>OY787664.1:48128882-53288504 GCA_963678985.1 Spisula subtruncata | reverse complement strand
TTGGGCATGAGTAGCCTACATAGGAAATCAAGGGAAGGTTACTTGCAAGAGAAAACATTGGCCTTTCTAATGCTTACATTACATATTGTACTTTTAAGAAAAGCGTGTATGTGTGGCATTTATGTGAATATTTCTATTAGCTAGTTATAAGACATGTTTACTGGTATATTTATAAATACATGCAAGGTGTGCCCTGGTCAGTCATGGAACAGGATTGACCGGTCAATGACTTACAGCCAAACTCAGCAAACATAAATATACACCTACCAGTAGATCTATACACAAGAACCTTGTTATAAAGTACCGGTAATAAACCTATGAACTCATGGATGTACATGTTATATGAGCTGATGATAGCTAATGATTCTTGACCACTGGGTACTAGTCTTTGACTCTTTGTACGTCATGATGAGGCTAATTACGCTCGGCACATTGATCCTGACCACTCAAACAACAAGTCCAGTATTGACGTCTCACAAAGCAGGAATGTTAAGTAGCAATGGAGTCAGTGAGTTACCTCCGCCCCCATTTGCTGAACCAGTTCAATAATCTAAGTGATATGGTTATGATAATAATTCAAGGCCATAAACTTGAAATCATATCATTAAGAATGTCTTTGTCTCATAAAGTCAATAAAATTGGAAAAATAATAAAAATATTGACATTCTATGCTTTAAAGTGGAATGCACTCATTGGTAATATCGAGTGGCAGATAGCGTACAACTGAAAACTGACAAAGAATAGAACGACGCGGCACCAGCATAGCTGAAGCACCGCCACACAGGAATCGACTGTTCAAACTTGACCTCTGCTGGTTAAACAAGCACAACTGTCAATGACCACTGAGAAGGGTCACTAAATAAACCTATTGACCAGGAACATTTTACAATCAGTTTATATATTTGCACTAGATTGGAGTTATTGGACAAAGGGTATTATCTGATTCAGTGAGGTCAAGGTGTTGCTAGGCTTGTTAGGGTTAAGCATAAAAACATTTATTATAGTAAACATTTAAATAGAAACATCTAGATCTGTGTAATCTCAAGTGTTAAGGTAAATATGGTCACTTGGTCCATCCTCTCATCCATCATTTATAAATAACTTAACCTGTCATTTAAAACACTTTAAATCAAGTGATATGATTCAATTTATGTGAGATTTAACCAAATTTTTGAGGAAATAATGTATCACCTGGATGCGATAAACTTCTATATATTATATTTATCACAGTATCAGGCATAATTGAACATCAGAGGTCACCCTTCACTGGCATGGTCAGTTCTCTGATTCTCCCCCCCCCCCCCTCCACTCAAAGCATGCCCGCTAGCTGACCACAGATGACCAGAGCTTCACCATTTATCTAGTTCAATAGTTCATAGACCTCACTATACCATCATAGATACTGCTACAGCCTGTCACAGGATATCACTCTAATTAGTAGAAATATAACTGATGATGAATGGGTGGGGTACCACCAAGTAATACAACATTTTCATACAGGATGGAACCTCTGAAAGGTTGTAAGAATACAGATTTATTTATAGAACTGTTCAACACTGAGCCTATCTGTTCACCACTGAGCCTATCATGTATGTTTACATTACCACAGCTCATTCAGATAGACTCTGAACTATTTTAATTTCACCGCATGTTTGGTAACTAATGGCAACGTGTAAGTACTGTTACACAGCTAGTTGCAAAATTCCAAACATGTGTACTACAATTTTATTTTTAAGTTACCTTATCAGATTTCCTCAAGTTTTGGAGAGCATACAATGATCAATATGAATTAGCAGAACAAGCAAATCTTGGATTTCAAATTGAAGACTGAAAGTCTTGAATAATCAATCATAAGTTAAAAATTATAGAGAAATATAATAGCGTCAACTAGGACAGGGAGGGCTGTCAGTGATGTACCTTATGTTCCTAAACACTCAAGTAAATTCTATTATAGATCTGATCTTAAAAGTTAGTAACATCGATTTTTCTCCAAACTTGCATATCTATAGGAAAGTCCAAACTTTTACAAAGAATAGCTCAGCTTAATCATTTTCTGGAGTAGAAAGATCAAAGTTGTTTTCCTTATTTCTCATTTATATGGGTTTTATGACCAAATATCGTAGTTTTTTGTATCAAAACTTCAAAATAAATTTTCGTTATAAATGACTCTTAATTTGGGCGGAAACTAATTTCATGATTAAGTATATTCCACCACCGATAGTGTCAAAATGACAGATCAAACTCATGACATTTAAGACAGGTAATTCCTGTCAAGATGTCTTTATTTCTGGATAATAAACTTATAGGTCAGTACAGGAGTATGAAGGCATACAAAACTACCACAAGAAAACCAACCAACCTGACCTCAAACCAATCTAACAGTGTCAATTAAACAATAAACAATGGATGATAAATAAATAAACTGACACTTGTGGTCGCTGATCACTGAAGTAGATATAAATATATTCAGGAATGTTGTTCATACAGTTCTGTATGTGCTTCAAGCTGAGCTAACAGTCATGTATATTATACATGTTGTACATGTGCACAATCATGAACAAACTGCAGGCCAAATTTACAAAGGAATTCAGTGGAAATGTCAGATCTTTATCCAGATAGTGCCAATTAATATATTAACATTTTTCACATAATTGCTTGAGGAAATATTTAAGCCATCTGGGCAAGTACCTGTCAACAATCAGTACGAACTGTTGTTATATAATAATCTCTAAACAAGTTGACTATTTTAATATGTGAATATATATTTCTTTTTACATGAGTTAATTAGTTACACAAAATGTAGGTGAATTTCATCACTTCATATATTATGAGTACAAGTCAACTCATGTGGAGATATAATTGGACGTTTTGTGTCGAAGACTATGACACACATCTGTTTGCCAACAATAAACAGACAGTGACATCATTTTGATTGAAAACTAGGTCACCGAACAAGGTTATCTACCTAGACAAGGAAGACGTAAATATATAAACTAAGTTAACCAACTACGCAGTTTGATATAAAACAATTTAGAAAAGTCACTTAGTGTACTTAATTCAACTATGAGACCAGTATTTCAGCAGACACATTAAATACTAAACTCCAGGTATTCTAGTGCATAGTATATTGATTAAACGAAAAGAACCTCCGATCAATACCTGTCTGAACTATTTAAATACACAAAGGGAGTGAGTCTACAATATATAAATAATGACAGAGTCATCTAGATAACAGACATTGCACAACAGTACACTGTAATCTTTATATTTTCAGAGAAAATCTATTTTAATATACAGGAAAAATCAAACATAGCGGGTACACATGATCAGTTGATAAATTCACCTGGTGTTGAATAGTAGTTCTAAATTTAGTGATACATAAATCACAACCATTTTTGTGAACACAAGTGTCTGGGATTTTTAAACAAGATAATAGACTTTGTCATTGTTTTAAAATTGAGAAAAAATCTCTCAGGAAGAAAAAAGACATTGAAGTGTAATATTAAAGATAAATGTCATAAATTTGAATCCACACACAAACACATGCCAACCATATGTTTAAAACTTTCACAAACATAACATCAAACCGGAGTACACAAGATTTTCTAAATCCTGGAGATGATCTCTCAGATGCACTTAGTTATGGTTACTTATCTTTCCCATATGTATACAGTGTTAATATAACCTGACAGGAGACATGTGCCATAACGGTAGGCAGTCTATCATACATGTACACAGTAACACCATTAGGTTTAATCAATTAATTATCACTGAAAGGTGTGATAAGTAGCCACACACTTTCACACTCACTTAGTATACAGATTTTTCAGTAGCCAGGATGTTTAACCAGAATTCATCCTGGGGGGGGCGTGTGGACTTTGCACCAAATTCTTGCTATCTTTGATAATCATCATTAACCCTAAATACATTTACAGCTATAGCTATAGGAAGGTAACTGGCTGCATGCTGATGTGCAAGATAATTGAATACCGCCCCAAGTAGCATCTACACCGGTCAACATAGACCAGATGGACCAGCACTAATGCATTTAATGAGAGGTACAAAGAGTCTAGCATTATTTATTTATATTTATAAATAATTTATAGCCTGTTTAAGCAGACTAGATGCTGCCTAGTGCACATGTTTCTCATTTATCTGACAAGAATAAAGACAACCAGACACCCATCAAATCTTAACAGAACAAATATATATCGGACTAGTGCAGTTAGTACAGGAGTACTGACAATCAGTATTCCAATTTAACAAAACCCTGATCATACTTCATTATTCATATAATATCATATCGAACCAGCAGTCAATTAATATCCTTGGTATTTTTCCAACAACCCTCGTTCACTCACTCAGCTTGATATTACCAGCAGTAAATCAATGATCTTCCATCCAATGTTTTTACTAGTGCAGAGAGGGAGAGAAATTAGGTCACTGGGTTACACAACATAGGAGCCCGTAATATGAATAGGTTTTATTTGTAGCAAATTTATAAACACAACGACTGCTTGTTTTTTTACTCAGACTCAACAGCTGGTACATGTAATCTAATACAGACAAGTTGCCCTACCTTTTTATGGGTGTTATGATAACTTTAGTTTATCTACATCTTGGCAACAGTGATGAAAGCTCCTGATAATCGGTCATTCCTTATCTAACTACTTGATGAAATTTTGTAGATTTTTCATGTACACACAAAGCATTCCTGGGAGAATGGTGTCTATACAGTAACACTGTAAAAGAGCATGGGCAGACCCTATTAACCCAATGTCCCTAGATGACACTGGACCCTTAAATGACCTTTGTGGTCATGAACCTTTCTCCTTTTTCACCATCTGTCAGAATTTAAGGGCACTGAAGGCGGTCAGTTTAAGGTGAAACGCACCAGTTCAATCAGTGTCAATAACCCTAATAAGGAGAACCTTAATTACTCAGGGGGACGGCCCAGAATATCATCTTGTGTGCATGATAGAGCAAAGGACATGAAAACCTTAAAATCTACACCTAACACTTAGATGACCTAAGATAAAACTTGGGCGTGGGTTTGTGATATCACTGGGTGGCCATTATTTGGTGTAAGTAAACATTCCATACACATACCAGGTTAATCTGTCGAATCATTACCACTTCAACAAGGGATGAGATATAAACCAACAAAGATCTGACCTCAATTTGGATTACACACAAATACATAATAAACATCATATTGTTATTAACCTGTGTGCAAAATGATAAATTTGACAACCAGTGTCAACCACATGATATATTTATAAACGCAAGATTATGAAGCAACTTCCAAAGTGGTTTTAAAACATGTTGTAACTAGATCATACAGTGTCATCACTCATCACTTCAGCTGAAACGAATTTTTTTAAACTCAAAAGAAATATTGTAACATTTACTTACATGATTCCAATGTCTATTTGTCCCATCAGGAAGTTTCTTCCATCTTTTCACCAGTAACACACAAGCGTTACATATTTCTCCACATCTTCGCTCCACAATCCTGAAGCATTTCTCAAACTCATCCTCATATTTTGAACTGTCTGTAAATCTCGAGCTCGAAGATTTAGCTCGACATATACAACATCCATTATTACTTCTGTATATTTTCGGTTTGTGAAAACTGAACATTTTGTCTGATTGTTCAGACTGTCAATACCTGAAAAATATCAAACAAATTGTCCTGCCAAGTACGAATTATATTCAATGTAAATAAATTACATATTATCCACACACAGAATTTGATAATCACTACAAGTACTAGACATCAGTACACATTTATGTCGAATGATTCAGTCTGTACGCCCACTCTCACATTGGGTCATGAATTATCCTATACATTTCATGCATAACTGATCCATGCACTGCATGACATCACAGTATTGGAAAAGCTCCCATTGGCTAAGGGGAGGTGACTACTTGCCTCATTAATATTCATGAGATTCAATATTCATTACATTCCATAGTTGTAGCTTATGAATATTTATTACATGTAGGTTTATACATAGGCATTGTTATTTTTACCAAGCAACAAGTAAATAGGTTTGTGTTTGAACAATAAAAGTGGGAAAGTTAAACCTTTATGTTAATTAATAATGAAACATGGCTTATGTTAATACAATCAGGACAACTTCATATAGTATGCCTGATATATTTTTTAAATACAAAAACAGCTGATTCCTCATTAATATTTCAGTAGTATTATTATAGGAAGTAAATGAAACATAATTATGTGCATTTAATTAGAAGTTAAGTACATTAGTTTAATGTCAGATTGTGTAAACATGATGGTAGGGCAAATACCACACTGGCTGAGGTACCAATCCAGTTATATAAAGTTTAATAAATTTAAGTGAATAATTTGCAACTAATAACCTGGAGTGGTATTAAGCTATCTTTCATTAAAGCTCAATTCAGAGAATATGGCAATAAGAATGACACAAATAACAGTAGATTCAACAAGGTTAACACTAACAGACACTTTTATTAATTACCGTTATGGCATGGGCGAGTATTTAGCTAGTATAATTACACTTGATTAACAAATGTATTCATAAGCTATCATTACTAGACCACCACATGCTTTTTAAGGTTTGGTTTTGGTTGATCCTACTTATGACAATGTTACCATGGAAATTACCACTAAACAATCACTTTTATTTGCACTTTTTGAAACCTGAGACTGTGAATCATGTTCATTCTAGACTCACACTTTAATATATGGTTTATTAAGGTGGTCAGGTCTTGCTTCATGATGGGTTTACCTGCACCAGTTAGGCTAGGGTAAACTTGTGACTGTCTGTGCTCTTTTGTGCTTGCAGTTGTTTTATGTCTCTGCCAGTAAAATTGCGTGTTTTTAGTTTTCTTGTTTCCTTTATGATGCGCTTCTCCTATTTCCCTGCCTGGTTAATTTCTGTTTAAAACCTAGATATCAGGAAATCTAGTTATTTTTCAACACTTTAATACTGATGTCAAAGGAATTCCCTTTGAATTAATAAAAAACTATTAAAGTATTGTTCATTCATACAGACAATTTTGAAAATTGAAAACCTACACAACACATTTCATCACACATTTTACTAAATTGCAATAGTTGCATCATCGGTTATAAACTTAAAATACTTAGTCAAACAAATAAATCTAGGGTACATGTCAGTCGTTATTTCCTTTGTACAGTCCAAGTTCACACATTAGTTAATACAATAAGATATTAAAATATTGAACAATGTTCAAACCTGTCTAATTAAAACTAAACTTGAAGAGGATGTAACATGGTGATGATTTCTATCTGTCTATTGTTCTCATTTACCCAAATATTAGGACCAAACACAAGTTATGGTGTGTGCCTAATACATGACAGAGACATATAAACTGATTTATTGACAAGTACCCAATCATTCTGTCATGTTTCCTATAGCCCGAGGGTACAGGTTACCACGTCGAGTCTTATGTTGGGTCTAAAATGAAATAAGAGAATTTGCCGCGACTTCAACTGTTTCACGTACAAACACGAACCAAGTTCCTCTTTTTAGAATAACATAGATTTGTACAACAGAAATAGCTCTTTAAATTATTTATGTGTTTGAAATACAATTCATCAATATAATAGTTACACATAGCTACAAGTGTTCGACGATGACCGAGAAAGGCCATCGACCTACTGACATAGGAATTCTTTATTGAAAACTAGGTCATCGACAGAAAATCGACTTTTTCGTCATTTTTTAAGAATAACAACTCCCAAAAAATATATAGAATTAAAGAATCAAATGTAATTACCGTTTTCCGCAGTAGATCTTCACTTTTGTACTGTTATTTCTGAACAAAAGTACGCTTTTTCCAGCAGTCGTCTGTTTTCCTCGACAGTCAACGACTTCTGATGATCAATGAATGCGCATGCGCGATGACGCTTTCATATGCAAATATTCCATTGACGCACACGGAAACGAAAAATTCCCGATGTTTTCAGAGTATTTAGAAAAGAAAGCTTCAGAAATGTGTGTTATATTAAAGTAAATTATCCAAATCAATTAATGATGGCCTAATTATTGAATGACAATCAACAAAAAGACCAAAAATATTAAAAAATTCGTGTCGTCGTGAACTTCTATTTTAAGACGCACGAGAGTTTACGAGATTTTGCAAAGCATTGTGGGTCGTTCACTTTGGAGTACGCCATTTTGGACAAAATTTACCAATTCCCGCCTGATTCTGCGGTTTTCTCGTTTGTTTGCTGCATTTTATGTATATTTTTTCAAGTTGACAGTATAAGCATTCTTCATAACATATTTACACGTTGTTCATGTAACAGTATGCCATTACTGACTGACATGGCGTGATTTCTGCGTTGCGACAATTTTCCATCCATTTTCAGTATGTTTATCAAGGTTATTACCAAGATTTAGATATTGTGCGATCATCCTGCTGGGAAAAGAAATAGTTGTTTACATATATTTTTCATAAAAGGTGAGAATTGTACGTGTTTCTTTTCACACTTCCCATTCCCAATCTCCTACCCCTCCCACTCATTTTGACCTGCTACTGTTTTTGATATTTATGTCATGTGACCAGGTCCAGGGTAATAATATGTCAGAAAGTTTAATTAAAGCCTTGCTGTCCCCTTTCCTATTGTCAAAAGGTGTGATATTTAGTATACATCCATTGACAAAACAAACATACTATGTACTGCTAGAGCATGTTGGTTGATATTTTGTTGTGTATTGGGTTATGTTGACATTCCTGACAGGAGAATCATTATGCAGTGTCACAGTGAACCAGGGTAACATGGGTGGACTTGACAGGTGGTAAGACGTGGGGATTTTGAGAGGTGTGAAGTTAGTCTTAATGCACAAGTAGATGCGCCTGATTAAATTGCCAATATAGGCTTTAAAAGTCTGGTTGTTGAGTTTTGTTGGTTGCTTATATTTTTGCTTAAATTGGTGATTTTAATAAAAACATGCAGGGGTTCCACCAACTTTGATGGGTCAAGTTGGTGGGTCATTTTGATAAAGTGTTATTTTCAAAATAATGATTTTTAGAGAAAATTACAATTCAAAACTAAATATTAATTGTCATAATGTGGCTTTTTAGAAAGTTTAAGAGTCAAATGGAACCCTGACATGTTTGATTGTTTGGTAAATTTTTGTTATCGAATGTGTGAACAATCGTCAATGTTCAAAGTTTCTTCACATAGTATAAATTGTCCTAAATTATGACCTGTCACTATACAGGTTGTGTATTGTGTTCTAGATAATCAATTTAACACTGCCTACATTTGAGTGTCTTCCATTGCATTAAGTGCAATGGCAGGGTTTTCATTAATTTGATAGTGAATTCATTTGCTGAGCAGACTTGTTTTAAATTTGAGATGGTAAAATTAGGCATTCAATGAATTAAAATAGAATTAGTATTCAAGTTTCGAGACAGCCAAAGTGGCAGTTGAGAACTTGAGATTGGCTTTTTGGTCTATAATTGTGTTTGTTGACAACCCTGAAAGGAGACCTATGATTCAATCATTGATAATTAGCGTAAAAACTTATTTTCTACTGGGGACCTTTTTTGTGAGGTTGGGTCTGCCTTGTCAAAAAAGTTTTAAGCCAAAAAAATGCTAATTAATATAATGGAGCAACTGCAAGATTTGCGCTAGATCTTTAACACCATGTGTCCCTGAGGGGGTTTTGTTTTAAAACTTTGCAGACCTTTCCCTGTATACAGTGTCTGAGAACGGGGAGAATGCATGGCAAAAATTTATCCTGGTGAACAGAAAACTGGCCACACACTTTGAATGTCTCAGTCTAACAGTAACACTGACAAAAACAATTGAAATTAAAACAAAATTGATGCACAATTAGAATTTAGAATTCAAATGAGCAAACTGAGGTATTCGGACACACTGTCCGCCTTTGTTCTTAATGTGCTCATTGTAAATGACCTATTGCACGCAAAAATACCTCCAGGTTGCGAATGGGTTCATGTCTAGTTGGGTTTGCTAAACCACCATTCCACAAGTTTTTACTGGTCCAGAACAATTTGTGTCTTGGCAGGTGCTGATTTGCTGAGACTAATACTAGTGTTGATGATTTGTAAAGCTGTGTATGTTTATATCTATTTCAGTGATTCATACTTCCAACAGAGAAAATGTTTTGGAAGTTTAATTTGTTGACCACCTCCCATATTGATACCTTGTTGGACAAGGAGGTAAGCATGTGTATACTTTATAATGTAATTGATTGATTGATCCCCACACATCCCAGGCCCAGATGTAATTGATTTATTGATCCCCACACATCCCAGGCCTGGATCCAGAATTTTCTGAACGGGGGGGGGGGGGGGGGCACAAAATATGTACGGGAGTCGGACCCCATACTGTGGTTAGGGGATCCGGGGTTCAATTGCTTAATGACCGTTTTATTTTTTATTTAAAGTTTCTTGTTAAATCTTAAGCCAACTGGGGGGGGGGGGGGCATGAGCTCTCGTGCCCAGTGCCTGTTTCCAGGGGTTTGGTATGCACAACTATTTTGCTTCAGTCTTTGTAGGAATGTGGGTAACCATCAGTTGGCAGTAGTTGACCCCTATTAATTTTGAGGTCAGTAGGTCAAAGTTCAGGGCCGTTGTAAGTTGTAACCTTTAATGCTACTGTCAATTTTGATGCCATAGGGGTATAAATGTTTTACTATCATTGATATCCTGTTTGCACCTATTAACCTATTTGCCCGAATACCTGTTTGTAGGAATCATTCTAGCCATGGTTCCTACCAATTTATACCTTTGTGGTAAGTGGGTACTGGTTAGAATTCAGTCCAGGAACAGTGCTTTAAGTTTTAAGTCGGCCACCATATAACAGAAAAGTGAGCATTAAAGCGGTTAGCCAAGTAAACAAATAATTTATTACCATTTTGTTTATTGCATTCAAACAGCTGTTTTTCGCTTAGACTAAACAACAGAGAATTCCTGCATTTTGCTGTCTTAACTCAGAATAAAAGGTTTGGTTCTAGATGCCTGTTCTTAATGGATTTATTTTACTTGCAACTTGCAGAAAATCTTTCCAAAGTTTTTAGAAAATCATTCCATAAGTTTCATGTAGTTTTAAAATAAGTACATGTATGTATTTATTAAATAATTTTATAATATATTATACAATCTAAATTACATTCAGTCTCAAACACAATATTCTTGTAATAAACGGTATGGTCTATAGATCTATGAGATCTTTATAATGCCATGTCTGACACTGAAAAAAGTTCTGATTAATTAGTTTGAAATAAACTTTAAGCTTTAAACTTAGATTTATAAAATAATCCCCACTTCATTTTCTTGTAAATTTATCATTTGTGGTTTATGCTGTATTATTAATAAAACAAAGTGCATTATTTCACCATCTGTCTTTCTTAGAAATTTCACAATGTCATTTCGTATTGACAAATCATGAATTGATAGTGATACAAGTCTGTATCACATTGTATCATTTCATTAAATTAGTCATTAACCTCATACTGTCAGTGGTGTTCAAATAGTGAATGTAGGTCACTAGATCTATACATGTAGTAGGTAATTATTTTATCTACATACTTTCATGATTGATCTTATGATTGATTCGTTTAAATTGATTTTGAATTACCGTCCTTTTACTTCATGAATAAGGCATGCTGGTCCATGTTTTCCGAAATCATATTTTTCTTCAAATTATGATTTCTGGAATTTACACATAGTAAATTTATGTTCAAATCCAGCTATTATTGTCCCCAACTGGTTTAGGGCAATATAATTAAACATAACTTAATTAACATGACCTGAAATTACTAGTATGTGATTTACTGGTTTCACTAGTTTTGTGAAGTAATATTTTTATGTTTCATTGAATTTAAACTGTGTCAATATTTAAGTACATGTACATACCAAGAAACTGGGTTGAATTCCCTATAATTAATATGAATTGATGAAAAACATGCAAGAAGAAAAAAAATAACTTGATATTCCTTATATTTTAATTCAGTATATATTTGTTGCTTAAAATCACTGATGTTTTGAACTTTTGATGTACATTGCTTTTGTGATCTAAATATAGATGTATACAGTTGATAGGCAAATATTTTATCGTTTATCACATACCTTACTAGAGATAATATGAGCATTTATCATCTAACATAATGATATGATTGTGTCGTGTGGAGAGGTGACACGAGGAGTTTTGTGTATGTTTTGTCTGTTAAAGCGTACTTCATAAGTATGGCTTTTGTTTTGGTCCGCTCTTGAAATTGCCTATATATTGTTAAGAGTATAAGACATTAGTTCATAATCTAGCAATTTTATGTGGCTTTGTAAATGGGTCAGTGGGTTGTCATTGTCAGATTGCTTTTTTATTCACATTTGATCCAATGGGACTTTGTGTAATACGTTAGCCTGTCTAACTCCCTGGTAGAAATTTGTATGATCCAGAGAAATAATTGAACTGTTTTATAGGACACGGAAGGAAATAGGTTTTTGCTTCAGGTTAGCATATACAGGTTAGTTTTTAGGTGGAACAGGATTTAACTGCATTAGAAATAATTATCTTTTACCTACAAAAAATATTTGATGAAAAAAATCAAAGAAATAGTTGAGAAGAAATTCAAGTTTTGACCTTTTGAAGCTCCAAACTCTCAATTTTAACAATAAAGTCATGCTTTAAACCTAGTTAAAAAGGAAGAGATGTGTGCTAATATGGCATCTGAAACAAACTTGCGACCCGTTTTCAGGATTGAGCATTATGTCTCGGTAGAAGCCCTGCAAAATGCTGAAAGCCTCGTTGACTGAAAATAAATCAGTCCAGCAAAATAAACCCCAGTAAAGTCACAAAACACTAAATTAATAAAAGGTGCGTCAAATGACATGTGGCCTGATCTGAGTTGAAAGTTTGCCAGACTATGTTGTTTGGCCTGTCAGGATTGATTGGGTTTTGGAAAGTCTACAAAGTTTGTTGATATATTTTCAGGATGTTACTTTACATGAGCTCATGGATGAAGATGACATCCTACAAGAATGCAAGGCACAAAACAGAAAACTCATCAATTTGTAAGTTACAGATTGTACATGTTACTTTGTTAACTATAACAAGAACCAAGAAAGTAGAGGGTATACCTCCGGTTGTGTGATATTCTTGATGCATGTTTATTGTTTTCTTGAGTCTATCACAGTTCACTATTATAATAGTTTGGCGCAAGACCCACATGTATGCAACGCGTAAACCTGTGGCTTGCTGTAACAAGCTTGCTCCTTGTCACTATACAATTATGTACATCGTCGATTGAAACACATTGAAAAAAAATTATCGGGCATGATTGCTACATGCGGAGGGACTTTAATATCTACTACTGTATTTACTCAAGTATTGTATGCAGGTTAAAAAAAAGATTTAAAAAAGCAAAAATGTTAAAAGAAACAACCACTTCATTGGATATGATATGTTTCTGGGTTGATGATAATTCAAACAAAACTTGATAAATAGATAGAAGTTACTTACTTACTGATGATGTTATTTGATGTTGTTACAGTTTGGTGTTACCAGAGCATATGGAAGAGTTGGTACGTTTGATAACTGAGGAGCCTGCTGATGATGTGGAGGAGAAAATGAAGTACAAGTAAGTTTAATCTACCAACCCTCACCACAGGATGTCTGTATAAAAAAGATCTAGGTATGCCCCTGCTGGTGAAAGATCTAGGTATGCCCCTGCTAGTGAAAGATCTAGGTATGCCCCTGCTGGTGAAAGATCTAGGTATGCCCCTGCTAGTGAAAGATCTAGGTATGCCCCTGCTGGTGAAAGATCTAGGTATGCCCCTGCTGGTGAAAGATCTAGGTATGCCCCTGCTGGTGAAAGATCTAGGTATGCCCCTGCTAGTGAAAGATCTAGGTATGCCCCTGCTAGTGAAAGATCTAGGTATGCCCCTGCTGGTGAAAGATCTAGGTATGCCCCTGCTGGTGAAAGATCTAGGTATGCCCCTGCTAGTGAAAGATCTAG
The DNA here is from genome assembly GCA_963678985.1 of Spisula subtruncata. Classification (NCBI taxonomy): domain Eukaryota; kingdom Metazoa; phylum Mollusca; class Bivalvia; order Venerida; family Mactridae; genus Spisula; species Spisula subtruncata. The sequence continues at coordinate 53,274,498 of OY787664.1, read as the reverse complement.
GTACGCCCCTGCTAGTGAAAGATCTAGGTGGTACGCCCCTGCTAGTGAAAGATCTAGGTACGCCCCTGCTGGTGAAAGATCTAGGTATGCCCCTGCTGGTGAAAGATCTAGGTATGCCCCTGCTAGTGAAAGATCTAGGTATGCCCCTGCTAGTGAAAGATTTAGGTATGCCCCTGCTAGTGAAAGATCTAGGTATGCCCCTGCTAGTGAAAGATCTAGGTATGCCCCTGCTAGTGAAAGATCTAGGTATGCCCCTGCTAGTGAAAGATCTTGGTATGCCCCTGCTAGTGAAAGATCTAGGTATGCCCCTGCTGGTGAAAGATTTAGGTATGCCCCTGCTAGTGAAAGATCTAGGTATGCCCCTGCTGGTGAAAGATTTAGGTATGCCCCTGCTAGTGAAAGATCTAGGTATGCCCCTGCTGGTGAAAGATCTAGGTATGCCCCTGCTAGTGAAAGATCTAGGTATGCCCCTGCTAGTGAAAGATCTAGGTATGCCCCTGCTAGTGAAAGATCTAGGTATGCCCCTGCTGGTGAAAGATTTAGGTATGCCCCTGCTAGTGAAAGATCTAGGTATGCCCCTGCTGGTGAAAGATCTAGGTTTGCCCCTGCTGGTGAAAGATTTAGGTATGCCCCTGCTAGTGAAAGATCTAGGTATGCCCCTGCTAGTGAAAGATCTAGGTATGCCCCTGCTGGTGAAAGATTTAGGTATGCCCCTGCTAGTGAAAGATCTAGGTATGCCCCTGCTAGTGAAGAATGAATTATATACTGAATGAATATTAAGGATACATTTGCATTAAAGAGGCATTCCCTATAACTAAAGTATATTTTTCTCTACTATCACATTAAATGAGCTAAATGTACAAAGCATTACCAATTATCATAATTTGTCAGAAGAAAGTGTGCGCAAATATGTCTCTATAATGTCAAAACTATATTCAAATCACCAATAATAATTTATCGCTTCCTGCGATTTATTATTTTGTGGTCGAAGGGAAACAACTCGTGAATATTTCGGATCGTTACGGAAATATATTCTCATTTTTTGTCGGTAATTGGTGGGAGCTTTTTGTTGAAGATTTGAGGAGTTTAATATGATTCTCATATAATGTATGATAATCCTGAATCAATTTAAACGATCAAAGTTATAGGGAACGCCTCTTTAACTTGCCTAGTATATGCATGATTTCTAGGTCAGTGGTCAAGGATACAGCATTGGGGAATTACCATTATAAGAGCTCTTGATTTGTCATTTAGTCATGTCAGCATGAAATGATAGCATTAAGAGAGGGTTGACATAGGCCAAAATGCTTGTCTCAATTGCAACTTCGGTCACCTCAAATCTCAAAACTGAATTTCTTTTAATTTAATTTACAAGAATCTGTTTTGGCCGTCTCAAATTTTACTTTAAAACAAGCTTGCTTAGCTCATTCTTTATGGTAACCCTGAAAGGAACAATTGAACTTTTTGCATGGTGTGGGGGAGGGGGAATTAAATTGTTTTGTTTGTCAATTATTTTCAAAATGTCAATAATGTCGAGTTGCCCTATGTTTATTAATTTATGCCATTTAAAGAAGAAATATCATAACATGCTTGTGTGATGGTTGGCATGATTTATGCTGTTACTGGATTATTTAATTACAATTGGATTTGAATCTTCTCTGACAATACAATTCCTTTATTCCTTTGTATTGCCAGAGAATTCAGTTTGTAGGGAGGGATACAGAATGTTTTCAAGTAGCCAGTTTAACCTTTAAAAGTAAGCAGTTGATTTGAGGGTTCTTCCTATGTAAAAAAAAACAAAAGAAAAAATATTTGAAGTCACCAGCAAGAACACTCTGAAAGCCGCATGATTTTGGGGCCTACTGGCCCATTTCTATGCCAACAATGTCTTCTGTTTAACACAAGTGTAGTTCTAAGTCTGTGTTGTTTACCAATTAGAAGTCACCTTGGTGTTAAATTTGCTTATTGTATATAATTGTTGTTCTTCACCTATACACCTACACAGTGGTAGAATTGTGAACAGATAATTATGTCTCCCCACATACACATGTTTTTGTGCTGAAAGACTGAATGTGGGGATGTTAGTCACAAAGTATCTGTGCTTGTTCGTTGTTTGTGTTTGTTCTTAGGAACAGAACAGAACAGAACAGAACATATTTTATTAAGACTTAGGACTAAGGTCAGTTTGGGAAGGGAGTCCACAGCCCTTTGAGTTTGAAGGGAATTTTTCCAAACAAAAATATCAATTTTTTATTTTGATAATTATTAATATTTCTAAATGATACATGATTCAGAAATTAATCATGCTGATTCTTTTCTGTTTTCAATTAAAATCAATTAATTAACTTAATAGATTAGAGTTCCCTACATAACCATTGGTCAGATTTCAATGAAACTTTACATGAATACTTCAGTGCAAATTATATTCCAGCATATTGTTGGGAAATTAAGGTCCGATGATAATTGGCAGAGACATTGGTGAGAAACATATATGGTTTTGTGTCAAAAAAACATTCCAGTTTTGTGTAAATTTGTACAAAATGCATGTTTTTAAGTGAGAGAGCTTTTAGCATGAAATTTCCCTTCCTCTATTTAATTGACAAAAAACGACATTCAGTACATGAAACTGACGAGGTAATTGGTTTTGTGTTCACAGATATCCTAATACAGCATGTGAGTTGTTGACGTCGGATGTTTCACAGATCAATGATGCGTTAGCTGGTAGCGATACACTCGTCATGAAGCTATACACATTCTTAGATACAGACAAGACATTGAATCCTCTACTTGCCAGCTTCTTCAGTAAAGTCATGGGACTTCTTATCACCAGGAAAAGTGAAATGGTATTGTGTTAATGATTTATTAATGTTTGATTCAAGTTTAATACATGCTAATGTTTCGTCCTATGGTCTTGACTTACAAATTTTGATTGGGACAGAAAATTCTGTGTAGATAATTCGCACTGACGAGTTGAAAAACTTTGCAGTTGTACCTTAGAGGCGGCCGTAGGTCTCAACTGCAATTTCGTACACCTCAAATTTGGACATTGAATGTCTTTTGATTCATATGAATGCTTGTTGTAATAATGATTTAATTATGTTTTATATAAGTGGTGGTTTATATTGAATCCAATTCAGTCTACTAGTATTATTAAGGCTAATAAAACGGGTATGTTATATTGCAGATTTTAGAGTTTCTACAAGCTCGGGAAGATTTTGTAGGTACACTCCTACGTCATATTGGTACCTCAGCTATCATGGATTTATTGTTACGTTTGCTCACCTGCATAGAATCACCCGAAGTCAGACGAGCTATGATTGAGGTACGATGGTTTGCTTGAATATTTATTGAGAATACAATATCGTTTCTCAGGGCTTTTCACTTAACACTGGTCTGCTAGTGCGAGACCTGTGGTTTTCATGGAGGACTATCTAGAATTCTGTCAGGCCAGCATGTTTTATTAGCTGCTGATCCTTCAGGCCTCTATGAAATATAAGTTAGTGTCAAGCCCTAATTCCAGCTCTCTCTATTAACCTGCCAAAGTCGTCCCTATTCCACCAACAAGGGTCGCAGGCGGGGAAACTGATAATTATTAATTTTAGTATTTGCTGCAAATACATAAATTTGACCAAGCGTCAAAAATGAAATAAACTGGTCTCTGAAGTATGTTTCTTCGTAACATTGTAAGTTTGGTTTCTCAATGAAATATTACTACAATAATTTTCCTCAAATTATAAACAACCAACTTATAATTATTAATTTTTTACTTCATAAGTTTTTTGCAAATATGGGACAAAACTCACAGTTCTTAAGAAAAGCCTTAGAAATATTTATTTATTGCTATTTACACTGTATTTTCCCACAACGTTGACCCCAAATCACCTTTCCTATTTACCAAGGAAAAGGTCTGCACATAAAAAAAGAAAGTTTGCACATAAAAAAGAAAATTTGCACATAAAAAAGAAAATTGCACATATGAATTACTTTGATTCATTTCTTGTTTGTTGAATCATTAGTACTTTTGTACTTAATAGATGTTAATTAGAATGCATATACATGTGTCACCTAGTTTTTAGCTCACCTGTCACAAAGTGACAAGGTGAGCTTTTGTGATCGCTCCTCGTCCGTCCGTCCGTCTGTTCACAATTGCTTGTGAACACACTATAGGTCACAAATTTAGCCTGATCAATATGAAACTTGATCACAATGATCATCTTCATACAATCTAGGTCAAGTTCGATATTGGGTCATCTGGGGTCAAAAACTAGGTCACTAGGCCAAATCAAAGAAAAACCTTGTGAACACATTAGAGGTCACAATTTGAGCCTAATCTTTATGAAACTTGATCAGAATGTTGTTCTCTATAAAATCTAGGCCAAGTTCGAAACTGGGTCATGCAGGGTCAAAAACTAGGTCACTAGGTCAAATCTTATAAAAACCTTGTGTACACCCTAGAGATCACCGTTTTGATCCAATCTTCATGAAACTTGGTCAGAGTGTTGTTCTTCATGAAATCTAGACCAAGTTTGAAACTGGGTCATGTGGGGTCAAAAACTAGGTCACTAGGTCAAATCTTAGAAAACTTTATGTACACTCTAGATGTCATCAATTTTATCAAATCTTCATGAAACTTGGTCAGAATGTTGTTCTCCATGAAATCTAGGCCAAGTTTGAAACTGGGTCATGTGGGGTCAAAAACTAGGTCACTAGGTCAAATCTTAGAAAAAACTTGTGTACACTCTAGATGTCATCAATTTGATTCAATCTTCATGAAACTTGGTCAGAATGTTGTTCATCGTGAAATCTAGGCCAAGCTCGAAACTGGGTCAAGTGGGGTCAAAAACTAGGTCACTAGGTCAAATCTTAGAAAACCTAGTGTTCACACCAGAGGTCACAATTTTGATTGTATCTTCATGAAACTTGGTCAGAATGTTTTTCTCTATGGACTCTAGGCCGAGTTCAAAACTGGGTTATGTGGGGTCAAAAACTAGGTCACTATGTCAAATCTTAGAAAAACCTTGTGTTCTAGATGTCATCAATTTGATCCAATCTTCATGAAACTTGGTCAGAATGTTGTTCTCTATAAAATCTAGGCCAAGTTTAAAACTGGGTCATGTGGGGTCAAAAACTAGGTCACTAGGTCAAATCTTAGAAAAACCTTGTGTTCACTCCAGAGGTCGTGGTTTTGATCCAATCATCATGAAACTGGATCAGAATGTTGCTCTCTATGAAATCTAGGCCAAGTTTGAAACTGGGTCATGTGGGGTCAAAAACTAGGTCACTAGGTCAAATCTTAGAAAAAAATTGTGTTCACTCCAGGGGTCACTGTTTTGATCCAATCTTCATGAAATATATATGGTCAGAATGTAGGTTGTACTGATACCTAGACCAATGTGCAACAGGTGAGCGCCCTAGGGCCTTTCAGGCCCTCTTGTATATAATATAAATTATCTTACTTTTCAGTGGTTGAATGAGAAACAAATTGTCCAGAAACTAGTCAATTGTATACACAAAGATTATGACGAGGATGTAAGTTTACCTTGGATACTTTTCTTTTATGGCTAAAATGAATATAACTGTCAAGATTATCCAAACCCCTGAACCACATTCATTCCTTTTTATCACCCCCTGACTGTTAAGGGCTCTCTAATTTGCATTTTCGAAACACAAAAACTTAGATAAGATAATATACTTCTTTTAATTGATGAAATGAATGTTTTGACTGTCTCAAAAAAAAGAGCTTAATGAATAATCTGCCTTATCTTTAAATTGATTTTGGGTTAATTATTTCAAGACGATTAAAGGTAATGATTGATTCTACATTGAAATGTTTAAAGTCTGTCAAAATTGAAACCCTAATAATTATGTCAACTCAGTGTTTAAAACCACCTGTGAACAAAGAACAGTTACTAAACCTGCTTGCATAGACCACCCAATTTATCTCCCATCAAACTATGTTCAGACAATGATATTGAACCTGTCAAGAGAATCTAACTGTCAACAAAGACCACTTTGCTGCTCCCATAGGTGGTCTTTACAGACATGTTTGACTGTTTTCAGCTGGCTAAGTAAATAAATAAAACCTCATTTTGAAAAAAAAGTTGGATGCTTATATATCTTGCCGTTAGGTTACCTCACCTATGTGTTGATAAATATGTTGGCAGTGTGTCATTGGGTTAATGTGTTTCTCTGTTTGATCCCATTGTTTGTTAGTTTACTGGGTTATCAGATACCACATCTAGAATAAGTCTAAACTTTCTGTAGTCACCTAGAAAAAAACCCTCTTTAAAATACCTTGTTAACAAGGTTCGTGCATTAAGGTAGTTAGTCAGTTTGTCGTACAAATTTCCAGGGGTAAATTACAATGATAAGGTGAAGGCATTGCTGCACAGTGTTCATATGACGTGTGGAATAATTGATTGACATTGATTTGGTGTTTGATTTCATGGTAATTGTAACATTCGATCCTATTTTCACTTCTCTACATGAAATTATAATGTAATTCTGTATGTGCATAAAGCTATTGATTCAGTGAATTTAGATAGAAATCTCATGGCAAAAAGAACGACCCAGCATCTTTCTATTACTCCAATAAATGCTTACAGTGCATTTCCTTTGTCAACTAAGTGTTATTCTTGACCCATTGACCCCTTAAATGTTATGAGTATATATAGATAGCCACATTTTGGTCCCAGGATATTTCGTGAATGGTCAATTTTTTGTCAACATTATTTTGGCTTAACAATCACATTAGTATCCAGTCAAAAATTAAATTTTAAATTTAAATTATCTAATTGACCCTTGAAATTGTGATGACCATAGTTAAACCCTACAGTTTTAACATCACTTAAAATCATATTGTCTTAAACTTTTTACATCATGTCAAATTTGTGAGGTTTTGTTTGCAAATAAAACCATGTTTGGGCTTCATAAAAAACTATTTAGTTGGCTGTGTGAAATGAAATAAATAGTATTTATTTATAAGTAGTAAAACTTTGTGTTGAGTTGGCATTTGTCATTTCTTTAAAACATTGAATGGCTTTACGTATTTTCTATTAACTTTACTAAATACGACCATCACATTGTATAAACAAGTTGATTTCTGACAATTTCGATAATGCATACACATTAAATTATATAGTACAACAATAAGTCATACAATGATCAGATTTTACACGTATTTTCTATAGCAAAAAAATTATACAAGTTTTATTTATTGTAATCCGATAAGTCAAACAGTGAGTTGGTTTATTTGCTGTGAACATACAATAGTTGTCACATTGTTCATATACAAGAATAGCAAGTTGAAAATCTATAAACTGCTGCTAACTTGTTTGTTATTATATTGTCCGTCTACCTAGTCTATAGATACAAAACATGTTACAGGACCAGCATCTGTTACCTCACAGACTACGGTTAATTAACTACCTGTTCAATGTGTTGTTATATAAATATATGTCCTGAATATAGATTGTGTAACATAACTCTGTGTGAAACAGTACTCAATGATTGTTAACGATTTAATTCATGTTATTATAATGTATTACATGTTCACATTACTGTAAAAAAATTGTAATGATTTCGTAACATGTAATCTGTTGTTTTCATAGAACTTCATAATCATTTTAATAATAAATGAATGCATTGATTGTTTTGTCATAATGTTTGTCATGGTTTACATTAATTTGTGATGACAGAGTGAGACTGACAGCAGCTTCAATTTAAGTTGCTTCTGTATACATATTTAATTTAGTTTATTGGGTTACACATAGCAAATTGTCATGAATTTTTATGCCCCCGTATCGATAGATCGGGAGGCATATAGTAATTCACCTGTCCGTCCGTCCGTCCGTCCGTCTGTCCGTCCGTCCGTCCGTCCGTCCTTCCGTCCGTTCGTCCGTCCGGCCAGGTTAACCCAAATTGACCGTTTCGTCTAGCATTAAAATGGCTTGCTACAAAGTTTTCAAACTTGCATGGATGTTGTATATGACCACTCTCCACGCGCCTGTATCACCTGACTCCATTTTGACCTTCACCTTGACCTAATTTTGGACTTAGACTTATTGAAAGGTAAAATTCTTGGTTAACCCAAATTGACCGTTTCTTCTAGCATTAAAATGGCTTGCTACAAAGCTTTCATACTTGCATGGATGTTGTATATGACCACTCTCCACACGCCTGTATCACCTGACTCCATTTTGACATTCACCTTGGCCTAATTTTGGACTTAGACTTATCTCCACTTTAGTATTTTTACAATAAAATTTTGTCTGGCGCGTATCTTCAAAACTATTTAACGTATTGACTTGAAACTTGAAATATAAATAGATGGCAACTTGGAGAAGTGCATTGACAAAAAACCATAACTCTGTCTGTCTTAAATTTTGAATTATCTCCCCTTTAGTGTTTTTTTATAGTCAAATTTTGCTCTGAGTATATCTTCAAAACTATTTAACATATTGACTTGAAACTTGGAATATAAATAGATGGCAACTTGGAGAAGTGCAATGACCAAGAACCATAACTCTGTCTGTCTTAAATTTTGAATTATCTCCCCTTTAGTGTTTTTTTATAGTCAAATTTTGCTCTGAGTATATCTTCAAAACTATTTAACATATTGACTTGAAACTTGGAATATAAATAGATGGCAACTTGGAGAAGTGCAATGACCATGAACCATAACTCTGTCTGTCTTAAATTTTGAATTATCTCCCCTTTAGTGTTTTTTTATAGTCAAATTTTGCTCTGAGTATATCTTCAAAACTATTTAACATATTGACTTGAAACTTGGAATATAAATAGATGGCAACTTGGAGAAGTGCAATGACCAAGAACCATAACTCTGTCTGTCTTAAATTTTGAATTATCTCCCCTTTAGTGTTTTTTTATAGTCAAATTTTGCTCTGAGTATATCTTCAAAACTATTTAACATATTGACTTGAAACTTGGAATATAAATAGATGGCAACTTGGAGAAGTGCAATGACCATGAACCATAACTCTGTCTGTCTTAAATTTTGAATTATCTCCCCTTTAGTATTTTCAGAATCAAATTTTGACAGGAATGTATCTTCAAAAGTGTTTAAGATATTGACTTGAAACTTGGTATATGAATAGATGGCAACTTGGAGAAGTGCAGTGACAAAGAACCATAACATCTGTATCACCAGATCACACATGAAGTCGATCAAGGCACTGCTTTCAAATGTGGCATTACTCGTTTACCATCATAAGCCCCTTATAGTTCAAAGCCATGTAACACTATCAAACATTTTAACTGAATAATGGCCCCTGATTGACTTAGCTTTTTATGGACATGGCTTCCACGGGGGCATAAGCGTTTATTGAACGCAGTCTTGTTGAGTTCTGTGTCCTTTTAAGGGGATGTACCTGTATCTTTTCAGTCTTAAATTGTGATTGAACTATGTATAAATACTAATTTATTTATAAATATGAAAATGTTGCTAAATTGTACAGATTATTTATTCCAAATGCTTTGAAATCAAGCAAAAGTTTTAAAAGATGCATGAACATTCCCTTTTTAAAAGGAGTGAAAGTATTTTTTACATATAACACTTTTGTTACAGCTCATCATTAACTGCATTAATATTTTGACTTTATTTCCAGATTAACTGCAATGCAGCACAGAGTTTGTGTGATATTATCCGCCTCGGTCGAGAACAGGTTATACAGCTACAAGAAAGGGCTGATCCTGACCCTTTACTTACAACTGTAGAAATGTACGTATCTGTGAAGTTCACAACAAAAAATCAAATTGTAGATAAACTTAATTATGCCCCCCATGTTGATGAGGGGGTATATTGCTGTGCTTATGTCTGTCGGTAGACCAAAATGGTTTTCGTTCAATAACTCGAGAATGCTTAGCCCCAGGATCTTCAAACTTTACATGGTAGGCAGCAGTAGATGACCACTATTGATTTTGAGGTCAGTAGGTCAAGGTCACTGACCTTTACCGTTTTCAACTATTTGGCTGCTATGGGGGCATACATATTTAAAAAAAAAATCTTGTTATTGATCAGGAGATGAAATGTTACAATTTCGTTTAATAGACTCATGCCCCACACCATCTTTGAGGAGGGAGTATATTTGCATGGACTGGTCAGTTGGTCTGTGTATCACTTCAACAACTCTTATATACTAGATCCTCAAATTGTAGATGTAGGTTGGCCAGCAACAGCAATGACCCTAATTGATTTTGAGATCAGTAGGTCAAGGTCAGGTTGACTCTCAATTTTCAACAATAAAACTGTCATGGGTGCACTATACATACATGTTTAATGTTTTACACATATATCTTGTTGTTTACAGGGAAGAGGATGTATAAATTTTTCTGCCTTTCTTGTTATCCAAGTTGTACGATATATATAACATATCTTGTCGCTTACAGGGAAGAGAATGTATCCAAGTTATTAGATAACATGTTGAATGATGAAGATAAGAATGAGTCTGTTATAGTGAATGGTTTATCTGTAATACAGACATTGTTAGAGTTCAAGAAACAAGGGTAAGTACCATTATGTTATAGTGAATGGGTTATCTGTAATACAGACATTGTTAGAGTTCAAGAAACAAGGGTAAGTACCATTATGTTATAGTGAATGGTTTATCTGTAATACAGTCATTGTTAGAGTTCAAGAAACAAGGGTAAGTACCATTATGTTATAGTGAATGGTTTATCTGTTATACAGACATTGTTAGAGTTCAAGAAACAAGGGTAAGTACCATTATGTTATAGTGAATGGGTTATCTGTAATACAGACATTGTTAGAGTTCAAGAAACAAGGGTAAGTACCATTATGTTATAGTGAATGGTTTATCTGTAATACAGTCATTGTTAGAGTTCAAGAAACAAGGGTAAGTACCATTATGTTATAGTGAATGGTTTATCTGTAATACAGTCATTGTTAGAGTTCAAGAAACAAGGGTAAGTACCATTATGTTATAGTGAATGGTTTATCTGTAATACAGTCATTGTTAGAGTTCAAGAAACAAGGGTAAGTACCATTATGTTATAGTGAATGGTTTATCTGTAATACAGACATTGTTAGAGTTCAAGAAGCAAGGGTAAGTACCATTATGTTATAGTGAATGGTTTATCTGTAATACAGACATTGTTAGAGTTCAAGAAACAAGGGTAAGTACCATTATGTTATAGTGAATGGTTTATCTGTTATACAGACATTGTTAGAGTTCAAGAAGCAAGGGTAAGTACCATTATGTTATAGTGAATGGTTTATCTGTAATACAGACATTGTTAGAGTTCAAGAAACAAGGGTAAGTACCATTATGTTATAGTGAATGGGTTATCTGTAATACAGACATTGTTAGAGTTCAAGAAACAAGGGTAAGTACCATTATGTTATAGTGAATGGGTTATCTGTAATACAGACATTGTTAGAGTTCAAGAAACAAGGGTAAGTACCATTACTGGGTATGATATAGTGAATGGTTTATCTGTAATACAGACATTGTTAGAGTTCAAGAAACAAGGGTAAGTACCATTATGTTATAGTGAATGGTTTATCTGTAATACAGACATTGTTAGAGTTCAAGAAACAAGGGTAAGTACCATTACTGGGTATGATATAGTGAATGGTTTATCTGTAATACAGACATTGTTAGAGTTCAAGAAACAAGGGTATGTACCATTACTGGGTATGATATAGTGAATGGTTTATCTGTAATACAGACATTGTTAGAGTTCAAGAAACAAGGGTATGTACCATTACTGGGTATGATATAGTGAATGGTTTATCTGTAATACAGACATTGTTAGAGTTCAAGAAACAAGGGTAAGTACCATTATGTTATAGTGAATGGTTTATCTGTAATACAGACATTGTTAGAGTTCAAGAAACAAGGGTAAGTACCATTACTGGGTATGATATAGTGAATGGTTTATCTGTAATACAGACATTGTTAGAGTTCAAGAAACAAGGGTATGTACCATTACTGGGTATGATATAGTGAATGGTTTATCTGTAATACAGACATTGTTAGAGTTCAAGAAACAAGGGTATGTACCATTATAATTACTGTCAGCTGGTAGTATTTCCTTTTGTTTATTTATAATCATCAGGGGTTCCACAAGTTCTGAATCTGAAGGGTAAAAAAATTACTAGTTATGGGTAAAATTGACCATTTTTAGGCAAGATGTTCAAGGTTTTAAGAGAAAATGACCTTTCCAACCAAAAACTTTAGGGTCAGAATGTGGCTTTTTGGAAACCTCAAGAGTCAAAGCCCCTACTCCTCTGTCAAATGGAATCCCTGATTATATTAATATCTCTGACATAATTAAAATAGGGAAGACATTGATTTGGTGATGAATGTCTGGATGTCATAAAGTATGTTTGCACTTCTTGTCTTACCGGTTGAATTTAATTAAACTTTACATGAGTGCTTGATACCAAGCCTAGTTGTGAATATTGTCAGGAAATTTTGGTCGGATGATTTTGTCGAAGTTGTTTCCCTTTTTGCAAAAAAACCCGCAAAATGATAATTTATTAATGCAATTACAGGTCGGTTCTGGTTATTAGGTTAAGGAAAGTTGATTCCATTCTATTCTTATAATTTAGATTGAAAGATTGATTCTGTTTAAATAATGTTAGTTAAAAGTTGAAACTATTAATTTTGTTAGATGAAGTTGTCATGATTCTGGTATATTACTGGCACATTGTTTATGTTGAATTGAAAAATCGAGAATCTTAGGTTAGAAATCGAATTGAAGCTTGAGATTCCTGAATCCAGCCATAATGTTGATGTTATCTATGATTTCAGACCAGAAGATTCAGTAGAACAGATGACGAATGTTGATCAAGAACAGATGTTTTTAGGTGTAAATAATGTCCTAACATCAATTTGTCCTAGATTGAAAGACTTCCACAAAATATTAGTTGAACCACCCAAGGTAATTAGTACAGTTATATTGGTACTTAAAGAGGCGTTCCCTATAACTTTGATCGTTTAAATCGATTCAGGAATATTATACATTAAATGAGAATCATTATTGCTTAAACTCCTTAAATCTTCAACAAAAAGCTCCCACCAATTACCTAGAAAAAAGTGAAAATATATTTCCGTAACGAGACAAAATAGTCATAAGTTGTTTCCCTTTGACCACATGATAATAAATCGCTGGAAGCGATAAATTATTATTGGTGATTTGAATATATTTTTGACATTATACAGACATATTTGCGCACAATTTCTTCACAAATTATGATAATTGCTAATGCTTTGTACATTTAGCTCATTTAATGTGATAGTAGAGAAAAATATGCTAGTCATAGGGAATGTCTCTTTAACTAAGGCAGACAGAGTAATCATGTCGTATGGCTGATATTTAAAGGCCCCTCTTACACGATCCCTAGGGTTTCTACAATTCCTGAATTCTCTGGAAAACCAGATTGTCTGTTCATTAGAAAAAAGAAGTTAGTTGATAAAAAGTTTGAAATATCATCTACTTTGAATACTTAACTTTACAGTCTGACATTTGAAATTTAATCAAATGAATTTAACATAAAACAATGATTTTGCTGATAGTGTTCGAAACCTTCTTTTGCTTGACTGTGTTGGGGATGAAAAAATAACTTCATGTTTTGCTGATTTTTATTTCGCAATGTCAGAATTTGTAGTTGAAGCTTAATGCTCTGAAATTATATATTTACATAAGATATATAAATTTTTGAATTGGGTTGCAGTCCAGTTTGTGAATATTAGCAAAAATAAAAACATCGCGATTAAACCTAACCTGCATTAATAATATAAATATGCAAATTTGTTTATTTTCAGCAACGTTTTTGTGTAATGCCTTCGTCAGCGGGGTCACTGACCCCTCCATTAGGTAACACGAGATTACAGACAGGGAGACTAATTGCCTCCTTACTTCTTACAAACACAAATTCAATAAATCTACAACTAGCAGAACTGAGGACCATAGGTGTTTTAATAGTAAGTATTGTTTGTTGTTAGTTCTAGTAATTAATTGACATAATGCTAGTTATCATTCAAAAATTTAGTATTAAGTATAGGGCTGTAACGGTTCGCTCACCTCACGATATGATACGTACCATCAATTTTTCTAACGGTTCGGTATATTTCGGTATGATACAATATTCTCTAACAGCAGCTAAAAACTACAATTTTTAAGTGCCAATGAATTTCTTGATTTTATAACTGCAATTATAATGTTGCTATCAACTACTTTAAATGCATTTCGACAATATGAGGCATATATTAATACAATTAAAAGGAGTGAAGCATGGTAATTTTACATAATCAGAGGACTATCAGACATTTTTTTATCTCTGAATATTATTTTGCTCATGAAAAAGCTTATACCGAACCGTACCGAAATTCACAACCATTGTACCGTAAACCGTGTGGAACTGAAGTCTGCGGTCTTTCGTGTACCGCAGTATACCGTTACAGCCCTAATTAAGTATGGTAACAGTGAATAAAGCAATTAATATAAGTATGTTAACATTAAATTATAGCACATTGTCTTATTAATTCACTTGAAATCTGAGTAACCTATACCTCCTTAGCTCAGTGGTTAGTGCGCTTGCCGTCTAATCTGTCGACCCGGGTTCAAATCTGGGTGGAGGTGCATATATATGCCTGCCATGTTTCAGTAGAAATAAAGCAAATAAAGGCTATGCTCAGCATACTATTTGACAAAAGTGAAGCGATCTTTGCCTTTACATATCGTCCATTGTTCTAACAGCAGCATCTAGATTAAAATAAATAATTCGCATGTCAGAGGGATCTAACATTTCTGAAATTATCAAGAAATCTGAAATTGTCATAATTTCAGAATTAATTGCAGTTTAATTGGTTTTGAGTTTACCAATGTTGTGATTGAACATTTTAATAATTTAAATAATTTTGTTGCATTAATTTCCTATCAGAAAAAACTAAAATATGTTGTTTTTTTTCTCTTTTTTGCAGGACTTATATTTTAATTATATTTGGAATAATTTCTTACATACGCATGTTACCCAGTGTTTATGTACCATTATAAACAATCCTCCTATAGAAGTGGATGGAAAAAAGGAATGTCCGCTTTTACAACAAGTACGTATCGATAAATGCACACATTTTTAGCTCACCTGACCACAAAGTGGTCATGGTGAGGTTTTGTCATACCAAGTGGTCTTGTGGTTTTCTACCAAGATGTTCAAATTATTCCCTTGGGGAAAACTGTGCAGGGTTTCATGTATAATCAGGTGAGCGATATTGGGCCATCATGGCCCTTTTGTTTGATAGTTTAGTTCTCTCTGTTGATAGTGTGGTCATAGTTGGTGCGCATGCCTTCTAAACCTGGCAATCTAGGTTAGACTCTGGGTGCTTGTTCCTTGTGGATGGGTAAGTTAGTACTGGTTCTGATACAGTCCAGGAAAACTGTTTTGGTGAATGGCCAATCCTATATAACATAAAAATTGCTTATGTTCTGCATATACCCACTGTAACACCATCTGAATTAACTATAAGACTAGGATAAATTTTGATTTTTGTATAATCCCTTTCTGTGAATTCAGGATTTGGTTCTTCTTGTCTAAATGATTCAATCAGAAAAAAGCTAAAATTATTTCATTATGTTTAAAAATATGTCAGAACTACTACACAGTTACTTGCCCAAAGCAACAATTACTTGTCTCTTATAACTAAATAACTGGACAAATGCTACTTTTGAAGATTTTTAGCCAGGTCGCCTGACAGGCAGGTATATCGATGGCTTAGAATTAGAAGGTCGTAAGTGCCACTTACAACCTTTTAAGATTCATACATATTTAGAATAAGCATCACAAGGCGCTTCTTATGAGCCCATTTTCATAAAAATCTGAACTTGTCATGTTGACCAAAATGAAGTTGTAAAAGTTTGTTTTACCATAAGTACAGAGTAAATGTCAGACAGTTTTTCCGTGTTTTCTCAAAATATCGATTTGGTAGTTACGACCTTCTAATTCTTTAAGCCATCGATATGTGGTACCGTAAAATCATTTAATTTCGTTGGGACGAAATTTCGTGGTTTTGGTAAAAAAGGCAATTTCGTTGGGACTTGAATTCGTGGATTTTGCATTTCAGGTAATAAACAAGGGTCAAAATTGATGTTCGTTGGGATTAAAGTTCGTGGTTGAGGTGAACCACGAAATCCACGAAATTTAATCCCCCACGAAAATTAATGATTTTACAGTATTTGATGCATGGTTTAATACTGGTGTATGTGTATTTCAGCTATTTACAGTATGCAACTTAGTACAAAGAATATTGGATGAGTGGGATATAAATGAACAGGATCAGTAAGTATAGATATATATATGGGTCCTGGCCCCGATATCCCGAAACATCTCAATCTGAGCAAAATCTCATCTCAATTATTGGCATGTATCTTTAAGCTAATTTCCATCGGAGAGAGAGAACAACCCCCAGGCTCCACCCCAGCCACCAAACCTTATAATTTCCATCGGAGGTTGGATTCAAAATTTGCGTCCAAAAACAAATAACTATTCTGAATGTATAACAGAAAAATATAAAGAGTTTGAACTTACGCTATATCTCAAATTTAGACTCTGATTTTGGAAAATCTCAATTTGAGATGAGATTTCTACTTGAGATGTTTCGAGAGATTTGGCATGGAATCTAGACCATTCTTGGCCCTAAACACTCCACGTTCTTGCATCAATATTTATTTTCTGTGGAGGGGAGACGATCCAATCATAAAAATATAATTTCACTTTATATCTAAGACAATGAAAGGGAGAAAATCTGATTACGAACTGGAAATGAACTTCATAGTCTATCAAGCAACTTTTCAAGTTGGGTCCCAAATTTGTCCCCAAAAAACTTGTACTCGTGTTTTAAAATTGAGTATAAATAGACATTTTTTCAGGGGTTTCTATCAATGAAAAATGCAGGTTATAAAGTGTTAAAAATTGTTGGAAAGAAAAGTCTGATTTTTGATGGATGGAATTTAGACCTGTTTTGGTATAATTTAGAGTTACTTCACTTACAATGCCATGGTTCATTAACTAGTTGAGTCAAGAGTTAACAGAACGAGGAAAACTGTATGGTTGATATATTCAATAAATTATGTTTTCAGGAATAAAGAGGGTGGTAAAAGAAAAGGTTATATGGGTCATTTAACACGGTTAGCGAATGAAGTTGTTGCTGCTCAGGAAAAAGGTGAAAATGTAGAGGCAATCAAAGCTTTGGTCTCAGGTATGTTGACTGTTTATATGGTATTGATAGTATAAATAGTTTTAAAATACATATGTTTTAAAATTGTCAGCCGTTGCTTGCTGGCAGTCATGGCTATGGTGTAGTGGTTAGTTTGCTGGATTCGTACCCCAGTGATCCGGGATGAATTCCTGGTTGCAGGATGTCATACTCTACAATTTTCAACATTTCATCCACATGTGGAGAGGTTTTTTTTGTGGAGAGCTAAGTTGGTACTTGTTCTTTAGAGCGGCCACTATACATGTATATAACTGAACAATTATTGCTAAACAGCGATAAACCCGAAAAAAAACCACACCAAATACTCAATAAATATTTCCATGCTAGCGTATTACTTTGAATCTTGTGATACAGTCTTCACGAAAAAGTTTTAGGGCTAGCCAGTTTGACTACTATGGCTAAATTTGAAGGCTGGTGATACTGTTCAGCTTGGAAAATGTACCATTGACCATCTGAAGGCTGATACTGAATTGGTAGGACTTTCCTGGAAAAAGAACAAAATTGTCTAGAAATTACAAATTGTCTAGAAATGACAACTAAAATTTATGAAACGAGAAGATTTATGTATGTGCAAGTTTCATGTTACTATATATAGATCTCCCAGAAGAAGTGAAAGAAAAATGGGGGACGTATGTAACGGGTACGCTGGCAGAAACAAATAAAAGAAACACTGTTGAACTGGTAAGTTTATCATGCTTTGATAATTCAAATAATGAAAGTCTACCCGTGGAAATGCCCCCTAGTAAGGTTCTAAAAATGATGTTAGATGGTGCCTTAGTATATAAAAAAAACAAGTATAAGGATTTCATCATTAGTTTAAAATAAAAGAATTACAATTTTCAGGATTTTGAAATTTTTTAAATTTCGAATATGCCCCATCTTTGATGAGGGGTATGTTGCGCTAGGATCTTCCAACTTTACAAGGTGGTTAGCCAGCAAGAGTAGATGACAACTAATTGTTAGGTCCGTAGATCAAATGTCACGGTCACTCACTTTTACCATTTCTTACTATAGGGCAACTAGGGATAGTGCAACTAGGGCTACCATTGGCCATTCATATTTGACAAAAATCTCTAGTTCATGTAGATTTATTCCTAACATTCGTTTGGTTGGACTACACAATAAATTACATTGAATATGAATATAGCGTGTGTGTATTATATATAGGTACAAGCCTCGAGTGGTTTAGCATCGAGCAGTGAAGATGATGACGCCGATTTCAGTAACATTCCATTCCCACAGGATACGGCTATGCAACAGGTATTGAATAATCCATCTCTCATCTTCTCTAGTATTCTCTCATTGTCTTTATTTTAATTACTTAACGGGATTGAGAAGTCAAACTGTTCAGCATGACTTTTTCGGAGTCATATACAGGGTTTTCACCTAGCAGGCCGAAATGCTAAACCAACAGGCCTGATCAGGTCCTTAATGCAACAATTTTCTTTAAAGATGTATACATTTAATAATTTCAGCTGGGTTTTAAGCAGTCAATTTGGTCTGCAGCCTGCTGTTATTGAGAACCCAGCATATAGAAGGAGCTGTTGTGTCTAGTGTCTTAAGTCTGTTTGCATTGAAAACTTTGAATGGATATTTATTGAGAAGGAAAAATTTAATGGTTCTTATATTATGTCACTTAACTATGTTTCCTGAACAACATAACTCAATGCTTTCTTTCGCATGTTTATGATTTTTACAAGAATAGGAGATTAAGATATTTGATTTTGTCCAACTTTCATATCGGAGAAATTCTTATTAAATATTTTTTTAAAACAGCAATATTGCCGATATGCTATGGTGATTGAAACATTTATGTCGAACATTCCATGCTAGTAGCTTATGTCTGTTGACTTGGCATCTGAGGCTGATAGTTAACACCCAGGTGGTATAATATGCTATTTCCTGACTGATTTCGAATTTACTGTACAAATATGTATTACCAGCCTGTGGTGACATGCGTTTACAAAAATTGTAAGAAAAAAGGTTTTAATCTCCATTATATTCTGGTGTATTACGATCTTTTTTTATTCTGTACATAAATAGCTCCACAAAATGTGACATAAATGTTTCAGAAATCATTTGTAATAAAATTTAAAATCGTCCACATGTTTCTTTTCTTACAATTTAAATTTATTTGTATTAGATTTTGTCTATTGATAGCCATAAGGCCATATCCAGCCTTCTTATTTTATATGCTGTACAATCATTTAATTTTGATGGGTCGAAATTTTGTGGTTTTGAAAAAAAGACCATTTCTGTGGGACGTAAATTCATGGATTTTGGATTTCATGTCATAAATACGAGGGTCAAAATTAATGGACGATGGGATTTGATTTTGCGGTTGAAGGTGAACCACGAAATTCACGAAATTTAAACCACCAAGAAAATTACAGTATCTATTATATCGATGGCTTAGAACAAGAAGGTCGTAACTTCCAAATCAATATATTGAGAAAACCTGAGAAAACTGTCTGTAATTTACTCTTTACCTATGGGAAAACACGTTTTTAAAACTTCATTTTGGTCTACATGACAATTCCAGATTTTTATGAAAATGAGCTCATAAGAAGCGCCTTGTGATGCTTATTCTAAATATGTATGAATCTTAAAAGGTTGTAAGTGGCACTTACAACCTTCTAATTCTAAGCCATCGATATATCATGCTGATACCCTTTTGGCTTTCAGTAGACAAATTTTGTGGATTGTTTGAATATTCTTTATGTTTCTAAAGTCCTGATTATGAAACCAAACTGATTATATTTTTATACCCTCTCGAGTTGATTGAATGTTTTATACATGTTGTAGTAACTATACAGCTTATGTTTAAGACTAACTATACCTTAACAAGGTTAGTAACAACTGTGTAACCAATTTACCAAAAAATCTTCCTCTAATTATTGAATGTCTAAAGCTCTACCCTATGGCTTGGGGGAAAAAGCTAGAATAAAGCTAAAACCAGGTGAATCCCGTTTTGACACTCAAATTTTGCAGTTATTGTTCTATCTTGCTACTTGCCATGGCCATGTCTTTTATGTTCAGACACAACTAAAATTTCATAAAAAACAAACCGATTAAAACTAATATTTAACTCAGATCATGGCATAATATTAGTCATCATATAGTTCAAACTACTTTGAACCAGTCTATTAACTCATAATGTGATAACATAAACATCCGTGGCTTAGAATGAGAAGGTCAAAATTGATATTTTGAGAAAACAAGAAAAAACTGTCCAAAAATTAGTCTTTATTTTATCAGTGTTGAAATTAGTTATAACCAAGCTGTATAGTTCTACTCTTCAACCTTATGACATGTACCTATCTTTCTCATTCTCTTAACAACTTGATCTACATTTTTCAAATTTTGATAGTAACAAAGATACTATCCTGCCCAATATTTTATTGGTGTTGACAGAAAGAAATACAATGCCAAAAGATACAATTAAAAAATTTTGAATGACATTTTCTTGGCTTAAGTACGAATGAAAAAATCTTGGCTTGGATGCTTCCGGCTAACTGGTCACAGCCGGAATCATTTTATGATATGACTACTATGGCTTTCCATATCTTCGCTTTTCATGTTTTTATTTACCCTAGATATTTTCCTTATTTGACATTTTTAAGTTCAGCTAGACTTGCTCTCTCCAAATTGCACATATTGAACCCACCTAGCACGTGAAATCCTTATAGTAACTCTCCTCCTTTTCTCTTCTGTTCCTGTGATGGTATATGCATGATTCCTTCTTAGTATTGTTGAAAGTTTGTCCCAAATCTTACTGTAAGCTTGACAATGCGTAAATCTGTCTAAAACATATTGTTTCGGCAATAGTTATTCTTATTCTATTTTCATGTTACTTATAAACTATTTATATTCAAGTTGTAAACTTGTTTTCCATGGTCTACTGAGGCATCAACACTATTATTACCTCCACATGTGGAGAAATTGCTGGTTCAATCATGGTGTCGAGTAAAGTTAGTACTGGTTTGAATCAAATCCAGGAAAATTGGTTTTGGTGAATCTGCCTCCATTGTTAACAGAAAAAAATGTTTTGAAACAGCATTTAACTGAAATTAAGAAAAAATCTGCCCAGAGTGCGGAAGGTCGGGTCTTGGTCATGGTTTGTCATACCAATATAAAAAATGGTAGCAGTATTTCTGTTTTTTTTTGGCACTTGCACTGAAAGGGTATTTGGCTTCTCTTATGTGCACCATCTGGAATGATGTGTCGTGAGCAATGCAATCAATGGCTTTATAACTTTGTTAAAACAACCTAAAATAAACTTCAATATTTGAATTATTTAAAAGTTTGGGGCAAACTTGATACATTCACATATTTTTGTTATTCTGTCAACCTATTTCCCATATTAACATGATTTTACCCAAAACCTGTAGTTGGCATGTGAAAGACGAGGGGCACACTGATTGGAGCTTCGGTAGGAGGGATTTCTATTAACTATACTGTTCTGACCCCTGTGCGTGGAGTTAGTACTAAATAAAGCAAGTAAAAAGTTTGGCGTCTTTGAAATGAAAATTATTTGTCAATTTTGGATGAATTTGTGACATCTGAACAGTAAAATAGTCTTAAAGTTTAGACTTAGGGCTATCTGGAAAACAAAACTGGTTTATTTATAATTTCTAAATTTATGTCTTCTATGCACTGGGGAATGTTATAAATTCATATTATTTAATTTCTCTCCTTTGCTTCAAGCGTTTGTGGGTAAACACACTTTATTGGGAAGTTTATACTTCCTATGGACTATGGACTTGGAGGGTTGATTTATGTGAAAGGTTTAAGTATCTTGAAATGCACTAAGTTGGTTGTAAACCTGCTTTTGGTTACTTCTTACCCATCCCGCTCTTCTGAAGAGGGTTTGTAGGTCATTTTGAAAATGATGGGTAAAACAAAAAAATGATATGAACTAATATATTTGCAGTTTGGGCTATAATTGAATGCAGTCTTAACTTCTGAGTGTATTTAAGTCTGCCGACAATTGGATGTCAAGAAATTAAACACATCAGTTACTGTACGACTGATCTTGATTTCCGACTTCAATTGTCTAGAAATCTTTACAGTTAATAAACTTTGTTACACTAGTGTTGAAGAGATGAACAGAATTTTATGTAAGACTAGTATAATCGAACAGTATCTAGTCTACATGAGTGCTCCAATGTCATAATTATCATATGAAATAATTATGAAAAGCAAAAAGCAAGGCTCTACCAACATATTGCTGCAAACCACTAATATATGTGACATGTGTAATACAAGTAATATTGAGGATGAATATCAATTTACTGTAATAGAAATCACATTTTATGAGAATTTAAAAATAGTCAAACTTGGTTTTGGGAAAATAAGTATAATGACGCTTGGTTAGCAGATGTGTTAAAACTTGGTTATGGGGAATTTAAAGACGGGGATTTTTGGAATTTAAATACTTGGTTGTAGGGAATTTTAAGACTTGGTTTTTGGTAAATGTTCTTGACTTGAGACTTGGTCAATGATAATATTAAGAGATAGGTTAGCAGATGTGTTAAAACTTGGTTATGGGAAATTTAAAGACTTTGTTATCGGGAAATGTTAAGACTAGAGACTTGGTTATTGGGAATTTTAAAGACTTTGTTGTCGGGAAATGTTAAGACTAGAGACTTGGTTATTGGGCATTTTAAAGACTTTGTTATTGGGAAATGTTAAGACTAGAGACTTGGTTATTGGGCATTTTAAAGACTTTGTTATTGGGAAATGTTAAGACTAGAGACTTGGTTATTGGGAATTTTAAAGACTTTGTTATCGGGAAATGTTAAGACTAGAGACTTGGTTATTGGGAATTTTAAAGACTTTGTTATCGGGAAATGTTAAGACTAGAGACTTGGTTATCGGGAATTTTGAGACTTGGTCAAGGATATAATTAAGAGATAAGGTGAAGCTTGGTATATCGGTGTGTCCCTACGTCAGCTTGTCAGTAGTTGTGGTGTAGTGTGTGTGTTATGATTGTGTTGCGCCTATAAGCTGGTGACCATGAAATACTGCCTGGTTTATTCAGGCCTTCTCTGATTATCAGCTGCAACAGATGACCTCCAACTTTATTGATCAGTTTGGATTCAACGAAGACGAGTTTGGAGAACACGAAGAGAAGACAGAGTGAGTAGACTTCTTATATGTTCTCATTTATTTTACTATAAAGCATGTGTATGAATAGTCGTTAGATTTATACCATTATAATATTCATATCCTCACATTTTTATCCCCCGCATCAAAGTAATAAGAAAACCTTCCGAGATATAACACAGGATATGACTTCAGAATTGCAAAGTTTCAAAATTTCAATCAAAATTTCAAAATGTGACTTGACTATACAGTTTACACAAAGAGTAGTAAGTTGCCTGCTAACATTATAAGACATAAACAAAAATTGAACTGCAGTATTGAATACAATATAAAAATTCTGGAATTTTGCAGATGTAGAATTGAGTAAAAAATGTTGATTTAAATTTTTATGCACATGGACTTGTCAGAAAAGCAAGTTATATTGTTTTGAACATTATATGTATGGACGGAAGGTTAAATAGAGCTGATTGGCATGGGAACTAAACAGATCTGTGGATCTGTTCCGCTTGTGGATAAATTAACAATATATGATTAGTCTATAGATGAAACTGTTTGACTTTGGAACAATAAAGGTGGCTGGATCTTTAGATCTGTTCCACTTTGCAGGGCTTGACACTAACTATTTTTGGTCACTGGTCCCCCAGCAAAGAAATGTAAAATTTGTAAATAAAACAGTTACTGGTCCTTCAAGATTTTTACTGGTCTTTCTTGATTTTCACTGGCCGCGGACCAGGGGACCAGTGTTAGTGTCCAGCCCTGCTTTGGAATATTAGCAGTCTTTAAGACTCTAGTCCACAGACAGTTTATACAATAGCAACTTCATGTGCTAGACAATAACTTGGAATACTTTGTGTATGATTATGTGTATAATATCAATATTAAGACATGTGTAACCATTATTTCAGTATACCATTTACAGACAGAATATCCAGTATAGATTTTGGTGGAATTATCAGTGATGATGCTGTAAGTAGTCTGTCTCTAAATCTCCCTAAATGTAAAATATTTCATCGCCTTAAACATGACTCGAGAATGAATCATTGTTACTATACAAGTGTTTAAGGTACTAATGTTTGTGACACAGAAACATTGGCAAATTCAAATTACTAAATTTGCTATGGTTTTCTCTGGAGCATAAATTGTGGCCAACACAGATTTGTTGTACTAAGAAATGACAAAATTTTGGCATGCAGATTGCCTGAAATTCAAAACTCCAAAACAAAAGGTTTTGACCCATAAAAATATCCACTCATATAGTATTTTATAACTATTTATGTTCCATGCTATATGCTGCTCGGAATATATTTGTGTGGTAATGAAGTCTAGACCTGAAATTTATTGTTCATTTAAAGCAAATATGGTTTCAGTTTGAGTCATGTTTCACATACAGCATACATTTATTAGTCTATGTGATTCACCTGGAATGTATGGGAGGCAGTTGTGTGTGGTTTAGTATTTGTTTCTGTCTGCATGTGGTCAGTCATTTAGATACCTGTGTGGGCATTTGTCAGGAATCTAATAATGTCAGGAATCTGTTAATATCAGGAATCTTATTAATTTCAGGAATCTAATAATGTCAGGAATCTATTAATGTCAGGAATCTTATAATGTCAGGAATCTATTAATGTCAGGAATCTAATAATGTCAGGAATCTAATAATGTCAGGAATCTGTTAATATCAGGAATCTTATAATGTCAGGAATCTATTAATGTCAGGAATCTAATAATGTCAGGAATCTAATAATATCAGGAATCTATTAATATCAGGGAATCTAATAATGTCATCTAATAATGTCAGGAATCTAATGGTGTCAAGAATCTAATAATGTCATCTAATAATGTCAGGAATCTAATGGTGTCAAGAATCTAATAATGTCATCTAATAATGTCAGGAATCTAATGATGTCATCTAATAATGTCAGGAATCTAGTAATATCAGGAATCTAATAATGTCAGGAATCTATTAAAGGTGTTGCAAGCTTTTGACTACTGTATTTTGGGGTATTAATTTTATGCAACACACACACCAAATAATTTTGATAATGTTTGGGCATTCATTTTGATGCTGTGTCTTGAAGTATTGAGATCTACTTCAGAATGTTTATAAAGTAATGAAAAACTGTCAATTGTCATTTCCATAGCAATCAGGTTTATGATATATTTGAATGGTATCGTTGCTTGTTTCTGAGAATTACGGGATGATTAGTAGCTGACTTGGCTTATGTCCGTGAATTTGACCATACTTCATCTATGAATTTTGATTTCAGCCATTAAATCGTTCCCGCTTTGAACAGTATTGTAACGAGAGACTGCAACAATTTGACAATGATAGTGATGAGGATATTTGGGTAGAGAAAGAAATAGCCTTCCTACCCGGCTCACAACAAAAACGCTCAGAGTAAGTAGACATACATTCTATAGGGCCTGTTTTAGGTGTACACTCATCATGAAAATTTTTTCATAGTACTAGCCAGTCGGGCTACCAACAAGGCAGAACTTACTAGCCTGAGAACAAATTTACTAGTCTTACCAAACATTAATTTATTAAAAGTAGATTTTATTCAATTGTTTAAGATTATTTTTAAGTCTGTGTGATATTGCTTATTATATTTTAAGCAAATATACATCACAGATAACGGAACCATTTGATCTGTATTCACAGAATTTTTTCACTAGCCATTCAGACTAGTCACCTAGAGAAAACTACTAGCCCGACCCTGTTTTTACTAGCCTCGGGCTTCGGGCTAGTGGCCAAAATCGAAGACTGGGTGTATGGCTTATTCTTGTTTACTTGAAAACTTGAGTTTCTGAGTCAAGTCTAAATGCTGAGCATAGCCTTTATTTGCCAGTCAGCTTTCTGTTGAAATGAGGCAGGCTTATGAGTGCCTACACTTGAATTTGAACCTGGGACGCTAGATTAGACAGCAAATGCACTAACCACTTAGCTATGAAAGGAAAATTCTGTGCATCGTCCAAAGAAATTGAAGAAAATGTGTGATTGGATTTGCCAAATTCATATTGAACCGACAAGAGTCTTAAAGTCTGACAGTTGTCAAGAAATTCAACTAGTATCGGGAAATCTGAAAGTTGTCAGGGAATTTTACTGTGTCACAGATGGTAATTTTGACATGGATCAAAAAGTCATGATATGAGGATTTCAGACTAATAGCTCAGTAGTATTTAAGGTGTTAGGATATATGTATGGTATAGACGTTGTGATTTATATATTACAGACGTTTACAAGTGACCCGAGGAAGTCAAGATGACAGTGATAGTACTGATAGTGAGGAAGAACTTGATTCTCCTGCACGTATTCTACAACAACCTACCCCTGCTGAAAAAATGGACGTCGATTCTAATGAAGGTAATATCAGTGAATGTTCTTCAGTGCCGTAGTAATGTTGATCAGTTTCTTATCAGCACTTGTTTTCCTGGGTTGCATTTCAATGGAACAGCATATGAATAGTTGGTCCCAAGCCTCGGAATTTCAGGTTGGATGGTCATTGCCTGCTCAAACTTTTCTACAATTTGAAATTGATAAAACCAGAGTAGCTAAAACATTCAATAATGAAATATATCAAGCCTTTAGTGATTTTCTTTAAAACATAAAGGGAAAGATCAGTTGTAAATTGCTTTTCACAAATTTATTAAAGACAATATTGTGCTTCCTCATTCACTATTCAAAAGCAAAACTATGCTTGAATTTCACAATTTGAAGAAAAATCGCGCTTTAAGTTTCACAAATCTTTAACAGGCTAGGGCTTCTTCACAATTTTGGCAAAAAAAAGCCCTGGTTGGAGACATATGTTTGTATGATGTATGACAAAGACCCCAGTCTAGTGCAGCCTGTTTGATTCCCAGTAGAGCAGTTTACCTTCTTTCTTATTATATGTATGGCTACACATATGTTGCCAGTAATTTTGAAATCCAAATAAGCATTGTCACTGATTGACAATATTTATTTGAAGTTATGGTCAAGGTGTAAAAGATTCTTATTAACTTAACTCTAGTCAGAGTAATTAAAAATGAGTTTACAGTTGGATTAATCATTGATAATGTTTTGTTTGTGATACAGCATGGACAGGAGACCAACAACAGACACCTAACACCACGGCAGAAGGTGGTCCAACAGCCATGGATACCTCGCCTTGGGATAATAATTCAACAGAGAAAACTGCCGGTCAATCAGAGAACTGGGCAAACTTTAAACCAGAAGCTCAACCCAAGGAAGCCTGGACGGGATTCCCACCTGCTGGCGAGGAACAGAAAGATAACTGGGCAGATTTTACAAATTTCGATAATATCAAAAGGCAAGTCAAATACTAGTCAACATTTTGTCTATTATTAGCTAAATTGTATCGGGCTTAAGTTCATCTGATTTTTTTTAGAGAAGGGGACCTGGAGTTATTGTCATCTGCTTTGTGTTAACTTTTTTGTTTAGGTCATATGATCAAGACCATTCTTGCAAATATTATGGCCATTCAACTTCGAAAATTATTTACAAAAATGGGGGTGGGGTTAAGAAAGTAGGGAAGATTATTGAATTTTGTTCCCTGTTTTCATGAAATGAGGATCTAGTGAAAGAATTTATCCATGAAATTTTGTGTTCTCTCAATAAGAAAGATTGACAACCATGTTTTCTCAAATACTCAAACATAGAGACCTTATCATTAATATTAAAAGCTTATCAAGGACTTAGTGCAAAACAATGTTATATGCCTCTATAAATCAATGAAGTTATCATTGTTTTGCGCTGAGCCCTTGATACAGTTTGCTGATTTTGCTAATAAACTTGAAGTTAATACTCTTGTTCTCATATTTACAGTGAGGGTACAGAAGCAGAACCTAGAAGTAGTTCACCTGTTGCCATGGATACATCAGAACATAGCTCAAGAACAAATGCATATTGTAAGATATACCCATACATTATGTCAGAATATATAAATATCCTTGATTATCATTGTTAACACGGCCACATCAAGTGGGTTTAAAACATACTGTAACAGGAAGGCACCATCTCATAGCAATGCCAAGTACAAATGCATTAAGACAACTTGGCTCTTGCAAAACCCCTAAAATAGTTGTGCGAATTACCTTTAGCCATGTAACTGTATCACACCACACTAGTGCTAGTCAATATTTTAGTTTGAAGGGTAATTTTTATACCTGGGGCATCTACTGAGTTTGTTTGTAACATATCTTACAAGAATTAGCTAGCTATTATGGGCAATGCTACCACTGGGGCATTTGCGTTTTTTTAACGCGGACTTGTTTGCTCTTAGAATTGTGGATATTTTGCCTATGAAATGGTAAAATTTGGTCAAAATGGCCCTTAATATTCAGAAGCTAGTGTAACCCTGAGTTAACTGAGGCTACTTAAATAAGAACCAGGTTGATAAACCTTTGTTACAATTGAAAATTGTCTACCAGTATGTATGTAAATTAACATGTTTTCTACATACTTACAGTGGCTGACAATAAGGAAACGGATTTAAAATTAGAAAGTGTAGATGCTACAACAGAGGGGGAGGATTTAGGTACGACAGAGGAGGTAGAGGATTTAGGTACCGATGTTGATAAGGTAGTAGAGACACAAAGTGACTCCTCTAAATCTAGTGCCCAACAATCAAACAAGAACACTGAATCTAGTGATGTGAAAAACGGTGATACAGTCAAAGTTAACGAAAAATCAACAGATTCTGTGACACAGTCTGAATCAACTTCCAAACCTGAAGAACAGGAACAGACTAGTGCGAGTACTGACTCAAAATCAACAAGTGAAACACAGTGTACTGTACTTGGTACGACGAAAAGGTAATTTCTATGAAGTAACTTTTATTTTTTTATTTGTGATTGGTACAAGTTTGTCGTACACTTACACATCTGTCGAATGTTGTGTTAAATGGACTTCACAGTATATGTGGTGCACTGTTCAACCCATGTGGGTGAAAACTTGAGACGTAAGAGTTTTGGCTGTTGCCCAGTTGAATCAATGGGTAGACCAATGACTAGTGTTATCATGAAAATCCAAATTTGGACAGGGAAGGCTGCACTCAACTTAAACAGCCCTGCACAGAAAAAAATAAAAAATTAACATAAAAACATTGCATAAAACACTTCGATGGAACAATGCCCAATGTAGCAAGAATCAGTGCAGTGGCCATCTTGAACTTCACGCACAGTAACAACTAACTGTGGCATACCATGGGATACATGGGCAGTTTTGTGCAGTATACTGTGAAGTTCAGGCTTGACTTATAACGTTTATGTAAATTATGTTACAGTTTCGGTTTTCACTTGCTTCGTAATTTAGATAACTCACTTTTATGCTTTCAAATTAAGTTTCTGCATCTTTTGCCGCTTACTTATAGTTTGCGATCTTTTTGGTCTATGGTTTAATATTTTAATATTACATGGTACTGGTCATATGTGTTTCATGTCTGCATAATTCAGTTCTTATATGTTCATGAATGTGTCTAACGTATTTGTATTATGATACTTTCATTATGATTTTCGGCTATAATTTTGTTCACTGCTTATAAAACCAGGATTTCTGATTGAAAGAATGGTTTTGAGATTGGCGAACTAGGCTGGCAGGCATTGATATCTTTCATGTGGCACTATAATCCAAAAAAGCGGTTGGGCTATGTTCATGAACCTTTGAGGAATGATAATCACTTTACAAAGTTCAGCACTTGGGTCTAAGTTAGATACTTCCTTGAAAATGAACCCATCCAATTTAGACAGGACATCATTAGCAAAGGCTAGTGCTACGTAGTGCTATCTATGGGAGTTGATCTATTCCTTCTATTTAATTGAACTAGAGCTCACTGAATAAAGGTGCTAGGTAGCGCGGTACTGAGGCAACGGATCCCAGGTTTTGAGAAGTCTTTGAAATGATGTCTATGCAAAGTTGTGGCCCTTGTTTGAAAACCTGTATGTTGTGGAATTTTCACAAGTCTTGTATCTGTTGTATTGTGTTTATGTTTATAATTATGGTGACCATTTTTTGTTAGTCCCGAAGATAAACCCCCTACTCCACCGTCTAGTCCCCTACCAGAAGATGAAGGGAGCTCGGATGTGCCCAATTCCCCACGACCAAATTTGACCCCTAATACTGACTGTGATTCAGCTACTTCAAACTCAACAGATACCCAAGCACAAGGTGATGGGTAGGTATCTATTCTAGGTTTTTTTCTAGCAGGTTGATGAAAATATTAGTAAAATATGAAAATTTAATGTGATACTCGGGAGTATTCAAATGATGCAAAAGTCAAGTATTTTTGTCTCCCATACAGAGTGGGGGAGACATACGGATTTTGTGCTGGACGTGTGTCTGCCTGAATAATGTCACCAAATGTGTCTGTGTTGGATACCATAACATTTGGTTGTATGTAGTTGTGCATATTTATAGGAATTCAATTATTTTAGGTGATAGTCATTTATGGGAACCATACATTTTTGAGTCAGAAACACTTTTTAGTTTGGCTTGGCATGCTGTAATACCAGAATGGGAATGTAATAGTATATACTTTAGAATTACTCAACATTAGGAGCTGCAATGTATGAACTTACTCTTGATGAGGTTGCTAAAAAACTTAATTCATTTATTGTCTCATAGTACATGTATACCTAGAATGTTATTTTGTTTCTCCAAAAACTTATCCAACGAGGTGAAGTTTTGAAACAGGTTTCAGATCTTTGCTTCCAGATTTCAAAAAAAATAAATTTGAAAATCTGATATATTTTGCGCATGTTGCAGCTCCTATGTATGTGGTGTTAGTAATTGCATTTAAATGTTTAGGGAATGTTAGAATATTCAGTTTTATGTGTTTAGGGAATGTTAGAATATTCAGTTTTAGTAATTCACAGATTGATTCTGTAGTTGTATTTTTTATTTTAACACTACCATTTAAACCGCTACCAAGGCCCACCAGCCTCAGACATGGTTATCTTTTAGTATATTGACAGTTAATAAATGAAATCTTTTTTTATCCAAGTTTTAACAACTAAACTCGTCTTAACAATCCAGTTAATGCAGAGATATGAGTCAAACTGTTTTGTGTGTCATGTGATTAGAATGCTGGATTGCTATAAGTCTTAACTTCGGTTTCCTCCTCGTGGGTAATTGATATCATCAAAAAGGAGGTGTCCAAAGTGCAGAGATGAGAATCTATCGCTTGATGTAATTAATATTGTTATTTATTAAACTATTCTCCTTTTATTCCTGGTTAACTTTAAGTTTATTTTATGAAAATCGGACTGCAAATAAGCAAGTTACAGCTGTATTTAGACATTATTGGTATAGGCCTCCATAGTCCATAACCATTCCAAAAAAATCGTAGACCCTTTCAGGATTTCTCTGTTCACATCCCTGAGAGTTAACAATACTTCTAAGCTGTACAACTGATTTCACAACCCATCTAAACTAAACCAAAATAGATCAAATATAAGTCCAATGAGGCTGGTTGACTTGGTTGTTGTTTAATATTCACATATATTCAAGATTTTCATTATACCATGCATCGTGTTTTAGAGTTAGAGTGAGTTTGGACTGTTTGGCTTATCTGGGAATGTGTTTGACTGTCTTGTGTTTTGCTTGACTATATGTTGATCTGTTGAGCACATTGCTATGTTTAAAGGTGTAACACAAGCTTGAACGAGGAACACGTTCAACACGAGCCCGCTGAGGATGATGATCTTAGTTCTAACTTTAAGTGAGTTTGTACACGCACTGGTGTGTTGTCGTTGTTGTTTTGTATAGAGTTTTGTTCCAGTTTATACATGTAGTTCCTGGATGTTGTGTTTGTTACAGAGCTTTAATACTAACTTTCTGTTGTTCTTGTTGTTATACCCCCAACAAATAAAGTTTGAAAGAGGTACAAGAGTCACCTGATTGTCGGTTGAAAGCTATATATGCAGGGATGAGGATCTTCCGCCGAATGGTGGATTTTCCGCTGTTTTGGGCTTGATGAAAATTAATAACTGTTCAGAAAACCGTTCTCCTTTAATGCCTGGTTAATTTAAAAATTATTTTGTCAAAATTGGTCTACAAATAAGCAAGTTACAGCCATATTTAGACACCCTCCAAGCAGGTATAGGCACCATAAACATTCTGAAAAAATTGTCAGCCCTTTTAGGATTTCTCCATTCACATCCCTGTATATGCTTGTTTGGAAGGGCTTTGTGTATTCCAAATAGAGTGTGGAGACATATTGTTCTTGTGCTTGAAAGATGTCACAAAGATAGTCCATGCATGTTTTTCTCAACCACTGGTCAGATTTCAATGTAACTTTGGTTGCTACCAAAACTTTCTGTGCATACTTGTCTAATGGAAATTGCCGAGAGTTTTTGCCCTTGATACAGACCAAAACCTATTCTAGTGTATAGCAAGGAAGTAGGAGGTATTGTGTGGGTATTTATCACAGCCAATGATAACTGTTGTTGTTTAATCTGTTTGCAAGTTTATGTCGTAGCTTTATGTATACATATCATTACTTACTGGCACTATAAGGTTGTTTTACATTTTCCCTTCACCAAATAATGAAATTGTGGCAGCAATTTTAACTTGGAACCAGTTATAAGCTTAACAATTTACTCCATCCGTTTAAAGTAACAGTCTTTGATTCCTTTAACATAACATCATAAAAAAATGAAGTTTGGATATTTTGATTTTATATATATCATTAGAAGTAATTTATAGATATTGTAAAATAATTTATTTTCGTTGGGACAAAATTTCGTGGTTTTGGTAAAGAAATTTCGTTGGAACTTGAATTTGTGGATTTTGCATTTCAGGAAATAAAACAAGGGTCAAAATTAATGTTTGTTGGGGTTGAAGTTTGTGGTTGAGGTGAACCACGAAATCCATGAAATTTAATCCCCCGCGAAAGTTTATGATTTTACAGTAATACAATTTGCTAGTAACCGTCTTGGTATTCATTAAAATTCCAGTTGTGAATCCTATAAGTCTAACAAAATGCCAAGCATAGCTTTTATTTGCCAGTCAGCTATCTGCTGAATTATGACAGGCATATAATAGTGCCTCCATCTATTCTAGCATTGCACTTTTTGCTGATACTTAGCTTGATTTTCGTAATCAGAAAATGCTTTTCTTAACCCTTTACTCCATATAGCTAACACTATTCTGAAAAGAGATGTGCTGAAAGTCTACATATTTCTCATGAACGAGGACATTTTAAAATAATACTTTGAGTACAAAGAATTATCTTCCTTGATAAGTTCATTCATAATAATTTAAATTCATCATCTCCAAGCAATTGATTGTAAACTTATTTGATGGAGATGAGATTAGGTGTGTGAATTGATGTGGAGTAAAGGGTTAAAGAAAGGATTATGTACAGGTATTAAATCTTTTATATGCCACCATAATACTTTTTATAGTTGATCATTTACATGTTAAGCAGTATTATTAGTTTATATATGTACCAGGCACCATGTATCCTGTATGTAGTTATTGATATTATATAAATGGATAGATCTTCTGGTATGCACAACTCTATAGCCACAGCATAGTTGTTTTTGTACTTACTAGTGATTATCAAACAACCCAATTTATACAAAGATAACCTTATCATCAAGTTGTGCAGTGGTGTCAATTTTCCTGATAAATCCAGACTTTCAGATTTATCATTCCTGAACGAGCATTGACTTTTGACCAAAATAAAAGTTATTTGATGCAAATATCTCAAGAAATGGCACTAAGGCGTAATTAAATTTGTTGTGAAGAATGTTCTTTAATACAAAATTGGAAATCATGTCATTGAACATCTCTTGTTTGGCAAAAAGGTTTGACTGAATACGATTTTCCTGATTTTAAATTTGGCCCTGTTGGTACCCCTGAGTTGTGGAAGACCATTAGCACACCGGGTTCTAGAAAATATGGATACCACTTTTGAAGATCTTAACTATCATTAGAATTATAAAAAAAATCAAATATTTATTATTATTAAATAAATGCTAATAAGATTTGCTAGAAAGTGGCCGAAAGTTTCAATTTGAAACGATTGAAGTTAATATTAATGATGTAGTTTTATACCTCACCTGAGTGAGTGATTTTAGATCCGGAACGTGATACTTTAGTGGTATACTGGACCTGTATTTTATCCCGTTTATTAGCATTATTATGATAGTTAGGGTCTCAAGATGGCGCTACTCCATAGTAGCTGCAACTGACGGATGCCTACCAACCTACATGGTAGTTAACTGTTATTTTCTTTTTACCAAACATACATATCAGTGTGTTTCTGATTGTGCAAATTCAAAACTGTGTTGAATAGTTTTACATCACATTGACTTAGATAAAACTTTTTTTTTTTTTTTTTTTTTTTTTTTTTAGATAAAACTTGGCATGGTTCAAATAACTGGAATTGAGTCTAGATATAGTCCTTGATGCCTTTGCCTTCCGCATATTTAAAATACACGCTGGCTTTCAGCACACTTATATTGTGAAACATTGTTCCATCTGGAATTTAGGTTGGGTGAGGGTTTTTTGCCACAATTATGGCCCTTTGTTGCTAACATACAATTTTGTATCAAAACCCCTTCTAGTTATTTTATGAAGCTATAAACTGTATTGTTTTAAGCATTTATCTTTTGTTGCTAGTTACTTTGGTTAGATATTTTTCTAATGTAATGAAATATGATACACAAACATTTGGTCTTTCAGAAGACATTTATTTATAACACTATGAATGTATGTTAAAAATGATTGAAATCTTATTTATTTACCTATTCCTACTCACTTTAACATTTCTGGACCTGGTGACTCATAACAACTGTTTTAAAAAGTTCAAAAGTAACAGTTGTGTATGTTTTAATACACACACAATTTAGTTCTTACAATATTTTTCCTGGAACCTCTGTCTAAATAATAACGTCATTTCACTTTTTAAAGAATTTTGGCAGGGTTACTTTCAAACTTTCACTGATGAACAAACATGTATATAATTGATACATACTAAGGGCAGGTTGGCAGTATATATAAGAATGCAAAATGGCGACAGATATAGTTATGATTGAGGTTATTCTTAGTCCATGTAAGATTTGCAGAAATGTCATTTTGTTGACCATTACTAACTTCAAATGGTATATTTGTAGTCCCATTGTTGATATAATTATCTCTTATATCTGATAACTTCATTTTTCTTTAATCAATAAATGTGTTTTTGACATTTGATTAATTTTAACTTTAATTTAAATTTTCTAGGTAAGTTAATCTCTTATCACGCTTGTGTACTATACCTAGTGAAAGATATGACTGGTCTTATAGTTATTAGTTTGCATAGCATCTTATCATGCAACAGTATATGCTATTTTTCTGCTAAGATATCCCAATATTCGTACATGGAACCAATATAAAACATGAGACTCTTAGAAATTACCGAATCAATACTAATGTAGAACATTCAAATGTCATTTTATGCACGTTGTTGTTTTATCTGCATATTTTGTGCTCAAGCTAGTTACTGGCCTTGTATGAATGGTTTTTAACATTTCATTAAGAGATCTTTATTACCATGTTTTAACCTCGGTAGTCAGACACTGCTGCCTACATGTTTGATGCTTTATTGTAATTCATGTATTAACTAGTGTACTTGTTTCATTATCCGTGTATATGCATGTGTGTATAGCTTGGCCAATTTGACACGAGCTTGACCTTCTGATTAGCATAATTTAACGTTCGATATATTACCTACGTTTACAAAACCGATTGTATGTTTTCTTAATCGGGGAGCATCACGAAGACGCTCGACATGTAATACAAACACAAATTTGAAATACCGACATCGCACAATTTGCTTTCAGAAATTGATATATTCAAAGCAAGCACCTTGTAATATATTCTTGCATAAAGGTCAGGCTCAGATCAAAATAGCCAAGCTATAGTTAATGTACAGTATAACATGTTTACAACTGCTGGTTAAAGAGAATAAAGAGATTGATTTAGAGTTGATAGTATTGGGGGCTTGGTACAAGTTTAAGTTTAATTTGGGTTATCTGTAACCCCAGTTTGACTGTGTTTAGTGGGTACTTTATTTGAGTGGCCACTAACACAAGTTTGACTGAGTTTTGTGATGGGCCTTTAACACAGCTTCTACTTTGTCTAACTGTTGCTCTTTTCAAGTGGCCCCTAATACAGGGTTTACTGCGTTTGGTGGTTGCTCTTTTCGAGTGGTCCCTAATACAGTGTTGATTGCGTTTGGTGGTTGCTCTTTTCGAGTGGCCCCTAATACAGGGTTGACTTCGTTTGGTGGTTGCTCATTTCGAGTGGCCCCTAATACAGGGTTGACTGTGTTAGGTGGTTGCTCTTTTCAAGTGACCCCTTACACACTGTTTACTGTGTCTGGTAGTTGCTACATGTAACACAGGTTGGACTGAGTTTTGTGATTGCTTTATTTGAATGGCCCCTATAACACATGTTGGTTGCTCTATTCGAGTGGCCTCCAGCACAGCACAGTCTGTAACCACTTACGTCCAATGACATACTGTAAAATCATTTAATTTCGTTGGGACGAAATTTCGTGGTTTTGGTAAAAAAGACAATTTTGTTGGAACTTGAATTCGTGGATTTTGCATTTCAGGTAATAAAACAAGGGTCAATATCTGTGTTCGTTGGGATTAAAGTTTGTGGTTGAAGTAAACCACGAAATCCACGAAATTTAATCCCCCACGAAAATTAATGATTGTACAGTATAATGGTATGACTTGTAACGATATATGTTATATGTTACAGTTTCCTGACCAAGGTGGGTCTGATGAAGCAGCCAGTGACTGGTAGTATATCTAATTGTACAGAGAACACCACGGAGAAACAAGATGATATTCAGGGAAATGGACCAACCAACGATACGGATAGTATAGCCGCCAATAATATAGAAGAATTAAGGTAAGGCGCAAGTCCTTCATTTCATCGTTGATGTACTTTATTCCGTTAGCATCTTGTATGGAATGCTGGCTTTTCAACCATGATGAGTGGGTTTGAATACTTGGGTGTGCAGTTTTATGTTGTTCCTTGACATTGTCGTACAGTATAGGGTCATGTCTTTCACATGTGTAGAAATATGTTATGTTGAGTAGTTTTTACAACCTGTTGGTTGAAGTTGGGAATAGTATTTGGGTGACTGACAAGCAACTGTCTTGATTATGTTGTTGTTACTAAGTATGAACAAATTAAATCCGTCCTTGGCCTTTGTATACCAATATATCACTAGCGTCTTGTGCAGAATATATCCCTTTCTGGTAAAGCCATGCCATTACGTTCCATTTAAAACAATACAACTTATCTTGACCAATTGGCATAACGCCAGAGCAGAGATCGCTCCGCCTGATTGTTTGTAGAAGGTTGCTTGGCAAAGGTTTTCAAGTTAATGCATCGGACGATGTGATTATAATTTACTGTTATAATTGATTTAAAGGGTATTGATTGACAACTGGCATAATGTCAATTATGAAAACATTGGCTGAAGATATTTACATGAAACAAGTGCTTCTAATATAAGATGAGAGGACCAAGTCACTCTGTTCGAGTTATAAAACCCCATATAGCTTTGGGCCACAATGGGTTACAGAAACTGAACTACTGCTAGCAATTAAATGATACTGTGATTACTTGGGGAAGATTCTAAGCATTGTTTCCCTCTTGTCCATTTCAGAAATCAAGCCAAGGATGCTTTAGATTCGTATGATACAGCTATTAAAACCGGTACAGGTGGGGTACAGAATGGACCAGTGTGACAGTAAACTGTTATTGAACCGTAGATGGAAGGTTCCTGGTTAAATCACTGTGATCACACGGCAGCTGTATTAGTAGTCAGTCTGTCATACAAAATATAAAACATAGCATTGTTCCCCGCTGTGAACACTGATGGACA
The DNA here is from genome assembly GCA_963678985.1 of Spisula subtruncata. Taxonomy (NCBI): domain Eukaryota; kingdom Metazoa; phylum Mollusca; class Bivalvia; order Venerida; family Mactridae; genus Spisula; species Spisula subtruncata. Next base: position 53,236,238 of record OY787664.1, on the reverse strand, counting down.
TGTGGACATATTGTGTCCGGTAAAAAGTGTCCTGTGACTTGTGTCCTGTGACTTGTGTCCTGTGACTTGTTGTTGACATAAACGATTGGTTCATATTAATAAAATCTAATATCTCATAGCTTCGGCTTTGTAGAAAGGCCATTGTTACTATTAGACAAATTGACATGCTGTGATTGCTAGCGCAAAATTCTCATGTTGAAAATTGAAATATATATATTGACTATAAATGTAGCTACGAATGTGTTAATAGTATACTCAAAATATCATAATTGCCAATTACACAAATCTAGGTCAATTGATTACGCATGTATTCATGAAATTAATTAAATCAGAGTATTGTGTAATTGAAAATTTTTAATTGACCGTAATAATTGGCATGTAATCATTGTTGAGTTTAAAAATCTTTCGTTTGTTCCCATGAAAATATCGGATATGTGTACATTTTTGGAATATGTTGCACTAAGAGTGAAGTAATGCACTAGTATTAGATAACTGTGAACAATGGTAGAGATTTTATATGAATTATCAGGTCAGTGCATGTATTTCTACCCGTTAGTACCATGAGACGGTCAGTCTCATCCACTAATGTATTATTGTATTATGACACTATGTGAACAGTGTGGTCTGTCTTATACCTCTGTCACAAATCTCCCAAGACGCTCACCCCAGACAATGTCTGTATATCAGACTTCTACCTGATTTCTAGGAACTCTGTCCACGCCGAATACCCGGTTATGATCGACATCGCATCCTGGACAATAGGGTTGCAAACAGGCTTTGGTTGATGATCATATGATGTATGTGAGGTCTCCGGTCCGATTAGCTAAGAAGTACGCTGCGTGATCATTGGACAGCTGTCGGATAATGATTTGTGACAAAGGTATTAAACTGCTAAGCAGCTAATGAATACATCTGATAGCATATGATTGATTGAAACAGGTGGTTATTTACATGTGAGACTAACAGTATATCCATTGTGTATAGTTGATTCAAAGATCTCTGTCACAACCGCATAAACAAACATTCACCCCGGTCGATTATTACAGATGTGTCGGGATTAAATTCTACCATCAATAATACACTTAAATGATTAAAAATCTAATGGTCCTATGGTGAAGTGGTTATACTTGCTGCAATTAGCTATTCAGAAATGGAACGTTATGGCGGTTTTGACAGACATCTTTGAATCGACAATACATGATGTGCAGTTAATGAATAATACATGTTATAAGATGTATAGTCCTGCTAGGGTATTCTGACAGTGACATCATTGTTTATGTGTACCCAAAAGATTAAAACCATTGCTTAAACAGATAGAGTTTACTTTGGTATTAATCTGTTTGTGTAAGCGTTTATACTTGTTTTTACGCCGTACTTTAGATCTACAACAATCTTCGTGACTAGTTAACACTTAGTAGTCTATCTCTATAGAGGTCACGCCTCGACGATTGTTGTACATCTATAGTGGACATTGTTCCACTGCGTCACTGTATTTTTATCCTAACTGGACTGTAGTTTAAGTGTGCTATACTAATGCGAGTGTTTGGAATGAAAAACTGTGTTAAGTATATGTGTACATGTTTTAACAATGGGGTTCGATATTAGCAACATGTGTGTTGATAAACTTATATAATAGAATAACTGAGTATGTCACAGACATTTTGATCAATTACTCCAATATATAATATATGTTTCACACGTTTACATATACCGGTACTCTTTAAGCCCTTCAAGGTTAATGGTGCTTAGAAATTGAATCTAATAATATTTTTATAGAATTGTAGAAGTATACGGTCAAAGAAAGTCTGAAAGCCATATGGCCTAAGTTTGATGTCGTTGTAGTCGCCAACATGACGAAGTGAAGGTGCTACATTATTGCTTTAATGAAGCGTTCACATTGTCACTTCTTTTCTTCCGGGCTGGCATATAGTACATTGCCCAGCTTCTTCATTGTACTTTAAAGCCTTTCTGACTAGCTTGTTAAGTTGTTCGGTAAAATAGTTGTTCGCTTAATATTGACTCGATCGTCCTATTCAATATGAGAGGCCTCCAAGAGAAAGGGGGGGACCAACCAACAGAACAGAACATATGGTCTTAAATATGAGTAAAACTACTACTTGACAATATTGATTATTTTCTTGTTTAATTTAAGAATTGGCTAAGGTTTGAAATCTGGGTGAAATACTGAGTTTGCAACAAAAATTACCGGAAGTATGGAATTTGCATGATTTTGAAAATGTGTTTTTGAATAGGTGACACTTTTTTAAGAAAGCATGTTGATAGTTCTCGTATATAGCTTGGCAATTTTGACCCGAGTCTGACCTTACTGCAAGAATATATTCCAAGGTTCTTGCGTTGAATATAACAATTTCCGCAAGCAAATCGTGCAATATTTGTATTTCAGATTTGCATTTGTATTACATCTCGAGCGTCTTAGTGATACTCCCCGATTATAAAAAACATACAATCTGTGTTATAAACATAGACAATATATCGACTGTTAAATTATGCTAATCAATAGGCCAGGCTCGTGTCAATGTGGGCAAGCTATACAATGGTTATATATGTTATGGTGCTGTTTTTACAGTTGAATTAGTGTTAATACTGTCTTTGGAGTGTAAAGTGTTTTGTTTGTAAGACATATACTAATACTGATTGCTTTTCTGTAATGGGGTACTATAACTCTTAACCCGGTATTGGGACCTGTGCCACCTAAAGTAAACAGGTAAATCAGGTATAACAACATAAGGGTATTGGAAAAGGGATTATCTTTTCAATATGTACCGTAATTTTAATTTACTTGGTGAATAGAAGTGACCAGGTAAAATAAACTTCTACTCTCCCTGAATCGATATAATGGTCAGTGATTTCTGTTTATATTGATTTTGCAGATTATCGCGTTAGAGTTATACAGTATTCTTGAAAGCCTGTGTTTATACTTTGACGTCCATGATATCCTATGCCCCTTTATCTGATATGTAATCCTAAGTTGAAATAATGACAAAGATTATTAACCACTGTGGAGATCAGCATTCTTGTGATATGTATATTTCTAAAAGAATTTTCCTATCATCACAAAATATGGCTGTCAGCTATTTGAATCAGTACGTTCAGTTAGGTTCCTAGGATTTTGATAATTTTTTCTCGAAAAAATGTTAAGAAGATTAAATAAAATGCTATGTTTCATGTGACGTATTAAGGTTCATTCATTGATCATATAATGCATTTGGATGAATATAAGAATTTGTTGACAAGTTCAGAAATACTGAAACCAGCATTTTCATCCAGTGACATCACAACTATAAGGTCCTGTTGATTCAAATATCTGTCCCCATTGCATTCAAATGCCATACTCTTATAATGTTTACTTCAGGGTTAATGTGGTTGAAACATGTATAGGTTTGTTGGACATTGTTGTAATCATTTGCAGGCTTGGCTCATATAGTCATATTTTATCTGATAATTTATTTATTTTCGAGGTAAGCATTTTTGTGTATTTACATAAACTCATATTGAAAACATTTTGATTATTATTCAAAGCTTATTTATTCTCTGTTCTGTTTCATTGTCTCATTTTCTAATACTCCTTTAGATGTATGTCATTGATACACATATCTTGCGCATACCTGAAAACAACCTCTATTCAGTCCAGTTGTTGAAAATATTTCTAGATATTAATAAACTGTCAAAAGCGAAGCTTCGTCTATATTGCAAAGTGGTATTTTAGTGTTTGGAAATGGGATTTTCAGGCTTGAGAATGATTGCTAATTACCAGGCCCCGATCTCCCGAAACTTCTCAATTTTGAGATAAATCTCATCTCAAATATTGCCATGTGTCGTTTGGATAATTTCCAAGGGAGGATGGACTCAAAATTAGCATAAATACAGCAAATGTTATTATTTGTAAATTCCAGTAATTTTGAATGAGTTCTGACTTCAGATTTATTAGAAATCCAGACTCTGATTTGGTCAAAATCTCAATTTGAGATGAGATTTTTGCTTTAGATGCTTCGGGAGATCAGGGCCAGGTCTGTATATGGACATTATCATTCAAATGTTGGGTGCATCAATATATTTTGGATTGTAGTAACCAAAATGGCAATGTAGACAAATTATATATTGGTGTTTTTCAATGTTCAAATACAAATGGAAAGTAAATTCTTTATTGATAGGGGATTGGATAGTTTGTATTGCTAGAACAATTAATTCTTATTTTATGTTTAAATTTGTTTTTAAATGTCTTATGTTTTATGGATGAAAGATTAAATTAAGTTAAGGTTCCAAACTGTACTAACGATTGTGGCGGGGGGGCATGTGTATCATTTCGGCAGTATTTGTTTATTGTAAGTTGATTTTACTGTGAGTTAAAGTCAGTTGATGGCATTTGCTTGATATGTCATTTGCTTGATCAAAGGCCGTCGCTTTTATCCATCATCCATGACTAGTGACACACTTTAACGTTGACTGGATTTCTTACAAGCGTTATATCACTCTCTGGTCTCCTACATGTACTGTGACGGTAACATATCATACAATTCGATGGCTTAGAACCAGAAGGTCGTAACTACCAAAATGATGTATTGAGAAAACAAGTGAAAAACACGTTTTTAAAACTTCATTTTGGTCAACATGATAATTTCAGATTTACATGAAAATATGCTCATAAGAAGCGCCTTGTGAAGCAGATTTCAAATATGTATGAGTCTTATAAGGTCTTAAGTGGTAGTTACGACCTTCTGGTTCTAAGCCATCGAATTATTCTACTCTGAAGTCCATTTATCGTGATACTCACTCATAGTGTACAACCAGCCAAAAGACTTGTCAGCCAGACAGTTCCTGTTACATATCTCTAGGAATGTCTAATGTATCTGTAGGTCTCCTCGCATTATTTCTGGTTCTAGCTTAGGTTTGATGTTCGTTACCATGGGAATAGTTGTCTGGTTCCCATCATGTCTACTTGAACTGTTAATTTTAAGACATGATGTTAACCAGTCAATGCTATTATCTTAGCGTTTTCATTGGTTGAACATCATTTTGGACCTTCTCTATAACACAACAAAGTGCGGAAGATCTGGCCAGTGCATGTGTACTTGAATGTATATTCGTTGTCATGGCAACAGGTGATGTGTTTGACCTTGACATTTTGTATAAGGTTGTTGCATAATCTATATGTATAAATAAATGAACTTTGTGTTTATTCATAACATTTTATTTGCCAATCACTGCGTTGATTTTTAAATCTTTGTTTTTGCCCCATTTGTTACCAAAGAGTAAAATATGTTGTATATATAAAAGCTTATATTTGGTAATCAAATGGTTACATGTGAAATTGTTTGTTACTGTATAAACTATCATGAAATGTGTATATGTTACGTCAGTTGGTGTCCTCGTGGACATTTGTTGACATTTTAGCTTCCCGCCAACATGGAGTGGAGCGTCCGATGTATAATTTATTTCTATGCTGTAAATAGATAGTATTTTATGTGAGATGAAGAGAGCTGTACAATAAAAGAGTGTTTATTTTGTCTCTTGATCATAAGATTTCCACATAATCTACCTGTATTATGAAAAACAAAAGAAATAATAAAATTCAGATGCAGAACTATTTTCGTTAATAATTTCTATATGAAAATTTGAAATTCAGGAGTTTCATGTACTGACTCTTAATTGAAGAATTTATCATGAATAGGTCTTGAAAAAATACATGAATTTGATGCCTAGTACTTTTTATGCCCCCGTATCGATAGATCGGGACGCATATAGTGATTCACCTGTCCGGTCGTCCGTCCAGCCTGGTTAACCCAAATTGACCGTTTCTTCTAGCATTTATATTGCTTGCTACAAAGCTTTCAAACTTGCATGGATGTTGTATATGACCACTCTCCACAAGCCTGTATCGCCTGACTCCATTTTGACCTTCACTTTGACCTAATTTTAGTCTTATTGAAATGATAAAACTGACAAAAAAGAACACGTCAGATATAAGATGACAAAAAGGGCCCGAGGATCAAGCAAAATCAATGCAAAAATGGATCGACTCATCTTTTTTCCTTACTTATACAACTGGGTATAACCATTGTGACACTGAATGTGCATTTGATTTCTCGAGCTTTTACTGTTATTTCGTCAAAAAGTAGTTTCGATTCATTTGAGAAGTTTTGTATGAATCATGAATAACATACATCTCTAGTTGTTATAGGGAGAAGGTCTTCCTAACATGATGTTCTGTCAGTACAATAGTATTCATTGGCAAAGACTGTAAAATCGTTTAATTTCGTTGGTTTTGGTAAAAAAGTCAATTTCGTTGGGACTTGAATTCGTTGATGTTGCATTTTAGGTAATAAAACAAGGGTAAAAATTAATGTTTGTTGGGATTAAAGTTTGTGGTTGAGGTGAACCACGAAATCCACGAAATTTAATCCGCCACTAAAATGAATGATTTTACAGTATAAAATTGGGGCACCTGAAACACCAAAATAGTGGCGAACATTCGATAGTTAAGACAAATGTCATTTTTGCCATTAGTAGACAAGTTATTGGGTAGTTTTTCAATCAACGAAAATTGATAGATTATACAAATTTTATCACCAAATAAAACCATTGGGTAGGGAAGGCAGCACTCGACTTAATCAGCCGAGAACATAAAACATAAACAACACAGGCTTTAACTTCACGACACAATGCCAAACACCACATTATAACTTGTGAAAGTCCCAGTCATAAAGCTGATAAACATAGTTTCGTATTTATATAAATAAGCTGAATGACCTTGTTTCAACATATAGTTTCAAAAAGGCTGAAAAAATATTGTTAGCTGTCCAAACATCCATAGAATATCCCTGCAGCCGCACTAAGAAGGTTTTATGGCTTGGCAAATTTAACACGAAAACGCTCAAGATGTATAGCTTGGCCAATTTGACATGAACCTGACCTATTGATTAGCATAATTTAACAGTCGATATATTGTCTATATTTATAACCTCGGTTGTATGTTTTCATAATCGGGGAGTATCCAGAAGAGGCTCAAGATGTAATACAAACACAAATCTGAAATACCAATATTGCATGAATTGTTTGCTGAAATTGATATATTCAAAGCAAGAACCTTGTAATATATTCATGCATAAAGGTCAGGTTCAGGTCAAATTTGCCAAGCTATACACTGCCTTTATATTTGAGGAACGTCATTAACACATGAACAGAAACACATTTACATGGAAGTCGCCACAGAAAGACAAAGTCGAAGATATCGCAACCATAATGAGGACAATAGTTTCGGCTGTAAATAAGCTGAATAACCTAGTTTTGATTTAAGAAGGCTGAAAAAAGCGTTAGCTTTCCAAAAGTCCATAGAATAACGAAATGGTACATCCATGCAAGCAGCCGCAATAAGATGTTTGTACACAACATCTATATTTGAGGAACACCAAGCACATGAACAGTCGTACAGCTACATGGGAAGTCGCCACATAAAGCCAAACATATCGCAATCCTAAGGACAACTGTTTGATGTGAGAATTAATTGAGCTGCTGATACTGGATGATTGTAGCCAATATCATGGCATGAATCACCAGTAATAAGTAACTAGTGTCATGCCGTACCACAAAGCAATAGGCTGCAAAACAAACTCGGCCATGGAGACGTGATCATTTTGACACTCCATCGACTCAGAAAGGAAACACCGGCGTGAGTATTTTTTTCTTCACCTATTTCTATGACATACACTCACGGACTTTGAAAACGCACCACTTATTCAAACCACGAACTTTAATAGCAAACATTGTTTAACTGCATTAAAAATTTGTCTATAGATTGCTCATTTTATGTTTAAACATCAAGCAAAATTTCAAAACGGTAGTTAACAATGTTACTAAGTCACGTGACATCCACGTGTTTAAGTCTCAAAACCAAAATCACAGATAGGGAGAGTGCGAGTAAAGTTATGTGTTTGGTGCGTTCACAATGGCGGGTACTCATTACAATCGCAATCCGCTTCTGGGGAATGTTTTTCTATTCATCGACAATCTTGTGGGCAGATCAGGTTATGAAACTCGTCGTTGGACTCATGTTTCAAAGAACATGTCATATGTTTTCGGTGGGATAAAAATCTAGGACATTTCATCACGCAAATATTGTTTTCTTGAAGAAAAGTGACTGTTATTCGTTATTTATGCGCATGGTTATATTCCTGCTGTCTAAGGTTAGCACCCATGTCACACAGAAATTGTAATACAAGGAGAAAGTGACTGCATGTTGAAGCACGTGTTCAATGTTAGATGAAATGCAAATTGGCATGGTACTAAATGAAAATGTTATATTTCACAAATAAACGAGTTTGATTTTTTCATTTGATGAATTAGCATATCTTTCGACATCAAGCATTCTTTTGACAGACACGGTTGCTGACCGGAAGTCGTTTCTTTGGCGGAGCATGCGCATTAATTTACCCGAATTTGGTGTCATTTTAGGCATTAAATCCCTATTTGGAGTTCATTGGTGGTGTCAGTTAGCATAAAACGCTATTGAAGACGAATATTTATTGTAGCGTGACAATATAATCGCGCAAAAACCGCATGATGGCTACTTCCGGTATTTAACATATATTTACCTCCAGACACATCAATTTCAGATTGACGTGAAAGGTAAACTTATGTTTTTGGAAAACTGAAAATGTGTTTTTATGGTATGCTAATGAATCGTTTAAACTTCGCCATTTACACAGTTCGGATATTTTCAGTCGCACGAGAATCACGCGCGAAAAAATGAGATTTGGCCACGTGGTCACTACTAGCAATTCGGTTGGTAAAAATGGATTAAAATATACTTTGCTGACACCGTTCTAACCTAGGAACATTATTCCATTGATAAAAAATATTCCTAAATAGTTCATACAAAAAATACCGATCCCTGTAAAGTGGTGCGTTTTCAAAGTCCGTAAGTGTATCTATGGCTTAGAATGAGAAAGTCGTAACTACCAAATCGATATTTTGAGAAAACACGGAAAAACTGCCTGACATTTACTCTTTACTTATGGTAAAACAAACTTTTACAACTTCATTTTGGTCAACATGACGAGTTCAGATTTTTATGAAAATGGGCTCATAAGAAGCGCCTTGTGATGCTTATTCTAAATATGTATGAACTTATAAGGTCGTAAGTGGCACTTACGACCTTCTCATTCTAAACCATCGATATAGCCCCACACGCTAAGCGGAAAATGATAAGCTTTCAACTAAATATAGTGGCTCTATCCGTAGCTGGACAGTTTCTTTGCAAACATTCGATGAAACCATTGTTTGAGCTTGTGTGAAAATGGACTAAATTTCTTATAGCCATAAATAGTTTATAGCCATTTGTGATGTGATGGTCACGGGGTCTTCTTCTTTGTCAAAAGTTGTCATATCTGTGTTATTGCTCATTATCAATTCACATGCGAATACATGTATAAATCTAACGTGATATCCTGCAATGTCAATATAAACAGAAATCACTGACCATTACATCGATTTAGTGAGAGCAGAAGTTTATTTTACCTGCTCACTTTTCAATAAGTAAATTAAAATTACGGTGAACAATGAAAAGATAATACCTTTTCCAATATCCTAATGTAGTTATACCTGATTTACCTGTTTACTTTAGGTGGCACAGGTCCCAATACCGCGTTAGAGTTATACTAACATTGTACTCGATTTGTTTGTTGAAAACCTTTGCGGCAAACCACTTGCACTGAATATGTTACAAAATAAATTGATCTGAAATGCAAAAGTGTACGGAAGCGCCGATGGTACGTAATATTCAGATTCGAACTTGCACCGTGTCTTTCAGAAGAGCATTTCATACAAACATCACATATTTTATTGCTATATCAAGCAACAACTTCTTAGTTTCAAGGAAGTAGATCCCCACCAACCCCAGACAGAATGCAGACGATAATATACGACACAATGCCCAACCTACAAGTCCATAGTCTCTGGTAGTACCGAGCTACTTTCTAACTTTAATATAAACAAAGACCTAAATTACATATATTTAGCCTTTGATATGAATCGAAGTACATGTAAAAAACATAACTAGTTTAAAACTGAAACAGGTTGTTTAACGCTGTCTGTCTTCGAACTATTCCCATAAAGCACCAATGCATGTTTCAGCGGGAGGTAGTTATCAACATTTCTTCGAAACTCATAACTTATCGATCAAAATCAATCATTAATGAACTTGAAATAAATTTACAAAAATAAAATCGTGAAAATGTAACATCACTGCCGGGTTCTTCGAAATTTCTCTGTTATTTACGGAATACCGTTAGGGCCATCGTGGTTACACATTAAAATCCAGAGGACGACAATGCGATAGTGCGATAGTACGATGGCGACAATGCGATAATACGATGGCGACAATGCGACAGTACGATGGCGACAATGCGACAACGCGATAGTACGATGGCGACAATGCGATAGTACGATGGCGACAATGCGACAACGCGATAGTACGATGGCGACAATGCGATAGTCATATCGTACTGTCGCCATCGTACTATCGCATTGTCGCCATCGTACTATCGCGTTATCGTACTGTCGTCATCGTATTATCGCACTGTCGCATTGTCGCCATCGTACTGTCGCATTGTCGCATTGTCGCATCATGGCCCTCTTGTTGAGTAATTGTCCTTTGTTATTTAAAATACTTATTTTTTTGTCCGGAGCATATCTTTAAAAGTATTTGAGATATTGACTTGAAACTTGATACATATATAGATCTCATTGTGTGGAGTTCTAGTTAGCTTTACTATTCAAGGAATAGCGGAGCTGTTCTTACCACGGTGTTGTCGTTGGTTAAAATTTTCGTACCAGTCCAATTTTTAGCACACCTGTTACACTGTGACATTGTGAGCTTTTGAGATTTTGTGGAAACTGTCATCAGACTGTCCATCCATGTGTCCGTCAAACTTTTGCCTCAAATTACAAAATATACTTCTCCTAAACCTCTGGGTCAATTGGTACCAAATTTGGTAGAAATGATCCTTTGGTGGTCCCATTTCAAAGTTGTTCAAAAATGGAATTCCATGAGGAACTCTGGTTTCCATGGCAGCCAAATTTAAAAAAAATCTTCTACGATGCAGCAAGGCCCAGAGCTTGAATATTTGGTGTGAAGCATTGTCTAGGGGACAAGTTTGTTAAAATCATGACCACCGGGTAAGATTGGCCCCGCGGCATATATGGTTTTGTATAGGAAAACTCGAAAATTGTTCTCCAGAACCAAAAGAGCCAGAGCTTAGATATTTGACATGTAGCATGGTCTAATGGACCTCTACCAATTTTGAAGTTTGATTAAATCATAACCCCAGGGATCAGATAGACCCCTCCTCGGGGCATCTCTGGATTCGGATGGGAAAAACTAAAAATCTTCACCAGAACCACATTTCCTAGACCTTAGATATTTGACATAAATTGTCCTTAAATATAAGTCCTTCAAGATATTGCCTTGAAACTTTGCATACGTGTTTATGATCACACTCCCCATCAAAAGGCGCGAGTAGATAACTCTGTGAATAATAACTGAAAGGAAGTGGGGGTATACTGTTTTGCAAATGTTGATGGGCCGGTCCGTAGACCTTTTTGTTCTGATCAATAACTAGAGATTGCCTTGACCTAGGGTAGTCAAACTTAACAGGATGGTTGCTTGTATTAAGTAGATGAAGCCTAATGTTTTTGGGATCAGTAGATTAAAGGTCTAGGTCCCTGTGACCTTACATTAAAACACAGTTGCAGCTAAATAACTAATGAACAATTTGACCAATGGAAGTGAAACTTCATAGCATTATTGCTTATATTCAGTAGATGATACTTATCAGTCGAAAAGTCAAGGTCACTGTGACCTTATGATAGAAAAGGATTTTGGCTCAATAACTGGAGATTACTTTGACCTAAGGTATTCAAACTTCATAGGATGATTGCTTGTATTAAGTAGATATACCTACACTTTGGGGTTAGTAGGCAAAAGGTCAAGGTCACATGACCTTACATTGAGCAAGGTTAGTCAAACTTCACAGGATTATTCCTTGTATTTAGTCGATGAAACCTAGTATTTGGACTCAGTAGTCGATTGGCGATAGTCGACAACGCGATAGTACGATGGCGACAACGCGATAGTACGATGGCGACAATGCGATAATACGATGGCGACAACGCGATAGTACGATGGCGACAATGCGACAGTACGATGGCGACAATGCGACAACGCGATGGCGACAACGCGATAGTACGATGGCGACAATGCGACAGTACGATGGCGACAATGCGACAACGCGATAGTACGATGGCGACAATGCGACAGTACGATGGCGACAATGCGACAACGCGATGGCGACAATGCGATAATACGATGGCGACAACGCGATAGTACGATGGCGACAATGCGACAGTACGATGGCGACAATGCGACAACGCGATGGCGACAACGCGATAGTACGATGGCGACAATGCGACAGTACGATGGCGACAATGCGACAACGCGATAGTACGATGGCGACAATGCGACAATACGATGGCGACAATGCGACAACGCGATAGTACGATGGAGACAATGCGACAGTACGATGGCGATAGTACGATATGACTATCGCATTGTCGCCATCGTACTATCGCGTTGTCGCATTGTCGCCATCGTACTATCGCATTGTCGCCATCGTACTATCGCGTTGTCGCATTGTCGCCATCGTACTATCGCATTGTCGCCATCGTATTATCGCATTGTCGCCATCGTACTATCGCACTATCGCATTGTCGCCCTCTGGATTTTAATGTGTAACCACGATGGCCCTAACGGTATTCCGTAGTTATTGGCTTCCGAGAAAATATCTTTCATCTGAAATTTGTATATTGGGAAATCCTCCCACGCAGTATACTTCCAGGATATTGCGTTATTGCGTTGCTGTGAAGAATAACATATGCTGCACAGGAACGTGTAATAGTACATAAAATATTAAATATTATCAATACTATTGGCTTGAAGTGACACCTTCTCTCCGTTGCATTAGCAAATCGCTACGTAGCGCTTTCCATGGGAGGTAGTCCATATCTTTTAAATTTGATTGAACGGGAGGTGAAACTGAGTGAAAGCGCTCGGTAGCACTTTTCTTGGGCAACGGACACATAGTCTGTGATTGTAACCTACTATTTTATCTGTAAATAAAATTAATGTACTAAGAACAGCCGGGTAAAAGTTCAGTCCGGTAGTCTGACATGTTGCAAAGAGACTTGAAACCATAACACTGTTATTTTTGACAGAAGTAAACCTAAGTTCTGCATTCCAACATTAATTTCTAGAAAATGGTACTAGATATGATTGAAAGTTCCAAAATATTCCACAATAATGATTATCAGCTACTATAATCTTATATCACTTACACACTATACTTGTTTGTGCCTTCCGTGCTTTACTTTTTATTGTTGAGTGCTTCTTTCCCAGTCAATTTTTAGTAAATTTAGGTGTACGGTCGATTTTTTTCACCGAGTCATCACAGAAAAAATTGGTTACTGTTAATTTCATTGTTGTTTGTTATTTCAATGTTGTTTACTAGTTTTCATCTCTAATTTCGCTGTTATTTTCGTTGATGAATCTTAAAAATTGAATCCATTGACAGCATATAAAAATAATAAAAGTAATCATATACGTATCTACATTTTAGAACTGTCGCTGGCATCGTATTATGGAAACCACATGGTATTGCAGAAAGCCCCTAAATCCTCACATATATGGGGTTATGCTGATTATATCGGGGATTTTGTGACTGTGAGTATCGGGGTACAATGTCCACAGATTCAGACCCAGGTTGTATATGATGCTACCATAGGTAGAGGTGTATGGAGGGTGATGTTACCACCACAAGAAGGTGCGTGCTTATCTACCTTAATTATATCTATTTACATTTATGTATTTTTCCAGTCAATCTTATTAATTAAATTAAAATCTAAAATCTAAATTAAAATCAGATCCATACTATGCTCCACTACTTTATGCTGATTTAGGAACTTACCACATCCCGTTTTAAGCATTCTCATAAATCAGTGGTTAGTCAAGTACCTAGACACCTAGTAATTGAAGAAAACATACGCTGGTTTTAAGTCATGTCGATGTGAACTGAACATCATCCAATCAAATCGATACTTTCACAACTTTGCAAATGTAGATAATGTCTGCTGTAGTTTATAGTGAGAGAAATGATTAAACTTTATACATAGTGTTAAACGGTTTATACGTACATGTAGCAGAAAAGCCACATACAGCATGGGATCTTTTTTGTTCATGTTTCTGTCCTGCGGACTGACTTGCACACAACTTCTTTGGCGTACACAAAAGCATCCAAAGTTGTGGTGTGTTTCTATAACCAAAGCCTCATTGTTTGTCGGAGGTGAATCAAATAGAAGAGTTTAGAGCGCCACATTCGTTCTCATGTAGATTCCCTGCGATGATTGACGACTTGAGAAGGAAATTTCATGAAGGATCGAACGGTTAGACAGACGCACGTTTCCCATTCGGGTTTGTACAGGTAATTACTAGTACCTGTATAACTACAGTCACTACTGTAAATAGTACTAAATACCCCTGTGATCACTTTAAAAACACTACAAAACATGTTTGCATGCCACCAGTTAATCTCCCATCAAACCATTGGTTGTCTTTTACGCCTTTTGCGCCTCCTTCAATGCCGTCGGCGAAATCCATGTATCAGAACATCTTTCGAGAGGAGTATATTGTTATTGTGTCTGTTAATGAAAGGTAGCTGTTATAAAGATGTTGTCTCTATAGCAAAACGTTTCTGCACTTTGAAAAGAGGTAAATCTAATTATTTAAGAATGCTCCTTAAGGCAAGGTTGCTCTGTAGATTTCTGAGCGCGTTCGTCAATATACATACTATAACGCATGCATTTATTGCGCAATGTGTTTATCTCTGAAATTGTTTATTTTCATTTCTTGGATAAAAGATATCTATCAGAAAGTTTCAATACCTAGAAATTTGTCTGTGATATTTATAAAGATAACCGTATTATTTTGTAAAGTGATTTATTTCAGCTTGCGCCGTTTAACATCCGTACAAATATCAATCTTGGGGTTGCAGACATCCGTTGGCATCAAACAGCAGATAAAGGATATGTTCCTAACGTCAGAATGCCAAACAACTTCATGCCAGTCGCTGTTGACCTTCCAGATTTCAGTTCACCATTTGGCAGGTATGTGCCACGTGTACAGTTCCGATTGGTCATTTGCTTTGTAAATACTACTAGCCAATATTAACGTGTTCCATGTATAAAGTGTTTGTCACCTAGGGGTCTGTATAGACTCTGGTCACTCATTCACTGTACATGTACTAAGAATACTGTACTTAGTATATATAGGAGGGACCTGCCCCCATATCTTGAAACATCTCAATTTTGAGAAAAATCTCATCTCAATATTGCCATGTGTCGTTTTGATAATTTCCAAGGGAAAATTGTCTCAAAATTAGCATCAAAACCAGCAAATGCTATTCTTTGCTTATTCCTGCAGTTGTTAATGAGTTCTAACTTCAGATTTATTACAAATTCCGAATCTGATTTTGGCAAAATCTCATGTTGAGATGAGTTTTCTGCTTGAGATGTTTGGGGAGATCGGGGCCAGATCGGTCATGACATTCCTCAACAAGTTTATGTTATATCCTGCGGTCATTTTACCATTCCAGTTTTCCGGGACTGTATCAAAAGTTCCTAACCAGTACTAACTCATCCTTCCGCAAGGAATGAAAACACAAATGGCCGAAACACAGAACCACTTAGTCATGTGTTGCTAAACTTTTAAGGCAAGCACAATTAAACACTGAACAACTGCTACTAGCATCCTTTACGTTGCAGTTTCTTTCCCGCAAAAGATCATGTCCTGTCAAATTTTATAATTTCCATTACTTATCACCTCTGACGTAGTATCCTGTATTTTACAATGATAGCATTCACCCAAGAAACAAACAGGAACTTGCTTATCGATCGTTTTTGGCGGGAATACAAGTCGCTTACAACATCACAACAATGGGTAGGTACCACGGACCACGTGTGACAGCGTTTCATACTGGCGTGTGTATGGGTAACAACACATAGACTTTAGAACTGGATCACGCTAAACAAACACTTAACGTGAAATCTAAATATGGTTTTGAGGTAAGGACAGACTTCTTGCAGTGCAACATGACTAGGATTGGTATTCAACATTGAACATACTTGACTTAAGAATAAGGAAAACCAATCAGATTTCATAATATTAAGCTTTCTACCCGTAACGGGCCTTATGATTGGCTGCCCTTATGCTCAAAATAAATTAGATCAATATTGAATAGAACCCCAGATCTATACTCGGTATACATAATTGTATATCATGAATCAGCACCGCCTTCAAATAATTAAGAGACCGTTCTTCAATGATAAAGTTGGTTTTGGATAGAGGGTGTTACATAACACGGCGTTTGTAGCTTTAATAAGGGTGTTGCTTTAAAAAGGGTGTTGCTCTAAGAAACTTAATTTACACTTAACGCTTGTCGCACTTGAGAGGGCGTTGCCTTGAAACGAACTTCATTGAGATAAAAGTACATGCAGTTGTTACAACCATTGATGTTTAATTGCTTTAAATATTGTGTTACTTCTGATGTAAAGACCCTGTCACACAGTGGCGAGTTGGTGCTACGAGTTGTCACGAGTTATAACTCGCCACAACCCGCCCAGTGTCGCGTAAATATCGTACGCATGTCGTTCTTTGTCGCAGAGATGTCTTCCCATGTCGCCAGTACTCGCCAGTATGCGGCGAGAATTTTAAACGGTTTAAAATTCTCACCGCTTCTCGCCGAAGTTTACTTCTCGTACACATGTCGTGGAACTGTCGTAACAATCATGCGCACTGTCGCACACATCTCGTTGACATGTCGCCCCTTGTCGTAGCATGTCGCCCAAATAAAGTCGTTCTGCGACATAACACGAGTTTGCGGCGAGTTAGGGAGACTTGTCTACGACATATGTTCCACATTCGGCGAGATCACCACGACACAAGACATACCAACTCGTACATACGCGTCGATACTCGTAAAAATCTCGAGAACATGTCTTCGATTGTCGAACAGATGTCGTATATATCTCGTATAAGCTCGTGTTATTATCGTACTCATGTCGTGTAAATGTGGAAGAGAACTCGAACAAATGCCGCCTTGAAAAGCGTCCTGGACCAACTCGCGCACATTTAGGCGAGTTATAACTCGCCACATCTCGTACAGAACTCGGAGCCCGAACTCGCCACTGTGTGACATGGTCTTAATAACAGCGTTTTGTTACTATAAAAGGGTTTTATATATCACATTACAGTAACCTTTCCAGCATAAGAGCTGAGGGCTATGTATTTCAAATTTGATCCCATCTCTTAAACTTGCACCACAGTTGGTCATATCACCGAACATTAAGAAAATCCATTTCTTACAATTTTTTTCTTTCACAACCGCTCTGCATCCAAGATGGCGTCCAAGATGGCCGCCATTTTTCTGCGAAAATGATTCTGTGCATTTATACGGACTTGTATTGTATAGTGTTTTTCACAAATACATTCTAAATGTACTTAAATATAAGTTTAAAAACGGAACAAAGTGATGTTTAAAAGTGTTTTTGAAAGAAATTTTGTCATTTCGGAAAAAATTCCGGCACATTTATGGTCAAAATATCGCATTTTCAGTGCATTTGTTTTAATCTTTTTGTCCCAGCAATTAATTTAAAGTACAGAAATTATGTCTAAATGGTTTTATTCATTAGATAATTATATATTAGGTTTCGTACGACAGATACTTTAAAATCATTTAATTTGGTTGGGGCGAAATTTCGTGGCTTTGCTAAAAAAGGCAATTTCGTTGGGACTTGAATTCGTGGATTTTGCATCTCGGGTGATAAAACAAGGGTCAAAATTAGTGTTCGTTGGGATTAAACCACGAAATCCACGAAATTTAATCCCCCACGAAAATTAATGATTTTACAGTATGATGTAGATTTTATTGCGAATACATGTGATACAGTCAACACTTCAATGGTATGTTGTAATAATATGTGATTAGAACCCATTCAGTTAATTGCTATATATACATACTTTTCATAATTGCCCTCATCTGTGCACGCTCTAACTAATTGCACTTGAGATAATGCGAGTTTCATGTTTAATTGTGAATTACAAACTACATTTCTGCAGCTGTATCGTTGTTATACTAAAGCAACGACATTTTCAGGAGTGTCCCAAATCTGCTATCATGGTTTTAGTGTACTGTCAGACCTGTGATAGAGGACATCTGCAATAAGCATTTTCCCTACATATATTTTAGGCGGCCAACTCATGCAAATACCCAAATACATGTATAGCATACTGTAAAATCATTAATTTTCGTGGGGGATTAAATTTCGTGGATTTCGTGGTTTACCTCAACCACGAACTTTAATCCCAACGAACACTAATTTTGAACCTTGTTTTATTACCTGAGATGCAAAATCCACAAATTCAAGTCCCAACGAAATTGCTTTTTTTACGAAAGCCACGAAATTTTGCCCCAACGAAATTAAATGATTTTACAGTATTGGAAGTTCGTCAGTTTATCCAGCATGAGTTGAAGTATTTTTTAATGATTTTATAAAGTATTTTAAATATCTTTTTATAGTACTACTACTGCTATGACACTTAGTACAATAACTACAGACTATTAGCAAACTCAACATGGTGTATCCCCAGGATGATTGCATAAGGCGTTTTAACTTACAAAATTTGACAGTTGGTCTAGAATATTTATTTTACATGTACTTTCAATCGCAATTTGCACGTACTGTCTAGTTACTAGAGTGACACAATGGTAGAGTTCATTATTATACAGAAACCATACATACATATATATATATATATATACTTATCTAGGCATCGATACTTTATTTCAAAGCAAAATTAAAAAGAAATTATTCTCTGTGGAATTTGAATGATAAAATAAAATAATACGTCACTCCGACATTATCCCAGCGGGACACTATTCCTACATACACTTGGTGAACTAAAGATGCTTTTGTATAAAGCATCTTTCTTAACAACAATTTTTTTTTCAGATTTGTTGTTCTGGCAACAATGTATCAACATGTAACGGTACAGACTCGACCTGGGTACATGTACCTATAAATACAAATCGAACTAAGGGTCAATTAATTTGTTTAATTTGTCAATTAATTTGTCAATTAAAAGGTACAGACTACGATCACAAAATGACAATAACTTTCACATCCCTAGACGGCGAACAAAATTAGCAGACAGATATATGGCCGTCACTTGTCCAAAATGGTGGAACGGTCTACCAAACTATCTCAAAGACATCAAAAGTGAAACCAGGTTCAGAGCATATTTGAAAACTTATTTGTATAGGAAGTTTCATCGGCAATGAGTGTGCTCTTTATCATATGACTAAATCTAGTTTCTAGAATCCAGGTTTTAAATTGAATGTTTTTAAGTGAATGTATATAAGTGTGAAGCGCAATAGAATATGATTTATTTGTATTTATTTGTATTTATATTTTCTCCGTGTTGTATTATATCTATTGTTCTTCATATCTCAACAACACAACATAAATACCACACACAACATATACATAGTACATGCTATGGTGGGAAAATACGGACATAATTCGAAGCTGTACATCGAAATTGTAGCGGCACATACAAAATGAATACTTGTCAATAAATACATAAAATACGATCGACTAAATGGCATACGACTTTGTACAGAAAGCGACATTTGTAACAATGAGGGGGGGGGGGTAAGCATTTTACAGTACACCAAACCTCACACTTGCCCCACATACAATCTTTATGAACAGAATGCGCAGTGTAAATAAAAGTTTCCCGCCATTCAAATGCCTCCCCCTCACCCCTAACCATCAGGTCACATTGACAGGCAATGGACTATTGTAAAACATACAAACAGTTCAATGGTGTACTTTCACACACACTTTATAATATGGCAACTGTGAAGTAGTACTTACTTACTTTAGTACAGTCAAAATACCAGCCTGAAAATGATGCATTGATAGTGCCATAGTACACTAAGTATACAGTATACGAGTAGAAATTATGCTAATAATTGCTTATAAGCTAATATTGCTAATATTGCTAATAATTGCTAATAATTGCTTATGCTTATGCTTAATTATGCTTATAATTGCTTATATTGCTTACCGTTTTAGTCAACAACTCAAAGCAACATAGATGTAAATGTTAAATGCAATTACTAGTATAATGTTATAATTAGCCACATATGTACTTATTATTGGTATAGCTTGGCTATTTTGACTTGAGCCTGACCTTTATGCAAGAGTATAATACAAGGTTCTTGCCTTGGATATATCAATTTCCGCAATCAAATTGTGCACTATCGGTATTTCATATTTGTGTTTGTATTACATCTCGAGTGTCTTCGTGATTATGAAAACATACAATCGGTGTTATAAACGTAGACAATATATCGACTGTTAAATTATGCTAATCAATAGGTCAGGCTCATGTCAATGTGACCAATCTATATACATTATTCAGTTAAAATACAAATGGCATTTTATGAACTGCACTTAAATGTCATCAAGTTTGTCTAACGGATGATTTAATTATACGACCGCATATCAGTGACCCTCTGTGTTGTCGTGCTAGTCAGCATTGACATGGAGCTCACATGCGATTTAACTTCTGATAACTTCGAACGCCACATTTTGAAAACAGTTTTGTTACAAACGAAACATAAGAAAAGAAACAAACCTTGTAAAGTATTAAACACGATAAACAACAACCAAACAATGTCATTGTCAGCGGCGTTGGCTACGAAAGCAATAATCCACGTGAAGCCCATAATCAGCGACAGCTTTAGATATATCAGGACTGGCCATGTAGACTTGCCGTGCCTTCGACCCACCTTCGACGTTTGTTTCCTTGTCCGTATTATATGCACAACGGTTATAAAAAAAGCAACCAAGTCAAATATTTTGCATAAGGCCAATGGCCCAAGAAAGAAAAGCACTATGCTGTTCGTCGTTGAAATCCAACAGTTGGCGAGTTCTCCGTATCTGGGATTGAAAGATGTTTCTGTATCCAATATGTCCAGTAATACAGATGTCATAACAAGAAGCAAAGGTATACCAAAAGCAAAGCAACAATATAGAAACATTTTTCTGTTCGACAAAGTATTCCGTGTTGCTGATTTCTTTGTGAACGTTCTACAAATATCGAATGCCATCATGTTCAACCAACAGAAGGTTGTCAGGAAGAAATAATGAGTCAGTACGGCAAAACATTTACATGTCAACGTATTGACCTTTTTTGCATCATCTAAAGTCAAACTGAGCACCTGCGCCAAGAGAAGAGATGTCGTCAAGCATAGTTTTATCTTTCCCGACCTTTCACGAAGACGAGTAAAGACTAAATACGTCACCAGAGTAAGAACCAATGACGTCACTGATACTATCAGACCATACAGTGTCATGTAGTCCTTTATTTTATTCATTTCTAACTTTTTTATTTCTTCAACATCAGACTCATTCGTGGCAATTTCTTCTTCTACATCTACTTGCACGAAGTTGTCAAATCCAAATCCCGGTAGAATAATTTGTGATTTGTCATTAGTCGGTTCGCACCTTATATCTTCAATTTGAACACCATTACATAACGCACAATGTTCATTCCTATACATATTGTCATTTATATCATAGACCAATTCGTAGTGTCCATTTGTGCAACTTCCGGTAGTGTCGTTGTCGTCAACGCCCATTGGACAATCGGAGGCAATGTAATTATATACACAAAGTCGAACAGTGTTATCCGATACTAATCCGTACGTTTTGTGTCCGGCATACAAGACATACATTATCTGTGAGTTATCGTCACGGACACTTCCCTCTTCTATTTGAGTTGTCAATGACGATTGATCATCGATTTCACTATGACAATATGAACAGAAAATATTCTTATACACAAATCCTGTTTCATTTTCTATGGCAGGTAATTGAAGTAATTCATGTAATGTAATATCAAAACTGAAGTTGAGCCAGCTACTATTCTTAAACCTTTCTATCAAGTCAAAATCGAATGGATGACCTTCACACAGTGCTCGAATCTCTGGCTCAGTCCAGTCATCCGGGCACTTTGACACGGCTAGAACTCCTGACACTGAACTGTCATGGATCTTCGGTAGATTCAAACACTCGAACATTGACTCGTTAAATATGTCCACAATAGCAGTATCGTTAGGTTTGTGGTTTGGACAGCAGTCATTCATTACACCGCATAGATTGTCACAGTAACATCCTTTAGTGGGGAAACTTTTATTGTCATCAACACATGACCACTTTCCCGCATCTTTACATTCTGTAAGGTTGTTTTGCACATTGCTACCCGGTTGTATTAAACCTGGAACTAATGGCTTGTTTGACACAAAGTGAGTTTGTGTAGTTAATCTTGAACTTAAATTTGCGTTTGAAACACTTAAATTTACAATAAATGCACAAATAACGTACCTTAGATAAACCATTATTCCTTATTTTCTAAATCGAACACTTTCTGATAAATATCGAAATATATTCCAAAACTATCACATGTAACCGCTCCAACATTTACACGTCCTAATGGATTTTAAACATCGCACTCCGTAGCTGACTTTTATATGTGTTCCAACACCAGTGTATGATTCAAAGCGGTGCGTTATCTGACATTTTCCAAGGCGCATATTTCATGTAGCATTATGAATAACATTTAGTACGGAAACCGGCTAGGCATATTGTGTCATACTTTCGATCTGGTATTGAATTGTCTGAAAGGTTCAGTAATTAAGTAAATCTAGAACATAAAACTAATTATGTATTAAATCACGAGAGCCCTCGTAGTTTATAGAAGTTTTCCAACAATTTGTTCTTGTTTTATCTAAACGGCATTTTTGTTCTCACGAACGTACTCTTCTAAGCCAGCGATTAAGTAGATGATTACCGTATACCTTAAATGGTATCTTTTGGGTGGGTTCCTCGGCTTTAATTATGTTAATTAATCAGTGGATATTTATTCAAGTCCATTGTTTCAGTAAGCCGGATATAGATAATGCCATCAAGTTATATGAATGCTATAAATCGGACAGTATCCGAGAGCAGCCCACATGTACATTGTATGATAGTGAGGCCACGTTTATAATTCTGTACACAGCCACTCCTCTACCGTTGTCAAGGTCAACTGTTTTATTTGATCTGATTTACTTCGAAGTCCATTTTGTTACCATGATGACAAAACGCCAACCTGACACCCGTACCGCATGGACAGAACAACAATTCGGAGTATAATCACTAAAATGTTATAGTCTTCGTTATTGGCCCAAACCATTGTTGAACAGGGTGCTTCAGCACTCTTGTCTATGTTTGCGTAATTTCAAAATCAAACCGGACCTCGATGCTAAAAATAGATTAAATTGGTCATTCGCTCTGATGACTTCGCGCTTTATCGCCTTGTTGTTTAGTGGTATACGCGCCAGATTACCGTGATTTCTTGGTGGCGGGATTGCCACGTGTAAGCATAACTGACGTTGTGGTGCGGTTGACAAATTGAGAACTTGACGTTGAGGCGCTTATCGGCAGTTTGGTGTTCTTTCTAGGTTATCAGATTGACGTTCTGATAGTGAAGGTAAAGAACGAAGATGGCAATGATCCGCCTCTGTGTTTGATATGCATGGAATGAAATAACTGGCAATGAAAACTGTGAAGGAGTGGTGGTACAAATAATAATACTCATGTCACGATTTTAATTACACCGGACAGTTGTAACGACAGAGCGAAGTTGGCTGAAATTTCAACCAACAACCGTCATAAAATTCTATTTCTGCTTACACATTAAGGTACACAGCCCATTAAAGTATTGCATTTCAAAATTTAGCTACATTTTTAGATTCGGTTTATTTTCATGGTCCCCATGGGAGTTGTAATGGAATGTCCTGTAAAGTTTGTTATAAACTGAACACGGCTCTTATTTTCGCAGTAATTGATTATATTTTACAGTAATTTAATTTGCGCATAATCACGAAATGCTATTGTGGCGAAGTTTTATTCGTCATGTTTGACATTCGTCAGAAATTCGAGCGTTTGTGTTATTGTTGGCGGCGATACTTAATGAACTTATTACAATGTAAACACCAACACAAACAAGTGATTTATTGAGTTATAGGACTTAGATCCACTAAGGACATACATGTATATTCGGCACATTATCATGTAGATATGTTTTTCATGAAAGTATAAATATACGTATCGTTGTGTTTCTGTTAGGGGTTACCTTGTGGGTTATGTTTGTGGTTTGTGGTCGAGTTAGCACTTCGTTCTTCCCTGCCTGGATGGCTGGCTGGCTGGTAGGCAGGCTAAGTTTAGTTGGCTGGCTGACTCGCGCACTTTTTTGTCTTGGTCTCGGCTTTGTAATCCGATATTTTCATTTGTGAACTTTTTGCGTCTTTCGTGTTCTGATGTTTTGACTACTACCCTCTTGTCCGGGATGAATTATGCCTACAGTAACAACTAATGATACACTAGTCCTATTCCAGATCTCAAATAGATTTTTACCGTTATAATCATTGTGTCACTTGAATATTCATATCTGGACAATAGAGTTGGAGTCAGTTGTGTTTGCATATGAATACAAAACCAGTCTAACTAGACCAGATTTACATGTATCTGTACATACATGCAAATTAAGGGAAACACCACCTTGCATAACGTTCCGGATATCAACTATTGAGAATCCAACTAGGATTAAATAACAAAACACAATATAGTCAATATTGTTTTATTCAAGTAATGCACATACACGTAAAGCATCCTGCACGTAATAAAATATTTACATGTGTTTGTAACATTGGACCACGTAGGTATAAAATGAACCGAACATAAGACTAACACCGTAACTTACATTATTTCAAATTGTGAAACGAGTACATTAAACAATAGTTGACTGTGTCATTGATAACAAAAACAAAAACCACGAAAATAAATCGTACAAAATATAAATATTTTTCGTTTTAGTCTTTATCAATGATACAGTTACCTGTGTATTTACCATAATTTACTGACTACATATATATTGTAGTGGGTCTATTATAATGCACAAACAATGCCCCTGCATAATCTATGATGTGTGGAAATAAAGAATAATACAACGATCAGCATAGTGCGCGATTGGTAACATCAAAACCTCTAAGGAACGCAGTTACATTTCTAGTAAATAAAAACATAATGGAGGCTCCGATAACATCGCTGGTTTAGAATGAAAAGGTCGACCTGATAAGACTAATGCATATTTATAACATACACCACAAGGCGCTTATAATGAGCCTACTTTCATGAAAATAGGCACTTGCCATGTTGACCAAACTGAAGTTGAAATGGATTTTTACCATAAGTAAAGAGTGATAGACGGTTTTTCTTGTTTTCTCAAAATATTGATTTTGTAGTTACGACCTTCTCATTCTAAGCCAGTGATATATACACATTGCAAAAACACAGAATCGATTAGATAAAGGTTCTGGTCGTTTGTAGTAGACCTTTTCAATACAACACACAAACTAGGAAACCTTATACATATTGGTAGTAGTATGGCTGTGTAATGTAACTTCCATCAAATGACTGACACGTAGGAACATGATAACCAATCTGTCAGGGTAGGCAATACTGAACAGAAACATCAAACATGTATGAGGAAATCGGACATGGGAAGGCAGCACTCAACTTAACCCGCCGAACACAGAAAACATTAACAACACAACTCCTCGGAGCAATGCCCACACAAACCCAAATAAATGCTTAAAACTAGTTAAAAGCCAAAGTTCCCGCCGCAGACATGCAGGATGACCCAATTTCACAAAGACATGACAAAAACCGGTGATCCATGGAGATCGAATGAAACGCAGATAAGACCTGACCTAGTTACCCAAGTCCCCGCTGCAGGACAAACCATGAAATACACGAAATAGAACAATATACAAATCGCTAGCTCTGAAACAGAGAGGTTGAAATGACTAGATATTAGTTTTGAAGTCATTTTATTTGGTTTAAAGTTTCATACTATTGTTGATGGTTCCTGAACTTAAAATCAGATCAAGTACCAATTTCAAGTGATTTTTGTGGAAATGTGAAAATAGATGATTAGAAAGTCAATACATAGGAGCTGTCATATTTGTCTGTTATATTGAACATATTGAGAAACAAGCAAAGTCAATAAAAGGCGAACACGTTACAGGGTTGTTTTTTAAGACTATAATTGTCAAAGCATTAGAAGCGCAAATATGTGAAAAATGTTCGTGAAAAGCTGTCTGTAAAAATAAATTCTAAAGCAAATACCAATAAAAGGTTTTTTTATCGACAAAAATCATTTAACAGCATGGCAATGTAGCTTGTTATTAATATAGTTTGGCTATTTTGACATGAGCCTGACCTTTATGCAAGAATATATTACAAAGTCTTGCTTTGAATATATCAATTTCCGCAAGCAAATAGTGCGATATCGGGATATCAAATTTGTGTTTGTATTACATCTCGAGCGTCTTCGAGATACTCCCCGATTGTGAAAACATACACTCGGTGTTGTAAACGTAGGCAATATATCGACTGTTAATTTTGTTTTAAACTATGTTTCGTATTTTAAAATTTTTGGAGGGCACTAGCTGGATGAATTCGGGAGTTCGCAGGCGTTCGACACGAATATATTAAAGACCTGCCAAAACATCTACACGAACAGTATACAGCGAAATAACCCTGTTTGATGTCCATGCCTCAAGCTCAAACAAAACAGGTTTATATGACCGGACAGTACAGCTTGGCTATTTTGACCTGAGCCTGACCTTTATGCAAGAATATATTACAAGGTTCTTGCTTTGAATATATCAATTTCCGCAAGCAAACCGTGCAATATCGGCTTATAAGATTTGTGTTTGTTTTACATCTCGAGCGTCTTCGTGATACTCCCCGATTGTGAAAACATACACTCGGTGTTGTAAACGTAGGCAATATATCGACTGTTAAATTATGCTAATCAAAAGATCAGAGTCGTGTCAAATTGGCCAAGCTATACATGAATATTAAATAAGTTGGTGTGTAAACAAATAATGTTGTAGACTTAAGTAAAACGTCACGTGGTATGTCATCCCTATATCTAGCCAGTGTGTACTTTGTTCAAGTGTTGTTACAACTGTAGCACTTACTTAATTTATCTCAATTAGTTTTGGATTAAAAGGGAAGGAACTGTACATAGAATATGGGAATTACTTGTTGGGTTACCTACCAAGTACATAGAGTGGGAAGCCGATATGCGTCACTGTACAGTCCCAAACCAGAAGCAAGATTCGTAGCCAAACCTTATGGTGCCTTAGATTTGTAAGGAATTGACTACGATTTATTTGAATCGGTTGTTTTAAGCCGAACTGTCGAACAGTATTTGTACATGCCATGAATTCCCTGTTCATTTAACAATAGCAAGAACTGAGTCTGTATTCGAACTAGATAAGCACTGACAACAATTCAACAATGAGGCCTAAAATTTATCCTGGGGTTCCTTCTTGTAGTTGAATATTCCCTTTACACAAGTAACGTGAGTCTGTACATCAGTAACTCTCTCTGTTGTCATGGTAGTCGGAATAAGACGTGACCTGCAATACGATTTAACTTCTGACAACTTCGA
Organism: Spisula subtruncata; assembly: GCA_963678985.1. NCBI lineage: Eukaryota > Metazoa > Mollusca > Bivalvia > Venerida > Mactridae > Spisula > Spisula subtruncata. The sequence continues at coordinate 53,208,478 of OY787664.1, read as the reverse complement.
ATGCCACAATTTGAAAACATCCTTGTTGCAAACAAAACAGAGGAATAGAAATAACCCTTGTAAAGTATTAAACATGATAAATAACACCCAAACAATGTCATTGTCAGTGGCATTAGCAATTAAAGCAATAATCCACGAGATGCCCACAATAACTGAAAGTTTAAGACATATAAGGACTGACCATGTAGACTTTCCGTGCCTTTGGCCCAGCTTTGATGCTCGTTTCCTCGTCTTTATGATATGCACAACGGTAATGGAGAAAGCAATCAAGTCAAATAGTTTGCATAAGCCCAATGGTCCAAGAAAGAATAGCATTATGCTGTTTGTTGTTGAAAGCCAACAATATGTTTGTTCTCCATATTTAGGATTGAAAGATGTTTCTGTATCCAATATGTCCAGTAATACAGATGTCATAACAAGAAGCAAAGGTAAACCAAAAGCAAACAAGCAATATAGGAACATTTTTCTGTTTGAAAATGTACTCGTTACTGCTGTCCTGTTCGAAAACGCTCGCCAAATATCAAATGACATCACATTCATCCAGCAAAATGTAGCCAGAAAGAAATAATGAGTCAATATTGCAAAACATTTACAAGTCAGCGTGTTGACATCTTTTACACCATCTAAAGTCAAACTGAGCACCTGTGCCAAGAGAAGAGATGTCGTCAAACATATTTTTATCTTTCCCGCCCTTTCACGAAGACGAGCAAAGACTAAGTACGTCACCAGAGTAAGAAACAACGACGTCACAGATATGATTAGACCAAGCGATGTTAAACTGTTCTTTAGTACATTTATGTCCAAGTTTTTATTATGATCTCTATCTGACTCGTTGGAGGAAACGTGTTCTTCTTGAACATCTTTAAACACGTGTATGAAATAGTTAGAACCTAGTAATGGTGGTCTTTCTTCATTTGGTTCGCATCGCAAGTCTTCAATTTGAACGCCATTACATAACGCACAATGTTTATTTCTATACTTTCGATCATAAATGTCATAAACCAATTCGTAGCTTCCTTGTGTACAGTCTTTAGATATATTGTCAGTCGGAGTAGAACCGTCGGCTGTTGACGGACAATCGGACACAATGTAACCCCATGCACAAAGTGGAACAGCGTCCGCCGACATCAATTCGTGTGTTTTTTCCCCGACAAATAATATATACGAGTATCTGTCGTACCATAAACTATCGTCATGGACTAGGCCATGTTCTAATTGAGTACTCCATGTCCACGGATCATCAATGTCACCATGACAATGTACACAGAAAAGATTCTTATACACCAGTCGCGTTTCATTTTCTATGGCAGGGATTTGAAATAAATCAAATATTGGAATACCAAAACTGTTGTTGACAAAACTACTATTCTTCAACTCTGCTATGAAGTCAAAATCGAATGGACGGCCTTCACAAAATGCTCGAATCTCTGGCTCAGTCCAATCATCCGGGCACTTTGACACGGCTAGAACTCCTAACTCTGAATTGTCAAGGATCGTCGGTAGATTCAAACATTCGAACATTGACTCGTCAAATATGTCCACATAAGCAGCATCGTTAGGTTTGTGGTTTGAACAGCAATCGTGCATTACACCGCATAGATTGTCACAGTAACATCCTTTAGTGGGGAAACTTTTATTGTCATTATCACATGACCACTTTCCTGCATCATTACATTCTGTAAGATTGCTTTGTCTTTCACTTTGCTGCTTCCACGTGGACGACATTGGTAGCGTTCTTGATTCATTGTGAGTTTGTACTGTTAATCTTGAATTTAAGTCCGCGTTCGAATGTCTCAAATTGACAATGAATACAAACATAAAGTAATTCAGATAAGCCATTTCCCTTATTCTTTCTTAATTCAACACTTGTATATGTATAATTTACAGGCTTTATATTCAGACTTTATATTAAGACATTGTGCGTATAGTCCGACATACATGTATATTCCAAAGCTGATAATAACTCCAACGGTTACACGCGTCAGAACAGATTCAGAACATCGTCTATTTTATCTCAGTGTCCCGTAGACGACTTCTATACGAGGAGTACATGAACGTTAAGGAACACCAGTTTGATTTATTGCGAATCATTGTCGACACCTTACAAGGCGCATATTTTATGAAGCAGTAGCAAATACAATCGTGGGTACAGAAGTCAGTGTTTTGCGTAAAGGTCAACATATCCTTTTCGTCGTTTATCCGGAGTGTAACTCTTGTCAAGTGCGCACTTCCTGTCGTATATAAAACACGGGTGATAAGGGACTCAGAAAGTGATATATAATACACTTGTCAGAAACCACCTTGTAGTTGACAAAAATCCACTTAAGTCTGTGTGTTGCTATGTGTTATATCTTAATTTGTCCAAGAGCGTTTTTTTGTTAAGAAATATCTGGTTTGAGATTAATAAGGTTTTATTTCGACTGTTCAAAGCATGGGCGTTCAAAAGTAAGGCAATTTTACGATGGGTAGGACAATCTTCTACTTCTATTTCTATTTCGGTACTCGTCAACATCCACTTGGCAGACATAAATAACGAGGGAAAATGGGTGCAATTTCTACCTCAGGTGCAATGTTAAAAATGTTTTTGAACTGTGAAACTGTGAGATTGAAAAATGTCTTAACATGTTTATACACTGTACAATACTTCTGTTCCATTTACATCATCAAGGTTGGCTGAACGGCCTGCTTGAAGCTGCTCAGGCTATCCAGGTAGTGATTATGATTGGTAGGCTGTTCCTAGGGACGACAGTTCTAGGGAAGAATGAATGATGATAAAATGTTAACCTGCAGTGGTATGTCGCGAATCTAACTGAGTCTTGGTATCTTGCAGAGCTTAGGGGTAAATATGATACTGGAACTGCCACAAGGTTGTTTACAATTTTGTAGATGAGAATCAGGTCTGCCTGCTGCTGTACGACGCTGTTCAAGTGATGGCCATTGTAATTTCTGCAACATTGATGTGACACTATCGGGTTGGTTGTGATTGAAAGGTTTACTCAAGACGAATCGGGCTGCATTTTTTTGGGTTTGTTCAATTTGTTTGATCTGTGTTACCTGTTGTGGATTCCATATTATAGAGCTGTATTCTAGTTTGGGTCTTGCATTTGATTGGTATACTCGTTACTTGACGACTTTAGGACAATGTTTGATGTTACAGTTGATGAATCATTGGAGGCTTTACTGGTTATTCTATCAATGTGCATGTTGTACTTCATATTATCAGTGAGCTCTACTCCAAGGTACGGATGGTGTTTAACAACTTGGACAGTTTGGCCATTCAAAGTCTGATTTCGTTCTTTTTGTTGTTGTGTTCATGATTGCATATTTATCGACATAGAACTCCATTGCCAAAGGTTACTCCAATGTACCAGTTTATTAAGATCGTCTTGTAGAAAGTTGTGATCATCTTTTGTTATTATAGGGCGGTATACCACACATTCATCCACAAAAATTCTAATGGTGGAGGTAATTCCATCTGCAATGTCATAAATGAACAATAGAAATAAGGTAGGTCATAGAACCGTGCCTTGGGGTACTCCAGATGTAACCTCTGATGCCTCGGAAGATTCACCATCTACCATGACCTGCTGTAAACGGCCGCTAAGAAATTTATTGATTCAGTTATTGGTGTCTCCTCTTATTCCATATTAGGACATCTTTTTTTACAGACGCTGATTTGAAAATTTATCAACGCCTTTGAAAAGTCAAGAATTGCCATATCGACCTGATGACCTTGGTTCATACTCTTGGTGACGTCGTCGGTGTGAGTAGTAATTGTGATTCACAAGAGCAGTGCGCTCTGAAGCCATGTTGGTTTTCGTGAAGGATAGAGTTGCTATCCAGACGGTCTATAATTTGCGATACTACTATGTTTTCAATCATTTTGTATGCCACGGCTGCAAGGCTGACTGGTCGATAGTTGGATGGTTTTGCCCGGTCACCTTTTTTGAATATGGGAACGATGTTGGCTTTCTTCCAATCTGAGGGTATTTCTGATGTATCTAAGGATTGTTGGAATATGCATTAGCGGTTTCTTTTAGCATGATGGTCGGCATCTTGTCTGGTCCAGTTGCTTTTGCAGGGTTCCGTCTCTGGATGCATTTGATTACACCGTTAAGAGTCACATGGATCTTAGGCATAGACGTATGAGGTGACTGTCCTTTGTCCTGAATGTTATTCAAGTTATTCTCAGTAAAAAGGCTGCAAAAATGGTGGTTTAACATTTCGAAAACATAATTACGCTGGTTGAACAAGAACGCTTAGCAAAGAGAGTGATAGAACGCTTAGCAAAGAGAGTGATAGAACGCTTAGCAAAGAGAGTGATAGAACGCTTAGCAAAGAGAGTGATAGAACGCTTAGCAAAGAGAGTGATAGAACGCTTAGCAAAGAGAGTGATAGAACGCTTAGCAAAGAGAGTGATAGAACGCTTAGCAAAGAGAGTGATAGAACGCTTAGCAAAGAGAGTGATAGAACGCTTAGCAAAGAGAGTGATAGAACGCTTAGCAAAGAGAGTGATAGAACGCTTAGCAAAGAGAGTAATGAATCACGGGACAAACATATTGTGTGTCTGATATTTATTATATTATCAAGTACTCTTGACATAACGATTTTCTGTTTTTCATATTAGGGGTCTACTAAATCAGACTGTACCCGGATTCTACCCACATTTCTCATACACTTGACTAATATTCTTATCATCCATCTTAAAATTTCCATAACTGAGCAACCGTTACTTTAAATCTCGTGATTTATTTTTTGAAAACATGTTTAAAATATTGTGATTGGTGTTCAGGCAAGGCTGTTTAATATTACATTCGTTTTAGCTAATTCTGCGCATAGGGTATATATTTCTGCGCACCTCACTTTACAGATGTGTACACACTCCATTCGGGGTCGTTTTTCTTCGGTCCTCGAGTGTTTTTTTATGACACAGGCTTATCTTCGGGAGTGTTCAAATACAAGTGTATCGTCAGCATCACTTGTGCACTTACAATACAATTGCAATTCAATTACAATGACAATAACCAGAGTAAACTACTCCCTTTCTTTCACAAGCACACGAAAGTCGTGAGGACGAATAACGAGACTCAGCCTTGGAGTAAGGTCTAATACTTCTCCAGGTGGTTTCATGAATTCACATCTTTGCATGATGGTAGCGAATGCCATAAATACATTCATCTTAGCCAGAGTTTCACCCACACAGCGACGGCGACCTAGTCCAAACTGTATGACATGTGAACATTTCTCAGTATCTAGTCTATTGTCGTTGCTAAGGAAGCGATCTGGTCGGAAACATTCCGGATCTCCCCAGTAATTCTTGTCATTATGTACTGAATGTACATTCAACATAACAACTGTTCCTTCATCTATATCATAGTCCCCAATCTTAGCATCCATGATGGAATAATGTGGCACCAAAAAGGGCAATTGTGTGACTATTCGACTCACTTCATAAAATATTGCATCGGTGAAAGGAAGATTCTTTTTGTCTTTTAATGATACTTTCCGCCCTTTAACGGCTTCGTCGATTTCTTCATGTACCTTTTGCTGTAATTCAGGATAAGCTGTCATATAGAGCAACATCCAAGTTAATGTCTTAGACGAGGTATCCACCCTGTAACAACAAAACAGGATAATCTTGTTTTTATTTTGGCAAAATATGCAAAATGGTGGAGCAGCCATGGCCTGAAAGTTCATGATCAACACTCATCATTGATCTTATAACATATCGACGGTGCCAAACCAAAACCCCGTAACTCAATTTTGGCGCGAAAGCTTTGTTTGCAGCTTCCGCATCTGCTAGACGTCCCGCGCATTTCTGCCTTGTCGCCATCTAAGTAACGCGATTAGCTATTTAAATGGCGACATGACAGAAATGCGCGGGACGTCTAGCAGATGCGGATGCTGCAAAAAAAGTTTTCCCGCCAAAATTGAGTTACGGGGTTTTGGTTTGGCACCGTCGATATTTAATTGGAGAATAAGTATAGCCAATCATAATGCCTGTTACTGACAAATATTTTAATATGGTGCGACTTTCTTGGTAGTCCTTATTCTTAGGTCAAGTAAGATCAAAATTAAATATCACCCATGGGGTGACTATTTTTTGCCGCCCATCTTTGATGAGGGTGTTTACTGCCTTGCACATGTCCGTTGGTCGATATTTATGTTCAATGACTCAGGAACCTTTTACCCTAGGATCTTCAAATTTCTTTGAGGTTGGCTAGCAACGGTTGATAATCAATGATTTTTAGGTCAGTAGGTCAAGGTCACTGTGACCTTTACTATTTCTGACCATTAAGATGTCATAGGGCATACATTTTTTACAAACATCTCTTGCTTGATACCTGTTTAACCTATACTACATTGATTTTGTCAGCTAAAGTGAAATTTTACGAAAAAACGGATTTGTTGTAGATCGACGTCGAAACTTAACGTGTGGAAATATACTCAGTCTGGCCCCAAGTTCACAAAGAATGAACTGATCTTGATCAAGTTTGATCCTGAAAATAAGTTCCCAATTTTTAGAAGCTTTTGGTAACTTGTGTTAGTTACAGCTTATAGCCATGTAGAGAATACATAATCCCCTTCAAGTTTACATGTTCAAACTATTCAGATCATCATTTTTCTGTTGCAAAAGTGAATTATGATACTTGAGACTGAAATTGATCCTGAAAACTGAGGATCAATTTTTAAAATGAGGAAGGATCAAGTTAGTAGTTTTATAACTGACCATAAAAACTTATTTTAATGTCTTTGAAATTGAAGGATATGCTTTTGTATATCCACATGTATAAATATTTATCAAGCCTAACCCTAGCATATTTACTGAATTTCAAAGGATATATATTTGATCTTGATCCTGAAAACTAAATCCTTTGTGAACTTGGGGCCTGGTGATTAAAGATATAAGGTATTACCCAGCCGTCAGTAGATCAAATAACATGTTGCCCAGTCTTGCACGTGACATCTCAAAACGTTCATTGCTGGATTTATCTTCTGCTTCACTTGTCAGAATGGCGTCTGCTACATCTCTGATGACGTCACCAGAAAACGACTCATGATGTTCCTGGACCTAAAATGATATTTTCAGCCATTCATGTAAATGGTTTATAAACTACATGTAAGTATTACAAACGTTGTAATTTGGTGCATCACAGATTGATGACTTTAATCCGCTAGGGATCGGCTCCCCAGTCTGATCACCTCAGCTTTCACGAATTGCCAAAAATTATATTTACCGAAGACAAACTTCCGTCACCTCCCGAAGCATTCCATTGGATCATGACCATACCGGAGGCAAACATACTCAATGGGAACTAGGCTTTACAGCGTGATTGTGAGTTCGAATACAAACTCTATATGTATGATATACAAGCTTGAGACGTCGCGCACGATGTTCCGTCTTTTTACGTATTTAGGGTATGCGCACTGGAAAAAAGTTGGTAAAGAGCTTAATTTTTATCGGATTTCTTTCAAAGTTAAACTAAGAGTAGCTTTTAAAATGTCCTTTTCGGCCATAGTTTTAAAATAGATGAACACCTTCCTGAAAATTTATAATAGACATTTTTCTTGACATTTTTTCTTGAAAAACGTCGTGTAACTGCGTCACATTTGTCTTGATGCAGTGTGCGATATTTCATCTTAAAGAAGTCGATTGAAGGTCAAATATTACGGGAAGATACCATATGCGTTCGCAAATAAATAACGAACAAGATGGCATATTACATTTGAACACGAGACGTCAAACAAAGCTGTTGTTAATTGTTAAATAGTTTGTAAAATTCTGTAACTTTGCCATTTTTTGCGTAAAGACATGTACAATGGGACAATGCATACATCAAATAAATTCGCATGATAAGACCATTTCAATATGCACCTTTAAACAATTACAGCGATGTGTGTATATCACCAATCTTCTAAAAAAGGTAAACATATTAAATTTAAAACCTGCTCTGCGTCGAAATCATAGGTGGTTGAAAGAAGTTTACGTAAACTAGCTGTCTGCCATGGCATAATGTATCTGAGCCAGGGCATCACGTCAAGAGCACTTCCGCTTCCTAAAAAATCGCTTATCTCTTCTAGAAATTTCGCAATCACTTTTATATGTCGGTTAAGCTTAGCGTCCATACCTTTGCCGTATAATAACTGATACATAAATGTTATTGTTAATGTTTGCACATTAAATAACACATATCCTGGAATAGTTCCGCATTTTTTCAACATCTTGTCGACAAATAAACTCGCTTCCATTGAAATGAGCTCTTCGACAACTTCCGGCTTACCGGAAGTGAACAATCTAAGAGACCTTGCCAATATTTTCTGCTTTTGGACATACACAGGGGTATAGGTTCCAAGTGCAAACAACTCTTCGCCGCATTGCTCCGACCACATTTCCATGGATACGAAAAATGGGCGTCCACTGAATGCATCTTTTGGATGGTGCGTAGCTTCCTTAATGGCGGAATATCCGTTAACAACTACAGCGTTCCAACTACCCAACTGTACACTAAATACATCGCCGTATTGCTGCCACCATCTGAAGAATGTTTTTGGTGGATAACTTCCAAAGAAAGGCAAATTCCCCACGATAGGTAATCCATACGGTCCTCTTGGATAATTCTTTCGGCCACGAGAGATTTTGCTTTTTACAATGTAAACAAACAGTAAAACACAAGCAGTAATCAACGCATATGTTGTTAAATCCGCCATGATGTGAAGATGTCCTCACCGCTAAACTGCATAGTAAGAGTTGACTGTACGTATATGTACTTATCTATATTTTGACTTAAAAAGCAGTTACACGCATCAATTGTTACGAATATGCATACATAAAGTTTATTTATTTCAGTATCGGGCTATATATAAATCAGACACTGTACTATTATTATAAGTACAAATTTAGTAAAATATCGTATTTACGTGTTTACTCGGATAATGAACAAAAATTCACACTCGACCTTAAGGTTCATAATGCAGTCTTTCGTACACGGCAGACGTAGGACTGTCTTGTGGTAGTCAAAGGGTATACCAGAGATCCCCACCAAAAGATTGTTTCGAAAGGAGATCGCAGACAATTGTACTATGTACAGCGGTCAAACAAACGATATGTCTATATAAGAACATAAGGACAGGAAAGGCAGCGCTCCACTAAACCAGCCGAGCACAGCAAACATAAAAAAAACATCACGTAACATCACGCACACCTGAAAAAGAAAATGAAATACCGATTAAAGTCCCAGCTGTCAAAGAGCTGAATGACTTAAAGTTTCATAAAGATATCTGAAAAAGAGTGATATCTATAGTGACTTAAACTGTTATTCTATGAATTTACCTTGTTTTGGCTCCCGGAAGATCCTGAAAATTATGCCAAAAAACGGTTACCTAGCCCTAGTGACTTAACAAGGCTTGTGTGACCCATGGCTTAAATGCTGATGTCAACGAAAGAGCAGACTGTGAAACTTGGCCTTGAAATAATGTGGTATTATTTTAAGGAAGTCTACTTATTGAGGTGGTGTTTTGTGAGGTTTACTGTGTCTACTATGAGTACTGTAGCAATTAAAATATGGTTCCTTGTTCTCCCACATACTGTCCTTAGTATATAATTTTATCACATGACTTACCTTGTATCCAGGTTAGTATAGCCAGTACGTATAAAGTTATACGTACCACGTGTAGTATAAGGTATTGAGTTTTTCCAATAAATCAATGCGTATTTTGCGTTTTTAGTGTCATATGATAAAAAGAATCTATCATTCGTTGTCAATTGATATATTTATATCAAACTCGTTCAGGAAATATTATTTAGCTCGTCAGAGGCTCGCTTAATAAAATTTCCAAAACTCGTTTAATATAAATTTATATCAATTGACAACTCGTGATAGATCTATATACCAGTATGGTAGGTAACTCACCATGTAATACACATGTTCAGGCACTGAACATTACTTCCCCTTTGCCTAGTAAATTCTGACTGAAATTGTTGGACAAAAAAACACAGAAACAGGCCTAGAATACTAGCAATTATCATAATAAATAATATACGTCTAATAAAACTGAAATGAAATTATAATATATATTATAAATATAAAAATGGTATGACATCACTATCGCCAACCCGCGATGCGCTTTCTTTGACCGACGATAGATAACTTTGGCATTAAAATGTTGTTTCTGTTGATTATGCTGCTGCTGATGATGTTGTTGCTGCTGATGCTGCTGATGGTGTTGCTGCTGATGTTGCTGCTGCTACTGATGATGATGTTGGTGCTGATGATGATGATGTTGCTGCTGCTGTTGCTGCTGATGATGATGTTGCTGCTGATGGTGCTACTTGGATGATGATGATGATGTTGGTGCTGATGATGTTGCTGCTGCTGCTGATGATGATGTTGGTGCTGCTGCTGCTGCTGATGTTGTTGCTGCTGATGGTGCTACTTGGATGATGATGATAACGACAACACGAAACCATCATGATATGTTGATGGCCATGGTGTATGAGGTTACTTTTACTCGTACAATTACAGTACTGCAATACCACATGACTCTAACGTCTTAAAAGGCATCAAATCCAAGACGACATTTTCCAACACTGAAAAACAATTATTTACCAAAGAAACATACGCATGCGTAAGGGAGATACATGTATAAGCTTTCCAAACACCATGTGAAACCTGGAAAAACAGACGACTTTAAAAGGTAGCCAACTTGCGTGCAGACCTCGACTGTTTTACAATGTACTCGAAAAAACTACCCAGCTGCTGAAGGATACAGTCATGTATGTATTTCGCGGAGTCTTAATTTTCCCTTTAGACTGGCGTGTGTTTCAAAGAAATCGAAGCAAGAAATAAAATGCTATTTTTGTCAAGCGGAACATATAATTTACAAATTTCGTCTTGAGTGAAGTCAGGCTCGTGGAATTTGTACACTTTTTTAAATTGATTTACACTCTATATAAACGGTGTAGTTTCTACGAACGGTGCAACCTAAATATACAATCTGTTTACCTCTGCCTTTCAGCAATGCATATTTACCGGAGACGAAAGGGAAATAACCGAGCTTTAACGATACCCTAAATATGCAATTCTGAATTTCTGAACACCTCGGCTTCTTTAGAAATGCATATTTAATAAATTATTACAAACGGAAATGACCGATTTTTCACGATTGCCTAAATATGCTGACGAAGGATATTAAAATGACGGGCATTGGGAAACGATGTCATTATACGATGATTTATAACGATCATTGATAACTACCAATGTTAATGTGCAGGAAATTGTGGATGGGATGTCCAGCGTAAATAGAAATATCATTTCCTCTAGACTTTTACAATTTCCCATCTTCACGTAATTGATTGAAAAAAACCCCGCAATATTTCTATTCAGGCCGTGTACCGAGTGATGAGTGTTTGGATACAGTATGTTTAATGTCGTCGTGGCGCATTTCAGATCGTTTTCATCGTTTTCATTCTGATTACCTTGGTTTTTATGCAATGCAAAATATATTTACCGGAAACAAACGGAAATGGCCGAACTTTCAAGATTGTGTCGTTATAAGCAATATATCAGGATAATATGAATATCTAATTTTCTTACATTAATTTGAATCACTATTGTTGGTAATTTGATTGGAACTGACTGGTCAAATTTGTTGCGCATGTCACATTCTTTACACTTCCTTTTTTCATTTATTTGGTACACGTGTTTTGTCAGAATCGGGATTGCCACGTGTTCTTGACAGTAAATCCATATATCGGAACTACGGAACGCATGACAGGTCCATGATGTGCACTTCAACTCCGATTTGACTCTACGTGTATATATCTACATCCCCTTTTAATCCGCTATACGCACTAGTATTTCATCATCAAGCATTACCTGGTCTGTGTTTGAAGTGATTAGTTCGCTTGCCGTCTAATCATATGGTGACCCAGGTTTAAATCACGGTGGAGTCATACATACGATGACGTCATGACACCAACGATGGAGTGCGCCGGGTGGCAGGTACGGACCATTTTCTATTGCATGTAACTTTTCACTGTTCAAATAATTATTTTTTCGAGAAAATGTTAAGAAATACGCCGGGCATATCGATGGCTTAGAATGAGAAGGTCGTAACTACAAAATCGATATTTTGAGAAAACGAGAAAATACTGTCCGTTAATTACTCTTTACACATGGTAAAACAAGCGGTTTAAACTTCGTTTTGGTCAACATAACAAGTTCCGATTTTTATGAAATAGGGCTCATTAGTAGGGCCTTGTGATGCTTATTTAAATATGTTTGAATCTTAAAAGGTCGTAAGTATGAGTTACGACCTTCTGGTTCTCAGCCATCGATATATCGATTAATGATGATATAAGTTGCTAAAGAATCAATCGACACATTCGTAAGTTGCGGCAAAGTCCACCTCATTTTGGACCATCCCTCGTATGCCTGTCTTGATTCACCAGAGAGCTGATATTAGAATCATAGAAGCACACAGCATTTTCTGTTTTCGGATAGGCCCACAATTTTGCCCGAAGGGTAATTGTCATGATACTGCAGAGTTTTCCTCAGGGCGTTTTAATGTCTGTGCCCAGTGCGCTTAGATTCCAAATCCAGTTTGCCAGTGCGCTTACAATTTGAATTGCGCTAAACATTGCACTTAAAAAGTCATACTCGAGAAATAAATTATGTCTTGCAAACAATGCATCACGTTCAAGAATGTGTTAATTGGCTTTTATTTCATGAGGAAAAGTTGGTATCTGATCATTTTTGTTGTATCTGTGATTCGGCAACTAAAACCTCCCAAATTTGCTCCATGTCATCCCACAAATTGACTTTTTTTCAAAATACGGGACGGGACACCCCTCGCGTTCCTACCCCTATTGCGCTTAGAACAAATTCTGGGAAAATCCCTGGATACTAAGTGGGAAACAATTGACATTTAATCTGCTTGATTATGACGAGTAACTGGGCATCATAAGTCACTCCCAGATAATATTAATAGGTAATTACTAGAAACTTGTAGTCTGGCATCGAGCTATATAGCTGTGGTATTATTTGCTTAAATGAAGCAAATAAGCACATAGCCTCTCTAGTTGCTTTTCTAAATGATTTTTATGAACCTACAACACTTTTATTGCTGGGTTAACATTCCAATGACATGTTTGGAATATTGTAAAAATATTTAATTCCAATGGGACAAAATTTCGTCATTTTGGTAAAAAACCACTTTCGATGGGACGTTAATTCGTGAATTTTGCGTTCAAGGTAATAAAATCAATGGTAAAAATTACTGTTCGATGGGGTTTGATTTCGTGGTTGAAGGTGAACAGCGAAATCCACAAAATTTAAGCTCCCACGAAAATTAATGATTTACAGTAATTTATGCTCGAACATTGAGAGAAATCACCGCATTAACGACAAAATGTCACGCGAAATTCAGTACATGTTTTTGTATGTATGATTTGATATTTTTGTCACTATTTGAAGTTCCGAACATTCCTTCAACTGCACCGTGGGAGCTGAGCTTATACCTCAATATCCCAGTGATTAACAGATTAGCACGCTTTTTGCCAAATTAGGACAAACGGGAATTCAAATCTGAGTAGAGGCACTAATATACTTGTCATATTTAATCTAACAGCTGACGGGCGAGTAAAGGCTATGCTTAAGGGTTTTAGCCATTGCCTTATACTAAACCTGAGATCACTCCGCCCTATTGTTTGTCGAAGGTATTTGTCGAAGGCTTTCAAGCCTACCAATTAGATAATGCCTGCAAAGACTAGGAATGGAAACTGCAATTGACTCTTTTAATATTGGAAATGCTAAGGTGAGTGATAAATTTGGCGGTCATTGCAAACAGGTTTTGTAATCCACATTATATAAACGCTTGCTTAGAATGAGAAGGTCGTAAGTACAAAATAGACATTTTGAGAAAACAAGAAAAACTCAGTAAATTACTCTTGACGTATGGTAAAACGAGCTGTTTCGACTATAGTTTGGTCAACATGACAAGTTCCGATTTTCATGATAAGAGGTTTATAAGAAGAGCCTTGTGTAGTCTGGTTCCCGGATTTTGCTGATTACAAAGCAAAGTAGTGGTAATGGACGGAACTCCAGACTAGCGCCTTGTGGTGCTGATATTACATATCTATCAGTCTTATAAGGTCGTAAGTAGTACTAACGACCTCCTCATTCTAAGCCAGCGATATGACCAGGCCCGGTGATTATAAACATTGGAGTACGTACTCCATGCTCCATTTCATACTCCATACTCCAACTGGAGTATTTCTTAGTTACAAAAACTGCTGTAACTTTTTTATTAATGAATGGAAACATATAAAGTGTGGGTTCATTTTCTTAGTTAGATCATTTGCTACAAGTTGGTGTTGGTTTTGATGCAAAATTCTAAAAAATCTGTTTTTCAAGTTGGAGCATGGAGTATGGAGTTTGAGTATGAGAAGGAAAAATGTTTATAATCACTGGGCCTGATTGCTATCAAATATGAATATTTGTATTAACAAAGTCTCGGGTATACTAATCAATAGTTCCTATTTTATAGTTGTTTATGTTCATAATGTAAATGTAATGACCCAGCTATATTAATAATGAACTAACAAACCTCTAATGTCCGCCTTGTCATATTTTACAGTATTACATGTTTTTATCATAAACATGTATCACTTAAGGTTGGTTCACACTATATATATGAAAAAAGGTATGAGGAAATCGGACAGGGAAAGTTAGAACCAGTGTTGATAAGCGCTTTAATAGTCGAAACAAATATAAAAAACGTCGGTGAAATTGCGTTCACAGGGTGGAATTATTTCGTTCATTTTACAAGATGAGTTGTGTAGCTGGCGTTCGTTAGCATGCAAACGTTACATAGAGTTTGACTGTTTTGAACAAAGGCTATAAAATTGATTAAGCGCTTGTCAACGCTAACTAGCGTTTCCATATTAGTTACTTTTAATTAGCTTATGTGAACATGAGCCAACGCAGCTTAACATATAACTAGTTGTCCTTATCTTCGTCCGACTTAGACGAACCAGATGGCTGTCGTCAAGATCCGCTGTGTAAGCTAAACTAAATAAAATTACGGGAAAGTTGTGGAGTCTGCGCAAAACTCTTGCGATACTATAATTGCGTTAATTGCGTCTGAAACCAACTGGACTATGGAGGACAAGCGTTCTGTTACACCGAAGAATACTCATTTACTATATCCCTTTAGGTGTTTCCGTCGCATTCTTTGTGTTACTTACCCGTTGGTCATAGTTAGATACTAGTTTGGCTCATTTAACTGACGACTCCAGCATGTCAGCAGACGTTTGCCAAGTTCAGCAGACTTAATACAACGGATCACACATTACACCGACGTTTGTTTCCAAACGTCGAAAAAAAAATGAATGTTAAAACTATTCAACAGACCCTACGTTCTTCAGCATGCACCAACGAATAGTTTAAACTTTCCGTAACTTTTTCTAACTTTTATAAACGAAGTTGAGCGCTTGTTCAAAGGTATAGCTTGGCTAATTTGACATGAGCCTGACCTATTGATTAGCATAATTTAACAGTCGATATATTACCTGCGTTTACAACACCGAGTGTATGTTTTCATCATCGGGGAGTATCACGATGACTCTCGAGATGTAATACAAACACAAATCTGAAATATCGATATCGCACGATTTGCTTGCAGAAATTGATATATTCAACGCAAGAACCTTGTAATATATTCTCGCATAAAGGTCAGGCTCAGGTCAAAATAGCCAAGTTATAGGAATTATCAGCCAAAACGCTGTAATATGAACTCAGCTTAATTGTACAATATACATCAATTATTCAAGCAGAGTCACGTTGCTTAATATATCTCTTGGGTAAATATAACTTATTATATTTTACCATAAAAATTAATGCAATAATCAGTTATACTTTGCAAACAAACTTACAGACTCCAGGCCACAAGTGATTCATTGGAGACTGTTAATAATTGACAGATATCGAGAATTTCTCACGAACTCGCAGAGCGTAAATGCCATCAATAAATCATAATTGTGTAATAACGTTATAACAATTCCCTAGAGTAAATTAAACAAAAAAAACCCCACAACTCCCTTGAGTAAAGGTCGAGTCGACTTAGTAACGTTATCTGATCGGTTCTTTTATCTTGGTTAATATTCAAAATCCAAATACATTGTATAAACAAAATCAGATTCTGCGACATTCCGACATGTTACCGAATTTCAACTAAACCCGTAGTCGAACTAAAACGCTATTACTACCAATAAAAGGCAATACTGATTGGACATGTGACTATCACCAAGTAGACGTTATCGTGAACAGTGACAATTAATGATGAATCTATATCGTAACGATAATCATTGCTTCTTGTCTGACATTCACTTTTTTGGTTTCAAATATTCCACGTGGAAGTGAAATGAAAGAAAACCAGAATAGTGAAAAGAATAGTGAATCTGTTACCCAGCAAAAATATCTCACAATGAAGCACAACAAAATACAACGAGAAAGAAAAAAAGGCACAACACAAAGAAAAAGGAACAAACTTAAGTTTCGGGGATAGTCAGGTGTCTATAGCAAGCGTAAAGTTCCCATGATAATGAGCTAGACCTGATTGGTTATCGATTATCATTTTCGGGTAAACTGAGTATAGATCACACGAGCGAAAAACTGTTGAAACACATGGTCCATTGAACTTATAATGAAAGTACGACAGTGAATAAGAGGTACATGTATAATTTCATTCACCCATTTCTCTTCCCAGGAAACCGCAAATCGCTGGCCAATTAAGCAGGGGGCAAACGAAATGACGAAGCACCATGACTGTCTGAGTCGAACGCAAAACATCACCGAACTGGACATGTTTTTGCACTCCAGCAATTTGATTATATTGTCTTGATTAATGAGACACTGTCCTCGACAAAAGATATGGAATAATTGCCAATCTTGAGGTAAATTGAAAATATGATTAAATCATAAATATTGCCTAAAATACTCAATTGATGATAATGCAATATTTATTTCATTTCCCTTTTCCTTCATGCGTGAAAGAGATATGTTGCTCGGACACATATAAAGTCCGTCGAATCCGGACATAATTTACTATTCCGGGACTTATTCTGCATCTCTCAAGTACGTATATTTCTATTTTCTACCGCTTCACTAATGTTCGTTTTATTTATTGTTATTTCTGCAAGAACTTTTGTGTGGGTACTATTGATAGCCATGTGACTGTTACGCCGAAGTTTTTTTTTATCTAAATCAAATACTATGAAACAACTAAAACCCTGTAAATTTATTATTTGTTATAATATGTGTGAAATAGAGGATATTTGTATTTTTCCGTGTATGATCGACTGATAATTCACCGAGTGAGCAGCTGATGTAATATTTTCACGAGTTGCGTAGCCATGAGTAAAAATATAAGTCAGCTGCTCACGAGGTGAATTATCAGCCGATAAATAAGCGAAATATGCCGATCAATAAGCGAAAGTAGAGTGAACGACGGCTTTGAGTTAAAATTTAGCCACGCATTTTTAGATTTAGTGGCAGCAGCGGCTACTCACAAAGGGTTAGAATGGAAAATAGCTGTTAAGGTTATTCGATGGTCTTTGGTTAACCTGTTCATGGCATATCAAACCTGAAAAATTCACGAAGAAAGCATTTACCGTAATGATTTTTAAAGTTCCTAACAATTTTGCTCGGTTAGTTTTTGATATTCTTAGTGTTTGGGGGAAAATCCCGAAAAACTGAATTTTGCATTTTCTCGAAACACCTTTATTGGCAGCAACTTAAAACCTGGCATACATGAAATGTCATAGAAAAATGTTATTTGTATCTGTAAATATTATTCTAAAACGTGCAAACTTTCATTTTTACAAATAATAAGTTAAATAAGAAATGGTTGAACAGCTTACTGTTGTCTTACACGCAGCAAGTAGGATATCACTTACTGATTTGTATACCACATTTCTCGGAAATAGCTAGACTAACTGTTTTTAAAAAAAAACACTAGTGAGTTCAAAAGTTCTATTCATTCTCTACAGTGAGAGACTTTAAAAACGCAACAGTTTTTAAACGGTTGAAAAAGTTAGTTGACATTCGTATATCTTCATGAAAATTAGCAGCAATACACATTTATGCTTTTTCAATCATATCTGAAACTTTTATGGCATAACAATGATTAGTAACAAAATTATCTGGTTTCAAAGAGGCACGCTCCAAAAACGAAATTCACAAGTGATAATTCCAACCGGAAACGGTGTGCGCATTCTACCTCAGTCACGTTGGGAGAATAACATGTTTTATGCCGTGTTGCGACATATCACTCCATTCCTAAATTAGTGATTGAGAGGTCTCGTTGACGTTTTAGGGCTTGAGTCATGGGCTTGCAAACGCTTTTAAGTTCATCAAAGAGATGTCCAATGTCCATAGCAAAAAACTGACCAGACTTGCGTAAGGTTCCAATTTGTAGCGAGATGAAAAGTCCACATTATGTCTATCGATAACGATATATATTTTTATTTGTCGAAGACAAGTTGTAAACAAACAAAACACACCGTTCGTCTCATAGTTATTGCATGAGTATGGAACGCCGGAATTACAAATGTAATTAAAGTGCTCTGTCTTCGGTGGACATTTTCATTGCGTTCAAGTATAAACATAGTTTAAAAATGGTTGGAAACTTGTAATCTGATACCAATGGTTCGTTTTTCACTCTGGTTGGTATACCGGAAGTGGATATGTCTGTGTATTTGGTGAATGTATGCATGTATGCTGTTGATGCGTTATTATTCGGGTCTGTCCTGGTTGAGGCAGATTGTTTTCATATTCTGTGGTGTATAATCGTTCGCGAAGACGAAAAAATGTGCACTGTGTGCCATTTTTCTGCCACACCATATCCGGTACACTACATCCGGCTTTGAGTATGCCAAGAACCTCTTGGTCTTCATGTTTAGACAAGCGCGACACCGTAACCGATATAATTATTAGCAACTTTTTGTGTTTTTCATATATGCCAATCCATGTGGTACAAATAAATCAGGTTTTTATTTGAGTAGACGCTTAAGTTTGTGAATCACGTGCAAAAAGGTCCAAAATAGCTCAATCGTACCCAGCGTAACCATTTATTATAACTTCGTCAATTCTTGTAACAAACATGACAGTTGTAAGGGTTAAAGATGTATTTATCAAGGAACAGTTGGTTAACTCAATTTGGTTTTAGCAAAAATAATTTTTTAAAGTGGAGCGTATTTAAAATCTCTCAGTGTATAATGATATATTTGTAATGACAAATATAATACAAATCAAGAAAAATCTTAAAAGAGAATACCCCTAGCGGTCTTCTGAACATTCAAACACCCACACAGATAACGTTACAAACAAACAGGCGATAGAAAATGATTTTGCCGAAAATATGATTGACTCATGGGGTGACAGAATAATGTTCTACTTGTACGACAATTGTATTGTTTTGTCTTGCAGACACCATGCGGCGTACAACCCACTTCTATATCATAACGTGCATGACATTTCTACTTTTGAAATGTGCGCGTTCCGATCATGATGGCTTTGTCCACACACACCATGTCGACCAAAACGACATCAATACAACCATTTCCTATGTATGTGAACAAATTCCTTTAGACAACGCAATTGAAGCACTGGAAACGAACAATGCTAACCATGTGGCCTCAAAAACGGATCCCACCAAACGCGACAACACAAGTTATGATATGTTGGACGTCTATCCTACTGTCAGAACACGGAATTCAGCTCGTATCAATTTAGGACACCGTTTTACTGTAACTCAAAGAAAAACAATCGCATTAAGGGATTTAAACTGGCGTCAACTATTCGATCAACGAGCCAATAGAGAAGGATTTGTCGGCCAGACAAATCAGAGACGTGGTGGCATGAAGACAAGAGCAATAAACCAAAGAGGTACATTATCTGAAAATGTCAATGAGGACCGGATTCAGTCTAATATAAGACGATCTGTCTTTGATGAAACAAGAGATACACGAAAATATTCTATGCAATCTACACCAATTCACCGAGATAGAAACGTTCACGTAGCATTCAGACATTTTTCTAAAAACATTTGCTCCCAAAATAGGAAAGTAGGTAGAAGAAATCGAAACGTAAGACGCAGAGAACACAATGATACTCGCACTCGCAACGTTGACTCAAGATCAGATGAAAGAAGGAGCATAGACCGCTCAAGACGAGAAGAAGAAAAGACTCGAGGTAGAGACTTCTCTGTCGATCGAAGATTTGAGGTGCGTCACGAAACTCGAAATCAGAGAAATATCAAATCTAGACAGAGGTCATCCGATGAAAGAATGCAGTCGGAGCAGGGCAACCTCGATACAATTCGTCTAGAGGAAAGACGTCGTTCTGTTCCTTCCGCTCATGAAGTTTACATATCACGTAACACTGATGTTGAACGCCGTGGAAGATTGGTGCTGGGAGATCGAAGTGAATCTTAACGTTATAACACCGACAGGCGTAGTGATATAAATCGCGAGGTTGCAAGCTCGGAGAGGGAAACAAGGGTAGATATGTATGCACGGAATAGTCGCAGACAGGAATCGACTGAGCGTCTGGATAGTCGTCGTCGTAATGTAAGACTAGAAACACGGCGAATAGATAGTGAGCGACGACATGAAAACACAATACCTAAAAATACCCGAGAAATAAATAAAGGACAAACTGAACGATTGGATGAAAGAGTAGGACGAGATACATTAGGTTATGGGCGAATTCAACCGCGCCGGTATGAATCAACAGAAAGGCAGTTGATACGCTCTTCAGAAGAAAGGCACATTTCCACACGCCGCAATGATTCAACAGATAGACAGTTGGTGCGGTCTCAAAATGAACGACACACTTCAACCCGCCGCTATGAATCAACGGAAAGGCAGTCGGTACGTTCTCCAAATGTAAGACGAACTTTAACACGCCGCTATGAACCAACGGAAAGGCAGTCGGTACGTTCTCCGAATGAAAAACATACTTCAACACGCCGCTATGAATCAACGGAAAGACAATTGGTGCGTTCGCCAAATGAAAGACTAACTTCAACACGCCGCTATGAATCAACGGAAAGACAGTTGGTAAGTTCTCCGAATGAAATACATACTTCAGCACGCCGCTATGAATCAACGGAAAGACAATTGGTGCGTTCGCCAAATGAAAGACTAACTTCAACACGCCGCTATGAACCAACGGAAAGGCAGTCGGTACGTTCTCCGAATGAAATAGATACTTCAACACGCCGCTATGAATCAACGGAAAGACAGTTGGTGCGTTCTCCAGATGATAGACATACTTCAACACGCCGCTATGAATCAACGGAAAGGCAGTTGGTGCGTTCTCCGAATGACATACATACTTCAAAGCGCCGCTTTGAATCAACGGAAAGACAAATGGTGCGTTCTCCGAATGAAAGACATACTATATCACGCCGCTATGATTCAACAGAAAGACAATTGGTGCGTTCTCCAAATGAAAGACATACTTCAACACGCTGCTATGAATCAACGGAAAGACAGTTGGTGCGTTCTCAGGATGAAAGACATACTTCAACACGCCGCTATGAATCAACGGAAAGACAGTTGGTACGCTCTCAAGACGAACATCGTATTCACAATCACGATATTGACATGGTAAGCAGGAGAATCTCTCCAGCCCATGTCCGTCATATGTCTGGAAGGAACGATATGGTCAATAGAAATATGCGAAGTTCTGTTATAAACGGTGATAATGAAAACAGTCGTATGCATAGAGACAGAATAAGATTACGTGACTCTGAGCATCGCAAAAGAGAGAATATAAATCCCCAAGAAGGAGATGGTGGCAACAGTGTTAGACATCGGACCAGACTTGACGGAGAAAGACGTAAACGTATTGGAAACAGAGAAGACGGAATAAGTAATAGAATATTACAAAGAGGAATTGATGGAACCGAACGACCCGATACAGATATGATTGAAACAAAAGGTGAAGAATCAAGAAGATGTGGTTTCAATGACTTAAAGAGAACAGATCGCACGATAACCATTGGTAAACGACGGGTTGTTGGAATCATCGAGGACTCTCGTAGTATCAGAATACAGAAAAATGAGGTAAAGTACTAGTAACTTTTTACAATTATGTATTTCAATGAAGCGTAAAACAACTATCGGTATATAAAATACTTGCCATGAAACGCGTTTAGTAAAACAGTTCAACTTAAAATTCGTTTTTATCATTAGCAAACGCCGAAGACATTCATACAGTTGGGTTCGATTGTCGGTTTTATAACAGTGTATCACAGAAAAACAGCTTGCCTGGCATAGCTCCAGTGTTGATTATGCGGGAATCACATTCCATGGAAGCTAAATACTTCATTATTTTGTTTGGGAGTAGATAATTGTGCATTAACAAAAATAATATCAGACTAATTGCGTTTGAAACGGAGAAGTAATAACTATTTATGCATTATTTTATGTTCGTAATTTATTTTCTAATGGGAAAAGTGTGATTGCATATGACATGATTCTAATGTAGGAAAACGAATTTGACATTTTATAATAATATCTATCAGTTCGGCGTTAAATTACGGTTAGATGATTAATAACCGACACATAATACAGGCACCAGTTAGATGATTGCATATACTAATTAAATGCAACTATGCTAATTGTGTTTCTGATCCTTAATAATATTAACTCAAAGTATGCTTCACATACGCTGTCGAAACCTTATGTTATATCCACAATGAGTGAGGGTTGACACGAAAGTTTGGAATGTTCCATGAGCGTATGCACGATCATTGATTAGTGTCTGTGTAGAAACATTAGCCAAAACAGATGGGTCCTTATTCACCAACGTTATAAGTCTAAAACTCAGACTTAGACTTTCATTGTGTTTTATACTAGGTCTCACCCCGGGGTTGTTGTGCCTCATGTGGTCGCCGTTTTGGCATTGGCTTCTGTGGGCATTGCTCATGGTAGTTGTGTCGTGGTGTTGATGATTTCTGTGCTCGGCTGGTTGGGTTGAGTGCTACCTTTACTGTCGGATTTTCTTATACCTTTTTTATATTGTCAAATGTTCTATTCGCTCTCATGTTGTTATAAATGTGTCGATTTTGGTACAAATCGTTAAACATATTCCGTGGGTAACAACAAAAACTCCGATAAAATTTCACATGGTTATTTCTAATTGTAAAGAAATGACTGTGATTATAAATGTTGTCAATTTTAAGTCTAAGTCTGAGTTTAAGACTTATAACGTTGGTGAATAATGCCCCTGAATATACTGCATGAGTATCAGGTTAATGTTATACACGTTTCTAACATTACTTTACTAGTTATTGGTAAATTACTATTCGACCTACTAAGTCATTGTCATAATTGTAGTTATTTTGTTGTTAAAACTTAACGATGATAATTTTTCTCCATCAGGATCAAGACAGTGGTGACGGTTTAAGTAAATTATGGACCGGCTACCATAGCGTTCTGTAAGTACCTTTCACACTGTATACACATGTCAGTTGCATCCACGACCTTCTCACAAGCGTTTATTGTTTACATGTTTACTTTTGGGTTGTCAAGGAAGGTAAAAACACGGCAGTTTGGTCAGTTATCCATCGCCCATCGCCGGGGGTTGGGGACCGTGGATGCAACTGACTGGTGCATTATGTTGTACTAAAAAACGAAAAAGCATTTTGTATACCATGATTTTGAAATAATTTAATATTAATAGAACTTATATTCTATATATACCGTTTCATAGTTTACAATTTAATGTCATTCCAAAGCAATTTTATTGTTCTTGGCAGGTAATTCCTGTCGTTCGTGTCCGCTCACGTCTCTTCCCAGAGAAGAAATATGAATGAATTAAAGTCACAGAATAGCTAAAATGATTATACACAGATTAAATCTAATATACATTCAGTTATTTCGTCTATTCAAAATGATTAATTAAATAGCCAAACGATAACATAATTATATAATTGGCCACTTGTACAAGTGTTAGGACAGGTTGGTTTACACCAAGTCACACATTCGATTTTGTGCACTACGAAATCCTTCCCCTTTGACCCAACACTGCTGCAATATTTGACTTTTCTTTCAAGAACAACACACGTACTGAGTATACGTATTGAGTTTGACTCCAAACATGCAAGCATCGAGTGAAAGTTCAAGTCCAGTGGGGGTCCTGATAAGAATCAAATCTACCAAAATAACAGAATATTTATATGATCCAATAATGTACCTATATTAAACATTTTAGTACGACGTTTTATGCATTAAAACAGATTGCTTACCAATACAGGACACGTACAATGTTTTCTTGTTCACTTATAATATTTAATCATCATGTTATCTACTTTTCAGATGTCTTGATATATCCACATTCTAAGATAGTATGATAATGTTGATTGTTTGTTAATTTCTAAACAGCGCCATTGGATGTGTAACATCATTGTTTTCTTGTTGCATTGCAGGGATCAAAATGGGATCACGCGCGCAATTGTTGTTGGCGTCATAGGAATCTTAGGACGTGGAATTTGGCAGAAACAAGCTTAGTTCAAAAGGGAAACGTTAACAAAATGTTTGCGATTATTATTCTGAAGAATGCTTCGGCCGAAACGTTAGTATAGTAATACAATAAAAACAATATGTGTACGTGTTGTTGTTGAATTTGCATAATTACTAAACGAAAACATTGAAATACTTTCTTGTTATGTTCTCCTAGTGTTGTATATCTTGGCTATTTTGACCTGAGCCTGACCTTTATGCGAGAATATATTACAAGGTTCTTGCTTTGCATATATCAATTTCCGCAAGCAAATTCTGCGATATCGGCATTACAAATTTGTGTTTGTATAACATTTCGAGCTTCTTCGTGATATTCCCGATTATGTACACGTTACAAACGTAGGCAATATATCAACTGTTGAATTATGCTAATCAAAAGGTCAGGCTCGTGTCGAATTAGCCAAGCTATAACGCCATCTTAAATAGTAAAGGGACCTTATTCACCAACGCTGTAAGTCTAAAACTCAGACTTAGACTAAAATTGACAACATTTATAATCACTGCCATTTCTTTGTAATACTATTTAACCATGTAAAATTTTATCGGATCATTTGTCGTTACCTACTGAACATGTATACTCATTTCTATCAAATCCGGTACATTTTTGTTAACATGAGAGTGAATTGAATATTTGGCAATATGAAATCTAAGTCTGAGTTTGTGACTTACAGCATTGGTGAATAAGAGCCCTTGACTAAATTCATCCGAGCCTTTTGACGCCGACTTATTCGACTAAATCTTCTGAAAGTTCTCCGTAACATTTGAACGTACTGATTGTGTGTTATGGACTACTCCAATGTATTACCTATGTCATACAACTTTAACTTGCGATGCTGTCTAACTGAAACCTAGTGCAGCTATTGATATACAAGGTTTCCAAATATTATACGTAAATATGTAGATGTATGTTACAATGTATAATACAAGAAAAATGATATTTAACTGTTTCATCTTTAGTTGATTTATATATTTATGGTTGACTTCTGAAAGCATTATCATCAGGAATGGAATTCAAACAAAGAATCTAAGAAGAAAGTAAAAATATCATTATTGAAAATTAAGTATATCAGTGAAAGAAGTTTACATAGTTATGAAGAATTACGAAAATACATCTGGAGTAATCACTAAAAAGATGATGTTATGACATTCTTCGAATCGTGATTGCTGTGACAGGCAAATTTTTTTAACGCAAGTCAGATAAGACGTTACTCTTTCTTCTATGAAATCACTCTCATTAACGGTAGACCCTTATTACGCTTCACTACTTTACGCTGAATTAGGATCTGACGACACTCCATATAAGGTAATGTTGCTTCCTACACAAATATGAAAGCGCGCCGAATCTCTGTTGCGGTTGCTGGGACTATTGATTTTTCACGACGCATTACATCTACGAACTACGCGACTTCATTATAAGCCAGATTAGAGGTCATTTGAACCTGACCTCTTACGGAGTGTAGTCAGTAAAGGAATGGAGAAAATGTTAGGATATGGTGTTAATGAAATTGTGTGAATTTTAGACTAGTACCAGTATTAACTTGCCATTCCATAAGCACTTGATGTTAAACTTTTGCTGGCGAAACTAATGTTCTTAAAGAACGCCATAACCAGTTCAGAATCATGTATGGAACCTGGGTTAGCAGTATAGCAAAATTGGCATCGTAGTCGAGTCGATACTGCATGTAAAATTTAATATGTAAACGATCTTCAAGCCGAAGAAATGCACGTATACAGTACATCTGAACCATTGAACTATTTCAATTAAATTAATACATCGATGGCTTAGACTAAGAAGGTCGTAACTATCAAATCGATATATTGAGAAAACAAGAGAAAACTGTCTGTAATTTACTTTTTACCTATGGGAAAACACGTTTTTAAAACTTCATTTTGGTCAACATGACAATTTCAGATTTTTATGAAAATTGTCTCATAAGAAGCGCCTTGTGATGCTTATTCTTAATATGTATGAAACTTAAAAGATCGTAAGTGGCACTTACGACCTTCTAATTCTAAGCCATCGATATGGTGGATGGGAGACAGCGCAGACATGTTGAGAGGGTTGAGTGCAATAAATATATCATTCAAATAACCAACTTAACAGTTTAATAAAAACACTAATGACTGACCACTTCCAATATACTCGCCATAATTTCTTCCACGTGGTAATAACTAAAACATATTACATATCGATGGTGCCGAACCAAAACCCCGTAACTCTATTTTGGTGGGAAAGCCTTTTTTGCAGCATCCGCATCTGCTAGACGCCCCGCGCAATTCCCACCATTTAAATAGCCAATGGCGACAAGACAGAAATGCGCGGGACGTCTAGCAGATGCGGATGCTGCAAACAAATTTTCGCGCCAAAATTGAGTTACGGGGTTTTGGTTCGGCACCGTCGATATTATGTTATTGGGAATATTTCGCCTCAAGCTGCAGCAACTATCCTAGTAATTAGGAAATATGGTTTGAAAATTAAGTAAGAAAACAACTTTATACTTTATGTGGACCTGGGGCCTTATTCACCTACGTTATAAGTCTTTAACTCAGACTTAGACTTCATATTGCCAAATGTTCTATTCGCTCTCATGTTGTTATAAATGTACCTATTTTGATATTTAAATCGGTATACACATTCTGTGGGTAACAACAAACAATCAGAATTTTTTTCGCATGGTTAAGTTTAATTGTAAAGAAATGGTAGTGATTATAAATATTGTCAATTTTCAGTCTGAGTTTTAGACTTATAACGTTGGTGAATAAAAGGCCCATGGTCGATGCGAAGGCGCGGGACGGTGGAACCAACCAACCAACCAAGAAATATCAATTAGAAAGAAACTTTTATTCATGTCAGAGTAAATGTGCGGTAACAACAGGTGAACTAGCTTGGTTCAAGCAGAGAAATACGTTACAAAATAATAACTGAACATAATTATACTATGTATGTATAAACATGTACATAATATACGAGATATTCAAATTGGACAGTCCAAATCATAGGCACCATATTTAGCCTAAATATTTAGTAAAAAAATATATATAAATGGCTTACTGTTATACGCCGAATGATTCAAAATGAATAATAATAATAATAATAATAACGACTTTATTTATTGTGGATTACATATTTGACAGTTAATATCAATTTTCAATAAGGTCCACTGAAATGAAAACAAACATTATAGCATAAAAACGGTGATTTTGCTCATACTTAAACGGGGGAAAAAAGGTACGTTATTGTAAAGATTCTCGCGCACACGCGCTGTTGGTGTTCAGTTTTAAGTATGCTCATTTCAGGACCCACCCGACGAAAATAAATGACTTACAGCGTTATATGAACTGTAATTCACATTCTAATTGTAACTACTAATCAATTTTCTATAATAGTAAAAAAATAAACGTAAACAAACCCCCATGGTCACTGTTTTCATGGTATTTGCCGATACCGTAAGTCGACGCTCATGACAAAAACTTGAATGTGACGTCACGTTTGCTAAGCGACGTTGCGTTTGTTTTCCCGACGTCGCCCAAAATGTCCCGCCAAAATATCATAATTTTGAAAAACATACTAATTAAGTGTTGTTTTTATGCTATAATAGCGTTAACGTATGCTTTTTCGTGCTGTTACATCTGCAGAGTCCCTCGGGAGTGTTGGTGCCCTCGCCCTGACGGGCTTGGGCACCAACCGTCCCTTGAGACTCTGCAGATGTAATAGCACGAAAAAGTATGCGTTAACCCTACCAAAAAAAACCCCATAATAAACAAATAACAATGAATAAACACCCTTCCCCAAAATATGCATGTATAAAACATATACAATAATTGTTAACTTTTTGTAAGTCAAATAAAATAAAGCTAATAACAGTATACAACAAAACGAAATGACACACAGTTAACAAAAAAAGAACGCAACTCGATATGCCATTGTAAATATACTTCGAAAAAAGCAACATCGTCCACCGAAATATGGCAGGCGTATATGCATGTACCTCCACCCGGATTTGAAACCGGATCGCCAAATTAGACGTCAAGCGCACTAACCACTGAACTACGGAGTTAAACATTCTACCATTCATTCTGGCCGTCTTGATGAAAGGGGCAGACTGTGGGTAGGTATTTTAAAATCGCCACAATTATCTGAATTTCACACTGAATACCTTTGCAAAAATCTTCAATATCTGCTGGCCCACAATGAATAATTCCCAACAACGATTTATACAAAAATACTAGACGAAATAAAACAAAGGCGATGATACAGATGACATGAACATGCAAAATAAACTTGAAAAAAAACCCACATATTTAAAACATTCTCGTTCAATCATTCAACCAGCGTTTTTTTTCACGGGGACTTGGCAAACCACTGATAAACGTAGATGGTTTAAAATGAACCTCAACAAACCGACAGATTCCAAAAAGACATGACGAACGATAGCAAAATCAAGAACTTGGAAAACACCGTTTGAGAAATAGAAAATATTGCAGAAAAATAGAATCCAATGCATATATCTAGTAGAAGCCTCAAGTGCTGGATAAATACGTAAAGTTTGCATACAGAAACAAAATTATGGAATTCAAATTACAAAAATGTTTGAAAAAATGTTTTAGTGTGACATCTTTCTTGGACGTTTTTTTGCCACTGAACAAATAACAACACTGATGATTTAGATATAGATCAACTTAGTATTCATACATAATTTATCATTACTTCCATTATGTTTATCATTACCTGCTGTTCAGTGTGGAGAATCACGTGATCAAATGAATTGAAATGAGTAACATTTCCACCCAAACCATAAGCCATTTCGTCCGCTAACGGTGAGTTCTTTTCTTGATTATAGTGCTTTTTATAGGACTATATACCATACAGCCTAAAGAACGACTCATTTATGTAGACAATTACCAATTTCGCTTTATATCTAGCTGTTGTTAATTGACGCTCGACCAAAATGGTGCACTCGGTTGAAAACTTCATTTGGTCGAGCATCAATTACAAACAGCTAAAGATAGAGCGACATCGGTATTTCCCGGGTATTCTTACATATACGGGAGATACCTTAGGCTATATAATATAAACATATTAAATGCACGATCGTTATAATCAAGAAAAAACTCACCGTTAGCAATCGTTTTGAGCGCGAACGTATTTCATTTGATCACGTGATTCACCAAATTGTTATAACTCTTTAAGTGAACTGTGTTTTTCTAATAAAAATCAAACCTTTGTAATGTAATGTCTGATGACATACACTTGTAGGTATAGTTATTTGGTTGAACTATCTACCATTGATGTCAAACTAACTATGACTCACCGTCCTTTAGTGAGGCAAAGATTTAACGAAGTCTTTAGCATTTTCCAATGTTTTTTTAAGATGCAGACGTACTCTGCGTAGGCTGGGATGTCGCACTGTTGCAATGACATCTGCTTTTGATCAGGTTAAATACCCTTCTTGTACATAGAAAACTAATCGCAATGGACAACCCCTGTAACGTGTTGAAGATAATGAACATGTACCAGACAATAATGTTTCCTGTGAGGTTGGCAATAAATGCGAGAACCCATGTCAAACCCATTACTATTGACAATTTTATATGAATGAAAAACCTACGGGAGTCCTTTTTGTTCTTCACCCTGGCCCCTTGCTTCAATCCCTTAGAAATGAAATACACATTGAATCCATATGCAACGAAATCAAATAGCTTAAACAAAGCCAAAGGTCCAACAAAGAACAACAACAGAGCATTCTTTGAAGTAATCCAACACACACCATGGCCATAGCGTGGTTGAAAACCATCCAAAGTTTCATTGACAACCGCAAACTCGAGCACAAGAGCAACGCCAACAATGACCAGAGGAGCACTCCAACTATAGATGCTGTAAATATGGAACCTTTTTGACGATGAATCCCTTTTATTACTGACCACCATCGTACTTGCAAAGGTCATTAAAAGGTCAAATGCAATCACATTCATCCAACTGAAAGCAGCCAAGAAGAAATAGTGCATGCAAACGGCGAGAATTTTACATAACACAGACGTCCCGGACATTGAAGGCGACATGAGAAATAGCAATTGAGCTACCAACAACGATATACAAAGGCAGACTAAATTTTTGCCAGGAATATTCAAAAGCTCGGTAAAAATGAAATAGACAATTATGGTAATTATCAGTGCTACAACCGAGATAATAAGTCCAACAAAAGACATATATCGTTCGACGTTAGTACTTGCTTGAAACGGTCTTCCCTCCAATAAAGGCACACTGGTGTTGATGCACAAATAAACATCACTCCCATTGATCAAGTAGTCAGTGTCATTATAAAGTTGGTCTCGGAACATGATTTGATTTGTTTCATTCAAGTATTCAAACTCATGCAGTTTGAGTTTACCGAGAGCACACGACTCTTTCATTTCAGAAGTTTTGACCACACTGAATGTTAGCATATTTCTAGCATAGAATTCAGGTGTATTATCCACAATCAAATCGCTCTCCGGTATAGCACGTGGTAATGTTTTTGATACACATTTACCGTCCACAGGCTTAGCGTAGTACGGACATATCATAGTCCTACAAACGTTTGACATCGGATCATATATTTCATCCTCATCACATTCTTTAATCACTATTTCTTCATCCCTGTAATCCCCAATCCCTTCGATCGGTTGTTTCGAATTTAAATCTACCAACATTTGGTAGTTATAAGGAGTTCCAGCAAATCCATTTTCTCCCCTATGATACTCTGGATGGCAAGCATGGTTCGATGTAACACCATTGCATATCGCGCAATACTTATTTTTGTATATATCAGACGGGTAACCTTCTTCGGTAACTAATAACGTACGACCCTGTTCACACATCTCCTTGATAGAGGTCTCGTTATAATCAGTAGGGCACGACGACGAAACAGAATGCAAGTCACAGTCACGATAGTAGTTATATTCGTCTGGTAGAACAAAATTTTCAGTGTAACACCTATATTGATTAATATAGTTATAATTGATCGCACAACTGAGTTTCACGTTCCAAAAATGGTAATCGAGAATGTTGTTACACATGGCGCAGTACATGTTTTTATAGATAAGTCCTTTGATTTTTTTGTCGGAGACGATAGTCTTAGTCTGCATACTATCATTGTATTCTGGTTCACGTTCACAAAGTGATTTTATGGTGCTGTCTGTCCAGCCTGTTGTACAGCTGGTCACCACCATCATGTCACCGATTCCTTGTACATGTTTGCATGTAAATTGGTCTATAGACAAGTCTGACACCTTGAAACTTTCAGCATTTGGACAACAATCGTTTAGAATGTTGCAGATTTCATCACATGCACACCTCGGCGTCATATGTATTGATTCATTAGCAGGACACTCACTTAATTCTAAACAAATCTGCGAATGATAATCATTTTGATACGCCGGTTCTGGAGTTGAAACAAAATGTACAGTATTATCGGATGTAATGTGGTGAACCAACTCATCATCTGCTCCCACTTCTGTACCGATCATTAAAAGCACAACAAATAATCCGTCAATTGCAAGTAACTTCTCCATAATAGACAAAGTGTAGACATTGAACTATTAGATTATTCAAGCATCTTTCGTAAGTACTTGTCACAGTTATGTATTTGACGCTTCTAATCTCGTTATCAAGTAACTATCACACATTTTATTTTAATTATTCAGCTGGTTAGTCAATATCCTTGGAATAAAACCTAAAAATGCTTCAATATTCAGTATAACGCCGAATGTTAAGACCCGTCCTGCAAGAGCATTTCAAATGTTAAAATAATCGTATAAGAATGAGTTGGCCCATTCAAATCGTGTGAAAATGTTCCACTGATGAGCACATTGTTATGAATAAATTCGATGGAACAATTAAGAGTCATTATGTCAAAGTGATATAATCCACTGATGAGCGGTAATTGAGGTCCACATTGTTATGAATAAGTTTGATGGAACAATTAAGAGTCATTATGTCAAAGTGATATAATAATGCAAGGGTTATATAATTTGAGAACATTAACTCATTTACATTTTGCCGGATTGCACATAAGGTTACGAGGTTTCCATGGTGTTCTGTATTTTGCTCCGTTTTTGTCGAGCCCAGTGGTGAGCTCGAGGTAGTCGCCACAATGGCGGTTGCGTGTCTGTTCGTAAGTAAGTGAGTTAGTGGGTTAGTTAGTTAATTAGTTAATTAGTGAGTTAGTGAGTTAGTGATTAGTTAACCCCCGGTTCCTTTTTCAAAGGTCAAGGTCACAGTTAGAGGTCAAAGGTCAAATTGAAGTTTGTAGGGATCATTTCTTCTGTATGCATGCTGACATTAGATGTAACTTGGCACATTCATGGTAAGTGCATTTTTTCAATGTGCACCATGGCTCGACATAATTTGCCGGAGGGCACAAATTTCTAGTATATTAAAGTACTCCATTGTGTCCTGTCTTTTGCTTATTTTTCCCATTTCTCCGAGAGTATTTGATGCTCTCTGTTGGTCTTCGGCTGTTTTCTTCACACCTGATGATTTTCATATTAGCAATGTCTCAATCATGTTGTTTGTGTTTTTCTGCTTTTTTGTCCTAACCATCTACAATGTTATAGATGTAGACAGCCTGTGCATGAGGGCCATGAGGTAACCAAGATAATCACTCTATCAAAGATTATTCTCATTTAACTTAATTTCGTTATTTAGGTGATCCACGAAATTAAATCCCAACGAATATTTATAATTTTTCAATAAGATAAGACATAAGATAAGATATTTTTTATTTCAAAATTGTAGGCATACAATTTGGAAATATACATGGCATAAAGTTTGAAATATGTATTAACAAATAATTAATTATTTTACTAAACAACACTAATAACTAAACTAAGAACATATAGAACAATAAACAAATAAATGTTAAAATCGGCAGCAATATATCAATGTGACGCCTCCTCGGTTAAAACTGATATTCTCGAAACCACGTGTTTTTGTATAAAATAGAACCTACTCATTTATAATATTTATAGAATACTGTAAACATGCGTCATCATGATTGTAAATATGCATTGGACCAAAAATGTAACAAACACCATGCTGTAATGACTGATGCAATACTGGCCTCTAAGCACGGAAACAGATGGAGTACTAAGTATGTCACCTGACCAAACACACTAAATCATATTACGCTATCGAGGGTTTTACTACGTCTTTGCAACAAGCTGTGATCCCCTGTAGCAAACTGTGTTTCAGCACATTGCAGGTCGAGCGCTACCGAGCGTTTTCTTACGCAACAGTTTGCTTTTAACAGTATGGTAAAGGTACATGTAAAGTGTTTGTTTATTATAGTGTCACCCCTATTGAAAGGGCCAGCGAATTTGACTGATGAGCAACCTATTTTTCTTGCGCACAGAACCTCCCGAATCCCTGCCGGGCGCCTGGCAGAGATGGGCCTACGGTAACCATTCTGTAACTAGCTGGCGGCTCACCAACCGGTCGCATCAGTTCTATCCCAGCTTCCGCCGGGATTCGAACCATCGACCTTCCGCTCCGGAGGCGGACATGTTTCATTATGACCAGACTCCATGATTATAAAAAAAATTCCAGTTCAACACAATTTGTGCAAACTGGTTTTGACCAACAAACCTCTTTTGATTTACTGATTATTTTTCAACTTAGAAAAAAGCATTTTGGTGATTCCTGACAAAGTATAGATAATTTGATTGATATCTTGCAAAGAAGTCAAACGATTTTATGCTTAGAGTAAAATGAGCGTGAAAATACATTAATAATTATTTAACCAGGTCCCGTGTTCTGACAAAGAGTAAGCTTTCATGATCATGCTAAAGCTCAATTCTGTTTTTGTTATTTCATTCATGTATTTGTAAATTAACTCCATTTTGTTGTCCTATAATCAGAATGTATGCACTTTTCAATGTAACACATTAAAACATGTCTCCTGTTTATACCAGAGACTGGTCGCAAACATATAGGATCAAAATTCTAAAACCCAGAGTCACCTAATCAAGCCCAATATTAAAAACAACTATTCGTACACCAACTTTTATTGTCCTTGAAAGTTAAGGAGATAATGTTTTCCCTATGGATCTTTCTTTTAACCTCTTATTTCCTGTTTTAAAATTAAACCAAGTTTTTGACCTGAGCCTTGTCTTGAAAACCAATTATTTGTAAACACGTCAATGGATCAGGTGTAACGCTCCAACGGCCAATATGTTATTCTATAATACTATAATTGGGAATTTTTTCAACAACAACACGTATTCTGTAGAATTATTATTATTATTATTATTATTATTTTTATTTTTTTTTATTTTTTTATTCTATAATACTAAAATGATTATGTTTTTCCAACTAATACATACTAATACATACAATTTTTTTATTTTTTTATTCTATAATACTAAAATGATTACGTTTTGCTCCAAGCTAAACAGTATTACACTCTGTCATATTTCAAATCGCTCCGGGAGCGGTCAAGTATTAATGATACACATTATATGCAATTACCGACAACCTACGTCAACTACCAAATATAGAACATAACATTATCAGTAAACATAACTAGCAATCATAATTATGACTAATACATTAATGATATTAATTTCAGAAACAAATATTTTAATTATTCATTGCGGTTATTTTCATTTTGAAGAACTTAAGATAAACAGAATAACACTAAATAGTAAATAGTATCATTTTATTATTTTGCCTGTAATGAATACATTGACTCATATGGTTGTTTATTCGATATATTTAACTATTCCTCGTAATAAAAGCCAATCTTATACATGGTTATTTTGTTTATTGAAAAAATGTTTTAATTGGTATAAATAATGTCATCCTCATAAACATCATACTCGCCCATATGGGTTATCCCGGTGGCGAGGGTAAATAAATCCAACAACCCACATGTGTTTAGTCAAATTCTAAGTCTCAGATATGGACTAATACAAAAAATGTACACTGGTTGAACGAGAATGGTTAATGTTAACTATCATTAGTTTGTATTAATTTTTTTTGCGAATTGTATCTCTCACATGTAAGAACTTCTCGGACAAATGTCATACTGCAAACACCATATCGACGGTGCCGAACCAAAACCCCGTAACTCAATTTTGGCGCGAAAACATTTTTTGCAGCATCCGCATCTGCTAGACCTCCCGCGCATTTCTGTCTTGTCGCCATCTAAGTAACGCGATTGGCTATTTAAATGACGACAAGACAGAAATGCGCGGGACGTCAAGAGATGCGGATGCTGCAAAAAAGTTTTCGCGCCGAAATTGATTTAGGGGGTTTTGGTTTGGCACCGTCGACATTACACTCTTTGTCAAACTACTGATGCGTTAAGTTAAACTTTTGGCCACAAGTACCGCGGTCAATCTATTACTCGTACATGTACAAGGCCGTGTTTTCTATCAACGGGTGCATTATTGCGAATTTTTTACTAATTACTGCTTACTGCAAATACCATCCAATCACGTGATATGATGAAGAAAAAGAAGAAGAGTTTATTTCGTTGATATATACATATACAGTACACATTTGTATTAGACCATTATGGTCCTTGTTCAAAACAAAACAGCATGCACTCACGCACTCACACACGTACTCACAACACCCCCCCCACACACGCTCGCGCGCGTGCGCACTCACACACGCCCACACATGCACGTTCTCACGCATAAATAATCCGTTCATACGCACATGCAGTTATAAATCTCACAATGCATAATTAGAACATAATTTCAGTAAGTATAAGCATGTTATTATGGTCACATTATCAAGAAGATCTAAGACAATACAATTTCTTCGACTGATATTAGAATATAAAGTAAAATATATTGATTAAATCAAAATAGACATTTTCATAATTACAAAACCCTTTTCAACAAAAATTCTTTGAATATATTATCAACATTATATAATGCAATACAATTTCTTAGACTGGTGTCAATATTTAAAAACAATTATATGGATTAAATCAAAACAGACATTTTCTTTATTTCGAACCCCTTTTCGACAAAAATTGCTAGATTACGAAGAATTTTGCTATCAGAAGTAGCATACATATTTGGTCTCATTCTGTAGTAAGGTGTAAGATATGGATACAAGATAGAAAACCTTCTTCAACATTATGGAGTGAAAGAGATTGCATAAAAATGGAGCGAAAATATATAAAATGTATAATTTTCATTACAAAGCAAATATTTATGCAAAATAAAGTTGCTGATTGTTGCTTTACGAACGATTTATTGAACTCTCAATATCACGCATTCAGTTGTTTTTCGTTTTAAAAACAGCGCAGGCTTTCCTTTTTCATGATTTGTGAGTGTATAATATGTACCTTCTATAGAAATATACCATAAGGGATACATTCCATCAATGGAATTTCATATTTATGTAAACAGTATAAACTGTAATGTAATGTAAATATGTTGTGTTATAAGTTGGCTGATGACTTGTTTAATCAGACGTGTGAATGACAATTTTAACTATTTAAGTGAAGATAGTAATGTTTCGCCAACGTTTTTATCATTTTAAAAATTGATTTGATCATTTTCCTGATTAATTTCATCATCATCATAATAATTGACCTGATCGTCCTATTCGATAGGAGAGGCCTCCAAGAGAAAGGGGGAACCAACCAACAGAACAGAACAGATAGCTTTACTCAAAGCAACCATTTGGAAAGAATAATAATAAAAAACAAGCTACGAGCAGGAACATATTTTGAGTTTGGTTCTTTCTTCGTTAAGCAACTAGTAACCAAAGCAACTGTAACCCTGATGCATTTTGGATAAGTATGACGGGAGTAAACTATAAAATACGAAACAGTTTTATATCGAGATAAAAAATATACGAGGAAATCGAACAGGGAAGACAGCCCTCAACTTAGAAACACAGAAATAAGCAACACCAAGACACAACTAAACGGAGCAATGCCCACACACAACCCAAAGAAATGATTAAAAGTCCAAGTTACCGCCACAAAAATGCAGGATGACCAAATCTTACAAAGTAATAAAAAAAATAGCGGCGATCCCTTAACTCATAATTCCCTGCTGGCGTTAGGTTTTTGGCACGTGATGCTCAAAATTCCTCGATAACCGGTGGTCCCGCCCGTCCTCAAGTTCCAAACCCGTAGATCATTAGAATGCGTTCGGGTTTGATGTTTGTGACCCGGGTATAAAAGAAAACGGATTGAACCGTCACAAGTATGTTCGTACGAGTTTTTACTGTTCCTGGATACATTACAGCGATATAAACAAAGAGAGAAAAAACATCTGTTT
This sequence comes from Spisula subtruncata, assembly GCA_963678985.1. NCBI lineage: Eukaryota > Metazoa > Mollusca > Bivalvia > Venerida > Mactridae > Spisula > Spisula subtruncata. The sequence continues at coordinate 53,170,596 of OY787664.1, read as the reverse complement.
GAGTGTTACGTTGTTTACACATTTCTGTCCTACGTTGATGCAGGTCATAACAACATCGTTTTTGTTTTTATAAGAACGTTTCATTGTTTATTCTTTGTATAACCTTGATAGAAAGCCAACGTAATGCTTAGACTATCTAAACAATAGACCGATCATTCGACGAGGAATCGTTTACATTGGAACCAAATATTATCATTCTTAAAAAATACAACACAGCCATCACGCAACCTCTTTATTCTCCATAATCACGTTTTACGATAAAATAAATCTTAACAAATTCACATATTTGAGTTCCGGCAATTATGCTGAAGTTGCTATATTCACTGTACTGTTTTCAAACCAATCACTAGGCAAATAGTGTAGATGTTTTTTTCTCACACTCATGCAAATTCGGGAGAACATAGTTATGCTCTAAATAAGTCAAATTTAATACCACTAGATTACAAGGGCCGCTTTCATCAAACAGTCGTTCAGTTACTCAGTGACATTTAAACTTCCATGGTCACTGGGCATTCTAAGGAGAAATAAGTTCCCTAGTGAAACTATTTCTCTCCTGATGTGTGTGTGTGTGCGTGCGTGCGTGCGTGCGTGTGTGTGCGTGCGTGTGCGTGCGTGCGTGCGTGCGTGTGCGTGCGTGCGTGCGTGTGTATGTGTGTGTGTGTGCAGTCAACATCACGGCGCGATACGGCGACCAGGAATACCAAACATATAAGTACTGACACTGCCCTAAGAGATACCAATTCATGCCATTGTTGGGCTTAAAATTGTGATTTGTCCGTCACCGGTATTTGGGCACTTATCGAATGTGCGCTTCGGAGTTAATATAAATACTTCTATTGTATTAATTGAGAACTTATAATCCCATGCTGCACAAATACATAGTCGTACATGTATTTACTTATTAGTATCATAATAGAGTTCATTTGTGGAAATCAAGTTAATAAAGGTATTGGTATGATAATTATGTATGTTGCAACTATAAAATGTCAATTATTTCCTCGGGACTTATGGTTGATAATCCGTGTGCTTGTGGAATATTTACCATAACCAATGAAATCATTAGCATAATATTAAGTAAATAACCAACTTATGACTGTAATTGAGACGGCGCTTTGACTAGAAGCTAACAAGGTGATGTAGAGGGCATCTTGTAGATAACAGAGTGCCATGGTCTTTCGACTGATATACCCGAACGAGATCATGCATATTAATGTTTTGAATTATCAAGACCTTGTCTCTTTTATTTGAAACTGTTTTGTTCAACCCGAATCCATACTATAATACTAAGCATCTCTTTTTTAAACAAACAATAGACGATATGGGGTATAGGATTTAAATTAATGTTTTATTATCCGTTATTCGCAAAACATGCATCCGATTGAATAAACGTACTCATCGTTCATCATATTTTTAATAACTGATTTTGTATAATTGAAAACAAGTTTGTTAAAAGACACTTTGTTGTAGCAGATAACAATCCTAATACATTTAGAAAAGACGAGTGTTATCATATGCATTTGATTTTACATGTGCGTAAATTCATTATTTTTCCTAGTCAGAGATAGTCCCGTTATGTACCATAAAGAGAAAAAAGGTGAGGAACTCGCCATCTTTATCCGCAACGGAACCGGAAGTAGTTGGTATAAATTCCCGTAGCCGTACCGTTCCGTTATACAAATGAACAATATATTGCGAGCACATTCACCGGAAGTGATCACGTTATCTTACCAGAACACCTTTTTTGTTTTCATTGCCGGTGTATTTTCTAGATGTTGGTTTTCAAATGTCAACTTTTTTTAAAGATATAAATCACGCAGATTGTGGGGGGCGTGGATGCAACTGATCGGTGCATTAAAACGCAGACAAGTGCGGTTAACGATGTCCGGGTGTAAAAACTTTATTTTAAAATGTTGAGGACTGCGTTTTAAACATTTTTATTCTATTGTATACCCATTTATACCCATGCATGTGGATTTTAAAACACTTTTATTGTCATTTAAGAGAGTAATTACTATTTTTATTCCCCTACACCCAGCGTAAGAACGTCCTGCAAAAACAAATAGAGCCAACTACATGATAAATAAAATAAGTCTCCGACAGATGACACAATAAAAACACAAGAGTGTGTTTAAATCTTATGATAATGATTATTTCTTCAATCAAAGTGTAAAAATGGTGTTTGGTCTAAAAATGAATTAGATAAAAATAAAAAATAAACCTACCCTCCTTGAAATTAAGGCATTTTTTTGCATATTGTCAATAAGTACCCTATAGATAAATGACAATAAAATATGATCTAAATGATTGGCACCAGTTAATTTTTTTAAAATATAACTTCAATGTGTGTGTTATATTTTACAAAATGTTGAAAAAATTAACCGAGCGGTTTTGAAAATATGCATTTCAGAAACCCATAGTAATGCGATTTTCATCTATTTACCGCATATTAATTCCTATGAAATTAAAGTGTATAGAGCTATATTCTAACAGTCATTCAATGTCAAAATAATTACTTGCATCGTTTTTACAATGATACTAGACTATCTTAATTGCAAATTAAAACTTTGGATGGGTTCCGTGTACTTTTATTCAATCGTCAAAAAATAGACGATTCTTATAGTTTCATAGGGTGTTCTAGTACACTTTCCTATAAAAATGGACAGTTTGCATGTCAAATAAATCATAGTGAGAGTTTCTGTTAAAACTGAAGCGAAAAATGATCTAATGGATATGAAAGCATAATTGTTTTTCAGTTTTTGAAACATTTAAAAAAAATATCTTCCGATATAGCTCTATACACTTTAAAGAAAAAAATGAAAAAAATATTTTTCTCCAAATTACACTAAAAAGTGTTGTCACGAAGCCAAAACATTGTCTTATAACTAAAAATTAAAGAAAAAAGAATAAAAATATTTTGGCTCTAGTGGGGGATGAACCACGACCTATAGGAAATCAGTCAATTTGTTATAAAATTACTAAACTTGAGAACTCTTCATGAGGAAATTCTTTATTACACCCGAATATCTTTAAATATGTGACCACAAAATATGTTGACTGCCGTACTTGTGGCCAAAAGTTTAACTTGACATATCAAGTACTTTGGCAAAGAGTGTAACATGTTTTTGTTTGTCAGAGAAGTTTGTACATATGTAAGATGCTATTCGCAAAAATAGGCAGCACCTTAGTTCATATTCATGATAGTAAACGTTAACCATTCTCGTTAAAACAGGGGGGGGGGGGGGTTTCGCCTCAGTCTGAGGATTTGACTGACCACATGTGTATGAGGATGACATTTAGTAGTACCAATTAAAACATTTTTTCTAGCAATAAAATAATCATATACGGGTTCTCATAGCTGTATATTATATAATTAAATTATTTTGCGACTGCAAATGATATCTTGTGACGTCATATTTTACGTTGAATTTTATAGGACAACATTAACAGCCATATTCATAAAATGACGAATATATAAGATATAACCTTTAAAATATAGCAAAATATCGGTATGACATCACTCACCACGAGGACGCATTTTTTTATTTCTAAATAAAGAAACACTGTAACAATCTGCAATAACGTAACGCATTTTACTGGAAAAATCTGCAGTGCGCCGCTAACGCATTTTTGTGTTACTATTACAACGTGTTACTCTCGATTCAAAGGATACTTTACAAAAATATTGTGAGTTTTTTGTTTGCAAAAGGGTAAGGTCACTGTATGGTACTGACTTAAAATAAAATAATTAGAGCAAAAGTCCACGAACTTTTGGATAACCCCACGTAGAAGTAACAATTTTATTATGAGGAAGGGTTTAAAGTTATCGAAAGAACAACAATAATAGTCAATGTATTCATAAAGACAAAATAAAAAATGTTACTATTTAGTGATATATATTTTTTATTTAAGTCTCTCCAAAATGAAGATTATAACAGCAATGACCAACTAAAATATTTGTTTCGAAATTAATATCATTAATGTATTAGTCATAATTATGCCTACTAATCATGTTTACTATTTAATATATCCTATATTTAACATATCCTATATTTGGTAGTTGACGTCGGTTGTCGATGTTTGCGTATCATTAATACTGCAGCGCTCCCGGAGCGATTTGAAATATGTCAGAGTGTAATACTGTATAGCTTGGAGCGAAATGTTAAATGCATCTGACACAAAATTATAGCCAATGAGTATTATTCAGACGGTGGTTTATACGCTTACGCGCGCTTGTGTAAAGGTTACTTGGGATAGTAAAGCGAACAACACATATTTCTCGCAGTACGGACTTAATTGTTACCAGTTATGTGGTGTTTTGGTGTTTTTATACAATTATGCGTCATAAAGAGAGAATAAGCAGTTCGTCGATAGATCAGAGCAGTAATTAGTGTTGGATTGTACGCTTTTATCATAATATAGTACATTTGTATGTTGAAAGATAAGTGGTATTATATGATACTCGATGATCACAATATACAATCTACATGATTATATCTAGTTTATTATTTCACCATGTGGGTATTAAAAATTATGAAAAAATTCCAGTCAATGGTCGGGATAGTGTTTTTATGGATTTTAATTATATGGCCTGCTAGAGCCGAACTTGATTTGTTGATTGATGATATCGCCAATTTAACGAATAAATCAGAAATCATACCTACTGAAGAACGGTTTCTCATTCCAGATTTTGATTTTATGGACCAATATCTTATAGACTCAGAATACTGTTTAGAAAATAGTCATTGTAATTCTAGTTCACATTATGAAAGGTGTTCATGTGATCCATTGTGTGGTGTTTTAAACGATTGTTGTCCGTCTGTCGACAACGTGACGTCATTAAACATGACGTCATTAAACGTGTCATCTGATCAATTTTCGTGTGGACATATTCCTGGAGTAGAAGGCATAATGTTGATATCAAAATGTGCGGCTGAATGGACTGATAATGAAACAAGATCACTTTGTGAAAATGAACCACCCCTTGACGACACGAGATCTAGAGTTCCAGTATCTCATAATACGCTTGATGGATTAGTTTTCAAAAATATGCACTGCGCATTATGTAACAATGTTCATGACTACCAGTTTTGGAAAGCTATTTTTCAGTGTGATCAATTTGAAGTTAAAAACATATCAGATTGTTATTTATCTTTTGAAAAACCGGATTTATATAGCTCGTATCGAGACTGCACCTTGCATTCAGATAGCATCATTTCAAACTGTCCAGTGGACTTTAATGATACCGGCATCGAACAGGACTGTGAACAAGGCAGAACGTTAGTGGCCTACTCCGATAATACAAAGTTCAAAAATAAACATTGCGCTACCTGTAACGGTAACAGTGCGGGGCTATCATGCGAACAACTGCAACTCACCTCACATCTTGAGACTACTGCAAATGATAATTGGTTCTCTTTCCGAATGTTAGTTGATTTCAACACGGAACAAACGGTGGTGGAAAGAGAATTTGCTGCCCCGGGTGATGAGTTTGTTGATGGACAACAACCATTTAAAGAATGTAATGACGACAAGATGTATGACCCAGTGGCAGGCGTCTGTAGAAGCATGATATGTCCGGACAACTCTACACCGTTTAAAGGCAAATGTGTGCCAAATGCATTACAGGGACCGTCTGAATTCAATGTGGGGAATTATACAAATGTGACTGAAACATGTCCACTTAGTAAACTGGACCCAAGTGAGTTTGAATTCCGGAATGGGACAAATCAAGTTATCTTTCGAAATAAGATATACAATGACACGGAGTACATACAGAACGGGAGTGATATTTTTCTGTGTATAAATACAAGTTTTTCACAACCAAATAGACGGTTTCTACAAGCAAGTGATTCTATTGAACAATATATTTCTTTTGTTGGACTTATTATTTCAGTTATAGCTTTGGTAGTTACACTTCTTGTTTATTTTACATTTACAGAGCTTTTAAATCTTCCGGGAAAAATACTTGTCGCTTTGTGCATTTCATTACTCATTTCCCAGTTGTTATTTTTACTGTCTCCACTTGCTTCTGTTTCAACTGTTGCATGTAAAGTTGTTGCCGTTTTGATGCATTATTTTTTTTTGGCTGCATTTTCTTGGATGAATGTTATTGCATTTGACGTTTTAATGACATTTTCGAACATGATGGAGGCTGGGAATCGAATAGGTTCGTCTTCAAAGAAGCTCTATCTATACTTTGTATATAGTCTGTGTGTTCCTCTTATTATAGTCTGCAATGCTTTAGTACTTGATTTCGCTTTGGATAATGAAGCTGTCGATTCAATCCAACCTCATTATGGCGAGGGTGCTTGTTGGATTTCGTCTAGAAATGGTCTGTTGGTGTTCTTTGTCGGGCCTTTGGCATTGTTTAAGCTATTTGACGTAATTGCGTTTGCCTTAATTGTATATTTCATCACTAAAGCCAATAAACAAGGCGCCAAGGCAACAAATAAATCTAATTCTGGTACATTTTTCATCCATGTTAAGCTCTCTTTAGTCATGGGTTTAACTTGGCTTTTCGCTTTCTTAGCAAACTTCACAGGAAATACCATAATGTGGTATTTATTTATAATATTTAACACATTACAAGGATTACTTATTTCTATCAGTTTTGTTTGTACCAGGAGGGTACTAAGGCTTATACAGTCCAGGTTTGATAAAACAAAATCAAAATCGCCAAGCACCACTCTGTCTACTCGCGTTACATCAGAATCCTAGTAATGAAAAAAACTACAACAATATCAAAATCGAAATCTGTGAGCACTCCCCCCTTTCTCTCTCTCTCTCTACACATCTTTGGTATCTAGTTGGCTAGTACAAAAACATCGTAAAACACTATCATTTGCTACAGGTACATGCTTGTATTCCAACTAGGTCTGTTTCCATTTATTCTGACTAGACAATCCCATTATCTCGGTGACAATGTCAATAAAGTAAAGACCATTTCAATCTTAGTAATGTATGTGCAGTTATTCGTGAACGATACGGAACTAATATATGATATAAGTTGCTGGCAGCTACATAATTGGACAGAAATTGTCATGCTGAGAATATATGTTTCTTGTATTAAACCATTAACATCAATGGGATTGTTCATTACAAAATGGAAACTACGGAAGTCCGAAAAGGTCATTGCGTCAGACGGTATTTTCCAGACTTTAGGACTATGACACATGGATATATCGGTGGCTTAGAATGAGAAGCTCGTAACTAATACTACCTTATAAGACTGATACTTAATTTTTTTTTTTTAAATTTGCATCACAAGGAGATTCCGATGAGCCTATTTGCATGATAAACGAAACTTGTCATGTTGGTCAAACTTAAGTTAAAACAGCTTGGGTGAGCGCAATAACACGTGGGGCTAATATAACTTTCAAATCTAAGGGGCTTATAACGGAATTATTTCCCTTCGTTAAGACTGATGTTCGTTGAAATTGCCGAAAATGATCGTATATAATGGTTTAATTAGATTTTTTTGGAATCCACTTGAAGACGCTGGTTTTCTGTTATCTATAAAGATTAACATTCCATTAACCCAAAATTAGTTCAGACACATAAGCGATATACATCGTTGCTAACTTTCTGTAATACGAATGTACGTATATTGGGGTGTAATATTTTGATTTAAGTATGGCGGCCGGTTCACCTTACCAGTGTTCATGTATTATGCCAGTATCTGCACCATAAAATCCTCTATGTTTTGGACAAAACACAGGGCCAAACTAAGCAATTTGTGAACCTTACCGTTTGGCTTATATGTCTTTAAAATAATAATAATAATAATACCATTGCGAGCCTCAATTAATGCTTTATTCATTCTACTCTATACGCGAACATTTACCCGTGGCTAATAAGTAATAACTATGTTTTAATGTCCGAGCAACACACGTGTTCTTTATCTCTTGACCTTATCGTTAAAATAAATAATTTGCTGAACAGGTATTTTTTGTATAATTGGGTCACTGCCCTAGTTAACGTTGAACAAGTGTTGATAAAATACGATAAAGACTATTTATCAAGTACAGTAATTGATGTAATGTTGGCTAATTTTCAACAAGTGAACCACCATACTCATCTTTTACTAAGAAAACATCAACTCCACGAAGATATTTTATGTCAGGTTTACTTAGAATAAAGTGAGTTAGAACATATTGCTGGATTAGAATGAGAAGATCGTATCTAGAAAATCAATATTTTGAGAAAACAAGAACAACTGTCTGACAATCACTCTTTACTTATGGTAAAACAAGCTTTTGTAACTTCAGTTTGGTCAACATGACAAATTCCGATTTTCATGAAAATAGGCTCACAAGAAGCGCCTTGTGATGTAGATTTCAAATATGCATTAGTCTTATAAGTTTGAAAGTGGCACTTACGACCTTCTCATTCTAAGCCAGCGATATGATCATACTACAGACACGTGGTGTAGTTTATATTAAGTAACTATACACGATGGCAAAAACACCACCACAGCAATTATCTCCTTGTTATAGCTTGGCCATATTGACACGGGCTTGACCTGTTGTTTACCATAATTTAACAGTCGATATATTGCCAACGTTTACAACACCGATTGTAAGTTTTCATAATCGGGGAGTATCACGAAGACGCTCGAGATGTAATACAAACACAAATCTTATAAGCCGATATTGCACGGTTTGCTTGCGGAAATTGATACATTCAAAGCAAGAACCTTGTAATATATTCTTGCATAAAGGTCAGGCGCAGGTCAAAATAGCCAAGCTATACTGTCTGGTCATATAAACCTGTTTTGTTTGAGCTTGAAGCATGAACATCAAACAGACTTATTTCGCTGTATACTGTTCGTGTAGATGTTTTGGCAGGTCTTTATATTCGTGTCGAACGCCTGCGAACTCCCGAATTCATCCAGCTAGTGCCCTCCAAAACTTTTAAAATACGAAACATAGTTTAAAACAAAATCAATGTTTCTACAGTGTATAATAGGCTTTTTTCGAGTGTTTGTTAGCAGTGTTGGCGCCGGGGTATATGATAGTGCAGAATTCTCGATTTTCGCGAGAAAGTTAAATAGTAATATTTATACAGTATTAGTATTAGTAATAGTGCCGAGCGCTTCTCATTGCCATGATATGTTCATTGCTGTCCTCATTTGTTTTGGCTGTCTTTGATATTCATTTGTATGTGCAAGTTTGTATGTGTTCGTTCGTGTCTGTAAATATGGCAGTATGTGTACGGGTATAAGACTTCTTGGCCAGTGTCAAATGTCGTGTAATGTTCGTGTTCATGTTCGATTTCATGCGGGTCTTGGCTGCGTTTCATTCGGTTTCATGCAACAACCGCTATTCTATAATTTCTTTGTGAAATTGGGTCATCATGCATTTTTTTCAGCGGGAACTTGGTCTTTTAATTGTGTCTTTGGCTTATGTGTGGGCATTGCTCAGTGTAGTTGTGTTGTGGTGTTTCTGATTTCTGTGCTTGGCTGGTAAGGTTGAGTGCTACATTACTTTTCTGATTTCCTCATACATTTTTGCCTTGTAAATGTGCGTGTGATTTATGTTTTTTGTGCAACATACGAGTTATAAGCTATATAGTGTGCTTTGTTGTCATTGTTATGTGCTTCATTGTTGTCAGCTGTTATATTCTTTAAGTGCTGTTTTTTGTCATATTTATTATCATCTTTTGTTTAAGTGTTTTTTTAATAGTATTTAATTTTTCTTCGACCGTACGCATGGACTTGGTGTTAATACTATTGATATGATTTACTGGTATATATTCATGTTTGCTATTGTAATAAACTGAAAAAATACTGTTTTCGTATGTTGTTTGTGTTTTCGTACTGGTAAATATATACGTGTTGGTGGCTACATACTGGATGTATTAGTTAGAAAAACATTTTTTTTTTGTATTTTTAGAATCATATATCAGCCGTTGGGTTTGGTATACACAAACAATCTTAAGGGAAAACTTCCCTCAAAATCTTACAATGTCCTTAAGTGTATCAGCTAAACATGACAATCAAGATTATCTACTTTTTACATTGTTTTGAAGCGTTATGTAAAACGCTATAATACTCACCAAGAAAATATCGGCTATTCTTAGTTTCTTGCAGAATATGCGCAGTTCATTTGTTTACCTTAAGTGAAATTATTTAAATTTTTCCTTAAGATGCTTTGTGAATACCAGCCCTGACCCCTTGACGTGTTTACAAAGAATTGGTTTTCAGGACCAGGGTCCGGTCAAAAACTATCTTTCTTTCAAAAATGATATATCAGTTCTTTTCCACAAGGAAAATGTTGCTATCTCCTTACATTTCAAAAACGATATTGTTTGGTGTATTTTTATTTTTTGTTGTTGATATTTTGCGAAAAAGTGACTCTGGGTTTTAGACTTTTGATCCTAAAAGTGTGTGATCATCTCAGATATAAAAAAGGAAAACATTTGTGTTTTAAAGGATTTTGATATGTTACCTTGAACATGTGCATGTATACTGCCTTTTGGAAAATCGAATTGAGCTTTTAGTCTGATCATGAAAACTTACTCCGTGTCAAAACACGGGGCCCGGCCCTGGTCTCCATAAACATATCAATCTGAACTAAATCTCATCTCAAATTTTGACATGTATCATTTAGAGAATTTCATTTGGACCCTTTACTCAAATAACCCATCGCAAGACAGAAAGCACTATTGTAAATCTATAGCAGTAAAAAAAGTTTAAGAGCTTAAACTTAAGATTTATTTTAAACTTAGACTCTGATTTGAGCAAAATCTTAATTTGAGATGAAATTTCTCTTGAGATGCTTCGGGAGATCGTGGCCTGATAATAATAATGGTACTTTCATGCTTATTTTCTCTGAGTGTGAACTTTAATTGGCTACTTTACACGATAGCAATAAAATATTCTTTATTTTTTCAGTAAATTCCGAACAGATTTCTTTAAAGCCAGTCATCTAATATAACATTTTCAGTAGACCACAACACGATTGTCGGTTAGAACCATTTTGCACCAATGACAGAAGTTTTATAATCATTAGGCGTGTTGTAATTGAATGTACTACTTTATCACCATTATAAATGTATTTGCCTCTTAATTAGAACCCACTCCGGAAACACCAGATGTGACCTGGGTAGTATTTACAAAGCCTATAAGCAGACATTTCTTAAACTCGTTAAATTTTCTAAATGGTTGTCATCTGAACAAGAAAACTAAGATGGTTTTTTTGGTAGTTTTCAAGCCTTATCAAGCACTATCTAATAGACGTTAGAGTGGTCCTCGATCATGAAGACGTAAATAAATGATCCTTATTTAAGGCCCTTATTTGGGTACCATTGTATATAACAATTTGGGCTTGTATCAGAACACATGTACTGTCTACCTTTTTTTAAATACAGCTACCTGTATAAAATCCGCATTTCTGGAAACACGTGTGAATGTGTATTCGTCAGTATCTAAATTTACTACCAGTATCCGGTATGAAAATGCTTCAGACACGACCTTCGGAGGAAGTGAATGACAATGGCCACCAACAGAATTTCGTAAAGTAATTAAAAACGCAATATCCTGTAGCCCGTAAATTTTCTTCTATATTGCATCCTTTTTTAAATGCACAGTACAGCGATTTACAATTGAATATGATCTTTGCACAACAGTTCTTGGAATTCATGCGCAGGACTAAGCAAACTGTGGCATTAACGTGCCACTACATAAGCGCACCGGTATCACATAAAAAATAGCCAACAGTAAAAATAAACATTTAAGTTGAAAATCTCAAGTTAATGGAATCGCATGTTATCTAGACCACCTGCATCCGTTTTCAAAAGTTTTCTGGATATTTGTTTTGTCTAAAGCAATATTGATTTATTTGTTCAATCATCATTATTATCCTCATTATCTCAGATTATGGGTGGTATTCACAAAACATCTTAAACAGTGTGTAGAATCACGTGATCAAATGAATGCGGTTTTACGCTCAAAACTATTGCGATTTCGTCTGCTAACGGTGAGTTTTTTTCTTGATTATAACGATCGTGCATTTAATATGGTTATATTATATAGCCTAAAGTACATTCCGTATATGTAAGCATACTTGACATGTACCGAGTTAGCTCTATCTTTAGCTGTTTTTAATTGATGCTCGACCAAATTATTACACTCGGTTGGAAATTTCAATTGGTCGAGCATCAATTAAAAACAGCTTATGCAGACGAAATCGCAATAATTTTGAGCGTAAAACCGCATTCATTTGATCACGTGATTCTACACACTGTTAAGGGAAAACTAAAAAATCTTAAAATTTACTTTAAGCATGCCAGCTAAACGTTTGACGTTATTTTTAAAAACGTTATTTTTAAAAAATTGTATGTAAAGTGCTACAATAATCACAAGCAGAACGTGGGTTATACACCTTTCTTGCGCTATATGTTCATCTAGATACTAATATTTTTTTACTTTAAAAGTAAACATATTAAAGTTTTCCCGTACGATCTTTTGTGTATATCACCCCATATCTTATTGGTATTCACAAAAAAATATTAAGGGAAAACTTAGGATCTTCTAAAAGTCTTAATAAAACTTTCCTTAAATGTATCCGCTAAACAGGACAATCAAGATTACCAATTGTTTACATTGTCTAGAGGCAGCATGTAAAGCGTTACTGTAATCACATAGAAAAGATGGGTAATTCTTCGTTTCATATGAAAATATGTGCAATGCATTTTTTTTCACTTTAGTCAAAATATTTAAGTTTTCTCTTTGTGAATACCACCCATTAGCTTTACGAAAACGGATCATGGCTGGTGTCTCATGAATATTTGATCCATATAATCCAATTCATTATCGGTATGAACAGGTTTCCCGAAATTCCAGTTTTAGATAATATACCGGGGTATCTTACGTTTCCACGATTCGTTACAGCGGGTCTGATACCGGAATCTGAATACTGATACCGTATGTCAAAGAACGATTTTGGCCTACATGATAACGCATACTGTAAAATTATTAAATTTCGTTGGGACAAAATTTGGTGGTTTTCGTAAAAAAGACAATTTAGTTGGGACTTGAAATCGTGGATTTTGCATTTCAGATAGTAAAACAAGGGTCAAAATTAATTTTAGTTGAGATAAAAGTTCGTGATTGAGGTGAACCAGGGTATCCACGAAATTTAACCCCCCACGAAAATTAATGACTTTACAGTACCTAAAATACTGTATTTTGATGATAAATAAAAGTTAAAAGTTAAACCTGACTGAGTTATTATATTAAGATTAAGACATTTATATATCCTATTCAACACATGGTTTGAGATTTTCTTAAATGTTAGACGCTATTCGACACAGTATGGGATGATTTTTTATGTTTACATACTGGCATGGCAGCTCCCCAAGGAAGACAACTCTAAATCGATCTGATTAAAGAACCTACTTTGTTGTATCCCTTTACAAGAATTAGCAACCGCCGATGTTTCACATAATTTGTTTGTATGCTTAAGTTTTTTAACAGTTCAAGAAGTATGTGCATTTACGTTTTGGCCAGTGACACGCAAATCACGTCACGTAATACAATCATTTTAAACACGCATGCAGTCTCATGGTTAACATTTGAGTATGAACAGTCGGTCGTTTCAAGGATTTAAAAGCGAACACCTGATATAGATTGGTATCTTCTGTGGCAATAAGATTTACTGGATAAACTCAAAACCATTTGAGATCCGTGATGGAATCAGTCGTTTGGAAAATATCGTGAGTAAACTTGCACAAGTTCGTTTCCAGTCTAATGTTGTGAAAAGTAATGACTTTTCTTGCATTTTCGTGCAAAATTAAACAATAGTATACATTCTTATTACGTGATAGTTCATTCTAACTGCGGTTTCAGGTGTAAGAGTAAAGTAATGGAATGGAGACGTCTCGATTACACAATGTATTTGGAACTTCCGCTTACGATAAAACGTAACTTCCGGTCAGGACGCAAGTAACTTCCGGTTACCATTAAAAGTAGTAAAGACAGGTCGAGTTCGACCATCGACCAATGTTAATATGGTATGACTCTAGTCTGGTCTAACTCAGTGTAGTAAGCGAATGTGACGTGCTTTTGTCGACTATGGTTCAACTTTCGGATATAGGGTGGTTTGCCTTGTTTCAGTCGTGTTTAACTGCTGTACGGACGTTCCAATTGCTCAAATTCGAAGCGCAGTTACCTCCCTTTTACGCTGCGTGCACAAGCGGAAGTACTCGTTTTGTTGATGTACATTAAAACTTCTTACCGCCTACCCGACTAAACAATTGTTGATGATCGAACTCAACCACAGGAATGCTGGATGTCAAATGCAACAAATACTCTGTGTGTAAATTTTACCATTCTAATAATAATCAGTCAAAGAACTACGGGTATTCGTACCCGGCTTATCAATATTGTTTTCAATTTAAGTATGCTTATTTAAAGCCACATTATTGCCCTAACAACTATTTCTCGATCATCCATTAAAGTACAATTAATTATAGAACCTTTAGGCTGTGTTCAACATATGACTAATACCCAACGATAGAATTTTATCTAAAGCTGTCAAAATAGTAGGCCAAATATCGTATTTGGTAAAATGCATGGTAAACAAAATGCTTTTGCAAGAGTTGCTTCCCTTAGACTTTAAATCATGCATTTATTGTTAACAAATTGTCATTTTGTCAACAAACCATCTGGTTGTTTTATTGCTGTTTCTGCTATCATATGGTGTTTTCCATATTTGAGAATGAATCAACTTAAGTGCTCAAATTGCACATAATTCTACAGAGAGGTTTCCAAGTTATAGCTCATTAAAATAGCAGGTGACTTTAAATATTAAAATAATAATTTATTAGTCTTATAATTTATGTTATACTGAAGAATCTGGAAACTGGTTTGTGAAATAGAGATTTACCAGCCGGAAAGAAAGCGAATACGATTAGATACTTTTAGTGATTTTTTTACAAAGAGTCCTATGTACCATAACAGAGTTCATATAATATTTTTATACTAATTTATGTTGAGTTCTAACATGCTGCATGCATTATATTTTAGCACTGACACGTGTCCATCATGATACTACTCTAGTAAAGAAGTGTTACTTTATAATTTATGGCCTTTAATGATAACTATGATGTACGTACCTGTTAACTCTTAATGTGTTACCTTAATTAACACAGGTGCTTTAAGTCATCGTACCAACCAACACCTGTATGGTTTTGCATACATCATTATGTAAATGTATATAACTGTTTTTATCGGGTTATCTCCGTAGGTCAGTGCTTACCCAAGTTCAACTCCGGGTTGAGGCACTCAGGTGCCCGCCATACTTCCACAGAAAGCTGATTGGCACATGAAAGCTATATAATTATGCTCGGCATCTTTGTGACAAAGAATACAAAAACATTGCATAAATCCCAGTTATTATTTTGTATGCAAACCTTCTATGAATTACTCGACAAGGTGATGTCGTATTGGACTCTGGTAATATGATTGTCAATGTGCTGTTTGCCCCGATAGATAATATCATTAATCACTGCGGTATAACGTACACCGGATATTGCTAGTAAAGTGAGTAATATTATCAATTTTAAGGACATGGAATGGAGACCAGGGTGAATTTAGACGCGACCTTTTCCTAATTACTGACTTCCGATGCATTTCCCAATTGAGGTTTAACTTCCTCGGGCATTTTGGTAACTTTATAGAACACTATCGTATATCAAATGGTCATAGAAAGGTTAAAATGATCAAGTATTATGCCGTTACTCACTCGCAAATATTGACAGCAGTACTGTACATGCTTCTGGAAAGGCTGTATTACCTAATTGTAGATTTTTTGAACTGGCCATTTTGTTTATATTGAACTCCAAAATGTTGTGACCAAATTTCATAAATATTGTTCGAAAAACAACTAAGATACACCCCAAAACGGATACACGGGTGTGTACAGAGTATTGCGGTTTAGTGTACAGAGTATTGCTTAATAAAATGAGTAAATAAAGTATATAAATGTATAGTTTTATCGTATTACTACGTCTGCAAACCAATAAGGTCATGTCTTATGGGTTATATGATATATTTAGAACATTCTTACATGGTTATGTTAAAATAGTTCAATCCGCCAGGCAGATGAATGCGATTAACAATATAGAATGCTGAATGTTATGCATAAAGTGTTCTTGTGAGTAGTACAAATGTGATATTTAGCTTGGAAATATGCAATTCTTTGAGAGTCATGCTTATGGTCAAATGGCAAATAAGGGCTTTCACATCCATATTTACACACCAAGGCTTATTTTTAGTCTCTCAACTAATTCTGATGCTGCATAAGGTTCCTTTGCTATTACTTACATTCAATGTTGCTAATTCAAACTATTGGACATTGTAGTTGTTTTGTGTTTGTCTAATGCAATTGCCCAGTTATGACCCTTTACTGTATATAAAACAAAGTTACTAATAGAAGTTTCCCATAAAATTCGCTAGGGAGGGGGGCTTGGAGCTAGGATTAGCTTGTTGCATTAATTGCTTCATGTAGTCCATGTAATCCAGTCTAAATAGGTACATATCTATTCAGTATAACTTATTTTTACAAAATAACACTGGTTATACCTTGTATTTATTCAATTTGAGTGACAAATAGTCGCTGCACTTATAAGCAATACTCCGTACACGATACAGCAATACTCCGTACACCAGGGAGCAACCATATAGCAATACTCTGTACACTAACACTTGTATTTATTCTCGCAATGCACCCTCATTTTCGATTAGTTTCGGATACTACATTTGCAATATAATCTTTGTAACAGGAATGACAATTCGCTCGATTCAAGTTGAGTATTTTAACGAAAAATATAAACAAAAACATCTAATTTCGACAGATCGAGCTTACTTTCTGCGTGAGTAACGATGCGAGTTTGGTCTTTTAATCACCCTTTTAAGAAATTCCAGGCAATTTACCGGTTGCACATGCTAGAAAAATTTATGGAGGAGATAGTTTTGTATAAAATGTACATTAAACACACTCAGAAAAACTAAAAAGTGTCTCTCAACTTACCCTTGTCAACACTAGAATGTCGCGAAAATTGATAATATTACTCATATTGCTAGCAATATCCGGTGTACGTTATACCGCCGTGTTAATGGGATGTTGCATTTTTAGTGCAGTGCTGTATGATAAGTTTTGGTTGATACTGTCATGAGTACGAGGTCATCATTGGTTTCGTTTCCTCTGCCAGATTATCCACTTACATCAAACTTCAAAGGAACAGTCATTTGTGTAATATAAGAAATACAGTGACGCCCAACTTAGTTCTTTCCGAATACTATGTAAATGGCTTGGTTCTTAAACATGGCCGGTGAATAGCACCAATACACACGATACTACCTAGATATGGGTTTCTAACCAGTCTATGTCTAGTATCGTTGGAAACACTAACAGCAGTGCGTTCAATAACTAAAACGCTCGCCAACGTTCGCGAACAATACGTGAGTTCGCGTTAATGAACGATAAGTTCGCCACGAACATGTGAGCCAATCGCGAACGACCTTTACACATAGCTCGCCAAGCGAACAAAGATGGCGGATAGATAAATATTTGATTTAATTTATTATAATCTCAGCGATTTAAACATTACTTGTAGATTGCATGTGTTTTGCATTTGTGATACAGTGTGGATACCAAAGCTGAATAAATAGAACACGAAAGAAGTATAACTGAATTCCTAATTTTCAATCTACGGCTGAAAATCTAATAAAACAAGTAAGGCCATTAAATCGTCTATCTCCGCCATCTTGAAATTGTTTGCGGCGAACGATTATAATCGTTCAGTAAGTAGTTCGCGTGACGAACTAATTCTCACGGCGGACGTTTTCGTTAATGAACGTAAGGCAGTTGTTTCAAAGATGATCAAATGCCCCAATGTAATTTAAAAAAAAGGAAATTAACAAACAACTCTTTAACAAAGTGCCAATTTATAGTCTTCATTAACCGATGTATATACATTATGTACATTAACATGATACAATTATATGAAGTGGAATTCATTATTTGTATACAAAGCATCATGCATGAATATAGATCGAAACATCGAGTATTGAGCACTGACTGCACTTTAAGCAGTAGCCTTTATACATGTATAGTGAATTGTTTAAGGTCACGCCTCATAGGTCTGGCCCAGTGATTATAAATAAGTTCTAATTTGTTTTAGAATTTAGCATCAAAACTCACACCAACTTGTAGCAAATGATCCAATTATCCAATGAACTCGGATATGATATGGTTCCATTAAGTAATAAAGAAGGTATAGCAGTTTTTGTACCTAAGACCATGCTCCAACTTGAGTACGGAGTATGAGTTTGAGCATGGATTATTTTCTCCAATGTTTATAATCACTGGGCCAGCTTCTATCAATTAGAATTGCAGTAGAAATCCGTTACAAAATTAAAACCTTATAAACCTTTTTCTTACATATTTTAAAACAATTGAATAAGTATTGTAAGTATCTACTGGCTACCATCTTCTCCTCCACGACGCTGTGATGTGGTACCGGACGTACATGTATGTGAATACCTCCAAAACGAGGCACACCAAAACGAAGCTCTCCGAAAACGAGGCTGACATTCTTTTTGAAGCTTACGCAGAACCTACAAATCGTGTCTTTACCCCAGCGCCACATGGACATTCGCCATTGCATCCCTTTAGTTCGTTGCTGAAATAAAAACATAGAACATAAATACACGCGCTTAGTAAAAAAGTTATGTTGGGTTGTAAAAATGTGCATATCATATAAATACCCAGTTTTATTAGAAATTATCAACATTTCACCATATAATTAGAACACCAGTCCAAACAAAACAACATTAATTTTCCTGTTCCAATACACGAACTATACTACTTGTAACACTATACTATACCACAAACAGATAAAACACCAAACCAGACTTTAACATTGTAAATTCTTGTTAGTATTAAATACTCTTTGAAAATACTAGTCAGCTATTCATTCTTTGATAACATTTATCAAAATACCTGGTGTCCCATATAACAGGACCGTACGTTCCCTTTGTTTGTCTTCTTTGTCCATTCTTCCTTGGTTGGTTTATTTAGAAATTATCCTACTGTATCGTATGTGCCAAATAATATTCCTTTGCTAAAAACACTCTTTTTATACTATAGAAATTCTATCAGCGCAATGTCCTGTCCTGTTTTGTGCTTCCCTCCTCTTCTATACGAGAGGTTATGATAGCAACCGATTTGCACTTCACTATTTCAAGCAATCACAAACTATTTGAACAACAATGATAGAGTACACAGCAAAGTTTTTTCTAATTGATGCGACAACACAATGTCGTAATAACAACAAACTCAGAATGCAATTTTATTTTATTCAATTTTCCAAAAGCATTGATACATTACAAGCAAAAGAAAACTCATTTGAATCAATGGCGATACAAGGAATCTAGATTACTAAATTGAAATGATACAACAGCACACTGAATACCACCCTTCCGTAGTATTCTTGAACAGTGTAACGTTAATGTTTTTCAAAAAATTAGAAAAAAATATTTGCTTATATACATATACTATACATAGATTATCTCCTGCAACCAACCATATGTCGATCTATCGCCGAAATATACAAAGCAATTAAAAAAAGGAAGACCGCACACTCGATGACGTTGTTCCCAAACTCACAGACGTCACCGATGTCAGTCATAGCACTATTACTTCACTACACATGTCGTTAACACGGGCATTCAGACGAACATGCAATTTTCTTGCCCCTGAAACAGAATAAAGAAAAGGTTGAGTATAATGCATTAAAATTAGAATACATGTAGCTTATATTGAGTGCATATCAAGATATTATCCATCATGAAATATTTTTTTAAAGCATGGATTTTATTGTATAAATGTATTTTATGAAACAGGCAGCTGATCTATATATTCACGTTACGTTAACCTTAAGGATTCACGCATATGTGTCCATGTGAACGATATATAGTCAAGATCAGATAAAAAATAACCTTCTCAAGCGGAATTCGAAGCAATGTCATTTGTACCTAGAGCGCTGTGTGTGCTCAAATTTTACAAATATGGCGTTAACTTTATACATGAAAATGCGCATATTATAAAGCAAATTATAGTGGTATTCATTATGTGAAATATGAGCTGAGGTGTGGCAACTGCTTTTCTATACCATGCGCATTTACTTAGCAGATACATTTATTTTGATTCAGTTAGTACACAATTTAGTTTTATGCAATCTAAATTTGCAGTTAATATACTCACAAACATATTGCCTGGCATCCATACCACAGTGTTTCTCCAGTTGTTGTGCAAACTGGATCAATATCACCTGGTCGACATTCACATGTACTTAACGGTTGGTTGCTTGGCTCATTGTTGAAGTTTTGTGGATCCATCCAGATTCCTGACGACGCCGACGGTAGAAAGGTAGGCATGACATCAGTCACCGGGGGACTGTATGTTGGTCCTGTGTCTTGTGAATGTCTTGTCTTAACACCTTGGCCACACGGACATTCTCCATTACAAGCCTTTGACTCCATACTAAAATACATTAAATCAAATAAAAACACACCGAAGGTGAAATATACAACAAACACGGGAACAGCCGCAATCGACTGATAATTTTAAAATTAAAAAATGTCCCAGTCTCAATATCCATGTTAATACTATATATAGTACTAAGTTAAAAGACAGTGTGCTTCGGTAAAACATTTAACGAAATGAATACGATTGTGGAACTTCCCAAATATTGTTAATAGTTCGTAGTTTGTAGACACAGGGTAAGGTACAAGAGCCTATTTCCTCGCCATAATTAGTAATAAGTCAGTAAAAATGTACAAAGCTGCTGCTTCAGAATATAATATATACAATGTAAATTGCAAGACGCAATACCAGTAAAGATAAAGTCAAAGCCATCTTCAGATATAATAACAACTGCCGCATCATGTAATGATAAGCTTACACAGAATTATGGGTTTTTAAACGCTAGACTTCGACAGCATTAAGTTAATTAAGCCGAGCTTCTATATTAAATCAAACCATTATTGCACAATGGTCGAAAGCCTTAGAAAGTACGTGGTCATTTATTCGATACTCCTTCAAGAATGACCTGCGATTTCGAAAAAAGTTCAAAATGCATAAGTTCAATACCTGCATTGTCTTAAACACTCATTTCCAAATGTACGCCCACTTACAGAGCACACGGGTTCGTAATTTTTCACACAATAATCTTCGCAGTAGTATGTGGGTTTGGTGGTGATAGTTTCACAAGGACAATCTCCAGTACATGCTGTATCCACGCCGACACTGAGGGCAAAATAGGTTTTGTGTAAACAATTTTTTGTTTTGATAATACATGCACACCAATGAAACATTTGAAATAAGGAAACATGTACACCAAAGCATAGCAAATTTCATTAATCCTTTGGAATGGGAAGTTGATTAAGTAAATTAGGACGGCATTATACGAATGAATTGGAAATAAATTATTCTAAACAATTCTTCAAATAATGCAAGCTGTATACAAAATTTATCTTTGTGTAGTGTTCTATCATATAAAGGCATTTTATGCAAGTACTCCGACGATGAAATTATTGAATAAGTAACAAATTATATATGGATTGCAACTTACGAGCAAGAAAGCTTGCATGGGTTTTGGTATGTCACTCCATCCGAGCCGCAGACCGGGGCATATACCTCACTGCAATGACACGACTGCGGTGGTCTAACTAACTGCGCATTCTTGTTTGCATTGTTTCCGTACAAAGGACTAGCATTCTGGCTCACTTGTTGCCTTCCTTGGCCTGTATGCATTGGTTTCTTAACCGTTCTTGTTCGCCCATTTCCAATCTGAGCACGATTACTTCTTGCATTGTTTCCAAGAAGTGCATCAGATTTTCTGCCTAGTATTCGTCCTTGGCCTGTACCCAACGGCTTCTTTGAGTGGGTTACACTTGTTCGACCACGTTGCATATTTGTGTTATACGTCATTCTACCAGACACAGTCATATTATTATTCCTCCTACCAGTTGCACCTCTATTTTCATTTTGTTTAGATTTAGTTCGTTTGTTAAAACCGTTAGCTATTGATCCTTGACTCAAACTATTTCGTTTACCATTTTCAGTTTGTTCAGATGTAGTTTGTCGGTTAAATCCGATCGTTCTCGAGCCTTGACGCATACTATTTCGTTTACCATTTTCATTTTGTTCAGATTTAGTTTTTGTATTTAATCCGTTTGCTCTTGAACTTTGACTCGTACTTTGTCGTTTGCCATTTTCAGTTTGTTCAGATGTACTTTGTTTGTTAAATCTTTTTACCTTCGAACCTTGATTCATACTAGATCTAACACTATTTTCTGTTTGTCCAGAATTAGCTTGTCGGTTAAATCCGTTGACTCTTGGATCTTGATTAATACTAGACACATTGCTATTTTGCGTTTGTTTCGATTTAGTGTGTCGGTTAAATCCGTTTGCTCTAGAACCTTGGCTCATGCTTTTTCCACTCCGGTTTTCATTTTTTCCTGATTTAGTTAGTTTGTTATATCCACTGGCCTTCGAACCAAGGCTCATATTAGATCCATTAGTGTTTTCTGTTTGTCCAGATTTAGTTTTGTTGTTTAATCCGTTTGGCCTCGAACCTTGCCGATTGTTATTTCCACTCCTGTTTCCAGTTTCAGTTTTTGTGCTAAATCCGGGTTTTTTCGGGCTTTGACCAACTTTAAATCCACTGCTGTTATCAGTTTGCCCAGTGTTAGTATGTTTGCCGAGTCTACTTGGTCTTGAACCTTTAATTAGACGAGTAGGTTTTGTTTTACCTGTGCTTTGTTTTAAACCGCTATAATTGTTTGACGATTCTTGTGCCCTGCTTGTTCGGGGAACTTGTCCTGTGTAACCTGCTTTTCTGTTGGATATTAAATCAGTTTTCATATTCTGACCGTTTGTCCTCCCATTTACATTTTTTACAAATGTCGGTTGCCTGTTGTCGACTCCTGACTTTTCAACTTGTTCAGGAGCTTGATTGGAAATGTTTATCTTGCCTCTACGTACTTGTTTGCTTTTAACTGTATACTGCAGTCCTTGAGGACGACTTGATGGCGTAGTTTGCATTGTTATCAGACCCATAATCTTGTTACCTGTGGTATTTATTTTAGGTCTTGCAGAGAGTGTGTCCGACTGATGATCTACCCTGTTGGCATCACAAGGACATTTGCCCTGACATTTAAACCCATCGTAGCTGAGGGTAAAACAAATACAACATGACTACAACTACGCCGGTTAGGTTTAGTAAGAACTGTGAACAAGGGTTTAGTTTCAATCCTGCTTAAATATGTCCGAAACACAAAACTAGGATGTATGTTGATATATCACTCTTAGTCTTAGTACTTTGACGAACTGTCTTCTTCTAGAGATATAATTCCATGCTAGCTGTACTGAAACATGTTAAGTGATTAAAGTGGACCATAAATCTTTGAAAATTGTGAACCCCTATTAGGGCTATTAGTATTTAATTACAAGAACCAGAATGGAATTGTAATTAATGTACAAGCGAGTTTAATAATTCTCATGTTGTGTTTCTAACGAAAGTCGTGTTTCGAACATATATAGGCGTTGGTTAGGATATAAATAGAACCAACAACGATTAAGATAACATAGAACACACCCTAGTGACAACACTGTCCCCTTCGAAATGTAATTTGTTAAAAGTTTGTGTTTAAACTTTTAAAATAATAATAAATTAAAATACATTGAACAAAGACAGCGTTGTTAAAATATAAGGCACACATATAATTAAGCTCTTTTGAAACTACAATTCCTGTTGTTAATTAGCACTATTTGACAACATAAACGAATGAGGCGATCTTTTTCAACACTTAATTATGCGCATTGTTTCGGCCGGGTTGTCAACGATGGCTTGCTGTCATACACAATGTATGGCATTTAATTAGCCCGGAGTGCACAACAGGTACTCGTGAACTATTCTGTAAGCATTTGACAAATTGTGCATATGCAGAGGACCCAACCGTGAACATAAATTATTCTACTCAATAATAGGACATATATCGAATGGATGAAAGCTTAACTACGAGTACATGTAAAAACATGTATATCTATCACATTGTGCCTGGTTGTCTCATAGTCAATATAAGTAACGTACAAGGCCAAGCAGAAACGAAACGCCTACAGTTAACATATGGTAATATATAGCGCTCATTTTGTGGCAACTTTATTTTCCAATACTGCTTTGCTGACGGACAGAAATACCCTTTAGTACAACGAATAACTGAATAGTAATGATATAATGCTTAAATGAATCTTGCAATTACCGTCAAACATAGACATGAAAGCGGTGTTTGATTCTAATTTTTGGCAGATAGAGAAAACAGAAACAGAAACATACATACACTTGAAGGCAATTGTAAGCTAAATTTATTTATTCACATATACATTTCGTACGTCGTAGCTGGATTCGAACCAGGACGCCTAAATAAAAATGCAACACACGAACGCATTGGACCCCAAATAGCCAGTATCACTGTGACTACATCACAACACTACAGAAATAGATGTATTAATGTATAAGATAATAACTTAATGACTATAAAGACATGATTAATTATTGGTATCTATATGACATGTGTGACCAAGCAGATTAAATGTTTCATGATATAGATTGATAACGATCCGTATTAAAGGGACTCAACTTCATTAGGTAAAATTGCAAAATTTATCAAAAAGCTCTCTTAAAATCCAATTTTTGGCTTGATCTCTCTAATACATTTATATATACGTATATGGACTTATTCATCTAGAATAAAAAATATCGCATAACGTCGGGTTATTAAATTTAAAAACCAAAAATCTATTGTTTGACTAACGCATTAAAATATATAGCCAACGTTGTGTAGCGTGATTTGGTGTTTAAATGCCGAGAAAAGCCGTTACCTAATTAACGGACGGTAAAACATGTTTGATAGTTATGTAAAATGTAAGAATAATTTATGTATTTGTTAAATTTTTTTTTTTATTAAAACGTTTACAAAAAACGTGTTTTATCATCGAAATGGAGTTGAGTCCCTTTAAACGACATGTAGGAAGGGATATAACACAACGTTGGCTATAAAAATGGATACACAATCTAATCATAGGCCTGTCAACTGTTGACAGGTTTTCGCATAATATCTTCATTCTAGAGACGTGGTGCATAGATATTTTGAGATACCGAGTTATGACCTAGATATACTACAATGTGGTTATTTTAGCGGAAACAGATGATATGATTATTATGCTGTTAATTAATAAATAATTTTGAGAATTTTAATAAAATTTGAACAAGGTTGACACAGTTATTATCCATAATTACAAATTATTTCAGAAGCGTGCAATAATGGACTTTTTTGCACTAGTATTGTCATAAAATAAGACGTTTAGAAAGCTGCGTTGACAATGTATTACAGGCATTATTTGAACATCCGACACTGTAGAATGAATACTGTATGTGTAATAAGTCACAAGTAATTTCAGATTTTGAGTTGTTTAAACACCTTATGGCAATTAATAGTTGACAGAGCTGACACTAGCTCAATACATATTCACAGAAATATCTGCACATTACATAAAAATACATTTCCAATTAAGTTCCTGCTTAAAAATTTAGAAAAGATGTTAAGTATAATATAATAGTGATTATACAATGTATACATATATTATAATCATTATATACATATACGTATATTATTTATCTGAGTTTTATATCATTAGGTATACCATGCAAAGAACTTTACTTAGTCGTGCACATCACATGCTAAGAATATCAATTTCATGGCGTCAAATGAATAAAGACACTATCGCAGTGAGTGACGCCTTGAAAGTCAGTGGTTAATATATACACGACTTTGTTAATATTGCAAGACAGCGTGAGTGTCATATAATGAATCAGTTTCGTGTTTCAAATGCCAAACTCTGCCAGAACAAGATATGGTCCACATCACCTGCCGAACTATATATGGTCCACATCACCTGCCGAACTATAGCTCTTTAACAAACACACAGGTAGTCTATCTGCCGAATTCTAAACTTGATATAAGAGAATAAGACGGAAGGTTGGAGACGACTGTGACCTTGATGGAAGCGAAAAGATGAGATGACTTAGAAATGGAAGGGGTGGTTTAATTGAAGGTTGGTAGAAATTGAGAACATGGTTTAGAATGGATAATTAAAGAGACGAATGAGAATGTCGATAGTGACAAAAAATGGCAAGAATGTACGAGAGGTCTGAGAGAGAAATAATTGTTGGAAACAAAACATTTTAAAGAGGCATTCCATATAACTAGCATAGTTTTCTCTACTATCACATTCCAGCGATATATTATTATGTGGTCAAAGGAAAAACAACTCGTGACTATTTTGACTCGTTACGGAGATATATTTTCATTTTTTCTCGGTAATTGGTAGGAGCTTTTTGTTGAAGATTTGAAGAGTTTAAGTAATAATGAGTCCCATTTAATGTATAATAATCCTGAATCGATTTAAATGAGCAAATTTATAGGGAACGCCTCTTTAAAGGGAAAATGAATGCAGGCATACAATTGTTTGTAAGAATCAGGTTTTTAAGATAGAACGGACTGTTAGGAAACAAAAGAAAGATAGATATGTAAGGAACAGATGGAGAGAACTTATGTTTTGATAGAAAAATAATTGCTAAGGTGTAAAAATAGCGAACGTGGTATATAAGTGTTAAATGGGATAAATTGGGAGAATTTAGAGGAACAAAGTCAGAGGGAGGAACGGTATATGATAGAGGAGACGAACGAATTACATGAAGTTACAATAGGCTGGAATGGTGAGAAGGTAAACGAATGTGTGATGATGGGTAAGAAAGGTGTGTGAAATTATGTGTCAATAATTGGTCAAAGTACAACGATATATCGCTGGCTAAGAATGAGAAGGTCGTACTTACGACCTTATAAGACTAATGCATATTCGAAATCTACATTATAAGACGCTTATTATGAGCGTATATACATGAAAATCGGAACTTGACATGTTGACCAAAACTGAAGTTGACAAAGCTTGTTTTACCATAAGTAAAGAGTGATTGCCAGACAGTTTTTCTTGTTTTTCTCAAGATCTTGGTTTTGTAGTTACGACCTTCTCATTCTTAGCCAGCGATATACGTATTATTTATACCAAAATAGTATTCACTTTAAGATGAATGTGTGTGAGGTTTCCCATTCGATGTCAAACAAACGTCATAAATATGTCTGACCCTATACTATTGTCAGATAGGAACTTCGACTGTCATACACAGAGACATATGCGGGGGTTAAAAGCAGTATGTAGTTTGATGTATGGCTGACAATCAAAATTGGACAGAGCCGTATTTTCAGTTGCTACATGAGTTTACATAAAATCGTAAGATGGGATGGTTGTATTAAGAAGACATTCTTGATAGGCTTTCTAGTTAAGGCTTAACGTTACAGATATGCGAGCCTATTACACAGTACACAATAGCGTTCATATTCCGTTCTTATACTTCTCATAGAATGTGTAAACACTTTAAAGTATATAATAGCTAAATTTATCTTAAATTGTGTTTTTTCATAACTGACTCGTACACAGTTTACTTAGTTGTCAAACTAATCATAATCGGTTTTAAGACGTGATAAATGATGAAAGCATTACAGTAGCCTAGTCAACTGATACAGTTCGATATTGTATCCGATATTTTTTTACAAAAATGTACAAAATGCAAATTGATTTATAAGATCTGTAATTTGATTGGTAAAACTAATACGAATTTAAATACGCTGCCTTATTTCAGTGGAATATAAGGTTTGGTGTAACGGTAAAAAGGTCAGTAATTGGTAACGTTGTTAGAGTTGTACATAATAGTTGGAAGAAGAAGGAAATTTTCTGTAAAATCTTCACTTACTTGCATCTTCTTACACAATCGTTGTTATATGTTGTTCCCTTCACGCCACATACAGGTCGGTATAACTTCGGGCAGTTACATTCAGGTATCGAAGGTTTGGCCGGCGCTAAAGGTCTGGCCGGCTGAGTGGGTACAAGAGGAGCCGCTGGAGACGGAAGCACGGTCGGTTTTATAAAGTTCATATTTTGTTGTGACCTCGTGGTTGGTATATTCTTTGAAACTGGGAGTAGTGACGGTCGTGTAGGGGAAGCTTTTCCCGTCGAGTTAGAGCTCTTACCACAAGGGCAAAAACCGTCACACGCCTTTGCACCTCCACTGAAAAAAGAAATAACTGTCAATGACTCCCCTTTCAATAAATAAACTATAAAATACGTAATGCAATTCATTTTGCACATTAACTTTGTATAAAACATTGATAATAGATGACTGGGCTGGACACACGCTTTATCATAAAGTAGTAAAGTAGGATATTCTACAAACACAACATGATTCGTAAGGTCATTAGTAGTCAGTCAATAGGGTACATAAACATGGATAACTTCCTTTAGACAGAAGGTTGGGTTATTTATGTTGCTGTTAACACAGTATTTAGTGTGTATGTAATACCGGGTAAGCATGAGCTTGTAATAAAATAAGTAATATTGACACAAAAACATACATGTTAAACACAATTACTGGTTTTGAACAGCAAAAGGTTAGAACTTTTACTCATGTTTGAAGGATCAGCATACCATCTAACTCCAACGTAAAAGCGTACAAGCGTACACATACAAACTAGTTACAACAAAGTATCAACTTTACAAGAACTATATGAGCCGTTCTTCAGGAAAACCGGGCTTAGTGACAAAATTGTGAAAATGTTGAAAGCCGAGACTTTTATGAACAGTTTCTGAAAATATGAACTAATTATTCCATACTCATACAGAGTTATAGAATTTTTAAACCAACCACTACCGCATACTTTTTGAGGGACGTCGCGAACGTCATTCTCTACGTTTTTGACGTAACGTCAACTGGCTTTTCAAAGATCCAGTATCTGATAATTTTCTTACATAAACTTTTAAAATTGTGGCACATTTTAGTATCATATTCTATTTTAAATAAAACGTGTCCAAATTGTGAGTGTTTGCTTACAGTGGAAAATAAGCAAGTGTTTTAGCCACTTAACGCTTGTTTTCAGTGATATGAGTACTTTTTAGAAAACGATCACCATAGCAACGATAGAAGTTATTTTAACACAATTTGAAAGAAAACTTGAAACTAATTGATAGTACTATACTATCCAATTACTAAACTATGAAATCAAAAGACTCAAGTTTTCTCTCATTTTACACATTGTTCTACATCTTATTGCATAATTACAATACAGTGTCATTAAGCCCGGTTTTCCTGGAGAACGGCTCATATATTAGTCCAGTCGAATTAACAAGTTGAACATAATAGCAATACATATAAGGAACAAATAATAAAAATTGGACAGGGAAGGCAGCACTTAAGTGAAACAAACTTTTTGGCAAACCCAAATTAGAACAAATACGAATAATTGGCAACCACGCTCAATTAATTAGAATAAATTTTCAATTATTTCTTATCGTTACTGTTTTATGACGTGCGCAATTTGTTCAAATTAGAGGAACAGTTGAAACATCATTAAAATGGTTGAAATAATGAGAGTTTAATTGGAGTACAGGAAAGCGTGCTGGGTTTGTCTGATTTATATCCGTCAAGTTGTCAGAGTTTGAAGTGTTCTCTCATGCATACCATTCCTGTATATGAAAATGTAAGATTTTACCGCACGAATTATACAGTTTGTGACATTATTATGAAATAAATAAAGCATATCTACTGTTTATTTCTTGTGTTGCATTTTCTTGCTTGTATTATGCTAAACTATTATGTAAAATATTTCATTTCAGATTTTGGGCGTCGATATATAAAGTTTCGATCCCAGCTGGAAAACGGTTGAAACCAAACCAAAGCAAACAGCTGGATATGTTAGCCACGAAGATAAAGTACAAGGCCAAGAGGACAAGAAGTGAATACATAATAGTTTCACAGCTGTTCAGGGTAGAGTTTTCCCAATGACCATTGTTTTAGTTCTGTGCATTGTTTCTTTAATGAGTGACTTTTCTTTTTCTTGTGCTTCTTGTGTTTTTCGTGTTTTGATATTTCTTTTATTCCTGTCTCTTCTGTCCAATTTGTTAGCACCCTTTATTCTAAACGGGACAGCGCCATTGGTATGGTTCGACTATTCGTACACGTTGAACAACAAGCTTTGAGCTTTGAGTATGTTTCTTATTATGCCAGGGGCAGTATAACCAAGGAAGAAGGTGAGAGCATAATAATAATAACAATAATAAGTAGAAGCAGTAGCAGTAGCAGTAGCAGTAGCAGTAGCAGTGGCAGTGGCAGTGGCAGTTGCAGTGGCAGTGGCAGCATTATATTATTATTATTATTATTATTATTATTATTATTATTATTATTATAGCACCGTCTTTAGTTGCTGCATTCCCATAAATCAGTGGTTAGTCACGAGAGCAGACGAAAAATACGCCGGTTGAACGAAAACCAATTTTCATCGGAACATGAGTCATTTGTGTTGCGGACAGGGACAGTTGTTTACATTTATAATAACCGTATTTATTACATAATCAGCTCACTTATCACAGTATAATTGTCAAAGGAAACAGCATATTTACATTAATAACAACATGCCAATAAGACATGTAAGTGCGATATACCATATGTTTGTTTTATTTGATATTACCAATCCTATGAGGTATAAATGTCACATTAAGAATGTTTGTGGGTTTTGGCAAATTGGTGCGTACCAATGATATATGTGGACTGCTCACGTTCGACAAATGGATACAATGAATACGACAATAACGATTCCGACAAGGAAGGTAGAATTCTACAGAAACAGCTAAGAACAAACTTTCAAAGAAAACGAACAGTGTTCACATGCCTAGCTCTGCATGAAAGTGAACAAGTATAAGTAACGAATAAATATATCTTCTGATTAATTGATTGATTAATTAATCAATTGACTTTGATTAATTAATCAATTGACTTTGGAAACTAATTTTGTACGATCTTTGGGCTTTAAACAGATATAACATAATTGCTAGCAATTTATGTTGAAATGCGAAGCTAGATGACTAAAAAGGCATGAAACCCTTAGTAGAAACAGCCGGATCCGAAAGACACAGGAACACATACCAAAAGCAAACTATCAGGGTCAACTACACAATCGAACAAGAATAAAGTGGACCTGAACAACTACAAGAGCAAGACAATCTACCCCCGAAAACTAATTATCTCAGTCTGTCAAACACACCCGAAGCAAGACAAATTCAAATAGGTCAAACACTATGGAGCCCGGCCAAACAATTTAAGACAATCCCTGGACTGTAATCATCAAGGTACAATGAAAAAACGGCCCACCAATTCTTGGCGAGGAATCTTTGATAGTGTGCTAAGAAAGACAATGGTTTAGTACAGGGGGGCTATTTGTAACAATCGGCAAGACTACATGAATAATAAAAATAAGGTTCGAGCAATCGGACGTGTTCAAATGGCAATTTGTAAATTCCTAATGTGCATAATATAAAATTTTGTTTGAGAGGATTGCATTCTTAAATACGATGCATATATTGAAAGAGTGTTTGATTTGGTGGAAATGTTTCATGGATGGGGGTTGAGCAATGTTTTCTTCCAAAGCGAACTGTGTCTTTCTGAACAATGGTATACGAGTATGTCCTTGTGCATTAATTTCAATCATAACCGAATGAAAATTGTTTCGTTTGTTTCGCAAAGTAAACCATGACATGTACTCATGTACTAACACTTGATTACACATGGTCAATTCTACTTCCGTGTAACCGTTTGGAAGGCCCGATGCTCCGAATGGGGTGAAGAGAAATAGTATGGAGGATTGGCACGTGACTAATTCTGGCAATAGTTATAAAGGTACTTACTCACACATCACATAATGTGACGTTCACTATGATTAATGCTGGTAAGAAAATGTGTCAGTACACAAGTACAAAAAGGACGTGTGTGTATTGCATATTGAATATTAGCTCACATATTGCGGCGTTCACTATGAGTAACGCTTGTAAAATAGTGTACATAAGTATAATAATGACGTGTGTGTATTGGATATATACTGATATAACTTGACACATTTATAATTAACGGTGATAGATAACACTTGTCAATGTATATGATTTTTGCATCACGTGACCTCACGAAGTATGACTTAGTGTTAACCTTTGGTCACGCATATTTTAGTCATGTAAAACAATGACGGTTACACGGAAGTAGAATTGACCATGTGTAAACAAAGTGTTAGTACATAAGTACATGTCATGGTTTACTTTGCGAAACAAACAAAACAGTTTTCATCTTGTTATGATTGCAATTAATGCGCAAGGAAGCCAAATGTCGGATACTGCTCGCTGTCGGAAACTACTCGCTAACGAATATACCATTTTTCACACAGGGGCAGTCAGCTTTGCAAAATCCTAACCCCATCCACGAAACAGTTACACCTAATCAAACGATCTTTGAATATATGCCTTGCATTTAAAGATGAACTGTGTAATGATGCAAATAAGGAATTTACAAAAGCCATTTGAAGACTTTCGGTGGCATGCAACTGTTTTGTACTATCCATGTAGTTTTGCCGATTGTTAAACATTATGTTTTAATGCATTTGTAATGAATGAATGGTGAGCCTGTATATTGGGTAATGTTGAGGGATAATCGGTATGTTGTATCGGTTACTGTTGTGTGGTAATGCATGTTGGCATTGTACGCCATGTTACAAAACATATAAAAGGGAAAAGTCCATATGTTCGTATGCATTTATCGTTTTATCAAACTTAAATATATAATAAAAGCGTTTGTATGTCCCTTCTGGATAATTATTGCCTTGTTTCTATTTATAGTGAGTTCAAATGTAACTCTTTTACATCTTATAAATGACTTCACATTTTTCTGGAAAAAAATGACGACATCAGAAATAAAGCCAGATCAATTAATAACACTTATATCATACGAATTATTGTTTGACTTCTATTAATAATAAGTGACTCTTTTATACCATATATAATAACTTAACATATTTTCAGAACAACGACAACCTATCAATATGCACATTACGCCAGCTGTCAATCTATACTCTTTAAATCAATTTTAACGGGAAGATAAAATCACATGGTCCAATGGATTAACTTGAAAACTTCGTCATACATCTTTCGACAGACACGCAGGCGGAGCGATCTCTCCTCTGGCGTAAAGTCAACTGGCGACGGGCATGCGAAAAATAGTATAAATGTGATAAAATAAGCGAAAATATAAGTTTATTCATTTATTCCATTGAAGACAAATGAGCTGTAAAAATGGACACATGATAATGACTTACACATTTCTAATTACATCATTACTAATTAGCAATTTAGATGATCAAACACGGAAGGTATGAAATCTGTCAGAAATGGTATTAAACTGTTGCTATGTCAAACAGGTTGTAATTTAATGTCAATTGGGGACGAAGGTGACTTAGCCTTGTCACGGTTGGATAATTAATTAATTATATTGTTTCGATGCAAACCCCATGCATGGTTTATATGTTTCTTTCAGCATATGCTAGGAAAGTTTGAAGCAAACTGGAAATATAAGGTATATTGAGGGTCAATGCAATGTTGAATGTTCGTCCACCAAAACTGAAAGACCTGATTATATTACTCCTATAGCGTCGCAAATTGTAGAATTTTAATTTATTATTGATGTCAAAAGGTGATATTAAGGAATTACATGAGAAACGCTGTAAACTACGCCAAGAGTCCTAAGGATATGGTGTGACTTATTACTTTAGGCATAGCTCATGTAAATGCGACAAACTAAAATTGTACAGGATGTGTGTGCATGTTTCATAAAGTGCTTATTTGGCTTATTTTTGAGGAAGTTAGTTTGGCATATAAAGTATGTGGTCGACTGGTTCTTTTAATTCATTGGGGTCAATATTGTAGGACGTTTTGTCAGATCATTATTAACGTTACCAAGAATATACAAATATTCATAATTCCATATTTAGATTAAGACGTTGACTACTGGTTAATTTGTAAGAAGCGTGTTTGTGGTCCGATCACAAAGTATGAGAACTATTTGGGTTTATATTCCCAACAATTGTGCAAACACATAAAATGAGAAAGAATAAATGTCCGATTGAAACATTGGCGTATTTTTTATTAGGATTATTGTTTTACATCGGACAATTTCGTTGTCAACTGTCAAATGTACGTGTTTTCATAAAAACCAAGAACACGATTAGATATTGAAAAGAGTGATTAGCATGGTTCTCCAGAGCATAAATTACGCAATTTGGCTTAGGTGATGACGTCATATGTTAACGTTGAGATACATGAACATGAAATACACTGATTTAATTATTCTGAACATATTATCACTAAGGCTGGTTCTCGTCAAAATTTAACTGTTGACAGTAATGCTTGGGAGCCAGTTTAATAATCACTGGTTTAAACGTATTACCTGAAAATAAAAAGTCCAACAATCTTCAAATCTACATAGGCAATTTCGCCACATATGATTCTCATATGAAAGGATCTGCATATGATACTCATATGAGAATCATATGTGGCGAAATTGCCTGTGTAGGATAATGCGATTAGTCATGACAATATTTTAGTAATTTGAGACCAACAGGTCAAAGATCAATGTCATGGCAAAATGGATATACATCTGTTTTTTAGAGCTTAGTTGTTCCTCATTTTATCATGTTGCCATATTTATTTTAAAAATAAACTTTTTATGTTAAAGAAAACTTTTTTAGTTTCTTCATCAATTAGCCGACTTCTCAAACAATATTCCTGACGTCAAATTACTTACATCCATGTATGCACGTATACTATAACTGTACTACCACATAATAAAACACTAATATATTATACCAAATATGCATTTAACGTACATTTAGTTCCGTATGCAAATACAGTATATAATTATAATCTACGAGTCACATACAAAATATGACATTTAATTATATAAAGGCAACATCAAAATAATTGAGATCATACTGACTTTTCGATGGCTAAAATAAGATTTTCACAATAGTGACTTATGTTTTTACTATGATTTTACAGAAATAACACAAAATAAAATCATATTTCGCAAGATCATAATAATTATTTATAGAATAATGAGATATTTAAACTGAAATTTCGTTTGAATATCATACTAAAAAGTATTTGACATGTATTCGAAATATTGTTCTGTTTATTCGAACTAAAATAGATCAAGAAAATGTAAGAACCACTTGTCATTTTAGGGTCACCATAATTATATGTTGAATACTGATTAATAGTCAATGACATCGTGACATAGAAATCCACTGATTGACGTAAATGTAGTCATTATAACATGGTACACACATATATTATAATAAATATATTATACATTAATAAATTACTTTACTTTTCGATATAACAACTAGTTGAAATTCAGTATTTTTACATAAGCATTAATGTTGACAAAGATTTATTGATAAGTAGACACGCGAAAAAGTACAATAAAGAACTGTATGCTTATGATGTTTTTTTGTAAAGAACATTTCCGACAGTGACATGAAAATGTGTCAAAACCGCGCACACAAACTTACTGTACGAGACTAGTTCGTATTAATTAACATACGTG
The DNA here is from genome assembly GCA_963678985.1 of Spisula subtruncata. Classification (NCBI taxonomy): domain Eukaryota; kingdom Metazoa; phylum Mollusca; class Bivalvia; order Venerida; family Mactridae; genus Spisula; species Spisula subtruncata. The sequence continues at coordinate 53,134,938 of OY787664.1, read as the reverse complement.
TACAGGGTACTGTTTTATAAAAAGAACTTACGATAAAATTTGAATTACTTGTATTACTTTAACAACTTCAAAGTGTGGTAAATTGAGCTCCAATACAAGCTAAAAACAATATCTGTCCCTAATGTGCAGTTGTTAAAGTTTAATGAAGAATTTAAATTTGAACGTAAGTTTACGATTTCCGTTAGTGCTTTGACTAAACAGTATCCTGGCTCATAATTTTTTTTAGCGGTTTCAAATTGTCAGTGGTTTGCTGGTCAATTGGATGTTAAGTGCTTTTCTCATTTGTATCATTTAGTACATTTTATGAACGATGTGGTCATTATCATATGAATTCCAGAAGTTTAAGTGAACACTCTCATTTACCAGTTGGTGATAACATAATTAGACGTATTTATTCTCTCTTCATGAGCTTCTGTCATGGCGGTTACAACTTCTGATATTTTATTTTTGATTTATTTAGACAGTTTCATAGAATCCAAATTAAGAAATCTCATTAAACTGTCTACTAGTAAGTATCTCAGTATTTTCATAATTACATGACAAATGAGACTATATGTTTATCCAAACAAAACGTTTTCAAAATGGTAGCGATTCGGTATATTAAGGGCGTTGGAAGCTGTTTCTGATTTAAAGGATTTCCAACACGTGTATAATAATTTGTTTAAACTTTTACATGTATATTGGCAGTGTATCATAAAAGAAACAAAACAAATGCAAAAAGGCATACGTGATCGTGGTGCATTTTATGCGTTATCTGCTTGAGTTAACGCAAATTTGGAATGATGAAACACTAGTTCAAGGGCAGATACCCATAAACAAGAATATTATTGCATTATTTTGTTTCCAAAATGATACGTCAATTCGCAAACGATAAATATATGTAACGGCATAACGATAAAAATGATGGGTAAAAAATGCAAGATAATAGAGATGAGCACACCTAGACGAATGTGATATTCTATATCAGTTATCGGTTAAATATACTAGGGGTTGGATCAGAGGTAAGTATCAATCCTACTAGTACAATGGATTGATTAACCATCAATAGATATAAATAAATTCGTCTGTTTTATATTATATCAAAATTCTTTTGAGACAATCCCTCGGTTGTTAACGCTTAAACTTTACAGATGTTCATTTAGGTATAGGTGCGCACATCTCTAATAATAAATTATTATAAAATGTTCCATTGGAAATTAAATTTAATTGACTATGTGCTTAATCGAAGTTTATACATGTGATCACTCATACATTTCTGACTACTGTACGTCATCTATTCGTGTTTGTTTTATCACACTCTTATTACTTCTACATGCCTTTTCAAAGTTTTTACATTAAATGACACAATTACTCACTAGAAAGACATCCACTCATAAATAATCACTACGCTGTCAACACGAGCCATCAAAATATTGTATTTACATATACCAACACCACAAAACAACAAAAGTCACTGAGGTCATTCGAAATCAGAACAACAAACAGGTAATTATGCAGAAATGTTGACGTTGTTGTAAGTTGCAGGTTGACACACAGAACATTCATTTTAATAAATAACTAATTTAGGCTACCTACTGTTAACAATATGGTCGGAATTTTAAAATTGGAATGAGGATTTGTCTTCGGAAACATGGGTTATATAAGTATCAAAATATAAAACAAGATACACCAGGCCTGGTGATTATAATCATTTCTCATACTCAAACTCCGTACTCCATGCTCGAATTTGAAAAAAAAACTGTTTTAGAAAATTGCTTCAAAACAAAGTTTTAGCAAATTATATATTTAAGAAAATGAACTTCCATTTCATATGTTTCCCTTCTGTAATAAAGAAGTTACGGCAGTTTTTGTAACTAAGAAATGCTCCAATTGGAGTATGTAGTATAAGTTGGAGCATGGAGTACGTTCTACATTCCACTGGACTAGAGTGAAACAATGCTATAGAACGAGCCAATTAAACGTGGGAAATTAAAATTTGTGGTGTAATATTTAAAACAAATTCTGCAATTTTCTTGAGGATTATCATTACAAAATGTACATCTAATTCATACTTGATATGAACACTCGTATCTTGGAATGCAGCATTCAACACAAAAGAAATGCACCGCAAATATATTGCAAGGAAGGGAAAGTACAAACACAAAAGAACTTAAGCTTCAACATCAACGGACAACCACACCACAAGAGAATGCAACTATAAAAAACAACAACAAATCATAGGATAACTCATCGACACAAGGGCTTTCCCTTAAACTTTAATAATACATGGAGACTTTTAGTTATGTGTAGACTAACCTGTTTAATACAGCTAGCCATTAATCGTATATTAATTATGATAATGGCATATTGAACTTTTGTATTTATGGACGTGTTAGACAAAATGCCGTTTAATTCTGAGTTACCATTGACACACGTTTGACTTAATATTGGTTTGTAGCCACTGGGGTACTGATTAATCAAAGCACGTACTTAGTTCATATCAGTACACAAATATATGAAAAAAAGTTACAGGGAAATGCAGCCCCCAACTTGTAGTTAATAACGAATTATAAAGAATTTTAGCATACCATCAACTTGGTACTTCCGCGAGTGCTTTAATAAAAGAGTACCCCAATGTTTTGGCAAAGATTAAAGAAAATATAACTTACGGCCATATGAAACAATCCGACATGTAGGTGAAGCCATCTGTACCACACACTGGTGTTATAGAACATTTCTTCTGTCCAGGTCCCACTGTTGTTGTCTGTGTATATCCAGATCCAAGAGACCCATGGTTACCAGAACCAGATAAGCCAGAGAATGATTTCGCACTATTATCCGTATGACTTATCTGTCCACTGAACGAATAACCGTTGTTATTTTCATATCCACTTAGTCCTTTTGATGCCTGCGAACCACTATTTATGTTATTTCCAGTAACACTACTCGCTCCATTATCAATAGAGTCAGTATTGCGGGTAAGCGAATGTACACTGCTGTCTGAACTTCCCCAGTTATTGTTAAATGTCTGTGCACCATTATTACTGCTCTGCCCATTGTATGACTGTACATTATTATTTGCACTGCCTAATGATTGTGCAGCATTATTTGCATTGCGGCTAAGTCCATTATATTGCTGTAAACCCATATTTGTATTACCATTTTGTCCATTGTTTGCCTGTCCGCCAGTATTTGTTTTGTCCCATTGTCCATTGGTTGATTGCCCACCGTTATAAGTTTTGCCCATTCTTCTGCCATTGTCTGTATTGTCAAAGTGTCCATTGTATGACTGTCCGCCAGTGTTTGTATTGCCAAAGTGGCCATTGTTTGACTGTCCACCATTGTCTTTAGTTCCAAATTGGCCACTGTTTGTCATGCCACCAGTGTTGGTATTACCAAATTGTCCATTATTTGACTGTCCGACATTGTTTGTATTGCCAAATCGGCCATTGTTTGACTGTCCGACATTGTTTGTATCGCCAAATCGGCCATGGTTTGCTTGTCCGCCATTGTTGGTATTGCCCAATTGTCCATTATTTGACTGTCCACCAATGTTTGCATTACCAAATTGGCCATTGTTTGCCTGCCCACTATTGTTGATATTGCCAAATTGTCCATTATTTGACTGCCCGCCATTGTCTGTGTTGCCAAATCGTCCATTATTAGACGGTCCTCCATTGTTTGTATTGCCAAATCGGCCATTGTTTGCCTGTCCGCCATTGTTGGTATTGCCCATCTGACCATTAAATGACTGCCCGCCATTGTCTGTGTTGCCAAATTGTCTATTATTTACCTGTCCGCCATTGTTTGCATCGCCGAATTGGCCATTGTTTGACTGTCCGACATTGTTTGTATTACCCATTTGCCCGTTAAATGACTGTCCGCCATTGTCTGTGTTGCCAAATCTTCTATTATTTGCCTGTCCACCATTGTTTGAACTGCCAGTTTGTCCATTGTATGACTGTCCGCCGTTATTTGTGTTGCTAAATTGTCTATTATTTGCCTGTCCGCCATTGTCTGTATTGCCAAATTGTCCATTATTTGCTTGTCTATCATTGTTGGTGCTTCCCATTTGTCCATTAAACGACTGTGAATCAAAGTTTGTATCTCGCTGTCTATTAAATTGTGTGATGCCATTTTGGTTGTCTTGTTGACGTGGCGCAGATTTTACCTGTTGGTTAAATTGCTTCTGAATAGCTTGTTGTTGGAACTTGCTTTTTTGGGCAGCGGATAAATCTAAATTTGGATTGTTAAAGGAAGTCTGTTCATTTGTTGCTGTTCCAAGCTGTTTACTTTGTTGGTTATATCCATTTGTACCTTGCTTCGTTACCGGTGGCCACTTCGTTGGTTGCATAAACATTTGTTGATTTTTGTTATTATTCATTGGCGGATTCATCGTTTGTTTGGCCGCAAATGGCTTTTCTTGTACTTGTGGCATAAATTGCGGTTTAAGGTTTTCTTGTTTCTGTGGCATGAACTGCGGCTTAGCCTGTTGATTTTGTCCACCATTATTTCTACGCTGACTATCCGTATTACCAAATGAGGTTTCTCCAGCATTGTTAGCTGGGTTAAATGATGAATCTGGAATGTTTCGATTCTTAGTTATTTCATCGTACAAATTTTGCTGTGAGAAACTTTTCATGTCAAATTGTGGAGCTCTCTGGTGCTTTATGGTATTGACAGCACTAGTCTGGTCTAGATTGAATTGTTTATTTGAAGGCATTGCCTGTTGGCTTTCAAACACACTTTCCCTGTTGATATGCATGTTTCCATTAGATAGTCTGTCTGTATTTCTTTGTAGCGTTTTGCCATTGGAACCTGGCAATAAAGTTGGCTTTATGTTCCATTTATCTGTATCAAGCATAGTGTTTTTCTTCTTAGAGTCGATTGTATTCTGTGACATCGATGGTTCGTTCATTATTCCTCCCAATTTCATCTGCACCCCAGGAGTAGGAGATGGCTTTGGTAACAGGTCTGCCTTTAATGCTGCAATCTTTTTTTCGTTGGCTTGTATTTGTTTCCAAACCTTATATTCTTGCTTTAATGCTTCCAGTTTTATTTGATCAGCTGGGGTTAAAGATTTTGTCATACGTTTTCGAATCAATTTCTCCAATTCTAATCGAAATTTAAGTTCTTGTATAGCAGAACGATCAATTTTAGGTTTTGACTTAACATCATTTGACTCAATAGCTTTTGAAGGTGCAAGCGTAGGCTTTACATTTGCAGTGTCACTTAATATATCGGGCCGCTGTCGGAATGTTTGTTTATTTGTACGTTGCCCATCAATATTGCCACCTACATTACTGCTGTCAAATGATTTAAATGGATTGAAATCTGTCTTGATAGGTTGGCCGTTGTCCGGAATTTTTCGATCCAACGACATATAATCTTGGTTCTGTTGACCAGTTGTAATACGTTTTTCCTTAGTTCCCAAGCCTGTTTCGAGAGAAACAAAGCTACTATCTAACGTAGGTGTTAGTTTATCACTCGGCATATATAAGTCACTTCGGGCACTGCTGAGAAAACTGCGGTCGTTAGATAAATCAAGTGAAGATGGGCCATTGAGGTCCAATGAGGAATAAGCTTTATCATTCATAGACGAAATACCACCGGATAGCAAAGAGGATGATTTATCGAAAGCGGTTAGTTTACCATTTGGCTTAAATTGGCCATTCCTTCTGGTACCAATGTTTATTAAACTGCGGTCATACGATAAATCAAGTGAAGATGGGCCATTTAGGTCCAATGAGGAATAAAGTTTATCATTCGTTGACGAAAGACTATCGGATAGCAAAGAGGATGATTTATCGAAAGCGGTTAGTTTATCATTTGGCATATACAAGTCGTTGCTTCTGGTACCACTGTTTAACAAACTACGGTCATAAGATGAATCAAAAGAAGATGGGACATTGATGTCTAATGAGGAATATCCTTTACCATTCGTTGACGAAAAACTACCCGATAGCAAAGAAGATGATTTATCGAAAGGAGTTCTGTCAATATTTGAAAAGACATCATTCTTGTTTGAAGTTTGACCAACAAATGATTTGGTGTCCGGCATCATTGATAATTCAAGAGAGCTTTGGGTTTTTGAGCCTAAATCGAAAGTTTGTGAACCCGCTGTACGTGTTCCTCCCAAAGACCCAAAACGTGACTGTTGCCCGAATAGCCTGTCTTCATTGGGTGTTGAAAAACTTCCGCCAATACTTGATCTATCAAATGTTGACATATCTAGGTTGTGAGTGTTGGCAGAAGAACTTCGACTATTGAGTAAAGACGTGTCGCTTATTGGTAGATTTTTAGACTCCGTTAAAGAAACCCCGCTTCCTATCGAAGGTGATGGACGGAACTCGCGCGAAAATTCATTAACCCCTGAAACATCGAGTCCACCTAGTGTACGTTTACTTTGAGTATCGGTCGAGTAAATTGCATTACCAATTATTGGTGACTTCATGTTCGAAGATTGGTAGTTCCTATTTTGCACTGAACTTTTATCAGCTCTGGAGAGTGTTGGTTCTGCATTCGACTTTGTGGAGAACTTCCTTCCTTCTAATACATCTTTGCCATATCGTGTAAATTCTCTTTGAGCATTATGTTTTATGTTACCAGTGGTCGGTTTCTGAACAAACGCATCGACATTGTTTGCATTATCCATGGTATTTGAGGAAAATGAAGTTTTAAATTTGGTTTCGGTGTTAGACGATTGTCCTCCATAGTCGAAAGCTAGATCGTTTTGAGGCTTACTATTTGCAATTTGTTCTGTTGCACCGATGGCTGGACTAGCAACATTAGATGTCAGTGTTCGTTGAGTATCTGTACCTCCAATTAAACCTGGGTGCTGATCAGTTGACGACGACCTAAATGCGCTGCCTCCAGCCAACCAAGTCTTTCCCTTGCTTGCTGTTTCCATTGGCTTTAATGCAACACTATCAATTTGAGCTTTGTTAGCTGACTGAACGGCATTTACAGATGACATTTGAGTGTTTGCACTTTGGTATGATTGTTTATTATTGGTGTTAGCCGCAACATTGTTAAACCCGCTTAGACCGGTTTGTGCAGGGTCTTGATTCCATGGAGATATGTCGAATGCTTTATTGTTATAATTATTATTGATCACCGTCGCAGCAGTTGTTGGTGATTTTACGAATGGTACCCTGGTAGGTGGAGGTCTTGGTATTGGTGCAGAATTGGGCTTGCTATTATCGTAACCGAAATGGTTTGGAATCGCTTTCACTTTTACAGTCGTAGGCTGGGGTCTTGTAGTGGTAGTTCGCATTTGTGTGGTAGGTCGCCTTGTAGTTGGTCTTTGTGTTGTTGGTCGTCTTGTAGTTGGTCGTCTCTTAGTTGGTCTTCGTCTAGGTTGACGAGTTGTTGTTGTAGTAGCTTCTGTGGTCGTCGTTCCTCCGTCTGTTGCCATTGTTGATGAAAATTCATACCAGTCTGCTGGATATGTTGTTGGTGCTGTTCCCGTGGGAGGCGATGTTGGAGGTGGAGTTGTTCCTTTTGGCTTCTTGTTCGCCTGTTTCGAAGACGCTATCTTTCGCCCACTGCCTGGAGTATTGCTTCGTGTTAGAATTGGTGGATGTTTGTCCAGCGTAAGATACATATCAGCATTAATGTTGGGGTCAACCTTTGGAGGAGGGGGCTTAACATGGGGGATTCTATTAAACTGTTGGTTATATTGATTATAACCAGGTCGGCCTCCTTGTGGCCCATATTGTTGTTGCTGCCAATAATTCTGTGCATATGGCAGTTGATATTGTGTACCATACTGGTTATAACTTGGATTATTGTATGGATTGAATCTATTTTGAGAACCCGGTGGAGGTGGAATACCTTTCCAAGCACTGTTGTTGTTTTTGGTTATACGTGGAGGTGGTGCATCTTTCGGGCGTGAACCTCGTTTTGTTGCAGTGGGTGGTAGTCCTGGTGGCTTAGATCTTGTAACAGGTCGTGGTTGCGATCTTACAGCTTGGCTTACTGAAAGAACAGAAAGAAGAAACATTGGTGTCAACGCTATTTTGTGGTATTTTTATAAAGTTATGTCGTTCTACATTTTTTACGGCGGCGGCTTGGACGTTTGGTCATTTTTGGGGGCTTGTGTGTTAGCATTGCTTAGTGTAGTTTTGTTGTGGTGTTACTGATTTCTGTGCTCGGCTGGTTGAGTTGAGTGCTGCCCTCCCTGTCCGATTTCTTTGTACATTCTGTACCGTCATTAGATTACTACCGATTAATGTATGTTAAATTCCTGAATTGAATGTGCTAGCTCGTCCGTGACGATGGATGGTAATTCAATATTTTTATATACTCATTTTCATCAGAAATTTGTAAAACCCTTCACGGCGATCGGTCGACAAAACGTAAGCTCAGGAATTAATTATCAACTATTGCTACTCTTGTTCTCAAGCAGTCACTTGACAACCTCGCCACCTGTAGCAAACATGACATCAGCTGATGTCACGGACTGTGCTCTTTGTATGTGTTATTTCATCGTCAGCCTCTATATTTATAGTTTTATGACAATCAACTGACAATGACCTTGTTACTTCACAGTCAGTGTATGTATTAATAACATGGAAAATGGTCAATGAAGCAATACTGTATCCAAAAACAGGCAATATCACGCATTATAATTTCCATAAACACGTAAACAGACGAAAGAACAATATTGGGTTAGGAAGAGCTTTGCAAGAATAACAATACCAACTAATGAACAAGGACAAACAATACATTGAGTGTTTCGATAAGGACAACGAACGTCAATGGAAAATAGAAAGGACACCACACGAAGCAGAAATGACAATGAAAGAATGTAAGAAAGAGACAAGACAAATGGGACTGCTTTTGGGGGTGTAAATACGACAATGGACTGCTACAGGAATATAAAAAAGTCTACGAAGGACTGGAAGAAGTCGACACGAAAAAGGGATGATTGCAAGAGATATAAGCGAGGAGCGAGGGGCTGTAAGAAGAAAAAAGGACAAGAAGTGCAAGAAGTCGAAAGATATGTAAATGACGAGAATGAGTGTGTAAGAAGGAGGAACGTCAAGACTTGACTCGTACAAGAAGTCTAAATGAGAACGCGTGGCTGCAAGATATGTAAATGACGAGAAGGGGGGTTAGTTAAAGAAGAAACGTCAATACGTGACTTGTACAAGAAGTCGAAATGACAAGGAATGACTGAAAGATACAAAAATGACAAAAAAGGTTAACCGGGAGCAGAACTATGTTAAATAACTATGGGAAGTACATAGCACATGAACAAAACAAAAACAACGTGGTTAATACAAGGAAGGGCAAAATAAAAACCATAATCATATATAACATTTTACTGAAATTGCGCAATATTGCCACATAAATGAGCATTATATTCACTGTGCGAGGTTAATATTTCAATATGAAACATATTATTTCACAATAAATGTCTTTATTACGAACCACACTGTTTAACCTAGATTACATGAACTAAAGTTGACATTCCTGTCAAGGTTTAAAACAAAAAACAACTGGAAATGTGCAAAAAAGTACTAAAGTACTGATTTACATGTCAGCTTTTTGCTTTAGCTGTTATTCGTCAGATCCGATTGTCATCATATGAACACGGTGGTCAATCATTAGTAGTAACTTTTTCAAAATGGTTCAAGTTCTGGATGATATTTTGCAGCTGTCACTGGCGTAATGATGACCCAAAGACCCGCATTTTTGCTCATAATACGACAATTATTCTATTTTCTCATGACCCCCAAGAGATGGCCGCGGCTTAATTATGTGATACGGTAGTTTAATCATGTTTGATGGACTTGGCTTGCTCTAGATAAAACTGTTTTTCGTTCAATATGTCGATTGTCAAATATACCAAATCAGCTCGTAGCTACCAAATCGATATATTGAGAAAACAAGAGAAAACTGTTTGTAATTTACTATTTACCTATGGAAAACACGTTTTTAAAACTTCATTTTGGTCAACATGACAATTTCAGATTTTCATGAAAATAGGCTCATAAGAAGCGCCTTGTGAAGCAGATTTCAAATATGTATGAGTCTTATAAGGTCGTAAGTAGGAGGTACGACCTTCTGGTTCTAAGCCATCGAAATGTCTTACCAAGTAATTAAATACATTCTGTAGGTTATGATTTTATAGTTTCAACAACTTCAGAATTATCATAATTTGTGGATATGATTATAAAAGCTGGGACATTCATGCAAAATGCGTGTGTAATAATGTCCTTAAATACCGGCGTATTTCATAGTCTCCTGTATCCTTACCATAACGAACATCGACAGTGTGTAAGTACAAGACCCAGAATAAATGTTTCTTTTCTAAAGCAAAGATTGAATGACAACTTTTAGGTTTTAATGACAACTATTAAATCGGTTTTTATGTATTTTAACTACAAAGAAAAAATAACAATATTGCACTTGTTTTACAAACACCGTCGTTGTGTGAATCATATGCTAAGTGCCTTGGTACATTTATGAAAGATACTTGTTCAAAAGTAGTAAAAACGAGAGGTGACTAAACACCCACTGTGAGCCAGATTTCCAATACAACAATGTACTACATGTATGATAAGTAAAATTTATATAAAACGTTGTTATTTCGAGGAGTGATTCGGACAGGTACAATGCTCGAGATAAACCGGGTGCTCGAAAATATGGCTGATGTGGTCTTTTTGCGGTGGAGAATTGGGCTTTTATAATTTCTTTGGGTTGTGTGTGGGCATTGCTCCGTGTAGTTGTGTTGTGATGTTACTGTTTTCTGTGCTCGGTTGTAAGTTGAGTGCTGCATTCCCTGTCCGATTTCCTCATTTCTTTTTTTAGACAGATTTTTTTACGTACAATGATCTTAGTTTGCATTTTGTATTTAACAAAGACTTAACCGTATTATAACGGGACACCATTGCAAAGGCCGAGTCATTAATGCTTTCAAAATGCTAATGCAGTGTCCTTCATGTTCAGCTTAAATACCGGCGTGTCTTGACGTTACTAAAAAAAGTTTCAATTTGTGACGCCACTTACGTCATTAAATTTGATGCATGGAATACTGACTGATTGCTTACAAATGATGTATGGGTTAATCAATATCTCTATGACCATACAGTTATGTGATAGCTGATCTATATTGTATATATTATGTATATTATAATGATAAACATTTTATTAATTACGTACTTATATAAAGAAAACGCTCATCAAACTGTCAGTATCGAATCATACGAGGACAATGTCCATGACTTTTAGTCTACTAAATGTCATGTTTTCGTGTTATTTGATCATAAACATGTTTAACAATTCATCCCTATGATATCGCAGTGTTTGGAAAAAGCCATGACTGTGGTCCAGCGGTTTGTTCACTGGATATGTAACCCGACGAACCCAGTTTGATTTATTGCTTATACCCTTTCATGAAAATTTGACATCATTGTCGATTTTCCTCCACAGGTGGAGAAGTTGCTTGTTCCTTCACAGTGTATGTATTAACGAGTCAATTTTCGATTATCGCAATAATGCATCCACATCGTAGTGTCTAGTATCCCAATAAGTCAAACAGTGATCGAAAGTTCCATGTCTTTTTCATTGCAATAAGCCATACACGTTGAATCTAATAAATCACTATCCGAATAAGTCATACAGCGATTTTTGTTTATACGCTGTGTTATATGGGGAAGGATTGTTAGTGATAGTTACGAAAAAGTAAAGAAGAACTGGTTAGATGGATAGGCACCCGTATATAATTGATGTTTTGTAGGAAAACCACTCTTATTTCTCAATATTTCGACCTATTGAACTTCTACGGGAGCTATGTCACACTCTACCAGTGTGATTTTGCTACAAACATTATTGTGACCCCCTTTTAGGGATATATTATTACTAGAGTACACCAATGAGTTTGGAAAAGGCTTATGTGCATGCAAAGACAATTTGAGTCCACAGCCCTAACTTATCGGAACAAGAGATGGTATAATGTACCCAACAAATACACAAAAAAGATATTTCAAGTGAGCCTATACTTGCAATGATTCTCACATTGAATGGCACACTGCATAATTTCTTAAATTAACATATTACCATAAAGTGCGGTGGTTGCAGACGATAAATACACTGAAATGAAGTAACGGGGAGACTTTTACAGCTACCACGTGGTACAAACGCCAGTAATATCATAATACATGTAAACCGAAAATGCGGCGTAAGACTTAAACTAAGCGCTAGATTATAAATACATTACGCCAAAATCAGCCATTACAGCTGCCAGCAAACGCCTGCTCTAGTTATATCATAATAAATTGAAACTGTGGCGTAAGGCTTAAACTAAACGCTCTTATAAACACATGACGCTAAAATCGGTCATTTGAGTTAAAAACATCGAATTAAAAATTAACTGCTAATAAACAATTTCAAAACCAGTTTGCAGAATGCTGATGCAATACGGTATACACGTTATATCTATGTTAAATGACTACACTATATGTTCATCATACCAAACAAACAATGTCTTTTTGTGACAATAAGTCAGTCACAGTTATATAAAAAGTTTGGTCATTTATTACGCTTCGTATAAGTTATAAATAACTAACCGAGTTTTATGGACAATTTCTTTTTGAGATCGCGTATGCAATAATGAAGCCCATTGCACAAGGTCGTCACAAATAGGAATACTATAGTATTTATTTATAATACTCATGTGAGTTTATTTATGTCGAAAGTGCTACCTTTTCCTTGTAAACTTTTGAGTTTGAACGCCTTCCTTTCTTGGACCTGTGTTCAATTCGTTTTGATAGGTAAGACGCTCGTTTCGGTTATGTATCTTGGAAACTTATTTCATAGATTGCATTCTTTTGAGTTTCTATAATATACACGATTAGATTGCCTAGGCCAGGGTGTAACATTTTACGTTTTCGAAGTGTTAGATTCGAAGCAATTGGAAGTACTAGGGGGAAGTTCATTAATTAATTTTGCGGCGAGTATTTGAGCTTTTAGTTGTGCGTGGACGTTGCTCCGTGTACGAGGGTCATTCAATAAATTCGTGGACTGGACTCGTCATTTTGAAACACATTGAGATAGAGAGTAAATGATTACATCACACTAAACTACAGCCTTTCTGACACAAGTGCAGAAAATTTTGCACGAAACGACGCATTTTTAAAGAAAATATGGCTAAAATAAAACTATCACCTTACGGCAGCCACCACACAACGTAAATATATTCTGACGTCAGCGACGTTATTGGCGTTTTGTTATTTCTCAAATGGTTAACCCGAAATTGAAGTATGTCATTAATATCGAATTAAATACAAATATTTAAGTTGTATATAATTAAATAGATCTACCACAACATTTTATGTATTCAAAGTTATGAATTAAGCTGGACTTATGATAAATTGAAACGCATCGCACATTTTGACTGGCGTTCCCTCAAACGTCCTTATGTCTTTAAATTTCGTTCGATCCCTGTATCAATATTAATATCATGCTGCTCCTAAGAAATTTGATTTTGTCACTAATACACAGGGAAACTGAATACAGCATGCTTTCCGTTTGCTATCATTAGCAGCTTATTTGTGATTGTTGTGTATTTCCAAGACAAGTGCACAATTTAATAGTTGCATGAATTTCCTGGCGTAAATTCATCGGTATTTTGATGTTACTGAAAACGTGATAGGCATATATCAAATACTTCTCAATTCAAACTCAATCGTCCAAACAACTTAATAATTTCACAAAATATTATGATAATATCTTGCAATAATCTGGCAAACATATGTGAATGTAAATTAAATAATTCGGAATTTATAACTAGTTGAACGAGTGAAAAGGGTACGTTACGTCGGTCGGGGGTGGTAGCGCGTTACTATGGTAATACAACGGCTCATGACATGTTACTGTGTTGCATAATCAATGAAAAATTTGTTTCTACGGTAGGTATTAGATAAATGTTTAAAATGATGTGAGAAATTATTATTTAAATATGAATATGATAAAATGAGAACGATTGTCTAAGAATATATTAAATGACCCTCGTAGTTGTGATGTGAAGCTACTGTTTTATGTGTTCGGCCAGTGAAGTTGAGTGCTGCCGTTTCCCAGTCCGATTTCCTTATTTCTTTTTTATTATTAAATTGACGTTGAAGACGAAACACACTTTGATAGTAATTATGTACATGTATTTCAATACGTCTGATTTGTATTAGCATACATTTTGGTGATATATGTCAATAGTTTGGTTCGAACATTTGTGAGTGATTTATTTGTTGGGATATGACTTTTACTGATTCTTAATTATAGACTAAACACTTTTGTGCCTGACGAACGCAAGTTATTAGAAGGTTTTTTCATGACTCCTTAATACTGTACATAAAATGGAATTTGGAATTTAGGACCGTATGTAGCAGCTATCGCCCACAAGTAACTGAATACGAATATTGATGTTTATTCATTGCTTTATTGTCGAAGTATAACTATGAATGCATGGACTCTTGAATCCAGTGAGTATCAATGGTGTGTTGTTCTTTGTTTGCCACCACCCGGTAAAAGAAAATAATGCAAGACCAAAAACAACACAGCGCAGATTTTTTTTAACCGAACTCGAAGACTTATTAGTGGTATGGAAGCGATCAAATGTATGTGTTTTGGCTAATAATGATATTATTAGCTGTAGAACTAAATGAAAAAGTACGACTAGTAGAAATGGAAATGAATGTTGTTGGTTTGGTACTTGCTCACGCACCACACCAGTCAAAAAATGGTTCATATGTTTACTGAGTAGCCTAAAGTGTAAATAACGCGTATATCGCATAATGTATTCATATAAATAATTATTGCGACTGTTTTGCAATATTTAAATTATGAAATACAGATTTCCGCGTCTAATCTTATGGTGTACCCTCGTACAGTTAAGTAAAAATGTATATGGATAACAGGACCTAGCTTGTTAATTTAATCAAAACAAAAATAGCCTCCATTGTCACACTACTGTCGACTTTGTCAGGCGCTGTTGGTTGTTGCGATGTCAATGTTTTTTGCAGAAGGACCTTCACTTCATTTATTATCTTTCGTTTTTGGTAACATAGTAAATGTCATAACAAAGATCCGTTATTAAACACGCATTGTTCATGACGCTGTTATGCAGCTACGTATGTATAGCTTGTCGGAGATAACTCTAGTCTTGAATACAAACAAAAATGTAATTTTACAACTTACGTTCAAAGTTAAATGATAACGGTTATAAACATGAGCTCGTTCGTCAGGTAAACTATGTTTATCTAGGTTTAACTGAGTTCACATAATCCCCGCTATTTTTTCAATTGGATAGTTCCCTCATAAGAATTACTTATTGAATCGACAGTACTATATCGACTGTTTTCAGCGTAAATTGAAAACGTATATGTACGTGTATTAAAAGTAATTAAAGTAAGTTAAGATTGAACTAAAAATGGCAATCAAAAATTCATTTTTATTTCTATTTTATTTGTAAACAAAGGCTAGTGCTATCCCCGGCCGACGATACTCGCGCCGAAACAAATAAAGCGATATTCGAGCATATAAAATAATGTGTTTTGCTTAAATTTGACTGCGCATTATACAAACGCAATACTAGAGGCGAACAGCTTTTGAAACCCTACTTATAAAACAATACGTTTTTTGTTTATTTTTTATGAAGACTATTTCTTGATACAAGTTAGATGGTATTCTTTTCAAGTTTGGTAATTTTCTAATTATGATTTCGGTGTATTTATTTTACAATTGGTATCTTTTGGAAGACAACGTTTATTTTGATTCTTATTTATATGTATGCATTTATGCACGCGAATGTCTTAATAAATATAATATCTGTCAGTGGATGTTCATTTAAGACATTTTACCGGTATGTTGGCTGCATATGATCAGGCAGGAACAATATCAGGGCATATTCGATAAGTGTATAAAGAAGTAGTTGCAAAACTAAAACTAAGAAAAATAGGTGTAACCACCGCTTTAGTTTTAAAGCAGTAGTTTGTCTTAGATGATTCGACAAGTCCTGTGTTTTGTTAAATTCAAAAAGGGGGTATAAAATCAAAATAAACGTAAACGTAATTCAAATCTGCATAAATATCCAATATCGACGTATATCAATAATCCAAAAACTTCCAACCTGCAACTACCACAAGGCACACCACGTAAATCCACTTCATTCTGCTGCTATTAATGTGCACTATTATCACATGAACACGTAACTATCCTCTCCCGTCACTTTGACGTACAAGCCTGGTTTTATTCCTAACAAAATATACACAGAGTGACTATCACGTTAACGTTATAACGCACACCGACAAATGGCGCAACACTGTCAAACAACGTAGAGTTGTCATCGAAATATAATGACGATTTATTTTGGTCATAGACGTATTTACGAATGTATAAAAAGGTCACGCTTAGTAACATATAATTATTAATATCAATGACTTATCTGAGCAAGCACATACTTATATTGTACTTATATAGAGCTTATTATATGTTGAATGAGTTTTGTGTAAGATCGAATCTTATCACATAATGTTATTAAATAACGTGATATTTCATGTGATAGCAAATGACGGAACAAACGTGTGATAACAAATCCGCGAAAACGTAACGTCGTCGGCTTAAAGTCGTTATTTCTGACTCGGTACTATGGTAATGTGATAAAAAGATTCCGTCATTCGTTGTCTTTGTGAAACTGATCATTATATCTTAAACTCGTCACGAAAACAAATTATTAAAGGGGCATTCCCTACAACTAGCATATTTTCTCTACTATCACATTAAATGAGCTAAATGTACAAAGCACTATGAACTATCATAATTTGTCAGAAGAAAGTGTAGGCAAATATGTCTCTATAATGTGAAAATCAAATCACCAATAATAATTTATCTCTTCCAGCGATTTATTTTTTAGCGTTCAAAGGGAAACAACTCGTGACTAATCTGGCTTGTTAAGGAAATATATTTTCACTTTTTTCTCGGTAATTGGTCGGAGCTTTTTGTTAAAGATTTGAGGAGTTTAAGCACTTCTGATTCTTATTTAATGTATAATATTCCTGAATCGAGTTAAACGGTCAACGTTATAGGGAACGCCCCTTTAAGCTCGCCAAAAGGCTCGCTAAATAACTTGTGCTAGCTAGACTCGTTTAAGAAATGTTGATCTTCAAAGACATCTCATGACGGATCCTATGTTTATTTCTGAAAACATTAAGCAATATTGAATACTCCACTCGTATGTGATTACGAGTGAAATAACATTTGGTCTTTCATAAAAAATAATCATTTTTTCTGTCTATTGCACGCTTTCATCTATCGTAAACTGTACAGTAATTGGCTTAATTAATTGGAAAAAATACGTTGAACTAAGAACGTCATAACGCGATGTTTATCAGGTGCAGTATGGCGTTACGCCATATCATTTGTTTTCGTGAAGAGGTTAAGAAATGTTGATGTCAAAGTCAACGAATAACGGATTCTTTTTATCACATTACCATAGTTACAGAGTCAAACAACGCCAGGAATAACGAATATAAGGCGGCGGCGTTGCATTTTCGCGGATTTGTTACCACAAGTGTTGGAGAACAGTGTTCCCCCATTTGTAATCACATGTGATGTCACGTTATTTACGTGATAAATCGCATTTCTGCATCCCGAGAATGGTCAAAATGGCCATTCGTCTTGGGTACCAAAAGAGGTGGTATCGCCCACATCTAAAGGATTCTTAGTTATTGAAATTAAAAAATATATCCATAACAATGTCAATGCATATAAATGATAATTGTTGCTAAACAACTTGATTATGATTTGAATTTACTCAAAAAACAAATACAGTATTTACACGTTGTAACGTGTTTTAAGGCGCCGACAAATCCGGTTGTTACCCAAAGTCGTTGGAAAAAACAGAATATGACAACCGGGTATATCGAGCTAGCCTGTTCGCAGTTTTCTCCCCCGCAATTTTGTTTTTATTAGAAAATGTACAAGACAGCGTTTTGACATGTTTACAAGCGTTCATGTCATTTCCACTGCATGGATTGTCAAGTTTGAATTGCCGTGTTCGATACGCGTCATAATTGTATCACGGACTGACAGATTCGTTACAAGGACACCTGCGCACAAATAATACTAATTTTATCATGGTGCATGTATTTATAATTTGTAATATATGTTAATATTTACTTTCATATGTTTACGTTATGGTGACAAGCAAAAGCGGTGAGGGAAGACAATTTGCAAGGGAGGTTACCTAGTTTTGGAAAGGGCAAGACGAAGTTTAGCTTTTGAATATGTGTGGTGCATTCGTACGCGTCGGTTTATTTCTTGTCGAGTTTTATTACATTGTTGCGCATCCTTGAGCGTACATCCTTGGTAGTTTCGCGAATGACCGATGTGTTCCGAATGTACTCGGATATTTTATCGTAACTGCTCGGCTATTTCCGTCTTTGCCGAAGATATACGACGTCAATGGCTGGGTTTTGCCCTTACTTTGGTTATCATGGGTTAACTAGAAAACCTTTATAGGTCAAACTCCACATTTTTCGTTTGATTAGTTTCAAGATGACGCAGAATAAACCACGAAAAATCGAGAAAGCGTTTGCCCGACCATGCACAAGAAGTTTGACCAATAAATTAGTTCTAGTATGTCCATGGTGACAACAGCAAGCGCAAAACCCAGTCATTGAATATAATTATGTATATGGTTAACGTAGTAAACATGACTATAAGGATCCACCATGAGCTTCTATGTAGGATAAGGATATCTCACCCGAGGGGTCGGATTTTAACCAGGGACGAGGCTTGCCGAGTTCCCTGGTTAAAATTCCGATCCCGAGGGTGAGATATCCTTATCCTACATAGACTGTCTCATGGTGGATCATTTTTCTTCGACGCAATTCGTGAAAATATGAGTTTTTATCATTATTTAGCGTTCGTGGTGTCAACGTGACGTCATCATAACGTGGCATTTGCCGTACGTTCGCATTCAAAACAATCGATAACATAGCGTCGTAATGTGCCTACACAGTTATGCTCTGCCTAAGAAAATGCCCCTTAAATAGTATAGAACCTATTTTTGTTCTTCTTGTTAGCTAAATCCCAAGTTTATTTACTATGCAGACGTAGTAGAAGTAAACTTAAAGGTCAGAATTAGTTCACGTGCGGTTGCTCATGTAAGAAAGATGTTGCTAATGTAAGATAAGATTTTCTTCCATTAGCAACGCGCTTATCTTACATTAGCAACGCCGAAGAATATATTATCTGTGAATTTTCGACCATTACGTTCACTTTAAAAAATAGACACAACTTTGATAAATATGCATCATCAAAGAATGAATAGTTGACATTAAGCTTTCCCATGTGTCGTAAAAAATACTTAAAACACCATATTATACAATGTTCAGCAAAATATCATTTTCTAAACCATATGTTCGGCTATTCATTTGCTCACATAATTATGCTGTGGCATATCCTTAAATAAACGTGAAAACTTATAATTCCAGCCCCCAATGAGGATCGAACTCACGACCCCTGGTTTACAAGACCAGTGCTCTAGCCACTGAGCTATGGAGGCTACGAATATAGTTGGTAATCCATCGTATCTTATCGTAAATGTCAACACATACATAATATTTATACTGTTAAAGAGGCGTTCCCTATAACTTTGACCGTTTAAATCGATTCAGGAATATTGTACATTAAATAAGAATCAGTAGTGCTTAAACTCCTCAAATCTTTAACAAAAAGCTCCGACCAATTACCGAGAAAAAAGTGAAAATATATTTCCGTAACAAGCCAAAATAGTCACGAGTTGTTTCCCTTTGAACACTTAATAATAAATCGCTGGAAGCGATAAATTATTATTGCCGGTGATTTGAATATATTTTTCACATTATAGAGACATATTTGCGCACACTTTCTTCTGACAAATTATGATAGTTGATAGTGCTTTGTACATTTAGCTCATTTAATGTGATAGTAGAGAAAATATGCTAGTTATAGGGAATGCCTCTTTAAATCATTTAACATTGATGGGACAAAATGTCGTGGTTTTCGTAAAAAAGACCATTTCGGTGGGACGTTAATTCGTGCAGTTTGCATATCAGGTGTAAAGTGCAACTTAACTTAAGTCAAAATATTTAAGTTTTCTTTAAGATGCTTTATAAATACCGGCCCAGCTGTTTTATTATTACAATAGAAGGGTCGAGGGTCAGGTTACAATATCCGTACTTTATCCATGAAATACTTAGATCTATATATATGATCTATCACGAGTTGTCAATTAATATAAATTTATAGTTAACGAGTTTTGGAAATTTTATAAAGCGAGCCATCTCATCCATGTATTTAAACTTTATACTACACGTGTTACGTATATAGAGAAACTCGGGTACCTGTCCAATGATAACAATATTATCAGGCGAGGTGATATCGTTAGGGTGGCGAGGTTAACCGAGCCATCCTGGGCGATATCGCCAAGCTAATATGGATTGTAAAACTCAAATTTGAATAAATAATAGCTATTAAATGCATAATTCTGTTGTTTTCAGTGATGTTTATGTCAATCTAAAACGGAATGACAAATTGCAAAATAGTCCGTTATTCGTGGGCGGGACCATAAAGTGTTCTCAGGCTATTGACCTGAGAACACATACTTTTCTCAGGTCATGTGTTATTAGGCAGTTACCATGGTAGTTGCATGACAAATAGAGGATCTATCACGAGTTGTCAATTGATATAAATTTATATTAAACGAGTTTTGGAAATTTTATTAAGCGAGCCTGTAAAGAAATTGTAGTCTAGACAAAACCTATGCTTTAAACATAAAACTTCTTTTCAAAATATATAAATTTAAAAAATATAAAATAATCTAGCACGAGTGGGGTTCGAACCCACGCGGACATTCGTCCATTGGAACTTAAGTCCAACGCCTTAACCACTCGGCCATCGTGCTGATGAAGTAACAATTGAAATGTGTTTCGTTTTATTTGATTTATTTATTGCTCAATATACCCTTCGGTTATCTGTATTTTTATTGGACCTTTACTGCAATATGTATTTCAGTAAGTTAATATTTTTTTAAACTTACAAATAAACCATTATTGTCGATAAAAAGACACACAGCTATTCTTTAGTGGTTACCTAGAATTATCAATCACCGCCCACAGGTAACTGTTTCATTGATAAAAAAAAGAATAAAACATGTTTTGTTGAAAATTATAAATTTTATTTTATCGCTTTACTCTTTATCATTTATGCATGTACCTGTGTAACCAGTAGGAATAAATCTTGATTCAAACATTTGCAGTATACATTGAATATATGCGTCTACAAAAAAGTACTTTCAAAGTTAATCGAGAACGGATGTCAATATACTATCGTCCGGTAGGTAAGCTATGTTTATATAAGTTTGACTGGGTATAAGCTATATACATAAGTTAACTGTAATTACTGCTATTCTTCGAATGGAATAGTTCCCTCATTAATATCACTTATTGAATCGACTATATATCGATGGCTTAGAATAAGGAGGTCGTAAGTGCCACTTACGACCTTTTAAGATTCATGTATATTTAGAATAAGCATCACAAGGCGCTTCTTATGAGCCAATCTTCATAAAAATCTGACCTTGTCATGTTGACCAAAATGAAGTTGTAAAAGATTGTTTTACCATAAGTAAAGAGTAAATGTCAGACAGTTTTTCCGTGTTTTCTCAAAATATCCAGTTGGTAGTTACGACCTTCTAGTTCTATGTAGTATTGTTATACAATAACATGTTATGTATCGCTTGAATGGTAGCTTAAGATAGCCTAGTGGTAGAGTGTCCGCTTCGAGTGCTTGATAAAGGTCCTTAATCAGGTTGATCCCAGACGTCGTCATACCAAAAACGAAATAATAATGGTTCCAGAAATTCCCTTGCTTGATAGAGCATAATTCTCTCCCCTCAAACCCTCGTGAAGATTGATAACATCAGGAATGAGGTGTCGAGGGAGAACAACATTTTTCACAACCAACATTAATACAGTAATAATTCTGCAGAGAGGTTACCAAGTTATCGCTTATTAAAATAGCAGTTTGGTACTTAATGTGACTTTAAGTCAAAATATTTAGTTTTCTACTTAGACGCTTTGTAAATACCTGGTTTTTTCCTGGTTTTGCAGCTATTTCTTTCAGTAGCCAATGTATTGTTTATATCGACTGGATGCGTAGGGCAGATGAAAAGGAAGTATTCTATCTGATGTTAATAAAACAAGAATTTAATCGATGCATAACTAATAATGTATGATATAGCAATAAGGAAATTTGTTTAGTACGGACAGTAAACACGGGAGAGAGGGACGTGCCATAGAAATCACGTTTCCGCCTCATAGAGATAGCCAACCAAATTTGCGCAGCACCAAATATAAATCATAGAAGCTAAGTATTCCTTGTTCTAAATCCACAGTATATTGGCTGAATCGCTAACATTATTCAGTCGTTTGTTAGAAAACATTGACTAAGAAATATATGTGATTTCATTTGATATGCGGCTTATAAATTAACTAAATGATTCTTTAAAGGAAATCTGGGTAACTGAGGCGCTTTAAATTAAATTAAACATGCGTCTTTTGAGCTTGATCATAAGTGGGTGTGTCTTGATGGTCCCAGTGGCTGCTGCTGAAGACGGTGCTGATACAGGTAAGATTTTTTTCAGTTCTATTTTCTGTCGGTTTAACCCCGCCTTTCATTCATTGGCAATTCTAAACGTTTTCTTGTTCAACTTGCCGTTTACTCATACCTGCCAAATTAGTTAAACCAAAATAGGATTTTAAAGGGATTTAGAGGGAAAGTATTAATTCTTATGTTTATCAATATTGGACAGAAGATCATGAAAATGAGTCAAATGTACCTTTGTGCAAAGGAAGGTAAACTTGGAAACCGGAAATTTCTAAACGAAAATAAAAAGGAGTAACTCCACTTTAATAGGAATACTTGGTAGGTATGGACTTACTCCTTACTTCCTGGCATTCGATCTACCCGACCACGATAGTATCTGCGATTAAGAACATGTTCCAGCTAAGGTCGCCACCGTCTCTGTAATACTTTTTATTTAGATTTGTTTATTGAGGCCACTTCGCATGTCGCTCCTAATCATGACATTTCCATTTTTTGGAGCATGTGTTCAGCTGTCGGATCTTCTATGCCACATGGACAGGTCGTTGTCCCTGCTCAGCCTTACAAGACAAATTGCATTATACCACAGGCTGAGAACCGCACCTTTAGGTCGGTCGATTTTCGCTAATGAACGGTAAATAGCCCCGTTTCTTACGGGTGGAGACAAAGATACGAACTAGCGATTAGCAAGTTATAATTCCGTATATAACATATACACATAATTTAGCGGTTGATATGAAGAGAAGTCAACTGCACCCCTTTAATGTTGGAAATTCGCGTAATACGGTTATTTCGGTGGTTTTTTTTGTTTTTTTTTTTATTTCGTTTGTACGTTTGTAGTAGAACATGCCTAAGCCATTACAAATATATACCACAAAGTACATCAGCTTGACATCGCGAAGATTTTGGTACTGATTAACTATGTACTATTTTGTGTTAAGAGTAATTGTTTAAAGAGGCATTCCTTATAACTAGCATATTTTCTCTACTTTCACATTTAAATGAGCTAAATGTACAAAGCACTATCAGCTATCATAATTTGTCAGAAGAAAGTGTGCGTAAATATGTCTCTTTAATGTAAAAAATATTCAAATTACAAATAATAATTTATCGCTTCCAGCGATTTATTATTAAGTGTTCAAAGGGAAACAACTCGTGACTATTTTGGCTTGTTATGGAAATATATTTCACTTTTTTCTCGGTAATTGGTCGGAGCTTTTTGTTAAAGATTTGAGGAGTTAAGCACTACTGATTCTTATTTAATGTATAATATTCCTGAATCGATTTAAACGGTCAAAGTTATAGGGAACGCCTCTTTAAGGTCTGTGGTAGTATCGTGCGGTCTTTGATCGAATCAGGGCCCTCGGTATTAGAAACACGATGTTGATATCACATCAATTATTGTGCCGTATAAATATGGGCTTTATACGAAGAGTGGGAAAAGCATTGGCCCGAATATGGTTCTCGATCGTTGAGAGTTGGCCTTATTGTCGAAGATGACAACCATATATCGCTGGCTTAAAATGAGAAGGTCGTAAGTGCCACTTACGACCTTATAATAAGATTAATGCATAATTGAAATCTACATCACATTTTTATGAGCCTATTTTCATGAAAATCGGAATTTATCATGTTGACCAAGCTGTAGTTGAAAAAGACATGTTTTACCAAAAGTAAATCTAGTAATTGTCAGACCGTTTTCATGCTTTCTCAAAAAAAGAATTAATTTTGTAGATATGACCTTCTCATGCTAAGCCAGCAATACGGGCGCCATATTCTAGGCTTCCCATATTAGGTTCAACAATTATATGTGCGTGTCAAACAAAGGCTGCACCTAACATCTTCTTTGGCATTGAAATCAACATACAATATTTAATTTTAACATTAATTTCAGCACCAGTAACAACAACAGGTGAACGTGTGGGTTCAATGGAGCCAGTTGATCTTGTGTTTGTTGTCGATTCCTCACACAGCATAGGGCAAAATAAGTTTTTCAAGCAGCGGAACTTCATGAAATCAATAGTTAGATATGCAGATATTGATTCTGGTAAAGTATTTAAACGTTCAAAGGTCTTGAGACCCCATCCCCTCCCTTGTTGGAATAAATGTTACGTTATGCCTGGTTAAATCAAAATATAATTTTAGCAATTACTAGTCCGCTACTAGTTCGGTAATACTATATTTTGGGCGGCCATCTTGGCAGCCATTTAGAAATATAGAAAAATGCATGGAAGAGTTTATAACCATGGTGAACAGATAAAGCAAATGTTGTATCTTAGTTTTGTCTCAAATCTCAAAATCTCAAATCATGTTGAAATTAAAATGACAACATCGGGTACAAAAGTCAATATATTAACTAACATTCAGCTCTTACGAAAATATGGACAAAATGGTCTCACTCTCTAGGCACAGGGGCCTTATTCACCAACGTTATAAGTCTAACATTCAGACTTAGACTTAAAATTGATAATATTCATAATCACTGCCATTTCTTTAACAATAAGATTTAACCATATGACATTGCTTCTGATTATTTTGTGTTACTCACTGAACATGTATACCAATTGACATTAAAATCGGTACATTCATGACAACATGAGAGCGAATAGAACATTTGGCAATATAAAGTCTAAGTCTGAATTTTAGACTTATAACGTTGGTGAATAAGGCCCCTGGAGTCTTAATAATATGGAACACACATGTACGTTAGATTTTTTTCACTTCTCTATTACCTCAAGCAAGTATAAAGTATGAGATGGTTCATAAAATAATTTTATGATTTTGGTCTTCATTTCTTTTACAGGAAGGGTGCGCGTTGGTGCTTTGGTATTCAGCAGAACTGTTGAAATAAAGTTTCACTCGAATAAATACAACACCACGGCTGAAATACTGGCAGCAGTAGACAAAATTACGTATATGAAGGATGAAGGTAGCACCAATATTGCAGATGCCTTACGCAACATGAGTTACGAAATGTTTAATTCCAGGTATCATTACTTATTTGAAATCTCCATATACTACATTTCTGATTCTCATAGGAAATTCGCGAATCAATCTATAAACGTAATTCATAAATTCATCGTTATTCTTCAATAGCGGTTAACAAAATGGAACACCTTTGCAACGTTTCATTTAAATAATATGTTAAATTAACGTAAGCCTAAAACTTCTATTTTCGATAAAGTATAACTTTGTAACTTCTATGCAAAATGTTGCAATTTGAGCGTTTGAGTTGACTCCCAAATGTGGAAAATACCATTGATTGAAGAAAGTGTAATAAATCATACAAATGATTTATTGACAATATAACAATTTGTAAAAACAAAAAAGGCATTATTTAAAGTCAAAGGGAAGCAACTCTGGCAAAATTAGTATTTTGTTCACCATACATTTGACTAAATACAATGTTTGGCCTACTATTTCTACAGATATAGTTAACATTCTATCGTCGAACATTGGTCATTTGATAAAGACAGCCTGATGGTTCCACGGTTTACGCACACTCCCAACCCAACACCTATATTTTTCGACTATTGGTAAATGGATCTGGTTCAAAATTTTGCTGTGAATAAACTAACATTCGTTGAATGCGTTCCAGAATTTTGGAGTTAATAAGTTCATAGAAAGATAAAAAATAAAACGAAATAATGAGCGTCATGCGTAGTCATGCAGTGTTTTCACATGTCACCATGTTTGTGACTTTTCAATTTACAGTGATGTTGATTGTTGGAAATTCCTGTTAAGGTTTGATTTTAATACAAAATCATAATAACATCAATAAGATATGTATGTATGCAAATGATAAATTTGATAAAATCCCTTTATAAACAACTGGGCAATTTTGAAAAATATAGGTGTTGCGTTAGGAGTGTGCGTAAGTGTAGTTCATTGTATTTAATGGATGATCGGAAAATAGTTGTGGGAGCGAAAATATGCTTTTAACTTCCTGGTACGCTTTTAGCATATTAACACTTACATGGGCGGAATACCACTTTCAGGTTTTCGTATATATACGAACACGTTTACGGCTCAATGCCCAAATTTGGAAAGGCACAAAGGCACCATAGAAAAAAAGATTATCACATGCGCAAGGTCTTGCACATGTACTTGGGCGGGTCGATCCCTTTTTGTTGTTTTTTTTATCTTTTTTTTATAAATTCTAGGAACGGTGATCGTGATAAAGTTCCTAACGTTGCCATGGTGATTACAGACGGACTTCCGTCAAATATTTACAAGGATAGAACAATAATTGAAGCGGAACATGCTCGGGACCATGGAATACGCATATACGCCATGAGTGTTGGTCAAATGAACAAAGGGCATGACGAATTGGACTCCATTGTTTCTGGGCCACCAATGGATCACATATTTTCCGTGAAAGATGACGATGACTTATCTGATTTAGAAAAGCAAATATTTACCATTTGTAAGGGTAAGACCACACAAACTTATATTATATTTATAATAATAGGCATTCTTCCTGTAAGCGAAATAAAACCGCCATTCATTACATGTATAACATACTATTGTATTACATGTTCTATTTCATTTCAAATCATAGAAAAAAACACATCGACATCGGCGACAGCAACATCCAGTGCGAATATATCTCAATATTTTAATTTAATTTAACACCAATATTAATAGAGTTTCTTGGCCATATATAACGTTTTTCAGTTCAAAAAAAAAAAATTTGCGGTCAATACATTTTATGATGTTGTAATATTTGACAGACATGTGCACTTCAAAAAGTAAATTTTCAAAATAAATGTCTCGTTAAAATCGGTCAGTCAAAGAATAAAATAATATTTATGACTTTTTAATATATTTTTTTGTATTTTACATGTACACGTATATTATTTGTTTTATTTAATTCAACATCAACATTTATTTTGGTTCTGTTTTGTCCCCACTGTTATTTTCTTCCGCCTTGTCACAACTATGAATTTTCTTTGTAATGTTCAAGACATGATTACTATGCATGAAGTAAACATACTATTTATTTTATTTAAATAGTGATTCAATATATGACACGGTGAGTTCAGAGCATGCATTTTATTACATGTACAACTTTATTTCATATTTTAGATGACAAACCAACGTCGACAACGCCATCAACAACAGCAAACATTACGAATTCTACTCCTGGTAAATCTATGAATATTTTAAAATTACAAATCAATAATAACATTTATTGGTTGTTATCCGTATAAGAATTTCGGTTCCAAAAACCAAATTAATATGTTGGCAACGATTTGATATTTTTTAGAAATGTAAAAAGGGAGACAACTTATTGCAAATTCACCCGTCACACTAGCTGGCTCGCAAGAATACTTTAATTTCCAATTTCACAGTGTTTTGATATTTCCTTGTGAAACTAGGTCATCCTGCATTTAAAGAGGGTGGGGGGTTGCTTGGTCTTTTAATTATTTCATTGGGTTATGTGTGCAATGGGCATTGTTCCGTGTAGTTGTGTTACATGTATGTTGTGTTGTTACTGTGGTTGGTTCGATCGTAAATACTCGGGTCTTTCCGCGATGAATCCGGAAGCTCCAAGAGAAAGGATTCGTCTTAGAATTGTCCGAGGTGCGCCGATTGTGGTTTAGTTGAGTTCTGCTTTTCCTGCTTTTCCTGTCTGATTTCCTCATATTGAATAGATGAAACGCAAACATCGTATGTCGTCGTTTAGTTGTTTGGAATGGGTGAAATATCCAAAACTAGAACATTGTCCTAAGTTAATTTTGCCCCCGTAGCTCAGTGGTTAGTGCGCTTGTCGTCTAATCTCGCAATCCGGGTTCAAATCCGGATGGAGACATTCATGTATATATACCTGTCATATTTCAGCAGACAGTTGACTGGCAAATATAGGCTAAGCTCGGCTCAGTGTTTTGTTATCAATTTTCCTGCTTCCGTATCCTTGTATTGGCACGTCGACATTAAGTCTACAAAATAATCATACACCGGAAATAGGTCAATATCAGTGTAAATATCCCTCTGACGGAAATGTTCCAAATCTCATGGTTTATTAAATAATCCACAGTATCCAATAATAATATGTTGATATCTATTTTCTAACTAGGAAACAATTTAGACGTCCGCATACAAATGTAATTATATCATGTACGTCCCTTGGGTAATGCTTGATACGGGTTATCAAATTCTACCATAAGCATGCCGTGTTAGTCCTCGCCACATCCTTATTTAACACCTAAATTTAAGTACCAAATACGAAATATGCAGTAATACAGTGGACATATTAATTAAGCCGCAATGGTCATGATATTACTATAACAGTTTTTCTATAATTGTTACATGGCTCACGGATTCATGCATACAATTTCCTGTGACGTCATATCCGTTGCCGCTTAACATGGCCGCTACACTACAAGTGACCTTATTCACCAACGCTGTAAGTCTAAAACTCAGACTTAGGCTTAAAATTGACAACATTTATAATCACTGCCATTTCTTTGCTTGCAATAAGATTTAACCATGTGAAATTTTATCTGATCGTTTGTTGTTACCTTCTGAACATTTATTCCCATTTTTATCAAATCGGTACATTTTTTTCAACATGATAGTGAATTGAACATTTGGCAATATGAAGTCTAAGTCAGGTTTTTTTACTTACAGCGCTGGCGAATAAGAGCCCTTGTCTTTATATAGCATAATCTTAGAATATATGACATCACGTGACATTGTATATCTATCTCTAAACATCAGTGAAATGTTTAAAAGGAGCAATTTCCGGCTATCCACCAGATATATCGTTATAATCTAGGTTCGATTCTGGATTCCTATATGAAGCAGTTTATGTACAGCTTTTGTTGTTAAAGTATGAGACACAAGTGTTGTTGAAGCCTCACGTAGAACTGTCGTTGAGACATGGTGCATATTGTAGCATCATTGGGAGCTGACAAAAGGCTGTAACAAAGATTTGAATGTGTTTAATTATGTTGTAATAAAATTTTAGGGGGTTGTAGGTTGTAAGACAGTAAAACATATCTTTATATAACAAAGGTACCTACTTTAAAATCATGAAAGCTATCATTATGCTTACATTATTATAAACATCTTTATTTCGGACAAAACATAATGCTCCTTTGTTATGCACCCACGGCCACCTCCCCCTCGGATGGGTGGTGGATAGCCGGGAAACGGTCGTGTTTTCACCTTCTAGCTTCTCCCGTACTGTCGGGGAAATGTTGGAACTTAATTTTTTGTCCGATCCAATACACCGGGAACAATATTTAGTTGTCAGGGGACCGGGGAAGTACCGCAAATTTTACAATCAGCTGTCCCCGCTGGTCGTGAAAGGGCGGGGATTTTGACAACCCAAATGTTAAAATTCCGGCACATACCCGGGGGTAGGGCCGTGGATGCAACTGACTAGTGCAAATAAATTTAGTGACATCATACCTTAGAGCATGCCCACAATGACTATGCTTATAAATATATATTTTCAGACAACACATTATGCTCGTTTGTTAAATACATCATGTCCAACAACTCACGACTTTCATGGCAAGATGCTCGTAATGTTTGCCAAGAGATGGGTGGCGATTTAGCACAGCTAGATTTAAACATTTTGGACAAATTGGCAGACATGGCGACAGAAATCATCAAGTCGTAAGTTAACTTTAGTTTACTTGTCATTATATGGCCAGAACGCATTAATGATACTTTTACCATAAACAAAATTAAACATAATTAAGAGTTTTATCAATATGTGTTTTACCAAAGGTAGGTGCAGTGCTTGCGATTAGACAGCAAAGTCAGTTGCTGCATCACTTGTTGTCAGAATACATTCCCTACATGAGCATGTTTTGTTTTCCCACACCAGTGGCTGTGGTCATTTCCTGGACAAACGGTGAAATTTACAATTACCTGTTGAAGAGGAGATATATTATAAAAAAATATGTAAAACAGCTTGCTTTACCATAAGCAAAATAGTAATTTTCAGACAGTTTTGTCTTGTTTTCTCAAAATATCGATTTTGAGCTTATATTACGACCTTCTCAATTCTAAGCAAACGAGATATAAAGGTTCATCCAGACAAAATACTTGCTTTACCTGTTCAGACAAAGGTTACACTATTGTGGGTTCACATAAAATTAAACCTCACTCTCACTCGTCTAGTTTTATTATTGACCATGGCTTCAGAACATAACAGAACAGAACAGAACATATTTTATTAAGACTTATATACAAAGTACATCGTCTGATTCACATACGATGTACACTGTACGTTATATAACCACGTGATCTATATACAAAGACATTTCAAACATATATAACCAAAGCAGTTATTACAAAATGCAGTTGTATATGATGACAAACTATACTTATACATTTAATACCGTTTTTCGTAATAACAAAGGTTCCTCAATATATAAAGACAAATCAGTGGCATCATTTTTGTCACAAGAATTTAACAAATCAATAAAATTGTATACGAACGGACGTTTGTAAAAATTAGCGTTATATATTGTTTTCAAATGGCGTTAAAACATGGGCATATACAAACAAAATGAAATTCATCTTCCATGTCTAGTTGGTCACAACATAAACAGTACAATTCTTCCCCAATAACACGATTACGTGCATATATACCCGTCTGTATTCTTAGTCGTAGAACTGACAATCTAAGTCTACAAAAGAAGAAGCTAAGGCTTTTTGGTAATAAGTCTAAATAGCATTCATTTTCATTTTACTGATTTAAATTCTTTATATCTTTACAGAACAAATTTCTTCTTGCCACCTCCTAGTGAGTGCGTAAAGGATCAATTTGGATTTTGGGTATCAAATACCACCCATACAACACAACTGTCTGGTACTGAAGTGGAAAGTCTTCGGCAGGGAACAACATGCATGCAATGGCATTTTAGGCGTCCGAAGAAAATCTGTTTCACCAAATGCACCTTGAAGCGAAGACATATCTGTGAAATAAAAACAAGTATGTGTGTGTATATATATATAGTTAATCTGAATCCGTGTAAGATTGTTTTGTCTAAAATAATCAGTTTATTGAATAGTTTTTCTAAAAAAAAATAAAAAAATATGTTAGTTTTTTTTTGGTCTAAAGTTTTTTTTGTCTATACGTATATAAAATTGACATACGATATTTCAAAACGTACAATTCGAGTTTTGCTTCCCAACAAATGTAGTGATAACATGTATAACCAACAACTTTTAGGCCAACTACAGTGTCTCGTTAGGACCATCGCTGCATATAAGTAAGCCAAAACACGAAACTCGATAGTGCGATAATGAAAACACAAAAGAACGAAAGGACGTAAGGGAAGTCGATATTATTGTATTACTGTCGTACTTTCGACTTTTTACCGTACTACTAGTATTGAGTTTCCACCATCGTAGTATTAGGTTTTCACAATTGTACTAGCGAAGTTTTATAGCTATGCTGCGATAGTCCCAATGGAACATCGTAGCCAACCTTTCGTTTGTTTTTCTTTCTTCTTCAGACCAGTCTTGTAATTTTACCAAGACTCAACAAGGACAAGCGACGCTTCATAAGGCAAACAGAACAGCATGTCATGACTTATGTACCGAAGATATTTCGTGCAAGAGTGTGTTAACATTTAATGACGAACTGTGTATAAAAGTTATCAATGATTACCAAGCTGGAAATGTGACATTCGAGCGAAAAACGAACTGCAGTAGCTGTAAGTATTTAAAGTCACATAAAGCCTTCAACGTCTACTTTAATGAGCTATAACTTGGAACCTCTCTGCAGAATGATGCAATTTGAGCACTTAAGTTGATTCCCAAATACGGAAAACACAATAACATGGAAGAAAAAGTAATAAAACATCCAGATGGTTTGTTGGCAAAAGCAATTAATGCATGATTTAAAGTCTAAAGGCAGCAAATAAGCATTTTGTTCACCATGCATTTTACCAAATACGATATTTGGCCTACTATTTTGACAGATATAGTTAACACTGTATCGTTGAGTATTGGCCACTTGCTAAAAACAGCCTAGTGGTTCCATGATTCATTGTATTTAACGTACGGTCTGAAAATAGTTTTGGGGTAATAAATTAATGTGGCCTCAAGATAGTCTTATCCGCCGATGATAGCACTACTAGCCTTTGTTTACAAATGAAAATGACAATATAATAACTGTTTTCGTGAATCAAGGATATAGTACAATGTTTTACATATGGTGCTTTATGCGGTTACATAAAGTTTATGGCGACCATTTTGGACACCGTCTTGAAATTAACCCTTTTTTCTTTATCACATTTTCCCCTGTCATTCGGTATTTCGTCACCTACTAGTATATTGGAAGATCACTGACCTGTCACTAGTGGACATTCTACCTTAAATGCTGTTTTCCATGAACCATAAACGGCGTCAAAACACCTAGGACATTGCTCTGCACTATATTATAACAAGCTAAACATATTTGTAGTTGAAGTGAATGATACAAACCACTTCAACGTCCCTGGAACAAAGATTCCAACTGATCACCCATCACGAAACCAAGACACACAAAGCTGCTACATCGGTATAGTATATACTTGTACTCTTGATCACACTTCTTCGCTAGTTTTGTTCTATCTTTAGAACTTTTTCTGTTCCGTTCCGGGTTTAAGCAATTTTGGTTCTTTTTTATATCTTTATCTGTTCCGTTTCGGGTTTTAGCAAGTTTTGTTCTATTTTTAGAATAATTGTGCCTGTTCCGTTCCGGGTTATAGCAATTTTTGTTCTAATTTTAGAATAATTGTGCCTGTTCCGTTTCGGGTTTTAGCAATGTTGGTTCTTTTTTTATAACTTTATCTGTTCCGTTCCGGGTTTTAGCATTTTTGTTCTATTTTAGAATAATTGTGCCTGTTCCGTTCCGGGTTTTAGCAATCTATATTTTTGTTCCGTTACATGTTCCGTTTCGTTCCAGGTTTTAGTAACCAGCCATTGTGCTATCATTAATTCAACAGTTTCTCGTATAGTTACTGCCAGACTAGGAAAAAGTCTGGGGTTATAAATTAATAGACGTTTTCTTGACGCCTCTTTCATATTTTTATATATTTTAATACTTTTACATGTTTCATGTTTTTGACATTTCAGTTTACAGTAATGTTCATAATTTGAATTTACTTTTTTATCTTACCTGAAAAGTAATATTTTGAGATACAAGGAATTTAGGTGTGGTACAATGGTTCTTTTCGAATTGACTTTTTTGTTCTATAGAGTTCTCGGCGAGTGTAATATCCACGTCAGATCACATCTGGTCGGTTCACGACCAGTTCATCTATAATTCTGTTTTGCCATATTAAAAAGAGTTTCTTAAATGATAATGTGTATACCGGTCTAGATTCGAACCACGCACATCTGGATCTGTAGCCAAAAGCGTAACACACTCGACTACCCTGCCAACATTACCAGGTCATATTTATCCTTGAAAATACCAATGTTGAGTTTCGTCAACATTTGTAAACGTTGCTTGTGGAATCTGAAGCTGAAACATGTTAGGATATCGTAAAAGAAAAACGAGGAAGATGAATCGACAGTCGTGTACTGTAGTAATTGGAACGTTCGCTAAGAAACTGCGTTAAAGTCGAAAGAAGAAAAATATTTTAAAAATGGAAAAAAGAAGCTTATATTTATTAACATTCTTTATTTCCAGCACAAGAAAACCAACTTACCGCTACACCTCCATTACTGTACCCTCCAATGTTCACAACAACAGCTACTGCGATGACAATGGAACAAAACACTGTAACAAGCACACGAACGGTCTGCCCCACAATTTCTGCAACATCTACGGAGACACCAAAGGAACTAAGCGCAGTAACAAGTACACGAACGGTCTACTCAACAATTTCCGCAACATCTACAATGGCGACAGTAACAAACACAAGCACAGAATACTCGACAATTTCTGCAACATCTACAATAGCTGCGTTAACCTCGCCAAATGTAACTACAGAGGAGGACGTGGCATCAAAGTATATCCATGTTGTTGACCCCAAGTCTACGTCTAAATATCGCCGCAGCAAGACATCGGCCAATGACGACAACATCACGTCGCGAATTATGGGATATGTTGCGATTGCTTTTGTAATAGTTCCACTGGCTTTGCTGGTAATATCTGATACAAGGACAATATATAACCACTTCCGGGATCCTAGCACTATGTACAAAGACACAAAGCCAAAGAAACCATGATGACTTTTATTCGTCTTTTTTTATCAAAGCACTAAACATTCGCTTATTGTAATTGTCATGATTTCTAAAAATAGATCTAGTTCTGAGCATAATTTTTCGATCCATCAACAACAGGGCGTTTAGTATTAATCATTTTGATCGGGGCACAATGCAACGGGGCCTTGGTAACTTGGTCGGGTCTTGGCTTCTTTTCATTCAATCTAATGGAATAATTATATAGTTTATTTGTAAAATTTGGTCATCCTGCAGTTTTTCCGCGGGGACTTTTAATTGTTTCTTTGGCCTATGTGTGGGCATTGATTGAGTTTAATTGTGTTGTGGTGTTTCTGATTTCTGTGCTCGGCTGGTAAGGTTAAGTGCTACCTTCACCATCCGATTTCCTCATACCTTTTTGAATTGCTAATGATAAGGAGTAACGCTACATGTTACCATCACGAACGTAATGTTTCATGAATATTTAATCCATAAGCTGCCATCCTTGGATATATGTTATACTTATTATGTATGTTGCATTTATCTTTGTCTCATTTAAATATTGCTCATATACCATCATTGAAATGTATGTGTGTTCTACAAAATGTTTTATATTGTACATATTAATTTTAATAATCAATCATAACGAGTCATTTTTCAATATTTGTAAAGCATTTACCTTTAACCTACATGTAAACATTGACAAGATGTCATCTTTTGCATATATTTAAAGCATACATGTAAACATTAATAAGATGTCATCTTTAAAATGTAAGTTTGTATGTGTGTTCAACAAAATGTGTCATATTGGACGTAATAGTGCCATTATCATTCATGACGAGGCATTTTTCAATATTTGTAAAGTATTTGCATTGACCTACATGTAAACATTTTTAGATGACATCATTGAAATCTATGTGTGTTCAACAAAATGTTTTATATCAGACATATTAATTTTATTCATTATCGGGCAATTTTTCAATATTTTTAAAGCATTAACCTTTGACTTACATGTAAACATTGATAAGATGCCATCTTTGAAATGGGTGTATCTTTTATGTATGTTTGACGTAAAGACAGTATCAATAATAACGTGCCATCTTTCAATATTTGTAAAGCATTTACCTTTGACCTACTGTAGGCTACATGTAAACATCAATAAGATGCCATCTTTGAAATGCATGTGTATGTGTGTTCTACAAAATGTGTTATATTATATAATTTCCTTATCATTCATTGGATACAATCTTTCATTATTTGTACATCATCCTATAACCTTTTGCATACTTGTAAACATTGCAATGGTTGACTGGAGACAATCGTTAAGTTGTTACGTAGCATTACCTACATGTACCTTCTTATCATATTCACGCCGGCTGGCACATAAGGCCGCTACCAGAGTTTTCCATTGCTTCATGTCTTTGGCAATCTTTTCAACTTCTCCCAAAATCTTCCCGATGGTCTTAATTACATTGTTGAAAGTCCTTTGCCATGTCCAATTTGGTCTTCATCTGTTTCTCCATCCTGATGGTGTCCATTTTAGTGAAATACGTGTATTGCTGTTTTTTGTGTTTTCTGATGACATGACTTAACCATCTAAATCTTTATTGTTTGATTACATTGCTTATGTTATTTTGTCCAGTCTGTTTGTTAAGGCTGTCGTTAGATATTTTAGCCGGCTATACAGTAGAGTTTGCATATTTTACGTAGGCATCTTGTATAGAATCATAATAATGTCCGACCTTATTTGTGTGTCCATTACTTTCGTAGAGTTTTAGTTTGGTATTTTCATTGATGTTTCCAGGGCCGGTATTTATAAAGCATCTTAAGTAAAAACTTTCTTAAAATCTCATTTTTTTTCTTAAGCGTAGCAGTTACCGTAAACAGGAAAACTAATATTAAAACTTATTTTCATTGTTAAAAACAATATGTAAAGAGCTACGGTAATCATATAGAAAACAAGGGCTATGTTTCGTTTGTGAAATATTGGCAGCTCGATATTTTAACTTAAGACAAATTATTTAAGTTTGCACTTAAAATGCTTTATAAATACCGGCCCAGGTCTACATATCTTGTTGAGCTGATGAAATAATGTTCTTGTCGTTTGAAGTCAGTAAGCTATACCCCACTGTTGATGATGAACCAGTCGCTAGGCTTAAAGAGGCATTCCCTATAACTAGCATATTTTCTCTACTATCACATTAAATGTACAAAGC
The DNA here is from genome assembly GCA_963678985.1 of Spisula subtruncata. Taxonomy (NCBI): domain Eukaryota; kingdom Metazoa; phylum Mollusca; class Bivalvia; order Venerida; family Mactridae; genus Spisula; species Spisula subtruncata. Next base: position 53,097,931 of record OY787664.1, on the reverse strand, counting down.
ACTATCAATTATCATAATTTCTTAGAAGAAAGACAAGTATGCGCAAATATGTCTCTATGATGTCAAAATTATATTCGAATCACTAATAATTCGCTTCCTGTGATTTTTTTATAATGTGGTCAAAGGGAAACAACTATTTAGCTCGTTATGGAAATACATTTTCATTTTTCATCGTGGTAAAAAGTGGGAGCTTTTTGTTGAAGATTTGAGGAGTTTAAGCAATAATTATTCTCATTGAATGTATATATATATACATACTATTCCTGGATCGATTTAAACGATCAAAGTTATAGGGAACGCTTCTTTAATTGTTATACCGGATAACGTTACATGAGAAGTATTCATTTTGATGGTTATTTCAAGAAAACTTCCATATGCATTCAGTATTTTTGTAGGATGTTTTTGGTACTATTTTCAACCTAGTATAGATATAAACTGAAAAGTAAAACAAATATCAACTGCATAATTACGACATAATTTGAAAAAGCTTTTGATTGTGTTTACAGGAAATTACAAATGATTCCGTAATGTTTTTTTAAAAGGGACTCAACTCCTGTTGGTAAATTGCAAAATTTATCAAAAAGTTCGCATAATTAACGTCAGTTTATTAAATTCAAAAACAAAAAACCGCATATTATATATTCAACGTTGTGTAGCGTAGTTTGGTGTTTTTTAAAAATACCGAGAAAAGCCGTTACCTAATCAATGGCCGGTAAAACATGCTCGGTAGTTTCATCAATAGCGCTTTTGATCGTAATGTAAATTGTAAGAATACTTTATGTATTCGTTAAACATAGTTTTGTGACTAAAACGTCTACAAAAAACGTCGAAATGGAGTTAAGTCCCTTTAAAATCACATTACGATAGTACTCAGTTCAAGGGTGTACCTATCTTGTTGTTAGCTTTATATGTTTGTACATGGTTTGAAAAAAGTAAGATTATATAAATAATTGAAAAATAATGGCTTTGTTTTTTTTTGTTACAATTCGTGCTTTATATTGAGTTATGAATAGTATCTTCAAATATGTTATCCATGGTATTGCTTGGCTATTTTGATGTGAACCTGACCTTTATGCGAGAATATATTATAAGGTTCTTGCTTTGAATATATCTATTTCCGCAAGCAAATCGTGCAATGTCGGTATTTCAAAATTGTGTTTATATAACATCTTGAGCGTCTTCGTGATACTCCCCGACTATGAAAACATAAATCGGTGTTGTAAACGTAGGCAATATATCGACTGTTAAATGATGCTAATCAAAAGGTCAGGCTCGTGTCAAATTAGCCAAGCTATACATCCAAAGATAACGACATCATTTACATTGGAAGGAATTCCGGTCATCTTTTGTATGACCCATTTTCATCATTAGAATGACTCCTGTGCCCAAAATTACAACCAATACTACCACACTCTGCACTCAGTACTCAAATATTGAAATTCCTTCTTTTGAGATTCAAAGCGACATTTTTTTGAGAACGAGAAGTTGAAGTTATGTTGAATATGTGCTAAATATGATCATTTGCTTGTTTCCAATTGTGTAATTTATCAGCGTGTTGAGTGTGGTACTCAGATTCAACAATTACATTTTTATCTCATAAATAGTATGTAATTGCATAGATAGTGTATCAAATGTTATTTTATACATTCAAATAATAATTCTATACACATTCCGTATTCATATTTGCAATCTAGAACAAAAAAATAGCTCATTATATAACATTTTCAATATTTGAGTGCTGAGTGCAGAGTGTAAGTATTGGTTGTAATTTCGGGCCCAGTACACCACTGCAGAGGACACTGGAACCCATAAGAAGGACCCATGGACACCATTTAATTAAAGGATAGTGAACATCATTTTAAAGATTAATAAAAAGTTAAAAACCAAAGGAGGACAACTGGATACTGATAGTCTGTGACCATTTATTCGTATAGTGCCTTTGAATCGAGCTATCTAAAGAAGTTAAGGGATAATCCCAATGGATTCAAGGGGGTCATTTAAATGACCAATCGATGTAGCACCCCGGGAAGCCATTTGAATGACCCATTAACACCGTTGATTGGAACTTGGTAATAATTTAATTATTCCGAGCACAGCCAATATTAGTAAATAATTTTTTCTGCTGAAAAAACCCAGCCATATGAATGCCTCCACACGGATTTGAACCCGATTGCCAGATTAGATGACAAGTGCACTAATAACTTACAAAGGCCCTTTAAAATTTAAATATCGATTGATATCTATTTGAATGGTTAATTACCAATGAGTGTCTTTGTATATTGTGTCTACTGTACAGTGTACATGCACAGGTAACAGTATCGTTGAAAAAGAAATAAAAAAAAAATTAAAAAAAATTTTTCTCGAAATTTAGATATTATATAATACCTAAATTTCGAGAATTTTTTTTTTTTTCAATTTATTTTTTTTTCAATTTCTTTTTCAACGATACTGTTACCTGTGTGTACATGTACCAGTGAATCAATTTTTAAACATTCTAAATCATTGTCTATTTCATTAGTCTTGTCACTGTTATAACACACACAGTATTTATGTATTGTTCAAGGACTGTGAAGTGTGGACACAGCTAGGGTCGAACTTGTATGGAATGAGGAACCATAGAAACGAGGTGTTGAATTGAAAATGGGCATTCATTAGTAAAATGCCGTAAAAACATACAATACAGTAAACTTTTTATGATTTTCTAAAATGAAATTCATTTTTATCGTATTGGGTGAACCATAACAGCCACAAGGAGACGCCATCGGGGGAGACACCGCCAAATGTTATTTATGTTTAGGTTTACATTTTTAATATAACAAAATTAATGTAATAAGAGCACACCGTTCAACCCGATACATAGCACACAGCTGTCTGTATACATGTACAAAATTCGAGCCGACGTTCGAAATACTTGTATGTACATGTATATACCTTTTGCGGAGTTCGAACAAAACAAATTGTACACTCTTATTTGCAATTGAAAGAGGTATCAGTACATAAAATTCTGAGCAAATTGTGTGTTATTCAGGGAGAAAACACAGAAATTGTTTGCGATTTATTGAGAAAACGCATTGTTTGAGACTATGACCCACAAAAAAGATATTTAAACAAAACACAGTTTAAAGAGGCGTTCCCTATAACTTTGATCATTTAATCGATTCAGGAAGAGTATACATTAAATGAAAATCATTATTACTTAAACTCCTCACATTTTCAGCAACAAACTCTCACTAATTACCGAGAAAATAATGAAAACATATTTCCGTAACGAGCCAAAATTGTCACAAGTTGTTTCCCTTTGACCACATAATAATAAATCGCTGGAAGCGATAAATTATTACTGGTAATTTAAATATATTTTTGACATTATAGAGACATATTGGCGTACATTTTCTTCTGACAAATTATGATAATTGATAGTGCTTTGTACATTTAGCTCATTTAATGTGATAGTAGAGAAAAATATGCTAGTTATAGGGAATGCCTCTTTAACTGTATATCTGCACTGATAGTAAGATTATAATAGATAAAAACATTATTGAAGAGGGTCCTAACGGTTCACCTACGATTGTCAGAGCGACAAGTGGATACAAAATTATAATTATTTCATATTCAGTAAGTGTCATGTAAAAACAAATAAACAAACAACGAAACGATGACATCACTAAGAAACACAAAATCATTATCTCGAGAAGTGATCAGGACAGGTAAAATGCTCGAGATCAACCGGGTACTCGAAATAACCAAATGACATGCAGTGGTGATACACACCGTCACGGATATTGGTTTAAAACTTGCTCGAGATAGGTCGGGTGCTCGTGATATCGATGCGCGTCATAACGAAGTTTGACTGTATATCTGTACTGATAGTAAGAATATAATAAATAAAAACATTATTATAAAGAAAACCACAATCATGTGACACCGGGGAGTATTGTCATCCCAACGAAGATAAGGGTAAACAAAGAAATTGATGAAACACAATTTCTGTTCGATGGACAGATGATATGTCTGCGAGTAGCACCAAGTCCAAACGAACCATCTTGTCTGAAGTAGGTCAGAAATCCACACAATTATAATAATGTAAAGTATAAAGTGTATAAAGTCCAAATTCCAAAAATCTTCATTTTTGTAACTTTCTTTATAGTGCTACTTTTAACTCACTTTTCTTGTGGATATGCATGCAATTTCTGAGTGCTTCTTGGCATAATAAAATACAGACAAGGTACCGGGCAGCATTGTTGGTCGGGTTACGTTTCAATGATTGTATGTAGCACCACAATGCTTCTACTATTCTGTTCTCTTGTACCAAACACTGACCAAGTAGATTCAGAGCAGTGTCAATGTGACCGTAACTCGGATCAGTTGGTTTCGATTCAGTAAACTGTTTTAAATTATCAAGAACTCGTATTCTATCCTTCCTTCTTCCAATCTGTCCATACACCTTGTACTGTAGAAAGTAAATATAAGACAGGGAGTCTATAGCAGCAAAACAAGATCTGAAATCCGCTTTGTTCTTTTGCGTTCGGTCCAAACGTTTTGCATATTTATACAATTCGTACTTCAGTTCGTGTGGAACACAGTGGACCTCTTGCGGTAGAAATCTTACACAGAAGGCTACCGTTGACTGCACAACGGATTCATCATCAAGATCATCACATTGTTTGATAAACCCAGTGGCTGGTTGGCTCACATGTGGGTAACAACAACAATAAACTTGGATCACCTTTTTCTCAAACAGTTCATTTGTTTCACTCAATACTTTCTCTGCACCATCAAACTCTCCCATACAATACAACACTGATGCAACCTTTAGTCGACCCGACGATACATCAGAATCGATGCTATTTCGTAACCTGGTGAGAGTTGCTGCTGACGGTCGAACTCCTTTGCTTAAATAACAACTTGCTAGTACTGATCCGTGGCAAGACATAATTAGAGGTCGTAGGAGCCTGTAACAGTGAGAATTCTCCGAACTTGAGGCAGCTCCACTTATAGCCAAACGCTCATCAAGTAGCAGATGTCCTCTGGTTTCAGCTAAGGTTTTATTGGCAAGTCGAGCCAGATATTTTGAAATTCGTACTTGCATCCCTACAGCCAACTGTACTTCCAGTTCTGCTGATTTGTGTTTATTTTCCCAGTTTAACGAGTTATCTAAAGGAATATGTAACTCCATTAACTTTGCCTGCAGTCTTAAACCAATGGCATCAATTTTTACTTTGAACAAGAAACTTCCGTTGCTTTGTAGCAGTTCTTGGAGAATACTCAGAAGTTTCTCTCTGTCATTTTGTGATATACGATCAGTCATAAGATTGTTGCCAGGTATAATGAAATGTGGACAGCACCCGTCTTGTACAAAGTCATGCAGTTTTTGTAAGCATATGTTCAAACAATTACACAAATTATCCACTGTCCAGTTGATGTTGTTGGTGTCTCGGATGCAATGAAACACCGTTGTTTTACACATGTAACTTGAAATCACATCTGGACACTGTGGATTTATGAATGACTTCAATGTGATTTTCATGAGAAAATAACATCTTATTTGACTTATGTTAAAACTAAACACCAGGCACTGTTCAGCTTCATTAGTGGATATTCTCCATTGAAGATTATCATTGTCACTACCCCTTGGACCGACAGGTACAAGAAAATGACCACATTTCTTGCTTTGTTTTTTCAATTCTTCAGAAGGCCATACTCCATCTTGATCCAACCATGCTGTACCTTCATCAGGCCAGGATTTGCAATGAAAACTACGGACAATATCTTGGTCATTGTAACCGTCTTTCCCTTTGGTCATCATAGCTGGACCATGTAGAAATAATTCATCAACATCGCCGTATATAAACGAATGTGTTAGTAGAACTCTTTCCCTCTCGTCCATCACGTGATTTTCATCTGGTACATCTGTGTCAGGTAATGGTTTATCAGATCTGAGACGTTGTAGTTTACAATAACCAGGTGATGTGTTCTCTTTGACTTCAAGATAATTGATGGAACCTTTTTGCCATTCGTCAATGTTTTGTATGACGTTGTAAAACCTATTACAGATAAGGAAATCACTATCCGAATCCAGACCAAGTGATGTTGTACCTTCTACTTGACTACCAAACACGTACCATTTTTGAGAAATACACATACGGTCGTCGTCTACGGTAAAATAAACATTTGACAAACTCACAGACAGTAACATTCCTCTACGTTTCCTCATCACTATGTTCTCATTGATACCAATATCATCTAATACTTCAGAAAGTTTCTTGGACACGTTATGCACCTTCCTGGAATATTGAATAATTAAATTGTTGACTTAGAATGATAAGGTCGTAACTAAGAAGTCAATATTTTGAGTTCTGTTCTGTAGCCATAATAGACGAGTGAGAGTGAGGTGTATTTTTACGTACACACACAATATTGTAACCTTTGTCTGAACAGGTAAAACAAGTAGTGTAGTCTTGATGAACCTTTATATTTCGCTGGCTTAGAATGAGAAGGTCGTAACTACAAAATCAATATTTTGAGAAAACAAGAAAAACCTGTCTGACAATCACTCTTTACTTTTTGGTAATCAAGCTTTTTCAACTTCAGTTCCGATTTTCATGACAATAGGCTCATAAGAAGCGCCTTATGGTGAATGTAAATTTGCATTGCGACCTTCTCATTCTAAGCCAGCGAAATACATAACCAAGTTTGTTTAACTTCGAAGATGTACGTGGCTTCAGATTTATTCTTATCAGTGCCTGTTAAAAACTGAATAGACGGATAAAACGGTTTAAAGCTGAAGGGTTTTCTACGGAATACCGTTAGGGCGATCGTGGTTACACATTAAAATCCAGAGGGCGACAATGCGATAGTGCGATAGTACGATGGCGACAATGCGATAATACGATGGCGACAATGCGACAGTACGATGGCGACAATGCGACAACGCGATAGTACGATGGCGACAATGCGATAGTACGATGGCGACAATGCGACAACGCGATAGTACGATGGCGACAATGCGATAGTCATATCGTACTGTCGCCATCGTACTATCGCATTGTCGCCATCGTACTATCGCGTTATCGTACTGTCGTCATCGTATTATCGCACTGTCGCATTGTCGCCATCGTACTGTCGCATTGTCGCATTGTCGCATCATGGCACTCTTGTTGAGTAATTGTCCTTTGTTATTTAAAATACTTATTTTTTGTCCGGAGCATATCTTTAAAAGTATTTGAGATATTGACTTGAAACTTGATACATATATAGATCTCATTGTGTGGAGTTCTAGTTAGCTTTACTATTCAAGGAATAGCGGAGCTCTTCTTACCACGGTGTTGTCGTTGGTTAAAATTTTCGTACCAGTCCAATTTTTAGCACACCTGTTACACTGTGACATTGTGAGCTTTTTAAATTTTGTGGAAACTGTCATCAGACTGTCCATCCATGTGTCCGTCAAACTTTTGCCTCAAATTACAAAATATACTTCTCCTAAACCTCTGGGTCAATTGGTACCAAATTTGGTAGAAATGATCCTTTGGTGGTCCCATTTCAAAGTTGTTCAAAAATGGAATTTCATGAGGAACTCTGGTTTCCATGGCAGCCAAATTTTAAAAAAATCTTCTACGATGGCGACAATGCGACAACGCGATGGCGACAATGCGATAATACGATGGCGACAACGCGATAGTACGATGGCGACAATGCGACAACGCGTTGGCGACAACGCGATAGTACGATGGCGACAATGCGACAGTACGATGGCGACAATGCGACAACGCGATAGTACGACGGCGACAATGCGATAGTACGATGGCGACAATGCGACAATGCGACAATGCGATAATACGATGGCGACAATGCGACAACGCGATAGTACGATGGCGACAATGCGACAGTACGATGGCGATAGTACGATATGACTATCGCATTGTCGCCATCGTACTATCGCGTTGTCGCATTGTCGCCATCGTACTATCGCATTGTCGCCATCGTACTATCGCGTTGTCGCATTGTCGCCATCGTACTATCGCATTGTCGCCATCGTATTATCGCATTGTCGCCATCGTACTATCGCACTATCGCATTGTCGCCCTCTGGATTTTAATGTGTAACCACGATGGCCCTAACGGTATTCCGTAGTTTTCTCCAATAACTAGTATTAGACATATTTAACTGACCAACTGTCGATTCACCCGTGCGTTAAGGGCATACCACCCTGAGAAACATTAAAGAAACTACAGATGGTCGTATAGCTTTTCATCATTTAGCAAGGGTTTTCTGGTCATGAAAACAGATAAATAATTTAATTAAGCTAACATGTAAATTTGAAGCAGTTTTTGGACTTTCATAGTTATTATATTGTTGAGTTCAATGTTTTTACTGAAAAACGACCTCAAGTAAATTATATTAAGATGAGGACGTCTGCATGTGGGGACATATCAAGTTTTTGATAAAAAGTATCATAACCATACTAGTAGTATGCTAAAAATGCGACATTTTCTTTGATAAAAGATTGTATAACATAGTACTAAGTCATATCTGAACAGAAAAGCCCATTAACCGGAAAAAAGAATGAAACAGAAATTTGAAGGTGGTATGGCGCATTTTCAAACAGGTACATTTGCTAAACATTTTATCGGGAATTTCAATTTTTTTAATTAATACCGGGTGGTTTTTTGCCAGTAAGTTAATAGATAAAAAGTATATACACCAATCGAATTTTCTAAGTACACACTTTGTAATTTTCATTTTTTTCTGCAGAAATATAACACCAACAAGTTAACCCAATAGACCATTGGAATCAGGCAACTAATTTCTAGCATATGCAGTAAATATAATATGGCTTTATGTCTATACTAATACCTGTGACGTTTTAGTCGGCGTTTAGATGGAAACTCGAGGCCACAACAAGTATACGGCATCAATTCACCATGTGTTCTTTCGTGATCCAACTTATTTCTCCGGTATATGAATTGCTTGTCACAAGTACTGCAATTATATGTGACGATTGTCATTCTTTCTCTGCAACGAGAGTACATGTTCATCAACAAAAATGACATTTTCTGAGTCAAAAATACCAAAAGTATACCTATTTTGGGGTCATATCGAGAATATTTCCACACCAGGGTCAGATTATGAAGTTCCTTACAATTTAAATTATTTGTTATTTTTGAATTAAAGAGGCGTTCCCTATAACTTTGATCATTTAATCGATTCAGGAATAGTATACATTAAATGAAAATCATTATTACTTAAACTCCTCACATTTTCAGCAACAAACTCTCACTAATTACCGAGAAAATAATGAAAACATATTTCCGTAACGAGCCAAAATTGTCACAAGTTGTTTCCCCTTGACCACATAATAATAAATCGCTGGAAGCGATAAATTATTACTGGTAATTTAAATATATTTTTGACATTATAGAGACATATTGGCGTACATTTTCTTCTGACAAATTATGATAATTGATAGTGCTTTGTACATTTAGCTCATTTAATGTGATAGTAGAGAAAAATATGCTAGTTATAGGGAATGCCTCTTTAACATCTACAAGGAGATTAATCGGAACTATAAAACAGTGCCAAATGAGGCTTTTTATTATAAATTTCATTAGCGAATTTTAAAACGCAATCCCCATATTTGGTGGAAGTAATTTGCTGCACCCCATGTACAATTTACAGTTCCATTAATTATAGTACATACAATTTTTTCTTGAGCTTCCATTTTTGTCAATTAATTGGCTCAAGTGTTAATTACATTAGAACTCTAAATAAGTTCAATAGTCTAAATTAGGCATTGTATGCAAAATGTGATTTTTTACAACTTGTACATGTGTCAAAGCTCTGGTTGCCATGACAACCATTGCATTGTCTGAACTAAAACCAAATTAGCACCAGAATGCCCCCGCAGGGCGGTGTGGTGTGGATTTTGACAACACAAACTTAAAAATCCCGGGGTCGTGGATTAAATTGACTGGTGAATAAATCAAAACATGGCACACACAATTTATATAACTGTCCCTAGACTGGTTAAGCATGTCTCACTTCCGACTCAATTTTTGGAGTAGGACACGTGGTACAAGTCTAACTTTCCCTTTGGGAATCGAGTATCATGTTGTCTCCTCTTTACAAATGCTTATAATATGCACCCCAAAATAAAACCATTGATCCGCCCCATGTATAACAAACCTACCCAATGCATAACAAACTACATGTATTCGCCCCAGTTTAGCATAAGGAGGTGTATAATACATGTTATACAAATGTACACCTACTTTGCTGGCATGTCGATCGGCGACCTAACAGTATCCGTCCTTATCTTTTAAACAAAGCACATGATGTTCAACATCACTCAGTAGATCTATGTCCTAGACAATATTTCAACCGAATAAATGCTGTTCATGTCGGCCCATGTATGATTGTCTCAGGCACGGAATGTTTATCATAGTCTATTCCAAACAGATCGGCAGACATTCCATGAGTCATACACACACAACATACGCACAATTATTATGCACCGGAACAGTTTTAGTGCTCAGCCAATTTTGTTCTACGTATCAAATTTGGCGGTAAAATTCAAAATTGTAGCAGACAGCAAAAGTAATACATACGTTTTATTGGAGTCTTACCTCAAGGGATGTGTTACCATATTTAGTAGTTTTCTCTCTCTCTTGTGGTTAATTTGGCGGTAAATTCAAATTTGTAGATCTAGCATACAACCAAATTAATTAATAGATTTTCTTGGAGTCTTATTTCTGCGTTTGTGTTACCGCATTTAGTAGCCTAGTTTTTTCTTTCTTTTTCTCTCATGACTATGTAATTGACAATTAAGCAGCTTGAACAAATCGGCGGTAAATTCAAAATTGTAGATCGAGCAGAGAGTAAAAATTAATTAATATATTTTGTTTGAGTCTTATTTCTGCGCTTGTGTTACCACATTTAATAGTTTTTCTCTCTCTTTTTGTTCTCGTGAAAATATGTAATTGACATTTCAGCAGCTTGGATATGTTATACTAGTAACTAAGAGTGCATGCCTATCGGTATTGTCTCGAAGCCCCTGAAAGTTCTATGGATGGTCCGTATGGCAAAAATATTACATGACAAGCCCTGCTTCGACTGTCCCAAAGCTTGAATCTCACCAAGCATTTCAAAAATAATTCTTCGATTGAGATTTTTCTCAAAATAGAATAAAATAAAATATTTGTATTTAGAAAACATGCCGATAATATGTGCAATTTTAAGTTTTAACGAACCAAATCCTTGAACAAAAATGACGGTCAGACCTGTTATCCATTGCTAAAACCACCTAATATGGCTGGACTAATTAGCTTTAATTAAATGGAACTTTACTCGAAACACGTATTCACTGGCGTTAACGAGCTTCAAAATGTTGGCATGCATAAAAATTTGGTTTTGAACCAAGCTCACCTTAATGCATCTGGTCGCACGTGTATTAACACGGTACGGGTTTGGTATCTTTAAGAACCCCTCGAATCGCGTCCATAGTTGTTAAAACACTTGTAATTGACTTTAATTAGCTAGGAGTTATCATGCTAAATTGACTTTGACACTTTCTAAGGAGACAAATCTGTCCATAAGATGCTATCCATGTAAACATATTTTCACTCAGCTGTTTAATTAGCGGACAATCTATTGTGCAGGAGTGTTGTCGTGCGCGCTAATTGCCGATTTCTGTCCCCCATATGACGGTTCTATTCATGGTACAGCAAGTAACCCCGCCCCGGGAAAGGATTGCGCGTTCAGAAGCCAAGACTTCCTGCCAAGCCTGCTGGCAATACAATGTCTTCACAAGATGATCCCTTCATTTCAATTATGAATATTGTCCGACGAGTTCTTGTGATAAAAAAATTGTCATTTTTGTTTAAATTATTCGAGAAATAGGATTAATTTCATAACGAGGATTTAATTGACTGCATGTATCATGGCATGTATTCACGTAACGTCGTTACCAACTGATGACGAAGAAATTACTGTATGTGATGACGACGATTTCAGTGAAGAGACTGATGAAACTGCGCGCAATTCCGTTGAAACTCGAGATTTCGGTCATGCACATACAGACTTTACCAGCACTGGAAGTCATTATGCGGAGACAGGAAGTGTATATGAAGGGGAGTCGAGTGCACATGGCCATATGGACGATAACGACGCAAGGAATACGTCACATTCAGAGTTAGGACATAAAAGTTCAAGGGAACAAAGAGCTAAGATAAATCTACGAGAACGAAAAAGAATGCATGACTTAAATACGGCCATGGAAAGTTTGCGAGAAGTTATGCCGTATGGTTGTGGGCCTAACGTGAGAAAATTGTCGAAAATCGCCACCTTGTCGCTGGCTAGAAACTACATCATAATGTTGAATCGAACGGTCGCCGAGTTAAAACAGAAGCTTGAGCATTTACAGCGTTCCCAGTACGTCCCGACGACGTTACATCGTCGGGAATCGACAGGGTTGCATTCTTACGGATCTAGGTTCGGATTAGGACCAATCAATTCAAACGCAAGTATTAATAGCTACGGAATACCGGACATAAACAAAACGTGCCAACTAGGCTCTGAACCCGTTCCTATACACTCCGGAAATCGATTGTCAGAACCCGTAAGTGGTATAATTAGATGCCAGTGCTGTATTTCTTCAACTAGTACCCCAGGATTAGGATGGCATCATATGAACGACACCAGTCTTCCAAATCTAAGTGTTTCTAGATTTACCGGATCTAATTTAAGATAACGATGTACAAACATGTACCGGATCACTGTCACACATTCAAAATGCCAAGAAGAAATCCAAGTGAAATTTACCAATTGTGAACAGGAACTGTGCATGCCTGCTGGTTTAAGACATATATAGGGGAGACAATTTCAGCTTTTGTATATACATGCACATGCTATTCATATAAAGAGCGTTCAATTTCGAAATAAATCAGCTCTGTATAATTTATACGATTTTTGTTGTACTTTTTTAAGTTTATAATAATTATTGCATAACTTATAACTAAAACTGGTGTAAGACTTACATCAAGCTCCTATACGTAGTGATCTTCCTTGTCGAGTTTTTTATGATCACAAACTTCTCACAATTCTGGAACGCTGTATCGTTCCCAGTATAGTGTACGTACTATATCAATGCGTAAAAGGCTAAGGTGGACAAACTGAAACTTCTCTGCTCACATATGTTTTGTCACCATGGCGACGCTAAATGCTATGTTTATAGCACAATAGTAAGGGAGATCACTGCGTAGTAGTTGTAACTGTTGATTATGATTTTTTAGAATAAGCAAAGACCGTAATTACAGTAGATAAACATGAGTTACTTCATGTAGTAGAAGGAACTAAGCTCTTCAACATGATACATTGTCCATTAAAATCGGATGACTAAAAAAAGTTTTATGCACAATAACTGAATCTGCTGCCTGTTATTTTGTGTTTTCTCTAAATTTTCAGTGGAGTGTCAAATCTGTGTAATTTAGGTCTTTGGAATAAGTAAAGGAGTTATAAGTCAGTTGTGACATCTAAACAAATAGAGGTATGTTTCTTATAAATAAGAATAAAAAAGTGCTTCTTCGAAAACGCCTGCATTCCAAATGATGGTTATGCAGGGGAGACAATCCAATTACAGGAATGAAATAAACAAGACACATTATGGAAGACACAAGGGAGATCTCTCTTGATAATTGTCTAAAAAAGCTGCACTTGACATGTGTGCAAAATTTGGCTCATCTCTTAAAAATCAAAGTAGTGAAATGGTGTAGCAATGGACTAAACATTACAAGTTTCACGCCTCTTTGACATGTATAATATGTTCATTAATCTTAACACGTTCCAAGGGAAGTAACTGCAGAAAGCTGTAAATGCAGTCCTGCCAGAGTTACCTTACCTACTTCTTTCTTACTAATGATGCACATAGCTCGACTTTCTTCTTGTTCATCTCATAATTATCAGCACTGACAAGGGTGTGTATAGATGAAACAGTAAAATGAGATTTTAATCTAAGAAATTATATCACAAACTAGTTTTTACTTCTCAAATTTTTCATCCATTCAATATAATATACTAATATACTAGTACTAAGTATTTGATCCTTTTCTCATATGAATGGGTGAAAAGTGGGAATCTCAAACTCTTATTTTGTGATATGATTTCTAGGCCTGTGTTTTAATTGACATGAACAAACGCACATGCCACCATACAAGATGGTGGACATCTAGATAGAAAAATAACACACGCCTGTAGTAAAACAACATTGAATTTAATGAAGGTTAAACTGTTATATATATACAATGTGTTTACAGTTCAAAAAAAGAACTATACATATTTACTATGATGACATAAAAGTGACATAAGGGTATATTACGTTTTATTTCAATACCATGGCTTACTTTATTCTACAACATTTCAACCTCAAATTATTGTGACTAATTGACAATAACTGTATGACATTTTAATTGATTAATCATGACTTGGGGGGGGGGGGGGGCATTTTAATTGGTTAAGTAGTAACCCTAACCCTACTATAGGGATACATGTATTTAAATTGGTTAACTCATATGCTTGCCATATTTCAGCAGAAAGCTGACTGGCAAATAAAGGCTATGCTCGACATTTTCAACAATGGTACTGAAAGTAAGCTGTTGGCATGGGATAAAACATAACATGCACTTGTAACTTCTACATTACAATACTATAGCTTGTAGAATTTGACCTGATCCTGACCTTTATGTATGAATATATCACAAGTTTCTTGCTTTACATATATCAAGCAAATCAGAATTAAAGATGGTGCTTGCATTTCATCTTGAGCAACTTTGTGATACTACCCCCCCCCCCCTAATAAAAACATTTAACCAGGGTCATTTTATATAGACAATATGTGACAAGTTAAATAATCATAATTAAAGGTCAGGATCATGCCAAATTCTCTGGACCATACTATGATGATAGACTGTCAAAATAATTTAATGTAAATACAAGGGGGAATTTGAATAATGATAAAAATATAAAAACAAAATCATAAAGATACAGTATGTAGTGTATGGTAGACATATGCTATTATAGAATAAATACTTTATACCATGGCTTCAAATAGTGCACCAGAAATGACTAAAAAGGTAAAAATTCACCCTGCAGATTTGCAAAATAATTAGCAAATGATTGAAACTGCCAATTCTACAGCACAGTACATGCAGATGTTCAGCTTTTCTCATGGGTGTGAAAAAACCCCCAAATTTTACCCAAATCCCTATGGTTGTGTTAATATCACTCATGAAAATCCATGTGGGTATACCCCCCCCCCCCAATCAGGAGTTCAGCTGTTTATGAGTGTGAAGATGACCAGGTTTCACTCATATTCAGAGGGGTCAAATTCACCCTTTCCAAAACTGTGCATCAACAAATTTCAACATGGTAAAAATAACAATTTACAGAGACTTTAATATGACATAATTAATTATCATTACATAATGCATTAACACACAATGCTCGTCAATTTATTCTTAACATAATATACGATGAATCAACAACTTCACGATTTAAATCAAATATGAAGCATTGTAGCTGTCCCTATGTTTCTATAAAAAAATTCTGCTAAAAGATTACGAAAAGAACAGAGCAAAGATGAAGCGTTGTAGCTGTCCTGTGTTTCTATAAAAAAATTCTGCTAAAAGATTACGAAAAGAACAGAGCAAAGATGAAGCGTTGTAGCTGTCCTGTGTTTCTATAAAAAAATTATGTTAAAAGATTACGAAAAGAACAGAGCAATAATCAAAGAACTGTATTCTACAAGTAAATCATGATGTCACACTCTTTATGCAAGAATCATATTGACCAACAATTGAGCTAAAGAGAAAATAGACCCTGTGCAAAATGATTATAATAAATTAATTCGTAAGTTCATACAAGTGTAAAGAATACAGTAAAAATCATAAATTTTCATGAGGGATTAAATTTCGTGGATTTCGACTCATGTATTTTTACCTCAAATACAAAAATCCACAAATTAACAGCCCATCAAAATGGTCTTTTTTACCAAAACCACGAAATTTAGTCCCATCGAAATTAAATGACTTTACAGTACTTCCATCTCTTAAAAAGTGGCCTAGCATGTGTAATCTCGGTGAGAAACTCAATCCATGGAGTTAAGCTACAGTAATCCTACAGAGCCACTTATATTGTAAGTTTTATCAGACATTTATAAACAAGATGTGAAAGTTGAAACAAATCCAGCCACCGGCAATAATACTTTTCATGGAGCCAGCCCCTTTAAGTTTAAACTTGGGGACTACTTACAACAAGAGGGCCTGAAAGGCCCTAGGGCGCTCACCTGTTGCACATTGGTCTAGGTATCAGTACAACCTACATTCTGACCATATATATTTCATGAAGATTGAATCAAAACGGTGACCCCTGGAGTGAACACAATATTTTTCTAAGATTTGACCTAGTGACCTAGTTTTTGACCCAACATGACCCAGTTTCAAAATTTGCCTAGATTTCATAGAGAACAACATTCTGATCCAGTTTCATGATGATTGGATCAAAACCACGACCTCTGGAGTGAACACAAGGTTTTTCTAAGATTTGACCTAGTGACCTAGTTTTTGACCCCACATGACCTAGTTTCAAACTTGGCCTAGATTTTATAGAGAACAACATTCTGACCAAGTTTCATGAAGACTGGATCAAATTGATGACATCTAGAGTGTACACAAGGTTTTCTAAGATTTGACATAGTGACCTAGATTTTGACCCCACATAACCCAGTTTTGAACTTGGCCTAGAGTCTATAGAGAAGAACATTCTGACCAAGTTTCATGAAGATACAATCAAAATTGTGACCTCTGGTGTGAACACTAGGTTTTCTAAGATTTGACCTAGTGACCTAGTTTTTGACCCCACATGACCCAGTTTCAAACTTGGCCTAGATTTCATGGAGAACAACATTCTGACCAAGTTTTATGAAGATTTGATAAAATTGATGACATCTAGAGTGTACATAAGGTTTTTCTAAGATTAGACCTAGTGACCTAGTTTTTGACCCCACATGACCCAGTTTCAAACTTGGTCTAGATTTCATGAAGAACAACACTCTGACCAAGTTTCATGAAGATAGGATCAAAACGGTGATCTCTAGGGTGTACACAAGGTTTTTATAAGATTTGACCTAGTGACCTAGTTTTTGACCCTGCATGACCTAGTTTCAAACTTGGCCTAGATTTTATAGAGAACAACATTCTGACCAAGTTTCATGAAGACTGGATCAAATTGATGACATCTAGAGTGTACACAAGACTTTTCTAAGATTTGACCTAGTGACCTAGTTTTTGACCCCACATGACCCAGTTTCGAACTTGGCCTAGATTTTTTAGAGAACAACATTGTGATCAAGTTTCATGAAGATTGGATCAAAACTGTTGCCTCTAGAGTGTACACAAGCCAATTGTTGACGGACGACGGACGACGACGGATGGACAACGGACGAAGAGTGATCACAAAAGCTCACCTTGTCACTATGTGACAGGTGAGCTAAAAACAAGCTGTCAAAATATTTCACGTAAATGGCATGTATACATACAGTACAACCGAGGATCTTCATGTGATCTCAGCATTGCCATTTGCATGGTCTGTATTCTGGCAAAGCTTTTCATACTACCAAAACATTATAAAGTATAAATTTGTAAGGATACAAGAGGGCCATGATGGCCCTATATCGCTCACCTGATTATAAATGAAGCCCTGCACAATTTAGACTAACAAAGGTAGAGCGTAAATATAGAAACTGGTGACCCCCGGGGCGGGGTCAATTTTGACCTCAGGGGCATAATTTGAACAATCTTGGTAGGGGACCACTAGATGATGCTACATACTATATATCAAAGCTCTAGGCATTGTAGTTATAGAGAAGAAGATTTTTATATGTTTTCCCTATATAAGTCTATGTAAAACGGTGACCCCCGGGGCGGGGCCAATTTTGACCTCAGGGGCATAATATGAACAATCTTTGTAGGGGACCACTAGATGATGCTACATACTAAATATCAAAGCTCTAGGCAATGTAGTTTTAGAGAAGAAGATTTTTATATGTTTTCCGTATATAAGTCTATGTAAAACGGTAACCCCCGGGGCGGGGCCAATTTTGACCTCAGGGGCATAATATGAACAATCTTGGTAGGGGACCACTAGATGATGCTACATACCAAATATCAAAGCTCTAGGCATTGTAGTTTTAGAGTAGAAGATTTTTATATGTTTTCCCTATATAAGTCTATGTAAAACGGTGACCCCCGGGGCGGGGCCAATTTTGACCCCAGGGGCATAATATGAACAATCTTGGTAGGGGACCACTAGATGATGCTACATACTAAATATCAAAGCTCTAGGCATTGTAGTTTTAGAGAAGTAGATTTTTATATGTTTTCCCTATATAAGTCTATGTAAAACGGTGACCCCCGGGGCGGGGCCAATTGTGACCCAAGGGGCATAATTTGAACAATCTTGGTAGAGGACCACTAGATGATGCTACATTCCAAATATCAAAGCTGTAGGCATTGTAGTTTTAGAGAAGAAGATTTTTATATGTTTTCCCTATATAAGTCTATGTAAAACGGTGACCCCCGGGCCAGGGCCAATTTTGACCCCAGGGCCATAATTTGAGCAATCTTGGTAGGGGACCACTAGATGATGCTACATACCAAATATCAAAGCTGTAGGCATTGTAGTTTTAGAGAAGAAGATTTTTATATGTTTTCCCTATATAAGTCTATGTAAAACGGTGACCCCCGGGGCGGGGCCAATTTTGACCCCATAGCCATAATTTGAACAATCTTGGTAGCGGACCACTAGATGATGCTACATACCAAATATCAAAGCTCTAGGCATTGTAGTTTTAGAGAAGAAGATTTTTATATGTTTTCCCTATATAAGTCTATGTAAAACGATTAGTAAGGTTGCATAAGACTATAATTACAGCTTAATAATTGTTTAATAGTTTGTAAACATACAATCACTGTAAACGATGATAACCCTAATATCCACATTCTGCATTTAATTTAAATTAAAGCCTCAAAGCTGCTAACAAGTACACATTTCGTAGTTCTACAAATAAAATATAGTAAGAGAGACAACTCTTACATGATCACAACCAGTATAATTACAGAGTACACTCCCTTTGATCAAATGAAAAACAAGGTTTTTCTATTACTTGACCTAGTAGCCTAATTTTTGACCTCAGATGACCCAATATCGAACTTGGCCTAGATTTTGTTAAGATGATCATTGTGACCAAGTTTCATAAAGATTAGGCCAAAATTGTGACCGCTAGAGAGGACACAACCCAATTGTTGACGGACAGACGGACGGACGGACGACGGACGAAGAGTGATCACAAAAGCTCACTCTGTCACTTTGTGACAGGTGAGCTAATAAAAATGATAACAGACAAAATAATACATGTAATCTTAAATTATATGTATATAATACACAGGCAATAATACAGATGCAAGGAAAAGTTGAAATCATAACCATTGTTGGACAACAATACCATGTGACAATACAACCCTTTGAGCTCTATAAAAACAATACGCAATCAGCATTTGGACACATTCTATATTTCTTGTTGACAAACTGGACGAAAGCATTTTTCACCTTTCAATTTCCAAAGATTTCTTCACTGATAATATCCAAGAGCACCAAAAGGAAACTAGGTCTGTCATCTGTCATAGTATATGGTAACCTGAATTCCAGCTTTTACAGCATACAGAATTGTTTTTTCTATGATTTGACTTAGAGGCTTTTTTCAGATCACCCATGCTTATGTACAACAAAACATTTTTCAGGTAAATTATGATATAAAAAGAAAACTTGAAGGGTGTTTCGACACAAATACAAATACAAATACATGTTATTTGTATAGCGCAAAAATTATGAAATCATATTCTATTGCGCTTTACACTAATATACATTCACTTAAAACACTCAGTTTAAAACCTGGATTCTAGAAACTAGATTTAGTCATATGATAAAGAGCACACTCATTGCCGATGAAACTTCCTAAACAAATAAGTTTTCAAATGTGCTTTGAACCTAGTTTCACTTTTGATGTCTTTGAGATAGTTTGGTAGATCGTTCCACCATTTTGGACCAGTGACGGCTATAGATCTGTCTGCTAATTTTGTTCGCCGTCTAGGGATGTGAAAGTTAGTGTCATTTTGTGATCGTAGTCTGTACCCTTGCCGAATAGGATCAAACAATGTCTTTAGATACGATGGAGCTGTACCCATGATGACACGGAATAAGATTACCAGAACTTTGAACATTACCCTGGCCTTAACTGGAAGCCAGTGTAATTCTGTCAGTAGATCTGCACTGGATTTGTCATAAGAAACATTCATGACAACTCTTGCGGCATGATTTTGGACTCGCTGTAATTTTTTCATCTGATAGGCTGGAATTTCAGTGAATAAGGCATTGCAGAAGTCAATATGGGAATGAACTAGTCCATGCACTAATGTTTCAGTAGACTTTTGTGTGAGATGTTTACGTATAGCTTGAAGATTCCGTAGCTGCACATGAGCTATCTGGCATTTTTTCTGAATGTGGCAGTCAAAGTTAAGTGTATTGGTCATGATCACACCAAGATCTCTAACCTGATTCACACATTTTACATCACACCCACCAACATTGACACTTGTGATGTTCAATTTAGCTAACTGTTGTCTGGTTCCATACATGATTATTTCAGTTTTAGACTGATTCATTTTCAGTTTGAATGTTGTCATCCATTGAATGATATCAATGAGGCAGCTGTTAAGTTGTTGAATAACAGTTGTCTCTTCCTGAGAATTTCCTGATTGTAATTTAAAAGCAATCTTATGGTCATCTGCGTATCCATAGAGATCGGCTGGATACTTCTGGACAATCCGATTGAGAGCCGATATATAGAGAGTAAATATCACTGGTCCAGCACAAGAACCCTGTGGAACACCAAACCTCAATGGTTCAGTCTCTGATGCTGACTGTTCGACTAAAACTTTCATTGTTCTGTTTGTGAGATAGGATTCAATCCATTCTAGTGGAGTATTATGAATACCAAATTCATCTTGTAGGATTTTAATCAATATTGGGATATCAATGGTATCGAACGCTGCACTTAAGTCGATCATGACTACGATTGTAACCTGGTTTTTATCTACGGTTTCCAAAAGATCATTATACATTTTGACCATAGCCGTTTCCACCCCATAGTATTTTCTATATGCACTTTGGTAAACTGGAAGGAGATTGTTATCTTCAATATGCTTGGTGATTTGGTTTAATGCAGCTTTTTCAAGAATCTTGGAGAGAAATGTTAAATTTGACACCGGACGATAGTTTTTCAGTTCAAGCGGCAGCCCTTTCTTTTTTAACAAGGGTTTAATCACAGCACTTTTCCACCCATCAGGAAACACACCAGATAGCAATGAGCGATTTACTATTTCTGTCACTATGGGAGCAAATTGAGAAGAAAACTCCTTTAATTTCGTAGTAGGAATTACATCAAGTTCACAGGTTGTAGATTTTGATGCATGTATAAGTTTCATGATATCATTTTCAGACAGTGATTTGAATTCAGTAAATGTTTTTCTAATCACAGGTAGATTTGAGCCGTTAGAAGTACCATTGCTGCACAAAAACGTATGTGGGCCATAACTCCAGCCTAAATTTAGGAATACATACAAAGTTTAATAGAAATCCAACCGCAGGTAAAGACATTAAGCGTGGAGAAACTTTGTGACATCCAGACAAACAAATGTTATGTCCAGCAGGCAGCACAACTTCATTATCACAAATAATTAATCAATCAGTAACACTTGAAGGAAAAAACAACAATGTACAATTATGAAAGACAATTTGTTTATACTAAAGAATAAAAACGGGCCGGTATTTATAAAGCATCTTAGTTGAAAACTTTAAATTTTTCATGTATCTATATCGGGAATATACATGCGTGAATTTTCTTAAAATATTGAAATTTACAGAAATGTTTCAGTTAAACAAGGTAACCAAAAGTATTGATTGTATGTTACACTATTTTCAAGCAATTTGTTGAGAGCTACCATGATCACTAAGCAAACATGGATATATGCACCACAAGTTTTGAACTTAAGTCAAAATATTAAAGTCCCAATAAGGTTTAAAATCGTAGTATTTTCTATCTACAAAGAATATTGAAATATTGAGATATTAAATTATACTTAAAATGGTTTAGAAGGGACCCATATCTGACCTCAGGTTGCTGTTCCTTCTATGAGAAATAATCAACTGAAAACGCTATTTAGTATTTTGTCCTCCGTACAAAATACTCAATAGTGTTTACGTTTAAATTTTACGAACGATTCCGAAAATGTTGTCAATGATCGGAAGTATACGCACAAAACCCGGTACACCGGTATCTGCCGGTACCCTGTTGTAGGCCTATATTGTATAGTATATTGCGTGGAGTATTGTATTCTAAGTACGACTGACACCTAATTGAATTGTTAGGTATAATCAAAGACCTAAATTACACAGATTGGACACTCCACTGACAATTTAGAGCAAACGCAAAATAACAGGAAGCAGAGTCAACTATTGTGCATAAAACTATTTTTCGTCATCCAATTTTAATGGACAATGTGTCATTTTGAAGAGATCATTTTCTTCTACTATATAAAGTAGCTCAATTTTGTCTACCTCTTATAAAATACAGAAAATCAGGATTTGAATGAGGCAAATCAGATATTTTCTGATAAACTTGGAATTTACATTAATTTGATGAAAATAAGAGTAGGTCTGGCTCTTCGGGGTCTACTGTTTCATTAATTGAATTATTTCAATAAGTGGGGTATCATTTTTACGCTGAATAATACATCTATTGCATAGAATTATTAGTTTTTTCATAAGTATATTAGAACATGAGATATAAGGTATTAAAACAGACGAGATTTCGCGAGATTTCAGAAGACCTGCCACGAGATATCGTGAGACTTGGCACAGGTTTCCAATCTGTGTAATTTAGGTCTGTGGTAAAATCCAATTAAAGGATTAGTGTAGAAGTGTGAATGAATATATAGTACTTAATATAATCATGGAATTATAAAGACAAGCACATTAACTCCATGATACATAACATATTGCTGGCTTAGAATGAGAAGGTCGTAAGTGCCATATTTGAAATCTATATCACAAGGCGCTTCTTATGAGCCTATTTTCATGAAAGCTTGTTAACCATAAGTAAAGAGTAATTTGTCAGATAGATTTTCTTATTTTCTCAAAATATGATTTTGTAGATACGATCTTTTCATTCTAAGGACAATCAAAAACATCTAGCTTTTTTATATTTTATTACAGATTATGTTGTATCAGACATTAAACAAACTGTAGCTTGCTACAATTAAATACATATGCATAGGAAAATTTGAGGGCGTTTGGATATAACATATATTTTAAATTTCAATTCATATGATCATGTTTGTGCGTTTTATATTGATATTAAAAGAAAAGGCCACCTCATTGACCTTCATAATGATTGACACGTGTTTATGAAAATTAAATAACTCACAACATTCGTGTATACATGTTGAACATGCAGATTTACATACTTATAAGTAAACAATTATTATTTTATTGTATGAAAATATAAATCTAATAATTATCGGAGAAATTAATACATCTGCACACAGCCATTCGCACTATCTATATTGCATACGCATAGTTAATTCCCCGCCTCTGGCATGTTTCAATTATTCAATAGCATGATTAATGTCAATATACAAGGCAATATACAACGTGATTAGGGCTACTATATACGATACCGGAAGGTACTGTTAGATACCGGGTTATAGTTTGCGCCCTACGTTATCAATAGGTGTGCTATCCATCCATTGGTTATAAGAAACTGGCGAAAAAATTTCGGTAGTCTCCGGAAAGTGACGGAGATGCTGTTAAATGCCGTATTTGTAAACAAACTGGGCTCGTTATGCCAATCTTCAAGGGAAGATTATTTCACATATATGGCAGTAAGAGCGTGTTTTAATAGCTTGATGTGTTAATTATTTATCAGTCTTCAAATCAGTAACAAAGATTTGTGTTTTCTATCTATAGAAAATATGTCGTTCCTGAACCTTATTGTGGCTTTAAATTTTTCCACTAAGATGCTTTATAAATACCGACCGAAAAGCGTAAGTGTTCACCATTTTCTTATTTCCGAAGTTCCTAACCAGAGTTTCAACAAATTAACCCTTACTCCATTGACACAGTCACTTCATTTGACCTTTGAATTTCCCCCAGGAATTTCCCTAAAGCTTCGTTTTGATGCATAATTTAGACTGATGGGTCATTTTACTTCATATTACAACTACTGTGGCTACAATATGTTAAAACCTAGTACAAAAATTCTCAAAAAGCCAATCATAATCAAACCCTATTGCAACTCTTCTTGAACCCTTATTTATATATCCCATGAGTATCCTGGAGCATAAGGCAAGCTCATGGAGTAAAGGGTTAAGCCTAAATCTATAAATAGAATAGCTATGAATAGAATAACTATAAATAGTATCTACACATGTTTCAGATCTCTGTAGCTATTTATCTAATCAGACTTCAGACATCAGAGTTTATAAATGTAAGTGAATATCATCCAATCTGTACACATGAAGAATGAAGAACTGACTCTGCGTACATGAAGAATGGTCTACTGCCAGAGGTCTTCTGTTCTTCCGAACTTGAAAATGATGGAACTGAAAGATAAAAACAATATGGCATGAGTTATAGTACATTTGTAATTGAAAAGCTGTTTGGATTATGAGTACAAACAAATTTGCTAATACTATTGTTATTTTAAGTTAGTTGGAATGAGTATTACTAACTTAAAAGGTATTGGGAGTATGGATACATACTAATTTGTTATTGTTATGTTAGTTAATTGGCAAAAGTTAGTCCCTAATGGTAGAACATCTGATTTTTTTTTTGATTTTTTAAATTATAGATGCCGGACATAGCCTTTATTTGCTTTTTTTTTACTGAAACATGGCAGGCATATATATGTACCTCCACCCACATTTGAACCCGGGTCGCCAGATTAGACGGCAAGCGCACTAACCACTGAGCTACGGATTTTGGTGTTAGAGGTCTCAGGTTTAATGCCTGGCCAGAACATATGAAGGCGTTAAAACAGTATAATATAGATGATCTTCATTGCTAGACATTCAGCGTAATTAGTTTTCGGTATCTGCTGTTTGGTCTGATGTCAGGTAATATGACTCAGGCTGGATAGTCACCAGGGTACTGTTTTATCAATAAAATCGTAAACCTACATTCAAATTAAAATTCTTTATAATTCTTTAACAACTCAAAATTGGGCACTGATAATTGTTTGTATGGGTTCATTAACTAAATCTTTATTAGTATTGCAGCTCCATTTACCACATTTTATCATTTTAAAGGAATTGTAAAGAATTTAAATTTGATCCTAAGTTTAAGATTTCTGTAAATGCTTTGATAAAACATATAAGTTTTCAATATGCTCAAATACCTACAACACCATTGAGTTGAGATTTAGCTCAGATTGAAATGTGTAAGAAGATGATAGCCAGTGGTTAGCATTTAATTCATTAGGCAACAAATTCTAATTGATATTACGCGACAGCAGAGATCGCTCCTCCTGGTTGTTTGTCGAATGTTGCTTGGCAAAAGTTTTCAAGTTAATCCAATGGGCAATGTGATTATAATTTAATGTTAAAATTGATTTAAAAGAAATTGATTGACAACTGGCGTAATGTCAATTATTAACAAATCTAAGGTCATAATCTTTACATTATAACTGGAGACGGGCAAAGTAAGCATATAAATAATTGGAACACAGGATGGGTTATAAAAGTTGTGGATTGAACAGTGTATTTTATACATGGATGCAATAGTGAACTATGTGTCTATAAAAGGAAATAAGTCAAATAACTAAACCTTCATTCTTACAATAATAACTTAACGCAAAAAGAACAAATAACTTAACGCAAAAAGAACAAATGACTTACTGTATCGCACAAATAACAAACAACTTTACGCAAAACGAACAAGTACAGCATAAAATAAGGAACGCAAAAATTCCATGAATAACTGAACCAGTTTGTAAAAAAGCAAATAACTAGCAAACTAAAATCTAACAACACAATTTCGCATTCTGACAAAAGTGATACCCAAATCTTTCATGACCATATAAAATGTATTCTCGTCTAACTAACGTATATAGATAGTCTGGGGCCTTGACAAACCACAGATTTATGAGGATCAGTGATTTTTCTTGAAAAAATTAGACTGCCTGTGCATTTAAATTTGGGCAAATTTAGCGCAAAGAATCGCAAAATTGGGAATTGTTTTTTAAGTATTAATTCATTCATAGTTGGTGTTTTCTACTATTTATACTCAACTGATGTAGCAAACACCTCGGCCAGTTTAAAAAATCTACGGTTTTGCCTTAAAAATAGCCACACCAATCACTTGCTTTATAACGGGAAACATGGGGGAAATATGCTTTCTTTTTGGGAAAAATGGAGGTAATTTTCCAAGGGGAAAGTGCCTTTAAAAAGCTGTAAAACTACCCAAGAAAAATCACTGGAGGATAATTGAATAACATTATAAAATATTGTTTGTTCTGTAAAATTTGCAATGTTTCTATTTTTCACCATTCTTTATTTTAATAGTAAACTGAGATTCAATTATGAATACTCATAAATTTGCAAAAAATAAGTCTGGCCTATAAAACTCAGATGAAACGAAAGATGATACATTTGAAAGTTAGACGCAAGTCTGCTCTAGGCGCCATTGCAGCCATTATTACACATCACAACACTAAAATTATGTTATTTTTGAAAACAATCAGCTTATGGGATTTCAAATGACCATAAACTTGATCAATCCTTTTTTCAACACTTTATTTTCCGCAAAGAAGTTAGTTTTTTCTAGTGCAGCCAGTTCAGATTTTCAAATTGCATTGGAATTAAAGAGTCCTAGGACCCCAGTCTCATTCAACCTGCATATTTTTCTTCCCAAAAACATGCTAGTCTGGGAACTTGACTAGTAAATGACTACCCACTGGTATAGGAGGAAATAGGTTCCATGGTAAATAGATAAAGGGGATGTTGGTGTAAGTAGGGCTCGATTTTACAAAACATGTGCAAATTAAACGTAACATGCAAGGACACTTCAACAATAACAGTTAACAAATTGCTGGCTTAGAACTAGAAGGTCGTAACTACAAAATCAATATTTTGAGAAAACAAGAAAAAACTGTATGAAATTTACACTCAACTTATGGTAAATTAAGCTGCTTCAACTTCAGTTTTGTCAACATGACAAGTTTGGATTGTCATGAAAATAGGCTCATAAGAAGCGCCCTGTGATGGTGATTTTAAAAACGTATGAGATGCCGGTATGTATCAGTCTTATAATGTTGTAAGTAGTACTAGCGATACAACCCTCCCATTCTAAGCCAACGAAATAATGATACAAATGTTATACAAGGAGATTACACAAGATGTGTTAGTAGATTAAGTTATTCCCAAAGATCCTCGGCACGTCCAAATTTAAACACCATTGCACTGTAAAACAGGATTTATCAAAGAATTAAATACAGCAGAGATATTAACACGGAGTAGTTCTGTAAAATTATTTAATTTCGATAGGACAAAATTTAGAGGTTTTGGTAAAAAAGACCATTTCGATGGGACATTAATTTGTAGATTTTCATTTCAATACCGTAATAAATACAAGGGCCAAAATCATTGTTCGATGGGATTTGATTTCGTGATTAAAGGTGAACCGCAAAATCCATGAAATTTAAAATCCCCCATGAAAATTAATGCTATTACAGTATCTAATATTGACCTTATTCAAACGTAGAATAAGGATAGCCAATCATATCACTTGTTACTGACCAATGGTTTAATATGGTGTGATCTGATTGGTTGTCCTTATCCTACAGTCAAGTAAGATCAATTCTGAATATCAATCCTGGTCCTCTTACCCTCTATTAGCATAATTGAAAAAAAACTTGATAAATTTCTTGTTAATATTAAAATATGGTTGTATGTATTCATAAGCAGGAAGCCCTAACAAGGGACTCATGTCCCCAAGATGCAGCACAAACACAAATCTAAAGGACCAATAATACACAATTTGCTTGCGGAAATTGATGAAATAAAAGCAAGAACCTTTTAATATAATTATCATTTTTATTGCATCAAAGCCAGGATCATGTTAATATCTCTACACTGTACTATGAATGAAATTGATACTATAAGCAGTAAATATAATTTATTATTTTTATCTAACATTAGAAATAAGAAAACAAAATCTATTAATTGCTAAAATATGATGAAGAGTAAAACTATCACCCCATTTATTTTATTAAAACATCACACAACAGATATTTGGAAATCATGGTGGCCAAACACTATCGAACAGCCATTTATGTTCAAGGTCACAGACTCAGTGCTTTTGACCTACTGACCTTATTACAAGTTGCTTCATGAATTTGAAGTCTGGTATCAGAATTATAATATTAGAGAAGAAAGTAGTAAACACACACAAAACACATATGATCAATAAAATGTGAAAAACCTAAGGAAGTTAGTAAATATCATAAAGACAAGTACCGTGATGAAATTATTACCTACCTAAAGAAAATCAAAGCGTTTTGAAGAAATGTTGCAATGCCTGGCCATTCTGGTTTATCTCCTGAAAAGAAAAGTGAAATTTAAGTTTATGTCTACATAACAAGAGATGTTTGTTAAACATGTATGCCACCAAGGCAGCCCAATAGTTGAAAATGTTGATGGTCATAACGACCTTGACCTTTGACCTCAAAATCAATAGGGGTTGCTGTTCCTAACCAATATCCTTGTTAAGTTTGACGATCCTGGGGCAAGAGTTCTTGAGTTATTGAACAGAACCCATTTGATTAAAAAAAATTGTAAAGGTCACAATGACCTTGACCTTTGACCTCAAATCAATAGGGTTTGCTGTTCCTAACCAATCTCCTTGTAAAGTTTGACGATCCTAGGGCAAGGAGTTCTTGAGTTATTGGACGGAAACCATTTTTAACTTTTAAAAATGAGGAGGAAAAATTTACATTGTTGTCAAATTTAAGTGGGAAAATATGACCTGTCATGATCTGAAATCAAAACTGGGCTGTTGTATCAGAAACTCAGATAGTTAATTACTAGACAACGACATCAGCTCAAAAATGACATTCAGTTACATAACACCTAGTCACATGTTTTTTTCTACAATATAAGTTCATTATTAAAATTTTCAATCTGATTTGAATTCGAATGATTTCTTGATATTAAATAAATTTATTAACCTCGAATATGTTGAACAGCTTGCAACATTCAAAATGTACCTGTATAATTTAAGGCAAATTGGTTTTGTTATTTTTCAGTATAGCCTGTTGTATGACTTGCACCTATACAGGACTGAGGCGACAGTATAGCTTGGCTATTTTGACCTGAGTCTGACCTTTATGCAAGAATATATTACAAGGTTCTTGCTTTGAATATATCAAATTCCGCAAGCAAATCGTGCGATATCGGTATTTCAAATTTGTGTTTGTATTACACCTCGAGTGTCTTCGTGATACTCCCCGATTATGAAAACATGCAATCGGTGTTGTAAACGTAGGCAGTGTATCAACCGTTAAATTATGCTAATCAAAATGTCAGGCTCGTGTCAAATTTGCCAAGCTATACATACAAGCAACAGAAATGAGAGAAGATCATAGTTTACCTGGTACAACATAAACACCAAATAATATCCACGAGGCAGCAATCAGTGCACCAAACCCGAGTAGAAATCCAATAAACAACCATACTCTGGCACCTGTTCATAATAAAGAAGAAAGTTAAAACACTATAATCATAACACTCCATCTGTCCATCAATAAGTGATCTAGCATATCTATCCGTACTCCATACAGAGTATAGCGAGCTCGATTTTTCCCCCTGTCTTTTCCTATAGCGAGCGAGAATTTTTCCTGTGTTTTCCTATAGCGAGCAAGAACTATTTTCCTGTCTTTGGTATTTTCTTCATAGGAAATGACACTAATCAACATCTATAAAGAAGAATTTCCTGAGTGTTGCTCAATTTTCAGATTTCCCTGACTAATTTCAAAATTCCCTGACTTTTCCCTGACCTTGAAAAAATTATGTTTTTTTCCGTGGGAACCCTGATTTACCGGATTTCAGTGCCAACAATTAAATTAAACAATTTTTATTCAAGTAACAAGCATAGAGAAGGTGTACAGAATAAAACTATTCTTTAATAAACTAGGTAGTCTATGAATGACCAAACAAGACAGTGTTCAGTAAACACTTATGCCCAGGTGGGAGCCTTGTCCATAATAACCGGCTAAACCAATCAACAAAGTAAGGATCGGCCAGACGAACAGACAATAAACGCATCAGCATCAGTAGATGCCGTGGACTGGACAATTCAACATGTATGACTTATTGCACTCAAAAACAAACGTAACTTCCCATCACTGTATGACTTATTGCACTCAAAAACAAATGTAACTTCCCATCACTGTATGACTTATTGCACTCAAAAACAATTGTAACTTCCCATCACTGTATGACTTATTGGGAGACTATGAAACGTTTATGACTGGAAGTTAACTCATTTGAACACTGCATTCCCAAACTGCATTCCCAAACATTAAACAAAATCTTAACAGTTTTTTAACATTTTCAATCGAGACAGACAGACAGGCACAGAATTATCCCTATATGCCTCCATGCTCATAAAAATCATACAAATTTGTAATAACATATGTCGATCGTAAAATGAATAAATTTTAAATCTTGAATAATTTTTTTTTTTTCATGAACAGATTTTATTTTTGCATATAAGTTGCTTATGTTAAATAAGATTGATTTAAACCAAAAACTATATAAAACTAATGTTTATTAACAAAATATAGGCCTATTCCAGTTATTTCTCTGAATTCCAGTCTATTCCGGTTATTTACTTGGATTCCGGTTAAACGGGTAACCCTTGACTTGTGATTAAACAAGATCTTACCAGTTTGTCCCATACATCCATTACTGTATGAATCTCCTCGTATCTGTCCGCTAGACACTGAATTTATTCTACAATAAATATACAAACATTTCTCATAAGCATAGAATACCATATGATAGATACAATTGGCCAAAAATTGTTTCAGAGATCAACTAGAGGCAAAATAAATAAACTCATTACGATTGCTCAATTTTTCAATTAATTTTGCTATCAAAATAAGAATATTTGATAAACAATGTGTTTACAGCGCACCATGTATGCAAAGGATTCATACAGCCAATTGAATGTGTTTTTGTAATGTAGACATATTTTTATTTTTAAAATAATGTACACTAGACTAGCATTCAGTATTTTTGCAGTATAAATCTGCAAGTTTGGCATTCTGGTGTAGAAAACAGTTAACTGTGTGTAATAGCAGGCCTCTGCGTGTATAGGGTTAAAGAAATTAAATAAATACATGTAAAATTTAAAAGGGTTTAGCTTCAGGCCTGTGAAATACTCTACTCCCATCAAATCAGCCCTTGCAAATACATAATTTCCAAGAAGATCAGATTGAATCTGCACCCCTATATTTCAAAGACTTTCAGACAAAAGGAGGGAATCAGTCGAAATAATCCTACCCCAAAAACTTACAGAAAGAACGCTACCGTCCCTATAGCTCCACACGTATGACATGCATGATTGAAATCATCTTGATCAGGGTACATAACTGCTGCATCTATAACAATCCACCATCCACTAAAAAACTGTAAAACAAGTCAAAGAAATTTCAGATAACAGGGTTGGCCATAAAAGCCAACCCTTTAAACCCGGGTTTTAAAACCCCTTAAAACCTGGGTTTTAAAGGGTAGGGTTTTAAGCAAGTTTTTCCATATTTTGGGGGTTTGAAGAAATTATTTCTAAAAAAATCATATGATATGTAAGACTATAATAACAGAACATTAACCTATTATTGGGTTATCTGATCTTGAAAGTAGCATGAAGGTTAATATTTAGACCATTTTAAAGTGGATAATTGCCTTTGAAATTCTTGGTAGGTGTGATATACAGAGTTAAACACTGTCTGACACCTTGAAGGGTGCTATTTAAGGCAATTCTTCATGTAATTTTATGAAATTATTAATGAAAAAAATTAAAACCCAAAATTATTTTTATAAAACCCTTTAAAATCCCTTATTGCCCTTTAAAACCCCTTAAAACCCTTTAAAACCCAAAAACCCATTTGGGTAGGGTTCTAAACGAAAAAGTGGGTTTATGCCAACCCTGTCAGTCAATACCTCTTTTCAGACATTCAGTAGTAACTAGCAAGTCAATAGATACCAGGACATCGTTACATCAGCCTGTGAAGTAAGTTAACTATTTGAAACTGCTTGCCCGCATCACTAAAGTTACAAGTTAATTAGTGCAGAAGTGACTTGCCTGATTACATATTTAGGGCCAGGTTCAATCCCAGGCTGCGTCATGCCAAAGACGAAATAAAAATGGTACCAGACATTCCCTTGCTAAACACTCAGCATATTACGGAAACTGGCTTCTCTTCTGAGTCTTCTTTCATACCATCATGGCAATAGATAACACCAGGAATGAAGTGTTGAGAGAGTGATTAATATAAGTTGAAAAAAATTTGTTTCGCAATCGACCTTAAATAAATTAGTATAAACTAAGTTAATCTACTTACCAGAAGACCAGAGATTACAGATGCCACCAAGTTGCGTCTTTCACCAAGCTCAAGGCATTCACAATTCGGCAGACTGCAGTTATCCAAAAACCCAGACATTTTGGCTATACTGTAATCTTGAACAAAACAAGTATTTATGTCATTAAAAATTAATTTAATCATCAGGGTTGTCATAAGGAGGAGGCAGGAGGCCAATTTGAATTTTGACTGCCTCAAATGATATTTGAGCTGCCAAAAATTGACCCCCATATGCCTTCCATCTTCAGTGCTCAGGCACCTTGGCCTCTTCAAATGTACAAAAAAGCCTCCTACTTGAAATCCTAGTGAAAACCCTGATCATTATAATATTCATTTAGTTCCAGTGCTCATCATGGAGGAGTTGTCTTACCTGATTGCTATCCATTAACTTGAAGACTGCGCTACTAAGTTCTATTGCCTAAGCAAAGTGCAACATAAAGCTTTCCACGGGACGTAATCCAAGCCTATAAGTATTTTATTTAATTAAACAGGAGGCAACTGAATGAAGGGGCTTGGTAGCGCTTTGCTTAGGAAACAAAACCTGTTGTTGAGCTAAGATTAGCTAAGCCTTTGTCAATGACTCGGTCAATGTCTTAATAGAGCCTTCTGTTCGCGCATTTTTCGTAAACTGGTGAATCGTGGTGATCCCAAGCAAAGTTTGCATCACAAAATATTCACATGTTTTTCTTGACATTGTGTTGTTTTGAATAATATATTATATATTAAAAAAAATAATTATATATATATATACAGTTGTTTCGGGTAATTCTGCGCATCGGGTAATTTTGCGCACCTTAACTTTCTATTTCATACAGGCTTTGCTCTGTCGTTTTCCTTTGGTCCTAGAGTGTTTTTGAAGATGTGAGTTGTTTATATAAAGTTTTATGATCAAATCAACGAAATCTGACAAGTATTTCTATGAAAAATTGACCAAAATGAGTGTCAACGGCGATTTTCTTTAATTTGGCATACCAAGTGACACCCAAATTGAATAAAAGCACTTTTGTAATGGATGATGACTTTTCCTTTTTTGTCAACATTGTCTTAATGACTTATTTTTTCGATACTGTGATAAATTTCTTATGAAAAAAATCTTTGAAACAGACTATACAAAAGAACATTTCCACCTGCGCAGAATTAGCCGAAAAAATTTACGTCATGAAAACTGGCAGTCATCTTGTTTTGTGACGACATTTGACCTAGTTTAGCGACGGTACGATGTTATGAATTGTTTACATTTGTCAATGAAGGATCAGTCTATCCAAACAGCACCACACTTTATTCTAAAAATAAAATAATCTCAAATGTAGAAAGCTAATAACCGTTAGGTGCGCAGAATTACCCGACAGCACTGTATTGTTTTGCATCGAGTATGTGTTATAAAATTAAAAGTTGCCGTAATCACATACTGGCGGGTTGTTATATCAGAGGCGTATTGCAATGCGATAGAGATGGTTGAGCATCATCGCATAAAATTGCCGCAATGTCATTTAACATTTATCAGGTTGGGTACAAGACTAAATTTAATAACGCCTTGGCGAAATATCACTTTTTTTACAAACGTAACTTAATAATTAATTTGGCGTGAAAGTTACTGAAACCTAGTTCTGGATACCATAACTAAATGATCTTTTCTTGATACTGACATCGACGAATTGGAATAATCACTGAAATGGAATAATCATCGTCTAAGAGACTAAGAAGCTTGGACCTGAAACCCAACATGTTATTGTTAATGTTGCGACTGTCAATGTGATGTCACTTTGCCTTGTTGTGTTCCACCCTATAAGCACAACGGCGATATTTCAATTGACACGATCAGGATTCAATACATGTAGTTTAGAATGCTTTTGGCCATACCTTGATAATGGAACTTAGGTCCGAGAACCTGTGGGATGTGAACTTGCATTTTAATAGCAACAACCAACCATTTTTATCCGTGAATAAATCTGTACAAATGAATGCATTTTTAAAAAGTGCTAGGTGTGAGAAGTAAGAAAATATAAGGTTTATAAGTATAAAATGGTGATTTAGCTTTTTACAGAGGTTCAAAGTTGTCAAAAAGTGTACTAGAAAAAGACCTCATTTTCATTTTTAGAATTTTTTCAACCTCACTGGAATTTTCACCTCAAAAGACTTAAAAAGCACCAATAAGTATGCTAAATGTGTGTCAATTCTATTGATTGCACAATATAAACCATTATTTTACTTTTTTGTGATGATACACCTGCCATATCAACCATTATTAACATTGCCTTTTAAGTAAAAAACATTAAAATCGAAGAAAGTAAAATTTATAATATAAATGATATATTTTGAGCAAAGAGTGGACAAAAAAAGTTGTAATGCAAACAAACATGCATTTTTAGAAACGAGTTCGAAAATATTTAGGGCGAAAATTAATGTTGGTACGAATAATATTGGGTGCGAAAAGGATGGTACGAAAATATTTGGGACGAAAACGATTATCTCATTTCTGGCTCAATTCTTCTGTTAAAGTGAACAAAGTTGTGTTTTATTATTAAAATACGACCTAAAATACACAGATTAAGAGAAACAACTGGAATTATGGGTTGTTTAAAGTTATTATGAACAATATTCCAAACATCATCGTGTTTAGTTGTTGTTGTTGAGGTTCTCAAAGTGAAAGTAAATTACCTCCCTTGTCAAAGTTTCATCATCAAAATTCGGCATTTTTACGCCCAGAATTCCTTTAAACTTTACTTGAAAATGATAAATTGATGATTATTCTTTAAAATGAGCATGGATTTACTTGCGTTTTCGTCATTTTAAGAAAAGAAATCTGAAACTGAAAATTGCCTTTTTGATTTTTTTCATGAAAAATCTTCCGTATGGCATCAAAATTACTCAAAACGTGAAGTTAAACCTTTCATCTAGGCATATACGGGTATATTTGCCTCCAAAACCCTTGCATTTGTTCGTATAAAGGCGTTGAAAAAAGGTGGTATACTGAGGTCAGAAATCCGTGACATTTTCAAAATTACCTCCCCTGTTTAAAGGGGGGGTTGGTTGTTGCTAATTTAAAAAAAAAAATGTTGTGAGTTTTGCGCTCATGCTCTGCATGTCAAATTTAACTGGTTTTCCAAGCACATTTGGTAACTTATTTAATTGAAAAATATACCTTGTTATGTTGTTAATCAAATGAGCGTCTCCAGAAGGTACACGATGTAAATAATTAAAATATATTCATGATCTTGACTCACGAACACAACTGTCAAAAGCCACTTCCTGTTTACTAAATAAATATTTGCGAATAACATTTGTACAACATCGTTGTCGACTACAATCCTAAATCCTTTAAATAAGGAATTATAATGCGTTGCATCAATAAAACAACATGACATGCATTTATTACAATACATACACATGTAATGTACCCAAACTACCAACAGAAGACATGCATGTATCGATATATGTAGTAATATGTTATATTATTGATAATCACACTAGCGTAGCCCGTCATAAATTGTAAGGGGTGCTCGCACAAAAATTCTAGGTATAGTCGTCTGTTGATAACGAGGCGCACGTTTATGACACACAGTTAGCATGAGTTTGTGATTATCTTCTTCTTTTTCTTCACCACCTTATTCTTCTTCTCCACCTTCTTCTTCTACTCAGAACTTTAGCATATTCAAAAAAAATTCTTCTAACACCGTATTTTTTTTTCAAAATACATATTCTTCCTGTTCACCTTAATAGGCCTACTTCTTATTCTTCTTAATATTCTCAAATACCAAAGATAAATGTCTATTTTCGGTATTTGATATTCTCTTTTTATCTTATTTAAAACCATGTGATTTAAGAGCGACTGCATTGTGTTTGTTATCATGGAAATATATACGCCTCAAAATCAGATACAGTAGAAACTCCCCAATCCGGAACCTCTCTAATCCGGAATCCCCCTCAATTCGAAATTTTTTCACGGTCCCGATTCGTTCCTTCTAAAAGGTATGTGCAAAAAACCCCCTCAATCCGGAACCTCCGTACTCCGTAGACCGGACTACTTTTACGGTCCGGAATGCAAATATACAGTGTTATTTAAACTCCCCAATCCGGAATTTAACGCTTGATCCGGAATTATTGTGATTTTAGAAAAAATATGTCAAACGGTTTATTTGATCGGCAAATGTTCTGTTACTCGTGAAATTGCTTTTAGCATCAACCCGAGTGTTTCCGTATAGTAGGGCACGGGGTAATTTGTTGATAATTCGTCATTTTGTAAATAACTCACCATGGAGAAATTTTTTATTTGTTAAAAACAATTACATTCGTACATTAAAATGTATTGTGGCTCACATAAACAAAGATTTGATTCGTAATTACCCTTACTATTGACAGGCTTTTTTTTATCGACGTATAGTCGGAATGACGTTAAATCAAACGGTTTTGCACTTGGTTTTAGACACGAAGGACCGTACACAGGTTGATTTTAAACACGACCCTATACGAAGAGCAGAAATGGAGATCGTTATCACACCTTTTAATCTGTTAATTGCCTGACAGGGGGATTAACTGCCTGTTTGCAGTGTAGCCAGAGGCAATTACCAGTAGTCAGTTGTTTATTTGTGTCTACAGGTCTTTCCGGTATACAGATCTTTACACCAAAATAAAAAAAATAGGTTTGAAAAAAAAAAATTCTAAGCTTTGAAATTATTTTTTCGCCAATCTAAAAAAATTTCCGCCAAGAGCGGAAATGTTGAGTAGCAGCGGAAACCCCTTATGTAAAATGGACTTCAGAATACAGACATACTGTACCAACAATAGTGTACACCAGACGATATAAAATTTTCCCTATAAACACTACATAGGTAAAACCTCTCCAATCCGAAATCCTCTCTAATCCGAATTTTTTGGCCGGTCCGAAGGGAGTTCGGATTAGAGAGTTTTTACTGTATATATATAACCATTGCTTTTTAAATTTCTTCTTCTTCCTGTTGAGTACAGATCCCACACTGGGGCAATGTCGTAATATTAAAATCGTATGAGCGGTGCAGCAAGTATTTACAGTGTGAAAGTTTCAAACGTTTAAAACAGTATATATTCTTCTATTCGCTGACCCACATCGTCGGATACCCACGGTACAAATTACGTACAACTTCATCTTCCACTGTTGTCACACTTTTCCCCTTGACAAGAGAGTACAGTTTCTTCGGGTTGCGGTCTGTAGTTACCATGTCGCTGATGTAGCGGTTGTAGGCCTTCCTACATTCGTAACCCATGTCATTTCGTGCCTGCTTGTAGCGGTTGATGTCAGCTTCGGTTACAGTGGTCCTGGCTCTACAGAATGCCCTCTTCTTAATACTTGATAGTCGTTTGGCTTTCCTGGACATCCATGGCTAGTAGAAGCGTCGGGATGACATCTTTGATGGTAGTTGACAAAGTCCCTGAATGTGTTCCATAATGTACATTGTATCTATGTCAGTGGTGTGGGAGTAGCGCGAGTTGTTGTTAAACAAATGAGTGTAGGCCTAACACATCGCTCCTGGTGCCTTATTCACCAACGTTGTAAGTCTAAAATTCAGACTTAGACTTTAAATTGCAAAATGTTCTATTCGCTCTCACGATGTTATAAACGTACCGATTTTGATATAAATTGGGATACATATTCAGTGGGTGACAACAAATAATCAGATAAAGTTTCGCATGGTTAAATCTAATTGCAAAGAAATGACAGTGATTTTATATGTAGTCAATTTTAAGTCTAAGTCTGAATTTTAGACTTACAACGTTGGTGAATAAGGCCCCTGGTGACTGTATCAAGAACATAGTCAGACTCATCTTCAAGACACGATACACAACACCATTGTCCAACTACTTTCTCTTAGGACAATCCTTTGGTGTATATCGTAATCTAACAGTGGATGTCGAAGCCTCCCGATGCTGCAACGACATACTAGTAATTGATGATATGGGTGACATGTATTTAAACATACTAGTAGATGGATGGAAATCGTAACCATCATCATTTCCAATGTTGGACCTTAAACACAAGATACAGCGCCTTCTATGCACCATGGCCAGTCACGGTTGCATACACGGTCCCCATCCCCGGGGATCCTGATCATCCACGGGGGATAAGAGGGAAAACGGCCGGGTGTTTACCTTCCAGCTTCCCCCGCAGTGCCTAACCCAATACCCCGGGAACGATATTTAGTTGTCAGTGGCGGGGGAAATAACGGAGATTTTACCATCGGCTGTCCCCTACAGGACCGTGGAAGGGCGTGGGGTTTGACATTCAAGTTTTGGGTGCAAGTGACTGATGCAAATACATAGCTGACGATAGCCTGACTGCCTCCGTAGCCTAGTGGTTAGCGTGCTTGTCGCAAAATCGGACGACTCAGGTATAAATTCAGGTGGAGGCACTCGTATACCTGTCATATTTCAGCAGAATGCTGACTGGCAAATGAAGGATGTGCTCGACACAAGGAATTGCAGCATCGGTGGTAGTATAACTTGGCATGTGGACAATGACCCCCATATGGTCCCCTTTACAAACCAAGATCAAATAAAATAGTTAGATCTCTATAATACTCCATTACTAGAGTAAGATAAGATAAGGTAAGTATTATATATAATCATAAAAAATAATATCTATTAGATATTTTTTTTATATTTGCTGTTGGCTTTTAGAGGGGACAATGGGTATCATGTCAAACTGCCAAGCACATTTGGGTAAACTATTCCATAACCCAATTAAATTCTGCTGATGAGGAAGAGTCCGTATAATGAGAAATGACGACCGAATCTCTTGTTGGGGTTCTATATAGTAGATCATGGTAAATGCTGCGATCGGTCAGTTTCAGTTTACCACTATGGTAATATAATTATAATGAACGTCATGTTTTGAAATTCAATCGCATAAACTGTAATCACCTTCAGATTCCTTTGACGACATCCCAGGAAGTTAAGACAGAAAACTAGGTTATTCTGGGACAACCCTCGTGAATATTACGTTATCATAACTTAATTCAGCGACATTATCTCGTTTAATTAAAAATGAATTGTTCGATACTGTACTAGTACAAATATAAATTGTCATATAAATTGAATCACATTTCACAGTCACAGTCCTTGGACAACAGAATTAAGAGCTGCATTGTATCGTAAAGTTGTGGATATTACCTTGAGGTATACATTGTATCACTTACGCACACTCCCAACGCAACACCTGTATTTTTCATGATTTCTCGACTTTAAAAAAATGGATCTGGTTCAAAATTTGGCTGTGAATAAACTAATAAATGTACTTGTTGAATGTCTACCAGAATTTTTTAGTTAATAAGTTCATCGAAAGATAAAAATAAAACGAAATAATGAGCGTCACTGTAAAATGAAAAGTCACAAAAATGACGACATGTGAAAATATACTGCAAGGCGGAGCTTTGGGTTCCATAACAAGTAAAACACAAGCAATACTGCAGAATAACAGCATGCAAAGATGCCACTATCACCAAAGTCTTCGAATTTCAATATTATTTTTAACTTGCTGAAATGAAATGTGTATGTTACCAATGAGACGCCAAACAACCCTACACAACCTGCAAAAACAGGTCATCTTTTCGGAATTTTTGAATGCGACCATAATATTGATCAGGAAATGGGGTTGATCGATGTTGCAGATGAATAAATACATCACAAACGACATTGATAGACATTCAAGATGCTAAGAATCATTAACTGTTACGAATTTGTAAATGTCATTATTCGCGATCGATCATTTTA
Organism: Spisula subtruncata; assembly: GCA_963678985.1. Lineage (NCBI taxonomy): Eukaryota > Metazoa > Mollusca > Bivalvia > Venerida > Mactridae > Spisula > Spisula subtruncata. The sequence goes on along the minus strand of OY787664.1, from coordinate 53,057,388 downwards.
CTGTGATGAACCTTTTAGTAAAAAGTTCACCCAGTTTTTCAACATTAATTGTTCATGTCTTATTTCTGTGACTTTTCAATTTACAGTGATGTTGATTGTTGGAAATTATTATTTACTTGCCATTGTTTGATTTTAATACAAAATCACAATAACGTCATTAAGATGTGTATGTTTGCAAATGCCAATTTTGAATCAAATCCCTTCATAAACAACTGAGCAATTTTGAAAAACATAGGTGTTGCGTTAGGAGTGTGCGTAAATGTATTAACTTGTTTACTCACAAATACTCACAAATCCGCTTCTGAGAGAAGGTCCAGCTACAGGAACTCTTAATTCAGCTGTAAGATTTCAACTGCTGTGTAGTTTGTTGGTGCTATGTATACCGGTTTTAATTTTGGTTTTATAATTATATTTAGTGTCTTGGCTAGCCAAGAATTTGTCCAAATTTCTTTCGAATGAAATGATTGTTTTACAGTCTATAACTTTTTGTGGTAAGGCATTCCAGATATCAGCAACTCTGTATTTGAAGGAATTCTGTCGGATTTCTAATCGTGCTCTATTCTTGAAGATTTTTTTGCTGTGTCCCCTCGTTCTACCAGTCTCATAAAGCTGGAATAAGTCGCATAACTTAGGGTCATACTCTTCACACAAGATTTTATATACTTCTATGATGACTCCTCTACATCGTCTATAGGTCAATGATGGTAATTTCAGCCTTTCAAGTCTCCCAGGGTCACTAAGTTGGTCCATTTCAGGTAGCATTTTTGTCGCTCTACGTTGTAGGTTTTCAATCATATCGACATGTTTTATTCGGTAAGGACTCCAAACAGGATTAGCATACATTTATTACCATATTATTACATGTTGCTACGGGAATTAAATATTGCACGCAGTTAGTATGGTATCGTGAGTTTATTTTCTGAAACGTAATTCTAAACATCAATGTCCTTACTCAATCAATAAGTAACGGATTAAGTAACGCACTTGACTAATAAGAAAGCTAGGGCGTAGCCGTTATGGGGATGGACAGTCAAAAATGGTCAAAACGACTATTTTCATAAAAATGTTATTAATGCATAGCGTGTATTTCTGTGCGTCGGAATTGCAAATTTGACATATTCATGTCGGAACAAAAATTGTTTAAATGGCATTTATGTCAAATTTTAAGCAAAAATCATATCAGGGGAGACAAATCTTGCGATACTGTTAAAGCACGCAAGATAATATGAAAACGAGGCTAGACGGAAAAAGCTCGCCAAAGTGGGTCAGCACACGAATCGGGCATTTTCCAGACATAAACAGACAATTTTCTTTGTTTGCATGGTTAGGATACGTTCAATGTCTTCTACACTCGACGTGTGACCTTATACATGTAGACAACAACGCTGATATTGGGTTGACAAAGCGAAAGTAGATCTGTGCTCCAACTGCACGCGGGGAAGACGCTTTTAAGGTAAATAAACGACATTTTCTGTATTTTTTTTTATATTCCACCTTGCCGTATTACTGTTGGTGAATGCCTACTTGTACGTGCATGCTATAGACAGTAATTAATCGGTGCAAAACCATCGGTTGGGCGCGAAATTAATTAAATATTACTAAATTTGTAACCGGTGTCGCAGTTGGAACTATCGCTTGTGATTAGTCCCCATTGTTTTTGTTTTGCATTGTTATCAGGTTATTTACTCTGTGACACTCAATGTCAGTTATTTGATAGAAAAGTTCCAAAATATGATATTAAGTTTATCTTATTGTAGTATAAACTATTTCAATAGAACAGTCAGTGAGATTGAATCAACTTTCAATTAACTAATTAGGTAGGCAGTGGCTAGGATTACGGTACCGTAATCCTAGACCCACAGGCTAGGATTACGGAAGTTCCGTAATCCTAGCGAGTCCTAGCTAGGGCTGTCTAGAATTACGGAAGTTTTTATACCGAGTGCAATTAAGCGTTAAACTATACAAATATTGGTATATTTATATACAAATATCAGAATATCATGCTTCGAATTTTACTTCGCTAATATTTTGTCTTTGCAGGGGAATAAAATGGAGGCGGTCCGAATGTTTATAAATTAATTAATGTACGTACGTGGTCGAATACACAAATGTAGTTCCATTGAAATTGATTGTCATGATCGAAACCAATTGTGCAGGGATTTCCCTGATGCAGGTTTTCTGCGTCCCTGAAGCAACTTTTTGGCTAGGGACCCCCATTTCAGCATAAGTGTGCATCCTTGGGACCCCAATAGGATCCTACGAATAGACGTTTTCGTTTCTGCTAGAACATGTTTTTTCTGCTATTAATTACCCTTATGGTTCATGGAGCAATCTATATCTCTACAGTACATGTTAATATTTTTTAAGTTTGATACTGTAACAATGAACTTTAAATGCATACCCGTACTAGATGGGACCCCAAAAATTTCTCAGGGACTCCCTTAATATAAACCTTAAGGGTCTTAGGACCCTCGTATGAAAATTTCTAGGGAAAACCCTGATTGTGTTGCTAATTTTGGTAGTAGATCTGATATGTTTGTTCGTCATTCGGTCCTCGAAATAAACATTAAGTAGCTAAATCGTTTGTTCATTCACAATTTACATAGCCTACTACTGGATCTACGTTGTGACGGTGCGTAGTGATACGAATTCCAAACATGGTCATATTTAGTTTCCTAATTATTCATTTTAATTTGTAACTGATTACGCTTTGCATGTCATCAGGAATATTTTAAAATTAGAATTATGTAAACAATCGATCTTGTATACGATTTTAAAATATAATTCAAAGGTCATGCAAGGTTTTATTTGCTCAACTAACGTATATGCCTTCGTGTATATACATTCATGCCTGCTCTGATCACACGAGCTGCATTCGTGATAAATGTTGAAGTATTCTTTTGCAACCCTGCTATTATCTGTTATCTCAATATATTTTTCGTATTTTAATAACTTTATAAATTTATACGTAGATAAAAGTACATGCTTTATAATACAGTATCAAACGTATTTGCAATTTAGATACTTTCCGCCGTTTAATATCTTTACTATACTTTATGTCTTTACCATAACCAAAACTGATTACTCGATGGTCAATATACCAATACTTGTATAAATTCATCAAATATTAATGTCAACATGCAATATAAGGCGACCTGCACGCTTAATTGCACTCGATATAAAAACTTCCGTAATTCTAGACAACCCTAGCTAGGACTCGCTAGGATAACGGAACTTCCTAGCCTAGCCACTGCCTAACTAATTAGGTAATTGTGTTCTTCGAATTTAATTATACAACAGTCCGATGCAACTAAGGCCCTCTCCACCCACGGGGATCGCTGGGGATGGGCGGTGGATAGCAGGGGAAAAGGCCACATTTCTACTTTCCTGATTCCCCCGCACTGCCAGGGATTTTGTCTCTGAAACAATATCCCGGGGACAATATTTAGTTGTGAAGGACCAGGGAAATACCAGAGATTTTACCATCATTTGTCCCACATAAGGCAGGGAATGGCCCGGGTTTTTACTTCCCAAAAGTAAAAATCCCTGCCCATCCCCACGGTTGGGGGACCGTGGATTCAACTGACAGGTGAATTATGTATACTCTACTGCCATTGAAATTATTTGACTTCAGGTAAATTTTATTTCTTGTTTAGAACAGGTTTGTGGCCGGGTTGTTAGTGCTCTTGACCACCAATCTGGAGGTCAGTGGTTCTCGGCTGGTGCTCCAGTAATATCAGAAATGAAGTTTATTATTTCCTACCCTGGTATCCAACTAACTATTATAGTAACTGTATAGTAAAAAATAACTATAGTTGATTTCCAGCAATTGCAAAAAGGTTATTGAAAATCTGACAGGGACGGCAGTACTCAACAAAGATACGAGAAAATCTGACAGGGACTGCAGCACTCAACTTAAGAAGCTTATTAGGGTCGCTCGGTGCAGCCTTCCCAAAATCCGTCGGTTCTGACCAATGATTTTGGGCTCGGACCGATGTGAATTGTAAATCTGTGTAAGAAAATAGAGCATCACTGGTCAATATCCCAGCAATATTGCCAATTAATTAACCCCTCTAGCTGGTACCCAAGCACATCATGGTAGTTGCGTGTATATTATATAGTATGGGAAATTTATCGGTCAATAAATAATAAAAACAAAAAAATACTTGTTTTATTACAAAACCAGAGTGGGTATCAATAGCTTTTAAGGGTTTTAATTGACAGTATTGAATTACCGATTAGTGGACAAAATCATTAGCTGCGTTCATCGAGAATCGGCGATTCTTTGCGGTTATGTCAGTTGGTCATAATTTTATTTTGTGATCACCATTTAAAGTTAGATATTAGTAATTTTAGTGGTAATTATATCAGTATACAGTAGAAACTCCCCAATCCGGAACCTCTTTAATCCGGAATCCCCCTCAATCCGAAATTTTTTCACGGTCCCGATTCGTTCCTTCTAAAAGGTATGTGCAAAAACCTCCCCAATCCGGAACCTCCGTACTCCGTAGACCGGACTACTTTTACGGTCCGGAATGCAAATATACGGTGTTATTTAAACTCCCCAATCCGGAATTTAACGCTTGATCCGAAATTATTGTGATTTTATACAAAATATGTCAAACGGTATATTTGATCGGCAAATGTTCCGTTACTCGTGAAATTGCTTTTAGCATCAACCCGAGTGTTTCCGTATAGTAGGGCACGGGGTAATTTGTTGATAATTCGTCATTTTGTAAATAACTCACCATGGAGAAAATTTTTATTTGTTAAAAACAATTACATTCGTACATTAAAATGTATTGTGGCTCACATAAACAAAGATTTGATTCGTAATTACCCTTATTATTGACATTTTTTTATCGACGTATAGTCGGAATGAGGTTAAATCAAACGGGTTTGCACTTGGTTTTAGACACGAAGGACCGTACACAGGTTGATTTTAAACACGACCCTAACGGAGATCGTTATCACACCTTTTAATCTGTTAATTGTCTGACAGGGGGATTAACTGCCTGTCTGCAGTGTAGCCAGAGGCAATTACCAGTAGTCAGTTGTTTATTTGTGTCTACAGGTATTTCCGTTATACAGATCTTTACACCAAAATAAATTTTTTCGCCAAAAGCGGAAATGGTGAATAGCAGCGGAAACCCTAATGTAACATGGTCTTCAGAATACAGACATACTGCACCAACAGTAGTGTACACCAGACGATATAAATTTTCCTTATAAACACTACATAGGTAAAACCTCTCCAATCCGAAATCCTCTCTAATCCGAACTTTTTTGCCGGTCCGAAGGGAGTTCGGATTAGAGAGTTTTTACTGTAATTGTTTTGCATGAACGTTCCATAACTTGGCATTCGTATTTAGCTGCTGAGTATGTATTATTTCCCCCAAAGATTTCTAAATTTTCCCCTTCAAACTAGATTTCATAAAGGAGAATTTAACGTTAAATGAGAACTCCAAGTTTAATTTTCCCACATGCCAACTTTCCCCTTCATATTGGCCTGGACTCCTCCCCCTCCAAAAGTAAAAAGAAACTCTGCAGTCAATGTTATGTCCGGCTGGATGGGCGTGGCAGCAAGGAATACAGGGGGAATTTCATAGACGACTCTTCCCAACAGACGGGAATTTGACAACCTTATCGGCGCTGAGTCCCAGGGAATAGACTTAGTTCATTTCCAAACCCGGGTATTACTAGAGGATAACATCCGGCATTCCCAGGGATTCAGACAGTAAGCATTTTCTCTGGGGTGCAGCGCCCGGGTTGGCATAATATTGGCTGATACATCAATTGTAAACACACAACAGAATATTTCGTTGAAAAGCTATATAATTTATAAATCCAAACGGCAACGAATTTAGCATGATTTTCTATTTGTAGATGGATCAAGACGTTTCTCCGGTAGAACCAGGAGATCCCATCCAGCAGTCTGATAGTAAGAAGGAAGATTTTGCTGATACAGAAGTTAGTGTGGATGATAAACAAGCCCCTGCTGATATTGGCCCCACTGGTGATGATGCTGATATTGGCCCCACTGGTGATGAAGCGGACCTTGGCCCCACTGGTGACGAAGCGGACATTAGTCCAACTGGTGATGTAGCTGAAAATGCACCTGAAGATGTAAACACAGAGGTTGACACAGCTAAGGAACTGGTAAATGAAGCTGAAGGGATGGAGATTGATGAACCTGTTCCAATATCAGGTGAGTTGTTTGCAATTTATGGAGGGTAAAGTGGTAAGGAATAGTAAGCAGCTGTTTTGTTTTGCAGTTTCATACTGAACATACATACATGTATACATGAGGCTGTTTGGGAATTATAAAATGAAAAATTGTTCCTGTAATTAATGCACCAGACACTTAAACCCTGGCCCACCTACCAGGGAATTCATTTTATGTTGGGTTGAAACAAAGCACATATATGATTTGTATACTTCAACCAATAATATTTTCATCCCATAATAATAGATTAGAACCAGATATGACACTGTAGTCAGTTCCTTAGTTTATTGCCATTGTTTGTCTATTTGTTTTTAAAAATCAACCTATGGACAGTTTAGCCAGGAGTGTTTTTTGGTTCTCTATATTTCTATTTCTACAATCAATTCCTATAATTTGACAACACATATAATGAAAGTGATTACAATAGTCTTGGTATCCTACCTTGTAGATGCTTTAACAGATTCTGTGAGTAATGAAGCAGATGATGTTGATGATACAGACCAGACCAACGTTGATCCTGAAGATGTAACACCATTAAATGTGAATGATGAACAACATGAGGAGAATATGGAGGTAGAACAAGAAGTTAGTGATGTTCGTGACACTGTGGATACAACTGAGGATAATGAAATAGCTGAAAATGTTGCTAAAATTGAAGATAATAAAATGGCTGAAAACGTTGATAAAATTGAAGATAATGAAATGGCTGAAAATGTTGATAAAATTGAAGATAATGAAATGGCTGAAAATGTTGATAAAATTGAAGTTAATGAAATGGCTGTTATTGAACAGACTGAAGATGCTGTTTCTATTGAACTAAATGACAACGAAGGTGCAGAGGAGGAGGATGCAAAACCAGAGGAAGACATTCTGGAAGATGCTGAGCCTGCTACTGGAAGTGGAGATGCGGACAATGTAGGAATTGCTGCTGATGATGAAGATCTTGACTTAGATAATGATACTGCTCCAAACCAAGTGACCGATGAACCATTTAATATAAATGAGGATGTAAATTCAATATCTGCAGAACAGGAACCGGATGGGATTATAGAACCAGAAAGTCATGTTGAGGAGACTGCTGAACCTGAGGTTGAGAATGATAGTGTACAGGCTCCGGGAAATGAAAATATTGCCGACACTCGTCATACCGCAGTGAGTGCTGGACCTGAAGTTAACAATGATAGTGTGCATGCTCTGAGTAATGAGTATATTGCTGACAATGTTGATACCACAGAGGTGACTGAAGTTAAAGAGACTGTTAGTGAAACTGTTAGTGATAATGATGAACATTCTAAAGATAGTGTTTTGGATGTATTAGACGAGAATACTTCTGGTGCTATAAATGAAGGGGATATGGAAGAAGGTAATTTAGATACATTGGATGATGATGCTGAAGGTGTTGGTGATGACAACGATGATGGAAATGGAAGTAAAGAACAGTCTGTGGAGAAGGAAACTGAATCGGGTAAAACTGCTGTTTTCTGGTGCATTTTCACATTTTTACTATTAATTTAACTCCGATGGTAGATTTATGCTATAATGAGTTTAGTTTATTGACACAAGATCAGCTATATTATCAGCTGAGAAATCTGAATTTCCGAGACTTTAATGCATTCCCTAGTCACTGTGAGAAAATAATGTTAAAATTTAATAACTTATCCGTTGTAACAAACATATAGTGCGTCCGGGATAACTTGAACTGCGGGAAAATTTGGAATAATCCATATAGGTGGTTCAACCAAGTGTGCACAATTTATTCGTGCTATTTTAGTATAGAAATGACCGTATGTGTTTACATAAAAAAACAAATTTTTCAACAGTAGGCAACTCCGGTCAGTGTTTATAAATATCACATTATCCTGGGCGCACTATACCATTTATTTATAAAAATTGAAACACTTGTAGATTTCAGTCATAAAAATACTTCCTGGTGTTTTCTTTCTAAATTCTATCAAGTAAGTTTAACCACTTTCAATGTCTACCTATATTTTGTAGATAAACAAGAAGCAGAGACTGCTGAGGATGTTGGTGTTCTCTCTAATGATGATATAAATACACAAACTGAGGTAAGTCATTTCAGCGTTTTCTATGGTTATAAATAGACTTACTCCGGATCTCCACTTATCTGTAGGTACAAACCAATCTTTAATACTGTTTTAATTCTTGTGTCACTTATGGTAAAAATGCATATATCGAGAAAATAGAGTTGGGTCAGTTGTTTGCATATGAATATAAAATCAGGTCTGACTAGGCCAGATTTGTTTGTACCTACATGTGAATTAATGAAAAAAAAAACACCTTGCACAAAGTTCCAGATATCCTAATAAACCACCCACGGGCCATGCATTTTGCGAAAGGGGGGCTTTCATTTGGAGTCTCAATGTTAAAAAAAAAATTATATTCTAGAAGAAAATGGTGAAAAAGTCATAATAAATTACAGTGCTCCAGATAATTTTTAGGTGTAATGAGTCGTTCACTCCCTGTTTTCAAAACTAGTGAGTGAAACACTCCGGAGACAAAATATCAATGACTTCGGATTTAAACACATAGATTGATAGTCACATTCAATAAGTAAGCAATAAAAATTCCCTTTTTCCGAATGCCTGTGCTGTCCCATTGGCATATGTTCACTGTTGCTATAAACCCTTATCAATATATTGACAAAGTGGAAATAAAATGCATCTATTTTTTTCATGAAACGATGTGAAAATAAACTGTGAAGCATTTGTATTGAATGATCTGCATTCAAAATTATTTAAAAAGTTTTGTGAATTGAATTACATGATATAATTGATCTATCTGTAAATTAACATCGACTTTAACTAACCGTGAAACGCGCATTTTTCGTGTGTTGTCAATTGCTTCTGTCATGCATGTATTTTCAATTTTTGTGTTGGAAAGTTTTAATTCAAGCTTTTATTATAGCATCTCCCATGATAAATAATATGCAAGGTCGTACATACTCTCATGTGTTACCACATCTGGATTAAAATACACGCACATGAGAGCTAGAATCCTGCATATTTACCGATAAAAACTTTTGTTTTCATAGTGACATTTGTCAGTGGATTTTTCTACCTGTACACCGGATTGGTAGTGTCTAAAACCAAGACAACTGACCGGATTACGGAAGAGTTACTTCCCTTCGACGCATCGGAATCTATCAGAAATGCGTGATCGTCTTTTTCAATGCGTTTTACGACGCACAGAAATAATTTTTAATGCGTTATGCATTAATTTCAATGCGTAATCACGCTTTCACGCACCTTATCTGGAGCTCTGAATTATTATAAATGTCTATTTTATTGATGAAGCAGCAACAAAATATTGATAACCATCATATAAAACATCAATAAGTATATTATTCTAAAACAAAACCAGATACAATTTTTTTCCAAAAAGAAGGGGGTACTATTAGAGGGGGGGATGGGGGGGGGCTATTATTCCGGGGAATATGATAATACTGGAGTCTGTATTCTCATTGCATGTCTTCAGCCATACCTATAATGTCTAAAAAGGTCAGCTATAAGATTAAAAGTGGTACTGGTATTTTCTTAAGTTAATTAATGATTATGTTTATGCAAATCGTGTCATATATGCATTGAGCTTGGGGTTTCTCTGTCAAATAAAATTTTTTTTTATCAAAGTGTACATTATATTATATCAGGTGTCTGAGGAAGTTAATGAAGAAGAAAACCAAGAAATGGAAACTGATGCTGATGAAAAACTTGGGGAAGTAGAGAATAATAAGGAAGCTGAAAATGTTGTTGAAGATCCTGAAGATATTAAGGTAGACACTGATGACAATCTGAGAGTGAAGAGTGGTGATTCAGTTAGTGTTGACGGTGACAATGTGGAATTATCTGAAAACAAGGTCGAGGGTATTAAAGACACGGCTGAGGGTATCGAAGACACGGCTGAGGGTATCGATAACACGGCTGAGTGTATCGAAGACACGGCTGAGGGTATCGAAGACCCGGCTGAGGGGTTAGAAGACACGGAAATGGATATAACTGAAAACATTGATGACTCTGATGAAAATATAGAGAATGGTGAAACTGGTGCTGCTGACAGTGTTAAAGAAGTTGCAAATGAGGCTGGAAGTACTGAATCTGGTGTATCTAGCGTTAAAGAAGCTTCTCCTGAAGACTTGGCCCCTGTTTCTGAAACTTCTGCTGAACAAAATGTTGATGAAGACATAAAACCAAAAATAAGTGAACCTGATGTTACGGAGTCAGAGAAAGGACATGAAGAAATAGTGAAGACTCCAGATGCTGAACCTACTTATTCAGAGATGGTAAGTTCTTTCTAATATATTCTAGGTTCATAATTTTGTAGTTTTATCAATTGTTAAACATTAGTTATTTGAAATGGATTGTACAAAAAACTAAGGTGTTTTCTGTCTATTTTTCAGAATTTCACGTTTTTTGGAATTCCCATGGTAATGTTTTAACTTTTAATGGAACTTGCAATGTTGAGTGAAATGCTCTGATTTGTGTAAAACATGCAAAACATAAGAAAAACTTACACCATTTGAGTAAAGCAGAGCCTCGCTCAGGTTTTGCAGGAAACAAGCTTTAGATGGGTTATGACAATTTGTTTGTTATATAAACATGGTAAAGCAAAAAATGTATTGCAATTTTATATATAAACACAAGTGTGTGATGTTTGCAGGAAGCAGAAGAAACTAGGTCTTCACAGATAGCAGCTAAAACTGAAGCCAGTGAAACATCAGATGATTCCAATGATGTTGTGTCTGGTAAGGATGCTTCACCTGTGGTTGATGGGGTGACTGAAGGTGTAGCAGGTGAAGGGAACCAGTCTGATAGTAAGGCATCGCCCAAGAACCAGTCCGCTGACAGTAACAGTGTATCACCCTCGGTGGATATGGCGTGTGTTAAAATAAAACAGGAACGTCTCGGCAGTACTGATGAAGGTGAGCGCTAGCAAAACATGTATTCTGTGTGTTTAATTGATCCTAGAATGGACCCTTCTGCTGCTATCAAATGGTAAAACCCATTAAAGAATTCAGCATCTAGTTAGTGTCTGACAATATAGATACATATAAACAATTGTATTGATGCTGTTAGTCCAACACATATTTAAAAAATCAATGACTGAATGAAAAACTGGAATTATTTGACCGAAAGGTAAGAAAGGGAACTTTGTTCCAAGATGAAAGTCACTGGCAAATTGATGTAAATTGTTAGAGTTACTCATTGTGTATTTTGACTCACATTTTGACCATTTAGAGTATGATGAAATGAAATATTCAAAAAGAGGTTTCTTGAAATAATTTGCAGATAAAACAAGTGAACAAGTGGATAATGGTTCCTCTAGCCACCTGAAGATAGTTGGTGTAACGTCTGCCGCTGACATGACCCCTGTTGCCGTGGAAACTTCAGAAAGTTCTACTTCAACTGAAGATAGTTCAGCAAAGGTAAATTTAGTATAGCTTGGCTATATTGACTTGAGCCTGACCTTTATGCAAGAATATATTACAAGGTTCTTGCTTTGAATATATCAATTTCCGCAAGCAAATCGTGCGATATCGGTACCGGTTTTTCAAATTTGTGTTTGTATTACATCTTGTATTACATATCTTCGTGATACTCACCGGTTATGAAAACTTACAATGGGTGTTATTAACATAGGCAATATATCAACTGTTAAATTATGCTAATCAAAAGGTCAGGCTCGTGTCAAATTGAGCAAGCTATACATCATTCTGAAATTTTGTTTGAGCATATTATGTCTCCTTTATATTGTCGATGTCACCCACAGAATTAAATCCCCCATGAATATTAATAATCTTCAGTAAACTGTAAATATGACTTAGTGGATGACACAATGGTCTTTTTACAAAACCCCCCAAAAAATGTCCACTTGAAATTAAATGTTTTTTCAGTACAGCTTGTAACCATTTATGCAGTAAATACTGTGATATGTACAAATTCTGATAGAGATCGCCTGAGAAAACCATAGCCTTTGATTTGTATATACACAGTGTGAAATTTGAAAAGAATAAAAAATATTACTTTAAATAGCTTAATGAAGCATGCATGGTAATATGTTCCACAAGTAAAATAGATGGAAACTGCATATTAACTTCATTTATTTAAGTAAAGTTTGAGCAAGAAAAATCTCCTGTATTTCATTGAAATCTCCTGCATTTCCATCACCAATCTCCTGCATATACTTCAGGAAAATATGGCATGCATGTCAACATTGCACGGTTGTACGCCGCTTGTTATTAGTGAAAGGTTGAAAAAAGTATATGGATTTAAATTAATTCTGCACAAAAATGGAGATGTATCTTCGATAATGACAAGATTGAAAAAAATGGACTTAGAAAATGCATTTTAATTCCATATTTTATTTATAAAAAAAGTCTAGTGTTATCACCGGAAGACTATATATATTATATTTGTTGCAGTCTGGGGCTAAGGTAGAGAATACAGTGGACAAGAAAGTGGTTCCAAATGCTGCAGACACTAAAACTAAAGGTATTGGTCTCAAAACGCAAAAAAAAATTGCTTGTTTCTGCTACCAGCTTTGAAAAAAATGGGGTTGGTATGTAGGGATTTTTTTATTTTTAGAAAAAATACTCAGTTGACCTTTAAATTATCTTCTTTTACCTTAAGAATAGGCACAGACACCTTCCTTGATAATGTAATACAGAAATACCAAAATGCCCTGAAAGAATAGGTCAAATTCAAAGATTTTGATTTTTTCTCAATTTTGTCCAAAACAACCCACAAGGGCAAGGGACAGATAATATGGTTTGTATGGGTAGCGGAAACAAGTATTTTTTTGGCCTAATTTGATAATTAACAATCAGATAATTTGATAATTGATTAAACACATCAACCTTGTGACAGCCAAACATATGTCTCTGATCACCTTTTGGGGAAATTGCTGGTAAAGCTTGGCCAATTTGACCTGAACTTGACCTCTATGCATGATTATATAACAAAGTTCTTGCTTTGAATATATCAATTTCCCCAAGCAAATCGTGCAATATCAGTTTTTCAAATTTGTGTTTGTTTTTCATCTCGAGCATCTTTGTGATACTCTCCGACTATGAAAACATACAACCTGAGTTATAAATATAGGCAAGTTATCGACTGTTGAATTATGCTAATTAAAAGGTCAGGATCATGTCAAATTCCCCAAGCTGAATATCATACCACACCATTCAAAATATTAGCCCTGCCTGATGAATTCAATGTTGCAAACCTAATTCTCAACATGTCAACCTTTTCTGTGTTTTGCTTCTGATTGACCGGTCCAGTAATATTTCTACTTCACTGCAGTAGGCAGACATCGTCAATAGAGCAACACCCTGTGGGAGCTGCTTATATTGGTCATTTTATAGAGGCCTTTGCTCAAAAGTGGTTAAATTTGAATTAAATATCGGCTAAGGGAAATTAATTTAGAAGGTATTGAAATAGAGAGGTAATGTTGCTCTACAGAGGGTTGTATATTCAAGAGATATGTTGGACTGTCGTTCATGCTTTGTACTGCAGCCTTGTCATATCTAAACTGTGACTTATTTCTAGAGTAATAAACCTTGCTACCAACAAAGCAATGCGGCTGATGTGATGCATGCTTTAGATACATTACTGAGAAATTTATTTCAGATGTCCAATTACAAGACGATTTCCCAGGCCCATTTTGTAAACAACACAATTTGTCAACAAAATGTTTAAATGAATTAACGAATCTCCCAGCTGTTGAAAACGTTACTAATGGTCTTGTTCTGGAGTTGAAAGCTTTTGGTGATAAACATTTTAAAACTTTTCCTCAAGTCTATAAGATACTGTGTAAGTTAAAGCCAGAGTTTCGGGAAGTTACGTCTCATAGTATACATAGTAAAGTCAGATTAATAATCAAAGCAAAACGAAAGCTCACATCGAAGAAAAAGTTACACAAGTGGAGTAGTATAGCCGAGCTGAAACATGGACTGTTTCCCATACATAGTAGTAGGAAAGATGGCATACAGAAGGCTGTAGAGGAACCAGCCACTGTGCTTGCTGAATCCAACCAGAATTTGAAGTGTGGCGATGAACAGACAGACATGAGTGGTCAGAATACTGAGCCTGTATGCACACTGGCAAATATCAAAGGTGAATACTCTCATATCATCTCAGAACTATTTGATAACATATGAATATAAAAAGTTTGGGAATGGAATTTTGACTGAGCTTAGAATTACATACTTAACGCAATGTGCTTTGAATGTACTTACACCTAAGATGATATAATCATACTGGTCATTCCTTTCTCTTATAAGTCTGTTTGAATGTAAAATCTTACATACCGGTATAGCTTGAAATCATAAGTTGGTCAGTTAATTACAGTAAAAACTTGGGATGAAATTTTAAAAAAAGCAATATTGCTACCAAAAGATTTGCTGTATTTCAAGATGAAATGAACTGCAATTAATGTTCTGCGGAAGATAAAAAAAAAAGAAATTTTGACAGACATTTTACTATTTCAAACTTTTGAAATAGATATGTGTGCTAATGGAACATATTTGAATCAGGCACTTTGTCTTCCTGATAGTGGAACCCCTGAACTTGGTTAATGCTTTGGACACAAATTATTCACCAGGGCACCGTTTTATCAACGTACTTACGGAAATCGTAAACTTACGTTCAAATTTAAATTCAGTATTATTTTTTAACAGCTGTGCATTGGGGACAGATATTGTTTGTAAGACTTCATTAACTGCATCTTGATTAGTATTGCAGCTTGAAATTCCTTATTTTACAGTTGTACCAGTATTATAAAGAATTTAAATTTGATCGTAAGTTAAAAATTTCCGTAAATGCTTTGATAAAACAGTGCTCAGATGATGTCCATGTGTCTCATGTGTACCAAATGTCTGTGCAAGTAAAAAAGTGAAAAAGGCGTGTCCAAATGTCAAAAATTTAGCACCGACATTTTCATTAAAACTTTGAGGGATTGTGCTTCCATTAGAGAGAAGTACTAACTGGAATCAATTTATCATATGAACAACTATTATGCATTCTATCTGAACTTTCAAATAAATCAATTGTTTATAAGTTCCAGTTTTTGGGGACATTTGGTGTCGTGAAGAATTCTACCAGGAGCAAAACTGATACCTTACAAACATTACAATGAATGGATAAACGGGAAGATTGTTTAATTCAGAGACTTAAATAATTTTACGGTACAAAGGAAAATCAACAAACATACTTTTAACTGGGTTACGTCTTCAGAAAAATGCATTACATGTGCTATTGACCTCGGATATGAAACTTTAAAGGTTTCAAATGGATGGCAGAAAAAAAGGAAGAACAAAAAAGATATCGAGCAAAACCTTTTATTTGCCAGTCAGCATTTTGCTGAAATAAAATGGCAGGATTATGAGTGCCTCCATCACTCCTCCCGGATTTGAACCGAAGTCGCAGAATCAGGTGGCAAAGCACACGATCCACTAAGCTACGGTGGCACAAACAAGAAGTGACAGAACTGATGGATGATGAACCTTGTGAGAATATTTTCGATTATGATGAAACTGGTGCGGTCAATTATACATTCGATGATCAGCGGTCCTTAGTTATACTACTCAGGATTATTCAGGATTAGCTACACTAGGAAGAATAAATCAGATGAATTTATCATGAAAATTTATGAAGTGTTGCCAGAGTACAATGGTCATTTGAAATAACATATGCTCTATCCTTACTGGACCTTAAGTTTAACAATAGACCAATATTTGAAACAAACCTTAAGTTTAACAATAGACCAATATTTGAAACAAAGTTTTTGTTTCTGAGAAGTTTGCTTATGACTTACAAATTCTTACAGATGTCTTTCTGGTAGAATGATGTCATCGGCCTGTAACATCAGCTCTATGTTTTCTTCACTTGTAAAATTCTTGTTGAAACGAAGTTTTGGTTTTCTAAAAAGTGTGTGTATGAGTTACTGATACTTACAAATGTCCTTCTGTCATCAGTGTGTGATGCCAGCTCTATGTTTTCTTCACTAGTTAAATTTCTATCAAAACTTTTGATAGCCGAAACTGGCGTCTTTACAGGATAGGGCATTATGCCTCGGTAGGACCCCTCAACTGATACATCTACAGCCCTTTGTGAGGGACATATAGCTTGACCAGATTAAACTGACCCTCATCAAAGTCTGTAAGCGCGTTCGACTATATTCGGCAGTGTTCGATTCGTATGTTTATAAATTAACTATGTACCGTTATCTCCGGGTAAGGCCATATATAATTACAAGTGTATGTTTCATAACTGAATTTTCCGGATTCTAACAAATTATTCAAAGAGTCTCAGTTTAATCTGGTAGGACAATACCACTAGAAAAATCACTACTTTGCGTTGATCATACCGACTTGTGTATTTTCAGGGGAAAAAGAAGATGTAATTGCTGTAAAAGATGAGAAGAAGCCGACGCCCAAAGTGAAATCATCCAAAATACAGAATTGTATAGTGTGCAAGAGGGTAAGTGGTTTGTCAGACTTAATATCATCTCTCAACTGTATAAAGTTTCATACCTGCCAATTATTCCTATTAAAGTGGAGTTACTCCTATTTTCGTTGTTCATTTCTGGTTTTCCAAGTTCAAAAATATATAATACTGATTTTAATCAGATTGGTAACAGTCCAGGATTATTGTTTAGGTAAATCTGACTAAAAAAATGCTGAGTTTAATAAGTTTAAACCAAAATAAAATGAATAAATGGTCAAATAGATACCACTTCTTCAGGACATCTTGGTAAATTATGTTCCTAAAATGTTTCACATTTATTTCTAGCATGTTAAATGTAAGTACAACATTGTACGGAATGGTGATGTCAAACATCTATGTGATGATAACTGCTTCAAGTCATTCCGTCTCAATCCTACCACCTATCTGAAACAAGCTGCACCACCTACGGAGAAGACGGATCAGGCTAAACCTGAAACCCTGAGTCAAGCTTCCGATAAAACTGTCGCACCGAGACCAGTGAATCAACCGACTCCAGTAGCACAGGTAACAGAACTTTTACACATTTTACTTACTTATTCATTGCCTGTTAAGCCCTCTACAATGTAGTGCAAGTCTTGTTCTGATTAATTCTGGATTTATCACTCCAAAATGAGCAATGACATCTGACCAAAATAAAAGTTAAATTTTATGAAAATATCTCAAGAAATGGCAAAGTTATGGTGAATTTCTCTGAAGGATTTTCCTGATTTTGAATTCGGCACTGTTGGCACCCCTGATGTTTGGACTGTTCATTTAATTATAAGGACCTGTAACAATGTTTGTTTGTACTATATTTTCAGCAGTCACAAGTCTACAAGTCATGTACTGTATGTCAGCTGATGAACATTCGCACCAGTAAACCATTCTTAAACTGGCAAGGTCTAGATTTCTGCGGCGAGGAATGTTTGGGCAAGTTTCAGTTTGGTCTCAATAGCAACTGTAGCTATTGCTCGGGCCCGATCTTTCCTAACAACAAGGCCAAGTTCTGTTGTCGTGTCGGAAACGACGTGAAACAATTCTGTTCCTCCAACTGTAACAATGATTTCATAAAGAGAATGAAAGTCTGTGCTTATTGCAATAAAGATCTCACTCAATTGAAGGATTCATTCATGGCCCCTGTAGGAAATCAAGGGACGTTTAAGGACTTTTGTAGTCAACCGTGTCTACAGAGATTTGAAGAAAAGAACAATAAAGATGCTGGGCTCCAATCGGGGCTTAAAACAACTAAGGCCCCTAAAGGGAACTTTTCTTGTGCTGTGTGTAGTAAAATTGGCCCCGTAAAACATGAGTTTAAGTTGGATTCAAAAATGAACCGGTTGTGTAGTGACCCCTGTTTCTCAGCATTTCAATATGCAAATAAACTGACAATGAACAACTGTGACAACTGTAGCACAAACTTAAATGCTGACCAACAAACGCCGCAGTATGTACAATTTGAAGGACAGCAGAAAAGGTTTTGTAGTTTTATGTGCGTGAATTCGTTTATGAACTCGAACAAAAAGATAGTGCCGTGTGCGTGGTGTGGCAGCAAGAAAAGTAACTTTGATATGATTGAACGAGTTGACGCCAACAATAAGTATCAGCTGTTTTGTTCGCTGAATTGTTTGTCCTTGTACAGGGTCAATCTACAAGCAAGTTCTAATCAGGTATGTGTTACATAGAGGATATGTGTTGATTTTGGTGTAAGATTGAATTTTATTTCACCAAGTGGTCACAGAAATCAATATTTTCATGAATGGCTATATTCTGTGATCACGAGTTAATAAGAAAAATCAACAAATCGCTGGCTAAGAATGAGAAGGTCATAAGTACACAAGAAAACAAGAAAAAATTGTCTGCAATTTACTCTTTATTTATGGTAAAACAAGCTTTTATAGCTTCATTTTGGTCAACATGTCAAGTTCCGATTTTCATAAAAAATCATTAGAAGCGCCTGGTACTGGAGATTTCAAATATGTATGAGTCTAATAAGGTCGTAAGTAGTAGTTACGACCTTCTCATTCTTAGCCATCGAAATGTTCTATTTATTTTTTCTCTATTTTACGTAAATGATAGCTAAATAACGTTGTTAAAACAATGTCACAACGTGACTATTATGACGTAATAATGACGTAATGCATATTTTGAAGCCCCGCAATGTTGGTGTTGCATTTCTTTTTCTGCACGATACTGGAACCAGCTCTTAAAGAGTGAAAATAACAAAACAATTATTTTAACTGTTATTTGTCACAGTTATTTTCACTGAAATTCACCGTAATCCGTTGAAAGCAAATAATAAATAAAGTTACTGTATAAATGGCCAATGACTATGTAATTGACATGGAAATAATGGCTAAATTTGAGACTTTTCACAAATACAAGCAAAGTTGGCATAAAAAGATATGAGGAAATTGGACAGGGAAGCAATGCCCACACATAACCCAAGAAACCCCTTCAAACAAAAATCTTGGGGGGTCCAAATTTTGCATTTTGATAATTGCAAGGATCAAAACCCCTTACTTCTCAGTCAAATAGAACCTTGGCATGATATAGTTCTTTAAAATCATTAAAATTCATTGAGATTTAAATCAATTTCATGGATGATCTCAACCACGAAATTAAATCCCCATGAATAGTAATGATTTATAAAGTATAATGCCAAAGTGGATTATTTATCCTTGAAATTTAAGATCCCACAAAATGGCTATTTTTACCAAAACCACAAAATTTTGTCTTGATTGAAATTACTGTAAAATAATTAATTTTCGTGGGGGATTAAATTTCGTGGATTTCGTGGTTTACTTCAACTACGAACTTTAATCCCAACGAACATTGATGTTGACCCTTGTTTTGTTACCTGAAATGCAAAATCCACGAATTCAAGTGCCAATGAAATTGTCTTTTTTACCAAAACCATGAAATTTCGTCCCAACGAAATTAAATGATTTTACAGTACCATAAACTGTATGACCATTTCAGTCTGTAGTGTGTGATCAATGTCGGAAGTTTGTCCCCGCCCAGTACCATCTCACTATGAGTGATGCATCTGTGAGAAACTTCTGTTCGTATGGTTGTGTCATGCAATTCCAGCAACAGTTCCAGATGCCAGCAAAACAGGTATGTACGGTAACATTAGAAATGTACCTGATTGGTTAGTTTTAACCATATTTGGTTATTTGATAATTTTGCCAAAATTTGTGCTCTTTGTTATAAACTATAGCAGTATTCACTGTTCTTATGAGCAATCAATCTTAAAAATTATTCCTAAATGTTTATGTCATAAAATTCTATGGTTATTTTAAAGTTTTTGTGTAAAACAGCTTGAAAGTAGTGAATATTTAACTTTGAGGATTTAAAATACAGTATAAATAACATAGGTGTGTAAATTTTGCCTCATACAAACATATGAATTCTCACTATTTAGCTTTGTATAAGTTGATGTTTTAAAATTCATGATTCATAAAATGTAAAGTTTGTTTTTATGCTGGATTCACATTTCAGCTGAGTTACCACCGTTGCTTATTATAAAATCTCGGATTTTCATGAAATTTATATGTCCCTGTGTGAAAGTTGTCAGGATTATTGCTGAACTTCAGAATGAATAGTGTCCTAACACGAGCAGTTATATTTATTTTTCCTATGTAAACGGACAATTTTTCAGGATTTTAAGATATAAAAAAAATTTCTAATGTACCCATACTTGTCTTGTTTTCTGTTATAAGCCTGCGACACAGAACATTACAGCAACAGGGAAGACAGTCTCGCAGATGATACAACAGCAAAAGTTGACTACCACAAGATCTGGAAGGGTCGTTCAAAAAGGTATGGCTTTAAAATACTGTAAAATCATTTTATTTCGATGGGACAAAATTTCGTGGTTTGGTTAAAAAAGACCATTTTGGCGGGATGTTAATTCGTGGATCGCAAGGGTCTTTTTTAACCAAAACCATGACATTTTGTCCCATCAAAATTAAATGATTTTACAGTATTTGTGTTTTTCTGAGGCAGTCGTAATGCTTGATCATCTGGTTGAATGTGTAACACTGCAAAAAAACATTTCAGAATGACCAAGTTCTTCAGTCGAGAATCAAACATAGAAACCTCTCAATCTGTAGTCAAGAATGTGTTCCCCTTGCCTACCATGCCCAAATACCTAAAGTACACAGATTGGAAACCTTTACCAAATATTACGATATCTTGTGGCAGGTCTTCTGAAATCTCTATGCAACAGATTAATTATTCAGCTACAAAATGATACCAATTTATTGAAATTGGTCACTGAATAAAAAAGTTAACCCCAAAGAGCCAGACCTACTCTCCTTTTAATGAAAATTCCAAGTTTATCAGAAAATACCTGATTTGCCTTAGTCAAACCCTAATTTCCGTATTTTATAAGAGGTAGACAAAAACGAGTTACCTCATGCAGTAGAAGACAATTAGCCCTTCAATATAATACATAGTCCATTAATATTGGATGACTAAAAAAAGTTGAATGCAAAATAATTGAATCTGATGCATGTTATTTTTCAATTGAGTTTCCAATCTGTGTATTTTAGGTATTTGCCATGCCACACTATAAAATTTTGAGTCATTGTCATGAATAAGGTTTTGAGAGTGATAAATATAAATAGGTTGAAAAACTTGTGTTACAATTGACGGAAAAATAGTATATTTTAGTTTATACATGATTTTATATGCCCTGAAGAAGGCTCTATGAGAGCCGAAACATCGGTTTAATAAAAGAAAGAAAAACAAACATGTTGTCTAGTAGTTATAGTGCGCGCAGTGTAACAAGAAAGGTGGAAAAAGCATGCATGCACAATTTAACAGTGTCATTTTAGTATACAATCGACCTTGCATGTTTATCTAAGCAACCAATTTTGTAACAGTAGACCAATCCAGTCAATGTTTATAAACATCACATTATCCTGGGCGCACTATAGTTCTACATATTTATTCATTGTATTCAAAAATGAGTACAGACTAAATCCAGTGGTATTGTACTTAGGGCTGTAACGGTATACCGCGGTACACAAAAGTCCGCGGACTTCAGTCCCACACGGTTCACGGTACAAGAGTTGCAAATTTCGGTACGGTTCGGTATAAGTTTTTTTATGAGCAAAATAATATTCTGAGAACGAAAATGTCTTAAAGCCCTCTGAGTATGTATAATTACCATGCAGCACTCTTTTTAATTGTATTTAGATATGGCTCATATTGTCGCAATTCATTTAAAATAGTTGATAGCCACATAATAATTTCTGTTATAGAATCAACAAATTCATTGTCACTTAAAAATTGTAGTATTTAAGCTGCTGTTAGAGAATATTGTATCATACCGAAATAAACCGAACCGTCAGAAAAATTGACGGTACGTATCATATCGTGAGGTGAGCGTACCGTTACACCCCTAATTGTACTTATTTGAGGTGTCTTTTGTAGGCCCTAAAGTAGCTGAGCAGCTTGCAGCACCCAAGAGGCAAGGAAAGAAAGAATCCGACTCATTTCCTATTATTTCCAATGTGATGTCATTAGCACCACAAGGTAGGTTAAGTTATACATAAACCGGCCTCTTACTTGTAACAACTGTGAAACACAGGGGTCAAAATTATTGTTCGATGGGATTTAATTTCGTGGTTGACGATTTAGGCCAGACCAAATCGTTTCTTCGTTTAGTGTCCGAGGACGGATAGGTTTGAGAATCTTTGGAAAGAAAAAAAAAAATTTTTAACCACTGATATCTTCAAAATCTATCCAGATATTGCTTTCATACTTGTCATACTTGTTTACCATCATGTCCCCAACCCCTATGCAGAAGTGCGTTCCACACAACCAGGTTTTCAGTGAGTTTAGTAAGTTATTATCATTGACGATGCCAGAAAGCTATATTTGTTATCCATAGATATGATGGTGAGGATTCAAGTCGTTATGACTTGTTTTTTCGAGTGTTTTGTTTTTTTGTCTCAGGATAGCTAGATAGGTTTTGGAACTAGGGGCGGACGCTAAACGAAGAAACTATTTGGTATGGCCTAACCTAAGCCAACGAAATACCCAGGATGATCTCCCTTGATAATGTGGCTTTAAGGATATTTCCAAGCTATAGGAAAAGTTTGTTAATTTGTCTGTCTGAATTAGTAAAATGATTGAATTAGTAAAATGATTTAATACTCCTCTTCGTCAAATAAAAATACAGGATTTTTGGTCAGTCCGAATCAAAATTTGTGGGTCAGGACTGATGAAATGTAACAGAACCTGCATTTCAGTAATTCAACTTTTTAAGCTGTTGTTCAGGATAGTAATTAATATGTTTACATATGTGTAAATGTTTATGTAAAGGAAAGTTATAATGTTTTGTGGTTTTCAAAATTTCTTTTTGATTTTCATTTTAAACTTACTTAATTTAATTATGAAGAATACTTATTTGTTTCTATATAGGACCACAACCGAGAATTAATGCCAAAGCTGCTGCAGTTCCAGTAACTACCCCACCAACTCTCAAGGTACACTTTTACAAGATAACACTAAAAATTACGCCCTAAAAATAATGAATACCAGTTCTCAGAAATGACCAAAGGAGACATATAAAAATCATGATCATAAATCTTCCATTGTTGTCTCCCTTTGAATGGAGATTTTGACATTTTTTGTGCATTATGATATGCCCTATTGTTTGAAAGTATTTGGTGTCCATCACATCATGGCCTCAATTCTATTGTATAGAATGAGAACTGATACTGCTCGTAATTTGTTTCAAAGAGGAAACACAGATTTTGGTTGGAAATGAAGGAAACCTTTTCAGACTTTCTAGGTGAAGCTCACCGAGTCAAATTTTAAGTAAATTTTCATGAAGAGAAATCAGTAAATAAGTTCACTCTATGTGAGAATATGTAGCAATGAAATCACTGTAGAACAGGGTGGCTACAGACTCTGGGAATATGCCCAAAATAAATTCTCTGCAGGGAAAAATCAGGGAATTTCAAAATTGGGCAAGAATCAGGGAATTATCAGGGAATTTTAAAAAATCGGAGAAATCAAATCGTCTTGTCATAGTTAATTTGCTGTTTGTTTCGGTGAAAAGCTATGAAATGTGAATTAGCGTGCTAGCTACGCTCACAAAATTAGTTTAATCTATATAAACATCTTATCAGGTAGCTGCAAAAAGAAATAGTAAGATAAAGTTTGCACCATATCCTATATTGCCTTTAGGTTTTATTTTAAATAACTAAACAGCCTTTACTTAACTATGGTCGCAAATGCCGCACAAATCATGGAAAATAACCTTTTGGTCTGGGAAAAATCAGGGAATAATCAGGGAATTTCATTCTTCATTTTCTGTGGCCACCCTGTAGAAAAACTTGTCCGGATGATGACTGCATGATCTGATGGGATAGTTTTTATTATTTAATAGTAGTTGATATCTGGAACTCTGTGTAAGGTGGTTTCCCCCTTTATTTACATGGAGGTACAAACAAATCTTGCCTAGTTAGTCTGGTTTGGTATTCATATGCAAACGAAACTAACCCCAACTCTTTTGTCCAGATAAAAATATTCAAGTTACACAAAGATTATAATGCTAAAAATCTATTTGTACCTACAGATTAATGGAGATCCGGAGTAGGTCTATTGTTGATTTGGGCCAGGAACTTCTGCAGTAATAATGCAAAGTATATAAGAAAACTATTCAGTTTTGCTGGCTGATTTGTGCAAGTAGTTTAAAATGCTAAATTTACATAACATGAATAAATCGATGGCTAAGAACCAGAAGGTCGTAACTACCTCTTACGACCTTATAAGACTCGTACATATTTGAATTCTGCTTCACAAGGTGCTTCTTATGAGCATATTTTCATGAAAATCTGAAATTGTCATGTTGACCAAAATGAAGTTTTAAAAACGTGTTTCCCATAGGTAAAGAGTAAATTACAGACAGTTTTCTCTTGTTTTCTCAATATATCAATTTGGTAGTTACGACCTTCTGGTTCTAAGCCAGCGATATATAAATGTTATTTCAGACAACGAGTAGTGCCGGGAACCAGACAGTTCAACAGAAAATTATCATACAGCCGCCCCCACCTGTACCACAGAAGAACAAATCCTTAATGTGTAAACCTATCACACAAACCAAAGCTACGTCATGTAGACCACACACACAAACCAAGGAAGTTCAGACAGGTTGGTTTCTGTTTTAATTATGCTCGATTACATCACTTTCTCGGGCCTGAATTATAGTAGGTTTGTGTTTTACTTATGCTCGATTACATCACTTTCTCGGGGCTGAGTTATAGAAGGTTTGTGTTTTAATTATGCTCGATTACATCACTTTCTCGGGGCTGAATTATAGTAGGTTCGTGTTTTAATTATGCTCGATTACATCACTTTCTCGGGCCAAATTATATTTAGACGGGTAGGCTTGTGTTTTTATGTCTCAGCATCTTCTGCAGGAGTCATGCAGTGTTTGTTCTGTCTGTCCATCCATTCTTCTGAAATTGATTAATTAAAAACCAAAACGTTCAAGCTATTGTTAATCAAATAAGCATTGATAAGAAAGTTATGGTGAACACTATACAGAAATTTCCATATGTTAAACTATAAATTAATTTGCATACATCTTTATTGCAGATGGTAAAGCAGAACCAGATAAACTACCTGTGCCGGTTCCTGTGCCAATCTACTGTCCGACACCACTTGCAATGTATAACATCCCCACACCAATCCTGATAGCGGTACCCATACCAATTCCGGTACCCATCTTTATACCAACCACAAAGAAAAGTGCTAACAGCATACTCAAACAAATCAAGGTAAAATTTAATTAATACCCCCAGTAAACTCTGATGAGACTTTATTTTTCTCCCTTGCAAAGTGAAATTCATTTTGTATGTAATACGTTGGGGCTTAACATAAACTCATCAAATGTTGCCCCCAGTAAACTGTAATGAGACCATATTTATTTCCCTTGCACTATATTACTCATTATATGCATTGGGGGGCTGACCACAAAGTCATCAATTTGACAAATGTAGATGGTCTCATAGACCTCAATAAGATTGAAAGAAAACAGCATGAAACGTGATTAAATTGCTTTCTAATTAGAGCACATAAACAGGAACTGGACATTGTTTAATAAAATCAAATGAACAGTTCAAAATAAAACGAAGCACCATCACAGTATAAATACAGTTGCAATGTATGGTGAAAAACGTGTTTATTGCTCAATAGGACTGTATTAAATTCAGTAGCTGTTGGTCCTTCAGGTCACCATGAAAAACTGGAAATGACTGACCCTAACACATACATGAAAAATGAACAAATAGAGTAAAAAATGTTTTATACCATGAAATAATAGCTTTATTTCAAATCGAATATCAAGTATCAAATAAGATACATGTAATTACTTACTTTACGGGTGATGATAAATGGTTCGTTTTTACCTATCACAGGAAATACGAGAGAAGATTCCTGCAGATCCGTTAGAAGCGGAGTTATTAATGATGGCAGAAGCTGTAGCGGGCAAGGATGATGACTCCAGTAGTAGTAGTGATGAAGATGAACCACCTGGTATTTATACATTACAAACTCTCAAAAATACTGAGCAAAGCGTTTATTTGCCAGTCGGCTTTCTGCTGAAATATGGCAGACATATATATGTGTGCCTCCACTCATTAGAACAGCCCTCTTTTGAGCAGCCACTTCTTTGTAACAACACCTTCAAAATTTACCTTGGCCGATACTAAGTCACTATATTAAGATAGAATAACAACCTTTATTTCATGCTTATCGGTGGTTTAAGGCGGAATAACGGTGGATTATTCCCCAATAATGTCACTGTTCATAATTTCACAGTTCATAATTTCACGGAAACAGACTCTTTTTTAAAAAAAACAAATTTCCCCGCCGCCAAAAATAAAATAATAAGCATTTTCACTTGCTCTTTTAATTTTTAACAAATAACAGAACATTATATGTACATAAATGTAAAACAAATTGACGAAATTGAAGCCATTGCAGAAGAACTATTTCATTGCAACTCGACGCGCGCATGGCGGGAAAACGACGTCACGCAAAACATTCCATGCATATAGTGGATAGTTTTCATCATTTAAGCTATTTGAAGCATGAAATGAATAGAATATTAGTATTTTTCCGTGTATGATCGTTTGTTAATTCACCTCGAGAGCAGCTGACTTATATTTTCCCTCGTTGCTACGCCACTTGTGAAAATATTTCATCAGCTGCTCACTCGGTGAATTATCAGCCGACCATACGGAAAAATACAAATATCCTCTATCTAATTTCTTCACAATACCAATTATTGGCAGCTCCCAAAGAATGTTGCTTAAGTGAGTAAATGATTAAATTATTGACAAATTAGTTCCTGGAAAATTGGTTAGGTAACCTTGCAGTACATATTAGGTCCTGTTCATGTGTAGAAAGTTGCTTTTAAGGGCCCACACATGCTAAATAGTTGATGCATTAATTCCAGAAAGCCTGATTTTTTCAATTGACTTCCATTTATGAAGGAAGCATTGTTCCATATTTTGACATGACAATGTGTTACAGGTCCTATGGATGTTAAAGTGAAGAAACACATTTATTGTAATGTTAAGAAGGGCAAACTCAATTATTTCAAACACAATAAATTTCACTTTAACTCTCCATCAGATATATTTATTATATGTATAAACGAATAAATTCAAAGAACATTTTTACATTTTCTCTAGCACCAGTGATGAAGGAAACGCCCGCAGCTCCAGCTTCAGAAAGTGCTGAACTTGGTGAAGACATGCTACAGATGGCGCTCAGAATGGCCTCAGAAATGTCTGATGAACCTGTCATGGACTTAGAAACATCGTTAGAGCCTGTCGCTGTCAACACAGGTAAAGTTAAATATCTTTAGAGCCTGAAGCTGTCGACACAGGTAAAGTTAAACATTGTTTGAATCTGTCGCTGTCAACACAGGTAAAGTTAAACATTGTTAGAATCTGTCGCTGTCAACACAGGTAAAGTTAAACATTGTTAGAATCTGTCGCTGTCAACACAGGTAAAGTTAAACATTGTTAGAATCTGTCGCTGTCAACACAGGTAAAGTTAAACATTGTTAGAATCTGTCGCTGTCAACACAGGTAAAGTTAAACATCTTTGGAGCCTGTTGCTGTCAACACAGGTAAAGTTAAACATCTTTGGGACCTGCTGCTGTCAACACAGGTAAAGTTAAACGTCTTTAGAACCTGTTGCTGTCAACACAGGTAAAGTTAAACATATTAGAACCTGTTGCTGTCAACACAGGTAAAGTTTTATCATTAAATGTCTGGTGTATTTCAGACTCATTTGGCGTGTATCTTAAAAGTAGGTGGCATGGGTTAAGTAATTTTGATGACTAGTATTTGAGATGGATTTTATTTACTTATTAATAACATGTAAACCTGGTCAGCTGAATTAGGGAGTGAATATAATTATGTCTCAGGCAGCTATTTAGCATTAACTGCATCAGCATTTCATAAGCTAAAATAAAAAAGTGTAATCTTTTGCCCAGGTTCGACAATTTGAATTATTTTTGTCGTATTTGCAAAATAGGGAGTTTTAATCTAACATAAAAAATTGCTAAAACATGAATATGTGTAAATGATAATTTGAACTTAAGTAATTTGATATTTTTAGAACCACCGCCACAACCAAAGCCAGAAGTTGCACCAGAACCTATAGAGGAAGAAGAAGAATACATTCCATCCGCTAGGACACGACGATCTCGTGGAGGCGGGAGTAATAAACGTCAGTCTCGGAGCAGTACCGGCGCACGTCGCAACCCAAAACGGCAAAAGGTCGAAGTTCAACAAGTCTACAGAGAACCGACGCCGTCACCCCCAGCGCCGGCGGCACCACCGCCAGATGCTAACTTCCATCTTAAATACACATACGGTGTCAATGCATTTAAACACTGGGTACTTCAGAAGAATTCACAGATAGAGCAAACGTCAAAATCTGGACAGGGAAAATCTTTAAAAACATTTAAAACGGATATACTACAGTGTACTGCTGATGAACTAAACTATTCTCTGTGTTTGTTTGTGAAAGAAGTCAGGAAACCGAACGGAGAAGAATATGCTGTAGATAGTATATACTATCTATGTCTAGGTAAGAAATTCCATGAGTTTAAATAAAAATTGCAATATGGCCTGCCGAAAATATTGGAAGATTTCGCACTGTACTGTCCATATTTAATATTATTAGTTGATTTTATGGACCCCCTGACTCGAAGCAGACACTCTTCCACTAGGCCAGTGAGTTTGGTTGCATCATTATTGCGTAATTTGTGTTAATATTATAGAGGCCTGTTTCATTTAAAATTGAAGAATATGCATCTTTTGTTTAAAAGTAAACTTGATGTATAGGTTATAGATCATATGTTAGAGATATAAACAAACAAATTAAGTGCAAGTGAGCGATAGCAACCGCTGCACTTACATATTTATAATATGTGATCTATTATCTGCCCACTTTTGGTGAGCTTTCCGTAGCTTTTGTATGCAAACAATAGCATGCCCTTTTATTGAGTAATTAGAGTGAAATTAGACAAAATTGTTGAGATAGAATAACAGTATATTTATGAGGGTGGGAGGGTCTAGTTTCCATATTTGGAAACAGCCAAATTGTCCTAATAACCAGATTTACAAAATATAATGTTGTTATTAAGGCGATTGCAAAAATAAATAATCGGTGGTCCAGAAATTTGACAACCCCTTGCTCTTGATTGGACAAAGAAGTAGGGTGAACTATTAATATCGTATTTAGCAGAGAGACAGAATTGTATGAGAAATTATTCATTTTTACCGTAGAATGTTAAATTTCAAATACTGTGGTTATATTTACAGGTATTCAGCAATATTTGTTTGAGAATGGTCGTATTGATAATATCTTCACTGACTTCTATTACGAACGTTTCACTGAAGGCCTCAATGAGATACTCACGAGATATGAACCCAAACTTAACCATGCAGGTATGTACTGTCAAATGTTAACCTTGAGCCTGTTGCTTATCAAAACCTCTACTGAGTGCTCAATAGCCCTATGCTGGGAAGCTTAAAAAGTGTTATGAACTGTCAAACCTTACCGTTAGCCTGTCGCATATTACTGGGCGCTCAATAGCATCAGGGATTTCCCTGATGCAGGTTTTCTGCGTCCCTGACGCAACTTTGTGGCTTGGGACCCTCATTTCTGCATTACAGTGCATTCTTGGGACCCCCATTAGGATCCCTTGAATAGGCATTTTCATTTCAGCTAGAACACTTTTCTTTCTGCTATTTATTGCACTAAGTCTTGTGGTGCATTGAGCAATCTGCATTTTCTGTTTTATTAGCTCACCTGTCACAAAGTGACAAGGTGAGCTTTTGTGATCGCTCTTCGTCCGTCGTCTGTCCGTCGTCCGTCCGTTCACAATTGCTTGTGAACACACTAGAGGTCACAAATTTAGCCTGATCATTATGAAACTTGATCACAATGATCATCTCCATAAAATCTAGGTCAAGTTCGATATTGGGTCATCTGGGGTCAAAAACTAGGTCAAATCAAAGGAAAACCTTGTGAACACATTAGAGGTCACAATTTGAGCCTAATCTTTATGAAACTTGATCACAATGATCATCTCTGTAAAATCCAGGTCAAGTTTGATATTGGGTCATCTGGGGTCAAAAACTAGGTCACTAGGCCAAATCATTGAAAAACCTTGTGAACACATTAGAGGTCACAATTTGTGATTAATCTTTATGAAAATTGATCACAATGATCATCTCTATAAAATCTAGGTCAAGTTCGATATTGGGTCATCTGGGGTCAAAAACTAGGTCACAAGGCCAAATCATTGAAAAAGCTTGTGAACACACTAGAGGTCACAATTTGAGACTAATCTTTATGAAAATTGATCACAATGATCATCTCTATAAAATCTACGTCAAGTTCGATATTGGGTCATCCGGGGTCAAAAACTAGGTCACTAGGTCAAATCAAAGGAAAACCTTGTGAACACATTAGAGGTCACAATTTGAGCCTAATCTTTATGAAACTTGATCACAATGATCATCTTTGTAAAATCTAGGTCAAGTTCGATATTGGGTCATCTGGGGTCAAAAACTAGGTCACTAGGCCAAATCATTGAAAAACCTTGTGAACACATTAGAGGTCACAATTTGTGACTAATCTTTATGAAAATTGATCACAATGATCATCTCTATAAAATCTACGTCAAGTTCGATATTGGGTCATCTGGGGATAAAAACTAGGTCACAAGGCCAAATTATTGAAAAAGCTTGTGAACACACTAGAGGTCACAATTTGAGACTAATCTTTATGAAAATTGATCACAATGATCATCTCTATAAAATGTCAAGTTCGATATTGGGTCATCCGGGGTCAAAAACTAGGTCACAAGCCTTTGAAGGCCAAATCATTGAAAAAGCTCGTGAACACACTAGAGGTCACAACTTGAGCCTAATCTTTATGAAACTTGATCACACTGATCATCACTATAAAATTTTGGTCAAGTTCGATATTGGGTCATCCAGAGTCAAAAACTAGGTCACGAGGCCAAATCATTGAAAAAGCTTGTGAACACACTAGAGGTCACAACTTGAGCCTAATCTTTATGAAGCTTGATCACAATGATCATCATTATAAAATTTGGGTCAAGTTCGATATTGGGTCATCTGGGGTCAAAAACTAGGTCACGAGGCCAAATCATTGAAAAATCTTGTGAACACACTAGAGGTCACAATTTTGACTCTATCTTTATGAAACTTGGTCACAATGTTTATCTCTATAAAATCTAGGTCAAGTTAGATACTGTGTCATTTGGGCCAAAATCTAGGTCACTAGGCCAAACAGGTGAGCGACCCAGGGCCCTTTGGACCCTCTTGTTTATTTATAAATTTGATACTCACTAATAATGAGCTTGAAATGCATTACCGTATAATGAAGGGACCCCCAAAATTTGTCAGGGACTCCCTAAATATAAATCTTAAGGTTCCTTGGACCCTTGTATGAAAAATCCTAGGGAAAACCCTGTAGCATTATGCTCGGAAACAGCTTGTCTTAAAAAAGTCCTATGAAGCGGACAAAGCCAAAAATTGTGCTACCTGCCAGCATTAACAGTCAGCAGACAGTTGCATGAGCCAACTTTTGTCTAGCCAAGTGTCGGAATAATAAAAGTAATAGGGAAACAGTATACTATCGTTGAAGTAGACTGTCATTGCATAGATGAAGTAAAGCGTTATCAATATGTGCTAGGTAGGGTAAGAGGCTACAGGCTCCTGTATTTCACCCTTGAAAAGTAATGATGTAACCTGTTAAATTTCCAACATATCTTATTTTGACTAAATGTACAAGTTTTTTTGTCATGAGAAGATGGTTGAATCTAGTATGAAATGATTAAGAGGACCCTTGTTTTGTTTGTTTTGACAGTTTTAAGTGTATGTGGTTATCTGGTTCTTTGCCTTGCCTGATCGGCCAATGACCTTCGAGAACTTGTAAGACATTTACTTGTGTAAATGAAGCTCTTTTAATGTGCCAGTTGTACAGCAAAGATTCATGCTAGACTGCTACTAGGTAACCAACAAGTTCATCGCTTGTTGGGGGGGAACTTCTAAAAAGCGTTTCAGAAATAAACAAAGCTGGCTCAACCTCTGTATCCATAGTAAACAGTGTTATCTTCTCAACCACGAAGCAACCCCCTAAGATACCCTCGAATATAAGGTGTCTGTTGCCTAAGTGAAGCGCTTCATAGCGCTTTCCACAGGAGGTAGCCCATGCCTTCTGTTTATAATTGAATGTGAGGTAACTGAATTAAGGCGCTCGATAGTGCATTGCTTAGGTCAACCATCACCAGCTCCTGGAGAAATCTATCTATCTATCTATCTATCTATCTATCTATCTATCTATCTATCTATCTATCTATCTATCTATCTATCTATCTATCTATCTATCTATCTATATCGTGTTATATTACTAATTGACAGGTCAGCTGGTTTGTAGAATAGAAGAAGAGCATTTATGGGAATCAAAGCAGTTAGGTGCACACTCTCCACATGTTTTACTCAATTCCCTCGTCTATTTCAACACTAAATACTTCATGTTGAAAACATCCGAGGATCATCTCAAGTTATCTTTCACTCATATCATGAAACATTGGAAGAAAACCGCTACAGGCCGAGGATCTGGCACAGGGCCAAATGCTGGACGTAGCGTCTATTTGAGATATTACTGTCCAACACCACAAGGAAAAGGTATTGTTAGGATTTCAATTCTTTGTTTATGAAATTTATGTGTCACATTTCAAGAATCAACCATGCCTGAAATAATTTTGTCTCCATGTACATTTCGTGCTGAATGTTTGCTGACTATCATTCTCCTAAAACCATTGGTTGAATTACCTTAGAACTTTACATGGAAACTTGTTATTTTACCTAGTTGTGAATATAATCAGGATTTTTAGGTTTGATTATTTTGCCCAAGTTAGGGCCCTTTTTGGGATCTTCTAGTTTTTATGTGGGTTGTCCCAGAATACCGTATAATCCTGTTATATCTTAAAAACTATCAAGCACTGTATGCCCAAAGTATAATCGACTCTTAGAGAAATTATTTCTTGACATACTAGCCAAGTTTCATGATATATCTTCCAAAAGCATTCAAAGTATGTACATTTGATGAGTACCAGGTGACGCTTTACGGCCCACAGAACGTCAACGTCAACGCTACCTCAGTTTTCCAAAGAACTCCCATTCGTGACCTTTACATTTTAAAAATTATATGCCGAAATTGTTATCATTTCTTTGGAAATATGTTTCTTTACATACTGTCAAAATCCATTCAATGTTTTTCAAACATGCACAGCTTGAGCTGACATTCTGTGAGGATAGTGTAGGAAGCGATCTGACGTAAGTTTTTGTTCTGATCGGGCCATCTGATCACTTGTGTTCCGCTTCCTTTCTGTGCCAAACAGAACGTCGGGAATCTTAAAAACAACTGCCGAATCACCCTGATGTATTGTGCTGTTTATTTTATATAATTTATTGTTCCTCCGGATACTATTCTATGTTATATACGGTATAACACAATGCTTAGGAAATGGCAGTCACCCCGTAACGTCGTCTAACGTCGTGATTTTTTTTATATTGTAGCGCTAACAACGTTGCTATATTACTTCATTAACCCATCAAATATGACATCATCACTATGAATCATTGTATAAAAACTCGCCAAAAGATGCCAATTATTCTTATATATTATGGCGCGATGCAGCTAGAGCTGCTTAAGTATTATTGTCATTAAGTAATTAAATTCATTTTTGTGATACATAATTTTTTCGTGCTGGCCGTAAACCGTTACCAGGGGTTACAAATACATCAATTTATAGAATACGACGTATACTGATATAAAATAATTTCGTCAAATACACGTGATATGGTTGTAGAGATTTCCATGCAAAATTATAAAACTATATCATTATGTTGGAGTAAATAAATCAATAATTATACGCTATTCTGGGACAACCCTCGTAGTTTTGTTAAAAGACAACTTGTTTCAGATTATGTATGTCATTGGTGTCAATTTTCTGGATTCATACGAAATTCCGGGTTTATCCCCTGAAAGAGCAATGAATTCTGTCCAAATTAAAAGTTATTTGATGAAAATATCCCAAAAAATGGTAAAGTTATGGTCAATTATATATCTTCTCTGAAGAATTTTCTTTATCTAAACTGAGTATGGAAATAATGTCATTGTAGGTCTCTTGATTGACAAAAATGTTCGGCCGAATATGATTTTTCCTGATTTTGAATTTTTCTCTGTTGACACCCCTGGTATGCATTGTTCATGCTAATTTTCCTGTATGATATTTTTCACTGTAGTTGATAATACAAAAAAGAAGAAGGAAGAGATGCCAGTTTATGAACAAACAGAAAACTTAGAAAATCCTCTACGATGTCCGGTCAAACTCTACGAGTTCTATCTCTCAAAATGGTGAGAATAATCAATATATTTTTTGCTTTTCGGCATTTTCATAGAGATCTAGCCCATTATTTCCCCCGTCATTGGTGGGAGTGGGTCCAGGGCCCTGTTTTATCAAAGTGTTTACGCAAATCTAAAACTTACGGTCAAATTTTAATGTTTTGTAATACTTTTACAACTATTAATCCAGGGCTCGACACTAACGGTGGTCCGTTATTTTCTCAAAGGACTACCTAGGTATCCAAGCTGGGTATCCCGTCTGGCTATCTATAAATTGACCCATCGTTTGTGTCGACCTCTGTGTTTTGACCAATTAACGTAAATTAAATAATTAAAATAACTGTTAAGCGAATGCAAAAGAAACCGGAAATTGCGTCTTTCTTCTAATTTATTATGCGTTGAGTCGCTAATGATCTTACCAGACATCGCCAAATCCATTGGACAGTCGGTCTCCTCGGCATTTTCGGTGGAAGGTCCGACAGAATGTAGGGCTGCGACGGTCCTTCTGTCCGACACATTTTTGCTTAAGTTTCGCAAAAAGTCGACAAAGAAGTACGTGAAGAACTTCCGGAAGTTTACAATAGAAACAATTATGTGTGCACTTCAATGCACGCCTATTTTTAGAAACATGTTTATTATAACAGCGACGACAATTGGTTCAGCGCGTCAACGTGGTTTAATTAAGGTCAACTGCGCACATGTTGCATGTAAACAACGGCGAATTCGTCTGAAACCTGCCGTGGGCAAAAATAAGCCCAGGCGATGATTGGTTTAATATTGTTCGGAACGATTCTTTTAATGTATTTTGGAAATATTTTAGCGATATCCATTGATTCCGGCTCGATTTTAGCCTGAATTTTAATGCTTTTCATGATAAGCATTCGTCCCCAACTATTTTTCGTACCCGATGTAAAAAAAGATCATTGACCCTATGAGTTTGATTAAATACGCAAATAAAATTTGTCAAAACCAAATCAAAATTGAAACTGGGGGGTAAAATACCCAAGGGACTAAAATCTTATCTGTAGCTCTGAGTATACATTATTCTGTGTCACATGTTAGTCGTGTTTGATCAGTTTGTTTTTCTGGTTGATCAACCAAATTGTTTCTGATCAACAACAAGATCATTGGAGGCCAGGATCATCCAACATAAAAGGCAATTAGTAAATACCAGTTAACACATACAAGGGTAGTAGGTCAAAATGAATTAGGGGTAAACTTGTTTTATAAACATCCCCTCGGATCTGGACAAACATCCCCTCGGATCTGGACAAACATCCCCTCGGATCTGGACAAACATCCCCTCGTATCTGGGTGTTGTGATTGTTCGAAGCAAGTTTTGAGCACATTTGTGAATCTTAATTTGGATACCTCGAAAAAAACCTAATGAAACTTCCCGTTTAATGTATGCCTTATACTCAATTTCTGTATTTTGCCTGTACTCCAAATTTGATATTTTTTCAGCCCTGAAAGCATTAAGAGCCGTAACGACACATTCTACCTACAGGCCGAGAGATCGAGCGTACCTGACAGCCCAGTCTGGTACTCAAACATTTCTGTAGATGGGGACCGGTTAGCAAAGCTGTTGAACAGAATTAGACTGGTTAGAGAAATTCAAGAGGCTCATTTGCATACACAGCCTATTTACATTTGAAAACCAGACTAAAAAATGCAGCAAGTCTGGAAAGGTGATAGTGAGCATAGAAAGTTTAGGCGTTCTTCGTATCATGATGATGTTGCTTTCTTAAGCTTGTCATAATGATGTGATTTTTAATGTCGTTACAGCCCGGAAAACATTAAAAACCGTAATGACACCTTTTACCTGGTGGCCGAGCGATCATGTGTACCGGATAGCCCCGTGTGGTATTCCACTGCAACTCTAAGTATTGATCACATGGCCAAGATGTTAAACAGGATCCGATTGGTCAGAGAGATACAGGAAGCTCATTTGCATACACAGCCATTATATATTTGAATATTCATGAATACACTGAAAAATTCATGAAAACTTTTGAATATTCATAAAGGGTCAGGAAGCTCATTTGCATACACAGCCACTATATATTTGAATATTCATGAATACACTGATAAAAAATCATGAATATTTTAGAATATTCATGAAGGCTGAAAACTGTTTGCCAATAAATCTAGGTGCAGTTTTATAATGAAAGAATCAGGTGTGAATAGGCAAGAGTATAGTCCAGAGAATTTGACCTGATCCTAATCTCTATTAGCATAATTTAACAGCCGATATGATTGTCTATATATAAAACACTGGTTATGTTTTCATAAGAGGAGAAATCACGGAGGTGCATATGGTGTAACACAATCGTAAATCTAATTCCCATAATGCAAGATTTGCTTGTGAAGAGCTATCTATGAAACTCCAGATACCTTATAATATATTTATGCATAAACAGACCTTTTTCTTGGTATTGTTTGAGGCCTTTATTCTGCCTCAAAATTGGTTCCCAATTGCTGAAAAAAATTCCCAATTGCCGAAAAAAATCCCAATTGAAAAAAAAATCCCCAAAT
This sequence comes from Spisula subtruncata, assembly GCA_963678985.1. Classification (NCBI taxonomy): domain Eukaryota; kingdom Metazoa; phylum Mollusca; class Bivalvia; order Venerida; family Mactridae; genus Spisula; species Spisula subtruncata. The sequence goes on along the minus strand of OY787664.1, from coordinate 53,020,134 downwards.
AATGAAACCAAAATCATGAAAACCAAGTAAAGTGTTTCTTAACGTTACACCAATGAACTTTTAACAAATACACAAATGAAACTGTTGGTGTCAATAAATTGGAACAGTTAAGTTCATTCTATTTTCAATTCCCTATTCAATCATGGACCAAATAAATCCTAATTTTTGCAATTTATTCGATTAAATTGCATCCCAATTTCGAAAATTTAGCGACGCAAAATTCCCAAATGTGGCTGAGGCCTTTTTCCCAAAAAGGGCAGAAAAAGGTCTGATAAAGGTCAGGATCAGGTCAAATTCTATGTGCTATACCTTGGTGATGAAGCCACAATAGGAGGCTGCGCACAGCGTTAACGGGAAATCATAGAACGTTAAATGAGATGCATTTTGTTCAATTATTCAACATGTAGTACAGTACATAGAGGATAACAAATCTATGTTGATCTAGTATAGAATTATTGAAATAATTTGACTAGATTTGATTAAAAATATATGAAGCAACTTCACCGTTGGCAATTTGTTTTATTCGATTTCCTGGAATTTTATTCTACACAGCACAAATTTAATATTCTGTTCATCATTTGTTTCATATTTGTTTTATTCGATTTCCAAGAATTTTATTCTACACAGCACAAATTTAATATTCAGTTCATCATAACTGAAATAAACAAATAAATTTATGCATATTATATGCGCTCTGTGGGGTATGATTTTGATAGCACTCTGGAAACAGAACAATGGACAGTTAATGTTTAGAATAACTAATTCGATAAACAGTAGAGCTTGCATGAGATGATTTTGTTAAAGCAATAATTTTCGTTGAGGATAATATTTTTTAATAATCTAGAAATTTGTTTAGTTTTCTGTTAAGAATGCATGTCCTAATGTAATTGCCTATGAAGATCGGGTCAGGGTCACATTACCTGTCAACTTCTTTGATTAAATCTGATTTTCTCTTATTTTAAGGGTAGAAATACCCAGTCTAATTTTAACACAGAAAGCTCTGATTTTGAGAAAAATAATAAGAAAAAAATGATGAAAATTGGTAAAAAATCAGATTTCCAATTTCAGATAGTTGACGGGTATGGGGTCACTGTTACTATAAGTAGAAAAATGGGCTGCCTGTTAATTCCTTGGTATGAGGAGTTAGAATGAAAAAGTGGGGCTGAATAAAATAAAGATGTTTATGAAAGAAACTATTGATTTACCACAATTATTATTGGTGGTAACCGTTCTCTTGAATTTGCGTAAATATTGTACATTGTATTATATTGTTAAATTGTTTTATATTTTTATTAGCAATTTTTGTTTTCCATTTCATGATAGATGTATATATTGGAGAGACATGTATGTAAAACAGGTCATGCAATGTAATTGTGTTCATGCTACCATTTTAAACAAGGTTCCATTTTATCATACAATCATCTAGGAATAATGTATACATACTACTTGTCACCGTTTTCCTGTAAATTCCACTTTAAGATTGCTTGTGATTAAAATATTTGTATTTTTCCATAAACAGTGATTTCAGGGTATTTTGGAATTTTTATTAATTTTAAAAAGAAACAGTATTGAAGAAGGCCCTTGTTTCTATTACCAGTGATTTCAGGGTATTTTGAGAATTTTTTTTTTCGATTTAAAAAAGTTGCGAAATTGCATTTTCCCATTACTTCTGATTGCTTAGTGTTTTGGATTTTAAAAAATTGGTAAAGTCACATTTTCCTGTTCCGATTTTATGGTGTTTTGGAATTTTACAAATTTCACTGTAAAAGTAGATGAAAATATCAAACAAATGCCAAAGTACTGAAAAATTGGAATTAACATGCTAACGGTACAAGGGGTATCATAATTGTTTTGTATAGTTCATATTATCATGTGTAAACTTTATTGAGAGTTGTTATGTTGTGGTCATTGTTACGTCATCTTGTCATTTCTATTGTTGAGAGAGTGTATTATTATTATTGTGTTTGAAATTTTCATTTCTTTTCCATTTAAGTAATAATGCATTGTATGAAGTCATTTCTTGGTTTACAGCAATAAAGTATCACCTTGTTTTGTGTATAGGTGTCACACATCTAGGAACATTTATAATCATCATGTTAAAAAACAATTTGTTGAAGTTTTTTAAACAATGGGTTGTATAAATTGTTTATCCCACCAATATTATTCTAATATATACTGTATGACAGGACAGTCAAATACTGTAAAATCATTTAATTTTGATGGGACAAAATTTCAAATTTCGTGGTTTTTGTAAAAAAAGACCCATTTCGATGGGATGATAATTCATGGATTTTGCAATTCAGGTAATAAATACGAGAGTCAAAATCATTGTTTGATGGGATTTGATTTCCTGGTTGAAGGTGAACCACGAAATCCACAAAATTTAACCCCCACGAAAATTAACGATTTTACAGTAGTCCTTGAACTTTCCTCATATCATATCCTAATTCTGCGGACCATGATGATGAAAATTGGTTCACCAATTATGTTATCCACTGAAAATAAAGACGTTATTTTTATTATCATTATAATTAGTGCCAAGCAAATAACCAAAAAATTATTTGTATGTTAGGGAAACAATAATTAAATACCAAATGTTACATTACATACCTTGATATCTGGTTGGGTGTCACAAAGTTCGTCTGCGCTTGTTCACCTTCACCATTGGTTGGATAAAGCAATAAAACTACACATGAATACTCAGTATACCGAGCCAATTTGTGCATATTGTGAGGAATTTTAGGTTTCGGACAAATTTTGCCAGAGTTAGGGCCCTTTATGGGAGACATACGTTTCTGTGTCAAGGACCCTTCTAGTTTTGTAGGTAAATTTTTGTATGAATTTTGTATGTATGGTCAAATAGAAAATTGTATGTATTCTTCTTAATAGTGTATTTTGTTGTTGTCATACAAAATTACAAGATTACTCTTGGTCAGTGGACGCCCATTGTCTGTGGACAACCATTGCCCATGGATGACCATTGCACATGGATGACCATTGCCAGTGGATGACCATTGCCAGTAGACAACCATTGCCCGTGGATGAACATTGCCCGTTGATGACCATTGCCCATGGATGAATATTGCCTGTGGTGTGAGAACAATTAACTCTTAAATGTGGTGTTATATTTAAAAGGTTAAGGTCTATGTTCTGGGCCTATATTTACAAAGGCTCTTCGATATTTTCTTCAGAAACTGTCTTCAATGAAAAACATTTGACTTAGATATAAAAAAAATCTCAACTTTTATCTTAGACACGTTATATTTCAAAGTGGGACCCAGGCATGATTTACTGGTGTAATTATAATTAGCATAAATTAGGGAACACTACTGAATGAGGTGTGTAAGAATATGGAACTTACATTTAACTGTTCACTTACTACAACTACACATGTTTGTATTTTAGACTTCTATGTTACGTTTTTTTAGATAATTTCATGAAACCACTCTTATCACCTGTATATTACTAAAACGGCCAAGTTGAAACAAATGTTCATCACAAGGCTCCTAAATATGATTGTTATTAAGTTTTAAAGCACAGAGAAATTCACACGATCTTGGACTTTCAATAAGCATAATTGATGAGCTGATATATTTTTAGCTCACCTGTCACAAAGTGACAAGGTGAGCTTTTGTGATCGCTCTTCGTCCGTCCGTCCATCGTCCGTCTGTTCACAATTGCTTGTGAACACACTAGAGGTCACAAATTTAGCCTGATCATTATGAAACTTGATGACAATGATCATCTCCATAAAATCTAGGTCAAGTTCGATATTGGGTCATCTGGGGTCAAAAACTAGGTCACTAGGTCAAATCAAAGGAAAACCTTGTGAACACATTAGAGGTCACAATTTGAGCCTAATCTTTATGAAACTTGATCACAATGATCATCTCTGTAAAATCTAGGTCAAGTTCGATATTGGGTCATCTGGGGTCAAAAACTAGGTCACTAGGTCAAATCAAAGGAAAACCTTGTGAACACATTAGAGGTCACAATTTGAGCCTAATCTTTATGAAACTTGATCACAATGATCATCTCTGAAAAATCTAGGTCAAGTTCGATATTGGGTCATCTGGGGTAAAAAACTAGGTCACTAGGCCAAATCATTGAAAAACCTTGTGAACACATTAGAGGTCACAATTTGTGACTAATCTTTATGAAAATTGATCACAATGATCATCTCTATAAAATCTAGGTCAAGTTCGATATTGGGTCATCTGGGGTCAAAAACTAGGTCACAAGGCCAAATCATTGAAAAAGCTTGTGAACACACTAGAGGTCACAATTTGAGACTAATCTTTATGAAAATTGATCACAATGATCATCTCTATAAAATCTACGTCAAGTTCGATATTGGGTCATCCGGGGTCAAAAACTAGGTCACAAGCCTTTGAAGGCCAAATCATTGAAAAAGCTTGTGAACACACTAGAGGTCACAATTTGAGCCTAATCTTTATGAAACTTGATCACACTGATCATCACTATAAAATTTTGGTCAAGTTCGATATTGGGTCATCCGGAGTCAAAAACTAGGTCACGAGGCCAAATCATTGAAAAAGCTTGTGAACACACTAGAGGTCACAATTTTGACCTTATCTTTATGAAACTTGATCACAATGATCATCATTATAAAATTTAGGTCAAGTTCGATATTGGGTCATCTGGGGTCAAAAACTAGGTCACGAGGCCAAATCATTGAAAAATCTTGTGAACACACTAGAGGTCACAATTTTGATTCTATCTTTATGAAACTTGGTCACAATGTTTATCTCTATAAAATCTAGGTCAAGTTAGATACTGTGTCATTTGGGCCAAAATCTAGGTCACTAGGCCAAACAGGTGAGCGACCCAGGGCCCTTTGGACCCTCTTGTCTATATTTATAACCCTGGTTATATGCTTTTTTAATCGGAGAGTATCATGCAAGAAGACATTTGAGGTGTAATAGCACAGGCTTACAATGTTATGTCACAAACTACAGTGAAAAAATGGGGAAGTAAAAATTGCAGTTTGTGATTGGATTTTGTAGGCCTGTTGTAATAGGACCAATAACCTAAAATACTGATATTACACAGTTTTCTTGTAGAAATTTATACATTCAGCACTAGAACCTAATATATACATGCATAAAGGTCAGGGGCCTTATTCACCAACGTTGTAAGTCTAAAACATAGACTTAGACTTTATAATGCCCAATCTTCTATTTGCCCTCATGTTGTTATAACATACTGATTTTGATATAAATCGGTATGCATTTTTAGTGGGTAACAACAAATAATCTGATAAAATTTCATCTGGTTTGAATTAATTGCAAAAAAATGGCAGTGATTATAAGTAATGTCAATTTTAAGTCTAAGTCTGAAATTTAGACTTACAATGTTCAACTTGGTCAACGTTATAAGTCTAAAATCCAGACTTAGACTTTATATTGCCAAATGTTCTATTCGCTCTCATATTGTTATAATTGTATCGATTTTGAAATAAATGGGTATACAAGTTTAGTATGTAACAACAAATAATCAAATGAAATTTCACGTGGTTAAATCTAATTGCATAGAATTGGCAGTGATTATGAATATTATCGGTATTAAGTCTAAGCCTGAATTTTAGACTTACGTTGTGGTGAATAAGGCCCCAGGATCAGGTAAAATTCTCTGTGCTACTATACAAGCAGGTGTTAATGCAAAGTTATCATCTGTAATCATGTACGATGTTTATATGTATATCGGCTTTCAACATTATTATATATATATATATGTATTCATGTTCAGTGTTGTATCTTGGATGTTGACTTATTTCTCATGTTCTAGGAAACTTGAACATTTCTCATGTTCTAGGAAACTTGAAACATTTCTCAAGTTCTAGGAAACTTTAACATTTTCTCAAGTTCTAGGAAACTTGAAACATTTCTCAAGTTCTAGGAAAGTTGAAACATTTCTCATGTTCTAGGAAACTTGAACATTTTCTCATGTTCTAGGAAACTTGAACATTTCTCAAATTCTAGGAAACTTGAACATTTTCTCATGATTCATGAAGCATCTAGATCATGTATTTTCACATTATTATGAAATAAATGGTGGCATTTATTGACAAGTGTTCATTCTTTATTCATAAAAACAGCCTATTGAAAATTACTTATTATTATATCGCTAGCTTTGAATGAGAAAAACTGTCTGCCAATCACTCTTTACTTATGGTAAAACAAGCCTTTTCAATTTCAGTTTGGTCAACATGACAAGTTCTGATTTTCATGAAAATAGGCTCTTAAGAAGCGCCTTATAATGTAGATTTCAAATATGCATTAGTCTTATAAGGTCGTAAGTGGCACTTACAACCTTCTCATTCTAAGCCAGCGATATATGCACCTGATTGATTAGAGTTACCAATTGACATGATTGTATGACAGTTCATTTTCCTGAATGCCATTTTTCATAATTTTGGTACAATAATACAATATTTGGTGATTAAATTAATCTGAATCAGAAGTTTAACAGCTATACTTCAATGTTTAAGAGACGTTCTGTATCATGCAAAACCAAAGACTTAAACAGAGATAAACATTTGCAAATTTGACAAATTAAATTGAGTGATTTATAAAAATAACCTGTCATACAGTTCTAGTTCAGATGGGCACATAATCTCCAAATGGCGTGAGCATATAAAGGCAAGACGTCACTTATACACAACAGACACGTCTCGAGTTTTTCCTTCGCTAGCATTTTCACTGAATCCAGTGTTTCAATACCCTTATTACAAGTCAAACACATTTCAACGGTTTTCAATAAATAGTAGCTGTTACAAAACTCTATATTGTCCAGAGTCGTTTTCTTCAGCACATACTGTTTTAAGTCCTCGGAATAACGCTTGATTGCATCACATATCAAGCCGATGAATAGCTTTTGGAGAGGTTGGCATGTTCCAAACATACACAATAATTGTACACAGTTTTCCTGGGTCTGAAAGAATAATTCATAAAATTTATGGATATTAAAAGATGATAATTATATATAGAGGATCAATCACGAGTTGTCAATTGATATAAATTTGTATTAAACGAGTTTTTGAAATTTTATTAAGCGAACCTCTAGCGAGCTTAATATAAATATCAATTGACAACAAGTGATAAATTCTTTATATCATGACACTAAAAACGCAAAATGATTTATTGGAAAAACTAAATTCTTTATATTACACGTGGTACATATAACTTTATACTTCTGGCTATACTAACCTGGATACAAGGAAAGTCATGTGATATAATATGAATATATTTTATGCTTCAGGAATTAATTATATCTTGGATCTTTTAACTGTTTATGCAATAATGACAGTGAATTTCTCTAGTAAATGACACAATTTATTTTTAAATCAATACTTGGGGTGACATAGAGTGTCCAGGTCATTGAATCATAAATGAAACATCTACTGCCACATGGCCAAAATTGTTAATTTTTGTCCCTTTTGTAACTCTGGAACACACAGTAAATTCAGGAAATGATTTGAGTGAAACTTCAATTTGAGTCGAGAAAAAAAGCTCTCGGAAATTGCGAGCAAGGTATATTCTTTCCTACTGGTTAACAGTGTTTCAATCCTATGGAGACTAAATAAGGACATCGTCTTAGATAACACAGATATCGGTCTCACTTGTATCAGACACTACTACAGGGCTATCAAGGCAAATAAATATATAAAACTTCAGAGAATTTGACTGGATCCTTGACATGATTTAACGGCCGATATACTTATAACCTTCAGGCCCTAAGTTCACAAAGGATCAGTTTTTAAGATCAAATATGTATCATTTGAAATTCAGTAGATATGTTAAGGTTAAGCTTGATATTTTTATACATGTGTGTTTATAAAAGCATATCCTTCAATTTCAAAGACATTAAAATAATTGATTTATGGTAAGTTATAAAAATACTTACTTGATCCTCATTTTTCAGGATCAGTTTCAGTCTCAAGTACAATAATTATCTTTTGCAACAGAATAATGACGGTCTGAATATTTTAAACATGTTGACTTGAAGTAGACTAGGTATTCTCTACATGGCTATAAGTTGTAATTGCTAAAAGTTACCAAAACTTTCAAAAAATCGGGAAATTATTTTCAGGATCAAATTTGATCCAGATCAGTTGATCCTTTGTGAACACGGGGCCTGGAGTATAACAAACACGTTCAAGATGTAATACAAACAAACATCTAGGACAGATAGGTACACAATAGGAACACAATTTGCTCAAAAATGTATATCTTCAAGACAAGAATCTTGGAAATAATAAGTAAATTTATCACAAAAGAATCTTGTAATATGATGAATGCTTAAAGAGGTCAGGATCACATTAAATTCTTCCAACTACATTTAATATGAAACATTTACCTCATAGCTACTATCCCTAGAAGACAGAATAGTCTGTGTGATGCTATAACTCAGGTCAGCAGTACTGGCGCGTAAAATCTTTTCCAGATTCCCCTCTGATTTGTTTAAAAGGTCAATTATACTCTGTGCACACTGTTTCTGAATGGTCCAAGATATTGTGTTTTTGCCAATGTGATTTTGAAGTGCTTGCAGACTGTGTAACACACTTTCTCGAGTGATTTCTTGTAAATCTCCTTCCATTGATAAATGTTTATAACCAGTCTTTAAGTTAATCACATGATGCAAGAATTCTGTGTTCTGTGCCATTGAGGATTGGATATCTTCATTTGTTTTGGTATTGTGCGAAAGGTCAATACTTCCAGAATGGGGCGGAGTGGGAAACAATTTCTGGGATTCAACCAAGAACTCTATGAAAAAAACACATAAAGTATTAGTATACTGCATGATACTGATAGGGGAGAAAATATGTGGCCATGCATTGAGTAAAGGGCTAAACAAGAAAAGGACTATACAATAAAAGGGCTATACATGTACAAGAAAAAAAAGTAAGTAAGTAACGACTTTATTTATAGTAGATAACATATTTGGTAATATACCAATTTTCAATATGGTCTACATAAAGAACATATACTATACATTAATTACATGATAATATACGAACATATTAATGATAAATACAAACAGTATCACATATAACTTAATGAGATGATCAGAATATGAAAACACACATGTTGTTAAAGCATTAAATCATATATAAATAAATAACTTTGTACATAGTGTATACATAATCAAAAAAGGTATGAGAAAATCTGACATGGAGGTAGCACTCAACCCAACCAGCCGAGCACAGAAATCAGAAACACCAAGTAAAGGGCTAAACAACAAAAGGGCTAAACAAGAATAGACTTGGCTAAACTTCAGGATTTAAAAGCAAGGGAGCATGAAGTTATAAACCAAGTCTTGTAAAATATAGAAGAGAAATATTGAAATGAAAGTGTTTTCAGAGATTCTTAATGTCACTGACGGTCTTCCATATGGCCATTTCACATTTTAAGAAATCATGAAATGCTTTTCATTTAGTGAAAATTCCAAGAAATCATGAAATGCTTTTCATTTAGTGAAAATTCCACAATTTACTTGAATGATTTATATGCATTGAATTTTTTAATGAATTTTGATCATCAAATACATAATAAAACATGCAACATACCATGGTTTTCATTTTCAAGTTGTACCTCATTTCCAGTTTTGGTGGTGTTTTGCATGAACAATTTTTGTTTCAAATGTAGAATTTCATTCTCCGCCTTTTCATATTGCTCCTTCCAATGTAGCTGTTTGTTTTGCAATTTATCGCTGAGTTGTCTAGCAAACTCTTCACCAGTAACTCCTGGTGGTTTCATGCGTATAATTGCTACAGCAGCTGCAATCTTGGCTCTTTCCATTTTGACCTGTATAAGTTGAGAAAAGATAAAAAAGAAACCTACTGAGCTATCTTCTTAGACGCCTGCTGTGAGCCAGTCCAAGATGATGATCATTTCATTTTATTGACGCCAGTACATATAAAAGACCATTTAGTTATGGCATCCATTATTAGCTGTGAGCAAGTCTCCACCAGCCAAGCCGCTTCAATCATGTTTCAGTCAGGGAGGTATATAAATAAAGGGAGGTGAATGTTGATGAACTTCCCGATTATCCTCGCCCCGGGAGATCGAATCAGCACCATTTTGTAATTTCGTAACGAAGCGGCCTGAACCATCGTTTTTACAAGTTAACACATATTCACTAATTATATTGTGTGTTTTATTTGTAACAGAACATATTTGAATAATTATTAAGTTAAACCCGCACGAATTAGTCATGGTTAACGCGTCAAAACCAAAATAAAGTGCATTTTAAATTTATTGATTAATCGGCCCGCCGCGAACAGAATTAAATGGCGGCAATTAGAATTTGTCATAATGTTGCAGTGCAAACTGTGAAGTGCTGGGTGCAGTATTTAAATCAATTACCTGCTACATTTGTTCCTAATACATGTATCTTGGTCAGGGATGTGTTAATTTGTTTATTTTCGCTTGTTACTGTTCACAATTAATTGTAAAAAATAGAGTCGATGAAAATCGTTAATGGCGGCCGAGACCCTCAAAGTGAAGAGGTGATAAAATTTGAACGCATCTAGTGATGTTGAATGTGCATAATTTAGATTAATTACCCGCTGTATGTGTACTTAATAGATATATATTTGCAATGGATATGTTTTCTGTTCATTTCCTCAAGGTATCGTTCATTTTTAATGGTGAAATAAACAGTGTCCAAATTGACTCAAATAAGAGCATAATGGCATCCAATAAGGACAAATTGGTGTCAAATATCCCTTGATATAGAAATCTAGCTTTCTCTTGGATCAACCTCCATAGAGCAACATTAACCTGCTCCAAGCAATATTATCTAATATATAGACGAGAGTGTACAAAAAACGAAAGTTTTCTCATGCAAAACAGGTATTGCTCTAGAAATGTTGCAATGTAACTTTACATATTGATGGTTTACAACCCAAAATGAATGAACCAGCACTTAGCAATAAAATGGTTTTTATTCATAAACAAAACTTACACACACTATCACCATGAGAGAGAACTTCAGAGGATAGCAGTTTCATATACTTTAGTCGTCACGTGACCCCCTGGGTTTCAAATGCAGATATTACACACCTTCCTATTTTCGATAATTATATTATTTCATAAATTCTGTATCTACATAATACACTTGCACGCAACCAGTTAGTTATGTAACATTATTGTGTTACTTGAATAACTGGCGCCCTATATCTTTACTTAATATAGACTATAAAATAGCATCCAAAACAATAGCCAATCGAATTAAAAAATCGTAACCACATTTAATAAGTGAAGATCAAACAGGTTTCGTAAAAGGTAGATATATTGGTGAAAACGTAAGATTAATCCAAGAAATAATTGAAAAGATGCAGGAAAACCATTAACCTGGTATAATATTCTTTGCAGATTTTCAGAAAGCCTTTGATAGCGTTGATCACAAATTTATATTCAAATGTCTCAAATATTTTAATTTTGGTGAACAATTAATAAAATGGGTATCGTTGTTCTATAAAGATGCAAAAGCATGTGTCACGAACAATGGTCATTGCTCAAAATTTTTTGACATTAAGAAGAGAGTACGTCAAGGATGTCCTCTTTCCCCATATTTATTTATAATATGTATCGAAATCTTGTCTAGACAAATCAACACATGTGAAAATTTAAAGGGTGCTACTATATATAAAAAAGAAATGAAACAAACATTATTTGCGGACGATGCCAGCTTCTTCATCAATGGTGAAAAGAAGTCATTTGAAAAACTAATAGAAATTCTAGGCCAATTCTCGTTAATATCAGGTCTAAAACTAAATAAAAATAAATGCACAGCACTTGGAATAGGTTCGTTAATACACAGTGATTTGGAATATAGCAAGAAAGATAACTTTGTATGGACATCAGACTCTGCTAATACACTAGGCGTTGTCTTCACTAAGAACATCACAAGAATGCACGACCTAAATCTGACCCCCAAAGTTAACGCGTTCTGTCATTGCCTACAAAACTGGAAACACATTTGCACTCCCAAAACTTATATACCCACTTACTGTACTACATAAACCAAATACAGACATTATAAAGAACATTGAAAAACTCATGTTTGACTTTCTATGGAATGGTAAACCAGATAAAATATCAAGAAACACAATTATACGAGACTATAAAAATGCAAGTTTAAAAATGGTGGATATTCATTCTTTTATTGATGGATTAAAAATAAGCTGGGATAAAACGATTAGAAAATGATAAAGCCAATAACTGGCAGCATATATATGAACAAGAACTAGCCAATTATGGTGGAAAATTATTTTTTAAATGCAACATGACAGAAAAAGATGTAAAACTGTTAAATATAAAATCAAAATTCCTCAAAGACATAATGTTATCATGGAGTAAGATAAATTTTAAATCAGAACACATACAAATAGCAAAACAAATCATTTGGAATAATAGCTCAATTAAACTTGATAGAAATACCACATTCTTCTTTGAAGATTGGTATGACAAAGGGATACTCTTTATAGAGCACATTTATGATTACAGATCTTCAAACTTCTATAGTTTCGGAGATTTGATACAACTGTACGATATACAAATTGGTGATTTTACTAAATACCATAGTCTCGTACAAAACATACCAGCAGAATGGAAACAAACTTTATCTACAGAACCTATGTCATACAGTCCACCAAAGTACCCAATCGATAAAATCAAAAATAAAAGAAAAATCAATAAAATTGCATATAACATTTTGATTGAAACCAAACAAAATAGTCTTATTAAGCAAATTCAGAAATGGAACCATGAAATAGGACACGATAACATGAAATGGGAGAATATCTTTTTAACTCCTTTATTATGTACTGTTGACACAAAACTCCGAGAATTCCAATACAAATACTTAATGAGAACTATCCCAAACAACTCGTATTTACTAAAGTGCAAACTAGTTCCGTCTACCCTATGTGATTTCTGTTCTATGTTCCCAGACAGCAACATACATATGTTCTGGGAATGCCATGTCATACAAGCCTTTTGGGGAAATATTTATAATTTTTTAAAAGTATATGTTCCATCTATTAATATGTTTAACTATTTTGATATATCGTTCTGCACAGTGCAAAGTAATGATCCACAAAAAAGCATTCTAATAAATTACATCATACTTCTTACAAAATATTTCATTTTCAAATCAAAATGCACACTAACTAGTCCATCAATAGAACCTTTTAAAGAATACCTGAAACATAGAATACAAATAGAGAAAACAATATCAGAAATAAAAAATCAAAGTGAAGTGTTTGAGAACAAATGGAGTGACTTTATAATATTATTAAATTAAGAAAACACAAATATGTTTTTATTGAAGAGATGGTGCAAAAAGTATCTATACATTCTAATTTTATGTCTCTCTCTTTCTCCCCCCCCCTCTCTATCCCTCTCTCTCTCTCTCTCTCTCTCTCTCGAAAAATAATTTATAAATCCATTTATTTTTATACTATTTGTTAAAATGTTTATAATGTATGGCATAAATGTAAATGTATTTATAAATTGAATAAAATTGAAAGGACAAAAAAAAAACATTATTGTGTTTGTAATTCACAATATTGCATCTTTTCATCTCATGTGCATTCACCATAGCAACCATAAATACATGATCTATATCTGATCTAATCAGTTTTCATAGTGTTTAATTGGCACAGCATGTGTTTATTAATTAAGATCAAACAAATATTACAATAAGCTACTGATCACAATCATAGCTACTGTATAAATGTGACAGATGGTAATATGTGTTCAAGTAAATGGATCTGTTTCTAGCCTACATAACGTTACTAGTGGTATTCCACAGGGATCAGTCCTCGGACCAGTATTATTTGTCATATTTATAAATGACCTTCCGGAATGTGTTGACTCAAATGTCTACTTGTTCGCAGATGATACCAAATTATATAGACAGATAACCTCTGAAAGGGATGTATCTATTATACAAAATGATTTGAATAGCTTATTTGATTGGAGTTCAAAATGGTTGCTTAAATTTCATCCTGAAAAGTGCAAGGTGTTATCCATTCACAACAAGAACAGTTGTCCAACTGACAATAGATATCATATGAATACTTATAATGGGGAAATTAAATCCCTGGAATCAGTTGATTTTGAAAAGGACCTAGGTGTAACTATAGACAACCATCTGAATTTTGATAAACATTTTCAACTACAAATAAATAAAGCTAACCAGATAGCTGGACTTATAAGAAGGTCATTTACTTACATGCGCCTGTTTCACGGTATTTTACACACAAGTGTAACAAATTAGTAAAAAATTAAAAGTGTTTAATTCCTTATGACTTGTGAATTTTCCAAACGTACCATATCCAAAGGTGCAAAGTCTGAAAAATCTTGTAATCTCATTTAGTTTTCCCAAAATCGCATATAACATACCAAGCTCTCATGTGTTCTGAGCACATATATGTAAATAGTGTTATATAAGATTTTTTTTATAATTATAGACAAAGTTAAGCTTTTAACATTTGTTTTCACTTAAGCCAAAGTGGTTACAGATTAGTCACCAGAAATTTTAAGTATAACACTCAAAATTGATAAATTATTGAATATTCAGCAGTTTCATATCATCTGATAAAATTGAATAAACTTAAAACCTTAACTGTTTTTGTAAATAGTGCTGGACTTATATCAATAATGTCAGCTTATTTGGACAAATCTGCTATATAAAAAACAGTACTACAATTTATTTCATTCCTTTTCGAAAAATAACCAGGAATTCTTCAATCCAAGGAATTAGATGAAAACGTTGCGGACACTACATATTTTAAAACTGAAGATCATACATTTTAGATAAGCATGATTGTCTCTATATATATGTATCAGTTATTTTTAAAAAGATCAATTTAAGTTGATGAAGATGTGTTCAGACATATAAATACTGAAGAGGAATAGTAATTATACAGTATTTTACGTTTTATAACATACAGGAAAGAAGTTTTAAATTAGTTGCACCTTGACCTGAATTACAAAATTGTATGTATAAACTACAAATACAAACTGTGCACTTAAAAGATGTTTTACCAAAATATCAACATGTTATAGTATTGAAATTAATAAAACTTCAGATAAGCAAAGTCATTGTATAAAATTGATTTTAATTATAAGATTAATTCTAACACGATTCGCGGATTAATCCAATACACAAAGAACGAACCGAACCATGTTTTATTGCCCCCATAAAACATACCTATCAAATTGGCTGTTTCTATTTACGCCCAGTATCACTTGACATATTTATGAATGAATGAACGTAAACTTTATAGTAAAATTTACTACGAGTCACGATGACAAGGCGAGTTGCACGAGAATCCAGTGTTACATCTATGACGCATCTATTTTTAGAAACTCCAATATACTCTAGAAACCAAGTTTTATTAAAGCTTCTGATAATCAATCCATTTATATTTTTCATTTTATGAAATAGATACCATATACTCGTGTTATTAAAATTGTTTCAATGTTTAAATTGTGGTATTTCCTTCAGAAAATTACGAAGGTCGTTTTCATTAACGAGGGAGGTAATTGTACCAGCTTATAAGCCACTCAATTTCTTCGTGGAATTATGTTCAATGTCAAATGGGTGAAAATGAAATGCGCGCAGTTAAATAGTGCGGGATATTATCGTATTTAGAATCGAAATAAAAACTCTGTTCTTGTATATTGTCGGTGAATAAAACACGGGCACTCGTTCGGATGCGGAAAATTAAATCACTCGTGCTACGCACTCGTGATTTAATTTTTACGCATCCGAACTCCTGCCCGTGTTTTATTCACCGACAATAAACGCGAACAGATTTTTATTTCTTAAATAATTTGTTAGGTTACTACAATGATGCAGACACTACAATTTTAAAAACAATCAAAGAAGATTTTGTGAACTTAGTTATTCCAGCAACTGTTTGTAATGTTTTGTACCTGGTTAATAATTTTTGTACATAGTATGCAAGACAAGAATGAAGTGTATGTCTTCTACAGCATATTTATATGATATGCAAGAAAATAAATGGAGCTGCCATCTATATGTAAATGTACAAACCAATATTAATAATTAAATGACATAGATCTGATATGAAATTTAATTTGTGATATTGATACATTTTACATGTCTGTCTCGAAAGTCTGCAGAATTGTTTCATGGGAGCACCCAAGGTGTATGGGTGATTCAGGTGCCATAAAGATTTTGGCTGTCCAATCTCGTACTTGAACCTTTTTCTTCTAATCAATAGCAAAATTGATGAAAATTAAATAGCTCAATATGAAGGACAAGTTTGAATACCAGCAAATTCAGTCCAAGTTGCTTTCACTTTAAAATGATTTTGTCCCTAGAATCAATAAAACTTTTAATAAGCATTTTTTGACTTGAACATACATGTATTTACAGCTATTCTCACCAACTTGGTGGAGATATCAATGAGCATATTGTATCGGACAATATTAATACCCAGCAAAATCAGACTTGTCTTGCATTACTTACTGGATAATGTAAAACTGACAAGAATTGCATTTCCAGCTCTTACTTAATAATCTTTATTGTGATCCTCATTAAACATCGTGAAAAACAGGATATCTAAAGTAAATATATAATATCTTGAACACTTTCATTGGTTCCAATAACCAGCCAATTAGGCCTTGAATATTTGAAATTGGATGAGAGTTTGTAAGTAAGTTTGTATCTGGAGCCTTTTCAATATTGTATTCTCACCAATCATAACTTGCAAATGACAAAAGAAATGGACTAAATGAAATTTATGTTTTGATAGCCACATTAGAAATAACTTATTTACTACCTAAATTTGATAGATTATAAATAGTTCTAGAAAAAAAAATAATGCAAGGTTATGTACGACAAAGTGTCTACTTTATATCTATGTGTACATAATTCATACTTTTTGAAGATATGTGATATTAAATCAAATTAAATATAATTGATACTCATGCCTGTATTTTTGTACGGAAACTTTTCCTAACAAATTTAAACAACAGTGAATGCAACATATTAGCTTAGATTTACGGAAAAGTAAGTAATAAAAATGTTTTGTTATTTCCAAAATGTTGCGGACACTACATGTATTTTATTGAAACAGCAGAATTATATTATCATTGATAGACAATAAAATACTTTATTGAAGGGCATGCAAATTATCAATTAGGTTCAAATAGTCCCTAGAAACTGTCAAAATCAATTGAAACCTAATTTATTAAAAGAAAATACAAATATATTTTTGTAAAATATGTCTATATTCTGTTGGTTGTTACACTACTGTTATTTTCTAGAAAGCAGTAAACTTACATTTCTTTAACATGAAAAATACCTTAATAATCTGAATTTTGATTGTAAATAGCTTTTTGACCCAAAAGACAACAATACAAGACTGAAAAATGCTATTTTAATGGTCTGCGTTGCGGACCCTACAGGCGTTGCGGACACTACAAGTGAGGTTTTTTGTTGACCTGCAAAAAGTTGGCACAGCAAAGCTATAACCTTTGGTTTATGTCTTTGTGGACATGAGATCTATTCACACACAGAATTGTACAGGAATAGCTATAGTAGTTTCTGAAATACTATGGCGTTGCGGACACTACAAAAAAAGTGTCTCAAAAAACACCTCACATAGAAAATGACTTTTTTCAAATTTGATCCGTTATGATAACTTTTTGGTTCTTTTCTCATCCTAAGTATTTATTTTTTTAAGTATTTATGAATAAAATGACAAAAAATGGTATAGAAGCAATATTCCACACCTAGTTATATGCAGGTAGGATGCTCAGTTTCAAAAAAGTATAACGTAAGAGTAGTTTGCTGTATTTAACTGTTTTTCATTATTTTTGTCCGATTTATAGAAAATAAAAAGCAAAATGCAGAAGAGATAATACAGTATTAATTTCGGGTCTTTTTAAGGTGTATGTGATTATTACTTTGTAAGATTTTGATCTCCAAACTTTCCCATTTTTAGAATGTTACAGCATAACGCCTAAAATTGCCATTAAATGGGGCATAAATGGCATAATTTAAAACTTACAAGTTGAAGGAGCAAACTTATTTTAACTGTAAAAGTTGGACATTGACCTTACACTGTTTTTAGTACATTAGTACCAACATAACAATTGAAGAAGTATTGTTTTTGAGCATATAACATAGTGCAAGCAATGCTGCGTAAAATACCGTGAAACAGCCGTGGGATAATAGCATGTTTAAACTTTTGTTCAAATCTCTGGTCAGACCAAATTCAGAATATGCAAGTAGTGTATGGTCTCCATATAAGAAAAATCAGTGGCGTAGCTTCCTATAGGCCGTGAAGGCCTAGGCCTACACTAAAATTAAAAAAATTTTAAAAAGCTAAAAATGCGAAAAATTGTATAAAAATCGAGGCCTAAGGGGGGGGGGGGTACCGGACTCGTATATTGCCTGACAAAGCTAGAAATGCATCATGCTCAATTTAAGATTTAATTATTTTTCATGGAAGAATACCGTCGGGTGCGAACGCACCCACTTTTTCGACAAAGTAGTCTTTTTCAAATGTGAGATATATTCACTTTATAACATTCTCATTTTTTTGTGGCTCGCTTAGCTCGCCAAATAACGTTAACAATTTGTATCATGACCGTTACTAGGGGGTGCGTCGGGAGCGAATGTAGTCAAAGCAGTGTTTCTAAGGAGGAATTTTATTTACGTCGTATTTGTTTTCAAGCTAGCTTCGCTCGCTAAACAATTAATCACTTGTATCTTTCTGGCATGCAGCTCTGGAAAATAATGCACCTTTTCTGACTTGCGCCTCGCTCGCACAATTAAGAAGCTAATATATCAAATATAGAACGAGATTATGTAGCATGCACCTCGGATAAACACCATGTGCATAACACTCCTTGCACCATGTAGAGAACGACGAGTTTGTATCGCATGCAGCTCGGACCAATAGTGCATTCTTTTCTCTCTTACATACTGTCTTTTAAACACCCCGGTTACCTCTTCAAACCCCGATTTCGCACCCCCTTTTGAAAAATCCTAGTTACGGCTATGACCAATACATACATTTGAAATCTGTATTATCAAGCGCTTCTTATGAACCTAATTTCATGAAAATCGGAACGTGTCATGTTGACAAAACTGATGTGTAAACAGTTTCTTTAAACATATGTAAAGAGTAATGATCAAACAGTTTTTTCGTGCTTTCTCGAAATATCGATTTTGTACTTACGACTTTCTTATTCTAATCCAGCGACATGTTTGTTCATGCATTGTTTGAAAACAAAAATTAAAATTGATCGAAACTGTTGCAAATACTTCGCTTTTCTTTGCATTCCAAATCGTCATCAAATGCTCTAGAATGCAGCAGAAAGACCCCTTTTTAAAAAAAAATTCGGGGGAGCATGCCACCGGACCCCCCCCCCCCTACATTTAGGCCTACACCTAGATTTTAGGCAAGCTACGCCGCTGAAAATGACATTGAAGCTATTGAAAATGTTCAAAGAAGAGCGTCTAAAATGCTACCAACTATGAAAGATTTAACATATGAAGAGAGATTGCGTAAACTGAAACTTCCAACATTGAAATACCGTAGGATGAGAGGGGATATGATTGAAACATTCAAAATATTGAAAGGAATTTATGACGACAAAGTTACTGGAGATATTTTCACAACTTAGTGACATCTCAATTACTAGAGGGAATAGCCTGAAGCTAGAAAAAGTAAGATGCAATAAGGACTTGAGACTTAATAGCTTTACAGTTAGAGTTGTAGATTTATGGAACAGTCTTCCAGAACACATCATTATTTCAAAGGACATTCATCAGTTCGAAAATAGGCTAGACAATTACTAGAAATCCCATCCTCTACGTTTTGATTTTAAGGCGGATTATAAACTATCACTGATTTTAAGGCGGATTATAAACTATCACTAGAAGTTAAACGTATTGTGTACTATCAGAATAACGAAGAGCTGCATACAGAGCACCCATCAGTGCTGCGTGCAGAAGCTACATAAGGTAAGGTAATACATACCAAAATGAGAATCTGAGTTCACTGTATAATTCAATGAGCGTCTGTTGACAATGATCTTTGAATTGTAGTTTTTGCCCGCTTATTATTCAAATTTACCACGATATCGTCATTGTTCTTATTGTGCAGTATTTATTCACCATTAAATAGTATATTTTACACAAGGTGGTTGTTTTTTTCGATCTTATAGACCTAAATTTGAAGAAATTACAACCAGAATTACCAGAATAAAATTCAGAAATATAACCAAACCAATTTTCACGCAGTTGGTGAATAAAACGCGCACCGGCATATTTTGGCGCTAGTCCGGCCGCAAGAATTTCTTGAACTTTTGACCAATAGATTATGATTGATTCTCCGTGTATCAAATCACCACTCTTGTTGTAAGTACTTTAGAACGTTTTTATCTAATCGTTGCGTTTAGTTTCTTTTTGTTCTATAATGTTTCTCCAACAGAAATAATCTTTTTCATGTTCTTCCAATTTTCGTACCAAGAATGTTCGTACTCTCGTTGTATATATTATTTACACACCAATAGATATGTTTACCAAATTACTATTTGGCATTTGACTCTCTAACCCTTCGTGTCTTATTTCACAAAAAGTGTTGCTTCCACTTAAGTAGATGGTCAAGTCTGCTGGGAGATTTTTTTAATTTCTGACTTATCTCCACAAAATTAAAAAATTGTACCGGATATTTTATTTAATCCGGGAATCTTTTCAAAGAAAGTGATAACAACCAGAAAGTGGCAAACCTCAAGGCATACGGTGCACTAGTTTAGGTTATGGATCAAAAGTTTTTAGATAGAAAATCAAATATTTACCTTGTCCAAACTGAAAGTCACCCGTCCCAAGTAACAGGTTTTCCAGTTCTAAAAATAGACAGTGTTACTGTACCCAGTGAATTTATTACCTGGGTTGTATATTTTTTCATAAGCTGGGACAGGGATTTCCCTGATGCTAGTTTTCTGCGTCCCTGAAGCAACTTTGTGGCTTGAGACCCTCATTTCTGCATTACTGTGCATCCTTGGGACCCCCAATAGGATCCCTCGAATGGACATTTCCATTTCACCGCAAACATTTTTCCTTCTGCTATTTATTGCACCAAGTCTTGTGGTGCATTGAGCAATCTGAATTTGCTGTTTTGTTTATCTATAAATTTGATACTCACTGTAACAATGGACTTGAAATGCATTACCGTATAGGGAAGGGACCCCCAAAATTTCTCAGGGACTCCTAAATATAAACTTCAAGGGTCCTGGGACCCTCATATGAAAACCCTGTGGGAGTAGCACCAAGATAACCAGGGTGTAATTCAAACAAATCCAAGGACCAATACGACAGTTTGCTAGCAGAAATAATGGCTTGGATCAGGTCAAACTCTCCAAGCTATAGGTAAATGGAAGAAATAAAATGTAAACATATTGAAAATATGACTAACTTGTGAGCGTTTGCAGATTGAGGTCATAGTGGGCCAATTTTTGTTAAGTACTAACAAGTCTTTTTTCCAACTATAGTAAGGACCGTCAAGGGTTGACACTTACTATTTTTGGCCACAGGTCCGACAGTTAACAACGTAATTTTTTTACAGGAACAGCTACTGGTCCTTCATGATTTCCATTGGTTCTTCAAGATTTTCACTGGCACCGGGCCAGGGGACCAGTGTTAGTGTCAAGCCCTCGGCCGTTTACAGGACCCTTCCTTACAAGAAATTTCTTTAAATCATGCAGTTTTTCCCCTAAAGTCCAATTTACATTTCCAGTTTTTACTTCCCTTTTGCAAAAATTATATATGTTAATTTTTGACAAATTTAAAGATAAGGCCCCTTCCCTTACCGTTGAAAAAAAGCGCTGACTTACTCGCTCTTCTGTTAGTATCTGACAAGTTCTTTGAATATAGAGAGCATGATTACAGTCCATTGTGCAGATATAAATAACCTGCTTGACAGAGTATAACAATCTTGATTGCTTTAATGAAAAGTGACCACTCTATCCACTGCAATGGGCAAAGAAAGCAGATTCTTGATATGTTGAACCCAGATAATGCTAAGGTGACAAGTAATTGCTCTATCTACTTGGCAGAGCCCGCTCTTGATATGTTGCACCCAGATAATGCTAAGGTGACAAGCAATTGCTCTATCTACTAGGCAGAGCCGGCTCTTGATATGTTGAATCCAGATAATGCTGAGGTGACAAGTAATTGCTCTATCTACTAGACAGAGCAGGCTCTAGATATGTTGAACCCACCCAATGCTATGGTGACAAGTAATTGCTCTATCCACTGGGCAAATAAGACAGGCTCTTGATAAATTCAACCTGATTTAATGCTGTGACAAGCAGCACTGTGCAAAGAAGGCATGCTCTTGATATGTTGAACCCAGATAATGCTAAGAAGACAGGCAAGTGCTTTATTCAATTGGCAAACAAGGCAGACTCTTGATATATATACTGTAAACCTAGAAATTATTTCCAGCAATTTAACTTTGCGGTGTTCGCGGATTGTTAAAATCCGCGAAAGTAAATAGCCACGAACATGTCCAGGACAAGAAAAACACAAAAGTTTCTCGTTTTTGATAGGAATTAATCATTTTGGTACAACGTTAAACAAGACCCTATTAGAAGTGCTATAGGTCAAAATATGGAATTTAGGTTAAATAAAAGCCATTTATGATCACGGTACAAAAATGAAAACGCTTTAATTTGTTTTGTTTTTTAACATGTTAAACAATACACTCAATATACTAGGTGCATGTGTGTAAATAGCGTTGTTTATTATGTCATAATACCGAAGGACTTCTAGTGTTAATAAAACTGTGAAAACATGATCAGCGCAGTTTGCATTTTTTGTAAACAATACAATAGGTAACTATCGACATCAAAAAGCATTTGAGATGGTTTAACAAAGGCGAGAACTATAATTAAGAAGCAATAATATACTAAACGAGCAATGTATGTAACAGGTTATAACATCAATAATTTTGTCACTATGCGACTTAGTTTTTCGCGAAGTTCGCGGGAGACTTAAAAACCGCGAAAGATTGAAGCCGCAAATATGCTGACGATCGGCAAAACGCGAAAGTTTGTATCCGCAAAAGTTTCTAGGTTTACAGTATATTGAAAATATTTTAATGCTAATGTGACAAGCACCACTGCAAAGAAGGCATGTTCTTGATATGTTAAACGAATATGCTGACGATCGGCAAAACGTGAAATTTTGTATCCGCGAAAGTTTCTAGGTTTACAGTATATTTAAATATATTTTAATGCTAATGTGACAAGCACCACTGCAAAGAAGGCATGTTCTTGATATGTTGAACCCAGATAATGCTAATGTGACAAGCCGATGCTCTATCCCCTGGGCTATCAGGGCTCTTGAAATGATTAACCTATATGATGCTAAGCTGACAAGAGATTGCTCTTGATTTATAGGAATACTTTTGTACAGTGCATTATTTCGTATTTTTCAGGATCTTCTATGAAACCTGTTAAAGAAGTGTACAGAGAAGATTTCTAATCTGGATAAAGTTTCGACATCATTACCTGTTTCATTTGCTTGTGATTGAGTTAGCAGTTGATGTCTGTAGTCGTTTAACTGTTAATGATCAAACAATGGAAATTGGTGAAGCATTGAATGAAGGCACTGCCAATGTTGATAATGCTGAAACAATGAAAGATAGTGAAACATCAAAAGAAAGCAATGGTACAGCCAATGTTGTGAAGGTTAAAACAGTGAAAGAACACAAAGCATCAAATGAATGCAGTATAACAGTCATAGGTGTGAATCCTGAAACAATGAACGACAGTGAAACATCGAATGAAGGCAAAGATACAGTCAGTAGTGTGAATGCTACAACAGTGGACATTATTGAAGAAACAAATGGAGGCAATACTCTATTCAGTAGTGTGAATGCTACAACAGTGGACATTTTTGAAGAAACAAATGAAGGCAATAATCTATTCAGTAGTGTGAATGCTACAACAGTCGACATTATTGAAGAAACAAATGAAGGCAAAAATCTATTCAATAGTGTGAATGCTACAACAGTGGACATTATTGAAGAAGCAAATGAAGGCAATATTGCAGCAAAGCGTGTGAATGCTAAAAAAATGAAGGATTGTGGATCATCGAATGAAGGATATGTTACAGTCATAGGTGTGAATGCTGAAACAATGAACAATAGTGAAACGTCAAATGAAGGCAAAGTTACAGCAAATACTGTGAATGCTAACACAATGAACGATAGTGATACATCGAATGAAGGCAATGTTGCAGCCAATGGTATGAATGCTAAAACAATGAACGATAGTGATATGTCGAATGAAGGATATGTTACAGTCAATGATGTGAAAGCTGAAACAATGAACGATAGTGAAACGTCGAATGAAGGCAATGGTACAGTTAATGGTGTGAATGATAAATCGATGGAAAATAGTGTAGCATCAAATGAAGACAATGTCAATGATGTGAATGTTAAAATTGAAGCTAGCGAGACTCCGAGCCGTGGTAATGATAATGCTGGTTTGAATATTAAGACTGAAACAATGGAAAGTGGTGAAACATCAGTAGAAGCCAATGGTTACTCTTGCGTGAATATCAAGATAGAAAAAAATGTTAGTGTGACTGTGAAAAAGGAACTAGTGGAAGATAATGCTGCATCAGCCACAGGCCGTGCGAACCCAGGTGTGAAAATTAAGGTTGAAGGTGTGAGTGTTAAACAAGAATCGGACGAAAACAGTGAGGCAGCAACAAATGGATACATTAACTCTGGCATGAATATTAAAAGGGAACCAGTGGAAAGTAGTAGTACATCGGAAGAAGGGGTTGCTAACTCTGGTGATAATATTAAGAAGGAAACACAAGAAAATGGTGGTGAGATGACAACAGAAGGCCATGTTAACCCTATTGTGAATGTCAAAACAGAAGAAAAAGAAACGAAAGAGGAAGTATGTGTTACACCATTGAGAGAGTACAACATTGTAAGTGAGGAAGAAACTGTGGTCGGAAATGACTCCAGTAACATTACAGTAATTGAAAGATATAATAGTATAACACCAAGAAAAAGAAGTTGGATAGCGGCCAATAATGGACCAGCATCTGGGAAGGGTGTACGCGAGCAGTATAGCTTGGAGGAAGGAGAGCTGACACCGTCGGTACTGGTGACAGGTGATTCAGTCATCTCTGTAGAATCTAAGAGAGAACGGAGGCCTTCTAAGAGGTTGTGTTATTCTAGTTTCATTGAGACTTCTAAAGAAGAGGGTGAATGCTCCACAACCTTCATGACCGATACTTCTGATGACGATGTTGAAGTGACTGTTATTGAAAATGTTAAAAAAGGCGCTGGTTCCATCGCACATAAAAATAGTACCGGTAATGTCTTGGATACAATGGAAATCTGCTCTGTGACAATTGATACAATAATACAAGAATGCACTGGGATTTACAACCAGAATGAACCATTTGAAGGATCCAAGACTGTGTTAGGTTCCAATACTAGTGCATCTTTTGCTGAGACTGACCAAACATTGAAATGTAGCCATGAAAATGGTGGTACTGACTGCTCACTATGTGTTAATGGAATTAAATCTGCAAAGAAAACAACACTCAAGAGAGAGTTGTCATCAGATTGCTATTATGAGAATACACCAAAGCGGCCACATTTATTTGTACCTGAAGACAGTGAAAAACATTTGCTTTCTCCAATTCAAAAAGTCAGCCAAGGGATTTCATCTGAAGTGAAGATGTCCGATATAGAAACACCGTTAATCACATCTAAATTCCAAGGTTCGAGTAAGGACATTTGTAGTACACCAATGTCAAAGTCTGATGTCTCAGAAGCTTTGAAGCCGGCTGCCACAGAAAGGGATAACAAGTTGTGTGCGAATACCAACCGACGTACGTTTGGCAGTGCTAACACATTCACTGGATTCGATGACCAACCTAGTAGTATTCAGCCAGATGATATTGATAAAATGATAACAGTCGATGAACTAGTAGCAGATATTACAGCATTGTGCGAAAGCATAAATGCAAGTTTAGAAAGTTCTGCTTCTGCAAATGACTCGGATGTAAATGATGCAGATCTTAAAGCTGTGGATGAGAATAAGAATGATAAGACCCTTACTGAAGAAACAGAAGTAGTGAACAATGTGTCTGAAGTAGCTCCAGGAAGAGGTTGTGCTGACATCGATGATGATATATCAGTAATCATTGATGAGATTACAAAACACAACAAAGCTGAAGCTGAACCAGTCAATGAATCCGAAAAATCGACTGGAAGGTTTAAAGACTTGCATGTTGTGTCTAAGATTGATCTAACTGTTGTTGAAGATGATAAGAAGTTGCTTGATATAGATGCTGATGAATTTGACTCAGGTGATGATGATTGTGTCATTGATATTTTGTGTCTTGAGAAGTATGATGAAGAAGAAGCTGATGTTGATCAAAAAGTTCTTGAAAAGTCTCACTTTGCAGCTGCTGTGGAACGGTCAATTTCAGTTGAACAAGTTAAAGATGCTGAAACTGAGTCATTAAAAGCTCAAATCCAAACTGATGCCAAAGTAGAGAAAAAAGTATTAGTTTCAAAACCTCCTCCAAAGGATGTTAGTAAAAAGTCAGAAAAAGTCGAGGATAAAATTGATCATTCTACTAAACCTACTGATGCCGTAGTAGTTGCACCTGTCCGTGAATCTAAGATCACTGTTCCCACTGAACTTGATTTAAGCAAATTTGATGCGAATACATATAGAAAGAATGTTGAATCGTTTGCTGAGGTTGAGGCCTGTAGAAGGTGGGGTACAACAAATATTGGTACTCCAAGAGCAGATGTGAATCTCACTGTTGCTACAAACTTTCATATCAATAAAACCGGTGTGAGTGAAGGTAGAAGCAACGGATATCTGGAATGTGACAGTGTTAGTTGTGCGTACCTGTGTGAAGATGCAACATCTTGTAAAATAAACAAGTTGAGTTGCACGAGCAGTGATCAGAAATATATGGATGTTGATGCGATTCTATGTCGTCTAGAGAATCAGAGACAATTACTGGTGGACATGAGACACGATTCATTAGTTCATTTAAGAGGCAAAATAGAAAGAAAAAAGTCTGAGATGAGGAAGTGCCATGTTCATGAGTACAACGATTTAATACAGAGGTATGTTTAACTGTGTTTGTTTGAATATTCTAAATTTCTTTTTAGCTCGACAGGCAAAAAAAACCCGTCTGTTTCTGGTCTCTTATCCAAAAAAATAGGGTAGGTAGGTACGCAGGTAGGCAAATGTTTTTTGTTTTGTTTTGTTTTTTTTAAATATAGTTTTAGCGATACATATTCTGCAATGCTGTGTGTCAGTATTAGGGCTGTAACGGTATACCATGGTACACGAAAGACCGCGGACTTCAGTCCAACACGGTTCACGAGTTGCAAATTTCAGTACGGTTCGGTGTAAGCTTTTTTATGAGCAAAATAATATTCAGAGAACGAAAATGTCTGAGAGCCCTCTGATTATGTATCATTATTATGCATAATTTGTTTATATTGTATTAAGATGTGCCTCATGTTGTTGAAAATCATTTAAAATTGTTGATAGCCACATAATAATTGCTGTTATAGAATCAACAAATTCATTGTCACTTAAAAATTGTAGTATTTAAGCTGTTGTTAGAGAATATTGTATCATACCGAAATATACCGAACCGTTAGAAAAATTGACGGATCATATCGTGAGGTGATCGAGCGTACCGTTACAGCCCTAGTCAGTATGTTCATGTTTTCACTGAATTAAAGTGTTTTTGGTACTGCACCTGTTCATTAGAACCATATGATGGTTAATAGGCGGCAATATAAATGATATGCAGCCCCATTCTCCGGAATTACGCCCGCAAAATATGATTTTTTTTTAGAAAAAAACTTTAGGGTCAGTTGAAATGTAGGTAGGGTCGGGTGACCAGAAACAGACATACTGTAAAATCATTTAATTTCGTTGGGACGAAATTTCGTGGTTTTGGTAAAAAAGACAATTTCGTTGGTACTTGAATTTGTGGGTTTTGCATTTCAGGTAATAAAACAAGGGTCAAAATCAATGTTCGTTTGGATTAAAGTTCGTGGTTGAGGTGAACCACGAAATCCACAAAATTTAATCCCCCACGAAAATTAATGATTTTACAGTAGTTTTCTATTTGGCCTCACCTATCACATAGTAAAGCATTAAGACACTTCAGTGCCCTTGCCTCAGTCGTTGTTTGTTGAGATTTTATTTTGAGGTTAAACATAAACCATGAAACTCTCAAAATTTAATATCCCACGAAAATCAATGATTTTACAGTACTGCATTGAATTTTATTTGTATCATATACTGTAAAATCATTAATTTTCGTGGGTGATTAAATTTCGTGGTTCAGCTTTAACCACGAAATCAAACCCCATTGACCAATAATTTTGACCCTTGTATTCAGTACTATCTCATCAAAATGGTCTTTTTCACCAAAACCATGAAATTTCACACCATCGAAATTAAATGATTTTACAGTATTTCAGACAGGGTTAGTTTTGAGTGTGGAATTGTTACCTTTCATGTCATAATTTATGTGTATCATGTATTTCAGACACGGGATGCAGTTGGATGATTTCATGTTTCAGACGAGAGCTTCAACCGATCATAAAATTCCAAATGATTTACAACAGCTACGAAACAAACACTCTTCCGAGATCAACGTGTTAAAAAAACATCATCTCTCTCAGTTTTCTGCCCTGTCTGCTGAGGGGAAGGAATTGTTAAATGAACTTGTGAATCGATACGACTTCCAGGCCGAACCGATAGATGAAATAATGGAACAGTTGAACTTTAACTATAATAAGTATTATCGGGAAGGCTTATGGTACAAGTTTGGGCCTCCTGTTGGTGTTCATCTGAGGAAGGGGCCATGTAGGGATAACAACTGGACACATTCTACCGTCAGGGTGTTCCTACCGGCTGGTATCGCTCAGGCTCTATCTCTAGAAGAAGATCTTTATGATCAACATTATGCATGGTGAACTGCTGTTTATTAATATTCATGGATTGATGTAATGTAAACCAATATTAATTTTAGTGGGTGCTTTCATTGATATTTAGTGGGTGCTATCATTGATATTTAGTGGGCGCTATCATTGATATTTAGTGGGCGCTATCATTGATATTTAGTGGGCGCTATCATTGTATTTAGTGGGTGCTATCATTGATATGTAGTGGGTGCTATCATTGATATGTAGTGGGTGCTATCATTGATATTTAGTGGGTGCTATCATTGATGTTAATAGGTTAATATGTGCTGTGAAATCTTAAAATTTTGTGGTTTTGGTGAAAAAACATTTACCTGTGCATAGTTTCAAGGATATCTTATCCACTAAGTCATAATTATGCTATAGAAATGAATAGGGGGTTTACACGCCGTAATAATAATTAATAATATTCATGGAGATTTAATTTTGTGTTGGAGATTATTGTATTAATGATTTTACAATAAAAATGGTTAATTTTACAATGAAAATTGTTAATGTCCATGGGTACATGATCTATATATCATTAATATTCATTGCTAGATGTGCTATTTGGTTGTGAACAATATCACTGAACCTGTTTGAATGTTTGATCGTTATTACAGAATTCAATCCGTTGCATAGATTTGTGTTTCACTCATTTTTTTCTGGATAAAATTTGATTCAAAATTTGTGAATAACGAATGAGCAGTCTCCCGTTAACAATAAACATTTTGGCATTGATGATGCATTTAAATAAAGCCAGCCAATGTTAAATTTACACTTTAATCCTCTGCGTTATTTGTCAATTTCATATTAGTGTCGATTGTTCATGAAATATTTACAATTTATCAAGGCAGACAAATTCAATGCAATTTATAAACAATAGTCCTATAGTATATTTACGTCATCTACATTTTTATTTCAGTGGAAATGATTGCTATTCTATAAACCTGACATGTACTGTAAACCAATTTATTTTTGCCAATACTAACTTTCGTGTTTTGCCGATTGTCGGCATATTTTGGACTACAGATTTTCACGTTTTAAAATCTCATATGTGATGTCCTTATTAATGTTTGGAACAATTTCGCGTCTATTTAGCTTCGCAATTTCTACCATTCTCGAACTCCGCGAAATTAAATTACATAAAATGATATCTTGGTTACCAGTATCAGCTTGTAGAGTATGTACTATGTATTGGAAGCCGGATGACTATAATACTATGTAAATACCAATGGCTTAGAATGAGAAGGGCGTAACTACTACTTACGACCTTTTACGACTCATACATATTTGAAATCTGCATCATAAGGCGCTTCTTATGAGCCTATTGTCATGAAAATCGGAAATTGTCATGTTGACCAAAATGAGGTTCTTAAAGCTTGTTTAACTGTAAGTAAAGAGAAAATTTTAGACAGTTTTTTTTTATTTTCTCAAAATATCGATTTTGTAGTTACGACCTTCTTGTTATAAGCCAGTGATATATTAGTTGGTTGATGCTGATTTAAAAAGCTTTATTTAGTGCTTTTGCTATGACTTTTTGACTGTTTCTATTTGTGTGGGACGAAATTTCATTTATTATAGAATGGATGTATGTAGGAGTGTTGTTTCAGTGTTCCGCTCTTGTAAAGCTTGGCTATTTTGACTTGAGCCTACCTTTATGTAAAAATATATTATTTCATTTGATTATATCAATTTCTGCAAGCAAGTCGTGCAATATCCGCATTTAAGATTTGTGTTTGTACATGTATTACATCTCCAGCGTCTTCGTGATACTCACCGATTATGAAAACATACATTCGGTGTTGTAAACGTAGACAATATATCCACTGTGAAATTATGGTAATCAAAATGTCAGGCTCATGTAAATGTGGCCAAGCTATACTTTGCTTATTATATAAAATATTCAATGTACAAGTTTAAATGATCAATGATGCATGATTGCTATGGTATGGTAAGCATTTAATAGGTATTGCGAGTAAAAGTGAGTAATGTGGTCATAATGTTGTTCAATACTCTGTACACTAGGGTACCTAGCAATAATCTGTACACTCAGATATCTAGCAATAATCTGTACACTTAGATACCTAGCAATACTCTGTACACTAAGATACCTAGCAATACTCAGTAGCCTCAAATACCTTGCAATACTCTGTACACCCAGATACCTAGCAATACTCTGTACACTAAGATACCTAGCAATGCTCTGTACACTAAGATACCTAGCAATGCTCTTTATCCTAAGATACCTAGCAACACTCTGTACAACCAGATACCTAGTTATAATCTGTATACTAAGATACCTAGCAATACTCTGTACACCCATATACCTAGCAATACTCTGTACACCCAGATACCT
The DNA here is from genome assembly GCA_963678985.1 of Spisula subtruncata. Taxonomy (NCBI): domain Eukaryota; kingdom Metazoa; phylum Mollusca; class Bivalvia; order Venerida; family Mactridae; genus Spisula; species Spisula subtruncata. The sequence continues at coordinate 52,988,707 of OY787664.1, read as the reverse complement.
AGAAATACTCAGTACACTAAGATACCTTGCAATACTCTGTACACTAAGATACCTAGCAATACTCTGTACACTTAGATACCTAGCAATACTCTGTACACTAAGATACCTAACAATACTCTGAACACTAAGATACCTAACAATACTCTGTACACTAAGAAACCTAGAAATACTCTGTACACTAAGATACCTAGCAATACTCTGTACACTAAGATACCTAGCAATACTATGTACACAAAGATACCTAGCAATACTATGTACACTAAGATACCTAGCAATACTCTGTACCCTAAGATACCTAGCAATACTCTGTAAACAAGGATACCTAGCAATACTCTGTACACTAAGATACCTAGCAATACTCTGTACACTAAGATACCTAGCAGTACTCTGTACACAAGGATACCTAGCAATACTCTGTACACTAAGATACCTAGCAATACTCTGTACACTAAGATACCTAGCAATACTATGTACACTAAGATACCTAGCAATACTCTGTACATTAAGATACCTAGCAATACTCTGTACCCTAAGATACCTAGCAATACTCTGTAAACAAGGATACCTAGCAATACTCTGTACACTAAGATACCTAGCAATACTCTGTACACTAAGATAACTCGCAAAACTCTGTACACCCAAATACCTAGCAACACTCTGTACACTAAGATACCTAGCAATACTCTGTACACTAAGATACCTAGCAATACTCTGTACACAAGGATACCTAGCATTACACTGTACACTAAGATACCTAGCAATACTATGTACACTTAAGATACCTAGCAATACTCTGTACACTAAGATACCTAGCAATACTCTGTACAGTAAGATACCTAGCAATACTCTGTACACTAAGATACCTAGCAATACTCTGTACACTAAGATACCTAGCAATACTCTGTACACCCAGATACCTAGGAATTCTCTACACATTAAGAAAAAGAAAAAATGTCTTATTACCCTGGGTCTGCCCCTCAGGGGCAATATATAGATAGGTGGTGCTTTATTAATAGTGTATAATATGTAAGCTATGATTGTGTTTGCATGTTTTAAACTGTTGATACTTCTTCTTAGTATTGTCGAGTTTTCATTCATTGTGTGCTATTTCATATGATAATGCCTTACAGTTTATATAAATCATTTTTGTTTACATAGGAAAATAAAACCAGTCTAACTAGGCCAGATTTTTTTGATAGTTGTAGAGTTTGCTTTTAAATGAAATGTCATATATCGACGGTGCCAAACCAAAACCCCGTAACTCAATTTTGGCGCGAAAACTTTTTGCAGTATCCGCTTATGCTAGACGTCCCGCGCATTTCTCTCTTGTCGCCATTTAAATAGGCAACCGCGTTACTTAGATGGTGACAAGACAGATTTGCGCGGGACGTCTAGCAGATGCGGATGCTGCAAAAAAAGTTTTGCGCGCCAAAATTGAGTCACGGGTTTGGTTCGGCACCGTCGATAAATTACAGGCCTTAGAAATTATATCATAAAAACAGAGTTTAACATCCCCAAATTTTCACTCATTCATTAGATAAAAGAACAGGTTTGAAAAGTCTCTGTCCGCCCCTACAAGAACATACCATTTAACGCATAAACAGGCCTGAAAAAGGTTTTGGTCGGATCTAATTATGTCTCTAAAATACAAACAATCAAACTATATACCTTTAGTTGTGTTTAAGTTATAATATCAGGTACTTTCGACGATGTGCCGTTCCAGGTTGGAAGCCATTGTTACGTTGTTTTTATATTGACAATGATACCCAGCCCGAAACGTTGCAAACCTGTCAAATATATATATACTATGTTGAATGGGTGAAACTTTGGGGGAGTAAAAACTGATACAATTTCTTAGGCCTGTGTGTGAACATCAAAAGTGATTTTGGAACACACTTTTCTAACACCCTGTATATCCAATGACAAAATGTGGGCATGAACTTCATCATATTTTATATTTTCACTTTATTTTAAAATGTTGTGACTTAAATTACTTATTTTTTATGCAGACAGCTTTGTTCATATTCATATTGTAGGTATAATTTAATATGTTTTTGGTATATTTTATGCAAATAAATCAATTGATCGAATTCCCAATGGATTTTTTTGGTGGTATGATGAAAATAATAACAAATATTAATTCAAATAGCTGTATGAAGCATGCATGGTAATGTCCTACAAGTAAAATAGGTGAAAACTGCATATTAACTTCATTTATTTAAGTTTAAAGTTTGAGCAAGAAAAATATCCTGTATTTCATTGAAATCTCCTGCATTTTCATCACCAATCTCCTGCATAGGCTTCAGGAAAATATGGCATGTATGTATGTTAATATTCGCATTGTATGCAATTATATAATTGAAATATGTTTTTGGTATATTTTATGCAAATAAATCAACTGATCAAATTCCCAATGGATTTGTTATTCCTGTTGACATAATACGTTTGCTTGACAAAAAAGCATTTTATTTGATCATTTTCACGGGTGGGTAATTCGAGGAACGTTGAATAAATTATTACTGGTTTATGATTAATTCCAGGAAAATGACTTTTGAGCTTGTTATAATAGAAATTTATATTCATGTATAAATAATCCATACATATTGTGCTTTTCATGGAATTGTACATCAAAGTGCTTTTATTTACAATTGCAAGAATTATAACACTCGCATAGAATGAGAAGGTTGTATCTACAAAATCAATATTGTGAGAAAACAAGAAAAACTGTCTGACAATAACTCTTTACTTATGGTAAAACACTTTTTCAACTTCAGTTTGGTCAACATGACAAATTCCGATTTTCATGAAAATAGGCTCATAAAAAGCGTCTTGTGATGTAGATTTCAAATGCAGTAGTCTTATATAAGGTCGTAAGTGGCACTTACACTACTTCTCATTCTAAGCCAGCAGTATGTATATTGACACAACATGGTTGAAACAAAAAGGATTACATTTTCAGAAACATTATAAACTTACAACACCCAGCAAACATCGATGAATACTGTAAAATTGAAGTACAGTCCAGTTAGGATAAAAATCCAGTGACACAGAGGAACAATCCACTAGTACAGTGTAAAAACAAGTATAACATATAATACCCAACTTAACTCTATAGTTGATTCAAAGATCTCTGTCACAACCGTGTAAACAAACATTCAACCAGGTCGATTGATACAGGTTTCTCAGGATTAAATTTTACCATCATAAAAACATTTATATGATTACAACTCTAATGGTCATTTAGCCTTTTAGTTATACTTACTACTGCATTTAGCTATTCAGAAATGGAACATTCTGGCGGTTTTGACAGACATCTTTGAATCGACAATACCTATTTAAGCAATGGTTTTAATCTTTTGGGTGCCCATAAACGATGACGTCATTGACGTACATATACATGCATACATGTCAGATCTTCTGCATCATGCCAGATCTCCTGCATCATGCCAGATCTCCTGCACCATGCCAGATCTCCTGCACCATGCCAGATCTTCTGCATCATGCCAGATCTCCTGCACCATGCCAGATCTCCTGCATCATGCCAGATCTTCTGCATCATGCCAGATCTCCTGCACCATGCCAGATCTCCTGCATCATGTCAGATCTCCTGAATCATGCCAGATCTCCTGCACCATGCCAGATCTCCTGCACCATGCCAGATCTCCTGCACCATGCCAGATCTCCTGCATCATGTCAGATCTCCTGCATCATGTCAGATCTCCTGCATCATGTCAGATCTCCTGCACCATGCCAGATCTCCTGCACCATGCCAGATCTCCTGCATCATGTCAGATCTCCTGCACCATGCCAGATCTCCTGCATCATGTCAGATCTCCTGCATCATGTCAGATCTCCTGCATCATGTCAGATCTCCTGCACCATGCCAGATCTCCTGCACCATGCCAGATCTCCTGCATCATGTCAGATCTCCTGCATCATGTCAGATCTCCTGCATCATGCCAGATCTCCTGCATCATGCCAGATCTCCTGCACCATGCCAGATCTCCTGCATCATGTCAGATCTCCTGCATCATGCCAGATCTCCTGCATCATGCCAGATCTCCTGCATCATGCCAGATCTCCTGCATCATGTCAGATCTCCTGAATCATGCCAGATCTTCTGCATCATGCCAGATCTCCTGCATCATGCCAGATCTCCTCTATCATGCCAGATCTCCTGCATCATGCCAGATCTCCTGCATCATGTCAGATATCCTGCATCATGCCAGATCTCCTGCATCATGTCAGATCTCCGAAATAATGCCAGATCTCCGGAATCATGCCAGATCTCCGGAATCATGCCAGATCTCCTTCATCACTCCTGTATCATGCAGGAGCCTCCTGCGTTTAAGACGGTACTCATGCATTGATTTAGGCATCAAATCTCCTGCATTTCTTGGAATACTGGAACCTTGACATTTATTGTTTGCATGATGAAAATGATGACAAATATTAATTCAAATAGCTTTATGAAGCATACATGGTAATGTCCTACAAGTAAAATAGGTGAAAACTGCATATATAGCTCATTTTTAAGTTAAGTTTGAGCAAGAAAAATATCCTGTATTTCATTGAAATCTCCTGCAGTTTCATCACCAATATCCTGCATAGGCTTCAGGAAAATATGCCATGAATGTGAATGAGTGAAACATTGGGGAAGTAAAACTGTTGATTGTGATACAATTTCTTAGGCCTGTGTATACTGTAAAATCATTAATTTTCGTGGGGGATTTAATTTCGTGGATTTCGTGGGTCACCTCAACCACGAACTTAAACCCCAACGAACATTGATTTTGACCTTTGTTTTATAACCTGAAATGCAAAATCCACGAATTCAAATCCCAACGAAATTGTCTTTTTTACCAAAACCACAAAATTTCGTCCCAACGAAATTCAATGATTTTACAGTATATTGATCAAAATTGATTTTGAGAACACACTTTTCAAACACCCGGTATATCCATATATTGTATGCATAATTGAGTATGTTTTTGGAATACATTTGAATTTTATTCAAATAAATTAATTGATCAAATTCCCAGTGGATTTTTATTCCCGTTGACATAATTGACATAATAAATTTGCTTGACAAAAAAGCATTTTATTTGATCATTGTCAAGGGTGGGTAATTCGAGGACCTCCTGCATCACAGGCTTCAGGAAAATATGACATCTATTGGAACATGCCAAACACATTTGTATGTCCCTGATGAGGGAGCATGTTGCTTTGCTTATGTCCGTCGGTAGGCACAGGTAACTGTATCGTTGTAAACGATTCAAAAATTTTTTTTTGAAAATTTATATTTTTCTGAAAGTTTTCCAAAAAAAAATTGTTTCGTTTTTTTTCGTTTTCAACGATACAGTTACCTGTGTCGGTAGGTAGACCAAATTGCTTACGATCAATAACACAATAACGCTTTGCTCGAGGATCTTCAAACTTAACATGTAGATTGGTCAGCAACAGTAGATGACCCATATTGTATTTGATTTTGAGTTCAGTAGGTCAAGGTCAGTGTGACTTTTTCACACTTTTTAGACCTGATGATTTCCGATTAATAACGCAAGAATGCTTTACTCTGGGATCTTCAAACTTTACATGGAGATTGGTCAGCAACGGTAGATGACCCATACTGATTTTGAGGCCAAGGTCACTTCACCATTTCCGACTACTGGGCTACCATGGGGACATACGAGTTTCACACACATTGTTTTAAAAGGCTATGCTCGGTTCTGATGCAAGAGGCATACAGTGGTGATTGTCCTGTTCGTCGGTAGGATATCAGCTATATCACCAGGCCCCGACCTCCCGAAACATCTCAATTTTGAGACAACTCTCATCTCAAATATTGCCATGTGTCGTTTGGATTATATTCAAAGGAGGATGGTCTCAAAATTAGCATAAAAACAGCAAGTGCTATACACATGCGTGATTATTTCAGTAAGTTCGGGGGCCTGGCTGTTCTATATACATGTATATAAATCTATACAGTTGTGATGCTTCGAAAGCATCACATGTATATATAAACAAGTAAGCCCAGTTTTTGTGTAAATTTAATAAAATATCACAAATGTTGCATTTCTTCAAATAAATTTACATTGGAAAGAAATCTGCAATAAATACAGTTATCACATAGTTTATGAACAGGGTAGACATTCCACGTAAATTAATTAACATAGTATATTAAAAATACAAAACATACTTCAAACGAGACAAAAATAATTGTAACACATATCGCTGGCTTAGAATGATAAGTTTGTGAGTGTCACTTACGACCTTATAAGATTAATGCATATTTGAAATCTACATGATAAGACGCTTCTTATGAGCTATTTTCATGAAAATCGGAACTTCTCATGTTGACCAAATGTGTTTTACCATAAGTAAAGAGTGATCGTCAGACGGTTTTTCTCTTTTTTTTGTAGTTACGACCTTCTCATTCTAAGCCAGCGATATGAAGACAAAGTCCTAGTAGACCACACAGTTCAGTTGAAATATGTAATTTTATTACATCCACAATTCGTCTAATTAAGGCGACAGTTGCATTACAATCGGAGGACATTGGCCCATATATGGACATAATTATGTTATCGAATATTCGATCTTTTTGTTTGTAATTTAGAGCAAACACAGACAGCTAATATATATCCAATCGTAGTCATGTGAACTGATTAATTATTGTAGATAGCTAATTTACTTTACGAATGAATGGATTTACTAAGTACATTGTATCATCTAAATAATCTATGGATAAGCCTGGGCCGGTATTTATAAAGCATCTTAAGTGAAAACTTAAATATTTTGACTTAAGTTAAAATATGGAGCTGCCCATATTTCACAAGAAACGAAAAATAGCCCATGTTTTCTATATGATCACTGTAGCTCTTTACATAATGCATCTAAACAATGTGAATAATTAATACAATAATAAAGGGGTATAGTGGAACACGCGACAAAACAACGGGTATTTTTTCAATTTATTTATTCTAATACACATAGTCTTCATCAGGGATGTAAATAATTGTTAATATTAGTTTTACTGTTTAGCTGATACACTTAAGAAATATTTTTAAAAATTAAGAAAGTTCTAAGTTTTCACTTAAGATGCTTTATAAATACTGGCCCTTAACTCATCTAAGATATGTCCATGAAACGGACACACAGTATGATCTATATAATAGTAATGATTTGTCAAAATCGGGATTTTTTTCAAATCACAGTTGGTTAGATACCATTAAGCCAGGAGCTGTTCTGTAAATATACATGAGCTGTTCTATAGAATTATGATATATTCTTTATGAAATCCCTGAACAGTATATAAAATCCCAGGGCCAGTATTTATAAAGCATCTTAAGTGAAAACTTAGAATTTTCTTAAAATTTTAAATATTCCTTAAGTGTATCAGCTAAACAGGAAAACCAGTATTAACAATTATTTACATTGTTTAGAAGCAGTATGTAAAGAGCTACAGTAAGCATATAGAAAACATGGGCTATTTTTCGTTTCTTGAGAAATATGGGCAGCTCCATATTTCAACTTAAGTCAAAATATTTAAGTTTTCACTTAAGATGCTTTATAAATACCGGCGCTGGACAGTATATAAAATCCCCGGACAGTATATAAAATCCCCGATTAAGCACAATATGCGTATAATGTTTATTTCAAAGCTAACAAACCTCGATTTGCAGAAAACATTCTTTTGAAAAAATCACACACTTTTGCAGAATTCATCATACTCCAAGTTCCTTCATAATACATTTGTATATTTAAAAATTATAGACACAGGTTAGCAATGCAGTTCAATATTGGCAAAATAACACACCATGTAATCACTAGTCATAAAGAAAATATATACACAACATAATTTTATATGATATATATAAGTTCATGCAACATGCACGAAAATGTTTATATAAAGAACTACATTTTCGCTTCAAAAAAGACATTTCGGGTTCATTCACGCTCCCAGAAAAAGAGTATATGGTGCTGCTAAGGTTACATAAACTTTACAAAAAATATTTACTCTTCATTAAATGATGCAGTTTCCTGCGTAAATTAATTCAAATTCAATCAATCTACGTGTATTTGTGTTCTTGATTAGAGCTTTTTAGCATCTGGCTCATTTTAAATTATATAAAATGTTCAATCAAAATCAAGGTCTTAAAAATAACACCAAATTTAAATCGTTAAACTCTGGTCCTGAATGCTCATTAAATAGACTGTCATTAATTAATTTAGAAAGTTGATCAACATCTAAAATACAGCTAATAATGTCCCATGAATTGCACAAAATGCCAAAGTTCCATACGTCCATAATGCCAGTACAATATGGTGTCACACCGGTGAAAAGTGCTTCCGGGTCGTAGTATGCTAAAACAGTTCCTTTCAAAAATTAAGTAGGTTATGCCTGTTTAATGCGGTAACTTTTGATTGCATAATTGGCCAAATTTCATGAATGTAGTTCAAATATGGTCTGCATGCCAACTGTTAGAGTGTTTAAGTTATATTTTTCTGAATTATCTGTCGCTGGCTGAAGACTGACAATGTATGTGTGCTTCGGTCGAGTCAGCTTTTGAGGAATGGAAAATAACGTTGTCTTTCCAGAAGACCTGTAGAAGCTGGTAGACGAAACTATCTACATGTCATTTTCTCCAGCTAATTTTGGATGACAGTGAATGCCTCTATGGAAACGGCCACAGAAAATCATGTGTGCAATGTCAGTGTAATGGAGTGAGAGATGCGAATTTTCAAAAGTCATTTTGCATATATTTGAATGGCATAAAATTCACCGATGTGACACCTTTTTTCGAGTAATGGCTACGTATAGCTTTGCTGTTTTGACATGAACCTGACCTTTATGCAAGCATATATTACATGGTTCTTGCTTTGGATATATCAATTTCCGCAAGCAAATCGTGCGATATCGGTATTTAAAATTTGTGTTTGTATTACATCTCGTCATACACTCGGTGTTGTAAGCGTAGGCAATATATCGACTGATAAAATATGCTAATGAAAAGGTCAGAGTCGCGTCAAATTGGCAAAGCTATACTAGCAAACTTTGGAACATGTCATGTAAGAGTTATATAATACACGACGGCCATTGATGCTATATACAAACAAACTTACTGTGACGCTAAAACAAAACAATAGCGTACAGTTTTACAAAAATACTAGTTGGCACACAGGCACACGGTTTCATCGATTTAAAAAAAAACTCGCAAGAAAAAATTGTTTACCATTATACAATGTACATATGTGCCTGTGGGTTGGCGATGACAGTTTAATTATACCTGTTAATTGAATCTATAACATATCAGACTAGCTTAAAAAGTACACAATGGAGACCAATATGCCTACATATAATACCTTAATGCACCGTCAAATACTATACGCCTATATTGTACTTCATCCAAAATGTAAACATTTATTTTAAAAGTGGGGACATTGATTATCGGAAACATTTTCATTTATTTCTTTGCTCTTACAAAAGTGCACGTTATTCTATTGACAATGGCCGGTCTATTTAAAGAAGAATTAAACATACTGAGGTATTATTTTTAAATTTATTTAATCTGTTTTGGAATGACAGCTCTGTGTTACATGATAGAACTATCTTGTAAGCGAGGACAGCTGTATTTGTGCACGCCTTCTTTAAAATGACACAATAGCAGTGCATCTCGATTTGGCCTCGATTTGGCCATACCAAATCGTTCTCCGTTTAGCGTCAGAGGACAGATAGGTTTGAGCAACTTGGGAAAGAAAACAACAACAAGTCTGTAACCTCTCCAAAAACCATTAGATATAGCTTTCATACTTGTTTACCATTATGTCCCCAACCCTATATATCAGTAGTTTTCATACAAACAAGTGTTTAGTTATTTTGGTAAGTTGACAATGCTTGAACGCTATATTTGGTAGCAATATAATGCTGATGATAGAAGTCGTCATGCCTTTTCGAGTGTTTTGGATTTTGTCTCAGAATAGCTAGATAGGTTTTCGAACTTAGGGGGACGCTTAACGAAAATACGATTTGGTTTGGCCTTAGGTTTGTTTCTGGGCTGAACTACCAACACATAATGACGAAGGTTTCGTGTCTACTGTAGACCTAAGAATTCTTGTATAAATAAATGAATAGCGATAGATGCATAACGTCACTTACATTAGATAAAATGTCAACCCGATTTCTTCTTCTTAGAATACATAGTGTCATGGTGAAAGAAATGTTTTTTAATAGTCATTAGGTCGGAGATAATTACTGCCCATAACGGTATGGCCACGAGTGTTACACTACACACGCCGATGACTATGCTAGTTTTGCGCATGTCGGAAGCTGACGTCACAGTACGTCTGTAGTTAGTTGTATTTTTCCAATAGATTAAGACCAGGCTAGCGTTGTAGACTGCTAAATCTGTAGATGTTGAAGCAACAATGATAGGTTCAATCTCAGGAGTCATTGATTCGGTTTCAGTTATAGGTATGCACGGTGTAGGACTAACAACATTTTCTGTGGACGTCACGTACATTGTAGAGAACAGTATTGACGTCACAACTTGCGTGGATGTTACAACTTGTGGTGGTTGTGGAGGTGTTGGATTCATCAGTGGATTTGTTGGATTCGTCGGTGGATTTGTTGGATTCGTCGGTGGATTTGTTTTTGATGGGTATGTTGGATTCGTCGGGGGATTTGTTGTTGTCGACGGATCAGTGGTCGTCGTCGTCGGCAAAGGGACGGTAGAAGCCGGTGCTGAAAGGATGGATGTGGACATTTTATAAGTTTAACATTCATACGGGTATATATATATATTACTTGTGCGAATATTCCGCAATGCTCGTATTGTTACCCTAAGGATACCAATAAATAAAAACATGGAGTTGATAGGAAATTAATTTGCACTATACATTTTATCTCATATGAGTCAAATTCACCATGCGTAGAGGTGAAATAGCAATTAAGTTTGATCGAAGCACTGATAATGAACAACCAGATTTTAAGAAAGGTAATGTTGTGCCACCAAGCTTTTTGGTAAGGGATAAGGCCAATTTCTTCCTTGTTTTGGTAATTCAAGAGGGTTATATATTCCAGGAAGGTCGGGGGCGATTTAGTCACTTACTAAACATATATAATACCGATACATTATGGCGGCCAGAGATATGATAACAAAGTCTTGAAGACGGTCGGATGTAAATTTTTTTAATTTCATCCGGACATCCATATTGGGTGCCATCACCACCAAGCTGCCTGACATGGGTGTTCACACAATGCAATGTCAAATTCGATTTACGTAAACAAATAATAAGTATGGACTTAATAAGACTATTACAAATGTAAATAATTTGATATACAATGTACATGTAGTTGTACTTTTTTACGTTCATACAATTGACATTACGCCAGAGCAACGATCGCTCCGCCTAGTTGTTAACTTTGTCGAAGGCTGCTTGGCGAAGGTTTTCAAGTTGATCCATTGGGACATGCGATTATAATTTACCGTTAAAATTGATTTAAAGGGTGTAGATTGACAACTGGCGTACTGTCAATTGTTATATTAAGTAGAATACTTGTAATTACCTTCTACACAGTATGGGGGCCCTGGTTTCTGTAATGCATCGGTAACTAAATGTGAAGGCAACGGATTAGCACTGTTGTTTATTGCAACTGAAAAAAATAAAGGCGTATTTTAATGTATGGATTTAGATCTTTTGAAATCACCCGTATAGTGTAGTTCTAGAATGTTGAGTATTCTAACACAACCGTCAGTTTGACCTATATACGCATATAAAACGCAAGTAACTGTATCATTGAAAAAGAAATGAAAAAAAGGGAATTTTTTCTCTTAAAATTTAGGTTCTTTTAAGAAAAAATAAAAAAATATATAAATTTTACAAAAACATTTTTTTTTTACTTTTTTTCAATGAAGCAGTTACCTGTGATACAGAATGCAGACTGCTGTTTTAAACATAGCTTAGACAAATAAATAATTAGTATTTCTGAGGAAGAAAATAGTGCAGCGGCTACTATATACGTGATGTGTACAATGGTCTTATTGAAAGCATTACTACTTTAATAATAATTACTTAAAACAAGTTAAAAGGGTTAGATCTAACTAAAATTGCAGATATTGACATGATTTCAAAATACTTTTAATCTACACAATGTTCTTATTGAAAGCATTACTACTTTTATAATAATTACTTAAAAGGGTTAATTAAAATTGCAGATATTGACATGCTTTCAAAATACTTTTAATCTACACAATGTTCTTATTGAAAGCATTACTACTTTAATAATAATTACTTAAAAGGGTTAATTAAAATTGCAGATATTGACATGATTCCAAAATACTTTTAATCTACACAATGGTCTTATTAATAGCATAAACATTTTTATAATTATTTATTGCATAATTTTACTATCATACATTTATACAAGACCTCTATAAATAGTATCTATGGTCCCTGATTCATATCAAACTATTTGTTTTAATTATTAATTGCAAAACTTTTCTATTATGCATTTATACAGGACCTTTTCCATAAAAAGTATCTAGGGTCCTAGTCCAAGCTTCTTAGACGATGATTATTCCATTTCTGTGATTATTCCAATTCACGTCAGTCAATAAAAAGATTATTTAGTTATGGTACCCAGAATTAATAGGGTCCCTGAGTTATATCAAACTCATACCTTCATAAGTACTTGCAGTGTCTGCACATTGCTTTGTCATCATGGTTAGTGTTACTGTACTTAAATATCCGGATATGATGGCGTTGACGCAATGACCAGGGGTAGCAATCGCCGCCCAGCACGTTACGTCATTGTAACACAGTTCCGGACAAGCGCTTTCATTCACGTTCTCAAACAGGACAGCATTTGTATCTAGAAAGTGTGTTAAGTCACAAGGAACTGAAAGAGAAATATGGACATGTAAACACGTATAGTTACCGGATTTACAAGTTGGTGGTAGTTATAGTCCAGTTAGGATAAATTGACAGTGACTTTATCGTTTATGTGTACTCAAAAGATTAAAACCATTTTAGGTAGAGTTTAGTTCGGTATTGAACTGTTGGCATAAGCTTTTATAGTTGTTTTTACACCGTACTAGTGGATTGTTCCACTGCGTCACTAACTGGACTGTAGGCATGTTCTAATAATGAAAAACAGTATAATCTATATTTATATTATAGGCCAAGGTTATTTATAAAACAAATTATCCGGTCTAGTTCCAGTGGAGTAATCATCGAAACCGTCGACCTGTTGATTTCCAAAATCATACAAGAGCCAAACACTTGATAAAATTGGTACTTGTATGTATTTGATAGGTTAAAAAACGTCGGTGGACAAACTATTTGCCACACCTCATGTCTGGAGACACTCACAAGAAACATGGTCAAAGCAAAGCTTCAAATCCCACCATACACACAACATACCATTCGGTAACTCAAAATCAAGAGGTACGTAATAGTAAGATCCTTCACACGAAGCCTAAATTGAATCTTGAGTACTAGTATTAGTAGTAACTATACGTCGCAAATACAATTAAAACTTATAGGTGTTCATACCATAATATTTACACGGTTATGTGAATCAAATATTTCGCGTGAAAATACCCGGGATGTTATCAGAACAGAACATATCGACTGTTCAAATATAAGGGGGGAACTATTCCCTCCAAGTCCCGGTCCAGTCGGAGTAGTTATCACAAATTGGCCACACTGGTAAACACGCCAGCAATAAGATCCGTAATCAAACATAATTGGTTAAGTGAAAAAAACTAAGCTTATTGTTAAATGTTTATCTATTAAATCATGAATCAATAAGTTTGTCATTTTTTTCTAAAAGCTTTTCAAAGCTATTTTATCAAGTTATTACGTAATTTCATATTGGAGATGTGCACTGCTAGACCTATATGGACATCTGTAAATTTTAAGCGTTAAAAAACCGAGGGACTGTCTCAACTGAATTTGGATGTACTATACGAATATAAAGCTGACGAATTTATGTGTATTGATGGCAAATCAATCCATTGTACCCCTCATTTATGCCAACGGGTAAACTACTACTTAACCAAGTAGGCGCATAAGAAGTGCCTCGTGGTGGTTATTTTACGACCTTCTCATTCTAAGTCAGCGATTTATGTACATATTTGTCCCCTTAAGCTTAATAGACAACAGCAATAAATCCAATTTTGACTTCAAACCAAACCATCAAGTATAACAAAAGTTGTTTCCCCTTTCTACCGTTTATCTCCCATACAACAGATGTAGTTTTTTAAACATGCCGAGCATAGCCCTTAAATTTGCAACATGTTTGTAATGAACGTTATGTTATATTTCTATAGCAATGATAAAATAATTGAAGTGAAAATTCAAAAGATTTGCTCGTGTTGATCAAACTGTCGCTAATTTTCAGTCACACCGCCTGACAGAGAATCAGTTTTTCTCCGTTATTGCTACTAAATACACGTAAGTGTTTGGAAATGTATAAAGGGTGGCACTGCTTTGAGATATTTGGGCAAAATAAGAAGAAATTTAACATCAATCAATAACAAATACGAATCTTACTTTTTTCCGTCAAAATGAAGACAACATATCCAGACCAGGAAGTTCGACATATTAAATTATGCATAACCCATTTTGGTATGGATATGTTGGATCCCCCACCGTGGTGTTGCTGATATTTGGCAGGAATATGTGAACCTGGGTTGCCAGATTATACAGCAAGCACAATATAACCACTGAGCTACAGAGTCATTGTAAAGTAACATATCGATGGCTTAGAACCAGAAGGTCGTAACTTCTACTTACGACCTTATAAGACTCATGCATATTTGAAATCTGCTTCACAAGGATCTTCTTATGAGCCTTTTTTCATGAAAATCTGAAATTGTCATGTTGACCAAAATGAAGTTTTAAAAATGTGTTTTCCCATAGGTAAAGAGTACATTCCAGACAGTTTTGTCTTGTTTTCTCAATATATCGATTTTGTAGTTCTAAGCCAGCGATATATCGATGGCTTAGAACAAGAAGGTCGTAACTACAAAATCAATATTTTTAGAAAACGAGAAAATACTGTCTGACAATCACTCTTTACTTTTGGTAAAACAAACTTTTACAACTTTATTTTGGTCAACATGACAAGTTCAGACCTTTATGAAAATTGGCTCATAAGAAGCGCATTGTGTTGCTTATTCTAAATATGTAGGAATCTTAAAAGGTCGTAAGTGGCACTTACGACCTTCTAATTCTAAGCCACCGAGATACGTACATACCTTTTCTTTCACATATGAAAGGTTGCACATGTTCATCACTGTTACAGTCGGTATTATGAAAATGATAATCGTCAGGCTTTGGGTGGGATCACAGACAAACTGGCTTATTGTAAGCTTTATTAAATCTGACGAAATCCGATGTTCCGGGAACTGTGTCGTGCGTGCAATCTGATATCCAAAGCACTTCATCATCAGTGAATCTTACAGCACTGGAAAAATATTTTGCTTCGCTGAAAATGAATAGAAGGTTTAATTACTGGTGTTGGGCTTGATAATTCATTCAAACTAGGTCATTTTGCTGCGAGGACTTGGTGAACTAGGTCGTGTCTTAGCTAGCAGCGTTTCATTTGATCCTTTGGGATCACGATTGTTTTTGTCATTTCTTAAAATGAAACAAGGTCATCCTGCTTTGTTTTCATTTTTTGCGATGGGGACCTGGGCTTTTAATCTTTGCTTTGGGATTTGTGTGGGCAATGTTCCGTGTTTTTGTGCTGTTACTGTTTTCTGTGCTCGGCTGGTAAAGTTGAGTGCTGCATTCCATGTCCGATTTTCTCATTATTATGGTTTTTTTTTATAATTCATTCAATGTTTATATCATATCGTGCATATTTAATACAAAAGTACAAAGGTGATACCTGTAGTTTGTTCCATGAACATTATATTTCCTTACATGACTCAAAACGCCATGGGTACATGTAAGCAAAGCAGCCATTTATGATCTAGATATAGATCAGTTAGGATAGATTAACAGTGATGTCATCATTTATGTGTACCCAAAAGATTAAAACCATTGCTTAAACAGGTACAGTTTGGTTTGGTATTGCACTGTTAGTATAAACCTTTGTACTTGTTTTACACCGTACTATAGACACAGGTGCAAGACACAAAATCAAATTTGGCTTTATAGGCCTATTAGTATGTATAAGAGAGAAAAGGTACACAATGAAGAGCAAAACATCATGCTGAACTAACAAAACACTGCTGCAAGAAACTACCAGGTCACAATTATCTCTTTGTGGTCGCCTCACGGAGTACACATAGTACTACTTGTGTAAATCTCTATTTTAAATGAATGTCTGTATTTTTTATAATGAAACTTTAAATTAATATAACACTTACAAGAAATCTTTGACTGCATTACTTTCAGCTTTCATGGCATCTCTATCAGCACTGCTCGGCACTTTCGCTAGATCACCACCGATACTTTTACATACTGCTCTGGCTTCATTCCATGTTTGGGTACTCGTAAATATGGTGTATACGGTATGGGATCCGAGTAAGTTCGCTATAATCATACAATAACACCGTACGTTAAAAGTATTCTACCGTGTATTGTCCGTTCAAAGTTAAATAATAACGGTTGTAAACATCACCTCGTGCTTGAGGTAAACTTTGTTTATGTAGGTTCTACTGGGTATACACGAGTTAACGGTACCCACCGCTATTCTTTCGAACGGTATAGTGCTCTCATTAGTATTACTTGTTGAATCGACTATACAGTGTACAATCAGTTCAAAGTTAAATGATAACTATTGTAAACATTACCACGTCCATCACATAAAATTTGTTTATCAAGGTTTAATTGGATATACCTGAGTTAACGGTATTCACCAATATTCTTTCGAATGTGATAGTTCTCTCATTAGTATTACTTATTGAATCGACTGTATGGTGCACCTATAGGATAATGTGATGTTTACAAACAGGGATCGTTTTGTTCAACCGTTCTCCCGCCTTTATCATTACCGTGGGTGAACTATAGATGTACAACAAGCGTCGAGGCGTGACCCATATAGAGATAGAATGCAATGTATTTACTAGTCATGCCTCGACGCTTGTTGTAGATCTAGATCTACAACTCGCGTCGAGGCGTGACTAGTAAACACTCAGTATTCTATCTCTATAGAGGTCACGCCTCGAAGATTGTTGTAGATCTATAGTATAGTGCGCCCAGGATAGATAATGTGTTGTTCTTAAACATTGACCGGTTTAGCCTACTGTCAAATTGGTTGCTTAGATAAGCACATTTGGTCATTTTCGTACTGAAATAACACTGCTAATTCGTGCTCACTCGAGTAATTCACCTTTATGGATCATTCCACTTTACCGCCTTACTCATTATCGTGGGTGGATCATTAGTACGACATTAATATTTGACCAAACACTAATTGATCCTCGAGTGTTTTTGTTACAGCACAATACGAACTTTTCGATTAGGCCATACCAAATTGTTTCTTCGTTTAGCATCCTTCCTTAGTTCGAAAACCTATCTAGCTATCCTGAGACAAAACACTCGAAAGAACAAGTCATAATGACTAATGAATCCTCATTATTGTATGGCAAGCAAATATAGTGTTCATGCATTGTCAATCATAACAACTTGCTAAACTGACCGAAAGCCTGTTTGTGTGAAGCCTACACCTGTGTATGGGGTTGGGAACATGATGGTAAACAAGTATAAAACGTATACAAGCAATATCTCAATGGATTTTGAAGATATTAGAGGTTAAAAACCTGTTGCTTTTTCTTTCCCAAGATGCTCTAACCTATCCGTCCTCGGGCGCTAAACGAAGAAACGATTTAGTATGGCCTTAGATCAAATGTCACTTGAATGGCATACTAATTGTAAGCATACTATTCATGGGTACCATGATGTAAAAAGTCATAGATATACTTCCGTGAATGTTCTGAGAGTGATTAATATAAATATGTGGCAAAATGAACCTTAATTGGACTTGCATCAAGTTAATTACAATAGGATGGGTGGGAATGAAATGATTTATTGAAACGTATCCTGTCGTAACTTTGACAACAATAAATAATATTATGCATCGATGGTGGGGGAGGTGGCGGGTGAGAGCTTGCCAGTCAATACCGTAAGAAGAACTCAATAGAGTAGTAGCGATCGCAACACACCATTGTCAAACTATCATATAATTTACTGAATCTTTACCAAAAAATAGTTGTAAAATTAATCGCAAAATAACTTTTAAAAGCCAATGACTTACCTTTGCTCGCAGGAGGATATAGTATATGGTCCGTATAGGATTCCACAATGGTATACAATATAACTGTACTGATCAGAAACACACACTCCATGTACACACACACAATCATGGTATTAATTATATTAATTAACTATTTTGGTATTATGATGTGTTTCCTCTGATAAGCCTGTGTTAATCCGTGAATTAAATTTTTGTATATGTATACATATTACAATAAATAAAAAAAATCTATTTTTTTTTTATTATTTTTTTCTAACTTGTTGCTCAACTATATTTATGATTTCTATTTACATTTAGAAAGCATCACCGCATCACAGTTTATAAATCAGATTGGAATTATTTTTTATCTTTCCATCACATATTCACCGATGTTCATTCCAAATTATAATATGAATGTTGATTGAATAAAAACAAATATTGCACTGGTTTGGTAAAGCTGTTTGCAATGATATGTCCTAACAAAGCGACATCAGCGTACGTGTATCTATTGGATATTAAAGTAACTCGCGCGAAACTCTATCGAGGCTGTGAGCTGCACGAATACGGTGACAAATGAGTAGATGTAAACGGCGGTTTCTTCCCTTGGTAGCAACATTATAATAATTCTCTGTACCGTCTCTCTGTCAGTTTCTTTAAACTATTGAGACAATATATCGCTGGCTTAGAATTAGAAGGTCGTAACTACGCTTCTTATGAGCATATTTTCATGACGATCGGAAATTGTCATGTTGACCGAACTGAAATAGACACAAATTGTTTCACCATTAAGTAAATAATATTTTTTAGGATATTTTATCTTATTATATTAACGATTTTGTACTTACGACCTGCTCATTCTAAGCCAGGGATATAAGATTAGACAACCAGTTCTTTCTAAGTACAATTACATGCGTAATTACCCCAGTAATTATTAAGCGTTTGTCACATACATTTTTTTAGTTCATACGAAGTATTTTCTGCGGATTTTGTCCGGTCATCACTCACATGCCAGTATGGAAATCTGAGATTAGTTTTATTTATTTTAATTTCGTTACCTCGACTCTTCAATTCACAACCAAACATCAGAAACAGTCGTCGATACGAGTATCTAGTGTGTTACTATAGGACATAACGGTTTTTAGGCTGGCGATGTCGCCAGACCTATAACAATGCCAAATAATGAATTCCACCAAGATGAATTTACTCCCGAACCTGACAACACAGAATCTATACAGTCAATGAAAATAGTTCCTCCTCGTTAATCAGTTTTGCAAGATTAGAACATTAAACTTTCCTTGTTTCATTTAATCTGTTCGATTGTAACATATTAGTTTCTTCTTGTAATGGAAGGAAATTGTATGAAATTAAAAGAAAAGGTGTTTGAAGGCGTTCATAATTATTACTACGCGTTACGAACGCGATATAGCGCGTGCATCAATGATTTTATTATGTTAAATTATTTAGTTCAATATTGAATATTCTCTAACGAGATCGTGGCCGAGTGGTTAAGCAACTCGCTTAGTAAATTTCTGATGCTAAGGTCCAGCGATTGAAACACGGCGGCTCCAAAAAAAAATATTTTCTAAAATTTTATTTTTCGTCCAGCACTTACCTCTCTTTCGACTTAGAAAACCACTTGATGTTATATTACTTGTAAAGCTGTTGTCCTTTGGCAGTTCGCCAGCCTGTCAGTACTTCAATACTTTGATTGTTAACTGTTGGCGTCAGTAAAGACATTGTGCAAAAAATCAATGGCCCAATCCAAGATGGTCGCCACGATGGCCACAGAGATGTGTTTAAAGTGCATATTAACTGTATTAGTTGATAAATTTGATACTTTTTATGATTTATTCCAGTTTCCTGTGAGAAATGAATACACTCAAAGATTATAACATGTTTCCATAATGAATGGCAATGTCTAGCAAAACATTAAGTTTTTGGACAAAGAAATGTTGAAAAATACGTATTTTTAGGGTTGGTCGAGTTACTGCCCTTATTTATCAAAAGATTATTACTTTGCTCAGTCAGCGTTTATATAACATAGAAACTTACGTTCTGACAATTGTGTCCTTAAAAATTTCTATACAGCCAGAAAATTTGGTGGGGTACCCCCCCCCCCCCCCCCCCCGATACCTGACAGTTACGAATTTATGGCTTAGTGAAATATCACAAGTCGGTAAAATTAAGCTCGCTAGAGGCTCGCTTTATAAAATTTCTAAAACTGGTTTAATATAAATTGATATCAATTGACAACTCGTGATAGATCCCATATATATATATATATATATATATATATATATATATATACTATGTATGTTATGGTATATACATGACGTTCAATCAAGGCTGGACAATGTCTTTATTTCTGAAAAAAGGGACGGATGAATAAATGCTTCATAAAGACATAAAATGGCACCCGATTTTTATTCTGCAATGCATACGTATCATACATGTATGATGTGTTAAATTCTAAACGCTATCATTAAGAGCAAGTGTAATGACTACAAAATGTTCAAAGATGACAGATATGAATAATAGATAAAAAGAGGACCTATCACGAGATGTCAATTGATATAAATTTATATTAAACGAGCCTCTGTCGAGCTTAATAATATTTCCTGAACGAGTTTAATATAAATATAAGAATCTTTTTATCATATGATACTAATAACGCAAAATACGCACTGACTTATTGGAAAAACTCAATAGCTTATACTACACATGGTACGTACTGGCTATACTAACCTGGATACAAGGAAAGTCATGTGATAAAAACATGGTACGTACATCTTGTTGATCCGTATAATGCTCTAATGCCATACCAAATCGTATTTTCGTTTAGCATCCGCCCTAAGTTCGAATACCTATCTAGCTATCCTGAGACAAAAAACAAGTCATAATGACTTCTATCATCATCATTATACATGTAGGCATATGGCTAATAAATATAGCTATCGAGCATTGTCAATCATAATAACTTACTGAAATAACTTAAAATGTGTTTGTGTAGAAGCTACTGTTGCGTAGGGGTTTTGGGTCATGATGGTGAATAAGTATGATGGGTATGAAAGCAATATCTTAATGGATTTTGGAGATTAAGAGGTTGCATTTTTTTTCTTTCCGAAGATGCTCAAACCTATCCTTCCTCAGACGCTAAACGTAGAAACGCTTTGGTATGGCCCAACCAGTCTGCTACGTTTGGGATCCGTACAGACACTGTACTAGTTCAGCAATAGTCTCACCAATTTGTTTTCGTATTTTCGACATTTGAGCAACACCAAGCTGTTCTAGGTATATGAATAAAAACAACTTTTAACCGAACAATTCGCTGGCTTAGAATGAGAAGGTCGTAACTACAAAATCAATATTTTGAGGAAACAAGAAAAAATGTCTGACAATAACTCTTAACTTTTGGTAAAAGAAGCTTTTTAAACTTCAGTTTGGTCAACATATGACAACTTCCAATTTCCATGAAAATTGGCTCATAAGTAGCGCCTTATGTTTTAAATTCCAAATACGTATGCATTAGCCTTAAAAGGTCGTAAGTGGCACTTACTACCGTCCCATTCTAAACCATTAAATTATTGAAGGATGCTGGTTCTTTAAACAAGAGGGCCTGAGAGGCCCTAGGTCGCTCACCTGTTGCACATTGGTCTACTACCTGGTATCAGTACAACCTACATTCCGACCATATTTCATGAAGATTGGATCAAATTGGTGTACACAAGGTTTTTATAAGATTTGACCTAGTGACCTAGTTTTTGACCCCCCATGACCCAGTTTCAAACTTGTCCTTGATTTTATGGAGAACAACATTCTGACCAAGTTTCATGAAGATTGTAACAAATTGGTGACATCTAGAGTGTACACAAGATTTTTCTAAGATTTGACCTAGTGACCTAATTTTTGACCCCACATGACCCAGTTTCGAACTTGGCCTAGATTTCATAGAGCAACATTTTGATTAAGTTTCATGAAGATTGGATCAAAACTGTTGCCTCTAGAGTGTACTAGGGCTGTAACGGTATACCGCGGTACACGAAAGACCGCGGACTTCAGTCCTACACGGTTCACGGTACAAGAATTGCATACTTCGGTACGGTTCGGTATAAGCTTTTTAATGAGCAAAATAATATTAAGAGTACAAAAATGTCTGAAAGTCCTATGATTATGTAAAATTGCCATGAATCACTCGTTTTAATTGTATTAAGATATGCCTCATATTGTCGAAATTCATTTAAAATAGTTGATAGCAACATTATAATTGCTGTTACTGAGTATAGAATTAACAAATTCATTGTCACTTAAAAATTGTAGTTTTTAAGCTGCTGTTAGAAAATATTGTATCATACTGAAATATACCGAACCGTTAGAAAAATTTACGATACGTATCATATCGTGAGGTGAGCGTACCGTTACAGCCCTAGTGTGTACACAAGCCAATTGTTGACAAACGACGGACGGACGACGGATGAAGAGTGATCACAACAGCTCACCTTGTCACTATGTGACAGGTTAGCTAAAAAACGTCTGAAATTACCGCATATTGAAATTGGGTAATGATTTCAAATAGCGTGTTTCCCTCAGAAAAGTATGCTCACACATATATACTGTTTATGGCCATCAAGTGGTCTTTCTAAGAAAACGAGAGTTTGTGCAGCTTATAAGACAAAATAAATAACTAAACAATCAATGTCGTTAAAGGGCTTTTATTAAAGCCATAACATAATAACACAATATAAAATTGATAATAACACATTGTAAAACATATCTAGTAGAAACAACTCATTAATAACATAACATAACATAAGTTTATTTGGCATAATACATAAAATATACATACATAGCCAGAACAGTACAATAATAGCAATAGCAATAGATGAGAAAATAACAGATACATAGTATCTAAATAAACTGCTACTCATAGAGTAGCCCCCAATCGTGTGTTTTGTCCTATCAGGGAGCTAAAAAAAACGCCAAAAAAATAAAGACACAAGAAATGTGTTTTTATTCTCGCAAACAAAACACTAATAACCCTTTCCGTTATATTTTATTATAATGATATCCATGCTACCCAGTTTTAGATCCCTAATTATATACCAAATATATATAATAATGATTTTTTAAAGAGAATTTAATACAACGCTATGATAAACTTACTTGGCTAGAATAGAATAGAATAGTTTTTTTTCCGAATTCTGGACCCTCTCGGGTATACAATTTTGATATTTACATACAGGCAATCCAAAGTTTAAATGAAACACACACAAAACATACAAACATGTAAATTATACTGATCAGGAAATAATAAAACAATTACAATTTAAAGAAAAAAAAGTATAACACCAATAATAATGATAAACAATTTCGTTATCATTGACTAGAGCACAACATTATTACTAGATTATCTTGTACATAATTGTAATATTACAAATTATACAGACATGATCATCGATGGCACCGTTTAAAAATGCCGAACCTACAATTTTGTACTTTTTCAGGAAACACAAAAAACATATCGATGGCAAAGTTTAAAAATGCCGAACCTACCATTTTTGCTACTTCGGGATTTTCGTCCTATAATAAACATGTTTCAGTTTGCCGCCTTCCTGCTAATACCGGACATACTAGCCAATAGGAAATTGCCAAAACAGTCACATGAATAAATACCGGACATTCATTGGTTAACTGTAAAAAATCTCACTGCTCAAGAGCGAAATGAAAATGCCGGAGCTGCAAAAGCTTTTACAGTTAACCAATTGCATGTTCGGTATTTTTTCATGTGACTATTTTGGCAATTTCCTATTGGCTAGGAAGTCCGGTATTAGCAGGAAAGGCGGCAAACTGAATTATGTTTATAATAGGACGAAAACCCCGAAATAGCAAAAATGGTAGGTTCGGCATTTTTAAACGGTGTCATCGTCATATGACAGCACTACACATATTATATGACATTATTTTACAAATATTTTGATCTTCTAAGCATACATTGAATGATGTTTAAATTTTCCTGTCATATTTATTGTTTCGACATTTTCACTAGACATGACATATTGGAACTTCTCCGAATCTGTAAGATCCTTAAAGGCATTAGAATAGAAACACTAATTTGGCTATGATAAAACAATAACCATACATCAAATGACAAGACCAGTAACTCAGTGAGCCATTTAGGAGTTAGTCAACCAACAGTAGTCTCCCTTTTATTTAAATGCTTGATTGAATTAACAATTATTATATAAGACAAGAATCTATGATTATAAACTATGTCAAATTTCGTTTTCAATAATGTTTGTGACCGTTAAAACAATTGACGAAGATTGTACATGTTTTGAAATGCGATGCTGTCTTTTGAATTATTTAGACGATAAATATATGTCTATCTAGTGGTGAGTGCATTTGGATGTTACATGGAAAAGAATCATATTAAATATTTGTTTGTTTGTGCTATTTTGCAAATTATTAGTTCATTATGCTACAAATGAACACATTCACGAAAACATTATCATGGAAATACATCAACTATACAATGGGCTTGAAGTTGCCTACACAAAAGCCATAGATCTAAAGCTCTACCGACTGACATTATTAGGTGGACTAGCTACAGTATCAGCCGATGTAAACAAAATGTTACTAAAATGTAATTGACACATTATTGTAATGATTAGAATTTGAAAAATCGTTCAAATGTATTTAAATAGATTTGAAAACCAAAAATATTGACCTTGACCTACTGGTCTGAAAAATGATAAGTTTATATTTTTCATCAAAATCATCATAATTATGAAGTTTGCATTATTCAGCAGAAATGGTTTTCATAATTAAGTCAACCTTGACCTACTAAAAAAGATTAAATTATTGTACTAAATTATAGAAATAACAAAATGTGTTTTACAAAAGAGGTCATTAACTATTATTCCTGATCAAGAATTGCAGTAAAATGGGCTATTCCTCAATTGATCATGCAGTATAGTCTATCTAATATCTCATATTGTTTATGAACAATTTTAAAATTTCTAAGTTTCATTTGCATTTTTTTCTTCATATGAATGTTAGTCTACTTTTATCTTATTAAAGGGAGATAATTCTGCCAGTACAGTTTTTGTAATCAATTGCTGTGGCACAATTTGATCCAGTACAGGATCAATATTGACCGAATAAACTTGGTAAAGGTCCATCAGGCAATACTGCTCACTGGAGGCTTAATGGTTTCTGAGAAGTAAAAAAAGGTATGAGAAAATCATATTTGCGACCGACTGCTGTTTACAGCGCTGAACCCATTCTTTGACTGCTCCCTATTCAAATCCTTCCTTTCATGATCTAATTATATAAACAGATGTTAGTCTCTATCAATGACCCTGTCTGTTTTACTACCTCCTAATTTTGCTGGTCCATAAGTCAAATGGCTTCACTGTCCTGGTTCAATGTCTTTAACTCAGAAACACAAGAAGTATGGCACAAACACTTGTGGTTCTATTAAGTTAACTGAATTTTAACCAAGATCACTTCTAATGACTAATCACCAAACATGTTTGCAAATGAAATATGTTTAATCACTTTCGTAAAAGCACCTTTTCTTCACTTTAATGTAACAATCTCGATAAATCATTTCATTTGAATAAACAGCATGTCCAGTGTCAGTTGATCTTTTTACTAAGATCTGAGGTTAATAAGAATTCATCTTCTCAAAAATGCTGATTTTTTCTGGATAACTGTTCATTATTCGCCGAAATCCTGAGCAAGATATATTTAAGTTATCACATAATTTCTTTAAAAAAAATGTTCTATGATTAAAAACAATCCAAAGAATGAAAAATGGTCTGCAATCATTTTCATCCAAAGAGAAATAAAATTTATTAGACTGGAACAGGAAATCATCAACAGGGTTGTATATTATCACCTGAAAGAAAGTAGGTGAAAGAAGAACTGAAGGTATAAGTCTTCCCTTCTCTCTGTTCCTGTTCCATTCAGTGAAAGAAAATACAATAGACTGAGCAACAACCCGACTCAGATTCCCAGCAGTAGAACATGGATTTATTTCAAAATTCACACTTTCACATGGACTTCCTTTACTGGTTAATAATCCTTCTTCTTCTTCTTCTAGATCAATATCTTCTGTTTCACCTTCTATCTGAAGAGCAAAGGCTACAAAATCATCGCCTCTAGCTTTATTTCCAGCAATCATGTCAAGCTCACCATGCCATATTTCTTTAGAACCTATAATACAAATTTTACAAATTCTATAACTGCATAAGAAGAAGATGTTGTTAAAAGCAATGTTGATACACGGACAACGGACATCACAAGATCACAATAGCTCACCATGATCACTTTGTGCTCTGGTGAGCTAAAAATGTCACACAAAAAACGTTACACTTGCTACATGTTTGGCTATTTAATCCTTCATTTATCTTTTAGTGAGTCACCCGATCTTGATGAAATCTTTTGTGTATAGCTTGACCACATTGACAGGGTTCCCATGAATATTTTTAGACAAAATTCCCTGACTTTTCCCTGACTTGAGAGCAGTTTTCTCTGACTTTTTCACGCGATCGGACCATTTTGTTCGAGCGAAAAAGCTCTTGAGAAACGGAGGTTATATTTGCTTCATATGGAACAAAAAAGTTGCAGATAGCAGCTTTAGTGTTGTTTATCAGCATAAAGTAATCATAATGTAAAATTATCCTGAGCGAGCATAGCGAGCGAAGATTTTTTCAGTTTTCGGTATTTTCTTCATAGGAAATGACACTTTTATGAAGAATTCCCTGACTTTTCCCTGACTTTTGCTCAATTTTCAAATTTCCCTGACTAATTTCAAAATTCCCTGACTATTCCCTGACCTTGAAAAAATTATGTTTTTCCTTGACTTTTCCCTGACCGTGGGAACCCTGATTGACATAAGCCTGACCTATTGATTACTACAATTTAACAGTCAATATATTGTCTACGTTCACAAGTCCGAGTGTATGTTTTCATAATCGGGGAGTATCACGATGATGCTCGAGATGTAATTACAAACACAAATCTTAAATGCCGATATTGCACGACTTGCTTGCGGAAATTGATATATTCAAAGCAAGAACCTTGCAATATATTCTTGCATCAAGGTCAGGCTCAGGTCAAAATAGCCAAGCTATACACTCTCTATATTGATATACTTTAGATTAAGATAGGATATAGTAGAAATAAGTGATAATATTGAATTGTTAATTGAAGGGATGTTTGGAGCCATTTTTTAAACCCTACATATTATAGCTATAAGGGTGATGCTATTAAGGTGTCCTTGTGAAATACATCAAATTCTACACTCCTTTTGGATGTTTTAATCATTTAATTTTTTCTTCTAGAGACATTCCCTATAACTAGCATATTTTTCTCTATTATGACATTGAATGAGCTAAATATACAAAGCACTCAATTATCATGATAATTTGTCAGAAGAAAGTGTGCGCAAATATGTCTCTATAATGTCAAAAATATATTCAAATCACCAATAATGATTTATCGCTTCCAGCGATTTATTATAATGTGGTCAAAGGGAAACAACTCATGACTATTTTGGCTCGTTACGGAAATATATTTTCATTTTTTTTCTCGGTAATTAGTAGGAGCTTTTCGTTAAAAAATTAAGAAGTTTAAGCAATAATGATTCTCATTTAATGTACAATATTCCTGAATCGATTTAAACAATCAAAGTTATAGGGAATGCCTCTTTAAAAGCACCAAACTATTTTAGGGATATGCAATGAAAGATACAAATGTAGATCAAGACTTCCATTTGATCTAACCTTGAGATCTATTTTTCTATCTCAAGCGATTATTTAAACTCAATCTAGGAAATTCAGTCACACAACCATAGTGAATCATAGTGGATCATGTTGAATGACTCCACTTCATAATGGTCCATAAAACATTAACAAAGCTTTCTTTTGACCAATACCAGCCACCTAGCTTTCGACCCGAGATGACTCATATTTGAATTTGAACTGGAATTGAGAAATGACAAAAGCAACACTACGGTAAGTTGGTAAATTAGTCTCTTGAGTGATAATCTATGTTTTATCTTCTGATTATGTTTTTACCCTTAATGACATGTTGACAAACTCATGAGAGACAGGGCCTGTCTCACAGATGGAGCTTTTTTTAAAAAAAGTATACTTTTCTTACCAAATCAAGTATTTTTATAAAAGAACATTGTTGACTGTTGCTTTAAGAAATATTTATTGCAATAATCGATTTTAACCACTTTCAACATCGCGCACGCCAGTGTGTTTTTCCTTTTAAAAAAAGCATATTTTTTCCTTTTCCTTTCAGCATAATTTGTGAGTAATAGTATTCACTAGATCGGTCAGTAACATAAACAAAATTCAGTCTAAACATCTATGAAGTATTTGGTTGGTTTTTAAATTTGTTTTCATCACATGCAAGTAAATTTTAGGCAATTGAAATGAGAGTAGTTTAAAATTCTATACCGTATTAATACAGTATAGAATTTTGGAGGTAAAATACCTTAATAATTACAAATTCCTGATGTTTCACAAGTTATATTTTATATCAGTGTGCTAGTTTATGGGAAATACAGGTATCTATGCCAAAATTGAGTGAATATTTGACAATTTTATTTTATTTTTACTATACACTGAAACGTGACGCAGTACCTTTAACCTAAATATTTTAGCTAAGTTTCAGGAAGACCCAATCAAAATAACACAAATAAGGACAATGCATAAGGAAATATTTTGATTTGATAATATCTTACCAATCCACATGTCAGAATTTCCTTCAAGTTTCTCACTGCATCCACAAGGGCATTTGTTGCCTCCACATGTTCCTGCCTTTATTGAAGCATTTCCAGCCAACTTTGAAATTAAATGAATTCCAAAACCAGTAGCAAGATCTTTTTCTGATTTAGACTGTTGAACTACTTTCTTTAGTAGATCAATATTGCTTTTCTCCATACATTTGTTCAAATTACAAATCATGGCGTCTGTGTCTTCTCCATTTAGAAAATCAGTCTGTGAAGAAAAGCAAAATAAAGAGTTAATGGAGCATTTATATATTTGCTCAGAGTGACATCAAATAAATAAACACAAACGTTTCATTTATGTTCAGTCAATGTTTTATGAATTCTAGCTTTACATAATATTTTACTGAACTGGGACGAAATTTTGTGGTTTTGGTAAAAAAGACAATTTCGTTGGCACTTGAATTCGTGGATTTTGCATTTCAGGTAATAAAAAAAGGGTCAAAATTAATGTTCATTAGGATTTAAGTTTGTGGTTGAGTTGAACCACGAAATCCACAAAATTTAACTCCCACAAAAATTAATTATTTTACAGTAATTTAGTACCCTAGTGTTTTTTGCACTGATTTGGGAATAGGTTCTCTAATACAATAAGTCATCACTTTTATCAGGGACGGGATATGAACATGCTTATCTTCCACTTTTTAATAGAATACTACCAGCACTGTCGATATTCCAAGTAGTCCAAGCATTGATCATGTGCAGAAAGATCATTATCATTATAATTTATAAACCGAACAAATTTATCCGAATTAAGGAATATCTATAAAGTTCACAAATTTGAGGATAAATTTGGCATCTTTGATAAATGAATTAATCAAATAAATTTATTTTAATAATTTGATATGTGAACCTTTAATATCCCATCTGTTAATAAATCTTGTTTGTATCTTTTTCCCCCGCTAAATTTTCCAGCAATAAAGTTTTCACAAAATGGTCATGACAATTTTTATGTAAGGTTCATAAAAATGAAGTTGAAGGTAAATTTGGTTTTTGTCTGTCACCTACACCGAGCATGCCAAGAGGAAGACAGTCACTGCCATGGATGTCGTCTATGTCTATGCTTTTTAGTCAACAAATTAATGAAATATAATTTAGGAATAAAATTAATGGATTAGTCAAAGACCTATACCATATGTATATCATAGTTCTAGATTGGTTAACCTTTGTGATTAATCTTGCTTGCTGTGTTCCTCTGCAAAACCAGTTACATTTAATTTCCTTTATGTTCAGTCAAATAACAAGAGGGCCAAGACGGCCCTATATCGCTCACATGATAATCACTGTTCACTCATTAAAATATTGTTGTGAACCGGTGACCTATTTTTTGACCCCAGATGACCCATGTTAGAACTTGTTCTACACATAAATAAAACAAACAATCTGACAAAATTTGGTGAAGATCCAATAAAAAACATGAAAACTACAGCATTGACCTATCTTATTATCCCAGACAACGGACGGACGTACGATGGACGGTGAGTGATCACAATAACTCACCTTGAGCCCTTTAGTGCTCAGGTGAGCTTAAAAGGTTTAATTCCATTTTTTTTATTAGTCGAAAATTACCGAGTTTTGTAAACCAATTTATATAAAAGTTGTGGCCTAATAGGTTATCTAATTTAGAATATTTACCAAAGATGACTTTTCCTCATCCGTCTTCATTTTCTTACATCCTGCATCTCCTTCTAATCCTGGTAACTACAAGTAAAATTATACTGCATTCTTAATCTTATGTTGATCTGTTTCACATAATTATTAGCTAAAGATTTCACTTAAGCAAACATGAGGGCACAAAGGGCCCTAGGTCGCTCACCTGTTGCACATTGGTCTAGATATCACCACAACTTACATTCTGACCATATTTCATTAAGAGTGGAATCTAAGATTAGACCTTGTTTTCATGCTTTGACCCCACATAACCCAGTTTCAAACTTGGCCGATATTTCATGTAGAAAAACATTTCGACAAAGTTTCATGAAGATGTGATCTAGATTGAACACAAGGTTTTCCTTAGATTTGACCTAGTGACTTAGTTTTTGACCCCACATGATTCAGTTTCGAACTTGGTCTAGATTTTATAGAGAACAACATGTTGACCAAGTTTCATGAAGATTGTATCAAAACTGTTGCCTCTAGAGTGAACTCAAGCGAATTGTTGAGGGACGGACGAAGAGTGATCACAAAAACTCACCTTGTCACTATGTTTTTTGGTAAAATGACCATAACCAAAGAAGGCCTGCACTGATTTGGCCTATAATCGAACTTGGCCTAGATATTACACACATGAGCATTGTCAGTAAGTTTGAAGACAATCGGACAAAAACTGTTTGAGTTAGAGTACAGACAAGGCTAATTTCACATTTTTTTGGTAAAAGAAGGACCAACTAGCCCAAGAAGGCCTGCACCGATTTGGCCTTTATATGAGGGTGACCGAAATACCTTTTTTTCTTTATTCTGAGAGTTAATGGCTTATTTATGATTATTTAACAGTCAAAAGGTAATATAATGAGCTAGGGCAAAAATTCGCTTGTAATTGATTTCTGTGATGCAACAGCTACGTATAAATATATACATGTATATTAAAAATATTATGCTAGCGAAGCGAGCACGAAAAATTCCCATCTTACAAATACTTTTTCATCTAGAACATAAGAAAAAATACCCATATTATTTAGAGATGTCTGTTCAATACCTGTTTTACTATTTATTCAAAGTTTTTTAAAAAAAAATCTCAGCCAACTGGGGGGCACGGGCCCTCGTGCCCACTGCCTGGATCCGTGCCTAAAGATGTTGTTCTTCATGAAATCTAGGCCAAGATCGAACTGGGTCATGTGGGGTCAAAAACTAGGCCAATTGGTCAAATGTTAGAAAAACCTAGTGTACACTCCAGAGGTCACCGTTTTGATCCAATCTTCATGAAACTTGGTCAGAATGTTGTTCTCCATGAAATCTAGGCCAAGTTTGAAACTTGTTGATATGGGGTAAAAAAACTAGGTCCCTAAGTCAAATCTTAGAAAAACTTTGTGTACCCTCAAGAGGTTGCCGTTTTGATCCAATCTTAATGGAATATGGTCAGAATGTAAGTTGTTTGATACCTTGACCAATGTGCAACAGGTGAGCGACCTAGGCCTTTAGGTCCTCTGGTTTGTTTCTTTTTATGCACCTGGCGTCTTTGACGTCGGGGCATCTTTTGATTATCTTGTGCTTCTGTCCGTCCGTTTGAGGTTAAGCAGATTTAATCGTTTCGTCTAGCACCAGTACCCCTTCTTAGAATGCTTTGATACTTACCAGGAGTGTGAAATTCTTTGTCCGACTTGCCCCACTTGGGCTTTTTGGTCTGATGGCAAGTGGATTTTTCCATCCAGCTTGCCCATGGGCAATTGCAAAATTATCATGAATAAATAATAATAAATGTTCTATATTACCTAATTTAGGCTAATTACAAAAGTGAATCCCCAAATTCCGTAACATAAGTATCAGGTACACAGTTCTCTCAAGCTTGTGACAAGATAAATAAACTAATGAAACTGAAATTTTGTTGCTTTTTCAAAATTTTATGTTTTCCTGGGCAAGTACTGTAGGTATATTCTTAGGGCAAGTGGATTTTTCAGTCCAATTTTCACACCCCTGGTTACACAGTTGTATGACCATCCTCAATACACCCGTATCAAGAAATCCCAATTTGACCTTGACTTAATTTGGACTTAGAATGACTCTGCACTAGGTTAAATAGATTTTACCGTTTCATCTAGCACCAATACCGCTTGCTAGAACGTTTTGATACTGATACAGTTCTTGCGTATAATCATTCTCCAACCACCCATAATTATCAAATACTGACTTTGACCTTGACATTGTTCAAATGCTTTTTTGGTCCAATGATAATCTTTTCTGCCGCCAAAGCAAGTAAAATCATGTTACAAAAATGTAAATGTGTTGATATCCACCATCACCCAAATCTTGTATGATAAATGGAACAATAAATGTTACTCACTATTGCCATAACAATAGTCTACAAGATAATAGGCCTTGATATGAAATCATTTAAGTTCCTACCTGATATTTTATTGATTCAAGAAAATATCACAGGTAACAGTATCGTTGAAAAAGAAAAAAAAATTGAAATTGAAAAAAATAATCTCGAAATTTAGGTTATAATACCTGAATTTGGAGAGTTTTTTTTTCAATTTCAAATTTTTCAATTTCTTTTTCAACAAAACTGTTACCTGTGGAGAAAATGACAATATAAAAAAATCTTTATTTTACAGGTGTGCCATCATATTGGCATGGTCGAATGGATATACTGATGATGGATGTTCCTGTAAAAACTCTATTTTCTGATGATCCAGAGTCACCTTGTGTAGGGAATAGTTATAATAACATTGAAATGAAACCTTCATCTGATAGAATTGCTTCAAACCTGGAACAGATTAGGGCTGCAGCAATAGTATTTTCTTTCTTGCAGAAGAAAAACTGTCCTGACCTAGATAACTTTCTCATTCCAACAATTGCTATGTCTAGACAACAGGTTGCACTATGCCTTTATGATTCACAGAATGACATCTTCCTTGAAACACCACTACTAGATCTTTGCATTGGAAGTTCTTTGAGTTATGCCACGGTAATTACACTTTGGGCAGCCTTGAACTTTAAATACTGCTGTTCAGGTGTTCCAGAAGAAATTATTGAACTTGACTTTAAAGCAGATTTCTTTAAACATGCCGGACCCGTACTTGAAAACTACTGTGTTGATGTTAACTGTCCTTGTGATTATCAAACAACCCATAGATGGTTCGAGATTCAGTTCCATCAAAGGGTAAAAAAGAAAAAAAACAATGTAAATCAGATAGATAGACTCATAGAGTAACAAAAAAGAAATGATGTGAAAAATGAGCTTCTGTACAAAATTAGCTAAAGTATACCCAGTATATATATAATGAAATATGTTAGATTTACCAAAATGCATGATGATGAATTAGCTTAAACTTACTGTGAATATGTGGTTTTAGCATTTGACTGTTAAGGCAAACTGGCAAAAGAATTTATGATAAGTCTACTTTGACTGTACATTTAGTGAAAGAGGTGGCTTAATTTGAAAACAAAAATATTTGGTTTTGTTTTGGGGCCATTATTTTTAGCTCACCAGTGCAAGAAGTGCTGAAGGAGAGCTATTATGATCTGTGATGTCTGTCAGTGTGTCAACAATTGCTTTAAACAACATCTTCTGCTTAAGCAGTTGGACAATTTCAGCAAAACTTTACAGGGATGTTCCTTGCATGAAGCTCTATTAAAGTTTTTAAAAAAAATAAATTTATGTGAAATTAGGGTGAACATTGTTTGTATGTACACTAGAGTTTTCCATTTATGTGAAATTACATTATCTTTAGGGTGAACACTATTTCGCTGGCTTAGAATGAGAAGGTCGTAAGTGCCACTTACGACCCTATAAGACTCGTACATATTTGAAATCTGCATTACAAGGTGCTTCATATGAGCCTGTTTTCATGAAAATCGGACTTTGTCATGTCGACCAAAATGAGGTTGTAAAAGCTTGTTTTTCCATAGGTAAAGTGTAATTTTCAGACAGTTTTCTGAGTTTTCTCAAAACATTGATTTTGTAGTTACGACCTTCTCATTCTAAGCCATTCACTAGAGTTACATATCATGGGCTGTCACATGAGCCTATAGTGAGGGTTCACTAGAATTTATTATTATGTGCAAATCACATTAGCTTGAGGTGTGACCATTGTTGTGTATTCACAAGCATTTTACTTTACACTAAAATTGAATGTATGGAACACATTGTTTCTTATATCCATTAGTATATTATTTTGCATTCATTGCTTGTAGGGTGAACTTTCGTTTACATTACCATTGATCTTACTGTGAACATCGTTGTGTGTTTAGTAACTCTTTTATTGTTGCATTACTTAAATTCAAAAATAATAATGATCATAAAAGCCAACTTTGTTGTTGTTTTCGCTCCTAGGCTACTTTCAGATGTGAAAATCAATAGTATAGCATAAGGTAAACATCATTTATATTTTTCTGTTTACATTGCCATTCTAAGCTTTGTATAATATGTCATGTTATTTGTTTATCACATGTATGCATTTGAGTAATATTTTTATTTATATTTGAATTATCATGTTTGAGTGTGCCCATTACAGTGTATGCTTTAATAACTTGTGTAATATGAACATTTTGAAGCATGATGTTAAGTATATTGTGGTGTCTTATAGGAAAAGGGACAATGTCATACATGTAAGGCTTCATGTATAATTATGGTAGGGCCTCACAGTTAGGCCCCATCATAATAATTTCGTAAAGACCACTACTTGGGGTTCATCTTTGCAATATTAATTGTATTTGCACCTCAGACTCGGTCTAGAGCAACAAAATGGGGTTTTTTTTGTAGTAGGATATTTTATTTTCAATAAATCATATCAATTTACATACAAGCTCCAGGGCTTTTAAAAGACTACGTTAACAATTTGTAATTGAACTACTGTGACATAATATAATACAATATTGCTAAAAAGAAGAAAGCAAAGTATATATATACAGAAGGTTTAAGTGTTTTAACCAAATCACATCATTGAGTTAGTCTAGCTGTATTATGAAATCGAAAGTAGACTAGACTAACTCGATGTGAGGTTAAAGGTTGAATAAAGAAAACAATTATCAATGCTTAAAGTTAAGCATTTACAATTGATATAAGTAATAAAGAGGATGTTGAAGTTCAAAGTTGTTAGGTTAATGGCAAGTGTGTGTTAAATAGTGTTATGAGGTGATCTTTGACTTTCGTTTTTTGAGATGTGAAAATATTGTATAGGTTGTTAGTTTTTGTCATAATTGGTGTGTTCATTCTTAATTTAGTCAGCATTGGTTTTTTTGTTTATCTTAATTATTTTGTATTAATTTTAAAAATATATCAAGCAATTTGCATGATTCAGACTTTTTTGAATACAACTTTCGTAATAGAGACAGATCTTGGTATAAAATAAGCATTGTGTTTATAGGTTTTATTCTTAAGGACCTGCAATGGTCGTGGCAGTGGGGTTCTATTGTTCTTATCCTTAGATGCTCATATATGGGTCTCTCTAACGTTACCAACATTGTTGAAGGACTTATGGTATATCATTAATAGCATGCTACTTACATACTTCATATATATTGCCTGGTGTTTTAAAGTGTATAGAGCTATATTCTAACAGTCATTTAATGTAAAAATAATTACTGGCATCGTTTTTAGTATGATACTAGACTACTTTAATTGCCAATAAAAACTTTGGATGGGTTCTGTGTACTTTGATTTAATCGTCGAAAAATGGACGATTCTTATAATTTCATAGGGTGTTCTAGAACACTTTCGTATGAAAATGGACAGTTGGCCTGTCCAATAAATCACAGAGAGAGTTTCTGTTAAAACTGAATCGAAAAATACTCAAATGGATATGAAAGCATAATTGTTTTTTAGTTTTTGAAACTTGTTCTAAAAATATCGTCCGATATAGCTCTATACACTTTAATGTACATACCTCAGTTATGACTTGTGATTTATTTTGTTGCCTTTGTGTGCATGACATATATCGTTAATGTTGAAACAAATGTGTTTTTAGCTCACCTGAGCACAAAGTGTTCAATGTGAGCTATTGTGATCACTCATCATCCGTCTGTACGTCTGTCCGTCGGTATGTCCGTCCGTCCACACTTTCAAACGACATCTCCTCTGAAACCATTTGTTCCCCTGTCAATTTGGTTGGACTGGTTTATGGACTCTGTTATATCCAACTTTATGCTATAGATAAACACATTATTTTGTTATTTTCAAATAAATCATCTTACGTTTGACAGACATGTTCAAGCATACCATGTGTTTGTCACTTTACTATACCATATATGAACTGCATTGACAAGGAACACAAATATATAACAACATTATAAAGTTGTTTATATAAAATGTATTGATTTTTTACTTTACCTGTATATATTCTGTGTAAAATAAGTTTAGCAATACTGAGTATAATTGCTTAATATGAAACTATTTTGAAAGAAGAAGAATAATTAGTTCTATTGACGTATAATACAAAATATTGCAAACATGTATACCAAAAATGATTTAAATAATCACGTGCTTACTGCTTGTAAATTAACACCAAACGACGTAAGGTAGCAACAAAAAGTCAAAGAAAATGCCAGCATCACATGTGATACCAATCATGATTCGATTTCTTCCCATACGCTTCGTTGAACTTTGGAATCAGTTGTAAACATGTTCTTGTGATATGATTGGCCATTTATTCAGTGATGACCGCTCCAGAACATGCAGATTACTAACGTCATTAAATTGACGTTTTCGTCATTAAGACCACCCAGTTTTTGCTTCAATACGAGATGCGACCGGTCTACGTGAGAGCCGATCAATTATACGTGTGTAATGCATACTTGTTATGAGTGTCGTGCGTAATTCTGGTTGACCCAATTTCTGATGTCACGCCAACGTGAGAACGTCGGTAACAAAAATGACCGTAGTTAAACCATTTCGGAATATTCAACATTATTACACATACTCTAGATGTTCTAAGAAAATTTCCCGCAAATCTTGGTTACGACAATAAACGGTTACGTCGTGACGTCAATTTATTGTAGTGATAATCGATTCCGCACGTTATATCTTAGCGTACTGGAGCGCCGACAGTTGCCAACCCTCACTATGACCCCGTTGTGTTGATTTGGGTACTTGAAATAACTCCATAGTATGCGAAACCACCCGAATAAGGGTTTCCGCATACGGCATTCCGACAGCACAATGATGTTGGTTTTATGTCAAGGCTTCTCGCATTCCCTTTCTCAATTATTCTAAATTTTCACCGGTTTTTAATTAACTGACCAACGCTTAACACGTTCAACATCAATTTGGAACAATTTAAGGGACCAGTACACAGTCTCCCTATTAAGGTGCCATTTTCCTTAATTTTGCGCTGGAGCATATCATGTGTACCTTTTCGGGGTAATAAAACTGTTCAGTTTAAAGAGAAGACTGTCCATTCAATCACTTTGACTAAAATCATCTGACGTATTTAAGATTATTAAAGTTTCAGTAGTATTGCTATATTTCTTTTACTTAGTATATGTTAGGGTGAGGGCTAGTTTTGGACACTTTCTTGTATTAAAGTTTCTTTGGCTCCAGCTTTTTCTGATACTTTTCGGTAATTTTGAGACCTTGACTCAATTGCAATTGGTTATCAACTAGAATCGAACGGTCAATATTACGCAGAGAAATTTTTGATTAATTTATTATTATCTCTTTTCCGCTGGTCCACCCCTCCATCCGCCTTTTGTTATATATTTAGTGTTATATTTAGTTTGTATTGGACTTAGTTATATCCAACTTTATGCTGATAGCATGGACCATATATACTGAATTTCTATAGCTTCCTGGCTATAGTTAAACCAAAGACCTAAATTACACAGATTGGAAACATGTACCAACTCTCATGATATCTCGTAGCAGGTCTCTGAAATCTCGCGAAATCTCGTCCATTTTCAATACCTTATATCTCCAGTTCTAATATACTTACGAAAATAATAATAAGTCTATGCAATAGATTTATTATTCAGCTTTCAAATGATACCTAATTTATTGAAATAGGTCAAGGAATAAAACAATAGACCCCGAAGAGCCAGACCTACTCTCGTTTTCATCAAATTAATGTTAATTCCAAGTTTATCAGAAAATACTTGGTTTGCCTCATTCAAATCCTAATTTTCTGTATTTTATGAAAGGTAGACAAAAATGAGTTACTTCATGTAGAAAAAGAAACTTAGCTCTTCAACATGATACATTGCCCATTAAAATTATTGGACTAAAAAAAGTTTTAAGCACAATAACTAACTCTGCTGCCTGTTATTGTGCGTTTTTCTCTAAATTTTCAGTGGAGTGTCCAATCTGTGTAATTCAGGTGTTTATTATAAGAATGCAGCCATTGTTATTGGCCAGGATGTAATGGAAAACTCTCCATTAAAATAGTGTCTTAGAACAATATCAAAGATTTAGAGGATAAATTACACTTTGTATTGAAAATAACTTAAATTGATAAGGGACATGCAATGCCTGAGATCGAATATTAAAAATATTTTAAAACAACGAAGTTAAGGTACTGACACTGCTAGATTCATTTGTCATTAGCAATAATATGAACTAAGATGCTACCTTTAACGGACATTTATAGTTCACGTTTCATATTGGACTAGATTCATGCATTTGTCATTAGCAATAATATGAACTAAGGTGCTACCTTTAACGGACATTTATAGTTCACTTTTCATATTGGACTAGATTCATTTGTCATTAGCAATAATATGAACTAAGATGCTACCTTTAACGGACATTTATAGTTCACCTTTCATATTGGGCTAGATTCATTTGACATTAACAATAATATTAACTTAGATGCTACCTTTAACGGACATTTATAGTTCACTTTTCATATTGGACTAGATTCATTTGTCATTAACAATAATATTAACTAAGGTGCTACCTTTAACGGACATTTATAGTTCACTTTTCATATTGGGCTAGATTCATTTGACATTAGCAATAATATTTACTAAGGTGCTACCTTTAACGGAGATTTATAGTTCACTTTTCATATTGGACTTGATTCAATTGTCATTAGCCATATCAACTTATTAGTATCGGATGAAGATGTATGTTAGGATTATGCTCGTTGTGAGATATAACCACAGACAGGTTATGTTTTGTTGTTGCATGCTCACAGGTGGTCTATGCATTACGATGGATAAAACATATGGTTTTAGACTTGACTGCAACAATATAAAATATATCGTCACTTAAACATGTTAAATCCCCCGATAAACACGTCATACTTATTCATCCTCCAACATCAACACAACCGTGAACAGTCTAACCACCGTGGCCCATCTCTGCCAGGCGCCCGGCAATATGAGAAGGGATTCGGGAGGTTTTGTGCGCAAGAAAAATAGGTGTCTCATAAGTCAAATTGACTCTTTACCAGTCTAAAAAAAGACTGTTCCTGCTATTTAAACAAATCGTAGCCCGTATACATAACCGTTATGTTTTAGTTAAAGTTAATGACGTTCATGTGTTCCCCATGTGTTTGACTGGTGATATAGACCAATATAATAATGATTTTAGTTTATTAGAATGTAATAGAACGCTGTGATCAATAGGACAATCACCACACATCAAATGACAAGAACAGTAACTCGGTGAGACATGTAGGAATTAGTCAATCAACAGTAGTGCCCCTTTCATTTTAATGCTTGGTTGAGTTAACATTATAAAACAATGAATACAAGAAAAATGTTTGATGCAAGGCATCAAACGGAAGCCGTTATGTTTTGGTGTACAATCTGACAGGAAGAAACTCAAGGAGTGGTGTTCCAAACCAAAACTGTAAATGTGTCTGAACAACACGGATAGCCCTGCTTTTGTTTTGTCACTGAAGACACAGATATATATTAGAATATTATTAATGTCTATGCTGAAGACAAGTCATTGTCATACGGTCAAATATTAAAATGAACTGAGCTTACAATACAATACGAGAAATCGTTTGTTTTCGACATTGTACATGTATATTTGATTCCAATCTCTCGTTATATGTGTTTTATGACTCTATAAATACACACTGATAGTGATCTCCTGCTGATGTCTTAGTGGCCTCTTGCTGATATCATGCTGGTTCACCGGTAAGGCAATAAAGAAAGGCGATAATCCGAAAATATAATATGCTCGAGATATAGTAAATCTAGTACGATCTATATGTTACTTAATTCACTAAATATGAAGACGACCCCTCACCTAACTTAACGTTATTAATTGTTGAATTCAAGATTACGTGTATTATGTAACATGAATTAGACAGCAAACGAAAGCAAAATACACATCTTTAATTTTTAATTCCCGTTTGTTTTCGGCATTCTACATGTTGCTATTTGACCACAACAACAAGAGACTTTTCGACAAACAATCATAGAACGTCTTGTTTGGTTTCGGCATTAAATACAATTTAAAATCAGCTGTGTAACAAAATACTTGAATAGAAATTCTATAACTTTATTTCAGTGAAGTATCAATTTCGTATATGGCCATTTGAAATTTGAAAAGTGATTTATGTTTCAATATTAAAAATTGATTGAAAACACAGTTTGATGCGAGTTATCGTTTGTTTTCGGCATCCTTTATTTATTAAGTTGTTTTCGACTTTGTGGCACGAGCCCTTTCATTCAAAATCCGAGACAATAGGGCTAATTTATTATTATAATGTAATTGATTTATGCACGTGTGACAAAAATGAATTAAAAATGAATTATTAGACTTGTGAAGTCTGACAGTCAAAAGTTCACATACGACAGTCGTATTTTAGCATACACCTAGATTTAACAAGAAAAGACAAACTGACATTAACGCTTTTAATATTGGAACTTTGGCACTTTGTGCATATACTTATGAGCCCATATCCTTTTAAACCAAGAGTATTGCTTTACTATCCTTTAACTACGACCTTAAAATAGCAAACTCTGAACCAAACGTTAAAAATAAAATAATCAAATAAAAATTCTATGAAAGCATGAACGGTAACATTTTTAACGAAGACGACGTTCGGGAAAAGGGGAGTAACTCTAATGTTGATCGTGGCGGTATTTTAGAAAAACTCAAATTAAACGATTATTAATTGAACGAATACCAAGATTTTGCACACAGGTCTTATATTTATAATACTTTATCTATTAAAGTTTAAAATAAGAACAAAAACCGCAACATAAAAGAAAATACCATTTGTTTTCGGCAATTCTGATTTGTTTTCGGTTGTTCAGTAATACCGCCTAGTGTACAGCGATTCTCACGACGTGCAAATATTATGGACACGCCGGTTCGAAAGGGTACTGGGCCGAGTCTTGTCGAAAAAACTTGCTAGTTTACGTTTATTTAGCCATCACTGGTCATTATAATGCGTAATATAGTTTATCAACCCCATATTGTTACTTAAATACAAGTATGTGGGTAAAAAAGTTAATATTTGGGTATATTTGGGTACGTTTTGGGTATATTTGGGTGTTTCGTGCCGCCGCCTAGACTGGTACCACGTATCAAAATAGTGTTGACGTATACAGAATATGAGACACGTGGTACCAGTCTCATGATACCCGATTCATGCGGTATAGCTAAATACCGAACAGGTAAACATAAACCAATTACCGAACAGAGATTCTGTTCGTACGTCGGTAATAGTGAAAACATAATTAATTAAGTCAAAATCCGTATATTCTGTATATCATTTTTTACATAATTGTAGTTTACGTTAGTTTTACTGACTATCTGTGTTTAAAATAAGTATTATTGCTTATGTTCGGTAATTGATTTACGTTCAGCAGTTCGGTATTTGGCTATACCCCTTCAAATTGGGAGAAGTGATTTAGAAACTTTGAGGAGTTGCTATTATAAACTTATTTTAGTGAATATTTATATAAAAATGGAGTCGTGCAAAAAATAATATTAGTAATATTTTTTTAACTGTTGATTACATGTTTTTGTATCATTTTTGTGCATTTTAGTGAAATTTTCTTCATACGTTCTTCAAAATTATTTCTCCCCAAATTGAGCAACATCTACATGTGAGAATTTCACATTGCATTCCAAGAAGGAAGCATTATGCGGCTTCCTAATAAACTACAGTCAAGTTTTATTGATGTTTGGGACGATTAAAAATATCGACGAAAATTGTACATGTTTTGTGATACGATGCTGTCATCTGAATTATTTAGATGATAAATATAACCCGTCGTCATTGGCGATGTAAGAAAAGACTATTACACCGTTTAAATTATAATAGCAATAGGGAATTTCCATATTCTACTTTCGTTTTGAAACTGATAAAACTATGATGGACACGAATTAAGTTAATAGGAAAAGGAGGTGAACTGATCAAAGTAAGATATTTTAGAACTTGACTACTATCCATAAAAATTAAACAGATTATATATAATACGTATTTTAAATCAAACTAGGTGTATATTTGATTAATCGTTATATTGTGTCGGATGATTCACTTGGTGGTTTACAAAAGAAAACAATTCACTACATTCCGTCCTACAAACACGTATGAACTTGTTTAATCGTTTGATGATTTACGGGTTCGGTAACATCTATATACGACATGTTAAACATCTATTTATACATACATAAACTTATAGAAGGAGTGAATTTCCATATTCTACTTTCGTTTTTAAATTGATAAAATTATGATGGACACGATTTGAGTTTCAAGTATACGGAAGTCAATCAGTCAAAGTAAGAACTTTTAGAACATACTTTATACATGTATGGTACTAGTTATAGGTAAGATATTTTATGGGGTAAATCTTTGTTTTGTGTCAGACGATCAATACCTTAGTATACTGAGTAAACTTGACAACACTGATCATATTTATAAATATGACCTTGTTAAAGCGTTTTGTAATTGTCTGTTTAGGTAATCACTGTATACTGAGTACATGTAGATAGAAAGCGAGATGTTACTGAGCATGCATATTGTTAAATGACAATCGTTTAAATCTCTCTTTTTGCATGTTTGTATGAACTCATTGATATAGGGAAATACCATATTCTACTTTCGTTTTCGAATTTATATTAACCTATTGGTAGATGCGAATTGCGTTTAAAAGAAAAAGAAGTTAACCAAAGTAAGAATTTTTAGAACACATTTTCCTATATATATGTAGCGTAATTATAAATCGTTATTTTGTGTCTGATGTTTGACAACTTTTGCACAGTCGTAAACGTTTACATGGAGCTAATAATAGACAGTGTTGGAATATTGAATAAACCATGTATATTTATATCATATGATTTGTAAATCAAAACGACAATGTTTTATTCTAAAGTATCACATAACCTGCGGTGTGAGTGTCATTAAAGCCGTGGAAGAAATATTGTAATGCACTCCCAACCTCATTCTGATCACCTCGGTTTTTATCCAATGGAAAATACCTCTGACATAACAAGGCGACATTTTGAACTACTTTCAGTCACATGATTCGAAAATGGCATCTCCCCCAGTTACGTTTATACAACATGTACACGTACATACGGCAACAAATATGTTAAATTTTAAACTTGAGAAAGAGGACGACAGCTGCTAAATACTAGAATTGAAAACAAGAATACACTTATAGTTGTATAAACTAGGAAAGAACGCTACGAAATAAAAGTTCGCACAACGTCACGTTTACGTTGACGCCAAATAAACGTAATATCATTATGACGTCATGTGATAAACAAGACGCAAATTTCATTCATAATCCGTGCTAGATATTAGTTGTCTACAAAGTTTTTTGACATTTTCTTCGCGATACGTCCTGCTATGCCGTAGGAATAAGAAAATTGATCAGAACATATAAAATAACCATCGTATTAATGGATACATAACGTGTTATTTTCACGCGGATGTAGCTGACTTTAGTAGTGAGGGCGAAGTTCCGGCGAACGGTATTGGTGTATTTCTACACTTATTTACGAGGTGTATTTACCGGAGACAAACGGAAATGGCCGAGCTTTTACGATTGCTCCCAACCTATTCATTAAACATTCAAATTAGTTTGACGTTGGTTAATTGGTTGGTAGGTTCAGGGTGACGTAACATAAGCCCAATCTTAAAAGCTCGGCCATTTCCGTTTGTCTCCGGTAAATACTCCTCGTAAATAAGTGTAGAAATACACCAATATCGTTCGCCCTCACTACTAAAGTCAGCTACATCCTGAAAATAACAC
Organism: Spisula subtruncata; assembly: GCA_963678985.1. Classification (NCBI taxonomy): domain Eukaryota; kingdom Metazoa; phylum Mollusca; class Bivalvia; order Venerida; family Mactridae; genus Spisula; species Spisula subtruncata. The sequence continues at coordinate 52,943,828 of OY787664.1, read as the reverse complement.
CTTATGTATCTGTCAATACGATGGCTATTTTATATGTTCTGGTCAAGTTTCTTATTCCTACGGCATAGTAGGACGTATCGCGAAGAAAATGTCAAATATCTTTGTAGAAAAATAGTAACTAGCGCGTTTTATGAATGGAATTTACGTCTTGTTTATCACATGACGTCATGAATGATACGTATGACGTTTATTTGGCGTCAAAGTAAACGTGACGTTGTGCGAACTTTTATTTCGTAGCATTCTTTCCTAGATTATACAATTATAATTGTATTCTTGTTTTCAATTCTAGTATTTAGCAGCTGTCGTTCTCTTTCTCAAGTTTAAACTTTAACATATTTGTTGCCGTATGTACGTGTATATGTTGTATAAACGTTACTGGGGGAGCTGCTATTTTCAAATCATGTGACTGAAATTAGTTCAAAATGTCGTCTTGTTATGTCGGAGGTATTTTCCATTGGATAAAAACCGAGGTGATCAGAATGAACATAAGCCATCCCTTGAATCGATCCGTTGCGTCAGTATAATAGGATCGACGCCATGATGTTGCGCGCATTATAACGCTAAATTATGAATGGAACCTATGTAGCGTACATCAATGATTTGAAAGTTAATGAGCGTTGTCTAAGGTTATATGATAAATAGAATCTTACATTTGTGCTAATTGCATACGCGTTCAATTTAGTCGACAAAATCTTCAGGACACTCGGCAAAGCCGTGTCATATTGTTTTGTCAACTCTTTTATTGATACTTGTATGTACTTAGCAAAATTGCAAAATCTTCTATTTATGTAATCAACTGGTAAGTGAATTTGATACCGACCACTCTGTTAACTGAAACCTTTGTACAATTAATCTGTAAATAATCGAATATATTTTGCAAACGGACTAGAGTACTACCTGAACCAATTAATTAGAACTTGATTTGCCACTTCTGTGCTCGGCTGGTTATGTTGAGTGATGCCTTCACTGTCTGATTTCCTCATACCTTTTATGCACTAGATTAGACGTACCGACTAAAACATCCGTAATTATTTAACGCAGCCAAAACATTAGCTCAAACTATAAGAACAACCAAAATTGGATGTCTTCACATATTCACTGTGTATAAATGAGTCGATTACCGACAATCGCAATCAGGAATACGCGTTGAATTATATAGTATGACGACAATAAGTCATACAGTAATCAGATTTTACACGTACTTTCAATAGCAAATTAGCAATAAATGATAACTTTTTGATTTAATAGCAACAGTGGTTCATACGCTATTATATCATAATTATATCGGACATAAAAAGATAAGAACTCATGTGAATGGGTGAAGTATTATCACGATGGTTATGTTCGGTTTCAGTACAGAGTGTTTATATAATGGAAATAAATAGCATATACTTTGTTAACGGCATTCAAACAATATACGTATAATTATACATACAGTAAAACTTCGTTAAGTCGAGCATCGATATTACGAGCACCCGGCTTATTTCGAGAAAATTCAAAGCCCTGACGAATTAGCAAAATAGATGTTGTATACTTATATAACACCATAATGTCGAGCTCCCGGTTTATTTCGACCATTTGGCTTGTCCCGATTATTCTCGAGATAAAGAAGTTTTACTGTACATTAAACATACATGTTTATGTTTCAGGATGACGGACGATGTCAGGTTTTCCCGGAAACTGTCAGAAGTGTTAGATGATATTGGTATCAATGATAACATTGTGGCTAAGAGAAGGAGAATTGTATCACTTTCTATGGCCGTGCATAATATAAACTTGAATGAGTATGGCAGGAATGACTGGAAACGGTACATGTTCGGTAGTCAAGTAGAAGGAACAACATCACCTGGCCTGAACTCTGATGAGGATTTCCTTTTTTGTTACCACGAGGTTAACGTCATACAACACATGGATGAATGGCAAGAAGGTTCCATCAATTATCGTGAAGTCAAAGAGAACACATCACCAGGTTATTGTAAACTACAACTTCTCAGACCTGATATACCATTACCTGTTACAGATGTACCAGATGTTCATCACGTGATGGATGAGAGGGGAAGAGTTCTGTTAAAACATTCGATTGCTTTACATAGCCATGATGATACAGTTCAGCATGGTCCTGCTACGATGTTTAAAGGAAAATATGGCAGTACTGACCGGGATTTTGTACTTGGTTATCAATGTAAGTCCTGGCCTGATGAAGGTACAGCATGGTTGAACCAAGATGGAGCATGGCCGTCTGACAAGTTGAAGAGAAAATGCCGGAGTCGCGGTCATTTTCTAGTACCTGTAGCTCCAAAGGGTAGCGAAAATGATAATGTTCAATGGAGAATATCCACCAATGAAGCTGAACAATGCATAGTATTTAGTTTCAACATAAGTCAAATAAGATGTTATTTTCTAATGAAAGTTACTCTTAAATCATTCATAAATCCACATTGTCCAGATGTGATTTCAAGTTACATGTGTAAAACATCAATGCTTCATTGCATCCAAGACACTAAAAACCTGAAATGGGAAGAAGACAACTTATGTAAATGTTTGAATATTTGTTTACAAAAACTGCACGACTTTGTTCAAAACCGGAGCTGTCCACATTTCATTATACCTGGTAACAATCTGATGGCAGATCGTATTTCACAAAATGACAGAAACAAAATTCTGAGGATTCTCCAAGAACTCATGCAGAGTGAGGGAAGATTCTTGTTAGATATAGCTATTGATGATATTGGAGCAAGACTGATGTTTCACAGTCCTTCAGATAACTTGACGAGTAAAGAACAATCGGTCATCGTAGTATTTGATCTAGCTTCAGTTATCCAATTCAAACAATCAATTATTCTGAAACGCCTTGCTGATAAACCTCTGACATTTACTAGACAACATCTGCTTCAAGCTGAACGTATCGTTGTACAACGTGCAAATAGAGAAGATTCTTCGACGGAGCGTTATGCCTGTAAACTCCTACGTCCACACATAACGTCATTGTATGGTTCAGTACTAGCAAGTTGTGATCTGAACAATGGCGTACCAGTATCACCAGCAGCACTGACCAGGTTACTAGATGGTATTGGTTCTGATGTCTCCTCGGGGCGACTGAAGGTTGCATCTGTGTTGTATTGTACGGGAGACTTTGTTGGTACAGAATCAATATTAAGTGTTTCACATGAGCTGTTAGAGAAAAGGGCGATTAATGTGGACTGTAACTGTTACCTACACGCTTGGTCTACATCGGACAATGTTATCGATCAGTGTTATGGTCTTGATGAAGAAACCATCATACAGTCTACAGTGTCATACTGTGTAAGATTCATACCCCAAGAGATGCAATGTTTTCCACTTGAACTGAGGTATGAATTGTTTAAATACACGGAACACAATGTACGAATACGACCAGATGATAAGAGGCCGTACTTTGCTGCTATAGACTCTCTGCCTTACATTTACTTTCTACAATACAAGCTGTATGGACAGATGGGAAGACAGGAAGATAAAATAAAAGCACTCTACAATCTAGGAGTGTTTACACAATCAAATGATCCGAATTATGGTCATATGGACGCTGCTCTGAATCTACTTGGTCAGTGTTTGGTACAAGAGAACAGAACAGAAGAAGCATTGTGGTGTTACATACAATCACTGAAACGTAACCCGACCATCAATGCTGCCCGGTACCTTGTTTGTATTTTATTGAGCAAAGTGGTGAAACAGAAACGACCAACAATTGTGAGTTTAAAACGGAAATATGAACACATTGAATGAATGCTTATCCAACAAGAGCACGAATCAAATGTGTCTTATATTGTTTTACCATATTTATAATGTTCTTCTTGTGTTACATATACATGTTGATATTTATAATCTACGTCTATTGTTATATGTACTAGTAGATAGACACACATTGCTGCCAGGAACATCCTTTGCTTGTTGCCTATGATATGATTGTACAAGTTCGTTGTATAGTTGTTTACGTATAGCGTTTTGTACACACATTGAGCTGATGATATATCAATTTAATGTGTTTATAATAGACGACACTCACCAATGATATCTATAGAGATGTGTTGACAATCATTCGTGTATATATTTTAATATATCATCGTTTACCAGATAACAAATAGTTTGATCAATAAAGAAGATCAAAATTGAAGTTATTATTGCTGTTGTCTCTGAAATATTTACTGTATATTTAAAAGGCGGTTTTCTATTAAATAAATGAAAGATCAAGTCAGTGTATACGCATGTTTAGTCTGTCTAACTTATAAGTCCAGTTAGGATAAACTGACAGTGACGTCATCGTTTATGTGTACCCAAAATATTGAAACCATTGCTTAAATAGGTAGAATTAAGTTTGGTATTGAACTGTAAGTATAATCCGTTATACTTGTTTTTACACCGAATTAGTGGATTGTTCCACTGCGTCACTGGATTTTTATCCTAACTGGACTGTACCCTATGTTTAGAAAGACAACTCCTCAGTCCACTCTTTTTTCATGAAATAATTTTCCTTTGTATCCTCAAACATAGTGCTAGGATATCAGATTACGATAGGCTTACAGAGTTTACCAGACTAGATAATCAAGCCCAGAATAAAATATATTATCTAGTCGGGTGGCCAGACTAACAAAAGTTATATGTCTCAAGTATTCTACACTATCAAATCTTTATAAAGAGATCTATTTGGTTAGTGCTAATGTCAAACAGCAATCTCTGCCCTTGGTAACGTAACGAACAGGTACGGGGGTTATACGTGCCAATGAATTGAAAATGACCATAGTTTAAAGTTTTACCGGGACATAACACTGTCCGATTTGCGTAAGATATAAAAACACCTCAATATGACGTCGTGACTCGAACAAAATCTCGTCCCTAGATCAAATCACATGATCACAGTCGGCCAGTGAAATGTAAAATGAAGCATGCTATAGTCCTTGCTTTCGTCCTATTACTATCTTAATTTCGTCCCGTATTGCTTTCAAATGACGTCACGACATCCTCAAGTTGTCCGCACGTGACATATTGTGATACCCCGAAGTCAGTGGAGGGTATTTGTAACATAAAAGTTGCGAAACTCCAAGATGTCATGGACAACTCAGAAGGTGAGAGCGTGGAAGTGTTATCATCTTGCTAGGGTATGCCCTAGTCATAGTGTCTAGGATCGACATCCCGGATTGACTCGACTCGAAATTGTCCGGAAAGTTCATACTCATATTCGTATGTCGTATTCCGTAGTGGCTCTACGGACTCAGTAACGACAGATAAATTAATTATGATATCCTTGTGATGAATTCTTCCACTGTCACACAGTGTGCTCAACATTGTCGTCCCTAAGTGTGTTGAAACCAGGACCTACATACACCATTCCTTATACCCGGGTCAAACAGACACAGATGATCATTACAGGTGACAGTATTACAAGGATATTACCAGCTCAGTCGGGATGCGCTAGGGTATCTAGAAATGCACGTCATGTCGGAATGCTACGGTTTTTAAAACCTTCATATAGTGTGAAGGATCAACACCCCGGATTACTACTACTACTACTACTACTGCTGCTGCTGCTGCTGCTGCTGCTACTACTACTACTGCTGCTGCTGCTGCTGCTAACGACTTTATTTTAAAGATTGCTACGGAGTCGACCAGACATTGTGCGTAGAGTTAATATGTAACTTATTCCGTAGTGGCGCTGCGTGCTCAGTAACCACAGCTAAATCTATATAGAAATTAGTGCGGTGTATTCTTCCACTGTAACAGTAACTTTAACCGTCCTTAAGCGTGTTGAAACCACGTTTCAACATTTATTTTTCTTGATTGATGCCCGGGTCACACAGTCACAAATGATCATCCCGGGTTACAGTGTGACATAGACATGACCAGCTTGATTGATGTCCGGGTCACACAGACACAGATGATCATCCCGGGAGACAGTGTGACATAGACATGACCAGCTTGATTGATGCCCGGGTCACACAGTCACAGATGATCATTCCGGGTGACAATGTGACATAGACATGACCAGCTTGATTGATGTCCGGGTCACACAGACACAGCTGATCATTCCGGGTGACAGTGTGACATAAACATGACCAGCTTGATTGATGGCCGGGTCACACAGACACAGATGATCATCCCGGGAGACAGTGTGACATAGACATGACCAGCTTGATTGATGCCCGGGTCACACAGTCACAGATGATCATTCCGGGTGACAATGTGACATAGACATGACCAGCTTGATTGATGTCCGGGTCACACAGACACAGCTGATCATTCCGGGTGACAGTGTGACATAAACATGACCAGCTTGATTGATGGCCGGGTCACACAGACACAGCTGATCATTCCGGGTGACAGTGTGACATAAACATGACCAGCTTGATTGATGTCCGGGTCACACAGACACAGCTGATCATTCCGGGTGACAGTGTGACATAAACATGACCAGCTTGATTGATGTCCGGGTCACACAGTCACAGATGATCATTCCGGGTGACAGTGTGACATAGACATGACCAGATTGATTGATGTCCGGGTCACACAGTCACAGATGATCATTCCGGGTGACAGTGTGACATAGACATGACCAGCTCAGCTTGATTGATGCCCGGGTCACACAGTCACAGATGATCATTCCGGGTGACAGTGTGACATAGACGTAACCAGAGGTCGGCTTGATTGATGCCCGGGTCACACAGACACAGATGATCATCCCGGGTGACAGTGTGACATAGACATGACCAGCTCAGCTTGATTGATGCCCGGGTCACACAGTCACAGATGATCATCACGGGTGACAATGTGACATAGACATAACCAGAGGTCGGCTTGATTGATGCCCGGGTCACACAGACACAGATGATCATCACGGGTGACAGTGTGACATAGACATGACCAGCTTGATTGATGCCCGGGTCACACAGTCACAGATGATCGTACCGGGTGACAGTGTGACATAGACATGACCAGCTTGATTGATGCCCGGGTCACACAGTCACAGATGATCATCCCGGGTGACAATGTGACATAGACATGACCAGCTTGATTGATGCCCGGGTCACACAGACACAGATGATCATCCCGGGTGACAATGTGACATAGACATGACCAGCTTGATTGATGCCCGGGTCACACAGTCACAGATGATCATCCCGGGTGACAATGTGACATAGACATGACCAGCTTGATTGATGCCCGGGTCACACAGTCACAGATGATCATACCGGGTGACAGTGTGACATAGACATGACCAGCTTGATTGATGCCCGGGTCACACAGTCACAGATGATCATCCCGGCTGACAATGTGACATAGACATGACCAGCTTGATTGATGCCCGGGTCACACAGACACAGATGATCATCCCGGGTGACAATGTGACATAGACATGACCAACTTGATTGATGCCCGGGTCACACAGTCACAGATGATCATCCCGGGTGACAATGTGACATAGACATGACCAGCTTGATTGATGCCCGGGTCACACAGTCACAGATGATCATACCGGGTGACAGTGTGACATAGACATGACCAGCTTGATTGATGCCCGGGTCACACAGACACAGATGATCATCCCGGGTGACAATGTGACATAGACATGACCAGCTCAGCTTGATTGATGCCCGGGTCGCACAGTCACAGATGATCATCCCGGGTGACAGTGTGACATAGACATGACCAGCTTTTGATTGATGCCCGGGTCACACAGACACAGATGATCATTCCGGGTGACAGTGTGACATAGATATGACCAGCTCAGCTTGATTGATGTCCGGGTCACACAGACACAGATGATCATCCCGAGTGACAATGTGACATAGACATGATCAGCTTGATTGATGTCCGGGTCACACAGTCACAGATGATCATCCCGAGTGACAATGTGACATAGACATGACCAGCTCAGCTTGATTGATGTCCGGGTCACACAGACACAGATGATCATCCCGGGTGACAGTCTGACATAGACATGACCAGCTTGATTGATGCCCGGGTCACACAGTCACAAATGATCATCCCGGGTGACAGTGTGACATAGACATGACCAGCTTGATTGATGTCCGGGTCACACAGACACAGATGATCATCCCGGGTGACAGTGTGACATAAACATGACCAGCTTGATTGATGCCCGGGTCACACAGTCACAGATGATCATTCCGGGTGACAGTGTGACATAAACATGACCAGCTCAGCTTGATTGATGTCCGGGTCACACAGACACAGATGATCATCCCGGGTGACAGTCTGACATAGACATGACCAGCTTGATTGATGCCCGGGTCACACAGTCACAAATGATCATCCCGGGTGACAGTGTGACATAAACATGACCAGCTTGATTGATGTCCGGGTCACACAGACACAGATGATCATTCCGGGTGACAGTGTGACATAGACATGACCGGCTTGATTGATGCCCGGGTCACACAGTCACAGATGATCATTCCGGGTGACATTGTGACAAGGAAATCCCCAGAGGTCGGCTGGTCCTCTGTTGGTATTTGCCATGGTATATATAAATACGCGTCATGTCGGAATACGATTTAACCGTGTAGATTTACGGTTGGGGAACGGACAAGCTCCGGGAAGTAAGTATTATAATTATATTGGTATTCCCCGTACTAAGCTGGTTTCCTGATATCCCTTCCCGTGTGACTTCATGTTCTATTGAACGATTCAAAACCAACTATAATGTTAGCCATTTCATCAAGGTTTATCACGGATTTCCCCAAACGTTTCGTTGTCGGTGTCGCTAGAGTTGTCTCCAGGTAAGACATGGGTTCTATCAGATTACAAATAGGGACTCAACATTTACGCCAACCAGAACATTGAGAACTGGGCGTAAGAATATAGGTATTACGCCTATAACAATGAAAATCTTCATTATTCAAAAGCTTTATTACAGTTCTAATGAAACACGTTAAGGGTCTGTCTAAACAGACGAAATGCTTTAAAGTTGGATAGCATGCACTGTTGAACCAAGTAGAACGAATGGAAAACTACCATTTTTGTTGCACTGTGACCTTGCCTTGCACTAAGTTGGGAGTTGTCTCCCTTGTCTAATTTATATGTCGACTATTATAAGAATATGGAGAGCTATTCTTATAATAAGTAATCCATTCGTCGGCGTAACTTTCTTGCTACAAGTTTTGTTGCAGATTTCGATAGAATTCTGTATGTTGCAAAGCATCCATAGTTGGCAATCGAAACTAACACCACTCGTTCACCATTATTAGTTAACCTTGCTGTTCACGTGCAAAGGGTTCACTTAAATGGAATTGTGTTCCCTTTTTCGGAGTTAGACTTTTTGGCAACAGTATTTGATGCAGACTTTTACAAATCTAAAAGACTATATCAGTAAAACGTACAACACTTGTTTACCATCACAAGTAAACACTACTGATCAAGTGCAAAAACTTGATTTTGATTAAAATTGTTGAATGCCCCGTTCTTTGAACTAAGATTATTTTGTTCAGGTTTTGGTTGAAGACATCCAAATGTATCATGCAATATCTTGTATAGTAGCAATACTATAGCATAACTTACAACACTGGCTCACCATTACAAGTTTTTATTGTTCAAGAGGAATAACTCCATTTTGATTATGTCCCATTTTTAAATACTAGTAAACGTTTTGTTTTAAGGTTATTGATCCATGTCACATTGGACGTATATAGGGCGTTGAATGTATAATATACATGTAAGTTTTATTGTGTTAATCAATGGCGTATGACAACAAACATCATCTGACAAAGTTGTTAAATATTTATGTTATCACATATTAACGTTACATTATTTGAAACATGCTTTATTTCATAAAGCAAGATATCTTACACACAGTGAGTAGTCACGGAACACAAACCTTTTTGACTGTAGTTTTCATGACGCCATATAGCTGTAAATTGGCAGAACGCTCAGTTACTACGGCATTACAGTAGATATTCACATCATAAGTTGGTTTGTAAATTGCCTGAACGCTCAGTTACTGCGACACTACAGTAGGTATTCACACAATAGGTTGGTTTGTAAATTGCCAGAACGCTCAGTTACTACGACATTACTGTAGCTATTCACATCATAAGTTGGTTTGTAAATTGCCAGAACGCTCGGTTACTGCGACACAACAGTAGGTATTCACACCAGATGTTGGTTTGTAAATTGCCAGAACGCCCAGTTACTGCGACACTACAGTAGGTATTCACACAATAGGTTGGTTTGTAAATTGCCCGAACGCAAAGTTACTACGACAATACATACAGTATTCACAACATAGGTTGGTTTGTAAATTGCTAGAACGCTCGGTTACTACGAAAATACAGTAGGTATTCACACTATACGTTGTTTGCAAATTGCCCGAACGCTCAGATACTAAGACTAACCCCTTTTTGCTTGATTTCGCTGTACATACTTTGATTGAAATGTCTGAAGTTATTAGCTGCAGTTTTTTTAGTTGACGGTGGTTGTAAAACTTCAAGGCAATGTCAGGAATAAGAATAATTTTCTTCAAGAAAAATGCAACAGGAATGATTTAAGACAAAGACACCCGACTAGAGAAATACTTTATAAAAAGCCATGGCCTATAATCTATTTACAGGTACAATTTATGCAAGGAAATCGGCCATGGTTATTTATAAAGTATTTCTCTGACCGAGTGTCAGTGGTGTTTATGTTTACTTAACAAACACGGTGGCTAGTCAATAAATTAAGCAATTTGGGATAACACGGCGGGTAGTAAATAAATTTAGCAATTTGTGTTAACACGGCGGTTAGTCAATTCGACAAAAATAGATCGGATGACATGCGTACAAAAAAATATATTTACTCAAGCCTAAAACGCTGATTTTTTAATTGTTCTTAAATAATAAGACAGGACTCTAATTACAAAATCAATATCTTTACAATGGGCGTTTATGCGACGTGTTTTTATAGAATACATTTGCAGTGTTACAAAAGGCAATGTGCATTTAAATTAAACTAGTTTTGTATTTCTATTCATTAACACAATATAAGGACAATGTGACTTGTTTGTCATTTACGAGGGGAACAAAGACAATCTTGACGTTATCTGATGGTACTGACTTACTTGATTTACAGTACTGAAAAAACTCGAGTTGCTCAATATATCCATTACGTACACATTAATTGGTCGGACATGTTACACTAAAATGTACATGAATGTGTTATAATATCAAAGTGAACACATTACTAACATTAAGTTTATGGATTAATAATCTCGGATTGACTATTCATTTGGAAGAATGTTTCTAACATTGTGGCTTGGACAGAAACTCAATGAATCTAAAGCAGATGTTGTCAGAACGAGTCTAAACTTTTACTAAATGTAGTTGGATATTTCAATATTGATAATTTCATGATGGAAATAGTGTGTGTTTACTTAAAGAAAAGGAAGAAAACATATCAAAGTAATTTTTTAACATATCTGTAATATTATGTAACGTTAATATTGATAAATACTAGTTATTTTGTGTCGGACGATCGAGTACTTTTGTTATTGAAAAACAATATACCACCGGTCATGTAAATACAATTATATACAAAAAGATATGATATTATATGCGAGTTGTATATATATATAGTATTTGCTGGTTACGGAACTTTTCGTGCTGACCAGACTGAAGTTGATAGCTAGTTTTACCATAGGTTTAGAATAATTTGCGGACTATGTATTAATTTCGTACTAACGACCTTCTCATTCTACGCCAGTGATGTTTCCTGTATACCAACAAGCTGTCAAACAGTGTTAAATAACGCCTATTTGTCTATTAAACCTTTTGATTAGAACCAACCATGACATCAACTAGATTGGACACACCGTCTTTAAATTGCACTTGCCAATATAAGCCAAAAGAAACATGCATAACGCCAAGACGAGGGATTGTAGTTTTTATCAAACATTTTTTAACTTATTACGTATTTTACGCAGCAAAAGGCATTGGTCAATCTCGTAGAGGAATTCTGTAGTGATATTTTATTTATCGACACAGAACGAATATCATAATATGTATTGGACATAAAGAAATACTTGTAAGAAATCAAGTGAGCATATGAAGATTTATCATGGTACTGTCCGGTTTCGGTATAAAATGTCATCATGAAGAGAATACATAGCATATCTCCTGTGGTCGGTTTTTTGCACATGAATGTCTAATAAGTTGTAATTTAACATTCAAGCAACTTCTCCACATGTGGATGCAAATTGACTTTAACTGTGAATTAGACCTTGATCAACAGGTTAATACTGTACATTGTAACCAAGATCAATAAACACTGAACCAGTACCCATATAGATTTCACACAAATCCCTGATATTTTCATTATTAATAAAAAAATTGCCTTTCCTTTGGGCATGACAGTTGAAATTAATTTATCATGTGCTATTGCAGAAGAGAATCTTCCGCCAAAGTGAAATTTTTGGGCAGACAGATAAAGCACAGATGGAAACTTTCCGATGGTTCAGACCAGACGGATTGTATACTGCATCTGTGACTTCCCTGTTGTCTGGAGTTGATTGATGTCCAAGTGCAGAGTATGAAGTGTTGTATGACAATGAGAACGAGACATACACGTATGTAATTGATTATCTTGTGGAAGATTTTAAGCAAGGCTCTGTCCAGGATTTTGATGTTTAAGGTAAATGCACATTGATACTTACAGTTGCCAAAAGCATTAGTGTAAGGATAAATTTAATTTATAGATTTGCTTGATGATGTTACTGTGTATATATAGTCTATGCCTAATAGGCTTGATCATGTTTACCAAGCTGACTTGTCTTCTTTTCTCCTACACTTCAACTAAGATGACAACAATAAGTATGATAATACTTGAACTTTTATTTCTCTTCATGTTGTCTACCATAAATGGATTTATGCAGCAAAATAGTCATCCATTAGGTCTTGCTATGTTTTGCAGCCAAAATACTCACATGGATGGTACCCGTCTTAAGTTGATTTCTAATGCATGCATGCCTCGGGTTTCAATAATATTAAACCTTTGGTAATATTTTTCAATTAATTACCGATTTCTTCCTTTTCAGTGTTTGGGGTTTTCTTTTTACCTACTGTAGACGATAATCTGCATGAGAAGTACATATATTTATAGTGGAAATGTATCTTTGGATCTCCAACCAACCACATGTACCGTAATCCGTGCATGCATTTGGACGTTAAGGAATTACCTATTACATCCAACATTCCCTTTATAAACTGTCTATAATATATCCAACGAAGGAAGGACAAACTGATTGATGATCAACTTCATTAATGAATTAGGTATTATATACAGTATGTACTGAATTATATTTGGTTACTTTATTTCATTGTATATATTACATTAACAGGACAATTACCATTCTGGTAGTGCTTCACTCAAGTTGTTTGTCATTCAGAATTCACAAATTATTTGTGTGAAAACTGTTATTTCCACAAATATAACACATATGGACAAGAATGTACTCCATTCCATTGCTACAGCATAATATTTAATTATTTGTGTTTCTTACTGTACTGGTTAATTAGGAAGATATTAATTACCATAAATTATTTTCAATGATAACATTAGTTCCAGTAAAAAAACCCGCGAAATTAAATAAAAAAACATAGAAGTTCATTTTGTCATGGCACAAACTGGCCCACCATACTTGAAAATAGCTCCCCAACTTTTTGGTAATATTTTGACAGTTTTTCATGATTTTCTTTATCATATTTTAGAACTGTTGTGTCAAGTTTCGTCAGTAGCACTACCTCAAAGTAAGTGTATAGACCATTTTCAATAAAGGACTTTGTGCTGTTTTTTATAATTTCCTGCACGATGTGCATGTTGCGTCAAAAGCATTTTTTGAATAAATATTTCATTTTGTATCATTCATTTGTATGTTTTCCAACTATTTAAGAACATATTGATGTATGTTTCAAACATATTGCCCTCAGAAATCAGAAATTATTGCTATTTGAAAAAACGCCCTTTTCCCACTATACATGAACCTTAAAGACTTTTGTGACTAAAAGAAATGTGACCAAGACCATGCTACATGAACGAAAGTCATTTTTTATTACATAAAGATAGTACCATCATGCGAAGACCTGTACTGTAATTCATGACATGCACCACTGAGTGAAACGTCACTATCAGTTTATTATATCGACAAATGCACACGTAGGTTTGCCATGTCTAAATCTGTGACACACAGGCTGTAAATCTACGTGTTCACGCTAGCTTTACACGGACAGGTTTCTGTCGAGATAACACACGATCTTAGGTAGCTCAGATCGATAAAATATGCCAAACAAGTTCATGCAAAATAGCCCGCCAAATTACGGCGATTCACCGTTATTTTTTTAGCGTGTATTCCTTTCCATTTCGGCGAAAAATGCACAGTTATAACAAATGCATTGATGGTGAAATATCATATCTTTGACTCGGTATCCATTCTGTTCGATAAATAGTGCGCAATGTGAACATTGAGGACGAAATTCCACTTGTAAATGAGCCTCCGATTGAAGAGCAACAGGTTCCGGGTCGCATACAACGCGGAAAATGCGGATCAAATTGATACCGATATTTGGCTCAGCTGATCCGGATCAAGTTTAGCTTCGTGAACACCAAAATAAAGCTCAAAATCAGCTGATCCAAAAAATGAGGATCAGTTGATCTGATCTTGATCTCAATTTTGAGCTAATTCTCATTCAAATATTTCCATGTGTCGTTTGGATAATTTGCCATGGACGATGTACTCAAAATTAGCATCACAAACGGCTAACATTATTCTTAGTTTATTTCAGAAAAATTTAATGATGTCTTATTTCTGATTTATTTTAAATTCAGACTGATTTGGACAAAATCTTAATTTGAGATGAGATTTCTGCTTGAGATGCTTCGGCATACCGGGCCCTGGAGGTATCTCGGGTTGGTATGCTCGGACATATTCTAAACCAATACAGTACAATGTACATGTATTTATGTGAGTTTTTTCAAGCTTCCCCAAACTTCCCGAAATCTCATCAAAATCAAATACACCTTGTGAACTCGGTAAAACATTTAACATATTCCACACACTCGGTATGTCTTGTATCCGTGGAGGACTCGGTATAAGTTCAGCAAATGTTTCACCTACCTTATTCGTATATTCAAGATGGCGGGTAATAAAGTGCTTCCCCCTATTTATTCCAATAATTTCCTTATTAACCCTTTGACTATGGAACGATCTTGGTGGATTTGGAAACATCTGAAATCACTGCGTGTTGACATGGATTTATGTTTTCAAGTACAAATGTAGCATGATTCATGCGTATATAGAGTAGACACATATTTACTATTTTAACAAATCATAGCCTGTATACATAACCGTTATGTTTTAGTTAAATGACGTTCATGTTTTCCCCATGTGTTTAACTGGTGATATAGACCAATATAATAATGATTTTAGTTTATTAGAATGTAATAGAACGCTGTGATCAATATAACAAATGACAAGAACAGTAACTCAGTGAGACATGTAGGAATAAGTCAATCAACAGTAGTGCCCCTTTCATGTTAATGCTTGGTTGAGTTAACATTATAAAACATAGATGTATGAATATAAACTACAGTCAAGTTTTATTTTCTCTGATCTTTGGGACGATTAAAAATATTGACGAAAATTGTACATGATGTGTGATGCGATGCTGTCATCTGAATTATTTAGATGATAAATATTACCCTTCGTCCTAATTGGCGATGTAAGAAAGAACTATTACACCGTATTAATTATCATAGCAACAGGGAATTTCCATATTCTACTTTCGTTTTCATACTGATAAAATTATGATGGACACGATTTGAATTAAAGGAAAAGGAGGTTAACTGACCAAAGTAAGATATTTTAGAACTTGATTAATATCCATAAAATTTAAGCAGATTATATGTAATATTATAAAACAAACTAGATCTAAATTTGATAAATCGATAGTTTGTGTCGGGCGATTCACCTGGTTGGTTACAAAGTAAACAATTCAATACATTCCGTCCTACAAACACGTATACTAAGTTGTTCAAAGACCTCTGTCACAACCGCGAAAACAAACATTCAACCAGGTCGATTATTACAGATTTGTCAGGATTAAATTCTACCATCATAAATACACTTATATGATTAAAACTCTAATGGTCCTAAAGTGTTGTGGTTATATTAACTGCATTTAGCTATTTCGAAATGGAACATTCTGTCGGTTTTGACAGACATCTTTGAAACGACAATATGAACTTGTTTAATCGTCTATAATCTTGTTTAATCGTTTGGTAATATCTCTATACGAGAGTTTAAACTTCTATTTACCCATGCATAAACTTATAGAAGGAGGGAATTAATGTAATTTCCATATTCTACTTTCGTTTTTAAATTGATAAAATTATGATGGACACGATTTGAGTTTCAAGTATACGGAAGTCAATCAGTCAAAGTAAGAACTTTTAGAACATACTTTATAGACGTATGATACTAGTAGTAGTTATAAGTAAGATGTTTTTTTGGGTAAATCTTTGTTTTGTGTCAGACGATCAACACCTTTGTATACTGAGTAAACGAGACAACACTGATCATATTTATAAATTTGACCTAGTTAAA
Organism: Spisula subtruncata; assembly: GCA_963678985.1. Taxonomy (NCBI): domain Eukaryota; kingdom Metazoa; phylum Mollusca; class Bivalvia; order Venerida; family Mactridae; genus Spisula; species Spisula subtruncata. The sequence goes on along the minus strand of OY787664.1, from coordinate 52,927,207 downwards.
GCGTTTTGTAATTGTCTGTTAATGTAATCACTTTATACATGTAGATAGAAAGCGAGATGTTACTGAGCATGCAAATTGTTAAATGACAATCGTTTAAATATCTGTGTTTGCATGTTTGCTTGAACTCATTGATATAGGGAAATACCATATTCTACTTTCGTTTTCGAATTTATAAACTACTGGTAGATACGATGATTTGAGTTTAAAAGAAAAAGAAGTTAATATAATGAAGTTGATTGAACGCTGTGATTAACTTACGTGGCTAATGTTAAACGATCACCAGCCATCAAATTACAAGAACAGTAACTCAGCGTGCCATACAGGAATGAGTCAATCACCAGTAGTGCCCCTTCTATTTTAATGCTTACTTGGGTTAACAATATAAACAATGATCTATGAATATAAACTGAAGTCAAGTTTTATTTTCTTTGATGTTTAGAAGGTGAAAACAATCGTCAAAAGTATACATGTTTTGTGATGCGATGCTGTTATTAAAATTATTAAAATTTAGACGATAAACATAACCCGTCGTTATTGGCGATATAACAACGAACTATTATACCGTTTAAATTATCCAAGCGTGAACTGCCATATCTAATAGGGTATTTCCAAATACTACTTTCGTTTTCAAATTGATAAAATTAGGATGGACACGAATTAAGGTAATATGAAAAGGAGGTCAACTGATCAAAGTAAGATATTTTAGAACTTGATTACTATCCATAAAATTTAAGCACGTTATAGATACTATTATAAAGACAAACTAGATCCATATCTGATAAATCGATAGTTTGTGTCGGATGATTCACCTGGTTGGTTACATAGTAAACAATTCACTACATTCCGTCCTACAAACACGTATGAACTTGTTTAATCGTTTATGGTTTTCTGGTTCGTTAATATCTATATACGAGAGTTTAAATTTCTATTTATCCATGCATAAACTTATAGAAGGAGGGAATTTCCATATTCTACTTTCGTTTTCAAATTGATAAAATTTTGATGGACACGAATTAAGTTAATAGGAAAAGGAGGTCAACTGATCAAAGTAAGATATTTTAGAACTTGATTAATATCCATAACAATTATGCAGATTATATACATGAATAATATTTTAAAACAAACTAGGTCTATATTTGATTAATCGTTATTTTGTGTCGGATGATTCACTTGGTTGGTTACAAAAGTAAACAATTCACTACATTCCGTCCTATCACCAAGTATGAATGTGTTTAATCGTTTATGATTTTCTAGTTCGGTAATATCTATATATACGAGAGTTTAAACTTCTATTTATCCATGCATAAACTTATAGAAGGAGGGAATTTCCATATTCTACTTTCGTTTTCAAATTGATGAAATTATGATGGACACGAATTAAGTTAATAGGAAAAGGAGGTCAACTGATCAAAGTAAGATATTTTAGAGCTTGATTACTATCCAAAAAAATTATCCAGATTATATACATGTATACTATTTTAAAACAAACTAGGTCTATATTTGATTAATCGTTATTTTGTGTCGGATGATTCACTTGGTTGGTTACAAAAGTAAACAATTCACTACATTCCGTCCTATCACCAAGTATGAACGTGTTTAATCGTTTATGATTTTCTAGTTCGGTTATATCTATATATACGAGAGATTAAACTTCTATTTACCCATGCATAAATTTATAGAAGGAGGGAATTTCCATATTCTACTTTCGTTTTTAAATTGATAAAATTATGATGGACACGATTTGAGTTTCAAGTATACGGAAGTCAATCAGTCAATGTAAGAACTTTTAGAACATACTTTATACATGTATGATACTAGTTATAGGTAAGATATTTTATGGGTAAATCTTTGTTTTGTGTCAGACGATCAACACCTTTGTATACTGAGTAAACTTGACAACACTGATCATATTTATAAATATGACCTTGTTAAAGCGTTTTGTAATTGTCTGTTTAGGTAATCACTTTATACATGTAGATAGAAAGCGAGATGATACTGAGCATGCAAATTGTTAAATGACAATCGTTTAAACCTCTGTGTTTGCATGTTTGCTTGAACTCATTGATATAGGGAAATACCATATTCTACCTGTTTTCGCATTTATAAACTATTGGTAGATACGATTTGAGTTTAAAAGAAAAAGAAGTCAATATAATGAAGTTAATTGAACGCTGTGATTAACTTACGTGGCTATTGTTAAACGATCACCAGCCATCAAATTACAGGAACAGTAACTCAGTGAGGCATGTAGGAATAAGTCAATTACCAGTAGTGTCCCTTTTATTTATAATGCTTGCATGGGTTAACAATATAAACAACGATCTATGAATATAAACTACATGTACAGGCAAGTTTTATTTTCTCTGATGTTTGGGACGATTAAAACTATCGTCGAAAATTGTACATGTTTTGTGATGCGATGCTGTCATTGAAATTATTAAAATTTAGACGATAAACATAACCCGTCGTTATGGGCGATGTATAGCTTGGCCACATTGACACGAGTCTGACCTATTGATTAGCATAAGTTAACAGTCGATATATTGTCTACATTTACAACACTGATTGTATGTTTTCATAATCGGGGAGTATCACGTAGACGCACGAGATGTAATACAAACACAAATCTTAAATGCTGATATTGCACGATTTGCTTGCGGAAATTGATATATTCAAAGCAAGAGTCTTGTAATATATTCTTGCATAAAGGTCAGGCTCAGGTCAAAATAGCCAAGCTATAACAACGAACTATTATACCGTTTAAATTATCCAAGCGTGAACTGACATATCTAATAGGGAATTTCCAAATTCTACTTTCGTTTTCAAATTGATAAATTAGTATGGACACGAATTAAGTTAATAGGAAAAGGAGGTCAACTTATCAAAGTAAGATATTTTAGAACTTGATTAATATCCATAACAATTATCCAGATTATTTACATGTATACTATTTTAAAACAAACTAGGTCTATATTTGATTAATCGTTATTTTGTGTCGGATGATTCACTTGGTTGGTTACAAAAGTAAACAATTCACTACATTCCGTCCTATCACCAAGTATGAACTTGTTTATTCGTTTTATGATTTACGGGTTCGGTAACATCTATATACGACATGTTAAACATCTATTTATACATACATAAACTTATAGAAGGAGTGAATTTCCATATTCTACTTTCGTTTTTTAAATTGATAAAATTATGATGGACACGATTTTAGTTTCAAGTATACGGAAGTCAATCAGACAAAGTAAGAACTTTTAGAACATACTTTATACATGTATGATATACTAGTTATAGGTAAGATATTTTTGGGGTAAATCTTTGTTCTGTGTCAGGCGATCAATACCTTAGTATACTGAGTAAACTTGACAACACTAATCATATTTATAAATATGACCTAGTTAAAGCGTTTTGTAATTGTCTGTTTAGGTCATCACTTTATACATGTAGATAGAAAGCGAGATGTTACTGAGCATGCAAATTGTTAAATGACAATCGTTTAAATATCTGTTTTTGCATGTTTGCTTGAACTCATTGATATAGGGAAATACCATATTCTACTTTCGTTTTCGAATTTATAAACTATTGGTAGATACGATTTGAGTTTAAAAGAAAAAAAAGTTAATATAATGAAGTTAATTGAACGCTGTGATTAACTTACGTGACTATTGTTAAACGATCACCAGCCATCAAATTACAAGAACAGTAACTGAGTGAGACATGTAGGAATTAGTCAATCACCAGTAGTGCCCCTTTCATTTTAATGCTTGGTTGAGTTAACATTATAAAACAAAGATCTATGAATATAAACTACAGTCAAGTTTTATTTTCTCTGATGTTTTGGACGATTAAAACTATCGACAAAATTGTACATGTTGTGTAATGTGACGTTGTCATCTGAATTATTTAGATGATAAATATAACCCGTCGTTATTGGCGATGTAAGAAAGGACTATTACACCGTTTAAATTATAATAGCAATAGGATTTTTCATATTCTACTTTCGTTTTCAAACTGATAAAACTATGATGGACAGGAATTAAGTTAATAGGAAAAGGAGGTCAACTGATCAAAGTAAGATATTTTAGAACTTGATTACTATCCATAAAATTTAAACAGATTATATATAATACGTATTTTAAATCAAACTAGGTATATATTTGATTAATCGTTATTTTGTGTCGGATGATTCACTTGGTTGGTTACAAAAGAAAACAATTCACTACATTCCGTCCTACAAACACGTATGAACTTGTTTAATCGTTTGATGATTTACGGGTTCGGTAACATCTATATACGACATGTTAAACATCTATTTATACATACATAAACTTATAGAAGGAGTGAATTTCCATATTCTACTTTCGTTTTTAAATTGATGAAATTATGATGGACACGATTTGAGTTTCAAGTATACGGAAGTCAATCAGTCAAAGTAAGAACTTTTAGAACATACTTTATACATGTATGATATACTAGTTATAGGTAAGATATTTTTTGGGTAAATCTTTGTTTTGTGTCAGACGATCAATACCTTAGTATACTGAGTAAACTTGACAACACTGATCATATTTATAAATATGACCTAGTTAAAGCGTTTTGTAATTGTCTGTTTAGGTAATCACTTTATACATGTAGATAGAAAGCAAGATGTTACTGAGCATGCAAATTGTTAAATGACAATCGTTTAAACCTCTGTGTTTGCATGTTTGCTTGAACTCATTGATATAGGGAAATACCATATTCTACTTTCGTTTTCGAATTTATAAACTACTGGTAGATACGATTTGAGTTTAAAAGAAAAAGAAGTTAATATAATGAAGTTAATTGAACGCTGTGATTAACTTACGTGGCTATTGTTAAACGATAACCAGCCATCAAATTTCAAGAACAGTAACTCAGCGAGCCTTATAGGAATGAGTCAATCACCAGTAGTGTCCCTTTTATTTATAATGCTTGCATGGGTTAACAATATAAACAACGATCTATGAATATAAACTACATGTACAGTCAAGTTTTATTTTCTCTGATGTTTGGGACGATTAAAACTATCGTCGAAAATTGTACATGTTTTGTGATGCGATGCTGTCATTGAAATTATTAAAATTTAGTCGATAAACATAACCCGTCGTTATTGGCGATGTAACAACGAACTATTATACCGTGTAAATTATCCAAGCGTGAACTGACATATCTAATAGGGAATTTCCAAATTCTACTTTCGTTTTCAAATTGATAAAATTAGTATGGACACGAATTAAGTTAATAGGAAAAGGAGGTCAACTGATCAAAGTAAGATATTTTAGAACTTGATTAATATCCATAAAATTTAAACAGATTATATACATGTATACTATTTTAAAACAATCTAGGTCTATATTTGATTAATCGTTATTTTGTGTCGAATGATTCACTTGGTTGGTTACAAAAGTAAACACTTCACTACATTCCGTCCTATCACCAAGTATGAACGTGTTTAATCGTTTATGATTTTCTAGTTCGGTAATATCTATATATACGAGAGTTTAAACTTCTATTTACCTATGCATAAATTAATAGAAGGAGGGACTTTCCATATTCTACTTTCGTTTTCAAATTGATAAAATTATGATGGACACGATTTGAGTTTCAAGGATACGGAAGTCAATCAGTCAAAGTAAATTATAATAGTAATAGGGAATTTCCATATTCTACTTTCGTTTTCAAACTGATAAAATTATGATGGACCCGATTTGAATTAAAGGAAGAGGAGGTGAACTGATCAAAGTAAGACATTTTAAAACTTAATTAATATCCATAAAATTTAAGCAGATTATACATAATAATATAAAACAAACTAGATCTATATTTGATCAATCCATAGCTTGTGTCGGACGATTCACCTAGTTGGTTACTAAGTAAACAATGCATCACAATCCTTCCTATCAACAAGAAGGAACAAACTTGTTTGATCGTTGTATTACATGTAGCTCGTCTGATTTTTGAAAAAAAGATGAGTTATTGTCATCACTTGATCGTCGTCGGCGTCAGCGTCGATGTCGGCTTCGGCGTTGCATGGATAAGTTTTGTTTTTAGGTAAACTTCTTTCAGAAACAATCAAAGCTATTGCTTTGAAACTTGCAGCACTTGGTCACCATCAATACATGAACCTATAAAGCAAAACACATAACTCCGATCTGCATTCTGTAAGAATTATTGCCCTTATTTGACTTAGAAAATAAAATACCTTGGTTAAGTTTTGTGTTTAGGTCCACTTTTCTCATACACTATCAGAGATAGTGCGTTGAAACTTTCAACACTTGTTCACTATCAATACCTGACCATGTCAAGCAAGACCCATAACTCTGATATGCATTTTACGTGAGTTATTTCCCCTTTTTGGACTTAGTCAATTCCTTGGTTACATTTTGTGTTTAGGTCCACTTTTCTCATACACTTTGTGGGCTATTGCTTTGAAACTTGCAACACTTGTTCACCATCAATACCTGACCATGTCATGCAAGAATCATAACTCTGATCTTCATTTTAGTGAACTATTGCCCCTTTTTGGACTTAGTAAATTCCTTGGTTAAGTTTTGCGTTTAAGTCCACTTTTCTCATTCACTATGATGGCTATTGCTTTGAAGCTTGCAACACTTGGCGAGCATGAAACGAATGTTTACAAGCATTCAACAAATTGACAAATTCTGAAGTTGACAATTACTCACAATCCTTGCATATCACATGTAATGTACACATTGTGACCACATTTTGAGAAAACATGAGCTACGTATAAATATACATAACCTGTGGTATAAATAAACATGTACTTCACTGCTTCTAAGTACATTGAGTATATTTATCGACTGATAAACAAGTAAAACATGTTTTGAAACTTTGCACATAGTCATACTAGGTTCGCTTGTAAACTACCATGGTCCTTTTCATCCCATTTTTATTAAATACGAGTACTATATGTACGTGGGTATCTTGTTAATGTGCAATTCTTTTAGCAATGTTTTTTCTATTTTATGGGCGATCACCATTGAGTTAATTACATTTCAAAGGACACATTTTCATTAAACACTGTTAAGTACACAATGGACAATAACTCAGAATAGTTAATGGCGCTATGTAATACATAAATTAATTTGCTTTAGAGCATAACGCCGATTGAATAGAGTACATTAACTATATTTCTCAATTGTCTTGTAAAAAATATACGAGGTAAAAAAGTGATCGATTAGGAATTAGGTCGAATGTATGCACTGTGTATAAACGAGTTGATTTCCGGCTATTGCAATAAGGTACGAGACGTTGAATTATATAGTGCGACAATAAGTCATACATCGATCAGATTTTACATGTACTTTCAATAGCAATAAATGATACAAGTTGTAGTTTATTGCAACAGTGATTTGGTTCATACGCTGTAATATCATAATTGTATTGGACATACACATATAAGAAAACATGTGAACGGATGAAGTATTATCATGGTAATGACCGGTTTCAGAACACAGTGTTTATATAATGGAAATAAATAGCATATACCATGTTAACGGTATTCAAACAATATACGTATAATTATACATACAGTAAAACTTCGTTAAGTCGAGCATCGATATTACGAGCACCCGGCTTATTTCGAGAAAATTCAAAGCCCTGACGAATTAGAAAATAGATGTTGTATACTTATATAACACCATTATATCGAGCTCCCGGTTTATTTCGACCATTTGGCTTGTCCCGATTAGGTTTCGAGATAAAGAAGTTTTACTGTACATTAAACATACATGTTCATGTTTCAGGATGACGGACGATGTCAGGTTTTCCCGGAAACTGTCAGAAGTTTTAGATGATATTGGTATCAATAATAACATTCGGTCGAAAAGAAGGAGAATGACCTCACTTCAAATGGCCGTGCAGAATATAAACTTGAATGAGAATGACACGAATGACGAGAAATGGTACATGTTCGGTAGTCAAGTAGAAGGAACAACATCAGTAGGCTTGGAATCTGATCATGATTATCTTATTTGTTCCCACGAGGTTAACGTCATACAAAACATGGGTGAATGGCAAGAAGGTTCCATCAATTTTCTTGAAGTCAAAGAGAACACATCACCAGGTTATTGTAAACTACAACGTCTCAGATCTGATATACCATTACCTGTTACAGATGTACCATATGATGATCACGTGATGGATGAGACGGGAAGAGTTCTGATGAAGCATTCGATTGTTTTAGGTAGCCATGATTATGATACAGTTCAGCATGGTCCTGCTACGATGTTTAAAGGAGAATATGGCGATACTGACGGGGATCTTGTATTTGGTTTCCATTGTAAGTCCTGGCCTGATGAAGGTACAGCATGGTTGAACCAAGATGGAGCATGGCCGTCTGACAAGTTGAAGAGAATATGCCGGAGTCGCGGTCATTTTCTAGTACCTGTATCCCCAAAAGGTAGCGAGAATGATAATGTTCAATGGAGAATATCCACCAATGAAGCTGAACAATGCATAGTATTTAGTTTCAACATAAGTCAAATAAGATGTTATTTTCTAATGAAAGTTACTCTTAAAGCATTCATAAATCCAGAGTGTCCAGACGTGATTTCAAGTTACATGTGTAAAACATCAGTTCTTCATTGCATCCAAGACACAAAAAACCTGAAATGGGAAGAACACAACTTATGCAAATGTTTGAATATTTGTTTACAAAAACTGCACGATTTTGTACAAGACGGGAGCTGTCCACATTTCATTATACCTGGTAACAAACTTATGGCTGATCGTATTTCACAAAATGACAGAGAGAAAATTCTAACGATTCTGCAAGAAATACTGAAGAGTGAGGGAAGATTCTTGTTAGATATAGCTACTGATGATATTGGCGCAAGACTGAAAAACAAGTTATTGATGTTTCACAGTCCTTCAGATAACTGGACGAGTAAACTAATATCGGTCGTATTAGTATTTAGTGTAACTGAAAGTATCCACATCAGACTATCAGACATTATTCAATCCCTTGTTGATAAACCTCTGACGTTTACTGGGCAACGTCTGCGTCAAGCTGAACGTATCGTTGTACAACGTGCAAATAGAGAAGATTCTTCGACGGAGCGTATTACCTGTAAACTCCTACATCCTCACATTACGTCATTGTATGGTTCAGTACTAGCAAGTTGTGATCTGAACACTGGCGTAGCAGTATCACCAGCAGCACTGACCAGGTTACTAGATGGTATTGGTTCCGATGTCTCCTCGGGTCGACTGAAGGTTGCGTCTGTGTTGTATTGTACGGGAGACTTTGTTGGTACAGAATCAATATTAAGTGTTTCACATGAGCTGTTAAAGAAAAGGGCGATTTATGTGGAATGTAACTGTTACCTACACGCTTGCTCTACATCGGTCAATGTTATCGATCAGTGTCATGGTCTTGATGAAGAAACCATCATACAGTCTACAGTGTCATACTGTGTAAGATTCATACCCCAAGAGATGCAATGTATTCCACATGAACTGAGGTATGAATTCTTTAAATACACGGAACACAATGTACGAATACGACCAAATGATAAGAGGCCGTACTTTGCTGCTATAGACTCTCTGCCTTACATTTACTTTCTACAATACAAGCTGTATCGACTGATGGGAAGACAGGAAGATAAAATAAAAGCACTCTACAATCTAGGAGTGTTTACACAATCAACTGATCCGAATTATGGTCACATTGACACTGCTATGAATCTACTTGGTCAGTGTTTGGTCCCGAGTTATGGTCACATGGACACTGCTCTGAATCTACTTGGTCAGTGTTTGGTCCAAGAGAACAGAATAGAAGAAGCATTGTGGTGCTACATACAATCATTGAAACGTAACCCAACCATCAATGCTGCCCCGTACCTTGTCTGTATTTTGTTTCACAAAGTGTTAAAACAGAAACGAACAACACAAGGAGTTTAAAACTGGTATATGAACACAGTGAATGCTGATGAATGCTATGGTTATATCGAGCAATAGCATAGTTCAGATGTGTCTTATCGATGGCTTAGAATTATAAGGTCGTAAGTGCCACATACGACCTTTTAAGATTCATACATATTTAGAATAAGCATTACAAGGCGCTTCTTATGAGCCTATTTTCAAGAAAATCTGAAATTGTCATGTTGACCAAAATGAAGTTTTAAAAAAGAGTAAATTACAGAAGTTTTCTCGTGTTTTCTCAATATATCGATTTTGTAGTTACGACCTTCTTGTTCTAAGCCATCGTTATGTTGTTTTACAATATTCATATTGTACGTCGACAAGATCTCGTGTTATATAGATAGACATAAGTTGCTATCCGGGAAGTTCTGTGAATGTTGACTTCGATTTTGTTATGATAACATTGTACTTTTGCCGCTGTATAGTTGTATACGTATAAGGCTTTTTACACATTGAGTAGATGATATAGCCGATCTGTCATATGTTCTTAACATAGACAACAAACGCTGAAATAGAGGCGTGTTGAAGATGATTTATTTCCTTTATGTAAATATAAGACCTTCACCAAATCACATATGATTGAATAAATAAAGAAAAAAATAGTAAGTTATTCTTGCTGTTTGCTTCAAACACATTGTACATGTATGATAATTATAATTAAAAAACTTTATTCTGTTTAACTATTAAAATATCAATTCAGAAAACGACTTCTATAAGTCTCAAGCATTCTACATATTTTTACATGTGGATCTATTGTGTTAGCTAACGTGTCAAATGGCTAGTAACTTTGCTCTTGATAACAAACAGGCGCTGTAATCCACTATGTACAAATGAAACAAAATGATCGTAGTATAAAGCTATTGTCGGGGAATAACATTGTCCGATTATCAAAACAAACTTGGAACTAAAAACACCTCAATATGACTTTGTGGCACAAACAAGATCCGCGTTCCTACTTCCAAAAAAAACCACATTCGTCCATTTAAAATTAAGAAAGGCGATTTTATCTTGCTCTATCATAACTTTAGATAACGTATCGCTTTCTATGACTTGTCAAACAACGTCGAGACACACCGGCGATACGTATTTTTTATTCTGGGCTCGATTATCAATGTGTGAGAGTGCCAGGGGAAATAATTCCATGAGAAAGAGTAGCTTGTGGAGTTGTCTTTATTAACATAGGGTATGTTTCGTGTGGTATATTTTACGGTACATTTTAGTGATGCATTGTAAAATCGAGGTCTCAAACTATTTTACTATCCAGGGGTTATTACACTGTTTGAAAATGCATGTATATTCGTAAACTTGTCTTTAATATGTCTGGATAGCATCATAATTGGTTTTTATCAAACATCATAGTGAACCTTAGGGCGTCGTCAAAAAACATAACCTTTGTTTCATAATTAGTGATAAGGTAATTATGAAATATTTTGGAGCCCCGTTTTGACGGCCCTGCAAAGTATGTAATATGATATTTGATTGGCCAAGAATGCATCAAGTAATTTGTTACATGGAATATGATTGGTTTTCAATATATTAAGACGCTTTGTGTGTGTTTAAAAATATGAAACAAGGAGTGATGAATTAGGGTTTGAAGGGAACGATTAGTATTGTTGAAAGTTGCATTAGGAAAAGTGGAGTTTTAATAGAACTAATTTATGTTAAATTACTAACTTTGTGTGTTGAACTATATGTGTTATTTATCAATAACCTAACGAAAACGAAGAAAATAAAAATTGTAAAACGGACGTTGGAGTTGTCAACTTATTAAATATTGACTTTCTGAATTTGTAATCTTCTTTGAACTTATTTTGGAAACAACGCAATTGGACTTGTAACGCTATTAAAGCTACACTGCAAGGCTTATACACACACGCACGGATGAACGGATCTGCACAATAATGCTTATTCCCAATCACATAACAGAGGCTTAAACAACAATAACAACAAGTCAGAACGACGTATTCTGGCAGTGTCTGAAGAATTCAGAATTCACAATGAACACTTGAGAGCAAAAAAATCCCAACTGTAAAAACGCCCTTTTCTATGGCATTACATATGTTAGATAGACAACGAGATGACATGTGTCATTTTTAAGATATGTGTGAGGAAGTGATAGTGCACTTAGTTAGGTAATGCCCTTGACATCAAGTGTGAAGGATCGATACCCCGGATTTCTACTGCCTCGACCCGACCCGACATCGTCCGGAAAGTTCATAGTAATATGTAGTATTTCGAAGTGACTCGATGGGCTAAGCCGCAGTCAAATCAATAGTGGCATTATTGAGGTGTATTCTTTCACTGTAACAGAAACTGTAACCGTCCATAAGGGTGTTGAAACCAGGACCTACATATACCATTCTTGATGCCCGGGTCACACAGTCACAGCAACTTTAACCGTCCTTAAGTGTGTTGAAACCACGACCTACCTTTATTATTCTTGATTGATGTCCGGGTCACACAGTCACAGCAACTTTAACCGTCCTTAAGCGTGTTGAAACCACGACCTACCTTTATTATTCTTGATTGATGCCCGGGTCACACAGTCATAGCAACTTTAACCGTCCATAAGTGTGTTGAAACCAGGACCTACATATACTATTCTTGATGTCCGGGTCACACAGTCACAGATGATCATTCCCGGTGACAATGTGACAGAGACATGACCAGAGGTCGGCTGATCCTCTGTTGGTATTTACCATGGTATATATAAATACGCGTCATGTCGGAATACTACGATTTAACAGTGTAGATTGACGGTTGGGCAACGGACAAGCTCCGGGAAGTAAGTATTATAATTATATTGGTATTCCCCGTACTAAGCTGGTTTCCTGATATCCCTTCCCGTGTGACTTCATGTTCTATTGAACGATTCAAAACCAACTATGATGTTAGCCATTTCATCAAGGTTTATCACGGATTTCCCCAAACGTTTCGTTGTCGGTGTCGCTAGAGTTGTCTCCAGGTAAGACATGGGTTCTATCAGATTACAAATAGGGACTCAACAGTTACGCCAACCGGAACATTGAGAACGGGGCGTAAGAGTATAGGTATTACGCCTATAACAATGAAAATCTTCATTATTCAAAAGCTTTATTACAGTTCTAATGAAACACGTTAAGGGTCTGTCTAAACAGACGAAATGCTTTAAAGTTGGATAGCATGCACTGTTGAACCAATTAGAACGAATGGAAAACTACCATTTTTGTTGCACTGTGACCTTGCGTTGCACTAAGTTGGGAGCTGTCTCCCTTGTCTAATTTATATGTCGACTAGTATAAGAATAAGGAGAGGTATTCTAATAATTAGTAATCCATTCGTCGGCGTAACTTTCTTGCTACATGTTTTGTCGCAGATTTCTATAGAATTCTGTATGTTGCGAAGCATCCATAGTTGGTAATCGAAACTAACACCACTCGTTCACCATTATTAGTTAACCTTGCTGTTCACGTGCAAAGGGTTCGCTTAAATGGAACTGTGTTCCCTTTTTCGGAGTTAGACTTTTTGGCAACGGTATTTGATGCGGACTATTACAAATCTAAAAGACTATATCAGTAAAACGTACAACACTTGTTTACCATCACAAGTAAACACTACTGATCAAATGCAAAAACTCGATTTTGATTAAAATTGTTGAATGCCCCGTTTTTTGAACTAAGATTATTTTGTTCAGGATTTGGTTGAAGACATCCAAAGGTATCATGTAATATCTTGTATAGTAGCAATACTATAGCATAACTTACAACACTGGCTCACCATTACAAGTTTACATTATTGTTCAAGAGGAATAACTCCATTTTGATTATGTCCCATTTTTAAATATTAGTAAACGTTTTGTTTTAAGGTTATTGATCCATGTCACATTGGACGTATATAGGGCGTTGAATGTGTAATACACATGTAAGTTTTATTGTGTTAATCAATGGCGTATGACAACAAACATCATCTGACAAAGTTGTTAAATATTTATGTTATCACATATTAACGTTACATTATTTGAAACATGCTTTATCTCGTAAAGCAAGATATCTTACACACAGTAAGTAGTCACGGAACACAAACCTTTTTGACTGTAGTTTTCATGACGCCATATAGCTGTAAATTGGCAGAACGCTCAGTTACTACGGCATTACAGTAGATATTCACATCATAAGTTGGTTTGTAAATTGCTAGAACGCTCAGTTACTGCGACACTACAGTAGGTATTCACACAATAGGTTGGTTTGTAAATTGCCAGAACGCTCAGTTACTACGACATTACAGTAGCTATTCACATCATAAGTTGGTTTGTAAATTGCCAGAACGCTCGGTTACTGCGACACTACAGTAGGTATTCACACCAGATGTTGGTTTGTAAATTGCCAGAACGCCCAGTTACTGCGACAGTACAGTAGGTATTCACACAATAGGTTGGTTAGTAAATTGCCAGAACGCTCAGTTACTACAACATTACAGTAGGTATTCACACCATAGATTGGTTTGTAAATTGCCCGAACGCAAAGTTACTACGACAATACATACAGTATTCATACCATAGGTTGGTTTGTAAATTGCCAGGACGCTCGGTTACTACGAAAATACAGTAGGTATTCACACTATACGTTGTTTGCAAATTGCCCGAACGCTCAGATACTACGACATTACAGTAGGTATTCACAACAAAGGTTGGTTTGTAAATTGCCAGAACGCTCAGTTACTATGACATTACAGTAGGTATTCACAACAAGGGTTGGTTTGCAAATTGCCCAAACGCTCAGTTACTACGACATTATAGTAGGTATTCACACCATAGGGTGGTTAGTAAATTGCCAGAACGCTCAGTTACTACGACACTACAGTAGGTATTCACACAATAGGTTGGTTAGTAAATTGCCAGAACGCTCAGTTACTACAACATTACAGTAGGTATTCACACCATAGATTGGTTTGTAAATTACCCGAACGCAAAGTTACTACGACAATACATACAGTATTCACACCATAGGTTGGTTTGTAAATTGCCAGAACGCTCGGTTACTACGAAAATACAGTAGGTATTCACACTATACGTTGTTTGCAAATTGCCCGAACGCTCAGTTACTACGACATTACAGTAGGTATTCACAACAAGGGTTGGTTTGCAAATTGCCCAAACGCTCAGTTACTACGACATTATAGTAGGTATTCACAACAAGGGTTGGTTTGTTAATTGTCAGAACGCTCAGTTACTACGACACTACAGTAGGTATTCACACCATAGGTTGGTTCGTAAATTGCCAGAACGCTCAGTTACTACGACATTACAGTAGGTATTCACACCATAGGGTGGTTAGTTAATTGTCAGAACGCTCAGTTACTACGACACTACAGTAGGTATTCACACCATAGGGTGGTTAGTAAATTGCCAGAACGCTCAGTTACTACGAAATTACAGTAGGTATTCAAACCAGAGGTTTGTTTTTAAATTGCCAGAACGCTCAATTACTACGACGCTACAGTAGGTATTCATGTCATATGTTGGTTTGTAAATTGCCAGAACGCTCAATTACTACGCCACTACAGTAGGTATTCACACCATATGTTGGTTTGTATATTGCCCGAATGCTCAGTTACTACCGCACTACAGTAGGTATTCGCACCATAGATTGGTTTGTAAATTGCCCGAACACTCAGTTACTACGACACTACAGACGGTATTCACACCATATGTTGGTTTGTATATTGCCCGAATGCTCAGTTACTACCGCACTACAGTAGGTATTCACACTATTATATAGATTGGATTGTAAATTGCTCGAACGCTCAGTTACTACGACACTACACTACTCTGGTGTTGTGATCCGTTTTCATAGAGCTTCGATACGTTTGCCATGAAAGGCAATTTAGTAGTAAACCCCTTTTTGCTTGATTTCGCTGTACATACTTTGATTGAAATGTCTGAAGTTATTAGCTGCAGTTTTTATAGTTGACGGTGGTTGTCAAGGCAATGTCAGGAATAAGAATAATTTTCTTCAAGAAAAATGCAACAGGAATGATTTAAGACAAAGACACCCGACTAGAGAAATACTTTATAAAAAGCCATGGCCTATAATCTATTTACAGGTATAATTTATACAGTGTATCGGCCATGGTTATTTATAAAGTATTTCTCTGATCGAGTGTCAGTGGTGTTTATGTTTACTTAACAAACACGATGGCTAGTCAATAAATTACGCAATTTGGGATAACACGGCGGGTAGTCAATAAATTTAGCAGTTTGTGTTAACACGGCGGTTAGTCAATACGACAAAAGTAGATCGGATGACATGCGTACAAAAAATATATTTACTCAAGCCTAAAACGCTGATTTTTTAATTGTTCTTAAATAATAAGACAGGAGTCAAATTACAAAATCAATATCTTAACAATGGAAGTTTATGCGACATATTTTTAAAGACTACATGTGCAGTGTTACAAAAGGCAATGTGCATTTAAATTAAAATAGTTTTGTATTTCTATTCATTAACACAGTATAAGGACAATGTGACTTGTTTGTAATTTACGAGGGGAACAAAGACAATCTTGACGACGTTATCTGATGGTACTGACTTACTTGATTTACAGTACTGAAAATACTCGAGTTGCTCAATATATCCATTACGTACATTAATTGGTCGAACATGTTACACTAAATGTACCTGAATGTGTTATAATATTATAGTGAACACATTACTAACATTAATTTTATGAATTAATAATCTCGGATTGACTATTCATTTGGAAGAATGTTTCAAACATTATGGCTTGGACAGAAACTCAATGAATCTAAAGCAGATGTTATCAGAACGAGTCTAAACTTTTACTAAATGTAGTTGGATATTTCAATATTGATAATTTCATGATGGAAATAGTGTGTGTTTAATTAAAGAAAAGGAAAAAACATATCAAAGTAGTTTTTTAACATATCTGTAATATTATGTAACGTTAATATTGATAAATACTAGTTATTTTGTGTCAGACGATCGAGTTCTTTTGTTATTGAAAAACAATATACCACCGGTCATGTAAATACAATTATATACAAAAAGATATGATATTATATGCGAGTTGTATATATATATATTATTTGCTGGTTACGGAACTTTTCGTGCTGACCAGACTGAAGTTGATAGCTAGTTTCACCATAGGTTTAGAATAATTTGCGGACTATGTATTGATTTCATACTAACGACCTTCTCATTCTACGCCAGCGATGTTTCCTGTATACCAACAAGCTGTCAAACAGTGTTTAATAACGCATTTTCTCTATTAAACCATTTGATTAGAACTAACCATGACATCAACTAGGTTGGACATACCGTATTTAAAATGCACTTGCCAATATAAGCCAAAAGAAACATGCATAACGCCAAGAAGAGGGAATGTAGTTTTTATCAAACATTTTTTAACTTATTACGTATTTTACGCAGCAAAAGGCATTGGTCAATCTCGTAGAGGAATTCTGTAGTGATAGTTTATTTATCAACACAGAACGAATATCATAATATGCATTGGACATAAAGAAATACATGTAAGAAATCAAGTGAGCATATGAAGATTTATCATGGTACTGTCCGGTTTCGGTATAAAATGTCATCATGAAGAGAATACATAGCATATCTCCTGTGGTCGGTTTTTGCACATGAATGTCTCATAAGTTGTAATTTAACATTCAAGCAACTTCTCCACATGTGGATGCAAATTGACTTTAACTGTGAATAAGACCTTGATCAACAGATTAATACTGTACATTGTAACCAAGATCAATAAACACTGAACCAGTACCCATATAGATTTCATACAAATCCCTGATATTTTCATTATTAATAAAAAAATTGCCTTCCTTTGGGCATGACAGTTGAAATTAATTTATCATGTGCTATTGCAGAAGAGCATCTTCCGCCAAAGTGAAATTTTTGGGCAGACAGATAAAGCACAGATGGAAACTATCCGATGATTCAAACCAGACGGAGTGGTATACTGCATCTGTGACTTCCCTGTTGTCTGGAGTTGATGGATGTCCAAATGCAGAGTATGAAGTGTTGTATGACAATGACAACGAGACATATGTAATTGATCATCTTGTGGAACATTATAAGAAAGGCTCTGTCCAGTTTTTTTATGTTTAAGGTAAATGCACATTGATACTTACAGTTGCCAATAGCATTAGTGTAAGGATAAATTTAATTTAGTGATTTGCTTGATGATGTTACTGTGTATATATAGTCTATGCCTATGATTTCTTCCTTTTCAGTGTTTGGGGTTTTCTTTTTACCTACTGTAGACGATAATCTGCATGAGAAGTACATATATTTATAGTGTAAAGGTATCTTTGGATCACCAACCAACCACATGTACCGTAATCCGTGCATGCATTTGGACGTTAAGGAATTACCTATTACATCCAACATCCCCTTTATAAACTGTCTACAATATATCCAACGAAGGAAGGACAAACTGATTGATGATCAACTTCATTAATGAATTAGGTATTATATACAGTATGTACTGAATTATATTTGGTTACTTTATTTCATTGTATATATTACATTAACAGGACAATTACCATTCTGGTAGTGCTTCACTCAAGTTGTTTGTCATTCAGAATTCACAAAGTATTTGTGTGAAAACTGTTATTTCCACAAATATAACACATATGGACAAGAATGTACTCCATTCCATTGCTACAGCATAATATTTTATTATTTGTGTTTCTTACTGTACCGGTTAATTAGGAAGTTATTAATTACCATAAATTATTTTCAATGATAACATTAGTTCCAGTAAAAAACGCGAAATTAAATAAGAAAACATAGAAGTTCATTTTGTCATGGCACAAACTGGCCCACCATACTTGAAAATAGTTCCCCAATTTTTTTGTAATATTTTGACAGTTTTTCATGATTTTCTTTTTCATATTTTAGAACTGTTGTTGCATTGTGTCAAGTTTCGTCAGTAGCACTACCTCAAAGTAAGTGCATAGACCATTTTCAATAAAGGACTTTGTGCAATTCACTTGAATAGTTGTTTTTGATAATTTCCTGCATGATGTGCATGTTGCGTCAAAAGCATTCTTTTGCTATTTGAAAAAACGCCCTTTTCCCACTATACATGAACCTTAAAGACTTTTGTGACTTAAAGAAATGTGACCAAGACCATGCTTCATGAACGAAAGTCATTTTTTATTACATAAAAATAGTACCATCATGCGAAGAACTGTACTGTAATTCATGACATGCACCAATGAGTGAAACGTCACTATCAGTTTATTATCTCGACAAATACACACGTAGGTTTGCCATGTCTAAATCTGTGACACACAGGCTGTAGATCTACGTGTTCACGCTAGCTTTACACGGACAGGTTTCTGTCGAGATAACACACGATCTTAGGTAGCTCAGATCGATAAAATATGCCAAACAAGTTCATGCAAAATAGCCCGCCAAATTACGGCGATTCACCGTTATTTTTTTAGCGTGTATTCCTTTCCATTTCGGCGAAAAATGCACAGTTATAACAAATGCATTGATGGTGAAATATCATACCTATGACTCGGTATCCATTCTGTTCGATAAATAGAGCGCAATGTGAACATTGAGGACAAAATTCCACTTGTAAACAAAGCAGCTGTCGAAATCAGACGAAAACATCGTGTAAATGAGCCTCCGATTGAAGAGCAACAGGTTCCGGGTCGCTTACAACGCGGAAAATGCGGATCAAGTTGATCCCGATATTTGGCTCAGCTGATCCGGATCAAGTTTAGCTTCATGAACACCAAAATAAAGCTCAAAATCAGCTGATCCAGAAAATGAGGATCAGTTGATCTGATCTTGATCTTTATATTGATCCTTTGTGAGCTCGGGGCCCGAAACATCTCAATTTTGAGCTAATTCTCATTCAAATATTCTGGTATCTACAAAATATCAACAGATATATATAATTATACATATTATACAAATGTGTATATACGCAAAAAGTATTCGACTATGAACACAAATTTAAGTGTACTATAATCCATCAAGTAGTACTATATAATGCACATGCAGCTGCATTTACTGTTAATTTGATTAAAGACAAGAAGTCTCAAATGAAATATTTCATTATACATATTATACAAACATGTATGTATGCAGAAAGTATTCGACTATGAACATAAATTTTAACTGTATAAGTAAAATAATTTAACAAGAAAAATCTATATACTGTAAACTTGTAAATATGCAGAATGATATATGCAGCATGTTTTCAGCTATGGGTACTATTTTAAGAATAAAATAATTTAACTAGGGACATAAAAACTATACATGTATCTCAACTGAGATATGATATTTTACATATTATACAATCATGTATATATGCAGAACGCATTCAAACTAAGAGAGCTATTGAGCTTGTAATAAGTTAACAAGAAAACTACATAATGCATGAATCCGAAATTTACTGATAAGTTAATTAACATTAAAGAAATCCCAGCTGAGGTATCCCCGTCAAAGACTATACGTAGTGACCAATCCGACTTGCGTAGCGCTACCAGAGACTGAGCGTCTCCGCCGGCATAGCTCAGGAGTCTTATCACTGGTTATAATACAACTGGAGATTTCTGTTTAAGCGTTAAAAGATTTCTGATTTGGAAAAGTGTATAGAGACACTTAAATTAATGGTAAATTATCATTACCAAAAATTCAATACGACAGGTAACATAATGCACCAGACAGTACATATTAATGCTAAAACATTTAACTCTATCTCCAGAGCTTTCACTAGACTACAAAAAGTGAGGAGTCTAAATGACTCCTGACTCTTAATTTTCAAGAGGAATCAAAATATTGTAAGATTATTAACTATAGTAAATTTAACTCTTTACCTTAAATTTTCGAGAGTCAACTTAGACAATTTTGTCAAATTCAAAAGTCAAAATGCAGTTTCAAGAGTCAAATGAAAGCCCTGTATCTTAATGTCAAGGCTGTACGTAACATTCAGTAAATTGCTATGATTAGCATATTGATTTAAATAGAGTAATTTTAGTATTGGGTTGTTTCCCTCAAACATATTTTTGGTAAGATGTACCAAGGATATTTATTTCATGCTTACCGGTGGTTTACGGCGGAATAACGGTGGATTATTCCCCGATAATTTCACTGTTCATAATTTCACTGTTCATAATTTCACTGTTCATAATTTCACGGCAAACGGACTATTTGTTAAAATCAAATTTCGTCGCCGTCAAAAATAAAATAATAAGCATTTTCACTTGCTCTCTTAATCTTTAACAAATAACACAACATTATATATACATAAATGTAAAACAAATGGACGAAATTGAAGCCATTGCAGAAGAACTATTTGATTGCAACTCGACGCGTGCATGGCGGGAAAAGGACGTCACGCAAAACATTTGAGGTAGATAGTGGAGTATTTCCATCATTTAAGCTATTTGAAGCATGAAATAAATAGAATATTAGTATTTTACCGTGTATGATCGTTTGATAATTCACCTCGTGAGCAGCTGACTTATATTTTCACTCGTGGCTACGCCACTCGTGAAAATATTACATCAGCTGCTCACTCGGTGAATTATCAGCCGATCATACACGGAAAAATACAAATATCCTCTATATATCACAATTAACAGATTGTTATAATTGCCCTAAAATTTACATAATAATTATTTGTATGCTATTATTTCCTTCAAATATATTTTTAGGTAATTTATCAAATGGTAACATTTTCTTAATCAATATAACTTGCTCCACTACAGGAGAAAATTCCTAGTTTAGGGTTGACTATTATACTCAAGTATATTTATAAATTTTTCAAGAGTAATTTAATATTAACATTATAACTGACAACTTAATGCATATGTATATAATATTTAAGTTTATATTTCATATAAACTTTAATTTAATTGAAAGATGTACAAAATGGCGTACTTAGCAATTTGTTATAATTAACCTGTTTACTTAATTAGTTAAGGTTTGGTTTGAAATAGCTTTGTTTAGCAATTTTACTGTACTATATCAAGATTTAGATAATCTTTAATTCAAATTATTCAAAGCCAACATTTTAAGTATGCTTGATGATATTTGCTTATTTTTATAATTTGAATTTAGCTACTCAGCAAGCTTAAACTTGTCAGGAGGAGAGTCCTTTCGCAATGTAGCTTGTAGCAGATGACTTGCGAATATCTTTCAATATTGCGCTCTTGTTCTTTAGTCAAGGACAGTATCCCTTTCAGGCTGACATGGTACAATCTAGGACTAGCTGGACTAACAGCTTATTGTCATCAAGAGTGAATGTAGGGGCAATAATTCGCTGCAGTTTCTGTAGACGATCACCACGCATAGTCTGCAATGCACGACATTTGAGCACTTTATTCGTATATTCAAAATGGCGGGTAATATAGTGCTTCCCCATATTTATTCAAATAATTTCCTTATTAACCCTTTGACTATGGAATGATCTTGGTGGATTTGGAAACTTCTGAAATCCCTGCGTGTTGACATGGATTTATGTTTTCAAGTACAAATGTAGCATGATTCATGCGTATATAGAGTAGACACATATTTACTATTTTAATAAATCATAGCCCGTATACATAACCGTTATGATTTACTTAAATGACGTTCATGTTTTCCCATGTGTTTGACTGGTGATATAGACCAATATAATAATGATTTTAGTTTATTAGAATGTAATAGAACGCTGTGATCAATAGGACAATCACCACACATCAAATGACAAGAACAGTAACTCAGTGAGACATGTAGGAATTAGTCAATCAACAGTAGTGCCCCTTTCATGTTAATGCTTGGTTGAGTTAACATTATAAAACAAAGATCTATGAATATAAACTACAGTCAAGTTTTATTTTCTCTGATGTTTGGGACGATTAAAACTATCGACGAAAATTGTACATGTTGTGTAATGCGATGCTGTCATCTGAATTATTTAGATGATTAATATAACCCGTCGTTATTGGCGATGTAAGAAAGGACTATTACACCGTTTAAATTATAATAGCAATAGGGAATTTCCATATTCTACTTTCGTTTTCAAACTGATAAAACTATGATGAACAGGAATTAAGTTAATAGGAAAAGGAGGTCAACTGATCAAAGTAAGATATTTTAGAACTTGATAACTATCCATAAAATTTAAACAGATTATATATAATTCGTATTTTAAATCAAACTAGGTGTATATTTGAGTAATCGTTATTTTGTGTCGGATGATTCACTTGGTTGGTTACAAAAGTAAACACTTCACTACATTCCGTCCTATCACCAAGTATGAACTTGTTTATTCGTTTTATGATTTACTGGTTCGGTAACATCTATATACGAGAGTTTAAACTTCTATTTACCCATGCATAAACTTATAGAAGGAGGGAATTAATGTAATTTCCATATTCTACTTTTGTTTTCAAATTGATGAAATTATGATGGACACGATTTGAGTTTCAAGTATACGGAAGTCAATCAGTCAAAGTAAGAACTTTTAGAACATACTTTATACATGTATGATACTAGTTATAGGTAAGATATTTTTTTGGTAAATCTTTGTTTTGTGCCAGACGATCAATACCTTTGTATACTGAGTAAACTAAACAACACTGATCATATTTATAAATGACCTAGTTAAAGCGTTTTGTAATTGTCTGTTTAGGTAATCACTTTATACATGTAGATAGAAAGCGAGATGTTACTGAGCATGCATATTGTTAAATGACAATCGTTTAAATATCTGTGTTTGCATGTTTGCTTGAACTCATTGATATAGGGAAATACCATATTCTACTTTTGTTTTCGAATTTATAAACTGTTGGTAGATACGATTTGAGTTTAAAAGAAAAAGAAGTTAATATAATGAAGTTAATTGAACGCTGTGATTAACTTACGTGGCTATTGTTAAACGATCACCAGCCATCAAATTACGAGAACAGTAACTCAGCGAGCCATATAGAAATGAGGCAATCACCAGTAGTGTCCCTTTTATTTATAATGCTTGCTTGGGTTAAAAATATAAACAATGATCTATGAACATAAACTGAAGTCAAATTTTGTTTTCTCTGATGTTTAGGACGGTGAAAACAATCGTCGAAAATTGTGCATGTTTTGTGATGCGATGCTGTCATTGAAATTATTAAAATTTAGACGATAAACATAACCCGTCGTTATTGGCGATGTAACAACGAACTATTATACCGTTTAAATTATCCAAGCGTGAACTGTCATATCTAAAAGGGAATTTCCAAATTCTACTTTCGTTTTCAAACTGATAAAATTATGATGGACACAATTTGAATTAAAGGAAAAGGAGATCAACTGATCAAAGTAAGATATTTTATAACTTGATTACTATCCATAACAATTATGCAGATTATATAAAATATTTTAAAACAAACTATAGGTCTATATTTGATTAATCGTTATTTTGTGTCGGATGATTCACCTGATTGGTTACAAAAGAAAACAAATCACTACATTCCGTCCTATTATCACGTATGCACTTGTTTAATCGTTTATGATTTTCTAGTTTGGTAATATCTATATACTAGCGTTTAAACATCTATACATTCATGCATAAACTTATAGAAGGAGGGAATTAATGTAATTTCCATATTTTTCTTTCGTTTTCAAATTGATAAAATTATGATGGCCACGATTTGAGTTTCAAGGATACGGAAGTCAATCAGTCAAAGTAAGAAATTTTAGAACATACTTTATACATGTATGATACTAGTTATAGGTAAGATATTTTTTGGGTAAATCTTTGTTTTGTGTCAGACGATCAACACCTTTGTATACTGAGGAAACTAGACAACACTGATCATATTTATAAATTTGACCTAGTTAAAGCGTTTTGTAATTGTCTGTTAAGGTAATCACTTTATACATGTAGATAGAAAGCGAGATGATACTGAGCATGCAAATTGTTAAATGACAATCGTTTAAATATCTGTGTTTGCATGTTTGCTTGAACTCATTGATATAGGGAAATACCATATTCTACTTTCGTTTTCGAATTTATAAACTACTGGTAGATACGATTTGAGTTTAAAAGAACAAGAAGTTAATATAATGAAGTTAATTGAACGCTGTGATTAACTTACGTGGCTATTGTTAAACGATCACCTGCCATCAAATTACAAGAACAGTAACTCAGCGTGCCATACAGGAATGAGTCAATCACCAGTAGTGTCCCTTTTATTTATAATGCTAATATAAACAATGCTCTATGAATATGAACTGAAGTCAAATTTTGTTTTCTCTGATGTTTAGGCCGATTAAAACTATCGTCGAAAATTGTACATGTTTTGTGATGCGATGCTGTCATTGAAATTATTAAAATTTAGACGATAAACATAACCCGTCGTTATTGGCGATGTAACAACGAACTATTATTACCGTTTAAATTATTCAAGCGTGAACTGACATATCTAATAGGGAATTTCCAAATTCTACTTTCGTTTTCAAATTGATACAATCAGGATGGACACGAATTAAGTTAATAGGAAAAGGAGGTCAACTGATCAAAGTGAGATATTTTAGAACTTGATTACTATCCATAAAATTTAAGCACGTTATAGATACTATTATAAAGACAAACTAGATCCATATTTGATAAATCGATAGTTTGTGTCTGATGATTCACCTGGCTGGTTACATAGTAAACAATTCACTACATTCCGTCCTACAAACACGTATGCACTTGTTTAATCGTTTATGGTTTTCTGGTTCGTTAATATCTAAATACGAGAGTTTAAACTTCTATTTATCCATGCATAAACTTATAGAAGGAGGGAATTTCCATATTCTACTTTCGTTTTCAAATTGATAAAATTATGATGGACACGAATTAAGTTAATAGGAAAAGAAGGTCAACTGATCAAAGTAAGATATTTTAGAACTTGATTTCTATTCATAACAATTATGCAGATTATATACATGTATAATATTTTAAAACAAACTAGGTCTATATTTGATTAATCGTTATTTTGTGTCGGATGATTCACTTGGTTGGTTACAAAAGTAAACACTTCACTACATTCCGTCCTATCACCAAGTATGAACGTGTTTAATCGTTTATGATTTTCTAGTTCGGTAATATCTATATATAGGAGAGTTTAAACTTCTATTTACCCATGCATAAACTTATAGAAGGAGGGAATTTCCATATTCTACTTTCGTTTACAAATTGATAAAATTATGATGGACACGATTTGAGTTTCAAGGATACGGAAGTCAATCAGTCAAAGTAAGAAATTTTAGAACATATTTTTATACATGTATGATATACTAGCTATAGGTAAGATATTTTTGGGTAAATCTTTGTTTTGTGTCAGACGATCAACACCTTTGTATACTGAGTAAACTAAACAACACTGATCATATTTATAAATGACCAAGTTAAAGCGTTTTGTAATTGTCTGTTTAGGTAATCACTTTATACATGTAGATAGAAAGCGAGATGTTACTGAGCATGCAAATTGTTAAATGACAATCGTTTAAATATCTGTTTTTGTATGTTTGCTTGAACTCATAGGGAAATACCATATTCTTCTTTCGTTTTCGAATTTATAAACTATTGGTAGATACGATTTGAGTTTAAAAGAAAAAGAAGTTAATATAATGAAGTTAATTGAACGCTGTGATTAACTTACGTGGCTATTGTTAAACGATTACCAGCCATCAAATTACAAGAACAGTAACTCAGCGAGCCATATAGGAATGAGTCAATCACCAGTAGTGTCCCTTTTATTTATAATGCTTGCATGGGTTAACAATATAAACAACGATCTATGAATATAAACTACATGTACAGTCAAGTTTTATTTTCTCTGATGTTTGGGACGATTAAAACTATCGTCGAAAATTGTACATGTTTTGTGATGCGATGCTGTCATTGAAATTACTAAAATTTAGACGATAAACATAACCCGTCGTTATTGGCGATGTAACAACGAACTATTATACCGTTTAAATTATCCAAGCGTGAACTGTCATATCTAATAGGGAATTTCCAAATTCTACTTTCGTTTTCAAATTGATAAAATTAGTATGGACACGAATTAAGTTAATATGAAAAGGAGGTCAACTGATCAAAGTAAGATATTTTAGAACTTGATTACTATCCATAAAATTTAAGCACGTTATAGATACTATTATAAAGACAAACTAGATCCATATTTGATTAATCGTTATTTTGTGTCTGATGATTCACCTGGTTGGTTACATAGTAAACAATTCACTACATTCCGTCCTACAAACACGTATGAACTTGTTTAATCGTTTATGGTTTTCTGGTTCGTTAATATCTATATACGAGAGTTTAAACTTCTATTGATCCATGCATAAACTTATAGAAGGAGGGAATTTCCATATTCTACTTTCGTTTTCAAATTAATAAAATTATGATCGACACGAATTAAGTTAATATGAAAAGGAGGTCAACTGATCAAAGTAAGATATTTTAGAACTTGATTAATATTCATAACAATTACCCAGATTATATACATGTATAATATTTTAAAACAAACTAGGTCTATATTTGATTAATCGTTATTTTGTGTCGGATGATTCACTTGGTTGGTTACAAAAGTAAACAATTCACTACATTCCGTCCTATCACCAAGTATGAACGTGTTTAATCGTTTATGATTTTCTAGTTTGGTTATATCTATATACGAGCGTTTAAACATCTATACATTCATGCATAAACTTATAGAAGGAGGGAATTAATGTAATTTCCATATTCTACTTTCGTTTTCAAATTGATAAAATTATGATGGACACGATTTGAGTTTCAAGTATACGGAAGTCAATCAGTCAAAGTAAGAACTTTTAGAACATACTTTATACATGTATGATACTAGTTATAGGTAAGATATTTTTTTGGTAAATCTTTGTTAGGTGTCAGACGATGAACACCTTTGTATACTGAGTAAACTTGACAACACTGATCATATTTATAAATATGACCTAGTTAAAGCGTTTTGTAATTGTCTGTTAAGGTAATCACTTTATACATGTAGATAGAAAGCGAGATGTTACTGAGCATGCAAATTGTTAAATGACAATCGTTTAAATATCTGTGTTTGTATGTTTGCTTGAACTCATAGGGAAATACCATATTCTACTTTCGTTTTCGAATTTATAAACTATTGGTAGATGCGATTTGAGTTTAAAAGAAAAAGAAGTTAATATAATGAAGTTAATTGAACGCTGTGATTAACTTACGTGGCTATTGTTAAACGATCACCAGCCATCAAATTACAAGAACAGTAACTCAGCGAGCCATATAGGAATGAGTCAATCACCAGTAGTGTCCCTTTTATTTATAATGCTTGCATGGGTTAACAATATAAACAACGATCTATGAATATAAACTACATGTACAGTCAAGTTTTATTTTCTCTGATGTTTGGGACGATTAAAACTATCGTCGAAAATTGTACATGTTTTGTGATGCGATGCTGTCATTGAAATTATTAAAATTTAGACGATAAACATAACCCGTCGTTATTGGCGATGTAACAATGAACTATTTTACCGTTTAAATTATCCAAGCGTGAACTGTCATATCTAATAGGGACTTTCCAAATTCTACTTTCGTTTTCAAATTGATAAAATTAGGATGGACACGAATTAAGTTAATAGGAAAAGGAGGCCAACTGATCAAAGTAAGATATTTTAGAACTTGATTAATATCCATAACAATTATCCAGATTATATACATGTATACTATTTTAAAACAAACTAGGTCTATATTTGATTAATCGTTATTTTGTGTCGGATGATTCACTTGGTTGGTTACAAAAGTAAACAATTCACTACATTCCGTCCTATCACCAAGTATGAACGTGTTTAATCGTTTAAGATATTCTAGTTCGGTAATATCTATATATACGAGAGTTTAAACTTCTATTTACCCATGCATAAATTTATAGAAGGAGGGAATTTCCATATTCTACTTTCGTTTTTAAATTGATAAAATTATGATGGACACGATTTGAGTTTCAAGGATACGGAAGTCAATCAGTCAAAGTAAGAACTTTTAGAACATACTTTATACATGTATGATACTAGTTATAAGTAAGATATTTTTTGGGTAAATCTTTGTTTTGCATCAGACGATCAACACCTTTGTATACTGAGTAAACGAGACAACACTGATCATATTTATAAATTTGACCTAGTTAAAGCGTTTTGTAATTGTCTGTTTAGGTAATCACTTTATACATCTAAATAGAAAGCGAGATGTTACTGAGCATGCAAATTGTTAAATGGCAATCGTTTAAATATCTGTGTTTGCATGTTTGCTTGAACTCATTGATATAGGGAAATACCATATTCTACTTTCGGTTTCGAATTTATAAACTACTGGTAGATACGATTTGAGTTTAAAAGAAAAAGAAGTTAATATAATGAAGTTAATTGAACGCTGTGATTAACTTACGTGGCTATTGTTAAACGATCACCAGCCATCAAATTACAGGAACAGTAACTCAGTGAGGCATGTAGGAATAAGTCAATCACCAGTAGTGCCCCTTCTATTTTAATGCTTGGTTGAGTTAACAATATAAACAAAGATCTATGAATATAAACTGAAGTCAAATTTTCGTTTTCACTGATGTTTAGGACGGTGAAAACAATCGTCGAAAATTGTGCATGTTTTGTGATGCGATGCTGTCATTGAAATTATTATCATTTAGACGATAAACATAACCCGTCGTTATGGGCGATGTATAGCTTGGCCACATTGACATGAGTCTGACCTATTGATTAGCATAATTTAACAGTCGATATATTGTCTACATTTACAACACTGATTGTATGTTTTCATAATCGGGGAGTTTCACGAAGACGCACGAGATGTAATACAAACACAAATCTTAAATGCCGATTTTGCACGATTTGCTTGCGGAAATTTATATATTCAAAGCAAGAGTCTTGTAATATATTCTTGCATAAAGGTCAGGCTCAGGTCAAAATAGCCAAGCTATAACAACGAACTATTATACCGTTTAAATTATCCAAGCGTGAACTGACATATCTAATAGGGAATTTCCAAATTCTACTTTCGTTTTCAAATTGATAAAATTAGGATGGACACGAATTAAGTTAATAGGAAAAGGAGGTCAACTGATCAAAGTAAGCCCTTTTAGAACTTGATTACTATCCATAAAATTTATGCACGTTATAGATACTATTATAAAGACAAACTAGATCCATATTTGATAAATCGATAGTTTGTGTCTGATGATTCACTTGGTTGGTTACAAAAGTAAACAATTCACTACATTCCGTCCTATCACCAAGTATGAACTTGTTTAATCGTTTATGGTTTTCTGGTTCGTTAATATCTATATACGAGAGTTTAAACTTTTATTTATCCATGCATAAACTTATAGAAGGAGGGAATTTCCATATTCTACTTTCGTTTTCAAATTGATTAAATTATGATGGACACGAATTAAGTTAATAGGAAAAGGAGGTCAACTAATCAAAGTAAGATATTTTAGAACTTGATTAATATCCATAACAATTATGTAGATTATATACATGAATAATATTTTAAAACAAACTAGGTCTATATTTGATTAATCGTTATTTTGTGTCGGATGATTCACTTGGTTGGTTACAAAAGTAAACAATTCACTACATTCCGTCCTATCACCAAGTATGAACGTGTTTAATCGTTTATGATTTTCTAGTTCGGTTATATCTATAATATATCGAGAGTTTAAACTTCTATTTACCCATGCATAAATTTATAGAAGGAGGGAATTTCCATATTCTACTTTCGTTTTTAAATTGATAAAATTATGATGGACACGATTTGAGTTTCAAGGATACGGAAGTCAATCAGTCAATGTAAGAACTTTTAAAACATACTTTATACATTTATGATACTAGTTATAAGTAAGATATTTTATGGGTAAATCTTTGTTTGGTGTCAGACGATCAATACCTTAGTATACTGAGTAAACTTGACAACACTGATCACGGTATGAATCCTGTTCCATGATTTTTGAGTTCCGTCAGAGCGTTACAAGGGTTTTGAGTTCCGTCAGAGCAATCGCTAGGTTTCAGACCTGCTGCAAATTCCGTCAGGGAAAAACATCTTGTTATTTTAGTTCCAGAAGGCTCGTTGCGGAGTATGTCACCATCGTAGAGACAAAGGTAGATATAATATTAAATACAGCACGTTTACTCGAAACAATTGTTCGAAAAGACACTCTTTTTTATGGATTTAATGGTTTTTATGCATTTTTCTTGCTGGATATACTAACACCACTTTAATCTTAATAAACAACGATTTATATTCAAAACAAACATTCAGTTTTGAATGTCAATGCTAATTGATATCTAAGCTAGTTATATAATACGAAACCAGTCATAGAACTGCTGTATAATGCCATTATTTTTTATCCCAACGCGACCATCTGACATTGATGTTACAAATTCCGATTACCACTGTTACAAATTCCGAAGTTTTCAAAACAAAGATGATACAAATTCCGTGAATATGAATAAAATTCTAGGAACACATTCACTTACTTTTTATGTATGATTTTAGTTGTAAAGGAGACATTCTCACACAAAACATTAATTTTATTACCCAATTCGTGTTCTTAATGAGTGTAACCATTTACAAGTAATATACAGCCTTGAACTACCATGCTTAAAGTACTTGACACATTGAGTCATACTGCGCAATATTCTGACAATAATTCTGAGCATTTAAATTGATATAAACTCATATAAACTGAACATATCTATCAAATTAACAAAATTAATCTACGGATTATTACGATCTCACAAACTTTGAATATGCGTACTGTACTCATACATAATTACACAAGACAATTATGTCATAATTAGTTCAAAATACAGAGCAATACCGACTTGGCATAAACCGTGATCAGATTTAAGACTTTTAAGGTAAACATACTACAAAATTAATGAAATATTTGCTCAAATGCAAACAATAGCGTTATAATTGACTATTGAGAACTACTTAATTACCGACACCAAAAAACAATGGTGTGTACACTTACGGACTTTGAAAACGCACCACTTTTCAGGGGTCGGTATTTTTTGTATGAACTATTTAGGGTTATTTTATACCAATGGAATAATGTTCCTGGGTCAGAATGTTGTCAGTTAAGTATTGTTTAATCCGTTTTACCAACCGAATCGCTAGTAGTGACCACGTGGCCAAATCTCATGTTTAGCGCGTGAGTCTCGAGCGAATGAAAATATCCGAACTGTGTAAATGACGATGTGTAAACGATTCATTAGCATACCAAAATTTCAGTTTCCAAAACCAATGGTTACATTTCATGTCAATCTGAAACTGATATGTCTGGAGGTAAAGACATGTAACATACCGGAAGTAACCACCACGCTGGTTTTGCGCAATTACATTGTCATAATACAATAAATATTCGTCTTCAATAACGTTTTATGCCAAATGACACCACCATTGATCTCCAAATAGGGTTAAAAGGCCTAAAAACACACATAATTCGGAAAAAATAATGCGCGTGCTCCACCAAAGAATCGACTTCCGGTCAGCAACCGTGCCTGTTAAAAGAATGCTTGGTGTCGATAGATATGCTAAATCGTCAAAGAAAAATATCAAACACGTTTATTTATGAAATACAACATTTTCATTGAGTACTCTGCCAATTTGTGTTTCTTCTAACATTGAGCACGTGCTTCAGCATGCAGTCACTTTCTTCCTGTATTACTGTTTCCGGATGACAGGGGTGTTAACCTTGGAAGTATGAATATAATCATGCGCATAAATAACGAATAACAGTCACATTTCTTGAAGAAAACAGTATCCGCGTGATTGAATGTCCCGGATTTTGATTCCACCGAAAACGTATGACATGTTCTTTCAAACCTGTGTCCATGCATGAGTGAGTGACGCGATCGACCCAAACGATTGTCCAAACCTTTGTTGATGAATGGAGGATATGGAGGAACATTCCCCAGAAGCGGATTGCACTTGTAACGAGTACCCGCTGTTGTGAGCGAACCAAAACATAACTTTACACGCACTCCCCCTAACTGTGAACTTGGTTTTGAGACTTAAGCACGTGGATGTCACATTGTTAACTGTCGTTTTGAAATTTTGCTAGATGTTAAAACATAAAATGAGCTATCTATAGACAATTATTTTTGCAATTAAACAATGTTTAATGTGGTTTGAATAAGTGGTGCCTTTTCAAAGTCCGTAAGTGTAAAATAATCATGAATTGTTCCTTCAATTATACTGTACATTTGAAACCTCACATTCAATGTGCTTCAAATTTTTGATGACCAAACATTGGGTTCTATGATAACATTAAATTTTAGCTGAAACAAAATTATAGAATCTTTGTTTATCGGAAATGTTATCCTCGTTTAAAGGTTCAACCTTACAGATAGAAATAACGTTATTGTTTGTCGTAGTTTTCTTCCCTTACCAAAACTTTATATAAAGTAAAGTTGCTGGTTGGTGCTACATGAATGCTTTATTGCATTTTGCGATAATAAGTTATTACTAGATATATTGTGAATTGTACTAAAATTTAGGTGACCAGTGCGCCTTTTATCTAACAGATGCATTTGAACTATTGTATATTATTGTAAACCCATATATTTTAGAAATATGCCAAAAAATGAGTTAACATTCATATTCAATCTTGGGAACTGAATGTTATGTTTGTTCTTATCTATACCCATTTTGAATTTAAATGGCACTGTGTTCTGTTACATGAAAACCACTTTCATTCTGATCATACCAATTATTAGGCAGTTGTTTGTAAGATTATCGTTTTTTAAAGTGAAAAGATAGGTCACTATACTATCAGAGTTTAAAATGGACCATACATGTATATACGGTGGGTAATTCTCCCATCTATCTAGCATTACCTTAGGCATACATTTCCACAAGAAACCGACGTGTAAGACCGATAGTTTTTAAACCAATGGAAGAATGTCGAAAACACGAACGAAAACATGTAGATCTAGGCCTACCTTCTGAAGTTTAATTTCTTACTAGCAATGTTGAAAGCGCTTCATCGTTAAGCGCAGTTACAGTGAGAAAAGGGGAACAGAGTAATATAACAAATTCATGGATTTATAAGTTACAAAAATGTACTTATATCTATACTTAGTTCAAATTATGCCGGAAATAACAAACTATTTCTCAAAACATGAGTTTTCCTTATTGGATCCTCAAATGACGCAAGTTAACAACACTAAAGTACAATTCGTAGAGAAGACTACTGTTCGGAATTTGTATCACGTCCAAACGGAATTTGTATCAATAAAAATGTTCATGTAACGGAATTTGTAACAACACATCAACTTTCGGCTAAATACATGTATTTCACCGTCTGAATGCATCCAACTTGGTGCGATACTAAGCAACATAGTTGTAGTATGAAGTGTTAAAATTTTCAGGTTGTTTTGAACGATAATAAAAATAAAAATAAACAATCTTCCAAAGTGTCAAAATTTTGTCATATAATGCTTTTCATTCGTGATTATTGAGTGCGATTGTGGTTTTGGTACCGTAAATATAATCTCCAATTGTCATTTCTTCTATAACCAGAAGAAATCAATAGCATACTTACTTCCAGAACCTGTTACCGACGATATATTGGAGTGAAGTGTTTATTTTTCTTTTTCATGGAATTTGTAACTCGCGCAAAATGCCAACATTGCTCTGACGGAACTCAAAACCCTTGTAACGCTCTGACGGAACTCAAAAATCATGGAACAGGATTCATACCGTGCTGATCATATTTATAAATATGACCTTGTTAAAGCGTTTTGTAATTGTCTGTTTAGGTAATCACTGTATACTGAGTACATGTAGATAGAAAGCGAGATGTTACTGAGCATGCAAATTGTTAAATGACAATCGTTTGAATATCCGTGTTTGCATGTTTGCTTGAACCCATTGATATAGGGAAATACCATATTCTACTTTCGTTTTCGAATTTATAAACTATTGGTAGATGCGAATTGAGTTTAAAAGAAAAAGAAGTTACAAAGTAAGAATTTTTAGAACACATTTTCCATAATATATGTAGCCTTAATTGTAATTATAAATCGTTATTTTGTGTCTGATGTTTGACAACTTTTGCACAGTAGTATACGTTTACATGGAGCTAATAATAGACAGTGTTGGAATATTGAATAAACTATGTATATTTATATCATATGATTTGTAAATCAAAACGACAATGTTTTATTCTAAAGAATCACATAACCTGCGGTGTGAGTGTCATTAAAATTGTTGAAGAAATATTGTAATGCACTCCCAACCTATTCATTAAACATTCAAATTAGTTTGACATTGGTTGATTGGTTGGTAGGTTCAGGGTGACGTAACATAAGCCCAATCTTAAAAGCTCGGCCATTTCCGTTTGTCTCCGGTAAATACACCTCGTAAATAAGTGTAGAAATACACCCATATCGTTCGCCCTCACTACTAAAGTCAGCTACATCCGCGTGAAAATAACACCTTATGTATCTGTCAATACGATGGCTATTTTATATGTTCTGGTCAACTTTCTTATTCCTACGGCATAGTAGGACGTATCGCGAAGAAAATGTCAAATATCTTTGTAGAAAAATAGTAACTAGCGCGTATTATGAATGGAATTTACGTCTTGTTTATCACATTACGTCATGAATGATACGTATGACGTTTATTTGGCGTCAACGTAAACGTGACGTTGTGCGAACTTTTATTTCGTAGCGTTCTTTTCTAGATTATACAATTATAATTGTATTCTTGTTTTCAATTCTAGTAGTTAGCAGCTGTCGTTCTCTTTCTCACGTTTAAACTTTAACATATTTGTTGCCGTATGTACGTGTATATGTTGTATAAACCAAAGACCTAAATTACACAGATTGGACACGTCACTGAAAATTTGGAGAAAACGCCTAATAACAGGCAGCAGATTCAGTGATTGTGCATAAAACATTTTTTAGTCATCCAATTTCAATGGGCAATGCATCATGTTGAAGAGCTAAGTTTCTATTACTACATGAAGTAACTCATTTTTGTCTACCTCTTATAAAATACAGAAAATCATAATTTGAATGAGGCAAATCAGGTATTTTCTGATAAAGTTTGAATTTACATTAATTTGATGAAAATGAAAGTAGGTCTGGCTCTTAGGAGCTAGTCTACTGTTTTATTCCTTGACTGATTTCAATAAATGAGGAATCATTTTAAAGCTGAATAATAAATCTATTGCATAAACCTTTTCGTTTTTTCGCAAGTATATTAGAACAGGAGATATAAGGTATGAAAAACGAACGAGATTTCGCGATATTTCAAAAGATCAGCCACGAGATATCGCGAGATTTGGTTTAAACGTAACTGGGGGAGCTGCCATTTTCGAATCATGTGACTGAAATTAGTTCAAAATGTCGTCTTGTTATGTCAGAGGTATTTTCCATTGGATAAAAACCGAGGTGATCAGAATGAACATAAGCCATCACTTGAATCGATCCGTTACGTCAGTATAATAGGATCGACGCCATGATGTTGCGCGCATTATAACGCTAAATTATGAATGGAACCTATGTAGCGTACATCAATGATTTAAAAGTTAATGAGCGTTATCTAAGGTTATATGAGAAATAGAATCTTACATTTGTGCTAATTGCATACGCGTTCAATTTAGTCGACAAAATCTTCAGGACACTCGGCAAAGCCGTGTCATATTGTTTTGTCAACTCTTATTGAAACTCGTATGTACTTAGCACGAATGCAAAATCCTCTATTTATGTAATCAACTGGTAAGTGAATTTGATACCGACCACTCTGTTAACTGAAACCTTTGTACAATTAATCTGTAAATAATCGAATATATTTTGCAAACGGACTAGAGTACTACCTGAACCAATTAATTAGAACTTGATTTGCCACTTCTGTGCTCGGCTGGTTAGGTTGAGTGATGCCTTCACTGTCTGATTCCCTCATACCTTTTATGCACTAGATTAGACGTACCGGCTAAAAATCCACCCAATCCATAACCATTCCTATAATTAAGTCATATGACTGTAGATTATATTAGACATGTTAAGTAATTATTTAACGCAGCCAAAAAATTAGCTCAAACTATAAGAACAACCAAAACACTTTAAATCAGCTTCATTTATTGAAATTGGATGTCTTCACATATTCACTGTGTATAAACGAGTCGATATCCGGCAATCGTAATCAGGCATACGCGTTGAATTATATAGTATGACGACAATAAGTCATACAGTGATCAGATTTTACATGTACTTTCAATAGCAAATTAGCAATAAATGATATTTTTTTTATTAAATAGCAACAGTGGTTCATACGCTATTATATCATAATTATATCGGACATAAAAAGATAAGAAATCATGTGAATGGGTGAAGTATTATCACGATGGTTATGTTCGGTTTCAGTACAGAATGTTTATATAATGGAAATAAATAGCATATACTTTGTTAACGGCATTCAAACAATATACGTATAATTATACATATAGTAAAACTTCGTTAAGTCGAGCATCGATATTACGAGCACCCGGCTTATTTCGAGAAAATTCAAAGCCCTGACGAATTAGCAAAATAGATGTTGTATACTTATATAGCACCACTATGCCGAGCTCCCGGTTTATTTCGACCATTTGGTTTGTCCCGATTAGGTATCGAGATAAAGAAGTTTTACTGTACATTAAACATACATGTTTATGTTTCAGGATGACGGACGATGTCAGGTTTTCCCGGAAACTGTCAGAAGTGTTAGATGATATTGGTATCAATGATAACATTGTGGCTAAGAGAAGGAGAATGTTATCACTTGGTACGGCTATAAAGAATATGAACTTGAGTGAGGATGACAGGATTGACTGGAAATGGTACGTGTTCGGTAGTCAAGTAGAAGGAACTACATCATGTGGCCTGGAATCTGATCATGATTTCCTTAATTGTTCCCACGCGGTTAACGTCATACAAAACATGGATGAATGGCAAGAAGGTTCCATCAATTTTCTTGAAGTCAAAGAGAACACATCACCAGGTTATTGTAAACTACAACTTCTCAGATCTGATATACCATTACCTGTTACAGATGTACCATATGATGATCACGTGATGGATGAGAGGGGAAGAGTTCTGTTGAAACATTCAATTTCGATTGCTTTAAATAGCCTTGATGATGATACAGTTCAGCATGGTCCTGCTAAGATGACTAAAGGAAAATATGGCTTTACTGACCATGATCTTGTACTTGGTTTTCATTGTAAGTCCTGGCCTGATGAAGGTACAGCATGGTTGAACCAAGATGGAGCATGGCCGTCTGACAAGTTGAAGAGAATATGCCGGAGTCGCGGTCATTTTCTAGTACCTGTATCCCCAAAAGGTAGCGAGAATGATAATGTTCAATGGAGAATATCCACCAACGAAGCTGAACAGTGCATGGTATTTAGTTTCAACATAAGTCAAATAAGATGTTATTTTCTAATGAAAGTTACCGTTAAATCATTCATAAATCCAGAGTGTCCAGATGTGATTTCAAGTTACATGTGTAAAACATCAGTTCTTCATTGCATCCAAGACACTATAAACCTGAAATGGGAAGAAGACAACTTATGTAAATGTTTGAATATTTGTTTACAAAAACTGCACGATTTTGTACAAAACCGGAGCTGTCCACATTTTATTATTCCAGGTAACAATCTCATGGTTGATCGTATTTCACAAAATGACAGAGAGAAAATTCTCACGATTCTCAAAGAACTAATGCAGAGTGAGGGTAGATTCTTGTTAGATATAGCTACTGATGATATTGGAGCAAGACTGGTTCACAGTCCTTCAGATAACTGGACGAGTAAACTAACATCGGTCTTATTAGTATTTGATGTAACTGGAATTTTCCAAAGCGAACTATCAGCCATTATTAAATCCCTTGTTGATAAACATCTGACGTTTACTGGACAACGTCTGCATCAAGCTGAACGTATTGTTGTACAACGTGCAAATAGTGAAGGTTCTTCGACGGAGCGTTATGCCTGTAAACTCCTACGTCCACACATAACGTCATTGTGTGGTTCAGTACTAGCAAGTTGTGATCTGAACAATGGCGTACCAGTATCACTGGCTGCACTGACCAGATTACTAGATGGTATTGGTTCCGATGTCTCCTCGGGTCGACTGAAGGTTGCATCTGTGTTGTATTGTACGGGAGACTTTGTTGGTGCAGAATCAATATTAAGTATAACACATGAGCTCTTAAAGGAAAAAATGATTACAGTACAATGTTACTGTTACCCACACGCTCGGTCTATATCGGCTGGTTATATCGATCAGTGTCATGGTCTTGATGAAGAAACCATCATACAGTCTACAGTGTCATACTGTGTAAGATTCATGCCCCAAGAGATGCAATGTTTTCCACATGAACTGAGGTATGAATTGTTTAAATACACGGAACACAATGTACGAATACGACCAGATGATTATAGGCCGTACTTTGCTGCTATAGACTCTCTGCCTTATCTTTACTTTCTACAATACAAGGTGTATGGACAGATTGGAAGACAGGAAGATAAAATAAAAGCACTCTACAATCTAGGAGTGTTTACACAATCAACTGATCCGAACTATGGTCACATGGACACTACTCTGAATCTACTTGGTCAGTGTTTGGTACAAGAGAACAGAATAGAAGAAGCATTGTGGTGTTACATACAATCAATGAAACGTAACCCGACCATCAATGCTGCCCCGTACCTTGTCTGTATTTTGTTGCACAAAGTAGTAAAGCAGAAACGCCCAACACTAGGAATTTAAAAATGTAATGTGAACACAGTGAATGCTGATACATGTACAACTTATATCCAGCAAGAACATATTTTAGATTTGTTTTATGTTGATTTACCATATTTATAATGTACATCTTGTGTTACATACGAGGGGTGAACAATATATTCGAGGAATTTTCTTC
The DNA here is from genome assembly GCA_963678985.1 of Spisula subtruncata. NCBI lineage: Eukaryota > Metazoa > Mollusca > Bivalvia > Venerida > Mactridae > Spisula > Spisula subtruncata. Next base: position 52,887,229 of record OY787664.1, on the reverse strand, counting down.
TAGCCATTTAGTAAGTAAGTAGTAAGTAAGTAAGTAAGTAAGTAAAGTCTTTATTTTACGAGGCTAAGATATTTACAATAATGCAATCTTCCATATGGGCCTCAACATATATACATTAAATATAAAGGGTACATTATTATACATGGAAAATAAGTATACGAATATAATCAACAAAGAAATAGTTACAAAGGTAAGATATATTAACAGGATGAGTCGTGTTTTGTGTCAATGTTTATGGGTATTGCCATTTAATGTATGCATTTTGGAATTTATTTCTTGTGTCTGATTTTCGTACTGCTTTTGATTTCAAATTGGCAGCAAAACTTATAACGGAAATATAAACACATTGAACGCTAATTTAATATCCAGCAAGAGCATATTTCAGATGTTTTTTATGTTGTTTTACCATATTTATAATTTACGTCTTGTGTACCATATACTAGTATTTTATTGAGCAACGTGGTGAAACAGAAACGACCAACAATTGTGAGTTTAAAACGGAAATATGAACACATTGAATGCTAATCCAGCAAGAGCACGTTTCAAATGTGTCTTATATTGTTTTACCATATTTATAATGTTCTTCTTGTGTTACATATACATGTAGATATTTATAATCTACGTCTAGTGTTATATGTACTAGTAGATAGACACACATTGCTGCCAGGAACATCCTTTGCTTGTTGCCTATGGTTTGGTATGATTACATTATTGTACAAGTTCGTTGTATAGTTGTTTACGAATTGCGTTTTGTACACACATTCAGCTGATGATATATCAATTTAATGTGTTTATAATAGACGACACTCACTCATGATATCTATAGAGATGTGTTGACAATCATTCGTGTATGTATTTTAATATATGGCCGTTTACCATATAACAAATAATTTGATCAATAAAGAAGATCAAAATTGAAGTTATTATTGCTGTTGTCTCTGAAATATTTACTGTATATTTAAAAGGCGGTTTTCTTTTAAGTAAATGAAAGATCAAGTCAGTGTATACGCATGTTTAGTCTGTCTAACTTATAAGTCCAGTTAGGATAAACTGACAGTGACGTGTACCCAAAAGATTAAAACCATTGCTTAAATAGGTAGAATTAAGTTTGGTATTGAACTGTTAGTATAATCCTTTATACTTGTTTTTACACCGAATTAGTGGATTGTTCCACTGCGTCACTGGATTTTTATCCTAACTGGACTGTACCCTATGTTTAGAAAGACAACTCCTCAGTCTACTCTTTTTTCATGAAATAATTTCCTTTTGTATCCTCAAACATAGTGCTAGGATATCAGATTACAATAGGTTTACAGAGTTTACCAGACTAGACAATCAAGCCCAGAATAAAATATAGCTAAAATTTAAAACAGTTATGCTAGTTGATTGATAAAATATATTATCTAGTCGGGTGGCCGGACTAACGAAAGTTATATGTCTTAAGTATTCTACACTATAAGATCTTTATAAAGAGATCTATTTGGTTAGTGCTTATGTCAAACGGCAATCTCTGCCCTTGGTAACGTAACGAACAGGTACGTGCCAATGATTGAAAATGACCATAGTTTAAAGTTTTACCGGGACATAACACTGTCCGATTTGCGTAAAATTAATAAACACCTCAATATGACGTCGTGACTCGAACAAAATCTCGTCCCTAGATCAAATCACATGATCACAGTCGGCCAGTGAAATGTAAAATCAAGCAAGCTATAGTCCTATCTTAATTTCGTCCCGTATTGCTTTCAAACGACGTCACGCCATCCTCAAGTTGTGCGCACGTGGCATACTGTGATACCCCGAAGTCAGTGGAGGGTATTTGTAATATAAAAGTCACATATATTAAGTTGCGAAACTCCAAGATGTCATGGACAACTCAGAAGGTGAGAGAGTGGCAGTGTTATCATCTTGCTAGGGCATGCCCTATTCATAGTGTCTAGGATCGACATCCCGGATTGACTCGACTCGAAATTGTCCGGAAAGTTCATACTCATATTCGTATGTCGTATTCCGTAGTGGCTCTACGGGCTCAGTAACGACAGCTAAAGCAATTATGATATCATTGTGATGAAGTCTTCCACTGTCACACAGTGTGCTCAACATCGTCGTCCCTAAGTGTGTTGAAACCAGGACCTACATACACCATTCCTTATACCCGGGTCAAACAGACACAGATGATAATCCCGGGTGACAGTATTACAAGGGTATTACCAGCTCAGTCGGGATTCGCTAGGGTATCTAGAAATGCACGTCATGTCGGAATGCTACGGTTTTTAAAACCTTCATATAGTGTGAAGGATCGACACCCCGGATTACTACTACTGCTGCTGCTGCTGCTGCTGCTGCTAACGACTTTATTTTAAAGATTGCTACGGAGTCGACCAGACATTGTCCGTAGAGTTAATATGTAACTTATTCCGTAGTGGCGCTGCGTGCTCAGTAGCCACAGCTAAATCTATATGGACATTATTGTGGTGTATTCTTCCACTGTAACAGCAACTTTAACCGTCCATAAGTGTGTTGAAACCAGGACCTACCTAAACCATTCCTTATGCCCGGGTCAAACAGACACAGCTGATCATTCCGGGTGACAGTGCGACAAGGCCATTACCAGCTCATTCGGGATTCGCTAGGGTATATAGAAATGCTCGTCATGTCGGAATGCTACGGTTTTTAAAACCTTCATATAGTGTGAAGGATCGACATCCTGGACGACGACGACATCCTGGACGACGACGACATCCTGGACGACGACGACGACATCCTGGACGACGACGACGACGACATCCTGGACGACGACGACGACGACGACGACGACGACGACGACGACGACGACGACGACGACATCCTGGACGACGACGACATCCTGGACGACGACGACGACGACGACGACATCCTGGACGACGACGACGACGACATCCTGGACGACGACGACGACGACATCCTGGACGACATCCTGGACGACATCCTGGACGACGACATCCTGGACGACGACATCCTGGACGACGACGACGACGACGACGACGACGACATCCTGGACGACGACGACGACGACGACGACGACGACGACGACGACGACGACGACGACGACGACGACGACGACGACGGGCTTAGTAACCACAGCTAAATCTATATGGACATTATTGTGGTGTATTCTTCCCCTGTAACAGCAACTTTAACCGTCCATAAGTGTGTTGAAACCACGACCTACATATACCATTGTTGACGCACGGGTCACACAGTCACAGATGATCATCCCGGTTGACAGTGTGAAAAGGATAAAAACGATTTATTTGTTGAACGAAGTAATGAATAATAATGAAGTTTTATTATGTTAATCAATGGCGTATTACAACAAATTTTATCTTAGAAACTGACAAAGTTATTTAAGTTATTTATGTTACCCTAAATTAATGGTCACCCTGTAGATTATTTGAAACATGTTTTATTTCGTAAAACTAGATATCTTACAAATAGTAAGAAGTCACGTGACAAAAACCTTCTTGACTGTAGTATTTATGACGCCACACAGCTGTGAATTTGTCAGAACGCTCAGTTACTACGACACTACAGTAGGTATTCATGTCATATGTTGGTTTGTAAATTGCCAGAACGTGCGGTTACTACGACTTTACAGTAGATATTCACACTATTGGTTGGTTTGTAAATTGCACGAACGATCAGTTACAACGACAATACAGTAGGTATTCACACCATAGGTTGGTTTGTAAATTGTCAGAACGCTCAGTTTCTCCGACACAACAATTTGTATTCACACCGTAGGTTGGTTTGTAAATTGTCAGAACGCTTAATTACTACTAAACTACACTACAGATCTGTTTTTTCTGGTCTGGTATAGTGATCCGCTCTCATAGAGCGTCGATACGTTAGCCAGGGAAGGCAATTTAGTAGTAAACCAATTTTGCTTGATTTCGCTGTACATACTTTTATTAAAATGTCTGAATTTATTAATAGCATTGAGTATAGTTGACGCATGAATTGAGGGTGGTTGTCAAATTTCAAGGCGATGTCAGAAATAAGAGTAGTTTTCTTCAAGAAAAATGCAACAGAAATGGTTAACGACAAAGACACCAAACTAGAGAAATATTTTATAAAAGGCCATGGCCTATAATCTATTTATACAGGGTATAGGCCATGGTTATTTACAAAATATTTCTGTGATCGAGTGCCAGGGGTTTATGTTCACTTAACAAACACGGTGGCTAGTCAATAATTTAGCAGTTTGGGATAACACGGCGGATAGTCAATACGGCAAAAATAGATCGGATGACATGCGTACAAAATAAATTAATTCAGGCGTAAAAACTAAATAATAAGACAGAAGTCTAATTACAAAATCAATATCTTTACAATGGAAGTTTATGCGACATATTTTTAAAGACTACATGTGCAGTGTTACAAAAGGCAATGTGCATTTAAATTAAACTAGTTTTGTATTTCTATTCATTAACACAATATAAGGACAATGTGACTTGTTTGTCATTTACGAGGGGAACAAAGACAATCTTGACGTTATCAGATGGTATTGACTTACTTGATTTACAGTACTGAAAATACTCGAGTTGCTCAATATATCCATTACGTACATTAATTGGTCGAACATGTTACACTAAATGTACCTGAATGTGTTATAATATCATAGTGAACACATTACTTACATTAAGTTTATGGATTAATAATCTCGGATTGACTATTCATTTGGAAGAATGTTTCTAACATTATGGCTTGGACAGAAACTCAATTAATCTAAAGCAGATGTTATCAGAACGAGTCTAAACTTTTACTAAATGTAGTTGGATGTTTCAATATTGATAATTTCATGATGGAAATAGTGTGTGTTTAATTAAAGAAAAGGAAGAAAACATATCAAAGTAATTTTTTAACATATCTGTAATATTGTGTAAAGTTAATATTGATAAATACTAGTTATTTTGTGTCGGACGATCGAGTACTTTTGTTATTGAAAAACAATATACCACCGGTCATGTAAATACAATTATATACAAAAAGATATGATATTATATGCGAGTTGTATATATATGTAGTATTTGCTGGTTACGGAACTTTTCGTGCTGACCAGACTGAAGTTGATAGCTAGTTTTACCATAGGTTTAGAATAATTTGCGGACTATGTATTGATTTCGTACTAACGACCTTCTCATTCTACGCCAGCGATGTTTCCTGTACGTATACCAACAAGCTGTCAAACAGTGTTTAATAACGCATATTTCTCTATTAAACCATTTGATAAGAACCAACTATGACATCAACTAGGTTGGACACACCGTCTTAAAATTGCACTTGCCAATATAAGCCAAAAGAAACATGCATAACGCCAAGACGAGGGATTGTAGTTTTTATCAAACATTTTTTAACTTATTACGTATTTTACGCAGCAAAAGGCATTGGTCAATCTCGTAGAGGAATTCTGTAGTGATAGTTTATTTATCGACACAGAACGATTATCATAATATGTATTGGACATAAAGAAATACTTGTAAGAAATCAAGTGAGCATATGAAGATTTATCATGGTACTGTCCGGTTTCGGTATAAAATGTCATCATGAAGAGAATACATAGCATATCTCCTGTGGTTGGTTTTTGCACATGAATGTCTAATAAGTTGTAATTTAACATTCAAGCAACTTCTCCACATGTGGATGCAAATTGACTTTAACTGTGAATTAGACCTTGATCAACAGGTTAATACTGTACAATGTAACCAAGATCAATAAACACTCAACCAGTGCCCATATAGATTTCATACAAATCCCTGATATTTTCATTATTAATAAAAAAATTGCCTATCCTTTGGGCATGACAGTTGAAATTAATTTATCATGTGCTATTGCAGAAGAGCATCTTCCGCCAAAGTGAAATTTTTGGGCAGACAGATAAAGCACAGATGGAAACTATCCGATGGTTCAGACCAGACGGATTTTATACTGCATCTGTGACTTCCCTGTCGTCTGGAGCTGATGCATGTCCAAATGCATAAATTGTATGACAATGACAACGAGACATATGTAATTGATCATCTTGTGGAATATTTTAAGGAAGGCTCTTTCCAGTTTTTGGATGTTTAAGGTAAATGCACATTGATACTAACAGTTGCCAAAAGCATTAGTGTAAGGATAAATTTAATTTAGTGATTTGCTTGATGATGTTACTGTGTATATATAGTCTATGCCTAATAGGCTTGATCATGTTTACCAAGCTGACTTGTCTTCATTTCTCGTACACTTCAACTAAGATGACAACAATAAGTATGATAATACTTGAACTTTTATTTCTCTTCATGTTGTCTACCATAAATGGATTTATGCAGCAAAATAGTCATCCATTAGGTCTTGCTATGTTTTGCAGCCAAAATACTCACCATGGATGGTACCCGTCTTAAGTTGATTTCTAATGCATGCATGCATTCAATAATATTAAACCTTTGGTAATATTCTTCAATTAATTACCGATTTCTTCCTTTTCAGTGTTTGGGGTTTTCTTTTTACCTACTGTAGACGATAACCTGCATGAGAAGTACATATATCTATAGTGGAAATGTATCTTTGGATCTCCAACCAACCACATGAACCGTAATCCGTGCATGCATTTGGACGTTAAGGAATTACCTATTACATCCAACATCCCCTTTATAAACTGTTTATCCAACGAAGGAAGGACAAACTGATTGATGATCAACTTCATTAATGAATTAGGTATTATATACAGTGTGTACTGAATTATATTTGGATACTTTATTTCATTGTATATATTACATTAACAGGACAATAACCATTCTGGTAGTGCTTCACTCAAGTTGTTTGTCATTCAGAATTCACAAAGTATTTGTGTGAAAACTGTTATTTCCACAAATATAACACATATGGACAAGAATGTACTCCATTCCATTGCTACAGCATAATATTTTATTATTTGTGTTTCTTACTGTACTGGCTAATTAGGAAGTTATTAATTACCATAAATTATTTTCAATGATAACATTAGTTCCAGTAAAAAACCCCGCGAAATTAAATAAAAAAACATAGAAGTTCATTTTGTCATGGCACAAACTGGCCCACCATACTTGAAAATAGTTCCCAAATTTTTTTGTAATATTTTGACAGTTTTTCATGATTTTCTTTTTCATATTTTAGAACTGTTGTTGCATTGTGTCAAGTTTCGTCAGTAGCACTACCTCAAAGTAAGTGTATAGACCATTTTCAATAAAGGACTTTGTGCAATTCACTTGAATAAGTGTTTTTGAAAATTTCCTGCATGATGTGCATGTTGCGTCAAAAGCATTTTTTTTATTAATATTTCATTTTTTAATAATTCATGACATGCACCACTGAATGAAACGTCACTATCAGTTTATTATCTCGACAAATGCACACGACAGGTTTCTGTCGAGATAACACACGATCTTAGGTAGCTCAGATCGATAAAATTTGCCAAACAAGTTCATGCAAAATAGCCCGCCAAATTACGGCGATTCACCGTTATTTTTTAGCGTGTATTCCTTTCCATTTCGGCGAAAAATGCACAGTTATAACAAATGCATTGATGGTGAAATATCATACCTATTACTCGGTATCCATTCTGTTCGATAAATAGAGCGCAATGTGAACATTGAGGACGAAATTCCACTTGTAAACAAAGCAGCTGTCAAAATCAGACGAAAACATCGTGTAAATGAGCCTCCGATTGAAGAGCAACAGGTTCCGGGTCGCTTACAACGCGGAAAATGCGTATCAAGTTGATCCCGATATTTGGCTCAGCTGATCCGGATCAAGTTTAGCTTCATGAACACCAAAATAAAGCTCAAAATCAGCTGATCCAGAAAATGAGGATCAGTTGATCTGATCTTGATCTTTCTATTGATCTTTTGTGAACTCGGGGCCCGAAACATCTCAATTTTGAGCTAATTCTCATTCAAATATTCTGGTATCTTCCTCCGTTAGATTGCGGAGCACACCTCTTCTAAGGTTATTCAGTAATAATCTTCACTGTTGAATAAATCATATTAAAAATAGCATAGTTAGCAATAACATTTTACATAACAATATTAATATATGACATTTTACATATCATACAAACTTGTATATATGCAGAATGTGTTCTAACTATGTGTACAAATTTTGATATACACTAATTTACCAAGAAAAACTATGAAATGCATGAGTTTGCATTTAATGATAATTTAACTAACACTACAAAATATCAACAGAGATATATAATTATACATATTATACCAACGTGTATATACGTAAAAGTATTCGACTATGAACACAAATTTAAGTGTACTATAATCCATCAAGTAATACTATATAATGCACACGCAGCTGCATTTACTGTTAATTTGATTATAGACAAGAAGTCTCAAATGAAATATTTCATTATACATATTATACAAACATGTATGTATGCAGAAAGTATTCGACTATGAACATAAATTTTAACTGTATAAGTAAAATAATTTAACAAGAAAAATCTATATACTGTAAACTTGTAAATATACAGAATGATATATGCAGCATGTTTTCAGCTATGGGTACTATTTTAAGAATAAAATAATTTAACTAGGGACATAAAAACTATACATGTATCTCAACTGAGATATGATATTTTACATATTATACAATCATGTATATATGCAGAACGCATTCAAACTAAGAGAGCTATTGAGCTTGTAATAAGTTAACAAGAAAACTACATAATGCATGAATCCGAAATTTACTGATAAGTTAATTAACATTAAAGAAATCCCAGCTGAGGTATCCCCGTCAAAGACTATACGTAGTGACCAATCCGACTTGCGTAGCGCTACCAGAGACTGAGCGTCTCCGCCGGCATAGCTCAGGAGTCTTATCACTGGTGATAATACAACTGGAGATTTCTGTTTAAGCGTTAAAAGATTTCTGATTTGGAAAAGTGTATAGAGACACTTAAATTAGTGGTAAATTATCATTACCAAAAATTCAATACGACAAGTAACATAATGCACCAGACAGTACATATTAATGCTAAAACATTTAACTCTATCTCCAGAGCTTTCACTAGACTACAAAAGTGAGGAGTCTAAATGACTCCTGACTCTTAATTTTCAAGAGGAATCAAAATATTGTAAGATTATTTACTATAGTAAATTTAACTCTTTACCTTAAATTTTCAAGAGTTAACTTAGACAATTTTGTCAAATTCAAAAGTCAAAATGCAGTTTCAAGAGTCAAATGAAAGCCCTGTATCTTAATGTCAAGGGTGTACGTAACATTCAGTAAATTGCTATGATTAGCATATTGATTTAAATAGAGTAATTTTAGTATTGGGTTGTTTCCTTCAAACATATTTTTGGTAAGATGTACCAAGGATATATATCACAATTAACAGATTGTTATAATTGCCCTAAAATTTAAATAATAATTATTTGTATGCTATTATTTCCTTCAAATATATTTTTAGGTAATTTATCAAATGGTTACATTTTCTTAATCAATATAACTTGCTCCACTACAGGAGAAAATTCCTAGTTTAGGGTTGACTATTATACTCAAGTATATTTATAAATTTTTCAAGAGTAATTTAATATTAACATTATAACTGACAACTTAATGCATATGTATATAATATTTAAGTTTATATTTCATATAAACTTTAATTTAATTGAAAGATGTACAAAATGGCGTACTTAGCAATTTGTTATAATTAACCTGTTTACTTAATTAGTTAAGGTTTGGTTCGAAATAGCTTTGTTTAGCAATTTTACTGTACTATATCAAGATTTAGATAATCTTTAATTCAAATTATTCAAAGCCAACATTTTAAGTATGCTTGATGATATTTGCTTATTTTTATAATTTGAATTTAGCTACTCAGCAAGCTTAAACTTGTCAGGAGGAGAGTCCTTTCGCAATGTAGCTTGTAGCAGATGACTTGCGAATATCTTTCAATATTGCGCTCTTGTTCCTCTGTCAAGGACAGTGTCCCTTTCAGGTTGACATGGTACAATCTAGGACTAGCTGGACTAACAGTTTATTGTCATCAAGAGTGAATGTAGTGGCAATAATTCGCTGCAGTTTCTGTAGACGATCACCACGCATAGTCTGCAATGCACGACAATTGAGCACTTTATTCGTATATGCAAAATGGCGGGTAATATAGTGCTTCCCCCTATTTATTCCTATAATTTCCTTATTAACCCCTTGACTATGGAACAATCTTGATGGATTTGGAAACATCTGAAATCCCTGCGTGTTGACATGGATTTATGTTTTCAAGTACAAATGTAGCATGATTCATGCGTATATAGAGTAGACACATATTTACTATTTTAAGAATCATAGCCCGTATACATAACCGTTATGATTTAGTTAAATGACGTTCATGTTTTCCCCATGTGTTTGACTGGTGATATAGACCAATATAATAATGATTTTAGTTTATTAGAATGTAATAGAACGCTGTGATCAATATAACAAATGACAAGAACAGTAACTCAGTGAGACATGTAGGAATAAGTCAATCAACAGTAGTGCCCCTTTCATGTTAATGCTTGGTTGAGTTAACATTATAAAACAAAGACCTATGAATATAAACTACAGTCAAGTTTTATTTTCTCTGATGTTTGGGACGATTAAAACTATCGACACAAATTGTACATGTTGTGTAATGCGATGCTGTCATCTGAATTATTTAGATGATAAATATAACCCGTCGTTATTGGCGATGTAAGAATGGACTATTACACCGTTTAAATTATAATAGCAATAGGGAATTTCCATATTCTACTTTCGTTTTCAAACTGATAAAATTATGATGGACACGAATTAAGTTAATAGGAAAAGGAGGTCAACTGATCAAAGTAAGATATTTTAGAACTTGATTACTATCCATAAAATTTAAACAGATTATATATAATACGTATTTTAAATCAAACTAGGTGTATATTTGATTAATCGTTATTTTGTGTCGGATGATTCACTTGCTTGGTTACAAAAGAAAACAATTCACTACATTCCGTCCTACAAACACGTATGAACTTGTTTAATCGTTTGATGATTTACGGGTTCGGTAACATCTATATACGACATGTTAAACATCTATTTATACATGCATAAACTTATAGAAGGAGTGAATTTCCATATTCTACTTTCGTTTTTAAATTGATAAAATTATGATCATACTTTATACATGTATGATATACTAGTTATAGGTAAGATATCTAGGTAAGATATCTTTTGGGTAAATCTTTGTTTTGTGTCAGACGATCAATACCTTAGTATACTGAGTAAACTTGACAACACTGATCATATTTATAAATATGACCTATTTAAAGCGTTTTGTAATTGTCTGTTTAGGTAATCACTATATACATGTAGATAGAAAGCGAGATGTTACTGAGCATGCAAATTGTTAAATGACAATCGTTTAAATATCTGTGTTTGCATGTTTGCTTGAACTCATTGATATAGGGAAATACCATATTCTACTTTCGTTTTCGAATTTATAAACTATTGGTAGATACGATTTGAGTTTAAAAGAAAAAGAAGTTAATATAATGAAGTTAATTGAACGCTGTGATTAACTTACGTGGCTATTGTTAACCGATCACCGTCCATCAAATTACAAGAACAGTAACTCAGCGAGCCATATAGGAATTAGTCAATCACCAGTAGTGTCCCTTTTATTTATAATGCTTGCATGGGTTAACAATATAAACAATGATCTATGAATATAAACTGAAGTCAAATTTTGTTTTCTCTGATGTTTAGGACGGTGAAAACAATCGTCGAAAATTGTGCATGTTTTGTGATGCGATGCTGTTATTGAAATTATTTAAATTAAGACGATAAACATAACCCGTCGTTATTGGCTATATAACAACGAACTATTATACCGTTTAAATTATCCAAGCGTGAACTGACATATCTAAAAGGGAATTTCCAAATTCTACTTTCGTTTTCAAACTGATAAAATTATGATGGACACGAATTGAATTAAAGGAAAAGGAGGTGAACTGATCAAAGTAAGACATTTTAAAACTTAATTAATATCCATAAAATTTAAGCAGATTATACATAATAATATAAAACAAACTAGATCTATATTCGATCAATCGATAGCTTGTGTCGGACGATTCACCTTATTGGTTACTAAGTAAACAATGCATCACAATCCTTCCTATCAACAAGAAGGAACAAACTTGTTTAATCGTTGTATTACATGTACTATCCGACCAACGATTTTTGACAGTTACGTCATTTCGTAAACAATCTATTAATAAGCAGGGTATATCCCCAAAAAGATCGGGGATCATATTATATAGATGTATGTCTATACCAATTCATAAATTGCAAGCAATGCATGGTTCTGTGGATGTATTTGTTGACTCTCACGCAGACGATCTTAGTTCAAAGCTTGTGATAGCCATTAAACTATAACATTTTTTTCTTGTATTATAAACGAAAAATGTATACCATTGGATGATTTGATAAGATATTCATTTTGAAAATAAAGTTTTTGCCCTATTCTTGTTAAATTTAACCCGTGGAATTCGTGTGATTGAAAACTCGTTCAGGATAGCTGTTGGTTTCTCTTAGTTCTTCAAAGACTCGATCCCTACTATAATTTAAAACTTGTTCTTCGCTGATAAATTAAGTCATTTTAAGTTGAGTGAAATGACCAAGGTGTTTTTACTCAAGCAGCATTCAAGTACACTTGTATGTGACTGCAAAATAAATAAGCATAAAAAGTTCTGCTGAATGGGTTCGAACTCGACACGTTTTAATTAGAAATCTACTAATACTGCACCGTTATCCTCTCGGCCACGATTTCATGCAGATTAAGGTAAAGAATTATACTGATAATCCCCATTTTTGCAGACGATATATAAAGTCAGCATTTGATTGTAAATACAACATGACGTCACTGTCAGGTATCCCTGGTCGGACTGTAGCTCATCTGATTTTTGAAAAAAAGATGAGTTATTGTCATCACTTGATCGTCGTCGGTGTCGTCGTCGGCGTCGGCGTCGATGTCGGCTTCGGCGTTGCATGGATAAGTTTTGTGTTTAGGTAAACTTCTTTCATAAACAATCTAAGCTATTGTTTTGAAACTTGCAGCACTTGGTCACCATCAATACCTGAACCTGTAAAGCAAAACACATAACTCCGATCTGCATTTTGTAAGAATTATTGCCCTTATTTGACTTAGAAAATAAAATACCTTGGTTAAGTTTTGTGTTTAGGTCCACTTTTCTCATACACTATCAGAGTTAGTGCTTTGAAACTTTCAACACTTGTTCACCATCAATACCTGACCATGTCAAGCAAGACCCATAACTCTGATATGCATTTTACGTGAGTAATTTCCCCTTTTTGGACTGAGTCAATTCCTTGGTTACGTTTTGTGTTTAGGTCCACTTTTCTCATACACTATGTGTGCTATTGCTTTGAAACTTGCAACACTTGTTCACCATCAATACCTGACCATGTCAAGCATGAATCATAACTCTGATCTGCATTTTAGTGAGCTATTGCCCCTTTTTGGACTTAGTGAATTCCTTGGTTAAGTTTTGTGTTTAGGTCCACTTTTCTCATTCACTATGATGGCTATTGCTTTGAAGCTTGCAACACTTGTTCACATCAATACCTGTCCATGTCAAGCAAGACCCATTACTCTGATCTACATTTTGCAAGAGTAATGGCCCCTTTTGGACTAGATAATGCTTTGGTTAAGTTTTGTGTTTAGGTACATTGCTTTATTTTCACGTTATAAATGTTGAATACATTTTCCACATAATCTATATCCTCTAGCTCTTGGATCTAACTGCAGTGTTAGTTGTTATACCCTCAATGTGTTGTCACAATTAATAATTGTATAAAATTGAACACTTCTATATAGTCCTGACATCTACCTACCCAGCAGTATTGTGTATTATCATGTAACCACCATACTGTTTATGTCAACTTGCTTCATTACGTATTCACTATCAATACCCTACTCTGTAAAACTCTGTCCTACTTCATGCTAAGGTTGTCTGCCTTTTGGCAGTGACAGATATCAGATGAGCGTCTGCACCCGCAAGGCGGTGCTCTTTTGATTTTCTGGTTCGTTAATATCTATATACGAGAGTTTAAACTTCTATTCACCCATGCATAAACTTATAGAAGGAGGAAAGTTCCATATTCTACTTTCGTTTTAAAATTGATAAAATAAGGATTGACACGATTTGAGTTTAAAAGAAAAGGAATTGAACTGATCAAAGTAAGACATTTTATTACTTAATTAATATCCATAAAATTAAAGCAGATTATTGATAATATTATAAAACAAACTATATCTATATTTGATAAATTGATAGTTTGTGTCAGACGATTCACCGAGTAAGTTACTAAGTAAATAATTCACAACATTCCGTCCTATCCACAAATATGAACTTGTTTAAGTGTTTTATTATTGTCAAGTTTGGTAATTTCTCTATACAAGAATATATAGCGATATGTAACTTAATACACGTTTAAAAATCTATGTATGCATAAACTTGCAGTAGTATGGAGTATCCATATTCTACTTTAGTTTTCAAATTTATAAAAAGCTATTGACACGATTTGTGTTTGAAGGAAATGAACGTTATATTTAACCAAAATAAAAACTTCCATAACATATTTTTTATTATGATTTTTTAGTTCACCTGAGCACAAAATGCTCAAGGTGAGTTATTGTGATCACTCACCGTCCGTCGTCCGTCCGTCTGTATGTCCGTACGATTGCATTGGTAGTTGTGGGGTGTGGAACAATAGGCTATTTTAAGATTCCATTCATTCCGTCGCTTGTGGGGTGCAAAATGCTACTTGTGGGTTGCAACCAAACAAAAGAAAGAACAAAACACAACCTCACAAATACCGTCTCATGAGTACGTCCGTCCGTCCTTCTGTCCGTCCGTCAACACTTTCAAACGACATCTCCTCTGAAACCATTTGGCCAATTTTGATGAAATTTTGCCAGGATGTACGTGGCATTGGGGGATTTAGTAATTGTTCAAATTATGGCCCTGGGGTGAAAATTGGCCCCGCCCCGGGGGTCACCAGTTTTACATAGACTTATATACGGAAAACATATAAAAATCTTCTTGTCTAAAACTACAATGCCTAGAGCTTTGATATTTGGTATGTAGCATCATCTAGTTGTCCCCTACCAAGATTGTTCAAATTATGCCCCTGGGGTCAAAATTGGCCCCGCCCTGGGGGTCACCAGTTTTAGTACATAGACTTGTATAAGGAAAACATAAAAAAAAATCTTCTTGTCTAAAACTACAATGCCTAGAGCTTTGATATTTGGTATTTAGCATCATCTAGTGGTCCCCTACCAAGATTGTTCAAATTATGCCCCTGGGGTCAAAATTGGCCCTGTCCCAGGGGTCAGGTTTTTACATAGACTTATATAGGGGAAACATATAAAAAATCTTCTTGTCTTAAACTACAATGCCTAGAGCTTTGATACTTGGTATGTTGCATCATCTAGTGGTTTTCTTGATCGTTCAAATTATGCCCCTGGGTGAAAACTGTGCAGGGCATTTATTAAGCAGGTGAGCGATATAGGGCCATCATGGCCCTCTTGTATTGATAAATCGTTGTTTTGTGTCGGCAAACTATTGTATCGACTACTTTTGTCATTGAATAAACTACGTGTATTTTCCAACGTTCGTGTTAATAATTGTGACATGCTATGAGTAAGAAAGATAAAACTAAACAAAAACATGGTTAAATGGCAACCGCTTAAGCTAAGTATCTTAATTTCCACGTGTCCATGAATGGTACATGTTTAAAGGGATGGGAATGTCCACCTGCGGTTAAATATTGTTTGGTAAAATAATGACCTCACCAAACGTTGTATTACAGCATGCATCAAATTATGCCTGTGTTTTAAAGCAACACATTGTCGAACATCAAACGAATGTTTACAAGCATTCATACAAATTGACAGATTCTGAAGTTGACAATTACTCACAATCCTTGCATATCACATGTAATGTACACATTGTGACCACATTTTGAGAAAACATGAGCTACGTATAAATATACATGACCTGTGGTATAAATAAACATGTACTTCACTGCTTCTAAGTACATTGAGTATATTTATCGACTGATAAACAAGTAAAACATGTTTTGAAACTTTGCACATAGTCATACTAGGTTCGCTTGTAAACTACCATGGTCCTTTTCATCCCATTTTTATTAAATACGAGTAATATATGTACGTGGGTATCTTGTTAATGTGCAATTCTTTTAGCAATGTTTTTTCTATTTTATGGGCGATCACCATTGAGTTAATTACATTTCAAAGGACACATTTTCATTAAACACTGTTTAGTACACAATGGACAATAACTCAAAATAATTAATGGCGCTATGTAATACATAAATTAATTTGCTTTAAAGCATAACGCCGATTGAATAGAGTACATTAACTATATTTCTCAATTGTCTTGTAAAAAATATACGAGGTAAAAAAGTGATCGATTAGAAGTGTATGCACTGTGTATAAACGAGTTGATTTCCGGCTATTGCAATAAGGTATACACGTTGAATTATATATTGCGACAATAAGTCATACATCAATCAGATTTGACATGTTTTTTCAATAGCAATAAATGATACAAGTTGTAGTTTATAGCAACAGTGATTTGGTTCATACGCTGTAATATCATAATTGTATTGGACATACACATATAAGAAAACATGTGAACGGGTGAAGTATCATCATGGTAATGACCGGTTTCAGTACACAGTGTTTATATAATGGAAATAAATAGCATATACTTTGTTAACGCCATTCAAACAATATACGTATAATTATACATATAGTAAAACTTCGTTAAGTCGAGCATCGATATTACGAGCACCCGGCTTATTTCGAGAAAATGCAAAGCCCTGACGAATTAGCAAAATAGATGTTGTATACTTATATAGCACCACTATGCCGAGCTCCCGGTTTATTTCGACCATTTGGTTTGTCCCGATTAGGTATCGAGATAAAGAAGTTTTACTGTACATTAAACATACATGTTTATGTTTCAGGATGACGGACGATGTCAGGTTTTCCCGGAAACTGTCAGAAGTGTTAGATGATATTGGTATCAATGATAACATTGTGGCTAAGAGAAGGAGAATGTTATCACTTGGTACGGCTATAAAGAATATGAACTTGAGTGAGGATGACAGGATTGACTGGAAATGGTACGTGTTCGGTAGTCAAGTAGAAGGAACTACATCATGTGGCCTGGAATCTGATCATGATTTCCTTAATTGTTCCCACGCGGTTAACGTCATACAAAACATGGATGAATGGCAAGAAGGTTCCATCAATTTTCTTGAAGTCAAAGAGAACACATCACCAGGTTATTGTAAACTACAACTTCTCAGATCTGATATACCATTACCTGTTACAGATGTACCATATGATGATCACGTGATGGATGAGAGGGGAAGAGTTCTGTTGAAACATTCAATTTCGATTGCTTTAAATAGCCTTGATGATGATACAGTTCAGCATGGTCCTGCTAAGATGATTAAAGGAGAATATGGCGATACTGACCAGGATCTTGTATTTGGTTTTCATTGTAAGTCCTGGCCTGATGAAGGTACAGCATGGTTGAACCAAGATGGAGCATGGCCGTCCGACAAGTTGAAGAGAATATGCCGGAGTCGCGGTCATTTTCTAGTACCTGTATCCCCAAAAAGTAGCGAGAATGATAATGTTCAATGGAGAATATCCACCAATGAAGCTGAACAATGCATGGTATTTAGTTTCAACATTAGTCAAATAAGATGTTATTTTCTAATGAAAGTCGCGCTTAAATCATTCATAAATCCACAGTGTCCAAATGTGATTTCAAGTTACATGTGTAAAACATCAGTTCTTCATTGCATCCAAGACACAAAAAACCTGAACTGGGAAGAAGACAACTTATGTAAATGTTTGAATATTTGTTTACACAAATTACACGACTTTGTTCAAAACCGGAGCTGTCCACATTTCATTATACCAGGTAACAATCTCATGGTTGATCGTATTTCACAAAATGACAGAGAGAAAATTCTCACGATTCTGCAAGAAATACTGAAGAGTGAGGGAAGATTCTTGTTAGATATAGCTATTGATGCTATTGGCGCAAGACTGAAAAACAAGTTAATGATGTTTCACAGTCCTTCAGATAACTGGCCGAGTAAAGTAACATCGATCTCATTAGTATTTGAAGTAATTGAATTTATCCAAAGCAATCTATCAGCTATTATAAAATCCCTTGTTGATAAACCTCTGATGTTTACTGGGCAACGTCTGCATCAAGCTGAACGTATCGTTGTACAACGTGAAAATAGAGAAGATTCTTCGACGGAGCGTATTGCCTGTAAACTCCTACATCCTCACATTACGTCATTGTATGGTTCAGTACTAGCAAGTTGTGATCTGAACAATGGCGTACCAGTATCACCAGCAGCACTGACCAGGTTACTAGATGGTATTGGTTCTGATGTCTCCTCGGGGCGACTGAAGGTTGCATCTGTGTTGTATTGTACGGGAGACTTTGTTGGTACAGAATCAATATTAAGTGTTTCACATGAGCTGTTAGAGAAAAGGGCGATTAATGTGGCATGTAACTGTTACCTACACGATCGGTCTATATCGGCTGGTTTTATCGATCAGTGTCATGGTCTTGATGAAGAAACCATCATACAGTCTACAGTGTCATACTGTGTAAGCTTCATACCCCAAGAGATGCAATGTTTTCCACATGAACTGAGGTATGAATTGTTTAAATACGTGGAACGCAATGCACGATTAAGTCCAGAAGATGACAGGCCGTACTTTGCTGCTATAGACTCCCTGCCTTATCTTTACTTTCTACAATACAAGCTGTATGGACAGATTGGAAGACAGGAAGATAAAATAAAAGCACTCTACAATCTAGGAATGTTTACACAATCAACTGATCCGAACTATGGTCACATGGACACTGCTCTGAATCTACTTGGTCAGTGTTTGGTACAAGAGAACAGAACAGAAGAAGCATTGTGGTGCTACATACAATCACTGAAACGTAACCCTACCATCAATGCTGCCCGGTACCTTGTTTGTATTTTATTGAGCAAAGTCGTGAAACAGAAACAACCAACAATTGTGAGTTTAAAACGGAAATATGAACACATTGAATGAATGCTTATCCAACAAGAGCACGTTTCAAATGTGTCTTATATTGTTTTACCATATTTATAATGTTTTTCTTGTGTTACATATACGTGGGGTTATCCAAAAGTTCGTGGACTTTTGCTCATAAAAGTTTGTTTTAAGTCAGATCAGTATGAAAATTACCATGCAGTGACATTAATCTATTACAAACAGTAATCTCAAAATATTTTTATAAAGTACCCTTTGTATCAAGAGTAACACGTTGTCTTAGCAACACAAAAATGCGTATGAAGCGCACTGCAGATTTTTCCTAGTAAAATGCGTTACGTTATTGTCGATTGTTGCAGTGTTTCGTCATTTAAAAACACAAAAATGCTTCCTCGTTTTCATTAATGTAATACCGATATTTTGATATAATTTAAAGGCTTTATCTTATATATTCGTCATTTTATTAATATGAGGGTTAATGTTGTCATATAAAATTTAACGTAAAAAATGACGTCACAAGATTTCATTTGCAGTCGCAAAATAATTCAATTATAGAATACACTTAGGAGAACACGCAACGAAGACAATATTGGTTTGGCAAAATAAGTATGAACCCTACTGCATTGTTATGAATTGTTTTTAAATGGCATAAATAGTTAACAGAAAGTCAGGGTGATGTGACAGACGTTGCATGTTAATAGGAACAAAACCGACGTTCAACGAATGAGCGTTACTTTGGTAAGAATCGACCATCCTTGGAATTAGTAAAAAAAACACTTATAGACATAGAAACGACATAATTCAGTACACATCGATATAACGAGTGTGTTTGCATATTATAAGTACGAGAGGTGTTCAACTTATTTATGAACAAAACATGAACACCGATTGTGCAATATTGAATGAAAACAATTGAAATATCTTTTTGAAACCATGCGAGAAAATGTTTTAAGTTGAACATATGATCATCATACATTGTATATTTCATTTGGTTCAAGCTTAAAACAACAATTTAGTAGATGATGTTGTTTTTCCTGTTTTTAAGGCAAAATGGCCCTTTTATAAGCATCAAGAAAGTGTTAGTAAATTTTTATTTTACATTTTTAATGAGAACATCAGTGATATTTGTCGTAAAAAGCGTTATTTAAGTTCTGTTTCCAGTAATTGTGAAATGGCACCAAAAATTGAAAATTGCCAAACATTGCCAAAACCTACACTATAAAGTTAAATTGGTTTTATGATATCTATGATGAATCCATCAGCAAAACGTGGAATAGTACCACAGATGGAAGTGTCCATAGAAACTATCAGTGACATTATTTCGAAACAGTTTAATGCATAGTTCTGGGAAAATGCGAAGTTCCTACGCAGAAAATCAAGAAAAACATGCCTCGCAGCCCAAAGTCTTGGAATCTAGAAATACGAAATAAACAACATTATGTGGAAAAAATGTTTCATTATGAGGAAGCAATGCTGAATCATAAAAAATGTTATGATAGATAATGGTATGCTATTTTAGGAAAGGTTACAGGGATAGGGAGAAGTTCATGTTTGTCCAGCTTTGTGAGTTCTCGGCTGTTTTCAAGGAAAGGCATTGGGCTTGTTGTTATGGAAATACGCACATCAAAATCAATATCCAATTGACGAAATTGAAGGCTGTGGTCTATGTACGAACAGTTTCAAATCAGGTTTTCAACAAAAAAGTGTTACGTATCGTTCCTAGTGACTGTTCCAAGAACATAGTGTTTCGTCAAGATTCAGCTGCAAGTCACCAATTACAACACCAAATAAAAAAACTTAAGAATATAAATTTGATAAATATTTTAACCAAACAGTGGATGTCAAAGTCTTCTCATGCTTTAACAATATAATTCTCGATCTGGTTGATACTAAAACCACGATTAAAGAAGGAAAATGTAAACGTAATTATTACGAGTTTCGGACCTTCAAAACGCAAATAACAACACCCTCTACCCTAATGTCGATTATGATTTAACCGTAACGTATTGGCAATTTACAATTATTATATATTATTCTTGATACACTACTTTACACAATATAAAAGTTTTTATTCAATTTCATTGTTAGAGTAACAAAATATTGATGTTCATTTTCTGTTCATAAATAAGTTGAACACCTCTAGTACACAGCTGATTACGGGAAACGAAGAACAACTGATTAACAGTGTTTAACAGCTTCATGAAATTAAATAGTCTGAGGGTGACGTCGTACGGCATTCTGAACGTGCGCCAGGTATGCCTACCACGCATGCTTATAAATGCTATGTTTGTGTTATTTTTAATAATATTTGGTATACTTGTACAATATACATCAATTCTACAGGGAACATAGATTCTTAGCTTTAAGTCAAATGGTTTTTGAATAAGAGAAAAAGTCCACGAACGTTTGGATAACCCCACGTACATGTAGATATTTATAATCTACGTCGTCTAGTGTTATATGTACTAGTAGATAGACACACATTGCTGCCAGGAACATCCTTTGCTTGTTTCCTATGATCTGGTATGATTACATTATTGTACAAGTTCGTTGTATAGTTGTTTACATATAGCGTTTTGTACACACATTGAGCTGATGATATATCAATTAATTGTGTTTAAAATAGACGACACTCACTCATGATATCCATAGAGATGTGTTGACAATCATTCGTGTATGTTTTTTAATATATGACCGTTTACCATATAACAAATAGTATGATCAATAAAGAAGATCAAACTTGAAATTATTATTGCTGTTGTCTCTGAAATATTTACTGTATATTTAAAAGGCGGTTTTCTATTAAGTAAATGAAAGATCAAGTCAGTGTATACGCATGTTTAGTCTGCCTAACTTATAAGTCCAGTTAGGATAAACTGACAGTGACGTTATCGTTTACGTGTACCCAAATGATTAAAACCATTGCTTAAATAGGTAGAATTAAGTTTGGTGTTGAACTGTTCGTATAATCCTTTATACTTGTTTTTACACCGTATTAGTGGATTGTTCCACTGCGTCACTGGATTTTTATCCTAACTGGACTGTACCCTATGGTTAGAAAGACAACTCCTCAGTCTACTCTCTTTTCATGAAATAATTTCCCTTTGTATCCTCAAACATAGTGCTAGGATATCAGATTACAATAGGCTTTTAGAGTTTACCAGACTAGATAATCAAGCCCAGAATAAAATATATTATCTAGTCGGGTGGCCGGACTAACGAAAGTTATATGTCTCAAGTATTCTACACTATAAGATCTTTATAAAGAGATCTATTTGGTTAGTGCTTATATCAAACAGCAATCTCTGCCCTTGGTAACGTAACGAACAGGTACGTGCCAATGATTGAAAATGACCATAGTATAAAGTTTTACCGGGACATAACACTGTCCAATTTGCGTAAAATAAATAAACACCTCAATATGATGTCGTGGTTCGAACAAAATCTCGTCCCTAGATCAAATCACATGATCACAGTCGGCCAGTAAAATGTAAAAAGGAAGCATGCTATAGTCCTTGCTTTCGTCCTATTACTATCTTAATTTCTTCCCGTATTGCTTTCAAACGACGTCACGCCATCCTCAAGTTGTGCGCACGTGACATACTGTGATACCCCGAAGTCAGTGGAGGGTATTTGTAACATAAAAGTTGCGAAACTCCAAGATGTCATGGACATCTCAGAAGGTGAGAGCGTGGCAGTGTTATCATCTAGCTAAACAGCTAAATCAATTATGATATCATTGTGATGAAGTCTTCCACTGTCACGCAGTGTGCTCAGCATCGTCGTCCCTAAGTGTGTTGAAACCAGGACCTACATACACCATTCCTTATACCCGGGTCAAACAGACACAGATGATAATGTGCTTGGTCCAAAGAACTACATCATGTACACAAAACCAGTCGGTGCAATCTGTAGAAAACATCAATTGCAACATCATTTCTATGCTGATGACTTACAATTATATATGGCGTTCAAACCAAAAGATTGTGTCTCGCGGGATGAAACTCTGCAAAGAATTGAAGCTTGTCTGAAGGATATCTTGCACTGGATGAAAGATAATTTGCTGAAACTAAATGCTGACAAAACAGAGGTAATCCTGTTTGTACCAAAACGGAATGCCAGCACAGCTGAGAATCTCACAGTGACAGTTGGCGACGCTGTAATCAAACCATCATCGATGGTGAGAAACCTTGGTGCAATGTTGGATTCACATTTGGACATGGATAAACATGTAAACTCTGTTTCAAGGTCGTGTTTCATGCAGATCCGACAAATAGGTCAAATCAGACAATATTTGACTGTTGATGCAACAAAATCCCTGATTAATTCTTTAGTAACATCGAGACTAGATTACTGCAATTCATTATTATGTGGCACCCCGAAAATCATTCTGAATAAACTACAAATTATTCAAAATACAGCTGCCCGCCTCATCACACGGACACCGCGTTAAAATCACATCACTCCTGTACTAAAGGATCTTCACTGGCTGCCTGTACAGTACAGAGTAGAGTACAAGGTTTTGACTCATGTTTTCAAAGCACTACATGGAAAATCGCCTGGCTACATCAGAAGTATGTTGGAAGTATATACTCCACAAAGACAGCTAAGGTCTCAAAATGATTCTGTTCTTCTAGTTGTGCCAAGGACGAGGACTGTGACCTACGGTGACCGATGTTTCACAGCTGCTGCACCGAAACTCTGGAATGCACTGCCAACAGCGCTCAGAGACAGTAAAACACTCCCGTCCTTCAAGAAAGCCCTGAAAACGCATTATTTTACTATAGCTTATTCATGCTGAAGTTCATGGTTAAGTAGACGCCCGTCTACTGGGTTAAGTAGAGCCCCGTTTCAAAGTGTGGTAAGGTCTAGAAGAAAGTATGTTATTTCTTCGACCTTTATGGTAAGGTCTAGAAGAAAGTATGTTATTTCTTCGACCTTTATGGTAAGGTCTTGAAGAAAGTATGTTATTTCTTCGACCTTTGTAACTCATATGATGATAGTAACTTTATGTCATCTGTGAGTCATCCCCCTTTTAAAGGAAGTATCATTATTCCTCTAAGGGTTAAGGACATGTGGTAATGGTACTTGACGTTATCCTTGTCCTAGTTGAGGTTTACATTCAGTTAATACCCCTACAAATAATCAAATCGTTGTACACCACTATCTTATTGTAGCAAAGTATTTCTATATACCATGTCTCCTAAGTTTAATATTGCATTTCGTTTCGGCAATATGGTACAATATGATGGGAGACTAAATAGCGTTGATAAAAATGTTTTTGTATATTTTATGTACATTGTATATTGTTTTAAACATGTATAAGTCGGGAATGTACAGCACTTTTGAACGTGTGTATACATGAAAAAAGGGCTATATAAATATGGTATAATAATAATAATAATAATAATCCCGGGTGACAGTATTACAAGGATATTACAAGCTCAGTCGGGATTCGCTAGGGTATCTAGAAATGCACGTCATGTCGGAATGCTACGGTTTTTAAAACCTTCATATAGTGTGAAGGACCGACACCCCGGATTACTACTACTACTACTGCTGCCGCTGCTGCTGCTGCTGCTGCTGCTGCTAAAGACTTTATTTTAAAGATTGCTACGGAGTCGACCAGACATTGTCCGTAGAGTTAATATGTAACTTATTCCGTAGTGGCGCTGCGTGCTCAGTAACCACAGCTAAATCTATATAGACATTTAATATACATGTATATATAGTGTGGTGTATTCTTCCACAGTCACAGCAACTTTAACCGTCCATAAGCGTGTTGAAACCACGACCTACCTTTATTATTCTTGATTGATGCCCGGGTCACACAGTCACAGCAACTTTAACCGTCCATAAGCGTGTTGAAACCACGACCTACCTTTATTATTCTTGATTGATGCCCGGGTCACACGGTCACAGCAACTTTAACCGTCCATAAGTGTGTTGAAACCACGACATACCTTTATTATTCTTGATTGATGCCCGGGTCACACGGTCACAGCAACTTTAACCGTCCATAAGTGTGTTGAAACCACGACCTACCTTTATTATTCTTGATTGATGCCCGGGTCACACAGTCACAGCAACTTTAACCGTCCATAAGCGTGTTGAAACCACGACCTACCTTTATTATACTTGATTGATGCCCGGGTCACACAGTCACAGCAACTTTAACCGTCCATAAGTGTGTTGAAACCAGGACCTACATATACCATTGTTGATGTCCGGGTCACACAGTCACAGCAACTTTAACCGTCCATAAGTGTGTTGAAACCAGGACCTACATATACCATTGTTGATGTCCGGGTCACACAGTCACAGCAACTTTAACCGTCCATAAGTGTGTTGAAACCACGACCTACCTTTATTATTCTTGATTAATGCCCGGGTCACACAGTCACAGCAACTTTAACCGTCCATAAGTGTGTTGAAACCACGACCTACCTTTATTATTCTTGATTGATGCCCGGGTCACACAGTCACAGCAACTTTAACCGTCCATAAGCGTGTTGAAACCACGACCTACCTTTATTATTCTTGATTAATGCCCGGGTCACACAGTCACAGCAACTTTAACCGTCCATAAGTGTGTTGAAACCACGACCTACCTTTATTATTCTTGATTGATGCCCGGGTCACACAGTCACAGCAACTTTAACCGTCCTCAAGCGTGTTGAAACCACGACCTACCTTTATTATTCTTGATTGATGCCCGGGTCACACAGTCACAGATGATCATTCCGGGTAACAGTGTGACATAGACATGACCAGAGGTCGGCTGGTCCTCTGTTGGTATTTACCATGGTATATATAAATACGCGTCATGTCGGAATACGGTTTAACAGTGTAGATTGACGGTTGGGCAACGGACAAGCTCCGGGAAGTAAGAATTATAATTATATTGGTATTCCCCGTACTAAGCTGGTTTTCTGATATCCCTTCCCGTGTGACTTCATGTTCTATTGAACGATTCAAAACCAACTATGATGTTAGCCATTTCATCAAGGTTTATCACGGATTTCCCCAAACGTTTCGTTGTCGATGTCGCTAGAGTTGTCTCCATGTAAGACATGGGTTCTATCAGATTACAAATAGGGACTCAACAGTTACGCCAAAACGATTTAAAACTACCAGACGGCGTGATGTTAGTTATGAGAAATTTTTTAAGGGAATCGGACAGGGCAGGCAGCTTAACCAGCCGATGACAGAAATCAGTAACAACCCAACATAACACTGTTACATGGAGCAATGCCCATACATAACCACAGGTGGCAGTATCAGTGTTTTGTCCGCAAACGATTAAAAACAAATCCGTACTGAGATGATATACTATCAAGGTATAAAGCGTACTATATGTCTCTATGCCAAAGATTGTGGAACATTGCATCTCGTTGTTTCAACAAAAGATACGGGCGCTGAAGAAAAATCGCTATACAAGTCATTCAAATGAACTATAAGATATTCATTCTTACCGAAAATCTCGTTCAATTGTATCTTATAACTGCGAAACAGCAAAACAGTGTTACTTTCGTTATTTAACTTCGCTCAAGGTCATTTTATTTATGCACTGGTTACCCGCTGCGCTCACAGTATCGTAATTATTGTTGGGAACCAAGCCTATGCGATGTTCCACAATCTTTGGACATAGACATGTACTACGCTTTATACCTTGATAGTGTACATGGAGTTGGATAGACAATCGATATTATATATACGGTCCATGTAGTGTATCAGCTCAGTGACGGTTTTTTTCTTTTTCTTTTCTAAAGACTGATACTGCCACCTATGTACATAACCTACGGAAAATATCAAAAAGCCAAAGCCCCCTCCGTAAAAGAGCACGGTGATGTCGTCCCTGTCCATTATTTAGCTCGACTATTCGAAGAATATGGATAAGTATTCTACAAACCAATTCGTCGGCTTAACACTCTTGGTTTGCAGACTGTGTTATTAGACTATATCTAGCAAATTATTCATACTATAGCATTGTAACTTACACCACCATTATTAGTGTACCTGACTATTCAAGTGCAATAATCTGACTATTCAAGGGCAATAACCTGACTATTCAAGTGCATCAAGTGCAATAACCTGACTATTCAAGTGCAATAACCTGACTATTCAAGTGCAATAACCTGACTATTCAAGTGCAATAACCTGACTATTCAAGGGCAATAACCTGACTATTCAAGTGCATCAAGTGCAATAACCTGACTATTCAAGTGCAATAACCTGACTATTCAAGTGCAATAATTCCGTTCAATTCAGTTATAAATTTACGTTTTTGGTACATGTACTAGCTATTTTGGACCATATCTTGCAAAGTGCACGTGCTATAGTGTTGAAACTGAAACTTTCAACACGTGTTCACCGTCATGAGTCAAACTATTGTTCAAGTGCAATGACTTCATCGTTATGTTCCCTTTTGAACTAAGACGTTTTGGTAAAGGTTATTGGCGCATTCGACTGTATGATGTCATATCTTGTAAAGTATTCATGCTATATCATGCAACTCTTGTTTACAATCATCAGTGATTTTAGTTAGAGTTACGCCACTTTCTTACTTGGGCATTTCTTTATTAATGCTTTATTAAGTTACATAATTCCTACCCATTATTGTCTCATATGCTATCAATGGTATTGCATTGACAGTAAGTTTTGTACGTCTGTTTTAAACTGTAATGTTTGTGACAAATGGCTTTGAATAGTCGGACACACTCTGTTTTTGACAGCTCCTGTCTCATAGTTTTCACTGAACGTTATTTAAGTATATCCCAGAAGAATAAAAACAATCTAAAGATCCGTGTACATCTAAGAGAGTTATTTTATTTCTAACAAAACAACAAAAACAACAACAAGAACGTATTTTAAACAAGTACAAATAAAAAGTCAACAACTAAGTAGGCAAGCATCTAATACAAACTATAACAATGTTCATGTTTTCATACAGTTATATACATAAGCTGGGTATGTAAGACAAAACAATAACTACACTAATTTTATCACTGTTTATAAACAAGCCGAGTTCCGGCAAACGCACTAATGAGTACGCGTTGAATTATAGAGTGCGGCAATAACGAGTACTGTGATCAGAGTAAATGATACAAGTTGACTTTTATAGGACTTCGATAAGCCTATAGTGATTTGGTTTATACGCTGTGTATATCATATACGGGGAAGTATTAAGTACAACCAAAAACTCTAAAATAAACTATGCGTACTTGTACTTGTGAGACTATGACGATAACTGCAACTTAGTAATCAAATAAATTGTATTTTATTTTTAAATAATGTCTTGTCATAAGGCGTATATCGAGAATTAAACACGTCATATCAAAAACACACCTAACATGAAAGCAATTTGCCGCTTATTACATATACGTATGATTACATTGAACGTAACTGTAAGGCATTAAAAATCAAAGTTTACAATAATTTTTTGTGTAAGGTGGCAATTTGCTATGTAAAACCGAAACTACAAGGGTCATAATATAAGAATACATTAACAAACTGCATTAATGTTTGACAACATTATCTTCAAATTACTTCAATCACATCGGATAATCAATGTACATGTATCCCCTGTTCACTTTTGTGCAAAGTAATAAACGTATCTATTTCTTTTAAGGTATTATGAACAGTAGATGTCTATAATTATATACACCACGTTAAAGAGCTGATCAAAGGCTGTCTTTTTGGCAGTATGGTCCTATCACGTGATGGTTTAATCGTTTGGACTGTATGGCGGCGGCTGATCTGTGTAGGACGGCGCTGAAATTATACCATGACAATTATAAAAAGACCACTTTAAAAAACAGTACCTACTTGAATAATATGTGCAAACCCATTTATGAATACAAAATAGACATTTTCCAAGTAAGGTACGAGCGTATTCCACAACGATTAGGAAAACAATTATGGACACGTAAACTTATGATATTTCTGCTCCATAGTTGCTTCTTAAGTTATTGACATATTGTATGGCCATTGTAAAGTACAGGCCCCAAGTTCACAAAGAATTAGCTATCAGGATCAGGATCAAGATCAAATATATATCCTGGGAAATTCAGTAGATATGTTAAGCTTAAGCTTGGTATTTTTATACATGTGGGTACAGAAAAACACATCCTTCAATTTTAACGACATTAAAATAAGTTTTTATTGTCAGTTTTAAAGATACTGACTTGATCCTTCTTTTAATAATTGATCCTTGTTTTTCAGGATCAGTTTGACTCTCAACTACAATAAATCACTTTTGCAACCAAAAACTGATGGTCAGAATAGTTTGAACATGTCAATTTGAAGTATATTAGATATTCTCTACATGGCTGTAAGTTGTAATTGCCGAAAGTTACCAAAAACTTCCAAAACATGGACAACTATTTTCAGGATCAAATTTGATCCAAATCAGTTGATCCTTTGTGAACACGGGGGTACTAACAAATTACTATCACAGAAACTTGTATGTAATCAAACTGCTTGAAGTTCAATATGCAGCGATACTGATAACCTCTATGAAAAGAAAACAATATTCAGACAAAGAAGGCACTCAACGGAAACAGTTGGGTACCAACAGCACATAAGACTGAAACATAAAATAAGAGGAAAAAGACTTTGTACAAAGCCAGAACAAACATGCGTCGCAATGCCCCATACAGGAGTTGACGTTATAATGTCTTTTGGTTCGACTGTTAAAATGTAGAAAATTACTAACAATACTGCTATATAGCGATGGATAACAACAGGAATGGGGTGTTGAAGTCACCATTTGTTGGCTTAGCTTACATGTATGGTTGTATTAGAAATCGACATGTGTGGTCACTATATATTACGGTTTTGAAGTGGTCTTTATGTTCCGGGGTACATAACTAGGTCACCAGGTAAAACAAAATGGGAGGAACGTGTTAGGACTATGCAGTATTTTTCCTAACTTTACTGCCCGAGCTTAACTTGAAAATTTCAGCTCATTCGGTCCCATAGGAGCCGAACCGCGGTTCAAGTTCGAGCCCATTTTTTGACCGGTAAATAGCGTGTAGAACGCGTATTTATGAACGGATTGAGCTGAAAGTTTGCATGAATGCCTCCCTTGAGTAGCCGAACATAAAAACCCCAAAAAACAGAACCGGAAGTTACACAATTCGAGTGTTAGGGGTAGACAGTATGCCATGCGTTTATGATCTGATCGATGGGAGGCATTGTTGTGTCGCTGGATGCCGTGGTTTGGGCATACTGTTTGATAGCTATGCCCCGACGCAAAAAGTTTTGGGCACGGTGTTTGGGAACTATGCCACGACGCAGAATGTTTTGGGCACGGTGTTTGGGAACTATGCCACGACGCAGAATGTTTTGGGCACGGTGTTTGGGAACTATGCCAAGACGCAGAATGTTTTGGGCACGGTGTTTGGGAACTATGCCAAGACGCAGAAAGTTTTGGGCACGGTGTTTGGGAACTATGCCAAGACGCAGAATGTTTTGGGCACGGTGTTTGGGAACTATGCCACGACGCAGAATGTTTTGGGCACGATGTTTGATAACAAAGCCAAGACGCAGAAAGTTTTGGGCATGGTGTTTGATAACTAAGCCAAGACGCAGAAAGTTTTGGGCATGAAGTTTGATAACTAAGCCAAGACGCAGAAAGTTTTGGGCATGAAGTTTGATAACTAAGCTAAGACGCAGAAAGTTTTGGGCATGAAGTTTGATAACTAAGCCAAGACGCAGAAAGTTTTGGGCATGAAGTTTGATAACTAAGCCAAGACGCAGAAAGTTTTTGGCATGATGTTTGATAACTAAGCTAAGACGCAGAAAGTTTTGGGCATGGTGTTTGATAACTAAGCCAAGACGCAGAAAGTTTTGGGCATGAAGTTTGATAACTAAGCCAAGACGCAGAAAGTTTTGAGCATGATGTTTGGGAACTATGCCACGACGCAGAAACGCCTCATTTGGTCACTTTGGGTCACTGGTGTTTTTATTCATTCGTGAAACAAGGTTATCATTTTCTTTTGCAGCGACAATTTGGGAAACTAGGTCGGGTCAGCGTTTCATTCAGTCATTCGGTGTCATCGTTTTTTTTGTGTATGTATTTCTTTGTGAAACTAGGTCATTCTGCTCTCTTAGAGCGAGTACTTGGGCTATAGATTTTTTTCGCTAGGTTATGTGTGAGTATAGCTCCGTGTAATTGTTCAGTGTTGTGTGCTACCTTCCCTGTTCGATTTCCTCATATCTTTTTTAAAGTTTTTTTTATATAAATTTGAACAAAATATTTCACAGTTGAGAGTTAAAATAAGAATTAGTACACCATTTCATCCGTAAAAGAAAGAGTACTTAAACGGTATAATTGCCTTACCTGTTTGTGGTGGTTGTGTGTTTTGGTAGCCAGGCAGTTGATACACGGGTGGTAGTGGGTACTGGTGCAGATTGGATGGGTTCGGTCCTTGCGCTTGTTGCTGGTTCTGTTGTTGCTGCTGTTGTTTTTGTTGCTGTTGCTGCTGTTGTTGTTGTTGTTGCTGTTGTTGTTGTTGTTGTTGTTGTTGTTGTTGTTGTTGTTGTTGTTGTGAGTAGTGGGGATATTGAGGTTGTTGACCAGTGGTCCATGCAGCACCATACTCAGTTTGAGCAGCACCAGGTACCGAAAACACCACACCTGAATAAATCATATAATCATGTACATGTGTATTACACTTACGTAATGAAGCTAACTAATTTAAGGTAGTTCAAAATGAAAAAAAAAACATTACCATTGTAAAAAAGACAAAAGATTTACTTCGGAATATTGATACACTGCACTGTGCTATGTGATGTTAGAGAAAATAAACTGTTTAGTTAGCAATTTCATAATGGAAATAGACAAGACAGTGCTAAAGCACCCAGCAAATAAATGCGAATACTTTAAAAATAAGTCTGACAGTCTAACAATTATCCCCATTTAGAACACCCCAGTGTTATTAAGCCTGTCA
The DNA here is from genome assembly GCA_963678985.1 of Spisula subtruncata. Lineage (NCBI taxonomy): Eukaryota > Metazoa > Mollusca > Bivalvia > Venerida > Mactridae > Spisula > Spisula subtruncata. The sequence goes on along the minus strand of OY787664.1, from coordinate 52,855,078 downwards.
AGTGTGAACACCTTTAATAAGGACAACTTCTTTCTGAACTTTGAGATGAACTGGTTGGAAACCCAGAGGTAGTCTCGCGTGTGTAGGTGCTTTACACCGGGCACATTAAAGAACAAGGGAATCTATTCGAAACGAGCTAGGGTGTCGCACCCAGATTCCTTGTACCTCACCTCTGTCTCTTAAACTTGCGATAATGCCCCAGAGTGGGCCCTGCAAATTTAAATGGAAGATGGAGAAAAATGAACTTACTTGAACTTCGTTTGTCATATATGAGTGTCTGTACATAGAAATGAGCCGTTCTCCAGGAAAACCGGACTAAATGACATTGTATTGTAATTATACAGTAAGGTGAAGAAAAATGTCTAAAGTGAGAAAAAACTAGTGTCCTTTGATTTCATATTTAAGTAATTGGATTGTATAAGTACTATCCATTAGCTTCAAGTTTTCTTTAAAAGTGTGGTAAAATGATTCTTATCGTTGCCATGGTGATCGGTTTCTAAAAAGTACTCATATCGAGGAAAACAAGGGTAAAGTGGCTAAAAACACTTGCTATTTTCGCAGTAAGCAAACACTCACAAATTGGACAGTGCTACAATTTTAAAATTTTACGTCAGCAATTTATCATATACTGGATCTTTGAAATGCCAGTTGATGTAACGTAAAAAACGTAGAGATTGACGTTCGCGACGTCAATTATAAAGTAGGCGGTAATGGTTGGTTTAAAAAGTATTTAACTTTGTAAGTGTATGGAATAATTTGTTCAAATTTGTCACTATGCCCGGTTTTCCGGGAGAACGGCTCATATACAAATGTGTATTAATTTTACCTTGTTCTATAACTCTATGTTGTCTTCTCAAAAATTGTTGTTGTTTTTTCTGATCATACAGTTCGTTAACATCTTTGACCAGACAAGACATCCTACACCCGTCAATTAACCAACCTATTCCACACAGTCCGAATGTAAGCATATAAAGTACACCCCAACCTGGACGTCGTAGGTAGAAATGATGGGCCCCAACAATACCTGAATACAAGAAAACGAAATATGTATGTCTAAAATTTGTAAGTGTAAGTTTTGAAACGTTATGTGATACCCTCGATACCTCGCCTTCTGTGCAGTACCGCACCTGCTGTGATATAAGACCACGCCTCATGTGATATAAGACCACGCCTACTGCGATGCAGAACCACGCCTCTCGCGAAACAGGACTACGCCACTCAATATAATCAAAGCGCCGACGGTACTGGAAGAACAGGGATTGTTCCTGTCGTCAGAAAAATATTTGTCCAGTCACAAAGCGTATGAGGACATATGCCACCCCAACGCCATATGTATGCTCCAGCATCTAGTTAATACATTATTACCTCTACTGCCTATACTACTCGCAGTATTTAATCGTTGACCGGATGGTAACCTAGCTTACGTAACATAATACAGTCGCTGTCTCGATATATTTACCAAGCTTCCTGCAATAAAGTGCTAAGTCATAATGCAACATTATAAACACTGTCTCGGCTAAAGATTAGGCGATAAAGTCCGAAGTCATCCCGCGGGATGCGCAATTGGAGCTATTTTTAGCTCGTAATCATGTCTAGTGTATTTTTAACGCTAACACAGAACAGGGTTAAGCACCCTGTTCAAAAATGTATCTCACGCTTAAATTACATGAACCCCTCTGTACAACAACCAAGCTCTTCCGACTACTAGTTTGACGTCTCAAAATCACGATAGTACAAGCTCACACCAGACCACTTGTAAAGTTTGGAAACTATCTAAATAAATTAGTATAAACTTGTCAAAGAGTTCATAGATTAATCATTTTTTTCACAAAAACAGTGTTGAAAAAATGCATCCATGACGTTTTGTTTTAAATAACTGAACTTAACCAATAGGAGACTGAGACTGTATTCGCAATTACTAAGCGTAAGGATACCATCTTACATACCTAGTGGAAACCAAAGTACGTAGGCATCATCCAAGAACTTCTTCCCATCATCACCCACAGCAATGTTTTTATTGGTACGTTTCACAAGGACAGGCATTCGGAACCAGTCTACGATCCAGCCTATACCCACAATTCCAAATGTGAAAAAGTAGACCAGTCCGAATACAGGTCTTCTCAAATAGAAATGGTGTCCACCAAGAATACCGAGCGGTGTGAAACCAAGCGCATACGCTGTGCCGACACTCTTCTCCTGGAATTAGATTGATAACTAGACATAACATTTATAAATTCAATTTGTTAGTACAATGTACACCTTGTTTAGCCGTATACATCATTTCTTCTGGAGACTTCAAATAACAAATCAAGGTAAAACACGGAAAACCATCGACATTTAAATAAGTAAATTAGACTCCGTGCTCCGTATATTTAACGTAACCCAGCCCTATGCTATGCTATTTCACTTTCACATTCTATTGCCGACATATTTGCTGATGATACCACCTTATCAACTCACAGCAAGTCTTTAGATCATGTAATATTTTCACTTACCAGAGATTTATTGAATGCTGATCAGTGGTGTAAACTTAATCAAATGTCTATTAATTCTAAAAAATCCAAGGTTTTATTTATAACAAGTAAACGAAATAAACATCAAATTGTTGAATCCAATATCAACATTCCTTTTCAAGATAATTCAATTGAAGCTACTTCATCAGCAAAGCTATTAGGTATCACAATTAACGATAGCCTATCATGGGCAGACCATATCAATAATGTGATAAAGAAATGTAATTCCTATTTGTACCTCTTATCTATAATTAAAAACTTTCTTTCGATTGAAACTAGAAAACGTTTTTATAATGCATACATTCTTCCCCATTTTGACTTTTGCTGTATTATATGGGGAAATTGTACTAGCAGTCTTGAAGATAAACTTATAAAATTCCAGAAAAGAGCGGCTACAGTAATTCTTGATAGCGATTATTCTACTCCTTCAACTGCTCTATTTTCAAAACTTAAATGGATGACATTTCACGAGCGTGTTATTTATCAGAAAGCTATCCAAATGTACAAGACTCTCAGAGGAGATGCACCAGATTATCTTCAGAGTGCATTTACATTTACTACAGATATTCATTCACGACTGTTACGTTCTTCTTCTACATACCAATTGTACAGTCCAAAACACAACACCGAGTTATTTCGCCATACTTTTGTTTTCTCTGGCACCTCAATATGGAATTCTATCCCTCTTTACATCAAAAACTCTACTTCTATTCAACATTTTAAAACTTTATATCTACGCTGGGTGAAGCCATCATACTTTGATACATCCCATGCTATTGCTACAACCTAATGACTGGCTAGCAAACTTCATGCAAACATTACTATTGCAGGTATAAAAATCTATATATCCGTCTGCAAAATTATTCCTTTGTGTATTATGTTTTAAAAATGTCATTGCTTTAAGTATATTGATTATGTCGTTCACATAGTTATTTTTCTAGTTCATTGTTCATTGTTGAGGATCTTATGGAAGATTGGTTGTTTAGTATATTGTCAAATAAGTTTCCTCGTAAAATAAAGTCTTTATTATTATTATTATTATTATTATTATGCTTGTAGACTGGATTTAAGAGACATTCCCTATAACTAGCATAATATTCTCTACTATCACATTAAATCAGCTTATTGTACAAAATACTATCAACGGTCGTAATTTGTCAGAAGTCAGTGTGTGAAATATGTCTCTATAAAGTAAAAAATATTTTGAAATCACCAATAATAATTTATCGCTTCCATTCATATATTATTATGTGGTCAAAGGGAAACAACTCGTGACTATTTTGTCTCGTTACAGAAACATATTTTTATTCTTTTCTCTGTAATTAGTGGGTGTTTGTGTTGAAATTTTGAGGATTTTTAGCATTAATAATTTTCATTTAATATATAATATTTATGAATCGATTTAAACGATCAAAATAATAGGGAATGTCCCTTTAAATCAAATGTCGTAGCAAACCATCAAGTTCCCACCATTGTATTTATACGGCTCTGTGAAAGATGTTTCAGAAAACGATTCATGATATGTGTTCAATTTCTTGACTTAGATAATTGAGAAATGTTATTAAACCGGAAGCTATGCAAAACAAGATCGATGGGTACACAGACAACCATATACCAAACTGAAATGACGTCATCTCCTTCGCAACCAGTTGAAGAGTCAGAAGTACATGTAGAACCACCCATTTACCTAAACTGGTTATTCTAAATATGCCTTTATACTCAATCTGCAATGAATGACACACTGAGGACTTTGACCTCCGTGCATTATTAACAATAATCAACGACGCAATCTATTTAAACGCTTTCGACTTGCCTGGACATAGACTTCATTAAGTTTTCAGACGGGCGGAGGGCGGACGGACGGGCGAACGGACGGTATTTGACGAACGGACGTGCGGGAGGGCTGTCGGGCGGACAGGCGGACGGGCGGCCAGGCAGGCAATATACTACCCGAATCTTTCATAATCAACGATGCACTCTTCGTAATTGCTTTCGACTTACCTGGTCATTGACTTCATTATTCGCCGCCTTAACAAGGGAAGGTATTCGACACATGTCAATTAGCCATCCAATACCAAATCCACCGAGTGTAAAGAAGTAAAGTACACCAAATCCTGGCTTGTTCAGGTAGAAGTGGTGGAATCCTGAAAATGGTATCATTAAAATGAATGTAATACTGAAAAATAATTTAATTTCGCTGGGACGAAATTTCGTGGTTTTGGAAAAATACCATTTCGATGTTACCTTAATTCATGGATTTTGCATTTCAGTTAATAAATACAAGGTAAAAACTTAGTGTTCTCTGGGATTTGATTTCATTGTTAAAGGTGAACCACGTAATCCACAGAAGTTAACCCCCCCCCCCGCGAAAATTAATTATTTTACAAAAAATAACTGATCAATGAATAGTAGCGCACAGAACAAAGCCTCGCAGCTAAGGCGGCCTCGCCTAGCCACACACGCAAGAGTCAGACTTAGTACAAGCCATCCACATCCCCAATTATGGATGCTTCAAGCGAGCCTTATATGCTCACTCCGCAACGAATGACACACTGTGGACTTTTAATTTTGCGCATAATTAGCCATAAAGGGAGGTCATTATAAGTGATAATAACTACACTGAAGTGAAGTACGGGGCGCCTTTAATTTTACAGCCGCCACACAGCACTTAACAACTTCTTCTTCTTCTTTCATGTAATTTGCAGGGCCGACTCTGTGGCATTATTGCAAATGTTAGAGACAGAGGTGAGACACAAGGAATCCGGGTGCGATACCCTAGCTCGTTCCGAATAAGTTCTTTTACGTGCCCGGTGTAAAGCACCGATACATGCGAGACTACCCCTGGGTTACAAACCAGGATCATCTCTAGTTAGGTGGGAATAACCAAGTGTCCCGGCCGAGAATCGAACCCGGAACCTCTCGATCAGGAGTCAAGCGTCTTACCACTCGACCACCGCGCCACGCATGCGGTAGTGTGTCACGTTCACGTCTAAACAAAGGCCAGCAGGAGGGTTTTGTTTATTGCTGATTGTATTTGTATCATTCCAATCAACAAGGACCATCGTCTGACTACTTTTTTTGTAGGTGTTATCACTAATGTTATCAAGAGACGTACTGTAAAATCATTTAATTTCGATGGGACGAATTTCGTGGTTTTGGTAAAAAATACCATTTCGATGGGACCTTAATTCGTGGATTTTGCATTTCAGTTAATAAATACAAGGGCAAAACTTATTATTTGATGGGGTTTGATTTCGTGGTTGATGGTGAACCACGAAATTTAATTCCCCACGAAAATTAATATTTTTACAGTATATTGTAATATAAAATGTGGTTAAACCAAACAGCAAAAATAAGAAGGAATTTATGGTTAGCACATGCATGTTTCTAGGTACACCTGCACTCGATGCTCACGAATAAGACTATTATCCATTTAGATTTGATTTCGGACCATGGCTTGGTTGTATAGTTTGAGCTATTATGTGCAGCTATATTCAAGCTAAAATTAGTGATGAATGCGTTGATTTTGTTTTTAAAACGGCCCAAACTTGTTTTTTTCTTACCCATATTATTATTTTTACTAGCATTTTTATACGCAACATGCATATTGTTTTACTTTAATGACTAAATTGTGATGATTGTACAGCACTTTTGAACGTGTAATTTATATGAAAAAAGGGCTATATAAATATGGTATAATATAATAATCTATAGGGGATGCCTCGGGGAAAGTCATGAGACAAGTTTGGAAATCGGGAGGAATTTTGATGAATTGGGCGGTCTGAAACTATTTGCAATTCCACACAGTGGATAAAGAATTGCTCAGTGTGAAAATAGCCGGTACCAATAGTTCAAACACAAATAAAACAAGAGGGCAATGATGGCCTTATATCGCTCACCTGATTATAATGAAGCCCTCCACAGTTTTCACCCAAAGATATAAATAATTTGAACAATCTTGGTAGAAAACCACTAGATAATGCTACATACCAAATATCATAGCTATAGGCATTGTAGTTTTAGTCAAGAAGATTTTTATATGTTTTCCCAGCCGTCCCTAGTAGTGGATTTTCCAGTTCTAAAAATAGAAGGTGTAACCAGTGTTATAGGTATTATATATCTACACTCACCCAAGAGGCCGAAAGGAAACCATAGCGTATATGCATCACTGATCGTCTTCTTATTGGCTTGTGTCGGATCATCTGCCAGTCGGTTTGTCTCTCGGACCAGATGCCATAAACGGAATAAATCAACGAACCATCCTACACCGCCGAGACCAAATGTGAATATGTACAGCGCACCCCATCCTGGTCTCTGCAAAGCATAAAACATAAGTTGTCGATTCAATAAGTAATACTAATGAGGGAACTTTCCCATTCCACAATTAATTCAGTGACGCCCATTAAAACCTATAGCTAAACATAATGCACAAAAAGGACTGGGTTATGCTTATAACCGTTCTCATTTAACTTTGAACGGATTTTAACTATGTGAATACATAATCAGCTGACGGTTAAGAAGATATCAAAATCGCGTGAAAATTAAACTATCAGTACGTAAACTTTGGCTTTTTTATCGGGTGAGATTATCTTTATCAAGAGCGGAAGAGGGAAAACCTACATACCCCTTCAGCCCAACATTTAAACCTCTTACACATGACCTGATTGTTTACATATATGCATATTTAAAATGTATGCATTGTAAAGTGAAAGTACAAAAATATAGGACGTTTAACAATGAAAATTAGTAACGTTTGACCTGCTATGTGTAATAATTTAATAAAACATTCTTCAGGCTTTGAGGCATTGATATTTGTCAGATTTTGAGAAAAACAACTCACCTTGAGATAAAAATGATGCGCGCCCACGAGCCCAAGAGTAAGGAACAAAATGTACGCTTCAATGACAGATTTCTTAGATCTAACGTCAGTATAAAGATGCCCCTGTCCACCGTATAGCTGGTTCCCTACGGGCGGCGGCGCTACAGGGTACGTACCGGCAAGCGCCGGGTTGTAGACCCCGTATGTTGGTGCGGCATGCTGCGGGTTCGAGTTGGAGTCAGGCCCTACAGCCGATCGCTGGGTTCTTTGTTGGTACGCTTCCTGCTCCTTCGACATTATGCTACCTGTACAGACTAAGCCCAGCTGATGCAGAGTGTAAAATTAATCCAACAAAGTTTTTTTTCAAATTTTGATAAATAAATCACAACCTTCAGGGAGTCACACAACCAAGTCTTTAAACTTCATGTGATGTTTGGACGTGATTTCATAGCGACATCGATTTAAACACCATAAATAAACATAACACATAGTCATATGATCAACAGCAACTGGTCACGTGTCAATTTCGCAACTACATGTTTCGTTTGAACGCTCTTAATCAGCGTGACCTATATATCAGTTTATCTTCGGGTATTTAAAGTTTTATTTTGAAGATTTAAAGGTGCATATTTTAACAGTTCTTTAAAAGTCTAATGAGAACTGTTTGTAAAGTTTAAAACATTACCTCGTCTGTCAGGTAAAGTATGTTTATCTAGGTGTAGCTGTGTGTACCAGAGTAAACGGTAAACTCCGCTATTCTTCCGAATGAGATGCATGTAGTTCCGTTGTTAGAATTACTTATTGAATCGACTTATAGTATTACTCATAGGTGGCAGTATCAGTGTTTGGAAAAGAAAAAGAAAAAATCCGTCACTGAGCTAATACTCTACATGGATCGTATATATATCGATTGTCTATCTAACTCCATGTACATTATCAAGGATATTAGCTCAGTACGGAAATTTCTTTATATTTTTTTATTAATTTTTTAATCGTTTGCGGACAAAACACTGATACTGCCACCTGTGGTATTACTTATTGAATCGACTTATAGTATTACTTATTGAATCGACTTATAGTATTACTTATTGAATCGACTTATAGTATTACTTATTGAATGGACTTATAGTATTACTTATTGAGTCGACTTAAAGTATTACTTATTGAGTCGACTTATAGTATAACTTATTGAATCGACTTACAGTATTACTTATTGAATCGACTTATAGTATTACTTATTGAATCGACTTACAGTATTACTTATTGAATCGACTTATAGTATTACTTATTGAATCGACTTATAGTATTACTTATTGAATCGACTTACAGTATTACTTATTGAATCGACTTATAGTATTACTTATTGAATCGACTTATATAGTATTACTTATTGAGTCGACTTATAGTATTACTTATTGAGTCGACTTATAGTATTACTTATTGAATCGACTTATAGTATTACTTATTGAATGGACTTATAGTATTACTTATTGAATGGACTTGTAGTATTACTTATTGAATCGACTTATAGTATTACTTATTGAATCGACTTGTAGTATTACTTATTGAATCGACTTATAGTATTACTTATTGAGTCGACTTATAGTATTACTTATTGAGTCGACTTATAGTATAACTTATTGAATCGACTTACAGTATTACTTATTGAATCGACTTATAGTATTACTTATTGAATCGACTTACAGTATTACTTATTGAATCGACTTATAGTATTACTTATTGAATCGACTTATATAGTATTACTTATTGAGTCGACTTATAGTATTACTTATTGAATCGACTTATAGTATTACTTATTGAATGGACTTGTAGTATTACTTATTGAATCGACTTATAGTATTACTTATTGAATCGACTTGTAGTATTACTTATTGAATCGACTTATAGTATTACTTATTGAATCGACTTATATAGTATTACTTATTGAGTCGACTTATAGTATTACTTATTGAGTCGACTTATAGTATAACTTATTGAATCGACTTATAGTATTACTTATTGAGTCGACTTAAAGTATTACTTATTGAGTCGACTTATAGTATAACTTATTGAATCGACTTACAGTATTACTTATTGAATCGACTTATAGTATTACTTATTGAATCGACTTACAGTATTACTTATTGAATCGACTTATAGTATTACTTATTGAATCGACTTATAGTATTACTTATTGAATCGACTTATAGTGTTACTTATTGAATCGACTTATAGAATTACTTATTGAATCGACTTATAGTATTACTTATTGAATCGACTTAAAGTATTACTTATTGAACCGACTTATAGTATTACTTATTGAATCGACTTATAGTATTACTTATTGAATCGACTTATAGTATTACTTATTGAATCGACTTATAGAATTACTTATTGAATCGACTGATAGTATTACTTATTGAACCGACTTACAGTATTACTTATTGAATCGACTTATAGTATAACTTATTGAACCGACTTATAGTATTACTTATTGAATCGACTTATATAGTATTACTTATTGAATCGACTTATAGTATTACTTATTGAATCGACTTATAGTAAACAACCGATACACGATATGTATTCGCTTTAATAGTGTTCTTTGTGTCGGGCTCCACTGTTAAGAGATATATATTTTTAGCTGTATACATACATCGCTGGCTTGGAATGAGCAGGTCGTAACTACAAAATCAATATTTTGAGAAAACAAGAGAAGCTGTATGACAATCACTCTTTACTTATGGTAAAACAACATTTTTTCAACTTCATTTTGGTCAACATGAGAAGTTCCGATTTTCATGAAAATAGGCTTATAAGAAACACCTTATGATGTATGGGACTTAAGACTTTCTCATTCTAAGACAGCGACATGTGAACTGAGTCGAGTTTTAAAACAATACGAGTATTTAAAGGAATGTTATTCAATGCGCTAGATCTAATACTTGTATAAGTCGATTCAATAAGTAATACTAATTAGGGGAATAACCCATTCGAAAGAATAGCGGACAATACCGTTGACTCAGGTAAACCCAGTTAAACCTAGATAAACACAGTTTACCTGTCGGACGATAGCACATTTACAACCGTTTTCATCTGACTTTGAAAGGACTGTATATTTAAGATTAAATGACTACCATGACCTCTCGGTAATGACCCCTTTAGAGATAGAATACAACGTATTTACTAGTCACGCCTCGAAGCCTTTTGTAGATCTATATTTCATTCATATTTTAAGTGTACATAAAGACTCACCATACATTGTATGTTTTCGATAACATGATGACGATGCTGTTTAATTTAAGCCTTAATTTATCAGATGTCCATTGCCTAAATAAAGCGCTACGTAGCGCTTTTCACGGGAGGTAATCAATACATTCTATATTTGATTGGACGGGAGGTAAATGAATGAAGGCGCTCGGCAGCGCTTTGCTTAGGCAACGGACACCTGGCCTTGAACTAATAATAAAAGGAACACATCAGTCCTAAATGACTGTATTTTAAATACATTTAAACATTACTCATCCGTTTAACTACTAGTGCATTGATAAAGCGACATAACTACCCGATGAAACAGAAATACACAATCAACAGTCAAACGCTGCGTTTATGGACACCGCAATAAAGTGACCATCTTTTTTCAACGGAATGTGGTCACTGGTAGACACCGTACAGCGGAAATAGCCCCCTATTTTGGACGAAAACGAAAGTAAAAGTGGTAATCGATTTCGGAGGACGGTAAGTTTTTAACCATTATTCGGTAAATATGTATGCGATTCACTTGAAGTGAACTGATTTAGGTAGTGTAATGTTTATTTTAAAGCTCCAATGTAGTCATTTGCTCTGTAACTTCGTTAACTCTTGACAAACAGCACCGAAATGAACCTCTTTTGGCGGACGGTACAGAATAACGTACATTTTTCTTTTATCGCAGCTAAATTTTACATTTTCCAAGACCGTGTTAAGATTTAAACGTTTACCCGTCATGTTCTTTACCTATGTTGAAACCCTCGTCAATAAACATGCACTAACAAGCATGTAATTGAAGAAAAACAACATTGCGTTGTGTACAGAGTCTAGCCTTTTTAAGAAATTTAATGTACAGAGTCTAGTTTTTTACTGCACTGGGTCTAGCAGTCCTGTACAGGGTCTAGTTTCCTAATTTTGACTATATTGACAAGAACTAATCGAATTTACCAAAACTATTGCTTTGTTTAAATTGTTCAGTGATATATTCATATAATATAAAAATTATTGGGGACGAAAATGTTATTTGATTTCCTATAGGTCGTGGGTTCAACCCCCACTAGAGCCAAAATATTTTTATTCTTTTTTTTTCTTTAATTTTTAGTTATAAGACAATGTTTTGGCTTCGTGACATCACTTTATAGTGTAATTTGGAGAAAAGTATTTTTTTCTTTCTTTTTTTCTCTTTAATTTTATAGGAATTTATATGTGGAAAATAGATGAAAATAGGGTTACTATGGATTTCTGAAATGTATATTTTCAAAAGCGCTCGGTTAAAACATTACACACATATTGGAGTTATTTTTTTAAATCAATGGTGCCAATTGTTTACATCATATTTTATTGCCATTTATCTATAGGGTACTTATTGGCAATATGAAAAAATGCCTTAATTTCAAGGAGGGTAGGGTTACATTTTTAGTTTTATCTTCTTCATAATCAGACCAAACATCATTTTTGTACTTATGATTGAAGAAATAATCATTATCATTAGATTTAAACACACTCTTGTTTTTATTATGTCATCTGTTGCAGACTTATTTTATTTATCATGCAGTTGACTCCATTTGTTTTTGCATGACTTTCTTACGCTGGGTGTAGGGAAATAAAAATAGGAATTACTTTCTTAAATGACAATGAAAGTGTTTTAAATTTCACATGCAGTTGTCTCAATGGATAAACAATAGAATAAAAATGTTTAAAATGCAATCCTCAACATTTAAAAAAAAAGTTTTTACACCCTATGCTGGACCAAATAAAACCATTCCGCCCACCAAGTCAGGACATGGGGGCATATCAATTTCGCCCCGTAATAATTCAGAATAGTCCCATGATAGGTCATTTGCTTTTTGTTCTTGGTGAAAAAAAAAAGTATAAAAAATGCGTTTTTTAATGCTTCGCTCACTAAGTATCTATAAAAATACGTTATCCCGCATTTTAAAAACTATAGCGCATGTCCTCGTCTGTAACTCCTGCTTTCTAGTTTGTCATATCCAATAACCTTCCAAATGAGGTTAAATCGGAAAACCGGGCAATTTCAGAAGAACAAGTATGAATAACAAGAACTTCAATTAGCTTGATTTTGTAACAAAATGGGCAAATAATACCAAATAAAATATCTCAGAATGCACCAGATGGATCCACTGTTTTTGAAAATGTTCCCGGGGAGCATGCCGGACCCCTAATACAATAACCTCCTATTTTTACTAGCAACAACTTCCTAGATATACACACTCTTAGTCATTATAAAGAAACACAAGACATCCACATACGCTTCCATAAACATGATGTTTTATCTATATCTATAATGTTTGGTCACCCCCCCCCCCATTTTAAAGACGCTGCTATAGATAAACCACAATACAAGCAGTCGGACGTAACTCTCTTTTAATAATGAAATAATCCAGGTAAACGGGGTGTCTTTTTCCCAATCAGAATTGATATGCATATTTGAACTGGTGATTTATATCGTCCACCTTGGTGCAATTGGCTAAGTTACCGCTCGTTAGTCTTTTTCAATGTTTTAGCCTGGGATCGAATCCCACCAACATGGGCAATCATTTTTAATATTGTTAAAAAAATAAACATGTGCGTGCATGTCTATTATCTAAATTTCTAAAACATTTATTTGTTCTAATGTATACATTGATGCACTGAAAACATTCCCATGTGCAGACTTTTGAACCGAAGTTTCGGTCAACTGTCAGCCAAATTGCGCGCATTGAGTAACTATTTGCCAATTCTGACGTTTCTACGGAGAACTCTCAAAATAATGTTTCCGGCGAAACCAATGACTCAAGTTATTTGTAAATGAACCAAATAGTCGTCTGAGCAATGTTCAGATGTAAGATGAGCAATGAATACAATATCCATACTGTATTGTTTATAAAGTATAAAAACATGCATGTAGATTGTAGAATATAATACAAAAGTCCGATAAAAACAAAGTTGAACAGCAGAGGACTCGAACACACAGTCCATATAGAAAGTATGTTTCTGTGAATATGATAGGTTATCCAGAAGGCCATGTTGCTAACTAAAAATTAACATAATTTGTTTAAGATAAAACCATACTTTAATAGAAAAAACGGTAAAAATCGTTTCAACTCTGGCTAGTGGACTCGTCCAAAGGTCATATTTCGAAGGTCGTTTTACATCTATAAATTCACGCGCTAGACTAATGCAGTCATGTTCAGTTACCATACTTGTAACGATTTACTAAATGTAGCTTTTTCCAAGAGCTAATAATGATAAAAAGGTAAGAAGTTTTTATTCATAATTAGTAATTAATATTTGACTTTCATCTATGTGTCGTTAGTATGCTAAGTTTAAATCTTTTCAAATGACAAACAAATGCCTACAGGCTCCGATGTAACGATCAATCGAAGAACCGGTGTTTTACTCTGGCTCGCATTCTAGCACAGATATGACCTCTTTATAGAATTGGACTGCATGCAAATGCGACAATATTTCATGCATGATATCCAAAGCATGCTCTACATGAACGAAAAGTATCATGAAAACCATACAAATGTAGTTTACAGGTACATGTATACGCTTTATCTTCTGTACCTTCGTTGAAATGATCAAACCATGGCTATTTTTATATAAACTATCCTGGTGTTTGTCCCCAGTACGTTCAAATGAATATATACATTGAATCGGTGACACAAAGTTATTTTTATTTTCATAGACAAGCATGTATGATTAACCACACGGACTAAACCTGAAAATGAATCTATATTAACACTATTTACATACAAAAAATACACAAATGTAACGAGAAAATCAAATAAATAACATTAACTAGACCCCGTACTCTCGGCTAGACCCCGAACATTTGTTATGTGAATAAAAACTAGACTCTGTACAATAAAAAACTAGACCCAGTACACAACGCAATATTAATTTTCGTCAATTACATGCTTGTTAGTGCATGTTTATTGACGAGGGTTTCAACATAGGTAAAGAACATGTCAGGTGAAAGTTTAAATCTTAACAGGGTCTTGGAAAATGAATAATTTAGCTGCGATAAAAGAAAAACGTACGTTTTTCTGCACCGTCCGCCAAAAGAGGTACGTTTCGGTGCTGTTTATCAAGAGTAAAGGAAATTACAGAGCAAATGACTACATTGGAGCTTTAAAATAAACATTACACTACCTAAATCAGTTCACGTCAAGTGAATCGCATACATATTTATCGAATAATGGTTAAAATCTTACCGTCCTCCGAAATCGATTACCACTTTTACTTTCGTTTTCGTCCAAAATAGATGGCTATTTCCGCTGTACGGTGTCTACCAGTGGTGGTTTGTGGCATTGAAAATCAAAGTGATTCAAATGTATTTTTCATAGAATGTGCTGGAAGTATTTTAAAAAGTGTATAGAGCTATATCTGACTATATTTTTAACAAAAATTCAAAAACTGAAAAACAATTATGCTTTCATATCCATTAGATCATTTTTCGCTTCAGCTTTAACAGAAACTCTCTCTGTGATTTATTGGACATGTATGCAAATTGTCCGTTTTCATACGAAAGTGGTCTAGAACACCCTAATTCGACGGTTGAAATTATTAGAATCATCTATTTTTTCGACGTTTGAATCAAAGTACACGGGACTCATCCAAAGTTTTATTTGCAATTAAGGTAGTATAGAATCATACTAAAAATGATGCAAGTAATTGTTTAGACATTAAATGACCGTTAGATATAGCTCTATACACTTTAAGTAAAATCCTAATTGAAACGACCACGGTCCATATATTATTTTGACTGGCTATTCAATACAGGTTTTTGTACTTTATAAATTGCATACAAGTAAGTTTACCTGCAGATAATTTGATAAGTTGATTGACTATCAATATGAGTCAGCGATAGTATTGTTTGGTCACGTTAATGGTGAATTCAGGAAGAAATACGGGACCAACCTTTTGAAACACTAATTACATTTAAACCTGTATGTAATGACCACTTATCATAACAGTAAAGTATGAGTCTCTTGAACAGGAAGTATCTTGGAAGAGATTCAATATGTTTGGCTAGCTGTCCTTTGCTGGGGTACCCCTGCACATGCAAGAACATTTCACAACCTTTTTTGTATTGAAAATCGACTTTTTATTTGAATGGTTTTGAAAGAACTTGAGAGTATAACTTTATTATTTTCTTGGCATTTTAAATAAGATGACGTTTTGGTCAGCTCGTAAGGAGCATGATATCCAGTAAGTACAAATGTTGTTATATACCGATTACTTTCAATAGAATATTTAAGGAATATCATTAAGGCCAACTATTGTTAAACCATGGTGCTGTTTTACATTTTATTCCATCTATTGGTGTATCCACATCTGGGAATCAACTAAAGTGCTCAAAGTGCACTATTTTGCACAGGAGTGGTTACCATGTTATATTTCATTGACATTAATCAGTCTAAGTATATATAAAAATATTTATTTATATATTTCACATGAAATTATGCTCAACTACATCTTTATTGTTTAATGAAATTAATTTTCTTATCCGTAATTTTAATACTCTCCTACGCTATGGTGACTTATAGGCCCGTTGGGCCGGGTGCCTCTTTATTTATGTATTGTAATTATGTTTGTTTGTAAATATATATGCACATGTCACGTTAATAAACAATTCACTCACTCACTCACTCACTCACTCACTCACTCACTCACTCACTCACTCACTCACTCACTTATATGCATAATACTGTTAGGACGGAATTAGTTTTCCCTTCCTGGTCAGAATTTTAGTTTATGAAATTCTAAAATACTGTCTGATTATATGTATGTACCAGTAGTTTATTATCGCATATGCTTGCATAATACTCTACATTTGCATGGAACCTTCTAATAAATAGAGGATCTTGCAATTACATAAATTACAATGTGCGCGACGTCATGACGACAATTGAGCAACCCGTGACGTCAGGAAAATACGAATGTGACATTCGTATTTTCCTCACGTCACGGGTTGCTCAAGGCATGGATTGACTTACGTATAACGTCATGTTAATTTAAATATTTCATTTATGTAACATTCTGAGACTGCCGAACGATATTTCCGGCACGGCTTTCCGGCACTCCCAGACCACAGGTTATGTGACAAACAACAGTTTTCTACTAACAATGAGACAGTGCGAGGTCTACACTGAATACATGTATATTGCCGATTCAAAGATGTCTGTCAAAATCGCCACAATGTTCCATTTCTGAATAGCTAATTGCAGCAAGTATAACCACTGCGCTATAGGACCATTAGCTTTTTAATCATTTAAGTGTATTATTGATGGAAGAATTCAATCCGGACACACCTTTAATAATCGACGGGGTGAATGTTAGTTTACGTGGTTGTGACAGAGATCTTTGAATCAACTATACAGTTTTTTTACAGTTTTTACAGTTTATTTCGAAATACATTAGGCATTATGCCCATGAGTATACAAATATACATACAATATGTACATGAAACATGATTGTATTTTATGTCAATTCACATGTATAATTATTTACAAAATGCTATATTTTTTCTACACATTCCAATAAACCAGATGTACATATTCCTATCAGTATCACTGTATACAGACAATCCTAGCCTGTCATTATCTGGATCCCATCCAAGTGCATCAGTTTGATTCTGAAAAGATCATTCTATAGTTACCCAAAATTTACAAAACAGATACTGTAAATCATTAATTTTCATGAGGGATTAAATTTCGAGGCTTTCGTGGAACATCTTCTAGCTCGAAATTTAATCCCATCGAACAATAATTTTGACCCTTGTATTTATTACCTGAAATGCAAAATCCACGAATTAACGTCAATACAACTGTCAATGAAACGGCAACATGCCAGATAGACGACTAAACTAGCAAAAAGAATTTAGGAAGAAATCTAAAGGAGTATGTACCATTTCTGGTGGAAACAGTCGCTTACAGTCTCCATTGTTGATATGTTCAATGTAAGCTTCCCTATACTCTTCTAACTGTTTGGGCTGCATACATTGTCGACACATGGAACATTTCTGTGAATACAGTAAAACTTCATTATGTCGAGCATCGATATCCCGAGCACCCGACCTATTTAAAATCTGAGCCTATTTACATGAAAATCGGAACTTGTCACGCTGACCAAATTGAAGTTGAAAAAGCTTGGCTTACCATAAGTAAAGATGATATTACCATAAGTAAGTGGTTGTCAGACAGTTTTTATTGTTTTCTCAAAATATTGATTTTGTAGTTACGACCTTCTCATTCTAAGCCAGTGATATATGGGTACGTGTATATAAAGACACGTTTTGGAATAATCTATTGGGTCTACAAATCAGTGTGTTTTTTTCTTGTAACGTATACAAACTAGAACCATCACTGTCGTGATCAGGGCCCTGTCGTTATCATTATCAATAAGTATTGCAAGTTTCATTTGAATATCTTGAAAAGTTTTTGAACTATGGCAAATGTTAAAGTTTTGAAGTCGAAAAAGGGGCACAAGCCAAAATTTAATAAAGCTAGAGTTGTTGCCCTTTGCTACACATGTGCGTATTGTCACTGTCAATATGTATAGCAAGTTTTATTTGAATATCTGTAACGGTTTTGAAGTAATGTAGAAAAAAAGATGAAAAATGAGGAAAATTGTAATTTTACAAAGGGCCATAATTCTTAAAATATTGTAGCTGGAGTAACATAACTTGGCATACAATAGTGTATTGTTGCTGTGACCTTATGTTTAAAGTTTGAAGTCGATATCTTTAACGGTTTGCAAGTTATTAAGAAAAAAATATGAAAAATGTGGACGGACGGACGGACGGACAGGATGATTACTATAGGGCACCCTAATAACGAAGCATACAAAATCACACTTCGGGATAAAGAAAAGGAAAAACAGAATAGAAGTAAACAAATACCCCTAATCATTTTAAAATGTTCATTCTAAACATAGTACACACATAAACACATAACGAAGTAGTTGTGAGATTTTAAGTCTTATGTTAAGCGAAATATTATTTTAGGGGAGAAATAGAATAAGATTGTGCAATGATATGGGTTAATACATGTAAGAACTTACCATATTACCACACTGCTTACACTGTGAAGATGTACACCATTCAGAGAAGACAAACACTTCCCTGTCTGGCGCATTCGTGTTCTTCGTTTTACTTCCCCTGTAAACAAACACAATGAACATACATGCTACATGCTCGTAGGCTGAGAACAAAACACTGATGTTCTTATTACCGTAAAACTTCGTTTTGACGAGCATCGATTTCATGAGCACCCGGCCTATGTCGAGCTAGTTTTAAAATAGTACCCGCTTGTATCATCAATACATGCCATTTGGTTATTTCGAGCACCCTGGCTATCTCGAGCATTTTACCTGTCCCGATCACTCATCGATATAACGATGTTTTACTGTACTTCTAATCAGGCCAAAAGTAATAATTTCATGATTTATTACATAAAAAAGTTACCAATTTTATAGGGCTCTTTTCAGCTGTTAAGCTGTTCAAGCACCCTTTGACATTCTAAATACCCCTTGTCATTAGGCTACACATGGAAACCTACCATTCGTGTCTCCCTAGGGAGACTATTTCTCTCCTAAATGTGAGACAACAAACATCAATCTGCAGCACCCAGGAATAGACACTTCCCCCACAAGTACACCTTGGTGGAGTAGAGCAAGTGGGCTATTCTTGCTCGGTGAAATTAACCAGTGGTCCAGACGGGGTTGAACCCGGGACATTTTGAGGCCGAAGGGTGCGCCTTACCTCTAGGCTACCGCTCCCCACATAACCGGTTACCCATTTAAATTTGTGACTTTTGACAATGAAAGTAATACAATATAAGAAAACTAATAAACACTTATGACGAGGTAGGTCAACAACGGCAGAATTGTTTTGAAATAAATCATCCGGTCACCAAGAAACTAACTCGTGATGATCCACCGTCCTGACAGGTTAATTATTTCAACCGGAAATTACATGCTTACGGCTCTAACGGTTCAAAATCAATCAAATATTTCAATGTTTAGTTCGTTTTGTACAAATAGTGAACATCACTTTAACTTTACGACCACCATTGACATTGATTTTTTTTTCATCACACTGACTTATGGAGCAACTGTGCCAAATTTGGTGTTTAATTCTTTATGTGAAAATTCATGGCTCTTACAAGTACATTGATCAATTAAAACCATACCTATTACGAGAATCGTATTCCACCATTGACGCGACACCGGTAAGTCTGAGAGTGTTAAGTATAACCTTTAGATACATTGCCTCGTTTTCATTGACATCAGATGCCAAATTTGGAGACATATTCACCTGTAATATACAAATACTGATGATAGTTAACTAATCGGACAGGGAGGTAACACTCAGCAAAAACAGAAGAAAAATATAAGAAAATCGGACAGGATAGCTAGCAGTCAGTGGAAACATAACAAAAAGATATGAGTGAATCGGACAGTGAATTTAGCACACGGTAAAAACAGACTGAAAACAGTTATGAGAAAATCGAGCAGTACATGTAGCACAAGGCAAAACAGAAGAACAATATATGAGAAAATCAGACAGTGAATGAAGCACTCAACGAAAACAGATGAACAATATATGAGAAAAATCAGACAGTGAATGAAGCACACGACGAAAACAGATGAACAATATATGAGAAAAATAAGACAGTGAATGAAGAACACGGCAAAAACAGATGAAAAAAGCTATGAGAAAATCAGACAGTGAATGAAGCACTCAACGAAAACAGATGAACAATATATGAGAAAAATCAGACAGTGAATGAAGCACTCAACGAAAACAGAAGAACAATGTATGAGAAAAATCAGACAGTGAATGAAACAAACGGCAAAAACAGAAAAACAGTATATGAGAAAATCAGACAGTGAATGAAGCACACGGCAAAAACAGAAGAACAATATATGAGAAAATCAGACAGTGAATGAAGCACTCAACGAAAACAGATGAAAAAAGATATGAGAAAAATCAGACAGTGAATGAAGCACACGGCAAAAAACAGATGAATAAACTAAGAGAAAATCGGACAGTGAATGAAACAAACGGCAAAAACAGAAGCAAAAAGATATGAGAAAATCGGACAGTGAATGAAACAAACGGCAAAAACAGAAGAAAAAAGATAAAAGAAAATCGGACAGTGAATGAAGCACACGACAAAAACAGAAGAACAGTATATGAGAAAAATCAGACAGTGAAGGTAGCACTCAACGAAAACAGAAGAACAATATATGAGAAAAAGCAGACAATGAATGAAGCACACGACAAAAACAGAAGAACAATATATGAGAAAAATCAGACAGTGAATGAAGCACTCAACGAAAACAGATGAAAAAAGATATGAGAAAAATCAGACAGTGAATGAAGCACACGGCAAAAGCAGTAGAAAAAAAAGATATGAGAAAAATGGACAGTGAAGGTACAGCACTCGACAAAAACGGCGGAAAACAAGATATGAAAAAAATCGGAAATGTAATGAAGAACATGGCAAAAACAGATGAAAAGGCTAAGAGAAAATCGGACTGTGAATGTAGCACACGGCATAAAAAGAAGAACAATATATGAGAAAATCGGACAGTGAATATACTACTGCGGCCCTAAGTAAACCCACCAGCATACAAATGGTATAAAAATGAAAGCACAAAAAGTCACATGGTACTTTTACTAATTTACTATAAAAGATAAAATATTGCAATAAACGCACAGCATCTAATTTCCACAACATACAACCGTCGTCAATCTAATACTAGTATAATCGTCCACAGTTAATGCTGATGTTTTTTGCGTCAGCTTGAAACACTTTAAAAATTATTTATAAACGCACATATATTATCTTTAGAAAGATATCACGGAATGAGCTATTGTTATTTTCTGAGATGTTTAGCAGTATCAGAGGCCTGTGTGGTATGATAAAAATACCAAATACTCACTCACCTCAAGTAAGTAAACTTTCATGTTTTCATCGATCATAAAATCAGCTCTGACAAGTTCAAAAAAGTTTCTGAAAATAAGAAAATCAAGTTGTTATATGGTATAAACACATTTAAATACAAAACTTACTCGCACAGAACAGAACAGAACAGAACATTGCTTCATTTTGCTCTCGTTGCTATAGCAACACAAGAGAACACAGTACATAATACAAATATGAAAAATCGTGAAATGATATAACAGTACAGGAACCTAGCAAACGTATGTACCCAATGTTATCCACACCCATTGATCTGACGAAAACCATAGTCACATTATTGCGCGATTTTATCATCGCTCTTAACATTTTTTTCAAACACTTTAGGTCTACCCACCACCCAAAATGTTTGTATGACCATCACTTGTGAACTACTTGAATCCTTCTTGTGCCGACGTTTATTGGGGCATTATATCAATGCTGCTGTCCGTCCGTCCGTCCGTCCGTCTAGCCGTCCGTCTAGGCCGTCCGCCCGTCCGTACGTACGTAAAGCAAATATTGTGTGATGAACTCCTCATAAACCGTTGGATGGAATTTATTCACACATTCACAGATTGATAAGCCAAATGTTTAGATGGCGGTAAAGGAGGAATTTTTAACCAGCGTTATTGTCCTTTGTAATTTTTACAAATACCCAAATGGAGGCACGTGTCCATGAAACGTGTGTCCCATTGACACACTTCTAGTTTATGCTAATATTTTTTTTCTCAATAACAGAGGACCTTGCAATTATAATGGCCCTATACTTGAGTCAAGTTAGATCCTAATGAATACATGGGTGGGGAAAGTAATCACAACTAAAACTTACACACAGAACCAAGAAGCGAAATGTATGAAGAGCTGACGTTTTGAAAACCTCGTGCATTACTTAACAGACGCAGTGCACGGACAAAACAAAATGCTTTAAGATTATCTGAAGACTAGTAGTAGAAAAAAAATCATAACATTTGTGTTTGTAAAACGTTGAGATTTTATAAATTTATTAAAGATGTTTCATTATATCATATCATGATGAATAAATTGTATAGGGTTGACAATCAGAAATTTGTTGAAGTATAGTTCGTTTAATCTATTACATAACTTACTTTGGGGTTCCATATGCATTACAAGCAGACACGACTTCGTGTTGTTTCTTTAAGAAAACCGTACGTAATATATCACTCACGTCTGACCAAATCTTTTCTGGTTTGAATCCTGAAATCACTCAGAAATAGATGTCTGTCGCCTAAGCAAAGCGCAATCAAGCGCATTCAATCAGCTACCCCCCCGCTCGTTCAATTAAATATAGAAGACATGGATAACCTCCCATAGAAAGCGCTACGTTGCTATTTGCTTAGGCCACGGGCACCTGATATCAACATAATGCATAAAGCTAAGGAAGCATGGACTATGGTGTCCAGTAGTCAAATGGAGCCGCCGAGTACAGAAAATTTGATTAACCCATACCACTACTGGACGCCAGACAAGGCTGAAAACACTACTTATCGGGTGACCATCGTCGTGGGCTAGAATATAATATAGGATAACTACGTTTGAAATAACGATGGTATACAGCCATGGAGCACGTCTCCACACCCAGGCGACCCCAGAAGACCTCTCCGGTTAGGAGATGGAATTTCAAAAGTTATCAATAAAATGCCTGGGTTCTTACCGGAGGAAATGTTTGCTCTAGTCTTAACTACATTCAATAAACTTGTCCCAAGAAACTTCTAAAGTTCAATGTTTATTCAACAGGTGTTCGTCTGAATTAAGCACGTGCTCCTCTTTCTGAAGCAGGTGCTGTCATAATTCATTATGTTCCCACCTCTTGTCATAATGTGTTCACATTTATTCATCATGTACTAACCTTCATTCATCATGCACTAACCTTTATTCAGCATGTGTTTACATTTATACATCATGTACTTACCTTTATTCATTATGTGCTCACCTTTATTCATCGTGTGTTCACATTTATTCATCATGTGCTCACATTTATTCATCATGTGCTCACCTTTATTCATCATGTGTTCACCTTTATTCACCATGTACTAACCTTTATTCATCATGTACTTACCTTTATTCACCATGTAGTAACCTTTATTCATCATGTACTTACCTTTATTCATCATGTACTAACCTTTATTCATTATGTGTTCACATTTATACATCATGTGCTCACCTTTATTCATCATGTGTCCATCTTTATTTATCATGTGTTTACCTTTATTCATCATGTACTAACCTTTATTCATCATGTACTTACCTTTATTCATCGTGTGCTCACCTTTATTCATCATGTGTTTACCTTTATTCATCATGTACTAACCTTTATTCATCATGCAATAACCTTTATTCAGCATGTGTTCACATTTATACATCATGTACTTACCTTTATTCATCATGTGCTCACCTTTATTCATCATGTGTCCATCTTTATTCATCATGTGTTTACCTTTATTCATCATGTACTAACCTTTATTCATCATGAACTTACCTTTATTCATCATGTGTCCATCTTTATTCATCATGTGTTTACCTTTATTCATCATGTACTAACCTTTATTCATTATGTACTAACCTTTATTCATCATGTACTTACCTTTATTCATTATGTGCTTACCTTTATTCATCGTGTGCTCACCTTTATACATCATGTACTTACCTTTATTCATTATGTGCTAACCTTTATTCATCATGTGCTCACCTTTATTCATCATGTACTTACCTTTATTCATCATGTGCTCACCTTTATTCATCATGTGTTCACCTTTATTCATCATTTACTAACCTTTATTCATCATGTACTTACCTTTATTCATCATGTGCTCAACTTTATCCATCATGTACTTACCTTTATTCATCATGTGCTAACCTTTATTCATCATGTACTTACCTTTATTCATTATGTGCTCACCTTTATTTATTATGTGCTCACCTTTATACATCATGTGCTCACCTTTATTCATCATGTGTCCATCTTTATACATCATGTGTTCACCTTTATTCATCATGTGCTCACCTTTATACATCATGTGCTAACCTTTATTCATCATGTGTCCATCTTTATACATCATGTGTTCACCTTTATTCATCATGTACTCACCTTTATTCATCATGTGTCCATCCTTATTCATCATGTGTCCATCTTTATTCATCATGTACTTACCTTTATTCATCATGTGCTCACCTTTATCCATCATGTACTAACCTTTATTCATCATGTACTTACCTTTATTCATCATGTGCTCACCTTTATTCATCATGTGTTCACCTTTATTCATCATGTGCTCACCTTTATTCATCATGTACTAACCTTTATTCATCATGTACTTACCTTTATTCATCGTGTACTAACCTTTATTCATCATGTGCTCAACTTTATCCATCATGTACTTACCTTTATTCATCATGTGTTCACCTTTATTCATCATGTGTTCACCTTTATTCATCAAGTGTTTACCTTTATTCATTATGTGCTCAACTTTATTCATCATGTGCTCACCTTTATCCATTATGTGCTCACCTTTATTCATCATGCACTAACCTTTATTCATCATGTGCTCACCTTTATTCATCATGTACTAACCTTTATACATCATGTGCTCACCTTTATCCATCATGTACTAACCTTTATTCATCATGTACTTACCTTTATTCATCATGTGCTCACCTTTATTCATCATGTGCTCACCTTTATCCATCATGTACTTACCTTTATTCATCGTGTGCTCACCTTTATTCATCATGTGCTCAACTTTAGCCATCATGTACTAACCTTTATTCATTATGTGCTCACCTTTATTCATCATATGTTTACCTTTATTCATTATGTGCTCACCTTTATTCATCGTGTGTTCACATTTATTCATCATGTGCTCACATCTATTCATCATGTGCTCACCTTTATTCATCATATGTTTACCTTTATTCATTATGTGCTCACCTTTATTCATCATGTGTTCACATTTATTCATTATTTGCTCACCTTTATTCATCGTGTGTTCACATTTATTCATCATGTGCTCAACTTTATTCATCATGTACTAACCTTTATTCATCGTGTACTAACCTTTATTCATGATGTGTTCACCTTTATTCATCATATGCTCACCTTTATTCATCATATGTTTACCTTTATTCATTATGTGCTCTCCTTTATTCATCGTGTGTTCACATTTATTCATCATGTGCTCACATCTATTCATCATGTGCTCACCTTTATTCATCATATGTTAACCTTTATTCATTATGTGCTCACCTTTATTCATCATATGTTTACCTTTATTCATTATGTGCTCACCTTTATTCATCGTGTGTTCACATTTATTCATCATGTGCTCACATTTATTCATCATGTGCTCACCTTTATTCATCATGTGTTCACCTTTATTCATCATGTGTTTACCTTTATTCATTATGTGCTCACCTTTATTCATTATGTGCTCACCTTTATCCGTTATGTGCTCACCTTTATTCATCATGCACTAACCTTTATTCATCATGTGCTCACCTTTATTCATCATGTACTAACCTTTATACATCATGTGCTCACCTTTATCCATCATGTACTAACCTTTATTCATCATGTACTTACCTTTATTCATCATGTGCTCACCTTTATTCATTATGTGCTCACCTTTATTCATTATGTGCTCACCATTATTCATCAGGTGCTCACCTTAAATCATCATGCGCTCACCTTTATCCATTATGTGCTCACCTGTATTCATCATGCACTAACCTTTATTCATCATGTGCTCACCTTTATTCATGATGTACTAACCTTTATACATCATGTGCTCACCTTTATCCACCATGTACTAACCTTTATTCATCATGTACTTACCTTTATTCATCATGTACTTACCTTTAGTCATCATGTGCTCACCTTTATTCATCATGTGTTCACCTTTATTCATCATGTACTAACCTTTATTCATCATGTACTTACCTTTATTCATCATGTACTAACCTTTATTCATCATGTACTTACCTTTATTCATTATGTGCTCACCTTTATTCATTATGTGCTCACCTTTATACATCATTTGCTCACCTTTATTCATAATGTGTCCATCTTAATACATCGTTTGTTCACCTTTATTCATCATGTGCTCACCTTTATACATCATGTGCTCACCTTTATTCATCATGTGTCCATCTTTATACATCGTGTGCTCACCTTTATTCATCATGTGCTCACCTTTATACATCATGTGCTCACCTTTATTCATTATGTGCACACCTTTATTCATTATGTGCTCACCATTATTCATCAGGTGCTCACCTTTAATCATCATGTGCTCACCTTTATCCATTATGTGCTCACCTTTATTCATCATGCACTAACCTTTATTCATCATGCGCTCACCTTTATTCATGATGTACTAACCTTTATACACCATGTGCTCACCTTTATCCATCATGTACTAACCTTTATTCATCATGTACTTACCTTTATTCATCATGTACTTACCTTTAGTCATCATGTGCTCACCTTTATTCATCATGTGTTCACCTTTATTCATCATGTACTAACCTTTATTCATCATGTACTTACCTTTATTCATCATGTACTAACCTTTATTCATCATGTGCTCACCTTTATTCATTATGTGCTCACCTTTATACATCATGTGCTCACCTTTATTCATCATGTGTCCATCTTTATACATCATGTGTTCACCTTTATTCATCATGTGCTCACCTTCATACATCATGTGCTCACCTTTATTCATCATGTGTCCATCTTTATTCATCATGTGTCCATCTTTATTCATCATGTACTTACCTTTATTCATCATGTGCTCACCTTTATCCATCATGTACTAACCTTTATTCATCATGTACTTACCTTTATTCATCATGTGCTCACCTTTATTCATCATGTGTTCACCTTTATTCATCATGTGCTCACCTTTATTCATCATGTACTAACCTTTATTCATCATGTACTTACCTTTATTCATCGTGTGCTTACCTTTATTCATCATGTGTTTACCTTTATCCATCATGTACTAACCTTAATTCATCATGTGCTCAACTTTATCCATCATGTACTTACCTTAATTCATTATGTGCTCACCTTTATTCATGATGTGCTCACCTTTATTCATCATGTGCTCACCTTTATTCATCATGTGTTTACCTTTATTCATCATGTACTAACCTTTATTCATCATGCACTCACCTTTATTCAGCATGTGTTCACATTTATACACCATGTACTAACCTTTATCCATCATGTACTAACCTTTATTCATCATGTGCTCAACTTTATCCATCATGTACTTACCTTTATTCATCATGTGTTCACCTTTATCATCATGTGTTCACCTTTATTCATCATGTGTTTACCTTTATTCATTATGTGCTCACCTTTATTCATCATGTGCTCACCTTAATCCATTTTGTGCTCACCTTTATTTATCATGCACTAACCTTTATTCATCATGTACTTACCTTTATTCATCATGTGCTCACCTTTATTCATCATGTGTTCACCTTAATTCATCAAGTGCTCCCCTTTATTCATCATGTACCAACCTTTATTCATCATGTACTTACCTTTATTCATCGTGTGCTCACCTTTATTCATCATGTATTTACCTTTATCCATCATGTACTAACCTTAATTCATCATGTGCTCAACTTTATCCATCATGTACTTACCTTTATTCATCATGTGTTCACCTTTATTCATCATGTGTTCACCTTTATTCATCATGTGTTTACCTTTATTCATTATGTGCTCACCTTTATTCATCATGTGCTCACCTTTATCCATCATGTGCTCACCTTTATTCATCATGTACTAACCTTTATTCATCATGTACTTACATTTATTCATCGTGTGCTCACCTTTATTCATCATGTGTTTACCTTTATCCATCATGTACTAACCTTAATTCACCATGTGCTCAACTTTATCCATCATGTACTTACCTTTATTCATCGTGTGCTCACCTTTATTCATCATGTACTAACCTTTATTCATCATGCACTCACCTTTATTCAGCATGTGTTCACATTTATACACCATGTACTAACCTTTATCCATCATGTACTAACCTTTATTCATCATGTGCTCAACTTTATCCATCATGTACTTACCTTTATTCATCATGTGTTCACCTTTATTCATCATGTGTTCACCTTTATTCATCATATGTTTACCTTTATTCATTATGTGCTCACCTTTATTCATCATGTGCTCACCTTAATCCATTTTGTGCTCACCTTTATTTATCATGCACTAACCTTTATTCATCATGTACTTACCTTTATTCATCATGTGCTCACCTTTATTCATCATGTGTTCACCTTAATTCATCAAGTGCTCCCCTTTATTCATCATGTACCAACCTTTATTCATCATGTACTTACCTTTATTCATCGTGTGCTCACCTTTATTCATCATGTGTTTACCTTTATCCATCATGTACTAACCTTAATTCATCATGTGCTCAACTTTATCCATCATGTACTTACCTTTATTCATCATGTGTTCACCTTTATTCATCATGTGTTCACCTTTATTCATCATGTGTTTACCTTTATTCATTATGTGCTCACCTTTATTCATCATGTGCTCACCTTTATCCATCATGTGCTCACCTTTATTCATCATGTACTAACCTTTATTCATCATGTACTTACATTTATTCATCGTGTGCTCACCTTTATTCATCATGTGTTTACCTTTATCCATCATGTACTAACCTTAATTCATCATGTGCTCAACTTTATCCATCATGTACTTACCTTTATTCATCGTGTGCTCACCTTTATTCATCATGTACTAACCTTTATTCATCATGCACTCACCTTTATTCAGCATGTGTTCACATTTATACACCATGTACTAACCTTTATCCATCATGTACTAACCTTTATTCATCATGTGCTCAACTTTATCCATCATGTACTTACCTTTATTCATCATGTGTTCACCTTTATTCATCATGTGTTCACCTTTATTCATCATGTGTTTACCTTTATTCATTATGTGCTCACCTTTATTCATCATGTGCTCACCTTTATCCAGTATGTGCTCACCTTTATTCATCATGCACTAACCTTTACTCATCAAGTGCTTACCTTTATTCATCATGTACTAACCTTTATACATCATGTGCTCACCTTTATCCATCATGTACTAACCTTTATTTATCATGTACTAACCTTTATTCATCATATGCTCACCTTTATCCATCATGTACTTACCTTTATTCATCGTGTGCTCACCTTTATTCATCATGTGCTCAACTTTATCCATCATGTACTAACCTTTATTCATTATGTGCTCACCTTTATTCATCGTGTGTTCACATTTATTCATCATGTGCTCACATTTATTCATCATGTGCTCACCTTTATTCATCATGTGCTCAACTTTATTCATCATGTACTAACCTTTATTCATCGTGTACTAACCTTTATTCATGATGTGTTCACCTTTATTCATCATATGCTCCCCTTTATTCATCATATGTTAACCTTTATTCATTATGTGCTTACCTTTATTCATCGTGTGTTCACATTTATTCATCATGTGCTAACACTTATTCATCATGTGCTCACCTTTATTCATCATATGTTTACCTTTATTCATTATGTGCTCACCTTTATTCATCATATGTTTACCTTTATTCATTATGTGCTCACCTTTATTCATCGTGTGTTCACATTTATTTATCATGTGCTCACATTTATTCATCATGTGCTCACCTTTATTCATCATGTGTATACATTTATTCATCATGTGTTCACCTTTATTCATTATGTGTTCACCTTTATTCATTATGTGCTCACCTTTATTCAGCATGTGTTCACATTTATACACCATGTACTTACCTTTATTCATCATGCACTCACCTTTATTCAGCATGTGTTCACATTTATACACCATGTACTAACCTTTATCCATCATGTACTAACCTTTATTCATCATGTGCTCAACTTTATCCATCATGTACTTACCTTTATTCATCATGTGTTCACCTTTATTCATCATGTGTTCACCTTTATTCATCATGTGTTTACCTTTATTCATTATGTGCTCACCTTTATTCATCATGTGCTCACCTTTATCCATTATGTGCTCACCTTTATTCATCATGCACTAACCTTTAGTCATCATGTGCTCACCTTTATTCATCATGTACTAACCTTTATACATCATGTGCTCACCTTTATCCATCATGTACTAACCTTTATTCATCATGTACTTACCTTTATTCATCATATGTTTACCTTTATTCATTATGTGCTCACCTTTATTCATCATATGTTTACCTTTATTCATCGTGTGCTTACCTTTATTCATCATGTGTTTACCTTTATCCATCATGTACTAACCTTAATTCATCATGTGCTCACCTTTATCCATCATGTACTAACCTTTATTCATCATGTACTTACCTTTATTCATCATGTGCTCACCTTTATTCATCATGTGTTCACCTTTATTCATCATGTGCTCACCTTTATTCATCATGTACTAACCTTTATTCATCATGTACTTACCTTTATTCATCGTGTACTAACCTTTATTCATCATGTGCTCAACTTTATCCATCATGTACTTACCTTTATTCATCATGTGTTCACCTTTATTCATCATGTGTTCACCTTTATTCATTATGTGTTCACCTTTATTCATTATGTGCTCACCTTTATTCAGCATGTGTTCACATTTATACACCATGTACTTACCTTTATTCATCATGCACTCACCTTTATTCAGCATGTGTTCACATTTATACACCATGTACTAACCTTTATCCATCATGTACTAACCTTTATTCATCATGTGCTCAACTTTATCCATCATGTACTTACCTTTATTCATCATGTGTTCACCTTTATTCATCATGTGTTCACCTTTATTCATCATGTGTTTACCTTTATTCATTATGTGCTCACCTTTATTCATCATGTGCTCACCTTTATCCATTATGTGCTCACCTTTATTCATCATGCACTAACCTTTATTCATCATGTGCTCACCTTTATTCATCATGTACTAACCTTTATACATCATGTGCTCACCTATATCCATCATGTACTAACCTTTATTCATCATGTACTTACCTTTATTCATCATGTGCTCATCTTTATTCATTATGTGCTCACCTTTATTCATCAGGTGCTCACCTTTATTCATCATGTACTAACCTTTATTCATCGTGTACTAACCTTTATTTATGATGTGTTCACCTTTATTCACCATGTACTAACCTTTATTCATCATGTACTTACCTTTATTCATCATGTACTTACCTTTATTCATCATGTACTAACCTTTATTCATTATGTGTTCACCTTTATTCATCATGTGTTCACCTTTATTCATCGTGTGTTCACATTTATTCATCATTTGCTCACATTTATTCATCATGTGCTCACCTTTATTCATCATATGTTTACCTTTATTCATTATGTGCTCACCTTTATTCATCATATGTTTACCTTTATTCATTATGTGCTCACCTTTATTCATCGTGTGTTCACATTTATTCATCATGTGCTCACATTTATTCATCATGTGCTCACCTTTATTCATCATGTGTTTACCTTTATTCATCATGTGTTCACCTTTATTCATTATGTGTTCACCTTTATTCATTATGTGCTCACCTTTATTCAGCATGTGTTCACATTTATACACCATGTACTTACCTTTATTCATCATGCACTCACCTTTATTCAGCATGTGTTCACATTTATACACCATGTACTAACCTTTATCCATCATGTACTAACCTTTATTCATCATGTGCTCAACTTTATCCATCATGTACTTACCTTTATTCATCATGTGTTCACCTTTATTCATCATGTGTTCACCTTTATTCATCATGTGCTCACCTTTATTCATCATGTGCTCACCTTTATCCATTATGTGCTCACCTTTATTCATCATGCACTAACCTTTATTCATCATGTGCTCACCTTTATTCATCATGTACTAACCTTTATACATCATGTGCTCACCTTTATCCATCATGTACTAACCTTTATTCATCATGTACTTACCTTTATTCATCAAGTGTTTACCTTTATTCATCATGTACTTACCTTAATTCATTATGTGCTCACCTTTATTCATTATGTGCTCACCTTTATTCATCAGGTGCTCACCTTTATTCATCATGTACTAACCTTTATTCATCGTGTACTAACCTTTATTTATGATGTGTTCACCTTTATTCACCATGTACTAACCTTTATTCATCATGTACTTACCTTTATTTATCATGTACTTA
Source organism: Spisula subtruncata (assembly GCA_963678985.1). NCBI lineage: Eukaryota > Metazoa > Mollusca > Bivalvia > Venerida > Mactridae > Spisula > Spisula subtruncata. Next base: position 52,822,248 of record OY787664.1, on the reverse strand, counting down.
CCTTTATTCATCATGTACTAACCTTTATTCATTATGTGTTCACCTTTATTCATCATGTGTTCACCTTTATTCATCATGTGTCCATTTTTATTCATCATGTACCCTCCTTTAGTCATCATGTGCTCACCTTTATTTATCATGTGCTTACCTTTATTCATCATGTGCTCACCTTTATTCATCATGTGCTCACCTTTATTCATCATGTGCTCACCTTTATTCATCATGTGCTCAACTTTATCCATCATGTGCTCACCTTTATTCATCATGTGCTCAACTTTATCCATCATGTGCTCAACTTTATTCATCATGTGTTCAACTTTATTTATCATTAACTCACCTTTATCCATCATGTGCTCACCTTTATTCATCATGTGCTCACCTTTATTCATCATGTGCTCACCTTTATTCATCATGTGCTCACCTTTATTCATCATGCACTCACCTTTATTCATCATGTGTTTACCTTTATTCATCGTGTGTTCACCTTTATTCATCATGTGTTTACCTTTATTCATCATGTGTTTACCTTTATTCATCGTGTGTTTACCTTTATTTATCATGTGTTTACCTTTATTCATCATGTGTTTACCTTTATTCATCATGTGTTTACCTTTATTCATCGTGTGTTCACCTTTATTCATCATGTGTTTACCTTTATTCATCTTATGTTTACCTTTATTCATCGTGTGTTCGCCTTTATTCATCATGTGTTTACCTTTTTTCATCATGTACTTACCTTTATTCATCATGTGTTTACCTTTATTCATCATGTGCTCACCTTTATTCATCATGTGTTTACCTTTATTCATTATGTGTTTACCTTTATTCATCATGTGTTTACCTTTATTTATCATGTGTTTACCTTTATTCATCATGTGTTCACATTCATACATCATGTGTTCACCTTTATGCATTATGTGCTCACCTTTATTCATCATGTGCTCACCTTTATTCATCATGTACGTACTAACCTTTATTTAGCAAATGTCTGTTAAACGATTCCTGGAAACTAAACTTTTGATCTACAAACAAATCTTTGAAAGACGGTATCTAAAATATAAAGACAAAACTAGCAATCATGCAAGCGAATACGAGATGTCACAAAACAGCGCGTGCTTCTTTTTGCAGCCATGTGTCAGTGAAAACAGTTAAAAACAGATCCTACACACACAGTGACATAATAAACACATTACTTTTATACAATAGTGTAATTGATAATGTTCTTTTAGATTAAATGCGCTGATAAAAAACATGAGTGGAACATTTGCGTAAAAAAATTAAAGTGTACATTATCACTTGAAGGAGACTGTTTGGTCGATATATTGTGTAAAATAATTAGTGTTTACCATATCACCTGAAGGAGACTGTTTGGTCGATATATTGTGTAAAATAATTAGAGTGTACCATATCACTTGAAGAAGACCAGTCGGTCGATAAATTGTGTAAAATAATTAGTGTGTACCATATCTCTTGAAGGAGACCAGTTTGTCGATATATTGTGTAAATTAATTAAAGTTTACCATATCTCATGAAGAAGACCAGTTTGTCGATATATTGTGTAAAATAATTAGTGTGTACCATATCACTTGAAGAAGACCAGTCGGTCGATATATTGTGTAAATTAATTAAAGTTTACCATATCTCATGAAGAAGACTGTTTGGTCGATATATTGTGTAAAATAATTAGAGTGTGCCATATCTCTTGAAGGAGACCAGTTGGTCGATATATTGTGTAAAATAATTAGAGTGTGCCATATCTCTTGAAGAAGACCAGTTGGTCGATATACTGTGTAAAATAATTAGTGTGTAACATATCTCTTGAAGAAGACCAGTTGGTCGATATATTGTGTAAAATAATTAAAGTTTACCATATCTCATGAAGAAGACTGTTTGGTCGATATATTGTGTAAAATAATTAGAGTGTGCCATATCTCTTGAAGGAGACCAGTTGGTCGATATATTGTGTAAAATAATTAGTGTGTAACATATCTCTTGAAGGAGACCAGTTGGTCGATATATTGTGTAAAATAATTAGTGTGTAACATATCTCTTGAAGAAGACCAGTTGGTCGATATATTGTGTAAAATAATTAGAGTGTGCCATATCTCTTGAAGAAGACCAGTTGGTCGATATATTGTGTAAAATAATTAGAGTGTGCCATATCTCTTGAAGGAGACCAGTTGGTCGATATATTGTGTAAAATAATTAGTGTGTACCATATCACTTGAAGGAGACTGCTTGGTCGATATATTGTGTAAAATAATTAGTGTGTACCATATCACTTGAAGGAGACTGTTTGGTCGATATATTGTGTAAAGTCAAGAAGACTGTTTTGTCGAAATATTGAGAGTTAAGTGTAGTCTATCAATAATTCAACAGACGAGTTTTGAATTTTGCATCAGTATACTAATCCTTTGGATTATATGATATATAAATATATATAAAACAATATACCTTCCATATTGGTGTGTAATGACTCGGTACAACATATTTTGCAACATCCGATGCATTAAAGGGGTAGTACTCTTTGTTGCAAAATCTGCAATATCAAAAAAGTACGTTCGATCTTCACACTCAACAAAATACATAATCATTTTTCAATAAACCTAAAATATATCAGCCCATTCGAACGGTTCTCCTTTCGGAGTAATAGAATTTACCCAATGTGGTCCACAAATGGGACTTGGTTTATCTATTTCATCACCATGACGCTGGCTTAGAATGACATGGTCCTAATTTCTACTTACGACCTTATAAGACTGATACATATTTGCAATCTGCCGCATAAGGCATTTCGTATAAGCCTATTGCCATGAAAATTGGAACTTGTCATGTTCACTGAAATTAAGTTGTAAAAGCTTATTTGTCAAAAGTTAAAGAGCAGAATCTAAATAACTGGGTTTTTTCTTATTTTCTCAAATTAAAATGTATCTATTTTGTGCATACATGCGACCTTCTAAGCCAGCTATGTTTATTATATAACTAGATGGAGTAGTTAATTAAGACAATATCCAAATTGGGTAATCAATTACGATCCTCATATACTAGTTTATAACCGTTATCATTTAACTTTGAACGGATTGTACTAGCATACATACCTAAGAGGGGTATCATCATTCACCATATACATTCTCAGAGGGTTCAGTGACGTCACTATGATATAGACGCTAAAATCAAACATTCTGCAAAAACAAAAACAAATAGAGGGTGCATTCAAGAAACCGAGCATAGCCTTTATTTGCTTTATTTCTACTGAAACATGGCAGGCATATATATGTACCTCCACCCGGATTTGAACCCGGGCCGCCAGATTAGACGACAAGCGCACTAACCACTGAGCTACGGAGGCATACTATATAAACGTACTAGTTAGTAGCCAAAACTGTAGTTGTGTTTATAAGATTAATAAGTGCACCTTAAAGTCAAATTAAAGAGGCATTCCCTATAACTAGCATATTTTTCTCTACTATCACATTAAATTAGCTAAATGTACAAAGCACTATCAATTATCATAATTTGCAGAAGAACGTGTGCGCAAATATGTCTCGATTCATTATTATGTGGTCAAAGGGAAACAACTCGTGACTATTTTGACTCGTTACGGACATATGTTTTCATTCTTTCTCGGGAATTAGTGGGAGTTTTTTGTTGAAAATTTGAGGAGTTAAAGCAATAATGATTCTCATTTACTGTTCAATATTCCTGAATCAATTTAAACGCTCAAAGTTATAGGGAACACCTCTTTAAGCCTTAAACTGTCTTTTAATGAGCTATAACTTGGTAACATCTCAACAGAATTACGCTATGTGAGCACATTTGGCACCATAAGATGGATGAAAATGTAATAAAAACATCCAGATATAGTTCAATTTTTGAACCCTGAGCCATGACCTTTCAGGCGAATCTATTTGGGCGGGTAACCCGTGATTTATTGATTTACATAGTCATGATTTAAAGATACTTATTTGCTATACATATATGAATTATCAATCCCGCACAAACCTTTATCGGCGATTGGATTAAACTTTAAAAGTGCAGTCACGAATCGAACTATAGTGTGTTGACATGATTTAAAATCTAAGGGAAGTAACTCTTGCAAAATTAGTATTTTGTTCACCATTCATTTTTGGCATACATTTTCGACAGCCGAGGGAGTTAACTGTTGTCGAGTATAGGTAATTTGTTTTTTAAACAACCTAATGACCCATTGTATTTAATGAATATTGCGGAAATAGATGTGATAGATGAGGTGTTAAAGTCTTAAACTGCTATTTTAATAAGCTATAACTTGGTAACCTCTCTGCAGAATGATGTAATTTGAGCATTATAGTTGGTACACAAATGTGGAAAACACCATAAGAAAATGTAACAAAACGTCCAGATGGTTTGTTGACAAAATGACAATTTGTAAAACAATAAATGTATGATTTAAAGTCTAAGGGAAGCAACTCTTGCAAAAGCAGTATTTTGTTCACCATATAAATTGCTAACTGCGATATTTGGTATACTATTTCGATAGATATAGTTAACATTACATCGCCGGGTATTGGTCATTTGTTACAAACAGCCTGATGGATCCATAATCCATTATATTTAAAAGATGTTGGGGAAATAGATATGATGTAGCAATAATGTGGTTTTAATCAAGGTACGAATCAATACTAGTATATTATTTGAAGAGTATACCATTCTAAGTAGCCATAAACCACCATTATAAGTAGATATGTACCATAAAGTTATATTAATGTTAGAGTGACACTTTATCTTATAGGGACAAAAATGTAATAAAAGAACAACCATTGTCTGAACAGAAAGAGCTTATTTCAATTGGTATTTGTTTAACATCGTTTTAGTTGTCTCGCCCATCACCCCACTCTATTATTATTCTAACAAGAGATGTTTGTTAAACTCATATGACGCAATGACAGTTCAATAGTCGAAATGGTACAGGTGACCTTTGACCTGACCTCAAAATCCATAGGGGTCATCTACTGTTACAGGCCAACCTCCGTGTAAAGTTTGACGATCCTAGGGCGAAGCGTGCTTGAGTTATTGAACGGAAACCATTTGGACTAAAAACGTGGCAAAGGTCACAGTGACCTTGACATTTGACCTACTGACTTCAAAATAAATAGAATCGTCTAATGTTGCTGACTAACCTCCACGTATAGTTTATAAATCTAGGGCAAAGCGTTCTTGCGCGCTATTGGACGGAAACCATTTTATTTAGTCACCGGACCGACTGACCCACCCACAGACAGACAGACATGAGCAATTCAATCCATCCTAAATCATCAAAGATTGTGGGACATAATAAGGGGGTGGTATAATAAGTACAGAAACAAACCTACCTCCCATCAATGAGATAAGGGTTGGCCACAAACTCCTGAACGAATGAATCGCTGGACTTAAAGTCCAAATCTGTAAGAAAAATAGTAAGATCGTTAGTCAAAGTAATTTATAAATACCGTTTCCCCACTGGTCAGGAGTTATTTTGGTCAAGTCGAGTGTTTACGGCGTCAGCTTTGGAAGCGGGAGATCAAGAAAACAAAAGACAACCCCCAGTTGGTTTGTTGACAAAATAAAGATTTGTAAACAATAAATGCTCAATGCATAGTCTAAGGGAAGCAACTCTTGCAAATTTGTGGTTAGAATTTAGTCGTCCCATACACACTTTACTTTTTAATGTAAGATGGCCTACTATTCGGTCATCACTCATTGGTCATTTGTGAAAAGCGTTATAATGGTACAATAATTCAGTGTATTTATTGGATGGTCAGAAAAATGTTTTGGGCGATAATGTTACGTAAGGCACCCATCCGACAATGAAAACTTAAGCGAGCGTACTTACCATTTATGGTGCCATAAGTATGACGCGGCAGCCAGTCAAAGTCTGGGACACTGGGTAATTGTTTAAATTAGCACGTTTACATAAATACCACTTTGTTCGGGATTAATAGATACAATAAACAAAATGACGCATGTATGAAAATACTTTAGTAATGATATGCGATGGTAATGCTCCATTTTCTCACCTTCAATCTTGCTGATTTTAATCCCTCGATGGGTAGTCTTCTTTTGTATCCACTGACTTGATGGATTCTTTTTTGCCTGAAGCATAACCAGAAAAAAGTAAAACAAATATAAAGCAGCGGTAATAACGAAATGAAGAAATCGGACAGAGAAGACCGCAATAAAGAGGCATTCTCTATAACTAGCATATTTTTCTCTACTATTACATTAAATGTACAAAATACTATCAATTATCATAATTTGTCAGAAGAAAGTGTGCGCAAATATGTCTCTATAATGTCAAAAATATACTCAAATCATCAATAATAATTTATCGCTTCCAGCGATTTATTATAATGTGGTCAAAGGGAAACAACTCGTGACTATTTTTGGCTCGTAACGGAATTATATTTTCATTTTTACTCGGTAATTAGCGGAAGCTTTTTGTTGAAAATTTGAGGAGTTCAAGCAATAATCATTCTCATTCAATGTATAACATTCATGGATCGATTTAAACGATCAAAGTTATAGGGAACGCCTCTTTAACACTGTATGCACTTGACCAAACATTGTGTTGTACAAGAGCTTATTAACTATTTTTCCATATTATGTGTATCTTAATTTAATTTGAATAAAGAGCAATACTTTAGTTGGTATGGATAATGTGTTTATACAGTATGGACATACCAAGTGCCATGTAACGTAATGTTTGGCTAAGAACGAACGAAAGACGTGTCAACAAATAGTGTCTAGATGGCAATTGAGTCGGTTTCGGGCAAACACTGTGAACAATTGCACAGAAATGATTGCTAGGGTATATACTCATTCTTGGATTGAGCGTCGAATACGTCTTGTTAAAGTCGTTAAAATATATAATTATGCGGTATTTTTTAACGTTTGTCGTCGTCGTCGTCATTATCATTATTATTAACGTTATTATCATTATTATTAACGTTATTATTATTAACGTTATTATTATTATTATTTGAGATGAGAATTAAGTAGGGTTTGATACGGTAATATAATGTAAATGACTGGTAACTTACATATGCCAGTAACTTATCTCTGTCTTTCGGAATCAGGAAGGCTTTAGGAATAGCATCTAGTTTTATGGTGGTAGCCAGCCTGGCTTTCTTTATAATAGCAAGAATTCCTGGGAAGTGATTTACCTACAACATAATAAATATACGTACATGTAATAATTGTGTCATATGTCTGTAGTATGTTCTATTTTAGGAACAGCAAAGAATAGAATAGTCAAAAGTGTCTTCTTACAAGGGTTATAGTACAGCTTTGTAATGGACGAACAGCAAAATTGTCCGAGGCGATGCAACATTTGCAACAAAGTAATTATAACAATAATGCTAAAGTATTTGCACCAATCCGTCAGTGCCTCGTTATGTTGTATTTGCTTTTGTTTTTTTGTTCAATGCAACGTTTTACTGAATTTATGTAAATGCTAGAATCTGTCACTGGATAGCCAATACAATGATTTCGAGCAGAGGTTTTTTTAGATACACCATGGAATCTAATATTGTGATAATTTACTGTCCTAGCAGTGTGAATATCTAGACCAATTGTCGGCATAATTAATGTGTAAACTAATGCACCAGTTATTTGCATCCAGGGGTCCCAAACGGTGAAAAGCCGTTGAAGGGCCGGGTTTTGACAACCAAAATGTAAAAATCCCGGGCCTGCATTCCCGGGGTTGGGGGCCGTGGATACAACTGTCTGGTGCATAATTTACCCTTTGAGAAGACTTCAGGTGTTGCATGTGGGGAAAGTGTTGATGGTTTTTATAGAATGGGTAGTCATAAGTCCAAAATACATCCCAATCCTCGTTGCCGGTTCTTACAACAAATCCAAGTCTTTCACACACACTCTTCACATGTTGTAACTGCAATATTCACACATATATTATCATATACAGCCAAGATCCCCATATCGATGACGTCACGAATTGCGTCATTTAATATTCACACATATATTATCATATACAGCCAAGATACCCATATCGAAGACGTCACGAGTTGCGTCATTTAATATTCACACATATATTATCATATACAACCAAAATCCCCATAGCGATGACGTCACGAACTGCGTCATTTAATATTCACACATATATTATCATATACAACCAAAATCCCCATAGCGATGACGTCACGAGTTGCGTCATTTAATATTTACACATATATTATCATATACAGCCAAGCTCCAAAAAGTGATGACGTCATGAATTGTGTCATTTAATAGATACACATATATTATCATATACAATCGAAATCCCCATAGCGATGACGTCATTAATTGCGTCACTTTTATTCGTGATGGCAAGTAAGCTTGGAAATCACATAAAAACTTATGCCATTTATGCTATTACAGAATATTTGTGCGAGCACTTCTTGCTTACTTGCTAAAATTGTTACTTAAGATAGAAAGCAAGTTGAATATGATATAAAGGAAAATAATTAATATTAAAGTGTATAGAGCTATATCGGACGATATTTTTTTTAAAGTTTCAAAAACTGAAACACAATTATGCTTTCATATCCATTAGATCATTTTTCGCTTCAGTTTCAACAGAAACTCTCTCTGTGATTTATTCGACAGAAAATTGTCCGTTTTCATACGAAAGTGTTCTAGAACACACTATGAAATAATAAGAATCGTCTATTTTTCGACAATTGAATCAAAGTACACGGAGCCCATCCAAAGTTTTAATTTGCAATTAAGGTAGTCTAGTATCATACTAAAAACGATGCAAGTAATTATTTTGACATTTAATGACTGTTAGAATATAGCTCCATACACTTTAAGGATGCACCATTAGTCTACAAGGGCTTCTATGTTAAACAATGATGCTTGGTTGTCCTTATCCTAAAGTCAAGTAAGATCATTATTCCAATTGCATACAATTCAATTCAATCGAATACAACTCTGAACCAGATCAATGTGTTCTTTGTGCCTTTCGACTTCGGCTCAATCATTATATATATCGAGTTTTCGCTATCGTTGTTTCGGATTTTCATTATCGTACTATTGTGTTATAATTGTCGTATTATCGAATTTTCACCATCGTATGATCGCGTTGTTTCGTACTATCAACTTTTCTCTATCGTATTATCGATTTTTGAACATCGTACTGTCGAGTTTTTCTAATCGACTTTTGATTATCGTAGATCAACATGCGTTATTTTTAGAGCTCTATGTGATGATGGCCCTAACGGAACACCGTAAAATTTGATGATGGCCCTAACGGAACACCGTAAAATTTGATGATGGCCCTAACGGAACACCGTAAAATTTGATGATGGCCCTAACGGAACACAGTAAAATTTGATGATGGCCCTATCGGAACACAGTAAAATTTGATGATGGTCCTAACGGAACACAGTAAAAGTTGATGATGGCCCTAACGGAACACCGAAAATTTTAATTTACTACAAAGGAAGACGAACAAGTACATACACGTGCCCCATGGATCCAAACAACCGGTGCTCGCCGATTTGTCAGGTTTTTCCTTATTTCACCACCTTGAACAGGTACACGTTTTTCCTTGATCAGTTGTATCTGCTGTAAATGATATGCATTAAACAAGACCAGGAACAGACTCATGCCCAACACCATACCCACAATCAGGTTCATTTTCGTCAGCTGACACACTTTAGTCTTCTTCAACTTCATGGTGAGTTTTCAGTTTGTCATATATTTCTGTATAAAAAATCAAGACACAGTTCTGTTAATTTCCAACGTTTCGACTTTTATCAGTCTTCTTCAGGGAATTATATTGTTAATACGTTATGAATAATGACGTCATCATAGATTCATATTTTTGCTGCAAATATATGGACTCTCGTGTTTTAAAATATTCAACTATAGATTTTATATTGGGTGGCACGTTTGGCTAGCGGATACACGCTTCACAACTGGTCAAGGTGTTCCTGTTTCTATCCATTTTTAGCTTTTTACGAAGAATGAAATTACTAGTGTATTATAAGCATCCCTCGTTCACCCGATTGGCATTTTATTGCTGTCTTGTTTAATTACAATACTGGAATAAGTATACAAACAGTACATTGCGTTCTATTAAATATGCCAGAAAATTTATCTTTTTGTGTCTCATATTTGAAGAAAAACATGTAGATCTATAAAAGTGGAAGTTATTATAGGAATCTAATTATCAGATACATTTATATACCTTGCCCATTATTAAATATATTCTATATACAAAGATGTCATTTCTGTTACTGTACATGTATAATGTCATTACCATGTCTATTTCTCTATATATACATTTTACTTATATTTTGCCTATTTATATAGATCTAATCTAATGTATTGCAGGTCTATATATTTTCATAATACCATGTTTGTTTTCTTCATTGTTCGTAATATACTATGCATATATCATAACTCATATACATGCATTTACATAAATTTGTATTTTGGGCCGGTGGCCTCGTTACAAATAAAACATATCTTATCTTATCTTATATACCTTGTCCATTATTAAATACTATCAAAATCACTGAATTTTTCAATTATTTAGGAAAATGAAGGAAATTGCAGAAAGTTAAAGAAAATTGAAGAAAATTGAGGAAATTGAAGAAAGTTGAAGAAAGTTGAAGAAAGTTGAAGAAAGTTGAAGAAAGTTGAAGAAAATTGAAAAAGTTGAAGAAAGTTTAGGAACATTTAAGAAAATTGAAGAAAAGTGTCCACTTACTGTATACTGTGTATAACAGTCCGTCTATTTGTATATTTCCGTTATTTACAGTACTGTTTTAAAACAAGAATATGTATACCAGCGGTAAAATATATTTCATGTACAGGGTGGTCCATAAAATATGTCCCAATTTAAAATATTTCTGTATATTGTAAATAGTGTCAATTGATATAAATTTATTCTCCTGTAAACGAGTGAGAGATTCTTATATCATATGACACTAAGTGACTAAGACACTAACGCAAAATACACAACATTATGTTGAAAGAAACACACCCAATTAGTATATTTAGTTTTATAACTTTATACTACACATGTGACGTATGAGAATCATATCCAACTATTTGTCCCATTTGTATTCGCACATGTGACAATTTTTTTACCATTGGAAGGCATGGGGACTCCACGAAAAATTGTCCATATGATAAGAACTATTTGAGATATTTCTTATGTGCAAACATATTTTGTAGTTTGATATGTCTACAAAATAATGCACTAAATTTCATAGTTGTATCTTTATGGGATCAACCCCCTTTTTAAAGTTTTTTAACATGACTATCACTCACATTGAACAAAGAAGGAAATGGACGGATTTGATATCAAACTTGTGTACTTTCTTGCTTATAGTTCTTTCGTTTCTCGGTGGATATATTTTGTGCAAACTTATTTTCCAGTTTAATTTCTTCCCGTCAGATTGGTGTTTTGATATAAGAAATGCGATAATTAGATCTTCCCCCTTTTTACGGTTTTTTAAAGCAGGTATTATATTTTTTAGCAAAAAATTAATACACACATCTAATATTGGCATATTGTTAATTGTTTTATGACGCGTCCCGCTGCGATTGTCACAGCATGTGGGGTAATAAAATTTGTACACTCGCTTGAAGGGTAATAAAACCGCCATATTTCCTGTATACATGCTAAATTATGATTTTTGAATTTTGAAACTTAGATTTAATTGATTAAATCATTGCCGATTCTGAAAGTTATACATATAATTATTTAAATATAGTGAAATGTATATAATAAGCTCACGCTTAATTCATTATAATAATCGTACAAGTGACTGAGGTGAGAAATAGAAAATGACGAATTATATTACACGTGTAATATACTGATAAATTGACACGTTGTACCACCTAATTGAATATATACGAATTGTAGAAAATAATCTTAACCGTCAAAAAGGTGAAGAAAAACCTACTAAACAGTGTGACACTGTACAACTGTCCTCATAAAAATGTTTTCATAAAATGTTTCACTTGTTTCTGAACCAATTTACTTTATTTATGTACTAGTTATAAATCCCTGGTTTAGTCTAAAAAAAGTAACATGATCCGCAGCAATAAAATTAATTGAAACAGTCAATTGTTTTTTTTTTGTTAAAAATCTAAAATCAAGTAGAAGCAAGTAAAGAGTACTAACCACACCGGTTGCCCGAATCATCACGGGTAGAAATTCCATACCAAATTGAAATAATACTCAAATCAGAGTCTGCATTTGAAATACCTATATATATTCTTTCTTAAAAATCGAGCCACAATTTCATATTTTGAGTCAGCCAAAGTGATTATTCAGTGATTATTTTCATAGTTGCAATAATAACCGAGAAAAGGTTGATTATTTTTAATTTGACTGGAAATATAAGTGGCAATATAAGTCGAAATATTTACGTGTCTAACTAAGATGCTTTGTGAATACCAGCCACATACTATCATGTATCTATATCTACATGCGTGATAGACACGAATCCCGTCCACAAAGACCGGTAGAAGGTTATCAATTCAAACAGTTGATTAGTTACTGTCTTTGCATCTCTTTCGTATTTGCAAAATAGTGAAGCGGTGACAATTTGGTGATGTAAAAATGAAGTTAGTGATATTTCTCACACACTTGCGCATTGTACAGTTACTTGTAACCGTTTATTATTTGTTATCACCCATAAAACATGCATGCTTATATTGAATTACATATCATCTAGTGTATTGCAGTTACTTGTTTAACAAATGCATAATTATTAGATTTTTCACTTAATATGATCAACGAATTCTGAATGATACCAGGGAAGAATAAATGCTCTTGATGACACATATCTTCAAAACAGAATTTCATAATGACAGAGCTCTTCCTGCCCTAATTAAGACCCTGGTATGTATCATGTACACAAAATGTCAAAAATATCCAAAGAGTAGCTGAGAGAACAAAACCCCTCCAGCTAAGGATAAATATTAATTAATGCGCTCCGACTACCCGTGGAGTTAGCACAGCATGATTGCGCAATCGAGATAAGATCGGCCAGATTAAAACCGGTATAACACCAGTCAAGGAAAGATAACTGTGGTCGACTCGAAAACACATCCATTACAAATGGGACAAATAGTTGGATATGGTACAACTCGCTTTACAAACCCAGATAGAAAGAAAGTCATAGGATTATATAACTGTGTAATATAACTGTACTTTCCTTTACAATTCATATTAGCATCGTAGATAAATTAAGTGATCATTATTTATCGCAAGTATTTTTATATACATGTACATGTAATTCATATTTTGACGTTATGACGTCATTAGACGTAACGTCAAAAGGTGAGGCACACGCGAAAACGCCACCAACAGCGAACAATTTCCAACGATAATTATTGCTTTACTCGGCCTAGCAAACTGTAAATTATATCATTAAACGCAGAAATAAAATGTGCATTTAATAATGTATACAGATAAATGGAAATAATAAACGTAAAATGCATCAAGCGTTATTTTGTGAGATTATTTCGCGAAAAACGTAGCGAGACTTGTAACAAAAACACAGGGTCGATTAGGTAAAAGCTATAATAAAGTAATAACTACAGAACGGATTTACACCGGTTGAAGCATGCTTGAAACATGCTGTCATGTAAGTTTCGTGCGATTCTGTCAAAATATTTAAAAATTAAGTGGAAAAAGGGCAACGGCAAAAAAGCGAGACTTTCGTATTTTCGTGACGTAATTTTAAAATGTCTATCTTTTAAGGCGAATAACTTAAATATGTGTGTGTGCACGTGCGTAATTTTATACTAAAAAAATACTTTTTTTCCGTAGATGTGTTGGTTAAAAAATTGTTTTGATACCCTAAAAAACGAAAGTTTTCTTGAAGATGAGGTTGCGTCTACAAAATGTCCAAAATAGGTTAAAAAGTGAATTTTAAAAAAAGTTCCATTTTAAAACGTTTGCAAATTTGGTCGATCCAAAGTTATTCCAATGACAAATAAACAAAAAAATACTTTTTTTCCGTAGAACGAGCATAGCGATTTTCAAGTGGATTGAATTATAAATAAAAAAGATATAATTTTTTTCCTTGCGTCTACAAAATGTCCAACGACGTCAAATTAGTTCGAATTATGACGTCGACGGGAATTCCGACAAACGATGCATTTTACATTACTCGTAGTATGAATAGAGATTCCGTTGAAAAGCTCATACGACCTTTTGTGTATGTAGTTTCTAGATATTTGCAACTTAAAATTTAATAATTTAATTTTGTGCGGATTCTTAACAGTCATACTTATTACTGACACTGACGTTTTTAACAAAAGGCTGTTCGACGTCAAAAACGTTACACTTGCGTGCCTCACCTTTTGACGTTACGACCGCAAATTATTTCCATGACGTCACTCTGTTCTGTGAGACAACAATGCATATACAACATTCCGTCACAGGTAACAGTATCATAGATAACGAAAAAAAAAATTCTTTGTAAAATCTGTATGCTTTATCAATGATACACTTACATGTGGGTACAACTATGTCGATTTTATTTTCAATGAAAAAGAATAGACGCAGACGTGATCTATATTTCCTACTTAGCGTTGCTATATATCATTCATAACTAGAAAAAATGTGCTTATTAATGATAGGGAGCTTTAGAGGCCAAACAACGGCGGAATGAACCATAACAAAAGATCGTGGTTACTAAATTAAGGATTGCCGAAATGATGAATTTTAAAATAAAACATATTTGGTGAGTTGTTAGGGGGTTTAATTTCAGATTTAGTTGTTCCACGAAATTAACGAATGTAAACCCGTCACGATATTTATTTAATTCACTTATGTTTCACTTAAACCTGAATGCCGAGCATAGCCTTTATTTGCCAGTTATCTTTCTGCTGAAATATGGCAGGTATATGAGTGACTCCAGACGAATATAAACCCGAGTCGCTTGTCCAGAACGCAAAAACACACTAACCACTGAATTAAGGGGGCACTTCCTTTGCAGTCTGCAACCTTTGCCGATAAAATACGTTTAATCTATTCTGTTGCCCCCTCATTTATCGAATATAAATTCTCATTCGTTTGAAAGACAATCAATTAAAAGACATATTACCTTTAAAATCGGTTCAAAAACTGAAGAGAGCAGCTCGAAGAGAAAAACAAGATACCTCTTAAGATATGAGCCCTCCATAGTAGACGCTTTAAAAGAAGCAAAGTGTCATCGTCGGACGTCGAACAAATTGTACGTCACATTGAACATCTAGAGGTTTAAGGACCCATTTCATTGCGTATAAACGTGTCGATTTCCGGCAATTACAATAAGGAGTACACGTTGAATTATATACTAGAACGACAATAATGAGTACAGTGGTCAGATTTTACAAGTGCTTTCTATTGCAATAAATGATACAAGTTGAATTTTATAGTACATGTAATCCGATAAGTCGTACAGTGATTTGGTTTATACGTTGTGATTTTGGGTAGCGTTAATTTCCAAATTAGTACATGCATCGGAGTTCTATGACATAGAGCGTCTTTCTTTTTGTTGACTGACTAAAGTAAACATGAAAATATATAATAACATATTTAATTAATATGAAACTTTAAAACATGCGACCGTTGTTTTGTGTACTCAAACACATCGGAATGTAAATTTTAAATGTTTGAAAGATACTTATGAACCAAACTGTATAATTATCTATAAATAATTACAATTAGAAAATACGAACAACTTGAAAATGTAGATATATTGATTTATTGACATGTAGGTGTTGATCGACTATAATGTCGAACATAATATATCTGCCCATAGCTATAAACTACTGTAAAATCATTAATTTCGATGGGACGAAATTTTGTGGTTTTTTGGTAAAGAAGACAATTTCGATGGGACGTTAATTCGTATACTGGTAAATAATGTATTTCCATTCCATGTAGTAAACACAAGGGACAAAATTCTTGTTCGATGTGATTTTGATTTTCGTTGTTGAATCTGAACCACGTAATCCACGAAATTTAACCCTCCACGAAAATTAATGATTTTACAGTATACTGCTTTCTTTGTGCCACTTCCTGTTGTGTGGTTTAGCAGTAAAACAACATCACGTTCACATAGTAAGTAAGGCAAAGTTGCATCATTTTCAACTGGTGTACTTATTGAACGGTTTTGAACTTCATCAATTTTCGTGAGTTATCTAGGAGTTTTAGTTGACCGACATATTTCTGTAAATTATTTGCATGCAAGATCTTAAGCACACAGGTGAAAGTCTGAATCAAATTGAAACGATGGTAACTATTCGTATCTTTCCTTGATATATCCGGAAGCTCCTTCGGATGTACGCGATCGTAACGACTCGGGTCTTTCCGTGATGAATCCGGAAGCTCCCTCGAATGTACGCGATAGTAACTACTCGGGTCTTTCCGTGATGTGTCCGGAATCTCCATCGAATGTACACGATCGTAACTACTCGGGTCTTTCCGTGATGAATCCGGAATCTCCATCGAATGTACACGATCGTATCTACTCGGGTGTTTCCGTGATGAATCTGGAAGCTCTCTCGGATGTATGCAGTGTAGGAGTGACGGAAATTTTCCGCTTGGACGATGCGGTCACACACATGCGTGATGCGGTTTACAAGAAAATAAACCAAAAACATACCCATTGCTTATGTAGGCTATGGCATTTTTTAAAGAACGTAGATATAAAAAACATGCCAAGATAACAGTTCATTAATACCAAGATGTTTAATCAGTGTCGCAAGTTCCATGTTTAACATATTTACAAAACCGTTCTGATTTCACTAAAACCGTTAAAAATAATGGCGGCGTTCTATTTAGGTCCGAGAGATGATCAAGACCCACATGCTCCTCTCCACCATGGAGTAAAATGGTACTTGTGAGGGCAGTGTCTATTCCTGGGCACCGCGGATCGATGTTGGCTGCAACACCCACAGGAGAGAAATAGTATCACCAGGTGGACACGAGTGTAGGTTTCCATATGTAACGCAATGATCAGGGGAAGTTAAAATGTCAAAGGGTGCTAGAGCGGCCTAACATCTACAAAGAGCCATAGAAAATTGGTAACTTTAACTTAATTATGTTATAAAACACTTGTTCGACCCCCAGTAAGAATATGCCACAATATGCCACAATATGCCACAATATGCCACATTATGCCACATTATGCCACAATATGACACAATATGCCACAATATGCCACAATATGCCACAATATGACACAATATGACACAATATGACACAATATGCCACAATATGCCACAATATGCCACAATATGACAAAATATGACACAATATGCCACAATATGACACAATATGCCACAATATGACACAATATGCCACAATATGAATGACACAATATGTCACAATATGCCACAATATGACACACAATATGACACAATATGACACAATATGACACAATATGACACAATATGCCACAATATGACACAATATGACACAATATGAATGACACAATATGACACAATATGAATGACACAATATGACACAATATGCCACAATATGCCACAATATGCCACAATATGACACAATATGACACAATATGACACAATATGCAACAATATGCAACAATATGACACAATATGACACAATATGACACACAATATGACACAATATGACACAATATGACACAATATGACACAATATGAAACAATATGACACAATATGACACAATATGACACAATATGCAACAATATG
Organism: Spisula subtruncata; assembly: GCA_963678985.1. Lineage (NCBI taxonomy): Eukaryota > Metazoa > Mollusca > Bivalvia > Venerida > Mactridae > Spisula > Spisula subtruncata. Next base: position 52,804,529 of record OY787664.1, on the reverse strand, counting down.
CAACAATATGCAACAATATGACACAATATGACACAATATGACACAATATGCAACAATATGCAACAATATGCAACAATATGACACAATATGCCACAATATGACACACAATATGACACAATATGACACAATATGACACAATATGACACAATATGACACAATATGCAACAATATGCAACAATATGACACAATATGACACAATATGACACAATATGACACATTATGCCACAATATGACACAATATGCCACAATATGACACACAATATGACACAATATGACACAATATGACACAATATGACACAATATGCAACAATATGCAACAATATGACACAATATGACACAATATGCCACAATATGACACAATATGCAACAATATGACACAATATGACACAATATGCAACAATATGCAACAATATGCAACAATATGACACAATATGCCACAATATGACACACAATATGACACAATATGACACAATATGACACAATATGACACAATATGACACAATATGCAACAATATGCAACAATATGACACAATATGACACAATATGACACAATATGACACATTATGCCACAATATGACACAATATGCCACAATATACCAGTAAGGTGGCTACGTACAACATCAGTCAGATGGGTGAAACTCTGTTTTAATTATTTGAAGTCGTATGCAAATCGGCAAATCAATTTGCTTTTGATAACAATAAGCATAAACATAAACAATATGACACAATATGACACAATATGACACAATATGACACAATATGACACAATATGACACAATATGACACAATATGACACAATATGAATGACACAATATGACACAATATGACACAATATGCAACAATATGCAACAATATGACACAATATGCCACAATATGACACAATATGAATGACACAATATGACACAATATGACACAATATGCAACAATATGCAACAATATGCAACAATATGACACAATATGACACAATATGCAACAATATGCAACAATATGACACAATATGACACAATATGACACAATATGACACAATATGCCACAATATGACACAATATGCCACAATATACCAGTAAGGTGGCTACGTACAACATCAGTCAGATGGGTGAAACATGTTAAAACCAGTTACACCAGTGTTACATGACTACAAAACACCCTTTGTTGCAATACCCTTGACCCTTGTCCAAACTGGCCATAGACACATTTCATGTTTACATACCGGTGCATTCATATGCAAATTGATATACAACAAATTATTGGTCAGTGACTAGTTTGTATTGTTTATTCAGCCAATAGATTTCTGGTGGAACATTGGTGGCAATTAACATATGAATAGCCTCGTCATACTGAAATGTGTCTATTGTCAACAAGATATAGTATGGTCCAATCGGAACTCCTCGGCATTTATCTAACAAAGCATTTCTCAGTAACGGAAATGCCCGAGTAGATACGATTGAGCATGGTCCTGTAGCAGTCACATTTCCCTGTTACCTACAAGTCCCAACCAGTTTTACAAGGCACATGAATTCCTATAGTCTCCGCCAAGTACATACCAACTCGGCCTTCTTTTAGTATTCCCTTTTCTCCCATCAGTTTTCCCTTAATTTAGTTACCACAATTGTGTCTACAAAACAACAGCACATGCATTGTTACGCATTAAATCTGCATTGATGCTGAAAATATCTTAAGGTGAATAAGGCAGCTTGAGTTAAAAATTGGTACGTTCCGAATTACCTCCCTTAGAATAAGATGAGAGCTTACCCACTAGTGCATTTGTAGTCAAATCGCTGGCTTAGAATAAGACGGTCGCAAGTACTACTGATATTTGAATCTTCCCTTCCGCTTCCCAAATCATACATATGCATAGTATGCTGTCATATACGATGTGAGTTCATATGTGTTTTACAATAAAATACTTCAAAACAGAATGAGTGAATATGTCATTTAATTTTGTAAATGACGAATTTAGCCAACAATAAAACTCAATAATACATCAAATGACTAGAATTTGAATTTTAAACACAACTTAATATTTTGACAAAACACATAGGTGGGCTACCTTAACCGCGTACCCACCCGATCTGAGACGTATAAATATTTGAAATATCCATCGCAAGTCGCTTCATATGAGCATATTGCCATTACAATCGGTGCGTTTTTGAAAACTAGTTTTCAGTCAGTTTTCTTGTTTTCGCCAAAGAGGTCAATAAAATGGATTGAAATAACGGTAATGAACTTTGCCAATGTAGTACTTCCTGATAAAACGTTGGCATAACGTAAAATGGTTGATGGTCCATAGTTTGTTTTGAAATTCTGTAAACATAAGCTAAAGAGGTGTTTGGAAATACTTCCTGTTTAACATTGACTACACGAGAGTGATTTGTTTACTTATGGCTTGCATTGAGAAAAAACCGAAGTCATGACATATTGTCAAGTACTGAATCCGTTTTCCTGGACTGTATCCTTTCTTTGGACCTCTGAGATCCTTCCCAGTACTCATTTAAAGTGTATAGAGCTATATTCTACCAGTCATTTAATGTCAAAATAATTACTTGCATCGTTTTAAGTATGGTTCTAGACTACCTAAATTGCAAATTAAAACTTTGGATGGGTTCCGTGTACTTTGATTCAATCGTCGAAAAATAGACGATTCTTATAGTTTATTAGAGTGTTCTAGAACACTTTCGTATGAAAATGGACAGTTTGCATGTGCAATAAATCACAGAAAGAAATTCTGTTAAAACTGAAGCGAAAAATCATCTAATGGATATGAAAGCATACTTGTTTTTCAGTTTTTGAAACTTTTTAAAAAAAATATCTTCCGATATAGCTCTATACACTTTTTTTACACATTTTATGATACTAGGAACTATATGTATCTCGTCCACATGAGGAAAAATCGATATTAACATAGATCACGAACCTTTTGTATTGGTATTGATTGATAAATACAGTGCCCAAATTTAATCAGTATTTTTTTTGACAGATGCAGAATCATAATTGATTCAATTATTTAATATCTGTTTATCAGATTGGCAAAACTATAGTAATTTCTGGAACTACAATTACTAAATGAGTAAAAAATGATACAAAAATAAAGATGAAAATGTTCAAAATTAAACGTTTTATGGCCAAGTTACCACAAAAGTCAGGCAAATAAATTAAAACAATTTACATCTAGGGTAGCAATCAATATATTGTCTTAACACTCAATAAACAAAAAATATTCCTGGTCTTCAACAATAGTGTTGCCTGTCTGTTCTGCAAATAGAGTTATACAGGCAAGTAAATGGAGAAATAACCTCTGTACTTATTTTGGTGGGCTCTGTTAATGTCTCATTCTGTTGTGAAAAAATAATTATAATTTACAACCTGTCGCCAACTATAACCAGCTAAATCAGCAATAAATTTATCATTCAAAAAGAACATTTATTTTATGAGCGTGTTAAGACAGGTAATGTCATTAATTAGGTGTAATAATATTGTCTAAGATCAAAATGTCTATATTTACTATAATAATTATTCATTGAGCCATCAATGTATTCAGTAAGAGGTTGTCAAGTCGATACAGCGGTGTATATAGAAGAATGTTGGATGATGACACGTTTAAGTATGGTTGACAACCGTTGACAACTGTGAATGATGGATTACCTGGCAATGAGGACACTGCGCTATTGTCTTCACCACAAACGTTAACGGAGAGGCCCGGGGCTAGTTAATATGACGGGGCCAAGTGTCCGTTGCCCAAACAAAGCGCTACCGAGCGCCTTCATTCAGTTACCTCCCTTTAATTCAATTTAATACTGAATGCGTGGGAAGCGCTACGTAGACCTTTGCTCAGGCAGCGGACACGAGTTGGAATTTGAGTAAAACGGGGGCCAGTGAGTATTATGTAACGGGGGCTAGTTTTTAAATTTATGCGCATTGTGCAAATATTGACATCCTACATACGATTTGTGCCCCGGAATTGTTTTAGAGGATTTAATAAGATAAGTAAGTCATGTATTTTATTTATATTTTAAAACAATTGTGACAAGGTAGATCTACGTACTTGTTATGAGATATAATGTGTTTCATTGACATAATAATATTATTGAGAAAGAAAGAAAATATTACTGCAAATGATTTGGGCTACATTAGTTATTGCAACCATTACCTTGGTCCCACTAAGCATTCGGTTTGCATCGATTTAATTAAATCAGCTTAGGGAGGGGTTGGCATAGGGAACAGGGATATCAAATCATTACCCCGAAGCTTCTCTTAGACCACGAGGACCCTTTCCCGATGACTACCGATGTCTATTTAAATTTTTTATCAAATCGGGATTACTTGAGTATTGAGTATAATGTACAAGAGACAATTAGACTTCACAGTCAGTGAGATATGCAATACAAACTTTGATAGAATTGTTGGGATAAAATTGTTACAAAATAACTGTAAACCTATTTATATTTTTTGTATATATATGCCATCTGTAAACTACACGTTTGATGATTACGCAGAATGTATTGATAAATTACAGGCATTGTATGACATTTATTCCCAAGATGGTATAGTCATCACTTGTGGTGATGTTAACACTGATTTGAGTTTACCAACTGATGATAGAAGATTTGAAGCCTTTAATCAATTTATGTCTATGAATACTTTGTCAACAGTTAAACACAGTGGCTTCCCATTTACGTTTCGCCCCACTCAAAAAACGCTTGATTACTTTATTATATGTAATTCTGACTATGATTTGATATCATGTAGTACTGTCATAGATGATGAATGTTGTAAGGTATCTGATCATTTACCTATTGTTACAAAACTAAATTTGCCTCTTACTATGTATTCTTCCATTAATACGTGCCATGTTGCGTGGAACAAATGTTCGCAAGACAATTTATATGCTTATTCTCTCCTATTACACAACGAATTGTCAATAATTGATCCTACTAGCTTGTTGGCAACCCCAGAATCTATAGACTTGCTGTATGACTTGATAGTGTCATGTATAATTCGTTGCTCAGAACTTACATTACCAAAAAGTACGTTTAATAAGCACTCAAAACCGTATTGGACCTCTTCTGTGAAAGCAGCACATAAGCAACAAAAGCAAGAACGAGTGAAATGGATAGTAAATGGCCGTCCTCGCAGTAAAGACAATAGCTTCTATGTCTCATATAAAAGGGCAAAACGAACATTTATCAATACCCAAAAATCAGCTGTCGATGGTGTAAACAAGAGATTCTACGATGAAATAAATTCTGTAGCTGATTGTGACATGAGACTATTCTGGACACTGGTCAAAAATAAGCGGACTCGTAAAAGCAATGTTATAAATGAAATTAGGAATGGCGATACTGTTGAACGTGACCCGAACAACATTCCAAATGTCTTTCGCAAGTATTACGAGGATGTGTTTTCGCCTAAATCAAAACAAAACTATGATATGAACTTTCTCAAGAGCACTGAAAACATTGTTCGAAATTTCATTAACTCTGACGATTATTCGGACGATGTTATCCTAACAAGGGAAGTAACCGCTACAGAATTAAATGTTTGTCTGAGAGAAATGAACAATAGGAAAGCCCCTGGTACTGACAAGGTGACAACAGAACACCTGAGGTATGGAGGTGATACTCTTATCAAATACATAGTGACTTCATTTAATTGTATGATAAATAGTTCATATGTACCGAAAAATTGCAAGACTGGAATAGTGATACCAATATATAAGGATGGCAAAGCTAAAACAGAACCAAAAAGCTATCGCCCAGTTACACTACTACCTGTTTGTTATAAACTGTTCGAGAAAATCATCCATAAAAGGTTAGATGAATGGTGCAAGTACGAAAATAAAATCTTTCCCCATGTACAACAAAATGCCTACCAAAAATTGCTCGGACCAACAACTACGTCATTCAATCTACAAGAAACAGTCTCCAGTAATCTTGATCAACAATCGCCCACGTATGCAGCATTTCTCGACACGGCTGGAGCATTTGATAACGTCAGACACAGTGCTATATTCGTTAAAATGAAACAAATGGGTCTCAAGGGCAAATTTTTGCGACTTATGATAAATTCGTATGACAATATACATAGCTTCGTTATAGCAAATGGTGTGAAATCAAAATCATTCCCGATTCAACAAAGTGTACGACAAGGTGGTGTACTTTCTACTTGGTGTTATTTACTCTTTATCGATGAGCTATTAGACCAATTACAATCCACCAATCATGGCACAACAGTTGGTAGCATTCAATGTAGCAACCCAACTCTGGCAGACGACCTAACCCTCCTTAGTCCGAACTTAACCTCGCTAGAGCAACAACTAAAAGTTGTGTCCAAATACGCTAATAAATGGGGTTATGAATTCAACAATGAAAAAAGCAAAGTGTTGAAATTCGGTAGTAAACAACCAGTGCAGTTTGAAGTAAAATTCGGCGATTCAACTATTCAATCAAGTGAAAATGTAACTCACGTTGGGATAGTATTGAATAGACAGTTTAATTGTACAGATACCATTGACAACAGAATCCGAAAAAGTAGAGCATCATTCTTTGCATTGAACAGCATGGAACAAACTGCAGGTGATATTAATCCGTTAGTGCTTGCTTCCCTCACTAAGAAAATAACTATTCCATCACTTCTATATGGATCAGAGCTATGGAACAACATGAGTAATACAGACACTAAGACAATTGAAAAACATTATCGATTTTGTGCAAAGACTATACAACACTTACCTTCTTTCACAAGAACGGACATGTCACTCAGTATGCTAGGCTGGTACCCATTGGAGGCGGAAATTGATAAAAGAAAACTGAGCTTTCTTCAAAAACTTTGTTCTTTGCCAAATGAGACAATAAGCAAACAATTATTTAATTATCCATTGAACCTATACGCTTTAAAGGGTTTCGGGAATCAGTGCGGGTTCATACCCGATGCTTGTCGAATCTTATCAAAATATAATCTTTTCCTATATATCATAGACTACTTACGGAATTCTATATTCCCACCAAAAGGAAAATGGAAAACCATCATTGATAAAAGTGTCCAACAAACTCAAACGGATCTATGGCAGGAGCGCACGCATACGGATAATGAGTTCCTAAGATTCATGTCTGTGCATAATGCAATTGCTCCATCGATACTATGGACATATTCCAAAACTCGCGAGCAAATAATACATGCAATATCGTCTGTGAGAATACTACTGCAGCGTGACTTTCACAGACAACTACAATGCAAACGCTGCTACGAACGAACAAGTGATATTAACAAACATGTTATTGCAGAGTGCAATTTTACTCAACCACAACGACAAGTGTTCTTATCGAAAATCCGCCAAGAAATCAGCAATCAGTTAACATTATTCCTTGAATCATCTGACGCTGAATATTTCTTTCGCTGTATGTTCTCTCTGAATGTACTGCCCGCCTTCTCAATAGACCAAACTGAGCAAATGAAATACATACATGTGTGTATGAAATACATACATGACACTATGAATTGCTATGGCAAGTTATGATTCCAGCGGTCAAAAATTGTAATCAATTACTTGTATTTCGTTTCGACAAGTGTTGTACTACAATATGACCTATTTGACGCAATTAACTGTAGACTATGAAATAGTACAAATATACAAAATGATGTGCATTGCTTCATTATCAATGCCCAGACAACTATTTCTACGTCTGTATATTATACATACATGTAAATAGCGATATGTCTTGTATTCTATATTGTAATTATATGTTGTAAATGTGCATGTACTGTATATATGAATATGTTTAATGTTGTTTGTAAATTTATCACCTAACAGTGGAAATAAAGAGTATATGTATATATAAGCGAGATAGATGGATAAGCCTTTTCAGAAATAGACACTGCCCTCACAGGAATCAATTCACACCTTGCTGGAGTGGAGCATTTTGGTAGTTTTTGCTTAGAGAAACTAACCAGTGGTCCACGCGGGGGTGTACCCGGGACCTCTCAATCCCGAAGCACGCGTCCTACCTCTAGGCCACCGCCCCAGGAGAGTTTTAGGTATTTGCAAACAATTTGTGTTGACATATTTTCATGGAATAGGCCTAAATTCATTTTAAGGGCGAAGCGAGCGCAATGTTTTAAAAGTTCTCACCATGAACTACGATATCGGTATAGTTCAATTTTGAACCCTGAGCCATGAACTTTCAGACGAGTCTATTTGGGCGGGTAACCCGTGAGTTATTCAATAGTCATTATTTAAAGATATGCTACTTACTACTATGTGTAATTTATCGATTTACAGTTTATCGGCGAATGGATTAAACTTTAAAAGTGCAGTCACGGCTCAATGCTCGAAATCGAACTATATTTCAAATTTGTGGTTGTATTACATCTCGAGCGTCTTCGTAATACTCCCCGATTATGAAAACATACAATCGGTGTTATAAACGTAGACAATTTATCAGCTGTTAAATTATGCTAATCAAAAGGTCAGGCTCGTGTCAAATTGGCCAAGCTATAACAGTTCCCTGTTAATAAGTAGTAAACAAGAGCATTTGGCATATTTTAGTTATTGAATAACTGGTTGATATGGCAACAAAAAAGAAGATAAAGACATATTTGTGCACACAAATATATGTTACTCCTCACAAATAAGTATCATTATTCAAATGATAAAGTCAATCAGAGCAGGTTAACATGGGTTCGGAAAGAGTGTAGGATAAAAGCCCCTACGGACAAAAGCCCCTATGCTCATTTTTATACATGAGGACATAATCCCCTACACACTTTTTTACTCTAGGACATATGCCCCTACGCATATTTTTACACTAGGACATAAGCCCCTATGTATGTTTGTTTGCAATACAAAGAACTCAGCCATGTACCAGTGTCTACAAGTTCAATTTTTGTGTGGCGATAAGCCACACAATGTAATAACTATCTTTCATTTTTGATTTGCTTTATATATACTATGAAGTTAACGCCTTTATGCCTACACCAATAAATAGGTCTATGATTTGAACAATATTACAAGCATGCTACACAGGTTACACGTATCATTGAACCCGATTTGTTTACATTACCAACATTTATTAATATTAAGACCAACAATTACATCAGACTTTTATTTTTTGAGGATATTTTAATTTTATAGCAAATCATTCCGCATGGACTATATTCCTACTATCAAAGGCCTGCGAACCGCCAAGGACCGTCAAGAAGGTTGAGAAAGTAATCCCACGGTTTCATGTTTACATATCGGGGCATTCATATGCAAATTGATATACAACGAGCTATTGGTCAGTGACTAGTTTGTATTGTTTATTCAGCCAATAGATTTCTGGTGGAACACGGGTGAACTGAAATGTGTCTATTAAAATCACTCCGCCGCTGAACATTTGTAGACGATGACCTAATTATGTTGTTTACAAACATTGATGCTATAAATAGAAACAACATGTTTTCGCTGGTGGCGGGAAGCTGAATTAGTTCAAGGACAGTATATACAGTCTATCTAACCGCTAGCAGACGATCGATACACTAACTTGATTAGCTTAGATATTAATAGATCTCTGGTTTAGCAGTACTGTCACGCAATATTCAATTAATTGCAGTTCCGTCAATTACTATCGGATTTTGACAAAATAAATTTTGTCAATACCATGACATATTTCAATTTATTAATATCAAATTAAATTTAAATTATAAAATAATATGAATTCACATTGGCGAGTTAAAAAGCGAGTCCCTAGATTTTCTATTCGCGAATTGCGCAAATTTTCGGAACTACCTGAGGTTTTAAATCGTCAGTAACAATTTTGTTTTCTAATTTACATAAACAAATAATACCTCGCTGAAAAGAGGAAACTTTCAACTTCAAGAAAATGTGCAACATTTATATCGGTCTCAATTAATAAGCACATGACAGCGAGTTAAACGCGCATCGTGCGAACTAATTGTGCTATTCATAGCGGCTATTTTCAACACGTAACGCTATTTAGGATTTGAATCGAGAAAGAATAATTAAGCAATAAACGAGAATTCAGTAAAGTATTTTCGGATTAAAAGAAATTGTCAATACTATGACATATTAAAGATCACTTATACCAATTTAATTTGCAGTTATAAAATAAATGAACTAATGCTGAATGCTGACGAGTTAAACAGCGAGCACTTACATTTTTTATTCATGAATTGCGCGATTTTTAGCAACAACCTGGTGTCGTAAATCACCAATTATATTTTTACTTTCCAAGTAACATTAACAACTAAAAGCCATTTTAAAGACGATACGTTCAGTTTCATTAAGATGTGCGACTTTCATATAGATCTCATTTAATAAACACTCTACGGCGAGTTTAAACGCGCAACATGCGAACTAATATGTCTTTTAAAGCGGTAATATATTTTCACAAGGTTTCGAATTAAAAAGTTAACGGTAATTGGATTAAAAGGCCGTTAATTAGTATATACACGTTGGGCAAACCAAATTCTTAACCAAAGACCTAAATTACAGGTCTTTGGGCAAACATACTTCAATAATTATAAATAATTAATAAGCTCCTCCCACTTAATGTGCAGTTATAAAGCCCATTAATGCATATCTAATTAGCTCCTCCCACAAGCCACGTTGTGCAATATTATCTATGCATTTTTTAAGTAGCCCCTCCTTATTATGTAACATTACATAATCCTAGCTAGATCTATATTTTGACAAGAAATTTGTAATCAATTATTGAAGCTGCATGAGGCAGAAAATTGACCATACAATCTGGTAAACCTCAAGGGGTTGTAATATTGGTAGGTCGTTAGTAACTTGTTTTGGGACAGTTGGGGGTCATTTAACACAGGGATCTATGTTTTTACAAGGGATTGAACACACCATGAGACAGGAAATAGACCGTTAAAACTATTTTTAATTGAATGGGTTTTATATCGGGTTCTTGTTAGTTGATTTGGAGACAGCTGCAGAAGTTAGGAATTTAGGGTCATAAAATTTACTGGTATAAAAAAGGGTTTACAACTTTGATACTCAGAATTTAGAAGTTAAATACATTCTTCTTGATATGGATTTAATAAGAAATACTGTATTTGAAAACTATCAGCTATCCACTGCCCATCACCTGGGATGGGACCATGGTCGCACACTGACTGGTGCATCAGAATATGCTAAATACAACATAATAGCTATAATAAATATCACCCGCTGATTAGCGCGAGTTCATATTTCGGAACAGAATACGCAATATTTAAATAATAACCAATACATAAATAATCGTCAGATTTTCAAAAAATAACTTGTAGTATATTCCAAAATATATAATTGACCTGTTTTAAATACGATTTTATTAACATATCGGACAGAATGCTATAGAATTTACGCTGAGTATGGTCCGAAAGTCTGTTCGTAAGTTTAGTTATGTTACTCCGAAAAACATTTCTGCTCTTGATCCGGCGGGAGTACGGACAACCTTCATTATAATCATATCAGTAGTCAATAGCCCTTACCACTGGACCACTTGTCCACCTAAATTCAATTGATCGACTTTAAATATATATGTATATGGCATCTAAGAGATGTGATGTGACATGAAACCATAATTCTATCTGGTTCCGTTCTTGAATTATTTCATTCAACCAAAAAAAGGTCATGATATTACCATTGATATCATTTTCTTATATTTTCCTTCTATTGAAATCTGGTTCTATCTTATTAATTACCTCCCTTTATTTAATTTTCCCAACATATTTCTACCTAGTCCTGTTTCCATAGCGGGGGGGGGGGGGCATCTCGTTTGTTGTGTTTTAATTCCCAGTTCATCAGTTGTATGGAGACTACCCAGTCACTCATCTTGACACTGACGCTTGGTGTCTTGAGAGCAGCACAAACATTCGAGTGAGTCTGGGCTTATCAGAACTCTGACACAGCATGTTGGTGCAGTCTTTATTTGAATGGTCAAAATGACATCAGTTCGCCACACATCAGTACTTTCAGTGCTTTGATTTAAAGTTGTAATTAAATATCAAATGAGACACAACATAACAATGAATAATTATTATGTTTTTAACAAGTATATATTATGAACAAATGAGTGTTTTAAGGCATGTTACAAACAGATAGTCACTACAATACATGATAATTGATCTTATTAAGCATTTTGCAGACTAATTATCTTTCAATTTACTAATTATATACCTGAAATTAATGCATATTTGTAACAAATAAATATAGTAGATACAATAGAAAAGTTTGTACAATACTTATTTCTTAATTAACCATTTAATAATAGAAGAAAACATAGAACAGTACAAACAAAACATGCGTAGGGGCTTATGTCCTAGTGTAAAAAAAATGCATAGGGGCTTATGTCCTTGTGTAAAATAATGCGTAGGGGCTTATGTCCTCATGTATAAAAATGAGCATAGGGGCTTATGGTCGTAGGGGCTTATGTCCGTCCCCCGTTCGGAAATGCTACTTAAACTCAAACGGTAACAAAATATGTTCATATTCAGATACTCGGGGGTGTTTTTTGCCAAAAATGTTCAGGCTATTGGTTCCTTTGAAGATCAAACAAAAATTATTAACATTTGAAATTTTGACAAAAATCTATCTTTCGTGTACATTTATAACAAATAGTTTTCACATTAGGTTACCAGCAACAAATTTTAAAGTTTATACATTTTTCAACAAAAAGTTTTCACAATACATGTACACGGTAAAAAGTTTTCACATATGTCACCATTTTCACATTTGAGGGTCCTACAAGTGAGTATGATCTAACGGGGGTCAGTTATTAGATGCGCATGGTGGAAATATTTCCATCCCTATTAAACTAGTTATTGCATTGTGCTCTATTCGTTCTGTGTTCCAGACTTGTCTTTGAGGATTAAGTAAGATAAGTAAGAAATGTATGTTATTGATATTTTAAAACAATTGTGACAAGGTACATGTTATGAGATACAGAAAAACTTCATTATCTCGAGGAGTGATCGGAACAGGTAAAATGCTCGAGATAAACAGGGTGCTCGTAATAACCAAAGGACATGTATTGATACAAACGAATATTGGTTTAAAACTTGCTCGTGTAAGGCCGAGTGCTCGTGATATCGATGCTCGTCATAACGAAGTATAACTGTATAATGTGTTTCATTGACACGTGATATTAATGAGAAAGAACGGAAATATTACTGCAAATGGTTTGGGCTTTATTAGTTATCTCAACTAATGCCCGTTTTCGTAAACCAGCGTGTTTTCCATTTGTCATCCGAATACTGTATTTCGGATGAAAAGCACCCTGGTTGAACGAGAATGCTAATACCTTGGTACCTCTGAGCATTCTTTTTGTATCAATTTAAATAAATTAGCTTCGGGGGGAGGGGGAGGGAGCCAAACACCCATTTATTAATAAAAAAAGTCTGACTGATCTAACGCAAGATTTTCCTAGTAACCATTTAAATCTATAAATCGTTTGTCTTTCAATTGAAATAACTCGGATATGAGACTTAAAGGAATTTAAAGAATTAAACACGTGTAGAGACAGGCACAAAAATCAATTATTTTCCCGCTAAAATATTAGGAGCACCAAGCTTTTTGTCTGATTTTATTTGACGGAGCTTTACGATACACTCAGCTTCATAAATCAACATGAACGAACGTGTTAGGATGAACTATCTTAAACAACACGATTCCATCATTGTTGTTTAACATAGAAACAACACTCCAATGTTTGAAATACATCACCTGTTCGAGAAATGCTAGTAATGAAATCAATTCATAATCCTATAGCCGAACTAGGACTGGCAATCAAAATAACGCACAAATAACGTATTTTTAATATTTTCTAATTATTACATTTAATTACCGTTGTATTCTGGAAATATAAAAAATATAACACATAGTTTGTTTGGGAAATGCTAGTAATTAAAACGAAATTTTTTAATCAAAATACACTTACAATTTGTAACTCGAACATATATTTTCTAATTGTTCAATCAACTTTATTTTAAAGTTCACAGTTCAAAATTTGTGTGATGATTTATTATAATTCTTGAAGAATATAACATGATTAACATAACTGTGATTAATGGCTGTGCAGCGTCGGTGTAATACAGTATAACAGCAGAAAGCGTTTTACTGATAAGCTCGCAGTATAGCTAGACCCCCTGGAGAACCTCACACCAACACACCACAAGCAGACACACATTACACGTCAATTACCTGTATGAAATCATTACTGTATGTTCCCTGGTGAAGTAGTAGATACGTACTGTGTTGTTTAGTTTTAGTTTGTTACATATGCCGCCATTTTGTTTCCATGGTACCAGTTCTGTGATAAATAATGGAATTTTAATATAAAAAGCTGTTGTGTGTTGGAAAAGATTAACCGGAAACGTTGTTTAAAATCCAAAAACTGTTTGGTGAGTCATGTATAAACTTCATCTTTATTTTGATTAATTAGTACACGTGTGTGTGCACACTCTGGCTCTAATTATAGCTGTTAATTTGGTTGTGTATATACTTGTATGTTTAGTTGTAAAAATATTTATTTCCATAACATGAGAAACATATATGTATATTTATGCAAATCAAGGATTGAGTAGAAAGCTAAGTTTGTTGTACAGAGAAGGTCCTAGCTTTTTATAAACTCGTTCCTGAATTGTTAGGTTTACAATGAGTCGTTTTTAGACTGTTTCCTGGCGATTCGTACACGTTAAGTTTGTGTAAATTTGTGTAAGATGGACACTTAATTATAGTATTTTATGCAGCGTTTGCATATAAGCGCAGTCACATGTGTATGAATATGCGTTATCTTGATGATAATGTGCTACGTTAACGTAATTTATTTATTTATTATGACGAAATAACGATTATTTACGATAAGAGAAAGTTATCGTATATACGATCTTACGATCAATCGTAGATATACGATCAGTTGTTGATATATTTACGATTATTCAATGATTTACGACCCATGTGTAAGATTGTATAATTCCAAACAAAACCCCAAAACTCAAAGAGAATGAATCCAGGATAATGAAAATAGGCTCATAGGAAGGCCCTTGTGGTGCTGATTTTAAATATGCATTAGTCTTATAAGGTCGTAAGTGGCACTTACGACCTTCTCATTCTTACCAACGATATAGCAAATTTGCTGTAAATGAAACTAATCTTGGCAATGGTGTGTGTTAAATTAGTTTTATGTTCGGGCAACAGAAATATCACACAACTGTTCATCGTTAAGATTTAAAACAATTCTACATTTACACAGGCAGCTGATAAAGACTGTCCTGTGGTGCCCCTTCTACTCTTATTAGAGTAAAGGGGCCAGGTAACCAGTTGTCCGTTGCCTTAGCAAAGCGCTACCGAGCCCCTTTATTCAGTTACCTCCCGTTCAATTAAATATACAGATCTTTCAAAGTTAATCGAGAACAGTTTATAACATTAGTTCGTCCGGCAGGTATACTATGTGTATCTAGGTTTATCTGGGTATACCTGAGTTAACGGTCAACCCCGCTATTCTATCGAATGGGATAGTTCCCTCACTAGTAAATACTTATTGAATCTACTATAGAAGGCATGGGTTACCTCCTGTGGAAAGCGCTTCGTAGTGCTCTGCTTGGGTAACGGATACCAAGGGTTGAATAATCTTAATAGCCTGTTGATTAATTCAATGAAATTCAAATTGATTGGCACTTTCAGGAAACGATTTACCTATACATGGTCAGACACAATCCATATGACAAATGTATGCATGCAATTAAAGCCCCTGGTTGATTGTCACTACGTGTATAAAGTTCAAATACGTTGAACAGTGAAATAGCTCAGCATAAAATTAATACCATATAAGGAAAGAACAATGTAATAATTATAATTTCATAATTAGATGTATGGTGTAGACACATGTTAATACATATACAAATGTATTCAATTCAGATTTACTTGATGATTTCTGGTCAAGGACACCAGAAACGAATGAAATAAAATAGAAAAGTTAGAAATAAGTAAATAGTTCAAAAATAATAGAAGGATAAGTATTGTATCATTGAAAAAAAACAACGAAAAAAGTGTGTTTTTTGTATTTTTTTATAGAAAAATGTAAATTTTACACACAAACATCGTTTTACTATTTATCAATGATACAGTTACCTGTGACCCCTTATGTCAATGTTAATTAGAATTGGTTTGAATACAGTCCAGGAAAAATGGTTATTTATAAAATCGACCATCTTAATTTTACGTGTTCATATTCGAACTAGTAACGGAGAAATTGTTAAGAAACTGCGTTATAAGCCGTATAAACAATGGGTGTAACGACGAAATGACAGAAACGTGTAAATATATCATAATATCATAATTTGGTTTGTTTATTACCGTCTAATTTCAAAGGTACATGTAGGCCATGCACGAATAAACCGGTTTATGTCGGCATATAAACGACGTGTTTTATTATGTTCATAATTATGTAAGAAATGCTAATTAAACACTTCTACCGTTATGAGACAATGTCGTTTCAATTTGAAATGAAAATATGTATAATATTTAATTTAGTTTAATTAATGAAGTGGCAAATCCTTTTTACACCGGCATGTCTGTAGGCAGCGTTTTCTGTTCATAAGCATAACGTCGTTATTTTATGATACATAAATATTATAAGTATGCATTAAATGTTCTAAAAATGAGCCAGAGGAGGTCGAGTTCCCTCCGTTACTCCTACAGCCACCCTAGAGGTCGACACCACTCAAAACACAGAACTGAGTGGTGAAAATGGTACAGATATGTTTAATATGAACACAGCAACTATATCGGAGTTTTATGAAAGCCCATTACAAAGTAATATGATCTGATATAAGAATATAGCATGAATGTACATTCACGTACAAGATTACCAATTATACAAAAATTTAGTCATGAAATGACAAGAAGATGATACGTTACTTGTGTAACAGAGAAATAATAATAAAAAATAATAAAGACTTTATTTAACGAGGACACTTATTTGACAATACTGACATCAATCTTCCATAGAATCCTCAACAATGAACAGTGAACTGGAAAAATAACTACATGTATATATATATATATATACAAAGTAAAGAATGATATTTCATATTTGTGCATTATAAGAATTTGTATTAACATGACCACAAGTCGGTCTTGTATTGTGTTTAGGTATTTATGAACAGCGCCTACTTGGGCACGACAAAACGTTATACATGGACATGTTTACAGTTCGCTGTTTTCTTCTGTTTACCTTCTGGCACACGAAGTATAACACTGACAACAACAACAACAACGGTAACAGTAACAACACTAACACACAGCAACAAAGTGTAAAACAGCTGTTCCACTTACTATTTTGATAATAAAACAAGTTCGAGAACTTAAAACAATCGGTCTGTGTGTATGATGCCTTTTATTTCATTCCTTCAGTAAACACAACACGTTTAATTATTACATGCAGTTCGCATGCAGCATTTGAAACCTGTATTTCAGATTTAGCGCAATTCGGTTATCTTTGTACCGCTGGCTTAGAACGAAATGGTCGTAAGTACTGCTTACGACCTTATAATACTGATGCATATTTAAAATCAGCAGCACAGGGCGCTTCTTAAGAGCCTATTTTCATGAACGCGTCATGTTGACCAAACTGAAGTTGAAACAGATTGTTTTACCATTCGTTTAAAGAGTAATGTTCGTACGGTTTTTTTTTGTTTTCTCAAAATATTGATTTACCATTCAATCCAGCGATATGATAAAATGACAGGGGAAACAAGTGTGTCACGTGGTCGAGAGGTCCATGTTTGGCATCTCAGCCGGTGCATGCCTGTACTTCTGATATGTCCCTTCTTGCATTTGCTTTTACTTTGAAACCAACCCATTAAGTAACCCATGAAAGTAGTGCGACATGTATTCGTTGCGTGTACTTTAATGTGAGTGTTGTTGATTGGCATTTTTTTTCTTTTCAAACACCATCTGAGAATGATGCAGAAACGTTTCGGTGGGGGTATTTAATTGACTGAGGGCAGCATGTTGATAATATTTCGAGGTTGCGAAACAGAAAGAGTAACGTGTACGATAACGTTCAAACTACGTTTGAGTATTACGTCATTAAAATGTGTGTAGTAACCAAAAGTGAAAATACATAATGGCAGACGAATTTTCTTTTTTTTTGTTCTATGTTATAATAGTGCATGCGTTTGCAAAGGAAACACCATCGCCAATGGACTCATTGACTCAAAGTTATCTGATTTTAAGTGTGGACTGTGAAGAAATCGCGTTGACGTTTAGAAATAGTGGCACGTGTTTGTTCACGCGCACGTGTAGTTTGGCAAGCAAATTTGAATTACAACGTATAATGCAGTCATACATTTTCTTGGTATAGACAACATATAGAGGATCTATCACGAGTTGTCAATCAATATAAATATATCAAATGTATTATGACAACGAGTGATAGATTCTTCATAATTATCATATGACACTAAAAACGCAAATTACGCATCGTTTTATTGGAAAAATACACCATTTAGTATAACTTTATACTTCACTTGTGTAGTGTGATATAAAATTATACGTACTCTCTATTCCAACCCGGATACAAGGAAAGTCGTACGGTATAGGCCTACAGAAGAATATTTTATCATATATTTATGTCATTTTTATTTTCATTTCAGTAATGCAGTGGTCAAAGACAGCTATTTATGTCATTTTTATTTTCATTTCAGTAATGCAGTGGTCAAAGACAGTTATTTATGTCATTTTTATTTTCATTTCATAAATGCAGTGGTCAAAGACAGTTATTTATGTCATTTTTATTTTCATTTCAGTAATGCAGTGGTCAAAGACATTTATTTATGTCATTTTTATTTTCATTTCAGTAATGCAGTGGTCAAAGACATTTATTTATGTCATTTTTATTTTCATTTCATAAATACAGTGGTCAAAGACAGTTATTTATGTCATTTTTATTTTCATTTCAGTAATGCAGTGGTCAAAGACAGTTATTTATGTCATTTTTATTTTCATTTCAGTAATGCAGTGGTCAAAGACAGTTATTTATGTCATTTTTATTTTCATTTCAGTAATGTAATGGTCTAAGACAGTTATTTATGTCATTTTTATTTTCATTTCAGTAATGCAGTGGTCTAAGACAGTTTTTTATGTCATTTTTATTTTCATTTCAGTAATGTAATGGTCAAAGACAGTTATTTATGTCATTTTTATTTTCATTTCAGTAATGTAATGGTCAAAGACAGTTATTTATGTCATTTTTATTTTCATTTCAGTAATGCAGTGGTCTAAGACAGTTATTTATGTCATTTTTATTTTCATTTCAGTAATGCAGTGGTCAGAGACAGTTATTTATGTCATTTTTATTTTCATTTCAGTAATGCAGTGGTCTAAGACGCTGATAACAAAATGTCTTCTACTGTCGGTCGTGCTCCTGATATCTCTACAATATCTCGTCAACGTGGCGTTACTTAGACAGAATGATTCTGTGATTTTACTCAATATTATTGATGCTTCTATTGGAAAAGTTTGGAACCAGACCAATTTGTTTTCACAAGAGCGCATGCGCAGTTCGGTGACTACGACAGCAAGGAACCTGAAGACATGCGATGCTATATCTCCACTTTTAAGTAAGGCAATCTTTTTTCTTTTCTTTAAAAAAAATAACTGCTGCGTATTTATACTTTTTTAACTGGTCGAAAATGACCATGTTACATCTTGAATTATCTTGATATGACGAAAAATGTGTCAAGTATGGATTCAGTATTCACTCTGCCTAAAATAATAATAGTAATGACTTTGCTAAGCGAAACGTATTTGACAATAGGCCTGGTGTAACATTTCGCTCGGATTATCTCCTCGATCTTATGCAAGTAATAAGTAATGAACGTTATTGAATCGACCACAACCTGTGCTCGAGTAAGACTGGGTGCTCGTAATACTGATGTTCGACTTAATTCTATATAAAGTCATATATAAAACAAATAGAGCAAATTCGCCGGCACTTTAAAATTAAATTTGCTCGACATATGCCGTGTGTTCGTCTTATAAATGCTCGTCGTAACGAAGTTTTACTGTATTTACAGAAGGGCATATCAAGGTGAACACTCAGGTTGCTGCCTGGGTCCAGCTAGAGGAGGAGAACACAAAGCTACAACCAGGTGGGCGGTACCAGCCAGCAGATTGTGTTGCCAGGAACCGGGTTGCCATCGTCATACCGTTCAGAGATCGAGACATACATCTGAAAATCTTCATGAGAAATATCCATCCTTTTCTACAAAGTCAACAGTTGGATTATGGAATATTTGTCGTAGAGATGGTACGTACAGAATGTTCAACGTTAAATGATAACGGTTATAAACATAAGCCCGTCTGTCTGGTAAACTCTGATCATCTAGGCATATGATTTCTGTGCTTGGCTGGTTAGATTGAGTGCTGCCTTCCCTGTCCGATTTCTTCATACATTTTTAGCTCACCTGTCACATAGTGACAAGGTGAGCTTTTGTGATCACTCTTCGTCCGTTCCGTCCGTCCGTCCGTCCGTCCATCCATCCGTCGTCCGTCGTCGTCGTCGTCGTCGTCCGTCAACAATTGGCTTGTGTACATTCTATGAAATCTAGGCCAAGTTTGAAACTGGGTCATGTGGGGTCAAAAACTAGGTAACTAGGTCAAATCTTAGAAAAAACCTAGTGTTCACACCAGAGGTCACAATTTTGATCCAATCTTCATGAAACTTGGTTAGAATGTTGTTCTCTACGGAATCTTGGCCAAGTTTAAAATTGAATCATGTGAGGTCAAAAACTAGGTCACTAGATCAAATCTTAGAAAAACCTTGTGTTCACTCCAGAGGTCGTGGTTTTGATCCAATCATCATGAAACTTGGTCAGAATGGTGTTCTTTATGAAATCTAGGCCAAGTTTGAAACAGGGTCATGTGGGGTAAAAAACTGGGTCACTAGGTCAAATCTTAGAAAAACATTATGTTCACTCAAGGGGTCACTGTTATGATCCCATCTTCATGAAATATGGTCAGAATGTAGATTGTACTGATACCTAGACCAATGTGCAACAGGTGAGCGACCTAGGGCCTTTCGGGCCCTCTTGTTTATTGGTTGTAACTGAGTTAACTCAGCTTTCTAATGGGATTGTTCCCTTATTCAGTATAACTTATGAAACCGACAGAATGAATGTCACTTTCTATTGAAGTTAATTTGACTATCCGGTTCACTTTAAACCAAAATACATGCACATTTGACCATCAGTAATCTGGTTGAAGGGTAACTATTTCTTTAAAGTTTAGGTAGTTTTGATACATTTGTTAACTTTCTCATGGGTTTTATTCTTATCATGGAATAGACCAATTGACCCCTAAACAGTCAAACAAATACGTGTTCATGTTTTGTCCATCAGATTCCAGGCTCCATGGTTAAGTTTTTTCTTTGAATTATGACAATTTCGGAAATTTATTTGAGAGTAAAAAATCAGCAACAATAACACCTTTGTACATGCAATATATTTTAAATCATGTTTTTGTTCTTTTAGCTAAAATTGTAAACCTGTAAAACTCATATAATTATATGACACTTCAGTACTGTTCTATTCAATTCCCAGATGATACTAGTCGTTATCAGTTACTAAGTGTTTACTCTTTAATTGACGTTTCGGCATGAGCCTTTTTTCAAAATACAACGTACATCGCAAAGACTATCTAATTGAGTATATAATGATTGAGGGTGACTTTGCTACGAACATTATTGGGATCCCATTTTAGGGATATATATTTTTTCAGATGGCGTTCATTGCCCAATATCATTGTTCGGATTGTACCTGAACACTCCTTTAGCATGAGAAACAATATATGATAGTATAGCTTGGTTATTTTGACCTGAGTCTGACCTTTATGCAAGCAAATCATGCGATATCGGTATTTCAAATTTGTGTTTGTATTTCATCTCGAGCGTCTTACTGACCTTGGTCACTTTACAAAATATACATTGAGTTAAAGAACAATTCTATTTGGTGGGTTTCGACCTTAAGTTGACATGTTTACCCCTTTATATTCTTCGTCCGGTATTCAACTGTTGCATTTTTGCAAAAATTCAACAGAAATCACTGAAATGGTATTTTTGTTATGTTTGTAATGAACATGAATTTTGGTATTTGGCATTTCTGTCTTGTCGCCATATAGGTAACGCGATTGGCTATTTAAATGGCGACAAGACAGAAATGCGCGGTACGTCTAGCAGATGCGGATGCTGCAAACAAAGTTTTTGTGCCAAAATTGAGTTACGGGGTTTTGGTTCGCGGCACCGTCGATATAACACCATTCTTTCCACCTCGGCGGAGACAAACGGAAATGACCGAACTTTCACGATTGTGACAGTGTCTATATCAACACCTGTGTGTTCTATTTTTTCAGGCAGCAAATATAACATTTAACCGAGCATTATTGATGAACGTTGGGTTTGTTGAAGCTATGAAGAGTTATAACTATGAGTGCTTTATCTTCCATGACGTGGACCTTATACCGGAAGATGATAGAAACCTATATACCTGTCCAACACAACCAAGACACATGTCTGTAGCCATAGACAGTCTCAGATATAAGTAAGTATGTTTATGTATGCTCGTCCGGGACAGTCTTGTCCTCTTGTCCATTCGTGATCATTAGGTTGTATCACTGCCTAGTTTGTCAATGCAATTACGAAGTAGTTTTGGAATATGACGGGAATGCTTAAAGCAAACAATGACATACATTATAGCATGAACTATGTTATAAAAGTCGTAAATTACTGCATTCTTTTGCTGTGGGATTGGATTCTTTGGGGGCAACGATTGTCCTGATGGCGACCATATACAATAATATACGATGGCAATAAACAATGTGAAAAAATGCTGATAAGCTGCTTATGTATCATAAATTCTCACAAACGATACTAACGCAAGCATTCTACGCAGCCTACCGTTACATGATACATGTACATTTCAACGTGTACTGGAGATCACGCGTATTAAGCGACCTTTGTCTAAAACAACCGGTTTGAACTCACCCCCATCGTATGTGTTATATTGTATTACGCGACTTTTGTCTAACAGGTAACTAACGAACATAGTTTTTGCATTTATGATTTTGTATTAATAATGTTAGTGTTAAGAGACCGTTTTATTTAGAGACAGGTTTCCGGTCTTTCTAAAGGGCAAGCCGGTCTCTAAATACAGGTTGGGTTGTATATTGTAAAATGTATATGTTGGAATCTGTGTTTTTGGTTATGCTTTGGACTTTTAACCAGTACAATAGTTATAATTGTTTCATCTGTACTCTTCTGACAAATCTTAGGCTAAACACCTCATACCAGTCAATCCTTGTTTAATTATTCATTGTGGTTTGCATAAAAACTATCGTTTATCTGACAAATAAGTCGTCTTTGTCATAATAAAACATTAAATGCTAATAATGTTATGGTAATGTTAATCATGCCTCTAGAACAGCTTTATACAGTCACCGCCCATGATTACAGCGTACATCAAACTTTAAACACGCGTGTATCATACTGTTGTCCATGTACATTTTTGTTTAAAGGATTTCCTTTTATAGCTTCATTCATAAATATGTAATTTGTATGACGATTTGAGTTATGTTCAGTTCTGCTCTGCTCTGCTCCGATATGCTCTGCTCTGCTCTGCTCTGCTTTGCTCTGCTCAGTTCTGCTCTGCTCTGTTCGATGCTCTGCTCGATGCTCGGCTCGGCTCGGCTCGGCTCGGCTCGGCTCGGCTCGGCTCTGCTCTGCTCTGCTCCGATATGCTCTGCTCTGCTTTGCTCTGCTCAGTTCTGCTCTGCTCTGTTCGATGCTCTGCTCGATGCTCGGCTCGGCTCTGCTCGGCTCTGCTCGGCTAGGCTATGCTAGGTTATGCTATGCATAGATTAATATTTTGATTTGGGATTTTTACGATAAGCGCCGTACATTTATTATTCTCCTTACTGTACGTTAATAATGCATATTTTGCAGGTTACCATATCGACAAATATTTGGCGGGGTTAGTGCAATAACCACAGAACATTTCAAGAAAATCAACGGATTCTCAAATATTTTCTTTGGTTGGGGCGGCGAGGATGATGATATGTATAGGAGGTACGTACTGTGTCCGCCTCGATAACATAGTGGTCGAGTGTCCGCTTCAGTGAGTGGTCTCGAGTTCGACCCCAGGTGTCCGTTACTTTTAAAAGCAAAGCGCTACGTAGTGCTTTCAATGGGAGGTAACCCATGCCTTTTTTAATTGATTTAACTGAAGGTAACTGATGAAGGCGCTCGGTAGCGCTTTGCTTTGGCAACGGACACCAGGCCACAACCTCTACCAAATTCGTTTAAAAGAGTCAGACACCTATTGCTTTGCGCTTGAAGTATTAACAATGTGTGTTTTTATTAGCCCTAGGGCAATTTCATACTCTATATTCTTAATCATAATTAAATTATGTTGATCTGAATAGAATCTAGTTGTGTATGACAATTATTTTACACAATGACTTTCTTTGAACTGTTTGACTCCAAGGGAGTTTACTCCATCTAGACTTAAGATATAACAAAAATATTATATTTGAGTTACCTCCCATCTTGTGTGATATTTTGAATTCAGAAGTTTTTCACTGGAAGCTGTCATGATTGTTTTTGGACAATCGAAGTTTCGTTGTCAATATACTCGTATTTTCTCTATGCAATCCTCACACTGTTTTTGCAACAATGTACACGTATACTCGCTCGAGATTGTGTCGGAGTAGCTTCCCTTTGAATGTATACAATATTACGAAATAGATTATCTACGTAAGAGTTAATTCCCTTGCAATAAAATTCGATCGTTTTTGCATCAAAGTAGACTCCCTTTAATCATATAAATGTACTAGTATGACATTTTATGTATTTTAATTATCATTACATGAATAATTATATTGTTGTTTCAATGGTATATGTTGTCAGATATATTTTGGCATTGTGTTGAGACAGTACTAGTCCATGGAAAATCGGTTTAGCAAATGACGCCTGGCATCTAGGGAAATATATCGATATTTATGTGAAATAGCTATACAATCGAAGCAGAATAGGTTCCCTTATCATTGATAAATTGTATTTATATTTGATTTCAGATTAATACTGGGTAATCTAACAGTGTCGAGATATTCACCAGAGGTTGGAAGATATAAGATGTTAGTTCATGTCAAAGATCATGGTAATCCAGACAGGTAATATGCCTACATTTAACTCGTGTCTGCTTCTTCTTCTTCTTTTTCTTCTTCTTCTTCTTCTTCTTCTTCTTCTTCTTCTTCTTCCTGTAGTTGCTATATCTATAAGCACATGTAACTGTATCGTTGAAAAAAAAACTTTTTTTTTGAAAATTTATTTTTCTATAATTTTTACATTTTTTTTCGTTTTCAAATTGTCTTTATCAATGATACAGTTACCTGTGTCCATGGGCAGCAGGTATATTGGCTCAGGATAATGTGAAAGGCGGTAAAATTTGGTATAGGCCAGGGAGGTGGATTACTGAAGTGTTATTTTAGTACACAATTTACCGATTTTACTACAGTAGGGAAATTATGTCATAAGAAAAGAGTAAATTCAGGAATTGTCTTTATAGACTTGGGAAGGTTTAACAGACTAAAGGTGCGTACACACAGTAAGTTTGTATGTATACATCTTGACCTATAAGTCAAGATGCACTGTGTAGTTAGGTCTGCCATACAAAAGAGTCATTTTCTCGAGATGTACACCTTCATTACCAAGTGGTATTAGGGAAATGTATGGACATGATGTACACGTGATGAAGTGTACATCCTCGACTTATGCTCCAAACCGTACTGTGTGTACGCACCTTAATTAGTAGTGGGTGACATCAGGAGTGATCTTGATTTATATAAGTTTGCAAAACTATGTTTTACAAGAGATAGAAAATAGGTACATGAGAGTAGGATAATGCATGTACTTATTGATGTTCTTTTTCACTGTTTCAGGCTCATGTTACTAAAGACAGTGAAAGCGAGGCAACAAACAGATGGTCTAACAAGTCTAAAGTACACGGTCATCAAAACAGAACTACGTCCACTGTATACTTGGATTTTAATAGGTGTCAACCAAAGTGAAATAGTTGAAAGTGAACCGATACATAAACGTTTGATGAACAATTTGAAAAATTTGAGAGACAAAACTAAAAAAGTTATGGAAGATAAACTTCAAACTGCAAATAATAAAGTTGGTGGGAGTGTGGTGAAAGTTGTAGAAGACAAGGGAGGTAAATCTGGTCCAATTGAAAAGGGAGGTAAATCTGTACTGATTGGCAAGGGAAGTAACCCTAACTCTGTCGATGAGGGAGGTAAATCGAATCCGATTGAAACGGGAGGTAAATCTGGCACGGTCGATAATAAAGTTAAATCTGAACCGGTTGACAAGGGAGCTAAACCTGGACCAATCAATGCAGGCGCTCAAAAACCTGGACAAACACAAAACAACATTCCTCATAATACTGACCCTGGTAAAACAAATCCAAAACCGAAAGTTATTAATCAACCTAAACCAGAAGTTAAAAAGCCAGTAAAGAAGGCGAAGGCAAGGAACCCTATACAGATTAGCTGGATACCGACGGACTTCAAAGGGATTTTACCAAATGACCTTACAAAGTTTCAGCCTTTACCTATCACAGAGGTTAAAAAGAAAAAACCTCCAAAACAACCAGTGGCTCGAAGAAATATCGCAAATGTTGGAAAAGTAGGAGTCAACGTTAAACGTCCAAATGCTGGCCAAACAATTTTAAGAAATAACGCAAATAGACCTAAAGCAAAAGCTGGTATGAATGCAAGACGTGCACATCCAATTCAACCGATTGTAAGAAATAACGCAAATGTTGGAAAAGCTGTTATTGGTGCAAAACGTCCAAATGTTGCTCAAAACATTATACAAAATAACGCAAATGTTTTGAAAGCCGGTATGAATGCAAATGGTCCAAAGGCTGGCCAACAAATTGTAAAGGTTAATGGACCAAAATAAAATGGCGGCCAATAAAGACAGAATTCCATCAAGCAGAGTAAACACTGGGTTACTAATAGCAACCAAGCGTTTATACATGTATACATGTAATTAAGTTTCTTAAATTGCCCCTAAAATGGCATCCGATCTTTTTATGTGGTCAAAATCATTATACTATTTCGATAAAATGTATAACATTTCTTTAAAACGCTAAAATCCTTCGTTAAAACGTCTTAATATTAGTTCCTAGTATGGTATGTGAAAAAAGGAAATAATATTTCGTTATACGGTTCTTATGAAATCAATGCTTAATGAAGAACAGTGATTGTTATCATACAGTTCATGCCTATAAATTGGAAATACCTTTTGACACACCCGTACTCAAATCGGGTATTTTAATACACAGGAAAGCAAAAGTATTAATATACTCATGTAACATCGTACATTTTCATTTTATTTGAAAACAACAGTATTTTTATCAACAGTATTTCATATCAGGTGACTTCATACTGTTATCATGAACATTTGTATAATAATATTAAAACACCACTCACCACGAATGTACAGAGTGCTAAAAAGTGTGTTCTCAAAAAATTTCAAGTCATCCTAAATTTTATTAAAACTAAAACCCTTAGAACGAACTTTTTTAACACTATCTACATTCATGAACATTCGTATTGTATTTATTATAATATTTAGTCATTTATGTTTATATTTCATTCACAAAAAAGATTGAGAAATAATTCATTCATGTTAAACTAAAATAAAAAAATATCACATATTAATGTATTTTTACATTCATATTTATCATATATTTGTTTTTTTATGGGGATATTTTACTCATTTAATGGAATAAATAGTAAAATAATAAATCAAAGATGATGTGTTTGTTCTATATACCACATTGCACATGCATATGAGCTGAGCACAGTTTTTCATCACTTTAAACACTGAAGTGATACCATAAACAACACTGCAATTCGCTGGCTTAGAATGACAGGGTCGTAAACTTGTATAGCTTGGCTGTTTTGACCTGAGCCTGACCGTTATGCAATAATATATTACAAGGTTTTTGATTTGAATATATCAATTTCCGCAAGCGAATCGTGCGATATCGGTATTTCAAATTTGTGTTTGTATTACATCGCGAGCGTCTTCGTGATACTCCCCGATTATCTAAATTAAATCATACAGTCGGTGTCTGTCCAACTATTTGTCCCATTTGTATTGGATGTGTTTTCGAGTCGACCACAGTTATCTTTCCTTGACTGGTGCTATACCGGTTTTAATCTGGCCGATCTTATCTCGATTGCGTGATCATGCTGTGCTAACTCCACGGGTAGTCGGAGCGCATTAATTAATATTTATCCTTAGCTGGAGGGGTTTTGTTCTCTCAGCTACTCTTTGGATATTTTTGATATTTTGTGTACATGATACATACCAGGGTCTTAATTAGGGCAGGAAGAGCTCTGTCATTATGAAATTCTGTTTTGAAGATATGTGTCATCAAGAGCATTTATTCTTCACTGGTATCATTCAGAATTCGTTGATCATAAGTGAAAAATCTAATAATTATGCATTTGTTCAACAAGTAACTGCAATACACTAGATGATATGTAATTCTATATAAGCATGCATGTTTTATGGGTGATAACAAATAATAAACGGTTACAAGTAACTGTACAATGCGCAAGTGTGTAAGAAATATCACTAAGTTCATTTTTACATCACCAAATTGTCACCGCTTCACTATTGTGCAAATACGAAAGAGGTGCAAAGACAGTAACGAATCAACTGTTTGAATTGATAACCTTCTACCGGTCTTTGTGGACGGGATTCGTGTCTATATTGTATCACGCATGTAGATATAGATACATGATAGTATGTGGCTGGTAATCACAAAGCATCTTAGTTAGACACGTAAATATTTCGACTTAAGTTAAACTACATGCCACTTATATTTCCAGTTAAATTAAAAATAATCAACTTTTTCTCGGTGATCATTGCAACTATGAAAATAATCACTGAATAATCACTTTAGCTGACTCAAAATATGAAATTGTGGCTCGGTTTTTAGAAGAATATATATAGGTATTTCAAATGCAGACTCTGATTTGAGTATTATTTCAATTTGGTATGGAATTTCTACCCGTGATGCTTCGGGCAACCGGGTGGTTAGTACTCTTTACTTGCTTCTACTGAATCTTAGATTTTTAACAAAAAAAAACAAACAATTGACTGTTTCAATTAATTTTATTGCTGCAGATCATGTTACTTTTTTAGACTAAACCAGAGATTTATAACTAGTACATAAATAAAGTAAATTGGTTCAGAAACAAGTGAAACATTTTATGAAAACATTTTTATGAGGACAGTTGTACAGTGTCACACTGTTTAGTAGGTTTTTCTTTCACCTTTTTGACGGTTAAGATTCTTTTCAACAATTCGTATATATTCAATTAGGTGGTACAACGTGTCAATTAACCAGTATATTATACACGTGTAACATCATTCGTCATTTTCTATTTCTCACCTCAGTCACCTGTACGATTATTATAATGAAATAATCGTGAGCTTATTATATACATTTCACTATATTTAAATATATGTATAACTTTCAGAATCGGCAATGATTTCATCAATTAAATCAAAGTTTCAAATCTCAAAAATCATAATTTAGCATGTATACAGGAAATATAGCGGTTTTATTACCCTTCAAGCGAGTGTACAAATTTTATTACCCCACATGCTGTGACAATCGCAGCGGGACGCGTCATAAAACAATTAACAATATGCCAATAATAGATGTGTGTATTAATTTTTTGCTAAAAAATATAATACCTGCTTTAAAAAACCGTAAAAAGGGGGTAGATCTAATTATCGCATTTCTTATATCAAAACTCCAATCTGACGGGAAGAAATTAAACTGGAAAATAAGTTTGCACAAAATATATCCACCGAGAAACGAAAGAACTATAAGCAAGAAAGTAAACAAGTTTGATATCAAATCCGTCCATTTCCTTCTTTGTTCAATGTGAGTGATAGTCATGTTAAAAACCTTTAAAAAGGGGGTTGATCCCACAAAGACACAACTATGAAATTTAGTGCATTATTTTGTAGACATATCAAACTACAAAATATGTTTGCACATAAGAAATATCTCAAATAGTTATTATCATATGGACAATTTTACGTGGAGTCCCCATGCCTTCCAATGGTAAAAAAATTGTCACATGTGCGAATACAAATGGGACAAATAGTTGGATATGTGTAAACGTAGATAATTCATCGACTGTTAAATTATGCTGATCAAAAGGTCAGGCCCGTGTCAAATTGGTCAAGCTTTACAAAATCAACATTTTGAGAAAGCACGAAAAAAAACTATCTGAACATTACTCTTTGCTCATGAACAAAAATCAACTTTTTTCAACTTCATTTCGGTCAACATGTCAAGTTCAGATTTTCATGAAAATTACTTATGACGTAGATTTAAAATGTATATCAGGCTTATAAGACCGTAGGTATAGCTTGGCTACATTGCCATGAGCCTGACCTATAGATTACCATAATTTAACAGTCGATATATTGTCAACGTTTACAACACCGATTGTATGTTTTCATAATCGGGGAGTATCACGATGACGCTCGAGATGTAATACAAACGCAAAAATCTTTGAAAATACCGATATTGCACGATTTGCTTGTGGAAATTGATATATGCAAAGCAAGAAGGCTTGTAATATATTCTTGCATAAAGGTCAGGCTCAAGTCTAAATAACCAATCTATACCGTGATAAAAGTTAACGACATTCTCATTCTTAGCCAGCGAGTTAACTTATTATGATGCACTCATAGTTGGGAGAGGTGGCCTAGAGGTAGGGCGCGCGCCTCGGGATCGAGATGTCCCGGGTTCAACCCCCGACTGGACCACTGGTCACTTTCTTCGAGCAAGACCCACATGCTCCACTCCACCAATGTGTAAATTGGTATCTGTGAGGGCAGTATCTATACACGAGTGTAGGTTTCCATGTTTAGCCCGAATGACCAGGGAAAGTTAAAATGTCAAAGGGCGCTTGAGCGGTCTAACAGCTGAAAAGAGCCTGAAAAATTGGTAACTTAACTTTTTTAACTTATAGTTTTTAAAACATAACCATCACAATCATCCAGTGCCGGTCAAATCTAGATATCACAGTGTATAAACGAGCCGATTTCTGGCAGTTGCAATAAGGAATACACGTTGAAATATATGGAATGACAATAAGTCATACAGTGGTCAGATTGTACATGTTATTTCAATTGCAATAAGTCATACAGTGTTCAGATTTTACATGTTATTTCAATTGCAATAAGTCATACAGTGCTCAGACTGTACATGTTCTTTCAATTGTAATAAGTTATACAGTGTTTAGATGGTACATGTTATTTCAATTGCAATAGGTCATACAGTGTTTAGATTGTACATGTTATTACAATTGCAATAAGTCATACAGTGTTTAGCTTATACATATTCTTTCAATTGCAATAAGCCATACAGTGATCAGATTTTATATGTACTCTCAATTGCAATAAGCCATACAGTGATCAGATTTTATATGTACTCTCAATTGCAATAAGTCATACAAGTTGAATTTGATAGTATCCCGATAAGTCATACGCAGTGATTTGGTTTATTCGCTGTGGATATGTACCAGTAAAAATATTAAACTTATAATGTTTATATATCGGACAGCAGGACGATACCAATATTTGTAGAACAGCTATAATGTATCGATCTCATAATCCAAGTAGGCGGGGCTTATAAATAACACCCAATCAAAACTGATCACGTAATTGAATTATTATATATGAGTAAAAAAACGATATTTTTAATAGATGTATTTTATGACGCCATGTCATATATCTCCAAATAGTGCATACGGACATCCATATCACAACGGAGTCAAATAAAACGTAAGTAAAGGATTTTATTTTATTTTATATTTCAGATTTTTTTAAATAAAGATATACGGTTTCGTATTTTTTAATTTGTTTGGTGAACATGTTGTATGCACCCTAGTGGAGCTTGTATCATTCGAAGTGTGTAATTTCCATCCTTTTAACACATGTGCATTTTCATGTATGTGTTGTTCAATTACTTTTATTAGTGTTAAACTTAAAAATAAAAATAAATATTAAATAAGTGTAATAAGTGTATTTATCACTATTTTTTATACTAGATCAAATGACATAGTAAACTATAGTTATCCCACATCATTTACGGAAGGTCATCCCATTCCATAAAAAGTTGATAAGAATTAAATTGTGGATAAAGGCTGTCGGACTAACATCGGTCCATGATCGGACCAGTATAAATTGTTTATTTCTATCTCCTCCACCTACATTTACAATTATGCAAACAACATCATATAAAACAACTAAAATATGTGGTCATACTGACTAGAATTATAAGAGACCAGGGCCGGTATTTATAAAGCAACTTAAGTGAAAACTTAAATATTTTGACTTAAGTTAAAAGATTGAGCTATCCATATTTCACAAGAAATGAAAAATAACCTATATTTTCTTTATGGTTAATGTAGCTCTGTACATAATGCATCTAAACTATGTGAATAATTGTTGATATTAGTTTTACTGTTTAGCTGATAAACTTTAGGAAAATTTGAGATTTTAAGAAAATGTTAAGTTTTCACTTAAGATGCTTTATAAATTTCGGCCCAGCATCATAAACCAATAAAAATATCTATTTTACAACAATAAATGAAAGCTATCTTACACCATGTACGTCAGTCTTTGGACTGATGATTGCAATTTGGTTAATTAGTCAGCATCCAACTTTTTTTTATTCAATATGTACAAACATTCGTACAGCCACCATCCAACATAGTAAGAAAAAGTTATACAAAGTTCCTCGTGTTGGAAGCGCTTTATAAAGACAAAATTTTTCTACTAATAAAATGATATGAAAATTAAGGCATCTGATATGCTGATAAATTTCGCGGGTAACTTCATACGAAGCATTCAAAATGCATTGGAACAGGGCAATCAATCTACGTGTATAAAGTATCACTGATTGGAATAATGTCATCGTTTTTGCAAGTAACTCATTTATAAGCTAACTGGTTTCACTGAGTACTTGTTTTTATCAAAGTAAATACGAAAATGCTCAAATTTAACTTCCTTATAATGCTTTTGCATCTACAACTGGGGGAATTGTCTTGTCTTGTCTGAATTAATAATCTATTCATATCGGGTATTACATATCGCTTTAGCAGCAAATTGGAGTGTAAATTTACAATTATCGTAAATGATTTGATAAAACACTACCCTGTGGCTCACGTGGCCAAAATAATAAGAACAACATATTTTTATTCTCATATTGTGAATGACCATATGTGCTACACATTCTCAGCGGCACCAAAAAGGATGTTATGCTTTCTGTTAGTCTCAATTAAAATGTATCAGTCAGGACTGGGGTGGACTTGAGTACCGACAGTTTCAACGGGACTTTCATTCTATATTAATTACTTTTGATTCTCAGATGCGTTAATGTGGCTTAAATATGAGAGACAGAGGTGGCTGGGTTTGTCAGGACACATTACAGCTGTTTTTTTTTTTAAATTCGTTTAAGTACAATATCTTAGATATACACAATGTAACAGTGTCTTAACGTTAATTGAAAATTGCAATGGTCCATCTTATCAAAATATACATATTTTTATTGTAGACCATAATTAATGTATGAGTACTACCACAGGTAACTGTATCGTTGAAAACGAAAAAAAAAGAAAGAACAATTTTTTTTTTTGAAAATATATATTTTTCTATATATATGATAGAAAAATATAAATTCTCAAAAAAAATTTTTTTTTCATTTTTTTTTTCTTTTTCAACGATACAGTAACCTGTGAGTACTACATGCATATTTCATATATACAAATTAGTAACGTTTTAGAAACCTCCTTTTATAGTAGCTTGTATCCATAGGCCTTATTCACAAATATTTTAAGACTAAAATTCAGGCTTATACTTAAAATTGTTAAATGTTCCGTTCGCTCTCATGTTGTTATACGTGGGATGATCAAAAAGTAATGAGACAAATGCTCTCATTTTTAAAGTATACGCATCTGAGCCATGAAAGTGTCATATTAATTTTGCTGTATTTAATGCCAATGTTTACGTATAATATACAATATTCTACAACAAGTAGTTCGTTATTAATGAAACGTCAAATATAAGGGGTCGCGCTATGTCGCCGCTCATCAAAATGTCGCGCTTTTTCGCCTTATGGTATGGAAAAGCATTCGACTTATATTTTATTAAATATTTCTCGAATATGTATCAAATTAACTGGACGTGACGCTAAAACATTGAATAGGTTGAACATTGTGTAGGTTTGTTAGTTTTTAATATATGACGTGAAAACTGACAGTAGCGACTTGAAAACTACGCAATATTTCGACAAAAAAATCACATATCGAAAATATACAGTTCCTCCACTATAAATGGGTATTCATGTTCAGTGGGTAACAACAAATAATCAGATAAAATTTCACATGGTTAAATTAAATTGCAAAGATTTGGCTGTGATTATAAATTTTAAGTCTAAATCTGAGTTTCAGTCTTACGATGTTGGTGAATAAGCTACTGGCGCATAGTTAATGCCTAGGAACCAATGAATTAAAAAAGGGCACCGGAAGGCATCGGGAAAGGGTCCAAGCGGTCTATGAGAAGCTTCAGGAAAATTATTCTGAAATTTTGTGAATTCCCTGTTACCGATGCCTCCCCATGCTCATTAATTTTAATCTGGAGACTCCGAGTACACGACAAGGCAGAAATGGTCAGTGTGGCGTATATGTTTAAACAACTGACGCGAATTTACACGACACAAAACCGGAGACATTCAATTGCAACAAGTAAAAACGTAAATACTCATATATAAAGCTAATATTAATTGATAACAAAAGTCTTAAACATCTGTTAAACGGTGAAAGGTAAGGTCGGGCTATATTAAATATCTTCAACTATTTAATGTTAATGAATGTCGCTTTCACTACTCGCGTACTCTTTTAATGACCTTAATTATCCTAGTGACTCGATTGACGGTGTTTCTAAAGGCCAATCTATTTACGATGAATATGATTATACCCGTTATGTGATAGTGACACACTATGACACTATTATAGAATTAATATTGACAAGGTCAAGGTTAGAGAATTCTCGAGGTCTAAATTTACTAAATTTGTAAATTCACATTGAAAACGAAAACATGGCATTTTAGTGTGGGTATGTTTATTCTTAGGGCAATAGGTGCAGTTTTTACAACAGGACAATGCATCCTCTCTTGCAAGTCTGACACTAGAAAGGACATCTACGAACTTAAGAAGCACAAAGTTTACCCAAAGTAATCCTAACTGTGCTCCGTAATACCAACGCTGTGAGGAGATCAATCAATATTCTTTTTATCACATAAAAAACCGTGATATTCCATGTGATAACAAATGACGGAACAATGTTCTCCAACATGTGTGATAACAAATCCGCAAAAACGTAACGTTGCTTAAATATGTTATTTCTGACGTTGTTTTGACTCTGTAACCATGTTGATGTGATAAAAAAAACATCCGTTATTTAATATCTTTGGGATAAACGAAAACTCGCCAAAGGCTCGCTCGCGAAATAACTTGTGTTCTCTAAACTCGTTTACGAAATGTTGATCTCAAATACAACTCATGTGGGATCCTATATATCTCCATCTCCCTCTTCCCCCTTGTCCTCCTTTCTCCCCCTCTCCCCCTCTCCCCCTCTCTCACTCTCCCCCTCTCTCACTCTCCCCCTCCCTCTCTCCCCCTCTCCCCCTCTCCCCCTCTCTCACTCTCCCCCTCTCTCACTCTCCCCCTCTCTCACTCTCTCTCCCTTCCACCGCACGTGTCCACTGTCCATCCCATCGTATTTTCCCTTTCCCGTGTTCCATTCTCTGGTACGTTGCACCATCTTCGAGCCATACTAGTATTTCTCTCAATAACGAATGTCCATCACAGAGCCAGTTTTCAAAGCAATATTATGTCGCCTTGTTAGAGAAACGAGGAGATAAATTATGCCCAATCACTTTTCTTGTGACATTGTGTACAAAGGCCACAGAGACATTGCTACATTTCACTAATTGACGGCTGATGTATGTTAAAATCAACAAGCCGAGAGTCAATGTTAGATTCCATTTAAGAGATTATATTCGGACAGCCAAGTATCGAATTCGAAAGCTGACTATTCGTTACTGACAACAGCGCTTCCTGGTTATTGAATCGCTTGTAGATTTATTATAAGGATTTATAATTTTAACACACATCCGTCTGGGTGTGCAACAAAACAACCAATGAACTTAATTGCTTCGTTGAGTTAACGTATTTGTTTTTCAAGGAAATAACACTTAAAAGAAATGGCGCTCTTTTTGTTGCAGCAATGAAAAGGATCGCTTAATTTGTATAGACGAAGAGAAAATTCGCATGCGTTGTTTCTGTGTCTTCTATTGACTGTCTTGCATATAATACCTCTTAGAGAACTTTTAAACATCTGTACAGGTTACAGCATTAACTCTTCAACTTCAATCATTTTCCATAGTCTATCAATTATCAATGTATTTTGACTTCACTGTTAATTTGTTAAAAACGAACGAGAGTAAAATTTCAATAATATAAAAAGAAAAGATAGTAATACGAAGATAGTTTTACGGTTTATTTTCAAGATTTTAGGCCATTGTCCCATGAATCACATATAATATAATTACAAACAATACTATCTACTCGAATTATTTCTCAATTTTTACAAGTATCATAATGAGATGTTTCTTTCGTATATAATATCGCTACCGATTCATATTTCTATCTCAGAGTAGTCCTTGAAACACTATTTTACAACAATAACAATATAGCAATTAAAAGTGAAAGTTTCATACTTTGGCGGAACACGTTTTGATTGTGAAGTTGATTTTTATAAATCTCTTGCATCTGGCGAATTGTTTTTTATAGATATGCAAATCATGGTTGTGCGATCAAAGACAGACAAGAAATGCACTCGGTGTATGCCTTTTGTTAAAGTGGAGAAGATTTTGAAGGTTGTTATACCCACGAAGTATAAATGCCACTCATGAAGTTCGAGTTGGTTGTACCAAACAAACTTTTAAAAGAGATGTACATGAAACTTTTCGTGCAGTGTACGGTTATTGCGAGTTTCTCATGATTCTTATGCAATAAACGAAGTTGATACAGTAGCTAAATTTGTTAATATGATGTATAAAGAGGACCAACCTACGCGGGTTAGATCTTTATTTCAACCTAACATGTTTCAATTTCTTTTCAGGTTTCACACATTCTACAGAAGTTTCACCAGGAAATGGACTCAAAGAAACTGAACGTCAAATCTGGCAATGACACTGAAATATATCATGAAATTACATCACGGGACCTGTATACACGTAGCAATCACCCACGTGACCAATATTCACGTGATGAATATTTACATAACTATGAATCACGTGACAAATATTCACATAATACGGATACACGTGATCAATATTCGCGTCACAATGAATCAAGTCATCATTATTTACGTCACAATGAAACACATGAAATGTTAATACGTTATGAAGAGTGTCAAAAATATGCACAAAATAGTAATGATGACACGCGTGTTGAATCACGTGAACATATTTCTCGAAATAATGAAGCACGTGACGAATACTCACGTCAAAAAAATGACGCGCGTGACGAATACCGACGTCACAATAAAGCACGTGACATATATTCACGTAGTTATGACTCATATTACAGAACTTCAGCGTTTGATGACCAGGTTATTGACCTGAGAACTAACCGGCAAAGCACTGAGCACAGAAGAGACATTTCTCATCTACAAGATAGTCGACTTCCAGTTTCTGGACTTCTGATTTCTCAACTTCCGGTGCATGGACTTCCGGTGAATTCAGAAATTTTCCATAGCTCTTCATTATTCAATGACGGCTTCCGCGCATTCAGTAACCTTTCCCCGATGTTAAGAATGGACGTGAACGAGAGATCTAAGTTGTATGAATCTAAGATACACGACAGGATGACAAACGAAGATAACAAACCAGCTGTTTTAGAGCCATCACGCCGAGATGTAGAGTTAGAGACCCCGTACGGAGATGCTGAACATCAACTTAAGTTTAGAATGAATCGTTTAGAAGATTACCGATCGAACGTCAACAGGTGTTCACAGAATGAATTCACCGCACCCGGTGAATATAACAGTTTTCCGATACCATCTAAGGACGAATGTTTGCATCATTTACTAGCACGTGACGTGAAAACAGAGCGATTAGTACATACACCGTGTCCTATATACCCGTACATAGTCCCGCAGTGCAAGCTGGGTAATCTGGGTCAATGTTTACCACCGTTACCATTTAACTTAAACGCGTATAACTATCTTCCGCTGTCGTATTACGAACTGAGGCATCAATCTAATGCACATTTCTTGAATTGGTATCATCAGTTATTCCACTGTTTGCGCCAACCTTCAGTCAAACCGGAAGTGAACAAACAGGAGCAGTTTGACGATAAGGCTGCCGATGTCAATCTAACAATTAAGAAATCGTTCAAATTAGAACGTGGACACAAATCTTTACCGTACCCGCTGTCAAAAAAGAATGGGAAAATGCATTACGAGTGTAGGTTTTGTTTAAAAACGTTCGGACAGTTGTCTAACTTGAAGGTTCATCTCAGAACGCACACGGGCGAACGGCCCTTTAAATGTAGCACGTGTAACAAGGGGTTCACACAGCTAGCACATCTACAAAAGCACAACTTGGTTCACACAGGTGAGCGGCCCCATGAGTGTTCGGTATGTCATAAGAAATTTAGCTCCACCTCCAATTTGAAGACTCATCTACGGTTACATAACGGTGAGAAACCGTACGGTTGTAAAGTCTGTCCGGCAAAGTTTACACAATTTGTACACCTAAAGTTACACCGTAGATTGCACAACAACGAGCGACCATATCATTGCACCTTGTGTAATAGGAAGTATATAAGTGCAAGTGGACTGAAAACTCACTGGAGAACGAATACGTGCTCATTTAGAGCTTGAAAACTCACTGGATAACGAATACGTGCTCACTTAGAGCTTGAAAACTCACTGGAGAATGAATACGTGCTCACTTAGAGCTTGAAAACTCATTGGAGAATGAATACGTGCTCACTTAGAGCTTGAAAACTCATTGGAGAACGAAAACGTGCTCCTTTAGAGCTTGAAAACTTACTGGAGAACGAATACGTGTCCGCTTAGAGCTTGAAAACTCAATCGAGAACGAATACTTGCTCATTTAGAGCTTAAAACTCACTGGAGAACGAATACGTGCTCACTTAGAGCTTGAAAACTCATTGGAGAACGAATACGTGTCCGCTTAGAGCTTGAAAACTCATTGGAGAACGAATACTTGCTCATTAAGAGCTTCAAACTCACTGGAAAACGAATACGTGCTCACTTAGAGCTTGAACACACATTGGAGAACGAATACGTGCTCACTTAGAGCTTGAACACTCATTGGAGAACGAATACGTGCTCACTTAGAGCTTGAACGCTCATTGGAGAACGAATACGTGCTGACTTAGAGCTTGAACGCTCATTGGAGAACGAATACGTGCTCACTTAGAGCTTGAACACTCATTGGAGAACGAATACGTGCTCACTTAGAGCTTGAACACTCATTGGAGAACGAATACGTGCCCACTTAGAGCTTGAACGCTCATTGGAGAACGAATACGTGCTCACTTAGAGCTTGAACACTCATTGGAGAACGAATACGTGCCCACTTAGAGCTTGAACGCTCATTGGAGAACGAATACGTGCTCACTTAGAGCTTGAACACTCATTGGAGAACGAATACGTGCTCACTTAGAGCTTGAACGCTCATTGGAGAACGAATACGTGCTCACTTAGAGCTTGAACGCTCATTGGAGAACGAATACGTGCTCACTTAGAGCTTGAACACTCATTGGAGAACGAATACGTGCTCACTAAGAGCTTGAACACTCATTGGAGAACGAATACGTGCCCACTTAGAGCTTGAACACACATTGGAGAACGAATACGTGCTCACTTAGAGCTTGACAACTAGGTGGAGAACGAATACTAGTATGTCCTCACTTGAAGCTTGAAAACTCGGTGGAGAACGAATACGTGCTCACTTGAAGCTTAAATACTCATTTGAGAACAAAAACATGTTTATTAGAGTTTTAACGCTTATTGACAACCAAAACATGTCTACTTGAGCTGGAAAACCCATTGAAGAACACATACGTGTTCACCTAAAGCTTGAAAACTCATTGGTGAACCAATTGATACAAATTGAATAATATTTTAAAAACATCATGGATAAATAGTACATGTTCATGCAGAGTAATAACTATTCACCAAGAGCTTAAAGCTCACTCGGTGAGGACCAATACATGGTCACTTAGAGTCGTAAATGTTTTCTTAGAGCTTGAATTCGTATTAGAGAACTGCAATGTGCGATTGGACGGTGGCAATATATGTTATTCAAAGTCGTTACTGGGAAAGACCGAGATATCTCTATAAGTGCATACGTAATTATATGTACCATGATGTTTCATTTTTAATAGTTTATATATATGTGCTATTTATTGTTATATTATAGTTGCTAGTTATTATATATTACATATTGTATATGTATGCGTGTAAAGATATATTTATATTGTTCATGCGATAATTAGTATATACATGTATAGTGCTTATATAAGGTTCTGCTTCGCTTATAAAAAAAAACTGAAAAAATATGATTTCTTGTTTACTTAAAAAATATATTGTTATGTACTATTACTTCCGTCAGCCCATCAATCTATCTTTTCGGTACAATTACCCCGGCCGTCGGCACGATCACTCCCGTCCGTCGGCACGATTATCTCATCCGTCGGCACGATCACTCCCGTCCATCCGTCGGCACGATTATCCGGCCCGAAGACATGAATCGGCGTCTAGCGACGCTGACACCACCGCCCCACATGAACGATATTTTCATTTATCGATCTTTTCCAATAGGTCGTGCCTTACATTCGTTAATAAAGGTCAATCAGGGAGTCGGTCAATTAACAAGTAGGGCAATATTTAAACTTCATTACCATTATATTTATATAATATAACTTATCCAGCACATCTTTATGCTGTTGAATATTCTTACAAATATAGGGAACCTTATCCATGTTGCACGACAATCGGACGCGTGTCGTAGTCTCAAAGGGAATTATACGAAGACTTGGATCCCTGTTGATCGGACTCTATTGGGCTCAATTAATGTTTTAGTGCATGCGTAATTAGCTTGCACTGTGTGGTCTTTCATGGAAAGATACTGGGTGAACATTGCACACTGAAGTAAACTCAAGTATCGTTAATTGATATCAACATTGACAACATGTGTTGGAGATAGGAAAGGACAAACTATGTTAACGATTATGCGTCACAGCCTGTACATAATAGACAGTTTACTTTCACAATACAGCGACTTTCATGCCTATCATTTGATAGATTGAGTCTAATATAAACATATCACTCGGCGCATCAGGTAACAACGGCAACACATGCACAGATGGTTGTATATATAATACTTTGATCTATTTAATGTTATATCATATTACAAGATGTATTTGTATTGCCAGCAAACTGCTGTTTACTTTCATTGTTAGAAATGAAATGTTTTTGGTAACATGAGACCTGATGCTCAAGAGAATGCAACCACCAACATATTAAAACATGATAACAGACGAACGAGTCTATTTCATACATGTATACTCAGTACAAAAGAAACGCAAATATATTCAATGTAAAAGCAAACGCGCATCTTTTCATCATGCGATTTATATACAGACTTCCCATGCATGCTAAACACAGAAAATTAATTCCCGATATTTTAACAGGTCGCAGAAATAAAAGCAAAAACGCAAGAATAAAAATCAACCACAGTAAGGCCCAAATTGCAGATTATTTTTGCAGAAAACCGATTCATGACTTATATTAAAGCTAAACATAATTTAACTGTCACCTTACAAAAAAATGTTTTATAATCATGAGACTTGGTTTGGTAGTAGAGGTTAAGCAGCAGTCAATATTATGCCCGCCCGGAGAAGGGGTGGCGGGCGACCCAAGCGGATAAGACAAAATTTAATCTTTCATTTTTGATGTCTGAATTTCCGGGCCTTAAAATCAGATCGAAGTATATATATTCCCAGGGACTCGAAGTCGATAAGGTTGTAAAATTCCCGCCTATGGGGAAGAAACTCGTCAGTCTTATTCCCTCTCTTTACCCCGGCAGGCATAATTTTGACTTGTGCATTACGTAGATTGCTCGTTTGGTGCAGTTTATTTCGTCAAAAATTGAATTTCTACTTCGACTTATTTAGCAATTTGACTTTCGTAAACTAGCGACACAGTGCAAGAGAAGCCCCCCCCCCCCCCCCAGCATTCAGCATCACGTGTCAAACACGAGGTCTGCTAATTATATCAAATATCGTCTGTATACAATGTCGTCTGCGTTAACATTCTGTCAATTACTTGCAAATACCTGGAGAATCCTCGGTAAAAGAACGAAACTTGAGTCCAAGGAATTTCAAATCATATTAAAAAGTTTTCTTAATTGCTACAATTGAAAGAAACATCTTTGGTGTCGGAACGCGCATACAGAATTACAATTTTTCTGAACCAAGCCTAAACTGAGATGAGTATTTTGTTACAACTTATATCCAAACGCATTGTTTCTTTAAAAGCTTCCTGTGTGTTGCTAAAGCGCCTGTAGTTCTTGTAACGCTTGGATAGAAGCGTTGTTCTTGATGAACCGTATCAAGTTTCCACGTGTCAATTAATTGTCAATTTCTTCGGTGTCCGGTAGTCTTTGTCGCGCGTCAAACCGAACCATAGTCAGTGTAAGACTATCACTTAGCAATAAACAGAAACAATCGGGACGTTTTCTCAATGTTTTACAACACAACAGGGTTGTTAGTTTTTAAATGATTGATTTGCAATTAGGAATATTTATGACTCGGTCAACTTCCGCCATTACAAGCGTTCTCGTATGTTGTGCACGTGCAAGGGTCGCTTTACAGGTGTTTCACGATTTTCACTAACTTGTGTTCTATTTAACCTGGTGTGTCGCAGCCCCCAGGCTTCTGTTGTTCCACTTTTCTAATTGGTCACATGTCAACCTACAAATCGCTGGTTTAGAATGAGAAGGTCTAAGTACTCCTAACGGCCTTATTAAGACTGATACATATTTAAAATCAGCAGCCCTCGGTAGTTCTTAGGTGCCTATTTGCATGATGCCTATTTGCATGAAAATAGGAACGTGCCATGTTGACCAAACTGAAGTACAAAAGGTTGTTTTACCATAAGTTCATACTAGTAGTAGTTTTCAGTTTGTTTCTTGTTTTCTCAAAGTATTGATTTTGTACTTACTACCTTGTCATTCTAAGCCAGCGATATGTGTCCTCACTTAATGTACACAGGATATTATATTAAAAGTGCATGCTGATATACAAAAATGTTTAAGGCGTTGACAGGTGTGCAAAAACAACATTTATAAAATAAAGTAAATGAAAATATAACTATAACTGATTGATTCAGCACCAATTTATTCCAATAATAAATTATTATTTCTTGAACACTTAATACAACGTTATCTGGACATCTTCAGAAATGAGGAGTCAAGTGTGAAATGTGTTGTGTGTCAAGATTCCGATTTCTTTGAGGAGGGGTGTACCTTATGTTATATAACTTTTAATACTGAAACAGACCTTTGTATTAATTTATTTTACTGGAGTTACATTTCAACTTCCAGCAGGAGATTGGCCTGACTGTCTAACCATGAAAGGTACTTCTTAGGAAGCAGTTTGATACCAATCCCCCCCACCCAAACACCCCTATGTAGTCTTTATTAGAAACAAAATGTAATGGACATGGGATAGTTGCATAAACTGAGGTATATATCTATGTATTAACAAAATCTACAGTTTATACACAACGTCACTGACATGGACTGATAAAGATAGTTATTTATGAATACTGTCAATTAATGTATCAGCACAATAATACATTCAGCGTAAAGTTTAGTACAGAAAATATACAAAATATGAGAACACATCACGTATGGACAATTGGAAAAAAATAATCTATAAACTCTTGTAT
Source organism: Spisula subtruncata (assembly GCA_963678985.1). Lineage (NCBI taxonomy): Eukaryota > Metazoa > Mollusca > Bivalvia > Venerida > Mactridae > Spisula > Spisula subtruncata. Next base: position 52,760,313 of record OY787664.1, on the reverse strand, counting down.
AATATAACAATAAAATAATGCATCTGTATCAATGTACATTGTATCTTGCAATTGTCATCAATATATACATGCCTGCAACTTCTATTATAAATACTTAGATTAACTAGAGCTGTCACCATTCGGCAGACTAATATTCCCCCTGTTGACAAAGGGCCAAATTATTCTGGAAAAATCATTGCAGCGCAAATTCGTTCCTTCATGCACATCTACATCTTGAGGTTGTTCATGTGTGAAAGTGACAGGCAGACGGACAGACAGAATAGCTGAGAACAGTATACCCCCTTACAATAGAATGAAAAGGTCGTAACTACTACATGCGACCTTATAAGACTCATACATATTTGAAATATGCTTCGCGAGAAGCTTCTTATGGGCCTATTTTCATGATAATCGGAAATTGTCATGCTGACCAAAATGAAGTTTTAAAAACTTGTTTTCCCAAAGCTAAAGAGTAAATTACAGACAGTTTTCTCTTGTTTTCTCAATATATCGATTTTGTAGTTACGACCTTCTTATTCTAAGCCATCGATATGTTATGCAGGTGGTATACTTAGAAAATGACCAACACCACAAGCATGGTGTCGTTTGGCAGTGTCAATGTGTGCAAATAAAAAAATTATATTTAAAAAAAAAAATTACACATCAAAATGGTCAATAAAGATATAACAATATATCTACATCTATGTATCTATTCACCAACAAAATGATGAAACGAAACACAAAATTAATTGGTTATGTTATGAAAATGAATCTGGGCAGTAAAATGTAATGCAGTACTGTCAATTCAATAAGTAATACTGCAAAATCATTTAATTTTGAAGGAATGAAATTTCGTGGTTCTGGTAAAAAAGATCATTTGATGGGACGTTAATTTGTGTATTTTGCATTTCAGGAGATAAATATAAGGGTCAAAATTATTGTTCAATGGGATTTCATTTCGTGGTTAAAGTTGAACCACAAAATCCATGAAATTTATCGCCACGAAAATTAATGATTTTACAATGTGCAAAAAATAAAACAGAAATGAATTGTACAAAATAATAATGTCAGACACAAGCACTTAATGCTGAATGTAACATAAGTATGTAAGTAAAGTCTTTATTTTTTATTTTATTTTTTATTTTTATTTTACGAGGCTAACATATTTACAATAATGCAATCTTCCATTTGGGCCTCATATTTCATATTTATGTGTAAAAATCCAAGTGTCATATTTAAACTTACACCCCTTACTTTTATAAAGTTTATAGAAAAAAACATGAATCCTCCAAACAAAACTTTCTCAGATGAATAATGTATAAACTAAAAGAGATGAGGGACAAATATGAAGAATAAATAGAATGTGGAAGAATATAAATGCTTAGAGTTGAGATCAAAGATTCTCAATCAGCTGTCATGTAAACTAATCGCTAGCTTAGAATGAGAAGGTCGCTAGTACTACTAAGACTGCTACATATTTGAAATCTGCATTATAAGACACTTCTTGTGAGCTTATTTTCACGAAAACTGGAACTTGTTATGTTGACCAAACTGAAGTCCAAAAAGTTGTTTTTTCAGTAAGTAGAGTAGATTTTAGACAGTTTTTATTGCTTTCTCAAAATATTGATTTTGTACTTAAGACCTTCTCATTTTCAGCCAGCGTTATGGCTTTTCTGTCTAAAGTACCAGCAAATCCCAGCAACTTTAAAAGGAGCTCAAGGGAGATAATTAGTAAATGATGTAAAACATTTACTGTTACAGTTGTTTCCCTTGAATTGTCAACCCAACAAGTAATAATGCCTAAGTCTCACTGAGCATTTTTGTCTCGGCCATGTACTCCCGATTTAATAAATGGTCATCGGAAGGCATCAAGAAAAGGGTCATCGTGGTCTTGGGGACGGTTTGAGGAAGCCATTAGAAAATTTGTGCAATTTCTGTTCCTGATGCCTTAAAAACTAATTCATTCGAATCGGGAGTACATCGCCGAGACAAAAAATGCTCAGTGGGACCTAGGCTTAAGACAAAATGATTTTTCGATAATCCACCATTTCTTTTGACTGCATGTTGCTATTGATATCTGCTCATCATCAAGCAAACTCTCATCATACCCAGTCCTTGGGGTTACGTAATATTTCTGTCAGTTTGGCCTCGGCAGATCCGGGTTCTGGTGCATGACAATATTCCCAACTCTACAATATACATATACTACCTTATATAGAATGATTCAATATAACAAAATATTTAGTAATAATTCAACATTATTTGGTTATATTAACAAAATAAAATAATGCTTAATCAAGTTAATGAAATCACTACCTTCTTTGATTTCACAATATTTCTATGTGACGAAACATTGCATAAAGAAATTCTGATAAAAAAATGCTCCAATGGCAAGAAAGTAACTGCACGGGAATAGCTAGTTTATGTAATTACTTGAACTACAAATGCGAATCATAGTGACGCTTCAAATTAAAATGTCAACGCATGATTTCAAATAATGAACCACAAATTGAAAGAAACTTTCGAATTTCAAGGGGCATAACTATATCAAACTTAACCTGTATATCGCCATGAAATTTCTATATTCAAAATTTGAGCGCAATGTGTACATGTATGGCAGAGATGATAAACGGAAACTGAATGACGACAGAGAGAGTAGATGAGGAAGTTTCACTGTATGCCCTGCATTTTCATGAAGGGGGGAATAAAAACGGCTGTTAGTTTCTGTTTAAGCTATTTTCTTATCATATTTATTAAACACACTGTCACTGTCACTGTCACTGTCCACAGGTAGACAGATAGTGATTATTTTTTGTAGATAGTCTTCATACATACGCATATGCCCGCCATATTTCAGCAGAAAGTTGAACTACAAATAAAGGCTACCGGTACTTGCTTGGCATTTTACATTTTTCGGTGTAAAGTAAAAGGTGACCTATTAGAACACAATTAAAGATAACTTACAGCATTTAAAGGCAGTGACATCAAGATACTCTCATATCTGGCACCTGGTGTATATAAACCAAACTTTGTACCTCTATCATACACGAGGTTAAACTCTACATAGCGTCCACGCCTCAATAACTGCCAGCGTCTGTAATATATAAACCAAACTTTGTACCTCTATCATACACGAGGTTAAACTCTACATAGCGTCCACGCCTCAGTAACTGCCAGCGTCTGCAATATATAAACCAAACTTTGTACCTCTATCATATACTAGGTTAAACTCTACATAGCGTCCACGTCTCAGTAACTGCCAGCGTCTGTAATATATAAACCAAACTTTGCACCTCTATCATATACTAGATTAAACTCTACATAGCGTCCACGCCTCAATAACTGCCAGCGTCTGTAATATATAAACCAAACTTTGTACCTCTATCATATACTAGATTAAACTCTACATAACGTCCACGCCTCAATAACTGCCAGCGTCTGTAATATATAAACCAAACTTTGTACCTCTATCATATACTAGATTAAACTCTACATAACGTCCACGCCTCAATAACTGCCAGCGTCTGTAATATATAAACCAAACTTTGTACCTCTATCATATACTAGGTTAAACTCTACATAGCGTCCACGCCTCAGTAACTGCCAGCGTCTGTAATATATAAACCAAACTTTGTACCTCTATCATATACTAGGTTAAACTCTACATAGCGTCCACGTCTCAGTAACTGCCAGCGTCTGTAATATATAAACCAAACTTTGCACCTCTATCATATACTAGATTAAACTCTACATAGCGTCCACGCCTCAATAACTGCCAGCGTCTGTAATATATAAACCAAACTTTGTACCTCTATCATATACTAGATTAAACTCTACATAACGTCCACGCCTCAATAACTGCCAGCGTCTGTAATATATAAACCAAACTTTGTACCTCTATCATATACTAGGTTAAACTCTACATAGCGTCCACGCCTCAGTAACTGCCAGCGTCTGTAATATATAAACCAAACTTTGTACCTCTATCATATACTAGGTTAAACTCTACATAGCGTCCACGCCTCAGTAACTGCCAGCGTCTGTAATATATAAACCGAACTTTGTACCTCTATCATATACAAGATTAAACTCTACATAGCGACCTCTTCTCAGTAACTGCCAGCGTCTGTAACATGTAATAAACATACAATAATATTCAATATGATCATACACTAGATTAAACTCTACATAGCGTCCTCGTCTCAATAACTGCCAGCGTCTGCTACATGTAATAACAAACAATAACATTCAATACGATCATACACGAGATTAAACTCTACATAGCGTCCTCGTCTCAATAACTGCCAGCGTCTGCTACATGTAATAACAAACAATAACATTCAATATGATCATACACAAGATTAAACTCTACATAGCGTCCTCGTCTCAATAACTGCCAGCGTCTGCTACATGTAATAACAAACAATAATATTCAATATGATCATACACTTGATTAAACTCTACATAGGGTCCATGCCTCAATAACTGCCAGCGTCTGTAACATGTAATAAACAAACAATAATATTCAATATGATCATACACTTGATTAAACTCTACATAGCAACCTCTTCTCAGTAACTGCCAGCGTCTGTAACATGTAATAAACAAACAATAATATTCAATATGATCATACACTTGATTAAACTCTACATAGGGTCCATGCCTCAATAACTGCCAGCTTCTGTAACATGTAATAAACAAACAATAATATTCAATATGATCATACACTAGATTAAACTCTACATAGCGTCCTCGCCTCAATATCTGCCAGCGTCTGTAACATGTAATAAACAAAAAAATATATGATACACAAGATTAAACTCTACATAGCGTCCACGCCTCAATATCTGCCAGCGTCTGTAACATGTAATAAACAAACAATAATATTCAATATGATCATACACGAGATTAAACTCTACATAACGTCCTCGCCTCAGTATCTGCCAGCGTCTGTTACATGTAATATCATAAAGACAAACATAAGATTCTGTATAAGGACATAAGGTTTATTATAAGTTTAAAGTCAACCAAAACTGACAACATTGTTGATTTTTTATCACATGTGGAGAAGTTGCTAGTTGTTTGTGGAAGATCAAGTAAGTGCTGGGAAGAATACAGTCAAGGAAAACAGATATGGTGAATCTGCTGCTCCAGGGTGGACATACCATGTGATATTTTGGCTAAGTCTACAAGTAAAAATATGTAAACAAAAAATTATGTATTGTATCCTTTCACCGATTTTCATGACATATGTTTGACGCTCAAGACGAGAATGAGCACTTCCCATGCAACTTAATTGGTTTCAACAGGAGGTCACAGTGCCGGGAAACAGCTCAACTGCTTTAATGTAGTTGAGTTAGTTTCAGGCATAAACTGTGACCTGTTTAACAAAACTATTAAGTTGTGTGTGGGTAGTGCTCATTCTTGACTTTAGCGTTGAACATATCTCGTGAAATTCGGTCAAAGAATAAGATACTTAAAGTGTATAGAGCTATATCGGACGATATTTTTTTACAAAGTTTCAAAAACAGAAAAACAATTATGCTTTCATATCCATTAGATCATTTTTCGCTTCAGTTTTAACAGAAACTCTCTCTATCATTTATTGGACATGCTAACTGTCCATTTTCCTACAAAAGTGTTCTAGAACGCCCTATGTAATATAAGAATCGTCTATGTTTCGAAGATTGAATAAAAGAACACGGAACCCGTCCAACGTTTCAATTTGCAATTAAGGTAGTCTAGTATCATACTAAAAACGATGCAAGTAATTATTTTGACATTAAATGACTGTTAGAATATAGCTCTATACACTTTAACATGGTTGTTTTTAACTTTTTTTTTTCATATTTTTACTTGTACAGTGTGGGGAATCACGTGACTAAAATGGTACTCAGCACTATGAAATAGATCGTGAAAATATGGATATTTGGATAGTTTTTCGATTCTTGGTATGTACTCCTTGACCATTCTTACTAGTTATATAGTGCAGGCTATGCGAAATTTAACGCGCTTTCTAATGGTACACGTGTCATTCCTGTACTCTCTCTGGTTTCTGAGATACCTTCGAGGTTTTAAGGCGAACTAGAGGAATATTTTGTCAACAAATCTGCATTACTGTATATAAACTACACAAAAAACTGTATTTAAAGGCAATGTATTATGCCATGCTCGTGTGCTTGTGCTTTATTGTATTTGGAAAAGACTTCTCTTTGAAATATAGTGACTAAAAACGTCCTTTATTGGTGATTTAAAGGGATTTCTTGTAAAAATAGCAAATTATTGAAATGGTACTCTCCACGGAATAACACATTTGTGATACTAACCACGGATAAGTTTAAAACCAGTCCTGTACATTCTAGAACGAAATTTTGTCCGCATTTTGGAACCTTGGTTCAGAATACTGTTTGATTAAACTTGCTTCCAGTTATTTTATTACGTTTCCTTTAATTTTATACAGAAGTTACTGCAAGACGTTGCGAGAAGCTAGGCTCAGACGATTGAAGAGAACACGTCACCAAAATAAAAGAAAATTTAGACACACTATCACCATAGCGAATGCGGAATGAATCTTAAAACAGTGCAATGTACATGTACTATTTAATCAAACAGAGACATAGTTTTTATTCGTGTAGTTTGAAGCTTATATAGTTGGACGGGAATGTAATCCAAATATAACGTTACATCAGTCCATGTAGGACGGTAATTTACAGCTGCTTTGAGTGCGATTTCATTGCAATTGTGATGATGTTTTTTCACAATCAGTGTAAATGCTGTTTTGTCTTTTTATGATTAAATGCAACACCCATATATAAAAGGTTGTTGTCCATTTACTTTATTGGCATTTTGTACTTTAGTAATCGGTCATCGCTCTTCATTATTAGATATTTGATCAGAGGCATAATCTCATTCGATAATAGCAAAAAGAAAAAATGTCGATATAATTTATTTTTTCTTTTCATTTTTGATTCGAAATACATTGATTACCGAATATAGACCATGAGCGTACATTAATGTATACAATGCCCATCTGTATTGATTCAACAAACTGATAGTATATTGTAGCTGTTGTGTTATCGCATTAAAATTGCAGCTGAAATTATATTTTGAAAGTCGAAATACTCACAAAGATATCAACCAGAAAGCATTTATATATCAGATAAAATCAAAATGGTTCTGCAATAGCATTTATTATATTAGTATAAAACAGTGTATAATGTAACATCACAAATAAATCTAGTCGATTTTTTAAATACTGAAGTACATCATTATGAGCAGCTCGTCAATGTATGACAGAGCAAATGGTATCAGAAGCAATGTATAAATCACGGGTCTCTGACGTTACGGATTTAAAAACTCGACAGTGGGAGTGGTGTTGATTTTTAAAAGGCAACCAAAATTAGTTTTTAAATGCATATGACACAGATAATAGTAAACTTATTGTCTTCATTTTGGTAGCAAAAATGCAGAACATAGCCTTTATTTGCCAGTCACCTTTCTGCTGAAATATGACAGACATATGAGTGCCTCCATTCGGATTTGAGCCGGAAAACGCTTCCACTGAGCTACTGGAGAGGGGAAAGAAAGAAAAAATAAATTGACAAGTTCGCGTTAAATAAAAAATATGCGCAACAAAGACATAACTCCAGAAAATGAAAGTCACACCTTCATTAGCATGAAACAGAATAATGCGAACTTAGTTAAACTTGAAGAAGTCGCATTGCCTTGTTTTGTTGCCTTATTGTTGGAGAAACTCGATATGCCACCTATTTTACATAATTTAGAAGTGAAATTCCATAATATGTTTCAATTTACCGACAAACCCTATTGTTACAATTCAATAGTTAATTAATTGGGTTTATATGTTCTGATCAGGTTTTTTACAGAGTTTAAATCGAAATGACAAAGTTTAAATTTTGAAAAAATCCTTTAATTTGATCACATATACACGAGACTACTGTATCTTTCATTTATTTCTTTTTTGTTTAAGTTTGCACACCATGATGTAATGGTAAATACAGAATACAGAATCGTAACATTGATTATTTTTTGTACTATAACACGAATCATTCTTGTTAATTCAATTGATTCAGAGCAGTTTCGATTCCAATTATCTCGGCACCATGTTTCTTTGATGTAGTTGACGAAAACAATATAAAGTAAGCAAAATAAAAACATACTAAACAAAGAAGACGATTCAGAAAAAAATGTTACATGCTCTAATATACAAGTTAAAAACGATCCGTGTTTTGTATCACAACATTGTTGCTCCGTGGAAAGTATCATTTCAATAAATTGTCATTTGTTGCAGGAAAAACGCATTCAAATACCAATAAAGTATGAAAAAGTAACTATTTTTAAACAAAAACTCTTTCCTGAATACAATAAAGTACTGACACCTGAACATGGTCGAATATATTCCCATTCAACACCGTTTTTGTGTAATTTATCTAGGAATATCGGCAAAATATGTCCCTGGTTCGCCTTAAAACCTCGAAGGTATCTCAGAAACCAGAGAGAGTCCAGGAATGACATATGTACCATTAGAAAGCGCGTAAAATTTCGCATAACCTGCACTATATAACTAGTAAGAATAATCAAGGAGTACTTGCCAAGAATAAAAAAACTATCCAAATATCCATATTTTCGAGATCTATTTCATAGTGCTGAGTACCATTTTAGTCACGTGATTCCCCACACTGTTGTAGATTTAGCCAAAAAGTCACATGGTACACGTATGTCCACCCGTTGCTCTATGTGACTGAAAATGGTTGAGAATAAGCGAAAGGAACTTAACTTGGAGGCAACCTTACCAAAAAGAATAAGATCAAAGAAATATATGTTTACCTGTCTTTGTACGAGTAACCTTTATTTTTGTTCTTTTGTACTAGAGGAATGTATGAAGGTATAACTGTTTCTGCCATGGTCTGAAAACATAGATATATACAGTAAAATCACAAAATTTCGTGGTTTTGGCAAAAAAGACCATTTCGATGGGACTTTCTTGGATTTTGCATTTTTTGTAATAAATTCAAAGGCCAAAATTATATTTAAATGGGATTTGATTTTGTGGTTAATCCTGAACCTCGAAATTTCATACCCCACAAAAATAAATGATTTAACAGTGCATGTATAGTATGTGAAGGGCTACACAGGGGGCAAGCGGGTGCATAGATTATTGATTATAGATTGAAAGGTCCCTGGTTCACATCTCAGCTGAGTGTTTCCTATCCAATTAGAGATGTACTAGTTGGTAACCCACAGGAAGTCGAGCATGTATTGGTGTTTACCAACCTGCATTTAATATTTATAAACCAAGATTTCTAAAAGAAGTCAGTAACAGTAACAATATATTGAACAAGAGATATTTTTTAAAACATGTATGCGCCAATGAACACTTTATGGTTGAAAATGGATATGGTCACAGTCGACACAGTGACATTGACCAGTGACCTACAACTGACCACCAAAATCAATAAGTGTTCTTGAGTTATTCAATGGAAACCATTATGGTCATCTGCCTGACAGACAGACCAGCAAAGGTCATGGGCAAAGCAATGTACCCCCTCCTAAATAATAGGTGCGTAATAATGGTTTGCATGATAATCAATTATAATAAAATTCAAGACAAACTCCAGTTTAGCTGATCAATGATAGTACATCATCCTGGGCCGCCTTATTCACCAACATTGTTAGTCTAAAACTCAGACTTAGACTTAAAATTGTCATTACTCATAATCACTGGCATTTCTTTGAAATTATGTTTAACCATGTGAAATTTTATTGGACTAATTGGTTGTTGCCCACTGAACATGTTTACCAATTTACCGGTATATCAAAATCGGTACATTTATAACAACATGAAAGCGAATAGAACATTTGTCGATGTAAAGTCTAAGTCTATGTTTTAGACTTACAACATTGGTGAATAAGGCCCCTGTTGCAACTCAATACTTACAGTAACAAATTTGAACGGATCTTCGGGGCTTTCAGCTTCAAGATCATCAAAGAATATTCCTCCTACACCTCGACTTTCACCTGTAAGTTAAAGATCAACATGGATGTTTTTCTTGTTTAACATCATTTCTTAACAATTTTTCAGTTAAATTTATCAACAAATTTACATAACCAGTTTTCCGGGAGTTCATTGCATAAGCAAGTCGCTATCGAGCTCTTTGTAGCTTCAAAAAAGCCTTCTAAGCAAAATGTTTATTTGCTACAGACAAGTCTGCGAGTTATAAAGCGCTCGATAGAACCTTGGATAAGCAACGGGCTCTTGGACTGTATATAGCCTAACAAGAACATCTTAACCCTCGCAAAGAACCCATGACTTCTCCACATACAAAAGTACAATGTACAATGACATTATTGTCAATATTAATGGAAGGGTATGACTTACTGCAACCTACATCAAACCTAGACTGTAAGTAGACAGCATGGTGGGTTACAATTTAAGCACATTTACCACTAGAATAAACATTCAAGTTAACCAGAGAGAACAGTGACATCATTTTCTAACATTCCAACAGACAAAAATATTCACTTTTACAGTGTCTACTTACCAGGAGTCGGTTGTATAGCCAAGGTGCTATCAAGCGCTTTTTGGTAGCGCTTTACTACGTCTATGTAATGACATTCTTCAGGCAAACATGTTCGCAGATAGCATTATCGTTTCTTAAAACTTTGCTTGGCGAGCGCTTCCGAGCTCTTTCTTACGCAACGGACCGCTTTAGGTAGCTGCTAGCACTTGCCAGTAGCCTTTAAATTTTTTGCTTCTTCTGTTATGTAGTGCTTTTTTGAAATTAGCCGTTTCTTAGCGTAGTGCTACCGAGCGCTTGCTTATGCAACAGGCTCCAGTTTTATAGCTTACCTCTATGTGGTATGAAGAAATATTTATCACACCATGTTTTAAACTTTGGATAGTAACTTGTATCATGTTTATCACAACCAGTCTTCAATGTTTGATGGAAATGTTTCACATCCTAAAATATCAAACAAGTAATTTTATAAAATACAGTGGAATGTTGATGCCTTGAGTTGTTTAACAAAAAAAAACACTTTTAACTTCATACATAATCTGTGGTCCCAGCAAAATAACAATAATAGAGTTTTTTCTCGTTAACTTTGCCCAAATTAATGTGCGGTCAAGTTAAGTCTATTTCTAGCATCAGTTAATTCTAGCATGTTGATTAAACTAGTAACAACAATGAATGGCTATGTACCTATATAACATGCCTTATGCCTGGCACCCTTTGACACTCTACAACTAGGCTATTGAGTTGGAATATAGGTGTCATAACAATACAGTGCAAAAAAATTTAAAAACACCTATAAAATTTCCCTAAGCTGATTATTTATTTACTATAAAATTTAACCTCTGTAGAGCAACAACCTCTGTACAACAGCCAACATTTGCAGATTTGTTCTGTACATAAATCTTAATAAAATTACTGTAAAATCATTTAATTTAGATGAGGCAAAATTTTGGGGTGTTGGTAAAATCAACCATTTTGACGGGACCTTAATCGTGGATATTGCATTTGAGATAATTAATATGAGTGCAAAATTATTGTTCAATGGGATTTGATTTTGTGGAAAAAGGTAAACCACAAAGTCCAGGAAATTTAATCCCCACAAAAATTAATGATTTTACAATATACACAACCTGTTCATCTAGGAAGTACGGTGTAAGATCCGTGCCTCCACCAAACCACCAGTGTTTTTTACCATTAGCATCCGTGACCTCAAAGTATCGGTAGTTGAAGTGGATGGTAGGAATAAACGGGTTCCTCTGAAAAACATCAATTATGTAACGTTATCTCTGATAATTTTACAACTGATTTTCCTCGTAGACAGACACCGTACTTAGCTTTTTATAAATGCCCAGGTCAGTAGCTATCCATTAAATATTTAAACATCCTATATAAACCCTTACCCGATTGGCTATGCACTATTGTCGTTGGGGACGTGGGCTTGAATCGCATCCAACCCATACAAAATATGTTCACATTGTTAGATTAAAGTTTAAACTCAAATATCTTCCTTACATAGTAAAATCTCGAGATCGACTGGTTAGTATGTTTGTGCGTATAATTGCTACATGCTTGACACATTACAGAACCGATGAGTTTATTCAGAAAGAAGTAAGTGTATTTAAATTTTGAATAAATCGCTCTCAGCTCTTAGGCTATATAGTCCCCTCCAGTTGAAAACCTGTAATGGCCAAAGAAAGACAAAATCAAAGTTCAAGATATAATAATATAGACACAATCACTTACAGGGTGTATGACAGAACTAACTCCTGTAGCAAAGAAGGGTAATTTATCACCAACTAAATCCTTCCCTCTGAAAATATACAATGAATCAATGAATTATCTTTGATACAAATTAAATGCAACACAGAATATAATCAATTGTAGGATGTCCTCCATGGGGATTTGTTGTGAGAGCAAAGTTAAAGGGACTAAATTAAATTTCGATGATAAAAACACTTTTTGTAGTTATTTTAATCACAAAACTACATTATGTTTTACGCATACATAAATAGTCTTACAACTTACATTACGATTAAAGGCACAATCGATGAAAACTTTTGAACATGTTTTACCGTCTATTAATTAGGTCACAGCTTTTCTGTGCATTTTTACACTACCTTACGCTGTCAGAATGTTAAATATATTTAGTCATGCAATAGATTTTATGGGTTTAAAAAGTAATAAACTGACGTTACATGATTATTTTTCTTCTAGGTGAATATAAGTCCAGATTTGTATATAAATGTATTAGGTCGGTCAAGCAAAAACAATGTGATTTTTAGAGAGTTGAGTCCCTTTAATGGAAATGCATTCATTTATAGGGTTTGTCATGAACTATGAAGACAAACATAAATTTCTTAATCCACTCTTGATTTTTCAAGTGAGCCGAAATTTGTTTTCATGACGAGTTTACGAAATCTCAAACTCAAGAACAAGAACCATGAAATTAAGTCCCATTGAAATTAAATGATTTTACAGTAGTCAGAGTTCCCAAAAATATTCTAAGCCAAAATTCCCTGTCTCTTCCCTGATCTTTTCCCCACCAAACAGCAGTTTTGCCTGACTTTTTAGCAACTGGGCCTTTTTGTTAGAGCAAATTAACACAATAGAAACAGTGAAAAGGAGGTTATATTTGCTTTATATGGAACCAAAATGTTTTAGGTAGCACTTTTAGGGCCGTTGTTTGACACAAAGTAATAATAATTTAAGATTATTCCGAGTGAGCTAAGCTAGCGAATTCCCTGACTTTTTCCTGACTTTTGCTCAATTTCCAAATTTCCCTGACCAATTTCAAAATTCCCAGACTTTTCCCTGACCTTGAAAAAATTATGTTTTTCCCTGAATTTTCCCTGACCGTGGGAACCCTGGTAGTTACCTAGATTTCATCTGTTGTATAGCTGCAGCAGGCAGCTCTCCCATCACCACGGATATGTTTACTCCAGCTTTCTCAAACACCTTACCATCTTGTAATACACACGTTATACCACCACCACCCTGAAATATAGAAAATCTCAATAATATGATGTTAGTTCCAAAACAAACTGTAACTGTAACAAATAGCATGCCGAATTTTCATTAACGGTATATTTTGTTTAGCTTTTATCATCAAGAAACTGACAACAATATATAGATGAATATTTCAGTATATTGGTTATATTTGTTTGAAGACCTGATATGGTAAAAAAAGGTTAAGCGTCTGTTTATTATAGTGTCACCCCTATTGAAAGGGCCAACCAATTGGACTTATGAGACACTTTTTTTAAGTTGTCAAGGTACCTCTGGAATCCCTTCTCGGATTGCCTGGCGCCCGGGTTCAGATAAGCCCATGGTAACAATTATTCAACTAGCTGATGGCTCACCAACTAGCCCCATCAGTTCTTACCCAGCTTCCGCCCGGATTCAAACCTTCGACCTCCTGCTCCGAACTACTCAGCCATGGTCACCGTATATGATAAATAATCACATAATTACCAGTTTTCTTGGGTTGTATCTTAACCAGTATAAACATACCCTTCCACAAGGAACCCACATCTTCTCCACAGTGGGGTAAAATCAACCTTGAGGCCGAATTTAATGAGAGGATAGTTATAACTACAGATAACTGTATCACTGAAAAAGATTTTAGAAAAATAAATTTTCTCGGTTTTTTTCGTTATCAATATTACAGTTACTGTGGTTATAACCTGTTGCAACCAGAAATCAACCCATATTGACTGATTACAATTCCAGTACACTAACATCTGCACAACGACTGCAGCGTAATTATGAGAGCTATGTATAGAATGATAATATAGCAGACCTCTTTCCGCTGCCATCTATCCACAGTAAACTTCTGTCCTTCTTCTTCATTCTCCAATGCTTTACAGAAACCAGCCTACAATAGGGGAACAATAATACATCAAGAATTGAAAGATGACAACTGAGGCACAATCTACACTAATCAATTTGTATTTAATGCCTCTCATCCACTATTGTTTTTCTTCTCATTCAGTTTGTTATTTAAGGTCGATTGTGAAACAACAAGTCTTTCCAACTTCCATTAATCACTCTCAACACCTCATTCCTGATGTTGTCCTTCGCCACAAGGGTATGAGAGAAGAGAAGTCAGTTTCTAGCAAGTCTCTAACAAGGGAATTGCTGGTACCATTTTTATTTTGTATTTGGTATAACACAGCCTGGCATCAAACCCGGGACCTCGCGCACTCGAAGCTTTACCACCAGGCTACCTATGAGGCTTCACTATAACACAGACAGTCCAGTTTCAAGGATGAATTAATTTTGTGCCGTGGTTAAATGCTGTCTTTCCTGTCATATCTGTTATCTATAATAATCTGTTTGCTTGATAGTGATATACTGCTATAGAACTGTACAATATCGCATGCAATCATGGTGAAAAAGGTATGAGGTAATCAGACAGGGAAGGCAGCACTCAACCTAACCAGCTGAGCACAGAAATCAGAAACACCACACATAATCAGTATAAACCCTGTGTTAGACAATGAAATCTCTTATGGTATTTGCATGTGACAAATCTTTCGAGGAAAACCACTTCCTAAGGTCTTTACTTTATATTGTTCACTCAAAAACAATCGTCATTTAACTCTGTGTGTGTGTGCTCAGCAACACTGTTTGCTACAACTATGCAGTTCAACCTCTCAAGAGCAACAACCTCTCTATAACAACAACTTAAATTTTTCCTTGAGCTGATATTAACTTTAAATTCAACATCTGTAATGCAACAACCTCTAATAACCGCCCAATATATGCAGCTCCCAAATGGTGCTGCTCTACAGAGTTTATACTGTATTTGCTTATACTTGTTACAGTATATTTTACCTACCTGTATATCCATCAGCATTTTCTCTATTCTAATTCTCATCGTGTCAGCATTCTGTAATAGTAAAGAAACATCAAATATTCCAATTAAGTACTGTAAATCACATAATATTTGTGTGACAATTATTTCCTGAATTTCATTAATATACCGTTAGACTGTTGGACCTTTGAAATTGTACCTTACAAATGTAGTCTTAATTTTGAGGTGGTCTTTAGGTTACTGTTATGTTTAACTGTAATCAGGTGCTTTATACTCAGAATCACATGTCCTTACTAAGTTACTAATAGTAAATTACATAAAATACTTGAACTAGGAAAGTTTACATGACAAATTCATTTGTGATCTTCCTTTTTAGATAGTCTTATAATAATTGACATTATGCCAGCTGTCAATCTATACCCATTAAATTAATTTTAACGGTAAAATATAATCACATGGGACAATGGATAAACTTGAAAACCTTCGCTAAGTAGCCTTCGACAAACAATCAGGTGGAGCGATTTCTGCTCTGGCGTAGTGTCAATTATATTGAGGTGGTCATTACATGTGGTTTTATTGTAATTATAATACCTTTTCCATATCTGCAATATCAGTGATAGGTTCAGCCATCCAACCATTTTCTTCTGCTTGTGTTGCAGCAAATAGTGTACTGTTGTTTCTTAAAAAGGCAGCTAAACCAATAGTAGAAACACCGGCAGCAGTGAACACAGTTCTGTAATTAAAGAAGCAGTGATACAGCATCCATGTGAATGGCAGTCGGAACACAAACATTGGTGGTATGCAAACATGCCAGATCTCCTACATCATGCAGGAGTCTCCTGCATTTGAGACTCTACTCCCGCATGATTTTAGGCAAGTTGATCAAATCTCCTGCATTTCTAGGAATACTGGAACCTTGACATTTTTTGTTTGCAAGATGAAAATGATAACAAATATTAATTTAATAGCTTTATGAAGCAAGCATGGTGATGTCCTACAAGTAAAATTGGTGAAAAATGCATATTAAGTTCATTTATTTAAGTTTAAAGTTTGAGCAAGAAAAATCTCCTGCATTTCATCACCAATCTCCTGCATAAGCTTCAGGAAAATATGGCATGTATGGGTATGAGTCAACATGCTATGATCTTCTGACATTCGTTTAACGTGATAAAATATTTATTTTCATTTTTTACTTATACATTGACAACTGTCACAATGTATGTGAATCAATAATTAAGAATAAGAGGGGGAGATTTTAAAGGCTTGATGGGCCGAAAGTCATATTAATGTTACTTGTAACAAGCTGGAACGTAACCATTTCATTACATAGCATTTCTATCGCTTATATTAGCAATGAGCTCCAGTGTGTGACATGACATAATCAGATCCTTAGACCTAAACTACATTTTTTATAGGTATAGGTATTTGTATTTCTCCTAGTTCTACTAGTAAAACTCAGATACTCGCGGTATGAATATGCTCCTATACTGAGTTTTATAGCTCTATTAATAGCTCTCCATAGCAAAGTGTAATTTGCAAACTAAACCACCTATTCTGTATTTAACAACTAACATGGTCATAGTAATGCTTATTTCATTCATAAAATACAAAACATCATTAAATATACCTTAACACAACCAATATTAGATAAAACATTTTTCTGACAGCCGCCGTGAATCAATTTCAGTTGACTCCATTTTGGTTATCTAATGTAGACGCACGTGTCTTAGACGAAATAATTAATCTGTACAGAGTAGTCGTTCTTGATAATCGTTCCGGATTTTATGTTCCGGATACCGGGTTTTAGCCACTTTTTTCGTCTAATAAAAATTCGCCATATTGTTGTTTGTCAACATTCTGGAAATTTCAGTAATTTGGCAGTGGAAGTGAAACTGGATTAATTTGTGCATCAGTGAGGTTAGTGTTCTTGCAAATATTGGTATTGAACGATAGGAAAGGTATTTATGAAGGCATGTGTGGTGTGCTTTAACTGTATATTGAATTTAAATGCTCTAAATCGGTCACCAAACAGCGACAAAGAATCGTGTCGCAAAAAGCTATGCACATCTAAGAGCCACTATTTAGCACCCAAGTTTGTGAAACATAGTGTAGCATACCGTGAAGCAATCGCAGGGTCTATCATTAGCACTATACCCAGCCAGCAATCCGATATCGGCCTTATATCGGACCGATATACTGTCCACATCGGCCCGATATCGTAACGGATATTGGGCCGATATTGTTTTGCCCATCGGCACTTGATCGGGCCGTTATCGACAGCCGATATCAAACCGATATTGGCATTATTTATCCGGGGATATAAAATACGTTTATTAAATAAATTAAATGTTTACTTATATAAAATTACTAGTATTGAAGGATTGCAACAATAAGTTCAGCCCTAGGTCAAAGAGCTTCCTTCCGGTACGAGCTACGCTACTACAGATCACGTAGGTTTCCAGAAATGGAAGGTTGTTAGTAATTTTTTGCTAATAATTAGTTTGAGCTATTTCTTATACACATTTTTATTAACCGCTAGCAGATTTTATTTAGTACATCGTTCATTTCTTTATACAACAGCCAAATGACAGTGTGGTACTTTAAACATTGGCTAATTGATACTTTTTAAAAGTTTGAAAGGAATAATAGGTGAGAAACCCGATTTAATTCATTTATAAAATAAAAGGGAGATAATAGGTATATGTAATATACTACAGCGGGCCGATATAGGTCCGACATCGGCAATCATTGCCAATATTCCGATAGGATGCCAACGTCAGTCCGATATGGGCATACTGGCTGGGATACAGACCAAAGTAGGAGGGATTAGGAATGAAGCATTTACAAATTACAATATTTGTAAACCTTACTATATCGGTCCGATGTCGGTCCGATATAGGAATGCTGACCGCGATATGCCGACATGTAGCCGATATCGGACCGATATGGGTATGTTTGCTGGGAAATAAATATCACCGAGACAAATGTGTTAGACATCTATGTTTGCTTATCTTGACTGAAAACCCGCAATTTATTAATCCTACATAACATGAACTTGTTCGACAACATCGGATAGACGTCGGATAGATATCGTGTGCCTTTGCCGATATGCCGCTATGTTGCCGATATCTATCCGATATGGGCATGCTGGCTGGGTACTTCTCCTAGTTCTGGCTTCTAAAACTTGATTTAAAAGCTGCTTTCAATTTTATTTTATGTTTGCTTTTTCTGCGGCATTAAACCTGTACTATCACAGTGTAAACTAAATTAAGACCTTAAGCTACATACCTCCATGATTTTGTGAATCCTTTCCTGGTCTGTAAGGATGACAGTGTGGTCAAGTTCCTCACCGTCCTAACATAACTGTGAAATCGTCCTAGGATCACCATATTGAATCAAACACAAAACAATGAAATGTTTTATGTATACAGTCACGTAATACGACAATCAAACACTAACCATCATAATCACTGACACCGGTCACGTCTACAAAAAGGTTAAAAACTGGAACGGCGAGTTTTAGAAACAAGTTTTTCCGGATTTTATTAATGTTGGCGAATGCTCAGGATGTCTGTTAACACTCGGTTTAAAATACATAAAGTTTACTTCAGATTAGCAGAATTACACTAGCTGTCACGTTTTAATAGCTACAATATGTCAGAAAATATGACAAGTCAAAACTCAATAATGATGGGCGCTGCCATTTTGTTACGATATTTCGTCCCTAAATCGTTACGTAACAAGTATGTATAAATGCCGTTCCCGTTAATTTTTCCGTCGTAATGAAAATATGCTACATTCACAGTTTGGAACTACAATGTATAATGATATATACTTTGTTGCTGAATACATTCTTAATCGAATTGATAATAAATTGTTACGAGTGACACTTGCAGGGGCGGTCACAGCATTTGATGGAGTTCTAAGCAGGAATGCTTCAAGTGCATGCCCCGGGAAATTTTGAAAACAACCTTGATGAAACTTTGCAAATCGATTAATTTCAGATATTAATAAAGCATATAATTATTTCATGCACGTCTGAATGATGTCAGAGTTGTCCAAGATAAAATAAACGTAAACTATGTCGCTGCGATTTACAGTGTAGGCCTCCACAGTGTAGAATTCTAATAACTTGAACACTTTATCGTAGCAGATATACGTTTAGATTTTGATTTTTGAAATACATATCAGTAAGTAAGTAAGTAAGTAAGTAAGTAAGTAAGTAAGTAAGTAAGTAAGTAAGTAAGTAAGTAAAGTCTTTATTTTACGAGGCTAACATATTTACAATAATGCAATCTTCCATATGGGCCTCAACATATATACATTAAATATAAAGGGTACGATCGTTTCAATCAATTCTCCCAACATTTGAAAAAAACACACATTCATTTATACAGCAGATCAGATGCTTTTACCAGAGGGCTATTGTTTATAAACATAACTCACAAAAGGTCAGTGTAAAACTCCTTTAGCGATATAGGCCTAAAAGGTACCCCCTGTATATATAAGGCTGCTTTATTGGCCATTTCTAGAGTTTTAAAAGACATTAAACGTGAATGATTTTTAAAAACTGGACTCAAACCCTTATATTCAAGACCCTCTCACAAAAAGAACAACATTTTAACGTTGTTATTTTTAATTAAATACATGTACATGTTTATCACATAAACCATGGTGTGGGAGTTTAATAGAGCCCATTTAATAAAAACGCTATTGCACTTTTCACTAATATAATAACTATGCAAATCAGGCGGCTAATCACTATTTATGTATTCATACGCACTCTCAAAAATATACATATGCAGACAGGATGCATAGAAAAAACAGGTCCGTAACGTGATTACAATTCAATATACCAGTCTAACTCCAAAAACTATGCACCATTGTAACTGTAATTTAAATACAGTGCTGCACTACGTTTATTTGCTCATTTATTTTTAAACGCATTACTCAATGACTTAATCTCTTCTAAAGAGAGACCTGTCTCCTTTAAGCACTTGTACAGGTATATTTTGTTTATGTGATGAAAAGAATCTTACATTCGTGTCTTTCCATAAATAATTTATTAAACTCGTTGAAGCAGAGACTCGTATTTTATCACTTTTATCCAACTCGTTTAATAAAGTCAATATGAAAATACAGACAGTTTTCTCTTTTTTCTCAATATATTGGTTTTGTAGTTACGACCTTCTCATTCTAAGCCAGCGAATTATCAACGGATGTAGTTATTTGACCTGTACAAGTTCGTAAGCATGTGTAAACTAACAAGAAAACTAAGAATAACCACACAACAATATAAGGCTTAGAGGCGTGACTAGTGTGTGTAATTATTCAAACCTTTGGGTCAAGGATAACACACAAGCACTTATTTCCAATGGGTCCTGTAATTTTGCTGAATAGGCAGCAAGTAGAGAACACAATGTGGTGTTACAATGTATATGGGCGCACTGCCCTAGACACCTTGGTTCTTTAACGTGCCTTGTGTACAGCACCGGTACCATGGGTACACACGAGACTACCTTTCTGGGATACCTACTAGTTCGGTCATCTCTAATTCGGGTGGGAAATACGGAAACGCGTTCCAGGAATAACCAAGTGCACCGGCCGAGGCTCGAACCAGGGACCTCTTGATCAGCAGCTATCCGTTCGATCACAGTGCCACCGAGTAAATACTTTGTATTCTATATATAAGTGGGGCCATTGCCGAGAGGTCATGGTAGACCGATAGTCACTTTTTGTGCAATCAATATACAAATGTAGTAATAATGACGTAAATTTGTTTGATGTTTTTGTTTACAAATTGTAATTGTAAAGGTTTATTAGCGCAGATGATCAATGTTATAAGGTAGTTTGATCTGATGCTTTGTGAACCAAAATGTTCCAGGCAGAATCTTAACATATTCAGCAATACTTGTTGAACAATAACATTAATTTTAAAGTATATAAAATAAAGAATACAACCAAAATCTGTGCTATTGGACCATTCCAAAAAAATAAAATAGACACTGGGTACACCCTCTGTTTTTAAAACTGGAAACAACGTTACTTGGGACGGGTGACTTTCGGTTTGGACGATGTAAACATCTGATTTTCTATCTAACAATTTATTACCAATAGACCTCAACTAG
The DNA here is from genome assembly GCA_963678985.1 of Spisula subtruncata. Lineage (NCBI taxonomy): Eukaryota > Metazoa > Mollusca > Bivalvia > Venerida > Mactridae > Spisula > Spisula subtruncata. Next base: position 52,738,855 of record OY787664.1, on the reverse strand, counting down.
CGCACCGTATGCCTTAAGAGTTGCCACGTACAGGTTGTCATCATTTTCTTCGAAACTATTCTCCAATAAGACAAAATAGCCGATACCATTTTTTTTTATTTGAAATTTTAAATTTTGTAACGGCTATTTTATTTAATCCGGGGATCTTTTCAAAGAAATTGATGACAATCTAACCATAACAACACTTGAGGCATACGCTGCTCTTGTTGAAGTTTATGGATCACACGAATAGTAAATAGAAAATCACTATTTACCTGATAATCACCCGTCCCAAGTAACGGGTTTTCCAGCTCTAAAAATAGACGGTGTACCAAGTGATAGATGCATTAATTCATGTTCTTTTAATATTTTATAGAATCATAATATTGAGCATTTATTAAAATACGTGAATGAAGTGTTATCATGAGGCTTTACTCTATATTTTTCTTTTATTTTCTGGCTTTTCACTGGTGTTCTTCGGGTCGATACAAATGACAAGGTGATGCTAGATTTAATCGTTTTCTTTTTCATGACGAATATCTAAATGGTGAAGGCTTATTTAGTTTGATTTGCGACACAAAGCTTACGGATTTATTAGGCGATGAGATTTCATTAAATTTCTCTGTCGTTTTCTTTTCTGCCACTTCCTCCTTGAATCAACCATGAGTCTGAAAAATAAATAGAAACTAAATTTTTGATCAATGAAGGTAACAAACTAAGCTGCGAAACAATTTAAAACAGAATACTTTCATTGATTTAAGTATCCACAGTTCGGGTCTTAAAGTTGACGGGTCTCCATGAAATCGTCTTAAATATGCACATGGAGTCTCCCAAATAAGCAGAAACAGTATTTTAACCATTAAATCATGCATGAAGTACCTAGCAAACACAGTAACACCATCCAGAATGCCCCGGATACCTCGGAATAAATAAAAAAATAAAATCAGACTACGGACACCCGATGTCACCATCCCTTCTTTCGGGCTTTTATCGCTGTACTGACCGCCGATAGGTGACTTAAACTTATGGCTAGGTGGTTATCGCATACACACCACATATAAAACAAGAAAGTGTACAGGTCTACTTTGCTGAAAATGTGTCCGTCAAGTGACAAATAACGTCAAAATATCGGCCATTTACACCAATCTCCAGGGAAAGTCTTACTTAAACGACCATTCTCCATGCTTTAGGTTATACCTATTGGTTATATTGTTTGGCTGCTCATGACGTCACGAAATTAACATAAACCATAATAATTCACAGGCACGCTAACATTTTACTAGTACTACGTTCTTTTTTCATGCAAGTTTATTAAATCGATGACACCGTGTGCATGTGTGAAAAATGAAAATTCAATGGGTCCGTTAATTTTTCTTCGTAAAAACGCTTACAAGCCTTCTAAAACACCAGTCACATAAAACGCTAACATGCGTTGTTCTATTGTTTTCTTGATGTTGACGTCAGTATCGCACGTCTAGAATAAGGTACGCATTCACGTAAAGGAAATTTAAAATTTAAATTACCGTGATGCAGGTTTAATGTTAGTGTGATGTCAAAAAATAAACCACCAGACGTCTAAGTCGTTGTTATTGTACAACCGACACATTTCTCGAGCATACAGGAATATGACGTCCATGTGAAGCCACATTTCATTTGGGTGGAAAACGTGTTGTAACCCTTATACGTTAGTTTTTCAAAGTTTCTCCACATTTTGTCTGGAACAAGCGAGCTCGAACACATTGATGTGTAAAAACTCGAACCAATTAGCAGCGTCTTTTTGGGAAAGTGTAGAACGCCAAAGACGTCAATGTTTTGACACTAATTTGACACCGTATTATTTATTTTGATATTAAATAAATTTAGTATTACTGTTCCAAAACGTGTATTAGATCCCTATCTCACGGATAAATTGAAATCCAAGATATTCAAGTTCAACTCAAGTTAAGAAAATGCTAATGTTTTGCCCTTGTCGGGATTTGAATACCGGGCAGAACTTTGCTAGAAAGTAGTGAGAGAGAAAATATTTATATGCAAATGACACTAAAATATTTTGAAATATTAAAACTGATGAAGATTGACTTAAACAACAAGAGGATATTGAACAAATGCATTTGATAATTCACCTCGTGAGCAGCTGACTTATATTTTCACTCGTGGCTACGCCACTCGTGAAAATATTACATCAGCTGCTCACTCGGTGAATTATCAGCCGATCATACACGGAAAAATACAAATATCCTCTATATGTTATCGATTGTTTTGAATGCGAACGTACGGCAAATGCCACGTTATGATGACGTCACGTTGACGCCACGAACGCTAAATAATGATAAAAACTCATATTTTCACGAATTGCGTCGAAGAAAAATGATCCACCATGAGACAGTCTATGTAGGATAAGGAAATCTCACCCTCGGGGTCGGAATTTTAACCAGGGAACTCGGCAAGCCTCGTCCCTGGTTAAAATCCGACCCCGAGGGTGAGATATCCTTATCCTACATAGAAGCTCACGATGGATCCTTATAATCCTGAGGTATGTGATATGTTCGAACAGAACACGGAGCTGGGCAAAGTATGAATATATTCAAGAACAGAGCACGTTTAGAAATCAGACATAATTCCTTTAAATACAGAGTTGCTGATATCTAGAATTCCTTACCACAAAAAGTTATAGACTGTTTAACCATTATATCATTTGAATGAAATTTGGACAAATTCTGGGCTAGCCAAGACACTAAATATAATTATAGAACTATATTTAAAACTGCTATAGCACCAACAAATTACACAACGGTTGAAAACGAAGAGCTGAACAAATCTTGAGATCCTGTAGTGGACCTTCTCTCAGAAGAGGATTTGTGAGAAAGGTATGGTTGAAATAGTTTTTTGTGAATGGTAAAGAAGGTCCCCGGTTGGGTCGCTGAAATAAATGCCTAAAATAAAGAAATGGGGTAGGGTTGTCAAAGACATTATCATTTGCGCAAACTCAGAGGATATTAAATCCATTATTGTTTGTCTAAACACGACATTTTGTGAGTCAAAATACAAGCAAATATATACCTGCATGTATTGTGGGGTCATATCGAGAATATCGCCAAACTAGGACTAATTTATGTACATAGGCAATTTCGCCACATATGATTCTCATATGAAAGGATTTGCATATGATTCTCATATGAAAGGTTTCATATGATTCTCATATGCAAATCCTTTCATATGATTCTCATATCATTATCATATGATTCTCATATCAGTATCATTTGATTCTCATATGCAAACGCTTTCATATGAGAATCATATGATTCTCATATGAGAATCATATGAAAGGTTTCATATGAGAATCATATTGCCCAACTTTCATATGAGAATCATATGAAAGGTTTCATATGATAATCATATGATACTCATATGAGAATCATATGTGGCGAAATTGCCTGTGTACTTGAACTAACCTATGGAGAATAAACAGAACTACAAACCAGAGCCTAACAGTGCTTTTTATAAATTTCCTTAGTGCATTTTCAAACGCAACCCCGTTTTTGATGGCAGTAATTTGGTGCACCACATGTACAATTTTCAGCTGGACAGTTAGTTTAGAACATACACATTCTCGCTGAGTTAGCTTTTTTTTCAATAAATTGGTTCACGTTTCAATAATGAACGTTTCTGAATAATTTCTAAATAAGCGTCTAAATTAGGCATTGTATGCAAACTTTGAAAATTTAACGTGTGGGTCAAAATTCCTGTTGCCATGACAACCATCGCGTTATCTAATTTAAACTAAAAGCATTGGCAATCCCTACAATGAAAATTGCATACCTAACTTATACACTTGAACGGTTGTTAATTTTTCAAATAAAATAGTTACACCATTTTGAAAACACCATACAATTCTCCATGATTTTGTTGAACTTAAAACGTCAAGTATTTCACAAATACAGTATTATATCAATTATTGACATAGGCTGTTCAAAATAATTTCAGTATGTAAAACTACCTTTTAATTTTCAAAATATGCATCAAATCATACGTTTGATATATCTCAGCCAAAAGCGAACGACAAGTTATTGTTAATGGTGATACATCTGAGTTGCGATCCGTTATTCCATCAAGTTCAGTTCTTGGATTTATGCTGTTTTTATATTCATAAACCGTCTACGGTCAGACCTGGCTGAATCGGATGTCTACCTGGCTATTCACAGATCACACTAAAGCCTGCAATGATATCGAAACATCTACTAGAAGGAACTATTTTGTTATAAAACACATTCTCATGGATAACGTTTTTTTTTTCGAGCGTAGCGAGCACGAAAAATTCACATTCTATTCTTTTTCATCAAGATTGCATATAATGAGACTATTTTAGACAGAATTGTGTATAAAATAGAACACGAGTAAGTGTTGGGTATGAAAACTAAATAAGATACAATTTGCACAACAATCAACTACTTAATACTATGATTAATACTTAGTAAACACAATATCCCCAAATCGTTTACATTAGCCATTCATAAAATAAAATCAAGGAATGTTTGGTGCACGGGTAATTTGTGTTTTCGTTGGTAACATTCCATTGGTCAACTTTCTTTCTGTATCGTACATATTTTACATATCTTTTTTAAAGCAAGTGTACCACTATACGACCACATTGAGGACCAGCACAATAAATACAACACCACCATTATATCGTTGCAGTGTATGTAATCGCACTCAAGTCCCACAGACTGAGTCCGATTGCAACACCACCATATAATTGGACCACAGAAACAAGGATCTGTTACACTTACATAACTATACAAATTAGCTTGACTCAACGTTAGCCAATCCATGCCTCATTCGACCCACGAAGTCCGTGCGTCATGCTCCAATTACCACTATATTTTGATCGAAACATACAGCATGCATCATCGTTTTAAAAGATATTGAGCGTTCTTTAAGCTTAAGGTTATATGATAAATAAAATCTTACATTCGTGCTCATTGAGCTATTTTCACTGTTTACAGTAACGGAAGAAAAGCAGCATAAACGTGCGGATGTCAACAGAATACGTCAAGTAGACAATGAAGTTAAAGTTGCATTCTCCGCCGGACTGACCCAACACGTCCCACATGTCGGCACTCACCAATCCATAGAATTTGATCACGTGATGACGAATGTTGGAAACGCTTACAACCCAAATTACGGCATCTTTGTCGCACCAGTGCCAGGTATATACGTATTTTCTGTTACTATTCTGTCCTACGACCGAAATGATAATTATGCACGGTTGGCTGTTAATGGTGTTGTGAAAACTCTATTGTATTTGCAACAAGATGGTCCCGAAACTACTTCCCAGACATTGGTGCTCGATTTAAACAAAGGCGATGATGTAGCAGTTCTTGGAAACGCCGGTGATTTTTTGCATGGAGCAGCCCAACCTTACTCAACGTTCTCAGGGTTCCTACTTCGGCAAAATTATTCCAATGTTATTGTCGGTTGATATGATGTACCCAACTCTTGACGTCCGTGTATAATTAAATACAGTGAATCAATTTATCCGTTAATTTTAGCTAGTCCTTTCGAAGAAAAAAAAGTTGAGGTATTGTTGTGATGGGATCGTGTGCACCAGCGTCAACGTCTACGTTGTCAGAGTCATTTTTCCAAAGCCTATCAAAGGTATCCACACGGAACTTAGCATAGTTATTCACCATCACAAGAGGAGGCCATACTGATATAAGGCTGATAACACTGTAACCTATATTTATTGAGTTATCTGTCCTTGCTTGTTATTATCAAAAACGAGAAAGCCGAGTGTCCAGGACTCGTAATCGATGCTCTTTTTTTATTCAACGGCGTTAATTGGTGCAAATTGCCCGATACTGTTAATGCCTTGGTCGCACTAGCATTGTAACTGTCGTACAATTGTCTGTGATTTCGGGGCACTCTTGGAAAACCACCAATGCTTTGTGCGACTGCCCACATGCCACATGAGTTAGCCGAATTTAACATCTTCGTACAACCGCCTTACGACATCTACGATTGTGTCTGCTCGTTAAAAGCCAAGGAATATATTCGAAACGAGCTAGGGTATCTAACCCAGATTCCTTGTATCTCACCTCTGTCTCTAAAACTTTGCGACAATGCCCCAGATAGGGCCTGTAAATTACATGGACAAAGGAAAGAAAGAATATCAGCGATTTTTTGTCTGCAACCAATGTAATGTACTTAAAAACGGTTACTTCATACCAAAATTTTGAAAATATTCAAACAACCTTGATGAAATTTTGCAGATCGACTAATTTCAGATATTAGTAGAGCATATAATTATTTCATGCAATGTTTCGCTGTTGAAACTCATCTGAATGATGTGAAAGCTGTCTATGATAAAATAAACGTAAAATATGTCGCGTCAATTTTAGGCGTTGGCCTCCGCAGTTTAGATTTCTATTAATTTGTACACTTTCTCGCAGCAGCTATTCGTTTAGATTTCGCTTTTTGAAATACATATCGTACGACATTTTATCGTTTTCATCACTTTCCCCAAAACTTGAGAAAAAAACATTCAGTTATACAGCAGATCAGATGCTTCTACCTGAGAGCGATTGTTTATAAACATAGCTCACAAAAGGTCAGTGTAAAATCCACTCCTCTAGCGATATAGACCTAAAAGATATCCACTTGTATATAGGCTGTTTGATTGACTCTTTCTAGAGTTTTAAAAGGCATCAAAAGTGAATGATTTTAAAAGACTGGACTCGAACCCTTATATTCAAGACCCCCTCCCAAAAAGAACAACATTTTAACGTGGTTTTATTTAATTGAATGCATGTTTATCACATAAACAACGGTGTGGGAGTTTAATAGAGCCCATTTAATAAAAACGCTATTGCACTTTTCACTAATATAATAACTATGCAAATGAGGCGGCTAATCACTATTTTATGTATTCATACGCACTCTCAAAAATATACATATGCAGACAGGATGCAAAGAAAAAACAGGTCCGTAACGTGATTAAAATTCAATATACCCATCTCACTCCAAAAACTATGCACCATTGTAACAGTAATTTAAATACAGTGCTGCACTACGTTTATTTGCTCATTTATTTTTAAACGCATTACTCAATGACTTAATCTCTTCTAAAGGGAGACTCCTTTTAGCACATGTACAGGTATATTTTGTTTATGTGATAAAAAGAATCTTACATTCGTGTCTTTCCATAAATAATTTATTAAACTCGTTGAAGCAGAGACTCGTATTTTATCACTTTTATCCAACTCGTTTAATAAAGTCAATATAAAAATAAAGACAGTTTTCTCTTGTTTTCTCAATATATTGGTTTTGTAGTTACGACCTTCTCATTCTAAGCCAGCGAATTATCAACGGATGCAGTTCTTTGACCTGTACAAGTTCGTAAGCATTTGTAAACTAACAAGAAAACTAAGAATAACCTCACAACATTATAAGGCTTAGAGGCGTGACTAGTGTGTGTAGTTATTCAAACCTTTGGGTCAAGGATAACCCACAAGCACTTATTTCCAATGGGTCCTGTAATTTTGCTGAATAGGCAGCAAGTAGAGAACACAATGTGGTGTTGCAATGTATATGGGCGCACTGCCGTAGACACCATGGTTCTTTAACGTGCCTTGTGTACAGCACCGGTACACACGAGACTACCTTTCTGGGTTACCTACTAGTTCGGTCATCTCTAATTTGGATGGGAAATACGGAAACGCGTTCCAGGAATAACCAAGTGCACCGGCCGAGGCTCGAACCAGGGACCTCTTGATCAGCAGTCAAGCGGGCTATCCGTTAGATCACAGTGCCACCGAGTAAATACTTTGTATTCTATTTATAAGTGGGGCCATTGCCGAGAGGTCATGGTAGACCGATAGTCACTTTTTGTGCAATCAATATAGTAATAATGACGTAAATTTGTTTGATGTTTTTGTTTACAAATTGTAATTGTAAAGGTTTATTAGCGCAGATGATCAATGTTATAAGGTGGTTTGATCTGATGCTTTGTGAACCAAAATGTTCCAGGCAGAATCTTAACATATTCAGCAATAATTGTTGAACAATAACATTAATTTTAAAGTATATAAAATAAAGAATACAACCAAAATCTGTGCTATTGGACCGTTCCAAAAAAATAAAATAGACACTGGGTACACCCTCTGTTTTTAAAACTGGAAACAACGTTACTTGGGACGGGTGACTTTCGGTTTGGACGATGTAAACATCAGATTTTCTATCTAACAACTTATGACCAATAGACCTCAACTAGCGCACCGTATGCCTTAAGAGTTGCCACGTACAGGTTGTCATCATTTTCTTCGAAACTATTCTCCAATTAGACAAAATAGCCGATATCATTTTTTTTATTTTAAATTTTGTAACGGCTATTTTATTTAATCCGGGGATCTTTTCAAAGAAATTGATGACAATCTAACCATGGCAACACTTGAGGCATACGCTGCGCTTGTTGAAGTTTATGGATCACACGTTAGTAGATAGAAAAGCACTACATTGTATTTACCTGATAATCACCCGTCCCAAGTAACGGGTTTTCCAGCTCTAAAAATAGACGGTGTACCCAGTGATAGATGCATTAATTCATGTTCTTTTAATATTTTATAGAATCATAGCATTGAGCATTTATTAAAATACGTGAATGAAGTGTTATCATGAGACTTAACTCTATATTTTTTCTTTTCTGGCTTTTCACTGGTGTTCTTCGGGTCGATACAAATGGCAAGGTGATGCTGGATTTAATCGTTTTCTTTTTCATGACGAATGTCTAAATGGTGACGGCTTATTTGCAGTTTGATTTGCGACACAAAGCTTACGGTTTTATTAGGCGATGAGATTTCATTAAATTTCTCTGTCGTTTTCTTTTCTGCCACTTCCTCCTTGAATCAACCATGAGTCTGAAAAATAAATAGAAACTAAATTTTTGATCAATGAAGGTAACAAACTAAGCTGCAAAACAATTTAAAACAGAATACTTTCATTGATTTAAGTATCCACAGTTCGGGTCTTAAAGTTGACGTGTCTCCATGAAATCGTCTTAAACGTTAAAAATATGCACATAGAGTCTCCCAAATAAGCAGAAACAGTATTTTAAGCATTAAATCATGCATGAAGTACCTAGCAAACACAGTAAAACCATCCAGAATGCCCCGGATACCTCGGAATAAATAAAAAAATTAAAAGCAGACTACGGACACCCGATGTCACCATCCCTTCTTTCGGGCTTTTATCGCTGTACTGACCGCCGATAGGTGACTTAAACTTATGGCTAGGTGGTTATCGCATACACACCACATATAAAACAAGAAAATGTACCTACTTTGCTGAAAATGTGTCCGTCAAGTGACAAATAACGTCAAAATATCGGCCATTTACACCAATCTCCAGGGAAAGTCTTACTTAAACGACCATTCTCCATGCTTTAGGTTATACCTATTGGTTATATTGTTTGGCTGCTCATGACGTCACGAAATTAACATAAACCATAATAATTCACAGGCACGCTAACATTTTACTAGTACTACGTTCTTTTTTCATGCAAGTTTATTAAATCGATGACACCGTGTGCATGTGTGAAAAATGAAAATTCAATGGGTCCGTTAATTTTTCTTCGTAAAAACGCTTACAAGCCTTCTAAAACACCAGTCACATAAAACGCTAACATGCGTTGTTCTATTGTTTTCTTGATGTTGACGTCAGTATCGCACGTCTAGAATAAGGTACGCATTCACGTAAAGGAAATTTAAAATTTAAATTAAAGTGGTGCAGGTTTAATGTTGGTGTGATGTCAAAAAATAAACCACCAGACGTCTAAGTCGATGTTATTGTACAACCGACACATTTCTCGAGCATACAGGAATATGACGTCCATGTGAATCCACATTTCATTTGGGTGGAAAACGTGTTGTAACCCTTATACGTAAGTTTTTCAAAGTTTCTCCACATTTTGTCTGGAACAAGCGAACTCGAACACATTGATGTGTAAAACCCCGAACCAATTAGCAGCGTCTTTTTGGGAAAGTGTAGAACGCCAAAGACGTCAATGTTTTGACACTAATTTGACACCGTATTATTTATTTTGATATAAAATAAATTTAGTATTACTTTTCCAAAACGTGTATTAGATACCTATCTCGCGGATAAATTGAAATCCAAGATATTCAAGTTCAACTCAAGTTAAGAAAATGTTAATGTTTTGCCCTTGTCGGGATTTGAATACCGGGCAGAACTTTTCTAGAAAGTAGTGAGAGAGAAAATATTTATATGCAAATGACACTAAAATATTTTGAAATATTAAAACTGATGAAGATTGACTTAAACTACAAGAGGATATTGAACAAATGCAGTTGTGGTCGCTTCTAAAGTTTCATTCCGAAAAATGTAAAACAGTGAGAATTGGAAAAGCCATACGTGCATAAATTTGGATACAGACTTAAGGAGGATCATATGCCAATGGAAAACTCGTTGGTGTAGTAATAGATGAAAGTTGGACATTTGAAAATCATATGACACTCTGACAATCTGAATAAGGCCAACTCAGTGCTTCCTCATCAAGGGTATACGGAGATCCTTCAAATACCTTAATGAAAAAAAATTGGTCTTTACAAGTTTGGTACGACCAATTGAAGAGTACGCAAATCATCCTGTTTGGAGCCCGTGTAAAATAAAGCATGCTGATGTGATAAAAAGCATACAGCACTGAGCGACAAAAATGCTACCAGGAATGGATCAATTGAGTTACCACGAGAGAATTGAAAAGCTGAAACTACCATCACTGACATAATTATATAGACGCCAGGCACGGATCCAGGCGGTGGGCACGAGGGCCCGTGCCCCCCCCCCCCCAGTTGGCTGAGATTTTTTTTTAAACTTTGAAAAAATAATAAAAACAGGTATTGAACAGACATACTTTATTTTGTTCCCGAATAAAATGAAAGAAAATAACTTTAAATGTATATTACGACTGGCCTACAGAAAATGAAGTAATTAATGCGCCATATTCCCAACTTAATCAAAGTTTGCGAATGGTACTTCTTACCACGAGCCCAGATTGTTCATTATTGCCAAACATTTATGTCACACTTGTGGTTACTTGTGACTACAACAACATAACAACTGGTGGCCGTTACACTGATTCACGATAGCCTAAAAAACCCAAAGAATAATGTGTTAAAAGCGACTGCCACAGACTTTATAAGTTTACATCAATTACTATTGTTTGAAATGTGTTTTTATTCTGTGCCCTTTGAAAAATGTTATGACTCTGGCGATAAAACAACGTTTCTAAAAACTGAACTGATATCATTCTGCCTGAAAGAAATATGAACATGTACACAGAACAGCATAGGTATCATTGTTCTATGGTATTATGTGGGTTAACTAGCTACCAGTATGTCTACAAAACTTATACTTATAATTTGTAAATATATATTATCTTGTAAAATATTTCACCAGAAAGAGCAATGAACTTATTGACTATTTTGACTAAGCGAATGAGCACTTAAAATATCAAAAATGCTTCTGAAGGTCACAATTCATGGGTGTAGGAGTCATGGGACCTGCGGGGCAGGTCCCCAATGTCAGAACAAGGAGTTATACATAGTTTTGCCTCCTCAACCATTCAGATCAAATGTATAATGTTCGGCCTAAACTAGTCTTACATATCTCTAAATAATATGGGTACTTTTTCGTATGTTCTAGATGAAGAAGTATTTGTAAGATGGGCATTTTTCGTGCTCGCTTCGCTCGCAGAATATTTTTAATATACATGTATATGTTAATACGTAGCTGTTGCATCACAGAAATCAATTACAAAAGTAATTTTGCCCAAGCTCATTATATTTCCTTTTGACTGTTAAATAATCATTACTAAACCATCAATGTTAACTCTCAGAATTAAGATATTTCAGGGCTCCAAGATAGGCTTAGAATGCACTAGATTCATCCACTGTTTTGAAAATTTTCCAGGGGAGTATGCCCCCGGACCCCCTACTTATGTTTTACTATTCCAATGGCCAAAAGGATGAAAGCTGGTATATACAAATACTGTTTCTGAACACTTACTAATATGCACGAACATACATAATTTGCATATTGACCCTGATAACATAAAAAAGGTAACTATGGATTCCCCCACATCTACAAATGTTTCCCCTTCCTGTGCATTTTCAAACACATCTGGTGTATTAAGCAATTGCCCCCCCCCCCTGAATCCCGTACATACCTCGTGCCCCCCCTCTCAGAAATTTCTGGATCCGGGCCTGGACGCTGCAGAGGTGACATCGTAGAAGTGTATAAGATCTTATGCATGTTATGTAGAAAGTAAATTCTTCGGCGTTGCTAATGTAAGATAAGCGCGTTGCTAATGGAAGAAAATCTTATCTCACATTAGCAACATCTTTCTCACATGAGCAACCGCACGTGAATTTATTCCGACCTTTAAGTGGGTGTACTTTAACTTCTACTACGTCTGCATAGTAAATAAACTTGGTATTTAGCTAACAAGAAGAACAAAAATAGGTTCTATACTATTTAAGGGGAATTTTCTTAGGCAGAGCATAACTGTGTAGACACAATTACGACGTAATGTTATCGATTGTTTTGAATGCGAACGTACGGCAAATGCCACGTTATGATGACGTCACGTTGACGCCACGAACGCTAAATAATGATAAAAACTCATATTTTCACGAATTGCGTCGAAGAAAAATGATCCACCATGAGACAGTCTATGTAGGATAAGGAAATCTCACCCTCGGGGTCGGAATTTTAACCAGGGGACGAGGCTGAGGGTGAGATATCCTTATCCTACATAGAAGCTCATGGTGGATCCTTATAATCCTGAGGTAGGCCTATGTGGTATGTTCCAATAGAACACGGAGCTGTGCAAAGTATGAATATATTCAAGAACAGAGCACGTTTAGAAATCAGACATTATTCCTTTAAATACAGAGTTGCTGATATCTAGAATTCCTTACCACAATAAGTTATAGACTGTTAAACCATTATATCATTTGAAAGAAATTTGGACAAATTCTGGGCTAGCCAAGACACTAAATATAATTATAGAACTAAATTTAAAACTGCTATAGCACCAACAAATTACACAACGGTTGAAAACCAAGAGCTGAACAAATCTTGAGATCCTGTAGTGGACCTTCTCTCAGAAGAGGATTTGTGAGTAAGGTATGGTTGAAATATTTTTGTGTGAATGGTAATGAAGGTCCCCGGTTGGGTCGCTGAAATAAATGCCTAAAATAAAGAAATGGGGTAGGGTTGTCAAAGACATTATCATTTGCGCAAACTCAGAGGATATCCATTACATACATCTGATCAGTCATGTAATTAATAAGGTTTAAACCTCTTTCACTTGTTGATTCAAAAGCCCGAACAATATTGTGGGGTCATATCGAAAATATCGCCACACTAGGACTAATTTATGTACTTGAACTAACCTATGGAGAATTAACAGAACTACAAAACAGAGCCTAACAGTGCTTTTTATAAATTTCCTTAGTGCATTTTCAAACGCAACCCCGTTTTTGATGGCAGTAATTTGCTGCACCACATGTACAATTTTCAGCTGGACAGTTAGTTTAGAACATAAACATTCTCGCTGAGTTAGCTTTTTTTCAAAAAATTGGTTCACGTTTCAATAATGAACGTTTCTGAATAATTTCTAAATAAGGGTCTAAATTAGACATTGTATGCAAACTTTGAAAATTTAACGACGTGTGGGTCAAAATTCCTATTGCCATGACAACCATCGCGTTATCGAATTTAAACTAAAAACCTTTGGCAATCCCTACAATGAAAATTGCATACCTAACTTATACACTTGAACGGTTGTTTATTTTTCAAATAAAATAGTTACACCATTTTGAAAACACCATTTTGAAAACACCATACAATTCTCCATGATTTTTTTGAACACTATAACTGTACTTAAAACGTCAAGTATTTCACAAATACAGTATTATATCAATTAATGACATAGGCTGTTCAAAATAATTTCAGTATGTAAAACTACCTTTTAATTTTCAAAATATGCATCAAATCATACGTTTGATATATCTCAGCCAAAAGGAACGACACGTTATTGTTAATGGTGATACATCTGAGTTGCGATCCGTTATTCCATCAAGTTCAGTTCTTGGATGCTGTTTTTATATTCATAAACCGTCTACGGTCAGACCTGGCTGAATCGGATGTCTACCTGGCTATTCACAGATCACACTAAAGCCTGCAATGATATCGAAACATCTACTAGAAGGAACTTTTTTTTTATAAAACACATTCTCATGGATAACGTTATTTTTTCGAGCGTAGCGAGCACGAAAAATTCACATTCAATTCTTTTTCATCAAGATTGCATATAATGAGACTATTTTAGACAGAATTGTGTATAGGATAGAACACGAGTAAGTGTTGGGTATGAAAACTAAATCAGATACAATTTGCACAACAATCAACTACTTAATACTATGATTAATACTTAGTAAACACAATATCCCCAAATCGTTTACATTAGCCATTCATAAAATAAAATCAAGGAATGTTTGGTGCACGGGTAATTTGTGTTTTCGTTGGTAACATTCCATTGGTCAACTTTCTTTCTGTATCGTACATATTTTACATATCTTTTTTAAAGCAAGTGTACATGCATGTGCTTTTAAAAACAAGTAGTGGAATTTGATTAACTTGATGAAACTACTACATCGATGGCTTAGAATACGAAGGTCGTAACTACTACTCACGACCTTATAAGACTCATACATATTTGAAATCTGCTTCACAATGCGCTTCTTATGAGCCTATTTTCATGAAAATCTAAAATTGTCATGTTGACCAAAATGAAGTTTTAAAAACTTGTTTTCCTATAGTTAAAGAGTAAATTACAGTTATCTCTTGAATGCATGATGTTTTCGATTTTGTAGTTACGACCTTCTCATTCTAAGCCATCGACATGTAGTATGTTTTTGGAGTTTGAGGACGTAACCGCGGTTACGCAAATTAAGCATCTTCCATCCAGAGACCTTTTAGTCAAAGATCTGAATGAAAATCAAAGGTTTGAGGACGTGCAACCGCATTCAGAACAGCGTCTCCCGAAAGATACCAGAAAGCAACATTCTTGGACTTGTTCAGCATACGAGCAATATGCACAATGACGCAATTCTAAGATATTACCAGGACTACATTTTCATCATTTAAATATAGAGGGTATCCGTCTATATGAAAACAATGTTGACAAACAAGCAATAATGGCACGCAGTGGGCATAGAAGCACTGCTGTGTCTTATTATAAATAACCGTTAGAGGCACTGCAATGTAACTTATCATCCAAACTACAAACGCCATCGAAGACGCCTCCATCGTCCCAGTCTACAACTGGACTAGTCGTCTCGGCAACGGTTATCAAGGCCGAGTCTACTGGCTTGTCAGACCCAAATGCTATTGTGATAGAAGTACCTGACTGTATATCCGCTATTATTGGTTTTCAAAGGCGACAGAAAGATGTCGACTACACTGTAAAATCACCAGTCGAAACATTTGTGTTCCTGGTCGTCAAGGTGACAGCTATGGCGTGTCGCCCAAAATAATGGCCTCAATTAATGAAGGATATTTGTGGGATGATTTATTTGGCTAATTTCACCAAAATGACTATGTAGAACATATACAAGAGTTGAAATCAACTAAGCACGGTTTTCATGAGAAGGCACGAACTTATGAGACAGAGGTATACAATAAAGCTATAAATTCCTGACTTGATGGATTATTTTGCTTGGCCTATATAGTATTGGATAGATCAATGTAAGTTTATATACAACACTTTTTTCTATATACCACAGAAAAGTGTTGTATAAAACAATTGATGGGATTTATTCAACACTTTTTCTGCTCTTTGATTGGTCAGTTACAGTAAGCTGTGGTCTAATTTCTTTTCTTTGGTGATTTTAATCATTTAGGTGGGGGCGTACCCCCTTGGATCTGCATATGACAGAAGTCATATTTTAGTATGTTATTCCCCTTATGGAAGCAAATAACTATGCCAAAAAAAACAAATACATTCCTTCCATGATCCGCATAATCAACTGTATGCAGACGACACGGAAGCTCATGTATCTAGGCTAATAATGAATGTTTCTCTGGACATTTTGAATACATATATATATATATTTAAAAACTTTAATTTGATAATTATTTGATTACTGTGTTTTTTACTTATAAAAAGGCTAAGCACATTGGGTCTAGATCTATAATTATGCTATGTAAATTTAATCAGTGGGCGAAATAACGGAGTTCGAAGTGTTTAAGGGACGAAACGTCCAACATCCCAATCGATTTTCAGTATACGAATGCATATTAGACGAAATTAAATATTCAATACAAATTGTGTAATTTAGCCATAGAAAGACTATTGATGTCATGCAATAAATAACTTAACATACCTTTTATCATAAGAATAAACATTTATCCAAACAAAGTATGAATTCTGGTTCAAATAGTCGTTTTATTTATTTTTCGTCTAATTATTACAATTTATCTAATTTTTGTTTCAGCTTTGCCAAGAATCTTAGATATCCGGGCAATAATGTTGTCTGTGGTTCATGAGTTAAAAAATTCTGACAAGTAACCATTTAGGATGGTGTTGCAATTGTTTATTCGATTTACTTCAGTGTAGCGTTTAGGCATGGCTGGAAAAAAGAAAATGTTTAACATACGTGGGATGCTGGACGGGCTTCGCCAATCTGTTGGCAGCTCATCTCCCAAGTCGGAAACAGAGATCGAAGAAAACCTTCGATCCGAGGATTTGCAAGTGTGCAAGGTATGAGTGGATTTCATTATCATGACAATAAAATTTGCATTTGTTTTGAAACAAAATGTGTCTATGTCGTTGAAATGTATCTGTCATGCATAGTAATTGATGAGGTGATAGCAACGGTTGACTGGAAATAGGGATGGATTTGACAGGGAGGCGTTTTTTCTCCAAAATTTGTTATTTGACATGTTAGCCCCTTATTTCTGCACATATTTTAGGTCCCTCATATTGGTGGTTTCATGCAATCATGATGACAACCATTGTCATACAAAATAAAGCTTGATACTACTTGTTGGATATTGATATATTAAAATAATTAATTTGTGTTAAATTGGAATCACAGTGATGAATTGTCGTCAGTGCTTTGGTGGGTATGCGGCTATTTCATTGCCAGGCGTAATCATTACCAAAGAAGGATTGGCAGGTCATCGATTTTGCCAAATATCTTTGATGGTTCATAATGCACTTTGTGCGCTTCGGTAATTATCGGCCGTTTGCGCCAGTGTTGGGCGGTATTTACCGCCCCGGTATTTACCGGGCGGGAAATACCGTCCTGTCCAATACTCCCAAAGTGTCCAATACCGGGAAATACTGGTCAATTGAATGGTCAAGTGGGAATTTTTTGTGTACTGGATATTTTAAATGCATTATGAAGCAACTGAACTCTCAGGTTTTCATTTGTTGTTCTTTATTCAGTTCTATATCATTCAACAGATCCTTAATTTATTTGAGAGTGTGATCTACAAGTGGTCAAATGAACTGGTCACTTCGTTTTCAAAGTGGTCAATTGGACTGGTCGATTCAATTTCAATGTGGGAAATACTGGTCAATTGAATGGTCAAGTGGGATTTTTTTGTGTACTGGTTATTTTAAATGCATTATGAAGCAATTGAACTCTCAGGTTTTCACATGTTGTTCTTTATTCAGTTCAATAACATTGAATAGATCCTCAATTTATTTGAGAGTATGATCTACAAGTGGTCAAATGAACTGGTGGTCAAAGTGGTCGATTGGATTGGTCGATTCAATTTCAATGTGAAAAAAAATCTAAAACACAATAATTCTTTAATAACTAAATTTTGATTTAAACATATAGATCAAATACACTTGTTACAAATCTAATTAAAATATTTAGTAATAATTAATGTATTAATTTCAATTTAAAATGAAAGTTATAATGTTATAGTTATACTAGAAAGTGCATGAGAGAGACTGTTATAAATAATTAATATTGATAATCATTTAGGCTTGTATAAATTGGCTTAAACTAATAGTTGATATCCGGAACTCTGTGCAAGGTGGTATTCCCATTAATTTACATGTAGGTTCAAACAAATCTGGCCTAGTTAGACTGGTTTTGTATTCATATGCAAATACCACTGACCCAAACTCTATTGTCCAGATATGAATATTCAAGCGTCACAATGATTATAACGGTAAAACTTTATTTGTACCTACAGATTAGTGGAGATCCGTAGTAGGTTTATTAAGCACATTGTTAAATCAGGTCAACTAAGTGTGAAGTGTGCAACTGACAACTAACAGATTATGCAATATTGTGTCATATTCTTGCAGTTAACAAAGGATTAGTCTGGGGGAGTGTTTACATAACTGGACATAACCCTAGTACCCTACAATACAAAATAAAGATGTTCTATGGGCAATTTTCTACACAAAGTGCATGAGTTTCAAGCGTCCCATTGAAGAGAACTTGCATGAAAAAATAGAATTTAAAAGAAATAATAAGTTGATAACCTTTACACTAGTAGAGCTAGGTATATAGATAAAGATACATGTATGGAAGAATAATTGCACATGACCAATTCAATCGACCACTTGTATTGTTCAATTGACCAGTATTTCCCAGTATTTCCCGGTATTTCCCGCCGTCCTGTCCGTTACTCAATCGACCGTCCGTTATGCCAACACTGGTTTGCACTAAATCTTGATTTTACCGCGTTCTGTTATTGATGATGAGAGTCCAGTTTCCAGAATTCGCTATGTATAGGACCTTAAAAAAATCAGTGATTTCCATATCTGAAAACTTCACAAAATTCCATTTTCGCAGTATGTTATATATAGCACCAGCAATTGAAATATAAAAAACAAATTGGGTTTCAACATTTTGTAACGGACGGGCAGGTGCATTGGCTATATGTATCCAGCATCAGCAGATGCCGGGACATAAAACATGATATTATATATGGTATTAAATTATTATGATATTCATGTAGCATATTTCCATGTATTCAATTGTTAAAAGTGCTATTCAAAGATATGATTAAAACAAAGACAAAACATCATGTACAACTATTTTACATGTAAACATTTAATTAAAAGCATAAACTTTAATACAGTTGTGTATGCATTATTTAAGAGCGTACAGTCCAGTTTGGATAAAAATCCAGTGACGCAGTGGAACAATCCACTAGTACAGTGTAAAAACAAGTAAAGGATTATACTTACAGTTCAATACCAAACTAAACTCTACCTATTTTAAGCAATGGTTTTGATCTTTTGGGTACACATAAATGATGTCGTCACTGTCACCATATCTTAACTGGACTGTAGTTCCTAAACGATGATAAACAATTATTTAAAATTGAATTGCCTAAACATATCTCGTAAACCAAGATTAGATGCGTTTAAGGTGATTCACCACTTTTGAAACAGACAGTAGTTAAAAAATCACAATTACTTGGCAAGCGTATCGAGAACGTCTGCAAGTAGAGATCAAATAGTGCAAAAAGATTATAGTTGAAGAATATAAGCAAGTTCAAACTGTAAGTATCTTTATTAATACACGTTTTAAAAATATCGCGAAATCCAAGTCTGTATACAACGGATGCAAACCGTTGATTCACTGTGTTACTTCCCCGGTTGGGGTTTTCCAAAATGATTGTCGTAAACGTGTTCTTCATAAATATAACAGGTTTGCTATACCTTGTATACAGAAAACCCCAGCACTAGCGAATCACCTTAAAATAGTATACCTGTATTCTGTCCCATGCTTGTGAAAAAGCTGTTATCCGTGAACGCGGTTCGAGAATTTCGTGCAACGCATAGTAGTTTTTAGTACACTAATTGACATCTCCTGTGCTATAAAACCAATAGTTTGAGAGATAATTTCTTTAACATAAGCGTGCTATCGAGTTACACTTATACTTACGATTGAAATTAAAAGATGGACCATGAAAGAAGGAGAAATATTATGATAGAAATAACAATTACTCAGTCTCTTTAATTTTGTAGAACATCATGACTATACATTTACTTAAAAGGAACTTGTGTTACAGTGGCCACCGAACCAACTTATAACTAGATATGCGCAACAGACTACTGTTTGATAATACAATATCAAAGGCTATACGGATAGGTGATACATACTGATGTCCCTTGCAAAATATCAAAGCTACACGCCTCTTCGTTTTCTAAAAATATGTTCAGTGGTTTAGACGAATACATTATTTTAGAACGTGCACAGCAAATTGAACACAGTTTACATGATTATAATTTTATACAAGCTATTGCAGTAATGAGAAAACCCCTGGACGTTTCTCCACTTTCCACTCTCCGTTTTCCACTCTCCGCTTTGGTTGTACATGTCTAATAATGAGAAAACCCCTGGTCGTTTTTCCACTTTCCACTCCGTTTTCCACTCTCCACTTTGGTTGTACATGTCTAGTTGCCAGAGAATGGCCAATATTCAGCGTAAACAAACGTATCCAAAAATACGTGACTATCGGAACTTAGAAAACTCGCATATCAATGACGGCATACTTTCAACCATTTAATTCTAATTTATGCGTTTAAACTTTCATAGATTCGTCAAATACACTTAGATTTGACTTAAAAGCTCGTAGTTTACGCGCGTCGTCATCCCCAGAATGATTTACATTCGTAAAACCTAACACGGCATATTTTGCAGAACACACGTGGTCATGTGACACGTATGTCGGCATATTTTCGCATAAATTCATTTAGCCAGTCAAACGCAAATGTGTTCACTTATAAGCATTTTTTACGTCAATTACATGCAAAGATGCGATTTAACATTACAATTGGCATTTGAATTAAGTTTTCCGTCTGCAATTTTACGGATCAACTATTTGTGACTGATTTTAATTTTCGTCAGTCGAACTGCATGGATCAACGCGCGTGAGCATATCAAAGGGTAATTAACGGATTAAAACGTGTTCGAGGTAATTACTTATTGTTTTCAGTGGATTTACACCCCATTGTGACCATTTATGGTCATCTAATCTACGTCTTTTGTTTAATTTCGCACCTCGAGTAGACCCCCTACTGACTTCTTCTCACCGACGGGGACAATTAACATGTCATTATCAGCAACTTTAATCGAATGTTGTTTGATTGACATGTTGATTTAAGGCATATTTGGACAAAAGGGATGTTCCAAAAGGCGTATTAGGGCAAAAGGGCGGTTCAAAAAGGCATACTTGCCAAATTCGGGCGAAAGGGCGGAGTTAAAAACGGGCAGGGTGGAGCGCCCTGCTATTTATTCTGTGCTAGAATAATCACTAGAATACTGATTTTGTTTATTAAATTTAATGAGTTCCCATCAAATTATGTGAGTCAGGGACTCGGGACTCGCCCCAAAATGAATCACTGGACTTACTACCGTGTTGTAGACTTGTAGTCATAGATAAGGTAGTTTAGGAATTTACAGATTTAGTCGTGGCTGGAACTTTGTGTGATACCCTTCTATATACAAAACTTTCCTGGCTGCAATGAATGGTATTGGGTTCAGGCATAGATGTGGTGTTGCTGGGTTGCAGTCATAGAATTGACCGAGGCCATCCTTAAAAAAATTCTTGTTTGCTGTGCTCCGACCCTTAATTTTTTAAGTGGGTAGGTAGGTAGGTAGGTCTTTATTTTTTTCGATTTTCTCAAAAGTTTCCTCGATATCCTTCGGAAAATCGGTATCATTTAAGTTGGAAGTAGCGACGTCGAAAAGATATTTACTTTCCTGATTGCGTTTGTAACGAACACCGAAAACGTTTGTTCGACGTTCATTTTGTTGTCGTCTCGTCATCTCCTGTAATCCACTTAGTATACATAAGCAAGCGTCCAATAACACCGTGCTCGGCTGCGCGCGCACATGTTTTCGAAACATTTAAATGCCCGGCGGTATCCGGTACCGTTAGAGTCCGGGTCCGAAAACGAAAGTAAAAAAAAAAAACTTCCGAAAAAAAGGCTAAAAAAATATCGTTCGCTGCCTTTTTAGACGGTCGGTCGGAGCACAGCAAACAAACCCTTTTTTAAGGATGGCCCGATGTGGTCATGGCTAGAACTTTGTGTTATAGACTAGTTGGTTGGAAGAAGACTTTCAGCGAAGATTTCATGCTGTAAGCAGGTTCGCAGCGATTGTTATAGAGAAACAAAGTTTGTGTTGACTCTAGAGGCAACAGTTTTTGATCCAATATTTATGAAACTATGTCAGGGTATTACTCTCC
The DNA here is from genome assembly GCA_963678985.1 of Spisula subtruncata. Lineage (NCBI taxonomy): Eukaryota > Metazoa > Mollusca > Bivalvia > Venerida > Mactridae > Spisula > Spisula subtruncata. The sequence goes on along the minus strand of OY787664.1, from coordinate 52,716,565 downwards.
ATGAAATCTAAGACAAGTTCGAAACTAGGTCATCTGGGGTCAGAAACTAGGTCACTAGATCAAATCATAGAAAAACAATGTTTTAACTCAGGAGGCAAATGTATTGATCCAGTCTTCATGAAACTTTGACAGAATGTCATTCACCATGAAATCTAGGCTAAGATTATAACTGGTTCATGTAGGGTAGAAAACTAGGTCACTAGGTCAAATAATAGAAAAACCTTACGTCCACTCTACAGGTCACAGTTTTGTTCCAATCTTCATGAAGCTTGAACAGTATGTTGTTCTCCATGAAATGTAGGCGAAGTTGAAAACCAGGTCATGTTGGGTGTACAATTTGGTCACGAGGTCAAATCTTGCAAAAAACTTGCTTTCACTCTGGAGGTCATAGTTTCTACATTTGTGAAAATGATACTCTCCATGAATCAGAAATAAAGAACCTCTTTAAAACTGGGTTATGCCGGATCAAAAACTAGGTCACTATGTCAAATCTTACAAAATACTTGTGATTACTATAGAGGTCACAGTTCTAATCCAATCTTCGCGTGAAACTTAAAATCTCGGTCATTTTCAAAACTGGTTCATGTTTGGTCAAAAACTTGGACACTAAGTCAAATCTCAGGAAAAAATTTGTGCTCACTCTAGATACCCCTGTTTTGATCCAATCTTCATGAAATATGGTCAGAATGTATGTATGTATGTCCAATGGGGTCCTGTGTTTTTGCTGAAGGAAAAGCGAGTAGAGGAGACAGTGGGATGATACAAGGTATCCAGGCATAATGCCCTACCTCGTTCCGAAAAGACACCTTGGTTCTTTAACATGCTCGGTGTACAGCACAGATACACCCGAGACTACCTCTGGGTTGCCAACCAGTTCATCTCTAGGTAGGTGGGAATCACTGAAAAGTGTTTCAGAAATTTCAGTGTTTCAATAATGATCAAGTGTCTAGGCTGGGGATCGAACTAGGGACCTCTCGATCAGCAGTCAAGCAGGTTAACCGCTCGACCACCGTGCCACCTATCAAAGATTATCCCTGCTCATCCAGCCTTTGTATCTATTTGTGTGTCGATAAACACATTCTAGTATGAAACATCAATAGTTATACATTCAGTAATAATACATTCTAGGATGTGCATTGTTTTAAACGATTAGCGGTTTTGCAGAATTGAAACTGGTTACACCTTCAATGTAATCGAATAGTGTCCGATTAACCGAGTAATCGTCCAGGTCCTAATAAATATATGAAAATTGGACAAAGTTATTTTAAATTGAGAAAAATTCTCATACTTTGCAACTCTTTTATCCAACTGGTAATACATCAAACAGTTTAAAAATGAGCGTAGGGCCTACTTGGGGCTTATTTCCGTCCCCCGATCACACCTTCCCAAGAAGCATTCACATTATTTGAATTCAGAAGACAGTAAGTCAGAGGTACATTTTTGAACAAACAGAAGTGGGATGATTTAAAAAAGGACATTTTAATGTTTCATTCTGACCAGAGTCATAGAATAGCTAAATACAAAATTTCAAAAGTTAGAATGATTATTAGATTAAAGTGATTGACAAATCTTAGACACCAACTTTATAAATGTAATCTAAGCACAGATCAGATGGCTGAGACCATGGCTTTAGAGACAGGACACACCATAAATATTTTGGTTATTATTCGCTATGCAGGCATTGAGCGCAATGCGATTAATTGTGCACAATAGTCACACACAATAATCACTCACATTCACCCAGATTTCGACTTTCAGAAAGTTGACAGGTATGAGCATGTGGATTATTATTGCTCAGAGAAATTAGACGAGGGTTTGAAGCCCAACGCCCTGAGTGAGAAATGAGTTGTACAAAGACTAGACTGGTTCTTCATTTTGCTGTCACAGAGATGCAACTCAGATTACTCATTGTGTAACGAAGTATTTGAATTCAGGGCTATCACTATAGGCTCCAAAAGTGAAGAGTCAAAATGACTCCTGAGTCATCAAAATATTGCTAGACAATTTGTAATATACGTATAGTAACTTTGACTCTTCACCTTAAATTTGCATGAGTCAAAATAGGGACTTTTGTCAAATTCAAGATTCAAATGCAGTTTCAAGAGTCAAATTTATGAAAGCCCTGAACTTTCTGTAGTATTGAGGTTTAATTTATATTTAATCAAGTTTAAATGAGGTGAGAATGACCCAGAAACTGAGTTGTAGAATGGTGTGTAATATATACATGCTGGTTTGTTCACAGTTGAAATACAAACTTTGGAACATCAGCTGCCTAATGTCTGACACATAATTACATGTTGTTTTCATGAATAGATAATACCAGTACATATAGAATTCTGTCCTAGATAGCCATGTAATACTAGATCTTACTTAGAACTGACTATTTACTTATTCATTAGATTTTAATCAAGCTTCTCCTACTATCTCTTCTGATTTATTGCTACAGTTTTAATTACTACTGATTTATAGGGACTGTTTTTAATTACTGGTAGAGGGAGTCGAATGATAATCGTAAGATGAAACCCCCCCCCCCCACCAAAAAATATCATAATTTACTTAGTGTAAAACAATTCTGGTACTAATTAACTTTTTGTACTAATGACAGTATATTTAGTAACTCATATTTGATGTATTAAATTTCTATGTGAACTTATTAAGATAATACAATGATACACTTTAAGGCTTAAAAACTGGTATGATGTGTTTCTAAGTAACTGGAAAAATAATGTGGGTTGGTAAAAAGTATGCCAAAAATTTTTTTTCTTGATAAGATGATCATTAGGATCACTCTAAATATAAAGGGCAGGTAGACATTGCATTTTGTTCCATCAATGGGTAGAGACAATACACTTTGTGCCATCAAATGTTAGACATTTCAATGTGTGCCTTAAGTGTAGACATTGTACTTTGTACCATCAAAGTGTAGACATTGCACTTTGTAACATCAAAGGGTAGACATTGCACTTTGTACCTTCAAAGTGTAGACATTGCACTTTGTGTCATCAAAGGGTAGACATTGTACTTTGTACCATCAAAGTGTAGACATTGCACTTTGTACCATCAAAGTGTAGACATTAAAGTAACATCAAAGTGTACACATTTCACTTTGTACCATCAAAGTGTAGACATTGCACTTTGTGTCATCAAAGGGTAGACATTAAAGTAACATCAAAGTGTACACATTTCACTTTGTACCATCAAAGTGTAGCCATTGCACTTTGTGTCATCAAAGGGTAGACATTAAAGTAACATCAAAGTGTACACATTTCACTTTGTACCATCAAAGTGTAGACATTGTACTTTGTACCATCAAAGGATAGACATTGCACTTTGTACCATCAAAGTGTAGACATTGTACTTTGTAACATCAAAGGGTAGACATTGTACTTTGTACCATCAAAGTGTAGACATTGCACTTTGTACCATCAAAGTGTAGACATTGCACTTTGTACCATCAAAGTGTAGACATTGCACTTTGTAACATCATAGACATTGTACTGTGTAACATCTAAGTGTAGACATTGCACTTTATGCCATCAAAGTGAAGACATTGCACTTTGTACCATCAAAGGGTTGACATTGCACTTTGTACCATCAAAGTGTGGACATTGCACTTTATGCCATCAAAGTGTAGACAATGCACTTTATGCCATCAAAGTGTAGACAATGCACTTTATGCCAACAAATGTTAGACATATCAATGTGTGCCTTCAAAGGGTAGACATTTCACTTTGTACCATCAAAGGGTAGACATTGCACTTTGTACCATCAAAGTGTAGACATTGCACTTTGTAACATCAGTTGGTAGACATTGCACTTTATGCCATCAAAGTGTAGACATTGCACTTTGTAACATCAAAGGGTAGACATTGCACTTTATGCCATCAAAGTGTAGACATTGCACTTTGTACCATCAAAAGGTAGACATTGTACTTTGTACCGTCGAAGGGTAGACATTGCACTTTGTACCATCAAAGTGTAGACATTGCACTATGTGCCAGCAAAACATAGCATGGCATTGTGCCATCAAAATATAAGCATCGCATTGTGCCATCAAAGTATAAGCACCACAATTTGTTCCATCCAGGTATAGGTATTGCACTTTTTGTGCCATCAAACTGTACGCATCACACGTTGTACAATCATAATCCCTAAAAATTAGTGTTACTGAAATATAGACATCCACAAGAAATTAAATTATGTGTCCATATTTGAAATACTTGAAATCTGGTTGGAATGATTGCTTAATTGACAATTTCTTCGCCTTAACAGTTGTTCCCTGGTAATCTGGTTGGAATGAATGCTTTATTGACAATTTCTTCGCCTTAACAGTTGTTCCCTGGTGTACAACATGTTGTGCAGATCTATATAATTCAAACCATATCTTAGTGGTACATGCAATTTAATGGCAGTAAATGTGATGCTTACAAAAAAAACTGGCACGAAGTTTCTGTGTGATGGCTGTTGTTTTGATGGCATGCTAACCCTTTCATGGTACATAGAGTGACGCTTACACTTTGATGGTACAAAGTACAATGTCTATAATTTGATGTTGCAATGTGTGATACATGTGTTTATGCTTTGATGGCTTGAACTGTGCTTTTTAAGAATTGACGACTGATATGTATACATTTAGAAAATGAAGAGAAAGAAATGCACTTAAGAAGTAAATTTAGTTCTGCATTCTACAATGCAATGAATGCTTGTTTGTGAGGTTTCCATTCCTTGCCATGTACCTATTACCGAGCTCGAAGAAATGGGGGAATTACCTCCTTTCTTTAAGATGAAAGGGTAATTAGGACTAAAACTGACATTCAAATTGTAATCTTTGAACCTGACAGGGTAATAATCTGTGTTTGATGATTCGAAGGGTTACATCTTAATTGGGGTTCTTCTGAAAACTGCTGCTGCTAATGTCACCATGATTTCTCGGTGAATGCTTTCTGATCAATTTACTGTGGAACGAGACTGATGTTTGTAAGATGGGCTGTGTGGGTTGTCTGTGTGCAGTGTAGGAGTGTTAGTATGCAGTGAAGTTGACTGCTAAAAGCTTCTAAATTAGGTTACACTCACCGGTCAGTATATCACTAAGTCAACAAATTTCTTGGCTGCACAGAAGTTATTTCATTTAGGATAGTACTGTAAATACGCAGCCGTAAGTCGCATGCAGCCATAAGTCGCAGGGGGACTTTTGAATAAAATATCAAGGTTTTTGTCTAAACCCTTTCATAGGTCGCATGTATAGTTTTCCGTTTTGGTGAAAGCTGAAATCATGTGCTCAGTGTTAAATGTCGAAGGAAATGTGGTCATTTTCAGGTAAAGTTGGGAGGAATGTGGTGATTTTCAGACAGAATATGAAGGAGTGTAGTAATTTTCAGACAAAGTTGATGGGAATGTGGTCATTTTCAGATAAAGTCAGGGCGATGCGGTCAGTTTCAGATAAAGTCAGGAGTAATGTTATGATTTTCTGACAAAATCGGGAGTAGTTTAGTAAACTCTTCCATAAGTCGTGGGGTGACTTTTTTTTTTTGGGACAGTTTTTGCCCGACTTATGGCTGAGTATTTACATTATTGTAACACTTAACTTGTTTCACTGTTCTTTGTCTTGAGGCAGTCTTTTTCTTTTTTTGTCTAAAAACCTTAATATTTTCCTTCTTTCAAAAGCCCTTTCTCCAAAGTTTGGAAAAAAGCCCAGAATGGCGTTATCAAGTGATATAGTTCTACCAAACCTTAAATAATATGTGTTATTTGTTTCATTTCAGACTGTTCGGCATGGATTCCCGTATCAACCTACTTCTATAGCATTTGATAATGTACAAAATGTGCTCGCGATTGGAACTAAATCTGGATCACTCCGAATGTATCCTTTATATTATTGTTAACAGGATTTTCTGATTTTTCATGTTGAGTTATCGGGCGAGTGTTTAGTGTCCAGGGGCCTTATTCACTGACGCTGTAAGCCTGAAACTCAGACTTTGACTTAAAATTGCCATTATTCATAATCAGTGCCATTTCTTTGAAATTAGATTTAACCATGTGAAATTTTACCTGACTTATAATTTGTTGTTACCCACTGAACATGTATACAAATTTATATCAAAATCGGTACATTTATATTAACATGAGAGCGAATAGAACATTTGACAATGTAAAGTCTAAGTCTGTGTTTTAGACTTACAGTGTTAGTGAATATTAGGCCCCTGGCCTCAATCTCCTGAAGCAGCTCAAGTAGAAATCTCATCTTAAATTGAGATAAAGGTTAGAAACCACCAAATCAATTTGCTCTATAGCTCAATGTAAAGTGCCCGTAGTAGGCCCAAATTTTCAACTGTTTTTAGTCTATGGCCACCTGGACCACAGATATCATTGTAAAGAGGGGCATTTAAGCTTCAAAATAATGCAATAAAAAAGGGGGGTCATGTATCTTCTAAGAATGTTTTTGTCCTTCAAACATGATTTATCTGTTTTCACACATGCCCGGATTTATAAGTTCTGGGTTTTACCCTAGTCTACTTTCACTTTGGTATCAAGACCAAAATAGTGGAATAATACAAATATTACAGTTTTACTACATCACATGCATATTTACCAACCATTTAAGCTCAATTTCATCATTCAAATCCACATATGTCAAAAAATATCTCCATTTACAGGCAAACCAAAGTTTTTTTAAGGACTACTTGAGTGTATCACCACTTGGTCCGTGGAGGCATTTAGTGGTTCTTTACCTAAATCTGTCTTGGGAGATTGGGGCCTGGGTATAGGTAAAATATGCTATCTGTACCATGATCTTGGGTTATTACTAACTATTAACTAGTGCTAAAGTGTATATATAGTCATTGCTTAATACTCTGTTTTGATCTTTAAGTCTTAGTCTGTTTTATCTTTAAGTTATCATCTTTAATCAGCTACAAAATGGAAATATGCATGGGTTTTAGATGTTCATCAATAATTTGATACAAAATTGTAAATATTTCTTGCCCTTGATCACATACTGTAAGATACAGTAACCGGGCATAATCTCTGTTTTGTCACAATTTTTATTATCTTAAAAGTTATTTAAAAGATTTTTCTGCGTGTTTCATGTATCAAGTAGAAAGGATTTAAATATGTGTGTAAGTTTAAAATGTTTAACTTAGTACTTAAATACTAAAGTACATACCGGTTATAAAGTACATTGTTCATTGAGGCTTGTGATCATTGTCTACTTAAAAACTTTTATTATACCCTTCTTTTAATAGATGAAATAACTGTTTTGACTGTGTCAAATTTTAAACAAGTCTGCTCAGAAAAATCTTAATGAAAATATTGACCTTTGTTATTTTCTGTGCTATTCACACTGTTTCCAAAGAGGGAAACAATCAGGGTTCCCACAGTCAGGGAAAAGTCAGGGGAAAACATTTCTTCAAGGTCAGGGAAAAGTCAGGGAATTTGGAAATGAGTCAAGGAAATTTGGAAATTGAGAAAAAGTCAGGGAAAAGTAGGAATTTTTCAGTAAAGATTTTGAGAAGTGTCATTTCCAAGTAAAGAAAATACCAAAAACTGATTTTTTTTAGCTATTAATGCTTGCTTGGGATAATTTAAAACTATGATTACTTTATGTTAATCAGCAGCCCTTAAACTGCTTCTTGTAACATTTAGATTCCAAATAAATCAAATATAACCTCATGTTCAATGTCCCGATTGCTCAAAAAAGTCAGGGAAAGCTGCTGTCTGTTCAGAAAAAATCAGGGAAAAGTCAGGGAATTTAGTCTTAGAATATTTGTGGTAACCCTGACAGTGTGTTTAATAGTCAATTTAATGATCAGTTTCTTATCAAAACCATGCAAATTACAGGTTCAATGCCCCATACCCCAAAAACCAAATGGCATCCCTTAATGATGACATAGAGGAATATAATGACTCATTGCTTCATAGATATGAATTTTCAAATGTACAGGGGTGTAAAATTTCCAGATTAATCCGGAATTCCGTATTTACATATATTGAAAGACGCATGATTTCTGACCAAAATAAAAAATATTTGATAAAAATGTCTTGAGAAATGTTATGGTCAATCTAATCAAATTCTGTTTTGAAGGAATTTCTTAATAAAAAACCTAATTCAAACATGGAAACAATGTGGTTGAAGGCCTCTTGTTTGTCAATAAGGGCATCTGATTTTCCTGATTTAAGTTTTGCTCCTTTGACACTCCTGAATGTATGAACTACCACTACCAGTATGCTGTTCATCCAAAGCGCCACACATGTAGAGACTTTGTAATTTTCCCGATTCAATCTGCTTTAAATGTTGAATTGACTTGTCAACCATAAAATAATTCCAGAGCTTATATAATAATATACAATCAAATTCTCAGTTTTATTCGGGTATAGCAGAAATTAGATCAAAATCGTACGATCAGACTCTAAATCAGTACTGACTACTGAGATTTTTCTCGATGCAAAAGCAGCAATTTTGAAGAGAGGGGGGGGGGAGAATAACATAGAAACAGAGTGTTCAGTGATCAATGATGACTTGACTTGGATTATTGTCTGAACAGTGATCAATAGTCAGCGTAGCATATACTGTAGATTCCATGGTTATGTGAAAACTCTGAATTAGGCAACATGCAGTTGTATTGGATTTCTAGTATTTCAGTCTACCACCAATGGTTTTGTAAGTTTTGTATGCAATGCTGAAATGTTATGTCTGTTTTCCTCGCACCCCGTTTTTTTCCCGCGCAGACTAGATTTGGGAATTCCATGTAAGCTTTACTCTGATAGTTGTTTTAGGTCGTTCTCCTGGGCATGTCTAACCAAGATATGTAACTTAGTAACCAATACCTCCTAACGGCAAATCTTTGTACTTTATATAAATCATTGCTAATGGTATATTGCAATTTGGGTGTGGGTGGGGAATATTGGCAGGTGTACGGTATAGTTACGGCCCCTTTACTATGATGAGGGGGTATAAACGGCTTTGCACCTGTCAGCCGGTCTGTGTGTATGTGTATATCTGATCGACTGTAGATCAAATTGTTTTCCTTCAATAACTCAATAAGATTTGACCTGATAGTCCATACTCTACTTTACTCAACTGTAAATGTCTTCTTATTGTGTTTAGGTAAATGGGGTCAAAGTTCAAGGTTGCCTCAAGATCCCCAAGACCTTTAATATGAAGTAATTGACCAAATGGTTTCCGATCAATAACTTCTGAACACTGAAATTCTTATGAATTTAGAATTTGATGATTTTACCAGAGTAATAGCCCTTTGTGGGAGATGTTTGTTTTTGTGACAAAAAAGCTCTTCTAATATAGATAAACCATATTTTTTGAGCCGTGACTAATTTATGCAGGAAGGTTGATTTGCCCTCAAAGGATAGATATAAGGTATGTATTAAGGCTTAAGCAATATAATGTGATCAATGACAGTAACCAATCCTTGGCCCTAAGAGATTTTAACCAGGTATATTCCCATACCATGACTAAGAAGTGTAACCTTCTGTCACGGCTCAAAAAACATGGTTTATCTTTATTATTATAACTCTAACGTGATATAGGGACCTGTGCCACATAAAGTAAACAGGTCAATCAGGTATAAAAACAAATTATATTCAAATAAGAAAAGACGTAATTATTACTGGTGATTAAATAGATAAATCAAACATCTACCTAAATCGATGTAATGGTCAGTGATTTCTGTTTATATTGACATTGCAGATTATCATTTTAGAGTTATACTTGAGGTTGGTATAGCTTGACCAGATTTAGTAGGCACTCCGGACATATTCCGTGCATATTTCGGACAAAGTCGGTGCAAAAATAAACAAATATTACCGTTAAGTACCGACTACGCTTACGGAAAATAATACATGCTTCCGAAGTTTAATGAGTGCCTACTAAATCTGGTCAAGCTATATGTTATTTGTTGTAACAGTGCTTGTTGTTTATCCTGGACCTTCATATTGTCCTTAGAAGTTTTGTACTTAAACTATGCAAATGCCAATTTTTCGGGTAATCCAAATGGACTATTTCATAAAAGGTTGATTAAACTTTTTATGGACACAGCATTGAATGCAGTACTGTTTCACCTTGACCATGAGTACAGATTTGGTCAACCAGGCGTAGATTTACATTGTCACCATGGTAGCGATGTTGCTGTGTTACAGATCCTGTTCCTCATCAATGAGGTATGTATTATAAATGTAGATCTCGAGGGAAACATAGACAGGGTCACAGTAGTGTACATTTTCCTGATTTATCAGGAATCCTGGATTTATGATTCCGGAAAAAGCAATGACTTGTGACCAACATAAGAGTTATTTAATGAAAATATATCAAGAAAATTTTAATGGCAACGTTATGGTAAGTTAAATATGCTGTGAAGGATTTTATATGATACAAACTCAGTTATATATGGATATAATGTCATTTTTTTTTGGGCGAAACTATTTGTTCGCTTACAATTTTCCTGATTTTTACTTTGGCCCTGTTGATTCCCCGGAAACATAGAATAGACCCAGACGAGGGAGCAAGTGCATGGGGGGAAAGAATGAGAGCATTGGTGATGATGAAAGAGTGCATTGGGATTCGGAACAGGAGCATGGTGAATTGAATGGGGGAAGGGAACATGTTACAATAGCATAGGAAAGAGAGTGAGATCTTTTGTCAAAGGGCCAATAATATGGGGAAGGGAATGAAACATGGGGAAGGGAATGAAACATTGGAAAGGGAATGAAACATTGGGAAGGGAATGAAACATTGGGAAGGGAATGTAACATTGGGAAGGAAGATTGAGCAGGAAGAAGATTAACTGTAAATAACTGTATAAAAAATAAACTTTAAAATATTAAGTTTTGCCATGATTTTATTCCCCCTACAAAGACCTTTCAAAACAATTTGGGCTTAAATTCGCTGGTAGAAATGATAATATTGGAATTAATTCATTCCCATAGTATTAGCCGCAACGTATCAAATCTATAAAACCGACTGTATATATATTTCAGGGAGCTTTAGTTACATGTTGTTCTGATGATAGTCTTCACTTGTGGAACTTCAGACAAAAACGACCAGAAATTGTTCATTCCTTAAAATTTCAGAGAGAAAAGTAAGTATAGTAATACATTTGTTAAGACGAGCATCAATAAGACTAGTTCTAAAATATGCCAATACGGAGACCCTAGCGACTAAATGAGGCATATTATTACTGCAGTGTCCCGATTTAAAAAATTCATAGTTATGCCTCATTTGGTCGCTAGGGTTACAGTTTTGCCATGTTTTTGTGAAACTAGGTTGTCCTGCGGCGGGGATTTGTGGAACAAACAAATATAATGCATCAAGTTTACCTTTCCAATACCTGTATTGCTTTTAACTTATAGCTTGTAACATTATTTCACATGGGCACCCGGAAATATAAGAGCTCAACTATCTGACAATCAGATAATTTCAGATTTGTGATTTTAACCCTGCCTCTTGCAGAAAAATAACGAAAAGTCCCAAAGATTATGCTTAGTAAGTATTTCCTGGTCCAATGTTATGTACTTTACCATACAGTTCTAACCTTTGTATATTGAGGGCTCAGTGGCAAAACTATAGTACATGCATCTGTAAATTGATGTAATTACCATAGTTATTGATTTACATGTATGTTTCTGCATTATGAGCATATAATTAAAGTGTATAGAGCTATATTCTAACAGTCATTTAATGTCAAAATAATTACTTGCATTGTTTTTAGTATGATACTAGACTACCTTAATTGCAAATTAAAACTTTGGATGGGTTCCGTGTACTTCGATTCAATCGTCGAAAAATAGACGATTCTTATAATTTCATAGGGTGTTCTAGAACACTTTCATATGAAAATGAACAGTTCGCATGTCCAATAAAGAGAGAGTTTCTGTTAAAACTGGAGCGAAAAATGATCAAATGCTTATGAAAGCATAATTGTTTTTCAGTTTTTTTAAAACTTTTTTAAAAATTATCGTACGATATAGCTCTATACACTTTAATTTCATCATAAATATATTATGTTATGTTACTAAATGTTTGTTTAAATGTTACTAATTACTGGTAATTATATATTTCAGAATAACTCACTCTCAATTATCATTCCAAAGTAAGTGGTTATATATTGGTACAGATCGTGGCAACATACATATTGTCAACATTGAGTCATTCGTACTCTCCGGCTATGTCATTAATTGGAATAAAGCTATAGAATTGTAAGTATACAATGTAATACCGTAAACATGTTTATATTCGTGGGGATTTAATTTCCTGGATTTTGTTCGATGATCTCAACCTCGAATCTCCTAAGAATATTAAACATGCTATAATATCTAATCCAGTGGATAATGTAACCTTGAAAACACGTCCCCTCCAATTGGTCTTTTTCACAAAAAAACATGAAATTGTGACCCTTTGAAGTTAAATGATTTTACAGTGAATAAATACAGTAAGTGATTAGTTTCAGTTTCTGGTGGTTTTGGTGAGGAACTGAACCACAAAATATAATTTTCTCGTCACACTTCCCTCTGCCCCTTGGGGGATGGGGTTTGCTCCTTTAGGGATGGGAGGGGGCAAAGAGCCTAAAAATGCCCCCTTCCTCTCTGTTAACCAACCTCAAATTCACTGGACCAAAGGTTTTTTCTGTTTCATGATCCACAACAACCCAATTGAATTGCAATTTGCTAAGTTCAATGATATTCCCCACTCAAAAATAAGTGATTTTACATTTTACAGTGTTTCCTAGTACTGTAAATTTTAAATCATTAATTTTATGGGGGATTAAACTTTGTGGATTTCTTGGTTCACCTGCAACCAAGAAATCAAATCCCATCAAACAATAATTTAGACCCTTGTATTTATTACCTGAAATGCAAATTCCACAAATTAACCTCCCATCAAATTGACTTTTTTACCAAAACTACAAAATTTCGTCTCATTGAAATTAAATGATTTTACAGTAACTTGATATGAACTGGTTGGTAACTCAAAAGTAGTCTTGGTTGTATCAGCAGAGATTTCCCAGGGCGTTTTAATGTCTGGGCCCAGTGCGCTTGGATTCCAAAATCCAGTTTGCCAGTGCGCTTACCGGTACAATTTGAATTGCGCTTAAAATTGCGCTTAAAAAGTAAAACCCGAAAAATTAAATATGTCTTACGAACAATGCATCACATTCAAGAATGTGTTAATTGGCTTTTATTTCATGAGGAAAAGTTGGTATCTGATTATTTTGTTGTATTTGTGATATGGCCCCTAAAACCTCCCAAAGTTGCACCATTTCAACATCCCAAATTGATTTTTTTTTCAAAATATGGGACGGGACACCCCTCTCGTACCCACTCCAATTGCGCTTAGAAAACATTCTGGGTAAATCCCTGATCAGTGCCTTGTATCAGGTACCTGCAATTTTCCTGATTTATCCGGAATCCTGGATTTATCATTCCTGGAAGAGCTATGACTTCTGACCTAAAGAAAAGTTATTTGATGAAAAGATCTCAAGAAATGGCAAAGTTATGTGGTCAATTTAATCTGCATTGAAGAATTTCTCTAATAAAAACTGAGTTAAGTATGAAAATAATGTTATTGAAGGCCTCTTGTTTGGCAAAAATGTTCGGCGGCGTAAAATTTTCCTGATTTCTGATTTGACCTTGTTGACACCCCTGTATGTTACAGACCAATAGTTGATATCCGGAACTCTGTGCAAGGTGGTTTTCCCCTTAATTTACATGTTGGTACAAACAAATCTGGCCTAGTTATACTAGTTTTGCATTCATATGCAAAAATAGCTGACACCAACTCTATTGTCCATATATGAATATTCAATAGGCTCAAGGATTATAACGGTAAAACTCTATTTGTACCTACAGATTAGTGGAGATCCAGAGTAGGTCAATTGACCTCTATTTGTTGAGCTGGGGGTATTGCACCCTGATTCCTTGTACAACAAAACTGTCTCTTCCCTCTATGTTGGAGGTCATTGACCAATCTGGCACTCTCTACCAGTAGCTGCTAGATAGCCATAAAATATGCCTTTGTGAATTCTAAAATCTACTTTTAGCCCTCTTATTTATAATTATATCTACATAAAGTGAGTGAGACATAAAATGGAGTTTGTGCCTGACATGGATACCTGCCAAGTACTCCTATTAAAGTGGAGTTACTCCTATTTTCGTTGATTAAATTCTGTTTTCCAAGTTCACCTACCTTGCACAAAAGTACATTTGGTTCATTTTATGATCTTCTGTCCCATATGTTTAACCAGTAGAATTAATACATGCCTTGTTTATGCATCTAAATCCCTTTTAAATGATATTTAAGTGCATCTTGTGACATGTTTCACTTTATCACTCCTATTTTGGATTTAACTTGCTTGACAGTTATGGTTTGTATGGGGTGTCACAATGTGTGTCCTCTCTTGCTCTTCTTAACCTGTGTTCAGAGTTCAATGATACTGTAAATACTCAGCCATAAGTCGGGCGAAAACAGTCCCAAAAAAAGTTAAAAAGTCACCCCGCGACTTATGGAAGAGTTTACTGCATTACTACCGATTTTGTCAGAAAATCATTTCATTACTCCTGACTTTATCTGAAACTGACCGCATCTCCCTGACTTTATCTGAAAATGACCACATTCACATCAACTTTGTTTGAAAATTACTACACTCCTCCATATTCTGTCTGAAAATCACCACATTCCTCCCAACTTTAGCTGAAAATGACCACAATTCCTTCGACACTTGACACTGAGCACATGATTTCAGCTTTCACAAAAATGGAAAACTATACATGCGACCTATGAAAGGGTTTAGACAAAAACCTTGATTTTTTATTCAAAAGTCCCCCTGCGACTTATGGCTGCGTATTTATGGTACTTCACTTGTGGATACTTTGTAGTATAGTGTAGTTGTGTAGTTGTGTGTACATGTATTGTGAGGAAACTTTGGGTCCATTGAATATTGCTAGACTTATCATCCTTTGTTGACTGTGGTATGGTAGGCATATAGAATCCGCCAAAAGTAGAAGTCTGTCATAGAAAATGGCAAAAGATAACTTAATTATATATTTCAAATATGTTGGTATTACCCCACCTATAATTTCTTTCCTTCTCTCTTCATCACTATCCTGCTCTCTTTCTTACTCTTTATACACTATAAATTCTCAAAAAATCATAACAACATACACAGAATATTACGTTATACTACGTAACCAATCTATATAGTTGTATGTGAATGTAATATTGTATGTATATATGTATTACTATGTATAATGTCTTATGGAAATAAAAACGTTAAAGAAAAAAAAAAAGAAAAAAAAAAAGAATCCGCCACAAGTTGTCCTTGGAGATCAACATGTCTTAAACGAGTCTAGAAAAAACAAGTAATGTTGCGAGTCTGAGGCAAGCTAAATGTTTTCATGACAAATTTAAGAAAATTCAATGTGGATCTCAAAGACAACAAATGACAGATTGTTTTTATCAAATGATTATTGTTATCGTTTGGAGTGTGATGGGACCTTAACTTTAATGGTGTACTTTTGAGATCTACAAAGAGACATGTGAGAAATGTAAACAAATCAATATATTTTTCAGATCTAGAAAGACACATCCTGGACCAGTGTTACATTTAAGTGACAATCCCTTGGACCCTGGAAAGGTGAGTGTTGACATACTTGTTGTGGTATTACTAGTGTCTAGTCCCAGAGGTCCTACACTTAAATATTTTAGTCACTGGTCGAACAGAAAAGAAGCCTAAAATTTGTAAAAAAAAAAAAGCTATTGGTCTGTCTCTGGTCCTTTTTGACGTTCACTTGCCTACTCTGGCCAGCAGACAACAGTGTTAGTGTTGAGCCCTGTTTCTAGTAATCAGCAATTATCTTGAAATCAAGATTATCTGCACTAGAAAAAAGGATTTTGTGCAGGAAATAGAAGTTACTTAATGGAAAAATTTAATGTTTTGACTTAGTTACGGTCAATTGAAATTTGCTTTAGCTTAAATTTAACCAAAAAATTCCTTTGAAAGTTTCGGTGTAGAGATAGGTACTACAATGGAACTCGTTACAGACATGCATTTTATTAGCTCACCTGACCACAATGTGGTCATGGTGAGGTTTTGTCATACCGAGATGTCCGTCGTCCGTCGTGCGGCGTGCGGCGTGCGTCGTGCGTCCGTCAACAATTTCTTCAAACGACTTCTCCTCCTAAACCGCTTGGCCAAATTTGATAAAACTTAACAGGAATGTTCCTTGGGAGGACCTCTACCAAAGTTGTTAAAAAAATTCCAGTCCGTCGCATAACTAGGTCACACAGGCTAAAAATAGATTTTCAAAAAGGAAACTTCAAAAATCTTCTTCTCTGAAACCGTAAGGCCTAGAGCTTTCATATTTGGTATGTAGCATCACCTTGGGGTCCTCTACTAAGATTGTTAAAATTATGTCCCTGGGGTCAAAATTGGCCCCGCCCCGGGAGCCCTTAGTTTTACATTGAGTTATATAGGGGAAACCTTAAAAAATCTTCTTCTCCAAAACCGCTTGGCCCAGGGCTTTCATATTTGGTATGTAGACTCAGCTAGAGGTCCTCTACAAAGTTTGTTCAAATTATGTCCCTGGGGTCAAAATTGGCCCCGCCCCGGGGGCCCTTAGTTTTACATAGAGTTATATAGGGGAAACCTTTAAAAATCTTCTTCTCCGAAACCGCTTGGCCCAGGGCTTTCATATTTGGTATGTAGACTCAGCTAGAGGTCCTCTATCAAGATTGTTCAAATTATGCCCCTGGGGTCAAAATTGGCCCCGCCCTGGGGGCCCTTAGTTTTACATAGAGTTATATAGAGAAAACTTTAAAAAATCTTCTTCTCCGAAATTGCTTTGCCCAGGGCTTTCATATTTAGTATGTAGACTCAGCTAGAGGTCCTCTACAAAGATTGTTCAAATTATGTCCCTGGGGTCAAAATTTGCCCCGCCCCGGGGGCCCTTAGTTTTACATAGAGTTATATAGGGGAAACCTTTAAAAATCTTCTTCTCCGAAACCACTTGGCCCAGGGCTTTCATATTTGGTATGTAGACTCAGCTAGAGGTCCTCTACAAAGATTGTTCAAATTATGCCCCTGGGGTCAAAATTGGCCCGCCCCGGGGGCCCTTAGTTTTACATAGAGTTATATAGAGAAAACCTTAAAAAATCTTCTTCTCCGAAATTGCATGGCCCAGGCCTTTCATATTTGGTATGTAGACTCAACTAGAGGTCCTCTACAAAGGTTGTTCAAATTATGTCCCTGGGGTCAAAATTGGCCCCGCCCCGGGGGCCCTTAGTTTTACATAGAGTTATATAGAGAAAACTTTAAAAAATCTTCTTCTTTGAAATTGCTTGGCAGTAGGGCTTTCATATTTGGTATGTAGACTCAGCTAGAGGTCCTCTTCAAAGATTGTTCAAATTATTCCCCTCGGGTCAAAATTGGCCCCACCCTGGGGGTCACCATTTTACTTAGACTTATATAGGGAAAACATATAAAAAATATTCTTGTCGAAAACTACAATGCCTAAGAGCTTTGATATTTGGTATGTATCATCATCTAGTGGTCCCCTACCAAGATTGTGCAAATTATGCCCCTGGGGTCAAAATTGGCCCAGCCCCGGGGGTCACCGTCTTACATAGACTTATATAGGGAAAACATATAAAAATTTTCTTGTCTAAAACTACACTGCATAGAGCTTTAATATTTGGTATGTAGCATCATCTAGTGGTCCTCTACCAAGATTTTTCAAATTATGCCCCTGGGGTCAAAATTGGCCCCACTCGGGGGTCACCGTTTTACATAGACTTATATAGGGAAAACATATTAATATCTTCTTGCCTAAAACTAGACTGCCTAGAGTTTTGATAATTGGTATGTAGCATCATCTTGTGGTTTTCTACCAAGATGTTCAAATTATTCCTTTGGGTGAAAATTGTGCAGGGTTTATAATCAGGTGAGCGATATTGGGCCATCATGGCCCTCTTGTTGTCAGAATTAGGCATTATGCCCTAGCTCTGTGATTATAAATATACTTGTTCTCATTCTAAAACTCCATACTCCATGCTAAAACTTGATAAACAGCTTAGAATTTTGCTTAAAAACCAACACCAATCTGTAGCTAATGATCTAATTAAGAAAATGAACGGCGTAGAACGCCCAAATAATAGTTTGGTAACGAAGAACTTGCTCCAACTGGAGTATGAGTTTGAGCATGGAGTATGTTCTCCGATGTTTATAATCACCGGACCAGGTTACATCTAGTATCAAGTATAGATCCTGTATTTACAAACCTGTAGTACTTAGAGTAATTAGTTTCTGCAACAATGAAATGTCTGCAGATTTCATCATGAAAGCAATAAAGTTGTCCTAACTTCTCCCCCTAATTAGACCCCCGGGACTCTGACCTCTTCCTGTCACGCCTCCGTAAAATCCTCAACCTACCCTGGGACCCATGTCATACTTAATATAGTAGTCGGGCCAGTCTGTAATGTCATATGAAGATATAGGGTATATACTATATAAACTGGTTTCAATGTGATGTCATGTCTTGTTTCCTATCCAGCTAGCCTCCACAAAATTTCGCCTAGAAGAGAAAATCATCATTTCGCTGTAATCTATCATGGCTATGGCTACGTAACATTGCCTCACATCAAGCTTGTGATATTGTCTAGACATTTCCCCATTATATTCTGCCTATTTAATCTGCTTTGATAATCATTTGAAAGAAGTTAACAAGTATTGGCATGCATTAAGCTGCATATTTATTGAATAATGGATTTGTAAGGATTGTTTTACCGATAGATAGATGTCTGACGTCTCCGTAGTACTCTACACAAATTTGATGGGATAAATTATTCCATACTAATGGT
Organism: Spisula subtruncata; assembly: GCA_963678985.1. Lineage (NCBI taxonomy): Eukaryota > Metazoa > Mollusca > Bivalvia > Venerida > Mactridae > Spisula > Spisula subtruncata. Next base: position 52,697,706 of record OY787664.1, on the reverse strand, counting down.
ATTCAGTTTTTCATGAAATTGTTCTGCGGTAGACTAATATAATAGTACACTGATCTTAAAACATCGCCAGTTAATAATACCCAAAATAATTTACTCAGAAAGTGCACATGTACTCCATTCTACAAAAGTAATCAATAAATAACACTCAAAATACAGTCCTTTCAAAGTCAAATGAGAACGGTTGTAAATATACTCATATCATCCAGCAGGTAAACTATGTTTATCTAGGTTTAACTGGGTGTACCTGGGTTATCGGTATTCGCCGCTATTTGTTTGAATGGGATAGTTCCCTTATTAGTATTACTTATTGGATCGACTATAGTTGTATTCAGTTCTGCAAGAATTTGTTTTGTCAAAGATTAGACCTGTGAGTCTAGAAAAACACATTTAGTTAATAAAACTCTAAATCAGGCCCAGTCTAAATGATTATAATTCAGATCTAAATGAATTGGTTCCGTCAAAGGGAAGACTAGTCTAAAATTTAAATCAGTAAGTCAGACCAGTCTAAAAATGAAGTCAGTATTTGACCAGTCTAAAATGAAATCAGTAGTAGACCTGTCTAAAATGAAGTCAGTTGTAAACCAGTCTAAAATGAAATCAGTAGAAGACCAGTCTAAAATGAAGTCAGTTGTAAACCAGTCTAAAATGAAGTCAGTAGTAGACCTGTCTAAAATGAAGTCAGTAGTAGACCTGTCTAAAATGAAGTCAGTAGTAGACCAGTCTAATAAAATGCAGTCAGTTGTAGACCAGTCTAATAAAATGCAGTCAGTTGTAAACCAGTCTAAAATGAAGTCAGTTGTAAACCAGTCTAAAATGCAATACATTCAATCAGAGAATAAGAGTAACCAATCTGGATCAGATTTCAGTCGCTCTAGGTTCTGGCCCCATTCTCCCAAAATGTCTATGTATACAAACTAGAAAATCTACAAGTCTCAACTCAAATTGAGACTTTACTCAAATCAGAGTCGTCGGAAATATATCGTAAGTTTGAGCTCTCAAAATTTTACTGTAATGATCTTTCTGTCTTGCGATGCCAGACTCCCATTGAAATAAACATGAAATCACATGAGAATATTTGGGATAAGATTTAGTTCAGATTGAGATGCTTTAGGATATTGGGTCCTGGAAATAGTCTGGAGTGAGTAGAACAGCGTAAAAAGATGATCAGTTAGTAATACTCCAGATCATTAATATATATTCGGCTAGAAAAAAAGGAGTGGATCAGTCTGGGTGATATTTCAGTGTCGTGCTAGGTACTGGTATAAGGTCTATCATGGGTTCTGTGTGGATTGTTACGTTACGGTGTCCATCATCATTATATATTAATGATTACGGAGAATCTGGTCATTTTCTGAGTAATTATGATGTATAACCGTGCAGTAATGGTGTTTATCTAAGAATAACCGTGTGAGATATATTTGTCTGTCAATAAGCTGAGCCCAGTCTGTGACATATCTGCTCGCGATCTACTCGCCAATCTAGCCGCAATCAGATTATATACTCTGACTACCAGATCTCTGATCAGTTACTTGTTTATACACTACTGTAGCACTGTATTGACACACCGTCTACTTGATGTGTATTGGTTACATGTTTCATGTCCTTGAAAACTGGTGATAGAAGGCAGGGAGGGGGGGGGGGTAATTAATGCACAGGGGTAGAAATGAGGCGGGAGGCGGAAATTCACTGGCGATTTGACCATTCTTGTCAGCTACTTTTTGCTATTTTCTTCTCTGTTACTTAAGTGAGATATAAAATCAACCGCCTACTTTTGAAGATTAACTGTCTACATGAAAACATATCGAGGGCTTAGTGCAAAACTATGGTATGTGCCTCTATAAATCAATGTAGTTACCATAGTTTTGCGCTGAGCCCTCGATATATACCCCTGGGTACCGTTTTATCAAAGCGTTTACGGAAATCGTAAACTTACGATCAAATTTTAATTCTTTATAATACCTTTAGAACAATAATTTGTGGTAAAGTGAGCTGTAATACTAATCAAGATTCGGTTAATGAACACCTACAAACAATATCTGCCCCCAATGTGCTGTTGTTAAAGAATTACACTGAATTTAAATTTGAACGTAAGTTTACGTTTTCCGTAAGTTTGTTGATAAAACGGTACCCAGATGCATCAATTTAACATGTTTCGTGACATTGAGGACTGGTCAGGTCAAAGAGAGGGGGTTGTGTTGGTTAAATGTAACTCAGTGTTGCATTTTGGTTTTGACAACTGTGAATCTATTCCCACTGAATTAAAAAAATCAATGAGTCCCACTATGTAAAAAATAAAGTATTTCCAAAATTTATTGAGTCCCTAGCCAATATAATGAGTCTGGTACTGCGGGACACGCTCCAAAATGATACACTACATTTTTTTGTGGCTTTGAGAGCCGATGATAGTGAACGGAGTAGGTGGGGGGGGGGGGCTAATTAATGCATCAATATATTTGTCTCTGTCCTGTCTTGACCAGCTATCTAATGAAAGATTTGTATAAAGTGAGCCAAATATTGACCAGTCGTCACTACGGTGATCTCACTAGCTCATTATTTGTCTATGCTTTGTTAATCTCGATACTTCTCTTTGTGAATATAGTAGATTATGCAACCATGTATAATAATTGCTACTGAAAGAAAGCTTTTGTTATATACTGGTAGACCTGCTGAAAATACAAGCACAGTCTGTTCAAAGTTAAATGATAACGGTTGTAAACATCAGCTCGTCCGTCAGGTTAACTTTATTTATCTAGGTTTAACTTGGTATACCTGAGGTAACGGTAGTCTACGCTATTCTTTCGAATGGGATAGTTCCCTCATTAGTATTACTTATTGAATCGACAGTATCACTAGCATTGTTGACAAATAAAAAATGAAATAAAATTGACAAATATGAAGGTTTTTCTAATGTTTATCTTTGTTCAATCTTGTGTGTCACTACGTTACAAACATGTAACCATTCAAACTATATTTGAAACTTTCATTAGAGCTGAACCTTACTTGCAGCCAAACCTTTAGTAAAGTTAGTATGGGTGTTGGAAATAGAACAGTACTCAGTCTTTATTGATGTTAGTGGAGATTATATATATATATACAGTGCCCACCAAAAATATGGATACACTTTTTGACAGATGCAGAATTATAATTGGTTTAATTATTCCATATCTATTGGTCAGACGGAAACAATGTTTGCAATTTCTGAAAAACCAGTTAATGAAGGAGTAAATAATGTGACAAATAGAAAGATGAACATTTTCTGATTTAAAAATAAACTATGGGGTTCAAGGGGCTGAATTTGCCATATTATATGATCATGTTGTCGTGCAAAGCTGGCGAAGAAACTTAATATTTTCCATCTAGGGTACCAATCAATGTATTGTCTTTACACTAAATAAATAAAAAATATTCCTGGTGTTAAAAAACATTGTTGCTTCTCTGTTCTGCAAGTAGTGTTATAAAGGCAAGTAAATGGGGAAAAACTCTCTGTATCCATATTTTTGGTGGGCACTATATATAGCTTCACTGATGCACAAATGTTGCATGTTGAAATTGATGTGTGTTGCTTCGTGTGTCAAGCATGCTGAGCATAGCCTTTATTTGCCAGTCAGCTTTCTGTGTATATGAAACTTCTTTGTTCAATCCATACAAAAAGAAATCAAAAGATACAGTTAATGTTGAATAAAGTGAGTTATTATGAATTATTGCTGTAACAAATAGCATGTATTGTTGGCAAACCCTACACATGTAATTCCTGCCTTTATATTTCACTGTTTCATGTACAAGCATTAAAGGGTAAACAACAGGAAATAACAATTATTGCTATAACTCATTTAGTAAGAGCAGTCATCTGTATACAAACAAATACTGTAAAATCAGTAATTTACGTCAGGCATTAAATTTCGTGGATTTCGTGGTTCACCTTCTACCACAATATCAAATCCAATCAAACAATAATTTTGACCCTAAGGTATTTAATACCTTAAGTCCAAAATCCACGAATTAACGTCACATCGAAATGGTATTTTTTTTACCAAAATCACAAAATTTCGTCACATGAAAATTAAATGATTTTACAGTTGGTTGTACATGAACCTAGCAATGTTTCTTATTAATTTGACTGATGTCTGTGCATGAGTATATATGGTCGGCCTAGTGGATAGGGTATTGATTTTCTTCACCGTTTTGTCGATTGAAATGTTTGAAACAATAACACATTGATATATCATCGTATTCATGTGATAGATCTGATTAGATAAACTGTAACAGCATCTGTAAGGTTCCTATCACTATAAATATAAACAGTAAACAGTAAACAGTTTGATGGATCCTTCAAATCCAGAATCATTCCTGACTGTAGTGTTCCCACTGACATTTTTATTTGGGGGGTACAAATAGAGGTCTTCTTACTATACTGTGATCCCCTGAGTAACAGATATATAGTAGAGTGCATCAAAACTGGGTGTGACAGCAAGCATTTTGGGGGTAAAAAATCCTCATTTTTTTTTTTTCGAAAACTGGGACATCATGTAATAGAAAGAATAAACTTTTCTGCAGAAAATGAAAATAATTGCTGCAGAAAATGAAAGTAATTGCTGCAGAAAATGAAAGTAATTGCTGCAGAAAATGAAAGTGATTGCTGCAGAAAATGAAAGTAATTGCTGCAGAAAATGAAAGTAATTGCTGCAGAAAATGAAAGTAAGTTGACGAAAAAGTTCAAATTATTTACTAATTATTGAAGCACAATATAATCCACATCCACACAGAAAAGACATCACTTAGCCAGTCACACATGAATTAGACAGACGAAACAACCTTATCCGGAAAATATTATATTTCAAGCAATCGGCTATGGTCATTTGAAATTGTATAAACTGAATTTTAACAAAGTAGCAATGATTTAATGAGTGGTATTCTGGTAACAGAAATAATCTATACAATGTATGTACACCAGAGAACACATCAATGCAACATTAACCATTCTATACAGTGTATGTACACTAGAGAACACATCGATGCAACATTAACCAATCTGTACAGTGTATGTACACTAGAGAACACATCAATGCAACATTAACCAATCTATAAAGTGTATGTACACTAGAGAACACATCAATGCAACATTAACCAATCTATACAATGTATGTACACTAGAGGACACAGCAATGTAACATACATGAAAGCCAATCTATACATTGTATGTATACTAGAGGACACATCAATGTAACATAAACCAATCTATACAGTGTATGTATACTAGAGGACACATCAATGTAACATAAACCAATCTATACAGTGTATGTACACTAGAGAACACATCAATGTAACATACATGAAAGCCAATCTATACAGTGTATGTACACTAGAGAACACATCAATGTAACATACATGAAAGCCAATCTATACAGTGTATGTATACTTCAGGACACATCATAGTAACATAAACCAATCTATACAGTGTATGTACACTAGAGAACACATCAATGTAACATAAACCAATCTATACAGTGTATGTACACTAGAGAACACATCAATGTAACATAAACCAATCTATACAGTGTATGTACACTAGAGAACACATCAATGTAACATACATGAAAGCCAATCTTCTATACAGTGTATGTACACTAGAGAACACATCATGTAACAGAAATGAAAGCCAATCTATACAGTGTATGTATACTGGAGAACACATCAGTTTAACATAAACCAATCTGTACAGTGTATGTGCACTAGAGAACACATCAATGTAACATAAACCAATCTATACAGTGTATGTACACTAGAGAGCACATCAATGTAACATTAACCAATCTATACAGTGTATGTACACTAGAGAACACATCAATGTATCATAAACCAATCTATACAGTGTATGTACACTAGAGGACACATCAATGTAACATAAACCAATCTGTACAGTGTATGTACACTAGAGAACACATCAATGTAACATAAACCAATCTATACAGTGTATGTACACTAGAGAACACATCAATGTAACATAAACCAATCCATACAGTGTATGTACACTAGAGAACATGTCAATGTAACATAAACCAATCTATGCAGTGTATGTACACTAGAGAACACATCAATGTAACATAAACCAACCTTTACAGTGTATGTACACCAGAGAACACATCAATGTAACATAAACCAATCTATACAGTGTATGTACACTAGAGGACACAGCAATGTAACATGAACCAATCTATACAGTGTATGTACACTAGAGAACACATCAATGTAACATGAACCAATCTATACAGTGTGTGTACACTAGAGAACACATCAATGTAACATGAACCAATCTATACAAGGCATTGATACATTATTGTTACTCGGAAACTTAATCTTTATGTACCACAAGATCAATTTTGCTAAGAGCTATTGCACAATATATCACACCAGTTCTGGGAATAACAACTGAGTCTCGTTCTACGAGTTAAATAATTAAACTGTCCATGGGTGCTATATCCTACAATTAGTGGTTCAGTCAGTGATGAATGAAAACATTTACAAAATAAAAGAGAGGAGATATTTCTTGGTTTCCTTGATCAAGTTAAAGCCTCATGTTTGGATGAGAGAAAAAAAACCTCGTTGATAGTTTCAGTGTGTATTGATTGGATTGGTGTATAGCTTGGCTATTTTGACTTGAACCTGACCTTTATGCAAGAATATATTACAAGGTTCTTGCTTTGATTATATCAATTTCCGCAAGCAAATCGTGCGATATCGGCATTTCAAATTTGTGTTTGTATTACATCTCGAGCGCCTTCGTGATACTCCCCGATTATGAAAACATACACTCTGTGTTATAAACGTAGGCAATATATCAACTGTTAAATTATGCTTATAAAAAGGTCAGGCTCGTGTCAAGTTGGGCGAGCTATAGCAATCCTATAGAGTCTCGTAGTGTCCTGGGTATCACTGCTGCTTGCCTTCTTGTACTCTAAACATACCGCATACATTTTGCAAAAGGGGGGAGGGGCTTTTATATTTTGGGTCTCAATTTTCCAAAATAATTTATAGGTTTTCAATGAAAATGGTGACAAAATCATAAAAAAGGTCTATTTTATTAATGAAGCAATAAATCATGTAAAAGATCAATAAGTATACAATTTTTCAAAAACAAAATTTCTCCAAAAAAAGGGGTGCTTTTATTATGGGGTGAGCTATTATTCGGGTGTATATGGCAATCAGTTACATCCAGTTTGAATTATGTTGAAACTTTATTGATTTAATCCACTTCCAAGTTTTTTTTAAAAAGTCCTACGAGAGAATGTTTGTATAAATCATTAAATGTCAATTGCTAGTAGATGAATTTGATTCTGTCCGTTGATAGTAGATGTGGGCTGAACGTAATGTTTCCGAGAGACAATTTCATCTCCCACGAATTTATTGACTAAAATAATAATGATACTCACTGTATTGGATTAGGTTGTTCTCAGTGAAGGTGTAGGCGAGTTGGGACAATTGACAAAATTGACGGATGAAATTTTAGTGGTGCACGGTTTTATGGCTGTTTTATGTCCTAACATTCGATTACATATTAACTTGAATTTATTTCTAGCATTTAATCTTAGAAAAAAGATTGGACAATTTTTTTATCATCATTATGTTTAGAAACACATTTTTGTTGTTTAGTTAGGTAATGTAATACCCTGACTTAGATAGGAATGTATTATGGTACTTGCTACAGTATTTGAACCCAGGGCCGGTATTTATAAAGCATCTTAAGTGAAAACTTAGAATTTTCTTAAAATCTCAAATTTTCCTTAAGTGTATCAGCTTAACAGGAAAACTAATATTAACACTGATTTACATTGTTTAGAAGCATTATGTAAAAAGCTACAATAATCATATAGAAAACATTGGCTTTTTTTCATTTCTTGTGAAGTACGGGCAGCTCAATATTTTAACTTAAGTCAAAATACTTAAGTTTTCACTTAAGATGCTTTATAAATACCGGCCCAGGTTTCAAAGTTGAGTTATATGTAGTAAGATGATAATGTTCACAAAATTATTTTTTGGGAGATTTCTTTTGTGCTGATCAAATGTCGTTACTTGTTCTGCCCAGTTGTGGGAGGCATACATTTTTGTGTTAAATAACCTTCTTTTTTTTTGCAAACAAGTACATGATGCTAAAAATTCAGTCAGTCGTTTAAATAACATGTGATTGACCCAAACGTTAGGGTCGCGTGTGTATCAAGAGGGCACTTTAGATGCTATGCATGCTTATTTTGTAATTGAACAATATTGCGGCCAGTGTTATTCTTACACCTCAAATTGGAAGTGCATGCAATGGAAATTAATCTACAAACTGACAAAGTTTCCATTTGTCAATAGTCTACAAAATTTAACCACCCACGATTGTGAAGAATTAGACGGTACAATATCAGAGTGATTATATGCAGACATGATGAACACCGAACGCATGTTCTACCATATTGATTTACACAAACACCCCCCCCCCCCCCCCCCCCCCCCCTGTCTATAACATGACCTGTCTTAGCACTTGATTGTGCACTAAATATACGGAAATACAGAAAACCGACTCACGATTGAATGTTTAAAATACCAAGTGATTGACTTCCACAATCCCTTGGTAACCCTTATGTAAAATTGATTCTCAATTATTCTCACTTTTCCGATATCTTTACATGAATATAAACCTGAAGAGTATAAAACTGCATGATAAAAATTTGTGAATCATCGGCTGACTTGAATCTCTGGCATCATACGATTGATGATGTTAACAGGGCTATCGCTTGGCTGAATTTGGGGTCCAATTTAAGGCCCATTGTGGTGGGGGGTGGGGGGAATTTAAGTCTGAATTCCTCCTGTAACGTCATGTGAATGAAAGTTTAAAGAAATATTGCTTATAACTTATAAGGTATGCAAAAACCACCCATATATAATAATAAACTTTAACCTGACCTTTTCCGATGAAATATGCTTAACCTGTTAGGAATGACTACCTATATCAATAAAGACCACTTTTTGCTGACTGTATTGTGTTATAATAAGTTTAGCATTTGAAGGGCAGTGTTTTATTTTGGTTTTGAGTCCCTTCCCACCGAAACCAATGAATCCCACAATGTAAAAAATGTATTTCCAAAAATTGATGCGCCCCAGCCAATTTTGAAGAGTCAAGACTCTAGACTTGCATCAAAAGGTGACATTTGAAGGGTACGAAACTTACTTACTAACTAAGGCCCTTTGCTCAGCTGGGGAGCATAGGCTATTGACGAATTCCCTCCATCTGACTCTATTTCCTGCAGTTTATTCAATCAAATTCCAGGTGTTACCGCTTTCTTTAACTTCTGACTCGACGTTTCTTTGCCAGGTGTTACATGGACGTCCTCTCTCTTCTACCTTGAGGGTTCCATTTTAGGGTCTGCTTTGTGATGTTAGTATTCGGCTTGTGTAGTGTGTGCCCTATCCATCCCCATTACGTCTTTTTATCTCGGTGTCGATAGGTTTGAAGTTAAGTAAGCATGGCTTTAGTTGTACTCCATGTTTCTGATCCATTAAGAGGACTGATTTCACATTTGAGTTGAAAATCAAATTGAAGGGTACAAAACAGTCAGTGACAATTACTTGCAACTTAACCAGTGACAATTACTTGCAACTTAACCAGTGACAATTACTTGCAACTTAACCAGTGACAATTACTTGCAACTTAACCAGTGACAATTACTTGCAACTTAACGTACGAAAGCTTGTTGGTGATGGTAAAGTTTGTATCAATTACATTGACGGTAATCTGTGTGAAGATTTACATTTTTTGACTGTAACTTGAACATCGTGTTATCTAAGATCTTAGTAACTACTTAAAATAAAACACATAAACATGGCTCACTGAGCATTGTCTACATAAAAACTAAGGGATATTGAATTTGTTCAGTGTTCATGAATATCTATGCATTTGTCAAATTCAATTAAGCATAAAAGTTAAACAATTTTGACAGAAAAAGTCTGAACGGAAAAAGTCTGGTTTGATTAGCATTCTGGTTTGTTAAGGGTTTGGCTTAGGGGTTTTCTACTGTACGTTATTTATGAAAGGAGATTAGTAGGAGAGTAACTACTATTACAAATACCAGTCATAAAGACAAAAGTCTACACAAATAAACAAAAAAAGAGTTAAGTTACCAATTTTCTAGGGCTCTTTTCAGCTGTTAGGCCGCTCAATCACTCTTTGACATTTTAACTTCCCCTGGTCTTGGGGCTACCTATAGAAACCTACACTCATATGTCTCCCTGGGGAGACTATTTCTCTCCTGTGGGTGTGGCAGCCAACATGGATCTGCAGCGCCCAGGAATAGACACTGCCCTCACAGGTACCCATTTTACACCATGATGGAGTGGAGCATGTGGGTCTTGCTCAGAGAAATTAACCAGTGGTCCAGAGGGGTTTGAGCCCGGGACCTCTCCGAAGCGCACCATCTACCTCTAGGCCACCGCTCCCCACATAATAGCTTAAAACACCAGTAAACACTTGTAAATTTAAGCTTTTCCTACTGCTTTGATAAAACCATACCCAAGCGTTCAGCTGCTTTTGGGACACTTGATAGAACTTGTATTTTAGATTTGTGTTTGTGTTGATCATGTGTGTTTGTGTATTTCAGCTACTGATTGGGTTTGAATGTGGTGCAATAGTTTCCTGGGACCTGAAGACCAAGACAGCTGATTATAGATACCAGGCACCGGAGGTAAGCTACACATTGTTGCCCCTTCTCCATTGAGATCTAACCTGACAGTTGCCTTCTATATTTAATTGAACAGGAGGTAATTGGATGAAGGCATTCAGTAGTGTTTTGCTTAGGCAACGGACAGTCAGTATTTCACTAGAGGTTAGATTTCAAGGGTTTTCTCCCCTGGACTTGTTTCAACACTCTCTTGATGTTACTCATTTGATGTAGATCATGCTTAAGATTTGTCCCAAAAACATACACAGGATGTGTGAACACATTTAAGTCAATTCTTATTAAAAAAAACTATTGGGCTTATAGAAAAAAGGTTAAGATGACTTGACTTTGAATGTTTGTGATTTGATATACAGTGCATAAAAAAAAGAAAAAAAGCCGAAACGTAAATATAATAATAATTCTACAGAATACGTGTTGTTGTTGAACAAATTCCCAATTATTATATACAGTGCATGTAATTTGACTTGTGTTTATTGCAGGCGTTACGGTCTATAACCTGGCATCATGAGGGTAAACAGTTTATGTCGAGTCATAGTGATGGTAGCTTGATAACATGGAATGTGAAATCTACAGGAAAACCAGTCAGTATTATTACTCCTCATGGTAAGTTGCATCATGTTTATACTTTCTTGTTTCACTTGGGTTTAAACAGTAGTTTCTCAACAATTTTTTCTGGACTCCATCAAGTTTGGATCACATACTAGCCGACCCTTCCACAAGGGATTTGCAACTTATCCACATGTGGAGGAACATTGGCAATGTTTTCCAACTCTTGTTGAAGGGTATGATGAAGCCTGTAAGACTGAGTTACAAATCCATCAAACTAACCACGGCCACTGCTCTCCTCAGTTATACACATTGTCCTAGGCCGATTCGCCACTAAGACCACCTTTTTGACTGGTCTTATTAGCGGAACTTCACATGTACTTGTTTGCCCTGAACACTCACTCCATAACAACTTGGTAGTCTATCGTCAGAGCATTTGCTGAGTGTGGGAGATTGGGTCTATGTCAAGTACTGAAAAATCATTTAATTTCCATGGAAGGGAATTTCGTGGTTTTTGTAAAAACAACCATTTCGATGGGACGTTATTTTGTGGATTTTGCATTTCAGGTAATAAATACAAGGATCAATATTATTGTTCGATGGGATTAAATTTCGTGGTAGAAGATGAACCACGTAATTCATGAAATTTACCCCCCCCCCCCACGGAAATTAATGATTTTACAGTATATCTCACCCATCGCAGCAAGAAGATACAGGATTTTTCTCCATATCTCATTACTAAGCATATAATAAATCTCATTTTTTGCTTGATGATTTTTAAAAAAAATTATGTTCATACCAGTAGTGTACATTTGTATAATTTTTGTATTTCAGCAAAAGTAGGCAAGGATGGAAAACCTGAGGCATGTAAGGCAATCACCAAAGTAGAATGGAAAAGTGTTAAAACAGGGTAACTCTTATATTATAACTTAGGGGTGTAGAAATGAGGCAGTTGGTGGCGGAATCAAATAGTCATGTTTGCAATTTTCAAACATAACCTCCCAACTACTATCAACTTTGAACTTGGAACACTCCAGTGACTAACCACTGCTAAACCACTGATTTTGGATACTTGACCTGTGCATGCATGTAATGATGTATAGATGACCTGTTTTGTTTGCTTGTCTGTTGGGGGCCTGCTCAATAATAATTAATCCATATCAACTTGAAAATTAGCAATATTACAAACTTGTACTGAAAGATTTTACACAACGTTTATGTATATGTACATGTATATTACAGAGAACCTATGGTGATATTTGCGGGTGGAATGTCGTATGACAGAGCTGGACGTACACCTTGTATAACTGTCATGTCGGGTAAAAGTACAACAGTTCTAGAAATGGAGCATACAGTTGTTGACTTTGTTGTACTATGTGACACTCCTTGGCAAAATGGTAGGTACTGCTAGACCATGAATAGTGCCGAAATATTGGCTTGGTTTATCTACACATTCTTTCCAGTTAAATGTTTTCATAAGCAGTCAGTCATTTTGACATGCCTGAGAGTGCAATGGGAACACACATCAACAGGGGCGATAAGTCACAACTTAATTGTCCACATATGATATATTCAATGCAACATCCATGTAATATTTTCATGCATTAAGATCAGGATCAGGTTAAATGTCTCCTCACCATGCCGAAAAATGTGTAGTTAGATTGCTGAAAGATAGCACTAAATTGCTTGGAAATCAAAATATTAATTCTTGCTAAATATGTTTGTTAATTTTATATTATTTGAACATTTATTTCCTAATATATCTTACCAGTTACAATATACCAGAACTTGTTCAATAATTGGATAATTTAAATAAAGATCATTTATGCTACATCCTGAATGGTTTCCTGTATTGTGTATGTATATTTGTGAGTACTGTATATGTCCTGTTTAACATACACTGTCAGTATTTCTGTATTTTCTGTATTTCAGATTTCCAGGATCCTTATGCAATTACTGTGTTATTACAGAATGACCTTGTTGTTATTGATCTCACATCACCTGGGTAAACTATACATTCATTCATTCTATCATTCATTCATTAACACAGGGGTTCTAAAATTCTGGAATAATCCAGAAATTCGGATTGGCTGCATTGAGATGAAATATCTTTTCTGCACAAAATAAAAGTTATTTGATGAAAAAATATAAAAATTAACAAAGTTATGGTCATTTGAAGATCATTTTGTCTAAATTTTAGCAATAAAACAATTTTTGAAACCTTGTTTAGGTGTAGGAATTGGTGGTAAAAGCGGTCAAAACAGACTTGCAACTTGAATTTATGATTGAGCATTATGCCTCAGTAGAACCCCTGTTAACATAAAGTTAAGTTACAAGGGCTCTTTTGAGCTGTTAGGCCTCTCAGGCACCCTTTGACATTTCAACTTCCCCTGGTCATTGGGGTACATATGGAAACCTACACTCGTGTCTCCCTGGGGAGACTATTTCTCTCCTGTGGTGTGGCAGCCAACATCGATCTGCGGCGCCCAGGAATAGACACTGCCCTCAAAGGTATCATTTTACACCATGGTGGAGTGGAACTGTGGGTCTTGCTCATAGAAATTAACCAGTGGTCCAGAGGGGGATCGAACCCGGGCCTCTCGATCCCGAAGCGCGCGCCCTACCTCTAGGCCACCGCTCCCCAACATAAGTTAATTCTCTTTGATCTTCATCTATAATATTGAAATGCCAGTAAACAGTACATCTAAATCGTCTTTATGTGAGAGGCAACCATTTTCCCAACTGGCAGAAATCTGCTTAATCAGGCTATGTCTGGCAGGAATAATATTTGACAGGAATCTTGCCTGACATAGATTATGCCCGGCAGAAATCACTTCCGTCGGGGGATTATGTCTGACAGAAATGACTCCTGACAGGCTTCACCTCTGTCAGGATTAAGTCTGGTTGATAATAATTAGGCAGTGTTTAACCTTATGGCAGGTTTTCATTCTTGGTAGGGTTCTTTTGACCCTGTAGATGAAGAAAAAAAAAACCATATAAATTTAAATGCCTACAAAAATGAACTATTTTAATGCATAAACGGAATATCACTACAGTGTATTGGTATGTCAGTCCATATTACATTGAGTCGCTTGGATAATGTCGTATCTCGTGTGACCGTATAACGCAAGCAACGATAGAGGTAATACGTGGCGATGTTGGCTAATCCATGATACAGATTCGGTAAAACCCGACATGTATGATATGGAAAATGTAGTCTGTCGAGCTGTATACATAAATCGATGGCTTAGAATTAGAAGGTCGTAAGTGCCACTTACGACCTTTTAAGATTCATACATATTTAGAATAAGCATTACAAGGCGCTTCTTATGAGCCCATTTTCATAAAAATTTGAAATTGTCATGTTGACCAAAATGAAGTTTTAAAAACGTGTTTTCCCATAGGTAAAGAGTAAATTACAGACAGTTTTCTCTTGTTTTCTCAATATATCGATTTGGTAGTTACGACCTTCTTGTTCTAAGCCATCAAAATATTGGTATATAATAAAACTGTTCTTATGAACATGTATAATTAATAAAATAGGTTATTTCTATTATAGGTACCCTTGTTTTGAGAATCCATACCCTATGGACATCCATGAGTCACCTGTTACATCGTGCCAATATTTCGCTGATTGTCCTACAGATTTGATACCTGCTCTATACTCTGTCGGATCATCTAAACATAAAAGAACTGGATTTAGTGAAAAGGTGTGAATAAAGTGCTTCATTCATTCTACAGCTGGATTTTATACATAGTGTGTGCTCGCCAGGGCTTCATCGGCTTTCAAACGTGAAGAGACGAGGTGGCTCTTGTCTCTAAAATGTTTAAAAGTCAGTTGCTTTATAAAGCCTTCAAAAGTGAAGAGTTGAAGTGGCTCTTGTCTCTAAAATGTTTAAAAGTCAGTTGCTTTATAAAGCCTTCAAAAGTGAAGAGTCGAAGTGGCTCTTGTCTCTAAATGTTTAAAAGTCAGTTGCTTTATAAAGCCTTCAAAAGTGAAGAGTCAAAGTGGCTCTTGTCTCTAAAATGTTTAAAAGTCAGTTGCTTTATAAAGCCTTCAAAAGTGAAGAGTCAAAGTGGCTCTTGTCTCTAAAATGTTTAAAAGTCAGTTGCTTTATAAAGCCTTCAAAAGTGAAGAGTCAAAGTGGCTCTTAATCTCTATAATTTTATGTTTAAAAATCAATGGCTTTATATTGCCTTCAAAAGTGAAGTGTCCAAGTGTTTCTTGTCTCTAAATGTTTAAAAGTCAGCAGTTTTATATAGCCTTCAGAAGTGAAGAGTAAAAATGGCTCTTGACTCAAATGTTCTATAGTCTGTGGCTTACATGTATTAGCCTTTAAACAGAATGAGTTAGAATGTCTTTTGAAACACAGTTTCAAGAATCATCAAAATAATGCAAGGATATTTGTATAATTAATATGCATAGTATATTTGACTCTTAAAATTTAAAAATACCACCGAAGAATTTGCTATTTTGTCAAAAGTTAATAGTAAAATTTGGTTTTAAGAGCAAAATGAAATCCCTGTTCATATATGTAGCCATTATCTTGAACGTTTTCCACATATTTCACTAGCACTGTCCTTATATGAATAATGACTAACATAGATGCAAGGCAATTTACCTTCTTCCAAATTTCCCCCAATTATCAATCTCAATTTTTTTTAAATATATTAAAAGATGATAATTATTCCTAGCTTATGTAAGTCTGCAACTAAAAGCATTGAATATAAGCAAACATTTTCCCCCAATATTAACTAGACCTGTCTAAAGATCGATAATAATAATAATAGTTTCTTGTTGCCCTGCCTAGTTGTGAAAAGTACCATTTTAATTTAAAATCCTGTTTCAGACCTTATAAAATAAATTATAAATAAATTATAAAAGAGTGTTAAAAAAAAACTTAACCTATTCAAGTAAATGTGTTAATCAAGAAAAGTGGGTTTGCAATTTATGAACAGTCAAGGTCAAAATCACAAAAACTACCCAATTGATAGCTTGTTACAAATGGGAGTATGACCAAGTGACCTCAAAATCAAAAGGGGATCATCATCTGAAACTTCAAGAACAACCCACGCTTGAGGTTTGAAGATCTTTGGTCAGACCTAAAAAATATGTTTGTTTCCTGTAACCCTACCGACCCTCTTCACCCCCTACCCAAACTTTTTTGTTGACTTCAACCATACCAATTTCCTCATATTTGGGTTTTCTTGTTTCAAGATGATAAAAATATATATTTAGTTGTGCCCAGTCATTTAATTATGAATGATATGATAGAAGTTGGGACTGCAGGATACTTTTTCGACAAAATTTGGTTATTGGGACCAAAAGATGTGCCCACAAAAAAAAAAAAATCCCTACCTACCGACTCGTCTGTTTTTAGCATGTTACTGGAAACAAACATATACATGTGTATATATTTTAAGGCATCATCGTTTTCAAGCTATTGATTAGGTATTGGTTTTTTTTGGGGGGGGGGGGGGGGGCATTCATGTTTTCAATTGTTTCTTGTTTTATTTTAGCGATGGCCCATCAAAGGTGGTGAATGGGGGACTGCAACATGTAGTTATCCTGAAATTGTCGTCACTGGGTATGTATACTCTCTCACCTAAAAGTATATAATATATGAGCAAATTAAGGCCTGAGAAATCATATCATAAAATAAACCAGAGTTTAACATCCCCAAATTTTCACTCATTCATTTGATAAAAGAATAGGTCTGAAACGTCTCTGTCTGTCCCTACATGAATGTATCATTTAACACATAAACGGGCCAGAAAATGGTTTTGTTCGGATCTAATTATGTCTCTACAACACAAAACAATCAAAATATATACCTTTAGTCGTGTTTAAGTTACAATATCAGGTACTTTCGACTTTGTGTCGTACCGGGTTGGATTCCATTGTCACGTTGTTTTGATATTGACACTGGAACCCAACCCGAAACGTTGCAAACCTGTTAAATATATACACTATATGTACTA
Source organism: Spisula subtruncata (assembly GCA_963678985.1). NCBI lineage: Eukaryota > Metazoa > Mollusca > Bivalvia > Venerida > Mactridae > Spisula > Spisula subtruncata. The sequence goes on along the minus strand of OY787664.1, from coordinate 52,680,466 downwards.
TATTGAATGGATGAAAAATTGGGGAAGTAAAAACTGCCGTTTGTGATACAATTTCTTAGGCCTGTGATATGAGCAATGCTAGGTGTAAAAGTGTGTTTCACCACATCTTAATTGAATACTGTAAACTCATTTAATTTCGTTGGGACGAAATTTCCTGGTTTTAGTAAAAAAGACAATTTCGTTGGCACTTGAATTCGTGGATTTTGCATTTCAGGTAACAAAGCAAGGGTCAAAATCAATGTTTGTTGGGATTAAAGTTCGTGGTTGAAGTGAACCACGAAATCCACGAAATTTAATTTCCAACAAAAATTAATGATTTTACAGCATATATTTATATTATGTATTCTGTATATAGCTGGCTTACAATGAGAAGGTCGAACTTCTACTTACGACTTAATGAGACTGATCAATACATATTTGAAATTGATCTGTGTCATAAGGCGCTTCTTATGAGCCTTTTTTCATAAAAATCAGAACCTGTCATGTTGACCAAAATAAAGTTGTAAAAGCTTGCTTTACCATAAGTAAAGAGTAAATTCTGGACAGTTTTTTCTTGTTTTCTCAAAACATCGATTTTGTACTTGGCCAATCTGGCAGGAAAAATCTGAAATAACGAATAAGCAAGCGCTTATGACTGTCTCAGTCACAAACAAGCAAGCAATCAATAAAACAAAACAAACATTTCTGTCCTTCTAGATGAACTGTTGTGAATTCAGTTATAAATCTGTAATTCTGTCCTGTGACACTCCTTCTACCATCAAGCATACTTCTCTTACTAAACAAGAAGCTTGGATCTTGTTTCTCCGGGAAACAACATTTCATTAAGATAAGTTGATCATCCATTAGTGAACTAATTAATCTCCTGAGAAACTCAAATAATTGAGATAAGAGCATTTTATGGTAGTCAGGCATTCATTAAGACATTTATAATATAAACAATTATTTACAATTTTTGTGACATTGGAAATGTCAATAACTGAGATGTTGTAGTATATTAATGGCAATGGATGCACTGATAATAATATTGTTATAAAATTACTGTTCTTAAGGTAAATAACCACTAAATGCCTACGCGGACCAAATTCAGATACAGTCAAATAGTCCGTTAAAAAACTTTAAAGCGACTGGAAATGGGGGTATGTCTTGACAAATCAGAATCATGAAATTGGTGTTAAATGCTTTGTATGCATGTATGTGATGTAGTGAAATGGTTTTATTCAGAAATATTTTGTATTCTGGCTTAAATATGAAAGTGAAAGTAAGGTTGGGGCTAACGGACAGTGAATAAATCCGTTCATGTGAGAAAATCTGTTCACCGCGTTTGACGAACCAAATTTTTCTTATATGATACATGACCCCTTGCTTTTTTTTCATTTTTTTCAAGCTGGATGCTATTTCTATTGATTAAAAGATTTTGAGAGGGCCCCATGGACAAAAAGTTGACATTTTTTGTGGCTGACCTAGGTCACTTTACATTGAGTTAAAGAACAACTCTATTTGGTGGTTTGTGACCTTAAGAATACCAGTATTAATATACTATTTGGAACCACTGCACATTCAGGTAAATTCCAAGCTCATACATTGGGTTCATAAATTGGGATCATTCACTCCGTTCATACGCTAGGCTCATATGCTAGGTTCTTACGCTAGGCTCATATGCTAGGCTCATACACTAGGCTCTTACGCTTAAGGCTCATACGCTAGGTTCATACGCTAGGCTCATACGCTAGGCTTATACGCTAGGCTCATACGCTTAAGGCTCATACGCTAGGCTCATACGCTTAAGGCTCATACGCTAGGTTCATACGCTAGGCTCATACGCTAGGTTCATACACTGGGTTCATACACTGGGTTCATACTTTCAATAAAAAAATCTTCACAGATTATATTAATCAATGTGGATAATGACCCCACCATGTATTTTGCAAGGTGGACAAAATCCCCAGCATGTGGTGGCCAAAATCCCCATCATTCATTTTGCTGGAATCTTTATGAAATTGATTATGAAACTATGTATTTTTTCAGTACAGGCAACTCATATTCTCTGCTCATACACTGAATTTATGTAGGGAGTACAGATCAAGCAGTAATTGTACAACCCCAGCTCATACCATCAACGCATAGTAAAATCATTAATTTTCATGGGGGATTAAATTTCATGGTTCACATTCAACCATGAAATCATATCCCATCAAACAATAATTTTGACCCTTGTATTTCTTACCTGAAATGCAAAATCCACAAATTAACGTCACATTGAAGCGGTATTTTTTACCAAAACCACAAAAGTTTGTCCCTCCGAAATCAAATCATTTTACAGTTACTATATAGGGAGTAGAAATCGAGCAGTTACTGTAAAATCATTTAATTTCGTTGGGACGAAATTTCGTGGTTTTGGTAAAAAAGACGATTTCGTTGGGACTTGATTTCGTGGATTGTGTATTTCAGGTAATAAAACAAGGGTCAAAATCCATATTCGTTGGGATTAAAGTTCGTGGTTGAGGTGAACAACGAAATCCACGAAATTTAATCCCCCACGAAAATTAATGATTTTACAGTATTGTATCGGGGAGCTATGAAACATGTTAACTGTTAGTATGTATGTAATTATTGATACAGCTGTGGTCTGGACATGACAAATATTGTCTAGTTAACTATTGTCAATATTCCTCTATACATTCTATACTTCATACACTGTTTACACAATATCATTGTTGTCTTACAATGGACAATGAGACTCCTGATGTATCTAATGGAGAACTCTGCCATCTTGTACCACATGCTTGGTATCTGATCAAACACAATATTGTTTTAATGCCCCCCCCTCTCCCCTATTCCCAGACAAATTACTGTAAAATAATTATTTTCACATTCAACCGAGAAATAAAATCCCATCGAACCATAAATTTAACCCTTGTGTTTATTACCTGAAGTGCAAATTCCTCAAATTAACTCCTCTAATTTACATCCCATCGAAATGTTTTTTTTACCAAAACCATGAAATTAAAAAAAAATAAAAATTTCATCCTATTGAAATTAAATTATTTTACAGTAGTACATTGTTTTGTTGATGTCTTGTGTCTCTATAGATGAAATGCTTTCTGACTGATATCTTACAAATGCTTAAGCCTAGAAATATAGAAATAAGTATGGAGATTGGTCATTATCAGCAAATGACCCCTATTGTTTTTATGCATCCGAATTGATAGATTGGGAGGCATATTGTGATTGACCTGTCCATCTGTATGTACTTACAGGGTGGACACAGACTCTGGAAAACAGGGAAAACAGGGAATATGCCCAAAATAAATTCCCTGCAGGGAAAAATCAGGGAATTTCAAAATTGGGCAAAAATCAGGGAATTATCATGCATTTTACAAAATTGGAGAAATCAAATAGTCTTGTAATTGTTAATTTGACTTTTGTTTTGGTGAAAAAGTATGAAATGTGAGTTTTCTTGCTCGCTTCGCTCGCAAAATAACTTTGATCTATATAAACATCTTGACAGGTACTTTCAAAAAGAAATAGTAAGATAAAGTTTGCACCATATCCTATATTGCCTTTAGGTTTATGTTAAATAATAAAACAGCCTTTACTAAACCGTGGTCACAAGCCCCGCACAATTCATGGAAAATAACCTTTTGTCCAGGGAAAAATCAGGGAATAATCAGGGAATTTCAGTCTTCATTTTCTGTGGCCACCCTGACTTACAAGGTTAATCCAAACTTAACGATTCTTCTTACATCATTATTGCTTGCTACAAAGCTTTCATACTTGCATGGATGTTGTAATGGAACAATCTCCACACACCTACATCAAGTGACCTAATTTTGACCTTGACCTACTTTGGACCTTATTAAAGGGCCATTTTCTTGGTTAACCCAAATTGACCATTTTGTCTAACATCAATATGGCTTGCTACAAAGCTTCCATACTTAGATGGATGTTGAATTGGAACACTTTCCACAAACCTGTTTCAATTGAAGATTGTATATTTCAGGCATGCTGATGGGTCAGTCAAGTTTTGGGACGCTTCAGCAGGTAGTGTTGTTGATACTTACTGTAAATGTTTAGTATTGTCCTACAAGATTAAACTGAGACTCCTTGCATAATTCGTTCAAATCCAGTATATTCTGAAGTTAATAAAACATATACTTACAATTATGGCTGGCTTTATGCAGAGATAACGGTATATAGTAAATAAACATATGAATCGAAGAGAGCAAAACATAGGCGGACATGCTTATGGACTTTGATGAGTCTCAGTTTAATCTGGTCAAGCTATACATAGATTTTTATTCATTTTGAATCTGCTACACAGAACACTCACCAGTTTTATCAAGTTACGTTCAGCCGTATTTAAAGTTATAAACACAAGGAACCTGCAAACATGTTGGAAATCAACTGTAGCTGCAGACATACATGCCCTCTTTTAAATAAAACAGATTTTGATGGAATTGCCATGACATACATGCCCTCTTTTAAATAAAACAGATTTTGATGGAATTGCCATGACATACATGCCCTCTTTTAAATAAAACAGATTTTGATGGAATTGCCATGTTTTTAGTTTCAATCGCATCTTGAAAGCAGGTTGCAGAGGTCCTGAAATACATCGTCTGACTTGCCCAGGTTGTCCTGAGGCCGGTGCGGACAAGTGAAATTTGACAATAATTCACTATATAATTATCATAAGGACAAGTACAAAATGGCAGTTGGTAAAATGGAGAAGTAGGTTCAAATAAGATTTCAGGACCCCTGTCACAGTTGATAGTAGTTTATATAAAATGTCATTTCTTTGTTGTTTACTAAACATGCCACTGCCATTTGAGGTTTGATGGTAAATTGATTATGTGGGGGGAGACATATTGATTTTGTGCTGGATAGTTGTTACACTGTTTGTCTGTGCTTGTTAACCATTGGTCAAATGAAACTTCACATGAATACGTTGAATGATCTTAGCCTAGCTATACTTCGTACGATCTAAGCCTGTCTGTGCATGTTGTGTGGAATTTGGCTAGAGTTATGGCCCTTTGTGGGAGACGAATGGTTTTTTGTCAAAAATATTTATACATTTGTTCCAATTCCATGTGATTGATTGAATTGTATAGCCATGGTATTGACCGCCTGAGATATAGCAATTGTGAATTTGACACGACTCTTGACCTTATATTAGCATAATTTAACAATTTGCTCGCTGGAAATGTTATACATTCACCACAAGAACCTTGTAATATATTCATACATAAAGGTCAGGATCGTGTCAAACTCTCCAAGCTATACATGCAGATGCTGTTGACATTGTATATCTTCTGATTTTCAGTAACTTTGCAAGTATTGTATAAATTAAAAACCGCCAAAATATTTGAGAAGCCGAAGAATAAAGTACTGGATGGACAAGATGATGATCCATTTGCTATATATCTGATATACTTAGATCAGGAAAGTCGATTGTTAACACTAGCTGGTGCCACACATGTCATGTTATTCAAGTTCTCCAAGCAAGAAGTTACGTTGGAAGTACCGGTAAGTAAAATTTTTAAAATGAAGCTACAGTCATTGTACTGTGTGGTATGTTTAAACATGTTTTACTGCAATCATTGTACTTTTTGATAAGTTTGAACATGTTTTACACTGAACATTTTACGGTCAAATATGTTGAAAAATTGTGTATACTGTCTGTTTAGTTTGAACACTTTTTTCTTGATCTGTGTTCTGTCTTAATGAAACAAATCATATTTTTTATTTGTTTTTTACATGCTTTTGTATAGGATATTTTCATGGTCTAAAATGTTCAAGACTGATCATTTTACTGTCTGCTTAGTTTAGACATCATTTTCCCTGGTCAGTTTACTGTCTTTATGCTTAAACATGTTTTACACAGATCATGCTACTGTACGTATGTTTAAACATGTTTTACATCGATTGTACTGTCTGGAAGGTGTTTACATGTTTTACTTGATCATTGTTCTTTCAATTTCAACATGTTTTAAACTACAATCATGGTACCAGCTATGCTTTGTAACATGTTTTAACATTTATCATTGTACTGCCTTTATGTTTAAACATGTTTAACGCTAAATATTTACTATCTTTATGTGATTTTTACAGCCTTTATGTTTAAACATGTGAATATATACTGCCTTTATATTTAAACATGTGAATATTTACTACCTTTATGTTTAAACATGTTTAACATTGAATATAGTACTGTCTGATGGAGTACTCTATTCAAACAAGTGCTCTATCTAATGTACTAATCAGCTAATTCTCTATTCATTGCACAGCATTTTTTCACTGCCATAATCAGACAGGCATGTAAAGAAGCTGTCAACTTGCTTTCTGGTTTCTAACGCTTAATCATGATTCCTGAATTATTTTACAAAAAAAACTGATCCTCTATGAATATTCCTTTAATAAAACTGTATGGGTGTTGAATGGTTGAGTAGTTGTAGAAGAGAAATTAAAGAGAGTTTTTAATTTCTATGGGGATTCTATGGGTTTTATAACATTGGTGCTAATGTCTTCCACATTTTCTCACTCGGCTTTAATTAATTATAGCATTATTCTCAGAGTCTTGACAAAATCCATTATCCTTGAATCTCCACTAGAGAATTGATGTTCACTAGACAAAATCATTCTTCATAATGTCAATTTTTTCAACCCTATTAGATGGTCAGTCCCTATTTTGTCATGGGAGTATCCTGTGTATGAAGATCTATACGTTAGTATGCCTAGGCCTGTTAATACAGAAGAAAGGGGTAAATTATATTGATCACCATGCTCAGTTCTAGAAGAGGGCACCAGGGTCCCAACTTCCCTGGAATTTTGTCATAAACCTTGTTAACTTGTATAATGATGGGTGTATGTCAGGGCTAAGAGGGACCTGACCCCTTAAGCAAAATAGCTTTTTTGACTGATTCCTGAGAAAAAATCAGCTGGTCTGATCCCTTGTAAAATAGCTGGTTGAGCCCCTTTATGACAAAATTCAAAATTAGCTGACCAGGACCCCATACTGGATCTACACATGATCAAACCCACCCTTTAAAACTGGTGGTCATGGTACGACAATGGTCTTATTCTTAAGGTATAGCTTGGCCACATTGACACGATCTTGACCTATTGATTAGCATAATTTCACAGTCGATATATTTCAAACGTTTACAACACCGATTGTATGTTTCCATAATTGGTGAGTATCACGAAGACACTCGAGATGTTACTTAAATACGAACAGGAATCTTAAATGCCGATATTGCACGATTTGCTTGCGGAAATTTATTTATTCAAAGCAAGGACCTTGTAATATATTCTGGCATAAAGGTCAAGCTCAGGTCAAAATAGCCAAGCTATACTCTCATAAAGGAAGTGGCCCTGAATTTTAGTGGGCTGTAGACAGGGTACTCACTGTACATGTAATTGTGATTTGGCTGTTTTCTCTCCACATAGTTTATTACCTCATAAAGCATACATTAACTCAAATTCTAATATCCATTACATAGCTTGTATTTCATGGTGAAACATTGAACATTGAATGATAACAGTTATCAGTATCTACTGGGAGCAATGTATTAAACATTGCCTCGATGTATTAAACATCACCGCAATAATCTTCACTTGTTTTCCCCCTGATTTATGGGAATCTAGAATGTGTTATTTAATGTAATGTCACTATTTGAATGTAAATAAAGTAATGAACGCTCTATTTTAATTGTGATTTATTTATTATATTTGTTTTATGCTTTCCGAACTTTTCTACATTGACGTCATTGTTATGTAACTTAAGATATTAAATCAGTTAAATCAGTCTGTGAAGACAAGTTTATGATATCTATAATCTGACTTATGAAATATGTAAACTGTGTAATGTGTATGGTATTGAAGAAGAAATTCATTGCATGACAAGTACACAATCAGTCGTGTGGAAGACAAACCCATGATACTTATAAACTGACCTATAGAATATGTAAACTGTGTAACATGTATTATAATGAGGAAGAAATGCATTGCAGAACAGAACAGTAGAATAAATTAGTTCTGTAGTGATTATTTATTATTAATTTAGCCCTTCTACATGTATAAAAGCAGCCTCTTTTCAATACTGGGGCTGGGGGAACAATTGGAATTTTTTTAATTGTTGCTCAAGAAAGAATTAACTTGAAAGTTAAAGTTATTGTGTATATTGTCAGAAATTTCAGGTCAAATAATTGTTGCCAGAGTTAGGACATTGGATATTGAGATATTAGCTTTTTTTTAAAAATACTTTCAGTATTAATATAAAAATTATATCCCTGTATGTTTTCAGTCACTAGACGTGTCGATCGTATATGAAGTATTTGATGATTTAGATGATTCACCGGACTTATTAGATTACCCGAAACCGAGTCTTGGCGTAGTATCACAACAACATAGTGGTAGTGTCGGTTCATACTCTAGTACCGCTTCAGATAGTGCCAAGGTAAGATAAACTTCTTGAGCCGAACCTTTATTTGCCAGTCAGCTTTCTGCTGAAATATGGCAGGCATACATGCTTATATCATCTAATTACATGCATTATGCTCAATTGTAAGGTGGGAAGAAGGATGGTTCCCAGACCTTCTCCCACCTATGACGGAGCAAATAAATGAGCTGCTTGATGTAGCCGAAAATTAAAAAAAATACACGCATTTCCGTGGGTTTGTCATGCATCATTGGTAGGGGTATAAGCAGAAAAAATGTCTGCACATAAACACTTATCTTTATTCCGGACTCCTGTTTATCATACTAGTAGTTTAAATGAGTGGACTGACTTTATTAGTCATTTCATATGGCTCTTTTATCAAGCTCAGGTATATGGCTGTCTTAAAAAAAAACTGACATTGGAAATGTCATGTCACGCCAGGACATGATACTGTTTGAACAAAATGCGATCAAGATGTATTCAGGTTATGTGACAGTTGCTACATGTTTGTTCAAATGTCTGTCTTTTGGGAATACAGTGTGTCTACTGTAATTCCAACATTCTGTTGTCAAGGTCAAATTCTCTTTGTGTGAAGGTCAAAATCTCTTGTGTCAAGGTCAAAATCTCTTGTGAAGGTCAAAATCTCTTGTGTCAAGGTCAAGATTTTTGTGTCAAGGTCATTGTCTGTGTTAATGTCTGCTGTCACATTGTTGTGTTAAAGCTACAAGCATTCAACACTCCAGTGGCATTTCATGTATACCATTGTATTTTACAAAGTTTAACACTAATTTGTAAGGTTTGGTTGGGATAGCCGTGTCCGACTCATACTGATTGATGATTAAATTAAAGATACCCTCTCCCCTTAAAAATCTATGTATTGTTTCTATACATATTGATGATAATGATAAAAACAGGTATCATGATGAATAATAAATAAATAAAACTCATGTTAAAAAGTTTGTGTCAATGTGCAATTATTGAGTTAAGTAGTTATGTGAATGCAAAGTTATTGAGTTTAAATTTAGACATGCACATAGATTTAACTTTACTTGTAGGAATTTTATGTTTAACCCGCATGTGTTCAAATAATTATGTTTTCTGTAGATATATTCGGAAAAAAATCACAAAACGTGTAAAAAACTTGTCATATTCAGAATAAAACTGTTCACATTCTGTTGGGAAACTTTAATATTTATGTTTTTGAAATATTTATACGCCAGAAAGATTTTGTTTGGTACTGAAAACTGACAGCATTGTTTGACTGTGTTAAAAGGATTATTCATTCACAATTTTGAGTTGAAAATATAGAACTTGTGTCTTCTTTCAACCTTGTGGAGTCCTCAAGAACGGATAGATACTTAAGTTAATTTATTTTTAATCACTTTGATAAGTTTGTAGGATCTCACTGTTCGTTATATTGTTTTATGATTATTTATGTGTCTCTTTGCCTACATACTCTATGTGACAATTGAAAGTTGTGCAATGTGGATAAATGTCACCAAAAATAAAAATCGAATAAAATTTGAAAGTTTTATGTTACCAAGGATGGTACAAAAAATGAGAGAAAATTGAAGTTTCCTGAACATTACAAAGATAGAAATTAATATTTTCAGCCTTCGAAACCTAGTTTAAGTGTATTGTCGCAACAACAAAAATCTGGCAGTAGTATCGGATCCTATTCATCAGACAGTACTAAAGTAAGCACAGATCTGATGGGTATTTTTTTTATACTTTTGTTCCGTGTACTACACTTGCAACTTTTTTCTTTATACTTACTTATTTTGTCTGCCAAGGTTGACGTATATAGACGACCATAGAAGCTGATTTGTTCAGGTATTGAGTTAAGAATAGATTAAGTACTTTGTATATTAGTAAATAAAATTGGTAAAGTTATGGAACCAGTCTTTTTAATTAAATGAACCAGTCTAATAAGTAAATGGTGTCACACTGCCATTCAAATCTATGCGAAATGACTCAAATTTGCATCTCTCACTCGGTTACACTAACATTCCGACCAATTTTCTGAGGCCATTTCCATAATAAGCAATCATTGTCATACAAAATAAGTTGGAGAAAATGGCATGTTGATAATTTCGTTTTCAAGCTACTGCATGACTTCTGGTTAGACAACGCTATTTTCCATGCTCCAAAAGCTGACTCGACCAAGGCCCATATATTGTCAGTTGATAATCCAGAAAAAATCAATTAAACACTCTAAAAAGTTGACATGCAGGCCATATTTGAACAACATTCATGAATTTTGGTCAACAATCAACACTTTCCACATAAAAAACAGGACTTGAACAGAGATAATCAAATTTTTTGAAACAAACTATTTTTAAAAATTAGCATACTGCGACCTAGAAGCACTTTCGACCGGTGTGACGCCAAACAGGGCCAGTCTAATCAATAAATGAACCAGTCTTATAAGTAAATGGACCCATTCTAAGTGGGGAGCGGTGGCCTAGAAGTATGGCGCTTGCTTCTGGATCGAGATGTCCTGGGTTCGATCCCCTTCTAGACCACTGGTTAATTTCTCTGAGCAAGACCCACATGCTCCACTCCACCATGGTGTAAAATGGTACCTGCGAGGGCAGTGTCTATTCCTGGGCGCCGCAGATCGATGTTGGCTGCCACACCCACAGGATAGAAATAGTCTCCCCAGGGAGACACGAGTGTAGGTTTCCATATGTAGCCCAATGACCAGGGGAGTTAAATTGTCAAAGGGTGCTTGAACGGCCTAACAGCTGAAAAGAGCCCTAGAAAATTGGTAACTTAATTTAAGTAGTAATGGACCCAGTATAATTTTAGTATAAAAATCAGTTCAATAAGTGAGTTCAGCTGTATTCATTAGTGAATGAAATCAGTTTAGTAAGTGAAGATAACCTGTCAAATTAATAAATGAAACCACTCTTTTGTGGAAATAAAACAAGTAAATAATTGAAACAAGTCTGAATTAATGAATGGAACCAGTCTAATTAGTTAAAAGAACAAGTTTTTAAAATCTGTTAAATGGATTAAATCAGTCTAATTAATTAACTATTGTATTTGAGTTTATTAATGCCATATCAGCATGGCTGTTTTCTGGATATAGTCAAGTCATCATTCTGAATGAACAAGGCTGACTGTCTATACATGAGTCGATTTCCAGCAATTGCATTAAGGCATACACATTGAATTATATACATATGTAGTATGGCAATAGGTCATACAGTGATCAGATTTTACATGTGCTTTCAATAGCAATAAATGAAACAAGTTGATTTTAAAGTAATCCGATAAGTCATGCAGTGATTTGGTTTATATGCTGTGAAGCTCACTGAAATTTGCAAACTTTCTGTTTATAGGGTTGTACTGTAAATGATTGTGTAAAACTGAAATAATTCATGAATATCAAGCTTCTATGATCGTCATTGTTTTCCTACCTTAAGCTATTGCTATGTCAACACAACATCTTATGGCATGCATTTGGTATAATTTTTGTGTGTGATGTTTTCATTTTTTGTGTGTCCGTGTTTATCAGTGTTTATCAGTGTTTATCAGTGTTTATCAGTCTGCTTTTAGATAGTTTATCTGTCCGAATGTTCATAGATGCTTAATTAGCTGTTTGTATATTGTACATGTAAAGAAAACTTGACTTCTGTAAAACTACAGTTTGGTCTTAAACTTTAACAAAATCATCAATTCATTGAACTTAAGCCGTCGATTCGTTTTACAAATACAAAGTACAAAATATCTATGAAAAATATTACTTAAATTTTTTTTTATTTATGGTCAATTTATGTGATGGCGTAAAATTGTGTCTTTGTTATTTTTGATGTTTGTCTAATTTGATACAAGGGAAATAACTGTCTAGGTTTGTGTGTCCCTCAGACATTTTAATGTTTCATGAACTGGTGTTCTTGGTTTATATGCTTTGAAACCAGGGAATCATAATACCATTAGATTTATAAGGGACATACTGTAAAATCATTCATTTTCATGGGGATTAAATTTTGTGGATTTTGTGGTTCCCTTGAACCACGAAATCAAATCCCATCAAACACTGATTTGGCCCTTGTATTTATTACCTGCAATGCAATATCAACGAATTAACGCCCCATCTATATTGTATTTTTTACCAAAACTATGAAATTTCGTCCCATCGAAATTAAATTATTTTACAGTAAAATGCATCTACTTAAAGTTAAGGTGTTGCAGGTGCTGCTATTTTGATTGAGTTTGTATTATCTCATTTATTTATAGAAGTTTAAAATTTATTATAACTAAATTGATATGTTTTTAGCAAGATATCATTCTTGAAATTTGATTTCGACTTATAACCTTGTGTGCGAGTTAGATTTATGTTTGAATAATTTTTTTCTGCATTTTTCATGATCTTGGTTGTGTATTGAATGTATGCTCTGTAATGATTGGTCATTCATTCTGGCAGAGGTTTGAGGCTAGAAAAGTTATTAAAATAAGTAGGGAAATGGAGAAATACTGAAATATATGAAGGCCATCTGTATATATTTTTTTTAATTTCTCAAATCTGGTGTCCGTTCACTCTGCCTAAGCAAAGCGCCACATAGCGCTTTCCACAGGAGATATTCCATGCCCTCTATTTTCAATTGAACGGGAGGTAACTGAAATAAAGATACCAGGTAGTGCTTTGCTTAGGCAACGGACACCTGATATCATTACATTACTTGACGCCACAAGAGAGGATTTTTGTACCATTGTTTGTGAACCATTTAATGTTGATATTGTTGTTTATTATATCACATGCTTTATGTCAGCTTTTCCATCCATTTTAAACTCTTTTTGTTCATATTTCGAGGGTTGCCTGCAAGACTGTAGTAAGTCGATCCTTCTTTAATTATGTGTTGTTACCTCAGTCTTGCAGGTAACCCTTAATTTGTACTTTAGTAATACAACCATACCTGTGTTAAAGAACACCTGTGAACATACTAGGTCTGTCTGGAAAAACACCCAAATACTATTTCTAATTAGAATGGTTAAATAACCTTAACCTGTATACATGTTGTCCTTATTCGAACACTCCGCACCAAACTATTTGCACCAAATGTCTACAGCTTTTGTATAATGTATGTGTAAAAATGGGTTGTCGAACAGTGGTCAATACAGTTGTGAATTTTGACGACTTATCGCAAAACTATGGTAACTACATCAATTTATTGTGATATGTGCCATGGTTTTGCACTGAGCCCTCAAATGTTGTTTTCCCACAGAGCTTTAAGCTCAAAGTGAAATTGCTTGTTTAATGTTTGTTGAGCTTTAAGCTCAAAACATTTAATTATTAGCTTTGTTCATTAGTATGTTTGTCACCATTTCATTGGACATTCATTAATATGTAGTGTACATGTATGGGCTTATAAAATAACATGAATATGGAATATTCAGTCTGTCTGGAGTTACGGGATGGGGTCTATTGAGTAATGGGTTAAGGTCTCCAGCAGTCAAAACAATTGACATTATGCCAGTTGTCAATATATACCCTTTAAATCAATTTTACGGTACATTATAATCATGGTCCAATTGATTACCTTGAAATCTTCACCAAACATCTTTAGTCAAACAATCAGACGGAGCGATATCTTCTCTGGCTTCATGTCAAGTTGGAACATTCTTGATCATTGTCACAAGGATCCTACAATTCTGAAATAATCAGGAATTGCTGCATTTGAAAGAATTATATGTTCCACACAAAACAAAAATTATTTGGTGAAAATATTCAAATAATTGACAAAGTTATGGTCATTTGGAGTTCCAAAAACTAAATCTTAACAATAAAACAATGTTTGAAGCCTTGTTAAGGTGTTGGGATGTGTTCTTTTGGCAGCCAAAAACCGATTTGCAACTCGTTTTCAGGATAGGAAATTATTCCATCATAGAACGCCTGTGTTATAAAGGCTTTTATGACTGGATTGTTTTCATTGAGCAGATTAAAGCCTGTTTCCTGTCCCAAGTGTACAGTAGCTTTACAGTCACTACACTACTGTAACACCGTATTGCCCCGACTTTATACATTTTGCAAAAGAGGTGGGGTTGGGGGGGCTTTTATTTTGGGGTCTTAATTAAAAAATATATTTTCAAAACAGTTGGTGAAAAACAAATGTCTATGTCATTGACAACGTAATAACAACAATATTGATAACCATAATACAAAACATCAACCAGTATTCAATTTAAAAAAAAATGTAGATAAATTTTCTTCAAAAGGTGGGTGGGGCTTTTTTCGGTGGAATACGGACTTAAATCTACCAAAACAGCACCTGGCACCAGTCTAAAAGTCCTATGACGTATTTCAATTGGCCATCCATTTTGGTACAAACATCTCCTCGAATAAGTAGTAAAGTACCAACATGTAGTTCATTGTGTTCTCTCTTATATATGACTTTCAATATGTATTTTTGTCGTAGCAATACCTCAAATAATTGTCAACATACATCCATATATAGCTTTCAATTCAATTGTTATTGATATTACATATTTTAATTGGTTCAGAAATCGAATGCCAATGGCTATATATAAATGATTAGAGAAATGTTTTCATCCAGGATCGTGATATATAAATGATTAGAGAAATGTTTTCATCCAGGATCGTGATATTGCGGTAGTTGACACGCACGTAATTTACGTTGCACATGAAACTCAGCAGCCTAATAGTATCATATTATTCCTTTCATTAGTTACAATATAATTATTGGAATGACTGACATTTGAAATGTCAAGAAAGAAAATTTCAATCCAGGTTTTTTGCTGTCTTTGTCAGAGCTACGGAATGCACTCTTAAAGTACCAAGCTACCATATTCCCCCAATATGTTGTTAGTGCCTCATCAATGAAATACGGTAGACATTTATTATTTAATAATTGGGGTTTTTTTTGTTTTTTTTAGCTCACCTGAGCACAAAGTGCTCAAGGTGAGTTATTGTGATCACTCACCGTCCGTCGTCCGTCCGTCCGTCCGTCTGTACGTCCGTCCGTCCGTCCACACTTTCAAACGACATCTCCTCTGAAACCATTTGACCAATTTTGATGAAATTTTGCCAGGATGTACGTGGCATTGGGGGATTTAGTAATTGTTCAAATTATGCCCCTGGGGTCAAAATTTGCCCCGCCCCCGGGGTCACCGTTTTACATAGACTTATATAGGGAAAATATATAAAAATTCTTCTTCTCTAAAACTACAATGCCTAGAGCTTTGATATTTGGTATGTAGCATCATCTAGTGGTCCCCTACCAAGATTGTTCAAATTATGGCCCTGGGGTCAAAATTGGCCCCGCCCCGGGGTCACCGTTTTACATAGACTTATATAGGGAAAGCATATAAAAATCTTCTTCTCTAAAACTACAATGCCTACAGCTTTGATATTTGGTAAGTAGCATCATCTAGTGGTTCCCTACCAAGATTGTTCAAATTATGCCCCTGGGGTCAAAATTGGCCCTGCCCCGGGGGTCACCGTTTAACATAGACTTATATAGGGAAAACATATAAAAATCTTCTTCTCTAAAACTACAATGCCTAGAGCTTTGATATGTAGCATCATCTAGTGGTCCCCTACCAAGATTGTTCAAATTATGGCCCTGTGGTCAAAATTGGCCCCGCCCCGGGGGTCACCGTTTTACATAGACTTATATAGGGAAAACATATAAAAATCTTCTTCTCTAAAACTACAATGCCTAGATTTTTGATATTTGGTATGTAGCATCATCTAGTGGTCCCCTACCGAGATTGTTCAAATTATGCCCCTGGGGTCAAAATTGGCCCCGCCCTGGGGTCACCAGTTTTACATAGACTTACATAGGGAAGACATATAAAAATCTTCTTCTCTAAAACCACAATGCCTAGAGCTTTGATATATGGTATGTAGCATCATCTAGTGGTCCCCTACCAAGATTGTTCAAATTATGCCCCTTGGGTCAAAATTGACCCCGCCCCGGGGGTCACCAGTTTCTATATTTACTCTCTACCTTTGTTAGTCTAAATTGTGCAGGGCTTCATTTATAATCAGGTGAGCGATATAGGGCCATCATGGCCCTCTTGTTTTAATTGAGACACCCAGATAAAAGCTCCCCTTTTGCAAAATGTATGGCCTTCAGGGGCAATTATTCGGGGTATACAGTATTTTGACCTGAATAATTCATACTGAGCTCTGTACAGTCATCCGCCAAATTTTTGGGGGATACGGGTGGTAAATTGTGTGTTTCTATCTTGTGTTGCATTGTACATAGAAATATAATTTATTGTCTTATCTCAGATTTTATAACTGTATTATATATTTTTGGTACACATGGCAAACTTTCTGATTGGTTGTAAGAGTTTTAACGGGGCTTTAACCCTTTACTCCATATATCCTGAGCTGTTCTGATAACAGATTAGCTAGAATGTGTATTCAAGTGCAGCTTTTTGCTACAAAAATCAAGACTGATCTCCCTTAATAGGGTGACTAGTTAAGTCCATTTCTGTAAATTGGATTGTCTCCCCTGAATACTCATTATTTGAAAATAATTGATTTTGGAAATGAGAAACGGTTGTGAATTGACATATTTATGATGTATTAATTTGATCAGTTTCTTTATCCTCGCCACCAGATAATCCATATGGGCGAGGCCCCCAGAAGAGTTTTAGTATTTTTAGTTTTTGGGGGATAGTGCATGATACAGAAGATGCTCCAATTCCAGAAGCATCCCTGGTTCTTTTACATGCCAGTGTATGGCACCATACATGGGACCTCAGTTTTAAGTCTCATCCGAAAGACTATTAGTAATTTAAGTTGGCCAGCCCGGGATTCGAACCCACAACCTCGAGAGCAGTAGTGACTACTAGTCTCGCGCTCTACCGACTGAGCTAAGCGGGCTCAAAAAAATCATTTGTAATCTCTCATATAGAAACATTGCTCTGTGTATTATAACATTAGTTTTATGAGGTAAGTTTAAGATATATAAGAAAATGTTTCATACAGTCAAATCTGTGTTAAAGATCACCTGTGAACGAAATGCACTCTCTCGAAGTTTGTGAGCAGGTCATCCTATTTTAGCAGCATTTTCAATGATATTTAACCTGTCGTGACAAAAAATCTGTCAACAAAGACCACTCTAGCTGTTCCTAGGGATAGTCTTTATAGAGGGGTTTGACTGTATCTTTATTATAGTCATCATCGATACTTAAGTCATGGAAAATAGCATTGCATAATACATTATATTGATTTGTAGTTTTGGACATTAAGTGATTAACCTGGGTTTGCAGACCAGTCTCATCGTGATAGAAGCCTTGTCATTGGTCAATTTCAAATTTGTTTTCAGAACCGACCAATCAGATACAAGTTTGTCTTCTGAACTAACCAATCAAAAACAGTTTTGATCAACTTACCAATCGAAGACAGATTTGATTTGTTTATCTTACCAATTAGCGATAAATTGTCCAATAAATTGTCCAATAAACTATCCAATCTGTCCTGATACAGTTTTCATCAGGGACAGTTTTTCGGCTGATTTAACCAATCTCAGACAATTTTGAGACTGGTTTGCAAACAGAAATCTTGTAACAGACTGGTTTGCAATCACAATTCTTGTAACAGACTGGTTTGCTAACACAAATCTTGTAACAGACTGGTTTGCAAACACAAATCTTGTAACAGACTTGTTTGCAAGCACAAATCTTGTAACAGACTGGTTTGCTAACACAAATCTTGTAACAGACTGGTTTGCTAACACAAATCTTGTAACAGACTTGTTTGCAAACACAAATCTTGTAACAGACTGGTTTGCTAGCACAAATCTTGTAACAGACTGGTTTGCTAACACAATTCTTGTAACAGACTGGTTTGCAATCACAAATCTTGTAACAGACTGGTTTGCTTACACAAATCTTGTAACAGACTGGTTTGCAAACACAAATCTTGTAACTGACTGGTTTGCAAACACAAATCTTGTAACAGACTGGTTTGCTAACACAATTCTTGTAACAGACTGGTTTGCAAGCACAAATCTTGTAACAGACTGGTTTGCTTACACAAATCTTGTAACAGACTGGTTTGCAAACACAAATCTTGTAACAGACTGGTTTGCAATCACAAATCTTGTAACAGACTGGTTTGCTAACACAAATCTTGTAACAGACTGGTTTGCTAACACACATCTTGTAACAGACTGGTTTGCAAACACAAATCTTGTAACTGACTGGTTTGCAAACACAAATCTTGTAACAGACTGGTTTGCTAACACAATTCTTGTAACAGACTGGTTTGCAAGCACAAATCTTGTAACAGACTGGTTTGCTTACACAAATCTTGTAACAGACTGGTTTGCAAACACAAATCTTGTAACTGACTGGTTTGCAAACACAAATCTTGTAACAGACTGGTTTGCTAACACCAAAATATAACATCATACCTAGTGCTTTATCATAATGTGGTAGTTTGTTCATTTCTGACTTAATGTTTATCAACTATTTTCCAGCCGGAGCAGGTGACAGCATTACGGGTGAGATCTGGTGCTCGAAAATATGCTGCTGGCTACCAACCAGATTTAATGTGTCTGCTCACCTGGTTAGATAGTGAACATCCAGGAAATATTACCAGTATATGTGTTAACTCATCATATGGTTTGTAAGTATCATATTCATCAGGGCTGTGATTCTTTCCCCCTTATACTAACCTCTCCTTTTTAGGCCAATGCCCCTACTGGTTTTCAACCGTAGGGGACTACAGGTTTGCCCTCTGTCTGTCTGTCTGTCCGTCCAGAATATCTGAATCCTGCCTTAACTCAAACAGTTTTCAAGCTAGGTTTATGAAACTTGGTATGTGGATGAGGATTAATAAGGAGATTATGCATGTCTAAATTGTTTTCATTCAGACAAAAAATAGGGTTACCATGGCAACTTAAACATTGACAAACTGGAAACCAGGTAGAGGACTTCTGTATTGCTTGCGATTCCTAATTACTTGTTATCTTACATACTATGATACATATTGGTTTAGATATAGTTTAACCTACAACAAAGTGATGGGTTTTTTGCAAGGATAATTGGGGTAGGGTATTTTAGCTGTTTTGTTCTAGAGATACATACTAGAGCAATCGCGTTCCTCATGCTCTATTGGTTTGATATTAGTTACATTGTCTACAATCTTTGTACAATAAATACAATCCGAAATATACAATATTGTGGGTTTTCCGCAAATTTGCATGCGGTACAAATAATGTTGACCTTAATCCTTTGATAATGCTATTGTGATTTAAATGAGCATTGTTCATTTCAATGGTTCATACATGAATATTTATCGAAAGAAAACATGGGTAACGGTAAAAGTTGTTTGTACCGTGGGACTAGTGTGGAAAAACCAGATTGCATTGAATTTCGGAATATATCTATTGGTATCTGACCAAAATGTAGTATTTATCTAAAAAAAAATCTATTTTCTATTTCAATGAAATGAATATCGTTATTGACATGTATTTAATGGCTACAGATTTTGAGATCAGTTGGCCAAAGGCCGAAATTGCCATGGCATTAATTACTAATTATTTGGCTGCCATGGAGGCATACATGTTTTACATTTGTTATGTATCTTGTGTCAAAATTATTGACTAAGGTGTATACAGTCAAATAATTAATGCTATGTTTGTTATTTCAATTGTCTAATGTGAGGTGTATTATTTCAAATAACTAATTTATGATTTGTTATTTCTATTGGCTAATGGTTTATTATTTCAGTCGACAAATGTTTGACTTGTTATTTCAGGTTAGCGTTTGGTAATGAATCTGGCTTGGCTATAGTTGATATTATACAAAAATCTATTCTGCTCAATCTTGGAACACCGGACTTGTATGGTAAGGTTCGACACGCTCTCGTAGAGACTCGAGATTTTGCAATGGCTTTCTATCTGTTACATAATCAACAATACATCAGTATGTTACTGTAAAATCATTAATACTCCAGGCAGATTTAATTTCGTGGATGATCTAAATGACGAACATAAAATCCCCATGAATATGAATTATATAATTTCTATTGTATATGACTTAGAGGATAAGATATCCTTGAAATAACGTCCCCACGAATTTGTCATTTTCACCAAAACTACGAAATTTAGTTACATTGAAATTAAATGATTTTACAGTATCTCAGTCCTATGTGATTTGAATGCGAATTCTTAACTCAGAATCTACCGTCTAAGACTAACTGTTATATCTCTGACAGGCGATCATCTGTTATGATGATAAGCAGGCATGTCCTAATATCTTGTACTTTCGATATGACACCTTCTCAGAGGTGTTCAGACATTATAAGTACAGGCCAATTAATAGAAAGCTTTTTTCATGCTTAAATTCGGGCTCTAACTTTAATCGCTTCGAACATAAATACCGGTTAATGACCTCAGAAATGATTGTTGACTAAATATGGCTGTGGTCGACTTATGGCCACAACTCTACGGTATTGAAAGTTTTGTAACTGCATGCAGAGTATTAATTCTTAATAAGTAAATTGCACTTCCTCTGTGTATCAAATTTCAAACAGAGATTGATTACAGCATGAAAAAAGGTTAATATTCATTGGGTCAGATTCTGCATGAAGCTAGTTAACACACTGTTGACTCAATGTATAGAAAAAGCTGTTACAAAATCTTAATCCCTTAAATTGACCCTTTCAGTTTCCAGACAGTCAAACTTTATTTAGTGACCATAGTCATGTATACACATTAATGCTGTAACGGTACGCTCACCTCACGGTATGATACGAACCGTCAATTTTTCTAACGGTTCGGTATATTTCGGTATGATACAATATTCTCTAACAGCAGCTTAAATACTACAATTTTTAAGTGACAATGACTTTGTTGATTCTATAACAGCAATTATTATGTGGCTTTCAACTATTTAAAATAAATATCGACAATATGAGGCATATCTTAATACAATGAAAACGAATGATGCATGATTATTATAAATAATCAAAGGGCTTTCAGACATTTTCGTTCTTTGAATATTATTTTGCTCATGAAAAAGCTTATACCGAACCGAACCGAAATTTGCAACTCTTGTACCGTGAACCGTGTGGGACTGAAGTCCGCGGTCTTTCGTGTACCGCGGTATACCGTTACAGCCCTAATACACATTCTGGCTCATCTATGACTGTTACTGTGAACTGATGATATTTTGAATATAGATGATTGTATAAATATATCTGCCTTTGAGAGCTGTAAGGGTCCTGGGACTACCTGCCTTCTACTCTCATACATGTACCGATATAGCTAGTTTGCGATAGAAAAAAAACGTGTTCTGAAAATCTATTCATCAGATTTTATTAAAAAAATCCCAAGAAATACAAAAACTTCCTACCTACTCCCATTTTGTATTTCATAATTTTTAGTCACCTATTAAAAGACTTTTCTTCTTAATAACATATTGAAATTACATGCGTATTTACAGTTTAACGCAGGGAGGTAATCTGGTATTTCATTGATGATTTACTATCAATAACTTAACCGTTACAATCCGTGATCAGCGGGATTGTGATTGCCGTTTTAAAGACAAGACATAGGAGGCCCTTGTGATTCGGTTTATTTAGGTGTGTCGCTTGTAAACAATGTACAACAATAACATGTACTTCGTCATATTCACAGACAGGCCTCGCAAGTGTTAAATTAAGTAGGTTGCAAATATACCGTTATGTGTATCACGTGACCGTAAAATTGGCTGTTGCGAGTATCAAGTCTTCTAACTTGATTATTCATACAAAACTACAAATATGTTACATAGAACTTATGAACAAAACTTTTTAACTCTTATCTGATGTTGCTGAAATTTAAGTGTGTATTAGGTAGATATATTTCATTTAGTCATGCAAAATTTCATACTTGTAGGTTTAGAAATTACAGAGAAATATTTAAAAAGCACGATTTTTTTCTAACGCAAACTAGCTATACACTCTTATGGCTCTCATGTGGTATTATATATAACCTATCCATTGATTGTCACACTAATAATAGGTATCTCGCTGGATAAGTTTGACTGTTGAAATTATACCCCCTTCCTTAGCATCCCCCACCCCCGCCTCTTTATCATTGAAAATTATTTTCAACTTTATATTATAAAACCTAAGCATTGCTATTTATACAACTTCGCACAATTTATATATTACCCCCCCCCCCTTCCTCTGTGATGGTGTTTTGGTGGTTGAATATTGACCCTTTCTGACCTTGACCTCTAGGTTCTATGGATCCGTACCAGAGGGCTCCACGCTCACCTAAAGGAAAGAAACCCCTTCAGCCACAACCTCTAGATGGGAGCAACCCGGCCCTGAATGACGACGGGGCACGCTCACCTACAAGTGATCAAGTATGTATCAAATATTCTCTATCAAACACATTGAATTTCTTATCAAATGTTCATGTATTGAATCAAAATAACATACACTGGTTGATATTATAATGCCAATTTTTGTGAGCATTGCTTTAATGAAGACTGTATTCTATTAATTTTTGTATTGGTTTGCATACAATGTCTGGCCTTCTTTTATTTTGAAAAATTAATATTTTTAAACATTTTGTTACCTGCCTTTGATGGATAATTTAATTTTTTTTAAATAAAAATTTCACCATACCAATCTCTATCATCAAAAAATCACAGCTAAATCTTGTTTCATATTTTGCTCTTTTGATATCTTGAACTTGTGGCATTTTATGAAGCTTGTTTTTGTTTATTTCTGATTCCGCTGCAATTCTAGAAATTCACCTTGTTTTGTTATTACTGAAATGTTTTCAATACTTTTGTAATTTAAATGCACAACAAATAAACAGTTGAATTTTTGAAGAGTATTAAAAGGTTTACAAATTGGCATAATTGGTTTCCATTGTGAATTTCCCCGTAAGCAGGGTTTTCCCAAGTATGATAACAGGGTTTCCTGACATGTAGGCAGGGTTTCCCAATAATGATAGCTGGGTTTCTCAACATGTAAGCAGGGTACCCCCATATTTTTTAAGAGTTTCCCTTCATGTTAGCAGAATTCCCCTCATGTTAGCAGGATTCCCCATATTTTGTCAGGGTTTCCACACATGTTTGAGGGTTTCCCCACATGTAAACAGGATTTCCCCTCATGTTAGCAGGATTCCCCCATATTTTGTCAGGGTTCCTCACATGTACGCAGGGTTTCCCCTCATGTTAGCAGGATTCCCCCATATTCTGTCAGGGTTATTCCACATGTACGCAGGATTTCCCTTCATGTCATGTTAGCAGGATTCCCCATATTTTGTCAGGGTTTCCACACATGTTTGAGGGGTTCCCCACATGTATGCAGGGTTTCCCTCATGTTAGCAGGATTCACCATATTTTGTCAGGGTTTCCCTTCTTGTTAGCAGGATTTTCCTTCATGTGTGCAGGATCCACAATATTTTGTTAGGGTTTCCCTTCTTGTTAGCAGGATTTCCCTTCATGTTAGCAGGATTAACCATATTTTGTCAGGGTTTCCCTTCTTGTTAGCAGGATTTCCCATATTTTGTCAGGGTTTCCACACATGTTTGAGGGTTTCCCCACATGTTAGCAGGATTCCCCCATATTTTGTCAGGGTTTCCACACATGTTTGAGGGTTTCCCCACATGCTATTAGCAGGATTTCCCCTCATGTTAGCAGGATTCCCCCCAATGTTAGCAGGATTCCCCATATTTTGTCAGGGTTCCCCACATGTACGCAGGGTGTCTCCATAAATGCATGTTAGCAGGATTCCCCCATATTTTGTCAGGGTTCCCCACATGTTAGCAGGGTTTCCCCACATTTTAGCAGGATTTCCCCACATGTTAGCAGGATTCACCACATTTTAGCAGGGTTTCCCCACATGTTAGCAGGATTTCCCCCCATATTTTGTCGAGAGTTCCCCACATGTTAGCAGGATGTCTCCATAAATGCATGTAAGCAGGGTTTCCCATGTATTGATAGGATTACTTACATGTTAGCAGAGTTTCCCTGGGTTTCTCCCCATATTGGTAGGATTTTTTTTTTTTTTTTTTTTTGAGATATGTTTATTTTCCTTGTCTATAGGTAGATGTGGGTCGAGGACATCCCACATACTACCGTACAAATATAACGTAATTATCATCAATAATATGCATATGCATTCATACAAAACATACAAAGAAGATTATGCAAACGTTTACACTATATGACGTTTGTGTTGTGTGCAAAACAAGACAAAATAAATGAAACTTTTTGTATTAGATAACACAAAACATTCATTCTCCTTCTGTTACCACACACGCACTTACATTGACATTCAAAACTTGTAACACACATATGCACGCGCACCCTCACACGCACACACTCACGCATGCCACTCAAAAGTACAGATTTGATGAATATACAGACGTGCATACATAAAAAAAATGGTTGTTAATTTAAATCTCCATATTGGTAGGAGTTAACCTGTCTTGACTAGATTTCACCTCATCATGTCAGCAGACATATTACAGAATTGAAACAGTTTTATTCAAGACAATACATTTATGATACTTTAGTAGTCATTACTACATTATTGACATCAGTAACGAAACATAATTTGTTTGCACTTAAAATTGAAATGTGTGGAATAGTGTGTCGTTGTTTATAAATGACATAAATTATCATGCTTTGATGTGACATTTTATGAAATGTTTTGAAAGATATCTAGTTACTGAGGATCTGAATATCTTTTTGTGCATTTTGAATATGTGTAAGTTAGACTACTGTTGTATATATTATATTTTATATATTTGATCTATTAATTACCATGTATGTTAAATCTAGGATTAGATTAGTACATGCATGTAGAATAGTGTTGTAGAGTTACTATGGCAACAAAAGCTTTCTGTATTGTTCTCCCATAGTTTATAAATGAATGCAGGACACATCATTCGCATGTTTCGTTGCAATACTGTCACCTTTAAGTTCTGATTTTAGTTTCAGTTTTTCACTTAAAAATATCAATCAATTCAGATATTGTTTTAATTATAAATGGGGGTTTAATTGATGGGTTTACACTTATTTTAAATATTTAAGGTCATTTAATTTAGTGAAACATGTTTTAAAATGTATATTAATCCCTTACTCTCTACACCTCATTTCTGATGGTATCCCATCACTATTGAGGGTATGAGTGCAAAGTCAGGAGTATGTTGCATAAGCAAGGGGCTTTCTAGCCAGATTTCTCTATTTTGCTGAGTGTCTAGCAAGGGAACTGCTGGTACCATTTCTATTTTGTCTATGGTATGATGCGGCTGAGGATCGATTACAGCTTGTCCTAGTTTGTATGCCATAAATTCATTCATTTAGTTCACAAAATGCACAGCAAGTCAGGATTCATTGGGTTTTATTAAGTGTTAGAATGTTAATTAAAATGATGTTTTATTTGACAATGAAACTATAATTGCACTCTGGATAAAAGTTTTGATTGCTGATTTCACACTTGTTCATGAAACAATGTCTGGTGAATGTAGCTGATTGTTTTAACACCTTCATACCAGAGGCCTTATTCACAAACATTGTCTGACTTAGACTTAAAATGGACAACTTTTATAATCACTGTCATTTCTTTGCAATTAGATTTAACCATGTGAAAGTTTATCTGAATGTTATTACCCAGTGAACATGTATACCCATTTATATCCAAATTGGTACATTTATAACAATATTAGAGCAAATAGAAAATTTGGCAATATAAAGTCTAAGTCTGAGTTTTAGACTTACAATGTTGGTGAAGAACGCCCCAGAGCTACAAGCGGCTACATTCTCTCTGTGAAATGTTGGTGTTCCTTGAATTGTTTATCTGGTTGTTTCTTTACTGAGTCTAAGAAGATCTCTGTGATATAATCAATTTTATATAATATGTTACATGCAAAATAGTAGTCTCTTGACCATATTCAGCAGCCCTACAGAATAATACGGAAATCCGAATTTTCTGCATTAGAAAGAATCTTCAAACTGTACATGGAGGTTGGTCAGCAACAGTAGATGACCCCCTATTGATTTTGAGACCAATACGTCAAGGTCACTGTGACCCTAACCATTTCTGACTATTGGGTTGCTATGGGGGCATACATGTTTTACAAACATCTCTTGTTACCAATATTATGTATTGAGGGGAGACAACCCAATTATGGAAATGGACTTAACCAGACACTTCATCAAAGGAGACCACTCCTTTAGTCAAAGAGCTTCACATGAGATGCTTTGATCTGAATAGTGTAGGGTGTATGTAGTAAAGGGCTAATATAAGCTATAAAACATGTTTCACAATTGAAAAAAAGTTTCAACCCAGATTCTGTATCCATTTAGAGGGTGGGGAATGTCAAGAGCAAATATTTTTGGAAAATTGTACCTTTAAAGACCATCAGATTCATTGGCTCAGTTAAAGTACTGTAAATCCGGTATTATTCGCGGTGGTTTAATTTTCACTAATTTTCGCGATTGGTCCCCATCGCGAATTCATCATTACGCGTAAATAACATTTCACAACATAAGATGTATCTGAAAGAAAGTTCATGTTTAATCTAATCGCATCTAATTACCTATGTGGGCGAAGCTATTTGGCTGGCATAGTATACTATATAGCCATTTTCATGCATTGGCTTTAGATTCTACAATAAACATTTAATTTTGTCCAGTGGTTGCAGTTTGTAAAATAATGCTTTTTAAGTGTTCGAAATACGGGACAACAATCTTCCAAACAAACCTGAAATTGTTAAACAGCTTGTTTACGGAGTAGATAACAATACACCTTATTGACAAACACACGTACCTGTGAAAACACGATTAACTGATACAAGGTGTGATGCATTTATCAAACTACACTGACCACTGTATCAAACGTGTGATATATTTGTTAATTATCGGTATTAAATTAGAATCTAGCGCCATTGTTGCATGTTTAACTGTTTTTGAGATTTTTATACTTTCACGAATTTTAGATTTTGGGCCCCTCGATCGCGAATTCATCAATTCGCGAAATAAGTTCAAAACTTAAAATCGCGAAATAAAGCTCACGCGAATATAAAGTGATTTACAGTAGCTTTGTTTTCTTTACACACTAGCCAGTATTTTTTACATGGTTTTTTAGAAATTTTGCAATTAACCAACTGGAGTTGAGTCCCTTTAAATTGTGATAGTTGGGAAATATCGGAGCTCATAAGGCCTTCAATCCTCCACAATAAAAATTATAAGAGTTTGAAGATTTAAAAGTTTGGCCCCAGAGAATTGAATATGCTTCATTTTAGCCATGGTCTAATTCAAATTTTAGATATTTTTCAAAAATAATTTTTTTCATTTACAACAGAGACAATAGAATTTTTCAATTGGTCACCATTGGCAACTGTCAATTAAGAATGATTCCGAGTCAAAGTGTACCCTTCTATGGAAAATTTCACAACAGTGTCAATTTTCCTCCTCATGTGAAGAAGTTGTTAATTCCTTGTTACATACGTTAGAACTGGTTAGGATACAGTCTAGGAAAACTGATTAGGTGAATTGGTTGCCTTAGTTGCCTAACCCAATTGAAAACTAGTTGCCGAACAACATTAAACCCGAATATAAAACCTTTGGTTGGAAAAGAATAAAAAAAAATTTCGGTTTGAAAATGTGAATAATGAAATTCAAAGCTTTTTGTATATCTATGTATTTTCTGCACCGTTTTTTCTTATCTATAAAATGCATTAAGTATTTGATGTTGTTGATGTTACAATATCCTAATTGAACTGTTCTAATTATGTTATATTATTATAGTTGAAAAACTGGCATACAGGAATTGTAAAGTGTTGTAAAATACTTGTTATATAGTAGGGGAATAATGCAGGATTTGATTCAGTTCTTAGGTTAGGGATTTCATACAATCGCCTTTTAGTTGTTTCAAAATTCATACATTCTTTCTTTTAGGGGTTCATTAAACCCCTTTTTAGGGGTCTCATTCAGTCCCTGTAAAAGGGGTTTAATACAGTCCCTATGTTATGGGTCTACCTGTAGAAGGGGATTCATACACCGCTTCCCTCTATTAGGGGTTTCAAATATAAGGGCTTTTGTACAGTTCCTTGGCAAAAATAATGTACAGTCCCTAGTACGGCACATATGGGCTGCATTTTGTTGGGTGGTTTCTTTATGAAAATGTTTACCAATAGGTGTGAGGGTGCCTGTTTGGAAACATGACTTAGTTTTGAAATCTGCAGAAATTTAGATAAACTTCTAACCACTTTAAATAATCGGAAAGGATTTCAATTTTTTTCCAGTCAGATCAAAATCTGAAGTGGCTGTTTTACTCAAACCAAGCTTATTATTCAAAATAATGTTTTACCAAAATATATTTTATATTTATATCATTGAAAAATGATTCTTGCAGAAGATGCCAGTTGTTCAATCATGTTCTTTATTTCATTGTTTTATATTTTTTGTTTGCATTGGTTTTGTTTGTTTGATCCTTTCAGTCTGCTTCACCAGATAGTGTCACACCCCAAGCACCGCCCCGTAGGAAACATAAGATCAGTATCCCTTCTGTGGGAGAGGTTAAACTAAAGAAATCACCAACCGACGTATCAACACCCTTAACAGCCCCACCTAGCGATAAACCCTTTGAATATACCGAAGAATCTAAACATAGACCGTTGCAGTTGTCTAATTCGGCTAACTCTGAAGTTACACCAGGTGTGAACATTATCCCACCCACTCCACTCACTATGAGACGAGATTCTGACATCATCGATACTAAACCCGGCAATGAGCCACAAGTAACCAACCTCATTGCTACGATAAGCGAGAAAAAAATGTTAGCGACCAGAACCTCCTCGTTACCTCTAGTTCCGATACCAAAGGACATTCTCAACAATGAAACCAACATTAATGATCGACATAAGTCTCAGTCGCATGAAAGCTTTCAATTAAACCAGACCGAGGCTGAAATAAGTAATGGTAATAATAATTTAAACGTTGAAGCCGATGTGAAGCATCAAACACATCACCATAGTCATAGATACTCCATTAAAAAATTTAAACAAAGACTGCGACACGGTAAAAAGAGAGATAGAAGTGCTGATAAAAACAACAAACATAAAACTGTTGACGTCGTATCACCTGAGAATGAACCAAGTTCGGAAGCGGAACATAGTCAGGGTAGTAGTCGGTCAGAAAATGAAGATTTCCCATTAACAGATGACGATCTAAACAGTCCGCTAGAAGACAGTGCATTTGTTCCAGAGAAGAAGGAAGGTTTCTTCCGACGGATGAGTGTCAAGGTGAAACATTTTGTAACTCGACATGACGAGGATGACGTCGACGTTAAACCAAGCAAGAAAGATCGACAGATCTCCGTAAATGATCTAACCGAAGATAATAACAATTCTAAACCAGTGTATAATAGAATGACTGTTAAAGAATTACAAGGTTTATCATTGGGTATGTTATATATACACCTGACCTCACCATACCTTACCCCTCCTACATGTATATACCTATAACTTACATGTTTATATACCTACATATACCTTCTCATAAGCTGACAGGTGCAGTACGGCTTTATGTATAGATTGAATGCATGGCAGGAGACAAGTTCATATTAATTCAGAGTTAATGTTGATTCATTTTCGGATAATTTCGCAAATTCGCTTCTTAAAAATTGCTTTCATTGTTTTTGTAAAATCTTTTTCTTCAAAATCTCTGCCATTTTGGAGCAATATTATGGATGCTGTCAAAATGCGGCACCACATTACCATAGAAGACATTGACCATACCTACCAAGTACTCCTATTAAAGTGGAGTTACTCCTTTTTTTGTTGACTAGACTTTGACCTACATACAGTTATACCTAGCAACACTCATCTGTCACGCTTAACTTTTGCTTACATGCATGCCTCTTTTTTATTCTCGTGACAACCTATATCTATAGTTTAGTTCTCTGGTTTTGGCGTGTGTGTATGTGTGTTGCTAATTATTTAAATTGTTTAGTTTTTGCGTGTATGTAACAACTTTTGTCTTGTTTTTCTTTTGGTGAACCTTGCGTTGCTTTGTTTGTTACAATGTTGTATTGGCAGCACCTAAATGTGTACACACTTGTATAATTATATATTTATATATATTTTAGTTTTGGATTTGGTATTGACACTCTCTTACTATGTTACATGTCTATTTTAGGTGCAGGGCTCTACATAGAGAATATTAAATTGTCTTCTAATGGATATTTATATCTAGAATTTTCTATCTTGTAGATATATATTGAATCATAGTCAGTGGATGATCTGCTTTGGTGGAGGGATGAGTTGAACTTCAAATTTAGTGTACAGTTGTATTATATATTTGGGTTGAACAATTTGATATTTTGACATTATGTTTTATTCAGGTAACTATTATATAAGGGTGTTTGTGTTAAGGATGTTTTAAGGATGGATGATACAAAATGTTTGTCAGTATAAGACCCTGATATTTCTGGGATTATACTTTAGAACAATGTCGGTATAAGATCATATTTCTGAGCTTATACTTTTGAACAATCTTACAAATAATATTGCTTGTGTATTGTATACTGTTTATATACTTATTGGTGTTTGATTTCTCTCTCCAACTTTCAGGGTAGGCATGCAATAACTCGTACATGAAGGTGGTGGGCTGATAACTCTTGTATTATCTTCCCACAGTATCATAGTATGGTGGTAATTTTACTGTAGTTTAGATTCTTACAATTTTTGTTTCAACACTTTCACATACCAAAGTTATCAGAGCTTTTAAGGGTTTTGGGTTCTTATCAGGCCCCTTTTCAGGAGTGAGGAAAACTCATGACATTTTCTCTTAATTTGAAGTTGACCACTACAAAATCTGTTACTACCAATATTCCCCCTGCCACATTAAAGATCTATTTTAGACCCTAGAGATTAGAAAAAAGGTCCTGCTCCTTCACATGTATAAACATTGGTGTGTCAAACAACAACATTCTGAGATTATTTGACATATTTACTTTATAATGTTACTATTAAATTCATTCAAAAGAAATTCTGATTTATTGGTATATTTATGTTCATCAATTAAAGCCTCGATATTAACCCCGAATAGATCCTTGCTATTTACATCAATTTCGACTTTGATATTGGTGTCAATTAAAGGTTTGGTATTTCCAGCAATTAAACCTTGCTATTTAAGTCAGTTTAAGTTTTTATATTTCCAGCAAATAAGCCTTGCTATTTAAGTCAATTAAAGTATTGATATTTTCAGCAATTAAAGTCTTGGTATTTAAGTAAGTTTAAGCCTTGCTAGTCAGTGACAGGCTTGATATTTACATGAATTAAAGGCTTGATATTTACATGAATTAAAGGCTTGATATTTACATGAATTAAAGGCTTGATATTTACATGAGTTAAATCTTTTCATATTTACATGAATTAAAGGCTTGATATTTACATCAATTAAAGCCTTGATATTTACATGAATTAAAGGCTTGATATCTACATCAATTAAATCCTTCATATTTTCATCAATTAAAGCCTTGATATTTGGTATGGGAAAAGTGATTTTTATAAAGACATGGGGCAACAACAATGTTGTTTCTTCATGCAGTGTGATACTTTCATTTGCAGATTTTTCTGTAGAAATTAAGTTTGGTGGGAAAGGTGCATGAAAGGATTTTTTATTTTTGGTTGTACGGGAAACTTAGAATGTAGTGAGTATAGGAATTAAAGGGTCCTGAAGTGAGGCCAATAGAATAAGGGGTCTTGGAAGAGGTTATAATTTTATAAGGGCCAGTACTATATCAATGCAAATGGATCTGAAGACTGAAGTGGATTAATGGTTTCCTAATTAGGATGAATAAGTTTAAGTAGTCATATGAACAAGGGTATGTGGAAGTGTAAGGTATTAAATAATGGGGGCTGCCAATTCAGGGGACATGGATATATACTATTTGGGTTTGTTTTTACTAAAAATATTGATGAGAGTAATGTGTGATGTTCTCTTAGGCTTATTATTTATTGGAATAGTCTGCCCTGTTAGTGGCCCCTATTAGTGGCCCCTGTTAGTTGTTGAGCAATATTTTGACCAGAGCACAAAACCTATATATGTAGTTAATTTAACCGGACCTGGGCATGTGTTTAGTATGTATGTCTGTGTGTGCGTGCGTGCGTGTGCATTATCACTGTTGTGAGGTTTAACGTTATTTGTTTATTTGTCTACTTTGATCACTGCTATAACAACATAGTCCATCTTGTATGTATACCAGCACTTCGGTCATATAGCAAATTCTTGTCTTCTTTTTCTTTTGATTACGTCTGATTTTTTCCTTCATTTATTGTTAATCATTTACCATTATTTTTCAGAATTTACCAGACTTTGTGTTGGTTTTATTTTTCAAAGAATGACTGGGTGTTTTTGTTAGAATATATCTTATTTGTTATCGTTACCATTCATTACCAATTATTTGGTATGTTTTGTACGGATTTTCACTTGTTTCTAGATAAATGGAGTTTGCATGAGTCCTACAACCTATAGAGCCCGCGGTGGTAAGCAAACGGGCCCTGAGCTGAAACGAAGTCGATCACAAGGTACTCAACGTAAATTGCTGAAATGCCAAAATGTGGTCTCTACCGAGGACCCTACATACAGTGGAGGTGCTGATTTATGTTCTTTTATTTGATATGCACCATCAATGTACAAATACACCCTAAATCCACTCTTGTGTATTTTATTTCTATTTTTATTGTTTCTGTAGGCATCTATCTTTAGTTTTTGTCATTCCTCATTTTTTGCTTTTTGAATGACCAGTGCACTGAGGGAGACTTCAGAAATCAATATTTTCCTTTAAATCCATGGTTTTATGTAATGTTTGTTGAAATTCCTCTCCTTTTTTATCTCCCATTTCTGCCAGTTGAAGTTTCAGACATGCACATTCTTTGATAATTTGCTTAACTATTTCTCCAGTCATGTCTTCAATGTAGAGGAGACATACTGATTTAGTGCTGGATGAATGTTTGTTTGTTTGTCAGGATGGATGTATGTATGTCAAGAAATTTGTCTGGTCTGTGTTTGTTCTTCACTAAAATAGAGGCTATTTGATGAAAACATTCAAAGAATTGACCAAGTTATGGTCATTTGAAGTTTGTTAGTCCCAATTTTAACAATAAAACAAAGTTTGGAACCTAGTTAAAGTGTATAGAGCTATATCGGAAGATGTTTTCTTAAAAAGTCTCAAAAACTGAAAAACAATTATGCTTTCAAATCCATTAGATCATTTTTCGCTTCAGTTTTAACAGAAACTCTTTCTGTGATTTATTGGACATGCAACCTTTCCATTTTCATACGAAAGTGTTCTAGAACACCCTATGAATCTATAAGAATCGTCTATTTTTCGACGACTGAAACAAAGTACACGGAACCCATCCTAAGTTATAACTTGCAACTAAGGTAGTCTAGTATCATACTAAAAAGGATGCAAGTAATTATTTTGACATTGAATGACTGTTAGAATATAGCTATATACACTTTAAGGTGTTGGAATTTTTACTAATGGCACCCGAAGCAGACTTGCGACTCAATTTCAGAATTGAACATTATATTAAGTAGAACTTCAGTATTTTGTTTAAACAATGTATAAAGAGGGGAAACAATCCTATTTTGGAAATTGACTTAACAAACATTCTAATCAAGGGAGACAATTCTTTATATTTTCTCAAAAAGGTACACATGAAGTAGTCTCTGTGTGTTCAGAATAATGTATAGGGGATAAGGAGTAATGAGGTAAACATATTGACATTTGTTGTTTAATAAGAATATACGTCCATAGTCACTGTGGGGATTCATGTCCCTTGGTCAAATGAACTGGGCGATCGTAACTACCGAAACTCCATTGGATGTATTTAGTGAAGTGATTTGTGGAAAATTTCCACACGGTGATTCGGTCACACATCGTTTGCAAGAAAATAAACATTAACATATCCATCGCATATGTAAGCTATGACGTTTTTAAGAGCATACGTATTATAAATCATGCTAAGTTAAGAGTATATTTATGTCCAAGATCTTTAATCAGTGCCGCAAGGTCCATTTTTAAACTGTTTACAAAACCGTTCTTACTTCACTAAAAACCATCAAGAACCGTTTGAAAAATGGTGACGTTCTATTTTACGCCCGAGAGATGATTTGTCTTAGAATTGTCTGAGGTGCCCCGATTGATGAACTGGGGTGTCAATTTTCCGGAATTCCGGGTGTCAATTTTCTGGAATTTAGGATTTACATATCCTGAAAGAGCCATGATTTCTGACCAAAATATCATGAGAAATGGCAAAGTTATAGTCAATTTAATATGCATTGAAGGAATTTCTTAATAAGAAACTGACTCAAATATGAAAGCATGTGGTTGAATGCCTCTTGTTTGTCAAAAATGGTTGACTTCATCTGATTTTCCTGATTTTAAATTTGGCTCTGTTGACTCCCCTGAATGAAGCACCGCACACATCCATTAGCTGACTGGTCTCGACAGTTGGGATGCTTGTTCGTACTTTGATTTGTTGGCCAACATCTACTGATCATCATTAGGGAAGCTTATTGTTATTGCCCTGTCCACTTGTTTGTCTATTGGTCTGTTTGTCCCATTCAAATGTTAACCAAAACTTTCAAGTTTTTGAAGCTCAAATATTTTCGAAATTGACCTGACCAAGGCATTGCCTTGAAACCTATTTTCTGAACATATTGCCCCAGTATTGGTGTTCAAATAACAAAGAAGGAAGAAGAGATAGTTTAATATATGGTGTATGATATGATGTATAAATGATGTTTGTGTGTGCAATTAGAGCATGTGTTCATTGATATGTAGATAAAGTACAGTACCCACCAAAAATATGGATACACTTTTTGACAGATGCAGAATTATAATTGGTTTAATTATTCCATATCTTTTGGTCAGACGGAAACAATGTTTGCAATTTCTGAAAAAACAGTTAATGATGAAGTAAAAAATGTGACAGATAGAAAGATGAACATTTTCTGATTTAGAAATAAACTATGGGGTTCAAGGGGCTGAATTTGCCATATTATATGATCATGTTGTCCTTCGAAGCTGGCAAAGAAACTTAATATTTTCCATCTAGGGTACCAATCAATGTATTGTCTTTACACTAAATAAAAAAAAAATTCCTGGTCTTCAAAAACATTGTTGCTTCTCTGTTCTGCAAGTAGTGTTATACAGGCAAGTAAATGGGGGGAAACTCTCTGTATCCATATTTTTGGTGGGCACTGTATATGATCATAGTTATGTCTGGGTATGCAAGAATGATCATTATGTAAGTCATGTTCATAACTCGTGATTATGCCAGTGCAGCCACCCATCTTTGATGAGGGGTAATATTGTTTTGCACATGTTGTTAGGTCGATCTGTCTGTCTGTTGGTAGACCAAAATGGTTTCCATTCAGTGACTCAAAAACACTTTGCCCTAGGATCTTCAAACTGTGCATGGAGGTTGGCTAGCAACAGTAGATTCAGTATCAGTATGTCTAAGGTTAAGGTCACTGTGACCTTTACCATTTTCGACAATTAGGCTGTCATGGGGGCATATCTGTTTTACCATGATCTCTTAATATTTGTTTGTTTTGATCATTGTTATTTCACACATCCAAGAGTAAAAGTAGAAAATTGATAGTTTTGTCTTTAAAATAGGTAAACTGAACACTGGTGTACATATCTTTAGAGAATCATGGATAATCTGTGCACCAATTTACTAACTTCCTTGTCAACCACTTTCATTACTTTTTGTCCAATCCCATCACTTGTTAACTGAGACTTTATATTTATGATTAGCATTTGTGCAGCATTAAGCATTGTTTTAACATAGTGTAGCAGATTATGTAGCAATGTGCACAAATATTTCATATTAGTTATGTTCAGCAAATTGCACCATAATTAAAATTAGCTTATTTTTAGCTAATTGCACAAATACTTCAGCGCAGTTTGGCAAATTGCACAAATGATTAAGATTAGATTTTTGTCTGCACATAGAACTGTTTGGTAGTAGTCAAACAATCAAGGGGTTATTTTATATATTCCATTAATGATCATCTAATGAAAGTCTTAGGCATCCAAGCAGATTGGTTGGTTTTGATTCCATTTGTTATTTCTGTCCTGTAAATAAGGAGACCTGAATACACTTTCCTTATTTCAATATGAATATGTCAGTGATAATGTAGTGGTGTTCATGACATATTGCTCTTCTGTTAGTTGCTTCTGTTTTTAGGAACCTATGTTGGGTCAGGGGTAGGGGTGCATAATTAAATAATTCTACATCGTGATAGTCCATTAGTTCCCCTGTTAGGTGATCCTTGACTGTAGCTTGAAGTCCAATGTCACTCATTGTTCTGGATATGGAAAATGTAGGCATAACATTGGCCTTGTTTTTCATTCTGACTAAAAGTGAATAGTTATTTCTTTAGCACAAAAAATCCTGCAAGAATCGTGTCACTTGGTCATTATTGTTGTTCCATCTAGAGGTAGTTCTATGTTACTATCCTATGGAAAGGCATGAAATTCAAAATGTCAAGTTTCTTCTGTCCTACACTTAGGGTTTCTTCTGTCCTACTCTTAGGGTTTCTTCTGTCCTACTCTTAGGGTTTCTTCTGTCCTACTCCTAGGGTTTCTTCTTTACTCTTAGGGGTTCTTCTGTACTCTTAGGGTTTCTTTGTGGCAGAGGCTGTGTATGATTCCTGGTACATAGTCTCAAATAAAGTTTTCATTTGTTGTTTTTGAGCAATCTAAACAGTAACCAATAGTATGGATGCTTACATAGACTAGTCTTAAGTTAAGTTTTAAACCATTTGTCCCTTATTTGCCTGGATACCCGGCCATGTGATGCAATGTCTTATTTTCATTGCTTATTCTTGTCATGCATGGTTTATGTATGTTTTGCCTCCGTTTTCTAATGTAATTTTAATGTGTGATGTTATTCTACTTGCTATGTAATTTTGTAAGTTTTGTCTGTATTTCAATGTTTTCTTAGTCTGTATGTCATGTAAGATGTCAAGTCTTTAATATATGAATCAATAATCAGGGGTGTCAATTTTCCGGAATTCCGGATTTACATATCCTGAAGCAGGCATGATTTCTGACCAAAATAAAAGTTATTTGATGATGATATAATGAGAAATGGGAAAGTTATGGTCAATTTAATCTATATTGAAGGAATTTCTTAATAAAAACTGATTCAAATATGGAAACAATGTGGTTTAATTCTTCTTGTTTGTCAAAAAAGGTTGACCGCATCTGCTTTTACTGAATTTAAATTTGGCTCCATTGACACCCCTCAGTAGCTTGATAATGCACTTTTATTTAGATTTATTCAGACAACACAGATTGAATGAATTCGATTTTTATGAATGCTCCATTCTTGTTCTCATTATTGTCTTAAATAATCTTATTGCAGGCAAAATTCAAGATTTTATCAAATTGTTAGGTCTAACTTAAAGTACCTTAGCTAGATCAGTTCCTGGAAGACGGATGTTGTCATATTTTACAGCTCCAATACCTTCCAGGAAAAACAAACGTGGTCACTGATGCGTTGTCCAGAAATTCAAATTAAATTAACTGAATAGGAAAAGTCATATTTAATCTTATTGGCACTTGTTATGTTGCAATGTTGTTTTTATTGTCACTTAATTATAATTTCATGCTGACAATGTCATAATTAGAATGTTTAAAAAATGTCTTATTTGTGTGATTTGATCTTATTTTGTGCACTCCTTACAAATAATGAGGAATAATTAAATGAAATATGATTACACTAATCAGTAGGACTATGTAAGGTAAATGCTCATGCCATTCTACAAATTTATATGTAAGGAAAGATATGTCCATGTTTTATATAGAAGAGGTGTGTGTATGTTTTAATGTTGTTGTTAGTCCCCTACCAGTAATTTCAACCGGAAGGGACGATAGGTTTGCCCTCCATCCGTTTGTCAATCAGTCAGTCCATCT
Organism: Spisula subtruncata; assembly: GCA_963678985.1. Lineage (NCBI taxonomy): Eukaryota > Metazoa > Mollusca > Bivalvia > Venerida > Mactridae > Spisula > Spisula subtruncata. The sequence goes on along the minus strand of OY787664.1, from coordinate 52,642,079 downwards.
GGCAGTCAGGCTGTCAATAAATATAGATCCTGCCATATCGCAAACAGTTTTCAAGCTAGGTTTATGAAAATGGTATGTGGATAGTAACCAATAAGGAGATTATGCACATCTAACTACAATGAATTCAGACAAAAATTGTGGTTGCCGTGGCAACAGAAACGGCAACAGAACATTGCAAACCTGAAAATCAGGTAGGGGACTTCTGTATTGCTTGCAATTCCTAATGACTTGTTTGTTTCTCTACCACATAGTGGTGTACCTGAAACCTGATACAAGTGCCTCTGGTAAGTCTACACCAATGTTTCATTCCAGCCAATCAGCTTTCAGTATTTCAAGTTTTATTGCATTGTGATCTACTTTTAAATATTAACTCTGGGTCCCTGGCTCACATACTGTCTTTTCTTATGTCTTGGTCCCACTTTAGCATTTTTTGGTCTCTGCAATGAACTCTCAATTTGAATAAATTAGCTTCAGGTGGCATCGCAACAGGGATATCACAAATTTTCTTATGAATACCCAAGGCATTACATTGATAATAGGATTGTATATAATGATATCAAATTAATGATGTTTCTGGCACATTTGAACTTTTGTAAACGATTTGGGTTAGTGATTTCAAGCTTCATTGTCATTCTGACATTCCCTGTATCTCAAAAATGATTTTGTCTATGGCTCCTTAATGAAATTTTTGCCATTTATTTATATGGTACAATTTGTTCCTTAATACAAACTTATACTCGCACCCTTTGTTGATCATCATTTTAGTATAGTTGAAATTTATTTTGCTCTTTTGTATTGCATTTAATCTTTGGAATTATGATAATTTTATCTATTTATGCTTTATGAAGGCAAATAGAAGTTTCTCCTGTCAGTTTTTGTAGTGTCCATTTCTCAATCTGAAACCTGTGTCTTGGCTATAATTTAATGGGTATTAATGGCACATTAACAACACGTTAAGCATGATGTGATGGTGTGTTTTAAGTCTGTGGTGGAGAGAGGGCCTTCTATACTTGCCTCAATTGCATTTGTTACGTGGCACATCTTTGATTTTGAGTTTTAACTATTTTTTTACAATTTTGGAAAAACAGAATGGTCAACCTAAATTAAAGGTGTAAATATAGTGGTGTCAAATTCATTATGTACAAAAATAGTACTGCAGGTCATTGATTTAAGTGTTTTTATGTTACTTTCTTATGAACAAAGAGCTATCACAGTACATATACATGTCCATTACTTGTTTCCCTAATGATTTATTTATATTTATTTGTAAGAACTTATTATATAAATTGCAGTTTTATTATTATATTGTGGTGACCCTCATTGTGGACTATCAAAGCAAGAACATTTAAACACAGTAAGTTTGAGGCTCATCAATGTGTACATTCATCAATCACACACAACATTAAATACTGGACGCTAAATGGGAGGTCAGCACCAGAAACACATTTATCCATTTACTCCATTCCCCCCAACTCTATTCTGATGAGACATGACCTTGAAAGTGTTTACATTTCATGTGAAGCTTTTTAAGACAAATAAGAATAATCTCTCTTGGAAATGTGTCCTGTGAAGCCTGTTTCTGAAACTTGATTATCTCCCTTTATTATTTGGAAAAAAAATGACCAGGGACGTTGAATAGGGGTGTGGAGTTGAGGATTGTTTGTAGCAGTAGCTATCAATTGGCATTGTGGCACATTGTGCAACAATTGAATACAGTCTATCTAGGAATGCATATGGCTGACTGCACAGATTTAATATGAAGATCAAATGCTGGATCTATACTGTGGCACAAAGCACCAAATATAATGTCATGTTTACCATTAGTCATGGATTCATTACTATGTTTCATTTACAATGTACACAACCAATTTAGTGCAGGTCTAAGTCACTGACTTGATACTTTGCACAACATGCTTGTTCCTTGCAACAAACTTTGGGTAGGGGACAACCCAGTAACACATTACAAACACGCTAGTGTAACAGTCAGCCAGGGGATACGTCCCTGTTAGTGAACAACTGCAAATGCACTGAAACATAATTGTAAAGATCAGGTTCTTGCATTCTTATTACGTCTTTAATTTCTTACTCACAAAAATAATTAAATGAAGTGAAGATTAGTTGAAAAATAAGTCTTGTCTTGATTATTTGCTGACTAAAAGGGCTGCTATATTGAGAAAAATATTAAACACTCTTTTGCTGTCCTGTATATACTAGTAATTTACTTCTGTTTGTTGAATTTGTTTGTTGAATTTAAACCTTAAATTTTCAAGTTAATGGAAGCTACACTTGTGAAACAGGACCCAGAACACTTCTATTTTTTATCTTTTCACCACAATGTATGTTAGCTATGCTATATATGTCCACTTTTATCAAGTAAATAGTGCTATCTTTAACAATTCAAAACTTCACCGTTGTATGTTGAACTACATTTAAATCTGTTTGGTGAATTAGAATGTGTCTTAAGTGGACAGACCCTGTGATTCGTCCTCCTTTAGGCCGAGTTCCTTCTTTTTGTCTTAAAATCTTTGAAAACATTATTCAGATCCAGTCTGACCTATTAAAAAATTAAAAAATATGCTTTATGGGTATCATGTTTCAGGGTAGGTTATTGGAGGCAATCACAAACTGGACCATTTGACATTGATAATAAAAATGGTTTCGGTAACCTTTGTATGTCAAAATAATGAAGTGTTTGTGTTACCAAGTCTAAACTAACTATGAACCATGTGTGAATTGCTCCAAACAGATCTAAATGTGGTGTGTAGTAACCCATGTTGGATTTTCTTGGCCCAAATTTTCTTAAAGTTTGATCTATTTTTCCCCATTTGGCATGACAACCATAATTTGAATTTCTCAGAGCATTCAAGTTCTATGTGATTAATTTATAATAATTGGGATTTTTTTTTTTTTTTTTTTATTAATTTATAATAGATGTAAAATAATTATTTATAACTTGTTTACTTAATACCAGTATATTTTTTATTTACTGCCAGTATCATTTTCTAGTTGTAATTTTAGGATTAAACTTAGCTTAAGTTATTAGATATAGATTATGTAAGATTAATTGATTAATTGTTAAAATTTGTGGAAGTTATTCAAATGATTTTATTGTTTTTGCTTTGTCGGTATTTTGTCTATTGCTGTAATTATGTTGTTGTCATTGTCAGTGTTTTGTCTTGTTTAATGTACGGTACTATTGTCGTTCCATAAGGTACTAGTCGTCCCTTTGTGTCTGTTGAGTAAGAGTTATATGTTACTAATATTCATTAAAAAAATATATAGTTTGGTGGTTGAAATGTTCATCCATGGCTTGCATGTAATAGTGGGTCCAGAAACATGGTAGACCCGTATGTTATCGGGTACTTAAACTATTTAAATATGATAATGGATTGAGAATTTCCATTATGAGTATAACCTGTGTACTCAATGTGAAATATTGATTCATGGGGATTGTCTGCATTTAATCTTTGTAAGTTATGACCCTGCAAACCTTCCAGTCCCTTTGCCTGTGGCGCAAACTTGTTTTCCGCGTAATTCAAGATTGAAATATTTCAACCTTTCATGTATTTTTCTCAGGAGTTATTTTCGTTTCGTAGAATGCAGATAGGTTCATCTTGGTTTTAAGAAGCATGTGTGTCACCCGTTTTGTTACATTATTTCTGTCAGAACAATATTTGTAAAAAGTGATACAAGTTTTAAATTTGTATTGTCACATATTGCTATACAGTCATATGGAACATGGCTCATCAAAATTCTATATTGGCTTAGTAGTATAGTTGTTAGAATGTTTATTATTCCCTTAGCTAGTTTAGTTTATTTCATACAGAAGATTCTGTAAAAGAAGCATCTTCCCTTAAAGTATATAACTGAATTTGGAGACAAGAGAATCTGATGGTTAGTTTTTAGCTCACCTGAGCACGAAGTGCTCACTGGTGAGCTTTTAGGATAGGTGGCTGTCCGGCGTCCGTCGTCGTCCGTCGTTGTCCGTCGTCAGTCGTCCGTCGTCCGTCAACAATTCCTTTAAATGACTTCTTCTCCTAAACCAATTGATGGAATTTGACCAAATTTCACAGGAATGATCCTTGGGTGGTCCTCTTTCAAAGTTGTTAAAAAATTTCCGGTCTGTCGCATAACTAGGTCACACAGGCTAAAAATAGATTTTCACAAAGGAAACTTTAAAAAACTTCTTCTCTGAAACCGTAAGGCCTAAGGCTTTCATATTTGGTATGTAGCACCACCTTGGGGTCCTCTGCAAAGATTGTTCAAATTATGTCCCTGGGGTCAAAATTGGCCCCGCCCCAGGGGCCCTCAGTTTTACATTGAGTTATATAGGGGAAACCTTAAAAAATCTTCTTCTCCAAAACCGCTTGGCCCAGGGCTTCCATATTTGGTATGTAGACTCAGCTAGAGGTCCTCTACAAAGATTGTTCAAATTATGTCCCTGGGGTCAAAATTGGCCCCCTCTCGGGGCCCTTAGTTTTAAATAGAGTTATATAGGGGAAACCTTTAAAAATCTTCTTCTCCGAAACCGCTTGGCCCAGGGCTTTCATATTTGGTATGTAGACTCAGCTAGAGGTCCTCTACAAAGATTGTTCAAATTATGCCCCTGGGGTCAAAATTGGCCCCGCCCCGGGGGCCCTTAGTTTTACATAGAGTTATATAGGGGAAACCTTAAAAAATCTTCTTCTCCGAAACCGCTTGGCCCAGGGCTTTCATATTTGGTACCTAGACTCAGCTAAAGGTCCTCTACAAAGATTATTCAAATTATGCCCCCAGGGTCAAAATTGGCCCCGCCCCGGGGGCCCTTAGTTTTACATAGAGTTATATAGAGAAAACCTTAAAAAATCTTCTTCTCCGAAATTGCTTGGCCCAGGGCTTTCATATTTGGTATATAGAGTCAGCTAGAGGTCCTCTACAAAGATTGTTCAAATTATTCCCCTCGGGTCAAAATTGGCCCCACCCTGGGGGTCACCATTTTACCTAGACTTATATAGGGAAAACATATAAAAATCTTCTTGTCTATAACTACAATGCCTAAGAGCTTTGATATTTGGTGTGTAGCATCATCTAGTGGTCCCCTACCAAGATTGTGCAAATTATGCCCCTGGGGTCAAAATTGGCCCAACCCCAGGGGTCACCATTTTACATAGACTTATATAGGGAAAACATATAAAAATCTTCTTGTCTAAAACTACACTGCATAGAGCTTTGATATTTGGTATGTAGCATCATCTAGTGGTCCTCTACCAAGATTTTTCAAATTATGCCCCTGGGGTCAAAATTGGCCCTACTCGGGGGTCACCATTTTACATAGACTTATATATAGGGAAAACATATTAATATCTTCTTGCCTAAAACTACACTGCCTAGAATTTTGATTATTGGTATGTAGCATCATCTTGTGGTTCAAATTATTCCTTTGGGTGAAAATTGTGCAGGGTTTATAAACAGGTGAGCGATATAGGGCCATCATGGCCCTCTTGTTTATACATAATTTCTAACTGGCCAATAGTGAGACTGTTTAGATAATTTAATTTAGAGCACAGCTTAAACTGGCCAACGTTGAGACTGTTTAGATCTGTTAATTTAGAGCACAGCTTAAACTGGCCAATGGCGAGACTGTTTAGATAATTTAATTTAGAGCACAACTTTAAACTGGCCAATGGCGAGACTGTTTAGATAATTTAATTTAGAGCACAACTTTAAACTGGCCAATGGCGAGACTGTTTAGATCATTTAATTTAGAGCACAGCTTAAACTGGCCAATGGTGAGGCTGTTTACATCAGCTATATGCTTCTTAATTCAAAATGAAACTGACCAATGGTAGGTTGCTCTAATCAGCTGCTATCCGCATTCAGTGTTTATTTTGACCCAGCTGTAATAACTTTATACAGAACATGGATGTATGGCTTTGATTGGTTGATGTTATGAGACGTTTTTGTTGTAGAAAACCGGATCAATAATGCACTGTTGCTTTTTTCTGTTTTGATTTTGTTTATTTTCAGTTGGATAAGTCATGTTAGATATTGTCAAGTATGTTTTATTTTAGATTTATACCAGACAGTGTGGAAGCTTCTTGCTAATGATATAATTTCTGCTGTCCGTAACTGGATGACAGCGGACTATACTGAACTCTGCAAATTGAATTTTATTGAATGATAAATATTAACTTACAAGATACAATCACATGATCAAAATATTTTAGTAAAATACATGCTTCTTATTTGCTTTACAGGTCCTTTGTACTAATCTTATCTTTGGATAGACAATCAATTAGTTTTCTCTAATAATATTAAATTTTACCAGTTAACTCTCACAAGTAATAAGTATTTTAATAGTAATAAAAAATTTGTATTTTCAAGCTTATTATTGCATATTGAACTTACAGTTTATGATCATATGTTTGTAACTCACTGATGATGCAATTGTCCATTGTGAACAGGATTGTTTATATGTTATTTCATTGTAGCTTTAACTTGTTTGTGTAATTATTGCTTATATAAATGAATGAAACATGAGCTTTTTTAAGTAACATTTCAATGAATTCATGAATAAATTTATGTTCATAAAATCACATAATTGACTTATAAAATCAAATGAATTTACTAAACTATAAGATTAAATAAAAGCTAACTGCTCATGTAATTTACATTTATTCATTTATCGGTTTAATAAAAACTTAAGGTTTAATAATTTACATTATAAGCATACCTGCCAAGTTTAAGTTAAATCCAAAATAGGAGTGATAAAGCAAAACATGTCACAATATGCACTTAAATGTGATTTAAAAGTGATTTAGATGCATAGACAAGGAATGTATTAATTCTAGTCGTTATAAATATTGGACAGAAGATCCCTTTGTTCAAAGTAAGGTGAACTTGGAAAACCAGAAATTTACAACAAAAATAGAAGTAACTCCACTTTAATAGGAGTACTTGGCAGGTATGGTTTATAAGAGTAATTTAAATACTAGGTTTTGTATTGGTGTACTTGACATGAACATTAATTACTTGAATTTGTTATCTATAGATAAGAATGATGGCTCGTCATTTTCCCGATCTCGCAGTTCCAGTATGTCCAGTTTAGAGAATGTATCGAAGGAAGCCATACAGTGTCTTGTCTTTGCTGATTCATACACACGCAAATTTGGTGAGTTGCCTTGGAAGATTTTAATCTGAAGTAATTTGGAGACAGGTCTTATTATTTTTTGTGTCTGTGAGGATCTCGTAGTTTTTATTCCCCAGTGAAGGGATATAGCGATGCACCTGTCTGTTTGTCCATCTATTACAAAATGGTGAAACTGGAATATTTGAAGTCCATCAATGCAATGCTGTCAAATTTACCATCATAAACACATTACATCATCAAAGCTATGTAACACTATCAAATATTTCAACAGATACATGGCCCACGAATGACTAAGCTACATGTATGTGTTATGGACAAGGCTTCCATCCGGGCTAAAGCGTTTACTGAACGCAGTCTTGTTTTAGTTAGTCTGAAAGTAAAACACTGTATAAACCTCTTGAAGAACCAAGAAGTTGTGTCTTGGCATATTATTGTGATCTTAACACAGGGAAATTTGTCTCCATCAATTCATAGACGAGTCTTGTGCTTTAACTGTAGATCATGCTGATTCCAATTTTAAGTCTTATACATATTTGTCTGGTTTGCATATTATACCTCTCAAAGAACTAAGAAGTAGTATGTCAGTATAAATATCATGATACACAAATCAAAATTTAGTAGGTGCCTAGTACATTACAAAAACAGTCATGTAAAAAAGGTATGAGAAAATCCGACAGGGAAGGTAGCACTCAACCCAACCAGCTGAGCACATAAGTCTTATGTTTGCTTATGGGGATGGTTTCTGCTTGTATTTTGCCCAGTTTCTGAGAATAATAGTTGTATATTTGAATGTTAATAATCAGTTAAACAAAGGACTAGTTCTTCTGCTAGTATTTGGAATCATTGGCATGACCTCGTCATACTTCACATCATTCATTGCAGAGTGAGTATAAAGGCTTGCTTGAAGCATCCATTTGTTCAGATGTGGATGGTTTGTTCCATGTATGACTCTTGTGTCGGTGGCTAGGCTCTGCCACCTTAACTATGTGGCTTTGGGTTGTCTGTGCATTACTGTATTTGTATGTAATATTTTTCACTTTATTTCAGACAATTTTACAAGTCCATGTTTATGGGTGGGTACAAGTCTAGGATCTGTGTTGGTGATAGTGTTGAATTTACCTCCACCTGGAGAACAGAGACTTACACAACCTGTCATTGTTTCACCAAGTGGTTAGTATTCTCCAGGGGCATTTTACCAGCTTTGTAAGACTGAAACTCAGACTTAAGACTTAAAATTGACAACTTTTATAATCACTTGTCATTTCTTTGCAATTAGATTTAACCATGTGTAATTTTATCTGATTATTTGTTATTACCCACTGTACTTGTATACTCATTTATATCAAAATTGGTACATTTATAACAACATGAAAGTGAATAAAACATTTGGTCATATAAAGTCTAAGTCTGAGTTTTATACTTACAACGTCTGCACATCCATCCGTCTCATATTTATGCCCAACCTATTTCAGGCGCAACAAATGGCTTTTTCATTTCCCAACAGGTATCCAACATGTTAAAAATGACATGATTGCAGTATGTACTATGTTAGTTGTTCAATGATGTACATTTTCAGGGTTTTCAATATTGGCATTCAATATCTTTTGAAGTGACATTGTATACCTGGTGCTGCGGTACAGGGTTCACAATATTTTGTATGTTAAACATAAAACACTTTCTTACTTGTCTGTTACTGAAATATTGACTGTTATAGTTCTCTGCTTGGCTTGATTTTCTCTCTAAGAGAGGATTTCAGGAAAACCTGTCAAGTTTATCCATTTAATGTGTCAGCTCGAGCACTTGCAGGTATCATAGCTATTGGGTCAATATCATAACCCAAAGTGTTAAAACTTTATGTTGATATTTGTGTTTCAGGAACTATATTGCGTTAAAAGGTGCCATTCAGTGTATGTCATTAATTTCTTATCCAAAGTGTTGAAACTTTATTTTGATGTTTTGTGTTTCAGGAACTATATTCCGGTTAAAAGGTGCCATTCAGTGTATGTCATTCTTAGATTGTACTGGTATGATTATACCTACATTGACATCTGGTGCATGGAAAGATTTGACCAAGGACGATAATTCCTCTAAAAACTCTAAACCACAGTCAACACGTAAGTGCTAAAACCATTGAATATCGCTGACTTAGAATGAGAAGGTTGTAAGTACAAAATCAATATTTTGAGAAGACAAGAAAAATCTGTTTGAAAATTACTCATTACTTATGGTAAAGCAAACTATTTCAACTTTAGTTTGGTCAACGTGACAACTTTCGAATTTCATGATAAAAGGCTCATAAGAAGGGCCCCATGATGCTGATTTTAAATATGTACGAGTCTTTTAAGATCGTAAGTACCTTCTCATTATAAGTCAGCGATATGTGAGTTTCTGAACCACAGTCAACGTATATTTACGTAATACATGTAGTTAACAGTTTCTAAACAACGTTTCTGAATATGTGATGCAAGTTTCATCATTGTGATTTGATATATGTTTCCTCTATGTTTGAATCTCCGATGTTTGTTTTCAGCTCAAAAATTGAAACTTTCTCCAAGCTCGTCTACAGAAGTTACTGACCGACAATTCTCAATTATATGTTCAGAAAAACAAGCAAGGGTAAGACTTTAGTATGTTGTTAACTTGTTATAACGATATTTGTATTTCTTGAAAATGTATGTTAATGGCAATGATAATGGTGAGGCTGATTTGTTATCCAGAAACTTACAATAATTTTTCAGCTGATATTTATGGACTCCAACTGTTTAGATTTTACTGTTCGCTCGACTTTTCGGAGGAAAAATGTTGAGCTGTCGTGACTGACTGGATCGTCTGTATGTGTGTTTGTTAAATTTTTTGTCAGAGTCATTTTCTTCAAGGTATTCACTTGAATCTTAGCATTGTTATATACCATCACAATAGGAGTCCTTACTGACAAGGCTGATAACCATGTGACCTATATATTTATGAAGTTATCTGCCTTTGTCTGCCCTATAAAAAATGAGAAAATCGAACATCCAGCACTTGTTGGCGGTGCTCTTGTTTTAACTCTTGTTTAAACTTGCTGTTGTATGTAAATTTTTTGTCTTTCTACAGGTTGTTTCATTACCGTCACAGACATGTCCATACAAGGCAAGAATTTCAGAAAACTCATTTGTCATAAAGGCTGATGTTATAAATCTCAGGGGTAAGTTTGGACAATTATCTAGCATTATTATGCCTCCCATCTTTGATGAGGGGGTATATTGCTTGCACATGTCGGTCGATCAGTAGGTTGTTCGATCTGTCTGTTGGTAGACCAAATGGTTTGTGTTCAATAATTCAACAAAAATGCTTGAAACTTTACTTGGAGCAAAATCACATTTATCACACTTTGTCACTCCTATTTTGGATTTAACTAGCTTGGCAGGTATGGTAGTTGGGGTCCAGTTTTGGCATTGTTGAGTGAAGTGCCCAACAAAAATGACAAACCATTGAAGACTTATACCTCCACCCGGATTTGAACCTGGGTCGATGGAGAAGATGGCAAGCGCGCTAACCACTGAGCCACGGAGGCCACCAAACAGGCATTGCACATGTAATGATTTAATAGACTTAAGTTTTGTTAACTGTTTGTAAGTTTTAAAGTTATAATTTTCCCGTTTTGACAGGCTTGTAGTCTTGTCTTATATATAATTGTATATATACAGGAGAGAGTGTGTGCTTGGCATGTTATGTAGCTAATGGCCACATCATGGTATACAGTCTACCAAGTTTGAAACTGCTGCTTGATGTCGAGTTCCTTGCTCTAACAGAACTTAGGTTTGTATGACTACATCAATACTTATAAATCGTTTGAATAACTCAGGGGTCCTACAATTTCGGATTAATCTGGAAATCCGGATTGGCTGCGTTAGAAAGAATTATCTTTTTTGTACAAAATACAAGTTATTTGATGTAAAAGTTCAAAGATTTGACAATGTTATTTCCATTTTTAAGTTCCCTCATCTGAATTTATCAATAAAACAATGTGTGCAACCTAGTTAAGGTATAGGGATTGGTGCTTATGGAACCAAAGCAGACTTTCGACTCGTTTTCACGTTTGGGCATTATGCCTCAGTAGAACCCCATGAATTAGCTTTATGCTATTTTACATGCTGGTACATGCATTCTTCAAAAGATTGTCATTTCTTGCCAGTAATTTTGCACTTTGATGAGTTCACATGATAACATTCATAAAGTATCAGCAGTTTTGGAACTTTGTAAATTTGTTATATGCTAAAAACAAATTGTAATGATAATGTTTGTGTTCTATTTGTAGGGTGGCTAGGACATTTTGTTTCAGTAATCATGGACATGCTATGTATATGTGTTCACCTACAGAATTACAAAAGATAACTTACTCTGCTGATTTTTGGTAAGACTCGTTCAGTCATTTACTTAATGTCAATTATATTTGTTTACCAAACAGTTTGTACGCTTTGGTGACATCGTTTTTATACCCCCTATTTTTAAGAGGGCATATTACTTTGTGCCTGTCTGTCAGTACACAAAAATGGTTTCCGGTGGCGGTAAATAACTCAAGAACGCTTTGGCTAAGATTTTCAAACTTAACACGAGATTGGCCAGCAATGGTAGATGACTCCTATCGATATTTAGGCCAAAGGTCTATGTCACTGTGACCTTTACCATTTTCGACAATTAGGCTGCAATGGGGGCATACATGTTTTACAAAAATCTCTCACAATTTATAGATTTCATGCTGAATTGATTAAAAAAACTATTCATGTTTGGGCATTTGTTCCAGCACTTCATACATTAAAGCTGCCAAATAAATCAAATAAACAGATATCTGTTTGTGACTTTTCAGTGCACATTCTTTTCTCTATGTCAGTATTGAACTCTGGAGTTCAATGTATCACATGTTGTGTACTGTAAAATCATTTAATTTTGATGGGACAAAATTTCGTTCTTTTGGTAATAAAGACCATTTCGATGGGACGTAAATTCGTGGATTTTGCATTCAGGTGATTAATAGTAGGGTCAAAATTATAGTTTGATGGGATTTGATTTGTGGTAGAAGATGAACCACGAAATCAACAAAATTTAATCCCCACGAAAATTAATGATTTTACAGTATGTCGTGCCAGGATGGAGTAGCTAAATAAAGCAGAAACAATTTTGTACGCTCTACAAGTTGCATTGACATCTAACAATAACCTTCATATCTTCTTTCTTACAGTGATAACCTTAGTGAAATGCTTGGAGAATTATTCTTGCCTACAGAAACTCCTGAAGCTCCGAAACAAAGTTTCTTCAAGAATTTGTTTACAGGGGGACCATCTATACTGGATAGGGAAGAATTATGTATGTATCTCTACGTCCATGTCATTACAACCCTTAAATGTGTTGTATCTCTTGACTCTTTTAATAATTTGTTCTGGCCCCGATCTCCCTATACATCCCGATCTGATCTCAAATTTAGACAGGTGTCATTTAGAAAATGTCCTTGGCAGTCTGGACCTCAAAATTTGCATCACATAACAGAAAGCACTAAATTGATAGGTGAAACCGGAGTGGACTTATGGTTTGCGCTCCGTCAGTCTGTCAGTCCGTCAGCCAGTCCGTCCGTCACACTTTTGTCCGGAGCATAACTTCAAAACTAAGCAAGCTATGACTTTGAAATTTCACATGTGTATAGATATCAATTAGGAGAAGTGCAGTGCACAAGAACCATAACTCTGCCTTACTTAATTTATGAGTTATTCCCCTTTGTTAATTTTCATACTTAAATTTTGTCCGGAGCATAACTCCATTAAAAAAAAAGATATGATTTTGAAACTTTACATGTGGATAGATATCAATTACGAGAAGTGCAGTGCACAAGAACATAACTCTGTCTTACTTAATTTTTGAGTTATTCCCCTTTGTTAATTTTCATACTTATGTACCGCATATGTACCTAAATAAGTCAGCCAGGTACCCACATATGAACCAAAATAAGTCGGCTAGATACCCGTATAAGTACCAAAATTAGTCAGGCAGATACCCGTATATGTACCAAAATAAGTCAGCCAGCTACCCACACATGTACCAAAATAAACCGGTGCAACAGAATAAGCTTGTTAGATTCCATACAAATCCTACATAAAATAAAACTGATTATAGAACGCCAAGTCATAGCTATCTGGTCAGTTTAACCCAAACCAGAAGTTTTAGAAGCTTAAAACTCTTGATTTTACCCACCTGTCAGGTTACTATGAATAAACACGGTTATAGGCATGCAATATAAATTATTTATAAAACTGTATTGATGTAATTGTTGAATGTTTCAGTTGGAGAAACAAGTGGGAAGAGTGCCCGGGGCTTAGCAACCAGAGTACCGGGTTCTGGTGGTATACAAAACCTACAGGCTCAAGCCCAATCTGCAGTGGGTGGGGAAGTTGGAAGGGCCAGACTGGTAAATATTCAATATTTCATTGATTACAAACTGGTGTTAGGAACTATCATAAAATGTTATCTTGATTCTGACATGAATTGTACCACACTTAAATTAAAATATGGCATAAATTTGTTAAACATGAGACTATAACTGTTTGTTTTCAATATGATAAAGTATTAGTCACCCAAAGATAACGATTTAAGAAAATTTAACACAGGGACAATAAATATAAAATAGATAACTTGATATTTGAATAAATACATCTTAATGCAAACTTATTGTGTTACTTTGCAGCTGTTGGGTGAAAGAGGGGAGAAGGTTTCACAGTTAAGTGATCGCACAGAGGAAATGGCATTGCAAGCCGAAGCTTATTCAAGTACTGCTCATCAACTTATGTTGAAATATAAGGATAAAAAGTGGTACCAGTTTTAGATATGTGTGTGTTCTTATAACTGGAGTGATAGGTTTGTTGTCAAAGAAACCAATTATGTGATACCAATATTAAACACTGCACAAACCTGACTATGTGCTCCTAAGGAAACCTGGTCGTCATGGTTTCTCAGAATGTTGTCTGGTGCAATGTTAGACTATGAGGCAAGTACAGTGAATGAGAAATAAACGACCGGGAAATTCTGATATTCATGTCCGATTTCTACTACATTTATACTTACAATTCATGCAATTTTAGAGGACTACGGGGATTCTCTGTAGTTTGGAGGGGGCAATGATAAACTGCAGTTATTCTCTGTAGTTTGGAGAGGGCTATGAGAAACTGCAGTGATTCTCTGTAATGCACAGAGCTATGAGAAACTACAGCAACTCTCTGTAATACACAGAGCTATGAGAAACTACAGCAACTCTCTGTAATACACAGAGCTATGAGAAACTACAGCAATTTTCTGTAATACAGAGGGCTATGAGAAACTTCAGCAAATCACTGTAGTTTCAAGAGTATGAAGGAACAGTGATTCTCCCTATAATTCAGAGAGTTGTATGACAGTACAGCGGTTCTCTGTGGCTTTTTAGAGAGGGCTATGTGAATGGTAAGGTGCTGATTATGATATTATACTCATTTTGTATACAAGTGTATATATAGAAGTGATGCAAGAAGGAGTTTTGATGTTTAGTTAATTGAAACAGACAACATGGAGGTTTGGTGAATGGAATAGCCTGCATGGAGGTTTAGTGAATGGAATAGCCTGCATGGAGGTTTAGTGAATGGAATAGCCTGCATGGAGGTTTAGTGATGTGAGCTGCCTGCATGGAGGTTAAGTGCAACTTTGAACTGCCTACATAGAGGATTAGTGAATGAAAGTGCATACCTGAAGATTTGTGAATTGAACAGCCTACATGAAGGATAGATGTATTGAACAGCCTACATGTAATATTAGTGAATGGTATTGCCTACCTGGAGATTATGTAAATGGGACGGTCTTCGTGGAGATTTTGTAAATGGGACAGTCTTCGTGGAGATTTTATAAATGGGACAATCGTCATGGAGATTTTGTGAATGGAACAGTCCCCATGGAGGCTAAGTGAATAGAGCTGCTTACATGGGGATTTGTGAATGGAACAGTCTACATGGAAGTTAAGTGAATGGGTTTAGCAAATGGAACAACGTACATGGCTTAAAGTCCTCAAGCTGGGTTTCTGATTTGAAATGGCCAGTTATTATGTTTGTATAATGCTCCCTTTTCAGTGATTTCTACAAGTGGAACGTGTAATTCTTTTACTTATTGTGTGAATATAAATGATGTGATTTGACAATGTACGATTCCTTTGTGGATATTGTATATCTATGTCGTGTATAACATTTTACACTTGGTGATTATTCAGTTTTATTCTGTTTTTGGCCCTTTGTGTGCAAATCTAGTTTATATCTGTGATTGTTGCCAAGTTTGATACCATGTACCACTAGACTTTCTAGACATAGATTCCACTATTTACAAACACTCACTTCTGTAGTACTATAGGTTGTAAACACTTGAATTCCACATTGTGTGCTGTATGTGTAGGGTTTGTTTGACTTATAAATATATATATATCCGAGGTTCTGATCATCAAGTACAGTATGCTGTGTGTAGTCCCTGTATAATACATGATGAAGCATATTTCATGTACCGATGACAGTTGCATGCTTATCATTTCATAAATATTTAATATAAAGTTTTCATGACATCATTTGACCTGGCTCCTATTACAGTTTGTGGAAACAACAAATATACAGTTTAATAACAGTTTTAGTCAGCTTAAAACTGGACATTCCAATCTTAGGAGACCAACAAGCACTAACGTGATGTGTAGCATTTTATTGCTATTCTATGTGCTAGTTATGTGTACACACCAATGTACAATTTAGTATTGTAATTAATGCCCAAGCACAGACAGTTTACATTGACAGTTGAGTCAGGAGGCCAGGATCATTGTTTCTTTGAAATTTAAATGCAGCATTTCGTGACCTGGGATTAATAAATCAGTTTTCTGTTCGTTAGAATGTTTTTATTGACATGTTTAGCAGAATAGTGCTTTTATCAGCTATACACAACATGTATTGTTTTTTCATAGTTGGTAAAAATTTAGTATTTGTCTATGATTTTGGATGTTCTAGAAACGGGCC
Source organism: Spisula subtruncata (assembly GCA_963678985.1). Classification (NCBI taxonomy): domain Eukaryota; kingdom Metazoa; phylum Mollusca; class Bivalvia; order Venerida; family Mactridae; genus Spisula; species Spisula subtruncata. The sequence continues at coordinate 52,625,915 of OY787664.1, read as the reverse complement.
AGACAATTTATTTAAAGGTGATGGGTCCATTGTCCACTAACAGTGCACACTTGTATTGGGAAGAGTTTTGGTTTATGTTTAGATATTGAATTGTTCTATTGTATGCCTTATTCCACTGTCAAAATTGTACAAAGTCACTTTGGTATAATGATTATAAAGTTTGGTGCAAAACCATAGCAACCGTTACTTCACCAACATTCAGTTGTGATTGTTTTTGTTAAGCACCAAAACTTGATCCAACTTATTATTGTAAAAATGCTTTTCAGTTGCGATTTTATGTTTTTTATTTATAGAATGTTACCCCGGATACGTTCTAGAATGCTGTTTTATGAATAGTTTGAGAAGGTTTTTAGGCCATTTTCTGAAAGGTTTATTGGTGATGTTTCTACAATGTTGCTAGGAGATGTTTTAGAAGGTTGTCTAGAACTGGTATAACATCATCATTTGATTGATGTCTTTGTTGATAAACTATTCGAGGATTTGATGCAAACCTATGGTAACTACATTGATTTATTGAGGCATATACCATAGTTTTGTACTGAGCCCATGTATTGCTTAGTGAAATTTCGCCTGGTCAAGGTTGAATGCCTTTGACAATTGCACTTAATAGAGATAACTGCAAATAGGTTGTGATGATTGCTCTAAATAAACCAATTTTCTCACAATCTTCAAAGAGAAAACAATCACATAGTTTCCAATTATCTATAGTAAGTAACTTTATCACCAGGAGCGATTTCATTAAGGAAAAGTATAAACAACTTTTAATGAATATTTAATAAAGGATGAAGAGTTTTCATTATTCTAGTTACTAGTTGACGAGTCTATTTAATTGTTATTCGATTATTTGTTTATTTCATAATTTATTATATTTACCAGTTATATTATATAGTATATCGTTTTCATTTATATATTATTTTGTTATATTAGTGCAATTTTATTACTGAATTATTAAATTAAGGATGGGAGACTTGTTTCTATTTATTTAATCTGATCAGTTTGATATCATATCCATCTATGTGCAATAACTCCTCATTTGTATGTTTGTTAATTTCTTCTGTAGACTATAACTTAGTGCTGTATGCCACAAGTCTAGCTTCTTGTCTTGACATTGAACAGTGGAAATTTGTTATATAATAATTTTGCTGAAGATAAAAAGTCGGATTCTTTGATTACCTCAATGATTATGCAACACTATTTCGAAACAACTCAACATTTTTTAAATTCTGTCTGACTTTACATGAAATACACATGTCGACCATGTAGTGTTATTCCAAACTCATGACTGTTGGCTGTAGATGGCATATTTGCGTTTGTTTGATTTTTGGTGACTTTAAATGGCATTAGACGATATTATACATTTTACCACTGCCTATTTATTAATTTCAGTCATTATACGCCCGTTGAAAACGGGACGTATTATGTGAACACCCTTGGCGGGCGGGCGTGCGGGCGGGCGGCGGCGTCCAGAAATTTGTCTGTACTCTTACTCAAACAGTTTTTGTCCGATCGTCTTCAAACTTGCTGACAATGCTTATTGGCATAATATCTAGGCCAAGTTCGATTATAGGCCAAATCGGTTCAGGCCTTCTTGGGTTATGGTCCTTCTTTTACCAAAAAAATGTGAAATTGGCCTTGTCTGTACTCTCACTCAAATAGTTTTTGTCCGATCGTCTTCAAACTTGCTGACAATGCTTATTGACATTATATCTAGGCCAAGTTCAATTATAGGCCAAATCGGTTCAGGCCTTCTTGGGTTATGGTCCTTCTTTTACCAAAAAAATGTGAAATTGGCCTTGTCTGTACTCTTACTCAAATACTTTTTGTTCGATCATCTTTAAACTTGCTGACAATGCTTATGGGTGTAATATCTAGGCCAAGTTCGATTATAGGCCAAATCAGTTTAGGCCTTCTTGGGTTATGGTCCTTCATTTACCAAGAAAATGTAAAATTGGTCTTGTCTGTACGCCCGTTGAAAAACGGGACGTATTATGTGAACACCCTTGGCGGGCGGGCGTGCGGGCGGGCGGGCGGCGGCGTCCAGAAATTTGTCTGTACTCTTACTCAAACAGTTTTTGTCCGATCGTCTTCAAACTTGCTGACAATGCTTATTGGCATAATATCTAGGCCAAGTTCGATTATAGGCCAAATCGGTTCAGGCCTTCTTGGGTTATGGTCCTTCTTTTACCAAAAAAATGAGAAATTGGCCTTGTCTGTACTCTCACTCAAATAGTTTTTGTCCGATCGTCTTCAAACTTGCTGACAATGCTTATTGACATAATATCTAGGCCAAGTTCAATTATAGGCCAAATCGGTTCAGGCCTTCTTGGGTTATGGTCCTTCTTTTACCAAAAAAATGTGAAATTGGCCTTGTCTGTACTCTCACTCAAATAGTTTTTGTCCGATCGTCTTCAAACTTGCTGACAATGCTTATTGACATAATATCTAGGCCAAGTTCAATTATAGGCCAAATCGGTTTAGGCCTTCTTGGGTTATGGTCCTTCTTTTACCAAAAAAATGTGAAATTGGCCTTGTCTGTACTCTTACTCAAATACTTTTTGTCCGATCATCTTTAAACTTGCTGACAATGCTTATTGACATAATATCTAGGCCAAGTTCAATTATAGGCCAAATCGGTTTAGGCCTTCTTGGGTTATGGTCCTTCTTTTACCAAAAAAATGTGAAATTGGCCTTGTCTGTACTCTTACTCAAATACTTTTTGTCCGATCATCTTTAAACTTGCTTGCAATGCTTATGGGTGTAATATCTAGGCCAAGTTCGATTATAGGCCAAATCGGTTTAGGCCTTCTTGGGTTATGGTCCTTCATTTACCAAGAAAATGTAAAATTGGTCTTGTCTGTACTCTAACTCAAACAGTTTTTGTCTGATCATCTTCAAACGTGATGACAACACTTATGGGCATAACATCTATGCCAAGTTCGATTATAGGCCAAATCGGTACAGGCCTTCTTGGGTTATGGTCCTTCTTTCACCAAAAAATGTTAAATTGGCCTTGTCAGTACTCTTACTCAAACAGTTTTTGTCCGATCGTCTTTAAACTTGCTGACAATTCTTATGGGTGTAATATCTAGGCCAAGTTCGATTAAAGGCCAAATTGGTTTAGGCCTTCTTGGGTTATGGTCCTTCATTTACCAAAAAAATGTTAAATTGGTCTTGTCTGTACTCTTACTCAAACAGTTTTTGTCCGACCGTCTTCAAACTTGGTGACAACGCTTATTGGCATAATATCATGGCCAAGTTTGTTTTTAGGCCAAATCGGTGCAGGCCTTCTTGGGTTATGGTCCTTCTTTTACTAAAAAAAGGTTTTGACTCAATAAGGGCTTTTATTTCATAATCAATATTTTTTGTCACTAGCACACCCAAGACGGGCGTATTTTGTGACATTTTGGCACTCTTGTTTTATTATATAACTCCTACATTCCAACTTACTGCAACATTTGTATATCCTTAACATTTATCTTTGTCTTAGGAATCAAGATTTTTATGTTTACGAATTATTCATTCCTTAAGGATATAATACATTCCTGATTGGTTTATGGACACATATTTTTTCTTTTGTTTTAGTATTACTTTACTAAGAATACATTTCATTGTTAAAAGTGGTGACATATTTAACCTAAGCAGTTATATGCAGATGTAGGCCTACATATTTTCTAACGCAATTACTACAAGAAGCCAAAAAGATTTGATAGGTAAAAGATCTTATTCCTCTATTTCATGTTCTGATTTTGTATACACCTGTTATTTTGTTCACTGTCTATTATCTATATTGGTGAATGTTAACCATGGCCATCTCACAGATACTAACGTCACGAATATTATAAAACATTATCTGCATTGTTCATATTCTACCATTAATACTAAGACATTCTCAACACCCTATTTCCTGACGGTATATCGCTGGCTTAGAACAAGAAGGTCGTAACTACCAAATCGATATGTTGAGAAAACTGTAATTTACTCTTTACCTATGGGAAAACACGTTTTTAAAACTTCATTTTGGTCAACATGACAATTTCAGATGTTCTTGAAAATATGCTCATAAAAAGCGCCTTGTGAAGCAGATTTCAAATATGTATGAGTCTTATAAGGTCGTAAGAGGTAGTTACGACCTTCTGGTTCTAAGCCATCGATATATCGCCATGAAGGTATGAGAGAAAAACAACTCGTTACCTATACTCAGTGCTAACTGTCATGTTATTTTTTTTAACTATATCTTAATTTGTTTAGTTAAAACCGCAAAATACTGTGAAAATAGGCAACTATGATGTTGCTATTACAATAGTACATGCGTCAAACAGTTAGACCTTTGATGAATCTGCGTGTAAGCCAAGAGAAACCCAAATCTCCACAAAGTGGTTGTTTCACCTTGTCATTTATATGTTGGCTTGTTTTCCTACCTGTATGTAGCTATACCTATAGTTTTTACTAGTTGAACATTCTATAGAAATACTTGATGTGCAATATAGTTGGTGTGCAGGTTTATATAACTATACCAATTACGCAGTGTGTGTTTGTCTAGTGTTGGTTTCTATAGATATGTTGACCATTAAACACAAGACTTTTAGTTAGATATCAATCCGCTTCCTATATATAAAAACAAGACAGTAAGTATGCTTGATTATTCTACAGTATATGCACACTAACATTGTTAAAAATAGGACCAGTGTATACATGTACAACTAAGCTTGTCAACCAGTCTCACTATTAAAGCACTTTGATTGGTTGTTTTTGTAATGAATTTAATTTGACCAATAAGATGGCTGCATTCTGAGACTGGTTGTAAAATTCAGTAAGATAACCAGTCTAACAGCTGAAGCATCTGATTGGTTGATTTTGAACACTTTATTCAAATTGACCAATGAGAAGGCTGCATTCTGAGACTGGTTGTCAAATTCAGTTAGATAAACTCCGACTGGAGTTGTTTTAGGATTTTACTTGATAATGTGTTGTCAATGGTGACAGTTTGTAAATATAAGAAGACATGTTACTGTATGAATGAACAATGTTTTATATTGTCACACTTGTTATAGTGTACCTGTTATATGTTTGTTTTAAATTCATCATGATGTTAAACTCCTGTAGAAACAAACTGAAGGTCAAATAAAATCCCTGATTAAAGCTGAATAGTCATTTGTTCTTATTGTGTGTCCAAACACAAATACCTAGATGTTCTTGGCATACTCAGATGGGGATGTAGAGTTTCGATCATCGTGGGTCAGTAACATTGCTTACAATGCACAAATGATCGTGTTCGTGAACGGTTCCACGTCACAGGATGTGTGAACAATCGGCCTCCGCCAGAACAGACACGAATAATAACGCCTAGATAAGATGCCAACATTCACAAAACACACAGACATTTCCACTACCGGTGCACCACACAGAGTGCAAGACGAACCATTGGTATCCGATGACAAGATTTTTTTGTCATTTTACAAGTATGTCTGTACTTGAATGCCCATCGAATTAAGAGAAGTTTAATAACATGTGTATTTACGGCGTTCCATACTTAAAGGTAAGCAAGCAGTAAATACATAAGCTGCCCACTGTTCGAAATGGTGATACACTCAAAGAGTCCTGAAAGAAACATTGAATTGGCTGGAAATGGTATGCATTGACATGCCTGCTTTGAAATCATGCAATTGGGGTTAAAGTTATTGTGTACATGTATGTGATGTAGTGAAAGTGTTCACTCTTGAATATTATGATCTGAAAGTGAAAGTAGAGTGGGGGGGGGAGTTAACCGGGTCTGGAATCAATCCGCACTATAGCAAAAACAACCACAACAAGCACGGCAACTGATTGGTTGAAAAGTGTGGTTGAAAAGTGTAGGGAAACCCGTAATGCTAGTATTAGATAGAGTGTGATTGGATAAAAATGCATTGTTTAAAATAATAAAAAGACAAATCACGGAATATAATGTTTTCTGTGCATTTTGAAATATTTGACAAGTGTCTAGCTGTATAATTTACTTTTTCATAGCCTTTTTGTATTGATTGTCCGCACGATAGAAAAATGATATATTGATCGTCCTCTATTTTATTCGCCCGTGCTATTCGCACCCCTTCAAATTCCTTCAGAAAGTTAGAGGTCACAGACCACTAACTAAATGTGTTCTTTAACTCAATGCATAGCTATCTGGTCAGTTCTAAAATGCCTATTTAACCCAAACCAGAAGTTTTAGAAGCTTAAAACTCTTGATTTTACCCACCTGTCAGGTTACTATGAATAAACACGGTTATAGGCATGCAAAATAAATTATTTATAAAACTGTATTGATGTAATTGTTGAATGTTTCAGTTGGAGAAACAAGTGGGAAGAGTGCCCGGGGCTTAGCAACCAGAGTACCGGGTTCTGGTGGTATACAAAACCTACAGGCTCAAGCCCAATCTGCAGTGGGTGGGGAAATTGGAAGGGCCAGACTGGTAAATATTCAATATTTCATTGATTCCAAACTGGTGTTGTTATTTTCAGTAAAGGAACTATCATAACATGTTATCTTGATTCTGACATGAATTGTACCACACTTAAATTAAAATATGGCATAAATATGTTAAACATGAGACTATAACTGTTTGTTTTCAATATGATAAAGTATTAGTCACCCAAAGATAACGATATTAGAAAATTTAACACAGGGACAATAAATATAAAATAGATAACTTGATATTTGAATAAATATATCTTAATGCAAACTTATTGTGTTACTTTGCAGCTGTTGGGTGAAAGAGGGGAGAAGGTTTCACAGTTAAGTGATCGCACAGAGGAAATGGCATTGCAAGCCGAAGCTTATTCAAGTACTGCTCATCAACTTATGTTGAAATATAAGGATAAAAAGTGGTACCAGTTTTAGATATGTGTGTGTGTTCTTATAACTGGAGTGATAGGTTTGTTGTCGAAGAAACCAATTATGTGATACCAATATTAAACACTGCACAAACCTGACTATGTGCTCCTAAGGAAACCTGGTCGTCATGGTTTCTCAGAATGTTGTCTGGTGCGATGTTAGACTATGAGGCAAGTACAGTGAATGAGAAATAAACGACCGGGAAATTCTGATATTCATGTCCGATTTCTACTACATTTATACTTACAATTCATGCAATTTTAGAGGACTACGGCGATTCTCTGTAGTTTGGAGGGGGCAATGATAAACTGCAGTTATTCTCTGTAGTTTAGAGGGGGCTATGAGAAACTGCAGTGATTCTCTGTAATGCACAGAGCTATGAGAAACTACAACAACTCTCTGTAATACAGAGGGCTTTGAGAAACTACAGCAACGCTCTGTAATACAGAGGGCTATGAGAAACTACAGCAACACTCTGTAATACAGAGGGCTATGAGAAATTTCAGCAAATCACTGTAGTTTCGAGAGTATGAAGGAACAGTGATTCTCCCTATAATTCAGAGAGTTGTATGACAGTACAGCGGTTCTCTGTGGGTTTTTAGAGAGGGCTATGTGAATGGTAAGGTGCTGATTATGATATTATACTCATTTTGTATACAAGTGTATATATAGAAGTGATGCAAGAAGGAGTTTTGATGTTTAGTAAATTGAAACAGACAACATGGAGGTTTGGTGAATGGAATAGCCTGCATGGAGGTTTAGTGAATGGAATAGCCTGCATGGAGGTTTAGTGAATGGAATAGCCTGCATGGAGGTTTAGTGAATGGAATAGCCTGCATGAAGGTTTAGTGAATGGAATAGCCTGCATGGAGGTTAAGTTAATGGAATAGCCTGCATGGAGGTTTAGTGATGTGAGCTGCCTGCATGGAGGTTTAGTGCAACTTTGAACTGCCTACATGGAGGATAAGTGAATTAAAGTGCATACATGAAGATTTGTGAATTGAACAGCCTACATGAAGGATAGATGTATTGAACAGCCTACATGTAATATTAGTGAATGGTATTGCCTACCTGGAGATTTTGTAAATGGGACGGTCTTCGTGGAGATTTTGTAAATGGGACAATCGTCATGGCGATTTTGTAAATGGGATGGTCTTCGTGGAGATTTTGTAAATGGGACAGTCTTCATGGAGATTTTGTAAATGGAACAATCGTCATGGCGATTTTGTAAATGGAACAGTCTCCATGGAGGCTAAGTGAATAGAGCTGCTTACATGGGGATTTGTGAATGGAACAGTCTACATGGAAGTTAAGTGAATGGGTTTAGCAAATGGAACAACGTACATGGCTTAAAGTCCTCAAGCTGGGTTTCTGATTTGAAATGGCCAGTTATTATGTTTGTATAATGCTCCCTTTTCAGTGATTTCTACAAGTGGAACGTGTAATTCTTTTACTTATTGTGTGAATATAAATGATGTGATTTGACAATGTACGATTCCTTTGTGGATATTGTATATCTATGTCGTGTATAACATTTTACACTTGGTGATTATTCAGTTTTATTCTGTTTTTGGCCCTTTGTGTGCAAATCTAGTTTATATCTGTGATTGTTGCCAAGTTTGATACCATGTACCACTAGACTTTCTAGACATAGATTTCACTATTTACAAACACTCACTTCTGTAGTACTATAGGTTGTAAACACTTGAATTCCACATTGTGTGCTGTATGTGTAGGGTTTGTTTGACTTATAAATATATATATATCCGAGGTTCTGATCATCAAGTACAGTATGCTGTGTGTAGTCCCTGTATAATACATGATGAAGCATATTTCATGTACCGATGACAGTTGCATGCTTATCATTTCATAAATACTTATATAAAGTTTTCATGACATCATTTGACCTGGCTCCTATGACAGTTTGTGGAAACAACAAAAATACAGTTTAATAACAGTTATAGTAAAACTTAAAACTGGACATTCCAATCTTAGGAGACCAACAAGCACTTAAGTGGTGTGTAGCATTTTATGGCTATTCTATGCGCTAGTTATGTGTACACACCAATGTACAATTTAGTATTGTAATTAATGCCCAAGCACAGACAGTATGCATTGACAGTTAAGTCAGGAGGCCAGGATCATTGTTTCTTTGAAATTTAAATGGAGCATTTCGTGACCTGGGATTAATAAATCAGTTTTCTGTTCGTTAGAATGTTTTTATTGACATGTTTAGCAGAATAGTGCTTTTATCAGCTATACACAACATGTATTGGTAAAAATTTAGTATTTGTCTATGATTTTTGGATGTTCTAGAAACGGGCCAGACAATTTATTTAAAGGTGATGGGTCCATTGTCCACTAACAGTGCACACTTGTATTGGGAAGAGTTTTTGGTTTATGTTTAAATATTGAATTGTTCTATTGTATGCCTTATTCCACTGTCAAAATTGTACAAAGTCACTTTGGTATAATGATTATAAAGTTTGGTGCAAAACCATAGCAACCGTTACTTCACCAACATTCAGTTGTGATTGTTTTTGTTAAGCACCAAAACTTGATCCAACTTATTATTGTAAAAATGCTTTTCAGTTGCGATTTTATGTTTTTATTTATAAAATGTTACCCCGGATACGTTCTAGAATGCTGTTTTATGAATAGTTTGAAAAGGTTTTTAGGCCATTTTCTGAAAGGTTTATTGGCGATGTTTCTAGAATGTTGCTAGGAGATATTTAAGAAGGTTGTCTAGAACTGGTATAACATCATCATTTTATTGATGTCTTTGTTGATGAACTATTCGAGGATTTGATGCAAACCTATGGTAACTACATTGATTTATTGAGGCATATACCATAGTTTTGCACTGAGCCCATGTATTGCTTAGTGAAATTTCGCCTGGTCAAGGTTGAATGCCTTTGACAATTGCACTTAATAGAGATAACTGCAAATACGTGGGTGAATCAAAAAGTTCGTAGAATTTTGCCATAACTTTTTTATTTTCAGAGTTATTGTCGTCATATTTATGCTGAATGAATACAATGGTATTTTCTTGACATACACAGATTTGTAGCGACCTGATGATTACCGTTTTAAAAATATTTATATCTTAAGTAAGGGCGATTACGTATATCGGAGCACACGGATAATTTGAAACACATTTTATTACATTTTCTAAAATATCTCACTTGTAGGACCTCAAAAAACCGTTAAAATGTTATGTCAGATTGCATGATCTCATTTAGAAAGTCTGTTAAAATTTCAGACGTCATCTCCGATAAATAATGCTTTAATCAACATTTACATAATCGCACTACATAGAAATACCCGCGTAAAACGGGTCTACCGGAATTTACGAAACGACGGACTGCTATCAAAATCTGCGTGAAACTGGAATATGCGTACGGCATCAGAGACAATACATGGTTTGAAACGTTCAGGTATATATCCTGATATAAATTGACATCGATTTATAAGTGGAATTAGTGATTTCGTGTAGGCCTACGGATTTTGACAACCAAAACAATACACCCGATGTTGGTGACGTTGGTTTGCAACGTCGTCGAAGAGGACCAGCGCTATATAAAAGCGGATATAGCAAAACACTTAGATTAATCTTATGGGACAGCGCACACGATATAAATAAACAATTGAAAATGCAGAAACTATTGTCACGATGGTTATCCAAAAATACCTACATATTAGTCCCTTGAGAAGCGAAAATGAGTCAAAACATTAACGTAAGTATTGACAAACGCGGCGTAAGTTTGACGTCGTTCACCAAATGACGCTGACGTGCTCCGGTATGCTGTCACAGCATGTGTGCGTTTCAATATAAAAATTATGTAGTTTTGAATAATTCAATGAAATTTGACAAATTGATTTGTTATACTTATGATCACGTTATATTAAAATTTGAAACCATTTGAAGCTGTGGTTTGTGAGTTATGATATTTTTCTACGAACTTTTTGATTCACCCACGTAGGTTGTGATAATTGCTATAAATAAACCAATTTTCTCACAATCTTCAAAGAGAAAACAATCACATAGTTTCCAATTATCTATAGTAAGTAACATTATCACCAGGAGCGATTTCATTAAGGAAAAGTATAAACAACTTTTAATGAATATTTAATTAAGGATGAAGAGTTTTCATTATTCTAGTTACTAGTTGACGAGTCTATTTAATTGTTATTCGATTATTTGTTTATTTCATAATTTATTATATTTACCAGTTATATTATATAGTATATCGTTTTCATTTATATATTATTTTGTTATATTAGTGCAATTTTATTACTGAATTATTAAATTAAGGATGGGAGACTTGTTTCTATTTATTTAATCTGATCAGTTTGATATCATATCCATCTATGTGCAATAACTCCTCATTTGTATGTTTGTTAATTTCTTCTGTAGACTATAACTTAGTGCTGTATGCCACAAGTCCAGCTTCTTGTCTTGACATTGAACAGTGGAAATTTGTTATATAATAATTTTGCTGAAGATAAAAAGTCGGATTCTTTGATTATCCCAATGATTATGCAACACTATTTCGCAACAACTCAACATTTTTTAAATTCTGTCTGACTTAACATGAAATACACATGTCGACCATGTAGTGTTATTCCTAACTCATGACTGTTGGCTGTAGATGGCATATTTGCGTTTGTTTGATTTTTGGTGACTTTAAATGGCATTAGACGATATTATACATTTTACCACTGCCTATTTATTAAGTTCAGTCATTTTATTATATAACTCCTACATTCCAACTTACTGCAACATTTGTATATCCTCAACATTTATCTTTGTCTTAGGAATCAAGATTTTTATGTTTACGAATTATTCATTCCTTAAGGATATAATACATTCCTGATTGGTTTATGGACACATATTTTTTCTTTTGTTTTAGTATAACTTTACTTAGAATACATTCCATTGTTAAAAGTGGTGACATATTTAACCTAAGCAGTTATATGCAGATGTAGGCCTACATATTTTCTAACGCAATTACTACAAGAAGCCAAAAACATTTGATAGGTTCCTCTATTTCATGTTCTGATTTTGTATACACTGTTATTTTGTTCACTGTCTGTTATTTATATTGGTGAATGTTAACCATGGCCATCTCACAGATACTAACGTCACGAATATTATAAAATATTATCTGCATTGTTCATATTCTACCATTAATACTAAGACATTCTCAACACCCTATTTCCTGACGGTATATCGCTGGCTTAGAACAAGAAGGTCCTAACTACCAAATCGATATGTTGAGAAAACTGTAATTTACTCTTTACCTATGGGAAAACACGTTTTTAAAACTTCATTTTGGTCAACATGACAATTTCAGATTTTCTTGAAAATATGCTCATAAGAAGCGCCTTGTGAAGCAGATTTCAAATATGTATGAGTCTTATAAGGTCGTAAGAGGTAGTTACGACCTTCTGGTTCTAAGCCATTGATATATCGCCATGAAGGTATGAGAGAAAAACAACTCGTTACCTATACTCAGTGCTAACTGTCATGTTATTTTTTTTAACTATATCTTAATTTGTTTAGTTAAAACCGCAAAATACTGTGAAAATAGGCAACTATGATGTTGCTATTACAATAGTACATGCGTCAAACAGTTAAAACCTTTGATGAATCTGCGTGTAAGCCAAGATAAACCCAAATCTCCACAAAGTGGTTGTTTCACCTTGTCATTTATATGTTGGCTTGTTTTCCTACCTGTATGTAGCTATACCTATAGTTTTTACTAGTTGAACATTCTATAGAAATACTTGATGTGCAATATAGTTGGTGTGCAGGTTTATATAACTATACCAATTACGCAGTGTGTGTTTGTCTAGTGTTGGTTTCTATAGATATGTTGACCATTAAACACAAGACTTTTAGTTAGATATCAATCCGCTTCCTATATATAAAAACAAGACAGTAAGTATGCTTGATTATTCTACAGTATATGCACACTAACATTGTTAAAAATAGGACCAGTGTATACATGTACAACTAAGCTTGTCAACCAGTCTCACTATTAAAGCACTTTGATTGGTTGTTTTTGTAATGAATTTAATTTGACCAATAAGATGGCTGCATTCTGAGACTGGTTGTAAAATTCAGTAAGATAACCAGTCTAACAGCTGAAGCATCTGATTGGTTGATTTTGAACACTTTATTCAAATTGACCAATGAGAAGGCTGCATTCTGAGACTGGTTGTCAAATTCAGTTAGATAAACTCCGACTGGAGTTGTTTTAGGATTTTACTTGATAATGTGTTGTCAATGGTGACAGTTTGTAAATATAAGAAGACATGTTACTGTATGAATGAACAATGTTTTATATTGTCACACTTGTTATAGTGTACCTGTTATATGTTTGTTTTAAATTCATCATGATGTTAAACTCCTGTAGAAACAAACTGAAGGTCAAATAAAATCCCTGATTAAAGCTGAATAGTCATTTGTTCTTATTGTGTGTCCAAACACAAATACCTAGATGTTCTTGGCATACTCAGATGGGGATGTAGAGTTTCGATCATCGTGGGTCAGTAACATTGCTTACAATGCACAAATGATCGTGTTCGTGAACGGTTCCACGTCACAGGATGTGTGAACAATCGGCCTCCGCCAGAACAGACACGAATAATAACGCCTAGATAAGATGCCAACATTCACAAAACACACAGACATTTCCACTACCGGTGCACCACACAGAGTGCAAGACGAACCATTGGTATCCGATGACAAGATTTTTTTGTCATTTTACAAGTATGTCTGTACTTGAATGCCCATCGAATTAAGAGAAGTTTAATAACATGTGTATTTACGGCGTTCCATACTTAAAGGTAAGCAAGCAGTAAATACATAAGCTGCCCACTGTTCGAAATGGTGATACACTCAAAGAGTCCTGAAAGAAACATTGAATTGGCTGGAAATGGTATGCATTGACATGCCTGCTTTGAAATCATGCAATTGGGGTTAAAGTTATTGTGTACATGTATGTGATGTAGTGAAAGTGTTCACTCTTGAATATTATGATCTGAAAGTGAAAGTAGAGTGGGGGGGGGGAGTTAACCGGGTCTGGAATCAATCCGCACTATAGCAAAAACAACCACAACAAGCACGGCAACTGATTGGTTGAAAAGTGTGGTTGAAAAGTGTAGGGAAACCCGTAATGCTAGTATTAGATAGAGTGTGATTGGATAAAAATGCATTGTTTAAAATAATAAAAAGACAAATCACGGAATATAATGTTTTCTGTGCATTTTGAAATATTTGACAAGTGTCTAGCTGTATAATTTACTTTTTCATAGCCTTTTTGTATTGATTGTCCGCACGATAGAAAAATGATATATTGATCGTCCTCTATTTTATTCGCCCGTGCTATTCGCACCCCTTCAAATTCCTTCAGAAAGTTAGAGGTCACAGACCACTAACTAAATGTGTTCTTTAACTCAATGCATAGCTATCTGGTCAGTTCTAAAATGCCTATTTAACCCAAACCAGAAGTTTTAGAAGCTTAAAACTCTTGATTTTACCCACCTGTCAGGTTACTATGAATAAACACGGTTATAGGCATGCAAAATAAATTATTTATAAAACTGTATTGATGTAATTGTTGAATGTTTCAGTTGGAGAAACAAGTGGGAAGAGTGCCCGGGGCTTAGCAACCAGAGTACCGGGTTCTGGTGGTATACAAAACCTACAGGCTCAAGCCCAATCTGCAGTGGGTGGGGAAATTGGAAGGGCCAGACTGGTAAATATTCAATATTTCATTGATTCCAAACTGGTGTTGTTATTTTCAGTAAAGGAACTATCATAACATGTTATCTTGATTCTGACATGAATTGTACCACACTTAAATTAAAATATGGCATAAATATGTTAAACATGAGACTATAACTGTTTGTTTTCAATATGATAAAGTATTAGTCACCCAAAGATAACGATATTAGAAAATTTAACACAGGGACAATAAATATAAAATAGATAACTTGATATTTGAATAAATATATCTTAATGCAAACTTATTGTGTTACTTTGCAGCTGTTGGGTGAAAGAGGGGAGAAGGTTTCACAGTTAAGTGATCGCACAGAGGAAATGGCATTGCAAGCCGAAGCTTATTCAAGTACTGCTCATCAACTTATGTTGAAATATAAGGATAAAAAGTGGTACCAGTTTTAGATATGTGTGTGTGTTCTTATAACTGGAGTGATAGGTTTGTTGTCGAAGAAACCAATTATGTGATACCAATATTAAACACTGCACAAACCTGACTATGTGCTCCTAAGGAAACCTGGTCGTCATGGTTTCTCAGAATGTTGTCTGGTGCGATGTTAGACTATGAGGCAAGTACAGTGAATGAGAAATAAACGACCGGGAAATTCTGATATTCATGTCCGATTTCTACTACATTTATACTTACAATTCATGCAATTTTAGAGGACTACGGCGATTCTCTGTAGTTTGGAGGGGGCAATGATAAACTGCAGTTATTCTCTGTAGTTTAGAGGGGGCTATGAGAAACTGCAGTGATTCTCTGTAATGCACAGAGCTATGAGAAACTACAACAACTCTCTGTAATACAGAGGGCTTTGAGAAACTACAGCAACGCTCTGTAATACAGAGGGCTATGAGAAACTACAGCAACACTCTGTAATACAGAGGGCTATGAGAAATTTCAGCAAATCACTGTAGTTTCGAGAGTATGAAGGAACAGTGATTCTCCCTATAATTCAGAGAGTTGTATGACAGTACAGCGGTTCTCTGTGGGTTTTTAGAGAGGGCTATGTGAATGGTAAGGTGCTGATTATGATATTATACTCATTTTGTATACAAGTGTATATATAGAAGTGATGCAAGAAGGAGTTTTGATGTTTAGTAAATTGAAACAGACAACATGGAGGTTTGGTGAATGGAATAGCCTGCATGGAGGTTTAGTGAATGGAATAGCCTGCATGGAGGTTTAGTGAATGGAATAGCCTGCATGGAGGTTTAGTGAATGGAATAGCCTGCATGAAGGTTTAGTGAATGGAATAGCCTGCATGGAGGTTAAGTTAATGGAATAGCCTGCATGGAGGTTTAGTGATGTGAGCTGCCTGCATGGAGGTTTAGTGCAACTTTGAACTGCCTACATGGAGGATAAGTGAATTAAAGTGCATACATGAAGATTTGTGAATTGAACAGCCTACATGAAGGATAGATGTATTGAACAGCCTACATGTAATATTAGTGAATGGTATTGCCTACCTGGAGATTTTGTAAATGGGACGGTCTTCGTGGAGATTTTGTAAATGGGACAATCGTCATGGCGATTTTGTAAATGGGATGGTCTTCGTGGAGATTTTGTAAATGGGACAGTCTTCATGGAGATTTTGTAAATGGAACAATCGTCATGGCGATTTTGTAAATGGAACAGTCTCCATGGAGGCTAAGTGAATAGAGCTGCTTACATGGGGATTTGTGAATGGAACAGTCTACATGGAAGTTAAGTGAATGGGTTTAGCAAATGGAACAACGTACATGGCTTAAAGTCCTCAAGCTGGGTTTCTGATTTGAAATGGCCAGTTATTATGTTTGTATAATGCTCCCTTTTCAGTGATTTCTACAAGTGGAACGTGTAATTCTTTTACTTATTGTGTGAATATAAATGATGTGATTTGACAATGTACGATTCCTTTGTGGATATTGTATATCTATGTCGTGTATAACATTTTACACTTGGTGATTATTCAGTTTTATTCTGTTTTTGGCCCTTTGTGTGCAAATCTAGTTTATATCTGTGATTGTTGCCAAGTTTGATACCATGTACCACTAGACTTTCTAGACATAGATTTCACTATTTACAAACACTCACTTCTGTAGTACTATAGGTTGTAAACACTTGAATTCCACATTGTGTGCTGTATGTGTAGGGTTTGTTTGACTTATAAATATATATATATCCGAGGTTCTGATCATCAAGTACAGTATGCTGTGTGTAGTCCCTGTATAATACATGATGAAGCATATTTCATGTACCGATGACAGTTGCATGCTTATCATTTCATAAATACTTATATAAAGTTTTCATGACATCATTTGACCTGGCTCCTATGACAGTTTGTGGAAACAACAAAAATACAGTTTAATAACAGTTATAGTAAAACTTAAAACTGGACATTCCAATCTTAGGAGACCAACAAGCACTTAAGTGGTGTGTAGCATTTTATGGCTATTCTATGCGCTAGTTATGTGTACACACCAATGTACAATTTAGTATTGTAATTAATGCCCAAGCACAGACAGTATGCATTGACAGTTAAGTCAGGAGGCCAGGATCATTGTTTCTTTGAAATTTAAATGGAGCATTTCGTGACCTGGGATTAATAAATCAGTTTTCTGTTCGTTAGAATGTTTTTATTGACATGTTTAGCAGAATAGTGCTTTTATCAGCTATACACAACATGTATTGGTAAAAATTTAGTATTTGTCTATGATTTTTGGATGTTCTAGAAACGGGCCAGACAATTTATTTAAAGGTGATGGGTCCATTGTCCACTAACAGTGCACACTTGTATTGGGAAGAGTTTTTGGTTTATGTTTAAATATTGAATTGTTCTATTGTATGCCTTATTCCACTGTCAAAATTGTACAAAGTCACTTTGGTATAATGATTATAAAGTTTGGTGCAAAACCATAGCAACCGTTACTTCACCAACATTCAGTTGTGATTGTTTTTGTTAAGCACCAAAACTTGATCCAACTTATTATTGTAAAAATGCTTTTCAGTTGCGATTTTATGTTTTTATTTATAAAATGTTACCCCGGATACGTTCTAGAATGCTGTTTTATGAATAGTTTGAAAAGGTTTTTAGGCCATTTTCTGAAAGGTTTATTGGCGATGTTTCTAGAATGTTGCTAGGAGATATTTAAGAAGGTTGTCTAGAACTGGTATAACATCATCATTTTATTGATGTCTTTGTTGATGAACTATTCGAGGATTTGATGCAAACCTATGGTAACTACATTGATTTATTGAGGCATATACCATAGTTTTGCACTGAGCCCATGTATTGCTTAGTGAAATTTCGCCTGGTCAAGGTTGAATGCCTTTGACAATTGCACTTAATAGAGATAACTGCAAATAGGTTGTGATAATTGCTATAAATAAACCAATTTTCTCACAATCTTCAAAGAGAAAACAATCACATAGTTTCCAATTATCTATAGTAAGTAACATTATCACCAGGAGCGATTTCATTAAGGAAAAGTATAAACAACTTTTAATGAATATTTAATTAAGGATGAAGAGTTTTCATTATTCTAGTTACTAGTTGACGAGTCTATTTAATTGTTATTCGATTATTTGTTTATTTCATAATTTATTATATTTACCAGTTATATTATATAGTATATCGTTTTCATTTATATATTATTTTGTTATATTAGTGCAATTTTATTACTGAATTATTAAATTAAGGATGGGAGACTTGTTTCTATTTATTTAATCTGATCAGTTTGATATCATATCCATCTATGTGCAATAACTCCTCATTTGTATGTTTGTTAATTTCTTCTGTAGACTATAACTTAGTGCTGTATGCCACAAGTCCAGCTTCTTGTCTTGACATTGAACAGTGGAAATTTGTTATATAATAATTTTGCTGAAGATAAAAAGTCGGATTCTTTGATTATCCCAATGATTATGCAACACTATTTCGCAACAACTCAACATTTTTTAAATTCTGTCTGACTTAACATGAAATACACATGTCGACCATGTAGTGTTATTCCTAACTCATGACTGTTGGCTGTAGATGGCATATTTGCGTTTGTTTGATTTTTGGTGACTTTAAATGGCATTAGACGATATTATACATTTTACCACTGCCTATTTATTAAGTTCAGTCATTTTATTATATAACTCCTACATTCCAACTTACTGCAACATTTGTATATCCTCAACATTTATCTTTGTCTTAGGAATCAAGATTTTTATGTTTACGAATTATTCATTCCTTAAGGATATAATACATTCCTGATTGGTTTATGGACACATATTTTTTCTTTTGTTTTAGTATAACTTTACTTAGAATACATTCCATTGTTAAAAGTGGTGACATATTTAACCTAAGCAGTTATATGCAGATGTAGGCCTACATATTTTCTAACGCAATTACTACAAGAAGCCAAAAACATTTGATAGGTAAAAGATCTTATTCCTCTATTTCATGTTCTGATTTTGTATACACCTGTTATTTTGTTCACTGTCTGTTATCTATATTGGTGAATGTTAACCATGGCCCTCTCACAGATACTAACGTCACGAATAATATAAAACATTATCTGCATTGTTCATATTCTACCATTAATTCTAAGACATTCTCAACACCCTATTTCCTGACGGTATATCGCTGGCTTAGAACAAGAAGGTCGTAACTACCAAATTGATATGTTGAGAAAACTGTAATTAGGGCCCTGCAAAATTTTTGCAGGTGCCCTATAGTAATCACCCTGTCCGTCTGTCCGTCTGTCTGTCCGTCTGTCCGTCCACATTTTTCATGTTTTTTCTTAATAACTTGCAAACTGTTAGAGGTATCAACTTCAAACTTTAAACATAAGGTCACAGCAACAATAAACTATTGTATGCCAAGTTATGTTACTCCAGCTACAATATTGTAAGAATTATGGCCCTTTGTAAAATTACAATTTTCCTCATTTTTCATCTTTTTTTCTACATTACTTCAAAACCGTTACAGATATTCAAATGAAACTTGCTATGCATATTGACAGTGACAATACGCACATGTGTAACAAGGGCAACAACTCTGGCTTTAATAAATTTTGGCTTGTGTCCCTTTTTCGACTTCAAAACTTTAACATTGGCCATAATTCAAAAACTTTTCAAGATATTCAAATGAAACTTGCAATACTTATTGACAATGATAACGACAGGGCCCTGATCACGACAGTGATGGTTCTAGTTTACTCTTTACCTATGGGAAAACACGCTTTTTTAAAACTTCATTTTGGTCAACATGACAATTTCAGAATTTCTTGAAAATATGCTCATAAGAAGCGCCTTGTGAAGCAGATTTCAAATATAAGGTCGTAAGAGGTAGTTACGACCTTCTGGTTCTAAGCCATCGATATATCGCCATGAAGGTATGAGAGAAAAACAACTCGTTACCTATACTCAGTGCTAACTGTCATGTTATTTTTTTTAACTATATCTTAATTTGTTTAGTTAAAACCGCAAAATACTGTGAAAATAGGCAACTATGATGTTGCTATTACAATAGAACATGCGTCAAACAGTTAAACCTTTGATGAATCTGCGTGTAAGCCAAGATAAACCCAAATCTCCACAAAGTGGTTGTTTCACCTTGTCATTTATATGTTGGCTTGTTTTCCTACCTGTATGTAGCTATACCTATAGTTTTTACTAGTTGAACATTCTATAGAAATACTTGATGTGCAATATAGTTGGTGTGCAGGTTTATATAACTATACCAATTACGCAGTGTGTGTTTGCCTAGTGTTGGTTTCTATAGATATGTTGACCATTAAACACAAGACTTTTAGTTAGATATCAATCCGCTTCCTATATATATAAACAAGACAGTAAGTATGATTGATTATTCCACAGTATATGCACACTTACATTGTTAAAAATAGGACCAGTGTATGTACAACTAAGCTTGTCAACCAGTCTCACTATTAAAGCACTTTGATTGGTTGTTTTTGTAATGAATTTAATTTGACCAATAAGATGGCTGCATTCTGAGACTGGTTGTAAAATTCAGTTAGATAACCAGTCTAACAGCTGAAGTACTGATTGGTTGATTTTGAACACTTTATTCAAATTGACCAATGAGAAGGCTGCATTCTGAGACTGGTTGTCAAATTCAGTTAGATAAACTCCGACTGGAGTTGGTTTAGGATTTTACTGTATGATGTGTTGTCAATGGTGACAGTTTGTAAATATAAGAAGACATGTTACTGTATGAATGAACAATGTTTTATATTGTCACACTTGTTATAGTGTACCTGTTATATGTTTGTTTTAAATTCATCATGATGTTAAACTCCTGTAGAAACAAACTGAAGGTCAAATAAAATCCCTGATTAAAGCTGAATATTCGTTTGTTATTATTGTGTGTCCAAACACGAATACCTAGATGTTCTTGGCATACTCAGATGGGGATGTAGAGTTTCGATCATCGTGGGTCAGTAACATTGCTTACAATGCACAAATGATCGTGTTCGTGAACGGTTCCACGTCACAGGATGTGTGAACAATCGGCCTCCGCCAGAACAGTCACGAATAATAACGCCTAGATAAGATGCCAACATTCACAAAATACACAGACATTTCCCCTACAGAGTGCAAGACGAACCATTGGTTTCCGATGACAAGATTTTTTGTGATTTTACAAGTATGTCTGTACATGAATGTCCATCGAATTAAGAGAAGTTTAATACATGTGTATTTACGGCGTTCCATACTTAAAGGTAAGCAAGCAGTAAATACATAAGCTGCCCACTGTTCGACTCAAAGAGTCCTGAAAGAAACATTGAATTGGCTGGAAATGGTATGCATTGACATGCCTGCTTTGAAATCATGCAATTGGGATTAAAGTTATTGTGTACATGTATGTGATGTAGTGAAAGTGTTCACTCTTGAATAGTATGATCTGAAAGTGAAAGTAGAGTGGGGGGGGGGTTAACCGGGTCTGGAATCAATCCGCACTATAGCAAAAAAAAACACAACAAGCACGGCAACTGATTGGTTCAAAAATGTGGTTGTTCAAAAAGTGTAGGGAAACCCGTAATGCTAGTATTAGATAGAGTGTGATTGGATAAAAATGCATTGTTTAAAATAATAAAAAGACAAATCACGGAATATAATGTTTTCTGTGCATTTTGAAATATTTGACAAGTGTCTAGCTGTATAATTTACTTTTGGATAGCCTTTTTATTGATTGTCCGCACGATAGAAAAATGATATATTGATCGTCCTCTATTTTAATCGCCCGTGCTATTCGCACCCCTTCAAAATCCTTCAGAAAGTTAGAGGTCACAAACCACTAAATAAATGTGTTCTTTAACTCAATGTAAAGTTACAATATTCAGTCCTAGGTTGATACATGTTTTAACAAGTCTATGGCAAGGTGGCAGACATATATCAATGAAAAGAAGGGGCTACCAGCTTGAAGAAAATACAAAAAGCAGGGAGTCACGTATAATATAAGAAAAAATATAGGCTGGAATCATTTAGAAAATTTCATTGGCAGCATAGACTCAAAATTTGCATCACATAACGAAAATCACTATTCTTATTTCTTGACTGTAAAATGTAAAGAGCCTGAACATACGATTCATCTCAAATTAATACAGAGAAGCTCAATTTAAGATGAGATTTCTACCTGAGATGCTTCTGATGATAGTTAGCATTCTATATGACCTGTCTGTCCATAACAAAAAAAATCTAATGAACATAAACTGAGGCTAATCTATGGCTCTAAAAATATTCATTTAAAGAAAAAAGTAAAATAAGTTATTTTAAAACAGTTACTGTCAGTTCACAATCTTAAAGACACAAGTTTTCTTTCAGTCTAATGATCTGATTGTGTAGAAACTTATTTGTGCTTCAATGAATTAAATGATTCTTAGATGCTAACTGTATACTTTTTCACTACATTACGATGAAACTTGTTCATGAAATGATTTGATAACCGAAGTGATGTAATTATTCCAGGACTTAATGAACACAACCACCAACACATTTGTTCATTTCATACTATCTTTGATGTTCAATCTTTATTCTATTTCCAATTAACATTGTTAATTGATGTGTAAAGTAATAATATGTGATTGGCAGATATTTACGGTCATGATAGTGCAAGAACGTTGTCAGGTGCCTACTGAAGAAAACCATATGCCTAGGAGCGAACAGGGACGACCTACATTACCAAAATACCCTACCCATGTTGCACATAAACTTACTGATATCGCATGTCATATAATATAGCTAATGGTCCATGGTGTATAAGATTGTAGTTGCCGCATGACACATAGGATAGCCAAGGCCGTATGGCATAAATGTTATTTTGCCGCATGGCAATCAATCCATAAGTCTGCAAGGTACTCATATATGTACCAAAAAAAACAAGCAGTTAGTACCCGCATATGTACCAAAATAAATCAGCCAGGTACCCGCGTATGTACCAAAATAAGTCAGCCAGGTACCGGCACTTGTACCAAAATAAGTCAGCCAGGTACCCGCATATGTACCAAAATAAGTCAGCCAGGAACCTACATATGTACCAAAATAAGTCAGCCAGAAACCCACACATGTACCAAAATAAGTCAGCCAGGTACCGGCACTTGTACCAAAATAAGTCAGCCAGGTACCCGCATATGTACCAAAATAAGTCAGTCAGGTACCCACATATGTACCAAAATAAGTCAGCCAGGTACCGGCACTTGTACCAAAATAAGTCAGCCAGGTACCCACATATGTACCAAAATAAGTCAGTCAGGTACCGGCACTTGTACCAAAATAAGTCGGCCAGGTACCCGCATATGTACCAAAATAAATCAGCCAGAAACCCACACATGTACCAAAATAAACCAGTGCAACAGAATAAGCTTGCTAGATTCCATACAAATCCTACATAAAATAAAACTAACTATAGAACGCCTAGTCAGAGCTATCTGGTCAGTTCTAAAATGCCTATTTAACCCAAACCAGAAGTTTTAGAGGCTTAAAACTCTTGATTTTACCCACCTGTCAGGTTACTATGAATAAACACGGTTATAGGCATGCAATATAAATAAATTATTTATAAAACTGTATTGATGTAATTATTGAATGTTTCAGTTGGAGAAACAAGTGGGAAGAGTGCCCGGGGCTTAGCAACCAGAGTACCGGGTTCTGGTGGTATACAAAACCTACAGGCTCAAGCCCAATCTGCAGTGGGTGGAGAAGATGGAATGGCCAGACTGGTAAATATTCAATATTTCATTGATTCCAAATTGGTGTTGTTATTTTCAATAAAGGAACTATCATAAAATGTTATCTTGATTCTGACATGAATTGTACCACACTTAAATTAAAATATGGCATAAATTTGTTAAACATGAGACTATAACTGTTTGTTTTCAATATGATAAAGTATTAGTCACCCAAAGATAACGCTTTTTGAAAATTTAACACAGGAAATAGATAACTTGATATTTGAATAAATATATCTTAATGCAAACTTTTTGTGTTACTTTGCAGCTGTTGGGTGAAAGAGGGGAGAAGGTTTCACAGTTAAGTGATCGCACAGAGGAAATGGCATTGCAAGCCGAAGCTTATTCAAGTACTGCTCATCAACTTATGTTGAAATATAAGGATAAAAAGTGGTACCAGTTTTAGATATGTGTGTGTGTTCTTATAACTGGAGTGATAGGTTTGTTGTCGAAGAAACCAATTATGTGATACCAATATCAAACACTGCACAAACCTGACTATGTGCTCCTAAGGAAACCTGGTCGTCATGGTTTCTCAGAATGTTGTCTGGTGCAATGTTAGACTATGAGGCAAGTACAGTGAATGAGAAATAAACGACCGGGAAATTCTGATATTCATGTCCGATTTCTACTACATTTATACTTACAATTCATGCAATTTTAGAGGACTATGGCGATTCTCTGTAGTTTGGAGGGGGCAATGATAAACTGCAGTTATTCTCTGTAGTTTGGAGGGGGCTATGAGAAACTGCAGTGATTCTCTGTAATGCACAGAGCTATGAGAAACTACAGCAACTCTCTGTAATACACAGAGCTATGAGAAACTACAGCAATTTTCTGTAATACAGAGGGCTATGAGAAACTACAGCAACTCTCTGTAATACAGAGGGCTATGAGAAACTTCAGCAAATCACTGTAGTTTCGAGAGTATGAAGGAACAGTGATTCTCCCTATAATTCAGAGAGTTGTATGACAGTACAGCGGTTCTCTGTGGCTTTTTAGAGAGGGCTATGTGAATGGTAAGGTGCTGACTATGATATTATACTCATTTTGTATACAAGTGTATATATAGAAGTGATGCAAGAAGGAGTTTTGATGTTAAGTCAATTAAAACAGACAACATGGAGGTTTGGTGAATGGAATAGCCTGCATGGAGGTTTAGTGAATAGAATAGCCTGCATGAAGGTTAAGTGAATGGAATAGCCTGCATGAAGGTTATTTATTGAATGGAATAGCCTGCATGGAGGTTAAGTGAATGGAATAGCCTGCATGGAGGTTTAGTGATGTGAGCTGCCTGCATGGAGGTTTAGTGCAACTTTGAACTGGCAACATGGAGGATAAGTGAATGAAAGTGCATACATGAAGATTTGTGAATTGAACAGCCTACATGAAGGATAGATGTATTGAACAGCCTACATGTAATATTAGTGAATGGTATTGCCTACCTGGAGATTTTGTAAATGGGACGGTCTTCGTGGAGATTTTGTAAATGGGACAGTCTTCATGGAGATTTTGTAAATGGAACAATCGTCATGGAGATTTTGTAAATGGAACAGTCTCCATGGAGGCTAAGTGAACAGATCTGCTTACATGGGGATTTGTGAATGGAACAGTCTACATGGAAGTTAAGTGAATGGGTTTAGCAAATGGAACAACGTACATGGCTTAAAGTCCTCAAGCTGGGTTTCTGATTTGAAATGGCCAGTTATTATGTTTGTCTAATGCTCCCTTTTCAGTGATTTCTACAAGTGGAACGTGTAATTCTTTTACTTTTTGTGTGCATATAAATGATGTGATTTGACAATGTACGATTCCTTTGTGGATATTGTATATCTATGTCGTGTATAACATTTTACACTTGGTAATTATTCAGTTTTATTCTGTTTTTGGCCCTTTGTGTGCAAATCTAGTTTATATCTGTGATTGTTGCCAAGTTTGATACCATGTACCACTAGACTTTCTAGACATAGATTTCACTATTTACAAACACTCACTTCTGTAGTACTATAGGTTGTAAACACTTGAATTCCACATTGTGTGCTGTATGTGTAGGATTTGTTTGACTTATAAATATATATATATCCGAGGTTCTGATCATCAAGTACAGTATGCTGTGTGTAGTCCCTGTATAATACATGATGAAGCATATTTCATGTACCGATGACAGCTGCATGCTAATTATTTCATAAATACTTAATATAAAGTTTTCATGACATCATTTGACCTCGCTCCTATGACAGTTTGTGGAAACAACAAAAATACAGTTTAATAACAGTTATAGTAGGCTTAAAACTGGACATTCCAATCTTAGGAGACCAACAAGCACTTAAGTGGTGTGTAGCATTTTATGGCTATTCTATGTGCTAGTTATGTGTACACACCAATGTACAATTTAGTTTTGTAATTAATGCCCAAGCACAGACAGTATACATTGACAGTTGAGTCAGGAGGCCAGGATCATTGTTTCTTTGAAATTTAAATGGAGCATTTCGTGACCTGGGATTACTAAATCAGTTTTCTGTTCGTTAGAATGTTTTCATTGACATGTTTAGCAGAATAGTGCTTTTATCAGCTATACACAACATGTATTGTTTTTCATAGTTGGTAAAAATTTAGTATTTGTCTATGATTTTTGGATGTTCTAGACACGGGCCAGACAATTTATTTAAAGGTGATGGGTCCATTGTCCACTAACAGTGCACACTTGTATTGGGAAGAGTTTTGGTTTATGTTTAAATATTGAATTGTTCTATTGTATGCCTTATTCCACTGTCAAAATTGTACAAAGTCACTTTGGTATAATGATTATAAAGTTTGGTGCAAAACCATAGCAACCGTTACTTCACCAACATTCAGTTGTGATTGTTTTTGTTAAGCACCAAAACTTGATCCAACTTATTATTGTAAACATGCTTTTCAGTTGCGATTTTATGTTTTTTATTTATAGAATGTTACCCCGGATACGTTCTAGAATGCTGTTTTATGAATAGTTTGAGAAGGTTTTTAGGCCATTTTCTGAAAGGTTTATTGGTGATGTTTCTACAATGTTGCTAGGAGATGTTTTAGAAGGTTGTCTAGAACTGGTATAACATCATCATTTTATTGATGTCTTTGTTGATAAACTATTCGAGGATTTGATGCAAACCTATGGTAACTACATTGATTTATTGAGGCATATACCATAGTTTTGCACTGAGCCCATGTATTGCTTAGTGAAATTTCGCCTGGTCAAGGTTGAATGCCTTTGACAATTGCACTTGTTAGAGATAACTGCAAATAGGTTGTGATGATTGCTCTAAATAAACCAATTTTCTCACAATCTTCAAAGAGAAAACAATCACATAGTTTCCAATTATCTATAGTAAGTAACATTATCACCAGGAGCGATTTCATTAAGGAAAAGTATAAACAACTTTTAATGAATATTTAATTAAGGATGAAGAGTTTTCATTATTCTAGTTACTAGTTGACGAGTCTATTTAATTGTTATTCGATTATTTGTTCATTTCATAATTTATTATATTTACCAGTTATATTATATAGTATATCGTTTTCATTTATATATTATTTTGTTATATTAGTGCAATTTTATTACTGAATTATTAAATTAAGGATGGGAGACTTGTTTCTATTTATTTAATCTGATCAGTTTGGTATCATATCCATCTATGTGCAATAACTCCTCATTTGTATGTTTGTTAATTTCTTCTGTAGACTATAACTTAGTGCTGTATGCCACAAGTCGAGCTTCTTGTCTTGACATTGAACAGTGGAAATTTGTTATATAATAATTTTGCTGAAGATAAAAAGTCGGATTCTTTGATTACCTCAATGATTATGCAACACTATTTCGCAACAACTCAACATTTTTTAAATTCTGTCTGACTTTACATGAAATACACATGTCGACCATGTAGTGTTATTCCTAACTCATGACTGTTGGCTGTAGATGGCATATTTGCGTTTGTTTGATTTTTGGTGACTTAAATAAATGGCATTAGACGATATTATACATTTTACCACTGCCTATTTATTAATTTCAGTCATTTTATTATATAACTCCTACATTCCAACTTACTGCAACATTTGTATATCCTCAACATTTATCTTTGTCTTAGGAATCAAGATTTTTATGTTTACGAATTATTCATTCCTTAAGGATATAATACATTCCTGATTGGTTTATGGACACATATTTTTTCTTTTGTTTTAGTATTACTTTACTTAGAATACATTCCATTGTTAAAAGTGGTGACATATTTAACCTAAGCAGTTATATGCAGATGTAGGCCTACATATTTTCTAACGCAATTACTACAATAAGCCAAAAACATTTGATAGGTAAAAGATCTTATTCCTCTATTTCATGTTCTGATTTTGTATACACCTGTTATTTTGTTCACTGTCTGTTATCTATATTGGTGAATGTTAACCATGGCCATCTCACAGATACTAATGTCACGAATATTATAAAACATTATCTGCATTGTTCATATTCTACCATTAATACTAAGACATTCTCAACAACCTATTTAAACACCTAGTTTTTAAAACTTCATTTTGGTCAACATGACAATTTCAGATTTTCTTGATAATATGCTCATAAGAAGCGCCTTGTGAAGCAGATTTCAAATATGTATGAGTCTTATAAGGTCGTAAGAGGTAGTTACGACCTTCTGGTTCTAAGCCATCGATATATCGCCATGAAGGTATGAGAGAAAAACAACTCGTTACCTATACTCAGTGCTAACTGTCATGTTATTTTTTTAACTATATCTTAATTTGTTTTGTTAAAACCGCAAAATACTGTGAAAATAGGCAACTATGATGTTGCTATTACAATAGTACATGCGTCAAACAGTTAAACCTTTGATGAATCTGCGTGTTAGCCAAGATAAACCCAAATCTCCACAAAGTGGTTGTTTCACCGTGTCATTTATATGTTGGCTTGTTTTCCTACCTGTATGTAGCTATACCTATAGTTTTTACTAGTTGAACATTCTATAGAAATACTTGATGTGCAATATAATTGGTGTGCAGGTTTATATAACTACACCAATTACGCAGTGTGTGTTTGCCTAGTGTTGGTTTCTATAGATATGTTGACCATTAAACACAAGACTTTTAGTTAGATATCAATCCGCTTCCTATATATAAAAACAAGACAGTAAGTATGATTGATTATTCCACAGTATATTCACACTAACATTGTTAAAAATAGGACCAGTCTATGTACAACTAAGCTTGTCAACCAGTCTCACTATTAAAGCACTTTGATTGGTTGTTTTTGTAATGAATTTAATTTGACCAATAAGATGGCTGCATTCTGAGACTGGTTGTAAAATTCAGTTAGATAACCAGTCTAACAGCTGAAGCATCTGATTGGTTGATTTTGAACACTTTATTCAAATTGACCAATGAGAAGGCTGCATTCTGAGACTGGTTGTCAAATTCAGTTAGATAAACTCCGACTGGAGTTGGTTTAGGATTTTACTGTATGATGTGTTGTCAATGGTGACAGTTTGTAAATATAAGAAGACATGTTACTGTATGAATGAACAATGTTTTATATTGTCACACTTGTTATAGTGTACCTGTTATATGTTTGTTTTAAATTCATCATGATGTTAAACTCCTGTAGAAACAAACTGAAGGTCAAATAAAATCCCTGATTAAAGCTGAATAGTCATTTGTTCTTCTTTTGTGTCAGCATACCTGCCAAGTATTCCTATTAAAATGGGGTTACTCCTATTTTCGCTGTTAAGATCACCCAACTTTGAAGAAAGTTGCATTTGATTTATTCTATGATCTTCTGTCTCATATTTATAACCACTAGAATTGGTACATTCCTTGTTTATACATCTAAATCCTTTTTTAAGTCACATTTAAGTGCATCTTGTGACATGTTTTGCTTTATCCCTCCTATTTTGGATTTAACTAGCTTAGTAGATATGGTCAAATGTTGAATGGATGTACTAGTTCAATGTAAATGCTTACCTTTGTTCCTATGTCCATTTTAAGATCGGTTACTGTCCAATAAGTCTACAATGGTTGGTTGAATTCGTCGAAGCATGTATGAAACAATGAAGAGGAATATGTAATCAAAGTCAAAAAAGGTATGAGAAAAAAATCCCGACAGGGATGTTAGCACTCAACCCAAACAGCCGAGCACAGAAATCAGAAACACTACGACACAACTACCCTGAGCAGTGCCCATAGAAACCCATGCCAAAACGGCGACGAAATGAGCCACAACAACCCCGGGGCGTGACCTAGGTTAAAACATTAAGGACAGTGACGTAACGTTATGCGACCTAAAGAGGCACAACTACGACTTGGCCTAGTTAAAATATGGACAAGATAGGAATGGGGTGGGAAATAATATTACATATTAGTCGGTATGCCAGTGGCAAAACCCCAAAAAATAGTACGCACAAAATGTTTTTGCATAAAATGGTCCTTTGACATGTACTAACATAGAAACTGAATGATGCAACTTTGTCATCATTGAGCATTTTGAAAAATTCAAGATGGCCGCCAAGATGGCTGCCAAAATGTTAAAAATTGTATATTATCTTCTATTTTGAAAGAAAAATGGGAATTTTTGAACATATACATAGAAAAATTATTGTTAGACATTCTAGACAAGTATTCAAAATAAAAAAGAGGGTTGAAAATATTCAAAATGGCCGACAAAATGGCTACCGAAAAGGGGAAATGTGATATATTGTTTTTAATCAATATAAACCATATTATGTTCAAAAATATGTATATATTGGTTCTAAAGCATGTTCCTACCAGGGCAATGGGCAACTTCGGCATTACAGAGCATATGAAAATTCAAAATGGCTGCCAAGATGGCCGCCAAAAATTAAAAATAATGTACATATCGCTTCTATATTGTATATTAGCCAAATAATGCCTAAATATATGTAGTATTTTATTGTATAAGTTATGGACAAGTGTTTTAAATGTATTTTGAACAAAAATAACTTGCTCAAAAACAAAAATAATCAATATGGCTGACAAAACAACCAATAAATTGGAAAAATGACAGGTAATTTATTTCGAAAATAAGGCGATATGCCCATGTTTTCGTAAACACTGAAAGCCAAACATTGGCACCTGATTGACTATATCTTTACCAGGAAGGTAGATAGGCAATACGTTTTTTAAAATTATTATGCGGAGCATAGTCTTTATTTGCTTTATTTCTACTGAAACATGGCAGGTATATATATGTACCTCCACCCGGATTTGAACCCGGGTCGCTAGATTAGATGGCAAGCGCACTAACCACTGAGCTACGGAGGCACATGTTAACCTCACCAAGACCATGTGTGGTGCTGAATGCTGGACATACCATGATTATGCTTGTCATCTCTAAGCTATCCATTCATCTCAAATCCAAGCGAAGGTCACAGGGAAAAACGAATCCTTAGCGTACAGCTCTCGGCAGCAGATTCTCTGACGTTCACTTCAGCCAAAGCGATAAGTCCACTGATCTTGACGGGAGATCATTGACCGCACAATCAAGAAAGACGAGACTGAAATATCTGGATTACTGCAAGAAAAGCCTTGCATCTATTTGGCCTATCAGTAGGACCATAATTCAGTGTTAAAAACAGCTCCAAGTACCTGTGATGATATAATATAACAGCCACAGAAGGCCGAGAACCAACCAAACAACCATGCCAATCAAAGCTTACTAATGACTTACAGCTTATTGGATGATATTTTATGTACCTATTATACTATGATTGTTGAATAATTGCGTTACAAGATATAAGAATGATAAAAACAATAAAAATATCACTTTTCTCTGATTTGGCGGCCATTTTGTCGGCCATTTTGAATATTTCAAATCAATATTTTGTCCAAATACATGTAAACTCCTTATTTAACAATAAATTACTAAACATATGTGTTTTATGCAATTGAAAACATAGACAATTGTATGAATATGAACATTTTAGATTTTTGGCGGCCATCTTGGCGACCATCTTGAATATATCGAAATGCTCAATGATGACAAGGTTGCATCATTTGGTTTCTATGAAAGGACATGTTAAATAACCATTTCATGCAAAAACATTTTGTGCGTACTTTTTTTTTGGGTTAGGCCACTTTTTGGTACTTGGCATACTGACTATATTCCTAGCAACTATAATGAGCAATGCCCACAATTCATGTTAAAATGAAATAGTTGTGGAAAGGTTTTCCCAACACGACAAATAACACAGCACTGTGCCGTTCATGTTTCAATTTAAACAATAAAACTACACAAAACGCTTAATCAATCCACAATTTAAAAATAAAATCAAAGTTATAAACAGAACTTACGGTATTCGTCTCTGCGGGAGTCACCAAATCAAACAAAACAATCTTAAACAAACTTCATCAACGAAAATGAATTGAGCATGTGTTACAATTTCAAAATTGTTACAAAATATTTGACAAGCAACACGTATCTGAATGAATGTTTATGTACAATTTATTGAAGACAGGTGATTTTGTCTAACTGAATTAACAACATGAATGAATGAATCTATATGTTCTGAGTTTATTAACACATACCAGCTGCTATTACATACAAAATCGGTGAAGAATGAAAAGTTTTTAGAATTGCCACCGAATAATGATTTAGAGTGAATGATCTTTTTGTTACTCTGTCCATGTAATCAACGTTTCAACATCGAGTGACATTCTTATTCACTACAGTTAGAACTACTGTTCTAATTTACTGTAAATGATGGACGGAATCTGTCCCTTGGTAACGTCTGTCCTTGATGAACTGTTGTCACCATTTCTGAACTCGAAGATAACTCCTCCTGAGTCAATCACCCTCACACCGTCCCCACCTCCTGGTGTTCGACCGCTTCGAATGATCAACTGTATCGTGAAAAATCGATCAGCCGGAATTCTGGCGGGCTGTTCCAGTATGACGTCATGAACGGGTTGTCCGCCCTCAGGTTCTATCAGCACTTTATCAGCACGTATTTCATTCTGCATATCATCATACAACTTCACATCCACACTGTAAGCATCTAGTGGATCTTCAGGTGCAAATATCTGAACACCACGAAACACAATGGGGGATGTGACCCTGAATGTAATACAATCTGCGCCTTCCATTTCCCAATCATCTCCAAACTTCTGGAACCTTACAACCCGTGTACATGGTCGATCAGCGTCTGCTATCACTTTCTTCTTGCTCTTTGATGTTCTTTTACCCGATTGGCTTCTTGAGGACACTTGTTTTTCGTTGTTACCGGGTGAGTTTATGGGCGTGCTACTAGCTCTACTGAACATCGGGGGTTCTTGGCGTAAGTGATATTTCACATCATATTCACGTCTAGGGTAGAGCACGAAATGATCAGGTAAGTCGTCTGTTTTTCTGTGAAATACCTGGAATATCTCCATGGTTTCTTCTGCTGTTAGAATTTCTCTCTCGGATATTCGTTCAGAAAATTCATCTGCGTCTAAGGTGGCATAACGCACATTGAATATCAACATTTCCAGAACTTCCCGCCTGTTTGTATCAGTTGGTTCAATCTCTTCACGATCACACTCTTTGTCAGACCATCTTACCAGAGCATCAAATACAGTATATTCGTCAGCATTTAGATCGTCAGATTTAGTTATATCATCCACACAGTTCCTACAAAGATCTGTAAAGTTGTCCGTTTCTAGAACATCTATGGCGTTAACGTGTATGAAACGTAAGCATTTTCTATACTCTTTTGAATGTCCAGATTCATGAGCGTATTCCAATATTCTACATGCATTATCTGAGTTCATTTCATTCCCTAGTAAGAATCGGAGACATTTTCCCCTCAGTGCTCGAGGACCTGTAAATGCCGTGGTGGGAATTATTTCCCAAGCTAATTCTGTTGTGAGGTCGGCTTTATCAGAGTAGATATATCTGAAATTATCAGGTCTCAAAATATTAATACAATTATCTAGAGGTACACCACTTCTTTCAATTCTGGGAAAATGGGAGAATGAATCAAATACTTTACATGGTATTTATGCATTAGGTAATACATATAGGATCGACAATAACAACCGTGTTTATATGTGACACGTACTGGGTGATTCCATCATTTAATATACATAGTTCCACATCAGTACCTTTCCCATTACGTCAATGTTGTTATGAATATTATGTTTCTGTGGTGATGAAGTTATGAGTATTATTCTACATGTACCAGTACATTAATAATTTAGTCAACGGTGTAAAGGTGAATGATAGCGAACCAGGGACTATTTCTTGTGATAGTAACGATATTTCATTGACATTTTGACATCATTCGAAGCGTTTTTAGATAGCGAGACATCATAACGTTTGCGTTTTGACACTTTTCGACAATCCATCACAACAATACAAACAACACATCATGAAAAATTCACTTGTGTTAACATATAATGTGACTACGTTACCATGCGCATCGAACTGGTTATTCGAACTAACGATTGAAAAGTAGTTAATGGTGATTGGTATTGGCTGGTATGTCTCCATTCTTTGTTTATGAGCGTAGTAATAGTGACAGAATAATAATCTGACTAAGTGAACAAACGCATACTATTCTTGACGATACGTTCGTGCCAATCAAACAAAAAACTTCGAATAACTTGCAAGAGCATATCACATGACTATCTTATCGACTAATTTGCATGTACCAAACCCATAATTTACTGAATAATTTGAATGCAAACACCTAAGTAATATTTTATGGAATAATTTCAAGCATACACCAAAATATATGTGATATTTTATCGAATAATTTGCTGGTTTATTTCAAATAAACATCTTTTGGAAAATTGAATAAAATGACTAACCGAATAATTTGCTCGAACACCTCATTTCGTGTCTCATTCAACACAAGATTGGTAGTGCCATCTTCACAATGTGCTGTGTTTAGTAACTCCTTAAATTCTGGACTGCGATGTTTCAGGATAAACGAATGAGCTCGATGGACGTCGTTATTTTGTCCAACCAATATTGTGACGTCACAATCGATGTCATGCTTCATCATATACATGTTACATTGAGCAAGTGTTTTATCGTTGGGCCACTTATCATCCCTGAACTCCTGCAAAACGTTAAATGAATACTGTATTAAGTAGCAACTCGTCGAGCGCAAAGTTAGTAAACATAGTTCAAATGTTTCCTCACCTTCCAATAAATAGACAAAACACGTGACTGTGTACTGCTCATAACAACTATTATAGAAAATCGTAGAGGGAAGGCAGCACTCAACAGCCGAGTTAAGAAGACACAAACATCACATACTAGAACAACAATTACACGACAAAAATGCCCAATTCTTGACTTAACGAGAAAAACGAACCTAACCACTGAAAGACCAAGATTACCCTGTCATAGGAAGACAAAGACAAATGTTTACCTCCTCTCCTTCAGTATCAACATCAGCCACGTCAGACAAATCTTCATCCCAGTCACTAAGATTCAGTGAAGATGGTGTCGTAGGTTGCTCGGAACTTATGCTGGGTGTAGGTGCAGGTCTGTGATCAGAGGGGTATTTGTCTAGTGCTAGCTCTTCATCATTGATATCGAAAATACTGGGGTTGTCTAGTCCCAGGCGTTCGTCGTCATACATGTTGTAAGCATTTTCGTTTTGTTTAATGTTTGCCTTATTTGGTCGGTTCCCTGTGCCATGGAAGATGGGAGTATTTGAGTTTTGTTCAACGTTTGCTTTGTCTGGTCGAAAATTTGGGTCTTTGGAGTTGCGAGTTTTTGCGTGTTGGTCAATATTTGCGCTGCCTGGTCGAAAATTTGGGTCTTTGGAGTTGCCAGTGTTTGCGTGTTGATCAATATTTGCCTTGTCTGGTCGATCACCTGCGTCGCGAATGTTGCGTGCATTATCGTTCTGTCCACCATTGGCCTTGTCTGGTCGAATACGCGCGTCATGTATGTTGCCAGCTTTTGAATCCCTCTTACTTTTTGTACTGTTACTTCTTTTTTCAGGGAACAGTGCCATTCCTGCTTTTTCGCGATCTTCTTTAACTTTAAGGAACAAATTTTCAATGTACGGTGGTTCTTCACCTTCGTCCTCTTCGTCTGTAGTGGTTGTATTCTCGGGTGTCAAACTGTCTGAACTTAGTGATCTTCTCCGTCTGATTGTTTCTGTTATAGTTCTATCACGTTTCACTGTTTTCTTCTTCAATGAACGATCAGAATCTTTCCTGATGTTAGTATTGTCATGTTTTCGTATAGTCGAAGTCTTCTTTCTAATGGGTCTTTTATCATTCATAGTTGTTCTAAAATAAGTATAATATGGTTTAACTAGTTATTTAAAAAAAACTTATTTTTGTAATTTATATGTAAGTAGGATTGAGGCATATGACAACCATTCGTTTAAACTGGCAGCGAACTTGATTTAACTGACATCGAAACATTACAATACTATCAAGTAACTTCTATGAGATAAAACTCTCAACTGCTTTAAATGCTTAAAGCGATAAATAAATAGCTTAAGTGATTAAACTGAAGCAAACTATGTATGAGGAAATCAGACAGGGAAGGTAGCACTCAGCCTAACCAGCCAAGTACAGAAATCATAAACACCACAACACAACTACACTGAGCAATGGACACACATAAGCAATAGAAACAATTAAAAGTCCAAGTCCCCGCTGAAAAAATACCGGATGGTCCAATTTCACAAAGAAATTATAGAATAGCGGTTATTGCATGACACCGAATGAAACGCGACCAGGACCCGACCAAGTTCCCCAAGGCCCAGCTGCACGGCGACCCAACCGCACAAACCCATGCCAAAATGGCGACCAAATGAGGCACAACGACCCCGTGACCTAGTTTAAGACACCAAAAACAGAGACCTAACGTTAATGCGACTTAAAGAGGCACAACTGCGACTTGACATAGTTTAAAATAGTGTACAATGTAGGAATGCAGCGGGACATAACATTACATATTTCTAGATGCATATTGCTCCAAAATATGCCAACGAGGTGACCCCAGCGACCAAACAAGGCATAATTTTAAAAGTTGCTCTCCCAGCAGTTTGTACCTTTTGCTGAGACTGCAACAATAAAAGAGGGGAATATTATAGCCTAATAGTATATCTATCTATATGCAGTTCGAAAATGTATATGCCAAAAACATTCACCATATTGACCGAACGGCACCGTGACATAATTAAAAAGTATCTCATCCAGCATTTCCGTAGGATACAACCTATGATAGGGGGGGGGGGGGGGGGGGGGGGCATTAAAAAGAGGGGGGTAGACATTAAAAAGAGGGCAGAGAAAATGTATAGGTAAATGAAGGCCTAAAGCCCAGAAAAATATATGCAATGTATACCACCAATAGAACATAACGGACAAACTAGAAACCGCGAGTTATCTATCAGCAAAACATTATAAGACTATAATATATCTTCTATGAGATAAAACAACAACTGCTTTAAATGCTTAAAACACGATAAATAACTAGCTTAAATGATTCCACTGACAGCGAAACTTTATGAGACTATAAGCTAACTTCTATGAGATGAAACCGACAACCGTTTTAAATGCTTAACGTGATAGATGTCAAGCTTAAATGATTAAACTGACAGCGAAACATTAAAAAGATTAAACGATAATTTGTTTATGATTTATAAAACTGATTTCTACTTACATGTGCTATTTCGTTCTTTGAACGATTATCCTTAAGATCTTAGTCATGAAAATAGATATGACTATCTGTTTTGTTTCTATGTACAAACTGAAATGTCTGTTATCAGTTTTCCCGTCTTGGTCTGTTTGTCAGTTATTCCCTAGGTTACTATATTCCGTTATGGAGTCATGGAATATTGATGTAACAATCGTACTATCTGTGAATATTAAATGATCTGTTGGAATTTTTTCAAGAGTTAAATTGTATAATGGGTTTAATCGATATATAATGTATACATACACTTACAAATTGTAATCAACACATCTATGACATCTGAAAGTAACAAGTGTTGAAAAATTGAAGCATTTTGGGGTGTTCGATGGAGCACCATTGGTGCCAGCAGCCTGTATATTGACCAAATTGACAGAGTGTGCTGGTGGCAGCCTAGAGGATGTTATAAACTTAATATGCACGCATATTATACAACAAAGTTATTTCATGTTGATGTGGACCATATTGAAAATTGGTCTAGAACCAAATATGTTGTCCACTATAAACAAATTCATTATTATTATTATTATTATTATTATTATAAAGTTTCGTGTTACTTGTATTACAAATTGCGAACATAGCTGTAATGAAGCCAGCACAGACCGACCAGCTCGGCAGTACATGCGTTTCTGAAATTGTTGCAACATCACCTCAAAAAGGTATGAGGTAATAAAACAGGGAGGGCAGCATTCAAACTAACCAGCCGAGCACAGAAATCAGAAACACAACAACATAACGACACTGAGCAATGCCCACACATAAGCCAAAGAAACAAGTTCCCGCCGAAAAATGCAGGATGACCCAATTTCACAAAGAACTATGGAATAACGGTTATAGCATGATACCAAGTCAAGTCAATGTTATACATTTCTCATATAATGTGTCGCTTGGTGGTTTCCATACATCCACTTACGAATTGACATTTTCGGTTTCACTGTTGCAGGTTTCGGGTAACTTGTAAACAGAATATTTACTAGTGTTAGTTACATGTATATCAATATTTCTAAGCAAAATATTAGGTTATAAGTGCCAAAACAAATAGCTTAGATTTTCTAGTGCGTTTTATTTCTGATACATACATGTATATGTTGGTGTGCAGTGTCGGTATATTTTTGTTTCCACTTGTCCTCGGACGTTAATTTCCTCTACCCTTTGTTTTAAAGTCCACCGCCCAACATCCCCCCCCCCTTCATCATTTGTATCTTGCGGAGGTGCTGGATGAGATACTTTTTAATTAGGTCACTGTGCTGTTTGGTCACTGTGATAAACGTTTTTAGCATATATATTTTCGCCCTCTTTTTGCCAATTATTGTAAACTAGGTCAAGTCCCAATATGCCTCTTTAAGACGTATTAACTTTATGTCACTGTCCTTGGTGTTTTAAAATAGGTCTGGGGTGGCTGTGCCTCATTTAGTCGCCGTTTTGGCACGGGTTTGTGTGGTTGGTTCGCCGTGCAGTGGGGCCTTGGGGAACTTGGTCGAGTATTGGCTTCAATTCATTCGGCAATAACCGCTATTGTATATTTTCTTTGTGAATGTGGGTCTTCCTGAATTTTATCGTCGGGGACTTGGATCTTTAATTGTTTCTTCCGATTATGTGTGGGCTTTGCTCAATGTAGTTGCTAGGAATATGTAATATTATTTCCCACCCCATTCCTACCTTGCCCATTATTTTAACTAGGTCAAGTCGTAGCTGTGCCTCTTTATGTCGCATAACGTTAGGTCACTGTCCTTGTGTTTTAAACTAGCTCACGCCCCGGGGTTGTTGTGCCTCATTTGGTCGCCGTTTGGCATGTGTTTCTGTTGACATTGCTCAGGGTAGTTGTGGTCGT
The DNA here is from genome assembly GCA_963678985.1 of Spisula subtruncata. Classification (NCBI taxonomy): domain Eukaryota; kingdom Metazoa; phylum Mollusca; class Bivalvia; order Venerida; family Mactridae; genus Spisula; species Spisula subtruncata. The sequence goes on along the minus strand of OY787664.1, from coordinate 52,586,506 downwards.
GCTGTTTCTGATTTCTGTGCTCGGCTGGTTGGGTTGAGTGCTACCTTCCCTGTCGGATTTTCTCATACCTTTTTTGGGACCACACAAAACTTAATCGAAGATAATATGCCCCATATGGCTGAATCACCTTTCCAAAATTTAAAGTTAAAGGTCAAATGGCTATGTCCAAAACATTTTTTCAATGCTGTATTTTGGTAACAAACTTTCTTAGGCCTCCAATTTTATTTACGTGAGAACTTAGAAACTTAATAATAATATTTTTTTAAACTACTTTGAATGGCGACATGGCAACAAAGGGAGGCAAATATTACATATTAGTTTATAAGATAATCTCTAAACAGCTGTTTCCCTTGATACACTTGACAGTCAATACACAGTAGGGAACTTTATTATACATCTGTAAAACAAACTCATAGAAGTGGACGTTAATGCTTAAAAGGAATTATCCAAAGATCATATTTATAGAACTACTGCTGGTAGAATTCCGTCCATGTATCGCGGATACTATCATCGGAAATCGTTTAAGATAACACAATTGCGAATATTGAATAAATTAAAATAGTGATGTGTGCGACTAAACATCTTGACAACATTGGCACTTGATCAGAGTGCCGGTGGTTGATAACTCTTACTATGAAGTTTCCAAATACACGCGACGTTGTCTAAAACATTAAGGGGTACACGGACGTTCTGACGACTGGCTAGTGTTGAAACTTGGGATGACTGACTGGCGGAGGGATAGGGGGCTCAAACATTTCTGTTAATGAGACTTACTTAAAATGACGATGGTAAGAAAAGAAAATTGGAGAAATTCTGTCCCTTTTCATCCATCTCGATTTTCAAATTCCATTGTTTCCCTTTACTCCATTTCATGCTTCATGATTATATCGGATACTCATCTGGATACCACGCATGTTTATACATGTACAAAGATACATGGATGTACTTGCTGTCAATGTGTTTTGCGTAGTTTATAGTCATTCCCTTTTTTCTCTGCTAAATTAACCAACGACCCCCGGCTTAGAGACAAGAGATGTAGAAAGTCGGTAAAAATAATCCGTACATGCTGCCTTATCTCTTTTCATTGGTTCTTTAACATGTCCGGTTTTTAGCACCTAATCACGTGAGACTACCTCTGGTGTGTTTCCAATCAGTTCATCTCTGGTTGGGTTATACACACATTAACCTGTTTTTGAATTTCACAGTTTCCTGGTCGATATTCGAAGCTGGAACCTCCGGGTTGGTTACCGATAGCGCTAACCACGTGATCACCGTTTTACTATATATATTTCTGTGAATGTAAAACAGCTTAACACAAACAATTATTCGATACCGAAGAGCTGTAGAACAACCATCGCTGTAATAGTGTCATTTTAGCTCAGGGAAAACATAGAGAAATCTTCTTGTCTAAAACTACAATTCCTAGAGCATTGATATTTGGTATGTAGCATTATCTAATGGTCCCCTACCAAGATTGCTCCAATTATGCCCCTGGGGTCAAAATTGGCCCCGCCCGAGGGTCACCATTTTACATAGACTTATATAGGGAAAACAAATGAAGCTTTGATATTAGGTTTGTTGCATCATCTAGTGGTTTTCTACTAAGATTGTTCAAATTATTTCCTTGGGTGAAAACTGTGCAGGGCTTCATTTATAATCAGGTGAGCGATATAGGGCCATCATGACCCTCTTGTTCATATTCTTTATGATATAAAATATTGACGATAAAACATTAACAAGCTAGAGCATCTAGAGATCAAACAGAATGCTACTGTGCTTGGTGACAAGCGCGAAACCTGCCTTTGATCAACTACATGCATCCATAATATATGAATATCAGATATAGAAACTAGATCTAATACATATTTCTTACGTCAGCAAAATGCGATGGCTTTAATTTTTGTTTAAAGAATGCATCTGCACCATAATGTTTTACCCAAGAAACATATCATTCCGGATAACGTCTAGCTTCGAGGTAAACTATCTGATGCTAGTTGTAATTGTATTCACTTAAACACTCCACTTAATGAGAACTAAGAATTCCACGTATAGCGTTATTTCTACTTGATATTCTTATAATATTTTACCAGCATTCCTGACTAGACCTGGTTGAATTGACGGCGGTTAGACATCAATATCTGATACAGATGATAACTTGTTATTGTAATCATGAACGGATGAATCGTTGTCCTCATCATCGTCTAGATAAGATACTGTTCGACTACAGGTATTTGCATTGTCATTCTCAGTTGATGTTGGTCCAATGTTGTCGTCCTTGCCAGTTGTAAACGCGCTACGGTCATCTTCTTGTTTAACATTTCTATACAGCTTGTAGTCTCTGTCTGATCCTTCGGTTTTACTGCTCACGCCGCTATCAGTAACTGATGTAGAGATTTCGTCTCGATCACCTTTACCGTTATAAACTTTAGCGTCTTCTCTTGTACCTCCTACGATGGCTTCCCTCACAAAATATTGTTCAGTATTATACTTTTTCCTAGGATGAATGATATACTGACTTCGTTTGTTGTCGGTTTTTCCATGCAGCAATTTCAATATCTCCTTCTTCTCATTGGAATGTAATATTCTTCTTTTGTTGATACGATCTAAGTATGTTTCCATACTTAGAGTGGCAAACCGGACGTTAAACAGTAAACTTTCTGTCACCTTACGTCGATTAACATCATTCAGCTCAAGTTTCTTTTGCGAGCACCATTTGTCTGCCAATGTCATTAAAACGTCAAAAACGGAATATTCATCCGTGTTTAGGTAGTCAGACTTCGTTATGTCGTCCAAACATTTGACACAAAGGTCAAAGAAGCTGTTTGTTTTGAAAATATCTTTGGCGTTCACATGAATGAAACGCAAACATTTATAATATATGTCAACATGTCCATACATATGAGCATATTCCAACACTGTGCATGCGATATCAGAGTTTATTTCCGCGAGTAAGTGACGGAAACATTTGTCTCTCAGACCACGTGGACCTGTTACTCCTGTGACGGGAATTATTTCTAAAGCTGAATCCACTGTGATATCAGCATCATCAGTATAGATATGTCTGAAATAAATTGTAAGTAACGTATATAATAGGTACTATCGTGTAAGTTACGCATATAATATAAACTATCGTGTAAGTTACGCATATAAAAGATAATATCGTGTAAGTTTCGTATATAATAGGTACTATCGTGTAAGTTACGTATATAATAGGAACTATCTTGTAAGTTACGCATATGATATAAACTATCGTGTAAGTTACGCATATGATAGATAATATCGTGTAAGTTACGTATATAATAGGTACTATCGTGTAAGTTACGCATATAATAGGTACTATCGTGTAAGTTACGCATATAATATAAACTATCGTGTAAGTTACGCATATAAAAGATAATATCGTGTAAGTTACGTATATAATAGGTACTATTGTGCAAGTTACGTATACAATAGGTATTATCGTGTAAGTTACGCATATAATAGATAATATCGTGTAAGTTACGCATATAATAGAAACTATCGTGTAAGTTACGCATATAATAGGTACTATCGTGTACACTTACGGACTTTGAAAACGCACCACTTTTCAGGGATCGGTATTTTTTGTACGAACTATTAAGGATTATTTTAAACCAATGGAATCATGTTCCTGGGTTAGAACATTGACGGTAAAGTATATTTTAATCCATTTTTACTAACCAAATCGCTAGTAGTGACCACGTGGCCAAATCCCATTTTAAGTGCGTGAGTCTCGTGCGAATACAACTATCCGAACTGTGTCAATGACGATGTGTAAACGATTCATTAGCATACCAAAAAAACAACACATTTTACGTTTTCCAAAACCAAAGGTTACATTTAATGTCAATCTGAAACTGATATGTCTGGAGGTAAGATATGCTACGTACCGGAAGTAGCCACCACGCGGTTTTTGCGTGATTACATTGTCATGACACAATAATTATTCATTTCCAATAGCGTTTTATACCAACTGACACTACCATGGATCTCCAGATAGGGATTAAAGGCCTAAAAAGCCACCTAATTCGGATAAATTAATGCGCATGCTCCGCCAAAAAAACGACATCCGGTCACCAACCGTGCCTGTCAAAAGAATGCTTGGTGTCGATAGATATGCTCAATCATCAAATAAATATCAAACACGTTTATTTATGAAATACAGCATTTTCATTTAGTACCCTGCCAATTTGTGTTTCATCTAACATTGAACACGTGCTTCAACGTGATGTCACTTCATTCTTGTATGACTATTTCCGGATGACAGGTGCGTTAACCTTGGACAGTATGAATATAACCATGCGCATAAATAACGAATAACAGTCACTTTTTTTGAAGCAAACAATATCTGCGTGATGGAATGTCCCAGATTTTAATCCCACCGAAAACATATGACATGTTCTTTCAAACCTGAGTCCACGGATTAATTCCTTGACCCGACCTTCCCACAAGGTTGCCCGAACCTGTGTTGATGAATAGTGGAACATTCTCCAGAAGCGGATTGAAATTGTAATGAGTACGCGCTGTTGTGAACGTACCAAAACATAACTTTACACGCACTCTCCCTAACTGTGAATTTGGTTTTGAGACTTAAGCACGTGGATGTCGCGTCACTTAGTAACATCGTTAACTGTCGTTTAGAAATTTTGCTGGATGTTAAAACATAAACTGAGCTATCTATTGACAAAATTTTAATGCAATTAAACAATGTTTACTATTAAATTTCGTGGTTTGAATAAGTGGTGCGTTTTCAAAGTCCGTAAGTGTAAGTTACGCATATAACAGGTCCTATCGTGTAAGTTACGCATATAAACGGTACTATCGTGTAAGTTACGCATATAATAAGTACTATCATCTTATTGGAGGGCACATGCGGTTTACGTACGTTTTGATGAATATTTGTTCAATATCTTGGAGAAATATGATAACAAGCCAATAAACATGTATAGTGGGATTCGACCCGATATGATGTCTTCCTGTAGCAATGCATAAGGAGATCACTCGGCTATCGCCAATACGTACACTAACAATGTTGCAACTGCAGCCCAATTTATTTGCTGGTGCCAATAAGGCTGAGCTAGTTAGGCTGATCATAATTTCCCATCCCATAAGTGTGTAGAATTTGGTTTTATTTATTCCAGGAAAGCTGCTTATTATGCATGACTGTGTTTTAATGTTGAACATGGGCAAACATCAATGATACGAAAAATATTTTTTTTCCTGTAGACTCTAGTTTTAATTAGTGATGCTTAAAGTGATAATCATCCGAACGTTAACCTCGTCACTTGAACTAAGGATCAACTTTAGAACCGCCATGGACCATAAAATTACTAAAGATAGGATCTAACTATATTACCTGGAAAACAAACGTACGTCTACCTACGCAAATACCTGAGCTTAGGTCTTTGATCCAGTGAAGGTCATTCTTATTGTCATTACAAGCAAAAAGGATAATGATGATTCTGCAAAATTATATCCTCAATTTTGAGGTATTGATCAGCAGAGATATGGAGTAGGTATCATGTTAACACGGCACTGGCCTTAAATCTAGAAAATGAACTGTAAACTGTAAAACTGCATGTTGTTGCTGCTGTTTGGACCAAACAATAAATTATGTATAGAATTAAATAACTTGCCTAATGATTTGCTCCATCACGTCTTTACTGATGTCTTGAAACAGGAGAAATTTGTCACTCAGGTGCATTTGACTAAACAACAAGTCAGAAAACTCCGGACTTCGGTTTGTGAGAATAAATGAATGAGCTTTGAAGACGTCTTGATCCTTGCCAACCATAATTGCTACATCACAGTCAATATCATGCTCCTGCATGTGGAGGATGCATTCTCCTAATGTCTTGTTATCGGTCCAGCGTTTGCTGGTTCCCTGAAATGGGTACAATAGTTTTATAAATACATTTGAATAAAGTACAACTTGTTACTAAATTGTGGGGTTTTTCTTAACACATGTGTGTCTTTTGTTCTGAACCATGCACAGGTTACAACTATCATTGAAATGGAAATTTAAACAATGAAATAGACAAATAAGAATTTTACTAAAACTTTTTTTCGTTTTACTCTGTTTCAATGAGCCAGTTACCTGTGTGACCACGCGTCCATGCACACAAATCATGCTGTGTTCTGTTTGTGAGGGATGCTTTTCAATTTAAAAGACAAGCAATATGCCCACAAAAGTACGAATGTAGAATTCATTGAATTGTGTATGTGTCGATCATGCTTTTGAAATTATACTTGCCCACACAAGCAGAATATGAATGCGAGCAATAACTAAATAACAACAAGCAATTAAATTATTCCATTAATATAAACGTTCTAATGAAAGAATTAATATTTAAGTACCCATGATCATTTAACATTGATGAGTTGAATTAAACGATTATTCGACTAAGTATGATATGGTCTCTATTGGTACAAACATAGGATGGGTTTGAAATTCAGTTGAAACATAAACATATGAGCCATTTAGTCTCCAGAAAAAACGGCTAGTTTGACAAAACCAATAAGTATGAGATTTTTTTTCAGATTTTTTCAAGGATAGTGCTAATGAAGCAAAATGCAAAAAATTGTTAATCTTCGTAGTTTTGAGGAAGTTACAGATGTTTGTATAGAGTCCGAATTAAGTTGGGTATTTTTGACGTCGCGAACATCATTCAAAAGTTATTTGACGTTACTGTAACACGTATTTCATCATTACACCATTAAATAAACTCTTTACATATGCTGTTCAAGATTACATCACGTTTAAGAAGTTAGTTTTAATTTTCAATATAAATGTACATGTATGTCTCGAAATCAAATTATTTTGCATTCAGATATATCTGTCTGTTTTAAACAACTTACTCCTTTATTTACTACATATCAGAGTACTTTTAGTAAGTTTTACAAAATTGGTCACAAAAGCAACGAAATATTTAATTTTGACATAATTCTTGGTTTGGTTATTGCAAATAATAAGTAAATAGCAACTCTTTCAAGGCTTAGTTACAGCTCGCCAGATTAATTGTTACGGCTTTTCCATAACTTGAAAAAGAAACAGTCAAGTATTTCAAGAAAGGCAGATCTTGAGGCCCAAATGGAAGATAGAGAAACCAAATAGAGGGCTCAGTGCAAATTTATGGTATGTTCCTCTATAAATCAATGTAGTTACCATAGTTTTGCACTGAGCCCTCGAAATGAGTAGCCTCGTTAAATAAAGTATTTATATATTTACTATTCGACAGAAACAGCAGGTGACGACATATACAAACACACTTCATGTTTGGTTTGCCGATTATGCATACACACAATACCGAGCTTCCATAACCTGGTACAAATGAGCCATGTTCGTCAAAATGTAATATCTGAACATAATATTTATATCTTTAACTAATTAATTTGAATTATAAATGAATAAATGCCACATCAAGAATTACCGTTGATTGACGATCGATATCGACTATTGGTGTTTCAATGAAATCTCCAACTTGTGGAAACCCATGTTCACGAGACTGAAGGTATCCCGGGACTTTACCTACATCATCGTCGTTGTCAGATTCATCCTCGAAATGAAAGAGAGAATCACATTGGCTAAGATTGGTCCAGGATTGTGCTGAGTGTATCGAATTTCCTGACGAGTTTATTCTCTGCTCACTGTCTTCCTTAGGCGATGTTTGTTTGTCTTCCTTTGACGCCGTTTGATAATCTATACTTGCGTTATCATCCTTTGAGTTAGTACTGTCAATTGTCTTATTTTCAATACTTTCACTATTTCCTGACATATCGTTTCCTTTATCTGGAAACAACGCTATTCCTGTTTTATTTCGAGATTCTAAAATGTATTTATACAGATCTATCATTTCCAGATCATCGTCTACAGACGTATAGTGGTCCTCGGTATCTCCCTCAGTTGCTGCTTCTGGACTATTCTTCTCGCTTGCTATATCGCTGTTAGTTACACCACTATTAGTGACTTCTTTATCAATTGGGCTCACCTTGTTGGATTTAAGTTTTAATCTATTTCCTTTAGCGTTAGTTGTATTTTTCTGGTTAGCTCTCGATGTGGTTGGGGATGAATTCGCTAAACTACTGCTTATATGTTTTCCCCAGATTCCATTGCTCGTCGCCATTAATCAACCTGAAAATATTACAGATGGAAATTTAAAGAACTCAAACCAACTTCCGTTTTTTGTTTCAATTATTTATAGAAAATAATATCAAGTATAGAAACGTTTTAATACGAATTTTTAAATAAGTATAAGATGGAAGGATTTATATGTATAAATTATTAATGTCCGTTTACAATTGTGTTTCATTTTTACACACTACATTAAACAACAAATGTATTAATTCGCAAAACTAGATATACCAGGGCTGTTCATTTAATATCCGGACGATCGCCACAGCACTTGATTGTAACTCGTATATATACTAGTAGGGCGGCCATTTTATCTGACTAGTTAGCAAGGTGACATTGTCCTAGTTAAGTGAGTTTTGGATGATTTTGAATACGAAGTAGAAATTGAGTTTAATTGACTAGAAAGCACCAAAACCGCTGCATGAAGAACATCAGTGCAAATGGAAAAGAACATCAGAAGCACAAAATAACGCCCCTAGGAAACAACGTCATCGATAATTTGTCAAAACGGTGTCTGACTCAGTAAAAGTCAATGCCATTTCGTACGAAAAAGCTGCATATCTTACAAAAATGTAATTTTCTCATACAAAACAATTCGCGATATTACTATAATCGTTTGATTTTGTTCAAACATGTACACATTAAGAAGACTAGTTACTACTTACTGTTAAGTATATCCTGTTTTCAGACTGTTCACGATTTATTGTGCTTGTTTTACAGCCATAAAAAGTTTTAATAACTCATCAAAGTGCTACTTTCCTCTCACTCACAAATGGTATTAACGACTTCACAGTATCTGCATCTTCGCTGGGATATTTATCATTTGTACGCGTCACCCTGGAGACTATGTCCATGATTGATTAGAGGATTGTTGTTGCGTGCATACAGAGTACGCCTCGGTTGTTGTATTATATACCTCACTGAGTTCCTATTCATCTGTATAAATGCCTTACTTTCATCATGTTTACGAATGTAGAACTTGTCTATTTCGTTATAAATTATTAAATCTGAAGAATTCAAGGGTGAAAGAAATAAACTATATCGACTAATATTTTATCTATTTTACGAAGATTGTTCACCAAGTTCCGATAAGGGCTTTGTTACAGACATGAAAGGCTCGGTGACAAGTGTGATTCGAAAATTGATGAACCTTAAAAGGTGATAACAACAGGGTGTCAGCGTTAAAAACGCAGATGACACTTTGGAATATGTGCGTAGTGAGTACAGCCTCTGTGTGTTTTTGGGAGCACACAGAACTGCTAATTGGAGGAGACTTTCGCTGCGTGCTATCTGCGTTCAGTATGTGTTCAAGTACGATATCTGTATGATGACCTGACAAACGCACGGAGAAAGCACGCCGTATATGCGGTCAACTTACTTGCCATATATGCAACATACGATGCATGCAGTCACTCTTGGCAAGGGGAAAACGTCCGTGTGACGTGCGTGTGACGTGCGTCGACGTACTATCTCCATACTTCCTCTCTACGTTTTTGGAAAACACACAGCGACCATAGCCTCTAGACAGGGTTGGCATAAAACCAAATGGGTTTTGGGGTTTAGAAGGGTTTTATAAAAATAATTTTGGGTTTTAATTTTTTTCATTAATAATCTCATAAAATTATATGAAGAAGTGCCTTGAATAGCACCTTTGAATGTTTCAGACAGTGTTTAACATTATATATCACACCTGACAAGAGTTTGAAAGGCAACTATCTACTTTAAAATGGTTTAAATGTTAACCTACATGCTACTTTCAAGATCAGTTAACCCAATAATAGGGTTTATATAGTCTTACATATGATTATTTCAGAAACCCGCAAAATATGGAAAAACAAGCTTAAAACCCTTTAAAACCCCAAATTGGGTTTTAAGGGGTGGGTTTTCAAGGGCGGGTTTTATGTGCCAACGATGGAAAGTTATGGTAGATCATATAATAGTTATTTCATTACATCTTTACAACCCCTGATGTGACATGGTTCAGTAGACAAAGGTCAGAGGTCATTCTTCACCACTTTGGAGTAAAATAAATAACAAGCAATTGTGTATTTTCATATTTTATTTCATATTACTGAGCCAATAAATGCTTCTAACTCGAGATTACAAAATTTGAGTTTTTCCTCTGTACCAAGAGAATAACAATACCATATACACAGATCTACAAAAATATTTCACAAACTACAGTTTTTACTTCCTTAGAATTAGAAGGTCGTAAGATAATACATATTTAGAATAAGCATCACAAGGCGCTTCTTATGAGCCCATTTTCATAAAAATCTGAACTTGTCATGTTGAACAAAATAAGTTGTAAAAGTTTATTTTACCATAAGTAAAGAGTAAATGTCAGACAGTTTTTCCGTGTTTTCTCAAAATATCGATTTGGTAGTTACTACCTTCTTGTTCTAAACCATCGAATTGTTCACACATTCATTATAGCTCAGACGGGGGAAGTAAAAACTCTCGTTTGTGATATAACTTTGTAGACCTATGCCATATGCAAATAGATAACTATGTGAATTCAGGATATGGTTTGATGATATCCGAATACAAATAACCTTCTGTAGAGCAACAAATGTAGGAGAAACAATTAGTGTCCATTGGTTAGCTCAGGCTGTTGCTTTACATAGATATGGCTTGCAGTAATAAATATCAGCTCAGAGGAATTTTGAAGAAGGTGTTGATAAAAATGGTGTTACCCCATCCTAAAAAATCCCAACGATGACTCCACTCCCGAAATCACAACATCATTGATGTAGCGGGTACAGGACCAGAATGTAGCCTGGGTTTTCAAGGATGGCGTTATGCTACAGAGGTTGCTATTATATTATCAATAAATCTTCGAGCACCAGCTCAATGAAAATGCATGTTTACAGAGTACAGACAAAGATCTCAATTACTATCATATCTAAATTCTCGACTTTCACTTTAATTTAAAAACACATTTTAAAGCAAAATTAATACATCTATACAAGACACAACACATGACAATCTGGTACAATTCGTATTAAATAACAGACTTAACTCAACCTGTATTTTTAGGGGGTGCATGCAAGACTCTTGTATGTCCTTGTTTAGTTATAAGCAGTAACGACAGTCTTGCAGGTAACCCTCGATTTGTGTGATATATTACAACAAAATCTTTGTGGCTTCTTAATAAAAGTCTTATTGATTTCTTTGTGAAGTCTTTTAGGACTTCTTTGTGAAGTCAGCGACTTCTTTAATAACGAAATATTAATACATTAGTACATCAAATATTGAACATGGAGAATTTACAATAATATTTACATACATAGTATAATTAACAAGTATACTGTAAAATCATTAATTTCTGTGGGGGATTAAATTTTGTGTATTTCATAGTTCGCCTTAAACTACGAAATTAAATCCCATCGAACAATAGATTTGACCCTTGGATTTACTACCTGAACGCAAAATCCATGAATTAACGTCCCATCGAAATGATCTTTTTTACCAAAACCATGAAATCTTGTCCCATCAAAATTCTATGATTTTACAGTATTTGTGAAACATGGCAACATGTTGCATCACATATAACATATGTTGCAATACAGACATTCATGCACCTTTTGTTTGCACAACAAATCTTCCCAGCATCTGGTTGGTCGTCCATGAGTGAACTTGTAAATTAACCCAATATGGCCAATAGCAACATTTTATCAACATTCTTTTTTATGCTTGTGCAAAGCGTGTATTGTATTTTTACAATCTCTTACAGTATTGACAATAATTGATTTGTCGTAGCTTTCATACTTAAGCAACTTAATTAAACATGTGCATGTAACTGTAAAACATAAATAAACATAATGTCGGGCATCATACAATCAGGGTTTGAATCCCACTGTAGATGCAAATTATTTGCATAAACTACAGTATTTCTTGGCCACATTGACATGAGCCTGACCTATTGATTAGCATAATTTAACAGTCAATATATTGTCTTCGTTTACAAAACCGAGGAGTGGATGTTTTCATAATTGGGGAGTATCACGAAGACGCTCGAGATGTAATACAAACACAAATCTGAAATACCAAAATTGCACAATTTGCTTGTGGAAATTGATATATTCATAGCAAGAACCTTGTAATATATTCTTGCATAAAGGTCAGGCTCAGGTCAAAATAGCCAAGCTATACACATAATGCAGACGTAGCACTAAAAATACAAATGAACAATTGAAACGAAACATTTAACAAGTACATAATGTTTGAACATGTGTATCAGCTATGTTTATTCCTATGTTCAACACAGGACAAACAGAGAATTACATAATGACAACACTATCTAACTTAGGTCCAAAATACTGAACCAGGCCTTACGCACCAACATTATAAGACTGAAACTCGGACTGCGACTAAAATTGACAACATTTATAATCACTGCCATTTCTTTACGAGTGAAGGATAAAAGCCCCTACGGACATAAGCCCCTACAGTCATTTTTTACATGAGGACATAAGCCCCTACGCATTTTTTGACACTAGGACATAAGCCCCTACATACTTTTTTACATTAGGACATAAGCCCCTATGCATGTTTGTTTGCAACATGAACAAGTCAGCCAGGTACCAGTGTCTACAAGTTCAATTTTTTAAGTAGTAATTAATTATCAAATGAGACACAACATAATAATAAATAATTATTATATTTATAACAAGTATCTATGAACAAATGAGTGTTTAGGGGCATGTTACAAACAGATAGTTCGTACAATACATGTAAATTGATCTTATTAAGCATTTTGCAGACTTATTATCACTCAATTAACTAATTTTATACCTGTAATTAATGCATATTTGTAACAAATAAACAGTAGATACAATAGAACAGTTTGTACAATAATTATTTCTTAATTAACCATTTAATAATAGAAGAAAACATAGAACAGTGCAAACAAAACAAGCATAGGGGCTTATGTCCTAGTGTAAAAATATGCGTAGGGGCTTATGTCCTGTGTAAAAAAATGTGTAGGGGCTTATGTCCTCATGTATAAAAATGAGCGTAGGGGCTTATGGTCGTAGGGGCTTATGTCCGCCCCCCTTTCTTTACAACTACATGTAGATTTAACCGTGTGTAATTTGTTGTTACCCACTTAACATGAATACCCATTTATATCAAAATCAGTATATTTATAACAACATCAGAGATAATAAAACAGTTGACAATGTAAAGTCTAAGTCTGAGTTTTAGACTGACTATGTTGGTGAATAATGCCCCAGTCAGTGATGTGAAAATATTGGAAAATTTTGTGAGTGTACTAAAATTGCTAATATTTCATCTGGTGACATAAGAAGTATACCTAAACATTTACACTATGTAGTTTTAATTCCACATACACATTTTTATATAATTTAATAAATCTAAATAACATTTTTACAATCTTTTACATGGTTGACAGACACACACATATACACAGTAGTAGCTATTACAGTTAAACTTGTTTAAAAACCACCTCTGAACAAAGTACTATATTATAACCTGTTGACAAAGAACACAATTTTACAAATCTTGCAATCTAACAGTTTTTAATGATATTTGACTTGTAAATGAGGCCACATGTCTACTAAGATTGGCCTTCAAAGACAAGTTTGACAGTAATTTCATTTATCTTTACAGCAAGCATAAATGTTCATAAAATGACGCAACCTTTTGAAACAACAGCTATAAGCAATACACAAACAGAACAAAGCGGACACAATGTAGAGATGTTTCTTTTGACAGTGCTATCAAATTAACCCGTCCCACTTCCTTGCATGAATATAATTATAACAAGAATATTGTGCGGAATATTCAAATTTTCTCAAAAAGTGATGCTCTGCTGTTTAAAAACGAAATGAGGAAATCAGACAGGAAAGGCAGCACTCAACTTAACCAGCCGAGCACAGAAAACAGTAACATCACAACAAGACTTAGGTTGAGCACTGCCTTTCCTCTACAATTTTTATTATGAATTTAGATTAGTGTTTATACTAAACCTTGAACATGTTCTAAATATACACTCTGATATTGAACACAAATGATGACATTCAATTATAGACAAGAAATCAGCTGTTAAAAAGTTATTCTAATAGAAGGCTCAAGGATCAAGTTAATTTGTTCATGCTACACAGGATCGGGTAAATTTGTTTGTACTACGCTACACCATAATGTAGTTAATGTAATAATCTATGACATGATAATCTTTGACATGATAAAGCGTGTGTCTTTTGAGCCAATACGTCAGTCAGCATGCCTTCAGTACATTGCTCTTGTTTGTGACCATCCATCCATCCATGTCTTGAGTTCTTAGTTTGAAAGTATTCTGTTATATAAACAAAATGACATTTTAAATTTCATCTTTACAACAAAAATCACAATTTTTACTACCCTGAAGTGACATTAGTCAATCATACATGCCTTGATTGACCAATAATGTCAAGATTATACTAATATCATCAAGATGCTGTACTCAATGTAATGCTAAATCATTTTTTTTTTTTTTGTAGGAGATACTTTTATTTTCCTCGTCATTTGATATGTGTGGGTCGAGGTCATCCCACACATACCTTACAACAAATCATTGTTAGTAGTTACTAAAACTATATTATATAACATCACATAATGCTAACTAAATAACTAAATAAGTTTTTAATGTAGTGGTATACATCCACATTACCGTATGTAATAAATATAATATATATAAAAATATCCCCTGCAAAATTAAGGTAAAGAGAAAAGAAAGTAATTTTGATAAAAGGTTAGAGCAAAGAAGAGAATGATAGATAGACATAGAAACCCTGAGGTATAAAACTACTATCAGTTTATTGACTTAATTAATAAAGTCGGCTACAATTGACCAATATATTTTAGTTTTTTCTTTGGAGTATGTTTTTCTTTCAATTGTCAAGGCAAGGTTTAGACTGTTTTTTAATCCTATTACTGTTGGAATAATTTTTTTCCTTTTACATAAGTAAATATATTTCTTAGTTTGTAAATATAGCATGTTACATTTTTGTTTACTGCCTAATATGAAGTTTTTACTATTAATGTCTTTATCCAAGTCTTTAGTAATGCTAAATCATGGTTGAAATATATGTATATGTAGAATGCATCATCGTTTTGAACAATAGTAAGCGTTCTCTGAGCTGATGTGATATAAAGAATCTTACACTAATTCTCATTACATGCAAGTTTTTATTAAACTTGTTGACAAAAAAACTATGACACAAGGCAAAGCCTAGACACAAATCAAAGCCTTGCTTCATTATTTTGCAGGAGGCATGCTAACTGTTTTGACCTGCAGGAAAATCCACTTATTAACATGCACAGGGGTTCTACTGAGGCATGGTGCTCAATCATAAATTCAAGTTGCAAGTCTGTTTCGAGCGCTTTTACCACACATTCCTACACCTTAACTAGGTTTCAAAAATTGTTTTATTGCTAACATTTAGACAATTGAACTTCAAATGACCATAACTTTGTCAATTGTTTTAATTTTTTCATCAAATAACTTCATTTTGTGCAGAAAAGATATTTCTTCTCAATTCAGCCAATCCAGCCAATCAGGATTTCCGGATTATTCTGGAATTTTAGAATCTTTGCATGATGATACATTATAATCATTGGGAACTAATTGAAAACCATACTTACTGATCATATTAATGCTTATAAAGATGTTCACTGATATCCTTGTGGATAGTTGCCTGAAGGTCTCGGGTAACCACCACCATACCCTGGTCCCTGTCTGGCATACGGGTTAGCACCTCCAGGTCCAACCGGTGCTGGGGGAGCACCAGGTCCGGGTTGCTGATGAGGCTGAGGGTAACCATAGCCTTGGCCTGGCTGTTGGGGGACCTGGCCCGGCTGTTGAGGAACTTGACCTGGTTGCGGGACCTGCCCTGGTTGTTGTGGCATCACACCTGGTTGCTGAGGGACTTGACCTGGCTGTTGTGGTACCTGGCCTGGTTGTTGTTGGGGCATCCCTCCTGGCTGTTGTGGCACCTGGCCCGGTTGTTGTGGGACCTGGCCTGGTGGCATCTGCAGAAAGTGGGAAAACAATAAGTTACCTGACTGAAATTATCATCAACCCAGCTGGAAATAGTGCCTACAGACGGTTTAATAAAAGAAATTCTGACTTGTATTTAAACAAACAACCAAAAATATGAGGCATGCTAGCCAGTGACCAGTGTCTAACTGAAATGTTTTGTCACTAAAAAGAATATCTCTCAAAAAGGGCAATAACTCCGGATAATCATCCCAACTAAAATTCATGATAATAATAATGTACAACTGGACTTGGCACCAATTAAAATCTGACTAAGAATTATGAGATTAAGCACATGCTAACTTTGTGACATACATTGAGCAAAAACCATGATGTATAGTGAAACCCCATGAAGCCGGTGTATCCACGGTACCGGTGTATGTAATTTTCTCATGAAATTGTAGATTCTTTTTCTCGTGACATTGTCTTCAGGATTGTTTACAATAACTGACGAGTAAATTAAATAAATAAATACGAAATGGACCAATTTCTGAATGAAATCACAACAAAAACTTACACCATGCCTTCACTAAGAGTAAATCCTTATTTAATCGGCAATGTTTGACATGCATGTATTCAATGCTCGCTTGTTAATTTATCAAACATATTTTTGACAGCTATGACGTCATCCATTGATAAAAAGGGTCGTGTGCAACTTTTGGCGGGAAAAAATCAACTTGTCAACAAACTGGACCAAATTTACTTGGAAAAAGTTATTGTTGCACCGGCTAGATGGGGTTATTTCCCTTTCCTGAAATTTTACATGGTGTTTGTTTACATGTATTTTTTCCGATTCCAAAGGTCATTTGATGTGATTTTGCAGTTTTATTAAAGATTAAAGGTCATTTTAGCAGTTTCCAACAAAATATGTGTGGAGGAGTTAGTGATTTATATTTATTTTGTCAATTTCGTTTGATACACCGGCTACATGAGCTTCAATGCTATGTCTACGCCCACTTTATCTTAATGGGAAACATGGGTAAGCATGCTTACTTGTGGTTGCTGCATGCCCATGTTGTATCCACTCGGCGGATACTGTTGTTGAGGTTGAGCCCCGGGCTGGGATCCGGGTTGTCCAGGTTGGGGTCCGGGCTGCCCTGGTTGGGGTCCAGGTTGTCCGGTGGCTGGTTGTGCTCCAGGTTGTTGGCCAGGTTGAGTGTAACCATCATATTGAGACCCTGGAGCTTGAACCTGTCCTGGTTGGCCTCCTGGTTGGCCACCTGGTTGCTGTGCTGGGTAGCCACCCTGCTGCTGTTGAGTACTTGTAGGGTATCCTGAAAGAATATCACAAAAACTGCTATCATATAATATGTTACCAAGCGTAGCCTTTATTTGCCAGTCAGCTTTCTGCTGAATATGGCTGGCCTCGATATGTGTGCCTCCACCCAGATTTGAACCTGAGTCGTTGGATTAGGCACTGGCGCGCTATCTACTGAGCAACGAGACCAGGGCCATCAAAGAAGATGGTTAAAATCTAGTACAGAGAGATTAAACTGATCTTCTTAATCTTCAATCAGCATTACTTAACCACTAAATTTATTGTCTATATTTCAGCTCAGCTGTACCTTTTCGTGCATGAGATGTAATACAAACACAAAACTTAAGAACCGATCATACACAATGAACTCCCAGAAATTACCATATTCGATGCAAGAACCATGAATATATGATAAAGGACAGGTCAAGTTAATATCCCTCTACTGCTTAATCTGACACAATTTTGAGAAAATTAAACATGGCAGCTGTAGGAAGGACAGTTTGAATTTGATAAAAAAAAATCACTTTTAGGCAGAAGATATGGGTCAATTGTCATCAACATCAACTGAAAATGGTAGAAGTAGTTTGGTCACCATAACTATATAAGTTAATACGAGGGGCATTCAATATATTCGTAGACAAGCGTTGTCATTTACTCACATTTATGATTAAATAATAATTTCTAACATCATTATAAACACCTATCTATTACCTACCTTAGGTAAAATTTTATCTTTGATAATGCAACACAGTAGCATGGCATCAGCTGTTATATTGCCATAGTAACGCGCTACCACCCCCGACCGACGTAATGTACATTTTTCACTAGTTCAACTAGTTATCAATTCCGAACTTATTCATTTACATTCCCATAAGTTTGCCAGATTATTGCAAGATAGTATCTAAAGATTTCTTGAACTTATTAAAATATTTGGACGTTTCAGTTTGAATTAGGAAGTATTTGACCTATGCCTGTCACGTTTTGATTTACGTCAAAATGCCGATGAATTTACGCAAGGAAATTCGTGCAACTATTAAATTGCGTACTTGTCTTGGAAATACACACCAAACACACTAGATGTTCTAATGAGAGCAAACAGAGAACATGCAGTATTCAGTTACACTGTGTTTTAGTGGCAAACTCTATTTTTGAAGAGCAGCGTGGTCTTAAAAACTATATGTAGGGGTCGGACGAATTTTGCAAACACCGGGACGTTTAAGGAAACGTCAGTCAAAATATACGAAGCGTTTCAATTTAACATACAACCATTAAGTATAGTTTAAAAATACTTTTAATACATAAAAATATTGTGGTAGATATATTTAATAATATACAACTCAAATAATTATGTTTAATTCCATATGAATGACATAATTTAATTTCGGGTTTACCATTTGAGAAATAGCAAAACGTCAATAGCGTCGCCGACGTCAGAATATAATTGCGCTGTGTGGTGGTTGTGGTAATGTGATAGTTTTGTTTTAGCGATATTTTCGTTAAAAATGCCCCGTTTCCAGCAAAATTTTCTGTACTTGTGTCAGAAAGGCTGTAGTTTAGTTTGATACACTGAGTTTATGTCTGGGTCAATGTGTGTTAAAATGGTGAGTCCAGTCCACGAATTTATTGAATGACCCTCGTAGCTATACTGACCTCCCAGTTCATACTACATCAGAAAGTACAAAACCCAGTATCTCTCAAATTAAACACATCATATCGTAATGTGCATTTCTGTCTTGTCGCCATTTAAAAAGGCAATCGCGTTACTTAGATGGCGACAAGACAGAAATGCGTGGGACGTCTAGCAGATGCGGATGCTGCAAAAAAAAGTTTTCGCGCCAAAATTGAGTTACGGGGTTTTGGTTTGGCACCGTCGATATGCTGTCTAATATCAATGTCTATATTGGATTACAAATTGATACACAATACAACTATGATAAAAATATGCATACATACATGGGTG
The DNA here is from genome assembly GCA_963678985.1 of Spisula subtruncata. Taxonomy (NCBI): domain Eukaryota; kingdom Metazoa; phylum Mollusca; class Bivalvia; order Venerida; family Mactridae; genus Spisula; species Spisula subtruncata. The sequence goes on along the minus strand of OY787664.1, from coordinate 52,567,098 downwards.
AAAGTTCTGGAAAAATACTTAAATCCTCATACATTTTGATACACTCAATATACTAGTATATGCCTTTTAAAACTTTTCACTCATACATACTGTACCAATTTACTTTCACGAATACTATAATTTTTGCATTGGCCAAACATCGGCATAATTGTGAGTGCAAAGTTTCATTTTTTTAAGTCTGCCGTGATGTCCATTAATGTTTTGAACACTTTCCCGGCTACTTAATTTTGCGAATTTCTACCACTCGCGAACAAAATAATTTCTTGGTTAACAGTCAACAGAGAGAAATAGTGATAATGATGAGTGATTAGATAACTTTGATCACATGACGGACCCCCAGCAGTCATCATAATCAGCCATGGACATACACACATTCATAAAGTAATCAAGGCTCGACACTAACACTGGTCGCCTGGTCCGAGGCCAGTGAAAATCAAGAAGGACCAGTGAAAATCTTGAAGGACCAGTAACTGTTTTATTAACAAATTTTAGGTTTCTTTGCTGGGGGACCTGTGACCAAAATTAGTTAGTGTCAAGCCCTGGTAATGGTATAGCATAAACTATTGGCATAAATCTTTTACAAATTTATCGCTCTTGACAATCGTAACAGCTTATAAGAGGTACAAACTTAACCATCACCAATCGATAGACTAGACATAAAACGTGCAAAAACAACAGAAACAGTGAAAAGATTTTGACGTATAAAATTGACATACTTGAGTTGGAAGTGGGTGGGGTAGGATGTTTCATATATGGACTCTCTCTACCATGATCATGACCAGTATATGTATGTGATTGCATCAAGGACTGGGTAGAACCTGGAGCAGAGAGAGAGAAAGGAATCAATGACATGGGTACAGTGAAAGGGTTAGTATGAAACATATTCAGTATTAGGTAATTCAAATTTAGTATTAAAATAAAATATTGTGTGATTTTTTAAAAAAAATTAAAATCTAATTTTGTCAAACAGGCAAGTTAAGTTGTTCTACTGTCAATGTGTAATTATATGAAAATGGTTCTGGTTATTTTAAAGACACTCTTGACTTAAGGGCCAGACAATTTGGCAGCACAGACTCTTTCTACCTCCTGTCAGGTGACAACAAATTGGATGCATTAACCATTTGCCTAACAGAGGCGAATACCAGGTAATAATGTTGTTATTCAGGTGATTTCAGAAATATGACACATATTTCTAACTTGTTTGCACATATTTTGAACTGAAACTGGCTCCTTGGAAAATACACCAGATATTACTGGGTAAAATCACTTTAAGTCTTGTCAGGCGACCTGTACATCACCAGGCAGGTCTATATGCAAGATGTCCAAATTGCCCGGCCTATGTTTTTGGTGTGTTTTAATGTCCAACTTACTTAATAAGCACCTGTGTATGGTATATTAAATTCACAACACACATCAAATTATGAAAACTGTTAATTAATGGAGAGATAAAGAATATATGATTCATACTATTCATTTCATGAGTTCCTCCTGAAGCTACCCATGAATTCTGACCCACTCCGGCATGGGGTGACACAAACTGAGATCTCATTATGGCTGGACTGTAAGCTGTTGATCAACATAGATAATGACATTAGGTGTTGGCAACACATTATCCCCCATGCATGACAGCCCAACAGTGGAAAATGGTAAAGGTCACAGTGACCTTTGACTCACAGTGACCTTTGGCCTACTGACCCAAAATCAATAGGGGTCATCTACGTTTGTACAACATAGGGCAAATTATTCAAGGAAGCCCTTTGCAGCCCATTTGGGGTGAAGAGAAATGAGTATGCAATTATATGGCACTGTTCATTAGGGCTGTAACGGTACGCTCACGATATGATACGTACTGTCAATTTTTCTAACGGTTCGGTATATTTCGGTATGATACAATATTCTCTAACAGCAGCTTAAATACTACAATTTTTAAGTGACAATGAATTTGTTGATTCTATAACAGCAATTATTATGTGGCTATCAACTTTATAAACAAATATCGACACTATGAGGCATATCTTAATACAATTAAAACAAGTGATGCATGGTAATTATACATAATCAGAGGGCTTTTCGTTCTCTGAATATTATTTTGCTCATAAAAAAGCTATTACCGAACCGTAACGAAATTTGCAATTCATGTACCATAAACCGTGTGGGACTAAAGTCCACGGTCTTTCGTGTACCGCAGTATACCGTTACAGCCCTACTGTTCATAGGGAGGGTAATTATAAGATGGAATACATGGACTGCGAGCAATCAGGTCTGCATCTGTAATTCTTATATCCATGACTGGGCTTTGGTGCTTGACAGCTTACTATGGTTAAATATTTCACACAAAGACTGGCAAAACTTACAATGGTTAAACTATGGTCGAACAAATGCTTAGTAGCTGGTGTTGTGGTTAAGTCTGGGCCACCTTGAAACTACTCCAACATAAATGTACATTTTGGCAAAAAGACACTAGACATGTGCAGACATTGATCCAGACAAGCATATAATTAGCATATAATTAGCATATAATTAGCACCATTATCATCAAGTTGTAATGAATTTGAGTATGGGCACAGAAACAAAATCTGAATATTTCTACCTATTATTTACAGCAAGAAACACAAGAACATAACAACACATGCAATACATAGGGGTTACACAAGGTTATACAGAACCACAAAAAACAACCATCTGAAATATGTAATGATGGTAGGGGATGACACAGATGAAATAAGCCTGTCCTTGACATTTATGCAATAATATATCAAAACTTTTTGTGGGACATATATCAAGAACGTTGATTTAGATAAGTATTAAAAGCACATCTCATACATATTCATCATACACTCTATTTATGAAAACGAAACCTGAAAAATCCCCCAAGAACTGTGTCCATGGGACACAGGTGTCCCGATTGGGGTATATAGTAAAAGTAAAAAAGGGCCATAACTCTAGTAAATATTGACACAGAAAAGATTCCATCCTTTGAGGTCAACTATACATTAAGGTTGTTAATCTGTGAAAGTTTGAAGAAATTTCATCCTTTGAGGTCAACTATACATTAAGGTTGTTAATTTGTGAAAGTTTGAAGAAAATTCACAAACCGGTTTGTGAGGAGCTCAACACCCAAGATTTGGGTTATGCATGGGCAACACCAATACTTAGTTACTCCCACTTATAAATAAGAAAGGGGGGGGGCATAATTAACATAAAAGCACTTTAAACTTTTAAGTTCAAGGACCAAGTTAATTTATTAGCACTATACAATAACATATACACTATACATGATATGCTCTGAGTAGAGCAAAATATTTATCACATACCCTTTAAGTTAAAGTTAAAAAGTTAAGTTACCAATTTTCTAGGGTTCTTTTCAGCTGTTAGGCCGCTCAAGCACCCTTCGACATTTTAACTCCCCTGGTCATTGGGCTACATATAGAAACCTACACTCGTGTCTCCCTGGGGAGACTATTTCTCTCCTGTGGTGTGGCAGCCAACATCGATCTGCGGCGCCCAGGAATAGACACTGCCCTCACAGGTACCATTTTACACCATGGTGGAGTGGAGCTGTGGGTCTTGCTCAGAGATTTTAACCAGTGGTCCAGAGGGGGATCGAACCCGGGACCTCTCGATCCCGGAGCGCGCACCCTACCTCTAGGCCAACGCTCCTCACATAGATGTATCAACAATGTCACAAGATCACAAGTTATGTCACAGTGTTTCATAATTATAATACATAATTGTGACATAACATTTATGCAGGGACAACATTAAATTATAATCAAGAAAACTTTTTTTCAGATTAATCATTTTCTGATTATGAGAAAAGTCATTCAGGTTGCTTGCTTGGGCATTTCTGTGTAATTTTGTTAGGTATGTGATAAATATGTGATAAGTATAACAATATATTTCTGTTGTTATGTAAAAGTAAAATTATTGAATTTGTCCTGTAAAAAGAATTTGAAGCTCTGCTTACCAGACCTGGCCATGATCTCCTAAAACATCTCAATCCAAGATAAATCTCTCCTCAAATATCGCTATTAGTAGTTTAGAAAGTTTCTATGAGAGGATGGACTTGCATAAAAAAAATAGTTTACAGTGAATTTTTAAGAATATAGAACTTCAGATTTTTTCAAATTCAGACTCTGGTTTAAGCAATATCTCAATTTGAGATGAGATTTCTACTTGATATGCTTTGGGAGATCAGGGCCTGACCAAATGAGATATCTCAGTTCAAATTGTGTTTTTGCTCAAATTGAGTTATCTCAGATCAAACGGAAATTTGCACAAATACCAGTTGATAAGCTTTATTAAAACTTTGGGACCCTCAGGTTGGAGCTCTTTATAATTTACAGAAATAATTGGTTAATTAATAACAATACTTTTATTTTGTGATACCAATATCTAGTCCCAGGACTCAGATAGAAATTGACTCAGAGATTTTCAGAGATAAATAGTTGAGCTGAGATTTTGCTCAGTTTGAGATGTCTCAAATTGACCCTTTAAGATTCAGAAGCCAATGGGACCCCTGTAATATACAGTATGACATCCTCTATATAAGGTATATATAGTATCCTTGGTATAATAAGGTACGTAAACATGATTAAATATAGAACAACTATATTACCTGGTTGACCTTGACCCTGTGAGTATGTTGAAGGTTGACCGAGGTTAGGATTCCATGATGGCACTTTCTGTGCACTCTGTGGGCTAGCAGAATGATACGGACTACCTTGGCCGCCTGTAAACAGACATAATAAACAGTTCATTCATGTAAACACTACAAATGTTCACACTACAATCTTTATGAAGTGTTGCATAGATTGCCCAGCTTATAAAATTGAACGCTTTCGGCGGGAGTATGACCACATGTTAATTTAGTTAAAATCATCATTACAAATATAGATAAATGAAATACAGAGACCGGTACATGCCCATTGTTCATACATGTATATGTAAGCTTCCAATTCCAATCTTATTTATAATTTCATTTCAACAGTTACAAACCTATATTAATGATCTGGAGCCCGTTGCATAGCCAAAGGCACTATCGAGCGCTTTATGGTAGCACTTTACTACGTCTATGCAACAACATGCTACCAGCGAACATGATCACAAATAGCAAACTGATTCTTAACACTTTGCTATGCGAGCGCTACCGAGCGCTTTATTATATATGCAACATTCCTCTTCGCTTCAGCTCGGTAGCGTTTTGCTATGCAACAGACTATTTTTTCGCTATGTAGCGCTTTTTTTAAGCAAGCTGTTTCGAAGTGTAGCACTACCAAGCGCAGGACAATGCTATATATGTATGCACAACAGAAAGAATGTTACCTATAGGTTTTGGTTTTTGTCTGAAAGAAGCAGATCCGCTACTTGATATACTGTCTGGTGAACCAGGTCGATCTATTAATATATAACATACAGAAAACTGTTACAGCGCAATTTCAAACCCTCCATCTTGATAATTACATAAATAAATGAAGTTTCGACAATTTTTTTTATAATTTTACTAAAAATCAATGTATTAAGAAAGAAAATCAATCTTGTAGCTAAATTAAAGTAAAATAAGAGTTGTCTGTAAATATGTATGCCCCATTGCAGCCTATTTGTTGAAATTGGTAAATTGACCTTTGACCTCAAAATCAATAAGAATCATCTACTGTTGCTGCCCAACCTCCATGTTAAGTTTGAAGATCCTAGGGCAAATCGATCTGTTATTGAACTCAACATACAGACAGACAGACCGACTGATGTATGCAAAGTTTTTCACTTTCAAGTTTGATTAAAGTGTATAGAGCTACATCTGACGATATTTTTTATAAAAAATAAAAACCGAAAAACAATAATGCTTTCATATCCATTAGATCATTTTTCACTTCAGCTTTAACAGAAACTCTTTCTGTGATTTATTGGACGTGCAAACTATCCGTTTTCATACGAAAGTGTTCTAGAACACCATAAGTCGACGGTTGAAATTATAAGAATCGTCTATTTTTTCGACAAATTGAATCAAAGTACACGGAGCCCATCCAAAGTTGTAATTTGCAATTAAGGCAGTCTAGTAACCAAACTAAAAACAATGCATGTATTTTTTTGACATAAATGACCATTATTTGATAAAGCTCTATACACTTTAACATAATCAGACAATACAACTGTCAATCTATGATCAATAATGTTCAACATTATACACCAGTACTTACCATCATTATTGATACCAAATGATGACATGACTTTGTTTTGTGAATCTTCTACAGATCTCTGTGTTGATAAAGGATCAAACTCCTTACTACCAGCCTGGCTAGTGGGTGTGGCACTTGGTCGTGGTGAAAACCTTTGTGGACTATCAGAAGCTTTTGGTGGAACAACTAAGGACATAAACAATGATATAGACACATTTCATGTTTACATACCGAGGCATTCAAATGCAAATTGATATACAACAAGTTATTGGTCAGTGACTAGTTTGTATTGTTTATTCAGCCAATAGATTTCTGGTGAAACATTGGTGGCGATTAACATATGAATAGTTTCGTCATACTGAAATCTGTCTATACTTGTTAACAAAACATTGTTATCGTAAGGTTCACCAAGTCCTTGATCAACAAACTCCGTCAATGGAAAAGCATGCTCACCCATCAAGGGTGATTTGTTACCTCTTGTACTCAACAATTTCACATGTTACAGCCCACAGAGTTTCTAATTTGCATTTTATCTATCTATCTCCCGGTTACCGGTCAAACCCCGCAAGAGGACATAGACCGAGACGCGCGTCACTAACAAAGAAAATTAGTTAAAAGATTGAGTAAAAAGTATAAAAGAGAGAAAAAGTAGGGTGAAAAGGTTAAAACAGGGCAGGTATGAAATTAGGGAGATACATGTTCAATCTGGCTGACTGTCAGACTGAATTCAGGGCCAGGCAAGATAACTGTATCAGGGGGTAGGGCATTCCAGTGGACTAGGGTTGAAGAAGGAGAATTTGTAGTAGTCAGATTTAGTGTATATTTGTTGGAATGCCCTAGAATGATTTGTGCGAGACGGTCTTGTGTTGGGAATAAGATAGTCAGATATTGGTATAGCAACCTGGCTGTGCAGGATGTTATGTGGCATAACCAGGCGCTGGTCAATGCGTCTTAGGTCAAGAGGTCTCCACTGGAGAGCATTTAGCATGTGAGAGACACTGGATGTTCGACCATAGTCGCCCATTGCCCAGCGCGCAGCCCTGCGCCGTAACCATCACATTATTCTATACAAAACAGCAAGTTTTCCAATAATTAGGAAGATGATAACTCTATCAAACATGGTTTCAATAAGAAGAAATCCAACAAAGGTCTTCACATTCATGTAAATTTTAATAGTGAATGAGTGCTCTTTTACAAGGGTAGGACAAGTAGGGTAAAGTGAAGCAAACATGTCTTTAAAATGGTCTAGTATGTATAGTGGGTATTTGTAAATAACAGGGTGGGTGGACATACCACGTGACAATATGGCTAAATCTGCAAGTAAAAATATGTAAACAACAAGTTAAAAACAACTGTAAGTAATAAAGTATCTTATTCTTTGACCGATTTTCACGAGATATGTTTGACGTTCAAGCAGCGAATGAACACTATACATCCTTTAACAAGTATTTCATAATTACACCAGTTAATCAATTCTTGTCAAACTGTTCAAAATACCATCATGTTTTACAATTATGTTTTAATCAATCAGAGTACTTTTCCTTAATTGGTCACCATAGCAACAAAGTATGTAGTATGTATGAAGTATTTCAACATAAATCTTGGAAAATTTCAAAGCTTAGATATGTCACGATAGAGGAAACGTACTTAACAAAGAATCCATTGATGTGTATCTTTTCTTATTTTGGAGCTTTTTAAACCTTATGTTTTATCATCATTTTTTTTCAGGAATTAGGAAAGATAACTCAACAATCTCTCATCCAGTCGACTCCTCAAAAACTGTCAGTCCATCAGTCCAGTTAGACAAATGCTGATTCGGACTGACAAAAAATCCAGCATTATTCAACTAAAAGAAGTGGAACTTTTAGTCATTATTCACATTTGGACAGACAATTTTGCAGTGGTTCTACTGAGGCATAATGTCCATTTCTGAAAACGAGCCGCAAGTATCTATCAGTATACCATTTGCACACATTCCTACACCTTAACCAAGCTTCAAACATAGTTTTATTGCTATATTACAGATTATGGAACTTCAAATGACCATAACTTTGTCAATTATTTGAACTTTTTTATCAAATAACTTTCATTTTGTACAGAAAACATAATTCTTCCTAATGCAGTCAATCCGGTTTTCTGGATTATTCCGGAATCGAAGGAATTCTGATTTTTATAAACTTTTCGCTGATTTCTTACCTCTAAATGAACTACTACTACTATCCACCGTGCTACTTGACGCTACAGGAGCTGATGGTTCTCTTCCATCTAGTTTATCTAACAAAGCATTACATCGATTTCTTATATGTTTTAATTCATTTTTGATCAGTTTCGTTTCATCCGTTTGTAGTGGCTCAGGTTTACCATTTACTGAAAAATGTTGGGATGAAAAATATCAATCTACGAATACAGTGTATAATCATAAATCATATTCCTCTACAAGTTGTAATAAGTTTTTATAAGTCATAATCGGAAGAGATTTCAATTTTAAATGACATTGGTATGTCATGGCCTAGGAACGAAGCTAGGATCAAACCCAAGACATTTAAATGCAAAGGGGACGCTGTATTGAGACGTATCTCATTCTTAGCAAGAACTTATGAACTATGGTAATCTACCGAGTAGTTAAGGTTGATTATTAGTCAAGTATTTTAACAGTTAAGTGCCCTTTTAAACCATTATTAACATATACAGTCTTCGAATTTGGCCACTAGCACGAAGCCCAAGGCTAGTAAAAACTGGGCCAGGCTAGTAATTGTCTCTAGGTGACTAGTCCGAGAGTCTAGTGAAAATTTTCGATGGGACGTTAATTCATGGATTTTGCATTTCAGGTAATAAATATAAAGGTCAAAATTAGTGTTCTATGGGATTTGATTTCATACTTAAAGGCGAACCACGAATCCTAGATATTTAATCCCCCATGAAAATTCATGATTTCACAGTATAGGAAATATACAGCATTATAACTATCTATGAATAAATAATAAAATGTGTACCACTTACCAAATAAAGTTATTTTCAATATTCGACTGCATTGTATAGCAAAGTTCAGATCTGAACTGTCAAATATAGTTATCAAATCATTATCTGAAGAGAAAATAAAACATGTTTTAATGGAATCTCATTAAAAAAATTATGGCGAGAGAAGAAAATAAAACATGTTTTCATAGCATGTCATTAAAAAACATGTTTTCGTGGAATGTCATAAAAAAACATGTTTTCTTGGAATGTCATTCAATACATTTAATGGCGAGAGAATAAAATTAAACAAGTTTTCATGGAATGTCATTCAATACATTTTATGACGAGACAAGAAAATTAAACAAGTTTTCATGGAATGTCATTCAATACATTTTATGGCGAGACAAGAAAATAAAACAAGTTTTCATGAATTGTCATTCAATACAAGCAGGGCTTACACTAGGCTCCAGAAATAAAGAGACAAATAACTCGTGACTCTCAATTTTTAGGAGTCTTCAAAATGTTGCAAGAAATTTTATATTATAACTATAGTTGATTCAAAGATCTCTTTCACAACCGCGTAAACAAACATTCACCCCGGTCGATTATTAAATGTATGTTAGGATTAAATTTTACCATCAATAATACCCTTAAATGATTAAAAAGCTAATGGTCCTATAGCGTAGTGGTTATACTTGCTGCAATTAGCTATTCAGAAAGAAAATATTATGGCGGTTTTGACAGACATCTTTGAATCGACTATAAATATAAGTATAGTAAATTTGACTCTTCACCCTAAATTTTCAAGAGTCAAAAAAAGGCACTTTTGTCAAATTCAAGAATCAAATGAAAGCCCTGACAAATTTATGTTGAGAAGAATTAAAACATGTTTAACGGAAGAATCATAGTATGTTTTATGAACAAATTATGATAAAATCTGCAGTAGTTGTATAAATTTTTATCTTCAATGGTAGTTGAATCCAAGTTTGTATAGTACAGAGAATTTAACACGATCCTGACCTTTTAATTAGCATAATTTGTTTATCTTGTCTTTATCTATAACCTCGGCTGTATGTTTTCATAAGAGTGAACTACACGAAGACGCTCAAGATGTAAAACAAACACAAATCTAAAATACTGATATTGCACTATTCGTTTGCCGAAATTTATTTATGTATTCAAAGCAAGAAACTTGTAATAAATTCATGTATAAAGGTCAGGATCAGGTCAAATTCTCCAAATTTGTAACCAAATGGAAAGTTGGAAACATATTGATTAAGAAACATCTGTTACACTTTAATTTATTCACATTAAAATATGTTAATGACCAACATATATGAACAAAAAAATGCTCAGACAAAACAATGGTGACAATTCAGCAATAATCACAACATTCAAGCACAAATTTCTCTTTCCTAAAACACCAAAAATATAGTAATGCTTCTTTAGGACACAAATGCCCCCACTAGCCAATATGTTCCTTTGGTGCAAAAATGTTGTATCACAAGTAATAGACATTGATGAATATGATGACACAAGACGACTAATATTGATTCCTACATTGTGTTGACTGTAGCTCATAAACTTCAAATTATACAATTTTGGACCAACAAACCAGGGCAAATTTATCAAAGTGATGTAGTTGCTTACCTTCATCTTTATATTTGATTACAATATCATCATTAGAGTTAAGTTTGCCTCTATACACCCTCTGCATCATTAATACTAGCTCATCGTATGTTATATCTTCATTTGTTATTAAAATTCTTCTAATATCATCACCAAGGGCAACCTTGATAATGAGTTTACCCGTCAGATCTATACCCGGGTCCGTCATAATGCTGGTTAATATCTGAAAATATAGACACATCAATCCTTTAGGTAAATAACCACTAAATGCCTACGCGGACCAAATTCAGATACAGTCAAATAGTCTGTTTAAAAACTTTAAAGCGACTGGAAATGGGGGTATGTCTTGACAAATCAGCATCAGAATCATGAAATTGGTGTTAAATGCTTTGTATGCATGTATGTGATGTAGTGAAATGGTTTTATTCAGAAATATTTTGTATTCTGGCTTAAATATGAAAGTGAAAGTAAGGTTGGGGCTAACGGACAGTGAGTAAATCCGTACATGTGAGAAAATCTGTTCACCGCGTTTGACGAACCAAATTTTTCTTATATAATACATGACCCCATACTTTTTTTTCATTTTCTTCAAGCTGGATGCTATTTCTATTGATTAAAAGATTTTAAAAGGGCCCCATGGACAAAAAGTTGACATTTTTTTTGGCTGACCAAGGTCACTTTACATTGAGTTAAAGAATAACTCTATTTGGTGGTTTGTGACCTAAAGACATGCAAAATTCCTTCAAAATCATGTTTTCAATTTTTTGCATTTAAATGAATGGAAATGCACTCAAGATGGGATTTTAACCATTTTTATCTGTGTAAAATGTCTAAAAAGTGAAAATTTAGATTTTGATCATGAAAAATCCAGAAAAGTTCAGATTTATTTTTTCTTAAATTGACATTTTTATGTGAATGTTGCCCTTATTTTAGTATCAGACATGGATAATTGTGATTAAATATGAAGAACAAACATATTATTAGGCATCTAAAGCAAAATTAGGGTTCAGAATACCATTTTAGCACAAACACAACCCCATTCCATGTCACTATTCATACCATTTGACAGGCGCTGACCAAATTTCTCCTTAAAGGCGCATATGCGGGTTTGTAATTTTTTCTGGATTTCATGCCCAATTTGTCTAGAATTGATTGTTTTGTGCTGCATATATATAGTAGCATTGAAAAAAGTGCAAAAAAACACTTAAACAACCCAAAAAGGGTTGCCTTAAGGTAAATAACCACTAAATGCCTACGCGGACCAAATTCAGATACAGTCAAATAGTCTGTTTAAAAACTTTAAAGCGACTGGAAATGGGGGTATGTCTTGACAAATCAGCATCAGAATCATAAAATTGGTGTTAAATGCTTTGTATGCATGTATGTGATGTAGTGAAATGGTTTTATTCAGAAATATTTTGTATTCTGGCTTAAATATGAAAGTGAAAGTAAGGTTGGGGCTAATGGACAGTGAGTAAATCCGTACATGTGAGAAAATCTGTTCACCGCGTTTGACGAACCAAATTTTTCTTATATAATACATGACCCCCTACTTTTTTTTCATTTTCTTCAAGCTGGATGCTATTTCTATTGATTAAAAGATTTTGAGAGGGCCCCATGGACAAAAAGTTGACATTTTTTTTGGCTGACCAAGGTCACTTTACATTGAGTTAAAGAACAACTCTATTTGGTGGTTTGTAACCTTTACAACACTGTAGAGTTACCGTTATACAACTGGTGCAGGCTTTTCACTAGTATTTCATGTAGGAGGTTTTTTGTACATTTGAGGAGGCCAAGGTGCCTGAGTACTGAAGATGGGAGACAGCTGGGGGTTAATTTGAGGCAGCCCAATTATCATTTGAGGCAGGCAGTCAATTAAAAGACTCAATTTAGCCTCCTGACGCCTCCTGAAGACAACCCTGCAGGTGTAATCATCTGCATTTCGTTTATCATACAAAAATTGACATACCAGTACTAGGGGTGTAACGGAACGCTCACCTCACGATATGATACGTACTGTCAATTTTTCTAACGGTTCGGTATATTTCGGTACGATACACTATTTTCTAACAGCTGATTAAATTCTTCAATTTTTAAGTTATAATGAATTTGTTGCTTCTATAACAGCAATAACTAGAACCATCACTGTCGTGATCAGGGCCCTGTCGTTATCATTGTCAATAAGTATTGCAAGTTTCATTTGAATATCTTGAAAAGTTTTTGAACTATGGCCAATGTTAAAGTTTTGAAGTCGAAAAAGGGGCATAAGCCAAAATTTATTAAAGCTAGAGTTGTTGCCCTTTGCTACAAATGTGCGTATTGTCACAATCAATATGTATAGCAAGTTTCATTTGATTATCTGTAACGATTTTGAAGTAATGTAGAAAAAAAGATGAACAAGATGCCAAAATGTCACAAAATACGCCCGTCTTGGTTGTGCTAGTGAAAAAAATATTGATTATGAAATAAAAGCCCATATTATGTCAAAACATTTTTGAACAATCATCTTTAAACTTATCTTGGCCTAGATATTACACCCATGAGTATCGTCAGCAAGTTTGAAGACGATCGGATGAAAATTGTTTGAGCTAGAGTACAGACAAGGTCAATTTCACATTTTTTTGGTAAAAGAAGGACCATAACCCAAGAAAGGCCTGCACCGATTTGGCCTATAATCGAACTTGGCCTAGATATTACACCCATAAGCTTTGTCAGCAAGTTTGAAGATGATCGGATGAAAACTGTTTAAGCTAGAGTACAGACAAGGCGAATTTCACATTTTTTTGGTAAAAGAAGGACCATAACCCAAGAAGGCCTGCACCGATTTGGCCTATAATCGAACTTGGCCTAGATATTACACGCATAAGCATTGTCGGCAAGTTTAAAGATGATCGGATGTAAACTGTTTAAGCTAGAGTACAGACAAGGCGAATTTCACATTTTTTTGGTAAAAGAAGGACCATAACCCAAGAAGGCCTGCACCGATTTGGCCTATAATCGAACTTGGTCTAGATATTACACCCATAAGCATTGTCAGCAAGTTTGAAGATGATCGGATGAAAACTGTTTAAGCTAGAGTACAGACAAGGCGAATTTCACATTTTTTTGGTAAAAGAAGGACCATAACCCAAGAAGGCCTGCACCGATTTGGCCTATAATCGAACTTGGCCTAGATATTACACGCATAAGCATTGTCAGCAAGTTTGAAGATGATCGGATGAAAACTGTTTAAGCTAGAGTACAGACAAGGCCAATTTCACATTTTTTTGGTAAAAGAAGGACCATAACCCAAGAAGGCCTGCACCGATTTGGCCTATAATCGAACTTGGCCTAGATATTACACCCATAAGCATTGTCGGCAAGTTTGAAGATGATCGGATGAAAACTGTTTAAGCTAGAGTACAGACAAGGCGAATTTCACATTTTTTTGGTAAAAGAAGGACCATAACCCAAGAAGGCCTGCACCGATTTGGCCTATAATCGAACTTGGTCTAGATATTACACCCATAAGCATTGTCAGCAAGTTTGAAGATGATCGGATGAAAACTGTTTAAGCTAGAGTACAGACAAGGCGAATTTCACATTTTTTTGGTAAAAGAAGGACCATAACCCAAGAAGGCCTGCACCGATTTGGCCTATAATCGAACTTGGCGTAGATATTACACCCATAAGCATTGTCAGCAAGTTTGAAGATGATCGGATGAAAACTGTTTAAGCTAGAGACCAGACAAGGCCAATTTCACATTTTTTTGGTAAAAGAAGGACCATAACCCAAGAAGGCCTGCACCGATTTGGCCTATAATCGAACTTGGCCTAGATATTACACCCATAAGCATTGTCAGCAAGTTTTAAGATGATCGGACAAAAACTGTTTGAGTTAGAGTACAGACAAATATTGGCCGCCGCCGCCCGCACGCCCGCCCGCCAAGGGTGTTCACATAATACGTCCCGTTTTTCAAACGGGCGTATAAAAATGAGGAAAATTGTAATTTTACAAAGGGCCATAATTCTTACAATATTGTAGCTGGAGTGACATAACTTGGCATACAATAGTGTATTGTTGCTGTGACCTTATGATTAAAGTTTGAAGTGGATACCTTTAACGGTTTGCAAGTTATTAAGAAAAAACATTTTGAACTATGGCCAATGTTAAAGTTTTGAAGTCGAAAAAGGGGCACAAGCCAAAATTTATTAAAGCTAGAGTTGTTGCCCTTTGTTACACATGTGCGTATTGTCACTGTCAATATGTATAGCAAGTTTCATTTGAATATCTGTAACGGTTTTGAAGTAATGTAGAAAAAAAGATGAAAAAGTAGGAAAATTGTAATTTTACAAAGGGCCATAATTCTTACAATATTGTAGCTGGAGTATCATAACTTGGCATACAATAGTGTATTGTTGCTGTGACCTTATGTTTAAAGTTTGAAGTGGATACCTTTAACAATTTGCAAGTTATTAAGAAAAAACATGAAAAATGTGGACGGACAGACGCAGACGGACAGGGTGATTACTATAGGGCACCTGCAAAAAATTTGCAGGGCCCTAATTATGTGCCTATCAACTATTTTAAGTGAATTTAGACAATATTAAGCATATCTCAATACAAGTAAAACGAGTGATACACGGTAATTATACATAATCAGAAGGCTGTCAGGAGTTTTCACTGTCTGAATATAATTTACTCATTAAAAAGCTTATACCGAACGGTACCAAAATTTACAAGTCTTGTATCGTGAACCGTGTGGAAGTGAAGTCTGCGGTATTTCGTACACCGTGGTATACCGTTACAGCCCTAACCAGTACATAAAATGCAAAACAATGATCTTTTTTGGATTTTGTATGTCTTTTCTGATGTTTCGGATTCCACAGTCCTGGCCACTTGTCAGTCTGAAATCTCTAATGCATATAGTAAAAAAATTGAAACTTGAACGAAGTCTTGAAACATGTTGCGCCATTATTAGTTAAATTGGTACTGGGCAGCGTTTTTTCCTTCTTTGGACGGTACCGGTAATTTCGTCGATATAAATTGAATCCCACTTGAATTTAGTAATAAGAATAAGTTTTTTTTCACACTTTTCTAGATTATGCATTCGTCCTCAACCATTCTCGACCCAGATGTAAAAGAACGTAGCCGACTAGTTTGGACACTTTTAACTAAAGTCACCCCAAATGTTTTGTTGCACCCCCTGTTTTGCTAGACATGGGGTTAAAAGACCCATGCCACCCAGAAGGAGTGGGAACACAGGGTCAGATGATGACAGCCATCATGTTCAAGCTCATTTTGTTAGGGAGGCTTCTGTCCGCAAGCACAGCATCTGTAGAAAGGCTGCTTAGCCTTAAGAATTCTGTTGTACAATTACGGGTAACCATAACAGACTTGGCCAGGACACATGCAATGCATTGATGGGGTTGTGTTGTCTTTGGTCCAGGACATTGTCTGACCAGCAGAGGACATAATTGACATCATCAAAAACACAGGTGTAGCATATCATGTTTAAGTACATTTATGCTGTATGAATAGTACCAGTTCATATAATTGTAAGATTTTTTTCCCAATTTGATAAATTTCACAACGCGAAAAATTCCCAATTTGAAGGATTTCGCGACTCCTAAATTCCCAATTTTAAGGATTCTGCGACACAAAAATTCCCAATTCCAAGGGGTACAGGACCTGTTCCCAAAATGGTGAAAAAAATCGCTGCTGTGTCAGTGATTTTTCTAGTCAACTTGTCTGAACTGGTAAACTTGTGGTTAAAAAATCTGCATGTTCCATGATGCGGTCATAAACGATAATTACATTGATCAAGGTGCACAAAGAAAAATTAAGAATACAGATAAAAAAAGGAAAAAACAAGGAAGATAAAAAACATAAACAGGAAGAAAACACATTCTGACTATCAAATAATTGTAAATTACTGAAGTACAGTCGACACTCGTTATGTCGACATTTTTGGGACCGTCAAAGTTGTGTCGACATATCCGGAGGTCGACACATCCGGATCCAACAATACTGACAAGTTTTCCTACCTTATATACAAGTGTATAAGCATTGTATGTACGTGTATTATGATTCGACATTAAACTTTCGTTTCGCTGTTATAGCGGTGTTGTAATATTAACTAGTCGTATTTTTTTTATTGTTTATTGTACACCTTATTCATTCGTGATATTTTATATGTATAATTGATTTAAATTCTTGGACTTGTGGTGTATTTGTGTTTGTTTCTTTTCCCCTGATTTTACTGAAAACACAAAACTGTTGATTAAATAATTATTTAACAAGAGGGCCATGATGGCCCAATATCGCTCACCTGATTATAAACCCTGCACAATTTTCACCCAAAGGAATAATTTGAACATCTTGGTAGGAAACCACAAGATGATGCTTCATACCAATTATCAAAACTCTAGGCAGTGTAGTTTTAGGCAAAATGATATTAATATGTTTTCCATATATAAGTCTATGTAAAACGGTGACCCCCGAGTGGGGCCAATTTTGACCCCAGGGGCATAATTTGAAAAATCTTGGTAGAGGACCACTAGATGATGCTACATACCAAATATCAAAGCTCTATGCAGTGTAGTTTTAGACAAGAAGATTTTTATATGTTTTCCCTATATAAGTCTATGTAAAACAGTGACGCCCGGGGCTGGGCCAATTTTGACCCCAGGGGCATAATTTGCACAATCTTGGTAGGGGACCACTAGATGATGCTACATACCAAATATCAAAGCTCTTAGGCATTGTAGTTTTAGACAAGAAGATTTTTAAATGTTTTCCCTATATAAGTCTAAGTAAAATGGTGACCCCCAGGGTGGGGCCAATTTTGACCCTAGGGGAATAATTTGAACAATCTTTGTAGAGGACCTCTAGCTGAGTCTACATACCAAATATGAAAGCCCTGGGCCAAGCAATTTCGGAGAAGAAGATTTTTTAAGGTTTTCTCTATATAACTCTATGTAAAACTAAGGGCCCACGGGGCGGGGCCAATTTTGACCCCGGGGGCATAATTTAAACAATCTTTGTAGAGGACCTCTAGCTGAGTCTACATACCAAATATGAAAGCCCTGGGCCAAGTGGTTTCGAAGAAGAAGATTTTTAAAGGTTTCTCCTATATAACTCTAAGTAAAACTAAGGGCCCCCGGGGCGGGGCCAATTTTGACCCCAGGGACATAATTTGAACAATCTTTGTAGAGGACCTCTAGCTGAGTCTACATACCAAATATGAAAGCCCTGGGCCAAGCGGTTTTGGAGAAGAAGATTTTTTAAGGTTTCCCCTATATAACTCTATGTAAAACTAAGGGCCCCCGGGGCGGGGCCAATTTTGACCCCAGGGACATAATTTGAACAATCTTTGTAGAAGACCTCTAGCTGAGTCTACATACCAAATATGAAAGCCCTAGGCCAAGCGGTTTCGGAGAAGAAGATTTTTTAAGGTTTCCCCAATATAACTCTATGTAAAACTAAGGGCCCCCGGGGCGGGGCCAATTTTGACCCGAGGGACATAATTTGAACAATCTTTGTAGAGGACCCCAAGGTGATGCTACATACCAAATATGAAAGCTCTAGGCCTTATGGTTTCAGAGAAGAAGATTTTTAAAGTTTCCTTTTTGAAAATCTATTTTTAGCCTGTGTGACCTAGTTATGCGACAGACCGGAATTTTTTTAACAACTTTGGTAGAGGTCCACCCAAGGAACATTCCTGTTAAGTTTTATCAAATTTGGCCAAGCGGTTTAGGAGGAGAAGTCGTTTGAAGAAATTGTTGACGGACGCACGACGCACGCCGCACGCCGCACGACGGACATCTCGGTATGACAAAACCTCACCATGACCACTTTGTGGTCAGGTGAGCTAATTACAGGTATCAAGTTGTTTTCAAACTTCGATTTAACACCATTCAATTTCAGTGTGAACAATTTAATTGTCAAACAATGGGTGGAGACAGAAATATTTTCACGGTCAATTGACAACTTTTCTATTTCAATAACTTTGACTTGATGTCGACACAAACAATGACAATAAGGTGCGAAAATATCATTTCGGCCAGAAAAGTCGT
The DNA here is from genome assembly GCA_963678985.1 of Spisula subtruncata. NCBI lineage: Eukaryota > Metazoa > Mollusca > Bivalvia > Venerida > Mactridae > Spisula > Spisula subtruncata. The sequence goes on along the minus strand of OY787664.1, from coordinate 52,548,277 downwards.
GTCGATATAACCGGAGTGTCGACATAGGCATGTCGAGTCAAACATCAGTTTTTATGTAGAACATAGAGTGACCAAAATCAGGGATTTTAAAGTATGTCGACTAAACCGGAGTGTCGATACAAGCGATGCCGACACAACGGGCGTCAACTGTAGTTAACTGTTAAGCAGTTAAACTTCAAGTTGAGGTTCTCAGTTCAACTCCTGAAATTCCTACAGTACATCCGACACTCACTTTTGTATTATCATTGGCAGGTGTCTGACAAGGGCAGACATAACATCAATCCAGAGTCAAATGTGTTGTACGAGGAATCCAGGTGTGATAACCTAAGTCATTTCAAACAAGACTACCTCTTCGTTTCCAACCAGTTTATCTCTAGATGGACGGGAGAACTTAAAGTTAAAAAGTGTTTCAGAAATGAAGAAGTGCCGGAGCTGGTGCCCTTTGCATGGCCAAGGCACTATCATGTTTACTATGTCTGTGCAATGACGAATTAATGTCTGTCTCAAAAATGACCCTCGTGACGTCTAAAAACGAGGATTTCCGCGGATCCATGGAAAATTCTCATGCCTGAAACGCTCACCTGTAGTATATAAATTTTTGCTTTGTCCGCTTTTTAAGCAAGCTGTTTCTTAGAGTAGCAGTACTAGCACTCAATAGCGCCTCCGTGTTTGACTACCCCAGCAGAGGTTCAAGCCAGGGACTTCAGTTAGTTAGTAAGTTAGTATAGAATGAGTTAGTAGTCTAAGGCTTTATCCGGTGGATCAACTGTTCAACAACAATACATAGTTTAATATTTAATCAAAGTCATTTAACTTACATTTTCAGATTACAGATGTCAGTGAACTATATAGTATAATCAACCCTACATTACTTCAACCTGGGGTGGCACGGTGGTCTAGTGGTAAGACGCTAGACTGCTGATCGAGAGGTCCCGGGTTCGATCCTCGGCCGGGACACTTGGTCATTTCAGAAACGCTATTTAGTGTTTCCCACCCAACTAGAGATGATCCTGGTTGGTAACCCAGGGGTAGTCTCGCGTGTATCGGTGCTTTACACCGGGCACGTTAAAGAACCAAGGAATCTATTCGAAACGAGCTAGGGTATCGCACCCGGATTCCTTGTATCTCACTTCTGTTTCTTCATTGATTGTCTGCCCCTGCCAGACACTGCCAATAATATCTCGGCCGTTGTGTATATGCCGAAAGGCCCTACAACGTATTTATCCAGATCCAGATCCAGAACCTAAATGAATCCAATCAATCAAGTTTTTTAGACGTCAGAATCACACGACGATGATGCACGACAAGACAGGCATTAAAACACCTGCTTCTGAAGAGAACTCGATGAAATTATCTCAACAAATTATTGCTCTATCTATAAGATTCACATTTATAACAAATAAACACATATAATCAGTGATAAAACCTTTCTTACGTCTTATTTTATGCGTTGGCGGTGTCGATTCTACACTTCCGGCATCACACAGTCGCTTACATCCACGAAAATTAGAAGGGTTAAAGATCAGTCATGCCGGACTACGTTCGCAGTTACTTCCCTTTAGTGACACCGCATCATTCGAGGTATCTCGGAGAATAACGCTCATTGCACGAGTAACTTGTGGTCACGTGGTGTCTACAAAAAAGAGTGATTACTAGAACTGCATGTTGTGTTTGCGGCAATTGCCTGTGTATCTAGAAAGCTTACTACAGTAGATCTACTGTCTATAAAAAGGAGATTCTTATAGGTAGGGCTACTGTAGTTACCTTCTAACTTTCTAGATTCCTTACTTATGCACCAGTCAATATTATGCGCGCTGGGGGATATAGGGGGAATTAGACAGACGACTCTTCCCAACAGGTAGGAATCTTATCGAATCTGAGACCCGGGGAATAGACAGTAAGCATTAATTGTCTCCAGGGTGTGGATTTAGACTTCAAAAAAATCGAAAATGTCTAATTCCCCTGGGTCACCTGCCACTCCCAGGACAGGTATAATATTGACTGGTTTCAGATACATTTTTTTTTTATTCTATTCTATTTCATACTCCCAACAATCAAAACCGATTATAACAGGGAGGCGCAAGTCAGGGTAGCAGTTTATTAAAAGTATAAAGGGGTGCAAAAGTTATATAGTACAGAGTGAAGGTGATAAAGAGAATTTACAGTGCAAATATAAAAACAGTAAGATATTTGTATGCGGTCTAGAATTTTTGTGTCTCCAGCCGCTCTCGAAAAATTGAGAGGCTGGGACTGGACTGTATGTAATCCGGTAGAGAGTTCCAGAGTCTGATAGTTCTTGGAAAGAAAGAGTTTTGATGATATTGGGTACGAGATTGGGGTATTAAATAGTTCAAATTTCTGGTCGGGATAAGGTGGCTATGGTCTACATATACAAGTTGGTATTGGATTTTATAGAGGAAGATCAGGGATTGTGAGATGCGTCTGTGTTCTAAGGTGTGCCAATTTAAATTTAGTATACATGTCCCTATCATAGGGGTCTGTATTGTTTTCCACTCCCTCATTCACTGATTAACAATTCTAAAACAGTTAATGAAGGAGTAAAAGATGCCACAGACCCCTATGGTCTCTATGGGTCCTCTTCGTCAGACTGTTCAGTATATCCGGATTCATTGGCAAATAATACTCATTACACAGAAGTGTCGTATGTGGTTTGCAGTGTAAACATTTTTTGGTACTGAAGGCTCTGGATATACACAAGATTTCCTTAGAAGAATGGATTTTTTATATTAATATATCAAGTTTCAATGCTAACAATGTCACGAAACATTCTTACCGTATAGTTAAAAAGTACTCTGTTAGAAATTAATTAGAAATAGATCTACCTGGGATCCATAGGGGGAGGGGTTTACCATTCAGTGGTTAGCCAAGTTCAGCTCAGGTGAAGAAATATTCTTATTGAATATTGCTCCAAATTGAACCATTTCTTCAGTTTGTCTTGGAGGAGCTTTTGGTTTAAACATCTGACTTATGTACCATTCAATTGAAACTGCAGTACCTCTGACAGCACTTGGCATTATTGAAGCTATTTGCAGAAACAATCTCAAACGCTGCCAGATTTGAAGTCTTAGAAAGAGTTCTATAATTAGTATACCAATTGTCAAACTCACAGCGGCAACAATGCAGAACCCATCTTTAACTGTGCTGTAGCTTTGCTATTTTGACTTGAGCCTGACCTTTATGTAAGAATATATTACAAGGTTCTTGCTTTGAATATATCAATTTCCGCAAGCAAATTGTGCGAAATTGGTATTTCAAATTTGTGTTTGTATTACATCTTGAGTGTCTTCGTGATACTCCCCAATTTTGAAAACATACAATTGGTATTGTAAGCGTAGGCAATATATTATATCAACTGTTGAATTATGCTAATCAAAAGGTCAGGCTCGTGCCAAATTGGCCAAGCTATATCTCAATTGCAAGGTCGTTGTCAAAGTTGAAGGTAAAATATTTTAAGCTATTTGACCACTTCTTAACTTATGGATGTTTTAGCATTTATTAAATGCTTAATACAATTGCCTTGAGTCCATTTTCAGGTACCAGGTATTTAAATGCCTTGCCAATATTCTATTGGTACAAAAGGGAGATAACTCCATTACTAAGTTTTCAATTTTTCTCACTGGTTACTTCCCTTGAACTTTTGTTGTAGTCAGTCACCCAATTTTGATATTCTACAGTTTGAAAGCAAACATTGCAAATTATTTATACATTGACGGAGTATCCACCTAGGTAGCGGGAGGTCCTAGGTTCGAATCTCAGCAGAAGCCAGATTGGAACTGATGAGACCGGTTGGTCAGCCACCATGCAGCTAGTTAAATAGATGGTTAGCATAGGCCCATCAATACGAGAAGGGATTCGCTAAGTACTGTATGCATGCAAGATAAGTGTCTCAAAAATCAGAAATGACTGACCCTTTCAATAGGGAAGACACTATAATAAACTGACTTTACCTAAATTACTGTATGAAAAAACTTGGTTACAACTATTTTATGATCAAAATTATCATGAGTATAATTAGATAGTACAAACAAATTAGCCTGACCCTTGAGCACTATTCATGGATAAGGTTAATGTGTTTGCACTATATAGAGATATCTTACATGGAACTGGCAAGTTATTGGCTACAAAATCATGTCAATCAAAATGTCGATATTGCCATGATTTGAATGATTCTATGACATTTTTTTTTAAATCACTAATGTAGTTTGTATCTGATTAAAATCTGACACCACTTATGCAAGGTCAATTGATGATCCGTATTTTCTCTTGAATACCTGTTCAAAGTCAGTGACTCAGTTCAGCTTGCAGTTGGCAAGGACATCTCTTGTAATGTACCACTGTAAAATAATTAATTTTCGAGGTGGATTAAATTTCATGGATTTCGTGGCTCACCCCAGCCACCGAATTAATACCATGTAACCATAATTTTTACCCTTGTACCAGTATTTATTACCACAAATAAACGTCCAATCGAAATGGTCTTTTTTTACCTGACCACGAAATTTCAACTCATCAAAATTAAATGATTTTACAGTATGGTGTTGTACCTTACCCTTGATGCATGTGTAAGGTTAGTCGGCATAATGAGTACCATAGTTTATACTAATTTAGTTAAAGAGGCCCACCCTATAACTTCGACCATTTTAATTGATTTCAAATATGTAAGACATTAATCAGACTTATGAATGCTACAAAAACTCAAAATTTCGCCAATAAAAATATATTTCCATAACGAGTGGATTGAGTCGCCAAACGCTTAGACTTTAGTACTGTCTGATTAAAACAAGAAAAGCCATTTTTCTACGAAAAGCATGAAAGCGACTAAAAAGGAAATAACAAATACACGTTTTGAAATAATTATTTTGGTGAAGATCTATTTATTACCTGTAGATGATATTTGGGTTGATCAAGAACAAAATAGAACATTATATTTATTTCATGAGATTATATGCATGTAAAACAAAAGAAATCCACAATATCTAATTTTTTATCTCCTTTCTGTCCTTTTGTTGAACGATGTACGTTTCGGATTTTAACATACTGAAGTTGTCCTTAGTTAGTTCAGTGCTCGGTTAGTACATGTTAGTGCGGTGCTCAGTAAGTTCAGGTTAGTGCTGTGCTTAATTAGTGCTGTGCTCAGTTAATTCAGGTTAGTGCTGTGATCGGTTAGTACAGATTAGTGCTGTGCTCGGTTAGTTCATCTAAGTGCGGTGCTCAGTTAGTACAAATTAGTGCAGACTTCAGTAGTACATGGTAGTGCTGTGCTCGTTTAGTTCAGGTTTGTGCAGTGCTAAGTTAGAACCGGTTAATGCGATGCTCGGTTAGAACATGTTTATGCGGTGCTCAGTTCGTACATGTTTGTGCTGTGCTCGGTTAGTACAAGTTAGTGCTGTACTCGGTTAGTACAGATTAGTGCGGTGCTTGGTTAGTACTGATTAGTGCTGTGCTCAGTTAGTACATGTTAGTGCTGTGCTCATGCAGTTAGTACATGTTAGTACATGTTAGTATGGTGTTCAGTTAGTAAATGTTAGTGTGGTGCTCAGTTAGTATATGTTAGTGTGGTGCTCAGTTAGTACATGTTAGTGCGGTGCTTGGTTAGTACTGATTAGTGCTGTGCTCAGTTAGTACATGTTAGTGCTGTGCTCATGCAGTTAGTACAGGTTAGTGCGGGGTTAAGTATGTCAAGTTAGTATAGTGCTAGTGTCAGTAGTGCATGGTTATTTTATTAGTAATGTTACAATTTTTAGTTACAATTTTTATTTAACATACATATATTATAAACAACTTACCTGATGTGGGGGTTGAACTCACGATTTCCAGCTTACCAGTCAGACACCTTATCCACTAGACCAATCAACCCCAGACATTTGTCACTCTCATTTTATCATATATAAATTTACTATAGAGTTTCACACCTTTTCTGACCAACAATGGTCAATGGTGGTAATGGATACTGCCTATAAATAGAATTTTACATTCAGGTAGACTTGGTAGATCTTTTAATTTTTTTTTGGCATTTTACATTTTAAATATGGATTCCTGGATTGATAATTACTATTCCCCCAATGTCATCTTTGATGAGGCGTATTGCTGTGCACATGGTGGCCATTCTGCATGCCGGTCGGTTGATCAAACCACTTCCTGTCAATAACTCCCTAATGCTTTGCCCTAAGGATCCAATGTTGGATGTTGTTTGGTCAGCAACAAAATCAACATTGTAAATTTTCTTGCTGCGACAGAGAATCCAACCCAGATTGCTGGGTTATAACTCTAGCAAACTTGCGGATAAATACTGACTGGACCAAGTCCCTAGCTATGATTTGTGGATATTTCATGTGGGTATACACTGGAACATAATAATATTGTCATCTGAAAATCAGGGAAAATTAATTAATTTTAAACATCATATATCTTTCTTAAACCATTCATGTTATTTTTGTCTGTAGATATTATAATGACTCTGAGGTGACTGTGTATCCATCACCATAGGGGTATAAAAGAGTGAAGTCAAATTTCTCTTTACATGCTGAGCATCTAAGAATATACTTCTGGGCACTGTTTTATCAAAGTACTTACGACAATCTTAAACTTACGCCCAAATTTAAATTCCTTTTAATACTTTTGCATCTGCCAATGGGGGAAAGATTTTGTTTGAAAACATTAACTAATTAATTAAATATTGTTATTTAACATCACTTTACCAGAAATTGTAGCAGTTAAAGAGTTATAAAGTACTCAACTTTGACTGTAAGTTTACGTTTACCGTAAATGCTTTGATAAAACAATACCCAGGACCTTCAGCACCCAAAGATGAGGCTCTACCACTATGCTATTGAGAAGGTTACATGTTCATATACGAAAAATGATATTTTGTTAAGAAAGGTTGATAACTAACTGAATGAGTAGGCAATGGAAACATGTTTTCCAGGCTGTTGACTGATAGAATAAGGGTATACTATGACAGTACTCTCAACTTATCTTGTATTGACCTTGTTTTGATAATTTCATTGCAGAATAGAAAAGCAGCACTTCTGTTTATGTTTGTCAAAGGATATTTTGCTCTAGGGATGTTGTACACTAGTACTTGTTTGTGTGTTGTGTTTGGCTGAGAAGTTCTATGTCAGTGCTTACAGATATGATATAAATAGTGGTATGTATTTTCTATCTACCAGTATTGATAAGTTATGTTCACTTCTATAAATAAGACTATTAAAAGTAACTGGTGGAAGAATAGAGTTGTATTAACCCTTTACTCCATGAATACATCTGTCATCATCCTCATGCCACTTTCCCATCTCCATCACCATCTGTTTTCCTATAATGAGTGATAAGGGGAGACAATCAAATTTACAGTCACTGTGATGGACTTAATCAGAAACCTTATCAGGGGAGAGAAATCTTCATATTTATCACAAAAAGCTGCACATAAGATGCGTACAATGATGATTAATAAACATATTGTGTTGTATTGTATTGTATTGAAACATATTGTATTGAATTGAAACAAATTGAAGTGAAACGTATTGTATTGTATTGTATTGAGTAGTAAGGGGAGACAATTAATTTTACATAATGAACTTATTGACCTTATCAAGGGAGATAATTCTTTTCTTTTTTTGTAACAAAAAGCTGCACATGAGATGTGTGCACATTCTAGACCATATTTATCAGAATAGGGTGGTTAGATTAAAGGCCTGAGTTAATAAACTAGATGAACTTTATGTTTGGTACATAGCACTAATTTACTTCTCCCTTTTGGATACCGATGTTTGCGTTTAGTCGTTTACCGAATCCACTTGCCAGTTATTGTGTAATTATCGTAAGAAAACTGTTAGAACGCTATTCTCCTTTATGTAAATCCTTCAGGTAGCATAACGTTCAATATATCAGTTATATATCTAGCAAGATTGCGTGCAAAACTTCATTGTAGTAACAATTATACACTTATTATTTTATTTAATAAAATATTTGCCAAATATAGTGGGCAATAATTCAAATTTTCATTTTCCGCCGTGCCATTTGGGATCATAACATTAAACCCAGAAGTTCATAATAAAATACAGCCAGACCCTTGGGTATAGAACAGTTTAACATTGAAGATTGCCCTTGTCTTAAAGTAGACGGAAATTACCCCCTGACATGCAAACAAACAATAATATTTAAAGACATTTTGTGAAACCGAGTGATAACAATCAAAATTATCCAATTTGTCGAGAAGAGAAATTGAACATTGTATTACAAACTCAACTTGGGTATCTGTAATATGTCAAATGGATCAAAATATTTACAAAATCTTTTACATTCTTCATTATTTTTGTTGCGAAACTATGTTACTTCGGGGAGGAATTAAATGTAACAATTTTCATTCTGTTCCGTTTTAAACGTAACTTCTAATCTGATGTTCGTACAAAAGGGCTTCGTACAATTTCTGATTATTTAATGAGATACGCTACTACGATATATATCTCGCTCTTTTGGTATAATCCATGATTGTTTTATTAAGAAAGCATGTAGAAAGTTAAGAAAAATTGCAACATTCGGTCAAAAAATTGAATTTAAAAGTGAAAGTATAATTATTTTTTCTTTATAGCTGTACACAAAGAATTGTTTTATTGGTCAAGAGAGACTTTAATTTAATTGTAAAAAAAACAATATATTTTAATTGTCAAAAAACATAATTATATTTTAATGATTAAATGGCATATATTTTTAATGGTTAAAAAGTGTATATTTTAAATTACTTATATTTTAATTCTCTGATTTAATTCCATAGGGAATAGTTGTATAACACACTAGTATGGTTCATACTCATATTTAATAACGTTTCGGCATTCAGCCTTTATCGAAAAATACATTTTAAAAACTTATTTTACATATTTGCTGGCATTGTTGTTGGCCATTTTAAAATAATGGCCCAAAACAGGAAAAAAATGACGTCACAATAAACAGGAAATGACGTCATAACAAAAGTACGCCAAATAGACTCATGACGTTACGTTGCAATGTGTACAAATACCTGTTTTGGGCCATTATTTTAAAATGGCCAACAACAATGCCAGCAAATATGTAAAATAAGTTTTTAAAATGTATTTTTCGATAAAGGCTGAATGCCGAAACGTTATTAAATATAAGTATGAACCATACTAGTGTATATTTTAATTGTCAAAAAGCTTATATTCTATTTTTTAATGGTCAAAAAGCAAATATTTTAATGGTCAAAGAGCATATTATATTGTAATGGTCAAATAATATGTTCTTGATTTCTCTAATTTTTAGCTCACCTGTCACATAGTGACAAGGTGAGCTTTTGTGATCACTCTTCGTCCGTCGTCCGTCCGTCCGTCGTCGTCCGTCAACAATTGGCTTGTGTACACTCTAGAGGCAACAGTTTTGATCCAATCTTCATGAAACTTTATCAGAATGTTTTTCTCTAAGAAATCTAGGCCAAGTTCGAAACTGGGTCATATGGGGTCAAAAACTAGGTCACTAGGTCAAATCTTAGAAAAATCTTGTGTACACTCTAGATGTCACCAATTTGTTCCAATCTTCATGAAACTTGGTCAGAATGTTGTCCTCCATGAAATCTAGGACAAGTTTGAAACTGGGTCATGCAGGGTCTAAAACTAGGTCGCTAGGTCAAATCTTATAAAAACCTTGTATACATTCTAGTTTAAAAATGAGATTTTATCATCATTTGAGTACAGTGCACCTTTAATAGTTACTGGTTCTTTATCATTGCATTGTTTGATTTGCAGATATTCAAGATTTCACCTGTTCTTGATGTTAAAGATTATGTCTTCAAGTTCAAGGTCAAACTACAAGAAGACATGACAGTTATATCAGCTGATGATTCGACAAGCACCTGGTGTTAAATACATCATCAATACCTGCCTTTAGGGGACAAATAGGGGCCACCAATAGATTTGTTGACAATTTGTTGTAAGTATTTAAATGTGGTACAATGCATTGTTTCTTTTGTGTCCAGTTATAATAGCTGTAAAAATGACATGACAGCTAGTGAATGGAAATGTGCCTCAGTAGCTCAATGGTTAGTGTGCTTGGCATCTAATCTTGTGACCCTGGTTCAAATCTTGGTGGAGACACATAATGTAATATATACCTGCCATATTTCAGCAGAAAGCGAACTGGAAAATAAAGGCCATGCTCGGCATTCGGGAAAAAGAATATTAAAAAAGGGGTTATGTAGATTGATAGACTTATTTCAAAGTAGGAAACATGGTTAACAACATTATACAATGCGATAATTACAACAATGAAATTAAACCATGACATGCTTCCAATACTAAGGGTAACACAAAATTGTTTGAATTATTATGATTGTCTTATCTTATGTAATTGTTAGCAATATGATTATTATAAATAATTAAAATTGATAGCTATGCAAATATAGTAAAATTAAGTTAGTTATTCTGAAACTGAATAAATATAGCCAGTATAGGAATATTCTGTAAAATAATTTTATTTCAATGGGACACAGTTTCGTTGTTTCTGTAAAAAAATATCATTTCGTGGGGACGCAATTTTAAGGATACATCATCCACTAAGTCAGACTGGGATTAAATATCGTGGTGGAGGTCATCCTCGAAACCCACAAAATTAAATCCCCAACAAATATTAATGATTTTACAGTATTCTTCTAGATTTAAGTGAAAAAAGGAACTCTGTTACCAAAAGGAGGTATATAAATTAAGAATACCCTTTCCTATATATGGGCGAAAACAGTGTATGGGATACCCACTCCTGTATGGGATACCCACTCCTGTATGGGATACCCACTCCTGTATGGGATACCCACTCCTGTATGGGATACCCCCTACAGTATAAGACACTGGCGGGAGACAATTGACTAAGTGACTCAACACATTCCATGCTTTCAGAGTAATTGAACCATAAGTGTATTTGGGTGACATTTAACGGGATACTTTATTTGTTGCTGCACAAGTTCACCTATTTATTTGTGCAATCTACATGCATTGAGTGTATTTCTCTCAATTTAATACCTGCCTAATCAGGGAAATGATCATTTAATTACCGCTGTCCATGCTTTTATTTGGTTAATTAAGTTCTAGGTTTCCATTTTAATATGAAAACATATGTTTCCGACTGAGAAAATTACCCTTCTTGGCACATAGTCGGTAAAAATAAACTTCAATTTAATCAGCATTGTCTGTTTTCAGCCTTCAGGATGAATTTATTCTTTTTGATGTAGAGAAATGGCATGAAGCGTAATGCATAATTAATAGAACATATGCTTAACCGAAATAGTATTGCTGGAGGCTGCGTAGAAATGGTCGCTCGTATCAACCATAGGAAGGGGATATGTGCAGCGACTGGTTGGAAATCCTTAATTACTTGACGTGGTATCAAACAGAAAAATAAAGATTTAGAGTTCAGATATAGAGCACATATCACACATAGATTTTCATTAAGTGTTAAGGCTTTTATTTATTATGCCTTTTATTGCCTTACAAGGGGATTTCATTAAACCTGATGTATGGTGCTGCCTTTTGTACACTTGCTCTGTGACTGAGATTAATAAGTTACTATGACTTTGTGGTCGTCTGTCTGTTCACATGTCTGTCTGTCTGTTAGTCTGTCTGTCTGTTCATTGATTGCTGGCTAATTTACACTTGCTCTCACTCACTGTGAGATTAATAAGTTACTGTAACTTTGTGGTCGCCTATCTGTCTGTTCGCCTGTCTGTTCGCCTGTCTGTTTGCCTGTCTGTTCATTTATTGTAATAATGATTTGTTTGCTAACTATGTGCATTTGTCTGTCTGTAAGTTAATTTTTGGCCTTTTCCCTAGCTGTTAGTCTTACACGTACACATCTATAGTGAGAGTTACTGCCTGTATTTATTGAGAGATTAATATTATAGAGAGGTTGATTGAGAGAGGTTAATATTGTAAAATCTTTAATTTTTGTTGGGGATTAAATTTTGTGGAGTTCGTGGGTCACCTTCAGCCACGAAATCAAATCCAATCAAACAATAATTTTGACTCTAGTATTTATAAACTGAAATGCCAATTCCACAAATTAACATCCCAAAGTCTTTTTTACCGAAACCACGAAATTTGGTCCCATTGAAATTAAATGATTTTACAGTTCTCTAGAGAGGGCTGTTATGAAGATTTTTTGCACAATAGAGGGTAGATATTATATGTATACATAGTTGCTAATAATTGATGGCCACTCTAGAGGTTCTGGCTCAAGAATGGGCTGTTCTGGCAAGGTAGTCTCAAAAGAGGTCAATGCTTGATTGTCCTATGATAGTTATGATGATGCTACAAATAAGAAAAATAACTTGTGTCTAATAATTGACTAATGCTGTTTGTACTATATTTTGTTTATTCAGATAAAGAAAGAAACATACTTTAAACATGGACAGTGAAGTATGGATAACAGAATAGTAGGCACTAAAACATGGACATTAGGCAATGGACATAAAACCACGAGTATTATGGACCATGAATGCCGGAACATGGACATATTGGCCATGGACATGGACCATCAATATTGGAAATGGATATCAGAACATGACCAACAAAACATGGACATTGGACCATGGAAATCAGATCGGACCATTGGAAACATGGACTATGTAACATGGGTACAAGAACATGTAGATCAGACTGAAAGTAAGTAAATCAACTCAAACAATGTGATATACTAGTAATATGGTTTTTATGAACATGTATACTTTATGTTACAAATTTCTCCATAAAAATATTGCTGTACATACCAGTTTGTCAGCTTGCCATGCATACATTGCATAGTATAATACATTACATGGTAATAATCTGTCTGTGTAGAATAACTAGTAGACAATGTCTTATATTCCTAAATGCAAACATGGTCTAGTCTGTACGAATTTAACCTTTGCTGTACAATCAAACTGACACAAAATTTCATAGGTTTTTTTTAGAAAAAGACCATTAATTTTGGTGGGGGCGTAATTTCAAGGATACATTATCCACTAAGTCAGATACTATAGATTCATTTAATATTCATGGGGCATTGAATTTGGTGGTTGAGGTCATCCACGAAATCCACGAAATTGAATCCCCCACAAATATTGATGATTTTACAGTATGTCAACTATTTCCCTTTTCCATAAATTTATGTCCATATCTCATTTTTTCCCTCTATCAAGTATAAAAGGGAGATAATTCAATTCTAGAAATGGGTTGAACAAGAAACTGTAACAAGGGAGACAATTCTTGGTTTTTGTCACAAAAAGCTGCACTGGACATGAGTACTGACTATGGTTTAACAGTATAATTATAAGAATATGGAGTAGAGGGTTAAGAAATGGTTTCCTTAGCTCAGAATGTATTTATTCTATTTTTAACATCCCCTAAGATTTATTTCAACTTTAAGATAAAATAAAGTGAGCTAATAATGGTTTTTGTAGTTTTCAGAGTCCCTTAAATTGGTCTGAATTCTCAGAATTCAGGGTAATTCTATAATTTCTTGTAATGACACTCTCATTTAATCAGTTGATCTTAATTGTGACAAATCTTGGTGGTCAAAGTAGAAATAATTAGCAATTATACTGAGTTATTATTTGTATTGTGTTTAAGATAAATGATGGCTACACCGTCGCTTGCATCCTCGAGCATATGCTCCGACGAGCACTTGAGCACACTACTCATGAAAAAGATTAAAGATGTTTTCGTTGAAGCTGCCATTATTTGAGCTGATTCTCGATGGGTTTAGCGTAGGGTCTGATCGTCGAAGCATGACGTCATGTAGCTAGTCTGTAATTATTTGTACATTAAACAAGGTGATATGTGACAGATCGTATCAATAAAATGTATCAGATGCGAATTTCACTGAATCAATATTGGACTTCAATTCTCCGACTATTCATTCAGTTCATAAAAGCAGTAATATTTTCTCAGTATTAAATGTTTAAATGTGTACATTTACACCGGTACTTGAAAATCTTTTATATGTACTGAAATTTAATTACAGTGCTTTTTGAACTTAATTATGTAATATCTTTTTTTATATATTATTAAATGATAAATTGTTTATGTTTACTTTAATAAAAATCCTTACACATGGCCCCTTTGTCAATAGTTTTTAGGGAGCTGCATGGGAAAAAATTTGCCACAAGTATGGTAAAATTTGAAACAATTTATTTTGCAATTTCTTCAGCATAAAAACAAACATACATGTATAATATATTTTTTTTATTGTTTCATTCAATTTGAATGACTCCTTTGTTTATCAAATGAAGTGCCTTGACCTTTAGTCAGGTGAGTGTATAAGGGGCTGTAAAATACTAGTGTATGCATTCTCTGAATGACCGTCCAGCAATTCACAATTTATAGTTTTGTTAAGTGTGTCTGTATTTATCTTCATTTGGTCGCGCTGCAGACGACAATGTCCTTGTCATCAAAAATGGACGGACGTCTGCTGCGAACATGTCATTAATTGAACCATATGTTTAATTCACAGAAAACATATTTTTTCAGAGGTAGAATTTTGTCACAACCATAATTAGTGGTTTGATAGACCTGATTTAATTGTACACATGGTCGATCCATCCCTCGGGCTACGTTCAGCTTTTACATCAAATGCTCGGCCCGATATCTGATCGTATCTTGTATTAAAACAGTTGTAGTGTCGTTATAACAACGGATCCGGGGAATTGTCTCTTGCCTTTAACTGACACTGGCATTGATTTTTATAGCATTAATAAAACAATATATAGTTATAAAAAAAACCTTGAGTGTTGAGTTGATTTATATTTGTTTAATTATACTTTTTTTATTGTTTGTCGTACAGTACTGGTATTAAAGCATACGTGATTGTTTCATGCTGTACTTTAAAGGTCCTTGAACATCAGACAATGATGAAATTAATATAAAAAATCTTTTTTTTAAAAACATCGGGCAAAATATTTCTTAAGAGTGAAAAAATTTTACTCGAATTTTGCAAGTTTGACTTAGAATCAGAACAAGGTCTTAACAAGGTTAATATAAGGTTTCGCAATTTTTTCTAAGAGTTGGTACAACAAAATACTTTTGTATTTTTTCTCTAGAAGTCAGTCAGCAAAGTAAACTTTTGCAAATTTTTCTGAGAGTCAGTACAAAAAAATTCTGAATGATTCCAGAGTTATATTGATTGCTTCTAAATCTGGGAAAATTGAATAACAAATGTAAGAAGTTTACTATGTATGGCAATTTACTTATAATTTCTGTCGTTCATACATATCATAAAAAAACTAATAATATCATAAAAGTTTTAATTTATAATGTATACGCTCATATTAAGACTTCAAATTTGCGACATTTTTTATTTAAATAAAATCATAAAGCAATTATTGACTTAATTTTGTCTGCATATTTGTTCAGATACATTTTAAACATGTTTTAATATTATATAACAAATCAGTTCTGTAATGACAATGAAGAATTTAAGAATTTTTTTAGAATGGTGCAGTTTGTTTTTTATGAAGACTACATTAGATTCATTAAGTAAATATAAATTTGTAGTACAAAGTTTATTTTTTGGAATACATATTTTAAGACTTTCTTCTTAGCATACCTATTTCAAGAAATTATCATTAAATTAAGAAAAAATAATAATGGGCTCAGGGCAAAACTATTGTACATGCCTTTATAAATTGATGTAGTTGCCATAGTTTTGCACCAAGTCCTCGAGAATTTTACTTATAGCTATGTTTAAAATTTGTGAATATAAATGACACTTAAGTGAGTGACATTATTTCACCCTAATATGATGAACCTGATCACTGTATTATTTGTTTCAAATTTTAAAGTCCAAGAAAATTCAAAATTGATTCCACACATTTTGATAGAAATATATATTTCCTACATACATAGATCTACTGAGAATAGTCTTAAAATGTTGAAATGAAATATTATTGCCTTAGATTTAACCCTACTTTAAAACTACAAATTCCAGTAACAAATGAATAAAATAAATATATGTCTCAATTTAAATTGTCAGCTTTTAGGCCTCAATCAGAAGAATAAATTTTTTCCCCAACAAACATTTTGAATATCTTCTCTTTGCATGAAAATGTTCATATTTCATCTAAGACTCTTCTACTGGAAGTTCACTTTTATCTTCACTGTTAATCATCTGTGCAAAACCAAATTAACTGAGTGTATTCAATTCCAATATCTGTCGCTGGCTACTTTATCACTGAATTTCAAGTATTTTGACAGAGTTTGAAGAAAAAAGCTGCAATTTTGGATGATATCGGCCCCTGAGGCTACTCACTGTCATTAGCGGTAGTGGCTGACAAATTGTAGCCAACCTACTTAAATATTCGATAACCATACAATGCTACAATTGACTTCTATAGAAGTGGGCGGGACTTGTTGGAAAAGTGGGCGGGACTTCTAGACAAAGTGGGAATGGCTTTCATCTTAATGTCTGGGTATGGCTTGAGTGACTGATGTGTCGTGTGACCGAAGAATGTATGAAGTTAAGTATATGTCCCCACGATATAGTCGGATAATATTCGTGTCTGACCGATGCTCACAATACACAATTTGCGTGCCAGTGCTCTTTTCTGTTGCAAGTCGTTACATTAATTACCGAGAAGTGCGAAATTTTACGATTTAGTGATACAAATGTACACGATACATGTATAGATTTTACTAAAAGAAGAAGTTTTGACAACTTTAATTATATAATTGATTACTACCTATCTTATCAGCTGGAATTTTAAACGCTTCAATTTTTTTGGTGATATTTAGAAAAACGTTACATTTCTACTGGCGATAGTTCTAAAAACTACCGTATACCGTTTAAAGAAATGAACCAACAGACCTGTGTTTAAGATCGACGGCCATTATCAAATGTTCGGATTAAATGGTTTCGGATATAAATGTAGTATAACGGACCCATGCCAGAAAAACTTTTGATGGTGGATACAATACTCAGCTCCAAAATGTACGCCACTAAAAGGAGACGGCGCACTGTCAAAAGGTAGGTTATACTAAATGCCGTCGGCCGACGGAAGCACAACATCATGGAAGCAAATTGTCAGAATACATTGATTGTTACAAAAATTTAAAACAAAATGTGTGAATGATAAGTTAAAAACCAAGACTAGATAATGCTTTGCTATCCTAGGCTATGAAATATCAAATATTTTAATCATGGAAGATCATTATTTTCATATAATAATTGTCTTTTCTATGAGTTATAATTATGTATACCAAATTATGTTCCAAATCAGTATACTGGTAGGTACTGAAGCTTGATATACTATCTTTCTTCTCCAATGAAGGTATTGTCACTCTACAAACTAAGAAATGACAAAGCATCGAACTATATAGGTACTACATATGGAAGAGATGTTAATATGTTACTTTTCGTTGTCAAATTATTCTTTGATATTATATTGTAATATCTTCATGTGTGTAAAATTTATATATTTTGGCAAATAATATAAAGAAAATGTTTTTTTTATTGCTTGATATGAACATATTTCTTTAGGCTGTCCACTGATAGATTTTCAAACAATATATTTTATAACCTTAATACATAACAACAACGTTTTCCTCATATTTTTGTATGCATTGAGAAAGAATAAAAAATATGTTCTGTTCAGAACAGTATAGTGTGAATATGCACTACTAAGACTTTCACCAAAAGCATTCACAAAATTTTAACATCTGTAGTTAATGCTCTTATTTTAATTTTATTATTAAATTCAAAACTACATTATATATAATGATAATATTAAAACAAAAATGTAGTAACATTTCTTACTATTTTACTTCTGAAAATATTTTATTTGATTAGATAATAAATCTGTTCATATCCTTTTCTTTTATATAAACAATTTTAATGTATTAACTTTCCAAGTTTTTGAAAACATCTCTTTCCACAATTTTATATTAATTTTATTTGATGTTTTTATAATAAAATGAAAAAAATATCACACAGTGTTCCTATGACAATTTCAAATAATTGATAGTAAATGTTGCTTCTTTTAAGATGTTTCCATTTAAAAAAAAAATGAAAATAGGCTTTATTGTATTACACAACTATACTGGGGTGCTATTGAATAAAATAGGTCGAAAGTCAAACATGTTTTTAAAAGATTTCCTTGAATTGATCATTATAATATTTCAATGAACTGAAATTCTATTTTTACGTGTATGTTTAAAGTTGATAATAAAAAACACTAGGTAGCCCGAGTCATATTTATCAATGCCATCGCACTGATTATGCCATATGTCTGTAATATGTTTAAATGTTGAGAATTTTTTTCGAATTTGTGTGTATGTGTTTTTAAAATTAGTCTATGCAGGTTAAACCAGTTTTAAAATTCCCAGTACCCACTGACAAGTACTGATTACGCCAAATGTCTGAAATATGTTTAAATGTTGAGATTTTTTGTAAGTGTGTCTGTGTTTTTAAATTTAACTAAATTAGTCTATGCAGGTTAAACTAGTTAATTACCGCGGTACCAACAGACAATGGACTACACAGTTATCATAAATACTGTAACATGTTATCTTGGTTGTTCATCTACATAAGCCGACGGTGTTAAAACTCCCGTAGTCTCACATATAAACTATCCTTATACAAGTTATAGTAAATTGATTAAATGTCCTACCCATTGAGGTCTTATTGTGATCAATACACGTGTAGATATCGGGTCCGCAATCCCGCAATTCCGCAATCGGTCCATGATCCATCTAATTAGTATCATATATCCTATTGTACCGTTTGCTGCTATTATTTTATTTCAAAACATCGAAGACAAAACCAGAGCTTCGAGGATATAAAATCATTTCTTAAACTTTGAATCAATTTTTTTCTTGTTCAATCAATTTTTTTCTGGTTCATTTTTTTTCTTGATAACTTAGTGTATTTAGTGTCACAGACATTATGTACCCTCTATGATTAATGTCAAGGTTTTAAATGAACCTTTGTATTAAACACCATAATGATGTCATCTCTTATATATTGATTGAATAATATATTACTTTAAAAATGCCAAGCATAGCCTTTATTTGCCAGTCAGCTTTCTGCTGAATATTGCAGACATATGTGTGCATCCACTCCAATTTGAACCTGGGTTGCCGGCTTAGGAGGCATGTGCGCTAACCACTGAGCTACGGTAATACACACATTACCTGCAAAATATCATGAAGTAGTTTACTGAAAATATACATTGTCAAAAGCATTCTATAAAATTGCATAATTTTTTAAATGCAAAATGCGAACATATAACATTTAATATTTTTATGGTAGATTGTTAAAATGCATTATTCAGCATTTTATTTTTTATGGATGAAAATTTTCAGTACTGGCCGAAGTTTTAAATTATGAAATAGCTAGTTAGTAAACAAATAATGGCATTGTAACTTTTACTTCCAGTTGTGTTTATTTCAAATATTTATTATCATACTTTTTTGCCAAAAACAATCTTTTAAAATGGAGAAGAAACCATGCCTTATGACTTTTCTGGGCCAAAGCGTTCGACTTTTTTGTGAGAATGTATTTTATATATTGCAAAATATATTAGATCTATATTATATTAAAATTATTCACTTTCTTAAATTATTTTCATGTCTCTATAGTCTGTACTATGCTATGAAATTAAAAGGACAAGAATTTGAGAAATTTAACCTGAACTAAGGGTGGGTATTAAATGCATTTTATACATGAAATTCTTATTTATTCAAATAAAGAGAAATTGTAATTGGTTACTTGTGATGATGTAAAAACATATTTGAAAGTTTTTGGACCGACCCTTGTGATTGCTGGCCCCTTTTGAGTTAAATGATGTTGTTTGATTTTTTATGTCATTATTTTGAATATTTGCAACACACTATTGTAGGACTTACTAGAAGGTTCTGACTTGGACATGAAAAATACAAATGCTAAATTTACTAGTTTTTCCATTCCACAAAATCTAAACCTACAAACTTTTGTCTATATAATTGTTGCTACCCGCTGTCCACTAACATCAAGTTACATGTATATTCAAATACATTTTTAGAAATTTGGGAGCAAATGATCATTACACAAGCTTTTGTGGAACATATTGAAAATTGGTCTTGAACCAAATATGTCTTCCGCTACAAAGAAAGTCCTATTATTATTAATAATATACACTATTATTACACATTTGAAGTCTGAAACTTTGAGTGTAGCCTTAAATAGTGGTTGAGAAGGTCAATGGAGAGTGCACAAAGTTTAAGTTTAGATATATTGATGGGTTACAGCTAAGAACCCAAATCTTATGTCTGGCATCTGTTGATAAATAGGTTTGGTTTTGAGGAGTAATAGTTAAATAAAAGAATATTTATACTTATACTATGCTCTGATCTAGGTTTGGGAGTCCCTTCCCCTCCAACTTTTGCAAAAACTGTGATTATCTTATATATTTACTACAGTTTGTCTAGGTTTGAAGTTTTGAAATTCAGGACAACCTTCTAAGAAAAAGCTGGTTGTACCCACTCCCCTCACCTTTGGTATGTACATTAGGACAATGAGCTCAAATACTATTTCAAATTGCTTCATGAAGAAAATATATACAAATGAAAACAGCTGAAGATAACCTTCAAGAGTTTTAGTGAAAAGTTTGAGCAAAATATCCCTTATTCTATTGAAATCTGCTGTATTTCCATCATCAGTCTCACGCAAAAGGTTCAGCGAAACTTGGCATGTATGCAACATAACAACATGTTGCTATATTTTGTCAATGATAACTAGATCAGAATAGAGACTTACAAACAATAGCACAAACATTTCATTCACATGTAGCATTGATCATAAATTCTTGAACATAGAAAAACTACTACATGGTTCCCGGTAATGAGGTTGTCTGTTGTTTTCATTCTATACATCAGTCAAAGCCGAGCTACAAATCCCGCGGGAGGTACCAGGCTATGTGCCTGTAGAACTGTGAGTGAGTTCTCTACATAAATTGAATTGAAAATTGCTATATAAAGATTTGAAGAAATTCTAACTCTGAAACTGTCACATGACCATTCTATTCAGCCTCTACTTTAAGTCTCATGAATGTTAAGTTTGTGCCTATTTTGCGATATAATGTCACAAAAAAGATATGAGGAAATCGGACAGGGAAGGCAGCACTCAACTTAACCAGTCAAGCACAGAAAACAGTAACATTACAACACAAATACACAGAGCAATGCCCACACACAACCCCTAAGATTTGCGAAACGCTTTGCAAAAATATGTTGTGATAAAGTACAAATTGACTAAGGTTTATGTTTGGTTTCAAATCAGACTCTTTAGGACAGTCTCAGATAAAAGCTTCAATTTCATTGGTCAATTTTGAAAATTAGCAGTTAAATAGCCAATCGGAAACTTGAGTTCTATTTTACCAGACGCAGATCAAAGCTTTAATCCTATTGGTTAATTTTGGAAATAGTACTGAAATAGCCAATCAGAAGGTTTAGCTGATACAATGTGTACTCTGAGATAAAAGCTTTAATTTCATTGGCCAATTTTGTTAAATTTTGAAGGGAAACAGCCATTGAAAAGTTGAGTTTGTAGAGTCAAATAAAAGCTTCAATGTCATATGGGGTGAGTTCGTAACGCAGTGTTCTGTGTTCCAGAACTGTTCCAGAACACATAACAGCGTTACGAACAGTCCGGAACAGTGTGCAGGACATGTTCCGTCTGTTCCCGTAATCGAGGTGGTGCAGGTAGGACAGGTCACGTGATTACAACAACAACAAGACAACCGGAAACTTCACGAAATGTGTTATTCTGATCACCTTGGCAATAGTATGTCAATGGGATAAAACGGAAATGACCGAACTTTTACAATAGGAAATTTTCTAGTGACATTTTACTTCCACCAATATAACGGCTGAAACTAACAATATCGGCCATCTTAAAAGTTTTATTTCTTAATATTTTTTCTTTAACATTATTTTTATTGTTGTTACTTCCTGTTCTGTTCCTGTTCCGTTTTGTTTGTAAGTCGTTTGGAGTGGAACGCTGTTCGGAACAGTTTTATTCTGTTCGTAAGTACTTGGAACAGGAACAGTGTTCTCACTGTTCTGCACAGTTCTTTCGAACACACCCATGGTCAATTTTCATGAATTTCACAAAAAGCAACCAATCAGAATAGAGTTTGTATTTCATAGACTGGTCTTCAAGTTCAAATTGTTATTGACTTACCAAACTTCTATACTTGTATCCATATTGTTTCAAGGGCTGTAACAATTTGTACTCAACTAATGGGAAACCCTACAACACGTGTAATTGAATATTGTTATTTATGAACTTTTTATCTGACTTTTCTCTTATAGAAGTAATTTGTTAGATGAGTTTACTGTAATGAAAAGCTGTTTGAGAGGAAATACTGGTATTCATTCTGAAACACCTTTTTCCCATATATAGTGTGAAAATTGTTTCATTTTAATCTATTCTTGTTCTGGGCTATTTTTTTTTGTAAAAAACCTAGTTTGCTACCAATACATGATACTTTTGTAGTCTGCCAACTTCTTTCTGTCTGGCCTCATATTGTACCGGGGTTTTCAATAAGTTTTAACCTAACAGGCCAAAATGCTTAACCAACAGGCCTGATAAGGTCCTAAATGCAACTATTTTCTTGAAATTGTGTATAAATTTCACACTTTCAGCCGACCTAAGAAGGGGTGTAACTGATGTGATACTTATTTTTGGTGTGATATTTGCGATGATAAAGGCCTTTATTATGTGGTTTTACTGTTTTCAGAGTAAATAAAAAACACTGTTCAACTACATTTAATGTATATTTATTGAAAATAAAAAAACAAAAACAATCGGATATGACCTTTAAGCTATCAATTTGGCCTGCAGCCTAGCTGCTGTTATTGAGAACCCTGATTTACAACATCTAGTCTTGTTTGGCTTCAGTGTATGATAGATAATGTGTAGATTCTTGCCTCAGTTGGTATTGAAATACTGCCTCAGTTGGTATCGAAATACTGCCTCAGTTGGTATCGAAATACTGCCTCAGTTGGTATTGAAATACTGGCCCAGTTGGTATCGAATTACTGCCTCAGTTGGTATCGAAATACTGCCTCAGGTGGTATTGAAATACTGCCTCAGTTGGTATCGAATTACTGCCTCAGTTGGTATTGAAATACTGCCTCAGTTGGTATCGAAATACTGCCTCAGTTGGTATTGAAATACTGCCTCAGTTGGTATCAAAATACTGCCTCAGTTGGTATGGAAATACTGCCTCAGGTGGTATCGAAATACTGCCTCAGTTGGTATCGAAATACTGCCTCAGTTGGTATTGAAATACAATAATATGATATGGTTTTCTGTGCTTGCCTTCCCTGTCATCTTCTATCATCTTTTCTTTGGCTCCAAATTTCGATAACATATTTTCTTACATCTTTGGCATTAGAGAATCGAATAATGCATGAAATTCTTATATCGAGTATTATACAATAACTCATATTCTTGTCTTGTCACACAAAATTTCACCTTGTTTACGCAATGTATTAAATTTAATTGCAATTACTCATGTATGCTTGAATACTCAATATGTACAAAAAGTATAAGTTTTTCTTCTAATTTAGGGGTCAAACTATCATGCCTAACAAGGTCCTGTTTATTTAAAACGGTGGAATAATATCCCTCGTAAATCCTTCAGATTTGAAAAGTCTCTTATCATATTTCTGCTAATGTTTATCTATGCAGAATAAAATGCAATTCACTGTGAAAATAAGAAAGAAAGCTTTGTGCTAAATCTACTTATCTCTTACCAGGATTGAAGAGTGAATATGTGAAAGTATTGACCCCTGTAAGAGATTGAGGTTTTCTGGGTGACGGGCACCATTATTTGATTACATTTTATTGATTAATAAAGTAGTTAAATTCATTCAAACTGACTGATTTGAATAATAATTAACTGTGTGTGGTTTGTAACTTTGTTCCGAGAGACAAACGTCTACGATCGCTTGGTCTTAGGACAGTAAAAATCTTCATAAAAGATAATTTGTCATTTCAAAGAATTAAAGGAGACTTTGATGAGTCATCCAACACAGATTCCTATCTCTTAGAAAAGTGTGTGATAATTTCTTTCATAATTCTCGACCTTCTGCTTGTCACACCTGATCCGAGTCGCACTGGAGCTTGCTGCTCCTGTCTCTACTTTCTGTCTGTGACTAATCAATGTCACCCAAATGCTTGGTTTATTTTTCTGCATTATAAATTCTACCTTCTGCTTGTCACACCTGATCTCAGTCGTACCAGAGCTTGTGGCTTCTATCACTACTTCCTGTCGGCGAGAGTCTGATCAATTTCACCAAATGCTTGGTAGATCATTTCTGTGACGAAACTCTACCTTCATGCTTGTCTTACCTGATCTGGGTTGAACCAAAGCTTGTGCTTCTTATTATTTTAACTTCCTGTCTGTGACTGACTGATCTGTGTCACCTAAATGCTTGGTTGTCTTCTGCATCATCATCAGTGTACCTGGATGCTTGCATCACATGTATGATTTGACTACAAAAGAAAGATGCACATGTATTAGGTACAATAAAAAAAGTATAAGGTGCAATAAAAAACTGAAGGTCAAGCAGTATTTATTTAGATTTTGTCCTTTTGGCGCAAAATGGTTGTATCTCTCTATATAGTTTGTAGTGAGATACACCCATGTTGCACTAAAGTTACAATTTCTTAAATTCCCTATAAATTACTGTCTTTTATTCCACATTCATTGTTCATTAGCTGTAAATTTGTCCTTTTTCTATGATTTTACTGAAGGAATAAAGCCTTTAGAGCTCTATCAATTAGTGCATACAGAGACATGACACATGTTTAATCTGATTATAGACGAGGGATTTTGTTCAGTAAATCTATAGCTTGGCTATTTTGACTTGAACCTGACCTTTATGCAAGAATATATTACAAGGTTCTTGCTTTGAATATATCAATTTCCACAAGAAAATCGTGCAGTATCGGTATTTCAAATTTGTGTTTGTATTACATCTCGAACGTAATACTCCCCAATTATGAAAACATACAATCGGTGTTATAAACTTAGGCAATATATCAACTGTTAAATTATATTAATCAAAAGGTCAGGCTTGTGTCAAATTAGTCAAGCTATAATAAAATTAGATGAAGTTTCAGTCAACAATTGGCCGACTGATAATTACAAAGAGTAGCGAGATAAGTATGGTCAAGCTTTCAATATGGCACACTTCAGGTCAGATACCGGGGTATAATCTATTTATTGAGACCTAATTCAGCTGCTGTTATGCTGTTATCACGGCCATCTCCCTCTCTCTGCGGACATACTGACCACTGACCGCCTCAGGTCATTGGCTTGACGTTCTATTGTATAGTGATAATGTAATGAACACCTAATTAACGCTGGATAGTGGTCACTACCTTTGGCCACCTTGCAGTGTGCTGATCAATGTGCTGGTCTGTGTGGTCACTTTCTGGCCCCAGGTAACTGATCTTCCTATTATTGTGGTCACTTATGAAATTAAGTAATTGTAATGAAATAATCACTGAAAGGCCAAACATAGATTTTATCCATATATTTAGTGTCTCAGGTAGACTTTAGAAACCAAAATAAGGAAGGCCAATATTTTATTACTTTTACTACTTTTTTTATCTCATTTTTCTTTTCACTAATGTTACTTTTGTCACTACTGGACAATTAGCATCAGCAACATTAAGCATTAAGATGTTTTATGACAAATAAAATTATCAAATTTTTGTTTAAACTTTGAATGCAATATCTGGTGACTGAGAAATTGATAGTATATTTTGGCCTGATTTTGTTTACAAAGTTGAAGAAATTAATTAATGAATTAAGGCACTCATAATTATTATGATATTGACTGCACTATCATATTATGTCTATTTGTACCAACAAATTATAGATTTGTTGTAATTGAAGCATGTTATAATCAGTATACAGAAATATTGTGAGCTATCAATAACATAAAATGACACATTATTGAAATAATGGATCGATCTATTGTAAAGTTTCATACCATGTGATTCATAATTTTGATAAGTCATGAAATTGGACCCAGTTCATTTTGACCTTTGTATGGGATTTGGTTGTATATTGAAATTATAAACTTGTTATGTATCACCACATGTTGTAAAAAAAATTGTTGAATTAATACTGTTTAACTAAATTATAAAAACATTATTTAGGTATAATTATACATATAAATCAAACACTGTGTTATTATTACATTTTTAATAAATTGTTGCTAATAACCTGTGATTTTCATATTTTTACAACAAAATCTTTCAATGAATACCAAATGGGGAAATTATTTTGATAATTCCTAAGAATGTGTTCTACGGATATAGCTTGAAATATTCATATTTTTACTATAATGGTGCTAATAATGATTATAGTTATAATAATAATAATAATAATAATTGATGATGATGATGATGATGATGATGATGATGATGATGATGATGATGATGATGATGATGATGATGATGATGATGATGGTGGCGGCGGCGGCGGCGGCGGCGACGGCGACGACGACGACGACGACGACGACGACGACGACGACGACGACGACGACGACGACGACGACGACGACGACGACGACGACGATGTCTTTATTTTCTGTGAATAACATAATTGACAAAGTAATTTTCCCTTATCCGATATGGGCATTTAACTAGGATTGAAAGTTACAGTTCTTGGGGCATTTTAACTTGAACAGGTGCAAGTTGAGCCACTGACCAATGGTCAGAGAACCTTACAATCTGTGCTCTGTAATTAGTAACCAATAAACATGAAATATTTGATTGGTGATAATTCTATAATGGTCATTGTGCGGTGACTTATTGCACCTTGTTAACAAATTGCAGGGCGGATGGATTGTCATTGTCATACCCTTACACATAACATTGCCTTCCTGTTCTGTGGTCAGTCCTTCACTGGTCAGTCTTCCCTTGGTCAGGTTTCTGGTCAGCTTTGAACATTAAACTTTTCTTTCTTCCATTCAGATATTTAACTATATAATTGAAACGTCTGTCAATCATGTCACTGAACAAGTCAAAGGCCATTGCAGCTTGCACTTAAGGTAGTACAGAACTTTGCATGGTCGAAATTAAAAGTTGGCATATTAGCTTGAATTGCAAAAAGTTATGAAGTCAAAATCAATGTGTGGTCTGGTTCTGCGATTTTGTCCAAAAATGGCACCAAATAGCGACGTCAGAATTATGACGTCATGATAATAAAAATGTAACTAAGCAACGCAGAAAAACATGATATAAGTCTGTAATAATTTTCAAGCAAATATGCCAACTTTTAATTTCGACCCTGCAAAGTCCTGTACTACCTTAAATAATAATAATTGTTAATCTAAAAGTTAAAAAAAGTTCTCAGAATTCTAAAAAAAGAATCGAACAGGTTCTATGCATAACGGCTTGATCC
This sequence comes from Spisula subtruncata, assembly GCA_963678985.1. Classification (NCBI taxonomy): domain Eukaryota; kingdom Metazoa; phylum Mollusca; class Bivalvia; order Venerida; family Mactridae; genus Spisula; species Spisula subtruncata. The sequence continues at coordinate 52,520,823 of OY787664.1, read as the reverse complement.
TTGGACTTCAAAATAATTTTGATTCCGACATTTTGCTACAATGTGCAATGGCTAAATTTAGATTCTAAAATTTTGGTAATATGTGCAAGGGATAAATTTTGATTCCAAAATTTTGGTACAATGAGCAATGACTCGATTTGATTCCAAATTGTTGATATAATGTGCAATGGCTAAATTTGTATTCCAAAATTTTAGTATAATGTACAATGGCTGGATCTGGATTCCAAAATGTTGGTACAATGCGTTAATATGCAATGACTGGATCTATATTCAATGACTTTGGTAAAAGGTGCATTGTGATGTTCTTGTTTGACTTGTTTAGATACAAAAAACAAGCATACATTTATTTTAATACATGTTTAGTCATTTGCGCATAAAGTTGCATCATTTTACTATGAAAAAACCTTATAAAAGTTCTTATTAAATGATATACCATATTGTGGTTTGCAGGATCGTCCAGTATGTTTTTATGTACTTGTAGATTTTTTTATTTATAACTCATGTTACATACTACTTAATAGTGATGTATTGAAAATATTTTTACCAGGTATTTTGTCGAGTATTATGTCGCGGTTATCCTTAATTGAGACATGATGGTACAATTGTCGTCAACTCCGTCGTACCCCGACGCTAGATTTGTTTACATTATAAATATAAGCTACTGTACCATTCTGCCGGTATTAAGAGTATCATTCACAATGTAAACGGAAATGTTTACCCACAAAAGTTACAAAATTGTTTTGAAATATGTGTACTGCAAAGAATATGAAGTAAAAAAATGACAAAAGACGGTTGTCCTATCATCCCGAAGTATTGTTAAGATCTTTAAAACAGGCGTTGATTTAGTTTCAACTTTGTGATCGAGTAATAGAAACATTGTATCTCTCGTCTTATGAATGAGACGCTAGTCTGACAGTTGATACAAAGATGGCTGGAATTTTACAATTTTGCTGATATTTAATCTACATGTTGTGAAAATTCTGAAATTCTGATAAAAATTAAAAAATTGTTTTTCATTCTTTCATCATTCTAATTTTGTAATTAACAGAATATGCAGTTGTCGGTTGTATTCCACGATGCTAATTAGTTTTTGTCGGAGTGTTGGTATTGTAATTGAAATATTGTTGTCTGCTATTATACATGTTGATCATTTTCTAGTTTATATTGCTTGATTGTGGCTTATAATCATGCCACTGTCGGTCTGTCTATATGTTGTTTGTTGAATTTAGTAATACTGGTGTTAATTTTTGCAATTCATGTTGAGATTCAGTGCTGTATCTGCTCATCCAAGGTCAATGTTCTAGGTATAATCCCAGCCGTGCCATACTTGGAAGTCAATATTCCAATGGCTGGAATACTTTTGATGGGGCTTAAAACATATACTGTGACCATGGGTACGATGCGTGGCATAGTTTGCCATCTTGTAAGGCATAGGTTTGGAGGCTATGTCATTTGAAATAGGTTGTTAGGTTAAGCATAATTTAATAATGTTGTAATGTCCTATGGCATTAATTCTGTATTTAGTGTTTTAAACAAGGTCACGCCCCGGGGTTGTTGTGCTTCATTTGGTCGCTGTTTTGGCATGGGTTTGTGCTGTTGTCGCCGTGCAGCGGGGCCTTGGGGAACTTGGTCGAGTATTGGCTGCGTGTCATTCGGTCTCATGCAATTACCACTATTCTATAATCTCTGTGAAATTGGGTCATCCTGCGTTTTTTCGGCGAGGTCTTGGATTTTTTATTGTTTCTTTGGCTTATGTGTGGCCATTGCTCAGGGTAGTTGTTTTGTGTTGATTTCTGTGCTTGGCTGGTTAGGTTGAGTGCTGCCTTCCCTATCTGATTTTCTCATACTTTCTTTTGGGCTGATTCTGAGTTATTGAATAGGTAAAGTTGTGAGGTAATGCATAGTTTGCAATGTAAGGGGTTGGTTCTGATGTATGGCATAGTTTGTGCTGTAAATTAAGGGTTGTGATGTGTGGTGTAGTTAGTGCTGTAAATTAAGGGTTGTGTGGTGTGGCATAGGTTATGCTCTAAATTAAGGGTTCTAAGGTATGGCATAGGTTGTGCTGTACATTAAGGGTTCTGAGGTATGGTGTAGTTAGACTGTTATGTATAGTGTCTGTTCTGAGGTATGGCAATGATTATGCATTATGGTATAATTATGTTCTAAGGTTATGCGTAGGTTGTGATATGAGGTGTTGCAAAAGGTATGGCGTAGGTTTTGAGGTAACTTGAGAGAACGGCTCAGTGAGCCGCTAGAATCATACAGTGTCAAATATCTGTAAACAATACGTATATGGTAACATGACATAACCCTACTAATCCAGGCATAATCTGAAATTAGACGTGAAATCAACACCTATGTTTAAGTCTTAAAATGGTACTTTGACTCATCGATGGAAATTTAAGTTGGCAAAATAAACTTGTTTATGATAGGTTAGATTTCTGTTGATGATGATCAAGGGATATTATGTGGGGCGTTTTGTATTGCTGAAGAGCAAATAAAATGCTACGAGGGCTGTTCTGTATGTAATGCAATCTTTGTTCTCATGAAGAGCAAATAAGATGCTACAAGGGCTGTTTCATATGTAATGCTATCTTTGTTCTCATGAGGAGCAAATAAGATGCTACAAGGGCTGTTTCATATGTAATGCTATCTTTGTTCTCATGAAGAGCAAATAAGATGCTTCAAGGGACGTTCTGAATGTAATACAAACTTTGTTCTCATGAAGAGTAAATAAAATGCTTTGAGGGACGTTCCATATTTAATGCATCCTTGATTGTCATTTGGCATTACATATTATATAGAGTATTTCTTCAGAAACATGCAATCATTATGATAAGCATTTTCACATTTCTAAACAAACTTTTTTTAAACTGTTTAGAAAATCAGTTGATTTAAACAGTGACCCTTTCAGCCCCTTATAAAGGGTACATGTATTGCTCGAGACAGGTAGTGTCACATGATAATTATAATACTCTGCATAACTTTGTTCCATTTTCAGTTCATTGAATAATTTCAACTGTAAAATGGAAGGTTATTCCAAATACTTTTGTTTCAGTCACATGTGTTGGTCTCCTAGCAACACAAAAGAAAGTTTGATGTATGTTGCAAGTACCATAGGATATTTTACAAAGTGCTAACATTGATATGACGGTTATTTGTTCATATTGTGTTATGATTGCTACCAGCACTAAGGTATGGTGTTACGGACATGTGTTCTCATCTTCCAGCAAACCATGTCCATTTAACGGTACTCCGACTTTCTGTATGGTGACTGATATTATACTGTGGGTCGGTGACGATATTATACTGGGGGCCCCTCGAGCTACAAAGCCTTAATGTTTGTGGCTGGTACAAATCTTCTAGGGTGATAATTACAGGGGTAGATTTCGACATGAATTTTAAATGTGAATGATCAAATAGACAGTTATGAGGGTAGGAAATATGTCCGCTTGTCCGCTTTACAGTCGACCCTCGACTAGAAGTCAATGTGACAAAAGGTGGTTGTCTGTTTTATTTCAAGTATTACTGTGAAATCATTTAATTTCGATTGGAAGAACTTTTTATGGTTTTAGTAAAAAAAACAAATTCTATAGGACGTTAATTTGTCACATTTGCATTTCTGGTAATAAATACGAGGGTCAAAATTATTGTTCAATGGGATTTGATTTCCTGGTTGAAGGTGTACCACGAAATCCATGACATTTAATCCCCCATGAAAATTAATGATTTTACAGTAGTTGATGGATTAACACCTTTCTGAGGGTATTCATTGTCACAATGGTAGTCTAAAATTTCCCTTTCTATGTGTTAAAATGCAATTACCTTTGTTGCCATGATGTGGTCACTAAGCTTACTCACTCAGTATAGTTTAAGTTCCGAATAGCTGCTGTTTTGGCACTGTGTAGGTGTCATGATGATGTGACTGGTTGACTTTGGGACATAGAACAGTATTTGAATTTACATGCTTTATGGCGATAACAAACCTGCCCCTCGTTCAAGGAAGATTGAATGACGAAATTTTCGTAACGTTTTGTACTAGATATTTGTTGAACGATATGTTAACTTTTTACGTGATCGAATTTGGCTATATATCCATAGACCTAGGTGGTGCGCCTAAATTAGTAAAATCATATCAAAATGACATACAGAGTCAAACAATGGTGTGTTATAGCTTGACTTTTTTTACCTCAATCTGACCTTTATGCAAGAATATATTACAAGGTTCTTGCTTTGAATATATCAATTTCCGCAAGCAAATCGTGCACTATCGGTATTTCATATTTGTGTTTGTATAACATCTCGAGTGTCTTCATGATACTCCCCGATTATGAAAACATACAATCGGTGTTATAAACGTAGACAATATATCGACTGTTAAATTATGCTAATCAATAGGTCAGGCTCGTGTCAATGTTGCCAAGCTATACATAGAGTTCATCGAAGGATTCTCGTGAGAATAACATGTTTGCTGTAAGTTTTCGTTGAACGCGGGGCAGGTGATGTACAGAACCTACCAAACTTTAGTTTGATTTCTTGTTAAAACTAGAATTATGGGTATCGTTATACATAGAACGTAATTATAATATCATGCTACATATAACAATAATAATATTTCCAATTTTGGAGATTTTGAAAAATTATTTATTTGTTTGCTTTTGTTATCAAATATAAATATTAAGATTAGAAATGGGTATTTGTATACCGGTATACAAATAAATTAAGTGATTTAACTGCGGTTATATTCTTTTGTTGCCAAATTTCCATTGTTAAATTCACCACAAAAAGATAGAATTTTTCACCAATTTTACAATTAAAGTTAAATTTTTATGATTCAGACATAAGGCTAACTATAACATTATTTTTTGGTGTCCCTCAGAATTTTTTAGCAGGGTTGGTGGGTAAGGATTTCTGTTAATTGTTCTTGATGTGCTGTCTATTCAATAGGTTATGCTAATGAGGGAACTATTTCATTCAAAAGAATAGCGTGACTACAGTTAACTCATTTACACAAAGTTAAACCTAGATAAACATAGCATACCTGATGGATGAGCTTATGTTGATAACCAATCTCATTTAACTTTGAACACATTTTACACTCATAAAAGTCTCTTGAAAGGCCTAAAAAGTAAAATATTTGAATTTGTTTTGAGATTTATAAAATGCGGTACCCTCCCCCCCCCCCCCCCCCCAGCATAGAATTTTTTTGTTCGGCCTTCAAACATTATTTTTTGAAGTACAAAATGGTGAACTGTAATATTTTGACACATTCTTAAGTAATTGGTACAACCGCCAATTTACGGATCGGTTTACGAAGGGATTGTGGGTAAACTCGTTCGAAAATGATTCATAACGCGGAGAACATGCAGCTCAGGGACGAGAGAATGCAGTCAATTGAATGTGATTACTTGAAAAATGAATTATGAACCCCCATACTTCTATTAGAAAGTTAGCGATATGATTAAGTCGTGTGTAAATTTAGTTTAAATGGCGTAACTTGATATAATTTCCTTTAAATACTCGTACACTCGTATTCAGCTCGATACTGTCTTGAAACATCATCCGACGTTAAATTCAACAACAAATGGTACACACAATAAAAACATGACATAAAACACAAATTTGATGTTTTCTATTTATGACGGAATCTTTTGTCCGACGTGTGATAAAATTAACATAAGATTTCCTCAGATCTAGTGTCTATTAACTATCTCAATTCTTATACCCGTATGTTTCATTGTAATAGGGAACTTAAGATCATACTTTTTAAATTTTGTAAAAAAATGACCAAATTAATTATATCATTACCGACGATTATTTACCGACGATTATTTGCCGACGATTTTTCGGTATCAGTATCAGGTCAGGATCCCGACAGGAAGTACTTGGGCCCTTAATTAGTCGTATCTGGTTCCCGGGTCAATGTTGCGTTACACTGGTTTACGTTACCGACGGTAGATTATTGTAACCGACACTGAAAGGGTAGAACCCATGTGGTATTAAATGTACTGTGGGTATACACTGTATGTGTGTATGCTTAGACATCGTCTTTTGTATACTCAAGTAAAGGATGGCGTTATACTGCTATGACAATGTCTTTTTCCTCAATGCCATAATTATATCAATATGCTATGATATGTGTCTAGCAAGAGAAAATATCTGATCGAAAATGAGGACTGAACCCTTAAATTTTACTGCTATCTATAGACGTAATGATAAATATAGCATATATCCATAGGTAACAAGTCTGAGGTCAGATCTATATTTGTCGGTGTAGTAGTGTGCGCCTGTCATAGGGTTCGATAGTTTTCACATACTTAAGAAGCCTAAATCTGTAATTCTGCCAATGAAAAAAACAATTAATTTATTAAGGATTTTGAAATTTTTTAATAAGGTAATTTTTCTGTGAATTGCCTTGTTTGTATTTTCGTTTTCATGCATATTTTGAAGCCTGCATGCATGGCGGCCTGTTGACGTTGCATTTTTGTTTCTGCACGATACAGGAACCATGGAGCTAAAAAAACAGTGAAAATAACAGCGTAATCCTTTGAAAGCAAATAGTAATCAAGGTTATTCTGGTAACTTATATATAATCTACAATCTGCTATTTCTGTTGACTGTCCTAGCTTCAATATTCGATTTGTGTTTATCACTTTGAAACACAGTTTGGTGTTTAAATAAATATATAAATACTTGTCATGATATGTTACATGTTAACAAGTCATTGATATTTGTTTCCTAAGTAATATTAAATAAATAAACGCACATATAATGTGATGTCATCGTCATGAAGTTGGCGTGCCGGATGATTGATGTATTTCACATTTGTCTCGGTAACCAATAAAACTGCTATGTATACACATATATCGATGGCTTAAAGAACCAGAAGGTCGTAACTACCAAATACGGCCTAATAAGACTCATACATATTTGAAATCTGCTTCACAAGGCGCTTCTTATGAGCCTATTGTCATGAAAATCTGAAATTATCATGTTGACCAAAATGAAGTTTTAGAAACGTGATTTCCCAAACGTGAAGAGTAAATTACAGACAGTTTTCTCTTGTTTTCTCAATATATCAATTTGGTAGTTACGACCTTCTTGTTCTAAGCCAGCGATATATATTTGATCAATTCTTACACAACTATTTTTATAACAAAATGATTCCTAGTTCAACTGGAAGTTCATTTATTCATTTATGTGGAAACAACCGTATTCTAACCATGGCAAGTAATTTAGCTCAGAACTCGAAGCTACTATAAAATCATTAATTTTCGTGGGGGATTAAATTTCATGAATGTTGTGGTTCATCTTCTACCACAAAATTTAATCCCATCGAACAATAATTTTGGCTCTTGTATTAATTACCTGAAATGCAAAATCCACGTATTAACGTCCCATCGAAATGGTCTTTTTTACCAAAACCACGAAATTTCGTCCCATCAAAATTAAATGATTTTACAGTATGTGGAAATGACAGTTTCCTAAGCATGGCAAGTAATTAACTTCGGAACTTGGAACGCAGGCTGCTATGTGTATTATCTGTTCCACGGAGGAGAAGACATTTGTTAGGAAAGATTGATGTATAGTTTGCATGACCAGATATCGTTTCTACATCTCGTGTACGTCTCGTGTAGGTTGCGTGTTGAGATACATCCTACTAGGTTAGTTCAAACCTTATTGTAAATACACGGCACCATCAATATATGACTGAGAGTCCTGGCAAACTGTCCGACTAAATCTACTTCAGTTGTTGTTGTATTATATCTAGGACATTTCAAAGTGTAGAAACAAGTGTTAAAATCATCAAATTCCTTGCAAACTGTACAACAAAATCTACTTCAATTGTATCATATCTAGGACATTTCCAAAGTATAATATAACTCTAACGCGTTATTGGGACCTGTGCCACCTAAACCAAACAGGCAAGTCAGGTAAAACAACATAAGGATATTGGAAAAGGGATTATCTTTTCAATGTGAATAGTTTGGCTATTTTGACCTGACCCTGAGCCTGAACTTCATGCAAGACTATATTACAAGGTTCTTGCGTTGAATATATCAATTTCCGCAAGCAAATCATGCAATATCAGTATTTCAGATTTGTGTTTGTATTACATCTCGAGCGTCTTCGTGATACTCCCCGATTGTGAAAACATGCACTGGGTGTTGTATACGTAGACAATATATCGACTGTTAAATTATGCTAATCAATAGGTCAGGCTCATGTCAATGTTGCCAAGCTATACTGTTATTTTAATTTACTTGGTGATGAAGTGAGCAGGTAAAATAAACTTCTGCTCTCCCTAAATCGATGTTATGGTCAGTGATTTCTGTTTATATTGACATTGCAGAATATCGTGTTAGAGTTATACCTATTCATGACTTGTGAGTGATTTGAAGAAGGGTTAGTTTGTACTTGTTATGATGCAGTCCGGGTCAACTCAAGTTAGGTGAATGGGCTGCCTTATGATAAATGAAAAATGGTTGAGAAGCAGCTTGAATTCAAATAAATATAAATATACCCACAATTTGACTGTATGGATCATGTTGACAAACTGCTGCATCACATCATGGTCACTCAGTGTGTGTAGAGGGGAGGGCTCATTAGGTTGGTTAGGTTAATGTTTTATGGTCGGATAATAATACACCAGAACTAGAATGAGGTAGCAGATTTCTCTCATATACTACACTACTGTACTCAGTGAACCTCTACCTCCCTCCTCTACTGGAAACTTTGATGTTAAAGCCGACCATTCTCGTACAACCAGTCTATTTTTCATCTGAAATATCTATAGTCTAGGGACTAACCGATGAAGAGCCGACCTGCAATAACAAATTGCTAGTTCTTAATATCACTCCCAGCGTATAAACCAAATTACTGTATGACTTATTGTGACACTATAAAATTCAACTTGTATGCCTTATTGTTATAAAAATCACATGTAACTATACTGTATATTGATCACTGTATGACTGATTGCGATTCAAAGCACATGTATCTTCCAATTACTGTATTTATGACTTATTGTTATACTATACGTTTCAATGTGTATACCTTATTGTGATACCGGCAATCAACTGATTAATACACTGCGTCACACTGTAAAAACGACCACCAAAACTGCAAATGCCAGTATTTCCACAAAAGTGTTTTTCAAGAAATTAGCTCTTCCATCATTATGATATATGAAATTTAAAATCCAATGCATTAACCATGTGATTATAGACACGGGGATTCTCGACTTAGATAATCCTAAATAAAAAAAAAATGACTGTTCTGAATCACTAAATGTGTAACGATACATAAAATGAACATGTAATTCTTTTTTCATTTAAACCATCAAACCTATGATGACTAAAATTAGAACAACATTAAAATTTATTTATGAGCACATATAAAACTCGACAACAATACGGAGGCTAGCGTGAAGGTAATATTTACAATGAACATCAAACAGGGGTTGTGATGATATTTACTTTATCCAAGTCATAATTCAGTATAAAGTCACTTCAGAAGTGGTTGGGGTAATTATTTTACGAGACTTCGGTGCACTCTCCGAGTCGGAGTCGTCGACGTACTTGTTCAGTTTTACTTGCAAAATGTTCACTTTTACATTAAACTGAAACATCGGGAGGGAAAAGAAGATAATGTGAATCGTATTTCAATGAATTTGAAATCAATGCCCGTTAGTTCTATTGATTTTGGTGGGTCGTAGTTTTAGCATCAGCCACTTCAATGAAATGTGAATAATTAAACATGGGTCGTCATCAATGTTAACTGTCTTGTCTTAATTGAACTCTGCATTTGTTGAACGTGAGACCGATAGTTTCAAATCTCCTGAAACATAGGAAATTATGTGTCGAAGTAAAACATCTGCATTTATTCCTCCAATTTGAAGATTGCCATCGTAGCCATCATTGTGTTAATTATCCTACAATTTACATAAAATGATTGATTGGCTCAAGTTTCGCTATATAGAATTGTTACATTCGTCTCTGAATAAATTTCTTTTACTGTTAGTTTAAATTTCTCTGAATTTTTATCATTCTTTTGTTAGCCTTGAAATTCATTTGTTTTGGCAACGAAATTTATTAATTGCTATGTGAGCCCTTGAAAAGACTAAATTGTCAATGTGGAAAAGTACTTTCTAAAAATGGTGAAATTTTTTTCATTGCACTTTTGGCGAATACGACAGTCAGAAATTATGACATTTTATATTAAGGTTTTTCTATAAAAAAATTATGTAAATTTTGTTCAGTAATATAAGGGGTTTCCCCCTGCCCCTATTAGCTTGCAATTATATTAAAGCAGCTGGATTTGCATGATGATATATTTTAGGGGTAAATTAGAAGCCTTCATCTCAAGTGTCTTTTTCATAATTTTGCACTGGATTTCATAATTTTACAGTCAAAATACCTAATAATTAAAAAGAAGAAATTGGCCATAATCCATTAGAATCCTGTAAGTGTCAATTTTAGGGGTCAGTTTAAGGGTCAATTATAACTGGTTGTGACAGTGCTTTGATTACTGCCTAGTTTAAACTTTGAATTTCTTTAATGTTATCTTGCATGATATAATACTGAAAATACTAAAATTATAAGGAAAATATTAAAAGTTTAATTGCATGTTTAAAAATACTTGAACAGTTTTGACACATACTTCAGTGAGGTTTTTTTATTGAATATGTTTCTCCTGTTTATGATCAGAGAACAAGTGCTTAGTTTGGTGGTTGATTAGTTTATCTAGCTGTTTGTCGACTCCACATCCAACTGTGTGGACAGACTTCATCCACCTGCCACACTCGTGCCGTAACATCCTCCGCCCTTCATCCACGAGTCCTCCACACGAGTCCTCCACACGCTTTATTTGTATGTCAGTATACCTCGACTTAAGTGCCCTTAACGCTCAATAAATATCAATACATATCATTTTAATTGCATGATGTTTTCATATTTTCAACCCATCCAAATGTAAAAACTTGCCCACTTTGATTACAGCATTATAAAAGTTTTGACCCAGAATCCTGCAGAGTGATTGTTAATTATGTTGTTTATTTATTCAAAATTTAAACAATTAAAGTAACAAGTTTGTCACGCACTGTATACAAACTAAACGTCACAAATTGTTTATTTAAAAGCCGGCTGTATTTCCTATCTATAAAGCCGCATCGTCAGTTTATTTACATTGAACAAAAAACCCTTTATTTTGCTTGGATTGTTTAAACAATTTTTTACACCCGAACGTTTGTTGAAATTGTAACATTGATGATACTCGTAAATGAAAAGTATCACTTGAAATTGACGAGTATCACTCGAAATCGACGAGTACCACTTGAGTAGTTTCGAGTTCAGCCATTCAGATCTGTCAAAGATGTTGACGGAACAATTGATTCGTTCGCTGTCGGATATTTACACAACGAGGAAAGCTCTTCGTACGGCTACAAAAGGTATCCGCAGACAAGAAGCTGTGTTGTGTCGGACGACGACTTTATAATGTCTCAATTGAATCTTTAAAAATTTGAAATTTGTAACAGTTTCAGTGTTTAATTCATGAAATAAGAAATCAGTGGTTTTTTTTAGATTTAGACATTATGTTAAACACCTTGTAACACATGTAACAAGTTTTGAAGTGTTTGCAGGTGAAAGGTGACGCCCGCCGGGCGATCCAATGCAGCAGCTCCCGATATGAATGTACCGCAGTGGGATTTTTTATAAAATAACCAAATTAATTTAATTTCTTCATATTAGAGGAACTTGTTAAATGGATCTTGAGAATGTTATTCGACAGATTTCTTGTTGCGTTATTGTTTTCGGTTGAAGGGGTAAGAGGGAAATGCTGGTGCCGAGATTGACTCTCCAATGTTTGTAGTAAATTTCTGGCATGCCACATCTGCACTCATCATGCCATAATAGTAAATTAATAAATTATAATAGTAATATTATATGAATGAGACTTAATTAAGTTCTAAAGACAGGTGAATTAATTATGTCGTACATACCTGTACATTTTTTTGTACCTATTTCATTTGCCCAGTGTGCACAGACTCATGATTAGGGGCTCAATTCGTCCCCAGGTTGTCCCATTGATGCGTTGGTTCTTGATATAGAATGCAATCTGCCAAGTTCAATGAATAGAGCACCTCAGCAATTCAAGTTTGCTGCACTTGTAAATTGTTACAAGTGCAGTGCAATTGTTCTTCCATGATATTGAATAAAGTCTTCTTCACTAAAATTGTTGTATTACTGTAAATTCATTTAATTTCAATGGCATAAAATTTCGAGGTTTTGGTAAAAGTGACCATTTCGATGGAACGTTAATTCGTGGATTTTGCATTTCAAGTAATAAATATGAGTCTGTCAAAATCATTGTTCAATGGAATTTTATTTCACATTCAAAGGTAAACCTCGAAATCCATGAAATTTAATCCCCCAAGAAAATTAATGATTTTACAGTAGTTGCTTGTTGAAGAACTAATTTGATACCTATTTTACAATTTTATAAAAACTGCATGGTTATATGAACCGACTGCCAGAATTATATGAAAAATATATGGTGGCACCTGATTAAACTGTTGCTGAACACAACAAAAATGGTATATATACATGACAAAGACAACATTGACACCAAAAAATAATAATACCAAAACGCTGCTTAACATGACAAAAAGACTACCGGTACATTTTTAATAATCTATATGATCATGCTACCATTGATATTCTGTATTTCAGTGTGAAGACTCCGACAAAAGATCCTCCTAAAAGTAACCCCAGTAAGCGACATCGAGAACGTCTCAACGGAGAGCTAGATCATCTCGCCAGTCTGCTACCGTTTGAACAAAGTGTCATCTCCAAGCTCGACAAACTCTCCATATTACGTCTAGGAGTTAGCTACCTCAGGGCCAAAAGTTATTTCCAAGGTAAGATACAAAAATGATGATATCGCTGGCTTAGAATGAGAAGGTCGTAAGTGCCACTTATGACCTTATAAGACAAATTTTAAATCTACATCACAAGGTGCGTTTTATGAGCCTATTTTCATGAAAATCGGAATTTGTCAAGTTTACCAAACTGAATTTAAAAAAGCTTGTTTACCATTTGTAAAGAGTAATTGTCAGACAGTTTTTCTTGTTTTCTCAAAATATTGATTTTGTAGATACGACCTTCTCATTCTAAGCCAGCGATATGACCCTGATCTCCCAAAGCATTAAAGAAACATACTTGCTGTCTCCTAGTGGTTGCTTTTTGATTTCTGGTTTTCAGATCAGTGAACACTATGAGCCTGAATGGGTTCTACTAACGAAGCATGTCAGGTAAAAATATCGGCTCTATTTGAGATTATTCTCAAATTTATTCTCAAATTTATTCTCAAATTTATTCTCAAATTTATTCTCAAATAAGAGTCTGAATTTGAGATATTATAGTTCAATGATGAATAAAAACTGGGGGCATTTTATGAGTGAGTAACATAGTCATAAAACAATGCAGAGAGATGTGCATAAAATATAGGATGACATATGTTTCAGGCTTTTACTAGAAATGTCAAATTACATTTACATGTTTTTCATTCCATGTTTTTCAATGGCAGCTGCATCTGTGACAGTTGAACAGAATTTGACAGTTTTTTTGTTTTTCAGAATCAAGTTTTGTAAAATATGGGACTTGTGTTTTTTTGTCACATTTTAATTTCATTGAGGTAGGAATATGTAATTAGTAATTTCAATTAATATATGAGAAATGTAATTATCTAACGAGGAATAATTAATGCAATTAGTAATTTCAATTTATATACAGAAAGTTCAATTAATTATCTAACGAGGGAATCAAACCAACCTTTTCATCATAGTTGAAGTTATTTTAACTCCCATCTGCTATTATAATGCAAATGTACATGAAATTGTTGTTTTCATGAAAATGACAAAAATAGTAATTGTTTTTAGATGTTTCAAATTTTGTAAATTTTACATTTATTATTATTCCCAGAATTTTGTATCATTTATAATTAATTTGAATGATTATTACCAAATATATATTTTTATAAGTGAGCCTCCAGCGAGCTGGCAATAATACCTATCTTAAGAAGTGTGAAAAATTTATATGAATGTGTATTATAAGATACCTTTTTAGACAAATGGCACCAAAACTACATTTTTCAGTGTAAAATACATTGATGACATAAAGTAGCATAATTTGAGAGTAATATATTAATAATTAGTAACATATTGTGTAATTAAAAAAATAAAGTCCAAACTGGTTATATTATCGGCCTCCTGGGGCCTTATTCACCAACGTTGTAAGTCTAAAAATCAGACTTAGACTTAAAAATGTCATTATTCATAATTACTGGCATTTCTTTGAAATGCGATTTAACTGTGTGAAATTTAAGCTGACTATTTGTTGTTACCCACTGAACATGTATACCAATTTATATCAAAATCGGTACATTTATAACAACATGAGAGCGAATAGAACATTTGACAATGTAAAGTCTAAGTCTCTGTTTTAGACTTACAACGTTGGTGAATAAGGCCCCTGTACAAGCAAAGTTGTGTGATAAAATGTTATATCATTGTCTAATAATTGTGATAATTTTTTATGATGATCAAGATTCATTATCGGTGACTTCAGTCCCCAACCTTGTAACCTGACGAACAAATTATTTGATAAAAAAGGAAAAAACATCATCAGATCTGATCTCTGAAAGTGAGGCCATATTGGTTTAACAGTTGTGTCGGACATGTGTGTATCATACAAGTCAATCTGTATAACATTTGACATTAATTTAATTGCCAACTTGTGCCTTTGCAGTAAATTAGGCCTGAATAATTAAATTTCTTGGTAATTATCCCCTTCCTTTAAAAGGCCTTAACTCCAGACATTTGAAAATCACTACAAAGTTGTTTAAAGAATATTCAAATCATAAATGCTTATTGAAACAGCTTGATTTTTTAATCGCAGTTTTCATCTAAAATGTATTATAAAACATTATCAAAATATGTCAAGTAAGATCTAAGTCATCATTTTAACTGATAAACTTAACCAGGGATGATAAATTAGAGAATAATACTAGTATTAGGCCTGAAACTTATCCCAGTAAGAAAAGTTATAACATACATACACATTTGATATTATTTTTCCTGGAATTCGCAAACGCTATGGTACTTTTCATATAATTCTGAATCCTTTAAGAGTTCATTTAAGGCCAAGTTATTCACTTTTAGAAAAATTTAATCTGCACATTTTATTAACAGAAATCCTAAAATATTTTAAATCTATTAAAAAAGGAAATCTGGAAAATGGAACCCTGAACCAAAAAACTTGCCCTTTTAGTCTAAAAAGTCCTAATAATGAAGTGACAAATAATGAAGTGATTATAAAATGGCAGTAATATTTTATATAATTAACAACATGATATCATCTTATCTTTTCTAATAAATTGATAATTACATAAAGTTATCAATGAATCTCTTATTATTAATGATAATTCATCTTTTATTATGATAATAAATCAGGGCAATATTGAGGCATCATGCTCATTCAGTGTGGAGATATTCTATAGGATGGTTTCTAGCCAGCCAGGGGCCTTATACACCAATGTTGTAAGTCTAAAACTCAGACTTAGACTTTTTTATGCCAAATGCTTTATGCACTCTCATGTTGTTATAAATGCACCAATTTTAAAACTAATGGGTATACATGTTCAGTTGGTAACAACAAATAACGAGACATTAATTTCATATAGTTAAATTTAATTGCAAAGAAATGGCAGTGATTATAAATGTTGTCAATTTAAGTCTAAGTCTGAGTCTTTGTTTAAGTCTAACAATGTTGGTGAATAAAGCCCCTGGTTGATTGTTGCTAAGTTATCCTGGACGTGTTCTAGGGGTAAGGTTCCGGGTGACCATCAATTCCTCAAATATTAAAAAAAAATTACAAATGGCTTAAAAATTTTGAATGATGAACTATAATGATGAAAAAGGCTTATATGTTTAAACGTTATTGAAAGAGGGAAACTTTACTATCGGGTGTTTTCAAATAATTGAGTTACAATACTTCTTGTTGATACAATAAAAGTATAAAAAAATAATGGTATTTTGCGTATGCTAAATTTTGAACCAGACGTTTAATAAATAAGGGAAATATTAACTCATAATTCTCTGAATTCGTAAATGGAACAATTTTGTTTATTCAGCATTAATATATAATAATAATAACTGTTTTTTAACTGTTTCAATTACTTGGAAATTAAGTCATTTTTGTGATTTTTTTATCAAATTAAATCAGTGATGTATGAATTTTGAAAGAGTTTTGAAATTTTGCTGAGCTGGGATATTTTGTTATAATTAATAGAAAAAATTTTTTTTGTTGTTTTTATTTGCAGTTGATTTAGTAATTGAGACATCAGGCACACTTACAGCATGTTGTCTTTGATAATGTCGTGTTTGTTTAATACACACGTCAAAGGGTGTGAGATTTCCTTGTTATCTCAGTAAATCATAGGAGATAATAGCAATGCACACAGAAAGAGAGAGGACTAAATGATAATTGTAAAATCATTAATTTTTATGGGGATTAAATTTCATGGATTTCGTGGTTCATCTTCTACCACAAAATTTAATCCCATCGAACAATAATTTTGACCCATGTCTTTATTACCTGAAATGCAAAATCAACAAATTCAGGTCCCACAGAAGTTGTCTTTTTTAACAAAACCACGAAATTTCATCCTATTGAAATTAATTTATTTTACAGTTACTCCCTCGGACATTGTGCTATCTGTAAACATTGTAACCTCACACCGGCCTACGTCGCGGGCTACGTACCGGGCAACATCTCCTAGTCGTTCTACGTTCTCTGTACTTGGATCATATTTGATTAGCTCGCTGTCACATCCAACAAAGAACCCCCATTGACAAGCTATGATCAGTGACAATACAACACGTCGTCGACAATAATGACGGTCGTCGATGGAAACTAACATCCTCTATGTTCAGTTATTCAGTTACAAAGTAACTGATATTTTTACTATTCAATGGGTAAAATTGTCTCAGTTTTTAATGGGTTTCCAAGTTAATTTACTGAATTAAAATTTTTGAAATTAAATCAATATGTTATTAAGAAAACAATCAAGTCCTTGTTGGTTGATCGGAAATTTCAACATGATTGATGTCATGGTTGAATTAATTCGTACAAACACAATATCTTGTCTTCAATATTTCAAGAAAGCAATTATTGTTCTTTATTATAATGTGTTACAAAATTTGAAGTAAAAACAGCACTGCTTTATGATTGTGGTCCATAATGAAATGTTTTTGAAAAATATGATAT
Organism: Spisula subtruncata; assembly: GCA_963678985.1. Classification (NCBI taxonomy): domain Eukaryota; kingdom Metazoa; phylum Mollusca; class Bivalvia; order Venerida; family Mactridae; genus Spisula; species Spisula subtruncata. The sequence goes on along the minus strand of OY787664.1, from coordinate 52,503,496 downwards.
CCACAGAAAATAAAAAACATTTTTTTACATTATTATTGTAATTATTATTATTATTATATAATATTTTTTTTTTATTATTGTTATGTGAAATTTAAGATAAATTGAAACAATTTTTTTTAGAAATATTCCATATTTAATTTGATGAATGTTACCTAATATTTGTCACTACTTTTTATCAACACTAATTTCCCTTGATTGCTATGGACAGTGACACATTCCCTCAAGTACAAATGTAGGCCTTAATTGTTACATGGAAGTTATAAGTAAATAACCCACATTATAGCCGAAAATCATTAAATACTTGAAATGGTACATTTAGTTTGAAAGCTTTTTGTGAAGTTTTTTGCATGGATGCTTTGCAGAGAAATTAGGTAAACTAATCCTCGAGTCCCTGAATCACAGTATAATAGCTGCCTGACTTTCAAACATTTGACAGGGGACACAATGCTGGCACATCCCCGGCAATCCATCCGTACCAATTTTCTAAATTCCTCAAAATCAAGTAGAAATTTCTCATGAACGGACCGAACCTATTTGTATGTAGATATTATTGTTCTGATTCGAAACTTTGAAACTGCAGAAGTTAGTTTGCGTATCACAGTCCGCCGAGCTCCATTACGTTTTGACAATAGCTCATGTAAATACCCAGCTACATTGTTTAATATATTTTATACTCTATAGTGTGGTTTACGTTTTGATCAGAACTTGATACGATTTCTGTCAAATTTGGTATGACAGGTCAAAATTTATGGGAGATTTAATGTAACCATTAGTTAAATATGGACGGCATTTTTTTATAATCCTAGATGAGTAGAGAATTTTAATTTGGCATGTAATTGTGATTTTGGCACAAATAATTTTTGGGAATTATCCATAATTATTGTTCTACATAACCTTGTATAGGGAATATGTCAGAAGTCCATATATGGTCGTGTCGGTGTAAAACTGAGGTAAACGACTAGTCAGGCTAGATACCGGTAGCACAGTTTGTGTACAAGCCTCTGGGTGTGGATATATTGCTCATAATTACAATAGTAAATTATTTGGTTAATTTTTTTTTCAACAATTCTTAGTAGCCATCTTATTGAAGTCTATTAGGGTTACTGCAGTGGACTGTCGTATTATCATATTAAAGGCACTGATCACATGGTTCTGATTCCTGAATTTTCTCAATTTGAGTCAAAACTCAGCTTAAATATTAAAAAATCATCGAACCTTTCTGATCTAGATCACACTCGTAACCAATATCTCAAATTTAAAACTCTTGACCCTTTTATTAAAGAACCTAATTCAAAGTGCTCCAACTTCAGCGTTAATTGTCTCAAGGTCACAAACCACCAAATAGAGTTGTTCTTTAACTCAATGTAAAGGGACCTTCGTCAGCCAAAAAAAATGTCAACTTTTTGTCCATGGGGCCCTCTCAAAATCTTTTAATCAATAGAAATAGCATCCAGCTTGAAGAAAATGAAAAAAAAGTAGGGGGTCATGTATTATATAAGAAAAATTTGGTTCGTCAAACGCGGTGAACAGATTTTCTCACATGTACGGATTTACTCACTGTCCGTTAGCCCCAACCTTACTTTCACTTTCATATTTAAGCCAGAATACAAAATATTTCTAAATAAAACCATTTCACTACATCACATACATGCATACAAAGCATTTAACACCAATTTCATGATTCTGATGCTGATTTGTCAAGACATACCCCCATTTCCAGTCGCTTTAAAGTTTTTAAACAGACTATTTGACTGTATCTGAATTTGGTCCGCGTAGGCATTTAGTGGTTATTTACCTCAAACTAAGACTCTGTGATTTGAGTATTATCTCAATCTTAACCAATATTTTTAAAACCTGACTCTTAAAATTTTTCTGCAAAAGTTTGGAAAAACAATTGATAGATTTTGATCGTAATAACATTTTTGGAGTGAGATCTGTACCTTTATTTAAGAAAAAGGAAAAAAAAAATTATCTGGTGTGAGGTACCGTTAAATGAAAAAGAAATGGAATTACCCTTGTGGGCCCGTAATTTAAAATTATGTTTTTTAACTTTAGTACCTTTAATTACCTGTGAGGTAGAATTCTGTCAGAGGATAAATCTGGCTGAATTATTGGAACAAATTTTTGAATCAAAGTTGAACAGATGTTACTGGTTATTCAGGTACTGATGAGAGAATTTTATGACAAAATAAATGTCAACATGCAGATGTTCATTTTGAGATGAAAACTCAATAATCAATCTTTTTTTCAATTTTTCACTTTATCAGGTAAATTATTGGAAGAAATGTTTTTTCAGTGCCATTTATATAATACGGATAACATACATGTGCAAACACTCTTTTCACAATAGTGCATACAGAGAGGCCTCAGTATCTGCATATCTACTGATGTGGAGGCAAAGAGCAATGCACCCATCCATTTGTATGTCCATCTGTTTGTCCGTCCATTACAAAATATCTTTGAAGTCCATCAATGCATTGATTTCAAACTTGGCGTACTTGTTTACCATCATAAATATATTACATTATCAAAGCCATGTAACACTATCAAACATTTCAACAGAATCCTGGCCTCTTAGCTATTTGTTATAGACAAGCCTTCCACTGGGGCATAAGCGTTTACTGAAAGCAGTCTTGTTTCCATGAGGCCCTCCTTTGCTGTTAACCCTTCCTTTGCAGTGTGAAGCCCTTTCATTATTGTGCAAGGCCCTTTCTTTGATGTGCAACTAGTCCATTAAGGCCCTTCCTTTACTGTCAAATCTGTCCAGAGGCCCTTTTACATTTATTGTGTAACCTGCCATATGACCAGAATCTGATGATGAATATGTGATGAATTGCTCATGAATTGACTATTCTCGACCACAGTTAGGCCTTTCTTCTTTTAAACTGCCCAACATATAACCAGTCATGAATGGACTATTCTCCATCACTGATTACCTGGGACGAGAGTCTTCAAGGTCGTCTCTAGACAGGAATATGTATGTTATTCTCATAAAAGCATTAATCAGCTCACAAACTTCTTTCTAATCATTTCTTCATAAAATCAATAACATTGATAATACAAATGTCGACATATGTCTGAAAGATATAAAATGTCGACATTGGTTTGCGGGAACCTGGGAACCTGGAACTCTAGACGTTGGATTAATTACATACACCTTTCGGTTTTTACTACGGCAAATCAATTAAATAAGTTTGGACTATCTATACGGTGTATCTGTCCATCACTTGGGGATTTCTCAATGTATCAAAAACTGTTTGATCTGTCAGTATATAAGATATACTCGAGGCAGCTTCATAAATATTGCATGTTAATGCTACTGTATAAATCTAGCGATAGACTTCATTAGCTGCTTCTGCTATTCCGATATCTAGAAATTCTCTATTCCTCAATATTTTTTAGCATATCTTATTCACAAGTTTAATTAGTATGTCCATTTTTCAGCCCATTTTAAACGCAATGAAATTTAAGATAACCTATACTATTGGCACGATAGAAATTAATTATTTGTGATTGTGCGCAACATAGTATTTTTATTTTTTACTTCTTAAATTTAAATGAAATTATTATCTCCCTTTTTTCTTAACCAAATAATCCCTCTTTCATTTTGTTTCAACTAAATAATATCTCCCTTTTCGCTCAACCGAATTATCCCCATTCCATTTTATTTTATTAAATTATCACTCTATCCATTTTTGTTTCTATTTAATTATCTCCCTTTTTTCCCAACCAAATTATCCCTCTTTCATTTTGTTTTTTCTAAATAATATCACTCTTCCTATTTTTCTACTTCATAATTTTCATAGTGTAGAAGAACAACTTGAAATTCGCTTTGAAAAATATTTTTAAAAACCTGCAAAAATAAAGACTTTCTATATGCCATAGAACGATTTAAGTCGCTGCAAACTATAAGGGACTAGGCCAGGACACCAGAAATAATTGTTTTAGATGTTTAAAAAATTTATGATAATCGTTAAATTCTGACATTGATTTGCAATCTTAAGAAACTAATGATTATCGAAAAAGAAATAAAGTAACTGCCTACCTGACATATTCATTCAGAAAAGTCAGATTAGTTTTATTTCATTATATAAATTTGCAATCATTTGTAGCTGAGACGGCATTTGGTCGGTATCGATTAACCCATAAAGAAAAAAATATTTGACGGGGATAAAAAAAAGTCAAAGATCCCTTTTATAAATGAGATTCCAGAAATCTCCCATTGACTGATTGTATTGTCTACTTTGATTTGTACTTAATTAAAAGTTAATTTAGTGGCAATAAGTCTTTATGAAAGTCTTGTACGTTGCAAATTGACAGGTGCCCCGCTAATTAATTGGAAATACCTGCTTCGGAAATGAAGGTTTTGTTTCGTCCCAAGGGAGCTTATGTTTCTGTGAATGATGGATAGTTCTATGTAGGGCTAGTACGGGGCTTGTATGGGGCGCCATCTTAACCTATCATCTGTATTTCTTCTTATGGGGAAAAAAAATTCCTTGAACGAAAACAATAAGTTAATTAATTAATTTTGTAATTTGATTAATATAAACCATGCTGAGGTATCGTCTAGCCACAATACGGTAAAATCATGTAATTCCGAGGGGACAAAATTTCGTGGTTTGGGTAAAAAAGACCATTTTGATGGGAAGTTTAATTTGTGGATTTTGTATTTATTGTAATAAATACAAGGGTTAATATTATTGTTCAGTAGGATTTGATTTTGTGGTTAAAGGTGAACCTTGAAATCCACGAAATTTAATCCCCCACCAAAATTAAAGATTTTACAGTACATGAAGGGTCTGCTATGTCAGTCTGCAAATGTATGAGTTAAATATTGAAGTACCAGTTCTTTTATATAATATATTTCATTTGTTTGATTTATGGTTATTGAAGCTTGCACCGTTTGGAATAAATCTTTCACCAGAAAGTTGCATGCCATAGTATGCAGTGTAACCTCTTGGCAGTAACCTTCTTTACTATGATCCTTTCAACAGCAAATCCCTTGACTGTGTTCCTTATGACAGTCGCCCCTTTAAATATGGGACTGTCAACAGTGACCCCTTAACTCTGATCCTTTTGAGCTTGACGCCTTGTCTTTGACCCTTTCAACAGTGATTCTCTGGTTTGAGTGAAATCTCAGTTTGAGTGGAGATTCGTGCTTGAGATTTATCAGAAGAACAGGGCCTTGTTCTTTGACGTTCTTACTTATTTCTGACATATATATATGTTCGAAAATTTTGAGTACCCGGTTAAAAAAATGACAGTTTAAGAAATCAAGTGATGACAATCTCGTATAACTGATGTCCTAAGCAAAGCGCTACGTCGCACTTTCCATAGGAGGTGCTGCATGCCTCCTATATTTAATTGAATTGGAGGTAACTGAATGAAGGTTCTCAGTAGCGCTTAACTTAGGCAACAGAAACCTAAAAGCCAGGTATATTCTGTGTATCTTTAGTGAAATTTAAGTAAAATAATAATAAATTGACAAAATCAAGTGATGAAAAAATAGGAAAAAGCCGAGAACTCACTGTATAAAAATAAAAATGTTGGGAGGTGTGTGTGTGTAACATTTCTCTCTCTTCTCTCCTGTCAGAGGTACTGAGATTATATAGGAAGAACTGGACAAGTTTTCATGGAGGAAAACTAATCAATGGATATAATATTGTGCTGTCAGAAGTTTCCATTAGTAGAAGATGGAAATCATCAGCGTATGTCTCGATTCTTCCATTAACTCCTCTCCTCCTACAAAACTCAATTGCTTTTTCATTTTCTATTTTCTATCAACTATGCTGTGTCTGTTATAACACCAGTGTTGGAACTAGTACTGGTGTTTTTCGTTGAACGAAGTGTACGCTCGGATCTCGGTCATGTGAACATTTTACCTGTCTGTGACCTAATAGTACAATGACACTAACAATAATACAAACCCATCATATACAACATCACAGTGGTAAGTGCGCTTTGCTTTCCACCAGGTGACCTGTGTTCAAATCCGAATGGAGGCACTCTTTTGCCTGCAATGTTTCAGCAGAAAGCTGCATGACTGGCAAATAAAGGCTTGAGTGCCTTGACCCCGATTTATACCTGGGTCGATGGATGAGGCGCGGCGAGGTAGGGAAAATAGGAAATAGGGAAATACCAACAAAACAAATAATAACAACAACATCATCATAAATACAAACAAAACATCTGGTTGACTGTCTCTATGTTGCATAAAGTTCATGTCACTCATTCCGTACTTGATTACTGGGTACATTAACAAACACTAGGGACAGCCTTATTCTCAGGTGTTTATGAAACATGTGTTCTTTCATTTATCTAACCTATCATTATCGCACCATTATTATTACTAGATTTCATAATTACCTTACATACTCAGCTTGATGTATGAAACAAAGCCGAGAACTCACAAAGAAATCTGTTGTCTTTCAACTAAAATTATAAATTTTTTGTACTCTTCTTCTGAAGAGTAAGCTGTCATAATTTTGTCTTTAATTACAGAACAAGAAGAGCTTGTCGTTAGTTTATAACATCCATATTCTGTCTTAGTCAATCATTTTATCTCCATTTCATTGATTTCTGTCATTTTAGCACCAGCTTTCCTTGAAAATATCCCATAAACATGGAACCTCTCATATTGCTAAGTCATTTCTGATCTCCTCCAATTTGAAGAGTTTGTTGTATTTATCTCCTCCACTGAAGAGCTCTTCATTATCATTAGCACTGTATTTATGTACACATTTTATAACTTCAGTTGTCGATCATGTCAAAGATACGATTGGTAATTTCTGTAATTTTGTGACAAAGTTCATCATCTTAATGTTTACACAGAATTTGTAATTATAACAAAAAAATATGAGTACACAATCGCTATGGAAACAGACTTTAATTAATAACATCTTTTTATTTAAAAATTGATAATAATCATCTCAGTTTTAAAGTTAATTAGTTCTCTTCATCATGCTGTATTTTGTATGAATTTATAAATTCAGATTATACTGTAAAATCATTTAATTTCAATAGGACAAAATTTTGTGGTTTTGGTAAAAAATTCGATTTCAGTGGGACCTTTATTTGTGGATTTTGTATTTCAGGTGATAAATACGAAAGTTAAATTATTGTTCAATGTGATTTGATTTTGTGGTTTAAGGTCAACTATGAAATCCGGGAAATTTAATCCCCTACGAAAATTGACGATTTAACGGTATTCTAATATTTCCATATAGCTAGGAAATCTGACAGTTCTGATAAATATTTTTTTCTTTTGTTAAGTTTGGTGAAACAAAGGAATAATAAAATGGGGATAGCAAGTTTTTAAAAAATTCCTTATGTTTAATTTTCTGATCAGTAATTTTTATTTCATTACTGTTTTAATACTTTTTATAGATTCAGAGATAAACATTAATTAAAGAATGTGTATTTTGAGTAGTATCATGTACCAATCAATACATGTAATAATGGTATGAAAATATAGTACACATATCAATTGTTATAATTAACAGCAACTGTACATGTATCAATTGTAGTAATTAATAGAACCTCAGTATAAAAGCACAAAAAAACCTCGGCTTAAAACTCGGGAGTCACTTCTGGATACAGCCCGTGGTTACATCGGCATTAAAACCCGGAAGTTACTTCTGGATAGAGCCCAGGGGTATACATCCACATAAAAACCTGTGAGTTACTTCAGTATAAAGGGCCCAAGCGTTACCTCTGTAAAATAGCCTGTGGTTACTTCAGGTTAGAGCCCGGGGTTATATCTGCATAAAGCTCAGGGTAACTAGGGGTATACTTGGCACAAAATCCTGTGTAGCCTGGTCATGAAGGCCCTGAGCCCTTTAGCTTAGTAAAAAGCCTGGGGTAACCTTTGCATAAAGTCCCAGCCGTTAGCTCAGTAAAAGCCCAGGTAACCTTTGCATAAAGGCCCAACCGTTAGCTCAGTAAAAAAGCCCAGGTAACCTTAGCATGAAGCCCAGCGTGACTTACCTCAACATACAAGACCGGGGTAAACTCAGGAGTCAGGATATTCTATCTCAGCGTGAAAGCCCCAGGAATGACTTATAGCCTTGTGTTAGAAACACATTATATGGAACTACCATAATTTCTCTCCAAGAGAAGCAATCAATATAGGAAAATGCTACAAAATCTTGCCTGTCCTAGTTTCTAACTCATTCTTAAATTACGGAAAATAGCTCAAATATTGATATTCCTGAGAAGGAAAATGAAAATATTTTGTCATGGAAAATGTAAAGCGTCCCTAAGGTGTTGGTTTTTTGGCAAATAAAATGGCTGCACCATGGTAAAATGGCACAGTGGTACAATATGAACAAAATATGATAAAGTATCATTGATGAGTTGTGTCTTGTAGAAATTACAGAAAATGAGGGAACAGTCCACCATTATACACAGTGTGATGGATGGGTAGTGTTTATAGTACCATAGCAGTGTTTACGCTCAGATAAGGTTATGTAGTGCCATACAAATGTTTAAATGTTTCCTATGCACCAGTCAATAATAGTCTGTCTAATTCCCCCTGTATACTCGCTACCATCACCCCCATCCCCACCCCCGGGTGGGCATAATATTGACTAGTGCACTGTCTGGTCTGTAAAGAATTCCCTTGAAAACAGTAAAATGTGGTCTTTTATGAAAGATGGTTTATGTGTTTCTGTTAACAGAATGATTATTATGTATTGTATATATGCAACCCACCTTAAGTTTTCTTCACTTTGAGTGTGAGAGGTCTTCAGTTTGATCCCCTGCCTCGGCATACCAGAGTCTTTGAAAATGGAACTGATATAGTGATTGTAAGATCAATGAAACTTGACTAGTTAGTATCTCTGTGTGTAGAATCACATGATCAAATCGATTGAAATGAATGCGGTTTTACGCTCAAAACTATTCCTATTTCGTCTGCTAACGGTGAGTTTTTTCTTGATTATAACGATCGTGCATTTAATATGGTTATATTATATAGCCTAAAGTACTTTCCGTATATGTAAGAATACCTGGCAAGTACCGAGTTCGCTCTATCTTGAGCTGTTTTTAATTGATGCTCGACCAAATGCAGTTTCCAACCGAGTGTAATAATTTGGTCGAGCATCAATTAAAAACAGCTAACAGTGAAATTGCAATAGTTTTGAACGTAAAACCGCATTCATTTGATCACGTGATTCTATAAACTGTATCTGTATGACTGCAATACAGTTTAATTATTGTGATCTGTGGGACTTAAAACAATATTGTAATTCATTTATTCCTGGGTAGCTCGATATGTTAAGCAATGTTTTGGTCCTAAGTAATCACATTGTTGCCTGGTTTTACAGTATACAGGAATATTTACAGACAAATATGTTTGCGTGTGTACCGAAAGTTTGGCACAAAACTGTTGGGTAAAAACGTTAATGTAATATGTGCCAAGACGTAACTATGAATGTCTGGTTAGGGCAATCTGTACAAGGAACGTTTGTTGTTCTACTAAACAATTCTGTTCTTTTATTTATTTGAGTTCAACTTTGTATCTCAAGAATTTGTCAGTTGAAGACGGCAGCAGATTCACCCTACCAGTTTTCCTGGACTCACCTCTACATGTGTACTCACAGTGTATAACGAGTTGATTTCTGGAAATTGCAATAAGGCATACACATTGAATTATATGGTATGACAATAAGTTATACAGTATGTGATAAGATTTTGTCTTAAAGGGAAGATTTCCACAACAACATAGTATGAACAATACCGGTATATTTTTATTATTTTAATTTTTATGATAGATTCTATTATACATTTTATTTATCAAACTATGAAAAGTTTCCTTTAAACGTGCCCAGATCACACGAGTCATGAAAAACACATCTTGTGTTGTATTTACAGTCCCATTGCCATATTTCTTGTCATTTCTCAAATTTCCTAATTAATTGTTCTTTGAATCCTACAGAACAATACAAGAATAAAGCCATATTGTCAGTATTTAGATTAATACCACGTTTGATACGCGCTGACAAGTGGAGAGGATTATGGGGGATTGACTGCTTCCTACCTTAATCTGTTTTCAAAACCGTCCCTGGTAGAAAATTAATTTTCATAAAAAGACATTAATTTGTCGATATTTGTCGATATTTGGATATTTGACGGTATGATGTACACTATGCAGAGAAAACTAATCGGCTAGGAATGGATTATGGGCTGGTAATGAGTCTAATATGATTTAATGTGTAAGACTGAGTGACAAATTGAATGTAATTGGGTGTAAAATTATCCCATATGTTGACAATTCCATGTTGCTCCTGTGATCTCTCGGACCACGATCCTCCTTGCGATCCTCCTGTCATCCTCCTACCAAGTACTCCTATTAAAGCGGAGTTACTCCTATTTTCCTTGTTAATTTCTGGTTTTCCAAGTTCACCTTATTTTGAACAAAGGTACATTTGATTCATTTTATGACTCTGTCCCACATTTATAACCACTAGAATTAATACATTTCTTGTTAATGCGTCTAAATCCCTTTTAAATCACATTTTAGTGCATCTTGTAAGATGTTTTGCTTTATCACTCCTATTTTGGATTTAAACGAGCTTGGCAGGTAATGCTCCTACCATGCTTATGGTATCACAGACTTCATATTTTATACATAACAAGCCTTGTCTGATTTTCTCCGACAGAAAATCTTTGATTTACTACCATGCTTCTTGAACGATATTGATTCAATATTCAGACAAGTAAAACATTGATGGAAATATCAAATGACACCTTTTAGAAATTAAAAAATTTGAACTGATTTCTAGAAATTTGAGGGCTTCTTGCAAAGCTATGGTAAATGCCTCTTTAAATTGATGTAGCTAGTAATACCATAGTTTTGCATAATGCCCTTGATTTAAAAAGACCATATTTTGACATGTTTTAAAAAGATGTTTTAAAGAGTTAATTTAAAAAAAAAATCCCTATTTATCTGCCTTCTTATTGTAATAAAAGCGCTGAAAGAACAGGGTTGTTTCTGTGGAAAGACATTTATATTTCCAGTCACAAAGCCTGTGGCACATGCCCTGAGTCTGAGTAGGAATTTATTTGCGGAATTTAGTTTGGTTTGAAATGACGAAAATCATAAATTTTTAGAACTATTTTCATCTTGCACTCACTTAAAATGCATGTAACTCTACGATATGGATTTATTGGAAAGGTAGTAAAAACAAATTCTACTTTTATTCTGAAACATTTTTATTATGAACGTTTTATCGAGGAGAAACTTGGCTATTTGTAATGTTCCAAGTACAGGTAAATTGCTTGTCTAATGGTGGACGCTGCGAGACAGGAAGTTGATAGATCGTACCTGGAGACATCGCAGGTCATAGCACTTAGACCAGTTTCCTGTCATTTACAAACTCGCTGCTGTTAACCTGCGACGAGATATTGTAAATTGAGGGTCATTATCTTTGTGTTTACAAAATTGGTTTGTTTTTCGTTAATGGAACAGTGCACAATGGTTATGGTCGGTTTTTATAATTTACGAGGAGAATAAAATTGAATGTGTAGGCTGATGTATCGGTATACAAACTGTTTACTTTAATATTTACTGTTTACCTTTAGCTCAATTTGTAAATATTACCATGTGATTTATACTTTACTGTTTACCTTCCACTCAATTTGTAAATATTACCATGTTTTTTACAAATTTTCAAATTGATTTCAACTGCTTCTTTTACTACTAACGTATATGGCGAAAACAAAAGGGTCGAGTAAATAGAGTATTTGCTCTGCATATATTTGTTTTTCTAACTCTGAGTACAGATTTCTGACATATAAAGATTCCTGATATGTTTTCCATTGATTTATCATCGAACTGTTTAAGTTTCTTTCAACAGATTTTCAAAATTGTAAAAAAAACCTACACCATACTGTATGGAATATAGATATTATTGTATTTACTTTATACAGATCTCTCAGATCATACTGTTTCATTTCCTGGAACTTGTAGCCAGCTCATTATGACCTTTACAAATTAACCTACATTTTGAGCCAATGAAATTATAATTTTTGGCGGTAAAATAATAAATCAAGTCATTAAGATTTTGCTCTACATTTTGAGCCAATGAAAACACTGGGTAAAATTTTGTGACACACCTTTTGAGCCAATGAAACTCAGATTTGTGGCGGTGAAATACAAAATTTAGATATTAAGATTTTGCTCTAAACAGAATCATGTTTTTGGGCGAATTTTTCTAGACCAATCTTCGCTTGCTTTGCCCTTTTCATCATTGATAATTTACCTAATATGTTCTAAATACCTGTATAACTAGGTGAGGTAGGCATTATAATAATTTTCAAACCGGTCAGTTTCTGCTCTGGTTGCAAGTTTGTTTCTTAGTAAGCAAACAGTCATGTTTTATCATCATAAAGAAAAAAAGAACAAAATTATTTCAGTAATTTTTGGATGAGTAATGATGTCATACTCGTACAAGCGTACGCGAGCGCAGGATGCCGGTCAAGATGTCGTCTGCTGTCAGACAGGATGTGCAGTCTTGTCGGGATTGTCGGGGGTTGTATAGAAAATCTGGTGGGTCCGTCAGACTATAATACAAGCATTGTTTTAATGTACAGCTGTCATTTTCAGCTGATGTAACCCGATACCCTACCCGCGTTATAGTCTACGGTGTCGTTCAGCAGATAATCTCTCAATTATTTCTATCCTATTGTAAAATCATTAATTTTCGTGGGAGATTAAATTTTGTGGGGGATTAAATTTCGTGGTTTACCTTCTACCACAAAATCCAATCCCATCAAACAATAATTTTGACCTGTGTATTTATTACCTGAAATGCAAAATCCACAAATTTAAGTCCTATCGAAATCACTGTCTGGTCTTTTATCAAAACCACAAATTTTTGTCCCATGGAAATAAAATGATTTTACAGTATAATGATACTATATGAGTCAGTTAGTCAGTTAGTCAGTCGTGTATCGGGTGGATTTGCTAACTGACCCGTACAGACATTATATGTAACCCGATGCTCGCTGGGTCCCTATTTGTACCTGTGTCAAAACATTGTACCTATGTTTTGTAATTTGAGATGATTCTAACTGTTTCTTCTGATATTTGAAATCTGTATATTGGATATGATGTACAGACATTGAGAAGTTTGTCTTGATAGAAAATAACCTACTGTAAAATCATTAATTTTCGTGGGGGATTTAATTTCGTGGATTTCGTGGTTCACCTCAACCACGAACTTTAATCCCAACGAACATCGATTTTGACCCTTGATTCATTACCTGAAATGCAAATCCACAAATTCAAGTCCCAACAAAATTGTCTTTTTTACCAAAACCACGAAATTTCGTCCCAACGAAATTAAATGATTTTACAGTATTTGTTTTGTCCAAATTCGTGGGCTGTATTACTGGTTCTCGACAAATTATTTAAATTCTTTTTTTTTTCTAAAATCTAAGAATATATAAGTGCTACATGGCTCTGCATAGGTTCAAGTTATAAATATTGATTGCCATGGGTCCAAAACTCAAAATGACATATACCTTAATCTAGAAATGTATTAATAAATGCTTAAAATTGATTTTATTATGAAATAAAATGAAAATACTGAAATCTTTATTGGGTCCTTATAAAAATCGTATATGGAGTTCAAATTTGGGGTAGATTTCTATGTTAGTAGAAGCATATTATTATATGATTTTTATGTTTGAAGAAGTCAAGGCTTGAGACTATGTGAATTTTAAAAAGATATATAATAATTGGGAATTTTTTCAACAACAACACGTATTCTGTAGAATTATTATTATTATAGTAACGTTTCGGCCGAGGCCTTCTTCAGAATAACAATACAACGGATGTGACGTCATGACGTTAACGTAACATGACGTCGCACAATTGCGGGAAAAACAAACAATGTAACAAATCAATAAAGTTCGAGTTCAATAATATACGGATCAGAATACATGAATTCCTATAGAAGTATATATATAAAAAAACATTAATAGGAATAAACGTATAGTATTGAACATAAAATTCACTGATTATACATTAAATAATGCTTTCGAATTCAGTCCGTTTGGATGTAGTGTTTGTAATTTATGAATCCAAAATGTTTCTTTACACAATCGGTCAATTTGATTATTAACTACATCAATTGGCATGAATGAGAAATCACTAATACTATGGTTACGCAAATTAAAGTGACCGGCAACCAAAGTGGAAAATGCAGGGTTAGAAAAGTTGGATATATCAAATTTATGGCTATTCATACGGCGTGATACTGGCTGCATCGTTTGTCCAACATATTGCATGCTGCATTGTTTGCACGTAATTAGATAAATAACATCTTTCGATTGACAGTTTGTATCATAACGTAAAGAAAATGTTTCTCCCGTTATAGCACTGCTAAATGTCGACCCAGGGCTTATTCGCAGACAGTGAGAACAGCGTTTTCTATTACATTTTTCTGTGTTAAATATCTCAAAGTTGCGCTGGTTAAAATTGGAACTTACTAAATAGTCACTTAAATTTTTAGTACGTCTATACGCCACTATGGGTTTATACTTGTCATGTACTATTTTCACGTTCTCATTTTTTGCGATGTTCAAAAGGTCCCAATATTTGTGAATTGTGTGACCAATGTTGGGTAATGATGGGTTGTATTCAACTGTAAATGGAATTACATTTTTATTATTTATAGCAGGGGGTTCGAGGGCTTCGGTTTGTGATAATTGTGAGACTTTTTCGAAAGCACGGTCTATAACTGATGCTGGGTATTTCCTATCTAGGAAGTAGGCCCGTAAATCATTCAGGGAGGAGTTGAATGTTTCATCGCTTGAGGTTATTCTCCTATATCTCTTTGCCTGACTGTAGGGAATACCGTCTTTGCAGTTTTTAGGGTGACAGGACGTGTAATCAAGGTATTGGTGGTTGTTGGTTTCTTTAACATAAATATCGGTCTCAATATTCAAATACTTATTCTTAGTTACTTGGACATCCAAGAAAGACACAGTATCTTCAGATATTGTTCTAGTAAATTTGATACTGGGATGAAATTCATTAAGATCGGAGAGGAAACAATTTAACTCTGCCAACGAATGATTCCAAACCATGAATACGTCATCTAAGAACCTTAACCATATCGTCGGTTTGATACTTCTACTTTGTAGGAAATCGTGCTCAAGTTTCCCCATGAATAACGAGGCGTAAGCTGGTGCCATGGAACTTCCCATAGCTGTACCCATTTTTTGTACGTAGAAATCATCGCCGAATTTAAAATAATTGTTTTCAAGAACAAGTCTTATAAGGCGAGCAATCTCATTTGAAGAAAGGTTACTATAATGTAAATTGTGTTCTTGTAAAAACGACTTACATGCGTTTACACCGTCGTCATGAGGGATGTTTGTATAAAGTGAGGATACGTCTAGTGTAACTAAGTAGGAATTATTTTCCAATTTAATCCCCTTTACTTTATTAATAAAATCAGTGGTATCTTTCACATACGAGGGCAAACTCGACATATATGGCTTTAATATATAGTCAATATATTTAGAAATATTCTCCGTAGGGGAATTGCAAGCTGAGACAATGGGTCTACCGGGGTATTGCACAGGTAAGTTACTATCTGCCGTTTTATGCGTTTTTGGCAGAACATAGAAACATGGCGTACGAATGCTAGCGGGAAATGTGTCAAACTCGTCTGTTGTGTCCATTTCATCGACACATAAAGATATATTACGTTTTATAACCTCCGTAGGATCATTTGTGCATTTGTCATAATATTTGTCATTATCTAATTGTCTAATAACTTCGTTTTTATAGTCGACTGCGCTCATAATTACAATTGTATTGGATTTATCAGCCTTTTTAATAACAATAGTTTTATCTTGCGAAAGTTTTCGCAAAGACTGAAGTTCTGGTTTAGTAATATTACTGAACCGTTTCCGTTTATTTTCCGACTGCATTATTTCTTCCGTGACAGCATTTATATAGAAATCTAAATACACATCTCTACCGGCGGATGGGGTAAATGTTGATCCTTTCTTATTGAAAAAGGGAATATTACGATAAGTGTCATTATTGTAAAGTTCAGGTTCATCACTCTCGGTGCATGCTTCACTTTGGAAATATTCTTTTAGTCTTAGTCTCCGAGTAAATTTAAATATATCTTCAGCAAGTTTGATTTTATCATGTGACTTAGTTTTTGGGCAAAATTTCAAACCCTTACCTAACAGAATATAGTCATCGTCACTAAGCTGTATTGTAGATAGGTTTAACACCGTTCTCTTCCCACTCTGAATTTTCCGTTCCCTCTTTTTGTATTTCTTCCAAGTCTTTTTGTCAGCGAATCTGATGAATCTCCTCTGGCGACGTCTACTTCCGGTGACGTTGCTGTTAGAAGGTCTGTTATAACCCTCGTCAGGGTCTCCAGGGTTTTCTGGAGGGTTGGAATCACTGGTACCTGTTTCACCCCGTTTCTTGTGGCATCTGCGTAGGATTTCCTCCTGCCCGGGGCTGTCTCGTTTTTTGGATTAGGGTCTTTAGGTTGCTGGAAAGATGGTCGCACTGGCTGTCTAACCGTACCATTATTTATCCGACCACTTCCGGTTACGTTGTCCTTATTGAATTGCTGGTTGGACGGCTGTTTGTTTTGGTTGCGTATTATTGGTGGTCTACCTTTCCTTTCTTTAGCATGTTTGTTTTGTCTGGCGTTCACTTTATCACACGTTTTTGCGTTCTTGGAGGTGGGTAGTTTGTCGTTAGTGTCATTAATTATGATCACTTCATCAGCATTGGGAGTAGATTTTTTCAGAAATTCTAACTTCTTTTCGTGTTTAACTAAGAGCATTTCCTTCTTCCGTTCTGTCTTCTCATGAATATCCATATCAACATTAAACATGGCGTCATTGTTCAAATCCTTATTGATCTCACGTCTTTTCTGTTCGAGAAGATGTCCATATTCTGTCGAGCGTCTCAGTTGGTCGTCGCGGATACGATCACAAATATCAACACTTACTTTCCGAAGAAGATTGTCAATTGAATCCTGCAAATCTTTTGAATCTCTTCCAACATTGACATTTAACTTAAGTTGTAGTCCCTTTGGTATAACGTTTTCTACTCTACATTCTTCTAAGAATTTTGCGTGTAATGCGCTTCTCATATGTTTTTCCGCAAGTTGTTCTAAATACAGAATACGTGGATCCGAAGATGCCATGTTGTTGACTATGATGATATAAAATAATTGGGAATTTTTTCAACAACAACACGTATTCTGTAGAATTATTATTATTATAGTAACGTTTCGGCCGAGGCCTTCTTCAGAATAACAATACAACGGATGTGACGTCATGACGTTAACGTAACATGACGTCGCACAATTGCGGGAAAAACAAACAATGTAACAAATCAATAAAGTTCGAGTTCAATAATATACGGATCAGAATACATGAATTCCTATAGAAGTATATATATAAAAAAAGATATATAGAAAAAAGATATATTTTTTTAAAAAGATATATAGTAATTTTAAAATGTTGAGCTGAAAGGTCTTGGGAGCAGCGAAAGAGGCGGGATTCCGGCTGCCTGTCCTCCCTTTAGGCTAGCTGGGCTGCCCGCCTGTCTAATGAAATTTAAGTCTATTCTGCTTCTAGTTTACAAAAATTTGTCAGTATTTTTTTGTTTCTTCACCTTGTCAAAGTAATTATAATGTAATATTATTCCAATTTGCATTACAAATGTTTCAACTAATGGTGTAAGCGTAAAAACTTCAACTTACACTAGATTCGTTTTTCTGGTATTCAGTATATCAAAAGGAAGGGGGAAAAGAAAGCTTTGACAATAAAATAAAATCCTTCGAAAATGGTACATGATGAAAATTGCCTCCATCTCAAATCAGGATATTACTGACTCTGGTAAGAATACAGTCTAAGAAAACTAGTTTGATGGATCCGCGGCCATTTTATAACAGTTTTAAAATACTGAAAAATTGTTGAAAAAAACAGCTTTATGGCCAAACAAACAAACAATTAAAAAAAAAACTTTTTAGAAAACTCCAAAATATTTAAATTTTCAATTTTTCTAATGTTTCATACATATTTGTGTATTTTCAGCTGTGTTGCCAGGTAACAGATATAATATGGATGGTCATCACTTATTGGGGAGAAGTCATTTATTTGCTGATCCAACATTTTCAGAGGGAGAAAGTATTTTACAGGTATGTTACTTTTGGTTCTCAAACGCCTGGATGGCTTAGCAGCAGAGCCTCAGTTTTGTGTCTGGGTCATACAAAAAGTCAACTGTGGGGGGTTCACCCATACTGTGCGAGGGCTAAATTCCAAAATCCGCTGTTTAACGCTCGTTTTACTAAGGGAAAGCTGGCTTCTCTGCTCTGAGGCCTCCATAGCTCAGTAGTTAGCGCGCTTGCCGCCTAATCCGACGACACCGGGCTCTAATCTGGGTGGAGGCACACATATGCGTGCCATATTCAGCATAAAGCTGACTGGCAAATAAAGGCTATGCTCGGCATAAAAAGCTATGCTCGGGACCTGAATAATGAACTGAATGCTCCTACAATGTACCTTGCCTTGCAGCATCCTCAACATTTGTTCTTGTCCGGTCAAGGTCACACTCCATGATATTTCCTTGGCAGAGAGAGAGAGAGAAACCCAATATATCAACTTAAATACATTTGACCAGTTTTTCTGAATTAAAGAATTAAATACAAAACATGACTACAGGTCGTTTAGGTACAAACTGGTTGTAGCTTTTATTTAGGAAAGGTTCAGATGTCGTTATTTATTGGATATTTTCATTTTATTTTTTCTTGATCACAATGGTCACAATGTTAGTACGAGATGTAAGACTCAATTTACCGAGTATCAGGTAAAGTGAGAGGATGACAGATTGCTCGTCGTCGTGGACCTACAGCGTGGTTCGTTGTGCGGTAATTAGTCGTGCCATACTGCGTCGTATGACATGTTCTTGCGGTATTGAGTATGACAGCTACTGGGGACTCTATCTAGTTACCTTCATGATTGATGGGTATGTTTAAGGGTCCAGTAAAGATGATGCGGGGTCTATAGCGGGTGGGGTATTATAACTAAGATTTTCTTGTCGGGTAAAATTTAAACGGTTGACACTTGAATAGATATGCTTCTACTGGTGCAGCATTCAACGGTTTGTCAATTAAAACTGTTTGAAATTGAATGCAGCTATTGTTATCTTGATCACCATCAAACAGGAGGGCTGGAGCACAATACTTCCACAAGGAGGTGATATTAGGGTTCCAATTGAGTGACAAAAATGCTCTCATTCAATATGACATAATTAATTATTTCTATCATTGCAAATTGATGTCCAAAAGTATTAGACTTAAATTTTCAACAATGACATATCTTCAAAGTTCAGCCTAAATTCTTTGAAATCCGCCTTAGTAGCCTACAAGTGTTAAACTGTCCCTTTCAAGCGTATCAGAGAGGTTTCAGAAAATATTATATTTAACAATTTTACTATATTTCAGGCGCTGTATGGGTTTCTGTTTGTTGTAACATGTGACAGTGAAGTGTTTTATGCATCTAGAACGGTAGAACAATATCTAGGCTTTCATCAGGTAAGTCTACAAACTCTCTAACAACAGAAAACCTAGCCCCTTGATCATAAACCCCTTTTCTTGCTCAATTCAACTTGATCATTTTCATGTATAAGACAAATAAAAACAATTCCAAGATGTTGAGACTTTTACTTTCAGTTTTAATTTAAATTTTATCAGTTTGAAAAAATGTAAATTAAATAAGTAAATGCTGCTACATTTGCAGAAAGTAAAGTAATTTGTAAAACTTTGAAAGTACAGTTGGTAACAGAATAAATACAATAAATATTGATTCTTAGTGTCTTTAGAAATTAATATTTGAAATATGGCACATTTTTTTTTCTAGGGGAAAAAGTCTGTCATTCCTTTAAGAATGAAAAACAAATTACACAAATTGAAAAAAAAACATCTTGATAAAAGATAATTGTTAATACATAGCTTGGATGTTTTGCAAAGTTTATACTAGAAATTGGTTAGGTAATTATAAGAATAAGAGCTCATTGATTTTGCATTTTTATCAAAATGTTTTAAAAAATTTATGTTGGTAAAAAAAATATTTTTATCAATTTTTTAGAAAGTGCATATTGTTGATGTCAAAAATGCTTTAAAAGTTCAGTGTTAGTACAAATAATAGATTCAATTAAGTTCTTCTGTTTTATTGGTATAATTAAGAAGATGAATGCTGATCTTATTTTTAAGAAAGTGCATATTGTTGAAGTCAATGTTTGAAGCTTCCGAATCACTCCTTCATACACGGCCTGTCAATACGACAAAATTAAACCATCTCTATTGTTCATACCCCACCATTACTCGCATCCCTAAGTTCATTTACGTTGAAGCAAAACCATTTAACCTTTGGCAAGCTTAACGTTAAAATTTCTATTAATCTTAAAAGCTATGGATTTTTGAAGATAGAATTTCATGTAGAAAGACCGAATACTATGATTATTTCATTGGCAGTATTCAATTTTCTTTTCTTTCTTGTCATTTTACAGTTGTTTCATGTGCCGCAATTATTGGTTATAAGTTTTGGAAACCCCTAAAATGTTAATGGATATGGTAATGATACTACGCACTGAAGACTAAATCTTCCTCCTTTAAGGAAGAGCGTCATTCACCGTGACTCGCTTAATGGTTTTAAATTTGAAATAAATTCACTTTTATGTGAAGAATATTGATAGTTTTCGGTTTTTCTAGACATTAAACACATTATTCCACCTAAAAACCTGTTGAAATTTGGCTTTGAATAAAATAAAACCAAATAAAACTATGGGCGGAAATGAAGCCTCGGAAAAAAATTTGAAACAATTTTTCAGTGCATTACTGCACCAGGCATATTTCGCTGAAAAACCTTGGCCTATTCATGATAATGCTTTCTCTTTTCACTCGCGGAGTTTGTAACTTTATACGAAGATAATTTTCTATAATGCACAAAACAAAGAAAGGGTTGAAATATCATGCAAATTTCTCATCTACAACCTAATGCAATCATTATGGAAAAGTTGTAAATTAATGATTTTGAAAATTTTCATGAACAACAAATTTAGCGAAGCTTTTGAACGTGAGCTTTCTCAAGTAAGGTGGTGTGGGTTTTTTACCGTACAGATATGCAGTGTCCTTGTTACAATGTGAAATATTTTTTTGGTTTTCTTTAAATTTTCTTCTCGATTGTAAGAAATAAAAGAATGTACCCTCTTTGAATAGCCTATTGGTAGAGTTTCTGCTTACAGTAGAGTGATGGAGGTCCCAGGTTCAATCCCAGGCCAAGTCATACCAATGAAAAAATAAAAATTGGTAACGGTATTTATTTTATTGTTCACCTTTTGGCTTTTACAGGTTTGGGTATTAAATTTGTACTTTTCCCAATTTGGACCAATTGTCACTAAAATGCCCAATTGCAAAGCCATGAGCTATGTTACTAAAATGGGGAGAAAAACATTGAATTACAAGAATTTTTTCGCAATCGTTCTACAAAATATTGCTATTAGTGTACCCTAATGGTACTGCATAACTTGATGTACCGTGCATTATCTTCATGGTATATCAGCAATCTCTACTAAGGGGTCAGATATCTCTAATCTAGGGTCAAAGTATCTCTACTAGGGGTCAGATATCTCTACTTTAGGGGGTCAAAGTATCTCTACTAGGGGTCAGATATCTCTACTTTATGGATTAAAGTATCTCTACTAGGGGTCAGATATCTCTTCTCTAGGGTTCAAAGTATCTCTACCAGGGGGTCAAATATTTCTTCTCTAGGGGGTCAAAGTATCTCTACTAGGGGTCAGATATCTCTACTTTATGGATTAAAGTATCTCTACTAGGGGTCAGATATCTCTTCTCTAGGGTTCAAAGTATCTCTACTAAGGGGTCAGATATCTCTTCTCTAGGGGGTCAAAGTATCTCTACTAGGGGTCAGATATCTCTACTGTACGGATTAAAGTATCTCTACTAGGGGTCAGATATCTCTTCTCTAGGGATCAAAGTATCTCTACTAGGGGTCAGATATCTCTTCTCTAGGGATCAAAGTATCTCTACTAGGGGTCAGATATCTCTTCTCTAGGGATCGAAGTATCTCTACTAGGGGTCAGATATGTCACTATAAGGGGTCAGTATACACATGTGTATATTTCTATACTTCAGTCAGATATCATACATCAGAGCGTTATGGAGTTGATACATTCCGAGGATCGTGAAGAATTTAAACGTCAGCTAACTTGGAACTCTATGTTACCTGCCGATAAAGCTAACCTAACCTTACCTGAAGTCATGATGCCAGGTAACTTATACAACCTTCCACTTTCCAATATATCTATATTTATAAATATTTGAGAAATAACTGAAATATGTACGTTTTTTAATTAAACAAAATAATGCTTCAAATGGACCATAGAAAGAATTTCCTCAGTGCTTTTTGGCCTCTGGATAAGGCCCAGCAACAGGACTCAGAATTTCAGAAACTTTTTGAAGAAAATATCAAGCTATTTTTGTGACGGGATCGGGATCGTGTGCATTGGTTAAGTTTATTGTAAGAGTCATTTTCTCAAAGGCTATCAAAAGTATTGACTTGAAACTTGGCTGAGTTATTCACCATCACAAGAGGAGTCCATACTGATAAAGCCGATAACCCTGTGACCTATATTTATTGAGTTATCTGCCCTTGTTACTCTTAGAATAAGGGTACTATCTAGAATGAGAAAATGTAGTGTCCAGCAGTCGTAGGCGATGCTTTTGTTATAAATACAATTACTGTGTTTATTTAATTTAAATTATATTTTGTTTGTTTGCACAAAGATAAAACGAAGAAAACACTACCTAAATTGTTCTTAATATGGAAATAACATATTTACTTTCTAATAACAAGTGTCATTATGTGTCTGCTGAAAAATTTATTTTAATATTTATGTTCCCAATATTCTCTTTTTTCAATATTTTTTATATTTATTGTGCAATCAAATCTTCCTGTATTTGAGTAAAATGTTAAGTCATTAAAGGACTAAATTTAAGCAGTTATCGGTTTATGACTTTGATAAAATGACAGTGACAATGAAGGCGACCTTTGGTTGACTTTCCATATATCAAGGTCATTATGAGTATTAATGGTCACTTTGATTATTTTAGGTCATTTTGAGTATTCAAGGTCATTTTGAGTTTTCAAGGTCATTTTGAGTATTCAAGGTCATTTTGATTATTCAAGGTCAATAAGAGAAAAATTTGTTACATAATGATTATAGGAAAGCTATTGTCTGATTTTATTATGGATTTAAAAGTTCAAATAAATATAAATGCTAGATTTAGTTCCTGATTTTAACAGGAAATTTCAAACCTGAAATGCCAATGTTGTTGTTGTTTTTTTTTCAGAAAATTATCATTATTTACATCGATCGTTCACCGTGAGATTCCGATGTCTGCTTGATAATACGTCTGGATTTATCGTAAGTTTTATTGTTTTATAATCGTGAATGATTCAGCTAGTTCTTTTCTATTTAATCCAATGTTGAGATTATTTTTGTTATTTTTGTCGTCAAACTTGCCATTGTTTGGCCTCTGTGTAATTATTATTGGCAATACGACCTCAACGTAATTATCCTTGTCTTTGTTTAAACTTTACTGTGGTGTGTTTTTATGATGTCTTTTAACTAAAAATAGCATAAGAACCCTCTTTTAATACTTTTAATTCTTTCCATAATAGGCCATTGTCTGTGACGGTATTCTTTTCACGAAATTTCCCGTACATTTTTGTTAAACAAGGGACTAGGGACTTAAATTGTGGTGCACAGAGTAATTAATATAAATAGTAGAATTCTGAAATATAACTCAATTTCATGAATTTATATTTTTACTTGAACTTGTTATTTGTTTTATGACATTATTTCTAAAAAGTTGTTATGACCTTGACCTTATGTTTCTTTTCCTTTTTCAGACCCTAGAAATCAGTGGCTGGATTCGAGTCATGCACGGACAGCCAAACAGATCGGAGGATCCGCAGCTGGCCCTTTTCGCTACATGTTGCCCTTTCGGCCCCTTATCCCTCATGGATTTGCCTTCAAGGGAACTCACCTTCAAATCAAAACATAAAATGGACTTTTCTCCATTATCAATGGATAACAGGTAAGGTCACAATGTTAAATTTTTAGGTTTACATGAAATTTTGGAAAACTTCAGCTGTTGGAAGGCATGAATGGAAATTTAACAAGAGGACCCAAAATTTCATAATTACGGCCCTTTATAGGTTGGGGTACATTCAGTCTGTCGATTGGTGAAAGCTCTAGTTTACTTTTTGGGATGAAAAATATTTTTTTAATGAATTATTGCATTTTTTCATTTTATTTACTTTTTAATATATTTTTTACAATGTTTCACTCAAAAAATGGGCTTAATCAATGTTCTGTCCATCCCTTGTAATGTTTTAATCTTTGACCGCAGGAATGAAGTCACTAATTTAGGGAAAATTTAGACGAATGGGTTTAGTATCAATTTCGAGTGCATCCACGATCTCGGTTAATATATGTGGTATATATGGGGGTATATTATAACAGTAATTTTCTAACTTTTCACCTTACGAGGTATTGGGCTACATTAGGGGGTAATAATTAAACGTGTTAATCTCCTGAATGTTGCATACATCACATTAATTAAGGATTTGCGCTTCAGGAGCATTTTATGAGAATTTAATTTGACAAATTAGATATTTGGCGATACGTGTCTACAGGTCAACACCCTGGGTCTTACCCCGATGTTCATAAAAGCATAACTTTGTAACTCAACCCCTGAGTTAAGATTACATAATAATTATGTAACAAAAATACCTTGAAAAGAGAGTTTTTTAAGGACAAAATGTTGCGCTGCCTAGGCTTGACATCATCCATCATCCTTGCTCGATACAAGTGCATCTGAATTACGTTTCTTTACATTTTTTCCGATATTTTCCCACCGTTTTGTGTTGTAAAAATTAACTACCTGTAAGGAAGCTATTAACTTGGTTACAACATGTTAGCTTTGTATTATAATGATATATTATTGGATCTAATTTGTGTTACTTGTGCCAAGTATTACTATTATACATAACTTCAATTTTTACTAGAGCAAGGCCAAAGACAGTAAAAATGATTTTCTGTGACCATTCCCAGAATGTGCCATTTAATTGTACCCCCTCCCCAACTCCTCTGTTCATGCATCCATGTCCATCTTTGTAAATAATTGGCGTTCAGTTTACTCCATACCCTATGCTATTCATAGAGATCAGCTAAAATGTGCACACATCTCAACTGCAGCTTTTTGTGACAAATATCAAGAGTAATCTCCCTTGATAAAATGTTTTGTAAGTTCATCTCTGTAATTGGATTGTCTCCCCTTATTGCTCATTATTGAAAAACTATATTGGTGATGCTCAAAGGGAAGGGAAGTCTGAAATTGCCTAATGGGATTATTAAAGGATTTGTGTATCTGCATTCTACAACACTCCTGTGGTCATAAGTGGCAGTTATTTTTTCTTGAATTTTTTAACTGTCTGTGCCTTTAAATTTGGGAAAATCAAACACAACAAGTCAATTAGTGGGAATGATAAAAAACATTATGAGTATTAATTGTTCACATTTTGCTTCTTCTGCTGATTATACTCAACTTTATCTAGTTTAGAAAAATTAAAAACAGCTGCACCAATGCGTTTCTTCATACACACGGGAACCATAGGGGGAATGCATGCATTCCTTTTGGAGTAAAAATGATGATTTTTCGGGGAAAAATGCAGGTTATTTTGCTAGAGGAAAGTGCCTGTATTCGGCCCTAAAAATAGCCCAAAAAATCACTGACAGTGCACCATGGCATCCATCGCCCCTGTAATCATTTCATCTGTCCTAACCTCAAAGTTGGGTCTGGGGGAGTAAATTTTGTGAAGTCACTTCTCTGTTACATTGTGACAATGTATGTTGTAACTCGAGCCCCGTTGAGATTACTTTTTTTTTTTTTTTTTTTTTCCGCTGAGATTACTTAAACTTTTAACTTTAACCTATGATTATAAGTTAATACCGAATGTTGTATATTACCGTTGATGAAGATATCATACCCTGTAGTCATAGACTGTAATAAATTGATAGCATCGAGATAATGAATATGTTGGTAATGTAATACATATGTTGTAAATGAATATGTTGGTAATGTAATACATATGTTGTAACTGAATGATCTCGTATGATATATGTTGGTCCGTGATTGACAGTGATAGAGTCCTGTATGTAATAACTTGACACCCCAATATATGTCTGAGCCACGTATGTAGATTCAAGCCAAGAAATCCTATATAGATTGGAAACACATATAATGTAAAATCATTTGTGAGGGGGTTAAATTTCGTGGTTTTCGTGGTTCACCTTTAACCGCGAAATTGAATCCCATCTTACAATAATTTTGACCCTTGTATTTTCCTGAAATCCACTAACTAATGTCCGATTGAAATAGTCTTTTTTACCAAAACCATGAAATTTTGTCCTATTGAAATTAAATAATTTTACAGTAGATCCGAGACACATATAGATCCGAGTAACATATAGATCCGAGACACATATTTACACAACCTTTGATTGACAGTAAAAGAGCTGTATTATATGAGATAAATCTCATATAAAAAAATGCCATGTGTCATTAAGATAATTCCCTTGGGAGGCAGGACTTAAAATTGGCATAAAAAAATTCAGAATTTGAGAAATCACTATTTTTAGTTTAATTCTGTAAAACTTAGAGAACTATCTATAATGCAAACTCTGATTTGAGCAAAATCTCAATTTGAGATAAGATTGCTACTTGAGATGTAACGGGAGATTGGATCAAGGTAACTGCTGGTTCACCTGATGTCAGAATGATGCGACAGGGTAGTTGCTATATGACTGAAATATTTTGGACCAGTGAAACTTATAACATTATTGAAACACCATTTATTATGTATATTTACAGAGGACGTATGATGTTCCAGTACGGTGATAGAGAGCTTGCCGGTAAATCTGGGTATGATTTAATACATCCAGATGATCTCAACTATTTCTCAGCTGCTCATGGAGAATGTAAGTACTACTCCATTATTGTACCCATTCATAATTTTCTTGGTCGTTGTGCCCCATCACTTATTTATAAGTGTGGGGGGGCATAGCATCGGTGCTGTTTGTCCATATGTACGTCCTTCTGTCAGTATGTTACGCAAATCTTGTGTGTTGAATTTCTCATAAACCGCTGGGTGGAATGTCTTCACTTTTACAAATGAACAACTCTAATGTAAAGTTGACGGTAAAGGATGGAATTTTTGCTTGGTCACTGTTTACCAGAGTTAGGCTCTTTGTTACATTTACTGTATACGTCAATGGGGGCACCTGGCCTATCCCATGGGCACATTTCTAGTTTCAGGATTTTTAATCCCACCATTCCAAGAATGTTGAAGGTGCATGGAGTGTCATTCTTGTACATAAATACATGTATAAAGCTGTCTGTCTGTTTTGGGAATTTCTTAAAATATAAGAACTTCATTTAGAATATCTTCCATGCCTGCATTTGCCATGTGATCATGTTTGAAATTTCTTCTTCAAAATAATTTTTATACTTGCCGTGATAATTTTTTGGAATTTCTTTAAAATTTAAATTTCTTTTTTATAATATGTATATTTACCATGACCATATTTGGAATTTCTTTTAAAGTATGCCTTATATTTACAAAAAAGTTCCTATAATTACCGTGATCATATTTGGAAAATCTTTTAAATATTCCCTATATTTGTCAAGACTTATAATGTTTGTGCTATAGTTTTATATCCTTCGTGTTTTTATTTACGTTTTCCTTCTCCCTTACAGTGATTAAGACGGGCAGCGCCGGGTTGATAGCATATCGTTGGTTAACGAAAGATTTCCAGTGGATCTGGCTACAGTCTAGTTGTAAAGTTATCTACAAAAATAGCAAACCAGACTTCGTCATAGCCACGCATCGACAATTAACGTAAGAATAATTATATGTATACACCTTAAACAACACGTTTTTGTCTTTGATGATATGTTATCAATATTCCTGGAACCGGTGAGGTTTTGTTGACTGAAACATACCCGAGAAATTAATTATTAGTTTCAAATTATTTTGTTGTTTTGTTCAGTAATTTGAGACTTTTGCGACAAAATGAATTATCAGAAGAGTTCTAGAAAAAGGCGTGGTACGTAGTTGTTTAAATGCAAATATTGTTACCTGAGAGATCTATTATTGTAAACCAAGAATGTGTTTCTGGATAACTGGAATGGCCAACTGTATCTTTATATGACTGAAAAATTGTTGGATTAACTGCTATGCTACACCTAGGGCCTTATTCACCAACGTTGAAAGTAGTCTAAAGTCTAAAACTCAGACTTAGACTTTAAATTGCCATAATGATATGTACTTATTGCACTCATGTTGTTAAAAATGTACCAATTTTGATTTATAAATTGGTATTCATGCTCAGTGGGTAACAACAAATAATCAGATAAAATTCCACATGGTTAAATCTAATTCGAAAGAAATGGCAGTTATTATAAATGTTGCCAGTTTTAAGTCTTTTAATTAAGTCTGACTTTCAGTCTTACAATGTTGGTGAATATGGCCCCTGGTAAAAACAAAAGAGGAAATAAAACTTTTTTTTTTTTCGTTTTCAGCGAGGATGAAGGGCAGGATTTATACCATAAACGGGGAAATGAATTCAAACTCCCGTATCCCCTACTTGACCTTGACATGTGTTCAGGATTTGACTTTCCTAATGATGACCTTGTCTCAAAAATGAAAGGTAACAGAAATAAAAAGCCAAAAACTCAAGTTCGAGATTTTCTACAGAATAATAAAAAGCGCAAACCTGGCAAGGAAGGAGTGAATGGATTCTATGGAACGTATTCCGGCATCAACGGTTACGAGAATAGTGAATATAAGCCCGAGTTTTTGTACCACTATACGGGAAACAATATCGGACTTGATTCTGATTTGTTGTATAATCGTACCCCGGGATACGGATCACTCGGTGGATCTATGTACACTCCGCCGGATCCGTATCGGTTGGATGTGGAGAAACATGGATATACGAACGGTTATTACCTAGATACACACAGACAATATCAACACACATTATCATATCATAGTAACAGCTACGCTGACTTAGTGACACAGGGTTCTAAATATGGATATGGGCTAGATACATATAGTCTGGATTTAGCTAAAAAAGTTCATTATAATGAAGATTTTGGACGTATAGACAATGATTTTAAGAAATATGGGTACGACTATCGACCTGAATGGTTAACACAGCGTTTAAACGGAGGCCTGGAACCAGTGGATTTACGTTCCTCGTCGATGTACGCGAGTGCTTTAGATACCGGAGGAACCAGCAACGCTTCATCTCTTCATTCAAATAATTTATTTAAAGCCGACTCTTGTCATAGTAGTTATCTCCCTTCAAAAGACTCCAACAAGGGAATTAACTCTCCCGACGACTTACATTCTATTAACGGAAGCTTACAAACTATGAATCAAAGTTCAGTGATTAAAAATATGTCTAGTCCGCGACCTGTGACCCAGAATCGGTGTTCTAGTGTGGAGGATTTGAACAGTCCGAACACGAACAGTTATCATAATGTACAACAACAACAACAACAGCAACGCGGGAATGTTATACATAACGGCCCGGCGTGGTCACAATGTGTGAAACCAGGACAATCACTAAACCCGAGCCCAATAAGTAACCCGCATTCAGACAGCGGGAACAGTCCCAAACAGGGGCTGGAACTTGCGGGCCGGGATATTAATAGAAATCATCTGACAGATAAAGGGGACGTGATTCATATGGGGACGGAAAGTCCGATGTCTGGTGCCACGCCCGCTTCTGTCATTCACTCTTCTGTCTCCTACAAGAACATGCATGAGAGGTATGTAATTATGAGTATATGTTTATACTTGAATATATAATATCTTTTTATCAAATTAAGTGGTTAAGATAGCAACATGGAAATATTCATTAAATGTTTGATGATTTTGCGAGTCTATAAAATTCATGAGTACAACCACTCTAAGTGTTAACAACAGTACAGATATTAAGAAATACAGTAAAGTTCCGCTAATAAGACCACTACGATTATTTTGAAATCATGCAGATTTTTGCCAGTTTCAGGTCCCAAAGTATTGAATTTAGAACAAAAAAGGTCCGCTAATAAGACCGATTCGCTATTAAGACCACCTTTTTGACTGGTCTTATTAGTGGAACGTCACTGTAGTTATATTTTTGCGCATCAAATGTTTGATGTCTGAAATTTAAAATTCAGTATTTGGTAAGGGGAAATATAATTATCTACTTATACATTAAATAAATTTAAGTCTTTTTAGAATACCAGATTTTGAACATTTGATGAAACTTATACATGTATAGTTGATGGATTTGATTGGTTTATATTCACAGATCATGTGACAAGCAGCCATTGGTTGGTGGAATCCCGGTACCCGTGGTGAAATCACCGTGGATGCATCAGTTTCCTGCTACCCATAACACATACACAGACTATAAAGACCCGTGGTCGGCGGTACAAAATAACGACATGTATTCATACCAGAGGTCGACGCTTACGCACGCACCCAAAATTGCTCTACCTTGATATAAGGTGTATGTATAAAATAGTTAACATTTCCTATTTTTGTGGGTGTGTGAAGAATAGGGAATGAAACCCTTGCTCACTAAAAGCAACAAACAAGATGTTTCCCTAAGTACCCTATTTTGTGGGTGTGTGAAAAATTGGGGAAAAAACCTTCCGTGCAATGTTTCAAGGTGTATATTCTGAGAAACTCACAAAATTCACAAGCCAGAAATGAGTAAGATATCAAAAGAATATATTAAACAAGGTGCACAGGAATCCTTTGGACAATAGCAACCACCCAGAAACAGGTTCAATTTGGAAACAACATAATGAGCACTGTCATTGGTTCGTGGAGACTTAGGACAAAAGCAGGAACCATGTAATCCAAGACGGTTCCTGACAAAAGCGCCAAGCCAGAAATGAGTATGATATCAAAATAACAAGATACACAGGGAGCTATTGGACAAAAGTAACCATCCAGAAACAGGTTTAATATGGAAACATCATATTGAGCACTGTCATTGGTTGGTGGAACCTTTTAAGGACAAAAACAATCTGCCAGAAATGAGTTTGATATCAAAACACAATATTGAACATAATTTATTTAAGGAGGTATTACATCGAGTGTGTACGATACTTGTGTATATACATATAGGTATAATTATTCTGTAAGGACCGAGTGGTGATGATTTTTACATAATTTAGTGCTGTTGTGTCAAATCTTTCTGGATGGAAATTTATTGATTTTTTAAAAGGAAAAATGGTTACATTTTAAGATGTCAACATTTTACAAATTTGTAAAACAATGTTGTCACACTTGTATAACAGATGCCAAATTGCATGGCCCCTGGGGGCGTTTACTCGGGCGGTATACGGTTTACTTAATCCTGGTTTGTTCGACCTCACATCTAGTTTGTTGTTAAATAAGTTTATTGCGTTCTATGAAGGGGACAATTTTGTATGTTGTATTATATACAGTTGATACACTCGACAAAAGTTACGTACACTTTTAGTTTTTTTGGTCGGCCAATTTGATTTAACATTACTATTTGAATAACAGTAAAATGTGAAAGTGTAGCGTTGAAGGCGAATACCATTTTCAACAAAATCATCATAGTTCTATTAATAATTTTATTTCCCTAGAATTCACTGTGTGCAGTTTAGTGTCAGGGCTGGAAAGAAAAAATACAAATAATATCAAAATTACTCAATTTTTTAGTAGGTACACCACAGACATTTAGATACACTCCTTACTGCTAAGAAATGGTTTTATCAGGACAAAATGGCTGAAAACCCAAACTGTGGTACTTCTAACTTTTTGTTCAGTATACGACCTTCATTTCAAGGTGACATGGTTAGGTTGTTTACCATGAGCTTCTTCCTACGACATCACCATTTGTTGTATTTTAATTGAAATCCATAAATATACCTACATAATCTATAATGTGCAATAAAATACTGTGTCATTTTTGTATTATGTTTCAATGTTATTTGACTTCGTGAAATTTGAGTAGAATTTCCTCTATTATTGTTTAATATTATGTTTATAAATGTATTACAGTATTTACTAGGTTCTAGTGTATAGGGATGATTGTTTCCAATATTGATCTGTTTATTCTTATATGAACTGGATAGACATGTGGGTGGTGCAACTTATGATGTGAAATCAGTGACAATTCTGAGGGGGAATAAGGTTTGGGACCTGGGCACCGTTTTATCAACGTACTTACGGAACTCATAAACTTACGTTCAAATTTAAATTCAGTATAATCATTTAACAGTTGTTTATTGGGGACAGGTATTGTTTGTAAGACTTTATTAACAGAATCCTGATAAGTATTACAGCTCGAATTTCCACATTTTACAGTTTTAACAGTATTATAAAGAATTTAAATTTGAGCGTAAGTTAAAGATTTTCGTAAATGCTTTGATAAAACAGTGCCCTGGCCCTGAAATTTTGACAGAAATGTGATTATCTTATACATGTTTACAAGTTAGTCACAGCTTAACTTAGTCTGTCACAGGACAAAGTCATCTCTTTAAGAAAAAAAGTGGGACAAAATAGATGATCTAATTCATTCGGAGACAAATATATGGCTGCTTGGTCTCTTTCAGAAAAATTGCTCAAACCATGCATGTGCAGCGTACCCCACTTCTATACTAAACTCAAGTTAATTTCTCTTTTCTTCTTTAAAAAATTGATTTTGGCAAATCAATTGCCCAATATTACCAAAATATTCATCTTTTCTCTAAATCATTTGGACTTGAGTGCCATCTACACAGTTGCAAAAACCTTAGCATTATGTCTGTAGCAACACATACAAATGTCCACAAATCATGTGATTATACTAATGTTCCTGTAGAGAAATAGGGCTCTTTGAGTCTAGATGATACATGTGCTTACTAGAACAACACCCATGGGTGATCATTCTTTGATGATGGAAATGATTCTGGTGATGTCATACCATTACCGGCTGTATGATGTCATCAAGACTATAGTTAAGTCATTTTGTCTGGTGACTACTATTCTAATATATTATTTTGTAAATAAAATCACATTTATTTATATTGTTCCAAATGTTGCTATCATGGTTACAGTATTTGTTGAATCATGACATCTATATTCTGTAACTAGCTGTACACTTTCCACCAAGTTCTCTTTACCATGCACGTTTTCCACAAAGTGGTACATGCAAAAATCAACACTTCCCAAAATAAATCTTCAAAAAATTCAATCAATGACCAAATCTTCTTAATTATGTGCCACATGACCAAATCTTCTTAATTATGTGCCACATGACCAAATCTTCTTAATTATGTGCCACATGACAAAATCTTCTTAATTATATTTCACATGACAAAATCTTATTAATTATATTTCACATGACAAAATCTTATTAATTATATTTCACATGACAAAATCTTATTAATTTGTGTCACATGACTAAATTGTCTTAATTATGTGTCACATCACAAAATCATGTGACAAAACAGTCACATGACAATTTGGTTGTGTTACTTGCTATTGTTTATTTCGTTAATTGTCAGTACCATAATTGCATTTATGATGTTTTATTTATGAAAAAATCAACACAAAGTTCAAATGTAGTGATGGTAACATTTAGTTTTACTTTGCCATATTGGTGCTGTTTATTGCATGATAATATTTTGATCTAAACCAAATGATTTAATTCAATGTTGACCACTATATAGCACATTGACTCAATACACTTGCATAAAAGCACAGGAAACAAAAAGCACTGTGTCATTGATAAAGGATTCTAAAATTAACAAAAAATTTAAACATTTTATTTTTCAATCTTTATATCAATTATACAGTTTAATAATTATACAATGTGCATATAATGTAATGTCAATAAAAACAAATTGTAGTTGATTTTCAATTGTTTCCAAATACATGTATGTTTTCTATAAGTGCACGAGATACTAAATTCTTACAATATATTTGGCCCTATTCAAACATAAGGCATTGTTAATGGTCCTAATTGTTTATATTGTTTTGACTTAGATATTGTCATATGGTGGAGCTTCAGTCAAGTTTCAGATATTCTGTCAAATTGTGGAGCTTCTGTCAAGTTTCAGATATTCTGTCAAATTACAAAAGTTTTGTCAAATTTCAGAATTGATATTCTGTCAAATTACAAAAGTTTTGTCAAATTTCAGAAGTTCTGTCAAATTACAAATATAAAGTTCTGTCAAATTTAGAAATTCTGTCAAATTACAAATTTCACAATGATTACAACAGTTGTGTTAAATTACAGAATGATGTTCTGTCAAATTTCGGAGGTTCTGTCAATTTACTGAGGTTCTGTTAATTTACTGAGGTTCTGTCAAATTACTGAGGTTCTGCCATTAGTTCTGTCAAAATACAGAATGTTCTGTCAGATTATGAAAGTTTTGTCAAATATTGGAGGTTATATTATTGTTTCATGTACCACAAAATCTTGCCAAAATAAATGTTACATGAAATATTAAACACACCTGAGGTTGGTGGTTTGACAGTACATTTGTTACTGTGTTACTTATGGGTTTTCATAGGTGTGGTAATCAAATTAAAGAGGCACACTCCCACTTATTTCCGAGAAAAGAATGAAAACATATTTCCATAATGAGCCAAAATAGTCACGAGTTGTTTCCCTTTGACCACATAATAATAAATCACTGGAAGTGATAATTATAATTGGTGATTTAAATATATTTTTGACATTATAAAGACATATTTGCGCACACTTTCTTCTGACAAATTGTGATAATTGAAAGTGATTTGTACATTTAGCTCATTTAATGTGGTAATAGTAGAGAAAAATAGGCTAGTGATAGGGAATGCCTCTTTAAGTATAAAAATCTCAATTTTTAAAACTTTTAAAAAATATTTGAGAACATACTTTTTTAACATTCTGTATATACCTATTGTTAATGTCACTGTTGGCCAAAATATTTGACACATTTTATTGCCCTTTATGTCAAAATTCATACAAGTTGTTCAACTGTTAATGTTAATGTCTAATATGAACTAAGGCATTGCCTATAATGGGGATTTAATAAATATTAGATAACCGCTAGGCTATATTTGTAGATATAGACCACGGGCCACAGTTGCTATGCATTATCCAAGGGAGATAACAAATGCATCCAATCATTGTGAATTGTAATCTTTATACAGCACACAAGTCAATCAATCAAATTGTCATAATTTGATTCCAATTCAATAAAATCAAAGACGTACCTTGTTGTATTGTATTGTAGTATTGTAGGCCTACTATAAGATGGTTTATTTATATTCCGAATATAGATAATTTACAGCCTCCCATGTTTGTCTTTCGTCCTTATCCGCTTGGAAAATCGAAGATATTATAAAAGCGACAACGTATGGACCCTGCTAGTACACAAGTTTGTCCACCACAGATAAAATTAATGCACCAGTCAGTTGCATCCACAGTTCCTCCCGACCACAGGGATCCATGGCGGATAGGCCATGTTTTTACCATCCAGCTACTCCCGCAAGGCAGGGGAAATTTAGGATTTTTTCTGCGAAAACCAACAGCCTAGAGACAATATTTACCGGTAGATGTCAGGGGAAATGCGGGAGATTTTACCATCAGCTTCCCCGTAGGCCGTAGAAGGGCTGTTGATTTTGACAACTCAAAATCCCGGAGCGCCCCTTCACCCGGGGCTGGGGTGTTGTGGATGAAACTAACTGGTACATAAGTCTTATACACACTGACAGTAACAAAATAATCTCATAAACATTGCTTGTTGACATGGAACGAATTGTAGCCTACTTACGTTCAAGCATCTGGTATGATCTGAGTGTTGATATCATTGTAAAACTACATAAAAATGTCTATTAAAGACCTATTTCCTCGGAGATCGAGTACTGTCATGATAAATCGGCTATTGAAATGAAAATTTCACCTTTATTTTTTGGGTTTTGATGATTCTTAAAACATCTTCCATGTCTAATGGGCGCATGCAAATCTCGCAAACGCTTGTAATCAATTGGCTAGTGACACGTAAAGTGGAGTATCTACAGTAGCGTATTTCTTACTTCCCTTTGTTTTTTTAAAAATAGTTTTTTTATTTATTACACATTTTTTAAAAATGATATTTAATCGAAAGAGAACGATAGGCTCAACCGTTTACAGGTTACTATTTTTTTTATATTCCAATTAAAGGACTATTCACCTCGGAAAACTGCCTGAAATTTTTGACCGGAAATAACTTTTTTTGAAAGCATTAGTACCGGCAGAAACTCAACGAAAATATGCACGTTCGCCTGTTAACGGTCTGGGTATTTTCAATAGCGCGGGGCTATTTAAATCCCCTATTATTTACATACATGCATCTTCACACTTTAACTACATTTATAAAGCTTCACCAAGATATGTCAAACTCAATTTTGCTTATAAATCAGTGTTTGTAAGTCTACTTTTTAAATACAGGTTTTCCATTGGTTAATTTTGAATAAAACTTCTAAAAATGAACCAATCAGAGACTTTGGTTTTAGAATGGTCCCAAGCTCAAACATGAAGCTGATTGGTTGTAAATTAAAATGAAAAAATGAACCAATCAAATGCTTTGGTTATAGACTGGTCTCGCCAGCTCAACAGTCTTCAGCCTTTTATCTAATTGGCTATAAACTTGAGTTCATGAAGTGCTTTGGTTGTAACTTAACTTAATGTAACTGAATGCAAAGACCTGTTTTAACTAATCATTCCACTTCCCAACCCCTTAACTGTTACATATGTATATTTAAATACTTATAAATGATGCTATATTATTTGTACCATAATTTTGTTGAAAACTTTGTTCACTTGTCTATCATTGTAAACATGCATTTGTTATTGTACTATATGAGTTTTGTCAAAATTACAAAATCCATTGTTTATTGATTCAAATGATATTAAACATTAATTAGTAATATAAAGTTGTTGTTGTTTTTATGTGTGTCAGTGATCATTTTGGACCAACCATTAAGTGTGTCACATGATCATATTTGACCAATCATTAAGTGTGTCACATGATCATGTTTGACCAATCATTAAGTGTGTCACATGATCATATTTGACCAATCATTAAGTGTGTCACATGATCATATTTGACCAATCATTAAGTGTGTCACATGATCATGTTTGACCAATCATTAAGTGTGTCACATGATCATATTTAACAAATCATTAAGTGTGTCACATGATCATCTTTGACCAATCATTAAGTGTGTCACATGATCATACTTGACCAATCATTAAGTGTGTCACATGATCATATTTGACCAATCATTAAGTGTGTCACGTGATCATATTTGACCAATCATTAAGTGTGCCACATGATCATATTTGACCAATCATGAAGCCGAATGAAACATAGAAGCAGCTTGTTGTTTGTTGTATGAAGAGATGAACTGGTTCGAAACCCAGAGGTAGTTTCGCGTGTATTGGTGCTTTTCACCGTACACCTTAAAGAAACAAGGAATCGAGCTTGTGTAACGAACCCTTTTTCCTTGTATCTCACCTCTGTCTCTTGATTTGCAATAATGCCCCAGATTAGGCCCTGCAAGTTATTTGGAAGAAGAGG
Source organism: Spisula subtruncata (assembly GCA_963678985.1). Classification (NCBI taxonomy): domain Eukaryota; kingdom Metazoa; phylum Mollusca; class Bivalvia; order Venerida; family Mactridae; genus Spisula; species Spisula subtruncata. The sequence goes on along the minus strand of OY787664.1, from coordinate 52,465,718 downwards.
AAGAAGAAGAATGTACAGGGGTGCCACCAGCCTTGAAATGTCCAAGGAATTAAAATATTTGCAAGTTGAGCAGACGGTTTAATCGAGGAAATTCTTTCTAAGAAATTAGAAGGGTTTCAAGGCAATTTGAAAATTGATCAATTAAATACACAGAAGAGAGCCAAACATGATAATAAAAGTCAGTTAATTATTTTTATTTGCTTATATCAAACAACCACTCTGATATGGTGATCTGACCTTGGCATGCATACAATACGTGCACATGACTTGTACCTACATGTATGTAAAAGTATGTTGATACAAGAAAGTTTCTTTGACATGCTCTAAACTGTACCGACATGGATTAATATTCTTCTTGAGGCTTGAAGAACATTCCTTGAGTACATAGATAGTAGATTTACACTTAAAATGCTCCTCACACAAACGCTGTGGTTTCTTCTACCCTGTTTCACTTCACAATTTGTCGATGGTAAAGCCGAGCCAACTTGTTGTAAAATCTAAGGACTAACGTTTGGGAAACATTTTTTTAAATGTCGAGCATAACCTTTTTTTGCCAGACTGCTTTCTGTTGATATAGGACAGGAATATACATTATTTATATGTGTGCGTCAATCCGGATTTGAACCCGGTCGCCAAATTAAACGAATCAGACAAAACCTAAATGTAAATGGAACCAAATAAACCGTCAGAACTATCACAGCCGAGTAACCTTCAGCCAATACAGTCTACACTAAATATTCACTTGATACACCCAAGTTATTCAACCTATGAAACCCAGGAACTGTTCCTGAAATAAAATACAAACTTGTGCTTTAAAAATTATATTTCTGGAAATACAAATCTATAGTTAAAACTATAACGTATATGTATCATTTTCGAGGTTGTTTTGTGGTATGGTAATAACAGACATTTAATTGTATTTACAACTAGTTCATGCACAATCAAGTCTAAAATAACTCTGCGTAATTTGCATTTTACATGCCAACCACGAGCTGCAGCTATAATTAATTGTACACACAACGTTATTTCATGGTTAATTATATAGTTTATCCCACACCTACAAGTGCAATATCTTCTATAGTATTTATCATATCAACTTTCGGGCAATGGACTCCTTGTCTTGGTTTCGCACTTTATGAACCAACTGACCAGACGCCAATGGAGAGAACGCCATATTCAATTCGCAATTCGGAGGCTTTTGTCGGAGGTTATCAAGTAAATTCAGAGATGCAAACATTTGCAATATTTCCTGTGATATTTAACGAAAATTAAAGTTTATTGGTCAATTGAATTCTTGATTGACACATGTTAACATTGGGCAATGGTCAAGTGGTCAAATCCTTCGGCAGGTTGTCTGTTAGTACAATGTTCGATGGACTAGATGTAGAGAATAAGCTCGATTTTAGTTTTGTATGAGCGGAGTTCAACCCATGGCTACATAATTCATATTTAATCAGGAGTTTTCATTGTTTGGCGTTCAACATGAAAGGATATCCTGCCTCATATCTGGGTGGTTGCCACCAGGAAAGAGGGTCGAATTATTAATAAAAGTGACAGAACTGCCAAAAGGTTAATACAACCAGGACTTTGTCTATAAATCGTATCTAGAGTATCTGTATCTAGAGCCCAGATACAATCGGAAATGGAAGACAGCACCTAACTTCAACAGACAGGCAAAGGAAACATAAAACAATACAGACCCGACCACACAGCACAAGGCACAATACACAACCAAACCTGAAAAAACCGAACCAAATTCCAAACACATGAATAACTTTTTAAGACTGAAACTATAACTTTTGACCCATATAAAGCTGAAACTTCTCGGAATTTCAGTGATTAAGTTCCCTTTCTTATTCGGTTGTGTGTTAGACGTTGTGCTATATAATTGCGCTCTGTGTTGTTTTCTAAGCGCCTTATGTTCGACTGTTTAAGCCTTCCCTGTACGATTTTTGTTAATTTTTATTAACAAACGTGATGAATAACGTTCGAGACTATTGAAATAGGATTTGATGTGTGAATCAGTGACTTTCCAAAACAATAATTGTGTTTGTGTTAGGAACCACGTTATAACAACCAACAGGTAACCCCACCATCGGCCCAAATATTTGTGTACCCTTTAGTCCTCCATATTTGCAATCAAGGCTCTATGGGGAGCGTAGCAACCAGTCACCTTTTTCGGTCCATTAAACCAGCACAAGGTATGAACATTTCCACAAACAGCCATGATTCACAATGCCAGCACACCTCATAGATGTTATCAAAAGCAATACTTGCAATTATTTAATTTCATGTTGCCTCGTGTCAACAGTTTTCTGACTCAAAAAATAAAATAAAAAACACAACAAAATGAAAATGGATACGAAATATTTTATTTTTGTATTGACATTTTCAGCGGGACCTCGGACAAACAAGAAGGTTGTACAATGTCTGCGTAATTACCTTATTCTTTATATAAACGTACGCGACTTGGCATTGAATATCGTATAAAAACCCACTTTGATCTAATCAAGATCACGTGACCTTCCATTCCAGTGTAGAGATGATTACTCTTTATTAGTTCCCATCTAAAGTTTATCAATTATTCAGAGATGTTTTCTAGCAATACCGTATTTCCCTGATCGGTTCTCGAGTCTGCCTGGTATTTAAACCAAGTATTAATTGCTTCCACTACCCGTCGCGTTCAACTTGTGGCAGTTGTTTGAGCGTTCCAAACCATTGTTGCAGGAATAAACATGCATTATATGTACGACATGATCAGTTTTACGTCAAAGGAAGGATGTATAATCCCGGTACACCATACAATGTGAAATGTGTGGCCCTGTCAACATGCAGTCTTGTTGGAATACTTTGATATATAGAGGGTGTTCCATATGGGATGCTGTGTTCCATTCTTTTCTTTTTTTACACCACACGCGGGTTCATGCTTATTCATGCCTGGTATTAAAGTGCAACAAGTGCAAACATTATATTATACTGTATAAGTGAGTAACTTATCGATATGGAACTTTTGCAGAATTGTCTGATTTTACTAAAATCGTAAATATTTTCGTCAGCGTCAATTTTGGCCAACAAAAATTCGGCTGTTTATCCAAACGCCAAATGTCTAAAGTTCAAAATTTGATATATTTTTAGACCGCGTTTTATAGTGGTTCTTTCATGTCTGTTCTTTTGGTGAACAAACGTTTACCCGTGTGACACAGTGTGATTTTGGTCAAACAACCAAATATATTGCCCCTTTTCATTTGGTCTCCACAGGCACATGGATCGAATTATTGTTTCATAACCTACTTTTGCACATCTTTAAGCAATCGTTCTTAAGGACAACGTACCCATCTTAAATGCTCCACTACAATGAGTGAACGGCATCCTTTACTCGAATGTTCCTCCTGTCAAAACAGTTACCCTTGCCCACTCCTGTCAAAACAGTTACCCTTGCCCACTCCTGTCAAAACAGTTACCCTTGCCCACTCCTGTCAAAACAGTAACCCTTGCCCACTCCTGTCAAAACAGTTACCATTGCCCATTGTCCTCTCACTCGGGAATGTAAACATCCACAGGAACCTGACATTTTCAATTATGGCCAATGACAAGTCCAAGATGGTCTTTTTCAGCATACTTGAGCTCTTCGAACCAAGGTTGTTAACAGTACGTGCTGGCCAATGCATTTAAAAACAGACTGGTACTTAAACTGGTAGGTAGTATAAGTCATAGTTTAATGCATACTTAGTTGTAGTCTGGTTCCCGTCGTACTATAGTATCCAACGAAGTGACAAGGGGCAGGTAATCCAGACTAACTTAGTTGAGTCAAAGACCTAAACTATACGTATTTTAGGTCTTTGGTTGAGTTTCTTGAAGTATCTTCTAATGAGTCATTACATACTCTAGGTGATAGTCCATGATGGATGGTATGTGTTTTTGCGGAGAAAGAAACATTGGAGGATTCCTTAATTACGGATAATTTATCATGTATGTTAAAAGTTGTGGTGCGCTAAATTGAGTAGGTGTGTAGCGACTACATTTTAAGTTTATGGTTCTGGATTTCATTTGATCTTCTTGCCTTTATCTGAATATCAGTTTTTCTCCTCTCTAACCGGAAGTGGGAAGCCATTTTGAAAAATGGCTCTTCATGTTTGTTGCATAGCACCGGAAAGTAAGGACAGGTATTGTCAGTAGTTTCATAATTTATGCTGCTTTATGTACACTAATTATGGTTGACTTCCGGTTAGGAGCCGTGTGATGTTGCTAGGAGACACAAGCTACTCTCCTCATTTCTACGTAATGAGTTTCCTCTTATGAAAGCGTCTACATGTTCGGATCAACTCCAAACATTAAGAAATGGCCGTGGATCGTCTCATTTCCGGTAAATGACTTTCCGGGACGTGCTCTCTCAAAACTCGTTTGCATTACACTGCAGAAATGTCAGTGAATGTTCACTCCAACGAATGTTTCCTGATTTCGAACAAAGAAAATACCTTAGCAATAAATCTTGAAATAACTTGAATTTTCTGACTTACGTTATCTTTAAGTAAAAATGTTTACTGGAATGGTCGACCAATGCATTTAAAGCCGTCAAAAATGGTTAAGAGTTCCAAGAACTCTGTGCGTGCTCTCCGGCTATAAATCACGCGACCTCTCTAATAAAATGTACATAAAAGGCAATATATGTCGTAAAAATGATAAAAATTCCGATAATAAAATACTAGCAGCGACATATTCTCCTTTGTAGCAGAAGAAAGATGTAAAATTAATAGTAGGATTATGGGTATTAATTGGCACGGACCTTGGGTTATATCCCCTAGTAGACAAAGTAGCGTACATACTTAATTAACTTATACACCATGGACATTCAGCCAAACACTTAGCCAAGATCAGTCGCAATCGTGAAAACTCGGACATTTCCGTTGGTTAAGGCACAGTGCTTGTCACTAACGGGGTATTGGATAGTGTTTTGGGGCCATTTATATAAATATCAGGTTCCTGTGGTTAAGACAACAAGGCAACAGAGCACATAACCCAGCTATGTCACCTCTAAAAGCAATCGGAACTCCTCGGCGTTTATCTTACGAAAGTGCGTATTTCTCAGTTATGGAAATGTCCGAGTAGCGTATTTCTCAGTTACGGAAATGCGCTGAGTAGTTACGATTGCTCTGAAATGTTTAAGGAACCGACCACCATAGAAACGAAGAGTTCTGGTAAAGAGGAGATCGTCAAGAGAACAGATTCTTCTTCGCTATGAACGGGTGGCAATTTAGACGAACCGCCCGGATGAAACTCCCATGTCGTGTATACCGAGTTCCGTCTGAGCGTTACCATTGGTTTTCAGTTATGTCATAGCCATATTCACAGTTCACCGACGGGAATGACAAGAAGCAATGCATCTGCCCTGCGTTCAAGGTAGACTAACGTTTTGTAACGTAACGAAATGTTTTTTGTAATGTTACGAAACGTTTTCGTAACGTTAACGCAGGGCTGGATTACTACTCTGAACAAGCTATTACTATAAGCTGAACATTGATTCTTATCACTTCAGCACCATTTTCGTACGCAGACTTATTTTGCATTATTTATATGCAACCTACTTGTAAAATGTTATCTCTGAATTAAATTGAAATTATGGGTTTTATATATACGAACAATTTATGAGGATTTAACAGTAATGTTAAAGTTTGTTGTGTCGCAGACGGACTTAAGTTAATCATGTTTTATGTAAGCCGAAATTCTCATTTTTGGTGTATGATTTTCGTCTGAATTGCAAACGACAACGTCTGTATATCTTTTCTAAGACGTAAAGAGGAAATTGCGGCATTCTTGATGCTTTCCCCCCAAGTATTGATTTGTCTGAAAACTCTGTTTGATTTGACTAGCAACGCAGTTAGAAAGTCCGGAGTACACCGAGGGACGCTAGTAGTCGTCTGTCACGCAAACTTTCTCTATGAGCAGTGGAACGCTACTCACCGAACACGCAACTCTTAATATGCTTATAATAATTTGCAATAAAGTATCTCGGGTTTGGAACGCCCTGAGAATAGTCTTCTGGTGAACTTAAAAATCACCCAGAATACCATTTCAATACATTCGTTAGGAATTTACGTCCCCGCAAAAATTGAGAACAAAAGCGCATGGAATGAAAGAGAGCATCTCTTCTACGGCGACAATGGCTGCACAGCGGTATAGCTTTTATGTTGCTACGGACTTGATACACTTAAAGAGGGGACGAGTAATTTATTTTATCAAAATCTGGTTAACTAAGGAGAAAAATATGGAAATAAATTTGCCGTTAAATTGACAGAATTAAGCGTTAAATGGTTCCGTCTCGTCGCTGTGTTGGTTAAACAGTTAGGTGGATTGACTGAAGGTTGTGGTCAGTCATTTAATGAAACACTTCAATCTCAACACAAACATTCTTAATGTCTCAGCTATACTTGACAAAAATACTTCATAAATAGAATGATCAAATTTCCATTCACGTAATTTACCGTCAGATGGCGCAATATTTCTTAAATTCACGTGATCGCACGTGACGTTTTAATCACATGACCTGGGTTGCACGTTTTTCCTGCAATACACGGCCGAGAATCCGACTTTAAGAACTTCATATTGACATTACATAAAACTGTATTCAAATACAATGTTTCTAAGAGGGACAATTATAAGTTTTCAAGAAAAGAGAAATTATATGAAAATGTTGCAATACGACACAGGTATATAAATATATAATAACATGTTAGATGTCGAAATTATAGAAAATCCGTTGCAATAATATGTTATATTATAGCAAAACATGTGAGACAATATCTTATATGTGTACTTATAATTTTATAATAGTCACATGGCTGAGGGGGTTGTGGCCGTACATAATATTAAACTGAAAATTGTTTACGTGTTTGATGTTATATATACTTAGTAACTTTGGCAATGACAGTCATGTTTATATTTGTTAGATCTATTTTTTTATTACATTGCACATGTGATTATATTAAGAAGCATAAAACATAAACAGGGTCATTATAATAGATATAATCACATTTCAATGGCGTCGCAATTTCAATGGCGTCGCATCCACTGCGCACAGAACGTACACGTGCGCGTACCACGAACTTTAATAATAGAGAGGTTGCGAAAGCAACGTGTACGGGTACGTGTACGTGTAGATACCCGTACACGTACTCGTACACGTTGTAATTTAAATTTGCTTGCGAAAGATAACGTGTACGTATAAAATCGCGTGACAGTTATAGCACGATTTCCCCATGCACCGAAATGAGTGTTTGTATAGCTTGATTGGTCCATGTTTCTTTTGATAAAACGATTTATCCGTGCCTACGCATACATGTGTGATGTGGTACACATACCTCTACAAGTCCCACTACACGGTTTTAACGTGTAAGCCCTACACATACCTGGATGACGATTTGCTCAAAAAGTAGTTCACTCGTACACGTACACGTTGACGTTCGATTTCGCAACCTCTCTAATGTGACAGAAAAGTGAGTGAAATTCTAGAACAATTGCACACTGACAAATTATATATCAACATTTCTTTTATTTAGATAACATCAACAAAAAGACAATATAACAGCCAATCTGGTTCAAGAATGTATAAGAAAAAATGAAACTCGGCACCAAAATGGGTGATTTTTTTAAAAAATCGTAAACTTACCAAAATGTACAATTACTTGAATCGCAAAAAAATGATGACACTATTTGTACAATCATAGACAGGGTGGGCATACCTAGTAGCCTAGTAAAAGTCTGTCAACAAAAAATGGAATAAAAACATCCGTATTGTTTTATTCTTTGACCACTTTTAACTAGACACGTTCGACTCTCAAGCTGAGAATAAGCACTATCATTGGAATTAATAGATTTCAACAGTGTGGGGGTCACGATTTTGGCCGAAACCGAATCGAATACTATTTATACAGAATGCAAAACTTTGGGTCGGTTCCGGGCAAAAACTGTGACCTGTTTCACAAAATACGTGGTATGTCCACCCTGTCCTGTAGGGGTGTAACGGTACGCTCACCTCACGATATGATACGTACCGTCAATTTTTCTAACGGTTCGGTATATTTCGGTATGATACAATATTCTCTAACAGCGGATTAAAAACTACAATTTTATGTGACAATGAATTTTTTTATTCTATAACAGCAAATATTTAACTATTTTAAATGAATTTCGACAATATAAGGCATATCTTAATACAATTTAAACGAGTGATGCATGGTAATTTTACATAATCAGACAACTTTCAGACATTTTCGTTCACTGAATATTATTTTGCTCAAAAAATTTTTTTTATACCGAACCGTACCGAAATTTGCAATTCTTGTACCGTGAACCGTGTGGTACTGAAGTCCGCGGTCTTTCGTGTACCGCGGTATACCGTTACAGCCCTACTGTCCTGAGATATAACTGAAATAATATAGCGGTCTGCAGTGGACGAGATGTTTCTAGTTCACGGCGTATTTATTACATCTGCCCGAGTACGGAGTGGGTGACATCAGGTCATAGTATGGAATTAAATACATCCACACGCAAGAAATGATTTTATTCAGTCAATGTAGAATGAATGGACTGGAAATGAGTGTTAGATTGGAAAATCAATTTATTTCTCCTAGCATTTGTGGACGTATTTTATGTGCTTCCAACTTGGAACGTGATACGCTTTTCTATTTCGCAAGAAAGTGATTTCATGAAAATCTACGACGCGCATTTGGACTCCGATAATCCACGAGGCCGTGTTATTATTACAAGTGCTAAATTCCATATAACCGTTAGAATCCAAAATACATTCTTAATCTAATATAACTGAAAAGGTTTATAGAAAAATATTTGAATTTCATCTCGCAAAAGTTATGGGTACTACCCACGAATCTTCAAGACACCAGTACGAGTACAATACGCCTTTGTATCGCCATGTATAATGCATGTAGCGTCGTCTTAGGTACAAGGGGTCTTGGTGTCGAATACGTTCCCAACCACGGTTTCCGAACCTGCACCCGATGGTTGAAATGACGAATGACAATTTCCTTCAGAGGGACTACGATATGGTGTAAACATGTACTTATGTTATGGAAGAGGGCCTATTGACACATTCAACAGAAATGGCAACTATAGCACCAAATGCACAAACAAAACATACCGAAATTGAAAGTACAAGTATCAAAAGGACACACAAAAAGAAATTATTTAAACCTGCAGTTTTACACATTGCTATAATGGTTTGGTCACTATTTACGTCGAAGACCCTACAATAAAATTTTCGGAGATTTTGTAATTTTATATAAAACACTCTTCAACGGAATTGACAACACTTGTATCCTGGCATTTGTATTAGACATTTTAAAAAACTTTTCACATTTTACCGGCTCATAGATGACATTTGTAAGGTTTAAAAAGGATTATTTTTAATTTCACATGGAGGGTGTAGTGCCTTTAAGATGCTTGGAAAAGTTGGTGTTACGAAGGTGGTAAAAAGTAACGAATTTGGTTAATAACAAAAAAACACCATGGGGCAGTTTTGCAGTTTTTCAAAAGTGGTTGAAACCATTATTTGGGTCATTGTTATAACATTGTGCTTGCTTATGTTTGATTTTAAGTATTGTTTATTTATTGTAATAAAATAGCATATACGTGTAGTCCGAGAGCCAACTGACTTTTAAAGCAACGAAGGGGGCCACAAGAAGTTTGCATATATTTTGAATGTATACCTTTCTGTCAAACGGCTATAAATGTAACAACACCATATCAATGTGACTTTTTTATTGCAGGGGGACAAACCATCTTTTCAATGAGATAGAATAAACCCCTAAAAAGTCTTTTGCAACACGACCTCGTGCTCTTTGGTAAGGTTCTATCAATTACGGCGTGTAACAACTTGGATAGTTTTATATCACAACCTCTCCCGATTCTCACTGAGCTCCGGGAACTTGTCTAGTGGCAGGATTGTCGTACAAGCACTGTAGCAATAACGTAATTAAGTACTTAAGGCAGTCGGTCCTCTATCTGTTCTTGCTTGTCAGCGTACTTAAGAAACACTTACAACGTGTCGTGGAGTAGCGAAGTTCCGGTCCTTTGACAAGCAATCCAACTTCGGCGATTTATCACCCAGAATTTTGAGAAATTCCGTGAAACTTCATCCGCCGTGAGTTCCACTAGCTGACAGATTTAGGAAATGGACTACAAATGAATACAGGGAGATACAAATCGTCGTTTTTAGTCGTAACTCACACATGCTTTTTGTTCAGAAAACTTTCTAATTTCTGAAGCAAAAGATGGGCTTGTTTTTATGCAAATACATTATAATGTTGTTGGAAAATTCAGTATAATGTCAGAGATTTCACGCTGTTTGCTTTTATGAATAACTAAAATAGAAAAAATGGAATCCGGTGTGCGGGGGAAACATGGCGCATTAATTTTAAACAAATCATAAACTTTGTGATCAATTTCTGTCCTTACTTCAGGATAAAACTCCAAGGAACTCTGGAATCTGGCTGCTTTTGAGAGAATCTACATGTACTGGAATATATCTAAAGCATTTTCTTTGACGTTGACTTATTTGCAGTAATACTGTACAATATGTACAATGCAATGCAAACGGGTACGATGAATTGTACGTGTAGCTGCCCATAAATGTATACTTTCAACACGTTGCAATTAAAACTGACTTACGAAACATAACGCGTTTGTGAAAAATCACGTGTCCGTTGAAACATTTAAATTTTGCTCATGAATTGATGTAAAATGTATGACTAAAACCAGGAGTCTCCCTGTGCACATGTATATGCATATCTCTGTACCGTTTACATAAATTGCATCAGTCACACGTCTGTTTCCTGCAGAATCCACACACAGACACAGATGGACGAAGTGCTCAATATATTTATTATTTAACTATGTCGTACACGTAACACGTTGTGTTTCGTATCTTCTCTTTTATAAGAGTCACATGGTGTGTGCTTCGTGTGACCATTGGTCGTGAGCGGCAAGAACAGATCTACATACTCATGCAACCTAGCACATCTAGATCATACAAGACAAACAAACAAACAAACAAATTTTTTGTTTCATCGAAGTCGGATTACCTCACAACCAAATATGTGTCTAGCTACATAACACGGTACTATTATTTTCATTGCTAGCTACAGGATCGCGTGAACCACGTAGTTGGCGGGGGAACACGCACGTTTGCATGTTAGTTTCCGTATACTATGGTGTGAATTTCTCAAGTCGAGCGAGACATACGTGGGTCATCACGATCGTTTGGGTTCGTGGCGACGTTATTTCCATTGACTCAAGATTCGTTCTGTATTTCAAACAATGTTGCATCAAGCACGCCAACAGAAAATTGTTGAAAACTCCGAAGCACGCGATTCATTCAGAGATCCAGCATCGAACAGTTACACCAGATATGCTTAATTAAATACATATATCATCCGTGACAAAAACCGGAATGTTGGGCTGTAGACAATACCCGAAAATTGCTATAAACATGCAAACAGTTACAGAGGATAAATACATTTCATGTTATTTTCCCCACAGTTCTATTTTGCTTGGACTAAACGCAACGTGGAGAAAAAAGAAAATAAAAACATGTACGTTTGGCGAGTGTTCAGCGTTTTGTGGTATACTTTTAGTATAAAAGTAGTTTAATATATTAGAGATTTTTTGTTACTTTCAATTGGATTTAATTCAATGGAATGATTGAAAGTTTTTATGTTTTGTGATTTATTTTTGTTTAATTCATTCACAAAATGTCGAACGGGACTAACCTACATTCATGAGCGGAATAATTTTCAAAGAATTATTTACGAAACGAATAAAAACTTATGTGTTTATGTAAATTAAGAACATGTCCTATGTAATTAACTCTTTGGTGGTTCTGTTTTGGAGAGTTGAAACATGGACGCGGTCCGTGAAAAATAATAAATATTCTAAATAATGAAATGAGTTTCTATATTTGCCAGCTGGGTTCATATGGAATTCGTGTCAATTAATTTTAAAATTTCCCACTATTTTGTACAGAAATCTAGGAATTATCTTTCAAGAACACAACAGTAATGGTGTTGGCAGTGTTGTACATAGGTGTACCAGTAAAACAATATATATTCGTGGATAAAATAACCTAAATTGATTATTGTTTATGAATCTGAACACCATAAATGTCGTACAAATGACGTCATTTACGCGATTATTTTGGATCAATTTCCATTGCAAAGGACAACGCAGGTACTGTCAAAGGTGAAGGCGACCGAAGGCGATCGAAGTTCAAGATGGAAGCTGTCTATTCATAGTTTGTGGATTTCTTTAAAACAAAATGCATATGGATATTATTATTACAACATGAATAAAGACCAATGGAAGCGGTTTGCTCCTCACGGTGACAAAAAGTTGATAAAAAATCAACTTAGACGCCAATGGTCTGGTACCAATGCAATAAATAAATAACTGATAAAATATTAGCGTCAACTATTTTCCAAATAAATATTTGGATGTTCATTGAATTGTGTTTTCATATTCAGTTAAAATTCAAGTATAAAATTTAATACCCACCAAATATGCATGGTGCTGTTATTGCTCGCGAAGTCTCGAAGTTTACGATATTTAACGCGTTTTATCAAATGCACGAAAATTCCGTGTTTTTCGTGAAATTCGTTTCCAAGACAGCTTGATATTCTCGGAATAAAACCACGCGATTCTGAAACAAGCAATCAAGACGTTCTATCAGCAAGATTCATCTCCTCAGACAGTGGGCGGGGCTAGAGTAGTGATGACGTCACAGCAATTTCCAATATCGTCCGCGGATTAGAACTTCTTTTAGCCAATAGAAGCACGATTGGTAAAATTATGATCCAAACACAAAAACCATGAGATCAATGGTTGAATGTCGAGGATATTCGAATATTTGAAGATTCCAGAAGGCAACGTATATTTTACACCGGAGCGTGCATAATTTGGCATTGGCGCTGCGAACAACGCAACGTTCCAGACTGCAAAAAAAGCGCGATGTACTTTTAAAGAAAAAAAGTGGCGGAGTAATATTTTCCGTGATAAAAAATATTTCTGTGAAATACAAATAGAAATCTATTCCTAACAGATATTCAGTAGTTCGTATATTCCGTGTATAACTGTCATTTACAAACCGTATCGCGGCCTCGTAGTTCACAACAAGCACGCTATATATTGTTTTATCTTTCGAACAAAAACCACCGTCCTGTATGGCAGTCTAGATATCTAGGTCTACTTGCAGTATCAAACAATTTTCTCCTACGAAGTGTTATTTGTACAAACTATTGGAACTTGTTTTAACCGAGTGTTGGTGGTCTGAGCCCTATTCCGTCTCATGTAGGTATATTAACGATGACCAAATACGAAATAAAAATTGCATTTCTCTTGCTCGCCTGCTCGGCATTCATAAGGCAAAAAATGGCTTCGCTTTTAATGCCCTTGTGTCAATGGATAACATAAGAAATGAGGTTTCGAGTGAGTAATTAATAAACTTCATACATTAGGCAGTATTCGAGGCTGAGTGAACCCGGAACCTCTCGACCCCAAAAGCACCTAACCTCTAGCCCACCGCTCCCCACATGTAATGTTGACACAGACAGTTTGTAGTTCAGTTAAGTTTTTCAATGACATTTATAGTCTCGCGACGTCCATGTCATTTACAACAAATTTGCGCATTGTGAATACAAAAATGTATTTTACATGTTGCACAAGATGGGAAAAGGATTTTTATGAAACATTAGAGATTTGACGTCTTAGTGCTTAGATTAGTGCTTAGATAAGCACAAGCTCTTTCAAAAATATGTTAAATGTATTCAAACTTCTGTGATAAAAGAATGTGCTCTGGTTTTGTTATTTAGTGATCATGCGCAACAAGAGAATCGAGAAAATAAATATGTTCATGTTATTCTTGCGCGTTTGGGCCCTGTCAATATGGCTTATCGGTTACAGGGAAAATGCAAATGCTTACTTTAAGAATTTCTACAGCGTATTTCACCAGTATAGTTGTGTTGTGGTGTTTCCGTTTTCTGTGCTCGGCTGGTAGGTTGAGTGCTGCCTTCCCCGTCTGTGTGTATTATATTGATCATGACGCCAAAAAAAAATTGAACAATGCCATAATTAGGTTTGTGATAATGCCATACGTTTCAAGTGTAAATATTAATTAAGAGACTCTCGACAACAAGACGTTGGTTTGACATATTATTTGAAATCAGATGATATTCAATATTGTGTAATAAACTAATAATCAGTAATATGATAAGATAATTATATCTACGATGCGGCGTAGTTATGCGCAGTTATCTTTCTCGGCTACATGCTCAATTATGTGCAATTAGAAGACACCATTACAGTCCGACTTGTATGACATTAAAGATACATTACAAACAAACAAACTATTCATTACCTCCAATAGTTCTCGCAGAGTATTTGGTTTTTCTTTGGAAAATCATTTTAATGTGAAGAATCATCAAGCGATGTTCACGTTTTGGACCGATATAATGACCTTTTCCCCCCTTTTCATATTTTTTACGCGCGTTTTCCAATTTCACTTTCGTTTTGCCCATAGTCACAACTGCATTACACGTAGTTGGTAAAGTTAATGTTGAATTTCTGCAACAAAAGAATGTTGTTAAAATGCTTTTTTATATGTAATTAAGCGAATATTTAAAAGAATTTTAAAAACAAGTACACATGTATTGGTATTTTTTCGGCACGTGACTTGACCGTAGTCACGCGGGACAGTGATGGTCGCCTTTGCCATGGCTGATCGTATATTGCGTGTTTCGTTGGTATTTACTGTTTTATGACATTCAGATCTTCAAATACTTGCTACAGAGACAGGATTAAATTTAATTCTATACTCGAGATTATGTTGAAATGTATACAATAATTAAAATTCTGTTATAGATATATTACAGGAAGATGTTTTGCCATGGGTGTGGTCGAGTGCGCTGGGTTTGTAACCCGGTGGTCCGGTTTCATTTTTCGGTTGCGGAGGGTCATATCCGAAAAATGACAACACTTAGGGGAGCGTTGGCCTAGAGGTAGGGCGCGCGCTTCGGGGTCGAGAGGTCGAGAGCAAGACCCACAGCTCCACTCCACGATGGTGTAAAATGGTACCTGTGAGGGCAGTGTCTATTCCTGGGCGCCGCAGATCGATGTTTGCTGCCACACCACAGGAGAGAAATAGTCTCCCCAGGGAGACACGAGTGTATGTTTCAATATGTAGCCCAATGACCAGGGGAAGTTGAAATGTCAAAGGGTTCTTGAGCGGCCTAACAGCTGAAAAGAGCCCTAGGAAATTGGTAACTTAACTTAAATAGTACCCTGTTCGTAATTTGGTCTTGGCAACATTGCACATCACATTCCTCATGGGTTAGCTTCTATCCCGCGTAGATAATTTAAGTTACTGGTTCCTACTGGTACTGGTCAGAAAACAGTCCACGAATTGTAATTACAACATGTACCTGTATACCTTAAAGTGCTAATGATCGTATGATGGCAACCCCTTTTTGGTGGGTGGGACTCACAGGCTTTGTATATCGTATTTTGGACACAGGAGCGTCGTACATGGTACGCAGTTTTTCTGATCTTCTCGGTTTTTATACAATGCAAAATACTTATACTATATTTACCGGAGACCAACGGAAATAGCCGAGCTTTCACGGTTGGGTACGCAATAAGAATCCGCTTGAACAGAAAGAATAAAACGGAACAATATTTCATTGTTTCGAGTGCCAGGAGAAATATGCAATAACTCTTTGTTCAAATTCACCCTCTTGTGTAATATGGTGGTCACATTTTACAACGTTTTAATTGTCCGTTTGTCTGTTGTGAGAAGTTCAATGGAAGAAGATCGAACCGTCGGGTTTTACGAGTGTACATAGTGTCCCGGAAATACTGAAACAGTAAAAACAAGTGTCGCAGATTACATAAAAATAGAAAACTGTAAATGATTTCTCTGTTTTGCCACATTCCGTCGATATCATATCGCCTCCATCCCTAGAGATCCATAATATTTTCTTGGCGAAGCGGAGGAATAAATCAGCCTAGATCACGTGGGACCAGAAGACCGCATATGACGTACTTTGTTGTCACGTTCTTAGAGATAGCGGCTCATTATCTTATGCAAATATTTGCAAAAAGTAAAGATGACTCGTTTTATTTCTCATCAGCTTTTGACGTTTCTTATTATCACGGAGGACGGAGGTGCATATTTTTGACTATAACATAAATCAAAATGGCTTCCTAAATTGGCAATTATCCATGGTAATGTTTCAATAAACGTTTTACTGGTCTTTTGTGGTGAAATTACGACTTCGGTTGGCTTTTTACGATGCTTTTTTGCCAAAGGGTCTATCGGATCATGGAGGGATAAAATAGTGGTATGGAATAGAGAATTTGGTTTTGATAGCGAGTGTGTTTCCAATACGGACAAGAAGTACTTTAAAAAACGAAATTATTCTTCGACCATGCTAATCGGTTTTATATGTCGTACGCCTTGATTTTGAATTCAATTTTCGAGAAAAAAACATTTGAAAAACATGAAAGTTCTCGATTTGCATGCTCTTTTTATAAGTACATGTAGTTTAATAATTGCCCTGGCAAGTTGTGTTTCACTTGCATTTTCAACTCGCAAACACTAATGTTGCCTAGATTGCTCATACTGGCTTGTCCAATGTCAAAACTATCCCCTTTTGGGCAGGTATTGCCACTCGAGTGTGTACATGTAAATGCAACTATAAGAATTCAAGTACATACATGTACTGATTTGTTGTTGTTTTTTTGTTCGGGCCCCAGAAGGGTAACCCCATTTATTTTCCCCGTCCAATGGTTTTATGGGGGTCGGAGAATCATCCCCCACAAACCTTACAACGTTGCATATTATATATATATAACGAACAGAGCAAATAGAAATCATACTATAAATGAATATACTTATCTACATAAACTTGATATTTTGGGGTAATAAAAGGGATGACGAGTAGAGAGAAGAAAAACAAGAGGGCCCAAAGGGCCCTGGGTCGCTCACCTGTTTGGCCTAGTGACCTAGATTTTGGCCCAAATGACACAGTATCTAACTTGACCTAGATTTTATAGAGATAAACATTGTGACCAAGTTTCATAAAGATAGAGTCAAAATTGTGACCTCTAGTGTGTTCACAAGATTTTTCAATGATTTGGCCTCGTGACCTAGTTTTTGACCCCAGATGACCCAATATCGAACTTGACCTAAATTTTATAATGATGATCATTGTGATCAAGTTTCATAAAGATAAGGTCAAAATTGTGACCTCTAGTGTGTTCACAAGCTTTTTCAATGATTTGGCCTCGTGACCTAGTTTTTGACTCCGGATGACCCAATATCGAACTTGACCAAAATTTTATAGTGATGATCAGTGTGATCAAGTTTCATAAAGATTAGGCTCAAATTGTGACCTCTAGTGTGTTCACAAGCTTTTTCAATGATTTGGCCTTCATAGGCTTGTGACCTAGTTTTTGACCCCGGATGACCCAATATCGAACTTGACGTAGATTTTATAGAGATGATCATTGTGATCAATTTTCATAAAGATTAGTCTCAAATTGTGACCTCTAGTGTGTTCACAAGCTTTTTCAATGATTTGGCCTTGTGACCTAGTTTTTGACCCCAGATGACCCAATATCGAACTTGACCTAGATTTTATAGAGATGGTCATTGTGATCAATTTTCATAAAGATTAGTCACAAATTGTGACCTCTAATGTGTTCACAAGGTTTTTCAATGATTTGGCCTAGTGACCTAGTTTTTGATCCCAGATGACCCAATATCGAACTAGACCTAGATTTTACAGAGATGATCATTGTGATCAAGTTTCATAAAGATTAGGCTCAAATTGTGACCTCTAATGTGTTCACAAGGTTTTCCTTTGATTTGGCCTAGTGACCTAGTTTTTGACCCCAGATGACCCAATATCGAACTTGACCTAGATTTTATGGAGATGATCATTGTGATCAAGTTTCATAAAGATTAGGCTCAAATTGTGATTTCTAATGTGTTCACAAGGTTTTCCTTTGATTTGGCCTAGTGACCTAGTTTTTGACCCCAGATGACCCAATATCGAACTTGACCTAGATTTTACAGAGATGATCATTGTGATCAAGTTTCATAAAGATTAGGCTGAAATTGTGACCTCTAATGTGTTCACAAGGTTTTCCTTTGATTTGACCTAGTGACCTAGTTTTTGACCCCAGATGACCCAATATCGAACTTGACCTAGATTTTATGGAGATGATCATTGTGATCAAGTTTCATAAAGATTAGGCTGAAATTGTGACCTCTAATGTGTTCACAAGGTTTTCCTTTGATTTGACCTAGTGACCTAGTTTTTGACCCCAGATGACCCAATATCGAACTTGACCTAGATTTTACAGAGATGATCATTGTGATCAAGTTTCATAAAGATTAGGTTGAAATTGTGACCTCTAATGTGTTCACAAGGTTTTCCTTTGATTTGACCTAGTGACCTAGTTTTTGACCCCAGATGACCCAATATCAAACTTGACCTGGATTTTATGGAGATGATCATTGTGATCAAGTTTCATAATGATCAGGCTAAATTTGTGACCTCTAGTGTGTTCACAAGCAATTGTGAACGGACGACGGACGACGGACGGACGGACGACGGACGGACGGACGGACGACGGACGACGGACGAAGAGCGATCACAAAAGCTCACCTTGTCACTTTGTGACAGGTGAGCTAAAAATGTTGTCAGAGATGTTGATTGTTTTGTTTTGTTATTATTTGTATGTCACAGAAGTCGTCAGGTGTTCATAAATTGTTTCCATGTTTTATTAAAATTGGCTAGGTTTCTTTGATCTAGGGCTAGTTTCCGTTGTAGTTATAATCTACTCTGTACTGATTTGTTTAAAAAATGGCATAGTTCTTCGGCCACGACCGGGAGAGCAGGACACGAAAGTAACGTGGGTGAGTTCTTGGTCCGTGTTCTGTTACTGAACAACATTCGATCACAGAAATACAGAAATGACAGAATTTTTACGAGCATCGTTTAACATGCTGCATACGTACTGTGACTGTAAAAATATCATTTATTAGCAAAAATAGCTCCATCATAATTTTGTAGTCTTAGTAAATGCGTATAAAAGTTAAGGCACTGTAATTATACTAGGAGAACTTTATACAGACGAACGACGTTTCCTAGAAGGGACTTGATCCTAGCTACAATATTCATACACTTTGACAAACGTTAATGATGCCCATAAAGCGTGCCTCTCTTCATACAATGGCAAACTTGCCAGATTCTACTGTAATTAATCATAAAACAAACGCCCTGGTTCCACTATTGCTTCTATTTACCCCCTGCTGATGTGGGCGTGGCACATGTGACCGTTAATGACCAATCAATATGGCGGACGGTGTCGTATGTCGTGTTGTCTTTCCCAAAAAGCTATTAATCCTGAATAAATTGGTCCAGCGGGGTTCACTCAGCTATAGTCTTGTGAAATCGTCTCTTTGAGACTGAGAAAAGAAAGGGTAACAAATAGATTTAGCTGAAGACGAAGGGCAATGTTGACAGACACATACTGAGCAGTCATGTATAGGATTTTACAGAGGGCAATCTTAAAATAAGCGATGCATTAATTAACAATCTTGGGTGGGGGATTGACAAACAACTTCAGACCTATATATAGATTAGATTTCTACTTTATATTTGTCTCCCATGTTTGGAGCTTCTTAACAAAGATACATGTATCTGGAACAATCTGGCATACGACTTGATCTGTGGCTTTTGGAAACTGTCAAAATGTCAACCAAAATATGTTTGTAAAAAATCATCGATTTAAGCAAACATTTCCTTAGCTGAGCAAACACTACAAAGAAAACTCCAAGTTTCCACTTTATTAGTTGATAATCGTCTTTTTGGATTATGATAAAAGACAATTAACCAAAAAGAAAAAAATACAGACTTTTTAAACTTGCCCGTATCAGTACAGGGACAATGCATGCATGTCTCTCCATGTTCGTATTGGCGGGATTAGCGCGTAGTGTGGATGGACGTAAGGCATTGTTTTACTGTAACTACCAAGTATTCATTTTACTAGAAAACGTAGTCGTGATTAAGGATGTCGTCGTACGATACGAACGCAACTTTTAAAAGACATAAGCAAGTTGTTATAAACTGTTCCTGTGTGTCTATGTACTATTGCCTACATACTGGTAGTTCATATTATAGAGTTTATGTTTCTTCTTCAATCAGGTAGATGATAGCCTTGTATATACGTGAAAAGCTTAGTAAGTTTAGTTCACAGACACATCATTCAAAACCCAAACTGTCGGGCGATGCTGGTGGACGCCCATGCCAGCCAGCTACCTACAGAAGACGGACACCAAAATGATTCAAATTGAATCTATAAACGGTCACGTTCTATGGACACACTAACGGAGAGTAATATGGCACGACATATTATTCCATCAGTAGACATGAAGCAAACAAATTTAAGAAAATACCTAAACATTCCAGGTCTGATTATTATTATATGTTATTTCTTATATCAACAATGGTGCTTTTATTAAATTTAGAAGAAAATGAGGTATGGATTTGAAGAACATTTCTTTCCGTTTTAGATCGACTATTCGGAGAAAACAGTTGAGCTATTCGCTGTCTTAGAATGAGTTATATGTATCTGCATCACGATGCGCTTCTTATGAGCCTATTTTCATGAAAATCGAACTTCAAACTGAAGTGGTGGGAATATAGCTTGTTTTATCATAAGTAAAGCGTTATTTTCTGACAGTTTTTTTTTTGTTTTCTCAAAATAGCGTTTTTGTACTTCTCATTCTAAGCCAGTGATATCTTGGCGATCGATTTTAAAATCCGTTCGACGAAAGATGGAACAATGCACTGACGTTGAAAACTAAATTGAATGATGTCCTGGATTAATTATCTAGCCGTTTGTAGTTTAATTCTACCGTAAACTATTCCTAATTCCACACCAAGAAATACAAGCGAGGTAACTCTTACTGAGCATTGGCAAATTGATTGACAAGAGTTATGTGCCAATGAATCTGTGCAACAACATCACTAGCATATTGACTTTAATATGACTGAGTGTGCCTGTTTCTGTATCTAACACGATACTATGTTCATAGCTATGCACAAAGAGTGATCACTCTATTACTTAGAGCTGTAAATGGTCTAGAAAGAGCAAGACTGTGGTCGGGGTTGGGGATCACAGGGGGCTTCATCACTTATACTAAACTGCAACATGTGTCTATAAAACACATGTTTATTTGTGTGGCCTCAATTATCACCTACCAATGTTAAGGTGTTGTTAAGCTACTGCACCCAATAAATACAATCCGGAATGTACAATATTGTGGGTTTTCCGCAAACTTGCATGCGGTACAAATAATGTTGACCTTAATCCTTTGCTAATGCTTTTGTGATTTAAATAACCATCATTCATTTCAATAGTTCATAAATGAATATTTATTACACGAAAACTTGAATAACGGTAAACGTTGTTTGTACCGCAGGATAAGTGTGGAAACCCCAGATTGCACTGAATTCCGGAGTATACCTATTGTATAAACATTGGATAAAGTCATCCAGAATAGGACAAAGTTGTCCAAATGTCAGACTTATCCAATATTTATCAACTGGATAACTTTATCCAACGTTTATAATATTGGGTGCTGATGTTTTAGGATGGTGACCACTTACCCAGACAGGTTAGCCAGTAAGGCACTTTAATATGCTGGAGTTAACCAAATAATAAGCACAAATTCAGGCATCAAATATATTTCTTGAATAAATACATACACATAACTATAAGTATGTACATACTATAATATTATGCTAAATATGGCAATATGTAAACTACATAAACATGCATAGGCAGTAAAATCTACATATGAACAAATACAGTAAGTAAAACCCTAACTTAAAGACCACCTCAACAAGAACACAGCCACAAATTTAAAGTCCACTTGTAGTAAAAGTATCAGTTTTCAACGGTAACATTCATTTACCTTGAACAATGATAGCCTTATTATTAAAGGGCCTTCCTCACAGATGGAGCAAACATTTTTAAAAAAGTATAATAATTATTGAAACGGTATAGAATTTACAAATACAATATCCTGATGTTTCACAAGTTATATTTAATACCAGTGTGCTTGTTTATGGGAGATATAGGCATCTATACCAAAATTAAGTTAATACTTGACAATTCTATTTTATTTTTGCAATACGCCTAAATGTGAGGCATGTCCCTTTAAGGCTTCCCTGTACTTATACAGATTCTCTCAGTTAAACAGGCTAGTGTTAGATCTATGGATAATATCACAATTTGTTTAACAAATTTTATAATAAAAGGTAAACATAAAAAACAAAATCTTTAGAAGATTGAGACACACAAACAAAGTGATAAAACAGCAACAAATATTTCATATTTGGACATGATGATTTATACCATATTAACAAACATAAAGCCTAGGTCCCACCACTTAGGATTTTTGGCTCGGCGATGTACTGCCAATTTAATAAATAAGCATTGTAAGTGCATCGGAAGAAGGGTCCTTGTGATAAAGGTGACACTTCAAGGAAGCCATTAGAAAGATTTGTGAAAACCCTGTTCCCAATGCCTCCCAAAGATCATTTAACTTCATTGGGAGTAAATTGTCGAGGCAAAATCTGCTCAGTGGGATCTAGGCAGTGACAATGACAATACTTCAAATAACGACAACAAGAACAACCTTGGCAACAAAAATATCAGTTAACATTTTATCACAATCTTACAAGAAATAACTCGTCAGACCAAATATTCAATTCAGCAGTGGATATGTACACCAGTGCAGGCTTTCAACCACCAATTTACCTCATTTGGTCAGTTTAATTAACAATGTAAAATTATCTTGCATTTATAAAATAACCAATCACAATGTTTTTATTCACTCTATGATGTACTTTGTACATATGCTGTATAATATTATTTGAACTATGTTCCATCCATACACACATGATATACTACTAGGCCTAAGGCCTACACACTTATGGAAGTAAAATATATACATATAATAGACTAGACAACGTCAACACAATCAGTTAAACAAGTAAAGGGAACGAGAAGTTTGTAGAAAGACAATAACCAGTGCAACTGTATCATTCTCCACGTTGAAGAGTATCCTGACACTATGTCCATATTGAAGAGTATCCTGACAATACATCCATGTTGAAGAGTATTCAGACATTATCTCCATATTGAAGAGTGTCCTGACACCATCTCCATATTGAAGAGTATCCTGACACTTTCTCCATATTGAAGAGTATCCTGACACTTTCTTCATGTTGAAGAGTATCCAGATACTATCTCCATGTTGAAGAGCATCCTGACACTATCTCCATGTTGAAGAGTATCCTGACACTATCTCCATGTTGAAGAGTGTCCTGACACTATCTCCATTTTGAAGAGTATCCTGACACTATCTCCATGTATAGGTGGCACGGTGGTCTAGTGGTAAGACGCTAGACTGCTGATCGAGAGGTCCCGGGTTCGATTCTCGGCCGGGACACTTGGTCATTTCAGAAACTCTATTTAGTGTTTCCCACCCAACTAGAGATGATCCTGGTTGGTAACCCAGGGGTAGTCTCGCGTGTATCGGTGCTTTACACCGGGCACGTTAAAGAACCAAGGAATCTATTCGAAACAAGCTAGGGTATCGCACCCGGATTCCTTGTATCTCACTTCTGTTTCTTCATTGATTGTCTGCCCTTGCCAGACACTGCCAATAATATCTGTGCCTCCCAATCATAATCGAGTTCGATTGTTCGGGAGTATAATGTAGAATAGAATAGAATGTTGAAGAGTATCCAGACACTATCTCCATATTGAAGAGCATCCTGACACTCTCCATGTCGAAGAGTATCCTGGCACTTTCTCCATATTGAAGAATATCCTGACACTATCTCCATATTGAACAGTATTCTGACACTATCCCCATATTGAACAGTATTCTGACAATATCTCCATGTTGAAGAGTATCCTGACACTATCTCCATATTGAACAGTATTCTGACACTTTCTCCATGTTGAAGAGTATCATGACCATATCTTCATTTTGAAGAGCATCCTGGCACTATCTCTATATTGAAGAGTTTCTAGACGACACATAGTGAAAGGATTATTTCTTTTTATTTTTTCTATCATCAATCATCCATTGTCTGAGTACCGAGGCAACCTGGTCTTCTTGTTGCCATCTTGATCCAATCTGTAAAACAAAAGACGCTTGTAAAACATACATGCTCCCAATGGCAGGCAAAAAGTAATTTGCATCCAACTCTTCTTTGACCTGTAAATCTTAGAACTATTTGGGTCCTCTATGCCAAACTGTTCTTCAACTGTTATCAGATTTTTTTTTACCAACCTGTTGAATAAAATAGTTGAACCCCATTTTTTTCAAAGGAAGGTAAACATGGGTGTTTCATAAAACAGATTTTCAACAGAGGGCCCATTTCAATACTTTTGCCTGAAAACCCCATGAGCATAACTTCACAGACAAACAATTACAGTTACTTTACAAGAAATGACCCTGATTTTTATTTAAAATCTGAATTATGATGATAAAACAAGTTTAACTGACTTTTGACTACTTCTCAAACATTCGGCCATTATCTCAAACAATCTGTAATTGTCTTTCAAACAATCTGTAATTGTCTTTCAAACAATCTGTAATTGTCTTTCAAACAGTCTGTAATTCTCTTCCAAACATTCTTTATTTCTCTTTCAAACATTCTGTAATACTCTTTCAAACATTCTGTAATTCTCTTCTTTCAAACAATCTGTAATTATCTTTCAACCAATCTGTAATTCTCTTTCAAACATTCTTTAACTCTCTTTCAAACATTCTGTAATTCTCTTTCAAACATTCTGTAATTCTCTTCTTTCAATCATTCTGTAATTCTCTTTCAAACAATCTGTAATTCTCTTTCAAACTTTCTGTAATTCTCTTCTTTCAAACATTCAGTAATTCTCTTTCAAACATTTTGTAATTCTCTTTCAAACATTCTGTAATTCTTTTTCAAACTTTCTTTAATTATCTTCTTTCAAACATTCTGTAATTCTCTTTTCTCTTTCAAACAATTTGCAATTTTCTTTTAAACACTCTGCAACGTTCATTCAAACTTCTCTTTCAAACAATCTGTGATTTTCTCTTTCGAACATTCTGTGATGCTCTCTTTCGAACACTATGTGGTTTTCTTATTTTGCCATTATAACAACGTACATAATCCCAGACGTCTGGTTGTCGGGTATTCTGTGACCTCATCACTGGAGCTGACACTGGTCTCTTCTTAACTGTATCAACTGTAAATATACAAATATAACCTCATTAAATACATCAAGAAGTCAGTTTGTATTTAAATAAGGGCTATGACACTATATGATGCATTTCCCCTACATACCACCCCAACAATTTTAAAATATGATGCATTTCAATCAGTTACCACTCCAAAAAAATTTAATGGAAGCTTTGTAATAATAATACAGGTTTTACTAGGTCAACTTTATTGTTATGAAAATATGCATTTCAATGTATGGATTTTAAACATAATTCAACTGGTATGGAGATGGTTTGCACATATTTTTTTTGATATTGCTCCACTGGTTAATATCTCAAAATGAAGTCAACCATTTTTAGGTTCATTTTCACTGTTGTGCTTTTCTCAACTCAATATTTTTTAACAAGCTTTTATGGGACCCAAAGTTGACCTTTTTATTTAGGTTTTAAAGGGACTCGACTCCAGTTGTTAAATTGCAAAATTTATCAAAAAAAATGTTTTTATCATCGGAATGGAGTTAAGTCCCTTTAAAACTACCCATAGAAGAAGATATTGGTACGTTACCTTTGGATACAGTTTTCAGGGTCGTTGAGACTTCCTGTTTCAGTAAGCCCTTGCTGTATTGTGCCATGGACAGGAGAAGCTGGGAACCACCGTGCCGGTTAAATAACTGTTTCAATCTGGGGTCACTCACCACCAACATTCGAACAATAATCAAACCTGTTTAAATAGCTACAACTGAATTAGAACTCATATTGTTTGACACTGATCAACTTCTTTTAAAAAACTTTCATAAGGCCTAAAAAAAATTTAGTTTCTGGGGTCTGAAACTACCTTAAATTTTGTTTTGACCATAAATTTTGATTGTGTTTGTAAAACATCAAATATTTTTTATATTTTTTTATTCATTTTGAAAGAAACAAATCCCCCAAACCTTGACAATTGCACTAAAAAGTATACTTTTTTTCTAACGCTAGTTTCTTGTTGATTTTTAATCAACAGCATGACTATTCATTGAGCAAGTAAAGCAAAACATAGGATTTTTAGGGCAATTTAAATGCCCAAGTACACTTTCCAGATGTCATGACATCATATATGACATCATAGTATAACTTGGCATTTGCACAGATTTGGTGAACTTTCAAACCTTAAGACAATTTATTAATTTAGTGGTATATTGTTAAAGAAAAATGTACCATATCTGTCACACAGAACTTACACATGACTTCCAGTAGTTCATTATCTTCATTTACACGTAGGAAATCTATCAATCTAGGTATACACCCATACTGGGATAACATCATATGACACTCAGCCTGTAATATATGACATTTTATCACATGAAGATTGGATTTATAAAATCACCTCAAATAATTGACCTAAAAATACTTAGCAAGAGATTTTGCTTTCAAGATTTTAAATCCACAAATTTATGAAAACAACAAATTACCATCCTGCTTTATTTAATACATACAAATGTGGGACAGAAGATCATAACATTAATCAAATTAACTTTAGTTAGGTGAACTTGGAAAACCAGAAAGTAACAACCAAAACTGGAGTAACTCCACTTTGATAGGAGTACTTGGCAGGTATGTTAAGACACACAAAAAATTATTTATTTACAGTCCTGGTAAAGCCAACCATTTTGCAAGATTTTATTTTTGCAATTTTTGCGAAGAGAAAGTCTTGCAAACTAGAAAGTGTCACAAAAATTTAATCCTGAATAATAATGCCTTAAAAACATTACAACGTTGCCAAAAACAGTACATAACACGACAGAATGTTAAAAAGTACTCACCTCTCCGTAATGAACAAAATCATGGAGTATAAGAACACATTGTTTTTTCACAGCATGACATCGACTGAAGATACCCATCACTAGTTTTTCGCCGACACCTTCGGCCAACGCTTCTCGACATTGTTGTGCTATAGGACGACATCTATCTATCACGGGTTTCATACATCGTGGACTTTCTGTTGGTTTCTTCTTACTATCACCCTCATTCTTATTTGTTTCAGTGAATTCTACAAATTAAATTGTAAATTTATGTGAACATCTTATCATACAGTGGATGAAAAATTAGAATAAAAAAAATCTCACACATTTATTAGGTAATTTATTTTACCTGCACAATCCGGGTTATTACGACGCTTGAATACAGACGAAATGCATGCGCTTTTGGCGTCTAAAATGCAATCATTGTTTTTGAAAGTATTTTGAAGAGGTATCATACTGTTTACCAGAAGTAATATGTATATCAATAAACATGTCAAAAAGGTGTCAAATAGGGACCTGATTATATATATCACACATTATATTGCTATTAAGCATACGAAAAATAAGTAAAATGCACATGTATCAATTTCGGTGAAATTGACAATTTTTCATTATTATTTACGAATATTCGAATATTGAAATTGGATTCGAATATTCGTTCAATTTTCGAATATTCGGTCCCATCTCTAGTTTTAAAGAATATTTGTACAATAAGAGCTGTCTTCATTCAGCAGACTTATACACCCCTTTGCCGGCAAAGGGCCATAATTCTGGCAAAAATAATCCCAGTGCTAATTCTTTCATTCACACACATCTACATGGTAAGGTTGTTCACATGTCAAAGTTTGATATATAATTCAATGTTATACCTTGTAATCGCTCTTGTATGGATTCCAGTCCAGTGCCGGGTATGTTAACTTTAGCCACCGCTGCTGGCTGTTGTGATGTGCCGCCGGTATTTCTATTCTTGATGACATCACTTTCTGTTCCGTCAGATTGGACTCCCATGGCTTCTTTCATTAGGTCAGCCATATCTGGGGACATTTTCTGTAAAGCTATGTTCAACCTTTGGCTGGAACCCTGTACAGCACTTGCAGTCTGTGGTCTGAATATAAACAAACACAGGAAACGTTAGCCAACCAGTACCCCCAATCTCCTTGTGAGCATCTCTTCACAAGTATTCTGTCTTTACAATAATTCAAAGGCTGGACTCACAGTTTGCATCAAATATTCATAAAAAATATTCTCAGATTATAACAAACATTTCACGAGCTCAAACGTCAGCTTTATCTCAATTTCAGACTCTGGTTTGAGTAAAATCTCATTTTAATTGAATATTTTATTTCGTAAGAAACAAGATATGGGAACAAACATAACATACTGTATACTAGTCCTCTCCTTAAATGGGCATAGCTAAATACATAAGCAGATACATGCAATACATACCTGACATGTTGACACCCAATTAGTTTAATAACTATTTAATCAATTGAATGAAAGATTTTTGTTAGAAACTGAACAAGAATTACCTTTGCTTGCTATTGGTGTTGGGTTTTCCCCAGCTTAATTTTGGTGCGACCCTTTCTTCTAACGGTTGAATCAAACATCTCAATATCTGCAGTACTAAAACCTGAAATTAATTGCCACAAAATACATCTCAATATTGGCAAAAAAGCTATTTTACAATCATGATTAAAGGGGAATAACTCTGTCAGTTTAAATATAATTTGGCTGATTAAACAAATGCAGAACTTGACCTAGACATTATACTGGTTGCTATTTAGGTTATAATAGTGTATAAACATTATGGTTAGTTACAGCAAATTATGCAGAAAAAAATAATGGTCACATACTAAAGACTATCAAATACGAAAGAAATAAAATAAAAGTACTAAGTATTCACAGATCCAATCAAAAATGCTAATGTAAGAGAGTTGACAACATTAGGGATACCATCTGCTCACAAACTCCATCATTTACAATAGGGGATATAAAATTTCAGTGAGGAAATATTTGGAAAGCTGTTCACTTACATATTCCTTCAACTTAAAATAGGCATATAAAATACCAATGAGGATAAGTTAAAATGTCAATGTCAGTACCTGAATATTTTCATCGGAACATTTGATGAACGGACAGACGCAAGCAAACACTCTAGATTCGTATAAGCATTTACGTAACAATCTTCGTTCAGTACATGCTTCTTTATGCTTTAAATCAGCTTTGCTCTTCTCTGCAGTGTCTTTGTGACCGCACTGATTATGTACGGTAGTCAGGTGCGGATTATCCCGTACCCAGAATTTATTGTCGTCTGCACTGAAACCTTTTGCTGTGTCTGATTGCGACTTCAACCGTGATTCCACATCTTGACCACATTTATGTTCACTATGCACTTGTGATGTTGAAAACGATTTCAACTTATTTGAAGATTTTGAACCACCTTTTTTCGGAGATTTTTCAACAAGTTTTGGCAATGTTTCTGGGAAAGCAACACACGTACATAACGCTGAACACAATACGAGTTCCAATAGTTTGTTGATTAATGTCAATTCTTGTGACTCAAAAATCATGTCAATTTTTACAGGTAAACCTTTCTTCTGGTACTCTTCATTGATGGAGGAGAGTTTCTCCGCATAGGAGAGTAGCAGATCCGTGGCAACCATGCCGACCTTGTCCCAAATAGCTTGTGTCAAACCTCGGTTCACTTTGGAAAGCCTCAGTCTGTAAACACCATAGTATACAAGTGAAATAACAGCATACATTTGAGAGCATTCAGAAAACAAAAAACTTTTGACTCAAACTGCACACTGGTAATGAGAGAAAGGTTTGAGCCATCATTCTCAGGGTTCCCACAAATATTCTAAGACAAAATTCCCTGACTTTTCCCTGGTTTTTCCCTGACCAGACAGCAGTTTTCCCTGACTTTTTTAGCGATCGGGCCTTTTTGTTAGAGCAAAATAGCCCAATAGAAACAGTGAAAAGGAGGTCATATTTGCTTTATAAGGAAACCAAAATGTTTCAGGTAGCACTTTTAGGGCTGTTGTTTGACACAAAGTAATAATAATTTAAGAATATTCCGAGCGAGCATAGCGAGCAAGGATTTTTTCTTAGGTTTAGGTATTTTCTTCATATGAAATGACACTGAATGAGATCTTTAATGAAGAATTCCCTGACTTTTTCCTGACTTTTGCTCAATTTCCAAATTTCCCTGACTAATTTTAAAATTCCCTGACTTTTCCCTGACCTTGAAAAAATTATGTTTTTCCCTGACTTTTCCCTGAACGTGGGAACCCTGATTCTGTTTGAGGCATCTAATGTATTCTAGAATATCCTCATCATGCTGTGAATGAAGAACCTGTAAGGGTCTTCAAGACATAACTGTTTCAGGCATCAAATTCTACTACATTACGTGAAATATGAAAAAACTTATTCCATGACAAAAATTAACATTGGAAAGTTATCTTCGAATTTTTTTACTTTCCAAAGGAATCTGCTAAACACTAATATTATGCAAAAACTTATTGTCAAATGCTTTCAATTTGTAAAATGATAATCCAATTTACGGTACTTTCTAATTTGTTTAAAGACAATTATCAGAAGATAAAATAATGTGAGTCATTAATTAGTGATTTATCTCCCCTTGCTACTTTTTTAAATGAAGAAAAAAAGGAGAAGAGTAGAAAATATTGTTTCCATCGTAACAACCAACCTTTGCTGTTCATCATCAGTAAACGTTGAGAGGTCTACCCTGTTAGCGCTGAATCCAAGACGTGATTTATCGAGGGGCCACAAACATACATGTTGTAGTATATGGAAGGCGTGTGATAGCAATCCTAGTTGTATGGTACATGTATCTATACACGGCTTCATGTGGATCTTAGTCACCATACCTATATCATCTGTCTCAACTTTCGCTAAAAAATAAAATAACAAGTTTGAACACATAAATAAACTGTGTTCTTCCATGTGAGAACAAATCACACAACAATGTTCTCCGACATGTGATAAGAAATCATTCGTGTGATGTCACCAGCTTTTCAGCATGAAAACGTAATGCAGTCGGCTTGAGTTTATATATATTACTTACAACATTGTTTGACTCTAACTATGGTTACCGTAGTATTATAAATAAAATCGGTCATTCCTTGTCTCTAAGACAAATATTCTAAACTGCATCATACAAATAATTAACCTCTGTTATGTTTTCTAGACTTGTGGTACTTGGCTATGTTTGTCTGCAAAATTCTCACATCGCCCGATTTTCATGAAAATTGGTGTGTAATAAGATTGGTCATTCTAGATTTTAAAAATGTAATAATTTTACGCACTTAGACTGACATCTTCATGGTAACGTCTTTCGTTCGCAGCACGTGTAATTAGGTGTGCGACGTGAAAAAAGACGTACAATTAATTGTGTCAAAAATGCAGATTAATAATTTATTTTGTCTCAAAAGTAAGTGCGAATAGTACATGCTGAGACACAAGCACAACTACTCGCACATACTTTTGAGACATAATAAATAATTAATCTGCATTTTTGACACAATTATATCACATGACTTTCCTTGTATCCAGGTTAGTATAGCCAGTACTATAAAGTTATACGTACCACATGTAGTATGAAGAATAGAGTTTTTCCAATAAATCAATGTGTATTTTGTGTTTTAGTGTCAAATGATATAAAGAATCTAGCACTCGTTGTCAATAGAGGCTCGCTTAATAAAATTTCCAAAACTCGTTTAATATTAATTTATATCAATTGTTAACTCGTGATAGATCCTCTATATACGTCTTTTTTTTATGGCGCACCTAATTACACATGCTGCGAATGAAAGACGTTACCATGACCACGTCCGTCAAAGTATGCAAAATTATTACATTTAAAAATCTAGAATGACCAATCTTATTACGCACCAATTTTTATGAAAATCGGGCGACATGAGAATTTTACAGACAAACGTAGCCAAGTACCTTAAGAAATATTGATATCCAAAAGACAACTCACAGAAGATGCTATATTTGTTCTCAATCATAAATGTAAATGATGTAATACAAATGATCCGTTCTCCAGGAAAAGCGGGCTTAGTGACAAAATTGTGAAAATGTTGATAATATATCGTTAGAAAGAAGAGACTCTTGTGAACAGTTTCAGAAAGTTTGAACAAATTATTTCATAAACTTACAAAGTTATAGAGTTTTTAAACCAATCAATACCGCCTACTTTTTGAGCGAACGTCATTATCTTCGTTTTTGACGTAATGTAAACTGGTATTTCAAAGATCTAGTATCTGATAAATATTTGGCGTTAACATTTGAAATTGTCGCACATTTTAGAATCATATTCTTATTTTTATAAAACGTGTCCAATTTGTAAGTGTTTACTTACAAGGAAAACTAGCAAGGGTTTTTAGCCACCTAACCCTTGTTTTCCTTGATACGAGTACTTTTTTAGAAACCCATCACCATAGCAACGACAGAAGTTATTTTAACACAATTATTAAGAAACCATGAAGCTAATGGATAGTACTATACTATTGAATTACTTAAATATGAAATCAATGGACAAGATTTTTTTCTCATTTTAGACATTTTTCTAAATCATATTGCATAATTGAAATGTCATTAAGCCCGGTTTTCCTGGAGAATGGCTCAAATGTAATTGGATCTGAATACCATTTCATGTCAATTTGTCAGTTTTATTCTGATAAACATTGTTGGAACACACAGTTATCTAGTATAGTTATCTAAAACATTTAGGTGACCTTGAGAATTATTTTGACATAAGGAAAATATTCAGATAAAATTTAGGAGCAATTATCGAGCGCTCAGTGCAAAACTATGGTGACTACATTAGTTTATAGAGAAGTGTACTATAGTTTTGCACTTAGAGCCCTCGAATTGTGTGTAAATATGAAACTATCAAAGGAAGAAACCAAAACAGTTTTTTAGGATTGTTTTCTCTTCGGCAAATAATAAGACTGGGTGATTTAAGTGCTTGCTAATGACTTTAGTGACTTAACAGAGGTGTCAAAAGAGCCAAATTCAAAATCAGGAAAAATTGTATGCAGTCAAACATTTTTGCCATATAAGATGTCTATAACCACTTTGTTTCCATATTTAACTCAGTTTTTATTTATTAAGAATTTCCTTCAAATCAGACTAAATTGACCATAACTTTGCAATTTCTCAAGATATTTTCTTCAACTAACTTTTATTTTGGTTAGGAATCATGGCTCATTCTGGATGTGTAAATCCGGAATTCCAGATGAGTCAGGAAGATTGACACCCCTGAGACTAAGGGATGTGAATAATTATTAAGACATTGGTTCCCTATTTAACTTTTACTTGTACCTACCTTCTCTATATATAACAGATTTTGTCATGTCGATGAATTTCTCCAAGCCAGCCCACATCTTGTGTTCTTCATCCAGCTTCACTTTCGTGGTAGATGCATGTTTATTGGTTAGAGTCTGTGAGAGCTTGGACAGTGATTCGGGTTCCGAGCCAGGAACCAGGTAGTTCCCTATTTGTAACATGACGTCCTTACATAGTCCTAGTTTACGACTTGCTGATACCTTTCTCATTACCTCTGTAGCATTGTGACGAACTTTTCTGTAAAATATCAACCCTTTATCACACTCAATTCTCAAGTTTTCAGTAATGTAAGTGTCCAAAAATTGGTCTTAAAATTGAGATTTCATTGTACTTTATAATTATACCCTTTAACAAAATATTTTAACTGCTGACCATGGAGGGTTATAAGCATAACTAAATGTCCGGGCAGTAACTTGAATTAAGCAACCAATCCAAAAGACCAAACCCAAATGACCACCTCAAATCTTGTGGCCATGGATACCATCATGAATGAAGTGTTTTGATAGATTAATATAATTTTGTAAGAAAAAAAACCCCAAACATATTGACAGACTTAAACTTTCAACTAAAACAGTAACAGAAAAATTGGATGTTTGTTTTACACAGTTTTAGACATTTTCCAGGATTTCAGTGGGCAAGTCAGAAATTGTCATATTCTTTTGTTGTATGCTAACATTATTTCATCCTCATAAATAGGTGGTTAGTCAAGTCCCTAGATAAAATACGCTGGTTGAATGAGAATGACATTTCTTTGCATCTGACTTTTTCTTTGAATTAATAATATCTCCCCAATTTATTATCAGCATCCAAAACAGAGCTGTGTGCAATACTTGTTCGATACTGTATATCAGATCTATAAGATTATAAATATTTGTGGGGGATTAATTTGACTAAATTTATTGATTAATTGTCCTTAAACATATACATACAAGAGGTTTATGTTTCTGTATTTTTAACAACCACCAAATTACCCTTTTACCCGAATTTGCTTAATTAAATACACACACAAATTAATGGTTTTACAGAATGGTAACAGAAGCAAAGCTGTATATACCTGCAATGTGAGGACTTCATACAACATAGTAACATAGGTATCAGACTGTCAGTACGTATCACCATGGATACGCCAGCATCGTTGGTCGTCAAGGAGGATAACAGATGGAACGCTGCACACTGTGGACCACTGTAATATAAACAAGAGATGCTTGTAAAACACATTATGCCCCATAGTAGCCCAATAGTTGAAAATGGTAAAGGTCAAAGTAACCTTGACCTTTGACCTACTGACCTCAAAATCAATAGGGGTCATCTACTGTTGCTGGCCAAAAATCCATGTAAAGTTTGAAGATTCTAGGTCAAAGCATTCTTGAGGTAATAAACGGAAACTAATTGGTCTAAAAAAGGGGTAAAGTCAGTAACCTTCACCTTTGACCTCAAAATCAATAGGGGTCATCTACTTTTGCTAACTAACATCCATGTAGAGTTTAAAGATCCTAGGTCAAAGCGTTCTTGATTTATTGAACGGAAACCATTTGGTCTACTGACCGACCGATATGCTGACCAGAAAAGATTAACTTGTAATACATACCATGGTCCTTCTCTAATAATACTGACAGTGATTGGTATAGCGCTGTTATCTATCAGGTCAGGTGGTATACAGTCTGTATGTGATAGTACACCAGTCAGTATCTCTACATATACTTCCTGTCAAATAAACAATCAACATTTGTAATTATCATACAATATGACAAATCATAGAATGCTTTTTTAAAAACAGTGAAATTATGGATATCCATAGTATCATATATCATAGATTGGTGTAACAAGAGCATGATTGTGTGCTGGTCGTTTGATTTTCTCGTTTTTGATAGTAACAAGGCCAGACAACTCAATTAATAAAGGTCACAGGATTATCAGCCTTGTCAGTATGGACACATCTTGTGAATATCTTTGATAGTCTTTGAGAAAATGACTCTTGACAATAAACTTAACCAACGCACATGCAGACGCACATGATCCCGTCAGAACAATAGCTCAACTTTTTTTTTTCGAAAGACAAACTTAAACTTTACAAGGCAGGTTGATTTCGGTATAATAAACGATTTACCCTACCCAACATGACAGAGGGCATAACAGGCAGTAGTAAGTTAGTACAGCCCTAACGAAAGGATAACATGTAATACTTCAGACTCACCTTAAATTTAGCGCTAGCATTTCTCATCAACAGAACACTGGGGAGTATTTCATCAATAGTGTACGAGATGAAATCTTCATATAACGCAATAGAACGGAACACACAGCATGCAGCGTATTTCACATCTAGCGGTACACTACCACGTACCATTGATATCAACTTAGGTAACACTTTGGTGACGACTAAATCATACCAACGTGCTTGGTATTCTGACTGGACAAGTAACTGTAATATAACGGAACAGATGTCGGAGGTTAAAGGTACACAAATCCAGATGAACATCAAAATATGAACTATTGTAGAACCATAACACATAATTTAAAGTATGAAACAATAGTAAATAATGATTGACAAATGTATGGCATGATACATGTTGCGACTTTCCTCTCAAAATTTGCAAGATCATTCGTCAAACAGTTGCAATGAAAATGGTGATTACATGTTTTCTCAATCAAAGTCACATAATAAATTATACATGTGTAATTATAAATAAAACCTCAATAATAACATCCATGGGACCCTTAAACTGGCTTTTTTGAGAGTCTTAAAATTGACACTAGTCAGAAAGCTCCTAAGATGGTGCTTGCAGTTCATCAAAAAGGTGATACAATCAAAACTAGTTATATAACTAAGATTTTAAGAAGGTGTGCCTCCATAGCTCAGCAGTTAGTGCGTTTTGCTTGACCTAGGTTCGAATCCGAGTGAAGGCACTTATATATACACCTGCTATATTTCAGCAGAAAGCTGACTGACAAATAAAAGCTATGCTTGGCATTTAAAAAAAGATTTTAAGAAGATCAGTGAATGACCTTGGTATACTTACAGTTTCCATCAGCAATAAGGCAAACCTCCTCAGTGCCTTATGATCATCTTTCAATAAACATTCATACAGGTATACCAGTATATCTTTCTCCAACATTACACGTAGATTGGTGGAATTCTTCACACATTGTTTCAGCAGTACGAGACACGCTTGCTGTACCTGTTGTCTGCTTGTAGTCAAATATGTGTACAACTGTAAGAAAATTTAAAAGAAATTATTAATAAAAGGAAGATAATACTGCAAAATCATTTAATTTTCATAGGACTAAATTTTGTGGTATTTTTTGTACAACTGTAATAAATTTTCATATACATGTAGGACAGTACAGTCAAACTGTCAAGTATTTGGTATATTTGGACATGACAGATATATTGGTGACAATATAGTGACATAGTTATAAAGGCAATTGGGTATGCATCACTTGGACAAGGTAAACAACATATGTGCCACATTGACACAAACATATGTGCCACGTTGACACAAACATATGTGCTAGACTGACACAAACATATGTGCTAGACTGACACAAACATATGTGCTAGACTGACACAAACATATGTGCCACGTTGACACAAACATATGTGCTAGACTGACACAAACATATGTGCTAGACTGACACAAACATATGTGCTAGACTGACACAAACATATGTGCCACATTGACACGAACATATGTGCCACATTGACACGAACATATGTGCCACATTGACACGAACATATGTGCCACGTTGACACAAACATATGTGCCACATTGACACGAACATATGTGTGACATTGACACGAACATATGTGCCACATTGACACGAACATATGTGCTAGACTGACACAAACATATGTGCCACGTTGACACCATATGAGCCACGTTGACACGAACATATGTGCTAGACTGACACCTTCAAAAGGGCATGTATGACAGTATGTTTACCAACAGGAATATTTTAAAACATAACCTTAATTTATCTTTCTTTGGTATGAGAGAGAGAAGATGTCAAATATTCTTTTTTGATGCTGAACATCAAGCAAAATAAATTAGAGAATCTTTTTATTTCATCACAGCATCATTTAATGACATTGTCGTGATGCAAATTAAAGACCTTGAGCAGTTGAAGCCAATATTCTACAACAAGTCAAATGTCATAGAACATTTGATCATTTTAGCTAATCAGATGTATTGACAGCATTCATACCTGGGTGCTCTGTAGCTCACTGAGTGAATCTACGGATATATAAGAATCTACAAGTGTCAACATAGCTTTCTGTCTGGCAGCAGAATGTCCCTTCTCTTCGTAATGATGAAACATTTTCAGCAATACATCTATACTGACTGCTGTGTCTGTAATATACATCAAGAAACATAACTCTTGTTTTCTTCTACTTTTAGAACAAAAATCAAGGAACATAACTCTTGTTTTTTTCTATTTATAGAACAACATTCAAGGAACATAACTCTTGTTTTTTCTTTCTATTTTTAGAACAACATTCAAGGAAAATAACTCTTATTTTCTATTTTTAGAACAACAATAAAGGAATATAACTACTTTTTTTCTATTTTGAGAACAACATTCATGGAGCATAACTTTTGTTTTTCTATTTTTAGAACAACTATCGAGGAACATAACTCTTGCTTTTTCTATTATTAGAGCAGCATTCAAGAAATATACGGTAAACATAACTCTTTTCTATTACAAGAAAAATAATAAATTATTGGCAGTGTAACTCTAGTGTTGTATTGGTCTGTGATAAGAGAGGATCAATCAAGGGAAGTAATGCTCTTATGGTTATCTTATCTGGGATTATCCAGGCGTCAAATCCAGCATACTACTATATATTATAAATACCTTCGTCAGCATCATCAGAATCACCCGAGTCACTGTCATACATGGATGCTTGTCTCTCTGTCAGCTCATGATCAACATTAGTACATTCACAGTCTGTGTAAGCTGGGTGTAGACTGGCACCATAATTCTGTGAATATTGATCCAGTCTGGATAGAACATCAGTCATTGGTTCATGATCAGGATCTCTGAAATACATAGACACAGTCTGTGTAAGCTGGATGTATACATACATAGATACAGTCTATTAACTGGAGTTACTTCCCTTTTTATAGGTCATGCAAGAAGTAACCTCCACTGAATTTAAAAATACTTATAAATATAAATGCAGTTTTGAAGAAGGTCAAGAGAGCAACCCAAACTGAAAACTTTCACCAACAATATCTGATAATGGATGGCATCAAATACAGTTTGTATGTACTCATGCTTGTAATTGTTGTTTTGTTAGATGACCTCATCATGGAAGATAAGTTTTTGGCTACATACAATTTATGATATTAAGTTGTGACACCACTTCCATCCAACACAAAATCCACATTTCTCCCCACCATATGTCACAGTGTGCAACAAATCGAACTTCTGGTTATCACAATAAGTTATATAGGTTTAATCCTATAGTCTCCAAATAAGTCATACAGTGGTCAGAAGTTATGTGCTTTTGCTCGCAATAAGACATTAAGTTGAATCCTATTGTCGCCCAATAATTCATCAGATTTTAGTTACATGTGCTGTTGCTCGCAATAAGGCGTACACATTTAATTGTATAGTCTCTTAATAAGTCATACAGTAATTGGTTTATACACCGTGTATGTGGGAGACGTAATAATTTTTCAATTTTAATTACGTGATTACTCTTTATAAATTTTCTTGAGTTTAAATGCGTTTACAACATATTAACATTAATTTACTATTGAAGTCATACATTCTGTGCAAATACTGGAACATACTAACACAAAACTTTTTTTTTAACCGTACATTTCACATTCAGGGTAAGCAACAGAGCTTATTGATTCAAGAAACCCCAGGTGAGAAAGATTCAAAATTTACTGCATTTTAATGATGTGATCTAAAAATTAAACAGAATTTAAAATGAGAGAATTTCACCATTTTAAACATGCGCGGTGTGTCATACATATTAAATAGTATTTCATATACTGATTAAACAGTTTTGTTTATTCAAGAAGGCGTGTGATAAAGTTTAAATCAATTTCTGTTTTATCAGGATAATCGATACTGAATCAATAATGTTTCACAAATATACGATTAATCAATGGTGGTAAAGCTTGGCCAATTTGACACGAGCCTGACCTTTTGATTAGCATAATTTAACAGTTGATATATTGCCTTCGTTTATAACACGGATTGTATGTTTTCATAATCGGGGAGAATCACAAAGACGCTCAAGATGTAATACAAACACACATTTGAAATACCGATATTGCATGATTTGCTTGCGGAAATAGATATATTCAAAGCAAGAACCTTGCAATATATTCTTGCATAAAGGTCAGGCTCAGGTCAATATAGCCAAGATATAATGTATCACTGCTTTAATTTGTGTTCAATTGTAATAAGAGGAAGTAATCCGGGGATAAATTCAACTCCACTCAACTCAAGTTTATTGTTATACAACTTCCACCGGCCTAAAATATACACATTCTACATTTTGTACATGTGAGTGACAAAATTATATTTTAAATAAAGCATTTTCATTTAATAATAATCAACATTTTAAGTAATAAATAAATCTAGGCCTTGATCTAAAAAAGTATCTCTATCTGAGAGTTAAGTATATTTAGGTAATTTCTATTGATCAATGCAAGATTGGACAACAAATTCGGTCCCACAAAACTGAAACATTGTTCTGAGATCATATGAGTAAACTTTCAAAATCTCCAATTTCAGAAATGTCTAAAATTCATATTTAGATTTGAGTAAAATCTCAATTTGAGCTGAGTACAACCTCTGTAGAGCAAAACACTCAAGGAGCTGAATATTGGCAGTTGTTTAGAGGTTGTTGCTCAACAAAGGTAATTTCTTTAGTAAATATACTTAGCAACTTTTCTAAGTCCTCACTTATATTTTAGTAGATAACTTTGTCAACCAAGTTTATATATCCATGAAATTTGGCTATAATACGCATCAATTATCAGTTTGCAAAATTGTATAACAAAATTTTGACTTTGATATGCATTTATAAAATTAAAACAATTTTAACATATCAAAAAAGGGAGGTAAAAGTCACACATACATATTTTGATATATTTGATGATCACTGTGTAATCTGATTTTTCAACTTGCTGTCATTGACACGAGTCGTAAGCATTGTTGAATGTATCGACTCAGTGATTTTAACGTGTGAACGCTTATAACAGACACGTCTCCGAATAGCGAGATTTTACGTCATAACGTCACTTCAATACAAAACTCTCTCACAACCACCATTATAAATCTGCCAAACAATAAGTTAATCTTTCATTATTTACCCATGAACAGGTTTACGTTAAAAATCAATCAACCAGTTATTTATTGAGTACATTTCTAACACGTCTGCAGGAAATAACACTATGCATCGTACAGACGTCACGTGGTGTCTCTGTTCTGACATCAGTTGACTCATAACTGTGACATCATGATTGATTTTCAAATGTTTTTCAAAAGTGATGACCCTTTGGACATACGTTGGAAGTGTTTGGAACAAATTCCATGCATGTGTAGTTGCTTGAAGGCAGAAAAACAAAAAACGCACGTGCATCTCGGATCGAACAAACCATGTGACATATGGCCAGTTTCTGACCCGGATTATTTAGACTGTATTGTATAAAATTCACTTGAGAAATTCTGGCACTTTACTATTTATAACAAAAAAGTAACTTATCATTGAAAATGAGGACTTAGAAAAGTTGTTAAGTATATCAGCTTAGGGAAATTTTGAAGGTCAGGGGTGTGGAAATCCTTAAATTTTCCACTTGCCCATGGGCAAGTTGGACTGAAAAATCCACTTGCCCGAAGACTGAATCTACATGCCCAGGGAAACACAAAAATCTACAAAATTTCAGTTTCACAAATTTATCTTGTCAAGCTTAAGAGTAGCCTACTGTGTACCTATTACTAAATCATTTTCAGTCGGAAGTTAGGGATTTGCTTACGTGTTTAGGTAAAATAGAACACTACATATTATTTTCTCATGTTAATTTTGTACTTGCACATAGGCAAGCTGGATGGAAAAATCTACTTGCCCGCAGACCAAAAAGCCCAAGTCGGACACTAGAATTCCACACCCCTGAAGGTGTTGTAATAGAAAAGTAAGTTGTTGCACACTAGAGAGGGCTGCTCTGGAAAGTTTGTACTGTAATCTTTTCTACAAGAGGGCCAACCTTTTATGATTCAATCAACCTCCAGGGGCCTTATTCACGAATGTTGTAAGTCTAAAACTCAGACTTAAGACTTTATATTGCCAAATGTTCTATTTGCTCTCATGTTGTTATAAATGCACCGATATTGATATTTCTTATAAATGGGTATACATGTTCAGTGGGTTACTATTTATAATCAGATAAAATTGCACTTGGTTAAATCTAATTGCAAAGAAATGGCAGTGATTATACATGATGTCAATTTTAAGTCTGAGTTTCAGTCTTAAAATGTTGGTAGATTAGGCCCCTGCTCCATACTGGATCTGCATAAGCTTGGTATACACAGGAAAAAATTCCACTTATGAAAAAATATGGTGTTAGAAACACATGTTATACATGCGTGGAAGTTT
The DNA here is from genome assembly GCA_963678985.1 of Spisula subtruncata. Classification (NCBI taxonomy): domain Eukaryota; kingdom Metazoa; phylum Mollusca; class Bivalvia; order Venerida; family Mactridae; genus Spisula; species Spisula subtruncata. The sequence continues at coordinate 52,423,588 of OY787664.1, read as the reverse complement.
TTCCTGTACATGTATATAAGAATACTTACATTTCTGCATCAATACCCAGGTTTGGAGTGTCATATCTAGACGGAGGTCGTTTAGCACTCTGAGGTCGACTAAACATAGCGCTGGTAGGTCTGCTGGATAGTTTACTGAACGTTGAGTTAGATCTGGGGCCTAGCGGTGGTTTCGGTGTATTGCTAGGTGGTACGGGTGTTGAACTGGGTGGCTGGGGAGTCGCGCTCGTAGCTCTACCTGTGTTGTACGGTACGTTATACAGGCTACTGTGTGGTCGGAACAATCCACCACTGCTCTGTCCGTGTGTGAGAAGCAGTCCATCATCCATATCTAAACAGATAACAAAAAATATGCATACCTGGTACAGGGCTTTTTTCCTTCAATAGCAGGGGCCGTTTACAGGCCTTTTCCCCTGAGGAAGTCTTTGAAATCATGCAGTTTTCCCTTAAAATTCAATTTACATAAGGATGTTCTTCCCATTTGCAAAAAATATGTGTTATTTTTCCCCAAATTTAAAGAAAAGGCCCTTTCCCCAGTTGTTGAAAAAAGCCCTGGCGTTATTAAATCATGGTATAGCTAGTTTGCGATAGAAAAAAATCGTGTTTTTGTAACATTTCTGAAAATCTATTCATCAGATTTTGGTAAAAAATTACACAGAACTACAATAACTTCCTACCTACTCCCATTCCGAATTCCATAATAACCTATCAAAATACATTTATTCTTTATTATGTATTGAAATTACATGTTAAATTACAGTTTAACACAGGGAGGTAATCTGGTATTCCTTTGATGATTTATTATCAATTATTTAACCGTTACACTCCGTGATCGTCGGGATTGTCATTACTGTTATAAAGAGGAGACTTAGGAGGTCTGTATAATTCAGTTTATTTAGGTGTGTCGCTTGTAAACAATATACATCAATAACATGTACTTCGTCAGATTCACAGACGGGCCTCGTGTGTGTTATATTAGGTAGGTTGCAAATACGTAAATATACCGTTAGGCGTATCACATGACCGTAAAATTGGCTGTTCCAAGTAGCAAGTCTTCTAACTTGATATTTCATACAGAACTACAAATATGTTACATATAGAACTTATGAACAAAAGTTTTTTAACTGAATTCTGATGTTGCTGAAATTTCAGTGTGTATTAGGTAGATAAATTTCATTTATTCGTGCAAAATTTCATACATGTAGGTTTCGTAGAGAAATGTTTAAAAAACACGATTTTTTTCTATCGCAAACTAGCTATAAATGTTGATAATAATCAATATTAAAATATAATGTAATGCCAAACTGGTGATGTGTATACTTGCTAATTTTGTTGTGTAAATGATTAAAATCAAAATCGAATTTAAAAAAAAAAATAATTTAACCAAATGAAATCAGGATGCAATTAATGATTATACATTGTATTAGTGAAGCTATTGAAATAAATTTTAAATCATTACAACATAATATTTAGGTAGCAGGGAAAATATTGTCTTACCTAAAATAATCCAAGATATATAATAATTATATTTTGTTATTATAATAAGCTACTAGTTGTCACATATTCATTTATACAGCTTGGTTGTCCCCTTATGTCTCCATGAAACTATGGGAAACAACAAAATATCTTGGTACCTAGTAAGGCCATAGTTTTTTTATTCGGATTAACAGTAATATGAACTAAGGTACCGCCTAAATGGGGATTATATAGATATTGGATAACTGCTAAGCTATGTTTCAGATATACACTGACTAAATTTTGAGTTGAATTTAGATGTTATACGGAGATAGTTATCGATCAGCAACTGATCACTTTTCCTCTCATTTAAGACCAGAAATAATAGTTATTCTAAATTTTTGTATAACAATAAATTAAATGACATTACATGATCAATACAAACTTCACAATAGTTGTCAGAAAAGTTTGACAATTTTGGTCTCCATCCAGTGCAACGCGCCTTTCCATCCGGACCACCTGTCTGATGACAGTAATACTTTCCTTTAGAGGGCCCTATGTGTGTCTTGACTGGCATTGTTTTGACCATCTAGGACCTAATATTAAAGGGTCAATAATACCCTGGACTTATACATTGAAATTTTCAAAAAAATCCTGAAACCTAAAAATATCAAAACTCTGGCCTAAGACTTCTCATTATGTATAAACCCTACTTGAAGCGCTCTTATAATAGACTTATATATAAGACATAGTCACATTAAGCCCTATGATGCAAGGATGACAGGTATTAAGGAAATGCAAAGTAACAGTTCTGTTAATCTGCATTTATATTTGTGGGTATTTAATTTCATGGATTACATGGATCATCTCAACTGCAAAATTAAATCCCCCAAAATATTAATAATTTCTACAGTGTATGACTTAGTGGATTAGAAATCCTTGAACTTACCTCCCTTGGAACAGGCCTTTTATTCAAAACCACAGAGTTTTGTTCCATTGTAATTAAATGATTTTACAGTATCATTGTCCATGTGAACAGATAATACCAGTAAATAAATATATTGGGAACAATGGTTGTTGGAGAGGATAAGCAAGGTATTAATAGTGAGATTTATTTTATACATAACATTAAAAAAGTTATGGATTACTTATTACAACTTAATAGCTTCAAAAAATTTAATGCTAAGATCCCTTAATTTTCCGGAGGGCACATCATATTATGCTAAGCTTGTAGCCAGTCTTCGAATTTGGCCACTAGCCTGAAGCCCGAGGCTAGTAAAATCTGGGTCGGGCTAGTAATTGTCTCTAGGTGACTAGTCCAAAAGGCTAGTGAAAAACTCCTGAGAACACAAGCCATAAGACAAAAAACATCCAAATGATTGTGAGTCGGGACGATGAAAATTCTGCATTGTAGTAAACAGTATTAAAATGTTTACAGATATTATTATCCACTTTTGATCATTTAATGTTTGGACTAGTAAATTTATTCTCAGACTAGTAAGTTCTGCCTTGTAGGTAGCCCGACTGGCTAGTACTTTGAAAAGTTTTTTGTGAAGACTGCTTGTAGCTTACATCTTAAGCAGACAGTCATACTATTCGCTATTTGTTTGGTGATTAGAAGCAAATTATTCCCTTAGGTGCAACATTCAATTAAATTATTTTAGCACTTATTAAAAAAAACTTTTAATAATTGATAGGGCTTGTCTATAATAATGCTGATAAAAATGTATGCTACCAGCAAGCAATGTGCTATCAGCACTCTTGAGTACATAGACGTATTAAAGATAATCCTTTTTGGGCAACAAGCTCTAGGTGTCTAAGCTGTGAGATACAACATTGTTGAGCTAAGAAGATGAATTGCAACAAATGATCCATACAATTTAGACATAGAAATTGTCTGATTTTTTTTGTAAGAATATGAACTAGTAATACATTGTAATTATAAACAGGTAAATGCAATTTTAACACATGAAAAAGTCCATGTAAATTCAGCCCCTACAACTTGTACCAAAATACACAAAACTTTAATTAAATAAAACATACTTAAATTAAGATCTTTGAACTTTGTCTCCACATAATCTTCATGGTAGTACATCGGACCAATATAGTCTGTCCCCACACCCTGAGTCTTAGATTCAAGTCTTATAGCTGATCCACCCACTAGCATGATATCTGCATGGGGTGTCACTCTCTCACCACCAGACATTCCAGACTGTGCACGGAAACTTGGACCACAAGACATATTTCTCTGAAATTAAAATTAATAGTACAAAATCAATGCAACAACCTGTTTAAGCTTAGTCAGACCACGGAGGTATATCTAAATTTATGTTCGTAGTCAGACTTTTAAGGGATTTCCTAAGGCAATTAACCCTTTCAGATTTCAGAACAGTTCAGCCGGTGTAGTCACTAGTGACTGTGTAGTCAAACAATCTCGACTTGGAGACTACTCGTAATGGAGATAAAGGTCAGAAATTAAAAAATCTCCTAGCAGATTGCCCCACATCTATTGCATCTACTCGGCTACAGACAAAACTTTGTACTGCTGACCATCACTGTCCGTAGATGATTGGCTGTCTGCTAGGAGATTTTTTTTTAATTTCCTGAAATCGAGATTGTCTGACTATCACTTTCCGATAATCATTTTTTTATGTCTGACAAAGGCTAGTATCAAGTACCGGTTGTCTTAGGTTCATGTCCCAGTTGTGTACACCTTGTCCTCATTGTGAAATATGCCAAATATCCGTGCTGTTTAGGCACAGAACAAAAGGCCCATAGATTTTACTCAACCGGCAGTGCAGGGGACATCAGAATGTAAAAACCTGGGGCAATTGCCCTGTCATCCCCTGCTGTTCCCCGAGGTTGGGGGGAGGGGCGGCAGGGTTTCAATTGACAGGCATTAATCTTCCGGAGTTTACACTGTTTGGAGTGGCTGAATCCGAGATTTGACTCAAATCAAGACTCAAATTTTTTATGGTTTTGAACTTACCAATCAATAAACTTGTGTTTGTCTAAACATAGACGTAAGTTCTGTCTACATTAAATAGTATCTCAACTTATTAGATTCGCCAAACATTTCAAATGACATATACACATAATCCATCAATAATCACTCCAAATGTATTCAGTAAAATGTCCTGTCAATTCAACACTTCACGCGTAACCTATGTAAAGATAGCGTCTAACGGACACCGGGTAATCGGTCATGGGGAGGAGCTATGGCCGCCATTTTTATTATGGGCGGAGTAACGCCCGCCATGGATTGTTGACTTAGCAGACTGAAATATCTCATGATCTACTAGAGATTTTTCATAGATTTCTTAGCTTATTGAAATCTATCTGAAATTATCTCAGCATCATCGTATTGCTATAAGACAACGGACTTGATTGCGCTCCCAAGAATGGTAATGTATTTATTCTTTATCACTAGACGAGTGCCATGTTGATACTTTCATTAGTTTTCGCGAGCGCCATTGACCTTGCTAAAATTTTAGAGATATAATACCCAAACAGTCTTTCTGTTTTGTTTGTTTGCCAGCATCATAGTCGCAAGTCATTGTTATTCGACCTGTGGTGTGTCATGCTTTTACCTTTTTACTGAGTCGTTGACTCTTAACATTTCAACAATGCTCTTTTAGCCTCTTATTTCACTCACTAAAAAGTCACTTGCTTTTAAAAGTTTTGTCTACTTTTTTACTCTTTTAACGTTACTTACACTGCACTTATGTGCACATAATGCACCAGTCAGTTGCATCCACGGCCCCCCATCCCCGGGGATGGGCCGGGATTTTTCCTTTTGGGTTGTCAAACCCCTACACTTTTACGGCCTGTGTCAGCGAGCGACAGCTAATGGTAAAATCTCTGGTATTTCCCTGACAATTGTTATACATATAACTATAAATATTGTCCCCGGGGTATTGGTTCGGAGAAAAATTGTCCAACATTTCCCCGGCAGCGGGGGAAGCTGGAAGGTAAAAACACGGCCATTTCCCTGGCTATCCCCCCAAGGATCCCCTTGGATGGGGGACATGGATCAAACTGACTGGTGCATAATACCCACATCTTTTAGATGTCACTCACTCAGCCTTATCTGGGGGTGGCACGGTGGTCTGGTGGTAAGACGCTAGACTGCTGATCGAGAGGTCCCGGGTTCGATTCTCGGCCGGGACACTTGGTCATTTCAGAAACGCTATTTAGTGTTTCCCACCCAACTAGAGATGATCCTGGTTGGTAACCCAGGGGTAGTCTCGCGTGTATCGGTGCTTTACACCGGGCACGTTAAAGAACCAAGGAATCTATTCGAAACGAGCTAGGGTATCGCACCCGGATTCCTTGTATCTCACTTCTGTTTCTTCATTGATTGTCTGCCCTTGCCAGACACTGCCAATAATATCTGTGCCTCCCAATCATAATCGAGTTCGATTGTTCGGGAGTATAATGTAGAAAAAAAAAAATCTTTAAAAAAAACATGTCGTAGAGGTAGCATTTTTGGATTTTTGTAATTCTTATGAAGAATGGCTACTCAGATTACCTTAAAGATAACCAAGTACCACATTGGCCCTCTTTTGATGGTGCACTATTTCGCATGAGAGGCAAACATGTTTATGTCACAGTCGGTGTTCTAATAACACCCCATTTTAGGAAACAAGAGTAATGCTATCAGTTGGTTAACTTAAGTTAACTGTTGGCTTCAAACAATACCTTGTAATTAGAATGACAATACACAAAAACATTATGGAATACTGATCATGACTGTACTGCAAACCAAGCCTCTTCAGTGATACAATGTTGAAGCTCAGCATACTTTCTCACCGCAATGAACCCATTGTGCAAACAAGACATGGGCGTAGGAGCAGGGGGGGCCAGGCCCCCCCAATGTCTGGACAGGGGGGGCCAACATATCTTTTGGCCCCCCCCCAATAATTCAGACGAAAAGTATAATTTACGACCTAATATATATCGTTATAGGCATTTTGCCTTCAGTTCTTGGTGAAAACGTTTCAAATTTTTTTTCCTCGCTACGCTCGCAAAACAACTTCCTTATATAAAAATATTTAAACACCCATTGTTTGCAAAAAATACACTCGTGAAATCAATTATACTCTTAACGTCCTCCAACCCTCGTTTACGACTTTGAGAGGTTGTCCATTATATATAAAGCCTTTGAAACAAAAGTTTTCACATTAAGCTTTAATCTCAAAATCGAGAAATTGAAATTTTGTGCAAACACTTTAATGTAAGAACTATTAAACTTCCCTGTATTTAGGTCCTTTTGTAATACCAAATAAGGTATCTAGGAACACTTAGAATGCTCCAGATTGATCCATTGTTTAGAAAATTTTCCCGGGGGAATACCCCCCGACCCCCTTATACTTCAACTAATTAACTTTCAGTTACCTATAATTACTAAACCAAATTACCACAGAACCATAAATTCACAATTTCACAGTTATTATATAGATATAGGAGGATTGTGGACGTTTAAGAGTACAATTTCTGTACGAGTGTATTATTGTACAAACACTGGGTATTGTCATATTTTGACATAATGCAGTTCGAGCAAAAAAAATTTTTTAACCTAAGTTGCCAAATGTTTGGCCCCCCCAATGTTGAAGACGCTCCTACGCCCATGCAAGAGAATGATATTTTACCTGCATGTTAAATAATTTCTTCAAGCATGTCATGGTAACCAGAATTATTATGATATTTATAATAAAAATGAAAAATTTCATCATTCTTTGGAAACAACATCAGTTTTTGCATTCTAGATTGTGAAAAATGGATTTTTTTTATTTTTGTAGAAAATAATTTAGTTGCCATGGTAACATTTAGACAACTTTTTTAAATGTTGTAGTGTCATACCAAGAAAAAACTTCTGTTCCAGCATTTTCAGTTGTTAAATCCCTATGGTGAAGTTGAATTTCATGTTGATGCACAAAATGTGTTTAATTGTTGTTTTAACTGTTTCCATGGCAACCAAATTTTGAAAAAGGTATGTTATAATTTTTCTGAACATTATTTGGAATAAAACTAATTTGTGTCAGATATTGTTTGAAGAATATGTGGTTTTTCAATATTTTGGCAAAACGATCTTTTTTGTTGCCATGGCAACAGTTTAATTTTTTTTCAAAAATATAGGTAAATAACCTCTAAATGCCTACGCGGACCCAATTCAGATACAGTCAAATAGTCCGTTAAAAAACTTTAAAGCGACTGGAAATGGGGGTATGTCTTGACAAATCAGCATCAGAATCATGAAATTGGTGTTAAATGCTTTGTATGCATGTATGTGATGTAGTGAAATGGTTTTATTCAGAAATATTTTGTATTCTGGCTTAAATGTGAAAGTGAAAGTAAGGTTGGGGCTAACGGACAGTGAGTAAATCCGTACATGTGAGAAAATCTGTTCACCGCGTTTGACGAACCAAATTTTTCTTATATGATACATGACCCCCTACTTTTTTTTCATTTTCTTCAAGCTGGATGCTATTTCTATTGATTAAAAGATTTTGAGAGGGCCCCATGGACAAAAAGTTGACATTTTTTTTGGCTGACCTAGGTCACTTTACATTGAGTTAAAGAACAACTCTATTTGGTGGTTTGTGACCTAATTGTATACAAATATGTAAAAGTGATGTTTTTACAATACTTTCAACCATTTCCATAAAGTTGGAGACATGAAACCAATATTGGCTTCCCTGACTCAACTTCTTCATTTATAATTGACACAAACATTAAATTTGTAGATCTTCCACCAAAAAAGCAATTAGTTGTCTTATTAAAACATCCATAAAATCGGAACGACTTGAGATATTCGTTTGCAGTAATGTTTGCAGTAATGCATCAGTCAGTTGCATCCACAGCCACCTTACCCCGGGGATGGGCGGGGATTTTTACTTTTGGGTTGTCAATATCCCCGTTCCAAGAGGGGGGACAGCTGATGGTTAAATCTCCGATATTTCCCAGACTCCTGCCAACTAAATTTTGTCCCCAGGGTATTGGTTCGGAGAGAACAGTGCGGTGCGAGGGAAGCTGGAAGGTAAAAACACAGCCATTTCCCCAGCTAATGCTGCTATCTACTGTCCATCCCCAGGTGGGTGCATGAACGCAACTGACTGGTACATTTTGTGACATTGAATGTTGATCAATACACTTTAATAAAATTGTATATATTAAAAAAAAAAGTATTATTGAACTTATATCTAGTAAATATGTTAATTATGTTTATAGATTATAGCTGTTTATCCGTATATTTAATTATTATTCAGATAAATACTGGGAGAAGATTGTTGTTGACACATCAGAATGGACTGGATTCTTTGATGTCCATACTAACTTATTTGTGATAGACACAGATGGACCTTAAATCAAGATGTTGAACTGATTTTGATGGAAGCAGTACCCTTTTCATGGAGAACATGTGTACAGTATAAAGTGATTACTGATTTAAATTATCATTACACCCACACCCCCACTTTTAAGGGATTTACTGGTCAGATTACACCAGAAATGAGATGTCAAGAGTGATTAATACAGGTTGGAATATAACTTGTTTCACAGTAAAAATATTATTAGACTTGTAGAATAAACTAATTTCAGGAACATTACTGTCATTAGTAAGTTTAGTTAGCACTCATAGTGCTTTTTTTAATCAGATTAATCTACGAATATTAGCATAGTTATGGTCCTTAAAATGATTCAATTAGGATTGTATTGCAGGTCACATGCATTTAAGCTAGAGTCTCCAAACATCATTACACTGGGTACACCTTCTATTTTTAGAACTGGAAAAATCTCAACTAGCGCAGTGCATAGAACATTGTCACATTCAGGTTGTCATCATTTTCTTTTCAAATGAAAAATTGGTACTGGCTATTTTGTTTACTAAGTGGGGAATCTTTTCAAAGAATACGATGACAACATGAACTTGGCAACCCTAAGGCATACGCTGCACTATGGATCACTAGTTGGTAGATAAAATATCAAATATTTACCTCGTCCAAACTGAAAATCACCCGTCTCAAGTTACGGTTTTTCCAGTCCTAAAATAGACGGTGTACCAAGTGATAAGAACATCATTCATCATGCTTGGTCAGGAATGTTGTTACATAGATTCATCAGGAGAAGCACTACAAGTGAATTATTATATAAATCATTTTTTTATAATTTATTTTTCAGTTTGGAAATTTAAGGAAAGCTGTGGATTTATTGCCATCACTGCCTACCCGTGGAGGATGGAGGAAGTCTGCTACATGCTTAAGCAGGAGTAACCAGGGGATTTACTTGCAAGTAAGAATTTAAACTGATTAAACATGTTATGGTATTATCTGGTGATTGACTCCATTGATTCAGTTGCTTACTAGACTCCACTGTCTGACTGACTGATAAAACAACCATTACAATAGGTTGACTGACTGCAAGGATTGACTGACTGACAAAGCTGATTGACAGACTCCTAATTAACTGATATCTCTGATTGATTGACTCCCCTTATAAATTCACTTCGCTGATTAACTCAATTGACTGACTCCTAATTGACTTCCTGACCCCACTGATTGACAGACTGAATCAACCGATTGACCCAATACTAGTAGATTGACTGTCGCCTTAGATTTACTCACTGACTGACTCCACTCATTAATGGACTTGATTCCACAGATTGACTGACTTGATGTATTAACTCCACTAATTGATTAACTGAATGACTTCACAGCTTGACTGCCTGCAGTGATTGATTGACTGACTGCCTTGACCAATGGACACCTGCTCTAAAATTATTAAATTTCAATGGGATAATTTTTTTGTAAAAAAGACAATTTGATTGGGACGTAATTTCATGGTTACAATATCAATTTAAGTCAGATACTATAAAACCACTAATATTTGAAGACATCTACAGAAACAACAACAAAATGTTTCACAAATATTAAATGATTTTGCAGCATTTGTCTGACTTGAGTTCACTGATTTACTGACTTGATTAACTTGCATCACTGGTTGACTGACTCCACAGTTAGATTAACTTGTTTCCTCTGTTTGATTTACTGTACTGATTTTATCCACTTGTTGTTGTTGTTGTTACTAATTGACTGCCTTGACTCATCTGATTGCCTTACTGACTCCATTGATTGACTAGCTGATTGACTGACTCAACTGACTGACTGAATCAACTAATTGGCTGACTGACTCAACTTATTGACTGGATGACTGACTAACTTCACAACTTGACTGTCTGGCTTCACTAATTGACTGACCAACTTCATTGGCTGACTGATTCCACTTATTGATTGATTTGACTGGGTGAATTCACTGATTCACTGGTGGACTCCACTGATTGACTGGGTTGAATTCATTGATTGACTGGCTAAATCCACTGCTTGACTAGGTGAATGGCTCCACTGATTGACTGGCTTACTCCATTGATTGACTGGCTGGCTCCACTAATTGACTGGCTGACTCCACTGATTGACTGGCTGATTCCTCTGATTAACTGGCTGGCTCCGCTAATTGACTTGCTGACTCCACTAATTGACTGGGTTGATTTCATTGATTGACTGGCTAAATCCACTGATTGACTGGATGAATGGCTCCACTGATTGACCGACTGACTCCACTAATTGACTGGCTGAATTCACTGATTGACTGGCTGCCTCCACTAATTGACTTGTTGACTCCACTGATTGACTGGCTATCTCCACTGATTGACTGGCTGACTCCACTGATTGACTGGCTGACTCCACTAATTGACTTGTTGACTCCACTGATTGACTGGCTGACTCCACTGATTGACTTGTTGACTCCACTGATTGACTGGCTGACTCCACTGATTGACTGGCTGCCTCCACTAATTGACTGACTAACTTCACTAATTGACTGACTGACTCCACTGATTGACTGGCTGACTCCCATAATTGACTTGTTGACTCCACTGATTGACTGGCTGACTCCACTGATTGACTGGCTGACTCCACTGATTGACTGGCTGACTCCACTGATTGACTGGCTGCCTCCACTAATTGACTGACTAACTCCACTGATTGACTGACTGACTCCACTGATTGACTGGCTGACTCCACTAATTGACTGGCTGACTCCACTAATTGACTGACTAACTCCACTGATTGACTGGCTGACTCCACTGATTGACTGGCTGACTCCACTGATTGACTGGCTGACTCCACTGATTGACTGGCTGACTCCACTGATTGACTGGCTGACTCCACTGATTGACTGGCTGACTCCACTGATTGACTGACTGACTCCACTGATTGACTGGCTGACTCCACTGATTGACTGGCTGACTCCACTGATTGACTGGCTGACTCCACTGATTGACTGGCTAACTCCACTGATTGACTGGCTGAATTCACTGATTGACTGGCTGAATTCACTGATTGACTGGCTGAATTCACTGATTGACTGGCTGACTCCACTGATTGACTGGCTGACTCCACTGATTGACTGGCTGACTCCACTGATTGACTGGCTGAATTCACTGATTGACTGGCTGCCTCCACTGATTGACTGGCTGAATTTATGATTGACTGGCTAGCTCCACTAATTGACTGGCTGGCTCTGCTGATTGACTGGCTGGCTCGCTTATTGACTTGCTGACTCCACTGATTGACTGGCTGGCTCCACTAATTGACTGGCTGGCTACACTTAGCTTAGAACGCCTGTATAATTTGTTTAATTTAGGTGTGTCACTTGTAAACAATGTACAACTAAAATATGGTTTAGACAATACTTCGTCAGATTCACATACAGGCCTCGCGTGTGTCATATTAAGTAGGTTGCAAATGCGTAAATATACCCTTAGGCGTATCACATGACTGTGTGTGAAATTGGCTGTTGCAAGAATAAAGTCTTCCAACGTTATTTTTTATGTAAACGTACAGCAAAAGCCACATTATAATGACTTCACGTTGACGCCACAAATGCTAAATAACGTTAAAAACTCAACTTTTCTGGAATTACGTCGAAGAAAAATGATCCATCATGAGACAGTCTATGTAGGATAAGGAAATATCCCCCTCCGGCTAGCCTCGTCCCTGGTGGGGAGCGGTGGCCTAGAGGTAGGGAGCGCGCTTCGGGATCGAGAGGTCCCGGGTTCGATCCCCCTCTGGACCACTGGTCAAAATCTCTGAGCAAGACCTACAGCTCCACTCCACCATGGTGTAAAATGGTACCTGTGAGGGCAGTGACTATTCCTGGGCGCCCCAGATCGATGTTGGCTGCCACACCACAGGAGAGAAATAGTCTCCCCAGGGAGACACGAGTGTAGGTTTCCATATGAAGCCCAATGACCAGGGGAGTTAAAATGTCAAAGGGTGCTTGAGCGGCCTAACAGCTGAATAGAGCCCTAGAAAATTGGTAACTTAACTTTTTTTTTTTTTGGTTAAAATCCGACCCCTCGGGTGAGATATCCTTATCCTACATAGAAGCTCATGGTGGATCCTTACACTCTCCAGGGAGACACAAACGTAGGTTTCCATTGGTAGCCCAGTTAAAATGTCAAAGGGTGCTTGAGCCGCTTAACAGCTGAAAAGAGCCTGAGAAAGTTGGTAACTTTATTTATAAAGAAGCAAAGATTCTATTCAGACTGAGGTAAGACAGCCAGTCTGGATTTATTGTATCACATAAACTTGCTGTCACAACTGGAGGTTTGATGTCATTGGCCATTTAGACAGAAATCAACCTGTTGACGACTGTCTCAGTCGAACACAAAAACGCAAAACACTTTGTATGGTAAATTGTTATTATTTATGTTTCAGTTTAAAATGTCAAGAAAACTGTTTGTCTGTGATACTTGATGAGTTTACTGCCAACACTTCATAATGGTGGAAGATGGAAGGAGTCTGTAAACAGACACAGCCAGGGGATATACTTATAATTATTATTGTGAGTTTTTTTATCAGATTGTTATATATTGTTAGACTGACTCCATCAATTACCAGACTGACTGACTCAACAAATTGATTATGTCCAACAGCACTGATTGATTGACTCCACCAAATCAACTTACTGATTCCCTGACTACTGATTGACTGCATCCTCCTAATTATAAAACATATTGATTGATTAATAGACTGTCTTGAATCCATTGACTGAATAGTGATTTCTCTTATGACTGGCTTACTAAAGTTATGATCTGACTTATTTTACATTTCTGACTGACTTACTTTTAGTAACTGATTGGCTGACTGATTAATGGCCAATTCTACTAGTTGATTGACTTAACAAAGTAATCTGACATACTCCCAAATCACTGACAGACTTCAATGACTGGTTGACTTGACCCGGTTGATTGACTGACTTGATTTAACTCAACTGACTGACTTGGTTCGACCAACTGAAATAACTCCTGATTGACTTTAATTCACTAGCTTAAATTACTCCACTGACTGACTGACTCCAATGGCAGAGGTTAAATTCACTGACTTGACACCCCTGGCTGACTTGACTCCACAGACTGACTTACTCAATATATTGAATTAACTCCACATACTGACTTAACTCCACATACTGACTTAACTCCACAGGTTGACTTAACTCCACATACTGGCTTTACTCCATAAGTAGACTTTACTCCATATACTGACTACTCCACATACTGACTACTCCACATACTGACTTTACTCCATAGGTAGATTTTACTCAACATACTGACTTTACTCCACATACTGACTTTATTCCATTGACTGACTTAAGTCCAAAGACTGACTTAACTCCACAGAATAGATTGACTTTACTTCACATACTGACTTAACTCCACATACTGACTTACTCCACATACTAATTTTACTCCACATACAGACTTTACTCCACATAATGACTTAACTCCACCGACTGACTAAACTCCACAAACTGACTTTACTCCACACACTGACTTTACTCCACTCCACTGATTGACTTTACTCCTCATACTGACTTTATTCAACATACTAACTTACTCTACTTGCTGAGTTTACTCCACATACTGACTTACTCCATTTGCTGACTTAAATCCACAGACTATCTTACTCCACTTGCTGACTTAACTCTACAGGTTGACTTTACTCCACAGGTTGACTTTACTCCACATACTGACTTTACTCCATATGTAGACTTTAATCCACATACTGACTGCTCCACATGCTGACTACTCCACATACTGTCTTTACTCCACATACTGACTTTATTCCATTGACAGACTTTACTCCACATACTGACTTACTTCACATACTAATTTTACTCCATGTACTGACTTTACTCCACAGACTGACTTAACTCCACATACTGACTTACTCCACATACTAATTTTACTCCACATACTGACTTTACTCCACATACTGACTTACTTCACATACTGACTTACTCCACATACTAATTTTACTCCATGTACTGACTTTACTCCACAGACTGACTTAACTCCACATACTGACTTACTCCACATACTGACTTACTCCACATACTAATTTTACTCCATGTACTGACTTTACTCCACAGACTGACTTAACTCCACATACTGACTTACTCCACATACTAATTTGACTCCACATACTGACTTACTCCACATACTAATTTTACTCCATATACTGACTTTACTCCACAGACTGACTTAACTCCACTTACTGACTTACTCCACATACTAATTTTACTCCACATACTGACTTTACTCCACATACTGACTTACTCCACATACTTATTTTACTCCACATACTTATTTTACTCCACATACTTATTTTACTCCACATACTGACTTTACTCCACATACTGACTTTATTCCACAGACTGACTTTACTCGAAAGACTGACTTTACTCCACATACTGACTTTACTCCACCGATTGACTTTACTCCTCATACTGACTTAACTCCACATCTTGACTTTATTCCATTGACAGACATTACTCCACATACTGGCCTAACTCCACATACTAATTTTACTCCACATACCGTCTTTACTCCACTTACTGACTTTATTCGATCGACAGACTTTACTCCACATACTGGCCTAACTCCACATACTGACTTACTCCACATACTTATTTTACTCCACAGACTGACTTACTCCACATACTAATTTTACTCCACATACTGACTTTACTCCACCAATTGACTTTACTCCTCATACTGACTTAACTCCACATCTTGACCTTTTCCACATACTGACTTTGCTCCACTGACTGACTTTACTCAACATTCTGACTTAAATCTTTAGACTGACTTAATTCCACATACTGACTTGAATCTACATACTGACTTTACTTTACATACTGACTTAACTCCACATGCTGACTTTACTCCACATACTGACTTACTCCACTTGCTGAGTTTACTTCACATACTGACTTACTCCACTTGCTGACTTAACTCCACTGACTGACTTTACTATACTGACTGACTGTACTCCAAAGACTAACTTTAATCCACAGACTGACTTACTCCACTGCTCACTAACTTTACATCACATACAGACTTTACTACACAGAGTAACTTACTTGACTAATTGACTTTTCACCACTGTCAGGGTTGGCACATAAAACGTGCCCTTTAAAACCCGCCCTTTAAAACCCCTTAAAACCTGGGTTTTAAAGGGTAGGGTTTTATGCTTTAAAACCCAAATTGGGTTTTAAAAGGTTTTAAGCATGTTTTTTCATATTTTTGGGGGTTTCAAGAACATCATTTCTGAAAATCATATGTAATACTATAATAACCCTATTATAGTTGGGTTAATTTATCTTGAAAGTAGCATGTAAGTTAACATTTAGACCTTTTTAAAGTAGAAAATTTTCTTTGAAATTCTTGCTAGGTATGATATACAGTGTTAGACACTGTCTGACACTGTCAAAGGTGCTATTCAAGGCACTTCTTCATGTAATTTTATGAAATTATTAATGGAAAAAAATTAAAACCCAAACATATTTTTATAAAACCTTTTAAAAACCCCTTATTGTCCTTTAAAACCCTTAAAAAAACCTTCAAAACCCCAAAACCCATTTGGATAGGGTTTTAAACCAAAAAGTGGGTTTATGCCAACCCTGACCAATGTATGACTTGAATCCATTGGCTAACTTAGCTATGCTGGCTGACAAGGTCGATGCGAATATCCGAATATCCAGATATTCGTTGACATCCTTAATTATAACCCAAAACTGTATATAGTTATACCCTACTACATAATGTTATGTCTTCATTTGTAATGAGATATTTTTGTGCCCCCTCATTTATAAGTGGGGGGCATATAGCATTGGTGCTGTCCATCTGTATGTATGATAACTTTGACAGATTTAAAACTACCTTGATGTGTAGTTGACCGTAAAGGATGGAATTTTAGCTGCAGCAATTTTTACCAGAGTTATGGCCCTTTGTTACTCTACTGTAAAATCATTCATTTTCGTGGGGGATTTAATTTCGTGGATTTCGTGGTTCGCCTTCAACCATGAAATTAAATCCCATCTGAAATGCAAAAGCCACAAATTAACGTCCCATCAAATGGTATTTTTTTACTAAAACCATCAAATTTCATCCCATCAAAATTAAATTATTTTACAGTAGATTCTATACCCCAATGGGGGCATATGTGTCGATGGACACAATTCTATTTCTCCATTATGTTGTTAATAGTAATAATGGATTGTAGGAATTTTTTATTTGTTCATTTCAGAGAAGCATATCTTCTGACAATTATGATGATGGTGATGATTGATTCAATAAGAAGATCTGTCTGAAGGCAACACTGGAAATCTGCAACACTCATTCACAGTCGGAAACACACAATTTCTGAATCAAATACTGATATACACACTGCCTGTCAGAAGCACTGAATGACAGTCTGAACACACCTGGCAGTCTGAACATACCATGACAGTCTGAACACACCTGGCAGTCAGAACATAATCACTGACAGTCTGAACATACACTATGACAGTCTCAACACACACACTGACAGTCTGAACATACACTCTGACAGTCTCAACATACCATGACAGTCTGAACACACCTGGCAGTCGGAACATAATCACTGACAGTCTGAACATACACTCTGACAGTCTTAACATACACACTGACAGTCTGAACACACCTGGCAGTCGGAACATAATCACTGACAGTCTGAACATACACTCTGACAGTCTCAACATACACACTTACAGTCTCAACATTCACTCTGACAATCTGAACATACACTCTGGCAGTCTCAACATACACTCTGACAGTCTCAACACACACATTGACAGTCTGAACACACACACTGACAGTCTGAACACACTCACTGACAGTCTGAACACACACTGACAGTCTGTACACACTGACAGTCTGTACACACACACACACTGACAGTCTGAACATACTCACTGACAGTCTGAACATACTCACTGACAGTCTGAACACACACACTGACAGTCTGAACATACCATGACAGTCTGAACACACCTGGCAGTCGGAACATACACTCTGACAGTCTCAACATACACACTTACAGTCTCAACATTCACTCTGACAATCTGAACATACACTCTGGCAGTCTCAACATACACTCTGGCAGTCTGAACATACACTCTGACAGTCTCAACACACACACTGACAATCTGAACACATACACACTGACAGTCTGAACACACACACTGACAGTCTGAACATACTCACTGACAGTCTGAACACACACACTGACAGTCTGAACATACACTCTGACAGTCTGAACATACACACCGACAGTCTCAACATACACTGACAGTCTCAACACACCTGGCAGTCTCAACATACAATCTGACAGTTTCAACACACACACTGACAGTCTCAACACACCTGGTAGTCTGAACATAATCACTGACAGTTTGAACATACACTCTGACAGTCTTAACATACACACTGACAGTCTCAACACACACTGACAGTCTGAACATACACTCTGACAGTCTGAACATACACACTGACAATCTGAACATATACTGACAGTCTGAACACACCCACTGACAGTCTCAACACACACTGGCAGTCTCAACACACACACTGACAGTCTGAACACGCTCACTGACAGTCTGAACAAACACTGACAGTCCCAACATACACACTGACAGTCTGAACACACACACACTGACAGTCTCAACACACACTGACAGTCTGAACATACACACACACACTGACAGTTTGAACACACACTCTGACAGTCTGAACATACACTGACAGTCTGAACATATGCACTGACAGTCTCAACACACACACTGACAGTCTGAACACACACACTGACAGTCTGAACACACACACACTGACAGTCTGAACATACACTGACAGTCTGAACACACTCACTGACAGTCTGAACACACACACTGACAGTCTGAACACACGCTGACAATCTGAACACACTCACGGACAGTCTGAACACACACACTGACAGTCCCAACATACACACTGACAGTCTGAACATGCACACTGACAGTCTGAACATACACTGACAGTCTGAACACACTCACTGACAGTCTGAACACACACACTGACAGTGTGAACACACGCTGACAATCTGAACACACTCACTGACAGTCTGAACACGCACACGCTGACAGTCTGAACACACACACACACTGACAGTCTGAACACACTCACTGACAGTCTGAACACACACACTGACAGTCTGAACACACACACTGACAGTCTGAACACACTCACTGACAGTCTGAACACACACACTGACAGTCTGAACACACACACTGACAGTCTGAACACACACTGACAGTCTCAACACACACTGACAGTCTGAACACACACTGACAGTCTGAACACATACACTCACAGTCTGAACACACTCACTGACAGTCTGAACATACACTGACAGTCTGAACACACACTGACACTCTGAACACACCCACTGACAGTCTGAACACACACTGACAGTCTCAACACACACTGACAGTCTGAACACACACTGACAGTCTTAACACACACTGGCAGTCTGAACACACACACTGACAGTCTGAACATACTCACTGACAGTCTGAACATACACTGACAGTCTGAACACACACACTGACAGTCTGAACATACTCACTGACAGTCTGAACACACACACTGACAGTCTGAACATACACTCTGACAGTCTGAACATACACACCGACAGTCTCAACATACACTGACAGTCTCAACACACCTGGCAGTCTCAACATACAATCTGACAGTTTCAACACACACACTGACAGTCTCAACACACCTGGTAGTCTGAACATAATCACTGACAGTTTGAACATACACTCTGACAGTCTTAACATACACACTGACAGTCTCAACACACACTGACAGTCTGAACATACACACTGACAATCTGAACATATACTGACAGTCTGAACACACCCACTGACAGTCTCAACACACACTGGCAGTCTCAACACACACACTGACAGTCTGAACACGCTCACTGACAGTCTGAACAAACACTGACAGTCCCAACATACACACTGACAGTCTGAACACACACACACTGACAGTCTCAACACACACTGACAGTTTGAACATACACACACACACTGACAGTTTGAACACACACTCTGACAGTCTGAACATACACTGACAGTCTGAACATATGCACTGACAGTCTCAACACACACACTGACAGTCTGAACACACACACTGACAGTCTGAACACACACACACTGACAGTCTGAACATACACTGACAGTCTGAACACACTCACTGACAGTCTGAACACACACACTGACAGTCTGAACACACGCTGACAATCTGAACACACTCACGGACAGTCTGAACACACACACTGACAGTCCCAACATACACACTGACAGTCTGAACATGCACACTGACAGTCTGAACATACACTGACAGTCTGAACACACTCACTGACAGTCTGAACACACACACTGACAGTGTGAACACACGCTGACAATCTGAACACACTCACGGACAGTCTGAACACACACACTGACAGTCCCAACATACACACTGACAGTCTGAACATGCACACTGACAGTCTGAACATACACTGACAGTCTGAACACACTCACTGACAGTCTGAACACACACACTGACAGTGTGAACACACGCTGACAATCTGAACACACTCACTGACAGTCTGAACACGCACACGCTGACAGTCTGAACACACACACACACTGACAGTCTGAACACACTCACTGACAGTCTGAACACACACACTGACAGTCTGAACACACACACTGACAGTCTGAACACACTCACTGACAGTCTGAACACACACACTGACAGTCTGAACACACACACTGACAGTCTGAACACACACTGACAGTCTCAACACACACTGACAGTCTGAACACACACTGACAGTCTGAACACATACACTCACAGTCTGAACACACACACTGACAGTCTGAACACACTCACTGGCAGTCTGAACACACTCACTCACAGTCTGAACACACTCACTGACAGTCTGAACATACACTGACAGTCTGAACACACACTGACACTCTGAACACACCCACTGACAGTCTGAACACACACTGACAGTCTCAACACACACTGACAGTCTGAACACACACTGACAGTCTGAACATACACACTGACAGTCTGAACACACACACACTGACCGTCTGAACACACACACTGACAGTCTGAACACACACACACTGACAGTCTGAACTCACTCACTGACAGTCTGTACACACACACACTGACAGTCTGAACACACACTGACAGTCTGAACACACACACTGACAGTCTCAACATACACACTGACAGTCTGAACACACACACTGACAATCTGAACACACACACTGACAGTCTCAACATACACACTGACAGTCTGAACACACACACTGACAGTCTGAACACACACACACTGACAGTCTGAACTCACTCACTAACAGTCTGTACACACACACACTGACAGTCTGAACACACACTGACAGTCTGAACACACACACTGACAGTCTCAACATACACACTGACAGTCTGAACACACACACACTGACCGTCTGAACACACACACTGACAGTCTGAACACACACACACTGACAGTCTGAACTCACTCACTGACAGTCTGTACACACACACACTGACAGTCTGAACACACACTGACAGTCTGAACACACACACTGACAGTCTCAACATACACACTGACAGTCTGAACACACACACTGACAATCTGAACACACACACTGACAGTCTCAACATACACACTGACAGTCTGAACACACATACACTGACCGTCTGAACACACACACTGACAGTCTGAACCCTCCACTGCAAGATAAAACCACTATGACATTTTGGTGTATTCGATTTCTTTGTATCATTTGTATGAAGTACCAATTATTGACTACTGAATAAATATATGTAAAAATAGATTTGTGCTGTTTTGTGGAGTGACAAAGCATCCATTGTCATATGGGCTCTAACTCAATCTAACATTACTATTAATGATGTACAGCTGGAGGCATATATAGATGCATCTGTCCGTCTGTTCCTTACGAAATGTCGAAACTCAAGTTCTTTTTAAGCCTATCAAAGCATTGCTTTCAAACTTGGCATACTTGTTTACCATCATAAACAAGATACAATGTACACAATTTGGTAATATACTTTGTTAAAGCCACGTGACACTACCTGAATACTGGCTTATTACCTACACATACGAGGGTTGTACCAGAATTACGTAGGCTTTTGTCATACGTTCCATACCATTCATCATACAAACTATTAATTTTGTGTGGAGTGCAAATAATATTTACTGCATAAGTATGTGTAATTTCTAAGCCGTATCTAAGTTGGATCAAATTCTGCAGCTTCCATGGATAGATAGGGGTATGGTATGCGGGGCACGTCGACGGAACTTTCAGGATTAGTGAAGCTCCTAACTGTGTACATTGTAGCTATAAATATGGGCACAACCGTACACAAAACATACGAATGTTTATTAACTACCTAATAGGTGATAAAAGTTCCAATATATTACCAGTTATGTCGCATATAACCCTTATAATAGAACGTCGATGTGGTCCTAGAAAACGCTTGGTGACGTCGCATTCGCCGTTGGTTTTCGCCGTCGGTCCATGTCGTTTTATTCGGTCTCGACCATGATTGATGCGCTTGTGTCGTTTGAAAATCAGGTACTAGTAACTCGATGCACGAGTTTAAGAGTTAGCAGGGTCCAACATTTTAATCGTTTGGTATGGTGTATTCCCGAGGTTCACACAAAACTTCATGTTGATGCGATTTCCAGCATATTTCGCTAACGTCATATTTCCACTGGTGTTGTTTTGTACCATAAATCAACAACAGTAACCTTTATAAAGGCGAAATTTACGGCGTACGTTCCAAGGATATTGTGCTTGTATTTCACGAAGTCGCGTTAAAATTAGACTTGATATCTGCGAGGTATAAGCAGTTGAATAATGCCAAAAATGATTTTAAAATTAGCTGCTTCGCCTATCCAACTATTGGTTACTATGGGAACAGATTAAATGGCTTTATAAAATTCGGTTGGATAATATTTTTACCGATTCTCTTGAAAAAGGTTTGAAGTATTTCTACGGCAAATTTGGTGATATTACATGCCTAAATAAAAATGTTATGACAAAAATCTTCGTAATTCTGGTACACCCCACGTACACAACAAATATCATACTGATACATGTACATTTTGGAAGACCACATGAGCTTCGACTACCATGTGTAGAAACTACCCATACTATGAAAACAGCTCAAAGTGTGTATACGTGTGGACTTTAATTTGAACCTGATTCATCAACGTTCTTTGACATGCCGTGATTTTCAAGGTGTCCAAAGTAATTATGTATGTGTCAGACAATGGCTCTACAATCTGACTCATTGCTGAGGGAAAATATGACAACAATCATGTTTTATTAGTTCAAACCCTTGTACCGGCTTGTAATAAATGTTTTAAGCATATTATGTCATACAGGGAACATTACCAATACACTTCAGTATTGCATTAACATGCATCAAGTCCATTGTCTCGTACAGGACCTTCTATTAAACAACATTATTCAGATAGTATGTCCAGTTGTGACCACCATTTTAGTCACCCTTTTCACAACACTTTCGTAGATTCGCCATCGGTCATTCAAGTCTTGGAAGTTTGGACCTCGGTATATAAGGGAAAATTGCTTATCTTCTCTCATACCCTGGTGTCGATGGAGAACAGGAATGAGGTGTCAAGAGTGATTAATATGGGTTCACAATTGACCTTAAATAAATTAGTATAAACTAAGTCCTAAAAGCGTTTGCTGTTTCAAAACAGATATGTGTAAGGTTTTGGATTAGAGAAATGTATTTGACAATTGACTTTACTGTGTTACATTTAGATGCATTGCCTACTCAGAATTCGACTACTCTTCCCTTTGTTATAGATGAAGAGTTTATGACTGTGTCTTGAGAATGGGTCTATGTTGTATGCTCGTGTTGTCTTAATATCAGTGCTAAACGATGCAAAGATATTTGGGTCGGGGTAGAAACGACTGGTTTTAATTTTTGTGAGTACAGTGCAAACTATCCAGAGCGGCACACAATTGAGCAACAACCTAACAAAAGTAACATAATCATTTAGTTCCAGAAGTGACAATTAACTACAAATGCATATAAAATACAAAAACATTTGTATTTACATCTATCTAGAGTTACAACCTCCGTTCTAAAACAATCAAAGTTGGCGTTTCTCAAAGTGGTATTTTTATTTTAGCCATTATTTGTAGGAAAATGCGTTGTTCATTATTTTTAACTAGTGTCTGAAAGGCTGCACTTTCAATACAAAAAATAATGTGATATTCGGTGTGTTCGGGAATCCATCGTCATTGACTCGACATATTCAGGAAGCCTCTTGCGAGGTTTCGAAATCCTTTAGACAACCCGAGCGGTTCCCGAAGGCACCGAATCAATGAATTCTACACACGAAAGATATGCTAATGATATGCCGATTATGATAACAATTAATGATGCCGAATAGTTGCCGAAGGTGCCTCTTGTTAACGGAGGGCATGCCGAGTCGAAGCCGTATTTCACGACCTATACAAGAGCGACAGCCGAATTGATATCGTCAATTGCCCATATGGTTAATATTGGATACATATGGCTTTCAGCATGGTCCGAA
Source organism: Spisula subtruncata (assembly GCA_963678985.1). Taxonomy (NCBI): domain Eukaryota; kingdom Metazoa; phylum Mollusca; class Bivalvia; order Venerida; family Mactridae; genus Spisula; species Spisula subtruncata. Next base: position 52,399,062 of record OY787664.1, on the reverse strand, counting down.
AAGCAAGGACAAGCTAACAAATAAGGCTGTGTCATCCCCTATAAACCTATAGAAAACGATGGCACAACCTTATACCGCACAAACTTTGGCGGACAAAAGCAGAATGTAACACCAGTTTTCACGAAGCTGTGGCAGTAAGGTGTTATGTTAGAACCTCCTTTCGTAAGTAGCCAGGGAAGAACGACAACAGACGACGTCTTACCTCTGTCTATGTCGTAAGTATAATGCTAAGACAAGGATTGCCCCTTTCCGTAATGCAACTGTATCAGAAAAGAAAGATGACGACATCGTGCTCAACTATTAACCGGTAAAAAGGTAGTATCTCTTCGATATTCTATCGGCATCGATTCGTGAACACTTCCGCATAGTATACAATGTAACCACAACCTTTCTACACGGTCGGAAACAGTCGGGTCCAAATCCTGACCTGTCGGCATGATTCACGTTGAATTCGGCTACTTCGGATAGGTTTCGGGTTTATACTGAAACGTTTTTTTATGTTGGTCCCCGAATTCAACCCGAACAAGTCCGGTGGTTTGCCCGGACATTTTTATTGATGCATGCTATTCAATTAATATTGAAAGTTGGTCTAGAACCAGATATGTGATCCACTACAAATAAATGTTCCCGAAAGTAGCAAAAAACTAATCAGCTTCCCTTCAGCCTAGCAGCAGTGTCTAGTAATGCACGACCGACCGAATAGATTATATACATGTACTTGTAATATTATACTTTCATTTCCTCCAATTGCATGAAGCATTGTTTTCAACGACGGGCTTAATTATCGTCTGCGATGGTTCATTGTACCAAATGTTTGCTACAGACCATGTATTTCGCTCAGTTCATGAATTGTCTTATCACATTTCTTATCCCAACCACGGACGCTATTTTACAAAGGATCAAAAGCACAAGTTATAAAGAGCAAATGTGTTGAATATTGGATTTATGCGATGACCAATTTACGCCACGATTGATTATTTGCGGCTTTATATCTTGAGTCAAACATTTTTTACCTTCAAAACAGCCAGTGATCACAATCATGTGCAACTTTCGGGCAACATGGGTGCAGGTTCCTTTCAGATAGGTATACTGCCATGTAAAAGATCAAAACAGAAAGCAAATACGCAGTGGTAGCTCTAGGTATTAGCTCTAGGTATACAGTATCAAGTTTTTCGCTCTAGATACGATATGTATGTACTAATGTCTAACATCAGATTAGTATTGATCTTTTATAACAGCTACCTCTGTAATACTGGGCGCATTTAACGCGTTGAAATAAATTATATTGTAATTTCTTTGCGACCTCCCAAAATTGGTCATGCATACCCGTACCATGCGTACCCGGTAGGTCCACAAATAAAACAATCGCTAGACATATCTCTTGAAAATTATTTAAGGTAGGAATAGAATGGGTTAGTTTTGTCATAGACTGAGGCAGTATGCGTGTTGAATAACTCTCCAGTGCAATGTTTAATACAAGGTTGTTGTATTGAATTGAATAAATACATGTAGATAACTTATTTATATCTCTTAAGGTTATGTATCGTCATTTCTCTGTGTGATTGTGGTGTGAACATGTTGTTAATGTTAGTCTTTGCTCTGTTGGTTATGTTGAGTGCTATCCTTCCTGTCCGAGTTCCTATAGATTGGAATATTGTGATATGCGAAGTGATTAGATTAAGTGAAGACAGGATGAGTCGTATTTATTTTGCAAACATTGGTTCTTTGTCATTTATAAAACATTAGTTACTCGGTATAATTTGGATACATCATTATAGATCTAGGCCGAAATTCAATATAAAAATACCGAGTTTTGAGACTGGCATTTTTTCACTCATTTACTTTTACGAGCGTATGAGCGAAAATTTGGGGACGACATAAGGCTGTATGTTGTAATATTATTTCTTATGCCCGTGAATACATACAATCATCGGCGCATTTAATTCTGCTCTTTTCACCCCACGACGTCGTATACACTCTCACCCCACGGTGAAAGATTGTACGTTAAAATATTCTCTCGTTTATAGCCTAATAATAGTGTCCCAATACAGGATGTCTGTTATATAGCATGTGATAGTTTGATATACTTTACTGATTACAGTCTGTACTTTAGGGGTAATGTCCAATGTCTGATGCTAAGATTGTTTTTAAAACCGAGTCTATATGACACCGGGTAATCGGCTATAATGTCCAAATACCGGATATTTGGTCTAAATAGATTCTGTTATATTAGATTATAGTTGCATTATAAACTTTGACCAATTACCGTCTGTCATTTATGAAGTATAATGTGGATAAATCCTGTAAAATATAAAACGATAACCTATCTTCTATTATAGATCTATATGACAGACGGTAGGCCTAATCGGCTATCATGTCAAATTGTATTTTTGTCAACAAAACCCGAGGTCGTGTTTTTGAAACTTTTATTTGATCTACTATCATACATATTTGTTTAACATTGTTTAATAATTCCCGTAATATTCTTCAAAACGTTTGACAAATTAGTTTTATAGTCTACATGAATGCAGTTTAACCTTCAAGAATGGTTTTGTTTTGGCTTAAAACCGTGTTTTACTGTCCTTTAAACACTCCGTTATACAGACGCTTGATGATACGCTCAAACGCTTGACGTAAAATTAATATTCATAGACACGCCCCTATCACCGATTACCGGGTGTCCGTTAGAATCTATCCTATGTAAACAACTTTCATTCTCTGAGATGGGGACCAACTATTGAACAAATTATAAAATTGCCATTTGCAAGCCTTCATATGTAAAAAATTAAAATAATGAATAATTATGAATTCAAATTTATTTGATAACATGCTATTGAAGTACAAAATAAAGTTTTATTTAAATGTATGCAATAAATACATTCCAAATAATGCTGATCCCTAACTAGATTCAAGATGGCTGACATTAAAGAAATTCCGGCGAGTGGTAAGATAAAAAGTTGATTGTCTACGAAACTAACTGTCATTCAACCAGAAAAACATTGCCGACAATAATTTATTGATTTTCTCAATCATTTGTTTGAATTCCAAGTGAAATAATCAACCGTTGATATAAGAAAATGGACAGTTTGTTATTTTTTTAATTCACGATTTTTGGCATTTGTGTATAAAACCCAATTTCCGGAAATTCCGGTATTTTCAAGACGGGGGGGGGGGGGGGGTTGCTATTGTTTATTGGTCTCGATTGAACGGGGGGGGGGGGCTATTGAATGTTGAACTTATTTAAGTGGACCGTTTAGTTTTATAATTTTAAAGGTTTAAATGAAATTATTCATGAACACAAAAAAAATATTGCACATTCTTGTGGTTTCGACTGATACAGTGATAGACAAATACACTTGCCAATGTATTTGTCCATCAGTCGAAACCACAAGAGTGTGCAATATTTTGACTTGGCTAGCTGATTAAGTGATTTGCTCATTTAAATAACTGCAGAGGCTGAGCTATGGACTAGCATACCGGGGACGTGGGTTCTAGTCCCACATTGGGTGCACTAAAAACTTCCTCAAAAGTCTTATAAGACTTATAAATATATTTACTTTTGAAATTAATAGTATAATCACCCACCCAATTACCGGTGCGTGCTTAATACCGTGTTATCCGAGAATAGACAATTAACAGCCTCGTTTTGGAGTCGCACTTGTTTTTTTTCAGACAGGCATTAATTACAAATGTATTTTAACAAATCAACCAACATCGTTTGGGCAGAAAATGTTCGATAAAATACCAAAATCAATAAATCACTTCAAATGCCTTGGTTTTCTTTAAGAAATAGTTATATGATCATATCCATTGTATTTTCTACAAAAAATGAATATTGTGAATCATTTTGATTGTGTCAATATCCAATTTAGCTGCCGAAAGTGTCAATTTATGACGTCATCAGATTTTTCCCGCCATTTTTAATGCTGATTTGTTTACATGATGGGAGGAATTGTATCAATACACCGGTCATTGGATTTTTTTGTTAAGTTTAAGTAAATTTCATTTTATGTGGAATTTCGTGTTTTACATGCAAAATATTTCTCTTAAACTGTAAATGCACCGGTAGGTGGGTCAAACAGTATAAATATATTGAGACAAACTAAGAAAACAGTAGACCTCATCTCAGTTAGCTTAAGTGATAAATCAAAGTCTGGAATAGTATCCTCACATTTTTTCAATTTTCTCAGTTTCTACTCAGCAGGGTCGGATAAAAATGTTAGTCCACAGAAGCGCAAGAGTGACATAGACGACTCAACAGATGTATCCACCAACAAGATCAGTCGGACGGAATCACCAGTTAAAGGGAAAATCACCATGGCAATTGGCAAGAAGACGTCAGGAATCAGCATGAACCTTAGTGGTATGAAGAAACCTGGTGTTGCTCCAATAAAAATGTCACTATCTACACAGGTACATCGTATATATTTATGTTTGCTAGCATTTATTCAAATAAACTTATCCAAGATCAGGCTCTCCGTAAATTTAATGTAGCCAGTAGTCAGCGGGAACTTGTGTGCGTAAAATGTGGGGTTTTTTGTTCATACATGTGTCATTCGAGTCTTTCGACCCTTAATTTATTATTATTATAAACATTGAAATTATTTAGTTTGAAAAAACAGCTGGTGGTAAAACCCTGAGTACTTGGTCAGTGAAATATCTGACAGCTGTGTGGAGAATTCTGAAGCTAGTTTTCAAATGATTTTATACAACATTGTGTACCAAAAAATGAACAAACGTTCATTTGTACTTCTTTCAGATGCCTTTACTATATTGTTATTTCTAATATTTTTTTTGTATTAATCCAATGCATTCTTAATCAAAGAGACAGTTTTCTCATGTATTTATTATGTCAAGAATCCTGCATTCCATAGGCTTAAAGAGGAACTTTCGAAGCATAGGCTTGCAGTACTGTGGTATTACTGTAAAGTATGTGCAAAACATTGCAAACAATCTACCAAAACATGTAATGTACAGTCTGGTGAAGTTATTCTAATTTAATTTTGTGTGTGTTTTTTCTTTTCAGCCGACCAAACCCAAAGAAACTGTTGCACTAAAGCCAAAATCTCACAAACTTGCATCAGTGTTCAATGAAGATAGTGAGGTATGAATAGGGGTTCCCATAGGGATTGAATCAATGGGTTTTACTATAGATTTATTGAGATTACATACTGGGACTCGGGGAGTCATTTTAAAACTTTGTACTGTAAGAATTATATGTAATTTTAAAGCCAAACTAATCAAATTCAAAGGAATATTCCCTACCTACCAATCTAATTTTTTCAAAGCCAGCACCGAAAGCAAGCTATTTATTTTTTTGCCTAATAAAAAACAAACACTCATTCTGATGCTATCATTAAATCACTTGTGCACTTAGCTCAGGACTTTCACTAGGTTCCAAACGTGAAGAGCCAAAATGACTCCTGACTCTTAATTTTCAAGAGTCATCAAATTATTGTAAGGAAATTTGTATTATAAGTATAGTAAATTTGACTCTTCATCTTAAATTTTCAAGAGTCAAATGGGCACTTTCGTCAATTTCAATAGTCAAAATGCAGTTTCAAGAGTTAAATGAAAGCCCTGTTACTTATAAATACATTATTTCCTAATTTAGTAATGGGTGAGTTACGCTGATGTGTAAGTTGTTATATTTTAGAGTGATGAGGAAGAAATGCCAATGGAAGCTAAGATGAGAATGCGAAATGTTGGAAGGTTTGTTATATTCACACACTTCTAACACTAACACAGACACTGAGAGGTCTGTGATTTTGTCTGTATTTTTAGCTCACCTGAGCACGAAGTGCTCAAGGTGAGCTATTGTGATCGCAAAATGTCCGTCGTCCGTCGTCCGTCGTACGTCGTACGTCGTACGTCGTCCGTCGTCCGTCGTACGTCGTCAACATTTTGACTTGTAAGCACTGTAGAGGTCACAGTTTTGATCCAATCTTCATGAAACTTGGTCAGAATGTTCTTCTCTATGAAATCTAGGCCAAGTTCGAAACTGGGTCATGTGGGGTCAAAAACTAGGTCACTAGGTCAAATCTTAGAAAAATCTTGTGTACACTCCAGATGTCACTAATTTGTTCCAATCTTCATGAAACTTGGTCAGGATGTTGTTCTCCATGAAATCTAGGCCAAGTTCGAAACTGGGTCATGCCGGGTCAAAAACTAGGTCACTAGGTCAAATCTGATAAAAACCTTGTGTGCACCCTAGAGGTCACAGTTTTGATCCAATCTTCATGAAACTTGGTCAGAATGTTCTTCTCTATGAAATCTAGGCCAAGTTCGAAACTGGGTCATGTGGGGTCAAAAACTAGGTCACTAGGTCAAATCTTAGAAAAATCTTGTGTACACTCCAGATGTCACTAATTTGTTCCAATCTTCATGAAACTTGGTCAGGATGATGTTCTCCATGAAATCTAGGCCAAGTTCGAAACTGGGTCATGCCGGGTCAAAAACTAGGTCACTAGGTCAAATCTGATAAAAACCTTGTGTGCACCCTAGAGGTCACCGTTTTGATCCAATCTTCAAGACACTTGGTCAGAATGTTGTTCTTCATGAAATCTAGACCAAGTTCGAAACTGGGTCATGTGGGGTCAAAAACTAGGTCACTAGGTCAAATCTTAGAAAAATCTTGTGTACACTCCAGATGTCACTAATTTGTTCCAATCTTCATGAAACTTGGTCAGGATGTTGTTCTCCATGAAATCTTGGCCAAGTTCGAAACTGGGTCATGCGGGGTCAAAAACTAGGTCACTAGGTCAAATCTGATAAAAACCTTGTGTACACCCTAGAGGTCACCGTTTTGATCCAATCTTCAAGACACTTGGTCAGAATGTTGTTCTTCATGAAATCTAGACCAAGTTTGAAACTGGGTCATGTGGGGTCAAAAACTAGGTCAATAGGTCAAATCTAAAAAATCCTTTTGTATACTCTAGATGTCATCAATTTTATCAAATCTTCATGAAACTTGGTCAGAATGTTGTTCTCCATGAAATCTAGGCCAAGTTTGAAACTGGGTCATGTGGGGTCAAAAACTAGGTCACTAGGTCAAATCTTAGAAAAGCTAGTGTTCACACCAGAGGTCACAATTTTGGTTGTATCTTCATGAAACTTGGTCAGAATGTATTTCTCTATGGACTCTAGGCCAAGTTCAAAACTGGGTCATGTGGGGTCAAAAACCAGGTCACTAGGTCAAATCTTAGAAAAACCTTGTTTACACTCTAGATGTCATCAATTTGATCCAATCTTCATGAAACTTGGTCAGAATGATGATCTCTATGAAATCTGGGCCAAGTTTGAAACTGGGTCATGTGGAAAAAGTTCCAAATTCAATAATGCTTGATTCTACACAAGTACAACTAGTCGGTACTAAACCCATCAGCAGTCAAACCAAAGTATGTATTTCAGGAACTCTACTTTACCTACTACTCACAAACATTTTAGTACAAAATTCAAATCTAGGCCACATAAGTATTTTGAGTTCATACTACAACAATCTTGCTAACAAAGCCAACATTGCAACAAACTCAGGTGAGCGCTTAAGGGCCAATGGCCCTCTTGTTTTAATACATTTACACTGTAAAATCATTAATATTAGTGGGCGGTGACATTTTGTGGATTTCATGGTTCATCTTCAACCACTAAATCAAATGCCAGTAAACAGTAATTTTTATGTCCCCCATCTTTGATGAGGGGGTATATTGCTTTGCTCATGTCTGTCGGTAGGTCAGTTGGTAGACCAAATGGTTCTGTGGGGCAGGGGGGGGCGTTCATTAATTCAACAACGCTTTTTCCTAGAATCTTCAAACTTTACATGTAGGTTAGTCAGCAACAGTAAATGACACCTGTTGATTTTGAGGTCAGTATGTCAAGGTCACTGTGACCTTTACTTTAGCATTTTTAAAGACCAAATGGTTTCTGTTCAATAACTCAAGAATGCTTTCCCTATGACCGTCAATTTTTACATGGACGTTGGTCAGCAACAGTAGATAACACCTATCAATTTAGAGGTCAGTACGACTCAGTAGGTCAAGGTTACTGTGGCCTTAACCATTTTCGACTATTGGACTGCCATGGGGGCATATGAGTTTAACAACATCTCTAGTTTTTATGGCATTCATAAGTGTTTATTTAACAGTCCTGTTTGATCTCTTTTGTTTAAGAGGCTTTACAACCAAAAAATCATGTGACAAAGTCTTAGTGACAGTAATTGTTTATTTTTCAGGGACACACCGACTGCATCGGGACCAAATTCATTTGGAAAAGGAAATTTAGGATTTTGTGATAGAACAAAAATGATAGAACGAGATCTGCAAAAACAGATGGAAGAACTTGGGGAGAACAAGAAATGAATTTTCACCTGTAGTTATAGGGACTTGGAACGATTTGTGTCACAATTGGTGATGGTTCTTGCCAAGATCTGGGTAACTAGGCAACATTGTTCTTGCAAAGATCTGGTCAACTGGGCAACTTTGTTCTTGCAAAGATTTGGGCAAATGGGCAACTTTGTTCTATCCAAGATCTGGGCAACTGGGCAACTTTGTTCTTGCAAAGATTTGGGCAAATGGGCAACTTTGTTATATCCAAGATCTGGGCAACTGGGCAACTTTGTTCTTGCAAAGATCTGGGCAACTAGGCAACTTTGTTCTTGCAAATATCTCGGCAACTAGGCAACTTTGTTCTTGCAAATATCTCGGCAACTGGGCGACTTTGTTCTTGTCGAATTGGAGGTTATCCGCAACTGACTGTGGCATCAGTCATACTGTGTTGGGTTGAATCTCTGTACAGGTTTCTGCTACACTGGTAGATCTACAGTGTTTTAAACTTCACTATTGTGTGTTACAGTTGTATAGGGTCGTAACACACCACCTGAGAATAGGTGAAATACTTATTCACAGTCACATCTTCCTTAGAAGACCATACACATAGTGTGTAGTTTATTACTTTCATTTCTTGGATACTGTAAAGTCATTTAATTTTGATTGGACAAAATTTTGCAGTTTTGGTAAAAAAAATACCATTTAGATGGGACCTTATTTCGTGGATTTTGCATTACAGGTAATACATTAGTGTTCCATGAAATTTGATTTTATGGTTTAAGGTGTACCACAAAACCCATGAAATTTAATCCCCCACAAAAATGAATGATTTTACAGTATAAAAAGAACATAAATCTCTTTTCTTCATTTGACAAATGTTCTAGAATAGATCTTGTTTGAAGCTCATTCAATCTTCAAAGTTCACTTTACATGTATAGTTGCCACGGCATCAATAATTCATTCTAACAACTTCTGCTCCTAAACAACATGGCCAATTTTAACCAAACTTCACAGAAAGGTTCCTTTAATATCTAGTCTTAAAATAATTGTTAAATTCATGTGTAACTCTGGTTGACTTGGCAACTGATTGGAAAAACTTTTAAAATTAAAAAAATAATCCACAAGTCTAGCCAGATTTCTAAATTATTTTACAGAAATTGATAACCCTCTTCTACGATTCCATGAAATCCGGATTGTGATCTTTTCTGCACACAATAAAAGTTGTTTGATGATAATATTCGAAGAATTGACAAAGTTATGGTCATTTGAAGTTCCATAAACTAAATTTTAACAATTAAACAATGTTTGAAGCCTTGTTAAGAAGTTGGGATGTGTTCTTGTGGCACCCAAAGCGGATTTCTGACTCGTGTTCGGGATTCAGAATTATGCCACAGTAGAACATCTGTTTTTAGTTACATTGACATTATTATAACTTAAAGTGAAGTCTTTTAATCTGAGTAGTCGGTTCTTGAAATAGCTAAATAATTTATAAAGTCCATGCAGAATTTTAGTTACCCGGGCAACCAAAATTGCTGTCCCGTTTGAATATGATTCTTCTAGATCAATGTTCACAGATTTTATGCACCAGTCAAAATTATGCCCGCCCGAGGAGCGGCATGGATACAGAGGGAATTAGACAGATAATTCTTTCTGACCGGCGGGAATTTGACAACTTAATGGACTCCAAGTCACAGTGAATAGACTTAGGTTTGGTTCCAAGACTTGCGAAATATTATGTGATTACGTGTCCTGACCCTGGTGATTTAGACAGTAAGCATTGTCTCTTGGTTGAGGATTAGAATATAGAAAAAAATAAAATGTCTAATTCTGCCTGGGCATCTGTTGCTCTCCCAGGCGGGCAAAATATTGCCGGGCGTGACAGCTCTTTTCAACACTTCATTCCACATTACCGGTACGTTTGAATTGGTATGTGGCTATTTCGTAACCAGGCTTAATCGTAACCTTTTGTAGCTTGAAATGCAATTAGCTATTCATTCCGTAAATATTAACGAAATAATTTAATTAATATATTTTAAGTATCAAACTATTTTAACACCTTTAAACCACAATTATGATGATATAAGCCATATATATGATAAACTTATAATAAATCGACGGTTACGAATTCGTCGATACTTTTTTGGTTACCATTAACCTGGTTACGAAATGACCTGCATTCCTTTTCAATCTTGGATCAGCATGGTATGGAATCACTTAAGATACTTGTTTATTAAATGGTTTTTAGCTCGACTATTCGAAGAATATGAGAGCTATTACAGTCACTTGTTCGTCGGCGTCGGCGTCGGCGTTGCATATGGTTAAAGTTTTACATGCAAAACTTTAACCTTGGTTATATTTCAATAACCAGTGCATATATTGGATTGAAACTTTGCACTGGCTTTCCCTGTCATGTAATCAACCATGTTAGATAACTCTTGCATGAATTTAATGCAAATTATGGCCCTTTTTTACTTAGAAAATTTGGTTAAAGTTTTGCATGCAAGTTACTAATAAGGCCATATCTCAAATAGTATCTGTGCTATGGCATTAAACTAACAACACTTACTAACCATCATAAGGCAATGGTACCGGTCATGGGTAATAGCTCTATTATGATTATTATTTGAGTTATGCCCCTTTTTAACATAGAATTTTCTTGGTTAAAGTTTTGCATGCAAGTTTCATTCAGACCATATCTCAGCTACTATCCATGATACTGCATTGAAACTTACAACACTTGTTTACCATCATCAGTCAATGGTATCAGTCAAGGGCAATAACTCTATTATTTTTTTATTTCAGTTATGCCCCTTTTTAACATAGGAGTTTATTGGTTCAAGTTTTACATGCAAGTTCTATTCACGCCATATCTTAGTTACTATTTATGATATTGCATTGAAACTTATAACACTTGTTTATCATCATTAGTCAATGGTACTGGTCAATTGTAATAACTCCATTTTTAGTTTAATTCGAGTTATGCCCCTTTTAACTTAGACTTTCCTTGGTTAAAGTTTTGCATGCAAGTTACATTCAAACCATATCTCACCTACTATCAATGATATTGCATTGAAAAGTTTAACTATTTTGACATAAGGAGCAAAACGGTCTCCTGTTTCCCCGCTCATACAAACCTGAGATACGAGGTTTTGACTATCCAGCGAGGATATCAAACTTGTGTTGTTTGGCATGGTATTGTATTCAATACTAAAAATAATTACTAAACTACTTTAAACTCATCACTGATTTATTACATGACTGTATCCTCAACATTATTATTTTAATTTGTCACCATTGTTTTAAAATTGACTCCTTTAACAAATCATATCTTACTCATATGATTATTTTGTAGAAACTTTGTTATGTCAGTGGATGTATACAATTCCCTTTAAACATACACATTTCTTGAATAGAGTACAGTGCCGCTTGAAGTCTTAAAATCATTTTCACTGACAAATATTTGTTAATAGTCCAGTGTTAAGATAATTGCCATGCCTCAACAACCATTGTTCATTAGCTTTCATTGCCATGTAGTCAACTAAGTAGCGTAACTCACGTTTCAATATAATACAAATTTTAAATGGCCTGTTTTGAACTTATATTTTTTCTGACAAATGGCTGCGAATAGTCGAGCGCGCTGTCTAGTGACAGCTCTTGTTCATTTGTATATTTTATGACTTACTGGCTCCATGATTTTTACATTATGAATTGTTTCATGATTGCCATTGACTGCAATAAATCATTGTTGTATATGCATGTATATTGCTGGCTTAGAATGAGAAGTTTGTAAAAACAAAATAGATATTTTGAAAAAAAAAAACATAAGAAAAAACTATCCGAAAAATGACTCTTTTCTTATGGTAAACTAGATGTTTCAACTTCAGTTTGGTCAACATAAAAGTTCCAAATCTAGGCTAATGTTGAATTTAAATATTTATTAGTCTTATCAGGTTGTAAGTACTTTAAAATCATTTAATTTCGATTGGACAAGATTTCGTTGTTTAGCTAATTATAACGACCATTTCGATGTGACGTTAAGTCATGGATTTTGCATTTCAGGTTATATATTCAAGGGTCGATAGGATTTGAAAATCGAAATCATCGAAATTTTACCCCCCCCCACGGAAATTAATGATTTTACAGTAGTACTTAAAAGCTTCTCATTCTAAGCCAGTGATATGAATTATGATGATGACATTGTTATATACTAGGTACAGTCTGTATGGCTTGGTGTCCGTGAGATACATGTACTTAGAGACATGTGTATAGAGCTATATCGGACGATAATTTTTAAAAAAGTTTCAAAAACTGTAAAACAATTACGCTTTCATATCCATTAGATCATTTTTCGCTTCAGTTTTAACAGAAACTCTCTCTGTGATTTATTGGACATGCGAACTGTCCATTTTCATACGAAAGTGTTCTAGAACACCCTATGAAATTATAAGAATCGCCTATTTTTCAACGATTGAATCAAAGTACACGGAACACATCCAATGTTTTAATTTGCAATTAAGGTAGTGTAGTAACATACTAAAAACGATGCAAGCAATTATTTTGACATTAAATGACTGTTAGAATATAGCTCTATACATTAGTATTATTTCAGTCTAGTGCAAACAAATTAATCTGGTCCTCCAACCTTCTATTAGCATAATTGAAGAGACAATTTATTGTCTTTAATTTACTTTCAACCTTGGATTTAAATAAGGGAGAGTATTTGAAAAATTTAGGTGGAATGCTATTAAAGGGACTGAGTCACATTTAGGCATATTGCAAAAATAAAATTGTCTTATATTCACTTAATTTTGTTATAGGTGCCTGTATATCCCATAAACAAGCACGCTGATATTAAAATTAATATAACTTGTGAAACATCAGGATTTTGTATTTATTTAGTATAATTACATCCAAAATTCTATACCTTATTTTGAAAAATATGTTAGAAAATTTAAACTACTATTTGTATCATTTAAATGGCTTGAGATTTATTCCCATGTGATGAAAACTAATTAAAAATGAACCGAATATGCCATAAATTTTTAGGCATAAGTTTATTTCTGTTATAGATCCATGTAGTGAATAACTCCCAAATCAGGCTGAAAGGAAATATGCTCTGTTTTTTAAAGGAAAAACACACTAGCTATGTTATATTGAGAGTGGTGTAAATCGATTATTAGCACTTTATCTATCTTAACGCAACAAAGCGCCCCTCCATATTTAAGGTATTGTTCACTAATAGGAATGAACGTATTAACAAAGTAAATGATTTAACATGTACATAACTTACTTAAAACATCTTCAAGATGCTAAAATAAAAGTTGGATCAACATGATAATAATAATGAGATTTTCTAAAACTTAATGATGTTACACAACCAATCACACCCCCCTCCCAATGCTGTCGATACTGTATGTATGTTACTTATATTGTAGTTTTATTGCTACTGCTGTCTATTAAAATTTATTATGAAGAATTTGCCTTCTTGTTATTTTGCATTCTTGTTATATGTAAAGATGGGCATGAGATCTTACTTCATGATAGTTCTGGATAACGTAAATACAATCTCGTTTAAATCAGACCCCTATTAGCTCCACTACTTTACAGGGTATAGGATCTGATGACAATGACACTCTGTGTCATGTTGATGTGAACTTTACATCATCCAATCAAATCGCTACTTTCACAAATCTGAAAGTGCAGAGAATCTAGAGAACCTATCTCTGCTGAACTACCTGGTTTACAGTGAGCGAGATGTTTACAATGTTTAAATACAGAGTTAAGGATAGATTGACTTTTGGACACACATTTGGTGCAAACATATTACACAGTTAATACCCGTATCAATACCGTCTCTGTGCAAAACCCTGTGCTGGTTTTATGAAAGAAAATCAGACAATTTTCATTCCCAAATGCTTATCAGTAAATAATTGTATTTCTTAACATTCATGCTACCTTTTCAGACACATTTAAGTTATTATTTGTTATAATTGTATATCTGTTTAATCTTACTCAATATGTCACATGCCATATCTTATCCAACCATACAGGAAATTGTTTTAGGTACTTATCATAATTCTGCTCTTGGCAATTAGCACCTTTATCTGACATGTTGTCAAAGTCATTGTTATAAGTTGTTATCAAAGGAAGTGTAATCAAATATCAATCTCAGTCTTTTGTTGTCAAAGGAAGTGAGTTCGCACCTGACAGCAAAGACTGAGTGTATATAAACTGATTCAGAGAATGGTCAGTAGAAAACTTTAAGAACTTGTATAATAAGGATTACCATTATTATCTTACTGTGGATTTCCATAGTTTAATTTACTTGTGTTACGAGTGACTTATAATATTTTGTGTTACGAAATATTGCTTGATTATTGGAGTGCCAATATTGTAATTTTAAGGTGGAGAATAAAACTTTCTTAAATCGTATATTGTGTTGTTATCCGTACTTTTACAACATAATACTGGCACGGGACTTTCTCTGTGTAAAACAATGTCTTTGAGGACACCAGTTGACAGGAAAGGTAAGAAAATCATTGTTTTTGCCAAAACTACAGATTTATGCTAAAAACGATAGCCCATGGAATAACCAAATGATTAACTACTGTCCTCCTGTTGTTGCATTTGTGATAGGAAAGACTCTCATTTTTAACCTACTCTCTATGGTCAACATTTACAGAAGAAATCAACTCCTGACCTAATTATGGAAGAAGAAGCGTGTTAATCACTAAGCTACGAAGGCACGGGAATAAGGTTGGAGTGAATATACGTTGGAAATAATTGCCTTATTATTGGTATAGATAATGTTGCTGGAAGATCTAGATATGTTACTAGATACATGTACACTGCACAGGCACACGGTTTCATTGATTTAATAAATTTAAAAACTATTTTCTTTTAGAACTAATAATAATAAGCCTGATTATCATTATTAGTTCTAAGAGGAAAATAGTTTTTTTTTTCATGCAAGTTTATTAAATTGATGAAACCGTGTTCCTGTGGTATACTGTACAAGAAAAGAATTCCTTACAAAAAATGGCAACTTTATTTTACAACCTTGGCAAATAAAATTCTGCACACATTTTCAATGATATTGAACTACAGAATCCTAAATTTAGAAAAAATACTATATTTCAAATAGATGCTTGAATGTATGCTGGAGTACCACTAAGGGAGATAAACACTGAATTTATTATCGGACGGGATATACTGGAGTTTAGTACTAACCTCCCTGAAGTTTCCGGGTTGTTATCAGTAAGTGGTTCAGTAAGTTTTGTTGCAACTGATGAAAAAACGTTATTTCGATGTTTAAAGTTGATTCGTAACATACGTATATAACTGAACACCTGAATAATGTTCATTTTGTTTTATTCTTTTTTTTTCAATTGATGGTAATCGACGATCCATTTGTTTTCTGATTATAAATTTTATTTCTGAGAAATTACCTCCCCTTAATGACTCGTGTGCTGTTAAAACCTACTTTCGCTTTTGATTTGAAAACAATCGGAACTTTATGGCACTTTTATATTGTACCTCCGTTCTATTGATTTGGAGTAGTCTTCCTTTTTAGTTCACCTGTCACATAGTGACAAGTTGAGCTTTGGGTACACTCTAGAGGCAACAATTTTGATCCAATCATGGTCAGAATGTTGTTCTCCGTGAAATCTAGGCCAAGTTTGAAACTGGGTCATGTGCGGTCAAAACTAGGTCACTAGGTAAAATCTTAAAAAAAACATGTGTACACTCCAGAGGTCACGGTTTTGATCCAATCTTCATGAAACTTGGTCAGAATGTTGTTCTTCATGAAATCTAATCCAAATTTGAAACTGGGTCATGCGGGGTCAAAAAATGGTCACTATGTCAAATCTTAGAAAAACCTTGTGTACACTTCAGAGGTCACCGTTTTGATCCAATCTTCATGAAACTTGGTCAGAATGTTGTTCTTCATGAAATCTAGGTCAGGTTTGAAACTGGGTCATGTTGGGTCAACAATAAGGTCACCCTTGTGTTCACTCTAGATGTCACCAATTTGATTCAATCTTCAAGAAACTTGCAATGGTCAGGATATTGTTCTCCATTAAATCTAGGCAAAGTTTGAAACTGGGTCATGTGGGGTTAAGAACTAGGTCACTAGGTCAAATCTTAGAAAAACCTTGTGTACACTCCATAGGTCGCCATTTGATCTAATCTTAATGAAATATGGCCAGAATGTAAGTTGTGGTGATACCTAGACCAATGTGCAACAGGTCAGCAATCTAGGGCCCTTTGGGCCCTCTTGTTAAATAGGCCCCTATCTTTGATGGGGTACTATTGCTTTGCTCACTGTCAATCGATAGGTCGGTTGGTCAACTGGTTTCTGTTTAATAAGCAAGTTATTGAATAGCCTAACTGAGTGACGCTTTGCCCAAGGGTCTTAAAACTTAACATGAAGGTTGGTCAGCAACAGTAGATGACCCCTATTGATTTTGAGGTCAAGGGTCACTGACATTTACCATTTTACCATAAAGTTCTCAAGAATGCCTTGCCTTAGGATCATGATAGGTCGATCAGTAACCAGGTAACAATAGATGCAATAGATGACTCCTATTGATGTAAAGGTCAGTATGTCAAAGGTCAAGTTCACTGTGACCTTAACCATTTTGGAATATTTGACTTCCATGGGGGTATACATGAATGATGTTTACAAACTTCTCTTGTTTAATGATATTACATTTCCTGAATTTTTACGTATTAAATCAATTTCTATAGAATATAGAACTTATAGAATCTGAATCATATCATCAAAGTAAACCATATATATCTAGGAACTTTTGCAATGTTACATTCATTAGAAAAAAATCAAGTCGCAACGTCTTGACATGTGTTATTCTAATATAAAATATTGTCCTTTTCCGTGACAAGGCTCCTAGGCAGCACTAAAGAGATTACCTCCCCTCATTTTCTATCTTGTGCAGTTCCCACTTGGGCAATAATATCATAAAGAATGAAGACCTAACAGAATTTGCACACAATCATGTTAATACAACAGGGCACTGTTTTATCTAAGCATTTTCGCAATTCTTAAACATACGGACAAATTTTAATGTTTTGTAATACTTTTACAACTATAAAGTGTGATAAATGGAGCTGCAATACTACTTAGTTCAGTTAATGAATGTCTATACAAACAATATATGTCCCCAATTTGCTGTAGCTAAAGAAATGTACAGAATTTAAATATGAACATAAGCTTTGATTTCAGTAAGTCTGTTGATAAAACAGTACCCAGTACCTCCTCAAAGTTATTGGCATATAGAAGACATGATTCATTGCTAGTTCTGGCTTCCAAAACTTTAAAAGCTGCTTTTTTAATATTTTTTTGCTTGTTATGTGGCATTTACACGTTTTTTTTTTCGAAGTGTAAACGGGGTACGCTGATGACCTTGAGCTATTTCATTGCCCGATAAAAAACTTTCTTGATTAAATTATTTGTTAATTTTATTTTCAGGATTCGGAAGTGAGTTTATTGGCATTGAAAGAATTTCACTTTGTACCAGTTTGTTGGTGTGGAGCCAGTTAGTGAATATCTACACATGACATGATTATTGAACCACTTTGTCACAATGATCAGCTGATTGAAATCTTTTATTTGACGTCTTCTATTCAAGAAGGGAGTAGAGATGATGAACCCAGGACCTTCGGGTAAGAATTGACCAAATGTCTGGATTTATTATCCATACATTAGGCCATACCAAATCCCGTTAATGTTTATTATCCCACAGGAACCTAATATACGCAATGGGTTCACGGAATTTTGAAATCTGTTGAAATATGTGGATTATCTTGTGCTTATTCTGTAAGCTGTGTATGGCAAGCATTGCATATGTTTGATATCAATCCTCGATAACTGTCTAAACCGGGTTTCTAGTTGTCCGATTGTAAGAGCGGGAGCTTCAATGTTGGCGGAGGCGGTTGGGCTACTTGCTTTCCTTCCTGCTCTTATTTATATGGGTGCTTGTCGGAGTAACAGGGTATTTGATAGTGTTTTGGGGCCATTTATATAAATATAAGGTTCCTGTGATTATCCATACATTTGATGTATTGATTCATTTCAGCAATGGGGTGGTATTCACAAAGCATCTTAAGTGAAAACTTAAATGTTTTGACTTAAGTTAAAATATTGAGCTGAACATATATCCCAAGAAACAAAGAATAATCCTTGTTTACCATGTGATTACAGTAGCTCTTCACATAATGCTTCTAAATAATGTAAATAATATTTAATCTTGATTTTACTGTGTAACTTATACACTTAAGGAAAATTTGAGATTTTTAGAAAATTCTAAGTTTTCACTTAAGATGCTTTGTGAATACCACCCCTGATCTAACTTTTGAAAGTTAATGTCTCTAACACAAGTGACCTTACATGAGTTTTTATGTTTACTTCCATTGTGCTATATAGGGTGGCAGCACTGGAGGCTTAATAATATTACATTTGTAATGATAAAAGTTGTCCTTTTGTCCTATGTGTTGATGATGGTTAAAATTGTGAGCCATTAGAGATTTGAATAATAATGTTGCTAGGGATAATGTGTAAATTCTTTTGTTTAATAATCAAATTTTGCTTTAAAAAGTGTTGATTTTCTTTTAAAATTATTATACAGCTGTACATTTTCATTTTAGGCCTTAAAATATGTTTGTTTCCTGTAACCCTACCTACCCTCTTAATTTACCCCCTACCCAAACTTTTTGTTTGCCATCTCCAATATCAATTTCGTCAAATTTTTATTATTTTTGTTTGTAATAATAATTTATTTGTGTTTTGACCATTCAGTTATTTATATATGATAGAGGTTGGGGCTGCAGACTAATGTCTGTGACAAACTTCGGTTGTTGGGATCTGAGGATGTGCCCTTTCCAAAAAAATCCCTACCTGTCGACTTATCTTTTTTTAGCATGTTACACTGGAAACAAACATACTCGTAATCGTAAATGTTCAGCCATAAGTCGAATGCAGCCATAAGCGCAGGGGGACTTTCAAAAAAAAATCAAGGTTTTTGTCTAAACCCTTTCATAGGTCCCATGTAGTATATATTTTTAGGCCTTAATGTTTTTTTTACAGGAGCATCGCCAATGAATGATCCATTATTCAAGAATTGGCTGAAAGCAGCGTATGGATTTAACTATCTCAAGTCGGGGCTTGAAGGTTTTGTGTCAACACAAGTTGGTCAACGATATACTACATTGAGGCAGCAAATATTTCAACAGTGTCCGCTTGTACAACCATGTTCAGTTTGTACGTCTAACAATTTGTTACCAGACCATGGAACTAGTACTTCAAGATGTAGAAAGCCTAACTGCTTCTGTTCAAATCGTCGTTGCAACAGAAGAAAATGCCCCAATAGCTTCTGCGGCTTGTTCTACGACCTGATAGTGACTGATCACACGGATTCACCACGTTGGTCGGGTGTGAATTTGTCGGCATGGTATCATGATGTCTACCAGTATACCAAGTGTTTCCTCACCTCACCTACTCAAGCAGTCTCTATCACTGGCCTTGATTGTGCCGGCTTACTGTCTATCATCATCAACAACTCTCACATCCATCAATCAATCAGTAACGTCAGTTTATTTAAAAAGGTAAAGTAGAATGACTCATTTGATAAGGCCCCTACCAGTTTTCAGAGGGAGGTGACTATAGGTTCGCCCTCCGTCAGTCAGTCAGTCCGGCCATCAAGAAAATCTGGATCCTGCCATAACTCAAACAGTTTTCAAGATATTTTTATGAAACTTGGTACGTGGATAGCCTTAGGGACCAATAAGGAGATTATGACGAAATTTAATGGTTAGGGTAAAAAAGACATTTCAATGGGATGTTAGTAAGTGGACTTTGCATTTCTGATAACAAATACAAGGATCATAATTATTGTTCAATGAGGTTTGATTTCATGGTTGAATGTGAACTACGAAATTTGTCCCCCACCAAAATTAATGATTTTACAGTACTATGTTAGAAACATCTGGTATATTCTAGACGCAATCACCAATGCAATCACCAACTCACTCTGGACTTAGTCTGGATTACCTCCCCTAGATTACTATATTAAAGTGTATAGAGCTATATCTAACAGTCATTTAATGTCAAAAAAATTACTTGCATTATTTTTAGTATGATATTAGACTACCTTAATCGCAATTTAAAACTTTGGACGGGTCCGTGTACTTTGATTCAATCATCGAAACAATAGAGGATTCTTATAATTTCATAGGGTGTTCTAGATAACTTTCGTACGAAAACGGACAATTCGCATGTCGAATAAATCACAGGGAGAGTTTATGTTAAAGCTGAAGCGAAAAATAATCTAATCGATATGAAAGCATAATTGTTTTTCGGTTTTTGAATTTTATTTAACAAATATCGTCAGATATAGCTCTATACACTTTAACTATAATACTATTTTATGACGGGGAACTAGACTAACCCCGGACTCTGTAGATGTTGATATAAACGAAAGCCTTGTCATCCCTGTTAATGTACAATTTCTCACAATTTCTGTATTATATTGATCATATTTTAGTGTCGGGAAGACAGGAATTCAATATTCCATAAAGGAAACTATAGCGTCACTGACCAGGAAGCTAATGACTTCATTGATGGCATGATCAGTGCACTGGAAGATACAAATACTTTAATCCATGATCCGACAGCAAAGACATGTGTAACGAATCTAAATAAGGTAATTTTGTAAACCTTAAAGTGTATAGAGCTATATTGGAAGATATTTTTAAAAAAGTTTCATTTTTCACTTCAGTTTTAACAGAAACTCTCTCTGTGATTTATTCGACATGCGAATTGTTCGTTTTCATACGAAAGTGTTCTAGAACACCCTATGAAACTATAAGAATCGTCTATTTTTCGACAATTGTATCAAAATACACGGAACCCGTCCTAAGTTTTAATTTGCAATTAAGGTAGTCTAGTATCATACTACAAACGATGCAAGGTAATTATTTTGACATTGAATGACTGTTCGAATATAGCTCTATACACTTTAAGTCTCCTATGGGCTGTTTACTGAGTAACAAACTGCCCGTAAACAAGCCCTTACTCAGGAATAAATACTTTAAAATCATGCAGTTTTTTCTGTATTTCTGATAAGCGAAGTTCACTTTTACAAAACCAGTTCCTCATGTGACCTAAATACCAAACCCCCCATTATTGCCTCAACCCAAAGGTTAGAATAAACTCCAATACAGTATATAATATTCTAAACAATAATATTTGATTTATCAGGTTAGCTTTTGTCACTTATTTATATTTGTTGTTTGATCGTCGATCTTCTTCAAACTTGGTGACAACAATTGTAAACATTATATATAGTTTCTGATTATAAAGATTAGTTTAAAGATGATTGTTGAAAAATGTTCTGACATAATATGGGCTTTTATTTCATAATAATATTTTTTGTCACTAGCACAACCAAGACGGGCGTATTTTGTGACATTTTGGCATCTTGTTTTTAAAGTCAGATAAAAGTCACAGAATTTCTAATTTAGTCCGGGAATTTCGAATTTTTGGCAAATGTAAAAACAAATTAGAAGTAAAACTTAGACAATGAATGGATTTTTACTTTAATGATTTGTTATGCCCCTCATCAATGCCCCTCATCTTTGATGAGGGAGTATATTGTTTGCTCATGTCAGTCTTTGATGAGGGAGTATATTGTTTGCTCATGTCAGTCTTTGATGAGGGAGTATATTGTTTGATCATGTCAGTCTTTGATGAGGGAGTATATTGTTTGCTCATGTCAGTCTTTGATGAGGGATTATATTGTTTTGCTCATGTCAGTCTTTGATGAGGGAGTATATTGTTTTATCATGTCGGTCTTTGCTGAGGGGGTATATTGTTTTGCTCATGTCAGTCGGTTGCTTGGTCAGTAGAACAAATGGTTTCTGTTCAATAACTTGTGAACGTTTTGCCCAAGGATTGTCATACTTTACATGGAGGTCGGTCAGCAACATTTCATGACTCCTATTGATTTTGAGGTCAGTAGGTCAAACGTCAAGGTCAATGTGACCTTTACCATGTTCGACTATTGGGCTGCCATAAGGGGATACTTGTTTAACAAACATCTCTTGTTCTATTGCAGTTAAAGAATGATCAGATCACTATAACGGATGTAGATATTACTGGACTTATTCAGAACTCGGTTGATGAAATTAAAGATTTACGTGAAAAAATCAAGCAAGATCATAGGAATGAAGACAAAAAACGGAAACAAGATTTTGATCAACTATTGGTTAATGCAAGCCAAGAAATTAAAAGGCAGAAAGTGGAAGCTCTTGATAGCATTAAACAAGCAACAAATGAGGGGATTACAGTGGAAGGTAAGTATGGTGAATTTGACACGATCCTGAACTTTGTGTATAAATACTGTACAAGTTTCTTGTATTGAATATGTAAATTTCCATGAGTAAATTGTGAACTATTTGCCATTTAGATTTGTGTTTAAACAGTTGTGTATTGCACATTGGGCGCCTTTGTTACATTCGCCACTAAAGTTACGGAAAAAATATAGACAACTTAATTATTAGCCGTTCAATTATGCAAATAGACCAGTGTGCGTTAAAGTGTCCAAGTGTGGTAGAGCGGCTTAAGAGCTGAAAACAGCCCTCGAAAATTAGTAACTTGTAACCTTTTTAAATTTAATAATTTCAGACATTCGAAATCGTATAGTGAAGATATACGAAGCAGATTATTGTAGCTTGCCAGTGTCACCGTTATATGATGAAGATGAGGAAAAGGTGGCACTGTTATCTATCTATCAACCACCAGCTCTATACCATGTACCATATCACAGAACACAGGCAAAAGAAAAGAACCAAAACGAAAATAAGTATCCATTATCTTCTTATAAGGAAATATTCCGCCAAGATGGTCAATTGATGAGAAAGATATACATTACTGGTGATGCTGGTGTTGGCAAAACGTCTTTTTGTAAGCGTATGTCATTGCTTTGGTGCAAGTCAAAATCTGGTGAGCGTGTGGACGATGAAAAAGTTCAGGATGACATTGACTTTATGTCACAGTTTGATTTTGTTTTCCACGTATCTCTTAGAGAGACGCATATGAAAGATATTGTTGCCATCATAGTTGAACAGTTGTTTTGGTGTGAAAATGACAAGAAAAAAGATGCGATATATGCTACTGTTGAAATGATTCTTGCACAGAACAAGTGTGTCATTATCATGGACGGACTGGATGAATATTCACCAAGAGAAGGTGGCAAAATAAATATCAATAGACTTTTCTCAGATAAATGCACATTTATCACAACTTGCAGGCCGTACAAACTTGAAACTGAACGATTGTCAGTCAAAGATATTGATCGACATGTTCAAATGAAGGGAATCAATAGAAAATCAACAGAGCATTATGTTAGAGAAATTGTGAATCATATAAACAAAGCATCATTGAAAAAAAAAGTCCCGGAAGGTTTTATGAAAGATGTCAAGAAGTGCGGACTTAGCACACATATTCACATACCAATTATAGCTTCACATTTGGTTGCGGTATGGTTTAACCATACTCTGACCAACATGTCTAGAGCCCTTGTATATGGTAATATCATAAATATGCTCCTTGAAAGAGCCGAGAAGGTGAAAAATATGAAGTCAATTATCTCTGAAGATGGTCTGGTCCAGTTCCCTGACTCTCTGTCTTCGTTGTTTTACTTCAGCAAACATACAGCACTATTGAAGAAAATATGTGTCCTGTCGTACAATTTATTGTTCAAACAAGATAAGAATTTGTTAGATTTAGTATTCACTACTGAACAATTGGCTTCCAAACCTTACTGTGTTTCTGTCCAAGAAATAGATTTCTTTTGCAAGTTAGGCATCTTATCAAAAAACAAGGTAATTAGTCGTTTTGGGACACGAGAACAAAAATTGTCATACGTTCACGAGACATACCTTGAATTTTATGCTGCCTTGTTTGTTTCTGCATTTGACTCGACCCATGGCTTTGATAATGTAGTCAAAAATTGGAATTTTGTCGATGATGTTTTGCAATATGCAACCTTTTTCCGCTTTTTCGTTGGATTTTCTTGTGAAAAAAGTAAAGCCGTGTTTGACGCTATTTATCATTCTATATCGGATGATTTAAGTCTATGCAGAAGGAATTCTGTATTTCACAAAGACCGTGCTTTATACCTAGAGAAAATTAAATCATTACAGTCAATGGTTGTACATTGTTTCTTGGAGACTGGACAGTCTAATAATCCAAGCATACCATTAAAGCTAGAAGATTTTGTTTTTGATGATGATAGTTCTGATGATGACAATGGTGATTGTTCTGATGATGACAATGATGGTAATTCTGACGGGGAGCTTTCTGGTTTTATGGATTTCTTGGTTGATAGTTACGGTAAAGATCTAAGTGAAGATGATGCTAGTTCTAATGACGATGACGGGACAAAGACTGACGATGACGGGTCCCGTTCTGATGATGACGGGACAAAGTCTGACGATGACGGGTCAAGTTCTGATGATGACGGGTCAAGTTCTGACGATGACGGATCAAGTTCTGATGATGATCAGGACAGTTCCACTCTGCTTGCACTGAAAGAGCTTCTTTCAGTAAACCGAACTTGTGTAAAATCCATCTACTCATCTCAGGGTGAATATTATAAGGAGTTCGATCAGGTCCAAGGTTTACAATATTTTTGTCTTGGGGAGTTGGATCCAATTATTGAACATATAGGCATTACAGGTGATCATGAAAAGTTCAAACAGTTCATGATACTGAATGATTCTACTCTGCACACTGTAAAAATTAGAGGGGACGATTCAATTATTTCAGAAATACCTTTGGGTAGTCTCCCTCATCTGACATCTGTGTGTTTGGATAACTTCAAACTGAAACACAGCGATTTACGTTGTGTGCTGAACGGTTTGTCCACCAATGTCCGCATAAAAGATGTAGAATTGTCCAATATCTATTGTGCTAAGCACCAGCGTGACTTTGACAGTATTGATGACATTGATGATGAATATGGTGATATTGGTAAGGAAAGTGGCATGACTGACAGTAGTGACAACGATACTGACATTGACGCCGATGATGATAGCGGTGACAGTAGTGACGTCGATACTGACATTGACGACGACGACGATGATGATGATGATAATAGTGAGTGTATGTGGACTCTTGATGTTTCAAATCATACACAGCTGACTACACTAAGTCTACGAAAGGTTAATATCGTATGTAATGATGTAAATACTACTTGTTTGAAGACGGTCAAATTGGAGCCTCTTTCTGAAAACATTGCAAGTCAGTATATGGATGTCTTTGAGAGCATCAAGGATACACATCTTGAATGTCTTGATGTTTCAGGACGTAGAAAGTTTGATTTAAGTGACGATTCAATCAAAGCATTGACAAGGATGATAAAAACTCTTCCATTTCTCAAGTATCTTTATCTCAAACAGATCACTTTACATCATGATGATGTATTACAACTGCATTCTGATGTAAAACAAGTTCAGATTAGTCTTTATGATGTCACAATGAGTCGGCAGTATTTCGAATCTCTCATTGAAAATGTGGTTAAGAATAAGTCTGTGAGGAAGTTTTATTTGAATAACTGTAAGATCTCATCCGTTGATGTGGATTCCGATAAGAAACTGTCTTACAGTAAGTCAGTGAAATGGATTTTTAAGTATCTTGAATCAAAGCCTAGCATCAAAATTATAAGGAAAAACTTTTGGTCGATCTTGTTTGAATTTGAGACATCCAGTTGTCAATAAACAAAGCGTGAAATCGTTGGTATTTACTAATGAGTCGTCCTGTAAAGGATCTGTTACTTTAGTAAAAAGAATCTATAACTCGTTGTCATTGGAGATCAACATTTCAACAGGAGTCTAGCTTAAGAAATGTTGATTTCAAAGATAAATTTAATAAACAGATCTTTGCATTTCTTGTTTTGTTAGCATTGTCCTTTTGTCAAACCTGTTTATGGTAAAGAGAACGGTCGATAATGACAGTAATTTGTCTGCTTCTGAAAATATTTGCCTTCCCTTTTTATGCCCCCGTATCGATAGATCGGGAGGCATATAGTGATTGACCTGTCTGTTCGTTCGGCCTGGTTAACCCAAATTGACCGTTTTTTTCTAGCATTAATATGGCTTGCTACAAAGCTTTCAAACTTGCATGGATGTTGTATATGACCACTCTCCACACGCCTGCATCACCTGACTTCATTTTGACCTTCACCTTGACCTAATTTTGGACTTAAACTTATTTAAAGGCCAAATTCTTGGTTAACCCAAATTGACAGTTTCTTCTAGCATTAATATGGCTTGCTACAAAGCTTTCATACTTGCATGAATGTTGTATATGACCACTCTCCACACGCCTGTATCACCTGACTCCTTTTTGACCTTCACCTTGACCTAATTTTGGACTTAGACTTATTGAAATGGCTTCCGCAGGGGCATAAGCGTTTATTGCAGTCTTGTTATTCCCAGTTATCAGTGTGGAGGTATATCGATGACTTTGAATGAGCAGGTCGTAAGTACAAATCGATATTTTGACAGACAAGAAAAACACGGTCTGGAATTTACTCTTTACTGATGGAAAAAACAAGCTTTAATAATATGATTTTCATGAAAATAAGCTCATAAGAAGCACCTTACAGTGTAGATTTCAGATATGTACTCGCCTTTTAAGGTTGGAAGTAGTAGTTGCGATCTTCTCATTCTCAGCCAGCGATAAAGCGATGCACCTGTCCGTTCATTACAAGATATTTTTAGTCCACCAAGGCATTGCCTCCTCTGTATCGAGTCGCTTAATTTTGGTAAAAAACATATCTCTAATGTGATAAAAAGAATCTACCACTCGTTTACTTTTGAGATCAACATTTTTTAAATTCGTCACTAAAAAGAAAGTCATTAAGCTAGCCAGAGGCTCAATTAATAACTGTTTTTTCTATACTCATTGAAGAAATGTTGATATCAATAGAAAACTTGTGGTAGATCCTATATGTATTAATCTTGAGTTCATGTTTTGTCCTATTGGACATGTACTTAATGATCCATTATTCAAGAATTGGTTGAAAGCAGCGTATGGATTTAACTATCTCAAGTCGGGGCTTGAAGGTTTTGTGTCAACACAAGTTGGTCAACGATATACTACATTGAGGCAGCAAATATTTCAACAGTGTCCCCTTGTACAACCATGTTCAGTTTGTACATCTAACAATTTGTTACCAGACCATGGAACTAGTACTTCAAGATGTAGAAAGCCTAACTGCTTCTGTTAGAATCGTCGTTGCAACAGAAGAAAATGTCCCAATAGCTTCTGCGGCTTGTTCTACGACCTGATAGTGACTGATCACACAGATTCACCACGTTGGTCGGGTGTGAATATGTCCGCATGGTATCATGATGTCTACCAGTACACCAAGTGTTTCCTCACCTCACCTACTCAAGCAGTCTCTATTACCGACCTTGATTGTGCCGGCTTACTGTCTATCATCATCAACAACTCTCACATCCATCAATCAATCAGTAACATCAGTTTATTTAAAAAGGTAAAGTAGAATGACTCATTTGATAAGGCCCCTACCAGTTTTCAGAGGGAGGTGACTATAGGTTCGCCCTCCGTCAGTCAGTCAGTCAGTCAGTCAGTCAGTCAGTCAGTCAGTCAGTCAGTCAGTCAGTCAGTCAGTCAGTCAGTCAGTCAGTCAGTCAGTCAGTCAGTCAGTCCGGCCATCAAGAAAATCTGGATCCTGCCATAACTCAAACAGTTTTCAAGATATTTTTATGAAACTTGGTACGTGGATAGGGACCAATAAGGAGATTATGACAAAATTTTATGGTTAGGGTAAACAAGACATTTCAATGGGATGTTAGTAAGTGGACTTTGCATTTCTGATAACAAATACAAGGGTCATAATTATTGTTCAATGAGGTTTGATTTCATGGTTGAATGTGAACTACGAAATTTGTCCCCCACCAAAATTAATGATTTTACAGTACTATGTTAGAAACATCTGGTATATTCTAGACGCAATCACCAATGCAATCACCAACTCACTCTGGACTTAGTCTGGATTACCTCCCCTAGATCACTATATTAAAGTGTATAGAGCTATATCTAACAGTCATTTAATGTCAAAATAATTACTTGCATTATTTTTAGTATGATATTAGACTACCTTAATCGCAAATTAAACTTTGGATGGGTTCCGTGTACTTTGATTCAATCGTCGAAAAAAAATTCTTATAATTTCATAGGGTGTTCTAGAACACTTTCGTACGAAAACGGACAATTCGCATGTCGAATAAATCACAGGGAGAGTTTATGTTAAAGCTGAAGCGAAAAATGATGTAATCGATATGAAAGCATAATTGTTTTTCGGTTTTTGAATTTTATTTAACAAATATCGTCAGATATAGCTCTGTACACTTTAACTATAATACTATATTATGACGGGGAACTAGACTTAACCCAAACTCTGTAGATGTTAATATAAACGAAAACCTTGTCATCCCTGTTAATGTACAATTTCTCACAATTTCTGTATTATATTTATCATATTTTAGTGTCGGGAAGACAGGAATTCAATATTCCATACAGGAAACTATAGCGTCACTGACCAGGAAGCTAATGACTTCATTGATGGCATGATCAGTGCACTGGAAGATACAAATACTTTAATCCATGATCCGACAGCAAAGACATGTGTAACGAATCTAAATAAGGTAATTTTGTAAACCTTAAAGTGTATAGAGCTATATTGGAAGATATTTTTTAAAAAAGTTTCATTTTTCACTTCAGTTTTAACAGAAACTCTCTCTATGATTTATTCGACATGCGAATTGTTCGTTTTCATATGAAAGTGTTCTAGAACACCCTATGAAACTATAAGAATCATCTATTTTTCGACGATTGTATCAAAGTACACGGAACCCGTCCAAAGTTTTAATTTGCAATTAAGGTAGTCTAGTATCATACTACAAACGATGCAAGGTAATTATTTTGACATTGAATGACTGTTAGAATATAGCTCTATACACTTTAAGTCTCCTATGGGCTGTTTATTGAGTAACAAACTGCCCGTAAACAAGCCCTTACTCAGGAATAAATACTTTAAAATCATGCAGTTTTTTCTGTATTTCCAATAAGCGAAGTTCACTTTTACAAAACCAGTTCCTCATGTGACCTAAATAACAAACACCAATTATTGCCTCAACCCAAAGGTTAGAATAAACTCCAATACAGTATATAATATTCTAAACAATAATATTTGATTTATCAGGTTGGTTTTTGGCACTTATTTATTTTAATTTTGTTGTTTGTACATAATCTGAAAGGGTTCCTGGATGCTCTAATAAATATAATGTCTGCGAAAATTGTATTTTTTTTTAATGTCAGATAAAAGTCACAGAATTTCTAATTTAGTCCGGAAATTTCGAATTTTTGGCAAAAGTCCAAAAATTGTAATTAGAAGTAAAACTTTAGACAATGAATGGATTTTTACTATCAAAGTGCCCCTAATCTTTGATGAGGGAGTATATTGTTTTGCTCATGTCAGTCGGTTGCTTGGTCAGTAGAACGAATGGTTTCTGTTTAATAACTTGTGAATGTTTTGCCCAAGGATTGTCATACTTTACATGGAGGTCGGTCAGCATCATTTCATGACTCCTATTGATTTTGAGGTCAGTAGGTCAAACGTCAAGGTCAATGTGACCTTTACCATGTTCGACTATTTTGGTGCCATAACTTGATGATAAGGGGATACTTGTTTAACAAACATCTCTTGTTCTATTGCAGTTAAAGAATGATCAGATCACTATAACGGATGTAGATATTGCTGGACTTATTCAGAACTCAGTTGATGCAATTAAAGATTTCCATGAAAAAATCGTCAAGCAAGACATTGAAGATCATAGGAAAGAAGAAAAACGGAAACAAGATTTTGATCAACTTTTTGTTAATGCAAGCCAAGAAATTAAAAAGCAGAAAGTGGAAGCTCTTGATAGCATTAAACAAGCAACAAATGAGGGGATTACAGTGGAAGGTAAGTAATGTATGGTGAATTGGACACGATCCTGAACTTTCTGAAGTTTCTTGTATTGAATATGTAAATTTCCATGAGTAAATTGGGAACTATTTGCCATTTAGATTTGTGTTTAAACAGTTGTGTATTGCACATTGAGCGCCTTTGTTACATTCGCCACTTAAGTTACGGGAAAAAAATATATAGACAACTTATTAGCCGTTCAATTATGCAAACAGACCAATGGGAGTTAAAGTGTCCAAGTGTGGTAGAGCGGCTGAAGAGCTGAAAACAGCCCTCGAAAATTAGTAACTTGTAACCTTTTTAAATTTAATAATTTCAGACATTCGAAATCGTATGGTGAAGATATACGAAGCAGATTATTGTAGCTTGCCAGTGTCACCATTATATGATGAAGATGAGGAAAAGGTGGCACTGTTATCTATCTATCAACCACCAGCTCTATACCATGTACCATATCACAGAACACAGACAAAAGAAAAGAACCAAAACGAAAATAAGTATCCATTATCTTCTTATAAGGAAATATTCCGCCAAGATGACCAATTGATGAGAAAGATATACATTACTGGTGATGCTGGTGTTGGCAAAACGTCTTTTTGTAAGCGTATGTCATTGCTTTGGTGCAAGTCAAAATCTGGTGAGCGTGTGGACGATGAAAAAGTTCAGGATGACATGGACTTTATGTCACAGTTTGATTTTGTTTTCCACATATCTCTTAGAGAGACGCATATGAAAGATATTGTTGCCATCATAGTTGAACAGTTGTTTTGGTGTGAAAATGACAAGAAAAAAGATGCGATATATGCTACTGTTGAAATGATTCTTGCACAGAACAAGTGTGTCATTATCATGGACGGATTGGATGAATATTCACCTAGAGAAGGTGGGAAAATAAATATCAATAGACTTTTCTCAGATAAATGCACATTTATCACAACTTGTAGACCGTACAAACTTGAAACTGAACGATTGTCAGTCAAAGATATTGATCGACATGTTCAAATGAAGGGAATCAATAGAAAATCAACAGAGCATTATGTTAGAGAAATTGTGAATCATATAAACAAAGCATCCCTGGAAACAAAAGTCCCGGAAGATTTTATGAAAGATGTCAAGAAGTGCGGACTTAGCACACAGATTCATATACCAATTATAGCTTCACATTTGGTTGCGGTATGGTTTAACCATACTCTGACCAACATGTCTAGAGCCCTTGTATATGGTAATATCATAAATATGCTCCTTGAAAGAGCCGAGAAGGTGAAAAATATTGAGTCAATTATCTCTGAAGATGGTCTGGTCCAGTTCCCTGACTCTCTGTCTTCGTTGTTTTATTTCAGCAAACATACCGCACTATTGAAGAAAATATGCGTCCTGTCGTACAATTTATTGTTCAAACAAGATAAGAATTTGTTAGATTTAGTATTCACTACTGAACAATTGGCTTCCAAACCTTACTGTGTTTCTGTCCAAGAAATAGATTTCTTTTGCAAGTTAGGCATCTTATCAAAAAACAAGATAATTAGTCGTTTTGGGACACGAGAACAAAAATTGTCATACGTTCACGAGACATACCTTGAATTTTTTGCTGCCTTGTTTGTTTCTGCATTTGACTCAACCCATGGCTTTGATGATGTAGTCAAAAATTGGAATTCGGTTGATGATGTTTTGCAGTTTGCAACTTTTTTCCGCTTTTTCGTTGGATTTTCTTGTGAAAAAAGTAAAGCCGTGTTTGACGCTATTTATCATTCTATA
This sequence comes from Spisula subtruncata, assembly GCA_963678985.1. NCBI lineage: Eukaryota > Metazoa > Mollusca > Bivalvia > Venerida > Mactridae > Spisula > Spisula subtruncata. Next base: position 52,366,910 of record OY787664.1, on the reverse strand, counting down.
TCGGATGATTTAAGTCTATGCAGAAGGAATTCTGTATTTCACAAAGACCGTGCTTTATACCTAGAGAAAATTAAATCATTACAGTCAATGGTTGTACATTGTTTCTTGGAGACTGGACAGTCTAATAATCCAAGCATATCATTAAAGCTAGAAGATTTTGTATTTGATGATGATAGTTCTGATGATGACAATGGTGATTGTTCTGATGATGACAATGATGGTAATTCTGACGGGGAGCTTTCTGGTTTTATGGATTTCTTGGTTGATAGTTACGGTAAAGATCTAAGTGAAGATGATGCTAGTTCTAATGACGATGACGGGACAAAGACTGACGATGACGGGTCCAGTTCTGATGATGACGGGACAAAGTCTTACAACGACTGGTCAAGTTCTGATGATGACGGGTCAAGTTCTGATGATGACGGGTCCAGTTCTGATGATGATCAGGACAGTTCCACTCTTCTTGCACTGAAAGAGCTTCTTTCAGTTAACCGAATTTGTGTAAAATCCATATACTCATCTCAGGGTGAATATTATAAGGAGTTCGATCAGGTCCAAGGTTTACAATATTTTTGTCTTCGGGAGTTGGATCCAATTATTGAACATATAGGCATTACAGGTGATTATGAAAAGTTCAAACAGTTCATGATACTGAATGATTCTACTCTGCACACTGTAAAAATTAGAGGGGACGATTCAATGATTTCAGAAATACCTTTGGGTAGTCTCCCTCATCTGACATCTGTGTGTTTGGATAACTTCAAACTGAAACACAGCGATTTACGTTGTTTGCTGAATGGTTTGTCCACCAATGTCCGCATGAAAGATGTAGAATTGTCCAATATCTATTGTGCTAAGCACCAGCGTGACTTTGACAGTATTGATGACATTGATGATGAATATGGTGATATTGGTAAGGAAAGTGGCATGGATGACAGTAGTGACAACGATACTGACATTGACGCCAATGATGATAGCGGTGACAGTAGTGACGTCGATACTGACATTGACGACGACGACGATGATGATGATGATAATAGTGAGTGTATGTGGACTCTTGATGTTTCAAATCATTCACAGCTGACTACACTAAGTCTACAAAAGGTTAATATCGTATGTAATGATGTAAATACTACTTGTTTGAAGACGGTCAAATTGGAGCCACTTTCTGAAAACATTGCAAGTCAGTATATGGATGTCTTTGAGAGCCTCAAGGATACACATCTTGAATGTCTTGATGTTTCAGGTGGTAGAAAGTTTTATTTAAGTGACGATTCAATCAAATCATTGACAAGGATGATAAAAACTCTTCCATTTCTCAAGTATCTTTATCTCAGACGGATCACTTTACATCATGATGATGTATTACAACTGCATCCTGATGTAAAACAAGTTCAGATTAGTCTTTATGATGTCACAATGAGTCAGCAGTATTTCGAACCTCTCATAGAAAATGTGGTTAAGAATAAGTCTGTGAGGAAGTTTTATTTGAATGGCTGTTCGATCTCTTCAGTTGATGGTGATGCCGATAAGAAACTGTCGTACAGTAAGTCTGTGAAATGGATTTGTAAGTATCTTGAATCAAAGCATATAGCTATTATAAAAATCACAAGGATTTTTTTTGGGATTTTGTTGGAATTTGAGACATCCAGTTGTCAATAATCAAGATGGCAGAAATCACATTGCCTTAATTTCCAACGATACCACATTTTTATCAGTTTGTAAACAAAGAGTGAAGTCGTTGGTATTTACTAATGAGTCGTCCTGTAAATGATCTGTTACTATAGTAAAAAGAATCTATAACTCGTTGTCATTGGAGATCAACATTTCAACAGGAGTCTAGCTTAGGAAATGTTGATTTCAAAGATAAATTTAATAAACAGAACTTTGCATTTCTTGTTTTGTTAGCATTGTCCTTTTGTCAAACCTGTTTATGGTAAAGAGAACGGTCGATAATAACAGTAATCTGTGTGCTTCTGAAAAGATTTACCTTCCCTTTTTTATGCCCAGCATCAGTGCGTAGGTATATTGCTGGCTTTGAATGAGGAGGTCGTAAGTACAAATCGATATTTTGACAAACTCGCCTTACAGCGCAGATTTCAGATATGTACCCGCCTTATAAGTACAAATGTAGTAGTTACGACTTTCTCATGCTCAGCCAGCTATATAGCGATGCACATGTCCGTTCATTACAAGATATTTAAACGCAATATGTCCACCAAGGCACTGCCCCCTCTGTATCGAGTCGCTTATTTTTGGTAAAAAAACATATTTCTAATGTGATAAAAAGAATCTACCACTTTTTAGATCACCATTTTTTAAATTTGTCACGAAAAAAAGTCATTAAGCTCGCCAGAGGCTCGCTTAATAACTGTTTTTTCTAGACTCATTTAAGAAATGTTGATATCAAAAAGAAAACATGTGGTAGATTCTATATTTATTAAGCTTGAGTTCATGTTTTCTCCTATTGGACATGTACTCACTTATCAACAGACAAGTTAAACACATTGTTGTTCTTCAACTATAGGATATATATACAGTCTTTGGTGAATAAAATATAACAGAAAATGTGATAATTTGTCAAAAATATTTATTTGGTAAAGTTAACAGTTTGTGCTTCGTAATGAAAACACTTTGACAGTCTTTCAGCTTAGAAGTATAATAATGTGAGGGCTGACCACAAAATCACCACATCCTAGAAGTATCTTAATGTGAGGGCTGACCACAAAACCACCACATCCTAGAAGTATCTTAATGTGAGGGCTGACCACAAAACTGCCACATCATTCATTCGGCCTGTTGTATTATTACTTCAGATATGTCAGGCTAACTTGGTAATGCTTGAGTTTAAAATACATACTTCAAAACTTTACCAAATTAGCTCAGGTTAACATATTACAAAACTTGCACTATAAATTTATACATAAACATATGTGTGTATTATATTTCACCAGGTATATCAAGCACAATGTGAAGTTGTACTAAAGAAATAAATAGTAAGTTTTTTGAACAAAAATAAATATACCTTAAATATCACAGTAAAATCACAAGGCATTGATACATACACCAATTCTTACATACATAAATACTGATAACTTATCACAACTGTGTAAACATGGCAGTCACGAGATGAGAAAACAGTCCTTGCAACATAACTTCATAAAATGAGCTTTATTTCATAAACCGATACCCTCCATCTATTTGGAAACATAAAGCATTCCTAAGGGATAAATTTTTAATCAGAAAATGTATGTTTTCTAGTTTAATATAAATCCACATATGTGGTTTTTATCCTCAGTTGTAGCAATATTTCCTTAAATATCGACAGTTTCTTACTATATTTTTTACTGTAAATGACACTTTTTTGGGTACATGCATATCAAGGAAAATAGGAGTAACTCCACTTTGACATGAGTACTTGGCAGGTCTGGGTATAGCTTGGCTAATTTGACACGAGCCTGACCTATTGATTAGCATAATTTAACAGTCAATATATTGTCTAAGTTTACAACACCGAATCTATATTTTTATAATCGGACAGTATCACGAAGACGCTCCAGATGTAATACAAACACAAATCTGAAATACTGAAATTGCACGATTTGCTTGTGGAAATTGATATATTCAAAGCAAGAACCTTGTAATATATTCTTGCATAAAGGTCAGGTTCAGGTCAAAATAGCCAAGCTATACATAACTACACACAGCTGTATTCTCTGAAGCCTCTTTCTTATACCGGAAAGCTTGACATTTCTATGTACGATTCACTAAATACATTGAAAAAGTGGACAAATATCGTGAAAGGACCATTTTCTCAAATTTGCAGCTCAATTATCATCATATAACACAAAATATAACAAATGTTCATGGACGGAAACTTGATATTCACTAAAACAGTCATACTCTTGCAGAAATTAGCTTATAACAAAAAATATCACAATTTAAAAAAAATCCTAAATTAGATCAGAGTTTATTTCTTTTTCTTGGCTGAAGGGCTTTTCTTGCCCTTTGCACTGCCTTTCTTGCCTTTAGGTGATTTGGCTTCAGTTTCTGCCTTCAACGCAGCATCCTTGGCTTCTAACTCTTCCAACTTTTTACGTTCGGCTTCCAGATATTTTTGTCGGAACGCCTCTCTGGGTTGATTCACAGACTCTCTTGCAGAGTCTAACATTGCCTGCAACTCCTCACACTCCTCAATTTGTTTCTCTTTCGTTAAGTTGCGTAATTCTCTGTCTTGTTTTCTCCAGTCCTCCACTTGTTGTCGGAAAGCTTTATATTCCGCGATCTGTTGTTGCTGTTCTTGGAACTTACGTTGTGTTTCTTCGTCGTCTAAATATCTTGGCGTCTCAGCCGATCGTCTGTGGAGATAGACAGAGCATTGGTTGTTAGTTATGCAATCAAGGATACAATTACCAGTTGACATTGACATTGATTTTAATGGTAAATTGCAGTCACATAATCCTATTGTTTAGCAAGAAAGCCTTTGCCAAACACCTTCCCATACCTGTTAACTTCTCCGATTAATTTGGATTTACTTGGAAATCAGACCTTCATTCGGAAATTCGAATTTTCTGCCTAAAATAGGCTAAATATCGGATTTTGCACTAAAAAACTTCCACAAATCAAAAGGCAGATCAATCTCTGCTCTGCTGTGATGTCAATTACAAGTGTGATGTTTCAGGAAAGTACCGTAATAGGTGAAAAGTACAAAGTTATTGAAACATGCTTCCAATCAAGCTTATTTTGTAATTATGATTAATGTGATACATGTACATTTCTATGTACTGAGAGAAAAAGACATTGTACGCGTACAGAGAAAACGATTGGTGGTTGTAACAGGCGGATTCAACTATATCAGGTATAGAAGAATTATACATAATTTACTTTATAAATGGAGTATAATTGAGTACATAACTTTATAAATGGAGTACAATCAAGTACATAACTTACTTTGTAAATGGAGTATAATCGAGTACATAACTTACTTTGTAAATGGAGTATAATCGAGTACATAACTTACTTTGTAAATGGAGTATATTTGAGTACATAACTTACTTTGTAAATGGAGTATAATCGAGTACATAACTTACTTTGTAAATGGAGTATAATCGAGTACATAACTTACTTTGTAAATGGAGTATAATCGAGTACATAACTTACTTTGTAAATGGAGTATAATCGAGTACATAACTTACTTTGTAAATGGAGTATAATCGAGTACATAACTTACTTTGTAAATGGAGTATAATCGAGTACATAACTTACTTTGTAAATGGAGTATAATCGAGTACATAACTTACTTTGTAAATGGAGTATAATCGAGTACATAACTTACTTTGTAAATGGAGTATAATCGAGTACATAACTTACTTTGTAAATGGAGTATAATCGAGTACATAACTTACTTTATAAATGGGAGTATAATCGAGTACATAACTTACTTTATAAATGGAGTATAATCGAGTACATAACTTACTTTATAAATGGAGTATAATCAACAGGTTGTAACATTTCTTTAGGTTGTGGAGGCGGTGGTGGTTCCAGTGTTAAGTTACCATCATCATCACCCAGCAGGGAACCAGGAGTTTGGGGCGGAGCATAACCTACTGTGTCTCCGCCCTCTCCCTCCTCCTTCTCTCCGCCTTCTTCTTCATCATCCTTCAGTTTGATTATATGTGTAGATAGATACTTTAATCTAGATTGCATCGCCTGAAAATGTCAAATGCCAAAAATGAAGTACCCAGTACGTAACTATTTCATCATTTTTTTTTATAATCCATTTTTATGCCCCAGAATCGACTGATGCATAGGCATATAGCAATGCACCAGTCGTTCATATACATCCGTAGCTCTGTGGTTACAGGTTGGTCGTCAAATCTTGAAACCCTAAACTAAATTCTCTTATATTTGCCAGCCTAGCATAGCCTTTATTTGCCAGTCAGCTTTCTGCTGAAATATGGCAGCCATATGAGTGCCTCAAACTGTATTTGAAGTTTGAACACAAGTTCCCAGATTTGACGGCAATCATGATAACCACTGAGCTAGAGGTGCAACAGTGGTGTATGAACCAGCAGTGAGTTTTGTATACCTTGGCGACTCTACCGGGCGCAATGTACCAACAGACCGAAGGAATTCAAGCATGACTCCAATATACCCCCCAAATACTCGGTGAAGTTTATTTACCTTAGCTGCTCTACCAGGATCAGCATCCTCCCAGGCTTTTTTCAATGCTCGAATCTCATCAGCTCTCTCTGTATCTTTCTTTATTTCAATGTCCTCCTGAAATATCACATGTATAATCTTATATACCAGTTACATGTCACATTGTATCATGTGCTTCAAATATTGTAAATGATATTAAAGAGGCATTCCCTATAACTTTGATCGTTTAAATTGATTCAAGAATTTAACAAAAAGTTCCAACTTATTACCGAGAAAACGATGAAAACATATTTCCGTAACGAGCCAAAATAGTCACGAGTTGTTTCCTTTTAACCGCATAATAATAAATTGCTGAAAACGATAATTAATATTGGTGATTTAAATAATATTTTTGACATCATAGAGACACTTTCTTCTGACAAATTATGATAATTGATAGTGCTTTGTACATTTAGCTAATTTAATGTGATAGTAGAGAAAAATATGCTAGTTATAGGGAATGCACCTTTAAAGACATCTATCAGCTATCTCACATTTAAGGGGCATAGGAATTTCGCATTGCAATTAAAAGTGAGGTATTATAATAGATGTGGTCATTATGATTGAGAGCTTACAGTGTCACATGGTATAGACTCACGGTTTCAAACATTGTTTTATTGTTTAAATTTAGACAATGGAACTTAAAACTTGTCAATTCCTTGATTTTTCTCACCAAAAACTTTTATTTTGAGTAGAAAAGATACTTTTTCGTAATGGAGCAAATATGGATTCCGGATTGTTCCGGATTATTCCGAAATTGTATGACCCCTGTAATAATAGATTTGACTTACCACAGCGTTAGCATCACTAACAATACGTAGAGTCCAGTGTGGTTTACCAAGGTCAAATTGTTGTGATGGAGGTCGTGATCCTTTACCATCCTTATCCTTGCCTTTATCTTTACCACCTTTCCCGCCTTTTCCACCTTTAGCACCTTTATCAGCAGCAGCCGGAGCTTTCTCTGTCTTTGGTGGATCTTCTGCTTGCTTTTCTTTGAAGGCAACTGTGAGTAGAAATTAAAATTACAAATGTATAGTTCAGTCATATTTTATTGCAAGAAATTTGACAACATTTACAAAGGGTTTGCATATGTACAATTAATTACAACAAATAGAATCATAGCGTAATGTAAACCCTAGAAACTTTTAAAATGTTATATTCCTCACAAAAGGATCGAGCCACAAGTTATTTCAACATTAGATATCGGCCCCCTCCAAAATTAAGATAATTAGATTGACATTATTATTATTATTTTCAAACATTGATTTCCACTACAGTTACTTCAACTAAGTGTATCACTGTATCTTTTAGCCTAGGTCCCTGTGAGCAATTTTTGCCTCGGCGATGTACTTCCGATTTAAATAAACTAGCTTCGGTAGCCATTGGGTAGAGATTTCACAAATTTTCTAATGACTTTGCCGAAGCTTCCTGTAGACCAACATTAACCTTATCCCAATGTCTTCCGATGCTCATTTATAAAATTGAAAGTATATCACAGAGGCAAAAATGTTTAGTGGTACCTAGGCTTAAAAGTATGAAAAAATAATGTAGAGTCGACTCTGGTTATATCAAATTTTAGACTGTGATAGATCTAATAATCTAAACATAACAAAAATTTGCTTCCTTTTTAATTTTCTAAATGAACTTACCTTTAAAACTTGAAGCAATGAATAGTGAACCTACCTTTATAACCAAGAAACTGAATTTGAAAATGCCTTAAAACCAAGAAATTCATAGCATACGCATCTTTCAGACCAAGAAACTAAAAGTGTACCCTTGAATGAAGAAAGTGTACAAACCTTTGAGCTCATTTTTCTCCATTTCTCTTAACATTTGTACGAATGTCCAACTTGATTCAGATAATGGCCAACTATCCTTCAATACTTGAGCTTCAATAATGTATTTATGTGGCTGAAATAAAACAATTAAAATCATGGTTACCTCCTTAATTTAACCCATTACTCCATAGGTCACTAAACTTCTTACAGTTATCAAGGCTAAATCATTTAGCATTATCGTTCAACCAGCGTATTTTTCATGTGTAACCACTGATTCATGAGGATAACATTAAGGCTTACATCAAGTCATTTTGTGATGGAATTTACCAAGTGAATCATTAAACAATTTCATATAAATAATAATGTATCAATTGTTACTTCAGTCTGTGAAATTAATACTTGTCCGGGACAAGTAATTGTTGATTGGGGCTGAAGTACAGGAAAAGTATGCAATCTAGTGCATACAGGGGCCTTATTCACCAACGTTGTAAGACTGAAATTCAGACTTAAGACTTAAAATTGACCAAATTTTAATTACTGTAATTTCTTCATAATTAGATTTAGCCATGTGAAATTTAATCTGATTATTTGTTGTTATCCACAGAACATATATACTTATTTTTATCAAAATTGGTACCTTTATAACAACTTGAGAGCAAATAGAACATTTGACAATATAAAGTCTAAGTCTGAGTTTTAGACTTACAACGTTGGTGAATAAGGCAAGTAGTTTCAAATCCTAATTTTGCTGACTGTTAAACATAAGGAGCTGTATCATAAAGGGGAGCTTCAATAAAGTTTGTACAGGAAGTTACAAATTAGCTTACAAGTAGACTTAACTGTATCTAACGGGCCAGCCAAAAGTGTATAGGTATAAGATGAAAGTATGTAAGCATATAGGGATCACACAGAGATGACGTAGCTCATGTATCCGTGAAAATCAGAACGAGGCTCGCTTTTCTTGAAATCAGCATCAGCAGCTATTATTTAAATTTCAATTTTTCTAACCTTTAGGTCTTTCTCCTCAATATCACCATCACTGAGTCCTCCATCAGACTGATGATCTGCTTGACTACTTCTCTGTAATATATATATACCATATGTATAATACACTGTACAGTCTGGTCAAAGTTAAATGATAACAGTGATAAACCACAGGTAACTGTTATGTTGAAAACGAAACAAAAAACATTTTTTTTTTGAAAATTTACATTTTTTTCTTTTTCTATAGAAAATATAAATTTTCAATTTTTTTTTCCTTTTCAATGATTCAGTTACCTGAGTTATAAACATTAGTTTATACTGATTTATTTTAGGTCGATTGTGAAACAAGTTTTCTAATTTATATCAATCACTCTCAACACCTCATTCCTGAAGTAATCCATCGCTACAAGGGTATGAGAGTTATAAACATTAGCATGTCCATTAGGTTAACTATGTTTATCTAGGTTTAACTGTGTGTACTGAGTTAATGGTAGTCCCCGCCATTTTTTCGAATTGTCTAGTCCCCTCGTAAGTATTACTTATTGAACCGAAAGTTCATGCATATACAGGTACCGGATTCAGATACACAAACACTCCTCCCTTTTCTATTTTTAACAAATTGTGTTGATTTCTATTAAGTTAGTAGTGTTTGTTTTCTGGTATATGCAGTGCTGTGTACGTGTGTTTGGATTTAACACTGTACATTTATAGGTTACACCATCTAAAGACACAAACATAAGCACTTCTCATTTTTCTAATTTACAAACAGTATTGGTTTCCAGTGTCTCGAGTGCATCACAAGTTTGAATTTAAGATATATAGCTGTGGCAAAGTATCATGTAACACAATAATTGAAGAAAAATATTTATGCATATATAAAATCTTTGTCTGATTAAATGACAGTAGTATATATATAGTATAGAAAGTTCTATATAAATATATAACATGATAGAAGAACTACATTGTAGAAACACCAGTCAAAATCTATGGATCGACCTGACCCCCCGATCTCTCGAAGCATCTCAATCTGAGATAAATCTCATCTGGAACTTCGAATTTATCTCTAAATCTCACTGATTTTAGAGGTCAAAATTCAAATTGGTCTTAACTTTGACTTTAACGAATCTCAATTTGAGCTGAGATCTCTACTGAAGTTGCTTCAGGAGTTTGGAACCAGGGTACTGCTTTATCAAGGCACGTAAGTACAGGCAAATCATAAACTTACTGCATTCAAATTTGAGTTAATTAAAAAACTTCATTATATTGTACCAGCTTGTCAACCTGATATCATTATTGACATTTTCCTGATATGTTGTTTTTCTTCACTTATAGAAGTTATGCTTTTCTGCATTTCACAATTGGCATTTCACATAAATTGGCATTTCGCAATTGGCATTTAGCATGGCGCACCGGCCTTCCATAGGAAAGGGTTTGTAGGAATTTGTTGACTGAATGATAATCAATATTGAATTACCCTTAACCAAAATTTGCAGCCGTCACTAGGGCACATATGCGCAGTGCTAAAATACGGTACATGTCTCTATAAATTGATGTAGTTACCGTGGTTTTGCACAGAGTTCTTGTGTTGCTGCAGTCAAAGAGCTATAAAGAATTTAAAACTGAAAGCGTTGAGTTTTAAGATTTCTGTAAGCGCTTTGATAAAACAGTACCTTGAAGAGTCACACACATGATATCACACATTTCTATTTATCTGTAACCATCTATGAGGAGGTTAAAAAAACACAAATATAAATTCTAGAATATCCCAAAATGTGACACTAAAAAACTCCTTTTACCACAAGTTACAAAACTCCCTTTACCACAAGTTAAGCCTATTTAGTATTTGTTAAATAATTAAAAAAATTGACAAAAATTATGTTTGTTTGAAGTCTCACCAGCTGCATTTTAGTGTAAAAACAATGTTTGAACATAGGTTTTGGTAAGGAGTGGTATGTGCTAGTCACTGATAGTGACCAATTGCAACAGACTCCCCAGTCGCAACAGACTTCCGGCTCATTTTCAGGATTGGGCATTATGCCTCTGAGTAGAACCCATGCAGTTTATTCACTACCACAATTAAATATCAGTATGAACACACATGTTAAAGAGATTTACTATACACAAAAATATTGAGTTCAAAACTTCAAAGATAACTAATTTGCGATGATTAAATATTAAACAATTAATTGCCTATACCCCTGTTTATACCTTGTGGCAAAATTGACCATTAGGTACTCCTTAATATATTTCATACTTTTCTATTGTCTTATCATTTTTGGTAGTTATGTGATATGAGGAAATTGGACAGGGAAGGCTGCATTCAACTCAACCAGCCGAGCACAGAACAACAGTACCAACACAACTACAAGGAGCAATGCCTCATTACACTCAACCCAAAAGTCAAAACACGCTTATGGTACATTAACGAAAATAGGTGAATTAATAAATAATGAGTGTCAATTGAAATCAAAGTTGCCACAATAAAAAGTAACTCTATATGTGAGGAAAGCTATCAGCATTGTTATAATGACATCAAGCAGTTTTTTTCTATAAACAACAACCACAGGTAACTGTATCAGTGAAAATGAAAAAAAAAAGAATTTTTTTTTACAAAAAATTGTTTTCGTTTTCAAATTGCCTTTATCAATGATTCAGTTATCTGCGACAACAACAACACCAAAGTCACATGGTTTTAATTGTGAGAAAAAAAAAAAAATGTTTGAAAAACTCCCAGAACAGCAATCACACGACTGTAATAAAATCCAAACCTTCACTATAAGGTTAGTACTAGAGCTATCATTAGGTCAAGGTTATATATCCAAATATGACAACAGGTCACAGAATGCATGCATCTGATTGGCTGTCAGTCAGCATCATTGTAAAACTGACCAATGGACAGGCTGCATTCTTAGATTGGTCTACAAACTTGGGTTTTATATCCAAATATGGAAACAAGTCTCAGAATGCATGAATCTGATTGGCTGCCAGTGAGAATCATTGTAAAATTGACCAATGGGAAGGCTGCAATCTGTGATCGGTCTACAAACTCGAATCTATAACCTTGGAACCAAGAAATATCATGCAGTCACATGTACATATAGAATATATGAGAGATTATTTACCCTTGGACTTTTACCACTAGTTGGAGGAGTCTGTAATTAATCATATTTGTACCAATTATAAAACAATCATAAACCAATTTTTAAATTAATTATAAACCCATTATAACCACTAGCTATCATAGAAAATCGTAGTGACAAATTATAATAAACCAATTATAAATCAATTACAAACCCATTCTAAACAAATTAAGACAAAATGTACATGCATTAATAATAAACACAAGAAATTTTTTTCTGATAAAGTTTCTAATTTTGAAATTATAAAATTGCAAGCTTTTTATGAGGCAGGCACAATAAATCTTGGGCAAAATCTTGAACAATTATGTACAAGTTACCCAGATTAAGATAATACTTTTAAAAACTTAAGTCTAAATCAAATTTAAATATATCAATTCATAATTAGTATCTTAACAAATCTGGTATCATATACATGTATACACAACAAAAACTCTTTCAAATAAGAAAATATTTCCCTAATCACCAGTTACTGAAAGAGTACACAACAAAATATCTTAAAGAGAGCAATTCAAAGACGATACATCAAAAGACATCTTTATCCCTCGTTAGTAGAACGGCATTCAGAGCACACTCTGGTATATATCGGACGTACACAGGTCATATAAAAATACAAATAAAACTCTATCACTATTTTCTTGTTTAAAATGACAAAGATACCAAAAAGAATTTTCTGCAGAAGATCAAAACATGACATGAACATTTCACTCTCCCTTTCACCAAAAAATTCTTAGTTCACAACTCTATGTCTGCAATCCTCTATAAAAATCTTAAACTCTCAAGTTTGATCATTCAGTATTATTATTAACTATTTTCGGAATATTCCCAGTGAATAATTTGTCCCAAAATTAGCAAATTTAATGAACTACCAAATTTGGTTTCACTACGTTTTTATTTTTTGTGGTTCTAATCAATTCATTTGATGGCTTTATATTATATATGTTCACATATTTTGTGACTTCAATCAGCAATACTTCTTTAACAAGAGATGTTTTTGAACAAGTATGCCCCCAATTTTTTGTTAGCCTAAGTGTCGAAAATGGTAAAGATCCCAGGGACCTCGACCTACTGACCTCGAAATCAACAGGGGTTATCTACTGTTGCAGGACAACCTTCATGTTAAGTTTGATGAGATATTTCACTTTTATGTTTATCACCATAGCTTACATACAAATTGTGAGATTTAGATGCATAAACAAGGAAGGTATTTATTCTAGTGGTTACAAATATTTGACAGAAGATCATATTAAAATGAATCAAATATACCTTTGTTCAAAGTTAGATGAACTTGGAAAACCATAAAATTTCAAATTAACAACGAAAATAGGAGTAACTCCATGAAAATAGGAGTAATTCCACGAAAATAGGAGTAACTCCACAAAAATAGGAGTATTTGGCCGGTAAGCCCACAACCATCAAACTAAGGTTATGGATTTTGTATATAGGATTGCAAGACAAAAATGTTACCTTCCGTTTTTTGGCTGTACCAGTTTGGTTAGACTGGATAATCAATATAGAAATACATACAGTAATATCACAATAATATTATATCTTGGCTATTTTGACCTAAACCTGACCTTTATACAAGAATATATTACAAGGTTATTGCTTTGAATATATCAATTTTCGCCAGCAAATTGTGCGATATCTGTATTTTCAAATTTGTATAACATTTCAAGCATCTTCATGATACATACTGAAAACATGCAATCGGTGTTGTAAACGTAGGCAATATAATTGACTGTTTAATTATGCTAATCAAAAGGTCAGGCTCATGTCAAATTAGCCGAGCTATAACTAGGATAAAATTATACTACAAGGTTTTTTTGACACTATTACAAACGGCATCCTCACGTTAACTGCGTTAACTCCACTCCAGAACTCGCTACATCGATGAAGCAAGTGTAGGGGCGGAATGTCGTCTGGGTTTTCGAGGACGGACAAACGGATGTCTCCAACAAAGGACATTAACTCTTATTACAATTTTCATCCGAAATATAATTCCTTTAAAGAATATGCACAATTAGGCTAAGTGGTACCAAGTAGTCATGAGAATTTAAGTTTCATCGAAATTTGACCAGTGGTTACCAAGAACAGGTGTAAACATGGTGACACATCCATGCATCCGTCCCCCTTCAGACAGACGAACAGAATTGTCCAGCGCAAAATCAATATGTCTCCCAGACAATAAGTAGGAGTCTCAGACATAACGTTGGAGACATAACTTAATACTATATCAACATCTATTCAATATCATCTATATATATATGTTAAACAAACTGTTTTCAGAAAATAAACAAAACATTGCAATTGACACAATTAAACCAGGTTTTCAACCAAGAGCTACAACTCTGCAGAAATGTTAAAATACACAAACATTATCGCATGCTACCTTAACACTAGAAACAGACAGATATAAATATCTGCATCGAAAGTACACAGTATAACCGTATAACATTGTTATTCTGGTTGCAAAATTATAAAAGCATGAGGTAGGCGTATATTTTTTTTTTATATTATTGTCTATTCTAAGCAAGATAATTAAACTTAAGAAGGACATCAATAGATAGAGTGAGAACTGGAGCTTATTGCATAGCCAAGGCACTAGTGCTGTTTCAGGTAGCGCTTTACTATGTCCATGCAACGACACGCTACCAGCGATCATGTTTGCTGAGAGCATACGCCTTCCCAGCAATGTGCTAAGCGAGGACTACCAACGGACTGCTTTGGTTATGTTCTGTAGCACTTTGCTGTGCAATGGACTGCTAGCTGCGAGCGCTGGCCAAGAGCATGAAATTTTTTCACTTCGACCACTACATAGTGCTTTTTTTAAACAAGCTGATTCTTAGCATAGCGCTACCGAAGTGCTTAGATAACACCTTGCTTATGCAACGGCCTCCTGATGGAACATATTACACATATCATAATCATTGTAATATTCCAATTTTATATATAAACAATGAATATCATTTAAATATAATCACTAACATGTAAGGGGCTTTCATACACACTAACAGACTGTCAGTGACTACAAGTATTTAATTTAGCAGTTTACAGAAATCTGGCCCAATCTACTGAATCATCTCAATCTGAGTAAAATCTCACCTCAAATGTCTCATATCCTCGAAATTTGACTTCCAACCACACAAAGTTAAGTGTACTTCAGCACATGTTAACTTAATTAAAGAGCCCTAACTTAAAGATTAGTCTCTAAAATAAGACTATGATTTGAGCCAAATCTCAGTTTGAGCAAATTCTAAATTTGAGCTGAGGTTCTCATTGAGATGTTTCGAGGGATCGAAAAAGGCATCCAGTAAATGTTTTATAAGACTAAGTCAGTGGATGTTTGGTAGTAGTACCACTAGAGATATATGTACAGGAGATTGAGTGAGTATTCTGGTTACTATACTGGTCTATCTAACTAAAGTTTATCACTAGAAATTGGCTGACATTTTGTGAAAACTTGGGTTACATCCAAACTCAAAGTGTCCAGTCTAGGTTCTCTGATGAGTTCAGAGACCGTTCGACGTGGCTTAATCTTGGTACTCTAGTTACTCAGTTTTAACCATTGGTTAAAGGTCCAACTGTATTTGAGATTCAGAGTCCATCTATCATGTTTTGCTTAACTATTACTGAAAAACTGACCTGTGAAACAGGACCAAACCAAGACTGAACTGTACTCAGGGGTCTTATTCACCAACGTTGTAAGTCTCAAACTCAGACTTAGACTTAAAATTGACAAGATTCAAAATCAGTGCCATTTCTTTGCTATTAGATTTAACCATATGAAATTTTATCTGATTATTTGCTGTTACCCACTGAACATGTTTATCAATTTATGTCAAAATCGGTACATTTGTAACATCATGAGAGCGAATAGAACATTTGGCAATTTAAAGTCTAAGTCTGAATTTTAGACTAACAACGTTGGTGAATAAGGCCCCTGGCGTTGGAACAGTTACTTATGTTTTCACAAAAAGTCAGCCAATCACTATGAAGCATGCAGAGTGGCACATTATTTTATACTGACATATATCATACAACTTCTGAATCTTATATGTATACACAAACAAAACTACACAAAAATAGTTTTTCAACAAGGCCCATAACTCTTTATCAAATTTCAAAGATGTTTGTGTACAGCTCTTGATATATCGCTGGCTTAGAATGAGAAGGTCGTAAACTACTACTTACAACCTTATAAGACTCATGCATATTTGAAATCTACTTAAAAATGCGCTTCTTATGAGCACATTTTCATGAAAATCGGAAATTGTCACGTTGACCAGTATTAAGTATTAAAAACTTGTTTTTCCAAAGGTATATATATAAAGAGTAAATTACAGTCAGTTTTCTCATGTTTTCTCAATATATCGATTTTGTAGTTATGACCTTCTTATTCTAAGCCAGCGATATATGCAGGTGAAATTTCAGTACAGTTACATGACAATTAATAGTTTTAAAATATGTACTTTTTGAGATAAGCAAATGATGAAGCAACCAACTCCATAGGGCCACAATAATGTTCATGGGTACAAAGGACAACCACAGGGGCACAACACCCTCTGGGAGATGCCAAAAATACTGCTGTCTAGACGTAGTTGCTCTGCAGAGGTTATATTTACAGTAAATATTGCATTAAAGAAATTTTGAATAAACTTTTCAATGAGAGACTGGTGATCTTAAGAGTGCGGCCCAAGAGAGGCTGCAACCATGATGTCACTGCCACTGGTGTAAAATTGATTCAACTTATGGATGAACACATCCTACAAGTCAAAGATCAAGACAGAAAACACTTTGTACACAACACAACACAGTGACACAATACTACAAACACATATAAGATGACATTCTACAAGGACAAATACTAGTATTAAAACAGTGTAGACTATTCCGATGCTGCTAAGAAGTTGTATAATATATTCAGTAACATTTAAGCAAAAATTACTTTGAGAATGACAAAGTTGCTACCATTTGATATACTGATTGCACTTAATGATTACTGAAGATTTCATTCTCATGATTAATCAATATTTCCATAGCAACAAAATCAAGAGTTCATCAAAGTAATTTTCATGATTCAGTAGTTCTTACAAGTACACAGAAAGTATCTCTACCAACATAATTTGTTGATATACAAAACATACCCTAGGACTTCGTGTAGGTGTCTGAAAACAAGTTATTCCTGCATTATAACTTGGACCTATGATCCTATCACATGACATGTGGTCTTGGTCATCAGGGTACTGTTTTATCAAAGCACTTACGGAAATCTTGTGATTCATACATAAACTCGTGTTCGAATTTGAATGATTAATTATTCATGTAGGACTTTATTGACAGAATAGTAATTATTACTGAACTACACGTTTCCACAATTGGATGTGGTTAAAGAGTCATTTAAGTATGAACCACAAGTTTACGTTAACGCTTTGATAAAACAGTAACCAGCGACTGTACATATGTTTCTTTAGCTATACAGATATCATGTATATTTCAAGCTTAATATAATTTATAAATATATAATATTGTATATTAGATAGATGGGAATCGTCATTAATTAGCAATTAAAACAAAAGTTATCCGTGTTCGTAAGTTATGAAGCAGAAAAATGATGTTAAACTTCGAGTGAACACATGCAGAGAATGAAAACGTTGTGTATTATAATTAATAAATAGTGTAGAATAAATTATTATGTAAGGTTCATGCATGTAGATATATTATTACAGAATATTGTGACATTCAGTATACAAGTTAGACGTGCGATACAGTCATACCTGCCAAGCTAGTTTAATCCAAAATAGGAGTGATAAAGCAAAACATGTCACAAGATGCACTTAAAAGGGATTCACTAATATATGCATAAACAAGGGATGTATTAATTCTTATGGTTATAATTATGGGACAGAAGATCATAAAATGAATCAAATGTACCTTTGTTCAAGGTTAGGTGAAAATGAGAAATTGACAATGAAAATAGGAGTAACTCAACTTTTATAGAAGTACTTGGCAGGTATGGATATAGTAAATATTTGATAGATGAGATATAACTTTATACATACCGAGCCACGCCCATCATTACTCTTCCCTGATCCACCACGCTTTCCCTTCTTTCCTTTACTGTCCCCTTTATTGGCTGAAAATGTAGGATTCACATAGAAATTACCGTAAACCAAGAAATTTATTTCAAGCAATTTAATTTTGCGAAGTTTGTGAGTGATAGAAATGCGCAAAATGAAGTAGCTGGGAAGACTTAAAAATGCAAAAATTAATATTCGTGAAAGTAAAATGGTCCACAGTATTCAAACAAACTGATGATCAGATCTCAAAATCCTATGCCCATGTTATAATTCAGGGGTCAGTCTCCCCTGGTCATTACTTAGCAGCTTAGTAAAAAACTTAAAATTTGATTAGGGCAAATAACTTTTGCATTCAGGCGAGTAACTTTTGCATTCAGGCAAGTAACTTTTGCATTCAAGCAAGTAACTTTAAATTTACATTCGGGCACGCAACTTTTGCATTTGGGCAAGTAACTTTTGCATTCCAGGCAAGTAACTTTTGCATTCCGGGCAATTAACTTTTGCATTCAAGCTAACTTTTGCATTCAAGCAAGTGACTTTAAATTTGCATTCGGGTGAGTAACTTTGGCATTCAGGCAAGTAACTTTTGCATTCAGGCAAGTAACTTTTGCATTCAAGCAAGTAACTTTTGCAGTATAGATTATAATAAGGAAACTATTCAATTTTATCGATTTGGGCAAGAAGTTTCAAATTCTGATTTCACAGACTGACATCATAAATTTTGCTTTATTATACAGCATGGCTATTTTGACCTGAGCCTGACCTTTATGCAAGAATATATCACAAGGTTCTTGCTTTGAATATATCAATTTCCGCAAGCAAGTCGTGCAATATCGGTATTTCAGATTTGTGTTTGTATTACAAGTCGAGCGTCTTCGTGATACTCCCCGATTACAAAAACATACAATCAGTGTTATAAACATAGATAATATAACGACCGTTAAATTATGCTAATCAATAGGTCAGGCTCATGTCAATGTGGGCAAGCTATACATGTATACAACTTACATGATCGAGATGTTGATCGTTTAGGTTCCTCATCGGGATTAATGTCTTTAAGGAACGTGAACGCAGGGATAACAGCGTGACCTTTACCCAGCGTACTGGCTACTTCCTCCTCATTATTCAGTACAACAAGTTTGATATTGACGTCAGATTTCGATGTGTTCATCTGTATACTAGTGAGATGATCCTCTGTCACTTTAACAGCATATCTGTAACAATATACACAAAACACATCAAATATACAGTAGAGCCTCACTTATAAACAACCTCTATAATAAGATCATTGCAATATTATAGCATGCCCAGGATAACAAGAAAAGTGGGAAAAAGGGTATAGGCCACATAGTTGGGAAATTCATGCGTGCACGATTTATCAGTGTTATTTTAGTATACAATCAACCATAAGTGTCTATCTAAGCAACCAATTTTGCAACGGTAGACCAATCCAGTCATTTATGTTTATAATTTTAAACATCACATTATCCTTGGCACACTATAACACCACATATCTGAGCCTTTTTCGTTGATTTGCTCTCTAGTAAATAAAGACCAGCACAATAAGAAAAATAAATGGTTGTCTCTAAAGAAGTCTCAGCAATCATATTTTTCTAGGAACATGATATAATTGTACATGGTGTGAGCAGCTGAAAGTACCACCATCAATTTTAGAACTAGTTAGTAGTTGAGACCAAATCTAAACGTTGGCAATTATCAGGGGTTCTACTAAGGCAAAATGCCCAATCCTGAAAAGTCTGCATCGGGTGCCATTAGCATACATTCCTACATCTTAACTAGGTTTCAAACATTCTTTGATTGTTTAAATTTGATTCATGGATCTTTAAATGACCATAACTTCTGTCAATTCTTTTATGTTTTTAGTCAAATAATTTTTATTTTATGCTGCGAAACCATAATTCTTCCAAATGCAGCCAAACACTAAAATTATACACCAATGACAAATATTTAAAAACTTGGTGATAAAATGATGCACCGCTTACCTGAATATAACATTTTTACTGTTAGGGATATAATAATCTCTGATCTCCTTGGTAACAAAGCTACTGTTCACTTCACCTCGTGAAGGGGCTGGAAGAGGGGACAGTGACCCTATCATTCTCATTCTCCATAAACCAGCTTGTATAGACTGTTCCGTAGTTCGTGCTTCGGCAACAAATGTGTACCCTTTCTGTAAAGATGAATAAATAGTCAACATTAAAATATATCAAAATACTAGATTTATTACATTATCTACAATTTTCGTCCTATGGGCTTAATTGATCCACAAAAAAGGCGGTTGACTGAAAATATACTTCACAGAGTTATCTACCTTGTAGAAATGGATTTCCCTGCTGATGTTGAACAAGCTTTCCAAGTTTAAGTGAATACCTTAAGATAGTGGTTGAGAAGCAGACACCAACAAAAACGATTTAATCAATGAGCAATGGATGGCATAAAGAAAAGGGTACAGTGTGTGGCCTGGGGAAGCTCCGGGCAAGTCATTAGAAAATTTTGTGAAATCCCTGTTTTCAATACCTTTAGAAGCTCATTTATTTCCATCGGGAGTACATCGCCGAGGCGAAAACTCAAACACCACTGCATACCTGGTCATGGGAATAGCTATTTTTTGCAGGTTAAATGTCTGATGTATAAGCTAACTTTATTACCAGCAAAATGTCCCCTTTAATATGCAGTATACTTGAGTATGAAAGTGCACTTACCCTGTTTTTCTTGTATATATATGGAGCGACTTTCTGGAATACACGCGGTATTTCCTCGCCTGTATCATTGTTGATTACACGTAACATACACGTATTGATAGGTACGTATAACTTGGGTACCGCTAACATTTCTTCTGTTACATGGAATACCTCTCTGTAAATAAATTACATATTGAAGTATCATAAATTAATAAATGTTTATCTTCTCTGTATCGTTCCAATTTTAGTATATGTTCTGCCGAAGCAAGCATGGCCCCTGCGCAAGGATGACACGCAAATTCGTGAAGCGTTCCATATTTTTAAAAAAATAAAAAAAAATGAATAAATGTTCACAAGGTCAAAATTTCATGAGTTGTTATTCTGAAGGAGTTTATCACGTTAAATTTCATCCTTGTTTATCAACCATATACACTGTAAAATCATTTAATTTCGATGGAACAAAATTTCACGGTTTGAGTATAGAAGATCATTTTGATAGGACCTAAATCCCAGGATTTTTCACTTCTGGTAATAAATAAAAGGGCCAAAACTTGTGTTTGATGGGATTTGATTTCGTTGTTAAACCACGAAATCCACGATATTTAATCCCCCAAAAAATTTAATTACAGTATTTAACAGTATACAGTAAGATCAACTGAATTGATTATTTGACAGGTTAAACTTACCTAAACACGACAAACCAGTTATTCAATGGTTGATCTGGATATTGTCCCTTGTAATCATTGTATGAGATTTTATTCCATTCATCTTTATAGAAAGGATACTTGGCCATCATTTCTGGGTCTTGTTTGAACATCAGTCTGTAAAAAACATCATCAAATTATTGGCTTAGAATTAATGAGAAGGTCGTAAGTACAAAATCAATATTTTGAGATAACAAGGAAAAACTGCTCGAAAATTACTCTTAACAAATGGAAGAACAAGTTTTTTCAACAATTTGGTCAACATGACGAGTTCCGATTTTCATGAAAATAGGCTCACAAGAAGCGCCTTATAAGGGTGCTGATTTTAAATACGTGTCAGTCTTATTAGATCGTAAGTACCTTCAAATAATTTTCACGAAAGCTACTTACTAGGCATATTGGAAGTATCAAGGTATCAAAGTTCTATTGAATGTATGATATTTACCTTAACAAATATAACCCCGGGTGATCAGGGTTGCCAGCATCCAAGTTCTGTTCAATCATTGACCAACATTTCTGTAGATTCTGTGCTACTTTCATATTCTCTTCAGATCCTGATATAAAAACATACATATTTGTACTAAAATTTTTGGAAATTTTATTAAGCATTTGCCTTCTACGAGTTAAATAATATTTCCTGAACAAGATTAATACAAGTTTGTATATCAACTGACAACCAATACTAGATTCTTTTTATTATCATATGACACTGCACGAAAATGCACATCTTTCTGTTGAAAAACAGATTGATTTATAAGAGATAAAATGCCATCATTTTAATGTAAAACTACACTAGTGTAGTATAAGATTTACATATTTGTGTATTAAACAAGTATACAACAATAAAAAACAAACTCCAGTCGGAAACAAGGAACTCAAAGTCATGTGATTTTATACCTGATTGTCTGGCTGCACGTATCTTTCTCACCCAGTACCCCTTCCATTGTTTCTGTAACTTCACTGTAGCAACTTGTTCCTCGGTGGTAGGTTGTCTGTAACAATATAACACACATATATACCACAGGTAACTGTATTGTTGAAAACGAAAAAAAAACGAAAAATTTTTTTTTACCAAACTTTTTTTTTTCGTTTTCAAATTGTCTTTATCAATGATACAGTAACCTGTGATATGTAGTACCCTGTAGCATACATACAATCCAAAGCCACTAAACGGGTGTCAACAGGGCCAAATAAATTATTAGGAAAATAGTATGCGGCCTAACAGTTTCGCCAAACAAGAAGCTTTCAATGACATTATCATATTTAACTTAGTTTTTATCAAAGAATATCATTCAGAGCAGGCAAAATTGACCATAACTTAAGTCATTTATAAATAAATATGGCATAAAATGCCTTATAATACATTACCTGTTATCCCAGGATGAGTTGGTTTTTTCTGCAGGTTCTGAAAACAACAAACATTGCAATGTTTTATTAGTTACCCAATCAATATTACAAGTTTTTATTGTCAAACAAGAAAAAATAAAGGGGAGATCAATCTTGGAATTTATTCCTAAAAAATTCACATAATTATCATGTGTGCAGATTTTAGCATCTTTATCTCTAATAAAAATATGGCAGGATTGTATGGAACAAAAGGCTATTGGAATTGCCACTACATCACTGATTTTAATTCTGAGTGCTAGAAAATAATTCTTAATTAAATATTAAAATGTTTCCTAAATAAAAATTAAAGTGAACTAGATCTATTTGAAAACACAATATGCATTTTCTTTTTAAAAATAAGGAAATTTGAAAAAGGTGGAGACAGAGGTGTGCCCCAGTCAAAGCTTTGAGAGCAACAGTATTTTATGTACATTGTATAACCAACAACAATGTTTTGATGACGTGACAGAAGCACTATACTATTTGTGATAATCATTTAATGATTCGGTGGCTCTACAACATAAACAGAACGTGTCAGCATCTACATATTAAGTATGAGCACCATAATGAGATTAGTTGGAAATTCAACACAACGTACGTTTGTAAACAAATTTTGATTTTCAAACATCGTAACACATACGTAGAAAAATAGAATATACAAAACAGTAAACAGTTAACAATATAAAAACATGATAATAAATAAGGCCACAGTTTTTAATTTTTAGGTTGACCAGATTTTTTAGAAAATTTTGCAGTAGAGAGCAGGGACTGGAAATACAAAAAAAGCCGAGCTGAGCCTTTGTTTGCCAGTCAACTTTCTGCTGAATGTGGCAGGTATGTGTGTGCCTCCATCCGAGTCGCCGGATTAGGCGGCAGGTGCGCTAACCACTGAGCTTCGGAGGCCACAACAATAGGTTGACCTAGGGCCCGTAAAGGGCCTCTTGTTGTTTATCCATTCCTTACTCCAAACAAGAAAATTTTTCTGAAAATACACGAAAACCTAAAAATAAAGAAAACTGTGGCCTAAAAGATGCCACATATACGTGTACATACCCTCTGTTTGAGCGACAGGTTCTATTGTCGGTACCATGTGGGGAAAGATAAAAAAAAATACAAACAATAAATACAGGGTTATAGTATTAAACAAAAGGTACACATTAAATATATAATTAAAAACAAATATATTTTGTTATGGCAAAAAGAATACATGACTGTTAGATTTTACCATTAGTTTCAAAATCAAAAATCAACAAAACTGGTTTACCATGCAAACATGAACAGGGAAAAACTTTCGGGGAAACATTTACGATTATTATAAAACATCTCACAGAATATACTAGATTTGTATCATAGTTTTTTTTTACGAATATATAATCAATTTATCGAATAATGTATGATAATTAGTGAGCTAAGCAGCATGCTAATATAGCAAGAAGATAAAAGACAAAGACGGAAGGAAGAGATGATAATAGAGCCATTAAACCACATTAGAGCAATTGTAGAGCCACAGTGAATGTTGAGAATATAGAGCAATGCTAGAGCATATAGAGGTAATGTTGAGAATATAGAGCCACGTTGAGCATACAGAGCAATGCTAGAGCAAAATATAGAGCTAATGTTGAGAATACAGAGCAACATTGAGAATACAGAGCAATGCAAGAGCAAATAGAGCTATAAAGTGCAAACAGAGCAATGCTAGAGCATATATAGAGCTGATGTTGAGAAAATAGACACATAGAGCATACAGAACAATGCTAGAGCAAATTAAGAGCTGGTGTTGAGAGAACAGAGCCATATAGAGCATACATATCAACTATAGAGCATGCAAAGCAAATGATGAGAGTACAGAGCCATTTAGAACCACATTGAGCATACAGAGCAATGCTAGAGCATATAGAGATGATATAAGATGACAGAGCCACATAGAGCATATAAATCATAGCTTGAGCAAATAGAGCTCCTGTTGAGAATACAGAGTCATTAAAAGTCACAAAGAGTACATAGATCAATGCTAAAGCATACAGTGCAACAGTAGAGCTTAAAGAGCTACAGTAGAGCATAAAGTGCAAAAGTAGAGCATAAAGTGCAAAAGTAGAGCATAAAGTGCTATGGCAGAGCTTAATTAAGTCAATATAGAGCATAAGGAGCAAACAAACTACAGATAAGGCCAAGGTACAACATGAAGAGTAAACTGTACAGCTTAAAGAGTCATAGTAAAGTATAACAAGTCAAGATAGTGCTTCTAATCAGAGTTAAGCGAGTGCTACTGGAGCCAAGGTATAGTGTAAAGAGTCAATGCAGAGCTAATAGAAAATATGTTAAACTTTTGTTTTCAACAAAGCCAGTTATGAGCAGTTAACATGCAGCCAAAAAGGAGATTAAACCCCATAACAAAGCAATAAGAAGAAACAGAAACCTCTATAGGTGTTCTAAAGCTTTATATTTCAACTGTGGCCAACACCATCCCATACTTAGTTTTGTGACTTTTTACATTGTTTATGATATTTGAAAATACAGAGTTGTCCATGTCAGATAAAATTGACAAAAATGTTTGCCAGATGAAATGCATTTACCATGACTTTTCTACAGGACCCTATGTATATTTCTATGTTGATAAAAGTTGAATGAGATTGATGATTCAATTACCCATGTGACCTCTATCTATACATAGCATGTGTCTACTATATGCAGGTTAAAGAAGCTGGAAGAGAAGGGGCCTCGGGATATAGGGGGTATCAAATTAAGGAGAAAGGGGGGGCCTCAAGGCAAATTTAAAGGAAACACAAGATATATACTGGTACATTATCACAGCAATCAGATATATACGGTGTGTGTGTGCGATATATACACTATCTCACATGGTCTATTTATACCCCCATATGTCTATATATGATATATGCTCAACATACTTTAGTTAAGTTTTAGCCAATTTCTTTATGGTCAAGTGTGAAAAAATTCTCTAAAATTAAAACTCAAATATAAATTACTCTCAGCACCTCATTACTGATGTTATCCAGGGCCACAAGGGTTTGAGAAACAGAACTCAGTTTTCCCTATGTTGCTAAGTGTATAAGTCAAATTAAGTACTAAGCTGAATGCAATTAAACTGGTAAGTACGCTTTCCTATGCATTTACACAATTCTATTAAGTCAAGCCTATTGACAAATTAGTCCTACAAATTAGCAAGCTTTGTAGCAAACTGTAAGAATTATTTCAGAAGTATGTTAATCCAGTTAGCAAAGCAAGATTTACATTCTACAGACATACATCTACCCAGTATAAGAGAGCCTTAAATTTCCTATGTGACACCTGAACCAATTTAGCAAGCAGACAAAAGGCAGCATCAGATACTATATGCAGCAAGTGGGCAATAGGCAGCATCAGACCGACTAAATGCAGCAGCCAATGCACTAAATGCAACAAGCAGGCAATCGACTAAATGCAGCAGACACAATAGGCAGCAGACAAGAGGTAGTAACAAACACACTATTTTGAAGCAGACATACAATAGGTAGCAGACAATAGGTACCAACAGACAGACTATTTTGAAGCAAGCAGACAATAGGTAGCAGATTATATCAGGCAGACTATGTGAGATGAAAGGGAGACTATAACATGAAAAAACCAGAACGCATGCATCATAGAAACCAACTTACGCTTGGCCTTGGTGGCCGGAGGTTTAGCAGAACCTCGGTGACTTGTATGTCCAGTGGCTAGAATTTCAAATATATATAACTACATATAAAACAGGGTATCAAGCAGGCAGTTTACATGCTGGTACGTATCTATAATAATCATGAATCTAACAATATGTATGTGCATTCATATTATAGATGTCAAGTCAAATAATTGGAAAGTCTAAAATGTTTCTCACTTCACTTACAACTTTGGACATACAGATGTAGGCAAGGGAATTTAAGGTAAAATACAAGTTCACAATAAGAGCAATTATTGCATGAGAAAATAACAATTTATTATAATAATATAACATGGGCACACTATTCTAACCCTAGGCAATGTACAGTATAATACTTAAATGCCCAAACATATACTACAGTGAGACAGTTAAAACCTCAGTCCCACTGAGCATTTTTTGACGCGGCAATGTAACTCCTGACGGAAATAAATGAGCTTCAGGAGGCATCTGGAACAGTGATTACATAAATGTTCTAATGACTTTAATTCCCCACAGCTTCCCCTAAACCACAAAGACCCTTTCCTGATTTCGTCCAACGCTCATTTATAATATTGGCATACATCGCTGAGAAAAAAATGCTTAATGGGAACTAAGGCTTAACAAACAAAACAAGAGACATTGAAATAAGACAAAAGTCATTATTTTGCTGAAACCAGATAATGTAGGTATCTATAGTGACATGGTATCTTAACATTGGAGAACATAGGCCTTTATTATGACATAGTTACTTAACCTACCAGTTTGTATTACCGTAAAATCATTTAATTTTCAAGGAACAAAATTTTATGGTTTTGGTAAAAACGACCATTGCTATGGATTTTGAATTTCAGGTAATAAATACAAGGGTCAAAATTATCGTTCCATGGTAGTTAATTTTTTTTGTGGAACGTGAACCACGAACTCCATGAAATGTAAACCTCAAGAAAATTAATGATTTTACAGTAGTAACTTAACCTACCAAGCTTGTATTATATAGTTAACATTCGGATAACAAACACAAGACAGGATCATTTAGGTGAAAGACGCCACAATGCAGGGAAATATATAATGTTCTGTACTTCATTTAATATATGCAATCACTGAATCAGCATACAGAAAACTAAGCTTATAATGTTTATTGTAAACAAATTCAGATGGTGTTCTTAGTAATTGTTAAGATATACAGGTATCTATAACTGTCTTGCACCTGTTCCCAAATGAAAAAGTTTGTGAAAAACAATTACTAGAACATTATAGCAACATTAAGGATATCCGGGTCTAATAAAGAATCTCCTTTTGAAGAGTTCTCAAGTTTAGTAATTTTATGACAATTTGACTGATTTCCTATAGGTCGTGGGTTCAACCCCCACTAGAGCCAAAATATTTTTATTCTTTTTTTCTTTATTTTTTAGTTATAAGACAATGTTTTGGCTTTTTGAAATCACTTTTTAGTGTAATTTGGAGAAAAAAAATTTTTCTCTTTTTTTTCTTTCATTTTATAGGAGTAAAATATGTGGAATATAGACGAAAATCGGGTTACTATGAATTTCTGAAATGTATATTTTCAAAACCGCTCGGTAAAACCTTTCAAAATTTTGTTAAAACATTCCACACACATTGAAGTTATTTTTGAAAAATATTCAATGGTGCCAATTGTTTAGATTATATTTTATTGCCATTTATCTATAGGGTATTTACTGGCAATATGCGTAAAAATGCCTTACTTTCAAGTAGGGTAGGGTTACATTTTTATTTTTATCTACTTCAAAATTAGACCAAATATCATTTTTACACTTTAGATTGAAGAAATAATCATTATCATTGAATTTAAACACACTCTTGTTTTTATTGGGTCATCTGTTGGAGACTTATCATATTTATAATGCAGATGACTCCATTGATTTTTGCAGTACGTTTTTACGCTGGGTGTAGGGAAATAAAATAGAAATTACTCTCTTAAAAGACAATAAAAGTGTTTTAAAATTCACATGCAGTTGTCTTAAAGGGTATACAATAGAACGAAACTGTTGAAAATGCAGAGTTCAACATTTAAAAAAAAAGTTTTTACACCCGGACATCGTTAATGCGTCAAGAGACTTATTTCACAAAGTTATCAATTTGCAGTCGAAGGTTCCAGGATATGTGCTGAGGTTTCTACAACAGGTCTACAAGTTATGTAAGAATATTTCCATGGATAACTGATTTCATGAGGATTTAATTTTTGCAACAACTACTAGTTAAAGTTTGCCATGAACTTCTGAACTTTTTCTGATGACAGGACATTATTAAAATTTCAGAAATGATTTTGAAATTCCAGGAGTTTTCCATTACAAAATTGAAAAAAATTGTTTTCCATGAGTATTTCAAGACCTGTACAAATCCTGCTGAATATCGGGTAGTTAATTAACAGTGCAGATATTATAATGAAGTACAGAACTGGAGCCAGTATATGTAGAACATTTTACCTGGACGACTACCCGATGATACGCTCATGATGTTTTTAGTGGTGGCGTCGAACATGAACGCTCTCCATGCAAATGCAATTTCTGGACTGGCAATATCCCGAAGCACCTTACGTAATGTCGAATACAACGCTTCACTAAATACCTGTAGTGAATAAATAAATCAGTATAAAAACTTTTACATGTAGTTTTAAATGAAATTTATTTCTCAAAAACTTTCATGACTGTGACAGTATCAAAATAAATCACCAAACAAGAAGGGTTTTTGACACAAAAATGTAGGTTTCATAAAAAGGGCCATAACTGAACAAAAACAACATCCCATCTAAAATTCCCGACAGCATGCACAACTGGGCTTGGCATCAAGTACTCATGAGGACTTTTATTGAAATCATACCATTAGTTAAGGAGACCAAGCACAGACATACTTTGTGGCATCCATTATTCTTCCAGACAGATAAGACATCCAGCACAAAATAAGATCAAAGTCCAGCAAATATATATCTGTCTCCGTAGTTAAGTGGGTTCGTCGTCTAATTTGGCAACCCAGGTTCAAATCCGGGTGGAGGCCCTCATATAATTATGTACCTGCCATATTTCAGCTAAATGCTGACTGGCAAATAAAGGCTTTACTTGGCATTTATTTTGCTCATACTAGTATATCACATACCTTGAAGTGATGTTGTTTAGACATGAGTTTATCATTCTGGTAGGGGCAGTGAGCGGTTGTGAGTTCCTTCCATGCTTTAACAAACTCTGCCTGATCATGGAATGTATTGATACATTTACCGATAGAGTTTATAATCTGTGAGGCATTGTCCACAAATATACAACTTTCCTGAAATAAAATACACAACACAAAGTTAATACAACATTTTTTTATTATCACTATATGACAGTTTTGTCCTTCATTTTTCAGAACATTTGCACATGTGGACAAGTAGACTTGAAAAATCACTTGCTTAGTTTTCCAGTTGAAAAACACACTGTTATATAGACAACTAAAAAAATAACATCATTTTCGGGACATAATGATGTCATTTAGGCTAAAAGTGATGTCATTTAAATGTTATACTACACATGTTACATATAAGAATACATACTGGTTATACTAATAAAAGTCACATGATATATTGAGGGCTTAGTGCAAAACTATTTTACATATAAATTGATGTAGTTACCATAGTTTGCACCGAGCCCTCGAAATACTCTTTACATATAGACTGGGAATCAATAATGACTTGTTCCTGGCAAACTTTATCAATAGAAAGCTCAGCGATTACGTTATTCGCAGGATGGTAAGTTCCATAAGGTTATAGCTTGGCCATTTTGACATGAGCCTGACCTATTGATTAGCATAATTTAACAGTCGATATGTTGTCTACGTTTACAACACCGATTGTATGTTTTCATAATCGAGGAGTATCACGATGACGCTCCAAATGTAATACAAACACAAATTTTAAATGCCGATATTGCACGATTTTCTTGCGGAAACTGATATATTCAAAGCAAGAACCTTGTAATAAAGGTCAGGCTCAGGTCAAAATAGCCAAGCTATACTAAGCAGAATAGTAGCAAGAACGTTACATTAGTTAACTGTGACGTGTCTTACCTTAGTTAACTGTGCCATGACCGTTTCTTCATCACCAAACACAAATTGTGTGGATGAGCAAAGATGTACATGGTAACCTAGTGGTCCCGACATCATAAACTTCAATACATGTCGTCTGTAATATAAACATAAAATCATATTCACTCATATAACTACAGGGCCAAGTGTTCACCGGGGCCATCAAGATACTAAAAACACAGAGGTAAATGTTTTCAAGGGTTTATCTGAGTTTTTTCTAGAAAAGTTTTATCTCAATCGACACTGAGGCACCTGCTTGGGTGTGCCTTTGTGTGGCTGCAAGCATTATCTCACAACATTCAGTTGTGTAACCCATACATGGGACACCCTGTATCAGAACATGCATTATAGGCTTAATTCAACCTACAAAACAAGCTAGATAATAGAATAATTTACTCAAAATTTTGATAATCGATCACAACTCTTGGGACAATTAATAATATATATGTGGATTTGGTGAAAATAAATTTTGGACAAATAAAAAACGATCCCTAAACTACTTACCCTGCTGGAAGACATAATACAGCGGCCCTTATTGCTGTGGTCTTTAATCTAAGGATTGGTTGACCAGTAACTAGACTCTTCCATGAATAGGGTTCAGCAACTAGGGTACCAGGATTCACCACAGGTGGCGTCATCTTCTCACCACTTATAGAACCTGTACAAAATCAAACATTCAACAAATTATATTAATATCTCTATGGTACCCTTCTTGACTAAGATTTTAGTTTTCCCGTTTATATTTGATCAAGTGTCAAGCAATGACAACATTTGTATACCATTTTACTTTGTCTTTTCGTTTTGACACAGTCACTGATTGAATACATTACTTTGTATTTTTATATTTTTAAAGTTCACTCACAGCATGTGCCAGGAGAGGTGCAAAGCCATAATCCTTATGAATTGGGGTCTAGCACTCGGCTCTTTCTGATCTGTGTTTTATAGGCTCAAATTCATTTTAAAATGCAATATTTATGAAAAATGGTTTATAATTAACTGAAAAGGTAGGTGTATATTTCCTTTATGCCTTATGTGCCAGCAGGCCCGAAGAGGGTAAGTAAGAAAGTAATATTTTCTGCAAAAAAGCGGAGACAGAATTATGTTCCATAGCATGTTCATATTTTGACTTACCATCCATGACACTGCTACTGGTGATATTGGTTGCTTCCTTATCATCTATCTTATCTTTAGCACCTTTCACACTTGTGTGTGATTTCTTCTCCTCCACGGGTGCTGGTGCGGGCTCGGGCCAGCGAGACAGTGATGAGAACGATACAACAATCTCTGTAGGCTGAAGGTTATCCACAACTTGTATATAGTTAAGGTTCATAACATTGCTCTTATATATGGGCGCCGTCATGAGAAAAGGGACACTCGGACATTTTTTTACGAGTTTTTGTTTTTTAGCTTATGTTGTACGCAATTTATTTGTCGATATCATGCTTTTTATTTGATTGAAATCGGACGATATTTGGTGAAGATAAGTGAATTTTTGGCAAAATAGTGTCTATATGCACGTAATACATTCGACGTCGTCAAACGTCGAACGTAACGTCACGTCATGTATCAATAACGGCGCTCAATGCGGCAATATTAATGACAGAATAAACACACACGCATGTTTAAAACATGAACAAGGATAATTTAATAATACAAATCATAGTTCTGTTTTATAAACAAACACAATAATCATCCGTAACGGTAATATACATTCAATAAACGCACTTGTACACTAAGATCATCATGTACATTATAAAGGTATAGTCCGTCCTTTGCTTACAAGAAAAAAAATGAAATAAAATGTATTTTCGGTGATCATTTTTGTACACTCTTGTAAGAAATTGCTTTAATAAATTTAATTCTTTCAATATATAGGCTAAAAACAAGGGACCTGTCGATCTGATTGTGTAGTTTTTAGACATTTTATTGCCGGCGATCTATAATATAACACAATCAGGTGGACAGGTTCCTTGTTTTAGTATAGATTGAAATAATTAAATGTATTAAAAGTAATTTCTTACAAGAGTGCACAAAAATAATCACCGAAAATGCATTTTATTTCATTTTTTAATGTAAGCAAAGGCTAGAGTTATCACCAACGGACTATTCAAGTATGAAATAACAAATTACAAACATATTCAATCACATAAACTAGATGCAATTAATGCAATGTAGTTATAACTAACAGATCATTTACTCCTCGGATACACGGGGACATGTTACATCCTGATAAGGAGGACGAACATATCCTCGCACATTACTGAACAAGTACTGTTGTCTCTGACGTGTCAGACCTGCTGGATTAATGACTGATGGCATAGCGCCTACTGGTATGACAGCGTTCCTCTTCATTATCTGAACTCTTTCTTCACCACCACCATTGCGTTCCTTCACATACACAGCCAACTTGTCATGTGTTGTGAATCTAAAGTGATGGAACTTCTGTATGCCTTTCACTGGAGTGAAGTATTCCATCAAAAAAGTCTTCCAGTCATACCTATGGACAAACGATAATAGAAAAGATGCTACAGAGACACAATGAAATAAAATATGACGTAACGTGACTACTCACCATTGCGGCGTTTAGGAAAGTTGTATAGATGTAAATTAAACTCTCGATTGTACAACAATAGTCACACGCGATTAAATAAAACAACATTAATATTAATAATGTATAACGGTGTATATTACATTAACTTACCACTGCCATGTTTGCTGGCCATCTGAGTCCAGGAACGGAACAGCATAGTTGGAAATAGCTGATTTATCCACCAGCGTCGTAAGCTGCTCAACACTATCACAATCACTTCTTCGGAAGAGCTTTTTGATGTGTCCGAAGCCTCCGTCTACTAGGCACCTGAACAAGTATTACATATTTTGGTTTAATTCAGTGTGTTAAATGGCATACCCGGTATTACAAATGTTAAGTAATAGTTTATCACAGGCAGGTGATCGTGTCTATAAATGGTAACATCAGTACCGGTATGTACCTGTTTAATTTACACAAGTTGCATTTCAAAAATGAGGTCACAATTAAAACTTGAAATGATTGCAGTAAACACTATTTTTACTAAAGAACAGCAAGACAACACAATAAAAATTATTGACATGTTCCGTTTGATTCCGATTGAAATAGGTACTGTACCATACAAAAGTTTTGCATTGAACATGCATTGAGTTTATTGCCATTTAAACAATATAACAACACTTACTTGGTGTGTCCAGGTATGGCCATTAGAAGAGTGATGTTTTCGTGCAATCCACAGTTGATTCGCCAACTAAGGTACGCCAACATGAAACGGTTCTTGTTTTGACCTGAAGTGTTATGTTGGACGAAATTAATGAAAACAATCTTTAAATTGACAATTTAGTTTTTATATTAAAACGTTATTGGATGCAGAGCAGAATAATGCATAATCGAGTATTATAATTGTATATTAATATATTCTTAAAAACAGCCAGGAATCTTATGTTTTATACTTCCCTGACAAAAGGTATAAAATGAATGTGCTTACCCCCACAATTATCTGCATGTAGAACACAGCTTCTCTCACCAAACCCATTGTGGTTGATACTATGGTGTAACATACTAATCACCGAGTTGGGGCCATGTGTACCTTTGCCATCTGGACCTACAATTAGTTGTATACATGCCATTGGGTACTCAATTGTTTATATACATATCGGAATGAATATACAAATATAGAAAACAATCATATAAACTTAACCTAGTTAAACACAAAGTAAAAATGTATCGGTGATGAACATTAGATCTATGTCACTTAATTAAATTCATGCTTGACCATGGTACATGTACATAAAATGGTATGTGAACTGTTTACCTATAGACTGGTGTTCGTCAATCAAGTAATTGTATTGCTGGCTTGAAGAGTCTACTCGTACACCGAATATGTTAACCTTACGACCACTAACAAAGTACATAGGTCCCATCTGTTGGCTGTGGTGGGGCAATATAACGCTTTGACTGTAGTCGAAAGTGTAATGTACCTGTGTAAACAAACATATTAGTGTCAACATTGAGTTTTCACATAAGCATCATGTAGATTTTAATGTAATTGTGATAACAGCTGGTCATTAGTCATTCCGAATTACATGAGTTATAGTCCGCTGGTGATAACGCTAGCCTTTCTTTACACTTGAAAATGGAAATAAAATGCATTTTCGGTGAACATATCTGTCTATTCATGTGCTTTATTACTTTAAATGATAATACACTTTCAATATACAATGAAAACAGGCGGCAAGTCGACATTGTATTGTTGTTTTAGACATTATTTGTTTGTATACAAAGCTAGAGTTATTCATGAACAAATCGTTAGTCATACCTGTGAAAATACATAAATTGAAATTATAATTTTGTTGCACTCAGATTCTATATAAAAATATTCGTTTATATGATGCTATAAAGTATACACATTTACCTTATTCAGATTAGATGACAAAGGCAGAACAATCTGGTTTCTTACTATCGGTTGTCTGATCAATTCCTCCTGTGCTTCTATAATGCATTCTCTGTAAAGCATTTTTTCTGACTGTGCATCCTAAAAATAGAAATATTGAATACATGAAAATAGTATGACAAACCGGACAGGCCGCATAATAAAGAGTTATAATTAATATAGTTTACTTCTATTAATAACTCTATATAAATGTTATCTGGTCAGAAATGAAATTGTAAGTTATCATGTAAAAGTAAAACATATCGTTATTTGTGTAGGATTACATGTAATTACCTGAACGTGGTTACTGAGTGCTGTGGCTGACGCAAGCTTCTCGGCGTCTGTTCCTGCATCGGCGACTTTCTTCCGGAGGAGTTCACATTTAGGGCACACATCCTCCCTAGGGCTCATAATTCGGATGTGTGGAACACAGGCTTTCCAGATTCCCTTGAAGCTAGATATTCCAATACTTCTGACACTAGAATGCTCACAGAACCGTAAGTATTCCCTGTGAAGATGCACCTTGGATAGATTTGATGGTAGTAACACTGGAGCAGTACCATCCTCTCCCCTAGGAGCAGCAGGCATAGGAAGGCCATATATATCTGCATACCACAGCAGCCAATCAACGGATCGTTTCACATCATTGAACTGTAAGGCATGATGAGGCTTGCGTCCAGCGTTTCCGTGTACACGTGGT
The DNA here is from genome assembly GCA_963678985.1 of Spisula subtruncata. Taxonomy (NCBI): domain Eukaryota; kingdom Metazoa; phylum Mollusca; class Bivalvia; order Venerida; family Mactridae; genus Spisula; species Spisula subtruncata. Next base: position 52,331,007 of record OY787664.1, on the reverse strand, counting down.
ACGAACCCGTTCTCATTTATGTGTTCTAGTATGTGCCTTAATGCCTTAATACCAATATCATTGATAAACATAAATGTTTTCTTGCAAACTTGCTTCCCATTGAAACAGAAACGGAACCGGGAACGTTGACGTTTTCCAAGTCGCGTCGTTGCATCTGAGATTGGATTCAAACAACCAATTATAAACATCTCTTTCTCACTCTTAATCATTTCCTGAATAGATAGTCTATGTTCCTCAATAGTTTGCTTATCAAATTGGAAAATACATGCAGTCTTACATGTGCACTGTGTAGGTAGATCTACAGTGTTTTCAGTCGGACCCTGTGTCTCTGTATCTGAATCTACATCTGATTGAGCAGCTTCACAGAAACTCTCTACACGAGTCGCTATCAGGTATTCTTCCCTTCCCTCTATCGCCTCTTCTCCCCAACCTTGCTCCTCAATTGGAAATTCTTCCACTGGAGTATAAGAAGCTCCATCAGCATTAATTCCGAAATCCTGGAACAAGTTATCCAGGTCCTGCGAAAGACAAAAGCTTGAATACAATTAAAATCATAACAAACTTATAATAAAATAGCAAATCCTAATAAAAAAAACTAACGTGCATTAATCCTGACTCTCGCGCATTAAAAAAAAATTATAAAAAAATGGAGCTCCACGAAGGAGCGAACCAGCATCGCAATTTTACTAGCCGAGAGGCTTAACCACTACACTACGGCGCCACTTAGTCCACTTACGATGATTTCTATATAATATACATACAACTCAATAAGGGAGGTAAGCGTGTATAGTTGCCATGTTAACATGTAAACAAACTTTACAATTGTCATCAGTTTGACATTTAATGCAACAATCATGCTTTTACCAACCAATAATTGTCATCCTTTTTTATATTTTTGTATTTTCTGATCATATCGTTGTACATTTTAGGCGAATTATTCCTAATTGTGATCTTTAATGACAGAAACACCGCAATTTCCTTCCAAATGCGCTTCTGCAGACGGCAGTCTTTCGTTGAGGTTTAAAATAAATTTAACAATTAAACTGAACAGGAATACATTTTAAATCGTTAACAAATTATACTTACCTCGAATTGTTCCATTTTTATACGCCTTTTCTCATGTTTTACTTGAACCGACAGAAAAACGATTCCGATACTTAATACAGGTGCGTCGCAAAAGCTATCACGGAACGTCGTCACATTTCCTACGTTTTCTGACGGTGCGTCATAAACGTCCGAGTGTCCCTTTTCTCATGACGGCGCTCATATATCAGTATACAATTAAACCTCATCGTAAGACCATCTCAAAATAAAATTTACTTCAAAAGTAAGAACACCTTAATAATAAGATAATACTTCAAGACAATTTAAAAAGAAGCAAGTGATGTTTGTAAAAAATGCATATAATATATGCCCCCCATGGCAGCCCAATAGACTAAAATTGTAAAGGTCACAGTGACCTTGTCCTTGGACATACTCACCTCAAAATCAATAAGGGTCATCTACTATTACTTACCAGCCTCCATTTAAAGTTTAAAGATCCTAGGGCAAAGTATTCTTCAGTTATTGAGTGGAAACCCTTTTGAGGACTCAGTGCAAAACTATGGTACATGCCTCTATAAATTGTTGTAGTGACTATACTTTTGCACTGAACCCTCGATTTGGTCGATCGACTGACTGACCGACAGACATGAGCAAAGCAAAATTCCCTCTCATCAAAGATAGTGGGGTAGGGTAATTATACTTAGTAATTGAGAAAGGATACACAAATAATACGGTGCTTTGTCATCATAGCCTCCTTGTGCAGCCTGAAATAGGCGGAGTCAAAACATTATCATCAACATAGAGAAATACATTATCCTGTACAGTTGTCACGTAGTCATGCTTTACAATACATCATTTCTGTGTGTTATATTAAATCATATTTAAACTGACTATTATTACTAAGGACAATTAGTGAAAAGCTGTTGTTGGATTAAGCAACAAATAGCACACATAATTTTACAGCACACATAATTTTACTGAAAGTCATGCATTAATTTACTAATTAATCATACAACAAACAGACAAACAGTAATGTACATGAATTTGTGATTGTATAATAAAATTGTGGATTTTACAAAATAAGAAACGAAAATTTGAATAAGTTAAACAGAGATCTATTTGTTTGGATAGTGTCTATATGGCTCTTATAATATTTAATATACTGAGAGTGTAACTTAAAAGTTCAAAGTGAAATGCAACCAACACCATGCCCGTGAAAATGTGGAATTATTTTGGCAATTAAGCCATTAAAGGTAATCAATTCCAAAACACCATCTATCTAAGGTCCAGAGACAACTAATTGGTTGTTGTGATTGACAATTTCCAATTGTGGTATGTGCACTACATTAACACAATACTTCCGTTTTGAAGCTTAATCTTCTAAGAATGATAATGATTTTCCTAGATTAAATTGAGGGCTCAGTGCAAAACTATGGAAACAACATCAATTTATAGAGGCATGTACAATAGTTTTGCACTGAGCCAATGAAATGCTTTTTGCAAATTTTAAACAAGTCTGAAGAAAATCCAATAGTTACAGCTTACGTTATTAGAGAAAAGCCTTTGCTGTAATTTCTTTTTTTTGTATAAAACATTCACTATAATTTAAGCAGTAATTAATTTTTTGTGGCATGAATTTACAAATAATGTTTGGTTTACACATAAGCAACCTCTGCTCTATCATGATCTGAGCAAAAGACCAGACATGGGTCCTTTAAACTTTCAACTGACAACATTAATTTTACTACACAGAGGGGTATTCTGACTTTAAGGCGTATATACATGTAGGGGGTAGGTAAAATAAAAGGTACAAATCAATATTAAATAACAATAAAATAGTTTCAGGGATAAATGTGGATGGGTTGGGGGAGGGGGGGGAGGATAATTGACAGGATTAATTACATACAATAGATACAGAAATAAGATTACAATGAAATAGGACAGGTTTGTTACTATAGACATGAAGCTTTTTACAACAATCAATTTGGTCACTTTTACTTTGTGTAAGTATTTTACTACCACCAACAGATTGCTAGGACAACAACAACTACAGAAGAAACAGTTTGGCAAGAAATTCTTTTAGTAGCATTTACTTTTTCAGAGTATTAATCTAAATAAATATGCAAGCACCATCACCAGAAAGATGGGGGGATGTTGTGTCAAAATATGACATTTATTTCAATTTTTTCCACAGACAAATGGTCATTCAGATGTCTAGCAATAACAAAGGTAATATGGATATAAGACCCATCTATAGCCACCTAAACACAGAAAACATGAAGGCTGCTTAGTGATTAAAAGATAATATTCATAAGAAACAGATGTCCCTACTTGCCATACTGCTGTAACTGGATAAATTTGAATCAAAATCCCAAAGTATGCAGCAACAAATGCTTACTTAGTCTGACTAATACTCTTATATTTGATATGTTTAGTAACATAATTTATCGGACACCCATATGGCAAGCATCAGGGCTAAACAACATGCTCCTCCCAACTTTAAGTTTTCCAACCTTTGGCAGACAAAAAACACAGACTATTTACCTGCATTGGATGTAATTTGAGAACACATTTTTAAAACAATTGCACACTAATAACACCTAGCAACCTTTATGTTTTACCCAAGCACAGACACAACACCAGGGACATGAAGCACCTGCATTCCAGTATAGGTAACCCATACTTAGTGTGAATAGATAAACAGAATTAATATTTAATCTATAAAACTTTGGTGTAAATACTAATTGAATACATTCACTGAATATGCATGAAGAAATTAATCTTGAGCATTTCATACTCTGAATATTCATATATTTATTATAATATTGAGTAGCCCATCCACTGAATATTCATAAAGCAATTATAATATAGTTTGTTCATAGAATATGAATATTCATAAAGATAATATGATATTTAGTATTCCATCCACTGAATGTTCATAAATTGATTATTATATTGAGTATTTCACCCACTGAATATGCATAAAGCAAATATAATATTGAGTATTGATACACTGAATATTCACAATGCAATAATAACATAGTAGCTGATCAAATGAATATTCATAAAGTTAATATAATATAGTAGTTCATTTAACCAATATTTTTAAATTTTACAACATAATTACATGATCGAGTTTTTGATACATGTATAATGAATACCAATAGTTTTTCATAATAGTAATATTGAGTATAGTCATTGTTCATCCACCGAAAAGTTGTTAAGCAATTTTAATTTTAAGTAGCAACCTATTAATAACAAATAACAAAAAAACATGATAATTATTGTGTTCTTTTTCATAAATAATATTTAAGAACAGTTGTGTAAGAAACTGTTATTTTTTTTTTATATCATAAATCACAATTTATAATTTAATTGCCTAAGTTTACCATGAATGCAGATGGTACAATGTTTACAATTATATAGATTATCAAGTTTCGTAACAACAAATCCATATTTAATATACTCCAATACAGATTCTAAACTTTGTTACGACTTTCAAAATTGCAACAATTCTGGGAGTATTCGAAAGAATTAAACATTAGACAAGTAGTGTAATGGTCAACATTTATCTGTCAAACTTAAATATTACAAACAAATTAAAATAATGAAAAGTTTAAAAAACTCAGAGAAACTTGATCATCTATATACAGATTCTTGTAGGAACTTATAACAGTATCATCTGTGGTATCCAAGTGGTATGATGCAGGTTTGTCTAGGGGCCTAATTCACCAACATTGTAAGACTAAAACTCAGACTTAGACTTATCAAAATCCTTACATCTACAACAAAATGAGAGTGAATAGAATATTTGACAATGTAAAGACAAAGTCTGGGTTTCAGACCTACAATGTTGGTGAATAAGGCCCAAGTTCAAACGAGGAAGGTCAATATTGTACATTTTGGATACTTTGTATAAGCGATGATATTTTGCTCTCAGATTATGAATTTTTTTCAGGAGTGTCCAAACTTTATCAAAGAGTATCTCAGGTCCTATCACCTGGAGCATCTGAATTGGAGCTAAATCACATCTTATAGATTGCCATTGGTCTCTGTGTTCATCAATTTCCTAGGAGACTGGATTTTACAGTAAATTTCAAGAATTTGAACTTAAAACTCTGATCTGAACAAATTCTCAATTTGAGCTGAGTTTTCTAATTGATTTAGGAGATCATGGCCTAGACTTTCTTTTACAGAGATAACCACAGATGATAGAGTATAGATTCCTGACAAGAATTGGGGGATATATAGCAGCACAATACTCACACCAAAGGAGGGGTTATGTTGGAGGGTATTAGTGACAGGGGAACCAATCGCACTAGAATACATGTGCGAAGGTGTCTGGGCAGTCTTAGAGGGGGAAGCATTTACCCCAGATGCATTCGGGGCCGATTTCTTGTCTCCTTTCACAGGGGCCGGTGGTGGTGGGGCTACGCTCTGCAACAACAATATAATGCATTTTGTGTTAAATAAGCATTAAAACAACATCAGCATTCAAACACAGGTAACTGTATAGTTGAAAACGAAAAAAAAAATGTTTTTTTTTTTAAATTTATATTTTCTTTTTGTTTTTGATTGGTTGAAATTCTGGTTCATTTAGAACAAATAAACCTTTATAGAAAAATACAGATTTTCAAAAACATTTTTTTATTAGTATTTGTTTTTCGTTTTCAACGATACAGTTACCCGTGCATTCAAACACATTCAAACAACTATATAATGTGATTAGTGAACCATTCTCAAGCTTCACATACAATTAACATTGTCAGTAAGTTAAATACAAACCGTTAGCAAACCAGTCTAAAACTCTGGAATCTGATTGGTTGATTCTCTGGTCGGTGTTTGAATTTGACCAATAGAAAGGCTGCATTGTTAGACTGGTATCAAACTCAATTCTTTGATGTTAGATCAACACAGCAGCATATTAAACACTTAATTCACATATTGTTATTTCACAACTATGTATAGATAAAATTATGACCATGTCACATAAAATATTATAATTACAAGGGGAATAACTCAGCACAAAATTAATATAATTGCTTTCTTTCTATTATTACAAAAGTTAATATACAAACATTATAAATAAATTAATTACGATTTTACAAACACAAACAATTGTTTCAGCATTATGCTAATTGATTGCTAAAATTTAAAATTTCATTTGAATTAAAAACCATAATTTCATGAAGAAATATCTTGCAGGGTGGTATTACATATCTACACAGACTAAAAGTAGTTTTGGCACAACATATCAACTACAAAATGGGAAAATAACATCTAGATAGAACATATATATAACACTACAATACATAATAGCACTTGATAATATAAGAAATAGACAAAAATATGTTTTCATAAATAGGTAAGAAAAGTAGAAAAATTCCATGGAAAAAAATCAACAAGATAACAAGAAATAAATACAAACCCAAAAATACACTGAATTTCTTTTCAAATGATAAACAATAGACATAAACAATGTATAAAACTTAAAACTAACATACCATCCCCCAAATAAACTACAAAAATATATAAGTGAACTTGGCAAATAACACCATGGTTAAAAGAACTTGGGTGGCCTTGATTTATGTAACCTTGGTCTGACCAGCTATATTAATACAGTGAAGAGGAAGTAACTGGTTAAGAGAGCATACACTTATTAAGTGAGCAATTACTTATTGAACTAGCAGTTAATTATGGATGGAGCATTTACTTGATATGTAAGCAGTTACTTGTTGTGTGAGCAGTTACTGGTTGTGTGAGCAGTTACTTGTTGTGTGAGCAGTTACTGGTTGTGTGAGCAGTTACTTGTTGTGTGAGCAGTTACTGGTTGTGTGAGCAGTTACTTGTTGTGTGAGCAGTTACTGGTTGTGTGAGCAGTTACTGGTTGTGTGAGCAGTTACTGGTTGTGTAAGCAGTTACTTGTTGTGTGAGCAGTTACTGGTTGTGTGAGCAGTTACTTGTTGTGTGAGCAGTTACTGGTTGTGTGAGCAGTTACTGGTTGTGTGAGCAGTTACTGGTTGTGTAAGCAGTTACTTGTTGTGTGAGCAGTTACTTGTTGTGAGCAGTTACTGGTTGTGTGAGCAGTTACTTGTTGTGTGAGCAGTTACTTGTTGTGTGAGCAGTTACTGGTTGTGTGAGCAGTTACTGGTTGTGTGAGCAGTTACTTGTTGTGTGAGCAGTTACTTGTTGTGTGAGCAGTTACTTGTTGTGTGAGCAGTTACTTGTTGTGTGAGCAGTTACTGGTTGTGTGAGCAGTTACTGGTTGTGTGAGCAGTTACTTGTTGTGTGAGCAGTTACTGGTTGTGTGAGCAGTTACTGGTTGTGTGAGCAGTTACTGGTTGTGTGAGCAGTTACTTGTTGTGTGAGCAGTTACTTGTTGTGTGAGCAGTTACTGGTTGTGTGAGCAGTTACTGGTTGTGTGAGCAGTTACTGGTTGTGTGAGCAGTTACGTGTCGTGGGAGCAGTTACGTGTCGTGGGAGCAGTCAATTTTTGAAGGAGCCATTACTTGCGATAGCAGTCATTTGTTAAAGAAGCAGTCACTCATTGAGGTAACATTCATTTGCCAAGGAGAGTCACTTGTTGGGGGAGCAGACATTTGAAGAGGTAACAGTCACTTGTTGAAGGAGCAGGTACTTTCTGTGGGAGCAGTCACAATGCTGAGGGAGCAGAAATACATTCAAATTTATGAGGAACCTATTTCTAAGGGAGCAGTCACTTGTTGATGGAGCAGGCACTTTCTGACGGAGCAATTGATCATTTCATAAGAAAGCAATTGCTAAGGGAGCAGTCACTGAGTGAGGCAGTCATCTCTTGCTGAGGGAGAATTTACTAGCACAATTCCTATAATAACCTGAACATAACAAGCACTGGTAAAAGAATAGCCTACTGAACACAGTATAAAACACATTACCGGAGTTTTATCCTGTAAAATAACATGATAGAACATGACTATAAGACAAAGCAGTGCAATATATAAAATAGACAACACAGCAGAAAATGGTTGCTATGATGGTTACCAGGGACAACCATGTGACCTGATTACATACAGTGGGTGGGGGAAGCTGAAGCATTGTGGGATATCAGTACAAAACTACAGTATATATATGTAAAATGTGTCAAATCTACAAATTACAACAGTTTTATGAACAGTCTTATGTCAATCACTTGACAACAGTCAATCACTTGACAACAACTATAACAACAACAACCTAGTGCTGGTGTTCAAAACATGATGATATGAAGCGATTATATGACACTAGCATTCATATATTAAGTTACTCTGTGTATATAACAATACCTGGTATGAGAAACATTAAAACATTCTGTCGGCACACATATTGTTTTTGATATTCAAATTGAATCTACAAACCAGGATCTAAATTTTACAAATATTTCACAACTAGTTTTTGAGTGAAATGCTGTCTGATAAATATAATATGATGATAAAATTGTATCACACAATTATCAGAACTGTTATATACACGGGCAACAAGAAATATAGCAGAAGACTTCTAGCATCTTTATGTTACAATACTCAGTGAAATACTCAGTTAAGTAATAAGCCATGATAAACATTGACAAAATGAAAAGTCAAAACTAGATCCCTTGATCTTTACGTTTTGTAATAATTTGTCTGCAGTAACATAAAGATGTGAGAAATCAAGCAACTGGTACATGGATATAAAACTACATGTTTATCAATTTTTTTTCTTGGTTTAACTAGAGAATAAGTTAAACCACCCCGGAAGCACTTAGAGCTACACCAAACACCCAATTGGAATGCCTGAAACAGCATGGCATTGGCTTGAACCTGCAAACCCCCACTCACTAAGACAGGGATTATGTCAAAGCTAAGTGTCCGACCAAACAGAAGTGGCAGACCCTTTCTGTAGGAACATGTAGTTTCATATTTGTAGATACCCATTGATATGTTGAGATGAGCTTAAATGATCAAATAGTTTTTTATACGGGAAATTTCAAAACTGACCCTTCAATCTGAATTCCCAAGGTCAAAATGTTTTAACAAATATATATTTTTTTAATTTAGGGGTATATGGCTGAAATGAAACCCCTTAAATTGTGGAATATTCATAAGGCGACTACTAGGCGTCTGCAAATCAGCAAAAATCTCACTTATTTTTTTTTTCATCATAAAAAAAAAATTTCAATTTAGCTCAGGACAACATATCCATAAATAAAATATAAGCATATAAGCATAGATGATATATGATTGATTGATTGATCTATTGATTGAATGACAGATTGACACTGATTGACTGGAGTAAATACACAGGGAACATAACAAACAAACAAACCTGATACTTAAACTCCAGCTTCTTCAATAAGTTAACAAGAATATTACATAGGTTAGTGAATATATGATAAGCTTCTGTAAGGTAGAAAATGTATTTTTTTGGGAAGTGGGCAATGAAAATAAGCCTTGGTATAGCAACATATAAGGACATATAAATATGCCTTGGTATAGCAACATATAAGGACATATAAATAATTATAAAATCTTTGGAAACTACATGGAAGCTAATTTCATAAATAACGTCACGGAACTAATTACAATTTTTACAGTTTATGGTCATAAATATTTGTATAATGGAAAGACTTCAGTCATACCTGGATAAGCCAGGTCAAATATCTCAAAGTGTATAGAGCTATATTCTAACAGTCATTTAATGTCAAAATAATTACTTGCATCGTTTTTTAATATGATACTAGACTACCTTTGCAAATAAAAAATTTGGATGGGTTCCGTGTACTTTGATTTAATTGTCGAAAAATAGACGATTCTTATAATTTCATAGGGTGTTCTAGAACACTTTTGTATGAAAATGGATAGTTTGCATGTCCAATAAATCAAAGAGAGAGTTTCTGTTAAAACTGAAGCGAAAAGTGATCTAATGGATATGAAAGCATAATTGTTTTTCAGTTTTTGAAACTTTTTTAAAAAATATCGTCCGATATAGCTCTATACACTTAAAATAAATGCTTCAAAATTTCTTCTTTATAAACATACGATGACTGAATATTTGGTGTTAGCGTGTTATACTAACTACTACATGTTTATAGCGGCACAGTGCACGAGGCATGTTACAATTTTCACAAATGCACGTGACAAATTACATAGTCTCAGTGCACGTGGCAAGGCATGCACTACATAGAACAGGCAGCAAAAACCATGCAACAGTCAATTAAATGGATTAAAATCACATGTTAATTGTCTATAATTTAATCAACCTCAAGAAATTAATTAAGCACAAAGTGTTAAAATGTACACAAAATATGATTAAAACAGACAAAGGTATCAATTATTGGTGTTATTATAAGATAAAATGACAACATGTAACATACCTTCAGATCCGAGTGTTTCACGGAACATGGATACGTGTTTGGCTTGTGGTAGATATAGATAGTCCTGTAACACATACATATATTATACATATGAAAATACTGCATGAAAAAATTCCCTGGGCACAGCTCTTCCTTCTTTCTATTATATTTGAATCGCTTATACCGATTATGTCCATACGAAGTTGAACTTTGATAGTCTGCATAACGAGAATTTAAAACAACTTCCTCGAATCAGTAAAATTGAAATGTTTCCCTATAAAATTATACTCTATACATAATAACTGCAAAAGTTACTTGCTCGAATAAACAAGAGCTGTCACTGGACAGCGCGCTCCGCTATTCTCAGTCACATGCTTTGATAGCGTTAAATTTATTTCTTTGATAGTGTACAATTTATTTCCATTTTCTAAGTCAAAAGGGGCATAATTTGGTCAAAATGCTTGATGGGGCTACCTCCTCTTGGGTAATGGTTATGGTCATGATGGTGAACAAGTGTGCCATGTTTCAAACCAATATGTCAATGGAGTCGATAGACTTTGTTCAGTAAAGTTAGAAGAAGAAGGACCAATTGCTTTTGTTATCATCAACTGAAAAAACTTTTCAGCTAACATAAATTCCTTCAAACCTCCTACCCCATATTTATAGTTGTTGAAGACTTAAAACTCACTTGAAACATCGACAGAATTCCTCGAAGTCCATCCATTTCTTCTTAGTTTTAAGAATTTCTTCTTCCACATCTAATTCCTTCTCCACGACGTCACCTTCGTGTACGGAACCTTCACCTTCACCATTCTCTGGTGGTACAGCTAGTCCGCCCGCCTGATCCCCACCACCGGGACTCTCTAAGGTTGGTACCTGGGGCTTAGGCTCCACTAAAATCACAAAGAGAGAACATTAATTTAAAGAAAATCCTTATTAAATTACAATGTCATGATGTTGGATGGTGTTGAGTATACGATGGCTTACAAGTCTATCAAGTTTGAAAGCAAAATCTTGAGGGAGTTGGAGTTTAAATATGTTAAATATTTGAGTTCTGAGAACTTGAAAGCTTTGTTATTTTCAATGCAACCCGATGGATAGCCTATCACTATATGCCTCCTGCGCCAGTAGATGTCAGGGAATAAAAAACTTCATTTTTGAATTCTAAAAAATTGCAAAATTTTGCATTTGTGAACTGAAACTACAAAAGTTTTTTTTCTGAAATTCTAATCCCTTCATTTTATTTTGCAATCTACTGTAAAAAATAATGCAAATTTTCGAAAAGGGGAGACAATTCAATTACAGAAATGGATTAACCGAAACACATTATCAAGTGAGATCAGTCTTGAAAGCTGTGCCAAAAAGCTGCACATAAAATGTGAAACAATTTCCAGTCTGTCTTCAAATTATCAGTACTAATAGGTTGTATGGGGTAAAGGACTATATTTTACCTTGTATTTTTTCCGCAGATTTTTGTGTTTTTTCGTCATCACGTTTACCTTCTCTGGATGGTGGTTTGGAGACAGATTTAGTTCTTTCCTTACCAGCGCTACCTTTAGAACTTCCCTTTCTATCAGTATGTGGTGAGGCCTGAAAACAAGCAGATCATGTCTTAAAATATAGACACCTCAACATTATATATACAACACATATTAAACGCCCTACAACACCGTTAAACACACTGATATGTTAATTAAGCGCCCAAACATATTATTTCCATTACTTACATGTTAATTTATGTTAAAGCTTGAGCAAGAGATTTCCTGCCTTAAACAAGAGATGTTTGTTATAGAGCCCCATAAAAGTCAAATAGTAATGTTAAAAGCGAAGACCTTTGACCTATTGATTGGTCTATTTATAAGGTCTTGGCAACCTTGACTTTTGACATCAGTAGGGATCATTCTCTGTTGCTGAACATCTTCAAAGAAAAGTTTGAGGAATGGAATGGAAACCAGTTTGTTTCAACTGACAAGCCTACAAACTGATGGACAAAAAGACTTGACAAATTTAATAGGGGTATAATCATATTCTCATGAAGAATGCATTTGATGACTTAAATAATCATTATTTTATTTCTTCATTAGTGAACACAACTTAAAATAATGAAGTAAAAGACAAAACGAAAACACAAAAAATGAAAACAAAAAGACTCAAGACTAGTTATGCTGTTGACTATTGTAAGGTTTGTAAGGGATGATTCTCCGACCCCCACAAAACGAACAGACGGGGACAATAAATGGGGTTACCCTTGTGGGCCAAAACGTAAAAAAAAATGAAAACACAAAGACTCAGACTACCTCGTCTTTCTTGCCAGCTGATTTTCTGGCCCCTTTACCCTTGCTAGGTGTATGTGGTTTCTCCTCGACAACTTCTACAGGGGGCTGGACAACAAGAGAGAATTACAACAATTATAACACAACACAACAACATGCTATCACATGCTATCGCAATCACTCACAAACTGGCATTCAATTATTGTGTGAAATTATCCACCTGGTATTCATTTTTCTTCAAGTATTTTGTTATACTGTAAAATCATTTAATCTCAACGGGACAAAATTTATTGGTTTTGGTGAAAAATATCATTTCAATGGGACGTTAATCGTTTAGTTAGATTTTGCTTTTCAGGTAATAAATATGAGGGTCAAAATGATTGTTTGATGGAATATTCGATTTTGTGGTTGAAGGTGAACCACAAAATCCATGAAATTAAATCCCCCACGAAAATGAACGATTTTACGGAAGTACGGTAATTTCAGCAATTTACCGCCTTCATCATTATATTAATGCAAGTAGTAAAGAGGTCAGTTTTCAAGCTTATATTATGACATCCAATAATTCAATTTCACATTAATATTGAATGCAAACCTGTGAATTATGGTAATTATAACCAAATTAAAGATTAGAAACAAAGCTTGTTTAAAAGCAACAAAACATTAAGTTCAAATCAAAAATTATTTCAACATTAACAAAAGCACACACTAAAGTCAATCAAAACATTCAGAAAACATTACAAAAGCAAGTTTAAAATATCTAAAGCAAAATTTTTTAAAACGTCAAGAGAAAGGGGTTCTATAGCTTGGCTATTTTGACCTGACCCTGACCCTTATGCAAGAATATATTTAAAGGTTCTTGCTTTAAATATATCAATTTCCACAAGCAAATCGTGCGATATCGGTGTTTTAAACTTGTGTTTGTATTACACCTCGAGCGTCTTCGTGATACTCCCCGATTATGAAATCATAAATCAGTGTTGTAAACACAGGCAATATATCGACTGTTAAATTATGCTAATCAAAAAGTCAGGCTCATGTCAAATTGGCCAAGCTATACAAAGGCGATATGCCAAATCCTGTAAAGGAGATGAAAGTTTGCTTCGGTGCCATAAGCACACTTCCCTGCACCTTAACAAGTTTGTTTTATTGTTAATATTCAGATTAAAGAACTTTCGTCAAATAACTTTTATTTTGTTCAGGAAAGATTAGTCTTTCAAATACAGCAAAACTGGATTTCTGGATTATTCTGGAATTGTAAAACCCCCGACAAAGCAGCATAACACAAGGTCTGCACAATTAGGTATTTGACACAAAATTATTGTTCCAAACTCAACCTTTTCATTCTACTATATTATTCCAATTATTGCCCACAGGTTAACTGTATCATTTATAACAATTTTTTTTTTTTGTAAAATAGATCTTTTTCTAAACTTTAATTTTACAAAAAAAAGTTTTTTGTTTTTTTTCATTTTAGTCTCTATCAATGATACAGTTGCCAACACAGACTGCCAGAGTACATGGACCCATACACCAAACAATACATAACGTACCTCACCACAACATATACAAACTCACCATTTCTTCAACTGGTTCCTCTTTCGGCTGTTCTTTTACAGGTTCCGGCTCGGGGGCATTTTCATCAGTTTCCTCTATAGAGGTTACACCGGTTCCTGGTCTAGACCTAGTACCTCCACGCTCCAAGGCTGATTTAGGTCTATGTCTAATAAGAGAGAAATATTACAAAAAATTACACATGTAAATTGTCAACTTATCTTCTTTAATTAACTGATAATTAGTTAAATGATTCATGGCTTTGGTTTATTTACTTGTCCGTCTAAAATTTTAAAATCATTTTAAACAAAATTTAGTCTAAATCATAAAGACACAAACAAATACATAATTTTAAAACATTTTGACAATCTATGTATTTATTGAAGAAAATAGAAAAGGTCAGAGAGGCTTGAAATTAAAAGAAGGGTAGGCATGCTGATCTGTAAATTTATTTTTTCTAAATATTTCTAATATTTTTTCTCATTTCAAAGTTTGTAGTGAATTTTCAAAGGGAAAAAATTCTTTATTTTGCATTGATTTTGTTCAAAGGGAAACAACTCTTTATTTTGTATTGAATTTGTTCAAAGGGAAACAACTCTTTATTTTGTATTGAATTTGTTCAAAGAGAAATAACTCGTTATTTTGTATTGAATTTGTTCAAAGGGAAACAACTCTCATTTTTCGAATCTTAGAAAGTAAAAAGCAGTGATATACATACGTGTCTGTAGGTATGGGTACTGGACTAACTTTATAGTTGACAAAAGGGGAGGTAATCTCCAAACATTGTATAGGTTTAGGTGGTTCTGGCTCAGCTGAAAGAAAACATATGTAAACTAAATCTTAAAGTTTTGAGACATATGTGCTATACTCCAGTAATTCAATTACTATGCATCGAATCTTGTGCCTTTATTTTTATTGCGCAACATAGCACAGCTAGGCATTCAGTATTTGATTCTCACATCTGCAATGCCAATTTACAGCACAATGATAGATTGACGTTGAAATACATTAATAAATTTGTCTTATAAGTTGGTATATTCTGATAAAACACTTACAAACAGGTTCATCATGTGGAGTGGTCTTCTTCTTCCGTGGACGGATCAGTTTCCATGCGGGGATCTTCTCCGGCGGTGGAGGAGGTTCTAGAGGACATGCTCGTGTCTGGGTCACTAACACAGGGTGGGGGTAGAGGTGAGATAAACCATTCTGACGTAATCTCTCACTGGCATCCGCCTGAAATTATTTTAATAGTTAATAAATAGATTGTCATAAATTACATTAATTGTTCAGATATAATACCTAATTTGCACAGGATACCATCAACAATGAGGTGCATAGTAGAGTGATTAATACAGTAAATTATCTTACGTTTGTATGATCTTGAAGTTAAAATGTCAAAGGGTGGTTGAGCGGCTTAACAGCTGACAAAAAGCTTAATATTTTTTTTCTACATTTCTCAAATTTCGTAAACAGACTTAAATATGAAGTTACAATTGAAGAATGCATTAATACTCCATACATGCACAAAAGTACAACTAGTTTCACAAGCCGTGAAATAAGGCAATCATAAAATATTTCGAAACCTGGAATGAAGCTCCAGTAATTTCTAATAACAACTATTATATTCGAGAATGCAAAGCTTCTCTCTTCAGTAGAAGCCCTTGTGGTTTTGAAGAGTATTACGTTGAAATTACCTTGAGCAATAATGCATCAATATATGTGTTTGACCACGACTGATAGCATAAAAACAAGCACTTACATTTTCACCAAGTACAGAAACCTTCACTGGATGTTTTGGTGTACTTCTGTATGAGGCAAATATAACAACTTCAGGATTCTCAGGAATAGGGACCTCATCTACGGTTTTCTCTTCTGAAATGATAGAAATATTCCACAGTCAGAATCAAGGGGAAGTAACTCTTGTTTAACTGATTTCAAAGGGAAGTTACTCTTATTGACTTAAAATTAGTCAGTCAGAGTTCTCTCCCTTGATTTCACAGGGAAGTTACTCTTACGCTACAAACATACTTGTATGATTCTAACTCTTTATACACACAGCATGGCGCTCCTGATGATTATTTTGTTCACCTGGAAACAACAGAAATATTATACATGACTATCATAACATTATATGATCTGAACAGCCTATATGTTAGGTTAATGAACACACAAAAATATCACAACATGAAACCATACTTATATATATGTTTATGATCTTGACATGTTAATTCATTACACCTTAATTACATTTTATTTTTAAATTGTTCAGTATGATACATAGTTAATAGATGAATTAAAATGATGTTATTAGAGATAATTATTCAATGACAATGATACAACAATTATAATCTTTCTTGGAAACAGGTGTCTGTGCGGTAAGCATAATTATAACAATTAGGCCACAGCTTCTTTATTTATTGGTTTACAAAAATTTTGACCAGACTTTTGCCAAAATGAAAAAAGTTAAAACAAAAAGGTGAATAACCAAAATAGTCTAAAGTCTGTTCTAATCAGTATTCACATAGTTAACACACATATGTTTATGTACTTCATTTTGGTGACACACTATGCTAATATCCAGATGGCACATACCCTACCTCGAACAACAACGAACCAGAACAGGACAGAGCCACCTTGTAATGGTGCGCACGTTACAACATTCTCGTTACTGTGTCACAAACATACAGGACCAGAACACAGTCACTATTTCAAGGTCATATACCTGATATGGCAACAATACGTTACCGTGGCAACAACATAACCAAATACTTTATTTATCATACAACAATACTGGAATTTCCTATCCAACATTTTACATCAACAACATCATAATTGTGCCATCATGACAACATTAGTTTTGTGTGATAACATGACAGCAACATACACATCCATTCAATCAACAATCACCTGACATAATCAATATACAACAATACAGTATTTGAATACCTGAACAATGGACACAACTCGAGTGAACACTGACAAATACAGAACTGTGAGTGAGTACCAACAACAAGCAATACTCCCGATTGAGTACCAACAACAATAGTACTGTGATTGAGTACCGACAACTAGCAATACTCCTGAGTAAGTACTAACAACAACAGCACTACGAGTAAGTACCGACAACAGGACGCCAAGATTTACCATGATCCTCGTCTAATTCCTCAAGCATACCCGCCGTACCAAACCCCATACCCATCCGACTCATACGTCGTCCTAGAAACATTACACACACCGTGACCGTAAATATATCAATACAGAGCACATTGATAATTTGTACTTTTATAAAAAAAAAATGAAATGAAAGTTACAAAAACATAATAATTTAAGCATTGATATGTTAAATTTTTTTCACGTTTCTAGGCCTACTATCATTATTGCTAGAAAATTTGATAAAATTTACAGAGGTATCAAGGAAATAACACATTCACCAAAAATACATGTAAACCATTAAAAGAGTTAACAGTTATGAATAAACAATTAAATACAATTGAAATTGAAATAGTAACATACAAAATTAATGTTATATCATAGAATGTCCTTGAAATTGTTACACATTTTTGTATGTAAATAGTTGCTTTATAATTGAAATTCCATGGAGTTTTACCCATTTCCATGTAGACAGTAGTGCACAATGGCAACTTGACCTAACCAGTTTTCCTGGAATGCATAGACAATCAGCAGCAAGCACTATTACTCTACCAGAAGCAACTGACAACTTTACTACATATGTTGAACATGACTATGATGGTATCACTGAAGTTCATAACCTGCCTGAACCAGATGTGTCGGATGACATGCCGGATGACATGCTGGATGACATGGCGGATGACATGCTGGATGACACTGTGGAGCAGTCTACCAACTGCAGCAAGGCGGGCATAATATAATAGAAAACACGAGATTGAAATGAAACTATGATATGTGAGTCAAATACTTGACAGTGCCCAATGACAAGAATTCCATTATACTCATACCTGCCAAGTACTCCTATGAAAGTGAAGTTGCTCCTATTTTCGTAGTTAATTTCTGGTTTTTAAGTTCACCTTACTTTGAACAAAGGTACATTTGATTAATTTTATGATCTTGTGTCCCATATTCATAACCACTATCATTAATACATTCCTTGTGTATGCATCTAAATCACTTTTAAATAACATCTAAGTGCATCTTGTCAGATGTTTTGCTTCATCACTCCTATTTTGGATTTAATTAGCTTGGTAGGCATGACTATACAGCACAAAATATACAACAAAACCAAGAAGACAGCTTTTTTCCAAATGTTCACGGTTGCTATGGTTACAATAACACAATATCCTGATGTGTGCTCGTACGATCAAATTGTGACGACCATGTGATTACATGTAAACAAACCTCCCATACGACTCGGACCCATACGACTTGAACTCCGCTTTCCTTTAGGTTTGAAACCTTTTAAATAAAAACGACTAAAATTTTAGGACAAGTTCATAAATTAAATAACTGCACTTTTTCTTGGCGCTCGCAATAGTGAGGTATAATAAAAATGTATGTTAATACAGTCCGGTCCACAAAAATTGCAAACAAATTGAATTTTTCATTTAAAAAGCAACACACCAACACTACTCAAAGTGCACCAAAAAAAATACTACTTGTCAAGCGAAATTGTGAAATACTGGAAAACTCTTCAAGTAACACATCTGTTGAAAAAAGGAAGCTTTAAACCAACACTAAACTAGGAAACTGCATCTTGACATTTTTTTGCAATTTTTTTTTGCAAATTGTTTTGGCAAAATTATTTTTTGCATAATTTTCTTTTTTTAATGATACAAGTTACCCATGTACCTACAAATCAGACACGAAACTGTTATAGAAATATGGCACCCACTTACATGTAGCAGTCCAGTGTTATATGTAGAATTATATTGATATAAGCGAAGATACTACAAAATTGAGAATTCACCTTAATGCCAAATTGTTACAAGGTTGGAAATTGTTATTATAATGTTTTTAATATGATTATAAAAAGATTGTAGATAAAGACTGTCACACATAATTAATATTACATGAGATAAAGTAAAGATATATAAAATCAGCGTAGCAACCTTACCATAGGAACAGACATTATATAACAAGCAAAGTCAAGTTAGAAGGAAACAAAACAAGTTATTTCCCGTAAATTCTTTTACGAAGTACTACTTATAAATCTTACGCGACAATGATGCTCGTCAAGAGGTCCTTTACATATCACTTGGGTATATTTTTTTAATTATTTGACTATAAGTACATGAATATATCGTCGCTTCCACTATAATATCCCGGACCTACAAAACACCAACTTTTCAGGAGAAGCAAAAAACATTTTTTCGCGAAATATCTATATATTCAATAACATTTATTAACATATATACATATTGAAACATTCTTTAAACAAGCTTTTTTTGTCAAATTGAATACACACTTGATATTTAATGAGAAATTAGCAAATATGTTAGGTTCGGTGTTTTATAATGCGAAATTTTAGACACGGCATGTTATAATTAACCCGAAGCTACATGAAAATTGTAGTTCCGGACTTATATATTTACCGTCTTTTATAGTTATGTCAGTTTAAAGTGTTATAAAATGCCGGACATGCATATTTTTTGCAGCTCCGGTATTTTATAAGTTTGAAATACTGACCAATGAAGATCCGGTATTTTATAAAAGCGCCAAAAAGACCGCTTCTGATTGGCTTACGGGCCTGGTTATTATATGAAACGACGCAGAAGATTATATAGATACAGAAAATGAAATACAAAAAAATCGTAAAAATGTAGGTCCGGGATATTATAGTGGAAGCGACGATATGATTTAACACACACTGCAATGATGAACAGGTTCTTTACATGATTCAAGACACTCAGGTATATTTGAGTACATGAATATATGAATATAGCAAACATATACAGCTAAAACAAAGTGTGTTTATAGTTAAAAGTCACAATCTATAAAATAAACATAAAGTTAAGGTCACTCACATGTATACAAATACTATGAAAATAAACTCAAGTCTATACTAAGTGTTTACATGATATATTCGTACATGTATAACAACATGCATATATATATATAAGTCAATTTTTTCAACAAGATGCAGGTATTTTGCCATTGGATATTCAATGGACAACTCTATGAGATGAACACGTACCCAATCATGAATAACATAACAGTAAATGATATACAAATCATTTTAACAGTTTGTGCTTGGACAGTGATTGCTAAACTGTATTTTTTATCAAAAAATTACCTGAATACTTTTTGGTTTTTTTAACCACTGAACTACTGAGACAAGCAAAACAATTGGCTTATGGCAAGCAGGACCTGGTGTGAGTGGTGTCTGTTGCCTAAGCAAAGCGCTATGTAGTGCTAGCTTTCCACAGGAGGTATTCTGTGCCCTCTATATTCCATTGAACAGAAGGTCACTGAATCAACGCACTATGAAGCGCTTTGCTTAGGCAACGGACACCAGTTGACCTGCAACAGGTGGGAAAAATCTGACTTTACATGTATATAACAATCAAGCATGTTTAAATATAGGTATATCAAATATGCACATACATTGTATATATTGGAACAAAATGTATACAATTTCCACACATCAAAAAACAATAAAAAATACATATTTTAACATATGTAAACCTTTATTATATAGTCAGTCAAAAGCACAAACAAATAAAGAATGTGCATACATCAGAAAAATTTCAATCTCGTTAAACCAGCATATTTTTTTCGTCAGAAACATAGTTTGAGAACTTGACTAACCACTGTATTACCACTGTTGTGTACGGATGAAAAATCTGGGAGCAATAATTATAATCATTAAAAATATTAATTATTAATTAAAAATTGCATGCTTTATAAGTTGAATTCACAGGTAGTCCTAGGTAATTCTGTGAAATAAATAAACCCTTACAGATGCAAAGATTTTTAAATTTTTAAATTTCTTTCTCTTATATGTAATATTTAAAACAAAAGCTCTCAATTTATAAAATCTAAAATTAGATGCAATCACAATCAAAGTCATACAATAATTGTTTATAAGTAACAGGTACCACCATCTAAAAGGTTCAGGAGAAAAACAAAATTATGAAATTAAATCTCCTTCACGAAAAAAAAATAATTCTAAAAAGCACCCTAAAAAGTCCAAATAAAGTCCCAAAAAGTCCTACAAGTGAACAGACAGACAAAGGAAAGAGAGATCGTATATAAATTGTGAAGTATAATATAATTGAATTCAGCGCAGCACTCTTATCTACATATTTTTACATACCACCAAATGTATCAACTGAGGCATAGGTACGATTACTTAATCGACTACTCGTGCCACGCTTCAACTCTCCTGCAAAAATAGTTCATTTAAGTGTGTACAAGTAATAAACAAGATGCAGAAATTTGGCAAAAACCTGATTTTCACGTCAGCCAAGCATAATTTGGCAGAAATGGATACATGCTATTTTTTAATAATCGCCTTGACACCAATGTTTGAAAATCTACAAAAAAATCTCCTAAAACAGCACCATTAATCACAGCACACAGTGGTTTCAACCTGTTGTGATTCTCTGACTTTATCCTTGTTTCTCATAGAGAGATCCCTGTGCAAAATATATGAAGTATGGATCCCTTTGTAAAGATGTATGAAGTAAATGGGGTTAAAACAATCTCTGGTCAATAAGCTCTAGTAATAGACTCAACATTAAGGGGATACATGGGATCTTAATATTCACAATGATCACACCAGCTCTAAGTAAGGGAAAAAGACAAAAAAAAGCACTTTTAAAAAATAAAATTCCACACAAAACTTTTTTCAAAATCCTGTGAAACGTAAAAGGGATTCTGTCTAAAAATATTTGACTTCAAAAATC
This sequence comes from Spisula subtruncata, assembly GCA_963678985.1. Lineage (NCBI taxonomy): Eukaryota > Metazoa > Mollusca > Bivalvia > Venerida > Mactridae > Spisula > Spisula subtruncata. The sequence goes on along the minus strand of OY787664.1, from coordinate 52,308,907 downwards.
TATTCTATACTTTTTAAACACCTCAAGTGTAAAGATAACTCTGAATGGTCGAAGTAAGATGTTGTGTCCTGCATTCATGGTATGAGAGTGAAATAATCCCTGTGATGTATTCCAGTACTTGACATTCCAAATTATTAACATTGAGTGACTTCAAAAAGTTTGTTATCCTATACGATATTTTTTATCAGTGTCTCGCAATAAAAGGAAGTAACTTAAACAAAATTCAAAGTACAAATTTTAAACAAGACTGCATTTAGTATCCGCTTAGTCCGGTCAGAAAGCCTTGTCCATAACAAATAGCTAAATGTTATTCAGGGGCCATAATTTTGTAAAATGTTTGATAGTGTTACATGGCTGTGATAATTTAATGTGTTTATGATGGTAAAAAGTATGCCAAGTTTGAAAGCTATGCATTGATGGACTTCAAAAATATTTGAGTTTCAACATTTTGTAACAGACAAACGAATGGACAGGACAATCACTATATGCCTTCTGCATCAGTAGATGCCGAGGCATAAAAATTATTTACACAACCAAAGAACCTGCCGCCTCTTTAAGGCTGCGACTTTCGGCCTTTCTTAGGGTAACAATGTACAGTTCTTTAACATGATACAGATAAAATACTGGGAATATTTCTCTGAAGGGTATTCATGCATAGATAACAGTGTGAGGGATCAGCGCAAAACTATGGTACATGTCTCTATCAATTGATGTAGTTACCATAGTCTTGCACTGAGCCCTCGATTTTACTGTGGGTCTGTTACAGTTTGAACATTACAAAGCAAAGGTGCATGCATAAACTAAGCAGAATAACGATCACTGTACACAGGTTTGCCTTACCGCCATCAACATCGAGACGACTGCCCATGGTTTTACGACTAGAGCCAATACGACTCTGTCCTCGTTTATCTATAAAGTCTGCAACAACACCCAGCATATATACATGTAGGTATGCGTAAACGAATGTAGGTCAATAAATGTTGCATTTGTAAATAAATGTAGGTCAATAAATGTTGCATTTGTAAAAAAATGTAGGTCAATAAATGCTGCATTTGTAAATAAATGTAGGTAAAAAAATGTTGCATTTGCAAGGATGAAAGGCGTGATGATGAATATCATATTTATAAATAAGTATCTTTTTTTGTAAAAAGTACTCTTTTTTTATCAAAATTAAGTTAGAATGAAAGCAAAGTAAGTAAAGATGTAACAAAATGTTATACACAAGGACTGGAATGTTATTAAAGCTTTATTAACAAACAAACTGAAAAAGCATACTAGTACATAAAGAACAATTGTTTTGCAGCAAAACAACTGAAGCAAAGTTATCTAAAGGCAAAGTTATCAGGAAAAGTTGTGGGTGAACATGTTAGACCAAATAAACATCTTTTGAGAGGGGGATCAGGCTCCTCAAATGAGTAACCTTTTGTTTTTTCTTACACCCATTTGTACTCATAAATATTCTGGAACAGGATAAAAACTGAAATCAAATTATTTAAGAGGCTCACAGAGAAGATTGTCTGTTTAAATATATTTTTATAACTATCATTACTATCGTGAAGCATGACACTAGTTAATGTTGTAATAAATAGATTCAAAGGGGAACAACTCATTTGCGACTTAACCCTATAAATATATTCAAAGGGGAACAACTCATGTATGACTTAATGCTATAGATAAATACAAAGGGAAGTAACTCACTTTCTCCTTTCTTGTCTTTATCTTTATCTCCCTTTTTATCCTTTCCTTCTTTTCCTCCTTTCTCTGAAAACCAAACATATCAACATTGATGTCTGAACATTTAAAGCAAAACACCAAAATAAACATTAATTATTTTATAAATAGATATGTGTGTAAACAAATACAGTTGACTGTACAATGACTACAGTCAATTAATTTTGTGGGCATTACATTTTGTGGATTTTGGCAAAAGTGCAATTTTGTGGTGTTGTAACTTTGTGTAATGCAAAACATGAAGACTTTAGCAATAGTGCAATTTTGTGGTGCAAAACATGGAGATGAAAATGATTTTGAGTAACAACACTTAGTCTAGTAGACATTGTGAGATTTTTTAAAATCTTTGAAAATGTTCTTTCTGTGGTAAGCCCAATTTGAGTTTTTTTTAATTCTAAGTGGAATATTTTTATTCAAAAATATTTTTCTTAAGAATATGTCTATACAGTTTTGTGAATATGACTGTGAATGTTATATTTTCTGATCATTTCAAGAACAAGGGATATAACTCTTGGTCTAACCTTTCTCTTTAGCATCTTTGGCACCTTTCTCCTTACCACCATCTTTACCAGCAGGTTTACCATCAGGTTTATCCACCTTACCATCCTTACTGGCTGAATCTTTCTCTGATTTCTCTTCTTTATTATTCTCCTGAATCATATAACATAGGATATAAGATTTTTTGTAGGGTGACCGTCATGGTGTGAGGCTATTTGGTTTAATCTGTGTCTAATTGACATAATGCTTGAGCAGAGATTGCTGTATGTTTGTTTGACAAAGGTGTTTGGCGAAGGTTTTCAAGTTTTGTGTGTATGACCGATGTGGTGTGTGGCCGTTTAGTTTTATCCTCCTCTAATTGACATCACGCCTGAGTAGAGATCGATCCATACAATTGTTTTACGAAGGTACTAGGTGAAGGTTTTCAAGCTTATCCATTGGACAAACTAGTATGCACAATTAACAGTTAAAATTGATTTAAAGGGTACTGATTGACAACTGGTGTAATGTCAATTGGCCAATAACCCAAAACATCAATGGAATATAGTATCTGTTTCTAGCTGGATCTCTTAAGAAATTGAAGCATGTATATAGACTTGCCACTTATTATTATTAGTCTATTGTTTTCAAATACTAGAGTAAAAACTATTCAAAAGATGCTATTGCTCGGACCATTATAGAAGGTACGTTAGCAAGTAAGTAAATAACTAATTAAGTAAAGACTTTATTTAGGCTACACATTTTTTTCCCAATCTTCCACATGGGGCCTCATTGAGTGACATTATGACCATATACAACAACAACTTACCCCGACAGCTTGTTCCTCTTTCTTTGCTTTCTCTTCCTCCAGTAAGGCTATCTGCCATTCTTGTAATGGAAGTTTGAACTCGGGTAAAACACCTCGTAATAACTCCCATACCTCACTGATATGTCCATACCTGCAAATAATACCATCAACAAATGTTACCAACTAGTCATGTGACTTCACCTTTTTTTTCACTCAAAGAGTCACTGATTATATCATTGACAAATATTACCAACTTACTAAGTTCAGTCTACGAAATTTGCACTTTTCCAGTTGTCCAAGACAAGTTATTGTTGAATCAAGCAAGTAACTTTTGCAGTAATTCTGTATAGAGTATATAGGGATACTATTAAATTTTACCGATTCGGATAAGTATTTTCTAATTCTAAATTCCAAGACAACTGGTCATGTGATTTCACTTTTCTTTTCACTCAGAGAGTTACTGATTAAATCAAGAGATGCTGCAGACCCTTTTAGTAAGTGCAATATGTATCGACAATACAGCCTACGGACAGATAACATCAGGAATGAGGTATCAAGAGTTGTTAACAACTTAATATAAGTACGCAAAAAACTTGTTTCGCTATCAACCATAAATAACTTTTAAGTAAAATGTTTAAAGCAATCAAATTTCACAAACTAAGAAGCCAGGTTTTTCCATCTTAAACATTGTTTACAATCTGCTTTATCTACAAAATTTCCACTTATGAGAGAAAATCATTTTAAACTGAACCAACGGTACCACAAACTACCACCATCACTTTATGTGTCACATCAAACAGTTAATAACTTGTCAAACAACAAAAACATTATTTGTAAACAAATTTGTAAATCAACATTGCAAAACAGTAAAACATGTTATTGCGTGACATAATTAAAGTGGTTCTCAATATTCTTTGTGTCTTGTCTTCATTGTACAGTTTAACTTAATGTTTACACTTTAGACTGAATGCCACAGGCACATGGTTTCGCCAATTTTAACAACTTGCATCATTTTTATTTTGAATATCTTCTAAAATACCAAAAGGTTGCCAGCAGACCCAATTTTGTCGACCAACGGAAGTATGTTGGTTTCAAATGTGTACACGCAACAGAAAGTTTAGTTTGGGTACCAGTAAAAATTGATACCACAGTGTATTGTGAACATTCGTATTTTCGTAAGATAGTCGAAATAAAATATTCACACGATTTGTTAAAATCGAGGAACTTGAGTGCCTGTACTGAATATGGGAATATTATAGGTGTCCATCACCAATCATGTTCATATAATGAGTATATAGAAGGTGAACACAATGCACAACTAGCAGTAGAAATTGTTGAGATAACCAAATAAGGGAAATATGGAGTGGAGGGTCAACATGCATGCATGGAACAAGTCCACCACACTCAAACAAAAACATCTTTAAATTCACAAATCTTGAAAAATAAAGCAAACAAAACACACATTAGAATGTAGAAATTCTTGAAAATTAAATCAAAGCAAATCGTTAGAATGCAGAAAAATCTGGAAAAAGAAGACACACATTAGAATAATGAAACTCTTAGTCTTGAAAATTAAAACAATATAAAAAGTTAGGATACAGAAATTCTAAACCAATGTAAGATAATGCAACAAAACAACAGCGGTATACTATATAAGCAATGGTATAAGGTAACAGTAAGCATGAGGGACGCCATGTTGTAAACCAATGTTACACACAGATTATGACAGATACCATATCAAGCAGAATGGACATAAGAGGGTTCTACTCAGTGCAGTACTGAACTTCTCTATCATGAACATTATCTGGGGTGTCAAGGCTGCAGACAATCAGCAGAGCTTCAAATAAAAACAATCTTACAGATTTGTTTATTCAAACTAGTGGGAATTAATCAATAAGGGAAGTAGCTCTGTATGTAACCACAAAAATCCTGATATTTCAGTCAAATTAATCCTGTGTCCAAACAGTTTTAAAAACGCTTTTATTTCTTTTATATGATAATTACACAATTCAGAATCAATAAATCTGGATTTTGGAATGAGTAGAACCCCTCAGAAAGCAGTTACACATAAAAGCTCCGCGAGTCGCATGTGTCGCCTGACTACATGAAATATGAGAATTGATGTTGTTAGTGACTTAACCTTACTTTAACTGCAATAATGTAGGAACCGTCGTGAGTTGTCAGACAACGGGTGGCGCATTCTTTTTATCATATTATCATTGTTACTGGGTCAATACAACGTCAGCAATAACAAATATAATTCGTTGGCGCTACTGTTTCGCACCAAAAGGATGGTGACGTCACACATTAAAATTTTGTTCTTACAGGCGTTGGAGAACAACGTTCCGCGACTTGTTCTCCCATGGCAGATCAAAGTTACTAGTTTTGTGCCTTTTGTGTGAAAGGGACATAATTAAAAAACGATGCAAGGACGAGTTATAGTTCTTGTGCACTGCACTTTGGCTTATTGCAAGAAACATGCATACCAAATATTGAGTCATTTGAACATAAGGTGACAAAGTTATGCTCTTCAATTTTACCTTTGACCTCTAACTGTGACCTTGACCTTTGAGAAAAGAACCAGGTATAACTCTGATTAATAGAGATTGACATTCATGGCAATTTCAAGCAAGATTGGTCAATGCATGACAAAATTATAGTCCAGACAAGCTTCTTTAGAAATTTGACCTGCAACTGTGACCTTGACCTTTGATATAGGAACCTGAGGGTTGAGCATGACACTCCAGCATAGGGAGGTGAACATTCATGCTAAATGTAAGACATATTGGTCAATGCACGACAAAGTTATGGTCTGGACAAGCTTCAATTTGACTTTCAACTGTGACCTTGACCTTTGAGATATGAACCTCGGGGTCGGTCATGAACCTCTGTCTCATTAAGGTGAACATTGATGCCAAATATAAAAAAGGTTGGTAAATGCATGAGTGAGATACAGCCCTGACACGGTCTATAATGGTCATTTTTGAAGTTTGACCACTGAGTGTGACCTTGACCTTTGAGCTAGATACCTGGATCTTGCGCACTGCACACTGCCTCATGGTGTTTAACAACTATGCCAAGTAATTTAAAAAAGTGTCAATACTTGAGTGAGATACAGCCCGGACAAGGTCTATAATGGCCATTTTTTACCTTTGACCTCTAAGTGTGACCTTGACCTTTGAGCTAGAGACCTGGATCTTGCGCACTGCACACTGCCTCATGGTACTTAACAACTATACCAAGTAATTTAAAAAAGTGTCAATGCATGAGTGAGATACAGCCCGGACAAGGTCTATAATGGTCATTTTTGATGTTTGACCTCTAAGTGTGACCTTTGAGCTAGTGACCTGGATCTTGCACACTGCACACCGCCTCATGGTGCTTAACAATTATGCCAAGTTATTTTCAAAAGTGTCAATACATGAGTGAGGTACAGCCCGGACAAGCAATTTGTGACGCCGCCGCAGCCGCCGCCACCGCCGCCGCCAAAGTAATACCTATATGTCGCCTTTTCAGGCGACACAACAACCATGTGTCAGATAAAATAAATACGTCTCAGAACAAGCGAAGTTAAGCAGATAATAAGCAGGCAGTACAGACAGTGAAAAAGTGACAAAATAAAATATTGCTACAAAATGCTACAACCCAACAACATCCAATAAATAAAAACACAAATAAGATACACATTGCATGCTTCCTGTTTGTATGGCATTTAACATCATATCAGTTTTATTAATTATCTAATTAGTATTCAGATAAATAAAGTTGTCAAAATTTTCATAGTCAGGACTTTTCCTTTTTAGTCGGTACAATTTACAATAAGTACAGCGTTGTGATGTTTACGACAATTTTTGGCCAAGACAAACTAAATTTGAGATGTAAATTTGAATCAACTGGTATTGTTTGTCAAAAGGATGATACTTTCAGCCAACCAAAACTGATTAAAAGGTTCTTATAAACATAATCAGTAACCTACAATTTTTATGGAATCGTATTTGATATGCAAACCAGATAATCTAAAGTGATTCATGACAAGTTGTATTCAATGATTTGGTACCAAAAGTGCATTAAAGTTAATTTAAAAAAAATCAAGAAAGAAACTACTTTTTGTCTAATTTCATAAGAATACCAATTATAAATAACTGTTAAATGCACACAATACTCCAGATAAACAAAATCTGCTACAAACGAAAAATTGGAAACAAAAAACCAATCACAGCAGTTGCCCTTGCCTCAAATCCTCGGTTAATCCCATCAGCTTTTTGGACGTTTTCAACGCAGAATTTTCTCGACTTGGCTGATTACTCAGTGAGATGAATTTATCGAGAACTTGTCCGGCCGACACTAAAGGTGATGCCCGCCCAGACGAGGGCTGTATCAGTGACGGTTTAGCAGGGTCTGATCCCTGATCACCCATGAGAAAACCCCTGTAGAAAGGTTAATATGAGAGACATGTGACTTTGGTGTTGTTAGTAGGGAGCTGAGAAATGTCCAACATATGTATCCATATGTATTCTAATCCATCTTGTATATGAGGTTAGTTAGTCTCTGGTATAAAATATTAGATTTCTGTGCTTAATGAAGAAGAGACAGCGTGAATTATCGTATTCAAGAGAATGTAGGGAGCCATTAAAAGACGAGTCAGTGAATTTGTTTAATTATCTATTCGATAGAATAAAGTAAGCCAATAAAAGATGAGTAAAGTCAGCAATGTAGGCAGGCCAGCAAGTTATACATGTACATTATGATAGAGCAAGACTAGAACACCTCTGTTTATAATCAGAAATTGAGAATTAAATCTATAATTCAAGCATCAAAGAATTCATATTAATATGTTGGTTCAATAGTTGGATAAAATGCTATTAAATAACAATATTTAGTACATCAAATAAATCCTAGGGTATCTTTCATTCAGTTTTCTTGCACATAACTCACGAAATAGAAAAACAATTCGGACAGCTGGATTTTGACATTACTTTAACAACAACATCAATATTGGATCATGCAGACAGACATGGCCAACTTAATAGAACACATCATCATTACACAATATATACATCACATGTGATTGTCAAAATTGCACAATCAACTCAAAACATGCCAGAAATTATATTTACACAATAAGGAAGCTTTACACACAATGATATAATATATAACATACAATGAATCATGAAATCACTAATATTTGTCAGTTAATAAAATATCATCAAAATATTGGGGTACTTAAATATTTCTCAACTTCCAAATAGAACAGGACCATTGATTATTGTCTACTATATGATATAAGCTAAACCTAGTCTACAAAATCCCTTAGTCAAAATCAAGTTAGTAAAGGGGCTTAAAAAGGGGCTGGATTATAAAATATAAAGAGGTGTAGAAACGAGACAGTAGGCAGCAAAATCTACTGGTATTAGTGCATTCCTGCTAGTTACTTCTAACAATTTTCTTCTTTTTACATCAGAAGAAAACTCCATAAGACTTGCTTTTAAAGTTAAACTGGCTACACGGAAACATTTCTACACCCCTGTAATAAGACGATCAGTGATATTTTACTAGAAATATTATTGTGAAATGATAAAATGACTACTCAATGATTAATCTGAGATGGTATTCAATATTGATCTTACCTAACTTAAGCTTATGGACAAGGACAACCAATCAGATCACACAGTAATAAACTCAATTACTCTTTGTCACTAACAGGTGATATAATTGGCTAAGCCTATCCTCATTCTCCAATTAAATACAAGATCAATATTTCATACCACCCCAGGATTATAATTTATGTATTTCTGACCCCACCCACTAAATATTCAATGTCTGGTACCCAGCATCATGTAGTGCATACTTACTGTAGTGGTATAGCTTCGGGGAGCCAGCCAGTCAAACAACTAACAATACTAACATCACCGAACTCACAATTAGGATTACCACCAGTATAGCTGTAAGAAACAAACAACATTTACATAATTATAATATGTGACCCAACAATACAGTAAGAATATGACCATACTTTCCAAGCAGGATAGTTATATCAAAATTAAGAGTGATAAAGCAAAACATGCATGTCGTTAAAAGATGCATTTAAATGTGATTTAAAAGGGATTTAGATGCATAAACAAGGTATATGCATTGATTCTAACGGTAATAAATATGGGACAGAAGATCGATCACAAAATGAATCAAATGTACCTTAAAGACGATTTCTATAGTTTTTTTGCGACAATGAAACTTTTTTTAACTCACCTTTTCTTATGTAAAATTTTATGCTCAAGACAATAGGCTAAAGAATAAAGGGGATCGGCGAACTCGATTTTTTACAAAATGGGTTTTTGCAGCATCACTTTTCTATAAAAATGACAAAAATAATGAAATTTTACCTATTCTGATTTTTTAGCATTAAATTCATATTTTTTTCATCACAAATTATTATTTTTTGTTCAGATGTACAAAAACATATTAGTCAAACATACCTATGCACAATTACAACTCTTAATAACATTCATTTAGATTTTAACGAGAAATGAATTTTCAAAATTTTCAATAAATTACTATTTGAAATTAATAAAAAGACACATTATTGACCCAAAAACAACAACTGAACAGCGAATGTTTTTTTGTTTGTGCAAATGATGTTGATAAAAGTGTAGTCTATCAGAATAATAAGAAAAAAATATAGGTCAGCGCGCATCTGTTTGCGCTATCAGGCAAGAATTGTCCCCCTTTTTGATGAAAATGGTGCAAAAACAACTCAAAATGATACTCTACGGGGTGATAAAAAATATCTGAACAGTAAAACTTATTCCTTTTTGCAAATGATGTTGATATTAGTGTACTCGATCAGAACAATAACAAAAAACATAGGTCAGAGTGCTTTTTTTTGCGCGTACAGGCCAGAATTATCCCCCTTTTCGATGAAAGTGGCGCGAAAACGACTCAAAATGATACTCTACTGGCTGATAAAAAATATCTGAACAGTGAATCTTTTTTATTTTTGCAAATGATGTTGATATTAGTGTACTCTATTGGAACAATAAGAAAAAAACACAGGTCAGCGCACTTTTTTTTCGCTATCAGGCCAAAACTGTCTCCCTTTTCGATGAAAATGGCGCAAAAACGCCTCAAAATGGTACATGTACACTACATGCTGATAAAAAATATCTGAACAGTAAAACTTGTTCCTTTTTGCAAATGATGTGGATATTAGTGTACTCTATCAGAATAATAAGAAAACACATAGGTCAGGACGCTTCTGATCGCGCTATCAGGCCAGAATTGTCCCCCTTTTAGATGAAAATGGCGCGAAAATGACATAAAATGGTACTCTACAGGCTGATAATAAATATCTGAACAGTAAAACTTGTCCAGTTTGGTAAATGATGTTGAAATTAGTGACCTTCTATCAGAATAGTAACAAAACATAGGTCAGTGTGCTTCTTTTTGTGCTGATCAGACCAGAATTGTCCCCCTTTTCAATGAAAATGGCGCGAAAATGACTCAAAATAGTACTCTACAAGCTAATAAAAAATATCGGAACTGTGAATCTTTTTTATTTTTGCAAATGATGTTGATATTAGTGTACTATTTCAGAATAATAAGATAAAAACATAGGTCAGCATGCTTCTAGTTGCACTATAAGGCCAGAATTAACCCCTTTTCGATGAAAATGGGCGAAAACGACTCAAAATGATACTCTACAGGCTGATAAAAAATATCTGAACAGTGAATTTTTTTTATTTTTGCAAACGATCTTAATATTAGTGTACTCTACCAGAGCAGTAACAAAAACCATAGGTCAGTATGGTTCTTTTTTGCTATCAGACCAGAATTGTCCCCCTTTTCAATGAAAATGGCGCGAAAAACACTCAAAACAGTACTCTACAAGATAAAAAAAATTCCTGAACAGATATTATATTGATACAAGTGTACTCTTTCAGAATAATACGAAAAAACATAGGTTGGCATGCGTCTTATTGCGCTATAAGACCAGGATTTTCTCGCTTTTCAATGAAAATGGCGCGAAAAAGACTCAAGCCTAAAAATTAATTATAGCATCACAAATTTTTGCAAATCATGTTCATCAGTGTGGTTTTTTTGTGATAAAATCATTGGTCATGATGCTTCTGTTCATGCTAAAACAGAACATTTGTCTCCCTGTTTATTACCACAGCATTGAAATTGGTTATAAGCCTGTAGCCTTACAGTTCTTTGATATACTTTAAACATACTTTATCAAAAGTTACTGTATACAAAATTTCTTTGTGAAAACTCACTTGCCCATTTTGAAGGTCATAGGCATATTTGCAACTACAATTTTTAACATTTTTAAGCCTTCCGCGATGTCCATAATAATAATTTTATTGTTTTCCCCTCTACTTAATTTCATGAATTTCTACCATTCACAAACTCCGCAAACTCAAATCGCACGAAATAATTTCTTCATTTACAGTAAGTAATAACCTCTGGTCACATATCTTCCTATTGTACTTTAACATGTTAATTGTCTCCCTTTGACATTGGAAAAAATAATTCTGGCAAATTTCACCAAAATTGGCCAAACGGTTTGCGAGGAGATGTTGTTTGAAAGTGAGGACAGACGACGGACGGACATCATGACGGACAAAGAGTGATCACAATAACTCACATTGAGCACTTTGTTTACTGTATCTGAACCAGTACTTTCTCTACCACAGGGAATCATCAACTTATCCACATGTGGAGGAAAATAATTGCTGACAAATGTTCACAGAATTGCATAACATGCAAGGAATTGAAGTGAGATTGTGGGTTTACATATCAAAGCCCGGCATAGTTGAGAGGTCCAAGGTTCGATCCTTAGCTGGGGGCACTTGGTCATTTCAGAAGCATTTTCTGTGTTTCCCAACCAACTAAAGATGACCTGGTTGGCAATCCAGAGGTAGTTTAGCGTGTATTGGCACTGTACCATACACATTTAAGAACCAAGACGACTCTTTGGCACAAGCTAGGAGATACTTTGAATCACCCCACTTGCTGTCCGTTCAGCAAAACACAGGAACCCATTGGAAAAATGTGCTTGCACTTTTATCGCCTATCCTTGACAATTGTTACAGTATGAAATGTTTTTCTCCGCAAAAATTTGAACATAGATGGGTTGACAAGTTTTAATGATTCCCAAAATTAATGTTCAAGTACAATGAATAATCAAATACAAATGACATGTTCAGCTTCCACCCTCCTTCTTTTAGACATTCACAACCTGAAAGGAAACAAAACTAAATTAAGATACAGAGGATCTTTCACGAGTTGTCAATTGATATACATTTATATTAAACGAGTTTTGGTAATTTTATTAAGGGAGCCTCTGGTGAGCTTAATAATATTTCCTGAACGAGTTTAATATAAAAACTATGTATATCAATTGACAACGAGTGATAGATTATTTATATCATATGACACTAAAAACGCAAACTATGCATTGAGTTATTGGAGAAACTCAACACCTTATACTACACGTGGTACGTACAACTTTATTCGAACTGGCGATACTAACCTGGATACAAGGAAAGTCATGTGATATATAGTCATTGCATATGCACATCAATTTATTTTGGAATTTAATCAAGACAAGGCCAATTTCACATTTTATGGCAACTCAAGGGCCACAATCCAATAAGGACTGTGCAATCAATATCTAAAGTCAAGGAAAAACATACACCAAATATGCCTAATATAAAATTATAACCATAAACGGATTCTCTGAAGTGAACAATTCTTATTTGAGATTAATTTTTCCATAGTTGCAAAAAAGTGGGAGGAGTGCTGTTTAATCCTGACCCATTAATCGAAAAGTAAAATGATAATGTAGGCAATATTCAACATACCATATTGCTCCTGAGGGGTGTGTTAGCAAAGAGCCATGTGGGTAAGCATCACAACATTGAACAAGGTACAGTATGTGTGGATATACTTGTAGATCTCCAACTCATGAACTGCAAGGCCATCAATTTAAAACCCCTTGGATTTGGTCTACAAAGAAAAAAATACAATAATGTTAGTCATACAAGTCTAACTTGAAATAAGATGTATTATCTAGTTTATCATAACATGTTTGTAAAAGGGACAAAAAAATGTGCAACCAGACTGGGGCCGGGCTTAAACCCCGGACCTTCACTCAAGTTTCTTCAATATTAGTATAATAAAATCTTGTACATCTACATACATTTCACCCCTTCTTTGAAGATTAATCATGAAACCTCTATGGGATTTTCTTAGGGTGAAAGGTGGGTAAAAGCTGCTGAGCAAAAAATGTAATGCACCAGTCAATTGCATTCATGACAACCCCAACACTGGGGACAGGGCGGTAAAAAGCGCTATATCATTGCCGAAGAAATGTTGATATATTCCCCACACTCATATCTGGGAACACTATAGAGTCGTCAGGGGGGGGGGGGGGGGGGGGGGGGCAGGGAAATACCAAAGATTTTACCACCAGCTGTCCACTGCTTGCTGGGGGGGGGGGATTGTCAACCAAAAAGTTAAAATCCCGCCATTCCCCTGAGGTGGAGGGCCATGGATGCAACTGACTGGTGCATAACAGGGTAAAAAATGTGTGTCCAGACCAGGGTTCGAACCCGGGACCCTTCATTTACAGGGCACATGCTCTTGATGACTGAGATAGTTGGATGCTTACATAAGTTCCTTCCCTAATAGGCTATTATGCACCGGTCAGTTGCATTCACCTGTTCACCCCAAACCCCAGGAGACCCATGGGGGATAGCCAGGAATCAGTCATGTTTTTACCTTCTTCCGACCGTCCAGGGATATGGGATTTGTTCCCAAAACAATACACGGGAATAATATTTAATAGTCAAGAGGCCGGGCGAAATACCAAAGATTTTATATCATCTGTCCCGGGCCCTGCAGGGCCATGGATTTTGACAACTCGAAAGTATAAATCCCGGCCCAGCCCAGCTGGTGGGTGGCCGCTGATGCAACTGACACTAGTGTATTAATACTATAAGTAATCAAATATGATACCGACAATTAAATCTACATGTACACTTGAATTGTGAATTCAATTTACTGCCAAACAAACTGACAACACTTACTTACAGTCCAAAACGAAAGCTGTCCTGCCTGTCTACTCTGCCACTACTTCTTATGTCTAACTTCGGATTCATTGGTCTTGCCACAACTGTAGCTGTTTGGATCGTTATTCCATGTTCTGCTCGATTTATATTGACCATTAAACGTCCAATAATTGGATGGCATAATGCTATGACATATTTCTAGACGATCCGTAGTCGACTGTCCGAAATACGGCAACTTGTTCTGTTGTAATTAACCCAACGGAAAGTAAAACGCGTTAATTAGCGCAAAGATATCTTGAACCTCCATCGGACAATTTCAGGTGGGCCTCACGAAGGCTAAATACTAATCCGATGGCATGAAATATAGATGATTGACAGATTGAATTGTTTAGTTTCGCGCAATTCTCCTCCGTGAAGAGTAACACTTGCGCAGAAAGATGCGCAGAAATTACTACCGAAATCGTCCTTAAGTGAACTTGGAAAACCAGAAATTAACAGGAAAATAGAAGTAACTCCACTTTAATAGGAGTACTTGGCAGGTATGAATATGACCATCTTTGGGCCCTAGGAAAATGCCTCAATCTCCCAACAATGTTTCTGTTTTGCCAAGTTTTGTCAAGTTGTCAATATTGCAAAGGGGCAAATGTGTACAAGATATGCTTGTTTGGTTCAATGCTCAGATTAATAACTGATGAAATATCAAGTAATAAGACTTACTCTAGCGTGGCTACTTTGATGAGAGCCTTGGTGAGTAACATAGGCCATACTTCATGTTGCATTGTGGTAGATGGTAACATAGAACGTTCATTCTCATCAAACGGTAAACTATCATCTACGATAATCTTCCTCCAACATCCCTGAATACAATCAAACATAACATGTCAAATATTATACATATTCAATATTAAATATGAATTGTATACCTTTATCATGTTCAGCATAATTTTCCAACAACTTTTCCTACGATTCATCTGTTATATAGAGAGGTCAGTTTATCTGGAAGATTAACAAATCTTCAGCAAAAAGTAGAAATACTGAAACTGCACATTATTCATCAATTACGATCACCTATACCATATAGAGAGTATTTTCCAGCAATGACTAAAACCTAAGTCCTAATTCTATACATTTTTATCAATTGCAAAACTGCTGCATTTACTAAGAGTAAAACTTTTAACCATTTACAACTTTAAAACCCTTTACCATATAAAGTATGTTTCTTCAATATCTACTAAAACCTAAACCAAACAGAGAATAATTTTTCAACAATTACAAAAACCTACACCATATAGAGTTAACATAAAACAAGGTCCCTACCATCCAGTACAGTCTGACAGCATATTTTCCGTACGGATTATATGGTGGAACATGTGGTCCTTTCTGTACTTTATTCATTGTGTAAATATGTTCCCACGGTTTCCATGTATGTGAGACCTCCTCGTACGGTACACCCGGGTCGGCTTGCATCTGATCAGGGGGCGGGTTCTTGACGGCACAAACTTCCCATAATGCCATTATTTGACTGATGATATAACGCATCAACTGAAAACATAACATAAACTCATAGAGACAATATCAAATCAAATGTAAAGACAATCCTGTGTTTAGACCACCAGTAAAGAAAGACCACAACTACAAAATCTGTTTCCACAAACAACCCAAATCGTTCCCCTATATAGATGCAACAATTTTCAAAGATTTTTTTTATAATTTTTAATCAGTTAAGAACTTAAGAGACACTACTTGTGAACTATGATGGATCATTTGATATAAAGGATCATCTTAATAGTTTTGTAGTAGGATTCTACCGTTCTAGAGCAAAAACACCCTTTTGTCAAAAACAGAGAGACAAAATATACCTTTGCAGGGCCTGACACTAACACTGGTCCGCTGGCCCCAGGCCAGTCAAAATCAAGAAGGACCAGTGAAAGTCTTGAAGTAGCAGTGTTTAGCAGGTGTTTACAAATTTTATGCTTCTTGACTGTCAGACCATTGACTAAAATAGTTAGTGTCTACCCCTGCCTTTGAAGGATTTTCAGGGTCCAAAGGATCATTTCAAGGATCAACGTGAATGCTTGACGAGCACACAATTAAACAATAATCAAGGGGCTTTAAGGGGTCTTAAAGGGTGGACTTTACACAGCGGGTTTTTGTGCCATCGCTGATCAAGACAGTCTGATAGACAACTTGAGCATATGCCGATCATAGATTGTTTGAGGAGAAGATGTAGAGATATATGTATACTGACCTCACTCTCATGTAGATGTTCATTATTGGTGATTAGATCAAACGAGGACATACCATCTGGGTCAATAACAACTGGTGTCTGAAAATATATCAATGTAGAAATTAGCAATATGTTCATTCTGTTCAATGCTGTTTCTCACGAATTATTCACTTTTTTGTTGTCAAATTATATGTACATGTATGTTAATACCATTCAATGCCTTTTCTCAACCATTTTTTCAGTAAAATGTGGCAGTCAATTCATCTAGAAAGTTTCCTGGACTGTATCCTAACCATCACTTAAATTTACCTGTCCACAAGGAACCGTCATGTACTCAACATTTGGATAATAAAACAACATTTTTGTCAAATTTTATGATTGGATATGACGACCATGCTCAAAACTAAATGGCTCGGAGCGTCGCCATCCTTCTATACATGGAGGAGACATGATAACTATATTATTATATTATAATGCTTGTGTATACAAATGACTTACCGAATAAATTAACATTATTTCTAAATAAGTTACATATATAATTTTTACCTTTTCTGTGATGTAATCTTGCGGTCGTTTCCAATGATCTACTTTCATACCAGACGGCATTTCTATTTTACCTTCGGGGTCATCAAAGGAGTGAGAAACAACGGGTGATTTCCCTTTATCCTCCTTCTTGCCCTTGTGGGCCATATCCTAAAACCAGATATAATATATATGAATATAGTTATATACACATAATATATGGATTAATTATCATGACTGTAAAATAATAATTTTTGTGAGTGCTGGATGCTCGACTTTTTGTTTTTGGACTCCTCCTGTGATGGTGACTCACTATGCTAAGTTTCAAGTTGATAACTTTGATAGTCTATGAGAAAATGACTCTAACAATTAACTTAACCAATGCACATGCTGACGCCGACGATCACGTTATGACAATAGCTCAACTTTTTTCTTTGAAAAGTCAAGGTTAAAATGTGTGATAATGTTAAAAATGTTGAAGTTCTATTTATTTGAGTGTAGCACTCAATTTCAATAATAACATACCGGTAGATCTACAGTATGCAATGTCAAAGTAAATGTATCTTATTTTATTTCCTACATTAGGAGAAATAATAATAATATCATAAGTAGAAAGTGATTTGAGTGCTGAGAATTTGAGTGCTGAGTGTAAGTTTTGGTTGTAATTCAAAGTAGACCCTAGCTATGTGAGGTACAACATTTCAAACTTATGACTAACCAGACAATATCTGGAGCCGGTTGCCTAGCCAAGGGACTACACTGAGCGCTCAACAACGCTATAATAAGAAATGGCATGGTTCAGAAAAGTGGACAAAGCAAAAAATTATACACTACTGGCGAGCGTTTACAGACTTGTGCAACAATGCACTACCGAGAAGAAAGGGCTCTGTAGCACTTCCTGAGCAAAGTGTTGAGAAACGGTGTACTATCAAATCGCTAGTACTTTGCATGTTGTTAGTAAGGTGCTTCCTAAAAGTGTCCCATAGGACCTTGGCTATGCAACAGGCTCCAGACTGTTTACATATATTTAACTTAAAACTTATCACCATTAAATCTTTACTAAATTGACTGATGAAAAATTGCCAGCCCTGAATCACACACAAACAGTGCAAATGTCTGAATGAAAATGTGTATCCACAAAATGATCACATTTAGTCTATACAATACCCACACACAATATGTGATAGTTTACCTGTTGTACTGTGCCCTATATGATTAATACCGATTTAGTTAGAAAGGTACATGAATTAATTCACTAGTGTATGTGTTGAAAAATGCAACTAACAAATCTGTCCATATTTTGTCCAATTTTGTCCAATAAAACAGAGGTCTAATTCATAATTTTGAGACAGAAACTCAGAATGAGAGAATAAAACATCCTGGAAAATCAGGAACCAAAACATCAATACCGGTAACTAAAACAAGTTCTGAACATTGTTAAACCAACAAATTATCTTCATGTAAATTTTTAAAATAGAACAATGAAAACTGGAAGCATAAGGGCTAAACAAACTAATGTAAAGGAACAGGAACATGGTGACACAGGCATCTTACCACTGCTGGTAAAGTTCCCTAATATAACAAGTATCAATAACAGAAACAATATCACTAAATTAAATCTTATTATCATCTAGTATAATCTATGAAAAGAGCTTGTATCTATAATATACTGTATTGTACTATTGCAAGTTTCTGTAACAACTTTTCCATGTCACTGAAGCACAGTATATTATTGAAGCAATGTTCATTGCTTACAGAGCAATTCATGTTCAATCCAGGAATGAGTTAAATATTATAAAATAAAGTTTGAATATTTTCTAAATATGGTGATTGAACAAAGTGCACAAACTGTACAGCCTGTGAAATTAGTACTTGTTGGAAAAAGCGATTACTGAAGTCTGAATAGGATAAATTATCTTCGGAATAAATAGTGTTTCGGTCAGCAGAAAATATGTATACTGAGTATAAATGGAAAGTTTTTATATTCAGTTTTCTTATTTGGGCACTAAAGTTGTTCCAAATCTTAAATTCACAGACTGATGTATGTAGGTTATTATGCTATATTAATGGTTGTATATAAAGATACAAACTTACCCATTTTTCAGCATTAACATCTGTATCATTCCACTCTGGCCATATAACCAACTTGGGACGTTTGTCTGTAGCACTCTGGGCAATAGATGCAGCTCTGAAAGTATACAAGTATACATATATCAACAATATGGACCTAGAAACATAGCTTGATGCACCAGTCAATATTATGCCCGCCCGGCCCCGGGCAGTGGGTGACCAAGTGGGAATCCCCACCCTGGAGACAATGCTTACTGTCTAAATCACTGGGGATGGGTACGTAATCACATAGTTATTCTTGGATCTTGGAACCAGACCAAAGTCTATTCCCCAGGACTCAGAGTAGATAAGATTGTCAAATTCTCATTGTTGGGAAATGTCGTCAATTTACAACTGTCAGGTTACCTTCATTCAACAAAAAAAATCATACACTATATGGAAATGTTATGAAATTTTATAAAGAAAAAGTCCACACAAATATACATCCATCATTCCCTCACCTAATTGCAGCTGTTGACAAAGTAAGAAATTTCATAGTTTTAAAATCCTGGTAATCAAGTATTATCGTCAAGTCTTTTTTCAAACATAAGATATTCACAATATCTATCTGTTTCACACTATCATGTTTACTGACACTAACAGTGAGAAATTTCCAATTTTCAATCAAATGGACACTGACAAATGTGACAAGTTTTCAAGTCCTTTCAATCAAGTAAATCATGATTTTATTAGACAAGCGTGGAGTATTATTTTGAAACATAAAGATATGTACTAGATCCCTGTTATTCACTCAAAAATATCACTCATGCTCTGCCATCAAATGGACACTGAGAATTGTGACAATGGATTCAGATATACAGGCCTAATGCCAAAATCAAAGGGACATCTCTCCAATGCCTCATTAAAACTTGTCCGTGTCATGATGTCGTCTATTGAAGAAGACCTATATAATTGGCTTTGGCGTTAACAATGTAATAAGCCTATAGTCAGGTGGTACTATTATTGGATTGATTTTGACGGTAATTAGCCGCGTCATGTCCACTTATAACACAACAATAACAATCAAGCAACAATACAACATCTGTAAGGAGGTTGGGTCAATAATCAATAACTGAGTATAATAACAGAAACTGCCCAGAGTAAAACAAGCAGTCCAACAGCGAACAACGTACATTTCTAATAAAATTCTATACATATATCTGTGACAGGGAGCTATTTATTGTTTGTCATAATGCCTGTCTAGAGCTCTATGTGACATTCATTGGAAACTGTATTCATATGTTCAATATTATTTTATTGAAACTATAATTTATTTCTGGACATGGAATTATAAGGTATTAATGTTTTTCTTCAATTTATAGCAGAAACAAATGAGACATTGTATAGCTAGCACATGTCTGCAAGGATTACTTTTAATTATATCAAGTCAAGAATACAATAGTTAAATAAACAAACGATAGGAGCTACCTATGCTTAATGGCAGTGGCTAGGATTACGGTACCGTAATCCTAGACCCACAGGCTAGGATTACGGAAGTACCGTAATCCTAGCGAGTCCTAGCTAGGGCTGTCTAGAATTACGGAAGTTTTTATACCAAGTGCAATTAAGCGTGCAGGTCACCTTATATTGCATGTTGACATTAATATTTGATGAATTTATACAAGTATTAATTAATTGGTATATTTACCATCGAGTAATCAGTTTTGGTTATGCTAAAGATATAGCGTATGTTAAAGATATTAAACAGCAGAAAATATCTAAATGCAAATACTTTTGATACTGCAGTATAAAGCATGTACTTTTATCCTCGCATAAATTTATAAAGGTGTTAAAATACGGAAAATATATTGAGATAACAGATAATAGCAGGGTTAAACGAGAATACTTCAACATACATGTATATCACGAATGCCGCTCGTGTGATCAGTGTATACACACAAAGGTATTTACATCTGTACGTTTGTGGAGCAAAAACACCTTGCATAACCTTTAAATTTTATTTTTAAAACGCATACAGAATCGACTGTTCACATAATTTTAATTTAATAAGATTCCTAATTACATGCAAAGCGTAATCAGTTACAAATTAAAATAAATAATTGAGAAAACTAAATATGACCATATTTGGAACAACATAGATCCAGTAGTAGGCTATGTAAATTTTGAATGAACAAACGATTTAGCTACTAAATATTTATTTCGAGGACCGAATGACGAACAAACATATCAGATATACTACCAAAATTAGCAACACAATTTGTTTTGATCATGACAATCAATCTCAATGGAACTACATTTGTGTATTCGACCACATACATAAATACATTAATTAATTTATAAATATTTGGACTGCCTCTATTTTCTTCCCCTGCAAAGACAAAATAATAGCGAAGTAAAATTCGAAGCATGATATACTGATATTTCTATTGATTTGTCAATAAATATACCAACATTTGTATAATTTAACGCTTAATTGTACTCAGTATAAAAACTTCCGTAATTCTAGACAGCCCTAGCTAGGACTCACTAGGATTACGGAACTTCCGTAATCCTAGCCTGTGGGTCTAGGATTACGGAACCGTAATCCTAGCCACTGCCATGCTTAATGGTCTAAACCAGTTTCATCATAGATTCATACACTGATTTCACAGGTTACAGGACATTATATGCAACAAACAAAATTAAATTATCATAGATATATTTTATCGTCAATTTTTAGAAGTTGTAATTTGATATAAAAAAAAATTGGTTTGTTTATTATGATGTGTCAGGTCGTGTAACGAATAATATCGGGTACGAATCTTCATTTCATCGTAGTTTTCGCGTGTCTGAGTTTTGGTGGTCTTGCACTTAAAATCACAATTATTTGGACAGTAAGTGCTAATAAACAAGTGCAAACTCAACTAAATATACGATAATAACGCTTAGTTGAAGCTGTCAAAATAAAAATAGTTAAGACAGCCATTTTGTTTCCAATGACACTTTTGTCCAAAATTCCAAGTTCTTTTTTCACACACACTTACTCTCTAGGGGTAGCCGAGCTGACCCTGTTAGACGAAGCCTTCTTATTGGCCCCTTTAGACGCCATTTCAGGTTCGTTTTCACAATATTCACGACAGCATGCGTCCTTACCCTACAGTATTTACAATCGTTGGTTGCCACGAAGGGTTAAACGAGTTCATAACGCATGCGAGTTTTTCCCGTTCCGGTGAAATTGACAGGTAGCGGGAAAAACAAAAAGCAGATTAAGATTTTAAAATGTATCTATTTTACATGTTATAACACAAAAAACAACTTAAATATTATACTTTATTGTCCATTTGTTAGACAAAATATAGGTCGTATACATTGAATATATTTACACAATGAAATATGTTAACGGATTATATTTTCTGTGTCAAGTCGGCGCATTGATAATTTTACAATACAATCGATCAATAGATTAACCCGAGCAGGTGGGTTGTAAACCGGTTGTCTAGCGGTGTTCTACAAATATAAGCGGACGCTGATAAATTTAACTAAATAGATCTACATGTTTTTAGTTAGGCAGGAACAGTGTAATTATAATTTAGATAGTTCCTGAGTTAGGTAAACGACAAAACAACACATTTATATTGGATAGTTTCATATTAAAGCTTTCTATTTCAATTAAAACAAACTATTTCTAGCTCTTCCAAAGATCAAGGTAGTCTTTTCATTGGACCCACATTCCACAACGAACATGTATATAAAAAGACATTTATAATCTATGCAATACCTAAGGATTTCGAAAAGATTATAGGGAACGTGGCCTAACTTTTGTTCATTTGATCACTAACATAATTCAAGCTTTGTCCTTGCCAATGACTGTCTACATTTCAACTTCTGTCCGTGCAGACGACAATTCTCGTGCGTCAATCTGTCTGTTGAACAAACATTGTGCACGGAAATCTCGTGCTTGGTCTAATTACCAACAAAAACACGGATATGTTGGATAACCTTGCACGAAAACTACGTGCTAAATACAGTTCAGCTTGCAGGTCTTATAGTGACACTTTAAAAGAGCTAATTTATTTTAATTATATCTATTCAGAACACATAGATTCTAAATGTTATTTAATTAATTTCAAATAATAGGACCAGTGTTTAGTTAAAATGAAAACTTGTGTATCAGGAAGCTATTAAAACAAAGCTTCTTCACGGTTTTTGTATCGATAAAATGACGTGTTTATAAGAAAATGCATTTAATTGTATAAACAATGATACAGATTGTTTCAAAATATAATACTCTTCAGTCCCCAGGGTGGACATACCACGTGACATTTTGGCTAAGTCTGCAAGTAAAAATATTTAAACAAATGTTACAAACAATCACAAGTAAAGTCTTAAAAAATATTCATTGGCCGATTTCCATCACAGGCACCCGTCATGTTATGCCCCCCCCCCCCCCCCTGTAGACCCCAATACCAAACAGGTACCACCACCAACCCGAAATATACAACCATAGCACATATTTTATACATATCACACCAATTAAATTGTTTTCAACAAAATATATAACACAAAATATATATCATCTCATACTATACCACATGCAGTATTGGGGTTTACAGGGGGAGGGATCCCGTGCATAACATGACTGGTGCCTGTGATTTCCATGAGATATGTCCGACGCTCAAGCCGAGAATGAGCACTACTTGTGCAACTTTTAGAATTTGTTTCAACAGAAGGTCACAGTTTTTGCCCGAAACCGGCTCAACTGTTAGACATGCATAAACTGTTTCATTAAAATTATTAAGCTGTGTGGGTAGTGCTCATTCTCGGCTTGAGCGTCGAACATATCTCGTGAAAATCGGACAAAGCATAAGATACTTATGGTTGTTTTTATATTTTTTTTAGCCAAAAAGTCACATGGTCTGATGATGGTATGTCCACCATGCGTTCTAACTGGTTAGAAGAAATGACTTGAACGATAGTGTAGTTTGACATTCGGATTAGATTATTTCATATCATTCTGTTATACTAGAAATGTACACTGTTTTAGAAGACTTCTTTAGCTTCTATAATTCAATTGTGGAACAAATTAGTATAAAAAAATCGATTCATGTGTTGTATTCCACAAAGTTTACCGACACATTGCTGTCTTTCAAACATAATTTTAGTCAGGTATTTCATTACGTTATAGATTATCAATTATTTTTATATACATGAACGTTCTATAAAGATCACAAGTGGTTATAAATAATTAATTATTAAAGGTAATTCATGTAAACGGTAAAAATTGCTACCAGCTACCCACAAAGGGGTTTCACTTGGTATCAAAACTACTTCTAAGAAAAACGGCGCATGAATGTCAAAGGGGGGCTATATAATAAGGACCTCTTTTGGCATCACACAACCAAATACTGTAGAGCACATACAATCTAAAGATATGCAGAAATAGCCACATCGTCTATCCACCAATACAAAGAGAATCATTCATATTCCCCAAAAATATATTTTAAGTTTAACGCAAACAACACTGAAACGAGGACAGAGCCTACAAGACTACATGGCATACAAGAGTCAAACTTAGAATGAACCACCCAAAAATACGGATATTATTTCAAATTCAAACTCTATTCACCTGTCTCTGTCATAACCGAATCCCTCAGACGGTGTACCGCTGTCATCTCGGCCCATACTGACAATGGACCCAGTCCGTGCATCACGTGGCCACCTGGTAACTGAGATGATCACATCTTCCGGATGGTCCGGAATACTCGGATATATCCGTTCTGTTTTATAAAACACGTCACCTTCACGGATCTCGGACAAAGACGCCAGACGACCCACACTTCCTAAGGTCCCATCTTTGAGAGAAACTCGTTTAGTTTTACCCGGATCTATCACCGAACTGCGCCGTAAACTGGTCACACTGGCGTTAGAAGGACGCCGATTCATGACGAATTCTCAAGCACACTTCACAATTCAAATGTATTCAAAATAAAAATAAATACTGCAGTATTGTATTTCTATTTAAACGACACTTGAAAATCATCAATTTCCATACGTTGAAGTATCCAACTCATTAAGTTATATACAATTGCTAATAAAATTCCCACACGTGATGTGGTATGGTTACCTAGTAATTGAATTGGCTTTTTAATTCCATGTAGCCATTGATCGAACTGTCAGTTCCATGTATATTGCGTGTCCTTAATAATTGAAGAAACATAGATTCTAAAAGCCTGAAAATATTCCTATAATTTTATTATTTTTATAAAGTTGCTAAACCAAAACAGTCGAAACGTCAGTTTCAATTCATGTTTTTGTTACGAAATCATAATAAAATAATTTTAAAATGTGCGTAAACATATATCATTCCAAACATTTAGAATGCTAGAATTTCTATTTCTATGCCTGATCGACACACTTTTAACCTGTTTGTGCCATTTGTGTGTGGTATCAATTAAGCGGAAGTTTCACAAATAGGAGAACTTTCAGCTCACCAAACATTGTATATGGAGACGCTAATTTGTAAATATACCAAGCAATTAAAGACTAGCAGACGATCAATGGGTACTGTATTGTACTTGTTCAATTCCTCGTAGCAAACTCTTGACAGATCGTCGTTCATCTATATAGATACCAACCAGAACACGCAAACAGCTGACCCAAGGGGAGTTCAGTTTTCATGAGATTAGAATCGGCAATTATAAATGTATCGACTCATATAGAAAACTAAAATTGTCTATTTGATTCTTTTAAATGTATTTATAAACCATATATTGACTAAAGATAGAATGCCAAATGTGTTTATTAGATTCGGTTTTTATAAATATATTGACTGAAGATAGAATAATAAAGTTGTCTAAATAGAATCGAAATTTCTGTAAAAAGTAAACGTAAGCTAGCATTGAATAAATATAAAATACTGAAATTGTCTAATAGAACGAGTTTAGACCTGTCCATGAGAGGTATTCAATATTTATCTCATTGAATTTGAGAATAAAGATAGCCAATCACATCGCCTGTTACAGACCAAGATTTTAATAGTGTCTGCTCTCATTGATTGTCCATATCCATAAGTCAAGTAAGATCAATATTGAATACCACCCCTGGCCGATCAATTTTAATATCATTTCGAAAACATTTTTTCTCTCAATGGTACGGAAGCTATCGCATGTGAGAGTTTTTTTCTAATCAAATAATTCACGGCGTATAATGTGGATAACTTCCGGTAGGTAATTACGTAATCTCGGATAACAAGCTCGTGTTTCATGCGGAACACGAATTAATACGAGAATCACGTGGTTATCGAACATTTATACGGATATATACTTTGAATCATTCGTTTATACATGAACGAGTTCCAAGTTCGTTGTGTATGTATATACATGTAGCACATTTTTAATTTCAAACGAACATTGCCCTTAAATGTCACAGCTCAGCTTGTTCAGCAAATAAATGAACTGGAATTGTCTGCGACTCCGTGTTACGTCATAACCAGAGACTATGTGACCATAAAACAGCAACTCTAACAAATCAAGCATAATTTTCCTTTAATTTGTAAATGCCCAAAGTCGTGACTGAAATGTTTGTGAACATGAATTTGCTTTCGAATTTCAATTAATTGGCAATCGATAATACTTGATAAACAAGCAATAAGAGTAGAAAACGGAATTTCTCCAATGGAAAATCTCCACTTCATTATTTTAATCAGTGACCAGTTAAATTGTTTGGTTTCTCGACTTTCTGTGTGTACAAGATACGCTGGTGTCGTATTGCCTAATTTGAATAATTTAACTTAAGAACTATGTAGATCTTTGATTATGTTCACATTAAATTTTGAATAATTTAAAAGTCAAGTTTCGAAAATTATTGGCAAAATTAACAAGCTAAACCTGGGATTGTTTTGTAAGGTATAATACAACGACATACGTATTTTCAGATTTAAGATGACCATACTTTTAACCGTTTCAATGTGACCTTATTCCAGCGCACTAACCAAAATGTAATCCTGCGTAATATATTTTTATTTCAATGAACTTAATCGCTTCTATCTTGGTCAGTTTACTATTTGTTATTGTAGATTTGAATGATAAATATACTAGTAGACTGTACATGTACAAAAGTACTTACAAACAAAATCTCACATATCTTAAGGAATTATAAGGTGTAGGTCACTAACTAGCGCATCGTCATGTCGAACTGTGTTTAAACTGAAAAGCTTATTTTAAATATGTTATTTCTGATTATTTATTGTTACCACCGAGCACTTTCCAAAACATTTCCTTAAACAAATGATACAAACAGTGTAGAATGTATGCAAGTGTACAATCAATCTAAAATATGTTACAATTGTATTGACGGAATGGGAAATTCGGCATGAACTGACAGGCATATATTTCTCAGTGATAGCTTCATGTACACATGACTTGTATAATTATATTATTTATTTCTTAATTATTGTTTACGTCGAAAGTATGACAAAAGACTTATTAGTTCTGGATCAACCCTCAAACTCATATTAGAGCATGACATGTTTGTTTTATTCACCCTCATATAAGAGAAAAAAATATTTGCTATTATTATAGAAAAGTAGCTCAAGTGACAAGTCCTCAAAAATAATCTATGACCAACGTGTATTCTTTGTAGCATATTGAAATAAATAGATTCACTAAATTTCACCACAACAAAAATCCCTTAACAAAAACCATGTAAGACTACCCAAGACTTCAGGGTAAATATTACATAATCCAATGCAAACAATTTAATTCCACTTAGATGAGAAAAAACGCACACCATAAAACGCGAATACTTAGTTCACTATATTCACGCCACGTCTTTGAAATTTGATATTAGTTTAACTTTCAAGCACAACGCAAATATTCCAAGACACAAGCCGAGTTAAACTCAATAAAGACTTCCAAAGTAGCACATCTTTCACCGCTACAGTGTAGATCAAAAGTCATATTTGTTCATATTTAGAGTTTCCGTTTATCTTTCAATAAAAGTTTCAAAAGTTTTCACAATTTTTCAATAAATCCATAAATGATTAAGTCGCGTATTAACAAGACCGAGATCTCAGGCTGTAGGCCGGTGATTTGGTAATCCACTCAGATATAGGGATATTACATCTGAAGAGGTCATCATTATTTGAAAATATTCATAAATTCTTCTTGTGCTCACAGATAACCGGGATGTTAAGTAAATCAGTCTTAGGTTAAAGTCACTAAATTAATCGACCCCCGAACTCACTGCATGTTGTAAAGTTGTAAATGTATACCGTATATATTGGAATAAATGTACCGAGGCAATACTGCAACTTACTTAACCAACCTCACACAGTTGTCTAGCTCAAAGTTCAAAATGCACCGCGTTTTAATAACCTGACTTATCAGTTACCACTTATATGGTTTATACTTTATTGAGCTGTTATTGAAATATTTGTTCTTTACTTGTATACCCGTTACAATTAACAATTTAATACCAATTCTTGTTCTTTGCAAGTAAGCAAAACATACCCAGACAGAATCTATGTTCAGACATGCATTCATTCAACGGACTTTACTACCCGGCCATTGAGTACGATACTGAGTCGCACAGTATCATGTTCTTCCGTGATATTGGTAACGGTCACGTCCTCCAAATATGGAGCACACGTGGGAGGCAGCCCTGGTCCGGTGATTATAAACATTGGAGTACGTACTCCATGCTCCAACTCGTACTCCGTACTCCAATTGGAGCATTTCTTGGTTATAAAAAATGCTGTAACTTCTTTATTACTTGGTGGAAACATATGAAGTGGGGGTTCATTTTCTTAGTTAGACCATTTGCTACAAGTTGGTGTTGGTTGTTGATGCAAAATTTGACAAAAAGCTGTTTTTCAAGTTTGAGCATGGAGTATGGAGTTTGAGTATGAGAATGAGAAATGTTTATAATCACCCGGCCTGATTGCAGAAGGGAAGAAACAGAAGAACAAGCAAACAAACGATGACGATGTAGTTGATGTGGATAACATTCACATAGAGTTTACTATGCAGTTATAAAACACTCACGAGTGTGTTACGCCGACATATTGAGGGTACTTAAGGTTGGTTAACAGTTGGTTACATAATTTACGACAAACGTCGTAAACCAGAATGAATCATAATAAATTTGCTGCCAATGTCGTAAAATAAAACAAGTCTGAATATCTGACTTCTCATGTCAAGTGTCATTTAGCAAATACTTAACTTTGATTAAGAATGCTCGAGTTCATTCATAACATTATATGTTGTCAAACAATATTCATGCAAACATGTGTATGTGTATGTCTAGAGCAACTTAAGTGAACTCGGTGGCGTTCGAACCTTCGGTCCATATGTCAATCAGTGCATGATCAAGCGATGTGATCGTACAATCAATCATTTAGATGTGAATAAGCTACTTTGCACGTGTTTGTAAGTTATATACCTTCATTATGTTCATGGAAATCATACAAACTCCTTAAATACAGTGG
The DNA here is from genome assembly GCA_963678985.1 of Spisula subtruncata. NCBI lineage: Eukaryota > Metazoa > Mollusca > Bivalvia > Venerida > Mactridae > Spisula > Spisula subtruncata. The sequence goes on along the minus strand of OY787664.1, from coordinate 52,279,535 downwards.
ACGCGCCTTTTACACAGCTAAAATACATTTTCCTAGTCTCCTTGGGAAATCATGCTCATGAAACCCCACGTGGTTAGTCAAGTCCTCTCATTGAACGAGAATGGGGGGGGGGGGTCGGCATACTGAATATATTTTTATTTCCATAATTTATTTGCATCAAAGCGGCATTTTGCTACGATTCTAAACCCAGTTTTACTTGCGTATAATACAATGATGCGTACAATATTTGTGAGAATATGGTATAATTCAGATCCAACATCAAGTTGTGCACGTGTGCTCTATTACTGTATATACGGTATGTAACACTCCGTCCGCACACACTTGTCGTATAAATACAGCACGCGACGGGAATAATGAAAAATATATTTAAGTATAAAAATACGTCGATTATTATTTATCACAGAAAATGAAGGTTGAAAATTAAAACATTCACACAATGGCACGGTTACAATTACATAGAGTCTTTTATACTGAGAATAATCGAAGGTTCTTAATGAAAAGAAACGCTATTCATACTTATTAAACACAGTAAAGAGCACACAGGGACCTCCAACAGGTCTCATTCAAGGACATCCAACAGAATTAACTCATTAATTACCATTTATGATTAATATACAAACTATTATAATATGTTGAGTGCAATAGTGAAAGCTCGGGCATTTCCGTTTTTCTCCGGAAAATATATTACAATGCATGAAGGCCGAGGTGATCAGAATGACGTTGAAAGCAACAAAGAATGCGAAAAGAAAAAGAAATGAAAAACTCCCCCACCCGAAGTTTTTGTTAGTGTTATAACTGATTAGAACGACAAGTCAGTTCATTATAATCCAATATTTGTATTAACTTTGACCTCTCTTAGTGAATCAATAGTGTGGGTTTATACAAATAGAATTTACGGATATTTCAAATAATGATCAAAAGCTATTAGCATAATTAAGGGCGTATATATGAGCTGAAACATTAATACGAAAGTATTTATCACAATTTTCGACTTCGATGTTTTATATCTTATTCATGCCAGAAAGTCAAGTAACGTTAGTGGATTACGTTTTTTTTTCGAGAAATGGATCCGAAGATTTTTTGTCATTCCTCAGGCGATGGTATTCACAAAACAAAAGCATAACACCCTTTACCCCATGCATTATAATGATAAGGATGAGCAAAAATAAGAACTTATCTCTTTGCAGCTTTCTGAAGCAAATAACAAGAGTAATCTCCCTCGATAAAGCGTCTTGATAAATCACATTTCTATTATTGGGTTGTCTCCCCTTATTGACCATAATTTAGTAATAATTGGTGGTGTACGTAAGACATTGGCTGCAGTGCTCGAGCTGCGACCCGCCATTGTCGCGATTTGACGATTTGTTTTTATTCATATGGCTATTAATTTTATTCTTGGCGATAGTTTTTGTCGAATATTTAATGAGCAGTGCCGTACATTGACGTATCTATTGTGTAAACTGTTGATGTTGAAGAAGTCGAACTTGTTACTAATACGTATTTCAAGCTTTAGAAACTTATCAACCGGACTCTATTCCTGAATATAAATCAAACTTTTCGGCCGATTCCAACCCAACATTTCCGTTATTTATCACATAAATGGATATACGCTATTGCACTTTCTACTTACCATGGTAGTATGCCCATGTCCTTGCAAAAATCATCAACTTTTTCTGTTAAAGTACATGTTGAACTCGAAAAAATGAATTAGAAATTTACGCGCGTTTTGTTTTGAATCCACATCGTTGATAATCATTATTTTATTCTTGAATTTCTTTCATTTAAAGAGACTCTTAAAGTGTCCATACAGATGTTTGAACATAAAGAGCATGCCAATACGATCACACATAATAGGTAAGTTTGAGTTCACGAGCGTATTTAAATTTTCCAATAAAATGAGGCAACATGTTTAATTATTTGCAAGATATAAATTTTAGCACTTAATGTATTGACATGTAGTGCCTAGACGTACTGTAACGGTGTACATCAACTTTATACGTGTAGCTATTGATCTCCCTAACGAGGTTGAACTCAGTGAACCACCGACCCCCTCCAAACATTTTTTCTCTAGAACAATCAAGAAAGTATGTCTGAGCAAGTAAGGTACAATGACGTGAAGATGTTTGTCAGCGAAGTTAAGGAATGTTTGGTAGAATTTTACAAAAATGCATTTCAACTCCTAAAATATTTCTTTAATGATGCTTTTAAAAATGATATAGATCTATTTCTGTGTAATTAGATCTACAGTTCATAATAAGCCAAAAAAGTCCCAGCAAATATCAATGTTTCATTAACCTTATCTATATTGAAAACGACAGTTTACCTTGACTGTGACCTTTGTGGACCGGAAGTTGGACGTGACGTAGATCGCTCAGATCCACCACTGCCCAACCGGAACTTGGTGCTACTCCGGCTCATCGGACGCTTGGATCCCGTCGCCGGTGACGCAGATGAAGGTATCATTTCAAATACTAAAGTATCGTATTTTCAATGTTTCTTTTCTGTGTTACTTATAAGCCAGCATAAGCGTTCCCAACGTAAATATCCGAGTAATTTCACAATCCGGATTTGTTTTGATGCACGTTCGGTAACGCTCTGATCTTATCGCTATCTATATTAACGAAAACACAATTAGCGCCAGTACTTTGATAATTAAGTATTAATAAGTTATCCTTTATTTTCGATCATCCTTCATTTTAAAATTTACATTAAAGCGACCAGTGTTCTTACATGAACAAACATCAGCGTACCACAGTTAGTTAAGCAATTCCGTCTATAATGGCCGGATCCAACTTCCAACTAGATTTCTAAATCACGCTCGATATTTTATCATCAACTTAAAATTGCAACAATAAACATCACTCAATGGTCATTTGAAGTGAACACTCCCGTTGAAACATTTCTCCACAAAGAAATCAATGACAATATTGTAACAAGAGTTATAAAACATGATTAGAAAGTCGAAATAAAGTGCTGCTTTCAACAATAATAGCAACTCAATAATGAAAATAAATTTCCTTCGTGATTACAACGATAATGTGTTTTATATTAGTTCAGGGAAATGTTTTAGTCTACGCCCGATGACGTCACACTGGAACACAATCAACTTCCTGTGTGAAATTTACAAGTTTACAGCACAATAAGTTAAGTATTTACGAGAAAAGGCTTTGTTACAACATATTAAATAGGAATTCCGAGAGCAACACAATGTCAAAGCAGTTTCCAAGAGCACAATTACATGTATTCTTTGTCATAACAGTTTGATTTTTTGGATCCGCAAAACAAAATAACAATACACCATATGTGCAGAGATCAATTCTATCAATTATTTTCATTTAACGTTATTTAACGCACAAAACATGTCACTGGAGCACAGAAAGACGTGAACTCAACGACATCATATCGCCAATTGTCTATCCATTAATTCACCTCACAACGTACACAATCACAAAGTCCACTAATTTTTCTGCTAGATGACTTTTTTAAAATATATTCACGTACATAAAGTCTTACATAAAGACCACAAAATTATGCATACGCAAAAGCTCAATAAAGAGCGTGCATCTGTAAAATTAAGAGCAATGTAATTATACTATATTAAAGATGCTCCGGTCAAGGGTTTGTCAACACAGATAAATTCCATCAAGGCTGGTATATGAACAAGACAGTGTACACTCGTCACTTACCGAAACCTAAAGTTGTTACTCAAATAGAATGGCGGCCGGATTAGACTTGATGGTTTTATTAAAAGAGCAAACAAACAGACAATGTAGAATGTTAAATAAAAACTTTAAAGTGTCCATAATACGTTTGATAGGTCAGAGATTTATGGCCAATCTTGTAGATATTCGAGCGGTTTATGTGAACAATAGGACATAAAGCCGGGTACATTAAGGGATGTACGGGTGTGTCTTGTTTTCAAGGCTTGTCCGATGTAATTGTGTTCTGAAACCTCTTACCTATGTTTAGATAATGATTGCTTATTTCTATATGTTGATTTATTGAATAAAGTTTTAAACGATGACATTGTAAATATTAAAATAATGATATTTAAAAGGACACACATGGTAATTATTTTCGAGATAATTTAAAACCATGGTCATCGGATGTCGATTTGAATTATTTGGTTTATGAATGTTGATGTTTGACCATTCTCTGTTGTTGATAGAACACAACTGTGAAATGTAGTATTTGCCTTAAATCTGCATGTTTATTGGAATAATTTAAAAGTATGTGTTTTTTTTGTGTGTTTCTGTATGTATGTTTTGTATGTATGTATGTTTATATTTATGTATGTTTGTATGCATGAATGTATGTTTACTCGACCGATTATTAAGATGTTTGTTTGTATGTATGTATCATGTGTAAATTTAAATTGTATAACTATGTAGTGATGATGTGCAAAAAGCACAAATCTAAATGAAATAAACAATTATCTATCTATCTATCTATCTTAAATCTCTTTGATCTTCTGTGACATGTACATACACGGCACACATCTAGAAACTCGCACACAGGCTGAACAAATATACAGTATAAAAGTGAAGTACAATGTTTTTTAAAAAACCAACAGGAATTCTAGATACAATTCATTCTAACCAATAAGTTGATTACCTTGCAGTGTGTGTACTAAATTTGAGGCAGTTTACGATTTCATCGGATAAAAATGTACCTTTTGAATGAATTCAATTAGTTAACCCTGGCACCAAATGTATTAAGTATGGTAACGTCTCCTAATCTGAAATAACATTAGTTTGGGTCCAGTAGCATGTGTTTGATAATCAGTTGACGCGCAAACCCCAAACTTATGTAAGATTTGGGACGAGAATCAGACTACAAATGTAACACATATACAAGCGCTGATGACCCCAACTACTGTTACTTGTTATTTTTCATTTTAAACAAAAAATACGACTGTTGTCTCGAAATTAATTGTACTATCGGTATACTTACTTCAGATAATCATTGGAATTCGTACTCAATCGCCTTCTACAACGGCTGGATGAATTACCTCTCTCTAAACCGAGGGTATGAGGGGACGAGATGGACACTCGACGTCGAGAGGACATGACTATTATACTCCAACACAGACACAGTGAGAAAAATTCAGAAAAAAATGATGAGAACAAAATTAAAATTCCAAAATTTTAATTAAATCCATTGTTGTAAGTAATCCGAGTTTCCTTGAATTTTAAGAGCATGAACCAAACTCACTTCCATTAAAATAACATACAACTCGAGTGAACAAACATTGAGTAAAACTGTTTGACTCTTTGTAATCAAGGAGTATTAAGATAATCTGATAATCTGCCCCTAAATGTATGTTTAGGATTAATATATCAGGGAGTTAAGTAGATTTCTTTTGAAAATTATGTTTCTGATAAGCCTTTAATGCCTAAATTCCAATTAAATCCGATAAACTCATTGAGAAGTCTATTTTCTATTGTATTTGTTCAACTTTCTGTCCGCCTCAATTTGATTAATGTAAGTTACGCTGACCAAAAACAAGGGAAATATTATATAAATAGTCGCAGGACTTCTAGATTGGTCATAACTGACCTCATTGTGTCGATCACAATTAGTCTTTATTTTAAAAATGTTTAGTTTTGAAAGCGAGTTCTACAAAGCCACATTAAAGATTGTTAAAATAGCAAGAGCTGTCGACATTCGCCGACATCCGCCGGCAAAGGGTCATACTTAAAAAGTATCGCATCGCAAATGTCTTCCTTCATATACTTCTAAATGATGTGATTGTTCACGTACGAAAGTTTGAAGCAAACCCTGCAAAAATGTAGGAGGGCTTTCGTCCACAAGAATCCGTCTACGGACGGACGTACGCACAGATAGACGGACGGACACGCAAGCTGAATCCATTATTCCCCCCTGTCAAAAAGAAGAAAAAAACAACACCTGTCAACACGTTATGCAGGGATATAGGTAAAACGACTTCATTTATTGTGGATTACATATTTGACGGCTAAGTCAGTAGTTGTTTCAATATGGTCCACTGTTTTGATTTTACTTTAAGGGATTTGAAACTGAATGAGTATGTCCGTTACAATAAACTATAAAGAAGTACCATGAATACCTACCATTGAAATATTTAACGACTTATTAATATTCGTATATTACTTATAAGCACGTGACCAAATCATAATTAGAATAAACAGCTTAATAAAAAAATCGCAAAATTTGCAAAATTACAGACATAATTATACAGTCATTTATGTGACAGTGCCAAAATAATAACGCCAGGTTTTGTCAACAGAAGTTACCCATATGCGTCTGTTAATAACCCGTAGACTGCTGTCTCCATTAGATTAAGAAAGCAAGCAGTATGTTTTGTAATTTAAATGGAGATTACAACACACTCTACAAGGGGCATTACTCGGGCAGGTGTGTATTTTTATACAACATTCAATTTTACGATTGTCTCCCTTTAACTGAATGGTATAGGAAAGTGAACTTTATAAAATTATTATTTTGTATACGACGAACACATATTCGGCTCATGCCAACATTACTTCTGGTTTATGCCATTATATCACTTCATAATTTTGAATGTACTTTTATCAGTGTGTAGAATCACGTGATCAAATAAATGCGGTTTTACGCTCAAAACTAATGCGATTTCGTCTGCTAACGGTGAGTTTTTTCTTGATTATAACGATCGTACGTTTAATATGGTTATATCATATAGCCTAAAGTACATTCCGTAAATGTAAGAATACCCGACAAGTGCCGAGTTCACTCTATCTTTAGCTGTTGTTAACTGATGCTCGACCAAAGTATTACACTCGGTTGGAAACTGCATTTGGTCGAGCATCAATTGAAAACAGCTAAAGATAGAGCGAACTCGGTACTTGCCGGGAATTATATAGTGTGTGGCCATTCGGTCCCCCCTTGCCTAATGTGACCAGTGACCTCTGGCCCCTGAGACACTATGTTCGTGTGATATAAGCGCTACACTAGCTCTTTCTGAATACTAGAACATGTATACACCTTTGTTCTTCAGTAGCTTGTCCAGTGCATAGCACCAATACACGCGAGACTATCTCTGAAATTCCAATCAGTTTCATAAACATTATCTATTTGGGTGGGAATTCCGACAAGTGTTTCTGTCTGGAATCTCAAGTGCCCCGGCCGGGATTCGAACTAGACGTAACGCACGCAACTGAGTACGTTCGTAATTTCGTACACTCGCTGTAAAACAGTAGTTGATACTTCTTTCTATTTCACTCGATACATTACATATCATGTACCAAACTATTCATTATAAAATTGTCTACATTGTCATTTTAATTTGAGTTCATGTAGAATTGTATGTAGCCGTAGAATTGGAGACAATGCACGACAGATGTACAAAAATCCGTATGCAATTTGTAACACAAAATATTGGTCGTCGGCATAAAATAACAGCCGTTTTATTCAAAATGTCATTAAATTTGTGTGATACTTCACTGAGTGACACCAGAAGTGACGTGTTTTAACATACTATCGTGAAAAATCACGGGTCCAAAAAATACAAAAGTTAAATTATAAACTGGTAACACGAAAAAAGTGCAAATTTGCAAAAAAATGCTGAAAATTTTCCGAAGACGCATAATTAGTACGCAATTATTTTTTCATTTTTATAAATAAAATTATTATGATTTCGTTTTTAAAATATTATTTTTGTTTTATTATACATAATAAAATCCCAATGCATTCTAGCCAATGCTTATCGAGATTATTAGAATGAAATATGTGGAGGAAAATTGTCCTACTCGCTCGTTTTAGCGATACATTGTGGCACAGACCATTTTCGAAACTTAATTATTTTATTATAAGTTATACCACGTACAATTAAAATAAAATTTGAAATATTATCAGAGTGAAATTTTTACTTTTAAATTTTTTTTACGATTGCTCTTAAAATAAGTCCGACACACTTGATTCAATGTGTGGAGGAAGATTGTCCTACGGCGCAATTTTGCGACGTTTTGGACGTTTTATGCAACGCGAGTTTTTAAGGTGGACGAACTACATGACCAAAATAATTATCTTGAGCGATATTGTGCTTAGGCATGCTATGCATTTTGTACCCGTATATTCTAGAACCATGTGGTGTTTTGTTTTTCATAAAACAGTTTACGGATAAGTGTATTAGGGGTTGAATACGTGAGTGAGTAAGGTACTTGTCTGATTGACAACGAGTGATACCAGTGAATAAGCGTTAAATTGAACAAGCGGGAGAAATTGCTACCGAAAGACACCCAATATTTTTAATTAAAATGATTTTATTGACAGATAAATGTATTGTAGTTTTCTATATTGTAAACATTTGCAGAATCAAACAGTAATGTTTAGATCATAAGACTAGTATTACGCAGAGCAAGTTATGCTGACGTAACATGGCGTTACACAAACGTACGCAATACCGTGCGTTAACTCACCAGGGATACAGGTACGCGAGTACGGCAATAAAAAGTACAGTCGTAAGATTTTACATTTTCATCATTATTCTAAATATTTTCATGTTTTTTTAATGGTTACACTGTACAATGTAGATAATTCTAAGTATAAGACACTAGGTTTAAATTTGTTTAACGGTATGTTTAACTGTGCTTCACTATAGATCTACAATGACCTCTCGGTAATGACCCCTTTAGAGATAGAATACAAAGTGCTTTCTAGTCACGCCTCGTCGCATGTTGTAGATCTATACTAATGCATGTACACATCTGAAGACCAAACTCGTCGTTATGGAATTCATACACATACAAAAAAGAAAACAATCTGAATTCCTGGAAACTTCGACTTAAACGGAAAATTCGACTTTAACAAGTTCGACATGACATAAGTGTACGTACCTTTTGCCACCGCTGGCGCTGGCTACAGATAATGTAGACATTGGTCTTTCCTCGGGAATCTTTCCCACACGTTTACTCATTAATACCTTACTCATTGTGTTTTATAATCCTTGATTAACCACTAAACAGTTAAAATAAAAGTGTAACTTTCTTATTGAATTCGCACGTATTGTTTTACCGTATAGACAATGGGCCGTAATTTGATACCCGTATATTTCGTAGTCTCGGGTATATTCTCTTACAAAGAGGTCACTGCAGGTATAATGTTACTAATTGATTATCAAAAAAATTAATACATGTATCCGTAAATAAAATATTTAAAATATCACAAACTAAACACGCACATCGCCGACCACTTCTTACACAACACAGCACAGAAATGAACTGACCAAACTTTGAACACTTTTCACTGAGTGCCCCAGGACAGCAGGACACACACCAGGGTCGCCTCGATCAACGGTATCCCATATTTTTATTATAAACACTCGCGATAAAAACTAATCAACTGATCGACGAAAGCCCACTTATTTCAAAACATTCCTTTCTACGTCAGAAATCACTCAGCCAAAATCCTGTGGCATCTATGAGTCCATTAAATATCCAACTATGCACCATGTACCATGAGAAAAACCACTTGAACACTACACCCGGACTTCAAAACACCCAAAGTTTGTCCAGTCTGAGAACCTCGACAATTGATTCACACCTTGGAGTATTATGTGTATATATTGTTACATGTTTCCAAGTGTCAATGTGTAACATATACCCAAATAGATCAAGAAAATCAAGTCTATAAACATAGTAGAATGGATTAACGTATTAATCCTTCTATAAAAGAATAATGAAAACCCGGCACACACTGACAGCTTAACGTAATAAGATTCGACCAAATCAAATTGTGTTCGTGCAAGTTTGAATAAAACACATACATTGTACAATTGGTATAAATACCAAAACTAAGTGAAATATTAGTTTAACACGGCTACAAGTCATTTATAAATTCGATAGACAAGCCGACAAAGCATATTATAGTCATATTTGAATGGAATCTTCACTTTCATAATGTTTTTCTATTGTATTCATGTCGCGAACGATTTTGGTATTATATCTATACATTCGTACTTAGTTATTACAACCATAGAAAAACACTCTACGTGAATCAATCAGAAACTATCTATTTTACCACTTAAATATGTCAATATTCGTATAAATATTATCACCACTATGATCTGTGCTTATAATCACAGGTAACAGTATCGTTGAAAAAGAAATTAAAAAAAAAAAAAATTGAAAAAAAATTTTTTTCTCGAAATTTAGGTATTATTTACAAGGTATATTTGCAAAGAAATTGAGAGCAAAATCGAAAGGGTGCAATTTGTTTTCATAGACTACGGCATTTACGTGAGTTGATCATGTACAAAAAGGCTGTGTGGGGGACAAATACAGCATAATGCCTTGCAAACATTTGAAACCTTGCTTTACATTTACCCCAAAACGATCAAATGCATCGTTTAAACTTTATTTTAACTCTCGATGGCGAAATTCGAATTACGCTGCAATGACGGCCGGTGTGGTTTTTAGAGTGTCCGACGACTAGAGATATTCCGAATGTATTTTTATTACCAATGAAAGTCGTTGTTACAAAATGGAAATCATTCGCAACTTTCGGACAAACATGGTGAAAATAAAAACATTTTGACTAAATAAAATGTGCCGACGATTTGTTTCGCGGCTAATACGGAAGCTAGCATATTTCACCACGGTAAATTTGTTTAAAATGTTGCGTCCTTCAATTCTACCGCATTATTATGCTTATTCATGACGATAAATACAAAATATGAAGGTTTTTATCCTCGAAATTTGTATTTTTGGTTTTATTGGAATGCACCTTTCGAACCGGCTGGACACAGGGATCTAAACTTTATGGCATAACTTTTTAATAAGTTGATCAATTTCGATGGAATTTTGCATGCGAGTAGTTTTAACAATGTTGCGTAAGAATATAATTAGTTATTGAATGTATCGAAAGCTAATTTTTGTTTTTTGATACTTTGAAAATCTGTGTTTTTAGGGCAAATATACCTTGTATATAATACCTAAATTTCGAGAAAAAAATTTTTTTTCTATTTTTTTTTTTAATTTCTTTTTCAACGATACTGTTACCTGTGCTTATAATGTCATACCTTTCAAAAGATTTTAAGTTTTACCCAACATGCGACCTTCGTGTTTTTAAAATATTTAGTCAAATAATTATGGAGTTAAGTTTGAAATCAATAAATCGTTCAAAGTAACCTTCGGTGCATGTACCTTGCACAATGTCTTCCTTGTTTGAACTTAATTTTAGACAAAATAAAAATAATTTAACCAAAATCTTTAGAACTTGATTTTCTCTCTGTGGCTAAGTAAGTGTTATTCTTGAACTGGATTCATAAATCTAATCCGAGCGCCGTCCGACGAACGGTCGGCATGTGATTTAGCTGATATGACCCGAGGCAGAAAGGACATCGACCGGTCATCGGGGTGGGGGCATTTCGGGGCGAAAGAGGACGACCGGGAGAATTTTATGTCTCACTGGAAATAACCCATGCTAGTCAACTGACCAGCAGGCAACCAACATTTTGAGCCAAGACAAATACAATTAGTAGAATCTCAATTTCAAGTTCTGCGAGAATGGTTGCTTTCGGGGATCTAGCTCTTAATTTGATGTTTCATGCGATTTGACCCTGGTTGTCAAAGTAATCGACAAATAGTACAATTATGACAGCCCTCAACATGTTTAACGCTAGAAAGGGTAAATACTTCCTTGTCTGTAATTACTGGAAACCTCACCACAAGACCCTGATAATATGTGCTACATAAAAGCCCCATAATTAACTAATATACAAACCTCGAACATTGTGGAATTGTATATATCGCTGGCTTAGAATGAGAAGACCGTAAGTGCCACTTACGGTCTTTTTAGACTAATGCATATTTGAAATCTACATCATAAGGCGCTTCTTATGAGCCTATTTTCCTGAAAATCGGAACTTGTCATGTTGACCAAACTGAAGTTGAAAAAAACTTGTTTTACCATATGTAAAGAGTGATTGTCAGACAGTTTTTCTTATTTTCTCGAAATATTGATTTTGTATTTACGACCTTCTAATTCTAAGCTATCGATATAATATAGTATGGTTGATCGTGGTATAAAATACATGTAATATTAAATAATCGTGAGAGTAAAGCTGACTTTAAACATTTAACCTTCAAAAGATTTCCATATTTCGTACATTTGTATAAGATTAAAATTCTCTCTTTCAATCTAGTGCAAGAAGTTGTCCAGGTAATTATGTTAATCTGTTCTTATAACGTATTATATATTTCTATTGTAAAAATGTGTCGTTATACTCCGCTAAACAATGTGTATCATACGCTTGATTTAATTACAGTACAACCTCTCCATATCGACCCCTTCATAGCAGCAACCTCTCAAGAGCGACCCCTGCAGAGCAACTATCTCTCCAGAGCGACCCCTGCAGAGCAACTATCTCTCCAGAGCGACCCCTGCAGAGCAACACTCTCTGTAGAGCGACCCATGCAGAGCAACTATCTCTCCAGAGCGACCCCTGCAGAGCAACACTCTCTGTAGAGCGACCCATGCAGAGCAACTATCTCTCCAGAGCAGACCCCTGCAGAGCAACACTCTCTGTAGAGCGACCCCTGCAGAGCAACTATCTCTCCAGAGCAGACCCCTGCAGAGCAACACTCTCTGTAGAGCGACCCATGCAGAGCAACTATCTCTCCAGAGCGACCCCTGCAGAGCAACACTCTCTGTAGAGCGACCCATGCAGAGCAACTATCTCTCCAGAGCGACCCCTGCAGAGCAACACTCTCTGTAGAGCGACCCCTGCAGAGCAACTATCTCTTCAGAGCGACCCCTGCAGAGCAACACTCTCTGTAGAGCGACCCATGCAGAGCAACTATCTCTCCAGAGCAGACCCCTGCAGAGCAACACTCTCTGTAGAGCGACCCATGCAGAGCAACACTCTCTCCAGAGCGACCCCTGCAGAGCAACACTCTCTCCATAACAACACCTCCAAAACTTCTCTAAGCTATTTTTCCAAAGAATTTAACCTCAGAGAAAAGAGAAGAAAAACAATTTCCGAAGGAAGTATATATGTATATATATATATTTATTGTACAAATATTGAAGAGCTAATTATAAGCAGTAATTTGTTGCATTTATTTTGAGGTGACCTTATTATTGAGATGGCCTTGCGATGAAGGTTTACTGTATTTCATTTATTCAAAGTCCCCTCGATCGAAGCTGGGTGTCATCGGCAAATCTGAAAGGGTAAAGCCGGATGACACCACACGCCAATGTGCCAGTCGACCACTATACCAACAATGTGCCAGTCGACCGCTATACCAACTATTTGAAATTCGTTTTAAAATACTAACCGAAAACTAACTACACCAATGGCGACAAGGATGTCTGGAAAGGAAGTTTAATGTACGACGCATTTTCTAGAAACACGGCCAGACCGTACAAAGCAATTACAGACAAGTTTGTTCCAGTAAATCACTCACTTCACAGACATCCTGTAATCAACTGATACATTATCTCACATCATTTTCTGTGTTTGTAACTAATTGAATGTTTATTGATTACCAATCGTTGTTGTAATTGAGTTCTTGACGCCATTAAACGAGACACACTTAGAGCGCTCTATTAAATCAGTGTGTACGAGTATTTGTCACCATACAGCTCGTTACCTTGCTCACAAAGATTGATAAATTGACGCATTTCCGATGCCACGGCATCTCTAGTATATAATATTTCCAAAGCGTACATACACAAGGACATGACAACTTCTCCGCGAGTGGGTGAAATACTAAATTGAAGCTGTAGCAAGGGTAACAAAAGAAGCAGGAATTGAACCTGGATCACTCGGGTGGCAATTCTCTACCCTCTTGACCGTAACCGACCGGGCTTCGTTATAATTATACACTTAAACAAAACTGCTTTGAAAATAACTTATTTGTATCATAACAAACGTTTCGTGTTATTAACCACACACTACAAGGCACCACTGACTAGGCTTTAGTCGTATACGAGTTGTTCCCCTTTAATTGTAAATGATTATTACGCTGGTTTTATTGATCTTTAGAAGAAACCAAGACACACATTGAAGCTATCGAACAAGTTCTAAAAGCAGTTTATTCATATAGTTATACACAATTAATGTATGTACAAATTGCAACAGTAAGAAACTTTAGATTACTGCAGAACACATCTATGTCACATTAATTTTGACCCAACATTGTTATATCCACCACAGCGAGGCAGAGGTGTGCGTAAACTTAGAGCTGAACTGGTAAGCAATTGATGGTCTTTGGAAATTGAAATGACGGGGCCACTGAGTGTGAAACCAACTCCCTTAATCAAATTGGACGTTATACCACTGTTGGCCAAAGACGCGATCGTTAAAGAGAAGTCGCAGCGATTTCATGGTGCTACCAAGCATAGAATGTAGCAATAGATTGAATGTATTCATTTAAAAATTAAAATACGACACCAGCATCAAAGTAACAATAACATTCTATTGGCTATTTTTTATGGTAGTGTGTTTTCATATACCTCATTTGATACTTCGAAATTTAACCTACTATATAAATCCTGCACACAACTGCAATATGGATGGTTTGTCTCACCAACAAGAGCACCGCATACGAGTGCCGGACGCTCGACTTTCTCGTTTTTAATAGTAACAAGGACAGATAACTCAATCAATATAGGTCATAGGGTTATCAGCCTTGTCAGTATGGAACCCTCTTGTGATGGTGAATAACTATGTCAGGTTTCAAGTGGATACCTTTGATATTCTTTGAGAAAATGACTCTGACAAGTTTTGTCTTCGAAGAGTCGGGCTTATAATATGGAACACCACAGCCGCGTTTAGAATGACGAGGTAATATTTTTCCTCTTTGTTACTTATGTCTATCTAAAGTCAGTATCAATGAAAAAATAATCATGCCACATACCAACTAAATTATAGAATTAATAGATACATTTTATATGCTAATTTTTGTGACATTTAATCTACTTCTATAATTAAAACATTAAATTATAAACACAAGATCAACAAAAAACTTGACAAAAAATAAAGTTGACACTTTAAGACACCAATTAAATAGACCCAACGTGTTAGTTCAAATATGTTAGTTTACACCCTTTAATAGTGTTGGATGAAAAAATGACGATATATTATTTTTGAATTGATATTCATCTACCGCATTATAGTTTCAAATTTATTCTAATTAAATCATGATCTATGAATACATATATTCGACTGCTACATTGAAGTTCATACCACCATAAATCTAGATTAACATTTATTGATCGCATATTTTTGGATATTTGATGGGAAGTGTTGCATAATCGTTTTTAATGTTTTTAACGTATATCAACATACGCTCTAAAACAAGTAAAGTCGTTGGCTAAATGTACACTAAGACCAAAGTATTTTTTTGGACATGAAGGCTATCTTATATTTTCATTGCCTATTCATGAAAGCAGATTTTTCAACAACCCCCACTAAATGCAACAAAAAGTGACCTAATCGAGACCGTCCGACCGTCTGCCTGGTAGATCATAACTCGAGTAGGACCATGTGTTCCTTATATTGTGCACACACGATAAATACATTCAAGTTATAAACAAAGCATTTTGATCAATTAGAATGAAACCATATAAGTTCAGATTTATTATCTATAGCAAATTAGATGACTATACTAAGATACAAGATGCAATGTTATTTATTCAAATATTTGTATAGGTACTTCATGGCGCCTCCCTCCGCTTAGGTAATTTTACATTAAACGGCATGCACTGGGCACCATTACGTTGAAATTGTATCTGGTACATATCTCGGTCAGACCAAACTATTTACAACTGGCGACATGCAATGCTTATGCACTCATTGTTACCCAAAGGTTGTATTCGTCACTGACACCCCGACGAGGTACAAGTTCAATATTTTAACCCGGGCTCACCGTCGGAACCCATACATAGTATAAAATATTTCCCGTTTCTACGACAATTTATCATGACAATTTTCCGCGACAACTATAGTACATTTCTATTTTAGTTTTGTGAACAAACCAAAAACTCCAAACATGAAATGTGTTTCTCTCCCACATGTATATATATAATATTATATATTATAATATACTTACTTCATATGTATGACCATGGCCTGTAGTTTGACCTTGGATTTACTCATACGTTTACCCAGGCCACCGAGACCGCCCACACTACTATCTGGCTCATCATCATCTGTCTGCTTAGCTGCCTTAGCTAATAACGCTAACTTTCCTAACATAATTCCGCCGTTAGCAACACTCCGAAATCACAAAATTACCGAATACAAGTTTCGATATTAGCAACACAATTGGTAAACTCACTCTCACTGGCTACCAAACATCTCTCACAAGCGGTCACTGGTAATAATCATGATAGTACTAATTTTTACAAAGTAACAATAAAAGCACATCCTCCATCTTAAACACTTGTCGTATCAATATTAACAGTTGCATACACGGACCTCATCTCAAGATGGATTTATATATCTCAATGGTTTGTTTTATTCTTCACAATTTTATATTACAACTAATGATGTACGTTTAGTACAGAACTAACGGCAACAGTATATGTTGTACATATAAATTGGTTGCAACATTGTGCATAACGTCAAACTATTCCAATGGGTTGTTTAATTCCTCACGATTTTATAACAAAAATATCAAGAAAACTTTAAAAATCAGTCGTCGACGCGTAGTCAACGATTCACAAAATTTGTCACACGTTTCTAACATAAATATCCAGACTCACACCAACAAAAAAAAGAAAACTTTCAGAATGCAGAACTCACAAATTCACTACTAGTATGTTTGTAACCCCTCACACTCTAACAGAATTATCCCGAAAACTCTCAAAATCACTCAATCGACTCACAAAGTCACACCGAATGTGGCCAGTTCTAAATTTTCTCATATTTGTATCACAGAAATATCAAGAAAACGTTTAGATCAGTCGATGAAGTGTGAGCTTTTAGCATCGCTCATTTAACTATTGATAAAACCATTCTATGTATCCCATCTAACGACAGGTATTCATCTTTTGATGAAGATGTCGATGTATTCGTTGAATTTGATGAATGCGCGGTTTGAAACATATAAGCTCAATTCATTTAAATGCAAAACATCAGTAAAAAACCTCACAAATCATATGTTGCAATGAAAATAATGATGTTAAAAACCGGATTATTTATTTGCAAAGCAACAGTTACGGTTGGTTGACTATAGATGGTGGTTGTATAAACACCCCTCGCTCAGTACTTAACACCTTAATAGATCATCCAATATGACGTTGAAGTCAAATAAACTATTAATTAATTCCACAATCAGTATAGAAATAAAATCAGGATTTATTGCTGTGGCATATCGGTTACATACACTGGGTTATGAGATAGATACTCAGACCTGACAAGTTGAAGTCATCTAAGTCATTAATAGATTGGATACCTAAAGTAAACACTATAATGACGTCGCGTCACAAGTTGGAGCTAGTTTGCGTAACGTCAAACGCCGTTATTTTAGATAAATATTGTCGGCGTTAATTTACCGTATTATTGTCATTATAATTAAATCCCGGACGCACAATTATATCAAGGTTAGCACACTTTTTGAGTTCTAATGTGTATTGGTGGCACATCCCAAGAATGGCAGAAATTAACTATGGAAAAATAAATGACAATTTACAACAAAGAAGCGATAATTTAGCGACAAAAATGGTTGATTGTAAATAACCACAACGCCTTTGTTGTTGTGCTATATTCTGCATACATGCGTGTGTTACGAGTTACGACTGAGGATTTTTTTATATCATTCTTAAATTAAAAACATACTAAAATGCATTTAACAAAAGTATACGAATAATATATGTACAGTAGATCCACATATAACTTATTTCAAATTATTTCTAACCTATCTCTATATATACATGTACATATCCAGTAAAAGGTATGGTTGTAAATATAATATTTTCCATTTAAAACTCTCCTTTCAGCATATTCATCACATGAATGATATTTTATAAAAGGGTTACGCATATAACCAATCAATGACATGCAAAAAGAAGTTTTACTTGTAGAATACACGAAACGTTTTAAGTAGACATTAACGTCAGCGTCGCCTAAAACGTGCCGTGGGACATTTCTGTGGACATGGATTATTACGTACCATTTTTTAATCCTTAGAGTAATTAACATCATATTACGTGTATAGATTCAGAAGAAAAACAATATTTTATTTTTTTAGTCGTTTTCTTGCAATTCACAAAGCACAAAACATAAAGAAGAAACGAAACTTACGGTTTACATAACGAACGTATTTTTGACGCAAGTGGGACATTTCTGTGGACATAGAGAAACAAGGAAAAATCATTGTTTATGTCATTTTATCACTTGAGTTTTCACACATTTTTATCTAGGAAAAAACAATATTTGAGTATTCTAATATTTAAAACGTGCGTTGAAAATGATAGGCGTAATTCACATTTTAAATTCTTACTTGTAGTCGAAACGGTATTTTTTCGAAATCTCTACATCAATATTTTTCTTCAAACCATGTTTATTTTTCAATTTCCGGTTCCGTTAAGCGAATCTACGGAACTAATATCTGAAGCACATGGTTTAAATTCTTGTCACGCAAAATTTTTACGCTTTTTGGCGTAAAAGTATTGACGAAAATTAGGTTTTACTGCAACTGCTCGACAAAATGTGTTACATCTCTACAACGTGTATTTTGTAGCTTTTTAGTATTTCAAACAAACTGACGTCTTAATCATTTATCATTTTTAAATAAAAACTAAACATTTGTGTAAAACATTTATTTCTCTTTAAAATGGTGTATAACATTATATAGTTACGCGACGGGTGAACAACAGAATCACTTAACAAGAAATAAAATCGCCACAAAAGTAAAATAGCTCCAACTTGTGACGCGACGTCTATATCAATTACAACGTGTTGATGTCAGTATCAATAAGGAATTGTGTATTATTAATTCCTTTATACAGAGCAGAGCAGAGCAGAGCAGAGCAGAGCAGAGCAGAGTGCTGGGAGGACCACGTTTTCCAAATTAACCTATAATATGATAACTCTAAAATTACAAAATTACGTAGCTTTTAAATTTCGTGGATTGTTATAAAATTACAATTTTGTGGTAATAATTCCTTAACTTAGCCTAATGTCATAATTACCTTGGAATTTAATCGCTTGCGAAGTTTAATTACCGGGTACGTCGAAAATTTAGTATCTCAAAAAATTCTCTCCCCAAAACAAAATTTCTCCCGCGAATATGACTGATTTTATAGTATTCAAACAAGATGGGCACTGATTGTTGACAATTCTACCAATACATCACCCTTATGTTTGGTTTGTAGAGATATCGACTTGTAATAAAATCATAAAGAAAGATGGACTTACCGTTCATTAGTTAGATAACAAGTACTTTATGTATACCGGTGATTAAATTTAGTTCCCGGTTTCATACGAGTACACTCAGTTGTGAGTTTTGTATGGCCATAGAAGTGGGGAACCAGGGGAAATTTAATTATAAAATTCACACGGTTGGGTGAAGTGGTTACTATACAGGTAGACTTCAATGAAAGGATGGCTTCAACGTAAATGGACACCTCATATAAATCAAAGTTGATTAAACATTATAGATGACTTATCTTATAAACCAACTCCCTGTATGACTTATTGGATTACTATAAAATTCAACTTGTAACACTTATTGCTATTGATAGAGCAAATAAAATCTGATCACTGTATGACTTATTGTCTTGCTATATAAATATAACTCAACGTGTACTCCTTATTGCAATTCATCTCGTTTATACTGCATGTAGTGTTTTAGTTCGATAGTAAGTTTACTTTGCTCTATTGAATGCTGATCTAACGAATTTCGTTATAAATCATGAGTCCACTTTATTTGCTCCATTGATATAACAAAATTCGTTATAAACCGTCTTGATTTCACTTTATTCATCATATCGATATAACGAATTTCGTTATACCTAATGATTCCGCCATTTATTCGCTCTATCGATATAACCAACCTCGTTTAAAATAATGATTCCACTCTATTCGCTCCATTAATGCACCGACGACCATGGCTATGATCGAACCTGAAACATCTCTTCTTTGTGTAAAGCTGTCGAAGTTTTGTTTCGGAATTCAAAAGTCGATGAAAGATTAACTTTGCAAGCATACATAATCCGTTTTATCAATTGTCTACTTGTATGTCAAGATGTAAATGAGACTGTCAACTGTCATTCTTTTCTTGATAAATAAATAATGATGTGCTGTAGCTGTTTTGAGATGTTTAAGTTTAGCAAGACGCTTCTCATAGTAACTACGTAATACTAGTACATTTAGTCATACATTTTAATAAAGGCTTAGTGTGGCATGTTCTTGAGCTGTGTTTGAACCCACGACCGACCACAGTCCCCATCGGTCGATGCCTCCCTCACCCGAACACAAACGCCCACCGCAGTGAATCGGACACTCCTGCTACATTAACTAAAACTATTGACAAACTTAATAACTTAATCCATTTATGACAAGTCAAGAAATCGTTTTTTATTGACTACATCACTATGTAAGGCAGTTTGAGACCTTTTTGAAATAGCAAATATGCCATACATTTTGTAAGTTTCGTATTTGCTAAGAAAGTTGTTCAAATAGTTGCATCGATTAAAAAAAGTTCAGAACAAAAACTAATCTATACGGATATGTAGGATTATGACTTGTGGCTTAATACCACACGACATGACAAATCCAGAGGCCTAAGTTATGTAATGACTGAAACTTTATCTTAGATACCAAATGCATTTTTCTTGTTAATTTGCGTTTTTGCTGTCATGTATAAAACCGCACCCTGTACCGTACCAGTCGGTGACCGGATTGATTAATTGGCATGGTAATTATACCGGTTGATTATGCATTGTCTTAAAATTATCGATAAACGTTCAATCAGTGAAAGTTATAAATGTATAATCAATGAAGGCAATAATTGATGTTACAGTTTATAGCAATTATCATCACAGAAAGTCATGCTGGTGGCAGCAGACTCGTTCATCAGCCGCATCGTGTATTTTTTGTATGAATTGGTCTGTGGACTTGACTAACCACTGATGTATGAGGATGCGCTGATAATAGCACATATAATTGAGGCAACACAGAATAGTCAGAAAGACGTTTCAACTTAGTATTGGTTAAAGACGTCATCACACGATCATCGAGAATTTCCTTAAAATGTTTCAATTAACAAACATTTATTTCACAAATTGAAAACAAATGTTGACATACATTGCATATAATAATAAGCCTGGTTACTCGAAAAGTGTGCTGAAAACAGACGTTATACCTATAAGTTACTCCCCGAAAATCACAATGAGTCAGTACTTCCTCATAGCGGTCATCAGTAAATTGTACAATTTACATTGTATTTGTGAATTGTATTATTATTAATACTAATTAAAAGAGACCGTACATATTGCATATTTTAATCAGACTCATTTTTTCTGGTATTTAATCGGTTAATTATGAAGTTAATTATGAAGTTATAGGCAGGTAAAAAATCAAGTTCTAAAAAAAATTTAATCAACCAGCAAGATTACAGATGGAAAGTTATATATTATGAAAGGTATCAGTAAGTGTATTCCAAAACTTCTGTCCGAGGACTTCCAAATGTGTTACGTTGCCATGGAAACGGGTGCCAAGTCGAAGTCTGGAAAACTATAAAACGTCATAGCTCGCGAATAAGAAGAGATGTGTTGCTGAAACTTTGTAAATTTTATTTATATGTTTGTAGAAATATTTATCAAGCAGTTTTATTTTCCTTACTAATGTATTTACACGAAAACGTGATGCACGTGCATTTTTGATAAAATAAGCATACTTAACTTATTATCTAAAATAACTAAAATAACTATACATTTTGATAAAATCTAGTTATTACTTCATCATATGAAAATGTTAAAATAAGTATATGTTTAATATCCTTTGAGTAAAAAAACTTTGAAAATGACTAAGGCGCAGAAAATGTTCTATTTTGTATTGTATTAGAGATGTTCGTAGTTGTATGAATGTTGTCTTTCGTTTGTAGAGCTAAATACACGATAAAATAATTATCAAAACATGTCCTCGTGAATTTAAGGGGAATCAGTCAAGGATGGGTTAAGTACAGTAATGCGACTTTCGTTTTACAAAATAGGCAAAAATAAGGTCGCGAAAATATATGACAATAGGAAATAACATATTTCTGGTTGCCAATAACGTCTGAAATATCAAATTATGTTATTTTGGATACTTATATGAACTTTCCGGTTTAATAACCGCTGCTCATTTTTACTTTAAAGCAGAAATACGAATCTAAATCAGTAATCTTATCAACTGTAACGTTTTTTGCGGCGGTCGCTACGTTGTATTGCGTTGTAAGTTGGCAGTTAGTTGGCAGTAAGTGGCACGCACGTTGCACGCGCATCGCACGAACGTGGAAGAACACGTTGACAGAACGCAGGTCGAACGCAGCGAATGTTTTGCATACATGAAAAGGACGGCGTCGTGTCTGCGTGCTCCGAAAAACGTACGGTGGCCGTACTGACCCCGTACGTATTCCTACGTGTCAACTGTTTCTTGATTCTGAACAAACGTCAGAAGAGCTCCGTATCATAGTACGTGTTTTATGGGCTACACAGTGCACAATACATATGTGCCTACTAATAGCCAACGTGACCGAGCGGGAGCATTTTATACCCAAAGATTCCGCGTCGTGTCTGCGGACTCACAAAACGTACGGAGTTGGTACTCGCAACGTACGGATTTCTACGTGCCATCTGCGTTTTTCAACACAAACATCACGTACTTGCTCGTACGTCTAGTTGTGACCACCGCTTTTGTGGATGACTTTACAGAAACATTGCACACAGCAGCGGCCTTAACAATGAACGAACTGTAAAATGCAGTTTTATGTGAAAGATGGTCATACACTTTTCATACACTTCCAAAATTCTACAAAGAAAGTTGTCTCGATACTTCGGGGATAAGATAGTTATACAATTTCAACATGACCAGGGAATATTAACATTGTTTTTTTTACATTGTTATGAATAGTACACTTTCATTCTCTGGTGCTATAAAGGCATGCTCAAAAATTGATTCCAGGAATTCCAGAGTCTACTTACCATCAAAGAGTACAGCCATCCAATTTCATTGGGTTCCTATTATCAATTATTTTAGCCAAACTGAGCTGTAAAATGCTCTCACATAAAGTCTTTCCAAACCCTATGTGGTATTAATCAAGACAGAATACCCTAAAACCAGCCTGAATTAGTTCTAATCACCACCGAGTACACCTATTTCAGGATCTAAGAACATGCATACAGTTCATATCTAATATAGTACTTAATGGTCCATTAAAACCATTCCTATAGGGCTCTAAATACTAGAATACAGCCAATACAGTATTCCCTATTGGTTTCTCAAAACTACCGAATACAGCCATACCAGGTCTTACGGGTTACCACCATTACCAACCACAGCCATATTAGCCCCAAATTGGCACTCATAACCAAAAGTATGGTACTATCAGACCATAAAGGGGACTATACATCACTACATACAGCCATGCCGGGTACAGAGGAATACTGCGTGTACTTGTGCTCACAACCACTGAGTACAGCAATATTAGATCATACAAGGTACTCATCACTATTGGATACAGCGAACAATGTGGTTTGGGGTAGTCATGATTCAAAACTTGTTTCCCAATCCACCTTAATAGATTAGTATATACCTTGATATGTGGTTTCATAAAGCTGTGGTTCTCCATTCGTGACTACTAATTTACTAGTCTCTGTTTGGCTGAAGTGCCCTAATGGACGAATTCTTAATACAGAAGGTATGTTACGCAAACATCACTGACAAATATGGAAATATTAGCCAAGGTTTTAAAAAAGGAAATGATGAAATAAGACAGGGAAGATCGCACTCAACTTAACCAGCCGAGTACAGAAAACATAACAACAGCAAATACTAGTAACACAAAGACACTAAACAATGCCCACATATAACCTAGTGTACAAAGCTAAAGTTCCCACTTGAGAGTTTTTAAAAGAGTTGTATAACCTAGTTTCAACAAAGTTATATCAAAATTGGTGAGCGCAACTGACCAAATGAGGCGTTGCTGCGACTTGACCTAGTTTTTATACCAAACACAAGAAACAAAACCGTAAAATCCAGCGACAAAACAATGCACCAAAACCGTTCGTATGAGTATACGTTATTTTATGTAATTATTCTATTTAGGGTATTTTTTTATCTTGAAAAACATAGAGCTTTCAACTTTCAGTATTGCAAAAGAACCCAGGTATTCACCATAAAACTTCTAATATACATGTATTCTAACAGTTAACAATAACAATAATGTCCCATATCGACATTCAAATACATGTATCTTTGGAAAACAATTCGCGGCTTTTTTAGCACAGAAGATCTTCCAAGAAATAATGTTTCGCACTACTTTTTATGGTTTTATGTTTACCTTAAAAAAACTTCTTCTAGTAATATATAATAATATAAATAACAGTCAGAGTACCTGCTATCACATACATGTACGAGGGGTGATCAATATATTCGAGGACTTTTCATCTAGCAATTTCATATTGGCAGCAAGACTCAAAGCCATTTAACATCATTCGGAGTAAGATGTCTCCGACCGAATGCACTAATAAAATTATTTAATTCATACCATGAGCGCGTGATGTTGGACGTCACGCGACGTCATTCCAAGCGTCACCGTCGGAGCAGCACATAGCTCCTTTCTGGACTGATATCCGGTCCTATGTATGAGACTGATTTTCTTTTACTACTGAAATAAGTAGTTAATAGCCAAATCTGGAGTGTGAGGTGGAATAAAATGAGTATCGATGCGTTATTGGAAACAAAACTCGGAAAAGGGCGATCGGCTTTACAAAATTAGATTATTCCAATTAAGAATGAAACACGATGTACCAGGTTTAGGGCGTAATATCGAAATAACCCTTTTGATTTAGAGTCAATAATTAAATGTTTTGTAGCCTATACTAGTCTTCGTTTTCGCCAGTTACATTTGGTTGAGAAATGTGCGTCTTATTTCGCAGAATTTAATGGAAAGTGTCCCTAACGCGGTGTTATTTTTGCTGTTTATCCTTATTTTATCGACTCAGACTTTTGACAGAGACCCTACAATCACATGAACAACGGAATCATATGAAAATGGCTGATTGGGAGCGCCCAAAATCCATGCACAATTTACTCAAGTCATTTTGGGGATATCGCGAGGATTTTACAAGTTTCGCGTTATTTTTCATACATGTAGCACGTCGTGTCTCAGAAATAACGTTACGTCCGAGATGCTCGATGGTGCGTGCTTCGCCATGGTTACAAAAAGTGACGTTATCAAGTAAATAATGACGTTATCATAAAGTAAATTAGTAGAATCGCGAGATAATTGATTGATCTACATAAGCTTTTAATCCCATCACTCTAGTTCCGATATTGCAAAATGGAGAAGGAAAGTCCTCGATTATATATATCACCCCTCGTATGTAACAAAAGATGATGTAGATCTACAACATACTGTATGGTATATGATTGAATAATTTGCGACTACTTATCAAATCTTAATGTACGTTTTGTAGTTTGACATTGAAATGACATTGACATGGAGTGTTCATTTTCACTTCGATTTAGAGTACATGTAAAAGTTAACACGAATAAGGTTTTTACGAACATTAAGTATACCAATACAACGGCAACTTTATATTTAAAAACTTAGAATTTTAAAAAATGGAAACAGCTATCTAAGAATTCCACCTCGGCCAAGACGTTCAAGCATAATACTGTCTGTTGTTTTTATATTTGAAATCTCAAATTGAACTAATAAATACAATATATCTGCCTACAAAGTATTTAATGGCTTTAAATACCAACTTGAATACAATACATCGGCTAAAACAAGCAAAGAAGAGTGAAATATCCATTTTCCCGCTATTTTCATAATTTGACCTTGACGTGACCTTGACCTTGTGGTTGGTTTCAAGTTCTTTAACTGTACAGTATAGAGTAGATACAAGTTATGATAATACAAACACTTATTTATGCATGTACCATAAGAATGACAACTTTATATTAGAAAACTTAGAATTTCAAATTATGGATACAGTTACCTAAGAAAATCTTCTCAGTCAACATATGCATGGCATCATAATATCAGTTTTATCATTTTGAATTGAAAACTGAACTAGACATTTAGGAATATATTCTAACAAACTATTTTATCACATTTAATGCCAACTTTAATTAAAAACATTTGCTATAACATGAAAGTTAGAGAGAAAATATCCATGTTCAATTATTTTTCAAGATTTGTCAATGAAATGACATTGACCTTGACCTTGACCTTTAAGTGGTCAGTACAGCATGTCAAGTTAATGTTCGTCATTAAATGAATAATATCCTGTCAGTTAATACATAAGTGAAAATCACATTAGATAATATACTTTCGTAGATCGATGTATTCGTGAATTATAATATATGGCGGCCATCTTGGACGCCATCTTGGATTAAGCAAAACGCTATATTGTTTCGTGAAAGACACCCGACTATTTTTAATCAGCAGACCTACCCAAACATTTTGGTATATAACATCTCTTGTTGCCATTCATAGCAGACCCCTTTAAATTTTAGTCAATTTTCACCAGACCATTAGGTATGTGATTGTCTGCACATTTATGTTACATTGAAGAAAATAAAAGGTATTTTACGTTACTTGTACCTGATACAGTTGCTTGATTGGTATCATTATGATAAAATCAAACTTTAATATAGCGATTATATGTCATTTTAAATTATATTTTTTGTTTTCGGCAAAGCAATTACATTACCGCCATTTATCAATTCGACTTGAAACTGACCACATCTGCTACATCTGATAACAATTTATAGCAATTGTAACGTAAACTACACATTATTAACACAAAGTTAAAGCAATCTGATAAATGGCCACCTTCCTTCCTGACATCATATTGTTTTAGTGAATTAATTTGACCAATTTGGAATACCCCACATGATATAATGTATGTATTATACGGGTAAACATCATTTACGCACGTGTAACGTAATTGACAATGGATGTGAACGTACAAATATGAAAAGAGGGTTGGAAATATGTTATAAATCTATAGCATTGACAAATGTTGCAAGAAAATGATATCAATTTGCTTACGTTTACTTTTAGTGGGTAGTAATTCAAAATTTTCTCACTTCGACGAATAATTAGTTTTTCGCAGAGACCCAATGTAACCTCCGTTACCATGGCAACGAGACATGTTTAGAGTTTCTCGGACAGCAGAATATGAAAGCCTAACCCTTGCAGATTAAAAATATACCGGTCCCGTTCTGTAATCTTGCTGGTTGATTAAACTTCTTTTTTAAGGCCGCTACAGATATTTTCTTCCTAGCCTATTAATACAGTTAATTAATTACAACCGGAAGTGACCAACCTGCGTCTCTGTGGAATGAGTGCTGTGATCTTGTGGTGATCCGGTAGTGGAATCACGGTCATACGGCGCATGCTCGCGCGACTTTCAGCAGCACGATGCATGTTTTTGTCGTTGTCGTCGTCGTTCGGCGGGTAATATCCAAACTAACACATAAACATTTTAAATTCTATATTCCAACACAATAATTTCACAAATCCGACAAAATTAATATTTTTATTCAATTAAATCCACTATCCATACCATGGACAGACGTGCATATTACATAAAAACACTTATATGTAGCCCCTAGTTTCGTAGGCACACGCAACTACATAATGAATCAAATTGTACTCAAGAATATATATACGACTGTTAAAAGTGCTTTTATAAATTCTACTGTTTAGTCAGCTCCTTAATTTTTGTTGACTTTATATTTGATTGAAAGCGTTCAGTGAGTAAGATTATAACCATAATAGCGTACTTGAAGCACATTAGAGTTATCACGCGGTGAACTTTAAAGTTAACAAGTAAAATCCATCATCGCCCAGATATATAAGTAAACGTTCAAAGTTTAAAAATCCTTAAAATCATTGAAAATATCAATATATCAAATTTTTCCTACTTTTAAATATCGTACTCCACATTTTCACTTCCCGATAACGAACAATTAAATTTTATGAATATAACTTTATCAGGTAGATTGGTAAAGTCAGTAATGAATTATGTAAGTCTTTTTGTTAGTATTTCTTATAAGGTGGCAATTTTCTTGAAATATCTAGGGTCATAAGTACATAACAATACTTTGTTGAGTAAATATTGAGAAATACTTAGTTCAAACGGTAGTGATTTGTTTTCATATGAGCTTATCTAAGCAGTCGAAGATTTAGAGAGTTTTATAAAGTTTTAGAATTTCGAGATATAACATAACGGTGATATTCATCAACGATGTACTTGAGCATTTTACCACTCTAGTGATGTTTCATTGTTTGTAGACCTCATAGTGAATATTGACACGGCAAATACAATTTCGTTTCAAACATAAAATATATTTTTCAAGTGCTTTTTTGTGATTACTGAATGGCGATATTAGCCCTTAGAGTCTATGCGACATTAGCCCTAGTGTCGGCCAATGGCATAAACTCAGGTCGCGATGTCTCAAGTGCCCAAGATTTGTGCTTGCGAAAAACTAATGAATTTTCTTAATGACATATTGACCACTTTTGTCTAAAATTCAATAATTTACGAGCTTTTCTATGAATAGTTCAATAAAGTAAAATATCATGTTCGTGTCCAAGTTTTTTGGCGACAAAATATATTGCATTATAAAGGGATTTTCGCAATACAAAGTTGCCAAATCTGAAAACCTGACAATCATGAAACACTACAACCGTATATATACCATGATTTCTTTATTATACAATGTACCAGTCAAAGGGTTCGATGCAACATAATCATAAGGGATGACATTATATTAAACAAAACTTTACCTTTAATAAATATGTTGCTAATATGAACAAACAGGAGCGTAGTAAAAGAGTTACTAAAGTACACTTCATTAATTTACAAGCCTTGTCAAAATAATATAAACTGATCATAAAAGTTAAATTTATATGCACCACATAAATTAACATTCTAATTTCGAGTGTTTCGTATCACGATATTAGTAGCATCTATATTTGACGGAAACCTAGTGGAACATACACCAAAATGTTGACATATTTGAGTATACAGACGAAAGTTTCTGGCAGATGGGACTCAATTACAGTCCCGAACACTCAGTAGGGGACTATCTCAAATAAACGGTGCTTGTAATACTTTCCCAAGCTTTTAGTGAGTTTGAAAATGTCGTATGATTGAACTATTTGTTAACAACAGGTGAGTTAAAATATTTTTATGAACAGAAAAAGAATGTGTTTTGAAGAAATATAAAAATCATTGTTATATGCTTACATTACAGCCCGGCTCTCCTTTCTCCTGTCCAGCGTCGGAACAGTTAATCCAGCCGGTAACGTGTTTGAAAACGACACCCGACGACCATCCCGTCGGCGAGGTTGTTCCGGTGTGAGACTTGAACGGCCACTGGGTGGCGACGACGAAGAATCCACCGGAGACGTATTCCGACGTCGGGAATGCATTTTATAATAAAACCTCAAATTTTCAATTTCGAATTATTTTTCTCTATCATACGCCCCACTTCACTGGGAAATGGACTTTTATTTAATTGTGTACGAGTATTTTCGTATGTGTATATGGTTGTTTATTTCACTACAAACAATTTCATATATCGAATGAATTTGGAGCATTTTGTATTTGTGATAAATAAGCCAAAAAGTGTAAACAACGGTTTTGTTAACTAAGGGAGACAACTGCTGATTTAATAATCCGTGAATTTTAGATTTGTCTCCCTTACAATAATATTTAATAGGGTTGATGACACGGCTTGTTTTCCGATAGAAATGTCTGGAATTCATACATAAAGGTAAAATCAAAACACTGCAAGTATTATTGACAAGTGACAGACATCGGCGAGTTGATATCTTGTGGAAAACAAAACAAATATCAAATAAAAATCAATAATATAAGTACACTACTAAAGTCAAACAGACTTTCGTAACTGTCTGCGACTAAATGTAAAATTATTACTATCATACACAATTTCAGCATGTTTAAAAGCCTTACCGTGAAGAATCATAGTCTATAAACGAGTGGACTTCTATACTGCAATAAGGCATACACATTGAATTGTATACAGTACCCAAATAAGAATGAATTAGCAAACCCATCTAGTGAGAGTAAACGAGACAAATACAAATGAAGTGACTACAATAACAATACATGTACCACTTTGTACTTTCAGGACCTATTTTGTTATACTACGTTGAGTGCCTTGGCATATTTTGTATGGTAATAAAGAACCTGTCATCGTTACATATTAACATCATAGGAAAGGGGCAATATGTAATCAAGTAAGTTGTACATCCTATGCCAGTCACCATTTAGTTAAGTGTAAAGGGAAACAACTGCGTTATTATGATTGTCTTTATTTCAATCTTATCAGGGGAGATCACTATCGTAGAACTTGCTTTTAGAATAAGGACACACAGGAAAAACATTACAGCCTGATGTTTATAAATGATATCACAGTACGAACCATACCAAACACCAAACAATCACTTTTATAGAATATGACCAAATGAAATATAAACAGGATTACATGACATATAAACAAACATGTGGTGTATCGTAAAAAGAAACACAAACACTAGAAGATCAAACAGTTTTGGGACTCATGTTACATATTGTTTAAGTTTTACGCCATATCTATTATATCATGTCGCCTAATCAGAATAATAATCTGATATTAGCAAAATCTCTGTTTTGAGGGGTGAGATATCTTCCTAAATAATGCTTTGATAGATCGGGACCGGGTACTCGTGCAACAGTGATAGCATGTAGTTGGCTGAGATAATGAGCAGTCATATTATAAACTGCGCATTTCGAAACGTCTCTGACCATACTAATCGAGAATAAAAAAGTACTACATGTAGTTAATGGTTAAATCCTAAATCTGTAAAAGACAAATATTAAACGTGAGAAGTTGGAACACATACAGCATGTATAAACTGGTCACCTTACATTGTATCATAAGGCTTAGATATGTAAAGTTACCTACTTATATGGGAGTGAATAAATCTTTTAGACAAATATTGTAAGTTATCAACTATATTGGAAGGTATAAGACCTTGTTACCGGTTTAAGTCAAGAACAAACATCAAAGCCATAAAGTTTAACACCTTTCGTAATAACTGGACTACCGTTTGTAGTAACACGTAGATCATAAAACATACGAAAAATAATTAATGTAACCCCCAGTATACCATGGCTGAAATGAATATTACGGAACGCTGTACTAGAATCCAAAATTGTCCAGGCGAGGACACTGAACGTCCAACCAACAGCGCTATCGGACCAAAGCACTGGATTTCTAACATGTCTAATGTTGGTTCGATTCCCAGTGGTGATAGGTCACTTAATTGTATGGAAAACTGACATGACTGATGCCGATGTTCACTACTGAAGCCAAGCTGATTTCTAAGTGAATCAAGAACAAAATAAACATTCATATTTATTTGGAAATGTTATATGCCTAAAATTTAAAATTTTGTTGAACGACAAACGAACGTTGCCTTTATGCGGACATTCCAAGTCGTATTTTACAAATAAATATAGCAGGCAAAAAAGAAACGTCTCATATAATAAAGTGTTTATATCGCACTTGCTAGAACACATACTAGCATCACATGGTCAAGTCTACTAAGTATTGTGTTGGCAAGCAGAAACATCATTAAAAAGCACAACTTATGAATATTGTTTAGAAAAAAATAAGGTTAGCAATTGCCGTTAACTTTAGTCTTTAGACATGTAACCCGCTTTTTGGCTGAACGAGATGAAAACACGGGATGTATTCATGCTTGCGCTTGATGGCAATAATGAGTTTCAATTAGCTGTAATATCATTTATGATACGATATTCACGGGTACACAGGGTGTTTTCCTCAGTCACAAAATAATACTTATTTACTGAGATTTAGAAGCCACACAAGTAACGCCATTTGTAAATGAATTACAAAGAGCTAGAAAAAAAATTCTAGCAAGTGACAAGACTAAGTCAGTTAGATTTTTACTAATCAAACAAGATTATTTTTCAGGAGAGAATGAAATATGTCGACAATCGACACCATCCTTGTTGCCATTTTCTTTTCTCGAGCAGCATGTACGATGTTGCTTCTAAAACAAAAGAGGCTCAAACCAAAGAATCGTCTATAAACTTTTAAAAAAATGTAATTAGAAACACTTTGACTGAAAAGACCAAAGGTCAAGAACTAAGATTGCTATGGACGTGTAACTTTGTATTTTTAATCTGACGATAACAGAACCCTGTACATGCGAACAAATCATTAACCAAACTGTGAAATATATTATGTTTTATCCTTTATTTGCTTGATTTATTTTATAACATATCAATATGACGTTTAATAAGATATTAATCTGATTTTGTACTTAATATATAGAATTGAATCTAGTTATGTTGTTAAACCGGTATGTTTTACATATTATTACGATTATGTAATGAATTGAATTGAACTAGAATTAGAATTTGACGAAGTTTTGACTTTGACTGATAATGCGTGTAAAGAAGTGTGTACATTGTACTTCTTTGCCATTTGTAAATACGAATTTCAAAATATCCACATGATATCTAACATCGTTCTAGTTGTCATGTTCTTTATATCTTAAACACGATATTTTCCAAGTTGAAGACTAGGTGTCTTTCAATCTCCATCTGGACCATTGGTAAGTTTCTCTGAGCAAGAGTAACCTACATGCTCCACTCCACCAAGGTGTAAATTGATACCTGTGAGGGCAGTGTCAATTTCTGGGCACCGCAGATCGATGTTGGCTGCCACGACAACAAGAGAGAAATACAAATGTAGTCTCCCCATATAGACTCGAACGAAGGTTTCATTAGGTAGCCCAATGACCAAGGGAAGTTAAAATGTCAAAGGGTGCTTGAAAGGCTAAACAGCTGAAAAAAGCCATTGAAGAATGGTAACCGTTTTTAAAAATTGAAATGCTTAACTGACCGATACTTTGTACACACTTGTAAAAGTAAAAATATATTCACAAACCGGAAGCGGAGTTAACTTCACTACAACATTCAACAAGACCAAAAGAGCAAACTTGTACAAAATGCTAGCTAAACAATTGGAGTGGGCCCGGATAAAATCACAGTTACTGAGATTTGGTGCATTTATGTTGATTATACAAGTTACACAAATGGTCGATATCAGTATGGTAAAAATAGAGTACTTACGATAGAATTGAAGCTAGGCCCATTTGTGCTTTCCCAAGTTTTTTCAAGGCGGTCGACATTTTCCGTATACTTTTCTCCGCGTGGTTATCCTGATTTTGATTGAGGGCGGATTTAGCAAGGTCAAACATTCCCCCGCCCAGAGATCCATCACTTTGTCTGTTCACAGAGTGCCGATCAGAATTTCCACTTCCCGACGACATTGACATACGTTTCATAGTTTTCCAAACTTGGTCCGTACCTTTACGGCTGTTATCCCCATCCCCCGATTCGGACTGAGCGATCTTGCTGATCGGTAACTTCTTAAACAACCCTCTCATACTGGAGGCACTTCCGGTGCTGCTCGCGTTACTTTCCCGACGAGATGCCGCCGCCGGAGAAGGTGATTCCGACGAACCTTTATCCGACGAAGCCGAAGCACGACTGTTAGATGCTAACTTTGCCCAGGACATATTAAACCAATTATTTCCTAATTACGCCGATCAATTTTTGCCAGAAATAATGTTTAAATGTTTCCGATTTGATAATTGCTCAAAATCCGCCACAAATCGATGGAAATGTTATTTTACAAATGTATATCCACGCATTTTTGTATCACACAAACTTTAAATCCAAAGCTTACACTTTAGCACATTATACCAAATCACCAGATTTAAAAAAAATAAAGTATCACAAATAGTTAAACCTCTTAACTCCAAAACAACAATTCATGACACGGCTCTTCTCGTTTCTAATTTCTACCGCTAACTGGTCACTTAAAATGGCATTTTGACGAAATGGTAAGCGATACCCAATATACAACGTACTAACAAAAGTGCATAACGAGCACTTTAAAGTAAACTTTCACCCTATACAATAAGTTTCAATTATCCCAGAAAGTCCATAAATTTTTGTAAAAAATGACGGACTTGTCACGCGATCTGTTATTTCTCAGGTGTGAAATGAGACCATGGACCTGGACACCACTTCACTTCATAACTCGTCAATTCTACATTCAATGTCCACTGATACTCTAGGAAAATCCGAGCGTCCAATTCAGCCATTAAACTAACTTTGGTTATATTGACTTTAATCATTGACCGCGAGCTTTTTAATTGCGGATCTGTATAAAGAGTGTTTATATATTCTTTTATACGAGAGATGTCAATATTATTTTTAGGCAAACGTGCACTTAGATCGGGGAAATGACAAACATTGTGTCGATCTGTGGTGTCAAGTTCTGATTCAATGAACACTAGTGATATGACGAACGGTTTATTGAAATTGTCGGAAGGTTTAGATCAGACCGGAGCGCGGAATCAATTTTACAGTTGCCTGAAGGCGGGTGGAATGCCAGGCGCTATTGTCGTGTCTGTATATCTTTGAATTGCCAGTGCATTCAGCATTTTATTGTTAGCTTAACAAGCGCTGCGGGTACATATTATTATTTTTTAAGCAACTTTTGTTATAAACTTCATACAAACATTGGAGTGCATTAGGTCTATTTTAGTATCCACCCGGACTGTTAGGATCTATCCAAACGTACAATAGACTGTGACGTCATCAAGCTGCGCGAACTCATTAGATACAACTTTCCATAATGTTCAGACTCATATTTGAACCCTTCAGTAAAATCAACTTCAAATCGACTTCCACGAAAATAACAATAATTTATTCTACCTCGTTAAATTTATATTTTAAGTACGAAAGTCGTGTGAGCTGTCAATAAAAATCATAACAATTCGTGGTTTGAACGCTTGACAACATTCCGATAATGGAAAATTATAATTACAATTTGGTTTGTAGTTGGTTATCAATCATTTCCGTAAATTATGAAAACAACTATGTATTCTTTTTTAGCGCTAAATTTACATTGTGTTGGGGATATTATATTAAAACAAATGCCTGTCAGTCTAATACTAATATTCTAGTAGAAATTTTCCTGTCAAAGCCAAATGAAAAACATTTTATTGTTAACACAAATCATAGCATGAAAACTTTCCCAATATTGAAACAACTATACACACTGTAATATTATTATACGGTAAATTCTTCATGGTCAATAAAAATGAGATTTCAAACCATAATTATAGGAATTAGCGTAAATTACAAGTTGACGTCAAAATCTATAAAACACTAAAACACACTGTAGGAGAAAGTTTTTCATAGT
The DNA here is from genome assembly GCA_963678985.1 of Spisula subtruncata. Lineage (NCBI taxonomy): Eukaryota > Metazoa > Mollusca > Bivalvia > Venerida > Mactridae > Spisula > Spisula subtruncata. The sequence continues at coordinate 52,244,026 of OY787664.1, read as the reverse complement.
TCATTGTCCTCAGCAAATTTAAGTGTACTATTTACTACAAAACCTATAACAACCGCGTACAATGGCTTGCAGTAGCATTGGAACCACATCCACAATGAACAGTTATGTAAAATGAACAACAACAACAGTAGCATCATCAGCCACAACATCATCATCATAATCAGAAGCATCAGCAGCAGCAACAACAGCAACAGCAGCAGCAACAACAACAGCAGCAGCAGCAACAACAGCAGAATCAGCAGCAACAACAGCAGCAGCAGCAGAAGTAACAGCAGTATCAACAACAGCAGCAGCAGCAGCAGTAGCAGCAGCAACAACAACAGCAGTAGCAGCAGCAGTAGCAGCAGTAACAGTATCAACAGCAGCAGCAGAAGCAGCAGTAGTAGCAGCAGCAACAACAACAGCAGTAGCAGCAGCAGTAGCAGCAACAGCAGTAGCAGCAACAGCAGTAGCAGCAACAGCAGCAGAAGAAGCAGTAGCGGCAACAACAACGGTAGTAGCAGTAGGATTACATCACCATTTGTAGAGTAATATTTAATTAAAGCATGAAGCAACACCAGTACCATATTATGTGTGTGAAATATTTACATTTCGTAAAGTACAAGTGAAACAACGGTGTTTCAAGAAGCATCATTAACAATCAAATTAGCAGTTTAACTGGATGCAAGATTTCTGACCGGTCCCAACGATCTTAGTTACATTGTAGCGCGAGGATTTGATCATAGACTGTGATAAGCTTAATCGCATACCAAAGTAGTGCCCGAACTAGTTGATCCACGGACCAGCACCAGGATAATGTAACTGGGTAGTTACAGATCTGGGCCAGTATTTATAAAGCATCTTAAGTGAAAACTTAAATATTTCGACTTAAGTTAAAATGTTGAGCTGCTCATATTCACAAGAAACAAAAGATAGCCCATATTTTCTATAAAATTACTGTAGCTCTATACAGAAGCTTCTAAACAATGTAAATAATTGTGAATGTTATTTTTCCTGTTTAGCTGATACTCTTAAGGAAAAGTTGAGATTTTAAGAAAATTCTAAGTATTCACTTAAGATCCTTTATATATTCTGGCCCAGGTCAGTTAGCAAGTACCGCATTATTGTGACAGTATGTTGTCTCCGAGTTACTGCCGACAAAACACTAAACGATATAGTTACCAAGCAAACATCATAATTGCAATTACCATGGCCAATCATAAAGAACTAATTCCTGTCACGGACAATGCCAGGTAAAATCCATATAATGGTTTAAGTTACTTGTTCCATATTAACTGTTGAATGACAGCACAGTGGAGGATATAATTATTGGTGCTTTAATCTCCGATGCTGGGTATCAGATTTCAATAAAATCAGTAAAAATATTTGAGAATGAAAAGGTCAGTCAATGTTTGATGGGATCAATACCTATGTGAAGATGTCAGTCAGTGAGAGATGGATTGGAACAACAGTAGACTAGTAGAATATTCAGGACTGTAAAATCATATGTTTTCGCGAGGCAAAATTTCTCGAATTAGTCATTTTAAAGTAGTTCGCAACTAAATTTGTAAATTGTCGTAAAATTGTCGTAACTATGATACACAAAAGAAATTTACTTCGTTTTTTGTTACGCAGGGCAACTCTGGGACACCGTACTAATTATAATAAATTTACGTTTCGATGACTTTGTTTTTAATCAAGACTAAATTATCCTGTACATTGAATCAACATTATACTTTGGGATTAAATAAACGATCGACACAATAGTATTGTAGAATTATTGTGATACAGTTCTATACATAAATGTACTCAGAGTTTATCAGATTATAACACCAGTATTGTGTTGATATGAGGATGACCAACTGACTGATACTCTGATTAATAAATCTCTGCTCTGCTCTGCTCTGTTGTGCTCTGCTCTGCTCTGCTCTGTTCTGCTCTGCTCTGCTCTGCTCTGCTCTGTTGTGCTCTGCTCTGCTCTGTTGTGCTCTGCTCTGCTCTGCTCTGCTCCCTTCTGGTCTTTGTTGGACTCTTCTGCTCTGTTGTTCTGACTATACGTTATAGTAATCATGCAGGAGACCACCCATACTTTTACATGTTACATTCGCACATTAAATCAATTAGAGTTCGATTAAATAAACTATAAAATAACATTCACAACAATAAGATCACCATATAAGCCGTTGGCCTACATAATTGACATTATCTGATTAAATATAGATGGGGTTAAACTATCGGACGCCATCCATTATGTGCATGGCATACTCACAACCGTGGCAATCAAATCAATTAATTAAATATTAATGACTTTAATGAATTGCGCACCCTGTAGTACATGTTCTATGGTACAAGTAACGACCATACTATAATTATCAATAATTGTCAACTGGTGATTTCAACCACAAAATAATTAATGATGTTGCAATAAAATATTAAATACACTATTAATTAAAGTTTTAATTGCGTACACAAAAGTTATGTGCTTCGATAGTATGTTTCAAGCGGTGACACTTATGACTATCATAGGTTGAAGACGTAACTCCATCATTTGATTCACTTGGTGCCACTTCTAATTTTTAACTAGATAATAAATAATTTCATTCAAATGCCGAGCATGGCCTTTATTTGCCAGTAAACTTTCTGCTGAAATGTGGCTGGCATATACGTGTACGTATAATTATGAGTGCCTCCGCCCGGATTTGAACCCAGGTCGCCAGATGAGACGACAAGTGCACTCGCCACTGAGCTACGGAGACATTCACGATTACAAGTACAAAATGTATGAGCCTGAATGATACCTTTCAAAAACGAATTTTCGCGAATGCAGTGACTGTTCATAATGTTGTTTTAAAATACTAATAGATTTCAATGTTAGGCAACAAAACCTGTACATACATGGTAAAATGATACTTATAAATGAACACCTGAAATGACCGGACACTTTACACGCTTTAAACCCACGATTCCGTCATTTTGTAGAAGAAAATGTAACCAAGTTAGAACTTTCATAACATAGAATATTGTATTCTTTGCGAGAAAATCTACTTTAAAAACGATGGTCATTCTAGACAGACTTTGGAAAAGTGGTCTTTGTCTGAATAGTAGGCATTTTAGTATAATTATACTCATATCATACCTTCCAAGTACTCCTATTAAAGTGGAGTTTCTCCTATTTTCGTTGTTAATTTCTTGTTTTCCAAGTTCAACTTTGAACAAATGTACATTTGATTCATCTATGATCTTCTGTTTAATACATTCCTTGTTTTTGCATCTAAATACCTTTTAAATCACATTTAAGTGCATCTTATGATATGTTTTGCTTGATCATTTCTATGTTGGATTTAACTGGCTTGGCAGGTATGCTCATAGACATATTTTTTAAAATTATTTCTCCAAATTTGGAAATTATATACAAACAAGTACCTGTACTAATTTATATAGCAGAAGATAAACTTACGATGTGACAGACGACCGTCTACGACCACGTGACCCATGCACATGGTCTACTTGTAGAAGATTCAGTTGTAATAGCTCACCGATCGATCCCCTTTTAGCAAGACTTCCACGTCGGCTCCATGACGGCGGCACGGATAAGTTATCATTCTCCGACGAACCACGTCGGCTGCCGGGCATTTTACACACAGAAAATTGAATAAGCCGACAAGTTACACAGTCAGCGTTGGGTTATCAGAATTTGGTTTTACAATAAATAAATATACATGTAGCTAACATGTACAAAACCTGTATTCAAAAACACCACACAAACCCCAAGACTATATTCCACATGTATGTTCCTCAATCACATTATGTACAAATCATTGATATGCCCCCGATTTCACCCTGATTTTAAGTAAAGTCAAATATTACACGGTAGTTTCTGCTTTTCTTTACTAACACATTTTCACAAATTTAGCAAATGTGAACTGGAGCCTATAAGGTGCTATACATTTATATAAAACACATCTCATAGAAATCAAAAAGTCAATAAGGATATCTGGCCCATCTATCATACTTTATTTCCACAATGTCAGATAGGATCAAATCAGATTTTCTGGCGGGGAAAAGTTCATCCCGTCTCAGTACGGGACGATGATGGCATTTTTCCTGTCCCAGAACTGTTTCCGTCGACGGGTCACTTTGTCAACAGGGACTTATACGGAATCTGGCCACAGAAAACATCACCTTCGGTTGAAGCGTTTCTATTGAGGGGCTGCGCTTAAATGCACGACGGCTATTGCTAGAAATGATATGTCAATAGGAATACGCTAACACACGTACACAAACACTTCTTAGAGTTAAACATATCACCCATGTCTTGTCGTTTCTTTGAAATAGGAAACTTAACAACCAGCAGCCCTTGGCTTGTCATACACTTGTTCTACTTCCGGAAATGGCGACACCGGCACTTCCGGTAAACAAACATTGTACGTGTGCAGTTAGATCAAATATTGACCGACTGTCAAACGTATACAGCAAAGTTAACATAACATAGTGCAGTCTGTTTGATAATGCTTCTATTTGTTTTTACTCTTGAGTAGACTGACAAAAATGTGAAATCACGGAAGCCACGGGATCTTACATCTATTTTAAGACATATTTGTCGAAAAAAACCAACTAAATTGAACCAGTGCATATACTATTTTATTTCAATCGGATTAACATCATATCCTCAAACCCGCTACGCTATGAGCTTGCCATAAGGAAAATCCAGTACTTTAGTCAGATTGTATTTTATTTATACCTACACACTTTAATACCAGTACAATTACAAGAGGTTCTAAAAGACCTAAATTACAGGTCGTCATCATAACTTATATTTCTCCTAAATTGTAGAATAGAAATTGAACCAGGCAGAACATGATTAGGTTTTATCATATACATGTTTCTTCCATATGTAATACAATGTTTCGAACAATGAATAAATTATCTACAGAGTTATGACCCTTGTTCCAAAACTGTTTTTCGTGAAATTCCTTGTTCCATTTTACATGATTCTCGCAGTACTTACGACATCCTTGGTAATTTTATAAAGTTTTAACTGACCTTCAAAGTCATGTTGTAAACAGAAAGGCAATGTAGCAGTATATAACCTATTTTAACCTGAAAAACTCAGCTAAGCAAAAACCAATGTAACCAGCCCACATGATGTACACTCTCAGATCACACCGTATAAACCAAATCACTACTTACTAAGTATAGGATAACTATGAAATTCAACTTGTATCATTTATTTCAACTAAAAGCACATGTACGTGTACATTATGATAACTGAATGACTTATTGTCATACTATATAATTCAATGAGTATGCCTCATTGCAATTGCTGGAAATCGACTCAATTATTCACAGTGTAGATGATAAATGTTAACACGGATACTTATCATACTGCAATATTCAATATCTAATATTGTCGTAACTTGTGGTACGATCCTCAGCAAAAGTTTCTCCGTTGATATGTTATATATATATATATTTCTATGTAGATTTCGATCCGGTCCCTAATATATAGTCTGCTCAATCAGGCCCGGTGATTATAAACATTGGAGAAGGTACTCGATCCTCCAACTCATACTCCGTACTCCAATTTGAGCATTTCTTAGTTTTAAAAACTGCTGTAACTTCTTTATTACTGAATGGCAACATATGATATGGGGGTTCATTTTCTTAATTAGATCATTAGCTACAATTTGGTGTTGGTTTTGATGCAATATTCTAAAAAAGCTGTTTTTCAAGGTGGAGCATGGAGTATGGAGTATGGAGTATGGAGTATGGAGTATGGAGTATGGAGTATGGAGTATGGAGTATGAGAAATGTTTATAATCACCGGGCCAGATGACAAGAATATCGTCGAGTAACTGGACGTCTCACATTGACGAAGAGAGATAATTCTGTGAGTTTTTCCATTTAGTTTGTTCGAGTTTCCTCCCTTTATGTTTGACAAAAGTCCGAATCGTTGTTCAAGGGAAGTAATCCAAAGTAGATTTAAAATCAGCGTGTACGAGTTACCATACTTGATGAAGCAAATTCTGGAAGATCTTATTCTAACTGACATGATTAATGCAAATGATGCTGAAAACCAGCATTGTTTAGACATACATGTATATAACAATTGAAACAACATCTTGACTAAATAAAAACATAGAACATGTGATTTTATAAAATAAGTCTGCCGTTTGGTGAACATGATTAAGCTCTTTAAATGCATATTATTGCCAAAGCCAATGCATTCGTTGTGTCTATTTTCGTGAGAAAGGAAAATTACTTAAATTCGAGTTCCTAAGTTTCGCTAAGCATTAATTAAATTTATAATTAGAAATGTATAATTCATGGAATATATTAAAGAAGATGATGATTTCGTTATTTGCATGAATTTTCTGAAAAAATACTTTACAGTATAAAGTTACAATTAAAACCTATAAAGACAATATTGTTCAAAATATCGTACCCATACACGATGATACGCTATGGATCATAAGTGACTTCTTATTCGTTCATTTGAATCTTTTTTACAAGTTTGTAATGTAGTCACTCCTGAAAAATATACAATGTAATTTTGTACCCAAAATCCCAAATACAAACAAACAATATATTAAATCTCACAGATCTGCACTAATCGCGTTAAAAAGAAATTTGAACCGAAATGAAAACACTTCATTCATGGACGGCTCCTTGTGAAGTCCCTTCAACCGAACATTGTGATACTGTCTTTATCTGATATCCAATACACGTGTGATCTATATATATTCAACTTTGATTAATTCAGTCTTTTCAGATTTATCAAAATTAAATGTCACTTTTTATAAATGACAAAATATAATTGACTTTGTGTTTGACTTCGGAAGCCTCGCAACGGTAACAACCAAACATCACCGAATGTCATTCGGTAATTCAAGTTTCTATTTTCTAAATAATTATAAATTTATGTTAATGGATTTGACGCGAGAATCCACTAAAAACGCCTGACAGAGGTGATGAAAAAACTATCAAATGTCACTCCATTAATGTGTCAAGCAAATTATTATTGAATTCAACAATTGACTCTATGACAAAGACCACGCAATTATTCTGCAATTTATTGCACCAAATTAACTAAATGAAATATATCTGGCGACATAAAATATCGCAACAGAACATGTGTTTCCTTAAAAATGGTACGTACAAAATTTACAATAAAAAGCCAAAGTCTATCACATACAAAAAAGAAATATACATATAACACAAAATTAAAAATCAACAGGCTTTTTTCACGATTGCCAACTTAAAACAAATTTTACACCAACACTTGCAGTTTATAATGTTACACTGGAAACAGACATGTACAAAGTAAAATTTTCCTAAATGGGGACAAGTTACCGGTACCTTAGCTACTAGAACCATAATTATAAATGACGTGATTAATATGGATATACGTATGTATTTGCCCCGCTTACATAAACGGTTCATAAAACTATCACCAATTTTCCCTTTGCCTCGTACAAAAATGTTTGTATTTTCAAATGCAGCACGCTGCCATTCATTGCAAACTTTTAAACAATGTCTAATTCTAACAAGGAAGATACTTCTACAAGTTAAGTTGTCTTTCGGAGATACCTCGTATTACTCTTTTGCATTCTTTAGTTTAACTTTAGTCCTTGTAAAATACAATGTATAATACTTTTTTTATCTTCCAACGGTTAGCTTGAACAAAAGTAACAAAAATAAATATTATTTAATAGTAAGTCGTAGCGATTTCATAAGTCAATTGACTCAATTATTTACTATTGGTTTTTGTTTTTCTTTTATTCAAAACAAATTATCTTCCATTAGACAATTTTGTATTCAGTTCAGCAAGCAAATATCAAACATCAAGGAAACTAAACGTGAAATGTCTCAAATCCACCGTACGGACAAGACAAAACAAAACTACAACCTTAACACGAAACACATTGATCCTTTATAAAACAAAACTGTCATACTATTGCCTGACAACAGTTATTTAGTATAGCCCGAGATTTTAAGTAAATCTTCAGAGAGGTTGCTAATCAGGAAACCTTTGCACAGCCAAGGCGTTTTCGAGTGCTTTTGGCAGCGCTTTAAAACGGCTTTGCAGAGACATGCTACCAGCGAGCAGTGTTCACAGATAACATATACATGTATATACCGTTTTTCAACATTTTGATAGACGAGCGCTACCGAGTGCTTTCTTTATAAGCAACGGACCGCTTCGGTAGCACTCGGTAGTGCTCTGTTGTCCAACAGTCTGCTAGCCGCGAGCTTACATGTCGCGAAGAGCGCGGTGTCATCTAGGTGTGCGTAGTTTCTGGCACGAGAAACCCAAGAATACTTCACACTCGTCTCATCGTAGTTTACCCACATTCACGACAATTCGAGAAAAAATCCTGTGACAGATGACTTTACTTGTTGCATTGGCCGCAGTCACCAGTTGTTTGTTTCACAAGCGAAGTTCACTCTGCAACGTGTGCGTCTGCGTGTCGATACCTCATTTACACGTCCATGTTGGACGACGGTTAGTTCGCAACCTCTTTTTGAATGGAAGTATAGGCCTATCCATAGAAGCAAATGTTTAATACATGTAGATCTAGTAACTAATGATTTTCTATTTTTTTTTCATTAAAATATTTTATCGTGTAACATGATATTCTACTATGTTTGAAAGAATAGTTTGAAACGGAATAAAATAGTGTAAATTGATAAAAATGTAGAAAGCAATTATCACGTGTATTAACGACTAATTTCCCTACTTCTATTATTCCAAAGCAAAGGCCCATGAGGCCAGACCGTCATAGATTTATTATTTAGAGTTGAACCCACTCTCTTAATTAAAAGGGGCGGGTATACCTTTTCATTTCCAAGCACCTTATTTAATTAATTTATGTTTAACTAGCTTCTAGCTTTCTTTATACTTTGGAAGTCTTCAAAATAATATATTTGAATGGTTGATACAATTTTGTTGACATCACGAAGATTGAGGGGTGTAGTGATCAAGTTATTAATTTGCCTCGGCCTATTACTCTTCAACGTAAATAAATAAACATAACGATTTTACAAAAATCAATTAGTAACCATTAGTTTACGTATTTTTTTATTTGCACAGCTATAGACTAATAGTGCCGAACTGATACACGCGAAGTTTGTAATTTACTCTGGCAAAAGTGCATTTGTTTCATATTATATGTTCAATATACGAAGTAGATCTTATTGCATTTAGACATTTCACTGGGTTTTTTTCTCTTGCAACTTTTAGCCAATTTGATACACAAAAAAATGTGTATCATGTAAATAAGATAAAACCAATGAACACATCTGACTTTCTTTAGCCATAATATGCAGTTTTTCCTTATCGATGTAGCTATGTAATGATTAACATGATTTGAACGAATTACAAGTACATGTAGTGAAATGATACTGAAGTCATGAACACAATTAAGCCACTAGTAATCGTGCATCTAAAATCGTACTAGTTATGTTTTCAACTGCAAACCTTTTTCATCTACAAATTGGAACACTGGAATTTTACTAACCACTGGTGTTGTATGAGGATGCCTGGCATAAGATTAATACCGTGGCAGAAATTATCAGCAAAGGCTTTTAACAACACCAACAGCAATGTTATAGCCATGCCAAATTAAACTGAGACTCCTTGCATAATTTGTAAATGTCCGGTATATAGTAATTTAACATACAAATCGAATACAACCGAGCATGACCGGACGACCTTTACGGACTTTGATGAGTGTCAGTAAAATCTGGGCAAGCTATACAACAATAACACCACCACCAACAACAATGTTACAACAACAACAAGGACTTACGACTGAGAAGATGATCGCCTACGATTCTTGTAGTCTACAGGTGGCTGGAGAGATGATGTATCCGGCGGAGGTCGAAGTATACTTCCCCGACGACCCCCTGCCACCGGCACACTTATAGTGTCCGCGTGTAAAGATTCCCTTCGTCCAGTCATAACTTTATAATGTACCATTCAACACCAAACAAGACAAAAATATTCCCAGGTATCTCAGAATACAAAACACACCAAACTCATTAAATCCGGAAAGTTTTCATAAAACTGTTCAAACTTTTATGCCACAATAATAGACAAGTGTATTATACACTGACAGGTTTTTATTCCTTCAGCTAATGAATTCCAAAACCTTTCAAACTCGCACTACTTTAAATAAATTCCATATTATGCCTACCCTGTCACAAGTACACTGTATGGGCCTAGCTATCTTCTATCCCTTTGTTTCCGAGTTAATGTAAACTTTAGAATATCAGCACAAATACAAAGACTGAATTCAATTGCACCTTAAACAAAGTTTCACAGAATTGTTAATTGTCTAGATGCAATTACATCATGAATTAATGATTGCTTTATTCATGTACTTCCGAACTAATATTTATCCGCGCGTGTGTCCGTATGAACGGGTTTTATACCAAACCATTTCCGGACAATTTCCGTTCGGGAAATTTTACACAAAGCAATGAAATAATCGTAAAATACGGCACTGAAATATGACACAGATAACTTAATAAAAGCTTAATTAAAGCATTTTTTTCACTGAACATTCGACGGATTTCGATCGCTCAGGTTTGAAGTGCCGAGGTATTAACTTTCAGTTTTACCCATTTTTTCCGATCTTCGACAAATATTAAACAGATAATGTATCAAAGTCCGTACTATCAATATTAAACATTTATACCATGTATAAACATATATCTCGTGGATTAAAGCCACTTTCTTTTCTTTATTAAGATAAAAAAATGACATTTTGAAAGAATAATAACGTTACAATATTTTCGACTGGATGGCATTGCTTTCTACTGATTTCTACTGGTTAACGGTAAGGTCATCGACATAGTCTGCCTACTAGTATTTAGAAAAAGTCAAGCATGTGGAAATTTCAATTAATTTCTATCCAGATTAAGGCGAACTGGACAAAAAGACGAAATGAAAAACAAATAACATACGATCCGTTGTTGCTTATTACTAGTAGATTTATGCAAGGTCATACATGGTCAGTGCATTCCTCCATTTAACTAATGCAATCTTACACTTATGAAAAACGTTTTGGTCCAAATAGGCAATGTACTGACCACCTTTTAGAATGGCCAAGCATTGTTGCCTCAGCAAAATCATTAGTGCAGACAGATCAGCAAGAAAAAAGCAAGCATTACACGAACAGTCCTATGGATCATACTATGGTGCTCACTCAAAAGTAAGACCACCTCGAATTTCAAGTCAATGTTCACTAGTTTGTCCGGTATACAAGCTCAATTTAAAAGACAATCATCGTTAAGACTATAGGGGCCAGTTAATTGACGGTCGTATTTTATCAACTGTCTTACCATGTATTTAAATTGGCTGTGTGTAAAGACCACCCACAGAAACAGCGAACAGTCTATAGAATCAACAGACAAGTTCTGTTATATACAAGACTAATCTCAGTTTGTAGGCTGTCTTTAGGATACATTATTGACTGTTGTTTTGAAAGAAAAACACCGTGTAAGACCGAAAACAACCAACGAAAGAACCATAAAACGCCAAGATACCATTTAAGACAATTCTTAAAATCAACTTCACAACTATAAGAAGCTACAAATATATGCTATCACGGCAGCCTTGAACTTTTAGTCACATACGGCATCAATACATGCTTCATCGCTTACTTCGAAAGAGAAGTACATTGTATGTACACTGAATTGAATACCCTACACTTGTTAACGTTTGATTCTTGTTCAATTGAATGAAGTTTATCGAGTTTCTTTCATGATTCATTAATGAACCTCGCATGATAATGAATGACTTGAATGTATTATGGGATCTCATGCTTGAAACTTCGAGTGAAGAATTCCAAAGTTACTCTGTGTAAGCAGTAGAAATCTAACTTTTTATTTGTTTCACTCTCATTTTCTTTTTTTCATTTCTTTGGGCGTATTTCATTCATAGTAATCATTTTAACATTTGAGGCGTATTTTCAACAGGGTCTTGTTTCTTACGATGTAATGGTTGGTCTGTGTAAAGTTGAATTGATTGATATTCAATTACTATTCACTAAATAATAAACGACTGGAAGATATGCAAGTATAAAGTTGAAATAAAAACATAATGTAAATAATGTAGCTATTTTCTACTCACTTGTCCACATGTCTTTGCGTATCATCAATATATCACACATATTTATATAAACTCGACTTTTGTATTGATTTGAATAAAAACAGATTGTTTATTTATGTGTGTGTGTTTTTTTGCGTTCAACAACGACAGTCATACGTGCGTGACCAACTGTTTGCGCGCCCTGCCTAATTGTCCAGTGATCACCGGTTGTCAGAGAGCACATTTTAAGTATTGCCATTGTCTGTCTGATCATCGCAGATACAGATATTATTTAAATATGGAAGTGGATGTTGTAGGACCGTATGGCAGTCATTCGTACCGTCAATAATTCGAACACCGGATAGTTCGATCGCAGGTGCTCCGAATATAGATTCGAATTAAACAAATCGAATAAGGTACATGCTGCTTCGCAACGTCAAGGAATTGGTGACATATTCCATATTGAGGCATAGTTATTACTTTGCTTACTTTGGCCACATTTGACTTTTATTGAAGCCTAAACAGTGACGCACGATGGTACGATGATAAACTTGGTAAAAAGTGAGGATATATCTTCTTATCAGCGTGCAGTGACACCGACAATCGTGCAAGCTCGGTCATTTCCGTTTGTATCCGGTAAATACTTGCAATTGCAAAAAGGCCGAGGTGACCGGAATGTGCCGCCGAGTGTTCAAAAAAAAAAAAATCACGATTCTCATTGCACGTCATAAACATGTTCAGCTGTTTTCAGACTGATTATTTTACTGTCGGTATTTTATGTAGGAATACAGTAGTAAAACATCGCTCAATGAATATAAAACATGATTATATAAGGCACTTTGATTAGTAATCGTGGAATCCATGGTCGAACCGAGGCTGTACAAAACATTGATCGGAATATAGTTTGGAACTGAAGGAAGAAGTAGGCCTATTGATTGGGGACTTAACTGAACTAACCTAATAGTTTAGCATTTTGATCGAGGGACTTGAATCTTGTACCAGCTGCAAGACTTACCGTGGTAAATGACCGAATATATAGAAGTAGTAAACAATACATACCGGTAAAAAGTCTAAATACAAAATGTAGGACCAGTCTGGTAAAATATGACTACTTGCATGACAAGGGACACGCTAAACGTTAATGTAGCATAGGCTTTCAAACGTTATGTGGTGTCATTACAGAAGATTAAACACTTTATGGCCGATGAGTAAAATAGCTCGACAAATCAACACAAATCAAATCAACTGTAAACTATACTTTTGAAAGCAAACACAATACAAATACGCTTTTGAACTAGTAAAGGGAAGTTACTCACATTTTAGATTTGGTCATCATATTCATCATCTTGGCGAGTTTGTCTCCCTTGGGTTCCAATAAACCAGGTGACTTTCTAGAATCGTCGCCATCATTACTAGAAATAATAACAAAGATACAGATATGGTACTTAATCAAATTATAATCATATTTTATAACAACCTTCTAAAATCGAAATACTTAGATGTGACATGAGAAAAGAGGGAAAAAAACAATACATATATTTATTTAAGGACAATATGCTTGGTTCGCTAGAGGTTAGTGTGTTATTTCGAGTCGTTCGTTTTAATCTATCTGATATTCTTGTACATTTTAAAACATTCAAATGATAGGCAACATGGATTATTTTCACAAAACTTTAAAGGTACCGTAAACACCATTATGGACACAACATAATGATTCATCCTGCAATTTATTTGACAGTTTTTTAAATAACTAATTTTGATTTTAAGACACGCTTTAAATCTCCATTTTCATCGCAACGTAAAAGAAGAACATGTCGAAATATTTATGATCAGTTAGGCCATTTAGGATATTTTCATAGATACTTAGCTTATGGACTTTCCGCTGGACTTTCAAAGGATCGTTGGCAATATGAACGTACATTCATGGTACTGACTCTTAGAAGCAAATATGAGATTTTATTACTGGAATCATGTTTGGTTAAGCATCTTTAAAACACAAAAAGGTCCAGCGTCCTTTGAATGAGTGTAATGTCTGAGGATTATGTCATGATGATACGATCTACTTACTCTGACGGTTGCTTCGCAAGTGGCTGTCTGAAAAACAACAACAACAAATAATTATAATAGTAAACACGTAATTTTACGCGGAATGTTTTATAACAATTTATAAAGGTCCCTCGGCAATAAACAATTAGCTGACTTAGAATGAGAAGGTCGTAAGTACAATATCGATATTTTGAGAAAACAAGAAAAAGTCTGTCTGAAAATCACTCTTTACTTATGGTAAAACAAGCTGTTTCAACTTCAGTTTGGTCATCATGACTAGTTCCGATTTTCATTAAAATAGGCTCATAAGAAGCGCCTCGTGATGATAATTTTAATGTGCGTCAGTCTTATAAGGTCGTAAGTTGTAGTTACGACCTTCTCATTCTAAGCCAGCGAATAGTGGAATTAGAACAGGAGTAAAGACATGACCAGCTGTGACATAAAGTTTACAATAATATGTCTTCAAGCACACGTGACTTGTATTAATATCGAGTTAATCTATGATCCTTTTAATCCCCATTCAATTATATTAAAAGATTATAACATTCTCTATATATGAATTAATAGTAGTTTTTTAATAATACAAAGTACACATGGGTCGTAATGGATCTTACAATGGCTTTAGATAAAAAATGGACTCAGGAGGTTTCACTTAACCCTTAAATGGACCTTTTCACACTTTTGAATTTCAATTATAAAAAGCTATATTTGACCAAAGGTACCATTAGACTGCAAGGGTTAAAAAGTCTTTGAATTATTAGTAGCATATATTTTGACAATTAAATAGTAAATTTTAGTACAAAGTTGATCGAAGATAGCCTTTATTTGCTTTATTTTACTGAAATATGGCAGGCATATACCGGATATATATATATAGATTATATGTGTCTCCATCCTGATTTGAACCCGGGTCGCCAGATTATACGACAAGTACACTAACTACTGAGCTACGGAGACAACACATACATAGTTTATCAATATCATTCTTCAAGGATTCAGCTCCCTAGTGAATCCCTTACGTAATGACGTCATTCAGGTATCCTGAGTAATACGTGAACAACCCCTTTTCATGAACAGTGTACTTACTTTTTCAGGACACTTCCCAAAAGTTTCTTGAATGCCGCCATTGTTCAAGCTTTCCTGAAATATTTTCAAATTATCAAGTTAAAGTAATAAAAGCAACACTTCAATTGATGTAAGAATATGGTAGAAACGGTGGTCGAGCGGATAACGCCCTTGACCAAGTATCGAAAAGTCCCAGAATCTCGATTTTTTTAAAAAGTCTTACGGGCGTCTTCGAAGGCCATGTCAACACCATCAACACAAATGTCAGTAGATTAATTGCAATGTTTTGCCGTTTATATATAGACCAAACTTAAAAAAGAACACAATATAAAAGAAGTTTTCCAAAATGGGGTAGGTATAGAGTAGGCACAGATCACCCACGATACCAGCGAAATGTGACCCCCGTGAAAATGAATGACTTCACAGGAGTCAAAATGGATGGTATGCAGTTCACGTACTGTGGAATGTTACGCAAATTGTATACATGATTACATAAAGGCCTACATGATTTTTTTTATATACGTAACAGGTTCATTGAAACTAGTTCTTCTCTCGTCTTGGGATATATTTAGTCTATTATATTACCGCCCAAAAGATTAAAAGGATAAATACCAATGCATTTATTTACTCTAATAAAATAATAATACAAAAAATACTTTTATCATGCATTAAAGCGTGTCATAAACTATCAATGAAAGCAAAACAATCCAAAAAGCAATTATTGAGCATAGGTACCTATTTTCGTTAAGTTAGTCAGTTAATCATAGCTGATGTAATGTTTGCCATTCAATGGATTTATATAAAAACAACTTTTCTTCGCTTTAATTTCATTACACGTTTTAAATTATTAGGTAGAACATGTACCAAACCATCACATTAAACCACTTTCACAATTGTCGTACGACGGTCGTGCGACGAGTCCACGATGCAAATTTACTTTAAAAAGCCGAGTGTACTGTCAAACCCCTACAGGACAGCATCCTTTTGTGAACACCACAACATAACATGCACGTAAAGGTAACGATACATAATATCATAGGCTTCGTCATTAGTTGTCTTTGTAGATCAACATTTCTTAAACGAGTCTAGAAAACACAAGTTATTTAGTGAGCCTTTGGCGTGGTTAATAATTTGTTTTCGTGACGAGTTTAAGAAATGTTGATCGACCATAGTTACACTCAGAAATAAGCAATTTAAGCCTGCGACGTTACGTTTTCGCGCGTTTGTTATCACGTGTTGGAGAACATTATTCCGTCATTTGTTATCACATGGAATATTACGTTGTTTATGTGATAAATTGTATTTCAATTAGTGCATTGTTCGGTAGAGCTCCCAATGTTTATAAACTGTTTTTGTAACTGGCGGCAACATGGATAATAATTTACCAGTATGCAAAACGAATACCTAGACAAATATGAGAAAATATAAGAATACCTAACGAACCTGGTCCCGTGATTATTAACATTGGAGAACGTACCCCATTAGCAAACGCATACTATAAGAATACCTAACGAACCTGGTCCCGTGATTATTAACATTGGAGAAAGTACCCCATTAGCAAACGCATACTACTTTTCTTTAGATCACTTGCTACAAGTTGGTATTGGTTTTGATACATACTTCTGAAAAGAACACTTTTTCCAAGTTTGAGCGTATGGAGTATGGAATTTGAGTATGACAATGAAAACATGTTTATAATTACCGGGCCTGATTTGATTATGTATGACTGTAATCGATACAAGCAAAACATCTACTTAAAACATGACAAATATATCATTGTTCAAGAGGGAGCAAATCTGTGAAAGGTTATGTAGTGTAGTGAATAAGGTCTGCTAAACAATAAACTTTACTAAAATGAACAGCAATAATGTCAAGCAGTTCCTATCGCAGTTAGTTTTCATTGATATCATGATAAAATAAAATATTAATTTGACACACAAAGCGATCCGCAGACAGAATAGATTTGTCGTAAAGCAAACATTCTTCTTTTAACAGTTTAGACGTTAGATGTTGGTCTTTTACATCTTTAGACGCTAATGAATAGTGGATATTGAACGCGTTTTTGTTAAGCGTGATGCTTTGGTAAAACATCTAAAAGCATTAATATTTTCAAATGATTTTTGTATTATGAAATGAACTATTTAATTCTTACAACGCTATAATTATAATCAGGCACGGATCCAGGCGGTGGGCACGAGGGCCCGTGCCCCCCCCCCCCAGTTGGCTGATTTTTTAAAAAAAACCTTTGAATAAATAGTAAAACAGGTATTGAACAGACATCTCTAAATAATATGGGTATTTTTTCTTATGTTCTAGATGAAAAAGTATTTGTAAGATGGGCATTTTTCGTGCTCGCTTCGCTCGCAGAATATTTTTAATATACATGTAAATATTTATACGTAGCTGGTTCATCACAGAAATCAATTACAAGAGAATTTTTGCCCTAGCTCATTATATTACCTTTTGACTGTTAAATAATCATAACTAAACCATTAAGGTTAACTCTCAGAATAAAGAAAAAAAGGTATTTCAGGGCTCCTAGATAGGCTTAGAATGCACTAGATTCATCAATTGCTTTGAAAATTTTCCCGGGGGAGTATGCCCCCGGACCCCCCCCTACTTTGTTATAATATTCCAATCGCCAAAAGGATGAAAGCTGGTATATACAAATAGTGTATGTGAAATTTTAACTTATATGCGCTAACATACACAATGTACATGTTCACGCTTATAACATAAAAAGTACTATGCATTCCCCCACATCTACAAATGTACCCCTTCCTGTGCATTTTCACACACATATTAAGCAATTGCCCCCCCCCCCCCCGAACATACCCCGTGCCCCCCCCACTCAGAAATTTCTGGATCCGGGCCTGATAATGATATGAAGTGCAATCACTTATTCAAATAGTTTAGTAAGTAAAGTACGGGGTCGATTTTAGACACCTTTTGTGAAAATATTTTTGTTCAAATTTGCCTCCGATTTTAAGACATTTACAGATTCATTGCTAAATACCAACATTTTTGGTAGTAAACACTTTTGAATTAAAATGTTCTAATAACAGAACCAACCCTAGAAATTGGACATCAGCATGGTGTTGCATTTCTGTACTAATGTTAAAGACTTTGAACCAGTGAGTGTACTAGTATATCCGACATCTGACGTTACTCTACTCGACTACACATTACTGTTTTCTCAACATATCACGTTACTCTACTCGACTACACATTACTGTTTTCTCAACATATGACGTTACTCTACTCGACTACACAAATTCTGTTTTCTCAACATATGACGTTACTCTACTCGACTACACAATACTGTTTTCTCAACATATGACGTTACTCTACTCGACTACACATTACTGTTTTCTCAACATATGACGTTACTCTACTCGACTACACATTACTGTTTTCTCAACATATGACGTTACTCTACTCGACTACACAATACTGTATACTCGACATCTAACGTTACTCTACTCGACTACACAATACTGTATACTCGACATCTGACGTTACTCTACTCGACTACACAATACTATATACTCAACATATGACGCTACTCTACTCGACTACACAATACAGTATACACGACATCTGACGTTACTCTATTCGACTACACAATACTGTATACACGACATCTGACGTTACTCTACTCGACTACACAACACTGTATACTCGTCATCTGACGTTACTCTACTCGACTACACAATACTGTATACTCGACATCTGACGTTACTCTACCCGACTACACAATACGGTATACTAAGCATCTGACGTTACTCTACTCTACTACACAATACGGTATACTAAGCATCTGACGTTACTCTACTCGACTACACAATACGGTATACTAAGCATCTGACGTTTCTCTACTCGCCTACACAATACGGTATACTCGACATCTGACGTTACTCTACTCGACTACACAATATGGTATACTCGACATCTGACGTCTCTACTCGCCTACACAATACTGTATACTCGACATCAGACGTTACTCTACTCGACAACACAATAATGTATACCCGACATCTGACGTTAATCTACTACACTACACAATACGGTATACCCGACATCTGACGTTACTCTACTCGACTATACCATACTTTATACTCGATATCAGACATTACTCTACTCAATAGCCAATACCGTATACTCGACATCTGACGTTAAACTTAAATGAAAGGAAACCATTTTGGTCTGTCAATTTAGCAAGATACCCTGTACCATGGGTGGACCAGCTACATTCGTGACTATTTATCTTACAAAGGCTCAGTCAAATCTGAAAACTTACACATAATTTAAGTTTTATTTCCCTCTGCACTATTTGTAGTCCAGGCTCTTTGACGATTATCATTCCATTTTCATCATAGGTCGACGCCAGTGTAAACAAAAGACAGTTAATTTTAGTTATGGCATCAAGAATTATCACTGTATTACTGGCTTGTCAGTATTTCTTTAAAAAATGCAAGGAAATGCAAGTAGACATGAAATTGGCATTACAATATATTATGTGAAGATTAATCAAATATCTTGGGTCGACGAAAATGAAAAAAAAACACGAAATGGTGACTTTACCTGATTTAACAAAATAATCAAAATATGTATCCAGAACGAATTTCACTGTTTATCATAAGTTCACTTTTAGAAATCCATATGAAATCATAATCACAATAATAGAAACCGAACTCTTAATAAAGATGTTCCGGAGTTCCGTACGAACGGACTTTATCCTCGTCTAAACTTTTTCACATACAATTAAGCAACGAAATCGTTTATCGTTTATTGGGTTTTATGAAAATTAATACCGTATCATTAGACCACTAATATGGTCACCCGGATTAATACTTACGGATTATTATTCCGATTGTTCAGTTTATCGGGACATATTTTTATTGTTAAAAGTCAAGAATACTTTAAGCCCCCCCCACATGCACTCCGTATAGTATTGTGCGAGCTATCATAATTATAGTGCCTAACCCGAATCAAGCAAACATTCGTTTTAGATTTTCTAATTTTAACTTCATAACAAAAGTCTTTCAATTATCTTGATAGAACGACAGTGCCGTCATTGGGTCTGTCACATTAGTGCACTTTATGAATATATTTAACAGTAGGTGTTATGATTCCTATTGTGTGTAAAAACCTCTTAGATATATGCCGTATCACAATTGTCGAGCATTCTTACTGAAACCACTGGGCCACACTTTGAGGAACATGCATTATTCAGATAAAGTAAGTATCATTTTTTAGAAAAGTAATACATTGGACCCTACCCCAATGGACCCTACCCCAATGGACCCTACCCCCAGGACCCTACCCCCAGGACCCTACCCCCAGGACCCTACCCCCAGGACCCTACCCCCAGGACCCTACCCTCCAGAACCCTACCCTCCAGGACTCTACCCCCAGGACTCTACCCCCAGGACTCTACCCCCAGGACTCTACCCCCAGGACTCTACCCCCAGGACTTTACCCCAGGACTCTACCCCAGAAGCGTTCCCCAGGACTCTACCCCCAAGGACCCTAACCCTAGAACCCTTCCCCCAGGATTCTATCCCCAAGGCCCCTATCCCAGGACCCTACACCCTAGAACCTAGGATTGCAGAATCCTATCCATAGAACCATATACCTTCCCCCAAGGGCAGTATCCTACCTTCAAGGGCAGAACACTATCCACAAGGGCAGAGTTTTACACGAGGGCAGGTCCCTACATACCCTTAGCACTACTTACTTCGCCCTACTCAAAACATTATTTCACTTCTATTTTAAAGACTTATTCTTTTAAGCTAAATAGTGCATCTATATACATTAATATTATTGGACACTGAATATAATTCAAAGTGGGTGTGCATAAAGTTAGAAATGTTTTAACATTAGTAATTTCATCGAACAAGGTCCACGCGTATGACTCGGTCCGTAAAATAGAAATGAAATAATGTAATTTGAAATTAATAATTAGAGGGAATCGGACATGCAGCATATTATGACCGTGCGACCACATTGTACGTGCCATGAAGACTGTTCGTCTCTAATAAGAAACAAACAGAAAAAAGTGCAAATGCAAGTCCGCTAAGACAAAGGCTAGCTTCCTCGGCCACCCCTTCTGATCTAGCCCTCCTTATCTAGGAGAGAAGAAGGGGTGTAGGGAAACAACCGAAGTGCAAGCCAAGCAAAGCAGACATAGCCATATGCTTGATAATTAATACACCCATTCCCAAAAAGAAACTTTATATACGACTGCTAAGTGACTAAATTAAGACTTTATTCTGTGAATACAGTAATGTTAATGCATGTCAAACAACTCGAAGCTTGCACTGTATCAGGTAAATTTTGCTTGAACGCTTATGGGTATATTAAATACTATGTTGTCAAAGTTTCGCTACACTTGGCTCTAATTTCAAGTAGAAACATCACAATTAGAATTGCTGCGGTTACATTTTTATATTTCAATTGTTAAACTCGTACCCCCGGGGCATAATGCGTATACTAAACGTAGTCATATGGTAATATTATAGCCCACCCATTTTTACACCATTTCGTACCTGACGTTACCGGGTCATATGCATAACTTATACGCAGTGATCTCCCCTTACATATGTGAATTATCACTCCCTCCCCTCCCCAATGTTTCACTTGTAATACATCTGCTTATGAGAACTGTTAACCAGCATATTATAACCAAAGTTCAAACAAGATCACTTGCAATCAAAAGGTAACGCTCAACAATCACTAGAATTGATTTGAACAAGTACCTAAGTAATTTAGGTCTTGCTATATAAAACACGCATACATCTTGTACTTGTAAATTATAAAAATCGTCGCGAAAGTACTGGTGTGCATCATATACGAGTAGTTTAAACATTAGCCAAGCACGTATGTTGCAGTTTTGAGTAAAGGTTGTTTGTACATGGTTGTTCGAAATAGATTCACTGTTCTACTTTCGTTTTCGATCTTAGTAGGGGGCTATATCCGCTGTATGGGGACGGCCAGTGATCACACTCTTCCATAAACAAGTTCAAGTTGACAACTACTGTATGTGTCGACTATTCCTCCACAAGTGGAGAAATAACCGGTATCGAGTGGATGGGTAATTGAAGTAGTGTTGCGTAGGATACATTCCACAGTGCAATGAATACTGCACCAGCCGGCATATAGTAACTGAAATCAAATGGCATAAACTCGAATACTGTAAACATAAAATAAGCATTAAACTAACAACATATATAAATACAAACAAGAACATTTTTGATTAATTAAATGTACTCACAAACATTTCAGATTGAAGCCATGTCCCCCATCCAGTTTTACGAAGTATAATATTTTCTAATACATGTATATATTTGCATACCATTTACATGAACAAAAATCGATATTTTCGTTCAGCTATATTTTCTCGTGCAATGTGGAGAGATTCTTCATGTTCCACGTGCATCACTGACCGATCGTCACGGGCGAATGGTTTTATAATGCTTGAATACGTAATTCACATGAACTTCGTTCGAGACAAACGATTTTGAATAGTGTTTAGTAGGACTTGCCCATAATTCTCTGACTTAGAATGAGAAGGTCGTAATTACAACTTACGACCTTAAAAGACTTATGCATATTTCAATTCTGCGCTACAAGGCGCTTTTATGAGTCTATTTTCACGATAATCGGAACTTGTCATGTTGACCAAAATGACGTTAAAAACGTTGTGTTTTTATAGGTAAAGAGTAGTTTTCAGACAGTTCTTTCTTGTTTTCTAAAAATATCGATTTTGTACTTAGGACCTTCTCATTCAAAGCCATCAGATTGTCATGGTGCTCAAAATTCTAGAATTGCGCTGCACGTTTGGAGAATTCACATATCGCACAACAATATTATGAGCTTGGAATCCCAAAATGCAAATGAAAATTCAAGAATGCATCGCATAGAAACTCATGAGAACAACTAATCAAAAATGTTACAGACAATTATTTTTAAAGAAATCAACCGAAAAAGAAAGCAAAAATCTTTTCTGCACTGTATGCAGTTCCACAAGTTTTTTGTGACTGTCAACCTCCATAAGAACAAGATTGTACGTTTGCAGTCTCCAGCAAAGTATTACAGTCTACAAGTCACCAATCCAAAATGTTCTTGTCGGTGAAGCATCGAGAAAACAACAGTCGTCCCGGTCTCATATTATTTTACAAAATTACAAGTAGGTCTACATGTACGTTTAAAAAGTGTATATTTATTGAAGTATCAATTATATTTAAAGGGTCATCGAGTTGATACTTTCCATACCAAGCAGGATTTATTTTTATTGTTCCAGATCACATGACAGTTTTTTGTCCGACAGGTTGGCGGTCGACAAACTTACCATCCAGCCAACCAAATTCAAACTTATGACGATCCGCTCCAAACCTTTGATACTTTAAATCCAAATTGCACCGGGCATTTTACACTGACATTTGACTATGTGTATGTCCTAAACTATGGGTCGTCTGCTAGTGATTTCCAATGATGTATGTATATTAAGAGGTCGACATTGACGACAGAGCCGAAACCCCTCAAACTTTCAAGGGCAAATGTTAGGATGTTCCGATAGAGACAAATTGTAGAGTATATTGCCTACCCGACTCCAGAGAACAAACAAAAGCATGCATACATTACAGTAAAACTTCGTTATGACGAGCATCGATGTAACGAGCACCCGGTCTGTCTCGAGCAAGTTTTAAAATACTAGTAGTTTCCGCTTGTAGTATCATTGCATGCTCTTTCGTTATTTCGAGCACCCTGATTATCTCGAGAATTTCATCTGTCCCGATTACCCATCGAGATAACGAAGTTCTACTGTATATCATATGGACGTTTCTAAAGATTCGTCATTGTAAAACCTACTATTTAACGTAATGTTCTGCTAATCTCTCTTGACTTTGCGGTGATGATCTTCTCTAATTGTGTAATTGTGTTGTATAAGCCTGCCTTTATTACATAATCAAATCATAAGCCACCTCTTAATCATCAGTTATAAGTTTATTGGTCATTGTTGTGACGTCATCGATTGCTTAAAATATAAATATTGATAAATATGTATTTATATGTAATTTCATTTATTAAGCTTGTTCATATTTTTAAATATATGTCTGTAAGTATGTAAGGGACTCTCTAAAAGTAGGAAGATCCCTGAGCATGTTTAAGTGACACAGGCGCCAGGTAAAAATATTTATAAGTATTTTGAATGCGAGTTTGTCGATAACTACATCGTATATCATTAGTATAAATAACGCAATGTACTACCGGTATTCAGTTGTGTTCATTTGTCAGCCACCTGCACATCATTTGTGTGATGATGATTGTCACAGGTAACAGTATCATTGAAAAAGGAATTGAACAAAAAAAAACTGAAATCGAAAGAAAAATGGATTTTTTTCTCTCGTAATTTAGGTTCTACTGTATACATAGACTAATAGTATATATCTAAATTTCGAAAAAAATGAGATTTTCATTTTTTTAAATTTTCATTTCTTTTTCAATGATTCCGTTACCTGTGATGTTAGTCACAGAATACACAATGGGACATTATGGTAAATGAGAAATAATTGGATGATTTATATTATTATTTCACCACTTTCTTTGAAATATACTACGTACAATGTATAAGCTTTCCGCAACATAGTTTAGTAATTCTATCCACAGGGTATGTAGTATCAAGAGTAGTTTCCCTTATATGTGGATTTTGAGCCTTGAAATATCTGTCATATCATTTATTTAACAGTATTATATCATGGAACAGTTTGGTTTGACCAGCTGCATGTATATTAACCTCAAAGTCACACTTTTAATTTTTTTATGCAACCACTGTTATCTGTAGCAACTTTGTAAGCTATTTTCTTTTGAAATATCTTTCCGATTTTGACAATATATTTTTATTGAAATTGGAATATTTGTGCACTTACCAACTTGTTGAAAAACATGGTCCAAACTTCATTGAACCCTATATATATATACACATGTATATTATTACATAAGGGAAACTACTCTTGATACTATACCCTGTGATTCTATCTGTAGCTGGTTCGTTTTTGCAAACACCGTGTGAAACCCACGGAGAGTCGGACTACAGTTGCAAGATGTTTTTTCTGGTTTTACAGGGTGCTTACCAATATGACATTACTGATGATAGGAATAATTTCGTTGAATGCGTGAACATGCTATGCATATTTTCGCGACAAATTTTATGGTAAGGATTTAGTATGCGTTTATACTCCATCATAGATTGACGGTTGATAATGCCCCAGAGTGGGCCCTGCAGATTACATGGAAGAAGAAGAAGAAGGTTAGGTTGTAAGCGCTTTTTTACATATGTACGCTTATTTTCAACTGTGCGCTTGTTCACCAAAATTCACTAGTATTTGTCTAAGCGTGACGTATTTTTCATAGGAATAGGTATAGAAATAAAAAAACAATAATGGCTACTGTTGTTTTCCAATGCTGACACATTCCATCTTGGATTTGTTATCTGAATTTATATCAAATTCACGAAATATTGCTACGTTGTGGTTGTATAAAGAAAACGTGATTGTAAAACTGTTCTAACTATTTCAATGACTACATAACCAAGTAAAATGGATACACTCACATATCGATGGCTTAGAACCAGAAGGTCGTAACTACGAATTCGATATATTGAGAAAACAAGAGAAAACTGTCTGTAATTTACTCTTTACCTTTGGGAAAACACGTTTATAAAACTTCATTTTGGTCAACATGACAATTTCAGATTTTCATGAAATAGGCTCATTAGAAGCGCCTTGTGAAGCAGTTTTCAAATATGTATGAGTCGTATAAGGTTGTAAGTAGGAGTTACGACCTTCTGGTTCTAAGCCATCGATATGTTACATACATAATTATCTCAACTCACATCCTTTCGTGATTATTTTTCCATGTGTCCAGTCGGGTGTAACCATAGTCGGTCGGTCACGATTTCTGTGACGTAAAGTTTCTACTAATTTATTCTTGATCAATTATGAAACCATTATTTCAGCTTATATAAATCTGACTTTTCTGCTAAGTCTACAAGTAAAAATATTTTAACCAAAAATAATAATAACAGTTACGTATCTTATTCTTTGACCGATTTTCACGAGGTTTGTTGGACGCTGACGCCAAGAATGATCACTACCAATGCAACTAAAAGGTTTCAACAAAATGTCATTGTGGGGAGCGGTGGCCTAGACGTAGGGCGCGCGCTTCGGGATCGAGAGGTCCCGGGTTCGATCCCCCCTCTGGACCACTGGTTTATTTCTCTGAGCAAGACCCACATACTCCACTCTACCAGGGTGTAAAATGGTACCTGGGAGGGCAGTGTCTATTCCTGGGCGCCGCAGATCGATTTTTAGCTGCCACACCACAGGAGAAAAATAGTCTCCACAGGGAGACACGAGTGTAGTTTTCCATAGGTAGACCAATGACCAGGGGAAGTTGAAATGTCAAAGGGTGCTTGAGCGGTCTAACAGCTGAAAAGAGCCCTAGAAAATTGGTAACTTAACTTTTTTCTTTTTTTCATCTGAAACTGGCTCAAATGCTATACATTCAGTTTAGTCGGTTTAGGACATAGACTTTGAACATTTCACAAAACTACAAAATTGGGTTGGTAGTGCAATTCCTGGCTTTAGCGACGAATATTAGTATACCACAATAACTTTGGTCAAATAATAAGATAGTTATGGTTGAACTTATTTTTTCTTTACATAGTTTTACTTGACGACTTAGCCAAAAAGTCACATGGTATGTCCACCCTGGGACTAAGTGACAATGACTGCACGGTGTCGTTTCCAGAAAAAGTTATGAAAATCATTTTCCCCTGAAACATTTTGTCAAAACGATCCGGCGTGTGTAAGGCGTCCAAATAGTTATACTGGACTAAGTGCAAATGTATAGCTTGGCTATTTTGACCTGAGCCTGACCTTTATGCAAGAATATATTGCAAGGTTCTTGCTTTGAATATATCAATTTCCGCAAGCAAATCGTGCGATATCGGTATTTCAAATTTGGGTGTGTATTACATCTCGAGCGTCTTCGTGATACTCCCCGATTATGAAAACATACAATCAGTGTTGTAAACGTAGGCAATATATCGACTGTTAAATTATGCTAATCAAAAGGTCGGAGTTGTTTCAATTTGGCCAAGCTATACTAGCTTCAAAATAATTACACTACAGCATCACGTAGCCAATAATAGCACATATCTCCGTAAGGACGTGTCATGGCATATAATTAGTACCAAAGATCAAAACCAGATCGTGCCGAATTCGTACCACACGTATGTTGTTACGAAACAATGGCGGTGTATATAGAACAGAGCAAGTGCTAGGTAGCGCTTTCAACAGGACGAAGCCCATACCTTCTTCGTTTAACTGCACGTGATGGTACTTAAATTAGTAGCACTTTTCTCAAGTAACGTTCTCACGGTCTGTATCCGAATAATGACTGCTAGGTCGGATAATAGCAGGCTGGATGATAATGATTGGCTAGGGCCCTAAATATCGACAATAGAGACGCAAGTTTATATGAAATTACTGTTTTACTATGATCCAAGGCGTACATTTTTCTGTCACTATTGATATACCAATGATTTATCAATACAACTGTATTTTTACCATCAGAAATATCCATGGGAAAGGGTAGAAAAATGACAAAACATCACCCAAAGTAAGCGATATTAACAGAAAACTGTTATATTTTTGCTTCGTACTTGATAATTCAACATTTGTTGTATACACTATATCGATGAAAAATAAAGACAAAGTATTGACAATTAATATGCCACCTCTCTTACCTCTCTAACATAAGCAATAAAGCCAAAAATCATGTTTTTGTGCAAGGTGTCTGTGATGAAATGGATAATAGCGGCTACTTGGTATTAATAATTGGATAAGTAACTGGCTGTTGACGGATAATAGGCAGGCTTACTGTATTTTATATTAATGTGATAGCAATAATGGAAAATATTTATAAATATAGCGCTTTATATAACACGCATCTAAAGCGGCGAGACTTAGCACGCGAAAGTCAGCTAATTGAAAGATCATTAAAAGTCTAAAAAACAAATTCACTTGATTATCACTGATATGCAATTTTGAACAGATGTATTTTCAATGTTTTATGAAAGACTGTCAGAGAGTCAATGTGTTTCATATCCACAGAAATACCGTTCCATAAGGTGGCACACATTTGTCGAACCGCATTTCACCGTAATTGTTGGTTCTTATACTAGGAATGTTTAGCGTAGCAGTGTCTGATCTTAAAGACCTTATTGGCTCGTATTTACTAGTCATCTCATGCATTTTAATGCTGACATTGGTGCTCGTATAAAATATTAACATATCTTTGCTCTTTCTAAGCTACTAACTTCTTTATTAACTGTATAAAAACCAATAGTATATGCATTTATATTGTATATATGCTCCACTTTAATACACTGGGTACACCCTCTATTTTTAAAACTGGATAAACCGTTACTTGGGAC
This sequence comes from Spisula subtruncata, assembly GCA_963678985.1. Classification (NCBI taxonomy): domain Eukaryota; kingdom Metazoa; phylum Mollusca; class Bivalvia; order Venerida; family Mactridae; genus Spisula; species Spisula subtruncata. The sequence continues at coordinate 52,215,335 of OY787664.1, read as the reverse complement.
GGGTGACTTTCGGTTTGGACGGTGTAAATATCTGATTTTCTATCTAACAACTTTATGACCAAAAGACCTCAACTAGCGCACCGTATGCCTTAAGAGATGCCAGGTATAGATTGTCATCATGTTCTTTTAAACGATTCCCCAATTAAACAAAATAGCCGGTACCATTTTTTTTATTTGAGAATTTAAATTTTGTAACGGCTATTTTATTTAATCCGGGAATCTTTTCAAAGAAATTGATGACAACCTGAACGTGGCAACACTTAAGGCATACGGTGCACTAGTTGAGGTTTATGGATCACAAGTTAGTAGATAGAAAATCATTATTTACCTAATCACCCGTCCGAAGTAACGGGTTTCCCAGCTCTAAAAATAGACGGTGTACCCAGTGTAATATAATAAGATAAAAATTATAATAATCTGATAGATATAATTATAATTAATATATACAGAATATAATTTATATACGATATGCTTAGCCCTAAAAAGCACGACTGTGTTCGCTGACCACTGCAGTGGTACACTTAGCCTGAACACATTCATTTATGCATAACACAATTTATAATATATTATAGTGACTCTCCTTTATGTCAAATCAGAAATCGACATAAATATGGACTCGAGACAGTGTTAAACATAATCAAACATAATTGCTTACGTTCCTCATATGCAGCATAAAGTAGGTCACTGACATTACCAGAGGAAATTCGTTTGCAATACTTAAGTAAATTACATATAGATCTAACATCTACATAAATGGGATATTTTAAAATCTTACCACACACAGCTTCATTGGTTGCTTTTTTGTGAACACAAAGAACCCTTTTCTTTAAAATTTAAATGCAACTTATCACTGTTCATATTTTCAAAATATTTTAATATTGTGTAATCTGGTTTTCTCAAAATAGCATTACCAGTATTAGGGCTTCCCCTGATCTCACTCTCATATAACAAGAATTAGTTTAGATATATATTAATATGTTATAAAAAAGATGTCAAATACAATCAACATTATGGAGTTGCGGACAAAACAAATTCTAGCTTTCAAATCCCTTTTTATCAAGATCTTCTTGACAATAACTTAAAGTACCAGAATATGCAAAAACTATACCATTAAAATGGTATTGTACATTTGAATTATTTCCACTTTTACAAAATTTCATACATGTATTAGTCTTAAGATTTACAAAAAGATGTTATTATTTTCATAATATACAGATAAGTTGTCCAAACAGTTTTATAAGCCTTTTGGTGGTGTATATGATAGAAAATTAAAGTTCAAAGAATATTCACTTGGTCATCGTTTCTATCAAGAATAGAAGGCAATTCAGTAAAAACAATTATAAAGGGTTGGAACTAAGATTTCCCCTTGACGTAAGTGTCTCACATGTATTGGCACAAAAGACACACATGTATTTGGGCCGTGGAGGAAGCTAATTATAATTTTAGTTGGAGTCACATGTCTTTTATTTCTAACACTAATGCTGTTCTTGTTTGACCTTCCATGTCAGATGGAATGATATCCAAGTAAGTTTTAGTCATAAAGCCATATTTTCCGGTTACATCATTTAGTATTAATTCCTTACATTTAAGGCATGTGTTCTTATGTTGAACTTTCAGATGGCGAATAATTTCCTGCAATTGTACTGAAATATATTTGCAACACTTTTTTTCTAAGCCATAAGTTATATGACATTGTATAATTCGTAGTTTTGAACACTATCCAAGTAAACAAATAGTAGCCAGATCATTATCTATTAAAATGTTGTAAGCATCCTGCCATTATCCGTCACGTAGCCACCATTATCCACTTCATCACAGACACCTTGCACAAAAACATGATTTTTGGCTTTATTGCTTATGCTAGAGAGGTAAGAGAGGTGGCATATTAATTGCCAATACTTTGTCTTTTTTTTTCATCGATTTAGTGTATACAACAAATGTTGAATTATCAAGTACGAAGCAAAAGTATAACAGTTTTCTGTTAATATCGCTTACTTTGGGTGATGTTTTGTCATTTTTCTACCCTTGCCAATGGATATTTCTGAGGGTAAAAGTACAGTTGTATTGATAAATCATTGGTATATCAATAGTGACAGAAAAATGTACGCCTTGGATCATAGTAAAACAGTAATTTCATATAAACTTGCGTCTCTATTGTCGATATTTAGGGTCCTAGCCAATCATTATCATCCAGCCAGCTATTATCCGACCTAGCAGTCATTATTCGGATACAGACCGTGGTACTCCTAGGGTCGTAGGTTGTATTCAATAATGATCTTACTAGTTTATGTACTGTGAAATCATTGATTTTCGGGGGGGATTAAATTTCGTGGATTTCATGGCTCACCTTCAAGCACAAAATTAAGTCCCGCCGAACAATAATATTGACCTTTGTATTCATCACCTGAAATTCAAAATCCACAAATTAAGTTCCCATCGAAATGGTCTTTTTACCCAAACCACGAACTTTCGACCCATCGAAAATAAATGATTTTACATTTTAGAATTTGGATAGTAAATCATATTGCCTGATACTGACCAATAATTTAACATTGTGTGATCTGATTGGTTGTTCTTATTCGTGAGTCAAGTAAGACTCGTTATGGAATACCACACAAGTGTCACGTGACATGTTAAAGTGACTTCGTCATGTAAGAACACCATTTTTGAAAAGTTTTTAGAAGTGTGAAGTTAGAATCATGGTTTTATCAGACACAAGTAAAGGACCTCTTGGTTGGAAGAAATATTTCATCACAGGTTGGGCGTTTATGGAATGTTTTCTATTCGGTGGACTGTTGTATGGTTGGGGGTCTGTAAACTTTGTTCTAAATAGCGAGGGTATATACTCAAATCTGTGTGACGAACAACAAGGAAACATCACCACTGATATTACGAGTATAAGTAACGTTGGTTATTCTTCGACAGTTGGAAACATTTCATCAATTAAGCCGACATCTACTGTCGCTAGTTTAGAAATTTATAGGAAGCCATGTAAACTGCAAGATCAAAAGATGGCATTGTGCTACACCATATCTGCTGCAGTGTTTGGTGTAGGAAGCACTGCTATAGGATTAATCAATTATAAATTTGGAATTAGGATCACTCGATTAATTGGAATGTAAGTATCACTATGTTGAAGCCCTGTCATGTGCATGAACTAGTAGGACGAATCTTTTTAAGTAAATTGAACATTCGAATGGACCAAGTGCCTGTTCCCCTGTCTAGCAATGACCTCCAGCATATTGCTCGACCCACTTTGTTCATATGACCATTTAGACCACATTGCCAAGTATGTATGGTAGAATGTCTGTTGTTTTTAGCAAGTATCACTTCTAACGTTTGTGTATGCCCATCCATTCAGATCTCGAGTGTTTTTGTTTAAAATGCAATGTACAGTCCGTTCAAAGTTAATTTATAACGGTTATAAACATTAGATCGGCCGTGAGGTAAACTATGTTCATCTTTGTTTAACTGTGTGTCCCACAGCTATTATTCCGAATGTGATTGGTCCCTCATTGTATTACACATGTACTTATTGAATCGACAGCATCTGTATGAATGGTTTTATTTTCAGCGTCATATTTACCACAGGGTCTTTAATGATGGCATTTGTTAGTAAAGAATATCCGTGGTTAATATTTCCTGGATTTGCACTCGTTAGTTTAGGTGGGATACCCATTTTGATTACAAACGCACAGGTAGGTAAACAAGTAATTAGGAATTGAAAGCCATGAATACTAGTAATAGACGTGCATAATCTCCTTATTAGTCCCTATCCAAAGTTTCCAAGTTTCATAAACCCAGCTTGAAACTGTTGTAAACAACCAAAGTTCAGGTTTTTGATTCAGTCTCGGGACTGCAACCTAAAAATCATTTAAGTGTCTCCGGTAATTGATAGTTTTACACATCTTGCTAGCAATATCCGGTATACGTTATACCGATGTGTCGGTATCTAGAATGGTTATTTATTGTGGAAATAAATTGTGGCCAGAGATAGAAGAATGGTCCAAAATACGCAACCTGCATCATTGGCATTAACTTAGTTCTTATTACAATTAAATGGCAGCTTCTCACGATGTTTTTAAGAAGAACTTTCTCAGGAAAAAACTAAATCCAGCTGGTATTGAAAATTTAAATAACGCCAGAGCAGAGATCGCTCCTCTCGATTGTTCGTCGAAGGTTGCTTGGCGAAGGTTTTCCATTGGACCATGCGATTATACTTTACCGTTAAAATTGATTTTAAGGGTATTGATTGACAACTGGCTTAACGTTTGATTGTCAATTGTCTTTAGTCTTTAGATGCACATTTTATCTATGTTGGTTATTAAATATTTTATGCGTAGTTGTACTACAGATTCGTGCATAACTTTGAAACTAGCTTGTATAAAATGCTAAAACAAACACTATATAACCTAGAAAACTTTGAATTTTAAGAAAAAAAATAATATTGTCAAAATTAGTCGGAAGGCCTAAAATCGCTTGGCGTGGCTCATTTACAGGTGGCGTATTTGTATACGGTTGGTGCTTCACCTGTGGTCGGATTGATGAATGGTGGAATAGCGGCATCAACAATTGTTATGCTATCGATAAAGGTATAAAAAATAAAAAAAGCCCTACCAGATTAAACTGAGACTCCTTGCATAATTCGTAAAAGTCCGGAGATAACGGTATATAGTAAATTAACATACGAATCGAATACAACCGACCATGGCCGGACGAGCTTTACGGACTTTGATGAGTGTCAGTTAAATCTGGTCAAGCTATATGTACGTGGGGTGTTCCACAATTAATAGGACTTTTTTCATAGCAGCACGGCAAATCAGAAATTAATCAAACTAGTTGTCTATAATTAAATTGCGATATTTCACTGACAAATATGCCAAATATTAAAGAAATTGATTGAAAAAGAATAAATTTATTAAACATTAAATATACTGTATACCAAGGACGCGGGTCACACCGTGACGTTATTATAACGTCGCATTTCAAGCGCAGTATTTTAACATAAAGAAACATTAATGTTTTTTGTTTATACAGTGTAGTCATTCTGACTTTCTAAACAGATCAAATATCACTGTTCCCATTGTTTACATGTGTTTCCGTACCCCTGTTCACAAAAATGTGTTGCAATGATGTTAGAAATTGCTCAAACATTGAGGCGCCTACAACTGTACGAACAGCGTTTTTTAACGTCAACTTAATTTTCTGTAACCCCATCTATGCTTATTAGTAAGTTGATAAATCCGCGATCTGTAAACAATTTCAGCCAACAGAACACGCGCGGCTGCTTAATGCCACTACATTATATATATACGTATTTCAACATTTCATTGGTTTTCCCAATGTATACCATTGTTTGACAATCGCGAGGTTTCTGTTTATTGACGTTGACGCCATTTTGATCCATGACGCGCTTGGATACATACATTTGACTACTGACTTACGATAACTTTCATTGAGCGATTTCTTCGAAAGTTGGCATGCTCATGTCAAAGTCATCCACGTAATGCCATACAATTAGGCGTTAATATTTATCAAGTGGTTATTGAGATATTCACATTTTTAATAAGGATGGTAATGGCAAATAATAGTGTGACGCGCGTTGGCGTTACACTGTTTCTATGACAACACTTTTTATGAGCATCATCAGCAACAATGATATTCTGTTGCAATCAGCATACAGAGCATACATTGCTTTGCGTATGGGATAATTTTCATTAAATTGTAATTGTTAAGTAAGAAGTTATGTGAAAAGTCCTATTATTTCTGGAACGCCCCTCGTATGTATGATGTTTTGCAGTATGTTAGGTTGCTTTGTGACATCCTTTAGTAAGCCTCGGTAGCCTAGTGGTTAAGCGTTCGCTTCGAGTGTGGAGGTCCCTAGGCAAATGAGACCGCGTCATACCAAAGACGAAAATAAAAATGGCACCAGAAATTTCCTTTGCTAGACGCTCATCATATAAGGGAAACTGGCTTCCCCTCTCTCGTACCCTCGTGGCGATGGATAACATAAGGAATGAGGTGTCGAGAGTGATTAATATTAGTTGAAAAAACGTTTTTTACTATAGACCTTTAAGAAATTAGTATAAAGTATACAATTACATGTGCATTTAAAGTGATATTGCTGTTCAAAGTGACCATCAATGTTTTGTAAAAAACACAATTACCAATGATTTATAATCATTGAAAAAGTATTATTCTTCCAGGTATAACTAAATAAAACAATTGTATATAACAGTTCTATTCCTAATGAACATAAGGCGGTTCTAATGATCCTATTTTCATGAAAACCGGAATTTTCATGTTGACCAAAAGAGAAGTTGAAACAGCTTTCTTGGCTTGTTTTACCAATGATTAATTTTCGGACAATTTTTTATCTTGTTTTCAACGAAAGGTAACTTTTTACATAAACTGGATAGCATTTGAGTAGAATTTGGACAAAGACTTTGAACTATGGTTCAAAAACACAAATAGTAACACTGATTAAAATGATTATGTTTTGTAGATATCGTATCAAAATGGGTTTTCCAGAAGAAATATGTTTATTATCATCGCTGCTCTCCACTCGCTTGTACTGATTAGTACCTTCTTTTTCTTGCCCAAATACTTCATTATGAAAATAAAACCAGTGGACAGCATCGTTGTAGAGAAAGGAAATCAATCGGTAAAAGACCACAGTGTAGAGAACGGAAATCAACCAGTGAAAGTCCACAATGAAGAAAAAGGAAATCAGTCGGTGGACGTTGATCAAGGTAAGTTGGTAACTCATTCGCCAACGTTGTAAGACTGAAACTAAGAATTAGGCTTTTTTTTCAGTATTAAGTATTTATTTTCATCAAAATGTCTGCATTGGTTTAGATAATGACTAAATAATGTGAATTATAGCAGGAACGGAACCCAGTCTGGGGGTCAGTCGTTATTTATCTCTTTTCCAATTTCAAATCTGCTATTACCTCCTATATATAAGATAAGACTTTTTTTGCAATTAGATTTAACCGTCTTAATGTTTTGACTTTTCATTGCTTAGTTATGCGTTTAAAGTAAAGCCAAGCTGGCTAAAGGACCAGGCCTGGCCTCCCGTGAAAATTTCTATCCGACAACATGTACTTTTTATTTTTAGGTTTGAAACAAAATCATGACATTCCAAGTTTGAAGTCTTGTTTATTAAGTTCGAAGTACATCACACATTTGGTATGGTTTTCACTATTAAATCTTCGGTTCCAATGTTTTGTCGGCACACTCAACCAGTATTTGACGAGGCTACTCCAAGATGAAGCGCAAGGTAAGCGTATCGCTCATGGTCGCTGGCTTAGAATGAGAAGGTCGTAACTACTACTTACGACATTTTAATCCTGATAAATATTTGAAATCTGCATTACAAGTTGCTTTTTATGAGTCTATTTTCATGAAAATCGGAAATAGTCATGTTGACCAAACTGAAGTTAAAAAAGCTTGGGTTACCTAATTAAAGAGTAATTGTCCAACAGTTTTTATTGTATTCTCAAAATATTGATTTTGTAGGTACGACCGTCTCATTCTAAGCCAGCGATATGTAGGAAGATTGCAAATGGTGGTTTTACATACTTTAAATACGACCATATTTACTTACTAACAGTATTATGAACTATCAACAGAATAGACCATTTTCAAATTTACAGTTGAGTCCCGATCTGGAATGCACCATACGATAGGAAAAATTACGAAATAAATACAACATTCGGTTATATTCGATTCAATAAGTAATACTTATGAGTGAATAATACCATTCGAACATATAGCGGGGATTGTCGTTAACTAAGGTATACTCAGTTAAACTTAGATAAACATAGTTGACCTGATTGATGAGTCAATGTTTACAAACCGTTCTCATTTAATTTCGAAAGGACTGTAGTTGTTAACCAACTAGCATAATAATTATTTCTACGGGATATTGTTATCCAAGTTTCTAATTTTAGTATTCAAAAAAATTTTGACCAATCGGTACTGTACAATAATAGCACTCGATAGCATTGTAATTCTAACCGCCAGCTCGAGAAAGCCTAGTGGTTAAGCGTTCGTTTCGAGTTTCGATACTAGACCAATAAGGCCGCTTCATACCAAAGACGAAATAAAATACTAGTAGTACCAGGAGTTCCCGTTTTAGATGCTCAGCATATAAGGGAAACTGTCTTTTCTTCTCTAATACCCTTGTTACGATGGATAACATCAGGAATGAGGTGTCGAGAATGGTTACTATAACTTGGTGAACTTGTTCCACAATCGACCATACGTTTTTATATAATTACAGTTTAAATTTAAAATGCATTCTCTACAAGTTTGATCGTTTAAATCGATCCAAAATATTAGACGTTAAACAAGAATAATTATTTCTAAAACTCCTCAAAATATCAACAGAAAACTACCTCTAATTACCGAGAAAAGAATAAAAATAATGTTTCTGTAACGTGATAAAATAGTAACGATTTGTTTCCCTTTGACCACAAAATAATAAATGGCAGGAGTCGATAAATTATTATTGGTGATTTGAATATATTTTTGACATTAGAGAGACATATTTGCACACACTTTCTCCTGACAGATTATTATTTATAATTGATTGTGTTTTGTCCATGTGAATGTAGAAAAAAATATGCTAGTTGTAGGCAATGCCTAATGTTATCCTTCTTATTTCAGTTAGTTATTTCACTGACGTGTTTTTCTACATTATGCTGGGTGGTCTTGTATCATCCTTTCTGTCCGGTGCTGTGTATGACAGTCAGAAACGAGCATGTAAAGGTAGGATTCTCTACAAACGCATTTACAATCCAGTTAGGGTATGAATTGAGTGACCCAGTGAAACAATCCACTATTACGATGTAAAAACAAGTATAAAGGCTTACACCAACAGTTCAATTCAAAACTAAACTCTATCTGTTTAAGCAATAGTTTTATTCTTTTGGATACGCATAAACGATGACGTCACTGTCAAAATATCCCAACTGCATTATAGTCGATTAAATAAGTAATACTAATGAGGGATTTATCTCATACGAAATAATAGGTTTTATGGGCTTTACATTTAACTCAGGTATACATAGTTAAATCTATATACACACCGTTTACCTGACAGGCGACTCGATGTTTACTATCCGTTCTCGTTTAATTTTGAAACTACTGTATATGTGCATCATGATGATAAAGAATATGTGCTTGGTAAATTGGTGCCCGTCAACATTCCTCAAAATGAAACAAATATATGCTTGAAAAGCGACGTCATAATAACGTCACGGTGCGACCCGCCTCCTTGATACATAGCATATTTAATGTTCAATATATTTCTTATTGTTCATCCAATAACTTTGATATTTGGCCTATTTGTCAGTGAAAGATCAAAATTTCATTATTCATAATTAGTTTTCTTAATTTCTGATTTGCCGTGCTGCTATGAAGGAAGTCCTATTAATTGTGGAACATCCCACGTATATTGATGTTTCGTTGTATGAAAATGATGATAGCTCTCCCAAGTGGAGGTAAATAAAGTATCTATACCGTGTTATATAACCACACTACACGTGTAAATCTGAAGGTTGAATAATTTGAATACGCTGGACACATGATACAATGAATGATTTGAATACCTTGAATTATTCAAGCATTGTTCACAGTATAATGTTTTAATACTTCGAATACATTGATCACACTGAATGCTTTGGTTATCGTTATTAAGTCCCATTAGATTTAGATTGTCTAATTTGACATCACATCCAAATAAATTTATATCCTGCCTTCACTTTAGGTCTGATCGAACAGATATTTTTTTCTAAATGTGGTTTAGAAAACGTGTAATTAAATTGACGTTATATCTGATATTTTGTAGACGGTGCATCTCGGCTGTATAGAGAATTGATGCCGTCTGTTCTACCGCTTGGACTGACCTGTTTATTCGGTGTGGTCGTGTCCATATTGGTGCTCATACCTATGACAGAGTTATTGTACGTCACATTTATTCTCATAGTCATGTTCAGAGGACTCATGTTCTGTGCGGCCGTAGCATTCCTGCGAGATATGTGAGTATTAATTTTATAAATTTCATAACAACAATCACTGTCTGAATATATTGGCTCGCCAGATGAAACTAAGTCTCCTTAAGACCGGAAAATTGAATAACCTCAAGTATGAACTTTAAATCTGAGGCCTTTCTCTTGTGAAGTTTGTGAGTGAATTATGTAGTGTGTGCTTCAACCCAACATACAGTGACTTACTGTCGAGGAACATATTTCCGGAGAATATGAAAAGGTAATTAGAAGATAGCTTTACCCAGGAAAATAGTTGAAATTTAGCTTTGCGCGTTAATTTACTATCGAAAGAACAATGTCAATACATGAACAAATGTAGTTTGCATGAAAGATAATAGTTATGTACCTACAGTATACTGCCGAATTTATTTCAAACCAACAGCAAAAACTCTAATAACAAACCAAGCATCGTTGATAACAAGTACCTGTCTCGTGCAATCAATATTACATGTATACTTGATATTTTGCATGCATCCATGGGTGTACAACAATTTCATTGTCAAAAGGGAAACTGCCGGCATTTTCTAAATCACTTTCTTGATTTTTTATGTTTATTTGTGACAGATTTCCGAGTGAATATTTTGCTGTACTGTACGGGGTGTTGAAGACTGTTGGAGCACTATTTGCCGCTTTACAATTCCCAATCTTTATATGGGCAGAATCATATATTGATGGACCATTTCAAGTAAGTAAAATACACGTACGCACGCACGTACGCACGTACGAACGCACACACACCCGCACACACCACAAACACACGCACGTCAGTAAGTACGGTACATGCTCGTACGTTTATATGCATTTGGCCAAAATGGCTATTCAACGATTTATCATACCCCTGAAGAGCCATTTTGGCGAAAAGCATTTGGTGTTCAATATTGAATTATACATAATTTATATATAGTAAAGTACTAAGTTTGTCAAATATTATTTTGATAAATTTGTGTATATATACACATTTATGATGGTTTTGTGTTTCAATTATACGTAATATACATACACGACTATACACATTCATAGGGTGTCAGTACATAGCCTTTTTGGACATAAAACCTCTCGAATCCATTCTCGTATTGATGGGTATCTGCAAGAGGTTGGTCTACGGTAAACAATCTTAAAAAATCGGCTGTTCTCCAACCGACATCATCAGTCCATACCCAGCTTCCAGCGGGAATCGAACCATTTATCTCCCGCTTTCAAGGTACCGTAACCATTCGGCTAACCATCCTAACCAATGCCCGCTTTAACTTGTGACCAATGACTGTACAAATACATGACATTTATAAAGCGCAAAAATATGAAAACATATTCTATTGCACTTCACAAGTATATACATGTACGTTCACATATGATGAAGAGCTCACTCATTGTCCATAAAATTGCCTAATTACAAAATAAATTCATTTTTAGGCGGACACGTTTCTACTGTGCGTGACAGCGGTGTCTTTTGTGCGTCCACTTTATTGGTGGATGGTCTGTAGAAGGGACGAAAGACGATGCAATAAATTGTATTCAAAACAACAAGTTTACTCTATAACAACTTCTACAAAGTTTTAAGGTTCATCCAACTTTATGACGGAGGTGTTTGAAAAAGGCACTGAAGAATTTAGCTATTACAAATAGCTTTACAGTTTTATTTACAGTTTTATGGGTATAATCAGCATGTGAAATGCCTTTGACCATTATAAACAGCAACTCACAAAGGTCAATCCTATACATTACAAACGATACAGGTCCAGCCCAGTTAGGACTAATGTTATTGCCTTTCAAGAACCTGTTTAACATTTTCTTGTTATAATGTGTATATAAAATGTTTTTGCAGACACGACAGAAATACGAATTCGACTATTAAACTATGCTAATCAAAAGATCCGATTTGTTTTAAATTTGTTAAGCTCTACTCAGACAAAATGCATCACCCGACTTATGGGTGCGTGCGACCAGGAGAAGATTATCTACGGTAGAATTAAGTTTAAAACATAGAAGATGGAATTTGGGGTGTGTTCCATAGCATCTGTTCTGGAACACTCGGTCATTGTTACAGTTCAAACTACTAACGAACGAAGTAACAGTTCTGAACAGTTTTCCTAATGTTCCACTCTAAACAACTTACAAACAAAATGGAACAGGACGAAATAACAACAAGAGGGCTCAAAGAGCCCTATGTCACTCAACTGCGGTACATTGGTCTTGGTATCAGCGCAACTTTCATTCAAACCATATTTCATGAAGATTGGAGCAAAACAGGGGTCTCTAGATTGAGCATAAGGCCTTTCCTTATATATGACCAGCACAAGGCCTTTCCTTTTGTCACTACATGAGCTAGTTTCGTACTTGGCCTAGGTTTCATACAGTACAACATTTTGACCAAGTGTCATGAAGATTTGAACAGTTATAACATGTTCGGAACACTGTTCCGGTTTGTTCGTAAGTTTGTTCCAGTTTGTTCGGAACAGAAAGAACAGGTGTTCCAAACAGACTCTTGAAGTCTAACTACTAGACTACAAGTACAATAACACCATAATAATACTACACCCGTTAATGCTCTCCAAAACTATTTTTCTTCATGAGTTTGTCTTGAATATTGAGTGAGGTAATTTATATGGCCGTCGCAACAGCGTGTTACACCAGCGGCAGTTAAAGTAAATGATTAAGACATGGCTTTAAAAACAAAGTGCACCTCTTGAACCGACTCGTGGATTTCTGTACAATTGGAAATTGAAAGAAAAATATAATTTTTCAATTTTTTTTATATTTTTTTCGTTTCTTTTTTGTTTTCAACGATACAGTTACATGTGGGCCTAATAAGCCATAGCACGTCATGGTATCTATAGACGAACACGAGGGCAATAAATATGAAAAGTCGCTCACATATCGTAGTTCACTTATGTATGAATATTATTGATGACCTTATAAAGTAATAAGTAATCAAAAATCATAAACACTTTCGAGACTTTGTGATAAAAGAAATATAGAGAAACAACCAAATTTCAGCTCGGGACTACAATCTAAAAATCATCAAAGTGCCTCCGGTAATTGATAATTTTACTTATCTTGCTAGCAATATCCGGTGTACGTAACACCGATGTGACCGTATCTAGAATCGTTATTTATTGTGAAAATAAATTGTGGCCAGAGATAGAAGAATGGTAAAAAAAACGCACACCTTCTGGGCACAGAAGTGCCTAAACTGGCATCATTGACATTAATTAACTTAATTCATTTTACAACTAAATGGCAGCTTCTCACGATGTTTTTAAGAATAACTTTCTCAGTGAAAAAAATAAATCCAGCTGGTATTGAGAATTGACATTACGCCAGAGCAGAGATCGCTCCGCTTGATGGTTTGTCGAAGGTTGCTTGGCGAAGGTTTTCCATTGGACCGTGTGATTATAATTTACCATTAAAATTGATTTAACGTGTATTGATTGACAACTGACGTAATGTCAATTGTTTTCGTCTTATGATGTACATTTTAGCTATGTTGGTTATTAAATATTTTATGCGTAGTTGTATTACGGATTTTTGCATAACTTTGTAACTAGTTTGTATAAAATGCTATAACAAACACAATTCAACCTAGAAAACTTTAAATTTTAAGAAAAAATAGAATAAAATTAGTCGAAAGGCCTAAAACCGCATGTCGTGGCTCATTTACAGGTGGCGTATTTGTACACGGTTGGTGCTTCACCTGTGGTAGGTTTGATGAATGGTGGAATAGCGGCATCAACAATTGTTATGCTATCGATAAAGGTATAAAAAATAAAAAAAGCCCTACCAGATTAAACTGAGACTCCTTGCATAATTCGTAAAAGTCCGGAGAGAACGGTATATAGTAAATTAACATACAAATCGAATACAACCGACCATGGCCGGACGAGCTTTACGGACTTTGATGAGGGTCAGTTAAATCTGGTCAAGCTATATGAATGTATGATGTTTTGCATTATGTTAGGTTGCTTTGTGACAGCCTTTAGTAAGCCTTGGTAGCCTAGTGGTTAAGCGTTCGCTTCGAGTGTGGAGGTGCCTAGGCAAATGAGACCGCGTCATACCAAAGACGAAAATAAAAATGGCACCAGAAATTTCCTTTGCTAGACGCTCATCATATAAGGGAAACTGGCTTCCCCTCTCTCATACCCTCGTGGTGATAGATAACATCAGGAATGAGGTGTCGAGAGTGCTTAATAATAGTTGAAAAACGTTTGATTACAAAACATTGCATACAATGTGGTGACCTAAGTGTAATTGTTGTGTAAAATGCAAATCAAAATATGCCAAAACAAAGATAAAACAAGCACAGATTTAAAGGTAGCATAATTATCTTGAAAGCCGATGATTAGTACTTTGTACATAATTACATCGCTGGCTTAACATGAGAAGGTCTTAATGACTGATACACGTTGAAACGCAGCATCATAGGGCGGTTCTTATGACCCTATTTTCATGAAAATCGGAATTTTCGTGTTGACCAAATAAAAGTTAAAACAGCTTTGTTGGCTTGTTTTACCAATGATTTATTTCCGGACAATTTTTTTTCTTGTGTTCAACGAAAGGTAACTTTTTCACATAAACTGGATAGCATTTGAGTAGAATTTGGCAAAGACTATGATCTATTGTTCAAAAACACAAATAGTAACACTGATTAAAATGATTATGTTTTGTAGATATCGTATCAAAATGGGTTTAGCAGAAGAAACATGTTTATTATCATCGCTGCTCTCCATTCACTTGTACTCATTAGTACCTTCTTCTTCTTGCCCAAATACTTCATTATGAAAATAAAACCAGTGGACAGCATCGTTGTAGAGAAAGCTAATCAATCAGCGAAAGATCACAGTGAAGAGAAAGGAAATCAATCGTTGGACGTTGATCCAGGTAAGTTGGTTCCTTAATTATATTATTTGCAAACGTTGTAAGACTAAATCTAAGACTTAGGCTTAAAATTACCAAAAATCATGATTACTGCATTTTTTTGCAATTAGATTTAACCGTCTTAATTTTTTGACTTTTCGTTGCTTAGTTATGCGTTTGAAGTAAAAACAAGCTGGCTAAAGGACAAGGCCTGGCCTCCCGTGAAATCTCTAACCGACTTCATGTACTTCTTTTATTTTTAGGTTTGAAACAAAATCATGACATTCCAAGTTTGAAGTCTTGTTTATTAAGTTCGAAGTACATCACACATTTGATATGGTTTTCACTATTAAATCTTCGGTTCCAATGCTTTGTCGGCACACTCAACCAGTATTTGACGAGGCTACTCCAAGATGAAGCGCAAGGTAAGCGTATCGCTCATAATCGCTGGCTTAGAATGAGAAGGTCGTAACTACTACTTACGACATTTTAATGCTTTATCAATAAATATTTGAAATCTGCATTACAAGTTGCTTTTTATGAGTCTATTTTCATGAAAATCGGAAATAGTCATGTTGACCAAACTGAAGTTAAAAAAGCTTGGGTTACCTAAGTAAAGAGTTATTGTCCAACAGTTTTTATTGTATTCTCAAAATATTGATTTTGTAGGTACGACCGTCTCAATCTAAGCCAGCGATATGTAGGAAGATTACAAATGGTGGTTTTACATACTTTAGATACAACCATATTTACTTACTAACAGTATTATGAACTATCAACAGAATAGACCATTTTCAAATTTACAGTTGAGTCCCGATCTGGAATGCACCATACGATAGGAAAAATAACGAACTAAATACAACATTCGGTTATATTCGATTCAATAAGTAATACTAATGAGTGAATACCACCATTCGAAAATATAGCGGGGATTGTCGTTAACTCAGGTATACTCAGTTAAACTTAGATAAACATAGTTAACCTGATTGATGAGTCGATGTTTACAAACCGTTCTCATTTAATTTCGAAAGGACTGTAGTTGTTAACCAACTAGCATAATAATTATTTCTACGGGATATTGTTATCCTAGTTTCTAATTTTAGTATTCAAAAAAAGTTTGACCAATCGGTACTGTACAATAATATCACTCGATAGCATTGTAATTCTAACCACCGGCTCGAGAAAGCCTAGTGGTTAAGCGTTCGTTTCGAGTTTCGATACTAGACCAATAAGGCCGCTCTATAGCAAAGACGAAATAAATCAATGTACTGAAAGTACTGACAGGCTGGCGAACTGCTAAGGAACAATAGCTTTTCAAGTGATATAACATCAAGTGGTTTTCTAAGTCGAAAGAGAGGTAAGTGCTGGACTTAACAAAAAAAAAATAAAAAAAAAAAATTAAAAGTTTGGAGCCGCCGTGATTCGATCGCTGGACCTTAGCATCAGAAAATTACTAAGCGAGTTGCTTAACCACTCGACCACGATCTCGTTGGAGAATGTTGACCTAAATAATTTAACATTATAAAATCATTGACGCACGCTATATTGCGTTCGTAACGCGTAGTAATAATTATCAACGCCTTTAAACACCTTTTCTTTTAATTTCATACAATTCCCTTCCATTTCAAGAAGAAACTAACATATTACAATCGAACAGAATAAATGAAACAAGGAAAGTTGAATGCTCTTATCTTGCAAAACTGATTAACGAGGAGGAACTATTTGCATTGAGTGTATAGATTCTGTGTTGTCAGTTTCGGGAGTAAATTCATCTTAGTGGAATTCATTTTTGTGTGGCGATAAAGCCACACAATGTAATAACTATCTTTCAGATTTTATTTTATTTATATATACTATGAAGTTAACGCCTTTATGCCTACACCAATAAATAGGTCTATGATTTGAACAATATTACAAGCATGCTACACAGGTTACACGTATCATTGAACCCGATTTGTTTACATTACCAACATTTATTAATATTAAGACCAACAATTACATCAGACTTTTATTTTTTGAGGATATTTTAATTTTATAGCAAATCATTCCGCATGGACTATATTCCTACTATCAAAGGCCTGCGAACCGCCAAGGACCGTCAAGAAGGTTGAGAAAGTAATCCCACGGTTTCATGTTTACATATCGGGGCATTCATATGCAAATTGATATACAACGAGCTATTGGTCAGTGACTAGTTTGTATTGTTTATTCAGCCAATAGATTTCTGGTGGAACACGGGTCAACTGAAATGTGTCTATTAAAATCACTCCGCCGCTGAACATTTGTAGACGATGACCTTATTATGTTGTTTACAAACATTGATGCTATAAATAGAAACAACATGTTTTCACTGTATATACAGTCTATCTAACCGCTAGCAGACGATCGATACACTAACTTGATTAGCTAAGACATGATCTACTATATTAATAGATCTCTGGTTTAGCAGTACTGTCACGCAATATTCAATTAATTGCAGTTCCGTCAATTACTATCGGATTTTGACAAAATAAATTTTGTCAATACCATGAGATATTTCAATTTATTAATATCAAATTAAATTTAAATTATAAAATAATATGAATTCACATTGGCGAGTTAAAAAGCGAGTCCGTAGATTTTCTATTCGCGAATTGCGCAAATTTTCGGAACTACCTGAGGTTTTAAATCGTCAGTAACAATTTTTGTTTTCTAATTTACATAAACAAATAATACCTCACTGAAAAGACGAAACTTTCAACTTCAAGAAAATGTGCAACATTTATATCGGTCTCAATTAATAAGCACATGGCAGCGAGTTAAACGCGCATCGTGCGAACTAATTGTGCTATTCATAGCGGCTATTTTCAACACGTAACGCTATTTAGGATTTGAATTGAGAAAGAATAATTAAGCAATAAACGAGAATTCAGTAAAGTATTTTCGGATTAAAAGAAATTGTCAATAAGACATATTAAAGATCACTTATACCAATTTAATTTGCGGTTATAAAATAAATGAACTAATGCTGACGAGTTAAACAGCGAGCACTTACATTTTCTATTCATGAATTGCGCGATTTTTAGCAACAACCTGGTGTCGTAAATCACCAATTATATTTTTACTTTCCAAGTAACATTAACAACTAAAAGCTATTTTAAAGACGATACGTTCAGTTTCATTAAGATGTGCGACTTTCATATAGATCTCATTTAATAAACACTCTACGGCGAGTTTAAACCTAATATGCCTTTTAAAGCGGTAATATATTTCACAAGGTTTCGAATTGAAAAGTTAACGGTAATTGGATTAAAAGGCCGTTAATTACTATATACACGTTGGGCAAACCAAATTCTTAACCAAAGACCTAAATTACAGGTCTTTGGGCAAACATACTTCAATAATTATAAATAATTAATAAGCTCCTCCCACTTAATGTGCAGTTATAAAGCCCATTAATTAGCTCCTCCCACAAGCCACGTTGTGCAATATTATCTATGCATTTTTTAATTAGCCCCTCCTTATTATGTAACATTACATAATCCTAGCTAGATCTATATTTTGACAAGAAATTTGTAATCAATTATTGAAGCTGCATGAGGCAGAAAATTGACCATACAATCTGGTTAACTTCAATGGGTTGTATATTGGTAGGTCGTTAGTAACTTGTTTTGGGACAGTTGGGGGTCATGTAACACAGGGATCTATGTTTTTACAAGGGATTGAACACACCATGAGACAGGAAATAGACCGTTAAAACTATTTTTAATTGAATGGGTTTTATATCGGGTTCTTGTTAGTTGATTTGGAGACAGCTGCAGAAGTTAGGAATTTAGGGTCATAAAATTTACTGGTATAAAAAAGGGTTTACAACTTTGATACTCAGAAGTTAAATACATTCTTCTTGATATGGATTTAATAAGAAATACTATATTTGAAAACTATCAGCTATCCACTGCCCATCACCTGGGATGGGACCATGGTCGCACACTGACTGGTGCATAAAAATATGCTAAATACAACATAATAGCTATAATAAATATCACCCGCTGATTAGCGCGAGTTCATATTTCGGAACAGAATACGCAATATTTAAATAATAACCAATACATAAATAATCGTCAGATTTTCAAAAAATAACTTGTAGTATATTCCAAAATATATAATTGACCTGTTTTAAATACGATTTTATTAACATATCGGACAGAATGCTATAGAATTTACGCTGAGTATGGTCCGAAAGTCTGTTCGTAAGTTTAGTTATGTTACTCCGAAAAACATTTCTGCTCTTGATCCGGCGGGAGTACGGACAACCTTCATTATAATCATATCAGTAGTCAATAGCCCTTACCACTGGACCACTTGTCCACCTAAATTCAATTGATCGACTTTAAATATATATGTATATGGCATCTAAGAGAAGTGATGTGACATGAAACCATAATTCTATCTGGTTCCGTTCTTGAATTATTTCATTCAACCAAAAAAAGTCATGATATTACCATTGATATCATTTCTTATATTTTCCTTCTATTGAAATCTGGTTCTATCTTATTAATTACCTCCCTTTATTTAATTTTTCCAACATATTTCTACCTAGTCCTGTTTCCATAGCGGTGGGGGGGGGGGCATCTCGTTTGTTGTGTTTTAATTCCCAGTTCATCAGTTGTATGGAGACTACCCAGTCACTCATCTTGACACTGACACTTGGTGTCTTGAGAGCAGCACAAACATTCGAGTGAGTCTGGGCTTATCAGAACTCTGACACAGCATGTTGGTGCAGTCTTTATTTGAATGGTCAAAATGACATCAGTTCGCCACACATCAGTACTTTCAGTGCTTTGATTTAGGATTGTAATAGTCTTGCGCGAAATCGCCAGCCTAAAAAGTACCAGGGGTTCCCATTTTAGATGCTCAGCATATAAGGGAAACTGCCTTTTTCTTCTCTAATACCCTTGTTACGATGGATAACATCAGGAATGAGATGTCGAGAATGGTTACTATAACTTGGTGAACTTGTTCCACAATCGACCATACGTTTTTATATAATTACAGTTTGAATTTAAGATGCATTCTCTACAAGTTTGCAATATTAGACGTTAAACAAGAATAATTATTTCTAAAACTCCTCAAAATATCAACAGAAAACTACCTCTAATTACCGAGAAAAGAATAAAAATAATGTTTCTGTAACGTGCTAAAATAGTAACGATTTGTTTCCCTTTGACCACATAATAATAAATGGCAGGAGTCGATAAATTATTATTAGTGATTTGAATATATTTTTGACATTAGAGAGACATATTTGCACACACTTTCTCCTGACAGATTATTATTTATAATTGATTGTGTTTTGTCCATTTAGCTCATTTAATGCGAAAGTAGAAAAAATATGCTAGTTATAGGAAATGCCTTATGTTATCCTTCTTATTTCAGTTAGTTATTTCACTGACGTGTTTTTCTACATTATGCTGAGTGGTCTTGTATCTTCATTTCTGTCCGGTGCTGTGTATGACAGTCAGAAACGAGCATGTAAAGGTAGGATTCTCTACAAACGCATTTGCAGTCCAGTTAGGGTATGGCTGGAGTGACACAGTGGCACAATCCACTATAACGGTGCACGTTCAACACCAAACTGAACTCTTTTTGTTTAAGATAATATTTTAATCTTTTGGGTACACATAAACGACGACGTCACTGTCAAAATATTCCATAACTGGACTATAGTTGATTCAATTTGTAATACTAATGAGAGACCTATCTCATTCGAAAGAATATGTTTTATGGGTTTTACCGTTAACTCAGGTATACATTGTTAAGTCTAGAAACATATAGTTTTCCTAACAGACCACTCGTTGTTTACTATCCGTTCTCGTTAAATTTTAAACTATAAAGTCCAGTTAGGATAAAAATCCAGTGACGCAGTGGACCAATCCATTAGTTTGGTGTAAAAACCAAGTATAAATGCTTATACCAACAGTTCAATACCAAACTTTTGAATACTTCACAGTGAATGTTTTGAATGCTTCGAATACATTTTTCACAGTGAATGTTTTGAATACTTTGAATACATTGGTCACACTAAATGCTTTGGTCATCGTTTTTAAGTCCCATTAGATTTAGATTGTCTAATTTGACGTCACATCCAAATAGATCAATATCCTGTTTCCAATGGGGTTCTGAACAGATAATGTTTTTTCTATTATGTGGTTTAGAATACGTGTAATTAAATTGACGTTATATCTGATATTTTGTAGACGGTGCATCTCGGCTGTATAGAGAATTGATGCCGTCTGTTCTACCGCTCGGACTGACCTGTTTATTCGGTGTGGTCGTGTCCATATTGGTGCTCATACCTATGACAGAGTTATTGTACGTCACATTTATTCTCATAGTCATGTTCAGAGGACTCATGTTCTGTGCGGCCGTAGCATTCCTGCGAGATATGTGAGTATTAATTTTATACATTTCATAACAACAATCATTGTCTGAATATATTGGCTCGCCAGATGAAACTAAGTCTCCTTAAGACCAGAAAATTGAATAACCTCAAATATGAACTGTAAACTTCTGAGGCATTTCTCTTGTAAAGTTTGTGAGTGAATACTGTAGTGTGTGCTTCAAACCAACATACAGTGACTAACTGTCGAGGAACATATTTCCGGAGAATATGAAAGGTAATTAGAAGATAGCTTTACCCAGGAAAATAGTTGAAATTAAGCTTTGCGCGTTAATTTACCATCGTAAGAACAATGTTAATACATAAACAAATGTAGTTTGCATAAAAGATAAAAGTTATGTAATTACAGTATTTCACATCAACAGCAAAAACTGTAATGCTATATACAAACCAGGCATCGTTGATAACATATATCTGTCTCGTACAATCAATGTTACATACTTTATATTTTGCATGCATCCATGGGTGTACAGCAATTTCATTGTCAAAAGGGAAACTGCCTGCATTTTCTAAATCACTTTCTTGATTTTTTATGTTTATTTGCGACAGATTTCCGAGTGAATATTTTGCTGTACTATACGGAGTGTTGAAGACTGTTGGGGCACTATTTGCCGCTTTACAATTCCCAATCTTCATATGGGCAGAGTCATATAATGATGGACCATTTCAAGTAAGTTAAATACACGTGTGTACACACGCACGTCAGTAAGTACGGCTAATGCTCCCATGTACGTGTACACATTTACGAGGGTTGTACCAGAATTACATAGACTTTTGTCGTACGTTCCATACCATTTATCATACAACCACATAATTTTGTGTGGGGTGAAATTAATATTTTCTGTGTATTTACGTGAAATTTCGAATCCGTATCTTACTTGGATCCAATTCTGCAACTTCCAGGGATAGATAGGGGTACGGTTTGCGGGGCACGTCAACGGGACGTCATGACGTTGGCGGAACTTCCAGGATAAGTGAAGCTCCTAACTGTGTACATTGTAGCTATAAAGAAGGGCAAACCCGCACAAAAAACTTACGAATGTTTATTTACTACCTTAAATGTGATTGAAGTTCCAATATATTACCAGTAATGTCGCATATAACCCTTACAATAGAACGTCAATCCAGGTCGATGTGGTCATAGAAAACGCTTGGTGACGTCGCCGTTAGTTTTCGCCGTCGGTCCATGTCGTTTAATTTGGGCCTCGACAACGATTGATGCCCTTGTGTCGTTTGAAAATCAGGTAACTCGATACAAGAGATTTAGAGTTAGCAGGTTCCAACTTTAAAAGCATTAATTTTTGTTCTGGCGTCTTACCGAGGTTCACACAAAACTTCATGTGGACGCGATTTCCAGCGTAGTTTACTAACGTCATATTTTCTTTTATGACGCGCAGCAGCTGATGCTTGTTTTGTACCATAAATCAACAACGGTAACCTTTATAAAGTCGAAATTTACGGCGTACGTTCCAAGGATATTGCGCTTGTATGTCACGAAGTTGCGTTAAGATTATACTTGATATCTGTGAGGTATAGGCAGTTGAATAATGTCAAAAATGTTTTTGAAATTCGCTGCCCGCCTATCCAACTATTGGTTACTATGGCGACGGATCAAATGGCTTTCTAACATTCTGTAAGAACATATTTTTACCGATTCTCTTGCAAAAGGTTTGAAGATTTGGTGACAATACATGCCTAAATAAAAAAGTTATGACGAAAGTCTACCTAATTCTGGTACACCCCTCGTTTGTATGCATTTGGCCAAAATGGCTATTCCACGATTTACCATACCCCTGAAGAGCCATTTTGGCGAAATGCATTTGGTTTTCAAAATTCAATTATGCACAATTTATACATATTAAAGTACTATTATACGTGGGGTGTTCCACAATTAATAGGACTTTTTTCAAAGCAGAACGGCAAATCAGAAATTAAGAAAACTAATTGCATATAATTAAATTTTTATCTTTCACTGACAAATAAGCGAAATATCAAAGTCATTGGATAAAAAATAAGAATTTTATAAAACATTTAATACGCTATGTATCAAGGAGGCGGGTCGCACCGTGACGTTATTATGACGTCGCATTTCAGGCACAGTATTTGAACATAAAGAAACATTTCATATTTTTGTTTATAGTCATCCTGACTTTCTAAACTGATCTTATCACACTGTTTCGATTGCTTAGATAAGTTTCCGTATCCCTGTTCACAAAAATGTCTTGCAATGATGTTAGAAATTGCACAAAACTTGGAGCGTCTACCAGGGTATAATACAGTGTTAATTAACGTCAACCTTATTTTCTATGACCACACCTGTGCTTATTTATAAGTTTATAAATCGGCGATCTGTTAACAATTTGAGCCAACAGAAAACAAGTGACTGTATAATGCCACTACATTTTATGCAATTTATCATTTCATTGGTTAGGACTGTTAGTTTTCCAAATGTATACCATTATTTGACAATCGCGTGACTTCTGTTTAATTGCGTTAACGTCATTTTCATCCATAACGCGCTTGATATATACCAATGAATACTGACTTATGATAACAAACACGGACCGATTTCTTCGAAAGTTCGCATGCGCATGTCAAAGTCATCCACGCAATGCCTTAAAATTAGGCTTTAATATTTATCAAGTGGTATTTGAGATATTCACATTTTTAATAAGGATGGTAATGACAAATAATAGTGTGACCCGCCTTTGCGTTACATGGTTTCTATGACAACGCTTTGTATAAGCATCAACAGCAACAACTAAATTTCGATGCTATCAGTATATAGAGCATACATTGCTAAGCATGTGAGACAAATTTCATTAAAATATAAGCGTTGAGTAAGAAGTTATGAGAAAAGTCCTTTTAGTTCTGGAACACCCCTCGTATGTTTGTCAAATGTTATTTTGATGGATTTTTGTATATACACTTATGATGGTTTTGTGTTTCAATTATGTACTATACGACTATACACATTCATAGGGTGTCAGTACATAGCCTTTTTGGACCTTAAATCCTCCCGAATTCAGTTTCGTATTGACAGTTGTCTGCCAGAGGTCGGTCTACGGTAACCGTTCCTAACTAACCGGCTGTTCTCCACCCGACATCATCAGTCCATACCCAGCTTCCATCGGGAATCGAACCATTGATCTCCCGCTTTCAAGATACTCTAACCATTCGGCCAATGTCTGGTGCATCTTTACAATTGTGACCAATGACTATACAAATACATGGCATTTATATAGCGCAAAAATTATGAAAACATATTCTATTGCGCTTCACAGTTATATACATGTACATGTACATTCACAATTTAAAACTAGATTTAGTCATATGACGAAGAGCACACTCATTGTCCAAAAAATTGCCTAATTACAAAATGTATTCATTTTCAGGCGGACACGTTTCTACTGTGCGTGGCAGCTGTATCTTTTGTGCGTCCACTTTATTGGTGGATGATCTGCAGAAGGGACGAAAAACGCTGCAATAAATTATATTCGAATCAACAAGTTTACTCTATAACAACTTCAACAAAGTTTTAAGGTTCATATCCATCCAACTTTATGACGGACGGCGCTTGAAAAAGGGCACTGAAGAATTTAGCTATTACAAACAGCCTTACCGTTTTATTTACAGTTTTATTGGTATAACCAGCATGTGAAATGCATTTGACCATTGTAAACAGCCACCCGCAATGGTCAATATTCTACACTACTAACCATACAAGTCAAGCCCAGTTAGGACTAATGAAATTGCCTTTCGAGAACCTGTTTAACATTTTCTTGTTATAATGTGTATATAAATTTTTTTGCCGACACGACAGAAATACGAATTTGACCATTAAATTATGCTAATCAATATATCAGGTTTGTTTCGAATTGCCAAGCTATACTCAGACAAAATGCATCTCCGACTTATGGGTGAGTGCGGCCAGGAGATTATCTACGGTAGAATTAAGTGTAAAACATAGAAGATAGAATTTGGGGGGGGGGTGTTCGTAGCGTCTGTTGTGGAACACTTCGACAGTGTTACAGTTCCAACTACTTCACAAATAACAGTTCTGAACAGTGTTCCGAATGTTCTACTCCAAACAACTTAAGAACAAAATGAAACTGGAAGTAACAACAACAAGAGGGCTCAAATGGCCCTATGTCGCTCACCTGTTGTACATTGGTTTAGGTATCAGTGCAAACTTAACTTCAAACCATATTTTATGAAGATTGGAGCAAAACAGGGGTCTCTAGAGTGAGCAAAAGGCTTTTCCTTATACACTGAACAAAATTTCTAATTGGTCAGCGAATTTCCACCTAACATATTGACGCAATTTCAGCCAATGATAATTCAAAATATATTCTGTCAATAGTAAATGTAAAAGAAATGTGTAAGCAACATAAACATGAAAATTTGATGCAAATTCTGCTTTTTCTGCTATTCTCACGCTCAATTATTTGAGATACTAAACAACAACCCTCAGAACCAGAAATCACATAAAATATGAATAAATGCATTTATGAATAACCCTATTTTTAAACATAACACATAATAAACTATCATTTTATATAGACGGGTAGGCAGTAATTAATTTATATGGCAAAGTTATACTCCAATAGGTTGTATGGTTGAGGCGGTTGAATGAAATGAAAAACCTTGACTTTTAAGATTGATCTTGATTTCTGACTGTTACAACGTAATGCGCCATAGGAAATCAATGTCGCCTCTAAAGTTGAAACGCACTGATAACTTTCCATAATTGAAGCACAAAGAAGATAACTAATAAAAGAAAGACTGTACAAAGTTTGACTTATCTATCACTCGTGGGTATCATTATTTTGAGGATTTAATTTTGTTCTATTTTCAATTAAAGGGGAGGTAATTTCAGAATTTTCAACTTCAAAGCTGTTTTCTTTTTAACGCCCAATTATTTTAGCAATATTGGTTGTTTTTCTGTTTGAGCGATCACCAATTGGTTTATATTTTTACAGTTTATCACATTTCCACTGACAGGTTTTGCATAAAGCTTAAAAAACTGTTTTGCACACAATGGGCTATAACTCAGAATAGGTTACGAGGCTATGTAAAACACGAACTGAATTTGATTAAGAACATAAGTCCGAATGAGTTAAGTGCACTAAATATATTTATCAGTTGTTATGTACACAAATATATGAGTTTAAAGTGACCAATTAGAAATTTTGCTCAGTGTATCTGACCTAGTGACCTTGTTTTTTGACACTACATGAGCTAGGTTCATACTTGGCCTAGGTTTCATAGAGTACAACATTCTGACCAAGTGTCATGAAGATTGGAACAGATAAAACAACTTCCGAACACAGTCTCAGTTTGTTTGTGTGTTCCCTTTTCCTGAACAGACATGTCTTCCGAACACACCGTTGACGTTTTATTACTAGGGTACACGTACAATGACACCATTATAATAAGACACTCTTTAATGCTCTTCAAAATTATTTTTCTTCACGAGTTGGTCTTGAATATTGAGTGAGGTAAATTAACACAACAGTGTTGGTGGATTTCCAAAGTGTGATCCTTAAAAGAGGCAATTTTAACATTTACTCGAAGACCCAAGATACATGTATTTTAGGTCTTTGGTTTACTCAGTACTTCTTAGAAGTCCTAAATGTATACTGAATCTCAAAATGACACTAAATGTGTACAGAGAACATTTTAAAGTTGAATAAAACATTTATTTTGGATTTCTTATTAATTATACTTTTAAAAAATATAAGACAAAAATATATTTTGAAAGTGTGAACTATACTTTATTGCTTTGTCTGTATATTTAAATATATTTTAGTCGGTGAAAACATATTCATAACAATGTATATATTATGCTATATTATATTATTAAATACATGTACAGTTAAGGTTATATAGTGGTTACCTGCATTCAGCAACCTCCTTTATAAAGCCAACAATTATACTCAATCAACAATTAACCCTCTCTCATACATATACTTAAATTAACAAGACATTTATGATGATAATAAAGACAATATTTCAACCAATAAGCTTAGATATTGTTGGCTTAGAATGAGAAGGTCGAAACTACCAAATCAGGAATAAACTGTCTGAAATTAACTCTTTACTTATGGTTAAACAAGCTTTTTCAACTTCAGTTTGGTCGACATTACAGGTTCAGATTTTCATGAAAAGAGGCTCATAAGAAGCGCCTTGTGATGCAGATTGCAAATATGCAGTAGTCTTATAAGGTCATAAGTACTTCTCATTCTAAGCCAGCGATATGTTTGTAAAACAAGTATGCCCCATGACAGCCTAATTGTCAAAAATGACAAAGATCACAGAGACCTTGACCTGTGACCTATACTGACCTCAAAATTTATATGTCATCTTCTGTTGCTCGCATACCTCTGTATAAAGTTCGAAGATCATACCTGCATGAGTATTCGATATACGATTTGGTCTACATGCAGACAGACAGAGGGATGGACGGACATACAGTGGTACAGACGGTCAACAGGTGCAAAGCAATATACCCCCTCATCAAGTATAGGGGGCAAAAATAAAGAAAAGAACACTTTAGACTGAAAAAGAAATAATTCGGAATAAACACATATGACATTCTTAACACCTTTAGAAGATAAGTTGGTCTGTGGTTACTTCTGTATATTTTGTAACAAGTGTTTAACATCATCACGACTTGCTTCCAGACCATGAACCTCAGACCGTATCATGATCAACGACTGTACGATACCAAACCCCATCATCAACACTAGAATGACCCGGAAGAATGTAACAAAGAAATCTAGAGGATAGGGTATATGTATGACAGCGATAATGTACGCTAATGCTAGACAGATCACTGAGAATACGATAAAGAATTGTCTGTTCGTTCGCGTTCTCTGTAAGCCGTTATCTATGATGCCTAGACATTCCTGTAGCATTGTGGGAAGTGAGTCTGACGGTGTCGCAGATGCCGGTCCTGAAAATATAAATAATCATATAACTTATTGTATACACAGCTACAGAAATAGATTTCAAAATATTCCTACAAAATTTGGAGAATCCAACTAAAATATGTTTATAAGTTCTGAGTGACACAACTGGAGGTAACTCTGGTAATCTATGAGTTCTGAGTGACACAACTGGCCGTAACTATGGTAATCTATGAGTTCTGAGTGACAGAACGGGATGTAACTCAGGTAATCTGTGAGTTTTGAGTGACACAACAGGATGTAACTATGGTAATCTATAAGTTCTGAGTGACACAACTGGTCGTAACTTTGGTAATCTATAAGTTCTGAGTGACACAACGGGCCGTAACTCTGGTAATCTATGAGTTCTGAGTGACACATCTGGCCGTAACTGTGGTAATCTATGAGTTCTGAGTGACACAACTGGCCGTAACTAAGGTAATCTATGAGTTCTGAGTGACACAACGGGCCGTAACTATGGTAATCTATGAGTTCTGAGTGACACAACTTGTCGTAACTATGGTAATCTATGAGTTCTGAGTGACACAACTGGCCGTAACTATGGTAATCTATGAGTTCTGAGTGACACAAATGGCCGTTATTATGGTAATCTATGAGTTCCAAGTGATACAACGGGTCGTAACTATGGTAATCTATGAGTTCTGAGTGACACAACTGGCCGTAACTATGGTAATCTATGAGTTCTGAGTGACACAACTGGCCGTAACTCTGGTAATCTATGAATTCTGAGTGACACAACGGGCCTGAGTGACACAACGGGTCGTAACTATGGTAATCTATGAGTTCTGAGTGACACAACTGGCCGTAACTATGGTAATCTATGAGTTCTGAGTGACACAACGGGCCTGAGTGATACAACGGGTCGTAACTATGGTAATCTATGAGTTCTGAGTGACACAACTGGCCGTAACTATGGTAATCTATGAATTCTGAGTGACACAACGGGCCTGAGTGATACAACGGGTCGTAACTATGGTAATCTATGAGTTCTGAGTGACACAACTGGCCGTAACTATGGTAATCTATGAGTTCTGAGTGACACAATGGGCCGTAACTCTGGTAATCTATGAATTCTGAGTGACACAACGGGCCTGAGTGACACAACGGGCCGTAACTATGGTCATTTTTTAGTTGAGTGACACAACGGGTCGTAACTCTGGTAATCTATGAGTTCTGAGTGACACAATGGGCCGTAACTCTGGTAATATGACTGACTATGAATGTAAATATCTACAGGAAGACTGTAGAGCACAATTATATAAGTATGCTGACAGATATTTGTATGCACCTTAATTACTGTTGCTCAAATACTTATAATATTAAGTGGTTACTCAGATAAGAGTTAGGGAGGGTTTATTAAAACAAAGATGGTAATGAACTATACTGTACATAAACAATTTTATCACATGACTTTCCTTGTATCCAGGTGAGTATAGCCAGTACGTATAAAGTTATATGTACCATGTGTAGTATAAGATATTCATTTTTTCATGATAAAAAGAATCTATCACTCGTTGTCAATTGATATATTGATATTAAACTCGTTCAGGAAATATTATTAAGCTCGACAGAGGCTCGCTTAATAAAATTTCCAAAACTCGTTTAATATAAATTGATATCAATTGAAAACTTGTGATAGATCCTCTATATACCTGAGCTATTGTTGTCTAGTACAATAGTTGCTTCCACGGCTTCATGATCCGAATAGTTGAATGGTTTACCGGGTACACGTCCAAGTGTAACATTACATTCTTCTATCTCTACACTACAATCTGTATCAATGAGAAAATGTAGCTTTCATTGTACATGGTCTTAATACAATTATATAGAGGATATTTGTATTTTTCATTACATGCACTTACTATACCTAACTGCATATACAGTACACACTAAATACCCTTATTTTAGTTTATTTTAATTAGGAACAATTTTCACATGTTTAATTAATCACTCTTAGCACAACTATCATGATATTAATCATTAGGAGGGTTTCTATCTATTAAGAAGCAAGCTCCATGTTTTTTAAAGAGAAAAGAAAAGGAAATGTTGTGGATTTGGGAAGTTTGCCAGCATTTTTCAACATTACCATTTCACTGTAATTTCTATCTACTTGTATAATAAAAGAGAACTTACTTTGTCCAGGGCGATACAGGATATAATCAATTCTCTTGCCATGTGGATACCTATCTCTATGGTTACCATTAGCATAACTGTTGCTAGGACAATCACTAGTGTTACCTTCCTTATCTTCACTTCTGCTACTCTTCTGTGAATATAAACACTCAGTATGTTACAGTAATCTTGATTTATTGGAAGTATTTATCATGCAAAGATATGGTGATTTGTGAACACAGGCGTTCATTTGACTTGGTAGTAGGGGTTTTGACATAGTCTGACCACTTCCAGAATATGGTGAAACACATAGAGAATAGTATTGATCTAGTGATAATTGAGAAGCTCCATAGAAGCCTATAACAAAGCTTTAACATGAAACATTGTCCAATAAAATTGGATGACTAAAAAAGTGATTAATGAACAATATCTGAATCTGCTGTCTGTTATTTTGCATTTTCTCTAAATTTTCAGTAGATTGACAAACCTGTGTAATTTAGGTCTTTGTACCGTATAATATCACCATACCTTTTCTATCCACGAATCCTTCAAGCCAGCGTTACAACAGATCAGCTTGTATCCAAGGTCGACAGGTTCCAGGTTCAAATCTCCACACAGCAACGACAAGTCTGCAGGACCGCTAGTGAACTTAATAAACTGACTAGTACTAAATGATTGTGCTATTCTATGTGCCAGATATTCATCCAGATCTCTGTTGTACTCAGCATGAATCTACAAACAAATATACAACATTAAAATACATTTTAACAACATCATGGTCCGATCACTCGAAGCTTCTCAAGTTGAAATCTCAACTCAAAATTAGATTTTGCAAAAATCGGAGTCACAGAGATATATCGGTTGTTCAAGCTCTTGAAAAGTTACAGTATTTTTTTTTTAAATTTTAAAATCTGTTCAGTGATGCTTATTTTGAATCCAATATCGCATGGAAATTAACATCTGAATCATTACCTGAAATGCAAATTCAATGAAAGAGAGGCACAAGTAGGACATGATTACCCTCAATGTAACGTGGAATTGTATACTTACATGAGTGATATAAAGATGTATGGTAAAACCGTTGACATTGATTTTTGCCAATCCCAGACCTTTACCACCGAACCAGTCACCATGTTGTATTTTGTGAGCGTAACCATTGGGATCAAATCTAAAGTAGATGGTCTCTAGTATCGGGTACTTCGTAAACAGGCACAATCCACTTCCTATACTGCCACTGTGAATATAAACTTGAACATATATCGCTGGCTTAGAAAAGGTAAAGTGTTTGTTTATAATCTTCATATATATTCCGTAGGGAAATAAGAATTCAAAACTTCTGTTTTTTCACATCGTTTATATTACGGCCTATGGCCTTCTTCAGAACAATTATTTCTCCCGCGTAAGTTACATATTTAATCTTCTTTTAATATTGTTACTGTTCAAAATTATTCGAACGTTAGTCAGAGAAATAATTGTTCTGAAGAAGGCCATAGGCCGTAATATAAACGATGTGAAAAAACCGAAGTTATGCTTATCTATAATAGTGTCACCCCTATTGAAGAGGCCAGGAAATTTGGCTTATGAGGTACTTATCTTTCTTGTGCACATTACCTCCCATGTGTGTATATACAACATTCTGTAAAATCATCATTTGTTCCCGAATTTCATGGATGACCTCAATCACTCGAATAATCCAATCCCTAATGATACCAATAAACATGTCAATATTACCTATGAGTAATAAAGGGGAGACAAGTCACTTATAGAAATGGACTTTTGTTATTCATATACCAGTATTTTGTTGAATTTACCTCCCTTTGATCATAAAATTATGTATTAATTTTTGGTCAGACTGGTCTTAAGACCTTATCAATCTGTATTTTGTCCTACATTTTTGGAACTTCCAAATTAGTCTGAATGCATTACCTGTAAAAATAATGACTGTGCGGCAATGCGGATCCAATCTTCTTTTTCAATAATTGGTAGTCACTTTTACTCCATACCTATAGAACAATACAATGATTATAATCACGGGTGCAGACATTCGACCATAAAGTAGCACTTATTAGACACTAGTTGGTTTTAATCACAGACCATGTTTGTTTATAAATGATTAACAAACAACTTAGTTCTTTAATAATTGAAAATATATCTGCATGAATTCTAAACTACTATAGCCAAGGCGGCTTCAAGGCTATGGTCTAGAAGTTGGTACTGGTCTTGTAATGCGGTGGTCCTGTTGCAATTTTCAGCCACGGCAGGTTTTATTATATAAGGTGAATGGGACAAAGATAAAACTGCAACTTCATCAATTTAAAATAAAAACTTCTGAACTGGAAGTGGTCTTCAATACAGGGGGAACTTCACCACATAACCTTAACTAGCCTATTCTAAGAGAGCCTCTGTATACATACCTCCTGAAACAAGGCAACATCATAACTTGACTTAGAGACCTCTTCACCAATAGCAGTGAACCTCTCCAGACGATTCTTGCAGACGCCTGGAACTGGCACGCCCCTGCAAACCAAGATTGTCAACATGATTTTTTATTGACAGCTACTTACGATAAGAAATAAGCCCAAGAATTTCACTCGCGAAATGTCTGAAAGTCTAAGCAGGTCTTAAAGGACTTAATCAACTAATTTAATAGTATTCAGTACTGTTATGTAAAAAATTTAAATTGGACGTGAACTCAAATATTTTAGAAAAAAAAATTATTATTAAATGACCATCATCTATACAAATGTCCTGCTGTGTCGCCTATCACTATAAGCAATTTAGAATTAATTGAACAAGAGTAGAGTATGTTGTCACGGACGCAATTATGAAAATAACTCAAAGTTAATCAATAATAAATGATTATCCGAATTTCAATTATCCGAAATATATTGCAGTTTTATCAATTATCACTTCAGAAATGTCACAAAAGGGGGAAAACATTAAACATATGTGATAAATCACATTATATTAAGTTCATATCTATGACGATTGGTAGACAATATCAGCTGACAAGCCACTTACCAGCAATTTAACGTCAAAACTTTCAGGTTTGCTTTCATGTTTACACTAGATACACGCGCACGAATACTCACCTGTTCACATCGCTGTCGTCTTTTTCTTTTTTGAAGACATTTCCTTATAAAATAATTCCTGCGATTCTTCACAGTGAAATGTTTGTTCACAATTCTTCACTATGTATTGTTTGTTCACGATTCTTCACTGTGTAGTGTTTGTTCATGATTCTTCACTGTGTATTGTTTGCTCACGATTCTTCACTGTGTATTGTTTGCTCACGATTCTTCACTGTGTATTGTTTGCTCACGATTCTTCACTGTGTATTGTTTGCTCACGATTCTTCAATGTGTATTGTTTGCTCACGATTCTTCAATGTGTATTGTTTGCTCACGATTCTTCACTGTGTATTGTTTGCTCACGATTCTTCTCTGTTTAATGTTTGCTCACGATTTTTCACTGTGTATTGTTTGCTCACGATTCTTCACTGTGTATTTAAATATTTACTCACGGTTCTTCACTATGTAATGTTTGCTCACGGTTCTTCACATGTATGGTTTACTCACGGTTCTTCACTATGTATTGATTGCTCACGATTCTTCACGTGTATGGTTTGCTCACGGTTCTTCACGTGTATGGTTTACTCACGATTCTTCACTGTGTTTTGTTTGCTCACGATTCTTCACTGTGTATTTAAATATTTACTCACGGTTCTTCACTATGTATTGATTGCTCACGATTCTTCACGTGTATGGTTTACTCACGATTCTTCACTGTGTACGGTTTGCTCACGATTCTTCACGTGTATGGTTTGCTCACAGTTCTTCACTGTGTACGGTTTGCTCACGGTTCTTCACTGTGTATGGTTTGCTCACGATTCTTCACGTGTATGGTTTGCTCACGGTTCTTCACGTGTATGGTTTGCTCACGATTATTCTCTGTGTATTGTTTGCTCACGATTATTCTCTGTTTAATGTTTGCTCACGATTTTTCGCTGTGTATTGTTTGCTCACGATTCTTCACTGTGTATTGTTCGCTCATGATACTTAACGTGTATGGTTTGCTCACGATTCCTCACTGTGTATTGTTGGCTCACCATTCTTCACTGTGTATGTTTACTCACGATTCTTCACGTGTATTGTTTGCTCACGATTCTTCACTGTGTATTGTTTGTCCACGTACGATTCTTCACTGTGTATTGTTTGCTCACGTACGATTCTTCACGATTCTTCACTGTGTATTGTTTGCTCACAATTCTTCACTGTGTATTATTTGCCCACGTACGATTCTTCACAATTCTTCAATATGTGTAATGTTTTCTCACGAATCTTCAGTGTGTATTGTTTGCTTATAATTCTTGGATGTGTATTGTTGAATTGCTCATGATTCTTCAATGTGTATTGTTTATGCTTGCCCGCTGTTCTTTACTGTGTTTGACGTCTGACTCCGAGTGTAGACTTAACAAATCTTATAACATGGGCGTAGGAGCAGGGGGGGCCAGGGGGGGCCAGGCCCCCCCAATGTCCGGACAGGGGGGGCCAACATATCTTTTGGCCCCCCCAATAATTGAGACGAAAAATTAAAATTCACGACCTAATATATCTCGTTATAGGCAATTTGCCTTCAGTTCTTGGTAAAAACGTATCCAATTTTTTTTTGCTCGCTTCGCTCGCAAAATATCTTCCGCAGATTCAAAAACGCCATCACCCATTCTTTGCAAAAATACACTTGTGCCATAAATTGTACTCTTAACGTCCCACAACCCTCCTATATGACTTTGGGACGTTGTCAATTATATATAAAGCCTTTCAAACAAACGTTTTCACCTTAAGCTTCAATCTCAAAATCTAGCAATTTAAATTTTGATGCAAGCATTTAATTGTGTTTTTTGTAAGAACTTAAATTCCCTGTATTAAGGTCCCTTTTGAATGCCGAATAAGGTATCTCAGAACGCCTAGAATGCACTAGATTTATCCATAGTTTAGAAAAATGTCCGGAGGTCTATGCCCCCGGACCCATGTATACTTGAACGGATTAATTTCCAGTTACGACGTAATTACTTAACCAAATGACCACAGAACCATAAACTGACAGTAAGTATATACATATAGGAATTTTATGGACGTTTAAGAGTACAGTCTGTGTCTAGAATTGTTTGGTGCAAATATTGCGTGTTGACTAATTGACATAAAGAAGTTACTTTGCGAGCGTAGCGAGCAAAAAAATTTTTTTACCCCAAGTTGCCAAATGTTTGGCCCCCCCAATGTTGAAGACGCTCCTACGCCCATGTATAAGTGCGCATGCTTATATTAACAATAGCTCAGTCAATACCTGATTGATTGTACTGAAAATTTCAACATATGTAGTTTAGATATTTGGAATTACAATTCACTTGATTTAAGTACCATCTGATTTAAACAGTTACAATCAGAATAAACAAATGATGACATCATCAAACGCTAATGTCACAAATTTTTTGCAGCGAATTCATCGGTCGTTCGTCTAGGTCTTGATGCAGCTATTTGACCGCTTTGCTTTTAAATTTTATTTTCAAGCATATGTGCTTATCATTTGTCTAAAAACAAAGTAAACAATGATTCAAATCAAGTACAATTGAGGATAAGAAATACCCTCTTTCCTCCGAAAAAGTATTTTTGACAGAGTTACCTACCTTTGACCATCAACATAAAAATGATTCTTTAAAAGATGATAAATATCATGTTGTTGAGTAAAAATCTTATTACTTTGTGTTTTGTGAATTTGGTGATATAACTTAAATTAAAATTGACCATACTTAAACATTATGTGCACGTTTGTGTAAATTTCCCGGTAATTTTGCTTGTTTTGATTTTTCACGGTTCAATGAACCGCATCTTTTAAGTCCGAAGAAACGAACTTTACTAATTGAATCTTGAGGTTGTTAATAGCATATACACAACATTTCATACAGAAATGTTAATAAATAAAAAAGTTACAAGGTAAAAACACATGCATACTTATAAGATTTGTGATTTGTTAAGTGTAATTGTTGTCATTCATGACTGTGTACGTACGGTTTGCTCACGACTATTCAGTATCTATTGTATAGATCTAATTGTAGATTCAAATGTACTATTTTTAAGAAAACGAGCATATTAAACCTCTTAACACTTTCATTTCCCAGTGGTGTCAACTTCATGAATCGATTAATCACATTAAAATGATTAAATATATTTGACATTTTGCCAGAAATAACACAATTTATAGCCGCTGATTAAAGTGCATTATGTACTTTATGTGTCTACTTCAAATGTTAAAAGTTTTATCAACAAATCTCATCCGCGAATATACAGCAAAACTTCGTTATGACGAGCAGCAATATCACGAGCATACGGCCTATCTCGAGCAAGCTTTAAACCAATATTCGTTTGTATCATCAATACATGCCATGTGGTTATAACGAGCACCCGATTTATCTCGAGCATTATATCTGTCCCAATCACTCCTCGAGATAACGAAGTTTTACTGTATCTGTGAATGTTACGTATTGGGTAGATTTTATACATTGTTACACATTTTCTATCTTTATCATGCATTCACATGTAGCTGACTTAGAATTAGAAAGTCGTAAGAACCAAATCAATTGTTTAGGAAAGCAAGCTTTTACAACTTCATTTTGGTCAACATGACAAGTTCCGAGTTTCATGAAAATAGGCTCATCAGAAGCGCATATAATGATGCAGATTCAGTCCTATAAAGTCGTAAGTAGTTACGACCTTCTCATTCTAAGCCAGCGATGTGTTTTACATGGCATGAATTTTATTTGCGGCGCTCATTCGAATTTGGCGTGATTTTCTGACACTGATGAACTCGAAAATATCGATTCAATTGAAAACAAACAGAAGCATTCCTCATAATTTCTCCATTTTTATCGTGTTTTGCTCTTTATTTCACAATTGTCATTTGTGGCAAGATATTTGACCGGGAATGAACTATCAACCGGTACTAATTTGTTCCTCCACATGTAATGGACAAACGTCTCCATATGTGGAGGACATGACCGCAGCCGATGACGACGATAAGAATAACCTGTTTCACCACCAAGTATCGAACCCTGGGTCGTTTGGATCACACGCGATTACCCTAACCACTGCGCTAACTGAATGATCGTTCCTTTCAATAATACTACCGGTAGTTCATACATTTGTATATTCAAAAATCTAAATAGTGAACAATTACATGCATGTTTAACTTTTAGTTAATAACAGTCAAAGGCATTCCACGTGCCGATTATACCCAAAAGAACTGCTAAAACTGCTGATGTTTATGCCAATAAAATTTGAACATGGGTTAAATGGGGGAAAACATTAAAAGTGCAAGCACATATACCCAATGGTGTTAAAAATGTTTTACAAACCAGTTTATCTTTAGTTAGGTAGGAAACACTGAAAAGCGTTTTTGAAATGTCCGTTGCTTGGTCAAGATTTGGACAGGGACCACCGGATAGGAAGTTTATAGTGTTAACCACTCGGCCATCAAGTTATTCGTTCCCAAGTACCAAATCAGGATCTTCTATATATATATATCTAGAATCCCTGACCAAATGGACAGGATCTTACTTATAATGTGTATACTATTTGATCTGTGGATGGAATAACGTTAGAGTAAAGTGTCCGTTGCGTAAGTAAAGCGCTACTGGGAGCGCTTTCATTCAGTTATCTCCCGTTCATTTAAACATAGCAGACATGGATAATCGCCTGTGGAAAGCGCTACGAAGCGCTTAACTTAGGCAACGGATACCAGGGCTCTGCTTAAGCCTATAAATATTAGCATGTCTTAAAATCATTTATGGTTTGTTATTGTTTCCTGTGTCATCGAGACTACATTTTAATATACTTTATAAAACCGGACACCGTAGATCAAGCGGCGAGTAATGTTTGTAATAAAACATAATATTGTTAATACTTTGACCAGGCACAGTGCTGTATAATCGGCTTAACTCGGTCACATAGCGTTTCCGCCTCGACTTTTTACTTTAATTACTTAATCCAATACTAACCTAGATCTACGTAATATTCTACACCTCATATATATACAAATATAACATGTTAATTACCGTAGCATTGTATAATTATTCACCATTGTTTTTCGTTATGAATAAGTGCGCAACAAGTTACAAGTTATACATTTTTTTATTTTGACTAAAATTTATTGACAGAGCATGACATATATATCGCTGGCTTAGAATGGAAAGGGCGTAAGTACCACTTACGATCTTATAAGCTGTTCAAAACATATTTGAAATCTGCATCACCAAGGCGCATCTTATGAGCATAGTTTCATGACAATCTGAACTTGTTACGATGACCAAACTGATGTTTAACAAGCTTGCTTTTCCATCAGTAAAGAGTAATTTGCAGACAGTTTTTTCTTGTTTTTTTTTCTTCAAAATATCGATTTTGTACTGACAACATTCATTCTATGTCCTTGTGATTTGTTCGGAGCTGCTGCCTCATACTGAGGCGACAGGCTGACAGAGTAGATTGTGGTTTTTTTGTAGCAGTTCAGTTTCATTTTTAATTGTTCCTTTTTGTATTGTCCTTGTACAATGTATAAGATGTGATTTTTTGCGTGCGTTCTTTTTGTGCCTTTCGTAGTGTGTTGTTTCTTTTGACTGCTGTCTTTCCTGCCGATGGTCAGTGAAAAACATGCGCCCTATAGTCGTTGGCTCGTATGTTCGAACTACATATAGCAAACACCAAGTACGACTGTACATAGTTCCTGGCATCACAAAATTCAAGCAAAGGGCGTCGTCGGATGATCGAACCTGCTTATTTCACTTTTCCCCGCCGTCTAGAAATGAAAAGTAACGTGGTTATTTGAAAGTAGGTATCTGACGATAATTCTTAATGGAATTCAATAGATCTACATACAGGGAATAGTATTGGTTTCTATTCTGAAGAGCGCGAGCTGTGAGCAGTTAAAATAATACTGCCAAAAAAGAATATGTCGCGAAATTGTATGACTTTACAGTAGCGTGAATATTACATATTAAACAATAGCAAACGCTGAATAAACGTAGGTATTGATATCCATTTTCTTTGTATTTCTTTCTATACCATAAAATCCACAAACGTTCGATTTTAAAAGGAAATGGGTAAAATCAATTAAACGTTTCGGAATTCGCTATTAGCGTATTATCTGACTATTGGAGCATTTAAACAGTTTTTGTTCAATACCGCGTATTGTATATTACTATCTATATCTCGACAAAATCCAAAATTCAAGTCACATTTATTGATAAAGTTGGATGGCAGGTTGTGACAATGGGACTCGTTTACTTTTACATTATGTATGTTTATGCGGGTATATAAACAGACATTTGTCTGTATGTTTTGTGAGTTAAGGGAAATACGGCGGATTTATTAAACCATGTAAGTAAATGTTTATATACACTGTATACTGTCGTTTTATGTTAATATAATATTACTAATATGTTAATAACTTAATACCCTTTATTCGGTGTATTTTGCCTTAAGTATATGTCAGTAAATTGTACATGTAAAGGGTGCGCTGTGGCCCCTATCTCCCAAAGCATCTCAAGTAGAAATCTCATCTCAAATTGAAATTTTCTCAAAATCAGAGTCTGGAGTTAGGGCTCTTTATGATTCACTGTAATGAACTAAGACTAATGTTTGCTGTTTTGTGTGCTAATCTTGAGTCAATCTATTTGAGATGAGATTTAGCTCAGTTTGAGATGTTTTGGGAAATCGGGATCTGCTGGTCGACGCTTCAGTCTGGGATCTTATTCACAAACAATTTAAGTCCGAAACTCAGACTTAGACTTTACATTGTCAACTGTTCCATTTGCTCTCATATTGTTATAAATGTACCGATTTTGATATAAATGGGTATGGAAGCCCTGGTGGATATACATGTTCAGTGGATATATGCTTAGATAGAATTGCACGTGGTTAAAGAAAATTGCAAAGAAACTGCACTGATTATAAATAGTGTCAATTTTAAGTCTTCGAAATCTGAGTTTCAGTCTTATAATCATCGGTTGGTGAATAAGGCACTATTTCCGCCTTGAAGCCAGTTCAAGATTGGTAGATTCCGACTAGAACGGCAATTACTTGGCTTACTCCGACTTTGACAGGAATAATTGACTTCTTCCAGAATTGGCGAATAATTTGTGATGGCTGAGACCATGATTCAGCGGTTCATTTTCTTTTTCTGTTTCTGATATGATCTTAATATCACCCGTACTTAGGGGAGACCGGGGCACCTTGGGACAAAAAACATATGTTTCAAATTTCTTAATGATCTTGGACTTACTTTCTGTGATGATCATATTATTGTAAAATTATAATCCTTCATGTACATAAGAGGTAGTCAATGGTCATGTTTTGTGCCATAGTTTCTGATTTATACAATATCATGGGTTACAAATAATTATGCTATGATTAAGTTCCATGAAGTAATGGCATGTATATTTTCTTACAATTCCAATACATGAAGATCACCACATATTACATGTTTTGTTCAAAACTTTCGTCTTTTCAAACTTACTGTTATCAAATGTTTAAACTTTCTCATTTAAAACGTTTTTTGAAGTAAAACGTTTAGAGAAACCTTTTTCCTTAATCATATATTCAAAAGAACGATAGTGGTAATACATGCATATTATTATAAGTACACATGTATTATGCGTAGGTATTAAGTCGAAGTCAAAGATTAAATAGTGTTGAACATAATAATATAGACATCACCTTAACGCGGTGTGGTTAATTCGCTAGATCAAAATGAGAAGGTCGTGACTACAAGATAAATATTTTGAGAAAAACAAGAAAAACTGTCTGACAATTACTCTTTACTTATGGTTAAACAAGCCTTTTCACATTCAGTTTGGTCAACATCACAAGTTCCGATTTTCATGAAAATATGCCCATAAGAAGCGCCTTACGTTGTAGATTTCAAATATGCATTGGTCTTATATGGACGTAAGTGGCACTTACGACCTTCTCATTCTAAGCCAGCGAATTATCTAAATACAACATGTATTACATGTATGACACCTGATAAACGGAATATTATTGGATTATTGATAACTCCCGAATTTGAGATAATTGGTCATTATTGACCTTATTGATAAGTCACGACTTTTACTGATTTTCAGGAGAAATTGCATAGTTTATGTATCCATATTTTTAGTACAAGCCATATCGTAATTTATCAACGCAACTCTTTTCTATAATCCACACATTGGCCATGTTCCTAGGCATACACCACCAAATATACTGGGCACAAATAGACCCTGATCCCTAAGCAAAACCCCCAAACCATACCCAAACCCTAATCCCAGCCCCTAACCCAAACCCCTAAACTTACCCTAACCCTTAAACTTAATCCAAACCCTAACCCCTAGCCTAAACCCCTAAACC
This sequence comes from Spisula subtruncata, assembly GCA_963678985.1. NCBI lineage: Eukaryota > Metazoa > Mollusca > Bivalvia > Venerida > Mactridae > Spisula > Spisula subtruncata. The sequence goes on along the minus strand of OY787664.1, from coordinate 52,173,472 downwards.
TTAACATCGCTTCTCAACCTAAATTGCGAGAAAAACAAATTTCCCATTTTTTTTCAATTTCATTTTTTTTATTTCTATTTCAATGATATTGTAAACTGTGCAGCAAACTGGTTTTAATACAAATGTTTGGAGTGACAATATGAAGAGTATAAACAAATAAATGTTACATACCTGTATCAGATTGATCAAATTACTGAAATGTGTAAATAACGCCTACTCAAGTATAATTCTTTGATTTTAAATCAACAATGACTTGATTTTTACATTTTAATGACTCAAAAACAGTTTCAAAGATAAGGGTCGAGTAGTGACAATATATGAACAACGTACGATGTCATGCAATCATGCAATGTATCGCTGACTTAGAATGAGAAGGTCGTTAGTACAAAATCAATATTTTAAGAAAACAATGAAACACTGTCTGCTATTTACTCTTTACTTATGACAAGCTTTTACAGCTTCATTGTGGTCAACATGACAAGTTCCGATTTTCATAAAAATAGGCTCTTAAGAAGTTCATTATGATACAGGTTCTGTATGTATCTATCAGTTTTATAATGTCGTATAAAGTAGTAGTACGATCTTTTCATTCTAATTAAGCCAGCGATATGATTCCTAGAATTTTCTCTATCTAATTAATGCACCATGATTGGTATAAAGTCACTATAGATTAGTAAATCTCATTCAACCGGGAAGATGAATTATAGATTTTTAAGGATATATTTCAGACAAGTTTCTACAATTTAACAAATTAATTAGCATTTTAATCGACCATCTACCACAACGTATAAACTAAATCAGTGTATGACTTATTGGGGGTACATTAAAAGCGTAAAAAGCAGGGTATGACTTATTGAGATACTATAAAATCGTATAAACCAAATCACCGTATGTCTGATCGGGATACTATAAAATACAACTTGTGTGACTTATTCCAATCAAAAGCACATGTGAAATCTGATCAATGTATGAATTATTGTCATACTATATAATTCACTATGTATGCCTTATTGCAATTGCATTTTGCAGTGGATTTGAAATATATGGATTCATTTGAAAATTTTGGACATGTACCCTTTTAAAAAATCGAACACATGAACTATAAAACCTGAAATTGAGACAATTATACAAACAACTGACCTTTCCAGACCTGACAGGCAAGTAACTAAAACAAACAATGACAATTCAACAATACAAAGTTTCATTGCATCGACGCTCGATAATACCACACAAAGTCTAACATAGTAGAACGTCTGTGATTGATTTAATTATAATTGAAAATCAACAACTCTTCAGTCAGAACCAGGGTCACATTTCAGTACACAGCATATACGTATCATGTATCTTCATCCAGACGACTACACGTCAAAAGTCAAATCTAGTTTAATGACCAGGGTGGTATTTATAAAGCATCGTTAGGAAAACTTTAATATTTTGATTTAAGTTAAAATATTAAGCTGTCCTTGTTTCACAAGAAATGAAAAATAACCCATGTTTCTATATGCTAATATCAGCCCTTTACATAATCTTTTAGTGTCAATAATTGTTGCTATTATTGTTACTGTTTAGCTGATACACTTAAGGAAAATTTGAGATTTTAAGAAAATTTATCACTTAGTTTTTCACTTAGGATGCTTTATAAATACTGACCCTGTACTAATCACAGGTACTTGGTAACAGTATCATTTGTAAAAGGTATATTTTCTTTCTTTTTTGACAGCTTGAACTTTTGGCTACTGTAGAACAAATATACCTTTATAGAAAAATATACACTTTACAAAAATGTCGTTTAAAGTCTTTAATAATGATACAGTTACATGTCGTACAAATGATAATTCGAAGAAAGTTCGATCAAAACCAGCTGATAATCTTTTATAGTTTAACACCAGACTGTGCCATCGAATGAAAGAATCTCTAAAGTCGTGTGTTTTCTTATTACCTCAGACTTTGGTGACTGACTTCAAATAACTTGCTCAATACTGTTACGTGTTCGAATCCAAACCGGTATTTACACATATAATGGTAAACAATTATGTCAAGTTGAAACCAATTGCCTTGGTGGACTTAAAACAATATTTGAGTTTCAACAGCTTGAAACTTTTGGGTTACATTTTCGGAAGCACGAAACTGACGGACAGGAAAATAATTAACGTTATATTATATACCTCCTGTATCAGTTGATGCCGGGTCACAAAAAACCCCGAACGATTACGGACTTACAATGGTACATGTATTTGTCGAACGCAACCGGAAATGGCCGAACTTTCACGATTTACAAAGTACCAATCAGTGGTTGCCCTTGGCGACGGTTAATAAGATGCGTTTCTATAAACACCGGTATTCTTTCATTGACAAATAATAATTATTTCTCATAACCTAAAAAACATAACGTTAATAGAAAACGCAAATAGCTTCACAAAAACATTACAAGGGGAACAATGAAGAAATGTAATATAATATAATACGAGCTTATAATTCTATTCATAAAGGTATTCATGTCGTCTGCCTACAGTGTTAAAATATTGATTAGATTTATGCTAAATACAAACACTTATTTAAATGGCATTAATTCAGATTATAATTGCAATTTAATGAAAGTTTGAAAGTTTGAACGCTCGTAAAGAAAATATTCTTTAAAACTATTCACATGCAAAACTTACTAACAATACGCGCATCACATATACAGTAAACTCACTCAAATTCGAACCTCTCGAGGTTTTGTATTGAGGACGTTTTTTTTAAGTAAGAATAATAGCGAAGGAGGAAAATACAGAACTAAAGAAATTGTCCGATTTTTAAAAGGTTGTTTACTGTACAAATAGTCGTCCATAATATAAGCATTTAAAGTACAACTGTAATATGAATACCTTTCTTTCTTTCGTTCGATCAGTATATATTAAACTATTTAATTTCACTACAACCCTGGTGGCCGGTGACTTCTAGTACTAAGAACATGTTCTACAAATTATTAAGCCTTATGAATATTCTAATGACAGTAAATTGGTAATAACCGCGAAACACACGAAATCCACGTGTTTTATATACTGGTTGGAGCATCCTTGTAACTGATCAGTTTTCAAGGATACCATATGTGTGCTCTGGTGTATATTTACTGATTTTTTACTCTATTTCAGGGCGCTGGGATTCAGCCAGAAAGCAATGACGGTTCATAACGGTCTTCCTAAAACTCCAATAATTGGAGCAAAGTCTGGCGGTGACCTTGACTTTGATCTGTTAGTGACTCGTGTAGAAGACACCATACATGATGATAAACAGCACAAACATTACGGCATGACACCGCAAGAGTTGATGAGGAGGAGCAATCCAGCCCTGTATCAAGTAGATAACACTTCTCACAGAGATTTGGCAAATCCGAGAGAAGTATATAACATTCTCTCCCATAAGTCTAAATCCATAGAAGATCTGACAGCCAAGTTGAAGCAGGAGTTGGCAAGATCAGTGCAAACTACTGGAACTTTACCAAAACTTTCACGAGCTTTAAGTATGAATGACATTGAGCATAAACCACTAGATAAATCCAATCGTCTCGGGAATAAACATGATTCATATGGTGGTATTACGTCGAATCCATGCCGCAAAGTTAATCTAGTAGCATTAAAACGACATAATACCAGTGTAAATGAAACACGCAAGACAACTGAAACCAAACCTTTATTAAATCTACCCAGTATCGATGAGAAAGGCGGCAGACACGAGGAAAAGGCGTCGCGTCAGGAGGACTTGAATACCAAGGTCAGAAATCGTGGTGAATTAGGTCAACTTACTGAACAAACAGAAGTTGACGGTACAGAAAACGATGCAGTAATCAAACGAGTGGAGTTCAGTGGCATTGACACTCAAAGAATTATCGACGAAAAAGAAGAAACATCAAGACAAGACGCTAAACTTAATAAATGGTTTTCAGAGATGCCTAACGAAGTGTTTGATAAAGCCCAGCGTGCGCTGATGGAAGAAAGCATTAAGGACAGGTTACAAGACTTTCAGAAAAGGCGAAGGAAGAAACATACTGAGTTTCCACATCCAACATTTCATGTATGTGTTGGTCCAAAGGCGAGAAAAGTTCCAAGTACGTATCTAGAATTACGCGTGGATTCGTTCGGAAGACATATACAACCGGAGAAAGATGACAAAATGTCGAAGTACAAACTACAACAGAAATCAATGCACAATTTGAAGATGCGAGAATCTTCTGATATGGACCAGTACGATAGAATACACAGGGAAGAAACGTTTCCAAAACTTTTCGCTCAAAACAGATCAATAACAACTCTAACGGGAACAAGGTTAAGAAAGTCTGAACCGGAACCTCCGCAGATCCTAGCACCAAAGAAAGAGTTCAGTTTCCGAACAGACGGTGGGTTTAAAACCGTGAATATAAATGACGCAATAGGAATGGACTTTGTTCAAAATACTAAACTGAAACATGGACATAATAACTACGAGGAATACACTGAACGTCTTGTTATGATGAAAGAACTTGCAATAGACATGTCCAACATGGACTCTCCACATCGTTTGTATCACCAAGGTGATCATGTGGAAAAAGATGCCAGCAAATATGCTATAGTTAACTTGACCTTGGGACAAGAACGTTCAAATCAAAGGAAACACCATCATTATGAAACATTCATCAACGATGTGACTGCAGACACTGTCTTACCGATGCTTGAGACAGAGGATACGAAAGTTGAAGAAGTTGTTGAAAATGATCAAATGGAAGAGGAGACGCGAGTACCGGATAAAATGATTACGAAGATACCCACCGCCCAGTCAGTTCGCACTTCTGACACAAGGTCTTCCAATTCCTCAATAATGTCAAGATCTAATAAAGAAGCGCTGAAGAAGTTCAATAAATTAGAAGTCTTTGCAGAAAGCAAACCATCAAATGACGGGATGCCTGCTCGAGATATTTTCACCAAAGGGAAACCTCAAACTTCTGGCGACATTGTTCCTGTTCCACCGGCAAAACCGGAAGTGAAACCACAGAAGCGATATGTCCAAGGTAATTCCGATGCCATTCTTCTTCCAGAACCACCTAAAAGACAAGAACCGGAAGTGATGTTTCGTTTTGAACCTGGCGAGGTGTTTATACAAAGAAAAGCGCCTCTGCCGACATATACTAGTACGCGTTGTAGTGAGCGCGCTAGAATTATATATGGTAAAACAACGCAAGGAAATAGTGATAAAACATCGAGTGAACGACAATCGAGGACTAATAAAAAGAAAGACACAAACACTGGTACCTCTGCCATGACAAAAAGTACCAGACTAGATAGATTTAAATCAGAAATTAGCCAATATGAGATCAGAGCATTAAACGAAAGTCCGGGTACCATATCACCTCGACCGGAAGACGGGGCTAAAAACAAGACACTTATTATGACTTCCGGTACAATAGATCAAGAAAGACCTATGGATCTGAGACTCACGCGAGACGTTGCCACGGAAACGGATCTACTTGGTTCCATAAAAGATTCAAAATCACAAGCAAGTGTTGACGATAAACAGGAAGATATGGTCTATGACAATGACATCGTAGAAGTTCGATCTGACTGTGGACTGAGTGATTTTATAGTTGAGAATAATGATGGTGAGAGCTTGGAAAGTGATGATGACGTCAGCGATGACGTATTACATCGTGAAATACAATCAACGACAAGTGTGTAAACGTCACCGATATATTCAAGGGCAAGGCTGGCGTCAATGACGTGTTGTGTCGTGAAGTACAAAATCAACAATCATTGTGTACACGTTATTGATATATGATGATTTATGTATATCCATGTTGAGAAATGTTGGCGTCACTACTTTTTATACAGTAGTTGACAAAAGTTCAGGAGAGACCTTGAAAATCGATGATGACGTCAGTGTTGCATCGTAAAATATAATCAGCTCATATAAACTCCACTGCTATATTAAAGAGTGAGTATGGCGTCTGTGGCTTCATCGTGAAAAACAATGAGTGTATAATCGTCGCTGATGGATTATGAATTATCAGAGTGTGATTATGACGTCAATGAAGCGGTACATGGTGAAATAGACGTCTGACGTTGCCAAATACAATCAACAGTGAGTTCTTAACGTGACTGATACTATGTAAACAGTATTATGAAATATATTTGCAGACGTAAAACACGTGTTTGTTTGCCACTATCATTCTATTTATCGTTCATTATAAAGTTTGATGGCGTTCGAGGTCTGAAGACCTGATGTACATTCTGAATTCGATTCAACCAGAAGTCGCTAGGGGGAATTAAATGACTATAATGTTTATTGCTTGGAGTTTCATAGTGCCTGTCTCATTCCTGTTCATGATTGGAAAATTGTTGCCATTTCGTTTAAATCATAGCAAATTATTTATTCTAAAATTATATGAGTGACTTTATTGTACATGTTTTTTTATATATTGTTACCACTATACGAAACAATGGATTATGTGTTTGTTGTAAATGCAACCAAACTTACATTGTAGATCACGCTACAGTACCGTGCCAAAAGCTACCATATGCTTAAACAAGATTGTGTTTAGTAAACACTTATGTCCCAGTGGAAGCCTTGCTTAATATATGATTGGCTAAGTCAAGCAGGGCCATAAGTGTGTTGATGTGTTGGATAGTGTCATATGGCCTTGATAATGAAACAGTAAGGTGTTTATGACGGTGAAGAAGTTGGAAAACAATGCCTTATGCTCTGAAGGTCAAATCTTTGCTCAGAAATGCGCCACTCTAGTTATAACAGGTAGGGCATACATGCACTGGTATATGTAGCATATATACACATCTAGGCTGGACATACCACTCTCGCAACAAGCATATATCGCTGGCTTAGAATGCGAAGGTCGTAAGTACAAAATCGATAAATTGAGAAAACAAGAAAAAACTGTCTGCAATTTACTCTTTACTTTTGGTAAATCAAGCTTTTATAGTTTCATTTGGTCAACATGACAAGTTCTGATTTTTATAAAAAATAGGCTCATTAGAAGCGCCTTGTACATGCATGAGTCTTATAATGTCGTAAGTACTTACGACCTTCTCATTTTAATATAAGCCATTGATATGCTCTTAACAAGAAAGGGCAAGAAGTGATGGGTGTGCCCAAACAGACCACAGAGAAGAATTATGCTGACTATACACACATCCCCTATCACTAGTGAAGTTTGTCATATATTAAAGTCGCACTGAATTCCTGTCAATGGATGCAGATGAACAACCTAGACAGGATTGCCAGACATACACACAGATTGATGGACACACACACATGGACAACTCTGTATAAGGACATAGGTTACTAAGGTGGCTAAACTAAGCCAGGAAATGCGAAATTTGTTTCAACTGGTTTGAAATAAATGTCCACAATAAAGTAGCCATGTAAGTATGGAGTCCTTTACCTGAAGGTTTTCAGTTGGCCTTGTGCTCAATATTTATCGTTACTGAAGTAATGGCAAGGAGTCATATGCTAATCGAGTCAAACACCCTCAGTATATATAGGCTGGACTATATATAACACCAGACAATGTCTAAGTTTTCAATATATAATTTCTTTAATATCATCATGTTTTTACACTATAAATAAATGTTTAACAATATAAAAAGAATCTTATATACAATACTCTACATACATATAAATTTGTACAATAAATACATACATTTGTGTATACACATAAATAATATAATTTATCACATAATCTATGGTCCAGAAGTGCTGTACACAGGTAACTGTATCATTGATAAAGACAATTTGAAAATGAAAACATTTTTTTTTTAAATATAAATTTTCCAAAACAATTACTGTAAAATCATTAATTTTCGTGGGGGATTAAATTTTGTGGATTTCGTGGTTCACTTCATCCACAAATTTTAATCCCAACGAACATTAATTTTGACTCTTGTTTTGTTACCTAAAATGCAAAATCCACTAATTCAAGTGCCATGAAATTGTCTTTTTTACCAAAACCACGAAATTTCGTCACAACGAAATTAAATGATTTTACAGTATTTTGTTTTGTTTCAATGATACAGTTACCTGTGGTGCTGTACACCCGTGTCAGAAATACCGTCCAGCACTGCCAAAGTGAGCAATAAATATTTATACAAGCTGTGACATGACGCTAGGCAATACATGCCTTGATTGGCTCGTTAGGTCAGAATAATATCAACAATACACGCATTGCTGCATTAAATTAGTGGCTGAAACCTACCTGGTATGCAGAATACAACTAGAACCATCACTGTCGTGATCAGGGCCCTGTCGTTATCATTGTCAATAAGTATTGCAAGTTTCATTTGAATATCTTGAAAAGTTTTTGAACTGCGGCCAATGTTAAAGTTTTGAAGTCGAAAAAGGGGCACAAGCCAAAATTTATTAAAGCTAGAGTTGTTGCCCATTGCTACACATGTGTGTATTGTCACTGTCAATATGTATAGCAAGTTTCATTTGAATATCTGTAACGGTTTTGAAGTAATGTAGAAAAAAAGATGAAAAATGAGGAAAATTGTAATTTTACAAAGGGCCATAATTCTTACAATATTGTAGCTGGAGTAACATAACTTGGCATACAATAGTGTATTGTTGCTGTGACCTTATGTTTAAAGTTTGAAGTCAATACCTTTAACGGTTTGCAAGTTATTAAGAAAAAACATGAAAAATGTGAACGGACAGACGGACAAACGGACAGGGTGATTCCTATAGGGCACCTGCAAAAAATTTGCAGGGCCCTAATAACCTTTTGAAAGAAATGAACATTCCCTAAGGTTAGGTGATAAATAGTAATCTTACATTTGTGCTCTTACAACATGCTTAATAAAAGTGTTTCCATGACAAATATAGGAACATCATCAACCATGAGTTGTCTTTAGAGACCATCATATCTTGAACAAGTGTCATAAATTAAGCACGTTTTCATCATGATTTTAAGAAATGGTGATCGTAAAGACTTCAAGTGATGGATTATTTTCACCATTTTATCAGTTATTATGCAAAAACAACATCAGAAATAAATAAGCATTCATTGGTGCTATCATCTAATTTAAATAAATTCCTCTAAGTCTAAGGGCAGTATCCAAAGACAAAAAAACAACATCAAGGCAAATAATTTCTTGCTTATTTTTGCACTTTCTCAAATTTTACCCGAGGCAAGCACCTCTGTGTGCCTCAGGGTGTCTACGGGCCTAAAGCCTAGTAGCAAATATCTTACTAGTTAATAATTTGACTAAGTTAGCTTTAAGTCCATATTCAAATCTGAGGTCAGTTTAGACTTCATGCCTCTATCTCATGTCCATTTCTAACGATGTTCCTCATAATAAACTTCAAAGGGGAGATTATCCAAACACAATGATGGACTTTTACAAAACACCCTACCAAGGGAGATCACTCTTTATATTTGTCACAGAAAGCTGCACATGAGATAAGTACAGATTCTAGCTCATCTACATAGAGGTTCACAGGGAAGACTAGGCTGACCCATTTCGTGTTGCCTCTCTAAATAAAGTTGTAAACTGAGGTACATTGCATACAGACTAAATTGTTAAACTTGTGTACTTCAGTTTTTAAGCAATACTTACCGACTACAAATACAAAATACTTAAGTACATAGTCATATAAGTTGCAGTGGCAGTGTGAGAATGTGGCAAATAATGCATACATTTATATATCTACCAAGATAAACTTTTCTCCATCATGACAAACAATTTGAACAACCCTATCGACTGTATACAATAATCATATGGACGGAATTACGTAAATATCACAAAATTGTATCAAACTACATAAAACGGTTGCTAGGAGACGGCTGTCGATGATACCGGAATAACCACACCCTGTTTCTGTAGAACTCGAAGCACTTCTAGTATAGAGTCTAATTCCATACGGAATTTTTGAATTTCGTTATTTTTAGTTTCAACCAATTTTCTCCATTTTTCAACTTCTCTTTCCGTTTCTATGGAAGCGTTAAGTTTTGAGTTTCTGATTACTTGATGGAGTTCCTGTTCTCTCGCCGAATGTTTCGTTTCTATCTGAATTATCTTCTCCTGTAAGGCTTCAAAATGTCGCATTTCCTGAAATATTTACAAATTGGTCAGTACAAAACAAACTTACAGTCTCTACTCTCTATTCTATATTTCAACTTTATTAATCTAAACTAAGAAATTATTTTGTGCAATTCAAGTTTGGGGAGTTCACAAATTTTAGAAATTTGTGAAATTAAATAGCCAAGAAAATGTTAAAACATTAATAAGGACATTGCCAAAGACTTAAAAACATAAAAATTTGTAGCCACAAATATGCTGACGATTGGCAAAACATGAAAGGTAGTATTAACAAAATCAAAATGGCCCAATGTCAGTACAATTGTCATAAATGGTAAAGATCACACATGCATTGACCTTTGATCTACTGACATTAAAATCAATAGGGGTCATTGACCCTTGCTGGCCAACATCCATGTGAAGTTTGAAGATTCTAGTGCAGAGCGTTTTTGACTTATTGATCAGATACCATTTGAACTACCGACCAACATGAGCATAGTATCAAATCCCCACATCAAAGATGCGGAGCATAATAATTATTCGTACAGAAAGGTCAGGACTGGAAAGGTCAGGTTACTTACAGGTGAGTGTGTTTTCTTGGCTTCATTGAGTTCAGTATGAAGTGATTTCAGAGATTCCTCTAGACGTGTTTGTTTGATCCTCAGTACTGCCGCAGCCTCAGCTTCCACCTCTAGTCTCGCTTGCTGTTCTCGTAGATGCTTGATCATCACCTACATTATAGCATGTTCAGTATAAGGCTGACTAGAATGTGCCAAAAAACTACAAGGGCTTTTGACACATTGAAGTAAGGTGTTGGTTAATTATAGTCACTGTGTCAGTTTATTTGCACATAGTACCTTCTGAATCCCTTCTCTTATTGCTGGACGCCTGGTTTAGATGGGCCTTCTGTGATAATTAATTTTAGTATCGGAGGCATTAGCGTAATTTTGTCAGGATTCAAACTTTTAATCTTACAATCCTTAAGCGAACACCATTATCACAGTCAGGGTCTTAATCTAAATACCCTTATGATTTGAGAATTTAAGAAGTTAGGACACTAGAACTTTTTCTTTGAAAGGTCTAGCTAAAAATTAGGTTAATGTAGAGAAACATAGGACAATGTGCAAATTTTACCTCTTGTGTGTCTACTTTACTCTGTAGCTCGGCCAGACGAGACGTTGAATGTTCCAATGCCTGCTGGGATATGACACGCTTCACTTCCTGTTGATGTGACCGACGTTGTTGGTCTAGTTTCTCCTCGAAGTTTTCCCGTGCTTCCCGAAGCATGGCCTCATTCTCAGCGACCGCCTTCCGTAGATCTACACGATTCTGATCTAGCTTGAAGTGTAACTTATCAACCTGTAAATAATGAAAATGTCAGGGTATTTTACTTCAAGTGCATTTTTAGATAATAGGGAGGTGGTGTTATAAAAGTGAATGACTACTTGTAAATATGGAAGTTGATAATATTTCGTTTTATCTTAAGCATGCCAAATGTATTAGCAATACTTGAATTTCTAAGTTGAGTACTTTGTTACCTAAAAGGATAACATAAAATTGACAGGGAAGGCAGCACCAAATTTAAACAGCAAAACACAGAAAACGTAATTTCGCTAAAGAAAAAATAAGTAAAATCTCGCCAATTGTTCCATGTCGCCAAATAACCTATTTTGCAGAAGTCTTTCAATCAGAAAAAATATAAGTAGAATCAATACATACTTTAGTTTTTAAATCTTCATTTTCTTTCAACACGTCCGATATATGAGCATCTTCAAATATCTTCGGTTCATATTCTTTCTCAGTCATTGTTTGTGCTGGCAAGGAAGAGAACTCTGTATCAACCGTTTCCTCGTATTTACCTCCCTTGCCTTTTGTTTTCCCTTTCTTTACTGCAGAAAATATGGTTCGTTTTAAAAGTGTTTTGTATACGTTAAACAGACCTGGTAGTAAGCAATCATTCTTAAGCCTGAAAATCCACTTCTCATTAAAGACAAAGAAGGACATTTTAGAATTCAAAAACCTGAAATGAAGACAAAAGCCGGAAAAATACCAGGCCTGATTAAAGCATGCTAAGTGCCGTTTCAAGTGTGTTCAGCAAACTATTCAATGTGCTTAGGACTGTCTTAATTTTCTCCAGCCCCTTTAAATTGTGTCTATTGCGCCGTTTTTCAAGTTTTTACCAAATTATGAAGTCACATTTATTCAACATGTAACATGACAAATGAACTCATATGCTGGATATGTTCAATGTCTTATAACTACAAACATGAGATATTATGACTACTAACAAGTGATATTATGACTACAAACATGAGACATAACAACTACAAACCAGTTTGAGTAGTGGAAGAAATCTGTTTCTCCTTGCGTAATCTTTCCAGTGATTTCTGCATCACTTGAGCATCATGAGTCTTGTTTTCTACCTCCATTTTTAGAGAGCTAACAAGTGCACGTAACTCTGTCTCTGTCTCCTGATTGATTCCCTCACTTTTCTCAGCGGCTGAAAATAAACATTTATAATGTTTCAACGAACATACCACTAACTCTGTTTTCATAGAATCTTGACTACTTTGATATGAGAAGTCTGATGAGATCGATGTGCAACTTACTGTAAAATCATTAATTTTCATGGGGGATTAAATTTCGTGGATTTCGCGGTTCACCTTCAACAATGAAATCAAATCCCGACAAACAATAATTTTGACTCTTGTATTACCTGAAATGCAAAATCCATGAATTTACGTCCCATCCAAATGGTGTTTTTCACCAAAAGCATGAAATTTCGTCCCATCGAAACTAAATGATGTTTAAGTTTATGCAACTTTATAGACAGACATAATGTCAAGAATGATCGACCTTCATACAGTGTCTTGTCCACTACATTTCCATAATTGACATTACGCCAGTTGTCAATCAAGTATCTTTAAATCAATTTCAACAGTAAATAATAATCATATGGCCAAATGGATTAACTTGAAAACCTTCCCCAAGCAACCTTCCACAAACAATCGGACAGAGTGATATCTTCTCTGGCGTTATGTCAATTTAATTTTCTCTTCTACATGCTGCCAACACAGGAAATTTAATTTAATTTGTAATGTACATCCGGTAGAGGCTTATCTATGGAGTAAAGGCTTAATTTGTGATAGAAAGCAGTATACTAGCAGGATGACGTATCAGAAAAGAACCAAGGTGTAAAGTGTCAGTGAAACCATGGAACAAAATGTAAATTATCAAATACTGTAAAATCATTAATTTTCGTGGGGGATTAAATTTCGTGGATTCTGTGGTTCATCTTCAACCACTAAATCAAATCTCATCGAACAATAATTTTGATCCTTGTATTAATTACCTGAAATGCAAAATCCATAAATTAACGTCCCATCGAAATGGTCTTTTTTACCAAAACCACGAAATTTCGTCCCATCGAAATTAAATGATTTTACAGTACAGTAATGGTGTATGGACTTACCTGATTTTTTAGACTTCAATTCAGCAGTGAGTCGATCAGTCTCCGCTTGTAGTTCCTTAACTTGTAGTTTGTATCGTTCTCTTACACTTTCTAATTCCCTTTCCAGGGCCACAGAATGTGTATGAGGGTGAGCATGTTCTGTCTGGCCCTGGTAGATGGATAACTGAAGTTCAAGCTCTTTAATTCTTTCCTCAAATTGTAACTGTAAATGGAATAGCATTTCTTTATTATATATAGAAACAAGACTGCGTTCAATAAACGCTTATGCCCCCGTGGAAGCCATGTCCATAAAAAGCTAAGTCAATCAGGGGCCATTATTCAGTTAAAATGTTTGATAGTGTTACATGACTTTGAACTATAAGGGGCTTATGATGGTAAACGAATAATGCCACATTTGAAAGCAGTGCCTTGATCGACTTTATGTGTGATCTGGTGATACAGATGTTATGGTTCTTTGTCACTGCACTTCTCCAAGTTGCCATCTATTCATATACCAAGTTTCAAGTCAATATCTTAAAACACTTTTGAAGATACACTCCTGTCAAAATTTGATTCTGAAAATACTAAAGGGGAGATATTTCAAAATTTAAGACAGACAGAGTTATGGTTCTTGGTCATTGCACTTCTCCAAGTTGCCATCTATTTATATTCCAAGTTTCAAGTCAATATGTTTAATAGTTTTGAAGATATACTCAGAGCAAAATTTGACTATAAAAAAACACTAAAGGGGAGATAATTCAAAATTTAAGACAGACAGAGTTATAGTTCTTTGTCAATGCACTTCTCCAAGTTGCCATCTATTTATATTTCAAGTTTAAAGTCAATACGTTAAATAGTTTTGAAGATACGCTCCTGTCAAAATTTGATTCTGAAAATACTTAAGGGGAGATAATTCAAAATTTAAGACAGACAGAGTTATGGTTCTTGGTCATTGCACTTCTCCAAGTTGCCATCTATTTATATTCTAAGTTTCAAGTCAATATGTTTAATAGTTTTGAAGATATACTCAGAGCAAAATTTGACTATAAAAAACACTAAAGGGGAGATAATTCAAAATTTAAGACAGACAGAGTTATGGTTCTTTGTCAATGCACTTCTCCAAGTTGCCATCTATTTATATTTCAAGTTTCAAGTCAATACGTTAAATAGTTTTGAAGATACGCTCCAGACAAAATTTTATTGTAAAAATACTAAAGGGGAGATAAGTCTAAGTCCAAAATTAGGTCAAGGTGAAGGTCAAAATGGAGTCCGGTGATACAGGCGTGTGGAGAGTGGTCATATACAACATCCATGCAAGTATGAAAGCTTTGTAACAAGCCATTTTAATGCTAGAAGAAACGGTCAATTTGGGTTAACCAAGAATTTTACCTTTCAATAAGTCTAAGTCCAAAATTAGGTCAAGGTGAAGGTCAAAGTGGAGTCAGGTGATACAGGCGCGTGGAGAGTGGTCATATACAACATCCATGCAAGTTTGAAAACTTTGAAGCAAGCCATTTTAATGCTAGACGAAACGGTCAATTTGGGTTAACCTGGCCGGACGGACGAACGGACGGAAGGACGGACGGACAGACGGACGGACGGACGGACAGGTGAATTACTATATGCCTCCCGATCTATCGATACGGGGGCATAAAAAGGAGTTGAAGATATAACAATAAGTGGACGCAATTGGAAATAAGCGCTTGCACTTGTATTGGTTATCCTTGGCCGAAAGGTCTCAATAATTACATATACCCAGTAAACAAGAATCTAGAAAGGTTTTGACACAAAAGCTTCTGTCCTCCACAAAGGTCAATCATCCTACTGCTTATTCAAGACAATAAACACAACTTGGCTTGTGATCAAGTATGTATGTGAAGTTTCATTTCAAGCCTACCAGTGGCTAAGGAGAACACTAGATCTCCAATACCTTGACAAACTGACCAAAAAATCATGAAGGGTCATCTACTGGTCATAACCCACCTGTATAACAATTTTGGTGTTCCTCAATCCTAGGTCCTACTAAGCATTTTTGTCACGGGTGATACTCTCTATTTGAACAGAAAAGCTTTAAGAGGCATCAGTTACTGTGATTTCAAAATTGTTCTAATGACTCTCTCAAAGCTTCCCCTATATCACGACCCTTTTCTCAGTGCCTTCCGATTGTCATTTATTTAGTACATCGCCTAGGTAAAAATGCTCAGTGGGACCTAGGCATCACCGCAAGCTTTTTTAAGGCATCATATGAAAGGATATACATACAGACATTCAGACCAATATCTGCGAAACAAGATCAACCCACCAAACATAGTTGCTTCAAATGAGGACCTAACAGGTAATTAGCAGTCATTCTTAAGCATGAAAATCACGGTTTCAACGCCTGAAATTCCACTTTTCAATATAGACAAAGAAGGAAATTTCAGGATTAAAAAACCTGAAATCAGGCACAAGCCTGAAAAATACCAGTCCTGCATAATGAATGAAAACTGCTACAGAAAGCAATAATACTAACCTTAACAGAATGGTATTTTTGTTCGACTCCTCGCATCAGTCGATCTGTGTCACCATCCTTTTCATCTAACTCTTTCTCCAGTTTTTTCACACGACTCTCGAGAACTTCAGTATAAGCTGTCCTATTATTGGTGGTATTTTCTGGTGCTGCAGCGGCCGCTATCATCAACGTCGGTAGAGAATTTGGATTTCGTCTTTTCAGAATTGCCTCCATCTCTTTAACCTAAAAAAACAAGAACACAAAATTCAAATAACTGATGATAACCTATATTTTCCATTAACCCTTTACACAATTGGTATGACAATCCATGCTTGTTTCCTCCATATTGTTAAGCATTCAACTGACAATCAACCTGTGAATAGTTCATTTTTCATGCACAGTAATCCTACTAAAAATATATGTATCATTCATTCATCAAGCTATGAAGCTTTTGTTGGTGTCACATTCGAAAATGGTAAGAATATCCATAACAAGAGCTGTCACTAGACAGCGCGCTCGACTATTCGCAGCCATTTGTCAGAAAAAATATAAGTTCAAAACAGGCCATTTAAATTTGTATTATATTGAAACGTAAGTTACGCTACTTAGTTGACTACATGGCAATGAAAGCTAATGTACAATGGTTGTTGAGGCATGGCAATTATCTCAACACTGGACTATTAACAAATATTTGTCAGTGAAAATGATTTTAAGACTTCAAGCGGCACTGTACTCTATTCAAGAAATGTGTATGTTTAAAGGGAATTGTATACATCCACTGACATAACAAAGTTTCTACAAAATAATCATATGAGTAAGATATGATTTGTTAAAGGAGTCAATTTTAAAACAATGGTGACAAATTAAAATAATAATGTAGAGGATACAGTCATGTAATAAATCAGTGATGAGTTTAAAGTAGTTCAGTAATTATTTTTAGTATTGAATACAATACCATGCCAAACAACACAAGTTTGATATCCTCGCTGGATAGTCAAAACCTCGTATCTCAGGTTTGTATGAGCGGGGAAACAGGAGACCGTTTTGCTCCTTATGTCAAAATATCGTAGCTCTGCACCAATCATTTTCTTAGATATACGTCATATGACACATTCAAAACCTCGCACCCATTTATTTTTGGTAACAAAATGTGAGATCTCGGCCAGATATGACTATTTGGCATTAATTTGTCAAATTCATCTACAGTTTCGGGTGAGATACAACCTTTTGACACATAGATACAACCTTTAGACACAGAAAAAAGGCAAACACCTATCACTGTCTAAAATTTTTACTACCTAGCAACAATATTCTACTTATCACAATCACATAAACATCATATAAACAAAGAACATCACATGTCATTTGCAAAGTATGTAAGCACACTGTGCAATATGATTTTTTTATTGCATAGTAGGAAAGTGTACAGATTTGTGATAAATGTAGGTATTAACAAGTTTTAGATTCAGCCAGAGAACTAAACTGGGAGGATAAATACAATACAAGTTAGCAATAGTGAGCAATACATGTAATACAATATTCTAGTGGTTAACCTAAATATCTATCTTAAGAATTCAAGCCTCAACAAAACAATGTGATATTTTCAGTTGTGTTATAAGTTTCAATGCAATATTATAAATAGTAACTAAGATATGGCGTGAATAGAACTTGCATGTAAAACTTGAACCAATAAACTCCTATGTTAAAAAGGGGCATAACTGAAATAAAAAAATAATAGAGTTATTGCCCTTGACTGATACCATTGACTGATGATGGTAAACAAGTGTTGTAAGTTTCAATGCAGTATCATGGATAGTAGCTGAGATATGGTCTGAATGAAACTTGCATGCAAAACTTTAACCAAGAAAATTCTATGTTAAAAAGGGGCATAACTCAAATAATAATCATAATAGAGCTATTACCCATGACCGGTACCATTGCCTTATGATGGTTAGTAAGTGTTGTTAGTTTCAATGCCATAGCACAGATACTATTTGAGATATGGCCTTATTAGTAACTTGCATGCAAAACTTTAACCAAATTTTCTAAGTAAACAAGAGCTGTCTCCATAGGACGACACATGCCCCCGTGCATGCTTTGATAGTAACGTAACGTTAAGATATCAGCACCGTCACAGATGTGTCATAATATATTGGGCAAATGTGATATTGACATATTTTTCTTTGTGTAAAGGGCCATAACTCTTAAGCGTGTAGGTCAATTTGAAATCTTGTTATCTAACATGACCTAGATCTTATGGCCGTACACCTTTTCATGTTTCAAAAGGTTTGACGAAGATCCGATGACAAATGCTTGAGTTATTGAGCGGAAACGGGAAGAAACACCATTTTTCTATGTGTGAAGGCCCGCAACTCTGAAGTGTCTTGGTAAATTTGAACGGTTACCGAACCTGACCGATCTTGATCTAGACCTTATAGCTGTACACTTTTTCATGAGGTTTGGTGAAGATCAGATGATAAATGCTTGAGTTATTGAGCGGAAACCAAAAAAAAACGCCATTTTCCTACGTGTCAAGGGCCGTAACTCTAAAGTGGCTACGTCAATTTGACTGGTTATCAAACCTGACCTAGATCTCATAGCCTTTCACATTTTCATGAGGTTTGGTGAAGATCCAATGACAAATGCTTAAGTTATTGAGCGGAAACAAAAAAAAACGCCATTTTTCTATGTGTCAAGGGCCGTAACTCTAAAACGGCTAGGTCAATTTGACTGGTTATCGAACTTGACCTAGATCTCGTAGCCTTACACATTTTCATGAGGTTTGGTGAAGATCCGATGACAAATGCTTGAGTTATTGAGCGGAAACCAAAAAAAACGCCATTTTTCTATGTGTCAAGGGCCGTAACTCTAAAGTGGCTACGTCCATTTGACTGGTTATCAAACCTGACCTAGATCTCGTAGCCTTTCACATTTTCATGAGGTTTGGTGAAGATCCAATGACAAATGCTTGAGTTATTGAGCGGAAACCAAAAAAAACGCCATTTTTCTATGTGTCAAGGGCCGTAACTCTGAAGCGGCTAGGTCAATTTGACTGTTTATCGAACTTGACCTAGATCTCATGGCCTTACACATTTTCATGAAGTTTGGTGAAGATCGGATAAACACTGCTTGAATTATTGAGCGGAAACGAATCCGGACGGACGGACGGACGTACTCATGAGACGGTATTTGTGGGGTTTTCTTTTGTTCTTTCTTTTGTTTGGTTGCAACCCACAAGTAGCATTTTGCACCCCACAAGTGACGGAATGAATGGAATCTTAAAATAGCCTATTGTTCCACACCCCACAACTACCGGTGCATTCGTACGGACAGACGGACGGACGGACTGACGGACGGACGGACTGACGGACGGACGGTGCGATTTTAATATGCCCCCGAACCATCGGTTCCGGGGGCATAAAAAGGGCTATAATTTGCATTAAATTCATGCAAGAGTTATCTAACATGGTTGATTACATGACAGGGAAAGCCAGTGCAAAGTTTTAATCCAATATATGCACTGGTTATTGAAATATAACCAAGGTTAAAGTTTTGCATGTAAAACTTTAACCATATGCAACGCCAACGCCGACGCCGACGAACAAGTGACTGTAATAGCTCTCATATTCTTCGAATAGTCGAGCTAATAAAAATGGTAAACACATACGAGTGTCTTCTTATATTAAAACAAGACAATATTTTAATTGGTAATCATACCAGCGAGTCACCAGAGATGTAGCTTGAAGTGAGTTACCTGTCTTTGTAAATCCTGTATTTTCTTGGTGTCTGTAGCACGTTCCTTGGCACGAGCTTTACTGTCCTCAACCCTCTTACCAGACTGTAATACAATCACACAGTATTAGAAAAACAGGTGTCTTAAGCAAAGCGCTATGTAGCACTTTCCCCGGGAGGTAATCCGTGTCTTCTATTTTAACTGAACAGGAGGTAACTCGATAGCGCTATGCTTAGGCAACGGACACCAGAACCAATTACCCGACACAATAATAATCTAACATATCGCTGGCTTAAAATGATAAGGTCGCAACTACTTACGACCTTATTAGACTGATGCATACACCATTTAATATCAGCACCACAAGGCACTTCTTATGAGCCTATGTTCATGAAATTGGAACTTGTCATGTTGATCAAATTGAATTAGAAATAGCTAGCTTCACCTTACTAAAAGAGTAATTTTTGGACAGTTTTTTCTTGTTTCTCAAAATATTGATTTTGTACTAATGACCTTCTCATTCTAAGCCAGCGATATATCATGAGCTTTTCATAGGCCTTGATAGTGTGTGCTTTGACCAAAGTGAGTTTACTATAAATAGCTGATAAGTCTTTTAGAACTTACACATTTCTTTTGCATTGCATTTGAGTTCTCTACCAAAATGGTCTAAAGTTTAAAAGAAGGGAGGCAATTCTTGTAATGTTATAAGAACTATCGAAAGTTTAAAAGAAGGGAGGCAATTCTTGTAATGTTATAGGAACTATCGAAAGTTTAAAAGAAGGGAGGCAATTCTTGTAATGTTATAAGAACTATCGAAAGTTTAAAAGAAGGGAGGCAATTCTTGTAATGTTATAGGAACTATCGAAAATTTAAAAGAAGGGAGGCAATTCTTGTAATGTTATAAGAACTATCGAAAATTTAAAAGAAGGGAGGTAATTCTTGTAATGTTATAAGAACTATCGAAAATTTAAAAGAAGGGAGGCAATTCTTGTAATGTTATAGGAACTATCGAAAATTTAAAAGAAGGGAGGCAATTCTTGTAATGTTATAAGAACTATCAAAAATTTAAAAGAAGGGAGGTAATTCTTGTAATGTTATAAGAACTATCGAAAATTTAAAAGAAGGGAGGCAATTCTTGTAATGTTATAGGAACTATCGAAAATTTAAAAGAAGGGAGGTAATTCTTGTAATGTTATAGGAACTATTGAAAATTTAAAAGAAGGGAGGCAATTCTTGTAATGTTATAGGAACAATCGAAAATTTAAATGAAGGGAGGTAATTCTTGTAATGTTATAGGAACTATTGAAAATTTAAATGAAGGGAGGTAATTCTTGTAATGTTATAGGAACTATTGAAAATTTAAATGAAGGGAGGTAATTCTTGTAATGTTATAGGAACTATTGAAAGTTTAAAAGAAGGGAGGTAATTCTTGATATATTCTACAAACTATGTACACTGATCGTACCTCAGTCTGCATATCTTCAATCCTCATCTTTAATTTGTGAACTTCGTCCTCTCGTGATTTTAACTTCTTGGTTCCCTTATCTAGAAGTTCCTGGTTCTGAGCGTACCATTTCAACTTTTCCTTCAACTTCAGTATTTCTTTGTCATATTGTTGTTCTAATGCCTTTAATGATAATGAGTGAACATACATATACTGTAAAATCATTAATATTCATGGGGAGTTAAATTTCGTGGATTTCATGGTTCACCGTAAACCATGAAATCAAATTCTATCAAACAATAATTTTGACCCTTGTATTTATGTTACTTCATGGATTTTGCATTTCAGGTAATAAATAATTTATTACCTGAAATGCAAAATCCATGAATTAACGTCCCGTTGAAATGGTCTTTTTTACCAAAACCAAGAAATTTCGTCCATTCAAGAAAACCTAGCATATACAGCCCATATCATTAAATACCATATTGTATTTTTTTTAAATTAAATATACCTTGTTCAAAGACAACTATATTAAGCAGTCAATGTTGTTAAATTCTGAATCCTAATTCGTGACTTCCAAATGATGGAAATAATCAAATCTACCTTGTTCCAAAAAAAACTTGACAAAAAGCACAACCAGGCTTGATACCAAGTATTCATACATAAAGTTTCATTGAAATCGGACAGGTGGTTAGGAAGAGTATTAAACACGGATAAAATTTACCAAAATATGCTAAAACCCCTGTTTTCAGCAGACACCTCCTTTAGAAGTCCTTATCAAAGTATTTTATAAAGGCTGAGCTTAGCCATTATTTGACAGTCACTTGTCTGCTAAAATATGGCAGGCACATATGAGTGCACATGAATCCGTACGGATTTGCACCCATGTCGCCAGATAAGACGGCAAGCACTCTAACCACTGAGCTACGTAGGCACATAGATAAATCCCTTGGATTATGGAGACGTACATACAATCCGACAATTTCCATCAATAATACCTACCCTGGCCTCCTCAAATTTGAGTGATTTAGACTCCTCAATAGTTTTCTTCAGAGTCTCACGTTCCAGGACCAGTTTTTCAACATGTTTTTCCAGCTCTGTTCTTGATTGTAGAAGCACGGTCATCTCACGTTGTAGAGCATCGCATGTCCTCTATAATAAAATAATTAGTGTTCATAGGGTGAAATATATTAGTGTATAAGCGTGACCTCTCAAGATTGTTCAATAAATTGACCTAGTGTGTCCTAACGTCTGGCCCAAGATAACCCATATGCACGCTAAGCAAGATTTCATTAAGAATGGGTCAAAACTTAAACCAGACTATGCACTTTAAACAAACTCAAGTATCAATATAAATATACTTCACACAACCTCAAATTCTTTGAGTTCTGGATCATAACCAAATTAATAATTAGACCAATAAGTTGAGTGTTTTGTACCTTTGTCTGAGATAATTCTGTTTCTAAATGAGCAACAGCCCCTTCAGTGTCCCCGGCTGCAATCTTCTGTTGAGCTGCTGGCCCCGTAATCAGCCCTTTATTTTGATATTGTTCTTCTTTCTGCTGTAATTGGGTTCTGAAATATTTTAAATCTTAATGTACAGTAACAGTTCTACTGGTGCCAGCTTTAGTAAAAAAAAGTTCATAAGAATGGCCCTGTGGGTCAGATTTCAAATATGTATTACAACTTTATTCTTCTAAGCGAGCAATACTATTATTTTTCGGAACTTTTTATGTAAGTTTTCATAAAAATTTAAAGCCTTAAAAAATTTGGTATAAATGTGTAGATTTTATTAATACTTATATTATTGTAATAGCTCAGCAAAATTAGCCAATGCTTTCATGCTTCACAATTCTATTAATATCAGGGATGTCAAAAGAGCCAAAATAAAATCAGGAAAATCATATGTAGTCAACCTTTTTTACCAAAGAAGAGGCCTTCAACCGCATTGTTTTCATGTGTAACTCAGTTTTTATGAAGAAATTCATTCAAAACAGACTGAATTGACCATAACTTTGCCATTTTCAAGATATTTTCATCCAGATATATAAATCCGGAATTCCAGATTGATAAGGAAGATAGACACCCCTGTTAATATACTGGTGGATGGATTGCTTATAAAATTGACCAGTCCAGCAAACCATTCCATTGATTTTTCACTTTAAATGTTTATATAATTTTATAATCACATGCAGGAATGAGTATCCAATAACAAAAGGAGAGTAATGTGACTGGGAACAAAAGCAAGCATATAGATAATTGATAACAAAAATAAGATCAGGTAAAAGAATTGTGTGAAAGGTAGACAAAATTGATGTTCAGACTGACAGAAAAATATTCCAACAAAACCTTAAAACTGTTAAAGTTACCTTAAGTTTACAAATGCTAGACACATTGAAGTAAAGTAGAATGATCAAACGTATTAATTTTCCAATTAATGATTTAAGTTTTTTAGATAATTATGTATTATGTAGTTATTAATTATGATTAAGAATGATTCAATGGGGATAATCGATAAGTCCACATGTACATACTAATTGTAGCACAGAAACTAAGCACATGAATGTCAAAATGGTGAGGGGATTTTATGTTGGGTGCTGACACACAAATCTACATGGGTAAGCAATGGCTAACTGCAAACATACACTGACAAGGCCAAATACAAAGGAATATATGATATGGGTAGGTAGCTGCAATGTGTTGTTCTTTAAGTTATAATACTGCTTTGATCTCAACTGCATTTACAAGGTAATGTATTTAAACACTCAAGAAAGAAATTTAAGGTAACATTGCCAATCAAATAAATGATCAAAACATTAAAATTGATAAAACATTACCAATACTTATAATAACAGAAGCGGTACTTAAATAAAAGATTTGATACATAAACAAATGTTTTATGGTTCATCGCTACCAATATTTACTCAATTTATTGTTTAATTGTTTAGTTCAGTTAGTTAATTAAGACAGGTAAATGAAGATTTTTAAAACATGATTGCTCTAGCTACTACAGGGAAGCATGATTAAGAAGGAGTCGCCATTGCAATAAAAATGTCACATTGTTAAGCAAACAAAACAAACATATGAGGTTTTCATAGCAACAAAATGATGACAAGGTTACATAGCAACACACAGATGACATTGAAAGGTTTCCATGGCAACTTATTGATCACATCAAGCAAACTTACGCTGTATCTCGATCATTCTGTACAATCCTAGACAAATCAACAAGGTATGTATGAACAATGTTTCATGGCAAGTCAAAATAAATCAACCAGGTGTTAGCATGTGTAAAACTTTTGCATCATGTGATACATGTAGTAACAAAGTCTTCAATTTTTAGAACCAACATAATTTCTTCAGAAAATGTGCCCCTGTTAAGGAGGTCCAAAATGTTTGTGAGTAGAAACATATTTCACACATTAAAAAGGGATTGTTATTGAATATGATATATACTCAAGGACTGTAAACTCTCATATGATAAGAAGTAATTGCTACATAATATGATAAAGTATCAAATTGCAACATAGTGAGATGTCTTGTCCATAAATTTTGAGATTTGTTGCCAATACATTTTCTGGTGTAGTATATATAATTATAATGACGTACCTGAGATTAGCTGCCTCGGCCAGAAGTTTCTGATTTTCTTGAAACATTCGTTCTTCTAATTGTTTACTTTGTTTCTTCAAATTCTTCATTTCATCATATAATCTCTTGTTTTCCTGTTATAATGTAGTACAATTAAAAAGCTAAATAAGAATACATTTACCCAAACTACAAACATATAGCATTTTGTCAGGTAAAAATGATAAATGTTAAAGAGGCGTTCCCTATAACTTTGATCATTTAAATCGATTCAGGAATATTTTACAGTAAATGAGAAACATTATTTCTTACACTCCTCAAACTTTCAACAAAAAGCTCCCACTACTTACTGAGAAAAGAATGAAAAAATATTTCCGTAACAAGCCAAAATAGTCATGAGTTGTTTCCCTTTGACCAAATAATAATAAATCGCTGGAAGCTATAAATTATTATTGGTTATTTAAATATATTTTTGACATTATAGAGACACACTTTCTTCTGACAAATCATGTTAATTTATAGTGCTTTGTACATTTAGCTCATTTACTGGCAAAGGAGTGATGACCGGCCGCTAGCAATTACCGGACAAACGGTCTCCTCGCTTTGTTTAGTATAATAAATCGTATATTTTTGTATAATAACACTCAGAATCATGTTTAAAAGGATTCTAGTAGAAAAAAAATTATCAAAATCAACAAAGCATTACTTATTTATCAAAAATATCGTCCGCTGCTGCGATGTTGACATTAGCAGCGCCGGGGGAAATAATTTGTGTGTGCGCATGCGCGAAAGAGCGCGTGCGCCAATATTTTTCTATACTCAAATTATTAAATTATACATTTCCTGTTGAGACCGTGGCCGAGTGGTTAACGACGTAGGAAATATTTTCCAAATTTCACTTTGAAGGCACGGGTTCGAAGCTCCTCGGCGGCAGTTTTTTTTTTATTATTTTTTTTATTTTTTTAAATTTCAATCCAACACTAATTTTACCGCAATTAATAAAATGTGTTCTCGGATATCGGAAAATTAAACATTTTAATATCATGTCCATACATTTTGAAGACTTTCAAGTCGTTTGAAAATATTTTTCTCGATATTTTGGTCAATAAACACGGTACGGTATATTATTGATTTTAGCCTGTCTCAGAACGCCCCCTATCAGGAAAACATTGTGTGTCACGTGTTGTTATATCGTAAATCATGAATATTTTTGCATGCATGCGAAATAAGGACACTGTTCTAAACATTCCTGGCCATATTTTTCAAAATATTAATCGAGAAATATTCGTAACAGACTGTCCGGTAATTACTTCTGTACATCGTTGAAAATGGCGGCAAAAGTGCACATGTTTCGGCCCCGAATTTGGTAGTTCACGTGACGTCATATTTTTGGGTAATCTATTTTTAGCAACGACCTTAAACACAGGTATGTGTCAACACAAATGTTTTTGAGGAAAAGTCGATTTTTAAGTTCATACGACGTATTTTAGGCCAATTGTGTCCGGTAATCACTCTTTTGCCAGTAATGTGATAGTCGAGAAAAATATGCTAGTTATAGGGAATGCCTCTTTAAAAACTGTTCAGTACAACAAGTGCAAAACTCTCTAAAGTAACAAATTATTTACCACAACAATATATTAAGGTTTCCTCTACTTGTATTTTACTATCTATTTAACTGCATTAAATCAACAATGTCTCAACGACAGTCAACATGACTACACATTTTGCAACACATGCTGCTGTTGTGTAGAGATTGTACTGCATGTATCTAAAAACCTTTATTTAGAATACTGTGGGACCATAAATAAGGGAATGCCCTAGGATGTACATTTGTTCCAACTTACTTGACCTTCATGAAAAATACACTGTTCTGTTGTAATATATGACGATGTTACTGACAAACAAACTATATGGCATTGTATAACTTGACTGCCTTTACAATTATAAACAAACTATAGACAAACCTGTTGATAGCCTGATATTAGGGTCTCCTGTTCCCTCAGGTCCCTTTGTAAAGTTTCCAGCTGATCCTTAGTGACCCCTTCAAGTGGTTCATTCGCAAGGGCCTTTCTCTTCATCACATTGTCCCCTTCCCCAGACACCTAAAATACAAAATATATACAGTTATAATATAACAATGCAAAGTGAAACTAGCTACATGTTTTCTGTACAAGTGGTAAATTAGCAACATGGAAATATATCTTTTTTTATTATTTTTATTATTAACAAATGTATGGGTTTTTTAACATGGAATAAACAAAAATCACATATTTCCTCTAGTGTAAAGTTTGATCTACAAAAAATTTATGCCCCCCAAGGCTAAGTGGTTAGCACGCTTGCCACTAATCAGACAGTCTGGGCTCAAATCTGGTTGGAGTCACTCAAATACCTGCCATATATCATCAGAAAGCTGACTGGCAAATAAAAGCTATGCTTGGCATCAGTGAAACTTTTTGACGAAAGGAAATATCCACTGATACAGTATGTAAAATGAATTTCAAAACTGGATTTGTAGACATACATTGTATTACTTTCATTGTATTACAAACAACAGTGTTGAAATTATCTACCTTTGCATTCAGTACAAAGTTTTCTTGTTTTAATTCAGCAATTTGTTGTTCATATTCCAATTGTTGTGTTTGTAGTTTTCTCTCATGGCTTCTCTCCATTGCCTCAATCTCGCCTGTTAATAATGTACAGTTCATGTAAAAAGTGTACAGTTCATGTAAATAGTGTACAGTTAATGTCTATAGTGCATAGTTCATGTAAATAGTGTACAGTTCATGTAAATAGTGCACATATCATGTAAATAGTGTACAGTTCATGTAAATAGTGTACAGTCCATGTAAATAGTGTAAAGTTTATGTAAATAGTGTACAGTTCATGTAAATAGTGTACAGTCCATGTAAATAGTGTACAGTCCAAGCAAAGAGTTCAGCAGGGTTTAAAAATATAAATAGAGTACAAATGTACTACTGTAAAATCATTTTATTTCGTGGTTTTGGAATAAAAGACAATTTCGTTGGGACTTGAATTCGTGGATTTTGAATTTCAGGTAATAGAACAAGGGTCAAAATCAATGTTTGTTGGGATTAAAGTTCGTGGTTGAGGTGAACCACGAAATCCACAAAATTTAATACCCCACGAAAATTAATGATTTTACAGTATGCGTATATGGAGTAATGGATTAAAGAGGAAGGTAACTTACCTTTAAGTTGTTCTATAATTTTATCTTTCTCTCCGTCCTGGCTCTCATCAACTTTCTCTTTGTAACTACTCGACACGGCTGGTTCGTCTACACTATACTTTACCTTAAACATGGAAATAAAATAAATCACGTTTTTTACATAATTATATTTACTTTCCAGCGATTATATAATTTCGGGTTCATAATATTTGAGTGCGAATAATATTATGGATGGTAATAAGTTTCCAAAAACAAAATGTTAACTTTTTATACACAAGAGCACTGCCTACTGGTGCTGGACGCACAACTTTCATCGTACTTGAATGAGACAAAATTATCAAATTTTCTAACTTTAAGTCAAAAGAAGGGAAGATAACTCAATTTTTTTATAACTGTCACAGGGTTATCAGCCTTGTCTGTATGAACTCCCCTTGCGGTTGTGAATAACTATGTTGAGTTTCAAGTGGATACCTTTGTCTTTGAGAAAAATGACTCAGGCAAAATATTTAATGAATGCACATGCAACATGCCTTTGTCGCGAAATTCTTCAAAAAGTCGAGCTAAAATTTACAACCAAAACAGATACCACTAGAATATCGGACTGACAGAGGGACAGTTTTAAAACATTGCATACCTCTGGAGGGGGAATATTCTTGCCAGCAAAATGATCCTTTATGTAGTTAGCGAATGATTCTATAGATGCATCCAGATGTGTAGCCCCCACAGATCCCAGCTTTACTTGCTTTGTTGCTGTACTTCCTGAGATATAGAATACATCATTCAATATAATTATATTATGGGGAGCGGTGGCCTAGAGGTAGGGCGCGCGCTTCGGGATCGAGAGGTCCCGGGTTCAATCCTCCTCTGGACCACTGGTTAATTTCTCTGAGCAAGACCCACAGCTCTACTCCACCATGGTGTAAAATGGTACCTGTGAGGGCAGAGTCTATTCCTGGGCGCCGCAGATCGATGTTGGCTGCCACACCACAGGAGAGAAATAGTCTCCCCAGGGAGACACGAGTGTAGGTTTCCATAGGTAGCCCAATGAACAGGGGAAGTTTAAATGTCAAAGGGTGCTTGAGCGGCCTAACAGCTGAAAAGAGCCCTAGAAAATTGGTAACTTTACTTTAACTTAACTTATATACATGTACAGTGGTGTGACTCTCGATACAATAACTCCTCATAAACTGACAAATCCATATACAGACATCATTTTATTGGACAAATGTCTTCTCAATGGTCTTTTTTCGTGAATTCAGTACACAACCATTGAAAAATACCATTCAACCAGTTACTGTAAAATCATTTAATTTTGATGGGACAAAATTTCATGGTTTTGGTAAAAAAGATTAGTTCAATGGGACCCTTATTCGTAGATTTTGCATTTCATCATTTTCATGAGATAACTACAAAGGTCAAAAGTATTGTTCCATTGGATTTTATTTTGTGGTTAAAGGTAAACCACGAAATTCATGAAATTAAATCCCCACGAAAATTTATGATTTTACAGCATGACCCCGAAAAATTTCAAGGTTGATAACAATGCTTGATTTTCATAATTCTTAATTATCTTGTTTATATTCAGACTGACCTTTAATCTTATGTTTGCTAACTTCAGCCGGGCTCCAAGCACTTGTGTTTTTGTTTATATGTGGTTTCTTAGGACTGGTTTCCGGTTGTAATATATTATCATCTCTTCTGGTACCCTGTGTATCCATCATTCTCTGTTTCCCGGTCTCAGTTCCCTCGTTACTGTTGTCCCTATGCATCTCCCTGGTATCTCTCCGGGATCTGTTGTAACCCAGCAGTTCACGTTCCCTGTCACGACTTCTATCTCTCGGAGGTTTCGGAGGTGAATAAATTTGACCGTAGCCAGAACCTTTTATACTTTTATGTTTCCACTTTAAAGTTTCTGAATAATCTGCAATAAATCAAACAATGAATAAGTTTTCTTCATAATATGTAATGGAGATGAAAATCTTATTAATAGTCTGGTTATGGAGTCATAAATTACAACTATTCCAAAAGAGAGAGAAACTAAGATGGACAGCTTTCAAACTTAAAGTTAGATTGACCTCAGAAGCATAGCTCATGTTATTTAAGTTTAGGAATACCTCAGACACTTTTTCCAGAATGAGAAAGAATTCATAACAGTTGAAGTTTATTAATGTACACATTCAATACAAATGGCCATGGGTTTAAGAGAAGATGTTGTGTGAATGCATTATTGACACATGGAATTACAGACATGCTGAAGATGGGCATTTCCAAAAAGCTCACCTAATTCCTTTAGAGGCCAAATAAAGGTCGAGCTTAAACCTAAGTCAGATTTCACCCTCTATGGTAACCAATGGTTACTGAATACCTTACCTATCTTCATTGGTGAAGAGGAGCGAGATCTTCGCACTGTGGAGTCTTGTTGTTTTCTACTGGAATCTAGTTTATCTTTTGTTGGTTTTCTTTTATCTATTCTTTTCTTGGAATCTTTCTTCTTTCCTTTCCCCTTCTCACTTACAGACTGTAACAGAATATCTCCATAAACTAGAAGGGTTCTAGACACAACAAGATGTGTTCAAGAAACACTTATGCCCCCTGGTGACCTTTGACCTAGTAACATCAAAGCAGATGTTGTAAGTCTCGAAAAGTTGCATGCACACATGAAGTAGGCCAAAGCGTTTCCATGTTACGATCAAAGTTTTTGGACAGACAACAAACAAACAGATAGGCCAAAAACAATATACACCCAAATGTTTTGATACAGGCATAAAATATGTTTCCCACAAAGGGCTGTAACTCTAGTTATAGTCATAAGACCTGGAATTCCTGACAATAGGCGCAAGTATGCTTGCTACCAACTAATCGTCTATTTATGCAAATTTTGTTGAAATCAAACCAGTGGTTAAAGAGAACTAGTGCAGACAAACTTATGTGACATCCACCAATATATCTTTACCACTGTAAGTGGGAGACAAATTATTGGTACAACTGAATACTATCCTGAGGTCACTTCCCACATACAGAGGATATGACCCTAGCCAATGTCAAAGTAGACAATAACCCAGTATAGAACATGAATCAATCAAGTGACGAGTGAAAATACATAAATGTGTATCCAAAATCATAAAATGTCTGAAACAGTGTTAGAAACTATCAATGCACATTCTCAAAGCTATGTTAGTAGTCAACACAATCCGTTAGCACCCTGTCTTAAATAAATTATTCAAATCCTTATCAGACAAATGTATCAGTAAAGCGGCCTCACATACCCCTCACAGTTTTATAAATACAAGTTGATGTATTGGAACACTGCCCAGATTCAGTGCTGTGTGAACCAGATCCAAAACATACAAAGATAGTGAGGTCAGTATAACACACAAATCCTATCTAATTGTTACAGTATTGACACTGCATATGATTGAGATACACAAGGCAGCAAAAAAATATATAGCGGAACTATACAATATAGAATTTATTTCCAAACCAGGAAAACTTGTTGTTTTTTTTCAAATTTGTTTCGCTGGCACATATATAAACACCATGTGAAGTGATTCCTACATTGACAATGGACTTGTTATTTCATAGAAAATAACAAAACTAGTGTAAAATATGCATGTGTATAACTTAGCTAGAGGTAACAGGCCAATCTTGCTGGGAAAGAAATAAAATACCACAATCTATGACTGCCTCTGATGAACACAAATAAACAATAACAAAAATCTTAGTCATAACTGCATCAGTGAATGTATTCAGGCACCCAGTGTGTTAACTGTTATGTGAATTGTTTATTCTCACATAGACACAATGTATTGTTAGATCACAGATCACACTTGCTGTATATACTTACACGACGACCATATGCTGCATCCATATACGAATCTTCTGACTGCGAGAAACATTATCTTACACTAATTATGTAGCACTTTGTTGTATTCATATCATAATCAACATCACAAATCTACATGGATTTTATCATTTACAATACCACACTAAAATCTACATGATCTCAGGCCCATCATCAGTAAGATGTGTCCAGTACAAGTTATTAATCAGAGTTGTCCGCTTACAAGGTTTATAGTACAGTTTTGAAACGGCAAACAACATAATATCTGAGGCAAAATAATAAATTCAGATTGAGCAAATTGTAATTTAAACCTAAAAGTGTAAACAATTTTTTTTTTTTATTTTCAAAAGTTTCTCTATTTCCAACCACCCTACCCCATTTTTTTTTACCCAAAAAATTAATTACAGTTTATGGCCTGCATTGTACCAAAAACCTTCCAGTTGTTATATAATAATATATAATTTGTTGGTCATTATTGAACCATATTGGTCAACACTAATATAGTTTTTACTCTTTTATTAACGTTTCGGCATATTAAGCCTTTTTCAAAATACTTCACAATAAAGACTTTACTATTTTTTATCATCCATTACACATTGAGTGTATATTTCAACAATAGTGTAAGATACTTACCACTTCAATCACAGGTCGGTACATCTCCGTATCCTCTGTATGGGAAGTATCAAATCCTCCTCTATGTGAACTATCTCCACGCTGGGAATAATCTGGTTCCCCACGCTGAGAGTATTCTTGTTCCACGGGATACGGATGTGCCGGGGATAAGTCAAATCCTCGTAGATCGTCGGCGTCATCTTCGACATGATGCTGCCTCTCAATACCTGGGTTATACACAATAAGGTTCATACACTTTTCATCAAACAAAATTCCATTACTGTTAAACAAAATCAGCAATAATCGTTTTCCATGAATTTTCCAGATTTTTTTTTTCTTTTACATGTCCCTAATAGTATGAACCCTAAATCGCAATATCTGATATCAAAGTAACAAGGAAATATGATTTTGTTTTCTCATTATCCTATGTTCATGGGGGAAAGAGTAGAATCAGAACCGTCTGAAACTTCCGAAGGTGCATGCATAATCTGAACAAAACAGCAGCAAAAAGCAATAACAAACCTTTAGGACTTTTATTTCTGTCATCCTGGGGTTGGATTTTATCTGCTCTGGTTTGTAAGTCCTCAAGTTCCTTCATTATCTCAGCTACATTTCTCTGTTTCCCTGGATTAATCAAATAATCAATCAATCAATCAATCAAAAGATTTCAGGCATCAACTGGACCACAGACTAAAATACTTTCATTTTCTTTCTGTATGACAGATTTAAATGAATTAACAAGTTATAAGTCCCTACCTGGTTTCCAATGATTCTGTTGCCATGACAACCACAATTTTTTGTCTGCATAAAACACAATTATACATGCATATTAGCCTTATGAGTCCCTATCCACGTACCAAGTTTCATAAACCTAGCTTGGAAACTGTTTGAGCTATGGCAGGATCCAGACTGCTGACGGACCACAAATCTTTAGTCCCCTCCAGTTGAAAACGGTTAGGTGACTAATTAAAAATACTGACATGGTCTTTTAGCATAATATAATAGTGGACTTCTAATCTATATTTAACTTGGTTTTTGTTTCCATAAGTTGGTCATACTTAAGTGCTCTTGCTCCTCTAAACCAAAGTTACAAATTAACGCTAGTTTACCCCACATACCTGTGCTATTGTTGAGCAGTTTTTTCACGAGATCTTCAGCACCACGGTCACCTTGTGAAGACAATTCTAGTTGACTATCATTTCCTATTGTAGCTGATAGTCCTAACTTCTCCAGGGCGTTATGTAACGCTTCAATCTCCTGGCTTGTATTTGTCCCGATAAATCCTGAAATATTCAGTTAAATAATATAACATTTATCAGTACATACCAGTCTATGTTTTATTACAAGTAACAGGCAAATCATTAGAGATTTTTTAACTATTACAGAAAACTTTCAAGAGCTTCATTTAAAGATTTTCCTCTAAATCAAACTCTGCTTGATTATATTCTCAAATTGTGCTGAGTTTAGTATTTGAGATGCATGGATAGATTCGGGAACTGGGGGATGAATCACAAACATTTGAAGGCTGAAATGCCGATGTTAATTATTTAAAGTTTTTAACCTTTTACAAATACAGATATTGTTTACAGATAAGCCTTAAAGATTTGAGTTCTTTAACTGATCATTGTTAATATTGCAGATCCATTAAACCACAATAAACAGTTGTAAGAGAAATTTTATAAAAATTCAAAGTTGGATGTTAAACTTAAAATTTCTGTAAAGCTTTGATAAAACAGTACACTGGAAATCACAAATAGATACATGTACAGGAAGAACTGACCTGTTGCAGTTTTCAATGTTTCGGGCCCACTACCACTGGGTCTTAAATCTGTACCATGACCATACCCCTCACTACCAGGTCTATAATCTGTGCCACCATGATCAAATCCCTCCTCTTCCTTCTCATCCAACATCGCCTCACGTAACGTCGACTTACCCACCTGTGGAGACGCTGTCGTGTTCATCGTAGATTCTAACGAGTCCATCAGAGACACTGAAAACATGTTAGAAGTGAGAATATTACTTTTTTACTCTATTGAGTTTTCAACAAAGCAACCAAAGTGTAAATGTCGCAACACAATTAAAGCAGATAAAGGTTATCATAATTTTATTAAGGTAAACGTTTTGACTTTTACCAAGCCTTCATCAGGGTATATTGAGTTTTTGCAATTATGACGATTTGCTCTTCTTTCAAGCTCTTTTAACTTACTGAACTTCAGATGTACTAGTATCTCAAATCCAGACTGACTTGAGCAAGATCTTAAGTAATTCAGAGCTGAGCTTTCTACTCCAGCTGCTTTGGTAAATTGGAACAAGTACATCCAATGTCAAGTCAAATCAATATTAGGCAGACTTTGAAATGTTCCAAAACAAAGCAATTTACCTTTCGACAGCATACTGGGTTTCTGCTCTGAATGGTCCTACAGTAAAGATAAAAGAAGATACATAAGCATTTCTTAACAAAATACTGCAAAGACATATATTTCATGTACTACAACTTTCCATAATTTGTTTGTATTTGAAATAACCTTTGTAATTTTTCTTCAGATAGAACTTTTTACATCATTTTATATATTTCCATTGGACAATCTTGTAAATGCTCATTAGACATCCTAGTAACTTTCCATTAGTCAAAATTGGCATTTTCTATTGGAAAACCTTGCAATTATTCATTCGACACACTGATGATTTTTCATTTATAAAACCTAGTAATTTTCAATTAGACAACCTGGTAATTTTAAATTGGACACCTGGTAATTTTTCATTTGATAACTGAGTAATTTTCTATTGGACAACCTGGTACTTTTCCATTCAACAACCTAGTTATTTTCCATTGGACAATCTAGTAATTTCCATTGGACAACCTAGTAATTTTCCATTGGTCAATCAAGTAATTTTCCACCGGTCGAATAACCTGGTACTTTTTCATTCAACAAACTGGTAATTTTCCATTGGACAATCTAGTAATTTTCCATTGGACAATCTAGTAATTTCCATTGGACAACCTAGTAATTTTCCATTGGTCAATCAAGTAATTTTCCACCGGTCGAATAACCTGGTACTTTTCCATTCAACAACCTAGTTATTTTCCATTGGACAATCTAGTAATTTCCATTGGACAACCTAGTAATTTTCCATTGGACAATCTAGTAATTTCCATTGGACAACCTAGTAATTTTCCATTGGTCAATCAAGTAATTTTCCACCGGTCG
This sequence comes from Spisula subtruncata, assembly GCA_963678985.1. Classification (NCBI taxonomy): domain Eukaryota; kingdom Metazoa; phylum Mollusca; class Bivalvia; order Venerida; family Mactridae; genus Spisula; species Spisula subtruncata. The sequence goes on along the minus strand of OY787664.1, from coordinate 52,137,873 downwards.
AATAACCTGGTACTTTTTCATTCAACAAACTGGTAATTTTCCGTTTGATAACTGGGTAATTTTCCATTAAAATAGAAAAAGTATTGACCAAACACACTTTTTCAGACATGATCTTTGCACTTGGTGTACTAGGTGGTACCATCTCTTCAATGTCTTCATCTTCGTCTTCGATGTCATCCAGTGCCGCCAACGTGGCCCCGGTCCGTGCAGCCATTGTAGGGGACAGTGTGTTAGCTGTAGCACTTAGTTCCTGGTTTAGACGACCATAGTCTATAGTTCCGTCGGCATTCCTTTCTAGATCCTAATAACATACAAAAAACATCAATGCATGAGTGGCGAAGATAACCATGTGAACATATCAATTGGCTAATGCAACATATTTACTAAATTTGCTAATATTCAATCAATAACTTAACATCAATGGCACAGGGCTTTAAATTATGGGTATACTGGCCATCTGTTGTTTCGCGGTACTAACAGTAAAACAGTTAAGCTAATGCAAAAATCCACATATATCTAACAAAATTTAATATAATCTTTCTTTTCCATCCTATTTACGATAAATACAATGCAAATATGCCACTAAAGCAGCAAAAGTAAAGAGTATTGCTGCTTTGTTTACGATAGGTATTGGCCATTTAACTTAAATGACGTCATCATTGGTTTCGCGGTAAGTCTAAATTCCAAACAGATATTTTTATACTGAAAGGTTAAACACCGCTAAATGTTACCCATGCTGTATTCACATCTATTTGTGGTTGATCAACAATTTTAAAAGTTAAATCTTAGGCTACTGAACGAATTACCAACAATTAAAAAACTTCATGTTGCCAAACAAATAATTTTCAATGCAGTGCTAGCAATAATCGTTAGCACTCCCACTTGGGCTCATTTTTTGAAATTGACAGAATGTATGCGTCTTAAAAATCAGTTTTAGTGGTGTGCGACCTATTTCTACAACGGCCACAGGAAGTTAAATTTTAGTAAACACTCGATGATAGAGTTTTATAAATACAGCGAGTTCAATGATGACGCGAAACCAGTGATATTGAGTATAATGTCATTATGGTGCAGTAACCTACTGTTACTCTAATTTCATTATTTCAATATGTATTTTTTTAATAAGTCAATTACAGTACCATTATATACGAACTGGAAGCATATAATAAACCAACAAGAGGGCCTGAAAGGCCCTAGGGCGCTCACCTGTTGCACATTGGTCTAGGTATCAGTACAACCTACATTCTGACCATATTTCATGAAGATTGAATCAAAACAGTGACCCCTGGAGTGAACACAATGTTTTTCTAAGATTTGACCTAGTTACCTAGTTTTTGACCCCACATGACCCAGTTTCAAACTTAGCCTAGATTTCATAGAGAACAACATTCTGGTCAAGTGTCATGATGATTGGATCAAAACCACGACCTCTGGAGTGAACACAAGGTTTTTCTAAGATTAGACCTAGTGACCTAGTTTTTGACCCGGCATGACCCAGTTTCGAACTTGGCCTAGATATCATGCAGAACAACATTCTGACTAAGTTTCATGAAGATTGGAACAAGTTGGTGACATCAAGAGCGTACACAAGATTTGTCTAAGATTTGACCTAGTGACCTAGATTTTGACCCCACATGACCCACTTTCGAACTTGGCCTAGATTTCATAGAGTACAACATTCTGATCAAGTTTCATGAAGATTGGATCAAAACTGTTGCCTCTAGAGTGTACACAAGGCAATTGTTGACGGACGACGACGGACGGACGACGGACGAAGAGTATTCACAAAAGCTCACCTTGTCATTATGTGACAGGTGAGCTAAAAATGTGTTGCTTTTTGGTGAAGGTCAAAATGTATTTCATTTGTGATAAAAGGAAATTAGTTTTGTTTTCACAAGTGGCATACCATGATACTCATGAGTATGCCACACATGAAATAATGATTTCTGTTATCATTCAGTGAAATAAAATTCCAAATCAACAAAATTTAATGACAGCCTTCTTCATCTTAGTTTAAGTAGTTTACGAAAGAGAGATCCTACTTGAAATGTTACCACAGCTTTGCAGCATAATAAGATTACTGGTACATTCACTTACTCGGAAGAATTTTTCCTTGTCGGCCAATTCATCAAGCGTATCCATGCCAACCTTACCAGGGGATTCTGAGGGATTCAACAGATCTTCTGTAATCACCAACATAAAACAATTGTCAAGTATTTATACAACTATCAAAATGTGAATAACGTTACATTTAAGAATGTTTTTTATTATTTTTTGTATTAAGTTCCACAGACATAGACAGATAAAAACATAACCTCATCACATAATCTTGACCCTTCCATGGTACTTTCATAAGCAACAAAAACGCAATATTAGTCCTATTTTAATTTGGTTTAAAATTCCACAAACGTGCCAATGGTTATACCGTACATAACTGCCAAGCTAGCGAAATCATAGTCACAAGATGCACACAAATGTGATTTAAAAGGGATTTAGATGCATAAACAAGGAATGTTTTAATTGTAATTGTTATAAATATAGGACAGGAGATCATAAAATCAATCAAATGCATCTTTGTTCAAAGTAAGTTGAACTCGCAAATACAGAAATTAACAACGAAAATAGGAGTAACTCCAATTTAATTGGAGTACTCGGCAGGTATGGTAGTACCTAAAGCTAGTAGACAACGGTTACTGACTTACTGTACATATTCAGATAACACTTACCTGTATTGATACTGTCCGTACTTTCATGTGGAACATGTACCCTGAACCTAAAAACACACAAATATATACAAAATTGTTGAACAAATGAAGAATACTTTTGTCTATTTGTATCACTCGATATAGAAGTAATAAAATTAAAAACATTTTATCAATACCAAATTTACTAATAAAATTTGAAGTTGATTACACCCTGTAATGAATGTACATATCAGTTAATTTCCTGTCATAACCAGGCCCTGAAATCCTGTATGATCTCAAATAGAGCTTAATCGCATCTCACATATGGTGATAAAACTTTAAAGTCATTCCGATTATTTTGATTGTTTTGTGTGGAAGAGGCATAATTAGATCCGACCAAAACCATTTTCTGGCACGTTTATGCGTTAAATGGTATATTCATGTACGGGCGGACAGAGGTGCTTCAAACCTGTTCTTTTATCTAATGAATGATTTGGGGTTGTTTAACTCATTTTTGTGTGATATAATTTCTTAGGCCTTTGATATAACAAGTATGCTCCATACAATCAGTACCACACAAACCTACCTATGACCATGATCCCCATGATCTTCTTCAGACTTCTCTGATACTGAAAATATAATAATAATATCTCTCTGTATAAAGTCTACAACATAACAAGAACTGCTCTCAGATGGACACCAGGGTACTGTTTTATCAACGCATTAACGCAAATCTTAAACTTTAATACGATCAAATTATAATTCTTTATCAATCTTTAACAACAATAAAGAGTGATTAATAGAGCTGTAATACTTATTAAGATTCAGTTAATGAACGTCTACAAACAATACCCCCCCCCCCCCAATTTGCAATAGTTAAAGAATTATACATAATTTAAATTTAACGTAAGTAAACGATTTTCGTAAGTCTGTTGATAAAACAGTACCCTGGGGCCTTATTCACCAAATAAAGGCAATGTTTGAAGTCTGAAACACAGACTTAGACTTTATATTGTCATATTTTTTATATACTCTCAAGTTGTTATAAATGTACAGATTTTGATATAAATGGGAAAACATGTTCAGTCAGTAACAACAAATAATCAGATAAACTGTCACATGGTTAAATCTTATTCCAAAAAATTGTCGTGATTATAAATTTTGTCAAATCTAAGTCTAAGTCTGAGTTTCAGTCTTACAACCTTGTTGAATTAGGCCCCTGCTCTCAGATGGACACCGGAAGGCAAAAGGAGACGAGGATGATCAAATATTACACAGAGAAACCATCGAAATAGAAATGAAAGACACTGGCTTGACTTGGGGAGAATCAGGAAAAAAAAGCGAAAGATAGAGAAGAGTGGAAAGCTCTAGTCCTTGCCCTATATGCCTGCAGATGCAACAAGGACTACATAGGTAGGTAGGTACAAATTCTGCATCCTTCTATGGGCGCAAAATTAGAAAATTAAACAAGAATATAATGTTTTATGAGTAAGAGTGTGATACCATGATAGTAGGGTATACATGAGTGAGTACAATGATAATGATGCAGGTCAAAACCATCAAAATAATTGATGTCTTCTTCAACAATATTTGAATCTTGCAGTTTTTTTTCTCCAAAAAATAAAGACTAACCCTACAGAATCAGTCCACTATACCTTACCCAATATAATATTCCCAAATTACAGGTGTAAGTTGCAAAACCTACCTGGGAAACAGATACGTTATTAATTCTTCAACATATGAGACAGAAGTAATCTAGCCTATACAGGAAAAACTTCCACGCATGTTTACCATACAGTGTACTGTTGCTGTTTTTCATGCGTTTATAAAACCGTACATTTTTCATATGTTAAACGTATGTTTTTCAATATTCTCAACCTATGAAAAACGTGGAAGTTTTTCCTGTGTATAGATAGATGCACCAAATTAGATAACGATGTGTAACTTACTATCATCTAAGCTGTCTTTACTAATTGAAGCTTCAGCTTTCACTCGAACCTTGGCCTGAAAGTTACATACAACAATGGTATACTGTATACAGATTGTATAAGTTAGCTAAGAATATTAAAGATAGTTCATATGAATTTTCAATGTCTTCGTGTAAAGACCAAAATTAATAGCTTCATTAGTTCAGTCACAATGATGATTGCACCAGTGTGACATACAGAAAATATCAACATTAATCTACACACACTAGATCCACAGTTCCTTCAGATACATCAAAGCACTTCAACTCTTCAAAACTCAATCACTTGTGACTGATTTTTTTCAATAATAGGTATGTTGAACCGACAATCTAATGACAAAAAATGACCAAAGCGAGCTCATTATCATATGAGTAAGCCTAGGACTATTTTCACATCATACATACATTTTTCCTAAGCATAATTTTAGGGGCCATTTTACCCTAAACTTACAACTTTCCTGTTTAATTTAGGGGCCGTTCTACTACCTAACTTACATCTTTCCTAGGTTTGATTTTAGGGGCTGTCCTGCCATCTGACTTCCTGTTATCCGTGGCTTTCACATTGGAATTTTCTGGAGCTTTTTTCTTCAAAAAACTTTTGCTGGCACTCAATCCTGAAACATGGAATTCAACATTGATCAAAACTAAATTTAAACTTAATGCTTTTTGACGCAGAAAACATTTTCTGATAATATGCCAACTAGGCTTGGTTCCAATTACACAACTTACAAGACATTAGTGAAGTTTCATTGAAATCGAAATCGGGTTAAGGAAAACAGATAAAGACCAACTTATCTTTTACTATTGATGGGTCATAACTCCAACAATAACCACCTGACCAGGGGTGTGGAATTACAGTGTCCGACTTGTCCGACTTGGGCTTTTTGGCCTGCGGGCAAGCGCAAAATCATTGTCAACAAGAGGAAATGATATTTAGTGTCCTATTTCACCTAAAAACATAAGCAAATCCCTAAATTCTGACTGAAAATTATTCAATATCAGGTACACAGTAAGCTACTCGCAAAGCTTGAAAAGATTATTTGTTGAAACTGAATTTTTTTTTGTGTGTGTGGGCAAGTAGATTTAGTCTTCGGACTAGTGGATTTTTCAGTCCAACTTGCCCATGGGCAAGTGAAAAGTTTAAGGATTTCCACACGCCTGCTGACATATAAAAATCTCAGTACAAAGATTCACCTTTTCTACTATCATCATCATCATCGTCCCACCAAGGTTTATCTTTCTTAGCCGGTTGTTCCAAGATTTTGTTGATTCTAGCCGAATTGATTGAATCTTCAGATGACAAGGACTGAAAATTAAATTTAAGTAATTAGGAATTGCAAGCAATACAGATGTCCCCTACCTGGTTTCCAGATTGTCAATGTTTATGTTGTAACTGTAACCAATTATTAAATTTTAAGAAAAAATGCACAATTTTGACATTTTTTTATCAAAATCAATACATCACCTTAAAGCATGACATAGATTATATTAGATGCTGATGATTGCAAAATATTATCAAATAATGAATTAGCAAAATCTCTGTTAAAAAGTTACCATTACCTGAAATATATGAAGTTTGCCATGTTACACAAAGACACCTAACGCAGATGCAGGAAGGAGTTTTAACTTTTTTTTAAATTAATAGCTTAAAAAGCTTTTGTTACCAGATGTTAACTAAGAATGTATTTTGCTCAAAATTTCAAAGACCGTTCATAGAAATCTTGCTCTCTCACACTACACATATCTATTTCAAACATTTTAGTCATTGAACCCAGTTTTCCTAGTGAAGGGCTCATTTATTTGACATAAAATACAAGAGTGTTCATAATAATTTTGTCTTTCTAATAATGCATACATTTGTTTTTGAACATTTTCATTAAGCCTGAGCCCCGTTTTCCAAGACAATTGCTTATTTATCTAGAATACAACAGAAAAGAGAGTTCATAACATTAAGAATATGGTCTTTCTAATGCTTCATTCATCTGTATTTGCAAAATTATCATTCAGCCCTATTAAATTTATAAGTATCAACAAGAACAGCTCATCTACGTAATACAAATGCCCCACCTGGGACTTAATACAATCCAGTTGATGAATTCCTGTCCTGTAGAAGGAAGGGGAAGAAATATGATATACAAACCTCTTTAAGAAAAGCTTCAAACTGGTCATCAAAGTCTCGGTTCTTTTTGCGACTCATTCTGAATGTTTCAACACTCCACTTCAGTCACACATAAAGTAATCAGTAACATCTTATACCCATACACACTGCTTATTGTTCTCCCACGTAATAATTACTTCATGTTCATAAACATTGTCTATAAATTGATGCTCATTGATCTGAAAAACGTAAGTAGAGAAATTATCATTCACATTAGTTTAAAGAAAATGTGATTTAATTTTATTTAACTTGTAAGTTCAGTGGTGTAAAACACTGAGCTTTCCTGTATACCAGAGTGATATTTAGTTGTCAGTGTGTGATGTTCCAAATTAACATTCAATTTTGAGTTTGCAAGGGTCCCTAAGGGCATAAATTCTCCTCAGTGTTGGTCTCCGCTACAGAGAAAATGGCCAAGAAATTCGATCAAATTCAAAGACGTGCTATGCTGAAAGCCAGTGGATGTCTGCAATCAACCAGCACAGACTGCCTAGAAATTCTAACAAATACTGAACCTCTTCACTTGCACATGAGACTAAGACAGGCACAAGAGACAGTCAGAATCTTGCAAAAGTCCAACAAAGACCCTTTGAAGATGGAACTTGAGAACTGGATAAAAGGGGACATAAAACAAACTAGCAAACCGACAACATTCTCACTACTGTTCAGTAGGTTCAACGAATTCAAGGATAATTTACAAATAAAAAACATAGCTACAGAATTTGAGTACAACAAGAAATCAATGGGACTTTCCAGAAAAAAAGAATATATAAGTTTCAGAGGGTTCAGTGAAGATAAAAACATCCAAGCAACTAACATACAGGAAATGCTGTCTTCAAGTTCGGGTACAAAAAAGGAGGTGATACTTTTCACCGATGGGTCCACTCTTCAGAATCCCGGCCCAACTGGAGCAGGAGCAACCATTTACCTGGAAGGTTATGGGTCCACACCAGTCCTAATAAAAAAGGGAGTGTCAAAGTGTAGCAATAACTTTGCGGGAGAAGTGGTCAGAATAGAGATTGCGTTAGATTTCATCTACAAACTAGATTCAATTAACAACAGGAATATTCAGATTTTTACTGACTGCCAAGCTGCCATTACAAGTGTGTTCAATAATGAGATCCCGAAATCCAGAATAGAAAATATAATCAACATCAAAATGATAATAGCATCCCTTGAAGCAAAAAAGAACAACATACAAATCCATTGGGTCCCTGGGCACAAAAATATCACTGGAAATGAACTCGCAGACAAACAAGCCAAAGCAGCAGCCCTGGAAATGAGTGCCACTGAAGACACAGAGACCACTAAAAAAAGGATGCATCTGAAATAACCAAACAGATGAAAACGCTAATTCAGAAAAAGTGGAACACCAGCTATTCCAACTCGGAAAAAATAGGCATGCTACAAGAGATTTACACTGAACCTGGAACAAGGAATTGTATTGGTGAAAATGACAGGTATACTTTCAGCATCATCAATCAGCTGATCAGTGGAAAAACAAAACTCAAAAACTCAAAGACCACTGGAGCAAAATCATGAATAATGATGATAACTTGTGTGACACTTGCCAAGTACCAGAAACAGTGAACCACTATATATACGAGTGTACCAAATTTGTCGAAGATAGAGATATACTAGAACGGTCGGTAGAGGAGATTTTGAACGGACTGCAGATAACGTGCGGGGATTTATCCCTATCCGTATTGGTTGGAGAAATCGACGGTATTGGAGAAGAAGGAAGAAGCAAACTCATAGGTGCCATGAGTCAGTACTTAACCAGAACCAAAAGACTGTAAAGCGAAACCGAAGTATCAAGAGCTGAAGCACATAGAGAGAGCACAAGAGAGTATTACTGAAGCACAAAGAGACCATTTCGCTACGTCAATAGCGTAACTGGTAATAGAACTACAACAACAACAACAATAAATTACAAGTTAATCTTCGTAGGCTCATGACAATCAGTGGAATAACTCTACAGTGAGATAAGTGCTTTAAACCATGATTCAATGATATGTTGACATTGTTTAAAACGATGATAAATATCTGCTATGAGTTTTGTTCAATGTAAACATTAACAGACGAAATTGACGTCCGAACACTATTGCACTTGTTTTGTTTTCCTAATACATATCACCTTTTTGAAAGATATGTTACATCTTATCGGTAATGCAAACAATCTTATGATAGTTTGGTGTTATCTACAATCAATTTTATCAAGAATTATGAGACAAAAATCAATAAATACATCTATTTTGATAAAAATATGTGTTCTTACATGTTCGAAACTTAGCGCTTGTGGCGACAATATCAGAAATATTCCGAATGTAAAGTTTGGTATTGTAGCGAAAAGCGACCAAATGTAGCAAAAAGTGACAAAAGTAGCAAAATGCAGCAATGTGCACGCTCATTAGAAAACTAAAATCGGAAGTGGAATCAATTTTATTAATTAATGAGCGTGGTAAAGCAAATGATTCTGTTTAAACGTATTTTCTAAGATATGTTGGTTTTGAGTTCTTAAAAAATTTAAATGTGTGAAATCAAGTGACCCCGGGGAAGGGCCAATTTTGACCCTGATCGAGTCATGTTTTGAAAAAAAAAACTTGGTAAAGGTCCATCATACGTTGCATAGAGACCAAATATATAGACTCTTGGTAGTCTGGTTTGTGAGAAGAAGATTGTTTTGAAGATTTGCTTATATAAGTCAATACAAAAATAAATGCTTACTGTGGCAGGTTGAATTTTGATCCTGGTGTCATGATTTGAACAAACCTAGCTGGTAGCAGTCCATCAGACAATGAGCACAACACACCAAATGTCTAAGCTCTTGGTCTTCCAATTTTTAGAAGACTTTTTAAAGATTTTGCTTTTGAGTTTTATAAATAATTTTGGTTTATCAGCTTTGAGAATGCAGCGTTTTGTAAGAACTATACTTTCAAGTTCTGGACACTTTATTTGCATGGTTTGTTTTACAGCCATACCAATCCCAGATGTGGACAAGATATTATGAAAACATAGTTTCACCCTATTCGACTCCCTTAATGTAATTTATTCTCAAGATTACATAAACCTATCTTCCCAGTTGCCGAAAGGTTAACACTTTGTCAACAAATTATTATTCTCTGTATCGGCATTATATTCGTAGGATACAATATGTTGTATGTTGAACTTTTGGTGATTCAGTGGACATCGGTCATTAACTCATGCTTTTAAAGCAGTAGTTTTAGCCTGTCCTTTTATAAATGTTTATAACGAGGAAAAGACACGCATATAATTATTAATACAGATACTCTTAAAACATTGTTTTCATCAATATCTAGATCTAGCAACAGAAAAAAGTATTCTAAAAAAGATATGAGGAAATCAGACAGGGAAGGCAGCACTCAACCAGCAGAGCGCCGAAAACAGTAACAACACAACACAACAAAGATTCACTTTTTTAAATCATTATATTAAATCTCACCAAACACCGTTTTATTCGTGGCTAGATACAGACGATTTTAAAGTATTTACATTTTTCTAAGTAAATAAAATTTATGCACATGCATTATTTTCTTACAATAAACAGCGATACACTGAGTGTATACAATTTATAGATTGAAAACGATAGGCCACTCGAGCATGAATCTGACGTCATTACCAATTGCTTTTAAATCAACCATGTGCAATGAACGAATAATGTATTTTTACCATCAGATTATCCTATACGAAAACTATGTATACATTTAAATGATATTTGCATGAAATAATGTGATTTCATTTCATTAAAGTTGTAGGCGTGTTGAGTTATATATAAATATTATACTCTTAAAAATTGCATCCTGGTTTCAACATCATCTGGACCAATCAAATTCTTAGTTAAATAAAACTGACCAGGATTGGACGAAATATCAGTATATGAATGAAATCCGTTTAAACCGTGCTTCATATAATTATACTTTGTGCAATACGTCTATTTTTCTTCAATTTCTCCTTCGAAATAGGGATGGATATATTAACTTTGATAGTAAGTAGATTTTGACTGAGTACTTTAAAGACCTAGCGTCCTGTTTTTGTTTTGCTTTTCGTGAGATTTTTTAAAATTAGTTGTTAAACTATCCAGACTAGTACACATGTACATACAAATTGTATACAAGTATACATTAGAGTACATAATGTTCTTTCAGTGTGTTATACGAAAAAGTGTATTTAATTATATTCTGCCAGGTAAATGTTTAGCTCAGTCAGTCATCGAGTATTACTAAGTAAGTAAAGTATGTATGTAAACATATATACACTGACGCATTAAAGTTATATAACTTTCAATAATTAGAATAAATTGCGATACAACGCATGTTTCTAGCTTGATCTATATATATAAATAATTTTACAATGCTACGTTTATCAAGTATTATGTTAAAAGTATTCAAGTTTGCCTACTCTTAGTTATTGATGGGCGCCAAGTGGTTTTTTACAGACCCCGTAAGTGAGTGTGTATACTTTCGGCAATATTTGTATCATGTTGAATTGTCGACAATAACCTTTTTCAACTCCGGTATTTGCGGAGGTCGTAATAAAGCGCTTGCAGAACAGCAATCTAACTAGATATCTCGAAATCATTGCAATCTATTAAAACCAATTACTGCTTACAAGACTTTGCTATGTAAGCTTATTGTACTTTAGTCAGATTGGAACGGTTGTTTACGAATTCTGCAAACATGACAAAGGAACTAGTATATTGCTATATCTCAGATATGCATGTGTCAAAGTGACTAAGAAATGGGATTGATTAAAGGGATTGCCTCACGTTTAGGCGTATTGCAAAAAAATCAAATATTTACATAATTTTGCTATAGATGTCTGTATATCCCATAAACAAGCACCCTGGTATTAAATATAACTTGTGAAACTTTATGATTCTGTAATTATTCAGTATATTAAATCCAAAATTCTATACCGTATTAATAGTATGCATTTATTTATTTCCAGTTATCAGTGTGCATGATGCAGCTGGGGACTGCATATAATACATATAACCAATGTGATGTAAATCTTAAACCTGTCAGATGGTTTAATTCAGAGAGAAATCACGTATTCTATTTACCTAGACTAGCAGTTCTGTGTTCAGATTACAAATGTTGGACAATTAGGTGAGTTTATGTATAAACAGTGTACAAACACAATTTAGATAATCTATATATATAAATTAAATCCAAACGTCATATGAATACAACGTTGAATTTCGAACAAGACGAACCATCATGACCCAAACTTTGGTAAGTTTTATCAGTAATAAGGTCAAAGGAAAACATAAAGATAATAAAAAGTGTCAATGCCCTTTGACAGACAATACTCGCCCGCTAACAGGAAATATGACTTCCCGTCAATTCTCCTTTATAAATAGAACGCAGGTCTTCATATTACGGAACTGAATACTTATTATAATACGTCAATATCTTGTTAATTTGATTAAAATCATCCAAACTTATTCAAACTAATTCAAAACACTCGAGATATCGACCATTGATTGCTATCATGGAGTATTGACGCGTATTGCATACTTACAGTGTTACAAGTATATAAGGGCGGGTCAGCAACGGGGTCTTTGAGGATTTTTGGACCATATAAAAATACATGAGGCCCCGTGTGTATATATCTAGGATCACGGATGCGTCATTAAAATATGAAACTGTTTATTTATTCAGATATGAATCCTTGCAATCCTCGTATGGAAACACATTCTTTTCTACCAACGAGTACACGGAGATGACTGGACTACCATATGCTTGTGCTGATACCAGTGAAACACAGTGTGTCAGTCAACAACAACAAGCACCTAGCGATGGAAGCGCATGCTGTCCAACGTAAGTGTTATAGGTCCTAGGCTCAAACCACACGCTCTCGGTGCGATTTTATAGTCCAGGAAAATCCACTTTCTAGACCATAAAATCGCATCGAGGGCCTGTGGCTCAAACTCCAATATACATCGATCTATACCCTATATTAATTTGACCACTGAAATTTCCAAAAAAGCCAGATACATTTACATTTTAAACATCATGATGATTTTGGTTTGCAGTGTCATTTTCTTTTAAAACCATTGCTGTTTTGTCGATAAAGTGGCAAAATTTAGTCAAAAGTCTAAAAAATATCTTTCAGATTCATAAGCTAGTGGAACCGCTGATGATGGTACTTTTCTTGCAGACATAGATATGCCACATATTATGGTACTTTTCTTGCAGACATAGATATGCCACATATTATGGTACTTTTCTCTTGCAGACATAGATATGCCACATATTATGGTACTTTTCTTGCAGACATAGATATGCCACATATTATGGTATTGTTTTCTTGCAGACATAGGTATGCCACATATTATGGTATTGTATTCTTGCAGACATAGATATGCCACATATTATGGTATTGTTTTCTTGCAGACATAGATATACCACATATTATGGTATTGTTTTCTTGCAGACATAGATATACCACCTGTTATGGAATTGTTTTCTTGCAGACATAGATATGCCACATATTATGGTATTGTTTTCTTGCAGACATAGGTATGCCACATATTATGGTATTGTTTTCTTGCAAACATAGATATGCCACATATTATGGTATTGTTTTCTTGCAGACATAGATATACCACCTGTTATGGAATTGTTTTCTTGCAGACATAGATATGCCACATTTTATGGTATTGTTTTCTTGCAGACATAGATATACCACATATTATGGTACTCTATTCTTGCTGACATAGATATGCCACATATTATGGTATTGTTTTCCTGTAGACATAGATATGCTACATATTATGGTATTGTTTTCCTGTAGACATAGATATGCTACATATTATGGTATTGTTTTCCTGTAGACATAGATATGCTACATATTATGGTATTGTTTTCCTGTAGACATAGATATGCTACATATTATGGTATTGTTTTCTTGCAGACATAGATATGCCACATATTACGGTATTGTTTTCTTGCAGACATAGATATGCCACATATTACGGTATTGTTTTCTTGCAGACATAGATATACCACATATTATGGTATTGTTTTCTTGCAGACATAGATATGCCACATATTACGGTATTGTTTTCTTGCAGACATAGATATGCCACATATTACGGTATTGTTTTCTTGCAGACATAGATATGTCACCTATTATGGTATTGTTTTCTTGCAGACATAGATATGCCACATATTACGGTATTGTTTTCTTGCAGACATAGATATGCCACATATTACGGTATTGTTTTCTTGCAGACATAGATATGCCACATATTACGGTATTGTTTTCTTGCAGACATAGATATGCCACATATTACGGTATTGTTTTCTTGCAGACATAGATATGCCACATATTACGGTATTGTTTTCTTGCAGACATAGATATGTCACCTATTATGGTATTGTTTTCTTGCTGACATAGATATGCCACATATTACGGTATTGTTTTCTTGCAGACATAGATATGCCACATATTATGGTATTGTTTTCTTGCAGACATAGATATGCCACATATTATGGTATTGTTTTCTTGCAGACATAGATATGCCACATATTACGGTATTGTTTTCTTGCAGACATAGATATGCCACATATTACGGTATTGTTTTCTTGCAGACATAGATATGCCACATATTATGGTATTGTTTTCTTGCAGACATAGATATGCCACATATTACGGTATTGTTTTCTTGCAGACATAGATATACCACCTGTTATGGAATTGTTTTCTTGCAGACATATTTGCCACATATTATGGTATTGTTTTCTTGCAGACATAGATATGCCACATATTACGGTATTGTTTTCTTGCAGACATAGATATACCACCTGTTATGGAATTGTTTTCTTGCAGACATAGATATGCCACATATTATGGTATTGTTTTCTTGCAGACATAGATATGCCACATATTATGGTATTGTTTTCTTGCAGACATAGATATGCCACATATTATGGTATTAGATATTCTTGCAGACATAGATATGCCACATATTATGGTACTTTTCTTGCAGACATAGATATGCCACATATTATGGCGATGGTGACAACAGGGATAATATCGGTGGTGAAGAGTGCAGTATCATACATCTACTTGGTCAGAAACAGATGCTCAGTGAAGGAGTTTGCGGGCGAGTATTAATGTACTATGTGTCATTATCTATGTAATACTATGTTGTTATCGTGTTAAGTACCATTTATAAACAAATCGCTGGCTTAGAATGAGAAGGTCGTAACTACTACTTACGACCTTATAAGACTGATGTACCGGCGTAAAGAATAAATTTCAGGCAGTTTTTTCTTGTTTTCTAAAAAACATTGATTTTGTACTTACTACTTCATTCTAAGCAAGCAATATGATGGTCCAGAATCCTTTGACAATGGTCAATGTGTAGGGTTATCAACTAAAAGAACTTGCTTTCACAATCAACCAACATCTTAATCAGGTCCTAATTTCAAAAAGGTCTAGTAATATAGGGCTGTAACAGTATACTGCGGTACACGAAAGACCGTGGACTTCAGTCTCACACGGTTCACAGTTCAAAAGTTGCAAATTTCGGTACGGTTCGTTTTAAGCATTTTACGAGCAAAATAATATTCAGAGAACGAAAATGTCTGAAAACCCATTGATTATGTATAATTACCATGCATCACTCGTTTTAATTGTATTAAGATATGCTTCATATTGTCGAAATTCATTTAAATAGTTGATAGCCACATAATAATTGCTGTAATAGAATCAACAAATGCATTGTCACTTAAAAATTGTAGTATTTAAGCTGCTGTTAGAGAATATTGTATCATACCGAAATATACCGAACTGTTAGAAAAATTGACGGTACATATCATATGGTGAGGTGAGCGTACCGTTACAACGCTATCTAGTATGAGTACATTGTACTTCACTCATATAGGGGCAACGTCGCTGTGTATGGCCAGTCATCCCTGGGTCTCTCATGCAACCTCTCATACATGCAGCATATTGAATGATACTTTTCCTAGCCAAATATGCCAAATTGTCATATCAATAAAAGAAGTGCCATTCTGTAACATGAATATTTTTATCTATTTCCAGGTTAAGCCAGACATGTGATTATGGTGAATGTAGACAAATGTACACTGTACAATCCCTTGTGGCGTGGAACCATGTAACTAGGACGCTCGGACGAGAATATTTTAGGATACCATCCTACTGTGCCTGCATGAACAATTAACCAGGACCGGTGATTATAAACATTGGAGTACGTACTCCATGCTCCAACTCGTACTCCAATGGGAGCATTTCTTAGTTATGAAAACAGCTGTAACTTTTTTGTTACTGAATGGAAACATATGAATTCGGGGTTCACTTTCTTAATTAGATCATTTGCTACTAGTTTGTGTTGGTTTTGATGCAAAATTCTTAAAAAATACGTTTTTCAAGTTTGAGCATGGAGTTTGAGAATGGGAAATGTTTATAATGACCAGGCCAGGTCATTCCAACGGAACATTATGTCAATGTTACTGGAACATTAACCAGACAAAAATAAGTGATGTAAACAAACATAGACCTAATCATAGGCTTTTGGTTCTCATCAACGTACCTAGAACCACAATGTTGATTTGTCTTATATATGTCCATACTTTGCATTGTTTGGCAATGGTGCTGTATATAGTATTGATCTGTATCTCACTATAGGGGTGAAATAAAACCTTCAAAACGCTCAGGACAGTTCTACTGAATTATGTGAATCCGATGAAATCAATGTTATAATGTTAAGTCTGGACACTAATTTTAATAGTTTCAAACAGAGTGCGTCTTATCATTATTCCTTTGACTTTTTTCCATAAAATTTTATTGTGTACATATGGACAGCAAGATAATAAAACAACATATTTGGTTAGATGTTTCAATTTATTCAGTACTAAGTTATTCTTAACATAAAAACAGTACAAAATGAGTAGTGTAAAACTATACAAAGTACATTTGTCATTATAATATTCAACCCTGACATGAGAGTTTTGTATGTCTGATTAAAAAAGCACAACAAAACACAACCCTAAGATACTGGTATTAAATGCAATATCATACTACAAAATCTGCAACACTTCAAACAAAATACCATGGTAACAATACTGTGACTCACAAACACTGTGATGTCTGAATTACAGGTCCCTAGCACTATGCTTTATGTTTAGTTCTGGATACCATAACTAAATGGTCTTTTATTTATTCTGGTGTCAACGTTTTATTGACGTATTATTAGTAAATAGTTGTTCATATGCATGGGGAAGCTTGGATGCAGTGAAATGCTGCAAGGAACCAGAATAAATGTGCAGTTGATTGCTGTAAGGAACCAGACTCTGACATTAAAACCAGGTTAAATGTGATGTAAATTACAGCGCAACCAGACTTAATATCCTAATTTTAATATATACCGTACATGAGCTATTTATAGAATAAGAAATGAAATCTTTCACACGGTGAGTATTATATTACATAATGTTAGCCATTTAAATCTTACATATTATTAAAACACACATACATAAACGGCAAAAAATGAATTTGAGTGAGTAACATTGTGTCAAAGCTTCATTACAAAAGCAGTCCTGTAGCCACCCCTTCTTTGGTGAAAATTTGACAAATTACCAAAATAAGCATTTGTCACATGGCTATAAGTGAAGAAAAGAAGGCATCAAAATGGCCATAGATCCTAAAATATATTTGCCTTTTTTTTGGCTCTGTATAAGACCTTGCAATATTGCGCCATGGTATTTAAATATTAGATTTTTCACACTCGGTCTACCCCGGTTTGTCAAACATGTAACAAAAGACAATACATAGATGCTGCAGAATGTTAGAACAATTGACACCAAAACTGTGACAAATAAATGTGTTGGCGTAGATTGTCTGGATTAATACAAATGTTCTGTAAGATGTATATAATGTTTGGTTAGACGTATAATGTTCGTTGACTGTGATGACGGTACAGTACTTTAATGACTCATCACTCCCAGTAACTTCAGTGCCAGAATCACATTACAACCAAGAAGTATTATCAGACCGATGTAACCAAATGCTCCGTACTTGCGTCTCTCTGGATCTGTAAATATACACATATAATATTTATCATACTGTAAAATCATTTCATTTCGAAGGGACAAAATTTCATGGTTTTGGTAAAAGACCATTTTGATGGGACATTAATTCGTGGATTTTGCATTTGAGGTAATAACAAGAGGGCCTGAAAGGCCCTAGGGCGCTCACCTGTTGCACATTGGTCTAGGTATCAGTACAACCTACATTCTGACCATATTTCATGAAGATTGAATCAAAACAGTGACCCCAGGAGTGAACACTATGTTTTTCTAAGATTTGACCTAGTGACCTAGTGATTGACCCCACTTGACCCAGTTTCAAAATTTGCCTAGATTTCATAAAGAACAACATTCTGACCAAGTTTCATGATGATTGGATCAAAATCACGACCTCTGGAGTGAACACAAGGTTTTTCTTAGATTCGGTCTAGTGACCTAGTTTTTGACCCCACATGACCCAATTTTAAACTTGGTCTAGATTCCATAGAGAACCACATTCTGACCCAGTTTCATGAAGATACGATCAAAATTGTGACCTCTGGTGTGAATACTAGGTTTTTCTAAGATTTGACCTAGTGACCTAGTTTGTGACCCCACATGACCCAGTTTTGATCTTGGCCAAGATTCCATAGAGAACAACATTCTGACCAAGTTTCATGAAGATTTGATCAAAATTGTGACCTCTAGTGTGAACACTAGGTTTTTCTAAGATTTGACCTAGTTACCTAGTTTTTGACCCAACAAGACCCAGTTTCAAACTTGGCCTAGATTTTATAGAGAACAACATTCTGGTCAAGTGCCCTGATGATTGGATCAAAACCACGACCTCTGGAGTGAACACAAGGTTTTCTAAGATTTGACCTAGTGACCTAGTTTTTGACGCGGCATGACCCAGTTTCGAACTTGGCCTAGATAGCATGCAGAACAACATTCTGACTAAGTTTCATGAAGATTGGGTGAAATTGGTGACCTCTAGAGTGTACACAAGTTTTTTTTAAGATTTGACCTAGTGACCTAGTTTTTGACCCAACATGACCTAGTTTCGAACTGGTCCTAGATTTCATGAAGAACAACATTCTGACAAATTTCATGAAGATACGATCAAAATTGTGACCTCTGGTGTGAACACTAGGTTTTTCTAAGATTTGACCTAGTGACCTAGCTTTAGACCCCACATGACCCAGTTTTGAACTTGGCCTAAATTCTATAGAGAACAACATTCTGACCAAGTTTCATGAAGATTGGATCAAAATTGTGACCTCTAGTGTGAACACAAGGTTTTTCTAAGATTTGACCTAGTGACCTAGTTTTTGACCCGGCATGACCCATTTTCGAACTTGGCCTAGATATCGTGCAGAACAACATTCTGACTAAGTTTCATGAAGATTGTGTGAAATTGGTGACCTCTAGAGTGTACACAAGGTTTTTATAAGATTTGACATAGTGACCTAGTTTTTGACCCAACATGACCTAGTTTCGAACTTGTCCTAGATTTCATGGAGAACAACATTCTGACCAAGTTTCATGAAGATTGGAACAAGTTGGTGACATCTAGAGTGTACAAAAGATTTGTCTAAGATTTGACCTAGTGACCTAGATTTTGACCCCACATGACCCAGTTTCGAACTTGGCCTAGATTTCATAGAGTACAACATTCTGATCAAGTTTCATGAAGATTGGATCAAAACTGTTGCCTCTAGAGTGTACACAAGCCAATTGTTGACGGACGACGACGACGGACGGACGGACGACGGACGAAGAGTGATCACAAAAGCTCACCTTGTCACTATGTGACAGGTGAGCTAAAAACAAGGGTCAAAATTAATGTTAGATGGGATTTGTTGTTTAGGTTAAAGGTGAACCACAAAATCCCCAAAATTTAATACCCCACGAAAATTAATTATTTTACAGCACATACAATCAAACCTGCGTTAAAGTCCACCTGTGAACAAAGTTCTCTATTACAAGTCTGTCTTCAAAGACCATCAGTTTTGACTAAAATTAGACCACTTTTCTCAAAGTTATTTTAGAGCCAGGAGACCACTTTTCAACCTATAAATTTTTTGTAGTTTTGTTGTATGAGTGATCTATTTATAACCATGATGGTTGTATGTTTTCATAAACACCCAGGATCACAAAAACGGTGTTATACAAACACACACACACCTAAAGTACCGTTATTGCATGATTTACTAGCCGAAATAGATATACGCCAGAATTCAATGCAATCTGGGTTTTCCACACTAATCCCACAGTACAAACAACTTTTACCGTTTTCCATGTTATCGTTCGATAAATATTCATATACGAACCATTGAAATGAGAGATGCTTATTAAAATCACAATAGCATTAGCAAAGGATTAAGGTCCACATTATTTGTACCGCATGCAAATTTGCGGAAAACCCACAGTATTGTACATTCCGGGTTGTATCTATTTATATGCTCAATGCAAGTTCTCCATGCTATACAAACATTCCAGTAGTGATTAGCCATTATCCTGATCTGATCAGAGTTTCGGAGATTGAATAATTGGATTGACTGTCAGACAGCATCAATGCTATATAAACAAGTGTGGGGGCACAACTATGCATCATTTACATTGGGGTTGTTAATCTATGAAATTTTGAAGACATTTCGCCCAACAATTGTGAGGAGTTCAACAAACATGATTTTTGTTACGCACATGTGTACATACAGATGTATGGACAGCACCAATGCTTTTTATCCCCCCACTTAAAAATAAGTGAGGGGGGCACAACAAGTACAGTATACTGGTATAACATATTGAACAAACCTCCACTATAGTATCCCATAGCATACACAACTCTAGCTGCAACCCACAAAACACCACAAAATGCGCTCAATTTCTGAAATATACACATATTCATATTCAAATAAACATATTCAGTACACGTATCATTGCATTTCCAAGCAAGACAGGTTTTCCATAAATTTCTAGGCAAGAAAAACCAAGTCATACATTATCAGTCAATGCTTTATAATATTGTAAAATCATTTAATTTCGATGGGACCAAATTTCGTGGTTTTTGGTAAAAAGACAATTTAGTTGGGACGTTAATTTGTGGATTTTGCATTTCAGGTAATAAATACAAGTAGGGTCAAAATTCTTGTTCGATGGGATTTGATTTCATCATAGGCGGATCCAAGGGGGGGCGGACCCGGCGTACGCCCCCCCTAAAATCGCCAAAGCAACGATTTTTATTTGACTGAAAAAGCTAGTCTAGTTATAAGTAATTTGCCTTTAATTCTTTGCGAAAAAGTATTAAAATGTGAAAATTTCGTACTCGCTACGCTCGCTAACTTAACTTTAATCTATGAAAGAAAGGGCGCATTCACAAAAAATGATGCTACAAGTACGCCTATATACTCGATCACTCTGCAATGAATGAAACACTGTAGACTTTAAAGACTTAAATTAGTCTGGTTTTGAAATGAAGCATGCCCTATTTACTAGGCAATAAGGTATCTTCACCAGAATGCACCAGATTGATCCCTCGTTTTGAAAATTTTCCTGACAGAGCATGCCTCCCCGGACCCCCTTATTTTGCAATTAGATTCTAAAATATCATACATTTTGTAAAGCAAGTTTTTGTAAAACTATGATTCAGTGCAGATAACATATGTGAACATTTTTATATTACTTTTTTACTGAAAAATTTTTTTTTTGATCGCTTCGCTCGCAAAGTAACTTCAATCTTTGAAAATAAGTAAACTCACGTTCTTTGCCAAAACATATACAATTAAAAAATATCTTTATATTTATAAATACTCCCACCTCCTATATTACTTTTAGAGGTTGTCAATTACATATAAAACCCCTAAAGGTTTACATAAACGTCTTCACATTAAGTATACCGGTAGATCTCAAATTCGGGCACTTGTGCAAACACTTCATTACCATTAATCACAGTACTGTTCTATATTTTAGAATAAAACAGCCCTGTCTGACACCAAATAAGGATCTCAGAACGCCCAA
Source organism: Spisula subtruncata (assembly GCA_963678985.1). Classification (NCBI taxonomy): domain Eukaryota; kingdom Metazoa; phylum Mollusca; class Bivalvia; order Venerida; family Mactridae; genus Spisula; species Spisula subtruncata. Next base: position 52,115,988 of record OY787664.1, on the reverse strand, counting down.
AATGCGTCAGATTGATCCATTGTTTAGAAAATTTTCCCGGGGGAGCATGTCCCCGGTCCCCCCTACTTCAAATGATCAACTTTCAATTACCAGGTAGTAACAAAATTGCCAGAGAACCATAACTTCAGTTCTTATACATAAGATATAACTACGCTTTCATGAATGAAGAGTTGTAATTACTAATGTTAAAGACGCTCCTACGCCCATGCAGGACTATGCCCTGAACCCCAGCAAATTTCTTACGTCCCCCCTAACCGGAAATCCTGGATCCGCCCATGTTCATGGTTTAAGGTGAACCACGAAATCCACAAAATTTAATCCCCCACGAAAAATTAGTGATTTTACATTATTTTGCCGCCCAGATCATCAACACTATTTTCTCTTAAATAACAATAAATCATGCAGTTACCGGAATAGATTCCAACAAGATTTAATATAATTAATCAATTGATTTGGTAAGAGAAGGAAATTAATTCACAATTATTTATTAAACATGTAATAAAAAGGAACGTAATCAGTCAAAACCAAATCACTACCAGTACCATAAGTTAATATACAGTATACGGCTTTCAAAAACATCATGTTGTATCTTGTGACAAACAAATTGGATGACAATCCAGCAAATAATTTGTGATATATACAAGTCAATCCGTACAGTGCACCAAGAATAAAAAACATTTTCCTCAAACTGGTCAATTGTTTTTATGATGAGTTTTCATAATTCCAGCACAGTTTTATAATAGAGGTTTTGAATGGTAGGATACATTTTCAATAATTGCCAATTAATTTGCAGTCCACATATGAGTATTTTTGTAAAAATACTATATATTTTGTAATTTGTCTTGTGAATTTCTTCAAATCTTTGTGGGAAAAACTTACCGGATATAAAATTCCACCAAGTAACATCAGAACCAGAAACAACGGATAAGACTCAAGTCTGAAAACAACAAAAAATTATTGGATGAATAAGCAGTTCATCTCAAGAATTTCAACAGCTAATTATGTACTGAGAAATAATTATATAATATATACTGATTTGACATTACTAGACTACTAGACTAGTATTTAAGTTAAATATTTCCTGATCATGGTGACTTCAATCAATTATAACTTTAGCCATCTTAAATTCTCAATAATAACATATCAGTGACTATCACTTCAATTATAAGAATAGACTACTTTGGTTCATCAACTTACAGCAACAATACATCTGAGACTACCTTTGAGTTAACAACCAGTTCATTTCTAGTTGGGTAGGAAGCACAGAATTTTTTAAGCTTTTCGGTAATTTCCAGTGCTCTGATTGAGTTCAAATTAGAGACCTCAGGATTGTTTTCAAGAGCACTAAGCATTCTGTCACCGTTCTGCCCCTTACTAGTAACAAGTTATCTGTCGTGTGATCGGTATTTTTGCCAGGTCAATTAAACTCCACAAAACTATTTAAATATCTATGATCTGTCTTTGGAGATCAACATTTCTTAAACGAGTCCAGGAAAAACAAATTATTTAGCGATATTTGTATCATCACGAGTTTAAGAAATGTGGATCTCAAAGACAATGAAGGATGGATTCTTTTTATCACATTACCATATTAACCTAGTCAAAACAATGTCAGAAATAACAAATTTAAGCTGATGACATTACGATTTTGCATATTTTTTATCACACACGTTGGAGAACATTGTTCCGTCATTTGTTATCACATGGAATATCACGTTATTTATAAATTTTTGTGATAAGTATTGTTCTTACGTGTTCTGATGAGCTCTCTGTATGCAGTTGAAGACGTGAGAGTATGGTTCTGTGTACATCTTGGGATACTGAAATATTGAAAATAATTATTATATTAATAAACTAATAATGATTAATTAATCTGTGTCAGTCAGTGTATATGACATATATATCTGCAGTCTTCACGATAAACTTTTCAAAGTATACTACTATTACTAGCCAGTCGGGCTACCAACAAGGCAGAACTTACTAGCCTGAGAATAAATTTACTAGTCCGAAAATTAAATGATCAAAAGTGGATTTTAATATCTGTAAACTATTAATTCTGTTTACTACAATGCAGAATTATCATTGTCCTGACTCACAATCGTTAGTAAAAAAGTTGCGATTTGGATTTTTCTTGTCTTTTGATATGTGTTCTCAGAATTTTTTCACTAGCCTTTCGGACTAGTCACCTACAGACAATTACTAGCCCGACCCAGATGTTACTAGCCTCGGGCTTCGGGCTAGTGGCAAAATTCTAAGACTGATATCTGTGACACAGACTGACAGCAACCTGACAAAGGAGCTTTTCTAATTTAGATCATTGCTCAATGCAGACAAATCTACAAAGGGACAGAAGCCAGTTGCATTATTTAGCCAAAGCGCTATTGAGCGCTTTTTGGTAGTGCTGTACTTCATCTATGCAATGACATGCATACTGTTTCTCAACACTTTGTTAGGCGAGCGCTACCCAGTGCTTTTTTACGCAACAGACAGCTAGCCGCGAATTATTTTCGCTACATAGCAATTTTTTAAGCGAGCTATTTCTAATTGTAGCCCTACCAACCACTCAATAGCGCTTTGCTTATGCAACATCATCTTGATGATGGTTCAGTCAACTGTAACAATCTAGAACAGTAGAAAGAAATTATACCTTAACTTCATACTTCTTTCTCGCCTTGCCCACACGAAAGCCTAACCATTGAACCATAAATATGGATGCCAGAAATACCAGGATGACATATCCATAATCTGGACTTATTTCTATTGCCGTCATGCTTGCAATTTAGAATAGTATTCACAGATGCTAAACTTGCTGCTGACGCCTTCAAAACCCAGGAAGTTTAAAATCTAGGACACTGCCCGACAAATTCATCCGGGGTAAATTACACGAGGTGATATTTATCAAAACATACCGGCACGTCGTATCTTCTTCGGGCTTGAAACGTTCTGGATTCTAACCAATTCAGTAAAAACCAAGACGAACACATCGCTAGGATAACATATCCATAATCTCCCGAAATAGTTACAGTGAGATCCATGATGAAAAAATTGCGAAATTTTCCAGTTTGTTTGTTTACATATTTTACTACGACACCGTTTGGTTCCCGTTTTCAGCCGAGCGAGCACGAGCTTTTAGTGATGAACGCGGGGATTCAGGAACCATGAAAATCACGTGACTTTATAAAGAACAAAATGGTGGACCGACCAAAGCAGGAAGGAAATTCGAGATTTCTAAAATGAAAGTAAAATAACTCTATTGAAATGAATTTAGTTGTAAAATTAGTTTTATTTGTGTTTGGGAGTTGTGTCTGTGAGTTTCCATTCAGAAATGTATCACTGTCATTTGATGCTAGAGTGGGAGATTTGGTTTCCAGACTCTCTGTTCCAGAAATGATAGATCAGATGTCACGGGGTGGTGGAAGTGGAGACGGTGAACCGGTGCTACCGATACCTAGATTGGGCATCAACAAATATACATGGGGAACTGAATGTATCCATGGTGACGCATTTGGAAATTCTACATCATTTCCTCAATCTATAGGACTTGCGGCAACATTTAAGTAAGCACACATTTAGCTATATATATCCTCGAGTGACCATAATTCGCCTACTTAAGCGTTAAACACGCAATAAACAATGGCAAACTTCATGTTTATATTAAATAAGGTCACTTACTTGGTAATATAATTCCTTCAATTTATCTAATTCTCAAATGTACACCAATAAAATGATAAAATACTCCAAGAATTGAATAAAGCAAACGTCATAGTAAATAAAAGTCGGCCATTTTGACCGTGACCTAAATACGCCACATGGCGCGCGCGATCAATTGGGCCAAAACTATTCACTTTAGCTAAACGTCCCAATTATGAAATTAAGCCTGAGCATTGTTAAATCAAATTAAGAAAAAAATCTAGTGCAAAAAAGCATATTTGTCACTGTTAAGTGATATTTACTCTTCGTGTATTAATTCTGATTGGTCGTGCCACACGGCAGTCTCTAATGGGTAATAAATAGACTTTGGCTGCATTATAAACGAACTTTTTTTACATCGCCATTACGGGCGTTGATCACTTAATGAATTTTCAGATAATCGCCGATAGTGATGTGTGATTTGCCGATGTATGGTCAACAGAAATACAGAATTCAATATTTTTTTGCTATTCTGACCGTAAGGTCGGAAGCAACTTTGACCGAAGATATTTTTGGTTTGACCTTAAAAATAATTTATCCGACCACGTGACTTTCATTTATGAAACTGTAAACAATGCAGACGTGTGAAAAAATATTTGATTACGTTGCACATAGCGTTTACTGGGGTATTTCAACTACACGACTTTTTGGGAATAGTGAAAATGGTATAGTTTTATGATTTTTTGTGAAAGTAATCGAAAATTACATGTTATGTCCTCGTATTTTCAGAAAAAAATATTCCCGTAATAAAAATACTATTTTGTAAACATTTTCTCAAGATATGCGCGCGCATCGTCCAAATCTCACGAGACTAGAGCCAAAACAAAATGGCGGTCGATTCGAAGGTCAGAGGCGATATTAGGGCTCTCTACGATAAAGGCCTATATATGCATGTATACTTACAATTTATTCTCTGTATCAATATTGTAAGCTTAGATATGGGGGAGATGTCCGCATGGTAAGCACTCTTGATGCTCTTGCCAGAATTCCTTTCACAATTTTTTATTCTTGGATGAAAGTTTTCCTAGGATTACAAATTTTAGTCCAGTTTTGTTAAAAAATTCAACTTAAAAATCTATATGAATTATGTCTAGATCTATAGTATAAGTAAGCAATATTATGACTAATTGTCACCTATCGACAAGGATTAACTCAACCACAAAAAAAATTCAACAAATTTTGACTACTGTACTGAACCCAAGGATTATTTTAATGTTACTTAATTGTTTCATGATTCCAAAACTTAATAATATGACAGGTTATGTGAATCGACTTTTCTGACTGTTTCACATCTGTAATATAAGTACATGTGAATAAAAGCTTATGTTGGTATGTTGTTTGTGTTTTCAGCCCTTCACTTATGAAGGATGTAGCCACTGCTATATCCACAGAAGTTCGAGCTAGGAATAATGATTTTGTCAAGAGAGGGATTTATGGTGGACATACAGGTCTGAACTGTTTCAGTCCTGTCATCAACATTATGAGGCATCCCCTGTGGGGACGAAACCAGGTAATGCATATATGTACGCATAATTGATAAAAATAATTTATTTCAGTAGGTATTTGGTTTCAACTGTGCTTAAATTCATTATTTTTCCTACTAAGTCATCGATGGTTCGGGTACGTACCCTAACATATGATAGAACTTTCTATTACAAAGTAAAAAAAAATACATTTATGGCTGCCGGTTAGCTCTTCACTCTATATATCCAACACTATTAAGATACTCAGCCAGGTTAGAATGTGAACACATCTCATTTGCAGCTTTTGTTGACACACATGATTTGTCTTGATAAATTTATTCCGTGATTATCTGAAACTAGTTGGTGATGGACATTCTATGGAATTGACCTATAGATACATAAATGATATGGGTTAAAGACAGTGTTGGCATAACGGACGGTCGATTGAGTAACGGACAGGACGGCGGGAAATACTGGGAAATACCGGGAAATACTGGGAAATACCGGGAAATACTGGTCAATTGGACAATACAAGTGGTTGGTTGAATTGGTCATGTGAAATTATGCTTCCATACATGTTTCTTTATCTATATACCTAGCTCTACTAGTGTAAAGGTAATCAACTTATTATTTGTTTTAAATTCTATTTTTTCATGCAAGTTCTCTTCAATGGGACTCTTGAAACTCATGCACTTTGTGTAGAAAATTGTCCATAGAACATCTTTATTTTGTATTGTAGGGTACTAGGGTTATGTCCAGTTATGTAAACACTCCCCCAGACTAATCCTTTGTTAACTGCAAGAATATGACACAATATTGCATAATCTGTTAGTTGTCAGTTTCACACTTCACACTTAGTTGACCTGATTTAACAATGTGCTAAATTAGTTTAAGCCAATATATACAAGCCTAAATGATTATCAATATTAATTATTTATAAAAGTCTCTCTCATGCACTTTCTAGTATAACTATAACATTATAACTTTCATTTTAAATTGAAATTAATATATTAATTATTACTAAATATTTCAATTAGATTTGTAACAAGTGTATTTGATCTATATGTTTAAATCAAAATTTAGTTATTAAAGAATAATTGTGTTTTAGATTTTTTTTTCACATTGAAATTGAATCGACCAATCCAATCGACCACTTTGACCACCAGTTCATTTGACCACTTGTAGATCATACTCTCAAATAAATTGAGGATTTTTTCAATATTATTGAACGGAATAAAGAACAACATGTGAAAACCTGAGAGTTCATTTGCTTCATAATGCATTTAAAATAACCAGTACACAAAAAAATCCCACTTGACCATTCAATTGACCAGTATTTCCCAGATTGAAATTGAATCGACCAGTCCAATTGACCACTTTGAAAATGAATTGACCAGTTCATTTGACCACTTGTAGACCATACTCTCAAATAAATTAAGGATCTATTGAATGATATAGAACTGAATAAAGAACAACAAATGAAAACCTGAGAGTTCAGTTGCTTCATAATGCATTGAAAAAACCAGTACACAAAAAATTCCCACTTGACCATTCAATTGACCAGTATTTCCCGGTATTGGACACTTTGGGAGTATTGGACAGGACGGTATTTCCCGGTATTTCCCGCCCGGTAAATACCGGGGCGGTAAATACCGCCCAACACTGGTTAAAGAGAAGTTAATCAATCAAAAATTAAATGCTGTGTATAAATATGTGTTTGTTAGTATAATTATAGGTTCATGGATTAGAAATATTGTTAGAAAACTACTTTTTCATGGATCCTAATCTGTCTATGTTTTAAAATGCTTAAAGATGAATTTTCTAATTCCAGGAGACATATGGTGAAGACCCATTTTTGACCGGAATCCTTGCACGAGAATTTGTATCGGGATTAAAGGGAGACGATCCTAGATATTATCGTGCCAATGCTGTATGTAAACATTTTGATGCTTACGGAGGCCCTGAAGATTTACCACAGTCAAGACTCACTTTTAATGCTCAGGTATTCACAATGTTTTAGTTTTTATGGTGATTTTTCAACACTTTTCTGTCATATACCTCATTGATTTTACTTAATCCGGGTTCCTGGATTTACCAGCTTGTTCTAATTTTCTCTTCCACTATCAACTAAGAACTTCTCAATATGTGGAGAATGTGACTTATGTATATGTTTATACTCTTGTCAGTTTTATACGTAAGGCTGAATAAACTCTTCTAATTGCATTTGACCACCGAAGGCTCTGTGGTAGAGCCTCTACTTTGAGTACTGGAAGTTTTGGGTTCAGTCTTTAACTTCCTCATACCAAAGCCTAGGGTAATGAAAATGGTGTACATGTATACAATTCTCGGTCAGGGTTGATAATAGTGTGAATAATGCTTTGAATATGGTAGATATGTGATAATGAATCCAACTGATGTTGATTCTCTCCATGCAGGTACCTCTACGAGATTTATACACCACATACCTACCACAGTTCAAGCAATGTGTACAGAGTGGCGCTCTAGGTGTCATGTGTAGTTATAACAGGTTGGATATAGTTCATAAACTTATGTTATTTTGTTTAATGTTTTATTATTACTGTGAATGGTCACTTATTTAAAAGCAAAGTATTGTTAAAATAGCATAGAAGTTTTTGTTACTCAGTTTCCATTCTCATTCATCCAACGTATATTTCATCTGAAATATATATATCGCTGGCTTAGAACCAGAAGGTCGTAACTACAAAATCGATATATTGAGATAACAAGAGAAAACATTCTGTAATTTACTCTTTACCTATGGGAAAACACGTCTTTAAAACTTCATTTTGGTCAACATGACAATTTCAGATTTTCATGAAAATAGGCTTATAAGAAGCGCCTTGTGAAGCAGATTTCAAATATGTATGAGTCTTATAAGCTCGTAAGTAGTAGTTACTACCTTCTGGTTCTAATATCGATATAGTATAGGGACTTGACTAACCTATGATTTATGAGGATGTCATTCTCTTACAAGTTGGAATGTTTAATGTCTAAGCCATCTGCTCGTTAAAAGCTGTGAAAAAGGGAATCCGGACAAAATCCCCACTGAACATAATACCCACTGTTCATTTTTGACAGGGTGGACAGAATCCCCACTGTGAATTTTACAGGGTGGACAAAATCTCCATCCTTTGGTGGACAAAATCCGCAAGCATTAATATAGGTGATGACAAGATGATAATATTGCAATTTATGCCTATTATACAATTGGGACTTGTCTGGTAATAGGCTAGACGTATTCACAACTTTCTGTTTTTGAACAAAAGATGTACTAAATGCTATTTTAACACAAGCAGGAACATAGAAGTAAATTCGCTTGGCTCAGTCGGCAGAGCACGAGACTAGTAGTCACTACTGATCTCGGGGTTGTAGGTTCGAATCCCGGGCTGGCCAACTAAAATTACTAATAGTCTTTCGGATGAGACTTTAAACCGATGTCCCATGTATGGTGCTATACACTGGCATGTAAAAGAACCAGGGATGCTTCTGGAATTGGGGCATCTTCTGTATCATGCACTATCCCCCAAAAACTAAAAGTACTAAAACTCTTCTGGGGGCCTCGCCCATATGGATTATCCGGTGGCGAGGATAAAGAAACGCATTAAATAAAAATAGATGTAAATTTATTTGTTTCTAATTTTGATATGTCTGCACATATGTCTTTGTTATGTTAAAGATAACATAGAATGTTTATTTAGGAATAAATGAAAATATGTCACAGAAAGTCTGCTTAAAATGTTGTTAGTACAACAAGCTTGAGATACATTTTCCTTTCACCGACAGAAAAAATACTTCAATTATACAACATAATATCACATTAAATACACAGTGGGAATTTTGTCCACCCAAGGATGGGGATTATGTCCACCTTGTAAAATCTAGCACAGGGATTTTGTCCACCCTGTAAAATTCACAGTGGAGATTATGTCCACCCTGTCAAAAATGTGCAGTGGGTATTATATCCAGTGGGAATTTTGTCTTACACACATGAAATAGCCAATGGTATTGCAGTTGTAGCTATGGAGCAGCGCTTTTATAAAAAAACAACTTTATAAACTAATAATTAGGGAGACATTAGTTTGGGGCATAAAACACCGGGAAGGTCTTTGGCATTGACCACTGTTATTATAATAAAATCTTTATTTTCTGAAGGTAAAATGTTAAGACATATACATAGTTGAACCATGCATGTCTTATTTACAACAAGGCCTTCAATACTTAAAATTTAAAAGAATGTATAGGAAAGAAAATGCAACATTGTAAACAATGATTAACAATATATTAGAGAGAAAAACACACAAATACACGCATAAATGAAATCAATTATTATGTGAAAATGTAATTCATTTGTAAAGGTAAGACAGGCACTCATCAATAATAAAAGTAATTACGACAATATTTATTCTTTAGTTCTTTAGTTCGTTCTTTAGTCTGTTCGTTATGACATGTATATGTTTCAGTGTGAATGGTATTCCATCATGTGTAAATAAAATGTTGCTGATGGACGTTCTAAGAAAAGAATGGAATTTTACTGGATTTGTAATCAGTGATGCTGGTAGGTTGCTTTTACAGTAAAACCTCTCTAGAGCAGCCCTTTGTAGAGTAATATTTCAACTCCTTAAAAATTTTCCGCCTGATATTTACTATAAATTTAACCTCTGTAGAGCAATAACCTATAAAAATTGACCAATATTTGCTGCTGGTGTTGCTCTACAGCAATTGTATGGTACACATATATTCTATTTCTTGGATGTGTTAATTGTCAATTATTCCAACAATGTGTTGACATTTTTCATGGTATTGCATTATGTTGTTATGCCCCGGTGTTGTCCTGTCCCTTTGTCCGTCCTTCCGCACTTAAATACTGTCTGGTTAGGATGTTCGTTTGTCTGTTACAAAATGTTGAAGCTCAAATAAGTCCATCAAGGCATTGTTTTCAAACTTTTTGGCATAATTGTTTACCATCTTTAACCCATTACAATCAAAGCCATGTAATACTATCCAACATTTCAACAGAATTATAGCCTCCTAAATGACTTACATATAGCTATTTGTTATGGACAAGGCTTCCACAGGGACATAAGCGTTTATTGAACACAGTCTTGTTTCGTCTTACTTCATGTTTGCCTGGAAAAATATGAATGTGGAGAGGACAGGAAAGGGCGGGAACTAAAATTTGTTGTTGAAGTGCCACAACAATAACATTCATTTATATATATGTATGTTGTAAGCTCCCAATCTGCAATATTTCAACAGCTTGTCATGGACCATGTCATGATGTGATACAAATAAAATTGAGTCACCTCACTCATTATTTCATGAAAAAGCCATTACATTTTGTTTGTGAACTGAGTACAGTGGTATAAGTAACAGAAAGTAGTTTTGTCTGAAGTTTAACATTTGTGAAACATCTATCTAGGACCAACCACAAATGACAATCATCCTAAGAAATTATATCTAAAAAAACCCAGAGTTTTAACATCCCCAAATTTTCACTCATTCAACCGATAAAAGAATAAAGACACTATGTTGAATGGATGAAAATTGGAAAAGTAGCATGTGATACAATTTCTTAGGCCTGTGGACCAACTGACTTCATTCTAAAAAAGTGCTCAATTTTGACCTTACAGGAAACATTTATTTCAGGTGCAGTAGAATTTATCATATTGAATCACCGATATATTCAGGATATTGAGAAGGCGGCGATAGCATGTGTGGAGGCGGGGCTTAATCTAGAACTACATGGTGGGAACTTAGCTAGAGGAGCATTTGATTGGCTGAAAGGCGCTGTCCAAGATAAAAAATTGTCAGCGGTAAATTCATAATATTTTCCTTTTAGTAACTTTTCACTAAGATCTTCAAACTTCACATTGAGTTTGGCCACCAACAGTAGATGACCCCAACAGCAGATTTCTAGATTAAAGGTCAAGGTCATTGTGACATTTACCATTTCTGACTATTGGGCTTCCATGGAGGCATACATGTTTTAGAAACATCTCTTGTTTTCAAAATTTTGGCATCTAGCCTTTTTAAAGAAAATATTTTTTTCTTTTTCAGACAACGATTGAAGAGCGAGTGAAGCCTTTATTTTATACAAGAATGCGGTTAGGAGAGTTTGATCCTCCGCGGATGAATCCATATAATCAACTAGATTTATCCGTGATACAGAGTAATTCACATCGAGAGTTGTCTATCCTGGCAGCCATGCAATCTATGGTGTTACTGAAGAACGATGGTGTGTTACCTGTCAAACATGTGTTTGATAAAGTTGCTGTGAGTTTTTTTTTCTGATATCCCCCTTTATATCTATCGCTAGATATACCTGTCAAACAAGTGTTTTTATAAAGTTGCTGTGAATTTGTTTGTTTTAATTTTCAAATAGAGCTTACTGTAAAATCATTTAATTTCAATGGAACAAAATTTCTTGTTTTTTTTTGTGAAAAATATCAATTTGTGGCGACGTAATTTCAACGATACATCATGTACTTAAGTCAGATACTATAGAATAATTAATATTTGTAGGGGATTTAATATAGTTTTGTGGTTGTGGTCATCTTATATTTATATAATTATGTAACATGCATCATGTACAGTATACTCATGTGTCGTAATTACGATTTGGGTTAATAAAAGGTATGTTCTGTTCTGTTCTGTTCTGGTTGTGGTCATCTACAAAATTTTATCCCCCATAAATATTAATGATTTTACAATATTTTGTCTTTTGTGAGTTAAAGCTCATACGAGAGGAACAATATACGACTATATGTAAAGCCTGTTGTCCAATCCAATTTTATACGAAAACAATACTATTAAATATTAATTAAATTATTGACACATTTTGCTAAAAAATTTCTTGACACATAGCTTGAATCTATACAAACATCAAATGTTTCATCATACAGGTGATTGGTCCATTCGCTGATAATGCTGCACAGCAGATGGGGGATTATGGGCCGGAAATAGATATACGTTACACGAGTACTGTCAGTGCTGGTCTGGCATCTCTCGGGAAAACTGTCGTCACTGTACCTGGATGTAAAGACCCTGTGTGCGTGGATTACGATAAATCTGCCATCATCAAGGCTGCACAGGATTCAGATTTTGTTGTCGTCTGTCTGGGAACTGGTGAGATTATTTAAGTAATTCTCGTTCAGTCAAATTTCATCCTCAAAAACCCAGGCGACACTCCGCTCCTGGATTCGCTAGATCAACGTCGATGTAGCAAGACTTGAAGTTCAGGAGTGGAGTCACCGCTGGGATTTCGAGGTTGGTCAAATTTGATTAAGTTGAATTTTTAGGATAAAATAAAAGTAACAAATTTTTCCATCTTTGGCTTTGTATAAATTTTGACCAATTATGGCCTCCCAATGCTTATAATAATATGTTCAATTTCATTGACCTAAATAATTTTCAAGAGTCCTGAAACAATCAATTCATTTGTACAATGTATTTGGATATTTTAGGGTTATGAAATGTTGTATCTGTTGAATAAAGGGTCAGGGGCCAGAAATATTGTATATTTAATCCTTGAGTAAAAATAAAGAGATGTTAAATTTGCTATGTTCATGAAGTAAAAAAGGTTTTAAATCCATATTTATCCGAAATATATATTAATATTGGTAATACTCAGTGGGACCTTGGCTTGAATGTATGCCAATTTGGTACATATTCAAGCCTCTGTCCCACTGAGCAATTTTTGCATCGGCGATGTTCCCACTATTTGAATAAATTAGCTTTGTGAGGCATCGGGAACAGGGATTTCACAAATTTCCTAATAGCTTCTTCAAAGCTTCCCCTAGACCATGGGGACCCTTTTCTCAATGCATTCCGATGCCCATTTTTTAAATCTGGAGTACTGTACATCACCAAATAAAAAATGCTCAGTGGGACCTAGGCATCAAGTACATGTATTATATTAAAAACGTCACACTTTTCCTATTGCTTACTTGTTGTTGTTGTTGCTAGGTGTTGCCGTGGAAACAGAAAATTTTGACAGAAGGAACATGTTGTTGCCTGGATACCAAGATCAACTATTAAAAGATGCAATGTTATATGGTAAATGAAGACTTAAATTTCAAATTTTCTTGCCTGTTCTTTCGTCCCTTCATTTTTCTTCGGCTCATAACTTGGAAAAGTATTGGAGATATTAATTGGAAACTTTATTATTTTAATACATCTTAGTTTATACTAATTTATTTAAGGTCGATTGTGAAACAAGTTTTTTCAACTTATATTAATCACTCTCGACACCTCATTCCTCATGTTATCCATCGCCACAAGGGTATGAGAGAATATATTTTATTGAGAGATGTGCAATGCATAAAAATCAAAACTATGTATTGCATATTTTTGGAGTTATTCCCCTTTGCATTTTTTCATACTAAATTCTGACAAACACCCCTAGGGAGCATAATTTCTTGTTTTACTTAAATCTGCCAAACAAATTCACACAAATTTATGGTTTCGCAATGCGATGGATTCACAGGTTATAACAACAAGAATATTGTGAATAACGCTTTGTAGACATAGTGAAAACACCCCCTTAAATAAGCAGCAATCCTTAAAAGTGTAGAATTGGCAAAAATGTCTTCAATATTCTAAGTATTTTTTTTAATTGTTCGGAAAGTAACCATTTAATTTAAAGTTAACCTGTCCAGAGCAACAATCATTGTACAACAATAATATGTTGCATTTCCTGTAGGGTGTAACTGTGGAGAGGTTTTGATGTACTTTTAGTTTAGTTTATACTTATTTATTTTAAGTCGATTTTAGAAAAAGTTTCCTAAATTATATTAATCACTCTCAACAGGTCATTTCTGATGTTATCTATTTTAGGTCGATTTGAACAAGTTTCCTAAATTATATTAATCACTCTCAACACCTCATTCCTGATGTTATCCATTGCCACGAGGTATGAGTACTTGTAGTATGTATTTCTTTACCTTCCTATTTGCAGCACATGGTAGAGTTATACTTCTACTATTTAGTGCTGGACCCCTGGACATCAGAATGGCTCAGCAACCTGCAGTCTCGGCTATATTACATTGTTTCTTCCCGGCACAAGCTACCGGCACGGCTATATATAATGTACTTACCAATAATCATCCTGCAGCTAATCCAGCGGGTAGACTTCCTTTCACGTGGTACACCTCAGATGCCCAGGTAACTCTTCATAATACTTAATTACTTGCAATCCCCTCCTTGACCTATCTACTGATACTGGTAACCATACCTGCCAAGTACTCCTATTAAAGTGGAGTTACTCCTATTTTCTTTGTTAATTTCTGATTTTTAAGTTCACCTAACTTTGAACAAAGGTACATTTGGTTCATTCTATGGTGTTCTGTACCAAATTCATTACCACTAGAATTAATACATTCCTTGTTTATACATCTAAATCCCTATTAAATCACATTTAAGAACATCTTGTGGCATGTTTTGCTTCATCACTCCTTTTTGGATTTAACTAGCATGGCAGGTATGCTGGTAACTCATCATACATCATAATACTTGATTACTTTCACCACCTCCTCTCTACAGATATAAAATATCACTATATTTGAGTTACATTTGCTGTCCATTGACTGAACAATGACAAAAATACAGTAATATTTGTTATCTCGAGGACACATCGGAACATATAAATTGCTTAATATAAACCATGTGCTCGTAATACTGATGCTCGTCAAATAGGTGCAAATTTGCTAGGACTTAAAATTTTGCTCGACGTAGTCCAAGTGTTTGTATTATCGATGTGCTTCATAACGAAGTTTTACTGTATATCTGCTCTAATATTTGTATTGACCTAATCCAGACCTTATTAAGTTTAGGTAAACAGGTGGTTATCTTATACATCATACAACAGTTTTACAGGGCTTAAAATCTGATGAAGATAACATGTTCGAAAAAAATTCTTTTTGGGCACCCTCAGCATATTTGTTGGTCCTACCCCTTCCTGAAAAAAATAAAAGCGCTGATAGTGTTGAAAGAACAGGGTTTGTTCCTTTGGTCAGACTAATATATTTCCAGTCAAAAAACCTTAGTAATGTGCCCTGAGTCTCAGAAGGCATTTATTGTAATGCAAACCCTGTTAAAAATGGTCCAAGCCCTTCAGGAATTTCTGGATTCATGCATAGATAGGTACAGAAGTAAATAATAACATACATCTTTGATATTTTCAGGTACCATCTATGACAGACTATAGTATGACAAATAGAACATACCGTTATTATACTGGTGATCCTATGTATCCGTTTGGATATGGATTATCCTACACCCAGTTCCAGTACAGTGACCTCGTCATGGTGCCTAGGACAATCAAAGCGGGTCAAAATGTTACAGCATCATTTAAACTGACAAATGTTGGCAAAATGCCAGGATCTGAGGTATGTGGTCATAAGTTGTCTCAATTAATGATTCAGCTCTTTTATTTTGAAGATAGAAATAGTCAGGTTTGATCAGACACCCTAATGAAGATGAAGAGCACACTAGAATTATCCCCCTTGATGAATTGAAACTCTCCACAGAGTAGTATTTCATGAACTGACTAAAGCTAATCTGCCCATTGTTATCGAGCGTTATTGGCGTAGGGCCAAATTGTCCCTCAGCCAATTCCCGTATCTGCCCCTGTTATATTTATTGTTCTTTTTTCAACAGTAAAAAGGTAAAGAGCACATGCTTGGTCTCTACTACCAATAAATCAGAAAATCGACACAGATGTCACTCGAAATCATCATGTTGTTTGTGCTTTTGGTTTGTGAAGAAAATCACAACTTTTTGTAACTTGTGTTGGGCTTTCACATTAAAAAAAATCCTGGAAGTCTTTATTTTTTCTCAAATCATCTGTAATGACGTAGATCTAGACTGTACTTAATAGAATAGACCTACACCTGATCCCCAATAATCTGTAGTAACAAATATATTTTTACTTTTAAAATTCCTGTGTTACTTGAATATTCATAACTGGACTAAAGAGTTAGGGTTTGCATATGAATACAAAACCAGTATAACTAGGCCAGATTTGTTTGTACCTATATGTAAATTAAGGGGAAAACCACCTTGCACAGAGTTCTAGGCCCCGATCTCCCAAAACATTTCAGTCTGAGATAAATCTCATCTCAAATATTGCCTTGTGTCCTTTGGATAATTTTCATGAGAAGATGGACTCAAAATTGGCATCAAAAGCGGCATACACTATTCATAGCTTACTACAATAAATTCTAAAGAGTTCTAACTTCTCAATTCTCAATTTGAGATGAAATTTCTACTTCAGATTTGTCTGGATATTTTAGCCAGATAACAAATATTGAGTACTGTTATGTGGTACTATATTACAGGTCTATCAAGTGTATATATCATGGTGGAATTCCACTGTAGTTACACCACAATATCAACTAGTCAACTTTAATAGAACCATGTTAAATATTGGTCAAACACAATCTATAAATGCTGTTATAACCAGTGATGTGATGGCTGTGTATGTGGAAGGATCGGGTTTTGTTATTGAACCAGGTTAGTAATTTTTTTGTGATTTCAAGCTTATCTCTGATTGGCTAATTCAATTTTAAGAGCACTGGTTATGAAGCTGTGATTGGACTAAGCTAAATCGATAGAGCACTATTCTTCTGTCAGAGATTTGTTAGTTCAGTTGATAAGCAACTAGTCACCAGGCTGCACATTTACAAAATGTGGTAGCCTTTGTGTAAACTTTTGTCGACAAAGAATGCTACAAAGAAATTCACATGCCAAATGACTGAAGTTCAATATTTGCTAAGTTTGCTAAAATATCTCCGTATACAGTACATATTGCAGTTTTATGCACTTTATTTTGAACTGGCTTGTATTTAATTGTTAAAAAAGTCCTGATGTCCCCCCTACTTTGTCTGCAAGAATTCTTGTTTTTGTCTGTAGGTTTTGATCTCAAATGTTTCCAGTATCATTCTTTATTTGTTTGAACATGTTTTTATATACTAGTATCTGATTTGCAGGTCAGATAGCAGTATACGTTGGTGGACAGATACCCAACCAGAAAACCAAAGTACCGTCAAATGTTCTTCGTGCTTTTTTCACAGTCACTTGATCTCCCTGTGACTGCATAATAAATGAATTACCTCTAGTGATGTTGACTTATGATCACTCTACCTTCAGTGTTTATCTGTGATACTTACTGTTTATACCAGATATGTGTACATGAGTTTACAGTGCCGTATGCAGAGAGGAAAAAGCACTGAGGCATTTTTTCTTCAAAAGCATGCTTAGTTTGGGTAATTTTTAACATTTTCACTGCTGCGATTTCCTCTGTGTGTCTCAGCATGGCTAGGGGCCTGCTTTGTCTTAGCAGAATAAGGTCATTAGTGCTACTCAGAACCTTATAAGGTCATTTTACCTTTAGCTCTTGCAAAGTACTTAGTGTAGCGACATGGACCCACAGTTCTCACTTAATGTCTACAAAAGTTTCATGTACATGTATCTAATATGGGAGCACAAGAGACTATTGTAAAATCATTAATTTTGGTGGGGGTCGAATTTTATGGATCACAAAATCAAATCCCATTGGATACTCATTTTGACCCTTGTATTTATTACAACGTACCTGAAGGAAATGCAAAATATGTTAATTAACGTCCCATCGAAATGGTCTTTTTTACCAAAACCACGGAATTTCATCATATCAATATTAAATGATTTTACAGTATGTAGTGGCTGTGTGATTTGAGATGGCCAAAGGCAAGCCTATCTATATGAGTGCAAGTAATACTGTACATTTTGCATGATGGAGTAACGATATTTCATAATTATTAACATCACTGTATTGGAGCATGTATTCTATTGATGTAAATATGCATGTAAACTAATGGGCAAAAGTGCCTAATGTTTTCAAATAAACTTATACATTCCAACTTTTCATCATTTGTCTTTTCTCTTTTTACAAACAAATATCTTGAAGAGGAATTAATGTAAGTTAAAAAAAAAATGTTTTCCGTGGTTAATTTAGTATTTTCATTATACATGTATGACTATTGAAATAAATTTAGTTATAACAAACCTTATAAGATTCAAACATTTTCAAAACCTTGTTTAATATCGAAATCACATACTGTAAAATAATTAATTTGGGGGGATTAAATTTCGTGGTTCAACTTCAACCACAAAATAAAATTCCATTGAACAATTACAAATGTATTTTGATTCTTGAATTTATTTCCTGAAATGCAAAATCCACAAATTAACATCCCATTGAAATGGTACGTTTTACCAAAACTACGAAATCAGTTTGTCCTATTGAAATTAAATGATTTTAAAGTAATGTCAAAATAGCAGGTTTTCCTGGAGAATGGCTCATATGATGCATGCAATTACAGTCTCAGCAGGCCCGGATCCACAAATTTCTGAGTGGGGGGGGCACGAGGTATGTACGGGATTCCGGGGGGGGGGCATTTCCTTAATATGTGTGTGAAAATGCACAGGAAGGGGTACATTTGTAGATGTGGGGGAATCCATAGTTACCTTTTTTATGTTATCAGCGTCAACATGTACAATGTGTATGTTCGTGCATATTAGTAAGTGTTCAGATACATGTAGTGTTTGTACGAGAGGTGCCCCACTTATATTTGAACAGTATTACATATCAAATAGTTCGATGCTTATTATATATGATCAAAATATTTCTATATCATCGTGCAAAATAACGTGTTATGAAACACATACAACTATTGATTATTACTTTATTTCTTAGTTTGCACTCAAATCTACAATTTTGTAGGGGGTATGGTGTTTGGCTTTTTGAAGATCGAATAATCCGATCGATGCTGTTTGCATTTCCCGCCTGTAATAAACGCAGCAATATTCCATAGACTAAAGGGTTTGTGGGTACATGTTCATTAGACTTTGGTCTTTACTAATCATGCGTAATATACTTCAAATGTGTGTTCTTAAGGTACAGAATGGTGTTTTTGTGGAGGAAGTTGAAGCTCCGTGTTGACAAAACACCATGCTCCCCATATGGTCTCCAGGAAAGTTGTTTTGCAAACATTTTGACCAAATATGGTTTGGAACCTAATGTACACAGCAATGTGCATTCACCTTTGACTTTTTAGGATTAAATATGTGTTCCGTTAAGCCAGTATAGGAAACAATAGCATACGTTATGCAAACGTTCGGAAACATGTGAAGCTTATCAAATGTCAACTTATGGGTAGCCTTATCAACATTTATCATATAGTAGGCTGTCCGTTCATGGTATATTTCTCAACGATAAAGCATTGCCTCTACAGAGGTGACAAAGTTGTGGCATTTACGGTTCCGTTGAAGCATACACAGCGTTAAAGACATTTGTCTCCCTTATGTTGTTTTTGTGGTATTGAGCATGTAAACACCGATTTTATCCCGAGTCCGGCATGTATAATTATCTAAATGAACAAATCGAAAGTTCCAATGGGTACTCTTAACGTCGCCGAAGTGCCTATTTTGGTTTTTGGAGATGCCTTACTTATTAAATAACCAAAGTTTAAGATTTTGGTAGGTATCATCACTTTTGTCAGTTTTTAATATTTTGCGTAATTTCGTAAAAAAGACCATCTAAGAACAAAACATCCTTCCTGTGACAAAAATTGTATATTTTCTTCACAAAAATGGAATATCCATCCTCAACCAGGAACTTTTAAGGGCTTTTATGGCAGTGGCTGACCTTCAAAACGCAAAACACCATACCCTGTACAAAAGTGTTGTTTTTGGTTCATTCTATTTTTCAAACAAACCAACAGGTTAGTGTAAATGTTACCTAACACATATGCTTACACAGTACAAAAGAGATATTTGATTTATACCATATTTCCATGAAAATATTTCATTTTCAACACTGTTCAAATATAAGTGGGGCACCTCTCGTATATACCAGCTTTCATCCTTTTGGCCATTGGAATATTATAACATAAGTAGTCGGGTCCAGGGGCATACTCCCCCGGGAAAATTTTCAAAGCAATGGATGAATCTAGTGCATTCTAAACTATGTGGGAGCCCTGAAATATCTTTTTATTTTCTAAATTCTGAGAGTTAACCTTAATGGTTTAGTAATGATTATTTAACAGTCAAAAGGAAATATAATGAGCTGGGGCAAAATTTCTGTTGTTATTGATTTCTGTGATGCAACAGCTACGTATTAACATATACATGTATATTAAAAATATTCTGCAAGTGAAGCGAGCACGAACAATGCCCATCTTACAAATACTTTTTCATCTAGAACATAAGAAAAAGTACCCATGTTATTTAGAGATATGTAAGACTAGTTTAGGCCGAACATTATACATTTGATCTGAATTATTGAGGAGGCAAAACTATGTATGACTCCTTGTTCTGACATCGGGGACCAGACCCCTGCAGGTCCCATGACTCCTACACCCATGAATTGTGACCTTCAGAAGCATTTTTTTGTATATTTTAAGTGCTCATTCGCTTGGTCAAAATAGTCAATAAGTTCATTGCTTTTTCTGGTGAAATATTTTACAAGATATATTATATATTTACAGTTTATAAGTATAAGTTTTGTAGACATACTGTCAGCTAGTTAACCCACATAATACGATAGAACAATGGTACCTATGCTGTTCTATGTACATGTACATATGTCTTTCAGACGTAATTATCAGTTCAGTTTTTAGAAACATTGTTTTTATCGCCAAAGTCATAACATTCTTCAAAGGGCACGGAATAAAAACACATTTCAAACAATAGTAATTGTTGTACACCTATAAAGTCTGTGGCAGTCGCTTTCAACACATTATTCTTTGGGTTTTTTTTGGCCCCCGTGAATCAGTGTAACGGCAATAATGAACAATCTGGGCTCGTCGTAAGAAGTACCATTCGCAAACTTTGATTAAGGTGGGAATATGGCGTATTAATTACTTCATTTTCTGTAGGATAGTCGTAATATTTATTTAAAGTTATTTTCTTTCATTTCATTCAGGAACAAAATAAAGTGTGTCTGTTCAATATCTGTTTTATTATTTATAAATATATTCAAAGTGCAGCCAACTGGGGGGGGGGGGGGCACGGGCCCTCGAGCCCACTGCCTGGATCTGTGCCTGCTCAGAGAGTGCTTTACAACCACAATTTTACAATCTGGATCACCATTTTTTCAATCACAATTTAGACATTGTAAGAATGATTTGGAGGGCAAAAGTATGCAAGTCAAAACAAAACTTATAGAATATATTAAATGTAAATAAATATAAAATAAAATACAACCAGTCCATTGTGAAACAAGTTAAAATATACAGCATTACAAGTTAACAGGAATAATATCAATTTAGGTCTGAAAAATTATCAAGATTTTGTGTTACCATTAAATACGCATGTCACAAATGACAAAATAAAAGGAGCACACACTCACTAATGACTTCCCCAAAGCTTCCCGTAGACCACAATGATTTTTTCTGATATCTTCCAATGGTCATTAATAAAATCGGGAGTACATCGTCGAGGCAAAAAAGTTCAAAGGCTTTACAGAGATTTAAAGTTATAGAAACTATCAGCTTATGACATTTTTGTAGGTATTGTTATATTGAAGGTGTTACTCCACAGAGGGCTGCTCTGGAGAGGTTGTACAATATTTACAAAGGAATGTCCTCTATATTGTTGGCTGAGCATTTCTGACAAACAAACTTCTAAAATCTGATCGGAACTGGGTACTACTATAACAATAGACCAAGAAATTGAGACAGTTATTCAGAAAAAGCGTATTAATGGAGAAAATACGCAGATACATCACAATAACAGGTGCCTCGGGAAATATTCTGTGCATGTGATTATATGTATATAGCAGTGAAGGGATTATGGATACTGCGAGTAAGCCACCACAAGCCAGAGAGAACTTTGTGAACATGGCAACACGTTGCTTACTATGCTTCTTGCTAATAGTGTTTGCACGATTGCTCAGACACAGCTTTATTAGAATCATAATGTTACACGCAATTATGATACTAAATGGAACCACACACAACACCCACACTGAGGATACTTTAGCCATAACTCTCCAGAATTCACGGTAGCCTTCTCGAGCACTGCAGTATTGACCAGATTCGTTGCTTTCCAAAACCAAAGCAAAGCTGTTTACACCAATTAGTAACAAGCTCAAAACTATGAATGCAACCTTTGCCCGAGTCTTTGCACCTTTTGGCGTAAATGATAAAGGAAAAGTTAGGCTTAGACACCTCTCTATAGAGATACATATGACTAACCAGGAGGACAGTTGTGGCGCATAGAAAAAGAAGAAATTTGTCATACCACATGTGTGAAAAAGAAATGATTTGAAAATATGGTAAAATATATGACACCAGCATCCTGATACAAGGGCAAATATGTCACTAACGGCAAGTAATTTGAAGTATAACGAACAGGCGATATTGCTACATTGCTCACCCTTTATCCATACAATAAGGGAAATGATATTTCCCGCCAAACCTATCAAAATCTGCAAACCAAGAAAAACGTACGTAAAATAATAAAGAAACTGCTGAACCCTAAGCTGATGTTCATTTAAGTCACTATCTGCACTGTTCGACGCATCTAAAGAATCATTGTCATTCAATAGTTCTGTCCAGTTGTGAAGATGTAGTGAAATGTTACCCGCTGGCATATTTAGCAGTTCAGTTCTTGTAGATTTTTCCTGTCATAGCGAGGCACTCGCGATCACTTTCGGATACAAGGTTCCTCGGTCTCCGTTCATGAGTATCAAACAAACATAATATTCGAAGGTAGTTAGTTCATTGTCCTGTAGTCTTGAGTTCCTTCCGTTACATGTTGCTTTGTAAGCAGCAAAATTGGGAACCAGACTAACTGTCCCGCAGTTTCACGAGTGTAGTATCTTAAATAAGATTGTTAAGCACTATTCTTTCAATTAATATTTAAAGCACCAACTAAACGCAACAGGATAATGAACAGTAATCGGTTATAATCTTACATAAATTTTGAAAAGTACGTATTGGCCACATTTTCCACTCACATTCCAACATTTAAAAGTCTGTAGTATGTCTAAAATGCAACAAATAATGCCACCCTATATATATCCATAACTTAATTTGGTTTGACGAGAAAATAGCTTCCTTCACTCATTTGCATCCGACAAGCATGGTTTACCTATACCAAACTATGAATGAGTTAGCTCCCTGATTACACAAGCATGGCTAACCATATAGCATTCTATGAATTATTCCAAGCCATCACAATCTTAGCTGTCTCTTCCTAATACATGTATAGCAATCTTAATGGTGCAGTCCTAAAACTGTAGTTTGTAGTCCAGTGACTGTCTAATACATGTTAAGCAATCTTTATGGTGCAGTCCTTAAACTGTAGTTTGTAGTCCAGTGACTGTCTAATACATGTAAAGCAATTTTATGAGGCAGTCCTAAAACTGTAGCTTGTAGTCCAGTGATTGTCTAAAACATGTTTAGCAAGCTTTATGGTGCAGTCCTTAAACTGTAGTTTGTTGCTTAGTCTGATTGATTGTTGTTGTTACCACCTGATGAAGCCGTATTGGCAAAACGTTGATGAATCACTTATACCCAAATTTTACAATTTTGTTCACCAGCTCATACACACGGGGGTGAGTCACACTAGTTCCTAATTTCCTATCACAACAAAAAAGAACAATTTCGGAAGCTGAGACTTAGCTATTAACCTGCTCAACACTATAATGCACATTCCGGTATAAGTAGATTCTCCAACATGCTGGAATACTGTTCACAGGAATCGAGTCGTGATAATTTCCAACAAAATCGGAGGATAGAGCTTAGTGCTATTTGCTAAAATCGACCATTTTCCCATGCATGGAATGAGAAAATACCTACACAAACACACTCATCAGTACTTTTCTATGCATTGATGGCACCAGCATCAACTATATGTGTGTCTGTAATTATATTACATAATTACTCAGTAAAATGCCAACTAGCAAATATGGTAGCTATAGATTATATTTATCATTTCATACGTATTATGGTAATCAATTGCTTATTTTTAGTAATTCACTGTAATAACCTATTAAGGACATAATTTGTATATATGTACATACATAGATATAGGCTAGGAATTTGATACAGGGCTATGCTATAGCTAACATATGCATTGTACACTTTGTATTCTATTTCAAAAAGAGTATTTGGCTGTGTCTAATCTGAGTGATCCTTGTAAAACATTTATAATTTATGGCGACCATCTTGGGCGCCATGCATCTTGGATCTCTGGGTCCTCACCAGGCGTTGACAATTTTATGCCCGCAGTAGCATGTATCGCAGACATAGGTGAACATTTTGGTATATAAAATTGCTTGTTCTGCTTGAGTTGTCACCTCACCCAAAAAAACACCAATTGTCACCCCATTAATTAATAATGTCGTTGCCCCTCAAAATGAAATGGCCAATTTACAAAGGAGTACATCATTAATTGTACCATTCACTGTGCTAACTTTATAAACCAAAATTAATGGAATGACCTTGCTATAGTTTGGTTCCTAATAATATGTAATACCCCAGTATTGGCTGTGCTAACTTCATTAAAGCTCCGTAAGTCGGATGTTGCCTGACTCAGTGAAATAGGGGCCGGTATTTATTTTGCAATGTGTGCTTATAGCCTTGCTTTTATATAGTAAACTATTGAAAACTGCATGTCTTCTTCCACACTACTTCTTAGCAATAAACATGCATACACATGCAGTTTGAAGTTGTTTGAAGTTTAATGCAGTTTAATGCAGTTTTAATACAGTTTTATTGGTATAATCAGCATGTGAAATGCCTTTGACCATTCACACAATAACAATACAATAACAAAGTGACGCCTGTGGACACGAAATACAATAATACATCAATCAAAGGGAATTATTTATCATCTATTGACTTAAAACAGCAATATAAATTCAATACATTATGAAACAATTAAATCAGCCATACACTCAGAAAGAGAGAAGCATGGGAAATCTGGAAGATGATTAAATCAAATATTGCGGCAGGGGGAATAATGGATGATAAACAGCCGAACAAGTTATTGTACTGTAAAATAATTTAATTTTAATGGGATGAAATTTAGTGGTTTTGATAAAAAGACCATTTTAATTGGAAGTTAATTCGTAAATTTTGCATTTCTGCTAATAGATACAAGGGTCAAAATTATTGTTCGTTTGGATTTGATTTCGTTGTTCAAGGTGAAGCATGAAATCCACGAAATTTAATCCCCCATGAAAATTAATGATGTTTAAGTTTAATTGAAGACACCTTTGTCCTATTAGGCCAAAATAAAATTATAGATGTCTGTTTCCGGTCTCTTGCCACAAAAAATTAGGGTAGGTAGGTAGGTAGGCAGTGTTTTTTGTTTGTTTTAAATATTATATTTCCAATACAACCATATTCTGCAATGCTATGTGAAAGTATCCTTAATTAAAGTGTATAGAGCTATATCGGACGATATTTTTTAAAAATGTTTTAAAAACTGAAAAACAATTATGCTTTCATATCCATTAGATCATTTTTCGCTTCAGTTTTAACAGAATTAAACTCTCTGTGGGATTTATTGGACATGCAAACTATCCATTTTCATACGAAAGTGTTCTAGAACACCCTTTTAAATTATAAGAATCGTCTATTTTTCGACGATTGAATCAAATTACCCTGAACCCATCCAAAGTTTTAATTTGTAATTAAGGTAGTCTAGTATCATACTAAAAACGATGCAAGTAATTATTTTGACATTAAATGACTGTTAAAATATAGCTCTATACACTTTAATGCTTTCAGTTAATGGGGGAGTTTCCAAATAATCCAGCAGAGTTATCTCTGCACCGCCCTTGTCAAATAAGAGGTATACACTGTATGTTGGCTATCTCTCTGTATAGCAGGTTTACATTGAATTATAGAAGGAGAATGTGTAGTATTCAATCAGCTGACCTTATTTAATTAATGAATTAAGGTTTGCTTTGAAGAATAAACTATTTAGTACTTCAGTCTAAGAAAATTTCATATTCATTAAACTTACTATCAAATTCTCATTTGCAATATTGGTGCTTTTTGGTTGTATATTACAGTTTACAAGGTAATGTAATCTGACATACTAGATGGAATGTCCAGTTATATCTGAATTCTTATTAAAATAACCAGTCTTAAATGATAGTAAATACAACACAAATTATGTTTAAGATAGTAAACTATGATATTGTAAACATATAAGATGTTCATCATCATTTAACTTTAACTTGAATGATTATTTTCCTTTAATTCATAAAAAATATAATGATACATTTGTTTTGTATACAACATTATTTGTACTATGGACATATATTTTGACATACTCGTTACTTGTAAGTTTATATATACAGCATCTGCGTTACAGAAGAGTACAATTGCTTACACCTGGCCCTTTAGCTAAGGCCATACTTAATATTGACCACTAATAAAAATGAACTGAGTAGTAAGTAACGTTAATTGAGTTTTGAGTTTGTTTCTTTCGTGAATATTTCTATTGTTGTGCATGTTATATTCATATAAACTTGAAATTGATCCTGGAAGATATTCTAACAGGAGTGAAAGAATCATAGTCTGGGAATCTGCATGAAGAAAAGAAAGTAATATGTTTGTAATTGCTTGAAAATTATTGCTGGTAATTATACTATATTTTATTCAATTGGACCAATGGCCTTACACCTTAAAAATACACTGTACATACATTGTATAGAAAAGTGGTACTAGTGTTTGTATCAGGTTAAGTATTATTAAAAACTCAAACAAAACACAATCTAAACCTCATAAAATTCATTGTCAAGTTCAACCATTTGATTTATGATGTCCTTAGAATGTATAAACTATGAAGATTAAGAAGCTAAACAGATATAGCACAGTAATTTTCCAAAATTGATATTACACCAGTCAATTGAAACCTCGGTCTCCAAACCTGGGGGGGGGGAGTGATGGTTCTTTTACTTTTGCTTTTTCGGACCGCGTTAAATCCCTGCCCCTAATGGTCATGCAGGAGGTAAAAAACACGCTAATAGCTCCACCCAAAACCAGTGAAATACAATCCCGGCTTGCAAATTGTCAACTTTTTTTCGAACGAATGGTAGGGACTTGCTCCTTCCAGTTTGGTTTATCAGCCCTTTGTGTGATTGCAATTCGCGATGACTGCAGTGCTAATTTTTTTTTTTATTAATATTAAGTTTATATATCAACTATATTAAATGAATTAAGCGCTAAACAAATAGAACACGTGTATATTTAACCCCAACAGTGCTAATTATCATACCAGTGCAGTCTAAATTGTACTGTTGAAAAGATCAAGTATTCTAAGCTTAAAGGCTTAATATGATATATTATTGTTTCAAATATCTGTAAATTTAAATGTTCCCCCATTCTGTAGAATCATCCCATGGTAATTACATTATTTAATTATATTTTAACAACTGATCATTAACCAGCCGTTATGTTGTAAAACCCTCTTAAACTCTATGTTAATCTCTGGTGTGAGCGAAGTGTAGTATAACTTGTATACCTCTTATTTTTTACTTCCGCTTATCAGCAGCCTGTCTATAACTCCCCCATTGAAGTGTTTGATCCTGCTTTTGTTACTGTACCTGTTCATAAGAATCACATAATGGTTTATACGAGGCTATATATGGCCCCATTCTCGGGAATTACGCCTGCAAAACACAATTTGTTTTTCTTTTGGAGAAAAAAACTTTAGGGTCGGGGCCAAAATGTAGGTTGGGTCGGGCAACCAGCAACAGACATATTTTCTTTTGGCCTTAGCTGTTCTTATATCATAAACCAAATGAAATAGCCATAGTTCAGGTACAAAATTAATAATGCATCATTCCACCATCGACCCCCCCCCCCTTTGACACCAAACAAGATGATATGTCCATTTTTAGAAAGACATTATTACAGCACCACTTTTAGGGTCTTAAATCATGAAACAAAACGATATTAAAAGTTGTATCCACGTTATAGTTGTGTCAAAAAAGAAGACACCATTGCAGATCACTGCGCCATGCACTGTTCTTGTAAATCGCAAAGCAGAATGATATTCACGTACAAAACAGTACACTGATTTGTCATTGGCTGCCTGATTTAAATAATTAAATGACAGTCAATTTAAGGCATGTTAATATAACACCATTGACAGCTCTAAAAACGTAAATGTATAGTTCAGTCACAAGAGAAATTAGTTCTTAGCATGATTGGCAGTCTAAAATCATAACACCTGACCAAATGACGTGTTTCGTTCAGGTTTAGCAATGCACCATTGAGTGTTTTAAATTCATAAATCTATTGTTCAGTTAAAACAAATAACTCAATTACTCCATTGGCTGATTAAATGAAAGCATCAAATGACTTGTCCACATTATAGTTCTGTTACAAAAGAAGACATCATGGCACCATCCACACGGTTTATAGTTCCCGAAACCATGGACGAATGGTCACTCAGTAGGTATAACATGGGAGACACAACCTCGTTATACTCTGGTAAACGTTTCATTGGCGTCTTTTCAAGAAACATTTTGTCGACAGCTAGTCC
Source organism: Spisula subtruncata (assembly GCA_963678985.1). NCBI lineage: Eukaryota > Metazoa > Mollusca > Bivalvia > Venerida > Mactridae > Spisula > Spisula subtruncata. Next base: position 52,087,261 of record OY787664.1, on the reverse strand, counting down.
ATTTGCAATATGGGCTTTCACAGATTCAGTTAACACTAGAGTTGGGTTGATGGAGTTGACTCGAATATTATAAGGACCGAGTTCCAGCGCAAACTGTTTGGTCACCATATCAAGACCTGCTTTAGTGATGTTGTATGCCAATTGGGTAGGAAACGCCTGTAAAGCCATGACACTCGACATGTTTATAATAGAACCAGATTTCTTCGAATCCACCATTTTCTGGCCAACGACTTGAATGGCATTAATAGAACCTAATAGATGCACGTTGATTAGTTTGTCCAAGTTCTCCTTAGTGACATTAAGAACAGGACCTGACAATTCGTCTGTGATACCAGCATTATTGATAAGTCCATCTAGCACTTCTATGTCCTGCAGTTTAGCTCGCAGGTCATCCCAGTTGCCAACATCAGCTTGTATGGGGTGGATGTTGGAGCACTCTGCAGCCAGACTTTCCAGTGGCTCCATAGACCGGCTAAGCGCGTACACTTTACATCCATGTTCACTTAAAGTTTTAGACAAAGCTCGACCTATACCACGCCCAGCACCGGTGACGAGGTACTTCCTTCCAGCTAAATCGAATGCCATCTTGCCAATGTTAACTCTCCTTGTTATAATAGTTAACCCTCTCACACAGCAAAACAAAAGTTATCTAAGCCTATGTAGTAGTGTCGTAAGTTTACGACAGTGCTCTTATTTGAAGGCCAGGGTCATTAGATGTAGTATCAGTACACGTAGTTCACATGTTATATTCATATCGTGATGTACAATTATTACATTGTAGTTTAAACATTGACACACTGAGCCTAACAAAGGTTATCTCAACTAAGGCAAGATTGGGTTATTGTGCTCTAATTTGAAGAACCTTAACCAAGGTCATTGGACTTTTTATCAGTAATGTTAATAGTATGTATATAGAGTGTGACATACATTTCGTTTTAAAGGCGAGTATACAAGAAGCTATCTATAGACAAAGACTGGCAACAATAATATTAAACAAGAGCCATGATCACATGGCCATCCGGCCATCCCGTTGAATGAACTTGCTTGTGCATGGGAACATTTGTTTTCTAGAGCAGAATCATTACTCTAAAAAGTCAGTATCTTAAATGGTTTACAAGAAATGCTCCGGACAAACATTTATTATGAAAATACTAAAGGGGAGATAATTCAAAATCTAAGACAGACAAAGTTATAAATGGTTCTTGGTCACTGCACTTCTTCAATTTGTCATCTATTTATGTTTCAAGTCAATATGTTAAATCGTTTGGAAGATTTGCTCTGGACAAAATTTTATAATAAAAATACTAAAGGGGAGATAATTCAAAATTTAAGACAGAGTAATGGTTCTTGGTCAATGCACTTCTCCAAGTTGACATCTATTCATATTCCAATTTTCAAGTCAAAATCTTAACTTGTTTTCGAGATATGCGTACATACGGACGGACAGAGACTATTACAATATCCCTGCCAACCAACTCCAAGCTCAAACATGAAAAACAGCCTATTTCAAAAATTGCTTCAAAACCAACACCAACTTGTAGCAAATGGTCTTACTAAGAAAATGAAATCCCATTTAAATGTTTCCATTCATTAATAAAGAAGTTACAGCAGTTTTTGTAACTAAGAAATGCTCCAATTGGAGTACAGAGTACGAGTTGGAGCATTGAGTACATACTCCAATGTTTATTATCACCGAGCCTGGTCTTATTTCATGACCTTAATCCAGCATATTCAATGCTCAATCTTATTATAAATAGAGGATCTATCACGAGTTGTCAATTGTCAATAATATAAATATATCAATTGACAACTAGTGATAGATTCTTTATATCACATGACACTAAAAACGCAAAATGCGCATTTATTTATTGTAAAAACTCAATACCTTAAACTACACGTGGTACGTATAAAGTTATACATACTCGCTATACTAACCTGAATACAAGAAAAGTTATGTGATATATTATAGTACCAGTAACAATAGACTAACAAATCTTTTTCATGTTTTTTTTCATTTACATGTGTCATACAATAATTGTAACGTATTTCATAAACATACACAGTGCATCACTATTGGCTTGGCTAATGTAAATCATCCTTTACTAGAATGAGTTTAATCACCTACAAACTTGTCACAATAGTTATAAAACAATTACTGTAAAATCTTTAACTTTCATTGGGGATTAAATTTCAAGGTTCACCCTCAACCACAAAATCCAATCCCATCAAACAGTAATTTTGACCATTGTATTTATTAACTGAAAAGCAAAATCCACGAATTTACGTCTCATCAAAATGGTGTTTTTAACAAAACAAGAGGACCATGATGGCCCAATATCGCTCACCTGATTATAAACCCTGCACAATTTTCACCCAAAGGAATAATTTGAACATCTTGGTAGAAAACCACAAGATGATGCTACATACCAATTATCAAAACTCTAGGCAGTGTAGTTTTAGGCAAGAAGATATTAATATGTTTTCCCTATATAAGTCTATGTAAAACGGTGACCCCCAGAGTGGGGCCAATTTTGACCCCAGGGGCATAATTTGAAAAATCTTGGTAAAGGACCACTAGATGATGCTATATACCAAATATCAAAGCTCTATGCAGTGTAGTTGTAGACAAGAAGATTTTTATATGTTTTCCCTTTTAGTCTATGTAAAACGGTGACCCCCGGGGCTGGACCAATTTTGACCCCAGGGGCATAATTTGCACAATCTTGGTAGGGGACCACTAGATGATGCTACATACCAAATATCAAAGCTCTTAGGCTTTGTAGTTTTAGACAAAAAGATTTTTTTATGTTTTCCCTATATAAGTCTAAGTAAAATGGTGACCCCCAGGGTGGGGCCAATTTTGACCCCAGGGACATAATTTGAACAATCTTTGTAGAGGACCTCTAGCTGAGTCTACATACCAAATATGAAAGCCCTGGGCTCAGCGGTTTCGGAGAAGAAGATTTTTTAAGGTTTTCCCTATATAACTCTATGTAAAACTAAGGGCCCCCGGGGCGGGGCCAATTTTGACCCGAGGGACATAATTTGAACAATCTTTGTAGAGGACCTCTAGCTGAGTCTACATACCAAATATGAAAGCCCTGGGCCAAGCGGTTTCGGAGAAGAAGATTTTTTAAGGTTTTCCCTATATAACTCTATGTAAAACTAAGGGCCCCCGGGGCGGGGCCAATTTTGACCCGAGGGACATAATTTGAACAATCTTTGTAGAGTACCTCTAGCTGAGTCTACATACCAAATATGAAAGCCCTGGGCCAAGCGGTTTCGGAGAAGAAGATTTTTTTAAGGTTTCCCCTAAATAACTCTATGTAAAACTAAGGGCCCTGGTGTAACAGGCCCCGTCTTCCCCCAGTCAGTTTTATCCCCCGGGGGATAAACTGGGCAGGGGATAAAACTTTTGACCCCAGGGGCATAATTTGCCCAATCTTGTTCGGGGACCACTAGATGATGCTACATACCAAATATCAAAGCTCTAGGCATTATAGTTTTTGAAAAGAAGATTTTAATATGTTTTCCCTGTATAAGTCAATGTAAAACTGGTGACCCCCTGGGCGGGGCCAATTTTGACCCCAGGGCCATAATTTGAACAATCTTTGTAGAGGACTCCAAGCTTATGCTACATACCAAATATGAAAGCTCTAGGCTTTATGGTTTCAGAGAAGAAGATTTTTAAAGTTTCCTTTTTGAAAATCTATTTTTAGCCTGTGTGACCTAGTTATGCGACAGACCGGAAATTTTGGTAGAGGTCCACCCAAGGAACATTCCTGTTAAGTTTTATCAAATTTGGCCAAGCGGTTTAGGAGGAGAAGTCGTTTGAAGAAATTGTTGACGGACGCACGGACGCCCCCACGATCGCTACCTTAGGTGGTCATTCCATTGTTTAAGATCAAAGGAACGACCACTTAAAGGACAAAAGAATTAAGTGGTCACAGAATGAATTGAATAGATTTCTATTGTGTTAGGCCACACCTCTGACCACCTAAGGTAGCTTTCGTGTGTGCGACACACGACGCACGACGGACGACAGACATCTCGGTATGACAAAACCTCACCATGACCACTTTGTGGTCAGGTAAGCTAAAACCACAAAATTTCATCCCCTCGAAATTAAATGATTTTACAGTATTGGTTTTTTCAAAAGCATTTTCCAAACATTACATACTATAGGAAGTTTTTGGGATAAGAATGTGCTTTTAATTTATAGAACGTTTACCCCGAAACACCTAACTTTTCAGACAATTTGCACTGCTAAGCTTGGTACCAACAATAAATGTAAAATTTAGGTACATCTCTAGTGAAATTCCATTGAAATTTGGCAAATGGTAAACGAGAGCAAGCACAGAGTGTAGCAATACCGTGCAATACTTATGGCTATTTATGCCTTAGAAATGAAGCAACTTTCATCTTGACACTGTAGCCAAAAGTCATGTGGTATGTTACACTGAGACAGACGTCCGGCACAAAAGCGACGATTTCCCCTACGTGATGTGGTGGACTTACATATGATCAATAATAATTAATATATCTTTGTACAATATTTATATATCACACTTCACAAGACAATTATATCTTTGTACAATATTTATATATCACACAAAACAAAACATTTTATGACTTCTATGAGTTTTCATCCAAGGAAATACAGAAACAATTCACATGATAACATGTACTGTAAAATCATTTAATTTCGTTTGGACGCAATTTCGTGGTTTTGGTAAAAAAGACAATTTTGTTGGGACTTGAATTTGTGGATTTTGCATTTCAGGTAATTAAACAAGGGTCAAAATTAATGTTCGTTGGGATTAAAGTTTGTGGTTGAGGTGAACCACGAAATTTAATCCCCCATGAAAATTAATGATTTTACAGTATTACTAATATATTGATTTTGATATGGTATCTTTATTCAACCTCCATCATTAAGTAACAATTAAGACCTAAAAAGTAGGGCTGTAATGGTACGCTCACCTCACGATATGATATGTACCGTTATTTTTTCTAACGGTTCGGTATATTTCAGTATGAAACAATATTCGCTAACAGCAGCTTAAATACTACAATTTTTAAGTGACAATGAATTTGTTGATTATATAACAGCAATTATTATGTGGCTATCAACTATTTTAAATGAATTTCGACAATATGAGGCATATCTTAATACAATTAAAACAAGTAATGCTTGGTAAATATACATAATCAAAGGGCTTTCAGACATTTTCGTTCTCTGAATATCATTTTGCTCATAAAAAAAGCTTATAACGAACCGTACTGAAATTTGCAACTCTTGTACCGTGAACGTGTGGGACTAAAGTCTGCGGTCTTTCGCGTACCGCGGTATACCGTTACAGCCCTACTAAAAAGTAGTGCTAGTTTTTCCCTCTTACAACCAATATCATCACTTTTATAGTGGGCACAGGTAGGAAAACTATACTTTCCTTTTAATTTTACAAAATCATGCATTAAAGTACAACCTCTGTATAGCACCACCATTTGGGAGCTGCAAATATTGGCTGTTGTGCAGAGGTTTTTGCTTTACAGAGGTTTAATTTATAGTCAATATCAGATAATGGAAATTTGAAAGTATTGTTATAGAAAGGTTTGCTGAACAGAGGGTCAGTCCGGAGAGGTTGTTTTGTATACATATACATACAGTGCCCACCAAAAATATGAATACAGCGTGTTTTCCCCCATTTACTTGCCTGTATAACATTACTTGCAGAACAGAGAAGCAACAATGTTTTTGAAGACCATGAATAGTTTTTTTTTATTTAGTGTAAAGACAATACATTGATTGGTACCCTAGATGGAAAATATTAAGTTTCTATGCCAGACTTGAACTACAACATGATCACATTATATGGCAAATTCAGCCCCTTGAACCCAATAGTTTATTTTTAAATCAGAAAATGTTCATCTTTCTATCTGTCACATTTTTCACTCCTTAATTCATTAACGTTTTTTCAGAAATCGCAAACATTGTTACCGTCTGACCAAAAGATATGGAATAATTAAACCAATTATAATTCTGCATCTGTCAAAAAGTGTATCCACATTTTTGGTGGGCACTGTATTATAAATTTTACAGAAAAAATATTGAACCACTTTCGTACTTATTTTCTTATTCTGATTTTCTCAATAAACGATGGAGCTATTATGGCCGGTAAGTTGCTTGAGAAGGAAACAAACAATATAAATATAAGAAATTATTATACCCCACACAACAACAGTTTTAAGGGTTATACTGTTTTCAGTTTGTCTGTCCCTAGACAGATTCTTGTGAACACAACTCCAACAGCTTTTGCACATGAACAACCTTGACATGTAGATGTGCATGATGTAAAGAACTAGCACTGAGATTATTTTTGCAAGCATTACGCCCCTTTGCCGAGGGGATATTAATCTGCCAAATGGCGACAACTCTAGTTTAAATAGATCAATCACAAACAACATACAATTGCACCAACAAATACACAGAGATCAGAGGCTAATAATAATCACAATAATAATTATTCCAAATTATGTTCTGTATAATCATATCCTTGTAATCATGTTCATAAAGTACTGTAAATTATTATCTTTTTCAAGGGAGATGAATTTTCACGGATTTTGTTCATGAGCTTGACAAAAAAATCTAGCCCCACAGGATAATAATCCGCCTCCCAATTAAAGAACATTGGTTTACCCTTCCATGTTTATTGTTTTGTAATCTACAAATTTTTTATCCCACCAAATGCATTTTTCCCAAAAAACTCAAAATTTAATACCCAAGATTGAAGAAAGTATGTGATTTGATTTTACAGAAATATATATATCCATAAAACCCATATATTCTATACTCTATAAGACTCATTCTTATATTGTTTTTGCTTTAAAGATATACAAAACCTATTTGGGGTGGTATTCAATATTGATCTTACTCGGCTTAAGGATTAGGACAACCAATCAGATCACACTATTTTAAACTCTCGGTAAGTAACAGGTGATATGATTGGCTATCCTTATTCTCCAATTAAATAAGATCAATATTGAATACCAAACCTAAACATTTTCTTTTTTAATTTCACTAAAATCTTTTGTTTACACATTGGCTAAAACATCTGTAGTTCGAACAATTGGCATAAAACTTCAGCTGAAAATATGTCACATTATAACATAACCAAACTATCAAAATACTTTTTTGTACTACAAAAATGTTGGACATAGCTTCAAGCACATTGGCATGGCATGTTATATGACAAATATGTATGGTCCATATTAATATGATGATGTCATGTACGAAGACATATATATTATTTCAGCATATTGCACATGCAAGATGTGGACAATTACCACTGAGCGATCTGATCTGTATTCAAGACAATATAAACAAATAGGTACAGTAAAACTTTCTTAAGACGAGCATCGTTATTACGAGCACCAGGCTTAATTCGAGCAAATTTCAAAATATATGTTGTATACTTATATCACACGGCTATGTCGAGCTCCCAGTTTATTTCGTTCATTTGGCTTGTCCCGAATAGTCCTCGAGATAACAAAGTTTTACTGTATATAATAAATTAATTTATCACATGTCTTTCCTCGTTTCCCAGTAATTGTACAATTAACGTCACTTTCTCTGTCGACTCTTGAGTTTAAGAATTGGTTGTAGTTCCAGGCCCATATGTCTCAAGGATAAATAGTGGTTAAAATATCGGTCCAAATTCCAGGTTAAAGTAGTGTCTATGGAATAATGGGGAAAATCGAAGTGGATTACATCATTCCTGGATTCATATTTTTAGATATTTTATTTTGTCATTTCTTAACTCTTGGCTGACAATTTTGTAGCAGTAAATGTTATTTTTGGATTTTCTATATCACACTTGGATTGAACCAATCTGAGTTCCATCTGGGCTGGTGTCGGCTGGTTGCCAGGTCCTGCCGCAGCTGTAAGGCAAAAAAAAATTAACGATAAAAATAATCACAATACATTTTATCTACTGTAAAATCATTAATTTTCCTTGGGGATTAAATTTCTTTGATTTTGTGGTTCACCTTCATCCACGAAACCAAATCCCATCAAACAATAAGCTTGACCCTTGTATTTATTACCTGAAATTTAAATCCACAATTTAATATCCCATCGAAATGATCTTTTTTACCAAAACCACAATATCTCGTTCCAATAAAATTAAATGATTTTACAGTATAACAATTTATTTCAGGTTAACATGCTTCACACAAGTGCAGATTGAAGATCCTTTGGCCAACCATTCTTGAGTAATTGATCCATAAACATTAATTGTATTCTATTTATTTCTGTTGAAGGTCACAGCCACCTTGACATACTGACCTCAAAACCACTACCAGTCAACCAAGCTTGATGACTGACAGACATGTAAAGTTTTAAGATCCTGGGCCAAATCTATCTTAAAAGAGCTATTGAAAGGAAACCATTTGGTATTTTTATTTATACTAAAGGTCAGAGTAACCTTGACAGATAGGGACCATCTACTGTTGACTGCCAACAATCCATGTAAAGTTAGATGACTCTGAAAATTTTTTAGCTATTGAAAGGAAACCATTTGGTATTTTGATTCGAACTAAAGGTCAGCGTAACCTTGACCTACTAACCTAAAATAGATAGGGGTCATTTACTGTTGACGGCCAACAATCCATGTAAAGTTAGATGACAATTTTTAGCTATTGAAAGGAAACCATTTGGTATTTTGATTCCAACTAATGGTCAGCGTAACCTTGACCTACTGACCTCAAAATAGATAGGGGTCATCTATTGTTGTTGTCAACCTCCAAGAAAAGTTTGAGGATCCTAGAATGGAGAACGGATATATATCATGGTCTACCAACTGACCAACTGTCAGTATAATGATCTAGCCAAGCATACACAGACTTACCATTAGCAGCCATCAAGGTTCGTTTTATCACAGCTTGTGTAGTAGACACAGTTTTCTCAAACGCAGTCTGAAAGCATAAAATTTTACGGAGTAAAATAATTAATTTTTGTAGGAGATTAAATTTCGTGGATTTCGTTGTTTGCTTTCAACCACGAAATCAAATCCCAATGAGCAATAATTTTGACCATTGCATTTATTACCTGAAATGCAAAATCCACAAATTTACATCCCATTGAAAAGGTCTTTTTTACCAAAACCAGAAAATTTGGTCCCATCGAAATCAAATGATTTTATAGTACAAATTTGTCAGCAAAGACCACCTTGATAAAAGCTAAAACCCTTGAGCCATTATCGTCGCACCAGGGATTTTATCACTTAATGCCACAGCGTGCCCAGTTATTAATCTCAAAATGTACTGAATGAGAATTAACGTATCCGGAATAGACCCGAATCTCTTTTTTTACGGTAATTTTGTTTAGTTTCTGCTATTATTCGATCATATATGCGATAAATAACTTATTTCCAAATGGAAATTAAAAATATTTCTTAAAACACAGATTTTGTGTTTGTTATTTACTCTAAAGAGTATGTATTTTCTATCACTTGGTCAATGCATTCACAGACCCTGTTGGCTGAATCCTTTATCAGGGAGTCCTTATGTTAATCACAAATGACACAAATGATATAGACGTAATTAACAAGTATTGCGAAGACACGTAACGATTACCTTCAAATAGTATTAGTAATCCATAATGATACAATATGATTTATAATATGTTAATTAACTGCCATGAGTTATTCCACTAACAAAGATTAAATATACGAGGTCTATAAAATGAGTGATGCCGCAATGTTTCTATTTCCATGTGTCAAAGTTCGGCTGCGTTACCTTTGATGTATATTTTTCACACAGGTAACTGTTTCACTGATAAAAATACTTACTTTTTTTGGAAACATTTTTTTTTTGTACAAGGTCTCTATATGCAGGGGAATCGACAAGCCGGTCACTAGTGTGCATTTTATTTTCCCTAATGTCCAATACAGTATACTTATTAATCATCTAGTATGTAATGCTGTGGTTTAAAAAAAACATTAAATTTTATACATACGAGTGTCTCGCAATAACCACTGAGCTACGGAGTCATGTAGAAAATATAAAATTTAGGAAGTTATTTTTTTAATGTTACTCTAAATATCAAATGGCAATGATACAGTTACCTGTGGTTTTCTCACACAGTTTCCTTTAATCCACCGACGTAAGTCGGCAACGTCTGATATTTAGCCGGCAACATTCTGTGATGTTCCCAGCGTCGGCGACATCTAAAGTTACAAAGTGATGCCGCGCGTCTCTTAGATCGGAAAACACAGTAAGGACAAGGTGTTAAATAGGTTGGTTATTTCTACAACTGCATATCTTCAACACGATCACGCATTTTAACAATATAAATAGTTCACCATTTCGCTCGTACATTCCGTAGATGTATACAAATAAAGATCGAGGTTGATTATTGTAGCATAAAAAAGTTTTCGGGCGACAAGTAGACATTTTTCTCTCAAAGAAATTTTGATCACCAAGAAATGAAACAAACATGGCCTAATAGTTGTTCCTGTACTGCAAGATATTCTCCCAACACACATGATTGACGGTCGACCACACCTTCATTGTGACACCCGAGAAAATTTGGGACCGCCGTGAAACATTTAGTAACAAGGACTGCTGTGGCACGTGCGTACTGTAGACGTTTGTCCAGTGTTACGATATCAGTGTTGAAATATTAGTGACCTATTCAATGTTGGATTTAAATGCCGTATGATGTTCGTATTTCAAAGTTATTGAAATCGCGGGGTGCAATACTTTTTTTATCCACCGGAGGCATATTTTCATTCGCTTCTAAATTCGTTTAGTTTCCGTTTGGAAATAGCTTATCTATGATACATTTGATTGAATGCTTATAAAATATTAACATACAAAAGATTTATTTAACAACAAAATTTGAAAACACAAAATTTGAAAATACGAGCCTATGTCCGCACGTTTGATCAAATTGTAATGCACTACCCGAAATTGCCATTTTTTCAATCGCATATAAACTCTTTTTCTCTCAAGATATTACTGTTTCCTTTCGGAAATGACTTACCTTTGATACGTGTAATTCAATAATAATGTATAAGATACAAAATATTGACTTTAAAACAAAATACGACTCTATCCCGGTTGGATCAAAATGTAATGCGCTACCCGAAATGGCAATTTTTTGCAATCGCATATAAAATCCTTTTTTCACAACATATTTATATTTCCCTTTAGGAAATAGTTTACTTACAATACATATGGTTATAGTAAGTGGATTCCGGTTATGTTAATTCTCATTCAAATCACCCGTTCAAAGTAGAAAACGAACGATTGTAAAACTCGTATTATATCACTTTTACACAACATATTAAATTTTCCTTTTGAATATGAATTACTTATGGTATATATGATTGATTTAGATAAAAACAATACATTTCTGCAGTTTATAAACGAAATATAGGTCTATTCCGGTTAAAGAAAGTGGATTCCGGTTATGTTAATTCTCACTCAAATCGCGCGTTCAAAGCAGAAAACGACCGATTTTAAAACTCGTATTTTATCACTTTTACACAACATATTAAATTTTCCTTTTGAATATGATTTACTTATGGTATATATGATTGATTTAGATCAAAAACAATACATTTCGGCTGTTTATTAACGAAATATAGGTCTATTCCGGTTATAGAAAGTGGATTCCGGTTACGTTAATTCTCTGTCAAATCGCGCGTTCAAAGCAGAAAACGAACGATTATAAAACTCGTATAATATCACTTTTACACTACATATTAAATTTTCCTTTTGTATTTGAGTTCATTATGGTATATATAATTGATTTAAACCAAAAATAATACAATTCTACTGTTTATTTACGAAATATAGGCCTATTCCGGTTATAGTAAGTGGATTCCGGTTATGTTAATTCTCTGTCAATACGCGCGGTCAGAGCGAAAAATGACCGTTTTTAAAACTCATGTAAAATCAGTTTTCATTTAAATATTTCAATTTCTTTTTAAGAAACTACTTATTTTTCGTATCCATGATTGAATTATACCAGAAACTTAACAAAATTTTGTTTTATTAACGAGATACATGTCTATTTCGGTCAAGTAAATTCTGCATAGATAGCGTAATGACGAACGGACGACGGCCAATTTTAAAATTTCAATAACTTTTTTTTTTCAAAACATATTTTATTTTAGTTTTGCATATATGTTGCTTATGTTAAATAAGATTGATTTAAACCAAAAACTATGTAAAACTACTGTTTATTAACGAAATATGGGCCTATTCCGGTAATTTATCTGGATTCCGGTCTATTCCGGTAATTTTCGTGGATTCCGGTAAAACGGGTGACCGGGCTAATTTCTCATGCTATGTTAGAATATAGTAACTCAAAATCCCTAAAGTATTAAAAAATGTCCAGGGGCCTTATACACCAACGTTATAAGTCTAAAACTAAGACTTAGGCTTAAAATTGACAACATTTTTAATCACTGCCATTTCTTTACCATTATATTTAACCCAGTGAAATTTTATCTGATTATGTGTTGTTACATACTGAACATGTATACGAATTTATACGAGAATCAGTACATTTATAACAACATGAGAGCGGCTAGAACATTTGGCAATATAAAGTCAAAGTCTGAATTTTAGACTTATAACGTTGGTGAATAGGGCCCCTGACTCTCCAAATATTTCTTACCTTTAAATCATTATCTTTATGCATCCATCCCAGAAGACAAGAAGCAAATAAATCACCAGTACCAACAAATATAGCTTGTAGATACGGCATTTCTATCCTGTAACACTCTTTTACTCCATCTGTAGGATAAACAACATCTTAGTATACAAGAAGCAAATAAATGTGAAAGTTTGAAGAGAGTCCTGCAAAAACTGTAGGAGGAGTTGCGTTCACAAGAATGCGTCTACGGACAGACAAGCTGAAAACAGTAAACTCCCCCCTTACAACTTTCATTGTGTGGGGAGTATAATAAATGCACCATGGGCAAGTAGTTAGGATGTCAGCCTTGAAAGTTTGTATCTGGGTTAGAACTGATGTAGTTGGTTGGTGTGCTGCCAGCTAGTTAAGGAATGGCTACCATAGGTTCATCATTGCCAGGTGCCCAGCAATAAGAGAAGGGATTCAGTCAAAATAGCTGGCCTTTTCCATAGGGGTTCGATTAAATTGGGAGTAAATCGCCGAGGCAAAAAATGCTCAGTGGGGCCTAGGCTTAAATTGTAGAAATTGCTTAACCAGCGCTAGTCTATAAGAAATAAGTATAAATCAAAGAGACATGATATCTACCTTTGATAGTACTAGCCAGAGCTACAAGTATTCCCTCCGAGCCTAGATTAGTACTGCTGAACACAACGGTCTTAGGTCCCTTATCATGTAAACATTGCATCGCTTTCAGCGCATCAGCTTCCGATTGGATCTTTATACCTGTCAGCAATCTGCAATAACAAAACTAGAATGTAAACATTGCATTGCTTTCAACACGTCAGCTTCCAATTGGACCTTTATACCTGTTGGCAATCTGCAATAACAAAACTAGAATGTAAACATTGCATCGCTTTCAACGCATCAGCTTCAGATTGGATCTTTATGCCTGTTAGCAATCGGCAATAACAAAATTAGAATGTAAACATTGCATTGCTTTCAACACGTCAGCTCCCAATTGGACCTTTATACCTGTTGGCAATCTGCAATAACAAAACTAGAAGGTTTTTTGACAAAAAAATATGGGTCATAACTCCATCAATGAGTCTCCCCCACTACATGTGGGAAATAAATAAATTCATGTGTGGCTGAGCAAGCCAAGGTCTTAATAATTGATCCCAAGATCGTTATACGACAATGGGGGCATTGTATTGTTCAGTACAGCACAACCTGCTCCTCAATGAATTATAAAATGTCAGATTTTTCTGAATAAGTGTGTAGTGGACTGTGAATCATATTCAAGCTTCACAAAAAGCTTTTTGCTTTATGTGCAGTTGTTCAAGCTCACAAGCATAAATTTTGAGCTGTCGAATGCAGTAAAAAATAAATCCTTATGAAAATTTTCTGATTAATTTAAAGAAGAACATACTCAGCTTCAAACTGGTTTGGTGTTACAATATCTGCTTTATGTATGTAACATCTCTGTATACAGGCATCAGTTCCTCTGGTACATACTGCACATGCTTGGTCTCTACTAACAATAAATCAGAAAATAGACACAGATGTCACTCGAAATTATCATGTTGTTTGTGCTTATGTTTTGGTTTTACAAGAAAATCACAACTTTTTGTAACTTGTGTTTGGCTTTCACATTTTAAAAAAAATCCTGGAAGTCTTTTTTTTCTCAAATCGTCTGTAGTGACGTAGATCTAGATCTAGCATATTTGAAGAGACTGTACTTAATAGAATAGACCTACACCTGATTCCCAATAATCTGTAGAAACAAATATATTTTTACTTTTATAATTCCTGTGTTACTTGAATATTCATAATTGGACTAAAGAGCTAGGGTCAGTTGTGTTTGCATATGAATACAAAACCAGTATAACTAGGCCATATTTGTTTGTACCTACATGTAAATTAAGTGGAAAACTACCTTGCACAGAGCACAGGTCACTGTATAGTTGAAAACGAAAAAGAAAACATAATTTTTTTTCGTTTTCAATGATACAGTACAGTAACCTATGGCACAGAGTTCCAGATATCAACTATTGAGTACAGTTATGTTGTACTATATTACAGGTCTATCAAGTGTTCATATCATGGTGGAATGTCACTGTTGTTACACCACAATATCAACTAGTCAACTTTAATAGAACCATGTTAAATATTGGTCAAACACAATCTATAAATGCCGTTATAACCAGTGATGTGATGGCTGTGTATGTGGAAGGATCGGGTTTTGTTATTGAACCAGGTTAGTAATTTGTTTGTGATTTCAAGCTTATCTCTGATTGGCTAATTCAATTTTAAGAGCACTGGTTATGAAGCTGTGATTGGACTAAGCTCAATCGATAGAGCACTATTCTTCTGTCAGAGATTTATTAGTTCAGTTGATAAACAACTAGTCACCAGGCTGCACATTTACAAAATGTGGTAGCCTTTGTGTAAACTTTTGTCTACAAAGAATGCTACAATGAAATTTACATGCCAAAAATCTGTAGTTCAATATTCACTATGTTTTGGACCTGTTAAAATATCTTCTTATACAGTACATATTGCAGTCTATGCACTTTATTTTGAACTGGCTTGTATTTAATTGTTAAAAAAAGTCCTGATTTTCCCCTACTTTGTCTGCAAGAATTCTTGTTTTTGTCTGTAGGTTTTGATCTAAAATGTTTCCAGTATCATTCTTTATTTGTTTGAACAAGTTTTTATA
Organism: Spisula subtruncata; assembly: GCA_963678985.1. Taxonomy (NCBI): domain Eukaryota; kingdom Metazoa; phylum Mollusca; class Bivalvia; order Venerida; family Mactridae; genus Spisula; species Spisula subtruncata. The sequence continues at coordinate 52,071,896 of OY787664.1, read as the reverse complement.
TACTAGTATCTGATTTGCAGGTCAGATAGCAGTATACGTTGGTGGACAGATACCAAACCAGAAAACCAAAGTACCATCAAATGTTCTTCGTGCTTTTTTCACAGTCACTTGATCTCCCTGTGACTGCATAATAAATGACTTACCTCTAGTGATGTTGACTTCGGATCACTCTACCTTCAGTGTTTATCTGTGATACTTACTGTTTATACCAGATATATGTACATGAGTTAACAGTGCCGTATGTGCAGAGAAAAAAGCACTGAGGCATTTTTTCTTCAAAAGCATGCTTAGTTTGGGCAATTTTTAAACTTTTCACTGTGCCGATTTCCTCTGTGTGTCTCAGCATGGCTAGGGGCCTGCTTTATGACTTAATGTTGTCTTAGCAGAATAAGGGCATTAGTGTTGCTCATAACCTTATTAGGTCAATTTACCATTGGCTGTGGTATAGTATGCAATGTAAAAAAATTATGTTGTGACATGGGCCCACACTTAATGTCTACAAAAGTTTCATCTACATGTGTCTAATAAGGGAGCGCCCACTACAGTAATGCAAAATCATTCATTTTCATGAGAGATTACCTTTAAACGCGAAATAAAATCCCATCAAACAATAAGTTTGACCCTTGGTTCTATTACCTGAAAAGCAAATCCACAAATTTACATCCTATCAAAATGATCTTTTTTTACCAAAACTACGAAATTTCGTCCCAATGAAATTAAATGTTATACAGTATATGGCTGTGTGATTTGTGATAGCCTATCTTCCATTCCAACATCTTACATTCCAACTTCTCATCATTTTCTTTTTCTTTTTGTAAAAACAAATTTAATATCTTGAAGAGGAATTAATATAAGTTTTTTAAAAACTTGTTTTTCGATCCATTAACTTACTCCATGTCGGTATTTTTGTATACATGTATGACTATTGCAATAAATATAGTTATAACCATCCTAATAAGGTTCAAACATTTTTTCAAAACCTTGTTTAATATTGTAATTACATACTGTAAAATCATTAATTTTGTGGGGGATTAAATTTCATGGATTTCGTGGAAGAAATGGCCTAGTCTATTTTATCCCCCACCTAAGTATAATTAATATAAAGATGGGGGAAGAAATGGACTAGTCTATTTTATCCCCCACCTTTGTAAAATTAATATGAAGATGGGGGAAGAAATGGCCTTGTCTATTTTATCCCTCGCCTGATTATATTTAATACAATGATTGGGGAAGAAATGGCCTAGTTTATTTTATCCCCCACCTGAGTATAGTTTATATGATGATGGGGGAAGAAATGGCCTAGTCTATTTTATCCCCCACCTTTGTAAAATTAATATGAAGATGGGGGAAGAAATGGCCTAGTCTATTTTATCCCCCACCTATGTATAATTAATATAAAGACGGGGAAGAAATGGCCTAGTCTATTTTATCCCCCACCTTTGTAAAAATTAATATAAAAATGGTGGAAGAAATGGCATAGTCTATTTTATCCCCCACCTGAGTATAATTAATATAAAGATTGGGGAAGAAATGGACTAGTCTATTTTATCCCCCACCTTTGTAAAATTAATATGAAGATGGGGGAAGAAATGGCCTAGTCTATTTTATCCCCCGCCTGATTATATTTAATACAATGATTGGGGAAGAAATGGCATAGTCCATTTTATCCACCACCTGAGTATAGTTTATATGATGATGGGGGGAGAAAAGGCCTAGTCTATTTTATCCCCCACCTTTGTAAAATTAATATGAAGATGGGGGAAGAAATGGCCTAGTCTATTTTATCCCCCACCTATGTATAATTAATATAAAGACGGGGGAAGAAATGGCCTAGTCTATTTTATCCCCCACCTGAGTATAGTTTATATGATGATGGGGGAAGAAATGGCTTAGTCTATTTTATCCCCCGCCTAAGTAGAGTTAATATGATGATGGGGAAGAAATGGCCTAGTCATTTTATCCCCCACCTGAGTAGAGATAATATGATGATGGGGGATGAAATGGCCTAGTCTATTTTATCCCCCAGTCAGTTTTATCCCCCGGGGGATAAACTGGGCGGGGGATAAAACTGACTGTTACACCGGTATGTACAAAGGAATGTCCTCTATATTGTTGGTTGTGCATTTCTTACAAACAAACTTCTAAAATCAGACCGGAACTGTGTGCTACTGTAACAATATACCAAGAAATTTAGACAGTTATTCAGAAAAAGCGTATTAATGGAGAAAATACGAAGATACATCACAATAACAGGTGCCTCGGGAAATATTCTGTGCATGTGATTATATGTATATAGCAGTGAAGGGATTATGGATACTGCGAGTAAGCCACCACAAGCCAGAGAGAACTTTGTGAACATGGCAACACGTTGCTTACTATGCTTCTTGCTAATAGTGTTTGCACGATTGCTCAGACACAGCTTTATTAGAATCATAATGTTACACGCAATAATGATACTAAATGGAACCACACACAACACCCACACTGAGGATACTTTAGCCATAACTCTCCAGAATTCACGGTAGCCTTCTCGAGCACTGCAGTATTGACCAGATTCGTTGCTTTTTAAAACAAAAGCAAAGCTGTTTACGCCAATTAGTAACAAGCTCAAAACTATAAATGCAACCTTTGCCCGAGTCTTTGCACCTTTTGGCGTAAATGATAAAGGAAAAGTCAGGCTTAGACACCTCTCTATAGAGATACATACCACTAACCAGGAGGACAGTTGTGGCGCATAGAAAAAGAAGAAATTTGTCATACCACATGTGTGAAAAAGAAATGATTTGAAAATATGGTAAACTATATGACACCAGCATCCTGATACAAGGGCAAATATGTCACTAACGGCGAGTAATTTGAAGTATAACGAACAGGCGATGTTGCTACATTGCTCACCCTTTATCCATACAATAAGGGAAATGATATTTCCCGCCAAACCTATCAAAATCTGAAAACCAAGAAAAACGTACGTAAAATAATAAAGAAACTGCTGAACCCTAAGCTGATGTTCATTTAAGTCACTATCTGCACTGTTTGATGCATCTAAAGAACCATTGTCATTAAATAGTTCCGTCTGGTTGAGAAGATTTAGTGAAATGTTACCCGCTGTCATATTTTGTAGTGCTGTTCGTAGTTCTTGTAGATTTTTCCCGTCATATCGAGGCAATCCCTATTGGGATACAAGGTTCACCAGTCTCTGTTCAGGATATCAAACAAACATAATATGCAAAGGTAGTTCATTGTCCTGCAGTTTCACGAGTGTAGTAACTTAATTAAAATTGTTAAGCACTATTCTTTCAATTAATATTTAAAGCACCAACCAAACGCAACAGGATAATGAACAGTAATGGATTATGATCTTACATAAATTTTGAAAAGTACGTATTGGCCACATTTTCCACTCACATTCCAACATTTAAAAGTCTGTAGTATGTCTAAAATGCAACAAATAATGCCACCCTATATATCCATAACTTAATTTGGTTTGCCAAGAAAATAGCTTCCTTCACTCATTTGCATCCGACAAGCATGGTTTACCTATACCAAACTATGAATGCGTTATAGCTCCCTGGTCACACAAGCATGGCTAACTATAGCATTCTAGGAATTGTTCCAAACCATCACAATCTTAGCTGTCTCTGTCTAATACATGTATAGCAAGCTAAATGGTACAGTCCTTAACTGTAGATTGTAGTTCAGTGACTGTCTAAAACATGTTAAGCAATCTTTATGGTGCAGTCCTTAAACTGTAGTTTGTTGCTTAGTCTGAATGATTGTTATTGTTACAACCTGATGAAGCCATATTGGCAAAATGTTGATGAATCACTTATACCCAAATTTTACAATTTTTTTCACCAGCACATACACACAGGGGTGAGTCACACTAGTTCCTAATTTCCTATCACAACAAAAAAGAACAATTTCGGAAGCTGAGACTTAGCTATTAACCTGCTCAACACTATAATGCACATTCCGGTATAAGTAGATTCTCCAACATGCTGGAATGTTGTTCACAGGAATCGAGTCGTGATAATTTCCAACAAAATCGGAGGATAGAGCTTAGTGCTATTTGCTAAAATCGACCATTTTCCCATGCATGGAATGAGAAAATACCTAGACAAACACACTCATCAGTATTTGCTATGCATTGATGGATGTATTATGATTTATTCACATGCATATGTTCACACTATGGCACCAGCATCAAATATATGTGTGTCTGTAATTATATTACATAATTACTCAGTAAAATGCCAACTAGCAAATATGGTAACTATAGATTATATTTATACGGTCATCAATTGCTTATTTTTAGTAATTCACTGTAATAACCTATTAAGGACATAATATGTATGTACATACATAGATATAGGCTAGGAATTTGATACAGGGCTATGTCATAGTTAATATAAACATTGTACCCTTTGTATTCTATTTCGAAAAGAGTATTTGACTGTGTCTAAACTGAGTAAACCTTGTAAAACATTTATAATTAATGCGGCCATCTTGGGCGCCATCTTGGATCTCTTGGTCCTCACCAGGTGTTGACAATTTTATGCCCGCAGTTCCATATACCACAGACCTAGGCGAACATTTTGGTATATAGCATTGCTTGTTCTGCTTGAGTTGTCACCTCACCCAAAAAAAACACCAATTGTCATCCCATTAATAATGTCGTTGCCAATTTATAGTTCAGTTACAAAGGAGTACACCATTAATCGTACCATTGACTTTGCTAACTTTATAAACCAAAATTAATGGAATGGCCATGCTATAGTTTGGTTACTAAATAATATGTAATATCCCAGTATTGGCTGTGCTAACTTCATTAAAGCTCCGTAAGTCAGATGTCGCCTGACTCAGTGCATTTATTTTGCAACATGTGCTTACTAGCCTTAATTGCTTTTATAATTATAGAAAACTCTTTTTGTATATATGTATGTGTTAATCTTCCACACTGCTTTTAAGCATTAAACATGCTTAAACAGTTTGAAGTAGTTACTTAAAGAGGCATTCCCTATAACTAGCATATTTTTCTCTACTATCACATTAAATGAGCTAAATGTACAAAGCGATTTATTATTATGAGGTCAAAGGGAAACAACTCGTGACTATTTTGGCTTGTTACGGAAATATGTTTTCTTTCTTTTCTCGTTAATTAGTGGGAGCCTTTTGTTGAAAGTTTGAGGAGAGAAAGCAATAATGTTTCTCATTTACTGTATAATATTCCTGAATCGATTTAAACGATCAAAGTTATGGGGAACGCCTCTTTAATACAGTCTACAGTTTTATTGATATAATCGGCATGTGAAATGCCTTTGACCATTTACACCATAACAATACAATGTCAAAGTGACGCCTGTGGACACATAATACAATAATGCAATCAATCAAAGGGAATTAATTATCATCTACATGTATTGACTTAAAACTGCAATATAAATTCAATACATTATGAAACAATTAAATCAGCCATACACTCAGAAAGAGAGAAACATGGGAAATATGCAAGATGATTAAATCAAATATTGCGGCAGGGGGAATAATGGATGATAAACAGCCGAATAAGTTATTGTACTGTAAAATCATTTAATTTTAATGGGATGAAATTTAGTGGTTTTGATAAAAAGACCATTTTAATTGGAAGTTCATTCGTAAATTTTGCATTTCTGTTAATAAATACAAGGGTCAAAATTATCGTTTGTTTGGATTTGATTTCGTTGTTCAAGGTGAAGCATGAAACCCACGAAATTTAATCCCCCACTAAAATTAATGATGTTTAAGTTATATATTTGCCCAATTAGGCCAAAATAAAATTATAGATGTCTGTTTCCGGTCTCTTGCCACAAAAAATTAGAGTAACGAGGTAGGCAATGTTTTTTATTTGTTTTGAATATTATTTCCAACACATATTCTGCAATGCTATGGGTCAATCGTAAAAGCTCGGCCATTTCCGTTTGTCTCCGGTAAGTATTTTCCATTGGATAAAAACCGAGGTGATCAGAATGTGCTATGGGTATGTGAAAGTATTGTTAATGCTTTCAGTTAATTGAAATGTTTGATCCTGCTTTTGTTACTGTACTTGTTCATAAGAATCACATGACGGTTTATACGAGGCTATATACGGCCCCATTCTCGGGAATTACGCCTGCAAAACACAATTTGTTTTTCTTTTGGAGAAAAAAAAATTCAAGGTCGGGACAAAAATGTAGGTTGGGTCGGGCAACCAGCTACAGACATTTTTTCTTTTGGCCTTAGCTGTTCTTATACTATAAACCAAATGAAATAGCCATAGTTCAGGTACAAAATTAATTCTACATCATTCCACCATCGACCCCCCTTTCACACCAAACAAAATGATATGTCCATTTTTAGAAAGACATTATTACAGCACCACTTTTAGGGTCTTAAATCATGAAACAAAACGATAAAGTAAATTACGTTGTATCCACGTTATAGTTGTGTCAAAAAGAAGACACCATTGCAGATAACTGCGCCATGCACTGTTCTTAAATCGCAAATTACGCAGAATGATATTTACGTACAAAACACAAACACCGATTTGACATTGGCTGCCTGATTTAAATAATCAAATGACGGTCAATTTAAGGCATGTTAATATAACGCCATTGACAGCTCTAAAAACGTAAATGTATAGTTCAGTCACAAGAGAAATTAGTTCTTAGCACGATTGGTAGTCTTAAACCATAACACCTGACCAAATGACGTTTTTTGTTCAGGTTGAGCATGGAACCATTGAGTGTTTTAAATGTGTAAATATATTGTTCAGTGAAAACAAATAACTCAATTACAGCATTAGCTGATTAAATGAAAACTTCAGATGATATGTCCACATTATAGTTCTGTTACAAAAGAAGACATCATGGCACCATCCACACGGTTTATAGTTCCCGAAACCATGGACGAATGGTCACTCAGTAGGTATAACATGGGAGACACAACTTCGTTATACTCCGGTAAACGTTTCATTGGCGTCTTTTCAAGAAACATTTTGTCGACAGCCAGTCCATTTGCAATATGGGCTTTCACAGATTCCGTTAAAACAAGAGTTGGGTTGATGGAGTTGACCCGAATATTGTAGGGACCGAGTTCCAGCGCAAACTGTTTGGTCACCATATCAAGACCTGCTTTAGTCATGTTGTATGCCAATTGGGTAGGAAACGCCTGTAAAGCCATGACACTCGACATGTTAATAATAGAACCAGATTTCTTCGAATCCACCATTTTCTGGCCAACGACTTGAATGGCATTAATAGATCCCAATAGATGCACGTTGATTAGTTTGTCCAAGTTCTCCTTAGTGACATTAAGAACAGGACCTGACAATTCGTCTGTGATACCAGCATTATTGATAAGTCCATCTAGCACTTCAATGTCTTGCAGTTTAGTTCGGAGCTCATCCCAGTTGCCAACATCAGCTTGTATGGGGTGGATATTGGAGCACTCTGCAGCAAGACTTTCCAGTGGCTCCATAGACCGGCTAAGCGCGTACACTTTACATCCATGTTCACTTAAAGTTTTAGACAAAGCTCGACCTATACCACGTCCAGCACCGGTTACAAGGTACTTCCTCCCAGCTAAATCAAATGCCATCTTGCCAATATGCTAACTCTCCTTGTTATAATAGTTAACCCTCTCACACAGCAAAACAAATATTATCTAAATCTATGTAGTAGTGTTGTAAGATTATGACAGTGCTCTTATTTGAAGACCAGGGTCATTAGATGTAATATCAGTACATGTATAGTCCACATGTTATATTCATATTGTAATGTACAATTACTATATTGTAGTTAATACATTGACACACTGAGCCAAACAAAGGTTATCTAAACTAAGGCAAGATTGGGTGATTGTGCTCTAATTTGAAGAACCTTAACCAAGGTCATTGTACTTTTTATCAGTAATGTTAAAGAGGGGTTCCCTATAACTTTGATCGTTTAAACCGATTCAGGAAAATTATACATTAAATTAGGATCATTGTTGGTTATTTAAATTTTCAACAAAAAGCTCCCACTAATTACTGAGAAAAAAATGAAAATATGTTTCCGTAACGAGCCAAGATAGCCACGAGTTGTTTCCCTTTGACCACATAATAATAAATAGCTGGAAGCGATAAATTATTATTGGTGATTTGAATATATTTTTGACATTATAGAGACATATTTGCACACACTTTCTTCTGACAAATTATGATAATTGACTGTGCTTTGTACATTGAGCTCATTTAATGTGATAGTAGAGAAAAATATGCTAGTTATAGGGAATGCCTCTTTAATGGTATGTATATAATGTATATAGAGTGTGATGTATAATTTCTATCCGTGTTAACAGACAGATAATTATCATAATTATAATGGCCCACATTTCGTTTTAAAGGTGAGTAGACAAGTAGCGGTCTATATGAAAGACAGACAACAATAACATTAAACAAGAGGACCAAGTTGGCCCAGTATCCCTTACATGTGAACATTGATCAGGCAACACCATATTCAAACTGAACCTTTAGGCCATACCAAACCGTTTTTCTGTTTCGCGTCCAAAGACAGATATGTTTGAGCATCTTGGGAAGGAAAAATAACAAGTTTGTTACCTCTTATATCTTCAAAATCCATTGAGATATTGCTTTCATACTTGTTCACCATCATGTCCCAAACCCCTTAACAGCAGTAGTTTTCACACAAACAAGTTTTCAGTTATTTTATTAAGTTATTTATTATGATTGATGACGCTTGAAAGCTATATGTGTTAGTCATAATATTGATGATGATAGAAGTCATTATGACCTGTTTCCTTTGAGTGGTTTTTTTTTGTCTCAGGATAGCTAGATAGGTTTTCGAACTTATAGATATTAAATGAAAATACTATTTGGTATGGCCTTATTTCGGTTGCCATATTTATCTTTTTGTAATGATTGGTGAGCTAAAGTTGTGAATTGGTCTTTATTTCATGACCTTAATCCAGCATAATTCAATGTTCAATCTTATTATAAATTATAGTACCAGTAACAATAGACTAACAAATCCTTTTCATTTTTTTATTCATTTACATGTGTCATACAATAATTGTAACGTATTTCATGAACATACACAGTACATCAATATTGATTTGGCTAATGTAATACTGTAAAATCAGTTAATTCCATTTGGACAAAATTTTATGGCTTTGGTAAAAAGACAATTTCATTGGGACTTGAATTTGTGGATTTTGCATTTCAGATAATCCCCCACAAAAATTAATGATTTTACAGTAAATCCTTAACTAGAATGAGTTTAGTCACCTAGTACAATCTTGTCACAATATTTATAAAACAATTACATGTACTGTAAAATCTTTAACTTTCGTTGGGAATTAAATTTTGTGGTTCACCCTCAACCACAAAATCCAATCCCATCGAACAATAATTTTGACCATTGTATTTATTAACTGAAATGCAAAATCCACGAATTAAAGTCCGATCAAAATTGTCTGTTTTACAAAAACCATGAAATATTTCATTCCAGCGTAATTTAATGATTTTACAGTATTGGTTTTTCAAAAACATTTTCCAAATATTACAGACTAGAAAGTTTTTGGGATAAGAATGCGCTTTTATTAATAGTAAGTTCACCACGAAACACCCAACTTTTCAGACAATTTGCACAGCTAAGCTTGGTACCAACAATAAATGAAAAATTTAGGTACATCTCTAGTGAAATTCCATTGAAATTCCGTTGAAATTCGGCAAATGGTAAACGAGAGCAAACACAGAGTGTAGCAATACCGTGCAATACTTATGGCTATTTTTTCCTTCAAAGTGAAGCAAATTTCATATTGGCACTGTATCCAAAAGTCAATGAAGCAAATTTTATCTTGACACTGTAGCCAAAAGTCATGGGATATTGTTACACTGAGACAGACGTCCGGCACAAAAGTGACGATTTCCCCTACGTGATGTGGTGGACTTACGTATGATCAATAATAATTAATATATCTTTGTACAATACTTATATATATCACACTTTTCAAGACAATTATATCTTCGTACAATATTTATATATCACACAAAACACAATATTTTATGACTTCTATGAGTTTTCATCCAAGGAAATACAGAAACAATTCACATGATCACATGTACTGTAAAATCATTTAATTTCTTTGGACGAAATTTCGCGGTTTTGGTAAAAAAGACAATTTCGTTGGGACTTGAATTTGTGGATTTTGCATTTCAGGTAATTAAACAAGGGTCAAAATTAATGTTCGTTGGGATTAAAGTTTGTGGTTGAGGTGAACCACGAAATTTAATCCCCCATGAAAATTAATGATTTTACAGTATTACTAATATATTGATTTTGATATGGTATCTTTATTCAACCTCCATCATTAAGTAACAATTAAGACCTAAAAAGTAGGGCTGTAATGGTACGCTCACCTCACGATATGATATGTACCATCATTTTTTCTAACAGTTCGGTATATTTCAGTATGATACAATATTCTCTAACAGCAGCTTAAATACTACAATTTTTAAGTGACAATGAATTTGTTGATTCTATAACAGCAATTATTATGTGGCTATCAACTATTTTAAATGAATTTCGACAATATGAGGCATATCTTATTACAATTAAAACAAGTAATGCTTGGTAAATAGACATAATCAAAGGGCTTTCAGACATTTTCGTTCTCTGAATATCATTTTGCTCATAAAAAAGCTTAAAACGAACCGTACCGAAATTTGCAACTCTTGTACCGTGAACCGTGTGGGACTTAAGTCTGCGGTCTTTCGTGTACCGCGGTATACCGTTACAGCCCTACTAAAAAGTAGTGCTAGTTTTTCCCTCTTACAACCAATATCATCACTTTTATAGTGGGCATAGGTAGGAAAACTACTTTCCTTTTAATTTTACAAAATCATGCATTAAAGTACAACCTCTGTATAGCACCACCATTTGGGAGCTGCAAATATTGGCTGTTGTGCACAGGTTTTTGCTTTACAGAGGTTTAATTTATAGTCAATATCAGATAATGGACATTTGAAAGTATTGTTATAGAAAGGTTTGCTGAACAGAGGGTCAGTCCGGAGAGGTTGTTTTGTATACATATACATACAGTGCCCACCAAAAGTATGAATACAGCGAGTTTTCCCCCATTTACTTGCCTGTATAACACTACTTGCAGAACAGAGAAGCAACAATGTTTTTGAAGACCATGAATAGTTTTTTTTATTTAGGGTAAAGACAATACATTGATTGGTACCCGAGATGGAACATATTAACTTTCTTTGCCAGCTTTGAATGACAACATGATCATATAGTATGGCAAATTCAGCCCCTTGAACCCAATAGTTTATTTTTAAATCAGAAAATGTTCATCTTTCTATCTGTCACATTTTTTACTCCTTCATTAACTGTTTTTTCAGAAATTGCAAACATTGTTACCGTCTGACCAAAAGATATGGAATAATTAAACCAATTATAATTCTGCATCTGTCAAAAAGTGTATCCATATTTTTGGTGGGCACTGTATTATAAATTTTACAGAAGAAATATTGAACCACTTTCGTACTTATTTTCTTACTCTGATTTTCTCAATAAACGATGGAGCTATTATGGCCGGTAAGTTGCTTGAGAAGGAAACAAACAATATAAATATAAGAAATTATTATACCCCGCACAACAGCAGTTTTAAGGGTTATACTGTTTTCAGTTTGTCTGTCCCTAGACAGATTCTTGTGAACACAACTCCTACAGCTTTTGCAGGATATTCTTTAAACTTTCACACATGAACAACAAACAACCATGACATGTAGACATGTAGAAGTTAAGAACTAGCTCTCAGGTTATTTTTACAAGCACTATGCCCCTTTGCCAGGGGGGTATACTAGTCTGCCGAATGGCGACAGCTCTAGTTTAAATAGACATTGACCAATCCCATACAACATACAATTGCACCAACAAAAACACAGAGATCAGAGGCTAATAATAATCACAATAATTATTCCAAATTATATAATGACTTATGTTAATATCCTGGTAATTATGTTCATAAAATACTGTAAATTATTATTTTTTCAAGGGAGATGAATTTTCACGGATTTTGTTCATGAGCTTGACCAAAAATCTAGCCCCACAGGATTAATACACCTCCCAATTAAAGAACATTGGTTTACCCTTCCATGTTTATTGTTTTGTAATCTAAAAATTTTTAATCCCACCAAATGCATTTTTTTCCAAAAAACTCAAAATTTGATACCCAAGATTGAAGAAAGTATGTGATTTGATTTTACAGAAATATTTATATCCATATAACCCAAATTAATTAATTCCTAAAATATCACTTCGGTAAATTTATTTTCATATATTTGTACCCTGAAGAAGGCTATTGCATAGCCGAAACATCAGCCATTTAATAAAGAATTGGAACCCACTTAGTTTCTCTTTTTTTTGCATCTTTTAAATATTACAAATTATGTATTTAACATAATTATATTTATTTAGCAACGATTACCGATTACTGGTTTTGGGGCCAAAATGTTTTGGTACGAAACCATCGAGTACGAATAATTTTGAGTACGAAGTCGGCCACTAGCTTCCTGTTTCAGCATCCATTGATCAAGCAGATGATTGAAAATTTATTTGATTTAAATCGACGCCAATCGCAGTTAGACAGGCCGATACAACTTCTCGAATGCCGGCAAAACATTTATTGGACATTGATAGAGGAGACTGAAAGGAAATTTAGCGTGAAACTGGAGGATGCTCCGTCTAGAAAAGAAAATATAAAGGCTGAGCTAGCTTGATAAAAATGATACTTGGTCTTGTTTAACGCTGGTTAACATAGCTAGTGATGTTTTTAGAGAGCTGTAAGATCTCAAATACAACCTTTTACGAACTGTTTATGGCTAATTGATGAATTTCTGAATTATTGCTGTTTTGTGATTTAGTCGGAATTTTTAAGCAGCCTCCATTTTGTTACATCATCTGACCTTCATCCTGGTTCCCAGCTGCTCCATGCACTCCGAAATTGATTGCATATTAAAGAGCTATTTTTAGAACAGTTTAGCCACTACCAATATGAAATTTCTGGTATGTTTTGATGGTGAAGAAGCAAAACCAGTGAAGGTCGCTACTGTAAACGATATGCCTGGATTTGTAAACAATCTTGTTTACTTTATTTTAGAGTTGAACTAGGTCAGAATAAGCCAAAGGAAGACTTTTGGTAAAATATTTAGTTCTTAATAGGATGAATATACTGCCCAGCTTACTATCTCCCGTTTGATAAACATAAATTCTTTGAGTTGTCTCTCTTTGTTTGAATACTCGCTGAGGACATAATTGAGACATAATAGTCTGTGGGTTTTCCAATTAGTAAAAATATCTGACGTCAACGATGACGTTTTTGTCAATATTCATCTTACACCGAGTTTAGTATGGATGGCCAATACAAATCATACCTGTTGTTGAGCTTCACCTAGGTTTATCAAAGACTGCCAAGTCCGTGGCCATTAATAGATGAACTTGTTTGTTTCATTGTGCATGCATATTTTCGTAAATAGATGATCCCCATGGGAAAGAGGTGACGATTATCATTTCGATGTGTGTATTTATATATATTTTCTTTTTATTGCCGTGAATTGTAAATTTTCTGACAGACAATTGTTGCTATGGTGACCGTGTAGTTCTTTGATTATACCAAATATCTTAATTTAAGAGCTACGTTTACGCTAAATATGAAAAAATATCAAATGTCGGATACTGATAGCCATCGGGAACTGATCGCCGACCAGTGCACTAACTTTCAGCAACATAAGCGTTAATTCATGTTAGTTGTGCTCTAAAAAGTTTATAACAATTACCAAGTCTATTTTACATTACACGCATGTCGTGCCGCTATCGACTGTTTTGACTAGCACAAGGTATGCCATTGCTGCAGGATTAATTGTAGTTTTACATGCATTGTGAACTTGCTAGCTTAAAACGTCGACGCCCAGTGATTTTTCTGTCTGAGCCAATAAATTTGGGAAAATTTAGCTGGGTAAGGTATAATTTAGCCTCTATAAATAAAGACCATTTAGTTATAACTTATTGCACCCAGAACTGTGAACTTGCCAATGGCAGACTGGCATGAATCTATTCTATGTGGGAATGTTATTTTATCCTCAAGTTCAGGTTGGTCAAGTCATATGCACCATAATTATTGATTTTATACTTCACTGAAACCACCTGCTGTGTCATGACAGTGTCGCCACCATAGGGATATTTTGTCATCAATCTGATTACCTCACACAAGGTTTCCGATTGTATAAAATTATAATATGGTGGTAAAACTGGGTCATATATATTACAGTTCTGTCATCTAAGAGGGGCCCTTCATAGAGCAGAACCTCTCTACAACCATGCATTCAAAGATGATTTCTACTCTAAATTTAACCTCTAAGCTAGAGGGCTTTAACCTACAAAATGATCAATATTTGCAACATCTAGGTGTTTTTTACTGCCATTCAAATATTATATATATTGTAATTATTACTTGTATATGACCTGTGACCTTATTGTGTAGCTACTTGCTAGTTAACTGTGGTTGGGATAGGGAAATATATGTGGTCTGTGGTCATGCTTGCAGGGTTTTCCCTAGGATTTTTCATACGAGAGCCCCAGGACCCTTAAGATTTATATTTTGGGAGTCCCCGAGAAATTTTGGGGGTCCCTTCATTATATGGTAATGTATTTCAAGCTCATTATTAGCGAGTATCAAATTTATAAAACAGCAATATCAGATTGCTCAATGCACCACAAGACTTAGTGCAACAAATAGCAGAAAGAAATATGTTCTAGCTGAAATAAAAGGGGTCCCAAGGATGCACAGTAATGCAGAAATGAGGGTCCCAAGCCACAAAGTTACGTCAGGGATGCAGAAAACCTGCATGAGGGAAATCCCTGGCTTGTTTTTAGTAGTTTGTTTAGCAGTACTGCCGTCTTCCTCAGCTGGCACCCAGAGTGCACCAGCAGAAAAACAACAGTAATAGATGATAGTGTTGTTTACTTTGTTCGGTGCAATTAGTTGTGATGAATGACATGTGTAATATGATTATGTTCAGATAGTATTTTGGTGTGGGTCTACTAATAATAAATTTGGCACCTGTATTAAGATAGGCAATACTTGCATGTTACCTGTACTAGTTAGGGGGTATTATGCCTCGGTCAAGTTCCTCAGTTGGCAGGGTTCTACAGGTTTTGAAAAGTAAGGATGTTGTCACATAGATAGCTTAGCTGTGTAAATTGAAACAAACAAAAAACAAAAACACTGTTTGCTTTCAAATTAAGAACAGACAAATGCATTGGTGCAAGAAGATGTTCAATCTTCAATGACAATATCTTTCATGTTTGCGAAGTGTCAAAATAGTACAATTTTGCTTTTTGATAGTAAATGTTCACAAAAATGCCTGGGAAAACACATTCGCCCTTGAAAAGTGCTTGCATTTCGATATGAGAATCGTGTTTGAACCATAGTTATTTCGATTTACAAGGCCGTTGTGGTGGCCTAAGTCTGAGCTCTAATTGGAATTTATTGTTGAAGGAAACAGTGTGTAGTGCTTAGGGCATTTATTTAGGAGGTAAGCACAAACTTGTCTTTGGGGGTCAGTTTCAATGATCCCAGTGTCCGGGGACAGTAAATATAATATCTACATTGCCGGTGTCTGTTATTCTGTAAATATGCACTTGATATGCTACCTCCACGGTCAAGTGGTGAGGTCCGGGTGGGGGAGTTCCAGTGTTAGATCCAAGACTGTGTCATAGCATAAATTTGGTACTGGAAATTCTCTTGTGAGACGCTCTGCAGGTTAGGGACTACTGACATCTGTACGCAAACCATCGTTGCGATGGGTAACATCAGGAATGAGGTGTCGTAGGGATTAGTATATGTTGCAAAGTTACGTTTCACAATCAACAAAAAATAAACAATGTTGAGTATGCAAGCCTGATAAAGGTCTGGTATCCATAAGGGAATTAGAATCATTTGGCCTGGAGTCTTAGGGCCTAGAATTTTGGAGGACAAAGCCCATGCCCTGGGGAAAACATGGCCTTTGCTGTGGCGGAAAATTCTAGGCGGCAGTATTTCAGCAGTAATTAAACAATTAAGTACTAAATTCTGGGCTATGGCAAAACCTAGCTAGAATAAATAATTTTCATTTATCAATAAACACTCACAATTACCTCCCTTGTCTATATGGTAGCACCTAGGTGGGGATGGTTTTGTTGAGTGGTATACAATCACCATCCAGGAATTTCAAATTGTTGACATATGAGATTGCGGTTAGCCCTTACAGCCTTAGCGCTAGGTTTTCCTGAAAATCACATATTTTGCTGTGTAACAGCGGATCTTTGGCGCTTTTAGATGGTGATTTGATCCTGTTCCTATGTCGCTACTAACTTAAATGGGGAAAACAGAGCTCTGTAAATTTAAGGGACGCATATATATATGAGAAAGGCATTGTGGCAGCGCTATATGAGAAAGGCCTTATGGCTGCGCTATATGAGAAAGGCCTTATGGTCGCGCTATTGTCCGAGGAATGCTGCTTGGCGCTATATGATATGCTAGAAATGACGTGGGCAGGACCACGCCGCGCGCGCAAGTTTTTTATGGTGACTAGGACAGGAACAAAATTAAGTCATAGGGATTTAAGGTCAACTGGAATCTGCCGCTTGGAATTTTTCCCTCCCTCCAAGGAATAACCTGGAGGGAGAACAAGCATTGTGATCAGTTACTTCCACAAACTTACAGTAATATGTTTACTTGCTATTTCTATGAATTAGATTTATTTGTCATGTGTGGCGATTTGCATAAGCTAATTACATTGAGTTAAACTAACTTGTGTTATTTACTTCTGTTTAGAGGATTTTATCCATGGGTTTTTTCCATGTACATGCTAAGTCGGGAATGACGATCTGACAGAATGTTTCAGAGGGATTACATTGATTTATCATTGTCATTAAATAATACAAATTATGTATTTAACATAATTATATTTATTTAGCAACGATTACCGATTACTGGTTTTGGGGCCAAAATGTTTTGGTACGAAACCATCGAGTACGAATAATTTTGAGTACGAAGTCGGCCACTAGCTTCCTGTTTCAGCATCCATTGATCAAGCAGATGATTGAAAATTTATTTACCCACCCACCCATACCCAAGTTGAAGTGATTTATACAAATTCTGAAGTCTTTGTTAATTCTAATGCTAAAAAAGGTTCCCAGGCCAGTATGCGCATACTACCAATATTGGATTACGGCTTCTGCTATGATTTTTAATGATATTAGATATTATCATGCTTTTTACATTTCAGTTCATGCCGCATAGGGGAGCGTCGCAGAACATTATGCTTACATCTGATCGTTCGAGGAGTAGGATGCTCGGTAGCGCGAGACACGATCATTCGATTGAACTCTCAACAAGGGCATGCCAGTCCCACTTACTAAACAATTCGCTATTGATCGATAATTCATGTTCACAGGATCCATTTACGCAGACAGGACTCTGGATATACTATCATGGGGCGTATTCAGTTTAGTGAATAAACTATACCTGGTAGTTTACGAAGTTTGCTTAACGATACCTGGTATTCTACGAAGTTTGCTAAAACGATACCTGGTATTTTATGACGTTTGCTCTGATTGCAAACATCATCTACATGTTACATTGACTTGCACGGAAATACATGATGACATATTTTATAGATAAAACGCTGCAGTCTTGTGGGATAAAGTGTTTGAAGATCCTATGTATATTCCTAATGATGTCATGGACAAAAATAAGTTCTGCCGATGGTGCCCAGGATCTTGTTGACATACTTGTATCTACTACAAACTTGTTGCTTCAAGCCTTCAACCATGTGTCAAACCACCATTCAATTACTTTGATGTCAGAGTGTTTTAAATGTTTGCTACTCCAAGTATATATCTAGACAACAAGATGCGAATGTCCACTAGATCTATAACTCTTAATATGCTTACTGTGCAGTCTTTATAATGTTAACCATACTTTGACAGTGTTGTGTAGCTATACTACATCTTGTGAATCAATTTATTCTGAATACAATACTTAGTGCTTTAAGTACAGGACTATTTACAAGGACATATTAATGTCGCAATGCGGAAAATTCTAGGCGGCAGTATTTCAGCAGTAATTAAACAATAAAGTACTAAATTCTGGGCTATGGCAAAACCTAGCTAGAATAAATAATTTTCATTTATCAATAAACACTCACAATTACCTCCCTTGTCTATATGGTAGCACCTAGGTGGGGATGGTTTTGTTGAGTGGTATACAATCACCATCCAGGAATTTCAAATTGTTGACATATGAGATTTCGGTTAGCCCTTACAGCCTTAGCGCTAGGTTTTCCTGAAAATCACATATTTTGCTGTGTAACAGCGGATCTTTGGCGCTTTTAGATGGTGATTTGATCCTGTTCCTATGTCGCTACTAACTTAAATGGGGAAAACAGAGCTCTGTAAATTTAAGGGACGCATATATATATGAGAAAGGCATTGTGGCAGCGCTATATGAGAAAGGCCTTATGGCTGCGCTATATGAGAAAGGCCTTATGGTCGCGCTATTGTCCGAGGAATGCTGCTTGGCGCTATATGATATGCTAGAAATGACGTGGGCAGGACCACGCCGCGCGCGCAAGTTTTTTATGGTGACTAGGACAGGAACAAAATTAAGTCATAGGGATTTAAGGTCAACTGGAATCTGCCGCTTGGAATTTTTCCCTCCCTCCAAGGAATAACCTGGAGGGAGAACAAGCATTGTGATCAGTTACTTCCACAAACTTACAGTAATATGTTTACTTGCTATTTCTATGAATTAGATTTATTTGTCATGTGTGGCGATTTGCATAAGCTAATTACATTGAGTTAAACTAACTTGTGTTATTTACTTCTGTTTAGAGGATTTTATCCATGGGTTTTTTCCATGTACATGCTAAGTCGGGAATGACGATCTGACAGAATGTTTCAGAGGGATTACATTGATTTATCATTGTCATTAAATAACATGCATGTATGTCTGCTTTTTTCATACCATAATCACGACTGTTTTTACATTGTTTTTGCTTTAAAGATATACAAAACCTATTTGGGGTGGTATTCAATATTGATCTTACTAGACTTAAGAATAAGGACAACCAATCAGATAACACTATTTTCAACTCTTGATCAGTAACAGGTCATATGATTGGCTATCCTTATTCTCCAATTAAATAAGATCAATATGGAATACCGACCCTAAACATTTTCCTTTTTAATTTTATTTAAATCTTTTGTTTACACACTGGCTAAATCATCTATAGTTCAAACAATTGGCATATAACTTCAGCTGAAAATATGCCACATTATTACATAACAAAACTATCAAAATACTTTTTTTGTACAAAAATGTTGGACATAGCTTCAAGCACATTGGCATGGGATGGAATATGACAAATGTGTATGGTCCATATTAATATGATGATGTCATGTACGAAGACATATATATATTATTTCAGCATATTGCACATGCAAGATGTGGACAATTACCACTGAGCAATCTGATCTGTATTCAAGACAATATAAACAAATAGGTACAGTAAAACTTTCTTAAGACGAGCATCGTTATGACGAGCACCAGGCTTATTTCGAGCAAAATTTCAAAATATATGTTGTATACTTATATCACAATGCTATGTCGAGCTCCCGGTTTATTTCGATCATTTGGCTTGTCCCGAATAGTCCTCAATATAACAAAGTTTTACTGTATATAATAAATTAATTTATCACATGTCTTTCCTGGTTTCCCAGTAATAGTACAATTAACGTCACTTTCTCTGTCGACTCTTGAGTTTAAGAATTGGTTGTAGTTCCAGACCCATATGTCTCAAGGATAAATAGTGGTTAAAATATCGGTCCAAATTCCAGGTTAAAGTTGTGTCTATGGAATAATGGGTTAAATAAAAGCAGTTTACATCATTCCTGGATTCATCTTTAGATATTTTATTTTGTCATTTCTTAACTCTTGGCTGACAATTTTGTAGCGGTAAATGTTATTTTGGGATTTTCTATATCACACTTGGATTGAACCAGTCTGAGTTCCATCTGGGCTGGTGTGGGCTGGTTGCCAGGTCCTGCCGCAGCTGTAAGGCAAAAAAAAATTAACGACAAAAATAATCACAATACATTTTATCTACTGTAAAATCATTAATTTGACCCTTGGTTCTATTACCTGAAATACAAATTCACAAATTAACATCCCATCGAAATGATCTTTTACCAAAACCACAAAATTTCGTCCCAATCAAATTAAATGAATTCTACAGTATAACAATTTATTTCAGGTTAGCATGATTCACACAAGTGCAGATTGATGATCCTTGGCCCAACTGTTCTCGAGTAATTGATCGATAAACATTAATTGTATTCTATTTATTTCTGTTTAAGGTCACAGCCACCTTGACATACTGACGTCAAAACCACTATCAGTCAACCATGTAAAGTTTGAAGATCCAGGGTCAAATCTATCTTAAGAGCTATTGAAAGGAAACCATTTGGTAGTTTGATTTACACTAAAGGTCAGAGTAACCTTGAACTACTGACCTCAAAATACTAGGTTCCATCTACTGTTGACTGTCAACCTCCATTTGAAATTTGAAGATCCTGAACCCACCCCTTCTTGAGTTATTGGTTGGAAATCATTAATTTTGATATATGTATATATGTTGAAGTCAGAGTAAGCTTGACCTACTGACCTCAAAATAGATAGAGGTCATCTATTGTTGTAGTCAACCTCCATGAAAAGTTTGAGGATCCTAGAACGGATATATCATGGTCTACCCACTGACTAACTGGCAGTATAATGACCAAGCATACACAGACTTACCATTAGCAGCCATCAATGTTCGTTTTATCACAGCTTGTGTAGTAGACACAGTTTTCTCAAACGCAGTCTGAAAGCATAGAAGTTATATACAATAAAAGACAGTCTGCAGACAGAGACCATTATCACTAAACCTGTTAGCATAGCCCCCAGAACAATAAAGACCACTGCTACAAAATTTGTCAGCAAAGACCACCTTGATCAAAGCTAAAGCCCTCGAGCCATTATCTCCGCGCCGGGGATTTTATCACTCAATGCCACAGTGTGCCCAGTTATTATGGTCGAGCCAGGGATATTATCACTCAATGCCACAGCGTGCCCAGTTATTATGGTTGAGCCAGGGATATTATCACTCAATGCCACAGCGTGCCAAGTTATTATGGTCGAGCCAGGGATATTATCACTCAATGCCACAGCGTGCCCAGTTATTATGGTCGAGCCAGGGATATTATCACTCAATGCCACAGCGTGCCCAGTTATTATGGTCGAGCCAGGGATATTATCACTCAATGCCACAGCGTGCCCAGTTATTAATCTCAAAATCAAACACAGCTAGTTTGATATACACGAAAAAGGCTAATTTCACATGCTATGTTAGATTAAAGTATCTCAAAATCCCAAAAGGATTCAAAACCCTCCAGACTCTCCGAATGTTTCTTACCTTTAAATCATTATCTTTATGCATCCATCCCAAGAGACAAGAAGCAAATAAATCACCGGTACCAACAAATATTGCTTGCAGATACGGCATTTCTATCCTGTAACACTTTTTTACTCCATCTGTAGGAAAAACAAATGTTAGTACTATAAAATCATTTAATTTCGTTGGGACGAAATTTCGTGGTTTTGGTAAAAAAGACAATTTCGTTGGGACTTGAATTCGTGGATTTTGCATTTCAGTTAATAAAACAAGAATCAAAATTTATATGTTCGTTGGGATTAAAGTTCGTCGTTGAGGTGAACCACGAAATCAACAATATTTAATCCCCCACGAAAATTAATGATTTTACAGTATATTATACCCATACCTGCCAAGTACTCCTATTAAAATGGAGTTACTCCTATTGCTGGTTTTCGAAGTTTGCCTTACTTTGAACAATGGTACATTTGATTCATTTTATGATCTTCTGTCCCATATTCATAACAGCTAGAAGTAATATCTTCCTTTTTTATGCATCTAAATCCCTTTTAAACCACATTTAAAAGCACCGCCAACGTGTCTGACTAAATTTTCAAGCCATTCTTTCTCTAGGTTTCCCTTAGCCCAGCTGCTGACAAAGATCCTGCAATTCGTGAAAAGCTTACATATTTTCCCTTAGCATGGTGTATCAGTATAGAAATAAAATATGTACGGCCATTTTGTTTTTGAAGAGAAGCAAAATTTGTCTTGGGTCTGTAGTCAAAAGTCACATGGCATTGCTACACTGATCTTGTACCCAACAATAAAATATTAGTAAGTATAAATCACTGAGACATGATATCTACCTTTGATAGTACTAGCCAGAGCTACAAGTATTCCCTCTGAGCCTAGGTTAGTACTGCTGAACACAACGGTCTTTGGTCCCTTATCATGTAAACATTGCATCGCTTTCAGTGCATCAGCTTCAGATTGGATCTTTATACCTGTCAGCAATCTGCAATAACAAAACTAGAATGTAAACATTGCATTACTTTCAACACGTCAGCTTCCAATTGGACCTTTATACCTGTTGGCAATCTGCAATAACAAAACTAGAATGTAAACATTGCATCGCTTTCAGTGCATCAGCTTCAGATTGGATCTTTATACCTGTCAGCAATCTGCAATAACAAAACTAGAATGTAAACATTGCATCGCTTTCAACACATCAGCTTCCAATTGGACCTTTATACCTGTCAGCAATCTGCAATAACAAAACTAGAATGTAAACATTGCATTGCTTTCAACGCATCAGCTTCAGATTGGATCTTTATACCTGTCAGCAATCTGCAATAACAAAACTAGAATGTCAACATTGCATTACTTTCAACACGTCAGCTTCAGATTGGATCTTTATACCTGTCAGCAATCTGCAATATCAAAACTAGAAGGTTTTTTGAAAAGAAAGTGTGGGTCTCACACAAAGGGTCATAACTCCAGCAATATGTGGGAAATATGATAAAATCATATGTGGCTGAGCAAGCCAAGGTCTTAATAATTGGTCCCAGGATTGTTATACGACAATGGGGGCATTGTTTTGTTCAGTACAGCACAAACTGCTCAGCCATGAATTATAAAATGTCAGATCTTTCTGAATAAGTGTGTGGTGGACTGCGAATTATATTCAAGCTTCAGAAAAAGCTTTATCTGCAGTTGTTCAAGCTGACAAGCACTAATTTTGAGGTTTTATTGAGCACGCAAATATAATGAAAATTAAACCCTTGCAAAAAATTCTGCTTTTGAAAGAACATACTCAGCTTCAAACTGGTTTGGTGTGACAAGATCTGCTTTAGGTATGATAACATCTCTGTAGACAGGCATCAGTTCCTCTGATACATACTGTACATGCTTGGTCTCTACTACCAATAAATCAGCAAATAGGCACAGATGTCACTCGAAATTATCATGTTGTTTGTGCTTATGTTTTGGTTTTACAAGAAAATCACAACTTTTTGTCAGTTGTGGTGTTTGCATATGAATACAAAACCAGTATAACTAGGCCATATTTGTTTGCACCTACATGTGAATTAAGTGGAAAACTACCTTGCACAGAGCACAGGTCACTGTATAGTTGAAAACGAAAACGAAAAAAGAATTTTTTTTTTTCGTTTTCAATGATACAGTACAGTAACCTATGGCACAGAGTTCCAGATATCAACTATTGAGTACTGTTATGTTGTACTATATTACAGGTATATCTAGTGTATATATCATGGTGGAATGTCACTGTTGTTACACCACAATATCAACTAGTCAACTTTAATAGAACAATGTTAAATATTGGTCAAACACAATCTATAAATGCCGTTATAACCAGTGACCTGATGGCTGTGTATGTGGAAGGATCGGGTTTTGTTATTGAACCAGGTTAGTACAAAGTCATGTAGTTTGTTTGTGATTTCAAGCATATCTCTATTTGGCTAGTTCAATTATTAGAGCACTGGCCTTTCAGCTGTGATTGGACTAAGCTCAGTTGGTTGATAGAGTACTAATCGTCTGTTAGAGACCTGCTACTTCAGTTGATTAGCAACTAGTGGAGCAGTCACCAGGCTGTAAATTTACAAAATTTGCTAACGTCTCCTTTGGAGTAAACTTTTGCCTACGAAGAAGAAAGTCACATGCCAAATGACTCAAGTTCAATATTTGCCTAGTTTAAAATATCTTCTTATACAGTACATATTGCAGTTTATGCACTTTATTTTGAACTGGCTTGTATTTAATTGTTAAAAAAAGTCCTGATGTTCCCCCTACTTTGTCTGCAAGAATTCTTGTTTTTGTCTGTAGGTTTTGATCTAAAATGTTTCCAGTATCATTCTATATTTGTTTGAACATGTGTTTTATATTCTAGTATCTGATTTGCAGGTCAGATAGCAGTATACGTTGGTGGACAGATACCCAACCAGAAAACCAAAGTACCATCAAATGTTCTTCGTGCTTTTTTCACAGTCACTTGATCTCCCTGTGACTGCATAATAAATGACTTACCTCTAGTGATGTTGACTTCGGATCACTCTACCTTCAGTGTTTATCTGTGATACTTACTGTTTATATCAGATATATGCTACATGAGTTTACAGGGCCATATCCAGATACACAGAGGCAAATGCACTGAGGCAAATATTTTCTAGGGCATATTTGAAGCATTTTTTCTTCAAAAGCATGCTCATTTTGGTATTATTTCTCCAATTTTCACTGTGTCAAGTGCCTCTGTATGCCACAGCGTGGCTATGGCTATATGCCTGGTTTATAACATAATGTTGTCTTTGAAGAATAAGGTCATAAGTGTTGCTCATAATATTATAAGGTCAATTTACCATTGGCTGTGGCATAGTATGTAGTGTCGCGACATGGACCCACACTTCTCACTTAATGTCTTCAAAAGTTTCATGTACATGTATCTCATATGGGAGCACTGACTATTGTAAAATCATTAATTTTGTTGGGGGGGTAAATTTCATGGACCACGAAATCAAATCCCATGGAATTCTCATTTTAACCCTTGTATTTCTTACAATGTACCTGAAAGAAATGCAAAAAATGTGAATTAATGTCACATCGAAATGGTCTTTTTTACCAAAACTACTAAATTTCGTCACATCGAAATTAAATGATTTTACAGTATGTGGCTGTGTGATTTGAGATAGCCAAAGGTAACTTAAAGCCTTTCTGCCTTTAAGTGCGAGTAAAACTGTGCATTTTGCATGATGGAGTAATGATATTTCATAATAATTAACATTACTGTATTGGAACATGTATTCTATTGATGTAAACATGCATGTAAACTGATGGGCAAAAGTGCCTTATGTTTTCAAATAAACATATACATTCCAACTTTTCATCATTTGTCTTTTCTCTTTTTACAAACAAATATCTTGAAGAGGAATTAATGTAAGTTTAAAAAAAAATGTTTTCCGTGGTTAATTTAGTATTTTCATTATACATGTATGACTATTGAAATAAATTTAGTTATAACAAACCTTATAAGATTCAAACATTTTCAAAACCTTGTTTAATATCGAAATCACATACTGTAAAATCATTAATTTGGGGGGATTAAATTCCGTGGTTCAACTTCAACCACAAAATAAAATTCCATTGAACAATTACAAATGTATTTTGATTTTTGAATTTATTTCCTGAAATGCAAAATCCACAAATTAACATCCCATTGAAATGGTACCTTTTACCAAAACTACGAAATCAGTTTGTCCTATTGAAATTAAATGATTTTAAAGTAATGTCAAAATAGCAGGTTTTCCTGGAGAATGGCTCATATGATGCATGCAATTACAGTCTCAGCAGGCCCGGATCCAGAAATTTCTGAGTTGGGGGGCACGAGGTATGTACGGGATTCCGGGGGGGGGGGGCATTTCCTTAATATGTGTGTGAAAATGCACAGGAAGGGGTACATTTGTAGATGTGGGGGGATCCATAGTTACCTTTTTTATGTTATCGGCGTCAACATGTACAATGTGTATGTTCGTGCATATTAGTAAGTGTTCAGATACATGTAGTGTTTGTATATACCAGCTTTCATCCTTTTGGCCATTGGAATATTATAACATAAGTAGTCGGGTCCAGGGGCATACTCCCCCGGGAAAATTTTCAAAGCAATGGATGAATCTAGTGCATTCTAAACTATGTGGGAGCCCTGAAATATCTTTTTATTTTCTTAATTCTGAGAGTTAACCTTAATGGTTTAGTAATGATTATTTAACAGTCAAAAGGAAATATAATGAGCTGGGGCAAAATTTCTGTTGTAATTGATTTCTGTGATGCAACAGCTACGTATTAACATATACATGTATATTAAAAATATTCTGCAAGTGAAGCGAGCACGAAAAATGCCCATCTTACAAATACTTTTTCATCTAGAACATAAGAAAAAGTACCCATGTTATTTAGAGATATGTAAGACTAGTTTAGGCCGAACATTATACATTTGATCTGAATTATTGAGGAGGCAAAACTATGTATGACTCCTTGTTCTGACATCGGGGACCAGACCCCTGCAGGTCCCATGACTCCTACACCCATGAATTGTGACCTTCAGAAGCATTTTTTGTATATTTTAAGTGCTCATTCGCTTGGTCAAAATAGTCAATAAGTTCATTGCTTTTTCTGGTGAAATATTTTACAAGATATATTATATATTTACAGTTTATAAGTATAAGTTTTGTAGACATACTGTCAGCTAGTTAACCCACATAATACGATAGAACAATGGTACCTATGCTGTTCTATGTACATGTACATATGTCTTTCAGACGTAATTATCAGTTCAGTTTTTAGAAACATTGTTTTTATCGCCAAAGTCATAACATTCTTCAAAGGGCACGGAATAAAAACACATTTCAAACAATAGTAATTGTTGTACACCTATAAAGTCTGTGGCAGTCGCTTTCAACACATTATTCTTTGGGTTTTTTTTGGCCCCCGTGAATCAGTGTAACGGCAATAATGAACAATCTGGGCTCGTCGTAAGAAGTACCATTCGCAAACTTTGATTAAGGTGGGAATATGGCGTATTAATTACTTCATTTTCTGTAGGATAGTCGTAATATTTATTTAAAGTTATTTTCTTTCATTTCATTCAGGAACAAAATAAAGTGTGTCTGTTCAATATCTGTTTTATTATTTATAAATATATTCAAAGTGCAGCCAACTGGGGGGGGGCACGGGCCCTCGAGCCCACTGCCTGGATCTGTGCCTGCTCAGAGAGTGCTTTACAACCACAATTTTACAATCTGGATCACCATTTTTTCAATCACAATTTAGACATTGTAAAAATGATTTGGAGGGCAAAAGTATGCAAGTCAAAACAACACTTATAGAATATATTAAATGTAAATAAATATATAATAAAATACAACCAGTCCATTGTAAAACAAGTTGAAATATACAGCATTATACATGTATGTTAACAGGAATAATATCAATTTAGGTCTGAAAAATTTAATATTTATATATATAACAAGTCGATTGTGAAACAAGTTAAAATATACAGCATTACAAGTTAACAGGAATAATATTAATTTAGGTCTGAAAAATTATCAAGATTTTGTGTTACCATTAAATACGCAAAATAAAAGGAGCACACACTCACTAATGACTTCCCCAAAGCTTCCCGTAGACCACAATGATTTTTTCTGATATCTTCCAATGGTCATTAATAAAATCGGGAGTACATCGTCGAGGCAAAAAAGTTCAAAGGCTTTACAGAGATTTAAAGTTATAGAAACTATCAGCTTATGACATTTTTGTAGGTATTGTTATATTGAAGGTGTTACTCCACAGAGGGCTGCTCTGGAGAGGTTGTACAATATTTACAAAGGAATGTCCTCTATATTGTTGGTTGAGCATTTCTGACAAACAAACTTCTAAAATCTGATCGGAACTGGGTACTACTATAACAATAGACCAAGAAATTGAGACAGTTATTCAGAAAAAGCGTATTAATGGAGAAAATACGAAGATACATCACAATAACAGGTGCCTCGGGAAATATTCTGTGCATGTGATTATATGTATATAGCAGTGAAGGGATTATGGATACTGCGAGTAAGCCACCACAAGCCAGAGAGAACTTTGTGAACATGGCAACACGTTGCTTACTATGCTTCTTGCTAATAGTGTTTGCACGATTGCTCAGACACAGCTTTATTAGAATCATAATGTTACACGCAATTATGATACTAAATGGAACCACACACAACACCCACACTGAGGATACTTTAGCCATAACTCTCCAGAATTCACGGTAGCCTTCTCGAGCACTGCAGTATTGACCAGATTCGTTGCTTTCCAAAACAAAAGCAAAGCTGTTTACGCCAATTAGTAACAAGCTCAAAACTATGAATGCAACCTTTGCCCGAGTCTTTGCACCTTTTGGCGTAAATGATAAAGGAAAAGTTAGGCTTAGACACCTCTCTATAGAGATACATATGACTAACCAGGAGGACAGTTGTGGCGCATAGAAAAAGAAGAAATTTGTCATACCACATGTGTGAAAAAGAAATGATTTGAAAATATGGTAAAATATATGACACCAGCATCCCGATACAAGGGCAAATATGTCACTAACGGCAAGTAATTTGAAGTATAACGAACAGGCGATGTTGCTACATTGCTCACCCTTTATCCATACAATAAGGGAAATGATATTTCCCGCCAAACCTATCAAAATCTGCAAACCAAGAAAAACGTACGTAAAATAATAAAGGAACTGCTGAACCCTAAGCTGATTTTCATTTAAGTCACTATCTGAACCGTTCGACGCATCTAAAGAACCATTGTCATTAAATAGTTCCGTCTGGTTGAGAAGATGTAGTGAAATGTTACCCGCTGTCATATTTTGTAGTGCTGTTCGTAGTTCTTGTAGATTTTCCCCGTCATATCGAGGCAATCCCTATTGGGATACCAGTCTCTGTTCAGGATATCAAACAAACATAATATTCAAAGGTAGTTTATTGTCCCGCAGTTTCACGAGTGTAGTAACTTAATTAAGATTGTTAAGCACTATTCTTTCAATAAATATTTAAAGCATCAAACACAGAAAAATGACCAGTAATTGATATATTCTTGCATTAATTTTGAAAGTACCTACTTATTAACTCATTGCATAATAATCCATATGTCCCACTCTCAATCGAACATTTAAAAATCTGTATTATGTTCAAAATGCCACAAATAATGCCACACAATATCCATCTTGGTTTGACAAGAAGAGATCAAACTATGAATGAGTTAGCTCCCTGATTACACAAGCATGGCTAACTATATCGCATTCTATGAATTGTTCCAAACCATCACAAGCTGTCTCTGTCTAATACACGTATAGCAAGCTTAATGGTACAGTCCTTAAACTGTAGTTTGTAGTCCAGTGACTGTCTAATACATGTTAAGCAATCTTTATGGTACAGTCCTTAAACTGTAGTTTGTTGCTTAGTCTGATTGATTGTTGTTGTTACAACCTGATGAAGCCATATTGGCAAAACTTTGATGAATCACTTATACCCCTATTTTACAATTTTGTTCACCAGCTCATACACACGGGGATGAGTCACACTAGTTCCTAATTTCCTATCACAACAAAAACGAACAATTTCGGAAGCTGAGACTTAGCTATTAACCTGCTCAACACTGTTATGCACATTCCGGTATAAGTAGATTCTCCAACATGCTGGAATGCTGTTCACAGGAATCGAGTCGTGATAATTTCCAACAAAATCGGAGGATAGAGCTTAGTGCTATTTGCTAAAATCGACCATTTTCCCATGCATGGAATGAGAAAATACCTACACAAACGCACTCATCAGTATTTTTCTATGCATTGATGGCACCAGCATCAACTATATGTGTGTCTGTAATTATATTACATAATTACTCAGTAAAATGCCAACTAGCAAATATGGTAGCTATATATATAGATTATATTTATCATTTCATGCGTATTACGGTAATCAATTGCTTTTTTTTAGTAATTCACTGTAATAACCTATTAAGGACATAATATGTATGTACATACATAGATATAGGCTAGGAATTTGATACAGGGCTTTGCTATTGCTAACATATGCATTGTACACTTTGTATTCTATTTCGAAAAGAGTATTTGACTGTGTCTAATCTGAGTGAACCTTGTGTAACATATATTATTTATGTTGACCATCTTGGGTGCCATCTTGGATTTCTGGGTCCTCACCATACGTTGACAATTTAATGCCCGCAGTTCTTATACCACAGACCTAGGCGAACATTTTGGTATATAAAATTGCTTGTTCTACTGGAGTTGTCACCCCATCCCAAATATCACCAATTGTCACCCCACTAATAATGTTGTTGCCCCTCGAAATGAAATGGCCAATTTACAAAGGAGTACATCATTAATTGTACCTTTCACTGTGCTAACTTCATAAACCAAAATTAATGGAATGGCCATGCTATAGTTCAGTGACTAAATAATATGTAATACCCCAGTATTGGCTGTGCTAACTTCATGAAAGCTCCGCAAGTCAGATGTTGCCTGAGTCAGTGCAATATATAGGGGCCGGTATTTATTTTGCAATTTGTGTTTAGCCTTAATTGCTTTTATATAGAAAACTCTTTTTGTATGTCTTCTTCCACACTGCTTCTTATCAAATATAAACCTGCATACACATGCAGTTTGAAGTTGTTTGAAGTTGTTTGAAGTTTAATGCAGTTTAATGCAGTTTACAGTTTTATTGGTATAATCGGCATGTGAAATGCCTTTGACCATTTACACCATAACAATACAATGTCAAAGTGACGCCTGTGGACACGAAATGCTATAATACATCAATCAAAGGGAATTAATTATCATCTATTGACTTAAAACAGCAATATAAATTTAATGCATTATGAAACAATTAAATCAGCAATACACTCAGAAACAGAGAAACATGGGAAATATGGAAGATGATTAAATCAAATATTGCGGCAGGGGGAATAATGGATGATAAACAGCCGAGCAAGTTATTGTACTGTAAAATCATTTAATTTTAATGGGATGAAATTTCGTGGTTTTGATAAAAAGACCATTTCAATTGGACGTTAATTCGTGGATTTTGCATTTCTGTTAATAGATACAAGGGTCAAAATTATTGTTTGTTTGGATTTGATTTCGTTGTTCAAGGTGAAGCATGAAATCCACGAAATTTAATCCACAATGAAAATTAATGACGTTTAAGTAATATGAAGACACCTTTGCCCAATTAGGCCAAAATAAAATTATAGATGTCTGTTTCCGGTCTCTTGCCACAAAAAATTAGGGTAACGAGGTAGTTAGGCAGTGTTTTATGTTTGTTTTTGTTTTAAATATTATTAAATACAACCATATTCTGCAATGCTATGTGAAAGTATCGTTAATTAAAGTGTATAGAGCTATATCGGACGATATTTTTTTTAAATGTTTTAAAAACTGAAAAACAATTATGCTTTCATATCCATTAGATCATTTTTCGCTTCAGTTTTAACAGAAACTCTCTGTGGGATTTATTGGACATGCAAACTATCCATTTTCATACGAAAGTGTTCTAGAACACCCTTTGAAATTATAAGAATCGTCTATTTTTCGACGATTGAATCATATTACCCTGAACCCATCCAAAGTTTTAATTTGTAATTAAGGTAGTCTAGTATCATACTAAAAACGATGCAAGTAATTATTTTGACATTAAATGACTGTTAAAATATAGCTCTATACACTTTAATGCTTTCAGTTAATTGAAGTGTTTGATCCTGCTTTTGTTACTGTACCTGTTCATAAGAATCACATGATGGTTTATACGAGGCTATATATGGCCCCATTCTCGGGAATTACGCCTGCAAAACACAATTTGTTTTTCTTTTGGAGAAAAAAACTTTAGGGTCGGGGCCAAAATGTAGGTTGGGTCGGGCAACCAGCAACAGACATATTTTCTTTTGGCCTTAGCTGTTCTTATATCATAAACCAAATGAAATAGCCATAGTTCAGGTACAAAATTAATAATGCATCATTCCACCATCGACCCCCCCCTTTGACACCAAACAAGATGATATGTCCATTTTTAGAAAGACATTATTACAGCACCACTTTTAGGGTCTTAAATCATGAAACAAAACGATAAAGTTGTATCCACGTTATAGTTGTGTCAAAAAAGAAGACACCATTGCAGATCACTGCGCCATGCACTGTTCTTGTAAATCGCAAAGCAGAATGATATTCACGTACAAAACAGTACACTGATTTGTCATTGGCTGCCTGATTTAAATAATTAAATGATGGTCAATTTAAGGCATGTTAATATAACGCCATTGAAAGCCCTAAAAACGTAAATGTATAGTTCAGTCACAAGAGAAATAAGTTCTTAGCATGATTGGCAGTCTAAAACCTTAACACCTGACCAAATGACGTTTTTTGTTCAGGTTGAGCATGGAACCATTGAGTGTTTTAAATGTGTAAATCTATTGTTCAGTTAAAACAAATAACTCAATTACAGCATTGGCTGATTAAATGAAAACTTCAAATGATATGTCCACATTATAGTTCTGTTACAAAAGAAGACATCATGGCACCATCCACACGGTTTATAGTTCCCGAAACCATGGACGAATGGTCACTCAGTAGGTATAACATGGGAGACACGACTTCGTTATACTCTGGTAAACGTTTCATTGGCGTCTTTTCAAGAAACATTCTGTCGACAGCTAGTCCATTTGCAATATGGGCTTTCACAGATTCAGTTAACACTAGAGTTGGGTTGATGGAGTTGACTCGAATATTGTAGGGACCAAGTTCTAGCGCAAACTGTTTGGTCACCATATCAAGACCTGCTTTGGTCATGTTGTATGCCAATTGGGTAGGAAACGCCTGTAAAGCCATAACACTCGACATGTTTATAATAGAACCAGATTTCTTCGAATCCACCATTTTCTGGCCAACAACTTGAATGGCATTAATAGATCCTAATAGATGCACGTTGATTAGTTTGTCCAAGTTCTCCTTAGTGACATTAAGAACAGGACCTGACAATTCGTCAGTGATACCAGCATTATTGATAAGTCCATCTAGCACTTCTATGTCTTGCAGTTTAGCTCGGAGCTCATCCCAGTCACCAACGTCAGCTTGTATTGGATGGATGTTGGGGCATTCGGCAGCAAGACTTTCCAGTGGCTCCATAGACCGGCTAAGCGCGTACACTTTACATCCATGTTCACTTAAAGTTTTAGACAAAGCTCGACCTATACCACGTCCAGCACCGGTGACAAGGTACTTCCTCCCAGCTAAATCAAATGCCATCTTGCCAATGTTAACTCTCCTTGTTATAATAGTTAACCCTCTCACGCAGCAAAACAAAAGTTATCTAAATCTATGTAGTAGTGTTGTAAGATTATGACAGTGCTCTAATTTGAAGACCAGGGTCATTAGATGTAATATCAGTACATGTAGTTCACATGTTATATTCATATCGTGATGTACAATTACTACATTGTAGTTAATACATTGACACACTGAGCCAAACAAAGGTTATCTAAACTAAGGCAAGATTGGGTGATTGTGCTCTAATTTAAAGAGCTTTAACCTTACTCAGTGTCATTGGACTTTTTATCAGTAATGTTAAAGAGGCGTTCCCTATACTTTCGATCTTTTAAACCAATTCAGGAATATTATACATTAAATTAGGATCATTATTGCTTAAACTCCTTAAATTTTCAACGAAAGGCTCCCACTAATTACCGAGAAAAAAATGAAAATATATTTACGTTACGAGCCAAGACAGCCATCACTTGAAGCGATAAATTATCGTTGGTGATTTGAATATATTTTTGACATTATAGACATGTTTGCACACTTTCTTCTGACAACTTATGATAATTTATAGTGCTTTGTACATTTAGCTCATTTAATGTGATAGTAGAGAAAAATATGCTAGTTATAGGGAATGCCTCTTTAATGGTATGTATATAATGTATATAGAGTGTGATGTATAATTTCTATCCGTGTTAACAGACAGATAATTATCATAATTATAATGGCCCATATTTCATTTTAAAGGTGAATAGACAAGTAGCTGTCTATAGGCAAAGACAGACAACAGTAACATTAAACAAGAGGACCAAGTTGGCCCAGTATTGCTCACCTGTGTATATTGGTCAGGCAACACCTTTGCAAACTGAACCTTCAGGCCATACCAAACCGTTTCTTCGTTTCGCGTCCAAAGACAGATAGGTTTGAACATCTTGGGAACGAAAAGACAAGTTTGTAACCTCTTATATCTTCAAAATCCATTGAAATATTGCTTTCATACTTGTTCACCATTATATACTTGTTCACCATTATGTCCTAAACCCCTTAACAAGAGTAGTTTTCACACAAACAAGTTTTCAGTTATTTCATTAAGTTATTATGTTTGACAATGCTTAAAAGCTATAGCTCGACCAGATTAAACTGACACTGATAAAACTCCGTAAAACTTGTCCGGCTGTGCTCGGTTGTAATCGACTTGTATGCTAAATTATTATAAACCGTTATCTCCGGACTTTTACGAATTATGCAAGGAGTCTCAGTTTAATCTGGTCAAGCTATATATGTGTTAGTCATAATATTGATCAGGATTGAAGCCGTTATGCATTGTTTTTTTAGTCTCAGGATAGCTAGATAGGTTTTTCGAATTTATAGTGGATGCTAAACAAAAATACGATTTGGTATGGCCTTATTTCGGTTGACAAAGTTATCTTTTTGTAATGATTGGTGAGATAAAAAGGTGAACTGGTTTTTATTTCATGACCCTAATCCAGCTTATTTAATGTTTAATCTTATTATAAATTATAGTACCAGTAACAATAGACTAACAAATCTTTTTCAATTTTTTATTCATATACATGTGTCATACAATAATTGTAACGTATTTCATGAACATACACAGTACATCAATATTGATTTGGCTAATGTAATACTGTAAAATCAGTTAATTTCATTTGGACGAAATTTCATGATTTTGGTAAAAAGACTTGAATTTGTGGATTTTGCATTTCAGATAATCCCCCACAAAAATTAATGATTTTACAGTAAATCCTTAACTAGAATGAGTACAGTCACCTAGTACAATCTTGTCACAATATTTATAAAACAATTACTGTAAAATCTTTAACTTTCGTTGGGGATTATATTTTGTGGTTCACCCTCAACCACAAAATCCAATCCCATTGAACAATAATTTTGACCATTGTATTTATTAACTGAAATGCAAAATCCATGAATTAACGTCCCATCAAAATTGTCTGTTTTACAAAAACCAGGAAATATTTCATTCCAGCGAAATTAAATGATTTTACAGTATTGGTTTTACAAAAACACTTTCCAAATATTACAGACTAGAAAGTTTTTGGGATAAGAATAATTATGCTTTTATTAATTGTAAGTTCACCACGAAACACCCAACTTTTCAGACAATTTGCACAGCTAAGCTTGGTACCAACAATAAATGTGAAATTTAGGTACATCTCTAGTGAAATTCCATTGAAATTCGCAAATGGTAAACTAGAGCAAGCACAGAGTGTAGCAATACCATGCAATACTTATAGCTATTTTGCCTTTGAAGTGAAGCAAATTACCTCTTGGTACTGTAGCCAAAAGTCAATGAAGCAAATTTCATCTTGACACTGTAGCCAAAAGTCATGTGGTATGTTACACTGAGACAGACGTCCGGCACAAAAATGAAGATTTCCCCCATATGATGTGGTAGACTAACATATGATCAATAATAATTAATATATCTTTGTACAATATTTATATATCACACTTCGCAAGACAATTATATCTTCGTACAATATTTATATATCAAACAAAACAAAATATTTTATGACTTCTATGAGTTTTTATCCAAGGATATACAAACACAATTCATGATAACATGACTTTTGTATTAATTAATAATACTGTGAAATCATTTAATTGCGTGGTTTTGGTAAAAAAGATAATTTCGTTGGGACTTGAATTTGTGGATTTTGCATTTCAGGTAATAAAACAAGGGTCAAAATTAATGTTCGTTGGGATTAAAGTTTGTGGTTGAGGTGAACCACGAAATTTAATCCCCCATGAAAATTAATGATTTTACAGTATTACTAATATATTGATTTTGATATGGTATCTTTATTCATCCTCCCATCATTAAGTAACAATTAAGACCTAAAAAGTAGGGCTGTAATGGTACATTCACCTCACGATATGATATGTACCGTCATTTTTTCTAACGGTTTGGTATATTTCAGTATGATACAATATTCTCTAACAGCAGCTTTTAAAAATACTACAATTTTTAAGTGACAATGAATTTGTTGATTCTATAACAGCAATTATTATGTGGCTATCAACTATTTTGAATGAATTTCGACATTATGAGGCATATCTTAATACAATTAAAATGAGTGATGCTTGGTAATTATACATAATCAGAGGGCTTTCAGACATTTTCATTCTCTGAATATCATTTTGCTCACAAAAAAAGCTTATACCGAACCGTACCGAAATTTGCAACTTTTGTACTGTGAACCGTGTGGGACTTAAGTCCGCGGTCTTTCGTGTACTGCGGTATACCGTTACAGCCCTACTAAAAAGTAGTGCTAGTATTCCCCTTACAACCAATATCATTGCATGTATTATACAGTTTAGTGTGCATAGGTAGGAAAACTACTTTTTTTTAATTTTACAAATCATGCATTTAAGTACAACCTCTGAATAGCACCACCATTTGGAAAGCTGCAAATATTGTCTGTTATGCAGAGGTTGTTGCTCTACAGAGGTTGAATTTATAATAAATATCAGATAATGGAAATTTGAAAGTATTGTTATAGAAAGGTTTGCTGAACAGAGGGTCAATCCGGAGAGGTTGTTCTGTATACATACGTATACATATTATAAATTTTACAGAAGAAATATTGAACCACTTTCGTTCTTATTTCGATTTCTCAATAAATGATTTGGGAATGGAGTTATTTTGGTGGGCAATTAGCTTGAGAAGGAAACAATATTTGATTTTAAGCTTAACATATAAGAAATTAATATACCCTCGCACAACGGTAGTTGTAAGGGTTATAATGTTTTCAACATGTCTGTCCCTAGACAGATTCTTGTGAATGCAAATCCTACAGCATTAGCAGGATTTTCTTTTAACTTTTACACATGAGCAACCTTGACATGTAGATGTGCATGATATAAAGAACTAGCACTCAGATTATTTTTGCAAGCACTATGCCCCTTCGAGAGGGGGGGGGGTATATTAATCTGCGAAATGGCGACAGCTCTAGTTTTATTAGACATTGTCCAATCCCATACAACATACAATTGCACCAACAAATACACAGAGATCAGAGAAGAATAATTGCAGAAGTAATTATTCCAAATTATGTTCTGTATAATCATATCCTTGTAATTATGCTCATAAAATACTGTAAATTATTATCTTTTTCAAGGGAGATGAATTTTCACGTATTTTGTTCATGACCTTGACCAAAAATCTAGCCCCACCGGATCAATACACCTCCAAATTAAAGAACATTGGCATACCCTTCCGTGTTAATTGTTTTGTAATCTACAAATTTTTGATCCCACCAAATGCATTTTTTTCCAAAAACCTCAAAATTTAATACCCAAGATTGAAGAAAGTATGTGATTTGATTTTACAGAAATATTTATATCCATATAACCCAAATGAATTAATTTCTAAAATATCACTTCGGTAAATTTATTTTCATATATTTGTACCCTGAAGAAGGCTATCGCATAGCCGAAACATCAGCCATTTAATAAAGAATTGAAACCCACTTAGTTTCTCTTTTTTTGCATCTTAAATATCATGTATGTACGAGGGGCATTTCAAAAGTTCCAGGAAAAGTGCTCTATAATGTTTATCGTATGTTCAAATTACTTCAAATTTTGCATTTAAATAGAACAATTCATGATACATATTGTTTCATAATGCATACGCATGAGGGTGTTTCGTACAAAATGGCACTGCTGCCATAGTAACGTCAGTTACGGCTACCCGGGGCAAATTTGACGTAACGTCGTAGAAATGGTCAAACTAGCCAACGCATTGCCCCCAGCCAAACTACTACCAATTAACTACGACCTACAATTACTGCATCCAACGTTTGCGAAGGACGGTATAACATCAGTTTGGTCAATTTATGCCAAAGTTTTAATATTCCCAATGTTGTGTTCAAGTTTATTTGTCGCCGTATTAGAATCACCCGTTAAATGTCATTAAATCATTGGAATGTGACCAGTTTTTGTCTTTTGGCAGAAAAATTAAGACTTGAAACAGTAAAATGTATAAGCATTACCTATTAAAAGGGCTGCATGTCACTGGGTAGGATGTATAAATAGTATGAACACTTCCAAACTGCCAGCGGTACTGCTACAGATGATCACAGGAAGGCATTGACCTTTTTTAATCAGACGCTAGACGTTGCTTTTGACGTTTCTGCTTGATTTTTTATACTTTAGAATGCTTTGCAAACGGACCCTGGAAGTGCATACCTTGAAGCGAGGCATTTTATTAGAACATAAAGCATTCTTGTAATTGTAGCGGGTGTATTTTGTGTGTCATTTGACTGACTGAGTGAGATTAAGTCAGAATATGTTAATAACGCACGGTCAGCAAAAACGTTGCCCCGGGTAGCCATAACTGACGTTACTATGGCAGCTATGCGATTTTATACGACACACCCTCACGTGTTAAATTCATAGTATACTATGTATCATGAATTGTTCTATTTAAATGCAAAGTTTGAAGTAATTTGACCATATGATAAATATTATAGAGCACTTTTCCTGGAACTTTTGAAACGCCCTACGTATGTCTGCTTTTTTCATATCATAATCACAACTGTTTTTACATTGTTTTTGCTTTAAAGATATACAAAACCTATTTGGGGTGGTATTCAATATTGATCTTACTAGACTTAAAAATAAGGACAACCAATCAGATAACACCATATTAAACTTTTGGTCAGTAGAGGTGATATGATTGGCTATCCTTATTCTCCAATTAAATTTAAGATAAATATTGAATACCGGAACATGTATTCTATTCATGTAAATATGCATGTAAACTGATGGGCAGAAGTGTCTAATGTTTTCAAATAAACTTATACATTCCAACTTCTCATCATTTGCCTTTTCTCTTGAAGAATATCTTGAAGAGGAATTAATGTAAGTTTTAATAAAAAAATGTTTTCCGATCCAAAAACTAATTCCATGGTTATTAAATTTAGTATTTTCATATACATGTATGACTATTGAAATAAATATAGTTTAAACCAACTTTATAAGGTTCAAACATTTTCAAAACCTTATTTAATATCGTGATAACATATGGTAAAATCATTAATTTTGTTGGGGATTAAATTTCATGGATTTCGTGGTTCACCTTCAACCAGGAAATCCAATCCCATAGAACAATGATTTTGATTCTTGTATTTATTTTTTGAAATGCAAAGTCCACGAATTAACGTCCCATTGAAATGGTATTTTTACAAAAACCACAAAAGTTTGTCCTATCAAAAAATGATTTTACAGCAATGTCAAAATAGCAGGTTTTCCTGGAGAACGGCTCATGCATGCAATCACAGTCTCAGAGAGTACTTTACAACCACAATTTTACAATCTGGATCACCATTTTTTCAATCACAATTTAGACATTGTAAGAATGATTTGGACAGGATAAAAGTATGCAAGTCAAAACAACACTTACAGAATATATTAAATATAAATAAATATATAATAAAATACAACCAGTCCGTTGTAAAACAAGTTGAAATATACAGCATTATACCTGCAAGTGAACAGAAATAATATTAATTTAGTTCTGAAAAATGATCAGGATTTTGTGTTATCATTGCACAAATGACAAAATAAAAGGAGCACACACTCACTAATGACTTCCCCAAAGCTTCCTGTAGACCACAATGATTTATTTCTGATATCTTCCGATGCTCATTAATAAAATCGGGAGTGCATCGCAGAGGCAAAAAAGTTCAAAGGGCTTAATTTACAGAGATTAAAGTTATAGAAAATATTAGCATGAGATAGTGTAGGTTATAGAGAAGTTGTTGCTCCACAGAGGGCTGCTCTGGAGAAGTTGTACTGTACCGGTATGTACAAAGGAATGTCCTCTATATTGTTGGTTGAGCATTTCTTACAAACAAACTTCTAAAATCAGACCGGAACTGTGTGCTACTGTAACAATATACCAAGAAATTTAGACAGTTATTCAGAAATAGCGTATTAATGGAGAAAATACGAAGATACATCACAATAACAGGTGCCTCGGGAAATATTCTGTGCATGTGATTATATGTATATAGCAGTGAAGGGATTATGGATACTGCGAGTAAGCCACCACAAGCCAGAGAGAACTTTGTGAACATGGCAACACGTTGCTTACTATGCTTCTTGCTAATAGTGTTTGCACGATTGCTCAGACACAGCTTTATTAGAATCATAATGTTACACGCAATTATGATACTAAATGGAACCACACA
This sequence comes from Spisula subtruncata, assembly GCA_963678985.1. Lineage (NCBI taxonomy): Eukaryota > Metazoa > Mollusca > Bivalvia > Venerida > Mactridae > Spisula > Spisula subtruncata. The sequence continues at coordinate 52,031,251 of OY787664.1, read as the reverse complement.
CAACACCCACACTGAGGATACTTTAGCCATAACTCTCCAGAATTCACGGTAGCCTTCTCGAGCACTGCAGTATTGACCAGATTCGTTGCTTTTTAAAACAAAAGCAAAGCTGTTTACGCCAATTAGTAACAAGCTCAAAACTATGAATGCAACCTTTGCCCGAGTCTTTGCACCTTTTGGCGTAAATGATAAAGGAAATATTAGGCTTAGACACCTCTCTATAGAGATACATATGACTAACCAGGAGGACAGTTGTGGCGCATAGAAAAAGAAGAAATTTGTCATACCACATGTGTGAAAAAGAAATGATTTGAAAATATGGTAAAATATATGACACCAGCATCCCGATACAAGGGCAAATATGTCACTAACGGCAAGTAATTTGAAGTATAACGAACAGGCGATGTTGCTACATTGCTCACCCTTTATCCATACAATAAGGGAAATGATATTTCCCGCCAAACCTATCAAAATCTGCAAACCAAGAAAAACGTACGTAAAATAATAAAGAAACTGCTGAACCCTAAGCTGATGTTCATTTAAGTCACTATCTGCACTGTTCGATGCATCTAAAGAATCATTGTCATTCAATAGTTCTGTCTGGTTGTGAAGATGTAGTGAAATGTTACCCGCTGTCATATTTTGTAGTGCTGTTCGTAGTTCTTGTAGATTTTTCCCGTCATATCGAGGCAATCCCTATTGGGATACAAGGCTCACCAGTCTCTGTTCAGGATATCAAACAAACATAATATGCAAAGGTAGTTCATTGTCCCGCAGTTTCACGAGTGTAGTAACTTAATTAAAATTGTTAAGCACTATTCTTTCAATTAATATTTAAAGCACCAACTAAACGCAACAGGATAATGAACAGTAATGGATTATGATCTTACATAAATTTTGAAAAGTACGTATTGGCCACATTTTCCACTCACATTCCAACATTTAAAAGTCTGTAGTATGTCTAAAATGCAACAAATAATGCCACCCTATATATCCATAACTTAATTTGGTTTGACCAGAAAATAGCTTCCTTCACTCATTTGCATCCGACAAGCATGGTTTACCTATACCAAACTATGAATGCGTTATAGCTCCCTGAGCTAACTATAGCATTCTATGAAATTTCCAAGCCATCACAATCTTAGCTGTCTCTTCCTTATACACGTATAGCAATCTTTATGGTGCAGTCCTAAAACTGTAGTTTGTAGTCCAGTGACTGTCTAATACATGTCAAGCAATCTTTAAGAGGCAGTCCTAAAACTGTAGTTTGTAGTCCAGTGACTATCTAATACATGTTATGCAATATTTATGATGAAGTCCTTAAAGTGTAGTTTGTTGCTTAGTCTGATCGATTGTTATTGTTACAACCTGATGAAGCTGTATTGGCAAAACGTTGAATCACTTAATTATACCCCGATTTTACAATTTTGTTCACCAGCACATATACACGGGGGTGAGTCACACTAGTTCCTAATTTCCTATCACAACAAAAAAGAACAATTTCAGAAGCTGAGACTTAGCTATTAAACTGCTCAACACTATAATGCACATTCCGTTATAAGTAGATTCTCCAACATGCTGGAATGCTGTTCACAGGAATCGAGTCGTGATAATTTCCAACAAAATCGGAGGATAGAGCTTAGTGCTATTTGCTAAAATCGACCATTTCCCACGCATGGAATGAGAAAATACCTACGCAAACACACTCATCAGTATTTTTCTATGCATTGATGGCACCAGCATCAACTATATGTGTGTCTGTAATTATATTACATAATTACTCAGTAAAATGCCAACTAGCAAATATGGTAGCTATAGATTATATTTATCATTTCATGCGTATTATGGTAATCAATTGCTTATTTTCAGTAATTCACTGTAATAACCTATTAAGGACATAATATGTATGTACATACATAAATATAGGCTAGGAATTTGATACAGGGCTATGCTATAGCTAACATCAACATTGTACACTTTGTATTCTATTTCGAAAAGAGTATTTGACTGTGTCTAAACTGAGTAAACCTTGTAAAACATTTATAATTAATGCGGCCATCTTGGGCGCCATCTTGGGTCTCTGGGTTCTCACCACACGTTGACAATTTTATACCGGCAGTTCCATATACCACAGACAAAGGCGAACATTTTGGTATATAGCATTGTTGTCACCTCACCCCAAAAATCACCATGCAATTGTCACCCCACTAATAATGTTGTTGCCCCTCGAAATGAACTGGCCAATTTATAGTTCAGTTACAAAGGAGTACACCATTGTACCATTTGCTGTGCTAACTTCATAAAAGCTCCGCAAGTCAGATGTTGCCTGAGTCAGTGCAATAGGGGCCGGTATTTATTTTGCAATTTGTGCTTAGCCTTAATTGCTTTTATATAGAAAACTTTTTTGTATGTCTTCTTCCACACTGCTTCTTAGCAATAAACCTGCATACACATGCAGTTTGAAGTAGTTTAAAGTTGTTTGAAGTTGTTTGAAGTTTAATGCAGTTAACAGTTTTATTGGTATAATCGGCATGTGAAATGCCTTTGACCATTTACACCATAACAATACAATGACAAAGTGACGCCTGTGGACACGAAATACAATAATACAATCAATCAAAGGGAATTAATTATCATCTACATCTATTGACTTAAAACAGCAATATAAATTCAATGCATTATAAAACAATTAAATCAGCAATACACTCAGAAAGAGAGAAACTTGGGAAATCTGGAAGATGATTAAATCAAATATTGCGGCAGGGGGAATAATGGATGATAAACAGCCGAATAAGTTATTGTACTGTAAAATCGTTTAATTCTAATGGGATGAAATTTCGTGGTTTTGATAAAAAGACCATTTTAATTGGAAGTTAATTCGTGGATTTTGCATTTCTGTTATTAAATAGAAACATTTTTAGGGTCAAAATTATTGTTTGTTTGGATTTGATTTCGTTGTTCAAGATGAAGCATGAAACCCACGAAATTTAATCCCCCACTAAAATTAATGATGTTTAAGTTATATAAGGACACCTTTGCCCAATTAGGCCAAAATAAAATTATAGATGTCTGTTTCCGGTCTCTTGCCACAAAAAATTAGGGTAGGTAGGTAGGCAATGTTTTTTGTTTGTTTTGAATATTATATTTCCAACACATATTCTGCAATGCTATGGGTATGTGAAAGTATTGTTAATGCTTTCAGTTAATTAAGTGTGTGATCCTGCTTTTGTTACTGCACTTGTTCATAAGAATCACATGACGGTTTATACGAGGCTATATATGGCCCCATTCTCGGGAATTACGTCTTCAAAACACAATTTTTTTTTCTTTTGGAGAAAAAAAATTCAGGGTCGGGACCAAAATGTAGGTTGGGTCGGGCAACCAGCAACAGACATATTTTCTTTTGGCCTTAGCTGTTCTTATATCATAAACCAAATGAAATAGCCATATTTCAGGTACAAAATTAATAATGCATCATTCCACCATCGACCCCCTCCCCCCTTTAACACCAAACAAGATGATATGTCCATTTTTAGAAAGACATTATTACAGCACCACTTTTAGGGTCTTAAATCATGAAACAAAACGATAAAGTTGTATCCACGTTATAGTTGTGTAAAAAAGAAGACACCATTGCAGATCAGTGTGCCATGCACTGTTCTTGTAAATCGCAAAGCAGAATGATATTCACGTACAAAACAGTACACTGATTTGTCATTGGCTGCCTTAAATGATGGTCAATTTAAGGCATGTTAATATAACGCCATTGACAGCTCTAAAAACGTAAATGTATAGTTCAGTCACAAGAGAAATTAGTTCTTAGCATGATTGGCAGTCTAAAACCATAACACCTGACCAAATGACGTATTTGTTCAGGTTGAGCATGGAATCATTGAGTGTTTTAAATGTGTAAATCTGTTGTTCAGTTAAAACAAATAACTCAATTACAGCATTGGCTGATTAAATGAAAACTTCAAATGATATGTCCACATTATAGTTCTGTAACAAAAGAAGACATCATGGCACCATCCACACGGTTTATAGTTCCCGAAACCATGGAAGAATGGTCACTCAGTAGGTATAACATGGGAGACACAACTTCGTTATACTCCGGTAAAGTTTCATTGGCGTCTTTTCAAGAAACATTTTGTCGACAGCTAGTCCATTTGCAATATGGGCTTTCACAGATTCAGTTAACACTAGAGTTGGGTTGATGGAGTTGACTCGAATATTATAAGGACCGAGTTCCAGCGCAAACTGTTTGGTCACCATATCAAGACCTGCTTTTGTCATGTTGTATGCCAATTGGGTAGGAAACGCCTGTAAAGCCATGACACTCGACATGTTTATAATAGAACCAGATGTCTTCGAATCCACCATTTTCTGGCCAACAACTTGTATGGCATTAATAGATCCCAATAGATGCACGTTGATTAGTTTGTCCAAGTTCTCCTTAGTGACATTAAGAACAGGACCAGACAGTTCGTCAGTGATACCAGCATTATTGATAAGTCCATCTAGCACTTCAATGTCCTGCAGTTTAGCTCGGAGCTCATCCCAGTCACCAACATCAGCTTGTATGGGATGGATGTTCGAGCACTCTGCAGCAAGACTTTCCAGTGGCTCCATAGACCGGCTAAGCGCGTACACTTTACATCCATGTTCACTTAAAGTTTTAGACAAAGCTCGACCTATACCACGCCCAGCACCGGTGACAAGGTACTTCCTCCCAGCTAAATCAAATGCCATGTTGCCAACGTTAATTCTCCTTGTAATAATAATTCACCCTCTCACACAAGAAAACAAAATTTATCTAAACCTACGTAGTAGTGTTGTAAGTTTATGACAGTGCTCTAATTTGAAGACAAGTGTCATTAGATGTAATATCAGTACATGTAGTTCACATGTTATATTCATATCGTGATGTACAATTACTAGATTGTAGTTAATACTTTAACACACTGAGCCAAACAGAATGTTATCTAAACTTAAGCAAAATTAGGTGATTGTGCTCTAATTTAAAGAGCCTTAACCTTAACCAGGGTCATTGGACTTTTTATCAGTAATGTTAAAGAGGCGTTCCCTATAACTTCCATCGTTTAAACCGATTCAGGAATATTATACATTAAATTAGGATCATTACTGCTTAAACTCCTTTAATTTTCAACAAAAGGCGCCCACTAAATACCGAAAGAAAAAAGAAAATATATTTCCGTTACGAGCCAAGACAGCCACAAGTTGTTTCCCTTTGACCACATGATAATAAATCGCTGGAAGTGATAAATTATCATTGGTGATTTGAATATATTTTAGACATTATAGACATGTTTGCACACTTTCTTCTGACAACTTATGATAATTTATAGTGCTTTTTACATTTAGCTCATTTAATGTGATAGTAGAGAAAAATATGCTAGTTATAGGGAATGCCTCTTTAATGGTATGTATATAATGTATATAGAGTGTGATGTATAATTTCTATCAGTGTTAACAGACAGATAATTATCATAATTATAATGGCCCATATTTCTTTTTAAAGGTGAGTAAACAGACAACAGTAACATTAAACAAGAGGACCAAGTTGGCCCAGTATTGCTCACCTGTGTATATTTGATCAGGCAACACCATATTCAAACTGAAACTTTAGACCATACCAAACCGTTTCTTCGTTTCGCGTCCAAAGACAGATAGGTTTGAACATCTTGGGAACGAAAAAACAACAAGTTTGTAACCTCTTATATCTTCAAAATCCATTGAAATATTGCTTTCATACGTTCACCATCATGTCACAAACCCCTAAACAGGAGTAGTTTTCACACAAACAAGTTTTCAGTTATTTCATTAAGTAATTATGTTTGAAAATGCTTAAAAGCTATAGCTTGACCAGATTAAACTGACATTCATAAAACTTCTTAAAACTTGTCCGGCTGTGCTCGGTTGTAATCAACTTGTATGCTAAATTATTATATACCGTTATCTCCGGACTTTTACGAATTAGGCAAGGAGTCTCAGTTTAGTCTGGTCAAGCTATATATGTGTTAGTCATAATATTGATCAGGATAGAAGTCGTTATACATTGTTTTTTAGTCTTAGGATAGCTAGATAGGTTTTCGAACTTATACACTCAGGGACAAAAGAAACGCAAAACTTTTTCGGCGGTCATAATTTCCTAAATAAATGCGATATATTGTTTTCGTTTAATGTTAATGATACATGGGTTACAACCTTGACATATCAGCACCTTTCTACACAATTAAATGTGTTTTCAACCGTTTTTTACCAGTTTAGTGCGAAACTCATTTTTCGCACATGGAGCACGTGCGAAATCGCAAAGCGGAACATTTCTATTGCCTAATGACAGAGTATTAATAACACTTATGAAAACTCATCGAATAAAACCATATAAAAGAAGTTTAGACGTGTCATGTTTGCCTGAACACATACGGTCTGAAGCATCGGGACTGCTCCAAATGAGTTCGAGTCATTCTGATGTTGTCAGGCAATTTCCTTACCACCCTTCAGTCATTGCAAGGCTACATGAACAATACCAGGTCTCTGAAACGGTTAAGGACTGCTGACACTCATGGAGATTATGGATAATCACACGACGACAGGACGGGATCATACGCAGGCTATATCACAGGAACCGTTTCCGATCAGCCAGAAAAACTGCTAGGATACATAGGTGCCCATGAGTAGGCAAAAAGACAACTTATTTGAAAAAATAAAGTTCCTTTTCAAAATATCGCACGTTCAATTTGATTCATTTTTTTCATTTCGCATTAAAGACGACAACGACACACTTCAGAGTCGTTTATTTTTAGCCCATAAACTTCACACCTCTTGAATAGTTTACCAACAGTATCATAAACACTGATTAAATTAATATATCATTTACATATACAAGTGTTTCCTAGCGCATTTCTCCAACAACTGAAATCATTAACACGCATGTACAGTTTAGTAGTTCGCAATTGGTAGGTGATAAACAATCAATTTGTATTAACAGTGATTTGAAACTTCTTCTATATTTTTCTTGGCCTTGCAGCACGTGACAGGCCTTTATTCGTGAGTAAAACATTTTTCCACAATTATACATCACAAACATTATATCATGGATGAGGCGTGGATGTTTAAAGTGCATTCATATTCGTGGTGCTTACACCAGATAATGAATGTGACAAATATGTGACTTTTACAATGCCGGACTGTTAGATTAAAATCTATATAAAAATAAAATTCAATTACAGAAATGAATGAAATTTTGAAGTATGCCTTATTAATATATCACCAATAATGGTGTAAAATTTCAGTGAATTTGAAAAAATAATAACTTTGAAAAATACCATTATATATGTTTTGCGTTTCTTTTGTCACTGAGTGTAGTGGACGCTAAACAAAAATACGATTTGGTATGGCCTTATTTCGGTTGCCATATTTATCTTTTTGTAATGATTGGAGAGCTAAAGTTGTGAATTGGTTTTTATTTCATGACCTTAATTCAGCGTATTCAATGTTCAATCTTATTATAAATTGTAGTACCAGTAACAATAGACTAACACATTTTTTTCATTTTTTTATTCATATACATGTGTCATACAATAATTGTAATATTTCATAAACATACACAGTACATCAATATTGATTTGGCTAATGTAATACATCCTTAACTAGAATGAGTTGAATCACCTACAAACTTGTCAACAATATCTATAAAACAATTACTGTAAAATATTTAACTTTCGTCGGGGATTAAAAATTGTGCTTCAACCAAACAGTAATTTTGACCATTGTATTTATTAACTAAATGCAAAATCCACGCATTAAAGTCCCATCAAAATTGTCTGTTTTACAAAAACCAAGAAATAGTTCATGCCAGCGAAATTTAATGATTTTACAGTTTTGGTTTTACAAAAACATTTTTTAAATATTACAGACTATAGGAAGTTTTTGGGATAAGAATGTGCTTTTAAGTTCACCACGAAACACTCAACTTTTCAGTCAATTTGCACAGCTGAGCTTGGTACCAACAATAAATGTGAAATTTAGGTACATCTCTAGTGAAATTCCATTGAAATTCGCAAATGGTAAACTAGAGCAAGCACAGAGTGTAGCAATACCATGCAATACTTATAGCTATTTTGCCTTTGAAGTGAAGCAAATTACCTCTTGACACTGTAGCCAAAAGTCAATGAAGCAAATTTCATCTTGGCACTGTAGCCAAAAGTCAATGAAGCAAATTTCGTCTTGACACTGTAGCCAAAAGTCATGGGGCATTGTTACACTGAGACAGACGTCCGGCACAAAAATGAAGATTTCCCGCATATGATGTGGTAGACTAACATATGATCAATAATAATTAATACTGTATAGCGGGTATATTTCGCGGATGTTTAATTTTCGCTATATTCGCGGTCAACATCAAATGCGCGAAATCTAAACCCCGCGAAATAATCACCAAAACTATACAAAGTTTTCAAAGGGACTCAATGCATCAAGGAGCTTTAATAAATAGCCCAACATTACTTCGCAAGACGTACAAAACGACATATTGTGTCGCTTCAGTAAAATAAGGTTATAATTAATAGACTACGACATGTATAAAATATCATTAGAACTTGGATATTTGTAAAGAACGTGTTTAAATCTCTATGTATGCATATCAATATCGTTTGAAGGTTAGAATTGTAAGCTGTTTCATCACACTTGTTCAATTTTAATAACAGTTTTGTTTGCGGAACATGTAAATGTTTGCCAAAATAATTATTTGTTTGTAAATAGATCTACATATTTTTCTGATGTAAGCAGTTAATGATCAGTATGTTTGGTTTATTGCGTGTCTTTATCCTCGCCATCTTTATTGGCGAGGCCTCCAGACTTTTAGTTTTTGGGATACAGAAGATGCCCTAATTCCAGAAGCATCCCTGGCTATTTTTGCATGTCATATGCTATATGTTCATGTATAGCACACATACATTGGACATCTGTTTAAAGTCTCGTCCGAAAGACTATCGGTACTTTTAGTTGACCAGCCCGGGATTCGAAACATCAACCCCGAGATCAGTAGTGACTGTTATACTCGTACTCTAACCTCCCCTTCCATGTTTACCAATAAGGTTTTAATTTCGCGGTCAATGCCGTTAGTGCGAAATCAAGACATCGTGAATTCAAAAGGATCCAATTAACGCGAAAATTGGACACCGTGAAATATACCCGCTATACAGTATATCTTTGTACAATATTTAAATATCACACTTCGCAAGACAACTATATCTTCATACAATATTTATATATCACACAAAACAAAATATTTTATGACTTCTACGAGTTTTTATCCAAGGAAATACAAACACAATTCATGATAACATGACTTTTGTATTAATAATATATTGATTTTGATATGGTATCTTTATTCACCCGCCCATCATTTAGTAACAATTAAGGCCTAAAAAGTAGTGCTAGTTTTCCCCTCTTACAACCAATATCATCACATGTATAGTGGGCATAGGTTATAAAAACTACTTTTTAAGTTTTATAAAATCATGCATTAAAGTACAACCTCTGTATAGCACTACCATTTGAGAAGCAGCAAATATTGGCAGAGGTTGTTACTTTACAGAGGTTTAATTTGAAGTCAATATCAGATAATGGAAAGTTGAAAGTATTGTTATAGAAAGGTTTGCTGAACAGAGGGTCAATCCGGAGAGGTTGTTCTGTATACATATACATATTATAAATTTTACAGAAGAAATATTGAACCACTTTCGTTCTTATTTCGATTTCTCAATAAATGATTTGGGGATGGAGTTATTTTGGCGGGCAATTAGCTTGAGAAGGAAACAATACTTGATGACTGGGTTACAAATAAAAACAGATGTTGTGTATTTGGATATCAAGAAGGCGTCCGATACAGTTCCCCATAGACGATTAATAGAGAAAATGCAAGGTTATGGATTTGGTGGAAAGTTAATTGAATGGGTTAAAAACTTTTTGAAAGATCGTAGGCAACGTGTATGCATAGATGGGAAGTACTCCAGTTGGAAAAATATTACCTCCGGTATTCCACAAGGATCAGTTTTGGGACCTATGTTATTGATATTGTACGTGAACGATATGCCTGATAAATTGAAGGCAATGTGTAAACTTTATGCGGACGACTGCAAAATTTATTCTGCTATAACCGCTAGAAGGGATCAAGATGTTATTCGAGAGGACTTAGATACTTTGGGTGAATAGTCAAAAGACTGGTTACTTGAATTTTGAGTGCCAAAATGTAAAGCAATGCAAATTGGGAATATTAAATTTCCACACACATACTCAATGACTGATAAACATGGACAAGTAAAAGATTTACCAAATGTACAAGAAGAAAAGGATCTAGGGATCACTTTTCAAAGCAATCTGAAATTTAATAAGCTTGTAAGCCAGCATGTAACCTCGAATTGAAAAAGAGACATTTATTGCGTTATACAAAAGCTTAGTGAGATCTATATTGGACTATGAGGGTTCTGTTTGGAGTCCAGGGACATGGTCTAAGAAAAATCTACGAATGGTCGAGAACGTGCAACGTCGTGCAACAAAGCTAGTGCCAGCATTAAGAAATTTGTCATACAGAGAACACTCAGAACATTTAAATTAACCAACACTCAGCTATAGGCGCAACCGCTACGATCTAATAACTTTGTTTAAAATAATTCATGGTTTTGAAGATATAGATTATTGCAAGTTCTTCAAGTTTAAAATCGGCAAAACAAGAGGCCACCATTTCAAAATCGACAAAAAGGATGTAACAAATCCAAAAAGCTGAACTCATTTCCTGCTAGGTGCATAAATGCTTGGAATGACCAGAATGACAGTACAGTTTGTTGTGATACTATTGTCAGTTTTAAATCTAAACTGGATAAAGAATGGAGACTTGAACGTTTTAATGTGAATATAATATATCAACCGGGCTCATTAATAGAAACTCGTATATGAGGAGTTAACAAGTCATAGACTTCCAGACTCAGCACACCAAAAGTAACAAAAGTAACCAAAAGTAATATAACCCAAATGAATTAATTTCTAATATATCACTTCGGTAAATTTATTTTCATATATTTGTACCCTGAAGAAGGTTATTGCATAGCCGTAACATCAGCCATTTAATAAAGAATTGAAACCCACTTAGTTTCTCTTTTTTTTGCATCTTAAATATCATACATGTATGTCTGTTTTTTTCATATCATAATCACAACTGTTTTTACATTGTTTTTGCTTTAAAGATATAAACAAGAGGCCCCTGATGGGCCAGTAACGCTCACCTGAGTCATGTGGGAAACTTCAATTTTAAGCTCTGGTGGCCATCTTGTTTAACAGACCGGAACGATTTCAATTATTTTGGTTACAGGTCACCCAAAGATCATTCCTGTAAAGGTTTATCAAAATCCATCAAGCAGTTCAGGAGAAGAAGCCGATTAAAGGATATTTCTATTTTCAGCTATTGTGGCCATCTTCTTTAATGGACTGGAAATTTTTTAACTAAATTAGTTATCAGTCAACCAACGATCATTTGTGTAAAATTTTATCAAAACCCGTTAAGCAGTTGAGGAGAAGAAGTCAATTAAAGGAGAATTCTATTTTTAGCCTTGGCGGCCATCTTGTTTAGCGAAGCGGAACTATTTTAGCTATTTTGGTTTAGAGTCACCCAAAGATAATTCCTGTAAGGTTTTATCAAAATTGGCCAAGTGGTTAAAGAGAAGAAGTCATTTCAAGTTTTTTTCTATTTTTTGCTCTGGCGGCAAACTTGTTTAACGGAGCGGAACGATTTTAGCTATTTTTAACGAGGGTCAACCAAGGATCATTACTGTAAAGTTTTATTAAAATATGCCAAGTGTTTAAGGAGAAGAAGTTGTTTAAAGTATATTTCTATTTTTAGCTCTGGCGGCCATCTTGTTTATCGGAGCGGAACGATCTTAGCTATTTTGGTAAAGGGTCACCCAAAGATCATTCCTGTACAGTTTTATTGAAATCGGCCAAGTGGTTAAGGAGAAGAAGTCGTTTAAAGATTTTTCTATTTATAGCTCTGGTGGCCATCTTGTTTATCGGAGCGGAACGATTTTAGCTATTTTTAATGAGGGTCACCCAAGGATCATTACTGTGAAGTTTGGTTGAAATTGGCCAAGCGGTTTAGGAGGAGATGTCGTTTGAAAAAATTGTTGACGACGCCGGACATCTCGGTATGACAAAAGCTCACCTTGAGCACATTCGTGCTCAGGTGAGCTAAAAACCTATTTGGGGTGGTATTCAATATTGATCTTACTAGACTTAAGAATAAGGACAAACAATCAGATAACAACATATTAAACTATTGGTCAGTAACAGGTGATATGATTGGCTATCCTTATTCTCCAATTAAATAAGATCAATATTGAATACCAACCCTCAACATTTTCTTTTTCAATTTTCTAAAATCTTTTGTTTACACATTCGCTTTAACATCTGTAGTTCGAACAATTGGCATATAACTTCAGCTGAAAATATGTCACATTATAACATAACCAAACTATCAAAATACTTTTTTGTACAAAAATGTTGAACATAGCTTCAAGCTCATTGGCATGGCATGTAATATGACAAATTTATTTCATGCTTACTGGTGGTTTACGGCGGAATAACGGTGGATTATTCCCCAATAATTTCACTGTTCATAATTTCACAGTTCATAATTTCAAATTTCCTCGCCGTCAAAAATGAAATGATAAGCATTTTCACTTGCTCTCTTAATCTTTAACAAATAACACAACATTATATATACATAAATGTAAAACAAATGTACGAAATTGAAGCCATTGCAGAAGAACTATTAGATTGCAACTCGTCGCGTGCATGGCGGGAAAACGACGTCACGCAAAACATTTCAAGTATATAGTGGAGTATTTCCCTCATTTAAGCTATTTGAAGCACGAAATAAATAGAATATAAGTATTTTACCGTGTTTGATCGTTTGATAATTCACCTCGTGACCAGTTGACTTATATTTTCACTTGTGGCTACGCCACTCGTAAAAATATTACATCAGCTGCTCACTCGGTGAATTATCAGCCGATCATACACGGAAAAATACAAATATCCTCTATATGTATGGTCCATATTAATATGATGATGTCATGTACGATTATACACCAGTAGGTGACGGTGCAATAATGGAAGAAGAAGACATACATTTGTATTTCAGAATATTGCACATGCAAGATGTGGACAATTTCCACTGAGCAATCAGGCCCGAAATTACAACCAATACTTACAATCTGCACTCAACACTCAAATATTAAAAATGTTATATAATGAGCTATGTTTTGTTCTAGATTGCAAAAATAAATAAGTAAAATGTATCGAATTATTATATGAATGTTGAAAATAGCATTTGATTCATTATCTATGCAATTACATACTATTTATGGGATAAAAATGTAATTGTTGAATCTGAGTACCACACTCTGCACTCAGGCTGATAAATTACACTTATAGCTTACAAATACACCAAATTTCAATTGGAAAATAGCAAATGATAATATTTAGCACCTATTTAACATAACTTTAACTTCTCGTTCTAAACAAAAGGTCGCTTTGAACCTCAAAAGAAGGAATTTCAATATTTGAGTGCTGAGTGCAGAGTGTAAGTATTGGTTGTAATTTCGGGCCCTGGTCTGTATTCAAGACAATATAAACTAATAGGTATATATTAAATTAATTTATCACATATCATTCCTTGTATCTGGATTAGTACTATGAGTACATAGATTTGTTCATTGATGTCACTTTCTATGTCGACTCTTGAGTTTAAGAATTGGTTGTAGTTCCAGGCCCATACGTCAAAGGATAAATAGTGGTTAAAAATTTTGTCCAAATTCCAGGTTAAAGTAGTGTCTATGGAATAAAGGGTTAAATCGAAGTGGATTACATCAATCCTGGATTCATCTTTAGATATTTTATTTTGTCATTTCTTAACTCTTGGCTGACAATTTTGTAGCAGTAAATGTTATTTTGGGATTTTCTATATCACACTTAGATTGAACCAGTCGGAGTTCCATCTGGGCTGGTGTTGGCTGGTTGCCAGGTCCTGCCGCAGCTGTAAGGCAAAAAAAATTAACGATAAAAATAATCACATTACAATGTATCTATTGTTAAATCATTAATTTTCATGGGTGATTAAATTTCATTGATTTTGTGTTTCACCTACAGCCATGAAATCAAATCCCATCAAACACTAAGTTTGACCCTTGATTTTATTACCTGAAATGCAAATCCACAAATTAACATCCTATCGAAATGATCTTTTTTACCAAAACCACAAAATTTCGTCACAATAAAATTAAATGATTTTACAGTATCACTTAATATTACTATAACAATTTATTTCAGGTTAGCATGATTCACACAAGTACATTTTGAAGATCCTTGGGAGAACCATTCTTGAGTAATTGATCCATTAACATTAATTGTATTCTATTTATTTCTGTTGAAAGTCACAGCCACCTTGACATACTGACCTCAAAACCACTATTAGTCGATCAACCAAGCTTGATGACTGACAGACATGTAAAGTTTTAAGATCCTGGGCCAAATCTATCTTAAAATAGCGATTGAAAGGAAACCATTTGGTATTTTTATTTATACTAAAGGTCAGAGTAACCTTGACCTACTAACCTTAAAATAGAAAGGGACCATCTACTGTTGACGGCCAACAATCCATGTAAAGTTAGATGACTCTGGGAAATTTTTAGCTATTGAAAGGAAACTATTTGGTATTTTGATTTACACTAAAGGTCAGAGTAACCTTGACCTACTGACCTCAAAATACTAGGTTCCATCTACTGTTGACAACCAACCTCCATGTGAAATTTGAAGATCCTGAACCCACCCCTTCTTGAGTTATTGGTCGGAAATCATTTGATACTTTTATTTGTTCATGTTAAAGTCAGAGTAAGCTTGACCTGCTGACCTCTTAATAGATAAGGATCATCTATTGTTGAAGGTCAACCTCCATGAAAAGTTGGAAGATCCTGAACCCAACCCTTCTTGGTCCGAAATCATTTGATATATTTATTCATGTTAAAGTCAGAGTAAGCTTGACCTGCTGACCTCTTAATAGATAAGGATCATCTATTGTTGAAGGTCAACCTCCATGAAAAGTTGGAAGATCCTGAACCCAACCCTTCTTGGTCCGAAATCATTTGATATATTTATTCATGTTAAAGTCAGAGTAAGCTTGACCTGCTGACCTCTTAATAGATAAGGATCATCTATTGTTGAAGGTCAACCTCCATGAAAGGTTGGAAGATCCTGAACCCAACCCTTCTTGGTCCGAAATCATTTGATATATTTATTCATGTTAAAGTCAGAGTAAGCTTGACCTGCTGACCTTAAAATACTTGGGTTCATCTACTGTTGCAGCCAACCTCCATGAAAAGTTTGAGGATCCTAGAACAGATATATCATGGTCTACCCACTGACCTTCACCAACTCTCAGTATAATGATCTAGCCAAGCATACACAGACTTACCATTAGCAGCCATCAAGGTTCGTTTTATCACAGCTTGTGTAGTAGACACAGTTTTCTCAAACGCAGTCTGAAAGCATAGAAGTTATATACAGGTACTAAATGCTAAGTAAAGCATGGTATAGCGACCTAGTCAAACCTAGTCCAGCACCAAGTGCCCTTTACTCCATAAATAACTCATTCACACCCTCACCAATTACGAAATATCATGAAATATGTGTATTAAAGGGAGAGGCAATCGAATTACAGAATGAGGCAAGATAACATAAATCATCAAGGGAGACCATTCTTGATAATTGTTGCAAAAAGCAGCACAAGAATCACAAAAAGTCTAAAGTATCCCAACATGTCCAAAGTATCATAAAATGTCAATAGTACCATAAAATGTCCGAAGTATCCTAGAATGTCCCAAATACTCAAACATATTTGATGTTCCACAAAATATTCTAAGTATCCATGGATTCCGAAGTCAAATTTAAAGCCCAAAATATTTACATTGTTCCAAAAAAATGCTTTAAAGTATCTAAAAATCTCCAAAAGTATTCAAAACCTTCCAGACTCTCCGAATGTTTCTTACCTTTAAATCATTATCTTTATGCATCCATCCCAGAAGACAAGAAGCAAATAAATCACCGGTACCAACAAATATTGCTTGTAGATATGGCATTTCTATCCTGTAACACTCTTTTACTCCATCTGTAGGAAATGATTTGGGGATGGAGTTATTTTGGCGGGCAATTAGCTTGAGAAGGAAACAATACTTGATGACTGGGTTACAAATAAAAACAGATGTTGTGTATTTGGATATCAAGAAGGCGTCCGATACAGTTCCCCATAGACGATTAATAGAGAAAATGCAAGGTTATGGATTTGGTGGAAAGTTAATTGAATGGGTTAAAAACTTTTTGAAAGATCGTAGGCAACGTGTATGCATAGATGGGAAGTACTCCAGTTGGAAAAATATTACCTCCGGTATTCCACAAGGATCAGTTTTGGGACCTATGTTATTGATATTGTACGTGAACGATATGCCTGATAAATTGAAGGCAATGTGTAAACTTTATGCGGACGACTGCAAAATTTATTCTGCTATAACCGCTAGAAGGGATCAAGATGTTATTCGAGAGGACTTAGATACTTTGGGTGAATAGTCAAAAGACTGGTTACTTGAATTTTCAGTGCCAAAATGTAAAGCAATGCAAATTGGGAATATCAAATTTCCACACACATACTCAATGACTGATAAACATGGACAAGTAAAAGATTTACCAAATGTACAAGAAGAAAAGGATCTAGGGATCACTTTTCAAAGCAATCTGAAATTTAATAAGCTTGTAAGCCAGCATGTTACCTCGAATTGAAAAAGAGACATTTATTGCGTTATACAAAAGCTTAGTGAGATCTATATTGGACTATGAGGGTTCTGTTTGGAGTCCAGGGACATGGTCTAAGAAAAATCTACGAATGGTCGAGAACGTGCAACGTCGTGCAACAAAGCTAGTGCCAGCATTAAGAAATTTGTCATACAGAGAACACTCAGAACATTTAAATTAACCAACACTCAGCTATAGGCGCAACCGCTACGATCTAATAACTTTGTTTAAAATAATTCATGGTTTTGAAGATATAGATTATTGCAAGTTCTTCAAGTTTAAAATCGGCAAAACAAGAGGCCACCATTTCAAAATCGACAAAAAGGATGTAACAAATCCAAAAAGCTGAACTCATTTCCTGCTAGGTGCATAAATGCTTGGAATGACCAGAATGACAGTACAGTTTGTTGTGATACTATTGTCAGTTTTAAATCTAAACTGGATAAAGAATGGAGACTTGAACGTTTTAATGTGAATATAATATATCAACCGGGCTCATTAATAGAAACTCGTATATGAGGAGTTAACAAGTCATAGACTTCCAGACTCAGCACACCAAAAGTAACAAAAGTAACCAAAAGTAATATAACCCAAATGAATTAATTTCTAATATATCACTTCGGTAAATTTATTTTCATATATTTGTACCCTGAAGAAGGCTATCGCATAGCCGTAACATCAGCCATTTAATAAAGAATTGAAACCCACTTAGTTTCTCTTTTTTTTGCATCTTAAATATCATACATGTATGTCTGTTTTTTTCATATCATAATCACAACTGTTTTTACATTGTTTTTGCTTTAAAGATATAAACAAGAGGCCCCTGATGGGCCAGTAACGCTCACCTGAGTCATGTGGGAAACTTCAATTTTAAGCTCTGGTGGTCATCTTGTTTAACAGACCGGAACGATTTCAATTATTTTGGTTACAGGTCACCCAAAGATCATTCCTGTAAAGGTTTATCAAAATCCATCAAGCAGTTCAGGAGAAGAAGCCGATTAAAGGATATTTCTATTTTCAGCTTTTGTGGCCATCTTCTTTAATGGACTGGAAATTTTTTAACTAAATTAGTTATCAGTCAACCAACGATCATTTGTGTAAAATTTTATCAAAACCCGTTAAGCAGTTGAGGAGAAGAAGTCAATTAAAGGAGAATTCTATTTTTAGCCTTGGCGGCCATCTTGTTTAGCGAAGCGGAACTATTTTAGCTATTTTGGTTTAGAGTCACCCAAAGATAATTCCTGTAAGGTTTTATCAAAATTGGCCAAGTGGTTAAAGAGAAGAAGTCATTTCAAGTTTTTTTCTATTTTTTGCTCTGGCGGCAAACTTGTTTAACGGAGCGGAACGATTTTAGCTATTTTTAACGAGGGTCAACCAAGGATCATTACTGTAAAGTTTTATTAAAATATGCCAAGTGTTTAAGGAGAAGAAGTTGTTTAAAGTATATTTCTATTTTTAGCTCTGGCGGCCATCTTGTTTATCGGAGCGGAACGATCTTAGCTATTTTGGTAAAGGGTCACCCAAAGATCATTCCTGTACAGTTTTATTGAAATCGGCCAAGTGGTTAAGGAGAAGAAGTCGTTTAAAGATTTTTCTATTTATAGCTCTGGTGGCCATCTTGTTTATCGGAGCGGAACGATTTTAGCTATTTTTAATGAGGGTCACCCAAGGATCATTACTGTGAAGTTTGGTTGAAATTGGCCAAGCGGTTTAGGAGGAGATGTCGTTTGAAAAAATTGTTGACGACGCCGGACGCCGGACATCTCGGTATGACAAAAGCTCACCTTGAGCACATTCGTGCTCAGGTGAGCTAAAAACCTATTTGGGGTGGTATTCAATATTGATCTTACTAGACTTAAGAATAAGGACAAACAATCAGATAACAACATATTAAACTATTGGTCAGTAACAGGTGATATGATTGGCTATCCTTATTCTCCAATTAAATAAGATCAATATTGAATACCAACCCTCAACATTTTCTTTTTTAATTTTCTAAAATCTTTTGTTTACACATTCGCTTTAACATCTGTAGTTCGAACAATTGGCATATAACTTCAGCTGAAAATATGTCACATTATAACATAACCAAACTATCAAAATACTTTTTTGTACAAAAATGTTGAACATAGCTTCAAGCTCATTGGCATGGCATGTAATATGACAAATTTATTTCATGCTTACTGGTGGTTTACGGCGGAATAACGGTGGATTATTCCCCAATAATTTCACTGTTCATAATTTCACAGTTCATAATTTCAAATTTCCTCGCCGTCAAAAATGAAATGATAAGCATTTTCACTTGCTCTCTTAATCTTTAACAAATAACACAACATTATATATACATAAATGTAAAACAAATGTACGAAATTGAAGCCATTGCAGAAGAACTATTTGATTGCAACTCGTCGCGTGCATGGCGGGAAAACGACGTCACGCAAAACATTTCAAGTATATAGTGGAGTATTTCCCTCATTTAAGCTATTTGAAGCACGAAATAAATAGAATATAAGTATTTTACCGTGTTTGATCGTTTGATAATTCACCTCGTGACCAGTTGACTTATATTTTCACTTGTGGCTACGCCACTCGTAAAAATATTACATCAGCTGCTCACTCGGTGAATTATCAGCCGATCATACACAGAAAAATACAAATATCCTCTATATGTATGGTCCATATTAATATGATGATGTCATGTACGATTATACACCAGTAGGTGACGGTGCAATAATGGAAGAAGAAGACATACATTTGTATTTCAGAATATTGCACATGCAAGATGTGGACAATTTCCACTGAGCAATCAGGCCCGAAATTACAACCAATACTTACAATCTGCACTCAACACTCAAATATTAAAAATGTTATATAATGAGCTATGTTTTGTTCTAGATTGCAAAAATAAATAAGGAAAATGTATCGAATTATTATATGAATGTTGAAAATAGCATTTGATTCATTATCTATGCAATTACATACTATTTATGGGATAAAAATGTAATTGTTGAATCTGAGTACCACACTCTGCACTCAGGCTGATAAATTACACTTATAGCTTACAAATACACCAAATTTCAATTGGAAAATAGCAAATGATAATATTTAGCACCTATTTAACATAACTTTAACTTCTCGTTCTAAACAAAAGGTCGCTTTGAACCTCAAAAGAAGGAATTTCAATATTTGAGTGCTGAGTGCAGAGTGTAAGTATTGGTTGTAATTTCGGGCCCTGGTCTGTATTCAAGACAATATAAACTAATAGGTATATATTAAATTAATTTATCACATATCATTCCTTGTATCTGGATTAGTACTATGAGTACATAGATTTGTTCATTGATGTCACTTTCTATGTCGACTCTTGAGTTTAAGAATTGGTTGTAGTTCCAGGCCCATACGTCAAAGGATAAATAGTGGTTAAAAATTTTGTCCAAATTCCAGGTTAAAGTGGTGTCTATGGAATAAAGGGTTAAATCGAAGTGGATTACATCAATCCTGGATTCATCTTTAGATATTTTATTTTGTCATTTCTTAACTCTTGGCTGACAATTTTGTAGCAGTAAATGTTATTTTGGGATTTTCTATATCACACTTAGATTGAACCAGTCGGAGTTCCATCTGGGCTGGTGTTGGCTGGTTGCCAGGTCCTGCCGCAGCTGTAAGGCAAAAAAAATTAACGATAAAAATAATCACATTACAATGTATCTATTGTTAAATCATTAATTTTCATGGGTGATTAAATTTCATTGATTTTGTGTTTCACCTACAGCCATGAAATCAAATCCCATCAAACACTAAGTTTGACCCTTGATTTTATTACCTGAAATGCAAATCCACAAATTAACATCCTATCGAATGATCTTTTTTACCAAAACCACAAAATTTCGTCACAATAAAATTAAATGATTTTACAGTATCACTTAATATTACTATAACAATTTATTTCAGGTTAGCATGATTCACACAAGTACATTTTGAAGATCCTTGGGAGAACCATTCTTGAGTAATTGATCCATTAACATTAATTGTATTCTATTTATTTCTGTTGAAAGTCACAGCCACCTTGACATACTGACCTCAAAACCACTATCAGTCGATCAACCAAGCTTGATGACTGACAGACATGTAAAGTTTTAAGATCCTGGGCCAAATCTATCTTAAAATAGCGATTGAAAGGAAACCATTTGGTATTTTTATTTATACTAAAGGTCAGAGTAACCTTGACCTACTAACCTTAAAATAGATAGGGACCATCTACTGTTGACGGCCAACAATCCATGTAAAGTTAGATGACTCTGGGAAATTTTTAGCTATTGAAAGGAAACTATTTGGTATTTTGATTTACACTAAAGGTCAGAGTAACCTTGACCTACTGACCTCAAAATACTAGGTTCCATCTACTGTTGACAACCAACCTCCATGTGAAATTTGAAGATCCTGAACCCACCCCTTCTTGAGTTATTGGTCAGAAATCATTAATTTTGATATATTTATATATGTTAAAGTCAGAGTAAGCTTGACCTGCTGACCTCTAAATAGATAAGGGTCATCTATTGTTGAAGGTCAACCTCCATGAAAGGTTGGAAGATCCTGAACCCAACCCTTCTTGGTCCGAAATCATTTGATATATTTATTCATGTTAAAGTCAGAGTAAGCTAGACCTGCTGACCTTAAAATACTTGGGTTCATCTACTGTTGCAGCCAACCTCCATGAAAAGTTTGAGGATCCTAAAACGGATATATCATGGTCTACCCACTGACCAACTGTCAGTATAATGATCTAGCCAAGCATATACAGACTTACCATTAGCAGCCATCAAGGTTCGTTTTATTACAGCTTGTGTAGTGGACACAGTTTTCTCAAACGCAGTCTGAAAGCATAGAAGTTATATACAGTTACTAAATGCTAAGTAAAGCATGGTATAGCGACCTAGTCAAAGTCCAGCACCAAGTGCCCTTTACTCCGTAAATAACTCATTCACACCCTCACCAATTACGAAATATCATGAAATATGTGTATTAAAGGGAGAGGCAATCCAATTACAGAATGAGGCAAGATAACATAAATCATCAAGGGAGACCATTCTTGATAATTGTTGCAAAAAGCAGCACAAGAATCACAAAAAGTCTAAAGTATCCCAACATGTCCAAAGTATCATAAAATGTCAATAGTATCATAAAATGTCCGAAGTATCCTAAAATGCCCAATTACTCAAACATATTTGAAGTTCCACAAAATATTCTAAGTATCCATGGAAGTCAAATTTTGAAGCCCAAAATATTTACATTGTTCCAAAAAAATGCTCTTAAGTATCTAAAAATCTCCAAAAGTATTCAAAACCTTCCAGGCTCTCCGAATGTTTCTTACCTTTAAATCATTATCTTTATGCATCCATCCCAAGAGACAAGAAGCAAATAAATCACCGGTACCAACAAATATTGCTTGTAGATATGGCATTTCTATTCTGTAACACTCTTTTACTCCATCTGTAGGAAAAACAAATGTTAGTATATTAAACCCAGACCGGCCAACTACTCCTATTAAAGTGGAGTTACTCCAATTTTTGTCGTTTATTTCTGATTTTCCAAGTTTGGCTTACTATGAACAAAGGTACATTTGATTCATTTTATGATCTTCTGTCCCATATTCATAACAGCTAGAAGTAATATCTTCCTTGTTTATGCATCTAAATCCCTTTTAAACCACATTTAAAAGCACCTCCAACGTATCTGACTAAATTTTCAAGCCGTTCGTTCCCTAGGTTTCCCTTAGCCCAGCTGCTGACAAGGATCCTGCTATTCCTTGAAAACATATTTTCCCTTAGAGTGGTGTATGTTTCATAGAAATCAGTATAGGAATAAAATATATATGGCCATTTTTGTTTTCAAAGTGAAGCAAATTTGTCTTGGGTCTCTAGTCAAAAGTCACATGGCATTGCTACACTGATCTTTTACCACATATTTCAGTCAAAACTAAACTAAATTTGATAAAGATGAAAGAAGAACCCATAAAAATAAGGCTAAAACTGAAACCTCTTGAGTTTAATACTATAAGTTGACCTTGCAATCTAGGTGTGACCCGAATGACCTTTAAAATACCAAACTTGAGCAGGATTATGTGGAGATGGTCATTGCAGTAAAGTTCATAAAGTTTAGGTCAAAATTGTGACATTTAATGTGTTCACACCCAATAGTCAGGGAATAAAAAATTAATAAGTATAAATCACTGAGACACAAGATCTACCTTTAATAGTACTAGCCAGAGCAACTAGAATTCCCTCTGAGCCTAGATTAGTACTACTGAACACAACGGTCTTTGGTCCCTTATCATGTAAACATTGCATCGCTTTCAGTGCATCAGCTTCAGATTGGATCTTTATACCTGTCAGCAATCTGCAATAACAAAACTAGAATGTAAACATTGCATTACTTTCAACACGTCAGCTTCCAATTGGACCTATATACCTGTTGGCAATCTGCGATAACAAAACTAGAAGGTTTTTAACAAGAAAACGTACATCTCACACAAAGGGCCATAACTCGGACAATGAGTCTCCCCCACTACATAATTATGTGAAATATAATAAATTCATGTGTGGCTGAACAAGCCAAGGTCTTAATAATTGATCCCAAGATCGTTATACGACAATGGGGGTATTGTTTTGTTCAGTACAGCACAAACTGCTCAGCCATGAATTATAAAATGTCAGATCTTTCTGAATAAGTGTGTAGTGCACTGTGAATTATATTCAAGCTTCAGAAAAAGCTTTATGTGCAGTTTTTCAAGTTGACAAGCATAAATTTTGAGGTTTTATTGAGCACGCAAATATAATGAAAATGACACCCTTGCAAAAAATTCTGGTTAAAAAAGAACATACTCAGCTTCAAACTGGTTTGGTGTGACAATATCTGCTTTAGGTATGATAACATCTCTGTAGACAGGCATCAATTCCTCTGATACATACTGCACATGCTTGGTCTCTACTACCAATAAATCAGCAAATCGACACAGATGTCACTCGAAATCATCATGTTGTTTGTGCTTATGTTTTGGATTTACAAGAAAATCACAACTTTTTGTAACTTGTGTTGGGCTTTCACATTTTAAAAAAAATCCTGGAAGTCTTTTTTTCTCAAATCGTCTGTAATGACGTA
Source organism: Spisula subtruncata (assembly GCA_963678985.1). NCBI lineage: Eukaryota > Metazoa > Mollusca > Bivalvia > Venerida > Mactridae > Spisula > Spisula subtruncata. The sequence goes on along the minus strand of OY787664.1, from coordinate 52,007,179 downwards.
GATCTAGCATATTTGAAGAGACTGTACTTAATAGAATAGACCTACTCCTGATTCCCAATAATCTGTAGTAACAAATATATTTTTACTTTTATAATTCCTGTGTTCCTTGAATATTCATAATTGGATTAAAGAGCTAGGGTTTGCATATGAATACAAAACCAGTATAACTAGGCCATATTTGTTTGTACCTACATGTAAATTAAGTGGAAAACTACCTTGCACAGAGCACAGGTCACTGTATAGTTGAAAACGACGTTTTCAATGATACAGTACAGTAACCTATGGCACAGAGTTCCAGATATCAACTATTGAGTACTGTTATGTTGTACTATATTACAGGTATATCAAGTGTATATATCATGGTGGAATTCCACTGTAGTTACACTACAATATCAACTAGTCAACTTTAATAGAACCATGTTAAATATTGGGCAAACACAATCTATAAATGCCGTTATAACCAGTGACCTGATGGCTGTGTATGTCGAAGGATCGGGATTCGTTATTGAACCAGGTTAGTACAAAGTCATGCAGTTTGTTTGTTGTTTCAAGCTCCTCTCTGATTGGCTAGTTCAGTTGATAGAGCACTGGCCTTTCAGCTTTGATTGGACTAAGCTCAGTTGGTTGATAGAGCACTAATCTTCTGTTAGAGATCTGTTAGTTCAGTTGATTAGCAACTAGTCACCAGGCTGCACATTTACAAAATGTGGTAGCCTTTGTGTAAACTTTTGTCTACAAAGAATGCTTCAATGAAATTTACATGCCAAAAATCTGTAGTTCAATATTTACTAAGTTTTGGACCTGTTAAAATATCTTCTTATACAGTACAAATTGTAGTTTATGCACTTTAATTTGAACTGGCTTGTATTTAATTGTTAAAAAAAGTCCTGGTTTCCCCTACTTTGTCTGCAAGAATTCTTGTGTTTATCTGTAGGTTTTGATCTAAAATGTTTACAGTATTATTCTTTATTTGTTTGAATATGTTTTTATATATCTGATTTGCAGGTCAGATAGCAGTATACGTTGGTGGACAGATACCCAACCAGAAAACCAAAGTACCATCAAATGTTCTTCGTGCTTTTTTCACAGTCACTTGATCTCCCTGTGACTGCATAATAAATGATAAATAATAAACTTACCTCTAGTGATGTTGACTTCGGATCACTCTACCTTCAGTGTTTATCTGTGATACTTACTGTTTATATCAGATATATGTACATGAGTTTACAGTGCCGTATGCGGAGAGGAAAAAGCACTGAGGCATTTTTTCTTCAAAAGCATGCTTAGTTTGGGCAATTTTTAAAATTTTCACTGTGCCGATTTCCTCTGTGTGTCTCAGCATGGCTAGGGGCCTGCTTTATGACTTAATGTTGTCTTAGCAGACTAAGGTCATTAGTGTTGCTCATAACCTTATAATGTCAATTTACCATTGGCTGTGGTATAGTATGTAATGTAAAAAAAATTATGTTGTGACATGGGCCCACACTTAATGTCTACAAAAGTTTCATCTACATGTGTCTAATAAGGGAGCGCATACTACAGTAATGCAAAATCATTCATTTTCATGAGAGATTACCTTTAAACGCGAAATCAAATCCCATCAAACAATAAGTTTGACCCTTGGTTCTATTACCTGAAAAGCAAATCCACAAATTTACATCCCATCGAAATGATCTTTTTTTACCAAAACTACGAAATTTCGTCCCAAGAAATTAAATGTTATACAGTATGTGGCTGTGTGATTTGTGATAGCCTATCTTCCATTCCAACATCTTACATTCCAACTTCTCATCATTTTCTTCTTTTTTTGTATAAACAAATTTAATATCTTGAAGAGGAATTAATATAAGTTTTTTAAAAACTTGTTTTTCGATCCATAAACTTACTCCATGTCGGTATTTTTGTATACATGTATGACTATTGCAATAAATATAGTTATAACCATCCTAATAAGGTTCAAACATTTTTTCAAAACCTTGTTTAATATTGTAATTACATACTGTAAAATCATTAATTTTGTGGGGGATTAAATTTCATGGATTTCAAATCCCATCGAACAATGATTTTGATTCTTGCATTTATTTTCTGAAAGGCAGAGTCCACGAATTAACGTCCCATTGAAATGGTATTTTTACAAAAAACACAAAAGTTTGTCCTATCAAAAAATGATTTTACAGCAATGTCAAAATAGCAGGTTTTCCTGGAGAACGGCTCATGCATGCAATCACAGTCTCAGAGAGTGCTTTACAACCACAATTTTACAATCTGGATCACCATTTTTTCAATCACAATTTAGACATTGTAAGAATGATTTGGACAGGATAAAAGTATGCAAGTCAAAACAACACTTACAGAATATATTAAATATAAATAAATATATAATAAAATACAACCAGTCCGTTGTAAAACAAGTTGAAATATACAGCATTATATATGTAAGTGAACAGAAATAATATTAATTTAGTTCTGAAAAATGATCAGGATTTTGTGTTACCATTGCACAAATGACAAAATAAAAGTGACTTCCCCAAAGCTTCCTGTAGACCACAATGATTTTTTTCTGATATCTTCCGATGCTCATTAATAAAATCGGGAGTGCGTCGCAGAGGCAAAAAAGTTCAAAGGGCTTAATTTACAGAGATTAAAGTTATAGAAAATATTAGCATGAGATAGTGTAGGTTATAGAGAAGTTTTTGCTCCACAGAGGGCTGCTCTGGAGAAGTTGTACTGTACCGGTATGTACAAAGGAATGTCCTCTATATTGTTGGTTGAGCATTTCTTACAAATAAACTTCTAAAATCAGACCGGAACTGTGTGCTACTGTAACAATATACCAAGAAATTTAGACAGTTATTAAGAAAAAGCGTATTGATGGAGAAAATACGTAGATACATCACAATGACAGGTGCCTCGGGAAATATTCTGTGCATGTGATTATATGTATATAGCAGTGAAGGGATTATGGATACTGCGAGTAAGCCACCACTAGCCAAAGAGAACTTAGTGAACATAGCAACACGCTGTTTACTATGCTTCTTGCTAATAGTATTTGCACGATTGCTTAGACACAGCTTTATTAGAATCATAATGTTACACGCAATAATGATACTAAATGGAACCACACACAACACCCACACTGAGGATACTTTAGCCATAACTCTCCAGAATTCACGGTAGCCTTCTCGAGCACTGCAGTATTGACCAGATTCGTTGCTTTTTAAAACAAAAGCAAAGCTGTTTACGCCAATTAGTAACAAGCTCAAAACTATGAATGCAACCTTTGCCCGAGTCTTTGCACCTTTTGGCGTAAATGATAAAGGAAAAGTTAGGCTTAGACACCTCTCTATAGAGATACATATGACTAACCAGGAGGACAGTTGTGGCGCATAGAAAAAGAAGAAATTTGTCATACCACATGTGTGAAAAAGAAATGATTTGAAAATATGGTAAAATATATGACACCAGCATCCCGATACGAGTGCAAATATGTCACTAATCGCGAGTAATTTGAAGTATAACGAACAGGCGATGTTGCTACATTGCTCACCCTTTATCCATACAATAAGGGAAATGATATTTCCCGCCAAACCTATCAAAATCTGCAAACCAAGAAAAACGTACGTAAAATAATAAAGAAACTGCTGAACCCTAAGCTGATGTTCATTTAAGTCACTATCTGCACTGTTCGATGCATCTAAAGAATCATTGTCATTCAATAGTTCTGTCCAGTTGTTAAGATGTAGTGAAATGTTACCCGCTGTCATATTTTGTAGTGCTGTTCTTAGTTCTTGTAGATTTTTCCCGTCACATCGAGGCAATCCCTATTGGGATACAAGGTTCACAAGTCTCTGTTCAGGATATCAAACAAACATAATATGCAAAGGTAGTTCATTGTCCCGCAGTTTCACGAGTGTAGTAACTTAATTAAAATTGTTAAGCACTATTCTTTCAATTAATATTTAAAGCACCAACTAAACGCTACAGGATAATGAACAGTAATGGATTATGATCTTACATAAATTTTGAAAAGTACGTATTGGCCACATTTTCCACTCACATTCCAACATTTAAAAGTCTGTAGTATGTCTAAAATGCAACAAATAATGCCACCCTATATATCCATAACTTAATTTGGTTTGACCAGAAAATAGCTTCCTTCACTCATTTGCATCCGACAAGCATGGTTTACCTATACCAAACTATGAATGCGTTATAGCTCCCTGAGCTAACTATAGCATTCTATGAAATTTTCAAGCCATCACAATCTTAGCTGTCTCTTCCTAATACACGTATAGCAATCTTTATGGTGCAGTCCTAAAACTGTAGTTTGTAATCCAGTGACTATCTAACACATGGTGAGCAATCTTTAAGAGGCAGTCATAAAACTGTAGTTTGTAGTCCAGTGACTATCTAATACATGTTATGCAATATTTATGATGTAGTCCTTAAACTGTAGTTTGTTGCTTAGTCTGATCGATTGTTATTGTTACAACCTGATGAAGCTGTATTGGCAAAACGTTGAATCACTTAATTATACCCCGATTTTACAATTTTGTTCACCAGCACATATACACGGGGGTGAGTCACACTAGTTCCTAATTTCCTATCACAACAAAAAAGAACAATTTCGGAAGCTGAGACTTAGCTATTAAACTGCTCAACACTATAATGCACATTCCGGTATAAGTAGATTCTCCAACATGCTGGAATGCTGTTCACAGGAATCGAGTCGTGATAATTTCCAACAAAATCGGAGGATAGAGCTTAGTGCTATTTGCTAAAATCGACCATTTCCCACGCATGGAATGAGAAAATACCTACACAAACACACTCATCAGTATTTTTCTATGCATTGATGGCACCAGCATCAACTATATGTGTGTCTGTAATTATATTACATAATTACTCAGTAAAATGCCAACTAGCAAATATGGTAGCTATAGATTATATTTATCATTTCATGCGTATTATGGTAATCAATTGCTTATTTTCAGTAATTCACTGTAATAACCTATTAAGGACATAATATGTATGTACATACATAAATATAGGCTAGGAATTTGATACAGGGCTATGCTATAGCTAACATCAACATTGTACACTTTGTATTCTATTTCGAAAAGAGTATTTGACTGTGTCTAAACTGAGTAAACCTTGTAAAACATTTATAATTAATGCGGCCATCTTGGGCGCCATCTTGGGTCTCTGGGTTCTCACCACACGTTGACAATTTTATACCGGCAGTTCCATATACCACAGACAAAGGCGAACATTTTGGTATATAGCATTGCTTGTTCTACTTGAGTTGTCACCTCACCCCAAAAATCACCATGCAATTGTCACCCCACTAATAATGTTGTTGCCCCTCGAAATGAACTGGCCAATTTATAGTTCAGTTACAAAGGAGTACACCATTGTACCATTGGCTGTGCTAACTTCATAAAAGCTCCGCAAGTCAGATGTTGCCTGAGTCAGTGCAATAGGGGCCGGTATTTATTTTGCAATATGTGCTTAGCTTTAATTGCTTTTATATAGAAAACTCTTTTTGTATGTCTTCTTCCACACTGCTTCTAAGCAATAAACCTGCATACACATGCAGTTTGAAGTTGTTTAAAGTTGTTTGAAGTTGTTTGAAGTTTAATGCAGTTTACAGTTTAATTGGTATAATCGGCATGTGAAATGCCTTTGACCATTTACACCATAACAATACAATGTCAAAGTGACGCCTGTGGACACGAAATGCTATAATACATCAATCAAAGGGAATTAATTATCATCTATTGACTTAAAACAGCAATATAAATTCAATACATTATGAAACAATTAAATCAGCCATACACTCAGAAAGAGAGAAACTTGGGAAATCTGGAAGATGATTAAATCAAATATTGCGGCAGGGGGAATAATGGATGATAAACGGCCGCAGAAGTTAAAGTACTGTAAAATTTTAAATTTTTAATGGGATGAAATTTCATGGTTCTGATAAAAATACCATTTCGATTGGACGTTAATTCGTGGATTTTGCAATTCTGTTAATAGATACAAGGGTCAAAGTTATTGTTTGTTTGGATTTGATTTCGTTGTTCAAGGTGAAGCATGAAATCCACGAAATTTAATCCCCCATGAAAATTAATGATGTTTAAGTTTAATTGAAGACACCTTTGCCCTATTAGGCCAAAATAAAATCATAGATGTTTGTTTCCGGTCTCTTGCCACAAAAAATTAGGGTAACGAGGTAGGCAATGTTTTTTGTTTGTTTTGAATATTATATTTCCAACACATATTCTGCAATGCTATGGGTATGTGAAAGTATCGTTAATGCTTTCAGTTAATTAAGTGTTTGATCCTGCTTTTGTTACTGTACCTGTTCATAAGAATCACATGACATTTTATACGAGGCTATATATGGCACCATTCTTGGGAATTATGTCTGCAAAACACAATTATTTTTTTCTTTATGAGAAAAAAACTTTAGGATCGAGGCCATAATGTAGATTCGGTCGGGCGACCAGCAACAGACATATTTTTCTTTTGGCCTTAGCTGTTCTTATATCATAAACCAAACGAAATAGCCATAGTTCAGATACAAAATTAATAAAACATCCACCATCGACCACCCTTTCACACCAAACAAGATGATATGTCCATTTTAGAAAGACATTATTACCTCACCACTTTTAGGGTCTTAAATCATGAAACAAAACGATAAAGTTGTATCCACATTATTGTTGCGTCAAAAAAGAAGACACCATTGCAGATCACTGTGCCATGCACTGTTCTTGTAAATCTCAAAGCAGAATGATATTCACGTACAAAACAGTACACTGATTTGTCATTGGCTGCCTGATTTAAATAATTAAATGATGGTCAATTTAAGGCATGTTAATATAACGCCATTGACAGCTCTAAAAACGTAAATGTATAGTTCAGTCACAAGAGAAATAAGTTCTTAGCACGATTGGCAGTCTAAAATCATAACACCTGACCAAATGACGTGTTTCGTTCAGGTTGAGCAATGCACCATTGAGTGTTTTAAATGTGTAAATCTATTGTTCAGTTAAAACAAATAACTCAATTACAGCATTGGCTGATTAAATGAAAACTTCAAATGAAATGTCCACATTATAGTTCTGTTACAAAAGAAGACATCATGGCACCATCCACACAGTTTATAGTTCCCGAAACCATGGACGAATGGTCACTCAGTAGGTATAACATGGGAGACACAACTTCGTTATACTCTGGTAAACGTTTCATTGGCGTCTTTTCAAGAAACATTTTGTCGACAGCTAGTCCATTTGCAATATGGGTTTTCACAGATTCAGTTAACACAAGAGTTGGGTTAATGGAGTTGACTCGAATATTATAAGGACCAAGTTCTAGCGCAAACTGTTTGGTCACCATATCAAGACCTGCTTTAGTCATGTTGTATGCCAATTGGGTAGGAAACGCCTGTAAAGCCATGACACTCGACATGTTCATAATAGAACCAGATTTCTTCGAATCCACCATTTTCTGGCCAACGACTTGAATGGCATTAATAGATCCCAATAGATGCACGTTGATTAGTTTGTCCAAGTTCTCCTTAGTGACATTAAGAACAGGACCTGACAATTCGTCAGTGATACCAGCATTATTGATAAGTCCATCTAGCACTTCTATGTCTTGCAGTTTAGCTCGGAGCTCATCCCAGTTACCAACGTCAGCTTGTATTGGATGGATGTTGGGGCATTCCGCAGCCAGACTTTGCAGTGGCTCCATGGACCGGCTAAGCGCGTACACTTTACATCCATGTTCACTTAAAGTTTTAGACAAAGCTCGACCTATACCACGTCCAGCACCGGTGACAAGGTACTTCCTCCCAGCTAAATCAAATGCCATCTTGCCAATGTTAACTCTCCTTGTTATAATTTTAAACCTCTCACGCAGCAAAACAAAAGTTATCTAAATCTATGTAGTAGTGTTGTTAGATTATGACAGTGCTCTAATTTGAAGACCAGGGTCATTAGATGTAATATCAGTACATGTATAGTCCACATGTTATATTCATATTGTAATGTACAATTACTATATTGTAGTTAATACATTGACACACTGAGCCAAACAAAGGTTATCTAAACTAAGGCAAGATTGGGTGATTGTGCTCTAATTTGAAGAACCTTAACCAAGGTCATTGTACTTTTTATCAGTAATGTTAAAGAGGGGTTCCCTATAACTTTGATCGTTTAAACCGATTCAGGAAAATTATACATTAAATTAGGATCATTATTGGTTATTTAAATTTTCAACAAAAAGCTCCCACTAATTACTGAGAAAAAAATGAAAATATGTTTCCGTAACGAGCCAAGATAGCCACGAGTTGTTTTCCTTTGACCACATAATAATAAATAGCTGGAAGCGATAAATTATTATTGGTGATTTGAATATATTTTTGACATTATAGAGACATATTTGCACACACTTTCTTCTGACAAATTATGATAATTGACTGTGCTTTGTACATTGAGCTCATTTAATGTGATAGTAGAGAAAAATATGCTAGTTATAGGGAATGCCTCTTTAATGGTATGTATATAATGTATATAGAGTGTGATGTATAATAAGTTTTATCCGTGTTAACAGACAGATAATTATCATAATTATAATGGCCCACATTTCGTTTTAAAGGTGAGTAGACAAGTAGCGGTCTATATGAAAGACAGACAACAATAACATTAAACAAGAGGACCAAGTTGGCCCAGTATCCCTTACCTGTGAACATTGATCAGGCAACACCATATTCAAACTGAACCTTTAGGCCATACCAAACCGTTTCTTCGTTTCGCGTCCAAAGACAGATAGGTTTGAACATCTTGGGAACGAAAAATAACAAGTTTGTAACCTCTTATATCTTCAAAATCTATTGAAATATTGCTTTCATACTTGTTCACCATTATGTCGCAAACCTCTTAACAGGAGTAGTTTTCACACAAACAAGTTTTCAGTTATTTCATTAAGTTATTATGTTTGACAATGCTTAAAAGCTGTAGCTTGACCAGATTAAACCGACACTGATAAAACTCTGTAAAACTTGTCCGGCTGTGCTCGGTTGCAAGGAGTCTCAGTTTAGTCTGGTCAAGCTATATATGTGTTAGTCATAATATTGATCAGGATAGAAGCCGTTATGCATTGTTTTTTAGTCTCAGGATAGCTAGATAGGTTTTCGAATTTATAGTGGATGCTAAACAAAAATACGATTTGGTATGGCCTTATTTCGGTTGACATAGTTATCTTTTTGTAATGATTGGTGAGATAAAAAGGTGAACTGGTCTTTATTTCATGACCTTAATCCAGCATAATTCAATCTTATTATAAATTATAGTACCAGTAACAAATGACTAACAAATCTTTTTCAATTTTTTATTCATTTACATGAGTCATACAATAATTGTAACATATTTCATGAACATACAAAGTACATCAATATTGATTTGGCTAATGTAATACTGTAAAATCAGTTAATTTCATTTGGACAAAATTTTATGGTTTTGGTAAAAAGACAATTTCATTGGGACTTGAATTTGTGGATTTTGCATTTCAGATAATCCCCCACAAAAATTAATGATTTTACAGTAAATCCTTTACTAGAATGAGTACAGTCACCTAGTACAATCTTGTCACAATATTTATAGAACAATTACTGTAAAATCTTTAACTTTCGTTGGGGATTATATTTTGTGCACAAAATCCAATCCCATTGAACAGTAATTTTGACCATTGTATTTATTAACTGAAATGCAAAATCCATGAATTAACGTCCCATCAAAATTGTGTTTTTAACAAAAACCACGAAATTTCATCCCAGCGAAATTAAATGATATTACAGTATTGGTTTCTCAAAAACATTTTCCAAATATTACATACTATAGGAAGTTTTTGGAATAAGAATGTGCTTTTAATTTATAGAACGTTCACCCTAAAAACACCCAACTTTTCAAACTTTTGCACAGCTAAGCTTGGTACCAACAATAAATGTTAAATTTAGGTACATCTCTAGTGAAATTCCATTGAAATTTGGCGAATGGTAAACGAGAGCAAACACAGAGTGTAGCAATACCGTGCAATACTTATGGCTATTTATGCCTTTGAAGTGAAGCAAATATCATCTTGGCACTGTAGCCAAAAGTCAAATTTCGTCTTGACACTGTAGCCAAAAGTCATGTGGTATGTTACACTGAGACAGATGTCTGACACAAAAGTGACGATTTCCCCTATGTGATGTGGTGGACTTGCATATGATCAATAATATTCATCATATCTTTGTACAATATTTATATATCACACTTCACAAGACAATTATATCTTCGTACAATATTTATATATCACACTTTAAAAGACAATTATATCTTTCTACAATATTTATATATCACACAAAACAAAATATTTTATGACTTCTATGAGTTTTTATCCAAGGAAATACAAACACAATTCATGATAACATGACTTTTGTATTAATAATATATTCATTTTGATATGGTATCTTTATTCACCCGCCCATCATTTAGTAACAATTAAGGCCTAAAAAGTAGTGCTAGTTTTCCCCTCTTACAACCCATATCATCGCATGTATAGTATGCATAGGTAGGAAAACTACTTTTTTTAAATTCATTAATGAATTTAATACCTGCGAAAATGTGATTTTTGCATTCCCTACGGAATATATAATTTATGAAGAATACTTTTTTAATTTTACAAAATCATGCATTAAAGTACAACCTCTGTATAGCACTACCATTTGAGAAGCAGCAAATATTGGCAGAGGTTGAATTTATAGTAAATATCAGATAATGAAAATTTGAAAGTATTGTTATAGAAAGGTTTGCTGAACAGAGGGTCAATCCGGAGAGGTTGTTCTGTATACATATACATATTATAAATTTTACAGAAGAAATATTGAACCACTTTCGTTCTTATTTCGATTTCTCAATAAATGATTTGGGGATGGAGTTATTTTGGCGGGCAAGAAGCTTGAGAAGGAAACAATATTTGATTTTAAGCTTAACATATAAGAAATTAATATACCCTCGCACAACGGTAGTTGTAAGGGTTATAATGTTTTCAACATGTCTGTCCCTAGACAGATTCTTGTGAATGCAAATCCTACAGCATTAGCAGGATTTTCTTTTAACTTTTACACATGAGCAACCTTGACATGTAGATGTGCATGATATAAAGAACTAGCACTCAGATTATTTTTGCAAGCACTATGCCCCTTCGAGAGGGGGGGGGGGGGTATATTAATCTGCGAAATGGCGACAGCTCTAGTTTTAATAGACATAGACCAATCCCATACAACATACAATTGCACCAACAAAAACACAGAGATCAGAGGATACCAGGATAATAATAATTGCAATAATTATTCCAAATTTATGTAATGACTAATGTTAATATCCTGGTAATTATGTTCATGAAATACTGTAAATTATTATCTTTTTCAAGGGAGATGAATTTTCACGAATTTTGTTCATGAGTTTGACCAGATATCTAGCCCCACAGGATTAATACACCTCCAAATTATAGAACATTGTCTTACCCTTCCGTGTTAATTGTTTTGTAATCCACATAATTATGACTCCATAAAATTCATTTTTCCCAAAAACCTCAAAATTTAATACCCAAGATTGAAGAAAGTATGTGATTTGATTTTACAGAAATATATTTATCCATATACTGTAACCCAATTGAATTACTTCCTAAAATATCACTTCGGTCAATTTATTTTCATATATTTGTACCCTGAAGAAGGCTATTGCATAGCCGAAACATCAGCCATTTAATAAAGAATTGAAACCCACTTAGTTTCTCTTTTTTTGCATCTTAAATATCATGCATGTATGTCTGCTTTTTTCATACCATCTGATCATCCGGTTTGTTTTTTACATTGTTTTCGCTTTAAAGATATAAAAAACCTATTTGGGTTGGTATTCAATATTGATCTTACTAGGTTTAAGGATCAAGACAACCAATCAGATAACACCATTTTAAACTCTTGGTCAGTAACAGGTGATATGATTGGCTATCCTTATTTTTCAATTAAATAAGATCAATATGGAATACCAACCCTAAACATTTTCTTTTTAATTTTATCAAAATCTTTTGTTTACACATTGGCTAAAACATCTGTAGTTCAAACAATTGGCATATAACTACAGCTGAAAATATGTCACATTATAACATAACCAAACTATCAAAATACTTTTTTTGTACAAAAATGTTGGACATAGCTTCAAGCACATTGGCATGGCATGTAATATGACAAATTTAATTTATGCTTACTGGTGGTTTACGGCAGAATAACGGTGGATTATTCCCCGATAATTTCACTGTTCATAATTTCACAGTTCATAATTTCAAATTTCCTCGCCGTCAAAAATGAAATGATAAGCATTTTCACTTGCTCTCTTAATTGATCTTTAGCAAATAACACAACATTATATATACATAAATGTAAAACAAATATACGAAATTGAAGCCATTGCAGAAGAACTATTTGATTGCAACTCGCGTGCATGGCGGGAAAACGACGTCAGGCAAAACATTTCAAGTATATAGTAGAGTATTTCCCTCATTTAAGCTATTTGAAGCATGAAATAAATAGAATATAAGTATTTTACCGTGTATGATCGTTTGATAATTCACCTTGTGAGCAGCTGACTTATATTTTCACTTGTGGCTACCCCACTCGTGAAAATATTACATCAGCTGCTCACTCGGTGAAATATCAGCCGATCATACACAGAAAAATACAAATATCCTCTATATGTATGGTCCATATTAATATGATGATGTCATGTACGATTATACACCAGTAGGTGTCGGTGCAATAATGGAAGAAGAAGACATACATTTGTATTTCAGCATATTGCACATGCAAGATGTGGACAATTTCCACTGAGCAATCAGGCCCCGAAATTTAAGTACAACCAATACTTACACTCTGCACTAAGCACTCAAAAATTGAAAATGTTTTATAATGAGCTATGTTTTGTTCTAGATTGCAAATATAAATAAGGAATATGTATTGAATTATTATTTGAATGTTAAAAATAGCATTGGATACATTATCTATGCAATTACATACTATTTATGGGATAAAAATGTAATTGTTGAATCTGAGTTCCACACTCTGTATTCAGGCTGATAAATTACACTTTTAGCTTACAAATAAACTAAATTTCAATTGGAAGCAAGCAAATAATCATATTTAGCACCTATTTATCATAACTTCCACTTCTTGTAATCAAACCATGCATGTAATCAAAGCTTTGAACCTCAACAGAAGGAATTTCAATATTTGAGTGCTGAGTGCACAGTGTAAGTATTGGTTGTAATTTCGGGCCCTGGGTTTGTATTCAAGACAATATAAACTAATAGGTATATATTAAATTAATTTATCACATATCGTTCCTCGTATCTGGATTAGTACAATAAGTACATAGATTTGTTCATTGATGTCACTTTCTCTGTCCACTCTTGAGTTTAAGAATTGGTTGTAGTTCCAGGCCCATAAACCTCAAGGATAATTATTGGTTAAAATATATATCCAAATTCAAGGTTCAAGTAGTTTCTATGGAGTAATGGGTTAAATAAAAGCAGTTTACATCATTCCTGGATTCATTTTCAGATATTTTATTTTGTCATTTCTTAACTCTGGGCTGACAATTTTGTAGCAGTAAATGTTATTTTTGGATTTTCTATATCACACTTGGATTGAACCAGTCTGAGTTCCATCTGGGCTGGTGTCGGCTGGTTGCCAGGTCCTGCCGCAGCTGTAACGCAAAAAAAAATAACGATGAAAATAATCACAGTACATTTTATCTACTGTAAAATCATTAATTTTCATGGGGGATTAAATTTCTTTGATTTTGTGGTTCTCCTTCAACCACGAAATGAAATCCCATCAAACAATAAGTATGACCCTTGGTTTTATTACCTGAAATGCAAATCCACAAATTAACATCCCATCAAAATGATCTTTTTTTACCAAAACCACAATATTTCGTTCCAATAAAATTAAATGATTTTACAGTATAACAATTTATTTCAGGTTAACATGATTCACACAAGTGCAGATTGATGATCCTTGGCCCAACCATTCTCGAGTAATTGATCCATAAACATTAATTGTATTCTATTTATTTCTGTTGAAGGTCACAGCCACCTTGACATTCTGACCTCAAAACCACTATCAGTCAACCAAGCTTGATGACTGACAGACATGTAAAGTTTTAAGATCCTGGACCAAATCTATCTTAAAAGAGCTATCGAAAGGAAACCATTTGGTATTTTCATTTACACTAAAGATCAGAGTAACCTTGACCTACTGACCTCAAAATACTAGGTTCAATCTTTTGTTGACTGTCAACCTCCATGTGAAATTTGAAGATCCTGAACCCATCCCTTCTTGAGTTATTGGTTGAAAATCATTAATTTTGATATATTTATATACAGTAAAATTCCCCTAATAAGACCACTTTGACTATTTTGAAATCATGCAGATTTTTGCCATTTTAAGGTCGCAAAGTATTAAAAATACAAAGTATCTCAAAATAGATAGGGGTCATCTATTGTTGACGGTCAACCTCCATGAAAAGTTTGAGGATCCTAGAACGGAGAACGGATATATCATGGTCTACCCACTGTCAGTATAATGATCTAGCCAAGCATACACAGACTTACCATTAGCAGCCATCAAGGTTCGTTTTATCACAGCTTGTGTAGTAGACACAGTTTTCTCAAACGCAGTCTGAAAGCATAAAATTTTACGGAGTAAAATAATTAATTTTTGTAGGAGATTAAATTTCATGGATTTCGTTGTATGCTTTCAACCACGAAACCAAATCCCAATTAGCAGTAATTTTGACCCTAGCATTTATTACCTGAAATGCAAAATCCACAAATTTACATCCCATTGAAAAGGTCTTTTTTACCAAAACCAGAAAATTTCAAATGATTTATGGTACAAAGGACAAGGTTCACTAACTAGTAAAAATGGCCCAGAAATAATGAAAAGTGAAAATTGGAATAAAACGATTATTTGTCTTCTATATCTAATAAATAACATTTGTCCTTCATGAAATTGTAATTAGTCGACAGAAAACCCGTTTTAAATTGAGTAAAATTACATTTTAAGACCCCCAGTTTGCCGAAATTTGGCAAAATTCGTGTTTTTCGTGAGGTACTTGATCATTATTTAATATGAGCGCACGCGAGTCCCACCTTCAAACTTAGTTAAATTGATGACAAATTTCATTTAGATTCGTGACATCACTGTTAATTTTTGGGACAAATGTGCGCTCAAAGTTTAAAATTTAAAAATATGTACGCCGTAACGCGACATTTCCGCACCTGTAAGCAAAATGACGTCATTGTGACGTCAGAGACGGACTTCGTAATCTCGCGCTATGAAAACTTCTTTATTGACTGGAGCGCGAGTAGTATCGCAGTTTCTTTATATAACCCGTTCTTCGTCTTGTATTATGCAATTAACTAGTATTAACTTTCGTAGAACTAGTGTCCAACAATTACCGGATAATTTTCCGAAAATCGTTGAATCTTGAAATTTAGGGTTCTTGGATTGATCATGGGCATATTGTTCTAATTATGTAGAGGCGAAAAGTTTTAAATGTCGACATACGAGTTCACGGGACCCGCAGATTTCTTTGAATGCGTTTCACAAAAAGCTTGGAAACTTAATCTCATTTGTTCGAGTTATCGCATGATTCCAGTTTTTTGTTGCTGTTTTGTTCGTTTTTGTACCTATTTTGTTGCCATAGCAACAATTCCTCAGCCTAAACTGGATAATTGATCAACATTCATAATGTTCATTTGGTCCTTAAACTATATGCAACATTTTATGTGACTGAACTGAGTACTTTTCCCTTTATTACCTTTTTTATTTCGCCATGTTTGTAAATAGAATGAAGGGCAAACTAGTGTTGCAATGGCAACACAAGAATATTGTTTTGATAAAAAGTATCATTTTTGGTCATGTTATACTGTAACTTATTTGCGAAAGAATTATTAATTTCTGTAACTGGGCCATTTTTACTAGTTAGTGAACCTTGTCCTTTGTCAGCAAAGACCACCTTGATAAAAGCTAAAGCCCTCGAGCCATAATCGTCGCACCAGGGATTTTATCACTCAATGCCACAGTGTGCCCAGTTATTATGGTCGAGCCAGGGATATTATCACTCAACCAAACAGCGTGCCCAGTTATTAATCTCAAAATCAAACACAGCTAGTTTGATATATGCGAAGAAGGCTAATTTCACATGCTATGTTAGAATATAGTAACTCAAATCCCCTAAAGTATTAAAAAATGTCCAGGGGCCTTATATACCAACGTTATAAGTCTAAAACTAAGACTTAGACTTAAAATTGACAACATTTATAATCACTGCCATGTCTTTACCATTATATTTAACCAAGTGAAATTTTATCTGATTATGTGTTGTCACATACTGAACATGTATACCAATTTATACAAGAATCGGTACATTTATAACAACATGAGAGTGGCCAGAACATTTGGCAATATAAAGTCCGAATTTTAGACTTATAACATTGGTGAATAGGGCCCCTGACTCTCCAAATATTTCTTACCTTTAAATCGTTATCTTTATCCATCCATCCCAGGAGACAAGAAGCAAATAAATCACCTGTACCAACAAATATTGCTTGTAGATACGGCATTTCTATCCTGTAACACTCTTTTACCCCATCTGTATGATAAACAAACACATGAGTATACTAATTATTTGAATAGGCAATTGTCTTCAGTAGACAGGTAGTCAGTAGAGCTTTGAACTAACAGATTGAAGTGGGACAGTCACATTTGAATGTTTAATGCTGACCCGAGTCATTTAATAGTCAAATGCAAATTTAAAAGTTCAATTAAAGTGAATGATGCATCTATGATACTCAATTTATAAATGTAATCTAAGCACAGGTCAGATGACTGAGAATCATGAGAGACAAGACAAAGTATAAATATTTAGTAACCATGAGCATTCACCAAGATTTCAGCTTTCAGTCAGTTGACAGGTATGATACAACAATATATAATAAATGCGACCAAGTGCGAGCCTTGGAAGCAGGATATGGAAAGCTTGTGGGTTAGAACGGATGCAGTTGGTAGGTGAGCTGCCAGCTATTTAAAGAGAGATTAGAGGGCAGGCTCATCTCTGTCAGGTGCCCTGCAAGAAGGCATTGGATTCAGGAGGTACAGAACAAAAGAAAGATAGGTGTCTTATGAGTCAAATTAGCAGGCCTTTTCAGTAGGGGTGACACCATCATAAACCAAGCATTAACCTTATTCATTATAATAATACAGTTGACACCCGTTGTGTCGACATCGCTTGTATCGACACTCCGGTTTAGTCGACATACTTTAAAATCCCCGATTTTGGTCACTCAATGTTCTATATAAAAACTGTTGTTTGACTCGACATGCCTATGTCGACACTCCGGCTATATCGACACGACTTTTCTGGCCCAAATGATATTTTCGCACCTTATTGTCATTGTTTGTGTTGACATCAAGTCAAAGTGATTGAAATAGAAAAGTTGTTGATTGACCGTGAAAATATTTCTGTCTCGACCCATTGTTTGACAATTAAATTGTTCACACTGAAATTGAATGGTGTTAAATCGAAGTTTGAAAACAATTTGATACCTGTCTCAGCGCATAAATTAAATAATTATTTAATCAACAGTTTTGTGTTTTCAGTAAAATTAGGGGAAATACAAATACGCCACAAGTCCAAGAATTTAAATCAATTATACATATAAAATATCACGAATGAATAAGTTGTACAATAATCAATAATAAAAAATACGACTAGTTAATATTACAACACCGCTATTATAACAGCGAAACGAAAGTTTAATGTCGAATCATAATACACTTGTATATAAGGTAGGAAAACTTGTCAGTATTGTTGGATCCGGATGTGTCGACCTCCGGATATGTCGACACAACTTTGACGGTCCCAAAAATGTCGACATAACGAGTGTCGACTGTAGTAAAATATAATATTAATATTATCATTAAATCGGGAGTACATCGTCGAGGCAAAAAATGCTCAGTGGGACCTAGGCTTGAATTGTAGAAATTGCATAATCAGTCTATTTAAGAAATAAGTATAAATCAAAGAGACATGATATCTACCTTTGATAGTACTAGCCAGAGCTACAAGAATTCCCTCTGAGCCTAGATTAGTACTGCTGAACACAACTGTCTTTGGTCCCTTATCGTGTAAACATTGCATCGCTTTTAGCGCATCAGCTTCTGATTGGATCTTTATACCTGTCAGCAATCTGCAATAACAAAACTAGAATGTAAACATTGCATTGCTTTCAACACGTCAGCTTCCAATTGGACCTATATACCTGTTGGCAATCTGTGATAACAAAACTAGAAGGTTTTTGGACAAGAAAATGTGGGTCTCTCACAAAGGGCCATAACTCCGGCAATGTGTCTCCCCCACTACATATGGGAAATATGATAAATTCATATGTGGTTGAACAAGCAAAGTTCTTAATAATTGATCCCAGGATCGTTATACGACAATGGGGGCATTGTTTTGTTCAGTACAGCACAAACTGCTCAGCCATGAATTATAAAATGTCAGATCTTTCTGAATAAGTGTGTGGTGGACTGTGAATTATATTCAAGCTTCAGAAAAAGCTTTTTGCTTTATGTTCAGTTGTTCAAGCTGACAAGCACTAATTTTGAGGTTTTATTGAGCACGCAAATATAATAATAAAAGCTCCGCGAGTCGCATGTGTCGCCTGACTACATGAAATATGAGAATTGATGTTGTAAGTCACTTAACCTTACTTTAACTGCAATAATGTAGGAACCGTCGTGAGTGGTCAGACAACGGGTGGCGCATTCTTTTTATCATATTATCATAGTTACTGGGTCAATACAACATCAGCAATTACAAATTTAAGTCGTTGGCGCTACTGTTTCGCGCCTAAAGGATGGTGACGTCACACATTAAAATTTTGTTCTTACAGGCGTTGGAGAACAATGTTTCGCGACTTGTTCTCCCATGGCAGATCACAGTTACTAGTTTTGTGCCTTTCGTGTGAAAGGGACATAATTCAAAAACGATGCAAGGATGAGTTATAGTTCTTGTGCACTGAACTTTGGCTTATTGCAAGAAACATGCATACCAAATATTGAGTCATTTGAACATAAGGTGACAAAGTTATGCTCTTCAATTTGACCTTTGACCTCTAACTGTGACCTGACCTTTAAGAAAAGAACCAGGGGTTGCTCATGACACTCCGATTAATAGAGGTTGACATTCATGGCAATTTCAAGCAAGATTGGTCAATGCATGACAAAATTATAGTCCAGACAAGCTTCTTTAGAAATTTGATCTGCAACTGTGACCTTGACCTTTGATATAGGAACCTGAGGGTTGAGCATGACACTCCAGCATATGGAGGTGAACATTCATGCCAAATGTAAGACATATTGGTCAATGCACGACAAAGTTATGGTCTGGACAAGCTTCAATTTGACCTTCAACTGTGACCTTGACCTTTGAGATATGAACCTCGGGGTCTGTCATGAACCTCTGTCTCATTAAGGTGAACATTGATGCCAAATATAAGAAAGGTTGGTCAATGCATGAGTGAGACACAGCCCGGACAAGGTCTATAATGGCCATTTTTGAAGTTTGACCACTGAGTGTGACCTTGACCTTTGAGCTAGAGACCTGTATTTTGCGCACTGCACACTGCCTCATGGTGTTTAACACATTTGCAAAGTTATTTAAAAATGTGTCTATCTATGAGTGAGATACAGCCCGGACAAGGTCTATAATGGTCATTTTTGATGTTTGACCTCTAAGTGTGACCTTAACCTTTGAGCTAGATACCTGGATCTTGCGCACTGCACACCGCCTCATAGTGTTTAACAACTATGCCAAGTAATTTAAAAAAGTGTCAATGCATGAGGGAGATACAGCCCGGACAAGGTCTATAATGGTCATTTTTGATGTTTGACCTCTAAGTGTGACCTTGACCTTTGAGCTAGAGACCTGGATCTTGCGCACTGCACACCGCCTCATGGTGCTTAACAATTATGCCTAGTTATTTTCAAAAGTGTCAATACATGAGTGAGATACAGCCCGGACAAGCAATTTGTGACGCCGCCGCAGCCGCAACCGCAGCCGCAGCCGCCAAAGTAATACCTATATGTCGCCTTTTCAGGCGACACAAAAATGAAACCCTTGCAAAAAATTCTGGTTAAGAAAGAACATACTCAGCTTCAAACTGGTTAGGTGTGACAATATCTGCTTTAGGTATGATAACATCTCTGTATACAGGCATCAGTTCCTCCGGTACATACTGCAAAGAGGTAAACAAAGGTTAGTTTCCTGTAACCGAACCTACCTATAACCATTGATTGCCTTTTCACTACTTTTATATTCTATTGCCCCTAGTTTTGTTTGTTGAGTTCTATTGGCCTAGTATATTCACACTATAGCACTGCTAACAAGTAGATGACATACACTTAACAAATCTTATAAGTGTGCATGTATATATTAACGATAGCTCAGTCAATACCTGATGGGTCGTGCTGAAATTTTCAACATACGAAGATTGGATATTTGGAATTACAATTCAATTGATTTAAGTACCATCTGATTAAAAAAGTTACAATCAGAATAAACAAATGATGACATCATCAAAAGCAAATGGCACCAATTTTCGCAGAGAATTCATCGATCGTTCGTCTGGGTCTTGATGCAGCTATTTGACCGCTTTGGTTTTAAAAAAATTTTTCAAGCATATGTGCTTATCATTTGTCTAAAAACAATGTGATCCATGATTCAAATAAATTACAATCGAGGATTAGAAATACCCACTTTCATCCAAAAAAGGAAATTTTAGTCGGAGTTACCTCCCTTTGACCATCAACATAAAAAAATTAGTGATTTTTTAAAAGTTGATAAATACCATGTAGTTGAGTAAAAAATCTTATTATTTTGTGTTTTTTTTTAATTTGGTGATATAACTTAAATTCAAATTAACCATACTTTAACATAATTTGCACATATGTGTAAATTTCCAGGTAATGTGCACACTTATAAGATTTGTTAAGTGTAAGTATGAATGACAAACGAATACCAGATACAGGTTTTATAACTTGGTTATAATAATAATTTGCTTAAAATAGGTTGATGTTTAATTCAGTTAAAAAATATCAGATTTTGTATTCACTATGAAGATTTCATGTAATATAGGATATCACTGACACATGCATGGAGGACAAGGGATGTAACTCTTTACATTCTGGGAAATCATGCATTATATTTGTATCTGATAACTAGGGAAGCAATATCTTCCAAATTTGTTTACTAATGCCCTGGTCCCACTGATCAATGAAATCATGCATCATATTTGTATCTCTTTACTACGGAAACAATACCTTCCAAATTTGTACACTAATTCCCTGGTCTCACTGATCAATGAAATCATGCATTATATTTGTGTCTGTTTACTACGGAAGCAATATCTTCCAAATTTGTACACTAATGCCTTGGTCCCACTGATCAATAAAATCATGCATTATATTTGTGTCTATTTACTAGGGAAGCAAAACCTTCCAAATTTGAACACTTATGCCCTGGTCCCACTGATCATTTTTCGCATTGGTGAGGTACTCCTGTTTTAACAAATGGTCATCAGGAAAAGGGTCCTCGTGGTCTAGAGGAAGCTTCAGGGTAAACATTAGAAAATTTGTGACATCCCTGTTCCCGATGCCTCCTGAAGCTAATTTATTTAAATCAGGAGAACATCGCTGAGGCCAAAAAAGGTTCAGTGGGACGAAGGCAGTACAGACTGTTCTCCGACACAGATTGATCAATAAATTCATGCGTTATATTTGAATCTGATTAATACGGAAGCAATTATCTTCCAAATTTGTATACTAACAGACCGTTCTCCGACACTTATCAATGGCAATGCCGTTCCCTGTCAACTGATGGAATATACAGACTGAGTCAGATAAACTATCAACTTACATATACAGTAAAACATTATTATCTCGAGGACTAATCAAGACAAGCTAAATGATCAAAATAAACCGGGAGCTCGACATAGCGGTGTGATTAAAGCATAAAACATACACTTAGCTAATTCGCCGGGGACTTTGAAATGTGCTCGAAATAAGTGAGGTGCTCGTAACAACGATGCTCGTCTTAGTGAAGTTTTACTGTAGTTAAAATTTCATTTGTTTATTCTAAACTTATATAAGACATTTCTTAGAACTTTGAATGCTACAAAAACATAAATTTCAGCTAAAAAACTCAAAACAGTTATTTAAAAAAAAAGAATAAAAATATATTTCTGTAACAAGCCGACTGAATAAACAATTATAAACTTACACATTTTCCATTATCTCCCATCACTGGATCACATACTGCAAGTATATAAAATATATCATACCAGAAGTGTTCAAAAAGTTTTGAGACAAGTGCCCCTTCAAAACTTTTTAAAAATGATAAGTCAGGAGTCTCGGGCTTGAGAAAAAATTGGAATAGGTCTTGAAATTTTACTGTAATAAGCTCAGTAAGCTGCATTATGAAGGATGGTCAATATATAACGAGAAAATGCTTAAAACTTTTTAAATGCATGTTTTTTTTAAGGTTTTTATTTTCAGCATTTTTTCACAAATAACCTTAAATTATGCCAAATTCATAACACATATATGCAGTCAGATGATTTCTCAAACTTCAAATCAATTACGAATTAAAGAACTTGTGAAAATAATGGGGTTTTATTTGCACTTTCTTTGAGATATCATGGCAGTAAAATGGTTAGATAATTTAACTGTCTTACCGTAAACAATTCCTGGATTACTGTCCCTTATATCTTGAATTATCTCGGCTACTTTCAACAGAAATGATTTGGACCCAATATAACCTACAAAAATAGAAAGCAATGATACAAAACTGTTATGACTCAAGCTTTCCAGTTATTGTCGACTTTTCTCCAAGTTATATTAATCAGGCTGTCCTTTTCAAAAATAAGTAAAGCCAACTAAAGCTTATAATTTTATGTTATCTTTCTGATCATATTTTGTAATGTTAAAACAAAGAAAGCTTTATATAATGCTACGTTTACAGTAAAGCTAAACAATGTTCATTTACACAGTAAAAGTTATTAGTAATTACATACGCATATAGGGGTAAAAAATCTCTGGGCAATGGCTTTTTTTAATGATTTTGAGGTATTTTATTAGATAGAATGTTGATGGTAATCACTTTAATGTTGATCTAAATAAATCCTGAATGTTTTACCTGTGATTAAATGTGAGAACTGTCCTTGTATATTGTTCTGTTTTAAGCCATCATATAAACAATCTATATCATCGGCATTCAACACTTGACCTTTAAAACATTTGTAGCCTGAAAAATACAAGATAATTTCATTAGAAATGGACAAACGAACAAATGGATGAACGGACATGACAATCACTTTTATTCAGTATAGTATACATATGCCTCCTGCATCTGTAGATGCCCGGGCGTGGCATAAAGATTGACTTATCGCAAGAGTCAACACATTATGGACTTTTTTTCTTGGAGTACTACTGAATAGGCTAAATTAATATAACTTTTTCCTAAAATGATATAAGACATAATTATGGAACTTACCTGTATGATTAGATAACTGTACTGAATTGACCGGACAAACATCAAAACCTAACATCTGAAAGAAAACAGAGGTACGGTATAATATCATATTTTCGTCAGATTTTAAAACACAGGTTTTGAATTATTAGCTGATCTAAGACAAATCATTCGCCAGTAGGAAATATACAAATATCGTGAAATTTACTACCACAACATGACAGTTCAGAAGAGGTACTATTAATATTTACATGCATAAACTACGAAAACATATAACTGTTCTGAACATTTTTCCTGCTTGATCGTAAGGGTGTTCCAATATCCAGAGTGTGCCGGCACCGACTGATTTGTGCGGTTTTTGCAATCGACCAAAATAAGTACATTGATTGAGGAATTCATTTAGCGTGTAGATGTAAACACTACTCCTACAGATCAGTAAGTTAAAATTAATATTAAATAAACAATCGACAGGCGTTGTTGCCAGGAAATCGGTACTGACAAAGAAGTGATGACCGGCCGCCAGTAATAAATGGTCTTATATTGTTACAGTATCATGGGACACGGATACACCGGCTACGCCAATTTAAATTCCTAAATTACTTACTTTTGGTTACTTTTGGTGTGCTGAGTCTGGAAGTCTATGACTTGTTAACTCCCCCTAAATGAGTTTCTATTAATGAGCCCGGTTGATATATTATATTCACATCAAAACGTTCAAGTCTCCATTCTTTATCCAGTTTAGATTTAAAACTGACAATAGTATCACAACAAACTGTACTGTCATTAAGGTCATTCCAAGCATTTATGAACCTAGCAGGAAAAGAGTTCAGCTTTTTGGATTTTCTAAGAGTAAGAACCCATGCTTGGGTGACAATCAGTATAATCATATGAACAACAGATTTAAAGAAAATAATGGAAATTATTGCCAATTTTCGGTTGCTGCTTTAAATTTCACAGCAATCCCTGTAACAATATTAGACCATTTATTTCATCACCATGACCTCCAAATAACATGTCGCGAAATCATATGACAATCCAACTCACCTGCAAAGCAAACCCCGCACATTTGTTGCCGACATAGCCAGAGACCACCGTGCTCTGTATGGATAAAACAAAGTTCTGTTGATCGGCTGACATTGCTGTGATTGGGATAAAATCAACATAAACAAAAACACGCAACAAATTGGCAATCAACTAAAGGTCAAAGGTCATAATAAATGTCATTCTTCGCAGTGATCTCCCTTTACTAAAGTCAGTGGCTAGTACTACGGACCCTGGTATTATCTAGTCATACGGCTCTTTTTTTTAAATTTTGATATAGGCCAGAGTCTCTAGATACTATTTATAGTCATACTAAAATTAAACATAAACTGTATTTTACCTGAATTTCAATCATTGTTTTTATCCATACAATATTGAGGATAACAAAATATCTCCTTTTTTCCTTCTCCAAGAACATTGTGTGTAATTTGCAACACCCTCATTAGGACTTCAGGTCATTGTACAAATAGCTTCCCTAGGTATCTCTTTCAGAATAGACTCCTTAATCGGTTCTTTAATATGTCTGGTGCACAGCGTTGATGCACTCCTAGGTTACCAGCCAGCAGATTTTAATAAAATAACCATGTGGTGTGGTCACATCATCACCCAATGGTCGTGCTGATTCTAGGCACAACCCTTGTCTTTGGTTTGTTGCAATGGGCCCTGCCCCCGATCGTAACTACTCGGGTCTTTCTGTGATGATTCATCCTAGAAATATCTGAGTTGTCCAGATTGGCATTTCCCGAAACTAGGTTGACTCCCTTGATCGATAATGGATAAGGTCCCTTGATTTCTAATAATCTTATTTTTTGGGGTGTTGAATAGTCTAATACAATATATCTAGTACTTTGAATTGCTGTGTACAGATTGGAATCCATCTATTATAGGTGAAAACTGTTAAGCAACAGGATGGGTATTTGACATAAACGTTCAATTATCACACCAGGGGCCATAACTCCAGCAAGTCATCTGACTAAAAATTCCCGATACTGTAAATCATTTAATTTCGATGGGACAGAATTTTGTTGTTTTTGGTCAAAAAGACTATTTCGATGGGGATATTAATTCGTGTATTTTGCATTGCAGGTAATAAACACAAGGGTCAAAATTATTGCTTGGTGGCATTTTATTTTGTGGTTGAAGGTGAACCATATAATTTAATCCCCCATAAAAATTAAAGAGTTTACAGTAATATGCAAAATAAGGCTCGGTAACAAGTATTCATGTGAAGTTTCATTGAAATTCAACCAGAGATTAGGACAACTAGTGTGGAGAAACTTTGGAACATCCTTCCATCCAGGGGCCTAAATTTCACCAACATTGCAAGTCTAAAATTCAGACTTGGACTTTATATTGCCAAATGTTCTATTCTCTCTCATGTTGTTCATTCTCGTTCAACCAGAGTATTTTTCATCTGAATATGTAGAATAGAAACTTGACTGCCCACTGATTTTTGAGGATGATGTTGTCATAAATATACCAATTTTGATATGAATGGGTATACAAGTTCAGTAGGTAACAACAAATAATGAGATATAACTTCACATGGGTCATTCTAATTGTAAAGAAATGGAAGTGATTATAAATATTGTCAATTTTATAAGTCTAAGTCTGAGTTTCAGCCTTACAATGTTGATGATTAAGGCTCCAGCACCAAATTTATGTCTCGCCCACTATAAATGGGAGACTGTCAGACAGCATGGTACTCATTAAAGTATCACCATGCATGTTCCTCTTCTTCATTGCTGCACAGACAAATCCCTTTGTATGAGCAGTATCACATAATCATCGAAAGGGCACAGCCATACTATCACAGGATTCCAAAAAATATTCAGACCTTGAAAAAATGTGAAATTTTTTCTTTCTGACTTTTCTGACCATAGGAACCCAGTATCAAATGCTCCTACCAGTATGAAAACACAAAATTATAGGTATCATCTTTTATTTTACAATTTCAACAAATTTTCAAAACTTATACATTTGTAGTTTCATAATCTGCTGACAAAGCAAATTGTAAATAGAGATGTTTATATTTCATAATTTATAACATAATTTACACTGTTTACTCATAAATTAACATGGCTACTGCACAAGACTTAGTGAACTGATGCAGCTAATTTTCAACTAAATTTGCAGAAAACATGTTTATATGTATAATATCGCTGGCTTAGAAAGAGAAGGTCGTAACTACAAAATCGATATATTGAGAAAACAAGAGAAATCTGTTATTTACTCTTTACTTATGGGAAAACAAGTTTTAAAACTTCATTTTGGTCAATTTCAGATTTTCAATAAAATAGTCTCATAAGACTCGCATTGTGATGCAGATTTCCAATATGTATGAGTCTTATAAGGTCATAAGTAGTACTTACGACCTTCTCATTCTAAGCCATCAATATGTTCTATATACATACAGATACAATTGACTTGTAATTTTGTCATGCTATACATAGAAGTACTAGGTACATAAACACTTATCTGAGAGACTTGCACATGGAAAGTATTGCTGATCTCAAACACATAAAACAATAAGTTAACATCAATTGAACTGTATACAACTAACCAACAGGTATAGTACAGAGAATTTGACACGATCCTGACCTTCTTGCATGAATATATTACAAGGTTTTTTGCATTGAATATATTTTCGGTAACAAGTTGTGCAATATCGAAAATTTTAGATTTGTGTTTGTATTACATCTCAAAACGCCTTCATGATATAGATAAACCATGTTGTTTTAGCCTTGACTAATTTATGCAGGAAGGTTGATTTGCCCTCAAAGGATAGATATAGTGTATGTATTAAGGCTTAAGCAATTAAATATATGTGATCAATGACAGTAACCAATCCATGGCCCAAAGAGATTTTAACCAGGTATATTCACATACCATGACTAAGAAGTGTAACCTTCCGTCACGGCTCAAAAAACATGGTTTATCTATACTCCCCTTATATGAAAACATACAACTGGAATTACATCAGCTGTTAATTTATGCTAATAAATATAAGGTCAGGATCGTGTCAAATTCTCTGGACTGTACTTCAGTAACATTATAACATTACACATGCACACTAACTAATTGACACTATGCCAGTTGTCAATCAATACCGTACCATTTAAACTTTGGTTTTAACAGTCAATTATAATCACATGGACCAATGGATTGACTTGAAAACCTTCGCCAAGCAATCTTCGACAAACAATCAGGTGGAGCAATCTCCGCTATGGCGTAATGACAATTCAGAAACACCAAAGGTTTTCCTGGCTATACAATTTCAAGAACAATCTAGCCATTTTTGACACAAAAACCTGTCTCCTACAACAAGCCATAACTTCAGCTATGATAATCAGTGACTTAAATTATATATTGTTTCATATATTATCAAACTTTAGGTACATTATTTCATTGAATAGCAACATATTTTTGTCAATAAATATTTTCAATTTGTGGCATATTTAAGATTTATGCAAGAATTTCTATGAAACAGAACAAATGAGCAAGTTTCCTAATACTAAATAGGTACATAAATGATGAACACATCTCAGGGGGGCAGAAATGAGGCAGCAGGGGAAAATTTCACTGGCTATTTGAACATGCTTGCCGTCTACTTTTCGTCATTTTTCCTTCTTTGTTACTTAAGTGAGATATCAAATCAACTGCCTACTTTTGAAGATTAACTGGCAACATGAAACATTTCTACCCCCTCCCCCCTGTCACAACTTGAAGTTTCCATTAATACCTCACAGTTACTGTGCCTGCTGAAGCTGGTCAGGTGCTATCTCCACCTTATAAACCTCCCCATTAATCTCAACATAATCACCAGAAGAGAGCTGATTCAACTGTTCCGATGATAACTGTAAATCTTGATCAGGAGACACATGTGCACTCTCTGTTCCTTCAGCAGGATGTTCGGCGATACTATCCCTGGATTCTAACATCTCCTGACCAGGCCCAATCTCACCATCGTTCATGATCTCAGTAGCACCAATATTAATAGCAGGCGTGACTATTTCAGCAGTCATATCATTATCAACATTCTGAGTCTCTAGTATACCAGCTTGTTCAGCCAGAGCCTGTAATCCTTCAATCGCTTCGGCAGCTTCGTGTTCTTGTACTGAGGTATGAAACGATGAACCGATCGAAACTTGATGAACGCCTGTGTCATGTTCCTGTGCTGTGTCAGAGACCACGTATGAACCCATTTCTTCAATCGGTATAATACTATCGATGGAGATTTTTTCAGCATGTAATGCAGCAGGGTCCTCATTTAGATCACACACAAACTCAAGCTGCGTAATATCGTCCATCGTCTGTGTGGTGACAATGTCCGACAATGCCATGACGTTCATCTTTCCAGTGTCATGACCTTGAACTTGGGCAGCATTGCTGTCCAAGGTTACGTAGCAATTTAACCCATCATCTTTCATAATAATCTCAATACCGTGTTTTTTCTTCATGTGCTGGAATAAGTTTCTTCTCCTAGGGTTCATATATCTACATAATACGCAGGAATATACATGAGTGGGTGGGGAATGGTCCTTCATATTGTGTTTTCGCATATGTACAAGCAGGTTCTTTTTACTATTAGTACGGAAATCACAGACTACACACTGGTAATCATTGGGTCCTTCCTCAGGCATGATATTTTTGTGCTGAGCATAAAGATGTTTATACAGGTTTATCAACTTTGCAAACTTCATGGAGCAGTAGTTACAAGCAAAGATTTTGTCAGTGCTGGAAAAATCAGACTTTTCAAACGGTCCAAATTCTGATTCAGTTCCCATCTCAGTAACAGAAGTCTCCGACTGCGTAGATCCTGCAACCAGCAAGGCATCCGAGTCTGGGTCTTCAGTCTTACTCAACAACGATCGTCTTTGGTTACGTTCAACTTCGACGCCATGTTGAGATCTCATATGTCGCAGGACGTGTTCCTTCTGTGATGCTCTGTACGTGCACATACCACATTGAAACGGTCGCTCCTTTGTATGTATCAACATATGACGTCGTAACCGACTCACACAGTCAGTAACAAAGCTACAATGTTCACAGAATAATTTCAACTCTGGTCCATTTTTATGGAATTTCATGTGCTGTTTTAAATCTTTCTTGCTGACGGTCATCAGACTACATATGTCACATGTGAATGCATTAAGGGCTCCGTCGTGTGGCATGTGTCGTCTACGTATGTGAATCTTCAGGTCTGGATTCTCACTTGAACAAACGTAGTCACACAGTGGACATTTGACATTCTTCTCCTGAAACGAGAGAGACATCAAAATATTAGATATATCAACATCTTTATCAGTTCAAATTTGCAATCTAACTTGTGTCAGAAATTGTCTAAAAGACTTGACTATTAGCACACCTTGGTTTCCCTGTAAGACTAGTATGTCCTTAAATAATAAGCAATTCAAAACTCTTGTCAATCAGCCAAAATGAATGCAAATTAAACAAAAAACTTTTTTAACCTACATACAATACTTAACTGGGGAAAAACTTTACATCAGCACATAACATACCAGGAAAACTTTATACTACATTATATTTATCCTGTAAATCCTTCAAAAATCATATAAGAAATACATGTAAGATGGTCCTTCGGCAAGGGATTCATAAATAGAAGCATCTGGAAGAGTTTTTGACATGAAAAGCAATGCCTTTTCCATTATACATGTATGTGGGAGACACCATCATTATGTGATATTTTCAATAATTGATATGAGTTGACAGTAAAACATCTTGTAATGCGATAAACATGGTTTACCCGACAGACAAGCTTATGTTCATAACCGTCCTCATTTAACTTTAAACAGACTGTTGACTTACCTCATGTTTGTACTTTAGATGTCTCTCTAGATGTATTTTCTGTCTGAACATTAGATTACAATAATGACACTGAAAGTTTCTGATATCATCATGTATCTGCAGATGGCGCTTCAGATTACTGCTTGTAGCCGCTTTGTATGAACACTTAGGACAGGCATGTGGTCGTATACCTGTGGAAATAATAAGTAGTAATAGTATTTTATAATAAGACATATTATAAGATACCCTAAGACAAATCATATCTCAGACATAAATAGAATGTCGCCATTATTCAAACGGTTCTTAATGGTTTTAAGTGAAGTCAGAACAGTTTTGTAACAGTTTAAAAATGGAACTTGCAGCACTGACTAAACATCTTGGACATAACCTGTGTGGAAATTTTCATTGGTTCCTACACTAAGTACATCTGAGGAAGCTTACGGATTCATCACAGAAAGACCAAAGTAGTTACAATCAGTAGATATCTTGGCAGACAACAAGTACAAACCTAGATGTTTTCTTCTATGTTTCAACCAGTTTCCACGGCGATCCGTCTTGTGTCCACAATCCACACAAATATACATCCCATCATTATCCAATGTAATCGCTTCCTGTTTGAGCACAAATAAACTTTCAACTCAAATATCAAACAAGAGAGGTTTGTTAAACTTGTCAAGCAGCCTTGGACAATCAACTAGGAGGAGCGATCTCTGCTCTGGCATAATGTCAATTGGTAAAGGGCACATTGACCTTTGACCTATTGACTTCAAAATCAAAAGGGGTCATCTACTGTTGCTGACCAACCTCCATGTAAAGTTTGAAGTTCCTAGGGCAAAACGTTCTTGATTTTTTAAATGAAAACCATTTGGTCTACAGACAGACTATCCGACCAACATGTGCAAAGCAATATACCCCTCATCAAAGATGATAGGGGATCATAATAAACATATTTACGTAATTTTTCCATGTTCACCAAACTGTGAACAAAGACAAGTTTGATTCATTTTATGATCTTCTGTCCCATAGAATTGATACATTCTCTGTTTAGGCATCTAAATCACATAAAAGTGCATCTTGTAACATGTTTTGCTTTATCTCTCCTATTTGGATTTAACTAGCTTGGCAGGTACTGTAAAATCATTTAATTTTGATTGGATGATATTTCATGGTTTTGCCAAAATAAATGGGGCGTGAATTTGTGGATTTTGCGTTTCAGGTAATAAATACAAGGGTAAAAATATTGTTCAATGGGATTTGATTTTGTTGTTGAAAGTGAACCACGAAAAATCCACAAAATTTAATCCTGATTTGAAATTAATGATTTTACAGTATCGACTTACCCCATTACTGTTTTCCTGTCTTGGTCTAGCATGGAACTGCTTGATTTCCGTTCCTTCTGGTAGATGTACGACTATATACTCCTCAAACTGTGTAACCTGAACAAATACAAGTAAATTGGTGGCTTAAAATGAGAAGGTCGTAAGTACAAAATCAAAATTTTGAGAAGAAAAAATGTCGGAAAACTACTCTTTACATATGGAAAAACCACCTTTTTGAACTTCACATTTGTAAATATGACAAGTTCCAATTTTCATGAACATAAGCTCAAAAGAACCGTCTTGTAAAGCAGATTTCAAATAAGTATGAGTCTTAATTACACCTTCTCATTCTAAGCCAGCGAAATGCTAATGGTATCTCATATAAATATAGTGTTTCTGAATGTCATTTTGGTGCGAGTCCTGAGTCCTGACACCTCAGAAGTAACCTGGAATAAATCAAATTTCTCAAATATTTGTGGTTACAGACTCATAAAAAATTCTAAAGAGGACCCATATTTTTCACAACCAAAATTCAACAGTCACACTTATCTTGAAATGTTGTTCTCCAATGAGTATTTGGACTATTGTGTGATGTCATTTTGGAGTGAACAAGTGAAGTCCATGGCTTCAGTTTGATACTTCAGACTTTGTATTGACCCCAGTAACTATTCTAATGTTTTGACGGATTGTGGACAGTTTGTAATTCAACCAGGCCCAAATCTCCAGAAATATCTCAATCTGAGCATTCACATCTCAAATATTGGCATGCATTTTAATTTCCATGCAAAATTACACTCACAGTTTATTACAGAAAAAAATTCAAGAGCTTGAACTTCAGACTTTTCTCCAATTGTGACTCTGATTTTAGAAAAATCTCAATTTGAGTTGAGATTTCTACTCAAGTTGCTTCGAGAGATCATGGCAAGAGCACATACAGCCTCATAATCATAAGCAGATAAAGCATTCCAGATAATGTTAAGGAGAAATAGAAAGGATTAATATTTTACCTTGCTTGATTTACCCTCTTTGACTGATATTCCGAGTTCCTGAAGTGTACAAAGTTAACATTCTTTTAAAGTGGACATCTATGTATCTTAACGAAATTAATCTTTTCTTAAAATTGTGATTGCTAAAGCATAAAATAATATACCTATAAAGGCTATATCAATAATAAAGGGGACGTCCCGTGTCTTAACAAAATTAATATTTTCTTAAATTGTGATAGCTAAAGCAGAAAAAAAACCACCTTTTTAATAATAAAGGGGATGTTCTGTGTCTTAACAAAATCAAAATTTTCTTAAAATGA
Organism: Spisula subtruncata; assembly: GCA_963678985.1. Lineage (NCBI taxonomy): Eukaryota > Metazoa > Mollusca > Bivalvia > Venerida > Mactridae > Spisula > Spisula subtruncata. The sequence continues at coordinate 51,974,003 of OY787664.1, read as the reverse complement.
TAATTTATAAAGTATAAAATACCCTGTCATTAGAGGAAACCCTGTAATTATGAGATTGAAATTAGGGTAAACCCCTGTAATTAGGGGAAAACCCCAGTAGTTAGGGGAAAAAGGGGAAAACCCAGTAATTAGGATAAAACCCCAGTAATTAGGATAAAACCCCTGTAATTAGACGACTTACATCTTCTTCATCAAAAGCATCAGTTCCTGTTGCCTTGGTCACCATTTGTTTAGGATTTTCAACTTCATCATTTTTTTCCTTAGCATGTGCTCGTACAGGTGTGATATTCACAAATGGTAATTTCTGAATGGCTGCGTCATTGTTACTATCAGTCGGCAGTTCCTTCTCCAAATCGGTTTGTTGCTTACTATGAATTTTAACTTTAACCACCCGAGGAACTTTCCCAGTCCCGTGTGTAGAGACTTTTCCCTCTCCTTGAGCCGTCTGGACTTGAACCACAACCGATCCCGTCTTGTTCTCAGTAGTTTTTTCTGCGCTTTGAGTCAACATTTCACCTTCATTGTAATAGTTGACAGACTTTAGGAATATGTTTCCGTCGTTTTGTATCGGAATTAACGATGATGTTGTAGATTTTCCAGTCATCTCTGTAGACAATGCAACAGCTTGGTCACCTAGAACACATATATTACTTTTATTTTAAGGACTTTTCACTGCATTTTACAAGATCTTCTAGTAACAAATCTCATAAAATAATTTAATATTTACATTCTCAGGGTTCTCATTAACAGCAGGCTGCAGGCCAAATTGACTGCTTAAAAACCATTTTAGGCTGGCTGAAAATGTGAAATTTATACACAATTTGAAGAAAATAGTTGCATTAAGGACCTTATCAGGCCCGTTGGTTATGCATTTCGGCCTGCAAGGTTAAAAGTTATTGAGATCCCTACATTCTACCAACTCTTAGATACATTTATAGTGGTTTTAGATTATTCTATATTTTAATGGTCGACTAGAGTTCGACATCATGAAGAAATTTACCTATTTTAGCCATGCCCTGTTGTAATCCAGACTGAGGATCGGACTGATTCAGTGAATCTGTTATGCTTGTTTCTGATTGGATAATCTGGTTACCATCCGTAACAACAAGGGAACCAGACAATAGTTCACCTACAAAACATTACATTTTCTATATTTTACTATTGTTTATTATAATTTTCTTATTTATTCAGATAAAATACAGATACATCAAAATATTACAATACAGGTACAACAACATTTTTAACTAGAAGTGTTTTCTACATGTAAATGTATCGTCTCCAACAAAGGGCCGCAACTCTAGCAAAATTCAGCCAACCTAAAATTTCTGATGGGTTAGAACAATCTATGAATCCTACTGTTAGTAAAGGAGAACAAGTGTGAAAAACTTTGTGACATCCATCCAGGCAGACATTGGGATGTCCAGCACGAAATTAATATTTATCCAGTCACTCCCTACAAAATTGGCATGATAACAGGGTGCCTGATGAACTTTGCTATATCACGTCACCATACCATGAGACGTGCTTTATCAATATGTCTCCCCCGCTAAATGCTGCAAACATATCGCTGGCTTAGAATGCCACTTACAGCTTTATAACACTAATGCATATTTGAAATCTACACCATAAGGTGCTTCTTATGAGCCTATTTTCATGAAAATCGGAACTTGTCATGTTGACCAAACTGAAGTTGAAAAGGCTTGTTTTACCATAAGTAAAGAGTAATTGTCAGACAGTTTTTCTTGTTTTCTCAAAATATTGATTTTGTAGATATGACCTTCTCATTCTAACCCAGCGATATAGTAGTATAAGTACATGACAGTTATACCGCTTTTCAAGGAAATAAATTTTAAGCATATACACATATTTTACCTGATGCTGGATCCAATGTAAATCCCTCTCCTAACACTTCCTTGGTGAAAGCTTCAGTACTAATCTCAACAATTTGTGGTGGGCTACTCGACATTACAGGATGGTCAATATAACGGGTCACTGAAACACAAGATGGAAGGTTTAAGTTTGGCGGGACAACTGGACATTAAGTTAGGGGGGACTACTAGACATTACAGGATGGTCAATATAAACACAAGGTACTATGTTTAAGTTTGGCAGGACAACTGGACATTAAGTTAGGGGGGGACTACTAGACATTACAGGATGGTCAATATAGCGAGTCACTGAAACACAAGGTACTATGTTTGACCAGTATAGATACAGTTAGTGAATTTAGAATATAGAACTACCGAAAATTATCCAATTCAGCAAAAAACATAGTTTCCTTTAATTCTACACATACAGTAATATAGCTTGGAGTTTTTTACCTGATCCCTACCTTTTAATTAGCATAATTTAACAGCTGATATAGGGTGCATTCGTAGCGTCTGTTCTGGAACACTTGGAACAGTGTTCCTTCTGTTCCTGTTCCAGCATCTTACGAACAAAATAAAACTGTTCTGAACAGTGTTCCGAATGTTCCACTCCAAGTACCTTACGAACAAAATGGAACAGGCACAGAACAGGAAGTAACAATAAAATAAATAAATAAATGTAGAAAATAAAACTTTTAAGGTTGACGATATTGTCAGTTGCAGCCGTTATATTTGTTGAAGAAATATGACACAAGAAAATTTCCAAACATTAAAGTTCGGTGATTTCCGTTTTTCTCCGTTAACATACTATTGCCAAGGTGATCTGAATAACACATTTCGTGAAGTTTCCGGTTGTCTCGTTTTCGTTGAAATCACGTGACCTGTTCTGCCTGCACCACCTTTTATTTTGGAACAGATAGAACATGTCCGGAACACTGTTCCGGGCTGTTCGTAAGACTGTTCTCTGTTCCATCTGTTCCGGAACAGTGAGAACTGACGTTTCGAATGCACCCATAATGTCTATATTAAACCACCGGTCGTATGTTTTCATAAACGAATATGTCATGCATTTATCACACAAATTTATCAATTCCATATAATCGAAATCCTCGTAATATTGTCTTGAATTCATGCATGTAGGCTGGGACAAGGTTAATATGTTTGAGACTATGCATGTAGGCTGGGACAAGGTTAATATGTTTGAGACTATGCATGTAGGCTGGGACAAGGTTAATATGTTTGAGACTATGCATGTAGGCTGGGACAAGGTTAATATGTTTGAGACTATGCATGTAGGCTGGGACAAGGTTAATATGTTTGAGACTATGCATGTAGGCTGGGACAAGGTTAATATGTTTGAGACTATGCATGTAGGCTGGGACAAGGTTAATATGTTTGAGACTATGCATGTAGGCTGGGACAAGGTTAATATGTTTGAGACTATGCATGTAGGCTGGGACAAGGTTAATATGTTTGAGACTATGCATGTAGGCTGGGACAAGGTTAATATGTTTGAGACTATGCATGTAGGCTGGGACAAGGTTAATATGTTTGAGACTATGCATGTAGGCTGGGACCAGGTTAATATGTTTGAGACTATGCATGTAGGCTGGGACAAGGTTAATATGTTTGAGACTATGCATGTAGGCTGGGACAAGGTTAATATGTTTGAGACTATGCATGTAGGCTGGGACAAGGTTAATATTGTCTTGAATTCATGCATGTAGGCTGGGACAAGGTTAATATTGTCTTGAATTCATGCATGTAGGCTGGGACAAGGTTAATATGTTTGAGACTATGCATGTAGGCTGGGACAAGGTTAATATGTTTGAGACTATGCACGTAGGCTGGGACAAGGTTAATATGTTTGAGACTATGCATGTAGGCTGGGACAAGGTTAATATGTTTGAGAATATATACCTAGAGGTTCCTCTATCTGTATGGGTCTACCGTGTGCATCAACAGCGTTAACAGACATCCGAGAATCCTACAATTTAATACAAACAAACAATTGTGAAATTCTACATTTCTAAATGCCAAGCATAGTCTTTATTTGCCAGTCAGCTTTCTGCTGAATATGGCAGGCATATGTGTGCCTCAACCTAAAAGTAAATCCAGGTCGCTTGATTAGGCGGAAGTTTCAAACAAGATGCTGAGCTGTCTCTAAACAGCTTGCTCCGTGCACTTTTCTCAGAGCTAAGCTTGAACAGCATAATCAAGGCAATTTTTATTCAAAACAAAACAGTTGACACATTTGTAGCAGTAATATGATAACAAGAGAACTGCCTACAAGTAATGGACATTCAACTATTTCATTCTTGATAATACACTTGCTCATTTGTGATCCAAAGCTCGAAGTATTGCAAGGGTAGATAACTCCATAAATATAGGTCACAGATTTACCAACTTTGTCAGTACCGAGTCCCCTTGTGATTGTGAATTACTACGATGACTTTTAAGTATCAGTAGATACCTTTGATAGCCTTTGAGAAAATCACCTCAACAAAAACTTTGACCAACCAACACACATGCACATGATCTCATTACAACAATAACTTCATATTTTTTCTTAGAAAAAGTCGAGTCATAATAGTTATTACCATTTTAATCTTTTAATTTTAAAAGGTAAACTATAAACGACTAGTGTAATGTCAATTACTGACGGCAAATGCACAAGGTTCTTTATTATTAAACAAGACACTTGATGATGGTATAATATTTACAAGTGATAGAAGTAGGAAATACTTAAATACCTCGGCTGAACAAACGATGTCTTCACTACTACTAGGTTTTGTTTGATTTCCAAGAAGTGATTTATTGGTTCCACCTGTCTGTGCGACTGTAGCACGAACTGCAGACAATAGGTCCTCATCAGATACTGTAAACAACATACAAATTAGAAGAGTAAGATTAATTACTTTTACAAACTATAGTGCTTCCAAGATAAAATAAAATAATGTGAAAGGCGGGAAAATTTGGTATGAGCCATAGAGGTAGATTAACCAAAATTTCGTCCCTTTGGTGCAACAAGGTCGTATCTCACTACATATTCTATATATTAAAAGATACAACCTTGTTGCATCAAAGGGACAAAATGTGCATAATATGTCAGTGCTCATTTCAGTGTTATTTTATTAGAAATTTGACCAGGTTGAGAATGCTATAGAAACACACGGGTACATATCATTCACAGACAGGGTTAAAGACAGGGTGTAGCAGGAGTAGGAGGGGCTGGAATGAGAAAGCAGGGAGTATTACGGGCTCAGAAGGGATTGTCCGATTGAGGGAGGCAAGGCTGAGAGATAAAGGGAAGCAATAGGGGCCGAGTAATAGAACGTATTAAGAGAGGCAGGCCTGAGAGAAACCAGGTACCCAGGCAATATAGTAAGAGGAAGGGCTGAGAAAGAGAAGAGTAATAGGGGCTGAGAAGTTGAAGGGATTAAGAGAGGCAAGGCCGAGAGAAACAGGGCACTGAGACAGTAGAGTAAGAGGAGGGTTGAGAAAGAGGGGAGTAATAGGGGCTGAGAAGTAAAAGGGATCATTAAGAGATGCAAGGCTGAGAGAAAGAAGGTACGGAGACAGTAGAGTTGGAAGGTAGAGACAGAAATGAGGGGCTGAGAAGGGGGAGAGAGAGATATATTCAAGGCAGCATGTTTACCTGGTATCTGAGTTTTCATACCGCTTCCCCCCTCCATTCTTACTGGTACCATTCTCTGTGGAAATGTTTGTCTTCCTGTGTGTATACGACCATGTGGACCAATCGTGTACGGTTTATGTATAGGTACCATTTTATTATCCAGTAACACATACTCTATAGTCGACGATGGTGGATGCTGCCGTTGTTCCTTGTATTCTACAACTTGACACAGAGTGTTGGCAATCTTTTGTTCAATGGGTAGATCAGGTATAGGTTTCTCCTCAGTTTTACTCACACTATTCACCGACTCTTCAGTAAGCACTTCTTGAGTTGTTTCAATGTTTGAACTTTCAGAAACAGCCACAACCTTGTCAGATGAGTCGACTTCTTCATACATAGTGGCTTCACTTTCGACTTCATTTTTATTCTCTTGGTTCACGACAGCTTCAGTTTCGGGCTCTATACTAGGTATAATGCTGCTAGCTACTTCGTTTTTACCATCAAGTTCAAGGTCAGTAGCACTGACAGTGTCTACAGTAACACTCTTAGTCCCATCCGGTCCAGGTTTAGCCTTGACGTACACTATCTTGACATGTTGGACCGCCTGTGAGGTGGGTGTTTTATTAGGAGCAGAAAGATCTGAATCACCGGCAGCGAAATCAAGAACTTCTTCATTACACTGCAAGCTTACATTTCCTGCTGTAGCGGGTTTTGTCTGACATACTGCAGTGGAGGTAGGAATCGTTTCTGGCTGGGTGATAGCTTCCCTGCTATGTTTCTCAGGTGTATGGATTATCTGACCTGTGCTAACACCTGAAGTTGACATCCATGGGTACATCTGTGAGGTAGATGAATTATTGGAATCAGAACCGGCTGCTTCCGCTTGTCTCGCCATTTTCGCTTTTTGAGCTTCTTTCTTTGACGTGTGTGTATGCGTGGGAGTAACAATTAACTTCCTGGTTTTAAACTTGCCGGTACTCGGCCCAAATATCATTGACGAGCTTTTGTTCTCAAATGCTTGTTCAAGACGAGCTCTATATGGATCTTTTGGAATGATAATCTTACTAGCGGTCTTACCAGACTCATTTGGAATTACAATAACCTGAGGTTCTGGGAGAGCACCAAATGACAACGAAACTTTCTGCCCAGCTTTTACGGACACGGCTTCGATGTCTGTATCCCCACCACTGTCTTGTTCCACGACAGACTCGGCAATGGTTGAGGAATCATTCTCAATTTGTATAATCTGTATACCGGTACTTGAATTCCTTTCCTCTGTGATGCCCGTATTTTCATAGTTTGTAGTTTCTACATCATTTGTTGCAGTGAAGGACGATGAATTGGTTGATGGCGTATCTTCGTTGGTTAGGTTCATCTGAGCGAATGTATCAATTTTTGTGTCTTCAGTGACAACCTCTTCAATAACATCGTTAGTAGGCTCCTCTCTGCAATAGCAACAACAGAACATAATCAGAAATAATAATCTTGAGGGATTTGGACACAAAAATGTTTTGTCTCCCAGAAAGGGCTATAACTCAGGTAAAATATTAAATCCAAACAAAATTGACACTTAGGCTCGGTACAAAGTATTCATGTGAAGAAGTATTGAGAATATTGAAACATTTTAACACTTTTTTAACACTTTGGAAACAAGTTTTATTGAGTGAAGAAGTTTTTTTTCTGAAATATGTTACTGAATGTATTGCTCTATGATAACTTGTCATGCATCATGATGCATGTGAATTTTTCACGCTCTGATAGCAAGAACTTATTGACAAAAAGTCAAATATCAGATTTTTATGTATAAGCTCGAGTATGTAACACATTTGTAGCAAACACTGACAGAAGAGATGTGAATTACTCTGGGGACTGCACAATAACGGGACAAAGTCCTTCCAGAGCATCTGGTCCGATTAGACCAAAGAATGCAGTTCTATGATCGGATCATTGGATGGCTATCGGATTGTATTTGTGACCTAGATATAAGACAGGGGCTAATTCAACATATACTTACTGCATATCCAGGGGCAGTGACATTATTTCAGGGTATACCATCTTCTGAGGTACAATATCTTTGACAGGTGAAGAAATCGCAGTCCTTACAACTTCCGTCTTCACAGCTTCAGTCTTAACCGCTTCAGTCTTTATAATTTCAGTCTTTACAATTTCAGGCTTCACGACTGCAAGAAAATAAGAACTTATTTCAACTGAACAATACTTGGCAATGTTACACAGTTTGTATAACGAGTGCCTGATTCCATCATTGTGTAGGATAAAATCAATAATAACAAAGATTTTATTTGTCAAGGTATATAAGAATTAATAGGTAGGCAATCAAGGGTGCTGGATTTGTAACCCGGAAATCAAGGTTTTGATTCTCAGCGGGAATTTCCCTTCCATAAAAAATTCCCAACAGAACTTTCCTGCACATATTGACTGAGTGTTGCAGGCTCCTTATTGAAGTGTAAGTCATTACTAGTAAGGAAAATACTTTGAGTCATATACCTGATCAACCATAACAGTAAAATCATTTTTATGGGGGATTAAATTTCGTCGTTAAACTTAAACCACAAAATCAAATCCCATTGAACAATTATTCTGATTCTTGAAATGCAAAATCCACAATTTATCGACCAATCATGATCGGAACAATATTTTTTACCAATACCACGAAATTTTGTCCCATCGAAATTAAATGATTTTACAGTACTATTTAATCATTTTACAGCAGGGACTATAAAGACCTGTTTGGTTGCTAAGGTGTTAATGGCATCAACATTTTACTGTAATTCACATGATCTTACCTGCAGTTTTCTTTAATGGATCTACCATATCCTTGTACCTTGTGTTGGGTATTACAGCTCTAGAACTTCGTCGTGGTGACTGTATAAACAAAGTGCTAGACTTTGGAGTAGAGATAGTCTCAATAGTTGATGAACGAGCCTTTATCACTTTGGTAGATCCTTTATCAGTAGTTTTCAATTCTTGTTCTGTAGAAATTTTAGTCATCTTTGATTTTTCAACAAAGTCTACATTTTCCATCTCAGACGGCGGATCAGCATTGGGTTCAGAATATCGTGACTTTCCTCGCAACACCTTTATTGTAGGGGTCGATGCTTGCATTTTAGTGGCTGAAGTCAGTTTAGGGTTCTCAAAACTGCTAGGCTTTGTTTCTTTTACTTCAGGCTCAAGTTTTAGCTTCTTGTCAGGAACAACTTTCGGACTCTCGATGGTTCGCTTTGACCTTCGTGTCGCCATTGTACACTTTACACTGTTACCTGATTTAAATACAGGGAAAATACCATAAATATGAATTCTTTCTAGTCAGCATTATGCAATCAATCCAACTTATCACAATTTATAATAAGTTAATACATTGTACACAAATTTTTATATTAAACTGTTTCTTAAGAGAAATAAACAAATGTAGGAAAAAATTCCCTCTTGACATTATCATTGAGTTGAGGCTCACAGGTAAGACTGGCTTTGCTAACTGTGTTGCCTCATTAAATAAAGTCTTTATTATTATTATTATCCCCATTGCTCATTTTTGTGAAGATAAATGAAATCCCACGGTGTATTATCTAAAGTTATTTAAGTATACATACAAGTACTAATTACCAATTTTACTATAAAACAACCTTTTATAGTCTTCATTTTAGTAATAACATGAAAGTACAGGGATAAATAATCATTTTTTAAAGATTCCAATAAAATGAATGACAGGAATTTGGCTTATTATCCAATTTGTTCTAGCAGGAAATTCATGTCTGTAGTGGCCAACCGAAAAGTTGGGTACTGCACATAGCATCATTCCTGTTTCTTTTAAACCTTACAAACGTAATGACAGAAGGATGCGGTTTATTTTCGTTTAGTCATTAAGTCAGTGTACACTGTACATACCATCCATACTAGCAGTTTCAACCACCGGAGTATTTCTGGATTTTATAGGAGACTTCTCATTCCCTTTCTGTGCTAATACAACATTCTGAAACAGTAAATAAATATGGTTATATTTCCCTTACAATATTAAACCATTCATATCCTCTTGTCTATTTCAGTTTATGGAAGAAATCTGAAAACAAAAGAACATGGAAATTAATTTATTCCTTGAAAACGAGGTTTTATACAAGGTATGTTACTCAGTTGAAATTTGGTTTCAACAAAATTCCAGTTACACATGAATGTGACAACTCCAAAACTTCTTCAAAATTAGATCTAATAATATGCCTGTAAAGTTTCATTATCATGGAAATCGTTTTAAACTTTGTATATTCAAGTTGACTCCAGTGTAACTAGTATTTTTGTGGTCAGTGTTCAATTTTGGTTTAACTTGTCTTAACCAATACAAACAATGATGTTCTAGTAATATTTTTTAGCTTCCGTCCTTTATATTTTATTTGTAATTTTCTGGAAGTCTCAACAGGTTGTTGTCAGTCTTGATTTTACAGCACAGACCATTAACATAATTTTCTAAAACATTCTACCTTTAATCATACCTTTTTTTCTCAGCATGCTATCATGATATTAATTTGGTTTGGCTTTTACGGGAATGACAAATGACATAGTTTGTGATGCATCAAGTTAAATTGTTAAAATAATGTAAGATAACTCTATCCTTTAACCATTTACCTCTGATGATCCTTTTCTAGCCTGTCCAGCTGAATGCCTGGTGTGTACTTGTACAGACGGTGAAGCTTTCTTTTGCTGACTAGAACTTACAGCATCTTTATTCAACCTAGATGATTCAACACTATGCCTTGTGGTCGGCATGGTCAGATTAAGCCGCAGCTAATTCTGGAATTAAAACATATTCATTTAATATTATTAGGATTTTGTAGCCCTGCCACTGAGCTAGCCCAGGAGAAGGACAGGGTCTTTTTCTAACTTCGGGTAAATTCCTGCCTCCCAGGGCCTTGCATATATAATAAAAATCCCCCTAATGCCTCCGCCCTTTACCAGTGCAATATACCGTAGTACCGGCTAGATATATCCCCACTATTTAATTTACTTTTACACACAACATTAAACTCATCTTGCAATGCAGGGACATCACAAAGGTAAAACGTTAACCCCAGGACAATTCCCCACTACCCTGCCCTCAATACCATTTGAATGGTCAAACACTCACAAAAGTTCTAGCACACTAAGCCAGTCAAATAGCCACAGCTATGCACTAGTCAGTTGCATCCCAGTTGCACCCCCTGGGGTTGAGTGGATGATAGCTGGGGAAGCGGCCATGTTTTTACCTTTTAGCTCCCCCTGCACTGCCGGGGAAATGTGGGGGATTTTTCTCAGAACCAATACCCTGGACAATATTTAGTTGTCAGGGGCCAGGGAAATACAGGATATTTGAACCGCAGGGTCGGGGAATGGCGCGGTTATTTACGTTACCAAAAGCTTGGATGCAACTGACAGTCACTGATGCACTATATCTATATTTGTGCCCACTATTTGGTCGTGAAACAAAGTCCCAGTAGCACACTCACATGTCAAGTTACTCATTATACTAGAGTGACACATCAGAAAGGTAAAACAAAAAGCACAGGACAAACTGTCCTCGCTATCACAAGCAGGGGACCAGGCTTCAATTGACTGACCAATCAATGAATTACAGAATCTAGTATTACTACATAAACCTTATATCATTATTTGGAGAAATGTTGACTGAGCCTGAGACACAACAATGTCAACATCACAATAAATTGAATAATTTTTAAAGAGTTTAGCTAACATGGGGACGGAAGGAACGGACTTTATCACTCGCCAAAACTGACAAACAGCATTTATCATTAAAAAATATCAACCACATTCCTTAATAATTGCCAACAATACGTACTATCAACTAAAATGAGTGTTATACACTGGGGTCTTACTAAAAGCAGTCGAATGCCGTCGAAGGCCGTCGAAGTAGAAAAAAATAGGTTTTGAGGCATATATGTGTTATATTAAGGTCTTATATGTATGTATATACATATTTGTCACTTATAAAAATCGAAAAAATCCAAGAAATATGTAAAATGAGATATTTATATTCCAAAAACTAAAAACGACGAATCCACGGGAGAGAACTTCGGTTGGCTTAAACAGTCGTCGTATCTTGAGAAAAGCCGTCGAAGCGGGATTTAACCGTTTTAGCACAAATTAAGCGATGGATCGTTGTCATATATGTCTAGGTATATGATTAAGTAACTAATTAAAACCAAAATAAATAAAATTGCATGTAAAATGATGACTTTATTCACCAAAAACTATGCCACGCCGAATCCACGGGAGGGAACTTATGTTGGCTTAAACAACAGTCGTATCTTGAGAAAAGCCGTCGAATCGGGATTTAACCGTTTTAACACAAATTATACGATGTATCGTTGTCATATATGTCTAGATATATATTTTAGTAACTAATTAAAACCAAAATAAATAAAATTGCATGTAAAATGATGACTTTATTCACCAAAAACTATGCCACGCCGAATCCACGGGAGGGAACTTCGGTTGTCTTAAACAAGAGTCGAATCTTGAGAAATGCATTTTTTAAACCAAGTTAATGATGTGTTATTGTGTTTGTAATCTAGATGTGTATAAATAATCCAAACAATATGTAACATGGCGACTTTATAACACCTAAACTACGATGACCATATTCAAGTGTCAAAATTAGCAGGCCGTTGAATACTAACTTTACACGGTTTAAACATTTTAACTTCAGAATTATTACATGATGTGGTGATCTATGTTTTCTTGATACATATTTTTAACCAAAAATCCTGAAATGAGGTGAATGTGTCTAACAATGCTACCTAACTATTACGATGCCCCGGGGCAAGGAAAATCTATCACTTGTTTATTAAGGGGTGTATATTTAGATAAGAATTATCATTTTGCTGATTATTTGCATTATGTTCGTGTATGATATACGCTATGCATTAGATATGAAGAATCACAGATAATAATTATTTGTCTGTGGATAAATGTATTACATTACTGGTTTTGCAGTTGAAACATATTATATCTCATTTCAGGTCGAGATCCATAGAACAAGGAGATATAATCGACTCATCTATTGTGTGATGTCATATGTATACATAAAGTAAAAAAAATACTCTGTAGACCAAATATAGCTGTATTTACAAATGATGGTTTGTATGAATATGTGTAGTACTGCGTGTGAACAGTGTTTGGGATTGGCATTTAAGAAAATAATATATTACATATTTATTGACTAGTCTGCTTAATAATGAGAATATACTAAATACCTAACCTCATTTTATATATTTAAGTATTAATGATGATCGACCATACCAGCTTGCTAATTAAATGAAAACTAATATAAATCCCGATTACACGGAGCACGCGGCTCGTATGAGATTCATTTAGAATGTTGTATTTTTTCAGATACCGAGGTCAAACCAAAAGACCATAAATACTACCATGAAGAAAAGAATTGACGGAGACAAGACGTTACTAACCAACATATTAAAAGTGTAGTCTGTTCAATGTAGCTTGTAAATTTGATAGTATATATTTATGTGAAACATATTGTATGTTCTAATAAAGTGATAAACGATTGTCGGCAGATTCGAGGTTTTATATTGTGTAATCCATTCTAACTAACACACTAGTTAGAATCATCCTCATACATCAGTGGTTAGTCAAGTTCCCAGACTGTGTTCTCGGCGGAGAATGAATACGCTGAAATGGAGATGAAACTGAAACAAGCATATTCAAATGAAATAAGATGTCACCTTGTGATATTATATTATTACTACTAACACACATTCATACATATGATATTTATTTAAGTATGGTTCATTTATTTATTTTATTATCAATCGTCAAATTTTCTATACAATAAACATAAAATAATTATAATAAAAACACATTTATAAACTATGGGACCAACACTTTGTTTCTTCTGTCAAATCCTGTGTAAAAAAAATACCATAGTGACCTGTATATTTCTCACCATCAAATAAATGACACTCTGTGTATAGAATTTTATTGCCCCGCGGTAATTAAAGCTGTCACTAGGACCTACTGCTGGGATTAGCATCCGGTTGATTAAAGATAGTGATCAATCGGAGATTACATAATTGTTACCACCATTTAGACCATGACAAACAAATAAAGAGTGACATTTATACTGGATCAACAAAAGAAAGTGAAACTAATTATTTCTGAATTTTGACATTTTTCAGATGTCTAGTTATAAAAATAATCAGTATTTTAAAACATTAAACGTTTTACAAATGGGTCGATGCATGTTATAATGTTTAAAAAAATCTGTTCTCGGCAATGTAGATCTTTGCTTTGTTTTTTCTTCATGTCTGGCTGACATTGGTATCTGCAAAGACGTTCAAACACACACCTTTGGCATCTGAAAAAGATATAAATGAAACACAATAAATGTTTTATATATATATATATATTGTGAAGATAAAAAATGACTTCTCACATATATATATATATATATAAGTAAACCTTTCAAATTCATAAACATCAATATATATTATCTTTCACACCTATTTATAAACAAACAGATAAAATCACTATATGAAATCGCATAGAAAAAGTGTTGTTAATATTTAGACGGTTTTCGACTTTTCTAATTCAATCTTATAACATATATGATGTTATTGTGATAATATCGGAATCTCAAGGGTAAATTTGAATCCTTAGACGAAATTTTACCATATTATAGGCAAAGTACCCATGATTTAAGAAACAAAACACGAGGCTCATAATTTGGCTCTTTTGCATTTGGTGTGTCATAGTTTTTGATGAATTAAATCATCATTTTACATACAATTTTATTTCTTTTGGTTTTAATTAGTTGCTAAACATATATCTAGACATGTTTGACAACGATACATCGTTTATTTTGTGTTAAAACGGTTAAATCCCGATTCGACGGCTTTTCTCAAGATACGACGACTGTTTAACAGTTTAAGCCAACATAAGTTCCCTCCCGTGGATTCGGCGTGGCATAGTTTTTGGTGAATAAAGTCATCATTTTACATGCAATTTTATTTATTTTGGTTTTAATTAGTTACTAAAACAAATTTCTAGACATATATGACAACGATACATCGTTTATTTTGTGTTAAAACGGTTAAATCCCGATTCGACGGCTTTTCCCGAGATACGACGACTGGTTAAGCCAACATAAGTTCCCTCCCGTGGACTCGGCGTGGCATAGTTTTTGGTGAATAAAGTCATCATTTTAAATACAATTTTATTTATTTGGGTTTTAATTCGTTACTAAAACATATGCCTAGGCATATATGACAACGATACATCGTTTTATTTGTGTTAAAATGGTTAAATCCCGATTCGACGGCTTTTCTCAAGATACGACTGTTGTTTAAGCCAACCGAAGTTCTCTCCCGTGGATTCGGCGTGGCATGGTTTTTGGTGAATTAAGTCATCATTTTACACAATGTTTGATATATTTTGGTTTTTATTAGTTAATAAAATATATATTTAGACTTATATGACAGTATTATATCGTTTAATTTGTGTTAAAATGGTTAAGTCCCGCTTCGACGGCTTTTCTCAAGATACGACTCTCGTTTAAGCCAACCGAAGTTCTCTCCCGTGAATTGGTCGTCATATAGATTTTGTGGTATAAAGTCATCATTTTACATATATTTAAGGTATTTTGGTTTTAATTAGTTACACATATGTACATATACATATAAATGACCCAAAACATAACCTTTACATGCCTCAAAACCTTTTTTTCCTACTTCGACGGCATTCGACGGCATTAGACGGCATTCGACTGCTTTTAGTTTCCGTTATACACTGTGATTCGACTGCTTTTAGTTTCCGTTATACACTGTGTTTCAGTGTAATGACATCCTGGAGATCAATCAACGTCAACAAAGACACTCAAACTCAAAATCGGTTGTACAAAAATCAAGTAACACTGACATTTACAAATACTCTTTTGTGCCTCAAACTATCCGTGACTGGAACTTGTTACCAGACTCAATAGTGTCTATCAATAAAAATAAACAATTCAAAAGTGCTTTATCAGACTATAGAACAGATTCGCGCCAATAACATCCGTAACACCAAGTCGCACACACAACTCGAAGACTTTTGCTCATCAGTGAGATACTTTCGAGGATACTATACAGATACAGATACAGAAACGAAAAATGTAAACAAAATGCAGACGGAAACTGAAGAGCTCCCAAATTCTTCATTTTTGAAGGTCAAAAAAATCCAAAATGGTGGACTGAAAACGTCTTCCAAATGAAGAATATCGCCTGTTTACAGTCGTAACAAAAAATTAAGGCGATTAGACCATAATGAAACTGAATCTTCATTAAAACATAATAAAGATAATAATGTCCCGGCAATAATAAACCTGATTCAATCTTCTGCTGTCCAAGAAGCAAATGGCGGCAGAAAAAGTAAAAATAGTAATGAATAGTTTATCACGGCTAGTGAAACGGCCAACGGTCGGGAGCCCATGTATGGAACGCCAAAATTGTAAAATCTCTCGAATTTTATCTAACCGCGTATTTTCACGCTGGAATAATTGGAATGTTTTTGCTGGTCAAGGGAATGTTTAACGTAGCCTTCTCTTCCGTTTAAGGAACAGACCATCATGACCTATCTATTTTACTGCCGATCACCTCATCAGAGCAAAAATTTAGGTCTTTGGTCCGAGCATTATTGGCAGGCCGGGTGATTTATGAAAGAAAATAGTAAATGTTTTTTTTTAAAAGAAGAAAGAACATAGAGCAAACAAAAACAACTGATGTATAGATATATATATAAACTAATGACCAGACAGTGCTGCAATATGCGGGGTAACCTAGCTTTTCCACATGTAGGACTGTGGTATGAGGGAAAAAAGAACACTTAAAGTCATCATGCAACTGCCAATCCATCGAGAAAAAGGACCCCTTAGCAACTCTGTGATACAGTGAAACCATACATAGTCTTTGGTACAGAATCTTGGCTGACAAGCGATCACTTTAAAAATGCTGAAACCTTCCCAGAAATTTAAACTACAAGATATTCCGGAAAGATAGGAAGAACGGAAGAGGTGGAGGTGTGTTCGTCATGGTCAACAGCCAGTTCCAAGTAATGGTACCAGATGACACGCAGGTGAACCCCGATGAGTGTGAAATGGGTCCATAACAGCCTGAAGAAAGCCAGTAATCTATACGTTGGATGCTTCTACAAACCACCGAATGTAGATGACCCAGCGTATCTCGACCTGCTTCATCAATACCTAAGCCGGATACCCAAGACAGCACATATATGGCTTCGAGGGGACTTCAACCTACCCGACATCAACTGGACAGACAACTCAGTCGACTCAACCCAGAAAACAACCTTATCCAAACAACTCCTTGACATCTCCAGTAATTAATTCCTAGAACAGCTAGTAACGTACAGATCCGACTCGAACTACAGAAGACAGCTCCAATATTCTTGACCTCTTCTTCACAAACAACGCATCTCTCACGAACCCAGTGGAAGTAATTCCTGGTATATCTGACCACGAAGCTGTATATGTTGAAGCCATCCTTAGACCACTTACAATAAAGACACCACCAAGGAAAGTGACTTAGTCTTCAGTTATGAGAAAGCTGACCGCTCATCAATCGAGAATGAACTCCACGAAACCTTCCTAAACCTGAAAGCCAACCAGGCTACAACAGTAAACAACCTATGGACTATCTTCAAGAGCTCAGTCACAAAGATAATGAATCAGCATATACCATCAAGAATGACAGGAAATCACAGAAACCTTGGATTGACAGAACCACCAGAGCTGCCAGAAAAAACCCCAGAAACTGTACACTCGCACGAACAAAATCCCCAAATGACATTCGTAAAAAACAAGAAACTCAAAAGCAATCTACAAAGACAGGAAAGAACAGCTCATCAAAACTAGATAAATAATATCATATAACCAACTGAAAATGAGGCAAGACCAATAAAAGAAAAGAAGTTCTGGAACAATATATCATTACTGAGGAAGGACAATGATGGCATCTCACCACTCAAAGACAAGGGAAGACTTTTCAATCAAGCTAAAGACAAAGCAAACATCCTAAACAACCAGTATTCATCCGTTTTCACCAAGGAAGACACAGGGGACATACCATCACCAGAGGGCGAGCCATACCCAGAAATGTCTGACTTTGCTGTCACGGAAGCAGGTACCAGAAAGCTCCTTCTGAACATAAACACTAAAAAAGCGTCCGGTCCAGATGGAATCTCTGCATGGTTCCTGAACGACTACAAAGACTCCATCGCACCTTCACTCACTCTGATATTCAACAGATCCCTACAAGAGGGTATGGTTCCTGGAGACTGGAAAGAAGCAAATGTGACTGCCATCTTCAAGAAAGGAGCTCGACACGACCCTGTAATCTACCGCCCTGTCTCTCTTACAAGTCTATGTTGTAAACTCCTAGAACATATCATCGTCAGTAATACGCTCAAGCATCTGGAAAACATAACATCCTGCATGACTGCCAGCATGGTTTCCGAGCACGAAGAAGTTGCGAGACCCAACTACTTACACTGGTCCACGAACTCGCTTCGTCCATGGACAAGAAGGTACAAGCTGACCTCATCATCTTGGACTTCTCCAAAGCGTTTGACCGTGTCATTTTTCCCATCTGACTGCTCTGCGCTGGACTTTTTCCAATTTATTGATATTAATTTGGGAGTGAGGTGACTGATGAAGCGTATTCCAACTGGGATCCAACAAGTGTTTTGTAACATAGTGACTTGATGTTTTCATTTGTAGTTTTGATGTTACATTTAAGAGAACCAAGTGTTTTATTAATTTTGCATTTGTGGTTGTTCTAGATGTATGTGTGTTCCAGTTTAGATTGTGACTGATGTCGACACCAAGGTATTCAGCATCCTTTACCGAGGAGAGTATTTGACCATAGAGCATGTAGTGAAATTGGATAGGCTTTCTACTTCTTGTAATATGAGGAATTTGACATTTTTGGGGGTTGAATTCTATGTCCCATAGTTTTTCCCATATTTCAAGATTATTTAGCTCATTTTGTAACCGTTGAGAATCTGAACAGGAAGTAACTGTAAGGTAGACGGCTGTGTCATTAGCAAACAGTCGCACATGAGAAGTATTAGTGTCGGGCAGGTCATTTATATATAGAAGAAAGAGAATGGATCAGAAGAACAGACCGCTGTGGCACCCCAGAAGTGACAGGTACTTGGTTGGACAGGTAACTGTTGACCACTACCGATTGAGATCTCCCATTTAGAATGAATGGATCAATGCCACTGTTTGATCGGAAACACCATGTTACTGGAGCTTTGAAAGCATCTTATGGTGATTAACTTTGTCAAAGGCTTTACTGAAATTAAGGAGGACAAGATCAGTCTGCTTACCTGTGGACAAATTCTTAGATAGCTCATCAACAAGCTGAATCAATTGAGTCTCACATGAACGTCTTTCGCGGAAGTCATGCTGTAGCTCATAAAGTATGCTGTGTTCTGTGAAATGTCTGGACAGACAGGAAGTAAGTACAATGTATGTGTTCAAGGAGTTTGCACAATATGCGAGTTAAAGATATAGGTTTGTAGTTCGCTGGATCACTTGTATCACCTTTTTTAAATAAAGGGGCAACATTTGCCTTTGTCCTCAATCTAATGGGAGCTGGCCTGTGATAAGGGATCTTTTAAAAATAAGTGATACTATATCAAGGATCTCATGGTATTTGGTTTGATCATATCTGGATCAGCAGCCTTATCCACTTTCATATTTTTGGAGCAAATTACAGACACCTATAGGGTCAATGACAAGATCGGACATAACTGGGTATTTGGTGTTCTCAATGCCAGTGCCGCATAACTAGGATTTGGGATAGTGGAGACACTCCTTACAAAAAACAGACCGAAATTGTCTATTCAGGATGTTTGCCTTACCAGTGCTGTCCGAGACAGGTTTGCCATCAGTCTGGGCCCGTATTCATAAAGCTCCCAAGGGGAAATATTCCTTAGGTTGATTATTTACCTAAGGTTTTATAGGAATTCTCTTAGTTATATATGATTTCACCTTAGATATATGTATCTGAAACAACCTTAAGTCTACATATTCATATATCTAAGGTGAAATCATATATAACTAATGCAATTTCTATAAAACCTTAGGTAAATAATCAACCTAAGGAATATTTTCCCCTTAGGAGCTTTATGAATACGGGCCCTGATCTATAAGTGGAGCAATACCTTAGCAATCGTGTTTTGCATTTTTTATAAAGTGAGTAGAGTTGTTTTTTTTGTGTTAAATGTGGACGTGTTTTCAGTTTCCTGGATGTCTAATATATTTTCAATGTATGCTTCGTTTGATTTCTTGATTTTGTTTGCTGAATGTGGTGTTATATAGCATTGACCTGATTTCTGTACTGGATATTACATTGGTGTTTGACCCTGTGACAGAGTTTGTCCCTATTCCACAATCCAATGTGAAACCATGACAATTTCAGACTAGATACATGCATGTACGAATAGATGTAGATGTACTGCTCCAAATTATACACGTTTGTCCAATTTAGTGACAACCATAAATATCGACTTGGTTGTGTTTATAAGTCTTGACTAGCCAGAGTCTATGTATAATAGATTTTCCGACAAGTTGCCCTTTTCTGGCCTTTTCCTTATCTAGTTGCTATAAATGTCATATAGGCCGTACCATTGGTCTTCCTGGCATTCGTAACAACTCGGGTATTTCCGTCATCGTCCGAAGATTTGCAACCCTATTCATAGATTGATGCTTTCCGGCTAGTCTTTAAAACATTATTGTACAACAGGGAACCAGCCTATTCCGTTTTAATCACAGATCGGCAGTG
Organism: Spisula subtruncata; assembly: GCA_963678985.1. NCBI lineage: Eukaryota > Metazoa > Mollusca > Bivalvia > Venerida > Mactridae > Spisula > Spisula subtruncata. Next base: position 51,953,637 of record OY787664.1, on the reverse strand, counting down.
ACGTTCGAAAATCATGAATAAATAAAATAGCATCAATTTGCAGCTCCACTCCCCGTCATGCAAAATTACTACATGTATTGGATTTTGAGAGCATCTTTTATTTTGACAAAACATAGATCTATGAAGGACGAACAAAATCTGAATTTACGTAATTTTATTACACATTTTCAATGCGTGATATAATTACATAAGAAGTGAAGGAGGCTCGCTGGTGAAAATAAAGATAGCATCGAGGTGTTCAAGTACAACTAATGTGCAGTTAGCTTTTGGGGTAGAAAACGTAGATAAATGCAGGTATTCTATATACTAATTATTTTAAATGATATCATTATTTCAAAAGAGCTATATTATAATCAGAAACTAATGAAATGGACACACGAGTATTGGCACAGATATTTCTGCACACTTAATGCATGTTAAGTTGGACTTATTTACCCCCACCACCAGAAGAACCCATTGGGGGACATCAATTAATGTAAAAATGACCCAACATTATTATATGAAAACTCGAAATTAGTTAGTGGTCAATATTGTAATAATATAATTTAGGAAGTGATCAAAAGTCTGAACTGACCAACCAGGATGAATAAAACAAATCGTAGTTATTTTTATTTTCAACAATTACCTAGCTGTGACCATCCTTAAATCATAAAACCAGAAAATGTGCTCCAGTTGCCTCCATGCACATTCGAACCCTCTTTATTCCGGTGTCTTACCCAAACGCTATCCCCCGCCTTCAACGCTAGCACCACGCTGTTGGTTCCCTGTTCATAGTGGGTATCATAGGAATACATATACACTAGTGAGTTACCATTTAGACAAATTTCTGTCTCGAGATATTGTCCATTATGACTCATGACAGTAGCGGTGAAGAAGTATGTTCCATTCATAGGGACGGTGAACACACCGGTTATCGGTGAGTACGCTCCGAGGTCATTGGTAAACGCCTTGTCGAATATAATGGATTGGGATGTTCCAAGGCCCATGACGTGATTGCTAAGGCCGGCGGAGAATGCGGGTTTTTCAGCAAGTGGATTGGCAAGTACAACTGAAAATACACAGAATCACTTCTAGTACACGTATCTGGTAAAGCTTGGCCACATTGACATGAGTCTGACCTATTGATTAGCATAATTTAACAGTCGTCATATTGTCTACGTTTACAACGCCGAGTGTTTGTTTTCCTAAATGGGGTGTATCACGAAAACGCTCGAGATGTAATACAAACACAAATCAGAAATACCGATATTGCACGATTTGCTTACGGAAATTGATATATTCAAAGTAAGAACATTGTAATATATTCTTTCATAAAGGTCAGGCTCAGGTCAATATAGCCTAGCTATAACATGAAACCACAGGTCAACGAAATTATATCCCATACTACAGTACAGGTGTGAAATAAAATATCTGCTTTATAGGGTGAAAATTTCGGGAAGTAAAAACTGTAGTTTAATTATTGTGATACAATTTCGCAGGCATATAATGAAACACCCATCACAAAGAATAAGCAACACATGACTAAGTTAAAGTCGGTATTTCACATGCGCGCTTTAAACAGACCAATCGTTTTAGACACACCCCGATCCTTGTGTTGCGCCCGACGCCGGTGACAACCGTAGAACACATGTTTTTACCATTGAAACGGGATGTTCGCCTTACCACAAGACCTACACCCCAACCATCGATTCTGTTCCTGAATAAGGACATCATTCAGAATGTCGAACATATTAAATATGCATTAATACCCTGTTGGTCATTTCCAACATTTCATCATATACATTTATAAACATGTGTTTTTCTTTTCTTTTTCTGTTGGTAAGAATGAACACTACACTATGTACGTGTACAGGTTGTCGAAGAGTTTCACTTCCCGGTCTCCCTATATGCATATCGACGGTGCCAAACAAAAACCCCGTAACTCAATTTTGGCGCGAAAACTTTTTTTGCAGCATCCGCATCTGCTAGATTTCCCGCGCATTTCTGTCTAGTCGCCATTTAGATAGCCAATTGCGTTACTTCAACACAGTCAGGTGACAAAATACCATATTTTTTATTGGATTAAAAAAGATAAGTAGAAAATTCCGTATATGACAGTACTAACTCCGATTTAGTACAAGTCAACATATTCTTGTACATGTCGGAGTTGATTTTGGTTCCAAATAGGATTATTTCGTAACAAGACGTCGGTATTATTTCAACGGAGACAATACGGTTTTTTTCGTCTCCTGAAATGTTGTCTTTTTGCAGTTACGGGGTTTTGGTTTGGCACCGTCGATATATTGTTTTATATCATTTACATGTTTACAAACGTTGTCTAAGTATAGGTCATATATCGTATTAGAATTATAAACACATTAAGTGTAGCGGTCTCTAAACAAATTAATTGCAAGGGAGCGCAGCGACCGCCGCTATTTGAAATTTGTTTATAATTCAAATATGTGATCTATGACCGGCTTATAGTTTACCCGCTTTCCAATGCTTTTGTATGCAAACAATACCATGCCAATTTATTGAGTTATGAGAGTGAAAATGTATATAATCAGATTACAAATTGCTGATAGTAAAATTATGAGAGTAGGCGTGTTTAGTTTTCCATTTTAGGAAACAGCCAAATTGTCCTAATAAACAGATTTACTAAATAGTTAGTACATGTATGTCCAATGCTCATATAAATGAATAAGTGGTCCAAACTTTTAAAACTCCCTACATTAGATTGGACTATAATGCAGTGATATTACTCGCATCTTTTACTGCGAGATAGTTCTTCAGATTTGTAGTTGTAGAAGACAGCCAAATTGTCCTAATAAACATATTTACTAAATAGTTATTATGTCCATTGCGCAAATAAATGAATAAGTGGTCAATAAAAAATGAAAATCCCTGCCTTTTGATTCGATTAAGTATAATACAGTGATATTACTCACATCGTTTACTGGCGTGATAATTCTTCAGATTTTTCTTCTCACTCTTTTTCTCGTCGATTTCTGCTTCCAGTGAGAGGATTTTATCTTCAGCGTCCTTTACGGTTGATCTCAGTGAGCGGATCTCATCCTCGGCATTCTTAAGTGATGCTGCTGTTTCGTTGGCATTTATTCGAATTGCAACGTTTTCGGCTCTTAAGGTATTGATTTCATTAGCGGTCGTAGCCTTTAGCTCTGCAACTTCCTTTCGTAATTCATCAACAAAAGACTCGTCTACTGCACTTACAATGTGTAAAAGTCCGAAACACAAAACTAAGCACACTGAAATATTTGATATAATCATTCTGAATTTATTCCTACTCCTTAGTATTTGTATGAAACTATGCGAGTGACACTATTTTTATAGAGTTAGTATAATTCGCTGTACGAGAACGTGGACTGCGCTGAAGACTTTGAAAATAATGACCTACATTTGGTACAGTGCGCAAGAGTAGTGCCTATACTTCACGACCTTTCTAAGTTTACACCTTTCTTTTTAATAAATCCAGTTGTCAATTTGAACAAGATAATGCTCATTTTTAACAATTGAACTCGAATACGCATGTCTTGGTCAGAATTAACATTTGCATTCAAGGAGTTTAGCAGTCGCAAATGACATTGATGGACAAGCCCACTGACTATATCGGTTGCGTTTGAGACTTTTGAAACACGTCGTTGTCCGACTTTAAATTATCTGCTGTAACATATTAGATTTGTTGCGCACCAATATAATACTAGTAAACGATCCATGTAATAATACAGAATTATATAAAGTTTCCATCACTTATGACCATTACTTTTTAAAGATGTTTCGAATTAAGAAGCTGTATACTAAGAAATGTTGTTAAGTATACAATGGTACTGCTCAAACTGTGTTATCTTCGTGTCTGTTTATGACTTTATATCAGCTAACTTACTTGTATAAAACGTGTATGACCTAAATAAGAACAGTGAGGTGACTTTCCTAAGAGTACTACATTAAAGTGACTTGTAATCAGGGAAAACCGAACACTCCTTGGACAATCTGATTGTTGGGATTGCACAAGTATTCAGTTATGCCAACCTACTCTTATATATAGCAAATGTCCTTGTAGAACTATGTACATGCATTTGAATATTTTTGTATTAATGACTTAATGCGTTTGTGTATATACGAGGGTTCTTCAATACTTTTGTGAACTAAATTTATATTGCGAATATAAATAACCTAACACACTATTAGATTTTAGTGTTTTTTTTAAAGTAACATCCCATGCACATCTTGCATTTAATCCACTGCTAGGTCCATAACCGGAGCACGTGCTACATGCCGTCACGTTCCATTTCCCGTAAATACGCCTCTCGGGGCTGGTAGTCTATTTTTAGGCTGGCGATTTGCGCCAGACTATTACAATCCTAAAAAATGAAATCCACTAAGATGAATTTACTCCCGAAACTGACAACACAGAATCTATACACCCAATGCAAATAGTTCCTCCTCGTTAATCAGTTTTGCAAGATAAAAACATTCAACTTTCCTTGTTTCATTTATTCTGTTCGATTGTAATATTGAAATGGAAGGAAATTGTATGAAATTAAAAGAAAAGGTGTTTAAAGGCGTTGATAATTATTACTACGCGTTCGTATACTACGCGTTACGAACGCGATATAGCGCACGCATAAATGATTTTATTATGTTAAATTATTTAGGTCAGTATTCTCCAACGAGATCGTGGTCGAGGGGATGAGCAACTCGCTTAGTAATTTTCTGATGCTACGGTCTAGCGATCGAATTTTTTTTTTGAGTCCAGCACTTACCTGTCTTTCGACTTAGAAAACCACTTGATGTTATATTACTTGAAAAGCTATTGTTCCTTAGCAGTTCGCCAGCCTGTCAGTACTTTCAGTACTTTGATTGAGTTTTGGAAATCATGTGAGATAGCCTTTTGCCAATTCTTGGTAATATGATGGGTGCGGTAACAGTTCTATAGCCAGGTCCTATATTGTGTCTGAAACAACGTTGCTGCTAAAGATTGGCGAATTATCATGGTGTAACAGAATAACATACATTTGAAGGTGGGTGTGCTTTATCTTAATAGCAGATTGTTACTCAGATTGAATTATATATTGCAATAGTTTCTAATTACAGTAGCTTTGAAACAACACAGTAATTACAAGTTATGCCTTGTGTGTCGCAAAATATTATGATCAAAACACTTTACCGACCGCCAATTTCAACAGCCAGTGGCCGGCGAATATGCTTATCGGCTTTGTTTGCTCCTCTATAGCCCTTAAAGAAATTCTTCAACAATGGAAAATCACTATCGGATTACAATGAGTCCCTATACACTGCATGCAAATCTTCATGAATGTAGACGACTTTTTTCTGAGTAATGTATTAATCCTTGACACAAAACGCTACTCGATCATACTTGGCGACGCCATTTTTCATAACGAATGCCAATGACGTGACGTTAGAATATTTATGTGACGTCATCAATCACTTTGTATACTGAATTAATTGGAGAATATATTATCTTTGACCATGCATAAATGGCAATAAACTATGTCAAAGCGTTATGAAACAGTGGAATTAGTTCACGAAATTGTTGATTGGCTCTCAAATATACACGTAATGCACAGTGTGTATTAAATATGCAAATGCTGTTATTACCATGGCGTCACGCACGTAACGTAGACTACGTAATAAGCACTGTTCAATGTCAATATCGGTGTCCGTGTATTTCAGGGCCAGTAATCCAGTTCGTCCCCTTTCTATATCTAATAAATAGAGGTTGATGCTGTCGAACCCCTTTGTATGGGATGTACGAAGCTCGTTAAATACCTGGTATAACTAATATTATGCTCGCCACAGGGGATTGACACATATTTGTTTTGTTTACAATAGCCTTATATCAGTATGTATAGTAAAGGGACACATCGACTGTGTGTTAGTGGTCTTTTATTTCAACGCAGTACACACACTTCAACAAAAATATCGTGGAAAACCTTTCGCAGTTCGATAGAAGAATGATTTATCTGCAAGTAGCACAAATCCGTCATGAGTCAGAAATACACAAAATCACGCCAGTTTTGTAAAAATGTCATTTGGTCTGCCCACTCGATTACAACAATAACAGACCCACCATTGCCGTTATTACATTAATTTCACAGTGTCAACACAAAATTTGTCCGTAACATCCAACAACTCTCATTTAATGATGACATTAGGATTGTTTGAAATATTAGACATAATATTGAGTTAGGTATTTCAGGGCCAGTAATCCAGTTCGTCCCTTTTCTATATCTAATGAATAGAGGTTGATTTGAGTCGTGTCGAACCCTTTTGTATGGAATGTACGAAGCTCGTTAAATACCGGGTATAACTAATAGCTTGCTCGCCAAAGTTTGCTTCAAGTAATTTCATTCAACACATTCCACACATTCAATATAAAAACTAGAAGTGTCACCATTGGGGTACATAGTAAAATTAACAAAGGGCCGTTACTCTGGTAAAATTGACCTATATAATTAACCCCGTCCTTTACGATGAACTACACATTAGGGTTGTTAATAAATCTGTGAAAGTTTGAAGAAATTCCGCCCAACTGTTTGTGAGGAATTAGACAATCGGGATTTATGATACACTCTTACATCCGGGCGTGTATATAGTCGGCCGGAAGGAAAGCAGCAATGTCACATATGCCCCCACATAAATAAGCGAGGGGACACAATCAACACTCATTCAGTATCCTTTATTTTGTGAGTTCTAAATATCATAATGTAGGAAAGACATATCGCTGACTTAGAATGGGAAGGTCGAAACTACTACTTACGACCTAATTAGACTGATACATATTTAGAATTTGCACCACAAGGCGCTTAAAAATCGGAACCTGTCATGCTGACCAAAATGAAGTTGTAAAAAGGTTTTTTCCATAAGTTAAGAGTACATTTAAGACAGTTTTGCTTCTTTTTTCTCAAAATATTGATTTTGTAGATACGTCCTTCTCATTGTAAACCAGCGATATTTCCAAGGCCATCTAACAATACTGTTGGCTTGTGAGAGCAACTTTTATTTTCCCAAAACGTAGATCTATGAAGGACAAACAAAATGGGATTTTACATAATCTTATTACACATTTTCAATGCGTGATATAATTACATAAGAAGTGAAGGGGGCTCAACGGTGAAAATAAAAATAGCATCGAGGTGTTTAAGTACAACTTATGTGCAGTATGCTTTTGAGTAGAAAATCAAGGTCAATACATGGAATCTATATACTAATTATCGAACAGGTTCTTGTCCGTGATAACAATTAGAATATATCAAAAAGGACCCTATCAGAACCAGAATATTCTGAAATGGTTTTGGTTAAGACATTTCTGCACAATTGATGATAAAAATACCCAACTTTCTATAAAATCACTCGAAAATCTGACTAAACATACCACAATGAATAAAACAAATCGTAATTATTTTTATCATCGATTATCGAGATATGACCACCCTTAAATCATAAAACCAGAAAACGTACTCCAATTGCCACCGAGTACATTGGAACCCTCTTTATTATGGTGTCTCACCCAAACACTATCCCCCGCCTTCAACGCTAAAACCACGCTGTTGGTTCCCTGTTCGTAGTGAATATCGTAGGAATACATATACACTATTGAGTTACCATTAAGACAAATTTCTGTCTCGACATATTGTCCACTATGGCTCATGACAGTCGCGGTGAAGAAGTAGGTTCCATTCATAGGGACGGTGAACACGCCGGTTATTGGTGAGTACGCTCCTAGGTCATTGGTAAACGCCTTGTCGAATATAATGGATTGGTACGTTCCAAGGCCCATGACGTGATTGGTAAGGCCGGCGGAGAATGCGGGTTTTTCAGCAAGTGGATTGGTAAGTACAACTGAAAATACACAAAATCACTTACTTCTAGTACAAGTATCTGGTAACATAAAACCACATATCTACGAAATTATATAACTACAGACTGTTTTACTTACCCAATTTTTCACACGTTCAATAGAGCACAGGTGTGAAATAAAATATGTACTTTATTGGGTGAAAATTTGGGTTAGCAAAAACTGTAGTTTGTGGTACAATTTCGAAGGCATATAATGAAACACACATCACATTCGTATCTTTATTTACTATATACCGTTATCTCCATATTCACTCACTCTGATATTCAACAGATCCCTACAAGAGGGTATGGTTCCTGGAGACTGGAAAGAAGCAAATGTGACTGCCATCTTCAAGAAAGGAGCTCGACACGACCCTGTTATCTAGGCCCTGTCTCTCTTACAAGTCTATGTTGTAAACTCCTAGAACATATCATCGTCAGTAATACACTCAAGCATCTGGAAAACATAACATCCTGCATGACTGCCAGCATGGTTTCCGAGCACGAAGAAGTTGCGAGACCCAACTACTTACACTGGTCCACGAACTCTCTTCGTCCATGGACAAGAAGGTACAAGCTGACCTCATCATTTTGGACTTCTCCAAAGCGTCTGACCGTGTCATTTTTTACCCACCTGACTGCTCTGCGCTGGACCTTTTCCAATTTATTGATATTAATCTTGGAGTGAGGTGACCATACTGATGAGGCGTATTCCAACTGGGATCGAATAAGTGTTTTGTAACATAGTGACCTGATGTTTTCATTCGTAGTTTTGATGTTACGTTTAAGAAAACAAAGTGTTTTATTTGCATTTGTGGTTATTCTAGATGTATGTGTTTTCCAGTTTAGATTGTGACTGATGTCGACACCAAGGTATTCAGCATCCTTTATCGAGGAGAGTATTTGACCATAGAGCATGTAGTGAAATTGGATAGGCTTTCTACTTCTTGTAATATAAAGAATTTGACATTTTTTTTGTGTTGAATTCTGTGTCCTATAGTTTTCCCATATTTCAAGATTATTTAGGTCATTTTGTAACCGTTGAGAATCTGAACAGGAAGTAACTGTAAGGTAGACGGCTGTGTCATCAGCAAACAGTCCGCACATAAGAAGTATCTGTGTCGGGCAGGTCATTTATATATATAGAAGAAAGAGAAGGGATCAGAAGAACAGACCCTGAGGCACCCCAGAAGTGACAGGTACTTGGTCCGACATGTAACCATTGACGACTACCGATTGAGATCTCCCATTTAAGAATGAATGGATCAAAGCCACTATTTGATCGGAAACACCATGTTCCTGGAGCTTTGAAAGCAGCTTACGGTGATTAACTTTGACGAAGCTTTACTGAAATCAAGGAAGACAAGATCGGTATGCTACTATGCTTACATGAGGACAAATTCTTAGATAGCTCATCAACAAGCTGAATCAATTGAATCTCACAAGAACGTCTTTCGCGGAAGTCATGCAGTAGCTCATAGAGTATGTTGTGTTCTGTGAAATGTCTGGACGAACTTGAAGCAATTTTGTGTTCAAGGAGTTTGCACAATATGCAAGTTAAATATATAGGTCTGTAGTTGGCTGGATCACTTGTATCACTTTTTTAAATAAAGGGGCAACGTTTGCCCTTTGTCACCAATCTAATGGGAGCTGACCTGTGATAAGGGATCTTTTAATTACAATTTTATTATTAGTGATAATAAGTGATACTATATTAAGGAACTCATGGCACAGCTCCTTCAGAACATTTGGTTTGATCATATCAGGACCAGCAGCCTTATCCACATTTACATTTTGGAGCAACTTACAGACACTAAATAGGGTCAATGACAATATCTGACATGACTGGGTATTTGGTGTGCCCAATGACATTGCCACATAATTGGATAGGGATAGTGGAGACACTCCTGAAAAAACAGACTGAAATTGTTTATATAGAATGTTTGCCTTACCAGTGCTGTCTGATACAAGTTTGCCATCAGTCTGATCTATAAGAGGAGCAATACATTGGCTATCTTGTTTTGATTTTTTATTAAGTGAGTAGAGTTGTTTTGCGTTGAATGTGGGTGAGTTTTCAGTTTCCTGGATGTCTTATATATTTTCTATGTATGATTCGTATGCTTTTTTTATTTTTTTGCTGAATGTGGTGTTTTATAGCATTGACCTGATTTGTGTGCTGGATATTACATATCGACGGTGCCAAACCAAAACCCTGTAACTCAATTTTGGCGCGAAAACCTTTTTTTGCAGCATCCGCATCTATTAGACATCCTGCGCATTTATGTCTTGTCGCCATTTAAATAGACTAACCAATCGCGTTACTTAGATGGCGACAAGACAGAAAAGCACGAGACGTCTAGCAGATGCGGATGCTGCAAAAAAAAGTTTTTCGCGCCAATGTTGAGTTTCGGGGTTTTGGTTTGGCACCGTCGATATGTGGTGTTTGACCCTATGATAGAGTTTGTCCCTATTCCATAATCCAATGTGAAACCAGGACAATTTCAGACTAGAAACATGCATGTACTCGTACGTTTAGATGTACTGCTCCAAAATATACAAGTGACCACCACAAATCGATGGCTTAGAATTAGAAGGTCGTAACTACCAAATCGATATTTTGAGAAAACACGGAAAAACTGTCTGACATTTACTCTTTACCTATTATGGTAAAACAAACTTTTACAACTTATGAAAATGGGCTCATAAGAAGCGCCTTGCGATGCTTATTCTAAATATGTATGAATCTTAAAAGGTCGTAAGTGGCACTTACGACCTTCTAATTCTAAGCCATCGAAATATCGACTTGGTGGTATGTATAAGTCTTGACTAGCCAGAGTCTGTGTATAGTAGATTTTCCGACAAGTTGGCATTTTCCTTATCTAGGGGCCATAAATGTCGTATATGCCGTACCATTTGTCTTCCCGGCATTCGTAACAACTCGGGTATTTCCATCATCGACCGAAGATTTGCAACACTATTTGCATGGTCTTCCGGCTAGTCTTGGTGCTTTCCGGCTAGTCTCTAAAACATTATTGTACCACAGGGAACCAGCCTATTCCGGTTTAATCACAGATCGGCAGTGACGTTCGAAATTCATAAATAAAATATCAACAATGTGTAGCTCTACTCCCCCTCATGATTATTGACATGCTTCGGAACACAAAGAACGCTGCCGACATGTCGGGATGTTATGGGCTCGGTATGGCTTTTTAATTTTTTTTTAATTTCACATATTTTTTAATTAACTGTATCTTGTATTCAAGTGTTGGTATGCAAACTTTCATGAGGGTACATACTTTAATAAAAAGGTTATGGCGAAATTTAAAAGAATTTGAAAAGTGGCGGGTAGTTTACGAGAGCACCTTTTATTTTGACAAAACACAGACCTATGAAATACGAACAAAATCGGAATTTACATAATTTTATTCCTCACCTTCAATGCGTGATATAATTACATAAGAAGTGAAGGAGGCTCACTGGTGAAAATAAAAATAATACCAATGAGTTCAATTACAACTTATGTGCAGTTAGCTTTTGGGTAAAACATCAAGGTCAATGCACGGATTCGATATTCTAATTATTCAACAGGTCCTGGACAATAAATCATTATTTCAAAAGGGCTTATTAGAATCAGAAGCTAATGAAATGGAGACACGAGTATTGGTACGGAAATTTCTGCACAATTAATTAATGTAAGGAAAGTTGGATTAATTTACCCTCGCTACCAGGCTATTTGGGGGAGCATCAATTAATGTTCAAAATGACCAACATTATTATATGAAAACTCGAAATTAGTTAGTGGTCAATATTATTATAATATAATTTAGGAAATGATCAAAAGTCTGAACTGACCAACCAGGATGAATAAAACAAATCGTAGTTATTTTTATTTTCAACAATTACCGAGCTGTGACCATTCTTAAATCATAAAACCAGAAAATGTACTCCAGTTGCCTCCATGTACATTGGATCCCTCTTTATTTTGGTGTCTCACCCAAACGCTATCACCCGCCTTCAACGCTAGCACCACACTATTGGTTCCCTGTTCGTAGTGGGTATCATAGGAATACATATACACTAGTGAGTTACCATTTAGACAAATTTCTGTCTCGACATGTTGTCCACTATGGCTCATTACAGTCGCGGTGAAGAAGTAGGTTCCATTCATAGGGACGGTGAACACGCCGGTTATTGGTGAGTACGCTCCGAGGTCATTGGTAAACGCCTTGTCGAATATAATGGATTGTGATGTTCCAAGGCCCATGACGTGATTGCTAAGGCCGGCGGAGAATGCGGGTTTCTCAGCAAGTGGATTGGCAAGTACAACTGAAAATACACAGAATCACTTCTAGTACACGTATCTGGTAAAGCTTGGCCACATTGACATGAGTCTGACCTATTGATTAGCATAATTTAACAGTCGTCATATTGTCTACGTTTACAACGCCGAGTGTATGTTTTCATAAATGGGGAGTATCACGAAGACGCTCGAGATGTAATACAAACACAAATCTGAAATACCGATATTGCACGATTTGCTTACGGAAATTGATATATTCAAAGTAAGAACATTGTAATATATTCGTGCATAAAGGTCAGGCTCAGGTCAATATAGCCTAGCTATAACATGAAACCACAGGTCAACGAAATTATATCACATACTGCAGTACAGGTGTGAAATAAAATATGTACTTTATAGGGTGGAAATTTGGGGAAGTAAAAACTGTAGTTTAATTATATATTGTGATACAATTTCGCAGGCATATAATGAAACACACATCACAAAGAATAAGCAACACATGACTAAGTTAAAGTCGGAATTTCACATGCGCGCCTTAAACAGACCAATCGACACACCCCGATCCTTGTGTTGCGCCCGACGCCGGTGACAACCGTAGAACACATGTTTTTACCATTGAAACGGGATGTTCGCCTTACCACAAGACCTACACCCCAACCATCGATTCTGTTCCTGAATAAGGACATCATTCAGAATGTCGAGCATATTTAATATGCATTAATACCCTGTTGGTCTTTTCAAACATTTTATCATATACATTTATAAACATGTGTTTTTCTTTTCTTTTTCTGTTGGTACGAATGAACACTACACTATGTACGTGTACAGGTTGTCGAAGAGTTTCACTTCCCGGTCTCCCAATATGCATATCGACGGTGCCAAACAAAAACCCCGTAACTCAATTTTGGCGCGAAAACCTTTTTTGCAGCATCCGCATCTGCTAGATTTCCCGCGCATTTCTGTCTAGTCGCCATTTAGATAGCCAATTGCGTTACTTCAACACAGTCAGGTGACAAAATACCATATTTTTTATTGGATTCAAAAAGATAAGTAGAAAATTCCGTATATGACAGTACTAACTCCGATTTAGTACAAGTCAACATATTCTTGTACATGTCGGAGTTGATTTTGGTTCCAAATAGCATTATTTCGTAACAAGACGTCGGTATTATTTCAACGGAGACAATACGGTTTTTTTTCGTCTCCTGAAATGTTGTCTTTTTGCAGTTACGGGGTTTTGGTTTGGCACCGTCGATATATTGTTTTATATCATTTACATGTTTACAAACGTTGTCTAAGTATAGGTCATATATCGCATTAGAATTATAAACACATTAAGTGTAGCGGTCTCTAAACAAATTAATTGCAAGGGAGCGCAGCGACCGCCGCTATTTGAAATTTGTTTATAATTCAAATATGTGATCTATGACCGGCTTATAGTTTACCCGCTTTCCAATGCTTTTGTATGCAAACAATACCATGCCAATTTATTGAGTTATGAGAGTGAAAATGTATATAATCAGATTACAAATTGCTGATAGCAAAATTATGTGAGTAGGCGTGTTTAGTTTTCCATTTTAGGAAACAGCCAAATTGTCCTAATAAACAGATTTACTAAATAGTTAGTATGTCCAATGCTCATATAAATGAATAAGTGGTCCAAACTTTTAAAACTCCCTACATTAGATTGGACTATAATGCAGTGATATTACTCGCATCTTTTACTGGCGAGATAGTTCTTCAGATTTGTAGTTGTAGAAGACAGCCAAATTGTCCTAATAAACAGATTTACTAAATAGTTATTATGTCCATTGCGCAAATAAATGAATAAGTGGTCAATAAAAAATCCCTGCCTTTTGATTCGATTAACTATAATACAGTGATATTACTCAGATCGTTTACTGGCGTGATAATTCTTCAGATTTTTCTTCTCACTCTTCATCTCGTCGATTTCTGCTTCCAGTGAGAGGATTTTATCTTCAGCGTCCTTTACGGTTGTCCTCAGTGAGCGGATCTCATCCTCGGCATTCTTAAGTGATGCTGCTGTTTCGTCGGCATTTATTCGAATTGCAACGTTTTCGGCTCTTAAGGTATTGATTTCATTAGCGGTCGTAGCCTTTAGCTCTGCAACTTCCTTTCGCAATTCATCAACAAAAGACTCGTCTACTGCACTTACAATGTGTAAAAGTCCGAAACACAAAACTAAGCACACTGAAATATTTGATATAATCATTCTGAATTTATTCCTACTCCTTAGAATTTGTATGAAACTATGCGAGTGACAATATTTTTATAGAGTTAGTATTATTCGCTGTTAGAGAACGTGGACTGCGTAGAAGACTTTTGAAAATAATGACCTACATTTGGTACAGTGCGCAAGAGTTGTGCCTATACTTCACAACCTTTCTAAGTTTACACCTTTCTTTTTAATAAATCCAGTTGTCAATTTAACAAGACAATGCTCATTCATAACAATTGAAATCGAATACGCATGTCTTGGTCAGAATTAACATTTGCATTTAAGGAGTTTAGCAGTCGCGGTTGCGGTTGCGTTTGTGACTTTTGAAACACGTCGTTTTCCGACTTTAAATTATCTGCTGTAACATATTGGATTTGTTGCGCACCATTGTAATACTAGTAAACGATCCATGTCATAATACAGAATTATATAAAGTTTCCATTACTTATTACCATTACTTTTTAAAGATGTTTCGAATTGAGTATATGTATACTAAGAAATGTTGTTAAGTATACAATGGTACTGCTCAAACTGTGTTATCTTCGTGTCTGTTTTTGACTTTATATCAGCTAATTTACTTGTATAAAACGTGTATGACCTTTGCTAAACAATCATAAATAAGAACAATGAGGTGACTTCCCTAAGAGTACTACATTAAAGTCACTTGTAATCAGGGAAAACCGAACACTCCCTGGACAGGTTTCACAAAAAAATCGGTGATGTCAACCTACTCTTATATACGGCTAGTGTCCATATAGTACTATGTACATGCATTTGAATAATTATGTATAAATGACTTTATGCGTTTGTGTATATACGAGGGACCATCAATACTTTCGTGAACTAAATATATGTTGCAAATATAAATAGCCTTACACACTATTAACCTTTAGTGCTTTTTAAAGTGACACCCGTGCAGTTTGCATTTATTCCACTGCTAGACGCATAACTCGGAACACGTGCTACTTGCCGTCACGTGCAAATAGATCCTAATAACAGTAGCTTATTCCTTGTTTGTTGCAAAATATTTTGGTCAATACACTAAACCGACCGCCAATTTTAACAGCCATTTGCCGGCGAATATGCGTATTGCCTTTGTTTGCTCCTCTATAGCCCTTAAAGCAATTATCAACAAAGGAAAATCACTATTTGATTACCCTATACACTGCATGCAAAGTTTTCTGAATGAAAAATAATTTCCGGAGTGATGTTTTAACAAAACGTTATTTGAACATACTAGGCGATGCCATTTTTATAATGAATGCCAATGTCATGACGTTAGAATAATTATGTGACGTCATCAATCACTTTTTATACTGAATTAATTGTAGAATATATTGTCTTTGACCATGCAAAATTGCAATAACCTACACTTGGAGCAACTTATAACTGTGCAGTTTTTAATTTCTAATAACTTTTTTGTTTGTGAATATTTTCTAACGAAATTTTGTGTGTTTTTTTGTTAGTCGACATACAACCTTATCCAATATTCAAATTGCACGGTTCAGTGAACATCGCCCGTTGTAGTTTTAAAATAACTTTTTAACGAATTGCACGAGAAAATGGTGAAACAGCGGGGAATAAAACTACACGTTGTCATTTCCTAAATTCCTGGCACATAAACACCAAAAAAAACCACAAAATAATTTGTGTAACTTAATTGATGCCATGACGTCGTGTTTATCAAAACCGGCGTCACGATGGTTTACAATAGTTTTGTTTTTGAAAAAAAGTGGCATTCCGATAAGTAAACTTATGTGTGATGCAATTATTGAACCACGACAAGTATTTGTAGCCATCTGTCCATTCATTCTTGCAATTTGACGACGTCATTTTCTGCAATGACTTGTCGGCATTTAACATTAATGCATAAAAGTGCATGTTATTCATCGGTAAACTATCACTGGCTTTATCATTCAAATATGACGCCAAATACGACAAAGTTTTCTAGCCCAAATGCCTTGAAGGACATGTTTTTTGCTGATTGGAAAACTGCGTGTTTTAAGCCGGAGCATATTTCGTGAATTTGCCATTTTATACATCCCGTAATTAATTGCTAGCGTTTCTTTAATATTGTGTATCATGAAATGAAATATTATACACCATGACCACACATCTTATAACTATATACAGTGCAAATTTCAAGAAGATATATTGACAAAGTAATGAGATAGTGGGATTTGTCTAAGTGGCTCCAAGTGTATGTCAAAGTGTTATGAAATTGCTGATGGGCCCTCGAATATACACGTAATGCACAGTGTGTATTAAATATGCAAAGGACGTGTTGACGTTCTTAGTTTATTACCATGACGTCACATACGTAACGTAGCCTACGTAATAAGCACTGTTTATAAAGCTCACGTAGACCTATATTGTATCAAACTGTCTCAGTTACCTTTTTTCTATCGGGTAGGTGGTAATAGAATACCGAAAACCTGTTGATTTATTATGGAATCAAAGGGATTCGACACGACTAAAGATCAACCTCTATTCATTAGATTTCGAAAGGGAGCGAACTGGATTACTGGCCCTGAGATACTATTAATTATCAATATTATGTCAATAATATGTCAATATTATTTACAATATATTTTCATTCATAAAAACCCAACATATATACTTACATATATAAATCAAGTAGGATGTATGTATTTTGCGAACGTTCAATGCTCAATATCGGCGTCAGTGTATATAGACGACCGAATGGAAAGCACCAATGTTACCTATGCCACCACATAAATAAGTGAGGGGACACAATCAACACTCATTCAGTATCCTCTATTTTGTGAGTTCTAAATAGCATAATCTAGGAAAGGCATATCGCTGACTTAGAATGGGTAGGTCGAAACTTCTACTTACGACCTTATAAGACTCATACAAATTTAGAATTTGCATCATAAGGCGCTTCCAAGGTGCCCATTTTCTTAAAAGTAGGAACTTGTCATGCTGACCAAAATGAAGTTATAAAATCTTGTTTATCTATAAGTAAAGAGTACATTTCAGACAGTTTTTTTCTTGTTTTCTCAAAATATTGATTTTGTAGTTACGACCTTCTCATTCTAAACCAGCAATAATTCCAATGCCACCTAAAAATACTGTTGGCTTATGAGAGCATCTTTTATTTTGACAAAACATAGATCCATGAAGGACGAACAAAATCGGAATTTACATTTACACACCTTCAATGCGTGATATAATTACATAAGAAGTGAAGGAGGCTCACTAGTGAAAATGAAAATAGGAGTTCAAGTTCAATAAAGGTGCAGTTAGCTTTCGGGGTAGAAAACGTAGATAAATGCAGGTATTCTATATACTAATTATTTTTAATGATATCATTATTTCAAAAGAGCTATAATTATTATAATCAGAAACTAATGAAATAGTGACACGAGTATTGGCACAGATATTTCTGCACACTTAATGTAAGAAAAGTTGGATTTATTTACCCCCCACCACCAGAATAACCCATGGGGGCATCAATTAATGTAAAAATGACCCAACATTATTATATGAAAACTCGAAATTAGGTAGTGGTCAATATTGTAATAATATAATTTAGGAAGTGATCAAAAGTCTGAACTGACCAACCAGGATGAATAAAACAAATCGTAGTTATTTTTATTTTCACTAATTTCCTAGCTGTTACCATCCTTAAATCATAAAACCAGAAAATGTACTGTAGTTGTTTCCATATACATTGGAACCCGCTTGATTCTTGTGTCTCACCCAAACACTATCCCCCGCCTTCAACGTTAACACCACGCTATTGGTTCCCTGGTCATTTTGTGCATCGTAGGAATACACGTACACTAGGGAGTAACCATTAAGACAAATTTCTGTCTGGAGATATTGTCCAATATGGGTCATGACAGTCGCTGTGAAGAAGTAGGTCCCATTCATAGGGACGGTGAACACGCCGGTTATCGGTGAGTACGCCCCGAGGTCATTGGTAAACGCCTTGTCGAATATAATGGATTGGTAAGTTCCAAGGCCCATGACGTGATTGCTAAGGCCGGCGGAGAATGCGGGTTTTTCAGCAAGTGGATTGGCAAGTACAACTGAAAATACACAAAATCACTTACTTCTAGAACACGCATCTGGTAACATAAAACCACAGGTCTACGAAATTATATCGCAAACTACAGTACATGTGTGAAATAGAATATATACTTGGTTGGGTGAAACGTTGTGGAAGTAAAAACTGTCGTTTGTGATACATATTCGTAGGCCTATAATGAAACACACATCAGGTAGAACAAGCAGCACACGACTAAGTTAAAGTCGGTATTTCACATGTTCGCTTCAAACCGACCAACCGTTTTAGACACACCCGATCCCGACGCCAGTGGCAACCACAGAACACATCTTTTACTTTCTTTTGGGTGCATATTCATAAAATTTGGTAAAGTGGAACATTCTTGTTGACGACTGGGATCGAAACCGGAAGCTCGCCTTACCACTACACCCGAACGAGCGACTCTGTTACTGAATAATGGCATTATTTAGAATATCGAACATATTTAATATGTATTAATACCCTGTCGGTCTTTGCAAACATTGCATGAAGAAACACGTTTATATTTATATACATGTATTCTCTTTTGTCTATTTGATAGAGTATGTGCACATGTACAAGTTGTCGAAGAGGCTCACACCCCGACCTCCCTATGTACATGCAGTGTCTTATATCGTGCACATGTTTACAGACGTTATCTAATACAATGATACTACTCACATCTTGTACTGGTATGCTCTTTCTTTAGATGGTGATTTTTACTCTTCATCTCGTCGAGTTCTGCTACCAGTGAGAGAATCTGATCTTCGGCATTTTTACGAGTTGCGGCGGTTTCTGTTTTCAGTGAGTGGATTTTATCTTCGGCATTCTTTATTGCTGTGGCGGTTTCTGCTTCCAGTGAGAGGATTTTATTTTCAACATTCTTAAGTGTTGCGGCAGTTTCTGCTTTTACTGAGAGGATTTCATCTTCAGCATTCTTTACAGTTGTTCTCAGTGAGCGGATCTCATCCTCGGCATTCATTATGATTGCAACGATTTCGGCTCTCAGCGTATTGATTTCATTAGCGGTCGTAGCCTTTAGCTCTGCGAATTCCTTTCGTATTTCATCAACAAAAGACACTTCAACTGCACTTACAATGTGTAAAAGTCCTAAACACAAAATTAAGCACACTGAAATATTTGATATACTCATTCTGAATTTATTTTAAATTTATTGATACTCCTTTGTATATATTATATGAACATATGCGAGTCGCAATAGTCTTATAGTGTTAATATAATTCGCTGTGCGAGATGGCTAATAGCACTTGAACTGCACCGACTGCATAGAAGACTTTTAAGAATAATGACTTACATTTGGCATAGTTTGCAAAAGCAGTGTCTAAACTTCTCAACTCGCATAAGTTTACACCTTTCTTTTTGAATATTTCAGTTATTAATTTGAACACGATAATGCTCATTTGTAATAATGGAACTCGAATACGCATGTTTTTGTCAGAACATAAAGTTGCCATTACATATGACTATTACTTTTTAAAGATGTTTCGAATTAAGTAGCTGTATACTAAGAAATGGTGTTAAGTATACACTGGTACTGCTCAGACTTTGTTATCTTCGTGTCTGTTTTTGACTTTATATCAGCTAAATTGCTTGTAAAAACGTGTATGACCTTTGCTTAACAATCCTAAATAAGAACAGTGAGATGACTTTCCTAAAAGTACTACATTAAAGTCATTTGTAATCAGAGAAAACCGTACACTCCATGGACCGTCTGATTTGTTTGGGATTTCACAAAAGTTCGGTAATGTCAACCTACTCTTATATATAGCAAATGTTCTTGTAGAACTATGTACATGCATTTGAATAATTTTGTATTAATGACTTAATGCGTTTGTGTATATACGAGGGTACTTCAATACTTTTGTGAACTAAATTTATATTGCGAATATAAATAACCTAACACACTATTAGATTTTAGTGTGTTTTTTTAAAGTAACATCCCGTGCACATCTTGCATTTATTCCACTGCTAGGTCCATAACCGGAGCACGTGGTACATGCCGTCACGTGCCATTTCCCGTAAATATCCTTTTACAAGGCACCCGACGCCTCTCGGGGCTGGTAGTCTTTTTTTGAGTTTTGGAAATCATGTGAGATAGCCTATTGCCAATTCTTGGTTATATGGTGGGTGCGGTAACATTTCTATAGCCAAGTCCTATATTGTGTCCGAAACAACGTTGCTGCTAAAGATTGGCGAATTATCATGGTGTAACAGAATAACATACATTTGAAGGTGGGTGTGCTTTATTTTAATAGCAGATTGTTACTCAGATTGGATTATATATTGCAATAGTTTCTAATTACAGTAGCTTTGAAACAACACAGTAATTACAATTTATGCCTTGTGTGTCGCACAATATTATGGTCAAAACACTTTACCGACCGCCAATTTTAACAGCCAGCGGCCGGCGAATATGCTTATCGGCTTTGTTTGCTCCTCTATAGCCCTTAAAGAAATTCTTCAACAATGAAAAATCACTATCGGATTACAATGAGTTCCTATACACTGCATGCAAACCTTCCTGAATGTAGACGACTTTTTCCTGAGTAATGTATTAATCCTTGACACAAAATGCTACTCGATCATACTAGGCGACGCCATTTTTCATAACGAATGCCAATGACGTGACGTTAAAATATTTATGTGACGTCATCAATCACTTTTTATACTGAATTAATTGGAGAATATATTATCTTTGACAATGCATAAATGGCAATAACCTATGTCAAAGCGTTATGAAACAGTGGAATTAGTTCACGAAATTGTTGATTGGCTCTCAAATATACACGTAATGCACAGTGTGTATTAAATATGCAAATGATGTTATTACCATGGCGTCACGCACGTAACGTAGACTACGTAATAAGCACTGTTCAATGTCAATATCGGTGTCAGTGTATTTCAGGGCCAGTAATCCAGTTCGTCCCCTTTCTATATCTAATGAATAGAGGTTGATGTTGTCGAACCCCTTTGTATGGGATGTACGAAGCTCGTTAAATACCTGGTATAACTAATATTATGCTCGCCACAGGGGATTGACACATATTTGTTTTGTTCACAATAGCCTTATATCAGTATGTATAGTAAAGGGACACATCGACTGTGTGTTAGTGGCCTTTTATTTCAACGCAGTACACACACTTCAACAAAAATATCGTGGAAAACCTTTCGCAGTTCGATAGAAGAATGATTTCTCTGCAAGTAGCACAAATACGTCATGAGTCAGAAATACACAAAAATTTCACAAAATCACGCCAGTTTTGTAAAAATGTCATTAAGGCCCTGCAATTTTTTTGCAGGTGCCCTATAGTAATCACCCTGTCCGTCTGTCCGTCTGTCCGTCTGTCTGTCCGTCTGTCCGTCTGTCCGTCCACATTTTTCATGTTTTTTCTTAATAACTTGCAAACCATTAAAGGTATCGACTTCAAACTTTAAACATAAGGTCACAGCAACAATACACTATTGTATGCCAAGTTATGTTACTCAAGCTACAATATTGTAAGAATTATGGCCCTTTGTAAAATTACAATTTTCCTCATTTTTCATCTTTTTTTCTACATTACTTCAAAACCGTTACAGATATTCAAATGAAACTTGCTATACATATTAACGGTGACAATACGCACATGTGTAGCAAAGGGCAACAACTCTAGCTTTAATAAATTTTGGCTTGTGCCCCTTCTTTGACTTCTAAACTTTGACATTGGCCATAGTTCAAAATGTTTTTCTTAATAACTTGCAAACCGTTCAAGGTATCAACTTCAAACTTTAAACATAAGGTCACAGCAACAATACACTATTGTATGCCAAGTTATGTTACTCCAGCTACAATATTGTAAGAATTATGGCCCTTTGTAAAATTACAATTTTCCTCATTTTTCATCTTTTTTTTCTACATAATTACTTTAAAATCGTTACAGATATTCAAATGAAACTTGCTATACATATTGACAGTGACAATACGCACATGTGTAGCAAAGGGCAACAACTCTAGCTTTAATAAATTTTGGCTTGTGCCCCTTTTTTCGACTTCAAAACTTTAACATTGGCCATAGTTCAAAAACTTTTCAAGATATTCAAATGAAACTTGCAATACTTATTGACAATGATAACGACAGGGCCCTGATCACGACAGTGATGGTTCTAGTTTGGTCTGTCCACTCGATTACAACAATAACAGACCCACCATTGCCGTTATTACATTAATTTCACAGCGTCAACACAAAATTTGTCCGTAACATCCAACAACTCCCATTTAATGATGACATTAGGATTGTTTGAAATATTAGACATAATATTGAGTTAGGTATTTCAGGGCCAGTAATACAGTTCGTCCCTTTTCTATATCTAATGAATAGTGGTTGATTTGAGTCGTGTTGAACCCTTTTGTATGGAATGTACGAAGCTCGTTAAATACCGGGTATAACTACATTTGTAATAGCTTGCTCGCCAAAGTTTGCTTCAAGTAATTTCATTCAACACATTCCACACATTCAATATAAAAACTAGAAGTGTCACCATTGGGGTACAAAGTAAAATTAACAAAGGGCCGTTACTCTGGTAAAATTGACCTATATAATTAACCCCGTCCTTTACGATGAACTACACATTAGGGTTGTTAATTAATCTGTGAAAGTTTGAAGAAATTTCGCCCAACTGTTTGTGAGAAATTAGACAATCGGGATTTATGATACGCTCTTACATCCGGGCGTGTATATAGTCGGCCGGAAGGAAAGCAGCAATGTCACATATGCCCCCACATAAATAAGCGAGGGGACACAATCAACACTCATTCTGTATCCTTTATTTTGTGAGTTCTAAATATCATAATGTAGGAAAGACATACCGCTGACTTAAAATGGGAAGGTCGAAACTACTACTTACGACCTAATTAGACTGATACATATTTAGAATTTGCACCACAAGGCGCCTAAAAATAGGAACCTGTCATGCTGACCAAAATGAAGTTGTAAAATCTTTTTTTTTTCCATAAGTTAAGAGTACATTTCAGACAGTTTTGCTTCTTTTTTCTCAAAATATTGATTTTGTAGATACAACCTTCTCATTGTAAACCAGCGATATTTCCAAGGCCATCTAACAATAATGTTGGCTTGTGAGAGCAACTTTTATTTTCCCAAAACGTAGGTCTATGAAGGACAAACAAAATG
The DNA here is from genome assembly GCA_963678985.1 of Spisula subtruncata. Classification (NCBI taxonomy): domain Eukaryota; kingdom Metazoa; phylum Mollusca; class Bivalvia; order Venerida; family Mactridae; genus Spisula; species Spisula subtruncata. Next base: position 51,929,998 of record OY787664.1, on the reverse strand, counting down.
GGATTTTACATAATTTCATTACACATTTTCAATGCGTGATATTATTACATAAGAAGTGAAGGGGGCTCAACGGTGAAAATAAAAATAGCATCGAGGTGTTTAAGAACAACTTATGTGCAGTTTGCTTTTGAGTAGAAAATCAAGGTCAATGCATGGAATCTATATACTTATTATCGAACAGGTTCTTGTCCATGATAACAATTAGAATCTGACTAAAAAAGGACCCTATCAGAACCAGAATATTCTGAAATGGTTTTGGTTAAGACATTTCTGCACAATTGATGATAAGAATACCAAAACATTCTAAAAAATCACTCGAAAATCTGACTAAACATACCACAATGAATAAAACAAATTGTAATTATTTTTATTTTCATCGATTATCGAGATATGACCACCCTTAAATCATAAAACCAGAAAACGTACTCCAATTGCCACCGAGTACATTGGATCCCTCTTTATTCTGGTGTCTCACCCAAACACTATCCCCCGCCTTCAACGCTAGCACCACGCTGTTGGTTCCCTGTTCAAAGTGAGTATCGTAGGAATACATATACACTAGTGAGTTACCATTTAGACAAATTTCTGTCTCGAGATATTGTCCATTATGGCTCATGACAGTCGCGGTGAAGAAGTAGGTTCCATTCATAGGGACGGTGAACACACCGGTTATCGGTGAGTACGCTCCGAGGTCATTGGTAAACGCATTGTCGAATATAATGGCTTGGTATGTTCCAAGGCCCTCAACATGATTGCTAAGGCCGGCGGAGAATGCGGGTTTTTCAGCAAGTGGATTGGCAAGTACAACTGAAAATACACAAACTCACTTCTAGTACGTGTATTTGGTCTACGAAATTATATCACAAACTACAGTTTTACTTACCCAATTTTTCACCCGTTCAATCGAGCAAAGGTGTGAAATAAAAGATGTCCTTTATTGGGTGAAAATTTAGGTAATTAAAAACTAGTTTGTGATACAATTTCGTAGGCATATGGTGAAACACACATCATATAGAACAAGCAACACACGACTAAGTTAAAGTCGGTATTTCACATGCTCGCTTTAAACCGACCAACCGTTTTAGACACACCCCGATCATTGTGTTACGCCCGACGCCGGTGACAACCGTACTTACACATGTTTTACCCTCGTTTGGTTACATTTTCATAAAGCTTGGTAAAGTGGAACATTGTGGTTGACGGGGCTCGAAACCGGGTAGCTCGCCTAACCGGTAGACATACAACCCAACGAGCGACTCGGTTACTGAATAAATTCATTGAACAGAAGATCGATCATATCCAATATGCGTAACAACCTTGTTGGTTGTTGCAAACATTACACGATGATCAACACACCTTTATAGTTTATACACATGTCTTTTTTCTTTTTGTTAGAGTAAACAGTATGTACTGGTACTTGACGACGTTCACTCTCCAACCTTCCTATATACATGTATAGCCGGACCAGATTAAACTGAGACTTATCAAAGTCCGTAAGCACGTCCGCCTATACTCGGCTGTATTCGATTCGTATGTATATTAACTATATACCGCTATCTCCGTATAAGGCAAGATATAAGTGTAAACTTCGGAATTTTCCGAATTTTAACAAATTATGCAAGGAGTCTCAGTTTAATCTTGTTGGGCAATAATGCTTTTTATCGTGTACATGTTTACAAACTTTATCTAACACAGTGGTACTACTCACATCTTTTACTTGCATGGTCGTTGTTCGGATTTTTCTTCTCACTCTTCATCTCGTCGATTTCTGCTTCCAGTGAGAGGATTTTTTCTTCGGCATTCTTAAGTGAGGCTGCTGTTTCGTCGGCATTCATTCGGATTGCAGCGTTTTCGGCTCTCAGAATATTGATTTCATTAGCGGTTGAAGCCTTAAGCTCTGCAACTTCCTTTCGTAATTCATCAACAAAAGACACTTCTACTGCACGTACAATGTGTAAAAGTCCTAAACACAAAACTAAGCACACTGAAATATTTGATATAATCATTCTAAATTTATTCTGGATTTATTGATACTCCTTTGTATTTATTATATGAACATATGCGAGTCGCAATAGTCTTATAGAGTTAATATAATTCGCTGTGCGAGATGGCTGATAGCACTTGAACTGCGCCGACTGCATAGACGACTTTTAAGAATAATGACCTACATTCGGCATAGTTTGCAAGAGTAGTGTCTATACTTCTCAACTCGCATAAGTTTATATTACTTTCTTTTTGAATATTTCAGTTATTAATTTGAACAAGATAATGCTCATTTATAACAATGTAAGTCGAATACGTATGTCTTTGTCAGAATTAACATTTGCATTCCATGAGTTTATGCAGTCACAAATGACTTTGATAGACAAGCCCACTGACTATAACGGTTGCGCTTGAGACTTTCGAAACACGTCGTTGTCCGACTTTAAATTACCTGCTGTAACATATTAGATTTGTTGCGCACCAATATAATACTAGTAAACGATCCATGTCATAATACAGAATTATATAAAGTTTCCATCACTTATGACCATTACTTTTTAAAGATGTTTCGAATTAAGTAGCTGTATACTAAGAAATGTTGTTAAGTATACAATGGAACTGCTCAAACTGTGTTATCTTCGTGTCTGTTTTTGACTTTATATCAGCTAATTTACTTGTATAAAACGTGTATGACCTTTGCTAAACAATCATAAATAAGAACAATGAGGTGACTTCCCTAAGAGTACGACATTAAAGTCACTTGTAATCAGGGAAAACCGAACACTCCCTGGACAGTCTGATTGTTGGGGTTTCACAAAAAAATCGGTGATGTCAACCTACTCTTATATACGGCTAGTGTCCATATAGTACTATGTACATGCATTTGAATAATTATGTATAAATGACTTTATGCGTTTGTGTATATACGAGGGACCATCAATACTTTCGTGAACTAAATATACGAGGGGTGTTCCAGAAATAATAGGAATTTTCTCATAACTTTTTACTCAGCGCTTACATTTTAATGAAATTTGTCTCATATGCTTAGCAATGTATGCTCTTTTATCTGATAGCAACATAAATTCACTGTTGCTGATGATGCTAATACAAAGCGTTGTCATAGAAACCATGTAACGCCAAGGCGGGTCACACTATTATTTGTCAATACCATCTTTACTAAAAATGTGAATATCTCAATAACCACTTGATAAATATTAACGCCTAATTGTATGTCATTACGTGGATGACTTTCACATGCGCATGCAAACTTTCAAAAAAATCGACCCGTGTCCGTTACCATAAGTCAACAATCATGAGTATGTATCTAAGCGCTTCATGAGTGAAAATGACGTCAACATCAATAAATAGAATATGTGCGATTGTCAAATAATGGTATACATTTGGAAAACCAACAGTGCTAACCAATGAAATAATGAAAGGCATGTAATGTAGTGGCATTAAGTAGCCACTTGTGTTCTGTTGGCTCAATTTGTTTACAGATCGCGGATTAATAAACTTACAAATAAGCACAGGTGGGGTCATTGGAAATTAAGTTGACGTTTATAACACTGTTTGTACCCTGATGGACGCTCCAAGGTTTGAGCAATTTCTAACATCATTGCAAGACATTTTTGTGAACAAGGGTACAGAAACACATTTAAACATTCAGAACAGTGGTATAAGATCTGTTTAGAAAGTCGGGATGACTATAAATAAAATTATTAAATGATTCTTTTTGTTACAATACTGTGCTTGAAATGCGACGTCATAATAACGTCACAGTGCGACCCGCCTCCTTGATACATAGCATATTGAATGTTTAATATTTTTCTTATTTTTCATTCAACTTCTTTGATGTTTCGCATGTTTGTCAGTGAAAGATCAAAATTTAATTATATACAATTAGTTTTCTTAATTTCTGATTTGCCTTGCAGCTATGAAAAAAGTCCTATTAATTGTGGAACACCCCACGTATGTTGCAAATATAAATAGCCTTACACACTATTATCCTCTAGTGCTTTTTAAAGTGACACCCGTGCAGTTTGCATTTATTCCACTGCTAGACGCATAACTAGGAACACGTGCTACATGCCGTCACGTGCAAATAGATCCTAATAACAGTAGCTTGTTCCTTGTTTGTCGCAAAATATTTTGGTCAATACACTAAACCGACCGCCAATTTTAACAGCCATTTGCCGGCAAATATGCGTATTGCCTTTGTTTGCTCCACTATAGCCCTTAAAGCAATTATCAACAATGGAAAATCACTATTTGATTACCCTATACACTGCATGCAAAGTTTCCTGAATGAAAAAGACTTATTTCCGGAGTGATGTTTTAATCTTTGACACAAAACGTTATTTGAACATACTAGGCGATGCCATTTTTATAATGAATGCCAATGTCATGACGTTAGAATAATTATGTGACGTCATCAATCAATTTTTATACTGAATTAATTGTAGAATATATTGTCTTTGACCATGCAAAATTGCAATAACCTTCACTTGGAACAACTTATAAATGTGCAGTTTTTAATTTCTAATAACTTTTTTGTTTGTGAATATTTTCTAACGAAATTTTGTGTGTTTTTTTGTTAGTCGACACACACCCTTATCCAATATTCAAATTGCACGGTTCAGTGAACATCGCCCGTTGTAGTTTTAAAATAACTTTTTAACGAATTGCACGAGAAAATGGTGAAACAGCGGAAAATAAAACTACACATTGTCATTTCCATTAAATTCCTGGCCCATAAACACAAAAAAAAACACAAAATAATTTGTGTAACTTAATTGATGCCATGACGTCGTGTTTATCAAAACCGGCGTCACGATGGTTTACAATAGTTTTGTTTTTGAAAAAAGTGGCATTCCGATAAGATAACTTATGTGTGATGCAATTATTGACCCACGACAAGTATTTGTAGCCATCTGTCCATTCATTCTTGCAATTTGACGACGTCATTTTCTGCAATGACTTGTCGGCATTAAAATAGCGGCCTTTTAGCGGCATGTTATTCATCGGTAAACTATCACTGGCTTTATCATTCAAATATGACGCCAAATACGACAAAGTTTTCTAGACCAAATGCCTTGAAGGACATGTTTTTTGCTGATTGGAAAACTGCGTGTTTTAAGCCGGAGCAGAGTTCGTGAATTTGCCATTTTATACATCCCGTAATTAATTGCTAGCGTTTCTTTAATATTGTGTATCATGAAATGAAATATTATACACCATGACCACACATCTTATAACTATATACAGTGCAATTTTCAAGAAGATATATTGACAAAGTAATGAGATAGTGGGATTTGTCTAAGTGCACAGTTATAAGTGGCTCCAAGTGTATGTCAAAGCGTTATGAAATTGCTGATGGGCCCTCGAATATACACGTAATGCACAGTGTGTATTAAATATGCAAATGACGTGTTGACGTTCTTAGTTTATTACCATGACGTCACATACGTAACGTAGCCTATATTGTATCAAACTGTCTCAGTTGCCTTATTTCTATCGGGTAGGTGGTAATAGAATACCGAAAACCTGTTGATTTATTATGGAATCAAAGGGGTTAGACACAACTAAAGATCAACCTCTATTCATTAGATTTCGAAAGGGAGCGAACTGGATTACTGGCCCTGAGATACCCAACTCAATATCATGTCAATAATATGTCAATATTATTTACAATATATTTTCATACATAAAAACCCAACATATATACTTACATATATAAATATGTATTTTGCGAACGTTCAATGCTCAATATCGGCGTCAGTGTTTATAGACGACCGAATGGAAAGCACCAATGTTACCTATGCCACCACATAAATAAGTGAGGGGACACAATCAACACTCATTCAGTATCCTCTATTTTGTGAGTTCTAAATAGCATAATCTAGGAAAGGCATATCGCTGACTTAGAATGGGAAGTTCAAAACGTCTACTTACGACCTTATAAGACTCATACAAATTTAGAATTTGCATCATAAGGTGCTTCCAATGTGCCCATTTTCTTAAAAGTAGGAACTTGTCATGCTGACCAAAATGAAGTTATGAAATCTTGTTTATCTATAAGTAAAGAGTACATTTCAGACAGTTTTTTTTTCTTGTAGTTACGACCTTCTCATTCTAAACCAGTAATATTTCCAATGCCACCTAAAAATACTGTTGGCTTATGAGAGCATCTTTTATTTTGACAAAACATAGATCTATGAAGGACGAACAAAACTCGGATTTAACATAATTTTATTACACATTTTCAATGCGTGATAAATTACAAAATAAGTGTAGGAGGCTCAACGGTGAAAATAAACATAACATCGAGGAGTTCAAGTTCAATCAAGGTGCAGTTAGCTTTCGGGTAGAAATTCAAGATCAATGATTATACGAGGGGGTATCAAAAAGTTCGTGGACTGCGCCTGCCATTTGTTTAGTTGTTAACCGAATTCCGTAAAAATCACACATTCTTTAAAACAACGTATCTTGAATTAATTTGCAAATTTCCAGCTCATTTAACTTTTTTCTGAATATGTGGCGGTAACTATGGTAACTTAAATTATGCTCCGCGGCGCACTTTAAAAATATCATTCACTTGACCTCCCATATATACCTATAAGTCTGTGAATCGTCATCTGATTGGAAATATAAAACCGTCGACATAAACATTAAGACTGTAGCATCATCCTGACTGCATGTACTGTGTGATTATCTGCGCTGGAATAAATTAATTTGTCGAATCGTTCATTAACTGACAGATATTTTTTATGAATAAAGGGTTATTACGTAAAAGCTAAGTATGCTGGTACGCAATAGAACAGGTTTATGAGTTTTATTCTGTTAGACGATCGAAAAGTTGCAGGAGTTTTGACGTTGCATGACGTCGTAACGTCGTAAAAGTGCGCCGGGTGGCTGTTGGTCATATTTTAAATCGTTAGAACATTTAATTGATATTATCATTTAATCAACTTTTTATTTGTTTCTCATTACAGAATTGAATGTAGTTTAAGATGATAAAATAAATAATTCAATCGCATTACGCATATCAAAATGAACGGGTCAGTCCACGAACTTTTTGATACCCCCTCGTATATTATACAAATTATTCAACAGGTCCTGGTCAGACAATGATATTATCATCTCAAAAGGGCTATGTAACAATCAGAAGAAATGGAGACACGAGTATTGCTACAGACATTTCTGCACAATTGATGTTAAAAATGTTTATCAGAAAACTCTAGTAGTTATTGGTAAATATTCTAATAATAAAATTTATAAAATGATCAAAAGTCTGAACTGACCAACCAGGATGAATAAAACAAATCGTAGTTATTTTTATTTTCAACAATTACCGAGCTGTGACCATCCTTAAATCATAAAACCAGAAAATGTGCTCCAGTTGCCTCCATGTACATTGGATCCCTCTTTATTCTGGTGTCTCACCCAAACGCTATCCCCTGCCTTCAACGCTAAAACCACGCTGTTGGTTCCCTGTTCATGGTGTGTATCGTAGGAATACATATACACTAGTGAGTTACCATTTAGACAAATTTCTGTCTCGAGATATTGTCCATTATGACTCATGACAGTCGCGGTGAAGAAGTAGGTTCCATTCATAGGGACGGTGATCACGCCGGTTATTGGTGAGTACGCTGTCGAATATAATCGATTGGTATGTTCCAAGACCCATGACGTGATTGCTAAGGCCGGCGGAGAATGCGGGTTTTTCAGCAAGTGGATTGGCAAGTACAACTGAAAATACAGAGAATCACTTCTAGTACACTTATCTGGTAACATGAAACCACAGGTCTACGAAATTATATCACAAACTACAGTTTTACTTACCCAATTTTTCACCCGTTCAGTAGAGCAAAGGTGTGAAATAAAAGATGTCCTTTATTGGGTGAAAATTTGGGTAAGTAAAAACTAGTTTGTGATACAATTTCGTAGGCATATGGTGAAACACACATCATATAGAACAAGCAACGCACGACTAAGTTAAAGTCGGTATTTCACATGCTCGCTTTAAACCGACCAACCGTTTTAGATACACCCCGATCATTGTGTTACGCCCGACGCCGGTGACAACCGTAGTAAACATGTTTTTTTTCCCTCGTTTGGGTACATTTTCATAAAGCTTGGTAAAGTGGAACATTGTGGTTGACGGGGCTCGAAACCGGGTAGCTCGCCTTACCGGTAGACATACAGCCAAACGAGCGACTCGGATACTAAATAAAGGCATTGAACAGAAGATCGATCATATCCAATATGCGTAACAACCTTGTTGGTTGTTGCAAACATTACACGATGATCAACACACCTTTATAGTTTATACACATGTCTTTTTTCTTTTTGTTAAAGTAAACAGTATGTACTTGTACTTGACGACCTTCACTCTCCGACCTTCCTATGTACATGTATAGCCGGACCAGATTAAACCGAGACTCATCAAAGTCCGTAAGCACGTCCGCATATACTCGGCTGTATTCGATTCGTATCTTTATTTACTATATACCGCTATCTCCGTATAAGGCCATATATAATTGTTAGTATATGACGTTAACACTTCGGAATTGTTCGGATTTTAACAAATTATGCAAGGAGTCTCAGTTTAATTTGGTCGGACAGTATTGCTTTTTATCGTGTACATGTTTACAAACTTTATCTAACACAGTGGTACTACTCACATCTTTTACTGGCATGGTCGTTCTTCAGATTTTTCTTCTCACTCTTGATCTTGTCGATTTCTGCTTCCAGTGAGATGATTTTATCTTCGGCATTCTTTCGGATTGCAGCGTTTTCGGCTCTCAGTGTATTGATTTCATTAGCGGTCGTAGCCTTTAGCTCTGCAAATTCCTTTCGTAATTCATCAACAAAAGACACATCTACTGCACTTACAATGTGTAAAAGTCCTAAACACAAAATTAAGCACACTGAAATATTTGATATACTCATTCTGAATTTATTCTGAATTTATTCTGAATTTATTGATACTCCTTTGTATTTATTATATGAACATATGCGAGTCGCAATAGTCTTATAGTGTTAATATAATTCGCTGTGCGAGATGGCTAATAGCACTCAGACTGCACCGACTGCATAGAAGACTTTTAGGAATAATGATCTACATTTGGCATAGTTTGCAAAAGCAGTGTCTAAACTTCTCAACTCGCATAAGTTTACACCTTTCTTTTTGAATATTTTGGTTATTAATTTGAACTAGATAATGCTCATTTGTAATAATGGAACACGAATACGCATGTTTTTGTCAGAACATAAAGTTGCCATTACATATGACCATTACTTGTTAAAGATGTTTCGAATTGAGTATATGTATACTAAGAAATGTTGTTAAGTATACAATGGAACGGCTCAAACTTTGTTATCATCGTGTCTGTTTTTGACTTTATATCAGCTAAATTATTTGTATAAAACGTGTATGAACTTTGCTAAACAATCCTAAATAAGAACAGTGAGGTGACTAAGAGTACTACATTAAAGTCACTTGTAATCAGAGAAAACCGTACACTCCATGGACCGTCTGATTTGTTTGGGGTTTCACAAAAGTTCGGTAATGTCTACCTACTCTTATGTATGGAAAATGTCCTTGTGATACTATGTGCATACATTAGAACAAGTATTTATCAAATATATAACGTGTGTAATAGTGTTCGGAACTTCCTAATAGACTAATAACATTGCAACGTATTAAATACCTTTGAATCAATAATAAATGACAGTAACTACTGCGGGGAGTTTGCTCGTTTCATTTCAAAACATATTGGCATTACATTATACTATAAATGTGAACATAACTGGCATAGATATTTTCGGCTTCATATCACTGGCTAAGAATAAGAATGTCGCAAGCACTACTTACGACCTAATAAGACTTATACATATTTAAATTCAGCATCGCAGGGCGCTGCATATGAGCCTATTTTCCATAAAAATTTTTGTCTTTTTGACCAAACTGAAGTTAAAACAACTTGTTTTTACCATAAGTAAAGAGTAATTTTCAGACATTTTTTTATTTTCTTAAAATATTGTGTGTTTTTTACTTACGACCTTTTTGATACTATATTGATCTAGTGTATAAGTCCAATTTCTATTGGTCACTTGAAGCACACCTTCATTTTCTAAATGTATACGGTTGTGTTAGAATTTCAGATGAAACTATACTAAGCTGTATCACTGTCCAGCAAATTTAACACGATCCTGATGTTGTCTACATTTATAACTCCAGCCGCAAGAGGAACACGGCATTAGTCAATGTGTAATACAAACACATATTCAAAATACCGATTTACCCGAAAATTATGTATTCGGCGTAAGTACTTTGTAATATAACCATCCATAAAGGCCAGGATCCAGTCAAGTTCTCCAAGTTATGTATTAACAATATATACTTTTTATACTGTGTCTTTGTAAAGCCGGGTTATTATGTGCAATATGTTGGCAAGCCTAGAAAATCTTCAAGTCACTGTTCTAACTATGCTGCTGTCTCACTGAAACATGCTAACTCAAGTTAAACAAACAAGTGTCATGCTACTGAAATATGCAACTGAAAGGTAGACATGAAATGAATATAACCTGTCCACAGAGTGAGTTATAATACAAGTAGGCCTACATCAAACACATCAACCATTTTGACATACAATAGGCAAACAATAATTTATTAATGACTACTCTTTCTATTTAACGTCAATGTATTAACAACATAATAGTCATTCGATATAAAGTGATCAATTATGTATTTAGTTCAGACTATTTTCGCTACATTTTCCAGTAAAATCCAACAATAAACAAAAGTTTTACAGATAGAAACCAAACAAATAACGTATATTGTATTATGTTCAACAAGTTCACACATGTATAATTTTATTACGTAAACTGTGTTTTTGGACTAGTTATACGACACAGTAAACATCCGCATTTCCATAACAACCACCAACGATGCCCTCACTGTAATGACATCCTGGTTGGTCTGTCCTCATGACATACCCAATGGTTTCATCGGAGAGCCATCCACAATTGCATAATTCAAATCCCATTGCCCGAGCATCAAGCATATCCTGCCTGGATGCTACTCTACTGCCCAGCTCCTCACATTTGGACTCTGCCGCTTCAAATGTAAGCGAATACCTGCCCAAATCGCCGAGAGCGAGGAACACTGTAATAACAAAAGCCATTGTAAAACCATATTCGGTCATACCAAATCGTTTCTTCGTTTAGCGTCCGAGGACGGATAGTTTTGAACCTCTTGGGAAAGAAAAACGAACAAATATGTAATATCTTTTATCACATGACTTTCCTTGTATCCAGGTTAGTAAAGCAAGTACGTATAAAGTTATACGTCCCACGTGTAGTATAATGAGTTTTTCGAATAAATCAATGCGTTTTTTCCATTTTTAGTGTCATATGATAAAAAGAATCTATCACTCGTTTTCAATTGATATATTTATATTAAACTCGTTCATGAAAAATTTATAAGCTCGCCAGAGGCTCACTTAATAAAATTTCCAATGCTCGTTTAATATAAATTGATATCAATTGACAACTCGTGATAGATCCTATATATATCTTCAAAATCCATTGAGATATGTTGCTTTTATACTTGTTCACCTTCATACCCCAAACATAAAAAAATCAGATGTTTTCACACAAACACATTTTCAGTTATTTCAGAAAGTAATTATGATTGACAATGCCTGAATGATATATGTGTTAGCCTTATGACAGTGAGGATAGAAGTAGTTATGGCTTTTTTTCGAGTTTTTTCCCTCAGGATAGCTAAAGTCGAGTTAGGACAAAATACAGTGAAGCAGTGGAGCAATCCACTAGTACGGTGTAAAACAAGTATAAAAACTTATACCAACAGCTCAATACCATACTAAATTCTACCTGTTTAAGCAATGGTTTTCATCTTTTGGGTATACATTAACGATGATGTCACTGTCAGATTACCCTAACTGGACTATAGATGTGTTTTCGAACTTAGGATGAACGCTAAACAGAAATACGATTTGGTGCCTTATACGAGTTAACACAATTCATACTCTCAGTAAATAAATGATATCTCAATAGGATATTACGAGCTGGGTTGTAGAATTTTCTTACTCTTACTCTTACGCATGGTGGATACTATGCTCTGGTCCCATTGATCATTTTTTTGCCTCGGCAATTTACCGATTTAGATAGAAAAGCTTCGGGAGACATTGGGAACAGGGATATCACAAAGTTTCTAATGACTATCCCTCGGCCACGAGGACACTTTCCACGCTCCTTCCGATTCCCATTTATTAAATCCGAAGTACACCAACGATGCAAAAATGTGTCAGTGCGACCAAGACATTGCATAAAGTTGCACCATCATATCGATGGCTTAGAATGAGAAGGTCGTAACTACTACTTACGACCTTATAAGACTCATGCTTATTTGACATCTCCAGTACAATGCGCTTCTAATGAGCCTATAATTATGAAAATCGGAACTTGTCTTGTTGACCAAAATGAAGCTATAAAAGCTTGTTTTACCATAAGTAAAGGGTAAATTGCTGACAGTTTTTCTTGTTTTCTCAATATATCGATTTTGTACTTACGACCTTCTCATTCTAAGCCAGCGAGATTCATGTTTACCGTTGTAATAACGCGTGGTGGTATCAATATGTTAATAAAAAAATCAAAATATTAAATGCCAGAGAAAACAACCTATTTACTTGTTAATTAATTTTAATAACCAACACTCCTCTTGCATGTTCAGTGAATTTTAAAGTACAAACTATTCGCAGGATGAGGTGATGCATATATAGAATAGAGGGTATTGAATGGACGTCGGTTTAATATTGAATTAATGGAACGAGTTGAATAAAATTGTATGAAGCGATCATTGGCAGTCAGTCACTAAGGAGTTTCATGTGCCGGCATCGCAATATACAAAGGGCGCCAATCTATATTAATTACATTTCTTTAACTAATGTATATGCTTTACGTTATCACTGCATTGTGAGTTTTATGGCATTGTCGAGAAGTGCACGGATGAGTGATGAAAGTTGTTACATAATTCGAAATATGTGCATCTAAACACATACATTTGTAATTACGCTGCCAACGGAAAGCTAGAACTTTCAATATCACAATTATAATTCAATAAACGGATCAATTAAGGGATTTTATTTAAAATTTGGATGGTGAATACATTAATAACTTATTCATGTCTCCTATTTATTGAAATTGGTTTTTCAATAGATATAGAAACAAATAAACTGAAAGTGTTAGCATATCACTGTGAAATGAAAACCAAAATAAAAAAAAGACAAAAAGAAATCGGACAGAGAAGGCAGAATTCAACAGAAACGGTCGAATACGAAAAGCTCCAAAAGGACCAAAGGGAAAACAAAAATACAGATCACATTCCACGAACGCAATGCCAAACACAAAAATGAACTACAAGAGGAAAACTAAACAGTTGAACAGTCAGACGACAAAAAGGTTTAGATATGATATCTGTGCATAAGTAAACAAAAATACAGATCACATTCCACGAACACAATGCCAAACACAAAAAAGAACTACAAGAGGAAAACTAAACAGTTGAACAGTCAGACGTCAAAAAGGTTTAGAAATGATATCTGTGCATAAGTAAACAAAAATACATATCACATTCCACGAACACAATGCCAAACACAAAAAAGAACTAAAAGAGGAAAACTAAACAGTTGAACAGTCAGACGACACAAAAGGGTTTAGATATGATATCTGTGCATGCAGCATCACTAAACAATATTAGTCCTCGTAGCACGTAAAACTCCAGTCTGGACTACTTTTAAATTTATTATAGCATATTATATATGCATCCATGGTTTTTGTGATATATTAATTATATTCATATGTTGGATAGTACTCAGTGTTGAATAAAAGGACATTTTGAAATTTCCAAATAAGGCTTTGTTATACTTCCTACAGGCAACGTGGCGCTAATCAAAACTCTTTTCCGCTCGTTCATTTAATGTTTCCATTGTGTCATTTTAATACTTATTTGAGCGAAGCTCCTCATTTAAATTATGTTCCATCATTCCTTAAGCAGTGTCCGATAAATTTATAAATTTGCTGGTTGCCCACTGGGCTACCAGAATTATTTTCTGGTAGCCCGGAATTTTTTCTAGTTGCCCAGAAATTGCAATTGCGAAAGTACAAGTATCAATAGGCTCCATATTGGCAGTGAACTTTGATAGATGTGTCAATATGGCAATGTTTGTCAAATGTACTTGTCATATGATTGGTAAACATGACTAGTTCCTGGTAACCTGATACCCGGCCGGTATATATTTTTATTTCATATTCATTGTAATGTCGGTAAATAGCTATACATATTGTACTGTACTAGGGCTTTCCCTTGAACCAGGCACCATTAATACATAAATTGCATGCACAAATTGAAGAAAACATGTCCATTCTTTCTCCATCCTTTCTATCTTGTAATTTACACTTGGCTTCTTCACATGTTTTGCTGACTGTCATTTTAATATCATAAGGCCTAGTAAAATGAATGAATTGATACCACTTCCATCCAGACTGTAGGCTTATGTGTATAATTATATTTAACTGAGTGTAGTATTAACTCTAAATGCATCCAGTGCTTTTATTCTGAATGTCAGTCAGAGCAGAGTTACTTCCCTTGTAGTCCTTGACCTTGCTGGACATGTACAAACATAATGTAGATTTGGAAGACAAAAGTATCATGATTAATTCAATATGAAGGGTAAAACACACCTGTTGTTAATTTAACATCTGCTGGTATGTATTTTAATGTTTCTGTTGACTACAGACATTTAGAATTTTCATAGTTGGACCAAAATCGTATGTGAAGGTCGCGAAAACATATGACATTTCAAATTGTCGTCAATTGAGTGGTCAATGATAGCAAATTCTTTTAAATAAGACATTTTTGTATATTTTACTGCTCAAGTCTTTTATTTATGACTTCCAATACAGCTTTGACAAATCGCAAAACTCATAACCAATTTTCATTTTTGTTGACGTCGTAGTTGACTGCTAAAGCCCGGAATCCAAAAGTACGGTTGCAGAACTGAGTTTGGACTTTATACCTGACCCGATGAGCAATTTAATCAGATTGTCGGCGAATGTTAACACCTTTGATGGGATTAACTGATTGCTGGCAGGTTGCAAGAGGCAATTACTGATTGTTTATTGGGGTCTTCAGTATACATGCCTGTATATTGTCGCTTTTTTACAGTAATTAGGACAAGTTATAGACTCGATTTATTGTAAAATACGAATGACCGGACTACCAATTCTGAGATTTTATGGTTGCCCGGCGGGCTTACATCTGAGTTTTTTTGGTAGCCCGGCCAAAATTTCTGGTAGCCCACGGGCTCCGGGCAGTGGATTTATCGGACACTGCCTTAAGTAAGACGGTCTCAGTAAAATTCGAGATGCCATTGAAAGTTCTTATGTATTTATATTCAAACTTTTTATCGAATGCGTTGAGCAACAGACAAGACATTATCGATATCAAAATACAGTAGAAACTCCCTAATCCGAACTCCCTCCGGACTGCCCAAAAATTTCGGATTGGAGAGGATTTCGGATTAGAGAGGTTTTTATTATTTCAGTGTCTAACTGTTACCAAAATAATCTACTAGTATATATATTGAAAACTACAGGAGCTGTAGTATACATGTATTCCTATATATTATTGGGCTGTATTTCCTTGGCCATAATAAATAAGTTACAATAATATTATACTAAAATAAGTTTGTAATCAAATTATTTATTTCTTAATAAAAACTTAATATAAACTTTCGAAATCAATTGCGTTTTCCTAATTACATTGCGTTATACCCACTGTTTCACCATGGCCACTTACTATTCAAGCTGAGTCCATGTATAGAAAATGACAAGTTAGTTGTGTAAAGGTGTTAAAAGTCATGTACATTGTACCATACTTTTCAATTATATTGATAGATATAAAGGGGTCATTCTGCATCAATAGACAATAGGTTGTTAACAAAGTGTCACCTTTTATGGTACAAACAGAAACAATGGAGTGTATTGTCACCAGTCAGTTATGGTGCACTCTGTTGAAATATTTGACAATTTAATATACAGTCCGGTACATATTTTTGAATTTCGGATTACGGAGTTCAATTTATGAACAAAATACCAATTCCGGACTGAAATCTTAGTTCGGATTAGAGAGGATTTCGGATTGGAGAGGTTTCGGATTGCGGAATTTTTTCATGAAGCATTATATAAGAATATAGAAGGAAAAAATTGGGACCTTGAAAAATTTTCGGATTGTGGAGGATTTCGGTTTAGAGAGGTTTCGGATTAGGGAGTTTTTACTGTATCCCCTTGATATTGCGACATTAATATATGGACTTCGTTTCCTGATTTGTTCATGGCTTTATCATAATCCTGAAAAATATCTGGTTATAGTATACAGAAATATGACATCCATGTAATTAAAAAAAATTATACCTGGGTAAACGATTCGACACATGGTATTCCATCCAGCATTTTCCTCCATGACTTCAAAGCCGTGTATGGTAACTGTCTTTGACAACAAACACGTTCCTTCACCCCATGAGGCAGACTCACACTGAAACGCCGACTCTGATGAACACAGCGCAACACAAGTTACCAGTCCATCTGTTGCAATGGTCTTGTCCACTATATTCGAAGGTAATTTCAGAGTTTTTCTCGCTCGAAATTTCAAATTTTTGCTCCCTTGGACTGCACACAAAAAGATACAAAGAACCATCGCAAAGCAACCGAATAGTATCATCGTCGCCATTGATACAGTTTTCAACTTTTCAGATGACAGTTCCTGTTCCTGCTATCAGAAGACACGTCCCAATGTTCAACCTTTTATGGCATTACACTGTATGAATACTTGTGAATAATTTATCCACAGCGTCTCATATTTATATGTGATGTGTGAAATATAATTGAATACCTTGAGTAGGATTGTCTGACGTTTGCTGAAACTTGTCCTTATAGCGCTATATGTAATAGCTATTCATGTGATGAAGGTAACTCAAAGGCTATTTGTTCATTCCAAAGTCACTTACATATAGCTCTTCGCTGATAATAAATTATATGAATGTGCTATACCATGCGTGCGTTTTTATAGCGCATGAAAGGTAATTTTGTGTGCGTTTACACCGATCATATACATAATTATTTAATGAAGAAATAAACAAATGAAAGATATTAGAAATACTTACTGAACGTCGGAAATAGTAAAAATATAATTATCTTTATAATATGGATATTGTTTTATTCATTAGCATCGCGTGTACTCACTGGTACTGAGCGATGCCAAAGCGTGATGCAAGTCTGGACGACACTCTGTGCTATCGACTCTGTCAGACGTATAGTAAGACAATATGGAGAATAAAAGAGGTTTTGTCAAGACTTGCGTTATATTACGCTTACACATCAGTCCGTACCTGTGGTACTGTATTTCATACAATGTTATCTTATTTATTCTATTTTGCTGTCGCGGACGCGTAACCTTGGTTGTCGGTTCTGCAAACAGGACTTGTTCTGGATATTAATTAACGTATGTATATTGTTAAAGCAGCTCTCAACCACATAATTGACATAGCTTATATGTGGAAATCAATGGTGAAGTTATTTAATTTGAGAATAATGATTACCAATCTCCTTGATACTCACCAAGTGGAGCATGATATGGTGTAATCTGATTGGATGTCCTTATCCTTAAGTTAAGTAAGACACATATTTAATACAAACTCTGGTTGAAACATATCCATATAAACATAACTCTGGAATAGGTTACCCCCGCATATTGCAGCACTGTCTGGTCTAGAACCATTCAAGCAGGGAGAACTCCAAATACACTTAATTATATTTATTAACATCAGTTGGATTTGCTTATTCTTTGTTCTCTTCTTCTTTTAAAACTCATCTACTTGTTTTCTTTCTTAAATAGACCGGCCTGCCAATAATACTCTAGGTAAAGAACCACTAAATGCCTCCGCGGACCAAGTGGTGATACCCAAGTAGTCCTTAAAAAATTTTGGGTTGCCTGTAAATGGTGATATTTCTTGACAAATGTGGAGTTGAATGATGAAACTGAGTTTAAATGGTTGGTAAATATGCATGTTGTGTAGTTAAACTGTAATATTTGTATTATTTCGCTATTTTGTTCTTGATACCAAAGTGAAAATAGACTAGGGTAAAACCCAGAACTTATAAATCCGGACATGCGTAAAAACGGATAGACCATGTTTGAAGGAAAAAACTTTCTTAGAAGCTACATGACCCCCCTTTTTATTGCATTATTTTAAAGCGTAAATGCCACTCTTTACAATGATATATGTGGTCCAGTCGGCCATAGACTAAACAAAGTTGAAAATGGGGGCCTACTATGGCCAATTTACATTGAGCTATAGAGCAAATTTATTTGGTGGTTCCTAATCTCTAAAGAGGTGTAAGAAGGTATAAACATAATTGTTGTACGTTGGTTGAGTGTAAGCCAAAAAAAAAAACGTTGGAATTTAAGCATTTCATTTCCAATAATAGCTAGGCGTACTAAGATGACTGAGGAGAAGAATGTGAGAATCCGTCACGGCTAAAAAACATGGTTTATCTATATTAACGTTATTACTTATTAAATCGACTGTAAATGTAACGTGAAAATCAAATAAATAACATGAACTAGACCCGGTACACGCGGCTAAACCCCGAAAACTTGTTATGTGAATAAAAACTAGACATTGTACAGTAAAAAAACTAGACCCAGGAAAAAAAGAAAAAATATAACTGAGGTCGGTAGCGATGACATTGGAATATACGATAGACATTTCGCTGGTAAATAAGATAGACATTTCGCTGGTATATATGATAGACATTTCGCTGGTATATACGATAGACATTTCGCTGGCTTAGAATGAGAATAAGGGTGCTTCTTATGTACGGAATACTGTTAGGGCCATCGCGTATGTGTGGGTTGGTTTGAAACGCGATACTCGACAATACGATAATGAAAACACGAAATCACAGCAGTACGATAACGATAATACGACAGTACGATAACGATAGTACGACAGTACGATAACGATAATACGACAGTACGACATTACGATAACGATAATACGATATAGTATCGCGTTTTCACTGTCGTACTGTCGCATTATCGTTATCGTACTGTCGCATTGTCGTATTATCGTTATCGTACTGTCGTAATATCGTTATATCGTACTGTCGTACGGTCGCATTATCGTTATCGTACTGTCGCATTGTCGTACTGTCGTATTATCGTTATATCGTACTGTCGTGTTGTCGTATTATCGCGTTATCGTACTGTCGTGTTGTCATACTGTCGCACTACGGGATCTGGCCCCTAGCCCCTATCAGCCCCAAGATAGGAACTTGCATAGAGTCTCGTTCGCCTCGTATGATCATACACTACGTCTGCATATCCAGTCTTTTGGGGTCACAAAGCATGGTTTGGGCGATACACAGGCTCGAACCCATCCAAGGTCGACAATGACATACTGCTATTTTAGCGACTTTGAGGGTCTGGTCCATCTTTCAGCCCTAAGATAGGGGCCTAGAGACGGTATATGTAACTCTCGACCACCTGCCCTACATCTAAACACCCGGTCTTCCGAGGTCACAGAGACTGGTTTGGGCTCTGTTCGGGCCTGAAACCGGCCCAAAACGCAAAGTTCAATACACTGCAATTATAGGCACTATGGGGTTCGGCCCCTAACCCCTATCAGCCTGAAGAAAGGAACTTGCAGAGGGTCTCGTTCGACTCGTATGATCATACACTACGTCTGTATACCCGGTCTTTTGGGGTCACAAAGCATGGTTTGGGCGGTACACATGCTCGAACCCATCCAAAGTCGCCTATGGCATAACGCTATTTTGGCTACTTTGGGGGTCTGGCCCCTCTTTCAGTCCCAAGATAGGGGCCTAGTGACGGTATTTATTTACTCTCGTCCACCTGCCCTACATCTACATACCCGGTCTTCAGGGTTCACAGAGTCTGGTTTGGGCTCTGTTCGGACCTGGAACCGGCCCAAAACGCAAAGTTCAATACACTGCAATTATAGGCATTATGGGGTTCGGCCCCTAACACCTATCAGCCCCAATATAGGAACTTGCAGAGGGTCTCATTCAACTCGTATGACAACACGACAGTACGATATAACGATAATACGACAGTACGACAATGCGTCAGTACGATAACGATAATGCGACAGTACGACAGTACGATATAACGATATTACGACAGTACGATAACGATAATACGACAATGCGACAGTACGATAACGATAATGCGACAGTACGACAGTGAAAACGCGATACTATATCGTATTATCGTTATCGTAATGTCGTACTGTCGTATTATCGTTATCGTACTGTCGTACTATCGTTATCGTACTGTCGTATTATCGTTATCGTACTGTCGTGAGTTCGTGTTTTCATTATCGTATTGTCGAGTATCGCGTTTCAAACCAATCCACACATACGCGATGGCCCTAAGGGTATTCCGTACTTATGGGCACATTTTCATGAAAATCGGAAATTGTCATGTTGAATTCAATACCCCGTAATTCTTTTGTGTAACATTCAAAATCCCATTTAAAAGCTATAATTCTACACTGCTGTTGCATAATTGTGATAAACTAGTCAACAAAGGATCGACCATTCAAACCTTATATTGTACACCTGAATAACATAATATATAATTCATACTTTCGTCTAGATTTATTCATTCCGCTTGCCATTATCGCAAAAAACTCCACAAGGTACTTAAAATGTGCATACATACGATTTGTCACACTAGAAATTGTTGTGAGTGATTAAGTATCAGTTTTATAAATTTATTGGTGTTATGACAAGCATTGTGGTAATTCTATAGTTCTATTCCCAAAAGGTTAACAGATACGTTTGTATACAATAATGTTCTATTTATATCGTGGGGAGCAGTGACATAGAGGTTGGGCGCACGCAAAATGGATATTAATATATGAAAATATGTTTTCACAAAACAGTTGAAAAAAAAAATTTAGAAATAAATTTTGAGCCATTGTTTGCACTAGTTTTGATATTGCTTTGATACGCCGGGTCCGCCGTCCACTTAAATCGTAAAAGTAACGATTTTTGTGTGTCTAAATTTATATTTGAGAATAAAATTGTTTGACATAGTTTGTGCTTCTTTTATGCTTCTTTTGACTAATTTCCATGTTACATACCCCTTTTTTAAATAGCCTGGTTTTGTAGTAAAATCATGCTCTATTCAATAGCAAATAAGGTATCTCAGTCCACCCAGAATGCACCAGATTGATCCCTTGTTTTAAGCATACTTCCAGACCCCTACTTTGAAATAAGATACTAAATACCATGTTACTTTTATTAAGCAAAAAAAATGATTCAATATAAATAACTTAAAGTGTGTTAGGGGTTGAATACGTGAGTGTGTAAGATACTTGTCAGATAGACAACGAGTGATACGAGTGAATAAGCATTAAATTGAACAGGCGGGAGAAATTGCCACCGAAAGACACCCAATTTTTTAATTAAAGAACGATTGACAGATAAATGTATTGTAGTTTTCGTCATTGTAAACATTTGCAGAATTGAACATTAATGTTTAGATCATATGATTAGTATTACGCAGAGTAAGTTATGCTGACGTAACATGACGTTACACAAACGTACTCAATACCGTGCGTTACGTCATAAACATTCATCATAGTTACGCTTATAACATTTAATGTCCCCACCCATATCCCATCCCAAATGTTTGCCACCCTAATTTAATAACTTTGATAATCGTGGAATCAAGAATTAGTGTACTAACTAGTACTTAAGTAATGAATTTCAATTGGTATCTAAACTGCTATATTTCAGGAGCTTCAGGGGAGGCTTCCTGGACCTCATCTATGCTCTTACGCCCCCCTAACCGAAAATCCTGACACCACCCATGCAAGGTGTACATTGGTGCCGGTGGGGACAGTTCGACACGTTCGATATTCAATATACAATACAATACAATACAATGTTTATTCGGGTTTCGAATATTCATAGCCAACATATATACATTTACAAATAAGCATGTGCGATGAATATTAACAGTATTAAAAAAAATTGTGGATAAAGAACATGTATATAGGTTTACAGAGAAGTTCATTAACGTTCAAAAATAAGAAAAATCAATATTATATATGTGCACCATAGATCGATGTTGGTCACATCGGTAATTGATTTGAATTATTCAGTATTGCACTCTCAATAGGACAAAGCTCTCATAAACATTTATAATGTTATATTACATTTTGAAAGGCTGCTACGTCAATAAAAAGGAAAAACAAATATTACAAAATAACTTTCAAATCCAATCTAAAAGTTGAAGCTTATAACTCAAATAAATTTAAGTAAAACACAGAACATTACAAATGCATTGCAAATTCACTATTAATGCGCAAATAAATAAATACGTTTAAAAACATCCGTAAAAATTGGTGAAATAGTTCGCCTAAAGAGCTTAGTTGAAGGATAAGCGCACTTTGTACATATAGGTTCTTGTCACAAGCAAAGAAGTTATAATAGCGATTAAATGCTGACATAAAATAAATAACCAGAATCGTATATTTTTGTGGAACAGTCATCAGCGGTACCAATCATTAAACACCAAACATTTATGTGTTGAATTTATATAGCATTGGTCTACAAGTTTATTGTGGTATAGCTAAAGCATGTTATTTGGACAAATTAAGCGACACAGTAAACATCAACAAGTGCTTGGTCCATGCACCAATGAGTAATTAAACCATCACTGTTCATTCCGCAACCAATTCGGTTGGTCTGCATGACATATCCCTTTGTCTCATTGGAAAGCCATCCACAAGTGCATTGTTCATATCCCATTGTCCAAGCATCCAACATGTCCTGTACGGTTGCTACTCTACTTCCAAGCTCTTCACATTCATCCTCTGCCGCTTCAAATGTTAGAGTGTAACCTCCCAAATCGCCACGTGCAAGGAACACTGTAACATTACAATCAACACAGTTAGATAAAAAAAGGTATGAGGAAATCAGACAGGGAATGTAGCACTCAATCTAACCAGTCGAGCACCGAAATAAGAAACACCACAACACAACTACACTCAACCGCTTTAAAACACACCACACATGAAATATCGGTTTTAGTGATGAAAACGTCAATTTATGGTTATTTATTTTCAGATTAATAATCTTCTGTCTATATTCAACGAGATGTGTGATTTTCATGACATTATTACGAGTTTGAAATGAATTATGATATAGATAACACTGAGACCAATGAAAGTAAAAGTCACAATTTCAAAAGCAAGTATAAGAGCCCATTACATTGATGCATGTACGTGGTATCTCCTCCTAAAGCATAACATTAATTACGTAATAGGATAGAATTATGTTCGGCGTGATGCTTCCCACCATTCAAGCAAAGCTTAACTTGAATTATAAATGTTATGTGGCAATGGCTGTCTGGTTAATACCATACGATCCAGTGCGGTTCAGATATGCGCATTATGTGAACCTAAGATGGATTCAAACCTTATTTAAACTTGAAGTCTTAGTTATGAGCATCAGACTGTCAGGATATATCCCGTGGTGCATCTATGGTACCTCAAACCAACACTATGAAGGAGCTTGAAGACAAAAAGTTGGGACTTTAGGCTCTAAACGGGAGAAAACTCATTAAAAAAATGTACTAAAATTATTTTCCTTTTTATTGACAATTATGAAAGAAGTAATTATGAAAATGCAATAATGTACTCTTGGCTTGTTGATTGACACCCGGCATTATTTTGACACTTTGTGCAGCCATGCGGAACCAATTACAGTTACCCGACCTGTGTCATGTTTTCTCCTAGCTTGGGCTCAATACCTTTGACGGTCTTTGACTGTGCCATTTGCCAGCAGCTTTTGACACCATAGATCACAACACCCTACTACGCCGACTTGTCAATCATTTCGGTATAATAGGCAAGCCACTAGAGTGGATGAAATCCTATTTGTGTGACCGCTACCAGACTGTCTGTATAGATGGAGAACTTTCAAAACCTGTACTAATGAACTACAGTGTACCACATGGTTCTGTGCTTGGTCCGAAGAACTACATTATGTACACAAAACCAGTAGGTGCAATCTGTAGAAAACATCAATTGCAACATCATTTCTATGCCGATGACTCCCAATTGTATATGGCATTCAAACCAAAAGATTGTGTCTCGCGAGATGAAACACTGCAACGAATTGAAGCTTGTCTGAAGGATATCTTGCACTGGATGAAAGAAAATTTGCTGAAACTTAATGCCGAAAAAACAGAGGTAATCTTGTTTGTACCGAAAAGGAATGCCAGTTCAGTCGACAATCTCAATGTAAAAGTTGGTGATGCTGTGATCAAACCAACGTCCATGGTGAGAATCCTCGGGGCCATGTTGGATTCGCATTTGGACATGGACAAACATGTAAACTCTGTCTCAAGGTCGTGTTTCATGCAGATCCGACAAATAGGTCAAATCAGACAATTCTTAACTGCTGATGCAACAAAATCCCTGATCAATTCTTTAGTAACATCGAGACTGGATTACTGCAATTCATTACTATGTGGCACCCCGAAAATCATTCTGAATAAACTACAAATTATTCAAAATACAGCTGCCCGCCTCATCACACGGACACAGCGTTACAATCACATCACTCCTGTGCTGAAGGATCTTCACTGGCTACCTGTACAGTACAGGGTAGAGTTCAAGGTCTTGACTCATGTTTTCAAAGCACTACATGGAAAATCGCCTGGCTACATCAGAAGTATGTTGGAAGTATACACTCCACAAAGACAGCTAAGGTCTCAAAATGATTCTGTTCTTCTAGTTGTGCCAAGGACGAGGACTGTGACTTACGGTGACCGATGTTTCACAGCTGCTGCACCCAAACTCTGGAATGCACTGCCAACAGCGCTCAGAGACAGTATAACACTACCGTCCTTCAAGAAAGCGCTGAAAACGCACTATTTTAATAGAGCTTATTCATGCTGACTGTGTGTATGTTCCCATTAACTTGGCGCCCTATCATTGGGCCCAACGACCCACATGTTCCCAGGACTATAAGCCCCATCCACCTAATGGTAGATCCCTACTATTAAGTTAAGTAGGGCCCCGTCTACTGGGTTAAGTAGAGCCCCACCTACTGGGTTAAGTAGAGCTCCGTCAACTGTCTTCAATAGATCCCTACTACTAGGTTTAGTAGGGCCCCGTCTACTGGGTTAAGTAGAAGCCCGTCTACTGGGTTAAGTAGAGCCCCGTCTACTGGGTTAAGTAGAGCCCCGTCTACTGGGTTAAGTAGAGCCCCCGCCTACTGGGTTTAGTAGGTCCTACTTTTATATTTTATGTACATTATATACTGTTTTAACAATGTATTAGTCATGATTGTACAGCACTTTTGAACGTGTGTATACATGAAAAAAAGGGCTATATAAATATGGTATAATAAAAATAATAATAATTTGCTAGGAATCGATGTTCTAAGCCCACAATCATTGTATGTTGGCAGCTGAACCGCCATGCTAAGGCACCGAGGCTTTTTTCATTTGGAAGCGAAGGCACAATCATCGAGAACAAATATTCCGAGATATTCGCAGCATAAAAATACCATAAGCAAATATTGTTTATGTTGTTTTTTCAATGTGAAAACCAACAGCGTACAGTTTAAAGTTAATATTGATCACACAGGTCGACGCGATCGAGCTTGCACGCGCAAAACATGCAAAATCAAAAAAGTTCTCTGGGCGGGGTATTCCGAATGAAAAAAAATCGTTTTCTTTAAATAGGTCAAGCTTATGAACTGAACAAACCCTGTAAACTATCAATTTTAGCAAAAAATGTATTTTGACAAAATTTTATTGTTTTCAATAGTGGTCCATTTTTAAAGCGATTGAGTGTAATCCAAAGAAATAATAAAAATCCAAGTCCCCGCCGAAAAAATGCAGAATGACCCAATTTCACAAAGCAATTATAGAATAGCAGTTTATGCAGGAGACCGAATGAAACACAGCGAAGACTCGACCAAATTCCCCGCTCCACAACGACACAACGATAAAAACTCACAAACATTTCTTATCAAAATACAAATTCTCAGTAATATAAAGTATAAGTTGTAGACTTCCAACGTTGGTGAATAAGGACTCTGAACTTCACTTTAGTGTTCAACACAATAGTGTGTTAATCATTGAAAAAAAGTTAAGTTACCAATTTTCTAGGGCTCTTTTCATCTGTTAGGCCGCTCAAGCACCCTTTGACATTTCAACTTCTCCTGGTCATTGGGCTACCTATGGAAACCTACACTCGTGTCTCTACAGGATGTGGAGACTATTTCTCTCCTGTGGTGTGGCAGCCAACATCGCTCTACGGCGCCCAGGAATAGACATTTTCCTCATAGGTACCACTTTACACCATGGTGGAGTGGAGCATGTGGGTCTTGCTCAGAAAAATTAACCAGTGGTCCAGAGGGGATCGAACCCGTGACCTCTAGAAACCAAAGCCCTACCTCTAGGCTACCGCTCCCCACAAACGTCCACACAATTAAACCTGATAATACATATTCAGTTGACCTCCCATACACAGCTGTTGACCAATGTACATGAACGAACAAATTCTAATGAAGTAAGTATCAATAGTCCTTTTGTAGATATCTTCAACAGTTTTATGAGAAAAAATTTCCGTTATTTTCTGCAAAAGAATATAGTGGTTTAATTTAAAAATAAAATTATACCTGGGTACACGACTCGCAAGATGGTAGTCCAGGTTTCAGTTTTCTCCAATGTGTTGTACTGGTCTTGTATGACAACTGTCTTTGACATCAGGCACGTTCCATGACTCCATGAAGCGGCTTCGCACTCAAAACCTGCCTCTAGTTTACACATCACCAAACACGTTGTCAATTCATCGGTTGCGAAGGACTTGTCCACTACCTTCGCAGGCAATCTGAAATTCTGTCTCACTCGAAATTTCAAAGACGTTTTACATTGAACAACACAGAAACATATGCCTAGAAGCGTGGCCATATAACCGTACAGTGCTATTCTTGTCATTTTATTTGCTACACCGAGACACGTTCGTTTAAGAAGATAACATAAACTGTGCACGATCTACCAACAGCAGGCCGTAAATGACAAAATAAATACTTAAGTGCACCGACAATCAAAGCCCACACAGAAACGGTCGCCCGGCAACCCACGCAAGATTCAGACATAGAACAAACCATCCGTATTACGATTTTGAATTATTCATCCGGTGATTGCAAGTGCCGCCTAGATAACACGTCTTATCAATTAAGCATCCGTTTATATCATTTTAATTAGATTTCAAATTAGTAACATGTCATTTTGGAATTGATCATCTTTTTCTGAGGGTCCAAAGGGAAATGAGTTCATTACACATAGGGAGATTTTTCTACTTTGAACATAATGTATGTATAACAGACTAATTAAACACCCATAACGACATTTCAAATGTGTACGTGCTATTTTCAGGATGATCCAAAACCTGTCCAATGTATGAAACCAAGTTTAGCACAGAATAATATTGACTCAGAGGACGATCATATTCAGAACAGTTCTAAAGGTATTGGGTATTGGAATTTTGAAAGTATTCTTATTAATCTATGCGGATGGCATTGTCATTTTTGCTAATACTGCTTATTAGGTACAGCCATCGTTAGATAACTTACAAAACTAGTGCGATAGATTGAAGTTAAGTATAAATAAGTATAAAACTTAAGTTATTATTTTTAGAAGGGGGGGGGGGGCGTTTTCCAAATAATCTTACTTCTCATTTCGATGGTCATCCAATAGAAATAGTAAGTAGGTATACAATGTACTTACCTCGACATTATTTGTACGTCAGACGGGTCAGTTAACGAAACTCATTAGACTTTGGCATATTGTTTTTTTTTTCGTATGAATGCATCCAGGTTTTGTGGCGCGCGTGTGTGTGCGTACGGGCGTGATGTTAAGTTCGGTGTGAGAATATGTTTCGTAATTGATATCTGTTTTGAAAATTGACCATACACAGGTAAATGTATCGTTGAAAACGAAAAAAAAACAACGAAAACTTGTTTTTGAAAATGTGTATATACTTTTTCCGTTTTTTTTTGTTTTTTATTTCTTTTCAACGATGCAGTTACCTGTGGGAGCATACACTCGTTAAATGTTATACGAGCAAATAGTGCTAGTGCATGCAAAGTTGTTTCTAGCTTGGAACATGACCAAAATATTCCTGTTATATTATGTTCATGACTTATTATGTTTACAAATCTTAAAATTTGTAAGTATTTCAGTTTTTTATGTATGATATAGATGTGTTGTTATGTATAGGTCGGTCGACATGCCGAATGGTTTTCCAACGGATGGAATTTTAAGTGGATATTGTTCATCCTCCACAGACGACGCGACTAATTGTCAAGGTTAATTCGAGCAAAGGTCAAAATTACAGTGACATTTCAATTCACAATAATCTCTGGTCCACAACTTAAGAAATATAGGGAGGTTGCTGATCATCAGCTATAGACTCCTACAAAGATTGAGGTCAATAGGTCAAGGTCGTTGCGACCTTAATTACACTAGACTATTTGTTGTCAAGATCCGCGTATGTTTCCAAAACCGCTTCTGTACATTCTGTTATCGAAATTCTTCCGGTTTTTGTGTTTTATTGGTGTGGGTATTGATGGACAATGTGTAGGTAACATTTGGAGACATCGAGCGAAAAACATTTGTTTTTCACGTTTATTGTTCAAACTTTAATTTTGATAATCCACGGCTCACTGCTTGCAGTGGACAAATTACAATGATCAAATTATCAGATATTGTTAATATACTACTCACATTAAGACATGCAAAATGTGAACATGATATCAAGTACAATAAAAAGATAAACGCATTAGAAATTTGTCTTCTTATTATAACATTTAACAAGTGTACTTGTCTAATTCAAATGTGTATCCTACGTAGCATTCACTGAAATAAACTTCTTCTATATTATATATTTCGATGGCTTAGAATTAGAAGTTCGTAAGTGCCACTTACGACCTTCTAAGATTCATACATATTTAGAATAAGCATAACAAGACGCTTCTTATGAGCCCATTTTCATAAAAATCGGAACTTGTCATTTTGACCAAAATGAAGTTGTAAAAGTTTGTTTTACCATAAGTAAAGAGTAAATGTCAGACAGTTTTTCCGTGTTTTCTCAAAATATCGATTTAGTAGTTACGACCTTCTAATTCTAAGCCATCGATTTCTTTATGTAACTTGTAGTATACAAGGAAAGCTAAGGAAAATATGTTTCCTCCTGTACATGTATATGAAGGATTAAAGTGTACGAGATAAACGGTAGTAAGAACAAATAACGTTCTTCGTCATGTTGTCTATATTTTCATATTTTGCTCTTTGGCGTAAAATGCACCATAATTAACACTATTATTTAACTCTTCGACAAAGACGATATGACGCTGCAAAAACTCATATCATATTATTTTGTTCACTCGTTTAATAAAACTCATATACATGTATGTAATAGGCACTCACGCAAGATCTTCTATATTCAACGTATAATATCATTCTCCGGGCTGCGCCTAGAAGGAAACTCTTATGACTTTAAAGACACGAAACCATACCGAGAGGCATATGTTATAAATACTATATTTGCTCTTCTCATACATAACGATATTTAGGACAAAATCATTAAATATTAATTGACAATGTTTCGTTTCCAAAACGAGTTTGCAGTTTTGTTTTTGTAAAAATCGGACAGGGAAGGCAGACTCAACTTAACCAGTCGAGTACAGAAAACAGTAACACCATTTATAACTCAACCACACAGAGCAATGTCCACACACAACACAACGAACTAATTAAACCCCCAAGTCCCCGTTGTAGAAGAGCAGGATGACCTAGTGTCACAAAGAAAGGACAAAACGGTTGTTCCACTCAACAATGGTTTGTTTTTAAAAATACAATGTAGTTTGTAGTTTTGTTTGTATTAAGATTATCTCCGTTTATAAATTATACCATGCACCAGTCAGGACCTTATATAATGGAAAAACACTGATTTGTATCAAACTTTTATTAATTTCTACTACTTCTATTACTATCAACTAATATATATCAGGGCCGGTATTTATAAAGCATCTTAAGTGAAAACTTAGAATTTTCTTTAAATCTCAAATAGTGTCAAATCTCAGCTAATCAGGAACACTAATTTTAACACTTATTTACATTGTTTAGAAGCATTATGTAAAGAGCTACAGTAATCATATAGAAAACATGGGATATTTTCCGTTTCTTGTGAAATATAGGCAGCTCAATATTTTAACTTAAGTAAAAATATTTAAGTGCTTTATAAATACCGGCCCTGATACTCCAATCGGGTCTAGAACATTCGCATATACTAGTAGTACATGTATATAGCACATGTAAGTAAAAGTGATTTTAAAGGAAAATGATATGTGAATTGGCCGATAGTTCAACGGATTGTCCTTGTCATGCTGATCACTACGTCACAAACTACAACATTGTGATTAAGATCAGATAAACTTTATTTAACGTCGATTATGGTTAACATAAGAAGCATAAGAAACATAAGAAACATAATTAAGCTACAATTAAGTTTATATTCGACATTTGGTTTGGACTAACTATACGACACAGTAAACATCTGCAGGTCCCCCTGAGCATTCAATCATCCCGGTACTCTGGCCACAGCCTCTTTTTGATGCCTGCATGACAAACCCAACTGTTCCATCGGAAAGCCAGCCACAAGCGCACTTTTGAAATCCCATTGCCCAAGCATCAAGCAATTCCTGTCTGGTTGCTACTCGACTTCCCAGTTTCTTACATTTGGACTTTGCCCCTGCAAATGTTAGACTATTTTTCCCTGAATCTCCATGGGCATGGAACACTGTAACAATACAACACATGACATTTATTACATACGGGTTATCAGAATACTGCATCAACGTTTATAAACGGACAGTATTTAGATCGGATCTTGCAAGCGGCTTATCCAAAACTCTTGAAAACTGTGCAGAAAATGATAAAATATAGAAATAATATAAAATGTTACTTTCTAAAGTATGCACTCAGTTTTTATTACTTTATTACCTCTACCTTTTGCGTTGCCCGTTTTACACACAGGTGGCAGTATCAGTGTTTGGAAAATGAAATTTAAAAAATGGGGAAAAATTTGTCACTGAGCTAATACACTATCAAGGTATAACGCGACTATATGTATGTGTCCAAAGATTGTGGAACATCGCATTTAAAAATAGACTTGGTTCCTAACAATAATTACGATACTGTGAGTGAAGCGGGTATCCACCGCGTAAATAAAATGGCTTAGAACGAAGTTTAATAACGAAAGGAACACTGTTTTGCCGTTTCGCAGTTATAAGATACAATTGAACGAGACTTTCGGTAAGAATGAATATCTTATAGTTTATTTGAATGACTTTTGTAGCGATTTTCCTTCAGCGTATGTTATGCTGAAACAACGAGATGCGATGTTCCACAATATTTGGCATATAGACATAATTATAGTACGCTTTATACCTTGATAGTACAGCAGCCCAGTGACGGATTTTTTTAAATATTTTTTTTTAATCATTTGTGGACCAAACACTGATACTGCCATCTGTAGTTTTACACATACAATGTAATTCATAAAAGTAAAATACATTTTTTAAAAATAAACATCACTAGTTACAAGAATGAATATTCGTAACACGATGCCTGTGAAAAACAAACATAATGATGTATATAAATCCTTGGGAGTGAGGTAAACATATGAAAGCTTAGATTTTTCGTTTCAAAAACTCTGATTTGTCGAATTATGATAAAGCTCACAAGAACCGGGGTTGAGATTTAGTTTCTTTATAAAAAAGTATGTTGTCAAATTATTTAGGTACATGCATATTTCCGAATACAAAAATAAATATACATTCACTTATATAAAATGCAACCTTAAAATTATAAGAAAGCAATATATGTTACTGAATAAGCAGACCACATATGCCCCCTACATAATTCTAGACGTATACGAATATGACCCTCCTCGTAATATATGCATAGTTTATGTACTATCGGTGACTTTAATTTCTAAGTAAGGGTTTATTCATTTCAAGATCATTTCGATATATTGTATATTCAATTATTTGAAACGTATATTTTCATGCATAAACATGTCAGCATAATTTTTTTATAATTTAAAACGTTTTACCTGGATACACGATGCGACACATGGTTGTCCAATCAGTATTATCGTCTAATTCTAGAGACGCGTGTATGGCAAGACTCTCTGACAGGTGGCATGTTCCTTTTCCCCACGATGCGGACTCACACTGAAATTCTGTTTCCGAGGTACACATCACTACACACGATACGAGTCCATCTGTTGCAATGGTCTTGTCCACTATACCCTCCGGCAATTGTAGATTTTTTCTCGCTCGATATTTCAAAGACGTGCTCGCTAGAATTGCACACAAACATATTGCTAAAATAATAGTACTAGCCCCAAGGCAACCGCGCAGTACCATCATTCCAATGCTTACTAACGTAATGCGTGTGAAGTGAAGTATCCGCGGTCTGGCATCAGTTTAACGAACATTTATTTGCAAGTATTTTGAAATTTGTGAATTATTTATATGAAGCATTTCGAACGAATGAAAACCAGCATTATATTTCTATAAGGATTAGCAAAGACGTCCACCTTTGGGATTAGTGATATTTAAATATTTATGGACGTTTGGCATGTTGTTAAGTGACAATTTTATGCTATCTACTTGCACATGCGTTCTACTACTTGACAACTGCTAAGTGGACAATCCCTTCATGTATATCGTTTATTATTGCATGTTATTGCCAACTGCGACATACCTTTTTGTTTTGACTTCTGTAATCTTGAATTATTAATTCTTACTATTTCTTACTGCATTCTATGTTTGACTACGTGCATTTGACTTTGTTGCAACTGAACGTAACGAACTACAAACAACCTTTTGAATGGTTCGTATTTTTTTATACTTGATTAATTGTTACCGCTTTAAAGTTGTAATTTCGCGAACATTTAAGCATGATAATACATTTTACAACATTAAGAACATTACAGGGAACCAATACAAATTTAAGTTTCTAGCGCAAATTACTATACAAGGGAGATCACTCAGGACAGCAAATTTAAACGTTCGGTATTTTCCGTGGTTTAACGGTGAGTAAGTGAAAACTTGCCCGTCAGTTGTATCGTTTTTCGCGGAAATCATGTCTAGGTAAGTTTTCTCTTCAAACGAATTATTTACAATGGACGGATAGACTCTTGGGTTGAAACAACAAAACTGACACTTCTAATGTATAATGGCATGGTTTGGGCGGTCCACAGGCTCGAACCCATCGAAAGTCTCCTATGGCATAACGCTATGTTGGCTACTTTGGGGTCTGGCCCCTCTTTCAACCCAAAATAGGGGCCTAGCGACGGTATTTTTCAACTCTCGTCCACCTGCTCTACATCTACATACCCGGTCTTCCGAGGTCACAGAGCCTGGTTTGGGCTCTGTTCGGGCCCGAAACCGGCCCAAAACACAAAGTTCAATACACTGCTATTATAGGCACCACGGGGTCCGGCCCTAGCCGCTACCTTCCCAAAGATAGGAACTTGCTGAGTGTCTCGTTCGACTCGTATGATCATATACTACGTCTGTATATCCGGTATTTTGGGGTCACAAAGCATGGTTTGGGCGGTACACAGACTCGAACCCTTCCAAAGTCGCCTATGGCATAACGCTATTTTGGCTACTTTGGGCGTCTGCGGCACCTCTTTCATCACCAAGATAGGGGCCTAGCGACGGTATTTTTCAACTCTCGTCCACCTGCCCTACATCTATATACCCGGTCTTCTGGGGTCACAGAGCCGGGTTGCCTCAATATGACCCCTTTTATCATACCCATTCTTATTGTTTGCTGGGAAATTGTTATTGTTCGCTGGGAAATTTAGTGGTGTATAACCTATATCCTTATCGTTCGCTGGAGTTATAGTTCGCTGCTATCGCTCGCTGACTTGACTTTAGCCAAGGTTGACATTTTTACGGGAACTGCCGAAAAAGTCTGGTTCCCAGCATTGTATGAATTGAATATTACAAATGCATTCGTTCAAGTTCATGCTAGCTGCTGCTTAGTGCTTATTGGTTTCGCCTTGCTGAATTTGGAATCATTGATGTTAACACGCATGGGTCGGTATGATAATAATAGAGGAACGATTAAATCAAATTCACTAAGTAAAACGTAGGAAGCAATAAGAATTTGTTGGCATTAACATTTTAAGATGATACACAAACAAATTGAGGTCATACGTTCCTTTTCAATTGAGGGGCAGCTAAAAAAATCGCAGTTCCTTGGATGTATTTTAAGTGTCTAACTACCATGATCAAAACTTATGATCAAAACTTATGCAAAAGTGTATAATTGATGTGGTAATACATTTTCATGTCTTAAAGTCAAGTTAAATCTGAATAGTAAATAACGTTACTAATTTACTTTATTGATTAAAATATCGAAGAAACTACTGATGAGGCCTTACGAACACCAAATCTCATAAAGTGGTTACAACGTTTGTAAAACGTAGTACTACGGACTCGATCATATTAAAACTAGGTAATATTTTAAAACCACATCCCGAACTATCTAGAAGAATGTTCTTTTGAGTTTATTTCTTTTGCGAGTTTTGACTAGCAAATGCAGGAGAAACAACCCTTAAACTGTAAACATATTTGATTATAAACATTTATTAAACACGTCGTATTATCGCGAAAACTATAGACAAATGATGCAAAACGTTGATTCGTTTTGTAACCTCCCCTGATTTCAACAAGACAACATAAGATTGTCACTTAACAGCATGCATGTACTGGCGGATATTCCCTTCCATATGTCTAAACAGTTGTAAAACGTGTAACGCATTTGTAATTTATATTTATTCAACATTTATAATAGTTCTTTAACAAAAAAGCAATTGTTCGCGTATAATGGTCCGCATCCGTAAGTTACACTCATATTCGCATTTGAAATATTATTACTGCACATTATCAATCATGATTGAAACACTTTAAGAGTACGTTTGTCTAGTTAATTCATTATGTTGATATTTCTGCTACAAATGAAATTCAAACCAGACATAAAAGATATTCGACATTGAATTAAATTGATACAATGTAACTACTTAATTACTTGCCTATTTTTTTCCATTCCCTTTGGGGCTTTCTATGCTCTTATGATCTCTCCAATTGGACATCGCTCCTCTGTGCTACGTTCATCGATAAACCCTCCTCTGTGCTTCGTTCATCGATAAACCCTCCTCTATGCTTCGTCCATCGATAAACCTTCCTCTGTGCTTCGTCCATCGATAAACCCTCCTCTGTGCTTCGTTCATCGATAAACCCTCCTCTGTGCTTCGTTCATCGATAAACATTCCTCTGTGCTTCGTTCATCGATAAACCCTCCTCTGTGCTTCGTTCATCGATAAACCCTCCTCTGTGCTTCGTTCATCGATAAACCCAGTGCAAAATGAATTGATAAATTTCCAAATCTCCCGAAACCATTCAATCTTAGCTAAATGTCATCTCAAATATTACCATGTGTCGTTTGGATCATTTCCATGGGACCTGGATGTATTCAAATTTAGCGTCAGAAAGCAAACCATATTAAACCGCAGTAAATTTTAAAGAGTTATAACTTCAGATTTATCTCAAATTCAGACTCTGGCAAAATCTCAAGTTGAGATAAGATTTTCCGAGATGATTCGGGAAATCGGGACCTGGTCAAAATATGATGCAGCTGTACTTTTTGATATTGCTCGTATTTATGGATGTTACCGTGCACGAAATCTTAGCGTGAAAGTTACTGAAATACTCATGTAACTGTCCATCATATCCCAGGGGTAGTATACAATTTGATGCCTTTATTGGCAGTATAAAACAGGTTTAAATGTAGGTTTTTAGCTCATCTGATTTTTGAAAAAAAAGATGAGTTATTGTCATCGACTGATCGGCGTCGGCGTCGGTGTTGCATGGTTAAGTTTGGTGTTAAGGTAAACTTTTTTCATAAACTGTCAAAGCTATTGCTTTGAAACTTGCAACACTTGTTCACCATCAATATCTGAGCCTGTGAAGCAAGACCCATAACTCTGATCTGCATTTTGAAAGAATTATTGCCCCTTTTTCGACTTAGAAAATAAAATGCCTTGGTTATTTTTTGTGTTTAGGTCCACTTTTCTCCTAAACTGTCAGAGTTATTGCTTCGAAACTTTCAACACTTGTTCACCATCAATACCTGACCATGTCAAGCAAGACTCATAATTCTGATCTGCATTCTGCATGAGTTATTGCCCCTTATTGGACTAAGAAAATTTCTTGGTTAAGTTTTGTGTTTAGGTTCACTTTCTCATACACTATGTGGGCTATTGCTTTGAAACTTTCAACACTTGTTCACCATCAATACCTGACCATGTCAGTCAGGCTCATAACTCTGACCTGCATTTTGCAGGAGTTATTGCCCCATATTGGACTTAGAAAATTCCTCGGTTAAGTTTTGTGCTTAGGTCCACTTTTCTCATTCACTATGTATAGCTAGTTTGCTTTTTAAAGATTTCTGAAAATCTATTCATCAGATTTTGGTAAAAATTTACACACTACTACAATAACTTCCTATCTACTTCTATTTTGAATTTCATAATTTTTAGTCACTAATTAAAAGACATTTATTCTTTATTATATATTGAAATAACATGCGTATTTACAGTCTAACGCAGGGAGGTAATCTGGTATTCCATTGATGATTTACTATCAATTATTTAACCGTTACAACCCGTGATCGGCGAGATTATGATTGCTGTTATAAAGACAAGACTTAGGAGGCCCTTGTGATTCGGGTTATTTAGGTGTGTCGCCTATAAACCATGTACAGCAATAAAATGTACTTCGTCATATTCACAGACGGGCCTCGCATGTGTTAAACCAAGTACGTTGCAAATACGCAAATATACCGTTATGCGTATCACGTGACCGTGCAATTTGCTGTTGCAAGTATCAAGTCTTCTAACTTGATATTTCATACAAAACTACAAATATGTTACATAGAACTTATGAACAAAACTTTTTTAACTCATTTCTGATGTTGCTGAAATTTCAGTGTGTATTAGGTAGATATATTTCATTTATTCGTGCAAAATTTCATACTTGTAGGTGTAATAATCATAGGCGGATCCAAGGGGGGGCGGACCCGGCGTACGCCCCCCTAAAATCGCCAAAGTAACGATTTTTATTTGTCTGAAATAGTCTAGTTATGTGTAATTTGTCTTTAATGCTTTGTGAAAAAATATTAAAATGTGAAATTTTCGTGCTCGCTCCGCTCGCAAAATTAATTGTAATCTATAAAAGAAGGGCCACATACCTGTTGACAGATTTTTGCATCTTAGTAAAAAAATTGCGAGTCCAAGTTTGCACCTGTTTCGATATTGCTGTTGCAACGCTAATTTCCATGTTAAATAGTCCCTTTCTATTTAAACTCCTTCCCATTTAGGTTTAAATTCTAATTCTCCCAGTAGTGCATAGGGACAATCCAACCAAACTAATATGTAGTCATGGCGGCAACGCTTAGACACCCACACAAGAGTAAAACGATATACTCGTTCACCCCTCCACAATAAATGAAACACTGTAGACTTTGAAGACTTAAATTAGTCTGGTGTTGTAAAAAGCATGCCCTATTTACTAGCAAATAAGGTATCTCAGGCCACCGAAATGCACCAGATTGACCCCTCGTTTTAAAAAAAATCCGTAAGAGCATGCCTCCCCGGACCACCTACTTTTGCAATAAGATTCTTAACATCATTAATTTTGTAAAGCGATGTTTTTTTCTGATTCAGTGCAGACAACATACGTCAACTTTTTTCATATTACTTTTGTTCAGAAAAAAATTTGGCTCGCTTCGCTCGCAAAGTAAATGGAATCTAGGAATATATGTCAACACCCACTGTTTGCGAAAACATCATACACTCGTGAAATACAATTTGATATTTATAAACATCGCACACCTCCTATATTACTTTTTAATAAAGCCTATAACACCAACGTCTTGACATTCAATTTCGATCACAAAATCGGGCACTTGTGCAAACACTTCATTATGATTAATCTCTGTATTTAATAATAAAACTTGTCCTGTTTAATACCAAATACGGTGTCTCAGAACGCC
This sequence comes from Spisula subtruncata, assembly GCA_963678985.1. Classification (NCBI taxonomy): domain Eukaryota; kingdom Metazoa; phylum Mollusca; class Bivalvia; order Venerida; family Mactridae; genus Spisula; species Spisula subtruncata. Next base: position 51,891,669 of record OY787664.1, on the reverse strand, counting down.
CAGAATGCACCAGATTGATCCATTGATTAGAAAATTTTCCCGGGGGAGCATGCCCCCGGTCCCCCCTACTTTAACTTGTCAACTTCCAGTTAACACAAAATAACAAAACCAGAGAACCTTAAACTCCGTTGTTAAAATTGTATGGATATTACCAAAATACGCATCCATGAATTAAACGTATTATGGTAAAGACTCTCCCACGCCCATGCAGGACTTTGCCCTGGAACCAAGAAAATTTCTTACGCCCCCCGTAAGCGGAAATCCTGGATCCGCCCATGATAATTACAGAGAAATATTTTAAAAAAAACACGATTTTTTTCTATCGCAAACTAGTTATATGCTATTGCTTTGAAACTTTCAACACTAGTTCACCATCAATACCTGACCATGTCAAGCAAGACACTTAATCTGATATGCATTTTGAAAGAGTTATTGCCCCTTATTGGAAGATTTGTTGGTTAAGTTTTGTATTTAGGTCCACTTTTCTCATATACTATGTGGGCTATTGCTTTGAAACTTGCAACACTTGTTCACCATCAACACCTGACCATGTCAAGCAAGACCCATAACTCTGATCTGCATTTTACGTGAGTTATTGCCCCTTTTTGGAAAATTTCTTGGTTATTTTTTGTGTTTAGGTTAAGCAGGGCACATAACTCTGTCCTACTTCATGCTAAGGCTGTCTGCCTTGTGACAGATATCAGATGAGCGTCTGCGCCCGCAAGGTGGTGCTCTTGTTTTTGTAACTAATCGCACGTGGAATATCGTCAGTTTAGTTTATTTTCCCATCGATCTCTTTTACGTTTAGTATTCAAATTTCTATTGTTAATTTTGTAATTTTATTCTTTCATTCATTCAATTATTCATAATATTTTTATTGCAGTGGTTTAATGTCAATAATCATAACGCCTAATATTAAAATTACATTGTACAGTATTTTTCACTTTCACGGAATGTTGGGATTTGATGCGGTACTTGGAAAACGACGATTGTTTTCATGTAAAGGGCATGGTTAGACAACGACAATAATATCACTTATATAATATTGCAGCTAATAATTAATGAATTACCAGTATTGTTAGTTTCGCATTTGATCAATAAACGTGTTGCATGAATTCAGTCCTTGCCGAGTGTCATAAATATTCGTTTTCGTCAACAAGTTTTATTAATGCATTGTTTTTATCAACTGAATAGTGTATGGTTTCGTTCTAAGGCCATACCATATCGTATTTTCGTTTAGCGTCCGCCCTAAGTTCGAGAACCTATCTTGCTTTCCTGAGACAAAAAACAAAACACTCGAAAAAAACAAGTCATAACTTGACTTCTATCATCATCATTATACATGTAGGCATATAGCTTATAAATATAGCTATCAAGCGTTGTCAAACATAATAACTTACTGAAATAACTTAAAACGTGTTTGTGTAGAAGCTAATGCTGTGTAGGGGTTGGGGTCATGATGGTGAATAAGTATGATGGGCATGAAAGCAATATCTCAATGGGTTTTGATGATATAAGAGGTTACAAATTTTGTTGTTTTCTCTTTCCAAAGATACCCAAACCTATCCGTCCTCGGACGCTACTAAACGAAGAAGCGATTTGGTATGGCCTAAAGTTAAATTGTCAATAACGGACCATGGGGTATACTGGATCCCGAAACGTTTTAGAATTACGTGATTGAAAAAATCCGTTTTGGCCTACATATTTTCCTTCCCTGAAAAAGGGAAAACATACCAACATGTAACGTCTGCAGTTCACTGGATTGTTAAGAAACATTGCAGTTTGTCAATCATGGTGATCCACTACACTTAACAAATCTTATAAGTGTGCATGCTTATATTAAGATAGCTCATTCAATACCTGATGGATTGTGCTGAAATTATCAACATATGTAGCTCGGATATTTGGAATTACAATTCAATTGATTTAAGAACCATCTGATTAAAACAATTTCAACCAGAATAAGCAAATGATGATGTCATCAAAAGCTAATGTCACCATTTTTGCAGCGAATTCATCGGTCGTTTGTCTGGGTCTTGATACAGCTATTTTACCCCTTTGCTTTTAACTTTTATTTTCAAGCATATGTGCTTATCATTTGTCTAAAAACAATGTAAACCATGATTCGAATAAAGTACAATTGAGGATTAAAAATACCCACTTTCATCCGAAAAAAGGAAATTCTTGACAGAGTTACCTCCCTTTGACCATCAACATAAAAACGATGTTAAAAAGTTGATAAATACCATGTTGTTGAGAAAAAAATGTTATTATTCGTGTGTGTTTTTTAATTCAAATTGACCATACTTAAACAAAATTTGCACGTATGTGTAAATTTCCCGGTAATTTTGCTTGTTTTGATTTTTCACGGTTCAATTAACCGCATCTTTTAATTTCGAAGAAAAAAACTTTACTGATTCTATTGTTTACAAAATGACGTCACTGTCAAAAATCGTTGGATAGCACATATAGAGAATTGCAAATAATAATGTTTTTGTTTTTGTTGATAGACTGTAACATATTCCAAAAATGATATTAGATACATGAGACACTTTGTATCACATATCCATGCTATAAATGGATCATAGTGATTTTGTTTACATACCGTTTTGTGTGTAATTGAAGCCTAAACATTTAATTAGTTGAAAAAAATCATGATCACTGACGATTATATTTTATATTCCACGAGTGAAAATATCGATTTTCTTTGATCACTCGGTGAATTAAAATTCGACCTTGCACTAAAATCAACAATTAAAGAGGCGTTCCCTATAACTTTGATTGTTTAAATCGATTCAGGAATAATATACTATATATAAATGAGAATCATTATTGCTTAAACTCCTCAAATTTTGAACAAAAAGCTCCCACTAATTACGTAGAAAAGAATGAAAGCATATATTTCCGTAACGAGCCAAAATTGTCACGATTTGTTTGCCTTTGACCACATAATAATAAATCGCTGAAAGCGATAAATTATTATTGGTGATTTAAATATATTTTCGACATTATAGAGACATATTTGCGCACACTTTCTTCTGACAAATTATAATAGTTTATAGTGCTTTGTACATTAAGCCAATTTAATGTGATAGTAGAGAAAACTACATGTATGCTAGTTATAGGGAATGCCTCTTTAAATATCATCTATGCAATCGTTTTTTACTTATCGTTGAAATTGACCCGTAATGGTTTGCTTCCGTTTGTCAATATTTGACGCTTCATCGCAATGATTCATAACGGTTATTTATCAACAATCTGTATTCTTACTCGCTTTCAACGCAACTATTCCTCACATTTCAGTGCAAATGGTCATGTTTACGATATTAATATACCTTATATTTTATTTATTATATAGAACTAATGTAAATGCATACGTTCGTCTAAATGTATTCATTGCCCACGTGAATGATGCAATTGCAGCACTTTCCCTAAAGAAATACTAGTAGATAAAATCAGCCACGTCGGTAATTGATTTGAATTATTCATTATTGCACTCTCAATAGGACAAAACTCTTATATAACATTCCAAATTTCATATTCAATTTTGAAAGGCTACCACGTCAGTAAAAATGAAAAAACAAATATTACAAAATAACTTTCAAAAACAATCAAAAAGTTGAAGCTGATTACTAAAATAAATTTAAGTAATCACAGAACATTTCAAATGAATAGCAAATTCACTATTAATGCACACATACAATAAATACGTTTAAAAACATTCGTAAAACTTGGTGAAACAGTTCGCCTAAAGAGCTTAGTTGAAGGATAAGCGCACTTTGTACATATATGTTCTAGTTACAACCAAAGAAGTTATAATAGCGATTAAATGCTGACATAAAACAAATAACCAGAATCGTATATTTTTGTGAAACAGACATCAGCGGTGACAATAAATAAACACCAACATGTGTGTGTTGGATTTCATGACATTTGTTTCGTCCGATACAAAGTATTGTTCCACAAGTTTATTGTGGTATAGCTAAAGCATGTTATTTTGACAAATTAAGCCACACAGTAAACATCAACAAGTGCTTGGTCCATGCACCAATGAGTAATTAAACCATCACTGTTCATTCCGCAACCAATTCGGTTGGTCTGCATGACATATCCCTTTGTCCCATTGGAAAGCCATCCACAAGTGCATTGTTCATATCCCATTGTCCAAGCATCCAACATGTCCTGTACGGTTGCTACTCTACTTCCAAGCTCTTCACATTCAACCTCTGCCGCTTCAAAGGTTAGAGTGTAACCTCCAAAATCGCCACGTGCAAGGAACACTGTAACATTACAATCAACACAGTTAGATAAAAAAGTATGAGGAAATCAGACAGGGAATGTAGCACTCAACGTAACCAGTCGAGTACATAAATCATAAAACACCACAACACATTTACACTGAGCAATGTCCACACATAATCCAAAGAAATAATACAAAAGTCCCCGCCGAAAAAAATGCAGAATAACCCAATTTCACAAAGCAATTATAGAAAAGCAGTTATTGCAGAAGACCGAATGAAACGAAGCCAAGCCAAGCCTCGACCAAGTTCCCCCAAGGCTCCGCTGCACAACGAAACAACGAAACAACGACACAAACTCACAAACATTTCTTGTCAAAATACACATTCTCAGTAATATAAATTATAAGTTGGAGACTTCCAACGTTGGTGAATAAGGACCCTAAACTTCACTATAGTGTTCAACACAATAGTTTGTTAAGCATTGGACCGAACGTCCACACATTTAAACCCGATAATATATATTCAGTTGACCTCCGATACACACTGGTTGACCCATGTACATGAACGAAAAAAAATGAAGTAAGTATCAACAGTCCTTTTGTAGACAGCTTCAACAGTTTAATGAGAAACATTTTCCCGTTATTTTCTGCAAAAGAATATAATGGTTTAATTTAAAAATTAAATTATACCTGGGTACACGACTCGCAGGATGGTAGTCCAGGCTTCATTTTTCTCTAATGTGTTGTACTGGTCTTGTATGGCAACTGTCTTTGACAGCAGACACATTCCATGACTCCATGAAGCGGCTTCACACTCAAAATCTGCATCTAATTTACACATCATCAGACACGTTGTCAATTCACTGGTTGCGAATGACTTGTCCACTACCTTCGCAGGCAATCTGACATTCTGTCTTACTCGAAATTTCAAAGATGTTTTACATTGAACAACACAGAAAAATATGATTAGAAGCATGACCAAATAACCGTACAGTGCTATTCTTGCCATTTTATTTGCTACACCGAGAGACGTTCGTTTAAGAAGATAACATAAACTGTGCACGATCTACCAACAGCAGGCCGTAAATGACAAAATAAATACATTAGTGCACCGACAATCAAAGCCCACACAGAAACGGTAACCCGGCAACCCACGCAAGATTCAGACATAGAACAAACCATCCGTATTACGATTTTGAATTATTCATCCGGTGATTGCAAGTGCCGCCTAGATAACACGTCTTATCAATAAAGCATCAGTTTATATCATTTTAATTATATTTCAAATTAGTAACATGTCATTTTGGAATTGATCATCGTTGTCTGAGGGTCCAAAGGGAAATGAGTTCATTACACACAGGGAGATTTTTCTACTTTAAACATAATGTATGTATAGACAGACTAATTAAACGCCCATAACGACATTTCAAATGTGTACGTGCTATTTTCAGGATGATCCAAAACCTGTCCAATGTATGAAACCAAGTTTAGCACAGAATTATATTAACTAAGAGGACGAACTTACTCAGAACAGTTCTAAAGGTATTGGTGTTGAAATTTTGAAAGTATTCTTATTAATCTATGCGGATGACATTGTCATTTTTAGTAATACTGCTTATTAGTTACAGCCGAATTTAGATAACTTACAAAACTAGTGCGATAGATTGAAGTTAAGTATAAATAAGGATAAAACTAAAGTTATTATTTGTAGAAAAAGGAGGCGTTTTCCAAATAATCTTACTTCTCATTTTCGTTGGTCATCCTCGTCATTATTTTTACGTCGGACGGGCTGTTAACTCATTAGTCTTTGGCATATTGTTTGTATTTTTTTCCGTATGAATGCATCCAGGTTTTCGTGGCGCGCGTGTGCGTGTGCGTACGAGCGTGATGATAAGTTCTGTGTGAGAATGTGTTTTGTAATTGATATTTGTTTTGAATATGGACCATACACAGGTAAATGTATCGTTGAAAACGAAAAAAACCGAAAACTTGTTTTTGAAAATGTGTATATACTTTTTCCTTTTTTTCTTCTTTTCAACGATGCAGTTACCTGTGGGAGCATACACTCATTAAATGTTATAAGTACACCAACACTACATAGCGTTACGAGCAAATAGTGCTAGTGCATGCAAAAATCTTTCTAGCTTGGAAAATGACCAAAATATTCCTGTTATATTATGTTCATGACTTATTATGTTTACAAATCTTAAAATTTGTAAGTATTTCAGTTTTTTATGTCTGATATAGACGTGTTGTTATGTATAGGTCGGTCGACATGCCGAATAGTTTCCCAACAATAACTCCGGAACGGATGGAATTTTAAGAGGATATTGTTCATCCTCCACAGACGACGCGACTAATTTTCAAGGTTGATTCGAGCAAAGGTCAAAATTACCGTGACATTTAAATACACAATAATCTCTGGTCCACAACTTAAGAAATATAGGGAGGTTGCTGATCAGCAGCTATAGGCTCCTACAAAGTTGGAGGTCAATAGGTCATAGGTCAAGGTCGTTGCGACCTTAATTACAAGTTAGACTACTTATTGTCAAGATCCGTGTATGTTTCCAAAACCTCTCCTGTACATTCTGGTATCGGAATTCTTCCGGTTTTTTTGTTTTATTGGTGTGGGTATTGCTGGACAATGTGTAGGTAACCTTTGGAGACATCGAGCGAAAAACATTTGTTTTTCACGTTTATTGTTCATAATTTGATAATCCACGGCTCACTGCTTGTAGCGGACAAATAACAATTATCAAATTTTCGGATATTGTTGATATATTACTCACATGAAGACATGCAAAATTGAACATTATATCATGTACAATAAAAAAGATAAACGCATTAGAAGTTTGTCTTCTTATAACATTTAACAAGTGTACTTGCCTAATTCAAATGTGTATCCTACGTAGCGTTCACTGAAATAAACTTCTTCTATATTATATATTTCGATGGCTTAGAATTGGAAGGTCGTAAGTGCCACTTTCAACCTTTTAAGATTCATACATATTTAGAATAAGCATCACAAGGCGCTTCTTATGAGCCCATTTTCATAAAAATCTGAACTTGTCATTTTCACCAAAATGAAGTTGTAAAAGTTTGTTTTACCAAAAGTAAAGAGTAAATGTCCGACAGTTTTTCCGTGTTTTCTCAAAATATCGATTTGGTAGTTACGACCTTCTAATTCTAAGCCATCGATTTCTTTATGTAACTTGTAGTATACACGGAAAGCTAAGGAAAATATGTATCCTCCTGTACATGTATATGAAGGATTAAAGTGTACGAGATAAACGGTAGTAAGAACAAATAACGTACTTCGTCATGTTGTCTATATTTTCATATTTTGCTCTTTGGCGTAAAAAATAAGCACCATAATTAACACTATTATTTAACTCTTCGACAAAGACGACATGACGCTGCAAAAACTGGTATCATATCATTTTGTTCACTCGTTTAATAAAACTCATATACATGTATGTAATGGGCACTCACGCAAGATCTTCTATATTCAACGTATAATATCAATCTCCGTGCTGCTCCTTTTGTCGATATTAGAAGGAAGCTCTTATGACTTTAAAGACACCAAACCATACCGAGAGGCATATGTTATCAATACTATGTTTGCTCTTCTCATACATAAAGACATTAAGGACAAAATCATTAAATATTAATTGACAATGTTTCGTTTCCAAAACAAGTTTGCAGTTTTGTTTTTGTAAAAATCGGACAGGGAAGGCAGCACTCAACTTAACCAGCCGAGTACAGAAAACAGTAACACCATTTATAACTCAACCGCACAGAGCAATGTCCACACACAACACAACGAACTAATTAAAACCCCAAGTCCCCGTTGTAGAAGAGCAGGATGACCTAGTTTCACAAAGAAAGGACAAAACGGTTATTCCACTCAACATTGGTTTGTTTCTAAAAATACAATGTAGTCTGTAGTTTTGTTTGTATTAAGATTATCTCCGTTTATAAATTATACCATGTACCAGTCAGGACCTTATATAATGAGACAAACACTGATTTGTATCAAACTTTTATTAATTTCTACTACTTCTATTACTATCAACTAATATATATATCAGGGCCGGTATTTATAAAGCATCTTAAGTGAAAACTTAGAATTTTCTTAAAATCTCAAATAGTGTCAAATCTCAGCTAATCAGGAACACTAATTTTAACACTTATTTACATTGTTTAGAAGTATTATGTAAAGAGCTGCAGTAATCATATAGAAAACATGGGATATTTTCCGTTTCTTGTGAAATATAGGCAGCTCAATATTTTAACTTAAGTAAAAATATTTAAGTGCTTTATAAAAACCGGCCCTGATACTCCAATCGGGTCTAGAACATTCGCATATACTAGTAGTACATGTATATAGCACATGTAAGTAAAAGTGATTTTAAAGGAAAATGATATGTGAATTGGCCGATAGTTCAACGGATTGTCCTTGTCATGCTGATCACTACGTCACAAACTACAACATTGTGATTAAGATCAGATAAACTTTATTTAACGTCGATTATGGTTAACATAAGAAGCATAAGAAACATAAGAAACATAATTAAGCTACAATTAAGTTTATATTCGACATTTGGTTTGGACTAACTATACGACACAGTAAACATTTGCAGGTCCCGAGCATTCAATCATCCCGGTACTCTCGCCACAGCCTCTTGTTGATGCCTGCATGACATACCCAACTGTTCCATCGGAAAGCCAGCCACACGCGCAGTGTTGAAATCCCAATGCCCAAGCATCAAGCAATTGCTGTCTGGTTGCTACTCGACTTCCCAGTTTCTTACATTTGGACTTTGCCCCTGCAAATGTTAGACTGTATCTCCCTGAATCTCCACGGGCATGGAACACTGTAACAATACAACACATGGCATTTATTACATACGTGTTATCAGAATTCTTCATCAACGTTAATAAACGGACATTATTTAAATCGGATCTTGCAAGCGGCTTATCCTAAACTCTTGAAAAATGTGCAGAAAATGATATAATATAGAAATAATATAAAATGTTACTTTCTAAAGGTTTAGAAATGAACATTTTATATTATTTCTTTGGCATATAGACATATATAACGCTTTATACCTTGATAGTATAGTAGCCCAGTGACATTTGGACTTTGCTGCTGCAAATGTTAGACTGTATGTCCCTGAATCTCCATAGGCATGGAACAAAACACGAACACCGATTTTGCAATATTAAATAATAACAATTGAAATATCTCTTTTAAACCATGTGAGAAAATGTTTTAACTTGAACTTATAATCATTATACATTGTATATTTCATTTGGTTAAAGCTTAAAACAACAAGTTAGTAGATGATGTAGTTTTTCCTATTTTTGAGGCAAAATTGCCCTTTTATAAGCATTAAGAAAGTGTAAGCGATTTTTTAATTTGCATTTTTCATTAGAGCATTAGTAATATTAGTCGTAAGAAGTGTTATTAAAGTTCAGCTTCAAGTAATGATGAAATTGTACCAAAAATTGAAAATTGCCCAACATTGCCAAAACCTACACTATAACGTTAACTGGGATTTATTATATTTATGATGAATCCATTAACAAAACGTGAAATAGTTCCACAGATGGGAGTTTCCATAGAAACTATCAGTGAAATTATTTCGAAAAAGTTGAATGCATAGTTCTGGGAAAAAGCGAAATTCCTACGCTAAAAATCAAGAAAAACATGCCTCGCAGTCAAATGTCTTGGAACCTAGAAATGCGTAATTAGTAACATTATGTGGAAAATTTGTTTCATTATGGCGAAGCAATGCTGAATCTTAGAGAATTTAATGATAGATTAGGGTATGCTATTTTAGAAAAGGTCACAATGATAGGTAAAAGTTCATGTGTGTCCAGCTTTGTGTGTTTGCGGCCGTTTACATGGAAAGGCATTGGGTTTGTTATTATGGGAATACGCACGTCAAAATCAATATCAAATGGGCGTAATTGAAGGCTATTGTCAATGTAAAAACAGTAACAAATCAGGGTTTCAACAAAAAAGTGTTACGTATCGTTCCTAGTGACTGTTCAAAGAACATAGTGTTCCATCCAGATTCAGCTTCAAGTCATCATATGCATCGCCAAATAATAAACTTAAGAATATAACTTTGATATATATTATAACCAAACAGTGGATGTCGTAGTCTTCTCGTGCTTTAACAATATAATTTTCTATCTGGTTGATAATAAAACAACGATTAAAGAAGGAAAATGAAAACGTAATTATTACGAGTTTCGGACCTTCAAAACGCAAATAATAACTCCCTCTACTCCAATGCAGATTATGATTGAACCGTAACGTATTGACAATTGACAATTATTAAATATACTTCTTGATACACTACTTACACAATATAAAAGTTTTTATTATTTAATTTCATTGTTATAGAAACAAAATATCGATGTTCATCTTCTGTTCATAAATAAGTTGAACACCTCTCGTATTAAGAAAGTTGGCAAAGGTTGTTTTTATTACTTTATTACCTCTACCTTTTGCGTTGCCCGTTTTACACACAGGTGGCAGTATCAGTGTTTGGAAAATAAAATTTTTAAAATGGGGAAAAATTTGTCACTAAGCTAATACACTATCAAGGTATAACGCGACTATATGTATGTGTCCAAAGATTGTGGAACAATGTACTTTCGGTGACATTAAATTCTAAGTAAGGGTTTATTCATTCCAAGATCATTTCGACACATTGTATACTAGTAATCAATTATTTGAAACGTATGTTTTCATGCATAAAAAAGTCAGAATATTATATATAACTTAAAGCATTTTACCTGGATACACGATGCGACACATGGTTGTCCAATCAGTATTTTCCTCTAATTCTAGAGACGCGTGTATGGCAAGACTCTCTGACAGGTGACATGTTCCTTTTCCCCATGATGCGGACTCACACTGAAAATCTGTTTCCGAGGTACACATCACTACACACGATACTAGTCCATCTGTTGCAATGGTCTTGTCCACTATACCTTCCGGCAATTTCAGATTTTTTCTCGCTCGATATTTCAAAGACGTGCTCGCTAGAACTGCACACAAACATATTGCTAAAATAATAGTACTAGCCCCAAGGCAACCGCGCTGGTCCATCATTCCAATGCTTACTAACGTAATGCGTATGGAGTGAAGTATCCGCGGTCTGGCATCAGTTCAAAGAACCTTTATTTGCATTTAATTTGTATATTGTGAATAAATTATTTGAAGCCTTTCGAACGAATGAAAACCAGCATAATATTTCTATAAGGATTAGTGATATTTAAATATTTATGGACGTTCGGCATGTTTAATGAGTTGTAAAACGTGTAACGCATTTGTAATTTATATTTATTCAGCATTTATAATAGTTCTTTAACAAAAAGCAATTGTTCGCATATAATGGTCCGCATCCGTAATTTACACTCATATTCCCATTTGACATATCATTAATGCACATTATCAATCATGATTGAAACACTATAAGAGTACGTTTGTCTAGATAACTCATTATGTTGATATTTCTGCTACAAATGAAATTCAAACCAGACATGAAAGATTTACGACATTGAATTACATTGATACAATGTAACTACTTAATTACTTGCCTATTCTTTTCCGTTCCCAGTGGGACGTATCATGCTGTTATGATCTCTCCAATTGGACATCGCTCCTCTGTGCTACGTCCATCGATAAACCCTCCTCTGTGCTTCGTTCATCGATAAACCCTCCTCTGTGCTACGTCCATCGATAAACCCTCCTCTGTGCTTCGTTCATCGATAAACCCTCCTCTGTGCTACGTCCATCGATAAACCCTCCTCTGTGCTTCGTCCATCGATAAACCCTCCTCTGTGCTTCGTCCATCGATAAACCCTCCTCTGTGCCTCGTTCATCGATAAAACCTCCTCTGTGCCTCGTTCATCGATAAACCCTCCTCTGTGCATCGTTCATCGATAAACCCTCCTCTGTGCTTCGTTCATCGATAAACCCTCCTCTGTGCTTCGTCGATCGATAAACCCTCCTCTGTGCTTCGTCCATCGATAAACGCTCCTCTGTGCTTCGTTCATCGATAAACCCTCCTCTGTGCTAGGTCCATCGATAAACCCTCCTCTGTGCTTCGTCCATCGATAAACCCTCCTCTGTGCCTCGTTCATCGATAAACCCTCCTCTGTGCATCGTTCATCGATAAACCCTCCTCTGTGCTTCGTTCATCGATAAACCCTCCTCTGTGCTTCGTTCATCGATAAACCCTCCTCTGTGCTTCGTTCATCGATAAACCCTCCTCTGTGCTTCGTTCATCGATAAACCCAGTGCAAAATGAATTGATAAATTTCCAAATCTCCCGAAACCATTCAATCTTAGCTAAATCTCATCTCAAATATTACCATGTGTCGTTTGGATCATTGCCATGGGACCTGGATGTATTCAAATTTAGCGTCAGAAAGCAAACCATATTAAACCGCAGTAAATGTTTAAGAGTTATAACTTCAGATTTGTCTCAAATTCAGACTCTGGCAAAATCTCAAGTTGAGATAAGATTTTCCGAGATGATTCGGGAAATCGGGACCTGGTCAAAACATGATGCAGCTGTACTTTTTGATATTGCTCGTATTTATGGATGTTACCGTGCACGAAATCTTAGCGTGAAAGTTACTGAAATACTCATGTAACTGTCCATCATATCCCAGTGGTAGTATACAATTTGATGCCTTTATTGGCAGTATAAAACAGGTTTAAATGTAGGTTTTTAGCTCATCTGATTTTTGAAAAAAAAGATGAGTTATTGTCATCGACTGATCGGCGTCGGCGTCGGTGTTGCATGGTTAAGTTTGGTGTTAAGGTAAACTTTTTTCATACACTGTCAAAGTTATTGCTTTGAAACTTGCAACACTTGTTCACCATCAATATCTGAGCCTGTGAAGCAAGACCCATAACTCTGATCTGCATTTTGAAAGATTTATTGCCCCTTTTTCGACTTAGAAAATAAAATGCCTTGGTTATTTTTTGTGTTTAGGTCCACTTTTCTCCTAAACTGTCAGAGTTATTGCTTCGAAACTTTCAACACTTGTTCACCATCAATACCTGACCATGTCAAGCAAGACTCATAATTCTGATCTGCATTCTGCATGAGTTATTGCCCCTTAATGGACTAAGAAAATTTCTTGGTTAAGTTTTGTGTTTAGGTTCACTTTCTCATACACTATGTATGCTATTGCTTTGAAACTTTCAACACTTGTTCACCATCAATACCTGACCATGTCAATCAGGCTCATAACTCTGACCTGCATTTTGCAGGAGTTATTGCCCCATATTGGACTTAGAAAATTCCTCGGTTAAGTTTTGTGCTTAGGTCCACTTTTCTCATTCACTATGTATAGCTAGTTTGCTTTTTAAAGATTTCTGAAAATCTATTCATCAGATTTTGGTAAAAATTTACACATTACTACAATAACTTCCTATCTACTTCTATTTTGAATTTCATAATTTTTAGTCACTAATTAAAAGACATTTATTCTTTATTATATATTGAAATTACATGCGTATTTACAGTCTAACGCAGGGAGGTAATCTGGTATTCCATTGATGATTTACTATCAATTATTTAACCGTTACAACCCGTGATCGGCGAGATAATGATTGCTGTTATAAAGACAAGACTTAGGAGACCCTTGTGATTCGGGTTATTTAGGTGTGTCGCCTATAAACCATGTACAGCAATAAAATGTACTTCGTCATATTCACAGACGGGCCTCGCATGTGTTAAATCAAGTACGTTGCAAATACGCAAATATACCGTTATGCGTATCACGTGACCGTGCAATTTGCTGTTGCAAGTATCAAGTCTTCTAACTTGATATTTCATACAAAACTACAAATATGTTACATAGAACTTATGAACAAAACTTTTTTAACTCATTTCTGATGTTGCTGAAATTTCAGTGTGTATTAGGTAGATATATTTCATTTATTCGTGCAAAATTTCATACTTGTAGGTGTAATAATTACAGAGAAATATTTAAAAAAAACACGATTTTTTTCTATCGCAAACTAGTTATATGCTATTGCTTTGAAACTTTCAACACTAGTTCACCATCAATACCTGACCATGTCAAGCAAGACACTTAATCTGATATGCATTTTGAAAGAGTTATTGCCCCTTATTGGAAGATTTGTTGGTTAAGTTTTGTATTTAGGTCCACTTTTCTCATATACTATGTGGGCTATTGCTTTGAAACTTGCAACACTTGTTCACCATCAAAACCTGACCATGTCAAGCAAGACCCATAACTCTGATCTGCATTTTACGTGAGTTATTGCCCCTTTTTGGAAAATTTCTTGGTTATTTTTTGTGTTTAGGTTAAGCAGGGCACATAACTCTGTCCTACTTCATGCTAAGGCTGTCTGCCTTGTGACAGATATCAGATGAGCGTCTGCGCCCGCAAGGCGGTGCTCTCGTTTTTGTAACTAATCGCACGTGGAATATCGTCAGTTTAGTTTATTTTCCCATCGATCTCTTTTACGTTTAGTATTCAAATTTCTATTGTTAATTTTGTAATTTTATTCTTTCATTCATTCAATTATTCATAATATTTTTATTGCAGTGGTTTAATGTCAATAATCATAACGCCTAATATTGAAATTACATTGTACAGTATTTTTCACTTTCACGGAATGTTGGGATTTGATGCGGTACTTGGAAAACGACGATTGTTTTCATGTAAAGGGCATGGTTAGACAACGACAATAATATCACTTATATAATATTGCAGCTAATAATTAATGAATTACCAGTAGTGTTAGTTTCGCATTTGATCAATAAACGTGTTGCATGAATTCAGTCCTTGCCGAGTGTCATAAATATTCGTTTTCGTCAACAAGTTTTATTAATGCATTGTTTTTATCAACTGGAGAATAGTGTATGGTTTCGTTCTAAGGCCATACCATATCGTATTTTCGTTTAGCGTCCGCCCTAAGTTCGAGAACCTATCTTGCTTTCCTAAGACAAAAAACAAAAAACTCGAAAAAAACAAGTCATAACTTGACTTCTATCATCATCATTATACATGTAGGCATATAGCTTATAAATATAGCTATCAAGCGTTGTCAAAAATAACTTACTGAAATAACTTAAAACGTGTTTGTGTAGAAGCTAATGCTGTGTAGGGGTTGGGGTCATGATGGTGAATAAGTATGATGGGCATGAAAGCAATATCTCAATGGGTTTTGATGATATAAGAGGTTACAAATTTTGCTGTTTTTTCTTTCCAAAGATACCCAAACCTATCCGTCCTCGGACGCTACTAAACGAAGAAGCGATTTGGTATGGCCTAAAGCTAAATTGTCAATAACGGACCATGGGGTATACTGGATCCCAAAACGTTTTAGAATTACGTGATTGAAAAAATCCGTTTTGGCCTACATATTTTCCTTCCCTGAAAAAGGAAAAACATACCAACATGTAACATCTGCAGTTCACTGGATTGTTAAGAAACATTGCAGTTTGTCAATCATGGTGATCCACTACACTTAACAAATCTTATAAGTGTGCATGCTTATATTAAGAAAGCTCATTCAATACCTGATGGATTGTGCTGAAATTATCAACATATGTAGCTCGGATATTTGGAATTACAATTCAATTGATTTAAGAACCATCTGATTAAAACAATTACAACCAGAATAAGCAAATGATGATGTCATCAAAATCTAATGTCACCATTTTTGCAGCGAATTCATCGGTCGTTTGTCTGGGTCTTGATACAGCTATTTTACCCCTTTGCTTTTAACTTTTATTTTCAAGCATATGTGCTTATCATTTGTCTAAAAACAATGTAAACCATGATTCGAATAAAGTACAATTGAGGATTAAAAATACCCACTTTCATCCGAAAAAAGGAAATTTTTGACAGAGTTACCTCCCTTTGACCATCAACATAAAAACGATGTTAAAAAGTTGATAAATACCATGTTGTTGAGAAAAAAATGTTATTATTCGTGTGTGATTTTTAATTCAAATTGACCATACTTAAACAAAATTTGCACGTATGTGTAAATTTCCCGGTAATTTTGCTTGTTTTGATTTTTTTTCACGGTTCAATTAACCGCATCTTTTAATTTCGAAGAAAAAAACTTTACTGATTCAATTGTTTACAAAATGACGTCACTGTCAAAAATCGTTGGATAGCACATATCGAGAATTGCAAATAATAATGTTTTTGTTTTTGTTGATCGACTGTAACATATTCCAAAAATGATATTAGATACATGAGACACTTTGTATCACATATCCATGCTATTAATGGATCATAGTGATTTTATTAACATACCGTTTAGTGAGAAATTGAAGTCTACACATTTAATTAGTTGAAAAAACTCATGATCACTGACGATTATATTTTATATTCCACGAGAGAAAATATCGATTTTCTTTGATCACTCGGTGAAATAAAATTCGACCTTGCACTGAAATCAACTATTAAAGAGGCGTTCCCTATAACTTTGATCGTTTAAATCGATTCAGGAATAGTATACTATATATAAATGAGAATCATTATTGCTTAAACTCCTCAAATTTTGAACAAAAAGCTCCCACTAATTACGCAGAAAAGAATGAAAACATATATTTCCGTTACGAGCCGAAATTGTCACGATTTGTTTCCCTTTGACCACATAATGATAAATCGCTGAGAGCGATAAATTATTATTGATGATTTAAATATATTATCGACATTATAGAGACATATTTGCGCACACTTTCTTCAGACAAATTATAATAATTTATAGTGCTTTGTACATTTAGCTCATTTAATGTGATAGTAGAGAAAACTACATGTATGCTAGTTATAGGGAATGCCTCTTTAAATATCATCTATGCAATCGTTTTTGTGTGGCGATAAGCCACACAATGTAATAACTATCTTTCAGCCTTTTTCAGCTTTATATATACTATGAAGTTAACGCCTTTATGCCTACACCAATAAATAGGTCTATGATTTGAACAATATTACAAGCATGCTACACAGGTTACACGTATCATTGAACCCGATTTGTTTACATTACCAACATTTATTAATATTAAGACCAACAATTACATCAGACTTTTATTTTTTGAGGATATTTTAATTTTATAGCAAATCATTCCGCATGGACTATATTCCTACTATCAAAGGCCTGCGAACCGCCAAGGACCGTCAAGAAGGTTTAGAAAGTAATCCCACGGTTTCATGTTTACATATCGGGGCATTCATATGCAAATTGATATACAACGAGCTATTGGTCAGTGACTAGTTTGTATTGTTTATTTAGCCAATAGATTTCTGGTGGAACGCGGATGAACTGAAATGTGTCTATTAAAATCACTCCGCCGCTGAACATTTGTAGACGATGACCTAACTATGTTGTTTACAAACATTGATGCTATAAATAGAAACAACATGTTTTCACTGGTGGCCGGAAGCTGAATTATTAGACGATCGATACACTAACTTAGACAGGATCTACTATTTTAATAGATCTCTGGTTTAGAACAGTACTGTCACGCAATATTCAATTAATTGCAGTTCCGTCAATTACTATCGGATTTTGACAAAATAAATTTTGTCAATACCATGAGATATTTCAATTTATTAATATCAAATTAAATTTAAATTATAAAATAATATGAATTCACATTGGCGAGTTAAATAGCGAGTCCCTAGATTTTCTATTCGCGAATTGCGCAAATTTTCGGAACTACGTGAGGTTTTAAATCGTCAGTAACAATTTTGTTTTCTAATTTACATAAACAAATAATACCTCACTGAAAAAAGGAAACTTTCAACTTCAAGAAAATGTGCAACATTTATATCGGTCTCAATTAATAAGCACATGACAGCTAGTTAAACGCGCATCGTGCGAACTAATTGTGCTATTCATAGCGGCTATTTTCAACACGTAACGCTATTTAGGATTTGAATTGAGAAAGAATAATTAAGCAATAAACGAGAATTCAGTAAAGTATTTTCGGATTAAAGAAATTGTCAATACTATGTATATATTAGTGTGCAGGTTTATTTGTCTATGCTACATAGAACGGTACTAAGTTACATAGTACGTTCTATGAACCAATTTTTACATAGTAAACCATCTTGTTCGTTAATCTACGGGATTTAGAACTCTCGAAACATTTAAAATACAGGAATTTCATTGGCTGACAAATAAACCTGCACACTAAGGCGAGTTTAAACGCGCAACATGAGAACTAATATGCCTTTTAAAGCGGTAATATATTTTCACAAGGTTTCGAATTGAAAAGTTAACGGTAATTGGATTAATAGGCCGTTAATTATTATATAAATCTATCAAGTATCTATCTACCACGTTGTGCAATATTATCTATGCATTTTTTAATTAGCCCCTCCTTATTATGTAACATTACATAATCCTAGCTAGATCTATATTTTGACAAGAAATTTGTCACACCGTTCAACCCGATACATAGAAAACAGTTGGCACATAGAAGACAGTTGTCAGTGTTTATGTACGCAAAACTCGCGGAAGTAAGTATTGCTTGTTTTTATATTCCTATTGCAGGGTCTGAACAAAACAAAGTGTGTACATTTATTCGCAGTTAAAAGAGGTATCAGTATACAAAATTCTGAGCAAAACCGTGAATTATTTAGGGAGAAATCATGAAAAATGTATGCGATTTTTAACAGAAAACGCGTTATTTGAAACTTTGATCCCCAAAAAGGTATTTTTTGACAAATCCTTACCCTTTGACTTATACCATGACGAAATTACATCCATCCCCCGTCTATATGCAGATTTACACACTTGTATTCGTCCTTTTCACCGAGATATAAGAGTTTAAACATGACATGGTGCCATATTTTTGAGAACAATGGAGACAGTTGATGATTAAAAAAGATCACATAGAAATCAGTCGTAAGGGTATAGATGATAACAATGAAGACAGTCTGAACGCAACGTTTTTGGAGCGCAATAACATTGAAATAATTACGGTATACTTAAGTGCTAATGTGTTTAACTGGATTTTTATAATGCGCTACCAAACTACCAATGCTCTTTTTTGATAAATGCCATTCACACTCTTCGCACATTCTCAAAATTTGAGCCAACTGCTGTCACCACTATAATAATGTTTATAAAAACGAATGATCGAGTATGAGAAGTCTTAAATCAATTTCTATAACTAATACTATATAGTTCCTCAAAAAAAAATACAAATGATATTAGAAATAATGAACTTGAAAACAATTTCGACAGAGTTCGTGTCGCCCACAAGAAGTATTTTACGTGACACTGTGTTGTGGATGCGAAAGCAACGCTTACGCTTGTGGTAATTTAAAATGATTTGAACCAGTTTGTTTATTAATATAAGCACTATCGATAAATACACATATTTTTTACCAAAATACACGAACAAAAACTATACGTCAGTCTATTTCAAGCATGCACCTTACCGGGACATTTATTTTGTATTCTTACGTGACAGCCACAACTCGCTTATTTATTAAGGAATGGTCATTTATTCCTTGTAATATGTCTGGCACATGTCGGATTTAACTATATAGAAAAGTTCATCATCTGTAATGGACAATGAATGAAGAAAAAATGTATCTTAGTGCGAACAAAGTTTTACGTGACTGTATACTTACGTGACGGGTTTTTAAAAAAACGTGATTACAACGATAAAAATGATAAGGAATATATCTAATTCTGTGCCATTGTGACACATTTGATGTTTACAGTCAATATATGCATGGAAATACCACATAATTAGAATGACATTGAATTTTTACGGTACATATACCACGAATGGTCTATTATTTGCTCATCAACAGAAATGGTCAACCATTGACATATGGGGCATAACAAATATTTACTCTTGAAAGACATTGGTGTACCTCAATTTATATTCTAGAATGCTATCTGTTACATTTATAAAATATAAATTAAGTTATTAGCTTTCACAACTTGGCAAAAAGCGTAAATTATGACAGCACTCATGTGTTTGATAACCGTATAACTTTCGTCACGTAAAATACAAATAAAACTCCAGAGTTATTTGAGCCAATATGACAATTGATTATTGGCATGCTGGCAATGCTTTATTTAATATTTGCTCAAGTTTTTATCACTATACAATATTTTCTTTCATTGCATTTGAATAAAAACGAAATATTCACTGTACAATTTGGAAGAGCTCGTGTCTCGTTGGAAACAAATGAATTGTTTCAACTTTCCAGACGACTGCACATGACTTTCATGGAAGCACAAAAGAAAAATAACCATAATTAGTTACTGGATATATTTCAGAAATAATGTGTGATAAAACTGAGTTATGTGTACACAAGTTTTGCTTCCAGAATAAAGGCTTGACGTTTGTTAATTTCTGTTGAAAAATATGTTTCAAGACTGGTATTTTACTAGACAGTATATAGATGTTCAATAGTGAAGCTATAAGCCATGCTTAGCATTTTCAGCAGTAATTTTAACAGATAAATCGTTCTTAGATGCTTAAACAACCTTTAGTTAGCATTATTTTTGTTCCAAATAAGTCTTTCATGCTATTTCACCCCTACAGTAGTATTTTACGTGACAATATTTCATTCCACTCGTAATCTTATCCCTATAATCACTATATGCATTGATTTTGTTTTTTGTAAATTGTTTACCAAAAACTGTAATAACATGAGGTCAGAATTGTCTCTACTGCACAACTTGTAGCATTTTATTATTGTATTTATGGATAACTTGCTTTCGTATTTTACGTGACGAACACGTCAGTACAACGCATGTACCAACACATATATATTTAGTCGGGTTTTATTTAGATGCGTATGTCAAATTATAAGGTAGTGTCATAGGTTCCAAGTCAGATTGGTGACAGTAACAATAATACCCACACGCTTTTCTACTTCTAATTCAAAAATGATTTAAGATATATAAAAGTAAAATATAGTATAAACGAAATAGCATGTTATGATGTACATACCGGTTTCATAAATGTATTGATAGTATATTGTTTTTGGAGAGTTGGTATGTGTAAATATGTAGTACTGAAGTTAAAAAAATAACACAACCATTAATTAACTCTTTTGTTGTGTTCTCTAGGGTAATACGTATGCTGTACATGTTATCATAACGTAAAATACAAAGGCGAAAACACAGGCTTCTTTCCAACAGCGACATAGAAAAACACGCAATCTTGTTCATGGTGCCATGTATGAAAAATGTTCCTAAAGGGGTTCGACTTTCATGTCCGATAGACGTTTTTGATATATTTAAAGGTCAAATTTACATACGCTTCTTCATAGATCTAAAAATGTCCAAATCATGACAAATCGTTGTCAATCGGAGAGGATATTTGTGAACGTGGAAAAAACGTGACGGAAGTGCGTTGGTCAGGAAGCTCTCCGACCCTACCACGTTTATTTTAAACATGTTCAAAACAAGCATATATATTGCGTCCCGATTCATACGTTGAGTCAGGTCTGTGATGAGTGTGAATGACATTTATAAAAAAATCATTGGTACTTTGGTAGCGCATTATAAAAATCCAGTTATACACATTGGCACTTAAGTATACCGTAATTATTTCAATGTTATTGCGCTCCAAAAACGTTGCGTTCAGTCTGTCTTCATTGTTATCATCTATACCCTTACGACTGATTTCTATGTGATCTTTTTTAATCATCAACTGTCTCCATTGTTCTCAAAAATATGACACCATGTCATGTTTAAACTCGTATATCTCGGCGAAAAGGACGAATAAAAGTGTGTAAATCTGCATATAGACGGGAGATGGATGTAATTTCGTCATGGTATAAGTCAAAGGGTAAGGATTTGTCAAAAAATACCTTTTTGGGGATCAAAGTTTCAAATAACGCGTTTTCTGTTTAAAATCGCATACATTTTTCATGATTTCTCCCTAAATAATTCACGGTTTTGCTCAGAATTTTGTGTACTGATACCTCTTTTAACTGCGAATAAATGTACACACTTTGTTTTGTTCAGACCCTGCAAAAGGAATATAAAAACAAGCAATACTTACTTCCGCAAGTTTTGCGTACATAAACACTGACAACTGTCTTCTATGTGCCAACTGTTTTCTATGTATCGGGTTGAACGGTGTGTTTGTAATCAATTATTGAAGCTGCATGAGGTAGAAAATTGACCATACAATCTGGTAAACTTCAAGGGGTTGTATATTGGTAGGTTGTTAGTAACTTGTTTTGGGACAGTTGGGGGTCATGTAACACAGGGATCTATGTTTTTACAAGGGATTGAACACACCATGAGACAGGAAAAAGACCTTTAAAACTATTTTTAATTGAATGGGTTGTATATCGGGTTCTTGTTAGTTGATTTGGAGACAGCTGCAGAAGTAAGGAATTTAGGGTCATAAAATTTACTGGTATAAAAGGGTTTACAACTTTGATACTCAGAATTTAGAAGTTAAATATATTCTTCTTGATATGGATTTAATAAGAAATAATGTATTTGAAAACTATCAGCTATCCACTGCCCATCACCTGGGATGGGACCATGGTCGCACACTGACTGGTGCATAAAAATATGCTAAATACAACATAATATAGCTATAATAAATATCACCCGCTGATTAGCGCGAGTTCATATTTCGGAACAGAATACGCAATATTTAAATAATAACCAATACATAAATAATCGTCAGATTTTCAAAAAATAACTTGTAGTATATTCCAAAATATATAATTGACCTGTTTTAAATACGATTTTATTAACATATCGGACAGAATGCTATAGAATTTACGCTGAGTATGGTCCGAAAGTCTGTTCGTAAGTTTAGTTATGTTACTCCGAAAAACATTTCTGCTCTTGATCCGGCGGGAGTACGAAGAACCTTCATTATAATCATATCAGTAGTCAATAGCCCTTACCACTGGACCACTTGTCCACCTAAATTCAATTGATCGACTTTAAATATATATGTATTTGGCATCTAAGAGAAGTGCTGTGACATGAAACCATAATTCTATCTGGTTCCGTTCTTGAATTATTTCATTCAACCAAAAAAAAGTCATGATATTACCATTGATATCATTTTCTTATATTTTCCTTCTATTGAAATCTGGTTCTATCTTATTAATTACCTCCCTTTATTTAATTTTCCCAACATATTTCTACCTAGTCCTGTTTCCATAGCGGGGGGCATCTCGTTTGTTGTGTTTTAATTCCCAGTTCATCAGTTGTATGGAGACTACCCAGTCACTCATCTTGACACCGACGCTTGGTGTCTTGAGAGCAGCACAAACATTCGAGTGAGTCTGGGCTTATCAGAACTCTGACACAGCATGTTGGTGCAGCCTTTATTTGAATGGTCAAAATGACATCAGTTCGCCACACATCAGTACTTTCAGTGCTTTGATTTACTAAGTAATAGAAAGAGAACGCAAACGCGAGGTTGCCTTATTTCGTCGAGGGCGGAGCCCGAGACTAAATAAGGAAACCGAGTGTTAAGTTTCTCTTTCTGGCTTATATCATTGGCTGTCAAATTGTAATGGGTGTGGCTAAATATCACATAACGGTACATTGTCCTCGCTGAGACGTAACGCACGCAACTGAGTACGTTCGTAATTTCGTACACTCGCTTTAAAGCAGTAGTTGATACTTCTTTCTATTTCACTCGATACATTACGTATCATATATCAAACTATTCATTATAAAGTTGTCTACATTGTCATATTAAGTTGCGTTCATGTAGAATAGTATGTAGCCGTAGAATTGGAAACAATGCCCGACAGATATACAAAAATCCGTGTGCAATTTGTAACACAAAATATTGGTCGTCGGCATAAAATAACAGCCGTTTTATTCAAAATGTCATTAAATGTGTGGGATACTTCACTGAGTGACACCAGAAGTGACGTGTTTTAACATACTATCGGGAAAAATCACGGGTGCAAAAAATAAAAAAGTTAAATAATAAACTGGTAACACGAAAAAAGTGCAAATTTGCAAAAAAATGCTGAAAATTTTCCCTAGACGCATGATTAGTACGCAATAATTTTTTCATTTTTATGAATAAAATAATTATGATTTCGTTTTTAAAATATTATTTTTGTTTTATGATAAATAATAAAATCCCAATGCATTCTAGCCAACACTTATCAAGTTTTTTAGAATGAAATGTGTGGAGGAAAATTGTCCTACTCGCGCGTTTTAGCGATGCGTTGTGGCACAGACCATTTTCGAAACTTAATAATTTTATTATAAGTCATAGAACGTACAATTAAAATAAAATTTGAAATATTATCAGAGTGAAATTTTTACTTTTAAAAATTCTATAAGATTGCTCTTAAAATAAGTCCGACACACTTGATTCAATGTGTGGAGGAAGATTGTCCTACGGCGCAGTTTTGCGACGTTTGGACGTTTTATGCAACGCAAGTTTTTATAGTGGACGAACTACATGACCAAAATATAGTTATTTTGAGCGATATAATGCATAGGCATGCAATGCATTTTGTACCTGTATATTCTAGAACAATGTGGTGTGGTGTTTTTCATAAAACAGTGCATAGATAAGTGTGTTAGGGGTTGAATACGTGAGTGAGTAAGGTACTTGTCAGATAGACAACGAGTGATACGAGTGAATAAGCGTTAAATTGAACAAGCGGGATAAATTGCCACCGAAAGACACCTAATATTTTTTAATTAAAAACGATGTTATTGACAGATAAATGTATTGTAGTTTTCGACATTGTAAACATTTGCAGAATTAAACAGTAATGTTTAGATCATAAAAGTAGTATCACGCAAAGTATTATGCTGACGTAACATGACGTTACACAAACATACTCAATACCGTGCGTTACGTCTTACCGATTAAAATTTCCAATACCACGTTGTGAAATTAAGGGCACGGAGTACAACTTGGCGATTGTGCATGTTTTTCAAGAAAATTACACCTTTTCTTCTTTCGGTATGCAAGGTCATTGCAGTTTTGCATGATAGAAGCTCATGAATGTATTTTATAACCATTTCTTTGTAAGATTTCGGTCTAAGTCCCTAACAACAAACTTGGACTTTTAATGTCATGTTTACTTTTATTGTGAACGGGCAAGACTTGCAATCCAATTGCTGTCATATGCGTCAACAAATTTGAAATTTATTTGTGTCTAACCTCAAGTGCAAATGTAATATGATCATAATACAATGCCTATTTTATCCGACAAAATAAATTTGAAAGAAAAAAAACTTTACTTCACTATAGATTACACTCTATTACCTTAAAGTTGTAGACCCCAGTACGTACTTTTCAAGCACGGATATCACGGATTATTTTACAGTTAACGTATAAAATCATTGAATTTCGTTGGGATGAAATTTCGTGGTTTTGAGAAATATGACCATTTCGATGGGACTTTAATTCGTGGATTTTGCATTTCAGGTAATAAATACAAGGGTAAAGTTTATTGTTCGAATGGATTTGATTTCGAGGTTGAAGGTGAACAATAAAGTCCGTGAAATTTAATCGCCCACGAAAATTAATGATTTACAGTATGCGTGCGACAACTTTCAGCGCAGGATAATATTATCATGCACTGCAGTTATTGCACTCATTCCTTTGAAATTTAAGTCCCACCCCCTCGATTATCATTGGACTTAGCGCCACCCCTTCAGTTAACATCACGTAGCCATGATATAATCGTTGAAATTGACCCGTAATGGTTTGCTTCCGTTTGTCAATATTTGACGTTTCATCGCAATGATTCATAATGGTTATTTATCAACAATCTGTATTCTTATTCGCTTTCAACGCAACTATTCCTCACATTTCAGTGCAAATGGTCATGTTTACGATAATTAAACACTTACGGTTCTAACAAAATTAAGTTTTGTTTCCGTATTACGCACTGA
Source organism: Spisula subtruncata (assembly GCA_963678985.1). Taxonomy (NCBI): domain Eukaryota; kingdom Metazoa; phylum Mollusca; class Bivalvia; order Venerida; family Mactridae; genus Spisula; species Spisula subtruncata. Next base: position 51,865,507 of record OY787664.1, on the reverse strand, counting down.
AAAACGGCCCAGTTACTTAAATGTTGGCATTGCTTCTGCCCAAATCGATATTTTCCCAATGAAGCTCTCATAAATAACAAATTTTGCATTGTATATAAACACTGATTAAATAATTTTATATTAGCTCGGTCTAGTGGCCGCTTTTGTTTATTGTATATAATTATATGGTTTAAAGTTGTTACAGTAAAACATCGTTATCTCGAGGACTAATCGGTACAAGTCAGATGATCGAAATAAACCAGGATCTCGACATATCGGTACAATATAAGTATACAACATAAACATCAAAATCGCACGGACTTTGAAATTTGCTCGAAGTAAGCCGGGTGCTCGTAATATCGAAGCTCGTCTTAACGAAGTTTTACTGTATGCACACGATGGAACATGTACAATATATCGACATTGGAAATGCATTTAACTGTCATTCTGACACGTTCAGTCATAGAACTTTGAACCCAAGTTTTGCACGAATTACCGATCACAGGCCTAGGAAACTCTATTATAAGAATTGTTCTATATTTGAATTGCATATAAGAAATTTGTGTGCGTGCGTGTGCGGGTGTGTGCATGTGTGTGTGTGTGTGTGTGTGTGCGTGTGCGTGTGCGTGTGTGAATGTGTGGGTGTACTTGTCTGAATGCATGATGTGTGCGTGAATGATAGTATGCTAGTATACTTTTGTAAATGTATTTTTAGACCACAGCTTACTGTAACTGACCAATCAGCGAGCAGAAAAAGTGTTGAATAAATCCCATAAATTGTTTTATACAACACTTTTCTGTGGTATATAGAAAAAGTGTTGTAAATAAACTTACATTGATTTATCCAATACTATTTAGGCCAAGCAAAATAATCCATCAAGTCAGGAATTTATAGCTTTATTGTAAACACAATCCATCGACAAGTGTGATTGTAACAGTGAAGTTAAGCATTAACAATCACTATACATGCATATATCCAATACAAACATCAAACATAGAGTTTAAAGAGGATGAAGCGGCGTTTTCAATGACTTAAAATTGTTATGTTACTTTATATCTATATTTTGTGTATTAACTAGAGTAGAGTATATTAAAATACAAAATAATCTATTGCTGAAGCAGTAAGAATTACAATAGTATCGATTATAAAACATATACATGCACTTAAATACTATTTAAGCAGTTAAGTATATCTAAAAAAATATTAAATCATGGTTAATTAATGAACTATTCAGTTATAACATAAGAGTTTTCTGCTCTTTTACAAAATCGGTATGCCAAAAATGAAAAAAAAACTTGCAGTGAAATAACATTTTTACATTTTACTGCTGCTTACACAAATGTTTCGACTGGTGATTTTACAGTGTAATCAACATCTTTCTGATGCCTTTGAAAAACTATAATAGCAGATATACTGTCAGGTACTTCTATCACAATAGCATTTGGGTCTGGCAAGCCAGCAGACTCGGCATTGATAACCCTTGCCGAGACGACTAGTCCAGCTGTAGACTGGGGCGATGGAGGCGTCTTCGATGGAGTTTGTAGTTTGGATGATAAGTTACACTGCAGTGCCTCTAACGGTTGTTTATAATAATACACAGCAGTTCTTCTATGCCCACTTCGTGCCATTATTGCTTGTTCGTAAAAATTGTTTTTATATAGACGGATACCCTGTATATTTAAATGACGAAAATGTAGTCCTGGCAATATCTTAGAATTGCGTCATTGTGCATATTGTTCGTATGCTGAACATGTCCAAGAATCTTGCTTTCTGGTATCTTTCGACAGACGCTGTTTTGAATGCGGTTGCACGTCCTTAAACCTTTGATTTTCATTCAGATCTTTGACTAAAAGGTTTCAGGATGGAAGATGCTTGATTTGCGTAACCGCAGTTACGTCCTCAAACTCCACAAACATACTACATGTCGATGGCTTAGAATGAGAAGGTCGTAACTACACAATCGAAAACATCATGCATGCAAGAGAAAACTGTCTGTAATTTACTCTTTAACTATAGGAAAACAAGTTTTTAAAACTTCATTTTGGTCAACATGACAATTTTAGATCTTCATGAAAATAGGCTCATAAGAAGCGCATTGTGAAGCAGATTTCAATTATGCATGAGTCTTATAAGGTCGTAAGTAGTAGTTACGACCTTCTTATTCTAAGCCATCGATGTAGTAGTTTCATCAAGTAAATCAAATTCCACTACTTGTTTTTAAAAGCACATGCATGTACACTTGCTTTAAAAAAGATATGTAAAATATGTACAAAACAGAAAGAAAGTTGACCAATGGAATGTTACCAACGAAAACACAAAATACCCGTGCACCAAACATTCCTTGCTTTTATTTTATGAATGGCTAATGTAAACGATTTGGGGATTAGTCCAGCAATAATGTCCAATAAACATTAATTTTTGGAGAAAGTTACCATAATTGGTACAACTGTTCCTTGGTCCATTTGAAACATTTTTTTCATGAGACCCACTTAAAATATTTTCTTTGGTTGCCATAGCAACAGTTTTCAAAATGGCCGCCAAAATGATCAAATGGCGGTTTTCGCCCAATAACTTCAGTTTAAAATTGCATATCGTGATGAAACTTAGTGTATAAGTAGCTTGACTCAATACGCCACTAAAAATAAAAAGTTGGATGGGTGGGGTCAATATCTAGGTCACTGTTACTAAAAATAGAAAATCGGTTTTTGCTCAATAACTTCCGTTAAGAATGAGATATTTGGATGAAACTTGCTATATACGTTGCTTGTAGGATGATACACCTTGGAATAAAAAATGGGACATTTGGGGTCAAGGTCACTGTTACTGAAAATAGAAAATCGGTTTCCGCTGACTTTATTTAGTCTGGAATGACATATATGAATGAAACGTGGTCAATATATAGCTTCCGAGAAGATACTTTCCATCAAAATAGGTGTAAATGGGATCAAGGTCGATGTTGATAAAATAAAAAGCTAGTTTTTGCTTAATAATAACAATTAATTACGAATTACAAGCAATATATAAGCACTCTGTTTGGTTTTCTATATTTCTGTTACCATAGCAACCACAATTGTTGTCTGAATAAAACACAAATTGACATGAATAATTTGCTTATTAATTTGTATCCACATACCAAGTTTCATCAACCTAGCTCGAAAACTCTTTAAGCTATGACCGGATCCAGATTTTATAAACGGACAAAACCTGGAGTTTACTATGCTATATATATAAGCCAGTCTCCAGGAAAACCTGCTATTTTGACAAGAAACATTTTTTGTGACGTTTCATTGTTACAAAGACTAATGCCAACGAAGCATGATTCAAAAGAAATTGTGTAAATATCTTGAGTTTTTAGGAAGCTACAGCTATTTTTGTAAAGTCAATATTCCGATTTTTTTGCCTGACGACGTGAACGTCATTCGAATGTCATTTGACTGTAAAACGTATTTCATAATTTCACCTTAAGATTATCTCTTGACATAAAATGTTCAAAAAGTGTCACATTTTAGAATTATGTTCTGATTTTTAAAATATGTATCATAATAGAAAAATGTCGCATTTAGAGAAAGGCTACTGTTGTTTTAAACAGCTAACTCTCAGTTTTTCTGAATTGAAGTATTTTACCGAAATTGGTAACCATGGCAACAAAGCATATAGTTTCAACTTAATTTATGAGGAAATTTAAAGCTAAGATATAGAACTACATGGATAAATCACTTAATAAAGTAGAATCAACAGATATATACATTGTTTTACTTATTTTAGAGCCTTTTCAAAACCTTCTTTTATACAGTAATTACATGATGTGAAGTCAGCAGGTTTTCCTGGATTACGGCTCATATATAAGTGGAGCATCAGGGGTCATCGTCACAGTTACTTTAACAGAGTATCAGTTTACTATCAAATTACTTTGAATGAGATATTATGATGGCAATTGCTGTAAATGTAGCTTGTCTGAAGAATATATAAAGTATTTTGCGCCAGATTATTTGGCCGACATGAAAACATGATTTTCAAATTTTCATGGAATTTCATATTTTCTTGTTGTGGAACTTCAGTGTTTCTTTTTTCGAATATTTCAAACAATGCAACGGTAACAAAAATATATGAGATGGTGACCTAAGAGTGTGACACAAATTTTGTAACAGTAATCAAGGAAATGGGGCCCCTTGCAGTGTTAACCTCATTTGATTAGCAGACTTGAAGCCCTGTATAATTTCGAAAATGTCCAGGCCACACTAGTATTTGAAAATATGACCAGGTAAAGCCATCTCAAACAATATGATCTACTCAAAATACAATATGCAGAGATTCCATGCATGTGTGGTATTCATCATTACGCCTAGGTCTCACTGAACATTTTTATCCTGACAATAAAGATACCTAATTTGGTCGGGCACAGCAATTCCTCGTCAGAAATTCCTTTCTTGGCGACAAGTTGTGTTTTATTCCTGTCTTAGCAATGCTTTTGGTAGATAACGGCTCTTTGTGGTACACAACATTGCCTGATACATAATTGCTTGGAGTAGGTTGTTTCATTTACTCTTTTTGTGTTTCGTTCCAAAGAATTGCATTTTACACAAGTTATTTCATACATAAATGTTTTGATGTATTAAGCAAATTGTTACTACCAACCAAATGCAGTGAGTTATTAACTAATACGACGCCTGTCATTTTGAAACTAGATTATTAATATCTTAATAAGGAAAACTGCATATGTCTATCTTAGTGATTTATGACTAAATAATGCGATTGGTGCCATTGTAGTAAACCTATTCCAAAAATCCCCATTTTAATTTATATTTTGTACGATTTTTCCCCAAAATAGCATTCAGTAATCATAAATGATAATGTATTATTTGATATACTAAACTTTAAGTTACTACAAACGAATTGCAGTTGTTTTATAAATAATACGATTTTAAATGCCATCGTGGCCAATCGATTCCTCAAATCCTCACTTTTGTTTATATTTCCAATGTTTTTGCCCCAAAAATGTCTTAAAATACATAACATTTAGGCACCAGATAAGCAATATCATAAGCAGGAAGACAATATGTGTCCATCCTATTGATTAATAATCAAATACCATAATAAATGACATTACAGTAAACAGATTCCAAAAATCATCATTTTTGTTTTCATTTTGTAGTATTTTACCCCAAAATATCGTATCTTGACCAAAAGCCGATAATTTCGTATGATATATAATACTATAACATACAACACTTATATTGCAGGGGTTTTCAATAAAATACTACTATAAATGACATTGTTGTCTGCCAATTCCAAAAATCCTCACTTATGTTGGTAGTTTCTCATATTTTACCCCAAAAATATAGGTCTCAAGTGTTATTATAGAAGTCCACAATAAGTATGTTACAAGGCAACAATTAGGTGGCAGGATATAACATAAAACATTTATGTGCATTTTGTGCCCTGTTCTGAAATTCGCAGAAAATGGTGACGTAACTTAAAAACTCAATTTTCTCAATTTCATGTCATGTCATTAAGGACCCTTTTCTCAGATCGAGGCTTATCGATATTATAATTTACGTCCCTAGAATAAAATATCTGCTTTATCCACTAATTAATAATTAAACTGGAATACATTTAACCAGATTTTTTCTAGAACAATCAGTATAAATGTTAAAAATATAGTATCAGTATACCTAAAGACTATTATATAGAATATTTCAAATTTGGCGGCCATTTTGTCAGCCATTTTTTATATTTCAAAACTATTTTTCGGTTAAAGGTATAAGTTAGATGTTAGTTATGTTATTTCTAATAAAAATACATTACAATTACTCATAATAACGTTGTTGTCGTGCGTACACACCGAGTTTTCATTTTTGGCGGCCATCTTTAAAAATGGTTGCCATGGCAACCATCATGGCAGATACGAGATGGGTCTCATGAAAAAAATGTTCCAATATGTTTGCCCAATGTATATACCAAGTTTGGCAACTTTCTCCACAAATTAATGATTACTCGATTTTTGGAGACATTATTGCTGGACTAGATATTGTGTTTACTAAGTATTAATCATAGTATTAAGTAGTTGATTGTTGTGCAAATTGTATCTGAGAAATTAACATTTTTAGCTGTGGTCTAAGACAGATAGATCTCTCGTAAGTGTTGGGTATGAAAACATAAAATCTTGCAAACTCGATTTAGTTTTCATACCCAACACTTACTCGTGTTCTATCCTATACGTATATGTATTGTATTGATTGGAAACTAATGGGCATAATGCCTAACGTTTCTCGAAATAATCCATATGATGGAGAATTCCATGAGTGTTGCACTGACTTTCACGCTTATATTTCGTGTAACATTTACATTTACAAGTACGTTTGTACTATCAAAAGTACCAATCGTAAAAGCTCGGCCATTTCCGTTTGTCTCCGGTAAATGTTCCATTGGATAAAAACCGAGGTGATCAGAATGTCAAAAGTACAGCTACGTCATGTTTTGACCAGTTATGATCAATTCATTTTGTACTGGGTGTATTGATAGACGAAACACAGACAATAGACTAGCAATGTCCAATTGTGGAGAGACCTGCCATAAGGGACGGTAATTAATAGGTAATTAAGTAGTTTCATTGTATAAATAGATGGCTTAGTATTAGAAGGTCGCAAGTGCCACTTACGACCTTTTAAAATTCATACATATTTAGAATAATCATCACAAGGCGCTTCTTATGAGCCCATTATCATAAAAATCTAAACTTGTCATGTTGGCCAAAAAGAAGTTGTAAAAGTTTGTTTTACCATTAGTAAAGAGTAAATGTCAGACAGTTTTTCCGTGTTTTCTCAAAATATCGATTTGGTAGTTACGATCTTCTAATTCTAAGCCATCTAAATGTCCACAGATCTTATTCCGATTTGAACTTCATTTATTGCAGTACTGTTAATGTGATAAATAATTATATTTATACAAACACACTCTTAAAGTGCTACAAAACTTGATTAATTATTTATATTAATGTTTCAAAACAAAATTTAATGCGATTATGAATATGAATGAAAACTACGTATACTAATCATGGCAGATGTTTACGGAAAAAATCCGCTTTTATAGCAGAATTATTAAATGCGCGTAATCGGATAAGTTTTACAACTTATAAAAATTTCAAACATACATAAATCGCTGGCTTAGAATGAGATAGTCGTAACTACTACTAACGACCTTATAAGACTGATATATATTTGTAATCTGCATCATAAGGAGCTTCTTATGATCCTATTTTCATGAACATCGGACCTTGTAATTGTGACCAAACTGAAGTTGTAAAAGCTTGTTTTACCATTAGTAAAGAGTAAATTTCAGACAGTTTTTCTTGTTTTCTCAATATATCGATTTTGTACTTACTACCTTCTCATTTAAACCAGCGAAATATCTTGAAAATTTCGATTCCTAATGGAAATATTGTCCTGAGGTCCATTCTCTCGGGATGCGTTGGGTAAATAATTAAAAATCTCTATTTACATGCAAATATAGGTTAATAGATCTGATACAGTGATATCAAACCGCGAAGATTTCACTCCACACGCATTACTGTAGTAAGCATTTGAATGATGGTACTGCGCGGTTGCCTTACTAGTACTATTATTCTAGCAATATGTTTGAGTGCAGTTCTAGCGAGCACGTCTTTGAAATATCGAGCGAGAAAAAATCTAAAATTGCCGGAGGGTATAGTGGACAAGACCATTGCAACAGACGGACTAGTATCGTGTGTAGTGCTGTGTACGTCAGAAACAGATTTTCAGTGTGAAGCCGCATCATGGGGTAATGGAACATGTCACCTGTCGGAGACTGTTGCCATACACGCGTCTCGGGAATTGGAGGGTAATACTGATTGGACAACCATGTGTCGCATCGTGTATCCAGGTAAAAGTTTTAAATTATAATAAGCTGATACGTTTTATGCACTACGTTTCAAATACTTGTTGCATAATATATAGAAATAATCTTCATACGAATACATCCGTACTTAGAATTTAACGTAACCGACAGTACATGTATAGACTATTCATAGATGACGAGGGTCATATATATACGTACACGTCTAGAATTATGTAGGGGCATGTGCTCTCTGTTTATTAGGTTACATATACATGTATTGCTTTCAAATTTTAATGTTGAATTTTTGTATTGGGAAGAATATACAGGTATAAATAATTTTACAGCATAATGTTTTACAAAGAAACTATAAATTAAATCTCAACCGGTTCGTGTGAGCTTTATTATATTTAGACAAATCATAATATTCATTTTATGTTTTTGAAACGCAAACTCTAAGCTCTTATATGTTTTTATCACTCCCAAGGGTTAATATACATAATTATGTATGTTTTTACTTAGGCATGATGTTAGGAATATTTGTAACTTATGATGCTCGTTAAAAAATGTATCTTACTTTTACGAAGTACATTTATGTGTAAAACCGGATAACGCAAAAGATAGAGGTAATTAAGTAATAAAAAACACGTGCACGTTTTGTTAAAAATCTTTAGAAAATAACATTTTATAAATATTCTGCACAGTTGTCAAAAGTTTAGGATAACAAGCCTGCAAAATCTTTTTTAAATACTGTCCGTTTATAAACGCTAATGAAGTATTCTGATAACGAGTATGTAATAAATGCCATGTGTTGTATTGTTACAGTGTTCCATGCCCGTGGAGATTCAGGGACATATAGTCTAACATTCCAAGCGGCAAAGTCCAAATGTGAGGAACTGGGAAGTAGAGTAGCATCCAGGCAGGAATTGCTTGATGCTCGGGCATTGGGATTTCAATACTGCGCATGTGGCTGGCTTTCCGATGAAACAGTTGGGTATGTCATGCAGGCATCCTACAGTGGCTGTGGTTACAGTACCGGCATTATTGGATGCTCAGGACCGGCAGATGTTTACTGTGTCGTATAGTTAGTCCAAACCACAAAGTTGTAGTTTGTGACGTAGTGATCAGCATGACAAGGACAAACAAGTTGAACTATCGGACAATTCAGATATTATTTTTCTATAAAATCATTACTATTACTTACATGCGCTATATACATGCACTATATGTAATAGATACAGTACTAGTTTTTGATCAAGTGTCTTCTTGTAATAGTTATTGAACAGTTTTGTTAGGATAAAAAAAGTCCTTACAAAACTGTGGTATAACCCTTGTAAGAAGACACTTTTTATCAAAAACTAGTACTGTATCTATCACGTGCATGTAGTTATGCAACTCTGAAACAGTTTAGATCTTAAATTGACCAATCATTTTCTGAGTAAATGTCTCACAAAAGTGTCCGCTTACAGAAATAATGTACACTTTTTAATGGAGTCAGTGGGCATGTCGGAGTTTAAAAGGACACAGTAACCGTATATGGTCATGTTTTGACCAGTTATAATCAATTCATTTTGTACTGAGTTTATTGATACAATAGACAAACAAGGCCCAATTTGTGGAGAGACTGACCATTGGGGACGGTAATGAATAGGTAATTAAGTAGTTTCATTCTGTAAATAGATGGCTTAGAATTAGAAGGTCGTAAGTGCCACTTACGACCTTTTAAGATTCATACATATTTAGAATAATCATCACAAGGCGCTTCTTATGAGCCCATTATCATAAAAATCTGAACTTGTCATGTTGGCCAAAAAGAAGTTGTAATAGTTTGTTTTACCATTAGTAAAGAGTAAATGTCAGACAGTTTTTCCGTGTTTTCTCAAAATATAGATTTGGTAGTTACGACCTTCTAATTCTAAGCCATCGAAATGTCCACAGATCTTATTCCGATTTGAATTTCATTTATTGCAGAACTGTTAATGTGATAAATAATTAAATTTGTAATATATATAGTACTAGTTTTTTATCAAAAGTGTCCTCTTACAAACGTTATAGGATAGCTTTGTAAGGACTAACAAGAAATTGTCAGAGGCGAAGCCGAGGATAATTTGTTGTTTGTCCTTACAAAACTATCCTATAATGCTTGTAAGAGGACACTTTTGATAAAAAAAATTGTACTTTATCTTACTTATACTTCGGCAAAAAGTAAATGATCTCCAGAGAGACAGTGATTGGCACAATCAATTTTGGCACAATTCATGAGCAGAACACAAATTGAATTTTAGAAAATATGACTCTATGTAACATAATAACCTTGGCCTAACACATCTGAGGAATTAACTGTCATATAGATTGAGTAAAAATAAAGAAACTATTAATACAACATATAAAAGCTAAGATAACACAAGCAATTATTTTCCAAATTCATGGATTAAGGCTCGATGCACAAAGGTATATAGCATATTATTTGTCTTCATTTGTTTTGTTTTTTTAAATAGATGATTGTCATGGAATTATTTATAAAATTAATGTTTATATTCAAACAGGATCATGTAAGCCGATTCTTATATATATCTAAAACTGCTCAGTTGATGTTAAGACAGTGTGTTTTATTTCATAGATATTAAAAAAATGTTTGTATTATAATAGCGCCGTAATGAATTGACACATGTTCTAATTTAAACATTCATTTTCATAGGGCTACATAATTTGACGATTACTAACTACAATATAATGTTGTATTCGAGTGATTCCAAATGGCACCACGTGTGTTCTTGAAAACAAGTAGAAAGTTATAACTGCTTTCGATCATTGTATAATAATAATTCAGAATTCTTGTCATTTTCACAATGTACAGTCCGACCAGGGATACCTGACAGTGACGTCATGTTGTATTTACAATCAAATGTTTACTTAATATATCGTCTGCAAAAATGGGGATTATCAGTATAATTCTTTACCTTTAATCTGCATGAAATCGTGGCCGAGAGGATAACGGTGCAGTATTAGTAGATTTCTAATTAAAACGTGTCGAGTTCGAACCCTTTCAGCAGAACTTTTCATGCTTATTTTTAAAAAAAATTTGCAGTCGCATACAAGTGTACTTGAATGCTGCTTGAGTAAAAAACACCTTGGTCATTTCACTCAACTTAAAATGACTTAATTTATCAGCGAAGAACAAGTTTTAAATTATAGTAGGGGTCGAGTCTTTGAAGAGTTAAGAGAAACCAACAGCTATCCTGAACGAGTTTTCAATCACACGAATTCCACGGGTTAAATTTAACAGGAATAGGGCAAAAAACTTTATTTTCAAAATGAATATCTTATCAAATCATCCAATGGTATATATTTTTCGTTTATAATACAAGAAAAAAAATGTTATAGTTTAATGGCTATCACAAGCGTTGAACTTAGATCGCCTGAGTGAGAGTCAACAAATTCAACCACAGAACCATGCATTGCTTGAAATTTATGAATTGGTATAGACATACTTCTATATGATATGATCCCCGATCTTTTTGGGGATATACCCTGCTTATTTATAGATTGTTTACGAAATGACGTAACTGTCAAAAATAGTTGGTCGGATAGTATATTAATTTGTTTTTACATTGTTTATAGGTTTGCTGTATTCCTCCTGATAACCAATAACGTAAAATCATTCAATTTTGATGGAGTTTGCTCTCAACTTTGTGCACTGCAATATTAAAGGATTAGCCATTGCCCTGTAATTGTTGGGGTGTAGATAAATTGTGATTATTTTGTTTTAGTATTTAGTTCAACCAAGACTAAAAAATATAATATAAAACATTAACCCTACATTTCTTTGTTTTATTATTGAGTTTCACAAAAGACACGAATTAAAATGTAATGCTGCAAATTTGATAAGTTTACAGTAGCACAGTCATGTTAATCCCTCGTTGTGTGTTTTTACAATTTTTTGTCTTTAGGCAATCAGTAGTGATATTTATTTAACTGTGTATGTGGTTATGCAAATCTGAAATAGTTTGAAGCTTAAATTGACCAATCATTTTCTGAGAAAATGTCTCACAAAAGTGTACATTTACAGCCTTATGAATGGAGTCAGTGGGCATGACGGAGTATAATGAAAGGAAACTTTTTGGTCACAGTGACATTGGATCTATTGACCCCAAAATCAACAATGGTCATCTACTGCTTCTGGTCAACATGTATGTAAAGTTTGAAGATCCTAGGGAAAAGAGTTCTTGGGTTATTGAATGGAAACAATTTGGTGTTTAAACAAGAGGGCCCAAATACCCCTAAGTCGCTCACCTGTTGCACATTGGTCTAGGCATCATCGCAACTTACATTCTGACCATATTTCATTAAGATTGGATCTAAACGGCGACCTCTGGAGTGTACACAAGGTTTGGCCTAGTGACCTAGTTTTTGATCCCACATGACCCTTTTCGAATTTGGTCTAGATTTCATGGAGAACAACCTTCTGACTAAGTTTCATGATAATGGATCAAATTGGAGACATCTAGAGTGTGCACAAGGTTTTTCTAAGATTGACTTAGTGACCTAGTTTTTAACCCCACATGATTCAGTTTCAAACATGGTTTAGATTTCACGGAGAAAAACATTCTGACCAAGTTTCATGAAGATTGGATAAAAAATGGTTGCCTCTATTGTGTTTAGAAGCTAATTGTTGACGGACGCCGGACGGACGACGGGCGCAGAGTGATCACAAAAGCTCACCTTGTCACTATATACATTAATATAAGTTTCTACAGAAATGCTTTAACCAATGCCCATATTTGTAGCGTGTTGTTCTACAAAGATTGTTCTGTATTTAGAAAAGTTGTTCAGTATACAAAGAATATTCATAAGATTGCGGTGACCGAAATAGAAAAAAAATTTAACCGATTCATAATGACATAGTCTTTTATCAAATTTTACTGTATACATGGATAACCTTTTTTTGGCTGCCCACTCTGAATATTATGAAAACCATTCAGAATAAATGCATTGAAAAGGAACATATATTTAAACTGTTTACATATTATCATTAACATGATTAACAAATAACATAAATGACATTGTCAGTGTCATACTAGTATGAGGTACCCTATTTATCTGAACAGTCTGACCAATATTTTTTCCGGGAGGGACCTGGTCAGCTTTTTGACCTAGGGAGTCCAACAAGATATTTTCTTTGAATGTTGACCAAAACAGACGCTAAATCCTGTCAAACTTATGAATAAACACTGTATATAAGATGAAAGACTACGTATACCAAAATGTGTTGCCTCTGTAAATAAAGTATTAAGCATCAGCAGCAGCAGCAAGCAGCAAGCAGCAGCAGCAGCAGCAATATCACTACCATTGTTATTATTGGAAGCAGTAGTAGCAGCAGCAGTAGTAGTAGCAGTAGCAGCAAGCAGAATCAGTAGTAGTAGCAGCAGTAGTAGCAGTAACAGGACCAGCAATAGCAGCAGCACCAGTAATAGGAGCAGCAGCAGGAGCAGGAGCAGCAGCAGTAGTAGCAGCAGTAGCAGCAGCAGTAGCAGCACCAGTAGCAGCAGCAGCAGTAGCAGCAGTAGTAGCAGCAGTAGCAGCAGTAGTAGCAGCAGTAGCAGTAGCAGCAGTAGTAGCAGCAGTAGTAGCAGCAGTAGTAGCAGCAGTAGTAACAGTAGTAACAGGAGCAGTAGCAGCAGCAGCAGTAGCAGCAGTAGTAGCAGCAGTAGCAGCAGTAGTAGCAGCAGTAGTAGCAGCAGTAGTAGCAGCAGCACCAGTAGCAGCACCAGTAGCAGCAGCACCAGTAGCAGCACCAGTAGCAGCAGTAGCAGCAGTAGTAGCAGCAGTAGCAGCAGTAGTAGCAGCAGCAGCAGTAGCAGCAGTAGTAGCAGCAGTAGTAGCAGCAGTAGCAGCAGTAGTAGCAGCAGTAGTAGCAGCAGTAGTAGCAGCAGCACCAGTAGCAGCACCAGTAGCAGCAGCACCAGTAGCAGCACCAGTAGCAGCAGCAGCAGTAGCAGCAGTAGTAGCAGCAGTAGCAGCAGTAGTAGCAGCAGCAGCAGTAGCAGCAGTAGTAGCAGCAGTAGCAGTAGCAGCAGCAGTAGCAGCAGTAGTAGCAGCAGTAGCAGCAGTAGTAGCAGCAGCACCAGTAGCAGCAGCAGTAACAGTAGTAACAGGAGCAGTAGCAGCACCAGTAGCAGCAGTAGTAGCAGCAGCAGCAGTAGCAGCAGTAGTAGCAGCAGTAGTAGCAGCAGCACCAGTAACAGCAGCAGTAACAGTAGTAACAGGAGCAGTAGCAGAAGCAGCACCAGTAGCAGCAGTAGTAGCAGCAGCACCAGTAGTAGCAGCAGCAGTAGTAGCAGCAGTAGCAGCAGTAGTAGCAGCAGCACCAGTAGCAGCAGCAGTAGCAGCAGCAGTAGCAGCAGTAGCACCAGCAGTAGTAGCAGCAGTAGTAGCAGCAGCAGTAGCAGCAGCAGTAGCAGCAGCAGTAGCAGTAGCAGCAGTAGTAGCAGCAAAAGTAGCAGTTGCAGCAGCAACAGCAGTACCAGTAGCAACAGCACCAGTAGCAGCACCAGTAGCAGTAGCAGTATTATTATTAAGATTTTTGTATAGTCTGTTTCAAAGAATTGTTTCACAAGAAATTTATCACAGTATCGAAAGAATAAGTCATTAAGACAATGTTGACAAAAAAGGAAAAGTCATCATCCATGACAAATGTGCTTTTATTCAAATTATGTGTCACGTGGTATGTCAATTTAACGAAAATCGCCGTTGACACTCATTTTGGTCAAATTTTCGTACAATTACTTTTCCGAGTTCGTTGAAATGATTATAAAACCTTACATAAGTAACATGCATCTACAAAAACACTGGAAGACCGAAGAAAAACGATCCAGCAATGTGTGTAAGAAACAGAAAATTAAGGTGCGCAGAATTACCCGATGCGCAGAATTACCCGAAACCACTAATGTTACGAGCATCTATAAATAGATTTACAGGCGCGCCAGTATATAAATAACACATAGCTAAGCCGGCGGGTAACAGTACTTTCCGAGGGCTGACATTTTTACTGTCACCCTCAAAGCTATGTGTTATTTATTTTATTACCCCGAACTTTTTTCGTCCACAATCTATTTTTGGTAGATATAGGTACGAATCGTTACGGGTACGAATGAACTTACTTTCAATTTCGCAAGGTGTAATTTACAGTCAACTCTACAGGAGTCGATTTCATGGCATAATGTACGAGTTAAAGACTCTGTTCCTTGTTTCCCCAAGTACTCAAATCGTGTGTAATTAGTTAATTACCTGATTATTTAAAGGATTCAACATCCAACATCTTGGTCCGTCTGCTGACCGTAAATAAACAACTCCAATCTACCCAAAGGAAAATATGTAGCGAAAAGTATTAATGTCTTTCTAAGATAGCGTAGATACGCCTTATTCTTGCAATATTTTTCTAAACCCAATACGTGGCTGGGTATAGAGAACTCGAACTAAAACCATCGTTAGGCGGGTGAAATACGCCGCCATGTTCTGTTCTGTTGGTTGGTTCCCCCCCTTTCTCTTGGAGGCCTCTCCTATCGAATAGGACGATCAGGTCAAATATTATGATGATGATGATGAATGATGAATGATCAATTCATTAAATGATAAAATGATAAAAACTTGGCGAAGCATTACTATCTTCAAATAGTTAAAATTGTCATTCGCACATCTGATTTAACAAGTCAACAGCCAACTTATAACACAACATATTTACATTACAGTTTGTACTGTTTATATAAACGTGAAATTCCATTGAAGGAATGTATCCCTTATGGGATATTTGTTTTAATACTCTTTGAACTAGCAAGTCAGGAGGAGAGATCTTTTGCAGTGCAGCTTGTAACAGAGAACTTGTGAACATCTTTCTACGTCTCGGATCTGGTCGTGTGATAGCTGTACAACATCTTGCAGTTTGGTGTGAGTACAGTCTATAATAAGCTGGACAAGGGTGTCGCAGTCATTTGCCGAGATCTTTGATATATGGAGAAGTTTCTGGAGGCTTTCACTTCTTACTGAATGCAGTGATGGGCATCTTAGCAGAAAGTGTTCTACTGTTTCATCCTCAACTGAGCAGAGCTTACAAGTCTTGTCAATTTCCTTGTGGTTGAACTTCACAGTATTGGCTTGAAGGATGTAGGTTCCTGTGAGAATTCTACTTTTCACTTCGGCTCTCTTCACTTCATGGCTCCTAGGTCTAATTGCAATCCAGATATTGTGGGCATTTTTGGTAGGATGTTTTTGTACTTGTAAGTATTTAAGTGATGATTTTGTAGAAACCTCATGTTTCAGTCTACTTTCCCAGTATTCATTCACATTTTGTTTAACTATACGTTTCCAGTGTTCTTTTTCAGGTGGAGTATTGATTAAATTTTCAGGTGTCGGAAGATTATATTTGTTCAGTGTAATTCTGATCTCACTTGGAAATGAACTGTCATCCGGGTTGTCATAAAGGAGTTGTCTCTTGAGCACTTTACATTCCACTGAGTCTGGTTGACTGATGATGTTGTATAGAAGTGATATTCTATTCTTGTCGATGATAGCTTCAACGGGTTCCGCACCGATGAGAATATAAACTGCAGCCGAAGCGACTCTTGTGGGTAGTCCCTGTAAATGTTTGAGACATTTGCGTTGTTGAATAGCGAACTTCTCAGCATCTGTTTTAGTTAATTTCAACACTTCTATTCCATAGAGGTACCTTGGAGCAACATATGTATTCCACATCTTCAGGGTAGTAATTGGTGACATGCCTTGTCTGGCGTGTAAACCTGGTCCTAGGAGTGAGTAGAGCGTCTTGTTAGCCATTTGTAGTCTATTTTCTGTATCAACCGAGTTCCTTTGGTTTCTATTTAGACCTAAATGTTTAATTGTTTTAACAGTATCTATCGTCTGATTATCGAAGGTAGCATCCACACTTTCATTGCATCTGTAGATTAGGATTTCAGATTTGTCCGGATTTATTTTGACAAGATCTCTTCTGGTGTTGAATTCAACTAGATGTAGCATTGCTTGGAGTTCACCTACACTGTTCGCTAGTAGTGCTGTATCATCAGCGCAAGTTGGTGTGCTTACTGAGATATGACCTACTTTTGCGCCTAGACCAGTTTCAGCTAATGAATCCAGTAAGTGATTATGATAGCATTTGTATAGCGTTGTAGACAGGGTAGCTCCTTGCTTAGTGCCCTGAAGTAGCTCGAAGGGTTCTGAAGTTGAGTTTTCCCATTTCACTTTAACTGTAGTTTGACGGTATAAATTTCTAAGGAGCATCCAGAGCGGCCCGTTAACTCCGAGGTGGAACAATTTATTAAATAAGATTTCATGGTTTACCGTGTCGAATGCCTTCTGTGCATCTAGTGTGGCCATGAGAAGAGATCTAGATTGTTTTTTATGGTAGTCAATAGTTTCAGATATTATGAATGCAGCATTCATTGATGAACTTCTACTAGTAAAGCCTCGTTGTAGTGGGTTCTGTTTACATTCGAAAATGTTATCCAAGCGATCTTTTAGTACACTTTCAATAATCTTTGCAATGGTGTTTGAGACAACTATACCACGGTAACTGTTTGGGTTGAACTTGTCCTTTCCCTTCTTATGTATAGGTGTCAAGACACCACATTTCAGATAGTTGGGGACGTCTAGGTCATTGAAGATTGAGTTAACGATATCTTTGACTACTGGACTAGTCTCATTTTTCGCAAATTTAATATGTTCACCAGAGATTCCTTCCTCGTCAGCAGCCTTCCCAGTGTTTAGACCGGACACTGCTCTGCTTAGTTCCTTGTCAGTGACTGGTTCCAGCTTCTCGTTTAATTCTCTTATCTGTTCTTCTATGATATGATTCTGACACTTCGCTAGGTTAATTTTCTCAAACATGTCTATGCTAGGTGGAGCAAAGGTGGCAAGATTCTGAAAGTGGTCTTTCCAAGTGTTGAGAATTTCTGAGGATTCAGTAATTTCCCTTTCCCCAATTTTCAGCATTTGTACATTTTCATTAACAGATTGTCTCTGCCTATTTACTAACTTGTAAAATAACTGATCATTGTCTGTGGTAGCTTTCATTATCTCGTTTACATGTTTATTCTTTATACTAGCATATGCTCGTCTTTGGTGACTACGCAGCAGTTTCTTTTTCACTTTCAGTTGTAATCTAGTAGTTTCACATTTTCTGTTACTACATTTCCATTTATGAAACAGTTCCCTTGAGTCCTTGGACGCCTTGGAGATTTCTTTGTTCCATACACCTTTTCGTCTCATTTTCAGGGATTTCTGGGTTCTATACTTTGGAATGGCTTGCCTTGCAGCATTATGTAGCGCTGTGGTTACAGAGTTGATTTTCGTTGCTGTATCAGCATTCATATTATAGTCTGATAATTCACTTTCAACTTCTTCTCTGTATCTATTCATATCACATTCAGTCCATCTGGTCTTAGTCATGATCAAGCGCTTCTGTTGTTTTGGTTTAATGTGGGATACACTGATATCAAGTTCCGCTGATACGAGAGTATGGTCCGAACAGTTTTGACTATCCATTTCATGAACGGTTATTACCTTGACTAGAGGGATAGAGTTAGGGGGGAAAAGAAAGTAATCAATTTTTGATCTTGACTTCCCATTATGATGGACGAATGTCAGATCATCACTTTGGTGGTTTGATGTATGAAGGTCATTGAGTTCCACAAATGATTGAAAATACCTATCTCTAGTTGTGAAGCGCTGAAGTGAGGCATTCATATCTCCACAAATAATAATCTGGTGGGTAGTTCTATATATCTGCATAATTTCAGACACCTGGTATGCAGTGTCTTTGTATAAGATGTCACTATGTTTTGATTCTGATGGCATGTACAGATTTATGAGACAAATAGGTTTCTCAGATGTATTAATCTCCAGGACAATGATGTGCTCATTTCCTATAGGTGATGCCTTAATAGATGTAGAGATGGATTTTTTCCAAAACACACACAGTCCACCATAACCTCTTATATATTTATAGTCCAAACGAGGTACTTCATCATCAGCTGATTTAGAATAAACTTCATAACTATTATGGAAATTGTTCAACGATTTTTTATCAAAATTCATTAACCAGTGTTCTTGTACACAAATAATGTCATGTTCAGATAAGATTTTTCGGAGATATAAACCATTGCTTTTCACACTTTGTACATTTAATGTACCAATTCTGATATGGCCGTAGACTCGGAGGCCCGGCCCTGGCACAAAAAAGAATTTTGTGTGTTAGCTGGGCCGGGTCTCTCAATTGGAGTTGTTGTAATATTGTGTGTATTCTTAGATTCTTTTGTGTCGACCATTTGCGGATGAGGCTTCTGAGCACGTAGTTGTGGCTGCGGTTGAGATACAAATCGGCTGTCTGTTGGTACAGGTCTATTCAGTGGGATAGTCTGTGCGTCGGCTGCCATAGGTTGGGCCAGTGTACTGGTGCTATCCAGTTGTTGTGGTTGAGCACGTTGTTGTGGCTGTGGTTGAGATTCATAACGCATGTCTGTTGGTACAGGTCTATTCAGTGGGATAGCCTGTGCGTCGGCTGCCATAGGTTGGGCAAGTGTACTGGTGCTATCCTGTTGTTGTGGTTGAGCACGTAATTGTGGCTGTGGTTGAGATTCATAACGCATGTCTGTTGGTACAGGTCTATTCAGTGGGATAGTCTGTGTGCCTGTTGCCATAGGCTGGGCAAGTGTACTGGAACTTACCATCTGATGTGGGTGTTGACTATAGGGCTTACACTGTGGCATGCTAGGCTGTGATATACACTGATGTGGTACAACAGAGTTTGGTACGTAAGTAGGTGGAATGTATTGTGTATTGGCGGCCATTGGCTGGAATAGTCTACTGGGGTTAGACACATGTTGTGGTTGTCTTGTATATGACATAAACTGTGGCATACTAGGTTGTGATATATTCTGGAGTGGTACAGCCGGATTCGGAACATATACAGGTGGAAAGTATTGATTTGGTAGATAGGCTGTTGGTATAGACTGTGGCCCACACTGTGGATTCATCGCAGGTACTCCATTATCAAGGGTTGGCTGATACCTTGTTTGTATATTTGATTTCAACATTAGAATTTCTCTTTGCATTTCGGAGAGCTGCAATCTTAGATTGTTACCTTCTATTTGCTGTTGCATTTTGAGTTCTTGGATTTCTAATCTATGCAGAATTACTTTTTGGTTTTCTCTGATTTCCTGAATACTTTCGTTGTCATTATAATTTGGCCTGAAGTTATGCGATGAGGTTATACGATCAGGTTCGTGGTGAGTGTCATTCAAATTGGCTGCATTCTGGGGATGACGACTACTGTTATTAAGTTTTAGAAGGCTAACAGTATTTCTGAGATCAATATTTTCAGTTTCTAACATTTAAAGTTGAGCTTTGCATTCAGCAATCTGAGTTTCTAGCACTGCTTTAGTTTGAGTTTTCTTTGGCCTAGCAGCTTTTGTATTAGCATTGTTGTTACTCCTCGCATCATTATTTCCACAATCATTTTTTAATTCATTTTCAAGGGTATTCATTTGATTGACTTTTTCATCTATTGTGTTGTTAATCTGCTCCTTTGTAGTGAGCAAAGTTCCATTTGATTTATTGTGGCTTTCAATATCAATTACCGATTGCACCTGTTTAACAAAGGTATGATCATCTGACATTTTCAGTGTTGTATCATAACTTTCCTCGGGTATGTGTATTAGAGATTCATTTTCTATATTGTCTTTTTCAAGCTTTTCACAATTTTGGCATGTCACCATATGACCGAAACTAGAGTTCAAATCACTTTTGATGCATTTTGTATGAAAATAAGATCCACACATAGAACACATAATAGCATCTGCTTCAGGGGTTTCATCACACACTGGACACGTCAGCTGTTCATCACATTCTGAAAGTCGATCATAAGAATCATCAAGTCCATGAAGCGATACACATGGACTCAAACTAGTAGGGGTTGGAATAATTAATTGTGAAGCATCATCTCTGTTATCGCTCAATGGCATACTTGGGAGTGCTGGCATAGAGCTATCCATTTGGTCATCGGGTCCAGATTGAATCTTCAACACTGACTCACATGATTCTTTAATCTTCTCGTCGAATGCATCGATGAATCGCCTGTCCTTAAGTGCTCTCAGGATAACCGGTAGATTTTCATGTACAAATTGCTTGTATTTGTAGCCATTCACTTCAACTCGACTTGTTGTATTGTAAATATTAACCCTGTATAATTGTCTATTACCATCCGGGGGTTTTACTGACAGAGAGGTTTCAACTTCAGCTTTCTTTTTATACTTGCTGTAACTGTACTTGGGCTTTTCTAATATTATTTTGCCTTTTGATGTTCTTAGATGTTTGAGGGTCTGAAGTTTGAAAATTTCGAAGGCAGCAGGTGAAAGGGTTATAACTAGGTTGTTACTTTTGTCCTCAATATTGCACTGAAACGTGCGATTTGTATCCCTTAGTTTTTTCTGGATGGCTTTTTTATCGTTAAGCTCATATGAAACTATTTTTTCTTCTACTTTGTATTTTTTGGGTTCAGATTTGCCGGGGGTGAATTTATCAATACTTCCCGCTCGGTGCCTCTGTGATCTCCTGGTGCTGGTTGTTTGCAGGGCCATCTCATCTGGAGGGGGTCAGGTCTTGTAACAGGGACTCCTAGACAAGCTAGCTATGAGTAGTATTCAAAATTAAATTTGACCTTTGAAGGTTACAGCTTGAACGAGATTGATCACTTATTTTATAATAATTTAGCAGTTTTTCACAATGCACGTCCAGTTACACATAAAGCATATAGTTCATGCAGCAATTACACACCCAAACGAATGTCATAAACACTTATAAGACGATGCGAACTATTATCGTAGGACTATGTTTATCAAAATAGAAGTTTCCCGCCCAGGGGTGACCGAGACTTTACCACTTGTTAAAAAATAATTGAGCTGGTTTTCACTTTACACACACAGTTACATATAAAGCAGATAGTTCATGCAGCAAATACACCCGCCACCGAACGTCACAAACACTTATAACACAATACAAACTTGTAAAACTTTTTCACTTTAAAATTTTTCAACTTATTTACACCGGAACCGGAAAATCCAATGTTTGTTTTTTGCATTTATTAATATACCACGTGACATGAAAAGTACTGTCAAAAAAGTACTATCACCCTGCTTACAGTAAAAAAATGTTCAATCACGTGGTGTTTTGATCCGGTTGATCGTAACAGTAAGAATACTACCTGTTTGCCTATGGGAAATTAACATTACGAAAAAAGTGAGGGGTAATAATAACATTTATCAGTTGTGCACAGAAATGTTCAGATAGACGGAATAAACACCGGATCTGTACATAGTGAGTATAGTCTTTTTTATATGAATATCTTACTTGTATTTTCAGTTTTTCACACAATGTGTTTAAGTTGTACTGTTTATGTAGAATGTTTATTTGCAATATTTTTTTTAAAAATGTATTTAGATTTAAATCTTAAATATACTTTTATATATCTTAAAGGTAGTTAGTATTACTTTATCTAGAGATACACGAACATTATTTCCGGAAATTCGCATATACAAGCCTTTGATAGGCATTGTTTGGTCAACCATCATTGGAAAAATAATTATTCAAATGTTTATAATTTAATACTGCTATCGTTAGATTATGTAAGTGACGTCGCGCACGATGTTCCGTCTTTTTACGTTTTTAGGGTATGCGCACTGGAAGGAAATTGGTAAAGAGCTTAATTTTTATCGGATTTCTTTCAAAATTTAACTAGGATTTGCTTATAAAATGTACTTTTCGGTCATAATTTCAAAATAGATGAACACCTTCCTGAAAATTTATAATAGGCATTTTTCTTGAGATTTTAGTTGAAAAACGTCGTGTAACTGCGTCACATTTGTCTTGGTGCAGTGTGCGAAATTTCACCTTAAAGAAGTCAATTGAAAGTCAAATTTTACGGGAAGATACCATGTGTGTTCGCAAATGAATAACAAACAAGATGTGATATTACATTTGAAGACGAGACGTCAAACATGGCTGTTGTTAATTGTTAAATAGTTTGTTAAATTCTGTAACTTTGCCATTTCTTGCGTAAAATATATAAAACTTCTATATCCAAATTTCTCCAGTTATTTTCATATTCCATGCAAATCATTGATATGTTGTATACTTTAAGAGAAATAATATGACATCGAACTAGTAGTGAAAATATGTTTGACAAAACGCAATTTTAGAAAATACGATAATTTCATAAAAATACGAAAAAGTGTCACAAATTCTTTTGACGCGACAGTAAAATCCGCAAAAAGGTTTCATACACAAATATCTTTTTTATTATCGTCACTTTTCTTTTTTCCGTATCCATATGTTATAATTATGATCATCATGCAATAATTAAAAAATAACTTAACTATATGTTTCATAATTTTAAAAGCATTCTTCGTTTGCAACCCGGTGTGTCACAAAATTGAAAATGACGTAATTTTCGTAGTTAGCGTCCAAGTGGTTTATCTTATTTCATTAATATTGAATGTTGTAAAACAATTTCATAAAAATGAAAGGTACTGTTTCATTGATTGTTACACCTTCATCAAATTGTAAAAATTTCAAATAGCTAGGGTCATTAATGTTGTCCTTGGAAGGTTATATACGGACGTAAGGCGTTTTGTAAACTTTTTCTAAAATGTTGAAATTCGAATCAGGGCTAGAATTATTCATTATTATTTCAACTACGATGTTAATATATTTTAACTAATACTGAAACAAAAATATGATATTAATATTCTCATTTTCATGACAGTTTTATCATGTAAAATTTCATAAGTTTCCCAACATAGGTGATACAATTATACGATATTTTACATCGACATCATAGCTTGCAAACTTTTATATATTTACGCTCTAAACATGACGTCGGACATAATTGACGTCCGCATGTTTTGACACAAATATACATAATTTTATTACACATCACAATTAAACACACACGTGTATGATATGCATAATTTTATGCATATTTTATGTTAAACATTCTGCTTAGTGAATGAAATCTTATCAAGGGGACAAATACAAAAACGTTAATAATATAAGAAAAAACATGTACATTTGTATTGAATTATTAAAATAACCTAGTTATCAATTACAGGTTGCATGGCATTCGCTCGCTTAGAATGAAAAGGTCATAACTATTACTTACGACTTAAACGACTGATACATATTTGAAATCTGCGTCTTATGAACCTATTTTCATGAAAATCGGACATTGTCATGTTGACCATAAAACTATTGTTGAAACGGCTTGGTTTACCATAAGTGAAAAATATTTTTCGGACAGTGTTTCCTTGTTTTCTATAAATATCGATAATGTACTTACGACATTTTCATTCTAAGCCAGTGCATTGTTTCCTATATACAGTAATAAAACCTATAGATGTTATTTACAAGTAATAAATTGAAGATGAAGATTACTATAGAATTAAAGATCTTACAGTTGAAGAAAGAGCCGTAAAACATCATTAAACCCGTTCATTTTCTAAATGCAAAAGAATTGCCCAAAGTTCTTAATGAAATTTATTAAATAAACTTACAAGTTATATTAGTTTTTTCTTTTCAGTAATATGCTCATCGATATTTACTGGAACAATGTATTGGATTTCAAACACATCACTTTAGAAGTTTTTTCAAGACAGCGCGATGAAAATGACTGTTCGAATATTTTGACGTTAATTTTTACGTTTTCCGTGTGACGCTTCCACGACGCAACATCGTGCGCGACGTCAAGTATAGATTTGGCCGATTAAAAAGATTTTCTGCTTAAATATCAAATAATTCCACTATTTGAGTTTTTGTTTCCATGGCAACAGAATGAAATCTTTCAAAACTTCGGACCATCTCTTAACTGAAAGAGCATAATGTAGTTGTTCAAGTGAGCACTTGGCACTAAGTATTGATTAATGTTGTGTTAATCATAATCCCGTGAAAGATTATTAAATACGTTCAGTTTTACTTATATCGTCAGATACACATTTTCGTGAAAATTTGTTTTGTACATACATTTTAAATTAATATTTTACCACTTTTTGGTCAACCCTCATTAAAATAATTTACATTTCTATGATCAGGAAGGATTGAATCATCAGAAAATGCGAAAAGAAAAAAATCGAAAAAATATGTGATAAGGGAGAAAATCGCAGAGCCTGGCTCATATTACATAATAAAAAACACACATACAATGATCGTGTTATTTCCGAAACAGCATGGTTATCATAATCCTTTAAATGTTTCCGGAAACGTCTTATTTTATATGTATACTAGTACTTCAATGTGAAAATATTCATACCAGAAACATGTTGTAGCGTTTATCGCATATAATTATGCTGTTCATAAATTATAAAACTGAATAAGCTACTTTAAGGAGATTAAAGAATAAATAATAATTCCATTCCTTCTGGTAGCTTTGGTCTTTCATGCATCATGGATCAATTAAATTCAAGTCACCTGCATTTTTTTATACTGTGAACAGATTAAGTTCTCAGTTTTTTTTCAATCGTTTACGATACTGTATGTGTTTATTAAATTATCAGTCTTTTACACGGTAAATCAATTTAATTCTCAGTCTTTAACACTTTAAATCAATTAAATTTTCAGTCTTTAAAACTATAAATCAATTACATTCTCAGTCTTTAACACTATAAATCAATTAAATTCACAGTCTCTAACACTGTTAATCAATTAAATGCTCAGTCTTTAATACTATAAATCAATTAAATCCTCAGTCTTTAACACTGTTAATCAATTAAATTCTCAATATTTTACTCTATAAATCAATTGAATTCTCAATCTTTTACATTATAGAATGTATAAAAAAGTAACAAGTAAAGCAAAACGAATGTATAATAACAAACAACAACGCGATTTACAAAATGCACCACAGCGAAATTACAAACAGTTTTGGGATTTAATACGCAAGTACAAGGGCAAACCGAAGAAAACGTGTAATATTTCTTCTACAGAATTTTATAATCATTTTAAGGATCTATTTTCGAATACCGATTCGTTTTCCGATGAAGAGGTTGATCATTCGGTAAATGATTTACTTAACCAAAACATCGTTGTTAATGCATTAGATGATGACTTCACAATCGAAGAAGTATATGTAAAGCTATGTAACAAAAGTGCCGGGGATGATATGCTTATCTCTGAAATGTTTTTGGACGCTAAAACATTCATTGCTCCTTTTGTCTGTCTATTGTTTAACTTTATATATACCAAAGGTGTCTATCCAGAACCTTGGACGCGTGGTATCGTAGTCCCTGAACCGAAAAAGGGTGACAGTAAGAACGTTGATAATTATCGCGGTATAATGTTGACAAGCATTTTCTCGACAATATTCTCCTTACTCCTAGACATGCGAGCTAGATCATTTTTAGAAGAAAACAATAAATAATCTTATTGCCAATTTGGTTTTCGTAAAGACAAAAGCACAACGGATTGTGTTTCTATTCTACAATCTATCATTAATAAGGTTCTGTATGCTGAAAACAAGAAATTATATTGTTCATTTATAGACTTTAAAAAGGCGTTTGACATGGTGTATAGAAATGGTGTATGACTTAAGCTATTAGATAGTGGTATATCCTGTAAATTTGTTCATATGTTAATGTCAATGTATACTAGTAATTCTGTTAAAATTGCTGTTAAATCAAACGGAAACCTCTCAGAACTTTTTGAAAGTTTAATGGGTGTTAAACAGGGTGAAACCATATCACCCTTACTTTTCATTATTTTTATAGATTATTTGTCTACTATGCTACATGACGAAAATGCTGATATGTTTAGTTTTGAACATCTACAAATATTAATTCTTTTTGCCGATGACATGGTCTTATTTTCGTACTCGGCAAATGGTTTACAATTACTTTTGAACAAACTTGAAGTATATTGTAGAAAATGAAAAGTAACGGTAAATACATCAAAAACTGTTGTAATGGTTTTAGGAAAGGTTCACGGTGTGATGTTAACTTGTTTTATGACAATGTCAAACTTACTTATGTAAAGAGATTTGTCCATGTTGGTGTTACCCTTTCCGCAAATGGGAAGTTTTACTACACTCAAAAACAATTGTCTGAACAGACATCGAGAGCTATATTTTCCATATATTCTCTATTTGATAACGTGTCTCTCACTATTGATGAAAAAAATTGAAGTTAATTAACTCTATGGTTTTACCTATTCTTCGATATGGTTCTGAAATATGGGGGTTTCATAAAGCTCCAGATATAGAAAAGATATATATTTCTTTTTTAAAAAGAATTTTAAAGCTCCGTTCACAAACGCCAAATATTGTTGCATATTAGAGCGAATTAGGATTGTTTCCCTTACATATATTGAAAATTATCAAATATTGGTATAAAATTGTCAATTTTACAGATACATTATTGCACCAAGTGTATTTATGCTGCAAAAATACGACTATATTAGACTCTTGGTTTTCTAATGTGGTACAATTATTGAATACATTAGGATTTGGATATTTGTGGAACTCTGTTTCGCTCACTACCTCACAACTAAATAGTGTTTTAACCAGACTATATGATCAGGCTAGACAAAACATGCATAGTGAAATATATAACATGTCAAGATTATCTCTATATAAACAATTTAAAACAACGTTCGAAATCAATGTGAAAAATACCTTACTATTGTAAATAATGACAAGCATCGTGTGTCTTTAACTAAACTACTCTGTTCTTCCCACAAATTAGCCATTGAGGAAGGACGAATTTGCAACATTGAACGCCAAAATAGGAAGTGTGTGCTTTGTTCTATGAATGTTGTGGAAGACAAATACCATTTTGTCTTGTTTGTACTTACTATCGTCATTTACGGAGTACTATTTTACCAAATTATTATTGCCATTGGCCTACTATCCAAAAATTTAGAAGATTAATGTCTTAAACTTAACAAGAGCTGTCACTAGACAGCGCGCTCGACTATTCGCAGCCATTTTTCAGAAAAAATATAAGTTCAAAACAGGCCATTTAAAATTTGTATTATATTGAAACGTGAGTTACGCTACTTAGTTGACTACATGGCAATGAAAGCTAATGTACAATGGTTGTTGAGGCATGGCAATTATCTCAACACTGGCCTATTAACAAATATTTGTCAGTGAAACTGATTTTAAGACTTCAAGCGGCACTGTACTAAAAATGGAGTTATTACAATTGACCAGTACCATTGACTAATGATGATAAACAAGTGTTATAAGTTTCAATGCAATATCATAAATAGTAACTAAGATATGGCGTGAATAGAACTTGCATGTAAAACTTGAACCAATAAACTCCTATGTTAAAAAGGGGCATAACTGAAATAAAAAAAAATAGAGTTATTGCCCTTGACTGATACCATTGACTGATGATGGTAAACAAGTGTTGTAAGTTTCAATGCAGTATCATGGATAGTAGCTGAGATATGGTCTGAATGAAACTTGCATGCAAAACTTTAACCAAGAAAATTCTATGTTTAAAAGGGGCATAACTCAAATAATAATCATAATAGAGCTATAACCCATGACCGGTACCATTGCCTTATGATGGTTAGTAAGTGTTGTTAGTTTCAATGCCATAGCATAGATACTATTTGAGATATGGCCTTATTAGTAACTTGCATGCAAAACTTTAACCAAATTTTCTAAGTAAAAAAGGGCCATAATTTGCATTAAATTCATGCAAGAGTTATCTAACATGGTTGATTACATGACAGGGAAAGCCAGTGCAAAGTTTCAATCCAATATATGCACTGGTTATTGAAATATAAGCAAGGTTAAAGTTTTGCATGTAAAACTTTAATCATATGCAACGCCGACGCCGACGCCGACGCCGACGCCGACGAACAAGTGACTGTAATAGCTCTCATATTCTTCGAATAGTCGAGCTAAAAAACTGATATTATGCAAATTAGCAAAATATGTACACCTAACATTTCAAAGGCGTAACGCTTATTTAGATAACCAGTAATTGTTGTAATCATTAATTGGTATATAAACATGTATCGTTATATTCTTTGTACATACTGGGACTATTGTTACGTTATGTATATTAAAACCAGGCTTAGTCTTACCAAAGGGCATACATATTATAAGTTTGATTTAACATCCTAATATAACCATGTAAATGTTTTATATATGAATCTGTAAAATGTAAGAGTTTGTTCAGGACGTTCGTGCTACTTTTAGTCAGTATACATGTACATACATGTTCTTTGATAAGACTATATCCAGATCCCAAGAACAGTAATATAATGGTTGTGTGATGATCTATTCTCTGGCCTTCTCATGAGCCAGTTATTCATAATAATGTCAATCCCATGGTTGCTTTTATTTCATTTTAAGTCATAAATAAATGATATCTAGAAATTCCACTTTAGAGTGCTTTCTATGCCAGTTGTTTTACAATACGTTTGGCTAATACATTGACACAACCAATATAGCACAGTCGGGGATAATGAGATAGCCCTCACAGGTACCATTTTACACCATGGTGGAGTGGAGCTGTTGGTCTTGCTCAGAGATTTTAACCAGTGGTCCAGAGGGAAGTCGAACCCGGGACCTCTCGATCCCGAAGCGCGCGCCCTACCTCTAGGCCACCGCTCCCCACATGTGAGTTACATGTATTCTTGCTGAGGGAAAATAACCAGTGGTTCAGACGGGGGTTGAACTCGGACCCTCTCGATCCCGAAGAGCACGCCCAACCTCTAGGTCACCTCTTATCTACTGATGGTTTCCATAGTATTTAATAGTATTGATAATATAAAGTTAAGTTGATAGGCAAACGTGCGTGTAGAAAACAATATGATCCTTCGACGAAATTTGTAGATCTCTATATTTAATCAAAGATGTTGATTGAAGTTTAAGTGATGGTGGTGTATTTATTAAAGTATAATAGTAAATATGTAATGTATATTCCATTGCTTTCCAAGTACAGATGCTATTAAAGTTAATCTGTATATTCCGTTGCCATGGAAACCAAAAAATAAGATCAATCGTTGAATTGTTACTTATGCTCAACATTTTGAATATTGTCAAGTATAGTATAAAAATAAGCATGAAATAGCATTTACACAAGGAATTTTCTTCTATTTTAGGCTATTTAAAATGTATACAATTATAGTAGACATAATTGGCATCGACCGTACGACATCACGACGCTAACGTCATAAAATGCGTCATAAAAAGCGTCACTAGACCGCGCGTACTAAACGTTAAAAACAATCAACGTCTATGTTTATATTTTGCATTATTTTTTTTCAATAATTTACTGTTTCGCTGAAAAGACGAAACATATAGCTGCTAGCAGGATGGACGATTCATTGCGATAACTAATTAAAAAATATCAGATTAGAATCATGTTTCTGGATATAGATCTAAACTCATACTTTATTTAATTGAAAAATTGTTGTCTTCAGGCAAATTATTTAAATGCGCGGTGTCGGTTTAGACGTTCCTGTCCGGCACTTCAAACTTTGTAGAGTAACATTTTTCCGGTTGGGGGGGGGGGGGCGTAAGAAATTTGCTGGGGTCTAGGGCATACGGTCCTGCATAGGCATAGGAGCGTCTTTAACATTACAACACTTCATTCATGGAAGCGTATTTTGGTTATATCTATATACTGATATATAAAAACTGAGTTTATAATTCTCTGGCAATTTTGTTATTACTTGGTAACTGGAAGTTGATCATTTGAAATAGGGGGACCGGGGGCATGCTCCCCTGGCAAAAAATTAAAAACAATTGATCAATCTGATGCATTCTGGGCGTTCTGAGATACCTTATTTGGTGTTTAACAGAAACGTGCCCGATTTTGAAATCTATGCTTAATGTGAACTAGTTTACGTTAACCTTTAAGGGCTTTATATCTAATTGACAACCTCTAAAAGTAATATAGGAGGTGGGAGTATCTAAAATATGAAAACTATTTATGGAGGGTATACGTTTTCGCAAAGAACGTGTTGACACATTTTCCTAGATTAAAGTGACTTTGCGAGCGATTTTTGATCGGTAAAAAAGTAAAATAAAAATGTTCACGTATGTTATCTGCACTGAATCATAGTTTTACAAAAACTCGCTTTACAAAATTAATGATATTTCGCCTGTTATTGCTTTTGTGTTTAAGAAGAAACAGTGAATGAGGGAGTGGAAATCGATTCAGACCCCTATGGTGAAAAACACTTTATGAATAGAAATATTGTGCAGGTTTGCTGTCATTTCTTTTAAAATGGAGACCATTACAGCGATAATTAACCAAATAAAGATAGATCTTTGAATGCACAAGGTTTAGTAAACAAATTCACCAGACAAGTAATCGATTAAAAGGAGTATAATTGTAGGCCTAAGGTACAACATTTGTATGTAACGGGTATGCATGCTTTAGTCAAATAACAGCCTTTAACTGCATTGTCATTGACATGTCACTGTGCAATTATTAAATGAAAAGATTTAAAAATTTGAAATTTTGAAAACCGATGAATAACAAGATTAAATCAATACACATACCAGGCCTGCTTTTTAGTAATTTTGTGGTTTGAATAACAAATAGAATATTTCATGTGAAATTAAAGTAGAGCTGGATCATATTACCTCTTACCTTGGAATAATTTTCACTTCGGGGGGTTCTTTCACCGAAACACATAAAACATTAGCAGGTCAGTCTTTAAAAGCAATCTTTAAATTGAGAAAATATTTATACAGATTTAATGATATAACTATTGAGCACTCGCTAGAATTATTTGACAAATTAGTTAAACCAATTCTGTTCTATGGTTCCGAAGTATGGGGATTTAGTAAGGCACTTCCTATAGAAAGAATTCATACTATGTATTGTAAGTCCGTTCTACGAGTCAAAAGTAATACACAAAATGATTTTATTTATGGAGAATTGGGTCGAACAGATTTTCATTCTCTTAGAATTTTAAGAATAATTAAATTTTGGTTAAAAATTGTAAATTGTACAGACAGGAAATATATTAAAATAATTTATTCACTTTTGTTAAATGATATAGAAACCAAACCAAGATTAACTAATTGGGCTTCACAAGTCAGGGATTTTCTAAGCAGGTTAGGTTTTTATGAAGTTTTGCTAGCTCAGGGCGTAGGCAATCAAACTATATTTTTATCATTGTTAAAACAAAGATTAACTGATACTTTTATGCAAGAATGGTCGGGTCGTTTAGATCTTTCATCACGTGCTAGGTTCTTTAGAGTATTCTCAAGTTTTAAGTATAGTTCGTATCTTGAGCATGTTAATATTAAGAAATACCGCATCGCTTTGACTAGGTTTAGACTATCAGCACATAGACTTAAAATCGAAACAGGTCGCTGGAATAACACCCCTTTGAATAACAGATTATGTCCCTCTTGTCAGAAACTAGAAGACGAATTTCATTTATTATTTGAATGTAACTTATATAACACAATAAGGAAAACATACATTGGACAATATTATTACCAGAACCCGAACATGTTAAAAACAGAACAACTTTTGAATTCGGAGAACGTGAAAATCGTCAGAAATTTAGCCATGTACATCTATAATGCATTTGAAATTAGAACCCTGTTTACAAGCAGAACTTAAAAGCTTCAACACTATTTCATTACTATTTTACAAGCATTGACTCTTTGAACGCATTTATAAATGTGTTAGTGTCTAAGTCTAAAACTCTTTGAAAATAAGTGTCTCATTATAGCTAAATTAGATGTTACTTCGTATTGAACTACCGTCATATATGTAGTATAAAATTGTATGTTATTTCAATTTAAGTATGATTATAGTTCAGTTTAGTTTGTTATCGCATTGAAATGTCATTATAGTATAGATTCGTAAGCCTTAGCATAGTACATTATAAAATAAGTAGTATGTCACGTGTTAAAGCTTATTTCATGTCGAAATGTCGTATACACTTTATGTCTTTTGTATTACATATGTCGTGTACAAGTTAATTCGTTTATACTTCATGTATATAAAAATTATGTATTTATTTGTTTACATGTTTAGACGTATTATGATACTGAAATGTCGTTTACAAAATATATTGATTGATTGTATATGTATATTTATTGGATGATGTATTACTGCGATTTATAACTTAGAAACATAATAAGATTGAACAATTGCATATTACATGTATTAATGTCACGTGTATTAATTAAAACTACTGTTTAAAACCTCAAGCATTATTGACATGTTGAACATTTAGATGCCGCGTTAATTATTTATTAATCGTTAATTACCATGTATTTCACTTTAGAGCTATTTTATAAAATTATATTGTAGTAATATTAACAAGAACGTAACTATATTATGACTTTACTATGAATATTTAGGTGCAAATGGAATTGATCATTTTTGTAAACCATGTCCGCCAATATCTATGTACTATTATATTCATTGTCGGGTCATGGGCTTATTAGCTTACACCAGACTGCTGTAATTGTATATGTGGAATTAGAAATAAAATACATACATACATACAATATTACTTATGCTACGGTCACATTTGCCCTACGAGCTCCGTACGAGCTCCGTACGAGTTGATTTTGCTGAACTCGCACGACGTCCGTACGGAGTCCGTACGGTGCTCGTACGGATATTGATACTCGTACGAGTATCGTACGGATTTTTTCGACTCGTAGAGGTCTCGGCGACATGGTAAAACTTTTTCACCGAGCTCCCGAGTTGTCTACGAGCTGTCTACGAGCTGTCTACGAGCTGTCTACGAGCTGTCTACGAGCTCGTATATATTTTGAGTCAGACGTATTTCGCACGGGACTTTAACGGTCAACGTCATAGGATTAGTTAGTGAACAGTATGACAGCAGTTATGTCAACAATGTTAATTGTCATGTGTATGTAACAATATGTTATAGACAATATATTGAAATGTCGACACATTTTTCAATATCGAATTGATGATACATGTGTTTAACTGCTATTGTGTCAATGCTGCATCTAAGGTCCGGTACAAAGATAATTTTAACGAAACAAAACATAAATTAGGTAATGAAATCCAAATTTTATACATACTTATAATTATGCCGTTAAATTTTAACATTTGCTACTTTTTTAATATATCTTTTAATATATACAAAACAAATATTTAGTGTAATGATTACATTTATACAAAAAAAAAAATGACTAAATACTTATTGCCTATGTTTGTTTTGGTTGAAGCTGAGGGGAAGGAATGATTGGTTAGCATATCCAGAACGAAATACAGGGTGCTGACAGAATTACTAATGCATGTAGGTCTATGATTCTAGGTGGCCGGGTTTATCCATGATGTGACAAGTCTGGTCACACAATATGGCATGTTCGACACCCAGTAATTTTATATGTCATTGTTTGTATGATTGTTTATAAAATAGAATCAGGTATGAGCAGAGGTCTTCAGGGAAGACTGGACTTTCCCAACCGAGTTGTCTCTTAACATAAAGGTATTGATGTTATATTATAATAATGACGCTACTAGCTTTTGAAAGAAGTATTTAAATGATTTTAAGAAGACTCAACATGTAAGTACGACAACAAGCCTTTTAACATGTGGTATAATCAACCATTCGGGTGACACTCAGACATTGGTCGCGTGGGTAATTCTCTAGAATATGGATCGACAAGTCAATCAAAGGTTTTAATCTCGACCGGGACATATGGTTATTCGGAAATCATTTCATTGTTTCCACCCAACTAGAAATGGACTAGTTGGTAAACTCAGAGGTGGTCTAGACCTAAAACGTTATAGAAACCAAGCTGTACATTCGAAAAGGCTAGGGGTCCCACATGCCGTTTAACATTCTGTCTCTTCCATCCTCCCGTGTATACGATATGTACCCGATGATTATTGATGATCGCGCAGACACCGATCGATGAGAAGCAACACATATTTTTAATATACTTTAAATGACCCTGGCCGCCGTCACCCGATGCTACACAATCCCCCGATCTGCAGCATGGCAACGTTCGGCTTCAGTTAAATTAGCCAAAATGTACGCCTACCGTTCATTGTTATATGAAGATGTCCAACCGGTTATTTTGCTAGGTCCGACTAGCACAAGAACATAAAATAACACAAGATGTACTCATCTCCTAATTGTAAGATTATTTTTTAACATTCCAGAAGCCTGGACCCCACCTCACCAAACCTGGATCCGCTCATGCTCAATGTAAAATGAATTGACATGTCCGTGATTCGCGTGCACATATCTTATGTGTACACATATAATATTTGTCTATACATCTATGTGTTCTTTTTATCTTTTAGTTTATGACAACTGTGCAGTATACATGTATTCCATGTACTTTAATGCATATACTCATCGTACTATAATAAACTCTATGCACGTATATAGCCTTGATCGTTCAATGTCGATCAAGAAGTAATTAAACGTTTTTTCCTTGCATTTATAAACATGACATGAAAATTCCATCATTCTTTAATAATCTAACATATAATAATAACTAAAAATAGGTCATGTCAGCTTCCTTGTGAGTTCCCTACTTCAATAATACCTACGAGCTCGTAGACTACTCGGGAACTCGGTGGAAAATTTTCACCGAGCTCCCGAGTCCTCTACGAGTTACGAAAATCCGTACGATGCTCGTAAGAGTTTACAATGCCCGTACGGACCCCGTACGGACTCCGTACGGGCTTGCTAAATTTCGACTCGCACGGAGCTCGTACGACTAATGTGACCAGGCGAAATTGAAATATGTCGAAAAATAAAATTCTTCTCGCACGGAGCTCGTACGGTCATCGTGCGGACACCTTACGGACACCGTACGGACATCGTAAGAGTGACTTGCGAGCTGTGATTGACCTACGAGTACCTTGCGAGCCCCGTACGATCTCCGTACAAGCGCCGTGCGATCTCC
This sequence comes from Spisula subtruncata, assembly GCA_963678985.1. Taxonomy (NCBI): domain Eukaryota; kingdom Metazoa; phylum Mollusca; class Bivalvia; order Venerida; family Mactridae; genus Spisula; species Spisula subtruncata. The sequence goes on along the minus strand of OY787664.1, from coordinate 51,829,721 downwards.
GTACGAAGATTACGATGTCCGTACGGACCTCGTACGAGACATTCTCTTTTAATCGTACGAGGTCCGTACGAGCTGTGACCAGAAGCTAAGAACCTAAAATACCTTTAGGATTTCAAATATTTTGAACTCGTAGCCTACTCGTACGAGTTGATAAATTCGTACGGACATCGTAGGGCAAATGTGACCGTAGCATTAATAATAATAAATTGTTTGACATTGATATATATATCTTTATCTAGGCAGGTATATACCGGAGGCCGGAGTTGCTACGGTTATTCCCGGTTTCAGTACAGTGTCGTTACGGTGAAAGGCGGCAGCGCCCCAAAAAGGTCCGGTTTGATCCATGTTGATGCCGGTGATTTTTTAGTGACAGCTGGAGGTGTCCCGGCGATCGTCAGAGTTGCCCCGTTATACCATGGCTGTGTCCCGGTGACACGCCGTTGTTACCTGGTTGTCACTGGAGATCATTTATAAACTAGGGAAAAGGTGGATTTGAACAAGGATAAACTACGTGTGAAGATATATCACCCAGCACATTGCTTTCCAATGTCGACAAGAGTTGCTAGAGCTTTAGCTTTGAAGGACACCAAACCAGAATGGTGGACGAATAAAGGTTTCATCGACCATTGTATAATGCGACAATAAATTTGAACAGATATCAACAAACGCTTATCAAAATAGTACAATGCATACTTAAACAAGGCTTTATCACAATAAATGACGATACCTCCCACATGAAAACAAATCACGGAACAAAGTTCTCTAATAATTTGTGTTTTCTAGACGCGTTATATATTTACAATTTTTGTGTGCGTCAAAGAAATAGGAGTTTTAGCATGACATTCAATGAATCACAGGTACAAAACGTTATGAAAATCCCACCATGATATTCTTCCTTCAACTGGTGTAGAATCAAATGTTCTACTCTCTGATTTGCAGAGGATAGACATATTTACGTTCAATACGTTGGCTGTGGTGATATGTAACACCGGACATGTTTGTACATAATAGCTTCTATTGTGAGCAACTAAATTAAAATTGTAAACTGCGTACATTGCTCAGAAAAAGTTAAGAATGAATTTAAATTTTGAGAACAAATTTGTTAACAACCGGTAGATAGTCAACTATGGTACATGTACATTAATTGTGTATAATTGTTCATGCTATGTTACTCTTGTATATATTTTGTATTCTAACGTTATAATGCGTATCATGCTTCGTTTACTTATATTTTTTCGTGTTCATGTTTTCTTGCCCAGACCTTTTTAACATGCTATATTGCTGGCTTAGAATGAGAAGGTCGTAACTACAAAATCCATATTTTGAGAAAACAAGAAAAGCTGTTTGATATTTACTCTTTACTAATGGTAAAACAAGCTGTTCAAGCTGAATATCGGTCAGCATGACAATTTCTGATTTTCATGAAAATAGGCTCATTAGAAGCGTCTTATGATGAAGTATAGATTTAAAATATGCACTAGTGTATTAAGGTCGTCATTTGTGGTTCCAAGGGGGGGTGGACCCGGCGTATCCCCCCCCCCCCTAACATTGCCAAAGTAACGTTTTTAGTATGTCTAAAACAGTATTTTAATATGCAACATTCTGACCAAGTTTCATGAAGATTGGATCAAATTGGTGACACCTAGAGTGTACACAAGGTTTTTCTTAGATTTGTCCTATTGACCTAGTTTTTGACCCGACATGACCCAGTTTCGAACTTAGCCTAGACTTCATGGAGACAAACATTCTGATCAAGTTTCATGAAGATTTAATCAAAACTGTTGTCTCTAGAGTGTACACAAGCCAATTGTTGACGGATGACGACGGACGGACGACGGACGAAGAGTGATCACAAAAGCTCACCTTGTCACTATGTGACAGGTGAGCTAAAAAGGGTCATCTAATCTACTGTTGCTGACCAACCTGGATGTCAAGTTTAAAGATCCTAGGGCAAAGCGTTCTGAGTTATTGAACGGAAACCATTTGGTCTTCCGTACAACAGACCGACCGACAGACATGTGCAAAGCAGCATACCCCTCATCAAAGATGGGGGAAGGGGACATAATTAAACTGGGGCCGTTTTTAAAAATGATGTTAGGATATTGCTTTGTTTGAGTATAAGTAAACAGGGGACAGACCAACACAATTAAACCAACACAAATGTATTTTCATGTTTATTTATAAACAATAACAGTTTAAAAAGTTGAATTTAACATCCATGAGTTTGTACAAAAATGACAATTAGGTACAGTGCAAAGATATTAACCTTACCCTGAACGTAAATCATGAATACAGTGTAGTACCAGGTTACTGCATTGAATATACCAAATTTCCATGAACAAATTTGGCATTATCAGTGTTTTAGTTGAGTGTTTGTTAAATACATGTAACTTCAAAATATACTTATTTCTAAAGTTCTTCATATCTATGAAAAGATACAACCATGTTAAATCGATGGCTTAGTATTAGAAGGTCGTAAGTACCAAATCGATATTTTGAGAAAACATGGAAAAACTGTCTGACATTTACTCTTTACTTATGGTAAAACAAACTTTACAACTTTATTTTGGTCAACATGACAAGTTCAGATTTTTATGAAAATGGGCTCATTTGAAGCGCCTTGTGATGCTTATTCTAAATATGTATGAATCATAAAAGGTCGTAAGTGACACTTACGACCTTCGAATTCTAAGGCATCGAAATATAGACACAAAATCAGCTGTTTAATTATCATTTAGAAGGTATGAGGATTAGGTTAATATCTCTGCACAATACCAAATTGTAGAAATCCCAATACACAGCTTCACAGTTCATCTCTGTATTATGATGGAACTGAAAACCAGTATAAAGCACAGAGCCCGTATTCATAAAGCTCCTCAGGAGAAAATATTCCTTAGGTTGATAATTTACCGAAGGTTTTAAAGGAATTCCCTTAGTTTTATATGATTTCACCTTAGATATCTGAAACCTTCTTAATGATGTACTTTCAGATTTCGAAGGTGAAATCATATAAAACTAATGGAATTCCTATAAAACCTTAGGTAAATTATCAACCTAAGGAATATTTTCCCCTTAGGAGCTTTATGAATACGGGCCCAGACCCAACTAGGGATACACAACCGAACTAGGGTCAGTATTTATAAAGCATCTTAAGTGAAAACTTAGAATTTTCTTAAAATTTTAGATTTTCCTTAAGTGTATCAGCTTAACAGGAAAACCAATATTAATAATTATTTACATTGTTTAAAAAAGTATTATGTAGAGCTACAGTAAGCATATAGAAAACATGAGCTATTTTTCGTTTCTTGTGAAACATGGGCAGCTCAATATTTTCACTTAAGTCAAAATATTTTTTTAAAGTTTTATAAACTGCTTTATAAATACTGGCCCAGTTATATTCAAGTGTTATGGTTGTTTTCAGTTCAGCCGAGCTCCAAAGCAATATGAACACTGTCCAAAACCTCTTAATTGAGAAGCGATGTATTGGGATCTCTACTATGTAAAATCAGATTCAATCCAGATGCTAAAGTTAATATCAATCAATGTTATACCCTTACATCTCATTAGCAACTAATGCTGTAAAATCATTTAATGTAATTTTCGGACAGTTCTTCCTTGTTCTCCTTATAGAGACATAAAGAAATGTAATAAAACTCTAACATTCAACATAACTGATCATTTATCAGTCAACACATTTAAAAATAATCTTAGTCCATGGAAGTTTTAAAATACAATTCAATTTTGCACAGGAAAAAATACAAAACAGAAAACAATATCACCTTGTGTTAAAAAATAGTGACTTAATGTGGTGATGAAAACATTTCAAGAGACCCATTAATTTTTGTTTTATTCATATGTGTGTGCTTTCACTGTTATTCCATAAACATATAATAATTAACATGCCTAATGATTTGATGGGAATAGCATGAACTGTATTAACAGAGTCTCGGTTAAATTTTGTTTGTTAATCCATTTAACTCATAAAGAAAATAATATCACTGGTGTGACATGTTGCATTCATGCCAAGTACTCCTTTTAAAGTGGAGTTACTCCTATTTATTGATTGGGCCCTTAAATCCTTAAAAGATTGGTGATGGAAATGCATGAGTTTTTCTGAGCTCAAACTTTCAACAAAAAGTAATGAAAATTATATATGTAGTATTCCCTAATTTTTCTTGTATGATAATATCATGCATACTTTATGAAGGGAGTTAAAACAAATACTTGTGATCATTTACATAATTTGAACAACAAATGTCATGTTCCAGTATGTCGAAGATATGCACGAGATTTGATCAACTTGCATGCAAGCCTGCACGAACACGAATACGAGACTAAAATGCACGAGACTCATAGATGAGGTGGGTAATCTGGCATGTATGTATTGTTACAATACACAACCAAATCAAGTGTTAGGTACTGCATAACCACATCTGATCAACTCTTCATTAACATTTACATCCTGCAAAAAAAGACAACAATATCTTAATGTTGTACGTTTATAGTATGACTAATCCACTTACACTGAATTCAAGCTCCAATAAGATACTGTAAAATCATTTAATTACGTTGGGACGAAATTTCATGGTTTTGGAAAAAAAGACAATTTCGTTGGCACTTGAATTCGTGGATTTTGCATTTCAGGTAATAAAACAAGGGTCAAAATTAATGTTTGTTGGGATTAAAGTTTGTGGTTGAAGGTGAACCACGAAATTCACAATTTAATCCCCCACGAAAATTTATGATTTTACAGTATAGCCTAATTACCTCCCATTGGCTAATTCCAACAATGATGTACCTGTGTAACAGTCAGTTTTATCCCTTGGCCAGTTTATCGCCCCAGGTTTAGTTACGCTTGTTTTTTTTCAATTAAAATTAACAGAAATAAACTGACTTTATGAAAATGTCATTTTAAAAGTTCCTTGCTGACAGATAAATTTTCACCACAGTAATGTAAACATATACTTCATTTCATTGAGCATTATATTCTTCCATGCAGCTGCCATTGGTACAAAGGCATTATTCACCATACGTGGAAAAGTTATCAATTGTTCATGGGAAAGGAAATTAGTCCCTGTTGTCAAAAATTATGCAGGGAAATAACTGATGTGGTCACATGATCATTTTTTTATCCAACCAGAAACAATGAGAAGTCAATGTAATACAAACCTTGTCCCCATTTGTGTCAACCAACAAAAGGTGTGGAATGGCACCAGAATATTGAGTTGCCTCGGCAACAATTACTTTCCATTTAGCACAGTGAGTTAAAGTTTCAAACTTATCAAAAGCAGCTTCAGACCATTCTCCTGAAATTATAAATTGAACAAATTATATACAGTGGGGAGTGGTGGCCTAGAGGTAGGACAGGCGCTTCGGGATCGAGAGGTCCTAGGTTCAACCCCTGTCTGGACCACTGGTTAATTTCTCTGAGCAAGACCCACATGCTCCACTTCATCATGGTGTAAATGGTACCTGTGAGGGGAGTATCTGTTCCTGGGCGCCACAGATTGATGTTGGCTGCCACACCACAGGAGAGAAATAGTCTCCCCAGGGAGACACAAGTGTAGCTTACCCCAAAGACCAGGGGAAGTTAAATGTCAAAGGGTGCTTCGGCGGCCTAACCGCCCTAGAAAAAAAGGTAAATTAACTTTTTTTACAGTAAAACCTCTCTCAAGAGCGGCCCTCTGTATAGCAACAACCTCTGTATAACAACATCTTTAACATAAAATTTATTTCAATTTCAGAAACTGGGAGGACAGAAAAAAATAGCGACCCAATAATATATAGTATTTATATAGGCTGTTTTTGGAGCGAAGCAAACCCGAAAACAATATATAATGTATATATCAGCAGCTATTACAACTTAAAAAGCATCAATATATATTTCTATTTTCATTTAGAAATTAAAAAGTAGGGATAATAGGGCTGTAGGACAAAATAGGGCTCAAATGAAACTGTAGGAACAGTAGGAATAATAGGGCCCAGTAGAAATTCTGCACATACTCACCGTTAGGTTTGACCCCTGACAGACAACATTCAATGGCTTGGAATGGTAAGGTAAGGAACTCTTCTCTGTAAAACAAGAAACAATACACAATTTAGACAACAATAATAATCAATGTTTATTTTCAACCATCTGTGGAGAAATTACTGGTTCCTTGTGAAATGGTCAGATAGTATTGGTTAGAATACAATCCTGGAAATCAGGTAAGCTAAATCTGCTGCAGTATAATTAATAAATTATTGAGAAATAAACCCCAATAAACTAGTCACAGCAGAATGGCAAGCAAAACAAAAGTCCCATACCAGTTTCAAACCATGACCCTTTAAATTATCTTAAATGTTTCTGTTACCATGGCAACCATGTTTTTTGTCAAAGCAAAAAAGTAATTAACATATTTCATATCAAGATTGAAGATAATGCACCAGTCAATATTATGCCTATACCCTATATCCCCCCTCCCTAGGCGGGTATAATATTGACTGGTTCATAATAGTCTGGAAAATGTGTATAGCTAGTTTACGATAGAAAAAAATCGTGTTTTTTAAAGATTTCTGAAAATCTATTCATCAGATTTTGGTAAAAAATTACACAGGACTACAATAACTTCCTACCTAGTCCTATTTTGAATTTCATAATTTTTAGTCACCAATTAAAAGACATTTATTCTTTATTACATATTGAAATTACATGCATATTTACAGTTTAACGCAGGGAAGTAATCTGGTATTCCATTGATGATTTACTATCAATATTTAACTGTTACAATCCGTGATCAGCAGGATTGAGATTGCTGTTATTCGGTTTATTTATGTGTGTCGCTCGTAAACAATGTACAGCAATAACATGTATTTCGTCATATTCACAAATTGGCTGTTACAAGTATCACGTCTTCTAACTTGATATTTCATACAAAACTACAAATATGTTACATAGAACTTATGAACAAAACTGTTTTAACTAATTTCTGATGTTGCTGAAATTTCAGTGTGTATTAGGTAGATATATTGTTATGCGCCAGGGGTTCTCAACAGTTGACTCGCTGGTAGCGTGGCTAAATATCGCACACTATAGTATGCATGCTTTTCTGACTAATTATAACACTGGTAGAGTGACTCTATATGAACACCTGACTTTAAAACGCTTTGCGTTTCAAAACCTGGTTATCTATATCTGAGCAGGGTTTAAGTATACTGGTTAGTTGTATGAAAATGGTAATATGTGTGTAAAATGTAAGCATATGTATGGATCCCAGCACATCTATAGACACCAGGCCAACCAGTACTTGTCTTTACAGCAGTAGATCTCTGCACATCTGTAACCTCCAGGCCAACCAGTACTTGTCTTTACAGCAGTAGATCTCTGCACATCTGTAACCTCCAGGCCAACCAGTACTTCTTGAACTGTCTGTCAGTTCTCAGGATGTCTTGTACTTGCACAGGAACTCAGCATCAGCTCACAAGAAATCAGCATCAGCTCATCTGCATGTGTGTGTATGTGTGTGTGTGTTCATGTGTGTATGTACCTGCTCAGATGGGGGGGGGTGGTCTCCACGGGACAGTTAAGGATAAGATGGTTTAACAAGAATGACTGAATTTAATATTCACTTAACAAGAATAATCATACATAGAACAAGTCTAGATTTCAATGTTACTGTGAGTGCTTTGATTATTCAAGCATAATTTAGTGATTTTTGACATAAAGTCTATCAAGCGGACTCAAAAGTATAAATTCTCACAAAAATCACCAAAGTACTTATTTAAGCTCAAAAATCGCTAAAGACTCAATAAAAGGTAAAAATACTGTTATTTATCAACTCAGACGTGAAATTCTACATAAAAATGTCTAAAAATAATTAAATAGAGTTTTGCCTTGAAAAAATTCTAAAGTGTGGAGACCTCGAATGACGGGAGCCTCGCCTTATATACCAGACAGCTTGCGCACAAAATTCTGTAGCACACAAAATGTGTACCACAAAATTTTGTGCGCAGTACACAAAATTCTGTGGTACGCAAAATGCGTACCACAAAATTTTGTGCGCAAATCCCGAATCTGATTGGTCGAGAGCTGCACACATAAAAAATTTGCGTACTGGCAACCATAGAACACCTTCCAAAATCTACAATCAACCACAAAACACATTAAGACATCATAAAATCGGTCTAAATCAATGCAATGAAATTAAGTATAGGGGCCTCTGTATCAAAACGCCTTCAGCAGCGGCCGTGGTATACAGGTTTTACGATATTTCAACATTTAGGGGTGTCCGACCGTTGCTACGGAGAACAAGTTATATGCGCACCGTTTCCGGTTGTTGAAGTTGACGCCAAGGACGAGCGAAAAATCGCTATAATGCAGGTAAATATCCACCAACGTGATGAGAGTACTTGATTTTCAAGGAATAGCATCATTTATACATGTACTGATCGTAAAAATACGACTATAGCAGCCTCCGTTGCTGAGCTTTCTACACGAAAGTAAGTGCACCCAAACCACTTCGTACCCGAAGTTTCGTCCCTAACATTATGTCAACAAATTGAACAATGTTTGTAAATTATACATGAGCGTTAATAGGAAAACATGTGGTCGGTCAAACCTGGCGCACCACAATATTTCATTTATCCCTGTAAAATTTCATACTTGTAGGTGAAGTAATTACAAAGAAATATTTAAAAAACAAGATTTTTTTCTATCGCAAACTAGCTATAGTAAATTCTTAACAAACCTGACAGTTTTAGCACATGACGTATCAATATAAGCGCTATCACCATAATCAACATAGAAGACATCTATCTGTGTGTCCTTGACCTCCATCACCTTGGCACGATACCACGTACTATCATTCTCAAATGGAGCAGCAACAATATCACCTTTCTTCACACCAAACAGACTCAACCTCTGAAGAGAATAGAATATAGTTAATTGCCAATTATGGCTCATATAACATGCAGTGTTTCTATTTGGTTTTGAAAACTAGGAGTCCTTTCCCAAAGAACTTAGAAAATCAATGAGTCCCACTACGTAAAAATTAATTATTTTCAAAATTCAATGAGTCCCCAGCCATTTTTTTTAATCAGGGACTCGGGACTCGCTCCAAAATAAATCAATGAACATGGCATGTGAATTACAATTTTAAAACATAATGGTAAATTATCCCAACATAGGTAAATAAGGCTTGATTCTGATTTTGAAACACAAATAAATAAGGCTTTTTAGGGTTTCATCAGTCAAATTCTAAGTGTCTCTTAGTGTTTGAAGAATTGCCTCTGTTAATTAAAGCACACCATCTTCAGAACACTCAATTTGAAACAAGAAGTGATTTCGCTGCTAAAGAGAAGATAAGCAACAAAGGGCCATAATTCAAGACAAAAATGGTCTAATCACAAAACTCTGACAATATGCACTGTAGGTCCTCATTTTTGTCGTTCTATGAGTTTCATAAAAATACTTTTAAGAAATGTAGGAGAAATTGCACACAGAAGATTCGACAGACAAACTGACAGAAGGAATGATGTCTACCATTACCATATCCCTTGCACCTACGCGGGGATAATAAACACAGTCTTTCTTACAACTGCAAAAGTATTCATTTTGTAATTTGTAGGTATTATTTTTAAGTGCAGGGACAAAAAAAAATCTTTTCAATGAATTTATTTGTTCATCTTGTAACATTCGTCATTGGTAGGTTTTTTTTTTGTTTAACAGTAAGTGGCAGTATGAACTGGTGTAAACTAACGGTACGCTCACCTCACAATATGATACGTGCCGTAAATTTTTCTAACGATTTGGTATATTTTGGTATGATACAATATTCTCTAACAGCAGCTTAAATACTTCAGTTTTTAAGTGACACTGAATTTGTTGCTTCTACAACAGCAATTATAATGTGCCTTTCAACTGTTCTAAATAAATTTCGACAATGTGAAGCATATCTCAATACAATTACAACAAGTGATACATGGTAATTATACATAATCCGTCAGCTGTCGGATGTTTTTGTTGTCTGAATATTATTTTGCTCATAAAAAAGCTTACACCGAACCAAAGCGAAATTTAGAAGTATTATACCGTGAACCATGTTGGACTGCAGTCTGCGGTGTTTCGTGTACCGCAGTATACCATTACAGCCCTAACAGTTTATGACAGTATGAACTAGCGTAAACATGTACATGTATAAAAACTAACCTGCCCTTCGTTCTCATAGAAGCATGTCATTTGTTGAGATAGACGATCAAGCTGTAATGCCATTGGTCCGATAGTTTGTATCCAAAAATGTGACATATCCGCAATAGCAGAAACATAAACTTCAACATATTTTCTCTCCCTGGGAAATGCTAAATATAGATAGGGATCACCGCCACTGGTAGAGTGCCAATCATCCTCAGCAGCTGTAGAGAAAACACAAAAAATATCACTGAATGTGATGAATACCCCCATTTACTGCTTAACATAGTGACGTAGCGTCAGAAATAGTGCAGAAAACATCTATAAGTGTAAAAAAGGGCCACAACTCCCTTAAAATTCCTCTCATCGGCACAACTGGACTAGGTACTGATTAGTCATACTAAGATTCACATTGAAATCTGACAAATTGTTACTCAGAAATAGTGCGGATAAAATTTGTAGGGACCAACCAACCATCAGACCAACCAACCTCAAGCAAGACTCCAATACAGCCCCCATTTACTTTGTAGTTATAACAAGATTGAAGTGAGGCATTGCCAATAACTATGAAAAAGTCTGCTATTAAGAGTGTTGAAATCAATACCATGATCCCCACCACTCCGGTTCCCTGCTGGATCAGTACTGTAATTCCGGGCTTGACCATGTGGTTTCATACAACCATCATCCCCACTGACCCTCGACTCTCTGGTATCCCTGTTTGCGGCAGATACGGCTAATTCTGCTCTTCTTTGATCTTCTTCATCCACTTTCTCTTGTAGTAGACCCTAGAACATGAAAACAGGTGTCAATATGGCCTTTTATTGCTCTCCTGAGTACTATCCCTATCTTTGTAAGGAAAGCTTTGGACCCAGGGAGTTTGTTTGAACATTTAGATTGAGTGCATTTATGTGCAATAGGTCAGTTATTGTCCGAAACCAACCCTTTGCTCAAACACATTTATAACTTGTATGGAAAGTAATCAGCTTGATAAGGATGTCCCATTACAATCAGTCAAAGAATAAAATATTTATGGTTGTTTTGCACTTTTTGTTGTCATCTATTTGCTTGCATCCTGAGCCAAAAGTTGCATCACACATCTGATGTGGTATGTCAGCGTTTTTTCTAGACATTTTGGGAAAGTAAAGGTTACCGGTCAAATTGGTAATTTTTGCATGAAAATCCTGAAATTGGGAATTTTTGTAGGGAAATAATGACATTGGGAATTTTATGGTCTGACTTATAAACTGCTTAAATACCTTTAAATGTTTTTAATAATAACTGTTTATTAAATGACATAAAAGATGATATATTGTTGAAAAAAGGCAAGTTTCCCATGATTTTTCTAATTATTATAGTAGCTTTGCGATTATTTTTTTTCCGTTTTGAGGATTTTTTTACTTGTAAATGGGGAAAAATGGTAATTATTCCTGATTTGGAAAGTACCTTTTATGGGTAATTAACAAAGAAGGTGACAAAACATGTCCACCAATATATAGCAAACAGTACATACCTTAGCCATTAATATTTGTTCCTTCGTTCCTGTAAGAGTTATAAGATGTAGTTGATCAGGGTTGCCATCTCGTGATCTATCTATAATTATCTTACACTTAGATGATCTAGACAACTGACGAACCGTCTCACCTCCTCGACCTGAAAAATTACCAAAAATACTGTAAAATTATTAATTTTCCTGAGGGATTAAATTTCATGGATTTCGTGGTTCGCCTTTAACCATGAAATTAAATCCCATTGAAAAATAATTTTTACTTTTGTATTTATCACCTGAAATGTAAAATCCACAAATTAAGGTCCCATAGAAATGTTCATTTTTACAAAAACCACGAAATTTCATCCCATCAAAATTAAATTATTTTACAGTAATGTAAAAGCATAAATTTTCAAGCACAATAGTTTTTTAATGCAAATTGCAAACCTTAATTAAATTTGAATTAATTAACAATGCAATGCTTTTTGCTACAATATTGGTATAATCAGAATGCTGCAACAAAATCATAATCACGTTGAAAGTCAGAATATAATTCAAATGTCTCTCATTTATAGTATAAGACTCAAATTTTGCTAAGGTTCAACAAATATTCCAAAGCAACTATTGTGGTTCAGCGGTTACTATCGTATGCAATTCATGTTTGGTTTTTTAAACCAGTTGCTGCATGTCATACCCATGGTGGCAGTATCAGTGTTTGAAAAAAAAAATGAAAAAAAATCTGTCACTGACACGCTCATACACTATCAAGGTATAAAGCGAGTATATGTCTATGTCCAAAGATTGTGGAACATCGCATCTTACAATAGGCTTGGTTCCCAACAATAATTACGATACTGTGAGCGCAGCGGGCTGGTAACCAGCGCATTAATAAAAGTTAAATAACGAAAGTAAAGCTGTTTTGCTGTTTCGCAGTTAAAAGATACAATTGAACGAGATTTTCGGTAAGAATGAATATCTTATAGTTTATTTGAATGACTTGTATAGCGATTTTTCTTCAGCGCCCGTCTTTTATGCTGAAACAACGAGATGCAATGTTCCACAATCTTTGGCATATAGACATATAGTACGCTTTATACCTTGATAGTATATAAGCTCAGTGACAGATTTTTTTGATTTTTTTTTTAATCGTTTGCGGACCAAACACTGATACTGCCACCTGTGGTCATACCCTTTCATGGCAAGTTGAAAACAAGGTGATTTTAGTCAACATGTTGAGGAGTTGCTGGTTTCTTGAATGAATGATTTATCAGGATAAAGCCCAGGAAAACTGGTAAGGTGAATCTGCTACTGTATAAAATAAAGTGTTAACCAGAAAGATCTCACAAACAAAATAATTTTCCATGCAGATATTTTGTAAACTTTGAGTAGTGTACTAGACTCACCTATTATTCTACCCAGTGAATATTTGGGAACTTTAAATTCCTCTTTCACATTGACAGGTAGATCAGCGATCATTTCACGTATCAGACACTCTGCTGCTTGTGCCGCGGTGGCTGACCCACGTAATACAAGGTATCGGTCACCTTCACCTTCACCAGCATCGTCCTTGAAGTTCATTCTAACACCTGTACGTTCCTGTAACTGTATCATAAAAACACATTGAATAAAATACATTGTACAATCTAAATACAATTTTACTGCAAACCAATTTAATTTCATGAATAACATTTTTTGCGTATTGTCGATCGTTGGTTATATTCATGACAAGAAATTAATGCGTTTTTAAGTCTCCTGTACGTGGTGTCCATATTGAACAAGTTCGCAGCTACTTTTTTCTAACCAATTTTTACCACAAGCAGAGTCCGAAAAATGAATCGCATGAAATAATTTTGTGGCTAAGTTTTTTTTGCGTGACCATTCAGTTTTATCCCTGCCAAATTGGTCAATGAACTCTGACTTGAGGAAAGGGAAGAAACAGAAATATTGTATAATACAAGGACTTTGGGTGTACTGCCCTAGCTTCTTCTTCTAGTAGCTTCTTCCAAATAAGACTCTCTGGTTCTTTAAAGTGCCCCATGTTAAGCACCAATTCATGCGAAATAGTATACTAACAATACTAGTCACCTTACTTCATAATTAGTAAAAATTTGAACACATGAAAATTACCTCTTTGATATTTGCTCCTTGTCGGCCAATAATGATGCCCACATATTTCCTAGCGATAGGAACTTCTATAATAGTCTGACGTGATGTAACTATAGCCTCCTTATCCTTCTCAGAATCATCATCATCTGCGTGAACATAGAATGAAATATACTATCATTTTATGCCTTGGTTCCACTGAGCATTTTTTTGCCTTGTATAGTCATCGAAATTAGCATGTAATCTTTGACTGATTTTCTGTTTGTGCAAGTAACTTTTCCATAGAAGTAGTTACTTTATGAAGGATTACTTGCCTGAATGGCAGGTAATATTCAAAAGCTAATATCAATGACTGGCCTCGAGAGTCATTGGAAAGAAGGATATCACAAATTTTCTATTTGTAATATTGATTACCCCAAGGTTTCCCCTAGACCACAAAGTCCCTTTTCTCAATGCCTTTCATTGCTCATTTCTTAAATTGGGAATATATCGCCAATGCAAAAAAGTCTCAGTGGGACTAAGGCATTTGATAAAATGACATCAAGGGTTCAGTGAAAAACTATGGTACATGCCTCTATAAATTAGTCTATAAATTGATGTTGTACCATAGTTTTGCACCGAGCCCTAAATGTGTAAAATTTGTATAATCAACAATTTACTCCAGCAAGGGAGCAGCAGGCAGACATAGGGGAATAAGACATTTATTCTTTTTCCCAAATCCAAAACCTTAGAGATTCAACCTTATTACATTAAAGAAACAAAGTATGTACATGGGTACCCAACAATCACGCCAGAGCAGAGATTGCACTGCCTTAAGTAGTGTTTGTCAAAGGTTGATTGATGAATAATGTTCAAATTAATTAATAATAATAATAGTATGTGATATCATTTTTCAGTACAGTGTCTATACTATTACCCTGACTTCCTGATTGACAACTATCATAATGTCAATCAATTGGACTCAACACGACCAGGAACTTGAGTGAAGAATCTTCTCTGCCTTATTTACAATTTTAATTTGTTTAATCTGCTCAAACTCAAGTATTGACCAATTAGTTTGTTTAATTTACTAAAACTTAAGGATCGACCAGGAGGATTATTTACAGTTAAATTAGTTTGTTCAATTAATTTTTTTAACATTTAAGTCTAACTCGTCTTACCATCCTTCCTAGTTCTCCAAAGAAAGTAGAGAAGTCCTAACGCTGTAGGTACCGCAGCCCCTAAAACCACGATCTTCTTTGTTGCACTTAACTCCAACATTCTATACCGGAGCTGAAACATAATTTGTGAAAAATGGCTGATATTATGAAATAATTTTGGGACACTCAATTAAATGTTTTTGGATGGTAGACTAGGTTTACTGTACATACTTCCCTTAGATTTTGGATTCTCTTTTTTAAAGCAGATTAAATCAACTTAGTAAAGTCACATTGTATGAATAAGACCTAGACTGTTACTGACAAGCTGGTCTCTCTGGAGCTGCCACAAATTAAGGGTCCGGTCACAGCAACATGACAAGTTTACTGATGTCAGGATTGTTCAGGTCTGTTGCACTTTAATTTCAAAACAAGATCCTATGCATGTTTCCCTTAGTCAAACCAGTTTGACTCAAGTATCTGACGAAGCTAAAAGTCAGAAATTTAAAAGAAGCTCCCAGAAGACAGCCCCTCACCTAATGTTTCTCTATGCACGGGTAATGCAAGATCGGTTTTACTAGGTGGAATGAGTCCGAATGGCTAGATTTTATCCTCTTACTGGTAGATGGGTGACATACAAAACAACATTATGAAAAAGTCATTTCCCGTTATCGCATGTGGTTTGGAATTGTTGCGTGTTGACCTTTCTTTCTTTCTTCCATGTAATTTGCAGGGCCCACTCTGGGGCATTATCGCAAATATTTAGAGACAGGTGTGAGATGCAAGGAATCTGTGTGTGATACCCAAGCTCATTTCAAATAGATTACTTAATTGGTTCTTTAACGTGCCCTGTGTAAAGCACCGATACACGCGAGACTACCCCTGGGTTTCCTACCAGGATCATCTCTAGTTGGGTGGGAAATACTAAGTAGCGTTGCTGAAATGACCAATGTCCCGGCCCAGAATCAAACCTGGGACCTCTCGATCAGGAGTCAAGTGTCCTACCACTGTGCCACCCTCACCCAAGTCCGTATACGAATTACAATACATAATTACATTATTAACTTTGTGTTGTTGAAACCGACCTGTTATCGAACATTGTTTGATAATTTCCTCATCGCATTTGCAGGATCAAAAAATGCGAAGTGACATCTCAACAAGAAAACATGACAATGTGACACTCCACAACTGTTAGTGTTACACCACCATGATTATTTCGATTGAAAATGTTGTTTATTGCTTTGCATTGTCGAGCATCATATCGCCTTGTCTTGGCATTGTTGGGTTGTCACTGCACATTGTCGTGTGTCGTATTACAGAGACATATTAAATAACATGATCAGGATTCTATATTAAAATTTAAATCAATTTGGAGACTTATTTGTTGGACTTCCATGAACTTGATGAAGGATGAAACTTGTTGAATTCTACTTTCACTTTGAAACTCGAATTGAACGATAAAACGTCGTGGCAGCCCGGTTGAATTGCAGTGTAAATTTCAAAGTGACAACATGAACATGTTTACCTAAAAGAGAGCTATCCTAAACCTCGATGCTTCTCATAATCGGTATAAAAATTCTTAGAAACGCTTCTTTTTAAAAACGTTGCGGAGTTCCTTCCCTTGAATGGATTGGTTAAAATCCAACCCGACCGTTCCGAATTTCACGGACAACAACAACGTATTTAGCACGGGATATTTACGTAAATTAAACGTTATCCTGGCACCATTCGTTCTTCAGGATGCAAAAGTCGGAGAAGGACCACAAAAATGTTCAATCAGCATCGGTATGATAAAATTTTGTTGTAAAACATCTCTGTAAACACTTAGTTTAGTGTAAGTGTAATAACATTCGGATAATAAAAATTCGGACATGCCTAGGTGATGTATCAGTATACTATGCATATTATCTGTCAGCTAATAATTTATGGTTTTTACAATTCAAGCATTGTGTAATCAAGCTTTTATTATAATAATTAGTTCCTTTTAAATTAAAATAGTCAGTAACAGTTGAAGAATTACTATTTATCAAAACAAATTTGTTGCAAAGTATTTATAGGCTTTATACAGTTATACATAACCCTGGATAAAACGCAGACGATTATTGCACACAATTTATACACATGGGGAAAACACAAACAACATACGCAAAGAAGGATTTTCTGATAAAGCAGACAACATAGGTAAAGAGTAATCATTAGAGTATGCAGTATATACCAAAAAAAAGGCAAATATTTCAGAGAAGGTGTCAACTGTCAAGTTTGTATATACGGGTAATTCCCATGGGCGTGTCATTATTCTAATATTTCTGTATTGTAGCTCATAGATTTGAAAGCAGAGTTATTCAGAAAGCAGGAAGAATTCAAGGCACAGAAGTTACAAAACCAAAGTTCAGGATTTGTAAAAGGGAAAACTTCAACTACCAAGAAGGTACACAAACACATGTGATAAGATTTTTTGTATTGTTTTAAAGGTGTAGCATTTATTTGTTTAATCATTTAAGCATTATTTACTGCTTCTAAGAAGCATATTTTGTTCTTCATTAGCATTAGTAATTAAGACTTGTACTTGTCTTCCAAAACAATTAACATTTTATGCTATTAAAGCCTTCATATTCATTAACTTTTAGTTTTATAAGCACTTTAACTTTTGTTAGAAACATTATAAGCTAGCCCTTTATTGTTCTTCGCATGTCTTATTTATTTATAAGCACTTTTACTGTTTTAACTATTTTTTCTGTTCTTCAGAAGCCTTCAGTATTCAGTAAGAAGAATGCTGGTGTGTCTGTGAGAGCTGAGAAAGATTACGAAGAGAAAGTAGAAGAGGAGAATGTATTTGAAAGATCAAGGTAACTGTAGTACTATATTCTTTAAGTACTGTCGTTCTATTATCTACTCAAAACCATACCCACTGAAGAAAACTGGATATGTCATTTACCAAAACCACGTAATTTCTTCCGAGCAAAATTTAAAAACTTTACAGTACTTATAATTATTGAAGATAGACAAAAATTTATAACACATAGCTGCTGCCTTAATTATTTTTAGTTCATTTGTTCATTGCCATTGTTTTGATGTTTAATTACAGAAAAGCCCTGGAAAATAAGGCCAAATTATATGAGAAGATCTCTTCTGGAACTACACTACCTGGTAAGACTTTAGTCATTTAATAATTCTGTCCAAATCTTGCAAAGCATCTTAAATCTCCGCTCCAATTGAGATTCTCCTCCAATCTGCATCTCTATTTAGTTTTGAAGATTTGGTAAGACTGTTATGTAATTATAACAACATGTTTTATGCACATATATTTTTGAATACAGGTACATTGGCCTTGGACAGTAGATGACCCCTATTTAAATAGGGTCACTAGGTCAAAGGCCAATGTCAAACTGTGTCAAGGCCCTGTTTGGGGGGGCATATGTCTCCGACCGCGGAGCTCTTGTTCAGACAAAAATTGTGGTTGCCATGGCAACAGAAACATTGACACCATGGAAACCAGGTTGGGACATCTGTATTGCTTGAAATTATTGTAATTTTGCGGCGGGGACTAGGACTTTTAATCATTTCTTTTGGCTTATGGGTGACATTGTGTGGCCATTGCTCATTGTAGTTGTATTGTGGTGTTAATGATTTCTGCGCTCGGCCGGTTAAGTTGAGTGCTGCCTCCCTGTCCGATTTCCTCATACCTTTTTTGCAATTCCTACTGACTTGTGTTACAGAGGAAGATGGTAGTGGAATGTTTCTGGTGGACTTTCAGAAGAAAGTGTTAGATGATGTCGCTGAGAAACGTGAGATAGAGAGAAGAACTGCAGAGGAGAAAGAAAGAAAAGAGATAGAAGAAGAACAAAGACAATTGTTAGAACCAATACCACCACCGGAAGATGTAGATGAAGAATGGTAAGAGGCATACCTGCCAAGTACTCCTATTAAAGTGGAGTTAATCTTATTTTCGTTGTTAATTTCTGGTTTTCCAAGTTCACCTAACTTAGAACAAAGGTACATTTTTATTAATTTTATGATCTTCTGTCCCATATTTATAACCATTAGAATTAATATATTCCTTGTTTATGCATTTAAATCCCTTTTAAATCACATTGAAGGTGTACAGTCTTTTCAAAGTTAATTGATAACAATGGTAAACTTTAACTTGTCAATCCGGTAAACTGTGTTTATTTAGATTTAACTGTGTATATCTGAGTTAATGAAAGTCCCTGCTATTATTTCGAATGGGATAGTTCCCTCATTAGTATTACTTATTGAATTGACAGTAGGGCTGGTATTTATAAATCATTCTAGTGGAAAAGTTAAAGATTTTGGCTTTACCGGTAGTTAAAACTTTGATATCAGGGTTCTCAAAATGTTTTAACCTAGCATGCCGAAATGCATTACCAACAGGCCTGATAAGGTCCTTAATGCAACTATTTTCTTCAAATTTTCAAAGACCAAGATTACTAGTCTTTGAAATTGTGTATAAATTTTACATTTTCAGCCAGCCTTAAATGGTTTTTAAGCTGTCAATTTGGCCTGCAGCCTGCTATTATTGAGAACGCTTGATATGTGCATATCACAAATTAAATTATTACTGAATATGAGGAAATATGAAATCTTAGGCTTTCTACATAGATGATTTGTGAATTCAACCACAGGCTCCAATCAAATCTTGAGTTGAAGCACTTGAAATTGTAATGTTTGATACATTATGTACTCAGAACCATGTTACAATTTTTGGGTCATGTTTCCATGGAATAGAATCAAATGTTATACTTTGTATCTTGTACAGGGTTGATTATATTGATGCATTTGGTCGATCAAGACGTTGTCTGAGGAAAGATTTACCAGACCTACAAAAACAAGATGTAACTTTGCAGCAAAGAAAAAAGTAACTATATAGTAATCTTTTGAATTCAGGAATTGGTTATTGTTAATCTATTGTCCTTTAGAAGTGGTGAAAAGTGATTATTAGGTTAATGCATTTCATGTTTGAAGACCCATTTGGGTAACCCTGTTTAGGTTTATGAATTGGTTTTTGTGTGGATGGGCTAGTTGATCTTAATGGTGTAATTTCGAATTTTATTTCACCAGATGATCACAGAAATCAATATTTTTATGAGTGGCATTGTGTAAGTTTAATTTTCTGTCATCACAAGTGAAATAAAATTTGAACTTACTTATACTAAATAGCCATGATCCATTGATAGTGTATAAGTTTTTAAAATAAATTTATTAAGTTATAACTGTTGCTATACTTACAGGGATAATGCTGATGGGGACAGACCTAGTTTGTTATCTAATGATATGGCACAGGAAATAGATAGACAGAAATGGGAGAATGAAGAGATGGCAAGGATGGAGGAAGAGAAAGCTGGACCTATACATTACACTGATGTACAACATAATGGTATAGTTCTTCTAATGTTTATTCTTCCGTTCATCCTCTTAAAAGCCTGACTTATACATTATTCCCATGTAGAACATAATGGTATATATGAGACTCTTCTACTGTTTATACCCCATCAGTCTGTGAAATAAGCGCTTGTACAATTGATTTTTTAGTTGGGTTTTCAACTTTCCCTGGTCATTGGGCTACCTTATAAAACCTTCATTGGAGTCTCCCTAGAGTGACTATTTCTCTCCTGCGGGTGTGGCAGCCAACATTGATCTGTGGTGCCCAGGAATAGACACTGTCCTGAGTGTCCTCACAGGTACCAATTTACACCTTGATGGAGTGGAACATGTGGGTTATTTTTGCTCAGAGAAATTAACCAGTGGTCTAGACAAGTGTTGAACCCAGAGCCTCTCGATCCCAAATCGCGCACCCTACCTCTAGGCCACCGCTCCCCACATTAGTAGATGTCCCTTAATGAGGTTGGTTGGTTAAAGATCGAGATTACAGTGACCTTCAACAGAAACTGTAACTGATCAGTAAATGATAACCCGTGACTCATATATGCCAAGTTTTGCTGACCCTTTTGCGTGAGATTAATGCAGGAGATTTCTTTAAAATGAAGGAGACTTTCCATGCTCAAACTTAAAACTTCTATAAATTAAGTTTTTATGCACTTTTCACTAATTTAAATTGTAAGGCAATACCCTACAAGTTCCATGAAGCAATTCAAACTAATATTTGTCAATATTGTCATATGGTTCCAGTTTTCCAAGAAATGCGTGAGATTTGATAAATTTCCAGATCATGCAGGAGTCGAGTCTCAATGCAGGTGACTCACGCATGATGCAGGAGATCTGGCATGTATAAATGACTTTAATGTTTCAGAGATTCGAACCCATGGTGTTGGATACTACAAGTTTAATCATGAGGAGACTGTTCGACAGCAGCAGATGGAAGAATTAAATCAATTAAGACAACAGGTAGGTTTGTTAGTGTTTGATTGAAATAGTCACAAGTATGTGGTCACTGGTTACTGAAAAATCATTTTATTTCAATGGGTTTTGCATTTAAGGTAATAAAAACGAGGGTCAAATAAACTCAAACTTATTGATTGATGGGATTAAATTCTTGGTTGCTGTGAACCCCGAAATCCACGAAATTTAACCCCCTAAAAATGAAAGATTTTGCAGTATCAGAAAATGTCATACATTTAATAAGTAAAGCTTTGCTACAAAATGTTACTGAAAGTGTTTATTACAACATATTGCTTGTTTGTTGCCATTTTGTATCACCTGTGTAATATGCTTCTGTAAAGTCAATAACTTTAATTTAATGGAAATAGATGAGACATCATACATTGTTTCCATTCCTCGTGTTTTTTTTAGACCAAAGATGAAAGATCTAAGATTGAGAAGATTAAGGATAAAAGAAAGGCAGCACTTGCAGCAAGACTTGCTAAAGTTAAACAGCGGAAGAGGGAAAGGCTCGGACTACCAGAACCTGACGAAGGTAGGCTTATTTTGTCTTCAGATAAACTGGCCCGGATCACCCGAAGCATCTCCAGTGGAAATCTCAACTTAAATTGAGATTTATCTAAAATCAGAGTCTGAATAAAAGAAAAATCTGAAGTTGCAGCTATTGAAATTTTTCTGTTATGAACTCAGAATATCATTTCTATTTCGTGATGCTAGTTTTGAGTACAGCCTCAAATAGAATCTCACATACAGAGAATACAAATATTTGAGATGAAATCTTGCTCAGATTGAGATGCTTCTGCAGATGGGGGCCAAGTTTGATTCCAATAAAACTTCACATTCTTGGTACCAAAAATATATGAGAAAATCGGACAATAAAGGCAGCACACAAGTTAAACAGAAAACACGAAAACATCACATACCATAGATATACATAACAACGAATGCCCAACACATACCTGAATAAGAAATCAACTATCCAAGTCACAGGTGTCCAGCTGAATGCCCTTGCTGATTGAACTAGTTTGGGTATATGCCTCATTGAGTATATAAATCAAAGCGCCGATGGCACTGGAAGAACAGGGATTGTTCCTGTCGTCAGAAAAATATTTTCCCAGTCACAAAGCATATGAGGGCATATGCCACCCCAACGCCATATGTATGTTCCAGCATCTAGTTAATACATTATTACCTCTACTGCCTATACTACTCGCAGTATTAAGCGTTGAGCGTTTATCACTGACCGGATGGTAACCTAGCTTACGTAACATAATACAGTGGCTGTCTCAATATATTTACCAAGCTTCCTGCAATAAAGTGCTAAGTTATCATGCAACATTATAAACACTTTCTCGGCTAAAGATTAGGCGATAAAGTCCGAAGTCATCCCGCGGAATGCGCAAGTGGAGCTATTTTTAGCTCGTAATCATGTCTAATGTATTTTTAACGCTAACACAGAACAGGGTTAAGCACCCTGTTCAAAAATGTACTGGTATATTGTCAGGAATTTATGGTCTGATGATTTATGCTCCTTTCAAAGAATCAACGGTTTTCAAAAAAAAAATCTATGTTGTAGTTTTAATTTTGTTAGTGTGTGAGGTATATATTGAAATATTAATGATATAACATTCATTATTTTGGAAATTTCAGAAGAGAAATCTAATTCTGATGAAGAGATTGGTCCTAAAGTTAGAGAGCAGACCAAGGTTGAACCTGAACCATTAACCAGGGATGATAGTTGGAGGTCTGAGGTTAAATCTACCAGAGATTGGGACAAAGGAAAACAATGTAAGTGTTCCATTTGTATTAAATATCCTGGAAATCTTTGCATGTTACTGGTATGATATTTTCAGGTCTGAGTCAAATTTCAGGTTTTTAAATCCTGAATTTACCTTCTATGTTGATATTATTTTTACTTTCGATGTTATAGATATGCTCAACATTATGTATACAGATATGTGCAATTATGCTGGGACTCAACAAAACATCTTTTTAGCACACACACCATGACGTTCATTTCCATACAGACTCAGGTTTATGGGCCTTAAACTGCGCTCTGTTAATCCATAAGGTATAACATATATTTAGTAATCTATTATATATTGTACAAGGTATTGGTCAATTAAATTATAAATCTTTATCTTTATTTGATTGATTTCAGATTCGATGGAGAAGACTGAGCAGGCGTGGCTTGAGAAGCAGAGGGCGGAACGAGAGAATGAATTTGCCCCGCCCTCTTTCTATTATGATAGCGTACCTAGTACTGCATCAAGTAGTGGAAAGGCTAAGAAAGCAAAACTTTCAAAAGATAATTCTGACCATGTGGAATCTATAATTGGCAAACAGCTTAGTGACATCAGACACAGTGAACCCAACCCACCAGACAATGCTAAACATAAACCTGTTACAAATACTTTAGCGGTCAATTTAAATATACTTCCTCCAAGTTCCCTGACCCCAACTGATTATTCTAGTAATGTATCATCGAGTGCCACCTTTTCTTCCCACAATACTGACAACCAACCTTCTAATGCAAATGAGCACACTTCTCAGTCATATTCCTACCCACCAAACGTCAGTTACGCCCAACCTGATATGTCTGTGCCACCCCCTAATTTAGTAACACAACCTAATCTAACTGGCCCTCCCCCACACATACACCCTAATCATACTATCCCACCTCCAAATTTAAATGCCCCTCCTCCAGGTTATAATGCCCCTCCTCCAAATGTAAACGCCCCTCCTCCAGGTTATAATGCCCCTCCAATAGTAAATGCCCCGCCTCCATCTTATTATGCCCCTCCTCCATATGTAAATGTCCCGCCTCCAAATTACCATGTACCTCCCCCAAATTTTGATGCTCCTCCCCCTAATGTTAATATCGCTCCTAATTCAAGTACCTATCAATCAGATACTCCCCTTATTAAGACAGAAACCATTAAGACAGAACCCGCTGCAGAATCTACTCAAAGTTGCCAAAATGAAACTGTCAGGAAAACATTTATGGCCAAGGAAGATATCATTGATACAAGATTAATGGAAAGTTGTGATTAATTGTGCAAGATTAATGGAAAGTTGTGATTAATTGTGCAAGATTAATGGAAAGTTGTGATTAATTGTACATGATTAATGGAAAGTTATCATTAATTGTTCACGATTAATGGAAAGTTGCGATTAATTGATACAAGATTAATGAAAAGTTGTGATTAATTGATACAAGATTAATGGAAAGTTGTGATTAATTGTACACGATTAACAGAAATGTATGATTAATTGTGCAAGATTAATGGAAAAGTGTGATTAATTGTGCAAGATTAATGGAAAATTGTGATTAATTGTGCAAGATTAATGGAAAAGCGTGATTAATTGTGCAAGATTAATGGAGAGTTGTGATTAATTGTACAAGATTAACAGAAAGTTATGATTAATTGTGCAAGATTAATGGAAAAGTGTGATTAATTGTACAAGATTAATGGAAAGTTGTGATTAATTGTACACGATTAACAGAAAGTTATGATTAATTGTGCAAGATTAATGGAAAAGTGTGATTAATTGTACATGATTAATGGAAAGTTGTGATTAATTGTACAAGATTAATGGAAAATTGTGATTACTTGTGCAAGATTAGTGGAAAGTTATGATTAATTGATACAAGATGAATGGAAACTGGGAAAATTGTGATTGATTGTCTTCTGTTTCTTCTATTTCTAATGTTTTCTGACTTTTGTTATTTTTTGTTGAAATAAAGCATATGAAAGATTGCAATTTATTTGTTGTGTTCTGCTTCATGTATTTGAAAGGAAAGCTTTTGTAGTAAAGTGATCTTGACAAGAATGTTTTGACAATGTTTCCTGTTAGTACACACGAAGTACAAATGTAGCAATTTTTCCTGGAGACTGACTCGTATGTATTCTCAATTTGGGCGAACATACGCATTTGTATGCCTCCTTATCAAAACCTTAGCATTGCCTTTAAACGAGAACGTTGCTTTATATGGCCTTCAAACTTCATGTTTCACTTGCCTAAATTGTAAGTTTAGCAAGACCTGCAATTGTTCAGGTCAGGAAGTTGTCAAAGATCAATGTCATCGTGACTTCTGTCCAGCTAGGAATAGTTGCATATAATGTGGCACAATTTTCAAATACATTGCATCGAATCAAACATGGAGACATTTTTCAAAGATCATATTTTTTATAAAAGATCTGTATACACACATAATGTCAAGACAAACAAAGTTAATCATCAGAACCATTCAGACCACAAATGCATTCGCTGTGCATAGAAACGTTGTTTAACGGAAGTGGCATCCATTTTACCGGAAATCTCGAAGTATAACTGTGACGTCATATTATACTCCGGCCACGTGGTATTGATGTATCTGCTCACATCTAGAGGGTGGTTAGGATCTCTGCAAAATATTTTAAATTCAAGAGTAACAATCGTTAAACATGGTTAAATACATAATACTTCTAAATTATTTACTGTTTATTTGTATGCACACCTGACCATCCGCTTTTAAACGACGTCATTAATTGATGTATGCATGTTTTGAAAGATAACATAGGCCAGAGTACTAAGCATGTAAGTGGAAACCACATTCTTCTGAGACGACCCCACACTCAATTGCTAATACAGGGAGCACATACCACGTGACTTTTTGGCTAAGTTTACATGAAGCAAAAATATGTAAACAAAAAGTTGCATGAGTAGTGCTCAATTCTTGGCTTGAGAGTCAAACATATCTCGTAAAATCGGTCAAAGAATAAGATACTAATGGTTATTTTAAACCCTTTTTGGCTTTTAGACTTAGCCAAAAGGTCACTTGGTAGTTCCAACATGTAGAAGTTACAACCTGATTGTGATAAAGTTTACCCAGATTTAGCGAAATTAGTCCACATGGTTGTCATGGCTCCAGAGACGTTTTTGTCCTGTTCAGGAAACACTGTGGTGTTACTTAGTGGATATCCTAACACTAGGGATATTTCATCACCATGATTAGCTCCTGAAACCAAATTTTGAAACATACTGAAACATGTATAATATAAGTTTGCATTCATAGACCTGTTAAACGCGATATGGTTTGGTCACTGAAACGGGTCTTGTTGCGGATTGGCAGGATATGTACTAATCTACCACGGGCAATAAACGAGATACAATCCCATACGAAAAGCATTAACATAACTACCATTCATATATGCTTTAAGTGAAAAAATGCCAACCAGTACAATGCAGTTTATTGATAATTTGCTGGATGAACAATTCAAACTATCAAATGGTATACATTGTCTGTTCTTAAATACAATTAAAAGTACCCGAAAGTAGTTACAAAAGAGCGACGAATTACAAATTACAAATATGCACTATATGTAGATTGTTTTAAATTGGTAACATTATCAAATATATCTTCAACGCAACTTGTTGCACAGTATGAAACTTAATGGAATGCTTTCGTTCTATGTTTATGCTCCATATTTTCTACCGATGAACCTACTACAATGAATTTATGTAGTACCATGATTGTGTAAGGTAAGCAATTTCAATTTTAAGATATTGCTGGCTTAGAATGAGAAGGTCGTAAGTTACAAAATCGATGTTTTGAAGAAAAAGAACAAGAAAAAGTGTCTGAAAATTACTCTTTACTTAAGGAAAACAGACATTTTCAACTTCAGTTTGCTCAACATGACAAGTTCCGATTTTCATGAAAATTGGCTCATAAGAAGCGCCTTATGGTGCAGATTTCAAATACATGTATGTATCAGTCTTTTAAGGTCGTTTCTACCTTCTCATTCTAAGCCAGCGATATATTCTAACAGAACCAGCATGTTGTCCTATATGCACATAGACGAAACCATCGTCTGCAAGCCATGAATTACAGTTAAGATAGAACTACGGCAAATAACGTTCCGAGAAAGAAAATAGTGCAGCGGTAATAATTTGTTGTCAAATGTTGAAATTTGGTTATGTACGTAAGAACTTAAAATATTATAAATGAATTTATCAAAATAAGATACATTACCATGTATCCAGTTTGGCGTTGGTAGGGCGTGTTTGACGGGCATGAAACTGAACTCGTAAAAGTACGACCGTCCAGTACCATTTGTAGCATGTGCCTGTAACGCTCTTATGGCGGGAGAAAAGAAAATAGCATCATTGGATACTGTCAATGTACTTGATCGTGTCGAGTTGAACGACTCTTGATGATCCCAATGTGTATATTGAAGAGCAACCAGATTGGTTATTATTCCTTTTGTGCTGCTGTCTTTGTGATTATAAACCCAGTCAACTGTATCTGTAAAAACTATCTTGATTAGGTCATCTGGGGATATTTTTGGGTTATTTATGTCCGTATAGCCAACTACAGACGGCCATATTGCAATTATATACAGACCGCCGTCGTAATTGTTTACACCGGTTAGTATGTCGAGCGAGAAGTAAAATTCCCTGGCAGCCGCAGATTTTGGGTTGGTTGTGTTGCCGTATAAGATTTTCTCAGCCGATTCGGGAACAAATACGCCATCGACAGAAGGGTAGAACTCTAATGGATCGTTTGCGACTCGTGGAACTTGAAGTTGATCGGGTGTTTTTGAGCGGAGACATGCAATAGGATCACTACTTGAGCTACAACCGATCCTCTTATAGTACATCTCAGCGTTCGGTTGGTCAAACATTGCCCAGACGGTCAAAGGTGACCCACTCTCCGCTATAACTCTTTGGAAATAACCCTTATTTCCCGGATATAGTGCTTGATACAATGCCGAAGCTGCCCCAGCCGACTGTCCAAATAATGTCACTTGATTTGGGTTTCCAGTAAATGGGGCGATATTTTCATGCACCCATTTGATTGCCAAATGTTGATCCCAAAGACCTTGATTGCCTGGCAGTTGGCCGTCGCTGCTTTGCAAAAATCCAAACATTCCAACTCTATAGTTGATTGTTACAACGATGACGTCAGTAAACGCTACGAGGACGTCCGGGGGATACAGACCGGAAGCACCTTCAGCAAAAGCGCCTCCATATATCCAGATCATAACCGGAAGTGACGTATTGCGCGTGAAGTCATGCGGAACAAACACATTCAGTATAAGACAATCTTCGGTGAAGTTGGCGTAGGGAGATAATCTATGGGTGGCTTCCTTGGAACTTTGAATGCATCCTACTGGATTACCTATCGCTTGAAAAGTACTATTGAATGGTGCCCTTGGAATTGGCTTCAAAAATCTGTTCTGACCTTCCGTGGTTTCAGCATACGGTATGTTGGTAAACTTTGTTATCGTCTTAACTAAACCATCAGCAACGACCGACTCTGTATTACCGGCTATTCGTCCTACGATTGTATCTACGACAACTGGAGAAGTTTCACCTTGACATGTTGTAAACGCCAACAGAAGAACAAACCAGTATTCCGCCACTAAGTCCATTTTAAAATAAATATATAAAGTTCAAATAAATTTACTGAAAAATATGTTCCATAAGAACTTGACCGATGCGTTGATTGATGTTAAAGTTTGTGTATCGTTGCGTTGGAAATTCAAATATACTTAAACATGTCCGTTATCAGTAAATTTAATAGAACAATGATGGGGTGATAATTAAAGTATTATCTCAGTGGTGCTGTAAGGCCGAACAGCTCATACCATCGTGCTGAAGAAATGATTGAAGAATATTCAAACGGTAAATAGAAAAATGAAAGAGGCCCATGGTGTATGCATGCGTTTGTTTTGTTGTCCGTGTGCAATGTGCATTGAACAGATGGTCATTGACAATACATTTACACATTTGCTATAAGTATAAAGATCAAGTGTTTTGGTTAATAAACTTAATAAAACAAACAATGTCAATGTTTTATGAATTTTAATTCTTTGCACACAATATATAAACGAACACAGTAATATAATTATTGTACAACTTCTACAGAATGAGCATGCATCTATCGAACAAATACAGTCGCATCTCCAAGAACAACTCCAATATCATTAATTAAACTCTCATAATTTGTATTAAACTATTTTTGCATATTGGTGCAAGCCCGATATGCTTCATTAATTTTCATAAATTTGTTCAAAATGACGTCATATGTTTATAATGAGGTAATGTTAGAAAATTGACTTTTTTATAAAAAATAATATTCGATATATAATATTAAAACTAGTACTATCACCACTCAAATCTATTTTATTTTCCCTACAAAGGCAAATTTTCAATGTGATATAGAAAAATGCAGACATTCGATAAATAGACAATTGAAACAGCAAAGGTGCTTCGGACACTACATCCTGTACTAGCAGCATTAAGCACATGTACAAAATAAATTATACAGTATGTGTACATAATTTCGTGCCTTCTCATGAAAACCGTGCTTAGTTGAATTCAACTCTTGTATATGTTCTACACAGTCATTTTGGTAAAATTATCCAAATAAATCATCCAACAAATATCCTACATCAATTGATGCCATTATTTTGGACGACACGCAAAACCTGTCACCTTGACGACCAGGAACGATACACCTAGTAATTATTCCAACTGATATTTTACAACTATGGTTAATTGTTTTTGCATCATGTTTTCATTACGCATTATTTTTATCACCTTAGGCTTAAATACTCAAACTGAATACGCATTTTGATAAGCAGTACTCCAAATTTATCCAATCTAACTACAAATTTGAAATTCCATCACTTTAGGCCCAAATACAGACCCGTTTTTACGGAGGCACGGATTTCATGGGAAACAGTCACCAGGATTCAGAGCATCGACATAGACATCAAAAAGTTATGATTTTACGAATTTTTGTGATCATTTTTAAATTTTCTTTTTCTTATAAGTTAAGTTAACATTTTTCTTCCGAAAATGGTGCAAACAATTTTAAAACTTGTATGGGTTAGTGCGCATGCGTCGCTGAAACTGTTAAGGAGCACGGAGATACGAGACAACATCATACTAGTACTGAATACATTTGCAATTACTAGTAAATACATTTTAAATTGCTAGTAGATGTAATACATTTTAAATTACTAGCACTGCATTTTACGTTTCTAGTAATACATTTTAACTTTCGGTATAATTTCCGACCAGAATTCCATTCGTTTTGCCTGGAAACGCTGTTTGACCGACGTTATCCACATATTGGTGGAAATCTCGAAGTAGTTCTGTGACGTCATATTATATTCTGGCCACGTGGTATGAATATATTTATCCACATCTAGAGGTTGGTTTGGGTCACTGGAAGAAACAACGTCAACACTTAAAGAGATATGCAAACAACAGTACTGTTGACTACTTAGTATGTACATACAAACAAATAGGAGAACTCGATATACACCGGTCACGTTCTTGCGAAATTGTTAAATATGTTTGTCCATGTGTAGCCGCATTAAAACGGATTCCAGGCAAACACTAAGTACATACATACGGACGCATGGATTGTTAACTTTGAAACTGACTCTAGACATTGAATTATCCTAGTGTGTGCGTTTTTTGTTTCAAACTTTTAGATTAACAGGCAAAACAAACAGTCAGAACATGAGCATGCTTCTGTTAGAATATTTATGATTGGTCATAGATAACTAGAGTTACTCCCGGTTTGTTGAAAACAAAATGACCGGAAACTGGTGAAATTAAGCGGATTAATTTGTATTTTACCCAGACTTGGCGAAGTTTGTCCACATGGTAGCCATTGCTCGGGAGACATACTTCATATCCTCCGGAAACTGTGTGATGTTAGACAGGGGTTTACCGAACACAAACGTCAATTCATCGGCATGGTTGGCTCCTGTAACAGATGATAATATCACGACACCATTCATTCGACGACGGGCGTTTCAATAGTTCCAGGAAAATTGCTCTATAATGTGTATCGTACGTTCAAATTACTTCAAACTTTGCATTTTAATACAAAAATTCATGACACACATATAGTACCATGAATCAAACGCATGAGGGTGTGTCGTACAACATTAATTTCTATCTAAACTCAAAGTTTAAAGTAATTTGAACATACGATAAACATGATAGAGCACTTTTCCTGGAACCATTGAAACGCCCGTCATAGTATAATGTCACTCTGAGAACAGGCCCGGTGATTATAAACATTGGAGTACGTACTCCATGCTCCAACTCGTACTCCGTACTCCAATTGGAGCATTTCTTAGTTGCAGAAACTGCTGTAACTTCTTTATTACTCAATGGAAACATATGAAACTGGGGTTCATTTTCTTAGTCAGATCATTTGCTACAAGTTGGTGTAGGTTTTGATGTACATTTCTAAAAAGTTTGAGCGTGGAGTATGGAGTTTGAGTATCAGAAAGAGAAATGTTTATAATCACCGGGCCTAAACTTGACTAAATTTATAATCACTGCCATTTCTTTGCAATTAGATTTTAGTATCATTTTACCATGTGAAATCTTATCTGTTTATCTGTTGTTATACCCAACGAATTTGGATACCAATTTATATCAAAACCAATACATTTATAACAACATGAGAGCGAATAGAAACTTTAGCAAAGTCTGAGTTTTAAACTTACAGCATTGGTGAATAAGGCCCGCATTTGTTTCATCGTAAAATATACATGTAGTTTTTATCAACAAATAAAATGGCATACGGGTAATACGTTCACGAAACCATAGGAAAGCAGACCATTGGTGAAATATGAACCATGTTAAGTCGTACAGCAACGAGTTGAGTAAGGTTGTTAGGAACTAGTAGATCACTACCCGGTTGCGTAATGTTTACAATGTAATGTAAAAAAGACTGCGCCCTGGGCTAAAGATATCCGTGGGTTTCATAAATCTGTACCCGGAGTTGTCGTTCCTTTCCAACCCACACATAGTGTGAGAGTAGCAGGAACGACAACTCTTGGTAGAGATTGGGGGTTCATTTGTCTTTCTTAGAGCTACATACAATACAATTAAGTGTCGTAGACGAGAATATGAAATATATACGTACCGTGGATCCATGTCGGCATTAGGATGGCATGTTTGGGAGGAATGACAGTGAACTCGTAGAAATAGGTCTTGCCGCCACCACCACTGCTAGCGTGTGCCTGTGTCGCCCTTAGAGCTGGGGAGAAGAAACCTACGTCACAGGAAATGTTCAATGTGCTCTCACGTGTCGATAAAAACGAATCAGGATCAGACCAGTCCGTGTATTCGAATGTTACTAGACGTTTTAGCATGTCCCTCGTTTGGTTGTCTTTAGGTTTTAGAATCGTATCTACAGTACCTCCGAACACTACTGTGTCCAACTGTTGTCGTGTGATTCTTGGATTATTTATATTCCTGTACCCAATTACGGCGGGCCAGACACTTAGCATGTACAAAGCACCGTCATAGTTGTTCACACCAGTCAGTATGTCCAAGGATGAATAAAAAGCTCTGGCAGCACTTGACTTCGGATTCCCTGTGTTACCAAACAGAATGTCCTCTGCGGATTCAGGAACGAAGTCATTGTCTATCGCTGGATGAAACTGCAATGGATCCTTTGCCGAAGCCGGAAGTTGAAGTTGTTCAGGTGTTTTAGACCGAAGACACGAGACAGGATCACTACTTGAGTTACACCCGACTCTCGTGTAGAACTCAGCAGCATTAGGTCCATTCAACAATGCCCAATTTGCTAATGGTGATCCGCTCTCGGCTATAACTCTGTGAAAATAGCCTTTATTTCCCGGATACAAGGCTTGGTACAAAACCGAAGCGCTCCCAGCGGATTCCCCAAATATCGTCACTTGATTTGGATCTCCAGTAAATGGGGCGATATTTTCATGCACCCATTTGATAGCCAAATGTTGATCCCAAAGTCCTTGATTACCTGGCACTTTTCCGTCACTGCTTTGAAGAAATCCAAACATTCCTAGCCTGTAGTTAATTGTAACCACAATGACGTCAGTAAACGCTACGAGGACGTCTGGAGGATACAGACCGGAAGCGCCTTCAATAAAAGAGCCTCCATATATCCAGATCATAACCGGAAGTGACGTATTGTGCGTGAAATCATGCGGAACAAACACGTTTAGAATGAGGCAATCCTCAGTGGTGTTTACGACTGAAGCTATTTTGTGGGTGGCTGCCTTGGAGCTTTGTATGCATCCCACTGGAGGTCCGCTCGCTTGGAAAGTTTCACTGAATGATTTCCTCGGAATCGGCTTCAAAAATCTGTTCTGCCCTGCCGTGGTTTCAGCAAACGGTATGTTAGTGAACCTTGTGATCGTCTTGACGTTACCATCAGCTACGATCGACTCAGTATTTCCAGCTATTCGTCCTACGTTTGTATCCACAACAACTGTAGAACATTCAGCTTTCTGCGAACCTAATGTCACCACTAAAAGTAATATAACACACTTTCCCAACGCTATAAGTCCCATTCTTGAATTGTTAGTGATCGCGAAAACTGATGAAATTCCCTAGTCCACATATGCACTTAGTCCACAACTGCTAAGCTTTTCAGTGTTTATATTTGCATTATCTGCTCACTGAAATGAGTTATCGCTGACCTTTGTAATTACGTCCAGATCTACTAAGTTCTAATTTATAATAATGATGTCTTTCAGCGGCACACTTTTGTTTATCTTCTAAACTGATTATGAACACCGTGTACAGTCATTAATTATGTTACAATTCTCAAAATAAACTAATAGTCTAACATTAATGTTAACGTACCTCAGAGTTTAAGATGACAATTGTGTAGAGACGAAAACAAAAGTAGGTTTTAATACCCGGATGTGAAAATGGCCACGTGCTTATTACGATTGATATTTTACGTAGGAAAATAAATGGATACAAAAACCTCTGTATACGTTGTGTTCAACAATAAGGTTTTAAATTATAGGAAATTAATACAAAATAGTTGACACGGATGTGGTCCGAACTCTTTACATGTGTTTTTGTATCATCTTTGAATGTGACACAGGATAGTATTGTCATCCCGCTTTAAAATTGTGCAATGATAGGAGGTCAGTAATAAGAACATCACATTGTGTTCCAGTTCATTGTCATTACTATATATAGTCACAGTTTATTCACAAGTACTTGTAAACACGAGTTATAATTTGTTCACATCTATTTATAAACGAGTTTACTTCTGGTAATCGCAAGTCAACTAAAGTCAAGTGAGCCTGCGATAGCAGCCTGCAATAACTCCAGCCTGCAATAATAAAGGTTAAGCACCACTAAATTTCCTAGCCTGCAATAAGACCTTTTTAGCCGCCAATAAGACAATTTTGGGGTGTAGGGACCGTGTAGGGCAAAATATAGTAAACATTGAGCAAGAATACTTGGTATACAGACGGTATATATTCGGACGGTTCGAATGAGACCACCACCAAAGCGACTTTGCATGGGTTCGAGCCCATATACCGCACAAACCAGGCACTGTTACCCCAGAAAACCGGGAATGTAGATCTTCTTCTTCTTCCGATAAAGTACAAAATCCCCTTTGGGGCATCGTCAGATGTAGAGCAGTTGGACGAGAGTCGAAAAATACCATCACTAGGCCCCTTTCTTGTGGCTGAAAAAGGGGCCCGACCCAAAAGAAGCCCAAATAGCGTTATGACAAAGGCGACTTTGGATGGGTTCGAGCCCGTGTACCGCACAAACCATGCTTTGTGACCCCAAAAGACCGGGTATACAGACTTAGTGTATGATCATACTAGTCGAACGAGAACCTCTGCAAGTTCCTATCTTGGGGCTGATAGGGGCTAAGGGCCGGACCTCGTAGTGCCTATCATAGCAGTGTATTTAACTTTGCGTTTTGGGCCGGTTTCGGGCCCGAACAGAGCCAAAACCAGGCTCTGTGACCCATGAAGACCGGGTATACAGACGTATTGTTTGATCATAGGAGTCGAACGAGAACCTCAGCAAGTTCCTATCTTGGGGCTGATAGGGGCTAGGGGCCGGACCTCGTAGTGCCTATAATAGCAGTGTATTTAACTGTGCGTTTTGGGCCGGTTTCGGGCCGAACAGAGCCCAAACCAGGCTCTGTGACCCCGAAAGACCGGGTATGTAGATGTAGAGCAGGTGGACGAGAGTCGAAAGATACCATCGCAATTCCCCTATCTTAGGGCTGAAAGAGGGGCACGACCCCCAAAGTAGCAAAAATATCGTTATGCCAAAGGCGATTTTGGATAGGTTCGAGCCCGGGTACCGCCCAAACCATGCTTTGTGACCCCGAAATACCGGGTATACAGACGTAGTGAATGATCAAACGAGTCAAACGAGACCCTCTGTAAGTTCCTGTCTTGGGGCTGACAGGGGCTAGGGGCCGGACCCCATAGTCTCTATAATAGCAGTGCATTGAACTTTGCGTTTTGGGCCGGTTTCGGGCCCGAACATTGCCCAAACCAGGCTCTGTGACCCCGGAAGACCGGGTATGTAGATGTAGGGCAGGTGGACTAGAGTCGAAAAATACCGTCGCTATGCCCGTATCTTGGGGCTGAAAGAGGGACCAGACCCCCAGAGTAGCACAAATAGCGTTTTGTCAAAGGCGACTTTGGATGGGTTCGAGCCCGTGTACCGCCCAAACCATGCTTTGTGACCCTAATAGACTGGGTATACAGACGTATTGTATGATCATAGGCGTCGAACGAGACCCTCTGTAAGTTCCTATCTTGGGGCTGACAGGAGCTAGGGGCCGGCCCCATAGTCTCTATAATAGCAGTGCATTGACATTTGCGTTTTGTGCCGGTTTCGCGCCCGAACAGAGTCCAAACCAGGCTCTGTGACCCGGAAAACCGGGTATGTAGATGTAGTACAGGTAGACGAGAGTCGAAAAACACCTTCGCTTTGCCCCTATCTTAGGGCTGAAAGAGGGGCCAGACCCCCAAAGTAGCCAAAATAGCGTTATACCAAAGGCGACTTCGGATGGGTTCGAGCCCGTGTACCGCCCCAACCATGCTTTGTGACCCCAAAAGACCGGGTATACACGCGTAGTGTATGATCATACGAGTCGAACGAGACCCTCTGCAAGTTCCTATCTTCGGGCTGATAGGGGCTAGGGGCCGGACCCCATAGTCTCTTTAATAGCACTGCATTGAACTCAACGTTTTTTGGCCGGTTTCGGGCCCGAACATTGCCCAAACCAGGCTCTGTGACCCCGGAAAACCGGGTATGTAGATGTAGTGCAGGTAGACGAGAGTCGAAAAACACCATCGCTATGCCCCTATCTTAAGGCTGAAAGAGGGGATAGACCACCAAAGTAGCCAAAAATAGCGTTATGCCAAAGGCGAATTTGGATGGGTTCGAGCCCGTGTACCGCCCAAACCATGCTTTGTGACCCCAAAAGACCGGGCATACACACGTAGTGTATGATCATACGAGTCGAACGAGACCCTCCGCTTGTTCCTATCTTTGGGCTGATAGGGGCTAGGGGCCGGACCCCGTAGTGCCTATAATAGCAGTGTATTGAACTTTGCGTTTTGGGCCGGATTTGGGCCCGAACAAAGCCCAAACCAGACTCTGTGACCCAAGAAGACCTGGTATTTACATGTAGGGCAGGTGGTCGAGAGGCGAAAGATACCATCGCTAGGCCCCTATCTTGCGGCTGCAAGAGGGACCAGACCCCCAAAGTAGCACAAATAGCGTTTCGTCAAAGGCGTCTTTGGATGGGTTCGAGCCCGTGTACCGCCCAAACCATGCTTTGTGACCCCGTAAGACCGGGTGTACAGACGTAGTGTATGATCATACGAGTCGAACGAGACCCTCTGCAAGTTCCTATCTTGGGGCTGATAGGGCTAGTGGCCGGACCCCATAGTGCCTATAATAGCAGTGTATTGAACTTTGCGTTTTGGGCCGGTTTTGGGCCGGTTTTGGGCCCGAACAGAGCCCAAACCAGACTCTGTGACCCCGGAAGACCAGGTATGTAGATGTAGGGCAGGTGGACGAGAGTCGAAAAATACCGTCGTGAGGCCCCTATCATGGGACTGAAAGAGAGGCCAGACCCCCAAAACAGCGTTATGCCATAGGATACTTTGGGTGGGTTCGAGCCCTTGTACCGCTCAAACCATGCTTTATCATCCCAAAAGACCGGATATACAGACATAGTGTATGATCATACGGGTCGAACGAGACCCTCTGCAAGTTCCTATCTTGGGGCTGATAGGGACTAGGGACCGAACCCCATAGTGCCTATAATAGTAGTGTATTGAACTTTGCGTTTTTGGCCGGTTTCGGGCCTGAAGAGAGACCAAACCAGGCTCTGTGATCCCGGAAGACCTGGTTTGAGATGTAGTGTAGGTAGAGGAGAGTCGAAAACAAACGTCTCTAGGCCTCTATCTCGGGGCTGAAAGAGGGGTCAGATCCCCAAAGTAGCCAAAAAAGCGTTATGCCATAGGAGACTTTGGATGGGTTTGAGCCCGTGTACCGCCCAAACCATGCTTTGTGACCACAAAAGACCGGGTATACAGACGTAGGGTATGCTCATACGAGTCGAATGAGACCCTCCGCTCGTTCCTATCTTGGGGCTGATAGGGGCTAGGAGCCGGACCCCATAGTGCCTATAATAGCAGTGTATTGAACTTTGCGTTTTGGGCCGGTTTCGTGCCCGAACAGAGCCCAAACCAGGCTCTGTGACTCCGGAAGACCAGGAATGTAGATGTAGGGCAGGTGGACAAGAGTCGAAACATACCGACGCTAGGCCCCTATCTTGGTGCTCAAAGAGGGGCCAGGTCCCCAAAGTAGCCCAAATGGCGTTATGCCAAATGCGACTTTGGATGGGTTCGAGCCGGGGTACCGCCCAAACCATGCTTTGTGATCCCAAAAGACAGGGTATGCAGACGTAGTGTATGCTCATACGAGCCGAACAAGAGCCTCTGCAGGTTCCTATCTTGGGGCTGATAGGGGCTAGTGGCCGGACCCCATAGTGCCTGTACTAGTAATAGCAGTGTATTGAACTTTGCGTTTCGGGCCGGTTTCGGGCCTGAAGAGAGCCCAAACCAGGCTTTGTGACCCCGGAAGACCAGGTTTGAGATGTAGTGTAGGTAAAGGAGAGTCGAAAACAAACGTCTCTATGTCTCTATCTTGGTGCTGAAAGAGGGGCCAGATCACCAAAGTAGCCAAAATAACAGTATGCAATTGGCGACTTTGGATGGGTTCGAGTCTGAGTACCGCCCAAACCATGCTTTGTGACCCGAAAAGACCGGGTATACAGACGTAGTGTATGCTCATACTAGTCGAACAAGCCCCTCCGCGCGTTCCTATCTTGGGGCCGATAGGGGCTAGTGGTCGAACCCCGTAGCGCTTATAGTAGCAATGTATTGAACTTCGCGTTTTGTGCCGGTCTCGGGCCCGAACAGACCCAAACGAGGCTCTGTGATCCTGGAAGACCGGGTATGTTGATGTAGGGCAGGTGGATGAGAGTCGAAAAATACCGTCGCTAGGACACTATCTTGGGGCTGCAAGAATGGCCATATCCCCAAAGTAGCCAAAATAGCAGTATG
Source organism: Spisula subtruncata (assembly GCA_963678985.1). Taxonomy (NCBI): domain Eukaryota; kingdom Metazoa; phylum Mollusca; class Bivalvia; order Venerida; family Mactridae; genus Spisula; species Spisula subtruncata. The sequence goes on along the minus strand of OY787664.1, from coordinate 51,791,045 downwards.
CAATAAGGGACTTCGTTACACCATGTTACAGAAAAATATGTAAAAGAGCAATTAGACAAATTAGACATTACAAAATCAACTGGACTGGATAATATAAGCGCAAATTTCCTGAAAACAGCATCTCCAGTTTTGGGACCCCTGTTATTTCTCATTTATGTAAATGACTTACCATATCATATTAAGTCTTCTACAACATACATCTTTGCTGACGACACAACACTTACAGCATCAGGTGTTACAATTCAAGACATACACCTGATCCTTCAATCTGATCTTGACATTGTAGATTCATGGTGCGCACAAAACCCCATGATAATCAATGCACAAAAAAAAAACATATGTATATAACAAGACAAACAAACAAACAAACAAACCGAACATCCCAGACATCAACTTGAAATTACAGAACCATGATATTGAACTTTCAGAAAATGAAAGACTTCTTGGAATCAATTTAGATAAAACACAAAAATGGAAAACTCATATTGACAAAACCATAAAAAATGCAATACACAACTCGTCCTACTCATGCGAATCAAACAATACTTTATTTTAATTTTTTTTAAATTATGTTTTAATGCTTACATCCTCCCACACCTAGATTATTGCTGTTCAGTCTGTGGTAATACAGACAAAAAGATAATGAACGAAATCATTAAATTCCAAAAGCGGGCAGCACGTGTTATTCTTGATGTACAAGACTTTGACACTCCCTCTGACGTTTTGTTCAATAAACTTCAGTGGATGAAATTTGACAAAAGTGTTGAATATAAAAAATCAATTTTAGTGTACAAATACACAAAAATGTACATCAATATGATCCTGGGACTGAAAGAGAGGCCATGACCCCAAAGTTGATTTAAATATTGAAGCATGTGCATTAGTATTTATGTAGGTTCGATGTTTATGTAGCCTAAACCAAAATGCCTGATGCCAGAAAACTGGGTTTAAAACGTTTAAAACATTTTCGTACGAATGAATGAGATGCTAACTATGGTACTATCTTGGGGTTGAAAAAGGCATTCAGACCATCAAAGTAGCCATGGCATTTATAGCAATACATTGTATACCTCAATTGGGTCCTATCGAAGGATTGAAGGGCTGCAAGAAGCACCATACCCTAAAGTTAGCCATGAAAGCAACATGCATAGGCTACTTTACAGAAAAACAGTCGGTGTGTCCCTGAAAATTCAGACATAGAAAATCTCAATACGATTTGAAAGAGACCATGACCAGTCTTTTGGGTCCTTTCTTTGGAACATGGTCTCTATTGTCTCAAAAACAAGATGCAGCGACAAAAATGTTTCATTTTCAGGGAGATTTGAAATACAGACATCATAGACAAAGAGTAAAATGTGGAACTTTTTTTTCTCGAAATATTATTCAAATGTACTAGTACATTGTATACATTTTTAAAAACAATCATTTACTCTTGTTCAATGATACAGTTAGCCAAACTAGCTACTAAGTACTAGTATATCCTCAATATTACAGAAACAAGAGATATTCTCTCTACTGCAAATATCGAAACAACTAACACAGCTGGAAGGTAAAAACACGACCGATTCCCTGGCGATCGTCCACACACACCCGGGGTGTATGCAACTCACAGTAAATTACCAATCAAATTTTACTAAAACACAAAAAAGTGCGTCAGTCAAATTCAAACAAGGTCCTCTGGATATGTGGCCACCAAGAGAATTACTAACTAGTATCCACTTGGTCTCTGTGTAAAAAAACACTTAATGGTCATCATTTCAATGTACATGTACATGTATTCTAAATTGTGCACCCACGGCCCCTCCCCCGGCGATGGGCCAGTATTTTTACTTTTGGTTTGTGAACTCCCGGCCCTCCAGTACCCTGCCGGTGACAGCTGATGGTACAATGTCAGGTATGTCTCAGCCCCCTCCCATGACAACTAAATATTGTCCCGGGGGTATTGGTTCGGCAGTGCCGGGAAAGCTAGAAGGTAAAACACGGAACCCGGCCGTGTTCCCGGCAGTCCATCGCCCATCCCCTGGGAATGCGGGCCGAGGATACAACTGCATAAAGGTAGAAACTTATGAATTCATAAATCAGGAATACTCGTGAATTATACAGCAATAGTAGCTCTGCATGAAATTGGTACCGGTCAAAATGACGAAATCAATATTTTCAACATTTTTTTTATTTTTTTTGGGGTTTCAAAAAAATCTAAATTAATTGTTATGACGCGAAATTTAAGATTAAGCAAAATTTAATATTCCGCAAAATTTCGAAATACATTACAAAATATCGTCACTTTTGACATTAAATTTTGACAAGAAATACACAATGTACCAATCGGAACTCCTCAGCGTATACCTAACGAAAGTGCGTATTCCACAGTTACGGAAACGCCCGAGTAGTTACGATTGACATTACATATGTCAATGCCAAGATAATCTAATTTAAAAGCATGCAACTTCATACCGGGTTTTCCGGGGTCACAGAGCCTGGTTTGGGCTCTGTTCGGGCCCGAAACCGGCCCAAAACGCAAAGTTCAATACACTGCTACTATAGGCACTACGGGGTCCGGCCCCTAGCCCCTATCAGCCCCAATATAGGAACGAGCGGAGGGTCTCGTTCGACTCGTATGAGCATACCCTACGTCTGTATACCCGGTCTTTTGGGGTCACAAAGCATGGTTTGGGCGGTACACGGGCTGGAACCCATCCAAAGTCTCCTATGGCATAACGCTATTTTGGCTACTTTGGGGATCTGACCCCTCTTTCAGCCCCAAGATAGGGGCCTAGCGACGGTATTTTTAGACTCTCGTCCACCTGCCCTACATCTACATACCCGGTCTTCCGGGGTCACAGAGCCTGGTTTGGGCTCTGTTCGGGCCCGAAACCGGCCCAAAACGCAAAGTTCAATACACTGCTACTATAGGCGCTACGGGGTCCGGCCCCTAGCCCCTATCAGCCCCAAGATAGGAACGAGCGGAGGGTCTCGTTCGACTCGTATGAGCATACCCAACGTCTGTTTACCCGGTCTTTTGGGGTCACAAAGCATGGTTTGGGCGGTACACGGGCTGGAACCCATCCAAAGTCTCCTATGGCATAACGCTATTTTGGCTACTTTGGGGATCTGACCCCTCTTTCAGCCCCAAGATAGGGGCCAAGCGACGGTATTTTTCGACTCTCGTCCACCTGCCCTACATCTACATACCCGGTCTTCCGGGGTCACAGAGTCTGGTTGCCTCAGTACGCTGCCTTTTCTTATACCCCAGTCTTATTGCAGGCTAGGAAATTTAGTGGTGTTTAACCTACCTTATTGCAGGCTGGAGTTATTGCAGGCTATTTATCGCGGGCTGGCTTGAGTTTGGTAACTTAGACACGGTGAATTGTAAAGTTTTGCAATAAGTTATACTGTGACCGGAAAGCATTTGCTCACAATACGTTATACACGGTGATTTGTATATATAAATGTATACTATAGTCTCCAAATAAGGTATACAGCGCTTAGGTATTATCATTATTAGATCTACGATCGTTTATATTGATTATGATTGATTATTATTTAAAACCATTAAGAAGTGTAGGGTTGATGCTTTACAAAAACGTGATGTACTGTGTTGTACGCCATGGTCGTTTATTCCACTGCGTATAAACGAGTCGATTTTCCGACAATTGCAATAAGGCATACACGTTGAATTATATAGTACGGCAATAAGTCATATATTGTTCTGATTTAACATGTGCTTTCAATATCAATACAGGATACAAATTGAATTTTATAGTAAATCTGATAAGCCATACAGTGATTTGGGTTGTACGCTGCGAACTGTATTCACAAACCTTATGATTGACTGAAATGTAATTGTCGCGCTGCTCATATTCTACGCATATTGAAGAATAACCAACGTTTTGTAGGAGAATAAAGAATACCTTTACTTATACACATTGTTACATATTGATTGTCTTGATTTACTGGCTTAGCTGACCATTTAAGACGTTTGAAATAAAAATGTTTTGTTTTAAGCTACTTTGTTAGTAACAGCCCAGATCACCATTCAATTTGAAATATTTGATGATCACTGCAATTGGTTTGAAAAATGTTTGAAATAATACATTCTGATTGAAACACGCCTAAAATCTCATGTTTATCCAAAAAAATATGCCATACTTTGTCATGTAGGTCACTTATTTACCTGCCGGACATATCCCAGTAAAATCTTAATCACTCATTTTACGGTGTTTAAATAAAAAATCGCAATATTTGTTGGCTATATAGGCTATACATGTACAATTCCTTCAATGTATAAAGGCAGTTTGGACTCTCCATGGTCGAATTAGAAGAAGGCGTATTTGGTTGAAGATTATTTCGGACGTATTTCAAGGTTATAGGTCCTACTGAGATGAGTATTTGCTGACATAAATACTTTCACATTTGTGGTCACTTTTTCATTATACATCATGTATATGCATTTAAATTGTTATCTTAAACTCGTTATTAATTTCAGAAGTAAATGTATCGTAAAAAGAACCTTTGCTATTAAACGCTTTCAATACATGTAATATTTATATTGTTGTATTGTTGCAATGACGTCACTGCATTTTTCAGATATTAAGATGTTTTTAACTAATTTGGTTCAATAATTGTGGTCAGTTAATTACATATTGGAAAAACAGTTAACTTGTCCGTTTTGAAGGACATTGTCCAGAGGTCAGTATATAGGAACAAAATGTTGTCCTTCATGCGTATATCATTGTTTATTGGAATATCGATGACGCATCTATGAATGTAATAGTTTTATGACAGATTTCACTTAATAAATTTAAGCGACCGTGTTACATGTTACCTGGGGTCTTATTCACCAACGTCGTAAGTCTAAAAACTGACTTAGACTTAACATTGCCAAACGTTCTATTTGCTCTAAAGTTGTTATTAATGTACTGATTTTGATAAAAATGGATATACATGTTCAATGGATAACAACAAATAATCAGAAAAAATCACAAGGTTAAATCTAATTGCAACGAAATGGTAGTGATTACAAAATGCATGTATAACATATTATATATACACATTGTCTGAGCATGAGGTAAAGAAGTTCAACTTCAATGAATATATTATATTATATTTCCCCATAAGTGTTCACGTTCAGTATCAATCTGATCAAAGTATAGCGCTGGCTTAGAATGAGAAGGTCGTAACTACAAAATCAATATATTGAGAAAACAAGAGAAAACTGTCTGTAATTTACTCTTTACCTCTGGAAAAACAAATTTTTTAAACTTTATTTTGGTCAACATGACAATTTCCTATTTTCATGAAAATTGGCTCATAAGAAGCGCCTTGCGAAGCAGATTTCAAATATGTATGTACGGGTCTTATAAGGTCGTAAGTAGTAGTTACGACCTTCTCATTTTAAGCCATCGATATGTACTTGGCCTTCCTCCCACTATGACGACTTTGATTTGATTTGACTCGGAACACAATACTTACCCGATTTCCATCATTCGGCTAATTCCGAGTCGTGTTCGTTTGTTTCCGGTACTTTACGTAATGCAGAAAACAAACGAAGAGTATCTCCTTTAAAATGTTAGTACACGTACTAACTTCACCCACCCCCACCCTAGCTTGCATTTGATATATAGATTTCCTTAATTACTGTATTCAGGGTTTAAAATTTGCATAAAATTAGATTTATTAAAGGGAGGTAATTCACCAAACTGGTGCAGTCCGAGAGTATTGAATAAACTTCTAGATTTTGCAAACATCAATCAGTTTATATGTAAATATTATGGGTGTTTTTTTATTTCAAACCATGGTGCTGAATATCTCGTTTGCGAATCATGATATGCTCTCAAGCAAAATTAATTTCGAAAATAAAATAAAATAACTCTGATGACTTCATCAAAGAGCCACCTCATCTATAGCGGTCGTATTATTGTATAGTTTAAAACAGAAACGAAATAGAATTTAGCTATTTAACAATAATTTTTGAAAAAAAATGAAAATTTAAAGGAATCGGACAGAGAGCATATCATGACCGTGCGACCATATACACGCGTCAGGTAGTTGTTCGTCTCAATTAAGGGACAAACTTAAAAACAAGCACAAAGGCGATGCTGCTAAGACAAAGACGAGCTCCAAGGCCACCCCTTCTTATCTAGGAGGGAAGAAGGGATGTAGGGAAACAACCAAGGATCAAGCCCAGCAAAACAGACAACGCCAATATGCTAGGCATTTGGATGACCCATTTCGAAATATACACTTTATATACGATTGCTTAGTGACTACACGTGGACTTCCTTTCTTGAATGACTTGGTAGAATTAATATGCATGTCAGACAATCCAAACAGGTCAATATATTTGACGAATTTTAATGAAACGCTTAAGCCTGAATTAAATAATACATCGTCCAAATTTCATTACACCTGGCTATATATTTAATTAGATATAATCAAAAATAAGAATTTAGTATGTTATGTTTTCATCTTTCCTTTGTAATATTGTCTACCCCCGGGCATATAACGTAAACTAAACGTAGCAACATGATAAAAATATATTAGTCCAACCATTTTCACACCTGACGTTACCTGCCAAAATCAAACCTGTTTAGGGCGCAGTAATCTCCCCTGGTGTAGCCTGGTATGTCTCAACTACTCAATGCTTCACATTCGACGAGCCACTGTTATCTGTTTATATAACTCTAGTACCAACAAAGGAAAGTTGGTACATATATTTGCAGGCACAGGTAAGTGTATCGTTGAAAGCGAAAAAAATGAAAATATTTTTTTTTTGAAAATTTGTATAGAAAAAATAAATTTTCAAAAAAGAATTTGTTTTCTTTTTTTCGTTTTCAACGATACATTTACCTGTGTTTGCAGGGTCATGGACACCAACTATGTACGCTACAATTAAGGTGTAAAAGCATAGGGTCCGTTTCAAAGATATGATCTTAGCTAAGATCTTACTTTTCTATCTATAAGTTTTATACTGAGCAAAGTTTCAACCTAACCCCATGATCATTATAATATATTTTTGTTGCTAGTGGAAACATGCAAACATAAATTATATGATGTGAAAACAAATTTATTTTCTTATAGCAAGATTAATTCTTCAATAACAGAAAACGTAAGCCCATCGCAAAACACAGACCTTTACAATCTCAAAGACCTTTAAAGTCACATTGTTCCAAAAGCGCGTATATCCGCCAGTTGACTGAGTGATTTCTGAGCAACGACTGTGCATAGTTCGGGTCAATGACAGACCGTTCTCTCGCAATTAATTGCTGCAATTCTCGATAATTTTGTGGGGCAACCGGAAGTCGTCTGATGCATTTTGTTAATTTTAAGTCTAAGATATAAGAGTTTTAAGAATAACTGCAATATTGCCGCTTTATCGAAGAAAGAATAAAACGTCATACATGTAATAAGTTTAATGTTAGGATAATTTGTATTAGTATCACAATCTAAACAATATAGCTTCGAGGCATCATGCCGCCTAACCATGATTCAAAACATGTAATTATATAAGACCGATTTTATAACACTGCGTAGGTGATAAAAAGGTCACTGAGAAAAATATATCAATCGCATTTAGTTGTGTCATAAAGTCATATGTTTTTGTTGGCAATGTGGCTTGATATGATTGCACCATTTATTTTAAACATATGATACATAAAGTTACTAACTACATTTAAATAATTAAAGACCAAAATTTCGATTGCTTAGAATGAGACGTTCGTTCTACTAACGACATAGTAAGACTCATTTATATGAAAATCTGAATTTGTCTTGTTGACCAGACTGAGGTCAAAATAGTTGGTTCAAGTTTCCATAAGTTACGAGTAATTTTCAGAAAGTTTTTTTTTCTGGTTTTCTCAAAATATCGATTATGTACTTACTACCTTCTCATTCTAAGCCAGCGAAATACTGATACATGTGTAATATCACCCGATTTCAAATTCTATAGATGCAGCATCGAGGTCTTCGACAACAGAATTTATTACTAGGCGTGCTATTTGTTCTCCAGGTTCGTGATTTTAAACCACTGCGTTGGTTTGTTTTTAATTGAATCTTAGTCAAATGAATCATCATATTCTTGACATTGTTGTCAGAAAAATATGTAAAGCACAGGTTTGTCAAAAAGCGAGTTTCTAACATTCACATTTAACCTTTCCGATGAAGTAGTTTTGAATTCTGCTTTGTATTTTAATCAGACGTATGCCCCCCCCCCCCCCCCCTTGCAATGAAACTAAACAAACTTCAACTTGATTCCGACATTATCGACAGATAACCAAAATGTGTTTCTCAGGTTATGTTGCAATATGTTGTGGGAATTTGTGAGAGAAACGCACTGTTTTATGATCCATGTCAACTTCTTTTCCGGAGCCAATGGCCAGTTCACCTGAGCAAATCGTTATGAATATTTCGACGGTGCCAAACCAAAACCCCGTAACTGCAAAAAGACAACATTTCAGGAGACGAAAAAAAATTATTTACTCCGTTGAAATACTACCGACGTCTTGTAACGAAATGATCCAATTTGGAACCAAAATCAACTCCGACATGTACAAGAATATGTTGACTTGTACTAAATCGGAGTTTGTACTGTCATATACGGAATTTTCGACTAATCTTTTAAATCCAATAAAAATACGGTATTTTGTCACCTGACTGTATTGAAGTAACGCGACTGGCTAGATCTATTAAAATGGAGACTAGACAGAAATGCGCGGGAAATCTAGCAGATGCGGATGCTGCAAAAAAAGTTGTCGCGCCAAAATTGAGTTACGGGGTTTTGGTTTGGCACCGTCGATTTATAATAATCATGCACACCACTTATGGAGATGTTATGTTAACCAAGGAATGAACGTATTTGTATTTATTGTAATACTAATGATATAGACGATGAACTACATTTTCTCTGTAAATGTCCATGTTTTCAGGATCTTAGACGCATTTATATTGATAAATATTTTTACCAAAGAACAAGTATGTATAAACTTATTGAATTGTTAAAGTGTAATGATAAAAATACTGTTCTCAAATTGAGTAAATTCATTAAACTGTCTTTCAATCGTAGAAATACTTTAATTAATAGATAATAACATATTGTAGTTATAACGCTCATCCTCTAGAATTTGATATGTGTATTTATGTAATTGTGTAGTAATTAATCATGTATGTTTTGTGTATATATGTGATGTATATATGTTATAACGATGTACACGTTGTACAAGTTAATAAAATATATGTTCTGTTCTGTTCTGTTAATGTTTTCATTGCACTATTGCTAGTCATTATGAATATGAATGCAATAACGTGGAATGTCACTTGGATAATCAGATATTTTAGTTGATATTCTAAGTACTGATAAAGTCAGCAACCTATGGCAAATAACCAAAGGGAATTGTAAAAATTCATACTTAAGCGTGAAGTTGACTGCACTAGTTAGAAATTACTGTTCCTTAAATTTACACAAACCTTTCCGAAATGCTCAAATCTGACCGATGACATTGTTGCACACTTAATTATGTTCTGCAAATATATATAATGAAATATACAGAAATGATATGTACTCGAAATGCATATTCAACTTTGGCATCGGGGAGTTCTGCATGTTAATAAATAAACATCATCGGTTTCAGTGTGCCAAGTTTCTTAGAAAAACAGTGAGTAGCCGAGATAACAGGTCCACTTACTCATGGTAGGCGAATGTAATGTGTAAAATGGCAATTTAGTCTGATACTTATGAATAACATCCATCGAAGTTTACATAGAACTTTCGATTTCGCATTCTAGGCATTTTGTTAGTGGTGGGGAGTTGAGTTATTGGTGTGTTATTTTCCTCCACGTAGGGAACCTAGCGGATGTGTCCCTCTATCGCTGTTAGGTTTGCTATTCTTATGGAATAAAATATCGTATATACAAGGATATAAGATTACTATACATGTGCATAATGTATGTACCTAAATCTTTGATATAGAAATCATTTCATTACATATAAATCACAGAATAGTGACACATGCGTTGCTTATTCTTGAATGATTATGTGCTCGGAGTGTGTCTGTATCATGTATTGTACAATTTCTCTATCACATATATATTGTTTCTATATAATGTCTCTAAGCATGTGTATCTATTGATATATATATATGTTGATATGTGACATTGTTTCAATAGGTTCCTTGCGTGTTAACATACTATATTTATATGACATGGCATGGGTATATAGTTATATGTTATCTGATTGCTCATATATGTATGTTATTACCTGTATATTGCCTTAAACTGCTCTCCGTTACTGGAGGAAATAAAGATTATACTTAAGATTAAACTTATACAAACAAATTAACAAGATACAGGATTCGTGTGGGCTGAACGAACGGTGAACTAACGAACCTTAATAAACGGTGTGTCATCGTTAATTTATTTTTCGCTCTACTTATTATTTTCATGAAAATAAAAATAATTGATATCGACTAAGGCTTAATATTGGACAAAATGACGTATTTTGTGACTGGACCAATGGAAATACTTGCCAGACAGTATATAACTTGTGGTCGAACTCAACAATTTACTAGTTATAATTTTTAAATAGAACGAAGATAGTCATGATGCTAAAATTAATTTCTATCGCAGCATTTTTAATATGTGCAATAAATGGAGAGACTAATTTATTTCAAAATGGAGATTTTGAATCCGCAATTAGCAGCGATAATTGGTTCTGTCAAGGAAATTGTGATATCGCTGTCAGCAGCAAAGCTAGGAGCGGACAATACAGCGCCTTGGTCTCAAACAGGTATTTACACCATTCTTTAACTTTTTAGAATTGCAGGACATGAAATTTTAGACATTTTGTAGCGGTTATAATCTTTTCAGTTTACATAAACTGACATAGATGAATATAAGTTCTTGAATTTTATCAAAATTTGAGTCGTTTGTTAAATTATTTGGACTGTTTCCCATTTTTTATGATTATGAATTCAATTTGTTTCAAAAATCTTAAAGAAATCGCTGGCTTGGAATGAGGAGGTCTTAAGAACAAGTTAAAAAAAGTTACCAATTTTCTAGGGCTCTTTTCAGCTGTTAGGCCGCTCAAGCACCCTTTGACATTTCACAATATCAATATTTCAAGAAAACAAGAAACAAGTGTCCGAAAAGTGTACTTTTTATTTATGGTAAAACAAGTTTTTTCAGCTTCAGTTTGGTCAATATTGCAAGTTCCGAATTTCATGATAATATTTTCATGAGACTCACCGGTCATACACACACACATATCAATGGCTTAGAAAAAGAAGCTCGTAACTACCAAATCGCTATTTTGAGAAAACACGGAAAAACTGTCTGACATTTACTCTTTACTTTTGGTAAAACAAACTTTAACAACTTCATTTTGGTCAACATGACAAGTTCAGATTTTTATGAAAATGGGCTCATAAGAAGCGCCTTGTGATGCTTATTCTAAGTATGTATGAATCATAAAAGCTCGTAAATGGCACTTACGACCTTGTAATTCTAAGCCATCGATATATAGATTACATTCGTAATTAAGATTTGGGTTAATAAAAGTTCTGTTCTGTTCTGTTCTGTTCTGTTCTGTTCTGTTCTGTTCTGTTCTGTTCTGTTCTGTTCTGTTCTGTTCTGTTCTGTTCTGTAATTAATTCCAAAAAAGCAAATATTCAAATTAGGTTATTTCAATAAAGTTGTACCAAGGCATTTTACTGGAAATTATTGTGTAGTTTGCCACCATCCGTGCTCAGTGTTGCTGTTCTCGCAGAGACCGGTCCGTGATATTCGTGGTTCACGAATAGATGGTCTCCGTGCGACGCTGTGGCTTTTTACAGATTTTCTACGATTTTTAGGATGATTTTATGCCAATTTTGTCAAACTATACCCACGTACAGTTGATTATCATTTATTTGATTACGAAATCTTAGCGTTTATATAATATATTTGTAAATGTCTATCTTTACTGAGTGTCGGTTTACTCGACGAAACCTTTTCTTATATATATATATATATATATATATATATATATATATATATATATTTATAAATGTCTATGTTTACTGAGTGTCCGTTTACTCGACGAGACACTTCACTCAGCCCTATGGCTATAAGCAAGGTGAAAGGGTCATTCCAATATCAATAAAACAAATGTCAACACTTTATTAATACATCATTCTAAATACGTGATGTAAGCTGTAAAAGTGTATTCAAGTTTTCTACCATAATTTTATAGAGCATTTGCTTATAGCTTTTCCCGCAAGATGCGCTTTTTAATCAATTTAAAATTATGCATGCTAAAAGTTTTAACAATGAATTACACTTAATAACGTTACGTCAAAAGACGCGTAAATTGTGAGAAAATTACGTTGTAATTTTATTTTCATACGGTTTTTATACTTATTTGGTCAAAATTGACATGTCGAATTTTTTATACCGTTGTAATGCAAAATGTATAGAGAATGGAATAAAGAAATAAAAATTAGTAGTTGGTTACTTCGTTTTCGAGATATCAGGCATAAAGCGACGTCGAGTAAGACTAAGGTCAAGCATCAAAATATACTTGGCAACGTCGTTTTATCCACTCCATGCTGTAAAGGATCAACATGACAAATAAAACACATGCTGAGACACAAGCACAACTATTCGCACATACTTTTGAGACAAAATAAATAATTAATATGCATTTTTGACACAATTATACGTCTTTTTTCACGTCGCGCAACTAGTTACACGTGCTGCGAACGAAACGTTACCATGGCGACGTCAGCCAAAGTGTGCAAAATAATTACATTTTCAAAATCTAGAATGGCCAATCTTATTACACACCAATTTTCATGAAAATCGGGCGACGTGAGAATTTTGCAGACGAACGAGTTACGGAAAAATGACAAATTAACCCTTCCCCCTTATTACAACAATTGGTCAAACAACAACCAGGGTAAACATACCACGTGGCTTTTTGCCTAAGTCTGCAAGTACAAATATAATTATGTCAACAAAAAGTTAAGTATCTTATTTTTTGACGGATTGTCACGAGCTATGTTCAACGCTCACGCAGATAATGAGTACCACACACAGAACCTAAAAGTTGTTTTCGAAACAGGTCACAGTTTATGCCCGAAACAGTCGAATAAATCTTGTGAAAATCGGTCGAATAAGATACTTATGGTCCTGTCAACGGCAGCAACACTTTTTATGTGAGCATTAAACAATGGACATTACGCCAGTTGTCAATCAATACCCTTTAAATCAATTGTAACGGTAAATTATAATCACATGGTCCAATGGATTAACTTGAACACCTTCGACAAGCAGCCTTCGACAAACAACCAGGCGGAGCGATCTCTTCTCTGGTGTAATGTCAATTATATATGCTTCTGGGAAAAATGTACCAAGTAAGCAAATGTAATGAATAAGACATGATCATTTATAAAGGAATAATAGTCTGATGAGAAGCTATGAAGACAATAAATATATAAAGTATGAATTGATCATCCTCATAAATCAGTGATTAGTCAAGCCTCAATATACAGGCCTAAGAAATTATGTCACAAACTACAGTTTTTTGTTTCCCAATTTTTTCATCCATTCAATATAGTATATAATAATTAATATGTATATTTCCATTTCTCTTATGAATATGTGAAAATTGGGAATGTCAAACGCTGTGTTTTTGTGATATAATTATTTAGGCCTGTGATCAATACTAACACATTTGAGATGAAAAATACGCTGGTTGAACGAGTATTCATTTGATATACTAGAAGTGATTTGATTGCAATTCATGTTTAGACATGCTTTATTATTATGATAAGTAAAAAACAATACATTAGGCAGGATATCTCTACAAAAATAATTGTCCCTTATTATTCAGGGATATAGTATACAAAGGAGCGGCCCAGTTTCTGGACCTTGTTGGCGGCGAGAGATACAAGATTACTGCTTACATCAACCTGGTGGCTCTCGATCAGGGAAAACAGTACCAGTCTATCAAAATGACGATGAACTGCAAAATTAATGGTAATTATGTCAATAGTTTACATAGATCTAGAGATTTGAACATTATGCATACTGGATGAAAACTATCGCCTGGCAATGCAAAGTACGATCGGTATACGACTAGACTATTACAACCACAAAAAGGTCGCACGAATTATTTTAGTTATCAGCCTGGTATATATGTTACTATAACACACCGCATCACTTTTTCTTCAATGAACACAACCAGTTCTAACTTATTTTTCCACAACGAACCAGCAACGTCTCCACACGTGAATGAAATACGACTTTTTTGTCAAAGCATTTTGCCTGTCACAATCAGGAACCGATCCATTGAATCACGGGCGCGGCTTTCCTAGATATACGAGGGGTGATCAATATATTCGAGGACTTTCCTTCTCAATTTTGAAATATTGGAACCAGAGTAATAAGATAACAAGCTGATGTAGATCAATCAATTATCTCGCGATTTGCTTAATTTATGATAACGTCATTATTTACTTGATGACGTCACTTTTTGTAACCATGGTGGAGCACGCACCGTCGAGCATCTCGGACGTTACGTTATTTCTGAGAAACGACATGCTATGAAAATTAACGCGAAACTTGTAAAATCCTCGCGATATCTCAAAAATGACTTGACTAAATTGTGCATGAATTCTGTGCGCTACCAATTGGCCATTTTCATTTGATTCCATTGTTTATGTGATTGTTGGGTCTCTGTCAAATGGTTGAGTCGATAAAATAAGGATAAACAGCAAAAATAACACCGCGTTAGAGACACTTTCCGTTAAATTCTGCGTAATAAGACGCACAGATCTCAACCAAATGTAACTGGCAAAAACGAAGACTAGTATAGGCTACAAAACATAAAATCGTTGACTCCAAATCAAAAGGGTTATTTCGATATTGCGTCCTAAACCTGATAGATTATGCTTCATTCTTAATTGGAATAATCTAATTTTGTGAAGCCAACCGCCCTTTTTCGGGTTTTGTTTCCCATAACGCATAGATACTCTTTTTATTCTATCTCGCATTCCAGAATTGGTTATTAACTACTTATTTCAGTAGTAAAAGAAAACCAGCCTCATACATGGGACCGGGTATCAGTCCAGAAAGGAGCTATGTGCTGCTCCGACGGCGACGCTAGGAATGACGTCGCGTGACATTCAACGTTACGCGCCCCTTGTATGAATCAAATAATTTCATTAGTGCATTCGGTCGGAGAAATCTTACTCCGAAAATTTTTAATGGTTTTGAGCCTTGCTGCCAATATGAAATTGCTAGATCAAAAGTCCTCGAATATATTGATCACCCCTCGTATGTGGAGAGTAGAGCGTAAGGGATATAAATAATTGATATTGTATTCCAGGACACACAACTTTAGTTGAATTTTTTATCCGTACAAGTGATCAGTGAAAAGTGTCGGAAAAGCTAAGCTGTATTTATTTGTTTTCTAAACACAGGCAAAAATTCGTGGACAAGTTTTGGTATAACACCTCTTGTTATGCCTGGAGTATGGTTCCAAGTCGGTGGAGTTCATCAGGTTGCTGAAGGTAAGTTACAAGATACAATATCACTAGGTCATGTCTTAAGTAGTCAGTCATAACAAGGTTCAGCCAATTACACAGTCTTGTTTATAGTAATTGGGCATTTTCCTTGTGGTGTGAGTTTAATAAAATAGGCATTGTTCATGAATGTCTCCTTTTAAATTAACATCGGGAGTTTCTTACTGTTGTACACATTAGCTTTTTCCATTGTTCTTTGATGTGGTAAATAATAAAACTTTAAAACTCAAAATAATTTTTCAAAATTTCTGTTAGGAAATCTGGCTCATCGATCTTCTTTCATTCTCATGAATCAATGTATAGTCAAGTCCCTAGACTCGAAAAACACGCTGGTTGAACGAGAATGTCTTCTTTATACTTAACATACATGTATTATAAAGTTTTCTATGGGGCTACTTTTGTTTATATTCGTGCATGAATCATGGATCACCTTTCATACATTGGAATCATAGTGCTGATCATATACTATGGAATCATCTTATCGTCCACATATAGGTAGCACAAACTGTAAGGTGTACATACAGACAGACGTTGATACAGACTATCTGATAGATGATGCTGTGGCCGTTCATGTTCCTGTTGATGATACATGGAGAGCTGAAGCACAAGAGAGAATTGATGAACTAAGAAAGGCCAATATTCGAATTCGGTAATTTG
This sequence comes from Spisula subtruncata, assembly GCA_963678985.1. Classification (NCBI taxonomy): domain Eukaryota; kingdom Metazoa; phylum Mollusca; class Bivalvia; order Venerida; family Mactridae; genus Spisula; species Spisula subtruncata. The sequence goes on along the minus strand of OY787664.1, from coordinate 51,774,831 downwards.
ATTCGATCTATCCACGGAATGAAATCGAGCAACTCCATTCCCTTATTGTTTAATTGTGCTCCTCGCTTATTTATAATCGGGGGCATAATAACACTGGTGTTGTCCGTCCATCTGTCTGTCCGTATATAACACAAATCTTGTGTGTTGAACTCCTCATAAACCGTTGGGTAGAATTTGTTCAAACTTTCACAGATTAAGAACCTTGATGTTTAGTTGACTGTAAAGGATGAAATATTTACTGCGGCAATTTTTACCAGAGTTATGGCCCTTTGTCACTTTTACAGTATACCCAAATGGGACACCAGCGTCGGCGGACACATTGCTAGTCGTATATGTTTCAATAACCAGCCACTTCTATTTGTACTGCATATGTCACCTCAGGTAGTCTGGCCTGAGAAGAATAGTTTAGCAACTGCCGTATGTGTGTTATTTGTTATAGCATAGTAAAAGAGCATCCGCATTGAGTGCATAGTACAGGTTGTCATTTATCGACCTAATAAAAAAGACCAAATAAAAAAAGTTCCAGCATAAAAACGGGACTTCATTTATTCCTTACTCTCTAACCATTTATATCAGATCAGAAACGAGATGTCAAGACGGATAACTATGGTTTGATCGTAACTTGTTTCACAATATATCCAACATAAACCAGTATTGTTGCTTTGAACGTTTGTTTATGTGCATTTCAGACTTTCTGGTGATTATGTCAATACCAGTATGATAGATATTGAGGTATGTCATCATTTTTTATACAACTTTACTTTTTAATACATTTTCTCCGACCAATATACCAGTCTTTTTAAGCAAATTATTTTACCTACCTTTTACTCATTTCCCAGAGTTGCAAGCCGGCTCAGCCAAGTCAGAAGAGCACATGAATTCTGACTTCGAGGTTGTGGGTTCGAGTCATAGGGTTGATCAACTAAATTTACCTTTTTGTTCGGATTAGACTTTAAACCTTGTTTCCATGTATGGGTGCTATGCATATGTCAAGTAAAAGAACCACTGGTGTCTCTGAAACGAATGCACCTCGTGTATCTTTACTATCCCCCGAAACCTAAAAGACTAAACTCTTCTTGAGGTCTCGTCCATATGGAATAACCGGTGGCGAGAATAAATAAAAGCAAATACACATACTTTCTCAAATAGATCAGGTGTTTGTTACTGACTTGTTTGTTTTTTACTGGTTTGCCTTTGAATGACGTTGACACTGGATAATGGTGGTCCATGTGGCCAGCGGAAGTAGAGACTTATGGGGTCCAGACCGCTGTCATTTCGGCAAAACTTGGTTTTCCTACATTTCATAATTTCATATATACTTTTATCCACACCACGTGGTCACTTCTTGATATGTCGAGGAAATTAACTATGACATTATCCACTCTAACAGTTGAAGCAGACGAAGATTGAATTCCCGCTAGGAACTGTGATGAACGCTGAGAGGCTTGTAGATACAGAAGACGCCAGTAACTTGGCTTACCAACAAGTCTTCTATGACAACTTTGAATGGGGAGTCCTTGGTAATGCTCTAAAATGGAAACAAATGCAACCAACAAAGGTACTGTGTGGTTTAATGCAATTTCAAATAACTTCGTTATTGGTCAAATTAATCGTTCTTTTGGAATCTTGGATATACATTGTATGCACATGTGGCAAATTGGCAATGTCATAATTATAAGATCAACAATTTTCTAAATTCTAATTACATTCGGTTGTACAGTGATAGCGGGTGTTATGGAACATCCCGTATTTACGTAGCAATTTTAAGACCTGTTGTTTTATTCACCAACATTGTAAGACTGATACTCAGCCTTAGACTTAAAATTGACAACATTTATATGCACTGCCATTTCTTTGCGATTAGATTCTACCATGTAAAATTTTATCCGATTATTTGTTGTTACGATATGACCATGTATACCCATTTATATCAAAATTGGTACATTTATAACAACGTGAGAGCGAATAGAACATTTGGCAATATAAAGTCCAAGTCTGAGTTTAAGACTTTAACTTACGATGTTGGTGAATAAGCCCCCATGGACTTGGTTATGTATACATGTACCTGGGTAGGCCTACTGTTTATCAAATGGTTGATGAAATCGTTATCTTACGTTCAAAATTAGATTCTGCAGAATTCTTTAACAACTGAGCTTTAGACTTACAATGTTTGTGAATATGACGACTGCTTATGTGGTTGATGACGATGATGGCGATGATGACTACCGGGTTTTGTACATGTTTGTTTTATTGTAGGACAAGATGATATCTGACAAACCACTAACTGCAATGAAAGCCATGCAGGCACATGGGTAAGTAGCGTTCATTTTACAAGAATCATTAGTAACTAAATGTAATGAAAAGACGACCACGAATCGGACAACGAAGGAAAAAAATCAGCCCAATGATGCAAACATAATAGTATAGAAATTGCTAGCTCTGCTTGAAGCGGTCCCGGTCAACATGCCAAAAAGTGATCTCAATGACTTTTGATTGACTATTTAAAATCGCAAAATACAAATATAATTATCTTTTCTGGTGTAATTTGGAGTTTAACCAGGCTAAATGCATTGTTAGACCTTTCTCAATCAATAACATTCTAAAAACCTGCATGTTCTTTTGATTTGTTCAGTATATCATGTCATTTTCATTCAAGTTTAAACATTCTTAAAAAAGTGTTGTTTCTAAAGACAATTTGCATTTGCTATCGCCGTTGGATTATATAAGCATTACTATTTTAGGATGAAGCAACGTTGTCACTGTGCATTCTGGGGTGTGGATCATCGTGTACAGGACTGGGTAAAGGAACTAGATGCTGAAGCATTGGAAGCTGCCGTGTTTGAACGTATAGATAATGTCACCGCCCTAACTAATGGAATGTAAGTGGTAGAATTGTTAGAATATTTGCTGGAACTAGACTAAAACTGGTCTACTATAATTTAAGTTACACTACAGGAATCTTTTCATCATGTATATCAATATGTTATGCCTTTGTCCCATAGAGCATTAATTTTGTGCCACGGCGACGTTGTCCTGATTTAATAAATGGGCTTTAGAATGCATCGAGAAAAGGGTCCTCGTGGTCTTGGGAAGCTTTGAGGAAGTCATAAGAAAATTTGTTAAATCCCTGTTCCCAATGCCTCACGCAGCTAATTTTTTTCCAATCGGGAGAACATCGGCGACGCAAAAAGTGTTCAGTGGGACCAAGGCTTGATAACCAAATAACCAAAATGTTGTAATCATGGTAACAATATGTCGTATACCGTAAAACTTCGTCATGACGAGCATCGATATCACGAGCACCCGGCCTACCTCGAGCAAGTTTTAAAATAGTATCCGCATGTATTATCAATACATGCCATTTGGGTATTTCGAGCACCCTGTCTATCTCGACCATTTTACCTGTACCGATTACTCTTCGAGATATCGAAGTTTTACTGTATGTCTTCGTGGAACTATTCCGCTGAATGTTATTGTATATTCCAGGTGTGACCACTGGGACGTAAATAATGAACTTCTACACGGAGATTTCTACGAGAGGTCTACAAATGATTTCACCATCACAGCACAAATGTTTCAACGTATGAGTGAGAAAGCCAGTGATTCTGCCTTATATCTCAATGACTACAATGTCCTCAACAATGGAGCATATACTGTGGTAAATAATATTAATGGTCAACTATTTTGTAGTCTTTGTTTACCATGGTATGGTCTATACTACGGTCCTATTCTTACTAGTATGGCTTTTGTGCACTATGATACACTCAGGGGTCTTATTCACCAACGCTGGAAGACTGAAACTCAGACTTAGATTTACAATTGACAACATTTATAATCACTTCCATTTCTTTGCAATTTAACGATTTTTTTCTGATTGTTTGTTGTTATTCACTGAACATGTTAACCCATGTTTTAATCGGTACATTTATAACAACATGAGAGCGAATAGAACATTTAGAAATATTAAGTCTGAGTTGGTTGCTTGATAGTGTCACCACATTTGAATGGCTTTGAATTATGTGTGCACTTCAGTCTATGATTTAAATGAGAATACATGTATGCAATATATGTTTTATATATGGTCATCGTGTTTTGTAATTTCCTTGTGGAATTGGGTGTGGGTATTATTCCGTGTAGTTGTGCTGTGTTAAAAAAAAAGTTACCAATTTTCTAGGGCTCTTTTCAGCTGTTAGGCCGCTCAAGCACCCTTTGACATTTTAACTCCCCTGGTCATTGGGCTACATATAGAAACTTACACTCGTGTCTCCCTGGGGAGACTATTTCTCTCCTGTGGTGTGGCAGCCAACATCGATCTGTGGCGCCCAGGAATAGACACTGCCCTCACAGGTACCATTTTACACCATGGTGGAGTGGAGCTGTGTGTCTTGCTCAGAGATTTTAACCAGTGGTCCAGAGGGGGATCGAACCCGGGACCTCTCGATCCCGAAGCGCGCGTCCTACCTCTAGGCCACCGCTCACTATGTTGTTACTGTTTCCTGTGCTCGACTGGTTCAGTTGAGTGCTGCCTTCCCTGTCCGATTGCTTTAGTTCTTTTATACATATTGTTATTTCATTAATGGTTTTCAGGCTTTGAAGGAAGCAGGTGCAAAGTTTCAGCAATACAATGCACCACTTGGAGGATTAGGTGTACAGGCACACATGCATGGCATTGATATCCCTCTAATGAAGGTAAAGTTATTTGGTATTTTTTCTAAACGCATACAAGACCTTTTCTATCATCAATTCATTTTAAAGCATTCAACCTGTATTGTGTATAATCATATCCACAATAACATTTTCTAACAATTCTGACATACTAAGATTACTTTCTCCCATTGATAAACTCAACATAAAGACAACCTTTATATCGTCGTCATATCCCTTCATCTACTTAAATAACTAAAAATAAACGGTTCGCTAGTGTCATTTTACCCACTGTTAAGATATCTTTTCAGTAAATGAAGGTTGTGCAATTATTAAAGCTCAAATTAAATAAACCTTAAATACCATTTTTGCGCTATGAGAAAACGAAACAAAGCTCACAATAAAAAGTCATTTGCCACACCTCGTCTCTGGCAGGCTTGTTAATGTATCGTGATTCGTCACGCTGTGCACTAAGTATAAAGTATGCGCCTCTTTAATGTTATAATTTTGATACTTATAGTACCTGGTATGTTTTCAGGCTCGTCTAGACTTACTCCAGGAAGCTGGTCTCAATGTGATGATTACTGGTAAGTCGTCATAACATCTTGACTTATTTTCTGCGATGTTTCTTTCATATGCAGCAACCACAAATCTACCCGGCACTATAGTTTAGTGATCTCCTGACTGAATGTTACGAGTGGTATACAATCGAACACTGTTCTTACAAATATTTATATGAATATATTACATGTTTAAGTCAGATCTTTGTCTATCAAAACAGAAAATACCGGCAGTTTGGTATTTTGATCAATATGGGTGCATGAACATTAACGTACTAGTATCATATGTGTTTCTTTAAGACTGACCCTTGATTAATTTGATTTATAAAACATAGCTTCCCAACGTGTAGTATAATTATGTAGATGCATTATTGCTTTCAAACAGGAAACAGGCATGCGCTTCATCTAAGTATCAGGACCAAATAGATTTTGAGCCAATGAGCTAACCGGGTGAAATAATCAACAAGCAGATTGTCTGTCTAGAATGTTAGGATTATTTAAGATAATGATTTAACACATACGAGTGAAAATTATTACATTGCCTCTTTTTTAGAATTCGCCATCAATGAGAAGGATGACAATATCAAAGCTAAAGATTTGGACGACACACTAACGTTATTCTTCAGTCATCCTGCGGTAGAGGGCGTTCTATTCTGGGGATTCTGGGATGGGAGAATTTGGGAAGCGGATGCACCATTGTTTAATGGTCCCGATGTTACAGTAAGTGCTAATATTAATTTTCTTTGGCTATTTTCGGGGATGGAAGGCCACGCAACGCCTTCTTGATTCAAATCAGGAAAGAACTACAACAAGTAGTTACCATTCAGTAGATAAAATGTTACATTTTGACTGAGACAATAGTTAATTATGGTGATAGACAAGTTGTTTAAATTTATTGTTTCTGAATTTCTGTTCGTTAAACATGTTATTAATTTTTCTATGGGTCCATATGCTGTGTAGCGATAAGGGAATCATCATCGCTTGTGTAAAGAGTTGAACTATGGGCTTTTAATCATGTCATTTGGTTGTGAATGGACATTGCTCCGTGTAGCTGTGTTAGTTGTTACATTGTTCTGTGTCCGGATGGTTAAGTTGAGTGATGCAGCGCTGTCCGATTAGCTCAAATCAATTTTGTTTTTAAATTGATCGTTTCTGCATTTCTTTTCATTGAATATGTTGTTTATCATTGTATGGTTCCGTATGATGTGTACATGTAGTGCTGGATTGGGTGTAGCGTTGAACTTCTATGAATTGTTGTTATCATTTCTCTTCTTACAGCCAAATGCCGCCGGTAGGGTATACCAGAATTTATTCCACAATGAATGGCGTACACGTGCTCTGCACACACTACTCGGTGATGTACCTTACAATGTAAGAGGATTCAAGGGAGAGTACTCACTGACTGTTTCTTACAAAGGTGAAACATTGGCTACACAATCATTTTCATTGGCAGACGGAGGACAAAACATTGACATCCAGTTGAACGGCCAATCAGGTATGTCTTTTACATATCGACGGTGCCAACCAAAACCCCGTAACTCAATTTTGGCGCGAAAACTTTTTTTTGCAACATCCGCATCTGCTTGACGTCCCGCGCATTTCTGTTTTGTCACCATCTAAGTAACGCGATTGGCTATTTAAATGGCGACAAGACAAAAATGCGCGGGACGTCTAGCAGATGCAGATGCTGCGCCAAAATTGAATTACGGGGTTTTGGTTTGGCACCGTCGATATACTACGATGTATGTACATTCGAATGTATTTTCGAATGATCTGTTGCTCGTTAGTTTAGAGTACCAGCATTGCATATTTGGTGTAGGGTAGATTTCGTGAAATATAAGTTGGAAATGTTTCAGAAATGTTGGAAATGTTTGCCGGCTGACCTAGACTTCAATATTGGACTTCAACGTGGTGCTTGCACTTGTCACTTTACATTGAGTTGAAGAACACATTCATTTTGGTTGTTTATGACGTTCAACTATTTGCTTGCTTCATTTACTTAAAGTCACATAAAGTCTTAAACTGTTATTTTTTAATAATAAGCTATAACTTGGTAACCTCTCTGCAGAATTTGAGGACTTTGGTTGAAAACACCATAAGATGGAAGTAAATGCAATAAAACATCCAGTTGGTTTGTCGACAAGATGACATTTTGTAAACAATAAATGCATGAATTAAAGTCTAAGGGGAGCAACTCTTGCAATATGAGTTTTTGTTCACCACATACTTTGCTAAATACGATATTTGCTCCACTATTTCGACCGATATAGTTAACCTTCTATTATCGAGTATTGGTCATTCGTTAAGAAACAGCCTATAAATGGTTCCATAATCCATTGTATGAAATGGATGATCGGAAAATAGTTGTGGGAGCAATAATGTGACTTTAAGTTTCATACTGTTTCTATTTTCAGGGTCATCTCCCAGTGTGTCACAGATTGTTACAAACTAACATTTGAACGTAACATTCAACTGAAATAATATGGCTGTGTTTATGATAAATTTTTATTGTAGAATAAAAACACGAAAAAAACCGGATTTTGATTATTTTGTTTTATCTTTCATATGTATTGAGAATCCGCATATTTTACACTTTTTGTAATGCTCGTAACTCTGATTTATATAGTTGCTGTTAAAGTAGTCTGCTCTTGGCTTACAGCGCATGTGAGCCAACAAAATATGAGGAAATCGGGCATGTGACCAACACATCTAAGACCCGACCTAAGTTCCCCAACTCAACGCTGTAAAAGAGCAGGATGAAATGGTTTCACAAAATATGCCATAACGGAGACCCCAAGTGAACCAAATAAGGCGTTAATGCCACCCATCGACCAGATAACAAACACATGGCATGCTGGTCAGGTAAGTGCCTGTATAACGTCTCCTATTTTATCATGGTTCATACACGTACACGTTTTTGCTCATTGATTCATCGTGCTTTCTCCATAAAGCGTCGTATATTTACGTATTTATTTGCGTTTTATGAAATCTTACAATGGGCGCCACATTTGAACCTTACACATAAAGTTATATGATGCATCGGTGTCTTGCATCATTGTAAGTTACCTAGTGATAATCGCAAACATTGAAAGCACTTCTCTAAGTGCAAAAATAATACGAACAAAGTGACTTACCAACGATTTTCGATCTGATATAATAACGTTACTAGTAATGGCTTACATAAGATACATTTTTATCAAGTATCATTTTTAGTTTGCCAAGTTTCACAACTATTTATGTGAAGTTTTCAGTACAACAAAAAATATCAAAGGCATTGTTATAAGTGTCGCTACATGCGTTTATGTTATTGATCAAATACACTCACCGTGTTTATGTTTTGTCACAATACCGTCTTCCATTAAATCGATGGCTTAGAATGAGAAGGTCGTAAGTGCCACTTACGACCTTTTAAGATTCATACATATTTAGAATAAGCATCACAAGGCGCTTCTTATGAGCCCATTTTCATAAAAATCTGATCTTTTCATGTTGACCAAAATGAAGTTGTAAAAGTTTGTTTTACCATAAGTAAAGAGTAAATGTCAGATAGTTTTTCCGTGTTTTCTCAAAATATCGATTTGGTAGTTAAGACCTTCTAATTCTAAGCCATCGAAATGTAAACACGCATTGAATGGTATCAAATTCCAAAGCCATGATCCTGTATGGGACAGGGTACACGTGTGATATGTGCACTGAACGTAGAATTAATGTATAAGACGTCGCGTCACAAGTTGGGGCTAGTTTGCGTAACGTCAAAACGCAGTTATTTTAGATAAATGTGGTTGGCGTTGATTTAACGTAAAATTGTCATTATAATTAAATCACGGGCGGACAATAACACAAAGGTTAGCACACTATTTGTGTTCTAATGTGCATTTGGGACACACCCCAAGAATGATAGAAATTAACTATGACAACATAAATAACAACTTCCAACAAACAAGTGATAATTTAGCGACAAAAATGGTTCATATAGATGTAAATAACCACAACGTCTTTGTTGTTGTGCTATAATTTGCATACACGCATGTATTTCGAGTAAAGACTGAGGGAAAAAATCAAATCGTTCTTAAATTAAAAACATACTAGAACACATTTAACAAAAGTAAACGAGTAATCTAATATTATGCACAGTAGATCCGCATATAACTTCGTTTAACACTCAAATTATTTCTAACCAATCTCTCTCTATAGACATGTATATATATATATCCAGTAAAAAATATGGTTGTAAATATAATATATTCCATTTAAAACCCTTTGTTCTGCATACCGATGGGGATTTTTTAGGAAATGGTTTCGCATGTAACTAATCAATGCCATGCACACAGACGTTGTTCTTGTAGAAATACACGAAGCGTTTTAATTAAGTAGATATCAACGTCAGCGTCGCCTAAAACGTGCCGTGGGACATTTCTGTGGACATGGATTATTACGCACCATTTTATCATGCTTGGAGCAATTAACACTATAATACATGTATAGATTCAGAAGAAAAACAATATTTTATTCCTTCAGTCGTTTGCTTGTAATACACTAAGCATAAAACAAAAAGAAGGAACGCAAATTACGGTTTACATAACGAACGTATTTTTTACGCAAGTGGGACATTTCTGTGGACATAGAAAAACAAGGAAAAAACATTGTTTATGTCATTTTATCACTTTAGTTTTCACACATTTTTATCTAGGAAAAAACAATATTTGTGTATTCAAATATTTAATACGTGCTTTGAAAAAGATAGGTGTAATTCACATTTTAAATTCATACTTGTAACCGAAACGCTACTTTTTTCGAAATCTCTACATCGATATTTTTCTTCAAACCATGTTTATTTTACAACTTCCGGTTCCGTTAAGCAAATCTATGGAAATTATATCAGAAGCACATGGTTTCAATTCTTGTCATGCAAACTTTTAACGTCTTTTGGCGTAAAAGTATGGGTGAAAATTAGGTTTTACTGCAAGTGCTCGACAAAAAGTGTTACATCTCTACAACGTGTATTTTGTAGTTTTTTAGTCTTTCAAACAAACTGACGTCTTAATCATGTATCATTTTTAAGGGAAAATTACACATTTGTGTAAAACATTTGTTTCTCTTTAAAATGATGTATAAAATTATATAGTTACGTGACGGGTGAACAACAGAATCACTTAACAAGAAATAAAAACGCCGCAAAAGTAAAATAGCTCCAACTTGTGACGCGACGTCATAAGTGACGTTAAGTCAAGTGTATTGTACCGTGCAATGATTGTTCAAGATTAGTTTCTGATAATTTATAAATAAGAGATGTAAGTAGATGTTTATAAACTTAAATTTCCACAAGTTGTGTTTAACTCCGTAATAGCATATGTCATTATGAACAAAATGTAGAATACCAAATTGCTAAAAAACGGTAGCATTCAACCTAACCAGTCGAGCGCAGAAATCAGAAACACCACAACACAACTACACTGAACAATGAAACCGAACGTGTTTTTAATTGTTAATGCATTGATTAGGTAGAAAGGTTCAATATACGATGGGTTAATTTGTGTGATGTTTTTCAAAGGCGTTCGTTTACTACAAATAATTAAGGCAATGCATTCATGGCAAATGTTACAAAATATACGTTGAAGAAATAAAAATCGCAAAAAATTGGATACAATAGGTACAACAGTATAAAACTCAAACACTTCCATAGAAATATGTATTATGTGCAACTTGATCTCGTTTGAATATATGTTCAAGTATGCATTATTTTGTAAGAGTAATAATGGTAAAATACATTTACTTCCGAGCGGTACCATTTGTACAGTGCGTGTGTGTTTGTAAACAATATCTAAACTTGACTTGCACATGCCTAAACATAAGCCATTTTAAAGAAGTGTCTATAATTTTAACAAATTAAGTACTAGATTTATTATACAATAAGTATGTTCACTAAAACACAGTTTTAGAATAGTTATTGAATAAATATTGTTTAAACTTAACACATTTTTATGAAAAAATATCGTTTTATTGGTTATTACCCCACCCATTTTGGATTCTCTCGGTCGCCCAACCGTTCAATTATGCTATTAACAATGCTATCTGCAATCAAGGTTGAATGACGCTTCACGAAAGCTATTGACATTGAATGCGTGTATGTTACCGGTGTCTACTCAGCTATTGTTTGTAATCTTCTTTTCGAAGAGTAGCAGCTAAGTTGAAATTCGTGCTGGAAACGGTTTTGTTGAAAACGCACTTTTACAAATCTTAAGAGCATTATTGTTTTCATTGGATCATCAAATACACACATGTGGGGATTTGTATAGTGGTCTGCTGAGGAGAAATATGGGATTTTGATTAAAATTAATATCATTATTCAAAATTGTGATTTTCTTATTATGCTGCAATACTAAAGACTGGAACTTATACACGCGCATATGTATAAATATTATTCTTCAGAAAATGAAAATGTGAATTTGTCGGATCTAGATTTTATTTATGAAAAAATTCCCAAAGACTGAAATTGATTGATATGTGAATATTCAAAAGACGAACATAACTGCCATAAACGGGATTTTTTATATCAATAATCCACAAAATTCAGTGGATTTATTATAATTGATTCGTGTTGTACTAAATAAACTTTCGTAACGTTATTCATATTCATATACTACGGGACAAATAATTCAATAATTATGCTCGATTGTGCACACGCATCATAAGGAAAACGTTGAATGCACGTCATGGTTGTGTTATTCAATCTGAATTGAAAGTCAACACAAAAAGGTTTCGGATATGTACTTGCTATCAAGCATAACTAACAGGTGAGGTGGTTACCGTTTTACCTTAGTATAATTATCTTACGCACAGTTCTTTCAAAGTCAAATGAGAACGGTTATAAACATACTATCGTCCGGCTTGTAAACTATGTTTATCTAGGTGTAATTGGGTATACCTAAGTTCACGGTATTCACTGCTATTCTTTCGAGTGGGATAGCTCCCTCATTAGTATTAAAGTAGTACTAAGTATATCTTACGCAAATCATTGCAAACACAAAGTTTAATATATGTTTTGCCATTTTTGGCAATAAGACATGCAATCATACCCTTTGAATAACTATTTTAAGTGGGCATAATTATATGCATTCATGAATGTGGTTACTGTAGTGCAAATGATATGGTGTCGATTACTTGAACAAAATCTATATATCGATGGCTTAGAACAAGAAGGTCGTAACTACCAAATCGATATATTGAGCATACAAGAGAAAACTGTCTGTAATTTACTCTTTACCTATGGAAAAACACGTTTTTAAAACTTCATTTTGGTCAACATGACAATTTCAGATTTTTATGAAAATGAGCTCATAAGAAGCGCCTTGTGATGCTTATTCTAAATATGTATGAATCTTAAAAGGTCGTAAGTGGCCCTTACGACCTTCTAATTCTAAGCCATCGATATATTAATGAATGAAGAATAACCGTAGTGTAAAACAATAGAACTAATAAAACGGATTCTTTATGTTGATAATAATAACGGCTGTATTTTAAGAGGCGACACAGTTGGACAAGTCCAGTCTTCCGTGTGAGCCTCTGTAGTCGATTCAATAAGTGATACTTATGAGGGAAATATCCCATTCGAAAGAATAGCGGTGACTACCGTTAACTCAGGTATACCAAGTTAAACCTAGATAAACATAGTTGACCTGTGAATACCGTTAAGGTAGATGTGTGCTGGGGGCAAATGCTTGTAAATCACATACTTGAAAAAAAGCTGTTTAAAACAGTTTTTGCCACCTGGCTTTAACAATTAGTAAAGAAAACAAGCATAGCATGTAAGCATGGCGCTGAATTGGAATGCATTCGCCTAATTAAAATGATAGCACAAAAATTAAGTGCGATTTTCACCTGAAAAAAAAACTTCATTTTTTGCAAAATATGGAACGTTGTCATTTTTGCATCATGCCGAAGAAACTGGCGTGTTATACTTAATACTTGATTCAATGAATGGCATGTCATAATAAATGCAATAATGACACAAATGACAAAAATGTTTCATGGATATACGACGCGCAAGATGATTGTCAAGTTTTCATTTTCCTCCAATGTATGGTACTGGTACTCGGACTGGAACGCTATCTCGGATTTACACAGCATCACACGCACGTTATCAAATCATCGGATGCGAGGGACTTGTCCACTTTATTCTCAGGCAATCTGAAATCATTTCTAATTCGATATTGCAAAGACCTGTACTCAAGAAGGCGCACAGTAGCATAGCAAAACAACCACACATTGCCACCGTTGTCATTTTAATCAGCTACACCGAGTTATGCAGATAATGATAATTGTGCAAAATCTGCCAGCACCAGACGTTTTAAATACTGCAGCGCACAGACAATCAAAGCACACGGAAACGGCGGCAGTGCCTAGCAACACATGCATGATAGTGTTTATCGACCAATCTATATAAAATATTAATTCCTGAGCTCAAAGAATTTCGTAGGAATTTAATCGTAATAACATTTTTAAAAAATATATTTATTTTCTATACATTTCAGGCGACAGTTTCAGAGGATTCTTGGAGTAAGACGATATCGGTTGGCATGTATAGGCATCATACTTGGCCTTAACCTTGTCATGTTTATTGCTGTGATTGAGTCGCCAAGCTTGATCAGAGCAAGTTTTGTCGGAGCTATATACTCAAGAATATTTCCATATCGACACACATGTGACCTAAACCAAACACGTGAGTAAATAATTATTATTCTATGCAGACTCACCCTCCAACATTTATCCAATGTACAGTCCGTTCAAAGTTAAATGTGGCTGAACTTAAACATCCTTATAAGTAAGCTCGTCCGCCAGACAAACAATGTTTATCTTAGTTTAATTTGTGTGTAACGGACTTAACTGTAGTCCCTACTAGTCTTTCCGAATGTAGCAGTTCCCTCACTAATATTGCTGGTCAGAGGGTGACGGTGCATCGTCATTGCCCCGATGATTAGTTGATGTCCGCTCGGCCTGCTTCCAGAATAGCCCAAATTTGCACCAGCCCACCATCGAACAGCGTTCTGATTGGTTTTTGTGATCCAGATATTCGTCAAATACCATCTAATGCAAGTAAAAACGCCCAAGATAATGAAATATCTAGCCCTTAAGCATTACCCCAAATGTCGCCAAACCTTACTTATTACAGAACATAATTGGGACTTCGACAATACTACTACATGGGAGATGCTTGAGAAAGAGTTGTCCCACAAATTGGAAGCCGGAGGACGTTATAAACCAGACATTTATGATGTACAGAACGATATTGTAGTTGTCGTACCTTACAGAAACAGAGAGATACAGCTGAAAACATTTATACGTTACATGCATCCATACTTACAGCGGAAACAACTGTCATATAAAATTGTTATCGTAGAAATGGTAAGTTGCATATTTTGCAAGAAACTAAGAATAATCCATATTTTCTTGGTGATAAGTGTGGTGCTTCCCATAACGTTTTTAGTAAAAGCAAAATATTGATACTCTTGATTTTCCTGTTTACCTGAAACACTTATTAAACACAATTATAAGATTTTGAGAACATTCTAAGTTTTCCCTTAATATTCTTTGTGACTACCACCCCAGAACATGCGTTTACAAAGACATATTTTCATGATTAGGAACAGGTTCCAAATAATCTGATTGCAAATTTAGAAAATATGTCAATACGACAATAAGTATTCGTACAGGTTCGTTTCCTAAACTGTAATATCGCATTTTATTATTGGAGATGAACCAGTGATTTAAATGCACATTGACATTACGCCAGTTGGCAATCTATACCATTTAAATCAATTTTAACGGTAAATTGTAAGCACATGGTCCAATAGATTAACTTGAAAACCTTCGCCAAACAGCCTTAGACAAACAACTAGGAGGAGCGATCACTTCTCTGGCGTAATGTCAATTGTATGGACAATATCTTCAAACTTATTTCAACATACAAACAAATATCATCGTTGATGCTTTTCAGACACCTGGTGTAGATTTCAACAGAGCTGTTCTTCTAAACGCCGGATTTGTTGAATCTTTAAAGGCCAGGGATCAGCAATGTTTTATCTTTCACGATGTTGATCAGCTACCTGAAAATGTTTGCACCCCGTACAACTGCGAACGAAGCCCTTTGCATATGGCCGTGGCAATGGATGTTAACGATTACACGTACGTTTCTGATTGGCTTTTTGTATTGGAGTTTCTGCTTTGTTTAGTAATGACTATATTCCAGTTGGGATATTTTGACAGTGACGTCATCGTTTATGTGAACCCAAAAGGTATAAACCATGGCTTAGTAAGCTTACACAGGTAGAGTTTCGGGTTTGGTATTGAACTGTTGGTATAAGCATGTATACGAGTTGTTTTTACACCGTAATAGCGGTTGTTCCACCGTGTCACTGTATTCTTACCCTAACTGGACATTCAACTGATACTGTTTTCTTTTTTTCAAGAATTTTACTTTTATTAACTAGCCCTAGGTACACATGCGTTGATATTGCTCCAAATGTGTGACTCGGTGGTCGATTGGATAAGACGCTTGATTCCTGGTTGAGGGGTTCCTGGTTCCAATCTCGGCCGGGGCACTAGGTCATTTCAGATTTCCAACCAAACTAGAGATGAACTTGTAGGAAGCTCAGAGGTAGTCTCGTGTGTATCGGTGCGTTACATTGGACACGTTAAAGAACCAAAGAATTCGAAACGAGCTTGTGTAACGCAACCGGATATCACACATCTGTCATTAAAATTTGCGATAATGCCGCAGAGTGGGTCTTGCAAAACGTTTTACAACTTTTTTCTGTTTTAAATATTCGTTGTTAATATTCCGTACGTGGCAATTTGCTAATTGTATGCAGAAACTGTTTATTTTAGTAACAATACGCGTGACTTTGTGTTTGCGGAATTATAGCCTTTTTCTGAATAAGAGCTTATCTACGGAATCTATCTTTTTCAGCTTGCCTTATCCATCGTTTTTTGGAGGCGTGTGTGCTATAAACAGAGAACATTTTCAGAGGATTAACGGATTTTCTAACCAATATTTTGGCTGGGGAGGTGAAGATGACGATTTTCATAGCAGGTTTGGTTTCTTGTTGTTTTCCTCAAAATAAAACATATTCTTTATACATTAGCCAGAGAGAAATAATAGTAATAATAATAGTTTTTGTTTCGGCCTATTCGTCGCGTGGGCCTCAACTTTGGGTTATTTCGCCAAAATCGCTAGATGTATTTGGCAATCAATTTCAAGCAACTTTGCAGAACTTGTGTATTGGCATTGTAATGTGTCTAACAATGTATTTGATGGAACGCAGCTTTGGAAGGGTTACCTCCCTTGTTGAAAGATCCTGTATATTTTCCACTCGATGATGTCTGAAAATGAAATTGGTCCATACGGCATTGATTCCGAACTAAACTAAATTTATGTAATGCTTGATTTAAAGTCACATTATTGCTCCCAGAACTTTTTTCCGATCAACCAATACATACAATGAATTATGGAACAATTAGGCTGTTTCTTAACAAATGACCAATATTCGACGAAATAATGTTAACTGTATCGGTCGTAATAGTCGACCAAATATCGTATTATAATAATAATATCTTTATTTTATAAAGGTGACAAGTTAAGACATATACATAAACAAAGACGAATAAATACATATCTTATTTTCAACAAGGCCTTCAATACTTTAGCAAATTGTATGGTGAACAAAATACTAATTTTGCAAGAGTTGCTCCCCTTAGACTTTAAAATCGTGCATTTATTGTTTACAAATTGTCATTTTGTCAACAATCCATCTGGATGTTTTATTATGTTTTCCTCCATCTTATGGCGTTTTCCACATTTAAGAATCAACTAAGGTGCTCAATTGCATTATTCTGCAGAGAGGTTACTAAGTTATAGCTTATTGAAATAGCAGTTTAAGACTAAACGATGTCCGGGTGTAAAACTTTTTTTAAAAATGCTGAAGACAAATATTTTCTCCAAATTACACTATAAAGTGATGTCACAAAGCCAAAACATTGTCTTATAACTAAACATTTAAGAAAAAAAAGAATAAAACTATTTTGGCTCTAGTGGGGGTTTAACCCACGACCTATAGGAAATCAGACAATTTGTCATAAAATTACTGAACTTGAGAAGATTTTTTATTACACCCGGATATCCTTAAAGCGACTTTAACGCAAACTTGCGTGTACCAAGGTATACAAAGATGTGATTGTTTATAAGAAATGTCGAGCGTGCAATTATTGCAAATGGGTTGTTTCAAAAATGACATGGCGATCTTCCGCTGAGAGTGTGGTCAGTGGGGTGTTGGTTAAAAAGATATACATTTTGGATTGTAGTTGCTCAGTTGCCAAGTTAAATCTAAAATTAGTTTTCATCATGTGATAAGCATTTAATTGATATTTAAATGGGTTAAATGTATTTCAACATATTGCTTAGTTCTGTGTCACTTTTTGAGAAATCTCCGGTTTAGGCAGTGCCTTACTTCATATAGAGGTATGAGATCATCGGACCGGGAAGGCAGCGCTCAACTTAACCAGTCGAGCACAAAAACATAAACAACGCAACACTACACTACACTACACTACATATACACTACACTACTATACACTACACTACACTATTACACGGAACAATGCCCATGCATAACCTAACGAAAAAAATGAAATACAGTCCCTGCAGTCAAAAGGCTTGACATACTAGTTTCACAAAGATATATAACAAATACAAAAAAACGGTGACCCTCAAGTGACCGAATGAAAGGTAGTTCTTTGCACATTCAAATTACTCACAAAGGTATGAGGAAATCAAACAGGGAAGGTAGCACTCAACCTAACCAGCCGAACACAGAAATCAAAAACACCACAACACAATTACACAGAGCAATGCCGACATATAAGCCAAAAAACAATAAAAAGTCCAAGTCCCCGCCGAAAAAATGCAGGATGACCCAATTTTACAAGAAAAGTATAGAATATCGGTTATTGCATGATACCGAATGAAAAGCAGCCAACATTTTTGTTTCAGGTTGAAGTTAGCTGGGTTATACGTTAGTAGACTTTCGGAGACTGAGGGAAGATATCACATGCTCGCACATGCTCGGGAAAAACATAACCCTCTCAAGTAATGCTCACATTTTTTATGCTGTTGTTGCTGCTGCTGCTGCTGCTGCTGTTGTTGTTGTTGTTGTTGTTGTTGTTGTTGTTGTTGTTGTTGTTGTTGTTGTTGTCCTCGTCGCCTGTTGTTGTGTTTTTTGTTGTTTTTTTCCCTCGTCGTCGTCGACTTATAGTAGGCATGGCCTGTCCAAAAAGGATAAATGGTCATAACTTTTTCATTTTTGATTGCTCATTTTTGTTTAATCCAATTATTGTATTTCGATGGCAAACAAAATACCCAAAAAGCAGGTATTTCTAAGTGAGAGTGATGTTAGATACATGATTGACACGCGTCAATAAAATCTGCGGACTTATTGTGCAACAGAAAACAGATGCTGTCATCTCCATTCCACAGATATATTGTTTGACCCATTTGCAGCGTGCTCTGTTTTACAAGACATTGAATGAAGGTTAATGGTTCTATGCACAGTGTTTTTAGCTCACCTGTCACAAAGTGACAAGGTGAGCTTTTGTGATCGCTCTTCGTCCGTCGTCCGTCGTCCGTCCGTCCGTCCGTCGTCCGTTCACAATTGCTTGTGAACACACTAGAGGTCACAAATTTAGCCTGATCATTATTAAACTTGATCACAATGATCATCTCCATAAAATCTAGGTCAAGTTCGATATTGGGTCATCTGGGGTCAAAAACTAGGTCACTAGGTCAAATCAAAGGAAAACCTTGTGAACACATTAGAGGTCACAATTTGAGCCTAATCTTTATGAAACTTGATCACAATGATCATCTCTGTAAAATCTAGGTCAAGTTCGATATTGGGTTATCCGGGGTCAAAAACTAGGTCACTAGGTCAAATCAAAGGAAAACCTTGTGAACACATTAGAGGTCACAATTTGAGCCTAATCTTTATGAAACTTGATCACAATGATCATCTGTATAAAATCTAGGTCAAGTTCGATATTGGGTCATCTGGGGTCAAAAACTAGGTCACTAGGTCAAATCAAAGGAAAACCTTGTGAACACATTAGAGGTCACAATTTGAGCCTAATCTTTATGAAACTTGATCACAATGATCATCTCTGTAAAATCTAGGTCAAGTTCGATATTGGGTCATCTGGGGTCAAAAACTAGGTCACTAGGTCAAATCAAAGGAAAACCTTGTGAACACATTAGAGGTCACAATTTGAGCCTAATCTTTATGAAACTTGATCACAATGATCATCTCTGTAAAATCTAGGTCAAGTTCGATATTGGGTCATCTTGAGTCAAAAACTAGGTCACTAGGCCAAATCATTGAAAAACCTTGTGAACACATTAGAGGTCACAATTTGTGACTAATCTTTATGAAAATTGATCACAATGATCATCTCTATAAAATCTAGGTCAAGTTCGATATTGGGTCATCTGGGGTCAAAAACTAGGTCACAAGGCCAAATCATTGAAAAAGCTTGTGAACACACTAGAGGTCACAATTTGAGACTTATCTTTATGAAAATTGATCACAATGATCATCTCTATAAAATCTACGTCAAGTTCGATATTGGGTCATCCGGGGTCAAAAACAAGGTCACAAGCCTTTGAAGGCCAAATCATTGAAAAAGCTTGTGAACACACTAGAGGTCACAATTTGAGCCTAATCTTTATGAAACTTGATCACACTGATCATCACTATAAAATTTTGGTCAAGTTCGATATTGGGTCATCCGGAGTCAAAAACTAGGTCACGAGGCCAAATCATTGAAAAAGCTTGTGAACACACTAGAGGTCACAATTTTGACTTTATCTTTATGAAACTTGATCACAATGATCGTCATTATAAAATTTAGGTCAAGTTCGATATTGGGTCATCTGGGGTCAAAAACTAGGTCACGAGGCCAAATCATTGAAAAATCTTGTGAACACACTAGAGGTCACAATTTTGACTCTATCTTTATGAAACTTGGTCACAATGTTTATCTCTATAAAATCTAGGTCAAGTTAGATACTGTGTCATTTGGGCCAAAATCTAGGTCACTAGGCCAAACAGGTGAGCGACCCAGGGCCCTTTGGACCCTCTTGTTCAATATGAGTACGACCACAGGTAACTGTACAGTATCGTTGAAAACGGAAAAAAAACGAAAAAAATATCTAATTATTTTGAAAATTTGTATTAAAATATATAAAAAATTTATATGAACTTTTTTCCTTTTTTTTGTTTTCAACGATACAGTTATCTGTGAGTACGACCTGTTGTCCCTACTCGTGCAATGACATGTGCGTTATTTTCGAACTCCACGAGAAAAGCCCCCCCCCCCCCTCCCTCATTTCATTTATAGGTATGATTTAGGAGTGCTTGATACCGTCAGTTACTACAATCTTACATTGTTTGTTTCAGGATAGCTCTGCTGGACTCAATGCGATCCCGACTTAAAGTTGATGGACTCAATAGTTTAAATTATAGTATAGTCAAACACGAGCTGAAGCCTTTGTATACGTGGATTTTGTTGGATGTAAAATAGACTGGTGATGACTAAGTAAATAACTACTTTTTACTTTTACCAAGGGCCAACACCGTCCATCCGTATATAAACACTTTTTAGTCTGAGCCAAGTTGAAAAAGTCGGCTGCGCATGTGTACATACCAGTAAAACTTCGTTATCTCGAGGAATGGTCGGGACAGGTAAAATGCTCGAGATAAAACAGGTGCTCGAAATAACCAAAGGGCACGTATTGATGATGCAAACGGATATTGGTTTAAGACTTGCTCGAGATAGGCCAGGTGCTCGTGTATCAATGCTTTTCATAACGAAGTTTTACTGTAGTTCTAACCACATTGTGAGTATACTCTAATAGAGTGATGCAATCACTGAAGAAGAAGATGATGATGAAGTAGCAGTGATGTGTTTAATTGGTCATTCTCGGTAAAGTGTCATGAGACAAAAAAACACCGAGTCAAATGCTTTCTGGGTTATTTGACTATTTTTGAGGTGTTTAAATCATAAGATTGTGATTTCAATAAAAGTGTAGGGTACTTTTGAGGTGATTACATATGTCTTCAAAAAACGTGCTTGTGTTTAGTAATATTTCTATGGCTGTGAGCCTGATACCTGGGCCAGTATTTATAAAGCATCTTAAGTAAAAACTTAAATTTTTTGACTTAAGTTAAAAGATTGAGCTGCCCACATCTCACATGAAATGAATAGTAGCCCATGTTTTCTATATGATTATTGTAGCCTTTTATATAATGCTTCTAAACAATGTTAATACTTCTTAATATTAGTTTTCCTGTTAAGCTGATACACTTAAGGAAAATCTGAGATTTTAAGAAAATTCTTTAGTTTTCACTTAAGATGCTTTATAAATACCGGCCCTGATATAAACTCTGATGAATCTTGTGTGAAACATGATCTCTGTACAAATGACTTGGGTTGTGTTTTATATGTAGTCTAGGCGTTGAAAATATCCGACATTTCCTACACCGACATATACAAATACTGTAGAGTATTTTTTCAATTAAATACATCGCTGGCTTAGAACCAGAAGGTCGTAACTACCAAATCGATATATTGAGAAAACAAGAGAAAACCGTCTGTAATTTACTCTTTACCTATGGGAAAACACGTTTTTAAAACTTCATTTTGGTCAACATGACAATTTCAGATTTTCATGAAAATAGGCTCATAAGAAGCGCTTGTGTAGCAGATTTCAAATATGTATCAGTCTCATAAGGTTGTAAGTAGGAGTTACGACCTTCTGGTTCTAAGCCATCGACATGTACTAGGTACTTGACTAACCACTGATTCATGAGGATATATATGAGCCGTTCTCCAGGAAACATTATGACAATATGTAATTAGAATATGAAACAAGGTTTTTAAAAAAAGGTCCATAATAAGAATACTACACATGAATTGGTTCTATTTTAAGTAAGTTACCCTTATAATGTAAAACCTTAGCTTAAGAATTTTTTAAAATGTATTTCGGGACATTGAATTACATTTTACTATGTTTCTGCTATGTTCCACTCGATGACTCTGTTGTTTACATGAAGCGTGATTCTCCACTATTTGAGTATGACTTTTTTTAAACATTAGAAGAAGAAAATGTAAGATGTTATAGTCAATTGGGCGTTATATTATTATGAGGTGACTTTAAAGTCACATTAAGTCTTAAACTGCTATTTGTATACGCTATAACTTGGTAACCTCTCTGCAAAATGGTGCATTTTGAGTACTTAAGTTGATTCCCAAATGTGAAAAACACCATAGAATGGGAGAAAATGCAATAAAACATCCAAATATTGTGAACAATAAATGCGTGATTTAAAGTATAAGGGGGACAACTCTTGCAAAATGAGTAATGTGTTCACCATAAAATTTGCTAAATACGATATTTAGTCTACTATTTCGACAGATATAGTTAATATTATATCGTCGAGTTTTGGTCATTTGTTAAGAAACAGCCTAATGGTTCCATAATTTATTTTATGTAATGGATGATCGGAAAAAAGTTGTTGGAGCAATAATGGGACTTTAACGTTCGTGTCGGTCAAATATCAGACACTGTTGATAACAATAAAGTGTATAGAGCTATATCTGACAAGATTTTAAAATATCAAAACCTGAAAAAAATTATGCTTTCATATCCATTAGATCATTTTTGCTTCAGCTTTAACAGAAACTCTCTCTGTGATATATTGGACTTGCGAATTGTCGGGGTTTTATACGAGAGTGTTATAAGAACACCCTATAGTGAAATTATAAGAATCGTCTATTGTTGACGACTGAATCAAAGTACACGGAACCCATACAAAGTTTTAATTTGCAATTAAGGTAGTAATTAATAGAATAATTATTTTAACATTAAATGACCGTCAGATATAGCTCTATACACTTTAACATACACCGGTATGTCGATCTGTCTGAAGAAAATAATGTACCAACATGGTTTTATGTAAGGAGACTGTGAATATCTTTGATAAAAAATGTTATCACTGTGTAAGCAATCCAGTATGTTTATTATGAATGGTCGTGTGGAAATAATGATACTTTAGTTCTATTGTTTTATTTGTATGTTACAAATACATGCTATTAGGTGGTACGGTGGTCGAGCGGATAGCCTGCTTGACTGCTGATCGAGAGGTCCCGGGTTCGATCCTCGGCCGGGGCACTTGATCATTTCTGAAATGCTTTTCTGTGTTTCCCACCTAACTAGAGATGAACTAGTTAGCAACCCAGAGGTAGTCTCGCGTGTATCGGTGCTATACACCGGGCACGTTAAAGAACCAAGGTGTCTCTTCGGAAAGAGCTAGGGCATCTCGCCCGGATACCTTGTATCACACCACTATCTCTTCCACCTGCTGTCCCTTCAGCAAAAACACAGGACCATTGGAAATAAGTGCACTTTCATGGGTTATCCTTGACCGAGAGGTTTAAATAATTACACACATTTAGTTGTGAAAAAATAAATTACAAAATTTCAATCAATACCGAGTTGATTATATAGATAAACCATGTTTTTTGAGCCGTGACTAATTTATGCAGGAAGGTTGATTTGCCCTCAAAGGGTATGCATTAAGACTTAAGCAATATATTTGATCGATGTGAGTAACATTTTAACCATGACCCAAAGGATTAGGCATTAGCTGTATTCTGAAGAAATCTTAATCAGGTATATCAACATACCATGACTAAAAAATGTGACATTCCATCACGGCTGAAAAAACATGGTTGATCTATACATGTATTTCATTCATCACCAAACAGAGCACCACCTATGTATAGCTTGGCTAATTTGACATGAGCCTGACCTTTTGATTAGCATAATTTAACAG
The DNA here is from genome assembly GCA_963678985.1 of Spisula subtruncata. Taxonomy (NCBI): domain Eukaryota; kingdom Metazoa; phylum Mollusca; class Bivalvia; order Venerida; family Mactridae; genus Spisula; species Spisula subtruncata. The sequence continues at coordinate 51,750,686 of OY787664.1, read as the reverse complement.
TAGATATATTACCTTCGATACAACACCGATTGTATGTTTTCATAATCGGGGAGAATCACGAAGACGCTCGAGATGTAATACAAACACAAATTTGAAATACCGATATCGCATTATTTGCTTGCGGAAATTGATATATTCAAAGCAAGAACCTTGTAATATATTCTTGCATAAAGGTCAGGGTCAGGTCAAAATAGCCAAGCTATACATACATGTGTAGGTTAGTTATAGATCGCCGACGATAACTCTAGATTTATATAACAAACATGAAATGTCTAAAAACAACACAATCAGGTCGACAGGTCGCTTGTTTTCGGTATAGATTGAAAGAATTAAATTTATAAAAAGTTATTTCTTACATGAGTGTACAAAAATGTGCACCGAAAATGCATTTTATTTCATTTGTTTATTATAAGCAAAGGCTAGAGTTATCACCGGCGGACTATACAATGTTTAAAGGTGAAAATAATCATGTTGGCATAAATGTATACATTGTAGTAAGTTGTCACTATCTATAGACTTTATTTCAAGTCATCGTTGTTTACAATTCGTCAACCAATTCGCTGGCTTAGAACAAGAAGGTCGTAACTTCCAAATCGATATGTTGAGAAAACAAGAGAAAACTGTCTATGATTTATTCTTAACCTATACTATGGGAAAACACGTTGTTAAAACTTCTATTGGACAACATGACAATTTCATTTTTTCATGAAAATATGCTCGTCAGAAGCGCCTTGTGAAGCAGATTTCAAATATGTATGAGTCTTATAAGGTCGTAAGAGGTAGTTACGACACGTGTTGTATACGGTTACTTCTGTAACCAAGTTATTTTTGAAAATAAGATTTAAATGTTAAATGGGATTTTAACAAAGATGTGAAAGCAATTGGTACATTTGACTGTATAGTGGTTTTCCCAAAGGGTGTAAATGGTTGCAATTATGTGCGACACTGATTGGCCATATGTCTAATAAAACGACTTTGTCATGCATATCCGAAAACTCCTCCCGTAAAATCTCGGCATTTAGCAACTCAATACGGGGATCAAACCACCGAATATCGTCTATTACCAAGTGTGGCCTCTTCACAAACAGTCTTGCTGATGGGTTAGCAAGACTTAACGTTCTGAAAGCTTTACTCAACTCCCGATAACAGTGTCTGAGTACGCTTGCGGGAAAAGCCGACATATGTGAGTTGTAGTTCGCCACTACTACTAAATCAGTCATGTTTTTTCTGGCGAAACTCTTCAACAACTGAGGAACCGATTGTATCCCAATTGTTGAGAACCCTCTGGTATTGTGGTATGGCATTTCATGTTTAAGATATCGAAGCGTTATTCCGTGATGTATAAACATGTGCTCCATAGCATGATATGGTGCATTGGGTCCGACCAGTGCTTGCTTGAACTTTTGTTTTATTCCCATGATTTTTGTAAGAATAAAATCAGCATATTGTCTTAGCGTGGAGTCACCGATGATGATGATGGTCGTTCCTCGCAGACATTTTCTATAGTCAGCAAATGTTACTTTTACCTTATTTTTACAGTACGTCATATGCCAGGTATCGTTAAGCCAATACCCATTTGGCTGTTTGTTCCACCAGCTGGTATTGGGCGCGCTATCTTTGCATGGGATATCCGACATATTTAAACTAGATGTTAGATTTTCCGGTACGTTGATGGTCACTGTAGAAGGCAACAGCCCGTGACCGTGTGTTTGGATCTTCTCTTCCATACCTACAAAACTTGTATTAAACTTTCCAGCCCCAAATGAATGTATGTCGGAACACGATAAGCTATTAGATCTCGGGTTTCCGCAATACCAAGGCATGTCCCCATTTCTTCTAGTAAAATTGCAAATTTTAATGTATCCGTAAATTTTCGGGTTTGCACCGCAGTATGTAATCTCTTGCACTTGTTTGTTTCTAAAACTACCTCGTACTCCCCATCCATGAGGTTCAATGGCAAAAACAGCATTACCATAGTATTTTATAGCTTTCAGTTTTAGGCAGGTGTTGATGATTGTAGACGCAAGCTTCGCTTTGATAATAGTTACCCCTGACCAGTAAAGTTTTAAAAGTCCTGTATATGAGCCATTTTTGTGATCAATAACTTCACCGGAAACGCGCCCATCGCCATCTTTCTCCTCAGCCCATATTGCTATGACGTCATCACCCTGGGTACTAGGTCTGTTAAGCATATCACGTGTAGATACAGCAACTACTACAGTTCGATCCTCTGTGTTGCTTGTTACAAATTTAATTTCCGAGTAATTCGCGTTTGTTATTTTACTTCTATCCTTTGTGTTAATCTGAGCACACAGACTATGAAGTCTCGTTTCCGGTAGCGTTGTTAGTGTGACGTCATTTTCAATGGTGTCATTTAATGAACTTTTATACGTCTGAATTTCATCATACATCGTGTAGTAGATTATGTGGGTGTTGTACGAGTCCTGGTAATACTCTTTGATCAAGATAACGAGCAAGATGAAAGAGAACGATGCGAAAAGATATCTGCGACGATCCTGAAGTACATTCCATATGACCGCAATCACCATGGTTACATGTGTCAGCCAATGGAAGTCTGAATAAATAGAACACGGTGTAAATCACAGATAACTGTATCAATGATAACGAAAAACAAATTTGTTTTGGAAATTTTATATTTCTTTCAATGTCCATTTGTATAGGTTGACCACATTGACATGAGTCTGACCTATTGATTACCATAATTGAACAGTCGAATTACCTTTACAACACCGACTGAATGTTTCCATAATCGGGGAGTATCACGGAGACGCTCGAGATGTAATACAAACACAAATTTGAAATACCGATATCGCACGATTCGCTTGCGGAAATTGATATATTCAAAGCAAAAACCTAGTAATATATTATTGCGTAAAGGTCAGGCTCAGGTCTAATAAGCCAAGCAATACAGACATTGACGAACCAATCACTGTGATGCAGTTTGTTTGGTTTTTTTATTAAAAAAACCGGCTGCATGCATTTTTATCATCTATAAAATGCCATGGGTTTACACAAACTTACTTTCTGTAATATTTGGGGAAGCTATAGCAATGAGCTGCTGTCTGATACCATTAAAGTCCAAAAACGACCTGCTAGAATAATCCTAGACAAAAGTTTCGACATACCCTCAAGTGAAATTGAGCTAAATTGGATGACATTTGACCGACGTATAAAGCATAAACAAGAGGGCATATGAAAGGCCCATAGGTCGCTCATCTGTCTAAATGCACCTATATATGGTGACCTAAGACATCATTTAAACCTTCTAAGAAGTAAGAATAGATGATGCTACATACCAAATATCAAAGCTCTTGGCATTGCAGTTTTAGACAAGAAGATGTTTATGTTTCCCTATATAAGTCTATGTAAAACTCTGCCAGTCGCCCGGCAATACGAGAAGGGATATGGGAAGGAAATGCATTTCAATAGGAGAGACACTATAATAAACAAACTTTACCAAATATAAAAGCCCTGGGTCTTGTGGTTTCAGTCGAGAATGTTTTTGAAGTTAGCATTTAAAAACACCTTTTATGGCCTAATTAACTTATTAATCAACAGACCGGAACCATTTGAAAAACTTTGGTAGAGGTCCACCCAACAAACATTCCTGCAAAAGATTTAGAAACTTTGGCCAAGTGGTTTAGAGAAAGAAGTAATTTAAAGAAATTGTGACTGGTAGACGGACGGAAGAGGGACGACGGACACAGGGTGATCACAAAAGCTCACATTGTCACTATGTGACAGGTGAGCTAAAATACATTCCCATAACGAGTCTTTCCTTTATTTTATTCGTCCGTGCTATTCGCACCCCTTCACATTCCTTCATATATGTACATGCTTGTGTAGGGTTATGAATGGGGTTTTGTGGGTAATTTTTCGATGCCCACGGGACGTAAAAACTAGTTAAGGTTTTGTGTGCTTCCGTCGCTATATTACTCATGGTTTTAATTGATGGTTTATATACGTTACAGCCTTTTCGAACTTCGTATAGCTAGATAAATATTATGCTTTCCTCCGTTTAACGGTTGAGGCTTGTCCGGTTTGCCGGGGAGAAACCTTTACAAATTATGTCACTGTGCAGTTATGCTTCGTTTTGTCACTAGGGTCACCGTTTAGAACTACACATATAGCTAAAATATGGTGTTTTCCCTCCTTTTACCTGTTGTGGCTTGCCCGGTTTGCCGGTGAGAAACCTTTACAAAATTAGGTCACTGTGCATTTATGTCTCGTGCCAATATCACAATAACATGCATGTATAAGGCCATATCAAATCGTTACTTTGTTTAGCGTCCGATGACGGCTAGGTTTGAGCATCTAGGAAAGAAAAAAACAACCTCTCATATCTTTAAAACCCATTGAGATATTGCAACATAATATAGAATGTACAAGTGAAAGATACAGATAGATTATGCATATGAATTACATAATATAAGAAAAAGAAAAAATACACATTTCAATTAACATCATTTGACATTGCTTTGTGTAGCATTTTTAATTAAGTGAGTGAGATTTGCATATATCGTGAATGTATTTAATTGATAATTTAAGAAATAGTAATTGCGAGTCTCGCGATAATGAGTGGAGTGCGGGCAGCTGGGCACTAAACAAACACTGGGTAAAGAGTTCATTATCAGCTGTATCTAAAAAGGACCCTACTTCTAACCCACAGGCCTGTGTTATGCAATGTATAAGTAAGATTTTTTTACGTCGAGTATACATGCATTGAGACAAGAGATGTAAATTGATGTCCTCCGTTTCGATCTTACAATATTTGCAGGTAGCATAGTTTTGAAAGCGTCTAAATGTAAGTATTCTAACAGCTGTGAAAGCATATGAGATTTCGGAGTGCGTTTCAGCTGACGACCATTTAGGAGAAGGTGAGATCGATTCATGTATGAGTCTAAATCTTCGAAATTCTTCGTCATCATATACGCGATCTTGCCAATTACGCATTTGAAATTCATACACGGATTTATTTACAATTGTTTTCCATGGATTTTGGCTTGGATAAGATGCATCTGATAAGTATTGCTGAATATAGTTAAGCAATTTGTATTTGACAAGTAGTTTAAATATACCGGGAATGAAACCGCGCTGGTTTTTAAATCCCTTTACTACGAAGAGCTGGAGCCTATAGCAAAATATTTTCCGACATAAATTTTCAGATGGCATTGTGCTTAATTTCTGCAAAAAGCAAAGCTTTCTCCGGTCAATTTCAGTTTCGATGCTGAACCAACCTAATATGCTGAGGGCCATATCGGTTCTTGTATAAGTTGGTAAATGTTGGATTTTTTTAGCAGCAAGGCGTACAAGTTTTTCGAGCTTAAGTAGATCATTGGTTGATATATTGTACCACAGTTCTACACCATATAGAGCAGTTGGTAGTACTACACTGCGAACAAGTGACGCCATCACGAGAGGATTTATGTCACCGATATTTTGCTCAAGAGCTAATATGGTGAATAGTGACGATCTCGCTTTTCTAACTCTTGCATCAATAGTGTCGGTACATGTAAGCGCTGAGTTTAGGATAATACCGACATGAGCCGTTGAGCTCACTGGGGTTATATGCGATTTATAAAATTTGACTGATATATCTATATTTTTCGCATTTTTTCCAAATATCATTAATTTGCATTTGTTGAAATTGAATTCATAACCCCAGCGATTAGCGTAATTACGAACAATTTCAAGTTGTTGCTCTAGGGCTAACTTTGAGTAGCATAATACCGTTAGGTCGTCTGCTAGTGTCGGGTTTCCGCAATGTATTGAGCCTAATTTAACTCCGTTAACACTGGATTGGAGTGATTTAAGAAGTTCGTCGATGAAGAGTAGGTAGCTCCAAGTTGACATTACTCCCCCTTGTCGACAACTTTGCAATATTGGGAAGGTATTGGATGTTAAACCATTTGCGCGCACACACCCATATATATGTGTGAAGGAATTTATGAATAATCTCATGAATTTCCCCTTTATACCAAGCTCCATCATTTTCACAAATAATGCATTGTGTCTTACATTATCGAAAGCGCCTGCTGTGTCTAGAAACATAGCAAAAACATTTGAATTTAGTTCTATGGATTCGTTGACTGCTTCCTGCAGATTAAAAGATGTTGTTATTGAACTAAGATGCCTTTTGTAAGCATTCTGTTGCTCGTTTGGAAAGTCGGTATGTCGGTAAGAACACCATTTGTTTAACCTGGTATGAAGTACCCTTTCAAAGAGTTTGTAAATAACCGGAAGAAGGGTAATTGGACGATAACTCTTAGGTTCTGTGCGAGGTTTACCGTCTTTGTAGACAGGTATTATTATACCAGTCTTGCATTGTTGAGGTATATACGATGTAGTTATCATCATATTAAACAATTTTCGTAAGTATGTGTGTAATGTGGGACCACCATGGACTATTTGTTCGGGATAAATTTCATCATTTCCCGGGGCTTTGCGAAGTTTGACAGTTAGGATAGCCGAGTTTAATTCACTTTCCGATATGTTTTCGGTGAGTAAGGTGTCATCTGAGAAGTCTTCCGAGGCTAGGAATTCTTGGACCTTATCGTCTAATATTTTGAAGAACGATTGATCAAAGCTAGGATTGTCTTTTGGCGTGAAGACATTTGCATAATAAGCCTTAAATGTGTTTAAGATGACTTCCGGTTCTCGAACTATACCACTTTCATTCTTTAGTTCATTTATCGGTGAGAGTCGCTTTGTGCGTTTCTTCTGGACAAGTCTCCAGAATAAAGTAACATCGCATTCAGCAGTTCTATTAAGATCGTCAAAGAATTTACTATTTAGATCGCGGATCGCTGTTTTCTGAGCATTTATAAACGCTCTTTTTGCGGTTTTGTAGTTAGTGTAGTACACGTTTTCTCGAGTACGAGGACGACCTTGTTGTACCCATTTTATTCGTTCTAGCATTTGCTTTTTATGGGCTAACTTAACTGATTGGTTCCAGTAAGGTTTGGCATTGCGGTTAAACTTAACCTTTGGTAAGGAAGAGCATGTCGCTTCGGTAATGCTATCAATAGTATATTTGTATAGACGCTCAGTACTCTCCGGGTCATTGAGTAACGTGTTTAGGGGGAGATTTGTAAGAGCTCTATTAAGTGTTTCTGCGAATTGAGCTAAAACGCCGGCGTTACATTTATTCCATGCGATTTTTTGCGCGCTTGGGAATGTATAATGTTGTAATGGTATTTTGCATACACATAGCAATGGCAAATGATCAGACACTGAGCAACAAGCATCATCTATAACTCTAGCATTAATAATATTGTCTTTTTGAGTATTACTCGTCACAATATAGTCAATTGTTCTTTCTGCTGGTCGAAATGTGAATGGAACTCCACAGGTTCTAACAACATCAGCATTATTGCTTTTTAGAAAGTTTATAAATGCATTCAATCTATGATCAGTATGCTCATGGGACGCATGACGTAAGCGCTGTACATCGACATTCATATCTCCACAGAGGATTACATTACCAATTGGCGCGTACGTATCATAAATGCTCTGCAAATTATCAATGCATATATTATAATCATCACTAGAATAGTTAGAAGAGGGTAAATAGACAGCAAATATATATGTGGGTGTGATTGGCGATTTACGTGACTTAGTTTCACACCAATAATTCGACCAGCTTGGAAATTTGTTATCACATTTACTGACATAGCTAAGGTAGTTTTATGTAGTATGCTCACTCCACCTTTCCCGAATCGACTGTCATTGTCTATTTCTTGGCATGTTGTAACCGCTTTATACTGCGAGTGTATAGTATTTAAAAAGGCACAACTGTTTGGTTTGAGTTTATGTTCAATAACACACGCTATATCAATATCATATTTGTCTAGGAGAAAACTGAGTGATCCCGCAGATGACATTGCCCCGCGCACATTCCATGAGAGAATATTACACTTTGCATTATTCGAATTTTCATTCATGGTTTTACTGTATTTGTCTATATATATGATGTTTGGTAAAAGCAATAAGTATAATAACAATATAGATATGACGTTCATTGTTCGTGTTGTGTTTAGTCTAATACGACCTGGTCGTCATAAACACCGTCGTTATCGTTTCCACTGGAAGTCTGTACTTTCTTCTGCCAGCTGTACTCTGAGTACCAACGACGACAGTATATTTTCCGCGGCCAGAAACGTCGACTTTCGATCTGTTCACAATCAGATTGGTAGATTGTGAGTTTTGCAGCTAAACTGCCACGATTGGTGTCTATTAGCTTCACGGCTGCAGGTTCAATGTTTTTGCTTTTCAAAAAAGCAAGGATTCCAGCCCTGTTGGAGTTGGATGCGATGCCTCCTACATAATATCGCCAGGTTCTACGGGATTTGATACTTTCAAACACTGCGTTCGATTCTTTAGCACTATGCACAGATATGTTCCCATTCCACGATCCTGATTCCGATTCACATCGCTCGTCAATTACAGCTTTTTCGTTACCACAGGAAAAATGATATGCAGTCTTATTATCATGGAGTTCATTTGGTTGAGTTCTTTGACCGATATGTACTTTTATATTATATTGTGATTTCGGTGATTTTTGATCGCTGATTGTACTGTTAGTAGTATCATTCATTGGGGGATTACTTCCGGCACCACCACCGACGACTGACTCCAACCGCCGTGCATACACCCTAGCAGCCTTACTATTTGTATTGTCCTTGGGCGGTGATGACACGATCGCATCCCTTCGTCCGATCGATTCAAACAGCGAGTCAACTGACGATGTCATATTTTGCTTGTTGACGGTCACATGCTGCGCCGGCGAGACAACGATATCCGCGTAAGTCGGTTTGTGGGTCACATTTGACTTTGGTGTCGCTTTAAGCTCTGCGACCTCGAGTTGGATTGAGTTAATTGTTTGTCTATCAATGTTGTGAATTCTCTTATCTTCACGAATTGTATCAGACAGGAGAGTTTTCAGCGTTTCTACCTCACTGGTTAAAACATGAATTTTATTCTGATCATGTTGGCGTTCTGTTTTCAACCATTATACATCTTGCTGAAGCAATTGGATATTCGCTTTCATTTCAGCTAGATCGTTTTGAAGCGTTTTATTTAAGTTGCCGGTTAGGGTTTCATACATAGTGTCATCTTTTGGCAGCATTTTTGTAGCAATTCATCTTTAAACTATACTAGAAATTGACTTTATGCGATTAAGTTCAGTTTTTATTATCTCATTATATTTATCTCTTCTTTTCGTTTCACAACACATTCTATTTAGAGTCATGATTCTGCTCTAAAACAAATGTTCCCATGTACTCAAGCAAGTTCATTCGGTGGGGATGGCCATGTGATCATGGTTCTTATTTAGTAATAATATAGGGACTGATTGAACGTTCGCAAACTTTTTTTAATAGTTAGTTTTAATAAGCAAAATAAAATGTAGTTCGTAAGTTAAACTATGTTTGTGTTACAAACTATCGCTCGTTGATATACAAAACTCATGTACACAGAAATACTACAAATTAAAAAAAAATTAAATTACCTCAGATTTGGTATTATTCTTGATAATCCGTATTGAAGTTTAAATATTCCTGTGACTCTTAGTGTCACTGAGGTATTTTGTGAACTTCGGATTTAACTACATGCAAACGTGAGCACATTCGCAATGTCAATCGTAACTACTCGGGCATTTCCGTAACTGACCTCGTACATAAGTGTAGGGATACAAATTTTGGTTATGCGGTTTCCGGTAACGGCCAATCATCAGTTTTTCATTGCTATCAAGAAGTCCTTCAATTACCGGTCTCCTTCTATGCGTTGATACCTTCCCAGGAGTAAGTAAACCTTAAGTTCTCTTCGATTGCATCGTTTGATTCTCAGGAGCCTTTATCTTAAAGTAATCCGTGATAATGGCGACGTCCCTTATGTCCGAGGCACTTTCGTTAGATAAACGCCGAGGAGTTCCGATTGTCGCATTGCGTGTCAGTGAGCGCTTGTACAACCACAGGTAACCATGAAACTGTACCATTGATACTGAATAAAACGAAACAAAATATAAAAAACGTAAATTTGATATTCTTCTGTTAATGTGTATTTCTTCAAACGTGACCAAAACCTCAAGCGGTACAGTGTCTGTCTAACTGTCTCTATACTTTTGGGGTCACTAAATTGAAGTGGAGGTCGAAAGTAGTCCCATGTCATGTTACCACATGACCGTGTAAATATGACATAACATAAGGCAGCTGTAGTTTACACGACGGGTAATTTTGGCAGGATAAAGGCCTAGTGGTAGGAGCAATAACGTAATACTAGTATGCCATGTGATAACAAATGACGGAACAATGTTCACCAACACTAAGTCTTGTGAAAACGTGACGTCACCGGCTTACATTCGCTATTTCTGACGTTATTTTTACTTTGTTACTATGGTAATGTGAAATAAGAATCCGTCATTCGTTGTCTTTGATATCAACATTTCTCGTCACGAAAATATATTCGCCGAAGGCTCGCTAAATAACTTATTGTTCATGGGAATAACCTAAACGTTCAACCAAGCGCATGTCGGACCCAATGCACCATATCATGCTATGAAGCACATGTTTATACAGCACGAAATAACGCTTCGATATCTTAAACATGAAATGCCATACCACAATACCAGAGGGTTCTCAACAATTGGGATACAATCGGTTCCTCAGTTGTTGAAGAGTTTCGCCAGAAAAAAACATGACTGATTTAGTAGTAGTGGCGAACTACAACTCACATATGTCGGCTTTTCCCGCAAGCGTACTCAGACACTGTTATCGGGAGTTGAGTAAAGCTTTCAGAATGTTTAGTCTTGCTAACCCACCAGCAAGACTGTTTGTGAAGAGGCCACACTTGGTAATTGACGATATTCGATGGTTTGATCCCCTATTGAGTTGTTAAATGCCGAGATTTTACGAGAGGAGTTTTCGGATATGCATGACAAAGTTGTTTTATTAGACATTTGGCCAATCAGATTGGAACATAATCTTTTACGCCCTTTAAATAAACCTATACTTTATTAAAGTCCAAAGTTGCAATATGTGTGTTGGTTAATACAATTGGTGCGAATTGTGAACAACGACGGTTTGGACTAAACGCCAAAGAAATCGACGGCATTAGTATTTTGTCAAACGTTAAATTATGGTTGGACTATTTATGAAGAAGAATTTTTTTTTAAATTCAGTCTTACCCCCACCCCCTTAAAATTAAGGTAATTTCGGTCAATTGCCAATAAGTATCATATTGATAAATTCCAAAAAACATTATTAACTAAACTATTGGCAGATCTGAAATTTTCTCAAAATTAATTTCAATATATATTCGTGTGTAATGTCGTTACAATCTTTTAGGGGTTGAATAAAACTTACCGTGACCATTTTGAAAAGACCTTTTTAATATAATTATATATAATTGCATTATATATATTCCACAAAATGTACACGAAGTGCGTAAATTTCCCGCATACCATTTTGCAATGATGAAGGTGTAAATGTACGAGAAAATGTATGGTTAGGCGTCGTACATGCGCACTTTGATTTACTTTGATATAGTCCTCTTCATTATGGCCATTTGACATGATCGCCATTTGACATGATCTTGTTCTTTCGACATTACCTCTCTCCATGAAATCCTGGATATTTGGAGCTCTGTGTTAAAGGTTCTTCTCCATGTCATGTTAGGTCGACCTCTTCTCCTGCTGCCTTCAGGGTAGTCTGGATTACTTCCCCTAGATCACGTACGTTAACTAGGTCAGGCTGACGTCAATAATGGCGGCTGCCAGCGGCCGTTCTTTACAGTGCAATCTCGTCAATTTTGTGAGCAAGAGGTTGAAACCTGGCAAATCAGTAGATTGGGAAGGTAATTTTGATTTTTGTTGATCATGTCGTTAAAATGCTATAGTACGACAGGGAACCAGACTACCTTCAGAGTTCCAGTCTAGTGCGTGCTTGGCGATGTTGCTCGTGAAAAGAAACAGGAACAACACATACATGCACAACTACACAGTAAAGTGTAAGAACACAAAAAGTAAATTGAGCAGCAATCCTTGGGCGTTATTCACCAAAGTTGTAAGTCTAAAACTCAGAGTTAGAATTGTCATTATTCATAATCACTGCAATTTCTTTGAAATTAAATTTAGCAATGTGAAATTTTATCGGACCATTCTCCGTTCAGCACTAAACAACTCCACATTTTTAAGCAATGTTTGTTTTTATCTTTTGGGTACACATATAGAGGATTTATCACGAGTTGTCAATTGATATAAATTTATATTAAACGAGTTTTGGAAATTCTATTAAGCGAGCCTCTGGTGAGCTTAATAATATTTCCTGAACGAGTTTAATGTAAATCTATATCAATTGACAACGAGTTATAGATTCTTTATATCATATGACACTAAAAACGCAAAATACGCATTGATTTATTGGAAAAACTCAATTCTTTATACTACACATGGTACGTATAACTTTATACGTACTGGCTATACTAACCTGGATACAAGGTAAGTCATGTGATATAAGCGATTACGTCACTCTCACAATATCCTTACTGGACTATACTGCTGATCATTCGGACTTGAAAACAACACAAGTGCTGGCTTATGCCGAACATAAAAGGATCCGCAGAGTCGATATAAAGATCAACCACATGTTTCTGTGACACATCTACCAATGTTTATCTCAAGGTTCCTCCAACTGTCCGTGATATTACAAGACATCTTTCCATAATACACCGGTCAGTTGCATCCACGGCCTCCCACCATCGGGCACTGCCGGGGAAGCTGGAAGATAAAACACGGCCGTGTCCCCGGCTATCCACGAGGGTGGGGTACTGTACATTCTGTCGACTTAAAAAATAAATACAACGAAAATGTGTTGAACTCTTTCTTACAATAAAGGGAGGTAACAATGTATAAATACATTTATATGCGTTCCGTAATGGTTTGTCTCCCTTGTTTGAGTATCTCGTCTGAAAACAAGTTTTTTCAATGAATTAATATTATTTTTGCTTTTCACCGTAGCCGTAGTAATTCAGGCACAAATCCGTTTCGTCGATGTTTATATAGGTGAAACTGCTGGCAATGTTGGAATAACCGTTTAAACACGGCTACGGCAAATAACTTTCAGTGTTCCGAGTAAGAAAATAGTGCAGCGCACTGTCAACGTACAAAAACACAGTGTCAACGTGCAAAAAACACATGTGCCGAGGCTCGGCATAATTTGCTCAAGGGCACAAATTTCTAGTTTCTTAAATAAATGTGTACGTGTGCTTTATCGTATTTTATCACATAACCGATAGTCTGTGAGTGCATTAAAATTTCAAGCCGTACCGGAAATATCGTAATGCACTCCAAGCCAATTCATTAAACATTTTAAATTATTTGCACATTGTAACGGCTAAATTTTGAATGAAACATATTGCATACGTAGTGTGCGTTTTGAACGTTTACAAGCGTTCTCTAAAGTTATGTGATATATAGAATCTTACATTCGTGCTAATAAAAGCCTCGTGTCATACTGTTTTGTCCACTCGTTTAATAAAACTCGTATGTAATGAGCACTCGTGCAAGATCCTCTACTATAAACGCTGCGACATATCTCAGACGGTAACGTGACACTGGTCATGATCTCCCGAGGCAACTCAATCTGAGCAAGACCGCTTCTCAAATACATGTATTGGCATTTGTCTTTATGTCAATTCCAATGCAATGCTTTACTGACAATTGACATCACACATTCTAAGTTTATTACAGTACCATTTTAAAATCTGGAACTTCAAATATACATGTATCTATAATTATGACTCTGAATTAAGCAAAATCTCAATTTGAGTTTACATGCTTCAGGAAATCGGGGCCTGGTATATCTACTTTGTTTGTCACTCAGCATAGTCAGTTCTTGGCACTTTCTGCTGCTTTCGTCGATGTCCGGATATTGTCAATGATAGGGTAGCCAGACCATGACTGAAATATTGTTGACAAAGTCAAAAATGACACTCATCAACATTAAAGCATATACAAGATTATTACAAACGTTTTTTCTTTTCAAATACATTTCTTTACATCAACAAATTAATGAACAAAACAAAACAAAATCGACATGAAAATAAAAATAATGCGAATACGATCTAGAGAGCTCAGTTTTATTTGACCTTTGAGCGATTTGCTTTCTAGAATTGAGGTCAATAATAGTCAAATTGTCAATTCCCGTCGTTGGTGTTTTGTGTTCGGCAACTTGTTTCAAAAGCAGATGACTGGCGGACATTGAAGTTCCTCATTCGAACGTCAATACAACTGATAGCTTGATAAACGAATGACTCCAAATGTACCCTGGAAGTGCATACGTTAAAGCGAGGCATATATTATGTTAATAACGTACGTTCAGAGAAAACGTTGCCCCGGGTAGCCATAACTGACGTCACTTTGGCAGCCTTGTCCTTTTGTACGACACACCCTCATGCGGTCAATTCATAGCACACATTGTATCATGAGTTGTTCTATTTAAATGCAAAGTTTGAAGTAATTTGAACATAAGATAAATATTTAAGATCACTGTTCCTGGAACTTTTGAAACGCCCTGCGTATAATACCAAAACACGCCGATATTGGTGACACAACGTATGCAAACCGTAACATTTTGAGTCGATCCCGAAATTAATTCAAGCGAAAAGCATTAATATTTTCAACACAGTCGTAAAAGAAAAGTGATCCATACATTCAATTTAAAAAGCATTTTTCATTAGACTTTCAATTAGTAATTGGCTAATTGCTATAAGATTAAATCTTTATTTTAAACTTTGCACAAAAATACGTCAAATTTCAATTTTAAATTAATAGAGCGAATACGGTAAGTAGACATTCTGATCACCTCGGTTTTTATCCAATGTATTTACCGGAGACAAACGGAAATGACCGAGCTTTCACGATTGTGAAAGTTGAATGTCTGAATGTATTTCACGAACTCTGTCCGTCGTTCCGAAATGTTACGGACACTTTCATGTCCAAAGGATCTTCTGTTTTTTCATCTTGAAGTGATAACTTGGTTGGTGTGTTATTATGTTTGCGAACTACTTCATTCTCCTTGCGAATCAGTTCATTGCCTCGCTCAATGTTCTTTTTCCGACGATTCCTTTCAAATACTTCGTGAGGGGTGTAAACAATTGGCGTAGTAATTTCAAACCGCGCGTCTACTGGGCACCCACATGCGTACTTCTTTTCCTGGTTAAATAGTACCTGCGGGTGTGATAAATACAGTTTTTCTACACGTTCAGGTGCTACCAACGACCTGGTGTGCATTTCTATTCTCGGAAAATCCTTTCTTTGCTGTCTAATTACCGATTCTTTACTGTTTATCTTCGTACAGTCAGTGCAAAAGTCCGGACCTAACACGTCACATTGGAGTTTTTGTTCGTCTGATACTTCGAATGTTTCGTATCGGCTGCACATTGATCGTTGTCTTTCTAAGGACATTGCATTCTTTGCTCTTCGACCACCAGCCGACACTACGCGATTTTTAACAGGATTTCGAAACTTCGAGTAGCCCGCGTTGTTTGCTCTCTGCATCCGGGCACTTCGTGTTAGAAGCCACCGGATGTCGGATGGAATCGGTGCCGCGTTTTCGGAAAATTCCTGAGCTTTCCAGTGTTCGGATAATTTCAGCTGAGTAACCTGACTGGGGCGTGGAATATCCCCATTCTCAATCATTTGCTGCATTTGTCTTTGTTTCAATTTTTTGTCACACATGTTTCTCAATATTTCCGAATGCATCCGAAATGTTGCCTTCTCCATTTGCAGTTCCAGTCGACTGCTTGGTATAAAATGACCAAGTGGTCTTCTTGGCCTCTTAACGGTTGAAAACATTTTGGACGTGTGTTTGTGTCAGCGGCCTGAAAATATAATATAAGCAAGAGATGTTTGTAAAAACGTATGTCCCAATAGCAACTCATTTATCAGAAAGAGTATACATGTATTAAGTATCAATAGACTACATTCACTTGTGACCTCAAAATCAGTAGGCATCAGCCACTGCTGAGGACTAACATTCCTTTATGGTAGGAAAACCTTGGGTACACTCGTTCTCCATTTTATATTCTTACACAGTGAATTTGTTCAACTGACATCGAAATCAATATAATATAGGATCATCTTCTTTTGATGACCAACGGACGGACAGACGGACGGATTGACGGACTGACGGACCGGCAGGTGCAAAACAGTAAATACCCCACCTTTGACATTTAAGTACCCCAAGATCTGTTCAAATGTAACGTTACACGTAATTGTCATTTACAGGGTGTCATCTCAGTTCTCTGTTACACGAAAAATGGGGTACATTCAGAATGTCTGTGTGCCACAAAACTTGGGTGCATGCAGAATGTCTACGGATTGGAAGCATGCTGAATAAACGGTTTACTCATAGGCATACACTGATTCGCGTGGAGACCGTCTCAAAGACATCATTTCCTCGTGTGGCCAGACATGGGAGCACGTGGGCACTGTGCGCAGATGTGACTGCCGTGTGTCCTGTATATGGAACGAGATTTTAAATTGCACTCGAGTAATGTTCTATCAATTCTAACCAAGTACTAGGAGTTGTGTTTTCTATAGTTGTGCTGCTAATGCTATGTTTGCATTTATTAAAGATAACTGCGTGAATCTTATATTGTCTTAGGTCGCTGGAACAACATTCTAAGATCACGGCTGGGTATAAGACGTGTTGCCTTTATCCATGAATATATGTAAAATACTTATTACAAATATAGGCGGTTTGACTGTTTCCTATTCAGTTCTTAGTGGTAAATGTACAAAAATGTACTAATAACTGGCCTTTGCTGTGAGAGGGGATTTAGGTCCAAAAAGACTATATATATGCCATGAGCTGGTTGCCTATAACTACAATACAAAATGTACAGTATCCCTCGTCGGTCTTTAGAGTTATACTTAGGGATACTTACTTATCAGTATAAATATAACATTATTTAGTATATTTTCGTAATATTAGCTGCAAGTTTATAAGACACAATACTACGGATTAATCTTATTACTGGTATGTATAAAAACCTGAAATTTAAAAACAATCTGTGTAAACAAGTACAAAACTTTAGTCAACTTTTGCCTTAAATCGTATCAACATTGTTTCATATGATGAATTTGGTGATATTCAACCAAGACGTTTTAAATCATTAAAAAGATAAATAGGTCAATATCGAAAAGCCAGTTAAGAAAAATAGATCAATATCTAATAGGTATGTTATGATTAAGGTAATCGTTCAGTTTACTCTCGCCTGTCACCGTAGACTGGTCCCCGGTCAGAATTAATATTCACAAAATATCAAACTTCCTTTTTTCGTATTTTGCGTACCGTCATTGGTCCGCCTTCTGTTGAGTGTTTTCCCTAAGTCAATAGAATTTTGCGGGGAAAATGGTGAAACAATCTGATTTTAAGATTCAAAACCGCCAACAATAATCATTTTCAAACTTAATCAAGCAAATGTCTTCAAATCACAAATAACGAATGTTTTGACCGGGGCACCTAAATGCAGAGCAAGATTTTTTGAGCATTGTTTTATTCAGAGCATGTTTGGCTGTGCTATTTTTGTCGATGATGTTGCATTCCCTATCAATTTGTTATTATCTTTGTATATGTTAGGATAACTGCGTACGACGTATACTAACCCAGCCCGACAAAAGCTTACAAGTTGGGCCATAGACGGTGCATATATGCAATACAAAGGTTCGCTTGCGATAACAAAATTTAGACAAAGGCAGACAGTATAATTTCATCTTGGACACAGGACATGCATCCACACGCAGATTGGTGGATTCTACGTGTTTTGAAGTTCTCAAACAGGTCAAGTATACACTTGGTATCAAAATATTTTTGTTCAAATATAATATTATCAAAAGTTCAAAACCAATTGAAAATTATCTTAAATAAAATCGCAAACCTGATAATGCCTATGTCAGTATACATGCATACGAGGTAACTTAATATTTAGGTGTCCTATTATCTGTGCAGATGTTCACAAAGTCACCGTGTTTGTTTATGAAATCATACGCATGTATTCGTCCGTACCAGAAATTCCATTGCTAGACGCTCAGCATATAAGGGAAACTGGCTTATCTTTTCTCATACCCTTGTGGTGATGGATAACACCAGGAATGATGTGTCGAGAGTGATTAATATAAGTTGGAAAACTTGTTTCAAAATCGACCTTAAATGAATTAGTATAAACTGAGACAACAACAGTGGTAAGCTGGTACTGGTATGGCTTCCTTGTCTGATGACCAGTATAGTTAGTTCCAGATAACTGCTGGTTAGTCAGCAACATCGTAAGTCTAAAATTCAGACTTAGACATAGTCTACTCACTCTCATGATCTTACAAATGTACCGATTTTCAGTGGGTAACAGCAAATAATCAGATAAAATTTCACATGGCTAAATCTAATTCAAAAGAAATGACAGTGATTATAAATTTCGCCAATTTTAAGTCTTAGTCTGAATTTTAGTCTTACAACGTTGGTGAATAAGGCCGCTGATGTCATGATAATGTGACTGGATAGTCTCCATAGTCTCAATGGTACGCTTGTGTAACTCTTAAGTTTTTAGTAAATTTTGCATACGTGGATAATATTTGCGCAAATGCGTTTTGCTAAGACATTTCTCATTTTCTGTCGTAAGTTTTGGCTTATTTCTCTGCAAAGGCTGGGCAACCGTAAATAGAAAACATTCACGTACGCTTATGGCTTAACTACTGTTGGACAGTAGGATTTAAAACAAATATATATTTTAAAAAAAATACGTACCTTAAATTAAGTACTAATTATCCACACATGCTTGTCTTTATAAAGTCACAAAAGTTCTGTTTGTTGACGGATCGATCTTAAAACCCGAGTGTTTAGAATAACTCAGATCGATCCTCAGTTTTATTTGCAAATAATTATTCCTGTTTACATTTCTGTGCAAGAGTGTTTAACCTATTTCAAAATCGCACCCAATGTCGAAAGCTTACACGTACCATACAAATTACCGCAAATAAAAAATACCAAAAACCCTCTTCATATATTATTTTATTTTATGAATAAATGCTAAACCTAATACACGTTCTTTAGTATATTAATGTAAGAATCAAGCTTTATCTTTTCAAGTCCCACCAGGTATTAAATTCCATGTATTACTTTTTCCCAATTTAAATAGAGCCCGCTATTGAATAAGCGTCGCCATGTATTTACTTTATAGATATAAATGCTATAACTTCATGAAAAGCTACCGTACTGCTTCGTAGTTCGCTCAGTTTGGACGAATTTTAATCATTATTCAATTGCTTAAACACGATCGAAATGAACATTTTCCATTTTCCTTTAAATATTTATCGTTTTTTATTTGTTTATTTTGTAACTTATTGATAACAAAGCTCTGTGTTACGTGTTTAAAGTCGATATCGGCTGTACAGAGGTTATCATAAATTCAACAAGCTATCGTGGTACCTATCCAGTGTCGCTCAGGTGTTTATCATAAAATTGTCAAACTTTGATTAAAACATTATACCTTGGGAAATTAATGTTGGAATAGGTATCAATATGTTATTGGCAATTTGGGCGGAAATTAATGGCCATTTTAGAATAAAATTACAGCTTATCAAACTGATAAATGACGCCGTTTCCTAGATGTCACCTAGACATTGTGTGGTTTCTACCACACTGCGAGCATTGATCACCGTCATACTGTTAATTATCATAATGCAGCTGCAACCCTTATATAAAAGGACAATGTACGTATTTTTTACTTAAGAGTCATCCATTTTCTGATCGGTTGGACGCACACACCCCCTGATACGTACATTTAATGTCATTTGCTAAACATACAGGATACTTAACTAGCCAACAGCCCTTTCCTGGGGAGCGGTGGCCTAGATGTAGGGCGCGCGCTTCGGGACCGAGAGGTCCCGGGTTCGAAACCCTCTGGACCACTGGTTATTTTCTCTGATAAAGACCCACATGCTCCACTCCACCATGGTGTAAAATGGTACCTGTGAGGGCAGTGCCTATTCCTGGGCACAGCAGATCAATGTTGGCTGCCACACCCACAGGAGAGAAATAGTCTCGCCAGGGAGACACGAATGTAGGTTTCCATATGTAGCCCAATGACCAGGGGAAGTTTAAATGTCAAAGGGTGCTTGAGCGGCCTAACAGCTGAAAAGAGCCCTAGAAAATTGGTAACTTAACTTCATCTTTTCCTATGGACAGAACACATACCGTATTTCCATCCTTCAGTCATTGCTACTAAGGTTGGTGTACAAACCAGTAACCACTGGGTAATTGGGTCGGAATTCCGAAGTTCAAATATTTCGAACGTCAGATATCTCAGTGCTAGGGTTGACTTTTCTCGACGTTCTAGACTTCATACTAAAACATGCGTTTTCATACTTAAACATGCGTTTTCATACTAAAACATGCGTTTTTGTTTTAAATTCCTTTTCGGTGGTTTTTGGTTGTTTGGGTTGTCCACAACTGTGTGCAAAATTCACTATTAGTTTGTCAAAATTGTTTGAAAGTATTAGTATATTAATGAGATACATCTAATGTACATAGTGCTGGATTTGAATAAGAATGTCGTAAGTACTTATGACCTTATAAAACTGATACACATTTAAAATCACATCTACAGAGCTTCTCATTAGCCTATTTTCATGAAAATCGGAACTTGCCATGTTGACCAAAATGAAGTTGTAAAAGCTTATTTTTCCATAAGTAAAGAATAAATTTCGGACAGTTTTTGTTTCTTGTTTTCTCAAAATATCGACTTTCTGTACTTACGTGACCTTCTAATTCGAAGCCAGATATACGAATTTCAGTTTGTCGAGGGAACGAAAGATCGCCAATATATCCGGTAATGCAGTTTGTAAAAGTTCACCACATTTATAGTTTAACATAACAGTGGCAGTCCACCCTATTCAAAACTCATTAAGTGTGCAAACTTGGATCTATTAACATACGGCTTGGTATACAAATATTGTTTCTTCCTTTGAGGCCACGTTTGCATCTGTTCAAACCAGTCGGAAAATATGGTCCCGGGTATTGAAGTGGAATTTGTCAAATTATTTCATTTACAAAACATTATCGACATATTTAATAACTAAATAAACAACATGAAATATTAATTATGTTGGTATACTATAAGGGTTTTTATGTCTATGTAGGTCTACTTGTAAACTGTTGTAAATGCTGCTCCGTGTGTTTAAGTCATAGTCAGTGTGCACATATAATGCGCCTAGGATAATGTGAAAGGCGGTAAAAATTGGAATGATCAATAAAGGTGGATTACTCGATTTTACAACAGTAGGCTGAACCGGTCAATGTTTATAAACATCACATTATCCTGGGCGCACTATACCACGTTGAGCAGAATTTTTGGCTAAGAACAAAAAGTAGAAATATGTCAACGTAAAGAGGAAAACAAAGATCTACATATTGATACAAGTATTTTTAGAACTTTGAGGAAAGGAATAATCTATAATTCTCTCAGACTCTGGCATTTTCTGTTGTATCTTTAGTCATAAATCGCTGGCTTAAAATGAGAAGGTCCGTCGTAAATAGAATACTAATGGACAAAAGTCTTGTCCTGTCTACTAATATACTAATGGACAAAAGTATTGTCCGGTCTGCAAAAAGTACAATATCTTTTTTGTTTTACATCACACACTCATAAATTTGGTATCGATGGAAAGAGGACATTAATAGGCATTCGATGTAAGCTGCTTTTAAATTTTTAACCAGTTCTGATGGTACAGTTTACGTGTTTAAAAGATATTATGGAAATCGATTCCGGACAATACGTTTGTCCATTAATATGCTATATCTACTTACGACCTTATAAGATTGATACATGTTTGAAATCTGCATTACAAAGTCCTTCTTATGATCGTATGTTCATGAAATAGTAATATGTTATGTTGACCAAACTGAAGTCCAAAAAATTTTGTTTTTTTCATATTTTAAAAGTAAAGGGTAGTTTTCAGACAGTTTTTTCTTGTTTTCTCAAAATATCGAGTTTGTACTTACAACCTTCTCATTCAACCCAGCGATATATACTAGATATTGTGTTGTCATTTAACAAGATAAGGAGGAACACAACATTTAACTCCCCTATCATAGTACAGTTTATTTTAAAGCCACTGGCAACAGCCTACCAATGACATACATTGTAAGCAAGGGAAGTAACTCATTTAATACCAGTTTTTCATAAAATAGTGATTATTTCCCTTTGTATAAATTAAAGAGTTGCCACTGCTCATCACAGTATTATATAGTCCGGCCTTACCAAATAATGTATATTGTACAAGGGATATGGTTCAACATATTTGTGTCAGGGGTTGGCAGTTCCAACATTGCACTAGCTTCCTCAGAAGACAGATCTCCGTGTACATACATTCAGAGTTGCTGTCCATGGCATCTAACCTATTACTGATATGAATAATGGTGTTTTGTGGTCACTAGATACAGATTATTTTGTGCATCCTTTAGGGGGGGGGGGGTTTTCTTAACTGGCTGATCTTATTATTCCATACTTCAAATTGCTAGATGATAGCACAATAAGGTATAGGTTAGATTCCCACTAGGTGTGAACTTTTGATCATTCCTTGAAATATGTACAAAAAATACACTACGAAATAAAAAAAATCTCAATCAGTGTCTTGTGACATTCTATTAAAGAAACTTTAAAACATAACTTTTCTTTCACCGATTAACATCTGAGAAGTCTTGTGAAAGACATTGCATCTGACTAAGGCACACAATACATATAAAACCATATGACTAGTCTGAGTCTACGCTAAATATCAATTGATGAAAACATCTGGTGCAGTTTGGATAATACATATTAAAACAGTACACTTTCATACATAGATTATTTTTTATTTTGATGAAAAATGACAATTCATATGTAAAAATGAGAATATACATAAACATGTATAGTTAACAAAAAACAAAGGGATAATTTAGGTGAACAATTCCACTTGGAAATTTATATAAAATCTATCTCACAACTTTGTAGATATGCACAATAAACATCACAGATACGCAGATAGGCAGCAGTGGAAACTGATAAGTCTGGCCAGTCATCTGTTGACACAAACATTGAGTACATAAACGTTGCAATTTCTCTTATTAACGTCTTATATTAATAGGTACCCTGAAGAAGGCTATTGCATAGCCGAAACGTCGGTCATTTAATAAAGAACTGAAACCTGACCCGTCTTGATGGTGTGTTCCATTTTTTTTCTCATTTTTTAATTTTTAATAGAAAAAGTGCACTGAGGATAACATAAAAGGTTGGAAAATTTGGTATAACCAACATGGGTGGTTTAACCAAATGGGCATGTTTTATCAGTGTAACAGTTATTTTAGTATAGAATTGATCATATGTGTTTACTTAAGTACCAGTTTTTTTACAGTAGGCAACTCCGGTCAATGTTTGTTAACCTCACATAATTCTGGGCGCACTATAGTATGCGCATTAATTAGATGTACCTTAATAGTGAAATAGGTATTCCTTTTCACTTCCTTTTCTCCCACATTTAAATGTTTCGAAAAAATAAAAATACAATGTTATGATATTGCAATGTTTGTATACAAATGACAGACCTAAATAAACAGTCTATAAATAGATCTCTCTTCAAACTCTCTCAGCATGTAGATATAGAATTCCTTTGGTTTTTTCATTGTTTGTTATGGTTTAAAAATGTCCGCTGTACCGTTTAGAATTCGTACGTACACACGCCACAATCAACAACTTTAACCTCAGTATTCGGTCGATCATTCATAGTCTCGACTTTCTCCATTTTATCCAGAGTTGAAGTACCTTCAATAATTTGTCTGAAACAAGAAAATATAGAAATGAAAAAGTTTGCACTGAATCCTAATGTAGGTTTTGCTGATTTTATTGACGTTAATAAAGCAGTTTATGAGTCACATGATCATACAACAGCATATAGCAGCCTATCTTATAAGATCATTAACAATAAATTTTTAGATGAAAAATATCTGTAATAAACAGCAACCTTTTCAAAAGCAATGTCCTGACTGCCTGCAACAGACAGGTAGGTTTGTTACTTTTTTTCCTGCTAAACGCTGCTTTAAAACATTTGTTTTCAGTTATATACAGTGGCAGATACACCAATCCAACCAGTTTCCCTAAACTGTATCATTAGTTCATTACCTATTCTAATGCTTTCACAAGGAACTAACAACTTCTCCAAGTATGAAGGGGAATGGTCATTGTGTATACAAAATACCATCACTTTTCTGATAAAATCAGACATTGATTTTGAAGAAATACCAAGTACCTACCCAAATGCAACATATTTTGTATTCATCCACGATGCAGGTTGGAGTGTGATATAGAATTGTGAACCGTTTGTATGACGTCCTTTATTTGCCATTCCAATGACACCACGTCGTGAGTGAGGAACAGCATAGTTCTCATCTAAAATATAACACAGAAAACTTCTATGATTAAACCAGAAGGGTATTTAATACAAAAAAGTATGTCTCACACAAATAATCGACCAAGGGCCATAACTCTGACAAAATTCTTTGACCAAAAATGTCTGACCATATACACAAACACTGCTGGTTTCAAAACAAGAAAGCAAAACTTACATGAGAAGCATGCACAGATAAAAGTCATTAGAATTTTGGCAAAATTTTTGACAAGGTTGTCAGGACAAGTTTGGCCAGGAAATTCTCTACAGAAAACGATTCGATGAAGAAGAATGCCGACTGGACTATTCCTAAGACAATGAAAGCTGGTCAGACTCATTTCGGAGGACAATAATGTTGTTTTGACCCCAAGAAAAACTGCTGGAGCTGTACATACAAGTATGAAAAGAAAAAAACGGAAACATACTGTAACACCAAAAAACTTTCGCGGATACAAACTTTAGCAATATGCTGATTGCTACTTTCTTCAATCTGCGAACTTAAATCACTCTCAATAGTGACTTGAATTACAGTAAAGCATATTTGATGTCAAATTACCTTCAAACACTGGTCCATAAATAGATTCACCGCCATTCCCTCTTCCATGATAAATATCTAAAATAACAAAGATAGGTATCAATAAAATCTCTGTCACAGAACAGTAGTGTCAATATTGTTGAAGAAATTAACAAAGAAATTATTTTTTAATTTTATTGTTCCCTCTATAAAGTTCTTGACCAGACACAAAGAAGGGAAAATCCAGGTCTTTAAGTGAGAAAAATTGCAGTATGATACATAAAACATTACAAATACTAAAACTAACATCAAAATCAATGACAATTATGATTTTCAACTTTTACACTAAAACATACTTGTATGTCTTCCACAAAGGGCCATAACTCAAAAAAAAATAATCTGACCTAAATCTCTGGACAATGTGCACAACTAGGCTTAGTGTACACCAATCATGTATATGTGAAGTTTCATTGAAACCCAAACAATGGTTAAGGATAACAAAGCTGGGAATTAAAAACTGCAATAACGCAGAAGAAAAAACTATGATGATGAGTATAAAGACTATGTCACATGACTTTCCTTGTATCCAGGTTAGTATAGCGAGTATGTATAATCTTATACGTAACACATTTAGTATAAAGTTTAGATACATGGGTGAGCTTTTCCAATAAATCAATGCGTATTTTGCATTTTTAGCATCATATGATATAAAGAATCTATCACTTGTTGTCAATTGATATATTTATATTAAAATTTCCAAAACTTGTTTAAAATAAATTTCTATCAATTGACAACTCGTGATAGATCCTCTATGTCTGTTGGGTCAGTCAGTCTCGATGCAACATTCTCACCTCCTCCCTGTATCCAGCCGTTGCGTACAATCCGGTGGAAAAGAGAACCTTTGTATTTCAGGTCATAATCACTGGTTTCTGATTTTCCTTTCTCTGCGGTTATCAATGCTTTAAAATTTGCACATGTTTTTGGAACAACATCTGAGAAAAGCTGAAATAGAACAAAGTAATGTTACAGGTTAGCTTCTTAATTGGTGAACAAAGCTTCGGGGTATGTCGCCTTATTCACCAACATTGTAAGACTGAAACTCAGACTTAGACTTTATATAAATAACATTCAATATCATTGCCATTTCTTTGCAATCATATTAACCATGTTGAAGTTATGTGATTATTGATAGTTACCCACTGAACATGTATACCCATTTATATCAAATTCCGTACATTTATAACGAAATGAGAGCAAATAGAACATTTGGTAATATAAAGTCTCAAGTCTGATTCTTAGACTTACAACGCTTGTGAATAAGGCTTATGCTGTATGATAATGAACTTCTGGCAACACAGCACAGAGAAGGCTGTGCATGTCTATCCATCCCGGTCTATCAAAATTAATATCTAATCATTGCACCATCGTGACTTGATCTAATACAGTACATCTTCTGTAGAACAACACCCATTGAGAGTTGATAATATTGGTTATTGTTTTTTTGGGGTTTTTTGCAAGCACATAATTTATTCATATTTCTAAAATTCAAACTACAGAGGTATAAATAAAATGAATGGGGTTTTTTTTGGGGTTTTTTTGGGAGTAGGATATTTTATTTTCAATAAATCATATCAATTTACATACAAGCTCCAGGGCTTTTAAAAGACTACGTTAACAATTTGTAATTGAACTACTGTGACATAATATAATACAATATTGCTAAAAAGAAGAAAGCAAAGTATACGAGGGTTGTCCGCGAAAGTCGCGAACATTGTCTCCCATTTAAATGCTACTTGTTATTTTCCTTAAAACTTTTCACACATTATTGGTCCATTCATTTGTAACATATATCTGCTTCTAAGAATTGATTTCCTGATGTACTTTTGCTACAAAACTTGATTAACTGATGCCAGTTGAGTAGGTCCGGCGCACACTCAATTATTTTGAATAAAAATGAAATCGTGTTTATTAAAAAGCGCTTCACTTAAAACACTTAGCTAAATTTGCCTTGAAAATTATATAGGCACCAACGCCAGTGTTGGTCGCATAATTGTGTTAATTTAAACGTCGATGACGTCAATAACCACCATGCCGTGAATTTATTCCTAGAGTGGTTGTTTTCGCGTTTTTCAAAAACGGCAACGTCACGGTAATGTGCGGCGCAGCAAATTATGATAAAGTACTGTGTTGACCGCGGTTTAACACCCGCACAATAAAAAAATAGAAATAGACAGTGCAAATTCTCAAAGTTGAGTGAACAGAACTCGTGTGTATATTGCATAATTATTTTAAGAGAGGTTGAACGATCATGTGAATAATGGAAGACCGAAAAAGGACAAATTAGTACTAATTGAGCGAGTTAAAAACGTCATTCACGACGACTGACGTCAGTCGGTTACGGGTGTAGGGACTTGGGGTCGGTAGGTATATATCGTTAATCCATTGCACATAAATTTTATTATAAGAAAATTTAAACATGAGTCATATGTCTACGAGATGAGTCCCATATGTTAAAGAGAGTAGAGGTTTTGAAGAAAGTTTAAGACAAATCACATATAGTCAAACGTAACGTCATTGACGTCGTTGAGTGTGCGCCGACCTGACTTATAGCTCTTACGATAAAATTACATACCGCTTCTATTATTTGAGATATCACCTTCAAACTTTACAATGAGAGTGTTAACATATCGCTGTATAAGACTGTGCATGCAAATTGCTAATCTAGTTGGAAGTAATAAAGTAAAACCCAATGTTCGCGACTTTCGCGGACAACCCTCGTATATATACAGAAGGTTTAAGTGTTTTAACCAAATCACATCATTGAGTGAGTCTAGGTTATTGTTGAGAGCGGTTGGTTGTTGCTCTACGAAGGTTAAATTTATAGTAAATATTGGCTTTAAAAATTGTGTGAAGGTGTCGTTACAGAGAGGTTGTTGCAATACAGATGGCCTCTTTGAAGAGGTTGAATTGTATGATGTATTTAATTAACATCTTCTGTGGTACAGATTTCTTCACATATTGTCACATTAAAAGGACAGACTCTCTTTGATTTTACTGTATTCTTGGTAAGTTATTGACCACCTACCTCAAATACTAGACGACCAGCAGGTTCGGCACCAATTTCAATATCCATGTATACAAATTCATGCTGAAATATATAAATAAGAAGATGTAAAAAACTATGTTGTATAAGGAACAATCCCTAGTAATGACAAGTAGAAAGCATGAGCATTGGAGCAGTAAAACTGATCAATCATTTATGTTCGATGATAACAACATTATTAATAAGTCTTAAATTCCTTAGCTAGACACTCATAAACATGTATAAAAGGGA
The DNA here is from genome assembly GCA_963678985.1 of Spisula subtruncata. Lineage (NCBI taxonomy): Eukaryota > Metazoa > Mollusca > Bivalvia > Venerida > Mactridae > Spisula > Spisula subtruncata. The sequence goes on along the minus strand of OY787664.1, from coordinate 51,722,345 downwards.
AGCTAGTTTCTCTCTCTCACATACTACACATAATAAAACACCAGCAGGAATGAGGATACCAGAGTAAAAAAACATGAAATATATAAGTCAAGTAAAGTAATTTAAAGTAGTTGTTTCATAATTGGCCTAAAATAAATATAATTTGTGTTGAAAATCTAAAACACTAAGGTCACTGAAAGTCATAAATATTTAAAACAAGTGATACAGTTAATATAAGTTTTTTTTGTGCAAATAATATCACTTTTCAAAACGTTGTGTATTTATCTTAATTGCACTGCCTGAGAGAGTGCAAAAATAGAAATAGACCTTATTCTTTTCTTAAATATATTTAATTGGTACAAATGTTGAGATCTGTAAAATATTTAAGGCAAACTTACATTTTTATCATTTAAGCATGATTTGTAGGATTCTTCTGTCAAACATTGTAATAAGGGTGCAGGTCTGAAATCTTCATAGTTATAATTTTCTGTCGCCCATTCTATAAATTCCTTAGGTCCACCTATAAGTTCACCATTTTGAAATGTGATTGCCTTTTCTTCAAATGTCCAGGCTTCCCCTCTCAAGTCCTAAAATGTAAAACATACAAGTTCATCAATAATTATTAGGATTCAGGAATGTGTCTATAAGGCAGGGAAACCTCCATTTGCCATTTGGCCACAAACCTGTTTATAATGGATGATTCTGAATAATAAAAAAAAACTACATTTGGTCAACTACAATTGCAGACTAGAAGTTTGGTGACTGTAGCTTTTTTTAATAAACAGACTTGTGGTCAAGTTACAAAAGAATTACATCTAAATTGAAACCATTACTGTGATATCTAGTAATTCACAAACGATTTTCTATCATTCTAGTTTTTAATCTCACATGAACCAATATGATTCAATCGATGTAATCAAATGTAATCGAATTTTTGAACTGTCTTGTCTAACCACCAACATGGCAAAACATTGCTGGACCAAATGGTCTACCAGACATTTTGAGTTCGGTCTGATGGACAAAAACATGCAGCTGGACTAAATGTCTGATGGCAGAAAATCTGTCCTTTCTGGGAAATTGTACCTTTTCATGTTTTATTTTAGTTTTAAATGTGATTTTGTCTTTAGGAGTGATGTTTGCATTGAATTTTAACATAAAATACCTATTATATTGATTTTGTCCGAACTTAAAACATGGAAATATTATAAGACTCATCAAATTTTCAGTCTGATAATTTTTTCCGGTCCAGTACTTTTCCAATCTGTGCAGGACCGAACGTTCGGTACATGTTTGGCTAATTTCGCGTTGTTCTGTAACCATGTTTATTGTTGACAGATGACTGATAAACCATGAGAGATTTGTGTCTGGACTGGTGATCAAAAAATGAATAAAAATATTTCCAGATTTTAATCATACCTTTTTCTTGGCATCAATATAAAGATCCCATTCAAATTCTACCATGCCATCTATGCGTGGATTTTGAAATATTCCGGGACATTTGTTACACAGGTCCTGAAATAAAGAAACAACAAATTATTAAGACCAAGAGTAAGACAATAGCAGTAATTTCAAAATAGTATTAAGACTATTTTACCTGACCATAATTAATGATCGATTGTCACTATCACTAAGGGAAGTAATGGCCTGAACTCAGAGGTTAACCCTAATGGCTTGGACACCAACCATGGAACTCTGTAGATGTAATAGCATGAAAAAGCTTGCGATAAACCTACATTAACAAAAAAATTTATAATAAGATAAAATTGATAGAAAACGGACCAAATTTAACTTGTTGGCATAAAAGCCCAGTCACCGTGTGACAGCCCATTTTAAATCTATATAGTCTATAGACACTGTTGAAAAGTTCATTATCTTAAAAACAGTGTAAATGTCAATAGAACTTGGGAGAAATATTTATGAAAATTACACATGCATTTTAAATACAAGTTTAGCGGAGATTACCGTAACGCTATAACCAGCGATGATACAGGGAAATTGAGCTGAGGTTTTGATAGATATTCCAAGCGATGATTTTGTGGGGTTTTTTACAGACCCTATGCACACACCATAAATGTACAATATTCACCCTTGCTTGTAGGTTTCAACAGGTTAAAAAATGATGTTGACATTATTGGGCAATTTCAACTGCGCCTGCGAGCCTGTTCAAAATTATGGAGCGAATATTCACATCATTAGTGCGGCCACATCTGGAATATTCATCATCAGTGTGGGACCCATACCTTGGACCTGACAAATTAAAACTTGAAAAAGTTCAAAGTCGCGGGCGCGCTTTATAACAGGAAAATTCTTGAAAATTGTAACGTCATGCGTAACAAACTGAATTTGCCATTACTTGAACATCGTAGAAAGAACAAAAGACTCAACACATTTTACAAAGTAGTGAACAATCAATCAACAATTAAACTTCCAGACTATATTCAGCTTTAAACTAAATCAACAAGATCACAAATTCCTGGTACATCATTCATTGAACTTAGAACTAACTATGAGCACTACAAGAACGGCTTTCTTGCTCGTACCATCCGAGACTGGAACGCCCTCCCACCATACCTTGTGCAGGCCACCACTGTAGACAAGTTCAGCTGTCGTCTACAGAAGCTTGCTGCATAGACAGTACACATGTTTTATTGTTTTTAATCTGTATAAATGATGCTTTTAACCATTGTGATGATGTCACTTGCCCGTGATGCGTAAGCCCTGGGCAGGATCAACATAGAAGTAGAAGGCCTAACCAATTTCAGGCTAGCCATATTCAGAGCTTCGTCTGGAATTTTAGGATGGATAACTCCCCAACCTTGCCAGTGACATAGTTCACATAAAAAATTTGAAAAGGACTTGTTTATTTTTTTAAGGGAAATTCGGAACCGAGGAAACATGATCAAATTCACCCAAATTTAGCATAAAATGATTTTTTGTTGAACAACAGAAAACGAAGATAATTACCAAATAGTAGCTTATCATTAGATTACCTGTGCACATAATCGAGCTTGCTGGAAGTTAGTATCATTTATCAAACCATAAACTTCGAGCTTGATGACAGCCATCTTGTTTACCTTGGAGACAAAATCACGAAATGTAGACGCTCGCATGCGTCTGCGTTCGACATATTTCTAAAATAAATCCAATTAATTTAATCGATCGTAGATTCATGTATTTTAATTTTCGGATAAACTGTGATAGTCTTATTATTGTAATCTTTTTTCTTCTCACATTGAATATCGAGTAGATATAAATTGTCAAAAGATTTATTTAAAAATATGTTTAAATGAATGGGGAAAAATTATAGGAATAATGTTCTCGTTGCGTCAGATTTTAACCGAGTGCTCCAATCAAGCTTTTTCGCGACCTTGAATAAGTTGAATTTTGTGTTGACCTTGCCCCTGCATCTTCTTACAAAGTCAAGATGTTGTCAACATTAAAATTGGTCCGAAGTGGTGTCTGTAAGAAGAATGTAAATATATCTTTTATATTTCACGTTTACAAATGCTGTTCAATTGTATAGACTTTGCATTCACCAAATACTCACAAGTGTACCACTGCTCGGATAGCCCCTTTCATTTGCCCTTTTCATCATTGACAGTGGTCTTCTCATCCTAAATAATCACAATGTGTTTTAATTGAAATAAGGACATTTTTCTGCAGAAAATAAAACTTATTTGAGTTAAATATTTATAATATTGACTAAGTTATTGTCATTTTAGTTTCAGAAATTGAATTCACCAAAAATGTTTATAATTTAAATATAAATTTTATGGCAGTTTCTACTCTAGAAGTATGGGCCTATATGACTAGCCAATCCTCACCATGTTCATAATGCTCCAGTCAATTTAAAACCCGACACCTATGGACAGACAGAGGATTAAACTCCGAAAAAAATCTTCTTCAGCTTAAATTAAGTTAAAAGTTATAAAAAAACAAAAGCCCAAATTACTCAAACTGTACTACAGGGACATCAAAGTTTAAGAGGAAGAAAAATGCAGCATAATTCCAACCTACTCCGGCATTGGGGGCAGGGTTTAAATTGAACGGTGCATAATGCATTAGTTGTACATCACTTTTATCCATACTGAAATACGGCATTAATCTTTAAAATCATATTACTGTTTGTTTTCAATATGATTCTCTATGATATTTTATAATTTAGGAGTGTATTCTTTGTCAATTGCCTTCGATGAAAAACATTAAACTTCACACTTAGCACTGTCCGTATCCAATATCTATTACAAGACGAAATGGACCTTTGGTCTGATAAAAACTAATATTTTTCTTAAACTTGAACATACATTGGGAGCTCAAAGGCTCTGGTTTTCAACTATTCTGGGGATTGATTTTTCTACATGAAAGGGCCTGACACTAACTTATTTTTCATAATGGGTCAAAGGACTAGCAGCTTATGAGGCATGCTGAACGGTCAGAATTCCTACTGACTATTGAGATTTAATCTCTAAAAAGCAACTGTATTAGTGTTGAGCCATGTTTGAATTGCAACATTTACTATAAATTGTACAACTAATGCTGATTTAGTTCTAATAGTATTGTAAAGTTTGCACTCTCATATGAGTCATATCAAATGTTTATGAACTGTAACAGTCATTGAAATTAGCTTTTGCCTGCCATTCGGGCAAGTAATCCTTAATAAAGTAACTACTTCTTTGGAAAAAGTTACTTGCCCAAACAGAAAATCAACCAAAAATTACTCGCCATGGCCTTTGAGCGAGTGCTAATTTCGATGACTGATATAATACTTTTATTTCATTCGTAGCGCATAGACATACTGAATGTGGCCATAAAAAACTGTAATATTACTCATATGAAGTATTATTGTTCAAAAATCAATCCATGGATTAATTCTCTTTCTAAGGTATGTGATTAGGCCCTAGGTGTTGTGAAACTGAAAGTTTACTGCATTTTTGTTCTTTAATGTAATCTGTCATCCAGTTATAACTTATAAAGGAAAACTATAGTGCACTCTTTATTTTTTCCTGGTATGATTTTAGTCATCAGTAATCAGTTACTTAATTATTGACTTGTATTATAGCTTGAGATGCATAAAATTTATTTTTCCAATATCATCTGCTTTAGTTTAAGGGCAATTTGTCAATTGATTACTCTCATTCATAACTTGCGAAACAGAATCCTGCAGTCAGTTCAATGTTCTATTTTGAAATTATACACAATAGTCAATTGATGATCAAATGACAGTCACACTGTAAAGTGCATTCAAGTTACCCTCATTTGCCATATAGCACTGCCTTGTAAATATTCTTTCATCTCTTTCTGTTGTTTCTTCTTCTGTTAGCAGCATGATTGCTGTTGTTCAGTGTAAAGTGTGTTGTTGATATATTCTTTTAGTTTGTTTTGTTCATCAGTATCTATTTTCATGAATTGTTAGGGTTGTCATTTTGAGGCGACAGGAGGCCTGAATTTGACTGCCTGAAATGATATTTGGGCCGCCTCAAATTTATCCCCAGCTGCCTTCCATCTTCAGTGCTCAGTCAGGCACCTTGGCCTCCTCAAATGTACAAAAAGCCTCCTGCATGAAATCCTAGTGAAAATCCTGAATTATTGTTATCATATATTTTCGTACAAATCTGCTGCTAACATCTACATATTGTTTCTGATTTTCTATTTATAATATTGTGATCATAGTGTTTTAGGTTGTTTTGGGGGAAGAGATTTGACCCCTTTCTTCCGTGCAAAAAGTATGTTTTCCCCTAATTAAAAAAATCTTCCCCAGTCTGGGCAGAGATATTTTAGATGTTTTGTAAAACATCAAAACCCTTGATGAACATGTATGGCAGGGATAAAGACTGACATTTTCAACTTGGTAGCCCAACATAGTACTTTCTTTGATTAATGTATAGTGTATATTGGGATTTCTTGAAAAATCTAGGGACCCAACCCAAAATCTAGGGGCCCCTGCTTGTCTGTATCCCTGTATGGCAAATAAATAAGACATGAGGCCAGATCATTGTACTTCTGGATGAAGTAAAATTTATACACAAGCTTGGAGAAAGTCTGTGGAATTCTGTTTTGACTAGCCTTAGTGATAAACCGAAAGGTTTCTTACAACAGGGGTCCATTTTGTCCTATACTATAACACTAAATGTATCACAAAAGGTACTTTCCCAATCAGAAATAATTACCATTTTTCCCAATTTATAAGTATCAATAAAGACACCGAAGTGTAAATGTAGCTACACGATCAACGCAGGTTAAGGTTATCATTATTTTATTGGGACCGACGTTTCGGCTTTTACAAAGCCTTCATCAGGGTACATATGTTATAAAATATTTGACCGAAGTATAAAAATCCGGTGCTTGTTAGTCACGTGACCGTGAGCTAAAAATAGCATCCGGTGCTTTTTGAAAAAAAATTAGTCAGTTGTTAGATGTTCATGTAGTGAATGATAAAAATTGTTCTTATTGAAAAGTAATTAAGAGTTATTGTCTATAATGGTGTGTTGTAAATAAAATAAATAGTTTCTTTCTCTGTGGATGTTCAACCATACTTTTGTATAGAACAAAGTGTCAAAATCCTTAGATCTATCGTGAATTTGTGGCTAGGTTCTCGTCCAGTTTAGCTGTATTCTTGGTTGTTGGTAGGTCTCTGTCGATGCTTAAAGGTGGTATGGTGTTGATAATGCGGTAGAGGTTTGACCATATTGTTCATCTGGTAGCCGGTTATTAGCTAGTAGATTCTAATAGTTAGAAAAATGTTTGTTAGTCAAATATAATAGTATAATAGGTGTTTATATATAGGTATTTTCCTAGAAGCTTTACAATTGATTACTGTGCTTCGGCTGGTAAAGTTTACATTTAAAATGTATTTAAGTTGTATTAATTGTCCAGTCTGTGATAGATTTCTATCCTTGTATGTTGGTAGATGTGTTGATATGCTCTCACAATGTTGGTACTGGTATAGTTTTTCACCCAAACGATGCACTGAAACGCAGTGACGTGTTATATATGGGGTCGCTTTCTGTTAATGTTTTGTGTTTATTTTACTATTTTTGTGGTTATCTATTTTCTATCATTTTGGTCGAGCTTTTTTTATTATAAGTAAAAAAATCTCCAAAACAGAGAAAATTAACATTGAAGCTACTACAATTATTAGAAAAACATGAAGAACTTGCCTTCATTTTGTTCCCTTTTCAACAATATATCATGTATAATGTCAAAAAACAACTATATAGACATTTTGAGGTCAATTAAGCAGTTTATTAAAAAATCCCTAATTTCGGGATTTTACGTGCTAAAATTCCCAATTTGACTGGTACCTGGTATTTTCCCAAAATAGCAAGAAAAAACGTTGTTCATATTTATTCTTAAATTCATTTAATTTCGATGGGAAATTGTATTGCGGTTTTGGTTAAAACGATCATTTCGATGGGACATAAATTCGTTGAATCGCATTTCAGGTAATAAATACAAGGGTCAAAAGTAGTTTTAGTTGGGATTTGATTGTCATTGAAAGTGAACCACGAATCCACCAAATTTAATCCTCCACAAAAATTAATTATTTTACAGTATAATAAAAATCAATCAAAGTCCTCTCTAACCTGATTACATACTCTAGGTTCATGTCACAAGTGTTTTAAGATATTTATTGCTTATAATCATGTTTATAATATTATATGTCTACTTTCAGTTCATCCCTGGTATTGTCCAGGCAAGCAATTATGCCACCGAAGCAACCTTCACATCTCAGGTAATTGAAAATTATCTTTTATTTTATGTCAAAAAAGTTTGAATATGAGGATAATGTCAAAAGGGTGTGTTATGAAAAGTTTGCTTTGTTATGCCCCCCCCCCCATCTTTGATGAGGGGATACATCACTTTGCTAATGTCTGTCTGTTGGTAGACTTAATAGATTCCGTTCAATTACTCAACAAGAACACTTTGCCTTAGGGTAGACCTTCTTCAAACTTTACACCGAGGTTGCTCAATTAGCAGAGCAGTGATCTGACAGGGGGCTGTTTTGACGGTGTACGGACAAAATCCCCCTCAGACAAAATCCCCTTCATGCCTTACAGAGAAAACAGACAAAATCCCCTTCATGATTTTTTCAGCCCGGACATAATCCCCTTCATGGTTTTATCAGGTCAGACAAAATCCCCTTCATTCATTTTTCAGGTCAGACAAAATCCCCTTCATACAGAATTCCCTCTGTTAAATTATTATACATATAAGTCTTACTCTTGTGTTTAACTTGGTTGTATAGGACTAAATATTCCTGCTTTGTTTTATGTATGTCTTCTTCAATTTTCTACTTCTTATTCCCGTATATTAGTAATATACAATCACAATACAATAATGTATTTGTTGCATCTATTTACAACCAGTACTCAATTTCTGGGAATATGTAGACCAAAAACATCATTGTTATAGGTACAGTAGAGTATCATCATACCAGTATGATCATTTTTAAATATATAAATAAAACATTTCTGGATAGCATCTTTTATTTCATATACAGTATAAACATAACAAGATAATGAATACAACTCATATAATAGCACATTTTTCTCTTTGTTTGTCATGGTTTTCATACAGAATTGACCAACTGTTAATAATTAATGAAGAATGTAATTAATATAAAAGCACATTTATTTTGTTTGCAAACAAATGCAAAGCAAGTTTTAAATTGAGTGAAAATTACATTGTTTGTTTTCAAATTAATGAAAACCGAGAAGTAATTAAAAGATCAAAGCATTGATAAAACATAATCAATTAAAGTTAATATTTACACAAGCAATACATAAACCATACAATAGTGTATTGTCTCCATTTAGTTACAATCAGTACTCAATTCCTGGGGATTTGCATACATATCATACCAAAAAAAAAAAACAACAGAAACACCAATACTAAATGGTGATTTCATTATATTAATCATTGTTCAGTACAGAAGTGTATTGTCATACCAGTACTACATTCCTGGAGATTTGCATGACTCAATTAATGTAATCGAATGCAGTTCCCAATAGACTCAAAGAACTCAATCAGCGTCTTACCCCCATTCACATATTGAGTACAGAGTGTTTTAAGCCGTTTCTGCTGGTTGACACTCTTTTTTGTCTTTCTTCGTTTAGGAGGAAGACCTAACCTTTACTGTTCATTAACTGTTTCAACATCACAGTTGTCCAAGTTTTTTCCACAAAAAATTAGATTCTATCAGGATTTTAGCTTCACTTAAGAGATTATATTGTGGATTCACGGTGCACAATCACGTGGTTTGTGACGTCACATTTTGGTATCGCGAACAGTAATTTTGGTAAATAAATGCCCGATTTAACCAAGAAAAATCGCCGTAAGTATTTATTTACGCATGTTTTGAAATTATCATTTGTATGTTGCAAGTCCTTATATCAATGCATACCCCCGACAACCACGAAAATGTCCCGGTCTGCTCTAGTTTTAACGGAGTTGCGGCCAAACTGATCAAAAATCACAAAATTGGTGTTGGTATTGCTGACAGCAGATTCAAGAACACCATAAAACCCGGTTTTCCTTGCCAGAGTCTTCGAAAGGCATAATCTGTTAGTACTTTATGCCTACAAACAGCTGATGACTGATTGTTTTGTTCATTAAAGCCGCTATTTCCAACGTAAAATGGGATTTAAAATAATGCTATTGCAGCACGTTATGAAAGTTAAATGATATTGCAACCAGCGGAAAAGTATGCTCCAATATGGTTCTGAACCAAGTGTTATTATGGTCAATTAGCCATCTGTATTGTGGTCATTTCCATAAAAAATAACGATAGCTGTAGGCCAAACCAAATAATTTCTTCGTTTAGCGTCGGGTAGGTTAAGGCATCTTGGGAAGGAAAAAACAACAAAGTTTATAACGTCTTATATTTTCGAACTCCATTGATATATTGAATTTTAATTTCATACTTATCATTCGTGTTCACCATCATGTCCCCAACCCCTACACAGCAGTAGGATTCACACCAAACAGTTTTCAGTTATTGCAGTAGGTTATTATGATTGGTAATGCTTGTTTTTTTAGCTATATAATAATGAACAAAGAAGTCGTTTAATTTCTTGGTGTTTTTCGAGTGTTTTGTTTTTTGTTTCAGTATAGCTAGATAGGTTTCCGAACTTAGGGTGGACGCTTAACTAAAATACAATTTGATATGGCCTTACTATCAGTATAATGTACTTTAATTTGAAGTTCGATTCTTACAGGAACCACGACTTCGACCTCCCTAAGCGAACCCGTGTTGTATGCAGGAAAAAGGTCACTACCATGAGCATTGACAGGAATGCGGTAAAAAAAGGTTCCCTTGGTGTTCGGAGGGACAGCAGTGCCTGGCGAAATGGAAGCAAGATTCTCCCGACGATGAGAATGGGGCTTGACAATGATACACGACACATATATGCGTCTACATGAACACTATAATATGATAGCAAATTTTCTCAAAACAGACAATTCAAAATTGCCTGCGGAACGACTATGAAACGCCATTGTTGGATATTTCGTGTGTTAGCAACAGGCCTTTAAGGTTAAAATTATGATGATGTGATCTCGACTTTTCTGACAAATAAAGATTCAACAAAGACAATTAAGAGGTTTCATTAAGATTTGATTTTAATATTCTATAAAAACATGTTACTTCTTTCATAATCATACGTTAGCAAAAAAAAAGTCATTTATAATAAATAATTTTGTAATGTGGTATATTAAATGACGTCAGGAAAATTCGTTCTTCGGAAAATTCAGAATAGTACGAACGAAATGGTGTTTATTAAAAAAAATTTTTGTACTACAATACTTTCTCTATTGACGGGTGGTGCTTATGTCCACTTTATTTAGTTTAAGCAAATTTAAAACCAGAACGAACTTTCAAGACGTTCTTTTGTTATAAGACAAAACAATTAATGCCAGAATTGTGTCATCGATACAATCTTGGTGTTCATCAATACACGCCAATACACGATTAAGAGATTAGTTTAGCCAATTTTTTCAAGTTTAACCAGAACTTGAGTTTTTAATAATGCTGTAATTAATTACAATAATTATATGTTTGTTTTCACAAATGATCTCATTCATAGTTTTAAGGTTTGCTACATATATGATTTAGCAGTTTAAGTTGAAGGTGTATTGGACCGAGGATCGGTTTCTGATAGATTATGCCATGTGTTGCATCATTTTGGTTGTGACATCAAATACATAATGGTGTAAGATTTGACTGTACATTCGTGAACAACTAAATTTGTATTGTACAATATTCAATTCTGGCATTAATTAAATCACAGATTGTTGTAAATCACAGACAAACTATAAATAATAATTAAAGTTACAAAACTTATTATTTTGTATTTTGTCGACCGCTCATTTATCTAGTTATATGCCATACTGCGATCTTCTGCATGGCTATGCATATGTTCAGTCAATTAAAAACGTGGAAGTGCGTGATGGTTACAAATGTCACAACAGAATGTCCGCTGATTCTTCTCCCTTTTCTCATGGGCCTTCAAGTCGTAGTCAGTAGAAAACGTCTTACCACAGGTCGGACAGACGTGCATTTGTGTTGCAGCATGTTCATTGCACCTGAAAGATAATGGAATTAATGCAGACGTTTATAATAGTATTATCTTCATTATGTACATGTATGGGATCGTGCCGGGTGTGAGTTTAGCCATTTCAGAGTTTATACATGTGGTTAACGGCAGTTTTATGTTTTGTGTTCCTGTAATTAAAACAGTGTTCCTCGTATAGTACCACGGGCCTAAATGGCAATTAATACTATTTCGTAATAAACAATAATGTTTAGCTTCTCATAATGTACCCATATGTGGAGGAAAACCTGAAACTCAATCGAACCCAAAGCTTTTCAAACCACCTTCATTTCATATATATAATGTACAGGTATTCTTTAGCTAACTATTTGAGATAATACTATACTGGTTGCAACATCATTTAACTTTCATAACGTGCCGCAATAGCATTATTTTAAATCCAATTCTACGTTGGAAATAGTGACTAAATGTACAAAACCATCAACCATCAGCTGTTTGTAGGCATAAAGTACCAACAGATGATTCCTTTCGAAGACTCCAGCAAGGAAAACAGTGTTTTATGGTGTTCTTGAATCTGCTGTCAGCAATACCATCACCAATTTCGAGATATTTGGTCAGTTTGGCCGCAACTCCATTAAAACTAGAGCAGACAAGGACATTTTCGTGGTTGTCGGGGTTATGCATTGATATAAGGACTTGCAACATACAAATGATAATTTCCAAAAATGCGTAAATAAATACTTACGACGATTTTTCTTGGTTCAATCGAGCGTTTATTTACCAAAATTACTGTTCGCGATACCAAAATGTGACGTCACAAACCACGTGATTGTGCACCGTGGGATTGGTCATAAGGGGATTTTACTATAAACCTTAAGGGGGATTATGTCTGAAGGGGATTATGTCCGATCAAAAAAATAAATGAAGGGGATTTTGTCTGCCCTGGAAAAAGTATGAAGGGGATTTTGTCTGACCTGGAAAAAGTATGAAGGGGATTTTGTCCGGGTAGGTGAAGGGGATTTTGTCTGAGGGGGATAATGTCCTACAATCGTTTTGACAGGTAACAAAGGGAGCCTGAAGGAGGTGTTACAATCACTTTACAGGTGATTAAATAGGTGCAGGATGAAAAGTCATTTTAATGTATTGAAACACATTGGACTTGAAGTATATAATGTCTTGATCAGTTATGAAGTTGATCAACTTTAAATGTTTTTAATATTCATTTTTAACATTTTTTCAATTAATTTAAAGTAAATATTGAATTAATGATCCTTTTAATCATATTTTATAATAATTATGTTACATAATTATAAGTTTATCATGACCCTCACCCCCAAAATAAATACTGAATTTTATCACCCAGTATTACCCAGTATTGCCTAATAAAACCCTGTAAAACCCGGGCTTTCCCGGTTAAACCCGCCGGGCTGGGAAATACTCATAAAACCCGGGTAATTGCCAACCCTGGGTTCGTCAGCAACAGTAGATGACCTCTATGATAGACTATTGATTTTAGTGTCAGTAGGTCAAAGGTCAAGGCCACAGTAGGTCACTGTGACCATAACCAGTTTTTGTCGACAAAATGGTTTCTGTTCAATGACTCGAGACGGATATGCCCTTTGAATGTCAAAGTTTGCAAAACACAAGGCAGAGGTAGAGTCCTGCTGTATAAGTAATTTAGTGTAGGTTTGGTATTATAAATTAATGAATTAATGTCATTTGTGTGTTGTATAATAATTATTTATTAATTTTATTGACTTGTTAAATGTATAATTGATTATTTCAGCCATATAAATTACACAAACTGGAAGACAGTCCAAGTACTACAGTATCTATGACAAGAGATGAGGGATTAAAATACTATACTGATATGGTCTTCATTAGACGAATGGAGACTGTGGCAGCAAATTTATACAAGTCCAAGGCTATACGTGGATTCTGTCATCTTTACTCAGGACAGGTGAGTTTTGGCTTGCTGATTCGTCAGATTATTTATTTAGTTCTGTCACTTTTATAAAAAATGTAATACGGTCACTCGGTCAGGGGTGTCAATCTTTCTGATTTAATATTCTGGAATTTTGGATTACATATCATGAAAGAGCCATGATTTCTGATCAAAATAAAAGTTATTTGAGGAAAATATCTTGAAAAATGGCAAAGTTATGGTCAATTTAGTCTTGTGTAGAAGGAATTTCTTAATAAATAGTGAGTTAGGCATGGAAACAATGTGGTTGAAGGCCTCTTGTTTGGGCAGTAATGTCGAGGATATCGTATCCATTAAGTCATATACTGTAGAAATTATTTAATTTCCTGGTTGAGATAAGCAATGGAATCCATGAAATTAAATCCCTCTCAAATATTTATGATTCAACAGTATCTAGACTATGTAACTATATTGATTGTGTGATTTACTGTATTACAGGAAGCATGTTGTGTAGGTATGGAGGCGGCCCTCAACAAGGATGATGCTGTGATTACTGCATACAGAGCTCACGGCTGGGCTTATATCCGTGGTGTTAGTGTACTTGGGGTCCTAGCTGAACTTACAGGTATGTTCATATGTCCATCCTGACAAATTTGTTTTCCTATGATGTTGTTTTAAAAGTTAATGCTGTCTGAATTCTTATCTGAATCAGCAAAAGTGAACTGTTTTTGTTTATACTCAGTGATCTATATATTTTACTGATCAGAGATAATAATTACTTATCTTAGCTTGTTTTGAACCATTGGTCAAGTTCACTATGATTTTACATGAACATTTGCTACCAAGCCTAGTTGTGCATATTGTAAGAATTTTTAGGTCAATGATTTTTGCTGGAGTTATGGCCCTTTGTATGCTACCTATGTTTTGGTGTAAAAAAACCCTTAAATATATTAGACAATGACCGTATCAGCGTCATTTGAGCAACTTTATTTGGAGTTGTTTCGGTGGCGCAGTCGGTATGGTCACGATCACTTCAGGATCGTGGGTTCAATCGGGTGAGGTTGTATATGCAAGTTTTAAATATATTATGTTAACAAATATGACAATGTTTTATTACAGGTCGAAGCTCTGGTTGTGCTAGAGGTAAGGGTGGATCCATGCACATGTATGCTCCAAACTTCTACGGTGGTAACGGTATCGTTGGTGCGCAGGTAATACTTATGTTAAATAGTTAATGTGTATACTGTCTATAATTAACTGTTTTATGCCTGTTATTTAAAATGTTGCTGATTTGTAAGACAAGATGTGCAGTATGTTTGTTCATTAGGATAACCCAAACAAGTCGGATAGTATTCTTTTATAGAGTGAGACAATCACTGAATATGATGATGATGACATTCAGTTCCACAAAAGCTGAAAAGGGCTGAAGACAACCATGTGATTGAATAATAATAATAATAACAACTTTATTTAAAGAGGCAACACAGTTGGGCAAGCCCAGTCTTCACTGTGAGCCTCTAGTATCTATCATGGCTGTATCAAGGTATGCTCCTAACAGTCTTACCAAAGACAAAATAATAAAATGTTACCAGCAGTATGAAAGGGAAGCTGGTTTCATTCCCTGCGTTCAATGGATTTACACCAGCAATGACATTTTTAGAGTGACTAAATTAGTTGGAAAAACTTTTTGTTTCACAATCTCTCAAAGTAGAAAACTAATATGAACTTAAAAATATGTTTCTTTTTCATGACTAGGTACCTCTTGGAGCAGGGATTGCTCTGGCCTTGAAATATGATGAGAAGCCCAACGTATGTCTTACATTATATGGTGACGGTGCTGCCAATCAGGGACAGATTTTCGAGGCATATAACATCGCTAAACTCTGGGATTTACCTTGTATATTTATATGTGAGAACAACGGTTACGGTATGGGAACCAGCGTATCCCGGGCGTCAGCTAGTACCGAGTACTACACTAGAGGAGATTATGTACCCGGAATATGGGTAAGACACTCTATAGTGTGCCCCAGATAACGTGAAAGGCGGTAAAATTTGGTAAAGCCAACATATAGGTGGTTTAATCAAGTGTGCACAATTTATCAGTGTTATTTTAGTATAGAATTGACCATGTGTGTTTAATTGAGAAACCAATATTTCAACAGTAGGCATCTCTGGTCAGTGTTTGTAAATATCACATTATCCTGATCACACTGTATTGTTATTGTTGAACCAGTTTTTTGGGGGATTTCATGAGGAACATAAGTGATGAATTATAAGTCATTGTTTTGGTTTCCGGTTAAACAGTGGTCCTTCAATTCCAGAATAAACAACAAAGAATTGCTGCATTGAAAAGAACAAAATAAAAAAAATTAAATTCAAAGCTTATAAAAGTTTATAATCATTTGAAATTTCTTTAGCAGAGTTTAAGCAATAGGACAATGTTTGAACTGAGATTTGGTGTAGGAATGTGTGATCATGGAACTAGAAACACTCATTTTCAGGGTTGGGCATTATGCGTCAAATTTAAAAGTTGTAAAAAGTCACAAAAATCATGGGTTATAATGATTCCCAATGTTTCCCAAATTTCATGAAAATGAGGTTGACTTTCGCTCATATGGGACATAGATGTATCACTCTAGTAAGTGATATGCTCTAGGCAGTTATATGTAATCTGGAATAAGAAATTTGGTGAAGGGAGTATAATAATTCCCTGTGCTTGAACCAGTTGTCTAACATTTTATGAAATCAAATTACTACGCAAAGTGTATTATCCATGTGTGTATATTTCTAGGTTGATGGTATGGATGTTCTAGCTGTACGTGAAGCTACTAGGTTTGCCAAGGAGTACGCTATCAAACACGGTCCATTGGTTATAGATTGTGCAACATACCGATACCATGGTCACAGTATGAGTGACCCTGGTACAAGGTTAGTATCCTCATATTTTATCTAGCCAGATAAACCCAGTGATTGCAAATTCTAGAAACAAACTTTCAAAGTAACAACTGTATTTAAGAAATAGTTTCATATCACTAAGGACCTTGTGGTATTATATGGAATAGCTAGTCAGCCCTAGTGATTAGGGGTGTAGCGGTACGCTCACCTCACGATATGATATGTACCATCAATTTTTCTAACGGTTTGGTATATTTATAATATATACATAATCAGAAGGCTGTCATACGTTGATGTTGTCTGAATATTATTTTGCTCATAAAAAAGCTTATACCGAACCGTACCAAAATTTAGAAGTCTTGTATTGTGAACCCTGTGGGACGTGTCCACAGTATTTCGTATACCACGGTATACCGTTACAGCCCTACTAGTGATGTAATATAAACCATCCCAATGTGTTACAAACGTAGCCATGGTTAGTGTGTTGTATTTGTAACCTGGCGAGAAATATACACAGGTTCGATTCTTAGATGGAGCAGGTCATGAAAATTTGACTACTAAGTTTTATTTTCCTCCTCATGTTGAGAAGAAGACTCTCCTTGTGGAAGGAATAGTTTGTACTGGTAAGGATGAAGCAGGTAAATGAAAAATGACAGTAAAATGCAGTAAACAAACAAGCAATTTGGTTTCACTTGTTATATTACAGTTACCGTACCCGTGATGAGATTCAGGATGTTCGTGAGAAGAGAGATCCGATAATCAGTCTCAAGAATCGATTGATTGAAGCCAATCTGGCTGATGCTGATGAATTAAAGGTAATAAAAGATGTATAACTGTTGGTAACTTGTTTAGTCTCCGACATATGGTGAGGAACTTGAGGTTGTATGGATATTGTAAGAGTTATTGCCCTTTTGTTTTAGTGTCAGACACATTCTTAGCTCCACTATTCGAAGAATATGGGATCTATTGCAGTCACCCGAGGGTCGGCGTAATGGTAATTTTAAAGTTTACATACCACCTCAAATATTTTTGAAAGTCCATTGACACTTGGCACACTTGTTCACTATCATGACCACAACCATTACCCAAGAGGAGGTAGCCCTATCAAGCATTTTGACCAAATTATGCCCCTTTTGACCTTAGAAAATAGAAATGAATTTTACACTATCAAAGGATGTGACTGGGAATAGTGGAGCCAGCTATCGGGTGACAGCTCTTGTTTGTCAAAAAGTTACTTAATAGCCCATTAAGTGTCAAGTTCAAATATTTCTCTATGTTTGCAAAGGAAATCAGTTTGGGAACATTTGTGCATGAACTTAAGCAAACAACTCCACTAAAATGCCGATAGTGTTGTTCTAATGTTCAATTTCTCAAAAAAATAACCTCACTAAAAACTTAAGTATAACAAATTTGTGAATTTTTTGCCTCTTGTGAAAATTTATGACTGTACAGTATTTAAACCAAATGTTCAATATAATAATAATAATTCGATAAAATTGACTTCATTGCAGAAAATTGAACAGGATGCCAGAAAACAGATTGATGAAGCCGCAGCAAAGGCAAAGACAGACCCAGAACTACCTTTAGAAGAGTTATATAATTCTATAGAGTATAACCCACCAGCTGATATGCGTATCAGAGGATGTGACTTATCTATTCAAGCTAAAACACAGTCATAGGGACACATAGAGATTATTATAGGGGATTATCATAGTGTTGTAACTCCTTCTTAATTTGGTTGAGATTTGTGAGGAACATTAGATAGCCGCATTGTGTGTTGGTTTTGTTATTCAGTATGTCAACCCATTCAATGTAGAACCCATCAATAGGTGTTTAAATTATCTGAACTAAATACAGAAAATCTTGATAAGAAGATAAGACAATTACGTTGGGAACTATTTTCAATGTTTTATTTTCACTTACTTGCAAATTTTTCAACCTGCATGTTAGTAAACTCGTAATATAAAAAACATTACATTAATCTTAGACTGTGAATTCATAAATCTGCAAAATAACCAAGATTTGCGGACTTAAGATCTATCATGAATGTAAAATGTTACATTTAGTAAAATGGATATAGAAACCGCGGTATGCATTTTGAAATGGCAAGGATTTACTGTACTGTTTAGCGAACAGTGGAATTTTTACAGTTTAAAAATGTCTATAGGTTGTTTACACATGCGAATATTCATTCAGTCGACTGAATCGGTTTGTAGATATCAAGCTTCCAGCTTTCCTATGCTGTTATATCATTTTAATAAAAAATACTCTAGTTGCTCTCATTTTGTGCTACATATATATGATGTTCTGTTACAGAGTAATAAGTATAGTACACATATTTTTATCCTATATGTTTAATACATAAGCTCACAGGTCCATGCTGTAGCATGACCATGTTGTGTGCCTAATTTGTATCTCATGTTAATTTTGAAAGTATTGTTTTACAAGGATACATAGTGGCTGTTTTACAAGCTTTATTTCAAGGTAAAATACACGTGTATTTTTTCTTGTACTTAAGTATTGGTTATCAGGCTTTATTTGAACGTAATAGTTACATTCAAACTTTAATTAGACAATCTGCGTATGAAACAAGACTAATGTTTTCGCCAGAGTTAAGTGTTGGATACATTGGACTGGTCCTCATTATTTTCATTTGTTTGTTATTTTGCCAAAAACATGTTGATTAAAAACAGGGAATAACAACAATTTTAAGCTTAACACCAGCATCAGGTTGTTCTCCCCTGATAGAAAGACCGATAGACATTTATTTTTGTGTTTGAAATTTTGTTGGTCTCTAAGACTTGTTGCATGAAGACCAGAATTAGAATCTCACTGTATATATAACCACTGGAAACTTACTTTGTAATTTATCACACTTTTATTGACATTAGCAGGCACTGTTTATAAACTGTCGATTAACGACAGACTAGATGTTTATACGATTTGTCTCCCTTGATTGGTTTTGTGAATGATTAAAGTGAAATGTATTTGCAATGTAGAAACTAGTAGGTCGTAATTAGCTGTTTCCGTCTTGATGTGATTTTACAATGTGGCTAAAAGTGCTTAATTAATAAACATGTGATGGTTATGTGCTTTTATCATACATGATTAATATATCATTGTATTTCCAGTGTACAAAATTTCATCTGATGCAATTTAATAATTTTGTTAATTTTTTATGATGAATATAATAGATCATGGCCAATCGTCCCTTTGGCTCAACCCCTTTTAGTGCAACAAGGTTGTATCTTTCTCTGTACAATATAGTGACTTTTAGTGAGATGCAATCTTTTTGCGCCAAAGGGACGAAAGTCTTCATTACAGTATGGCAGTGGTTTGTAGTAGATTTTGATTTGTTAATTTGATGGTATGGCAGTGGTTTTTAGAAGGTTATGATTTGTTAAGTTGACGGTATGGCAGTGGTTTTATGTTGTTATTTATTACCGTATGGCACATGTTTACATTTACCTAACAGGGGTATGTAATACATATACAGAAATAAAATATTTGTTAATCTTGTCTATTAGTATTGTTTTGTTCTGAGTTAGAATTATTTTATTACTTGATCCTCATATGCCCCCTATACCCATCTTTTATGAGGGGTTATGCTACTTTGCACATGTGGGTAGTTAGGTCGGTTTGTAGACCAAATGGTCTACGTTCAATAACTCAACGATAAAGATTTGCACTTGGATCTTCAATTTTGCATGGAGGTTGGCCAGCAACAGTAGATTTTGAGGTCAATAAGTGAAAGGTCACTATTTCCGAATTGCATGATCCTATAATGTGCTATTCACTAAGACCACATGCAGAAACCAACATTCAAACCCGCTCTGGTCAAGGTCACCATTCAAGGCCAAAGGTTTCAGCCTTGCATATCGTGTCCAATGCATAACTTTTGGGCTGAAAAACATAAATTTATTGCAAGTGTGTTACTAATCAAGATGATGTGCAGAACCAACATTCTAACTGTGCTGGGTCAAGGTCACAGTTCAAGGTCAAAAGTTCATACATCTTGTAGGCCCTTCATAACACCTGGGCTGAATAACATGAAACTTATTGCAAATGTGTTGGTCATGGAGGTGGTGTTTATAATTTTGGAGCCATTCAATTCATATAACTTTGTTCATCCCTTCATTTTTTGTCTGTTTGTTCATCAAAAATTGGTGAAACTCAAATATTTTTTATAAAGTCCATCAAGATTTTTTTAACAGGATGCTTTAACACTCTGGTTTATGTTAGCGTGGGGCCATATTTGTTTACCTTCATTAACACCTTACAATGATAAAGCCATGAAACACTATCCAACATTTATACAGAATAATGGCCCCTGATTGACTTCACTGTTTAAACAATGTGAAGGCTTCTCCGAAAATGGTTGGCTACATATAATTTCGCTCCAAAAAGCCAGCAACTTTTCCACATTTGGAGGAAACTTGACATTGTTGTCAAATTGTTATTGAACGGTATGATCTGCCCCAACCTGAAATTGAACCTAAATAGCGGGGTTGCTAATCACTGGACGGCAATACTTTGAGGAATCCATTGACTGGTCACTGAAGACAGGTTACACAGCATTTCATGAGAGTTTCCTGTCTGTTGAATTGATTTTCTTCCAACACTAAATTAATGCACTGCTTCTACTTCCCTTGTAATAAATTTCATTCAAGTTTTTTGTCAGTTAAGAATTTAAACAGAGGAGAGAAAATGTCGGTTAATATAAATTCTTAAGTACCTTCCCATTTCTCTTCGATAAGTTTTCTTCTAAATATTCAAGTAATGAACTGTAAAATCGTACAATTTTGTGAGTAAAAAAATTCGCAAAATTATATTTTGTAACGGTTTGAGTTAGTGTGGTAGAATGTTCACAAATTTTAACTGCAGAAAACATTTTTGTGTTATGTCTGATTGTTCAAAAGAGTACTTTTGCGTATTTTTTTCTAAATTTTGAAAATTTAAGTACATTTTTTTGTATATTTAATATTTTCCAAAATTTGTTTAGAGTACACAATCACCGGCACTGGCACAATTACTGGCACAGAAACTGGCACCTGCACAATTACCGGAGCAGAAACCGGCACCGGCGAGGGAGTATATAAGGTAAAACAAAACATTGCTTTGTCCATTAACAGATACGGCTTTTTCTCGTGTACTGCAATACATTAGCAGTAGGAAAGTCCTCTGATGAGTTCATATTATTGAACGAAACCGGTCAGGTAGTCATAAGCCTACGTACTTGCCACAAAGCATTCGTCCTATCAACATGTGACATCCACTGAAGACTCACTCAGCCACTATGCTTGTTTAAAATGTTAAGAGTACTGATTTACCAGCTTCATTAATGCATAGGACTGCAATGGATGCTGGTCAAGTGGAATAACATACACTTGACTACAGATCATGAGGACCGTGGCCCCCATCTCCCGAAGCATCGCAAGTAGTAATCTCAACTCATATTGAGATTTTGCTAAATTCAGAGTCAGAATTAGAGAAAAACTGAAGTTCCAGCTTTTGAAACTTTACTGTAATTAGCTCAAACCACTATGTCTGTTTAATGATGCTAAGTTTGAGTTTGAGCATGTTTATTAACATTAAGGTGTATGCCAATATTTGAGATAAGATTTTGCTTAGATTGAGATGTTTAGGGAGATTGGTTCCTTGTTCAGTTCTCGGGCACTTTGTCATAAGATAAGATAAACTTTATTTAATACACTTGTTACTAAATATAATAACAAAAATGAGCCAATTTCAGGCTGATTATGACCATCACGTGATTGATTATCGCCTATCGGCCCGGTCCGCAATCTCATAATCGTAATCGGCCCGTTGAACGGACGCACGTTACGTTATCCAGGTTAACATGACGTCACGTCGGAGTCATAATGACGTCACGTTGGAGCTAAAATGACGTTACATTGAAATTGCTTTGACAATTTTATGAATGTACAAGATTTTCAACATAAATGACTGTAGATCTCCACGAACTTTACCAAACGTGAGTTGTTGTTACTCCCATTGAGTTTTTAAATTGAACAATTGTATTAAAGACTTTAATACACTTCATAGCCTGGCCGGAAGTTGATAGTCGGCCCGGCATGAATAATTACCCTCGGGCTAAAGCCCTCGCGGTGATTATTAATTTTCCGGGCCGATTATCGCCTTCCGGCCCGGCTGTGTCGTGTATTAACCTCTTATTAATGTTAATTATGATTGACAAAGGAAACATAAGCTACAAGCTTGTATTCCACATATTGTCATTTCTGACATGATTAACAGTATTTCCCTCCCAACTAGATAACCATGTGGTAGTATCAAGTGTATTCGTTCTGTACATTGGGCAAGTTAAGTACAAGAGGAGTTTATTCGGAAACAGCAAGAGTAATGCACCCAGATTCCTTGTATCACACAACAGTGTCGGTGTCCTCAAAGTCTCTGTCCAAACTGGCTGCAGAAAATACAAATGGCCACACACCAATGATTGTCTACGTCACACCTGTCATTAATTAGTAATTTGAATTTATTGGGTAATGAACTCCAAGTATTGTTAATTATGCATTGTTCGACAATACAATTACCATTATATTATTATTAATGATCTTTATTTCCAATGGAAAATTCACATCCCCGTAAAATATTGACAGTTTTACAAGTCATTTTCTGAGTCTGGTTATGTAACAGAACATTGACTGTCAGGTCAAGAGTGGACATACCATGTGACTTTTGGCTAAGTCTGCAAGTAATACTATGTCAGCAAAAATTAAAAACAACCGTAAGAATCTTATTCTTTGACCGATTTTCATGAGATTTGTTTCACACTTACGCAGAGTATTATACTGCAGAATAATTAATTTTCCTGGGGGGGGGGTAAATTTTGTGGATTTCATGGTTCACCTTTATGTGAGAAATTTAATCCAATCAAACATTAATTTAATTTGACCCTTGTATTAATGACCTTAGATGCAAAATCCATGAATAGTCTTTTACCAAAACCACAAAATTTTGTCCCATCAAAGTTAAATGGTTTTACAGTAAGCACTAGCCACCCAACTTAATATGTTTGTAATTGTATGTGTATAGCTTGGCCAATTTAACACTACTCTGACCTTTTCATAAGCATATTTTAACAGTTGATATATTGCCTACCTTTGTAACACAGCTTGTATGTTTTCATAATCGGGGAGTATCACAAGGACCCTCGACTTGTAATATAAACACAAAATTGAAATACCGATATCACACGATTTGCTTGCAGAAATTTATATATTCAAAGCAAGAACCTTGTAATATATTTTTGCGTAAAGGTCAGGCTCAGGTCAATATAGCCAAGCTATAGATGTATGTAAATTATTTAAACCCTTCAGTCAAGGATAACCCATGAAAGTACAAGCACTTATTCCAGTGGGGTTCTGTGTTTTGCTGAAGGGACAGCAGGTGAAAGAGATAGTTGTGTCATACAAGGTATCCGGGCGCGATGCCCTAGCTCTTTCCGAAGAGACACCTTGGTTCTTTAACATGCTCGATGTATAGCTCCGATACACGCGAGACTACCTCTGGGTTGCTAACCAGTTCATCACTAGTTGGGTGGGGATCACGGAAAAGCGTTTCAGAAATGATCAAGTGCCACGGCCGAGGATCGAACCAGGGACCTCTCGATCAGCAGTCAAGCAGGCTATCTGCTCGACCACCATACCATTCTGTTTGTTTCAACAAAATGATGTTCATAGTTTATGTCCAAAATTGACTGAACCTGTTCTTGTGTCTAAACACTGTTTGAACTTTTAAAATAATAAACTAGATATAGTATGGCAGTTAAGCTCCCATGGACTATTTCTTGACACGAGTGTCAGGTAAATAATGTTGCACAATATAGTACCAGCCAGTGTCCGGTTGACATCTCTATCAAAACAGTGAAAGAACCAAAAATGGAAGATTTCTCTGTCAAGCGCATGAAGAAATGTGTGCATTGTAACATGACGCCTGTTTTGAAAGTTTTTGTACCAGGTAATATATACATAGTTTATTATCAATGTGTTCATTAAAGATAATTGAAACTTCTAGAAGTAAACATATTGTATTACAGTTCAATTTATTTCTGTGTTGAGGTCAGTCAAGTCCAGATATGGGGTGTCACAAACGAGACTTGAATATTGGCTACTGGGAGTATAGCTTGGCTATATTGACCTGAGTCTGACCTTTATGCAAGAATATATTACAAGGTTCTTGCTTTGAATATATCAATTTCCGCAAGCAAATCGTGCGATATCTGTATTTCAAATTTGTGTTTGTATTACATCTCGAGCGTCTTCGTGATACTCCCTGATTATGAAAGCATACAATCGGTTTTATAAAACGCATGCAATATATCAACTGTTAAATTATGTTAATCAAAAGGTTAGGCTCGTGTCAAGTTAGCCAAGCTATAATATGCCCCAAAAAGATCTTGAATTTTTGGGATAGCATGATTATAGTTGCTCCTTAATTATCTGTCCTCCCATGCTATTCCAAAATGCATCTTTACATGACATTTGTTTGTCTGGTGCATATTGCACCAGTCAGTTGCATACAGTCCCCAACCCCGTGTTTTACCTTTCAGTTTCCCCTCCCCACTGCCGGAGAAATATTGGGATTTTTTTCTCCGAACCAATACCCTGTATCCTCGTTCAACCAGAGTATTTTTATCTGACATAGAAATAGAATCGAAACTTGACTACCCTATGATTTTTTAGG
Organism: Spisula subtruncata; assembly: GCA_963678985.1. NCBI lineage: Eukaryota > Metazoa > Mollusca > Bivalvia > Venerida > Mactridae > Spisula > Spisula subtruncata. The sequence goes on along the minus strand of OY787664.1, from coordinate 51,697,268 downwards.
ATGATATCCCAGCAGAAAAGTATGTATAAAATCTTATTACTGTATGACTTATTGTCACACTATATAATTCATTCTGTATGACTTATTGCAAAAACTAGAAATCAAGTTGTTTATACACTGTTACAATTAAAAGCACATGTAAAATCTGATCACTGTATGACTTATTGTCACACTATATAATTCATTCTGTATGACTTATTGCAAAAACTAGAAATCAAGTTGTTTATACACTGTTACAATTAAAAGCACATGTAAAATCTGATCACTGTATGACTTAATGTTGTACAATATAATTCAATGTGTATGCCTTATTGCAACAACTTGTAATCGACTTTTTTACAAACTGTGACAATGTTATAATTTTTTTGCCTATTGGTGGCTATAGGATTGACCTGATCCATAGTTAATATACCAGATCACTGTATGACTAACTGTCGTACTGTATAATTCAATGTGTATGCCTCATTGCAATAACAAGGTATCAAGTCGTAAACTGTGACAATGTTATATATTTTTTTGCCTATTGGTGGCTAGAGGATTGACCTGATCCATATTTAATATACCAGATCACTGTATGACTTATTGTCATACTATATAATTCAATGTGTATGCTTTATTGCAATAACCAGATATCAGGTCATTAATTAACTGTGACAATGTTATTACTTTTTCACCTACAGATGGCTATGGGATTGACCTGATCCATAGTTAATACAAGAATGAGCAGTTTATACCCTGGTTTATGACCTAGCTGAACTTGCACATGTGTAATTATTCTGTCATTCAATATTTGATTACCGGTAATATCAAATGACGTATTTCTCAGTGTAACTGTGTCAATGACGTTCAATGCCAATCAACACGGGGTGTCAATTCCTTGTCATGTTGTTAACAGAATTAAGTCAAAACCAAAACCATTCGGGCTGCTTCCCGGTCATCAGTTCTATTTAGTCTAACCAGCTTTACTCACAGTTTATGCCAGTACTAAAAAGTCAGAGATTTAAATGAACCTCCTAGAAGATAGTCTCTTGTTTACTTTTGACAATTGTTCGGTATTCTGAAATACTGTTTACCAAGTAGATGAGCCTATTGATTTTGAGGTCATTAAGTAAATGGTCAAACTTACTAAGCCGCCATTTAACATTACCGTGGATTCAATAAGTAGTACTACTACTAATGAAGGAACTATCCAATTCAAAAGAATGTAACAGCTTTTTAGTTGCCTTGGTGGTATACACCCACCTGTGGGTATACATGGTTTATAAGCATTATTTTAGTCAGCCTGCTTAGTTCAGTCGGTAGAGCATGAGACATCTGATCTCGAGGTTGTGGGTTCGAATCCCGGGCCGACCAACTAAATTTACTAATAGTCTTTCCGATGGGACTTTAACCTAAGTTCCATGTATAGGTGCTATACACCTGGCATGAAAAAGACTAAACTCTGCTTGGGGCCTTGCCTGTGGCGAGGATAAATAAACACAAAATAATAAAATCTTTTTTATCTTTCGAAGGAGATGACACCTTCAAGACAAATTGAGGATTCAGGTTACGGTTTTATCAAAGCATTTACTTTATCAAAGCATTTACAGCAAATTTAAAGTCTTTTTTTTATTCAGTTTTACAACTATAAAGTGTGGTAAATGAAGCTGAAATACTAATAATAGTTAGTTAACAAACTTCTACAAGCAATACTTGTCTGCAATTTGCAGTTGTTAAAGAAATATACAGAATATAAATTTGAACGTAAGTTTACGTTTTGCGTAAGTTCTTAGATAAAACAGTACCCAGGACCGTATTCTTTCTTTCTTCCATTTAATTTGCAGGGCACACTCTGGGGCATTATGGCAAATGTTAGAGACAGAGGTGAGATACAAGGAATCCGGGTGCGATACCCTAGCTCGTTTCGAATATATTCCTTTGTTCTTTAATGCGCCCGGTGTAAAGCACCGATACACGCGAGGCTACCCCTGGGTTTCCAACCAAGATCATCTCTAGTTGGGTGGGAAACACTAAATAGTGTTTCTGAAATGACCAAGTGTCCCGGCCGAGAATCAAACCCAGGAACTCTCGATCTGTAGTTGAGCGTCTTACCACCCGACCACCGTGCCAGCCTTCTTGCCATATGGAAGATACTTAACAATGGCTAAATGTCAAAAGAAATTGACCAGGAGGATACTGTTCGACAATGTACGAGTAATGAAGAAATGATCTGTGCAGCTTGGAAATCACACCTGTATTTACACGAGATAGACAGGCTGGTACTTGACCAACTCGGCACAATATAAAGGTTAATGATTTTCATAAAACTTTCTATTATGAGTGAGTGCACCAAGGATAACGTGAGAAGGGGAGAATTTTGGTATAGCCCACATAGGAGGTTTAACCAAGTGTGCACAATGAATCAGCGCTTCTTTAGTATAGAGTTGACTGCAACTCCAGTCAATGTTTGTTAATATCACATTATCCTGGGTGCACTATAATAATTATTAGTACTGTATTAAAGAGGCATACCCATCAACTTCAATCATTTTAATTTAAAAAAAAAACATATATAAACACAAAATTGTATTGCCATGAATCATCAAAATTTCGGCAAAAACACCCAATAGCCTCCCGAGAAAGTAATGAAAAATACTTTCGTAATCAGCTGAAACACTCTTCAATCAAAGATACAAGTCTTCAATATTTATAACATGTACATTTGTATTTGGTTTTAACTGACATGCTTGTAGAAGTTACTTCCCTTTGTCCAAAAGTGGTTCTGTTGTTATACATGGCTGGCAGCTGTAAATTGTTATTCATATGTCTTTTGAGTGATCATAGAGACATAATTCCTCCCATTTTCTTCTAAAGCAATTTTCAAGAATCTTTTAGTTCGTTAAAATGCTTGTGGGGAATAATCACAGGTGGCAGTATCAGTGTTTGGTCCGCAAACGATTAAAAAAATGAAATAAAAAAAATAATTTATATAAAAATTCTGTCACTGAGCTTATATACTATCAAGGTATAAAGCATACTATATGTCTGTATGCCAAAGATTGTGGAACATGGCATCTCGTTGTTTCAGCATTAAATACTGGCGCTGAAGGAAAATCGCTACACAAGTCATTCAAATAAACTATAACATATTTATCTTACCGAAAATCTCGTTCAATTGCATCTTATAACTGCGAAACGGCAAAACAGTGTTCCTTTCGTTATTTATCTTCGCTCAATGTCATTTTATTTACACGCTGGATACCCGCTCCGCTCACCGTATCGTAATTATTGTTAGGAACCAAGTCTATTTTTAGATGCGATGTTCCGAAATCTTTGGACATAGACATATAGTTTGCTTTATACCTTGATAGTGTATTAGTTCAGTGACGGAATTTTATTAAATTTTTTTATTTTATTTTCCAAACATTGATACTGCCACCTGTGGGAATAATATGGTAGATATAAAGAATGCACCATAAATGTTGGAAGGCTCTTGATCTTTTCTCGACGTCATCTTCTTGTTAGTCAAATATTTCTATTGAAAATTATTCTGTAGTGCTGAGAAAGAAGATAACACGATTACTTCTACTGTGAATTTATTTAATTTCAATGGGACAAAATTTTGTGGGTTTTTTTATTGTAAAAAGGCTATTTCATGGGGTCGTGATTTCAATGATACATTATCCACTAGGTAAGATACTATATATAGAATTTTTAATTTTAGTGGGAGATTTAATTTTGTGGTTGAATTCAATCCATAAATCCACAAAATTACCCCCCCCCCACAAATATTGCTGATTTAATAGTATTTTCTAACACAGTGTAGAGCTTGTTTATATGAATTTAAGATATGGGTTGCATATAAACTTTGAGGATATCAACAAATCAAAGGAGAAAGTAAATTATTAAAAGGATTTTGCTGGTTTGATGCATTTCATTTTATCATGTTGAAGTAAAACGTGAATGTTCACTTTCTTTCTAAACCAATATAACGTTTGAAATGCTTGAATATATTACATGACTTTCCTTGTATCCTGGGTACTGTTTTATCAAATTCAAAGTACTAACAACAAACTTAAACTTATGGCCGAATTTAAATTCCTTTTATTACTTTCGCATCTGCAAATGGGGGGAAAATTTTGTTTGAAATCATTAACTAAATTAATTAAATATTTTTATTAAACATCACATTTCCAGAAATTGTAGCAGTACTCAAATTTGATCGTAAGTTTACGTTTACCGTAAATGCTTTGATAAAACAGTACCCAGGTTAGTATAGCAAAAATGTATAATCTAATATCATACATGTGTACTATAAAGTTATACTACATGAGTGTGTTTTTCCAATAAAATGATGCAAAGTTTGCATTTTTAGTGCTAGAGGCTTGCTTGAAAAAATGTTTAAAACTTGTTTAATATAAATTTATATAAATTGACAACTCGTGGATAGATCCTTTATGCATTTTAGATATTTTAAATACTGTGTCTTTCTAATATTACAACAAGCAATTTTAACAAGCTAGAATAAAGAAAGACATAAAATAATTATACAATTTAAAACTGTAGTAATTATGATGTTCTGGGAAAGTGATATTGAGTTTTCCTGCTAGATGAACAATTTCCAATTGACAATGTTTTCCCTCTGCTAACATCCTGAGTGGAGTATATGATATATCATACTATATATGCACAAGCACATGATCAGATACAGACCATGTTTTCTCCACTAGATATCTTAATTCTATTCATGGTCAAAGGTTAGGGGGGAAACGAAAAACCAGTTAAATCTGGTCTGAGCTGAATCTTCTATTTATAGCAGAGTGAATTGATATTGGGAGAGCAAACATATAACCATATACACGGTGAGTAAGGCTTGAGATGTGGTCATGAGATAGTGAATATTTGTCAACTATTGTGAAGCTGTCAACTTAAACTGGGGAGTTTTTATTGCTATCGGGCATTTTTATCTGTTTCCCTGATAACTAATTGACAAACATCTGATCATAGTTTGATCACTGTTTCACTTGTATTCTGGACTATACTAAATAAGGTACGGTGATATCTCTTCTCTTTAATATTATATACTTTTATATTATTTAATTGTAAAAAAATGTAATAAATTATAATTATTCATTAATGAATGCTCTTGAGAAACATGTAGATAAATTCTACAACAACACATATTTTTAAAAGTTATATTACTGAATTAGCTATATTACATACAAATAAAATATATTTCTGTGTGTTATAAGTTATAACAGAATCAGATTTTCTGGATGATTATTAGCTGATTATGGACTACTGGGTATAGTGAATAGGATTTTTCATGATTCACTTACTTTTGTTTGAATTTATATAATAAGTCTATATCAAAGTATAAAACAATTTTTACAGTATTTTTTCTGGGTGCATTTTCTTGATTATGTATTTTATGGACTAGTGAAGGGGAATTAGTTATTTTCTTTTGTGTATTAATATAATTTCATAAAAAAATAATACTGTATAATTTTCTGTTTCTGAATAGGATTCCAATTCTTACGTGTTTCATATTTTTGGATTCCAATTCTTATGTGTTTCATATTTTTGGATTCCAATTCTTATGTATTTCATATTTTTGGATTCCAATTCTTATGTATTTCATATTTTTGGATTCCAATTCTTATGTATTTCATATTTTTGGATTCCAATTCTTATGTATTTCATATTTTTGGATTCCAATTCTTATGTGTTTCATATTTTTGGATTCCAATTCTTATGTATTTCATATTTTTGGATTCCAATTCTTATGTGTTTCATATTTTTGGATTCCAATTCTTACGTGTTTCATATTTTTGGATTCCAATACCACTGATGATTAGGTCAAAATGCACCTGTCAATATTTTGTCTTGGAACGGGACCGAAGTCTATTTTCCGGGACTCGGAGTCGATAAGTTTGTCAATTTCCCGTCTGTTGGGAAGAGTTGTCTGCCTAATTCCCCTGTATCCCACCCAATTTAATGGTGAAAGACTTTTCTGATTCTTTGGGCTGAACTAATTTCTTTCTTTTATAATAATAAGTACAATGCATTGTGATGTCAATTGTTTGAATTTGGTTCATTCACTTTGTATTACTTGAACTCTTCAGTTATTTATAAATATGACTGTCAATAATTCATTACTGCTTTATTAAATACATTGACATAGGCTTAATAACCATGGGATTAACTACCCGATGCACGTCATCTAGTCATTGTAACATCGTGACGAATTAATAAAAATACACGATACACGTCAATGTAACGTGGTGGCTAGGTAATTAACTCTGTGAAGTGTTTCGAGCATGTTTACTCTTATTCTTGACATGGCTATATTTATGTGTTTATTGTATTATAAATACAATAGTTAACAATTAAAAAATAATATTTGCGTTTTGATTTAAGGTGATTCATTTCCTATTTTTCCTCACAATCAGGTGATGTTTACATAACAAGGTGGTCATTGTTTAAATATATCTATGATACTTACAATTTGGTTGGCGCAAAATTTTCAATTGGGGCTGAAAGAAACTTATTTGTTATGATAAGCTCAGGTCACAATATATTTTGAAGATTTATTTGCTATAAAGATATATTAATCATACAATTATAAGCTGCTGCTTGGCAACAATTTGCCCAATCAGTCACAAATCACTTCAATAGCGTTTCCATAGTGTTTATTTGATATGATAAAACAGTCTGTTCAAAGTTAAATGAGAACTGTTATAAACATAAGTTTGTCTGTCATGTAAACTTTTTTAATCTAGGTTTAACTGGGTGTTACTGAGTTAACTGTAGTCCCTGATACTTTCTTCAAATGGAATAGTTCCCTCATTAAAGTTGAGATCTGATCTTTGTTCGTCGTTGAGTGTTCAATTAGGTTGCTGTATCACTTAGGAGTATGTGCTTGTTATGATCACAGATGAGTCAAGTGCCTTTAAGGTATATGTTGATCACAAACCTTTAGTTATAGGTCGCATACAACTGTCACACATTGTCATAAAACTTGACCAGTCCAGTATTTAATGAGACCATCCCCATCAACAACAAGACGGGGACACATCACTCAGGTGTGATACTGTCAAATCATTCATTTTCATGTGGGATTGAATTTTATGGATTTCGTGGTTCACCTTCAATCACGGAATCCAATCCCATTGAATAATAATTTTCACCCTTGTATTTATTACCTGGAATGATTATGCAAAATCCATGAGTCAACATTACATCGAAAGGGTCTTTTTTCCAAAACCACAAAATTTTGTCCCATCGAAATTAAATGATTTTACAGTCTACAAGTGTGATAACATTTCTATTATCTTGTTATCTTGAAGTTATCTTGAAGTTATCTTGATATTATCTTGAAATTATCTCACTTTGTTTGTTTAAAGTGGTCATCCATCCTTAATTACACAAAATAAAACCGGGTATGAAGTAAGCTTGGTGTGAAATTGATTAATAATTTCATACTGATAATATTATTATGTTAAATGACCATGACTTTCTTGTTAACCCTTCCCGTCCCCTTATTTTGTCTGCTGTCCAATCAAAAGCATGGGGCGTGTCTCTTCAATAGGATAGTGGCGAGTACCGACCCTATATTACAAAAATAATAACACGTCCTGATAAATGAAAACTGATAAAATGTATACTAGTATAAAAAAGTTAACGATGAAATTATTACAATTATCTGCTAAAATTAAGCTAGCCTAATGGACCAAAATGTTCAGACTCATATACCCAAAAGGTAAAAATCTACTTTCAATAAATTCCTGATTTTATTCATTAAAAATTGGATCCCGGTATATCATCCTTTGTTACCGGTACGACGCTCTGATCATGGGCTGGATAGGATTGTGACTATATGCATGTATGTTTGTATAAATCAATAAGTTTTATAAGTTATACTTGATTTTCACTCAATTTTATGGGGAATATTGTATGAAATATAGTATATAATGTATCCCTTGTGGCGTGTTAACATGCCAATTTCACGTCCATAAAATCTTCACAGTCTGTCAAACATTGACAATAGTTTACCAGGTTTTAATTTTATCAATTCACCATATTTTGACATTTTGGGATTATTCAATTATTGCAATATAGGGAAACGCAAAATTTTGGTTGCTGTACTGAGGTTGGTGCTCTGGAGAGGTAAATATTTTTAGTAAAAGGTTACTTTTTGGCTTCCAAAACAGAGGTTGCTCTATGGATTGATCCAGTCTTTCTTAAAAACTTGACAATTTTTTTTATTTTGCCAGAGTAGACAATTAATAACTTTGAGACAAGTGCCCTTCATCCTATGGCGGCAGTCATCTTGGACTACACTAGGATTTGTGATACCCTACCAAATGTCAACCAAGAATTTCAGACTATTTTAAGTCCTAAGTTTGAAATTGAGACTTTAAAGTTTTGTTTATTTAACTCATGATTAAAGAGTCTAAGCCAAAGCTTAAATCTAATGTTTTAAGTCTAAGATTAAGATATAAAATGTTGATGAATTAGGCCTCTGGTACGAAGTTTCAGGAATTTAAAAAATATCTCTCAGACTAGTTATTTCAGAGCTGTTTGATACTTAAGTACCAATGTTTGGATAACTTGTATTAAACTTTCTAAGTATTTTACTCTCCGAATGACTGAAATATGGTTTGACAGTAGGGCAATAGTAAAGCTGTACATTGTAGCTCATTGCAGGGTATATTTGTATATCGACGGTGCCGAACCAAAACCCTGTAACCTAATTTTGGCGCAAAAACTATTTTTGCTGCATCCGCATCTGCTAGACGTCCCGTGCATTTCTATCTTGTCACCACTTAAATAGCCAATAGATGGTGACAAGACATAAATAACCGGAACATCTAGCAGATGCGGATGCTGCAAAAAAAGTTTTCAAGCCAAAATTTAGTTACGGGGTTTTGGTTCGGCACCGTTGATATGTCAGTAACATTTAAGTCCAGTAAATTGGACCTGTAAAAACTTATTGGCATATGGAGTCAAATAGGTAGAGTTGCCCTGATATTTAAATTTAGTGATTTGAGAGCGTTAAAAACTCATTAGCTCATTGCTCAATAGCTAAGGGTAAATGGTAGTTTACAAAGTGAACAAATGTACATTATTCATAGGAATACCACATGGAGACAGCAAGCATTTCTATGTAAATGGAACATAACAGTACTGACATTTAAGTTCTGTATAATGTCACCGTAGAAGCTCATGGGATTCCTCCTATGTAGTAGTTATGGGGGAAGGCATAACATGCCGGGTGCCTGTGATGGTAATTTCCAATATCCAATATTAAGATACATAAATGTCAGGATATTATGATGTCTGATGAAACCAATCAACTATTATCACTCGGATAATTTATCATAAAGTCAATATTGTCCAATCTGCTAACTCCGGCATACTGACCTCTAGAATCAGGGGTTAGACCAGACACGATGTTGACATACTGTTCAATGAGTTTCCTGCATTATTTGCCATATTCTTAGATAATGTTCCATTCCGGTCAATTTTATATGTATGTTAGTTACAGACATGTTATTGATTCAACATTCGATGGAGCGAACTACATCAAATGTGATTAATCAATTAATTATTTGTTTGCGGCAGTGTGCACCATTAATGTACAAAATCAATATTTGAAGAAAACAAGAAAAAGCTGTCTGTCACTTACTCTTTGCTTATTTACTTATATGGTAACACAAGCTGTTTCATCTTCAGTTTGGTCAACATGACAAGTTCTAATTTTCATGAAAATAGGCTCATAAAAAGCGCCTTGTGATGCTGAATTAAATAAGGTCATAAGAAGTACTGAGCACCTTCTCATTCTGAACCTTCTCATTCTAAGCCAGTGAAATGTCACTCAGAAGACAGTGTACAGAGTAAAATGTATATAGTAAGTGCTTATAAGAAGTTGATTTTAAATATTTATCAGTCTTATAAGGTCGTAAGAAGTACTTAAGACCTTCTCATTCTAATACAGTGATATGTTACTCAAAAGAGGTATCAGAAAGATGTTGAGTAAATGGTTACTTTTGGAACAAAGTGATTATGTTGCTTAAAGAAAGGTAATTGCTTTATGGAGGGCTTGTCTGGAGAGGGTGCACTGTATCTTCTTAACACTTTTAATATGAATTTCATGTTACTAAACCAGCGTCATAATTCTTTCGGAGGGGGGATGGAATTCTTGGAAATTATTGTTAACCTGTTTATTACTTCCTGGAAAGCTGGTATAAGAGAATTAGCCTCAAAATGTGATAACTTACGATCAGTTCTCGGTATGTTGACAATGTTTTGAGTTAATCATCCTGTGTTTATTTCTCATCATATTGTAAACGCAGTTTATCAAATTATCTGACAGTTAATATTTCCCCCCACTGATCTAAGCTAATTATGCCCTGTTACAGTCAATTTGGAATTATGGGTGCTATTAAAGTAATGGTAACCGGTAACCATAGTAACTTTAAAAGTCTAATGGCTTCCTATCAAGGGTATTAGTATTCCAGGACAAACATGGGGAGGGGGAACAATGTAATCAATATTCGTTGTTGTAGAATCGGAACTGTAAACATGAGGCCACAGTTGTTTAATCTACCGACTGTTCAAAGTTAATTGATAACGGTTGTAAACATTGGCTCGTCTGTCGGGTAAACTATGTTTATCTAGGTTTACTGGGTATATCTGAGTTAACATTATTAGACGCTATTCTTTTGAATGGGATAGTTCTCTCATTAGCATTTAAATACTTATTGAATCAACAGTAGTTGTTTTACAAATATTTATCAGTTTACTGGAAAATGTTGGAAATTTTGAAATATTTCCTGCTGGGAAACGAAAATAGAAAAGTAAGGAGAGGCCCTTCAGGGGTTGTAGGTTGCTCCTAAAATGGCAGGTGAGTGACTTAGAGCCCTTTTGGCCCCTTTGATTGAGCCCTTTTGGCCCCTTTGATTAAATCTATTTTCCCTTTCTCCTGACTGCATAGTTTTCAAAAAAGTTCCAGAAACTACTATTTACAAATGTAGCTTTATTGTTGCAATGGGTTGTAAACATGACTTAAATTGGTTGGGATGTAAGTTCATGGTATAACATTGTTAATTCATGCTGGTTGTTTTGGTCTCCCGTGAACAGACATATTGATTCGTGCCGGGGAAACTAATTGCAGTCTTTCCAATGCTTTCAGTGTTTCCGTTATTGACTTTTGTTACAATAAGTTGATCAGTTGATTTTGTTGTGTTGTTCATCTCGTATTTGTGATGTTAATGATACACTGCCAGACCTGATATAATCAACCATCAGTTGTGTTTAATCAAATGTGATAGACCTCTTCATGTCACAATGACACAGTGTATAACCTTAATCACTGTATGGCTTATTGAGATACTATACATTTAAACTTGTATGACTTATTGTGAGCAAATAGTCAGTAACTTCTGATCACTGTATAGCTTATTGGGATACAATACTATTAAAATTTGTATTACTTATTGCTAAAAAAACATCTGCAATTCTGGTCACTGTATGGCTTATTGGGGTTCTATATACAATTCAACTTGTATGACTAATTGCGAGCAAAAGCATCTGCAACTTTTGGTCACTTTATGACTTATTAGGAGCTACACTGAACTATCATAACAGTGGCATCACACTGTCAACACTTGACCTACACTGTCAACACTTGACTCACACTGTCAACACTTGACTCACGCTGTCAACACTCGACTTACTCCGTCAACACTCTACTCACACTGTCAACACTCAACTCACACCGCTAACACTTGACTCAAACCGTCAACACTAAACTCACACTGTCAACACCTGTCAACACTTGACTCACATTGTCAACGCTCAACTCACATTGTCAACACTTGACTTACATTGTCATCACTGGTCTCATACTGCCAAAACTGCACTCATTCTGTGAATACTTGACTCACTTTGGCAAAATTTGACTCACACTGTCAATATTTGACAAACACAACGGAGGTATCACAATTCTACCTTCATTTGTGCAAAAATTGTAGTTTTGTTTCATTTCTTTAGCAATTTAATTTCTTAAATCTTGCCCAGGTCATATCCGTAGGTTTTCTAATCGTTGTGTCACCTGTCTTACCCCCAAGGTCACATGGGTAATTGGATAATGTGTTTCTTCTGTGTGAAGCTATCCATTTAAGTACCACATCCCCTCTGGCCGAGTCAAGTTACGTTTGACTATTTAATAGCGTGTTGTTATGAAGACAGGTTGAAACATCGGTCAAGTCCCTCGTACTATCATCTACTGTCAACCATTAAAGTGAAATCTATCACTCACAATGTAATTGAACTTCTTAACTGATTTATTGTTTGTACTCGTCTATGCCCATATTTGGTAAAATGTCCCACATTTTGGCTACCCGCTCTTTGATTTGTATGTACAGTAAAACCTCTCCTAAGGCTAAGTGACATGTACAGTGCAATCCTTAATTAACAATTTGTGCATTGACCAATGAAAACATAGTTTACAAATCATTGACCAATGAAATTGTGTTTTACAAAGCATTGACCAATGAAAACATGTTGTACTAACCATTGACCAATGAAAATATATTTTACAAATCTTTGACCAATGAAATCGTGTTTACTAACCAATGACCAATGAAAACACATTTAACAAATCATTGACCAATGAAATTGTGTATTACAAATCATTGACCAATGAAATTGTGTTTGATGAACCTTTGGCCAATGAAAACATATTTCACAAATCATTAACCAATGGAATCATGCTTTATCAACAAAACCTCGACAGAAATTTGCAAAAGTCATATGATATATCATTGTACTATTGTGTTTCTAATTCAATAATAATTCTGTAGTACATCCTACCTATTAATCAAAACCTACCTCCTCTTCGAAGATTCACTGTGAAACTAAGGTACTTTTATATCTTAATAAAGTAGAACCATCTAAGTTTGCCTGGAAAATAAAACATGATTAATATCACTTTCTCAATTTAAAGTGAATTCATATATGTTATATTGATTCTGAGAAAGCAATTCCCGTCCAAAATTGCATTGAGAAAATTCATATCTTGGGAATATAAATTTAATTAGTTTTTAACGAGAATAGGTTTTTTGCGTTCATTATTTAGGAGAAAGTAAGTGCCAGTATAGAAGACCAACCACTGTGCTGTATCGTGAATATTTAAATATTTATAACAACAGTAGAGTAAACTATCTCAATTCTCGCATATTTCAATGCTGTGATTTAAAAAAAAACGTCTTGTGAATATTAAACATTTTGTGATTTCTGAGAAATGCCTTGAAAAAAAATGCTATGATGAGAAGAAATTTCTTGTGAATCAAAATTCCTAGTTTTGAAGATATGTCTGGGGGATCTATGATAGATTGTTTTCAGTTAAATTTATAAATTGTCAATTAGTTTTAATTTAAAATCTTTGAGTTCCTTTTAATTTGATTGTTAAAACTTTATTAAATGCACCATGTGGGCAAGTGTGAAGCTTTTAATACCACACCATAAGGAAATAATAAAAGATGAGGCAATTTACATTTAACTTAAAGCTTATCACCTGGAAATGGCTATGCAGTTTTCATTCTAGATCTAGTTACCAGAAATTAATGTAGAGATTATAGGTTTCAGGTTTTATCAGAGACATGTTTAATAAGAGCAATTTATTGGATTATGGGGAGACTATCCATTTCCAAAAAAACAACACAGGGAGAGTAATCTTACATTTTGTCACAAAAAGCTGCACTTGAGATACATGCTTATTCAATTCTTAGAATGTATGGTTTATAAAGTAAAGACAGGCATAAAGCCAAATCATATTGAAAAAAATAAGATGTAAGTATGTTTCAGGTGCCATTAGTAGTCATAGAGTCACATTCCTAAGCCAAAACTGTTTCAAACAATGCCCTTTTGTTAAAATTCTGTCTGTTTGTAACTTAGTCGATACTTTGAATTTTTTCATCTAATAACTTTTATTTTCTGCAGTAAGGTTCATCCTTTTGAGTGCAGCACATCATGATTTGCAGATAATTCTTGTAAAGGGTGCACCACAGCATTGATCTAGTCCTTCCATCAGGATGTAATCACTACTGTAAACTAAGAAATTGTTTCACACAATTTAATTTCACTGAGTTTGGGAGTGGTAGAAATTGGCGAAATTGTCTGCCACAAAACTGTTCAAAACATTAATATGGATATCGCCGGAGATTCAAAAACAAGAAAATTTGTATAAGTCAATATGCTGACAATTGGCAATACACGAAAGTTAGTATTTGTGAAAGTAAATTGGTTTACAGTATTCTCAGCAAGTGGTCATTTCATCAGTATTTCTATATAAGCCATTGATGAAAATATCTCTTTTCATTTATTTCACTGATGAAAATTAATAGATTCCTACAATTGTTTACTATAAGCTAGAGGATAAATTATTACCAGGAAATGAATCCTGCCTTTGTTTTCATTGTAATTTAAATGGGGCTTTAATTGCATATTATTGTTTTCACAGTGGGGGTATGGAATTTCTTAGAAACTGCATTTTAGCAGATCAGGCCAAAGTTTTTTTATTTTTAGTTTACAGTCAATCTTTAAAAAGAAATTAATTTCACAAGGGAATGGATGTATCAAGAGGGTCAGAAGGGTCCTAGGTCCCTTATCTGCGATATTGTATGAGTGAAATAGGACCCTAAACTGGACCCTTTTGATAAATTTCCATTCCTAGATTTTATTCTATCTAAATACTGTAAAACAATTTATATTCATGGGGGATTTAATTACCTGGATTCTGAGAATGACATCAACCAGGAAATTAAATCTCTCACAAATAATCATGATTCTACAGTATATGACTCAGAGGATAATGTATCCTTGGAAATACGTCCCCACGAAATGGTCTTTATCACAAAAAAACACTCAATTTTGTTCCATGGAAATTAAATGATTTTACGGCGAAGTTCTTGAAAACCTAAATATAAATAATTTGGCCTGACAAGGTCTGTGTTGAAATTATTACTGGAACAAATATTACACATCCTGCAGTGCATGTTGTATGTTTTTTAGATCCAAATTTTGATTGTAATAAAACTGGAATGCTATTGATTTTACTACATGCTATAGACACTCTGTGATCAGCCTTAAACATGTTTATTCCATGGTAACATTTTTCGGTAGAAGGGGAGGGGGGGGTGTTAAACAATGATTCTTGTTCATTCCCTAGGAATAAAGTTGTAACTACTGTAAAATCATTTTTAGGCTGGCGATTTCGCGCCAGACTATTACAATCCTAAAAAATGAAATCCACTAAGATGAATTTACTCCCGAAACTGACAACACAGAATCTATACACTCGATGCAAATAGTTCCTCCTCGTTAATCAGTTTTGCAAGATAAGAACATTCAACTTTCCTTGTTTCATTTATTCTGTTCGATTGTAATATATTAGTTTCTTCTTGTAATGGAAGGAAATTGTATGAAATTAAAAGAAAAGGTGTTTAAGGGTGTTGATAATTATTACTACGCGTTACGAACGCGATGTATAGCGCGGCGCATCAATGATTTTATTATGTAAAATTATTTAGGTCAAAATTCTCCAACGAGATCGTGGTCAAGTGGTTGAGCAACTCGCTTAGTAATTTTCTGATGCTAAAGTCCAGCGATCGAATCACGGCGGCTCCAAATTTTTTATATTTTTAAATTTTTATTTTTTTATTTTTTGTTAAGTCCAGCACTTACCTCTCTTTCGACTTAGAAAACCACTTGATGTTATATTACTTGAAAAGCTATTGTTCCTTAGCAGTTCGCCAGCCTGTCAGTACGTTCAGTACTTTGATTATTAAAAACGATCATTTTGTTGGGACGTTATTTCTGGGATACATTTTCCACAAAGTCAGAAACAATAGAATCTTTGATGTTTGTGGTGAATTTTAATTTTGTGGTTGAGGTCTTCTTATTCTGTAAAATCATCAGCATTCAAAGGAGATTTAATTTCTTCGATTTCGTGGCTGAGCTCAACTGTGAAATCAATTCCCCAGGAATATTATTAATGTCTGTAGTATATGTATTGAATTAATGGATAAGATATCCTTGAAATTGCGTCCTTTTTACCCAAATCATGAAATTTTGTCCCATTGAAATTAAATGATTTTACAGTAGACTGTAAGTTGCACTTTAATGTACATGTAGCTTTATTCTATCCTAAACATTGGGGGGGGGGGGGGAGAGTGCTTGACGTCAAACACTGTAATCAATGTTGCTATTGAAGTTCTTTAGTTACCAAGTAAATATCTGCAGTTGGCATGTCATCAAATAATTCTGAGAATGTTCAGGAATTTTCAGAGATAAGAGGTCTCTATCGCTGACTGGCTAGATCATGTTTGATTAATGAAATCCGCAGCTGGATCGGACAGATTAACTCAAATAGAATTTATACTTTGCACTGCAATCATAATTTCCCAGGTTCATATTTTAATCAAGGGAGATCACTCTAAATATTAATTTGAATTCTTTTAAATTAGAGTATATGTTGGTATTTTTATCAAGGGAGTTTACTCTTGATAATTGTCCCAGAAAACTGCACATCAATAGTTTTAAATTAGAGTATTTATACAATTATTTTGCACTGAAATCTTAACTTCCCAGGTTCATATTTTAATCAAGGGAGATCACTCTAAATATTTGTCCCAGAAAACTGCACGTCAATTCTTTGAAAGTAGAGTATTTATTCAATTATTTTAGTCTGAAGTCATAACTTCCCAAGTTCATATTTTAATCAAGGGAGATCACTCTAAATATTTGTCCCAGAAAACTGCACGTCAATTTAAGTATTTACACAATTATTTTGGACTGAAATCATAACTTCCCAGGTTCATATATTTTTATCAATGGAGTTAACTCTTGATATTTCTCCCAGAAAGCTGCACATGAACTCTTTTTTAAAGAATTTATACAATTATTTTGTACTGAAGTCATAACTTCCAAGCATGGTGTACTGCATGTCATGACGTTTTTATCAAGGGAAATCACTCTTGATTTTTGTCCCAGAATGTGCACATCATGAAATGAAATGCATGGATAAAAATCTACTTTAACAGATAGCTTTAGTTTTATTTCTTAGCATTTTCTGACAACTTAGAAATTTAGTTTTTGTTGGGGTTTTTTTCGTAGAAAATATATATCTTAAAATTTGTAAATACTGGGCCCTGGTCTCAAATTTGTCTATATAAATTGATATTTAACAAGAAAATGCTAAGCTTACAATTGAAATATACCGACTCCAGCACATTGCTATTATAAATAATAAAATATCACAAAATTCTTATTGATTTTGTTCTGCCAATGTAAATGTCTGCCCTGCTCACTAAATAGATTACTTGTTGTCAGCATTTCATTTTCTATATATTTGTTGTCTGTTTGCCCTTTGTATTGAGTCTGTGGCTACATTTCACCATGTTAGTAATGATGGCCATTCATGACAATTTCTTTCAACAAACAAATTCGTATCTCATAGTATGATAGCCATGGTTACAGAGTCATCAAATTAATGTTTGAAATCTGGTGTCCGATCCCTAAGCAAAGAGCTACGTAGAGCTTTCATCAGGAGCTAATCCACACTTCTTTATTTAGTTGAACGGGAGGTAAATGAATGAAGGCGCTAGGTAGCGCTTTCCTTAGGCAATGGAAACCAGATTCGATCAACTTTGAAGTGGCCTGAGCCCATGAAAAATATATTGTAAACCAAGGAATTATTTGACATGATTTGATTTCACAGAATTTGTGAGTGTTAGAAATTTGCGAAATTAAGTAGCCGTGGATGTTGAAAACATTAACATTAAAAGTTTGTAGTCGCGAATATGGCAAATTGCAAAGTTAGTATTTTCTGGTTTTACTGCATCTTACAAACACTAATTTGAAATAAAGATAGTGGCTATAAAAAAATTGGTACATTTTTTCTACAATGATTCTCTTGAAGATGACTAAATAAAGTTGAAATGTCAAGTAGAGGCTAGAGGTTGTTTTGTATAAACCAATTTACATAATTTAAGTAAGTAGATATATTACTGAGTTAGTTGAATTACCTTCTTTATAAGGGGAAAATGTGTGTAAATAAATGATGAAGCAACTTTGCTGTATGATTAGCCTTGTTTAAGTCTGCAAATTTGTCTGTCAAATCAATACTGTCTTATTCTAGTATATATTTATTTTAGTTACCAAACCTTATAATTATAGCCCTACCAGATTAAACTGAGACTACTTGCATAAATCGTAAGTCCGGAGATAACAGTATATAGTAAATCAACATACAAATCGAATACAAGCGAGCATGGCTGGACAAGCTTTACAGACTTTGATGGGTGTCTAATAAATCTGGTCAAGCTATACCAGGACTACACTTGTCTGGTCAATATTCCTGGTAGATCAGAAGCTTGTTGTCTTCTGTATTTCTTATCTGGACCAGAAGTTTCAAGCCTGGGTGTGACACTTATGCCTAGTATGTGATAATTAAATGTTAGATGTCAAGGGCTCAGTGGAAAACTATGGTAACATTTAGTATTACATCAATTTCTAGAGGCATGAACAATAGTGTTCTCTAAGAAGACATATGCTCTTGGAAATAACAGACATAGTAAACTTTTAGTTTCTTCACCTTGCACTAAAATGGGCAGCTTTCTGTGATAAAAAACAAGAATTGTCTCCCTTGATAGTTATCTTGATTAAGTTAATTTCTGCAATTGGGTTGTCTCCCCTCCATGTTTTTTGTTGGAAAACAATTTGTAAAGGACACAAAGGATTTGGGTCCGAGTTTTTCTATCTATGGGGTAAAGTGTTAAACGGCTTGGTTCAGTTTCGTAACGGTTCTCGTGCAATGATCTGATTTTTGTAACAGTTGTGCTGTGGGTGGTAGAACTTTCACTCGGTTTTCTAGGTGATAATAAAAATTATTCTGTACATGTCATGTATGCTAAAAAACAGAATTGTATAACTTAACAAATATTTAAACAAATAGCAAAAACAGAATTGTATAACTTAACAAATATTTAAACTAATAGCAAAAACAGAATAGAGTTGAAAACTGATTCTGAAACTGATTCTATGTAAAAAAAGGACAGGTGTTAATATTTTTGTGTCGTAGGGGTTTCACTTGTAAAATTTTATTGCTTATGAAACTTTGAAGGCATTTTAATAAGCAGCTATTCTGGCAAAAGAAAAGACCAGGCTCCAATCTCCCGAAGCATCTCAAGTAAAAATCTCAACTCAAATTGAGATTTTGCTCAAATCAGAGTCTGAATATTTAATAAATCTGAAGTAAGATCTCATTAGAAATTACTGGAATAAATAAAGAATATCATTTGCTGTTTTTAATGCTAATTTCGAGTCCATACTCCCTTGGAAATTATTCAAATGACACATGGCCATATTTAAGATGAGATTTATCTCAAAATTGAGATTTTTCAGGAGATCGGGCCTAGCTGGTTTGAAATCCAACCTGTTATTGTAGCATTCACTTCTTTACATGAGCATGTAATTCTATGCAGTCTACAGAAATAATTCCAGGTTTTGTAAGGTATGCACTCTTGGAGCTTTGAACTTCATTGTACCGTAAAGTTGCACTTTTTGGGAATTTCATTAATTTTGTTTCTTTAACCATGACGTGAGCTGGCATAACACATTGATAATAAAAGCAAGGTTTATCTTACATTGGTTTATGTGTTGAATGTTATACCTTATTCATTCTGCGCATTTCATTTTTTTTTTTTTTTTTTTTTGGAAAAATTTATTCCTGTGGAATATTTAGTGTTTTACAGTATACCATTTTGTCTGAAACCTGATTCCCTCAAAGGAGCAATATTCCGGCAACATTTATACAGTCAGTGCCTTTCTACTTTCTCTCTCCGTTTTGTTGTGGGGGAAATAGTTGGCCACATGGTGAGTTGATAAGCCTTATTGCTGAAATTTATAACCAGTTTATGTTCCTGAAGAAAAGTAGAAAGTAGTCTGAAACAACAAACATACTGTTCTTATACTACTATGCCCAGGATATTTGGACTTAGACTGGGGCACAGGTTCAGACTTGGACTGGTACTCGTCCTCTTGTTCCCAGACTGCACCACAGTTTTCAGATCTGTGTAAATGTTAAGTAATCATCTGGATTTCAAGTTTTAGAACTATCATTTATTAAAGCCTGTGTTTAATGTTAAAAAATCATCTGGATTAAAGGTATAAACTGGTGTTTTTCATCCTGATTCATGTGATGGGATTTACATGACAGGAACGTTTACTTGTTAATGAATCCGATTTGATGTTGAATTGTGTCTACGGTTCTAAGACTTTTGGTTTAATTGTGTCTAAGGTTCTAAGAATTTACTTTAAATTGTGTCTAAGGTTCTAAGAATTTACATTATATTGTGTCTAAGTTATTATATCTATTGTTATATTGTGTCTTCAGGTTCTTGGATTTAATGTAATATTGTGTGTAAGATCTCAGAGTTAATGTTGCTGTGTCTAAGTTCTTGGATTTAATGTAATATTGTGTGTAAGATCTCAGAGTTAATGTTGTTGTGTTGTGTCTAAGTTCTCGGATTTAATATAATATTGTGTCTAAGTTCTCTGGAGTTATTGTTGTTTTATGTCTAAGTTCTAAGGATGGAATTTTAGTTTCACATTGTTCTGAAGATTACGACATTGCCAGGATTATTTTGAAAACCAGGTCAGTATGTCATAGACAAAGTACAGACGTAGACAATATGCTGAGGTTAATTGAGTGTGAACAAATCATGACGCAGAAGCACTATCACGTTTTGGCCTAAGATATTATTTGTTTCTTTGTTCGCTGTAATCGGGAGTCCTACAATTCCAGATTAATCCAGAAATCTGGAATTCCGAATTTGCTGCATTGGACAGAATGACCCTTTCTGCACAAAATAAATTCAAAGAATTGACAAAGTTATGTACATTTGAAGTTCAACATTCTGAATGAATTATAGCTTGGCCAATTTGACACGAGCCTGACCTTTTGATTAGCATAATTTAACAGTCGATATATATATTTCAACACTGGGTGAATGTTTTCATAATCGGGAAGTATCACGAAGACACTGAAGATGTAGTACAACCATAAATTTGAAATACCGATATTGTACGATTTGCTTGCGGAAATTGATATATTCAAAGCAAGAACCTTGTAATATATTCTTGCATAAAGGTCAGGTTTAGGTCAAAATAGCCAAGCCATACCAATAAAACAATGTTTGAAACTGAGGTAATGTGTAGGGATTTGTACTAATGACACTGGACTTGCAACTTATTTTCAGGATTGGGTAATATGCCCTTGTATCATAGCCCTTGAACTTTTACAGTAAAATTGGAACAATATTTTAATTTTTAAATACCGAATTTGAATCTGAATAACAGTGAATTGATATGGACATTTGTTCTAAAATACCAAATAAATTTTTGAGTTGAGATTGAACTCTCTGACTGATATGTCCTCTTGAAGTAAAGATACAAAAAAATGTCACATGATGCGTAAAAATAATGTTTGATTGTTTCTCGGAACCCTGGCCTTGATATATATGGCATTTCAAATTAATTGTTTTACCATTTTTCTCATACGAGGGTTTTTCAAACATGAATGCATGTTGGAGTTATATCTCCTTTGTGCAATTGTCCCATAAGAAGTAAACAGTGGATTTAAAAAAAAAGTTTGGTCAAACCTGCAATAATTCATTGGAGACTCGGAAAGATTTGGCCTTTCAAGATAATAAATATAAAAACATGTAAAAAGATAAAAAAAACATCAAAATGAACAATTTGAAAGAGAGAATGCTTTGTAGAAGGACTATACTTTGTAACAATGATTTTTAAAAAAATATCGGGAACAGTTTTGCAGACCTAGGGTCTTTTGGGCCCTCATGTTTTAGCATCGCATGTTGTTGTTATGCTTGTTTTTTTCTATGTCGTAACAGAACCACTTCTTCTAAAACTGTGAAATATGATAACAAAACTTCATTTTCAATAGATTACAGTAGATAACTGATTTATATTGACTAAATCAATCTCTAACATCTACTGATAAGCATGTAATAATTCTGTATATTTTGATATATCTTTGTGGATTTAATCCTGCGATAAGCAATCTAGGATATTCTGAGTTCTAGATATATATCACATGTCTGTGGTTTCTATTTTGATGAAATGATTGCATATTTTTTATTTATCATTTTAAAAATCAACCGAAAGTGAATATTTTGAATATTTGTTTATTTTAGAATTCTTTACAACCCATTGCTCTTAAGGACATTCGTTCCTTTTGAATTTTTCTGTACTAGGTATATAAAACCTGTTATTGTAATTAAGATCAGATTAATGCCAATCATTTAGAAAATTCTCAACAGTTTTGCTTGGCTAGTTTTTAATATACTCTAAGATTTATAGGACAACCCCTAAAAACTGAAAAATGTATTTTACTGAAAAAGTTTTGGTTAAAAAAGCATAAAACTTGGCATACATGAAATTACGATTTTTAAACTTACTCTCAACTGAAAAGGAACGAATGTCCTTAAGTCATTAATATTATTATTAGGTATATTTCGCGGTCGTAGCAAACTGGAATTTGGAGGTTTCGTAAATTTGCGAATTTAAAAATAGAAAAAAATAAATTCTTGTTACATATTTTTTATATTAATCATAGGAGGGGATTTAAGCGCATTAGTTCACTCGCATTATCAATGAAAGTAATCCACTCTGTATAAACAAGTCAATTTCCATCAATTGCAATAAGGCATACACATTGAATTATATAGTACAGCAATAGGTCATACAGTGATAAGATTTTACATGTTCTTTCAATAGCTATAAGTGATATGAGTTGAATCTGATAGTAATCTGATCAGTCATACAGTAATTTGGTTTACACAATTTTATAGTATCCCAATAAGTCATACAGTGATTTGGTTTACAAAATTTGATAGTATCCCAATAAGTCATACAATGATTTGGTTTACACAACTTTATAGTATCCCAATAAGTCATACAGTGATTTGGTTTTCACAATTTTATAGTATCCCAATAAGTTATACAGTGATTTGGTTTACACAATTTTATAGTATCCCAATAAGTCGTATAGTAATTTGGTTCATACAATTTTATTGTATCCCAATAAGTCGTACAGTGATTTGGTTTATACAATTTTATTGTATCCCAATAAGTCGTACAGTGATTTAGTTTACACAATTTTATAGTGTCCAATAAGTCGTACAGTGATTTGGTTTATACAATTTTATTGTATCCCAATAAGTCGTACAGTGATTTGGTTTACACAATTTTATAGTATCTCAATAAGTCGTACAGTGATTTAGTTTGTACAAATTTATAGTATCTCAATAAGTCGTACAGTGATTTAGTTTATACACTTTGAATATTAATGTACATCCATTGAGCAGCAAACCTCTCTTAAACAACTTTATTATTTCAGTCCAGAATTAACAATTTACCATTAATATGACCTCTTCGCTGTAACAACTTCTGTATAACAACCAAACTTTGTATATCCCAGCAGGTGTTGCACTATTGAGGTTGTTCTGTATATGAATAAAGTCCATTAATTTATTAAACAGCTTTGAAATTCATACTGTATTTATATACTATAAAATCTTGAATATCAGTGGGGGATTTATTTTCGTGGATTTCATGGATGATCTTAAATATAAAATTAAATCCTGAAGGATATTAATGATTTATATAGTATATGACTTAGTGGAAAGTTATTCTTGAATTTTCATCCCCATGAAATGTCCATTTTCACCACACAAAAAAAACGCGAAAATTTGTCCTATTTAAATTAAGTGATTTTACTGTATTCTTTCTTGCGTTTTTTTCCGAAAATGAAGTCTTTTCACAAAAAGCAAAAATTTGCCCCTTTGAAATGAATGATTTTACAGCATTCCTCCCGGTGTTTTTTTCAGCAAATGCAGTCATTTTCACAAAAAACACACGAAAATTTGTCAAATTGAAATTACATGATTTTACAATATTCTGTCTTGTGTTTTTCAGAAAATGAAGTTCACATCAACATTAGTGTTGGTTCTGGTGGTTTGTGTGGTTGCTATGGAAGCAGCCAGAGCAAAGAGCAGTGATAAAATGGAGAGACGACGAATGAGGAAAGAAAAGAAGGCTCTTAAAGGTAAATTATTGGACAAAATGTCTGTCAGGGATTAAAGGGACTCAACTCCAGTTCGTAAATTGCAAAATTTATCAAAAAGTTCTTGTGTCCTTTGATTTCATATTTAATTAATTGGATAGTATAGTACTATCCATGAGTTTCATGTTTTCTTTAAAAGAGTGTTAAAATAACTTCTGTCGTTGCTATGGTGATTGTTTTCTAAACAGTACTCATATCAAGGAAAACAAGTGTTAGGTGGCTAAAAACACTCGCAATTTTTCTCTGTAAGTAAACACTCACAAATTTGACACGTCTTATAAAAATAAGAATATGATTCTATAATGTTCCACAATTTTAAAAGTTTACATCTTAAAATTATCAGATACTTGACCTTATAAATGTCAGTTGACGTTACGTCAAAAACACAGAGAATGACGTCCGTGACGTAATTAAAAAAGTAGGCGGTAGTGGTTGGTTTAAAAACTCTATAACTTTGTAAGTGTATGGAAAAATGTTTTCAAATTTTCTGAATCTGTTCACAAGAGTCTTTTCTTTCTAACCAAATATTCATCAACATTTTCTTAATTTTGTCACTAAGCCCGGTTTTCCTGGAGAACGGCTCATTTATATGCTCAGTACATCTAGAAACGCAACGTTTTCATCCTTGAAATTTTCTTACTGTTTTTGTTCATACATTTTTTAATTTTGTGTAATACCATTGTATAATCGTGTAGAAACTTGGCTATTGTCCAAATTGTATCGATCGGGTTACGTAACTCCCGTGCGTTAAGCAAATGACAAAACGCACGAATTCCACGTGCACGATTCACGCATGATCAATTTTCGTGTAAATTGCCTTGAATCCTTTATAAGGTTTGCCAATGGAAAGAAAATCACAAAAGAAAAGCTCTAGGCTTCGGAATAAATATGCCAGGAGGGTCAGAACATGGGCGAAAACAGGCGATTCGGATGCCAATGACGGGGACGTCAAATGGGAGGTTTCACTTCCGCTAAATTGTCATTAACCGACAATGTTTCATCTGGAGAAACTTTTCTAACACTTTGGCACCGTTTACATCCACCCATGTCTAGGTCATCCATGTGAAATAACTCTCCGACAGGAACAATAACTTCGCATTTACCATATCTAGGCAAAGTTCACAACTAATTGATACACTGCTAAACAACTTGTTGGACATCATGGATATGTAATCAACCAATAATTAATCAATATTTGAACTTTTCACTTAGAACAAGGATTCTGAAAAAAAAGGAATTTTACCAATTTGTGTTTCGTTTATTTTTATCCGCATTATACACACAAGCACTGTTCAATCGCATTGATAGCACATTATAAAAACAATGTAACAGTTGCATTGTTCATGTAATACAATATCATCAAGTAAATGTAGTTAGTTTGTCAATCCTAAAAAGGTTGAAAAGGGGTTGACAGTAACCCCAGTGTTGCGTTTCTAGATGTACTCAGTTTATTATAAGAATCTGGACTTAATCATCTAGAAGAAAAATAATCACATAACGTTGGTTCATTACATTTAAAACCCTTATGATCTATTGCGTGACTATTGCAATAAAATAAATAAAATATATATTCAATGTTGTTAAATAGCATAGGGTCACCTAATTAATGGACGGTAAAACATGTTCGTGAGTTTTCATCAATAACGCCTTTGATCGTAATGTAAGTGGTAAAAATACTTATTGTATTTGTAAAAAACAGTTTTGTGATTAAAACATCTACAAAATGTGTTTTTATCATTGGAATGGAGTTAAGTCCCTTTAAGAATATTTTTTGCTTGGAAGTAAGTTGTTGTATCTCTGAAGAAGCGGGGGAATCCCCCAGTAGTCCCCCCACCCGAATAAACTCCATGCATTTTGCAAAAGGGGGGCTTTTATTAGGTGTCTGATAAAATGATAATAAATGTCTATTTTATTGATGAAGCAACAACAAAATATTGATAACCATCATATAAAACATCAATAAATATATGATCAGTATTTCTGTTTGTGTATATTGTCCGGAATTGTTAAACTGATGATTGTTGCTTGAATCAAATCATTAAATTTTAATGGGACTAAATTATGTGGTGTATGTTGAAAACCATATTGAATTTGGTGTTTATTAATTTCGAAAATACTTTATTGACTAGTTCAGATATTATATAATCATTAATATGTGTCAGGGATTTAATTTCCTGTTTGAGATCATCCATGAAATCCACAAAATCAAATCCCTCACGAATATTTATGATTTTATTGTATGGCCCTTTATGGTCAGAAATAGGTTTATATATACCATTGCCAAGAATAGCCTTTTAAAATATTGGTCAGATTTCATTTAAACTGCTATTATCTAGTATTTTATTATTCAGCCTCAGAACAGCATGTACAGCGTTTTCTCTAGTATGCTAATTTTTTAATTTTTGAAAAGTCAAACTTGCAAGGTACAGTAGTGTTACTTCTGTCAAATTCAAGAATCAAAAGCCAGTTTCAAGAGTCAACTGAAAGCCCTGAGTATCTATGAAATAATTTATGCTATTCGCTCCTTTTGGTAAGTTTAATCTGTCATGGTACATTGGTCATTATACAGAATGGTTGGTGACAGAGTCTTGTGCAATGAGTTTAATTGTGGGCACTTATAAGATGTTATGAGGTTACCAAAACTGATGACGTCAACAATGACGTCAGGACTTGCCCCGGTGGTTACTATAGATGCAACGTATAAAACAAGATCCTCACTTAACTGTCAGTCTGATTTCTATGAAATTATAGGATTTTGGTGAATTAATGTGGTAATACAACATAGCAAAAGAATTATTTATTTATCTGAAAAATAAGCTAGCAAATTGATTTTTTCTACATATTTTTTGAACGCCCCTCATATGTACATGTATTTATGTATATTTCAGAGGGTTGTACCAAAGGTACTACATACACAACATGTGATGCTGCAACCAACCAGATGAACGTTACCTTCGAATCATGCAAGGCATCCAAAACAGCGAAGACAAAGTCGATGAACTGTACTTCAACGAAGGACTTTAGTATGTACCTTGCTATTATGTTAGTTCATTGTTTTGAGAAACTTAAATTTGTCCTTGCTTCACCGCCAGACAGTACAAATCCATTTTTTATGTGACTAAAAAAACAATCCATTTTTATGTGGCTAAAAAACAATCCATTTTTATGTGGCTAAAAAACTTAGTTAGTTTTAGGCTGTTAGCTCACATGAGTATTTCTAACAAAATCAATGTGACTAAATAAGTCACTAAACTACATTCATTCAAT
This sequence comes from Spisula subtruncata, assembly GCA_963678985.1. NCBI lineage: Eukaryota > Metazoa > Mollusca > Bivalvia > Venerida > Mactridae > Spisula > Spisula subtruncata. The sequence continues at coordinate 51,669,808 of OY787664.1, read as the reverse complement.
ATGGAGTACAGTAGCCACATAAAATGGTATCATTTGAATGCACACACGAAAGCTACCTTAGGTGGTCGGAGGTGTGGCCTAACACAATAGAAATCTATTCAATTCATTCAGTGACCACTTAATTCTTTTGTCCTTTAAGTGGTCGTTCCTTTGATCTTAAACAATGGAATGACCACTTAAGGTAGCGATCGTGGGGGCGTCCGTCCATGTGTCCAACCATCCATCGCAAAATATTATGTCCATGACTTTAAAACTGTTTGAGCAGCTCAGCAGTCAAATTTCAAATGAAGTTAAGTCAGCGTGTTAAGTTGTGGCTTGATACAGATTCATTCAGTGCTGAGTTATAGCCTTTGATGTGGATAAAATTTGTTTCTGTGGCAAATTACTCTAAATGTTTCGAGCTAGTACCAGTATGTCAGTCTGTGGATGAAACATTATACTCTAAAGCAACATTGATTCAGAATGTATGGGCAGAGTTATGGCCCTTGATTTGGCTTTTGTTGCACATAAGTCTCAATAAATTCAGTTTTTGCCCAATTATTTGTCAAATTTTAATTGAATTCATCCTCATACATCAGTAGATAGTCACAAGTTCCCAGATGTTTTGGACAAACAAATACACTGGTTAAATGAAAATGATTTGTGAATAGGAATGAGGATATGTAGTTACACAGGTGAAGTGTCACAGGCGGTACTCCATTATTAATTTACTTTGTATAAACTGGTAATGTATTTGTCTAACCGCAGGTTCAAATCCTGTTCTTCCAGTGCTACCAGTGCTTTGATTCCTTTGATTCGTAGAAAAATAATTCTGTTTTATCCTAATATTTCAGCCATTGGTAGTTGTGAAGTGACAGCTGTGTTTGATTTTACGGCATGCGGTGTAAGTAGCGACACTGCCCAAAATGCTACATTGACAGTAACTAAAACAGGCGACTGCACAGGACAAGACAAAATCATGGCCGGAACCCATTCATCAGCTTGCGCCGAGTCAAAACCCTGGAATGGTATACACATATTCTTTAACCTTTCACACATTCTCACTCACATATTCTTCTTGCCACAGTTCAGTGAAAAAAGGTTCACTAGAATTGGTACCGGGCAACTCAGTTTCTTCATTGATCCAGAAAGGGAGTTGAAAGTGTTTACCTGCACCATGACCATTGTCCAAACTTATCCAGGGAGGCATGGTCGGTGATTAAGGCCCACAAATACCAATCAGTATAATTAATGGGACACTAAAACTACAAAGTTGATAAAAAGACAATAATAAGCTTTTTAATTACTCAATTGTGCTAAAGAATTATATTCTGTAGAATGATAACTCTGATTCTGTAAAGGACAATGTTAACTCTGATTCTGTAAAGGACAATGTTCACTCTGATTCCGTAAAGGACAATGTTAAATTCACTCTGATTCTGTAAAGGATAATGGTTATCTTAAATTTGTAAAGGACAATGTTAACTCTGATTCTGTTAAGGGCAATGTTAACTCTGATTCTGTAAAGGACAATGCTAACTCTGATTCTATAAAGGACAATGCTAACTCTGATTCTGTAAAGGACAGTGCTAACTCTGATTCTGTAAAGGACAATGTTCACTCTGGTTCTGTAAAGGACAGTGCTAACTCTGATTCTGTAAAGGACAGTGCTAACTCTGATTCTGTAAAGGACAATGCTAACTCTGATTCTGTAAAGGACAGTGCTAACTCTGATTCTGTAAAGGACAATGTTCACTTTGATTCTGTAAAGGACAATGCTAACTCTGATTCTGTAAAGGACAATGTTCAATCTGATTCTGTAAAGGACAATGCTAACTCTGATTCTATAAAGGACAATGCTAACTCTGATTCTGTAAAGGACAGTGCTAACTCTGATTCTGTAAAGGACAAAGTAAACTCTGATTCTGTAAAAGACAATGTTCACTCTTATTCTGTAAAGGACAATGTAAACTCTGATTCTGTAAAGGACAATGTTAACTCTGATTCTGTAAAGGACAATGTAAACTCCGATTCTGTAAAGGACAATGTTAACTCTGATTCTGTAAAGGACAATGTTAACTCTTATTCTGTAAAGGACAATGTTCACTTTGTTTCTGTAAATGTCAATGTTCACACTGATTCTGTAAAGGTAAATGTTAACTCTGATTCTGTAAAGGACAATTTTAACTTTGATTCTGTTAATGCCAATGATAATTTTAATGCTGTAAAGGGGAATAACCACTCCAATGTTGTTGAGACAACAATTACTCCGATGTTGTAAAGGACAAAAATAATTCCTATGCTGTGAAGGAAAAAAATAATTCCATTGGTGTAAAGGACAAAATAGATAACTGATATATTGTAAAGAACTTAATAATGTCCATCTTGTTTTTGCAGAATTCCCTGCGATCATGAAACCAATCAAAAAGACGCTGAAAAAGTTCATGAAGAAAGGCAAGAAAGGAGGCAAAGGAAAAGGCAAAGGAGGTATGAAAAAAAAATTTAACACAAGAAAGAATGCTCGCAAGGAGGCAAGGAAAGCGAAGAAAGAGGCGGCGGCTGGTGCTGTGTAATTCCAATATAAAGTAGTAGGGACTGGCATGGTAGTGCTGATGGCAAGCTTCTGTGTAACGCTGAGTAGTTCCCTTGCAAGCTTCTGCTGACACTGATGAGTAAGATGTTAAAAATCTACTTTTTGAAATTCATGCCAAAATTCTTTTTACCGATCACAATTAACTGAAGTTGACAAAACAAACTGGTGTATTAATTACTTTTAACACAATTTTAAAAATCTGGTAAATGCTGTATACCAGTCTAGATATTCAAGATGGCTGCCAAGTTTGGTTAACAACAATTTTGGGTAATTTTTAAACCCAAATCATTTTCGGTTCATGGAACATTAAAATATGTATTATACATCTTATTCATTAGTGTTATGGACAGAACTTGCAGTTTGTATTCCCATGGATTGTGTATTAAACTACAGACTTGAAGCGACTTTTAACCGCATGTGATTTTCATGAATGTGTTAATTTTAATATTGTTTTTAACTGGCATCATGTTGTTTGCTTTTAATGAAGTTGTCATTCCCCTTGTGTGTTTTAAAACCTGCTTTCTGCTTGTATATATACATCATTCCAGCTAGAATGTAAGTCGGAAAATGACGTAATTCATTTAAGTGTTTTTTATCATTAATTTAGATATATCTCCGTAAAATGCACAGACGTAATTTTTAAAAAAAAACTAGCTATTGATCTGAATAGAACGTTTCAGTTTGTTTTAATTAGCTGAGGAAAATTGTTTCTATGTATTTTGTCAGGAATGTTTCTGTAAAACATCGAATCTCTGAAGCTTACCTAGGTTGTCAGCATTAATGGTGTTAATTTTGTCAATGATTATGCAGTATAAACTTACGAACATATTGTTGCTATAGCCTTACAGTTGGTCTATAGATTCCATTGCTTCAAAATCATTCCATTTGGGTGTAACATCGTTCATCAAAATTTCAACACCTTAAACCCACCGGTAACTAGCTTTGTGCTTTTATTATTGTTTGAATGACAACCTCATTAGAGCTGGTTTCAATGTTTAAACTATTCTCTAACTTGGCCTTGATCTCTCGAAGCATCTCAAGTAGAAAACTCAGATAGAATTGAGATTTTGCTTAAATTAAAGTCTGAACTAAAGTCAAGAGATATATCTGAGTTATTAAGCCACTGAAATTTTATTTTATATACTCAGAATATGTAATGCTTAAGTATTATTTTACAAATTTGAGTCCAGCCTTCTATGGAAAATAACTTAAAGGTACATGACATATTTGAGATGAGAATCTTCTCAAATTGAGATGCTTCAGGAGATCAAGCCTTGGTAGAGTCAGTATATAAGTATGTTAGTTTTAAAGATGGAGATTCAACCGATAAGATTCATGTTTTAAGTAATATTTTGTTGATTTTTGATTTTTTTTAAATACTAATACTAATTTTTTAATTGTCAATTTTTGAATGATTAATACCGTGATTTGACTAGCTTGTGATCACATGTAGGTAGCGTTTGTTTTATGCATTTTTGTTGTACTATGTATTGTACTAATAACCCTTTTTGTACTAAAACTAAACTAGTGTTTCTGTCATGCTTATTAAACAAATTATACTTAAACACCTCTTTGATATCGCTAGTGAACATTTTTGTATCATGATACAAGGCAACCGTGTCCTAGCATACATACCACTCCTTATAAGGCTGTTCTGGTTTGGTATGGGGTACCATTTTTGTAAACTATCAAATTTTTTCATATCGGTTTATCTTAAAAACTCTCATCAATTGATTGGAATGTATTAGAGGTTTTCTGAGTTATTGTGATCGCTTAAGACATGGTCTAATGTTTTCAGGTTTTTAAATCAAATTTTCGAAAATTTAGGAATGAAATTTAGGTGTCTGAAAATTTACTTTTTTGTCTATACCAGTTTATGTAGTTACCGTACACAATTTGTAATCATGCTCTCACTATTCGTTGGTATATAATAAATCTTAGAAAAAATATATTTGTGTCTTTATTTTGAAAACACTATTATAGGCGTAATTGTTAAACATTCTGTACTCTACCTCGCCAATCGCCAATGTTTTTGTTCCTCCATTTATCATTGGCCCATAACTTGTTCCTTTGCCCAATTTCACAGATTTGAATTGTAATGGCATAGCAGACCTTGCAAAGGTAGAAAAATGTCTGGAGCCAAACCATTCTTGGTAATACAAACTGCAAATTCTTTCAACTTCATGCTGGATCTAGACACCGGTAACTGTATCGTTGGAAAAGAAAACAAAAACGAAAAAAAAATTTATAGAAATTATAGAAAAATATAAATTTTCAAAAAAAAAAAATCTCTTTTTTTTCGTTTTCAACGATACAGTTACCTGTGGATCTAGAGGGGATCAGAATCTAGTCTCTTAAAGTGAGAATTTTGGTAAAAACAGGTTTATGTACGCCAGTTTGAATATTAGAAAAATAACAAATTGGACCCTCTGAGCAAAATCCCTAATCCGACCCTTTCCTGGTATCAAACTGGTTGGTTGGACCCCCGGGGAAAAAGTGCTGGATCCTTGCATGCTAGTTGGACCCACTGAGCAAAATAGCTAGGTCAGACCCTTTCATCAATCTGGTTGGTTGCACCCCCAGTGAAAAACTGCTTGATCCTCGCATGAACTCCCCCCGATAGACTTGCATGAAGGCAACTAATATGCTACATGATGGAAAGAATGCACAAACACATTGAACCAGTCAAGAATATGTCAATTTAGAACTGCTCAGAACACACCGAGTGTTTATGAATGACATTGAACCAGTCTATGTATGTTAAAGTTATGCAAAACACACATTGAACCAGTCAATTTAGAACTGTACAGAACACGTGTTGAACCAGTCTGTGTATATCAATGAAAAATACTGCAGAAAATTCTGCAGCAAACACATTGAACCAGTCAATATTTCGATGTAGAAATGTACAGTAGTTGGAATCTGAGAAACAAAGGTAAGTGCTGAAGAACATAGATGGGTTTAGGCTTTGACAGAACAAGGACAACTACACATGACACACCCACCTTGACGAGAAGAAATTGTATGGTACGTCAATGAATGTGAACATGATTCTTTAAAAACAGATAAAAATTATGGACATGCTCTCATCCGCAGCAAAATGTCATCAATTTTCAATTGCCGTCTATAGTGTGTGCATGTGCCCTATAATTTTGCATCTTGCAAATTAATGTAAATATAGTTGTGCTTGGCTTGCTACAATGTGTGAAGATTAATAACAGAGGTTGATGCTGCGGAGAGATAAAATGGATTTCTAGAACAAAATGATAACATGGCTGGAGAGAGGTTTTTGCTCTATGGAGGGCCACTCTGGAGAGGTGGTTTCTCTGTGGAGGGTCACTCTGGAGAGGTTGTTGCTCTATGAAGGAGGGTTACTCTGGAGAGGTTGTTACTCTGGAGAGGTTGCTGTTTATGAAGGAGGGTTACTCTGGAGAGGTTGTTGCTCTATGAAGTGCTGAGCTGGAGAGGTTGTTTCCTATAAAGGGTCAAGCTTGATAGGTTGTTACTCTATAGATGCCATTCTGGAGAGGTTGCTCTGTATGTCAGTTTCTGAGAAAACGAAACTAACCAGCATTAAGATATTTACCATGGAACGTCTCCAGAGAATAAGATATAAAATGAGAGAAACCATTTAATACTTTCTGATTCCTCCAGAGACGCTAACATGGATAGTTTCTGATACTTTCTGATCAAACACAATTCATGTCTATTTTAGTTAGAAACTATTGTTGTAGTATCATTGTTTGATAGAACTGGTGTTGGTTTTCTGTTTAGTTGGATGAAATGCCATTGCTAACTTTTATGTACAGTGTTTGAACCATCTCTATAGTGGCCTTCCTATTGAGCAATAACCTCTGTTGAATAACAGTATCATTTTGTTCCAGGAGCAGGGCCATAATTTTATCCTGAAGCCAAAAAGCACCGAGGCAAATCCTTTCCTGAGTCTATTTGCATGATTTTAGGCTGAGTTTCTTAACAAAATCTGCATATTTTGGAAATTCCTTAAATATTTACATAGGAGCTTCAGCGTGACTACCAGCCTGAGAAATAACAGATTTACTAACAATGTTACCTCTCCAAAGCAACAATCTTTCTACAACAATGGATGGTTGATCTTACACAGGACCAGTCTAGTCTATGTCTGATGGACAACAGTTTGTAAAACACAATTTCATTGGTCAATGGTTTTGCGAAACACATCCTCATTGGTCAATGGTTTTGTGAAACACATTTTCATTGGTTAATGGTTTGTCATGCACATTTTCATTGGCTGACAACTTCAAAATTGGTTTATTAGAATATAAGGTAGATAAATACATGTTGGTCAATGATTTGCAAAACAGGTTTTCATTGGTCCATGGTAAATAAAACATGTTTTCATTCATCTATGGTTTGTAAAATAGGTTTTCTTTGGTCAATGGTTTATAAACACAGTTTCATTGGTCAATGATTTGTAAAATATATTTTCATTGGTCATTGGTTAACAACACTGATTTTCATTTGGAAACAGCCTCAAACTAGTTTTGTTAGGGCATTACCTCTCAGTGTCTGTTCGTCAATAGCGCGTAAAAGTACAATGGTATAAAAAAACAGTTTTGCAAGCACAGGACATATTCTTAAAAACAAGAAAATACCAGCACAGTTTACAATTTCCAGACATAATTTGGATTTATACTTTTCTCATAGAAATAAGTATGTAAGATAGTCTGAGCAGACGGAGATTATCTGAGCAGACTTATTGAATTCTTTCCCAGAAACCAGATAGTTATCATGATAATTTATATTAAAAGTATAATGTTTGAATGGTATTTACTGTTTTGAATGGCAGAAAGGGAGTGATTAGACTTGGCATTTGACAAACTAGACATTATTGAATCTTCCCAATACAGATAAACCGATGTTTAGTGGAATTCCACAACCAATTGTTAATTTAAAAGTAATTGTAGCCACATAACTGAATCTGAGTCCACCATTTTTGTGGCCATCAAGTGGTTTTATTGTGAAAATTGAGAATTTGTGAAACTTGTTGAACATAGTAAAATTTATATTCCATTGTACCACTGGTGTGGGGAGCGGTGGCCTAAAGGTAGGGCGCGCGCTTCAGGATCGAGAGGTCCCGGGTTCGATCCCCCTCTGGACCACTGGTTAATTTCTCTGAGCAAGACCCACATGCTCCACTCCACCATGGTGTAAAATGGTAGCTGTGAGGAAAGTGTCTATTCCTGGGCGCCGCAGATCAATGTTGGCTGCCACACCACAGGAGAGAAATAGTCTCCCCAGGGAGACATGAGTGTAGGTTTCCATAGGTAGCCCAATGACCAGGGGAAGTTGAAATGTCAAAGGGTGCTTGAGGGGCCTAACAGCTGAAAAGAGCCTTAGAAAATTGGTAACTTAACTTAACTTTTTTGGTCATCTTTGTTGGTTCTGCAAGATCATTGTGATGGGTCTGGACAGAATGATTTGAAATAATGTTCAAGTAATATCGCTTTGGTAGGTACAGTGCAACCTCTCCAGAGCAACCCACTGTACAGCAACAACCTCTCTATAACAACACCTTAAGAATTTCAGCAGCAACCTCTATTCAATGGGCAAATGGTCAATTTTCACAGCTTCTAAAGGTGTTGCTTCAGGAGGTTGTGCTTTATCATTTTTTTCGAATGAAGATATCTTGGAGGTCTGGTGAGTTTTATAGTGCATCATGTTGAAATGGAAGGATAGGGTGTGGTTGTAACAATAGACCTTTCTAGTTCTAGGTCGGAATATATATCATTCTTACCAACAATAGTCTTTGTATCTAATTACAATTGCCTTTTCTTGGAACAAGATCGGCCTTGTGGTGGTGAAGAAAATGGAAATCTCTTCCTGCTATAGCTTGGCTATTTTGACCTGAGCCTGACCTTTATGCAAGAATATAGTACAAGGTTCTTGCGTTGAATGTATCAATTTTCGCAAGCGATATCATGCAATATCGGTATTTCAGATTTGTGTTTATATTACAAGTCGAGCGTCTTCGTGATACTCCCCGATTATGAAAACATACAATCGGTGTTATAAACGTAGACAATATATCGACTGTTAAATTATGCTAATCAATAGGTCAAGCTCATGTCAATGTGGGCAAGCTATATTTGTGATATATAATGAAATAGCATGCGGTTAGTTATATAGATCTGTAACGGGATAGATGTGTGATTTTAACACCAAGATAAGAATTGATTTCTGGTCTTATTTTATGCAAATATTTTGTTATATTGGCAGATTTATATCCTATCTTGTAATGTTATATTTACTGGCAAGGTTCCCGTGATCATTGGTGCTATACTCTCACTGGTTATCTGAAGATTTACTCATTTTTTTTACACTAATCGTACACTAATATTATTGGTTTATCAATACTTCATCAACACAAGTGTCAAGCAGCTCAAGGTCGAGTCTTGGTTGCATTTCATTCGGTCTCATGGAATCACCGCTATTCTATGGTTTCTTTGTGAAATTGGGTCATCCTGCATTTTTTTCGGTGGGGACTTGGACTTTTAATTGTTTCTTTGGCTTATTTGTGGGTATTTCTCAGTGTAGTTGTGTTGTGGTGTTTCTGATTTCTGTGTTCGGCTAGTTAGGTTGAGTGCTCCCTTCCCTGTCCGATTTCCTCATACCTTTTTTAATATATATAGTGAACAAAATAGGTGGTATAGTAGAAAGTGCATCGGAATCATATTCCCCTCATACTGTAAAGTAATTATTTTTTCCGGGGATTAATTTCGCGGATTTCATGGTTCACCTTCAACCACAAAATGACATCTGGCAAACAATAATGTTGACCTTTGTATTTATTACCTGAAAATCAAAATCCATGAATTCACATTCCATCGAAATGGTCTTTTTCACCTTACCCAAATAATGAAATTTTGTCCCATTGAAATAAAATGATTTACATTAGGTGGCATAGTAGAAAGGGCAGCAGAATCGTATTGCCCTCATAGTCACTTTCCGAATAACATTGCATTTATAGTGTCACTGTCCGAATCAATACGCCAACTTAGAAGAGGTGAAAGTTCTGTAGATTTGGAACAAGATGTTTTATTACTGTTGCATAAAGTGTTATCATAATTTGTAAAGGAAAAACAGTTTTCTTATCAGTCTGCCCGATAGGGAGCCTAGTCAGCGTACATATGAGTGACATAATGATGGAACTGTCAGTAGAAGAAATATAATTATCTTATAGTATTATGTATCTAATATATATGTTATACACCAGTATTGATTCAGTAACCGAAATCTCCCAGGATGTGCCGACGAGTTATTGACTGAAACTTGTGCCAAATTTCTGTAATGCCTAGGTCGCACTGAGCATCTTTGCCTCAGCGATGCACTTGTACTCTTGGGGTGGTATTCACAAAGCATCTTAAGTGAAAACTTAAATATTTTGACTTAAGTTAAATTATTGAGTTGCACATAAATCCCAAGAAATTAAGAATAGCATTTGTCTTCTATACTATTACTGTAGCTCTTTGCATAATGCTTCTAAACAATGTAAACAACGATTAGTGTCGATTTTCCTGTTTCACTGATACACATAAGGAAAATTTGAGATTTTTGGAAAATTCTAAGTTTTCACTTAAGATTCTTTGTGAATACCGCCCCTGATTTAATAAATGGGCATCGGAATGCATAGAGAAAGGGGTCCTTGTAGTATAAGAGAAGCTTTCAGGAAGTCATTAGAAAATTTGCGAAATCCCTGTTCCCGATGCCTCAAGAAGCTAATTTATTCACATCGGGAGAACATCGCCGATACAAAAAATGCTCGTTGGGACCTAGGCTTAACAGCTTTATGCTTCAGGATAATATGCCAAATGTTAGCTTCTCTGTGACATTTAATACAATTGTTTGTTGTGCGGAATGAAAGGGTAACTGTTAATGCATTAGCAAAATCTTTAATATAAGCTCGGCATTTTGACATTTTGTTGAGAAATTGTACGGTAGAATAACAATATATTTATTTGATATATCAAGTACATGAGACATTTAGTCAATGAGGTGTCTTATGTTAACCTACATTTAAATGGATTTATACTTTCAGGAATATAACTGTCTCAAGTCTTAAAATTCCAAAATTTACAAGATACAAGAAAGAATCCATGAAACTTTGGTACAAGAGCCTACGTAGCACAGTGGTTAGTGAGCTTGCCATCTAATCTGGCGACACGGGTTCAAATCTGGGTGGAGGCACATATATATGCCTGCCATATTTCAGTAGAAATATAGCAAATAAAGGCTATGCTCGGCATTTACTTTATTCTGTGCAAGGTGGTTCTCCCCTTAATTTACATGACTGATTTTGTATTCATATGCAAACACAACTGACCCAAACTACAGATCTTTCAAAATTAACATCAACATCCAGTCGTCTGTCAGATAAATTATGTTTATCTTGTTGATTTGTGTATACCCGAGTTAACGGTACGTTACATTGAATCCTAGTACACTTTAACCTAGTCTCTGCTATTCTTTCGAATGGGATAGTTCCCTCATTAGTATTACTTACTGAATCGACTATATATTGTCCAGATATTAATATTCAGGTGACACAAGGATTATAATGGTAAAAATCTATTTAACAGAATGGCTCTTTCAGGCTACTATAGTTTACTGTCAAAGTGCTCAAATTTGGATATGGCACTACTATTGATAGACATGTTCAACACAAAAGGATACCATGTGGTCCAAGGTCTTGCTTGAGTGTTTGGGCCTATTGCACCCTCCCCCTATTTATAATATATAAAAGTCTGAACAATATTTGGTCAAGAAAGAAAATTTTCATTGTGGTATTTTAGCTACAACATGTATCTGCTTTATCAACTTGTTATTTTCTGAGTGACTTTTATTGAATGGTATAGATACACTGATATATTCTGATAAAATATAACAATACGTCTGCGTGATAATTTATCACATTGTGTCAAAATAGATGGAAATATATGACATTGAGTGTCATATGATTTGTATCCCGATGTAAGATACGCATCCGGACGTCTATGTTTTGTATCCCGGCGTAAGATTTTTTCTTACTCTGGCCCGAAAGATTCTATCTGTGTATGACAGAAGTCTACGAGTATTATGTATACAGGGAGCAATATTTTACGAATCTATCATTTCAGTTGTTTTCATTGATTCCATTACCCACATGGTATGTCATTTGATATTAATGCACTACTAGACATAACATATGATGAACTCTTAACATTTTGTCTGCTAGAACCGATCTAGCTTACATCAGCTAAAATATCAATCTAGCAAACAATAACTAAAATACCAATCTAGCAAACAATAACTACAATACCAATCTAGCAAACAATAACTTAAATATCAATCTAGCAAACAACATCTAAAATACCAATCTAACAACCAATAGCTAAAATACCAATCTAACAAACAATGACTAAAATATCAATCTAGCAAACAATAACTATAATACCAATCTAACAAACAATAACTTAAATTCCAATATATCGACAACAACTAAAATACCAATCTAGCAAACAACAACTAAAATACCAATCTAGCAAACAACAAACTAAAATACCAATCTAGCAACCACCATCTTAATTACAAATCGAGCAAACATCAGCTAAAATGCGGATCTAGCTTACATGAACTCAAATAAAATACCAATCTAGCAAACAACAGCTATAAACATAATGAGCTGTAATGATGATTGTGTAACAGAAAAAACTTATTTTACTGCATGTTTTATGGTGCTAGGAGCACTCTCGTATATTACATGTTCCGATGCACAACAACCATCAAAGTCTGGTTGCCATGGTTACTATAATGCATTATCATCTTAAATGACATGGTCACTAATGCATTGAAAATAATCTATTATCGATGAATCATGCTTGGAATAAGCTTTGCCCTCTGTCATCTACCAGTAACTGTTGAGAGCGCATGCATGTAGTGATCGCTGGTGATCACTATGGTGTTAATGTCAACTTTAATACTTAAATCTACAGGCTTCCCCGTAATCCTAAACCTTAATATAGCCACATGATATAGCCACTTATGTGGTCATATTCCTTATACTCTTGCTTAGGGTCAAACTAAAGTCAAATAGCTGCAAGGACTATTGACATTTACACAAAGCCAAGCTTATGTATGGCTTGCTTTCTCTGTATGAAAATTACCATGTCATCATTAATTAAAATGATTGGATTGCAAATTTGCCTGATGCATACAAGCCTTATGTAATTTTTTTAAAAATAAATACATCAGTTAATTTGTTATTTTCAAAAAAGGCTTATTTCTTTTGGTTGTGTGTGGGTTTGCTCTGTGTAGGTGTGTTGTGTTGTTATTGTTTTCTGTGCTCGGCTGGGTAAGTTGTCTGCTGCCTTCCCTGTCCGATTTCTTCAAATCTTGTTTGGAGCAGATGTATCAAAAAATAATTAATTTAACTAGAAAACATTTTACTAGCTCCCTTGTTGAGATTTTGTGATCACTCTTCGTCCGTCGTCCGTCGTCCGTCCGTCGTCTGTCCTTCAACAATTTGTTTGTGTTCACTCTAGAGGCAACAGTTTTGATCCAATCATCATGAAACTTCGTCATAATGTTGTTCTCCATGAAATCTAGGCCAAGTTCGAAACAAGGTCATGTAGGGTCAAAAACTAGGTCACTAGGTCAAATCTTAGGAAAAGCTTGTGTTCACTCCAGAGGTTGCCATTATAATCCAATCTTCATGAAACTTGGTCAGAATATTGTTCTTCATCAAATCTAGGCCAAGTTCGAAACTGGGTCATATGGGGTCAAAAACTAGGTCGCTAGGTCAACTCTTATAAAAAAGATTGTATTCATCCCAGAGTTTGCCATTTTGATCCAATCTTCATGAAACTTGGTTAGAATGTTGTTCTCTATGAAATATAGACCAAGTTTGAAACTGGGTCATGTGGGGTCAAAAACTAGGTCACTAGGTCAAATCTTTGAAAATCCTTGTGCTCACTCTAGAGACCCCTGTTTTGATTCAATATTCATGAAATATGGTCAGAATGTCAGTTGTACTGATACCTAGACCAATGTGCAATAGGTGAGTGACCTAGGGCCCTTTGGGCCCTCTTGTTGTTGTGTATCCTTGAATTATATCTATCCAAATTTAGGGATCTGAGTTGTGAGAGGGCTGTATGAGAGACCGGATATTTTTATGTGACCCCTAATTTCCAAATTCCTTTCCTTATTATGATCCTCTGGGTGTCCGTTTGATGTGATCACATACAATTATGTTCCTGGAAGTAACCCCAATATGTGTCCCCTATAGTTGGCCCTTATATGCATTAATATATTGTAACCCTGTGTCCGTTGCCTAAGCAAAGCGATTCCAAGTGCCTTCATTCAGTTATCTCCCATTCAATTAAATATAGAAGGCGGCAAGGAATACCTCTCGTGGAAAGCACTATGTATCACTTCGCTTAGGCATATGCATTTCTGCCCTGAAGTATCCCAGTTGTATCCCAAAGATGTTGTTACCCCATATGAATTTCAAAGCCGAAAACTCCTTGTGACATTTTCAAGGCAGACCAATTCTTGGCAGGATAACAAATGAATATTTCGGAATACCAAAATATCCTGTATAACTATAATAAATGATGTTTGTGTTCCTGGTTCTGATGTTCGAATATTACATTATTTTGTCTCAAACATAATATCATTGCAACTTCATGTCTAGTAATTTGCATGTCATGTTTAGTTATTGATCATATTTGCCTGTGATACTGCAAAATCATTTAATTATCAATGGGATAAAATTTCGTGGTTTTGTTGCCTGGGGATGTATTTTCAAGGATGTATTTTCACGGATTTCTTATCCAATTAGACATTTACTATAAAAATTATTAATTTTCGTGGGGATTTAATTTCTTGGTTCAGATCATCCACGAAATCTACTAAATTTAATCCCCCTCGAATATTAGTGAGTTTACATTATGCACAGGCTACTGCACAATTTGTGATGGTCATGATTGTATTAAGTGCCAAACTTCTCCAAGTGGTTAGTTACTTTCCCTTGCATGCCTTCAGTCAAACATCCGTGTACGGCAAACCAATTTACTTTCATGAATACTATTTTCGCATTTTGCCGATCAACGGCATATTTGAGACTTCAAATTTTCACATTTTGAAGCCTCCCGCAAACGTCCATATTAAGTGGCTATTTAATTTCGTGAATTTCTACCACTTGCGCTCATCGTCACGGCAGCAACCACCAAAAGCGTGTCTCTGTAGGTAGTCCAAAGACCAGGGAAAGAATTTAAGTTATCGGTTAAAGGGTCAAAGGGAGGTTGAATGGCTGAACTGCTGAAAACTGCCCTTGAAATTTGGTAACTTAACTTATATCAATACAGCTGAGAAAATAGCACAGTTTTGACATGGAATTTATATTTTATAATCAATATTACATAATACAAGTGCGGACTGGAAATGATAAATGCTGAGTGAACTTGGCAATGTTTATTGACGACTTGATATCCAAATATTTCACCGATGTAAGATGCTATCTATGATTGGGAAAGTTGAAAACTATCGCACCAGTGTCTGCTGATTCCGAAATTATATAAAATACTATAACATTGTAAACTTTTTGTCCATTGGTACATAATTTTAAAACCTTGCTTTCGTTTGACAATATTTTGAAAACCCTGTTTTTATTTGGTCAACATTTTACGAATCCTGTTTTCATTGGTCAACAGTTCGACAAAATCTGTTTTCATTAGCTAAAAATTCTCACTGGTCAATATTGTGTAAAACCAGTTTTCATTGGTTAATATTTTGTAAAACCTGTTTTCATTGGTCAATATTTTGTAAAACCTGTTTTCATTGGTTAATATTTTGTAAAACCTGTTTTCATTGGTTAATATTTTGTAAAAACCTGTTTTCATTGGTCAATATTTTGTAAAACCCGTTTTCATTGGAAAATATTTTGTAAAACCTGTTTTCATTGGTTAATATTTTGTAAAACCTGTTTTCATTGGTCAATATTTTGTAAAACCTGTTTTCATTGGTTAGTATTTTGTAAAACCTGTTTTCATTGGTCAATATTTTGTAAAACCTGTTTTCATTGGTTAATATTTTGTAAAACCTGTTCATTTGCGGTCCACCTTCCTTTCATCATTTTTTCCCTATCCCACATGTCACTCAACAATTATTTCCATGGGAGATTATAAGGATCCTACATGAGCTTCTATGTAGGATAAGGATATCTCACCTGAGCGTGATATTTCCTTATCCTACATAGACATGTCTCATGATGGATCATTTTTCTTCGACGTTATTCGAGAAAATTTTAGTTTTTGACATTATTTACCATTCATTGCATCAAGGTGACGTCATCATAGCGTGGCATTTGCCGTACATTCAAATTAAAATAAATTGTGAATAACGACGTAAATAAAGCGTATTTTGTTATGTTATGCTCCACAAAAAACTGTTAAAATATTATAGAGCCTATTTATGGTCGTCTTGTTAGCTCAATAGGGTCAATAACATGTAAATCTCAAAACTGAAATATCCCGCTCTATGTCGCATGTGCTCCCATGTAAGATAGATCTTTCTTCCATTAGCAATGGGCCTGTCTTACATTAGCAACGTCGAAGAAAATCCAGTTACAAAAGTATGTAAACAGAGTAGGATTTTTGCATTTTGCAAACGTTTAATGCTCCATATCGACGTCTGTGCACTCGGAATTTGAATGATCGCATTGACTTGTTTAAAATATTGGACACAAGTTAGGTATTTCTGGTTTTGCCATTGAATTATTTCCCTTACAATCTATATGGTGTAAAGTGATAGATTTTTAGACGTGTCGAAACCCTTTGGTATACATGTAGTAAAGCTAGAACTTTTCCAAAAGCAACTTCAATATGTAGGCAGGACATGATAGACTGTAGTCTTTTCCCAGAAAAAAACAACATAATTTACCAAACTTGAAATTCCTAGAAAGTATGATATTATTCTATCATAACGATATACAATAAAGTAATAAATAATTAATCCATCAAAGGTGAACAAAAAAGGTTTCCGAAAAGATCGATTGCATTCGAAATTGAATCTAGACCGTTTTATTTATTTCTAGCCTTTGTTTGTCTGATTGCCCTTACTTCTAAGACAATGTAAGTGGCTAAGTTTCACAATATGAAAAATGTTGCCATTTGTAGTTCCAAGAAAGTGGCTTAGATCTTAGACAGTGTGAAGTTTCTCGGTGAGAGAAATCTATATTTGTTTCACTTGCTAGTATGTTTTTAGGCTGGCAATTTCGCGCCAGACTATTACAATCCTAAAAAATGAAATCCACTAAGATGAATTTACTCCCAAAACTGACAACAAAGAATCTATACACTCGATGCAAATAGTTCCTCCTCGTTAGTCAGTTTTGCAAGATAAGAACATTCAACTTTCCTTGTTTCCTTTATTTTGTTCGATTGTAATATATTAGTTTCTTCTTGTAATGGAATGAAATTGTATGATATTAAAAGAATAGGTGTTTAAATGCGTTGAAAATTATTACTACGCGTTATATACTAACGCGATATAGCGCGCGCAACAATGATTTTATTATGGTAAAATATTTAGGTCAACATTCTTCAACGAGATCGTGGTCGAGTGGTTGAGCAACTCGCTTAGTAATTTTCTGATGCTAAGGTCCAGCGATCGAATCACGGCCGCTCCAAATTTTTTATATTTTTTAATTTTTCATTTATTATATTTTTTGTTAAGTCCAGCACTTACCTCTTTTTCGACTTAGAAAACCACTTGATGTTATATTACTTGAAAAGCTTGTTCCTTAGCAGTTTGCCAGCCTGTCAGTACTTTCAGTACTTTGATTGTTACATTGGAACCATTGTGAGCGTCGATGACCCAGAGTGGGTCCTGCACTTTACCAGGAAGAGACGAGATTGTAAACTTACTTTAAGGTGAAAGCAAATGAAAAAGAGTTTTACAAATGACTGACCAATGAAAACACGTTTTACAAATTACTGACCAATGAAAACACATTTTACAAATTACTGACCAATGAAAACATGTTTTACAAATGACTGAAAACACGTTTTACAAATGACTCACCAAGAAACATGTTTTACAAATGACTAACCAATGAAAACATGTTTTACCAATGACTGACCAATGAAAACATGTTTTACCAATGACTGACCAATGAAAACATGTTTTCAAATGACTGACCAATGAAAACACGTTTTACCAATGACTGACCAATGAAAACATGTTTTATATACACCACACCAATGTAAACATGTTTTACAAATGACTGACCAATGAAAACATGTTTTACCAATGACTGACCAAAAAAACATGTTTTACAAATGACTGACCAATGAAAACACGTTTTACAAATGACTGACCAATAAAAACATGTTTTACCAATGACTGACCAATAAAACATGTTTTACCAATGACTGACCAATGAAAATACGTTTTACAAATGACTGACCAATGAAAACATGTTTTACAAATGAATGACCAATAAAAACATGTTTTACAAATGACTGACCAATGAAAACATGTTTTTCAAATGACTGAAAACACGTTTTACAAATGACTGACCAATGAAACATGTTTTACAAATGACTGACCAATGAAAACATGTTTTACAAATGACTGACCAATGAAACATGTTTTACAAATGACTGACCAATAAAAACATGTTTTACCAATGACTGACCAATAAAACATGTTTTACAAATGACTGACCAATGAAAACATGTTTTACAAATGACTGACCAATGAAAACACGTTTTACAAATGACTGACCAATGAAAACATGTTTTATATACACCACACCAATGTAAACATGTTATTCTTACCATTGACCAATGAATACTAGTTAACCAAACAATTAACCGAAACAAATTGACCAATGAAAACATGTTCAAATCATGTTTTACATACAGTTGACCAAGGAAAACATGTTTGCAAATGTTTGACCAATGAAAACATGTTTACAAATGTTTGACCAATGAAAACATGTTTTACATACAGCTAACAAATGAAAACATATTTTATATACACCAGACAAATGAATACATGTTTTACATACACCAGACCAATGGAAACATGTTTTACATACAGCTGACCAATAAGAACATGTTTTAAAAACTTTTTACCAACGAGAACATGTTTTACAAACAATTGTCCAATGAAACCATGTTTAACATACAGTTGACCAATAAAAAAAACAAAAAAACATGAAGTACTGGTAAATGATTTGGCATATTAATTACTAGTAACAAATTTATATATTCTATTTCAGGTGAGCGGTGTAAATACAAACGACAAACATGGAGCAATTGTGATCCTGAAACCAACATGAAAACCATGACGAGACGACTGAAGCCTGGAAGTTCTACATCCTGTGAACCATTCCAAGTCATAGAGCGACCTTGTAGTAAAACTATGAAGAAAAAGAAGAAGAAGAAAGTGGTTACAGGTAAATATGAACTAAGGCACTGCCTATCTTGGCGATTCATCTTTAAGTTACTGTTCCTGCAGCCAAATTACATTTACTGTACACATGATAAAAGATGGCTTCCCTTGTTTAACAAGCACTTTCATTGTATAGTCAGTTATTTAACAGATTGTTCTGTGTGTTTGTGTGTTTATGTAGTTTGTTTATGTTGTTTGTAGTTGTTTAACTAAAACAGTGGTAGTTCATGGTCATACGTTATTTTCCTGCCAGATTGGCCTATGGCCTCAAACTTTAGGGAAGAGAATGTTGTTGTGTGACACAAAGAGTCTGGAAACTGTAGCTTGAACTAAGCCAACAGACCCCAAGGTTCCCCAACATGTCTGTTGAATAGTTCCAATACACACAAAACTATCTACTGGTTGGGAACACTGAAAAATGTTTCTGAAATTTCCAATACCCAGGTTAGTTTTCAAACCTGGGAGCTCTGAATACATGTAGGTCATTAGTCTGGCCACCCGACTAGATACTATTTTATCAATCAAATAGCATAACATTTTTTTTATTTTCGTTGATTATCTACTCCTATGTTTGAGGGTACAAAGGGAAATAATTTCATAAGAAAAGAGTAGATTGAGGAGTTGTCTTTCTAAACATAGGGTGTGTTAGACAGACTAGTAGGTCAGCAAAGGCGATATCCACCTGGCCACCACTACATCCATGTATTAAATATAATAATTTATATCATAGATGCATGCATACATGCCAGATCTCCTGCATCATGCAGGAGCAAATTCGTCAAATCTTATGCATTTCTTGGAATATGGGAACATTTTTGTTTGCATGATGAAATTGATAACCAACATTAATTTAAATAGCTTCATGAAGCATGCATGATAATGTCCTACAAGTAAAATAGGTGAAAACTGCATGTTGTCTTCATTTATTAAAGTTTATAGTTAGAGCAAGAAAAATCTCCGGCATTTCTTTGAAATCTCCTGCATTTCCATCACCAATCTCCTACATAGGATTCAAGAAAATATGGCATGTATGTACTATGCTTGTGAACTTCAACTAAAGTATGGCAAGTTGAAAAGGGTATAAAGATATTAATAAATATAAAAGGGGTGGGAATTGTGCCTATAATAATGATGCCACCATGAACTGTAACAGTCACAGAAGTAAGAGCGTAACAATGGATGGAAACAAAATAATGATGCATTATAAAACCCAATTATGAATAGTTCCCATGACACTCATGAAGTCTGCTCTGTCCTGGCTGCTACAATGCAACGTTCCCAAATGTGTGTTTTTATGTATTATATATTGCAAATTCACAAATATACAATGGACCAGAAGTAGAGTACAAATTCCCAGAAATTTCGTAATTTTATGATCTTTTGCTGTATTGGCAAACATGGTTCCCAATTGGTTAGATCGGTTCCCAAGCGTATAATATAAATCTATTAGATTTTCATGTTTCGCAGACAAAATGTCAGTGTATAGGTCTCAAACATTTATTTAGTTGGTGTAGGGTTGAACTCTTATGTCAGAGATATTATTTTAGAACCTTTCCTGAATAATGTTATACTGGTGTGGTGTACTTTTCCTGAGTATGAATTTACATAACGTAGACTAATGATTCATACCTCATGCGAAATTATGGTCAGAATTATATATAAATCATTGAAATTTTTTGGAATACTGAATTTTCTTCAGGGCCTATCTAGCAATTCAGTTATTAAAGTGTTCCTGATTATTCTCAAGAAGAGGATTGTATAGCGATATATACTGCATGCAGTTTCCTTAACTTTAATGAAGTTTAATCCAAACCATATAACATTTTTTCTTATAGTAACTTCCACATTTTTTGGCATTTTTTTTAAGTGTTTGATCTGCCATGACTGAGAATGTCATTGTATGGAGTTAACTTCTTTTAACTTCGTTTGGATCCAATTTTCTTGAAAATTCAAACTGTTGATCATGGTAATGCAGAACAGTGTGTGACTTCATTTCTTTGCTAATGAAATTCAAGATGCTCTTGCTATTGGTCATTTCTAATGGTTTTTTCCTGGTTATTTTTTGCTGTCCTTATGATTTCTGTTATATTATAGTGCACATTTAAAGCTGTTCATATGCTTCAACTTGGCATATACACTATGATCTTTCTTCAGTCATAGGAATGGATTACCCTGCCACATTTAAAATACGTTTGACATATTGGTCGTAAGTGCCACTTACGACCTTATAAGCCTAATGCATATTTGAAATCTGCATCATAACGCATTTCTTATGAGCCTATTGTCATGAAAATAGGAACTTGTCATGTTGACCAAACTGAATTCGAAACAGCTTGTTTTATCATAAGTAAAGACTGATTGTCAGACAGTCTTTTCTTGTTTTCTCAAAATATTGATTTTGTACTTACGACCTTCTCTTTCAATGAGCCAGCGATATGGCTGTACTTCTAATTTGCTTTATGCTTGATCTTTTATGTATGTATAAACCTGGCTTTATTTCCTTTTTCCTGTCATTTTTATGATATGTGTTTTTTTGTTCTCGGCTCTTTCTGCTGGATAAGCAGCTTTCCTTGTGTAATTTATTATCATTTTTTTCTAACAGAGTACTAGAGTAGCCTAAGAACTTAATGGAGATGATCTGTTTCCCTGTGAGGACCATATATCAGAACATTCTCCATTTACTGTAAAATCATTAATTTTGTGGGGGATTAGATTACATGGATTTCGTGATTCACCTTCAACCACAAAATCAAATCCCATCGAACATTTATTTTATATTACCTGAAATGCATAATCCACGATTTAACGTCCCATAGGAATGGTCTTTTTTACCACGAAATTTTGTCCCATCGAAATTAAATGATTTTACAGTATTGGGAAGAAACTGCGTTTTTTGTGACATTCATTGACCTAGTAACTCCAAAGTACATAAATGCTGAGCTACTGAGTAGCCTTTATTTGGCAATCAGCTTTCTGCTGAAACATGGCAGGCATATGAGTGTCACCACCCAGATTTGAACCTAGGTCGCCAGATTAGACAACAAGCATGCTGACAACCAAGCTACTGCATGAGGCACACATAAAAAGCCATGATTATTGTATAAATACTTAATATTTCTTTGAACCCAAAACATAAACTATTCTTAATACACAGTACAACTGTAATAATAATATTTGATTCCTGAAATTACAACATTTCAATAATTCTATTGACATTTCAATATTGTAGACTGGAGTTTTACATTCTTGGCTTTAAGGGCAAAGCTTGTGAAATTTTCAGTCAATTTTGTTATTTTTTCGTGTTCATTTCATTGAATCATTGTCACCTGGGATGGGAATTATTGGGTGCAGAAATTTAAATGTACTTTATAAAACTTGCAACTTATTGATTTTATGATCAATCCTCTTGCGAAATGCAACAAATCTGAACAAAATTTGTAGTAATTTCCGACTTATTTTGCATTCCGCATGCTGTTGTTGCCCCAATCTAACCATCATTTTCAGCCGATTGCATGTCATTAAGATTTTGTGAAAACTTAAAAAGTACTTATTATTTGCACTGTAGGTGTAGGAAATTGTGGTTGCTACACCTGAGCCCCCTTGCTTTATTCCGAATGATCAAAACAATTATTTATATATTTTGAATATAATGTGAAGATTTGTCTTAAAAGATTGCTGAAATCTCAAAAGATGGGAAGTAAATATATTGTAAGATTCATGTAGATCATATTTATTTAGGGAACCAAAACTATTGATATTGTAGAATCAAAACCATTGTTATTGTAGAGCCAAAACCATTGATATTGTAGAATCAAAACCATTGATGTTGTAGAATCAAAACCATTGATATTGTAGAATCAAAACCATTGATATTGTAGAACCAAAACCATTGATATTGTAGAATCAAAACCATTGATATTGTAGAATCAAAACCAGGATGATTTAATTTTGTATGATCAAAACCATTGATATTGTAGAGCCAAAACCATTGATATTGTAGATCCAAAACCATTGATACTGTTTAATCAAAACCATTGATATTGTAGAATCGAAACCTTAAGTGGATATTGTAGAGACAAAACCATTTGATATTTAAGAACCAAATCCATTGATATTGAAGTGTCAAAACCATTGATATTGAAGAACCAAAACCATTGATATTGTAGAATGAAACCCATTGTTATTTGAGAACCAAAACAATAGGTATTGGTGAACTAAAACCATTGATATTGTAGAATGAAACCCATTGTTATTTGAGAACCAAAACAATAGGTATTGGTGAACTAAAACCATTGATATTGAAGAACCAAAACCATTGATATTGTAGAATGAAACCCATTGTTATTGGAGAGTCAAAACCATTGATATTGGAGAACCAAATCCATTGATATTGAAAAGCCGAACCATTGATATTGTAGAGCCAAAACCGGTCAATATTGAAAAACCATTGATATTAAAAAAATTAAAATCATTGATAATGGAGAGTCAAATCCATTTATATTGGAGAACCAAAACCATTGAAGAACAAAAACCATTGATATTGGAGAGCCTAAAACATGCAAAATGTATGAGAGAAAACGAGAATTAATCTATCATTTGAGAATAAAAGTTTAGAATAAATTACTCATTAGTTCCATGAAGAGTTTCATCATTGTACTGAAGGAATAGTCAGCATGGCATCTCCAATGATGTTACATATAACTCTTAACTTGATCTATTACTGCATTATGTGATCAATTTCAATTTTTTTTGTGGATTAACTGCTGCATTGGTAAATCGGTTAATTATTCACAATGGTAATATTTTCGCTATTAAAAGCAAATTCAGTTTCTTGCAAATTCATAGATCTGCCTAAACATATTTTTATAACATGGAACATTAGACTGCAAATTTATAAAAAAAATATTTTTTTGAAATTAAACATTTATTGAAATGTGCGAATTAAAGATCACATGCATATTATCAAACAGTAAGGCATTACCAATTGTTTTTTATGTTTAGCATTGTCATGCACCTCAAGTCAACTTTCCAATAAAAAAACCTTCGAAAAACAAATGTTCATGCACATATTGTTTCACTTGCATTTCAAACAGACACCATTACTAAGAATGTATTTACTGACTTGTTCAATGTCTAAACTAATCCATTTGACAGGATTTGCCACTCAGATGCGTAAATGCAACTATATGGATCAAAGTGAGGCAGTGTTTTTTTTAAATCTGCTTTGTTTTTGTGTTTTAATAGGTAGCTAGGTATCAGGAAGCCTAACCTGATGCTTAACATAAAAGCTACTACATTTTGTTTTTGGCATTATTACCAAATGTGGAACGATCTCTGCTCTTGCACAATGTCTGTTGAAGTGAACCTGAATAAACAAACGTCATTCAAAATGCTTTGACGTCTATATTATCGACATCTATTGTGCATATATTATCACTCACATCAATTCTATTCTATTCTATTCTATTCTATTCTATTCTGTTCTGTTCTGTTCTATTCCCTGATGGATGATATTTGCCATACAAAGTACGAAGAACTAACTACAAACTGTAAATTACTATGTATTGAATTGCCCTAGTAAGGTGTTAGTCTATTTCCCTAGATATTTATTGTCAATTATCCAATGTAATGTTAGTGTCTATCATGCTTACTAATGGAACGTTTTATGATGCCGTGGGTTGTCGTGGGTTACCATGCGGTCAGATACCACTGTTTAGTGTTTCTATATTGGAGAGCTTTTGTGACCTCTTCAGTAAATGTCAAATTTAAGTACCGGTATGATTGTGTCTAATTACTACATGCATCGTTTGGCTGTTCCAGTACTCAGTGTTGATTTACAAACAACCTGTCAATATCAGGCTTCAGACACTCAATTTAGACATAGTTGCTAATGATCTTCTTAATTCATTGCATTTATTTAAAACCTAACATGATAACTGTAACAGTATGCAACATACATTTTGAAAAAGGAAGGCTTTTATTCGGGGGTCTTAATTTTCACAAAAAAGGTGATATTTTCCAAAACATTGGTGAAAAAATCATGACAAATGTCTATGTTATTGATGAAATACCGGTAATAACAAAATATTGATAACCATCATATAAAACTTCAATAAGTATATGATTTTTAAAAAACAAAGACAAATTTTATCTGTTCCAGTACTTGGTGTTGCTTTACAAACAACCTGTCAATATCAGGCTTCTGACACACATAATTTGGACATTATTGCTAATGATCGATCTGCATAAAGTATTTATATAGATCTAAGAACTAGATGATCTAAGGAGGGCTTACAACAACCAAAATATTGCGTTTCCAAACTGTTTATATTGCTGGCTAATTTACTACTAATGGCCTTCTTAAAGACTGATACATTTTGAAATCTGCATCATAAGGCGCTTCTTATGAGCCTATTTTCATGAAATCGGAACTTGTCATGTTGACCAAAATGAAGCTGTAAAAGTTGGTTTTTCCATAAGGAAAGAGTAAATTTCACACCGTTTTTTCTTGTTTTCTCAAAATATCGATTTTGTAGTTACAACGTTCTCATTCTAAGTCAGCAATATAAGACCTCTGTAGAGCAACAACCTCTAAACAATGGCCAATATTTGACACTCCAAAAAGATGTTGCTTTAGCTCTACAGACATTGAACTGTATTGATATTTATTTACGAGAAACAAGCTTTTTCGTTACCACATGGTCTCTCAAAATGTTTGTAAGAAACAATGTCTAAGTTTGCCTTAATGTTATAAGAATCAGCTTATAAACAGTTGACTAGCCATTGTCTTCCAAAGACATTGTATAGAATTAACTCAGTGAGAAGTATACTTGTGAAACAATGAATATTATGTACACATGGTATTGTTTATTCCCAGGACTGTCTGTATATGGTAAAATATCTCATTTAAGAGTGCATTGTATTAAAATCTTCTCATTTACCATAATAAATTTCTTTTGTTGTTCATGGAACCTTTCTGCCGAGGCTATTTTTGATTACTAGGGTAATGTCCTCCGATTGTAATGTAATTTTGCCAATGGGATCTGGGGCCGCACTTATAAAGCATCTTAAGTTAAGAATATCTCTTAAAATTGTCTTATCTTTAGTTTTTACTTAAATTTCAACTTAAGTTGTGAAAAAAATACGGCCCCAGACCAACTTTTTAATTCATTGGGGTCCAAACAGCTATATTGCTCTCAGGGTTCAAAAAAATCCAAACAACTTTTTTGCTCTATAAGGTTCCAAACAGCTATTTTGCTCTTCATGGGTTCAAACAGCTATTTTGCTCTTCATGGGTTCAAACAGCTATTTTGCTCTTCAGGGGTTCGATCATGTATATTTCTCTTAGGGATACAAACAGCTTTTTAGGGGTTCAAGATGCAAAAACAAATCATGAACAAATGACATAAGAAGATAGCCGCTGTTCCTGATTTGCCCTATCAGAAACTTGGTTAACACATAAAGTTGTGTAAAAACTGGCCTAGCTAGCTATGCTTCAAAGTGATGGTTCCAATTCAAAGTTTATATTAAACAATATGGTAAAGAGAGCTGACTTTATTGGAATTTGATCTTCTTTTTGGAATTTTGGGAATTGATCTGATTTGCCCCTTCAGAGCTATTGTAAGAAAACATGTGCCTGCTATGTAGGTGGTATATTCTATTGTGACCATGTGTCTGTAAATGTGATAATATATTCATAATGATGAAGACTACAAGTCATTAAATTGGTCAGATATCACCTTTTGGAGATCAGACTGTGGTCTTTTCTATGATTACCTTAACAAAACTAATTTGTTTGCCTATTTACATGTACAATGGGTTTTATGCCATTTTTGTCAGTTTCTTTACCAGGGTTGTTGTGGCAACCAACACAGTTGCTAAGGCCCTGAAATGCATTAATTATCAACACACACCAACTTGTCTAATGGTGTATTGTATGACCATAGCCAGGGATGATTATAGAAGACCATAACCTGTCTAATGCAGATCAGCCGTTATCAAGCTACAATGCATCCTCTAAAACCCAGGCGACACTCTGTTCCTGCACTCGCTTCATCGATTGATGGGCATGGAGTCACTGCTGGGTTTTCGAGGATGGCTACAATGTATAATGGCACCTATCCTCGGCTATCTGAGGTTGGCTACAATGTATAAGTGCACCTATCCTCGGCTATCTGAGGATGGCTACAATGTATATGTGCACCTATCCTCGGCTATCCGAGGATGGCTATAATGTATAAGTGCACCTATCCTCGGCTATCTGAGGATGGCTACAATGTATAAGTGCACCTATCCTCGGCTATCTGAGGATGGCTACAATGTGTATGTACACCTATCCTCGGCTATCTGAGGATGGCTACAATGTATAAGTACACCTATCCTCGGCTATCTGAGGATGGCTACAATGTATAAGTGCACCTATCCTCGGCAGATAGCCGTATCACTGCTTAATTTCTCGGAGCAAGAATAACCCAAATGCTTGACTAGACCAAGGAGTGAGTTGGCACCACATGGTTGTGTAAATGTGTTGTCTGTACATGTTAGGTGGGCCTTGTTTCTTGATATTGGCTCAAAGGTAGCAAAATGATGAGAGGATGTACAAATTTCTGCATGTCACTTAATGGCTGAATTGTTGAATTACTGAATTGCTGAAACTCAATTTTTTAATATCCGGCAGATTTGGTATTCAGGTACCTAATGCATATAATAAAATAATTATGAAGGTTAGATATCCATGAGTTCTGTTTGTTTGTTTCAGGATGTAAATACAGACGTGGTGATTGGAGTGAATGTGATGGTACCACTAATATTAAAACAATGGTGAAAGTGTTAAAGAGAGGTAATCCTAGCGAATGTGAAGCAACACAGAAGATAGAGAAAATCTGCAAACGACAACATAAAGGATTGAGAAGTAAGTCTGTTTTTGTTAGTGTTGTTGCTACTGCTTCTGCTATTGTTGTTGTTGCTGCTGCTGTTGTTGTTGTTGTTGTTGTTGCTGCTGCTGCTGCTGCTGTTGTTGTTGTTGTTGTTGCTGCTGCTGCTGCTGTTGTTGTTGTTGTTGCTGCTGCTGCTGTTGTTGTTGTTGTTGTTGGAAGCAGTTGTCAACTTTCCTTGTCAGTTTTGAAGGAGGGGATTAGTGTTGTATGTCCTGGTATTTGTAGTGGAGGGGCTTTGTTCCAGTTATTTGGCAGGCAGGATTGTATCCTGACAGAAGGGTTTGCCACCAATTCCAAGAAAATATTTAATTTATTGCTTAGCTTAATTGGTTGCTTTTGAAATTATGATACATATTAACTGCAATTATAGTCTTTAAGTGTCATTTCCTTACAGAAACTGTGTTTTTATTGCGTAATAAGTATGCTTTAGGTGATTTTCATATGAAATAACCACAGAGAACCTGCAATTTTGAATTTCGTCTCCCTTTAAGCATGTTATTTATTACTTAAAATTTTAGTTAAGCTGCTTATTACATTAAATCACTATTTTCTGTTAAAAGCTGTGTTAAATTGTCTTCTTGATGAGATAAAACATAATACATTGAAGTTATTTACTCCACAAAAAAGATACTTGTATAACAATACACTTACAGCTTAGCAATAACTTTAAGTTTTTTTCGTGGAATTGGGGCCTGCTGTTTGGAGTATTTTGGCTGGCCTTTACACCAGCATTACCTCTGGGTTTGCCACAAATTAGTACAATGCAACCTCTCCAAATTGAACTCTCCCTTCCGTAACAACAACTCTTTAGCAATTTGTTTTAGAAGTAACTACTAGTATTCCCTATCATTTTACCTTGCCCTAGCAATAGCCTCTGTACAACAACCAAACTTTGTGGTTTGTGACTGGTGTTGCTCTAGAGAAGTTTTACTGCAATAGCAAATCACACTCAAGAATCAGCTGGCAGAACATGATCTGTGCAAAAGAGAACAGTGCACAAAAGGCATTGGGTTTATAATGAAATGTTTTCTCTTATTGTGTCTAAGTTTGGGTCATAAATCACCTAGGTGGCATATAATCTATCAAACACCGTCATAAAACATATCCAAGCTACATATTGGTATCGGTTAGAATTAAGTCAACCAATCATGTGATAGTGTATGCCGAAGCTGAGTGTTATATTGCTCCTAAACTAGACATGGTTTTAACTTACTACATTCATATCCTTCTCATAAAATCAACCAATCATGTGATATTTTATGCTTGATACAACCCTGATGCCCCTAAACTGGACATTGTTTAATGACCATCAGAGGATATCTCTCCTTAAACTAGACGATGATTATTGACCTTTGAGCAACAAGTCTCTTAACTAGGCAAAGGTCAATATATGATCGTAATATAGTCACTCAAAATTTGGACACACCATCTGAATATTGTTAATAGATTAAGAAAGAGCCAAAATTTCAGGAAAGTCAAGGACTTTACATTGTAGTATGTCTATAGGTGATAATTTCTTACTTCCTGGTGCCATGCCAGTATCTGCAATGAAGGAAGTGGTCTATCTCAGGTCATCAACATCTCTGTAAAGTTTCTGATGGAGGGTTGTCTCTTGGGGCCACTTTGAATTTGATGTTTACATCTCTGTAGGATGTGTTCAACTGTCTGGTCTTCTATGCCACACTGACAGGTCGGTGACTAGGGCCAGTCTATATTTCTTGCACATGTGTGTATTGAGTCAGTTGTGTCCCTATCATAGTCCTACCATTACCATTTGTTCAGATATTAGGTGATAAAAAGCAACCATCAAGAAAACTAAGTCACATTTGTCTTCTGTAGGCAATGCGTCTGAAACTGGTGTCTGTTGCCGAAGCAAAGCGCTACCGGGCTCCTTCATTCAGTTATTTCCTGTTCAATTAAATATAAAAGGCATGTATTACCTCTGGTGGAAAGTGCTAGTAGTGCATTGGACCGCAATGGACAGCTGTTATTGTCCTAATACAGCCAAAAGCAGAAGTTAGACAAATTTCCAAGTAAACATCATTATGTAACCTGGAGAATTGCCACAATCATATATTATTTGCTTTACAGATCTTTTTCAACAATAATCAAACCCTTTCTAGACCCTTTATTTCTAGAGCATTTCTCAGAAATTTTGTGTTTGTAAACTTGGTATATTATTTGCTTTATAGATCTTTTCAACTGTAATCAAGCCCTTTTGGCCCAGACGCAATATTTCTTAAGCATTTCACAGAAATTAAGTATTTGGAGAGTATTTGATAACAATTGATATTTCCCAGTAGAATAAACGACAACTGAATTTATCTCATTTATATGTAAGCTAAATATTAGAACTTGTTCTATTTGATACCTTATTTGATCACAATGATCAACTCTCAAAATACAAATGTAAATACATTATTGTAAAATTGTATACATAACTTGGAATTGTTTGGACAATAATCTTGTTTGTATGAAGATCTTATGTTATTGTGTTGTTTTCTCTATGGGTGGACTATGCACTTATACAATGTATGTGTGCAATTAAAGTTCTTGAAAAGAGCATTTGTAACTTAATTCCTGGCATACTCTCTACATTTTAAAAGGCACACTTTTAGTCTTGCACAATATTTGTAAACTGGCAATTATGGCGTATATTCAACCTGTATCATTTATTGCCATTGAAAGCACATGTCAAATCTGATCACTGTACTCATTATTGCCGTGCTTATGTAATATTTCATTCAGGGTGTACTCCTTATTGCAATTGCCAGAAATCGACTTGTTTATACTCAGCGAAACTGTGGCTTAGCGTCAAAGTCACATGACATGTACATTGTGTTGTTTTTCAGGTAATTGTAAATACAGGAAGACAGAGAAATGGGGTCCATGTGATCCTGCTACGGGGCTGAAATCTCGACAAACAATCTTGAAGAAAGGTGATCCCAAAGTGTGTCCCCCTAAACAAGTTATGACCAAACAGTGTAAGAAGAAAAACAAGGAAAAGCGAAAAAAAGTTAAAAAAGGTAGGTATAGCGTTTATGTCTTGTGTGAACAAATTAACCTGATTCTCTGAACTTTATTAGCACAAGTCAACATAAGTTTTCTCGTCTATTATTTATTTTCGGCCATTGTTTTTGTAACAAGAGGGTATTACTACTTTGTATAAGGTGTAATAAAACTACAAATGTAATTCTCTTGCAAGGCCAAACTTTCTTGCAGATTATCATATGCCTCATATTTAAAGAAGCTTGTAAAATATTCATGCATATTAATAGTTCAGGACCAAGTTTATTATTTCCAACTATAATACGGTGAAGAGTTTGAACACTGATTATAGTGATATAGAGGTAGGACGGGCTCTATGGGATCAAGAGGTCCCAGTTCAATCCCTGTCTGGACCACTGGTTAATTTTTCAGAGCAGAAATTACCCACATGCTCCACTCCACCAAGGTGTAAATTGGTACCTGTAAGGGCAGTGTCTATTCCTGGGCGCCCTTTGGCTACCACACCCACAGGAAAGAAACAGTCCCCCAGGTAGACATGAATGTAGGTTTCTATAGGTATCCCAATTGCCAGGAGAAGTCAAAATGTCAAAAGGCACTTGAGTGGTTTAATAGCTGAAAAAAGCCTTAGAAAATTGGTAACTTAACTTAGAAAAGTGACCCTATCTATAGGTGAATATTGAACACATGTAGCTATACTGGGATTTACTCTACAAACTATATTGATAAAAGAACAAATACATGCATAACCTAGATAATTAACTATATCTATAGGTTATGCCTCATTGGGAGGGTATAACTGCTACTTCTACGATATGTAGCATAAAGGGGACTATAAACAATACTTCTACGACATGTCTGACGAGTTTTATGTGACGTTTGATGCCAGACATGACTCCTATGCCACGGAATCTGAGACTATTTTCCCCAGCATTAGAGATGGAATTAAGACAACAAAATTGGCAGTTTGTCTTATTCCCCTGGGTGCCTCTTGTTGTTGATTCAACCATCATTTAGCGCATCTGATCCATATGTATTGACATAAACACAATTCAATGACTTCTGTCGATTCAATGAATAATACTAATGAGGGAACTATCCCATTCGAAAGAATTGCGGGGATTATCGTTAACTCGGGTAAACCCAGTTTAACCTAGATAAACATAGTTTACCTGACAGACAAGCTAATGTTTACAACCGTCATCAATTAGCTTTCAATAGACTATGGTGTTTTATTTCAGTATGCTTATAGCTTGGCTATTTTGACCTGAACCTGACCTTTATGCAAGAATATATCACAAGGTTCTTTCGTTGAATATATCGATTTCCTCAAGCAAGTCGTGCAATATCGGTATTTCAGATCTGTGTTTGTATTACAAGTCGAGCGTCTTCGTGATACTCCCCGATTATGAAAACATACAGTCGGTGTTATAAACGTAGACAAAGATCCACTGTTAAGTTATGCTAATCAATAGGTCAGCTTCATGTCAATGTGGGCAAGCTATACCAGGAACTATCTTAATTTGTCCCTTTGGTGCAACAAAGTTTTTTAACAGAAAAAAAGTATATAGTGCATCACAGTATTGCTGCACCAAAAGAACACATTATATAGATTCCTTATTGAAGGTACAATAACAAAAACACTAAAATCGCTGGCTTTGAATGAGAAGGTCGTAAGTACAAAACGGATATTTTGAGAAAACAAGAAAAAACGACCCGAAAATGACTCTTTACTTATGGTAAAACAAGTTGTTTCAACTTCAGTTT
This sequence comes from Spisula subtruncata, assembly GCA_963678985.1. Taxonomy (NCBI): domain Eukaryota; kingdom Metazoa; phylum Mollusca; class Bivalvia; order Venerida; family Mactridae; genus Spisula; species Spisula subtruncata. The sequence continues at coordinate 51,637,051 of OY787664.1, read as the reverse complement.
GGTCAATGTGACAAGTTCCGATTGTCGTATAAATTGGCTCATAAAAAGCGACTTTTGATGCTGATTTTAAATATGTATCAGTCTTGTAAGGTCATAAGTAGTACTTACAACCTTCTCATTCTAAGCCAGCGATATCTAAGTTTGAAGTATCACAGCATGTGTCCTATAGCTATTGACCTCCTCATGGTAGCGTTTGACCAGACCATGAAGAGAATCATTTAACACTTTGCCCGACATTGCCCCATTAAGTGTCCTTCCATCACGCAGCTTCAGAGTGTCTTACAAAGATGGTGTATGTTTACTAGATTTAAGGTTCAAAGAAATTAATATGGTCCTTAACCTGTATGCAAGAATATATTACAAGCTTCATACTGTACACCATATAATTATTTTGCGCAATTTAATTTTGCAGAGTATACAAGTGGTAGAAGTTCGCAAAATTAAGTAGCAGCGAATGTGTTCAAAACATTGATTTGAAAATGGCGCAAGGCTTAAAAATGCGGAAATTTGTAGGCGCGAATATGCAAACCATTTGCAAAACTTGAAAGTTAATGTTTCAAATTTGTGTTTGTATTACATCTTGAGCGTCTTCATGATTAAAAGGTCAGGTTTGTGTCAAATTGCCAAGCTATACTAAAGCTAAGTACTCTGTAAGTGTTCAAGTATTGAGTTTGTCCCCTAATGGGACTGGTTATAATTAATTTGAACTTTACGCAAGTAATCCAATTAACCAAAAGTCTTATATTTCCGTTACCAACAATAAGCCTTTGTCACTATCATTCATGAACCATCTTTTGACCTTCCACTTTATATGACATTCTTCATTGTATTAAATACAGCCTTGCGTTCGAGGTAGTTTGAATGGTTTTTGGTTTCGTAATGTTTTCGTGACATTTTCATAACGTTTCATACAAGTTACAGTCCAGTTAGGATAAAAATCCAGTGACGCAGTGGAGCAATCCACTAGTACGGTGTAAAAACAAGTATAAAGGAATATACTAACAGTTCACTACGAAACTAAACACTACCTATTTAAGCAATGGTTTTAATCTTTTGGGTACACATAAATGATGACGTCACTGTCACCATATCCTAACTGGACTGTACAAAACATTAAGAAAACGTTACAAAGTTCCATTATGTGATTCTACCTTGAACGCAGGGCAGTTTGGCAGAATTTACTTGGGTGCAGTTTTCAAAATTGATCTTACCTGACTTAATGATAACGACTACCAATCATATCACACCATATTAATTTCTTGGTTAGTAACAAGCAATATGATTGGCTTATTCTCCAATTAAATAAGATCAATATTGAATACCACCCCAGATCATCTAGACTAACCAAAATTCCTAAAATTCAGAAAAGACTTTGTGGATAACCTTTGCCTGTTGTTATGACACGTCAGAATACAAAAGTACTCATTTTATGAAAATGCTTGCGGGTGATTAACGAAGCAAGGTCAGGGTATATACTAATTATCTAGTCAATAACGTCTAACTGTAAGGATGGGTTTAGAATTAACTGTAAAACTATTATTTTTCATGAATATTCATGAGTCTACAGAGACTTTACTAATGCCTTCATTTGAATATCATAAACATACTTAACCTTTATATAACATGTTTTTTCATTGGTTGAATGATAAAAGTGTTTTACCTAACATGTAATGTCATTGGTTTAATTGATATGGCGCTTGAGCCCCTTGCATAGCCAAGGCTATGCAGTTAGTTTTGGAAGCGCTTTACTATGTCTATGCAATGACATGCTACCAGCGAGTGTGTTCACTGATAGCATACCGATTCTAAACACTTTGCTAGGCGAGCGCTACCGAGCGCTTTCCTATGAAATAGACCGCTTCAGTAGGCAGGCTTTGCTGTGCAACAGTCTGCTAGCTGTGAGTGTTCGCTGGTAGCATATGATTTTTTCACCTCGTTCATGGAAGCCGTTTCTTAGGATAGCACTACCCAGTGCTCAATAGTGCCTTGCTTTTGCCACCGCCTCCTTGTTTCATTGAATGAAAATTGTTATTGCTTGTTACCCTAACTAAGTATTTGTTTGGTTGAACTGTTATTCACTTCATTATTACATACAGGGTAATGAATTGTTTCATTAATAATTCATGAGTATACAATGAAGGCTAGTTAAGTATCCCAGAGATGATAATAATGTGGTTTCTATGGTAACAAGTAAATGTGGAGATGTCATGTGTTGATGATGTACTAGAATATGGTTGGTTTGATGATTTGTGTCCTGAAAATATGTCCTAAGATCTATGTAACTTAGCTGTGGCGATTCAAAAAAGCTCAAACTTTAGATTTTCTCAAACTCAGACTCTGATTTGAGTAAAATCTCAATGTGAGTTGAGGTTTTAATTGAAATTAATTCTATGTGAGATTGGAGAATAGCATTGTCTATTGTGTCTTTAAGGTAACATTTATTGCAGGTTGTCAATATGAGAAATCACAATGGGGGCCATGTGATGCATCCACCAATATGGTGAAGAGAACTTTGAACTTAAAAGAAGGGGACCCAGCTAGGTGCAATGCTACAAAGTTACAGGTGAAGAAATGCAAGAATCGACATCTCAGACCACATAGTAAGTTTCTGTAATTATTCAACTTTGGTCATGTTAAACAAATATTCATAATATTGTTTATTTCTCTTTTCTATTTCTTGCCATTTACATGCCGATATCAGTATGTTCAAACATGTGTTACTTCATGCAATAATTTTGGAATGTTCAAACATGTATTATTTCAGTATGTTTAAACATATGCTATTTTTAGTATGTTCAAACATGCATATTATTTTTGTATGTTCAAACATATATTAGTTTTAGGTATTTTTAAACATGTATTATTTCAGTATGTTTAAACTTGTATTTTAAATTTGGATGATGTTCAAACACATACTAGTTCAGTATGTTCATTTTTTCCTATTTCAGTATTTTAAGTATGTTCGAATTTTATGTATATTTCAGAATGTGAACACCTTTCAATATGATCAAACATGTATTTTTAAGTATGTTCAAACATGATATTGTCAAACATGTATCAGTTTTATATGTTCAAACATGTATTATTTCAGTATGTTTAAACGTGTGTATATTATTTCAGTATGTAAATATAAGCGGACAACGTGGGAGGAGTGTGATTCAGTTACAAACATGCGTGTAATGATTAAAACGTTAAAACGTGGCGACCCATCACAATGTGAACCTACACAATCCGTAGAACGCAAATGTAAAGGGAAAAAGAAAAAGATAATGAATGGTAAATAAAATATCTAACCGGCTGTTTTCAGCAACTCACTCCTTAATATTGTACAGCAGGTGTTTTCCGTGGTCACTTTATTTCTGCCGTATTCAGAAATCATGAATGCAGTGTATTTCGAAATACACATTTATGTACATGTACCTGAAAAATCGCTTAAAAATTTGCCAACTGTTTTCCTTCAGCTATTTCTAAGCAAAATTTGAAAAAAAAGTGAATACTGTAAAATTATTAATTTTTGAGGGGGATTAAATTTCATGGATTTCGTGGTTCACCTTGAACAATAATTTTGACCCTTTTTATTAATTACATGACATGCAAAGTCCACGAATTAATGTCTCATCTAAATGGTCCTTTTTACCAAAACCACAAAATTTTGTGCCATTGAAATTAAATGATTTTATAGTATACATTTGTATTCAAATTCATTAAATTTATTTTGACAGTAACTACAATGGAGCATTTCTGTTTCCTTAAGTTGTCTTAATAAAGTAGACATGATTTCTGATAAGATTCAGCATAATCTATGAACAATTTTATTAATGTAATTTATTATAATTTCTGTTCTGTAGATAAGGAAGTTGATGGAAAAATGCACAATCATAGTTAACTTTGAATATCGTGTAGATTCATTAAGTTTCTACATGAAATGAACTGGTTTGCCTGTACTCGGATGGGCGTTACCACATTTGTAAGACTTCATCTGTATTCAATCACTGAGAAATGACGAGCTTATTAATTTCAACTTCTCATGCAAGTGTCCAGAATTATTTCTCATGGGTGGAGTGAACACCAGCTACCTTTTCTAGGAAGGGGTTCAACTAGCTATTTTGTGATATATGGTTGTCCTGAATGTAACATTTAGCACACATTTAGCAAAAATTTAGCCAAATTTCCAGTTACTATACATATACTGTAAAATCATTAATTTTCTAAGGGAAATTAAATTTCGTGGATTTCGTGGTTCACTTCAATCACGAACTTTAATCCAAACGAACATTGATTTTGACCCTTGTTTTGATACCAGAAATGCAAATTCCACGAATTCAAGTGCCAACGAATTTGTCTTTTTTACCAAAACCACGAAATTTCGTCCCAACGAAATTAAATGATTTTACAGTACCTGTCAAGAGCTCTAGTATAACAACCTCTACATAACAACCAAATTTTGTGTTTCTTAAAGGGGGTTGCTCTTTCTATATAAAGATTTATAGATTTTACTGTTCTATCATTTGTTTTCAGTATGTAAATATAAGTATGAAGCGTGGTCAGCGTGTAATCTTACTACAAATACAATGACCAGAAAACAAGTATTAACCAGTGGACCAGAATCTTGTCAAGCTGTTAAAGAATATTCAAAGAAATGTAAAAAACGTAAGTAAATGTGTTCTTTAAATATAACATCTTGATTTCATTCATTGAAGAGTAGGACTGGTGCATTAATTTGATTTGAGGAGTGAGTGCATAATTTTGACTTCTTTTAATGAAGAGTTAGTGAACTAATTTGAATTCCTTCATTGTAGAGTGAGTGTATTAAATTGACTTCCTTTGATGAAGTATCGCGTGAGTGCATCATTTTATATCCTTTATTGAAGAGTGAGTGTATCATTTCACTTGTTACGGTTGATCTATAGATCAGTGCACCCACATACATAAACTTAAGATTATCTAAGGCATGAAAGAAAGACGGCACTACTGTCGATTCAATAAGCAATACTAATGAAGGAACTATCCCATTCGAAATAAAAGTTGGGACTACCGTTAACTCAGTTACACCCAGTTAAACCTAGATAAACATACTGGTAGTTTACCCAATGGACAAGCTTATGTTTATAACCATTCTCATTTAACTTTGAATGGACTGTAAATTGTATGTAAAGTTTAGTTCTGGTTTGTTTATTATCGCAGCTTGTAAATGGGAGAATGGTGTATGGTCAGAGTGTGATACGGAGACCAATCAGATGACACGAGTCGACTCGCTGAGAAAATCCACCGACCCATCTTGTCCTAAAACTAGAGTGCTTTCTAAAAAGTGTGGAAAAGAAAAAAGTAAGAACAAGAATCTAGTACTGTCGATTCAATAAGTACTGTAAATACTCAGCCATAAGTCGGGCGAAAACAGTCCCAAAAAAAATTAAAAAGTCACCCCACGACTTATGGAAGAGTTTACTACACTACTCCAGATTTTGTCAGAAAATCATAACATTACTCCTGACTTTATCTGAAACTGACCGCATCTCCCTGACTTTATCTGAAAATGACTACACTCCTCTATATTCTGTCTGAAAATCACCACATTCCTCCCAACTTTAGCTGAAAATGACCACATTTCCTTCGACACCTGACACTGAGCACATGATATCAGCTTTCACAAAAAAGGAAAACCATACATGCGACCTATGAAAGGGTTTAGACAAAAACCTTGATTTTTTATTCAAAAGTCCCCCTGCGACTTATGGCTGCATGCGACTTATGACTGCGTATTTACGGTAATACTAATGAGGGTCAACTATCCCATTCGGAAGAATAGCAGGATTTAGTTAAGTCAGTTACTTCATGTTAATCCTAGATAAACATAGTTACCTGAAGGACAAGGTTATGTCAATGACTGTTATCATTTCACTTTGAATGGACAGTATATTTTAAAAAAAAAACTGATTAAAATTTCTTTAATTGTTAGATGAAGAAGGCTGCTACAATGTATAAATAATTCAGTTTTATGGCACAGGGAAAAGGCTCAACTAGTCATTGAAATAGGCTCTATATTGATCAAACCCTTATATGTATGTTTCAATTTCATGGCTTGTAAGTGGTAAGACCAGTTGATTTAAAATACTTTGTTTTGGGGGGATAAAGTCTGTAACTTTAAATGAGACATCTTGGAATCATCGCTGGTAAGAATTAAATTTATTAGAACACATTTTTCTTGTTCATAGAAGTCTGTAAATCTTAATGAGACAGCTATGTTGCTGGTTTGCCGCCATTTACTGAATGTAGAATTATAGGTAATAGATCAGTTCTTCAACTTAATCGAATGTCTGGAAGGCAGCCTTGATTAGATGTCTGGCCGGTGCTACAAAGGAGAATGTTGCTCTCTTCAGTAATATTGAAATGAATACAGATGGGATGGAGGGATGTTACTGAAGTAATGTCCAATATAATTATGTCTGCAGTTGAACAGATAATTGATGAAATCAATTGACGCATCATAGAAATGTCCTTCCGCAATTTTATATATGTTCGTGGAAAGAAATTTAATTCCAATTTGTAAATGTTAAGATGTGAAGAATACAGTTTTACAGTTTTAGTGGTATAATCGGCATGTGAAATGCCTTTGACAATTATATATTTGACAAATACAGTCTCATTTTACAGTTGAAATTTTGTTTTAACTGACACTATAACCAACCCGGACCCATGGTTAAATGTGGAAGTTAGTTCTTTTATTAATGATAATGAGGTATCAATTACCGGTAGAATATCTCTTGCCTGGGCAATCTAAGGTTGCTGTTGTTGTTGCTGCTGATGCTGCTACTGTTGTTGGTGTTGTTGTTGTCATTATCGTTATTATTATTATAATTATTATTATTGTTGTTGTTATTATCATTATCATTATTATCATCATCATTATTATTATTATTATTATTATTATTATCATTATTATTATTATCATCATTATTACAGAGTGTATGTATGATCATGGTACCTGGTCTGATTGTGATAGCACGGAGGATCCTGAACGTACCCGCACACAGAACCTCGTATCTGGTGGACCAAGCTGTGAACCAGTCAAAACAACAACCAAATCTTGTACCAAACAAAATGGTGAAGGTAGGGGATCTTTTTTGTGTTTGCATGAGGCATTCATAGTGCCACCACTCAATTCTATCCTTGTCTAATGACATGGGAAGAACAAGCCTGGTAATAAGCAATCATTCTTAAGCCCGAAAATGCCAGTTTCAAAGCCTGAAATTCTACTTTTCAATAAAGACAAAGGAGAAAATTTCAGGATTCAAAAACCTGATATCGGACACAAGGCTGAAAAATGATAGGTCTGGAAGAGACAGAAAGTTAGTGTGAATCAAAGAATCTGGGCATGCAGCCCTAGTTCTTTTGAAAGGAACCCTTGATTCTTTAATTGCCTGTTTGGTGTATAATGCCAATACACTCAAAACTTCCTTTTGGTTTCCAACCAGTTCATCTCTTTAGTTCGATGGAAAACACTGACAGGGACTCTAACCAGGGACCTCTGGATGATATATGTGTATGTTCATTTTGTACTAGTTTCAGGGCATCAATCAAATAATTTTCATTAAGATGGACAATGTTGTTGAGCAAAGTACCCCAAGGCTTTGTGTGTGTATAAAAAGTTATATTTCTTGGGAAACTTGATATTGTTTGGACTGTGCCCAATTCCCATATATGTCGTGATACGGGCTAACTTCCAAACTCCTGTGTGAACCCTCATGGGAAACAACATACCAGGGTAAGGATCAGTACATAAAGGTCACTCTGTATTACAAAATGCTATTGTTGCTGTGTACGTGTTCCTGTGGTTTTCAAAAAAAAAAAAAAACATTTCAAGGTCAACTTGCAGACGCAAACCACACAATACTGACATTGCTCTATTCATTATCTAAATTGAATATTCTTGGTATGAAATCTATGTCTATGTAGCGTCTGTGAGGCGGATATCTGGAGAAATGTGATTCCCTCCGTCTAATTTAGACAACTTTACCACCAGGAAAATAAGATTTAATACTTTATAACTGTGAAATCATTTATTTTCGTTTGTTAGTTTTCCCCTGGGGATTAACATGTGTCTCACAATACCATCTCTTTGAAATTTTCTTCCCAATAGCATCTTGTCGAATTTGTAGCAGTTTTTTTTAGAATTTGTGTATCATTGAAATCGTTGTGTCAATTTAAATGGTTTTAAATTTTGTGCAATAGAATAATTGTGAAAGATTTTCAGTGATTTTATTGTTTCATGGATGGATTTTTTGTGATTTTTGTTTCTGTGTAATTTGTTTAGCTCCCCTAAGCACTATAGATTCAATATGAGCTATTGTGATCACATTTTTTGTCTGTAAATGTGCACTGACTGTTAGCACTTGTGAGTTTTGGGTTATCACCATCGCATGAGCAAACAAATGAAATTCATGTCAAATTTGATATTTACTAATTAGTCATTTTGGGTAAAAAACTAGCAAAGTCTCTAGGCCAATCAAAGGAAAACATTGTGTGCACATTTGAGGTCACAATTTTGACCAAATCTTTATGAAACTTGGTTCCAATGAGTATTGCAAAAATCTAGATCAAGTTCAATATACGGCCATCATGGGTCAAGAAAACTATGTCACAAGGTCAAATAATAGAAAATTGCTGATTTTGCATAATTTACCAATCTTCAGGTGGGTGCGTTAGGTCCAATATTGTCATCTTGTTTAAATTTCACCCAAGGACAGCATGTTGCTACTTTATTAAATTAAAATCTCTGATTATGAACAATTTATTATTGTCAGGAGACACTCGTTAAAACAGCAGCATTAATTGATGAGGCCACGATTGCAAATTGCTAGATTTTGTTATTTTTCAACCAGACCAAAATTTCTCAAAGAACATTTGTATCTCAAGCTGAGCAAAATCTCGATTTGAGCTGAGATTTGTACTTCAGATAGATCGTGAGATTGGGGGCCAGGTTTTCCAATGGAAAAAGATGTGGTGTCTTTTTTCAAAGTGACGTCTGCTATTTTAATTTAATTTATTATTTAATCTTATTATTCTTTCTGAATTTAAATCATACCTATCATACTTTCATTAATACTACATATAGTAGATTAATACTGGTATTACTATGTGAAGTAAATCATCAAAACCATTCAAAGTAATATCTTAATTCATTTTGGTTGGTTGTACCAAGAAACAAATTGTGTTCTTTGTGAACTGTTTCAATCCTTTGCAACAAGAACACACCCTTTAACCTTAAGTAAGTCATACCATCTTCAAATATTACATTGACTTAGAGCAATGTTAGGGACATATAATCAATACTAAACAAAAGACATAATTACCTTCCTTAGGCACAGATGGCATTACAATTATTTCTTTCATTATGTGTTGCTTTCAAACTAGATTAATGTACAAGTTAAAATGCTCATTGAATTGTGAATACCTTTTCAAGTCAATGATCTCTACATAATTCTGCATCACATATACTAGTTTGCATTGTTTATACCACTTTGAGTTGGTACGTCTGTTACCCATTTCCTAAATCGAAAATTGAAAAAATCCATAAAAATAATACAAAAGTAGGTTTTGAAATTTTCAACATACATTCAGTTGAACAAATAGCAATTTGTACTGGTAACTAATTTCTTGCACCACTGACATTTCTGATTTCAGTGGCCATCGTGGACAGCATCTTTTATTTCTAAAAATGCTGAGTGATGGGAAACATTATATATATTCCTCTGTAGCTCAGTGGTTAATGTGCTTGCCTCCTAAAACGGCGATCCAGGTTCAAAACTTGGTGGAGGCACACATAAGCCTGACATATTCAGCAGAAAGCTGACCGGCGAATAAAGGCAATTCTCTGCATAACAAAATACCACTATTAAACATTCACTATACTATTCTAAGGGCCTAATAAGTATAAAAATAGCTTTGCAATGAGTTCAAGAAATATTGTCTACTGTGATATTGAAGCCAGAAACTTACCAAGAATTGAACAGTATGAACTTGGTTGTTTCCCAGTAATACATACATTTTCTGGCCAAAAAATAATGAAATCATCGAAATAGGGTGTTTTGAAATTGAAGTCAATATAACTAATATCCAAATGGGAAACGCGAAAGTAGATACACAATTCTCTGAAATTTTGATATTTAATACAAAAAGTAATTAACTTGGTTGGGTTTTGTAGTTCAGTCAATTAGATAATATACAATACTACATGTGAGGAGTATTTTCCCAGGATACCGTAATAATTACTATGTACTAGGCATCCTCATTTTCGTTTAATAAAGTTGGTGTACTCATTTTCATCTGGGATAAGGTCAACTTATAACATTTGTTTGTTTTGCTTACCTGATCAAAATTTAGGTAGATTTATAAATTAGTCCCCAGAAAAAAATTAAAGCACTTAGAAGGCCTAGTTTTTTTTTACCTGAAATGATCAAATAAAGATCTTGACCTAGATTTTGTTGAGAAGATTAGTGGGGCCTAAGTTTCATCAAGAGTAGGCCAAAATGTGACCCTGAGTGTCTACATGCACAAGCTAATTATGGACGTACAAACAGACGGCAGACAAAGAGTTATCGCAAAAGCTCATCCTGTAACTTTTTGACAGGTGCGCTAAAACACTTTCAAAACTGAACTTTTGAATCAGGCATTTTTATCAAATGTACCATTTTTAAGCTTTAGCCTAATAATAGGTAAGGGATTGGCACAGATTATTCCACTGTGAATTTCTGAGAACTTTAATCAATAAGATTATACTGAGAATTTAAACCTCACGACTCTAAATTTGATTAGAATTTTACTCATTAGATTCCTCTTAGCATTGAACTTTTAAAGGTTGATGATTCCAAATGCTTTGGGGATTATCGTTGTCACTTTTATTCTGAAACTTTACAATAATTGCACAGAAAGTGAGATTTATTATAAGTGACATTTTTTACTCAGTGCAAGGGGTGGGATTTGTTGCATGTCTTTGCGTAGGTTATAGATCTGTGTCGAAAGGCTTTGCACTTTTAGTAACAATTGGTGTATCTATACTTTTCCCCAGGGGAATTTGAGACAGTTTTTATGGGTATAATTTCCCACCCTACAGCCAAATCATTTGGCATGTGACTTGTCAAAATCCTTCCATAGACTCCTCAACCTTTACATGGGGGTTGGTCATCAATAGTAGATGACCGCAGAGCTGCAGATAAGGTTTTAGTCTATTGGGTATTTTACCCCCTAGTTTCAATTTTGATTGGGTTTTGACAAATTTTATTTGGGTATTTAATTAAATTCATAGGGTAAATGATCTTTTATGTACTGTTTTTCACTATATCATCCTTTTCTGTTTGGGTATTTCAGATTTTGATTACTTTTTCTTACCCCCTCCTCTCAAAATCTATTGGGTTTGAAAGAAAATGAATTAGACCCCTACTTATTTTGAGGTCAAAATGTCAAGGTTGATGTGACTTTTAAGTTTTAACATTACTGACTTTGAGGTAGCCATTATGGGGTATACATCGCTGGCTTAGAAGGAAAAGGTCGTAAGTACAAAATCAATATTTTGAGAAAACAAGAAAAAACTGTCTGATATTTACTCCTTACCAATGGAGACACAAGCTTTTACAACTTCATTTTGGTCAACATGGCAAGTTCCGGTTATCATGATAATTGGTTAATAAGAAGCACATTATGATGCAGCTTTCAAATATACATATCAGTCTTATAAGGCAAGTATAATTAGTTACCACTTTCTCATTCTAAGCCAGCGACATGTTTTACAAAGTTTTTTTAACATTTCTTGTTGTTTAATGTGATACATGTATAACTCTAAAGTAAACAGGCAGATCAGGTATAACAACATATAAGGATATTGGAAAAGGGATTATCTTTTTCATTGTGTATAGCTTGGCTATTGTGACCTGAGCCTGACCTTTGATTATATCAATTTCCGCCAGCAAATCGTGCAATATCGGTATTTCAGATTTGTGTTTGTATAACATCTTGAGCGTCTTCGTGATACTCTTTGATTATGAAAACATACACTTGGTGTTGTAAACGTAGACAATATATCGATTGTTAAATCATGCTTATCAATAGGTCAGGCTCATTTCAATGTGGCCAAGCTTTACCGTTATTTTAATTTACTTGGTGAATAGAAGTGAGCAGGTAAATACACTTCCGCTCTCCCTAAATCGATGTAATGGTCAGTGATTTCTATTTATATTGACATTGCAGAATATCGCGTTGTACTTACACTTATACTCCGATACGCCATGTGACTCCATTCATAAAGTATACATTATTTTCGTAAGTGTACACTTTTGGAGCTGTAAGAAAGTTGTTTGTACAAAACATTTACTCAGAAAATAATTGGTCTATCATGACAAATCCGCTTATAACTACATGAACAGTTAAATAAATGACAAACTGTAAAATCAATAATATCTGAGGGGGATTTAATTTCGTGAATTTTGTGGATGATTTCAACCACGAAAATCCTTAAAATAATGTTGAACTTTCCACCAAATGGTCTTTTTCACCAAATCCACAAATTTTGTCACATTGAAATTAAATTACTTTTAGTCTGATGTCAAAAACATGTAGCTAGAAGATTGTAAGTCCACCCAATGATAGCGGATATAAGACTGTACTACTGTAAAACCATCTAATTTGTGGCGTTTTACTCGAATCAATAGTGTAGATAACTAAATCATCAATTCCAATATGCTTGATTAATTAAGGCCAGAACAAATTTTAGAGAAATTGCTAATTGTTTTGTTAACTGCAAAATGGGGAGCAAAATTTATATTCTTGTAATGACCAAGAAAAGTAGAAAGTAATTTTAGCAATTGAAGCAAAGTTACAGAATATTCATACCAAGAAAAATTTATTGTCTTATTATTCCCAAGAAAAGCAGTGCTTTTACAGTATTTTTTAAAAGTATTTGTAACAATTTAAGCGAATTCAAGATTTAGCCGTAAAAATTCATTGTGCAATTAATTACATGTACAAGAAACCAGAATATATACAGAATACAAATAGTTACTATAATTGTCTATCAGGTGAACTTAATTCTATATATTAATACGACTGAGCGTCAACATGGGTAGAATGAATATAACCTTGTTATGTGTATTAGAAGTAAAAAAAATACGAATATTTTCATAGTAATATGACAATTGTGAAAATAAGATGCATAAATTTCTACCTTTGTGCACTAAGTCCTTTATCAATGAATGAAGAAAACTAGATGCAAGTGTATTATAAGCACTTAAAAGGTGTATAAGCACATTGACACTTGTGAATTTTAATCACAAGCTAATTAAACCTATGAATGGACATTTTTGGACAGTTAACTTAATCCCTTTGGTACATTATAGGCCAAGCATATTTTTACATTATAACTATATTTTCTATGCTGCAAACGATGCTCTGTTCATGGATTGTGCAAGGAACTTTTGTGGATTTCCATTGTCTCTCCGGAGATCATTTTGCTTTTTGTCGGAGTATAAGTCAGATACAGAACTTGTTATCGCTCAAAAGTGTCTTCTTACAAGTGTTATTGTACAGTTTCGGAAGGACGAACAACAAATTATCCTCGGCTTCGCCTCGGACAATTATGTTGTTAGTCCTTCCGAAACTGTACAATAACGCTTGTAAGAAGACACTTTTGAACGAAAACTAGTACTGTATCTAATACATATATTATTATTATATTTTTTTATCGTTTCAGTGAGATGTTTTTTCGGTGCCTGGCAGGAATATGATGATTGTAAGAACGGTGTACAGAAGAAAAGACGACAAGTGATACAGGGTGGTTTAGAATGTGAACTTAAAAGTGTCAAAATGAAACCATGCTAGGAATTATCAGTACTGATCTAAACATTATCGTCATAGACAAATTTTTATTTCTGTTTAAACTTTAGACTCTATATGCGATCTATGAAAGGGTTTAGACAAAAACCTTGATTTTTTATTCAAAAGTCCTCTTAAGTCCGACTTATGGCTGCATGTGACTTATGGCTGAACATTTACGGCACATTTTAGAAGTACAAATTCCAACATTTATTATAATAATGTTTGAAAATTAAGGATTAATTTTGGGGATTGTCTGTAGCAACTGCCTCTACAGGACTACAGTCTATGGCAACAGTCTATGGCTACAGTCTATGGCTACAGTCTATGGCAACAGTCTATGGCTACAGTCTATGGCTACAGTCTATAGCAACAGTCTATGGCTACAGTCACACTGAAAGGAATGTCTGCACCACATCTTAGAAGTGTGCATTTTATGGAGAGGAGTTTTAATCTAGTTTAATTTAACTATAGTTTTAGTATTGTCATACTTTATATTTTATAACAATTCAGTCTTGAAATTTTGAAATATTACTGTAAATTTTAAAATAGTATTACTTTAAATTTAAAAAAATAACTTTGAATCTTAAAATATTACTTTAAATCTAAGTAATATTTGAAAAATATTACTGTTAATTTTAGAATATTCCTTTCATTTTTAAAATATTACTTTAAATCTTAAAATATTACTTTAAATTGTAAAATATAACTTTAAATGTTAAAATATTACTTTAAATTTTAAATGTTACTTTAAATTTTAAAATGTTACTTTCAATTAAAACTTTGAATTATAAAATATTACTTTAAATTTTAAAATATTACTTTAAATTTTAAAATATTACTTTGAATTTTAAAATATTACTTTGAATTTATTTCTCTTCTCTGTAATACTTTTTATCATTATGGATCACTTTATCTACATTATTTTTCATCTGTTTCGGTAGTTTGTTCTTTTTAGTTTGCATACAATGTTTCTATAATCTGTATAATGTTTTCATTACTTTGTTTTAATCAGCATGTGCCATCAGTATGTCAGTTTCATTTGTATAGTTTTGTAGACTAGTCAGTCAGATGTTTAAATGTGTAAAAAAAAATTAATGTCCTTTACTGATGGGTAGCATCTAGCTAGCACATCTGGCAAAGCCTTCAATTTATAACCATAGTTTCAATTGTGTGTAAACGAAAAATCTACCTGGATACTAGTCTGGGCTGAAATTGATGTGCCAAAATGAATCTGATCTCAAGGAAGTAATAGGAATGTAGAAGACTGGTGATATAATGTAAAATCGAAATTTTTTGCGAGGTTTAAATTTTGCAAATTTGTTCTTCTGAAGTTACATGTATGCGACTTTCTAATATCAGAAAGAATATTATATTCTGTGTTGTGTGTTATAACTTTGTTGTGGAATAACTAATTTGATAAATATAGCAAAAATTTATCCCTTGTGAAAATTTCTGATTTTACACTAGCGAAGTAGCTGATATATTTAGGGACATAGCTAACTGCATGCAGTTGTCAGTGTTTTAGATTTAGTTTTAAATTTAGTGGTTTTAGAAGAATTTTGTTTTTAGTTTCTGTAAAAAACCTGAACATGACATATTTGCTGCAAGCATTGTAATGACAGTTTTCCCAGTGATGTGTTCCCACCATGCTGGAATATTGTAAGTTAGTGAACACTCCTAGAACTTCATTCTGTCATAATAATATTGCTGGCTTAGAACTATTCTGGAGTTCCATCCCCTTACACTATGTAATTGTAGAGCACATTCGGGAACCAGACTAGCTTAGAACGAGAAGATTATAAGTACTTGTGTAACTTGCGACCTTATATGCATCATACATATTTGAAATTTGCACCCCAAGGCGCTTCTTATGAGCCTATTTTCATGACAATCGGAAATTGTTGTGTTGACTAAACAGAAATTCAAAAACTTGATTTTCAGTAAGTGAAGAGTAGTTTTCAGACAGTTTTTTCTTGCTTTCTCAAAATAGCGGTTGTTGTACTTACAACCTTCTCATTCAAAGCCAGCGATATGTTGTTGGCAAAATACATGTACCTGTCGTAATATGATAAAATAAATATGTGAGTCATCTGTCCTTGTATAATGTAAAAAAATGTGTTTTATTGTCATTTTTATGTTCATGTATTTGATTAAAAATAGGACTTACAGAAGTTTGAATAAATTTATACATTTCTGATAATTATTATGTTTTACCTACTGTTCTCGGGGGAAGCTAACAGACCAGGCCCAGATCTCCAGAAACATCTCAAGTAGAAATCTCATCTCAAATTGAGATTTTGCTAAAATTAGAGTATAAATTTTGATTATTAAATCTGAGCTCTTGAGATTTACTGTAACAAACTTAGAATGGTGTTTCTGTGCTGTGGTGACAATTTTGAGTCCAGTCAGACATGAAAATTACCTCAAAGAAAAAATTACCGACAATATTTGAGATGAGATTAAGCTCAAGATGGTTTTGGAAATCGGAGTCTGGAATGCTGGTATTTCCCTCAATGTCCGTGCTGTGGTCTCGATCTAGTACATATTGGTTGTATAATGTGTTAAGATCAAAGGGAGACAATCATGTCTTAACCCTTGAATCCATGTAGAGTAATTGGTACTAAAGGCCATTTAAACGACAAATTGATGTAGCTACTGGTATGTAATTGGTCCTTTGTTCTGAGTGAAAAAGTATGACAATGCATTCTTTCACGTTTTGTATAATCATGGGGCCTGATCAAATGAGATCATTCTTGCAAGCATATTATTGGTGAAGACAGTCTCGAACTCAGAATATCTTGATCCGAAAGTGTCCGGTTTACTCTAGACCACTGCTCCTCAAATATGTATGTACTTTGTATGTTGTGTGCCATGATAGGGCCATCTACAGCACGGTATTTATGTTGATACATATCACGACATATACTGTGTACTTGCAGTTCAACAACACGACGGATTCTGTTACAAAATCCTTTAATAGCATTTATACACAGACAATAACATTCCAAAAATAAGAAAAATAACTTAAATAAAGTTTATAAACAGATTTGCACATAAATTACCTCCCGACACAAGAGAGGAGTGATTAATCAGATCATTTTGCAGGGTATGAAATTCAACACTTCTGGAACTGTACTAAAAGAATTAAGCACATGTACTATAAAATCACTAATTTTCGATGGGGATTAAATTCTATGGATTTTGTTGTACACAACCACAAAATTAAATGCCATCAAACAGTACCGGTATAGTAATTTTTACCCTGGTATTTATTACCTGAAATGTGCATATAATTATTTATATGGATCTTCCAAATAAAAAAATCAGTAAATCAATCAGTAAATCAATCAGTAAAACAATCAGAAAGTCAGTAAGTTAATCAAACAGTAAATCAAACAGTAAATCAATCAGTAAATTAATCAGTTAATATATCAGTAAACCAATCAGTAAATCAATCAGTAAATAAACCTGTAAACCAATCAGTACATCAATCAGTAAATAAACCTGTAAACCAATCAGTAAATCAAGACAACAATCGCTGTAAAGGCCAAAATTTCAGAGCCTGGGTAACAATGTTGTACTGTGTTTTTTAATGGGTATGATAAAATTGTTACAAAGTGAGCATATGTAAATACAACAGAAATCAGTTTATCAGAGGTGTCAACAGGATCAAAATTTAAAGATCAGGAAACTTATATGCAGTCAAACATTTTTGCCCAAAATAGTCTGTCAGAGACATTATTTCCATATGAAACTCAGTTTTTATGCAGGAAAAACCTTCAGAACAGATTAAATTTACCTGAACTTTGGCATTTCTTGAGGTATATTCACAACTTTTATTTTGGTCATAACTGCTCAATTCATGTAATACTATGTGATTTATGACATAAAACTTTTTATGTACAGTGAATGAAATGAAAACGTCTAATCCATCATCTGTCATATTGGTATGTGGTTTACGGTATTTGATTAAATGACTTAGCCTCATGTGAAACAGCCCACCAAAGCAGCCTAAACCCAAACCAAAGAAGCAGCAAATTGTTTGCTGGGTACTGACTGTCACGGGAAAGAGCTGCAAGTTGAATGAGGCTGGCCCATAGTGATCTCAGTGAATATGCATATAATATATAACTCTACAACAATGGAGTACAGAGATATCATGTGCAATAACATGGCAACAGGCCCCGTGATTAGAGAACATACTCCATGCTCAAACTCATACTCTTAGTTACAAATACTGCTGTTACTTCTTTATTTCTGAATGGAAACATGTATAGGGTGAGGTTCAATTTTTAATTAGATCATTTGCTACAAAATGGTTTGGTTCTATTGCTAAATTCCAAAAAAGTGGATTTTCAAGTATGAGCATGGGGTATGGAGTTTGAGTATGAGAACTTGTTTAAAACCACCGGACCAGGGCACATTTCTCGGTTTATAACTCCAAACATATCATTAAAACAATTATACACAATATTTATAACTAAACAAATGATTTATCCTTCATTTGCAGGTTCTTGCTATCACAGATACTTAGCACAATAATCAATCATATTCAAGCTATACTCTCCCTCCCCTATACAAATACAGTCACGTCTTCATACAACAAATCAATGGCTTAGAATGAGAAGGTCGCAACTACTACTTACGAACTTATAAGACTCATACATATTTGAAATCTCCAGTACCAGGCACTTCTAATGAGCCTATTTTTATGAAAATCGAAACTTGTCATGTTGACCAAAATGAAGCTATAAAAGCTTGTTTTACCATAAGTAAAGATCAAATTGCAGACAGTTTTTTCTTGTTTTCTCACTTAATCGATTTTGTACTTACGACCTTCTCATTCTAAGCCAGCAAAATGTAGCTGTTTGCTCCTAAGAAAATGTCATTGTACAAATACGTCGGTAAACAGTCACATCTTAATACAACAAAGATCAGTTTGTTCCTATTAATATAGCAAAATATTTTAACCCATGTGTCAGTATATAATCAGGTCTCGTTCAATACAACACTATTTGTTCCTAAGAAAACTTGATGTGTAATAAATATGTAAGTATAGTGATTTGACACAAAGAGCCTTTAAAAACATATGACCCGATATATCAGGTATGAATACGTCATACCAGGTGCAGTTCCATCGAGACCTCATTGTATAATCCTGACATGCTATGCTTTCTTCTAATGATCAAATACTATGATGTCATAAAATACAAATCATTTACAAAAACACATAAATAAATAAAATAATTAGTGAGAAGCTATTTTCACCAATAATGGCGTTAATTAAAACACTGCACATAATTATGCCACAATAACCAACATACAGTGTCTATCAGGGCTTTCATTTGAAAATGCATTTTAACTCTTGAATTTGACATTGTGTCTATTTTGACTCATGAAAATTTAAGGTGAAGAGACAAATTTACTATACATATAACACAAATTTTCTTGCAATATTTTGATGACTCTTAAAAATCGTGGGTGAACGTCATTTTGGATCTTCATTTTTTTAAGCTTAATGAAAGCCTAGAGTGTCTATACAGCTAGAAATTGTGCTATTTTCTGAGTAGTACTAGACTAGCGGATGATTTCTTGCCGACGAATCCAGCGTACTGTCGTACTTCTTCCTCGTCATTATTACCTCCCTTACTCAACATCTGATAAATCGGGTAACTCATTAACTGTCTCTGGTATAATATCAGTAAATTCTCCAAATCTAACTCTGCATTCACATCCACTGAAATATAAAACAGTAACTTGAGAAAGGATAAATTTGATATCCAGTACTTTGTGCAAGGTGGTTTTTCCCTTAATTGACATGTAGGTACAAACAAATCCGGAGTAGGTCTATAACATCCTAGCTCAGAAGTTGAACCAAACCTACAAGGTGATCACAAGAAGAACAAGGAATGATGATAACCATAATGACTAAATCATGACGTATGTCATGATAAGCCCCTGATGGAACCCCTTATGAAAAGAACTGAACTATGGTACATATGAGCCTCCGTAGCTCAGTGGTTAGTGTGTTTGCGGTCTAATCTGGCGACTGAGTTTAAATCCCGGTGGAGGCGCATACATGCCTGCCCATATTTCAGCAGAAAGCTGACTGGCAAATAAACACTATTCTCAGCATTTTTTGTTTCTCGGTACCTACCTACTGCCGGGTCCTCTTCAAACCTTGAGAATTTGTTCACTTCTAACTTTGGTGCACATTTCTCCACAGGATGCCACGTATAAGTCTCTGGACATAACAGATATGATGGATAATATTGCCCCTGAAATAGCAATCAATCAATCAATCAATCAATCAATCAATCAATCAAATAAATCATATTTGGCCACCAGCCAAAATATATATCAATGAACAATTATCACAAATACCAGATATAACCGTTCAAAACATACAAACTGTTCCAATCTTCATGAAACTTGGTCAGAATGTTGTTCTCCATAAAATCTAGGCCAAGTTCGAAACTGGTTCCTGTGGGGTCAAAAACTAGGTCACTAGGTCAAATCTTAGAAAAACCTCATGTACACTCTAGATGTCACCAATTTGACCCAATCTTCATGAAACTTGGTCAGAATGTTGTTCTGCATGAAATCTAGACCAAGTTTGAAACTGGGTCATTCGGGGTCAAAAGCTAGGTCACTAAGTAAAATCTTAGAAAAACCTCTAGAGGTCACCGTTTTGCTCCAATATTCATTAAACTTGGTCAGAATATTGTTCTTAATGAAATCTAGACCATGTTCAAAACTGGATCGTATGGGGTCAAAACTAGGTCATCAGGTCAAATCTTAGAAAAACCTTGTGTGCACTCGAGATGTCACAAATTTAATCCAATCTTCATGTCGATAGTGCAAAAATTTCTCTTAATTATTTTTGTTCCTGAAGTTAAAATTTACTATAAATTATACCTCTAAAGAGCAACAACCTCTGTGAAACAACTTAAATGTGTTGCTCTACAGAGGTGTCTACAATTTATACTGCACATACCTTATACACCATTTTAGGACATGACTGTATATAATATCCCATATAGTAGTATTGTAGTTCCTGAGACTGTCTATGTAATTCTCGTACTAACGCTAACTCCCTGTAAAGAGGCAATAAACACAAACACATATCAGATTCAGGACATTTCTATCAGAAATAATATTCCAGTCATTTCAGAAGTTTTAAGTCTTCTGAAATCAGCATAGATCTACTAATAATTTTCCAGTTGTAATAAGTAGGAAACTGAATAACTTATATTTAAATGTTGTTTTTAAAGAGGTGTGTCCGTCTGTGAGACAGATAAGTAGTTAAAATTATCAACAGCACAAGATGAGATTTGGGAAATCATCTTCTTGAGACTCACAACTCAAAAACATTACGAGCAAATAAAATATTTTATCGACTGTATTGATACTGGTTAGGTGCACCAAATTAAATTGAAACTGATATTTATCAACTTTAGGGGTTATTGAAACAGATACATGTGTCCTGCAAGGGCTATGACTCATTTCAGATATTATGCAACCTGAAATTCCTGACAATATGTACCACATGGCATGGTTACAACTATTAATGTAAACTTTCTTTGAAATCCAATAAGTGGATAATCCCTGTTAATGAGAACAAGCACAAAATCAAAATGAATCCCCTACTATATGTTGGAGAAGAGTCAGACTTCTTTAATAAATTCTAGATTTTACATGAAAGCACAAATAAAAGATGTACATAAGTTGGCATTACCTTAAGGCTGAGTATGTTCCTAATGATAAGAACTGGTAATCAGGGTCATAGTACAGGTACTTGGATGATATCAACGATGGTAGTATATCTATTACACCCACACATATAATCTTCCCGTCTAGTATATACTGATGATGAAATGAACCATATCCTAGAGCTAATGTACCACCAGGATGTTCTTTCTGTAAGCACAAATGTTTACCGTAAGTATTTATTTCATTTTTGAAAGTATAGGTTTTTTTAATAAACATATCAGGTACTGTACAGGAAATAAATGCCTGTGCCCCAATGGCATCCTTGATCATAATAGTTGGCTATGTCAAGCAGGGGCTGTTTTTCCATTCAACTGGTGGATAGTGTTACAAAGCTTTGATATTAAGGAATTGCAAGAAACGTTCAGCATGGTTCATACACAATTCTCACACCTAAATGCAAAGACTTGACAAGTTTTTTCAACATACAATCTTTTTCAAGACCTTTATCCAAACACCAAGATAAAATTGTGCTCGTAAGCATGAAAATTATGGTCATCATGACTACTGTTTAGTTCCTACTGCTTAGCAGCTTCATGTCTCCCACTCACTACAAAAAAATACATATTTGTAATTTACAAGAAAATAATGTTACTTCATCACTTTTAATGCAGATAATGTGATTTTGACAACATCCATACTCTCACATGTATATCCAAGGCTGTTTGCCTAAATTCAAAGAATTTCAGTTAAATTCAAGTACCATTTTGTCATTTTTTCAAAGGCAGCACTCAAACATGTTACCTATTTATAATGAAGGCAACATGCAAGAACACATATTCCAACCTGGCTCAATGATACAGATTGCGGTCAAAGGCTCAAGCCTTTAATTTCATGTCCTATCCAATAATTTTTCACAGACTAACTGACACATGCACAGCTTTATAACGTACCTCGACTCTTTGAAGAGGAGGTGGGGACAAAACAGTACCTCAAGTGGTGATTCAACCAGGAAATTGCTGTACGTATCCATCCCACATTCCTCGATACCTTCCTTGTGTATGGCCATCTGATACTTCTGGTATATGTGAAATGCTTCATCAAAGGTGGACTCAAACTGTTCACATTTTGGGTGAGAACGTACCAACCTTACCTGTCAAGTTATACATATATACATTCACAGAGTCAATAAAAAAGTCCTTGGGTGGTATTCAATAATTGATCTTATTTAGTTTGAGTAGCCAATCATATCGCCTGTTACGGGCCATGAGTTTAATATGGTGTGATCTGATTGGTTGTCCTTACCCTTAAGTCAAGTAAGATCAATATTGAATACCACCCCAGGTTAATATGTTACACACCTCTAAAGGACTATCAACTAGGAACCGGGTAAATTGCTTCATGCTTGGTTTATCCTCAGCGTCACCGTGGATCACCATTTGATATTTATGATATACTTCATGTGTTTCTTTCAAAGTATCCTCGAATTGTTGGCTTTGAGGACATGATCTGACAAGACGTACCTGCAAATTTGAATAATATTTTGAGGAGATGTAATCTTAGTAAGTATTGCTGTATGGTCTAAAAATTGAAGGGAAAATAAATTGAATCCTAAATCTTGTACTATGTCAATTCTTTAGTTATTTTCATCTAATAACTTTTATTTGGCCCTAAAATCATAGCTCTTTCATGTTGAATAAATTCAGTATTCCGGATACATCAGTAATATTTTCACCCTTGAATCTGTCAAATCATGTCACTCTTAGCTATCTAATGTACATGGAAACACATTCACTGAAGTTTCTTGTGTGAGAGATGTGGAAAACTTCCAAATAACAATATTTGTTCAAACTCTGTTTCATGTCAGAAACAGGAAAATACAAAATAATCATAGGTCAACAAACTTTTTCATGAGTTATCTGCCCTTGAAACAAGTGCTTTCACCAAGTTTGTGTATTCAAGGGCAGATAACTCCAAAAACAAGCTAAGTGACATGTGACTACGTTTACATTTTTATGTTTCTAATGTGATAAATCATATTATTGGTAAAAAATCTCAAAATTCACAAGAAACTGCCGTGAACACCATTAATAATGAAATTTGAAAACCCTGTCCATCGTATGTTAACACAAAGACCTAAATTACTTAGGTCTTTGGTTAACATAAGCATGCATAAATGTACCAGACTCCAGAGTTTATCTGTAAAGCAAGCCTTACCAAGTTATTGAGAAATGGTAAGGTCATCTGTTACGTTAATATGTTAGGTTAATAATGTGTTAGGTAGTTTACGACACTTGGCTGACAAACATGGTACAAGATTTTAATTCTATAACTAGTTCATTTTTGCAATTATGTTTCCACATATATATCTGTTTTAAATTAATGCTAGCTTATTTTTTGGGGGAAAACCAAAATGTTTTCCAAAAAATTCTGACATTTGTTAAATAATCACAAGCAGACCTCACATCTAAGTTTTAAATCAAGCCCCAATCTCCAAAAGCATCTCTTAATTTGCTTTATCGAACCTGGAACTAACAATTAACCTATGCTAAGCATCAAGTAAGGGAGCTGTACCAGTACCATTTTTAATGACAATGGACGTATGGTATGTCGTAGCTGGCAACGAACCCAAGACCTCTTGAACTCAACGGACCATAACTCTAGTAATATTTTTCGGCGATGAATTAACAGACCGAAAATTAGTTACAAAGCTATGCACCAACTGGTACCAACTATTCATGTGCAGTTTCATTTAAATCTGACCCATGGTTAAGTTGAACAAGGATAGACAAACTTTGTTACATCCAGACAGACAGTCAGATCAATGATGTCTTGCCCACTGTACGTCGCTGGCTTAGAATGAGAAAGGTTGTAAGTACAAAATTTATATTTTGAGAAAACAAGAAAAAAACTGTCTAAAATTGACTCTTTACTTATGATAAAACTAGTTTTTACTACTTCATTTTTGTCAACATGACAAGTTCCTATTTTCATAAAAATAGGGCTCATAAGAAGTGCCTTGTGATGCAGATTTCAAATATGTTTCAGTCTTATAAGGTGATAAGTAGTAGTTACGACCTTCTCATTCTAAGCCAGCGACATGTATGTGGGAGACATTTTTTG
This sequence comes from Spisula subtruncata, assembly GCA_963678985.1. NCBI lineage: Eukaryota > Metazoa > Mollusca > Bivalvia > Venerida > Mactridae > Spisula > Spisula subtruncata. Next base: position 51,612,355 of record OY787664.1, on the reverse strand, counting down.
TTTTTTTTTTTGTTTAAAGAATTATGCCGAGCATAGCCTTTATTTGCTTTATTTCTACTGAAACATGACAGGCATATATATGTACCTCCACCCGGATTTGAACCCGGGTCGCCAGATTAGACGGCAAGCGCACTAACCACTGAGCTACGGAGGCACATATATGGATACTAAAGATTCCAAAACTAGTAAAAACATAATGATCCTACAAATGCCGCCACTTAGTAATGGGTATATAAGATGAAAGACTCACCTCTAACTTATGTGCACAATGTTCAGCTTTCTCCGGTTCAGATAACCAATCTTCTAATGTCTTCTCTCCACTACCTTTGTTGGATGCTGCCGGTGTCTTCTACAATACAGATATACATATACAGTTCATAGGGTGGCGATAAAGTAACCAAGTTTTTTTTAAACAAATGCCGAGCATTACAAGACTGTTGTACAATGCTTGTATGGTTGCTCTACACATGGCATGATTGTAATACAGATATTGTTGTAACAATAAATAGCAAAGATTGTGGCACTAATGTCGCAAAAAGCACTGACAATTTCCCCCAAAAGGTGGTATAAATGTAGAAAGGGCAGCAGAATCGTATTGCCCTCATAGTCACTTTCCGAATCATTTTGCATTTATAGTCTCACTGTCCAAATCAATAAGCCAACTTACAAGAGGTGAAAGTTCTGTTGATTTGGAACAAGGTGTTTTATTACTGTTGCATAAAGTGTTATCATAATTTGTAAAGGAAAAACAGTTTTCTTATCAGTCTGCCTGATAGGGAGCCTACATATGAGTGACATAATGATGGAACTGTCAGTAGAAGAAATATAATTATCTTATAGTATTACGTATGTAATAAATATTTTATACACCAGTATTGATTCAGTAACCGAAATCTCCCAGGATGTGCCGATGAGTTATTGGTTGAAACTTGTGCCAAATTTCTATAATGCCTAGGTCGCACTGAGCAACTCTGCCTCAGCGATGCACTTGTACTCCTGGGGTGGTATTCACAAAGCATCTTAAGTGAAAACTTAAATATTTTGACTTAAGTTAAATTATTGAGTTGCACATAAATCCCAAGAAATTAAGAATAGCATTTGTCTTCTATACTATTACTGTAGCTCTTTGCATAATGCTTCTTAACAATGTAAGCAACGGTTAGTGTCGATTTTCCTGTTTCACTGATACACATAAGGAAAATTTGAGATTTTTGGAAAATTCCAAGTTTTCACTTAAGATTCTTTGTGAATACCGCCCCTGATTTAATAAATGGGCATCGGAATGCATGGAGAAAGGGGTCATTGTAGTCTTTGGAGGAAGCTTTGAGGAAGTCATTAGAAAATTTGTGAAATCCCTGTTGCCCATGCCTCAAGAAGCTAATTCATTCAAATCCGGAGAGCATCGCCAATACAAAAAACGCTCGTTGGGACCTAGGCTTAACAGCTCTATGCTTCAGGATAATATGCCAAATGTTAGCTTGTCAGTGACATTTAATACAATCGTTTGTTGTGCGGAATGAAAGGGTAACCGTTAATGCATTAGCAAAATCTTTAATATAAGTTCGGGATTTTGACAATTCGTAGAGAAATTGTACGGAAGAATAACAATATATTTATTTGAAATATCAAGTACATGAGACATTTAGTCAATGAGGTGTCTTATGTTAACCCACATTTTAAATGGATTTATACTCTCAGGAATATAACTGTCTAAGGCGTTAAAATTTCAAATGTACAAGATACAAGAAAGAATGCATGGTACCTTGCACAAAGTTTGCTGGATTTACGCGACACCTTACAACATTCCTGTTCACAAGATGGCCCCATAATTATCAAATTATAGAGTTGTAAACTATGTGATTCTGTTTGATTAATATGCGTTTAGTACCAAGTATGTTGCGGTGAGCAAATAAATACTAATTCACGTTACAACAGATTTTGAGGCTTCCATAGTTGACTGTAAATAATCATCCAATTTTGATATTGGCACTGTGACCATTGATCAACATGTCCAACACAAAAGGACACCATGTGGTCCAAGATCTTGCTTGAGTGTTTTGGTTTATTGGCCCCCTATTTATAATATATAAAACTCTTTGAACAATACATTTTATATGGCAAGAAAGAAACTTTTCATTGTGGTATTCTAGCTACAACATGTATCTGGTTTATCAACTTGTTACTTCTGAGTGACTTTTATTGAACAGTAAAGATATATTCTGATAAAATATAACAATACGTCTGCGTGATAATTTATCACATTGTGTCAAAATAGATGGAAATATATGACATTGAGTGTCATATGATTTGTATCCCGATGTAAGATACGCATCCGGACGTCTAGGTTTTGTATCCCGGCGTAAGATTTTGTCTTACTGTGGCCAGATAGATGTTATCTGTATATGACAGTAGTCTACGAGTATTATACAGGGAGCAATATTTTACGAATCTATCATTTCGGTTGTTTTCATTGATTCCATTACCCCCATGGTATGTCATTTGATATTAATGCACTACTAGACATAACATATGATGAACTCTTAACATTTTGTCTGCTAGAACCGATCTAGCAAACATCAGCTAAAATATCAATCTAGCAAACAATAACTAAAATACCAATCTAGCAAACAATAACTAAAATACCAATCTAGCGAACAATAACTAGAATATCAATCTAGCAAACAATAACTAAAATACCAATCTAGCAAACAGTAACTTAAATACTAATCTAACAAACAACAACTACAAACGATCTAGCACACAACAACTCAAATACAGATCTAGCTAACATCAGCTAAAATAAAGTACCAATCTAGCAAACAACAGCTATAAACATAATGAGCTGTAATGATGATTGTATAACAGAAAAAACTTATTTTACTGCATGTTTTATGGTGCTAGGAGCACTCTCGTATATTACATGTTTCGATGCACAACAACCATCAAAGTCTGGTTGCCATGGTAACCATAATGCATTATCATCTTAAATGACATGGTCACTAATGCATTGAAAATAATCTATTATCGATGAATCATGCTTGGAATAAGCTTTGCCCTCCGTCCTCTACCAGTAACTGTTGAGAGCGCCTGCATGTAGTGATGTAGTGTTCACTGGTGATCACTATGGTGTTAATGTCAACTTTAATACTTAAATCTACAGGCTTCCCCGTAATCCTAAACCTTAATATGGCCACATGATATAGCCACTTATGTGGTCATATTCCTTATACTCTTGCTTTGGGTCAAACTAAAGTTAAATAGCTGCAAGGACTATTGACATTTACACAAAGCCAAATGTTTGTATTGCTTGCTTTCTCCGTATGAAAATTACCGTGTCATCGTTAATTAAAATGATTAGTTTGCAATATATCTGATGCATGCTAGCCTTATGCAAAATTTAAAAAAATTGGATAATTTGTTGTTTTTATGAACAAGGCTTATTTCTTTTGGTTGTTTGTGGGCATTGCTCAATGGAGTTGTGTTGTGTTTTTTACGTTTTCTTCTGCTTGGCTGGTTAAGTTGAGTGCTGCCTTCCCTGTCCGATTTCCTCATTTCTTTTTTTTGGAGCAGATGTATCGAAAAGTAATTATTTTAACTACAAACATTTTATTGTTGTGTATCCCTGAATTATTTCTGTCCAAATTTAGGGATCTGAGTTGTGAGAGGGCTGTATGAGAGACCGGATATTTTCATGTGACCCCTAATTTCCAAATTCCTCCCCTTATTATGATCCTCTGCGTGTCCGTTTGATGTGATCACATGCAATTATGTTCCTGGAAGTAACCCCAATATGTGTCCCCTAAAATTGGCTCTTATATGCATTATTATATTGTAACCCTGTGTCCGTTGCCTAAGCAAAGCGCTTAGAGCACCTTCATTCAGTTATCTCACATTCAATTAAATGCAAAAGACAAGGATTACTTCCCATGGAAAGTGCTACATAGCGCTTTGCTTAGGCATATGTATTTCTGCCATGAAGTGACCCACTTGTATCTACATCTCAGAGATGTTGTTACCCCATATGAATTCCAAAGCCGAAAATTCAAAGTGAAATTTTCAAGGCAAACCAATTCTTGGCAGGATAACAAATGAATATTTTGGAATACCACAATATCCTGTATAACTATAATAAATGATGTTTGTGTTCCTGCATCTGATGTTCGAATATTACATTATTTTGTCTCAAACATCATATCATTGCAACTTCATGTCTAGTAATTTGCATGTTATGTTTAGTTATTGATCATATTTTCCTGTGATACTGCAAAATCATTTAATTATTTGGACAAAATTTCGTGCTTTGGTTGAAAAAGACCATGTCGTGGGGACAAACTAAATTTTTAAGGATTTCGTATCCAGTAGTCATATACTATAGAATTCATTAATATTCGTGGGGATTTAATTTCTTGATTGAGATCATCCAAAAAATCCACGAAATTTAATCCCCTTCGAATATTAATGAGTTTACAGTACGCAAAGGCTACTGCACAATTTGTGATGGTCATGATTGTATTAAGTGCCAAACTTCTCAAAGTGGTTAGTTACTTTCCCTTGCATGCAGTGTATTCAGTCAAATATCCATGTACAGGAAACCTATTTACTTTCACGAATACTATTTTCTCATTTTGTCGATCTGTGGCAAATTCGCAACCTCAATTTTTTTAAGTCTTCCACAATGTCCATTTCAAGTGGTTATTTAATTTCGCAAATTTCTACCATTTGCGATCATTGTCCCCACCACAGCCGCCAAAACCATGTTTCTGTAGGTAGTCCAAAGACCAGGGGAGCTTAAGTTAAAATGTCAAAGGGTGGTTGAAGAATGTCTAAACTGCTGAAAACAAAAAAAACTCAAAAAAATGGTAACTGAACTTATATCAATATAAAGCTGAGAAAAGAGTACAGTTCTGACATGGAATTTATATTTTATAATCAATATTATACATAATATGAGTGTGGACTGGAAATGATAAATGCTGAGTGAACTTGGCAATGTTTATTGACGACTTGATATCTGAATATTTTACTGCTGAAAGATACTATCTAGGATCGGGGGAATTGAAAATCACCACACCAGTGCCTGCTGATTCGAAATTATATAAATTAATGTAACATTGTAAACTCTATGTCCATTGGTCCATATTTTAAAAACCCTGCTTTCATTGGACAATATTTGAAACCCATGTTTTTATTGGTCATCATTTTACCAAACCTGCTTTCTTTGGTCAATAGATTGCCAAAATGTGTTTTTTTTCATTGGTTAGAAATTCACACTGGTCAATATTTTGTAAGACCTGTTTTCATTGGTTAACATTTTTTAAAATATGTTTTCATTGGCTGTCCACATGTCACTCAACAGTTATTTTTATGGGAGATAATCCAGTCACAAAAATGGACTTAAAAGAATAAGAAACCTATTCAAAGGGAGATTATTTTTGATATTTGTCTCCAAAAAAATGAGATATTCTTAGACTGTTTCCATAGCTCAGTGGTTAGTGTGCTTAGCGCTTAATCTGGTGACCTGGGTTCAAATCTGATGGAGACACATATGTACGCCGGACATATTTCAGCAGAAAGCTGGCTGGCAAATAAAGGCTATGCTCTGCATTTCTTAGATATTCTAGCCCATCTCTTACTCGAATAATGGTAATATTGGACATAAAATTATTATATATTATAGTACTGGTAAAGCTTTTCCTAAAGCAACTTACATATGTAGGCAGGACATGATAGACTGTAGCCTTTTCCCAGAAAAAAAAACATAATTTACCAAACTTGAAATTCCTAGAAAGTATGATATTATTCTATCATAATGATATACAATAAAGTAATAAATAATTAATCCATCAAAGGTGAACAAAAAAGGTTTCCGAAAAGATCGATTGCATTCGAAATTGAATCTAGACCGTTTTATTTATTTCTAGCCTTTGTTTGTCTGATTGCCCTTACTTCTAAGACAATGTAAGTGGCTAAGTTTCACAATATGAAAAATGTTGCCATTTGTAGTTCCAAGAAAGTGGCTTAGATCTTAGACAGTGTGAAGTTTCTCAGTGAGAGAAATCTATATTTGTTTCACTTGCTAGTATGTTTTTGTTACATTGGAACCATTGTGAACGTCGATGCCCCAGAGCGGGCCCTGTACTTTACCAGGAAGAGACGAAATTGTAAACTAACTTTAAGGTGAAAAGCCAATGAAAAAGAGTTTTACAAATGACTGACCAATGAAAACATGTTTTACAAATGACTGACCAATGAAAAGACATTTTACAAATTACTGACCAATGAAAACATGTTTTACAAATGAATGACCAATTAAAACATGTTTTACAAATGACTGACCAATGAAAACATGTTTTACAAATGACTGAAAACACGTTTTACAAATGACTGAAAACACGTTTTACAAATGACTGAAAACATGTTTTATATACACCACACCAATGTAAACATGTTATTCTTACCAGTGACCAATGAATACTAGTTAACCAAACAATTAACCAAAACAAATTGACCAATAAAAACATGTTCAAATCATGTTACAAATAGCTGACAAATGAAAACATGTTTTACATACAGTTGACCAATGAAAACATGTTTTACAAACTTTTGACAAATGAAAAAAAAAGCACAAAAACCATGAAGTCCTGGTAAATGATTTTGCACATAACTGGTAACAGATTTAAATATTCTATTTCAGGTGAGCGGTGTAAATACAAACGACAAACATGGAGCAATTGTGATCCTGAAACCAACATGAAAACGATGACCAGACGACTGAAGCCAGGAAGTTCTACATCTTGTGAACCATTCCAAGTCATAGAGCGACCTTGTAGTAAAACTATGAAGAAAAAGAAGAAGAAGAAAGTGGTAACAGGTATATACTGGCTTATTTATCTCTTAAAAATCGCTTTTCAGGTCAGTCACTTGTTTACTAACCAGATCATCTCTACTGTCTGTTCAAAGTTAAATGATAACGGTTATAAAAACTAGCTCATCCATCAGGTAAACTATATTTATCTAGATTAAACTGTGTGTACCTGAGTTAAAGGTATTCACCGCTATTCTTTCGAATGGGATAATTCTGTCATTAGTATTGCTTATTGAATCTACTATATATGAATGTCACAAACACATTTGTTAATGTTGTTTAAAGTCGTTTAACTGATACAGCCATTTGTTGTGGTCATTCAGCTATTCTTCCTGAATAGACCACAAGGTTTTTTAACATGTTCATTGAATCCCATTAATACTCACACAAGACTATCTGCTGGTGGGGAACACTGAAAAGTATTTCTGAAATTTCTAGGGCCCAGGTTGGTTTTCAAACCTGGGAGCTCTGAATACATGTATGTCATCAAAGGCGATATCCACCTGGCCACCACTACATCCATGTATTAAATATAATAATTTATATCATAGATGCATGCATACATGCCAGATCTCCTGCATCATGCAGGAGCAAATTTGTCAAATCTTACGCATTTCTCGGAATATGGGAACATTTTTGTTTACATGATGAAATTGATAACCAATATTAATTTAAATAGCTTCATGAAGCATGCATGATAATGTCCTACAGGTAAAATAGATGAAAACTGCATGATTGTTGTCTTCGTTTATTTCGTTTAAAATTTGAGCAAGAAAAATCTCCTGCATTTCATTGAAATCTCCTGCATTTCCTTCACCAATCTCCTACATAGGATTCAAGAAAATATGGCATGTATGTACATGCTTGTGAACTTCAACTTAATAATGGCAAGTTGAAAAGGGTAAAGATATTAATAAATATTAAAGGGAAAAAATGTTCCGATATATGATGCCACCATGAACTGTAACAGTCACAGAAGTAAGAGCATAACAATGGATGGAAACAAAATAATAATGCATCATAAAACCCAATTATGAATAGTTCCCATGACACTCATGAAGTCTGCTCCGTCCTGGCTGCTATAATGCTACATTCCCAATGTGTGCATTTATGTATTGCAAATTTATATATATACAATGGACCAGAAGTACAAGTTCCCAGAAATTTCGTAATTTTTTTATCTTTCGCTGTATTGGCAAACATGGTTCCCCATTGGTTAGATCGGTTCCCAAGCGTGTTATATAAATCTATTAGATTTTCATGTTTCGCAGACAAAATGTCAGTGTATAGGTCTAAAACATTTATTTAGTCGGTGTAGGGTCGAACTCTTATGTCAGAGATATTATTTTAGAACCTTTCCTGAATAATGTATATACTGGCGTGGTGTACTTTCCCTGAGTATGAATTTACATAACATAGACTAATGATTCATACCCACCATGCGAAATTATGGTCAGAATTATATATAAATCATTGAAGTTTTTTGGAATACTGAATTTTCCTCAGGGGCTATCTAACAATTCAGTTGTTAAAGTGTTCCAGATTATCCTCAAGAAGAGGATTGCAAAGCGATATACTGCATGCAGTTTCCTTAATTTTAATCCAAACTATAACACATTTTTGATAGTATTTACTAATAAAAATTTCCAAATAACCAGCAGGCAGCAGCCTCTCCACATGTGGTGGAAATTCAACATTTTTTTGGCATTTTTTTTAAGTGTTTGATCTGCCAAGACTGAGAATGTCATTGTATGGAGTTAACTTCTTTTAACTTCTTTTAACTTCGTTTGGATCCAATTTTCTTGAAACTTCAAACTGTTGATCATGGTAATACAGAGCAGTGTGTGACTTCATTTCTCAGCTGATGACATTCAAGATGCTCTTGCTACTGGTCATTTCTAATGGTGGTTTTCCTAGTTATTATAGGCTGTCCTTATGATTCCTGTTATAAATCTTAGAGTGCACATTTAAAGCACTTTTCATAAGCTGCTTCATATGCTTCAAATTGGCATATACACTAGTATTTGTAAAGTGATCTTACTCAACAAGTCATAGGATTGGATTACCCTGCCACATTTAAAAAAATATTTTTTATCATTATCACTAATTTATGTAAACAAGTAAAATACATAATTTAAAATGGTCCAAGTCCAGTTGGCTTCATTTGCTATATAATTATTCGCCAATCCACATGTACTTCACTCCACCAGCCGGTTCTCACGTTTTACTATGCATCCTTTAATACTTAAAATATGTTTGACATATGGCTGTTCAATGTCATGTCTTCTGGTTATATGCTTGATCTTTATGTGTGTATCAACCTGGCTTTATTTCCTTTTTCCTGTCATTTTTATGATGTGTTTTTTTGTTCTCGGCTCTTTCTGCTGGAATAGCAGCTTTTCCTGTGTAATTTATTATTATCTTTGTCTAACAGAGTACTAGAGTAGCCTAAGAACTTAATGGAGATGATCTGCTTCCCTGTGAGGACCATATATCAACACATTCTCCATTTACTGTAAAATCATTAATTTTCGTGGGGGATTAGATTTCATGGATTTCGTGATTCACCTTCAACCACAAAATCGAATCCCATCGAACAATTATTTTATATTACCTGAAATGCATAATCCACGATTTAACGTCCCATAGAAATGGTCTTTTTTACCACGAAATTTTGACCCATCGAAATTAAATGATTTTACAGTATTTGGAAGAAACTACCTAGTAACTCCAAAGTACATAAATGCTGAGCTACTGAGTAGCCTTTATTTGGCATTCAGCTTTCTGCTGAAACATGGCAGGCATATGAGTGTCACCACCCAGATTTGAACCTAGGTCGCCAGATTAGACAACAAGCATGCTGACAACCAAGCTACTGCATGAGGCACTCATAAAAAGACATGATTATTGTATAAATACTCAATATTTCTTTGAACCCAAAACTGAAACTTTATTCTTAATACACAGTACAACTGTAATAATAATATTTGATTCCTGAAATTGGAACATTTCAATAATTCTATTGACATTTCAATATTGTAGACTGGAGTTTTATATTCTAGGCTTTGAGGGCAAATGCTGGTGAACTTTTCAGTCAATTTTGTTATTTTTTTTGTGTTTGTTCCATTAAATCATTGTCACCTGGGATGGGAATTGTTTGGAGTAGAAATTTAAATCTACTTTATAAAACTTGCAACTTATTGATTTTATAATCAATCCTCTTGCGAAAGGCGACAAATCTGAACAAAATTTGCAGTAATTTCCAACATATTTTGCATTCAAAATTCTGTCAACCCTATTCAACCCTCATTTTCATCCGATTGCACGACATTAAAATTTTGTGAAGACTGAAAAAGTACCTATTATTAGCACTGTAGGTTTACGAAAATGTGGATGCTACACCTGAGCCACCTTGCTTTATTCCGAATGATCAAAACAATTATTTATATATTTTGAATATAATGTTAAGATTTGCCTTAAACAATTGCTGGAATCTCCAAAGATGGGAAGTGAATAAATTGTAAGATTCATGTAGATCATATTTATTTAGGGAATCAAAACCATTGATATTGTAGAACCAAAACCATTGATATTGTAGAATCAAAACCATTGATATTGTAGAATCAAAATCATTGATATTGTAGAATCAAAATCATTGATATTGTAGAATCAAAATCATTGATATTGTAGAGCCAAAACCATTGATATTGTAGAATCATAACCATTGATATTGTAGAATCAAAACCATTGATATTGTAGAGACAAAACCATTTGATATTTAAGAACCAAATCCATTGATATTGAAGTGTCAAAACCATTGATATTGAAGAACCAAAACCATTGATATTGTAGAATGAAACCCATTGTTATTTGAGAACGAAAACAATAGGTATTGGTGAACTAAAACCATTGATATTGAAGAACCAAAACCATTGATATTGAAGAACCAAAACCATTGATATTAAAGAATGAAACCCATTATTATTGGAGAGTCAAAACCATTGATATTGGAGAACCAAATCCATTGATATTGAAAAGCCGAACCATTGATATTGGAGAGCCAAAACCGGTCGATATTGAAAAACCATTGATATTAAAAAAATTAAAATCATTGATAATGGAGAGTCAAATCCATTTATATTGGAGAACCAAAACCATTGAAGAACAAAAACCATTGATATTGGAGAACCTAAAACATGCAAAATGTATGAGAGAAAACAAGAATTAATCTACCATTTGAGAATAGAAGTTTAGAATAAATTACTCATCAATTTCATGAAGAGTTTCATGAAGAGTTTCATCATTGTACTGAAGGAATAGTCAGCATGGCATCTCTGATGATGTTACATATAACTCTTAACATAATCTATTACTGTATTATGTGATCAATTTAAATTTTTTGTGGATTTTTATTTGCAGGCTTTGTAAATCGGTGATTATTCACAATGGTTTAATTTTCGTTATTATAAGAGAATTAAGTTTCTTACAAATTCATTGATGGATCTGCATAAACATATTTTTAACATGAAACATTAGACTGCAATTTCATAAAAAATCTTTTTTGGAAATTAAACATTTATTAAAATGTGTGAATTAAAGATCACATGCATATTATCAAACAGCAAGGCATTACCAATCGTTTTTTATGTTTTGCATTGTCATGCACCTCAAGTCAACTTTCCAATAAAAAAACCTTCGAAAAACAAATGTTCATGCACATATTGTTTCACTTGCATTTCAAACAGACACCATTACTAAGAATATATTTACTGACTTGTTCAATGTCTAAACTACTCCATTTGACAGGATTTGCCACTCAGATGCGTAAATGCAACTATATGGATCAAAGTGAGGCAGTGTTTTTTAAAATCTGCTTTGTTTTTGTTTTTTAATAGGTAGCTAGGTATCAGGAAGCCTAACCTGATGCTTAACATAAAAGCTACATTTTGTATTTGGCATTATTACCAAATCTGGAACGATCTCTGCTCTTGCACAATGTCTGTTGAAGTGAACCGGAATAAACAAACGACATTCAGAATGCTTTGATGTCTATATAATCGACATCCATTGTGCATATATTATCACTCACATCTATTCAATTCTGTTCTATTCTATTCTGTTCTATTCCCTGATGGATGATATTTGCCATACAAGGTACAAAGAACTAACTACAAACTGTAAATTACTATGTATTGAATTGCCCTAGTAAGGTGTTAGTCTATTTCCCTAGATATTTATTGTCAATTATCCAATGTAATGTTAGTGTCTATCATGTTTACTAATGGAACGCTTTATGATGCCGTGGGTTGTTGTTGGTTACCATGCGGTCAGATACCACTGTTTAGTGTTTCTATATTGGAGAGCTTTTGTGACCTCCTGACTGATTGTCAAATTTAAGTACCGGTATGATTGGTCTAATTACTACATGCATCGTTTGGCTGTCCGAGTACTCGGTGTTGACTTACAAACAACCTGTCATTATCAAGCTTCAGACACACACAATTTGGACATTATTGCTAATGATCTGCAGAAAGTATTTATATAGAACTAAATGATCTAAAAAGGGCTTACAACAACCAAAATATTGCGTCTCCAAACTATTTATATTGCTGGCTAATAATGACTTAACGACCTTGTTAAAGACTGATACATATTTGAAATCTCCATCATAAGGTGGTTCTTATGAGCCTATTTTCATGAAATCGGAACTTGCCATGTTGACCAAAATGAAGCTGTCAAAGTTGGTTTTTCCATAAGTAAAGAGTAAATTTCACACCGTTTTTTTCTTGTTGTCTCAAAATATTGATTTTGTAGTTACGACCTTCTCATTCTAAGCCAGCGATATAAGGCCTCTGTAGAGCAACAACCTTTAAACAATGGCCAATATTTGCAACTCCCAAAAGGTGTAATTGCTCTAGCTCTACAGACATTGAACTGTATTGATATTTAATTACGAGAAACAAGCTTTTTTGTTGCCAGATGGTCTCTCAAAATGTTTGTAAGAAACAATGTCTAAGTTTGCCTTAATGTTATAAGAACCGGCTTATAAACAGGTGACTAGACAAAATACATTGTATAGAATTAACTTGGTGGGAAGTATACTTGTGAAACAATGAATATGATGTACACATGGTATTGTTTATTCCCAGAACTGTCTGTATATGGTAAAATATCTCATTTAAGAGTACATTGTATTAAAATCTTCTCATTTACCATAATAAATTTCTTTTGTTGTTCATGGAACCTTTCTGCCGAGGCTATTTTTGATTACAAGGGTAATGTCCTCCGATTGTAATGTAATTTTGAGAATGGGATCTGGGGCTGCACTTATAAAGCATCTTAAGTTAAGAATATCTCTTAAAATTGTCTTATCTTTAGTTTTTACTTAAATTTCAACTTAAGTTGTGAACAAAAATACGGCCCCAGACCAACTTTTTAATTCATTGGGGTCCAAACAGCTGTATTGCTCTCAGGGTTCAAAAAAATCCAAACAACTTTTTTGCTCTATAAGGTTCCGAACAGCTATTTTGCTCTTCATGGGTTCAAACAGCTATTTTGCTCTTCATGGGTTCAAACAGCTTTTTTGCTCTTCATGGGTTCAAACAGCTATTTTGCTCTTCAGGGGTTCGATCATGTATATTTCTCTTAGGGATACAAACAGCTTTTTAGGGGTTCAAGATGCAAAAACAAATCATGAACAAATGACATAAGAAGATAGCCGCTGTTCCTGATTTGCCCTATCAGAAACTTGGTTAACACATAAAGTTGTGTAAAAACTGGCCTAGCTAGCTATGCTTCAAAGTGATGGTTCCAATTCAAAGTTTATATTGAACAATATGGAAAAATGAGCTGACTTTATTGGAATTTGTTCTTCTTTTTGGAATTTTCTGAATTGATCTGATTTGCCCCTTTAGAACTATCATAAGAAAACATGTGGCTGCTATGTATAAGGTGGTATATTCTATTTGTTACCATGTGTCTGTAAATGTGATCATATATTCATAATGATGAAGACTACAACTCATAATAATATTGTTTGTATATCACCTTTGGGAGATTAGCCTGTGGTCTTTTCTATGATTAACTTAACAAAACTCATTTGTTTGCATATTTACTATGAGTTTTATGCCATTTTTTGTCAGTCTCTTTACCAGGTTTGCCATGGCAACAAACACTGTTGCCATGGCTATTATGTTCAGTGTTATTGATACTTACGAAGCTAACAGTTAACCTGGCTATCCTTCCTTGAATTTATGACCCCTCTAAGATACGGTAATGGTAGGCATCATTTTGTCCGTCTGTTCCATCCTCCGTCTGCAAGTACTCCTACATTTCTTATGGGATTTGACAGAATTTTCCAATAATACTTACTTTGAGGAGCTACAGCCCATATTGTCAGGATTTTGTGAGTCAACGGTTTTTGTCTGAGTTCTGGCCCTTTGTTGATTTTTTACATGCTAGCATTATCTTCCCTATGGCTGTCTATGACTGTTTCACCAGAACCAACTTGTGTATTGTATGACTGTAGCCATGTCACAGACAATCATAACCTGGCCAATAGAATCCCCAGAAACTCGAAACATGAGTTGTTCAATTTTCTACGGGTGGCTGAATGGCTGAATTGCTGAAACTCAACTTATATTTTTGGTACCTTATGTTAATGAAGGTTTAACATGTTTGTTTGTTTTAGGATGTAAATACAGACGTGGTGATTGGAGTGAATGTGATGGCACCACTAATATTAAAACCATGGTGAAAGTGTTAAAGAGAGGTAATCCTAGCGAATGTGAAGCAACACAGAAGATAGAGAAAATCTGCAAACGACAACATAAAGGATTGAGAAGTAAGTCTGTTTTTGTTAGTGTTGTTGCTACTGTTGCTGCTGCTGCTGCTGTTGTTGTTGTTGTTGCTGCTGCTGTTGCTTCTGCTGTTGTTGTTGTTGTTAGCAGGCAAAGTTTGCTTGTCAACTTTCCTTGTCAGTTTTGAAGGAGGGGATTTGTGTTGTATGCCTTGGTATTTGTAGTGGTGGGCTTTGTTCTCTTCAATTTATATGACAGGCAGGATTGCATCATGACAGAAGAGTTTGCTACCTATTCCAAGAAAATATTTAAGTTATTGCTTAGCTTAATTGGTTGCTTTTGAAATTATGATACATATTAACTGCAATTATAGTCTTTAAGTGTCATTTCCTTACAGAAACTGTGTTTTTATTGCTAAATTAGTATGCTTTAGGTGATTTTCATATGAAATAACCATTGAGAACCTGCAATTTTGAATTTTGTCTACCTTTAAGCATGTTATTTATTACTTAAAATTTTAGTTAAGCTGCTTATTACATTAAATCACTATTTTCTGTTAAAAGCTGTATTAAAGTGGCTTCTCAATGAGATAAAACATAATACATTGAAGTCATTTACTCCACAAAAAAGATACTTGTATAACAATAGACTTACAGCTTAGCAATAACTTTAAGTTTTTTCGTGGAATTGGGGCCTGCTGTTTGGAGGATTTTTGGCTGGCCTTTACACCAGCATTACCTCTGGGTTTGCAAAAAATTACTACATTTCAACCTCTCCAAATCGAACTCTCCCTACTGCACCTACGACTCTTTAGCAATTTGTTTCAGAAGTAACTACTAGTATTCCCTATCATTTTACCTTGCCCTAGCAATAGCCTCTGTACAACCACCAAACTTTGTGGTTTGTGACTGGTGTTGCTCTAGAGAAGTTTTACTGCAATAGCAAATCACACTCAAGAATCAGCCAGCAGAACATGTTCTGCGCAAAAGAGAACAGTGCACAAAAGGCATTGGGTTTATTATGAAATGTTTTCTCTTATTGTGTTTAAGTTTGGGTCATAAATCATCTAGATGGCACAATCTATCAAATACGGTGATAAAACATATCCAGGCTACATATTGGTATCGGTTAGAATTAAGTCAACCAATCATGCGATAGTGTATGCTGAAGCAGGGTTATATTGCTCCTAAACTAGACATGGTTTAAACTTACTACATTCGTATCGTTCTCATAAAATTAACCAATCATGTGATATTGTATGCTTGATACAATCCTGATGCCCCTAAACTGGACATTGTTTAATGACCATGAGAGGATATCTCTCCTTAAACTAGACAATGATTATTGACCTTTGAGCAACATGTCTCTGAACTAGGCAAAGGTTAATGTATGATCGTAATAAATTCGCACAAAATTTGGACACACCATTTGAATATTGTTAATAGATTTTGGAAAGAGCCAAAATTTCAGGATAGTCAAAAGACATCACATAGTAGTATTTTTATAGGTGATAATTTCTTACTTCCTGGTGCCATGACAGTATCTGCAATGAAGGAAGTGGTCTATCTCAGGTCATCAACATCTCTGTAATTTTCTGATGGAGGGTTGTCTCTTGAGCCCACTTCACATCTCGCTCCTGATCATGATGTTTGCATCTCTGGTGGATGTGTTCAGCTGTCTGGTCTTCTGTGCCACACGGACAGCTAGGTCGGTGACAGGGCCAGTCGGTACTTCTTGTGCATGCGTGCATTGAGTCAGTTGTGTCCCGATTGTAGTCAGACCGTTACTACTTGTTCAGATATTAGGTGATGAAAGGCAACCAACAAGAAAACTAGGTCACATTTGTCTTCTGTAGGCAATGCGTCTGAAACTGGTGTCGGTTGCCGAAGCAAAGCGATACCATGCGCCTTCATTCAGTTACCTCCTGTTCAATTAAATATAAAAGGCATGTATTACCTCTGGTGGAAAGTGCTAGTAGTGCATTGGACCGCAATGGACAGCTGTTATTGTCCTAATACAGCCAAAAGCAGAAGTTAGACAAATTTCCAAGTAAACATTATTATGTAACCTGGAGAATTGCCACAATCATATATTATTTGCTTTACAGATCTTTTTCAACAATAATCAAACCCTTTCTAGACTCCATATATCTAAAGCATTTCTCAGAAATTTTGTGTTTGTAAATTTGGTATTTTATTTTGCTTTATAGATCTTTTCAACTATAATCAAGCCCTTTTGGTCCAGACATAATATTTGTAAAGCATTTCGCAGAAATATTGTGTTTGGAGAGTATGTTGATAACAATTGATATTTTCCGGAAGAATAAACGACAACAGAATCTTTCATTTACTGTAAACTTTTGAAAATGTACACATAACTTGGAATTGTTTGGAAATAATCCTTGTTTGTATGATGATCTTATGTTATTGTGCTGTGGAGGGGGACTATGCACTTATAGTTCTTGAAAAGAGCATTTTCGACATAATTCCTGGCAGACTCACTACATTTTAAAAGGCTCAACTTTGGTCTTGCACAAAGTTTGAAAACTGTCATTTTATGGCATACATATTCCAGTTAACCTAAAAATGAAAAAAAACTATAACTTGACCAGATTTAGTAGGCACCCTGGACATATTCCGTGCATGTTTCGGACAAAGTCGGTGCAAAAATAAACAAGTATTTCTGTTAAGTACCGACTAATCTTACGGAAAATAATACATGCTTCCGAAGTTTAATGAGTGCGTACTAAATCTGGTCAAGCTATATGGCTTAGCGTCAATGTCACACGACATATACTGTTTTTCAGGTAATTGTAAATACAGAAAGACAGAGAAATGGGGCCCATGTGATCCAGCTACGGGGCTGAAATCTCGACAAACAATCTTGAAGAAAGGTGATCCCAAAGTATGTCCCCCTAAACAAGTTATGACCAAACAGTGTAAGAAGAAAAACAAGGAAAAGCGAAAAAAAGTGAAAAAAGGTAGGTATATATCATTTATGTATTGTGTATACTGCCAAGGGAGATGATTCCGGACAGGAGAAGTTCCGGACAAACGGTCGTAGACGGTTTATTTAGTTAAATAATTCATTGATATTGGTATCAAATCACTCAGGTGCGTATTTAAAGGAAATCTGGAAGAAAAAAAATCAAATTGTTTCGATTTTCGGCCGGTAAACAAGATACAGTATGGATTGGAATTTAACCTGTCATGAGCGCCCCCTGGGTTGAAAACATGTGCGTCATGTGTTGTCATGTCGTAAATATTGACATATTTTTGCATGATTGTGAAGAAGGAACCCTGTTCTAAATATTTCCTGGTAATATGTTTCTAAATATTCGTCGCGGAATATTCGAAGCTGACTGTCCGGTATATCTACGGTAATATCGTTGAAAATAGCACAAAAGTGCCCCTTTTCAGGCCCCAATATTTTGCTGTTCACGTGACGTCATTTTTTGGGAAACCTATTTTTAGCAAAGATCCTGAACCAAGGTATTTGTAAACACAAAAAAATCTGAGAAAAAATCTATTTTTAACTCCAGGGGAAGCTTTTTATGCGATTTCTGTCCGGAACCTTCTCCTTTGCCAGTAGGTGTACTACAAACGAAATCATGTGCAATGCCAAACTTTCTTGCAGATTATTGATATTATGCCTCATATTTAAAGAAGCTGGTAAAATATTCATGCATTATGGTTGAGGACCATGCAAGTTACATTTTTCCAGCTATAATATGGTAAAAAGTTTTAACACTGACTATAGTGATATAGAGGTAGGACGGGCTCTATGGGATCAAGAGGTCCCAGTTCAATCCCTGTCTGGACCACTGGTTAATTTTTCGGAGCAGAAATTACCCACATGCTCCACTCCACCAAGGTGTAAATTGGTACCTGTAAGGGCAGTGTCTATTCCTGGGCACCCCTGGGCGCCCTTTGGCTACCACACCCACAGGAAAAAAAATTTCCCCCAGGTAGACATGAATGTAGGTTTCTATAGGTATCCCAATTGCCAGGAGAAGTCAAAATGTCAAAAGGCACTTGAGTGGCTTAACAGCTGACAAAAGCCTTAGAAAATTGGTAACTTAACTTAGAAAAGTGAACCTATCTATAGGTGAATATTGAACACATGTAGCTATACTGGGATTTACTCTACAAACTATATTGATAAAAGAACAAATACATGCATAACCTAGATATTTAACTATATCTATAGGTTATGCCTCATTGGGAGCGTATTACTGCTACTTCTACGATATGTAGCATAAAGGGGACTATAAACAATACTTCTACAACATGTCTGACGAGTTTTATGTGACGTTTGATGCCAGACATGACTCCTATGCCTAGGAATCTGAGACTATTTTCCCCAGCATTAGAGATGGAATTAAGACAACAAAATTGGCAGTTTGTCTTATTCCCCTGGGAGCCTCTTGTTGTTGATCCAACCATCATTTAGCGCATCTGATCAATATGTATTGACATAAACGCAATTCAATGACTTCTGTCGATTCAATGAATAATACTAATGAGGGAACTATCCCATTCGAAAGAATTGCGGGGATTATCGTTAACTCGGGTAAACCCAGTTTAACCTAGATAAACATAGTTTACCTGATGGACGAGCTAATGTTTACAACCGTCATCAATTAGCTTTCAATAGACTATGGTCTTTTATTTCAGTATGCTTACCAGGAACTATCTCAATTTGTCCCTTTGGTGCAACAAAGTTGTAATGCAGTGAAAAAAGTATTTAGTGCAATAGACCATATTGAAAATTGGTATATTACCAAATATGTTATCTACTATAAATAAAGTCGTTACTTACTTACTTACATTATTGCTGCACCAAATGGACACATTATGTAGATTCCTAATTGACGGTACAATAATGAAAACACTAAAATCGTTGGCTTTGAATGAGGAGGTCGTAAGTACAAAACGGATATTTTGAGAAAACAAGAAAAAACGACCCGAAAATGACTCTTTACTTATGGTAAAACAAGTTGTTTCAACTTCAGTTTGGTCAATGTGACAAGTTTCGATTGTCATGAAAATTGGCTCATAAGAAGCAACTTGTGATTTTAAATATGAATCAGTCTTATAAGGTTGTTAGTACTACTTACAACCTTCTCATTCCAAGCCAGCGATATCTAGGTTTGAAGTATCACTGCATGTGTCCTATAGCTATTGACCTCCTCATGGTAGCGCTTGACCAGACTATGAAGAGAATCATTTCACACTTTGCCCGACATTGCCCCATTATAAGTGTCCTTCCATCACGCAGCTTCAGAGTGTCTTTCAAAGATGGTGTATGTTTACTAGAGTTAAGGTGCTAAGTTTATCTGGTCCTTAACCTGTATGCATGAATATATTACAAGCTTCATACTGTACACCATATAATTATTTTGCGCAATTTAATTTTGCAGAGTACGCAAGTGGTAGAAGTTCGCAAAATTTAGCAGTCGCAAATTTGTTCAAAACATTGATTGAGCGTCTTCATGATTTGCCTGGATAATGAAAACATATAAAAGGGGTTTAAATCTTATTGTCTAGAATCTAGACTTGATATTGACTGTTAAATTATGCTAATTAAAAGGTCAGGATCGTGTCAAATTTCCCAAGCTATACTAAAAGCTTAGTAAAGCTAAGTACTATGCAAGTGTCTAAGTATTGAGTTTGTCCACTAATGGCTCTGGTTACAATTGATTTGTACTGTCCCCAAGTACTCCAATTATACCACAAGTCTTATATTTCCGTTACCAACAATAAGCCTTTGTCACCATCATTCATGAACCATCTTTTGACCTTCCACTTTATATGACATTCTTCATTGTATTAAATACAGCCTTGGGTTCAAGGTATAATCACATGGTGAAACGTGTGTAATGGTTTCTGGTTTCGTAACGTTTTCGTGACATTTTCATAACGTTTCATACCAGTTAGGATAAAAATCCAGTGACGCAGTGGAGCAATCCACTAGTACGGTGTAAAAATAAGTATAAAGGAATATACTAACAGTTCACTACCAAACTAAACTCTACCTTTTTAAGCAATGGTTTTAATCTTTTGGGTACACATAAATGATGACGTCACTGTCACCATATCCTAACTGGACTGTACAAAACATTAAGAAACGTTGCAAAGTTCCATTATGTGATTCTACCTTGAACGCAGGGCAGTTTGACAGAATTTACTTGGGTGCAGTATTCAATATTGATCTTACTTGACTTACTGATAAGGACAACCAATCATATCACACCATATTAAACTCTTGGTCAGTAACAGGCAATATGATTGGCTATCCTCATTCTCCAATTTAAATAAGATCAATATTGAATACCACCCCAGATCATCTAGACTAACCAAAATCCCTAAAATTCAGAAAAGACTTTGTGGATAACCTTCGCCTGTTGTTATGACATGTCTGAATACAAAAGTACTTATTTTATGAAAATGCTTGCGGGTGATTAACGAAGCAAGTTCAGGGTATATACTAATTATCTAGTCAATTACGTCAAACTGTAAGGTTGGGTGTAGAATTAACTGTAAAACTATAATTATTTTTCATGAATATTCATGAGTCTACAGAGACTTTACTGATGCCTTCATTTGAATATCATAAATATACTTAACCTTTATGTAACATGTTTTTTCATTGGTTGAAATGATATGGTGATTTACCTAGTCTGCTATTTCATTGGTTGAATTGATATGGTGCTTTACCTAACTTGTTATTTCAATGGTTGAATCGATATTGTGCATTATCTAATCTGTTATTTCATTGGTTGAATTGATATGGTACGTTATCTAACCTGTTTTTTCATTGGTTGAATTGATATGATGCCTTATCTAACCTGTTTTTTCATTGGTTAAATTGATATGATGTTTAACTTATCTTGTTATTCCATCGGTTGAATTGATATGACGTTTGAGCCCCTTGCATAGCCAAGGCTATGCAGTTAGTTTTGGAAGCCCTTTACTACCTCTATGCAACGACATGCTACCAGCGAGCTTGTTTGATGATAGCGGACTGATTCTTAACACTTTGCTAGGCGAGCACTACCAAGCGCTTTTCTATGAAATGGACCGCTTCGGTAGGCAGGCTTTGCTGTGCAACAGTCTGCTAGCCGCGAGCGCTCACTGGTAGCATCAGTCTACTAGCCGCGAGCGCTCGCTGGTAGCATATGAATTTTTCACCTCGTTCACGCAAGCCGTTTCTTAAGATAGCACTACCCAGTGCTTGATAGCGCCTTGCTTTTGCCACTGCCTCCTTGTTTCAATGAACGAAAATTGTTTTTGCTTGTTACCCTAACTAAGTATTTGTTTGGTTGAACTGTTATTCACTTCATTATTACATACAGCGTAATGAATTGTTTCATTAATAATTCATGAGTATACAATGAAGGCTAGTTAAGTATCCCAGAGATGGTAATAATGCAGTTTCTATGGTAACAAGTAAATGTGGAGATGACATGTGTTGATGATGAACTAGAATATGGTTGGTTTGATGATTTGTGTCCTAAAACTATGTCCTAAGATACACATTTATGTAACTAAGAATTACACACCACCTTGGTCCAGTGGTTAGCCTAGGGTGCTGGCTTTGTAATCCAAGTTGTGTCAATGCAAGCTAAATCTCATATCCAATAATGCCAGTTAATGTAAAAAATAATAATGTTTAAGCTAATTTTTACGCAAGGCCCAGGGCTCAAAGTTGAGTTTTCCTATGATACAATAAAATTGAAAAGCTCAAACTTCAGATTTGTCTCAAACTCAGACTTGAGTAAAAACTATTTGAGTTGAGATTTGTACTTAAAATGATGCTGGAGATTGGTGCTTGGCATCCCATATTGTGTTGTATGATAATATTTATTGCAGGTTGTCAATATGAGAAATCACAATGGGGGCCATGTGATGCCTCCACCAATATGGTGAAGAGAACATTGAACTTAAAAGAAGGGGACCCAGCTAGGTGCAACGCTACAAAGTTACAGGTGAAGAAATGCAAGAATCGACATCTCAGACCACATAGTAGGTTTCTGTAATTATTCAACTTTAGTCTTGTTGAAAAAATTTAATATTTTTTGTTCGTCTGCATTCGATCTACCTGCCAATATCAGTATGTTCAATTATGTGTTATTTCAGTATGTGTTTAAGCCTGCATTATTTTGGTATGTTCAAACATATTTGTTACTTTGCTAGGTATGTTCAAACATGTATTATTTCAGTATGTTCAAACATGTATTTGAATCATGCATATATTCAAATATTCGGTATATTTCAGAATGATCAAACATGTACAAATTTTCAGTGTGATCAAACACAACATGTTCAAACATGTATCAGGATATATGTTCAAGCATGTATCATACATATACTAGTTCTATGTTTAAACATATTTGTATTATTTGAGTATGTTTAAACATTATTTTCAGTATGTTTAAATATGTGTGTATATTTCAGTATGTAAATATAAGCGTACAACGTGGGAAGAGTGTGATTCAGTTACAAACATGCGTGTAATGATTAAAACGTTAAAACGTGGCGACCCATCACAATGTGAACCTACACAATCTATAGAACGCAAATGTAAAGGGAAAAAGAAAAAGATAATGAATGGTAAATAAAATTGTAAAATATCTAACCAGCTGTTTTCAGCAACTCACTCCTTAATATTGTACAGCAGGTGTTTTTCGTGGTCACTTTATTTCTGCCTTATTCAAAAATCATGAATGCAGTGTATTTCGAAATACACATTTATGTACATGTACCTGAAAAATCACTTAAAAATTTGCCAACTGTTTTCCTTCAGCTATTTCTAAGCAAAATTTGAAAAAAAGTGAATACTGTAAAATTATTAATTTTTGGGGGGGATTAAATTTCATGGATTTCGTGGTTCACCTTGAACAATAATTTTGACCCTTTTTAGCTCACCTGTCACAAAGTGACAGAGTGAGCTTTTGTGATCACTCTTCGTCCGTCGTCCGTCCGTCCGTCCGTCTGTCTGTCAACAATTGGGTTGTGTCCTCTCTAGCGGTCACAATTTTGGCCTAATCTTTATGAAACTTGGTCACAATGATCATCTTAACAAAATCTAGGTCAAGTTCGATATTGGGTCATCTGAGGTCAAAAATTAGGCTACTAGGTCAAGTAATAGAAAAAGCTTGTTTTTCATTCTATCAAAGGGAGTGTACTCTGTAATTATACTGGTTGTGATCATGTAAGAGTTGTCTCTCTTACTATATTTTAGTTGTAGAACTACAAATGTGTACTTGTTAGCAGCTTTGAGGCTTTAATTTAAATTAAATGCAGAATGTGGATATTAGGGTTATCATCGTTTACAGTGATTGTATGTTTACAAACTATTAAACAATTATTAAGCTGTAATTATAGTCTTATGCAACCTTACTAATCGTTTTACATAGACTTATATAGGGAAAACATATAAAAATCTTCTTCTCTAAAACTACAATGCCTAGAGCTTTGATATTTGGTATGTAGCATCATCTAGTGGTCCCCTACCAAGATTGTTCAAATTATGGCTCTGGGGTCAAAATTGGCCCCGCCCCGGGGGTCACCGTTTTACATAGACTTATATAGGGAAAACATATAAAAATCTTCTTCTCTAAAACTACAATGCCTACAGCTTTGATATTTGGTATGTAGCATCATCTAGTGGTCCCCTACCAAGATTGTTCATATTATGCCCCTGGGGTCAAAATTGGCCCCGCCCCGGGGGTCACCGTTTTACATAGACTTATATAGGGAAAACTTATCAAAATCTTCTACTCTAAAACTACAATGCCTAGAGCTTTGATATTTGGTATGTAGCATCATCTAGTGGTCCCCTACCAAGATTGTTCATATTATGCCCCTGAGGTCAAAATTGGCCCCGCCCCGGGGGTTACCGTTTTACATAGACTTATATAGGGAAAACATATAAAAATCTTCTTCTCTAAAACTACAATGCCTAGAGCTTTGATATTTGGTATGTAGCATCATCTAGTGGTCCCCTACAAAGATTGTTCATATTATGCCCCTGAGGTCAAAATGGCCCCGCCCCGGGGGTCACCGTTTTACATAGACTTATATAGGGAAAACATATAAAAATCTTCTTCTCTATAACTACAATGCCTAGAGCTTTGATATATGGTATGTAGCACCATCTAGTGGTCCCCTACCAAGATTGTTCAAATTATGCCCCTGAGGTCAAAATTGACCCCGCCCCGGGGGTCACCAGTTTCTATATTTACGCTCTACCTTTGTTAGTCTAAATTGTGCAGGGCTTCATTTATAATCAGGTGAGCGATATAGGGCCATCATGGCCCTCTTGTTATTTATTACATGACATGCAAAGTCCACGAATTAATGTCTCATCTAAATGGTCCTTTTTACCAAACCACAAAATTTTGTGCCATCGAAATTAGATGATTTTATAGTATACATTTGTATTTAAATTCATTAAATTTATTTTGACAGTAACTACAATGGAGCATTTCTGTTTTCTTAAGTTGTCTCTATAATAAAGTAGACATGAATTCTGATAAGATTCAGTGTGATCTATGTACAATTTTATTATATGTAATTTATTATAATTTCTGTTCTGTAGATAAGGAAGTTGGTGGAAAAATACACAATTATAGTTAACTTTGAATATCGTGTAGATTCATTAAGTTTCAGCATGAAATGAACTTGTTCGCCTACACCGATAGGGGCGTTACCACACATTTGTAGCATCACTTCTGTAAATTTACTGAGAAATGACGAGCTTATTAATTCAACTTCTGGTGCAAGTGTCCAGAATTATTTCTCATGGGTGGAATGGACACCAGCTACCTTTTCTAGGAAGGCCCAACTAGCTATTTTGTGTTAGGGTTGTCCTGGATGTAAGATAACCACAACTCAAATTCCAGTTTAATACTATACATTTACCTGTCAAGAGCTCTAGATCTAGTATAACGTCCTCTACACAACATCCAAACTTTGTGTTTCTTAAAGAGGGTCGCTCTTGAAAGATTGTACTGACTTTACTGTTCTATCATCTGTTTTCAGTATGTAAATATAAGTATGAAGCGTGGTCAGCATGTAATCTTACTACAAATACAATGACCAGAAAACAAGTATTAACCAGTGGACCAGAATCTTGTCAAGCTGTTAAAGAATATTCAAAGAAATGTAAAAAACGTAAGTAAATGTACTATGTGTGAAATTGCAAAATTGCAAAATTGTTATTATAATGTTATTCTCTAAGTTAAATGTTAGCAAATTAGAAACTTCAGAAATAAGTACTTTTCTGCATTTTAAAGCCTGTCTTTCAGTTCACAAATCTGCAAAAAAATATTTTCGAAAAAAATATAATTTGACAGTACTAGTGTAACCTGTATTAAGCCATTAATTTTGGGAAAACATTAAATGCTTAAACCATGTGATTGTTCAACACAGGTGAATAAAATATAGAATGAGTCCATTATTTTTGAAGTTTTGGATATTCTTGCAGGCCAGTAGCTACAGAGAGACACGCTAAGCCTCTTAAAATTGTGTCAGTGAATTTCTTAGCAATTTTAAAATCGGCCTGTTTTCAGAGCCAAAAAACATACAAAATTACATACTGTACCTTCAAAATCAATTTGCCTCAGTTATTTTTGTTAATGCTTCAATTGTTAAAGCATGGTGATGGCAGAAATATAATTCTGGTTTGTTTATTATCTCAGCTTGTAAATGGGAGAATGGTGTTTGGTCAGAATGTGATGCGGAGACCAATCAGATGACTCGAGTCGACACGTTGAGAAAATCAACAGACCCATCTTGTCCTAAAACTAGAGTGCTTTCTAAAAAATGTGGAAAAGAAAAAAGTAAGAACTAGAACTAGAGTGGGGAGCAGTGGCCTAGAGGTAGGGCGCGCGCTTCGGGATTGAGAGGTCCCGGGCTCAATCCGCCTCTGGACCACTGGTTAATTTCTCTGAGCAAGACCCACGGCTCCACTCCACCATGGTGTAAAATGGTACCTGTGAGGGCAGTGTCTATTCCTGGGCGCCGCAGATCGATATTGGCTGCCACACCACAGGAGATAAATAGTCTCCCCAGGTCGACATGAGTGTAGGTTTCCATATTTAGTCCAATGACCAGGGGAAGTTGAAATGTCAAAGGGTGCTTGAGCGGCCTAACAGCTGAAAAGAGCCCTAGAAAATTGGTAACTTAACTTCTTTTTTTTTATCTAGTACTGTCGTTTCAATAAGTAATACTTATGAGGGTCAACTATCCATTCGGAAGAATAGCAGTAATTTTAGTTAAATCAGTTACTTCTTGTAAAACAAAGATAAACATAGTTACCTGAAGGACGAGGTTATGTTAATGACTGTTATCATTTCACTTTGAATGGACAGTATATTTAAAACAAGACTGCGTTCAATAAACGCTTATGCCCCCGTGGAAGCCATGTCCATAAAAAGCTAAGTCAATCAGGGGCCATTATTCAGTTAAAATGTTTGATAGTGTTACATGGCTTTGAACTATAAGGGGCTTATGATGGTAAACGAATAATGCCACATTTGAAAGCAGTGCCTTGATCGACTTCATAAGTGATCTGGTGATACAGATGTTATGGTTCTTTGTCACTGCACTTCTCCAAGTTGCCATCTATTCATATACCAAGTTTCAAGTCAATATCTTAAACACTTTTGAAGATACACTCCTGTCAAAATTTGATTCTGAAAATACTAAAGGGGAGATAATTCAAAATTTAAGACAGACAGAGTTATGGTTCTTGGTCATTGCACTTCTCCAAGTTGCCATCTATTTATATTCCAAGTTTCAAGTCAATATGTTTAATAGTTTTGAAGACATACTCAGAGCAAAATTTGACTATAAAAAAATACTAAAGGGGAGATAATTTAAAATTTAAGACAGACAGAGTTATGGTTCTTTGTCAATGCACTTCTCCAAGTTGCCATCTATTTATATTTCTCAAGTTTAAAGTCAATACATTAAATAGTTTTGAAGATACGCTCCTGTCAAAATTTGATTCTGAAAATACTCAAGGGGAGATAATTCAAAATTTAAGACAGACAGAGTTATGGTTCTTGGTCATTGCACTTCTCCAAGTTGCCATCTATTTATATTCCAAGTTTCAAGTCAATATGTTTAATAGTTTTGAAGATATACTCAGAGCAAAATTTGACTATAAAAAAACACTAAAGGGGAGATAATTCAAAATTTAAGACAGACAGAGTTATGGTTCTTTGTCAATGCACTTCTCCAAGTTGCCATCTATTTATATTTCAAGTTTCAAGTCAATACGTTAAACAGTTTTGAAGATACGCTCCTGTCAAAATTTGATTCTGAAAATACTTAAGGGGAGATAATTCAAAATTTAAGACAGACAGAGTTATGGTTCTTGGTCATTGCACTTCTCCAAGTTGCCATCTATTTATATTCCAAGTTTCAAGTCAATATGTTTAATAGTTTTGAAGATATACTCAGAGCAAAATTTGACTATAAAAAAAACACTAAAGGGGAGATAATTCAAAATTTAAGACAGACAGAGTTATGGTTCTTTGTCAATGCACTTCTCCAAGTTGCCATCTATTTATATTTCAAGTTTCAAGTCAATACGTTAAATAGTTTTGAAGATACGCTCCAGACAAAATTTTATTGTAAAAATACTAAAGGGGAGATAAGTCTAAGTCCAAAATTAGGTCAAGGTGAAGGTCAAAATGGAGTCGGGTGATACAGGCGTGTGGAGAGTGGTCATATACAACATCCATGCAAGTATGAAAGCTTTGTAACTAGCCATTTTAATGCTAGAAGAAACGGTCAATTTGGGTTAACCAAGAATTTTACCTTTCAATAAGTCTAAGTCCAAAATTAGGTCAAGGTGAAGGTCAAAATGGAGTCAGGTGATACAGGCGCGTGGAGAGTGGTCATATACAACATCCATGCAAGTTTGAAAACTTTGTAGCAAGCCATTTTAATGCTAGAAGAAACGGTCAATTTGGGTTAACCTGGCCGGACGGACGAACGGACGGAAGGACGGACGGACGGACGGACGGACAGGTGAATTACTATATGCCTCCCGATCTATCGATACGGGGGCATAAAAAACTGCTTTAAATTTTTTTAAATTGTTAGATGAAGAATGCTGCTACAATGTATAAATAATTCAGTTTCATGGCACAGGGAAAAGGCTAAATAATCCCATGAAATAATTGCTCTAGATCTATATTGATCGAACCCGTATCCTTATGTTTCAATTTCATGGCTTGTAAGTGGTAAGACCAGTTGATTTAAAATACTTTGTTTTGGGGGGATAAAGTCTGTAACTTTAAATGAAACATCTTGGAATCATCGCTGGTAAGAATTAAATTTATTAGAACACATTTTTCTTGTTCATAGAAGTCTGTAAAACTTAATGAGACAGCTAAGTTGCTGGTTTGCCGCCATTTTCTAATGTAGAATTATAGGTAATAGATCAGTTCTTCAACTTAATCGAATGTCTGGAAGGCAGGCTTGATTAGATGTCTGGCCGGTGCTACAAAGGAGAATATTGTTCTCTTCAGTAATATTGAAATGAATACAGATGGGATGGAGGGATGTTACTGAAGTAATGTCTGATATAATTATGTCTGCAGTTGAACAGATAATTGATGAAATAAATTGACGCATCATAGAAATGTCCTTACGCAATTTTTTATATGTTCGTGGAAAGAATTTGAATTCCAAATTGTAAATGTTAAGATGTGAAGAATATAGTTTTACAGTTTTAGTGGTATAATCGGCATGTGTGAAATACCTTTGACCATTATATATTTGACAAATACGGTCTCATTTTACAGTTGAAATTTTGTTTTAACCGACACTCATCAATCTATAACCAACCCGGACCCATGGTTAAATGTGGAAGTTCTTTTATTAATAATAATGAGTTATCAAATACCGGTAGAATATCTCTTGCCTGGGCAATCTAAGGTTGCTGTTGTTGTTGTTGCTGCTGATGCTGCTACTGTTGTTGGTGTTGTTGTCATTATCGTTATTATAATTATTGTTGTTGTTGTTGTTATTATCATTATTATTATTATTATGTATTATATTATCATCATCATTATTACAGAGTGTATGTATGATCATGGTACCTGGTCTGATTGTGATAACAGGGACGATCCTGAACGTACCCGGACACAGATCCTTGTATCTGGTGGGCCAAGCTGTTTACCAGTCAAAACAACAATCAAATCTTGTACCAAACAAAATGGTGAAGGTAGGTCATTTGTTGTTGTGTTTGCAGGAGGTAGTCATAGTGTGGTCAAACCCACTCAGTTTTATCCTTGCCTAGCAATCATTCTCAAGTCTGAAAGTCCCAGTTTCAAAGTCTGAAAGTCTACTTTTCAATAAAGACAAAGAAGGAAATTTCAGGATTCAAAAACATGACTTCAGAAACATGCCTGAAAAATATCAGGCCTGGAAGAGACAGAAAGATAGTGTGATACTGAATCAAGGAATCCAGGCACGCTACCCTAGTTCTTTTGAAAAGATCTGTTGGTTCTTTAAAGTGCCTGGTGTGTAACACCGATACACATGGACTACCAGCTCATCTCTCTAGTTGGGTATAGGAAACACTGAAAACTGTTTCTGAAATTCCCAGTGCCCTGACAGGTATTCAAACCAGGGACATCTGGATGATATACCAGTTTCTGGGCATCTAGCAAATGTGTTTCATTATGATGGACAATGTTGTAGAGCAATGCATTTTTGTCAAAATATTCCCCCTGGCCTTGTGTGTATAAATAGTTATATTTCTTGGGAAACTTGATATTGTTTGGACTGTGTCCAATTCCCATATATGTCGTGATATGGGCTAACTTCCAAACTCCTGTGTGAACCCTCATGGGAACACAACATACCAGGGTAATGATCAGTACATAAAGGTCACTTTGTATTACAAAATGCTATTGTTGCTGTGTACTTGTTCCTGTGGTTTTCAATAAAAAAACAACATTTCAAGGTCAACTTGCAGACGCAAACCACAATATACTGACAGTGTTCTATTCATTATCTAAATTGAATGTTCTTGGTACGAAATCTATGTCTATGTAGCGTCTGTGAGGCGGATATCTCGAGAAATGTGATTCCCTCCGTCTAATTTAGACAACTTTACCACCAGGAAAATAAGATTTAATACTTTATAACTGTGAAATCATTTATTTTCGTTTGTTAGTTTTCCCCTGGGGATTAACATGTGTCTCACAATACCATCTCTTTGAAATTTTCTTCCCAATAGCATCTTGTCGAATTGGTAGCAGTTTTTTTTAGAATTTGTGTATCATTGAAATCGTTGTGTCAATTTAAATGGTTTTAAATTTTGTGCAATAGAATAATTGTGAAAGATTAATTTTTGCCTGAAAGCTTTTCAGTGATTTTATTGTTTCATGGTTGGATTTTTTGCGATTTTTGTTTCTGTGTAATTTGTTTAGCTCCCCTAGGCACTTTAGATTCAAGATGAGCTATTGTGATCACCTATTTCCTCTGTAAATGTGCACTGACTGTTGGCACTTGAGAGTTTTCGGGTTAATTTTTATGAAACTTGGTCTGAATCACCATCGCATGCGCAAACAAATGAAACTTATGTCAAATGATATTTATTCATTTGGGGTAAAAAACTAGCTAAGTCACTAGGCCAATCAAAGGAAAACATTGTGTGCACATTTGAGGTCACAATTTTGACCAAATCTTTATGAAACTTGGTTCCAATGATCACTGCAATAAAATCTTGATTAAGTTCAATATTTGGTCATCTGGTATCAAAAACTAGGTCACAGTGTTAAATCATGGATCATAATAGGTCACAATTTTGACTTAATCTTT
The DNA here is from genome assembly GCA_963678985.1 of Spisula subtruncata. Taxonomy (NCBI): domain Eukaryota; kingdom Metazoa; phylum Mollusca; class Bivalvia; order Venerida; family Mactridae; genus Spisula; species Spisula subtruncata. The sequence continues at coordinate 51,580,838 of OY787664.1, read as the reverse complement.
ATGAAACTTGGTTGCAATGATTATTGCAACAAAATCTTAGTCAAGTTAGAAAATATGTCACAAGGTCAAATCATAACAAACTGCTGATTTTGCATAATTTACAAATCTTCAGGTGGATGCATTAGGTTTAATGGCTCTCTTGTTTAAATTTCACCCAAGGACAGCATGTTGCTACTTTATTAAATTAAAATTTCTGATTATGTACAATTTATTATTCTCAGAAGACACTCGTTAAAACAGCAGCATTTATTGATGAGGCCATGATTGCAAATTGCTAGATTTTGTTATTTTTCAACCAGACCAAAATTTCCCATAGTACATTTGTATCTCAATCTGAGCAAAATCTCAATTTGAGCTGAGATTTTTACTTCAGATGAAATTGGGGCCAGGTTTTCCAATTGCCGGTTGTTAGTACCTAGAAACAAATTGTGTTCTTTGTGAACCATTTCAATTCTTTGCAACTAGAGGTTGAAAAACACAATCTTCATATTTGCTTCTAATATCCAATTGACTTAGAGCAATGTTAGAGACATAATCAATGTTTAACAAAAAGGCATAATTATGTTCCCTAGGCACAGATGGTATTACAATTATTTCTTTCATTATGTGTTGCTTTCAAACAAGATTAATGTACAAGTTAAAATACTCATTGAATTGTGAATACCTATTCAAGTCAATTATCCTGACCTAATCCTACATCACATATATACCGTGTTTATACATTTTTGAGTTGGCATGTCTGTGTTGCCCATTTCCTAAAGCGAAAATTGAAAAAATCCATAAAAATAGTATAAAAATATGTTTTAAAATGTTCAAAGTACAGTATGCTGAACAATCAGCAATTTGTAACTTATTTCTTGCACCATAGTTCACTGAAATTTCTGATTTCAGCAGCCATCTTGGACAACATCTTTTATTTCTAAAAATACTCAATGGTGAAAAATATCATATGCCTCTGTAGCTCAGTGGTCAACATGCTTGCTGCCTAAACCGGCAATCCGGGTTCAAACCTGGGTGGAGGCACACATATGCCTGCCATATTCAGCAGAAAGCTGACTGGCAAATAAAGGCTATGCTTTGCTTAACAAAATACTACTATTAAACATTCACTATACTATTCTAAGGGTCTAATAAGTATATAGAAAAGCTTTGCAATGAAATAAATAAAGATGTTCCATTGTGATATGGCAGCCAGAAACTAAACAAGAATTGAACTACATGCACTTGTTTGTTTCCAAGTAATACATACATTTTCTGGCCAAAAAATAATGAAATCATCAAAATAGGGTGTTATGGAATTGAAGTCAACATTACTAATATCCAAATGGATAACACAAAAGTAGATACACAATTCTCTGAAATTTTGATATTTAATACAAAAAGTAATTAACTTGGTTGGGTTTTGTAGTTCAGTTAATTAGATAATATACAATACTACATGTGAGGAGTATTTTCCCAGGATACGGTAATAATTACTATGTACTAGGCATCCTCATTTTCGTTTAATAAAGTTGGTGTACTCATTTTCATCTTGGATAAGGTCAACTTTAAACAATTGTTTGTTATGCCTACCTGATCAAAATTTAGGTAGATTTATAAATTAGTCCCCAGAAAAAAATTAAAGCACTTGGAAGGCCTTGTTTTTTTTTACCTGAAATGACCAAATAAAGAACTTGACCTAGATTTTGTTGAGAAGATTAGTGGGGCCTAAGTTTCATCAAGAGTAGGCCAAAATGTGACCCTGAGTGTCTACATGCACAAGCTAATTATGGACGTACAAACAGACGGCAGACAAAGAGTGATCGCAAAAGCTCATCCTGTAACTTTTTGACAGGTGCGCTAAAACACTTTCAAAACTGAACTTTTGAATCAGGCATTTTTATCAAATGTACCATTTTTAAGCTTTAGCCTAATAATAGGTAAGGGATTGGCACAGATTATTCCACTGTGAATTTCTGAGAACTTTAATCAATAAGATTATACTGAGAATTTAAACCTCACGACTCTAAATTTGATTAGAATTTTACTCATTAGATTCCTCTAAGCATTAAACTTTTAAAGGTTGATGATTCCAAATGCTTTGGGGATTATCATTGTCACTTTTATTCTGAAACTTTACAATAATTGCACAGAAAATGAGATTTATTATAAGTGACAATTTTTACACAGTGCAAGGGGTTGAATTTGTTGTATGTTTTTTCGTAGGTTACAGATCTATGTTGAAAGGCTTTGCACTTTTAGTAGTACATGTATTGGTTTATCTATACTTTTCCCCAGGGGAATTTGAGACCATTTTATGGGTATAATCCCCCACCCTACAGCCAAATCATTTGTCAAAATCCTTCCATAGACTCCTCAACCTTATTACATGGAGGTTGGTCCTCAATAGTAGATGACCGCAGAGCTGCAGATAAGGTTTTAGTCTATTGGGTATTTTACCCCCTAGTTTCAATTTTGATTGGGTTTTGACAAATTTTATTTTGGTATTTAATTAAATTCATAGGGTAAATGATCTTTTATGTACTGTTTTTCACTATATCATCCTTTTCTGTTTGGGTATTTCAGATTTTGATTGCTTTTTCTTACCCCCTCCTCTCAAAATCTATTGGGTTTTAAAGAAAATGAATTAGACCCCTACTTATTTTGAGGTCAAAATGTCAAGGTTGATGTGACTTTTAAGTTTTAACATTACTGACTTTGAGGTAGCCATTATGGGGTATACATCGCTGGCTTAGAATGAGAAGGTCGTAAGTACAAAATCAATATTTTGAGAAAACAAGAAAAAACTGTCTGATATTTACTCTGTACCAATGGAGACACAAGCTTTTACAACTTCATTTTGGTCAACATGACATGTTCTGGTTATCATGAAAATTGGCTAATAAGAAGTGCATTATGATGCAGCTTTCAAATACAATATATGTATCAGTCTTTTAAGGTCCTAAGTATTCGTTACCACCTTCTCATTCTTAGCCAGCGACATGTTTTACAAAGTTTTTTTAACATTTCTTGTTGTTTAATGTGATACATGTATAACTCTAACGTGGTATTGGGACCTGTGCCACTCAAAGTAAACAGGCAAATCAGGTATAACAACATAAGGATATTGGAAAAGCTTTACGCGGTATTGGGACCTGTGCCACTCAAAGTAAACAGGCAGATCAGGTACAACAACATATAAGGATATTGGAAAAGGGATTATCTTTTTCATTGTGTATAGCTTGGCTATTGTGACCTGAGCCTGACCTTTGATTATATCAATTTCCGCCAGCAAATCGTGCAATATCGGTATTTCAGATTTGTGTTTGTATTACATCTTGAGCGTCTTCGTGATACTCCCCGATTATGAAAACATACACTCAGTGTTGTAAACGTAGACAAAAAATCGATTGTTAAATTATGCTAATCAATAGGTCAGGCTCATTTCAATGTGGCCAAGCTTTACCGTTATTTTAATTTACTTGGTGAATAGAAGTGAGCAGGTAAAATACACTTCCGCTCTCCCTAAATCGATGTAATGGTCAGTGATTTCTGTTTATATTGACATTGCAGAATATCGCGTTGGACTTATACATATATTATTATTATATTTTTTATCGTTCCAGTGAGATGTTTTTTCGGTGCCTGGCAGGAATATGATGATTGTAAGAACGGTGTACAAAAGAAAAGACGACAAGTGATACAGGGTGGTTTAGAATGTGAACTTAAAAGTGTCAAAATGAAACCATGCTAGGAAATTATTAGTACTGATTTAAACATTTTTGTCATAGACAAATTTTGATTTCTGTTTAAACTTCAGACTCTATATGCGACCTATGAAAGGGTTTAGACAAAAACCTTGATTTTTTATTCAAAAGTCCTCTTAAGTCCGACTTATGGCTGCATGTGACTTATGGTTGAGCATTTACGGTACATTTTAGAAGTACAAATTCCAACATTTATTATAATAATGTTTGAAAATTAAGGATTAATTTTGGGGATTGTCTATAGCTACTGCCTCTTCAGGACTACAGTCACACTGAAAGGGATGTCTGCACCACATCTTAAAATTGTGCATTTTATGGAGAGAGTTTTAATCTACGTTTAATTTAACTACAGTTTTAGTATTGTCATACTTATCTTATAACAATTCAGTCTTGAAATTTTGAAATATTACTGTAAATTTTAAAATAGTATTACTTTAAATTCAAAAATATAACTTTGAATCTTAAAATATTACTTTAAATCTAAGTAATATTTGAAAAAAATATAACTGTAAATTTTAAAATATTCCTTTAAATTTTAAAATATTACTTTAAATCTTAAAATACATGTATTACTTTAAATTGTAAAATATTACTTTAAATCGTAAAAGATAACTTTAAATGTTAAAATATTTCTTTAAATTTTAAAATGTTACTTTCAATTAAAACTTTGAATTTTAGATTATTACTTTAAATTTTAAAATATTACTCTGAATTTTAAATGTTACTTTAAATTTTAAAATGTTACTTTCAATTAAAACTTTGAATTTTAAAATATTACTTTAAATTTTAAAATATTACTTTGAATTTATTTCTCTTCTCTGTAATACTTTTTATCATTATGGATCTCTTTATCTACATTATTTTTCATCTGTTTCAGTAGTTTGTTCTTTTTAGTGTAGGGTTAACACATGCTTTTTCGTGCTATTACATCTGCAGAGTCCCGAGGGACGGTTGGTGCCCAAGCCTGTCAGGGCGAGGGCACCAACACTCCCGAGGGACTCTGCAGATGTAATAGCATGAAAATGCATCCGTAAACGCTATTATAGACTAAAAACAACACTTTATTAGTATTTTTTTCAAAATTATGACATTTTGGCGGGACATTTTGGGCGACGTCAGGAAAACAAACGCGACGTCGCTTAGCAAACATTACGTCACATACAAGTTTTTGTTATGAGCGTCGACTTCCGGTATCGGCAAATACCAAGAAAACAGTGACATTGGGGGCTTGTTTACATTTATTATTTCACTATTATAGAAAATTGATTAGTAGTTACAATTTGAATATGAATAACAGTTCATATAACGCTGTAAATCAATTGTTTTCGTCGGCCGGGTCCTGAAATGAGCATACTTATAACTGAACACCAACAGTGAGTGCGGGCGAGAATCTTTACAATAATATACCTTTTTCTTCCCGTTTAAGTATGAGCAAAATCACCGCTTTTATGCTATAATATGCATACAATGTTTCTATAATCTGTATAATGTTTTCATTACTTTGTTTTCATCAGCATGTGTCATCAGTATGTCAGTTTCATTTGTATAGTTTTGTAGACTAGTCAGTCAGATGTTTAAATGTGTAAAAAAAAATTAATGTCCTTTACTGATGGGTAGGTAGCATCTAGCTAGCATATCTGGCAAAGCCTTCAATTTGTTATCATAGTTTCAATTGTGTGTAAACGAAAAATCTACCTAGATACTTTTCTGGGCTGAAATTGATGTGCCAAAATGAATCTGATCTCAAGGAAGTAATAGGAATGTAGACGACTGGTGATATAATGTAAAATCAGAATTTTTTGCAAGGTTTAAATTTTGCAAATTTGTTCTTCTGAAGTTACATGTATGCGACTTTTTAATATCAGAAAGAATATTATATTCTGTGTTATGTGTTATAACTTTGTTGTGGAATATCTAATTTGATAAATATAGCAAAAATTCATCCCTAGTGAAAATTTCTGATTTTACACTAGCGAAGTAGGTGATATATATTTAGGGACATAGCTAACTGCATGCAGTTGTCAGTGTTTTAGATTTAGTTTTAAATTTAGTGGTTTTAGAAGAATTTTGTTTTTAGTTTCTGTAAAAAACCTGAACATGAAAATTTGCTACAAGCATTGTAATGACGGTTTTCCCAGTGAGTTGTACATGCTTTGCTGGAATATTGTAAGTTAGTGAACACTCCTAGAACTTCATTCTGTCATAATAATATTGCTGGCTTAGAACTAGTCTGGAGTTCCTTCCCCTTACACTACGTAATTATAGAGCAAGTTCGGGAACCTGATTAGCTTAGAACACGAAAATTACTTGTGTAACTTGCGACATTATATGCCTCTTACATATTGCAATCAGCATCACAAAGCGCTTCTAATGAGCCTATTTTTATGACAATCATAAATTGTCGTGTTGACCAAACTGGAATTAAAAAAGTCGATTTTCCATAAGTAAAGAGTAGTATTCAGTTGTTATTGTTTTCTCAAAATACTTACAACTTGCTCATTCAAAGCCAGCAATATGTTGTTGGCAAAATACATGTACCTGTCGTAATATGATAAAATAAATATGTGAGTCATCTGTCCTTGTATAATGTAAAAAAATGTGTTTATTGTCATTTTTATGTTCATGTATTTGATTAAAAATAGGACTTACAGAAGTTTGAATAAATTTATACATTTCTGATAATTATAGTGTTTTACCTTCTGTTCTTGGGGGAAGCTGACAGACAAGGGGCCTTATTCACCAACCATGTAAGACTGAAATTCAGACTTAGACTTAAAATTGACCAAAATTATAATCACTGTCATTTCTTTGCAATTAGATTCAGCCATGTGAAATTTTATCTGAATATTTGTTGTTACCCACTGAACATGTATACCCGTTTATATCAAAATCGGTGCATTTATTTCAACATGAGAGCGAATAGAACATTTGGCAATATAAAGTCTTAGTCTGAGTTTTAGACTTACAACGTTGGTGAATAAGGCCCCCGGCCTTATTCACAAACGTTGTAAGTCTAAAACACAGACTTAGACTTAACATTGTCAAATGTTCTATATGCTCTCAAGTTGTTATAAATGTACTGATTTTGTTATAAATCGGCATACATGTTCAGTGGGTAACAACAAAAATCAGATAAAATCTCACATGGTTAAATCTAATTTCAAAGAAATGGCAGTGTTTATGAATAATGACAATTCAAATTCTAAGTCTAAATTTTAGACGTACATCGTTGGTGAATAAGGCCCTAGGCCCCGATCTCCAAAAGCATCTAAAGTAGAAATCTCATCTCAAATTGAGATTTTCCTCAAATTAGAGCCTAGATTTTGGATCTAAAGTTCGAGCTCTTGAGATTTACTGTAACAAACTGAGAATGGTGTTTCTGTGCTGTGGTGACAATTTTGAGCCCAGTCTGACATGGAAATTACCTCAAAGAAAAAATTACCGACAATATTTGAGATGAGATTAAGCTCAAGATGAGATGGTTTTGAAAATCGGAGCCTGGAATGCTGGTATTTCCCTCAATGTCCATTTTGCTGTTGTCTCTTCTCCTTATTGGTTGTATAACACATTAAGATCAAAGGGAGACAATCATGTCTAAACTAGGGATGGCAACGAGTACCCGAGTACTCGTTCAAACGTCCGATTATCGAATAGTAAAATCAGTATTCGAGTACTCGAAAAAATGTTAATCCTGTGTTATAAAGAAGGTGTCCAAGTGTTTTATGGTCGACTAAAATTACAATAACAACGTGTCATCAATCCTTAATCGCCGCCGCGAGGTCGCTAATTGCAAGCGCAATCAAAACACAGACCTGTCGATCACCGTCTGCAAGTTAGTTTATGACACATAGCTAGGGGTTCGTTCGTTGACACCTGAACCCGAGTAATTGTCATCAATGTTTAATTGGCAGTTATTGTTTATTTGGGGTGAAAATCGATTAAAAAATAAAACAAATAAACTTTAAAATTAAATCGTTCTGGCGCGTATATGAACGAACGATAACTCTGTGAATTGGTCACACTTAATATTAATATTATGTCACCGGTTGATAAGAGTAGTTCCCCTTACATGAAGTTGTTTATTTGTTTTATTTGATTTTCTAGCATTATTGATTAAAAGTTCTATTGATTTAACACTGTATTGGTTTTTTGTCATACCTTTTTATTATTGTTTCATAGTTGGTCTACCGATCAAGATTCGATCAATAACTGAACAGAACAGACAGGTAAACACGCTGTTTTATTTGAAGTTGAACATGCACGTTTGCAGTTTCCAAATATCACGGACATTTATTTTTTCCGAGTACCCGAGTACTCGATCGGAAGAATGACCGAGTACTCGAGTACCAATTTTAGTACTCGTTGCCATCCCTAGTCTAAACCCTTGAATCCATGTAGAGTAATTGGTACTAAAGGCAATTTAAAGGACAAATTGATGTAGCTACCGGTATGTAATTGGTCCTTTGTTCTGAGTAAAAAAAGTACGACTATGCATTCTTTTTCTTTGCACGTTTTTTATAATCATGGGGCCTGATCAAAGGAGATCATTCTTGCAAGTATAGTAGTGGTGTAGACAGTCTCGAACCCAGAACCTCTTGATGTGAAAGTGTCCGGTCTAGGCTAGACTACCGCTCCTCAAACATGTACTATATACTTTGTGTGTAGTGTGCCATGATAGGGCAATCTATAGCACCGTATTAATGTTGATACGTATCACGACATATACTGTGTACTTGCAGTTCAACAACATGACATGTTCTGTTACAAAATCCTTTAATAGCATTCATACACAGACAATAACATTCCAAAAATAAAAAAAATAACTTAAAAGTTTATAAACAGACATAAACAGACTTGCACATACATGTATTTACCTCCCAACAGAAAAAAGTAGTTTAATCAGTTCATTTCGCAAGGTATAAATATTTAATGAATTTCATGACATTTGAAATTCAGAAATCATAGAAATTGTCCAATTTACTTGAAATGAATGTTACTTTTTTATTAAAACATGTTGGCAATGTGAAGATTTGGCATGTGCATATGTGGATCATCCAAATCAAAATCAATTAGGAAATCAATCAGCAAATCAATCAGCAAATCAGTCAGTAAACCAATCAGGAAATCAATCACTAAATCAATCAATCAGTAAATCAATAAGTAAATAGATCAGGAAATCGGTCAGTAAATCAATCAATAAACCGATCAGTAAATCAATCAGTAAATCAATCAGTAAATCAAGTCAACAATTGCCATAAAGGCCAAAATTACAGAGCCTGGGTAACAATATTATACTGTGTTTTGTAATGCGTATCAGTGATGATAAAATTGGTACATAGTGAACATATGTAAATACAACAAAAATTAGTTTTTATTTTATTAGGGGTGTCAACAGGATCAAAATTTAAAGATCGGGAAACTTATATGCAGTCAAACATTTTTGCCAAAAATAGGCTGTCAGCGACATTATTTTCCATATGAAACTCAGTTTTTATGCAGGAAAAACCTTCAGAACAGATTAAATTAACCTGAACTTTGGCATTTCTTGAGGTATATTCATAACTTTTATTTTGGTCATAACTGCTCAATTCATGTAATACTATGTGATTTATGACATAAAACTTTTTATGTACAGTGAATGAAATGAAAACGGCTAATCCATCATCCGTCATATTGGTATGTGGTTTACGGTATTTGAATAAATGGCTTAGCCTCATGTGCAACAGCCCACCAAAGCAGCCGAAACCCAAACCAAAGAAGCAGTAAATTGTTTGCTAGGTACTGACTGGCACAGGGCAGAGCAGCAAGGTGAATGAGGTAAGCCCGTAGTGATCTCAGTGAATATGCATATAATACATAACTCTACAACAATGGAGTACAGAGATAGCGTGTGCAATTACATGGCAACAGGCCCTGTGATTAGAGAACATACTCCATGCTCAAACTCATACTCTTAGTTACAAATACTGCTGTTACTTCTTTATTTCTGAATGGAAACATATATAGGGTGAGGTTCAATTTTTAATCAGATCATTTGCTACAGAATGGTTTTGGTTGTATTGCTAAATTCTAAAAAAAAAGCTGATTTTTAAGTTTAGGCATAGGGTATGGAGTTTGAGTACGAGAACTTGTTATAAACTATCGGACCAGGACCCATTTCTTGGTTTCAAACTCCAAACATATCATTAAAACAATAATACACAATATTTATAGCGAAACAAATGATTTATCGTACATTTGTAGGTTCATACTATCACAGATACTTAGCACAATATACAATCATAAATAAGCTACTCTCCCTCCCCTATATACGTGGGTGAATCAAAAAGTTCGTAGAAAAATATCATAACTCACAAACCACAGCTTTAAATTCTTTCAAATTTTAATATAAAGTGATCATAAGTATTACAAAACGATTTGTCAAATTTCATTGAATTAGTACAAATTACATGATTTTTACATTGAAACGCACACATGCTGTGACAGCATACCGGAGCACGTCAGCGTTATTTGATGAACGACGTCAAACTAACGCCGTGTTAGTCAATACTTACGTTAACGTTTTGGCTCATTTTCGCTTCTCGAGTGACTAATATGTAGGTATTTTTGGATAACCATCGTGATATTAGTTTCTGCTTTCTCAATTATTTGTTTTATATCGTGTACGCTGTCCTAGAAGATTCATCTAAGTGTTTTGCTATATCGCTATTATATAGTGCTGGTCCTCTTCGACGACGTTGCGAACCAACGTCACCAATATCGGGTGTATTTTATTTGGTTGTCAAAATCCGTCGGCCTACACGAAATCACTTATTCCATTTATAATTCGATGTCTATTTATTTCAGGATATATACCTGCACGTTTCAAACCATGTATTGTCTCTGATGCCGTACGTATATTCCAAACTCACGCTGATTTTGATAGCCGTCCGTGGTTCCGTAAATTCCGGTAGACCCGTTTTACGCGGGTATTTCTATGTAGTGCGATTATGTAAATGTTGATTAAAGCATACATTATCGGAGATGACGTCTGAAATTTTGACAGACTTTATAAATAACATCATGCAATCAGACATAAGATTTTGACGGTTTTTGGAGGTCCTGCAATTGAAATATTTTAGAAAATTTAATAAGATGTGTTTAAAATTATCCGTGTGCTCCGGTATACGTAATCGCCTTTATTTAAGATAGAAATGTTTTTAAAACGGTTATCATCAGGTCGCTACAAATCTGTGTATGTAAAGAAAATACCAATGGATTCATTCAGTATAAATATGACGACAATAACTCAGAAAATAAAAAAGTTATTACAAAATTCTACGAACTTTTTGATTCACCCACGTACATACAGTCAGGTCTCTAAACAAACACATTGTCAGTTCCTAAGCAGAATGCCATTGTGACAAATATGTTAGTATACAGTCACTGACAGTCTAGTCTGGGCACAATGTAGCTGTTTGTTCCTAAGCAAAATGTTATTGTAAGAATATGTCGATAAACAGTCATGTCTTAAAACAAGGGTGAAAAGTATACTGAACTAGATGATTTTCATATAAAATACATAGTGCAATATTTTTCTGAAAATAATAAAATCAGTATTTAGACTGAAAACTTTACCCCTGTAAATAGAACAACAATCAGTTTGTTCCTATTAATAAAGCAAAATATTTTAACCCATGTGTCAGTATATAATCAGGTCTCGTTCGATACAACACTATTTGTTCCTAAGAAAACTTGCTGTGTAATAAATATGTAAGTATAGTGATATGACACATAGAGCCTTTAAAAACATATGACCCCCATATATCAGGTATGAATACGTCATACCAGGTGCAGTTCCATCGAGACCTCATTGTATAATCCTGACATGCTATGCTTTCTTCTAATGATCAAATACTATGATGTCATAAAATACAAATCATATACAAAAACACATAAATAAATAAAATAATTAGTGAGAAGCTATTTTTACGAATAATGGTGTTAATTAAAACACTGCACATAATTATGCCACAATAACCGACAAACAGTGTCTTATATCAGGGCTTTCAAATTGACTCTTAAAACGGAATTTTAACTCCTGAATTTGACATTGTGTCTAGTTTGACTCATGAAAATTTAAGGTGAAGAGTCAAATTTACAATACTTATAACACAACTTTTCTTGCAATAACAACACAACCATTCTTGTAATATTTTGATGACTCTTGAAAATTGTGGGTGAGGAGTCATTTTGGCTCTTCATTTTGTAGCCTAGTGAAAGCCCTGAGTGTCTATACAGCTAGAAGTTGAGCTATTTCCTGAGCAGTACAAGACTAGCAGATGATTTCTTGCCGACGAATCCCGCGTACTGTCTTACTTCCTCCTCGTCATTATTACCTCCCTTACTCAACATCTGATAAATCGGGTAACTCATTAACTGTCTCTGGTATAATATCAGTAAATTCTCCAAATCTAACTCTGCATTCACATCCACTGAAACATATAACAGTAACATTACCCAATTACTGTAAAATCATTCATTTTAGTGAAGGATTAAATTTCGTGGATTTTTTGTTTCATCTCCAACCACGAAATCAAATCTCATTGAACAATGATTTTAACCCTTGTATGTATTTATTTCATTAAACGCAAAATTCACGAATTAATATCCAATCGAAATAGTCTTTTTTACCAAAACCGGGAAATTTTGTGCAATCGAAATTAAATGATTTTACAGTATTTGAGAACGATTAAATCCAAAATGCCTCAACGCATAACAAGGGGACCTTACCCAAGAACATGAACTTTAAAATTAATTAATCATCAACCAGTACTAAGTTCGACCGTGAAAAAAGTTTTCCAACTTATATTACACAATCTTGACACCTCATTCCTTGATGCTACCCATCGCCACGAGGGTATGAGAGAGAAGAGAAGCCAGTTTTTCCCTTATATGCTGAGAATCTAGCAAGGAAATTTCTGGTACCAATTTTATTTCGTCTTTTGTATGACACGCCCTGGGATCCAACCAGGGACCTCTCAAACTCGAAGCGAACACTCAACCACTAGGCTATCGAGGAGGCGGTAGTACTAACTCTTCTGAAAGCAACTGACAACTTCTCCACAAGTGGAGGACAAAAGTGACGCAATTGTGACAGACAAGCATACCATACCTAGCTCAGAAGTTGAACCAAACTTACTGGGTGACCATGTAGGCCACAAGAACAAGGAATGTTGATACTAGGTGACCATGTAGGCCACAAGAACAAGGAATGTTGATAACCATAATGACTGCATACTAAATCTTGATAACAGTCCAGATAAGTCCCTGATGGAACCCCTAATGTATGAAAATAACTGAACTATGGTATATACAGGGTGTCTCAAAATACATGTCTGCTTGTTGAGAACGTATCACTCCGTAATGTTTTGCTTTACTTATCTGATTTGTATGTATGATCAAAGGGCATTCAAATCAATGTAGAAATAACGAAACAATTATCCAAAACAATGCATACGAAACCTATAGAATGCATTTTGAGTAACTAACCCCAATTCGGTAAAAACCCTCGTTTGACGTCTTTTGACGATTTATTGACGTTGACATACCTTTGAGTCGGATGTGATGTTTCCATTTTCTCCATAAATTTATATTTTGAGTTTCGATGTAGTTACATATCTTGATCTGTATAATCTAACTTTCCAATAGTATAAGAAGAAATAAATATTTAGGATGTTTTGGTTACTTTTTCCTGATTTCAATAACAGTAGCATTACCAAATTTATTCGCCTACCAAGGCAGTTTTTGGTGATTGATACTTCATTAAGTACTATTTTATAGTTTCAACTTACATTATATGCCCATGTTTGGACTGTTGGAGATAAGCTAGACATTACCGCTATACATTCAATACAGTATGGTCATTCGAGGCGATTGGTGCATCTTTTATGAATATGATATGCCTAGAAATGTGTGAATATCACATTTTCAGCCCTCATTGTTTATAAAATGTGTTCCTCCCTTAAATGCGTCCAATTTTCGGATTCATTTCTTATGACCCCTGATCAGTTTCTCAGCCAGTATGTGCATAGTAGGGTACGACTGACTATTACTTTGCCCACATATGATATACATTTTAACCATGTTACCGTACAAACTATGTTATCTGCCTCTTCAGACATTTTAGAACATCCGTTGCTTATGACGTTAGTATAACGTATATGACGTCATCAACTGTTTAAGTATTGACACATGATATAATTCATCCCACAATTTTTAAATTTAGCTTTCATATGAGACTATGACTGTCAATTTATGAACTAATTTAGCAAAGCTATGACCCTTCAACAAGCGGACATGTATTTTGAGACACCCTGTATGAGCCTCCATAGTTCAGTGGTTAGTGTGCTTGCCATCTAATCTGGCGACTGAGTTCAAGTCCGGATGGAGGCACATATATATATGCCTGCCATATTTCAGCAGAAAGCTGACAGGCAAATAAAGGCTATGCTCAGCATTTTTTTGTTTCTCGGTACCTACCTACTGCCGGGTCCTCTTCAAACCTTGAGAATTTGTTCACTTCTAACTTTGGTGCACATTTCTCCACAGGATGCCAGGTATAAGTCTCCGGACATAACAGATATGATGGATAATATTGCCCCTGAAATATCAATCAATCAATCAATCAATCAATCAATCAATCAATCAATCAATCAATCAATCAATCAATCAATCAATCAAATCATATTTGCCCACCAGCCAAAATATATATCAATGAACAATTATCACAAATACCAGATATAACCGTTCAAAACATACAAACTGTTCCAATCTTCATGAAACTTGGTCAGAATGTTGTTCTCCATGAAATCTAGGCCAAGTTCGAAACTGGTTCCTGTGGGGTCAAAAACTAGGTCACAAGGTCAAATATCAGAAAAACCTTGTGTACACTCTAGATATCATCAATTTGATCCAATCTTCATGAAACTTGGTCAGAATGGTGTTCTCCATGAAATCTAGGCCAAGTTTGAAACTTGGTCATAGCGGATCAAAAATTACGTCACTTGGTCAAATCTTAGAAAAACCTCATGTACACTCTAGATGTCACCGATTTGACCCAATCTTTATGAAACTTGGTCAGAATGTTGTTCTGCATGAAATCTAGACCAAGTTTGAAAATGGGTCATTCGGGGTCAAAAGCTAGGTCACTAAGTAAAATCTTAGAAAAACCTCTAGAGGTCACCGTTTTGCTCCAATATTCATTAAAACTTGGTCAGAATATTGTTCTTAATGAAATCAAGACCATGTTCGAAACTGGATCGTATGGGGTCAAAACTAGGTCATCAGGTCAAATCTTAGAAAAACCTTGTGTGCACTCGAGATGTCACAAATTTGATCCAATCTTCATGTCGATAGTGCAAAAATTTCTCTTAATTATTTTCGTTCCGGAAGTTAAAATTTACTATAAATTTTACCTCTAAAGAGCAACAACCTCTGTGGAACAACTAAAATGTGTTGCTCTACAGAGGTGTCTACAATTTATACTGCACATACCTTGTAAACCATTTTAGGACATGACTGTATATAATATCCCATATAGTAGTATTGTAGTTCCTGAGATTGTCTGTGGAGTTCTCGTACTAACGCTAACTCCCTGTAAAGAGGCAATAAACACAAACACATATCAGATTCAGGACGTTTCTATCAGAAATAATATTCCAGTCATTTCAGAAGTTTAACGCTAACTCCCTGTAAAGATACAATAAACACAAACACATATCAGATTCAGGACATTTCTATCAGAAATAATATTCCAGTCATTTCAGAAGTTTTAAGTCCACTGAAATCAGCATAGATCTACTAATAATTTTCCAGTTGTAATTTTTAGGAAACTGAATAATTCATATTTAAAAGTTGTTTTTAATGAGGTGTGTCAATCTGTGAGGCAGATAAGTAGTTAAAACTATCAACAGCACAATATGAGATTTGGGAAAATCATCTTCTTGAGACTCACAACTCAAAAACATTACAAGCAAATACAATATTTTATCGACTGTATTGACACTGGTTATGTGAGCCAAATTAAAGTGAAACTGATTTTTATCAACTTTAAGGGTTATTGAAACAGATACATGTGTCCCACAAGGGCTATGACTCATTTCAGATATCATACGACCTGAAATTCCGGACAATATGTACCACATGGCATGGTAACAACTATTAATGTAAACTTTCTTTGAAATCCAATAAGTGGATAATCCCTGTTCATTAGAACAAGCACAAACAAACTTTGTGACATCCATCTATCCAGCACAAAATCAATATGAACCCTCTACTATATGTTGGAGAAGAGTAAGACTTCTGTAATATCAATAAATTCTAGATTTTACATGAAAGCAAAAATAAAAGATGTACATAAGTTGGCATTACCTTAAGGCTGAGTATGTTCCAAGTGAGAGGAACTGGTAATCAGGGTCATAGTACAGATACTTGGATGATACCAACGATGGAAGTATATCTATCACACCAACACATATAATCTTCCCGTCTAGTATATATTGATGGTGAAATGAACCATATCCTAGAGCTAGAGTTCCACCTGGATGTTCCTTCTGAAATCACAAATGTTTACCGTAAGTACTAACTAGTATTTATTTCATTTTTGAAAGTATAGGTTTTTTTAATAAATATATCGGGTACAGGAAATAAATGCCTGTGCCCCAATGGCATCCTTGATCATAATATTTGGCTATGTCAAGCAGGGGCGGTTTTTCTATTCAACTGATGGATAGTGTTACAAGGCTTTGATATTAAGGAATTACAAGAAACGTTCAGCATGGTTCATACACAATTCTCACACCTAAATGCAAAGACTTGACAAGTTTTTTCAACACACAATCTTTTTCAAGACCTTTATCCAATCCTTTACCAAGGTAAAATTGTGCTCGTAAGCATGAAAATTATGGCCATCATGACTACTGTTTAGTTCCTACTGCTTAGCAGCTTCATGTCTCACACTCACTACAAAAATATACATATTTGTAATTTAAAAGAAAATAATGTTACTTCATCACTTTTAATGCAGATAATGCGATTCGAACAACATCCATACTCTTATCTGTATATCCAAGGCTGTTTTCCTAAATTCAAAGAATTTCAGTTAAATTCAAGTACCATTTTGGCATTTTTTCAAAGGCAGCACTCAAACGTGTAACCTATTTATATTGAAGACAGAACACATATTCCAACCTGGCTCAATGGTACAGATTGCGGTCAAAGGCTTAAGCCTTTCATGTCATGTTCGCTCCATAACTTTTCACAAACTGACTGACACATGCATATCTTTATACTGTACCCCGAGTCTTCACAGAGGTGTGGGGACAAAACAGTACCTCAAGCGGTGATTCGACCAGGAAATTGCTGTATGTATCCATCCCACATTCCTCGATGCCCTCCTTATGTATCGCCATCTGATACTTCTGGTATATGTGAAATGATTCATCAAAGGTGGACTCAAACTGTTCACATTTTGGGTAAGAACGTACCAACCTTACCTGTCAAGTGTTTCATATATACATTCACAGAGTCAATATATAAAAGAGTTCTTAGGTGGTATTCAATAATTGATCTTATTTAGTTTTAGAAGAAAGGTAGCCAATCATGTCTCCTGTTACTGGCCAAGAGTTTAAAATGGTGTGATCTGATTGGTTGTCCTTATCCTTAAGTCAAGTAAGATCAATATTGATCTAATTAAATTAGGAAATAAGGATGGCCAATCATATCGCCTGTAACTAACCATGAGTTTAATATGGTGTGATCTGGTTGGTTGTCCTTATCCTTAAGTCAAGTAAGATCAATATTGAATACCACCCCAGGTAAATATGTTACACACCTCTAAAGGACTATCAACTAGGAACCGGGTAAATTGCTTCATGCTTGGTTTGTCTGCAGCGTCACCGTGAATCACCATTTGATATTTATGATATACTTCATGTGTTTCTTTCAAAGTATCCTCGAATTGTTGGCTTTGAGGACATGATCTGACAAGACGCACCTGCAATATGAATATTATTTGGAGGAGTTTTCAACTATGTAAGTATTACAGTATCTTTTTTTTTAAATAGATGGCAAAAGAAGTAAAATCCTAAGTCTATACCAATATATGCAGATTTACGCTACTGTAAAATCAAATTTAAATTTCATGGGGCATTAATTTTCATGGATTTTGTGGTTCACTTTCAGCCACAAAGTAAAATACCATCAAACAATAATTTTTACCCTTGTATTTATTACCAGAAATGCAAAATCCACAAATTAACGTCCCATCCCGATGATCCGTATGGGCTTTTTTCCAGAACCTTGAAATTTTATCCCATCAAACTTAAATGATTTTACAGTATATCAATTAGGCTTGGAGTTCAATCTGTCAATGACCCAAATGTTTCTGCGTTTGATTGAGAAAGTAAGTCCATCGCTATCAGATTCAAGAGTAAAATTGGGAATAATAAAAGCTTGATATGTCTTTGATCTGTCAAATCATGTCACTCTTAGCTCTTTACTTAAATGTATTTCTGCATAAAAAGTACATAGAAATACATTCTTATGTCTGGAAGTTTTCCCCATCTCTCATACATACAACTGTACAGAACACCTTAAAGTGTATAGAGCTATATTTTAACAGTCATTCAATGTCAAAATAATTACTTGCATCGTTTTTAGTATGATACTAGACTACCTTAATTGCAAATTAAAACTTTGAATGGGTTCCGTGTACTTTGATTCAATTGTCGAAAAATAGACGATTCTTATAGTTTCATAGGGTGTTCTAGAACACTTTCGTATGAAAATGGACAGTTTGCATGTCCAATAAATCAGAGTTTCTGCTAAAACTGAAGCGAAAAATTATCTAATGGATATGAAAGCAAAATTGTTTTTCAGTTTTTGAAAAAAATATCTTCCGATATAGCTCTATACACTGTAACATGCATGCAAGATGCACGAGACTCCACAGTGAATCTGTTAAGTAAACCTTGCCAAGTTATTAATGTTAGTTGAATGATGTTAGGTGAATGATGCTAGGTTAATGATGTTAGGTTAATGATGTTAGGTGAATGATGTTAGGTGAATGATGCTAGGTTAATGATGTTAGGTGAATGATGCTAGGTTAATGATGTTAGGTGAATGATGTTAGGTGAATGATGCTAGGTTAATGATGTTAGGTGAATGATGCTAGGTTAATGATGTTAGGTTAATGATGTTAGGTGAATGATGTTAGGTGAATGATGCTAGGTTAATGATGTTAGGTGAATGATGCTAGGTTAATGATGTTAGGTGAATGATGCTAGGTGAATGATGTTAGGTGAATGATGTTAGGTGAATGATGTTAGGTGAATGATGCTAGGTGAATGATGTTAGGTGAATGATGTTAGGTGAATGATGCTAGGTGAATGATGCTAGGTGAATGATGTTAGGTGAATGATGCTAGGTTAATGATGTTAGGTGAAAGATGTTAGGTTAATGATGCTAGGTGAATGATGCTAGGTTAATGATGTTAGCTTAATGATGCATTAGTGATACATAGTTAAGACACTTTGCTGATGAACATTGTACAAGATTTTAAAATCAATGCTAGTCATTTTCCCACATAAATCTGTTTTAATTAGAGCAAGCTTATTTTGGGAAGAAAACAACCAATACAATTTACAAATAAATAGCACCTTTGTCAAATAATCACAACAAGAGTAAACAGTGTTGATAATGGTAACCTTTAAACTAACTATGCTGTGGTTTAAGCACAGGAGATAAACCAACACCAATTTTAAAGGCATAGTATGGTATGTCACAGCCTGCGATCAAACCCAAGACCTCTCTCACTTGATGGATCGTAACTATGAAAATTTTTTCTCCGACCTAAAATTGCTTCCATTCATGACAATACTAACAACTAGGCTTTGGTACCAACTATTCATGTGAAGTTTCATTGAAATCCAAGTTTCATTGAAATCCAACTCACTGAAGAAAATGAATGCAAACAAACTTTATCACGTCCATCCATACATAGGAGACAAAATGATCTTACAGATTCAGGCACTAGTGAAACACCTGTATAGAGTATTGCAAAAGCAATTACAAATGGGACAAATTTCGTGGTTTCGGCAAAAATGTCCATTTCTATGGGATGTTACTCTGTGGATTTTGCATTTCAGGTGAAAAATACAAGGGTCAAAATTATTGTTTGATGGGATTTGATTTCGTGGTTGAAGGTGAACCTCGAAATCCACAAAATTTATTTCCCCCAAAAAATTAAATGATTTTGCAGTATTAGATGAGAGATTTACCTCTAATTTATGTGCACAATGTTTGGCTTTCTCCGGTTCAGATAACCAATCTTCCAGTGTCTTCTCTCCACTACCTTTGTTGGATGCTGCAGGCGGCTTCTACAATACATATACAGCAATACATTGGGTGAAGATTATAACAGGACTTTCACAGGGCTCCAAAAATGAAGAGTCAAAATGACTCCTGACTCTCCATTTTCAAGAGTCATCACAGTTTTGCAAGAAAATTTGTATTTACTGTAAAGTAAAATTGACTGTTTACCTTAAACTTTCAAGAGTCAATATAGACATTTTTGTCAAATTCAAGAGTCAAAATGCAGTTTCAAGAGTCAAATGAAAGCCCTGAGATAAATAAACATCTTCGTGTTACTGGCGATATCATACACACAAGACGATCATCAATAGGCTCTTAGCCATGTAAGAAGTATTTTCTTGAACAGAACTTAACAATTGTTTGGAATACGAATGTCCAACAATCAGCATGTTACGATGACCACAAGCTGAAGCCATGAAAGCTAAACATAACTTATAAACTCCCACTTTCTCAGGAGAAAAATAGTCAACCACGAGACAGTCATGGCATGAGTCAGGCATGCTCCATCGATAACAAGACTATGGCCAAGCAATGAAAGTCCCCTACCGGTAGCCAATTGTAACAGGGAGAGTTATGGTTTTTGTGCACTGAACTTCTCCTAATTAATATCTATCCACAAGTAAAGTTTCAAAATAATATCTCTTTTGGTAATGGAGTAAGGCTTTGAACAAAATTTAGGTATAAAAATAAACACAGGGGGCAACCAAAAAATTAAGCAAGGGAGAGTTATGGTTCTTGTGCACTGCACTTCTCCTAATTGATATCTATCCTCATGTAAAGTTTCAAAATCATATCTCTCTTGGAATTGGAGTTATGCTCCGGACAAAATTTAAGTAAGAAATTTAACAAAGGGGAATAACTCAAAAATTAAGAAAGGGAGAGTTATGGTTCTTGTGCACTGCATTTCTCCTAATTGATATCTATCCTCGTGTAAAGTTTCAAAATCATATCTCTCTTGGAATTGGAGTTATGCTCCGGACAAAATTTAAGTACGAAAATTAACAAAGGGGAATAACTCAAAAATTGAGCAAGGGAGAGTTATGGTTCTTGTGCATTGCACTTCTCCTCATTAATATCTTTCCACATGTAAAGTTTCAAAATCATAGCTTGCTTAGTTTTGAAGTTATGCTCCGGACAAAAAAGTGTGACGGACTGACTGACGGACTGACGGAGCGTAAACCCAGGGTTCGAATTTAAGCTCGCATACTCGCTAATAGCTTGTAGAAATTCAGGATAGCGAGTGACATTTAAAGTCACTCGCATATTTTAGCGAGCATGAAAACAAGGAGCAAACACCAATAAAAGTCCTCCTTAACGAATTGCTTTAGGTCAAATATAAATTTCAACAAAACAACGTGTTTTCTGTCGCTAACTATCGGTGAAACTTGCATTGAATTGTCAAACAAGTAAACAGGAAATCCACATTCGGAAAGGCTCGGCACTTTTACTTGATATACTATGACCGAGATATTGCGATTCGGCCCTTGCAATTTATTTATGCCATTTGCTTTATCGGATCGTAGATATCCGCTAAAATACACCAACAATCATCAAGTACAAGTTTGTTACAGTTAGTAATAAATGCAATGAATCGATTTACGACTAAGAAGAGCATCAAAACATGCAATAATAGCAACAAATTGAAATGTCACCTATTTCCGCGACACCGATGGAAATCGACGTAACGGACTTACAATTTTCGTACCAGACATTCGCACCAAGCATAAAACGATGCATGAATGATGAAGCTTTAAGTTTTAAATGATTTAACTGGTATGTGAACTGCAGTTTCCTTTTTGATATATCTCGATTTTTTGTTTATCTGTTTCATGCTTCAGGCATAGTGATCAAGGCATAGCACTTTTTAGCAGTTAATTTTCATTTAAATTGGTTAATAAATGTTTTAGCTAGTAGCTTTTCCTTTTAGCTAGTGAACCCAAATGGCACAAGCTAATTTTAGCTAGTAGAAAATATCGCTAAATTCGACCCCTGAAACCATAAGTCCCCTCCGGTTTCACCGGTAGGGGACTAATAAAACAGCAACAATACATTATTCTGTAAGTGTGAAGTGTATCCAAGATGGGTAAAAAACAAAGGCTTACTTGAGAAGTATCATCTTGTTGCATTGTTTCTCCTTCAGCAGCAAGCTTGGCTAGTTTCTTCTCTTTTCTCCGGTCCTTGGCTTTCTTACACGGTGGTTTGTCTGGATCAACACCTGCACCTGTAATGTGGTGTAGTCAGTAGTGAAATTATAAATATACATTCAACAGCTGCCTGTGAAATAAGCACTTACAAGTCTGGTTGAAATAAGCACTTACAAGTCTGGTTGAAATTAGCACTTATAAGTCTGGTTCAAATAAGCACTTACAAGTCTGGTTGAAATTAGCACTTACAAGTCTGGTTCAAATAAGCACTTACAAGTCTGGTTGAAATTAGCACTTACAAGTCTGGTTGAAATAAGTACTTACCAAGTCAGGTTGTCCTGGGCAAAACATTATTGATTGGGCTTAAAATAAATTATTGTTTGTTTACCCTTCCCTGGCCCTACCATTTTTTTATAAGGTTTTTATCCAATTGATGGACGGTTACACCTGACCAACCATCATGACAAATAAGGTCAAATGGTGGCATTTAGAAAATACACATGGTCATTAAAGGGATAAAATGAAACCCCTATGAAATTTACAAATAGGACAATGAATAACCTTTTCTTGGGGTTCGTGTAGAAGAACTTTGGTTCCCAGATGACTGATTTGAAGGTTCACAATCTGATTGGCTGATACTTGACTTCTTATCCGACTCAGGCTGACTGGAACCTGGCTTCGGATCGGACTCAGCTTGATTTGCATCCGGCTTCTTATCGGACTCAGACTGACTGGTACCAGGTTTTTGATCAGATTCACCAGCAATTGGTTTCTCACTTGTTTTACTTTTGTTTAATTCACAGTCTTCGTCCTGATCATCACATTTAGGTTTGATACCCTCTATCAGATATTTATTGATTTTCTTTATCACTTTCTTGTGTGATTTTCTCATTTTAAAATTCAAGGCTTCACACCTGATTGTGTACATCGGACAACATGTAACATCCATTGTTGGCTTATAGCAATATTTTCCACTCCTGAAAAATATCATTATTACAGTTTAAAAATGATTTTTTTTAATCAAGCCGACTCAAGAAATATGAAAAACATTAGTAATTTTTAAGGTGCATGATGAAAACTCTAAAAGATGACACGAATGAAGGAAAAGATGCATTAATAGTAATTAATTTTTAATGCCTTTATCATTATTTTTCATGAAAAATGACCATCACTTAGACTTGTAAAACCTAATATTTGGCTAGTATGAAAATAATATCAGGCTGAAATTGGTTGTGTTCCATTTCCAAATTGTACGCTTCTCACAGTTTGCACGGTAGTCATAGTAACCAACTAAGTTAATAAAATTATCAAAATAACCTTCTCCAGCCTCTGTCAAGCAGGTCTTGGTAATCTTGAACAGTCAGTGCATATGCCCACATACCTACAATACAAAAATAATGATCTTAAACTTCAGAAACAAAGAAATATCAATAAAAACATAATGTTTACAAAACAAAATAAAATCAGCAAAATAATTAAAGAATTTGTGTGTGGATTACACTGACCATTAAACTGGACGACAGTAACTGAATTTGCGATATTGCTTATATAGTTTATTAAAATTAAATCATATAAACATTGCAAGATTAAACCCCTATTAATACAATTATACTCAAATATTTGTTTACATTCATCAGGGGCGAACAATTTTGGGGACGAATCCAAAACGAAACCATGTTAATTCAGCGTTAAAATTAAGTTTACTAGATAAATGGCTACAAAATAAAGTAAAACATTAACCATGTGAGAAGTTTGTATCGGAACTTCCACAATATCCACACCGGTATGCTTCATGTTCAGCAAAATAATCGACGATTGTACGAGAAACATTCGCCATGATTGGTTTGGCTAAAAGACAATTTCCGTTACGGAATTTCCCGGGATTTCCAATTTTGGGCCCACATATGGGCATACAATTTTGAAATATACATGTATTTATATCATACATGCTACTTTTCTTGTATGATAATAAATATGCTTTCTGCCAAATAAGTTTACTTGAAAGCAATATGTGTATCTAAATACTAATGCTATCGCATAATATTTAATTAAATATAGAAATGATAAAACATGTGTCAATGTACTGGCTACAAAGTATACATATAGTCATACAATCAAATACCTAAATTACAATTAATTTATTTTAGTTGTTTAAGGCCAATCAGTATTGATAGAATAGTTACACTGATACCAATGCAATCTTTATGACCATGGTACCTGGTCTTTGTCGAACCTCACAATGCTAATGCATATATATTGGTTTTTAGTTATCAACTAAACAACAAGCTAGTCACCCTCAAAAATCAGTGGGTAGTCAAGTTTCTATTCTATATTTCAGATGAAAAATACTTGAACATGGACCCTATATGCTGAATATAGCTTCCTTGGTTGAACGAGAATGCAAGCTAGTAGATCTCGAAGATAAAACAATAAGAGGGAAGATTATATTGCCGGACATAAAATCAACCCTGCGTATATATATGAGTAAAAATGGATAATATCATTGTTCAACGCACGGTCGACCTGCTTCTTGTTATCACAACCGTGAAAGCTAGTCCATTTCCATTCGGGTCCAGTAAATGTGCATGAATACGTTATCAATGTATATTGAAATGGTATATATACGTTAAAAGTGATTGTGCACGAGACAAATGGGCATCTAAAATGCATTAAATAGTCACTTTTGTCATACTGTATCTACTGTCCTTGCTTTTGTTCTCTGTTATTGAAAAGCGAAATCTCACTTTTTTCATGAAACTAACATGAATATAATCTGGTTTCATGAATCTCGTTTCCTACACAATAGCATTCATCTACACAATATTGTGAATAATACATATGCAAATATGAACACCAATACCCAACTTCAACAGCTATACTTGTCCAAATCCTCTTCGTGGAATTTAATAACGATAGTGAATGTTCGTGCCTAAAACACGAAATACGTTCATGCTAAAATGAAGTCGTTTTACTCAAATAAGAGGTTAAACATGCATATATACATTCTATATTATCCCTCTAAATTATGCCTACTGGCACTTGCTGGGTGGTGATTTTAAATGTTTCACGGTTTGGTACAGACGCAACTGCTTCTGGTACCTGTTCCAATATATAACCAGTCTATGAAAGCAGGTGTAGTGGTAGATGTTTAGTCTGCAAGTTTTGTCGATTGCCTGGATCTAGTTGCTCTTTGGATGGAAACTTATGTGAGGTAAATAGTGGGTATTGCAACCTACTTGTGCACTGAATTCTAAGATATGGTGTTTAACCTTGATGTTACACTGCTAAGATTATGAGGATTATATGGTTGCTTTCGTACAAAACAGACTGCATTACAATGAACTTGTTTTATCCGTTTGATCTGTCCATTTTTTGGTATTGATGTGGGCTCCAGCCTGGTGCATTCTCGTTCACCAGCGTGTTTGCCATCCGAAATACATGTATTTCGGATGAAAAACACCCTGGTTGAACGAGAATGGCCTGGTGGTGAAAATTCCCGTTTTGGCGGACTAGACGTTGGTATGGTCTTTGCTTAACTTTTTTGTGGAGTATTTGAGATTTTGTTTCAGGAATCATTAGACAATTGATGCTCTCGTGGTGATGTTGTACATTAATGTGGTGGTTGAATTTGAGGTTGTCATTCCCGTGTATGAATTGGGTTTTACTTGTTCAAGTTGAAGACCTTAAATGGAATAACTGTGTTTGTTTCTGAATACCCATAGTTACCAACTCAACATACTTTCATTTATTGTTGTAAAATAGGCTTTTTATTAGTGATACTGGTCTCTTATATAATTCTAGTCAGAGTGACCACATATTTTAGTTGTTTTATATGAATGTTGTTTGCATAATTGTAAATGTAGACGAGACAGAAATAAACAATTTATAATTATATAGATATGCCTACAATACTGAATTGCATATGATATTGTCTTGGAAGCATCCCCACTGATGACTTCCATCCTTTCATGTATAGAATTGTGTGTTATATTTTAGTATACCTGTAGACTGATTATGGTGAAACATGCTCAATGCGACTGATAGCTGTGGAACGAGCTTCACAGTGCTGTTGTTTTCATCTTCATACAGAGAGGGTGCTCCCGTCAAACTCACAATATAAAGCTCACTAGTTCTCCAATAACATACAACTTAATAAATAATAAACTATAAATAAAACTAAGTCACACTTGTAAACCCCGCTATATTATAATGAATTAAGAAACGGACCATATTTTTAGTGCGAAAGTGTATAGTACGGATCATACTAACATGTACATAAGTGATTATGACTTGATTTATATATATTGATCAATACGAATGAATTTATTAACTTGTTAAAAACCGTTTATTGTGTTTGACTGTTCAGTGTTAGACTGTTTATTCGTTGGATTCTACAAGAATCAACTCTACTGTCTAAAGACAGGTTCCACTATTAATAGAGTGGGGAACTATACCCAAGCGAAGCGAAGCGAAGATAGCCGCATTGAACCAGGGCTTTCATTTCACTCTTGAATTAGGCAGAAGTCTCTCTATTTTAACTCTTGAAAATTTAAACTGAAGAGTGACATTTACTATACTTAAAAGTTAAAACACACATTGTCTTGCAGTATTTGGTTTACTTTTGAAAATTGAGAGCTAGGAGTCATTTTGACTCTTCACTTTGGAGCCCAGTGAAAGCTCTGTTGAACGATGCTATGGTAGGGAGACTAACTACTGTGTACGGGAGGCTATTCCAGTGGCATATCGTCCTAGGGAAGAAAGAAAACCTTATAGTAGTCAGAAGTTGTGCTAATTAACATATAAGCAAATGGTTGTGATGATCTTGATGGGCGAGATAGGGGCACTAGGTAACCTTCAATGGGGATAGCTATAAGTTTGAAGGTGATTTTATACATGAGGGATAGCCGACTTCAATTCTTCTGAGGTCTAGACACCTACGATTAAGGGAGCTCAGCATATCAGATACACTAGCTGTTCTTTGGTAGTTAGCCTTGATCCATCTGGCTGCCCGCCTTTGGACAGACTCGGTCTGATCCATCTGGCTTTGGGTATTAGGGGACCAAACCTCGGAGGCATATTCCACCTGGGGTCTGACTGGAGTCTGGATAAGAGGGACTTAATAGGTTCGGACTTGACCTTAATATTCCGACGAAGAAATCCCAGGGTTTGGTTCGCAGTTTCGGTTGACCTATTCATGTGATCGTCCAAGGAAAGCTTATTTGACATGTCCACGCCCAGGTATTTGGCTGATGTGACTAATTCTTCCTCTTCTTCCAAATAATTTGCTGGGCCCACTCTGGGACATTATTTTAAAAAGATAAGATGTAATTTGTAAATTTTAATATCAAATGGTAGAGTACGCACATATAAAAAATATATGATGAAATCGTTCAGGGAAGGCATTACACAAATATCAAGTAGGCCTAGGTCGATTGACAAGAAGAATGTGAACTTTTCGTGATTTGACTCTTTGCGGGACAAATTTTGATACTTGCGGTTCTTCTGTTTGACTGGTTATCAACATTTTCTGTATTTTGTTTATTTTTTATTCATTTATTTTTTATATCTGCTAATTATTATGCCTTCTTATAACAAATAATAAAAGGATTTTGACTAATACTGCATTTATTTTACGATTTATAAAAAAGTGAAAATTTCTGCTACGCAGTTTTGTCAACTTCCGGTCAATCACCTCCGCTGATGTTTACATTATTTTTATGTTAACAAAATCGTGTATCTGTAAGCCCTAGCCATGTTTAAAAACGTGACAAAGTGGCTGGGTGTTATAGACAACACAGTAGAAGAAGAAACATTGTCAGTTGACGCCAAAGGTGACGAAAAAGTGATTGAAACTCAAGTTCAATCTAGTGACTCAAAACCAGAAGGAACCACAGAAAGTGAAAGTAAAGAAAATGTTAATAAGGAGGCCAAGGAAGGACAGCCTGAGGAAAATGATGATTTGATATCACCAGAAACTAAACAAACCTTGGAGGATGTTTCTGCTAAAGCCATAACTACGGCAAAAGAATGGGGAAGTATGTCACTTGCGCACTGGGGATCAGTCAGTTGCATCAAAGGCCCCCCAACCCTGTGGATGGGCGATGGATAGCCGTGGAAACGGTGTATTTTTACCTTCCGGCAGTGCCGGGGAAATGTTGATGATTTTTACTCCATGCCAATACGCTCGGGGACAATATTATTAAGTTGTCAGGGTCCAGGTAAATTTTTATATCAGAGATTTTACCATCAGCTGTCCACCGAAGTGTGGAGGTTTTGACAACCCAAAAGTCAAAAACCCTGTCCATCCCTGGGGTGGGGGGCTGTGGATGCAACTTACTGCTACATTATTTTTCAGTTTTTGTTCAACATTTGTCATTTTCTATCGCTGTTCATAAAGCTTTAAAATGTGCCAGAGGCCAAATTATTAATTGCTGTACATTAGATTTGTGTAACTAAAAATAAATGTCAAGTGTGAATAATTGTTAATGGGGTCACTGTCCTTGGGGGCAGTATACTTTGTGTATAACAGAGAATAAATTCCAACTTTTACTGCCAAAAATCGCTTTCACTAAAGTTTCCCCGGCTGAGGATCAAACTTCTTACCGATTAATTTGCAGTGCCCACTTAAGTACAAAGACATTGAAACATGCACACACAATGATTAAACAGGCAAAATCAGATAAAAACTACCAGGGATCTCTTGATAAGTAGTTGACTCAAGAATGATATTCGCTCAAACACTGTGCTACTGGTACCCGTTTTCTTGGGAAAGTGTACTAAGTGTACTCAGACTAAGTGCTGAAGTAACATTGTGATCTGTTACTTGACCAGGGAGAGAGCCGCATATATAGATCAAAGTGTCGATAGAACAGGGTTTGTTCCTGTGGTCAGACAATTATATTTCCAGTTACAAAGCCTGTGGCACTCCCCGCCCCCTGAGGAATTTGGTAATAACTAATTAAGTACTATTTTTGGTTCCAATACTCACAAGAACTCCAGACAGTACTCACGTCACGAATGAGTCACAGTGCTTAGGAGTATTTTAGTACAGCCTTGTAAAACTCTTGGTATAAATGTAAAGTAACATTTTTTCAGGTTATTTGTACACATTTGGGAAACAGGCTTCAGAAAAAGTCACAGAAAAGGCAAAAGAGATTACTAAAACAGTTGAAGAAAAGGTATAGTTTTATCCTAGTTTATGCTACCGCCTTCACTATTATTTAGCGAGCCTGTGGCGATTTTACTAATTTGTTTTGTGACAAGTTAAAAAAATGTTGATCTCAAAGACAACGAATGACAGATTCTTTTTATCACATTACCATAGTTACACAGTCCAAACAACTTCAGAAATAACCAATTTAATTTAACTGACGTTGTTATGTTTTCGTGCAAAAGTCCTGGTGATGTCACACCTTTGTTATCACACATGTTTGAGAACATTGTTCTGTCATTTGTTCTGAGCTTCTCACATGGAATATCACTAAATTTCTGTGTCAGTGATAAATACATTTTTCTCTCCACAGACATTTTTGTGTGACTTCAACAAGGAACAAGATAAGTTTGTGACGGAACAGAAAGAAAAAGAGAAGAAATCAGAAGCTGCTGTCCCCCCATGGGTTGGATATAATGAAGAAGAAACTATGAAATCTCAAATTCTTGCTTTATCGCAGGTTAGTACAGAGTGTGAAAAATGTTGATTCTCACTTCTCAACATTTCAGTTTCAATATTTCATTTTTCTTAGGTCAAATGAATGTAAAATATTCAGGTTAAAATCCAGAGGGTTCTTTCCCAATATTCTAATCGTTCTGGTTCAAATGAAGCTTTAAACAGTAAAAATTGAACTTGTACACAGTGTGCAAAGTTCAGATAAAATTGATTTATATTATGTGGAAAACATTGATATATTATAACTTTGTTAGATTTGACAATATTACCTGTTCCACAATATCACTACAAAAGCTATGGTATTATTTTTCAGGACAAAAGAAATTTTCTACGAAATCCACCTACCGGGATACAATTTCAGTTTGAATTTGATGCAATATATCCAGTTGCTATGGCAACACTTGTAGAAGATCCAAACCTTCAGAAAATGAGGTTTGAATTGGTCCCCAAACAGTAAGTATTGGTTTTCACAGTGGTTCCACTAGCCGTTATACCGTGATTTTAAGTGACCCTTTAAACCCAAATCTTGAGGGTCAAAATGTGATCCTTTTGGAAAGTTCCAATGGTCAAATTCCTTACTCACTAGTCAAATGGGTCCCCTGGTCCAAACATTCATTTCTTTTGCTTTTAACAAGAATTGTCAATCGTAAGTCCACAGACTGTTAAGATGCTCAATATTATAAAGAATACATGTAAGAATGCATTTCATTATTTTTCTGGTAGTGAAAATAAATGCTGTCTCAATTACAAATTTAAAAAATGATAAAGATGTCCCAGACAATTTTCTACAAAGAGTGCATGATCTTTGCTAAATTGGGTCAGTTTCAGATATGTGTATGAAATGGATCCTTGTTTATCACTAATAATTAGTATTCAGGGGTCCTATTATTTCGGATTAGCTGCATCAGAAAGAGTTATCTTGTCAGCTCAAAATAAAAGTTATTTGATGGAAAAAGAATTTACAAAGTTTTAATCATTTGAATTTTTATAATCTGTATTATATAGAGGATATTTGTATTTTTCCGTGTATGATCGGCTGATAATTCACCGAGTGAGCAGTAATTTTTTCACGAATGGCGTAGCCACGAGTGAAAATATAAGTCAGCTGCTCACGACAATGTTTGAAAGATAGATACGATAGGGAATAGGGATGTGTGTTAATAGGTAAAGAACCACTAAATGCCTCCGCGGACCAAGTGGTGATACACTCAAGTAGTCCTTAAAAAAACTTTGGTTTGCCTGTAAATGGAGATATTTCTTGACAAATGTGGAGTTGAATGATGAAATTGAGTTTAAATGGTTGGTAAATATGCATGTGGTGTAGTAAAACTGTAATATTTGTATTATTCCACTATTTTGTTCTTGATACCAAAGTGAAAGTAGACTAGGCTAACACCCAGAACTCATAAATCCGGACATGCGTAAAAACGGATAGACCGTGTTTGAAGGACAAAAACTTTCTAAGAAGATACATGACCCCCCTTTTTTATTTCATTATTTTGGAGCTTAAATGCCCCTCTTTACAATGATATATGTGGTCCAGGTGGCCATAGACTAAAAAAAGTTGAAAATTGGGGCCTACTATGGCCAATTTACATTGAGCTATAGAGCAAATCTATTTGGTGGTTTCTAACCTAAAGAAGGGCAAAATTCTAGTAAATTCATGTTTTCATTTTTTTGCATTCAAATGTATGGAAATGCATCCCAGATAGGGTTTTGACCACTTTTATCTTTTTAAATTGTCTAAAAAAGTGAAAATTTGGATTTTTATCATGAAAATCTAGAAAATTTCAGATTTTTTTCTTTTAAAATTGACATTTTTATGCCAAAATTTACCTTATTTTAGTGTCAGACAGGAGTTATTGTGATTAAATATGAAGAATAGACACATTATAAGGCATCTAAAGCATAATTAGTGTTCAGTGAAGTAGTTTTTCACAAATACAACCCAATTTAAAATCACTATTCATAATATTTTGCAGGCGCTGGCCAAATTTCTCCTTAAAGGCGCATATGCGTGTTTGTCATTTTTTCTAGAATTCATGCACAATTTGTCTAGAATTGATTGTTGTGTGCTGCATATACATAGTAGTATTGAAAAAAGTGCAAAAAGCACCTTAATAAGTAAAACTAGGCTGTCTTAAGGTAAAGAACCACTAAATGCCTCCGCGGACCAAGTGGTGATACACTCAAGTAGTCCTTAAAAAAACTTTGGTTTGCCTGTAAATGGAGATATTTCTTGACAAATGTGGAGTTGAATGATGAAATTGAGTTTAAATGGTTGGTAAATATGCATGTGGTGTAGTAAAACTGTAATATTTGTATTATTCCACTATTTTGTTCTTGATACCAAAGTGAAAGTAGACTAGGCTAACACCCAGAACTCATAAATCCGGACATGCGTAAAAACGGATAGACCGTGTTTGAAGGACAAAAACTTTCTTAGAAGATACATGACCCCCCTTTTTTATTTCATTATTTTGGAGCTTAAATGCCCCTCTTTACAATGATATATGTGGTCCAGGTGGCCATAGACTAAAAAAAGTTGAAAATTGGGGCCTACTATGGCCAATTTACATTGAGCTATAGAGCAAATCTATTTAGTGGTTTCTAACCTTAATAGCCTCAGAAGTCAAATAATGACTCATTTTCAGGATTAGGCATTATGTCTTTACATAGTTGAACCCCTGTAGTATTCTCCCTTATGTATTTCAGAGTGAATGAGGAGATGTTTTGGAGGAATTATTTCTACAGAGTTTCACTCATTAAACAATCTACTCAACTTACATCCTTGGCTCAACAATCAGGTATATATATCATAGTGACAACACTTGACTTCATTCCATATGAAATTGTTATTGAACACCACAATTATTAAGTGTATACTCTCAGTCTGTTGTAATTATTAAGGTTTTGGCATTAATTAACCTTTTTCAAAATATCAAGCAAAGATTTTTCAGCGGACATATGTAGTAAAAAACTCATTGTTTGATATTTTGAAAAAGGCTATTTAATGCTAAAACATCAATAATATCAAAATTGAAGTATAACTTAATAGTGGCATATACTGTTTTTATTGTCACATGTTGCCCTTTACAGACTCTGAATATGGGAAATTTGGATTCTTGGAAATATTTTTACCATTTATGACAACCCTTTCTACTTCTTTCACTCTACTAAAACATGCAGAATCTTTGATATTGGGGAAAATGGATCACTTTCCATGCGGAAAGGTTCTGATCTGGGGTACATTATAAAGAAGGATAAAATGGCTGAGTTTGAAAGCAGTGCTCCTCAATACTCACTGTAGAACATAGCCAAATCTACAAGATCATACATGTACATATGGATGAATTGTGTTTGATGTCTTTCTTGAAAAATTATTAATTGTGGTATAATTTTGTATGGTAACCAATCCAGATTGGAATACGCACACAGGTATTTTGTTGGTTAAGTTTACTGTTAGTATTAGCCATTCCTACGTATATATACATGTATACAACCAGTTTACCTACTCTTTATTTTAACGACAATTTGATTGAACGTCCAATTGTACAGATGTTGATTTCATCATATTTTTCTGTATTTTATAAATCTTGAGTTATGGTGACTGGTTCTTTCTTAACAGTTCATGTTTTGATTTTTATTGATGCTTTGGATCCTAGATTACATATTTTGTATTCATTACTTACTATGTATCAGCTCTCCAAACAAATGTTACACTTCATTTATGTTTGGATTTTGAATGTTGATCTTATCTGTTACAATTTCCTAGTGCTTCTAGTTCAGATTTAGTTTGGTGACTTTGTTTAATCTATCCTATGTACCCTGATATTGATAAAGGCTTGGTGAAAGCGGAAATGTTGGTCATAAATAAAATAAATAAAAAATCTTTACCTGTTTTGAATTTGTAGCTACATTTACACTGAGGCACAAAATCAGGGATATTTTTATGTTGTTTAACGCTCAGTATAGTACATGTGTAAAAAAAGGGAACACGAGCGTTTCTTCAATCCCTCTGGGTGATAGATATCATCAAGAATGAGGTGTCCAGAGTGGATAATATATGTTGCAAGAAATAAGTAGAAACTAATATTTGGGGGAAAAATAAAATATCACAATTTCTCTAACTCTTATTCCAAAGTCATCATTGCTACTAGACTATGTCAAGCTCACCATTATGGTGTATATATAGGATCCGTCATTCGTTGCCTTTGGAGCTCAACATTTCTTAAACAAGTCTTGAAAACACAAGTTATTTGGCGAGCCTTTGGCAAGCTAAATTTTTTGTTTTTGTTGATCTCAAAGACAACGAATGACAGATTCTTTTTATCACATTACCATAGTAACAGAGTCAAAACAACGTCAGAAATAACAAATATAAGCCGGCGACGTTACATTTTCAAGGATTTGTTATCACACGTGTTGGAGAACATTGTTCCGTCATTGGTTATCACATGGAATATCACGTTATTTATGTGATAAATTGATATAAAATATGTCTAATTACAGGTACAGAAGGTAAACCAGATGGTTCCCGAGAATCCAGTTGTGATAGAGGTATATATATTTGCACTCCTTTATTATGTCCCTCACATACAGTGGGGTTGATTCTCCTTAATCATTGGTCAGAATTCAATGAAACTTAACATGAATAGTTGCTCCCAAACCTAGTTGTTTTAGGAATTTTAGTTTGGATGTTATGGGTATCTATTGTGGAAAACTTACATAGATTTCAATGTTCCTAAGTTATTATTTTAACAGAAAACTTCTTGTTGAAAAACTTATTTTCATATTTTTTTTAATTTTTAAACAGATTTATTAGACATGTAAACTGTTGATCTTCAAGCCTTATGTTTGAAATAAAGTATCTATATATCTTTTTTTCTACATACAATGTACAATTTTCATGACAAAAACAGACAACTTTTTTTATTGAGCTTTGATTATGTGACAGAAAAGCCCTCAATCGAAATCTTATTTTCGTAAAATTTCAATGTTTCTTGAAATTATTCTAACAGAAAAATCGTCACCGAAACCTGTACGTAAGACAAAGGATGATGACGAAGATGTTATCGAGGTTGGTAGTCCACAAGATAACGAGTTTGTTAGCGATACATTCCAGGATGATGGACATATCAGCGACGAGGATCTCAAGAAAGAAATGCAGATGTTAGGCATGGAGGATGACCTTGAAAAAATTGAAGGTCAGTATCTGGATAGTATGCACATACAGTAAAACCTCAATGCTGTAAGATCATCAATAATATTTGCAATTTTAGTTTAATATTACATTTTACTAACTTGTCTACCAAATAAATTATTGCGATTTGTAGGGACCTGAATTGCTTGTATTTAAGAAATTCCCCTTAAAAATGAAATCCTCTTATTCATAACTGCATAAAATTTCATAAAATATGTTTTTATAAAATGAAGTTATGTTTTCGTATTAAAATTGCTTTTTGACTTTCGAAGTTGTTTTAATATTAAAATGGTCTTATTTTGAGATTTTACTCCTTTATTACTGTGGCTGAAACATTGTAAAAGAAAGAAAATCATGAGACTTAATTTTTTAGTATACTAGTATGAACTATTGGATGAGTATTTTTGAAAAGAGCGTTTTAGCTCCACTATTCAAAGAATAATTCAATAATGGAGGGGACTATTGCATTTATCACAGCTTCGGGTATAAGCATTGGCCCATTGGCATCAGTGTAGTGTGAATATAAAACTTAAGATGCAATCCGCTACTATGAAGTCCAATGTCTGTCCTTAATTTCTATCCAATACCCATGTATATAATGTTAATGTAACACAACACTAATTGTATCACATAGATACTGCTTCCAGAAAGAAAGGTAATGTATTAAGTGGGAACTACTTGTTTATTGGGAATGCCAAGTTGAGCTTTATTCTTCATTGATAATTTGAACATTGAAACATATATGGCTCGTATGGTATTAACCTGATCCTCGTGTCCCTTAACTTTATGGGAATCGATGTTAACTGAGTAGTATGAACTATTCTTATATAGAATTCTAGTACATAGATCAGGGGTGGTTTTCAATACAGGCCTGATTCAATATTGATCTTACTTGACTTAAGGATAAGGTCAACCAATCACATCATACCTTTGTCAGTAACAGGAGATATGATGGGCTATCCTCATTCTCCAATTAAATAAGATTAATATTGAATACCAGCCCATGATAAGGTTAATATGTACAAGCTGTATTTAGTATTCAATGTGTGGGACAGTTCTGGCATAATGTAATTAAGAAGGTAATGTGCAAATATCATCTAGTTTCAAGTTCCTGTCTTGTGATTGTTCGAAAATTCTGATCTGCAACTATTCAGTTGTCGCCCTTTGATACTGGCATCTTGCAATGTTATTAATTTGTGGGTGTTTCATTATTCTGTTTTGGATTAAATTGTTTAACCAGGTTTAACTTCAAAACAATCAGTTAAATGGTACAAGGTGTTTTAAATGGTGAAACTGTTGTACAAATTTTGTTTGTCAAGTTGTCAACATAGTATCATCATGCACCACATGTTAACATGCGTTCAATAAACTGTACTAACTCACTGCTGAAGAATTGAAGTTCCCAATTACTTTTTGTTTGTTACTTGGTATGAAGGAATTGTTATATATTAACACCTGCTTATATATAAAAATCAGGTGGCCACAGTGTTTCAAATAAAATGCTGTAGTTCCTGATGTGTTAATATGAAAACTTCATTGAAATCATGTTGTGATTATGCCATCCTTTGATGAGTGGGTATATCACTTTGCACATGTCTGTCGATTGGTAGAACAAAGTGTTTCCATTTAATAACTCAATTCTTGACCCTAGGATCCTCAAAATTTACATTACTGTTAGTTATCAACCCCTTTTGATATTGAGATCAGTAGGTCAAAGGTCAAGGTCGCCTTTACCATTTCTGACTAATGGGCTGTCAGGGGGCATACCTGTTTTCTATTTTTCAAACTTCTCTTGTTGTAGTCTTGCTTATAGTTGATCATGGTTATGTCCAATGTATAAATTATATATTTTCCATTTCTCACTCCATTTGTTCTGTTCTGTTTCCATCTTATTGTCACAATATTAGAAATTATGGTATTAATTATATTGTACATGATGTATGTATATAGGTAGCTGTAATACTGTAAAATTATTAAATTTCGCTGGGATGAAATTTCGTTGTTTTGGTGAAAAAGACCATTTTGATGGGACAATAGGGACGTTAATTTCTGGATTATGCATTTCAGTAAATACATACAATGGTCAAAATTACTGTTCCATGGGATTTGATTTAGTGGTTGAAGGTGAACTACAAAATCCACAAAATTTAACCCCATGAAAATTAATGATTTTACAGTAGTCTTTTTCTGTAGAACTTGTCAATACTAATGCTTTATCCTGTTCACTGTGGAATGTCTGGTTATTACTTTCTATGCAACTATATTCAAATCAACTGCCTGTATAGCAGTTAAGTTGGTTCCAGGCCAACCTGTGACCTATTGAGCATAAATATTAAGAATTGTATGGATAATACTTATTCTTGGCTTGAGCACCAAAAATAGTTTTTCTTAAAATCTGTCAAAGGATAAAATACTTACCTTTGTTGATAACCTTTTTTGGGGGGGGGGTTTCATGGGTTCTTAGCAACAAATCTCTGTCACTTCACACATGGTATTTCTCCACACTGGTTCTGATACATTGGTTCTTATGTTTTCTGTTCTTGCTGAATTTCTGTATCAATAAAATAAGATTGGTTCTTAGATATTTTGCCTGTGACTGGTTCTCACATTTTCTGACTATGATAAAATCTCTCATCCCTTGATAGAATGGTTCAGTCTGTATTCCAATCCAGATATTAGACTGGTCTTCATATTTTTCCTCATAAGAGCTCTCATCCCTTGATGTTGTGAATCAGTCTGTGTATTCAATGGGTGGTTGTAAAGGTCACAAACTACTAAATAAATTTGTTCTTTAAAGGTCAAATACGAAAGAATTTCTTAATTTAACTATAGTAACACATTTACATAGATATATATCATATAAAAGGCATGGCGTACTTGTAATCCACATAATTGCAATATTTAAGATGGTTTATAACGATAAAGTTGACGATAACAAAATTACAACTTAAATCCAACCTGGTTGTCTCCCTTGAATTTTAGACCGTGTGACGTCATTTTGGACATAAGTGGAACTGTTCCTCTTCAGTTTAACTAAATTTGAATGGGTCCTGTCGAGTTTTTATTGGATTTAATTCATTATCAGTGACGGAAATTACTACAATGTGGTATGTTCTAAGCATTGTATGTGTTGTCATTGCAATCACGTTTTAATTCCTTCCAATATTAAGAAACAAAACAACGACCACATACCGATGTGGACATTACTGACTTCAACTGCTGGGCGTGTTATACATTACAAACGCAGCAGTGCAAACTGCGCGCTACAGGGGGTATAAATATCACGCTGTTAATACACTTGACACGTGTGTGTACATCGGTGATTGATTTTGAATGTATATTATATATAGCTGTCACTATTTTGCATATGTATGTGTTAGGTTTTGTAACAGACAAAGTATTTACAGGGAGGTATGTATTTAAATCCTTGGTATTTAGCATTCCGTACGAGGAAAAAAAATAATGTTCGCAACAAATGGCTTTAGCTGCGTATTTGTACACGCATGTATATTAGACATATAGAAACATGATTTGTAGTACACACGGAATGACGCGTAGTTGGCAGTTTCTGTCGTTAATTGTAAATAATTTATAAATTAACCATAATTGAGTCACTGAATTCCTAAATTGAGAAATGAACATTTTAATTCTAGACAGGAAATTATTGACGAAAAATTGTAAAAGGAAAATTTGAAAAAAAAGCCTGTAGATAACCGGTAAAGTTAGAGACATTGTCCATAGTTCTTGGATGCCGAGTTAATCCCATTTTATGATTTTCAATTATGGATAAACATTCAAATGAGAGTTAGCATTAACTAAATCGATTGGTACTTTTTTCAACATTACATACGGCACCAGTCAGTTCCATCATCGCCCCAAACCCTCGGGGATAGACGGTCGTGTTTTTACCTTCCAGCTTTCCGCCGCATGGCCGGTGAAATGTTGGGATTTTTTTAGCGAACCAATACCCTAGTGACACTATTTCGTTGTCAGGGACCGGGAAATACCGGAGATTGTCCCGTCAGCTGTCACCCGCAGGCCGTGGAAGGCGGGGTGACAACCCATAAGCCCATCCCCAGGAGTGGGGTACCGTGGATGCTACTGACAGGTGCATAACAATGACACGTTAGAACAAGTGCGCTGAAAATTAAGTAATTTGGTAATGTAAACTCACGCATTTCCAACACAATAATCGGTGTAATAATCTTTTCAATATGGTTGGTATTGCAAAGCACATGTAATAAAAAGCATGGTTTCTTTGAATGACACCTCATGGTAAAATTTATTAACTATATCCAGTATCATTGAAAAGTGACAGTATTATAGTGCGATGCTTACACAGAAGTTTGAACATATTTTTTTACCTTTTTGAAGCTTTCCATCACATGAGAAAACATATTAGAGTTTACACGAATCATAATTAAGCTTGTCATTTTCAAAAAGTTTCTCATTGATAAACAAAAACTTGGTTTATTACGCACATTCATTGAAGATATTTTTACGCACTTGCTCAACTGACCATAATTAATACTTACATTTCAATTCATGGCGTTATTTTGATTGGCGAATACAAATTGGTTTGTAATTAATTCGCCACGCCCCCTTGCACCTGCATGACCTGTGGCAGGCCAGGCAGGGCTAACGATCACCCCAAGAGCTGGATACCGTGATATCTATATATTATTTAAACATAAAATAGACCGCCTGCTTTTGGTGGCCTATTATGCAGTGTCATTTATGTGTCGACCTTTTACTGATGTTTAGTAAGCCGGTCTAAATTGTAGGATCAAAATGTCTGACCGTGCGTTGATATTCTGGAAAATAAGGCACGTGTTTGAACTCTCAGACAAGTATTATTTTGTGATTTGTAACAAGAATTGAGTTATATTACGGAAGCAGATTAACAACAGTGGAGTTCGCTACATACATGTATCTTGTTTGTATTTTGTTAAATCCACGATGCTCGCACTGGGTAAGGACATGCCACGTTTTGACATATTTTTAAAAATATTTTAAACAATACTGTACATGTATACGAGCCCATGCGTTGTTCCATACAGTATTCTACAATTGAAGTGGACAGAACAACACATACAAAGAATAAATCTTTAATATCGCTCTATTTTTTATATGATATATATCCAGCGTTCTATTTCGGATAGTCTGACAGTATTTTTTAAAAATTACCCATAAAGCAAAACGATACACAATTTAAACACGAATTTATAAAATCTATATCATAGGCATATGATTTCAACTGTGGGTAACTATTTTTTTCCGTTATGTACTTCCTTGTTGGGGTAATAAGGGGAGATGGATACGTGGATCTAGGTTCATGCTAAGAAGAATCATTAGTTTACACACTGTTGAATTCAAATGCCAATGATCGATCTATATCGTTTTAGAAAAATGCAATTTATCGTTCCATACTAAATTAATAAATTAATGAAACGTTTACTGAGTTATAAACATTTTATATGTGGTATAATACACTGTTCTTTTTTGCATTATGATTGACAAAAACATATTATTAATACTTGGCCCGTTACAACACACTTCCTATAATAACACGCGTAATGTCACGCGTCTCCAGTTGCATTGACCGTAAACTTATCTATGTACACATAACCGATTTATTTGTTTACTATTCTATATGTTCTTAGTGTTGTTTAGTAGTGTAAGAATCGTTATTTGTTATTTGTT
Source organism: Spisula subtruncata (assembly GCA_963678985.1). Classification (NCBI taxonomy): domain Eukaryota; kingdom Metazoa; phylum Mollusca; class Bivalvia; order Venerida; family Mactridae; genus Spisula; species Spisula subtruncata. The sequence goes on along the minus strand of OY787664.1, from coordinate 51,539,963 downwards.
AATGTATATTTCAAACTTTAGGCCATGTATATTACAAAATTGTATGCCCATATGTGGGCGCAAAATTGGAAAATAAACTATATCTTATCTTATCTAACCGATTTAGGAATTTTCTCAAATTTGTATACTCAATAATACGTACAGAAACAATTAAATTAAACATCAAATCGGTCAGCAGCTGATTATAATCTCGTTTTTGGCATGTTACAACCCCCCCGTGATGTGCATAATGTACCAAGATTAACTGTATGACACTTCGTAGATCGACGCTGTGTATATGTATGTATAACCCCCGTGGAGAATTCTTTTATGATTGCGCTTTATATTTGACCAACTATTACATAATAGCACATGCATTTCATGTAACTTTAATGCATTTAAACCGAACATATTCAATAGAGATCAAGATTTATGCGAATATACACTAATAGTATACAGCCTCTGTGTTAATCAGATGTTCCAAAAACACGTCACAAGCAAAGGGAAGTAACTCGGGTTAGTTTATTCACAAAATAAGATAATCGAAATAAGAGATGACGTTTATTGTGTGTTATAATCATATCTGAAGCGTAGAGATTGATGTAATCATATATTTATACCATAAACTTATTAAAACAGCAAAAAAATAATATTGCGTATATGACCTTTAACTCAATGTTAAGTTACAATAGTCAGTCCCAGTTTGAAACATGTTAAAGACTATGGCCAGGAGGTGGACATATATCAATGAAAAATTGACATAGACATTTAGTGGTTTGTAACCTAAAGAGAATGCATGTGTCGAACCCCTTGTAAAGAGAATGCATGTGTCTGTCTGTATGTACAGGTATGAATGATGAGGATGATGATTGGGAACAAACACTCATTGAAGAATATTTAGCTTTACAAGAAGAACAAAAACAACAAGAACAACAGCAGACCAGTTCATAGGTACGGATATCTTGGGGCACAGGATATAACAGTTTTAATGCTTAGAAGTCCTAACTAGAACCAGCATATAATTCTTCTATATATTATTGCAAATGTTTGTACCGATACTTTCTATTTGTAGAAACTGTGATTCTTTTTAACATGTGATTGTTTTAAATTTTTCCTCTGGTACTAGTTTATTTTTTTGCGAACAATCTTTTTCATTTGTTCCACAGATTTGTATTTATAAGTTTCATTATCATTCAAATAAACCAACAGTGACCTATTATCTAATTGTATGGCTTGGCCACATTGACATGAACCTGACTTATTGATTATCATAATTTAACAGTCAACATATTGTCTACGTTTACAACACCGAGTGTATGTTTTCATAATCAGGAAGTATCACGATGACGCTCTCGAGATGTTATACAAACACAAATTTGAAAAAACGATATTGCACGACTTGCTTGCGAAAATTGATATATTCAAAGCAAGAACCTTGTAATATATTCTTGTGTAAAGGTCAGGTTCAGGTAAAAATAGCCAAGCTATAGAATAATTCAACTATAGAATCATAGTTTTTACAGATTTGTCCTCATATAAATTGTTATCATCATATTATCCATGTAATATATGTGAGTAGTACTTAACCCTGCTAGAAAACAATAAGCTTCATTCATTGTATTTAATTGTTAGTTTCTTAACATGTTAAGTAAAATGATATTGTTATTGCAATTACTGTTATAGAAACATATGTACCCAATACCCAGTGTATCATTCACATAATTATAATATATTAGCCAACTTGTACTATCCTATAGTCCACTCCTAACTTACTGTGTATTAAAGGTCATATTTTGACCTAATCCTTATGAAACTAGGTCAAAATGGTCATCTGTACAACACTTGGTACCTTTCAACTGCTGGTAGCTCATCTGGGGTCAAAAAGTAGGTATAATCAAAGCAAAACCTTTGCTAGATGTCTTAGTTTTGACTTTATCTTTTTGAAACACAGCCACATTGACCATCCACATTATAATCTATGTCCCTTTTGAAGTTTGGTCATCTGGGTTAGGGAACTTGGTTACAAGGCCAAATTTGTGTAAAAGCTAATTTAAAGTGGGCAATCACATTGGCTATCAGAAGGAAATTGAAGTTAGGTCATCTGAGGTTGGAAAAAGATAGCCCTCCTGTATTTATAATTAACTTACTAATACTCCTTATAACCTTTTTGTTCCTGAGATATTTATAATTGTCAGTTTAGAATCTATTTGTATGATAGTGATATAGTATGCATGGCTTATTAATTCTGTAAGCTAGACTATATACAAATGAAGATACTATGAAAAAGATGGTGCTTTTGTTTTTGTAAAATATATTGTTAACAATAAAGGATTATGTGGAACAATGTGGACAATTTATTGTAGTAAGAATTATGAAGATGGAAATAAATCAATTATAAGACATTTTCATCCCCATCCCCAAATTCTTCCTGAGTTATTATTATTGGCAGTTATTTTACCAATTCTATCATCATCAGCTATGCTTTCCATATGTCAGTCTGTCATTCTGTGGGTAGACCAAATGGTTTTCATACAATGACTCGAAGGCATTTTGCCCTAGGATCAAACTTAACCTGGAGATTGGCCAACAACATTAGAATTCTTTGAATTTGAGACCAGTAGGTCAAAGGTCACTGTGACCTTTACCATTTCCGACTGTTGAGCTGCCATTAGGGCATACATGTTTTACAAACATCTCTAGTTTACATTAGACTTACTGTTATGTGTACAGCTGATGTCATATAACCTTGCATGGCTTAGATGGTAGTGTACTGTTGCATGAATAATTTGTTCCTGATCTAACGGAGCATCTCAAAAAGAAATCTCATCTCAAATCAGTCAAAATTTAGATAAATCTGTGGTCAAGCTTTGAAATATTACTTAATAAGCTCAGAATAATGTTTCTGTTTTGGGATAACAATTCTAAATAATTCAGCCTCGTAATATCATTGACATTCAGACCAATGCAATATTTGAGATGCTTCTTGAGGTTGGGGTCTATATATCTTAATTGATAGTCTAATCAAATACTGGTATATGTGTAATAACCTGTTTGTTTGTTAATAAATACATGTGCATGTTCTGTAATAAAAATGTCTGTGTTGACAAATAATCCCTTCCACCTGAAATTTCTGACTGCTTCCATTGTCTGACTTTGCTCCCCTCTTTCTGCAACTGTTGGACTTTGCTGTCATTCTCTTACTTTGTTTCAATTGTCTGACTTCAATGTCATTTTCTACTTTTCTGTCAGTGTTTGACATTGCTTTCGTCAGCTATGCTGACTTTTCTGTCATTATCTGACTTTTCTTTCATTGTTTATCTTTGCTGCCATTGCCTGACATGTGGATGTTTTGGTTGCATGAGTCTGCAGGTGCTTGCATAGTTATTGGTAGTTTTAGTGTGAGGGATGTAGTGATTATTAATATTGATGGCCAGTTTCACTTTGATTTCATGGGGGTATTCATTAACTATTGTTCAAATGTTTCCATAAGATTCTCATTGTAACATTCATCAGGCTTAGTTGTATAATTCACGTAATACCAAGCAGCATGTTCTCTGAATGAAATACCAGTATACCCTATATTTGCAAGGGATTTTATGTACTCCAAAAATTCTTCATTTAATTTCTACCCCCCCCCCCCCCCCCCCTAAAAAGCTGTAAAATGTATATAAATTCTATGAAAGTGCCTTCAAAAGTATTTTAGTTATGGTCTTGGAATTTTACAGGAAGTTCATTAGAACTGATGCAGAAGAGTAGAAATGAGAAGGAAGATGGTAAAATCCACTGGCTATTTTAACATGCTTGCCGGCAACCATTAATAATTTTGTTTTACTTTGAGAGAGACTAATAATCAATCACCTCCTTTTGAAGGTTAACTGACTACATAAAAAAATTATACAACCCTGCTGATGATTTGATTTTGGCAGAATCAAGTTATTTAAAAGAGAGAGAGTGCCTTGCTTCAAAAACCCAAATTTCACTGAAATTACCCAAATTTCACTGAAATTTCTCAAATTGCACGGAAATTACTCTAATTTCACAGTCAATATGAAAATTACCCAAACCAAATTTCATGGAAATTACCTAAAATTTCGTGGAATTTAACCAAATTTTATGGAATTTAACCAAATTTGCAAAGTTTTATATTTTCTACTTTCAGTGAAGCAGGATGAGGGAGACGTACCAGAATGGGAGGAGGAATTACAGAGAGAGTTACAGGAATACGAGATGGTTAACCAAGGTGATGACGTCGATGATCCCGATATCGAAAACGAAATTCTAAAACAAATAGAACAAGAGTCGGCTGAGACTTAGTTTATGTTATCGATTATCTGCTCACATCTCTTCTGTTATAATATGAACTCTCTTCCACAGGTTACCATATCATTGATAAAAAATGATAAAAAATTAAATATCAATTTCCGTAAAAAAATTTTTATTCATTATCAATGAAACTATAATCTATGCTCTCTCCATGTGCGAAAATAGGTTACCGTATCATTGATAATAATTAGAAAAAATCAATTTCTGTAAAAAATTTTTTTATTCTTTATCAATGATCAATAACCTATGCTGTCTCCATGTGCGAATGTATAAGATTGTTGTAAACTTCAGGTTACATGATCATGGTTTTTTTCATGCTCAACTAAATCAGCTTTACGCAAAATTATAAATTAATTTTTTTACAGTAAAACGCCTTGTGTTTTGCTGAAGTTAATCTTTACAATTTATTGAGAAAAATCCAATTTCATGCTCAAATTAAGCTGAGTTGAGCATGAAAAAAAATGATGATGGAAGCCTGATTGGTCTTAATTATAAGTGGAACATGTTGCCGAATTCAGCTTGAGTGTTTTCATTCTCTCTATCTAGTGTTTTCATGATATTGGCTGTGGGAACAACTGAATAGGTTGTGCTTCTGTAGATAATTAGGGGTTATTTTGTTTAGTGGTTGTTAAATTCCATCAAGTTAGCATTTTTACTAAGTTTTACATTCTGATAATTCATGAACACTCATTTAGATGATAAAATCATGCTTCATTATTATAAAATATTTTTGTTAAGACATATTTACTTGACCAGAGAGACCAATGAACGAAGTACTTGCATTATTTTTGGTATAAACAATTTTATATGCCTCTATTTATTAGCAAATTGGCAAAGAAAATATTTTCGGGGAATTTACTTAAGGTAAAAGCAGTGTACTGTGTATCAGAGATTTTCTATTTAAGAATAAGAAGAAAGAAATCCTCGGTATATTTATCCACTGACCATTTCGACTACTAGTACTCTCAATCAGTTTGTATTTGCAAAGAGGTCCATAACAGTGATATTTGCTAGATATTTGTTTTGCTGATTTTGATTAAAGACTTATTTGATGAATTATGAATTCACTGTCAAAGTTCCATGGTATATGTTCACATAATGAAAGTATATCATCACAGATAGTTATGGTAATTTTTAAGGAACTCAATTTGTGAATAACGGTGAAAATGAAAATATTGCAAATAATAGCGGATGTACAGAAATATAACACTATGTGATAATGGCATGACATGAAACTCTATCACCTGTGATAAATGTATTGTATAATTTTCACAGAAACTGGTATATTCAGCATAAGAAGATGGTAATATATTATTATTGCATAAATGTCTAGGACCAGGTTACTGTATAGCTGGTTAATTTCTGCGGGGTGGAAATTTCTGCCATTCTGCGGTCCAAGATCAATTCGCAGAATTAAATATACGAGCATTGTTTGTACATGTGTAATGATAATTATGTCATAGTGCGATCCACAGTTTGGATAGTAATGATTAATTACAATGTACATGGATCAGAAACTGGTGTATGTCAATTCTTACCATTTAGCAAACCGCATAAACTTACTCTTGCCATTTTGTGAATCAGCAGAAATTAAAATCAGCAGAAATAAACACACCCATTTTGGGGTAAAAATGCAAAATATTACGCCAGAGGAAATAACCAGCTATATGGTAATTGTTTGCACTATACATGTGCAGTATATATCATATTTATTCATTGCTAATGTTTAGTGATACTCTTGTGTAACACTGCTTATATGTTTCTTGTTTTGTTTTCTTGTGTATTTAGTATAATAATGGTATAGTTCTTGAAATGAAAACCTGTTGCATACTTGCCTGTATGTAGCCGATGGAAACATGTTTTACTAAGGACTGATCAATGAAAACATGTTTTACTAAGGACTGATCAATGAAAACATGTTTTACTAAGGACTGAAACAAGGACTGATCAATGAAAACATGTTTTACAAATGACTGACCAATGAAAACATGTTTTACTAAAGACTGGCCAATGGAAACATGTTTAACAAGCAACTGACCAATGAAAACATGTTTTACAAACTATTGACCAATACATATTGTTAACACAGTACATGATAGTCTTGTCAGCATTTATACTAACAATTTTAAAACACTATAGAATTATACACACTAATGTAATTCAATAATGATATTAAATTAAGATTATTTGGTTATAACCTTTGCTTTGATATGTTAACATTTTGTTATAAGCGTGTTTAAAGAAACTTACATTAGTATAGATAAACATAGATATAAAATGTATTATATATAACTTGTGTTCCTACAGGACTTTGCTGTAAGGATTTCAATATTTAAAACAAATTTGTTTGCTTTTTGTTTTCTGTTTACTAGGTGTTGATCATTGCTGTAAGTTTTCTTACATGTTTTGTTTTGTGTTTTGCATGCCCCTGTTAATGAAATTGTAAATTTTGAAGCATTTTGTTTTAAAAAATTACTTAGCTTTTGTTTAGCATGTGGGAGACGTTGCGTTGCGTATGTATTCATCAATTGTAAATATTGCTGATCCTTAAACTTACTAGTGTCAGCTATCTCCATGTGTGTCCATAGCCAAAGTGAAGTGCTACATAGCGCTTTCCAAGGGAGGCAATCCATGTCTTCTACATGTAATCGAACGGGAAGTAACTGAATGAAAGCGCCCAGTAGCACTTTGCTTAGGCAATGGACAGCCTTCTGCTTGTTTCATAGAAGTTGTTATTTTATTACAAGTTTCATCTATATTTGTAGCTGTACATGATTTGGGGTTGTGAACTGTTGTAATTGCATTATGACAGTTATAAAATTAATGGTTCAAGCCTATTGGTATACACAACTGAGATTGAAAGCTTTTAAATCTTGACACACAGCATGATCTAGGTGTAACAGGGGAAGAAAAATGTGCAACCAGACCGAGGCTCGAAACCTAGACTCTGCGCTTACAGGGCAAATGCTCTACTGACTGAGCTATCCTGCTGCTTACTCAAGTTTCTCCCCTAGTTATTTTTAAAATCCTATACACCCGGCTACATACTAGGTAGCATGTTCAAAGATATTACAATTATCTCCCTGCGATAAAAAAGCTCTGCAGATTTTCTTCTGTGATATTTTAAGAAAATGTTGGTCATGTTTCAGAAGTTACATTTTAAACCTACTCTAAAATTGTCTATGATAGGGAGCATTTAAGGGTAATCTTAACTTGCATACTGTAAAATCATTTAAATTTTGATGAGACAAATTTCGTGGTTTTGATAAAAAAGACCATTTCGATGGGACTTTAATTCGTGGATTTTCTGGTAATAAATACATGGGCCAAAATTAGTGTTCGATAGGATTTGATTTTTTCGTTTTTGTTTGGTGAACCACGAAACCCATGAAATTTAACCCCTCGTGAAAATTAATGATTTTACAGTATTTAAAGTAGCAAGTTCCCCCAGTTTGTACTTGATGACTTGGATGTACTGAGTTATAAGTATACATGTGATATTTATATTGTATAAAGGTTGATGGGTTACATAGAGACTAACAGGTGTTAGTTACTATTTTGAAAATAAGTGGTTAAAAATGTTCACAGAAAAACGTTAAGCTGTAAAACCTTATATTTTTTCGTGAGGTCGAAATTTCATGAATTTTTATTTCTGAAGCCAGGTTTATGTGCAAATTTTTGTGATTTCTTAACTTAAAAAAAAAAAAATTTAAGAGTTTTACTGCCATTAGATCTGTTTGTGAGCATAATTTTATGCAAACTTACAAAATTTGTGAACATAGTGTGAAAAATTTCCTCACAAAATTTTCCGATTTTGCAGTTACGAGTACCAACTCTTCATGGAGATAGAGCAATGTTTATATTGTAATGAGTTGCCTTTATGTTTATAGTTTATACTATGTAATGTTTATATTATTTTCATTTTGTGTACATATTTTCTGACATTGTTGTTAACTATTCATATGAAGGTATTAAAAACATAAAAAGGGTTTAGCATTATGTTAGTTTTTCTCTGTATATTGTATTTAGATCAGGCCCTGATATCCTCAAGTATCACAATTTGGCCTGGTCTCCCAAAGTATCGAAATCTCGGATAAATCTGATATCAATTATTTGCTTATGTATTAATGTTAGTTTCCATGGGAGACTGGATTCAAAATAGACTCCACAAATTAGAGACATTATTTTCATTTTAGTTAAATCTCATAGCTTGAATTTCAAATTTATTTCAACTTCAGACTCTGTTTTGAGCAAAATCTCAATTTGTGCTGAGATTTCTACTCAAGATGCTTTGGAAGAATGAGGTCAGTACTTAATCGTTTAATCAGGAATATGTTGGTTCAACTTTTAGCTGACTCGGCGGTTTGGACTGCAATTCTTGTAATCAAGTATTCTCTATTGCTTGGTGGTAATGTCTGTTTCAAGTGTGGATTTGACAACAATGTCAATTTTTCTCCTCAAGTGGAGCAATAATTGCTTGTTCCTTGTTGAAGCGTTAAGAAGTTAGTACTGGTTAGGATACCTTACAGGAAAACTGCCAAGGCAAATCTGCCACCATATACAGCTATAAAAGAATTATAGAGAAGCACCATTAAACCCAAATACACTGATTTAAGTGTTTGCACCGTGGTATAGCTTCACGACTTTGAAACGAACCAGACCTTTTGATTAGCATAATTTAACAGTCGATATCTTGTCTGTATATATAACCTCAATTGTATGTTTTCATAGTCGGGGAGTATCATGAAGACACTCAAGATGTAATACGAACACAAATTTGCAATACCGATATTGCACGATTTGCTTGTGGAAATTGATATGTTCAACGCAAAAACCTTGCAATTATATTCATGCATAAAGGTCAGGGTCAGGTCAAATTTGCCAAGCTAAATATTAAAGGCAAAATAAAAATTGTCTTGGCCTTGTTTGATGCTAAGTTTAAAGAGGTATTCTCTATAACTAACATATTTTTCTCTACTTTCACATTAAATGAGCTAATTGTACAAAGCACTATCAATTATCATAATTTGTCAGAAGAAAGTGTGCGCAAATATGTCTCAATAATGTCAAAAATATAGTTAGATCACCAATAATAATTTATGGTCAAAGGGAAACAACTCGTGACTATTTTGGCTTGTTACGGAAATATGTTTTCAATCTTTTCTCGGTAATTAGTGGTAGCTTTTTTTGTAGAAAATTTGAGGGGTTTAAGCAATAATGATTCTCATTTAGTGTATAATATTCCTGAATTGATTTAAACGATCAAAGTTATAGGGAACGCCTCTTTAACAAGGAGGAAAACTGATTCTCTCTTATCCTCATGGCCGAGGATATACTTCACCAGAAACAAGGTAACAAAAGTGATTGTAAGAACTTTCAAGATAAACCTCAAGTAAGCAAGAGATGTGTGTACATGTATGCCCCCATATTGCTGGCCAAGAATGAGAAGGTCGTAACTACTACTTACGACCTTTTAAGATTCATACATATTTAAAATAAGCATCACAAGGCGATTCTTATGAGCCCATTTCATAAAAATCGAAACTTGTCATATTGACCAAAACAAAGTTTAAACGGCTTGTTTTTCTATGTGTAAAGAGCAATTATCGGACAGTATTTTCTCGTTTTCTCAAAATATCGATTTTGTAGCTACGACCTTCTCATTCTAAGCCATCGATATATTGAAGTCAAATAGTTATTGAGGTTTAATGCCATGAACGACCTAGACAATTGACCTACTAACCCCAAAATTAATAGAGGACTTTACTATTCTAGATCTAATGGTCACTTTGACACTCTTCAACCTGCTGACCTCAAACCAATAGGGTTCATGAACTTATTATGACCAATAAACTTATATATGATGACCATTTAACCTATCAATATTTAAATTCATATACATGTTATTTTAAACATGTCGGCATATAGTGAATTTCTTACCAATTTCTTCTGGCCCGTAGCCACGCTGAGACACTTGCCTCAGCGGTTCAATTTTGAGAAAATTAGCAAAACAAGCATGTTTTGGAATGAAGATTGCCCGAAATAGAAAATATGTGCTTTGTGGTTTTTGTCTCGAGGACCTTATTCACAAACATTGTAAGTCTAAAACTCTGACTTATACTTTAGGTTGTCAAATGTTCTATTTGCTTTCATGTTGTTATAAATGTATCGACTTTGATATAAATGGGTTCAGTGGATAACAACAAATAATCAGATAGCATTACACATGGTTAAATCTAATTTTAACGAAATTGCAGTAATTATAAATGTTGTCAATTTTCAGTTGGTGAATAAGTCCCCTGGATACAGCCCTGCTGTTGATACACTTTCAAGATATAGGTATACAGTAGGGTTTAAGATTGTGGTCTTTGAACTTCCTGTTATCAGGATGACTGTTGTTATACATGATATCTACCAAGTTATCTTTGTGATAAGATAACTACGGTTGTACGAATGTACGTGTGACGTTCTGTCTTGTTTTTGTTGGTCAACATGTTCACATAATCATAGGTGATTACTGTAAACCAAGAAATTATTTGCACAATTTAATTTCGCGGAAATTGCCAGTGGTAGAAATTTGCGAAATTAAGTAGCTGCGAAAGTGTTCAAAATATTTATACGGACAACGCGGGAGACTTAAGAACGTGTAAATTTGTAGTCATGAACATGCCGATGATCACCAAAACGTGAAAGTTAGTATTTGCTAAAGTAAATTGGTTTACAGGTAAACGTTACACTTATTTACAAATGTTCAAACCATGTAGGTAGCATGATACTTGAGCATGTCAGAAAAAATAATTAGGTCCCCTTTTCCTTAAAAAAGCAGGGTGCTTTATACATGTTGGTATAAGAGTAGACCAAAATGTTAGTGATTGGTACCTGGACGGGGAATGCTTAATTAAGCATATATCCCTTAAACTTTGTAAGGTTTAGAAATCCTATTGCATTTGATGTCAATGTCCACATACGTAGCATCTTAGAAATTTTCCTTGACAAAATACATATGAGAAATAAAAAATATCAATGAATGACTATTTACCTATAGACAATTCAAACTGCTTTCATATTGAAATAGATTTTTAAAAATCTTATACAGGCCTTAAATGGATATGAGTAACAAATATGAATCATATTTTGAGGTAGAATTTATTTGATACTGATAATTAAAAAAAGTCGACAATGAAACGTCCTATGAGTAATTAGATTTCAATGTTATGAAATACCTATGACAAAACAATGGCACCTGGATGAGTCACATGCTTTGTATAGGTTTGATACACAGTAAACATCCATGTCTGGACAACATGATATAATATCACTCTAGTACACTTCAGATTCAGTCAATTGACATTACACCAGATTATAGATTATTCACCTTTTACCGGTATTATTTGTAAAAGATGTTTCGGCAAAGGTTTTATAGAGCATCCAGTTGACTGTGTGATTATAATTACTATTTACTGGCCTAATGTCAATAGTTCTCCCCATTTCAACAGTCCAACTGTGTGAGAAACACAAATTGTTGGTATTTTAACATGAAATGCTTGGAAGAACATACTGGTGCAACACTGTTGTGTTGATGCCCAGGAACCTACAGTAATATTTTCAAATAAATGGCCCCAAAACACTATCTTAGACCCGTTACTGATTGCAAGCACTCTATTTTCTATAAGCATGCTTGTCAGTAACAGGATCTTGGGCAGTGTTTTTGGGCAACTTATATGAAACTATCAGGTTCCTGTGGTTGATGTTGATTGTTGGGTATGGTGTACTGTTATCGACACGGATGGAAGATATCGTAGATTTCACTTGGTATGGTGTACTGTTATAGACACTGTATCCTATTGTAATGTTTATTTGCTGGGTTATACGAAGCTTTTCCTAAACAACTCGCCAACCTGAGATCACATTCACATACTTTCCTCGAACATTTATTCACACCTGAAATGAAAGTAGTGAATGTAATAAGCATACTTGCCAAGCTAGTTAAATCCAAAATAGGAGTGATAAAGCAAAATATGTCACAAAGATGCATTTAAATGGGATTTAAAAGGGATTTAGATGCAAAAACAAGGAATGTATTAATTCTAATGGTTATAAAAAATGGGACAGAAGATCATAAAAGGAATAAAATATGCCTTTGTTCAAAGTTAGGTGAACTTGGAAAGCCAGCAATTAACAACGGAAACAGGAGTCACTCCACTTTAATAGGAGTACTTGGCAGGTATGGTAATAAAATTTATCACTTTGTAATCACTATTCATCCATCGTCTGTCCCTCCACAGTTGCTTGTCATAGTCACAATGTTAGTCTCATCTTCATGAAACTTTTTCACTACTACATTGATTATATTTATAAATTGTAGGTCAAGTTTGAAATTGGGTCATCGCATTTCAAAAACTAGGTTACCAGATCATATCAAAGGAAAACCTTATGAACAGACAATAGAGTCACAAGTTTAGCATTATCTTTATGAAACTTGGTCTCCACAATGATAATCTGTATCAATGGTAGATCAAGTTTGATATTGGGCCAACTGATGTTAACAACAAGGTCACCTAAGGCCAAATAAAATGAAAATTAATTTCACACATTAGAGGTCACAATTTTAGCATTATCTCAATGAAACTTGGTTACCACAATGATTAATCTGTATTAATTGTAGGTCAGGTTTGATATTGGGTCACAATTTGGTTATTGGTGTTAACAACAAGGTCACCTAAGGCCAAATCAAATGAAACCCGATTTAACACATTCAGCCTAATCTTTATGAAACTTGGTCACAGTGATCATGAATATTTATAAGGCCCCTACCAGTTTTCAACCGGAGAGGACTATAGGTTTGCTCTCGGTCTGTCAGTCAGTCAGTCCTTCTGTCCAGAAAATCTGGATCTGCCATAACTCAGTTTTCAAGCTAGGTTTATGAAACTTGGTGATTGGATAGGGGTTAATATGGAGATTATGCATGTCTAATATTTTTTGATTTAGACAAAAGTTGTGGTTACAATGGCAGCCGAAACATTGACAACCTGGAAAACAGGTAGGGGACTTGTGTATTGCTTGCAATTCTTATTACTTGTTAAGTAAGAAATTCAGACTATATGGGTATACTAAGGGCTTAATGTGCTCAATTTAGCGATATACGGCCATCTTTGCCCTCTTGCTTTGCTCTACCATTTGAAAAATAATGACCATGATTATATTATAATATACATACCTGTACATCTACATGCTTGTGTACAGTCATATGTATAACCCACAAACATTCCACTCCAGAATGTACAATGATTCTGTGTATGAACTTCTCCGTAACAATCATCATGTTCCATACAACATCTGAAATCATAGTATACATAGAACTTATATAGTTGACGTGTTTCTGCTAATTCAGTGAAAAATTTCAATATAGTGGTGTGTTGTCATCCAAATGCTGTACTGAGGTTTGGACCTCCCATCCAAAAAATATGTTTTATATATGTATTCAAGTATGTCAGGGTTTTGTACATAAAGAGTCTGATCAGGACAGTAATCTAAGTAAAAAGTGGCTGGGCACCCTACCAGCCCCCTGAGCAAAATATCTGGTGAGATCAGAAACAAATATTTCTATGTCTTGCACAAAGGGTACTACTGCAAATCACTTTATGGTTTTATGTTAAATTATCACTGACCTGTCAGCATCATCAACAGGTGTTGACCCTTGTTGTCCTACGCCACAAAAACATCCATATGGGTTGTATCTTAAGCATGACGCTTCGGTATACATGTGGATTAAACTACACAGCTGGAATGCATTCCGTTTAGTTCGTAACAACCCTCGTGCCTCTGAGGTGAGTGCTGAAGTTTGAAAAAGGGATAAATCAAACTATAGTTCTCAAGTTTGCCAAATTAATTGTTAATGACAAATTAAGAAACAAATATTTGACTAGATACTTATTTATAATCTTACCTGCTAAGTTAGTTAAATGCAAAATAGGAGTGATAAAGCATAAAATGTCACAAGATGCACTTAAATGTGATTTAAACGAGATTTAGATGCATATACAAGGAATGTATTAATTCAAGTGGTCATAAATATGAAACAGATGCATGTCATCAAATGTACCTTGTTGAAAGGTAGGTGAACTTGGAAAACCAGAAATTAACAACGAAAATGCAAGTAACTCCTTTTAAATTGGAGTACTTGGCAGATATGTTTATAATATAGATCTATAATAATTACTCTCTATTAGTAAAAAAACCTTGCTTTCATCAGAATGTGGACTAAATAGTTTTTTTTTAAAATATCTTTAAAAAGACTGGTTACCCTGAATATGGATGAAAAAAAGTTTGTTTGTTTTCTATTCTATTGTTTTATTCTTGTGATTTCCCAGAAACATTGTCCATGTCTTTATGATCAATACCAATTGCTAATGTAGTAAAATTACTAAATATTTGTCATACCATTTTTTTTTTTATGAAATGTATCATAAAATTATAATCAAATGCTTTTTAAAAGCCTATCAAATGTTAAGATTAGTAAGACAACTATTAAGAAAAATTGGTAAGTTTCCATTAAGATTACTAAAAATTTAAGGACATTAGAAAGGAAATTAGTAAGAAAACAACAGTAAAAATGTTAGTAAAGAAATTAGTATGAAATAAAATTAGAAAATTAGTAAGAAAACAGTAGTGAAATATTGGTAATGAAATTAGTAAGGTATAAAATTAGTTAGAAAATTTGAAAGAAAACTAGTAAAAGAAATAGAAAGATATTAGAAATTAGTAAGAAATAAAATTAGGTAGAAAATTAGTAAGAAAACAAGTAAAAGAAATACTGTAGAAAGAAAATAGTAAGATCATTAGTAAACAGGTGAAGGTTGGATTGTATGGTACTTACCACACATAGTTAGTGATAGATATGTCAACACAGTGTACTGTATTAGTCTTTGAAAATACATCCTTAGTATATTTAATTTACTTAATTCACATATAATCCAACAATTTGATACTCGACACTCTATGTACAACTCGCTTTTATCAATGCATCATATAAGTATATAAGCCACTACTGACATTCAGAACAGTATAAGCTGCCTCTCTATGCATATATTTAATATTTACATACAATAGTTAACGGTATAATTTCATTGTCTGGTTTAACTTTTGATATCAACCGATATAAAGTGAGTATAAAGTGAATATCCGTCTACTTTGTTTAGATTTATATACCAGTACTGTGTTTAATAAACAATTGAATCTACAATGACCTACAGTTCAGCGAGTGAAATATTTACCATTATATAAATAAGCCTAGGCCTGATAACATGGATAAGTGTGTCTAGTGACTGATTGCAGCACTTATCACAACCAGTGACCCGTATTTGTGCATTAACCACATAACTTCAGGTCCATCAGTGTTACATGTACCTTCTGCATGTCCCCGGGTGGGTCTGTGGAGATTTACGAGGGTTTGAAAAAGCAGAAGTGAAAATCACCACCCTACCCTTGCGTTGGGTGGGGGTGCATTATGATATATTTATTTTCAATATCCACATCACAGATGTTAGTCGGTTAGTTTGCAAAATTTTTAGTCTGTCCTGTTTCCATATTAAACCAAAAGTAACATACAAATGGATGGAACAAGATCTGATTAAAACATTTAATTATCATTCAAAGAATATGTATTTTAGGTTTTTGAAATTATTCATGTTTTTTTTTGTAAAAAATATTGTAAAAGTAATTATTCCTCATCTATTGTATATCAAGAACTCCGTTCAAGTATTTTTTCTTGTATATTAATACATCTTTCACACGAGGTCTATTTTCATCAAAGTTGGAATAAATGACAATACTTTTAGTGGTCTGATACCTTGCATGTGTCTAAGGGAGACAATTCAATTGACATTGAAATTTATTGGCTGCGATTGCAAGGGTAACTTTTACTTTCTACGTGTTTCTTTTATCTTATTTGTGTTGAATTTTCAATGTAATTATTAAATCGTGTGTTGCTGATGCTGCAAACGATGATGTACGCGTTGTTTCCATAATGCAAATGTTAAAAAGTTGTGATGGGTACTGTAAACCCATTACCGGAGAACATTATTTCGGATAAAACAATTCGAGGGCTCGGCGCAAAACTATGGTAACTACATCAATTTATAGAGGCACATACCATAGTTTTGCGCTGAGCCCTCGAATTGTTTTGTGAATTTGCTGATGATTAAATGTCAATTTACGAAATTACCACTACCACATTGCTGTTGTAATTGGTGTAGGTTATAGTTTGAGTACTATTCTATTGCTGCATTAATGTGCTGATCACTCATCAGCTTTGTTGTTGTTCTGTTGACCATCTTACTGTCTAACTGAACTGGATCAAACCTGCTAACTGGCTTATTAAATTGTGCTAATATTAGACTCTACTTACAGTATGTTTCTAGGTGGGTTTCACTGTGTTCCACTAGAAGTAAACAAATTAGCTCTTCAGTTCAAGGACGAACCTAGCTTCATTGAAGTGAAATTTCAAGAAATAGATTTAGGTATTTCCAGAATTATCGTTAAAAATATGCCAAAAGTGTCCGGAACCAGGACGCTTGCCAGTACACTAGTGAAGCATAGTGATACCGCAAATGTCAAAATATTCTTCATAATTTTTATGCCCACCGAATCGATAGTGTCACCTGTCTGTTTGTTTGTTTGTTTGTCCGTCCGTACAAGGTTAACCCAAACTCCCCGTTTTTTCTTGTCGCATCAATGTGGCTGGCTGCAAAGTTTTCATACTTGCATAGATGTTGTATTGGAACAATCTCCACACACCGATATCACCAGACCTTATTTTGACCATGACCGACTTTTGGACTTGGACTTTGGAAGGGCCATATTCTTGGTTAACACAAATTCCCTGTTTCTTCTTACATCAATATGGCTTGCTACAAAGCTTTTATACTTGCATTGATGTTGTATTGGAACAATCTCCACACACTGATATCACCTTGACCTACTTTTGAACTTAGACTTATTGAAGGGCCATATTCTAATAATTCTCGGTAAATCCAAATTGACTGTTCCTCTTACATCAATATGGTTGATACAAAGCTTTCAAGCTTGCATGGATGTTGTGTTAGAGAATGTTTCACCGACCTATATCACCTGACCTCATTTCGACCTTCATCTTGACCTATGTTAGGAAAATGCCTATTTCTTTGATAATCCTTATGGATCAACTGTTTCATATGATATTTATAAAACTTATTTATGGACAAAGCTTCCACAGGGCATATAAGGGTTTATTGAATGCAGTCTTGTTTTTTTTTATTAAATTAAGCTGATTAAAGTGATTTTGAAACAAAAACTTGAAAAATCATGACTTTTCTAGTTGGTCCTTTGAAAAAATAAGGTGCTTCACTCTGAAGGCATTTGATGCAAATAAAATTATTTACTAGTACAACATAAGTTAAAAGATTGATGTCCATAACCAAAAATATTTCACAATGAAGCCTTGAAAAAATATAATTTCTTAGGCATTCAACTTGAGTTTTATTGATTATAAGAATAACTTTTTGGAATTAATGAAATTATCAGGATCTGGTGGTTGTTTTAGTCAGGCTATCATGAGCTAAGGTTTGACTGTACTATAATAAAGTGTATAGTAGGGCTGTAACAGTATACCGCGGTCTACGAAATACCGCGGACTGCAGTCCAACACGGTTCACGATACAAGACTTCTAAATTTTGGTACGGTTCGGTATAAGCTTTTTTATGAGCAAAATAATATTTAGACAACGACAGCGCCTGACAGCCTTCTGATTATGTATAATTACCATGTATCACTCATTTTAATTGTATTGAGATATGCTTCATATTGTCTAAATTCACTTAAAATTGTTGATAGGCACATGATAACTGCAGTAATAGAAGCATCAAATTCATTATCACTTAAAAATTGAAGTATTTAAGCTGCTGTTAGAGAATATTGTATCGAACCGAAAGATACCGAACCGTTAGAAAAATTGACGGTACGTATCATATCGTGAGGTGAGCGTACCGTTACACCCCTAGTGTATAGTAGTAACTTTAGTTTTATGATTAGCCGGATAGGAATAGTTTCAGGAATAAATTGTTCCTGAAGTACACTTACATGATGCATTTATTGTAATATTGCAGACTGCAGACAATATATGGAACTTTGCCAAAAGAGTTGCATTAGTTATTTTAGGTAACATCCATTCATTTAATTGCCTTCTGTACGTGGAATACTGGTGTACCTGTAATTAGAAAATATATGATTTTGCACATTCTAAAACAATATATTTTGTGTTTGTAATGTTTTGTGAAATGTAATTGATAATGTTCTTTATGGACTGAAAATGTTAATTGTTGCCATTGTGGTAATAACGTCTTATGATATACAGTCATGTGCGATCCTATTTGATGGCTATACATGATGATGTAATAACATTATGTAAATTTCGATTATCAACTAAAAGCCTTGTTTTTCATTCTCTTGTATGTCTATCAATAATGAATAGTGGTTTTGTTTAGACAATAAATGAAGGGAGTGTTGAACGGGGATATTTCGTTCAGAAATTTCATCAAAATTCAGACCATGTGTAAATTATGTTGTTTATAGTACTGGTGCTGTCTCCTATAATCTCTATCTACTATACACTGGTATGATGATATCACTGACAGAGTTGATGTAGGAAAACTTCCATTGACATTTAAATAAAACAATAAAGATAAGCTCAATGTCAGATATTTTTGCTGTTTAAATTTTATGCCTCAATGCCTCTAATGAGTCTATATATTTCTTATCTTTCATACAGCTGTTAAGTTACACTCTTAAAATTTTTGTTTGTTTATTTGCAAGGTTGTTCATAATGTCAAAGTGACCAATACTGCTTTATAGTGTTTGTACATAAAAAAACTATAAATAGCGGGGTGGTCCAGAATAAAGTCGACTTTTGCTCTAATTCATCAACTGAATGTTAAATATTTAGGGGACAAAAGATTCTGACTGTTACATCGAATCCAAATCCATGGGTGAGAAATAGATTAGACTCTTGAAACTGCAGGGCGTCCCCTGGGTCTTGGACATTTGTCACCACTTTCTGAGAATAGTGCCAATTTCTGGACCAAATGGTGTAAAACTGCATGATTTTGCCAAAATTCGTGTCACCAATAATAAAAGTTTGTAGCCACTTTTCTACATTTTGTCGCCTGCAATGGAGCCATTGGCGAATGACAGAGGAGGCCCTGAAACTGTCTTTTGGCTCCTGAATTTGGCAAAAGTGTCAGTGATACTATTGCCTCTTAAGCTCTATCAACACAGTTAATGAGACATATCAAGAGGATTGACATATTTAATAATTCTAGAATTCAGGCTGTCCGGCACATAGACTGGGAAATTGTTAACAAGTGGCTGGCATTTATATTCAATTTCAGAAAATGTTCTAATTTTCGGAAGTTGGTTTAAAGTTACTGTATGAAGTAATTTGACTGCCGTAATTGTATGCCTAATTGATTGCCTAATTGGAATCCATTAATTTGCTGTATTAACTTCAAGTATCATTCAAATGTCATATGGGGCATGGTGATGCCATTATATCTGTAAATGACTACAATGGTCAGTTTTCAAACGAGTTGACCGCTGGGCTGGTTTTATTACCGTTACGTCATCTTAATTATTCTACAATGACTGAAAGGTCAGTCTATGGAGAGAGGAACATATTATTTGATAGGAGTTTAGTTATGGTCTATATATCTTGCTATCAACCTGTCAGGAATCCTTTTGACACTTTTGAAAGCCCTCAGCATCAATTTGACTTTTGTGAGTACTTTAAAATAATTGATATTCGGGATATTTAATTTTGTTGATTTCCTGGATGACCTCAACCACGAAATTTAATCTCCCTTGGAAATTAATGATTCTATTGTATCTAACTTAGTGAATCGCGAATCCTTGAAATTACGACCCCTCAAAATGGTCTAATTCACAAAAACTACAAAATTTTGTCCTATTGAAATTAAATGATTTTTCAGTATATACTAGCTTTACAGAAATATCACCATTGTAATGTTTATCTACTTGTTTCTAAGTACCTCATTCTATGTAACGGGCAAGCAGTATTGACATGTTTTGGCAGCTTTGATATAGACCTCGTAGACCTGTAGACAATGTAAAGTTCCAATCAATCAAATCAGTTCCATTGAGAATTGGTTATTGTCTTATTGATCTCCCCAGATGTCGGTTCATGTATCAATATACTCACTGACTGTACTAAACAATATAGACAATCCCATGTGTACATTAACAGTTTGATTTTCCTTTTAACATACAAAATATGCTGTAAAATCATTTAATTACGATGGGACGAAATTTTGTGGTATTGGTCAAAAAGACAATTTCGATGGGACGTTAATTCAAGGATTTTGCATTTCAGGTAATAAATACAAGGGTCAAAATTATTGTTCGATGGGATTTGATTTCCTGGATAAAGGTGAATCAGGAAATCTACGAAATTTAATCTCCCACGAAGATTAAGGATTTTACTCTAGATATTTTTTATATTCGAGCTCTCGTCTTAAGAAACAAATGTGGTGTTGCATCCCTTTTGGTAAATTACATGCGTAATTAAATCTGATAATATTAGTTTCTGTAGTTGCCGAGTGCAATAATATTCCTACTGCAACAAGTAAACACAGATTTAAGTTTAACAGTTACTGTTGTAGATATTGATTTCAAATATTCTTTGAAGGTTGCTTGTATTGATTTACTGTAGTTCTGTATGTCTGACTCCACTGAAAACTTACCATCCTCTGATTCTACAGTTTTAACACAATTCATGTAACAATTAGTACTGAAGTTTCTAACTGCATAATATGGTGATACATTTGTATTCGCTCCTCCTGACAAGCACAATTTCCAAAATTCGCTCTAACAATAACGCAAAAATAAAAAATTGCTGTAGTATCCAGCCACCTTCTTTCAACAGCCATGTCTTGTATATCATTCAAGTGGCTGCTTCGTGCAGGTTGTAGTGTACTGTAGAATGTAATTTTAACACAGATATTTACAGGGGTCGTCATTTTAACATGTGAGGTGACACTTTGTTATTTTGTCTGTTATCTAGGCAGGGTCGTTGATCTAAGATAGAAAGACTGAGTTAACCTGAAATTACCGACAGTAGACAAACAGTGCAAGTAACGATGCACTAGGCTTTGTTAAAACAGTAAAATGAGCTTCACCCATGGTCCTGTGGTTTGTGTTCTAGATTTGTAGCCTGCCTCTCTAAGTTTGATTCTTCTGTCACTCCTGGTTATATCCTTTAAACTTCAATGAAAATTTAAATCAACAATGACAATTTCCTACACATGCCGGAGAAGTTGATAGTTCATTGTGGTACTGTTTAAAAACAGCCTAGGCGCACTGCTTTCATGAATCTGCCATAGTATATATAGATAAGAAATAATGTTAAACCCGAATTAACTAAAAATGTGAAACCTAGTTAGCATTGCAGTACTGAACATTAAAATGCTGACTAAGCATATTATAAGATCAGCCGAGTCACAGGTTTGTTAAGCTTTTAATAAAAGTTTTATAAATACTTCAATTACTTCAGGTGAATAATTATATACAGCTTAATATGTTGTTGACTTATGAAAATAGTAAATATGTAATATGGAATTAAATAGTAAAAGTACAACTTGAGTGCAATAAATTGCAGAACAAAAACAAACACAAAACTTAACATAAAACCATTATATATTATTTAGTATTTACCAATTATGAATATTTAGAAGAATGCAAAAATTGTATTTTCTTGTTTGGTATGATCAAATTCTTTGATGGAATCATTTTGACTTTCCTTGGTTTATTCCTTGATAAGTTTAAGTAGCGAATTTAAATTGTTGCTATGGACTATTTGAACAGAAGCCAGCGGAACATGACATGACTTTATTTTGCTCTCGTTGCTGTAACAACACACAAGAATAAATAGTTAATATTAGTTTTACACTAGGTTACTCAGTTTAAGTGTGTGCTTCAACGAAGCACTTATATGGAGATGATAAACTATTTGATATGCTCATATTTAAATTCTTTTTAATTTTTTAACAAATTTTAGACATTTCATGGCTTGTAGAGGCATAGTGGTTAGTGCGCTTGCCGTCTAATCTGGCGACCTCCCAGGTTCAAATCCAGGTTGAGGCACATATATATATATGCCTGCCATATTTCAGCAGAAAGCCAACTGGCAAATACATGTAAAGGCTATGATCAGCTCGGCATTAATTAAACAAATATTAATATTGCAGCTTCCTTTACAACACTTACAAAAAAAATTTTTTTGGAGTGTAATGTTAAGATTTTCGTAAGTGCTTTGATAAAACAGTACCCTGATGACTGTAGACTTTCGACTTTATACATCACTGGATGTAAGTGTCATTGACCATATACATATATGTATGTAAGTAGGTGACAGTTAATGTTATAATCAGGGTTACTTATAATTGTTTTAATTTGTAGTGAAGTGATATTGTTGCATTGTGAAGTTATTGATTGTGCTTGGCTGTAAGTTTGTTTCTTATTTCTGTTGCTTTGTGATACCAATGTAACAGTCAGTTTTATTCCCCCGCCCAGAATTTCTGAGGGAATACACTGTTGGGACAAGGGGAGAGGGTTGGGCTATTCAGAGAGAGAGAGAGAGAGGGGAGATAAATTGGACTGATGAAAGAAGGGGTCTCACCGTCTGTTATACCAATAAACATATAGTGTTGCAACACTGAAGTGGAACTCATGACAAAGAATAATTGAAATTAATTAACAATATACTCAAAGGTTAACTTATTTGTATGCAATTGTTGATTGTCACCCATATGCATACATATATAACATCTGAGACTATATTGTTATTTAAATATTACATTTAGTTGTATCTGCTGAGAAAAATTTACATATATTACTGATAAATGTTTCGAAATTTGTTGTTATCCCAGTAGTACTGTAACAGTAAAACGTGGATATCTTGCAATGTCTTAGGATCTATAGGGTTTGATCCATCTACCTGTTTGGGGCATTTCGAGTATACAGCAGGGTTGGTCATAAAATCCTACCCTTTAAAACCCGGGTTTTAAAACCCCTTAAAAACCTGGTTTTAAAGGTAGGGTTTTAACCTTTAAAACCCAATTTGGGTAGGGCTTTAAGCGAAAAAGTGGGTTTTATGCCAACCCTGGTATACAGTGCTAGTACATCTTCATTTACATGGACTGTTGAATCTTACTTCAACCTGTTTGATGTTTCTTTTGTGGTTCATGGCATTGAAGTTGTACTGTTATATTACCATTGTGCAAAATGGTTATAGTGTATATTAAGTGTTCATTATCTTGACACAAGTGGTTAACCTTTGCCATCAAACAGGGTGAGTGCTCCGTTAATATCTTGTCTGTTTGTAGATTTGATAATCCACTTATTATATTAACGTAATTATCTAATTAGACTAGACGTTAGACAATGTGATAAATAATGCACTGTGTTTATAAATTTGTTTATAAATTTATTTTTCCAGATTTTAATAAAAAGAGAGTTATTGCCCTTGATATATGTAGTTTCTTGTTTGGGTTATGAACAAAGATACAGTAAGCGTTAAAATTTTGTTCAATAATAATGAAATTATGTACACTGATTATGAATTAGATAACCAGGAATTTTCAACAAATATTAAAGAGTTACATGGGCCTTGTTTATTTTCATGGAATCTCTTTGAGTTCGAACAAAGACATGTGTGTCATATTTTGTTTTATAATCAAAAAAATTCTTACAAGTTGTCAAACCAAATTATGTTTTCATTATGTTAAGGTCTGTGCTTGAAATAGGTTGCTCTGATTATAGGATTTACCAGTTAATGTTGCTTTGAACAAAGTCAGGAGATTGAATGTCTTGTAAATGGCCAATTATGTCTAGTCAGCAAAAATATAACTGTGTCAGATTTTAACTATGTATAAAAGGTTTAAACATACGTTTCCGTCAGTATGTCACATAGCGTTTTTTTCTTATCATCCAACAGGTAGTCTAGATCATTGTAAATGATATGTTAAAGTAGGTAGACTGTAATTCAATATGTGCACAGCCCATACTTGTATTAATGGCATATTTTGCATGATCATGATTTATTGTCAGAGTTGTGCCAGTTTTAAGATCATTACAATTGATGCCTGAAGTATGATTATTTAACTCAATCCCACCCACGACACCGGGTATGTTAACCTTATGTCTGTTAGTTGGTTAGTTGTTCCTATTCTTCTTCTTCTTCTTCCCGTTTAAGTACAGGGCTCACTCTGGAGCATGGATATAGTTGTGATATTAGTTTCAAGTTGACCATAAATGTGTTGTTAGCAAATTAACCCAGCTTGTTTAAGTTAAAAGACACCTTCAAGGGCTGTGCAGAAGGTAAATCCTTGCCAAAATCCCCCGACCTAAACCAGAGAAATAAAGTCCCAGCTATTATGTCCCTGCTATTTCAGCAGTGACATGGGTAAGGCAAAAAGCTGGTACTTTTCTCTCGGCTATACCCCTCCCCCTACCCAGGGTAGGGAGGGGGAGGTTGTAATTCACTGGTGCATAAGAGTATTTGACTCGTCAGTATTATAGGACCCAAGATTTAGGATTCATAATCTATATCAATACATCTACAAGTACATCAAGTCCAACAAAAATGCTGTACAAAAGAATATTTTGCATAAGTCAACTACAAAGCCAGCCGCAAAAATAAAATAAACCGTTAATTCAAATTTTGCTGTTTTAAATTTTTAACGCCTGAATACAGTATGTAGTTGAATATCACATTGACTTACAGTATAAAAGCTTTGAATGATATTAATAGTATCCAGTATACAAATTGAGTATTATACTATAAAAGGTGGATCAGTACCATTAGGTCTGTAGTGCGATGTCAGTGTCTGAAAAGAATACAATTTATACCCATACCCAATCATGTATGGATTATAAGATTTGTACTGGATGGTTTTTGTACGATACTTCAGAAAAGAAAATTGCTGGTTAAAGCTTTCTGTAGCACAATTTTGTTCCATATTTCGTTCTTACAAAACCTTATAGTTTGCAATATATATGAAACAAAATAATATTGCAATTCTGTCGAAACTCTAATATTCCGTCAAGTCCATCAACGTTTTACTTTCAAACTTGTCGTCCTTGATAACTTTAACATCAAAAACACCTTTCATTGACTCATTGTTAAAGACATGTGGCACTATCCAATATTTCAACAGAATCATGGCCGCTGAATTGATAGAGCTATTTATTATGGGAAAGGCTTTCACTGGGACAAAAGCAATTATTGAACAGTCTTGGTTTCATCCTTACTAACACATGTTTTCATACTGTAAAATCATTCAGTTTCAATGGGACAAAATTTCATGGTTTTGGTGAAAATGACCATTTCTTGGGGACGTAATATCAAAGATAACTTATCCACTAAGTCATATACTAAATGAATCATTAATATTTGTAGGGATTTAATTTCATAGTTGAGATCAACCATGAAAATAAACCCCTCACGAATATTAATGATTGTACAGTAGCCTTGAACCTCATGCAGCCGTTGTATCAAACGAAATTGACAAAATAAATATAAATCACTAACTCCTCGACACATATTTTGTTGGAAACTGCTAAAATGACCTTTAATCTTTAATAAAACTGCAAAATCACATCAAATGACCTTTGGAATCGGAAAAAATACATGTAAACAAACACCATGTAAATTTTCAGGAAAGGGAAGTAACCCCATCTATCCGGTGCAACAATCACTTTTTCCACGTCAATTTGGTCCAGTTTGTTGACAAGCTGATTTTTTCCCGCCAAAAGTTGCACACGACCCTTTTTATCAATGGATGACGTCATAGCTGTCAAAATTATGTTTGATAAATAAACAAGCGAGCATTGAATACATGCATGTCAAACATTGCCGATTAAATAAGGATTTACTCGTAGTGAAGGCATGGTGCAAGTTTTTGTTGTGATTTCATTCAGAAATTGGTCCATTTCGTATTTATTTATTTAATTTACTCGTCAGTTAGTGTAAACAATCCTGCAGGCAATGTCACGAGAAAAAGAATCTACAATTTCATGAGAAATTACATACACCGGTACCGTGGATACACCGGCTTCATGGGGTTTCACTATATATATTCTCAGCTAATAGTCGTGCCTAATAAAAAGATGTATTAACATTGCGTAATGTTTCCTCTGTATACATACATATCAATGGCTTAGAACAAGAAGGTCGTAACTACCAAATCGATATATTGAGAAAACAAGAGAAAACTGTCTCACATGTACTCTTTACTTATGGTAAAACAAACTTTTACAACTTCATTTTGGTCAACATGACAAGTTCAGATTTTTATGAAAATGGGCTCATAAGAATCGCCTTGTGATGTTTATTCTAAATACGTATGAATCCTAAAAGGTTGTAAGTGGCACTGGCGACCTTCTAATTCTAAGCCATCGATATAGAAGTATAGGTAATTATCTATGATTTGGTTGTTTGTTTGTTTCAGAGGTTACATCTGTGCATTCTGTCATATACCTGAACATACTCAAACACCATACAGACGCGGGGATAAATACATACAGTACATTTAATGGATACTTCATTTATGTAAGTAC
This sequence comes from Spisula subtruncata, assembly GCA_963678985.1. NCBI lineage: Eukaryota > Metazoa > Mollusca > Bivalvia > Venerida > Mactridae > Spisula > Spisula subtruncata. Next base: position 51,512,995 of record OY787664.1, on the reverse strand, counting down.
AATTCTAAAATACGTGGGGTTATCCAAAAGTTCGTGGACTTTTGCTCTTATTAAAAAACCATTTAACTTAAAGCTACGAATCTATGGTCCCTGTTAAATTGATTTATATTGAACACGTATACCAAATATCATACGGATAGAATTAAAAATAACATAAATATAGCATTTGTAAGCATGCGTAGTAGGCATACCCGGCACACGCTCAGAAATGACGTACGACGTCGCCCTTTCGACTTAATCATTTCATGAAGCTCTTAAGCGCGGTAAATAAGTTGTTCTTTGTTTCCCGTAATCAGCTGTATACTTATAATATGCAAACACACTCGTTCTGTCGATGTGTACTGAATTGTGTCTTTTCTATCTCTACAAGTGGATTTTGTTCTCTTTAATTAAGCTAATACCTAGGATGGTCGATTCTAACCAACGTTACGCTCATTCGTTGAACGTCAGTTTTGTACCTATTAACACGCATCGTCAGTCACACAACCCTGACTGTATGTTAACTATTTATGTCATTTAAAAACAATTGAAAACAATGCATAAGGGTTCATACTTAATTTGCCAAACAATTCTTGTCTTCCTTGCGGGTTCCACTAGCTGTATATATAATTGAATTACTTTGCGACTGTAAGTGATATCTTGTGACGTCATATTTTACGTTGAATTGTATATGCCAATATTAACCCTCATGCTCATAAAATGACGAATATATACGATATAACCTTTAAATTATACCAAAATATCGATATGACATTACTCAACATGAGGACGCATTTTTGTATTTTTAAATGAAGAAACACTGTTACAGTAACAATCGACAATAACGTAACTCAGCAGTGCGCCGCTAACGCGTTTTTGTGTTACTATGGCAACGTGTTACTCTTCATACAAATGGTACTTTATAAAAATGTTTTTGAGGCAATTGTTTGTAATAGATTAATGGCACTGTATGTTTTTTTTTTCATACTGATCTGATTTAAAATAAAAGTTTTAGAGCAAAAGTCCACAAACTTTTGGATAACCCCACGTACACGCATATTTCAATCTGAATAATTGAAAACATTTGTCTAATTCAAAATTGACAATTAAAATTAAAACATTCTCCAAATCATTAAAAATATTATGTTTGTCCCAATTAAAATGTCACTTCCCTGTGTATTAGTTGTGGTCTTGTATTGCACGCAGGTAAAAATATTAAAAGAATTGAAGAAAATCGAGCAAGAAATGACAAAGTTTGACAAGATTTGGAATTTCACCAAAAATTGTCTGCTGTTTTTAATCAGCAAAATGGATGTCATGCAAGCTCTGATTATTGATAAGTTAATGTTCATAGAAACATTCATTTTTATGGGCATAAATTTTTGGGAAAAAATGCAAGTTCTTGGGGAAACCCATTGGCATTTCTCATCATTTTGCATAAATAGTACTGTATTAAATACTTGTGTTAACTTTACAGACCGATACCAAAGATTATAAATGGAAGTATAGCAGGTTTGGTGGGAGTGACCTGCGTGTTCCCCATAGATCTGGTGAAGACAAGATTACAGAATCAACAAGTGGGTCCGGGTGGGACACCCCTCTACAACAATCTGTAAGTTCATACCTTTAGGTTGTCTCATTTGTGGGTCTGGTCGGGACACCCCTCTACAACAATCTGTAAGTTCATACCTTTAGGTTGTCTCATTTGTGAGTCCGGCTGGGACACCCCTCTACAACAATCTGCAAGTTCATACCTCTTTATTTGGTCAGCAGTCTGTCTATCTGAAAATGTTTAAGAAATTTTTTTTACCAATTTTCTAGGGCTCTTTTCAGCTGTTACGCCGCTCAAGCACCCTTTGACATTCTTACTTCCCCCGGTCATTGGGCTACCTATGGAAACCTACACTCATGTCTCCCTGGGGAGACTATTTCTCTCCTGTGGGTATGGCAGCCAACATCAACCTGCGGCGCCCAGGAATAGACACTGCCCTCAAAGGTACCCACCATGGTGGATTGGAGCATGTGGGCCTTGCTCAGAGAAATTAACCAGTGGTCCAGAAGGGGGTTGAACTCGGGACCTTTCGATCCCAAAGCACAAAACCTACCTACTAGGCCACCACTCACCAAAATTTAACAAAATTTTCAGTATTTTTTATGCCCCAGCATCAACTGATGTAGACAGGAGGCATAAAGTGATTGCCTTAACTGTCTATCTGTTTGCTTGTTCTGAAAATGTTAATAAAAACTTTCAAGTTTTTAAAACTCAAATATTTTTATGTCCATGAAGGCATTGCTTTCAAACTTGGCAAACATGTTTTCCATTATGAACATTTGATGGTCAAAGCCATGTTACTCTGTCCAACATTATGGCCCCCAATTGACTTAGTTAGTTTTATGGACAAGGCTTTCACATGGGCATACCAGTATCATGGCAGTTTGCGTTAATTGAACGCAGTTTTGTTTATTCATGTTTTCAACAATTGTTTGGTTGTAAGTATACTTGTAACTTTAATTTGATTGTAGGGCCATCTTGTTTGAATTAATATTAGTTTTAGTTGGTGTCACACCGGTGGAAAGTACTTCCGGGTCGTAGTATGCTAAAATAGTCCCTTTCAAAAATTTGATATATGTCTGTTGAAGCACTGTTTTAATGTGGAAAATGCTGATTGTTGGCCAAATTACATGAATGTAGATCAAATATGACCTGCATGCTAACTTTTAAGAGTGTTTAATTGATATTTTTCTGAATTATCTTTCCCTGGCTGAAGACTGACAATGTATGTGTGCTTCGGTCAAGTCAGCTTTTGAGGCATGGAAAATAGCGTTGTCCTTCCAGAATCCCTGCAGTAGCTCGAAAACGAAACTATCGACATGCCATTTTCTCCAGCTTATTTTGGATAACAGGGATTGCTTTTTATGGAAACGGCCACAGAAAATCACCCGGAATGTCAGTGAAACGGAGGGAGAGATGCGAATTTGGGTCATTTTGCATTAATTCCAATGGCAGAAAATTCACCGGTGTGACACCTATATCAGGATTTTTGAAGTTCAATATTTTTTCAACTATTTGATATAAACCAATGATATTTGGCATGCAAGCACCCCTGGACCATAAAACCTTGTAGCCAAGAGGAAATTGTTCAGGTTTGTGAAATTTGGATGTTATTAAAAAAAATGAAAAATATGTCCAATTCCTCTTCAAATGGTATATCTGAGTTGTTGCCCTTGGAATTTTGTCAGGTCAATTTGGTGGACAAATTCTTAATTTCTTGTTTGTTGGTGTGTGTTTTTTTAATGATATAAATTGAACCTCCATGGTTACACCACTAATTGGACCCTGAAAACTGGTCTTATCGCTAAGTTGGTCTTTATATAGAGGTTCAATATAGCACAAAACCACGGAAATTGGACCTTGAAATTGTGACCGGTCTAAACTTTGAAGTCGCCTAAGTAGTGAAGTGGTCACAATTGTGGGGTAGAATTGTAATGGAGGTGGTCTTTATGTTGAGGTGGTCATTTTATTGAGGTGGTCTTATTATTGAGGTTGATTTTTTCTTGGTGTCGCGGAATCGATTTATTGCTTTCGAAACACTCTATTTATGATTAGTATGATTTCGCCGCGTCTCATGATTCCGGTCCATGATTGAAAATATTGTTGTTGATTCATCTTATTATGGTCTTATTTTGCTGTGTCTGGACTGAATAAAATATCTAGTTTACTGAGATCCATTCCATAATTGCCAAAATAATGCAATAATAGAACAAAAATAACCTTTCAAGGAATTTTTCCAGTCCGCGCCAAGTTATCGGAAGGGGGGGACCATGTTTTAACCGGTCACACCAACTTGTTAGGGGCTCAATGTGAAAAACCGGTTGGACAACATATGCCGCAATACTTAAAGTAACCAGAATAAAAGTATTCGGTTTAGCAAATTTCAAACATTTGATGTATATTGGTGTCACACCGGTGGAAAGTACTTCCGGGTCGTAGTATGCTAAAATAGTCCCTTTCAAAAATTTGATATATGTCTGTTGAAGCACTGTTTTAATGTGGAAAATGCTGATTGTTGGCCAAATTACATGAATGTAGATCAAATATGACCTGCATGCTAACTTTTAAGAGTGTTTAATTGATATTTTTCTGAATTATCTTTCCCTGGCTGAAGACTGACAATGTATGTGTGCTTCGGTCAAGTCAGCTTTTGAGGCATGGAAAATAGCGTTGTCCTTCCAGAATCCCTGCAGTAGCTCGAAAACGAAACTATCGACATGCCATTTTCTCCAGCTTATTTTGGATAACAGGGATTGCTTTTTATGGAAACGGCCACAGAAAATCACCCGGAATGTCAGTGAAACGGAGGGAGAGATGCGAATTTGGGTCATTTTGCATTAATTCCAATGGCAGAAAATTCACCGGTGTGACACCAGTTATATGTTAGTAGTTTGCTACTATAGAAAAAAACTATTTTGGTTAAAGCCTAGGTCCCATTGAGCATTTGTGCCTCGACGGTGTATTCCTGATTTTATAAATGGGCATCGGAAGACACAGGGAAAGGGGACTTGTGGTCTACAGGAAGCTACGGGGAAGTCATGAGAAATACTGTTCCCGTGGCTTCCGGAAGCTGATTTATTAAGATCAGGAGGTACATCGCTGAGAAAAAAATTGCTCAGTTGGACCTACGCATAACATTGTCAGTTTACTTTACTCCATGAAATCGTGTAGCTCTGTTCATATTGTATTGTAATATTGTTGTTTGTTATACAGATTTGACTGTGCCAAGAAGACATTTCGTAATGAAGGGTTCTTTGGAATGTACAGAGGTAAGTGAATGAGTCATTTAATACCTGCAAGTATTGGTTAATAAATATCGGGGGGGGGGAATTGTCAATGATCCACTGTGCTAGTATACTGTAAGATCATTAATATTCGAGGTGGCTTTAATTTCGTGGACGAGTTCAACCACAAAATTAAATCCCCACAAATATTGAGACAATGATAATTTCCATAGTATATGACTTAGGGGATAAATAATCCTGAAATTACGTCCACACGAAATTGTCTTTTTCACCAAAACCTCAAAATTCTGTCCCATTGAAATTAAATGATTTTACAGTATGTGGCCAAAAAAACAAATTAAAAAATTACATAAAGTCTAATGAAAATTTAATTGATTGTGTTCTCTGTTGTTAGCTGCTGTTCACTGTTTGTTGTTGTTTTCAGGTTCTGGTGTGAACTTGCTGTTGATTACACCAGAAAAAGTCATCAAACTGGTCGGTAATGATCTCTTCCGACATCTGCTCAAAAATGACAAGTAAGTAATGATTAACTAATACCAGGGTCAGTACTTATAAAGCATCTTAAGTGAAAACTTAGATATTTTGACTTAAGTTAAACTATTGAGCTGCCCATATTTCACAAGAAACGAAAAAAAGCCCATGTTTTCTATATGAAAACTGTAGCTCTTTACTTAATACTTCTAAGCAATGTTAATAATTTTTAATATTAGTTTTCCAGTTTAGCTGATAGACTTAAGGAAAATTTGAGATTTTAAGAAAATTCTAAGTTTTCACTTAAAATGCTTTATAAAGACTGGCCCTGGTCAACTCCTTTATGCTTGATTATTTACAAATTTCAATTTTCTTGTGCAGAATATATTAATTTCTGCGAGAATATTTTTGCCTTGTGAGTGATAGATATTATTGTGTATAGAACACCTATACATATTTGTGATACTTGCTTTTGGAAGCAGATGCAGAATTTAAATTATAGTCCAGAAATCAACACGACTCGAAAGTAGGTCGGAGTACCAGATTAATTTGTGATACTCGCATATGAAAACAGATGCTAAATCAACTCATAAAAAACATTATTAGTATTTTGCTCATACAAAAACAGTAAAAAACAATATTTGTATGTGTAATTGTTGAAATTACATCATTTATAAATCAACTTATAGTAGTCAATACTCAAATTTAATTTAATTTGTTCATTTTTGAACGAAGGTTGGAGGGTCAGGTTAATTTGTTCGTATTTGAACGAAGGTTGGAGGGTCAGGTTAATTTGTTTGTATTTGAAAGAAGATTGGAGGGTCAGGTTAATTTGTTTGTATTTGAAAGAAGGTTGGAGGGTCAGGTTAATTTGTTCGTATTTGAAAGAAGGTCGGAGGGTCAGATTAATTTATTCACACTGTATTAACATAACAATATCTACTCACAGGGGTCAGTTGACTATACCACGTGAGTTACTGGCCGGTGCCGGAGCAGGTATGTGTCAGATTGTGATCACCACACCCATGGAATTATTGAAGATACAGTTACAAGATGCTGGAAGAAGTGGTGTGTATATTATAAAAGTTAACTCCAGGGCTCAAGTGACCCTCGAGATCTCCAAAGTTCAATTTTAACTGTAAGAATTCTGATGGAAGTGTCAATATTTCTTTTGATTACCTGTAAAGTCATTTTGTCATTGAATAGTGTGTGGTAATACCAAGTCCAAAATTTTCATAATGACACTTCCTTTTATTTTCTTTAAAGACTTGTTTATCATTTTGTGTACTAGGCTGGTGCATTTTGTTTGCTTGAATTAGATAACTTGTCTATTAATATAAAATATTGTAAATTGCTGTACATCAAACTTAAACTGAAGACCACACTACACACTAGTAATAAGAATATCTCAAAATTGAAACAAAAAGTTAAATAAGAACTTCTGAACGGTCCAGGAGTGGTCTTGATATTGAGGTGTTACTGTATAATTAGTATTTTTAACAAATTTTATCGATAGATTTTTTGTTTTTATTTCAGCAAAGATTGACATGTCTGCTGCAGGAACAGCAGCTGCTGGGGCGAAACCAGCACGACTTTCGGCGACACAAATAACCATAGATCTAGTCAAGAGAAAGGGAATTCTGGGATTATACCAAGGATTCGGGCCGACGTTACTTCGAGACGTCACATTTTCCGCAATCTACTTCCCATTGTTTGCAAATTTAAATGCTATGGTAGGTTTGGGTAAACAATTTAAAAAGGAATTGCAAACGTTTGTTCACCAATGACTGTACTGAATAGTTATTAGAATGTTGAAAATAACATTTAATTCAGTTTCTTTGCGATTTCGTACTATTTATGAAGTAAAAACATAATTATTGAATCTGAGTGCCACACTCAGCACTCAGACTGACAAATTACAAGTATGGCTTACAAGTGCACTAAATTACTCTATGGAGTAGGTTAAAAATAACATTTAGTACCTATTTAACGTTTGTACAACTTTTTGTTTTAAAACAATGGTGGCTATGTATTTCAAAATTATGAAATTCAATGTTTGAGTTTAAGTATTGGTTATATTACAGGGTAAGAGACGTGAAGGCAGTAATCAGGCCGTGTTTTATCATTCCTTTATCTCTGGGTTGGTTGCTGGATGTGTGGCTTCATTTAGTGTTAACCCATTCGATGGTAAGATTTTATACTTTCTACTGCCAGTTTTTTACGATCCCATCTGGCTATTGACTGTTCCTTGTAACAAGACTCTTTGTTTTATTTAGTATTAGTAAGTAACTCCTGGCAAAACTGGTTCAGTCAATTGAATGCTATTTTTAATTGAAAAATCATTTGAAACATAGTTGAAAAACATCGTTGAAAAACATCGTTGCTTTAAAATCAGATTTTAGGTGAAGGTTTAATTCTTGATTTGTAAGTTTAATAAATTTGTAAATTAAGCTCAAGAACTAATAAAAAAATCACACTTAAACCCGGAAAGTAGGTTTTTTTTCAAGTATTTAAACTCTGGGACATTTAGCTTTGGAATTTGAAATGTTTTGCCTTGCAATAATCTGATACTAGTTTACAATCATGGTTGGTTAGAAAGTTACAACAAATTCACCCTTCTTTATAAATATTTCATTACTGTTTGATTCTGCTCTTCGTGTTGCTGGTTTCTAGACATTCACATAGCCAGTGTTAATGAATAAATGATTAATTAATCAATAATTGATTAAACTCGAATGTAACAGGATGCTTATCAATGTGAAGATACATTAGTCAGCATGTGTTGTTGTGCGCATAGGGAGTATGATTGAGATTCAATCAGTCGTAACAGAGTTATTACCCCTTGACAATAATTAATTTCGCATGAGCCAAGTTTATACACGTAATTGTGCTATTTTGCTTAAACAAGAAAGGCCTGATCACACTTAAGTCAGGAGAAAATGCCTTATGGTCAGGGTAATAACAAGGAAAAGTCTCCTGTCTTAGAATATTGTAACAAAAACGGGGCGCGGGCCACCAGTCAGGCACCGACCCTCAGGCGAGCGGACAAACAATACAAGTCTAGGACAAATAATACAGGTCTAACGCACCGGACAGCTACTGGTCAGGATCACTGTCGTGGCGAGCAGTGGACGGGTCGACGGCAAGTACAAATGCAACAAGAAATCAAAGTGGACGGGAGCAGACGACAAGTAGAAATACGGAGTAAATTCAAACAAAGATCATTTATTACAAAAGACAGAATATAGATCAAATACAACAGTTACACATACAATGAAACATATATTTACATATTATTATTCCACGATGTTCCAGTTCACGTTCCACAAAAAGAAATGCCCAAGTTAAAACAACTTCATCCTTCGAGATCCGTTGTCCAAAAGCCCCCGAATAAAATAACGCTTGTGTTATATACACAAAAGGCGAACTAATATCCAAAATATGGCCTGATATCCACAATCCAATGAGATTCCAAGAATCTCAAAATCTGAGATTCTAAGCCAATGAATTTTCACGCGGAAAATTCCGATTTACACGGTATCCATGTTCCTAATCCGTCTGAAAAACTAGATCCAAGACGGATCATGAAAATCCTCATTTGCAACATATTAAGTTACGAAAATATAATTTAACAAATACAACATGACCTACGGTACTCAAAACAATATTTCAATTAGCTCACAACAGGTTACAATGTATAACGAACTCAAACTTTGGCGCGTGTTGAACGGAATGGGAGGGGTAATAATAACCTTCAGACGAACACAGATATCCGCTTAAATACACCAACAATCATCAAGTACAAGTTACTTACAGTATGTAATAAATTCAATGAATCGATTTACGACTAAACAGTACATCAACACATGCAATAATAGCTACAAATGGAAATGTCACCTATTTCCGCGACTTAGACGTTTTTCGGACTCACGATTTTCGTACCGCGACTTTCGTACCCGGTATATAAATCGATGCACAAATGATGAAAACTTGAATAAAACATAAGTAACTGAGGTGCCTCATGTTATAATATTTGTTGGAAACCTGTAATCAATCTTTACAAGACTGGTACTTGATACATTAGTCAGCATGTGTTGTTGTGTACAAAGGGATTAACCATTTTGATTGAGATTTCGCCAGTCGTAACAGAGTAATTACCCTTGACAATATTAAATTTGACAGAGCCAAGTTGAACGAGTTTTTATTATTAGGATATTTTGCCCCATCTCACGTACAAGAAAATGCAGCGAATGCCTTTAATTAAAGCTTCAGTTAACTTTCGCAACTGTAGGCCTTCAAAAGTTCTTGTATTTGGTTTCAACCTTTACAAGACTGGTCCTTATTTAGGTGTGAGAATTGTATATGAAACATGTTTATGTCATGTTACAGTTGTAAAGACAAGATTACAGACGTTACATAAAGGTCAAGGTGAAGAGACGTACAAGAGTATACCTGATTGCTTTAAGTAAGTGCTTATACACTACAATACTGTAAAATCATTTTGCTGGAATAACAATTCATGATTTTGGTAAAAATGGCAATTTTGATGTAAATTCATGAATCTTGCATATCAGTTAATAGATGCAATAGTCAAAATTACCTTCGATAGGATTTCATTTCAGGGTTGAAGGTGAACCACGAAATCCACGAAATTTAATCCCCAATGAAAATTTATGATTAATTAACTATTTGGCTGCCATGGGGCATACAAGTATTGAGAACATCCCTTTATTTCATAAGATTATCTTACATTAAGTTTTATATTGAACATTGCAGGAAAATTTATACAAATGAGGGACCAAAAGCTTTTTTCAAGGGAGCAATGTGTCGTATACTCGTGATCGGACCATTATTTGCTATAGCACAGACTGTGTACTACCTTGGTGTGGCCGAATATCTACTAGGATACCCACGGACGTAGCACTCTTCTGTCCTCATTATTAGATTATTTGTATTTGACCCAGTCGTATATCATGGGGTTCAATCAATGTCACACAAGAATTGGATGCCTGACAAGTATCAATGGGAGTCATATGAAGAATTAAATAAAATTAAGTTACCAATTTTCTAAGGCTCTTTTCAGCTGTTAAGCCGCTCAAGCTCCCTTTGACATTTTAACTTCCCCTGGTCATTGGGCTAACCATGGAAACCTTTGTTTGTGTCTCCCTTGAGAGACTTTTTCTCTCATGTGGGTGTGGCAGCCAACATCAATCTGCGGTATCAAATACTTTGAGTGACGCTCATTGACAATAGTAGCATTTCCAATTTTCGTGTGACAAACAAGGGACCCTGTGAGTGTCAGTACTGTTATTAATTTTGTTTTAGTCTATCCACTATTTTATAGAGATGCACAATATAGACAAGCTTTTGAATTATTGTGAAGTTTCTGTACTTTATTTCATAGCAACACATTTTGACAAATTTAAAATACCGGGTACTATATTTTCATACATTTTGACACAATGTCAGGTACTATATTTTCATGTATTTTGACACAAATTCATATATGGTAATATACGCGGTATTTTCATGCATTTGGATGCAATGTCATGTCACGGCATGTCAAATGCTATATTTTCATGAGTTTTGACAATATCATATTCAAGATTTCAATGTAGATGAATGTTGACACATTTACTTAATCGCAATGCTTGCCCTAGCATTGTGGGCAACAATCATTAAATATTTTTAAATAAAATTCAATAACCAGTCCAGAGAGAGGGAACAATAACCAGTCTATTTTTTTGAAAATAATGAATATTGTAATTTAACATTTTAGCAGATTAGTCTAAGTATACATATTTATAGTCTCCCACATATTATGTGATGTGACATTTTTATTTTGTGCTGGATGCCTAATTATGTGTCTCTATGTCACAAAGTTTGTCTGCCTTTGTTTTCCTTGATCACTGTACTGATTGTGGTAAAGCATGGCATGAACATATCGGCCAAGCCTTGATGTCCGCAGGGGTCCTACAATTGCGGAATATTCTGGAAATCAATTCTTGCTGCATAAGAAAGAGTGATCTTTTCGGCACAAAATAAAATTGATTTTGCGAAAATATTCAAAGAAATGACAAAGTTATGGTCATTTGAAGTTCATAATGAATGTTAACAATAAAACAATGTTTGAAACCTAGATTAGGTTTTGGATGTGTTCTTATGGCACCCAAAACCGATTTGCTACTCATTTTCAGGATTGGGAATTATGGCATAGTAGAACGGCTGTGTCAGTAAGGATTTTAGGTTGTTTGATTATTGCTTTAGTAATTGCCTTTTGTGGGAGGAATAATTTTTGTATCAAAACCACTGAGTCTGAAACACAAAATTCAGTTCATTGTGAAATTCCACACCAACAGATATAACCAATTTTACATTATACCCATGACTAACATGTACCCCGGTATACATTTTTATGACTTAAGCACTTGTGTTGTACATTTGAATTTTATTTTCTGAAGTTTTATGCATGATGCTCACTTACATTTGTTTACTTTTTCTGAGCATGAAATTATTTCACATATACAGTATAGAAACCAAATTATTGTTGTTTTGTTAATGAAGTAATGTAATTAGTTGTTGATTTAGGATGGAATATTTCAATACTGAAAAATCATCAAATTTTGATGGGACAAAATTTTGTGGATTTGGTAAAAACGACCATTACGATGGGACATTAATTTGTGGATTTTGTATTTTAGGTAATAAATACAAGGGCCAAAATTAATGATCAATGAGATTTGATTTCATGGTTGATTGTGAACCACAAAATTTAAACCCTCACAAAAATTAATGATTTTACAGTATAACTTATGTCAATGTTGTGGTACTATGTTTGTTATAGAGTTGTTCATCTTGCACAATGTTGCTGATTGTTAGAATTAATGAATAGGAATCAGTGTTTTTATTGAGAATTGAGAAAGGCCATAAACTTTCTTGCGTTGTTATTAGTCTTGAGTGCCGGGCATTAATACATTACTTGTGCTGTTTGACAAATTTTTGTTACTTTATTATGATAAAAATAATGAAATATTCTTATAAATATTGACTAGTTATATGTATATATTACCAATTTGCATTTCAATTCTCTGTAAAAGTTCTAGTTAAACTGATCTTGGTCTCATTTTGTGGCTCCTACTGTTTTGAAAATATGACCATGGGAACCAGTACTTGCCCTGGGCCATTCTGTTACAGATACTGTGAAACATATTTTTTGTAAAAAATTGCAAAATTGATTTTTATAATCATGCATTTAACAAATGAAATCAAATTATTCTATTTTCATGTTAGATTTCACAAGGTCTGTCATATGAGATATGGACTCCTGACTGGTCTATATGGGAGTGAGAGGAAGAATTTGTCGTCTGTTGACTTACTTGACTTAGTATTCTTCATCCCGGCTGGGACATAGGGCCGTTTGATGCCTAATAAGCTGAGCTTTTGACTTAACATGCGTCCCAATACTTTGTGTGAGACTTCCATAGAGACCCGTAAGGGGTCCATTCCTCATGTTAACAGATGGTACCCTGTGATTTTGGAGCTCATACAAGCATTTTCTGTGCATTTGTACCTTACGAAGTGTTAATGTTTAAAACTTGTAGTTTGCTTGTATTTATATGAACTGTTGTACTATTTGTTGGTATACATTGTATTGTGATAATATTATATTGAATAATGCTAATGAATTATTGACTTTTAAGCTCGACTTTTGGAGAAAAAAAGTTGAGCTATTGTCGTGACGGGATCATCTGCGTGTGCGTTGGTGATTGTAAATTTTATTCATTCATAGTCATTTTCTCAAAAGCTATAAGAGGTATCCACTTGAAATTTGGCATAGTTATTCACCATCACAAGAGGAGCATATACTGACAAGGCTGATAACCCTGTGACCTATATTTATTGAGTTATCTGCCCTTGTTATTAAAGAAAAGACAAAGTTGAGTGTCCAGCACTCATAGACGGTGCTCTGGTTTTGTCTGGGTATGATGATACTTATCTATTGCATTGTAATATACATTGTGAATTCCCTGAACATTACCTGTTAAGAGATTTAGGTTGTTGCTTAAAGGCAAAACTGTAATAGTATTTTCCACGGAAATCAAAGATGTTATAATTATTATTGTAATAAGTGCACCAGTCAATTGTATCCAGAGCCTCCCACCCCCGAGCATGGGCTGGGATTTTTACTTTATGGTTGTCAAAAATCCCACCCTTCCACGGCCCTGGGGGACAGCTCATCTCCGGTATTTCCCTAGCTCCTTACGACCAAACATTGTTCCCGGGGTATTAATTCGGAGAAAAAATTCCAAACATATCCCCGGTAGTGCAGGGAAAGCTGAAAACATGGCTTTTTCCCCGGCTATCCACCGCCCATCCCTGGGGTTGGGTGGACAGTGGATGCAACTGAATGGTGCATAGTTCTTTTAGTATTGGACATATCTTGTGACATCACTCTTTGTAGACAATGACCACAAGTACAGACTTATTGGTGATTAGTGGCAGTCTAAGATATGTTCACTTTGGAGAGGTTGTTTTTGCATTTTTAAACTGGGCATTTGAATACTAGTACATATAATGTGTTCTTTTGAATCATTTATATTAATTGTACTCAAGTTTTTGCCCCCAAGTTTTTTTATGAAAGTATATTCTCTGCTAAAACAATTGATGCAGCTATCTTAGTAAGCTATTGTTTTGGCTGCATATAATTTGTTAAAACCTAGATATTCAGTATTTAATAGAAAATAGCTGCCAAAATATCCACCAGGGCTCAAGACTAACACTGGTCGCTGGACCGAGGCCAGTGAAAACCATGAAGGACCTGTGAGTTTTGAAGGGCCAGTAGCTGTTTTGTTTACAAATTTTACAATTTTTTTCTGTTGCACCAGTGACCAAAATAGTTACGTGTCGAGCCCTGGCCACCATACTTACTTATTCTTATTAGGATTTTACCAATCAAAATTGACAAGTTTAAGGCTGGTCCAATATTTTTGTGTCCTGTTAAAGGGAAATTTTCTCTTATATCATTCTGAGGGTGCGGTGTTTCATGCATACAGTGTATATACCGGTATTTGAAATGTGATATGTTACTTCCATGTGTTTGTTGAATTTTGTAAAATTGTAAAAATATTTGTTGTGCATGTAAATTTGTAAATAAATGTATTTAACTGATATTGATTTACCTGCTGTACAGTGCAAAGAAGATAACCTGGTCCTTGACATTTGATTTCACTGGCTTAGAATGAGATGGTTGTAAGTACTACTTATAAGGTTGATGCATATTTAAAAACAGAATCACAAGTTGCTTCTAATGAGCCTATTATCTTGGAAATCAGAACTTGTCATGTTGACCAAACTGAAGTAAAAACAACTTGTTTTACCATAAGTAAAAAGTAATTTTCAGACACTTTTTCCTTGTTTTCTTAAAATATCGATTTTGTACTTACAACCTTCTCACTCTAACCTGACAATTTATCAGGCTTGTGATTGATCTTCATACTTAAGGCTGATTTCCTTCTTTTTCTCTTGAAATATTTGAAAACAAAAGGGTCAAGTTTCAGTCAGACCTTCTTGAAAACGGTATTTTTGCAAGGCAAAGAGAATGGGCGGACTCACTGGTCAAGGTTTTCAGACTTTTTGCCCTTGAACAATGACAGGCCTGCTTTATGCATGAATATAGCATAAACCTCTTAAAGAGGCATTCCCTATTACTTTGATCGTTTAAATCGATTCAGGAATATTATACATTAAATGAGAATCATTATTGCTTAAACTCCTCAAATTTTCAACAAAAAGCTCCCTCTAATTGCCGAGAAAAGAATGTAAACATACTTTCGTAATGAGCTAACATAGTCACGAGTTGTATTCATTTGACCACATAATAATTAATCGCTGGAAGCGATAAATTATTATTGATGATTTAAATATATTTTTGACATTATAGAGACATATTTACGCCCACTTTCTTCTGACAAATTATGATAATTGATAGTGCTTTGTACATTTAGCCCACTTAATGTGATAGTAGAGAAAAATATGCTGGTTATAGGGAATGCCTCTTTAAGGTGATGAAGGGTTTAAGCACCAGGTTAATTTGTTTGCACTATATGCATACTGAGGGTGGTCATTGGAGTGTGGTTATTGTGTGGTCAATGTTAATGTGTGGTCCTTTAGTGTGTGGTTATTGCTAATAAACTTTTTTTTAAATGTGTGAGTGTGACCTTTATTACTGCATGGTCATGTTTAGTATTGTGAAGACAGACCCTTTTTAGACCCCAAAAATTCTGAAGTTTGGAAAATTTTGTGAACTTTCTTTTGGAAAATTTCGTGAATTTTTACTCATGGCTATGTTTCTGATACAACACCCTTATTTTTTGTAGTCAATGTTGGCTGTTTATTTACACTTGTTAGCACTAAGTCTTGTTCCGTCGTTAGCACATGTTTAGTTTAGCACATGAATAATTCAAGATTTCAGAACATATTGTAGTCAGTTCTGTGTCTGATATTTTAGAAAGACTGTGTTCATTTCTATCCAATTTTCTGCTTGTGTCGTCTAGTGTGGCTTGTGAAAAATTCCCTGCTTTGTGAATCCCCTAAAGGATTGTGTTAGTCTTATGATATTTAGTCTTATGATATTTAGTCTGTAGCTTTTACTGTAGATTATTCCCAAACGAATCTCCTCGATAGCGTAGTGGTAGAGTGTCTGCTTGGAGTGTGAGAGGTCCTGGGTTCAATCCCAGGCCATGTCATACCAAAGACAAAATAAAAATGGTATCCCTTGCTAGACACTTAGCATCATTCTCATGAATCAATGTATAGTCAAGTATATAACAGATAAAAAGCATGCTGGTTGAACGAGAATGACTTAGCATATGAATATTTTACTTTAACAGGGAAATCCATAGGACCACTACCGGTAATGAGAAGATTACCTCTACATAAACTATGCTGTCATAAAAGTCATTCAATTACTGTAGATTAATCTGAATGTACCAAGTCACCTTTGTTGTGTATATTTTCTTCTTTTATTTGTTGATATTTGTTTTCATCATGGCTTACTTTGTATCTTTTGTTGGGTGATTTAATAAGTCAGTATGTTATTTCAATAATGGTGGGTGTAAGTAAGTGTGTAATTAGGCGTTGCAACGTTGTGTAATGGTTTATAGGTCTACGTCTGGCAAACAAAACAGAAATATTTCTGGTGTTTATATTATGTAATGGTATCATTGTGATTTTACTTTAAGCTGTGTCAAGCATTTTAGGCAGAATGTAAACACACCAATGGATTGTAGATTTGCATCATATCTATAGTTGTCTACCAACGAAAACATATTTTACAAACTGTATTTATCGATTGACTGATAAAAGATAGAGCTTTTTGACTAGGCTGTTTTATGGAGCAGGCTATAGTCTTGTTCCTGTCCACATTAATATTATAGTAGAAATGTAATAGTTCTGTGATAACGGGGAGGGAAACCAGACTTTGATCGGCCCTGCAAAATAGCCTAGTTAATAAGGCCTATTGTCTTCATATTTCAAGGCATTTTCAACTTGTTCTCTATTTATTATAAGAGATATAGTATGGAGATTTTGACCTGGTCCTAACCTTAATGTATGAATATAATATATATCAAGGTTCTTGCATTGAATGTATCAATTTCTGTGAGCAAATCTTGCAATGTTGGTCCTTTGGATATGTGTTTGTATTACACCATGAGTGAATTCCTGATACATACAACAGGGGATAATAATATAGAAAAGATATCGGTTGTTAAATTACTGTTAAATTGTTTAATTTCAATTGGACAATTTTTTTCTGGTTTTTGTAAAAAATACCATTTCGATGGGACGTTAATTCGGGGAATTTGCATTTCAAGTAATAACTACCAGGGTCAAAATTATTGTTTGATGGGATTTTATTTTGTAGTAGAAGGGGAACCATGAAATTTAATCCCCTACGAAAAGTAATGATTTACAGTATGTTAATAGGTCATGGATCCAGTTAATATCTCCATTATATAGGAATTAACAAAAGCTGTATTAATTCCTTTTTCAATTACGGTATATCATGTTATCTATTGGTATAGATAATTTACATGTTGCTAAAAATATATATGCCAAAATGATGTCACTTGACTAAATCCCTGGGTGACACAATAGTTGATCTGAATGTCCAAATGTTTAAGTGTCACAAGCAATAAAAACATACAACAACCAAACTTTTGTTTCTTGATTTGTTACTTTTTATCTTACCCCTACCCCCTATTTTTTGCCTTTATTTGGCGATAAATATGATGAAAAAAATTAAATCACCCCAATGTTCCACCAAAATCACCTAATATGACAAGAACAACATATATTCTATTGTAAAAACGACTTATTCCCATTATAAATATCATATCCAATGTCCCAGAGGCTGTAATTTGATAAAATGTGATGTTTACTTTTTTGGCGGCCATCTTGGACGCCATCTTGGATTTCTCAAAACGCCATCACGTGATTGGTAAAAAATGTCATGGATCGTAACGCACATTCATTTAGGAACATTTTAAGGTATGACTCAGCTTGTTAAAATGAATGGTAGGGTTCAACAATTTTTACCTGAAATTGTTCCCCTACCATACGGTTTTACATGGATTAAACAAACATGCACAGTATGTGCAATAAGGCCAAGACAATTTAAAATGGTGGTTCTGGTAGCCCTGCATGTCTATCCCAATTTTTTGTGCTTACCCTACATTATTCTTGGTATCTTTTTAAAAGTCAATGTAGATTGTTGATTTTCCAGTAAGTTAAATAATGGTTGAACAAAATATTAAGCTTCAGCTTTAGCTGAGAATATGATAGTAGTAATTGAAAGACACCATACAAAGTCAAGTAAGTATCATATTTATTTGTCAACAATATAATACATAATAACATTCATATATGTACACAACGTATTTAAGCCCAAAAATGAAGGCTTCAAGCTAATGCCATTTATCTTTGTTCCATCATTGAACTCTAAACACCTAAAACTTAACACTAAAAGCTACACTTTATATTTAATTAAAAGTATAAATTAATCTATATCCACAGTAAGAATCCACTCAATTCTTGCGATCTTTGTTGAGCATTCATTGCAGCCATTGTATTAAGGTTTGGTGTTTGGCTACAAAATTCAGCATCACAATTTTGAATAGGTTCAATGGTTGAATCTAATGTTTCATTCACTTCATCAGAAGAAGTCACCTGAACAGTTGATAGTATAGAAGATATGGAACTCCCATAGTCGTCTATGAAAGCAGTATTACTTTGCTCAATTGCATCTTTTTGTTCACTGCTTCGTCTAATCAAGAACTCTTCTTTCCATTTAGTGGTCTGTTGAAACGTTGCCATTGACTTCGTTCTTGAAGCAAAGAATTTTTTAACATTCCCGGAAGAAGAGCTAGTGTCTTTACTGACAGGTGATCTTTCTGAAATATGACGAGTTCTTCCTTTGCAGCAACACATGGCTTTCAACTGTTCCCGGAATTTAGAACCACTCAGAACATAGAGTATAAAATTAAAAGAAGCATTAGTGTAGCTGACTAGATTCACTATAGTTCTCTGTAGCAGTAAGTATTGGTACGAATCCCAGGCTGCCTCGACGTCAGTTTTCATTAATTCCAGAATTTTGTCGTAATGCATTGGACAATACAAGTGAAACACGGAAACAGGGGTCATGGTTAGTAAGAAAACTACACATAAGATCACCATTAACACAGTCAACGACCACGTGCTTTTATGTCTCGACCGTGTTGTACGTGATTCCCCATGCGAGCCACGTGTGATTCGCAAAGTTGTTCGAGTTTTCCTGCACCTGTGAATTTCCCGAATAATGAGTGTATTGCCTACCAATAGGAACACAAATGGAATCGTATACGATACCAACAAATCTACCCAGCCTATAATGTTATGGGTTGAATGCACCAATGTTTCCTGAAATGTTGTCGCTGCACACTGTAGCTCCTTACTTTCATTGAAAAGAGTGTATCCCTTCACCGAGCCCAGAAAAAGAACCGCCAAATCACAGCCTATCAGAAGCACGAATATCACCGCCATCACAATTCCCGCGATTTTTGGACTGCAGTAAATTTTCGCTTTGTGTGGAACTACAACACTTATAGTTCTCTCCATTGTCACGGCAACAAGAATCCACGAAGAAAAATGCAGGCATGTTGATGAAGTAAACAGACGTGTCCTGCAAGCAAAGTCACCAAGCGCTTGCATATCAACTGACCACGCATATCGGAGCCAGGTTCCAAACGGTGCGGACCACAATAACACCGTGTCCGAGAAAGCAAGGGTTGATAAATAAATCGCAGTTGATGAACGTTTTAATCCACTTTTTACAAATACTAAAATAGTTAAGAAATTCCCCACAGTTCCTGAAACGATTATGACCGGAGCAACAATTGTCCATAGCACGTGCCGCGTGTATCCATAGCTACCAACTGAAAAGTTTTCAGCATCACTAAATAGAAAATGATGTGATGAAGAAACATTTGTGTTTCCACTAAAATCGTCGTAAAATTCCAAATTGTTCGATTCGTTATTAAATCCACTTTCACTGTTCGTTAATCCTGCCATACCGCGATGGTTATTTCTGATTTTTAACCACACAACAATATTTTATGATAATGTTTGCAATTTATAAACACAAAAAGCATCGAGCAGGTCATTTCAATTTAGACCTTAAACTCGGATTACGACATACCATATGTCTTTAACTTTCCATCTTACAAATCGGTTGCAGATTTTTTTAGACTATATAAGCCTATAGTTATTGTTGGTGTTGACTGAAGCATGAATTATGGTGCGTGAAGGTGTGAACAAACAACGTTAGCTTGATCTTCTAACAAGCAAAAACAAACATGTCTGGTCATATAACAATAGACGATAATCACCTTTTATGACATGGTTATTTATTTACACCCATTACATTCCATAAGACAGGGAATTCAAAAGACGATCGTTTCCGTTGTTACATTGTAACAATTAAAGTACCTGATAATTATAATGTACGGAAAACAGTGTATACATGTACATTGTATGATAGACCACTTAGTTTTAAAAAGGGGTTTCCTGGAGGCAAAACGGAATCCGCGAAACAAAATATATATAATTATTTGATATTATTTGATTATTTAGTCACACTCCTAACGCAACATTTACATTTTTAGGGTTACTCTGCTATTTATGAAGGGTGAGGTATTTGAATAAATACATATTATAGTTTTATTCTAATTTAATGTTTCTGTGATTGTTTTATTAAACCAAATCTCGACAGGATACCAATAATAGCCAAAAATGAATATCACGATAAATTGAAAAGTTACAAAAATACGCCATGAATAAATAGATTTTTTTAAGCAGAGTGTACTCCTAATTTTTTTACAAACACTGTATCTCGATTATTTGATCAAAAGAATAGTAACATTCCAGTCCTTGATTTTAGTATATTAATGTCTATCCATGCATGAAGTTTATGGTATGTTTAAAACTCCGCAACATCAGGACCTTGTGACTGTCTATAACTAGAGTCCCTGGCAACATCGAAAGTCCCTGGCACCATCGAAAACTCATATTTTCTTTTCAATGTTTGCAAATTCTTCCTTGATTTCCGAACAAGAGCCTGTTCCTGCAGGTTTTGTACGTGTGACTGGTGGTGTAGTCTCGTTGATCGCAGATACACGGCTCGTTTCCTCTAATTCCTGAACAATACATGTATTGAAATTCGAAAACACGGCTCTAGATCATGCTATGTATGTCTGTAACTTTAATGACTAGTAGTGGCATCATTTGTATGTTATGATTCTGCAGTAATGCTGGTGTTGCACGTGCTATGTGAGCCAGAATACCAACGTCTAGTAGTTTTACATGGCGTAAATTTTGTGACTTCATTTTACAAGAGTGTTCAATATTTTGTTTTATTTTCATCTTCCAATGAACCGATTAACAATAAAACTCTAGAAGACGTTCAACACGTACTAGTTTATTCAAATAATAAATTTGAACTATATCCGTTTATTAATAGTCGAGATAGCATGAAAAATATTGGTTTTGTGTTGGCAGTGTGATTAAAAGTGTAAGCAGCTTGCAATAGATACATATTTTTATTGCATATATTTTATTAAAATGAAATTGAATACATACAATTTATAGTTTAACAATACAGTAGATCTACTTGCAAAACATAATTTAACATGATAGTATTTAATTTCTTAACTGATGTTATAATTTCTGGAAATACTATAATCCACGAATAACACATGACGGTCGAATTTGTTAGAATTTGGAATAATATTTCACAATAAACAATCATGGATGTTTAACTATAATATCCAAGTGAGTATGTTTTTTGCCATGGCGACTCATGGCAAATAAACATACTCACTTGGATATTATAATTAAACATCCATGATTGTTTATTGTGAAATATTATTCCAAATTCTAACAAATTCGCAGCAGCCGTCATATCCAAGATAATGACCATCAAGTTAGAAAATTCATATACAAAATGTATATTTATTTCAGTTGTTCATTTAACCACTCAATTGAAACATATATTAATTTTACATAATCATCAGTTATATCTCATACGAGGTTTGTTTGCAGATTGTTTAAATCCTGAAATATATAATAATAGTACATAAAGTGTTTCCCGCCGTTCGTGTAAGTGTTTCAAGAAGCAGACACAATCCTTTACACATATGTATTTTATGGTGTGACATTTCAGCGTTGTCACCCCTCGGTATACGCGCCAGTTTAATTGTAATCGTTATTCCGCATGTGCCGCTACTGTAAATTACTATCGATTTGTTCTTGTATCGTTTTGCATTTGTCGTCTGCTTATTGTCCTCGGCATTTCTCTGTTGTTCACGGGAATGTTGGAAGTTCCCGAGGAGGGCACTTCGTGAAATTCTCCGTGCATGATTCCTAAACCTGTTTCTGGAACCGGTTTAGGACTTGTTGTTTTGTCCTTGTCCAATCGTTTTGTCTGTTATTATAGGTGTTGAATGAAAGATGGTGTGAGAGCTGATTTAATTGGTCCGGTCGGTGATATGTTCTTGTTGAGTGTCCACGTGTCTCCGGTTGAGTCCGTCTTTCTGTAATGTGTTCTCTTATGAGACAGACATTTTGACAAGTAATTAAAATTATTTTAAATGATTAGATTCAAGCTTTATTTATTGAGATCAACTACAAATTCTTCACTGTGGCAAAGACCTAAATTGTAATTTAGATCTTTGACTGTGGTAAGGTTTAGTTTATTATTTTGTTAGTATTAATTGTATAACCACGCATGTATATAGATATAGATACATGGTATAACCAGGATCTTCTATTTATATCTCTAATCCCTGGTATAACTAAGCATGATAAGGGCCTTTCGACTTTGCCAAACATTGTGCAATCTATATTCTATTTGCAATTTGTGTTTTTTTAATTCACCACAAGCATAAGTGATAAGATATATAGTGAAGTAGGACTGCGTATAACGCGTATCCACGCATGTGTATCCCAAGACAACAGAAATGAAAAATCTGCGCTACAGTAAAATTTAGTGTACTTATGCCTAAGGATAGTAGACGCTTGATTTTAGTTTTCCAAGCGTTTGGTTGATGACATGGCAGGAATTGAGAAAGTAAAAATTCTTGTTCTAGGCGACTCTGGTACGTATGCAACTTGGTATATGCATCATAATATATGTATGAATATAACCCCCATTTCTATTGTTCATTTTCCATGAAATGAAATGATGGTTTACCGGATTTTTTTCTCGTAATTGAATCTAAGTTGACATGATTCGGCTGGCGCATAATTCGGACAAATTTTTATTTAGTTCTACTAGTAAAACTCAGATATCCGTCGCGGTATGAATATGCTCCAGTACTGAGTTTTATAGCTCTATTAATAGCTCTCCATAGCAAAGTGTAATTTGCAAACTAAACCACCTATTCTGTATTAAACAGCTAACATGGTCATAGTAACGCTTATTTCATTCATAAACTACAAAAACATCATTAAATATACCTTTACACAACCAATATTAGATAAAACGTTTTTCTGACAGCCGCCGTGAATCAATTTCAGTTGACCCCATTTTGGTTACTCTAAAGTAGACGCACGTGTCTTAGACGAAATAATTAATCTGTACAGTGTAGTCGTTCTTGATTATCGTTCCGGATTTTATGTTCCGGGTACCGGGTTTTAGCCACTTTTTTTCGTCTAATAAAAATTCGCCATATTGTTGTTTGTCAACATTCTGGAAATTTCAGTCATTTGGCAGTGGAAGTGAAACTGGATTAATTTGTGCATCAGTGAGGTTAGTGTTCTTGCAAATATTGGTATTGAACGATAGGAAAGGTATTTATGAAGGCATGTGTGGTGTGCTTTAACTGTATATTGAATTTAAATGCTCTAAATCGGTCACCAAACAGCGACAAAGAATCGTGTCGCAAAAAGCTATGCACATCTAAGAGCCGCAATTTAGCACCCTAGTTTGTGAAACATAGTGTAGCATACCGTGAAGCAAACGCAGGGTCTATCATTAGCACTAATTTTTATTTAGCCTTGTCCTTAGGACAAAAATAAATAAATGTTCTGTTTTTTTTGTGACATACTGTAGAGCAAAGACCTAAATTAGGTTTTTGTGTAGAGGAAGATGGATGGTAAGATTTAAAAAAAGATTTTTGATGCACCAGGCCATTGGTCAATTGAAAACACACCCCTTTTGGTTTTTAATTTTTCCTTTCCGGTGCCCCTAGTGCTAATGCAGTCTCAGCCAAACACGTCAGAATTTTACAGGACAGTAGGTCCTGTAAAGTTCAGATTTTTACAGGACCGGACCAAATTTTACAGGACCGGATTTTTTTAAATAATTCATGCAGTAAATGATAAAGATTGGTTATAATTTGATTGTTAAAACCCAATACAAATAGAACAGGTCATAACTTGCTTTTCCTCATCAAATTTAAGCCAATCACGGCCTATACACCAATCAATATTAAATTTACGGTCCGGCCGTGCCGCTTCGTACTTTTTCCATTTCTGTTTTTTTTCAGTTTTAACTCTGTATCACTAGTATCTTTGACTTTCCGTTTCATGCCCGGCGTGGCCCCTTCAAAGTATCGCAACATATTAAAAGCCATGGTTGAAACAATGTAAGAAAGATTACTACCAGATTTATATTGTCCTTGAATATTCTGTGCGCACGATCGAGACGTTCTGTTTGTGTCGCCGATTGTTTATTTACAAGTGTGGTACCGGCACTAAATCCGCTAAATATACACGATAATCAGTAAACCAGGAACCAATAAGTTTACTGCTCGCGATATGTGTGACGTATCGACAAAACAACTTTCAACAGACCAATGAAATGCGCCGTATAGTATACCGCTATTTGCAGACCTCTAACGGAAAATCGGATTGTCTAGGTACGGCGTAGAGGTCAAAATCTACCGGTGATGAGGTAAAAAATTCACCGGACAGTCGGTCCTGTGTAATTAGACTCGTAGGTCGGACCTGTGCGATTTTTACCGGACATGTCCGTCGGTCCGGCCTAGTTTGGCTGAGACTGTAATGATAGACCCTGCGTTTGCTTCACGGTATGCTACACTATGTTTCACAAACTAGGGTGCTAAATGGCGGCTCTAAGATGTGCATAGCTTTTTGCGACACGATTCTTTGTCGCTGTTTGGTGACCGATTTAGAGCATTTAAATTCAATATACAGTTAAAGCACACCACACATGCCTTCATAAATACCTTTCCTACTGTTCAATACCAATACTGGCAAGAACACTTACCTCACTGATACACAAATTAATCCAGTTTCACTTCCACTGCCAAATTACAGAAATTTCCAGAATGTTGATAAACAACATGGCAAATTTTTATTAGACGAAAAAAGTGGCTAAAACCCGGTATCCGGAACATAAAATCCGGAACGATAATCAAGAACGACTACTCTGTACAGATTAATTATTTCGTCTAAGACACGTGCGTCTACTTTAGATAACCAAAATGGGGTCAACTGAAATTGATTCACGGCGGCTGTCAGAAAAACATTTTATCTAATATATGGTTGTGTAAAGGTATATTTAATGATGTTTTTGTAGTTTATGAATGAAATAAGTGTTACTATGACCATGTTAGCTGTTAAATACAGAATTGGTGGTTTGGTTTGCAAATTACACTTTGCTATGGAGAGCTATTAATAGAGCGATAAAACTCGGTACTGGAGCATATTCATACCGCGACGGATATCTGAGTTTTACTAGTAGAACTACGGTGCCCCATGGCCACACTGTCAGTGCAGGTCTCTGTTTTGTGCCAAAATAGCCAGGCATTACAGTGATGACTGTTTCAATGGTTTATGGACGGGAATTTTTTGTTCAGCTGGGCTTATGTTTTTTTTTTTAATTTTCCCGGGTTTTCAGAAGTAAATCGCTGGGCCTAAGACTAGTAAACGGCCAGTATAGTGTAGTGCTAATGTTAGACCCTACGTATCTTTCACGGTATGATACACTATGTTTCACTTACTAGGGTGCTAATCGAGCCTTCTTAGATGTCTTTAGCCATTTGTGACATGATTCTCTGTTTGGTGACCGATTTAGAGCATTTAAAATCAATATACAGTTAAAACACACCACACATGCCTTCATAAATACATTTCCTATCGTTCAATACCAATACTAGCAAGAACACTATCCTCACTGATGCATAAATTAACCCAGTTTCACTTCCACTGCAAAATTACTGAAATTTCCAGAATGTTAACAAACAACAATATGGCGAATTTTTATTAGACGAAAAAAGTGGCTAAAACTCGGTATCCGGAACATTAAATCCGGAACGGTAATTATGCAGTCCGTCAAGAACGACTACTCTGTACAGATTATTTATTTTTTTTAAGACATGTGCATCTTATTTAGATAACCAAGATGGGGTCAACTGAAATTGATTCACGGCGGCTGTCAGAAAAAACGTTTTATCTAATATTGGTTGCGTAAAGTTAATATTTAATGATGTTTTTATAGTTTATGAATGAAATAAACGTTACTATGACCATTTAAGCGGTTAAATACAGAATAGGTGGTTTAGTTTGCAAATTCCATGTTCACTGACTTTGCTATGGAGAGCTATTAATAGACCGATGAAACTCTTTAAGCTAGAACTAAATATAGTGAAACCCCATGCAGCCGGTGTATCCACGGTACCGGTGTATGTAATTTTCTCATGAAATTGTAGATTCTTTTTCTCGTGACATTGCCTGCAGGATTGTTTACAATAACTGACGAGTAAATTGAATAAATAAATACGAAATGGACCAATTTCTGAATGAAATCACAACAAAAACTTACACCATACCTTCACTACGAGTAAATCCTTATTTAATTGGCAATGTTTGACATGCATGTATTCAATGCTCGCTTGTTTATTTATCAAACATAATTTTGACAGCTATGATGTCATCCATTGATAAAAAGGGTCGTGTGCAACTTTTGGTGGGAAAAAATCAACTTGTCAACAAACTGGACCAAATTTACTTGAAAATGTTATTGTTGCACCGGCTGCATGGGGTTATTTCCCTTTCCTGAAAATTTGACATGGTGTTTGTTTACATGTATTTTTTTCGATTCCAAAGGTCATTTGATGTGACTTTGCAGTTTTATTAAAGATTAAAGGTCATTTTACCAATTTACAACAAAATATGTGTCAAGGAGATAGTGATTTATATTTTTTGTCCATTTTGTTTGATACACAGGCTACATGAGCTTCAAGGCTACCGGGAGTTGGGTGCACTAGTTTCAATTGACTGGTGCATTCCATACTTCAGAATAGAAAATAAGCAGTGTCTTGTAGCAAAATGTTGCAAAAGGAATTAAAGTATGAGCAAAACAGATGTTAGGTTACAGGTAGTTTCAGTACTTTTACCTAACCTGCAGTATTATACTGTTTTCTCGTGGAGTCGAGCCCCTAAGAGCTAAAAACCCTTCATGCACACTTCCTTCAGTTTACTGTTACCCTTTAACAAATTTTAGTTTTACTGACAGAGAAATTACTTAACTTTATTAAAACAAAATATTTGCCATCAAGTAAATACTAGTCAAGAGCATACGTCTTTCGGAAACTTTCTCATTGACTCGAGCCCTTTAAATCATCTCAAACATGTATTTAACCCAGAGACTGAAAACTTTTCATGAAACACATGAAGTTAGATTGTCATAGATCCTATTCACCAACATTAATAAATGTGAACGAGCATGTTGTCAACAATATCGTCAAAAACAAAAACCTCATGGTAACAACCTCAGGTGTTGATGCTAACCAAAATGGATGTTCTGGGGTTGGTTGTTATAGTGATCACAGAATGACTGCAAGTTGTTTTTGTTCACATTTGTTTTGCTGCTGTGACAGAAATAAGTGCACTAGCAAACTTGCATTTGTTTTGGATAAGAACGCTCACCTCACATGCAAATATATTCAACCAAAACAATTAGGACTCGGGTCCATGAGAAGGATCAAGTCGATGAGAATCAAGTAATTTTTATATACCTCCATGTCTTAATTGGCCTTACCAACAACGCTGAACAAAACACAACTCCCTTTTAATAGTCTTAAGGTTACAACATAATCACATACATTACGGGACTGAAAAAACACCTTTCGAAGGTTTCTAAGTGTTTGATGCATTGAGGTTCTACTACAGGTATAAAATGTTTTTACTACAGGTGTTGGGAAGACTTCCCTTGTGCATCTTGTGTGCCAGAATGAACCTACAACCAATCCCAGTTGGACTATAGGATGCTCTGTAGATGTAAAGGTATGATCAACTTGTGTAATATTCAAAGTAGCAAAATACTGAAATGAGAAATAATCACTCAGAATTTTTCACAAAGTATGCACTCTGCGAAATCAGTACTTGTCTGGGACAAGTTATTGTTGATTAGGACAAGTAACTTTTGTAGTCTGGCAAATAACTTTTGCAGTAATTATGTATAAAGTATATAGAGAAACTATTAAATTTAATTGATAGGTGCAATTAGTTTCAAATTCTAGATTCACAGACTGAGTATGACAGGTGTCCCAGAGGGTATCACTACTTGCAAAATTTGGTATCCCTCACAAAAACATGGGATCCCAACATTGGGACCCAAATAAACTAAAATTACTTGTGATATGATTTTATTATCCTGAAGTTTTTACAGTAAATTCAACAAGAGCTTCTAGGCATAGGTAGATTTATTTAAACAAAAGGTTTAAAAATCATTTTTATGATATTGTATTTTTACTGTGGATAATAGGTATCCTGGAGGAATACCCAGCTTGGCAGAATTGGTATGCTTCTTTCTGGTCTTGTAATATTACAATTTACATTTTATTTGTTATTTTCATCATTTTAGCTACATGAGTATAAGGCAGGCACTGCCTCAGAGAAGACATTTTTTGTGGAATTATGGGATATTGGAGGTTGTACCGGACACCAGAACAGCAGGACCATTTTCTATAATCCTGTTAATGGTACGTGTTAGCGGCCTGTATATCTTGCTTATATTATCTTCATTGCTAAAAACAAATATTCACTTGAGTGATAAATTGCTATATAGTAACAAGCAAAAGCCACTTCGTATTCATCACTACCGGTATGTAATATTTACATTAGAATTATAGTTCAACTTTTCCAAGTTTGAAGGTGGGGCTAGTGAGCTCAAGGTCAAGAACATTGAAAATTCAAAATCAATTCTGCTCAATAACTTCAGGTATGAATGTGACGAAAAGCCATGGATAAATGTTTCATCGTTCTTGCAGCACTCTAGCTCAGTTTGCCATGAATAAATTTTTTTGAGAAAACAATATGCATGACTGTATCATGTTAATTTTTTTTGTTTATTCAATTATCAATAGCTTGATTTCTTAAATATTGCGGAATATCTGACTTGATTGATACTTACAATCCATTACTCAAACACTATCTAGATTTGTCTTATATTGTAGGTATTATATTAGTACATGACCTAACAAACAGAAAATCACAACATAATTTAAAGTCCTGGCTGGCTGAGGTGTTACGAAAAGACAAGTCCTCAAATAATGGGTAAGTGTTGGCATTTTGTTATTTAAGATCAACAGAAACAGTGGCAAGTGCATGGTCTTTTTGGTCCCTATCAGGTCGCCTAATGACCTCCAACTTCATACATCCATACCTATGGGTTAACAACCAGTTCAACTGAAATTAATTTTAAAAATGACCAATTGCCTTGCCCGAGATTTGTACAAGGTATCTTGAAATATTATAATACTGTGAGACTTCTACTGAGCTTAAACATGAGTGACTATGCGGCTATTAGTTAACAGGGTTGTCAACTTTCCTGATTATTACGGGATATCTGTTTTATCAGTGCTGTGAGAGCAATGCTTTCTGACCAAAATAAAAGTTATTTTGATGAAAATATCTCAAGAAATGGCAAAGTTACGACACATTTAATCTGCATTAAAGAATTTTCTTTAATAGTATGTATCAAAACACAGACTGAGTAAAATATGGAAATAATACCATTTAATGTCTCTTGTTTGGCAAAAATATTCAACAGCATAAGATTTTCTGATTTTTGATTTGGCCCTGTTGATACACCTCTATAGCTTAACCATTTTGACATGAGCCTGACCTATTGATTAGTATAATTTAACAGTCGATATATTTTCTATGTTTTCAACACTGAGGTGTATGTTTTCATAATGGGGAAGTATCACGAAGACGCTCGAGATGAAATACAAACACAAATCTGAAATACCGATATTGCACAATTTGCTTGCGAAAATTGATATATGCAAAGCCAGAACCTTGTAATATGTTCTGGCATAAAGGCAGACTCGGGTCAAAATAGCCAAGCTATAGTAACAAATTAGGAGTGTTGATCAGTGGCAGATATTTGGTTAATTACAGGTATGATTATGATCCTGAAGAGTTTGCCGGGAACCAGATACCGTTACTTGTTATAGGAACCAAAGCTGATCAAGCAGAGAATATGAGAGATAAAAGCAAGTCTACATCTTCCTCTGTTGCTGAAGAGTTTGGTGCCGATCAGTTTGATTTAGTAAGTTTTCATGAATTGGCACTTGTGTCACATTTTGAGCTCTACTTTTCGAATTAAAAAGTTGAGCTATTGTGTGATCATACTGAAGGGATCATCTGCGTGAGCGTTGGTTAAGTTTATTGTCAGAGTCATTTTCTCAAAGACTATCTAAGGTATCCCCTTAAAACTTAGCATAGTTATTCACCATCACAATGTCCAATCCATATTGATATGGCTGGTAACTCTGTGACAGATTGATTGAGTTTTCTGTCCTTGTTACTCTTAGAACTTTACATACAGATGATATAGGGTACTAATATTAAGTACGAGAAAGTTGAGCATCAAGTACTTGTTGGTAGCGTTCTTGTGAAATCATGGCTGATTCACCTACCCATTGACTATATAAGGCATGAAGTGGATATTGTCTGAAGGGGATTTTGTCTGTACACTGTCATGGACTGTATCCTCAGGGGAGGGGGTAGAAATGTTTTCATGTAGCCGGTTAATCTTCAAAAGTAGGCGGTAGATTTGATATCTCACGTAAGTAACAATGAAGAAAAATGACCGAAAGTAGCCAGCAACCATGTCAAATAGCCAGTGAATTGTTCCGCCTTATTTCTACCCCCTTGTATCCTAATTAATTACAAAAGACAGTTTGCTTGTTTTTAAGGTGACTCACTTATAAATAAACAGATTTCACCTGATCAAAGTTCATTTCTCCGATACAACTGATTAATGCATGATTAATTTCTTTTGTATTTTAGGATTCTCAAAATGTGAAATATTTATCACCTGGTTCTACAAACTCAGTGAAGTTAGCACGATTCTTTGATAAGGTAAGTGATTGTGACAGTCTAAGATACTTGTATTGTAGGAATTTATTCTTAATACCACAGGTAACTGTATCGTAGAAAACAAAAAAATAACAACAAAAAAAGTTTTGAAATTGTCTTTATCACTGAGTCAGTTACCTTTGCTTAATACTGGTATTGCTTAAACTTTGGTGATAGCCTAGGTCATCAACAAACCTTATTCGAAATTCTGATTTTCATGTTTTTTTCCATATTTCTTATAGATTTTGTTGGAACATATTGATTTTTTACTGGAGGTCACAAACCACTAAATAAATTTGTTCTTTAACTCAATTTAAAGTTACAATAGTCAGTCCCAGGTTGAAACATGTTATAGTCCGTGGCCAGGTGTCAGACATATATCAATGAAAATAAGGGGTTACCAGCTTTAAGAAAATACAAAAAAATCAGGGGGTCACGTATCATATAATAAAAATATGTCTGTCCAATGCGATGAGCATATTTTCAGTCGCACGGACCGACCAAATCCAGGTTATACCCTACCCTACTTTCGCTTTAGTATAAATCTCAAATATGTAAAACAAAACACAAAACAGTTTCAATTCATCACATGCATGTATACAAAGCCTGTAAACCCAATTAGATGATTCCAGTTCAAACTTGTCAAAGCACACTACCATTTAAACACAATCACAATTTTATATAGGGACTATTTGAGTGTATCCGATTTTGGGCCGCGGAGGCATTTAGTGGTTTGTAACCTGGACATCTGTCTGACTGTATGAATGTCTGTGTCGTTTGCCTGCATGAGTGTCCTTAACCATTGGTCTGAAACTCAACATGCATACTTCTACCAAGCTTAGTTGTACATATTGTTAGGAATTATAGGCTGGTCCAATGGATGATTTTTGCCAAAGTTATGGTCCTTTGTAGGAGACATTCATCTTTTGTATCAACAATTCATTTAGTTGCTGTATTTCCTGCTTGTTATCGTTTCAGGTGATAGAAAGAAGATATTACTCAAGAGAGGTAAGCATATCTGTAACATTTACATCAGTGTATAAATAAAGCATTTACCCTAAACTTGAAAGAATTAACTGTACAAAAAAAAATCCCCATCGTAAAAAAGTATCAATATTTGAGAAAAAAAAGTTCCCCGCCTCATTCACGTTAGAATAATAGAAATATGTAACAGTGTGTAGAATCAAGTGATCAAATGAATCGCAAATGTTTTGAGTGTAAGACGGTATTCAATTCAAATAATTTGATCACATGGTTCTACACACTGTCGACACACATTTGTAAAGTTAAAACACATTTATAGAAAGGGAGATCACTCAGTGATTCATTATAATAATTGGAATTTTCTTTTGAGGATTACCTCCCTTGACCAAACATATTTAAGAATTTTATTGCTTTTCACCCGCATACAGACTAAGGCATTGGATGTCAAAGTACTTCCAAAGCCAGAACCTCTTTCTACATCTTACCTTTAGTCATTTCTCTTTGGAATATAGCTTGAAGAATTTGACCTATGCTGAGCCTGACGTTTATGCATGATTATATTAAAAGGCTCTTTGAATATGTATGGATTTATGCAAGCAAATTGTGCAATATCAGTATTTTAGATATGTGTTTGTTTGTATTACTCCTTGTGCATCATCTTGATACCCCACCGCTTATGAAAACATACAACCAGGGTTATAAATATAGACAAGATATTAGCAGGTAAATTATGCTATTAAAAATTAAAAGGTCAGTATCTTGTGAAATTCTCTGGACTATTTTTCTTCCAAATAACTCTTCTTTATTCTCATAGGTCACCAACCACTAAATATATTTGTCCTTTAACTAAACGTAAAGTTACAATAGTGGTCGTAAAAGCAAAAGGCAAAATCCCTACACTTTCAAGGTAGGCTGGGGGGGGGGGGTAATTTGGCTTGAGCATAAGTTTGCATCAATTGTATCATAAGGCTTTAATAATGTGAAATTCATGCCTTTCCGACCCTGTTATATAAATGATGTAAAAATAACTTTGTTATACATGTATAAACAATGCCAAAAGTAACTTCATTAATGGGTTACAATAAAGTCTTTTGAACTTTATAGTACAAGAATACACTTAAATGTTACACTAACCAAGATACAGGAAAGTCATGTGATAAGGTACAGGTCTTTTTGCCATTTTGCACTTTTAACTTAAGATAAAAACTTGCTCTTTATTTTATTACCAAATGGAGTCTGACAGATGGTTGTTTGATCAGGGGAATAGAAATGAAGAGGAAGCCATTAATATCCACAGGCTTACCGGCTGGCCTGTGTTTAGTCAATCTCTTCTTTGTATCTTTAATTGAGTCTTAAAATCAGCAGCCTACTTTTGAAGATTGAGAAGATACATGAAATTTAAACATCTATACCTCTGGTTTATAAGGATAAACAAAACCTTAATCTAGCCAATTTTGTGTGAATTTCACATTCTTGGACAGTGAATCAATTAAAGTATTTTGTAGTGAAGGGTTACTTGTATTAACGACTGTAAAATCATTTAATTTCAATGGGACAAAATTACATGGTTTTGGTAAAAAGACCATTTCTTGGGACGTAATTTCAAGGATATCTTAGCCACTAAGTCATACACTATATAATATAGAAATTATTAATATTCAATATCAGAGCTCCAGATAATTATTTTGGCATGAGGAGTAATTACTCATGAAAATTTTGATTGATGAATAACGACCAAAATAAAATGAGACATAGGAGTATTTTTATTTAGAAATGTTAAAATATATACATGCAAAACAGTGCAAAGCTGTATCAGAATGCCTTTCAATGGTAGATTTTTGAACATTTGTGGTACCCTCAGAATTCCATTTAGATTTGGCATTAAACTTGACCATAAACGAATCACCCCGTCGCTTAAAATTTCAAGCCATGGAATTTGGAAAACTTGACTTCCAACTGTTCAACGTTTTGAGCCATCATGCTTTTTTTTACGAAGTTTCAATAACGTTGAAAATCATACCATCAATAACTTCTTTCGCGCATTTTTCCGCTGTCAATTCCGTAGTTGAAGTAGGTTTGAACCCAAAAGCAGACAGCTTTGATTGCGACATTTTGTTTTAATGCGACCCAAAAATGCTTTCATTGCAATACATTTTGAAAAATCAAGCTCTTGAATCATTAAGATCATTACATCATGTAGTGTGGCTTCGATTTTAATGCTTAAACTACTGCAAGGAGACGGGAACCAGTAGATTCTACTTTCATTTCTAAAAATAGATTTCTCAGTTTTCCAAAATTGACGAGAGAAAAGAAACAAGTTTGGCAATATAAAAACACAGTTACGTCTGATTTCATCAAGGGATTCATAAATATAAAATTTGATGCGTATTTGGTACTCTTTGAATCTGACAAACATGCGTAATTGGCTAATTTCAATTCGTAATATACACGAATACGCACATTATCTGTAGCTCTGTTCATTGGGATTTAATTTCATGGTTGAGGTCCTCCATGATTTCCTCACAATTAAATCCGCCTAGAATATCAATGATTTTACAGTATATGACTTTGTATGAATTAAAATCAATATACTTTAAACATGCATTTACATTATTGCAGAAATGGTATTAACTAGACATGTAAGTTGATATCACAAGATATTTCACTCACTTGAGTTTAGATTTCCGATGTGTAGTGTCTTTAATTATTTTAATACTAATACTTATCTTGATTTCATCGAATAATTTTATTTCCCATCTCAACTTTTATCTATAATTCTTTTGTAAAAACTTCTTTTTACTTCAATATTTGTTAAGAAAACATTCTCTGAGAGGCCATGGTCCAGTAGTTAGTGTGCTGTGTTTTTAACCTTTAAATCTGGGTTCCATTTCCAGTTGTACAAGGTTCGTACAGACCATGAAAAGTCCTTGAATTTGATGCCTACTCTTAGAAAAGTCCTGAAATTTCTCACTGAAAAAAGTCCTTGAAAAGTCCTGGAATTTTGAGAAAAAAAAATAGTCCTTGAATTTACTTTTTGAGTAGAAAATATCCTAGAAAACACAGTTAAATAACAAAAAATCATCGCCATAGCTTCATGATGAGTATATGCCTCCTGAGATTTAGTACAGTACAGACAACGTGTTTTTTCCAATGGACACGCGTCACCGCGATTTCAAATCTAAGTGTCCACCCGATTTTGGTCACCGCGACGCGTGTTCGGGTCACCCGTCACCGTGACCTCGGATAAATTTGGGTGTCCATCGGCGTGTTCAATTGTCACTTAAAAACCCTTAGAGCCCCTTAGAATCACCGTGATTCACCGTGATTTTAAGGGTACGACTGTTTCTTTTGATGTGGCTCTTTTACACGTGTAATTATTCTGAAGCTGACATAGAATCTACGTGCATTAATTGGTTAAGAAAATCAGCCAATCCCTTGGGTTGAAGTCGCGTAATTAAAAAAATCATTAAAACGCCCATGTCCACATGTATAAATATTGACCTGCACAAAACTCTATCTCTATATCTATTGCTCGCCCATATGGGTTAACCCGGTGGCGAGGGTAAATAAATCCAACAATCCTCTATCTCTTACTTCGCTTATACATTGTAAAATTATTTGTTGTAGGAACATAAGTGAAACAAATTTTGTTGAAAAATCATATTCAGTTTTTTTGCATTACTGACTTACATCAGTGCTCACAAAAACACGTCTACAATTTTATCGACCAAATTTTGATCATGCAACGTTTGTGTTGTAAATTTTTTAGAAAGTTGAAATATACAAGCTACATGTGTACCATGGGCAAATGCATCTTGATTTCATATGACAAAATTTAGAATACCGTGAAACTGTCGACATTTCAACAAATGTTTCATTTGAGCACAATTTTGAAATGTTACATCTCTGAATTTAGTCAATTTTTTACTGTGAAAATATACATCCAACATCTTATTTCATTCTGGTTATCAGTAACATCAGAATTTCAAATGTGAGTGTATACATCAGACTCATGGTAAGACAAGAAGCAAATGCTGGTAGACAAAATAACCATTCACCAACCTACGCAACTGCACACTACACTTACAGGTGTACCGCCTGCAAGTCCAAGTAAAAACTAACGCGGCCATCATGGGTACAGACCTACATTTCGAAATGGGGTACAGAGACGAGTTGACAAATGGTATCATAGACGTGAGCGAGAGAGCTTTCCCAACACAGCCTAATCACGACCTTCATAACTGTGTTGAGTCGGGGTAACCCAGCCTAGTTTTCTCTCGAAGTTTTGTCACCAAACATTTTGCTACATGCCTTACACATTTTTTTGGATAAAGCCAAGATATGTTATGTATGTTGATGTTCCAGCTTGAATTGCAATATGAGAGCGAATTTCAGCTTTGACAGCTTACTTGCTCATCATGCGTGAGTGAATGTGTTTCGGACCAGCCACGGAACTATAGCTGAAAAATTTGCCAATACAGAAACAAAACATGATCCCAAAATCTCCGTAGAAATTCTGAATCACAATATTGAGAATTGTGGTTATGTACAGTCAACTGTCTTTAAACGACAGTCTTCACAGTTTTTATGTGTGTGCAAGTACCTTATATCTCATATACACAATTGCACACACAAACATAGTTTGCGTGAATACCATGTGGTCTAAAACAACCGACCTCCACAGAGCGGCATTTTTTCTTTAATATCCTCCCTAGCACGTCTTCAATTGCACCGCACAGACAATCACGTGAATAAAGTTCACAAACGACGTCTTGCATTAGTAGACTAGTCGTCTGAAGTTGCCGCCGATGACGTTTTATGTTTGCCGATAAAAGACCACAAGCCGACGTCAACGAGACTCGCCACGCCCAAAGATCGAAATGGGTTAACAGGTGCAATGGAAATTTACCCAGATTTATACGCCTACATTGTATAATCGGACATGCGTACGTGTCAAACAACTAAATGTTGACATGGTTATTTTTAGTGTTATTTACGAGAAAACTACTGCACCAACATTTTTTCTAGGATTTTTTTTAAGGAATTAATTAATGGGCTTATGTAATTATTATGTAAGTACAATTTCACCACATTCTAATTTGCACTTTAATACGTGTCGGAAATAATTAATATAAACAAACAAGTGTTGTACAGGTACATGTAAAGAAAAACATTTTTTTTGGCAGCAAGTCACCGTGATGCGGGTACGGACCCTTAAAAACACTTAAAATCACCGCGGACACTCGCTTATCGGCGGACACGGAACACCGTGGACACAGATATCAAAGTGGTCACCGTGTCCGTTTAAGGGGCCACCAGATTTTTCTGAGTGTTCAGGTCACGGTGACCGGACACTTCAAATTATTTTATGTCACGGTGTTCGCGTGTCCATTGGAAAAAACACGTTGTCTGTACTGTACCTGGTTATAGTGTGCCCATGAAGATCCGTACAAACTATGGTTGTATGTCGTAACATTCCATGAATAATTGACAATATTGATTTCCTCCACATGTGGAGAGGTTGTCTGTTCCTTGTGGAAGGGTAAGTGTGTACTGGTAAGGCTACAGTCTAGAAAAACTTGTTTGGGGTATCCGCTGCTATAACGGAAAAAATGTTGAGAAATGGTGTTGAACTGAATAAACAATCCAGCAAACTAGCACATTTCAACCGTAAGGAAGAATGTGCTCAAGGTGAGCTTTTGTCATACCGAGTTGTCCGTCGTTGCCGTCGTCCGTCGTCAACAATTTTTTCAAACGACATCTCCTCCTAAACCGCTTGGCCAATTTCAATCAAACTTCACAGTAATGATCCTTGGGTGACTCTCATTAAAAGTAGCTAAAATCTTTCCTCTCCGCTAATCAAGATGGCCGCCAGAGCTATAAATCGAAAAATCTTTAAACAACATCTTCTCCTTAACCACTTGGCCGATTTAAATAAAACTTTACAGGAATAATCTTTGGGTGACCTTTAACCAAAATAGCTAAAATCGTTCTGCTCCGCTAAACAAGATGGCCGCCAGAGCTAAAAATAGAAATATCCTTTAAACAACTTCTTCTCCTTAACCACTTGGCAAATTCTAATAAAACTTTACAGTAATGGTCCTTGGGTGACCCTCATTAAAAATAGCTAAAATCGTTCCGCTCCAATATACAAGATGGCCGCCAGAGCTATAAATAGAAAAATCTTTAAACAACTTCTTCTCCTTAACCACTTGGCTGATATCAATATAACTTTACAGGAATGATCTTTGGGTGACCCTTAACCAAAATAGCTAAAATCGTTCTGCTTCGCTAAACAAGATGGCCGCCAGAGCTAAATGTAGAAATATCCTTTAAACGGCTTCTTCTCCTTAACCCCTTGATGGATTTAGATAAAACTTTACAGGAATGATCTTTGGGTGACCTGTAACCAAAATAGCTGAAATCGTTCCGGTCTACTAATTTAAAACAAGATGGCCACCAGAGCTAAAAATTTAAATTTCCCACATGACTCAGGTGAGCGTTACTGGCCCCTCAGGGGCCTCTTGTTTTCTTTGTATTTGAAAAATTCACAATTATATTTTGATAGATCTGTGTGTTGCTGTGTTCTTACAATCTAGAGTTCTATACCTTTTACTGTACTTTTTGTCTCACTCATAACACATTCACTGCTGGTTTAGTAAGTTTATGTAGATCCAGAGGCGGGGAGGGGGGGGGAGGGTTTCAAATTGTGCCTGATATGTGGATACAATGTATCTAAAAATATTTCAGAACTGAGAATTTAGTAGGTTTATTATGAAGTTTATTATGGCCTAACTGCGTACTTGTTAAACTTCAGAACATGTGACTGGTTAAGGAATTGTAATTGTGTAACATCCTGGTTGTAACTGTTTATTATTCTGACATGTATCTGTTTACCTTGACATCAGTATTCTGTCGTTATTTAGTAACTAATTACTCAGCATTATTATCGAATTACGTATGTACTTAAATTATATTATTTAACTATTTTTTTTACTTCCTAATTTATCGAGAAAAGAAAATATTTGTATTTGAATAAATTGTTAAACCCATTTTACAACCCCTAAGTAATGATCTGATTTATGTTTCTAAATTTAATTTAAATCACATGTAAACCATGTCAGTCTTATATTTACATTTCGATGGCTTAGAACAAGAAGGTTGTAACTACCTCTTACGACCTTATAAGACTCATACATATTTGAAATCTGCTTCACAAGGCGCTTCTTATGAGCCTATTTTCATGAAAATATGAAATTTTCATGTTGACCAAAATGAAGTTTTAAAAACGTGTTTCCCATAGGTAAAGAGTAAATTACAGACAGTTTTCTCTTGTTTTCTCAATATATCTATTTGGTAGATACGACCTTCTTGTTCTAAGCCAGCGATTTCACTAGTGTGACCTTGTACCCAAAAATTACATACCACATTCATTGTATTCATATGCTAATTCATATTTGTAATTAATAGCTGTCATCATTCAATATTACCTGTTTCTATATTTACAAAAAAAATAAAATATTTGTGGTTTAGAGTCTATAGGTAATTAATACAGACATAAGTAAGGCCAAACTAAATCACTTTATGTTGAGAGTCAGGTATGGCTTTCTTATATTTATAAAAAACACAAACAAGCATTTAAAAAATACGCTGCCTCATATGGATAGATATAGTGAACCTTTCATATTTGAGTGGAATAACCCATCTTGAATGTTATAGGGTATTTAAAACAGTTTGTAGGTTTAGTTTTGAGTGTATTATGTTTATAGCACAAGTCAGAAAATGCATTTATAGTAAAAAAAACGTTGGTTGTAGTTGGCGTCAGTTTTGAGAAAATTCAAATGGAACACAACTTTACAAGAGCAAAATGCCTAGAGAGCATGAATTTCTCGAAAATTGATATAAAATGACGCTAAACATAAAAACTGATTAGTATGGCCTAAGGCTTGTTTTGGGTTTTTTGGGATCCCAGGTATTTTTTTACCTACGTGTAAAACTGAAAATCCCCACATTCCTTTCGAACTGTATCACGATACACGATGTTCAGGGTATGAAGTTTTGTATTGGTACTTGTACTGTGTTTTGTACATACCTGAAGTCACATGGTCCATTTTGGCGGGAAAGATTTGCATAATTACATGTGATCTCATTTGTAAAAGGAGTTTGTTAATATCTCTTCTGCGGGCTGAATAGACTAAGTGATTGAGTAGCTTTTGTAGTAGTCAGTTCTGAGACAAAATGGATGGGACAAAAATTCTGGAGTATTTGGTGAACATAGATAAACGTCTTCAAAAAATTGAAGATGGTTTAAAACACAAATCTGATGGATTTGATGAATATCAAAAGGAATCTGATTCTAGGCAGATAAATGAAGGGAAGGATTGTAACTTTTACAACCAGATGAAGGAAGAATTAGATCAACGTGTTTTAAGTCAAGTTCCATCGACTAAGTCTCGATCACAAGTGAAGAAAGCGTCTTCATTCTCGGAAAAATCTCTACGGAAACAAACAAAGATTAGAAGATCTCTTCATACAGTACCATCAGATAAAGGTGAATACTTTTTATTTGTTTTTATTGTTGGTATGAATTTTTATTGCTTTATCATATCGCTGGCTTAGGATGAAATGTACTACTTATGACCTTTAAAGACTGATGCATATTTAAAATCAGCATCAGAAGCGCTTCTTATGAGCATATTTTTAGAAAAAATGGGAACTTATTGACCAAACTGTAGTTTGTTTTACCATAAGTAAAGAGTAATTTTCGGGCAGTTTTTTCTTGTTTTCTCAAAATATTGATTTTGTACTTACGACCTTCTTATTGTAAGCCAAGGCCCAGTGAAATGTTTATCAATGGATTTTAGAGATTTATAATAGAAAATAACAGTGAAATATTTTTGTTATTTTCAATGTTTTGGAAGATAGTTACTGTAACAGTGATGTAAAGAAAAAGAAACGTAGAGTAAACAGTGCCCGTCTTCAAATTATGAGTAAAGCCATAATCATGCCATAATTGTTCATCAGGACACTATTATTTTAATTTATTTCTCCAACTGAGCAATTAATTGAGGAATCGAGGCATAAAATAAACAATTTATTTTTTGAGAAAAATCAAATTTTATTTCACTCATGATCACAGAAAATGAAATATGCGTTGGTGACTATTAGTAAAAATATTGATTTTTTTGATCCCACAGTGAAATAAGATTTGATCTTGCCCAAAATAAAAAAAAATGGTTAAAAAATAAACTTATTATTTTCTGATTGATAACAAATAATTTTAAAAACTGTTTCACTGTTATTTTCACAGTTTTAGAAGCTGGTTTAATTTCAATGCAGAAAAAAACGAAACTTAAACCATACCAGGCATAACGATATGCGTTCTAATTTCAGCGCAATACTGTACATTTTAAACGAAATTGAAGCATAATATAATAAATTATAAGCAGAACTTTTGTTAGTATTTGGTAAAAGATTTTAAAAAATCACATCTGATTAGAGAAAACGAAATTTGATCTGGGACCAAAATCAATTTCTACTACATAATTTCAATATTTCCGTAAAAATTATGATTTTGATAAGTCCCTTTCTGGCCAACGATTAATGGGATCTATATTTTAGTCTGTTATGATTTGTCGAGGTCCTGATCTTCTCTGTTCAAATTGAGATTTTGATTAAATCGGACTCTTACTTTTAGATATATTTTAATTTTGACATTTTACTTTAATAAACTCAGAATAATGTGTCTGTTATGTAATGCCAATTTTGAGTGCCGTCTTCAATAGAAATCTCTTCAAAGATAAATTAAATTAAAGACAATTTGTGAGATTAGATTAAACTCCAATTGAGCTCCTTCCGGAGATCGGGGCCTGACTGTAACTTTATCATATAACCAGACTGACATACTTTAAATCATAAATGTAATATTTGTTTATTTTTTTCAGAGGAAGAGCAAAGATGGGGCAGTTTTCGAAGGGAATGTTTGTCGAAAGCAATACAATGGAACTTTGTTGATTTGTTGAATTCCGTATCTAAAGAATTTGAGCTTGTTTTTCCCACTTGGGTAAAGTCTGGAGAGGCAAGGGCGATCTTGCAAGATACAGACAAGAAAATGCATCTTCGAAGATTTTTGAACTTGCTACGAGAAAAGGATTTTAATGTTATGAGGGTCTGGATAAATCAAAGTGGGATGGATAAAGATGTTATCCGAAAAGTTTGGGGTACCTTTGAGGAGTTCAGTGACCATGACTTGAATCAACGATACATGAAATGTTTTCATTGTCGTCTGCTAGAAAACGTGGACATTACACATGTTGCTGACTATTTCTACAGTGCTGATATCGTTGAAACAGTTCTTCATATGAAGATAATGGAAACAAAGCGTCCAGTTGGTGCGCAGAAAGAACTTTGGACCTCGTTATTGTCTGAGAGCGGGAAAGTGAAAAATAGTAGGATAGTTTCAAGTGCTCTGACTATTGCTTTGTCTGAATCCGTA
Organism: Spisula subtruncata; assembly: GCA_963678985.1. Lineage (NCBI taxonomy): Eukaryota > Metazoa > Mollusca > Bivalvia > Venerida > Mactridae > Spisula > Spisula subtruncata. Next base: position 51,470,340 of record OY787664.1, on the reverse strand, counting down.
GATAACAATAGTAACGTGATAAACACTGAATGTCGTAAGGAATACCAGTCCCTGTACGAGAAGGTGAGGGTTTGTGAGGACGTTAACGATATACTGTATTGTCACTGTGGAGAAATATGTGCACAATCACTTCATCCGCTGACATGTCTCAAGTCCAAGTCACTAACTGGCGTGTACTTTTCGCCGCCGACGGAACGGAAACGTGAGGTCGAATCGTCTTCCAGCGATTGTAGTCCGGTGTCCAGTCCGTCATCACGTTCATCCCTGGACGATTGTCGGAATAGCCCGTCTGCATCTCGTAAAGAGGTCGCTAGGAATGAGGAACTTTCTGTTGAAGCAGACGGTCAACAAAAGAAATGTGAACTGGAGGCGGCGTTTGAGAAGAGGCGTCGGACACGAGCTCAGACCCGACAGTTGAGAGATAAAAGTTGTACAACTGACGTGACTGCAGGAAAACCTGGCATCGAGTCTTTCAATAAGCCAAAAACTGTTATCCGAAACAAGTATGAAAAAAGGGACACTAGGACTCTTGAAAATAGAACAACAATTATTCATGCTCAAAATGTACATCTCGGCTCTGGTACGCAGATTTTTACAAAAGGGGCCGCTCCTCCCTCCCCTGGGGACAGTTCAAGTTCTTCTGGGACACCTTAACCTAAGAAAGTTTGAAGAAGAAACTTTTATAATAAATAACTGATTGTATAATGATATTAAAGTGAAGCATGGGTACCAGATGTTTATTTTACTTGTGTCATATGTATCTCCATAAAAACTATTTTACTTTTTCATGACATTTGTTTATCACCATGTGCACATTGGATTTTATGCCCCAAGCAACTTCTTATTAGGAGGCATATAGTGATTCTCCTGTACATCGGTTGTCCGTCTAAAACTTACGTTCTTGAAAACAAATTCCCTGTAGGCATTGCTTTCAAACTTAGCATACTTGTTCACCGTCATAAACACATACCGGTAATATTGTCAATACCAAATAACACTATCCAACATTTCAACTGAATTATGGCCATTGGTTAATTAAGCTAGTTATTATGGACAAGGCTTCCACAAGGGCAATAGCCTTTATCGAATGCAGCCTTGTTTGTAACTGCTTGTTTTCTGTAGAAGAAAAAGGTACTTTTTTTCCATGGAAATTTACATATTTCTTGTTTGATATCATTTCATATTCATTTAGTAGTAACAAATAATATTACTGTTTTGTTGACTAATGTTCTCAAAATTCATTACTTAACTTCTCATTACAAAATACAAGAGTTTAAACATTTGTATGTCCTCAATATGTTTGTAAGTTTTTTTGTGTTTTTTTTTTTAAACATGTTTTTATACATTATTACCTGTCTAATACTAAATATGACAAAACATTATAATATAGTGCGCCCAGGATAATGTGATATTTAAAAACATTGACCGGATTTGCCTAAACTTGGTTTCTTAAGTGAATACATAATCGTCAATTTTATACTAGAATAACACTGATAAATCGTGCACACTTGTTTAAACCACATATGTGGGCTATACCAAATTTCCCTGCCTTCAAGTTATCCCAGGCACACTATACTGTCCTTGATAATTTATTTTAATTTTTCACTGAATATTTTATTGTCATCATATCATGCCTATCTGCTCAAATCCCCCATATTATCTAGTATAAGTACACCAAATATATTTATTTAATATCATATTAAATACAGTAAAACTTAATTAATAAGACACCTAGCACACCTTAGACTTTATTATGCAGTCTTACCAAAACCTCAAAATTTCATACTATCAAATTTAAATGATTTTACAGTAATTAATTGATATGGCAGCTTCCACTACATTCCAACTCAAATTGATGTGATATTTTATGTGAGATTTTGATTAAACAGTATTGTTTTAAATGATCTTGTGTTATTTGCTTATTATTGTCTTTATTTTTTATATGATAAAGTTTGTCATCATTTCCCAAACTTTATTTTGAGCCCTCAGTGATTTTTCTTGGCTAGTTTTACTACCTGATATGGGTGCTTTTCCACTTGCAAAATTAACTTCATCTTTCAAAAAACAGGGCATACATTTTCACTTAGGTTCCTACCAGAAAGGAACTTATATAAGTACTTAAGACTTAAAGGAGCTTTTTGGTATGGCTCTTTTAAGTCAATACAGTAGAATGTTAAACTGCCCATGGTCGTTGCTACATATCAGTTGAGTATAATCAGTAGAAAAAGTAAAATTTGAACAATTATTACAGTACTCAAGCAATCTTTCTGTAATAATTCCCAATTTTGCGATTTGTCACAATAATTTTCCGGAATTTGTAAGCATTTAAATTTCAAGAAAAATCTGTGGCCCTCTATTAAAGATAAGGGGAAATATTTCTTTGCTCTGTGATGTCTATTTGTTGGTAGACCCAATGGTTACTGATCAGTAACTGTCGCCAAACTTTTATAGCAACAGAAAAAACACAGCTAAACCTCCGGTACTATTTTGGCATGCTGAAAATGTCTGAAATGTTCAACTGTTAACCCAACATTTCACAGTCTGTGGTGTTACATGCCTTGTTACTTGTTATAGCTTGGCTAATTTGACACAAGCCTGACCTTTTGATTAGCATAATTTAACAGTCAATATATTAACTATGATACAACACCAGTTGTATGTTTTCATAGTCGGGGAGTATCACGAAGACGCTCGATATGTACGGTAATACAAACACAAAACTGAAATACCGATATCGCACAATTTGCTTGCGGAAATTGATAAATTTAAAGCAAGAACCTTTTAACATATTCATGCATAAAGGTCAGGTTAAGGTCAAAATAGCCAAGCTATACCTGCAGCATAAGTAATTATGCCCCCCATCTTTGATGAAGGAGTAACTCTAGTATATCTTCAACAAACTTCACATGGAGGTTAACCAGCATCAGTAGATGACCCCTATTAATTTTGAGATCAGAAGGTCAAAGGTCAAAGTCACGGTGACCTTAACCATTTTTTAAAGACCAAATGGTTTTCTGTTCAATTACTCAAGGATCTTCAACAAACTTCATATGGAGATTGGCTAGCAACAGTAGATGACCCCTCAGTTCATTAAGTCAAGGTCACTGTGACCTTTACCATTTTCACTATTGGGCTTCCATGGGGCATACCTGTTTAAGTTAACAAACATCTTGTTACTATAGTATTTATTTCTATGTATTAACATGTCTGCATTAAATCTTGATTTGCTCACTCATGTGTTAAAGTTACTGTCCTATCTGTCTATACAACTGTCTCACTATTCTTAATAGTGGATTGGTGAACTAATTAGTTTTATAATGCAATGTTTTAGTCATTCTCCCATCAGGTGATGTGTCTATATACAAGCAGTTTTGAGTTTTGTCTGACAGAAGCATTATTTATAACATACCATCAAACAATGGAAGGAGTGTTTACACATGTTTGCTTCTAGTATTGGTACAGACCGCAAACAATTGTCGTGTCTATTATACATATAATTGTACTAAACGATTATTATAATGATCTTATCAACACGACACAATCTCTTTAAAAATCTAAAACGTTATTTGGAGGCTTTTGAAGTACTGTAACATTGTTATAGCTTTTAACTTTAAATTTAAGAAAAATAGGAATTTTTGTTAAGATTTTTTTTTTGATACACTTAAAATAGGGGATTGGGGCCTGCATGTCCTATGATAAATTTGTGAGTTCAGTGTAGATATACATGTAGTACATGTATATATATATATATATGAAAATTGGGAAAACGAGGTGTTTCCCCAAAATTGTTAATACGAGTGTCATATTTCACGTTCCCTTTGTCTTCGAGCCACATCACAAGACATGTGTTGAGATCTTATCTATAAAGCCTTAAAGGCTTTTATTTAACAGTCAGCTGATATTTGGGCAGTTTTGACAATTAAAACCACATATAGCCATATTGATTTTTTTTAAAGATTTGAGTTTTCGTTATCATAAAGTTTTGTAACATTCCAATAATGATGTACCTCATTAAGTATAATAATAATAATAATAATAATAATAATAATAATAATAGTAATAAAAATAATACATGTAGTAATAATAATATTGATAGTAATAAAAATAATACATGTAGTAATAATAATATTGATGACTTTATTTAGTGATGAATTACCCATTTACCCAAAGATTGATCTCACATGGTGTCATCTAATTAATATCAGGAATCTAAAAAATGCAGTTCGTCCTCTCCAGATTGGCTCTTCGTAGATATAAAAACATATTAACTTTTTCCCTAAGCCGATATTTACAACTAATGTAGCATCTGCAGAGCAACAGGCTCTTTATAGCAGCCAGTATTTGCAGTTTCCAAAGGGTGTTGTTGTATAAAGGTAAATTGTGCCGAATTCCTCTGTACCATAAATTATCTAAAACAAGTTACAATTGCCCTTACTGAACTGGAAGATAATAAGGATCGTATTGAAATTTGTCAAATATTTGAAAAATGAAATTTGATATGACCAGACGAAGAAAGAAGACTCGACATGGTAAACTAACCCTTGTCTGAAATTCTTAAAGTTGTAGTGTATATTGTATAATTTTGAGTATGACGCAATTATTGAACAATCACATGATGCAATAGTACATGTACAGTAGGGGTGTAAAGATACGCTCACCTCACGATATGATGCAGTCGCTCAAATACTTTTTAAGTGACAATGAATTTGTATTTGTTGTGTAAGCATATTTTATTACAATTAAAACGAGTGATACATGGTAATTAGACATAATCAGTCGGCTGTCAGATGTTTTCGTTGTCTGAATAGTATTTTGCTCATAAAAAAGCTTATACCAAACATACCGAAATTTAGAAGTCTTGTACTGTGAACCGTGTGGGACGGAAGTCAGTGGTTTTTTTGTACCGCGGTATACTGTTACAGCCCTAATGTACAGTACAACCGTTGTAGTGCAACACCCTTGGTGACCTGCAAATATTGGCCATTGTTTAGAGGTTGTTGCTGTATAGAGGTGAAATTCATTGTAAATTCAGATCTTTTTCACTGGAAAAAATAAGCTTTGTGTAGAATATAAAAGTTTTTGGGTAAAAATATTTAAAATATTGACCATTTATTGTCATTTGAATTCCATAAGCTGAATTTTTACAAACAAAAATGTTTGAAATATAATTTGAGTGTCGGGATTTATGCCAATGGCTACAGGAAGAGACTTGCATTTTATTTTGATGATTGTGCATGATGCCTCAGTAAAACCTCTGATGTGTGTCCGGTCTCTGACTTGATTAGATTAGAGCACCAGATTGAATCTGTGACCAAGGTATAACTAATAAGTCTTGCTCATTCTGATGTGTTTCTATTTTCAGGGTCAAGGTCATTATTCACCACCGCCAGATCGACGACGATTCAAGAACTCGCATGTTGATTGACTAGAAGCTGATGGGAATCTATAAAGGATGCAATACGACCATACCTGTCAAGTTTGTTGAATCCAAAATTGGAGTGATAAAGCGAAACGTGTGTCAAGATGCACTTAAGTGTCATTTAAAAGGGATTTAGATGCATAAACTAGAAATGGTCTAATTCTAGTGGTTATAAATATGAGACAGAAGATCATAAAATGAACCAAATGTACTTTTGTACAAGGTAGGTGAACTTGGAAAACAGAAATTTATCAATGAAAAAATGGGAGTAACTCCACTTCAATAGGAGTACTTGGCAGGTATGAATACGACCACTGATTCTCTTCAAGACTGTGATTTATTACCAGTATTTATTGTATACATCTAATAAAGTGCAATATACCATAAAACCTCAAATAAAAAGACCACCATTTGGATTCTTGATAAGCTGGCCACAGTGCTTGACTGGGCAGTATCCAGAGGCAAATAAGCGCTGAGACCAATATTTTCTAGGTTATATTTTGGACTGATTTTTTTCCTCCAAAAATGTTATATGCTCATTTTGACCATTTTTCCTCAGTGTGCTTTGGTGTAGCTATTGGCCTGTTTGATTTCCACTGCACCAGTTAAAAGTTTAAATGACAGTACAAAAGAAGATGGGGAAAAAATGTTTTTGAGAGTAGATTCAATTTTGAGTCATGCCATTAATTAAGGGAAAATGAAAATAGAAAAAAACCCTGAAAATATCCCAGAAGATTATGGTATTAATTTTGAGGTGGTCTTATTATTGAGGTGGTTTTGAGGTGAGGTTTTACTGTTGATGTATTTATTTGACATGGTGTTTTGGTCAGTACTGACTAATGTGAATGTTTTCTGTGTTCAGTGTTAAATCCAAACTAAAGGGAGACAACTATGTCACGACTGTTTGGAAAATTGATATCAGGGGAGACAATAACTTTATCATAGTTAGGAAATTGTTGTCAAGGGAAGCAACCACTTTGTGACTCTGAACAATTGCTTTATGTTGCTTTTGGTACTGGATATCTTAGTATATGAAAAATCATACATGTACAGCTTATTTGAAAAGGTTTTATGTGAAAAAGTGCCATATAGAATGCTAATTAATGATAATTATTTTGAAACAGGTAAATTTACAAAGTGATAACTAGAAAATGCTGGCATGTTGCCCAGTCTTGTCTTGCCTCACCTGGGGATTTATTTCATGAATTAGTATGATTATGGAATGTTATTTTTATTGAATTTTCACTTGTTTACACTCACCTGACTATTTTTAGCAGATTGAGAGCTTTTGTGATCGTTTTATGTCCGTCTGGGTAAATTAGTTTTTGGTCAATTTTGAAAAATATTTTTTATTCCGTAGCTCAGTCGTCAGAGGGCAATTTATTGTGCAGATACTTGTCGGATTCGAATAAAAAATATGTTGGAACCCCACAAACTCATGCTGACTAATATGCCTAATATGAAGTTTGGATACAGTAGCACAATGACTTTAAAGTTACAGTCAAGATTGAAACCAAATTTAAGGGCTTTTTTTAAGTGCAAACCTTGTAAATGGCAACATTTAGGCCATTTACACATATTCATGTTCTTACAACCTGCATTTTAAACTTGACTTTTAACAATTTTTAATACACACCTAACTATAATTATAATAAAAAAATGAAAATTTACTCACTTCCACAGTAGACTCCGACATTGATGATAACTAGGTTTACACTTGGAACTGATTTGTTAAGCAGTTGCTCATACGGAAATAGTATCCCGTATTGGGAGCATTTGTTGGATGAAAACTGAGTCTGCCCGTTAGAGAGTAATTTTGACCTTCTCCATGGTCGCATTCTTAAGGTCAATCTCCTTGATTTTTAATGGACTCACTGGAGACTGTCTGACCATAACCTCTCTATCAAATAAATAGTAAAATGATCGATAAAATAGTAAAATAATGTTTTTTATTCCCATAACACAATGAAATGCTTACACCAAACTATAATAATGATAATAAATGAGAATGTACTTACTTCGGCAGTCATCTGACGTAGATGACAATGATGTTTCCCCTTGGAACTGGATAGGTATGTAGTTTGTTATGCAGACATAATCTCCAGCATTTCTTGGTATTACTGCCTCAGGCCGCCATAGAGACCATCTAGGATCGGCCTGACATATTAATTGCTGACTGGCTGTGGCATCAAATATTAATTTGTTTCTAAGAGCTGAACAACTCAAGTTCTTTGAATCAATGTTGGCGTTGCTTAATAGAGTGATCTTCACCTTCTCTGCTGTACTATCTTTCAGGAAGATCTCCTTTATTTTCACTCAGTGACTACCTCACTATCGTTTTTCTCGAGATTCACAAGAAGTTCCCCCTCCAATTTTCATGTTCTTTTCTTTTATCTTGTAGGCCTAAGATTATAATTTTGGCATCCTAGATACCCGTCGTTTATCTTCTTGGCCTAAGAGTATAATTGTGGCGTCCTAGATTCCCCTCGTTAATCTTCTAGGTCTAAGAGTATAATTGTGGTGTCTAGATTCCCCTCGTTTATCTTCTAGGCATAAGATTATAATTGTGGTGTCCTAGATTCCCGTCGTTTATCTTCTAGGCATAAGATTATAATTGTGGTGTCCTAGATTCCCGTCGTTTATCTTCTAGGCCTAAGATTATAATTGTGGTGTCCTAGATTCCCGTCGTTTATCTTCTAGGCATAAGATTATAATTGTGGTGTCCTAGATTCCCGTCGTTTATCTTCTAGGCCTAAGATTATAATTGTGGTGTCCTAGATTCCCGTCGTTTATCTTCTAGGCCTAAGATTATAATTGTGGTGTCCTAGATTCCCGTCGTTTATCTTCTAGGCCTAAGATTATAATTGTGGTGTCCTAGATTCCCCTCGTTTATCTTCTAGGCCTAAGATTATAATTGTGGTGTCCTAGATTCCCCTCGTTTATCTTCTAGGCCTAAGATTATAATTGTGGCTTCCTAGATTCCCCTAGTTTATCTTCTAGGCCTAAGATTATAATTGTGGCTTCCTAGATTCCCAGCGTTGATCAACCTTCCCACTTTGTTGATTACACATCAGGGTGGGGAGGGGGGGGGGGGTGAACGTAAACTCTTCTTAAACTCCACAAAACTAACACTGGCATAACTGGAAATATACACATATTTACCCTGGAGAACTGTCATTTACTCTGCTACTGCGCTTGCTCCTACGTTCTGAATATGATCGAGTAGGGAACATATGTGCTCTAACCATTTCTTGTTGTTTCCGAATTTCAATAACATTACTTATTTTCAGTCGCAACCAATGAAGGAAAGTAACTAATAGAAGAACTGGAAAATAGTCGGACATGTATCAAACTTGTCACACGCTGTTTTCAGCAGAATGTTTCTGAAATGGCATATATCATCATCGTTTCTATATGTTGCATTCAAAAGCTTTTCGATATATTTAGTTTTTGACAAATTAAACAGATCATCATGTAGCTTTGTAAAGAATTCTTGAATTGAGCGTGGTTGGCTGCTGAAGCTAACATCATTGTTTGCGATCTGTGTGGCATTTACGAGTTGATCATCATGTTCACTTTCCCATTCAGGGAACCCTTTTTAACTGTTTAACAATAATACATGTATCATCAAAGATGGGGTTCCACTTATATGCCATGTATTGTTTCTAGTTTCTAGGTATTTGCAATAACCCCCATCCTTATAAAGTGGTAAGAATTATACCTGACTGGACAGAGCTTTGGTGCTTTTTTAGACAGTCTGAGCATCCATGTGAGCCACTACATTTTTGGCATTTGTGTTGGTAAATGCAATTGGTCCTGGTGCATGAGCCATTGTTGAAATTGTAACAGAATGTTTTCTGTTGCGTTTTTGGCACAAGAAAGGACTGTTTTGGCTTGCTTTTACTCAACCCCATAGCCAAAGCCTGTGTGTAAAGCTCCGCATCTACATCAGCATATGATATCTCAGTCGGATTAGCTTCCTTTAACAAGCGAAACTGGCGGTCATAAGATATGGCTGGATAGTCACCAGATTACTTTGCCAGTTTTTGCACAGTATCGGTAGATGTTGGTGGCAGGAGGTCGTTTAGTGGTCTAACTGATCCACTGAAATTCTTCACAAAGCGACGATGATATTCAGCAAAGGCACAAAAGGACCACAGTTCATCAGAATTGCTAGGAACTGGCCAATTCTTAACCTTCTCAATTTTGTCCTGACCAGTTTCAACGCCGTTGCCGCTCACTACATGTCCAAGGAAACTTACCTTCGATTTGAAAAAGTGGCATTTCTCAGGAGCTAATTTTCAAGTTTAATGTCTGTAATTTAGTCAGGATGATGTCTAAATGTTTTAAATGTTGTTCAAAACTCTTACTAAAGATAGTTAAGTCATCCAAATAGATTAAACAAATTTTCTTGTTCAGATCTCCTAAAATGTCTTGCATGATGCGTTGGTATGTAGCAGGGATGTTGGTCAATCCAAAAGGCATCTTGTCGAACTCATAGAAACCAATTGATCCCACTGTGAAGGCTGTTAGTTCCTTACGGAATTCTTCGACCTCAATCTGATGGTAGCTGGACTTCATATCCATGATGGTGAAATACTTGGCACCATGCAGACTGTCGAAGATCTCTTCCATCCTTGGTAGGGCAAACGAATCCTCTACAGTGATGCTATTTAGCTGTGACCCCGACTGTATGTAATCAATACACAGTTTAAGTGCTCCTCTTTTCTTACGCCTGTTTAATAAGTTCATTTTTTTTATATGCCGCTACCGGTACGTGACGAGTGCACTGACTGGGTGTCAACTGGCAAATGAAGACTTTTTGAACTGAATACTTATGCAACCATAATGTTGCTACAGAAACTAAACATAATGCTACCAGTTCAGCATGTGATTCATCAGCTAGTTGAGAATCAACATCATTTCCACCATTCATAAAAACTACACATGTAGGATTTTTTGAAGCAATTTCTTCCTCAAATATAGCCAGGTGTCTGGAACTGGTTATGCGACCGCCACTGACTCTGTGTAAATTCACTGAAATGACATTATCAATCATAAATGGGTCACTCATGCTTATTTGCTTGAGGTACTGTTTAAACCTAACAGTGTTAGAGTCATCAACAAACAACACTGACATTGTGAGTGAAAAAGTATTATAGATGACTGGTCTGAATGCCCTGGGTACGAATAATTGCAGTACGAAAATGTTAAATCTTTACGGTCCAAAAGCTACCTAGTGCGACTATTACGCTCTCTCTCTACTTGCGTTTTGGTACGTCAAAACAAACTGCTTATACCCTCTACACAGAAGTAGCTCTGGCTTCACCAACTAATTACAAATTTCAATGATAAATGCGTTTTTAAAATATTTTTCTTCGCAATAGATTTCAAGCATGAGAACGACTAGTCATGAAGAAAAAATATAGTGCTAAAAACCCGTCCCATACCGGGACGTATATTACATTGCTAAAAACCAGTCCCGTACTGGGACTTACATGTATATAAATTCTGAAAACGGTACACATGGTACTTACATAAAAGTATTTATCGTGCAATTAATATTTATATAATAATAATAATGAGCTACATATCCATTTAATACTATCATTCTTTAATGTTGGTGACATTGTCAAATATTCGTTAACAATGAAATGGATTATAATTCCAAGGTAAAGTTAAATTGTCCATGATTTATAGTAAGCAACATATATCAAACTTAGAAATAATATTTAAGTCATTTATTTTTTTCTTAGACAGTTTATTCTTTTCCAGTTTATTCTTTTCCTTAGTCATTTTACATTTTTCAAAAGTCAAAATATTTTTGTTATTATTGTTTAATATTTTGAACAATACTTTGAATTAATTAAAGTTTTTCCTTTTGAAGTTTTGCTGTGACATTATCTTTTCATAAGCCCTCTAGTTATATAGATAATTATCTTAAAGATTTCTTATCCCTATTTAATTGTAGGAAATTGATATAATTAAGGTGTCAAAGCATCCTGTTTGAAAATAGATATGACAATAATAATTATTATTATTTATTATCAAGTGATAAATGTTATAATGATCTTTGTCTGTCTGTCTGTCTGTCATTTCCTTGCTGACTGTATATAAATACTTGCTGCAACCTATTCTAAGCTACAGAAATATATTCTTATAATTGTAATACAGTAACTTAAATCTGTGATTTTTATAATTTTGCTGAGGACATATTCTCAACTTTGTGAACTTTGGTGTATCGTTGAATTGTGGATTGGACTTAATGTATCTGTAATGTCAGGTTTGAACTTTGTGTTTTTAATTTATTTTTGTGAAATATTTGTAATTAACTTGTCTTTGTAAGTCATTAAATACTCAGGGGTTTACACATCCAGAAAGAGCCATAATTCCTGACCAAAATATTTGAAGAATAAAGTTATGGTCAATTTAGTCTGTTTTGAAGGCATTTCTTAATAAAAACTGAGTTAAATATGGAAACAATGTGATTTAAGGCCTCTTACAAGGGTCATTCAATAAATTCGTGGACTGGACTCGTCATTTAAATACACATTAACACAGAGAGTAACTAATTACATCACACTAAACTACAGCCTTTCTGACACACGTGCAGAAAATTTTGCACGTAACGACGCATTTTTAAAGAAAATATGGCTAAAATAAAACTATCACCTTACTGCAACCACCACACAACGTAAATATATTCTGACATCAGCGACGTTATTGGCGTTTTGCTATTTCTCAAATGGTAAACCCGAAAAATTGAAGTATGTCATTAATATCGAATTAAACACAAATATTTAAGTTGTATATTATTAAATAGATCTACCACAACATGTTATGTGTTCAAAGTTAAGGATTAAGCTGGACTTAATGGTTGTTTGATTAATTGAAACGCATCGCACATTTTGACTGGCGTTCCCTCAAACGTCCTTATGTCTTTAGATTTCGTTCGATCCCTGTATCAATTTTAATACCATGCTGCTCTTAAGAAATTTGATTTTGTCACTAAAATGCAGGGACACTGAATACTGCATGCTTTCCGTTTGCTCTCATTAGCAACTTATTTGTGTTTGTTGTGTATTTCCAAGACAAGTGCACAATTCAATAGTTTTATGGCGTAAATTCATTGGTAATTTGACGTTACTGAAAACATGATAGGCATAGATCAAATACTTCTCAATTCAAACTCAAACGTCAAAACAACTTAATAATTTCAAAAAATATTATGATGATATCTTGCAATAATCTGGCAAACATATGGGAATGTAAATTAAATATTTAGGAATTTATAACTAGTTGAACAAGTGAAAAGGGTACCTTACGTTGGTCTGGGGTGGTAGCGCGTTACTATGGTAATACAATGGCTCATGACATGCTACTGTGTTGCATAATCAACGATAAATTTGTATCTAGGTAGGTAATAGATAAATGTTTATAATGATATGAGAAATTATTATTTAAATGTCGTCGTTATTCACTGACTGGAAGCTGTTAGCCAGTGGGTAACGGAAGATTATGACTAGGTGACAGCTTCCCGAAGTTAAGTTTATAATATTTCATAAATTGACCCACACTCCCAAAATGCACCTTTCAAAATCACCCCCCTTTTTGACAGAGCAGAGTGTCAGAATTTGATTACTATGTTACACCTTTCTATGTATAAAAAAAAAAAAAAAAAAACGTTTTTAATTAATTTGACAATTACTTATTACTTAGTAAATTACTACCCAATTTTTGTTTCTGGAAGTTGTGATTGACACATTATAGCGGAGAGGGCAATTAGAGTGGAATCTTACTTCGACACTTAATTATCGCCTCCGGTTACATATAACAAATATAATAAACACATGAATTCAACACAATAATCAACATTAAATTTTTTAAATCATGAATCAATAATTAATACAAGATATTGTAGTGTTGTGCTGTACTGGTATTCAACAGTTGAGTGATGTACTGTTGTAAACATACACAAGTCTATTATAAACTATATAGTCTATCGCATTTCAAAGTATGAAATATAAGTCCAAATACTTGTATATTTTTAGTTCTACGGATATTTATTAACCAAATAACCCAAAGTCTACAATAGCTTATTACAAAAGCAGGTACATTCTACAACATACTAAGTAGCCACAATACATATGTCTCTGAGTATCAATAGCCCGTTAATTCAGTATACGTCTTAAGAGGCCTGGTAAGAATCCGGACTGTCGACTTCCGTGCTGTCTTGGCTTATAAAGCCTTCCCGACTGTCGTCACGTTTGCGTCATTCTACTCATCATTATCTATTATCAATTGGCCATTTATTATTATCACGAGCTGTTGTGCCCCAACATATTTAGTCGTAAAGTTCCACTAAAACTGCACTAGCTCATCCATCATTTGTCAAGTATATCTGGTGTTTACATATACGGCTGTCAGTATTTAATTTGTTATAATTAGTCTATGATGTCCTTGACGCAGTTTGTCCATATATGGTATTGTACTCTCGCCTGGCTAGGCTATGTCTCGCCTGGCTAGGCTATATTACATCTCCCCCTGTGCTTTTAAGAAACTTAGTTGTTTAACAAAACAAATAATTTCTTAGTTGATGTTTCCTTCCGTTAATTGGAATAAAGTTGGTGCATAATTCTTGATAAGTGTCACCTAAAGTTGATGTGATTGCTCTACTTTTAGTCTTCACTGATTCAGTACATATTTGGTACTTGTATGAGATTAGTTGGCCGATATGACTCCGGTTATAGGTTTTGTTTTTCAGGTGAATAATCATATGTTAGTAAGTGACATTTATGTATTTGTCTCATGTTTGTTTTAATTCAGAACACGTGTGTTATCCCGCGAAAAAAAATATGCTGTATCGTATTTGTTTTTTCTCTATTTGTCAATACTGGTTGTCAAAACTTTGTTGTTGTCCTTGTTTTTTTACCTTGAATGGTAGTGACTCAATACTATAGATCGACTATTATTTAAAAACAACTAAGACAATTTTAAATTGCATTACATATAATATACAGTTGGTTATAAATTCTTTTTTTTTATACATATAATTAAATCATCATACACCTGTAAATAAGTAATAATAAAGGAAGAAAAAACAAAAAAACGTTCTTTTTGAAAATAAATCAAACACATAATAATACAATAATAATACAAGTAGCATGCAAACAATTTTCACAATATATATATACAAATGTCACACGGATAATTTTTTTTCACACTGAATCATCCTCACTTTGGGGTAGTGATCTACCCCGGCTGTCCTGGTCCTTGGTTGTTTCCCATAGCTCTGTGAACACCTCCTCACAGAAGGTTGGAGTTTCCATAATGGCTCTCAACCTTCTCGGTTCACAGGCTTCCAGGTACAAGCCCAACGAGAAATGTGAACTGTGCGCGTCCAGATGAGAATATAATAACTTTACGGCCACATGAAATAGTTTATCGTCACTGTACACTGACTGGTAGCTTGTGGCCAGAGCATGTCGAAAATTCATCACGAGGTGGTATATTGTTACCTCAGCCGGCCCGTGCGACGTCAAACTTCCCCAGTGGTCGTCTTTTGTTGCTTGAATGATGGAGAACACCGTCGTGGCTATCCAATGCACTAGGGCTTTACGTATCGTCTTGCCCAATACCAACTGAGCCCAACGAGAAGTGTTTGTAGTAGTAGACATCTTTGTACATTTTTATTTAAATGGTAGTTTTGCTGGTGTAGGTAATTCCGTAAGTTGCTCTAAATGGCAGTGAGGTACGATTGATATGGCCTTAGTATATATAGGCCGCTGAGTTAGATCCTAAAGTGTGATGTACGTGTCCATTCTTCCAGCTGTTCGTGTTGTCAATATTATTGTTACCTGTCGCCGAAATGTTGTAATTGACTGAATTTGGTCATTAATAACCTCCACTGTTTACACATCTGTGTGACAAGACTATTTTTGGTGTAACCGAAATATTTGTGTAACATATGTTGTTTTTCCTCACAGTTCGTTGACTTTCGTGTATTTAGCGGTATCCAGGAGAGGATATAGCGTTGTCATTAATCCTTGTTCCATGCTGTCCTGTCTTTCAGTTGTAGAATGTACCTGCTTTTGTAATAAGCTATTGTAGACTTTGGGTGATTTGGTTAATAAATATCCTGGTCACGACACCAAATCAACAGTGTAGTGTTGTGCTGTACTGGTATTCAACAGTTGAGTGATGTACTGTTGTAAACATACTCAAGTCTATTATAAACTATATAGTCTATCTCATTTCAAAGTATGAAATATAAGTCCAAATACTTGTATAAATTCTAGGATATTTATTAACCAAATCACCCAAAGTCTACAATAGCTTATTACAAAAGCAGGTAAATTCTACAACATACTAAGTAGCCACAATACATATGTCCCTGAGTATCAATAGCCCGTTAATTCAGTATACGTCTTAAGAGGCCTGGTAAGAATCCGGACTGTCGACTTCCGTGCTGTCTTGGCTTATAAAGCCTTCCCGACTGTCGTCACGTTTGCGTCATTCTACTCATCATTATCTATTATTAATTGGCCATCATCATGAGCTGTTGTGCCCCAACATATGTAGTCTTAAAGTTCCACTAAAACCGCACTAGCTCATCCATCATTTGTCAAGTATATCTGGTGTTTACATATACGGCTGTCAGTATTTAATTTGTTATAATTAGTCTATGATGTCCTTGACGCAGTTTGTCCATATATGGTATTGTACTCTCGCCTGGCTAGGCTATGTCTCGCCTGGCTACGCTATATTGCATCTCCCCCTGTGCTTTTAAGAAACTTAGTTGTTTAACAAAACAAATAATTTCTTAGTTGATGTTTCCTTCCGTTAATTGGAATAAAGTTGGTGTATAATTCTTGATAAGTGTCACCTAAAGTTGATGTGATTGCTCTACTTTTAGTCTTCACTGATTCAGTACATATTTGGTACTTGTATGAGATTAGTTGGCCAATATGGCTCCGGTTATAGGTTTTGTTTTTCAGGTGAATAATCATGTTAGTAAGTGACATTTATGTATTTGTCTCATGTTTGTTTTAATTCAGAACATGTGTGTTATCCTGCGAAAAAAAAATGCTGTATGACGTATTTGTTTTTTCTCTATTTGTCAATACTGGTTGTCAAAACTTTGTTGTTGTCCTTGTTTTTTACCTTGAATGGTAGTGACTCAATACTATAGATCGACTATTATTTAAAAACAACTAAGACAATTTTAAATTGCATTACATATAATATACAGTTGGTTATAAATTCTTTTTTTTATACATATAATTAAATCATACACCTGTAAATAAGTAATAATAAAGGAAGAAAAAACAAAAAAAACGTTCTTTTTGAAAATAAATCAAACACATAATAATACAATAATAATACAAGTAGCATGCAAACAATTTTCACAATATATATATACAAATGTCACACGGATAATTTTTTTTTCACACTGAATCATCCTCACTTTGGGATAGTGATCTACCCCGGCTGTCCTGGTCCTTGGTTGTTTCCCATAGCTCTGTGAACACCTCCTCACAGAAGGTTGGAGTTTCCATAATGGCTCTCAACCTTCTTGGTTCACAGGCTTCCAGGTATGAGCCCAACGAGAAATGTGAACTGTGCGCGTCCAGATGAGAATATAATAACTTTACGGCCACATGAAATAGTTTATCGTCACTGTACACTGACTGGTAGCTTGTGGCCAGCGCATGTCGAAAATTCATCACGAGGTGGTATATTGTTACCTCAGCCGGCCCGTGCGACGTAGAACTTTCCAAGTGGTCGTCTTTTGTTGCTTGAATGATGGAGAACACCGTCGTGGCTATCCAATGCACTAGAGCTTTACGTATCGTCTTGCCCAATACCAACTGAGCCCAACGAGAAGTGTTTGTAGTAGTAGACATCTTTGTACGTTTTTATTTAAATGGTAGTTTTGCTGGTGTAGGTAATTCCGTAAGTTGCTCTAAATGGCAGTGAGGTACGATTGATATGGCCTTAGTATATATAGGCCGCTGAGTTAGATCCTAAAGTGTGATGTTCGTGACAGTTTTTGTAATAAGCTATTGTAGACTTTGGGTGATTTGGTTAATAAATATCCTGGTCACGACACCAAATCAACAGTGTAGTGTTGTGCTGTACTGGTATTCAACAGTTGAGTGATGTACTGTTGTAAACATACACAAGTCTATTATAAACTATATAGTCTATCGCATTTCAAAGTATGAAATATAAGTCCAAATACTTGTATAAGTTCTACGGATATTTATTAACCAAATCACCCAAAGTCTACAATAGCTTATTTCAAAAGCAGGTACATTCTACAACATACTAAGTAGCCACAATACATATGTCCCTGAGTATCAATAGCCCGTTAATTCAGTATACGTCTTAAGAGGCCTGGTAAGAATCCGGACTGTCGACTTCCGTGCTGTCTTGGCTTATAAAGCCTTCCCGACTGTCGTCACGTTTGCGTCATTCTACTCATCATTATCTATTATTAATTGGCCATCATCACGAGCTGTTGTGCCCCAACATATTTAGTCGTAAAGTTCCACTAAAACCGCACTAGCTCATCCATCATTTGTCAAGTATATCTGGTGTTTACATATACGGCTGTCAGTATTTAATTTGTTATAATTAGTCTATGATGTCCTTGATGCAGTTTGTCCATATATGGTATTGTACTCTCGCCTGGCTAGGCTATGTCTCGCCTGGCTAGGCTATATTACATCTCCCCCTGTGCTTTTAAGAAACTTAGTTGTTTAACAAAACAAATAATTTCTTAGTAGATGTTTCCTTCCGTTAATTGGAATAAAGTTGGTGCATAATTCTTGATAAGTGTCACCTAAAGTTGATGTGATTGCTCTACTTTTAGTCTTCACTGATTCAGTACATATTTGGTACTTGTATGAGATTAGTTGGCCAATATGGCTCCGGTTATAGGTTTTGTTTTTCAGGTGAATAATCATATGTTAGTAAGTGACATTTATGTATTTGTCTCGTGTTTGTTTTAATTCAGAACACGTGTGTTATCCCGCGAAAAAAAAATGCTGTATCGTATTTGTTTTTTCTCTATTTGTCAATACTGGTTGTCAAAACTTTGTTGTTGTCCTTGTTTTTTACCTTGAATGGTAGTGACTCAATACTATAGATCGACTATTATTTAAAAACAACTAAGACAATTTTAAATTGCATTACATATAATATACAGTTGGTTATAAATTCTTTTTTTTTTTATACATATAATTAAATCATACACCTGTAAATAAGTAATAATAAAGGAAGAAAAAACAAAAAAAACGTTCTTTTTGAAAATAAATCAAACACATAATAATACAATAATAATACAAGTAGCATGCAAACAATTTTCACAATATATATATACAAATGTCACACGGATAATTTTTTTTCACACTGAATCATCCTCACTTTGGGATAGTGATCTACCCCGGCTGTCCTGGTCCTTGGTTGTTTCCCATAGCTCTGTGAACACCTCCTCACAGAAGGTTGGAGTTTCCATAATGGCTCTCAACCTTCTTGGTTCACAGGCTTCCAGGTACGAGCCCAACGAGAAATGTGAACTGTGCGCGTCCAGATGAGAATATAATAACTTTACGGCCACATGAAATAGTTTATCGTCACTGTACACTGACTGGTAGCTTGTGGCCAGCTCATGTCGAAAATTCATCACGAGGTGGTATATTGTTACCTCAGCCGGCCCGTGCGACGTCAAACTTCCCCAGTGGTCGTCTTTTGTTGCTTGAATGATGGAGAACACCGTCGTGGCTATCCAATGCACTAGGGCTTTACGTATCGTCTTGCCCAATACCAACTGAGCCCAACGAGAAGTGTTTGTAGTAGTAGACATCTTTGTACGTTTTTATTTAAATGGTAGTTTTGCTGGTGTAGGTAATTCCGTAAGTTGCTCTAAATGGCAGTGAGGTACGATTGATATGGCCTTAGTATATATAGGCCGCTGAGTTAGATCCTAAAGTGTGATGTTCGTGACAGCTTTTGTAATAAGCTATTGTAGACTTTGGGTGATTTGGTTAATAAATATCCTGGTCACGACACCAAATCAACAGTGTAGTGTTGTGCTGTACTGGTATTCAACAGTTGAGTGATGTACTGTTGTAAACATACACAAGTCTATTATAAACTATATAGTCTATAGTATTTCAAAGTATGAAATATAAGTCCAAATACTTGTATAAGTTCTACGGATATTTATTAACCAAATCACCCAAAGTCTACAATAGCTTATTACAAAAGCAGGTACATTCTACAACATACTAAGTAGCCACGATACATATGTCCCTGAGTATCAATAGCCCGTTAATTCAGTATACGTCTTAAGAGGCCTGGTAAGAATCCGGACTGTCGACTTCCGTGCTGTCTTGGCTTATAAAGCCTTCCCGACTGTCGTCACGTTTGCGTCATTCTACTCAATACATCATTATCTATTATTAATTGGCCATCATCACGAGCTGTTGTGCCCCAACATATTTAGTGGTAAAGTTCCACTAAAACCGCACTAGCTCATCTATCATTTGTCAAGTATATCTGGTGTTTACATATACGGCTGTCAGTATTTAATTTGTTATAATTAGTCTATGATGTCCTTGACGCAGTTTGTCCATATATGGTATTGTACTCTCGCCTGGCTAGGCTATGTCTCGCCTGGCTAGGCTATATTACATCTCCCCCTGTGCTTTTAAGAAACTTAGTTGTTTAACAAAACAAATAATTTCTTAGTTGATGTTTCCTTCCGTTAATTGGAATAAAGTTGGTGCATAATTCTTGATAAGTGTCACCTAAAGTTGATGTGATTGCTCTACTTTTAGTCTTCACTGATTCAGTACATATTTGGTACTTGTATGAGATTAGTTGGCCAATATGGCTCCGGTTATAGGTTTTGTTTTTCAGGTGAATAATCATATGTTAGTAAGTGACATTTATGTATTTTTCTCATGTTTGTTTTAATTCAGAACACGTGTGTTATCCCGGGGAAAAAAAAATGCTGTATCGTATTTGTTTTTTCTCTATTTGTCAATACTGGTTGTCAAAACTTTGTTGTTGTCCTTGTTTTTTACCTTGAATGGTAGTGACTCAATACTATAGATCGACTATTATTTAAAAACAACTAAGACAATCTTAAATTGCATTACATATAATATACAGTTGGTTATAAATTCTTTTTTTTATACATATAATTAAATCATACTACACCTGTAAATAAGTAATAATAAAGGAAGAAAAAACAAAAAAAACGTTCTTTTTGAAAATAAATCAAACACATAATAATACAATAATAATACAAGTAGCATGCAAACAATTTTCACAATATATATATACAAATGTCACACGGATAATTTTTTTTTCACACTGAATCATCCTCACTTTGGGATAGTGATCTACCCCGGCTGTCCTGGTCCTTGGTCGTTTCCCATAGCTCTGTGAACACCTCCTCACAGAAAGTTGGAGTTTCCATAATGGCTCTCAACCTTCTTGGTTCACAGGCTTCCAGGTACGAGCCCAACGAGAAATGTGAACTGTGCGCGTCCAGATGAGAATATAATAACTTTACGGCCAAATGAAATAGTTTATCGTCACTGTACACTGACTGGTAGCTTGTGGCCAGCGCATGTCGAAAATTCATCACGAGGTGGTATATTGTTACCTCAGACGGCCCGTGCGACGTCGAACTTCCCAAGTGGTCGTCTTTTGTTGCTTGAATGATGGAGAACACCGTCGTGGCTATCCAATGCACTAGGGCTTTACGTATCGTCTTGCCCAATACCAACTGAGCCCAACGAGAAGTGTTTGTAGTAGTAGACATCTTTGTACGTTTTTATTTAAATGGTAGTTTTGTTGGTGTAGGTAATTCCGTAAGTTGCTCTAAATGGCAGTGAGGTACGATTGATATGGCCTTAGTATATATAGGCCACTGAGTTAGATCCTAAAGTGTGATGTACGTGTCCATTCTTCCAGCTGTTCGTGTTGTCAATATTATTGTTACCTGTCGCCGAAATGTCGTAATTGACTGAATTTGGTCATTAATAACCTCCACTGTTTACACATCTGTGTGACAAGTCTATTTTTGGTGTAACCGGAATATTTGTGTAACATATGTTGTTTTTCCTCACAGTTCGTTGACTTTCGTGTATTTAGCGGTATCCAGGAGAGGATATAGCGTTGTCATTAATCCTTGTTCCATGCTGTCCTGTCTTTCAGTTGTAGAATGTACCTGCTTTTGTAATAAGCTATTGTAGACTTTGGGTGATTTGGTTAATAAATATCCTGGTCACGACACCAAATCAACAGTGTAGTGTTGTGCTGTACTGGTATTCAACAGTTGAGTGATGTACTGTTGTAAACATACTCAAGTCTATTATAAACTATAATATAGTCTATCGTATTTCAAAGTATGAAATATAAGTCCAAATACTTGTATAAGTTCTACGGATATTTATTAACCAAATCACCCAAAGTCTACAATAGCTTATTACAAAAGCAGGTACATTCTACAACATACTAAGTAGCCACAATACATATGTCTCTGAGTATCAATAGCCCGTTAATTCAGTATACGTCTTAAGAGGCCTGGTAAGAATCCGGACTGTCGACTTCCGTGCTGTCTTGGCTTATAAAGCCTTCCCGACTGTCGTCACGTTTGCGTCATTCTACTCATCATTATCTATTATTAATTGGCCATCATCACGAGCTGTTGTGCCCCAACATATTTAGTCGTAAAGTTCCACTAAAACCGCACTAGCTCATCCATCATTTGTCAAGTATATCTGGTGTTTACATATACGGCTGTCAGTATTTAATTTGTTATAATTAGTCTATGATGTCCTTGACACAGTTTGTCCATATATGGTATTGTACTCTCGCCTGGCTAGGCTATGTCTCGCCTGGCTAGGCTATATTACAATATACACCACAATTGTTAAATATATTCACTGGTAGATGTTCAATAACTGAACATCTATTTAATAATCGGAACGTCTCTGATAAACTGGAATATATCGAACGGTGATTTTTCTCCAGCTTTCAGTTACAATATGGTCCGTTTAGGGACTTGATTGTGGTGATATCTGTTCCGAAATTAACTGAAATAGGTAAATTAAAAGGTTACATAAACATGTTTATACGGTAAAATTTTCACAAGTTTTCCCAAGTAGCATATTTCATTAACAGGACCATTAACATAAACCTAGCAAATGTACGGCAATTTATAACTCTTACTTAATATTCTAGCCTTAATTTATTATATTACTTGTTTATTTAAAAGTTAGGACCAATCAATAAAATGTCCTTATAAGTTTATATTATTTTTTTTAATCTAACGTATGTAATTGCATTTCAATTTTAACAAACATGAACAACTGCAACATAACTTTATATAATTATTTAAAACTTCCCAACACCACATAATTAAAATTGTTATTTCCCAACACCAATTCTCAACAATAACAACAAAACATTTTAGTTATATCATGACAATAAAATATGACATCATGGAACTTCACATCTGCAGTTAAGTATTTATACTTAAGTTTCTTTTTAAGAATTGAATATAATCTTTGGTGATATGAATTTTAGATTTCCATTCGTTTGGTAATTGGTCTAAATTTTCTTCTGAGTTTATTAATCGCCAAAAACATTTGCCAAAAAGAGTGTCCGTGGGGACATCGCCCACAATATTTTCAATGAACGTGGTGTAGAACAATTCCCTCTCAAGTTCTATGTAAAATTGATCTAAACATGTTATCATTTCCAAAGGTAGCTGATTTTCTATCACCGGCCAAGCTAGTGAATAATTGTAAGAGTAATTTTTGAAGGGTTTCTTCTGACCTTGGTGAGAATTGTCGTATGGGGTCATTGCCGCTTGTGGTCGTTGGTATGGTCGGTTCAGGGGGAACTTGCCTCTGCCCCCCTACCTTTCCCTAAAAAAGACCCTTTGTTTATCATTTTGATCTGATTGCCGGTATCTACAGTTTTGCTTTGTTCTTGTAGCTTGTCCCCAAAGAGGCCTGTGGATGAAGTGTTCGTCTCACTGGCACACAGGCTCTTATATGAGTGGTCCACCTCTTTCCTTTTTCACGGATACATGAGCTACGTTATCTCTGTGTGATCCCTATAAGGAGTTAGGTAGAAGATAAAATAGCTATGGTACTGGCTCAGCATTTGATACATTTCTCCCGGAGTTAGGCGCTCTACCCACGATCCTTCCTCTAGATATTGAAATATCTGTAGAAGATCCTCTTTATACTTATCTGGGATCTGCAGTTCCATAAATGCAATGTACATAGCAATGGTAAAGGGAACCATTATGATGATAATATACACTTATATAACAATATAATAATAATATAATAATATACACTATGCAGGCTCAACCAAGGGCGTGGTTGTGTGCACAATTCCTCGAATTTTATTTCAATATGCTCGGTCTCTAACTATCAATATATGCATGCTCAATGCACAATTCCTCGAATCTTATTTCCATATGCTCGGTCCATATACCCCCCATGATTAAGAACATAACAATTGGTTAATTTCGTGCAAATGACTTAAGCAATACTTAATCTACATCCGCGAATCCATCCTCTTCGGCCTGCCTTCGTAATTGTTGAACTAAAGTTGTTACTATGGAGTGTGTTAGTACTTCGCTGTTAAGGAATCGTTCCATCTTCATTGGACTGCAGATGTGATGGACGTCTTCTGCAGGTACTCGCATCGCCGCCATCCTTTTCATCACTTCTCTGTTGACGGTCTTTAGCACCCGCATCTTGTTGTTTTCCCCCGAAAGAGTATTGCCATCATAGCATCATCTACGGCCCTCAGGCCGTATTGTTCCACTTCATCCGGTGTCGGGCGGGATCTACTGTTTGGTAATTCTTCTTGGGCAGTTTCTTCGACAGTAAATGACTGCTCTGTTGATCGTAAGTTGTAATAGTGCTGATTCTTAGGATTCATGGATTCTTCGATACTCTTTATTCAACCACCAGTGTTTTACGTATGCTGCAAGTCTGGCGGATTGTCTGGCTTTTTGTGCGTTTCTGTATAAATGTAAAACCAAAAATCAGTGATCCGATGTCGAAATGCAAAATCAACATTAGAATTTGATTGCAATATATTTTATAAGAATATTAAACAGATTCTTAAAGTACAAATTAAGACAATCATTTTTATACCAAACATGACTATATTCAATAAGAAAAACATACATATATTTTTATCACATTTTAGGACTTATCAAACTCTGGAGAGATCGTCCTATTCGATAGGAGAGGCCTCCAAGAGAAAGGGGGAACCAACCAACAGAACAGAACATCCCCATATATTTTCTATGTTCATGGGACAAGGCATGGGTCTATGGGACAAAGCATTGGTCTGTTTTTGACTCTGTGATCAATCAATAATACAAGATATACACCACAATTGTTTATATTCACTGTTTTATGTTCAATAACTGAACATCACTTTTAATCGGAACATCTCTGATAAACTGGAATATATATCGAAAGATAATTTTTCTCCAGCTCTCAGTTACAATAAGGTCCGTTAAGTGACTTGATTGTGGTGATATCTGTTCCGAAATTGACTGTAATAGGTAAATTAAAAGGTTGAATAAACTTGTTTATGTAGGGAACAATTTTCGAAAGCAGCATTTTGTCGTGTTGTGCGGTTGCGAATATATCAAGTCTATTATAAACTATAGACAAGGCAATTATAAACTATACTGTCTATTGTATTTCAAGGTATGAAATATAGTCCAAATACTCGCATAAAATTCTACGTATTTTATTACTTCCAATCACCAAGTCTAAATAGTTCTAAATAGTCATTACAAAAACATGTAAGTTCTAAAACATTCTAAGTAGCTCTGAGTATGGAGGCTGATGTCTACCTGACCGGTTTCGTAAAATCGGTATGAACTCATCAGAGCACACAGAGCCACAAAGCATTTGTCCTGTCAACAAGTGACATCCACTGAATATGACTTACACTCAGCCACTATGCTTATGTATATAATAGGCCATTGTTAATCCGTTAGTTCATTACACATAGTAGTGAGATGTATTCTCAGTTGAAATCATGCGTGACAAATCAAACGATTGCAAAGGTGGGTAATTCAAATAGTCATACCCCACCCATAATGCACAATCTTTCTCATCAAAATACACGAAAATCACAAAATGTCTGAAATTCACAAACCAGTAAGTAATTGATCTAGCAATCATACAGATAATGTCCAAAATCCATAGTTCCTACACCACAACAGTATGAGAAAAAAGAACTTTTTCAATTATAAAAATGATCCGGTTAAGCAAAGACATCTTACATTTAGACACATGCTCTGAAATCTTAGACTAATTATAAATCTAATTTTACTCTATGTAAAAATAATGAACTTAACATTATAACAAATGTACTTTTAATTATAAGAATAATATACTCTAAATTATAATGTAATAGACTCTTAATGATAACAATAATGTATTCTAAGTTATTATAACAATAATTAAACAAATTGTATACAATAAAACTACTTATTAAACCCACATGGTTAAGAACAGAACAATTGGTTAATTTCGTGCAAATGACATAAGCGATACTTAGTCTACATCCGCGAATTTGTCTTCTTTGGCCTGCCTTCGTAATTGTTGAACTAAAGTTGTTACTATTGAGTGTGTTAGTACTTGGCTGTTAAGGAATTGTTTCCATCTTCATTGGACTGCAGATGTGATGGACGTCTTCTGCAGGTACTAGCATCGCCCCCATCCTCTTCATCACTTCTCTGTTGACGGTCGTTAGCACCCGCATCTTGTTGTTTTCCCCCGAAAGAGTATTGCCATCATGGCATCATCTACGGCTCTTAAGCAGTATTGTTCCACTTTGTCCGCTGCCGGGCGGGATCTGCACCGGCGGCTATCAACCCTCGCACAGTTGTCTGTGAAGTCATGAGTGATCACTCTTCTCGCTTTGTATAATATGAACTTCATCGTCACAGTGTAAAAACACATGGTAATTTGGTTATTCATGATGAAGGTATTTTCTCTGTTTTCGACTCTGTGATCAATCAATAATACAAGATATACACCACAATTGTTTATATTCACTGTTTTATGTTCAATAACTGAACATCACTTTTAATCGGAACGTCTCTGATAAACTGGAATATATTGAAAGATGATTTTTCTCCAGCTCTCAGTTACAATAAGGTCCGTTTAGTGACTTGATTGTGGTGATTTTTGTTCCGAAATTGACTGTAATAGGTAAATTAAAAGGTTGAATAAACTTGTTTACAGGGTGTCTCAAAATACATGTCCGCTTGTTGAGGGGTCATAACTTTGCCAAATGAGTTAGTAAATTGATAATCATAGTCTCATATGAAAGCTAAATTTAAAACCTGTGGGGTGAATTATATCATGTGTCAATACTCGAACGGTTGATGACGTCATATACGTTATACTAACGTCATTAGCAACGGACGTTCTAAAATGTCCGAAGAGGCAGATAACATAGTTTGTACGGTAACATGGGTAAAATTTATATCATATGTCGGCATAGTTATAGTCAGTCGTACCCTACTATGCACACACTGGCTAAGAAACTGATCAGGAGTCATTAGAAAATGAAATCGGAAAATCGGACGTATTTAAGGGAGAAACATATTTTAAAAACAATTAGGACTGAAATTTTGATATTCACACAATTCTAGTCATATCATAATTGAACAAACTGGATTGAATGTATAGCGGTATGTCTAGCTTATCTCAAACAGTCCAAAAATAGTCATATAATGTAACTTTAAATTATAAAATAGTACTTAATGAAGTATAAATCACCAAAAACTGCCTTGGTAGGAGAATGAATTTGGTTATGCTACGTTTATTTAAATCAGGAAAAAGTAACCAAAATATCAAAATTATTTATTTCTTCTTATACTGTTTGAAAGTTAGATTATACAATTCAAGAAATATAACTACATCGAAACTCAAAGTATCAATTTATGGAGAAAATAGAAACATCACATCCGACTCAAAGGTATGTGAACGTCATTAAAATTGTCAAACGACGTCAAACACAGGTTTTTAGCGAATAAGGGTTAGCTACTCAAAATGCATTCTACAGGTTTCGAATGCATTGTTTCGGATAATTGTTTCATTATTTCTTCATTGATTTCAATGCCCTTTTATCTTACATATACATCAGATATGTAAATTAATACATTATAGAGTTTTACCTCCTCAACAAGCGGACATGTATTTTGAGACACCCTGTATATAGGAAACCATTTTCAAAAGTAGCATTTTGTCGTGTTGTGCGGTTGCGAATATATCAAGTCTATTATAAACTATAGACAAGTCAATTATAAACTATACAGTCTATTGTATTTCAAGGTATGAAATATAAGTCCAAATACTCGTATAAAATTCTACGTATTTTATTACTTCCAGTCACCAAGTCTAAATAGTTCTAAATAGTCATTACAAAAACATGTAAGTTCTAAAACATTCTAAGTAGCTCTGAGTATGGAGGCTTATGTCTACCTGACCGGTTTCGTTTAATCGGTATGAACTCATCAGAGCACAAAGCATTCGTTCTGTCAACATGTGACATCCACTGATGACTTTCACTCAGCCACTATGCTTTTGTATATAATAGGCCATTGTTAATCCGTTAGTTCATTACACATAGTAGTGAGATGTATTCTGCGATGAAATCATGCGTGACGAATCAAACAATAGCTAAGGTGGGTAATTCAAATAGTCATACCCCACCCATAATGCACAATCTTTCTCATCAAAATACACGAAAATCACAAAATGTCTGAAATTCACAAACCAGTAAGTAATTGATCTAGCAATCATACAGATCACGTCCAAAATCCATAGTTCCTACACCACAACAGTATGAGAAAAAAACTGAAAAAAATCTATGTATGTTTATAAACTAGTACTTATAAAAATTACATCAACTTCAAGAACTTTTTCAATTATAAAAATGATCCGGTTACGCTAAGGCAACTTACGTTTAGACACATGCTTTGAAATCTTAGACTAATTATAAATCTAATTTTACTCTATGTAAAAATAATTTACTTAACATTATAACAAAATGTACTCTTACTTATAAAAATAATATTCTCTAAATTATAATGTAATAGACTTTTAATGATAACAATAATGTAATTATAACAATAATTAAACAAATTGTATACAATAAAACTACTTATTAAACCCCCATGATTAAGAACAGAACAATTGGTTAATTTCGTGCAATAGACATAAGCGATACTTAGTCTACATCCGCGAATTTGTCTTCTTCGGCCTGCCTTTGTAATTGTTGAACTAAAGTTGTTACTATGGAGTGTGTTAGTACTTGGCTGTAGATGTGATGGACGTCTTCTGCAGGTACTCGCATCGCCGTCATCCTCTTCATCACTTCTCTGTTGACGGTTGTTAGCACCCGCGTTTTGTTGCTCTCCCCCCGGAAGAATATTGCCATGATAGCATCATCTACGGCTCTTAAGCAGTATTGTTCCACTTCGTCCCGTGTCGGGCGCGACCTACACCGGTGGCCATCAACCCTTGCACAGTTGTCTGTGAAATCATGAGTGATCACTCTTCTCGCCTTGTGTAATACGTACTTTATCGTCACAGTGTAAAAACACATTGTTATTTGGTTATGCATGATGAAAGTTTTCTTTTTGTGCTTTGAAGACCTCCTCGCAGAAGGTTGGGTTCTCCATATTTGCTCTTAACCTTCTCGGTTCACAGACTTCCAGGTATGAGCCCAACGAGAAATGTGAGCTGTGCGCATCCAAATGTGAATACAATAACTTGATGGCCACACGGAATAATTTGTCGCCACTGTGTACTGACTGGTAGCTGTTGGCCAGTGCATCTCTGAAGTTCATCACGAGGTGGTATATCGTCACCTCTCCTGGCCCGTGAGACGTCGAACTTCCCCAGTGGTCGTCTTTCGTTGTTTGTATTATCGAGAAAATCGTCATGGCTATCCAATGCACTAGTGCTTTTTGTATGGTCTTGCCCAATACTTACTGAGCCGATCGCGAACTGTAAGTTGTACTGTTAGTTGTGGACATCTTGGTACGCGTTATTTATATGGTAGTTAGTGCGGGTGCAGATAATTTCGTATGTTGCTCTAAATGGCAGTGAGGTATAATTGATATGGTCTTAGTTTATATAGGCCTCTTGGTTAGATCCTAAAGTGTGGTGTACGTGTCCATTTTTGACACCCTCGGCGTGAGTTGTCTAATTTGTTTGTCTGCTCACGGCTCAATCCGTCCGTTTTATCGACATTATTATTGATTCTTGTCACTGAAATGTCTTAATTGGTTGGATTTGGTAATTAATACGTCCACTGTTTTACACATCTGTGTGACAAGACTATTATTTGGTGCATCTGGGTATATTCGTGTTACTGTTTTTCTCACAGTTTCTTGACTTAAGTGTATTTAGCGGTATCCAGGAGAGGATATAGCGTTGTCATTAATCCTTGTTCAATGTCTGGGCTGACTACTCTGTAACCTCATGATTTTAGTCTATAACAATCTATATATGATATATATCCACAAAGTTCATTAAATTAGAACGTAACACAAAGTTATGATTATATATAGTCACTTAGATGTAATATGAATTTTGTTAGCTTTGACACTTAGTCTGTTCTCACAATTATGAATAGTTCTTTAATTTAACACAAAGTATAATGTTCTTCTCACACAGAGATATAGTTTATTACTTTCTCACATAGAGACCTACTTTACAACTCATTTACATGTATCTGTTCTTCTCACACAGAGGTCTAGTTTATCACTCATTAACATGTATATGTTCTTCTCACACAGAGGTCTAGTTTATCACTCATTAACATGTATATATTCTTCTCTCACAGAGGTCTAGTTTATCACTCATTAACATGTTTATGTTCTTCTCTCACAGAGATCTAGTTTATCACTCATTAACATGTTTATGTTCTTCTCTCACAGAGATCTAGTTTATCACTCATTAACATGTATATGTTCTTCTCACACAGAGATCTAGTTTATCACTCATTAACATGTATATATTCTTCTCTCACAGAGGTCTAGTTTATCACTCATTAACATGTATATATTCTTCTCACACAGAGATCTAGTTTATCACTCATTAACATGTATATGTTCTTCTTACACAGAGATCTAGTTTATCACTCATTAACATGTATATATTCTTCTCTCACAGAGGTCTAGTTTATCACTCATTAACATGTATATATTCTTCTCTCACAGAGGTCTAGTTTATCACTCATTAACATGTATATGTTCTTCTTACACAGAGATCTAGTTTATCACTCATTAACATGTATATGTTCTTCTTACACAGAGATCTAGTTTATCACTCATTAACATGTATATATTCTTCTCTCACAGAGGTCTAGTTTATCACTCATTAACATGTATATGTTCTTCTCACACAGAGGTCTAGTTTATCACTCATTAACATGTATATGTTCTTCTTACACAGAGATCTAGTTTATCACTCATTAACATGTATATGTTCTTCTTACACAGAGATCTAGTTTATCACTCATTAACATGTATATGTTCTTCTTACACAGAGATCTAGTCTATTACTTCCGTTGAATCTGTTTGTCAATGCCGTGCATAGGTCATCATAATCTTGTTTTATTGGAGAGTCCAATAAATTGTAAAATACTAGAGCATGTTCAGTTAAATAAAATTGAAATATTTTTGCCTTTTATTGGTCTTCAAGCTCGTCAAGGTCCGTATAATCATTGAAGCGTGCCAGCCAAGTCTCCGCACTCTTTCCTGATTGTCCATCAAATTTTGTCATATCACATTTAGGAGCCATTATAGGATGTGTAGATACTTCTGACACACTTAGTATGGAACTAATAGATAAATCAGAGGAATCAGAAATTACACTACTGTTAGGTGATTCTTCTTGGACAGTTTCTTCCACTGTAGATGACTGCTCCGGTGATCGTAAGTTGTAATAGTGCTGATTCTTAGGATTCATGGATTCTTCGATACCCTTTATTCAACCACCAGTGTTTTACATATGCTGCAAGTCTGGCGGATTGTCTGGATTTTCGTGCGTTTCTGTATAAATGTAAAACTAAAAATCAGTCATCTGTTAATAACTTTATTGCTCGTAGAACACGTTTGAGTTGTGACTGCACAATATATATTTTCAGTTTTATACACTTTTGAGAAACAATGGTCTTTAAGCAATTAAGATCTTATCTTCTTAAAATTGTTTCCAGAAGTTTTTTGTTTCATTTCCTCAACAATAGATCACATTCCATGGATACTAAGTTATACTTCATTATTGACAACCTATGTCCAACTTGATGAAATTTACAATTTAATGTGGTCTTGATGGCCGGCAATAATTTTGGTTAACAATCAGCAGTATTATATGGCGTGCAGTTTCCTGTGAGGTAGCAGTTTGATATGCCACTAATTTTTTCCTGTCATCATTTAATCCTTTTAAAACTTCCTACTTTTCATTTGATTTTATCCATGATTTAAACAATGTCAAATTGAAAATCATTATCATTTTTACTACCTTTTGGAGCTACCCGTACAAGAAAATGACCGCAATTCGGGAATACTTCCTTATTTTAATTGAAATGCTTAATTATCAAACATTTATTGAATTTTTGCATCTGTCTTAAATTCCTTTTTTCAAGCTTTATACTTGCTTGTCCTTGCAATGTTTACATGTTTACTGACATCTTGTTTCAAAATGTAGCCACGTGTCGCTTTTAAACGTGATATTCACTGTTTGTACTGATGTAAGATGCTGAGACATATAATTCACCGACTCCTGTGAGATTCTCCATCAATTGATGTATTATATGACAGTTTCCTGTGAGTTTCTCCATCCACTGGTGTATTATATGACAGTTTCCTGTGAGTTTCTCCATCCACTGGTGTATTATATGACAGTTTCCTGTGAGTTTCTCCATCCACTGGTGTATTATATGACAGTTTCCTGTGAGTTTCTCCATCCACTGGTGTATTATATGACAGTTTCCTGTGAGTTTCTCCATCCACTAATGTATTATATGACAGTTTCCTGTGAGATTCTCCACCAACTGATATAATTTTCCAGTAATTTTTCATCTCGTGACCGTTTCCTGTGAGTGTATCAATAAACTGATGTAATTTTCCAGTAATTTATCCTCCAATGACAGTTTCCTGTATCTTTCTCCATTAATTGGTGTTTATTGGAGGAGTAAATCTGGGTCATTCTTCACCTCCGGTTTTAACGAGTGGTACTAGATCTGTACCTGACCATTCAGGTGACAAACGAATAACGGCTTCACTCTCTCGCCGGAATATTCACATGCACAGTCTTCATCATGCATGCAAAGTTATTAAACCAGAACTTGCCTTTCTTCCCTGGTTGGCCATCGAAAGGCTCAATCTTCACCTTAGGAGCTGAGTGTGCCATTCTAACAGGTGAGATAGGTTGTCGTAGGGATGGTTCAGGTTGTATTGTAGTTGGCGGTTCTGGTTGTATTGCTGTCTCGGTTGTAACAGTAACTTGTGGTGTGTGCATGGTGTGGTTTGTTGTTCACATGTTGTCGAAGTAGATTCAGTGCTGTCTCTTGTGAAAGAGGTTGTAAATGTGTGTCTTTTCCTTGTGTCGTGTGGTAATTCCAAGTATTTTTTATCAAATAATATGATTAAAAATCAATGTTTTATGGTTTGTTTTGTTGCTCACATGTTGTTCAAGCATATTCAGTGCTGTCTCCCTTGAAAGAGGTTGTAAATGTGTGTCTTTTCCTTGTGTCGTGTGGTAATTCCAAGTATTTTTTATCAAATGATATAATTAAAAATCAATGTTTTATGGTTTGTTTTGTTGCTCACATGTTGTTTAAGCATATTCAGTGCTGTCTCCCTTGAAAGAGGTTGTAAATGTGTGTCTTTTCCTTGTGTCGTGTGGTAATTCCAAGTATTTTTTATCATATGATATAATTAAAAATCAATGTTTTATGGTTCGTTTTGTTGCTCACATGTTGTTCAAGCATATTCAGTGCTGTCTCTTGTGAAAGAGGTTGTAAATTTGTGTCTTTTCCTTGTGTCGTATTGTATGAGTATTTGTTATCAAATAATAATTTATGATTCAAAATCGATCACAAAATTCAAAGTCCTTTTCAATATTCATTTTGTACATCAGATATTATTTGTCTACAAAGTTACTATAGTCATAACTTATACATAGATTTATATAATTTGTTATAGTTCTTTAGTTCAACACACAAATTTAGTTTCTAACTGATTAAAGGTGTATTCTCCCTCATCTTCTGTTGCTCTGACTTTGGTTTTTATGCGGTGTGTATGTTTGTCTGATGAGGTCACACTGTTAACTTCAACAGTACAGTCCTTTTCACTATATTCCTAGCACTGTCCATTGTGACCAACTATTGCGGCTGAACGATTTTCCGAATTCGCGATATCAGTCCTTCAACATACGCAGAAATGAGCCATCACTCGGGCATATCTGACTCCCCACCCTGCTCTAAGAATCGGGAGGTGAAATCATGTACTGACTCACCCACTCTTTGTTTGGGCATTCCGACGGTGTATTATCCCTCCACTTCTCTTGCTCTGACTTTTGTTTTTTATGCGGTGTGTATGTGGAACCATCAAATCATTTGATGAACTCTTAAAACAGGATGTTTGGATCATCTTTGACCTCTGGTTTCAATGACTGATACCAAAGCTGCGCCTGACCAGTCAGGTGGCAGACGAGTAAGGCCTTCACCCTCTCGTCAGTATACTGACATGCCGTCTTCATTTTATATGCAAAGTTATTGTACCAGAACTAGTCTTTACGTCCTGGTTGGCCATCTAAAGGCTCAATCTTCACCTTAGGAGCTGAGTTTACCATTCTAACAGGTGAGTTGGTTATAGTAGCGGTGGTTCAGGTTGTATTCTTAGTGAGTTTGCCTAAAAATTGTGTTGTTAACGAAATGATATCTTCACGCATAAGGTCGAACATTTTGGTTGGTTTTACATCTTTCCTGAGTTTATTTGGTTCTAGTGGTTTAATGGGTCTGTCCGGTAGAAAAGAAAATCAATAAATATTGTGCTTGCTGTTTCAGGTTGATGGGTATCATTGGATGTTCCCTACCTTTATTTCATTTAATATAAGATCCAGTTTGCTTAAACTCGAATTAAAGCACGATTCCGGTCCTCCACATGATCAACACTATGAAAAGGCATAACGGAACAAAAATATACTAAAAAAATGCAATTAAATTGTTTTTGTTCTAGAAACGGAAGTTCCTTGTTTATCTTATTAAGTTTGCCCATGTTTTATGTGGTGTGTGGGAGATGCAGTTTGTTGAGGGGAATTGTCCCAAGTATATTCAATGCTGCCTCTTGTAGGTTTTCCAGTAGGCGAACTAAGTATCCCTTCCTCGGCCCTTTTGTGCTGGTAACAGCTTCTCAGATTTAACCTGTGTAAATTCTGAGGTGCTGACATATGGAATCGTACCTTGTCCAAAAGTTTTATGTCAAGCGCCCGGTATGAATAACAAGCATGGCACTCTATATATGATATGGGCCTTGACTTTTACAGTTGTTTTATGGTGTGTGCGTGGTGTGGTTTGTTGCTCATATGTTGTCCAAGTAGATTCAGAGCTGTCTCTTTGTGACAGAGGTTGTAAATGAGTGTCTTTTCCTTGAGTCATGTGGTAATTACAAGTAGATTCAGAGCTGTCTCTTTGTGAAAGAGGTTGTAAATGTGTGTCTTTTCCTTGAGTCATGTGGTAATTACAAGTAGATTCAGAGCTGTCTCTTTGTGACAGAGGTTGTAAATGTGTGTCTTTTCCTTGTGTCGTGTGGTAATTCCAAGTAGATTCAGTGCAGTCTCCTTGTGAAAGAGGTTGTAAATGTGTGTCTTTTCCTTGAGTCATGTGGTAATTACAAGTAGATTCAGAGCTGTCTCTTTGTGACAGAGGTTGTTGATGAGTGTCTTTTCCTTGTGTCATGTGGTAATTACAAATAGATTCAGAGCTGTCTCTTTGTGACAGAGGTTGTAAATGAGTGTCTTTTCCTTGTGTCATGTGGTAATTCCAAGTAGATTCCTTGCAGTCTCTTTGTGAAAGAGGTTGTTGAGTGTCTTTTCCCTATATCATAAGATATTTGTTTTCAAGTAATAATAATAATTCAAAATCAATCACAAAGTTTGAAGTGCTTTTCAATATTTATTTTGTTCATCAAACATAATGTGTCCATGAGACTCCTGATCCTGGTTAGGCATGTAAATAGATCAATTTCAGATTGTAGAATATCAATTTGTTCTCTTGCAAATATTTCCATTGTGTATACAGTTAATTTTTACTTGTTTTATTAATGTTTGACTGTCATCAGCAATCGCAGTATTATGCACTTTTTCTGTTTCCTGACAACCGGTGTCATCAAAGAAGAGTGTTCTCAAACATGGATCATTAAACGACACACTGTCATAATAGTGATCCCAGTTGAGTTCATTGTCACAGTCATCATGCAGTATTGGTGAAGATGTTGTTATAGAAACGACATTTTCATGTGTGAGGTTTGACTTTGACGATTTTCCACGAAAGTATTTGTCACTCTTCTTTTGTATCTGTAGGTGGATCATCTCTGATATTTTTTTCACTTAATTTTGGTAATAGTCTATATCACTAGGTCAGGGCCGCCTCTCTTGGATTTCTTCTTTTCCTTCTGTTTGTCAAGGCCAAGTCTGTGAAGATTTTCAATTTGGGCACTTGTTATTGTTTTTCTTGATGATTTTTTCCTTGGCTGCAGATTTATCGGTATTTTCTCGATTGGAAATTTGTGTTATAACTGATGAAAACACTATCCTTCCACATAAGTTGTGAGTTCCCTTGGATGCTTGTTTCCTTTACGGTCGGTTGAAACACTTGCACAAACATTGGCACTGTTATTTACGGCACTGTTATTAACACTCATCATCTCTGTCAGTTTTTGTAACAAAGAGTTCATGGTTGTGTCCGGCATCTCAGGTACAATTTTCTCTATTCGTTCTGCAAGCAACATTGCTTGCCTGCAGGCTTCTAGAGTTTGGGAGTCCTTTGTGATCACCAGTTTCTTTAGATGTGGTCCTCTTATTAATAAATGCACTTTTCCGTTTTCATCTAAACTTGCTGAGCTTGCAAGTCTGATGAAGCGCGTGTAGTAATCGAGGCATGTTTCCATCTAGATATTGCTTAATGTTCCAAAGATTTCCTCCTCTATCTGCTGGATAGAATCTCGCCATGAAAAGTTCTTTACACTTCTTAATGTCACCTTGCTCCTCCACTCTTCTGCTTTAAGGGAGTCAAACCACACTTTGGTGGAAAGTGGAAAGCCAAAATATCCTTTGCCCTATCTTCCATATTACTTGTCCTTAAATAAACATCAAAGTATCTTAAAAACTGTGTTGGATTGTCTCCAGCATTTCCGTAGAAAGGTTCTAGTTGCTCAAATGGTCTAGACATTATAAATTGTTTGTCTTGAGCAGGCAGCTCTTCTAATATCTCTTCTTGAACTAAAGATAACATATCTTCTTCGGGTTCAGGCTGTTGTTCTGCACCTCCCTTAAGCCATTACTGATTTTGAGGTCTCATATGCTGTGAAGTTAGCGAAATCTACCCTTGATTCTTCCACCAAATTATTAACACATGATTTTGACATGTTTTTGTTGTCGCTGGTTACAGCTGGGGATAGCTGAGAATGTGAATGAAACAAACTCCAAATTAAATTAAAATCAAATACTATTACACGATATAAGTCTATTTCACTACAGGGAGTGAATATAAATGTCACTTGGGTTCCTGTAGCTTGTCTTGTTGGTATTCCAGTAGACGTTACTAAGTATCCCTTGCTTGGCCTGTGTAGATTCTGAGGTGCTGACATATGGAATTGTACCTTGTCCAAATCTTTTATGTTAAGCGCCCGGTATGAATAACAAGCACCCCAACCAATATATGATATGAGCCTTGGCTTATACAGTTATTTTATGGTGTGTGTGTGGTGTGGTTTTGTTGCTCACATGTTGTCCAAGTAGATTCAATGTAGTCTCTTGGTGACAGAGGTTGTAAATGTGTGTCTTTTCCTTGTGTTGTGTGGTAATTCCAAGTAGATTCAGTGCTGTCTCTTTGTGAAAGAGGTTGTAAATGAGTGTCTCTTCCTTGTATCATATGGTAAGTCCAAGTATTTGTAATCAAATAATATAATTCAAAATCAATGTTTAATGGTTTGTTTTGTTGCTCACATGTTGTCCAAGTAGATTCAGTGCTGTTTCCCTTGAAAGACGTTGTAAATGTGTGTCTTTTCCTTGTGTCGTGTGGTAATTACAAGTAGATTCCTTGCAGTCTCTTTGTGAAAGAGGTTGTAAATGTGTGTCTTTTCCTTGTGTCGTGTGGTAATTCCAAGTAGATTCAGTGCTGTCTCTTTGTGAAAGAGGTTGTAAATGTGTGTCTTTTCCTTGGGTTGTGAGGTAATTCCAAGTAGATTCAGTGCTGTCTCTTTGTGAAAGAGGTTGTAAATGTGTGTCTTTTCCTTGTGTCGTGTGGTAATTCCAAGTAGATTCAGTGCTGTCTCTTTGTGAAAGAGGTTGTAAATGTGTGTCTTTTCCTTGTGTCGTGTGGTAATTCCAAGTAGATTCAGTGCTGTCTCTTTGTGGAAGAGGTTGTAAATGTGTGTCTTTTCCTTGGGTCGTGAGGTAATTCCAAGTAGATTCAGTGCTGTCTCTTTGTGAAAGAGGTTGTAAATGTGTGTCTTTTCCTTGAGTCATGTGGTAATTACAAGTAGATTCAGTGCAGTCTCTTTGTGAAAGAGGTTGTTGAGTGTCTTTTCCCTGTATCATATGATATTTGTTTTCAAGTTATAATAATAATTCAAAATCAATCACAAAGTTTGAAGTGCTTTTCAATATTTATTTTGTTGATCAAACATAATGTGTCCATGAGACTCCTGATCCTGGTTTGGCATGTTAATAGATCAATTTCAGATTGTAGGATATCAATTTGTTCTCTTGAAGATTGATTTGTAGTTTCAATGTTCAATTACTTATTTCCATTGTGTGTACAGTTAATTTTTACTTGTTTTATTAATGTTTGACTGTCATCAGCAATCACAGTATTATGCACTTTTTCGGTTTCCTGACAACCGATGTCATCAAAGAAGAGTGTTCTCAAACATGGATCATCAAATGACACACTGTCATAACTGTGATCCCAGTTGAGTTCATTATCACAGTCATCATGCAGTATTGGTGAAGATGTTGTTATAGAAACAGCATGTTCATGTGTGAGGTTTGACTTTGAAGAATTTCTATGAAAATATTTGTCACTCTTCTTTTGTATCTGTAGGTGGAGCATCTCTGATATTTTTTTCACTTAATTTTGGTAAAAGTCTTCATCACTTGGTCATGGCCGCCTCTCTTGGATTTCTTCTTTACCTTCTGTTTGTCAAGGCCAAGTCTGTGAAGATTTTCAATTTGGGCACTTGTTATTGTCTTTTTTGAGGATTTTTTCCTTGGCTGCAGATTTATCGGTATTTTCTCGATTGGAAATTTGTGTTATAACTGATGAAAACACTATCCTTCCACATAAGTTGTGAGTTCCCTTGGATGCTTGTTTCCTTTATGGTCGGTTGAAACACTTGCACAAACATTGGCACTGTTATTTACGGCACTGTTATTAACACTCATCATCTCTGTCAGTTTTTGTAACAAAGAGTTCATGGTTGTGTCCCGCTTCTCAGGTACAATCATCTCTATTCGTTCTGCAAGCAACATTGCTTGCCTGCAGGCTTCTAGAGTTTGGGAGTCCTTTGTGATCACCAGTTTCTTTAGATGTGGTCCTCTTATTAATAAATGCACTTTTCCGTTTTCATCTAAACTTGCTGAACTTGCAAGTCTGATGAAGCACATGTAGTAATCGAGGCATGTTTCCATCTAGATATTGCTTAATGTTCCAAAGATTTCCTCCTCTATCTGCTGGATGGAATCTCGCCTTGAAAAGTTCTTTACACTTCTTAATGTCACCTTGCTCCTCCGCTCTTCTGCTTTAAGGGAGTCAAACCACACTTTGGTGGAATTAAAAACTGTGTTGGATTGTCTCCAGCATTTCCATAGAAAGGTTCTAGTTGCTCAAATGGTCTAGACGTTATTAATGGTTTGACTTGAGCAGGCAGCTCTTCTAATATCTCTTCTTGAACTAAAGATAACATATCTTCTTCGGGTTCAGGCTGTTGTTCTGCACCTCCATTAAGCCATAACTGATTTTGAGGTCTCATATGCTGTGAAGTTAGCGAAATCTACCCTTGATTCTTCCACCAAATTATTAACACGTGATTTTGACGTGTTTTTGTTGTCGCTGGTTACAGCTGGGGATAGCTGAGAATGTGAATGAAACAAACTCCAAATTAAATTAAAATCAAATATTATTACACGATATAAGTCTATTTCACTGCAGGGAGTGAATATAAATGTCACTTGGGTTCCTGTAGCTTGTCTTGTTGGTTTTCCAGTAGACGTAACTAAGTATCCCTTCCTCGGCCCTTATGCGCTGGTACAGCTTCTTAGATTTAACTGTGTAGATTCTGAGGTGCTGACATATGGAATCGTACCTTGTCCAAAAGTTTTATGTCCAGCGCCCAGTATGAATAACAAGCACCCCAACCTATATATGATACGAGCCTTGGCTTATACAGTTATTTTATGGTGTGTGCGTGGTTTGGTTTGTTGCTCACATGTTGTCCAAGCAGATTTAATGCAGTCTCTTGGTGACAGGGGTTGTAAATGAGTGTCTTTTCCTTGTATTATATTATAATTTATAATTCCCAGTATTTTGCATGCACTAGAATAAGGTTATGGGACACTTAAACTTGTTACCGCCGGTTTCTCATCAGAGCTATACATGAACTCTTTGTCTGAATGTCTTTTACACCTGTGGCATTTCTTGGGAACACAGAGAGTTTCATAGTATTGCTACTATACTCAGATTCGGCTGAATCATTGTCATGTTCATGTACAACTCTCCGTTTCCTCTTATTTCGTTTAGAGGCAGGCCTATTAGACTTGCCCTTTGTCTTGGAATGACTTTGTTCTTCCCTGGCAGGGGACCAGCAGTAAATTTGGGATCGTCACTTTGTTTAAACTTTTCCAAAGTCTTGGGTTTCTTGTCTATCGCAATCATTGTTTCTATTGTTGTTCCAAGATTTGTTAGTGTGACATTTACTTGTTTCACCAAGTACTCGCAGTATGTCATGATGAAGTTTACCCAAAGTTCAGACTGAAGAGTGAAGACGATTGAAGACATTGAATGATTGAACAGCGCAAAGTTTATTGTACATAACATCTTCGTCTACAACATGTATAACATCATTAACATGTACGCATGTAAACATCTATACATCTATACATCTACACATCTACGTCAAACTGAAAAATATACTAAGAAATACCACCATAAGTATTAAAACATTGCTTATGTTTATTACGTTCATGTCCGAAATAGAATTGTAGCGAGGTTACCCGAAAACTAAATTCCACAAATTCAGAATCGACATTTTACACGTTAAAATTAGAGCAGCATACATATCAGTGCCGTTAAACTCATTATTCATATTAATCGTTACCTCTTTGGGTCGTTAGTATAACGCAGCTTCCCTAAGGAACGTAAAACTCAACTCTCAACATGGCCGAATGGCGCGCACACAAAAACGCTTGCAAAAGTTTGTACAAAAGGCGCAACTAATTAAGGGGAGACAAACGCGGATTACTCAAACACAATAAAAGCCGGTATAGCCCGGTACGCACAGCCGTAACAGTTAGTTTGTTTTGATTGTTGTCGTCAACATCTTTATTTCTGGCATAAACATGTAAGGCCACACCAAATTAATTTTTGGTTTTACGGATTTTTTTGGGAAAAATTAGTGGCGAGCGAGCGAAATATAAATTTAAATGTTTATTTTTGAAAAACCCGTAATTGAGAGCGAGCGAAGGAGCGAAATAAAATTTTATAAATTTATTTTTGAAAATGTCATTTTTGAAAGCGCGTGAAGTAGCAAAAGTGCCCTATTCATTTCTGATGCACCCATTTTGAGGAAATAGTGTCTATTACAATAGCTTTAAAAAGAAATTAGACCAAATAAATGATTGTTATACATTTCTTGTTATGTTGTGTAGGATTTTTCAAATTATTTTACCAGAATACATGTATTCAATGTAAATGTGAGCAGACATTGTCACATACATATAAATTATAATGAACACAAATGCACTGAGTGACTAGTGGTTAAAGATTCAAATCAACTAAGCATCAAGCTAGTCAATGATCACCATGTACAGTTTTGTTCTTGTAGTGATACATCATGCTCAGACGGCTGTTTATTTAGCACTGTTAGTAGCGCACTGATGCATAATGCTATGCAAGGTTACCGTCATAGGATCTAGCCCTACATTAAGGACACTTCCCTTAGGGATATACAAGGTCCTTTCTTTCTTCCATGTAATTTGCAGGGCCCACTCTGGGGCATTATCGCAAATTATAATAGCTCGTTTCGAATAATTTCCTTGGTTCTTTAACGTGCCCGGTGTAAAGCACCGATACAGACAAGACTACCTCTGGGTTTCCAACCAGAATCATCTCTAGCTGGTTGGGAAACACTAAAAAGCGTTTCTAAAAATGACCAAGTGTCACGGCCGAGAATCAAACCCGCGACCTCTCGATCAGGAGTTAAGCATCTTTAAATATCACTCGACCACCTTGGTAAATTGTTATGACGGTTGTTGAGAACTGCAGCATGTAATCTTACATAAGCTGTGATTTATCCAGTTGTAATAGATCTAGCTGGAGTTTTAGCAAGTGACTGAAAAGTACAGCATTTGGTGCAATAATTAGAGCAAACTATGTTTTATCAAATATTTTGAACTCTTTGATGAAAGTAGGACCTTCTGAAGGTTTCTCTATGTCCAGTATTTAAAATCCCTGATGAAATTATGTAGGATACAGTATAGAAACTTATTAACAGGTGCGTTGCGTGTCCGGGACTCATAAAACTGTTAATATCACATACCACGGACCATGTACGAACGAGACGTCATTGTCGCGAAAATGGGTGACAATTCATGATTTCGTCAGTAGTACGGAATACTAGTAATAATAATGAATACAAACATATCTAGATACGCTCGTTGGTTCATTCCGCAATCGCAATTCTTCCCATTTTACTACGTGTATACACTTATGCGTGTTTTTTTTAAAGGACAGAATCAGGAATCATTTCACCAGACGCTCGCATCGTAAAAAGTTACACGATTTTTGTGTGCAACAATTTACTGCTAAAATTAATCGAGTAACTAACATCCTCAGCAGAGCGCGCTTTCCCAGAACATATTCTGTAGTAACAGTGAAAAATTATAAACAAGTTGGCTTTATTTCTCGTAATTTGTAAATATTGATGCTAGCGGCAAAATAATAATAAAAAATGTAGGAAAAAATCACATGCGCGTGGTTTTCTCAGGTGCGGGCGCAATAATTTAAATTTAAATATTTATTTTTCATTTTGGAAAAATCAGGAGCGGGCGCTCCCGACGAACGCATGATCAATTTGTTGTGGCCTAAGATACCTTTTGGATAATCCTGTCCAACCTCACATGTCTTCAGCAATTAAATGTCTTGTGAAGTGTGTGACTGTTTTCTCACCCGATTCAGCATCTCTGCAAAGTCTCCATCATCTCTTTGTCTCATGATCTCTGTCAATCGGATCAGTTCATTTGACCAGAAGGAGCCATACGTTCGAGCTATGTTGTCTGACACCTTTTGCAACACTATAAAGAGCTGCTTTCATTCTAAGATCAATATTCTCAGCATGGTCTTGGTGAGCTTTCTTTAAAGTCTCTAGACATTACCTCTTGGTAGGGGACTGCATGCTTTCTTGGGAAGATTTTTTAATGAACTATTATACGTCTGAATCTCATCATACATCGGGTAGTAGATTATGTGGGTGTTGTACAAGTCCTCCTAATTCTCATTGATATAGATAACGAGCAAGATGAAAGCGAACGATGCGGAAAGATATCTGCGACGATCCTGAAGTACGTTCCATATGACCGCAATCACCATGGTTACATGTGTCGACCAATGCAAGTCTGAAAGAAGAGAAACCGGTGTAAATCACAGATAACTGTATCAATGATAACGAAAAACATTTGAGCCGCGATCTGAGAAAAGGGCCCTAAATTTTCGATTTACATTTTTTTTGCATTTTCAAATTCCAAATATTAACGATTTTATGACTTTTTAAAGGAACCAATGACATAAACGTTTTTGGCAAAAAACATGTATCTCAACATGGACATATTTTGTTACCGTTTGGTATTTAAGTGGCATTTTCACACTGCTGTGTATCTGCTCGGATTGAATTAATCATTTGAATAATGATACACATTTGTGAGGAGTAACATGTGTGTGTATAAAAATGTCTTTATCTTACCTTTGTTGCCATAGCAACCATTTATTCAATTATTAAAATATGCAAATTCTCTGGTTTACTACTAATGATCAGGAAAATATTACAACTGCAATATATGAACTTTGTATTAAATAAATGCAATCTATGTTTGGAGCAGAACAGTAATACTGAATACAGAAGTTATTTTATTTCAGGGTATGTATGTAAATAAGTCCCCAACCGGTTTTCAAACGGGGCCTATCGGTTTGCCCTCCGTCCGTCAGTCAGTTCGTTAGTCAGTTAGTTCGTCAAAAATCTGGATCCTGACATAACTAAGTCGAAGGACTGGCAGACTGGACATAAATCATATAATTCACTCCTCGGATATTCACTGTTTGTATTGATGTCAGATACTTATACATATAATTCACTGAATCCTCCTATGACAGTTCCCTGTGAGTTTCTCCATCAACTGATAACGCAATCTTTAATTGTTGACCCTGCAGGTAGAGCAGACAGTAGCATCTCTGATGGCATCTGTCTGCATGAACCATCTTCCTGCGACAGTCTCAGCTCCCACCACCTGTTTGATGTCCTTTTTTTCTGGAGCCAATGTAACCTGTTAAACATTGAGGGAATTATGAACAAGAAGGAAAAAGTTTTAATACTCGAAGAAACCAAGAGTACACTTAATGGTGCGCAACTTTGTATGCCGGTATTCCCAAATCAAGCTTTTGTTTGGCTTCATACTTCTGCTGAAGATCTCAAACAGTTTTCTTTTTCTTTGACATTTTTTTCACACGACAGGAAGTAAGTTCAGAGTTATCGTTTATTTCAGAGTCGTTAAAAACAGTACCTTGCTCATTACTACAAAAATCGCTGGGGTCCCCCACGGGGATCTCCTTTCTCAGGCGCTTCCCATTCCAGTTTCATGTAACGCCTTGTAGTTCATTTCTTTCT
Source organism: Spisula subtruncata (assembly GCA_963678985.1). NCBI lineage: Eukaryota > Metazoa > Mollusca > Bivalvia > Venerida > Mactridae > Spisula > Spisula subtruncata. The sequence goes on along the minus strand of OY787664.1, from coordinate 51,425,449 downwards.
TTGTTCCTTCTGATTTTCTATCTCCCATTGAACACAATTGTCGATTTTCACTAATTCTATTACGTCAATTTGTCTAACAGGTAGCCTACCCACAGGCGCCTATTCGCTATCCACTATTACGACAATACAATATAAATAGTTCTTTTTCTCACTTCTATATATTAAACAATCCGTTTTAAAACTTGGGCCACAGTCAAAGCCCTCAAAATTCAAACAGTAATAAACAACTGCAAAACAATTTTTTTCAATCAACTTGATCAACGAAGAGGTGTCGGAAAACTGAAATCGGAAATGGCCCTCTAGCAGTCTGCAAACATAGATGTTTATTTATTTGATGTTGTATGTAGTACAGCACTGCTAGTAGTGGCAGCTAGGTGCTTTACCTTTTAGGTTCCTACCAGAACCCTTTTCCCTTGTAGTTTTAACAATATCCACGTCGGAGCCCAAAGGTTCCTTCGTAACGGATTTTCCATGTGCGTCTGCCATCGCGAAAACTGATGACAATCGATTAACACTCGATAACACAAGGTATTTAAATTCCCCCAGGTACAAAAACGTACACTATAAAAGGGGTTAACACAAATTGTCTGCCTAAATCGGCAAAATGACAAATAGTTCTGTAGAATTAACTGCACAAAATACGCGTAAAATTTTCATGCGGCGAGACGATCCGCCATATATTTAGCCACTGATGCGCATGCGCGGGCCACATCTCATTTTCATTTCCGACTAAAATATCGTTGTCGTCATAGAATTAGCCATCTATTAGACTAGATCACAGTCACTTACGGCAAAATCAGCCTGGTAACAGGGTGCCTGATGAACTTTGTGATATCACGTCCAGTGATCATGTGACTTGCTATATCAGTCACATGACATCAGGTGAGCGACCTTTGGTTCTCTTGTTAGGACAAACCAAGGCACCTTTACAGTGCAGCACTACCTTTGTATAGCAACGTCCTTTGGGAGCTACAAATATTGGCCGTTCTACCGAGGTTGTTGCTCTACAGAGGGTAAATTCATTGTAAATATCAGCTTAAGGATATTTTGAAGGTGTTGTTATAGAGAGGTTGTTGCTCTATAGAGGGCCACTCTGAATAGGTTTGTACAGTATATTTTAATGACACTATGCGTTGATTTGACTACTAGTATTGTTACGACTTGCAATTTGAGTTGATTACTTCAAATTACACTATGTACATTATTGATTGAAAATTATATGAATGTATAGTGGGAATAAATTACAATGGTACTCGTCCTTTATTCGTGACAGGGCCGGTATTCACAAAGCATCTTAAGTGAAAACTTAAATATTTTGACTTAAGTTAAAAAAAATGATCTGTCCATATTTTGCAAGAAACTAAATATAACTCAATTTTTCTTCGTGATTTTTGTATCACTTATGCTTTAAAGCAATGTAAAAAGTTGATAATCGTGATTTTCTTGTTTAGCTGATACACTTAAGGAAATAGTAAGATTTTGGGAAAATTCTAAGTTTTCACTTAAGTTTCTTTGTGAATACCACCCCTGAAGAATAAGCTTCTTGTGCAGAAAATATCAAATTCCTTAACAAAATTGTGTCATATGTCGGTGATTTGTGAATTGGGTTAGTGTCTATATCAACTATCTTTTGTAAATATTCTTAGAACTGATGAAGTCAACGGCTGAATGTAGGACATTAAAGCCACTGTTATGATAAATTATGGTTAAAGAAGGTTTGAGGACCAGGCCTTGATCTCCCGAAAAATCTCAAACTGAGCAAAATCTCATCTCAAATATAGCCATGTGTGAGAACTTAAGATTTATCTTATATTCAGATTCTCATTTGAGCACAATCTCAATTTGAGTTTAGATTTCTGCTTGAGATGCTTCGGGAGATTGGGGCTGGGTTAATTTGTTGAGGGGGAAGCTATTATTCGAGGGAATATGGTATGTGATATTATAATATAATGCATGATACTTGTTTATATTGTTATGATGTGTTAAATATTGTTATGTCAGCAATAGGTATTATGTTTGACATGTTCCTTTGTTTGATCATTTGTATTTGGCCGATGGCACAATTGCGCCGATTTGTAAATAAATTTAATTGTCAATCCTTGTAGTTCAAATGTTGGGAAAATATAATACAGTAAAATCATTAATTTTCGTCGGGATTTAAATTTTGTAGATTTTGTGGTTCACCTCAACCACGAACTTTTATCCCAACGAACATTAATTTTGACCCTTGTTTTATTACCTGAAATGCAAAATCCACAAATTCAAGTCCCAACGAAATTGTCTTTTTTACCAACACCACGAAATTTCGTCCCAACGAAATTAAATGATTTTACAGTATTTAGGGAATGTATGAATCGATTTATCATTGTTTTAATAAATGAATAACTTCTACACCATTACAGTTTGTTATTAATGTTTATAGTTATTCACAAGGGAGGTCATATTGACCAGGCTGATAACCTATATAAATTGAGTTATCTGCCCTTGTTACTCTTACACTAATTTTCACTCACTATAAAGAATGAGAAAGTTGAGGGTCTGACACTCATTGGCAGTGCCTCTGTTTAGCCATTTACTGGTTATATGTGTTGTATGTGAAGGAAAACTGTAAACTCATTAATTTTCATGGGGGATTAAATTTCATGGATTTTGCGGTTCACCTTCAACCACAAAATCAAATCCCATCGAACGATAATTTTGACCCTCGTATTTATTACTTGAAATGCAAAATCCCAGAATTAAGATCCCATCGAAATGGTATTTTTACCAAAACCACAAAAATTTTGTCCCATTGAAATTAAATGATTTTATAGTAATGGACAATGGTGGATCATTCTCCCTGCCCTGCAAGTAGGGAGGTCACAGGAGGTCGAGATTCATGGTGTCACACCGGTGGAAAGTACTTCCAGGTCGTAGTATGCTAAAATAGTCCCTTTCAGAAATTTGATAATTGTCTGTTGAAGCACTGTTTTAATGTGGAAACTGCTGATTGTTGACCAAATTACATGAATGTAGCTCAAATATGACCTGCATGCTAACTTTTAAGAGTGTTTAATTTTTATTTTTTCTGAATTATCTTTTCCTGGCTGAAGACTGACAACGTATGTGTGCTTCGGTCAAGTCAGCTTTTGGGGCATGGAAAATATCGTTGTCCTTCCAGAAGCCCTGCAGTAGCCCGAAAACAAAACTATCGACATGCCATTTTCTCAAGCTTATTTTGGATGACAGGGATTGCTTTTTATGGAAACGGCCACAGAAAATCACCAGGAAAACGGAGGGAGAGATGCAAATTTGGGTCATTTTGCATTAATTTCAATGGCAGAAAATTCACCGGTGTGACACCACATGAGATATTACTGCAAAATCTGGATCCTGTCATAACTCAAAAAGTTTCATAACTTTGTATGTGTTTGATACCAATAAGGAAATTATGAATAAACATGAAATAATTCAACAACAGAAAGCTTGGTATAAAATCCTTTTTTTTTAATTTAACAACATAACATAAACTATTAAAAATACAAAATGGCACATGCAGTATTGAACAGTAAATAACAATATCTTTTTGATATCACAGACTTTTTTGGCCTTAAATAAAACTATTGTCTGTTTCCCTTACCGCTACCTATCCCTTAAAATCACTCTTACCTGAAAATTCTAATTGATATTTCATTAAAAAATTGGGGGACAAAATTATTGTGGTGAAAGAGTTCAATATTTTGCTGGCTTAGAACAAGAAGGTCGTAACTATAAAATCAATATTTTGAGAAAACAAAGAAACTGTATGACAATCACTCTTTACTTATATGGTAAAACAAGTTTTTTAACTTCAGTTTGGTCAACATAACAAGTCGTGATTTTCATGAAAATAGGCTCATAAGAAATGCTTTATGATGTCGATTTCAAATATGTATTAGTCTTATAAGGTTGTAAGCCATTCTAAGCCAGTGATTTTAGGTCCAAAAGTATAATTAAATGGCAATTTTGTTTTTCGTTACTCAGCCCAAAAAAACAGGGTCACAGAAAGGGAAACAAACAATAGTTTTGGCGTAATGAACAGAAGATGGCAGATGAACACAATGGCTTTAGACAATCAATGTAGCTGCATACATATATTAATAAATTATAAACATTTAAATATGTACCTCATATATCTGATCACTAAATTTTTACACAAGTATAAAATACACATATATATGCACATGCAATTGCATGGAAACAGATCGTTTACTTTTGATTAATGCCTAAAAGTGAGCAAAAATGATATAATATCTGAATTTATGTAAAAATCAATTTTTCAACCGGTGCTAGGTATTTTGACAATGAATATTCATTAGTCGAGTTAATGAGCTAAAATATGTTACATATTCATAGAAACGGTATATTTCACAAGTAAGTACGGACACAGTCGGTGAAATGTTATAATATCGCTTAAAGTTACCCGTGTGTAAAATAGGCTGGTCTGGTCATGCAGGTAACCTTTGAAAGTTGCACAAGGCCATAAATATCTGATATTATATACACTTACTAGAAAACATAAACTTACAAAAGTGAAAGCCCTACAATTAATGGCACAACAAACAACATAGTTAAAGGACACATAATACTGACCAAAATATCACAAACAATAAAAATATTACAAAAAATCACAAACAAACTTGAAACAAAATTAAAACAAAACATATACGTTTGATCACTTTCAAACTTCGTTGCACATAAAAATTTAAACAAGAAAATGGTGTAAAAAAGCATACAGAAAACTTTAAACAAAACTAAACAGAAATGTTTGGCCACCTTCAAATTTTGTTGAACATGTAAAATATAATCTTTGTAGAAAATGATCTAAAAACGACACTTACAAAACTTCAAACAAATCTAAACTGAAATCTTCTCAAACATATAAAATATAAACTAAAACCTATGTACATGTATTATCACATTGCTTATGGATTCTATAAAAAGTTCACGTATATAAATTTTTTATTATCATAGGTATCTTGACTAGATGCAGATAATAGAATATGAAAGTACAAACATGTGCATGCAATTACTTAACTTGCTTAATATAATCATAAAATGTGAAAATATAAATATAATACTGTAATTATTGGGACATAATCAAGGGACACAACCTTGTATGTACAGCACCAAGGGACACAACCAGGAATAATGTATAGGAATACACCTCTTCAATTTAAACTAGAAAAAACATTAGGTAACTCACCAACGTCGGGTCCCAAGTCCCGAGTGAAAAAGCAGGAGGGCCTTATGTTTTCAATGATTAGTTAGATTATGATTACACGGTGAAAGTACTTGTAAAACAAGGAAAGCCATGTTTTACCATTTGTACAGTATGGATAGTAGGAGCAGAAAGATGAATCCCCAATATAGGCAGTGCCTTAGTTAATATTATCATAATCCCCAATATAGGCAGTGCCTTAGTTCATATTATCATAATCCCCAATATAGGCAGTGCCTTAGTGCATATTATCATAATCCCCAATATAGGCAGTGTCTTCGTTAGTTCATATTATCATAATCCCCAATATAGGCAGTGTCTTCGTTAGTTCATATTATCATTATCCCCAATATAGGCAGTGCCTTATTTCATATTATCATCATATAGTGGTCATTTTCAGTGCTATGTCTCTAAAAATAAATTTTCATCAAGTGAAGTCTCCATGTCCAACAAATTGTTTTTTAGAGGACATAATAAATTATCCAACGGAATATGTCTACGTGGCAAAAAAACCCTTTGAAATGTCAGTAAAATATCGTTACATTCAATACAGGGGATCAAATCCTGTGAAATGTTTTGAAAGACAACTTAATCATGTGAAATGTGGCTATAGAGCACGAAATGTCCTGTGAAATGTCTATATAGGAGAACTATGTATCAAATGAAATGATGCCATCTATCCAACTTATGTGACTAGAAGATGAATGATGAAATCCAGTGAGAAGTTCCCCGAAAACTAATCAAATATCCAATGAAAATTTCCAAAGAATAAAAATAAGTATCCAGTGAACTTGTTGAAATATCTTTGGAAGACAAACACGAAAGACTGGTATCACATGAAAGTGAGTGAGGTTGTAGTTGAGTAGGAATGTTCATCATTTACGCAAAACAGCCTTTGATTACCTTTGCTCTTCTTCAGTTCAAAACGAGATTCTCTCCTCCATGACATTGACCTTTTACATCAACGACCTTGACCTTTTTAGGTAAATGATCCTGACATCACAACACAATGACCTTGACCTCTTACATCGACAATCTTCTGTTGACCTTTACTTACAGGTCATTAAAGGTCAATGACCTTGACTTCGCATAGCAACGACCTCAACTTCTTAGATCAATGACCTTGACCTGGCTGATCAACGATTCACAGTGGCAAATAAAGCTTTTATTTGTCCATTTATTGTTTTTCTGCAGATTGGACATTTGAACATGGCAGGTGCACATTGAGGACAGCAGACCATGTGACCACAGGGTAGAAAAATGATGTCTGCTCGTTTATCGACACAAACTTTGCAGAGGTTGCTATCTTTCAGTCGTTCATTCTCCTCTCGCAGTGACTCTAGATCTTCTGAAAATAAAGATAAATGTTAACAATTAATAATTATTATATCATACAGTACAAAAATTCTATATTTTAGTATTACTGGTAAAACATAATGTTGCGACCTAGGATCAAACTCAAGACCTCTTGCACTCAACTTAGATGCTCTATAGATCTACAAAAAGCTTCGAGGCGTGACGAGGAGACTTTGTATTCTTTAAAGGGGTCTTTCATGGTAGACCTGTACCACTATTTGATCAAGACAGTTTTGTTTTATAATTAGTAAGCCACATGGTACAGCTGGTAACAAACGGCCACCATAAAAACAATGAAAAGGATTACTCATTCTAAAGACAACTTACACTTGTCATTATGTAAGAAAACATCAAAAATTCAAAATTACACAAGTTTGATAAAACCATTCTCATAAATCAGTGCACAAGTACCTAGACACGCTGCTTGAACATGAATGGATAGAACTTAAATGTTATGTATCCTAAGTTCCATCAGAGAGTTATGATGGTTTTCAGTTCCATCAAAGCAATATGAAAACTATACCGTGTCCTCGGTGCAAAACTATGGTACATGCCTCTATAAATTGATTTAGTTACCACAGTTTAAGTCAGTTTTTCATGGAGCCCTCGATAAATAAAACTCCCAATAGAACTTAGGAACATATACCAGCCAGTATATGGGAAGTACTACTGCTAGTTTGGAAATCAAACATACCTGATGATAGGTCGGACTGTATGGTGCTATCGGCTACATTGCTGCTGTCGTATGCTTCGGGATTTTCTTCAATGTCAAACAGTATCGTACACAGATCAACTCCTTTGAAGTAACAATGCCCTGAAAATGTAAAAATTGAAGCATGAAGTTTTTAAAAAAGAATAGCGACATATTTTTCACTAGAATATGGTACTTAAAATACACTAAATGTAAACCCAATTAATTCATATGAAAAAAAGTACATTGTTATGGTCAAAGGCATTTCACATGCCGATTATACCAATAAAACTGTAAAACTGTAAAACTGTAAAACTGTTAAAGAGTGCTGCTCTAAAGAAGTTGTACTGTAAATTAACTTCCTGTCAGTGACGTACAATATAAACTAACAAATTGTGTGTATTTAGTCATATCACACAATGAGTGTCCTATGAAACAGGAACTTAAATATGACGATTTAAGCAAACAATATTCTGATGAGTCATTAAAGAAATTTTATAAAATTTAAAATGATATTTTGTTTTCCATTATTTATAAGCATTATGATCATATGAAACTATTTCATTGTTTCAATTTCCCCATGTTCCAATAAAAAAATATTCAAACAGAGCTTTTCCCACTAATGAATAAGGTCTACTTAATGTTCTATTGTTCATACCAATAAAGACTTAGACCAATAAGTACCGTAATTCAAAGCAAATTGAAGTCATGAAAAACCACCTTAGCTCAAATTTTAAACTTTGCACTTTTTTCAGAATTTTTCACCATTTAAAGAATAATTGGGTTTTTACTTATATGGTATGATTAAAGCTGAGTTTTTCAACCTAATATTAATCAGATTTTGAAGTAATGTTTTTGTATGGTAAAAACTAATGCTATAAGTCCTTCTAAAATTGTACAAACACATGTAATGCTTACACAAATTTAATATGCAGCTCTTTTTTATTTTTATAAGAAAATTATCAGTGTTTTGAGAAAAAATTTATCAATGTTAAAAAACTAATTACACAGATAAATAATAATAAGTAAATTATAATAAAAAATTGTAACTTACGATTTTGTACTATGAAGACTTCTATAGCTTTTTTAACCATTTCTTGTAGATAACCCATTTGTATGCAACTTAGAGCTGCCGGGCTTTCCATATGTTTGTTTTCATAAGCAATCTCACAATCCACCTGGAAAATGTAGAATTTAAAAATTAATACATGTAATTAAAATACCACATTAACTTTTCTCTTCAAAATTTTAAAAAGAATGAGCAATAATCAAGCAAAGACTAAGTTAAACAACGTAATTGGGACCTTTAAGTCCTAATTTTGGGTAATGTCAGTAAAAAAAAACCCTCACATAAAACTTTGTTACTACAATATCACTTACCCTGTAGAAAGTATACTGTAAAATCATTGATATTTGCGGTGGATTACTTTTGATTGATTTCATTGATTAGAAAAGAACTAAATCACGAAATCAAATTCCCTTAAAAATAGACCTCAAAATTACATAATGAGAGATTTTTATTTCATTATTTTAAATCCAAGAATTCACCAAAATAACCATTTAAGGATAGTCAGCAAAATTAAATACACCTGCAAAAATTAATGCTTAATGGTAAAAATTAATGCTTAATGGTAAAAATTAATGCTTAATGGTAAAAATTAATGATTTTACAGTACATGTTTTACATGAATATTTTTGTAATTAATTTTAATAATATTTACCTGTGTGTCATCGTCATCGATTGTTTCACCGCGTCTGACTTTATCAATGAAAGTTTGTCCTTTAACCAAAAGAAGATGCGGACATTTTGGGTACCATTTAGCGTGCTCTATCATGGGGTTATCTCCCTCTTCCCAATTTCTTAATCCTCCACCACAATGATAACATCGACAACTGTCTCCTACACCTGAAAGTTAATCAGTCACATTGAAAATAAACGGAAAAATATAATACAAAATGTACTGTAAAATCATTTTATTTCAATGGGACGAAATTTCAAGTTTTTGGTAAAAAAAGACTATTTCGATGGGACGTTAATTAGTGGATTTTGCGTTTCAGGTAATAAATACAAAGGTCACGAATATTAATGATTTTACAGTAATACATTTTTTAATCACTGACTGCAGTGATATCCATGTGATTGAGAATTCTGTATTAAATAATATTTTTTGTAACTTTTAATGTTCTCAAACTTTCTTAACACTAATATAATTATAAGAAGTTTAAAACATTTTTATCAGAAAATAACAAATTTCAAATTTGTCATGTATTAATTTTTTTCATGTTATAACATAATTATATAAGTATAGTTTAAATACATTCGTACAATTTATATATAAATACGCCATCAATTATTTAGATTCACAAATTATTTTGAAAATGTCAAACATGCATGCATACCTGTATAAACTAGACCTGCTTCTACAAGTTCTTCTTTGCCTACAGGTGAATATTCTGGCCACGTGTCAAAAGATTCTAGTCGTTTTGTGCAAACAGCGTATTGTGCAAATTTTGGTTTGTCGACGTTAATGCCCAGTGCTTGTGGTGGAGGTCTTGTTACATTTGTTGAGTGTTCCACCATCATCATACTTTTGTCTTGTAATTTCCTTTTTGTTTGTTGACCCCTGGGTTTATTATAAGACCCAGCTTAAATGTTACTTCACGTCTTTTATCAAAGTTTCAATTTGAAGTACGAAGCGTATACGATGATTATATACTCTCTCGCAGTACAGTGTGGGAATTTCCCGGTGATCTATAAATAGAAATATAGATTACTCATGAATTTCACCTAATGAACTCTATTAATAGCCATCCCACAATTTTACAGTTTATGGTGAAAAACCACAAAAACCACAGTTTTCGATAGATTATTACCACACATTGTTTTAGGAAATAAGATTTATTAGTAGGTGGCATTGGAATATTTGTTTTAAATTCCTGAAATTGGAAATTATTCGAAAAAATAGTTATTTTGTCTAACTAAAGCTAAGGCGTTCGAGAACATTCTAGATTATGACCGCGTCCTGAATAATGACCGTACAGGTATATTTACATGTAAACAACATACAGCTATTCAGAAAACATTGTGTTATTGTCACGTTGAATGTCTTGAACTATTGTAAACAACTTTGCTGACGTCGACGTAAATAAAATCACGTGAATTTCACGTGAAGTTCTGTATACATATGTCTCCGTAGCTAAGTGGTACTAGTGCGCTTGCCGTCTAATCTAGCGACCAGGGTTCAAATCCGAATGGAGGCACATACATATATGCCTGCCTTATTTCGGCAGAAAGCTGACTGGCAAAATAAGCCTATGTGCGGTATTTTAATGTTAATTTCCAGCCAGGCCTGAGTATTCTGAAAGCTGCAAAATTTCCAGTTGCCACCGGATGATTCATAGTTTAGTCATTTTAGTGTTTTGGGGCACAGGGATTAGGCTCATTGAGTCGAAAATATGTTTATTTCGACTCGATGAGCCTAATCCCTGTGTTTTGGAGGATATTGCATGGTACAGAAGATGCTCGAGTTTCAGAAGCATCTCATATGCCTGCATACCCGGAACTTAAGACATTCGAACGACAGTAAGTGAAGTTTATTTAAAAAAAACTGTACAGTTTTTATGCAGGACCGCAGGGGTCAAACCCACAGCATTCGGGTCACTTGAGGGCTCAGTTGTCCTTATAATTTGACCACGAGCCCACCTTCTAAGATTGTAAGTGTTACGTACGTCCTTTAATACACGATGATCACCCATGAATACGTTTTAGGATCATCAAAATGGTGACTGGGTAATTTAAAAAAAAACTTTATTCACAAGCTTAAGCAATTATATCACAAACTACAGTTTCTACATGTGTATTTTTTACTTCCCCATTTTTTCACCCATTCAATAAAGTAATTATTTTATCTAATGAATGAGTTAAAATTGGGGAATGTCAGACTCGGAGCTTTTGTGTGATATAGTTTCTTAGGCATATCGAAGACGTTCAAGTTTCAACGTCTTCGGGCATATGCTTCATTTTATACACAGCTTGTGACAAAGTGCAATTTCATGATTAATCTATTTAATCTGTTTAAAAAAACGGAAGAGAAATTAGCTAAAGTAAGAAAAGTTCTTATTTAAAATGAAATGGAACATTACTTACCTGATCTTACAGATATAGATGTGAGTGTAAATTATATTTAAAATTTAACACATCCACAATTTATTCCAACTCAGAACATACAGAAGGCACTGTACGTATACTCGATGTCCTGTTTGACAGAGGAAGATGGTATGATCCGTCTGTCTGTCTGTCTGTACGAGTGGCAATAATATTTTAAAGATCTTCATTTATATATCACATTTCTTACCTCAGCCCTCTTTTTAGATAATTAGGGTCTACGTTCGTAATATTGCGTAACTAGAAAAATATTCAGCCAGGATACCAGATAGTTGTATTAATGTATGTATTAGTAATGTAGTTTATTTGTGAAAAGTGTGCTGATAAAATATTCAATCATTTACTTGTATAATTACCACTTGTACCAGTAACCTTGTGGTTCGATTGGTACACGTGGCCCTTGGTAACAGAATCACATTGCACGTTATACGCTTCCGGTATCGGTCACTTAGTGGGCCGGGCATATATAGTCTGATATATCGATGGCTTAGAATGAGAAGGTCGTAACTACAAAATCGATATATTGAGAAAACAAGAGAAAACTGTCTGAAATTTACTCTTTACCTACCTAAGCTTTTAAAACTACATTTTGGTCAACATGATAATTTCAGGTTTTCATGAAAATAGGCTCATAAAAAGCGCCTTGTGAAGCAGATTTCAAATATGTATGAGTCTTATAAGGTCGTAAGTAGTAGTTACGACCTTCTCATTCTAAGCCAGCGATATAATGATAATCAATTACGAAACCACTACGATCTATTTTGAACCAAATCGGAGGATTTTATCCTGGGTTCCCAAATATATTTATATAGTATGTTTATTTATACACACATTACTCACTTCCACCATTGCAAATGGTTCATTGATTCAAAATGAATAACCCAGACATACCAGGCACTACCTTCTTAAGGGTGTGAATCAAACTATGCAGCATAGACTAATATCTGGAAAACCAAAATATTAAAACCTGAAATTTAGAAACCATTCGTCCGCAGTACGTACATTCATGACAGTACTCTTACATGACCATTCTGTAGATACAAATAGTCACTATACATGTACACCCGCCAATGCTATTTTACTGAGTGATATTTTCATTTGTTTTCTAGACAAAAGGTACTGATAGTGCCGTTCTTGTGAGACCAAACAACTTATGAATACAAGTATCCAACATTGCCAATGGAAGGCAGATGGACGGTATTTTACTGGACTTTGCTACAGCATTTGACAGATCCCGCCCTCATATTCTGTACAAGTTGGACCAAGCTATGGGCGTTATTTAACTATACTTTGCTACAGCATTTGACAGACCCCCCCTCATATCTTGTGTAAGTTGGACCAAGTTATATATGGACGTTATTTTACTAGACTTCGCCATATCATTGGACAGAATCCCCCTCATATTCTGTACAAGTTGGACCAAGCTATGGACGTTATTTAACTATACTTTGCCACAGCATTTGACAGAGTCCCGCCCTCATTATGTGCAAGTTCTACCATTATGGACGTTATTTTACTATACTTTGCCACAGCATTTGACAGAGTCCCGCCCACCTTCTGTGCAAGTTCGACCATTATGGACGTTATTTTACTGGACATTGCCACAGCATTTGACAGAGTCCCGCCCTCATTATGTGCAAGTTCGACCATTATGGACGTTATTTTACTGGACATTGCCACAGCATTTGACAGAGTCCCGCCCTCATTATGTGCAAGTTCGACCATTATGGACGTTATTTTACTATACTTTGCCACAGCATTTGACAGAGTCCCGCCCTCATTATGTGCAAGTTCGACCATTATGGACGTTATTTTACTATACCTTGCCACAGCATTTGACAGAGTCCCACCCACCTTCTGTGCAAGTTCGACCATTATGGACGTTATTTTACTGGACATTGCCACAGCATTTGACAGAGTCCCGCCCTCATTATGTGCAAGTTCTACCATTATGGACGTTATTTTACTATACTTTGCCACAGCATTTGACAGAGTCCCACCCACCTTCTGTGCAAGTTCGACCATTATGGACGTTTTTTTACTATACTTTGCCACAGCATTTGACAGAGTCCCGCCCTCATTATGTGCAAGTTCGACCATTATGGACGTTTTTTTACTATACTTTGCCACATCATTTGACAGAGTCCCACCCACCTTCTGTGCAAGTTGGACCATAATGAATATGAAGTAAGAATAAACATCAAAAGCCCAACAAAGTCTTGAAGAACAGGCCCCAACCCCCGAGGCATCTCAGGTAGAAATCTCAACTCAAAGTGAGTCAGAAATATACATGTAGATAGATCTGAAGTTCCAGCTTTTGAAATGATGCTGTATACAAATAAACCCAGAATGTAATTTCTGTATAGTGATGCCAATTTCCAGTCGAGCCTTGCATTGAAATTAACATAAAGATACATGGCAATATTTGAGATGAGATCTTGCTCAGATTGAGTTTCTATGGGAGATCGGGACCTGGAACGAACAATACAGTCCTTGAGGGAGCTACATCTGGAACTGGAACAGCAGGAAGAAGAAGAAGAAGAAGAAGAAGAAGAAGAAGAAGAAGCAGAAGCAGCAGCAGAAGAAACAGAAGCAGCAGCACATGGTCACGCCACAATTACATTTTATGTTTACAGTAACACTTCAGGTATCGGTCACTTAGTATATGTATTTCATGCAGACACAAAGGTCGTGGATTAGGATTTATAATTAGGTTAATAAACGTATATTATTTTTCAGTATCCAGTGTTTCATACCCAATATCACCGTAACTTCATTAATGAACTGTCTTTCGGAAGAGACAAAAACACCAAGAACCCGTGCGTTTTAAATACTATCGCAAATACTAATGTTGTTAAAATATTAAAATATAGTCACCCTTTGTATACATATAGGTGGAATCTGGACCGTAACAATAACACATTTTATGATTTACATTTAATTTTCAATTTTATTGACGATACATATCATTTTATCAAATCATATACACTGCTAGCTACAAGAACAAGGTAGATATATTTACAATATTTACAATATTTACATATTAATATCATATTTCCTAACTTACTTATCATTCAATGTCCGTCATTATCATCGTGGAAACAAACTCTGCTATATTCATAAACAAAAAATGTACACACGTAATGTTCATCTTCCTATACCTGCAATAGCTAAACCTTACCTCTCCCTAGCCCTTTCTTTCTTTCTTTCTGCCGTTTTTGTCAAACCCCTTGCGGGGACGTAGACAATTCTCAAATCGTAAAAGTTCGACCACTTCCGTTTGTCTCCGGTAGATATACCTATTGTATAGGTTTTATAATACACCAATGTGATTCGGAACAGACGCTAAGCCTCACTTGCAATGCACGAAGGCCGATGAGACCAGAATGCTTAAACCTGCAACTTAACTGGCTTAACCACTAGTATAGCACAAGAGCATCAAATTCACTGTCTCAACAACCCCAACGTAACAAATATTGGACACATACATAAGTGTACTTAAATCACATTGGCACAAAACATATACTTAGTACCAACGTTTGAGATTAATGCATGATCTTAACTATAATAATATTGTGAAGGCTCACTAATAATTTGAAACAAGAACTATTGTCAATATACACTTACGCACACTCCCAATGCAACACCTCATGATATTTTTCATGATTTCTCGACTATAAGTAAACGGATCTGGTTCAAAATTTAGCTGTGAATAAACAAATACTCGTTGAATGTCTTCCATATTTTTGAGTTAATAAGTTCATTGAAAGATAAAAACAAAACGAAATAATGAGCGTCACTGTAAAATGATTAGTCACAAAAATGACGACATGTGAAAATACTGCATGATGGAGCTTTGGGTCCCAAAGCAAGTAAATCACAAGCAATACTGCATAATAACAACATACAAAATATACCACTATCATCAAAGTTTTCGAATTTCAATATTATTTTTAATTAGTTGAAATGAGATGTGTAATACACAGTATGCTACCAATGAGATGACCACCAACCCTACAAAACCTGCAAAAACAGTCATCCTTTAGTGACATTTGAACGCAACCCAAACATTGATCAGGAAATATGATTTATCGATGTTGCAGAAGTATAACTATATCACAAAATGCATGGACAGACATTCAAGATGCTACGAAACATTAATTGTAATATCATTATTCGATTATTTTACTGTGATGAACCTTTTAGTAAAGAATAACCCCGGTTTTCACCATTTTTCATGTCTTATTTCTGTGTCTTTTCAATTTACAGTGATGTTGATTTTTAGAAATTATTATTAACTTGTCATGGTTTGATTTTAATACAAAATCACAATGACATCAATAAGATATGTATGTGTGCAAATCTTAAATTTGTATCAAATCCCTATATAAACAACTGAGCAATTTTGAAAAATATAGGTGTTGCGTTAGGAGTGTGCGTAAGTGCACAGGGTGCATTTTTGATGATCCTGGTCAAAAGCATTCTCTCATATTGATCAGAATCCGTTTGCCATGTTATTTGTTACATCAGTCATCAATATAGGTCACCTGTGTGTCAAGAAAAATCCATGACGTTCGAAGATCTTGTCCGAACGTAGTCAAACAATCTCGACCTAGTGACTACGCGTCACAAAGGAAGAAAACCACCGGAGACCGAAATCTTGTCTAGTCCGAACGCAACTGATATACATGTTATATGGTTTCACATTCACAGATGACTTTTACTTATTTTCATTGCAAAAAAGAAGAATATTGAACCTGCCACATCCCGACGGGTTGAGTCAACTGTTGTAGGGTCGTACTTATTTAAAAGCTTTATTTGCTGCTCAAATGAGTCAGTCCATGATTGCAATGGTCCATTGATGGATTTACTGCATATTGGACATTTCTTCATAGCAGGTGTACACTGAGGACAGCATATCATGTGACCACATGGCAGAAAGACGACGCCTGATGGGTAATAATATCGCACAACGCATACTTTGCAATGGTTGTTTTCCTTCAGTCGTTCATTCTCCTCTCGCAGTAACTCTAGATATTCTGTAAATAAAGGTACATGTTAAAGATTAATAATGACTTCTCCACGGAAGGGAAACTAAAAGTCGTATCATCACCCCCCCCCACCATCATCACCCCCACCTCCCCCAAAACCATTTGTGTTTATAATATATTATGTAATATTTTTTTTTATTTATCCTCGCCACCGGATGATCCATAATTACGAGCGAGTCCACCAGAACAGGTTAGTCGTTTCAGTTTGTTGGGGATATTGCATGATACAGGAGATGCACCAGTTCCAAAAGTATCCCTGGTTCTTTTCTAAAAGTTTATCCTTTTCTAAAATTTGATCTGGCAGGAATGGGATCGAACCAACAACATTCAGGGGCTTTATTCACCAACGTTGTAAGTCTTAAACACAGACTTAGACTTAACATTATCAAATGTTCTATTCGCTCTCATGTTGTTGTAAATGTACGAATTTTCATATAAATTGGGTATACATGTTCAGCGGATAACAACAAATAGTCAGATTAAATTTCACTGGGTTAAGTCTAATTTCAAAGAAATGGCAGTGATTATGAATAATGCCAATTTTAAGTCTAAGTCTGAGTTTTAGACTTACAACGTTGGTGAATAAGGCCCCAGGTCAGCAGTCAGTAGACTGAAACCCTTACTACTACTGACTAGACTGTTTGTCCGCCTCCCATAAAGGTACCATAGTTCATGTAAGCCTATATACTTGCCTCTACACACTGTGCATAATGTTTCGTAAATAAAAATGTATATACTAAAGAGAAGCTCATATACTGGATATGATTACTAGAATGAAACGATTAATAATAATAATAATAATAATAATAATAATAATAATAATAATAATAATAATAATAATAATAATAATAATAATAATAATAAATAATAATAAGGTCTTTATTTTCAGTGGATAATAAAATTGGTAAACCAATTTTCATCATGGTCCACAATTAATTGTACTAGACTTATTACAATTGTAGACCCGACAATACCGTAGTTCTCAGTGAGAAGGAACAATGCATGAAATTAAAAACATACCTGATGACGAGGAGTCGGACTGTATGGTACTGTCGGCAACGCTGCAGTCGTTGTATGCTTCAGGATTTTCTTCCATGTCGAACAGAATCTCACATAAATCAACACCTTTGAAGTTACAATGACCTGAAATAATAATTTATCAAATAATGATTCATTTTCAGGATGAAGTCCTGGATGTATCGCCACATCGTTATAGTTTTATAGTTCAAGTTTATCGGTTTTATGTACTTGTATTGCATATTGACATATGCTGGCGATGCTGTTCTGTTGGATTGTTTTAGTTCCCATTATTAATTCAAACAGTGCTCTTCACAGATAACTTTATTATTCAAAGAGTAAAAAATTGGAAAATGTATGTGTTTTTTTCTCGAAATTTAAATCATCTTTTGGACAAAAATAAATTTTACAATTATTTTTTTTCGTTTTACTCTTTTTTCATGATACAGCTACCTGTGGTTCTCTCTGATAATTGAGATAACCAATCTACATATTCTCTCCTTTACTTCTGTGATTAATTGATACACACACCCTAGCTATGACTTACCACTGTGTGTAGTGGAGGACGTAGTCAAATTATTGATCGTTGTAAGTCCAGTCATTCTAGAGCAAAAATAGGCTTATAACCTCTAACAAATTGAGAAATAAATAAATTTTAATGTTGACTGTTTTGCCCTCGGGAAACATCTGCAAATAACATATCAAAAGTCTAGAAAAAATTAGAAAAGAAAAAATGCCGAAAAATTAGTACATCTAAGGGCACTATTGTAAACACAAAAACTGCTTTTATGAGCGCGTTTATTTTAATTTCCAGTTATTATTCTAATTATTTGTGTCTTACTTTTAAGTGCTTTTGTGGGATGACGTCTAAAACAGACTTTATCTTGCTGATAACTTTATACCGATCTTGTCAACTGTAAGCGGCCCCATGTTTACTTCTAGCTCATCACAGATTTCACCAGACTGTAAGTGGACATTTAGAACATCACCAAGTCGTCAATCCGTCGCTCTAGTTTACACCATCTACGAGTACATGGAAAGTTTTTTTTTCTCCAAAAGTATGTGAACAAATGTTACGGTGTTTCAAGAATATAAAAAAATATTTCATAATGATTATTAAATTACTTACGATTTCGTGCTATGAAGACGTCGATTGCTTTCTGGACCATTTCTTGTAGATAACCCATTTGTATGCAACTCAGAGCTGCTGGGCTTTCGATATGTTTGTTTATATACATGTTTTCACAACCCACCTGCAAAATAGAAAATTCAAAGATTGGATACACTTAAGTTGACAATCACACTACCACAGGCCTTAGAAATTATATAACAAAAACACATTTTACATCCCCAAATTTTCACTCGTTCATTAGATAAAGAATATATACTATTTAATGGATGAAAAATTGGGGAAGTAAAAATTGTAACATTAAAAATCAGGTTCACCACTCGTCAAAAATATTTGTTTTTCAAATTATATTTCAAGAATTCAAAAGTGTGTAAAATGACTTTTGTGTCGTGTATTCGATGTACGAAATGTAAGTTATTGTTTATATGCCATGCAATACGTGATGCTACATAAATACCATCTTCTCATTTTGGCTCGTGGTGCACTGCAAACCACTTGATATCACTGCGGTATAACGTACACCGGATATTGCTAGTAAAGTGAGTAATATTATTCAATTGGAGGAGACCAGGGTAAGTTTAAATACGATTTTTTCCAAATTAGTGACTACTTATGCGTATCTGAATTGAGTTTTAACTTCTTCGGGCATTTTTGTAACTTTATAGCACAGATATTTATCGGAAGGTTCAAATGGTCCAGTATTATGCCGATACTCACTCGCAAATATTGACAGCAGTACTGTACACGCTTCTGGAATGACTGTATTACCAAAATGTAGATTTTCTGAACTGGCCATTTTGTTTATATTGAACCCAAAACTGTTGTGACCAAATTTCATAAACATTGATCGAAAAACAACGAAGATACAAATCAAAATAGATTCAAGCAGGTGTACAGAGTATTGCTGTTTAGTGTACAGAGTATTGCACATTAGCTCGACGTTAGTGTACGGAATATTGCTTATTAACATGAGCAAATAAAGAATGTAATTAGACAGTTTTATCGTATTATTACGTATGTTCGTCAATAAGGTCATGTCTTATTAGCTGTATGATATAATAAGAATACTGTTATGATAATATTAACATATTTCAATCTGTCAGGCAGATGAATGCAATGAACAAAATAGAATGCTGATTTTCATACATTAAGTGTTCTTATGACTAGAACAAAGTGATATTTATCTTGGATTGATATAATTCGTTGAGAGTCATGCTAACGATCAAATGGCAAATACGGACATCACTAATACTATTCAAGAAAATATTTTCTGCTATCTTTAAGGCTTATCAATTTGATATTAAAGTTTCAGTAAAACACAACATTCTCATTTGAAGCAAATGCATGGACTTAACTTAAGCATGAAATGGTTGTATAATCATGGGCCAGATAATGACAAAGCAATCTAGGTTTTGGATATTTTAATGTGACAATATGTTGTACCGGGTATATTTAATTACAAATGGAAATTCTACCATTTTCTGAAGACAAGACTCCTAAAACAATTCCAATAATACATCTACTTTAACGTGAGAAATCTTAATGTCATGGTTAAAATGTTAAAATCTAAACACCAACTTAACAAGTTAACAGAAAAGAACGTTTAAGGTTTGTGTGGTATTTTGTATTATGTTGTCACAAAAGCACTAACAGAAAATATTGATATGTAGGTGACAAAGCATGTTTGCCTGACTACAGACCTTTTCTCAAGGGGATCTTGCATTTTCTTCCCAGCAGAGGTTAGACAACTAAACCCTGTAGAATTGGTGTACATTTCTAATATCACAACATGTAAAATTCAGAAGATAGGGTTCTTGGAGATAGGGTTAGCTTGTTACATTAATTGTTTCATGTAGTACATACAATCCAAACTTAAAAGGTACAGATCTATACAATAACAAGTTATTTTTACCAAACAAACACTGATTATACCTTGCATTTATTCAAGTTGTGTGACAATTAGTCACTGCACTTAAAAGCAATACTCCGTACACGATACAGCAATACTCCGTACACCAGTGAGCAACTATATAGCAATACTCTGTACACTAACACCTGTATTTATTCTCACAATGCACCGCTATTTGCTATTAGTTTCGAATACTACATTTACAATACAATCTTTGTAACAGGAATGACAATTCGCTCGATTCAAGTTGTCTGTTTTAACGAAGAATATAAACAAAAACATCTTATTTTGACAGATCGAGCTTACTTTTTGCGTGAGTAACGATACGAGTTTGGTCTTTAAATCACACTTTTAAGAAATTCCTGGCAATTAACCGGTTGCACGGACTAGGAAAATTTATGGACGAGATACGTTTGTATAAAATATGTATGAAATACACGCAGAAAGACTAAAATCGTCTCTGAACTTACCCTTGCCAACACTAGAATGTCGCGAAAATTTACAATTTTACTCATATTGCTAGCAATATCCGGTGTACGTTATACCACAGTGCTCATGCTACTTGTTGATCAAGTGTAAAGACAATACATTGACTGCTACCCTAGATGTAAAATATCAGTTTCTTAGCCTAGTTTGAAAGGCAAATTGGTCTAAAAAAGACGGAAAATGCAGCCCCTTGAACCCCAATGTATTTTAATTCAAAACAATTTGGTTTTTATTTCTTTCCCATTGTTTACTTGTTTAGTTACTGTAGTTTCAGGAATTATTATGATTGTTGCCGTCTGATAAACAAATATTCAATATTTTAACCAATCATAATTTTACATCTGTCAAAAAGTGTTTACTTATTTTTGGTAGGCACGGTAGGTACATCCTAGAGACTTGCGAATAACCTTAAAGACACGGCGAATACATCTCTGCAAAACATACGTTATTTTACAGGAATACATTAAAACGCATACATGTATATGTATCCACAAGATCATGGATAAAGCAAAAAGACCTTTACACAACGCCGTAACATCCATTTTTTCTAGTTTTGATTTCCGTTGTCCGTTGCCTCCACGTTTACGAATCACCCGAAAGTATAAGTTATTGGTCGGACAGCCATAGTGCAGCTTCACCGAGTCAAATCGAGCGGGTACGCTGAAATGAATTACATGTACGTTCGATTTTCAATATCTAATGACGTTTTACTCACAGGTAACAGTAGGTTATCGTTGAAAAAGAAATAAAAATAATTAGATTGATTTTTTTTTCAATTTCGATTGCTTTTATTTCTTTTTTCAACGATACTGTTACCTGTGGTTTTTGCCAAGAAAGTTTTTCGTCAGAAAAACATTGGCAGTTTGTCACAGCTGGCAAGGTTAGAGATCGAATTTCAAAATAGCTATTTCTTTTACCCGGTATGAATCGCGTTAAACGACTTTTCAGTTCCGTCAGAGAATTGCTCTGTTGTCATATGGCTCTGACGGAACGGAAAACCGACGTAACGCTCTGACGGAACTCAGGATACATGACATTTGAGTTCCGTCCAATCGTTACATCAGTTTCGAGTTCCGTCAGAGCTATATGAAATCAGAACAATTCTCTGACGGAACTGATAAATCGTGTAACACGATTCATACCGTGTTTTAATTCGTTATGTTGTTTTACGATACAAACAATGTATTTTTTAAAACCTTAGATATTCATACCATTGATATAAAGGTCTCGGTTCCGCACGTTTTTCATTTTCACTTACTTATTTCGTCCGTTGTCATGGTTGTTATGTTCCGAAATTACTACAATTACTCGTACGTGTATTCGGTGGTTGACATAGTCGAAGCCATAAACACACTTTTCTGTCTTTACTCCATTCATCAAAACCCCCTTTTTTAAAAATGTTATGCATGTCATTCTCCGTCAGACCTGCGACAAGCACAGGAACCTGATATTTATATAAATGGCCCAATATATAAATAGCTGGTCCCTGTGGACTATGCTTGTTTCATTCATTTATTCATGTGGTAAAATTTATGAAAAATAACGCTTTAGTCCAGACACAAATCCCCCCCCCCCGCCCTCTGTAAGTTGATACGACACAACTTTCCTTCCTTGACCCGCCACCTTTCCCAAACACTGAAAAAACACTGATTATCATATACAAATGTATATAAACAATTAGTAGGGCATAATTTCAACCCGGAAGTAGTACTGTTATACATTTGTATCATCAAAAAGAAATGATAACGAAGCTAAAGTGATAACTCGTTCAGCATCAAAAGAAATTTAAGACTTATGCAGAAAAGGGAAAGAACATGCTAGCTACATGTAGTAATATAAAAAAGAAACTAAACAGTTCAGACTGTTCTTTCATCGGTAATTTAAACAGCATATTTTGTATGTAGCCACCTCTCAATTAATGTCAATTTTTACCTCAAAGTAACAGGCGTCTACTCGTATCTAGCCCCTTTATATCCCAACCACACAATACTAGGACGTCAACTAAATCTATATTTTAAAATATTAAACTTTACACTATCAATGTGTCGCTACTACTAGCATGAATCTATGAATGGATGAATGAATGAGCCTCATTTAAATGCAGTGTTTACAACCGCTTTTATAATATACGAATTTTATTTTTAGACTATAACGTAATGTTCTTCGAATTACTAAAATAGTTATATCTGTAATTAGTCTGGTTCCCGGTACTTTTAAAAATCTTTCATTGCATAACAGTGTAAGATTTAGGACAGGGTTCCAGAATATATCTAGACTATAATAAGATCGCTTAACTAGAACGTTCTATAAATTTCTATTCAAGGTTAGAAACCACCAAATAGATTTGCTCTATAGCTCAATGTAAATTGGCCATAGTAGGCCCCAATTTTCAACTTTTTTTAGTCTATGGCCACCTGGACCACATATATCATTGTAAAGAGGGGCAGTTAAGCTTCAAAATAATGCAATAAAAAAGGGGGTCATGTATCTTCTAAGAAAGTTTTTGTCCTTCAAACACGGTCTATCCGTTTTTACGCACGTCCGGATTTATAAGTTCTGGGTTTTACCCTAGTCTACTTTCTATCTATCTATGTATACTGCATCACCCCCTCGCGGAGATTATGTGCAGGCAATTGAATGCACGCCAAGTGGTGTGAGTAAAGTAAAAAGTTAAAAGTAAAAGAGAATAGGAGTGAAATACAAAGTTAAAAGTTCGAAGGAACAGTGATAGCTAGTAAAAGGTAAAAGTATGGTTATTAAAATATAAGGTACTGCGAATTATGGCATAGTGTGGGGAATAGTACACACTGCCTCCTTGAAGTTTTCTAAGGTAGGCAGCATGACTATGTTGGACGGTAACCTGTTCCATTGTATGACTGCAAGCGGGAAGAAGGAATATTTATAGTAATCTACTCGGCAGTGTATTTGTCTGAATGCGAGGGGGTGATGGGTCCTGGATGTTCTGGCAGGGTGTGTGATATATGGTGGCATATGTATGGCTACAAGCCCGTGGACGATCTTGTAGAACAAGCACAGGCGAGCATCACTTCGCCTGTCTTGTAGGGATCTCCAACGAAGCTTCTCTAGCATACCAGTTACACTGGAGTAGTATGAGTAGTCGCTACATACCCACCTAGCAGCCCGCCTTTGGATCATCTCAACCCTGTCTATGAGGTCCTTGGTGTACGGGCTCCAGACAGGGGATGAATATTCGATGACTGGGCGTACTAGGGCTTTGTATGCTATTTGCCGTACACTGGGGTTCTGTGTACGTATATTTCGCTTCAGAAACCCCAGCGTACGGTTGGCTGATGTTGTTGCCCGGTCTATGTGATGTGTCCAGGTCAGGTCGCTGCTGATGTCAACCCCGAGGTACTTGGCACATGTCGCATTCTCCAGGGTTTGGCCATGTAGGGTGTATGTGGATGGGACTGGATGTTTTGAGCGTGTCACCTGTATAACAGTGCACTTTTGTGGGTTGAAGTCCATGTCCCATAATGCTTCCCATTCCTGGAGTCTGTTTAGGTCATCCTGCAGGAGCTTTGCATCCTGCAGATTTGATACTGCCAAGTACACCGCGGTATCATCAGCAAACAGCCTGACCTTGGATTTGATGTCATCGGGTAAGTCGTTTATATATATAAGGAAAAGTATGGGCCCGAGTACTGATCCCTGTGGTACTCCAGATGTGACAGGTACACTGTCTGAAGTATCATTTTCAAGCACGACTTGTTGAGACCTGTTGGACAAGAATGCTCGGATCCATTGTAGTGTTTGACCCCTGATGCCATACTGATGGAGTTTAAATATAAGTTTCTCATGGTTAACTTTCACTTTGGTATCAAGAACAAAATAGCGGAATAATACAAATATTACAGTTTTACTACACCACATGCATATTTACCAACCATTTAAACTCAATTTCATCATTCAACTGCACATTTGTCAAGAAATATCTCCATTTACAGGCAAACCAAAGTTTTTTTAAGGACTACTTGAGTGTATCACCACTTGGTCCGCGGAGGCATTTAGTGGTTCTTTACCTTAAGGCAAAAGGAGTGTTTAACCGCCTACTGAATAACGACTCATTTGGAACTCAATCATTCGTGAGCAAGAATCACATGGTATTGAGCATATGTTAGGCAATACATAACTTTATTACTTCATTATTTGAGTTTTAACTTATGACATTTGTTGTAGCCTAACATAAAATCCAATTCTCGTGTGTGAATCAGAAATGTAATATAATGTCTAGGCTGATTCATTATCATTTGACACATGTTAGCGTCACTCACAAATGCCTGCATGGAACAACGTTTTCACTGGCCGTTTTTAATAAGTCTCACTCAGCAATTCATCTGTCACAAAAATTACCAATGTTTTCTTTTCTCAAAATAATGCAACGCTTCAAGGTAAATAATTTCTGTGTAGCTTTGTCTTTGGTGTTAGCAATGGTCGCAAAACCAAGCTGAAACGTCATGTGTTTGATTCATAACTGGCCTTCCCTTCCTGGGATCATCTGCAGCACTATCACGGACACAGGTAACAGTATCGTTGAAAAGGAAATAGAAAAAAAAATTGAAAAAATAATTTTTTCTCGAAATTTAGGTATTATATAATACCTAAATTTCGAGAATTTTTTTTATTTTTTTTTTTTTTAAATTTCTTTTTCAACGATACTGTTACCTGTGATCACGGACCGTAGGCCTAACAAGGAAGCGTTTATACTACCATGACCATTCATGTTACTACCTTCTCAGTTCTCAACCATTCTAATGCTTCAGCTTAATTTTTTTCTGATGAAATACACAAAGTAACAAGTTAAATAGTTCCTGCGGCCAATTGTTTTACAGACCAGTATTGTGAGAGACATTTTTTTTAAATTTTAAAAACTAGAACTTTTTAAAGTGTTAATAAGGCTTGATATAAAGGTATGAGGAAATCGGACAGGGGAGGCAGCACACTTTACCAGCTGAGCAAAGACTCGCATCAGTAACAACACGACACGTGTACAATGAGCAATGCACACACGTGAGCCAAAGAAACAATTAAAAGTCCAAGTCCCAGCCGAAAAATGCGGAATTTTACAAACCTCTCTGAGTAGGCTTATGTGTGTTTGGGTATATTTACCTAGTATAATTTACCGAAAAATGGTGCTATTTTCATTATTAGTTATTCAAATGCGTAATATAGCTTATTTACGACAAATAGTTTATTAAATACAAGTATTTGGGTAAAAAAACCGTTCATACTTTGTATATTTGATATCGGCGCCCGTAGTCAGAAAGTAAAATAAAGCGATTCTCACGACGTGCAAATATTATGGACAAACGCCTGGTTCGAAATGATTCTGGGCCGAGTCTTGCCGAAAAACTTGCTAGTTTACGTTTGTTTAGTAATCACTGGTCATTAAAATGCGTAATATAGTTAATTAACCCCATATTGTTAGTTAAATACAAGTATTTGGGTAAAAACGTACTATTTGGGTAACATTTGGGTAAGATTTGGGTGTTTAATGCCGACGCGTGCTGACCTAGTTAACGTAGATCTAGGAGAGGTAATCCAGACTGCAGGTGCACGCCAAAACACATATCGAAACACATTTTTTTCTTATTTTTAATTACTTAAAGGGGTAAAAGAAATAATTATAGTTATTAACTTACATTACTTTATTTTAAATAAAAAATAAAATAATAGTGATTTAGTCTGGTTTACGACATTCGCACAAAGTGCTTCATTTTTTTGGATTTAGTTTTGAACGCGTGAACCAGACTAACGAAAGGTCAAGTGCGCGTTGAAACACATTTCTAAACACATTTTTTTCTTATTAATTATTACTTAAAGGGGTAAATTATGGTTAATACTTTATTTTAAAATAAAATAGATCTATACGAATCTAAATAAAAAAAATGGTATTAGTCTGGTTCACGACATTCTTAAAAAATGCTGATTTTTTTGGATTTTTTTTTTTGAAATGGTCAGAACAGAACAGGTCACGTGCCCCTACATGGAAAATTTTCTTGTTGCATACAAATATAACCTGCGGCTCAAGTTAATCAAATTCCAATGAACTTCTGAAATTTTAACTGGTGATTCTAATACGGCGACAAAAATGTCGCAACATCATTGGTAGAATATTGAAACGTCTCGGACAATATCTTGTCTGTGCATATACAAAACTATAATTATATATAATACTGTAACGCTTGTAAGAGAACATTTTTGATAGTGCTGTATCTATTACAAAATTACTGTTAACTTAGTTTGCACACGTTGATAATACATTTTGGCCAGTCTCCAGGAAACCCTGAGCACTATTTTCGACAAGAATAATAATTTTGAAATGTTTCAGGCATAGTTTTAAAGAAAAATGCCAATGAAGCAAAATATAAAAGAAATTGTGCTTTGAGGAAGTTATCGTTGTTTTTGTAAATAAAAGTCCAGATTCAGAGTTTTTTTACTGACATCATGAACATCATTCAAACGCTATTTGACGTTAATGTAACAAGTTTTCATTATCAATCCCTGTCATTAACAAGTTTTCATTATCAATCCCTGTCATTAACTAAACAAAAGAGCATCAAGTTTTAGAATTATGCTTCAATTTTCAAAATATGTATCAAAATCAAAATTGTTTGCATTCAAATCACGATTTTTACTGTTTTAAACAACTTTTAAAACTCTTCGTTTTTGTCTATCAGGAAACTTTTTCAGAATTGGTCACCATAGCAATGATAAGTGTGTGATTTCAACATAACTCTGAAGAAAATTTAACCAAATGTCCTGCACTACTGTTTATGGGTAAAAGTTTGAACGTAAAACACTTAAAGTAGAATAATTTGATGGCATAGGTACACGGTGTCATCGATTTAATAAACTTGCATGCACTGTGTGTCTGTGTTGATGTGTAGTTCAACTATTATTATTGTTTTATTTTTTTCTTATTTTTTGGAGTATTTGTTACACATTGTTTCATATCGTAATTCCATAATGTCAAAATATCAGGTTTTCCTGGAGAACGGCTCATTTCTTGTAGCATGGTCTGACAAAGTTGTTATAAATCATCAGCCCATCCAAGAAATCTGGTTGAGTTTGGCTGCATTTGTGTGAAAGTTTCCGTCAATATCCCAAACACATGGTAGAACTGGAGTAGGTGCAATCTTTTCATTATTGGTAGTATCCACCACAAATAACTGTATCATTGATAATGATAAAAAATGCATTTATTTTTAATTTTTCTTACTTATAGAAAAATATGTATTTTACCGAAAAATTCTTTTTTGGTTTTAGTCTTTATCAATGATGCACAGTTACCCGTGGTCTCCACAGGAGTGATATACCGTAAAATCATTTAATTTTTAATTTCGTTAGGACGAAATTTCGTGGTTTTGGTAAAAAAGACAATTTCATTGGGACTTGAATTCGTGGATTTTGCATTGCAGGTAATACAAGGGTCAAAACTAGTGTTCGTTGGGGTTGAAGGTGAACCACGAAATCCACAAAATTTAATCACCCATGAAAATTAATGATTTTACAGTACTGTTAGGATTAACGGGTACCTGTGGAATATGTCATCAGATAATCCTCGTACATCAGTTGTTAGTCAAGTCCTCAGTCCCATAAATGACATTACATGATTCAAACTGAGGAAAACACTGCAGAATGAGATTGTCAGCAGGAGTGGTGGTAATAGATATTGATCTTATTTAATTAAATAATAAGGATAGCCAAT
Organism: Spisula subtruncata; assembly: GCA_963678985.1. Classification (NCBI taxonomy): domain Eukaryota; kingdom Metazoa; phylum Mollusca; class Bivalvia; order Venerida; family Mactridae; genus Spisula; species Spisula subtruncata. Next base: position 51,396,674 of record OY787664.1, on the reverse strand, counting down.
AACAGCGCCTGTTAGTCACAAAGAATTTAACATGGTGTGATCTGATTGGTTGTCATTAAGTCAAGTAAGATCAATATTGGATACAATCCCAGATCAACAAAACACAAAAACAATACAAATGTATACAACAAGACAATACATGTACAAGGTTTTTTATTTTATTTTTAACAAACAAGTTTTTATCAAATTACTAGTAAATTTAAAATGGCTCTACAAGAACATAATGCATTACAATATTTATATGATATCATCGTTTGCTTAATTAGTTTACCATGGCATGCTAGGCCAGTACATGTACTAGATTTGCATCCTTGCCTGAACCCTTACCCCTACAGATCCCTAACCCTGTCACACTTGCAACCAACCCCTTCCTAGTAGAAATAACTTGGGATTTATGATAAGCCTATTCCAGGAACAAAATGCTTGGGGTCAGTTCTCAACATACTGGCTAAACAAGCTTTCAATAAACATATCACATTGCAACAAAGGATTTAGAAAAATCAAATTTTACAAAATGTCAAATCAAAGAGTTTTAAAAATACTTGGTACTTAATTAATAGTATTAAGTTTTATTAGTAAAATAAAAACAACAGGCAAGAATGCAAACTCTAGCGGCCTAAACATGCCGATTGGTTGTTTTACGATTGTTACAAACCTTAAGTTTCCCTCTTAAAATAGGTTTAAAGCCTTTGATTTTTTTTTAAATTAAATTATATGATTGCTTTATCATGAAATGTATCGAAAATAATGATTAAGATTATAAAATGTATGAATAAAGCTGATCATTATAATCATTGCTATATGAGAAGCATGGAAGTTTTCCATAAAATTATACTAATCTGTTTTGACCTACAAATGCACTGGTTTTGCAAGGTGTTTAATATATGCGAAGCATGGAAGTTTTCCATAAAATTATACTAATCTGTTTTGACCTAGAAATGCACAGTTTTTGCATGTGCCTAGCTCAAGTGACATACAGTAGCTATTAACTAAATATCATTATAAATAGCAGCATTACACCCTTACTACGAAACTAATCTAACTGTTACAGTGAAATAACAATATTATGTACATTAACTGTACATGTATCACATATGCAGACTAGTACATGTGTAATACATGTTCAGTACTTTAAATACACATGTGCTCACATATGTACACGAAATACATGTATAGTTAGACGAATTTGACTCGAACCTGACGTTTTGATTAACATAATTTAACAGTTAATATATATTGTCTGTATTTATAACATCGGTTGTATGTTTCCATAGTTAGGTAGTATCACAAAGACACTCGAGATGAAATACAAATTTACACAATTTGCTTGCGGAAATTGATACATGTATATTCAATACAAGAATCTTGTAATACATTCAGGCACAAAGGTCAGGATCAGGTCAAAATCGCCAAGCTATACATGGTAGTACTATGTCAAAAAACTCATTCTTACAACAGGACATCCATAAGAAATAAAAAAATATTTTATGGTACCTTGCAAGTTGCCATACTTAGTAAATTAATTTTGTTTTAAAATTATATTTTAGATGTTCAGAGTTCACTTGATATGAGACAAAAATTGCCATGATTTAAAACATTGTATTAACAAGAGGGCCATGATGGCCCTATATCGCTCACCTGATTATAAATGAAGCCCTGCACAATTTAGACTAACAAAGGTAGAGCGTAAATATAGAAACTGGTGACCCCCGGGGCGGGGTCAATTTTGACCTCAGGGGCATAATTTGAACAATCTTGGTAGGGGACCACAAGATGATGCTACATACCATATATCAAAGCTCTAGGCATTGTAGTTATAGAGAAGAAGATTTTTATATGTTTTCCCTATATAAGTCTATGTAAAACGGTGACCCCCGGGGCGGGGCCAATTTTGACCTCAGGGGCATAATATGAACAATCTTTGTAGGGGACACTAGATGATGCTACATACCAAATATCAAAGCTCTAGGCATTGTAGTTTTAGAGAAGAAGATTTTTATATGTTTTCCCTATATAAGTCTATGTAAAACGGTAACCCCTGGGGCGGGGCCAATTTTGACCTCAGGGGCATAATATGAACAATCTTGGTAGGGGACCACTAGATGATGCTACATACCAAATATCAAAGCTCTAGGCATTGTAGTTTTAGAGTAGAAGATTTTTATATGTTTTCCCTATATAAGTCTATGTAAAACGGTGACCCCCGGGGCGGGGCCAATTTTGACCCCAGGGGCATAATTTGAACAATCTTGGTAGGGGACCACTAGATGATGCTACATACCAAATATCAAAGCTCTAGGCATTGTAGTTTTAGAGAAGAAGATTTTTATATGTTTTCCCTATATAAGTCTATGCAAAACGGTGACCCCCGGGCCGGGGCCAATTTTGACCCCAGGGCCATAATTTGAGCAATCTTGGTAGGGGACCACTAGATGATGCTACATACCAAATATCAAAGCTGTAGGCATTGTAGTTTTAGAGGAGAAGATTTTTATATGTTTTCCCTATATAAGTCTATGTAAAACGGTGACCCCCGGGGCGGGGCCAATTTTGACCCCAGAGCCATAATTTGAACAATCTTGGTAGGGGACCACTAGATGATGCTACATACCAAATATCAAAGCTCTAGGCATTGTAGTTTTAGAGAAGAAGATTTTTATATGTTTTCCCTATATAAGTCTATGTAAAACGATTAGTAAGGTTGCATAAGACTATAATTACAGCTTAATAATTGTTTAATAGTTTGTAAACATACAATCACTGTAAACGATGATAATCCTTATATCCACATTCTGCATTTAATTTAAATTAAAGCCTCAAAGCTGCTAACAAGTACACATTTCGTAGTTCTACAACTAAAATAAAGTAAGAGAGACAACTGTTACATGATCACAACCAGTATAATTACAGAGTACACTCCCTTTGATAAAATGAAAAACAAGGTTTTTCTATTACTTGACCTAGTAGCCTTATTTTTGACCTCAGATGACCCAATATCGAACTTGACCTAGATTTTGTTAAGATGATCATTGTGACCAAGTTTCATAAAGATTAGGCCAAAATTGTGACCGCTAGAGAGGACACAACCCAATTGTTGACGGACAGACGGACGGACGGACGGACGAAGAGTGATCACAAAAGCTCACTCTGTCACTTTGTGACAGGTGAGCTAACAATGGTTTACTTAAACTTTCACTTAATCATTATTTTGTTTAGTATTTTTGAATTACTGAATTACAAAATTAATGTTCTGTTGTGTTGATTGGGAATGCAAGTGACTGCAAAGTGGTGTTACTTTGTGTGTGTAAGTGAAATGTTTCCTAAAGTGCGTTAGATAAGACATGTGCAAGCATGTGTTTAGTTATCAAACTACAAGTATATACATGGTGTACAAGTTTAGTTATATACATTATGTACAAGTTTAGTTATATACATTATGTACAAGGGTTTTTGAAAGACTTTCATTTTACATCGCATCATAATGTGCACTTCAGTTTGGCCATGCTTAATGATAAGGTACATTAACATAGTATATGTTAGACACGGCACCCATTTGTAGTAACATTTTCTTACATGTTATTTACAAAGACCTAAATCGCATGTTTTAGGTCATTGTTATTTACAAGAGGAAGTAATCGAAAAACACAAACTGTAAGAGTTAAGGGTTGTTGAAACTTTCAATTTTCCTATGTCCTCGAAATTAGTCTTCTTATGTAGTGAATATGTGAGTCAGACCATGGTTGTAACAGTGACCCCTTAAGGGAACTCCACCCAAAGGGGGGTTGGGGGGGGGGGGGTGATACACGAAAACTAAGATACAATAAATGTACAAAACTAAGAAATACAAAGCTGAGATACACTAAACTATCACAGATAACTTTTAGTATTTTAGTACAGAAACAATATTCTGGGGTAGGACAGTGAAACTAGAGGAACCAGTCACAATTATGATAATTATTTCCAAATCTGTTTGTTATATGGCATAAACTTATAAAGCACCATTTCCTTTCTATGATTGCTTTTTGAATAATTGAGTAGGATTGTGTATTGTTTCAATCGTAACTACTCGGGCATTTCCGTAACTGAGAAATACGCACTTTCGTTAGATAAACGCCGAGGAGTTCCGATTGGCATTTTTTGACACTACACTTTACAGCATTACTTAATTATTATTAGTTGGACGGGGGCTTAGAAAATGCAAATACTTTAAATATAGACATGTATAAAAATTGAGCTTAGGTAGACTAGAAAAACACTTCTCCCATTATTTTGACCAGATGATATTTACAATGATTTTATGAAATACATCATGTACATGGATATAGATGTATATAATAATAAATATACATGCATTATGTACTCCTCACTGACAGACAGGGCAAGGTGATTTTATAGAATAGACATATTCTGATCAAAAGTCAGAAGTGCCTTTGGTCGAAAATTTTCAATGTCTCCAGTAATTTCTTATCATTTTGGGTAATTCTATCATAATATGATATAGTATATACTGTATTAAAGTAGTAATACCCTATTGCAGTATAAATACAAATGTATATTATGTTTCCTAACAGAAACTGTAATATACATTCATTGCCTTGTAATTATTGAATAGGTAAATAGGAATAAAGCCTAGTAATTAGACTAGGCTTAGCAGGACTGAAAAATATTTCCTGAAATATTTCCTACTTCTTACAATTTCTATGGAAACAGGTTCCACATGCAGTACAATGTACATTCGAGATCAGTGTTAATTTAATGCTTAGCAACAATTATGACCATTCTGTAAAACAATTTAAAGATATATAAATTGTTCTACCCTTTTAAACTTTTATGTTTTTGTTGAATTTTTATGACTTTTATAGAGGTAATTCAGTATTGATGAGTCTGCGAAAAATTGGTTCACCGCATTTTTTTAAAAATGAGTGAATAAAACTTTTTACTTGATTTGATGAGTACTCATGTCGCTAATGGATATGCATGATATGATGTTCTCACAACTGTCTGGGAAGTAAGAACCAGTGCTAAAATCTATTACAGTACCTACAATGAATTCTACTAGTGGTGATTTAAGCCTAGGTGTCACTGGGCAATTTTCGCTTCGGCGATGTATTCCAGTTTTAAATAAAAGAGCTCTTTCAGCAGCATCCGAAACAGAGATTTCATAAATTTTCAGATGATTTCCCCGAGGCGTCTTGTATACAACGATGATCCTTTTCCTGATGTCTTTCAATGCTCTTTTATAAAATCGAGGCAAAGGCTCATTTCTAAAATCGAGGCAAAAATGCTCATTTCTAAAATCGAGGCAAATGCTCATTTCTAAAATCGAGGCAAAAATGCTCATTTCTAAAATCGAGGCAAATGCTCATTTCTAAAATCGAGGCAAAAATGCTCATTTCTAAAATCGAGGCAAATGCTCATTTCTAAAATCGAGGCAAAAATGCTCATTTATACAATAGAGGCAAAAAATGCTCATTTCTAAAATTGAGGCAAAAATGCTCATTTACAAAATCGAGGCAAAAATGCTCATTTACAAAATCGAGGCAAAAATGCTCATTTACAAAATCGAGGCAAAAATGCTCATTTACAAAATCGAGGCAAAAACGCTCACTTGGACCTAGGCTTTGTTCTACATGAAATTAAATCATGAATAATGACATCATATGAGCATTCATGATATATACAAATCATTTAGAGCATGACAGGCTTACAACATGTTGAGCGCTAAATGCAACACTGTCCTAACTAGTAACTTGCTCCTTCCAGTGAATAAACTTTGAGTTAGGACAGTTGTGCATTTAGCCCTCTTTATCAATATTGCTTGTACAGTTCAACAAATGTTGCCATGAAGTAGCAGATCAAATCCTTACCCACAAAACCTGGAACTGACTGTGCGCATATCTGGTACATCATGAGCATAAAGGATATGTTCATATCAGGTTACCCATGAATCGATTCTGGTATATAGGGCGGTTTCAGTAAACCGTGTGACCCGTAAAAAATGCATTATTCTCAAAGAATACACATTTGTTTCCCACCTCCCATGTGTGTTTGAAGAGTACAAGCAATATCAACTAAGTGCTCTCAGGCGAGAGTGACAATGATCGACAATGATCAAAAAAGATCGGAGATGATGTGGACGCAAACATTGCGTTGATTTTTCACCGTGAGCTCACTGCAAAGAAGGCTTTGATTTGTCCATTTATGGTTTTCCTGCAGATCGGGCATTTGAACATGGCAGGTGCACATTGAGGACAACAGATCATGTGACCACATGGTAGAAAGATAACATCTGCTCGCTTATCAACACAAACTTTACACAGTGTTGTTTCCTTCAAGCGTTCATTCTCTTCTTTAAGAATATTCAAATTTTCTGAAATTAAAAAAAATTAACAGGAATATATTAATGATTAAATCATGAAAATGTTACAACTGATACTTCAATGTTTGTGACAAATTTTTATACTTGTGGTTGTGCAGAGATTCAACTAGCTTCTGATTCTCAAGGTTCAATTTATTAGTTTCAACTAAATCTTACCATTTTACAGGCAAAATACCCATGATTTTAATTTTTAAGACAACATGACCATTCAAATTAAATATCTTTGGTCAAAATGTGGCTTTTTATTAAATTTCAAGGGTATAAACCCCTACTCCTGAGTCAAATGAAACCATTGTCAGTGGCCATCTGCATTATCAATTTATGATTAAGCAATTGCCTGCCTATTCTAAAACAGCAAAAAATATCTACTTCAACTTAGTACTCCCCAACATTCGATACTGAATATGGCTGAAATTAATTTTCGCAATATCGGATAATATCAATTATAAACACACCTATTTTGAAAAGTCACCTGCCAGATTCAATGTATATATTGACTGGCTGCTTAACAAAGGCTAGATAGGTAGGGTGATTTCATAAATACAAAAAATGTATTTGTGTTTCCCAAAAATGAGCTTATCGTGGTTATAACTATATATATCTTCACTCATTGAGATTGATTTTAACCTTCATACATGTAACTAGAAATTGGTTTCCCAGTGATGATTTAATGTACCCTGATAGGCGATACAGGTGATTCACCGTGATTGTATCATGATGTGGCACCTTTAAATAGTAGTATAGTTCAACCTCAATAATTAAACCACTGTTGGGACCCTTGAAAACTGGTCTCAATATGGAGGTGGTTTTCATATTGAGGTTCTGTCAAAAACAACAGTAAAACAATGAACATAGACCTGAACATTGTGGTCTTAATATTGAGGTGATCTTGTTATTAAGGTATTTTGTAAGTGAAGTTATAAGTTGTATGTAGTAGTGTAATAGTAATACAGTATATACATAGATCTGATGGTTGTAAAATATTAACCCTGATTAGAACAAAAACCTCTGCACAACAGCCAATATTTACAGCTCCCACAAAGTACAGTAAAACCTCGTTATCTCGAGGACTAATCGGGACAAGTCAAATGATCGAAATAAACCAGGAGCTCGACATAGCGGTGTGATATAAGTATACAACATATATTTAGCAAATTTGCATGGACATTGAAATTTTCTCGAAACAAGCCGGCTGCTCGTACTATTGATGCTCGTCTTAACCAAGTTTTACTGATAATTATCTTACCAGGTGTAGCCTCTTCCAGTATTTCACCATCAGCTTCCATTGAATCATCGTCCGGATTCTCCTCTAGATCAAAAAGTATCTGACAGATATCTGCACCTTTAAAATCACTGTGTCCTGCAAACAATGCACAACATCGGTAAAATCTGATTCATGACCTCATGATATTCACTATAAAACATCCACTACTAAACGACTTATTACAAACAGTGGCAGATTAACCTATATAGATAAGTATAACCAGTTCTAACACGTCTTTGAATATAGGATCTCAAACAACATGCCCGATTCACCAAAACTGAATCATCAAATCATAATCCATGATATTTTTTTCAGGACCATAAAGAGAGAGACCACCTTATCAAATTTGGTGATTTTAATATCCAATGTAGCTAATATGCTACCTAAAGGAGTCATTGACACAGGTACAAGTTGAACAGTACAACAGACACTGTTTACCGGCTGTGAAGAAATTTATTAACAGCATTAAGTACTAGTACATTTGCATCACATACAACTACTTACAGTCTCATTCAACCAGAACATTTTTTCGTCTGAAATATCTGGAAACTTGGCTAACCACTGATGTATGATAATGGAGTCTATTAATTACATTTCTTTTTTGTACTTACTGTTTGTTGAGATAAAGATTTGTACAGCTTTCTGGACCATGTCTTTAGAATAACCCATCTCAATACAGCTCAAACAAGCAGGCATGTCCAGATAACCTATCTCATGTATGTTATTATCAGCAACATTCTGTAAACATACAAATATCAAAATATTCTCATACTTAATATTTTCTGTCTTCATGCTCATATTATAATGCACCCAGGATAATGAGATATTTAATGAGATATTTACAAACAAAATGAGATATTTACAAACAAAATGCGATATTTACAAACATAATGCGATATTCACAAGCGTGAGTTGATTTCGTCAACTGCTGCATGAATTGATTATCAGTTCTACAAAGATACTTTTAAAGTGAATAGATATAGTCGTTTTGTACTTGAAACATCATAGAAATTTCTGCTCTCAGAATGTCAGAAATTTATAACATTTGACATATGGAAATATCTTCTGTATTCAACTTATACATTGAATATACCTGTAACCATTAACGTCCGAAATACATACCGAAAAATCGCCATCTTCCTCCAGATTTTCACCACGTCTGACTTTATCAATGAAAGTTTGTCCTTTAACCAATAGAAGATGTGGACATTTTGGGTACCATTTAGCGTGCTCTATCATTGGGTTGTCTCCCTCTTCCCAATTTCTTAATCCTCCACCACAATGATAACATCGACAACTGTCTCCAACACCTGAAATTGACAAAAATATTCATATTACAAAAAAGCGATTAAAAAATAAAAGTCCATAAATTTACTAGTTCATTTGTAGCAATGTACATGAAGGTCGGTATTAATCAGTCAGTAAAATGTTATGTTTCCATTAGTCAAGTCATTTTTTCTAGGTCAAGTCAAATCTGGCATAAAGTCATAGTCATACAACATATAAAATGTGTACATTTGATCGGACTATATATATTTTTAGACAATGTGTACAACGTCACTCTACATGCTCAAGATTGTTAATGTCTATTCCCAGCAAAAAAGAATTTAGGTACAATCATCAACAAGGTGCTGAAAATTGTACAATTTCTGTCAGTCCCAAAAGTAGATCTATGACAGTACATGTAACTTTGTAAGTGTTAACTATGAAGTCGAATATGTGCATGGCTTACAGTACTAAGTTAGCAACGTAAGTCAGGGCTTGACACTAACTATTTTTGGTCACTGGTCCCCCAGCAAAGAAACGTAAATTTGTAAATAAAACAGTTACTGGTCCTTCAAGATTTTCACTGATCCTTCTTGGTTTTCACTGGCCTCGGACCAGGGGACCAGTGTTAGTGTCGAGCCCTGTAAGTGTTCAAATAAGAAACCTTCTGGGTCGAACAGTGTTCTTCATATATCCAATTATCCATGGACTGGTAACGACTGGTAACGATTACTATGCATCCAGTATCCACCATCCTCAGTCTTCTTCTAAATTAACTTGTAATTGTTGTATGATCAGTCTATTGTGCTACAGTTCTTCATCTAGTGGACTGGTCCCTTTCACTGCTATGTCCGATTGTCGGCTGGGTGAAGACAATGTTCACATTAGATACGCATTCAGCTGAATCAAAACAAGGAAATTCAGCCAAAGTCCAGGATGACATTTTGTAATCATGTTGTCTCCAGCTTAGTGATAATGAGTTAATGACCCAGCGATGATATTATTTTGATGATGATCCATTTTCAAAGTTCAACTGTTGATGAAATCAAAACAGCAAAGAGTACTTTACTTGCAGCATGTATGTTTCCTAGAATCTTACTAATACTTTGTTGATGGGTGTACTTAATTCTCATAGACTTTAACCCTTTACTCAATGTGGATGTATACATTGAATATAACACTTAGCCTTTTCCTTTCAATGAAAAGAATTGACATTACGCCAGATCCGGATTGTTTGTCAAAGGCTGCTTGGCAAAGGGTTTCAGGTTAATCCATTGGACCATCTGATTATTATTCACCGTTAAAATTGATTTAAAGGGAATTGATTGATAATTGGCGTAATGCCAATTCCCAATTACTCAATTATATCACCAATGTCCTTTTAAATATCATTGTCCATTCCTAATGCTAGTGCCAATGCTATGTAATTGTATTTCCTTCCATCCTTTCTGCATACGGTAATTTAATTCATTCACCGAGTCTGTTGATATAAAAGTTTCTAACATGTGTAAGTACTGTAGATCTATGGTTTCAACTTTATATCCTCCTGGCCAACTAATATTACCTAGATAAATTCAATACAATGTACATGTACGTATCACAGAATCAATCAATTCATATTTCAGTGTTAATGTACACCTTCTAGATGTTTTAATTGGCAAACACTATCCTTGCAAATTCACAAATCTACACAAGTGACCTCAAAATTGTATGATTACGCCAAGTTATTTCTATCTATCTAACTATTTCTGAACTGTGCTGTGGACTTTTATTGTGGATCAATACTTAAACGTGTTACTATATATTTATATATATGTATAGTAGTTTAAGTATAGTACATTTCACTATTAAAATACTATGCTAATAACAAAGTTCTAAATTCATCTACTACAGTGGTTCTTTCAAAGTTAAATGTATAAACTATTTGTTTAACTTAGTCCAAGCTTCTTAGACGATGAATCGGATGATTATTCCATTTCAGGTATCCAGAACTATGTTTAACTGTGCCTACCTGTACTACTATACATATGTTGTTAACTACAAAGTACTTCAAAGCTGAACAGTACCAAATATACAGTACCTAATTTAAATCATGTTTCAGACACATAAATTTCCCACTCCCAGAGAATTATACTTTCATGAATGTCTCTTCCTTTCTTCAATTTTTTTTGTGACTGACTCTGATCTGCTGGTGACATTTCCTTGCCATGACTACACTAATAGAACCGCCCTATCGATAATTAATGAAAGTCGTATAAAACTCCAGTGCATTATGAAAGTTATGACTCACCTGTATACGTCAGTCCAGCTTCAACTAGTTCTTCTTTACCAACGGGCAAATAGTCCGGCCATGTCTCAAACGATTCCAATCTTTTCGAGTAAACTGCATATTGAGGATATTTCGGTTTTTCCACGCTTATTCCGAGAGCGTCCGGCGGAGGGCGAGCTGATTTTTGCTGCATGAATGTGCTCATCCTCTCTCGGTATTCACAGCAAATTTGAAAATCTTACGAGTCGACAGCAACGGACTTAGAACTGCGCTACTGTTTGACAGTTCTAAATTTACACACAGAAAAACCCAACGCGTTCTAAAAATAGCATTCTAAAAATAACACTCACGGGAAATCCGATACGGAAATAGATAGTTTTCTGACCGGTGTGTCTAACGACATATTTATCAAAGACAAGATCTACCATATCAACAAAACTTGAAGTTTGACAAGCATATAACAAGTGTCGTTAATAAAACAAAGAGACTGACTGGACTTATTAAACGCACATTTACTTGTATGAATAAACAGATGTTCCTAACGGTTTACAAAAGTCTAATCCGTTCCATTGTTGACTATGGCAGTACAGTTTATTATCCTAGTACCAAAAAGAACTCTCAACTGGTTGAAAACATACAGCGTCGTGCAACTCGAATAGTACCCCAGTTGAAAGGATTAACATATATACCGGTGTACCGAAAGACTCAAAGAATTGAATATAAGTTAACAAAACCTTAAGGAAAAACACATTCCCAGTTTGTTGCATTGACAGGTGGAACAAGCTAGACGAAGAGATAGTTTTGAGTGACAGTAGTTTATCGTTTAAATCCAAATTAGATAAAAAGTGGTTTGAAAAGAGGTATATATACTAAACAGACATGAACCCTGAAGATAATCAGATGGGGGGGAGCTTAAGAGCCATACTGGCTCAGTCGCTCCGAAAACGATGAAGGTAAAGGTAAAGTCGCACTTACGACCTTATAAGACTTATGCATATTTGAAATATAAATAATAAGGTGCTTCTTATGAGCCTATTAAGTATTTTCATGAAAATTGGAACTTGTCATGTTGACTAAACTGAAATTGACCAAGCTTGATTCACCATGAGCAAAGACCTAAATTACATGTAATTTAAGTCTTTGCCATTTATAAGTAAATACAAATAAATGTCATTTGTATAGCGCAAAAATTATGAAATCATATTCTATTGCGCTTCACGCTTATATACATTCACTTAAAAACATTCAATTTAAAACCTGGATTCAGCTAGAAACTAGATTTAGTCATATGATAAAGAGCACACTCATTGCCGATGGAACTTCCTATACAAATAAGTTTTCAAATATGCTCTGAACATGGTTTCACTTTTGATGTCTTTGAGATAGTTTGGTAGATCGTTCCACCATTTGGGACCAGTGACGCCCATAGATCTGTCTGCTAATTTTGTTCGCCGTCTAGGGATGTGAAAGTTAGTGTCATTTTGTGATCGTAGTCTGTACCCTTGCCTAATAGGATCAAACATTGTCTTTAGATACGATGGAGCTGTACCCATGATGACACGGAATAAGATTACCAGAACTTTGGACATTACCCTGGCCTTAACTGGAAGCCAGTGTAATTCTGTCAGTAGATCTGCACTGGATTTGTCATAAGAAACATTCATGACAACTCTTGCGGCATGATTTTGGACTCGCTGTATTTTTTTCATCTGATAGGCTGGAATTTCAGTGAATAAGGCATTGCAGAAGTCAATATGGGAATGAACCAGTCCATGCATTAATGTTTCAGTAGACTTTTGTGTGACATGTTTACGTATAGCTTGAAGATTCCGTAGCTGCACATGAGCTGTCTGGCATTTTTTCTGAATGTGGCAGTCAAAGTTAAGTGTATTGGTCATGATTACACCAAGATCTCTAACCTGATTCACACATTTAACATCACATCCACCAACATTGACACTTGTGATGTTCAATTTAGCTAACTAAAGAGTGATTGTCGGACAGTTTTTTCTGTTTTTTTTCTCAAAATATTGATTTCGTAATTACGACCTTCTCATTATAATTAAGCCAGCGAAGTATTGATTCTCTGTGGCAAGACACAAATCAAATTTGGTTATACATATATCAAAGAGGTCCACTACCTCTTTGTATATATTAAGCTATAAGGCTAGTGATCAAACCTTAAAAGCCTTAAAACATGTACTGGTGCGACCACAAGTAACACTATCATTGAAAAAGAAATAAAAAAATGAAATTGAAAAAAAGGGATTTTTTTAATTTTATTTTTTTTAAATTTCTTTTTTAATGATTTTGTTACCTGTGGCTGCGTCGCCATGGAAGAACATTTCACAAAAGCATCGTTTTTCACACACCAAGACCTACCTCTTCAATAGAAAGAGAGATTGTGAAATGTTCTACAGTAGGGAGTACAGGCACACTGTGTCATCGATTAATAAACTTGCATGAAAGAAAGAACGTAGAACTAGTAAATACAATCGAAGGAGGTGTTTCAGACATAAAAGCACATTGTGGCATATACAGTTTCTAAGCCAGATCGCTTAGCTCAGTCGATAGAGCGCGAGACTAGTAGTCACTGCAGATCTCGGGGTTGTGGGCTGGTCATCTAAAATTACTACATGTACTAGTCTTTCGGATGAGACTTTAAACCGAGGTCCCATGTATCGGTGCTATACAACTGGCATGTAACAGAACCAGGGATGCTTCTGGAATCGGGGGCATCTTCTGTATCATGCACTATCCCCCCAAAAAACTAAAAATACTTAACCTCTTCAGACTGCTTTCAGGAACGTTTACAAACGGCACACAACGCATCAGTCTACGTAACGTTAATTATTTCAAATGTCGACAAAGTTTTTGCATGTTAAAAAATAACGAGTTCAAACGTTTTCAGCGTAACTTTTTCTTGCGGAATTGGACGTTTCCCTAAACGACAGTAAACGTCGGACCAAGAACCAAGAACGAAGTTTAACCCATCTTTAATAATAATCAGTTACTACATACAGTCTTGATGAGTATACCGTTGATGTATTAATATCCAGGACTAAAATATTAAAAACGCATTGAAATATGAGTACTTTTTTCTTTATCAATTCAGTATTTTTAAAATAAACTGTACCCTTTAGATACAAAGGATGTACAGCTGACTTTTGACCACATGTGCTGTAATTTACAATTGGCAGGGTCAGTTACCCGTAATTAGTTATTCAGCTAACAAGTCAAGTGTCAATTTGATAATATATGACATATTTTCACACTTGACTTATATAACTTTATCGAGGTGTTATCAATCGCCGTTTTTTGCCTCCCCAATGCGTAGCTGTTAACTGAAATATTCATCTAGAAAAATTATTTTGTTATATATTTTCAAAAAATCTTGCCTTTGTTCGCCGAAATATTCGGGCGGCGACCGCCGCTCCTGCCGCCCCACTCGCGACGCCTCTACCGTCACTGCCGGGCGCCTCCGTCGGAGTCTTCTGGGGGCCTCGCCCATATGGATTATCCGGTGGCGAGGATAAATAAGACCATTAAATAAATAAAGTTTCTATTAGCTTAGATATCACGCTACAAGCAACATGCTTGAATAGTGTATATGCAAATTTGATTTTGTGTCAGGAATTACACCTGTAGTGACTGGTTGCACAGGTAAACTGTATCGTTGAAAAAGAAAACAAAAACGAAAAATTTTTTTTTTTGAAAATTTATATTTTTCTATCAAGGTCAATTTGTACAGAAATCCACGAGCCGGTTCGAGAGGTGCAGTTTGTTTTTAATAAAAATACTGCTTTATGCATACCAATTATTTATAAAAGGATGTGTGTTTACACAAACAATGTTATGGGATGAATGTAAGCCAAAAATTAACTTCATATCATAAAATCCATTGCTTAAAGGTATACTTTAACTGTGGCTGGTGTAACACATTGTGACGGACGGCCATATGGATTTGTGTTGCCTGCACCATATGAATCGGCTGTGAAACAGTATCTACATTTTATAGTATAACTTTTTAACTATTTGATCAATTCTGATAAGATCTGGCTTATAAATACTTTAAACATTGCTGTATATGAATATGATCAGTTTTTGAAGATATTGATAGTCAAATTTTGTTTTTGATTGATTGAAATTCTGGTTCATCTAGAACAAATAAACCTTTATAGAAAAATATAAATTTTCAAAAAAAAATTTTTTTCCTTTTCAACGATACAGTTACCTGTGACTGGTTGCCCTAGAAAACCAAATGAATTATGTGCCCACCATCTTTGTATTTGGTTCATAAAGGTGGACAGGTTTACGAAAATTAAATAAAATACGGACTTAGAAAGCAGATATGTGCCTTCTGATGCGCCTATGTCGAAAATGTTTATAGATCTTTAAATAAAAATTGTTGAATTAACATTTCTATTTTACTCAAACATTAGTTCAAAGTACATGTAGTAACATAATTATAATTTGAAATCTAGTGTGCTCAATGTTTTCCGTCATATTTATCATTACAAGAACACCTTGAGCCATTTAACTCTATGGTTGCTAAGGTAACCACAAATACGCATTCTGCGATGTTTTTTTTCACCATTTTACGCGAATTCAGAGTTGAGATGGTAACATCCTGTGTGATTACCCCTTCCTAAACCAGTTATTGGCGCGAAAGCACCGTAGTGCGAGGACCAATCATGAAAGCTCGGCAATTTCCGTTTGTCTTGTGTAAATATATATAGATTCTAATTGGTCGCTATCAAAGGATCAATAAGTATTGCTTTATTTGACGTCTTAGTAATAAGTTTCACTATCGAGACGACCAACAGTTCTCATATAAGAGACCTTAACCATCTGTTCAATATTAGGCCTATATGACTTCGATATTCCGCTATAACAGAGTTAACTCTCTACGACGTTGAACACAATCTACCGTTTTCCCAATTAACTTTTCTGCATATTTTTTGCGAGGTATATTTAGCTTGTAATATGCATTTCCATAACTTCATTCGTATCGATTTACACGTTTTTTCACGTACTTGTCGTTTGGTGTTACCAACGTTACGTGAATCACGTGTAAACTGGATATTCTCTTTTTGACGTCATTTGTAATTTCTGCACGTTTTTCACGTATTTGATTTTAAGGATAGAGTTCTGTTGTGCATGAATCACGAGTTCGCACCGGGTTAGGACGATCTGCTTTGAAGCTAGAATACCTCGACACTGAATGCAACACCAGTCATTTGGAACCCAGCCCGGGTGAAGGGTGGGGATTTTGACTTTTGCTGTTTCAACCCCGGATAAAATCCCTGTCCCCAGGGCCACGCAGAAGGTAAAGTCCCACACCCTAAGCCAGAGAAATATATAGACCCGGATTATGGGATATATGGCCGCTATTTTGGTGACCACAGGTACAAGACACAAAATCAAATTTGACTGGTTTCAATTATCTAAGTGTACCCTTTGCAAGGTACTTCAAGGTTTATGAAAAAATAAGGACTTAGCAAATACTGAAATCGTGTGCAGGCCTATGAAATATACGCCTATTTGTTGTCACATAAACAGTTAGACTTACTCTGCACCAGTCGATATAATCACGAAGGGGGGCACAGTGATATAAGACAGACGACTATTTCCAACAGACAGCAATTGACAACATTGTGCTTTCCTATCACCCTCACGTAAAATTGAAATGGTAGATATTAGAATGTATGAGATACATAGCCTACTATAGTAACTTGGCTTAGAAGATATACTCAGATTGAATATTGCTAATTTCATCCACGTGAATTTTTTATATTATGTAAATCTTCATTGGATGATAAATGTTTATGAACTAAATTGATTGAATACAGTACAAGTCATGTATCACGGTGACAAATGTCAAAGACCTCTTTGCAAATATCGACTAGATCTACTAGTGATTGGAAAAAATTAGCCAACCCAAAGAGGTTTTTTGGACCTCTGGCCAACCTTTACCCGACCCTTAAAGTGCCCCTTAAGGTCCTAAGTATCTTATTAGATGCCACTAGTGTCTTTTTATGTATGGCATTAGTATCCCGCTAGTGTTTCTTAGTAACTTTAATTAGGTCCGGAAATAACCACTGAGAGGACGATATTTGAGGACCGCAAATTACCATACACGGACCGTTGTTTTAACTCATAATATTCTACTTTCGTTTTTGCAAAACTATGGACGGAAATTCCTGACCTTGTTTGCATTTTCGGAAAACCATTGCGCACAGAGATAAAGGTAATACGTGCTTTGTGATTTATTGATAACAATACGTTATTTTCTGAAAAGTGACCTTGTATTATTTATCAAAATCGTTTACCAAGTTCAGTCGAATGCGGAATTGGCGACAGTTTCGTTTTCTATCTTGTTGATGAATGAGGTAGTTTCGAGACAGTTTACAATTATTATTATATTAAAACTATCATATTAAAACGATAGTTTTATTTATTAATATATTGTGTGCGGTTTGACAAGCTACCATGGAGTAAGTAAATTATTTCTTACTTTTCTTATGTTCATTTTTCCTTTAAGAAAGACTTTGGGAAATTTTCAGAAAATTCAGTTATGAATCTTTTTTTTACTGTTTTATAATAGCACATAGAGAGAGCACCAGGGAGTATTACTGAAGCACAAAGAGACCATTTCGCTACACCAATAGGACAATAGAACTATGACAACAACAACAATAATTATAAATTATCAAATTCGATTAGCACTGTACTGTACTGTACTGTAGTTCAATGTTATGTCAGTTTTATTTTCAATTCAGATTTTCCGATTCAGATTTTCTGATTCAGATTTCCGCTGCGCATATTAGTGTGACCCATTTTGATGTGCTACTGGACTTCTGCATTCGCTATTTATGTTAAGAGACGGTGTCAGTAGCTATAATAAATACCCTAAACCCTGCAGGGACAGGCGGGGATAACGGGGAAACCATCCCATGTTTTTACTTTACCAAAACCCCCACACTACCGTGTGAGTGCTGGGATTTTATATCACACCAAAATAGAGGTTTAAATGTAGCCATGACTATTTCACTGATATAATGTGGGGTAATTGGCTGTGTTCTTACCATCTTCCTGAGGGGCAGACAGGGATTTTACCCGGGTTTGTAAAAGTAAAAGTATACGCCATTCCCTGCTGCCTAGTCCTACACATATGACTTTCGGTTTGATATTTTTTTTAACATTTTGACATTCGTCTTCAAACTGAAATTGTCATGGCTAAATTAGCTCAGTATCCTTTACATCTAGTTTCTGGACTATCCATTTCCCAGCGTTTAGGGGGCTTGGTTTCATGTGACTGGTACATTACATATATTTATGTTTCATACTTAATTGACAACATTTACCAGGTACAGAGCTTGGAGGGGTCATGAAATTGGATTTGTCACAAGGTAGGAATAATGTGACATCAGACTCATTTGGCTGGATCTATTCATGTCTTGGAAGGGTCGGCCCTTCAGAGGCGGTTTGGATGTTCTGGCATTTAATGCACCAGTCAATTGCAACCACGCCCCCTACCCTGGGGTTGGGCCAGTATTGTTACTTTTGGGTTGTAAAAAAAACGCCTTCCATGGCCATGCCGAGCACAGCTGAATGTAAAAAATCCGGTATTTCCCGGCCCCCTGTGGCCACGAAATATTGTCCCCGGGGTATTGGTTCGGAGAAAATTTTCCAACATTTCCCAGGCCCTGGGGGAAGCTGGAAGGTAAAACACAGTCGTTTCCCCAGCTACCCCCGAGGACTGGTGCATAAACTGCATGTTTTTAAAGAATGTTTTCCTTGTGCTGACACCTGATATTGGGGACCCCTACTTATAAGAGATCTAACTCTTACAAAATAAATGAAGACAGATTTTGGAAAACAGTGGAAGAACAATGACATATTCTTAAAAAATTATTGTGCACGGGAAAAACACTCCAGTTTCAACCTTCAATGGTAATACTCAGAGATTAACCTGCTTTGAGTCTTCATGACTGTATAACTGATCTATTTATTTTGATAATATTTACTGAAAATGTTGAATGATAATTTTCTACTTTCGGTTTCAATGATAATGACTGCCTTGTTACCGGGTATGTGACATGGACATTGTACTATGATTATAAATTTGTGATAAGACTAGTGACCTGTTGATTATTAGCTTGTGTCCGTGATTGTGTATATAATCTTTAATTGACTGATATATCAAATTCTATCTGCTCTCTGCAGCTTTTACCAATGAGCTACTTTTTGTTTGATCATAACCAAAATAAAATTAGAATATACAGTCCATTCAAAGTTAAATGATAATGGTCGTAAATATAATCTCGTTCATCAGGTAAACTATGTGATATAGGTTTAACTGGGTGTACTGAGTTAACTGATAACCTCACTATTCTTCGAATGGGAAATTTCCCTCATTAGTATTACTTATTGAATCGACTGTACTTCTACACATGGGCACATGATAAATAAAATATATCCTGTATCCCCTCTATGCCACCGTAGTTTTGAGAATGATGAATCTAAATTTTAGTGACAATTTTGGATTGATTAAAGTATGGGCAATACACGGACGTTGAAGTACATGTATTTTGTATAGGGCCTTTTAAACTGCATTGTAGATTGTTTGATACCACATGAATTAGTCCTGCCCTGATTTCACGCTGATTTCACACTTTTTTTAGCCGAAATTCAGCTCCATTCCCCTCCTATAGGGATATACTTTTGCCCCAATTTTCTGAAAATATCTCCTTTTAAACATGTTGAAAAACATCTACAGTTGTAAATGTTACTCAACAGCTATTGAAATTGTACAATATATATATGTTTTATTCAAGTTATTGATACGTATTGATTGTAAAAGGCAAATTGCCCCTTTTCTTCAAAATGGCATGAAATTCCTGTACCCAAGGCCCCTGGCCCCATTCTCCTTAAGTGCAGTTTGGGCGATGCAGTCGAAACTAACAAACTTTGTTTATGATGATATCGTCTTTTTGAAAAATTTGTAGATCTATATATTGATTGATTCAAGTGTTATATTTTCTTTTATGTTTGGTTGCATGGTTTGTTTGCACTGTTGTATTCGTACATAATCCATACACTAATGTGCATGTCATTACTACATGTCTTGATTATTTGCCAACGTAAATTTCAAAGATTATACATATTGTATTTATAGACCTAAAATAAGATTTGATGACCTTTCAGTTCTATTTTTAGAATTATGTGTTTTCCAGGAATAGGTTTTTTTATTTTGCTGAATTTTCAAAAATTGAGCCTGATGTATAATTGATATGGTGTGAAAATATAGGCTTAAGCACCATAAGTGTAGGGGTTTCCATTGGACTTTTTACGCCTTACTCACATCATTACATGTATACATTATATAACTAGATGATTTCAAATTTTGTGTAACTAATATATTGTACATGGTATTATGGCCGATGATACATAAACTTTACTTAACAATGAGAATGTCGGGCTGTAAAAAAGTTTTGTCCGCTGAATAACACTTTTAGCAAATACTGTAAAATCATTAATTTTCATGGAGGATTAAATTTCATAAATTTTGTGGTTCATCTTCAACCACGAAATCAAATCCCATTGAACAATAATTTTGACACTTACTTATTACCTGAAATGCAAAATCCACAAATTAACATTGAACTGGTCTTTTTTACCCAAACCACGAAAATTTCGTCCCATCAAAATGAATTGATGTTACAGTTAGTCTAGGCTTATAAAGACAATGTGTAGAACCCATGTCCTCATACAGGGCTTTTTTGACTATATAACAGAGGCCGAAATAAGGATGCTTCACAATTTAAGGGAGGGTGCTTCACAATTCCCAAATGCCAGTTTCACAAACCACATAAATGCCACTTTCACAAATGAAACCACTTGCCCAGGCTCAAAATTTTCTACAATTTGAAATTGACTAAACCAAAATAGCTTAAACATTCAATAATAAAATATGTCTTGAGCCTTTAGTGATTTTCTTTACAAAATAAAGAAAACTATTAGTTGTAAATTGCTTTTCACAAATTTATTAAAGTCAATATCATACTTCCTCTTTCACAATTCAAAAGCAAAACTACGCTTGAATTTCACAATTTGAAGAAAAATAGCGCTTTATGTTTCACAAATCTAACAGGCAAGGGCTTCTTCACAATTTTGACAAAAAAAGCCCTGTGACATAGATCAATGTAAAAGATCTTGGCCAGTATTTATATTTTGGATCTTAGTTGAAAACTTAAATTTTATCTTAAAATAAATGAAATTTACTTAAGTGTCTCAGTTAAACCACCAATATTATTGACCTTTACTGGTCCTTGATGATTTTCACTGGAGCTGGGGGCAGCGGACTAGTGTTCGTGTCGAGTCCTGGTTAAAGCTGTCATGTAGACCACCTAATTAAACGTTACAATATTGTTTCTATTACAGAAGTGAGGAGACAGAGGACGATTGTGCGATGAAGTGCTCAAATGCCGAGTGTGGCATTGTGGGTACAGGGAAGTTCTGCCAGGAATGTGGCGGCAAAATGGTGGAGGAGCAGGCGACTGGCCCTGTGGTGATATGTGATGGGAAACTGGAAGATGGATCTGTTTGTGGCACTGAGCTTAAATGGAAGCAAAAGTTCTGTGTAGTGTGTGGTATAAAGGTTGATCCATCATTGTTCAATGTTGTGATAGAGAAATGTTCATCATGTGGCACCCCCCTGGAACCAAATGCTTCATTTTGTATGGAATGTGGAAAAAAGAAGACTAAATCTACAGAAGGTAGGTTACTTAATTATAATACTGTAAAATCATTTAATTTCGATTGGACGGAATTTTGTGGATTTGGTAAAAAAACACCATTTCAATGGGACATTAATTTGTGGATTTTGCATTTCAGGTA
Organism: Spisula subtruncata; assembly: GCA_963678985.1. Taxonomy (NCBI): domain Eukaryota; kingdom Metazoa; phylum Mollusca; class Bivalvia; order Venerida; family Mactridae; genus Spisula; species Spisula subtruncata. The sequence continues at coordinate 51,374,594 of OY787664.1, read as the reverse complement.
ATAAACACAAGGGTCAAAATTATTGTTCTATGGGATTAAATTTCGTGGTAGAAGATGAACCATGATATCCAGGAAATTCAATTCCCCACGAAAATTAATTATTTTACAGTAACCAATATGTGCAACTGAGCTATCCGTCTGCTAACACATTTCACATAATGTGATCTGTGGCAGCAAAGGTCACAAGGTAAAAAATATGCAGCCTGAATGTGGGTTGAACACTGTTTAACTCTGCAGCGGTCAACCGTCATACTTTCCCCTGATCTTTATGAAACTGTGCGTTTCTGTACAATATATATAGGTCAAGTTTGCAACTGGGTCATTTTTGGTCAAGTTCAATGTCAAAGCATGAAGGTTTGCTGATTTGGTCTAAACTGCAAATCCTCTGGGAGTGCTTCATGGCCAATGACCGTCTTGTTTACCTTATTCTGAAACCTGTCCATAACGACACCGGCGGCTAGTAGTGAGACTAGTGAGTACTAGTACTGATGGATGTTCATTGAGACAAAGTATTGTTTGACCTTACTGATAACATCTTCTGCTTCATCGGTTAATTCAAAGACCTAAAAAATATTAAATACAATTTAGGTCTTTGGTTAATGATACTTTTATAATCAGAGCATGTGGTTTTATATTCTAGAAGATTCTAGCACTGTGACAGAGCCTCTTACAGCAGAAGTTTCGGCGATTACAAAAACCACAGTTACCCCTGCTGCTGAAGAGAAACCTACTGTTACTGAGGAACATACAAATACTGAGACAGTTGCTGAAGGAACTGATCCTGCAGTCGATAAAGACGATGAAGAGCAAGCGAGACCAGCTACTACAGTAACCCATGAACATGGGGAAGAAGACAAATCTACTGATTCAAACATTCCTGATGATGAAGATGGGGATATTATAATGATAGATTCAGATTCCTCTACAGAATTCGACAAAGATCTTGACGAAGATACCAAAAATCAGACTGGAAATATTCAGATTGTATTTGAGAATTCATCTGGAAATAAATCTGAAAATCCAAATGAAAATAATCCTGAAAATCCAAATGAAGTTCAACCAGATGTTAGTCAAATGGGAAAACTTAAGATTATTGATGACACACCAGCTGATGAAGCAATGCCAGCAGACGCAGACTCTGGTGAAACTAAAAAAGATACCAAATTAGGTGATACTGGATCAAATGGAGGTAATTCAGTGAAAAGAATCGCAAAACAGAAAGAAGGTGATGAAAAGAAAATGAAGTATGAGCAAGACATACAAGATCAGCAAACTGAAAAACCTGATGATCAATCAAGAACTGGTGATGCAAATAATGAGAATTATAATCCGGAATTTTCCGCCAAGGGAAATGAACTTGGTGACAAGCCTAAAGAAAGGTCACAGTCTAGTTTGGAAATCGCTACTGAAATGGGAAAAGAAGTTGATGACAAGCGTAAAGACAGATCACAGTCAAGTCTAATAAATACTACTGAAATAGGAAACAAACTTGGTGACAAACTAGGTGTCAATGAGTCAACACAAGCAAGCACTCTTGAAGCTGATAAAGAACAGAATACTGCAGACATTACTGAAAAAACACCTTACTCAGATTCATTTGTATTCGGAGGTGCTAAACAAGGCACTTCTTCAAATGATACAATCAACTATCAACAACAAACAACTTCACATGGAAGTCTGTTTCACCTATCTTCTGCTTCAAATGTCAAACCCGTAACAGAAGTCATGGATACTACTGATCCAGTCTATCCTCCAAATGTTGATTCTTTAAATGGAAATGTACCAGCAGTTAAAACCGAAGATAAAAGAAAAGATATTGGAACTGACAGTGATGCAGCCGGAACCAGAATGGAGACTAGAAGCAAAGCACAAGCAAAGAAAGATGCAAAAGATAGCAAGAACATGCAGGTTTCAATATTACTTTCAGTATTTTGGAATTATTACAATTATCTTTAAGTAAACATGTTTTGCGAGAGCAATTTTTTTCTAAGACTCCTTCTCATAATTTAAAAAGAATAATACACTCATCTAATTATGCCCACCATCTTTGATTAGGGGGTATGCTTTGCACATGTCAGTCAGTAGGTCAGTAGATCAGTCGGCCTGTCTGTCGGTAGAATAGCCTCTATTGATATGGAGGTTGGTAAGTCAAAGGCAAGGTTGGTACAGAACATGAAATGTCCTTGAATTTGAAGCCTAGTCCTTTTAAAGGCTTTGAATGTCTCACTTAAAATATCCTTGAAAAATCCTGGAATTTTGGAAAAAAAAAGGAATTGATTTTTAAAATTAGTCCTTGAATTTACTTTCTTTGAGTAGAAAATAAGAAAATATCCTAGAAAACACTATAAAATCACAAAAAATCATCGCCATAGCTTTAAGATGAGTACATGCGTCCTGAGATTCAGTACCTGGTTATCTGGGGACAAAATGACGGGGTAGAAATATTGAAAAACAGCTTTAGTGATTATCACACCCTGAAAAACTTGCACACCAAGGTAATTTTTGGGAGGTATATTGGCCATTTTTACAGTGTTTGACATCATGAGTAGTAAAAATAAGTGCTTGAAAATGAATGAAAACTCCTTGAATTTTGTTTTGAAAGATCTGTACGAACTATGAGAGGTCAAGGTCACTGTTTCTGACTATTAGTCTGCCTAGGGGTGGGGGGGCATACATGTTTTACAAACATCTCTTGTTAAACCATTTGTTTGAATGAGATTTATCATTTATGTCTTGAAATATTTCCTTTCTGTTGTTTTCAGAACAAACAGACAAATGCATCATCGTCTGAAGTAAATAGACCAAACACTACCAGGTAAGTGTTTGTCTTAGGCCAAACTATAGAAAATATTTGTTTGCAGTTGCCAACCAAATCAATGAAACTACTCATAGTTATTTTTTTAGGAAAACCAAATCAAGTTTTTATCATGATTTTTGACTGTTAGACTTTAATTTAGTGATCTACCTGAGTTTTTTTTGTATTTTGTGTAAAATACACAACAACTAAAGCATGCAGAACCAAAATCAAAACAAATTAGCCTTCGGAAGTTTCCCTTATGGAGTAGTTGTGTATGCTCAAAATCAGGCATGTTTTCAAAATCACAACCTTTTGACCCACTCTTCACCCTACAACACTGGATCCACAACTGTGTTATTTGCTTGTTTGTGATTAACTGATTATATTCAAAATTAATGTTACTGTCAAGTATGTGATCCACAATAAATAAATTGGTTATTATAATTTACTAAGGCGGTTGTAATTCCTTGCTAGACTGGCCACCGTTCTCTGACATTTTGGGAAGTTTTGTGATGCAAGTTATACTGGTCTGATACTCTAGCTTTTCCCAAGAAACTCCTTGGTGATGCATTGATTTGGTACATGCTTAAGTGTTTTTCACAAACAATCATTATGACTAAAGGTCTTCATAACAAAGGAATTTGGTTGCTTTTGTAAAAGTATTAAATAAAAGTGTGTGCCTGCAACATACTTTAAGGTAGCCAATTTTCTGTATCACTGTTCATAAAATTAGTGGTTTCAGTAAAATTAACAGTCCTGAATTTGAAAAAATATTAGTAATTAAATTTAATGACTAACACATCTTCAGCTGATGAAGGTGCATGTCATTTGTTTTGAACACATTATGCCATGTTGCAGCAATTACAATTAGCACTTTATATGTATTACTAAATTATTGTATTTCAGATTTGATAAGGAAAAGTGTGTAATGGTTAAGTTCCACATTCTTACTAGTGAAGATTTTCAGTTTGATCAATCGAAATATCAATGTATGGTTATGATTGGTAATTCAGAGCTTGGTGGCTGGAAAAACTACAATCGTGTGATGATGGTCGAAAGGTAAAATGCTAGGAATTTTCTTTTTCAGCGATTTTGCTTTCAAATGGTAAATGAAAATGAAACTCTAATTGCTAGTTTGGTGTATTGTTGTGACAGTGTTCCCATTGTCCCTTTAAAGGTATCAAGGATATTTCATTTCATGCAAAGTTAAAGATAGATTTCCTGGTAAAAACATGCTATTAATGTCACTTGTGCCCATTGAATTCCCATATTTATAAAGAAGTTAGTTAGTGTGTATAAAACTCAAATTAGTCCTTGCTTCATATAACCTGTACTTCTTCTATTCAATAATCAGGGAACACATTTAACAGGCAATCCACTACCAAAGACCACAACTTTCAGATTCTTTTTCACTGCTTCTCTCTTTGTCAAGACCATCCCAATAATGAAGCCAGTTTTCAGAAGAATGTCTTATCATAACATAGATAGAAATTTATGGTATTGAATACATTATTCAACACATTTTATTTCATACAATGACCAATGTCAACAAAACCAACATTTGCCACACCAATTTTAATTTGCATTTCTGAATTTTCTGCAGACCTGTCTCTGAAATGCAATTATGCCACAGAATTATTAGATAGTTATAATTATATAACTTATGATTGTTTGCTTGTTTTCTAGGCATTTGGAAAAACATGTCTATGAATTGACATATGAGCAAAATATCCCCAGCAGGCTGATATCTGGTGGATATTCAATACCTTACAAGTATGTCATTGTAAAAAAGAAGAAAGAAGAACTGTGGGAACATTACATGAAGAATGACAAGTTTGAAGACTGCAACAGAACTCTTACTGTACCATTAAGATTAAAGGGCCTTGGTAACTATCACATATTTAAATCTAACTGCCAAAACCCCTTGTTTACATACTAGTTAATGAAAATTGTTGTTCAGATTGAAAGGTTAACTTCATTAAAATACTGTTCATGGTTTTGATTTTTATCGTTTTTACCTGATTTTTAAATTTAATTGTTAGTAGACATTCTCAAAGTTGCATTTGTTAATATGGGGTTTTACACTGTAACACTGCAATTTAACTCTTAACTGTTTTGCTCAGGAACTTTTGTTAAAAATATGACCTTAGGATGAACCTTTTTGTATAACAGCTGGTAGATAATATGAAGACCCTGCTTAGGTCAGTATGTCAAAGGTCAAGGTCACCCTGACCTTTACCATTTTCTATTACTGTGGGGCATGCATGTTTTACAAACATGTCTTGTTTAGAAGGTGATTATTTGTTGTTGATATTTCAGATATGTGGCATCAGTATGATTGTTATATGGAATATGAACCATCGAGTTGGAGAGAAAGGCTTTGGGACTTTGTAAAAGGAAGAAAAAAGCTATTGATGAAACATGCTGAGAGTGGAATTCATACGTTTTGCCCATCAATGGTTGACAAAGCTAAGGGTCGGGTACCTTTAGATAGCATAATTCAACATGCAAAAATGCTTTATAACTGTTTGCGAAGGATATACTTTGTGGATGGTAAATGTTGGAAGACACCTGCTGAGTTTGATAAGTTTGTAAGTTCTTTTAAAGTTATCCTCTGCCCATTTGAACAATTGTTTTGTCGATCCCTTTGGGGTGAGCGAGACAAAGGGTTATGTGCATCCGTCAAACCATCCAATGCATTCTAGAACATAACTTTTCCCATGCTTTGACAAATCGTGCTGATATTTGGCATAAATGTGCACGTCCATGGGAGTCTAGAGAGTCATTGGTAACCCCAAGGTGCCTATCTCAAATGTCAAGGTCATAGTTTAAGGTTAAAGGTCAAATTATAGTGTATTTGAACCATAGTTTTGTCATGCATAAACCTATCTTGCTTATATTTGGCATGAATATTGACCATAAGAACTAGTGCCATGAGTAAACCTGTTGTGTCTATTTCATAGGTCACTGTTCAGTCAAGATTCTTTTTTATGCAGGTTGGGATTAGAGGTAACTTTGCACATTTTACATTGAACTTTTTGTATGTGCACAGGCTCAACATAATCAGCCAAAGGGCATTGATTTCTGGTCTAAAAAAGAATTAAATCCCTTTTTTATTGCATTATTAACTCAAACCATTGTAATGAAAATTCACATTGAAATATGTTTCTTTGCTAGCTGTATTATTATGTAACAAACTTCTGTTAGTTGATTGATGGTCCAAGTATCTTTTTTTAATACAAGCACATATTTTCATATTTAGTTTGTGGAAACATTAGTCAATGAGATGTTACGACACTGGCAAATTACTGCAAATTGTGAATCCAAGTCACCTGAACATAAAGATCAAACAACCAGTGCAGCGTTGACAGTTTTGTTACTCATACAATCTATGGAAGTATCCATATCAGCTGATATCAAGAGCATACATGTGTTAACAAGAGCATTGTTGGTCAGAGCAGACGAGAAGAAAAAAGAAAGCCAAGATTTCAACATTGTTGATGTTTTGTTTCCATCAAAAAGGTTCTTCTTATATTTCATTGTTGTGTTGTATATTGGAAATAATTGAATAAATTGTAATTTCTATTTATTATGCCCCCATCATGGAAGGTTGGATCGAGCCTGTGATAAGTCTCTGAGAAGTATTTGAGCTAATGTCATCAAATTGTCTTTATAGCGATTTTATAGATTTTTATTCAGATTCTCTTATTATTAACAGAGTTATGAGCCTTGACTTGGTTAAAATATCCAGTGGAGGCATCAATTTAATATCGACACATTGCTAGTTAGTCTCCTTTGACTAGAATGATTCAAAGATAAATACTTATTTTTATTGCCGGGCATCTACTGATGCAGGAGGCATTATAGTGATCCTCCTAACCGTCCGTTTATTGGTCAGTTTGTTCGTCCGCCTGTTACAAAATGTTGAAACTCAAATATTTTTGAAGTCCATAAATGTATTGCTTTCAAACTTGGCATGCTTGTTTACCATCATAAACACATTACATTGTCAAAGCCATGTAACACTATCAAACATTTCAACAGAATTATGGTCCCTGAATGACTAAGCTATATATTTTGGACAAGGCTTCCACCTGGGCATAAGCGTTTATTGAACACAGTCTTTACATGTTGTATAAGTCAGCATTTTGTTTTAGCTCACCTAACTTAAAGTGTCCATCATTTTTTACCTTATGGGTGATCCTTGGTTTATTAGTCCCCTACCGGTGAAACCAGAGGGGACTTATGGTTTGTGCTCGTCAGTCTGTCAGTCCGTCAGTCAGTCTAACACATAAGTTTGTTCGGAGCATAACTTCAAAACTAAGCAAGCTATGACTTTGAAATTTCACATGTGTATAAATATCAATTAGGAGAAGTGCTGTGCACAAGAACCATAACTCCGCCTTACTTAATTTTTGAGTTATTCCCCTTTGTTAATTTTCATACTTAAAACAAATTAAAATACTCCGAGGGTAAACACCTTGGAACGGTCTGGTGAAAACTGTAGGAGGCTTAAACTAGTTTAACGGCGCCAACCTCACACTAACCTGTTACAATTGGCGACCGGTAGGGGACTTTCATTGCTTGGCAATAGTCTTGTTAAATGTATGACTGCCAACATAGCATTCTGTTATTTTATGATGTGTGTTGCTTAACAGAAAACCAATGAACCAATAAAGCCCAGAAATGTGAATTTCGCAAATTTGGATTTTAAACTACTTGCCTGAATGTGCAAAACTGGATAGTTTTCCTAATATAATGTAGTATATACATGTGCTCAATGCATAATTACTGCAGAAGTTACTTGCCTGCATCAACAAAAAAATACTTTTCCCAGTCAACAGGCCAAGTGCTGATTTTACCGACTGCATAAATTGGATAAATCTCCCAATCTCACGTCTTCCACATTTTGGTATCTTTTTCAGGAAACAGTTGTTGGAAGCTGTGACAGCTTTCGTGAAATACATTCTAGAGAACTTTAAGGATCCATGTTGGCTGTCTGTGATGCCATGGATACACTTCCTGTCAGGTGTTTGTGTACCCTTTCAAGAACCAGATACTGAGTTGATACATGATAGTTACACTCCAATTTGGTGGGGATTAGATACCGTTTCCAAAGCACATTCAACGTTTAAAGCAGGACGTGGAAAGTGGGATATGTAAGTTCACGTCTTATCATTTCAATCAATATTTTGCAATGTTGTGTTTTAGCTTGCTTGAAATCTTAGCTCAATAGGTATGTTCACCTCTTGTAAGTGGTGATTCGTCTTAATTTACAAGACATTTATTGATCGAATGCAAATCAGTTTAATATTACAGATTATTTTAAAACTATGTCTGACTAAATATCACACTTATTAGGGGTGTAGCGGTACGCTCACCTCATGATATGATACGTACCGTCAATTTTTAGCTCACCTGTCACATAGTGACAAGGTGAGCTTTTGTGATCACTCTTAGTCCGTCGTCCGTCCGTCAACAATTGGCTTGTGTACACTCTAGAGGCAACAGTTTTGATCCAATCATTATGAAACTTGGTCAGAATGTTGTTTTCCATGAAATCTAGGCCAAGTTTAAAACTGGGTCATGTGGGGTCAAAAACTAGGTCACTAGGTCAAATCTTAGAAAAACCTTGTGTTCACTCTAGATGTCACCAATTTGATCAAATATTCATGAAACTTGGTCAGAATGTTGCTCTCCATGAAATCTAGGCCAAGTTTGAAACTGGGTCATGTGGGGTTAAAAACTAAGTCGCTAGGTCAAATCTTAGAAAAACCTTGTGTACACTCTTGATTTCACAAATTTGCTCCAATCGTCATGAAACTTGGTCAGAATATTGTTCTCCGTAAAATATAGGCCAAGTTTGAAACTGGGTCATTTGGGGTAAAAAAACTAGGTCACTAGGTCAAATTTTAGAAAAACCTTGTGTTCACTCTAGAAGTCACCAATTTGATCCAATCTTCATGAAACTTCATCAGAATGTTGTTCTCCATCTAGGCCAAGTTCGAAACGGGGTTATGTGGGGTAAAAAACTAGGTCACTAGGTCAAATATTAGAAAAGCTTGTGTACACTCATGAGGTCGCCGTTTAAATCCAATCTTAATGAAATATGGTCAGAATGTAAGTTGTATTGTTACCTAGACCAATGTGCAACAAGTGAGCAACCTAGGGCCCTTTGGGCCCTCTTGTTATATTGGCTCGGACATAATAACAGCAGCTTTAATACTTCAATCTTTAAGTGACAATGAATCAGTTGCTTCTCTAATAGCAGTTATAATGTGCCTATCAACTATTTTAGATAATTTTCGACAATATGAAACAATGGAGTTTTCGTTGTCTTAATATTATTTTGCTCATAAGAAAGCTTATACCGAACAGTACCAAAATTTAGCAGTCTTGTACTGTGAACTGTGTGTGGGTGAAGTCTGTGGTATTTTGTGTATCGAGGTTTATCGTTACAGCCCTAATAATTATATGATTGCACACTCTGAAAATGGGGATCGCCATCAAATTGGTAATTTGGTAGATTATGTATTTTGCTCTTAATAATTAAGACTATAATTTGTGTATACTATTTCCCTCAGTTCAAAGGAGAGGATGTTGAAATATCTGCAGCCGATGTTTGAATTGGATTACTTGCTTCCACGGGCTTTTATATCATCAATCGATTTTCAAGACTTGGAATCCCTTTTAGAAATGTCAGTCATACCTCTTGAGGCTATCCTAGCCAATCTGACGTACCAGCTCAAAACCCACAAACCAAATGCATGGTCAACTTTCACATTGTCCAATGAAGAAATGGTAAGGCTGTATTTGTGTTCTATTGCAAGAGAAATATCTCTTTTCATGCCCCTGTATCGATAGATCGGGAGGCATATAGTAATGCACCTGTCCGTCCGTCCGTCCGTTCGTCCGTTCGTCCGTCCGCCCTGGTTAACCCAAATTGACCATTTCTTCTAGCATTAATATGGCTTGCTACAAAGCTTTCAAACTTCCATGGATGTTGTATATGAACACTCTCCACGCGCCTGTATCACCTGACTCCATTTTGACTTTCACCTTGACCTAATTTAGACTTAGACTTATTGAAAGGCCAAATTCTTGGTTAACCCAAATTGACCGTTTCTTCTAGCATTGATATGGCTTGCTACAAAGCTTTCATACTTGCATGGATGTTGTATATGACCACTCTCCACACACCTGTATCACCTGACTCCATTTTGACCTTCACCTTGACCTAATTTTGGACTTAGACTTATCTCCCCTTTAGTATTTTCACAATAAAATTTTGTCTGGAGCGTATCTTCAAAACTGTTTAACATATTGACTTGAAATATGAAATATAAATAGATGGCAACTTGGAGAAGTGCATTGACAAAGAACCATAACTCTGTCTGTCTTAAATTTTGAATTATCTCCCCTTTCGTGTTTTTATAGTCAAATGTTGCTCTGAGTATATCTTCAAAACTATTTTAACATATTGACTTGAAACTTGGAATATAAAAAGATGGCAACTTGGAGAAGTGCAATGACCAAGCAATATAACTCTGTCTGTCTTAAAGTTTTAATTATCTCCCCTTTGTATTTTCAGAATCAAATTTTGACCGGAGTGTATCTTCAAAATTGTTTAAGATATTGCCTTAAAACTTGATATATAAATAGATGGTAGCTTGTAGAAGTGCATGGACCAAGAACCATAACTCTGTCTGTCTTACATTTTGAATTATCTCCCCTTCAGTATTTTCATGATAATTGTTTGTCTGGAGCGTATCTTCAAAAGTATTTAAAATATTGACTTCAAACTTGGTATACGAATTGGTGGCTACTTGGAGAAGTGCAGTGACAAAGAACCATAACACCTGTATCACCAGATCACACATGAAGTCAATCAAGGCACTGCTTTCAAATGTGGCATATTCGTTTACCATCATAAGTCCCTTATAGTTCAAAGCCATGTAACACTATCAAACATTTTAACTGAATAATGTCCCCTGATTGACTTAGCTTTTTATGGACATGGCTTCCACGGGGGCATAAGCGTTTATTGAACGCAGTCTTGTTTTAGTTCACTTTAACATGGAATGCTCAAGGTAAACTATTCTGATTGCAATATTTCGGTTGTCATCTGTTCATACTCTGAGCTCACTCTAATTTCTTAATCTTTATGAAAGGTGGTCTCAATGTTTGTCTCTTGAAAATCTAGGTAAAGTAAAAAAAACTACCATATCATTCAGATATGTCCGTTATCTTTCCACGGAAGTTTGGTTATCATCAGTACTTAATTGATTTTGACGTTATTAGGTCAAAGTTAATACAACCTTTTATATAAATGACATTTGGCTACCATTGTGGGCATAATTATATGCTTTGCAATTTTATTTTGTTATTTTAAAATTGATTTTTTGTTGTTTGTTTTTATGACTGATTGGATTATTTTAGATTCTCGAGAAGTGCCTATTTTTGCTGCTCAAACAACTTCAAGAAGATAAATTCAGGTAAATCATATTAAAACTGCAGCAAAAACGTGTTTCTTTGTTATTATTATATGGAGTTATGGTGAGCAATTGTCTGGAAATTGTGAACTTATCAAATTCTAGTTGGAAAGCAACAATTACTTAATATAAATTACCGGGTAGTGCTTTGTAACGTTCCATATCATTCATCATACAAACAAATAATTTTGTTTGGAGTGCAAATAATATTTACTGCGTAAGTACGTGAAATTCCAAAGCTGTATCTTATTTGGATCACATTCTGTAGCTTCCGCAGATAGATAGGGGTACGGTATGCGGGCATGTCAACAGAGTGTCACAACATCGGCGGAACTTCCAGGATAAGTGAAGCTCCTAACTGTATACCTAGCTATAAAGATGGGCACAACTGTAATCAAAACTTAAGAATGTTTATTTACAACCTTAAATGTAATAAAAGTCCAATATATTACCAGTATACCAGTGTTGTTGCATATAACCCTTATCATAGAACGTAGATCCAGGTCGACGTGGTCCTTGAAAACTCTTGGTGATGTTGCTTTCACCGTTGGTTTTCACTGTCGGTCCATGTCATTTTATTCTGTCTTGACCACGATTGATGCTCTTGTGTCATTTGAAAATCAGGTAACTTGATACAGGAGATTTAGAGTTAGTAGGTTCCAACATTTAAAGAGTCATATTTTCACTGGTGATGCACAGCAGATTTGGTGAAAATAAATAAATTCCTAAAGAAAAAAGTTATGACAAAAGTCTGCGTAATTGTGGGACACACCTCGTGCATAGATCTGAATGTGTTTGTCAATACATTTGAGGAACTTGACCAGAATAACTACTATGAGGACCTTCAGTGCTTATGGTCAGGATTTTGTGATTCATCCATTTTTGTCCCAGTTATGGCCCTTTGTTGATTATCTTCTCTTCAGCATGGGATATGGCTGTCTATGACTGCTTTTTGCTACCATTATATTACAGTAAAGATTGTGGCTTGAAACAACGGGAAATGTGTTACACAATATCAGCTGACTTACTCCTACAAAGTTTGGACAATGGACGTGTGAACACCATAATCAACTGTACACAGATTCTGATTTACTGTATAGCTATGTATGATCTAGCATTCAGTCTCAGAGATACAAAGAAGGACAAACACCATCAAACACTTCTCATCACATCTTGTGCACGTGTTACTAGATGGGTGGAATATTGGTTCAACAAGTGGGACTTGTATTTAGATAACAATATTAATGTAAGATTATAATTCCATTACACCCATGCACTTTTCTACTGTGCTATAAATAGAGGATCTTACATGAGGGTCTTTTCATATTGAATTAATTAAACTTGTTGGATGAAAGTGATAAAATACTTGGCAAAGCCTCGTATTCTATCCAATGAGTTTAATAAATTCAATACAGAAAGACACAAATTTAAGATTTTTTTATCACTTTTAATTCCATGTTAAAGACAAATCTTGAATAAATATTGAAGTCCAAATGGCTATATCATGTCACAGACCTGTTTTATTCTATGTACCCTGTCTTTTAATATGATAGCGCATATGAATACATAAATTAAGTCATTAGCTGCCTCATTTGCATAGTTATGACACGAGTGAGTTGTGTAATATCGTTTTAATTAAACTCTCGCCCCGTGGTTTATGTAATAAAACTCAATATGTCAAGGATGGCTTCATATTATTTTATTCAGTTTGTTCCTTGAATTCAATAGAAAGATAACACATAATTTAAAGCCAGTTATGAATTATTACATATAAAATAAGCTTAAAGCTTGTATCCAAAATAATGAACCAGTATTCACTCAATATCCTTATGACCAGAGTGAGTGATAATAATTCTTGTATTTAATTATGCATTTTTAAAATAACCTGAAAAAAAGCTCAATGAATGGGTCTTGCTGTGCTTTTGTACTGTTCACACTGAAAAGATTGCAGTTTTGATTGAATCATTATGGTGATACTTGACTACAATATTTTGTCTATATATTTTTTGTGTTTTTTGTTTTATAAATAAAATAGGCATGGAATGGAATATTTGTGGCTGCTGTGACTCCATCTGTTGAGATCAAGAACTTGTGGGATAAAGAGGTGTCAGACAAATTCATGTCTGTTCTACACTATAAGGTCAGTTAGAATGATTTCATACTGTAAAATCATTAATTGGGGGATTTAATTTCGTGGATTTCGTGGTTGGCCTGAACCACGAAATCAAATCCCAACGAACAATTATACCATTCAACAGGTAAATCAATGTTTCGATCTCTCGGCCGCTATTTTTTTTTTGTCATTTCTAAAACAATTACAAAATGTTCGATCTGGGAAATTATTGTAGTTTGATTTCTAAACTGTTATTTGAACATGGGCTGTATTAGATCCATAAGTTATGCTAAATATGTTTCGGACATTAGAGACAACTTTCTTTCCAATTAACACACAAATAACAATGCGGTCTATCTATCGTATTTATTGTCGTATTGTATGTAATGTTAATTAAGAATGCGATGACATCCGCTATCACAAACAAATAGTTATATCTGACCCAAAAATACGCGCAGCCAAGCGATTTATCGCGTATCGGCATTTAAATAATGCTGTACCCGTATTTGCGGGAACTTTAACCTTTTCTTTTTAATCCGTATCACGTGACACGTGGTAGACGCTTGGAATTAAATAATAAAGCGCTTAGACGAGTCCGATAATACAATCATGTTTTGTTGACACTTGCCCATGTATACAAGTTACGCAACATTTAATTGGGCAATAAAACGTAAATTAGCTGTTATCAACTGGAATTACATCCTGTATATCTATATTGCATCATTATAAGCGATGTGGTAATTTTATGACAGATTATTTTCGCTGTTTTTTCTATGAATTGCGCGAAATTTGACCCTGAAAATATGTTTTCCTGAAATGCAAAATCCACGAATTTACGTCCCAACGAAATGGTCTTTTTTGCCAAAACCACGAAATTTCGTCCCAACGAAATTAAATGATTTTACAGTATTTGTTCCAACCATTCTGAACATAATATTATTGCATGGTGTTGTTAGTGTACTTCTAATAAAATCTGATAAGTTTACCACCAGCTACCTTGGTGCTCAATGTTAGCCATTTTTAGGCTCAATCAACACTTTAAAATGTTAAACAAATTACTTAAACCTTCGAGAAATTGTGTTCTAGAAGTTATAAGTAATTTGTTCAACATTTTACCTTTTACAAACATAAAATGAGAACCAGCACTGCAATCATGGTTTTGTAACAAGGCAGTATCGTTCCTCCTGGTTGTTTGTCGAAAGCTACTTGGCGTAGGTTTCCAAGTTATTCCATTGGACCATGTGATTAAAATTTATCGTTAATATTGACTTAAAGGGTATTGATTGACAATGGCGTAATGTCAATAATGAGCATATAATCAGTAAAATGACCTAGTTTTGACGCCATTACTTGAGGGTTTTTATTTCAACAATAAATTGAATATAATGTTTCAGGTGTTCAAAGACAGTTATACAATGAAACAATTTGTGCAGAATTATTGTCAGAAGGTTGACAGCTACAATCCAGGTATGCAAGATTGCATGAGCAAGGCTGCTGTCATGGTAAGTTCTTGAATAACTTCTCAATTTCTTCCTTTTACAGAGAAGGTTAAAATCATTCACTCGAGTACATTACTTTTGACTAAAATGGTCATAAATGTATGGCTATTGTGTTATTATTCTGCCTAATTGACCAATGACCTCTTAGTCTAACAGGGTTCCCACGGTCAGGGAAAAGTCAGGGAGAAACATATTTTTTTTCAAGGTCAGGGAAAAGTCAGGGAATTTTGAAATTAGTCAGGGAAATTTGGAAATTGAGCAAAAGTCAGGAAAAAGTCAGTGAATTCTTCATTTAAGATCTCATTAAGTGTCATTTCATATGAGGACAATACCTAAAACTAAGAAAAAATCATGCTCGCTTTGCTCGCTCGGAATAATCTTAAATCATTATCACTTTGTGTCAAACAACAGCCCTAAAAGTGCTACCCGAAACATTTGGGTTCTATATAAAGCAAAAAGAACCTCCTTTTCACTGTTTCTATTGTGTTAATTTGCTCTAACAAAAAGGCCCGATTGCTAAAAAAGTCAGGCAAAACTGCTGTCTGGTCAGGAAAAAATTAGGGAATTTGTGTAAGAACATTTGTGGGAACCCTGTCTAACTTCAAGGGAAGAGACAGAAAGTTTGTGTGATACAAGAAGCCATTTGGGCTAATTTAGCTCTTTCCTAATAGACTGCTTAGTTCCTTACACATAAGGCTATCTCTCTTAATGCTATCTCTTGATTACTCACTGAACAACGATTTAGAAATGACACAGTGTCCCAGTTGAGTTTTGAATTGGGGTCTTCGTGAGGCGTAGTCAAGAGCATTACGAATTACAGTATCAAACATGTACATTCAGATTGACAGAAACAACAAGTTTTCTATCTTGGTTAGACAAATGTTATATCTAGGACAAACAATAATTAGTATAGTAGTATAGTATTCAATTTCTATTGAAGTGTTTTTGAAAGCAAGGCACCATATATTCGAATCTTGTTCATGCTGATTTCTGATATGCTCTACAATTCCATGCAACTATCATTCCAGGCCATTGAAAAGGGTCACTCTGTCAACTATAACAACTTTAGTGAATCAGAAAGCAGCAGATTTGGATATCTCCTGTCACAATTGTTTGAGTCCGAATGGTACAGGAGTGTAGGAACAGCTTCACATCAGATTGAGTTAAGGATGCTACGGCTTGTTTTACGATGGGCAGCATTTCCTCTGTATTTAAAGATATATTGTAAGTAGATTGCTTTGTTTTATTGCTTACCAGTGATTTACTGCCAAATAATGGTGAATTTTCGCAAAACATTTCTGTGTCGATAGTGATAGTTTGTTCGAGTTTAACTTTGTCATGAATTGACCAATCTTTTTAGCTCACCTGCCACATAGTGACAAGGTGAGCTTTTGTGATCACCCGTCGTCTGTCCGTCATCCGTCTGTCAACAATTTGCTTGTGTTTACTCTAGAGGCAACAGTTTTAATCCAATCAGAATGTTGTTCTCTATAAAATCTAGGCAAAGTACGAAACTGGGTCATGTGGGGTCAAAAACTAGGTCACTAGGTCAAATCTTAGAACAACCTTGTGTTCACTCTAGAGGCAACTATTTTGAACCAATCTTCATGAAACTTAGTCAGAATGGTGCTGTATGAAATCTAGGCCAAGTTCAAAACTGGGTCATGTGGGGTCAAAAACTAGGACACTAGGTCAAATCTTAGAAAAACCTTGTGTCCAATCCAGAGGTTGCCCTATTGATCCAATCATCATGTAATTTGGTCAGAATGTTGTTCTCTTTAAAATATAGGCTAAGTTTGAAACTGGGTCATATGGGGTCAAAAACTAGGACACTAGGTCAAATCTTAGAAACACCTTGTGTTCACCCCAGAGGTTACTATTTTGAACCAATCTTCATGAAACTTTGTCAGAATGTTGTTCTCTATGCAATCTAGGCCAAGTGGGAATTTTGGCCATGTGGAGTCAACAACTAGGTCACTAGGTCAAATCTTAGGATAAACCTTGTGCTCACTCTAGAGACCCTCTTGGTTCAATTTTCATGAAATATGGTCAGAATGTAAGTTGTACTGATACCTAGACCATTGTGCAACAAGTGAGCGCCCTGTTTAAATTTGGCATGAATTATAACCTCCATGAGATGGAGTGTCATGCACAACTCCAAGGTTCCTATCTCAAAGGTCAAGTTGTGTAAGCAATGTCCGTGTGTTATGTGATGTTGTTTATATTTTCTGTGCTGGGCTAGTTAAGTTGATTGCTGGCTTCCTTGGGCAATTTCCTCACATTCTTTTGGCAAGACATTCCACAATTTCCTGAAAATACAAAGATTTTTATAGGATTACATAATGGAGCGTATCAGATTTTGACCTGTGCTTTCACTGGTGTGTAACCTATATTTATCTAATGCACTTGTCTTTTGTCATTAATTGCTAGTAACTTTTACTTTTCAGACAAGGATCAAACTAAAATAAAAATGTTGAGTCAAAACTGTCTTGACGGATTGATCAAGGCCGTGACAGTTATTGAAGGTACCGTGACTGCTCTGTTAGATGGTACGATATCTGTTGGATATTTAAACCTAGTCACTGAGAAAGATGGCAAGTTTCCAGAACTTGTAGACCTGATTAAGACAAAGAAAGAACTAACTGCTGCTTTTATTAAGAAGGCTTTACTGGTACGACAAAAAGAGATGAGGGAATTTCAGTTACAAGCTGCTCAGATGGCCAACTTGGCTTCTTTGTGCCAACATTTGAAACATGGTAAGCTAATGAGTCAATTTCATTAAAATCTGATCCTAGAATATTTGCTCCATTCCCTTACGCTATTAGTTAGATCTGACATCACTGCATAAGAGGTCACATTCAAATGACCTCGCTAGTGCGTAATAACTTATAGTATAGCTATTCACCTGTATGTGTACACTAAAGTCGGTCTAGTATAAACTCTATGTTTAAACCATCTCTCTCACTGTACTACATTTAAACAATCTCTCTCACTGTACTACGTTTAAACCATCTCTGTCACTGTACTACGTTTAAACCATCTCTCTCACTGTACTACGTTTAAACCATCTCTCTCACTGTACTACGTTTAAACCATCTCTCTCACTGTACTACATTTAAACAATCTCTCTCACTGTACTACGTTTAAACCATCTCTCTCACTGTACTACGTTTAAACCATCTCTCTCACTGTACTACATTTAAACCATCTCTCTCACTGTACTACGTTTAAACCATCTCTCTCACTGTACTACGTTTAAACCATCTCTCTCACTGTACTACATTTAAACCATCTGTGTCACTGTACTACGTTTAAACCATCTCTCTCACTGTACTACGTAGTACAACAGAAATACCTGTAGTCTCTTTCATATATATGAAAGTAGCAATCTGATTGGATGATGTAAAGTTCACATCGACATGACCCCATACGGGATGTGGTCAGATCCTATATCAGCATAAAGTAGTGTAACAGGGAAAGAAAAATGTGCAACCAGACCGGGGCTCGAACCCGGGACCCTTCGCTTACAGGGCGAATGCTCTACCGACTGAGCTAGCCGGCTGCCTACACAAGTTTCTCCCCTATGAGTAATTAAATCCTATACACCCGGTTACACACACCCCCTCCTTCGAAGAATTCATCCTCGAATTCCAGGAGTACCAGAACCTCTGTGGGACGTTCTGAGGGTGTATGGTGGGTTATTTGCGTTGGGCGCCAAATGTAACAGGGAAAGAAAAATGTGCAACCAGACCGGGGCTCGAACCCAGGACCCTTCGCTTACAGGGCGAATGCTCTACCGACTGAGCTAGCCGGCTGCCTACACAAGTTTCTCCCCTATGAGTAATTAAATCCTATACACCCGGTTACAGTAGTGAAGCATATTACATAGGCTTGATTTTAATGAGATTGTGAGTCAGGTACACCAGCTTTGTACTAAGCGCTCAGATGTCAAATTTTACTCCAAAAGGGGTATTTTATACCCCCAGATACTAAGTATATGGGTGATATTTTGCACTTTTAATAGGACAGCCAGTCTGATGGCTGGTCAGGATGCAAATTTTGTCTACTCTATTTCATTATCACTAGGCCAAAGTCAACGAAACTGTTCATGACTTATCAGTACCAAATCTTGGTGTACAATTTATAGACACACATGGTTGCATCAATTTTAAAGGAGTTATTGTCCTTTGTTTATGTCTTTTATATTTTTGTCAACGCCGTTTCTCTGTAACCCTTCAGGTAGGTTACATGGCTTACCAATACATAGTCCAGCTAAAGTAGGGCTGATTAATTTTTAAAGTGTTAATACCCTAAGCTTTTTTCCAGTTATAGCTTATGTCTTTTTACTGACATATCATTTTAGGTTACTGCTCCAAACAGCTTTTTGTCTCCCGTAATAAGGTCAGGAGTTGATTTCGACTGTAAATGATGACCTCAGAGAGTAGGTTAAAAATGAGATAGTCGCCTCTTTCCTATGTACAGGTAAAAAATCTTGCTAAACTGTAAAAATATTTTTGTCACACATGTATTCATGTATATTTCAAATACCATTCCAGTTGATTTGTCTCAAGTCGATGATACTTTGAACAAGCAGAACCGCTTAGAGAGATGTGAAATAAGGGAATTCTGTCGGCCGGCAGATGTAAGTCAAGTGGACAAGGTTGAAAACTTTCGTCCAGTGGTTACTGCTTTCCATGTTTCTACAACTGTTTTTGAGATGGTTCCTGAGTTAACAAAATGTAATGACAGCAGTACATTTATGTCACTCTGGACGAAGAAATGCCAGAGTAGTGATGTGAAAACATTGGACCATGTAGTGGAACATGTCTGGCGCCCTGTGAAAAACCAGTGAGTACATATCAAGTTATATGCTATACATTTTGCTCTTGTGAAAAACCAGTGAGTACATATCAAGTTATATGCTATACATTTTGCTCTTGTGAAAAACCAATGAGTACATATCAAGTTATATGCTATACATTTTTCTCTTGCAAAAAACCAGTGAGTACATATCAAGTTATATGCTAAACATTTTCCTCTTGCGAAAAACCAGTGAGTACATATCAAGTTATATGCTAAACATTTTCCTCTTGTGAAAAGCCAGCGAGTGCATATCAAGTTATATGCTATACATTTTCCTTTTCAAGTTGCTTTATAGTTTTTTCGAAGTTCCTAAATTGTATTTATATTTAGTTAAAATTGGTATATCTAACGCTGTTTTCATACGCCCGAAGGGCCGTATTATGTTATCGCCTCTGTGTCCGTCTGTCCGTCTGTCTGTCTGTCGTTAGCAATTTCCCTTCCGCTCTGTCACTCTTGAACCTCTTGAGTGATTTTAAAGAAACCTGACACAAATGTTCACCACATCAAGACGACGTGCACAGCGCATGTTCTGGAGGGGTCGCTTTAAGGTCAAGGTCACACTTAGGGGTTAAAGGTCATATGACTTTGTTTCCCTTCCGCTCTGTCACTCTTGAACCTGTTGAAGGATTTTAAAGAAACCTGAAACAAAACCCTTTGGGCGTATATTGCCCCTTATGGCGGTGCTCTTGTTATTTTGATGTTTCTGTATTCAGTTTATTCTGCCATTCTTCTGCTAGACTAAATATTTCAGTGACATCTTTTCTGCCTTTTCCTATGATAACCCTGGGACACCGTCTAATTGTTATAAGGTGCTTTTCGTTTTTGGGCAATTAAGTTTGACTCCTGGTCATTTGAAATTTGACAACTATGCCCATTTCCCCTCATGTTTAATGTCCAAGTTGCCTATTCCTTGAGCCAGTCTGTCTGTCTATCCATCAATCTGTTGAGAAATCTGACCCGGTGATTATAAAAATTGGAGAAGTACTCCATACTCCAACTCATACTCAGTACTCCAATATGAGCATTTCTTGGTTACAAAAACTGCTGTAACATCTTTATTACTGAATGGAAACATATTAAATGAGGATTAATTCTCTTAATTAGATCATTTGCCACAAGTTGGTGTTGGTTTTGATGCAAAATTCTAAAATACCTGGGTTTTTTTCAAATTGGAGCAGGAGTATGGAGTTCCGAGTATGAGAATGGGAAATGTTTATAATCACCGTGCTTCATGGCAACCATAACTCAAAAATTTTCAAGCTAGAAACTTGTTGCTGATTAATTTGTTACGATTTGTTTTTGTTCTGTTTCTTTTAGTCTGAAAAATATTTGTGAGCAGATACAATCGGGATGTATAAAGTTCAGTGACTTTGAGAAGATTATTGGACATACATACAAGGATCAGTATGAAAGCATGAAAAAAGAAATGGCGATTATAGGGATACCTCAAAAATTAATACAGAAACGCGTTGACCAGCTGCGTCAATATAGACAATTGGAGGCTTGCGTGAATGGAGCAAAAGTGATTCTGAAATTTGCAAAGCAGTATCAATTGAAGGGCGATTTTGAGCAGATCAAAGTTATTGCATTAGTAAGTAGACATTTGATATGTGTATTTTTCCTTACCGGTATATATCAGCCAGATCTAACAGATCTAGACTTAAGTTTAAGCTTTTTGGCCCTATGTTTTGGCCCTATGTTTTGGCCCTATTTTTTGGCCCTATTTTTTGGCCCTATTTTTTGGCCCTATTTTAACTTGAACTTGTAGCAGGCAGTTATCAGTCGAACACTCTGCCAAAAAGCTGAGATGGAAACAACCAATCAGGAGATGCACTAAATTTGGCTGTTAAAGTATACTGTTTGCTATATACTGCATGAGGAGTTATTGGGGATATTTAGTATAAGCTGCTGCATATAGACGGTTGCTTAATACTTGTACATGGACATGCATATCAATGCATCATTTATAGTGGAACGGAGGTGAAGTGGTTAGTGCTAATGACTACCATTCCAGAGATCCCGGGTTTGAATTTTTCAGCAACGCTTTTCAGTGTTTCCCACTCAACTTGAGATAAATTGGTTGGAAACCCAGAGGTTGTCTTGCGTGTATCAGTGCTTTACACTTGACGCTTTAAAGAACCAATGAGTCAGAAAGAACTAGGGCCGCACAATTAGATTCCCTTGAAGCAGGTTGTCATTGAATAATCAAGCAGGAATAAAACCGAATGGCCACACACTACGACAAATGATAAAAAAGTCATGATTTTATTTATCATTAATTTATCTTTGGCCAATTTGGCAGGAATGAAACTGAATGTTCAAGCACTTTGTCTGTCTCAGTCAAAAGTAAAAAATATAATTGCATGATTTTATTTATCATATTACAGCATGCTGAGAAAGCAATGGAGATGAGATCATTTGATGACTCTGTGATGAAGGCTTGTGAATTCTTGAAAGAATTAACCCACTCAAGAGCTAAATGTTTAGAGACATTTGTTAATTGTGGGAATTTGATCACTTGGTTGAAAGAATCCATGGAAAATGGTTTGTACAATTTTATGCCAGTTTATTTTAGCCATTTAAATTTAACTTTATACAGTATTTATTTTCATAATCAGTCATAAACATTCATTTACATCAATCAAGGATGGAGTAAAAGTCTAATGCAAATTTATTTAAGGTTGAATTGTTCAACCATTGACATATTGTAATTCTTTTTAAGATTTGTAGTAGTCAAGTCACTTGATGTACCAGAATTTTTAGAAAGGGTGGCATACTAAATAAAACAAAGCAATTTTTGTTAAATGTATGAACTGGTGGTACGTGAGATATTCATTTAATGTTTTGATAATGGTCTTTGTTGGATATTCTAGGTGGTTTAAAGGAGTTGAAGGTGTTTGTAGATCTAGCCTTTCTTTCTGCTGGTGATGAACCTATCAACATAGCCCGGGTGCAATGCCTGCATTCTGCTGTGACAGGATATGCTCCACTTATATTTGACTTGGTACCTGAATGTGATTATCAAAAACTTCTCGAACATTGTGCCATTGTATGGAAAGAACTTGATGCAAATCCAAACTTGCCAAAAATGTTGGTAAGTATATTTAAACACTCCTTTTGCATACTGTGTTTTTGTATAGGTGTTTCTAGCAAATTTTCAATTCATTTTTAGTCAGTTGATCAAACCTGCAGTTTTGCTAAAATTAATTGTCAACATGTGCCATTTTGTAGGTAAAGTTAAAACATGTTTTTATAGGTATTTCTTGCTTATTTTCAAATACAATATATTCCTGATACAATATTTTCTATGGCTAGTTTTGTCAGATCCTTTCACTTGAGTTATGGCCCCTTGATATATGTAAATTTCAAAAATATTTTAAATACAGCTTAATATGAAAATAACTAGCCATAATGAAACTAATTGCAATATTCTACATGTACATACACAGACTGAACATGCTATGTACCTTCAGGCGTGTCGCCTAGTCCCGACAATTGGGGCAGTGGGGTGGGTGAGGGAGGGGTTTCCCCTTCTTTGTTATGAGAAAAATTTGTAATAAGCAATCTCACTATTTTTGTGGAGTTAGATTGTAATATTTTAGTCATTCTTTCTCAATTCCAAATCATTTTTAACTTGCCTTTGCTTTCCCAAATATTGGAACGGCGATTGCCGCTCCTGCCGCCCAGTTGCTACGCCTCTGACCTTTTACCAATAAGCACTATATTAACTTGGCTGCGTTTCATTCGGTCTCTTGGGATCACCGTTTTTTTGCATTTTTTTTGTAAAATTGGGTCATCCTGCAATTTTTCGGCGGGGACTTGGACTTTTAATAATTTCTTTGGCTTATGTGTGGGCATTGCATGCTTAGTGTAGTAACCGTTGTGTTGTGGTGTTTCTGATTTCTGTGTTCGGCTGTTTAAGTTGAGTGCTGCCTTCTCTGTCCGATTTTCTCATATCTTTTTTAAGCTGGATGATATCAATACTTTCATATTTCAGTCTGATACGAACCATCAGTTGGAATGGATGAAAGAGATAAAGAAAGCTCACGGTTCTGTAGAAGTTACCTCCCTTATGCAAGCTGAAGCTATCAATGCTAATGGTATATACACAATAGGTAAACTAGCATGGAAACGTAGACAACAGAATCAAAAGGAGGATACCTCACTACTGGTAAGTACATGAAAGTCAACGTCACAATGTTTAACATTTAGTTATTAGCTCACATTTCACATACTGACAAGTATGTCCGTTTGTCAACTATTCATTTGAATGACTTGTGTTTCTAAACCATATCTGAAATAACTGTGTGGATTTTATTCCATTGGTAAATATGTTCCTTTAGTGGACAATTCTAAAAAACAAAATAATGTAAATCTATGCAGACCTCTTACCATGGCAACCGAAAAGCTAAAAATAGAATTATCCTTTAAACGACTTCTTCTCCTTAACCGCTTGACGGATTTTGATAAATCTTTACAAGAATGATCTATGGTTGACCCATAACCAAAATAGCTAAAATCTTTTCGGTCCGCTTAACAAGATGTCCGCCAGAGCTAAAAATAGAAATGTCCTTAAAACCGCTTCTTTTCATCAACCAATTTGTTCAAACGACATCTCCTCCAAAACGACATGGCCAATTTCAACCAAACTTCACAGTAATGATCCTTCGGTGACCCACATTCAAATTAGCTAAAATCATTCCACTCTGATAAACAAGATGGCCCCAAGAGCTAAAAATAGAAAAAATCTTTAAATAACTTCTTCTCCATAACCACTTGGCCAATTTTGATAAAACTTTACAGGAATGATCTTTGGGTGACCCTTAACCAAAATAGTTAAAATTGTTCCGCTTCGCTAAACAGGATGGCCGTCAGAGCTGAAAATATAAATATCCTTTAAACGGCTTTTTCTCCTGAACCGCTTGATGGATTTTGATGCAACTTAACAGGAATGATCTTTGGGCGACCTGTAACCAATATAGCTAAAATCGTTCTGGTCCGCTAAACAAGATGGCCATCAGAGCTAAAAATAGAAATATCCTTAAAAAAACTTCTCATTTACTGTTTGACATATTTTGATAAAACTTTACAGGAATTATCTTTGGTTGACCTAGCTGTAACCAAAATAGCTTAAATATTTCCCGTCCACTGAACAAGATGGCTGCCAGAGCTAGGACTCAGGTGAGCGTAACTGGCCCCTCAGCGGCCTCTTGTTAAAAAATATTTTACTTTCTTAGACATTGGCTGATATTTTGGAATTATCTGTACGAGAACAATCGGAGGGAAAGGTACAGAAGGGTAAATCACATTTAAGAAGTTACACATTCTCCCAGTTACAAGATCTACAGAGTAGGTTGATGTTGGTGGCAGGCAAGGCTGAGAAAGGTTCGGATAATGTGGATAGATTCACCATGGTAAGTACATTGTGAAGAAATCGTTTCTTTTACAGGTACCGTAAAATCATTCATTTTTGTGGGGGCTTTAAATTCATGGTTTCGTGGTTCACAAGGCTGAGAAATCAAATCCCATTGAACATTAATTTTGACCCTTGTATTTATTACCAAAAATGCTAAATCTACAAATTAACATCCTCTCGAAATGGTCTTTTTTACCAAAACCACGAAATTTAGTCCGATTGAAATTAAATGATTTTACCGTATTTTGTTGTTCATATGTGTAGAAACAATGTAAGCTATTGTCTTGACTGGATCCTGCGCATCAGTGTCTGCGTGTGTGTTGGTTAAGTTATTGTCAGAGTCATTTTCTCAAATTCTATCAAAGGTATCCACTTGAAACTCAAATCAGTTATTCACAATCACAAGGGGAGTCCATATTGACAAGGCTGGTTACCTGAGACCTATAGTTATTGAGTTATCTGCCCTTGTTTATATAAAAAAAAACCCAGAAAGTCGAGCGTCCATCACTCGTAGGTGTTGCTCTTGATTATTTACATTGTAAAGAAATAATATTGCTTTTATAGGTATTTAGTAGAGCATGAAAGCAACAAAAATTAACACAGTTTACCGCTAAGGTTTTTTCCTTTCTTATTCTACATAATTATCCATATTTCAGATATTCGATGGTTTGACCAGACTGAGCAATGTGTATCTGAAGCTGTGTGCCTCTGGCTGTGTACTGTTTAAAGACTGGACTGCAAGAATATTCTGTGATCCAAACCCTCAACGTCCTGTGTGTGTCAACCTAGCATTTGGCCAGGGTGATGGAGTGCCACATATGAATGTTTGTATTTCCATTTTATTTTATGGTTCTCCCCCTCCATATCTTATGTGTTGAAATCCTCACAAACCCTTGGGCAGAATATCTTCAAACTTTCACATATTGACAACCTTGATGTATATTTGACTGTAAAGGATGGGATTGTTGCTGCAGCAATTTTTAACAGACTAATGGACTTTTGTTACTTTAATTATATATTCCAATGGGGGCACCCGTGTCAATGGACACATTTCTAGTTTGGTCAGAAGTTAAATGAACAAGGTAATAACCTCCTTTTATGCATTGTTACTTTATCAAGAAAGCAAGAGGCATACAATGTTTAACAATAATCTTTTCGCTTACACCATTGTATTACTATGACTTTGTCAGTGTTTAATCACCTAAGTGAAATAAGGAAACATATCCAAACAGTCAGCATAAATATTCTTTGATCTTAAGAAGTAAATACCCCCTCCCAACTAATGTGATTTTTGCCATAAATAAAAGCATCTACTGCCTTATGCTGTCAGGCTTCTTCGACTGGTTCTTGGTACTGTAAATGTTGTTACTGGCAATCAATTGACCCGACTTAAGTTTAGAGATTATCCAACCAACAACTCAAAATTAAAAGTACCTCTGATGTTTTATCATTCTATTAAACCATGTCTTAACTTTTCAACATGAACTTACTGGATATAACTGCTACTAAATCTGGTATAATATTTTATTTAACAAGGCGTTCTCTGATATTGTAGGGAAGGCGTTCTCATACGGAAGATGTGACAGATATGGTGCCAGAGATTGCCAGGTTTATGGAGAACTGTTTAGAGGAATGGCTGAAATATATCAAGGAGAAAAGGAAGAGTTATCTGCACTTGAACTATTTCACGGTTGATCAGCTTGTTATCCTGCAGAGGGAGCTGGTGAAAGTCGGACCGAACTCCGAGCCCAGTCATCTCATATATCCGTTACTATCTGCTGTGAAACTTGATTGTACTCCGGGTAAGTATTTGTATTATAAGAGAGGTGTAAAAATATTTTTGCACACCACTTGCCTAATCATACACAAAAAACCCTAATTTTGATAAATATGTCAAACCAATCAATAAGAAACAAAACTGAAGTATGAAGAAGATCAAAAGTGTATGTAGGGTAGTATCAGTATTTTTTCCTCGACAACTAATTAATTTAGCAGACATGTTTTTCAAAATCATTTTAGATAATATATTTCATTAATCTGTTTCACTATGCCCCCCCCCCCATCTTTGCTGAGGGGAACCGGTATATTGCTTCGCTCACGTCTGTATGTCTGTTCTTCTGTCTGATGGTAGACCGAATGGGTTCCGTTCAATAACTCAAGAACGGCCCTAGGATCATCAAACTTTACATTGATGAAGGCCAGTAGGGGACCCTATTGATTTTGAGGTGAGAACATCAAAGGACGAGGTCACTGTGACCTTTATTATTTTCCGACAATTAGGTTGCCATGGGGGCAAACATGTTTAAAAAAATCTCTTGTTTTAAGGTGACCTGTTGGCAGCAATGAGTGAAGCTAAAGAAGAGATAGATGGTCGGTTGGCAATGGAGAGTGAAGAGAATGAAACGGGAACCACGGAAACTGACATGATTCCAAGGTATGCTTCATCAAAACGAGCAAGAATAGATATGACGGTTGTCACAATGATAATAAAAAATTAAAACTGACCAAAATCTGAAACATACTAAGTCTTTATATTACTTTTGCACCTAGCCATTCCAAAGCCCATCCACTTAGTGCAGCCCCCCCTCATAAATTATATCTATAGGATTATTTTGTTAGGAGTTATTGACCTTTTCACGTTTTGGTGACTTAAAATTGGTGTATGTCCTATCAACGTTGTACTTTGGGGGTCATAATTATGTCCCTTACAGTGACAGCTCTTGTTTGAACCACCATTCACACAGCTGTTATGTGTCATATGAAACAGCCTTTATGAGTTGCAATTGTATTCATGAAAAACTTCATATGATATATTATTAGGCCCCCACCCGTTTTCAACCGGAGGGGACTATAGGTTTGCCCTCCGTCAGTCAGTCCATCAGTCAGTCAGTCTGTCCGTTCATGGCAAAAGAAACATTGACAACCTCGAAACCAGGTAGGGGACTTCTGTATTGCTTGCAATTCCTAATTGTTAATTTGTGTGAGTGTATAAACTAATGCTTTGATATCATCTTCTTCAGAGAAACTGCTGAAGGCGATGCATCAGCTGCTATGGAAGAAAGAAGACTCAACTTTATAAAAGAACTTGTTGAAGCTGGAAATGATGAAAGACTAGCAATAGAAGCTTCCAAACATGTAGACATTGATGATATCACACAAGGTAATGTTATACAGGGTCTTACAAGCAGGAAAAGACGAGGGAATTTTATTTTTGTGGACTTTGGAATTCTTATTTAAACTTAAGTAATAAAATGATTTGTTTAAAAACATTGCATACATGTATAAATTTGTAGTTTTCAACCTGTCAAAGCTACTTTGACGTTGAATATTCATTGGACAAGTCAATGTGAGTTAAAACTTCAATCGAATATCCCACGAAAGTTTCTGTTGCTTCTCTCGAAGCTGGAGGTTAATGGCAAAATTGGCGGGAAAACCGAATGGTCACAAACTGCATTGTATTTTTTTTTTTTTTTTTTTTCTTCGTTTCGGGCCCACAAGGGTAACCCCATTTATTGTACTGCACTGTATTAGTCAAACTGTATATGTACTGTTTTGGTATGGCTTACAAGTAACAATTGAAATACTGCAAAATCAATTAATTTTAATTGGACAAAATTTTATGGTTTTGGTAAAAATACCATTTTGATGGGATGTTATTTCGTGGATATCTCATTTCAAGTAATGAATACAAGGGTCAAAATTATCATTTGATAGGATTTGATTTTGTGGTTGAAGGTGAACCACGAAGTCCACACAATTTAATCCCCATTGAAAATTACTAAATTCACAATATTGTATTGCTTTGCCTTACAAGTAAAATTAGAAATAACTGTTTAGCTTGTATTGTTTAGGAATTGTTTGGTGTATGGACCATGATGATATAGCAGATACTCCCTCTCCGGGTGATGACATTGTGGACATGATAGAAGAGGAAGCTGTACAAATGCCTTCATTCAGTGGTTGGAGTCAATCACAAACTGATATACAAGCATTGATCACACAAAATATACATGGCTTGGAGAAACATAGGTATGTATCAGTATAGTCCAGGGATTTCCCCAGAATTTTTTCTAAGCGCAATAGGGGTTGGAACGGGAGGGGTGCCTTCTCCCGTATTTTGAAAAACAATCAATTTGGGGGATGAAAATCTTGAAATGGTGCAAATTAAGGAGGTTTTATGACTTTTTTAAGCGCAAAATTAAGCGCAATTAAAATTGTAAGCGCACTGGATTTTGGAATCCAAGCGCACTGGGCCCAGACATTAAAATGCCCTGGGGGAATCTCTGTAGTCCAGTTAGGGTAAGAGTATAGTGATGCACCGGTAGAATCCATTGTTATGGTGTAAAACCAAGTAAAAAAAACTTATACAAACATGTGCAGAATTATTTAAATGCTTAACTAAACTCTATCTGTTCAGGCAATGGTTGTGATCTTTTGGGTACACAGTAAATGGCTACATCACTGTCAAAATATCCTAACTAGACTGTAGATGCATATGTGGTCAAAATTTGTATTTCAAATTGTCAAGGGTAAAGCAAGAGCAGCTATCTTAGAAATACCAGATTTGAGGTCCTATGATGTCAGGGGTGTGGAAATCCTCAAATTTTTCACTTACCCATTGGAAAATTGGACTAAAAATTCCACTTGCCCGAAGATTGAATCTACTTGCCCAGGAGAACACAAAATGCTACAAAAATTTCAGTTTCAACAATTCATTTTGTCAAACTTGAGAGAAGCCTACTGTGTACCTGATACCAAATCATTTTCAGTCAAAATTTAGGGATTTTCTTATGTGTTTTGGTGAAATAGGTCACAAAATATTATTTTCTCGTGTTAATTTTGCACTTGCCCATGTGCAAGCTGGAAGCGAAAATCCCTTTGCCCGCAGCTCAAAAAGCCCTAGTCAGGCAAGTCGGACACTGGAATTCCACACCCCTGGATGTACTGGTGTATTAGTCATTCTAAATATAACTGGCATTGCTCCTTTGCTTTGGTGCTATGTGTCACTTTTTTGAAGCAAGCACATTCCTAGCGAAGCACTATTGAGCACTAATAGTCTGAAGTCATGCAACAGTCTCCAGTATGTGTTCATTAAGAGTGAAGTTGGTATATTGTATTGTGCATGCATGTCTATTTTCAGTAATATTGGTGTATTTTCAGTAATATTGGTGTATTTTCTGTAATAATGGTGTATTTTCAGTAATATTGGTGTATTTTCAGTAATATTGGTCTATTTTCAGTAATATTGGTCTATTTTCAGTAATATTGGTCTATTTTCAGTAATATTGGTGTATTCTCAGTAATAATGGTGTATTTTCAGTAATATTGGTCTATTTTCAGTAATATTGGTCTATTTTAAGTAATATTGGTCTATTTTAAGTAATATTGGTCTATTTTCAGTAATATTGGTCTATTTTCAGTAATATTGGTGTATTTTCAGTAATATCAATATATTTTCAGTAATATTGGTCTATTTTCAGTAATAATGGTGTATTTTCAGTAATATTGGTCTATTTTCAGTAATATCAGTATATTTTCAGTAATATTGGTCTATTTTCAGTAATAATGGTGTATTTTCAGTAATATTGGTCTATTTTCAGTAATATTGGTGTATTTTCAGTAATATTGGTCAATTTTCAGTAATATTGGTGTATTTTCAGTAATATTTGTCTATTTTCAGTAATATTGGTGTTTTTTTTCAGTAATGTTGGTGTATTTTCAGTAATATTTGTGTGTTTTTCAGTAATATTGGCTTTTTTTTCAGTAATATTGGTCTATTTTCAGTAATATTGGTCTATTTTCAGTAATATTGGTCTATTTTCAGTAATACTGGTGTCAAACCATTGATAGACGATCTCACAGATCTATGGAGACAGTTCTTGGAAAGCATATCATCCAATATAAGTGATTATTTGAGTCTGGAACATCTTGGACTCATACTTAGACATCTATCATATAAAGGTATAGTTCTACTATTGATCTTTTGGATTGGCTTGTGCCTTTAGTGTTCTGCTGTTTCTATTGTCTTCTATGTCTGATTGGTTGTTGAACCATGAAATCCACGAAATTTAATCCCCCATGATTTTACAGTATGGGCTTAATGTATAAGATGTTTTTCACTTGCAAGACTTAAAAAAAAATGTATTCATTGGCCTTGTTTGTTATTGGGCAATATAAAGTAAGTATATGATATATTGCACCCTGGATAACAAGAAGGCGAGGAAATGCAAAATAAGCCACAATTTATCAGTGTTATTTAAGTATATAAATGACCGTATGTGTTTGTTTAAGTATTAAACCAATTTTTCAACAGTAGACCAATCCGGTCATTGTAAATATCACCTTATCATGGGCGCACTATATTTACTCATAAGTTAGTAAAGTATATGTGACATATTTCAGATACTCGTGAACTCAACAGAACACTCTCACCTGTATTCAAGGAAGGACAACCCAACCTGATCATTTGTCCATCTGGTAGGATTTATACTTATTTTAATGTTGGTGTATCACATTTCTCTATTAACATAACACTTAGTATTTATGATCAGAAATTATTTGGTCATTTATAAGATGCTTTCCCTACCCAACTAAAGAAAAGATGAACATGTTAGTTCAGACGTAATCTCATGTGTATTGGTGCAACAGACACATTAAAGAACAAAGAAATATGTTGGGAAATACACATGTAGCTAGGGAACCCACCTGGGACCCTTTTGTTATCTCTTCCCTCAAAACCTTAGATCAATGCCAATCTGGATGGGAAAGCCTTATACCATGTTCTTTCTCGAACATGAACAACAACAAACATAATGGACCGTAATAAAAATTGGTTCACCAATTATGTTATCCACCTAAAATAAAGACGTTATGATTCTTATTATTATTATTACTATTATTATTAAACAAAATTGGAATGATACTGTGATTGAGTGGACAACCCTCTTAGTCCCTGGTTTGCTGTTAAGCTGGAATACTTGGTCATTTATGAAACGCATCTCAGTGTTGTTTCCCATCTAACTAGAGTTGAACTGGTTGGCAACTCAGGAGTAGTATTGCTTAATGGTACTGTTCTCTAATGACATTGTAGAACCAAGAGCGTCCAGATTTCTTATATCACACAACAGTTACTGGCGCTTCCTTCAAAATCAAGTTATTGGCCAATGATGATTGGAAAACGTTAATAAACATGTCAAAGTTATCTTTAACAGTTGATTCGAAGTTAGGTTTAAATATGGTATTTCTCTAAAACTATTGATACATAGTTATAGCTGATGTATTGGAAGTTAAGTTAAAACATAACATAGTATGTCTCCGTAGCTCAATGGTTAAAGCGCTTTCTGCCTAATCTGGAGACCTGGCTTCAAATCGGGATGCAAGCACTTATATACCTGCCATATTTTCAGTAGAAAACTGATTGGCAAATACAGGGTATGCTTGTCATTAAAAAACAAAAAAACCAAAAAAAACCCATAGCATTCCTTTTAAACTATTGATATATTATTGTAGCTGATGTGTTGATGACTACACTGTCTATATATGTCAATGATAGAGATGAACCACTGCCACAATCTGACGAGGTTCTAATGTGTACTTCTAACACAACCAAAGATGAGGTAACTATCTATATTTTCAGTTTCTCTTGAGTGCTTGCCTTCCCTGTCCAAGTTATCTTAAACTCTATGCATCAAGTGCTGCCTACCCTGTCCAATTTATCCTTAACTTTGTCCACCGAATGCTTGCCTACCCTGTCCAATTCATTGTTAACTTTATGCATTGAGTGCTGCCTTCCCTGTCCAATTTACTGTTAACTTTATGCACCGAGTGCTGCCTTCCCTGTCCAATTTACTGTTAACTTTATGCACCGAGTGCTGCCTTCCCTGTCCAATTTATTGTTAACTTTGTGCACCGAGTGCTGCCTTCCCTGTCCAATTTACTGTTAACTTTATCCACAGAGTGCTGCCTTCCCTGTCCAATTATTTGTTTTTAAGCACCAGCATCTACTGATGCTGAGGCATGTCTATGTTTGTCTTTCCGTTTGTTTGTTTGTTACAAAACTTTCAAGTTGATTGACTTAGCTAGATATTTTGGACAAGGCTACCATCAAGGCATAAGAATTTACTGAACACAGCTGTCAAAGAACTTTACTGACTGTATAATGAAAGTTATATTTGCATATCCTTCTTAAATAAAATGTTAGTATCTGTACTAATTTAGAGGTTGTTGCTCTACAGTGGTTAAATTGATAGCAAATATTGGGCTCGGGAAATTTTGAAGGTGTTACTTTAGAGAAAATGTTGCTCTAGAGAGGGCCGCTCTGGAAATGTATGATATATTTTATTCTAACCTGACAGGCTAATTTTCCAATATAGATAAAGGACAAAACAGCCGATATACTATGTTGATTATTATGACTTCATTCTGGTAAACAACATATGGCTTTAACAGTGGCTTTATTTATAATTTTGCACTTTAATCACATTAGAATTGAAATAAACTACTCCATCGCCATATTATATTGGCTGATGTACAATAGTTTGTTGTTCGGACATTTTTAATTAAACACTTATGCCTACAGCCTTTGTTGTTAATTCCTAAGTGTGAAAAAATTCCAATCCGTATATATCAGCCGATATACTACGGGTTTTCGTAGTTTATTTCTTAAGTATACGATACCAAGGTATATATTTATTCAGGTTGACATTTTCTGGCGCCGGGCAATATATGATGTCAGTCAGAAGATTCATTGTTTGGTTAATGCTGATATGTTGGACTATGATGTTAGTGAATCTGCTGAACGATGTCTTGAGGAATATCTACAGGATGTGTACCATTCAGGTAGGATGGACTTACCATATTCCCTCGAATAAACGCCCCGTGGGCCTTGCATTTTGCAAAAGGGGGCTTTTATTTGGGGTCTCAAATTTAAAAAAAATGTAAAAAAAAACCATAACAAGTGCCTATTTTATTGATGAAGCAACAACAAAATATTGATAACCGTCATAATTTTATAAAACATCAATAAGTATATGATTTTCCCAAAAGAGGGGGCTACTATTAGAGGGGGGGGGGGGGGGCTATTATTGGGGGGAATATTGTATATCGCATGATTTTCCTTGTATCTGGGTTAATATAGCGAGTCAGTATGTATATTCTTATACCACACATTTGTAGTATAACGTTCATATCATGTCACTTTATCTTCTTAATGTCTTTTTTATGCCAAACATAATACACTGTATTCAGTTACTTATTTTAAGATCAATTTTGAACCCACAATGTCAATAGTGTCAAACAAATGATTAGAAATCACATGTGTAGGTCCCGTTCCAAAAGTTGAGAGAAAAAAGTTTGAAACCTGATATTTGACCAAAAATATTTCCAGCCCCGTCTGCCATCTAGGTTAACTTCTGGGTATTGACATTATGCCAGTTGTCAATCAACACCCTTTAAATAAATTTTAACGGTAAACTATAATCTCATGGTCCAATAGATTAACTTAAAAACCTTCACCAAGCAACCTTTGACACACAAGCAGACGGAGCGATCTCTTCTCTGGCGTACTGTCAATCATACTTTGCTTCAGGCAATCTGTTATTCGTCCTTACAAAATTGTACATAACGCTTGTAAGAAGACACTTTAATCCAAAACTAGTACTGTATCTATTACTAAAAATTCTATTGTGTAAATTACAGAATTAAAGTACCGTCTGCTGGTGATCTGTAGTTCAGACAATGAGTACAGGTCAACAATTATATCATCGCTGGACAAGTTTAAGAGGCAGTTACTACCATTCAGTATTGATGTCATCAGACAGTACCTGGTTGATAAACTTCAAGTACAACACAACCCACAGACTAAAGTAAAACCGGCGGCATTTGTTGATACTGAAAGGTAATGATTCATTATACCGTACCTGCCAAGCTAGTTTAATCCAAAATAGGAGTGATAAAGCAAAACATGTCACACAATGCGCCTAAATGTGATTTAAAACGGATTTAGATGCAAAAACAAGGGATTTATTTATTCTAGTATTTATAAAGATGGGACAGAAGATCATAAATTATTAAAATGTATCAAGCGTACCTTTGTTCAAAGAAACTTTGAAAACCAGAAAATTAACAAAAATAGGATTAACTCCACTTTAATAGGAGTACTTGGCAGGTATGATTATATTAGCATTTCAAGTTGGGTTTCTGTGTAGTTGTGTTGTGATTAGGGGTGTAATGGTATGCTCACCTCGCGATATGATACGTACCGTCAATTTTTCTAAGGGTTCGGTATATTTCGGTATGATACAATATTTAATATTTAATTTTTAAGTAATAATGATTTCGTTGCTTCTATAACAGCAAGTATTATGCGCCTATCAACTATTTTAAGTGAATTTAGACAATATGAAGCATATCTCAATACAATTAAAACGAGTGATACATGGTAATTATATATAATCAGTAGGCTGTCAGGTGTTTTCGTTGTCTGGATATTATTTTGCTCATAAAAAAAGCTTATACCGTACCGAAATTTGAAGTCGTGTATCGTGAACCGTGTGGGACTGAAGTCCGCGGTATTTCGTTTACCGCGGTATACCGTTATAGCCCTAGTTGTAATGTTACTGTTTTCCGTGCTTGCTGGTTAAGTTCAGTACTGCCTTCCCTGTCCGATTTTTTACTTTTCTTTTTTTAAACCTTCGGCAATGAGGATAAATACTACATGAATTGTAAAAAGAAGCAACATATTACCATACCTGTTTTACATACATGCACCATTAACAACTTATTTCTGATTAATATAATTCTATATAATTACCAAATCAGCAACTCTCTAACTTGAGTATGATGTACTGACCTCCAAATGAATCCCATTACATTTGAAACCATGAACAAGTTCATGAAAAGGTCTTATAAAGTCAACAGATTTGGAAAAGTCCTTTTAGAACTCAGTTATGCTAAACTATCATATTGCTTCAGGCCAGGGATATAATTATGATGGTTTTATTTATCTAAGCCTCCTGAAGTCCACACAAAAGCTTCTTATGTCCATCTTTTTCTTTTACAATCACAATGGGAAATAGCCATGGTGGCATTGTGATATCCCAAAGCTGGTCAATGTCAAACATACTTTATTCTTCAACTGTTGTAAAAATGTAATATAAGATTTCACATTACACATGGTACAAGTAACATACAAGTGAATGTGAAATAACGCAAACCAGTTTTGCATGGTTATTAGGCCCCTACCGGTTTTCAACCTGAGGGGACTATAGGTTTGTTCTCTGTCCGTCAGTCAGTCCTTCCGTCCGTCAAGAAATCTGGATCCTGCCATAACTCGAACAGTTTTCCAGCTAGGTTTATGAAACTTGGTATGTGGATAGGGACCAATATGGAGAGTATGCATATCTAATTTTTTTTTTATTTGGGCAAAAATTGTGGTTACCATGGCAACCGAAACATTGACAATCTGGAAACAAGGTAGGGGACTTCTGTATTGCTTACAATTCCTAATTACTTCTTAATCATTAGAAGGGATAATTGTTGCAAGAACTTTTATTATTGAAAGTTTTTATTTATAACATAGATCTACAGTGCGTATCATCAAATCATGGAGAGCCGGTGTTGGAAAGTCTTTGTTTAAAACCCGACGTGTTGACGATCTATCTGGTTTGAACCGGTCTGTAGCATATAACACAGTCTCTATCCCACTACAAGAAAAGAACTTGGATATACATTATGTGATAGAAAGACTTCTAGAACATTCCACACAACCTGGTGAAATAGCAACGAGACTGTTTCATATTGACGTCTCACATGAGGTAAAACAAGTCCTGTCGTATTCATTGATTGCTACTATCAAATCTCTACTTGTGTAAAACATGTCAAATTACATGTTAAAAAAATGTCCATGACCATGTTTGTTAAAAACTGAAGCATTTTTATGACTTTCAAATTATCTAGGAGTACAATATTGCCTGACCCCTTTCATAGGGACTTTTGATTTATTGATATGTTCAGCAGGAAGCAGTCATCAAGAAGTATTTAAGTTGTTTGGCAAATATAATGTCAGTATTAAAAATAATTATCAGCTTTAAAATCGAAACTACTGAAGACATAACATTAATTATGTTTGAACCATCTCGCCATAGTTATCCTGGTGCACTGGCTACTTAGTTACTTTGGAGGTTTGTACGGCATCATATTGCTGTGATGGAACTGAAGACTGTTGTGTATTTTGACATTAAATTATGCATTATGTATCATTTCAGGTTCAAAATGGTATAGATTATCTGCTGTTTAATCTATTGATACTGGGTTGTTTGATGGATAAGACGGGTTGGGTATGGAGGAAGGCAACAATGGACATGTATCTCATTGAAACAATGCCGTTAATGATGCAAGCTGCCAACAGACAGGTACATGTATACAAAACGTTCACTGTTGAGATGGTTGAAAGCCATTGACTTTGGATAACTGTGATGTTTCCTGTGTTATTCACCATCAATTATTCAAATATTTGCTTTCCTCTAGGGAAACCTATTTATCCATTTACAAGATTATAATTCCTCCACAGTTTCTTAAGAAGATAATATATTAAAGGCATCGTTATGACGAGCATCAATATCACGAGCACACAGCCTACTATCTCGAGCAAGTTTTGAAATAGTATCAATACATGCCCTTTGGTTATTTTGAGCACTTGGTTTATCTCGAGCATTTTACCTGTCCCGATTAGTCCTCGAGATAACAAAGGTTTACTGTATTTGTAATTCCTCCTTGCCATGTTTGGATTCTTAATCCTGGTCACGACACTAAATTAATAATGACATTGACTGTGCAATGTAAACTAAATAACTCAGAGATAGTAAGATTTAAGTTTTCAGTTAAATTTTGTGGGATTATCAAGAAGTCATGTATGCATACCTGCCAAGTACTCCTATTAAAGTGGAGTTACTCCTTTTTTCATTGATAAATTTCTGGTTTCCAAGTTCACCTACTTTGTACAAAAGTATATTTGGTTCATCTTATGATCTTCTGTTTAATATTTATAACCACTAGAATTAATACATTCCTTCTTTATGTATCTAAATCCCTTTTAAATATCACATTTTAAGTGCATCTTGTGACATGTTTCACTTAATCACTCCTATTTTTTATTTAACTAACTTGGCAGGTATGTTTCATCCTGGTTATAAGTCCCTTGCATTGTCATTCTTCTACAGGGGCCTTATTCACCAACGTTGTAAGTCTAAACTTCAGACTAAGACTTTATATTGTCAAATGTTCTATTCGCTCTCATGTTGTTATAAATGCACCAAATTTGATATAAATGGGTATACATGTTCAGTGGGTAGCAACAAATAACCAGATAAAATTTCACATGGTTGACTCTAATTGCAAAGGAATGGCAGTGATTATAAAAGTTGCCAATTTAAGTCTAAGTCTGATTTTCAGTCTTACAATGTTGGTGAATAAGGTCCCAGATGTGCAAGAATAACCCTTCTAAAACATTGCATGTACATATTGTCCTGATGAATATTGTCTCAACTTATAGGGAGCTGACTTGCTCTATGTACATCCAATGTTAAACATACTACCAGATTTGACGTGTAGATCACCCGTGGAGAGCTTGAACATATATATGGACAGAAAACCTGCAGGTAAAATAATTATTTAACTAATTGAAGATAATTGACATTACGCCAGAGCAGAGATCGCTCCTCCTGGTTGTATGTCGAAGGCTACTTGGTGAAGATTTTCAAGTTAATCCATTGGACCATGTAATTTTAATGTACCGTTTAAATTAATTTAAGGGATATTGATTGACAACTGGGGTAATGCCAATTATGTAGAGTCCAATATTTGTTTCATACATCATAACGATGGTAGCTACTATTTTGAAATAAGGCAATTGGCTTTCATTAATTTTGCCAGCACAAAATAAACTGTTATAACAGTCACCAAGTGCCTCTTTTAGAATTGTAAACCTTGCTTTAAAATATTATATGACTATGTTCCCTGCTCCATCTTTAATAAGGTGGTTCATTGCACCGTTGATTAGGCCATAGACCAAAAGCTGCCGGTTCATTAACTAGAGAAGGGGTTTAGCCTAGGATCCTCAAACTTTACATAAACTGAGGTTGGTTGTCAACAGTAGATAATCCTCTTAATTTCAAAGTATGTTGGTCAAGGCCTTCATGACCATTAAAACTACTGACTATTTGTCTGCCTTTGGTGGTCTACATATTTTACAAAAACCTCTTATACTTCTTATAAATTTATACCTTATGTAAACCATGGATATTTTCAGGATACAAACCTTCCGACCAGTTGTTTGATGGGAAATTGTTCCGAAGCCCAGTGTTTCAACGACCATTTCAGTATTTGTTTCGCTTGGACAATGGGAGACCACTGACTGATGTTAACCCCCACATGCCAGAAGGTGACCCGCAAAACTGCGTCCAGACTTTACTCAGGTATAATACAATATTATATATTACAGTAATAGTCTTACTCCGGATCTCCACTAATCTGTAGGCACAAATAGATTTTTACCTTTATAATCCTTGTGACACTTCAATATTCATCATATCTGGACAAAAGAGTGGGGATCAGTTGTATTAGCATATGAATACAAAACCAGTCTTAACTAGGCCAGATTTGTTTGTATCTCATGTAAATTAAGGGGAAGCCCACCTTGTACAAAGTTCCAATTATCAACTATTTTGATGGATCTTAAAATGAATATAAATATTTACAATTTTAAAATGAATAGTTTGTTTGAAAGGAAACTCATAGTTTGTTTAAAGGAGACTGACACAGTGCTAGTTAGTGACTGTTCAGTTTTATCCCTGCCTATTTGACCAATGATCTGTGGTTTCGATGAAAGACATGGAAAGTTTGTATGATACAAAGAATCTGGGCTCACTGCACAAACTCTTCCAGATAGACTCCATAGTTCACTTAGCCCGGTGTGTAGCACCATTAAACGAGAGACTAATTCTGGGTTTCAAACAAGCTGATCTTTAGTGTTGTGGGAAACATTTATTGAACAGGGTGCTTAACCCTGTTCTGTGTTAGCGTTAAAAATACACTAGACATGATTATGAGCTAAAAATAGCTCCAGTTGCGCATTCCGCGGGATGACTTTGGACTTTATAGCCTAATATTTAGCCGAGACAGTGTTTATAATGTTGCATGATAACTTAGCACTTTATTGCAGGAAGCTTGGTAAATATATCGAGACAGCAACTGTATTATGTTACGTAAGCTAAGTTACCATCCGGTCATTGATAAACGCTCAACGTTTAAATACTGCGAGTAGTATAGGCAGTAGAGGTAATAATGTATTAACTAGATGTTGGAACATACATATGGCGTTGGGGTGGCATATGCCCTCATATGCTTTGTGACTGGAAAAATATTTTTCTGACGACAGGTACAATCCCTGTTCTTCCAGTGCCATCGGTGCTTTGATTTAAGGTCCCCAGTCAATGTCCCCTACCAAGACTCAAACAGGGCCCTACAGAGTTTTTAACTTTAAAGTGTACAATAGTTGAAAAAGGGTTGTAGAACCAATTGTGAAGAATTACTAGGATTTGTAGGAGAATTTATTAACTGATGGGCAATTTTTGTAAAACAAGGTATTTTTGTAAAACAAGGTATTTTATTGAATGGCAATTTTTGTAAAACAAGGTATTTTATTGAATGACAATTTTTGTAAAACAAGGTATTTTATTAAATGGCAATTTTTGTAAAACAATGTATTTTATTGAATATTATACAAAGAATAAATAACTATTTCAGACATTGCGGTCTAGAAGATCCGTCCTGGTCAGAACTTCATCATTTTGTATGGTTTTTAAACACTCAACTGATGGACTTTGAACAGAACAATTTTGTGGGAGCTGCTGCGGCCGAAGATCTTCCTGGATTCTCTACTTTTGTTCTGAGGTTTCTAATTCAGATGTCCAGGGTATGTTGGTCGTATTTGCGTCTCCCACATACGTCTCCTACCGTATGTGGGAGACACATTATGATTTTTTTCAATTTGTATTAAAATCGGTATGTGTTTGTTCCCCTTAACTGTTGGTCAGTTTCAATGAAACATCACAACAAGCCTAGATGTACATTTTTTTCAAGTCAGATGATTTTTGCCCTTGACTTATGGCCCTTCATGGGAGGCATACAATTCGAAGTGCAAAGAAAAATCTCATATATTCTGCATTATTGGTAGTAAAAAGGTATGAGGAAATAAGACAGGGAAGGCAGCACTCAACTTACCCAGCCGAGTACAGAAAACAGTAACAACACATCATAACCACATGGAGCAATGCCCATGCACAACCCAAAGAAAAAATAATATAAAAAGCCCAAGTCCCTGTCGCAAAAATACAGGATGACCCAATTTCACAAGTCTAGTGCATATGGTTAAGAATTTAAGATCCAATGATTTTATGGCCTTTTGTCCGAGGCATATGTTTTTGCGTAAAAAGCCCCTTCTGGTCCAACATTCCTTGTTTCTATCAGGATTTCTCGACGAGATCGTTAGACATGAGTGAAGAGTCTCCAGGAGTGAGAGCAG
Organism: Spisula subtruncata; assembly: GCA_963678985.1. NCBI lineage: Eukaryota > Metazoa > Mollusca > Bivalvia > Venerida > Mactridae > Spisula > Spisula subtruncata. The sequence goes on along the minus strand of OY787664.1, from coordinate 51,332,835 downwards.
ATATAGTAGAACGTCATGGTGATATAGAACAGATGGAAACAGGCGAGGAAGATGGTGACGAGGCTGACGATTTACAGGCTTACAAGATGAGACGCACATGGGAAAGCAGGTAACTTACACGCGAAACTTTGTATGACCACTGGTAACTGTACAGAGTGTCAATATTTCTGATTTATCCGGAATTTATCCAATTTATCATTCCTGAAAGAGCAAATTTTCAAAAAATGAAAAACAATTATCCTGTCATATCCATTAGATCATTTTTCGCTTCAGTTTTAACAGAATATCTTTCTGTGATTTATTGCACATTCAAACTGTCCATTTTGATACGAAAGTGTTCTAGAACACCCTATGAAACTATAAGAATAGTCTATTTTTCGACAATTGAATCAAAGTATACGGAACCCATCCAAAGTTTTAATTTGCAATTAAGGTAGTCTAGTATCATACTAAACACGATGCAAGTAATTATTTTGACATTGAATGACTGTTAGAATATAGCTCTATACACTTTAACAATATTGTTTTAGGCCTCTTGCTTGGCAAAATGTTAATGCAGTCACATATGATTTTCCTGATTTTGAATTTGGTCCTGTTGACAACCTTACTGTATCATTGAATAGAAAATTGTGTATTTATCTGATACTGTAAAATCTTTTGATTTCCATTTGATGAAATTTTGTGGTTTTCGTAAAAAAGACCATTTCGATGGGACGTTACCTTGTGGATTTGAATTTCAGGTAATAAATACAAGGGTCAAAATTATTATTTGATGGCGTTTGATTTCATGGTTTAAGGTGAACCACGAAATCCATGAAATTCAATCCTTACGAAAATTAATGATTTCACAGTAGATTAAACTACTTAATGTATATATCAATTTCTTTAAAAATGTTCCTGATTATATTCTTGCATATGGCATCAATTGTTACTATTTTACCTGCATTTATGAAAAACCTTTTTCAGTCCCCATCCCTACTTGTTCTTCAACATGGATCGATTCACCTTCACCTTCCTGGGGTTCAACATTGAGCGAGGTTCGGGAAATCTGATCGACCAGCAGACGAGGACCGTGTTAGAGCGAGGTATTATGGTACAGAATCTGTATGACGCTCTAGTACGCAACCATGCTCCTCTACAGGAAAATTTTGATGCACTACCAAGGTATGTTTTGTTTTATACTGAAGTAAATTAAGTTTATGGTGAAACAAGTTCTACAACTTCTACAACTTTTATAAATCGTCATTGATGCCTTATTCCTGGGGCCTTATTCACCAATCTGTTATAAGTCTAAAACTCAGGCTTAGACTTTATATTGCCGAATGTTCTATTCGATCTCATGTCGTTATAAATGTACCGATTTTGATATAAATGGGTATACACATTCCATGGGTAACAATAAATAATCAGATACAATTTCAAATGGTTAGATCTAATTGTAAAGAAATGGCAGTGATAATTAATTTTGTCAATTTTAAGTCTAAGTCTGAGTTTCAGTCTTACAGCAATGGTGAATAAGGCCCCTGGTGTTATTCATTGCCATAAGGTTTTTGATGCAGATACAATAAATCATCAGTTATATAATTGGGTCATATGTCTGTCTGTCTGTCACATGATAATTGGGTAGTGTCGATGAGAGCTATATTCAGAATTTGATGCCTGTTGGTGAAATGTTTATATTCCACAAGCAAAAATTAAAGTATAACGAAAAAAATGATAAAAATGCAAATCAACGCAGAAAGTGTTATGTTGAAAATCAGAATCAATTCATTCTTCTGTTGTATTGTACTTTTATCCTTTTACCATTGTACTTTTATGCTTTTGAATTTTTACGATCGTGCTTCGTTTAGCTCGGAAGTTTACAGAAAGAGTAACAGGGCATGATCAACTGCAAGGGGCAAGCATGATGGGGAATATTTCACAATCAATCTTCAGTGTCTTTGTTGTCATGGTACTTTTGTATCTTCACCATTATGTTTGCCAATCTTCACCATTTTCATGTATTTCCTTTGAATTTATGTTGTGAGGCATACCTGCCAAGTACTCCTATTAAAGTGGAGTTACTCCTCTTTTCATTAAAAAATTTCTGGTTTCCAGGCTATGACTGTTATTACCGATCTTTGTATGTACTTTCAGAGGAGATAAGATAATGAAGCTGTGTAATGTGATGGGTATAGACATGCCACATGATCCAGATGATTCGTACGAACTGACCACAGATAATGTGAAGAAAATTCTCGCTATCTACATGAGATTCAGGTGAGTAAGGAAGTCACGAATATGTCACGAAAACGTTAGGGGTGTAACGGTACGCTCACCTCACGATATGATACGTACCGTCAATTTTTTTAACGGTTCGGTATATTTCGGTATGATACAATATTTTCTAACAGCTGCTTAAATACTTCAATTTTTTAGTAATAATGAATTGTTTGCTTCTATAATAGCAATTTTTATGTGACTATCAACTATTTTAGAGTGAATTTAGACAATATGAAGCATATTTCAATACAATTTAAACGAGTGATACATGAAAATTATACATAATCAGAAGGCTGTCAGGTGTTTTCGTTGTCTGAATATTATTTTGCTCATAAAAAAGCCTATACCGAACCGTACCGAAATTTAGAAGTCTTGTATCGTGAACCGTGTGGGACTGAAGTCCGCGGTATTTCGTATACCGCGGTATACCGTTACAGCCCTAGAAAACGTACAACAAACAACATTGCCTAACGTGTACGTCATAAATCATTTTAATCTTTGTTATAGAATGCCCAGGATAACAAGAAAGGCAGGAAATTTTGGTTTAGCCCACATAGGTGGTTTAAGCATTTGTGCAAGTTATATCACATTCAGTGTTATTATGCCCCCGGAACCGATGGTTCGGGGGCATATTAAAATCGCACCGTCCGTCAGTCCGTCCGTCAGTCCGTCCGTCAGTCCGTCCGTCCGTCCGTCCGGATTCGTTTCCGCTCAATAATTCAAGCAGTGTTTATCCGATCTTCACCAAACTTCATGAAAATGTGTAAGGCCATATGATCTAGGTCAAGTGTGATAAACAGTCAAATTGACCTAGCCGCTTCAGAGTTACGGCCCTTGACACATAGAAAAATGGCGTTTTTTTTGGTTTCCGCTCAATAACTCAAGCATTTGTCATTGGATCTTCACCAAACCTCATGAAAATGTGTAAGGCCATGAGATCTAGGTCAAGTTCGATAAACAGTCAAATTGACGTAGCCACTTTAGAGTTACGGCCCTTGACACATAGAAAAATGGCGTTTTTTTTGGTTTCCGCTCAATAACTCAAGCATTTGTCATCGGATCTTCACCAAACCTCATGAAAATGTGTAAGGCTACGAGATCTAGGTCAAGTTCGATAACCAGTCAAATTGACGTAGCCACTTTAGAGTTACGGCCCTTGACACATAGAAAAATGGCGTTTTTTTTGGTTTCCGCTCAATAACTCAAGCATTTGTCATTGGATCTTCACCAAACCTCATGAAAATGTGTAAGGCTACGAGATCTAGGTCAAGTTCGATAACCAGTCAAATTGACCTAGCCGTTTTAGAGTTACGGCCCTTGACACATAGAAAAATGGCGTTTTTTTTGGTTTCCGCTCAATAACTTAAGCATTTGTCATTGGATCTTCACCAAACCTCATGAAAATGTGTAAGGCTTCGAGATCTAGGTCAAGTTCGATAACCAGTCAAATTGACGTAGCCACTTTAGAGTTACGGCCCTTGACACATAGAAAAATGGCGTTTTTTTTGGTTTCCGCTCAATAACTCAAGCATTTGTCATCGGATCTTCACCAAACCTCATGAAAATGTGTAAGGCTACGAGATCTAGGTCAAGTTCGATAACCAGTCAAATTGACCTAGCCGTTTTAGAGTTACGGCCCTTGACACATAGAAAAATGGCGTTTTTTTTGGTTTCCGCTCAATAACTTAAGCATTTGTCATTGGATCTTCACCAAACCTCATGAAAATGTGAAAGGCTATGAGATCTAGGTCAGGTTTGATAACCAGTCAAATTGACGTAGCCACTTTAGAGTTACGGCCCTTGACACGTAGGAAAATGGCGTTTTTTTTTGGTTTCCGCTCAATAACTCAAGCATTTATCATCTGATCTTCACCAAACCTTTTGAAACATGAAAAGGTGTACGGCCATAAGATCTAGGTCATGTTAGATAACAAGATTTCAAATTGACCTACACGCTTAAGAGTTATGGCCCTTTACACAAAGAAAAATATGTCAATATCACATTTGCCCAATATATTATGACACATCTGTGACGGTGCTGATATCTTAACGTTACGTTACTATCAAAGCATGCACGGGGGCATGTGTCGTCCTATGGAGACAGCTCTTGTTTTCTTATAAAATTGACCGTATGTGTATACTTAAGAAACTGATTTTTCAACAGTAGGCAAATCAGGTCAATGTTTGTAAATACCACATTATTCTGGGCTCACTATACCCATGTCTCAAAATGTTGACTTTACTAACATGATATTCTGTTTCATATAGAATAACTACCATGTTTCATTTGGGGTGTGTTTGGAACGGCTGTTCTGAACACTGTTCCGATTGTTCCTGTTCCAACTTCTTACAAACAAAATAAAACTGTTCCCAACAGTGTTTTGAATGTTCCACTCCAAACGACTTACAAACAAAACGGAACAGGAACAGAACAGGAACAGAACAGGAAATAACAACAATAAACATAATGTTAAATAAATTATAAGTTTTGTTGATCTTCTTTGTCATTTTGACAGATAATCTGACTTAAATCCAATGTTATACCGGTAATTAATGCAATTTTAGATGTGATTTTCCTGTGATTTATCTGACATATTATAATGTTGTAATATGAATGTTGTTGTTTGTCTTAGGCAGTTTATGTGATTGAAACAATTGTTCTTTACATCCAATTTTAGATGTGATATTCCTGTGATTATAATGGGTGAGACAGGCTGTGGTAAAACAAGACTGATCAAGTTTATGTGTGCACTACAAGTACCACCGGGCATGGAAGTCAATAATATGATACTGATGAAGGTATACTATAAAAAAATCTTTTTAGTGCCTGAATTTGGTTGACGTTATAGTTTTGTGTTGTTAAATGTTTGCTATAATTGTCAAATATTTTCAATAATGTCCTGGATAGTATTACTGTTATTTCATTTCACAAGTAAAATCTTTCAAGTAGTATCAAAATTTGCGAAAATAGTGATAATTAGTTCTTCACATACATAAATCCTAGCGAAAATGTCTAATTTTTGCAGTAGAGCATCAAATTCAGGACATTTATTGTGATTATGCCAATTTGTTTTAGTCAGATACCTGAATTAAGAATTGAAAAAAATATGAAGCCTGCTGTGAAGTTAGCTTTATGGAAACTCAATCTGCTTGGACAGTTGGAAATAAATATGGGGCTGGTGGGGTCGATGTCACTCCTACTTATTAAAGTTTTACTCAATTTTACTGATCATATTCATGTTCCTGGGCACACACTAACCATACATTCTAAAATGTGAAATGATACTTATAAACTGTAAAATTTGGTATATCAATTCTTTGAAATTTACTTGTTGAAAACTTGAACAGTTCTCACAATTTTGATTTTTCTATAGAATAATGTTTACGAAGATTGTGTGTATGTAATTTTGAAAAGGCCTTGAAAATGTGAAATATTAAAAAAAAAGTGACATATCACGCGACCGTGGCCGAGTGGTTTGGGCGTCGGCCTAAGAAGCTGAAGGTCGAAGGTTCGAATCTCGGCGGAAGCCGGGTTGGAACTGATGAGACCGGTTAGTCAGCCGCCAGCTAGCTAAATTAATGGTTACCATAGGCCCATCTCTGCCAGGCGCCCGGCATTACAAGAAGGGATTCGGGAAGGTACTGTAAGTATGAAATATACGTAAGTGTCTCATAAGTCAGAATTGACTGGCCCTTTCAATAGGGGTGACACTATAATAAACAGACTTTACCTTTACCTATCACACTATGATTTCATTATGGAATAATAATTGAATGATCTCTAACAGGTACATGGTGGTACAACGCGTGCAGACATTGTACGTAAAGTGAGAGAAGCCGAGACGGTGGCTACCAGGAACCGTGAGGAGTTAGGAGAACATATGTACACTGTGTTGTTCTTCGATGAAGCAAACACCACAGAAGCTATTGGACTGATCAAGGAGATAATGTGTGATAAAAGTATGGACGGAGAAAAACTCAGATTGTGTGAAAATCTGAAGATAGTGGCAGCTTGTAATCCATATAGGAAGTAAGAATATATCCATCATGTGTTTTAGTGTATCAGTCTGCGAAAAATAGCACTTGTACAGGACAAGAATTTTTGTGGGGAGCGGTGGCCTAGAGGTAGGGGCGCGCTTCGGGATCGAGTGGTCCCGGGTTTGATCCCCCCTCTGGACCACTGGTTAATTTCTCTGTGCTAGACCCATATGCTCAACTCCACCATGGTGTAAAATGGTACCTGCGAGGGCAGTGTCTATTCCTGGGCGCCGCAGATGTATGTTGGCTGCCACACCACAGGAGAGAATATCCCCAGGGAGACACGTGTGTAGGTTTCCATATGTAGCCCAATGACCAGGGGAAGTTGAAAAGTCAAAGGGTGCTTGAACGGTCTAACGGCTGAAAAGAGCCCTAGAAAATTGGTAACTTAACTTTTTTAACTTATTCTGACATGTAACTTTAAAAAGTTGCACTTGGGCAAGTAGCTTTTTCAGTACTGATTCATAGAGTCTCTATTGGCCACTAACATATCTCAATCTTGTTTAGGCATTCAGATGAGCTGATAAAGAAGTTAGAACAAGCTGGGTTAGGATATCATGTAGATGCTGATGATACGACGGACAGATTGGGTCGGGTACCAATGAGACGTCTAGTATACAGGGTACAACCTCTACCTCAGAGTCTGCTACCACTTGTATGGGATTTCGGTCAGTTGAACACGCAAGTTGAAGATCTCTACATCAGGCAGATGGTTCGACGATATGTAAGTTGGATTTCCCTAGGTGTTTAAATTTGAACTTCACCTTACATAAAATATTAAGATAATCTTATATCAGGGACAAGTTGTTTTACTCCTGTATGTCATTCTGTTTATGACTCCTTGAATTTAGCATGCAAGTTGTAGTGTTCATTAGAAATTGATTGGTTAGTCAGTACACCAAACGGTTTCCGTTTGATAACTGAAGATTGCTTGTCCCTAGGACCCTTACTGAAATTTTACATAGAGGTAGTTCCTCAACTGTAAATGATCCTTACTGATTCTGATGTCTGTGGTCAAAGCTCAAGGTCGCTGTGATTTTAAATTGAATAAATAAAGCAAATGGTTTAAATTAATAACTCAAAAACTGCTTGGCAAGGGTATTCCTACTTTGTTCAGGTCACAATCAGTAGTTGACCCATATCTATTTTGAAAACGATATGAAAATCCTTAAGGGAAGGCAGCACTCAACTTAACCAGCCAAGCACTGAAAGCATCACATAACGCCTATACTAGGTACTGTAAAATCATTTAATTTCGTTGGGACAAAATTTCGTGGTTTTGGTAAAAAAGACAATTTCGTTGGCACTTGAATTCGTGGATTTTGCATTTCAGGTAACAAAACAAGGGTCAAAATCAATGTTCGTTGGGATTAAAGTTCGTGGTTGAAGTGAATCACGAAATCCATGAAATTTAATCCCCCACGAAAATTAATGATTTTACAGTAGATGGCTCAATGCCCTCACATAACTCAAGGAAAAACTGAATGACCCAAAATTCCAGCTGTCAAATGTGTCAATGTGTTGCTCTTATTTATTTGTGTGTGATGTTGTTTCAGATTCGTGAGGATATGTTACCTGACATTAATGGTCTTGTAGAGGTTGTGAGTGCTATACTAACCGCATCGCAGGATTACATGCGTGATCAACAGGTTGGTTTGTGTTCTACATTATCTTGTTAATTTTTGTCAGTGGCACTGTAGTCAGGTGGGTAACACTGTTGACTATGAATCAATATGTCCCTGGTTTGAATCTCAGCCATGGTACTTGGTCATTTCTGAACATTTCAGTGGGGAGCGGTGGCCTAGAGGTAGGGTGCGTGCCTCGGGAACGAGAGGTCTCGGGTTCGATCCCCCACTGGACTACTTATTAATTTCTCTGAGCAAGACCCACAGCTCCATTCCACCATGGTGTAAAATGGTACCTGTGAGGGCAATGTCTATTCCTGGGGGTGCAGATCGATGATGGCTGCCACACCACAGGAGAGAAATAGTCTCCCCAGGGAGACACGAGTGTAGGTTTCCATATCTAGCCCAATGACCAGGGGAAGTTGAAATGTCAAAGGGTGCTTGAGCGGCCTAACAGCTGAAAAGAGCCCTAGAAAAAATTGGTACCTTTTTTTTTATTTTTCACGGAGGAACTGATTGGTTACCCAGAGATAATTTCATATGCATCAGTGTAGCATTTTCGAAATTTTGCTAAGCTGATATTTCCTGTAAAGCAGCAACAACATATATATTTTCAGTTCCCAGATTTGCGCGACAGAGTTTGTATTGCAGTTTGTTTTAGTGATTATGATGGTGCCCTGTCCGCTAGTCTGTCTGTTAATTTTTATTTTTGAAGTTGATGAAGGCATAGCTTTCAAACTTGGCGTACTTGTTAATAATCATAAACACCTTACGTTGCCTGTAGTAGTGAATGCCATGTAACTCTATTCAACATTTGAACAGAATTTGGCTCCTGATTGACATAAATATTATGAACCAGTGGGACATAAGTTTTTATTTAACACAGTATTGTCTAATTTGATAAATGTTGCCCTGTTTTCTGATAATGTTTTACTTGTAACATTTCTGATCATATTTTGTATTTACTTCAGGATGAATGTAGTTTCGTATCACTACGTGATGTCGACCGTGTTCTTACGGTGATGAGCTGGTTCTATCAACAAAGTCACGATAGCGGAAATAACGGCACATTATACACATTGATGGACGAGAAACTGTACCGGTACAATGATGAAGTAGGCAATGATGAATTTGTATCTGCTGAAGAAGATAATGAAGAAGATGAAGAAGATGAAGAGTTGATAAATGAGAGGGCACGTAGCATTGTATGATTACTGCATTTTATTTATTATTCATTAAACACTATACTTAAGTAGCTACACATGCTTTGTTGCCAGTGATTTTTTTATTTGCGAGTCCTGAGTCTTGGACTCAGAAACATCAGTGAGAATGCAAAGTTCATTATTATGTGAGTCCCAATAATGCATTGCGATTTCTAATGAAATTAATTTTGAAGATTGCTAAATACCTTAATTGCTACATTAATTATAACCAGTACCCTGTTTTTCAACAGCTAGTAGTGAGAAAATGTTTTTAATGAAATATTTAGACTTGTTCTTTCATTTTTGGACTCTTAGATATGCAAGTTATGGAGGCCCAGGACTCGTTAATGGAAATTTGTAAAAAAAATCACTGGTTGCGTAATAAAATATCGGTACAGGTTTCGATGCCTGGTACTTAAATCGCGAGCGGGTAGCTCCACACAAGTGCCTGTATTTTATCAAGCAAAAACCACTGCTTTAATATCATTATTTCGATTCTAACATCGCCAATACTCTGTAATTTATAACACAACTAGATAGGTTGACGTTGAATTACATTCTTTCCTATGAACGTTACGTTATTTGTCATATCATGTGATGTCACACATGACGTCATCAATAAACTGAGTTTTATAAAAATGATAAGGAATGAGCACTGATACGAGATCCTCTATATAATAGAAATAAAGACCCAATAATGACTCAACTTTTTAGGAATTTAATCAGAATTTGAATGTATTTCTGACTTGCTTCTTTTATGTATGTGTTGTCCACTGTATATTGTATGTCCTTGCTAATTTTGAATGAAATATTTTTTAGAACATGTACATGTAAGAATGCAATTTATTCACTTTGTACTTAATACCTTTTCTGTAACTTTCAACAGGTTATGAGAGTGGATGACGTGACTCGATCATTGATTCTAGCCCTTGGTGTCTGTTACCATGCTTGTCTGAAAACACGACCAGAGTATCGATCACATATTGCACGTTACTTCCGTGCTCCGTGTAACTTACCCGGTGGAGATGAACAAATGAAAGATGAAATAGAAAGGTAATATTTATGACAGTTTTCTTGTATTTTGTGGGCTGCTGGCAGTTTGGCATCTACAATTCGTTTCGGTCAAAACCCATTAATTAAAATTGTACTTTCACTCGATGTCAGTCACCAAAAATGTCAACTCTTTGTCCATTGGGGCCGCCTCAAAATTTATTAGAAATAGTTTCCAGCATCAAGAAAATGAAAAAAGCAGGGGTCATGTATCATTTACACATTTTAACCCTCAGTTTCCATTTTGATTGGGTTTGGACAAAATGTATAAATTTGGGTATTTAATCAAACTCATAGGGTAGATGATATTTTATGTATTGTTTTCACTATATCATCCTATTCTTTTCGGGTTTTTCAGATTGTCAATGATTTTTATTACTTCCTCCTCTCCAAGTCTATTGGGTTTTTAAGAAAATTAATTCGGTAATTACCCCAATATGCAGCTTGTCTGTAGCTTTACTTACACATTTCGTGTATTTTGCAGTTGTCAGGAGGTATATTTGGACCATGTTCATCTAGAGAAGAACATTGCACGTAACATGGCATTGAAGGAGAATGTATTTATGATGGTTGTGTGTATAGAATTACGTATTCCATTGTTCCTGGTCGGCAAGCCTGGCAGCTCCAAATCTCTGGCTAAAACTATCGTATCAGACGCCATGCAGGGCAACGCTGCTAGACAAGAGTTGTTTAAAGAGTTAAAACAGGTAATGAAAGCTGCAACCTCTCATTTTAGACTATCACATGATTCAACAATTCTACTATGTAGCTTAAGCCATACCTGCCAAGTACTCCTATTAAAGTGGAGTTACTCGTATTTTCGTTGATAATTTCTGTTTTTCCAAGTTCATCTACCTTTGAACAAATGTACATTTTATTCATTTCATTTTGTCCCATATTTATAACCACTAGAATTGATACCTTCCTTGTTTATGCATCTATATCCCTTTTAAAATACAAAAAGTGCATCTTGCGACATGTTTCGCTTTACCACTCCTATTTTGGTTTTTACTATCTTGGCAGAAAAATTAGATTTTTTTCAAAATGTTAAAATTTACTGAAGTGTATCAGCTAAAATCAAAATTATCAATTGATATTGTGGTATAATAGTAAAGGATTATATATGTACCAGTCCTGATCTGTATTTCATTGACAAAATATCATCCTTTCAGGCCCAGATGGTATCCTTTCAATGCAGTCCCTTGTCCACACCTGACGGTATAGTTGGAACATTTAAACAATGTGCACAGTTCCAGAAAGACAAGGATTTAGATACATTTGTCTCCATTGTGGTCCTTGATGAAGTCGGCCTCGCTGAAGACAGTCCAAGAATGCCACTGAAGGTATAAAAGTTTAAAAAGGGGTTCATAGGGGGTATTATGCACAGGTCCATGAAAAGTACCCTAGGTCACCTTTATATACATAGTTAAGAAGTATACTGTAAAATCATTTAATTTCAATGGGACAAAATTTTGTGGTTTGGGGAAAAAAGACAATTTCGATGGGACATTATATAATTCGTGGATTTGGCATTTCAGGTTATAAATACAGGGGTCAAAATTATTGTTCAATTGGATGAACACGAAATCTCGGAAATTTAATCCCCCACTAAAAACAATGATTTTACAGTATATGTATAAATAAGCGGTCTTCATCACTTTTCACAGACCTGTGGGGTGATCTATTAATCCATTACTGTAGTGGAGATGTAAATATGTGTGACACACTTTTATAGATGCATCAGTCCTGGCATCGCAGAGCTTCGGTGAATGATGTGATACAATAGGCCTATGTTTCAAGAGGTAGTTACACTTTTAGGACAAAAAGATGTTCAATTCTAAATCAGACTAGGAAATGCAGCACTCATCTGAAATGGCTGATAAGGAAAGGCACACAAAAAACATTGTATAAATTGCTAGCTTTGCATGAAAATGGCCCCGTCAAAATGGCAAATATTTTGAAATTTAAAATTGTAAAAATTGCTATTGTCAACGGTGGCATTTAAAATGTGATAAAATGATTTTTACTTCAATGAAGTATTTGACGTTTAGTGAGTAAGGATACAGAATGTTATTTTTGATCTCAAAAACAATGAATGACGGGATTCTTTTTATCACATTTCCATAGTTACTGAGTCAAAACAACTTCAGAAATAACAAATTTAAGTCAGAGACGGTTTGTTTTCATGCTGAAAAGCTGGTGATGTCAGGCATTTGTTATCACACATGTTGCAGAACATTGTTCTCTAATTTGTTCTCACATGGAATATCATATTATTTATGTGATAAAGAATGTTATATTATTTTTTGTAGACACTACATCCATTGTTAGAAGATGGTTGCCAAGGTGATGAAGTACCTGAGAAACACAAAAAGGTGATATTTTTTATAATTTTATGATTAAGTTATTTTATTTTGCCTGTAAACCCTGAAAAGGCTTGTTACTAACCCATGGGGTACACACTCTATCTCACAAGAATTGGATGCATTTTGCTTGTAAATCATGAAAAGGCTTGTTACTAACCCATGGGGTACACACTCTATCTCACAAGAATTGGATGCATTTTGAATCTCTCTACATGGCGGGCATATGGGTGAACACATCAGGAATTTACATTAACCCGTGATTGCCTGATTTGATAGCAAGCGCGCTATATTATAACCACTGAGCTATGGGAGTCTCAAGGTGAACAAGAAAAAAATCTAAAAAATTTATATAATCTTTGAAAATATTATTTCATATAAAAAGCATGTTTTTACCCTCTCAGGATAATAATATTATAATGATTCAGAACAAAGTTTGGTGATCTTGATGAAATGATGAAATACTTTATGATATTGTAATGATATTGTAATTTATTTCCAGGTGGCTTTTGTTGGTATATCTAACTGGGCTTTGGATCCTGCCAAAATGAACCGAGGAATCCTCGTACAAAGGGAGGTACCTGACCTTGAGGAACTGAAAAGCAGTGCAACGTAAATATATTGCTTATTTAACACCCTGAAACAAATCCTGTCTAAACATGGCGAAAAACTTATCAACATAACTTAATCTGTGTCCTGTAAAATATGAATAAAAAATATGAGAAAATTCAACAGGGAAGGTAGCACTCAACCTAACCAGTCCAGCACAGAAATCAGAAACACCACAACACAACTACCCTAAGCAATGCCCATGCAAACCCATGCCAAAACAGCGACCAAATGAGGCACAACAACCCCTGGGTGTGACCTAGTTTAAAACACTTAAGGACAGTGAACTTACGTAATGAGACCTAAAGAGGCACAACTACAACTTGACCTAGTTTAAATAATGAGCAAGGTAGGAATGGGGCGGGAAATAATATTACATATTCCTAGCAACTACACTGAGCAAATCTACTCTAGTGATTACTTTTTGCTATATTCGTAAAAAAAGTCACGAAATTTATGTCTGTGGACTTGAATGGTGGCCGTAAAACTCTGAATGCAGTCTTATCTGACGCTTGAAAATTGTCAACTACTTTAATGTAACCAGTTCATGAAATTTTGACCTCGTGAAAACTGAAACATGCATTAATTGATTTACTTTAAAATAAATTATGATAAACCTGCTTTGACTGTAAAGCTTTATAACCTGCTTTGACTGTAAAGCTTTATACATTACACTTTGGTGTCATATAATCATATGGTATGGTTGGTCTATTTCAGAGGAATTTGTAAGACGGATGATGAAATAATTGATTGGATTTCACCGTTAATTGAACCAATGGCTGTATCATATCTCGAAATATTCAAGAAAGCGTCAAAAGAAATGAGGGAATTCTATGGTTTACGAGATTTTTACAGGTATAAGTTTATTTGTTTCGCTTCCTGATTTTTCTGTATATGTAGGTTAGTTATTGTTTTCAATTACCTCCCTTTATGCTAATTTCAAAAGCCATGTGATGTGTCATTTATATGGGGGTCAATATATAGACTTACTGAAAATTCACTTTTTCGGATACAGATGATTCGTTCTGTGGCCAGGAGTTACTACCAAATCTATATTATTATAGTGTGTTACAGTATTTGATATTGAAGTATTAAAATTTCAAGGAATCAAAAAATGTAAAAAATTGTTTGAACATTATTGGTCAATTTCAAATTATATTACATTGTATTTTCTGTTGTCATATTGAATGTATATATCAGAGGCTGATGTCTGTTAATACTCAATTTCAAGTCACCATTACAAGAATTTGATTGAAAATCGACAGTAGCAAAAAGCATTTGTCGATTACATGCTAAAATTTCCTTTTCAATCCTTTTCAGTTTGGTAAAAATGGTGTACAGCTTTGTTGAGAAGTCCAAAAATAAACCAACTTGGTACGAAATGCTGCATTCAATCAAAAGAAATTTTGGTGGATTGGATCAAGTCAATCCAGTGGAAAGTTTCAAGACACATCTAACTACCAAGATTCACATAGAAGCTAAGGTACATTTGATATTCAAACCATTGTAATTCCAAAATTTGCAAATCTCCGCATTCTGATTGGCTTATTATGGTTCCTTCCGGGCTCAATGTGGGCCTTCAAATCAGCAGTTAGCACATGCTTAAAATTAACAAACTTTGCATAGTCCGTACGTCACTATTCGTAGCCGAGTGGCTAGGGCGTCTGCCTTGGTAGTGGGAGGTCGAAGGTTTGCATGTTGGTGGAAACTGGTTTGATGTAATCGGTTGGTGAGCCATCATCTAGTTAGTTAAATAATGGTTACCGTAGGCCTATCTCAGCCAGGCGCCCAGCAATACGAGAAGGGATTCTGGAGGTAGCTCTACTGTTCACATGAAATTTCATTGTCTCATATATAAGTCAAAATTGACTGGCCCTTTCAATAGGGCTATCATAAACAAACTTTGCTTAAATTATGTTCTTTAAATGCTGTAATAAATAGGTTTCTATGTTATCATTCATGAATTTTTATAAGAATATGTGAAGATAACAAATTAAATTCTTTTTACTCAAGTCGGATGATTTATTTGGTTTTGATCGTATGATTTACTTTCTTTTACATTTTACCCATATTTTCTATCTTAATTTCTAGCCAAGGCCTACAGACCCAGACTGTACCCCTGCTGGACTTATCCAAGCCTGTCTTTTTGATACCAATGAAATGAAAAGGTAAGTTGTTTGATATTGTATAAGGGATGCACAGTGGGGGAGTGATTTGCCCTTTAATCTACCAACCTGGAAGTCATACAAACTTTTTTGTTATTTTCCTCAAAGCCCTAGGTCCTTGGCCTTGGCCAATTTGGCAAAGATAAAACTTGATGGCCACGCATGTATGACTATCTCAATCAGCCAAATGAAATAGAAAGATTTGTATAAATTTGAACTTTTGTATTAAATGTTTACATCCCTCTTTGATAGATTTTTAAAACATTAATTTACCACGCAAGTTGCATTTGATTTGCACTGGAATAGCTCCCTCGAACCAGACAATCAGTTAATTTCCGTTTTTGTTTAAACGTTTTCAGTGAGAGTCGTTACCTGTTGTTACTGACGGAGAATTACGGAGCACTCAGCATTATACAACAAGAGATCCTATCACGTAGTAGTGATATCAGACCTATTACCATATTTGGAAGTAGCTTCAGGAGTGATCAGGAATATACACAGGTACGTAATAATAATAATAATAATAATAAAGACTTTATTTATTGTGGATTACATATTTGACAGTTAATATCAATTTCCAATAAGGTCCACTGAAAAGAAGAAACAAAATAACATAATAACATAATAAACAAATAACAATAAATA
This sequence comes from Spisula subtruncata, assembly GCA_963678985.1. Lineage (NCBI taxonomy): Eukaryota > Metazoa > Mollusca > Bivalvia > Venerida > Mactridae > Spisula > Spisula subtruncata. The sequence continues at coordinate 51,316,876 of OY787664.1, read as the reverse complement.
AACGTCAAACATGGATTGCTTACTGTCAATCTATTTACTTTCCGAATACTTGTTTTTTGCCATTTTTGTCTGTTTGCTGATTTTCCGTTATTTTCAACTACAAATTTTCATGCTTTTAAGTCAGCCCCAATGCTTTTCAATACTTGCAGCTACTTAATTTTGTGAATTTCTACCACTCACTAACTCCGCAAACCCAAAATGTGCAACATAATTTCTTGGTTCACAGTACTTATGTTTTGACCAGGTGTCCATTGCCTAAGCAAAGCACTATGTAGTGCTTTCCAAAGGAGGGCAATTCATGCCTTATATATGAACAGGAGGTAACTGAATGAAGGCCGTAATATCAAGTTCTTTCTAAAATCGTAATATTTCTTCTGTGTTTTATGGGTTATGACCAGTTCAGTGTCCTTACTTTCATGTTAATGTTTGTGTTAATATGTAGGCTACTTATTCTGTAACTTGCCATAAGTTTTGAGAAAGTGAAAATGGAATGTATTTACTGCCAAAACCTAACGTTATGAATAGGTGGACATGATGTCAACATGCACTTTCATTGTTTATTTATTAGGCTGATTTACGAGATATGGTTTGTTCTATGTCTGACTCTTGCGTGGGTGGCTAGGCCATGGTCCCGTTTTTGTGTGGCATTATCTGTGCAGTCTGTAATTATATTATATGCAACTATAAACATATTCAGGTTTGTCGTAACATCAACAAGATTAAAGTCTGCATGGAGACAGGGAACACGGTGGTATTGTTAAACCTGGAGAATTTGTATGAGAGTTTGTATGATGCACTCAATCAGTATTACGTATACTTTGGAGGTGAGCGATATGTGGACTTGGGTCTTGGAACACACAGAGTGAAATGTCCTGTCCACAAAAAGTTCAGGTTAGCATGATACAAGATTTTTATTTATTTTATAGTCAATATGGTCTACCATGTGTTTGCCCTTATAGTTTTTCGAGGACTGTGTCAGATGCTTTAGCTAATTGATGTATCCCCTTTTAAAATAATGTGGGTACTTCTTTTTCGTACAATCCCCCATCAGTTAATTTGATGATTAGCAATTAAGGTCAAGTGGTCAGGGCAATCAGTTTGTAACCCTGGGTTCCAGGTTTGATTCCCTGCCGTGGTAGGTCAGGCCTTTCCATGACAAGTTGATATTGGCTTTCCATGACAAGTTGATATTGACTTTCCTTGACAAGTTGATATTGACTTTCCATGACAAGTTGATATTGACTTTCCATGACAAGTTGATATTGACTTTCCTTGACAAGTTGATATTGACTTTCCTTGAGAAGTCCTTGAAAGTAGGTTTATATTAATCTGCCAATATTTATCAAAATTGTTGTAAAACAACCTTCATTTCTACTTTTACAGACTGATTAAAGGTACTTAGACTGCCCCAATACTAGGACCCATTTTGAGAGTCCAATGTAAAATCTGATCACTGTACTACTTATTGCCGTACTATATAATTCAATTCGTGCTCCGTATTGTGATTGACGGAAATCAACTTGTTTATACACAGTGTTAATACTTCATACTTACAAATGTTCATGTTTTCGGGATTAAAGTTATGTTATTTAGTTCATGATAATTATACATGTACAGTCTTCACGAAAAACTTTTCAAAGTACTAGCCAGTCGGGCTACCAACAAGGCAGAACTTACTAGCCTGAGAATAAATTTACTAGTCGGAACATTAAATGATCAAAAGTGGATATTAATATCTGTAAACATTTTAATACTGTTTACTACAATGCAGAATTTTCATTGTCCCGACTCACAATCGTTTGGATGTTTTTAGTCTTTTGGCTTGTGTTCTCAGGATTTTTAGCTCACCTGACCACGAAGTGGTCATGGTGAGCTATTAGGATCGATGGATGTCCGTCGTACGTCGTCCGTCGTCCGTCGTCCGTCGTCCGTTCACAATTAGTTTGTTTACACTCTAGAGGTCACATTTTGGACTCAATCTTCATGAAACTTGGTCAGAATGTTTGTCTCAATGATATCTAGGTCAAGTTCGTATATGGGTCATGTGGGGTCAAAAACTAGGTCACCAGGTCAAATCTTAGAAAATTCTTGTTTACACTCTAGAGGTCACATTTGAAGCTTGATCTTCATGAAACTTGGTCAGAATGTTTGTATCAATGATATCTAGGTCAAGTTCGAATATAGGTCACGTGGGGTCAAAAACTAGGTCATCCGGTCAAATCTTAGAAAATCCTTGTTTACACTCCAGGGGGCACATTTGAAGCTTGATCTTCATGAAACTTGGTCAGAATGTTTGTCTCAGTGATATATAGGTCAAGTTTGAATGTGGGTCACGTGAGGTCAAAAACTAGGTCACCGGGTCAAATCTTAGAAAATCCTTGGTTACACTCTAGAGGTCACATTTGAAGCTTGATCTTCATGAAACTTGGTCAGAATGTTTGTCTCAATGATATCTAGGTCAAGTTCGTATATGGGTCATGTGGGGTCAAAAACTAGGTCACCAGGTCAAATCTTAGAAAATTCTTGTTTACACTCTAGAGGTCACATTTGAAGCTTGATCTTCATGAAACTTGGTCAGAATGTTTGTATCAATGATATCTAGGTCAAGTTCGAATATAGGTCACGTGGGGTCAAAAACTAGGTCATCCGGTCATATCTTAGAAAATCCTTGTTTACACTCCAGGGGGCACATTTGAAGCTTGATCTTCATGAAACTTGGTCAGAATGTTTGTCTCAGTCATATATAGGTCAAGTTTGAATATGGGTCACGTGAGGTCAAAAACTAGGTCACCGGGTCAAATCTTAGAAAATCCTTGTTAACACTCTAGAGGTCACATTTGAAGCTTGATATTCATGAAACTTGGTCAGAATGTTTGTATCAATGATATCTAGGTCAAGTTCGAATATAGGTCACGTGGGGTCAAAAACTAGGTCATCCGGTCAAATCTTAGAAAATCCTTGTTTACACTCCAGGGGGCACATTTGAAGCTTGATCTTCATGAAACTTGGTCAGAATGTTTGTCTCAGTGATATATAGGTCAAGTTTGAATATGGGTCACGTGGGGTCAAACACTAGGTCACAGGGTCAAATCTTAGAAAATCCTTGTTAACACTCTAGAGGGCACATTTGAAGCTTGATCTTCATGAAACTTGGTCAGAATGTTTGTCTCAGTGATATATAGGTCAAGTTTGAATATGGGTCATGTGGGGTCAAACACTAGGTCACAGGGTCAAATCTTAGAAAATCCTTGTTTACACTCTAGAGGTCACATTTGAAGCTTGATCTTCATGAAACTTGGTCAGAATGTTTGTCTTAGTGATATATAGGTCAAGTTTGAATATGGGTCACGTGGGGTCAAACACTAGGTCACAGGGTCAAATCTTAGAAAATCCTTGTTTACACTCTAGAGGGCACATTTGAAGCTTGATCTTCATGAAACTTGGTCAGAATGTTTGTCTCAGTGATATCTAGGTCAAGTTCGAATATAGGTCACGTGGGGTCAAAAACTAGGTCATCCGGTCAAATCTTAGAAAATCCTTGTTCAAATTATGCCCCTGGGGTCAAAATTGGCCCTACTCGGGGGTCACCGTTTTACATAGACTTATATATAGGGAAAACATATTAATATCTTCTTGCCTAAAACTACACTGCCTAGAATTTTGATTATTGGTATGTAGCATCATCTTGTGGTTTTCTACCAAGATGTTCAAATTATTCCTTTGGGTGAAAATTGTGCAGGGTTTATAATCAGGTGAGCGATATAGGGCCATCATGGCCCTCTTGTTTCACTAGCCTTTCGGACTAGTCACCTAGAGACAATTACTAGCCCGACCCAGATTTTACTAGCCTCGAGCTTCGGGCTAGTGGCCAAATTCGAAGACTGCATGTATATCATTGTTTTCACCGATTCCATCTAGGCTGATAGTGGTAGCAGAGAAGCAGACGGTGTACGATAAATTCCCTATCCCGCTCATTAACAGATTAGAGAAACATTTCCTTACCATCAATACCATGTTATCAAAGGAACAACAAACGGTCGTTGAGAAATTAGAAGCTTGGTCGAAGGAATTTGTCACACAAAAGCGAACTGGTCACCGGTAAACAAATTTATTTTAAATTAGTAAATATTATTCATGTTTTCCAAATGTAGTTGAGGGGGGGACAAATTGATATGGTGCCTGTCTAGGTGGCTGCAGGTTCGAATCTCAGCGGAAGCTAGGTTAGAACTGATGCGACCGGTTGGTGAGGGGCCAGCTACTTAAAGAATGTTTACCTTAGGTACATTTCTGTCAGGCGCCCGGCAATGCAATAAGGGATCTGGGAGGTTCTGTGTGCATGGAAGAAAGAGTGTCTCATAAGTCAAATTGGCTGACCCTTTCAATAGGGGAGACACTTTAATAAACAAACACTTTACCTTTTTTATCATGAATTTACATCTCTTGTTAGCTGGAAGAAACCCCTAGAGACTAAAGTTGGTGAAGTATTTATTGGTTACCATGACGACACATGTTCAGCTATTGTTCTAGACGTCTGGGAGAAATACAAGGAACTTACAGATATAGATGAAAAACTTGGTTTGGTAAGTGTAGTGAGTTTTCTATGGTTTCTAAAATGAATGTTCTAGCTAAGAATACTGTTCGGTTTAATGAGTTGTATTAGTAGGAATTGAAATGTAACAAAACAGGAATTTTTGCAGATCAGATATCAACCAAAAGCGGACGGTCTAACCCTATTCACATGACTGCTTATGTTTATTGCAGTTTGGTTATTTTTAGCTAAGTGGGGGAGGCATAGTGATAATGTGCTGGTTGTCTGTCTGGATGGATGTCCCCTACTTTGTCTGTGCTAGTTCTCCCTTTGCTAGTATAACCACTAGTCCAATTTCAATGCAGTTCACAGGAATGCTTGGTACCAAGTCTAGGAGAGTTGCAGGAGTTGTTTCCCCTGTTTAGTTGCAATAAAATGATGCTGTATCTTTGCAACCATTCTCTTTTTGCCCGTACATGTAGCAAATATAATCCCATGCTTTCATGTGTAATATCCATGTTGTTGTAATTGTAGACTCTGCAAGAATCCAAGTCTGTGTTGTTATGGTGTGCTACGCCTGAATCGTTGGTACGACTTGAACATGGCTGTCTTACTCGTCATGAGAAGGAATTCCTCAACAAAATATACTACACGGAACAAGCCCATGATAGTTTGATACAATACCTCCATAGAAAGATAGTGCTAGACAATCCACAACAAGCATTGTTTGCTCAGGTTTGTGTCTTGTCTAAAATACTGTAAAATTGTTAATTTTTGCGGGGACTAAATTTTGTGGATTTCGTCGTTCATCTTCAACATCAAAGTCAATTCCCGTCAAACAATAATTTTGACCATTGTATTTATTACCTGAAATGCAAAAGCCAGGACTTAAGGTCCTATCGAAATGGTCAACAAAATTTCATCCCATCGAAATTAAATGATTTTACAGTATATAGATTTACATGCTTAATTTTAGTTTTATCACTCAGAATTATTAGAATAAACATCAAATTCGGAGTATTTGAAAAAAATCGGACATGCAAGGCAGCACTCATCAGATTCGGCAAAGCATGATAGGCATGAAAATGAACAGTGTACAAATTGCTAGCTCTGCATGAAAATGGCCCCAGTAAAAATTATGAATATTGTGATTCAGTGACTTTTGATTGATTAGGTATGTAGGAAAATTGTAATTATGGACAGTTTGAGGTCTTAAAAGTATTGTTGTCAGATTTTATGCACCATTTCTTGTAATGTATGCTGAAATATGAAACTATAGGGTGTTAGAAAGGGGAAACAACTGTTCCTAGTCAGTTTCACAAGGGATTGACACATAATTTTTTTGGCTATCGTGAACAAAAAAATTATGTGTCAATCCCCTGTGAGTCAGTTTTGCATAACTCCTCAGTTATCTCAATCCAATAAATCATGTTATGTCTCTGGCTAGAAATATCCAAGAAGTTTCAGAAAAAAGTTTCTTAGATTCCAAAATTTAAGTAGGTTTCCCGGAAAATGTAAGAGGAATTACAGGAAAATTAAGCAAAATGTGAAAGGAACAGAGTCACTTACTATGGCTATATTTCTATCAAGTATATTTCAATTTTTTTCCTTTCCCCACCACAGGTAACGACACATTCCAAGTTGATTGCCGCGGTACATAAAGGAGAGGTTTCCAGGGCAACAAATATAGATACAACAAGAATTCTGTTGTTGGAGACGTTGTCCTCATTTGATACTGAACAACAGTTTACCAATAGAATATTGTAAGTTTATTTGCTACTTATAACATGCAAGAGCTCTTCAGCCATGGCCGTGTTTCAGTTTGCTAGATTTGTGACCCTTTAAAACAATAAACTATCGAGTGCGATTTCTTGTAAATCTACTTTTAGTAATTGAATAAAAGATTTAAATTTTTGACACAGATCAGATCTATGTTTATTCATATACAGTCGTTTCGGGTAATTCTGCGCATCGGGTAATTCTGCACACCTTGACTTTCTATTTCTTACAGACTTTGCTGGGTCGTTTTTCTTCAGTCCTTGAGTGTTTTTGTAGATGTGTGTTACTTTTGTAAAGCTTTATAATCATTTCACCAAAATCGGAAAAGTATTTTTACGAAAATTTGACCAAAATGAGTGTCAACGGCGATTTTCGTTAATTTGACATACCACGTGACACATAAATTGAATAAAAGCACTTTTGTAATGGATGATGACTTTTTCTTTTTTGTCAACATTGTCTTAAGGGCTTATTCTTTCGATACTGTGATAAATTTCTTGTGAAACCAATCTTTGAAACAGACTATACAAAAAAACAACTCCACCTGCGCAGAATTAGCCGAAAAAATTAACGTCATGAAAACCGGAAGCCATCTTGTTTTGTGACGACATTTGACCTAGTTTAGCGTAGGTATGATGTTTTGAATTGTTTACATTTGTCAATGAAGGTTGTTTCTATCCAAACAGCACCATAATTTATTCTAATAATAAAATGATATCAAATGTAGAAAGCCAATGCACGCTAGGTGCGCAGAATTACCCGACAGCACTGTTCTAGCACTTTACTTTGAATATCATGATTCGTAATGTTGCTAAGTACAGTTAAACCTTTTTAATATTAATACTACCATTGGAACCCTTACAACTGGTCTTATTATTGAATTGGTTTTGATATTGAGGTTTTGTGCAACAATACTCTAAAGGAGTCGGACATATGTATAGCGAATTTGACAGGATCCTGACCTTTTAAGTAACATAATTCAACAGCGGATGTCTTGTCCATATTTATTACTCGGTTGTATGTTTTTATAATCGGGGAGTATCATGAAGGCACTTGAGATGTAATACATACATAAATTTGAAATACCCATATTGCACGATTTGCTTGAGGAAATTGATATATTCAAAGCAAGAACATTGTAATATATTCATGCACAAAGGTCAAGATCAGGTCAATTCTCCAAGCTATAATAATATGAAGAAAATGAAAATTAAAGAGCAAAACATTGAAAATGGACATGGAAAGCATATTCATAATTTCGAGATGGGTCTTATTATTGAGGTGGTCTTTATATGAAGTTTTACTGTAATGTTAATAATTTAAGTGTTTTATAATGGTCATGTTTTTGGGATGAAGACTTTGATATTAGCCTGAGGTCGAAGATTTTTCCATAATGGCCAATATCAATCTTACCAATTTTATCTAAGATTATAGAAAGACATGTCTCAGATCATATGAAAAGTTTTCTCGAAGTAAACAAACTGATTCATTCTCAACAGTCAGGTTTCCGAGCCAACCATTCATGTGAAACAGCATTGACAGTTATCATTGATAACTGGATTGATGCTATAAACAGTAAGAAATCAGTAGGTACGATATTTGTGGATTTAACAAAGGCTTTTGATTTGGTCAATCATTCCATTCTTGTTGAGAAATTGAAACTGTATAACTGCAGTGCAAATTCCATACAATGGTTTGACTCATATCTCTCGAGCAGGACACAGTCAGTCTCTGTATCAGGAACTCTGTCAGAGTCTAGACCAATTACAGCTGGAGTACCACAAGGCTCAGTACTTGGTCCCTTACTTTTTGTCATCTACATTAATGATCTTCCGCTTCACATGACTTATTCTAATATAGACATGTTTGCAGACGATACAACTATCTCAGCAAATGGTAATTCTACCCAAATTGTTCGTGACAAATTACAAGTAGAACTAAAAAATGTTGAGAAATGGTGTACCCAAAATTCAATGTTACCTAGTGTACAAAAAACAAAGGTTATGACCATCTCAGCCTCAAATCAAGCCCAAACCACAACTGACCCACTTCATTTACAAGGCCAATTCATAGAAAACAGCTCTGTTGAAAAATTATTGGGTGTGCACATTGACCAAAATCTAAACTGGAAACAACAAGTCAATACAGTATTAAAGAAATGCAACTCCTATCTTTATCTGTTATTAAGGATAAAGCAATTTCTTTCAATTCCATCCAGAAAATTATTCTTCAATGCGTACATACTACCACATCTTGACTACTGTTGCTCTATATGGGGTAACTGTAGTACTGACCTCCTAGACAAAGTACATAAGTTTCAGAAAAGAGCTGCAAGAGTAATTCTTAATCAAGACTATTTAGCACCATCACAGGAACTCTTCTTGGAACTTGGATGGCTAAAATTCAATGATAGAGTGGAATACAAAAAGTCCATATTAGTGTACAAAGCATTAAATGAACAATCTCCTGATTACATGGGGAACACATTTCAATACACGTCCGACAGACATAATATCAACTTAAGATCATCAGTACAAAATATACTTCATGTTCCAAAGCCAAGAATTGAATTCACAAGGAAATCCTTCTACTACTCGGGTGCAAAACTATGGAATAACCTTCCAACATCAGTGCAAACCGCTAGGACACTTTCCTCATTTAAAAGCAACTATTTAAAGTGGAAATTTACTGGTGCTTCATAGTTACTGTCGATACATTATATAATAACAAATCTGTTATTACATATACATTTTAGTGATGATTTTACTTTATGATAACAAAAAGTGTCGTCACATAATATACAATTACTGATTTAGGTGTCAATATGTACACTAGCAATAGTGTAATTTGAAATATGTATTGTTGTTAATATTTTCTTTGTATATACTTGTTCATTTGTATTATTGTTGTGGACCATAATGAAAATTGGTTCACCAATTATGTTATCCACCGAAAATAAAGACGTTATTATTATTATTATTATTATGTTTTGTCTCCATAATGTTGAGATTTTGGCCCTGCATTTTGAGTGAAAACTCGTCCAATATCGTATTGTCAATTGTTAATGTGTAATATTACCATGTATTACAGACAGCACATCAAGAGTACCTATAAGGAGCCCAGTTTGATGATAATACAGTGTGATTCCGGGGATGTGAACGCTAACCTGATTGCCTGTGCTCGGTACTGTATTATGGATGAGTTTGAGAAAGTACGTGATGAAATACGGGTACCAATACATGTGGTGTTTATAGTACAACTCCCTAGAGGGTCTGCATTCACAGGATTCCAGGTATGGTTTAAAATATCTATACTATATGGTAAACCTGCTGTAGTTTACAAAGTTTTTGTATGACAAAATATATTACCTTACTACGGTGACATAGTGGTTGAGTCGGTTATGTTCTTGACTATAGATTAGAGGTCTCTGGATTGTACCTCAGCCGGAGATTGGTCAGTTCTGAAAACACAACTATAGATCAATTGGTTGAAATTCGGAGATAGTCTTATGTGCAACACACTGGGCCCAGGGAAAAACCTAGGAGGCCCCAGATACTGTATCAGGATTCCTTGATCACCAAAATTTATTGTCTCTTTCTTCAAACACGAAGGTCATGGACCGATAACACAAGGATAAAATCAAATTACCATGCAGTTGTTACTTTCTAAGTCAAACTCCAAAAAGTTATACCTTAGCAATATGGCTTTCTTCATGACATATTGGATGAGCCTTTAATTGTTTTATGTTGATACCATGGTAGCAAAGGATCAAAGGATCAAAAGTTTGAAAATTCTGATTTTCTTCAGTGACAATGACAGTGTTATGACAAAAGTCCTTTTATTTCTGGATCAACCCTCATATTTTATTTTGTAGTGTGGCGTATGGCATTCTGCTCACATTGATGACTTGTACACAGAAGATATGAACATGCCGACACTTAAAGATATGCAAGGGAGATCAGTCGCTGGTTTGTTTACGAGTGCTGTGAAAGGTCCTGAAGATATGGAGATTGAAGAGCAACCAGTTGTTAGGTAGAGTCAACGTTTAAAGAAGTTATTTGTGTCATAATCTTTAGTTATTAATTGTTATACTGATAGAATTATATAATGTTGCTTAAGAGATGTTGTTTCTTTATAGAAGGATGCTTTGGGAAGGTTGCACTGTAAAAGATTATAGTATTTGTATTTCTTGTTAAATTTCTTTTTTCAATTCTTATTAAATTTCTTGTTTAATTTCTTGTTAAATTTCTTGTTTAATTTCTTGTTTCAATTCTCTTTAAATTTCTTGTTTAATTTCTTGTTTCATTCTTGTTAAATTTCTTGTTTCAATTCTTGTTAAATTTCTTGTTAAATTTCTTGTTTAATTTCTTGTTAAATTTCTTGATTCAATTCTTGTTAAATTTCTTGTTTCGTTTCTTGCTTCAATTCTTGTTTAATTTCTTGTTTCAATTCTTGTTAAACTTCTTGATTCAATTCTTGTTTAATTTCTTGTGTTGATTCTTGTTTTGTTTCTTGTTAAATTTCTTTTTTCATTGCTTGTTTTATAGCTTGTTTCATTTCTTGTTTGATTTTAAACAGTGAAGCTATGACTGAAGCTATGGAGACAGAGGATGGTGCTGGTGCTCCTGTTGGGACCACTGGTGACATGGATAGAGAATATGCTACAAAGATGGGAGATAGACCGCTACAACTTGATGATGTACTTCTCAATCTGAAGTCTGTGGATGAACCGAGTAGACAGGGGAGTGCGGAGTGTGGTAAACAGAGACTAAATGTGAAAGGTTTAATATTGAACTGTGTGCAAGCTGCTCTCTGTATGGTGAAAGATAAAGTGGAGAATACTAACAAGGAGACTGATAGAGTATCCATGGTTCTAACACTCTTACATCAAGAACAAGTTGGAGGTATGTACGAGGGTTGTCCCAGTAAATCGTTTACTTTTCTCAGTGCACAAAAAGTATTATGTAATAAATGTTATGTCTTTGTCCCACTGAAACTTTTTTGCTTCGGCGATGTATTCCCAATTTAATAAATGGGCAGTGGAAGGCATCGGGAAAAGGGTCCTCATTGTCTGGGGGAAGCCTCTGGTTAATCATTAGAAAATGTGTGATATCCCCGGTCCCGATACGTCCTGAAGCTAATTTATTTAAATCGGGATTACATCGCAGAGGCCAAAAAATGTTCATCGTGACCAAGGCATTACATACAATTTTTATCATGTTTCGGCATTGTCTGTCCACTTGTCTTAAAATTTCACTGTTTTTGGCACCAGTAGAATAAATGGAAAAAATCATGGTTGCGCATCTGAAATCTCTTGTGGGGCTTTGTTGCTAATGTTATGCTATTTTCTGTCACAAAATCACTTTTATAATCAATTTTTATGGTTTCAAAGATTAGTAGTAAAGTTTGTATGCATGAGCTAAAGGCTTTGGCAAAATAATATTATTTGGGTTTCGCTGATGTATGCATGTATTTATTTGTTGCTTTCTTACATTATTTTAGACCAAGTATCATTCCTTCGTGGAATGTGTTCTATGATTGCTAAGCTACTAGAAGAGAAAGAATCGAGAACACATGTGACCCACATGGCCCAGAATTGGTTGATTAACGAAGCAGCATCTAATGAGAATATTAACAAAGCTGGAACATTCAGGTATGGATGTACTGTTATTACCATACCTGCCTAATACTCCTATTAAAGTGGAGTTACTCCTATTTTCGTTGTTAATTTCTGGTTTTCCAAGTTCACCTAACTTTGACCAAAGGTGCATATGATCTTATGATCATGATCTTCTGTCCCTTAATTATAACCACTTGAATTAATACATTCCTTGTTTAGGAATATAAATCCCTTTTAAATCTTTTTCAAGTGCATCTTGTGACATGTTTTACTTTGTCACTCCTATTTTGGATTTAACCAACTTGGGAGGTGTGATATATTGTTAATTCTGTTCTTCAATCAAACAAAGATGGTAGTCACATTTCAGGTTTTAGTGCACCAAAAAGTATGTTTGTCTTTATTTTTCCCTAATACTGTAAAATCATTAGTTTTTGTGGGGGATTAAATTTTTGGATTTCATGGCTTGCCTTAAACCACAAAATCAAATCCAATCAAACATGTACGTGGGGTGTTCCACAATTAATAGGACTATAGCAGGACCGCAAGTCAGAAATTAAGAAAACTAATTGTCTATAATTAAATTTTGATCTTTCACTGACCAATATGCAAAATATCAAAGAAATTGGTCAAATATACTATGTACCAAGGAGGCGGGTTGCACCGTAACGTTATACTGACGTCGCTTTTGAAGCACAGTATTTTGACATAGTGAAAAATTCAACATTTTTTGTATTAAGTCACTTTCAAAACAGCTCAATATCACTGTTCCGATTGTTTAAATGTGTTTCCGTACCCCTGTTCACAAAAGAGTGTTACAGTGATGTTAGAAATTGCTCAAACATTGGAGCGTCTATTAGTGTACGAACGATGTTTATCAACTTCAACTTAATTTTCTGTGCCCTCACCAGTGTTTACTTGTAAGTACATAAATCCGCGATCTGTAACCTATTTGAGCCATGAGAACATACGTGCCTGCTTAATGTCACTACATTATACGTATTTCATCATTTAACTGGAAAGCACTGTTGGTTTCCCCAATTATACCATTATTTGACAATCGCGCCGCTTCTGGTTTTTGGCGTTGACGTCATTTTCACCCATGACACGCTTGGATACATACACTTGATTACTAACGTATGATGACAGCCACAGAGCGATTTCTTTGCAAGTTTGCATGCGCATGCTAAAGCCATCAACACAATGCCACAGAATCAGGTGTTAATATTTATCAAGTGGCTATGGAATTATTCGCATTTTAATAAGGATCGTAACGACAAATAATCGTGTGACCCGTCTCGGCGTTACATGGTTTCTATGACAACGTTTTGTATGACCAACATCACCAACAACTACAACATTCTATTGCTATTAGTATATAGAGCATACATTGTTATGCATATGGGACAAATTTCATTAACTTGTAATTGTTAAGTAAGAGGTTATGAGAAAAGTCCTATTATTTCTGGAACACCCCTCGTATTTTGGCCCATGTATTTATTTCCTAAAATCCAAAATCCATGAATTAATGTCCCATCGAAATGGTCGTAATTAAATGATTTTACAGTAGTCGGTATAAATTGTAAATTTCTGAGGTTCCAGGTTTTTCGGAGTTCCTTATTTTCACTCATGTACTTGGAGATTGTTTAGTGTGGTTGTATGCATAGTGTTGAATGATTTCATGAACCGGTAGTAATGCAATGTTGCGAAGAAGTGTAATATAATATACAAACACAAATTTTAAGGCCCGATATTGCATGATTTGGCCTTGGTAATTGAAATATTCAACGCAGGCACTTTGTTATACACTCATCCATGAAGGTTTTTATCAGGTTATCTCAGTACTATAATGTAAATATTTTTCCTGTTTATCATTGTAGACGATCCTGCTTACAGACGTTAGAAAACAAAATTGCCCCAATTTTGGCGGGAATCATTGCCTGTCTGGACACCAATGACAACTTGAAGATATTACAAGATAAAACTAGTTCCTGGAAACAGAGACTATGGCTGGGCTTCCTAAATACTCCAAATGCAATCAACTTACAGGTTTGTACTTGGATTCTATCACATGACTTTCCTTGTATCTGGGTTTGCATAGCGAGTATGTATATTCTTATACTACACATGTGTAGTATAACATTCATGTTCTTTCAATAGAAAGACGTGCCTTTTGTGTTAAGAGTTTCATATGGCATACAGAATATAACACTCATTGTCAATTGATGTATTTATATTAAACTCGTTAAGGAAATATTATTAATATGGCCAGAGACTTGCTTAATAAAATTTCCAAAACTCGTTTAATATCAATTTATATCAATTGACAACTCATGATAGATATTCTATAGTCATTCATTGTGTTGGTTTATGTCCAAATTTTGTTGAGGCTTTTTCTCAGATTTCGGTCAGATTTCATTGAATATGTGGCATCACGTGTGTTCATGAAGACAAGTAGAAAGTTTTTAATGCTTTCGATCATTGTATAATAATATTATTATAATAATTCAGGATTCTTGTCGGTTGGACAATGTATATTAATTTATACATTGTTTATAGGTTTGCTGTATTCCTCCTGATAACCAATAACGAAAAATCATTCAATTTTGATGGATTTTGCTCTCAACTTTGTTGACAGCAATATTAAAGGATTAAAATGTAATGCTGCAAATTTGATTACTTTACAGTAGCACAGTTATGTTAATCCCTCGTTGTGTGTTTTTACAATTTTTAGTCTTCAGGCAATCAGTAGTGACATTTATTTAACTGTGTATGTGGTCATGCAAATCTGAAATAGTTTGAAGCTTTAATTGACCAATCATTGTCCGAGAAAATGTCTCACAAAAGTGTACATTTACAGAAATAATGTACACTTTATGAATGGAGTCAGTGGGCATGACGGAGTATAACTAAATACAATGTATATATTAAATGTATTATATCATGGACAAATGGACGTATCTTTGGGACATTCTTGACAATTTACGTGTAATGAACCTGTTGCCTAATCAAACAGATACTTAATAAATTATCATTGTTTTATTTTATGCTTTAACCGTGGCTTATGGCAATAACGATGGATTTTCCCCCAATAATTTCACTGGCGATAATTTCACTGGTGATAATTTCACTCAAACTGACTACTAAAAATGAAGCATTTTCACTTGTCCTATCTATTTCCTATGTGTTACTATTTCAGTATGGAGATCTACAATCACCTACAAGACAGAGTGAATTAAAGGAAGTGGTTGTCATGACAACGGGGTGTGAAGCTCATTCATTTGTTGCTAGTTTTCCATTCTCCTGGTTGGTGATTCCAAAAATAGCTGACATACTGAAGGTGTCACGTGACACGAGTCCATCTAGCGATCATGATGGTAAATAAGCTTTAATGTTAATTATTTTCTGAACAGGCTTTCACAGGGGTCAAACTGTGTCGTTTGAGTGTTTTCTCAAAATAGGTTTTCACAGGGGTCAAACTGTGTCATTTGAGTGTTTTCTCAAAATAGGTTTTCACAGGGGTCAAACTGTGTCATTTGAGTGTTTTCTCAAAATAGGTTTTCACAGGGGTCAAACTGTGTCATTTGAGTGTTTTCTCAAAATAGGTTTTCACAGGGGTCAAACTGTGTCGTTTGAGTGTTTTCTCAAAATAGGTTTTTGTACTAACAACCTTCTCATTCTAAGAAAGGGAAGTGTTAACTAGACCAGATTTTCTACTCAATTGCTCGACTTACCTAGAATATAGTAATTGTATATGTAAACAGTATGATTGACATATTGCTTGCAATTTCATTATCCCCCCCCCCATTTTTGATGAGGGGGTATATTGCTTTGCACATGTTGGTCAGTCGATTTACCAATATGGTTTCCAGTCAATAATTCAAGACTGCTTTGCCCTTAGATCTTCAAACTTTACATGGTCGGTTAGAAACAGTAGATGACCCCTATGCATTTTGAGGTCAGTAGGTCAAAGGTCAAGATAACTGTGACCTTTACCGTTTTGACAATCGGTCTGCAATGGCGTACACATATTTTACACAAACTTCTCTTGTTTCAGAAGAAGAAGAGCAGGTGTATACAAAAGTTGAGCATGCTGTGAGAGTGTTAGGTAGTGATCCATTAGGTGATGTTATCAACATATATACTGACGTATCTATACTAGAGGACGCGGTAGACGAATACATGCAAGATTTTGTACATACCATGTACAATGCTTCATCAAGACATGAACAACAGGTACTTACCATTCAGTTTATTAGTTCCCTACTGGTTTTCGTCATCAAAACTAAATGACGTTACAGTATCAAGAACGGTGTACCTAATATGATTAATGACTGATTATGTACTATCATATAAAATCGTACCACAAGAAATTTGTTGTTTATTATTGGATGTTCCTTTGTGTTTAGGTATACTGTAAAAAATCTTTTAATTTCGATGGGATAAAAATTCTTGGTTTTGGTAAAAACAACCATTTTGATGGGACGTTAATTTGTGCATTTGAGTGAGTAAATACAAGGATCAAAATATTGTTTGATGGGATTTAATTTCGTGGTTGAAGGTGGACCATTTAATTTAATCCCCCATGAAAATTAATGATAAATGATGGTTGTGAAATATTGTTTCTTTCAGCTGGTATGTCAGTCAATCCTCTACAAAGCCAAACAGATGATTCACGAATCAACAGAGACGCCCACACTTCTACACCATCTAGTGTTTATATATCTGTCGTACGAGGCACTAGCACCTCGGCTCACATATTTCCGTGCTATGAACAGCGTGTGGCCGGAATGTAGTGAAAGTATAATAAACCTGAAGCAACAGAAACCTGATCACTTCATGTTCAAAGAACAAGAATTTGTAAGTTTCTCTTCAAAGTTATTCTATCATCTTTTTATGCCACTTCAGTTAGTAGGGGCATATAGCATTGTTGCTGTCCGTCCGTCTGTACATAATGCAAATCTTGTGTGTTGAACTTCTCTCAAACCATTCGGCAGAATTTCTTAAAACTTTTACAGATTAACAACCTTGATGTGTTGTTGACCATAACAGATTGAATTTTTACTACAACAATTTTTTTACAACAATCACTTTTACTATAAACCCAAACTTTTGCCAAAAGTACTGGACTAAATTCTGTTAAATTTAGCAAGTTTTGGGATGTCTGGAGCACTATGTCTTATGTACTGTTCTTGATACTTTCAGACATTTTCTGCTGTATGTCTGTTAATAGACAATCTGACACCAAAGCGTGATGATCTTAACGAACAACGTGGACGATCGACGTGGTTAAATAAGGTACATCGTTATCGACCCGTTATAGAGAAGGTTATCAGCCTCCATAGTGAAGATCCAAAATTGTACGGAGCCCATAGTCTGCAGTCTGTGCACCGTGCTAAGTAAGTTTATTTTTATTTATTATACCCACTTCTTAAGAGAGCATTTTATCAACATCTTTATGGAAATTGTGAACTTATGTTCAAATTTAAATTTTGTATAATTATTTAACAACTGCATATTGGGGACTGATATTGTTGGTAGGAGTTCATTAACTGAATCTTGAGTATTACAGCTTGTAATTTTAAACATATTATAAAGAATTAAAATTAAGATTCACATATTAAATGCTTTGATAAAATAGTATTATGGTCACTGATTGACTGCTGTCTCTTTCTACATGAAAAACTTTGTTTTTATGATATTTTTATGTAAGGAATGTTCACTAAGCCATATCACTTTTTTAGAAAAAAATCGAATTAATTTTTCATCTTTATTTTATTTTGGAGAACTACAGTTTTAAATATTTATTAAGAACAATAGAGTCTCCTGACGTCTCAGTTATGACAATGCCTAAATGTATAGAACTCCATGAAATATGTCCTGGCAAATACAGGAATGTGACATCATTGGGCGCCTTGCAGTGAAAGAATTATTTCTAAATGTGACATTTATGTGTCTACAGGGCATTATGGAGTCGTGTTCTTGTTGTCAAGCTGTTCCTGGAACATGTTTGTGCCTCTGAGAAGGAAGAGAAGATTACAATCAAACATTGTATGCCACTGTGGACAGTAAGTACTTCCAACACCAAATACAAGGGGTGTCCTGAAAGTTTTAGGACAGGTCCAGTAATATAGGGGTGTTCAAGAATTTTTCAAACAAGTCTCAAAATAGGATTATTTCTTGATATTTTTCAATAAGGTTTTCTATAATTGTAGCTACATCATTTATTGTATTCACTATATACATGATATGACATCCTTGCCCATATTTAGAACAAAATGTACTTGGTAAAAGAGACTTCACTTTAAAATAAAAAAAATCTACCCTTATTAATAGGGACCATTCTTAACTATTTCATAATGAAAAATGTAGACCAAATCCCAACTTAGAATAAGGAGATAAATTAAAGGCTATATTTGTTTCCTAAAATGTTTTCAAAAATGAATAAATAATATATATATAACGTTTTTCACGGACAAAAAATATTCATATATTGCTCAAAGCTCACATGTATGAAAATTGTTAAAGTTAACTGTGAAGAAATAAAACCAGATAATTTGTTTATCTTTTAGGTACTTGGAGATGATACCAATTTTAAAGATATGAGATCATTGTCTGGTTTGGAGAAGTTTTTGAAGAGCTGTAACAAGCAAGCTATGAAACAATATCTTGGGTAGGCATTTGACTTGTCAGTCCATATTTTACTCAATAGTAGTCCTGATAAGATTCTCGGTTTGGAAAAAAATTCCCAACATTTCCCGGAGGAAGAAACTTGTGTATGTAATATTTACTTACAGAGAGTAAAAAATGACAATACTGCTCAAGTATGCACAATAGCCGATGTATTAAACGAAATTGACAAAATAAAAATAAATCACAAACTCCTCCACGCATATTTTGCTGGAAACTGCTAAAATTACCTTTAATCTTTAATAAAACTGCAAAATCACATCAAATGACCTTTGGAATCCTAAAAAATACATGTAAACAAACACCACGTCAAATTTTCAGGAAAGGGAGATAACCCCATGTTGCTGGTGCAACAGTAACATTTTCCAAGTAAATTTGGTCCAGTTTGTTAGCAAGTTGATTTTTTCCCGCCAAAAGTAGCACACGACCGTTTTTATCAATGGATGACGTCATAGCTGTCAAAATTATGTTTGATAAACAAACAAGCGAGCATTGAATACATGCATGTCAAACATTGCCAATTAAATAAAGAATTTACTCGTAGTGATGGTATGGTTTAAGTTTTTGTTGTGATTTCATTCAGAAATTGGTCCATTTCGTATTTATTTATTTAATTTACTCGTCAGTTATTGTAAACAATCCTGCACGCAATGTCACGAGAAAAAGAATCTACAATTTCATGACAAAATTACATACACCAGTACCGTGCATACACCGGCTTCATGGGTTTTCACTATAATATCAATTGTGGCTCACAGAGACATTCATAGTACATGGCCATCCAGTATATCCCTGCCTAATTGGTCAATGACCTGAAAAGCAAAAATCTGAAAATTCGCATTTATAGTTTCCATATGGCTTAGAAGGAACTGAAAACTGATAAAATGTTAGGATAGGACTTGAAATATTCAACATCTGAGTTTACCATACAATCAGATTCATATTTCAAACGTAATGGCAAAATGTATAAATGTCTAGTTAGAACATTTTTTCAGTAAACATGGGGTTACATAGATTCATAGTTAATATCAGCTTGGGAAAGTTTGTTATAGAGAAAGGTTCTGGCTCTACAGAACTAGTCTGGAGAAATTATACTGTAGTATAAATCGCTGGCTTAGAATGAAACTCATTCATATATGGAATCTGCATTACAAGATGCTCCTTACGAGCCAATTTTCATGAAAATTGGAACTTGTCATGTTGACCTAACTGAAGTACAAAATGTGAGTTTTTTCATAGGCTTTCTCAAAATATTGATTTTGTACTTACGACCTTCTCACTCGAAGCTAGCAAAATATTCATGCTATTGTCTCTTTTGCAGGAGTGAAGTAAAATGTTGTTCGTGTGAGCGTGTATTAGAAGGACCACCAATCACACTGCCATGTAAAGATGCTCTCTGCGATCAATGTTATGCTGATATGGAAGCACTCGGGGAAATCATATGTGGAAAATGTCACAAAAAAGTACAACAACCCTGGACACCTGTCAAACAGAATAACAATAAGTAAGTACAGTTTATTGTTTTTGCTACTGTCAACTTCTTGTAGGTACAAATGAAAAATAAAACGACTAACCTTGTTCAACGTTAAAGGTCACATTAAAGACGCTATCATTTCGAAAAATTTCTATGTTAATTTATTCTATTACCGGTAACTCTTGGCCAAGTCAGCAATTGATGTCCATTTCCTAAGCAAATTGCTACGTAGCACTTTCCACGGGAGGTAAACCGTGGTTTCTATATTTAAATGAAAGGGAAGTAACTGAATGTAGGCGCTCTTGGCATACTAAATGTCTTGTTTACCATCATAAACACTTTACATTATCAAAGCCATGTAGCACTATCAAACATTTAAACTGAATTATGTTGGCATAAGCATATACTGAATGCAGTCTTGTTTTAGGAAATAATAATAAGTGTACCCATACTTTTGTTACAGAGAAGCTCTGGATAAGTTTAAGAACTACCAGAAGCGATGTAATACATTCTTCATGGATGTCGTGTCCCAGTTATGTTTCGCTGACAATGATGCACCGTCTGCTGATGTTGTGGAAAAACTGCTGGGATATATATTCTTTACATCACAGAAACAGCTGCAACGAACACGTGACTTGACAGTGTTTGATACGGGTATAGATCCAAACCCCGTCTTCAGATCATTCCTGCTACAACTTCTCATGAAAACCAGGTACGGTAACAACATTGATCTCGTAAAAGTTGAAAAAGTTAAAGTATTTTATAGACCTACATTTGATCACCCCTGATCATTGAGTCGCATGTTGGCTGTTCTTCTCAACACAAAGGTAGCCACAGAACATTGATTTTTTACCCTCTCAGGTAATCATACATTTAAGTGGAGCATTTTGGGTTATTCCTACTCAGTGAAATTAAGCCATGGTTCAGATTGAACACAGACCTTACAATCCCAAAGTACCACATTACCTCTAGGCTTGAATATCATTAGATTGTAGGATCTGTTCAGTCACCTTATTTGGCAAAATTATGTCAGGGACTTTTTAAAATAAAATTCTTTCCTTGAAAAAAAATGGTTCAAGCCATTAAAGATGAAAAATCTCTAGATGAGGTTAAATTACTTGTACTTCAGGTTTCTATTTAGTTATTCTAGTGTTAGATAGCATATTCCTGAATGTAACTGTTCATGCCATATTTTCAGTGAGGACCATGTACAGGAATATCTCAGTAATTTCCTAGGTCATGCTGAACGTTATATCAAGGAGAAAGACTCGGGGGAGCAAGCGGGACAATTTGTAGAGCTCAGTCTGTTAGTTATACAGTGTATTGAGGTAGGTTCAACTAGGTTCACACTTTTAAACAACGTTTCCAATAATGTTTTTAAAACTGTACGACTTGAAATTTTCACAAGCTTTTAATTTTCACAATATTCTTGTAATTATCAGTTTGTGTTTGTGACGTTTAACACAAACAGCATTGAACAGAAGAATCTTAACAGTTCCACTGTATACAGCCTTTATCAGATTATGCCTTGGTTCCACTGAGCATTTTTTGGCCTCGGCAATGTACTCGGGTAGCTTTAGGAGTCATTGGGAACAGGGATATCACAACTTGTCTTATGTCCATCCAGAGGCTTCCCCTAGACAACGAGACCCTTTACTAGATGCCATTCAATGCCCATTTATTTATTAAATCCAGAGTACATCGCCGATGCAAAGTAGTCTCAGTGGGACCAAGACATCAAATAGAAAATTTAAAAAAGTTAATTCCTTCTACATGTTACATTTTATCAAAGACCTAAATTACACAGATTGGAAACATGTACCAACTCTCAAAATATCTCGTGGCAGGTCTCTGAAATCTCGCGAAATCTCGTCCGTATTTAATACCTTATATTTCCAGTTCTAATATACTTACGAAAAAAATAATACGTCTATGCAATAGATTTATTATTCAGCTTTCAAATGATACCTCATTAATTGAAATAGGTCAAGGAATAAAACAATAGACCCCGAAGAGCCAGATCTACTCTCATTTTCATCGAAGTAATGTAAATTCCACGTTTATCAGAAAATACTTGATTTGCCTCATTCAAATCCTAATTTTCTGTATTTTATGAAAGTTATACAAAATTGAGTTACTTCATGTAGAAAAAGAAACTTAGCTCTTCTACATGATACATTGCCCATTAAAATTGGATGACTAAAAAAAGTTTTGTGCACAATAACTAAATCTGCTGCCTGTTATTTTGCGTTTTCTCTAAATTTTCAGTGGAGTATCCAATCTGTGTAATTTAGGTCTTTGATTTTATACATCTGTGTATATATATATAGCAGCTATTTTGAATAGAATATCATATTTTATCAGGACAAATTGGTACAAGAATCAAGCAGAGTAGACGTTGAGAGGAATCATGAAGCACTGTGTGCATTAGATGCATTGCAACGTGCTAATCGTGGTATAAATATAGATGAACTTACTGTAGAAAAACTGTATGCATTAGCTAGAGCTAGAATGGGTCTGTCTGTTGCCATGAAATACGTTGCTACGGTGATACAGAATGAGGTAGATCAAAGACATGTAGATTATAATATGAGAAGGGTAATAGATGCTGCATGGAAGTTAAGTGATGAGTCAAGAATCAATTGGATAAGGTGAGTGCATATTTCTAGAAATTCTGAATTCGATAAATTCTTTAATTATGCCCCCAAACTTTGATGAAGGGGTTTACTCATTTACTAGAACTCTTGTGCCTCAAGGAGGTTGACCAGAAGCATTAGATGTCCCCTATTGATTTTGAAGTAAGGAGTTCAAAGGTCAAGGTCACTGTGATCTTTACCACTATTTTGAAACCTAATGGTTTTGGTTCAATAACTCAAGAACACTTTGTCCTAGGATCGTCAAACTATACATGGGGGTTGGTCGGCAACAGTAGTTGGTCCCTATTAATTTTGAGGTCAGTAGGTCAAAGGTCACTATGACCTTTACCATTTTCGACTATTGAGCTGCCATGGGAGGCATATGTGAGGTATGTGTTTTACAAACATCTCTTTTTGAAAATTATCTATCTGTCCATAAATTGATAAATCTAAAAGAGATATTACCACATCAGATAGGGAAGGCTGCTTCCAACAGAAAACGTGGAGCACAGAATGGAACACACACACTAAAAGGCCATTTATATAATGTTTATATCTATTAACCATTGTAGGATATTTGCAGTCAAGTATTTATGCAGATGTTATGGTATTGAGGTGTACCAAATAGCATGTAGACATCCCGCTAACTTTATACACTGGCTTGCTGACAGACAGATTGACAACCAGGATCAGGTAGGAATTATTTTAAAATACATTTTAGTTTTGGATTTATTTATAATTAGCGATGCTTTTCGAGGAAAAATATGGAGCTATTGTTGTGACAGAATTGTCAGCGTCTGCATGTGTGTTGGTTCAGTTTATTGAACGAGTCATTTTCTCAAATACTATCAAAGGTATCCACTTGAAACTCAACAAATAAAATACATTCGTTTATAGATGAGCAAGGGTACTATCAAAAACGAGAATGTTGAGTGTCCAATACTCATATGTGGTACTCTTGTTTAATATGTTTAAACCTGTGTACCACAATCGCTAAAACTTTCATAATCAGAATGAATGTAATAAAAATTGACAAAAAATTCCTATATGATTATATTGGGGAGACATGCTGATTTTGTACTGGTCATCTGAGTGGATGTCTGTCAAGATGGATGTCACAAAGTTTATTTGCTCTTGTTCTTCTTAACCATTTTATCAGATTTTAATGAAACTTCACATAATTACTTTTTGACAAGCCTAGTTATGCATATTATCAGGACCTTTTTGTCAGATGAATATTTCCAGAGTGATGGCCCTTTGTGGAAAACATACAATTTTTGTATCAAAAAGCCTAAATTTCTGAAATAAACTTCATTCTTATTGATATTACAGACCGTTGAAGTATCTGATAGATATATTGTAAGTGGTGAGTGTTATACCAAGATACGTGAGTCTCTAACCAAAGTGATGCTGGGTGAGAAGATAGAACATTTACAAGATACACTACAGGTTTGTCTCCCTTTTATCCACAGGTAGCTGTATCATCGATTTTTTTTTTGAAAATTTATATTTTTCTATATAGAAAATTATGCTTTGTTTTTAAATGAGTCTTTATCTATGATACAATAACTGTTACTTGTGCTTTATCCTAGCAAACGCACAACTTCATATGACTAGTAATTTCATATGGAATGTAGCACTTGTTTGTGACCAAATATTTAGTTATGTTTGGACAAAAGAAGTATCACTTATTTTCTTATCATAGGGACTTCATGGCACAGGAGCAAGAGTAGAGCCAATGTTACAGTTAGCTATACATAGAGAACTCACTTGTTCGAATGTACATCATCAACAACAAACACGTCTCAACCCACAGGTAATATACCGTTTTATGTTTTCATTGAGTTTTAAATACTGTTGTATTGTGTCTTGTTTTGATATTTTTTTTATTACATAATTCTGTTTGTTGCCATGTTTGGGATGGTTACTGAAGAAATATTGCATTGGTGCCTAAAACATACATTTTTGTTTCTTGAGTCAGGAAAAATTGCCTGAAGAGATCAGTTTTAACTTGCGAAACATATTTTTTTTATATAAGTTGAGATTCTAAAATCTATGCAGAACTGTTTTGATCCATCTTACATTCCAACAGTAACGATTGGAAATTACCAAAAAGAAATTTTGATATAAAAGGATAGTTTTTCTCGGTCTAAGAAGAGTTTTTTCTTGTGGCATTAGCCAAAATCTATTTCACATTGATATGATTTAGTATGTCCCCACTGTCAACTGTAAAGGTTCAAATTGAATGTTGCAGGTACAGCAGACATTATCCACTTTGGTGGGAAACTGTGATATCATCAAAAACAAGGTAAGTGTCAACTTTGATTCCAATTAATTTTTCTTTTCATCGGATATTAAATCTAATCTGGTGGTGGCAATGTGCAGTAATTTGTTTGTACTCTTATTCATATAAAGTGCAACTGATCAGCTACGAACAACAGTGTTTATTGGTATTTGGTATAATACAATTTTCAGCCATATTGCTACAGGCCCTGTCTGGATTATTGCCCTTGAATATGTCACAATTTGACCCTGTCCTTGGTTACACTTTGATAGAACTGTCACAATGTCTTTTTGTCCTCTTATTATGCCCCCCCAATTTTTTATGAGGGGGTATATTGCCTTGCTCATGTTTGATGGTCAGATTGTCGGTAGACCAAATGGCTTCCGTTTAATAACCCAAGAACACTTTGCCGTAAGCTCTTCAAACATTGCATGGACGTTTGCCAGGAACAGTAAATGATCACTGTTGATTTTGAGGTCAATAGGTCAAAAATCAAGGTCACTGTGACCTTTACCATTTTCGACTGTTGGGCTGCCGTGGGGACATGCATGTTTTACAAACATCTCTTGTTTATAAATAGGATGACTTGTTTATGATTATTCATGCTTATTACAGGACCTGATGTACTCGTTGGTACAGAATAAACTACAGCCGGCCCATTTAGTCTCGGCACCGGGTCAAGATCTACGTATACAAGGTGTACAATGTCTGACCGTCCACTTCCTGTCTGTGATGTCACATTTTAAAGGGGACAGAACTCTACTCCATCCTTTACTGAATATGATGAAGAATCCTCAGGGTTGTGTCGTAAGTATGAAATACTGTCAAACCATTAATTTTTGTCGGGGATTAAATTTTGTGGTTTACCTCAACCACAAAATTTAATCCCATCTAAGATAAGATTTGACCCCTGTTTTTATTACTTAAAATGCAAAATCCACAAATTTATGTCCCATCGATATGGTCTTTTTTACCAAAACAACAAAATTTTATCCTATTGAAATTAAATAATTTTACAGTAGGAGCCTAAGGTACCTACCTTACATTAAGTATTCTTTCTGCCCAAGTTTTTTTTCGAACACAGGAGATAAGCATACTCCTCTATATTTGGCTCTCTATCTTTTGTTGTTTGGTAATGTCTTATTCCAGTTTTTAAGGGTGTGGTTCTTATTTATTTTTAATAAAATGAGTTTCATTAGGCAAATGATCTATGAGTTTTATTGCTAAATTTGTGCCAAATGTTTTGTTAACTCACATATATTTGCGGTAACATTGTCAAATGTTGTATTGGCTGTCATTTTGTTATAAATGTACCGATTTTGATAAAACTGTGTATACATGTTCAGTGGGTAACAACAAATACTCCAATAAATTTCCAAATGGTTAAATCTAATTGCAATGAAATGGCAGTGATTATAAATATTATCGATTTTAAGTCTAAGTCTGAATTTCAGTCTTACATTGTTGGTAAATAAGGTCCTTGGTTTTCATATTATCAGTAATTATAGTTTGAAATGTTTTGAGGCAGTTCTTTAATTTATTTTCATAATTTTTTTACAATTTCGAATTTCAGAGATTTTTTGTACCCACAATGCCTCAGGATGACCTTGATGATGTCAGAGATGCGTTACTTGCCGCACGTAACCAGGTGCAAGGGGCTGATAGTAACCCCGTATTCTACAGTAAGTTGTTTGTTAACTTTCTTCCATATACTGTAAAACCATTAATATTCATGGAGGATTTAATTTTTGGATTTGTGGATTATCTCAACTACGAAATCAAATCTCCCACAAATATTAATTGTTGTATAGTATATGACTAAGTGGATGATGAATCCTTGAAATAACGTCCTCATAAAACGGCCTTTTTCTCAAAAACCACAAAATTTAATCCCATTGAAATTAAATGATTTTACAGTAGTGGGTGAGACATATTGTTTTTGGTGCTGGATGGATGTTACAAAATTTGTCCACACTTGTTCACCAACATGGAACCACTGATCCCATTCGAATAAAACTGCTAATTTGAATTGTTGGTACCAGGCCTAGCTATGCTTATTGTATGGAATTCAAAGAGAGTTATGACCCTTCATTCCTAAACTGGCTTTGAGGGCAGCCTTGCCACTGGTAATTTTTATACGCCCGTTGAAAAATGGGACGTATTATGTGAACACCCTTGGCAGGCGGGCGCGCGGCGGCGTCCGGTAATTTGTCTGTACTCTAACTGAAACAGTTTTTGTCAGATCATCTTCAAACTTGGTCACAATGCTTATGTGTGTAAAATCTAGGCTAAGTTCGATTATAGGCCAAATCGGTGCAGGCCTTCTTGGGTTATGGTCCTTCTTTTACCAAAATAACGTGAAATTGGCCTTGTCTGTACTCTAACTCAAACAGTTTTTGTCTGATCGTCTTCAAACTTGGTGACACTGCTTATGGGTGTAATATCTAGGCCGAGTTGGATTATAGGCAAATTGGCACAAGCCTTCTTGGGTTATGGTCCTTCTTTTACCAAAATAACGTGAAATTGGCCTTGTCTGTACTCTAACTCAAACAGTTTTCAACCGATCGTCTTCAAACTTGGCGACAATGCTTATGTGTGTAATATCTAGGCCGAGTTCGATTATAGGCAAATTGGCACAAGCCTTCTTGGGTTATGGTCCTTCTTTTACCAAAATAACGTGAAATTGGCCTTGTCTGTACTCTAACTCAAACAGTTTTCAACCGATCGTCTTCAAACTTGGCGACAATGCTTATGTGTGTAATATCTAGGCCGAGTTCGATTATAGGCAAATCAGCACACGCCTTCTTGGGTTATGGTTCTTCATTTACCAAGAAAATGTGAAGTTGGTTATATGGGCTTTTATTTCATAATCAATATTTTTTGTCACTAGCACAACCAAGACAGGCATATTTTGTGACATTTTGGCACTCTTTTTTTAGACTGTGTTTAAAAGCAACCTATACTGTATAATCTATAATATTTGAGTTGGATTTTATTACGTGGATGATCTCAACCACTATATTAAATCCCCACGAATAGTAATAATTTCTATAGTATATGACTTAGTGGATAAGGTATCCTTGAAATTACCTCCGTAGAAATGGTCTTTTTCACCAAAAACTTGATATTTTTCCCATTGAAATTAAATGATTTTACAGGTAAATGTTTGTGTTTTAGACCGGCTACTAAAAATGAAATCATCTTGTCAAATCGAGACTGGAAATTTAAGATACTATCTCAGTTTTCATTTCTATTTCAGGATGCCCGAATGGACATCCCTATGTGATTGGTGATGTATGTATACACATTATATATTAATTGTCAAATTTAACCGCTGGATATTTTGTGTAATTTAAAATAAGTTCTCATTGTGGAAGTATTTTTTTTCTTTCATAGTGCATCTTGTGTTGGACAGTTTTTGTCTTGTTCTTATTTGAAATTTTCACTTTAAAACTTCCAACATTGCAACCACTTTGGTTTGTTTGGAACTGTTCTGCAGTTTACTTTTATTGCAACCCCATTAAACAAATTAAGATTTAGTAATTTTAGTCTGTCTGTAGACCTAGAGATGCCTGAGTGATACAGTAAACCTTCATTAAGACAAGCATCAATATTACAAGCACCCAGTCTTTGGAGCAAATGTTTAAGTCCTGGCGAACTTGCTCTATACTGTATACAGATATGGATTACTACCTTTATGACCAGCATCATTATTATGAGTACACGGTTCATGTCAAGCATTTTATCTGTCCCAATGACTTCTTGAGATAACAAAGTTTTACGGTAATTTCAAAATCTGTCCAGGGACAAACACAGATAAACCCTTTTTGATTTGATTGTCCTCATATCAGGTCAAGGTCAGTCAAGTTCAAAGTGACC
The DNA here is from genome assembly GCA_963678985.1 of Spisula subtruncata. Taxonomy (NCBI): domain Eukaryota; kingdom Metazoa; phylum Mollusca; class Bivalvia; order Venerida; family Mactridae; genus Spisula; species Spisula subtruncata. The sequence goes on along the minus strand of OY787664.1, from coordinate 51,287,989 downwards.
TTTGAGACAAGTAGCAATATGCATGCTTTTGTTTTACAAACATTTCTTACTATAGTGATATTATATTTCTTTCAATCAGTGTGGTCGTCCTGCGACTGTTGGTACATGTAGGGACTGTGGTGCCCCTATTGGGGGCCAGGGGTATGTGCTCAACCCTGGAAATGTTCAAGATCAAGGGTCAGTGAATATTAGCGCATGTTCAGTGCTTTGGGCCCAAAAATTGCTTCATATAAATGTGAAACTCAATTGCATCAGTTGGAAAAAAGACGCAACTTTCAATGAGCATGAAACATATAGATATATGAGCTCAGAACTCTTTTATTACTCCCCCCCCATATTTGATGAGGGGGTATATTGCTTTGCACATGTACATTGGTCTGTCAGTCAGTCTGCCTGTCGGTAGACCGAAATGGTTTTCACCCAATAACGCAAGAACCCTTTGCCCTAGTATATTCAAACTTTACATGGAGGTTGGCCAGTAGATGACCCCAATTGATTTTGAGGTCAGTTGGTTAAAGGTCAAGGTCATGTGACCTCTACCATTTTCAACAATAAGGCTGTATTGGGGCATACATGTTTACAAAGATCTCTTGTTTTCTTGCTATTCTGTTTCCTCAAGTTGTTTCGTCAGTTTGCTTGAAGTAGTAGAATGTTAAAAATGTTTTGGTGACAAACTGAACTGAAATGATGAGTTTTGCTATTTAGATGAAGCAATTTGTCTCTGAAGCATACATTGTATATAATCACTTGTATGATTTATTCAACACATGTTACAGTATTGCTCAGAAAATATGCATATATCACATGTACAATGCACTCGTAATGTTGAACAGAGTGAGTTTATTTAACTTTGGATAATTTATAAAATATAATCAAAGGAATATAGTTGAAGTGATTTTACTTGAATCGGTCTAGTCAAGTACAATTGAGGAACAATGTTGGAAAATAACTATTTACATACATAACTAATGTAACAGTTTCATTGTTTGAACATGTGTTTGACTCAAAACAAAGATTGGCATTGTAACTGAGCAATACTGTTCATGTGTTGAGTATTTCATTTTGTCAAAGTGTATTGACAATTGTTATTTTTTACCCCCTTTATTTTTGATAGTGTGGCAGGCCATACGTAGTAGCTAGGTGTAAATGTGGGGCCGATATTGGAGGTACTGGTCATAATCTGCTAACTACCAATACAAAAGATACAGGGTGGGTGAAAAACATTTACTTTGTAAAAATCAAAATTGAAACATAATATAATAATGAACAAAAGTCTTGTCCGGTCTACTAATGAACAAAAGTCTTGTCCGGTCTACTAATGGACAAAAGTCTTGTCCGGTCTACTAATGAACAAAAGTCTTGTCCGGTCTACTAATGGACAAAAGTCTTGTCCGGTCTACTAATGAACAAAAGTCTTGTCCGGTCTACTAATGGACAAAAGTCTTGTCCGGTCTGCAAAAAGTACAATATCTTTTTTGTTTTACATCACACACTCATAAATTTGGTATCGATGGAAAGGGGACATTAATATGCATTCGGTGTAAGCTGATTTTTAAAGTTCTAACCACTTCTGATGGTACAGTTTACGTGTTTAAAAGATATAATGGAAATCCATACCGGACAAGACTTTTGTCCATTAGTATATATTGATTATAGTTTTGACATCAATAATTATTACATTTTGAACCAATTTAGGAGAAGTTTTGGAGAGGTTTTACTGTATTTTTAACTTGAATGTGGTCTGATTAGAGGTCTTTAAGTGAGGGTTGACTGTATTAAACAGTTTATTGTTGTACACCCTCACTTATTTATAAGTTGGAGCATATATAGCATTGGTCCTGTCTGTTCGTCCGTACGTAATGCAAATCTTGTGTGTTGAACTCCTCACTGACCGTATGGCAGAATTTCTTCAAACTTTCACCGATTAACAACCTTGATGTGTAGTTGACGGTAAAGGGTGGCATTTTTGCATCGGCAATTTTTACCAGAGTTACGGCCCTTTGTTATTTTTTATATATACCCCAATGGGGACACCCGTGTCGATGGACTCATTTCTAGTTTTTTTACAGTGGAGATCATACCATGACTGGACACATACTGGGTAGAGCGGAAGCACGAGGAGGGCAACCTAAACCAGAGAGAGAGATGACCCCTACATACTGTGCAACAATCAGAATGATCGTACATCTATCTATGTATCTAGGCTGTAGAACTAATAATCAGGTAAGTTAATGTATAAGACTGGTATTCACTCAGTATTTTTACTTAATACAGTAAAATCATTCATTTTTTAAGGGAATTAAATTTCATGGATTTCATAGTTCATCTTCTACCACGAAATTTAATCCCATCGAACAATAATTTTGACCCTTGTATTTATTACCTGAAATGCCAAATCCACGAATTGACATCCCATCGAAATGGTCTTTTTTACCAAATCCATGAGATTTTGTCCCACCGAAATTAAATGATTTTACAGTAAATAATTTGTTGACTAGATATTCTGCAAGTATTACTCACAAATCAAAGAATAACCTAATCTGAAATCCTTGAAATTACCCCACGAAATGGTCTTTTCCACCCAAACCAAGAAATTTTGTCCAATTTAAATGAAATTATTTTACAGTATGACCAGCTTTTTCTGATAGGGGACCTGACCAGACATATTTCATAGAAACCCTTATCCATGACAAACTAGTGTAAATAATACATATATAATGGGAAAATTTCCGAGTTGTTCTGGAACCTTGGTTTCGCCTTTTTGGATCCGCACATGTAATGTTTGGTGACACGATTTAAAGGTGCAGTCTCATACTGCAAAAGCATTCATTTTCGTGGGGATTAAATTTGGTCTACTAATTTTGACCCCTGTATTTATACCTGAAATACAAATCCACAAATTTATGTCCCATCGAAATGGGCATTTTTACCAAAACAATGCATCCCATCGAAATTGAATTATTTTACAGTACATTATATTGATGTATTTCAAAAATAAAATAAAATTGTATTTCCAGGGTGTACAAGCAATGATTAAGCCTGACATTACTCCGGACCAAGTGACAGGATTTATCTGGAACCATATACTACAGGATATAGATGATATACATGTAGCCTTAGGTCGTAGTGTGGATGACGTCCTGCTCATTATGCATGTTATCATCGATCACATCATGAAGGCACATAGAGAAGGTGTGTTATCTCCTATTAAACTGGAGTTACTCCTTTTTTTTAATTTATCCAATGCAACCATACATGCTAAGTACTCCTATTAAAGTGGAGTTACTCCTTTTTTTAAATTTATCCAATGCAACCATACATGCTAAGTACTCCTATTAAAGTGGAGTTACTCCTATTTTTAAATTTACCCAATTCAACCATACATGCTAAGTACTCCTATTAAAGTGGAGTTGCTCCTACTTTTTAAATTTACCCAATGCAACCATACATGCTAAGTACTCCTATTAAAGTGGAGTTACTCCTATTTTTAAATTTACCCAATGCAAGCATACATGCAAAGTACTCCTATCAACGTGGAGTTACTCCTATTTTTAAAATTTACCTAATGCAACTATACCTACTAAGTACTCCTATCAACGTTGAGTTACTCCTATTTTTAAATTTACCCAATGCGACCATACATGCTAAGTACTCCTATTAAAGTGGAGTTACTCCTATTTTTAAATTTACCCAATGCAACCATACATGCTAAGTACTCCTATTAAAGTGGAGTTACTCCTTTTTTAAAATTTATCCAATGCAACCATACATGCTAAGTACTCCTATTAAAGTGGAGTTACTCCTATTTTTAAATTTACCCAATGCAATCACACGTGCTAAGTACTCCTATCAACGTGGAGTTACACCTATTTTTAAAATTTACCTAATGCAACTATACCTACTAAGTACTCCTATCAACGTTGAGTTTACTCCTATTTTAAAATTTACCCAATGCAACCATACATGCTTAGTACTCCTATTAAAGTGGAGTTACTCCTATTTTTAAATTTACCCAATGCAACCATACATGCTAAGTACTCCTATTAAAGTGGAGTTACTCCTATTTTTAATTTTACACTATGCAACCATACATGCTAAGTACTCCTATTAAAGTGGAGTTACTTTTATTTTAAAATTTACCCAATGCAACCATACATGCTAAGTACTCCTATTAAAGTAAAGTTTACTCCTATTTCTAAATTTACACAATGCTACCATACCTACCAAGTACTCCTATCAACGTGGAGTTACCCCTATTTTTGTTGATAAATTTCTGGTTTTCCAAATTCACCTAACTTTGAGCAAAGGTACATTTGATTCATTTTATGTTCTTCTGTCCTATATTCATCATCACTAGAATTAATACTTGCTCCTTGTTTATGTATCTAAAATATAGATTATAATATAGTGACAGATTTTATGATCAATTAGGAACACACTATTTATGGACATTAATTTGTTCTCTTTCTTTAGGTGACTTGGTTACCAATGAGATCAGTCAGCTTTCCAATAAAGCCGGTAGAAGACTTTGGGAGGCACAATTTTCTACCAAATTCATCCAGCCTGTTTTACAGGTAAAATACACAATGTTATTACGTAACAAAATTTGATGTGATAAGGCATGGAATTAAACAGATTTGCTATTCTAGTCAGTCAATGTACATTAACCTGACACTGGTCTTACTAGAAGTTACCTGAAAATGTTCTTATATACCGAGCGTAAAGCAAGGATGATGTCATTTCAATGGTTTTAGTGTATTGTGGCCTGAAGTAGAACCTGGGAACCTCCATGGCTCAATGGTTAGTGTGTTTGGCATCTAATATGGCGACCCGGGTTCAAATCCAGATGGGGGCACTCACACATATGTGTCTGCTATATTTCAGCACAGAGCTGACTGGCGGATAAAGGCTATGCTTGGAATTTTAATGTTCTCAAGGCTGTCACTCTGTCCCTGATGATAGTTATCCGAATACAATGAGTACTACAGTGTTAATGTTTGCTATAGATATTCAAATAAATTTATAGATTGAATATTTGTTTTCCATAAATTAATTTATGAGTTATTTTTTACAAGTTAATTGTTTTATTCTGTGTAGGTATTGGACAATACATTGAAGCATAATAATCAACTGATTGCTCAAGACGAACGATTAGGTTTGTATATACAATATAATCTAATTTTAATACCCCTGTCAAGAATCTTGAATGTAATGGGCATGAATATGACTGTTGACAAAACACTCCTTTGGTAAAAGATAACATTTAGAATGGAATGTCCAATGTGCTAAATATTGTTGGGTGGGGGAATTGTTGGGATATGTAGCTGACTTAGAATGAGAAGGTCATAACTACTATTTACATCCTTATAAGACTGATTTATATTTTAAATCTGCATCACACGACACTTCTTATGAGCCTATTTTCATGACAATCAGAACTATTCAAGTTAACCAAACTGAAGTTGAAACAACTAATTTTACCAGAAGTAAAGAGTCATTTTCAAATAGTTTTTTCTTGTTTTCTCAAAATACCTTTTTTGTTCTTACAACCCTCTCATTCTAAGCCAGCGATATATAGCTGAGTTGTCTTAATGTGTTTGTATGTCACATTGCTTCTGGATGGGACTGTACACCGCTGACTCGAATTTGAAAGTCAGTGTCCCTATGAATAAGCATGGGTATATTGTTTTGTACATATCGTTTTGTCTTTCAGTAAACCAAAGTGTTTCTGATCCATAAGTGAAAGAATTTATTCATTAACTGAAAAAAAGTCATCAGAATGCTTCAGGAGTTTTATCTTCCTGATTATTTGGAATTCCAGATTTACATGTTTTGAAAGAGCCTGAGCACGATGCCTGACCAAAATAAAAGTCATTTGATGAAATACATGAGAAATGGCAAAGTTATGGTCAATTTAGTCTATTTTGATGGAATATCTTAATAAAAACTGAGTTAAATATGGAACAATGTGGTTGAAGCATCTTGTATGGTAAACATGGTTGATGGCATATGATGTTTCCAGATTTAAAATTTTGCTCCGTTGACATTCCTGATGTCTGTATCTCTTATCATGTTTTGAATGTTTATAGGAGCCAATCCTCTCCTATGTTTACTGTATGAGACAGCTACACATTCTGAAGCAGAAGATCCATCAGTGATACAGCAGATACCTCGTGTATGGCGATATCGTACTCCCATAACACTTCAACATCTCAGACAAGAAGTAGATGCTAGAATAGGTGGCGCACATGGAAATAGGAAACCATACAAAGTACTCCAACTCTTCTTAAAGGAGGTAATAATGGTGGTTCACTGATAATTTGTAAAGTTCTTTTTAAGTTAAATTAGTTTTGGTAGTAGATGCTAGCATTATTTTCAATCAAGGAAATCAGTTTAAAGTACTCATGCTGTTTTTGAATGGGAAATGAATGGTGGTTCCCAGTAGAACAGATTAATGATTTTGGTTAAAATGGCATTGACTCACACCATTTTTAGCAATAATTTATTTCATACTAGTAACAAAATAAAAGTGAGTCCTGATCAGATGTCAAACTCATGTAAATATATTATATATATAAAATAAAATGACCAAAGTTCCTGGGAAAGGGTCAATTCCTCTAGATCCTTGCATGATTATTACCCTTGTTTGTAAGCTAGGTTACTGTGGACTAAATTTCTTGTTATGGGACTTGTCTTATCTGTTATGCAGGAACATCATTTGAGAGCATTACGGTTTATACCGAGCATACTGAGACTACACCGAGCTTTATTCCATAAGTATCAGAGAAAGTTGGACAAAGCTGAAGCCTCACAGATTACTGTGGCACAGTTAAAGAAAGGTAAATAGTAGAGATATTAACCTGATCACAACCTTTATGCATGAATATATTACATGGTTCTTGCATTGAATATATAAACTTCCACCAAAACATTTTGCAATCTCATTAACTAGGTAGTACAGCAGAGAGATTCTCTGCACTTTCAGATTTGTGAAAGTATTGATTTGATTGGATTATATAAAGTTCACGCCGACATGACCCTTGTAGGAGGAGTGAAATCATATCCTATATCAGTGTAAAGTAGTGAAACGTAATATGGGTCTGATTTAAATCCGATTGCAAATTATGCAATAACGCTAATCATATCAAGGACAATACATAATATTTATTGAATGTTTGTTCCATGCATTTTAAAAATTATTGGTTGCTAGGTTACTAAATGACCTTGTTCTTCCGGGTGACTGTTGACTTAGTTTCTTCTGACTAGATTTTGGATACTGATTCTGTTTGAAGTATAAACTATAGGTATTATTGCCATACTTGCTGTTTGAAGTATAAACTATAGGTATTATTGCCATACTTGCAGATGCCCTCGCTGGTGGAGAGACAAACCAACTAATTCAAGATTTTACTGACGCCTGGGAACTTGTTAGGGAACAACTTATCATGTATAGTATGTATATATCATAATCTAAGTTTAATAATATGGCATTGCAGAAACAGCACAATCACTCCAGAGCAACACTTTTTTTGGGAAATATAAAATTTGGTTGTGGTACTGAGGGTGTTGCTGTGAGGAGGTAAAACTTTTGTACCTGGTAAGACCACCTCAATAACAGGATAATCTCAAAAGTAACCATCCAGTGCCTTAGCTGAGATTCTTACCTAGCAACATATTAAATTATGTTATGAGACATTGCGTTAGATTAGTTGATCCAATTAGTAGGCCCTACAGTGTGCATTGGTGTTTTAGGCGCCTATCGGGTTTAACTGGAGGGGACTATAGGTTTGCCCTCCGTCCATCAGTCGGTCAAGAAAATCTGGATCCTGGCATAACTCAAACAGTGTTTAAGCTAGGTTTATGACACTTGGTATGTGAAAAGGAACCATTAAGGAGATTATGCATGTTTGATTTTCACATATTATTACTCTGTAATCTGTGAAATGTATACAAATATAGTTATTGTTCTGTTAAAAAAATAATATTTTTATTATTCGGACAAAAGATGTGGTTGCCATGGCCACAGAAGCATTGACTACATGGAAACCAGATAGATGACTTCTATATTGCTAATTACTTGTTTTTATTCTACAGTGTGTCCCACAGTATTAGGTGGAATGATTGTACCGAAGGAATATTGTACACAATCTATCAACGATACCACACCTATATCCATGTTGTTACCTACCATTAAAGAAGCTGGACTATGTTCATACACATTGTTAGATTTCCTGATGAGGAAACAGAATGATTTCCTGGATAGATATCTGAAGGAAGCAAGGTAAGGCTAGACAGTTTTATGTGCCCCCTCTCACTAATTTATGAGTGGGGGATATAGCATTGGTGCTGTCTGTATGTATGTGACACAGATTTTGTGTGTTGAACTCCTTATAAATCGGTGGTTAGTCAAGTCCCCAGACTATGTTTTGGATGAAAATATACTCTGGTTGAACGAGAATTTGCACAAACCGTTGAGCTAAGTTTTTCAGACTTTCATAGATCAACAACCAAATGTACAGTTGACAGTAAAGTTATGGCCTTTTGCAATGTTTGCTGTATACCCCAATGAGGGCATCCATGTCCCATGGACACGGTTCTAGTTCCTGTATACTAATGAAAGTTAACAAGAATGTTTGTTTTGATGTTTCCCTATCCTACAGCATCCCTCTGTAAAGCAACAACCTCTCTACAACTTCTTCAAAATTTCCCTGATATTTACCCTAAATTAAACCTTTGTAGAGCAACAACCTCTCTACAATGGCCAGTACTTGCAGCTCCCAAAGGGTGTTGTTCCACAGAGGGTGAACTGTACAATATTTTGCTACAATCTGCAGCAGTTGAGGCCCTCATGGAAGATTCGGAAACCGAATATGTCTGCCTCATTAAATAAAGGTGTTATTTACTTTCTAACTTTTCAGACGATCCACATCAAGTATATCGGTAGTTTCCCCAAGGGAGGTAACTTCGGCACACTTGATCAGTTACGATCCGGAGCACGACATTCTACCGTTAGTTCTAGCAAACTGTCAGTACTCTTTTGAGATGGGAAAAGGAACGAAGATAGAGTATGACTTTACTGGACTAGAAAGACAACTAATGGATCGATTCCTGTTCTCTAAGTCTAGAATTGATGTTGGAAATGTTCTACAGGTAAGTCTGACAATACACTTGAACAATACACTTATTATACCCCGCAGACAAAGTTTGAAGGGGGTATACTGGAGTCACCATGTTGGTCTGTCAGTCTGTCAGTCTGTCGGTATGTTAGCATCGTGTCCGCTCTGTAACTTTGTCATTTCTTACTGGATTTTAAAATTGCTTGGTACAAATGTTCAAAACATCGAGACGGTGTGTCATGCGCAAGACCCAGGTCCCTATCTCAAAGGTCAAGGTCACGCTTAGAGGTCAAAGGTTATATAGTCATGCAAATCGTGTCCGCTCTGTAACTTAGTCATTTCTTATTGGATTTAAAATTGCTTGGTATCAATTTTCACATTAGCAGTCAATCATGGTGTTTTTCAATCTGTATAGCAGCAGATTTCCATCAAATGTGTTGTTTAGACAATAATATTCCTGTGTCAAGGCGTTGCTGCGGGGGTATGATTCATCACTCCTGTGATAGCTCTAGTCATGACTCCCCCCATCTTTGATGTGGGGTATATTGATTTGTACATGTCTGTCGGTCTGTGCGTCAGTAGAGCAAAATGGTTTCGGTTCAATAACGCAAGAACTCTTCGCCCTATTAGCTTCCAACTTTACATGGAGGTAAGCCAGCACCAGAAGATGACCCTTATTGATATTGAAGTCAGTTAGTCAAAGGTCAAGGTCACTGTGAACTTTACCATTTTCCACAATTAGGCCACCATACAAACATCTCTTATTCTTTATTTATTCTATAAAAAAACTTGCGTCCCATTATCTGCTGATAAGTTGGTATAAATGGACTAGTAGATAAATTGTGACCACTAGTATTATAAAAAAGACTTCTGTTTGATTGACTGTGATCAAGGGTGTGTAAAATACAGTGGAACCTGTCTCACTGCCAGTCAGTGGATTGATGCATCAAATCTGGCAATTTAAGCTGGTCACACAGTTGTGGTATTAAAAACATATCAGAATTGATGTTTGTTTGCTATATTATTACTGGTAGTTAGTTTACCCACATTTACTGGAGTACTGGCATATTGGCATGGTTGGATGAGTTTTGCCAGAGTTGTCACCCTTTGTATGTTTTTTTTGTCAAAAACTTTTCTAGTTTTATATTTTTCATCAACAGATTGATGAGATGTTATATAGAACAGAGTTTACAAATGCCCTGGTGTTCCAGAAGCTTGGAGATAAAATACCACAGGTAAGTTCTACAAAGTTTACATAACTGACACCTGATTACTCTAGATCTCTCATTCCCATGTGGCAAGACGGGTACACATTTGACAGTTTAGAGAAAAAACTAATTTTGATTAACTAAATTTTGTGTAACAATGATTTGACAGCTTATTGTTGTTTATCATTGGCAGATTTGATATGATGGCTTACATGTATTTTAGTGGGTGTTGAGTGGGGAGCGGTGCTCCTGTTTACACAGTTGTATGAACTGGGGTACCAAAGTGAGTCAAAAGCCAGTGTGCTTTGGTGGCTGATAGCATCATATGTGTAAATTCCGACTGAATGATCGGGGTGGGGGGCTAAATGTACAGTTGGTTGCTTCACTTTAACCAGATGTGTGAATGGGTACCTGACATAGTCAAAAGCCAATGTTCTGTGGCTGCAAAGGGTGCAAAGTGTAACTTGTGACCAATGATGGGGGAGGGAGGGGGAAGGGGTAAATGAACAGTTGGTTGAACGGATACATGCCTTGAAATAGACTTTAACTCGACTCTTTACTTTACAGAGTACATTAACGGCTGCTGTGAAGACACAGATCTCTGAAGAATTTAAATCTCTGCCTGACCTCTGTCAGAGCCTGGATAATCTTGACATTACAATTTCCTTCCTGAAATCTACCGGCGGACCTGTGGACAAAAACTTACATACATATATGGTGCACACTCTGCATATGAGTGAAATATGTATAGCCAGTCAACGAGTAAGTAATGCCTTATAGACAATTTAGATTCTGTGTAATATTATATCACATGACTTTCCTTGTTTCCGGGTTAGTATAGCTGTCTGAATATTCTTATACTGCACATGTGTAGTGTTTGTGTTTTTCCAATAAAACAATTTTTAGTGTCATATGATATAAAAAAAATTATTGCTTGTTGTTAATTGATATATTTATATTAAATTTGGTTTGGAAATATTATTAAGCTTGCCAAGGGCTCGCTTGATAAAATATCCAAAACTAAATTATATCAATTGACAACTCGTGATAGATCCTCTATATACTCAATAGATATTTAAAAAAACACCAGTATAAAGATGAATTTTGTCAAAATTCGTTTTTTGTTGAAATCAATAGTTTACAGTTTCTTTCCAGTTGATAATCTTATACTTAACTAGTCACAGAAATGGATATCTAATCCCCCACAAGTATTAATGATTTAACAGTAAACAATCATATCTTTTGAATTTTATTGTAGGCAAGACAGATGTGCGAGTTCCAACATTGCAAATCACTATGGTTACTCTTGTCCTTGTTGAAGGCCAAGAAAATGGTGGGGCGTGGTCAACACTCAGAGGTAGGAAATTAGTTTGTGAAACAGGAGCCAGGGGCCTTATTCACCGTTATAAGTCTAAAACTCAGACTTAGACTTTATATATACTGCCAAATTTCTATTCGCTCTCATATTGTTATGAATGTACTGATTTTGATATAAATGGGTATACATGTTAAGTGGGTAACAACAAACAATCAGATAAGCATTAACATGGTTAAATATAATTGCAAAGAAATAGCAGTGATTATAAATATTGTCAATTTTAAGTCTAAGTCCGAGTTTCAGTCTTACAATGTTGGTGAATAAGGCCCCTGTTGTATTGCTGAGGCGCTATTGAGCGCTATTTTGTAGCGCTTTGATATGTCTATGCAACAACATGCGATCAGCAAGCTGTGTTTGCCGATAGCATACTGTTTATTAGCACTTTGCTTAGCGCTTTCTTATGCAACGGTCTGCTAGCCGTGAGCTCTCACCGGTACCATATAAAAATATTTCTTTACATCCGTTTTTTAAGCACGCCATTTTATTAGTGTAGCTCTATCAACCGCTTAATAGCTTATGTAACTGGCTCCAGGGTTTTCAATGGAAAAGTGTTTGTTTGAAAACGATGAATTTTTGCCCAGTAGCTTTTATATAGTACAATTTAATGCTGATTTCTGTCTATGAGTAAACTTAGCAAATGATATGGTTCCAATGTTTGCTTTGTTCACTTGAGTTTGATTAGAGTTCTCACAAGGAACCAATACTTTTTCTACATGTTGGAGCAAATAATTGTTTTGTCCAATGTTTTTGTAAGGGTATGTTATTAACTGCGTCCTCGATAGCCTTGTGTAAGAGTGTCCGCTTCAAGTGGGGGAGGTCCCATGTTTATCATTCCAAAGGTAAAATAAAAATGGTACCAGAAATTCCCTTGCTACATGCTCAACATGTAAGGAGAACTGGCTTCACTCCTCCCATACCCTCAGGAATGAGGTGTCGAGAGTGATAAATTTAAGTTGGAAAAACTTGTTTCACACTCGACTTTAAATAAATTAGATTAAACTAAGGGTATGGCTGCAGCCATATATATGACTCGAAATCAACATCAGTTTGCCAGGTTAAAAATCCAGCCAACTGGACCTCAACTCTTGCTCACAATTTGGAATTGAACTAAGATCCTTGTGTTGGGGAGCGGTGGCCTAGAGTTAGGGCGCGCGCTTCGGGATCGAGAGGTCCCGGGTTCGATCCCCCTCTGGACCACTGGTTAATTTCTCTGAGCAAGACCCACATGCTCCACTCCACAATGGTGTAAAATGGTACCTGTGAAGGCAGTGTCTATTCCTGGGCGCCGCAGATCGATGTTGGCTGCCACACCACAGGAGAGAAATAGTCTCCCCAGGGAGACACGAGTGTAGGTTTAGCCCAATGACCAGGGGGAGTTGAAATGTCAAAGGGTGCTTGACAGCTGAAAAGAGCCCTAGAAAATTGGTAACTTAACCTAACTTTTATTGTGTTACAAATACTGTGCACTAACCACTAGACCATTGCTGCAGTTTCTAAGCTTTGTGTTCATACATTTTCAGACAACATTTGAGAGTTTAAGTAAGGAATTCCATGAGGAAATACCACTGGAGTTGAAGACACAGTTGAGAGACTACATGAAGAATCTATCAGTGGAGAAGTTGTCTCAGATTGTTGATGTCTTACATGAGTTTATACTTCTTGTGGTCGCTGTCAGAGAGAACCCAGAGAGTGAAGATTTCCTGGATACCACTAACAACAAGTAGGTTACCATAGCACTACCATCTACCATGTACGCCTATTAAAGTGGAGTTACTCCTATTTTCGTTGATAAATTCTTGTTTTCCAAGTTCACCTATCATTGCACAAAGGTACATTTGATTGATTTTATGATCTGGACACAAAATTAGCATTAAACTGACAGGATATTCTGAGTTTATTACAGTCAACTTTCAAGAGCTGGAACTTCAGATTTATCTTTAACTGTGACTCCAATCTAAGCAAACCCTCAGTTTGAGTTGAGATTTCTACTTGAGATGCTTCTGGAGATCGGGGCTAGGTGTTTTTTGTTTGAGCTATATTCATGTAATATTTCCAATATTCCTTACCTTGCAGACTTGGGGAGTACCTGTATGTTTATGTTGAAGACATGGAAAAGGTTCCGCTAGATTTAAACATCCTGGAAGAGTTTCCTGCGGATATATTATACCGACACTGTGTAGATACATGGATATATGCCTATAATACTCTATTCAAGAAACAGACGGGAAACCGTAGACGATGAAATTGACGATCATTGTGACTTTTTACCATAAGATGGTGTTTTAGGTGAATTATTTGGCAATCACATCAAACTTTGATATTTTGAAATTAAAGCAGATGGTGACTTTTTACCCTAAGACTGTGTTTTATGTGAATGTTATCCAATCAAACTTTGATCTTTTGGAAATACTACAGATTGTGACATTTTACCGGAAAACTTTGTTGTTTGTGAGTCATTTGCAATACAATCAACACTTGTGATATTTTGGAAATATGTTTTGAAAGTACACAGAAATGTCAACTTAGCAGAGACGAGTAATTTACAACAGAATTATTAATTTTGACTTATATAAAGGTGTGAATCCAGTTGGTCTATATATACAGTTGCAAAGATGGCTCTTGTATTTTTTCTACTCTTTTATGTATGTATCGTATGTATTTGTGCTGTTTTGTGTTATAAGACCATATAAGGCACCATGCCGACTGTGTAAATAAAGTTTGTTTGTTTGTTAAACTGAACCTTTGTGTGTCAGAACTGTTGTTATAGTATGTTACTGTTCTATCATCTTCTAAGAAAGTGGTTTAAATTTGTTGTTTAAGCTTATTAAATAAGATTGTTGTTGTTGTTTTGTGTTCATATTCATTGTTTTTGTTGATGATTGATTTTGTTTGTTTGTTATATAAGTAGTATATGATTATTTACAACATTTTGTTCAGATCTCGCTGCTGATACTGTCCACTTCTGTAAAATCATTAATTTTCTCGGGAGATTAAATTTCGTTGATTTCGTGGTTCATCTTTTAACCAAGTACAGGTGATAAACTCATTTTGTTAGTACTTGCAATGCTGAATTAATAATTATTTGTCCCATGAAAAGTCTACATAAATTTACTTTAATATATATATCTTGAACACTTTATTTATCAAAAATACTTTCATATTATCAAATGCCTAAATTGCATGTAAGAGATATATAACTTTTTAGTGCCATATTCTTTTCCGCTGTGATATTCAAGTCTCACCAGAATGCAGCGCTTCCTACACTACTATTCCAATTCACTTCTCATCAGATTAAATTGTAATGTCTTTGAAATTCATTAAATCATGTGCACCAAAATCGTGAATTACAACCTAAATAAATTACTTGTTGGCCTAAATTTATTCAATAGTTCATTTACATTTACTTCAGAATGGTTGTACCATAGAAATTGATGATGACATATTTTTGACACAAAAATTGATGATGTCATATTTTTGACACAGAAATTGATTATATCACCTGTATGACATCAAAATCTGTTTTTAACCAGTTATTCTGATAGAAAATTGTGTCATCTGCTTTGCCATACTTTTTGCTTCTCAAGTGCTTTGAGATTGAATGAAAATATTTGTGCATGGACCTTGTATATCTTTAAATGATTCATGTTATATTGTGATATAGACTGACTGGCATAATTTATGTACAATTTATGCAACTCATTTATCATCAATTATTGGACTGCATGTACATTTTACATTGTTATATTTGAATTCCTCTGAATGTTTTGTAGTTTGGGGCGTATCTTTATGTAATGTGGAGTTTGTTCGAATGGTGCCGTTCTTTGGGACCAAAAAATTACACGATACATTATACTAATAAAAGGTTGAGGTTCATGACAAATTCTCTGTACTTTACATTTTATGATGTACCATACATTGTGTGTATTGAATGAGCTGCATGTACATGTACACTGCCCTCCAAAAGTTCCTTCACACTCTTCAAACCATTGTAAACTATTCCGTTTTTATCATTTTCTTACTTGCTTAGTATTATGACATTATATAACAGCAATTTATTTGATATATTTTACCTAGGTGTTAATCAATCAATGTAAATTGCATATTTTGAAGAGTGTAAAGGAACTTTTGTTTGGAGGGGAGTGTATATGCTTGACGAAATGATAACCTAGTCTTACAAACTATGATCATTATTAATAATTATTAATGTAACGTTATGTAATTAAGTGAGCTAAAAATGTTTTTGTTAATTATGTCTGTGATTCTGCATGTGATAAAAAATAAATATTTTTTTGTGAAAATGTTGACAAAAAATTGCTTTTTGTATTAGATTACAATTTTATTCCAGAACATAAACCCTTTTCTCATATCAGCAGGTCAGCCATTAATGCCTGACTATTACACAAGGATATTCGTTATGTATTCTTTTCTTTCTTTAGTTACCAACCAGTTATCTCTAGTTTGGTGCAAAACACTAAAAATGTCTTTTTTTTAGCTAAGGTGAGCTTTTGTAATAACTCTTCGTCCGTCGTTGTCCGTCAACAATTGGCTTGTGTACACTCTAGAGGCAACAGTTTTGATCCAATCTTCATGAAACTTGATCAGAATGTTGCTCTCCATGACGTCTAGGTCAAGTTCGAAACTGGGTCATGTGGGGTCAAAAACTAGGTCACTAGGTCAAATCTTAGAAAAACCTTGTGTACACCCTAGAGGTCACCAATTTGATCCAATCTTCGTGAAAATTGATCAGAATGTTGTTCTCTATGGAATCTAGGCTAAGTTCAAAACTGGGTCATATGGGGTCAAAAACTAGGTCACTAGATCAAATCTTAAACAAGAGGGCCATGATGGCCCAATATCGCTCACCTGATTATAAACCCTGCACAATTTTCACCCAAAGGAATAATTTGAACATCTTGGTAGAAAACCAAAAGATGATGCTACATACCAATTATCAAAACTCTAGGCAGTGTAGTTTTAGGCAAGAAGATATTAATATGTTTTCCCTATATAAGTCTATGTAAAACGGTGACCCCCCGAGTGGGGCCAATTTTGACCCCAGGGGCATAATTTGCACAATCTTGGTAGGGGACCACTAGATGATGCTACATACCAAATATCAAAGCTCTTAGGCATTGTAGTTTTAGACAAGAAGATTTTTTATATGTTTTCCCTATATAAGTCTAAGTAAAATGGTGACCCCCAGGGTGGGGCCAATTTTGACCCGAGGGGAATAATTTGAACAATCTTTGAAGTGGACCTCTAGCTGAGTCTACATACCAAATATGAAAGCCCTGGGCCAAGCAATTTCGGAGAAGAAGATTTTTTAAGGTTTTCTCTATATAACTCTATGTAAAACTAAGGGCCCCCGGGGCGGGGCCAATTTTGACCCCAGGGGCATAATTTGAACAATCTTTGTAGAGGACCTCTAGCTGAGTCTACATACCAAATATGAAAGCCCTGGGCCAAGCGGTTTCGGAGAAGAAGATTTTTAAAGGTTTCCCCTATATAACTCTATGTAAAACTAAGGGCCCCCGGGGCGGGCCAATTTTGACACCAGGGACATAATTTGAACAACCTTTGCAGAGGACCTCTAGCTAAGTCTATATACCAAATATGAAAGCCCTGGGCCAAGCAATTTCGGAGAAGAAGATTTTTTAAAGTTTTCTCTATATAACTCTTTGTAAAACAAAGGGCCCCCGGGGCGGGGCCAATTTTGACCCCAGGGGCATAATTTGAACAATCTTTGTAGAGGACCTCTAGCTGAGTCTACATACCAAATATGAAAGCCCTGGGCCAAGCGGTTTCGGAGAAGAAGATTTTTAAAGGTTTCCCCTACATAACTCTATGTAAAACTAAGGGCCCCCGGGGCGGGGTTAATTTTGACCCCAGGGACATAATTTGAACAATCTTTGTAGAGGACCTCTAGCTGAGTCTACATACTAAATAT
Source organism: Spisula subtruncata (assembly GCA_963678985.1). Lineage (NCBI taxonomy): Eukaryota > Metazoa > Mollusca > Bivalvia > Venerida > Mactridae > Spisula > Spisula subtruncata. The sequence continues at coordinate 51,270,340 of OY787664.1, read as the reverse complement.
GAAAGCCCTGGGCCAAGCGGTTTCAGAGAAGAAGATTTTTTAAGGTTTCCCCTATATAACTCTATGTAAAACTAAGGGCCCCCGGGGCGGGGCCAATTTTGACCCCAGGGACATAATTTTAACAATCTTTGTAGAGGACCCCAATGTGATGCTACATACCAAATATGAAAGCTCTAGGCCTTATATTCAGAGAAGAAGATTTTTGAAGTTTCCTTTTTGAAAATCTATTTTTAGCCTGTGTGACCTAGTTATGCGACGGATTGGAATTTTTTTAACAATTTGGTAGAGGTCCACCCAAGGAACATTCCTGTTAAGTTTTATCAAATTTGGCCAAGCGGTTTAGGAGGAGAAGTCGTTTGAAGAAATTGTTGACGGACGCACGACGCACGCCGCACGACGGACGACGGACATCTCGGTATGACGAAACCTCACCATGACCACATTGTGGTCAGGTGAGCTAATAAAAACATTGTGTTCAATCCAGGGGTCACTGTTTTGATCCAATCTTCATGAAATATGGTCAGAATGTAGGTTGTACTGATACCTAGACCAATGTGCAACAGGTGAGCGACCTAGGGCCCTTTGGGCCCTCTTGTTTTAATTTCCATTGGTACGGTTGAGATTCAAACTAGAGACATCAGGCCCCGATCTCCCGAAACGTCTCAATTTGAAGTAAATCTCATCTCAAATATTGGCATGTTGTGTCTTTAAGTTAATTTCCATAGAAGGTTGGACTCAAAATAGGCATACAAAAACAACAAGAGGGCCATGATGGCCCAATATCGCTCACCTGATTATAAACCCTGCACAATTTTCACCCAAAGGAATAATTTGAACATCTTGGTAGAAAACCACAAGATGATGCTACATACCAATTATCAATATTCTAGGCAGTGTAGTTTTAGGCAAGAAGATATTAATATGTTTTCCCTATATAAGTCTATGTAAAACGGTGACCCCCCGAGTGGGGCCAATTTTGACCCCAGGGGCATAATTTGAAAAATCTTGGTAGAAGACCACTAGATGATGCTACATACCAAATATCAAAGCTCTATGCAGTGTAGTTTTAGACAAGAAGATGTTTATATGTTTTCCCTATATAAGTCTATGTAAAACGGTGACCCCCGGGGCTGGGCCAATTTTGACCCCAGGGGCATAATTTGCACATTCTTGGTAGGGGACCACTAGATGATGCTACATACCAAATATCAAAGCTCTTAGACATTGTAGTTTTAGACAAGAAGATTTTTATATGTTTTCCCTATATAAGTCTAAGTAAAATGGTGACCCCCAGGGTGAGGCCAATTTTGACCCGAGGGGAATAATTTGAACAATCTTTGAAGAGGACCTCTAGCTGAGTCTACATACCAAATATGAAAGCCCTGGCCCAAGCAATTTCGGAGAAGAAGATTTTTTAAGGTTTTCTCTATATAACTCTATGTAAAACTAAGGGCCCCCGGGGCGGGCCAATTTTGACCCCAGGGGCATGATTTGAACAATCTTTGTAGAGGACCTCTAGCTGAGTCTACATACCAAATATGAAAGCCTTGGGCCAAGCGGTTTCGGAGAAGATTTTTAGAGGTTTCCCCTATATGACTCTATGTAAAACTAAGGGCCCCCGGGGCGGGGCCATTTTTGACCCCAGGGACATAATTTGAACAATCTTTGTAGAGGACCTCTAGCTGAGTCTACATACCAAATATGAAAGCCCTGGGCCAAGCGGTTTCAGAGAAGAAGATTTTTTAAGGTTTCCCCTATATAACTCTATGTAAAACTAAGGGCCCCCGGGGCGGGGCCAATTTTGACCCCAGGGACATAATTTTAACAATCTTTGTAGAGGACCCCAAGGTGATGCTACATACCAAATATGAAAGCTCTAGGCCTTACGGTTTTAGAGAAGAAGATTTTTTAAAGTTTTCTCTATATAACTCTATGTAAAACTAAGGGCCACCGGGGCGGGGCCAATTTTGACCCCAGGGGCATATTTGAACAATCTTTGTAGAGGACCTCTAGCTGAGTCTACATACCAAATATGAAAGCCCTGGGCCAAGCGGTTTTGGAGAAGAAGATTTTTAAAGGTTTCCCCTATATAACTCTATGTAATACTAAGGGCCCCCGGGGCGGGGCCATTTTTGACCCCGGGGACATAATTTTAACAATCTTTGTAGAGGACCCCAAGGTGATGCTACATACCAAATATGAAAGCTCTAGGCCTTACGGTTTCAGAGAAGAAGATTTTTGAAGTTTCCTTTTTGAAAATCTATTTTTAGCCTGTGTGACCTAGTTATGCGACGGACTGGAATTTTTTTAACAACTTTGGTAGAGGTCCACCCAAGGAACATTCCTGCTAAGTTTTATCAAATTTGGCCAAGCGGTTTAGGAGGAGAAGTCGTTTGAAGAAATTGTTGACGGACGCACGACGGACGACGGACATCTCGGTATGACAAAACCTCACCATGACCACATTGTGGTCAGGTGAGCTAAAAATAATTATTCTGAATTTATTACTGACAGCAAAATATACTGAATTGAACTTTAGATTTATCTCAAATTCAGACTATGATTTTATCAAAATCTCCATTTGAGATGAGATTTCTACTGCGATGTTTTGGGAGATCGGGCCCGGGGCTTGTAGAGTGTCACTCATCACTCCTCCATGATGACACCATGTAACAGTATGATCAAAGAAAAAATACCAAACATTCAAACTGATCTTTCATACTTCTATTTATAGAGGTTACATATAAGCACTATACAAAGATACATGAAACAACACAATATGGAAGCTGCAACAAAAACAATAGTTCATCCTTCTAACTACAATTATAATTGATATTACGCCAGAGCAGAGATCGTTCCTCCTCGTTGTTTGTCACAGGCTGTTTGGCTAAGGTTTTCAATTTAATCCGTTGGTCCATATGATTATAATTTACTGTAACAATTGGTTTAAAGGATATTGATTGACAGCTAGCGTGATATCAATTATTGTAGAGCAAAATATTCTGTAGTTAAAATATATCTGTCTTAAATATCATGAAATAAAATAATCTTAAATGAGATTTACCTTTTCTGAAATGTAAGGCTAAACAACATTCTAGGGTTGCCTGTAAGACTACATTTACTGCTCATAATTAAAAAAGGACATACAACAGTCTTGCAGACAACCCTCACATTGTTTGTTTTCAGTCCTGTGACCAAAATTAAGTTCTATGTAAGTAAGATGTTTTTTCAGAAATAATATTGAAGTGCTTTCAAAATGGAATTTTTTGCAAGTTTCAAAATGTTGGCAGCTAAGTAGCAGAACCACAGGTGGTAGTATCAGTGTTATGTCCGCAAACGATTAAAAAAACAATAATAAAAAGATATAAAAAATCTGTCACTGAGCTAATATACTATCAAGGTATAAAGCGTACTATATGTCTATATGCCAAAGATTGTGGAACATGGCATCTCGTTGTTTCAGCATAAAATACGGGCGCTGAAGGAAAATTGCTACACAATTCATTCAAATAATCTATAAGATATTCATTATTACCGAAAATCTCGTTCAATTGTATCTTATAACTGCGAAACGGCAAAACAGTGTTCCTTTCGTTATTTAACTTCGCTCGAGGTCATTTTATTTACGCGCTGGCTACCCACTCTACTCACAGTATCATAATTATTGTTAAGAACCAAGTCCATTTTTAGATGCGATGTTCCACAATCTTTGGCCATATAGTATGCTTTATACCTTGATAGTGTATTAGCTCATTGACAGATTTTTTTCCATTTTTTTTTTATTTTACTTCCCAAACCCTGATGCTGCCACCTGTGAGCAGAACAGGAATACAAACAATATTTAATTTAGACCTGACTGTTAAACTTGTGATAATGAACACAACTTGATTGTCAACTGACAGCTGAACACAGTATGAATACAGTCACACCTGAGTTAAACAGCCACCTGCTTCAAGCAGTCACACATGACTGAATATTCCTTGAATGGTTGCTGAACACAAGGTTGACCATAATTGGGCATGCTGTAAAGTAATTTTAACAGCAATATACAAATGTCATTGAAACAGATTTCGACCATCGTCTTTGTATAGAGTATACATTTATTGTCAAATTGAATTAATTAAGCCAGTATTCCATTACTCTGTGTACATGTTCTGCAAGTCCCTTTGTCGTCAGAGCTGCACAAGCGCAAAATTGAACAAGCTGTTTTATACTGTCCATAGTCAATGTTTGCATACCCATACAATATAAAATCAACTGTTCTAATTTAGTGAATACAAAATATGAATGTGGATGGCACATATGAAATATGCCTTCCGACTTCTGGAATACCGGCTTTATAATGTATAACAATCACATTTACATGGTGACCAAATCTTGTCCTTTTGCCGCAATAAGTATGATACAGTATGTAGTGAGATACAATCTTGTTGCCCCAAAGAGACAAATTGAATTCTGATGTTTTGACATGTACATACATCTGACTAGATTCTAGACTTGAATATTAATGAATTACAATAGAACATCAAAAATACTTAGAACACCTGAATGGAACAAAATTTAGAGTTCAGGCAATAGTTGCTACAAACAGACCAATAGTTAAACATTCTGAATATATCATCTGGGTATTATATACATAAAGTGTCACTATTAATACTGCTCACAATGGCAACACTATACACTTCGATGATTTCCTGAATAAATGATGAAGCTTTTTTTTCACAATCCAATGTACAAGTGGTTGTAAATAATGGAATGTTAGAAATAAAGGTAATGTTCATCAAGTTATAAATGTCCATTATATCATAGTGCAGTTAAAACAAAATTAACAAACATCTCTACTACTGAGTTAAAAACCCAGAACTACGCCAGGTGTATGATTAAAGCTCTCTACCACTGGGTAAAAAACTGAACTGTACCGGGGGGTATATTTAAAGCTAGCAATTAAAATACTGAGCAAAACAACAAAATTAACAAAAAAATCCTAAGTACTACAATAAAACCAAAGGACGGTCTTTCATCGTAAACAAAATCATAAACAAGCAAGAGATTCTAATACCTTAAAATATCAGGCATATTATTAAAATAATACAATAACCATATGGGGCACTTTCATATGAAGTGTATCATAACGTTTGTGTAACAATTGTTTCTTGCATTGAGCAACAACTTCTTAAAAAAAACATCTTCTCTTAATTTGACTCCTAAAATAACTTGGTATAAACTGTATCACCTTTATAGGATTGTTGTTAAAAATTATGTACATGAAAAAGAAAGCCACAGTCATCGTGGTCCAGTGCCCTGGATTTGTAACTAGGCGATCCAGGCTTAATTCCGAGTCACAGCAGGTGACATACCCTTCATGAAAATTTGACATCAATGTTGATTTAATTTGATAAGATTCCCTGAGTGTACACACCTCACTGGCTTTAATCATACTGCTAATGAATATAAAACATCTCACAAAACAAAAGATTATTTCAATATAGCTGCCACCACTTCAAAATCGATGAAAAACACACATATTAAGCTAAAAAATATGAAGATTAAATCTTGGCACTTCAATTTGAATAAACCAAACTTAGTAATAATATTTGTGAAATATCAAATGAACAGTCTTTTTTTCACTATTGTGTAATTTCTGCACTGGCAACTTGTGCATTTCATAAATTAAATGAATTTACAAAGGTACATTACATAAATCAAATATATAGGTTCAACCTTATTTGTAAAACATAAAACATATTTTGATTCAATAAATGAAATTTTTACAAACTGAGTCAACTAGGAAGATTGTTGATACAAAAATTAAATCAAAATTTTAACCGATTGTTTTTATTTTCGATTTTATTAAGCCTTTTTGGGGGACCATAGCGAAAATCGTTTTGCTAATTATGCTACCCACAGAAAATGAAAACATTCTTATTTATTATATTTGTACTTGGACTCTATGTATTATGATTACCGATCCAATATTTGAATTCATAAACATTGTTTACATAAGATTTGAATAACAAAACAACACTGAATACATAGTTTCCCACAATGTACATACACCGGAAATATAAATATCTGTGACTACCTCACAAATAAGGTAGAAAAAATAGGCCACACATCTTTACCTAGATTGTTCACCAAAGTACAGGCCCTAAAGGGTTCACCAAAGTACAGGCCCTAGAGGGTTCACCAAAGTACAGGCCCTAGAGGGTTCACCAAAGTACAGGCCCTAAAGGGTTCACCAAAGTACAGGCCCTAGAGGGTTCACCAAAGTACAGGCCCTAGAGGGTTCACCAAAGTACAGGTCCTAGAGGGTTCACCAAAGTACAGCCCTAGAGGGTTCACCAAAGTACAGGCCCTAGAGGGTTCACCAAAGTACAGGCCCTAGAGGGTTCACCAAAGTACAGGCCCTAGAGGGTTCACCAAAGTACAGGCCCTAGAGGGTTTACCTAACTACCATGGGTTAAAATATGTACAAGCCCCTTCCCTGACGGTCACAAATCATTTTGAATTGACGCAATACAGGCATTTGGGAGAGCTCAGTTGAGTTAAACAACTATACAAATTACAATAATCTAGCAACTATCATAAATTAACACATTAGGTAGACTGAGTTGAGATTTCTTATTTAGACAGTATCTGTTCACACTTTGATGCTATGATAAACTTTTCTTGTCACAACCTTGATATATTTTTTCTGGCCACAACTTGATCACAAAATGTTCACAGTTACACCAATTCAAGCTGACAAGAGAACTAAATGGTATGCTACACATCAGTTAGCAAACACTTCTCCCATAGGAACCCAGATATTCTTCACTTGTATGGAATGATATAGAAACTCCTCCCCCTGTCCTTGTTCTGTGTCCTCCCAGTCCCTCTCAATCCTGAAATATATTCATCCTTACTGTAAACTCAGAAACTTTTGCAAGGAATTAATTAAGAATCAATTTCCCAATATACTCACCAATTTTAAAAGTTGCAAAATTTAAAGCTAGAGAACTTGAAATAATGATAGTGTAAATTGCAGTTTGTGGTTCTTTCTGCAGTTTAAAAAATTCGAACTTTAATCTAACAAACTACTTCAGAATTTTGATTTGCAAAAGTTTGACCAGGCCAAAATAGATGTTCTAACAGTTTTCAATTTATTCAAATTGATTTTATTAGGCATAGTTAGAAAACGTTTCAATTTAGCAGAAAGAAAAGTAGTTTTCCATATCTAAACAAAAATGGCAGATTTGCCTGTTTCATTTGAAGATGAAAATATGCAACGAAAAGTAGATTATTGCCCTTGACTTTGTGGAAACTATGATAAACATCACATACCCGTAATTCACCCAGGTCCTTTTCACATTTTCAGCTGATATATATTCTACATATTTCGATCCCTCAGCTCCACCAAAGTACCACATAGATTGTATATCTTGATGCTCCGCTAGAAACTTGGTGAGATGGTCCCTATCTCCTGTGATAATGTTGACAACACCCCCAGGTAAATCAGAGGTATCAAAAATCTGAAAGTTTGGAACAAAACAGTCAAGAAAAGTAGGGTTTTTTACAAGAATAACATGTTGACCACAACAATATGTCAAACAAGGCTTGGTACTAACTACCTTTGTGAAGTTTCATTGAAATCAGACCAGTGGTTAAGGAGAACAAGCACAGAAAAACAGTTTTTTGGTATTTTATAAAAGTTAAAAAATTACCAATTTCCTAGGGTTTTTTCAGCTGTTAAGCCGCTCTAACACCCTTTGACATTTTAACTTATCCTGGTCATTAGGCTACCAATGGAAACATACGTATGTGTCTCCCTGGGGAGACTATTTCTCTCCTGTGGGTGTGGCAGCCAACATTGATCTGCAGCACCCAGGAATAAACAATGTCCTCACAGTTCGAATTTTCACCTTTAATCCTATTGATCCAGAAGCACGCGCCTTACATGTAAGCCATTGCTCCCTTGCATCATGAATGTCGAAATTCTATTGTAATGTACAAATGTTCAAGTTTCAAGGTCAATGGCAATCTAGTCCATCAATGATGTAAAATCAAGTTAAAACTGACCTGTAAGTTCAATTTACATTTTGCCTCGGTGATGTACTCCCGATTTAAATAAATTAGCTTCAGGAGGAATCGGTAGCAGGGATTTCACAAATTTTCTAATGACTTCCTTGAAGCTTCCCCTAGATCACGAGCACCCTCAGCCTGATGTCTTCTGATGCCCATTTATTACATTAGGAGTACATAGCCGATGTAAAAATGCTCAGTGGGACCTAGGCATAACAGGCTGCTTTCATGCAAAGCTAGCATTGAGTACATTGCTCTTTTTCGTGCTCAGCCGTTTTTGTTGAGGTGTCCTACTGCCTTCACTGTCTGATTTGTTATTTAGATCTTTGTTAAATTTATACAATACCATCACACTTACCTGATATAGATCTAGGGCTAACAGTGGATATTTCTGACTAGGTACGATGATCATGGTGTTACCACGGACAACAGCCGGTGCAAACAACGAGACAAAGCCAAGTAATGGGAAAGCATCAGGACAGGATATACCAATCACTCCGACTGGTTCATGTATCTTTATGGTAGCTCCGTATAAAGTGGTCTCCTGAAAAATCACACAATATTATACACTGTAATTATCATTATTTCCAGTGAATTTTTATTAGTTTTTTTGGGGGGGGGGGGGGGTTAGACTGAGACAATAGTAAGTGCATAATCTTAAACTTTTTTTCCCTGCCAAAATGGCCGAAGACTTTAGAGGGAGGGGAAAGACAGTTGTGTAATACAAAGAATCCAGATGCACTACCCTAAATTTATCCAAATAGACTCCTTGGTTTAAGTGGCTCAGAGTAAAGCACTGAAATATGGAAGATCACCTCTGGGTACCAAAAACAGATTTAAATGTGGTGAATTAATTTTCATTAACAAATGACAAGTAAAACTGTTTTTGTCGATTAGAAATGGTTCCTTAATAGTCAGAAAACATATTTTTAAAAGAAATGTTTCTCGCAAAATATCAATATATCTTTCGTTTGTTTTGAGCATTGCATATTTGGATCTTATCCGTGTGAATATAGGCAATGTATTACCTGAACATTACCACCGTATTTATCACAATAAGCACCCCAGTGGAACAATCTACCGATGGACAGATCAACTTCACGTAATGAATCTTCCATGGATTTACCCGTCATCTCATGTATACGTGCTGCGAATTCCTCACGACGAACCTCAATATTCTCAGCCATGTAATAAACAATCTGTGCTCGATTATGTGCAGCTCTCTTACCCCATCTAAATACAAAATATGATACAATACTATTACTGGTACAAACAATACTGCTTATACTTTTACAAAATTTCGTGCGAACAACTTCAGTCAAGTAAAATAAAGTGTTTTGCAAGGCAAAAGCATACATATACAATAAATGTCTTAAAATAAAATGAAATTACGACTGAAATAATAATTACTGAGATTAATTGTACCTAATAAATTCAGAATCCTGACGAGTCAATATCAAGGGCTCAGTGCGAAACTATGGATGTGCCTATATAAATTGATGTAGTAACGATAATTTTGCACAGAGCCCTCGATATGATGATGTGTTAATTACAGTCAACCTGTTACCATCTGTCGTTATATATTATACTGATATAAATTTTACAACTTTGAAACTTGTTTTATCTCATAGACCAGGGCCCAATCTCCAGAAGCATCTCAAGCAGAAATCTCATCTCAAATTGAGATTTCGCCAAAATCAGTGTCTGAATTTCTAATAAATCTGAAATTAAAACTCATGAAACACCGATGGCATTAACAAAGAATAGCATTTGCTGTTTTTGAAGCTAATTTTGAGTCCATCCTCTCTTGGAAATTATCCTAACGTAAATGGCAATATTTGAGATGAGATTTATCTCAAAATTGAGATGTTTCGGGAGATCGGGGCCAGTTCACTGAATATTAGATTAAAAAGTACCTGTCAGGCAGGCTAAATAAGACTGTGTTCAGTAAACGCTTATGCCCGGCTGGAAGCCTTGTCCCTAACAAATAGCGAAGTCATATAGGACCCATAATTCTTTTGAAATGTTTGATAGTGTTACATGGCTTTGATGATGTATTGTGTTTAAGATGATAAACAAGTATGCCAAGTTTGAAAGCAATGCTTTGATGGACTAAAACAATATTTTGGGTTTCAACATTTTGTAACAGATGAACGGACGGACAGGTACATTGCTATATGCCTCCGCATCAGTAGATGCGGTGGTATAAAAACATTATTTCACCATATGATGCACAATGACTACACACCCCGGAGCAGCAGCATGTGCTACCTCAACAGCATTTCTAATGTCCTTTCTGTTACCTTCACCGACGTGCCCGACAACTTTACCGTCGGGATTGATGACAGGTCGAGAGTACGGAGCATCCGGTCTTTTCTGGGCACCACCGTAATACATCTTGTATGTACGATCAATTCTGTAAACAAAACAATCACAGAACATTTATATCACGTCTCAACAAAAAATGCACAAGCACTCAGGTAAATGAAATATGGAAATTACACAAACAAAACAGTTTTCAAACAATCACATATCTTGGCTGACTTTTGAGTTCATTAAAACAAAACCTCAGGAACAGAATTTCACCTTTTGATTTTCTTGCACAGTTTCATGCACACAACATACATATTTCTGGTCAATAGTATAAAAACTAATTTTGCCCATATATTTAAAAAAAATGATGTAAAAGTTTGGTTAAATCATTTCAAACATGTGATCATCGAAAAACAAGCAAGGTATGTTGGTAACATGTTTGTATCCATGGCAGCAAGGGAGATACACTGGCACCATTTTGAACAACTCCTGTATGTTGCTGTATGTTGCTGCCTGGTACTAAGTCTTATACTTTAAGTAGACACTCTACCAATAGACTATCGAGGTGGATCAAAAATTGTACTTACTTGGGTATGTCACCTGGTTTGGCAGCATCACCTAAGGTAGGTCTGTTAGCAATGGTGGCCCCGAATGTTTTCAGGTCAAGGTCAACATCCGCTGGACGAGGTCGTGCTTCCCAGGAAGGTTTCACATACTCGTACAATCCCTGAAGAATTACAAACCTTTAGAATTTCATACAAATACACATTTACGAGGGTAAGAGGGATTTGATATTGTATTAGTGAATGGTTTATTCCCAGTGATTTGGTCCCCTATAGTTTGACCTGGGCCCAAAATTACAACCAATACTTACACTCTGCACTCAGCACTCAAATATGAAAATGTTATACAATAAGCTACCATTTGTTCTAAATTGCTTAACCTAGGTGGGGAAATGTATAGCGTTGTTATTTGAATGTTGAAAAAAAACATTTGAACCATATTTTTGCTATTTTGTAATATTTATGAAGTCAAAATGTAAGTATTGTATCTGAGTGCACTCAGACTGGTAAATTACACGTGTAATAATAATAATAATAACATCTTTATTTATATGCAGCTTACAAATACACTTAATTTCAATTGGAATTAACAAAATGATAATATTCAGCACCTATTCAACATAACTTCAACATCTCGTTCTAAATAAATGTCGCTTTGAACCTAAAAAGAAGGAATTTCAATATTTGAGTGTTGAGTGCAGAGTGTAAGTATTGGTTGTAATCTCGGTCCCAGGATAGCAACAACTGATAGCTATTTCAATTTTGTGTTTGTTTTACATCTCAATGTCTTTCTGATATTACCTGATTATGAAAACATTCAACCAGGGTTATAAATAAAGCAAGGTATCAACCGTTATGCTAATTAAAAGATCAGGATCGTGTCAAATTCACCAAGCTACATAAGTTTCATACCTCCTTCCCACCATCTCTACCATATCCACTCTGTCTGTATCCACCAAATCCAGCCGCAGCATCAAATAAATTATGAGAGTTGATCCAGATAGTCCCAGCCTGAAATCATAAATGTCATGGTATGCTCAAATATTTTTTTAACTGTAAAATCATTCAATTTCGCTGGGATGAAATTTTGTGGTTTAGGTAAAAATTCGTGGATTTTGCATTTCAAGCAATAAATACAAGGGTCAAAGCAGTGTTTGATGGGCTTTGATATCATGGTTTGAGGTGAACCATGAAATCCATTAATTTAATTCCCTAGGAAAATTAATCACTATAGAGTATACATACTTTTTTACAATGCTAAACTCCTGTTACCCCAGAGAGAGAGACATATGACTGTCACAGCATTTCAAACACATTTAACATGCATTTTTGCTCTGATCAAAGTCACGATATAGGTTAATTTCATGTAAATAAAGAAGGGGGGGGGGGGGGAATCGCCATTTTAAAAACAACTTGGACATAATAGAAAATTCAATATAAATGAGTTCAAATCATGAGAGTTTGACATCTACCTTAATACTGGTGGCCACTTCCATGGCTAAGGTAACCTACCTTAACATTGATAGCCACTTCCATGGCTAATGTAACCTACCTTAATACTGATGGCCACTTCCATGGCTAGGGTTACCTACCTTAATACTGATGGCCACTTCTATGGCTAAGGTAACCTACCTTAATACTGATGGCCACTTCCATGGCTAGGGTTATCTACCTTAATACTGATGGCCACTTCCATGGCTAAGGTTACTTACCTTAATACTGATGGCCACTTCCATGGCTAGGTTTACCTACCTTAATACTGATGGCCACTTCCATCGATAGGGTTACCTACCTTAATACTGATGGCCACTTCCATCGCTAGGTTTACCTACCTTAATACTGATGGCCACTTCCATCGCTAGGGTTACCTACCTTAATACTGATAGCCACTTCCATGGCTAGGGAAACATTTTCTGTCCATACACTACCACCAAGACCGTACATAGAATTGTTGGCAAGTGTTATAGCTTCCTTCGCTGTTCTAAATGGCAGAACTACCAACACAGGTCCAAATATCTGAAATGTACAACATTTATTAAATACAAGTACAGTGTATTCTACATGTACACAAATACCAATAACCGGTACTTAACAAGAGATGTTTGTAAAACATTTATAACCCCATGACAGCCTAATTGTAGAAAATGGTAAAAGTTACAGTGACTATGACCTCAAAATCATTTGGGGTCATCTACTGTTACTGGCCAACCTCCATGTAAAGTTTGAAGATCCTAGGGCAAAGCATCTTTGAGTTATTAAACGGAAACCATTTGGCCTACCAACTGACAGACTGACCAACTGACAGATCGGCCCACAGACTGACATGTGCAAAGCAATTTACGCCCTTATCAAAGATGGGAGGGGGGGATATTATTAAGACTATAAAACAGACACTGCTGTAGACTGGTACATAGACCATCTACCAGTCTCCCCAGATACTATATTTTACTATAACCAGTCTATGTATAAATTACCTCCTCAGCAACAACTCTAGACACAGTCTGTACATTGGTGATCATAGTTGGTGGGTAGAAACATCCACGAGTAGGAATACATGCTGTAGCCTGGTAAACCTGAAATCAATACATGAAATCGTAACTATTAATTTGTTGTTTCAAAATCCCTTAATTGCAATGTTGCCCAGGAGGCCGTTGTATAGCAAAGGTGCAACTGAGTGCTTTTTGGTGGGGCTTTTCTACATCTATAAAACGACATGCTACCAGCGAGCATTGTTCCCCGAAAGCATAAAGTTTCTCAGCACTTTGCTAGGCAAGCCCTACTGAGCACTTCCTTATGCAACAGACCACTTTGACCCGGTAGTCCTTGCTTATTCAACAGGCTTCAGGTTTATTTATGATGATAAAAGACATTTGAAAATTCCCAAGAAATCAGTTAATCAAGAAAATTCAAATTACTTTTAATTAATCATGAACACGTTTCAGTGGATTGGAATTTATTTTATGGTAATTTCCCACAAACTCCACTCCCATAAACAATGAATTATAATTTTCTTTCAGTTTTCCCTTAAAACAGTTATAAACCTACAAGGTTAGAAACCACCAAATAGATTTGCTCTATAGCTCAATGTAAATTGGCCATAGTAGGCCCCAATTTTCAACTTATTTTTGTCTATGGCCACCTGGACCACATACATCATTGTAAAGAGGGGCAGTTAAGCTTCAAAATAATGCAATAAAAAAGGGGGGTCATGTATCTTCTAAGAAAGTTTTTGTCCTTCAAACATGGTCTATCCGTTTTTACGCATGTCCGGATTTATAAGTTCTGGGTTTTACCCTAGTCTACTTTCACTTTGGTATCAAAAACAAAATAGCGGAATAATACAAATATTACAGTTTTACTACACCACATGCATATTTACCAACCATTTAAACTCAATTTCATCATTCAACTCCACATTTGTCAAGAAATATCTCCATTTACAGGCAAACCAAAGTTTTTTTAAGGACTACTTGAGTGTATCACCACTTGGTCCGCGGAGGCATTTAGTGGTTCTTTACCTACAAAACCAAAATCCTTAGCATTTCCAGACAATGAATATCGACTGTAAGCACTACAAACACTGTAATCATTCTAAATTCCCTAACTTTTCCCTGACCTTGAAAAATAGAGTTTTCCTGACTTTTCCCTGACCCTGGGAACCCCGACTTAGTATTACTGAGTAATTATGATCAACCCTACCTCTGCACCTTCTTTCCTTGCATCTTCAACAAACTCATCAATAGATTTCTTCTGTGATTCATCAACAATAGCACCCATATCCATACTTTTATCTAGACTGTCACCCACCCTGAAGTGTGTCAATCTTGCCTTCAGCTTGCCCACCAGTCTACCGTAAACTGATTCCTGTACTAACAGCCTGGACCCAGCACTACATACCTACATTATAAACATGTAAAAATTTAGTACAATTTCATCTGGTTTTTACCAGTTTCAACATTTTTTCTATCATACAAGGCCGAGTATAGCCTTTATTTGCTTTATTTCTACTGAAATATGGCATGCATACATGTTTATGTGTCTCCAACCGGGTTTGAACCCGGGTCGTCAGATTAGACGGCAAGAGCACTAACCACTGAGCTATGGAGGCACATACAAGGCAATCAGGTGACGAAGGTTAATAACTTAATACAGTTACTATAACGCACAGACAATCCAAAGCCAAAGAAGTTCTTCTAGAATTTAGTACCAACAGTACTTGTATTTGAAGGCTAAGGGGGAGGGAACAATGTAAATAAGACAAACGAATCTTCAGAACAGGCGGGAAATTGACAATCTTTATTGACTCCCGAGTCACTGGAATTACCACCGAGGGGCGGACAGACTGACTGGTGGACTAACCGAGGGCAAACCTATAGTCCAATCCAGTTAAAAACCAGTAAACGACTATTAACATAAAAAATTTCTGGAAACCCCCAAAATATGAAAAAGCATGCTTAACACTTTAAAACCCAATAAAACCCTACTCTTAAAAACCCGGGTTTTAAGAGGTTTCAAAGGGTGGGTTTTTTGTTCCAACCCTGGGCGGGGATCATAAATAAATCACCAAAATGACTAACAAGATTGACATACCTGCCCTTGATTAAACCATATAGCATCAACCAATCCTTCCACGGTACTGTCTAGATCTGCTGATTCAAATACAACCACTGGTGACTTACCACCAAGTTCTAGTGAAAGTTTCTTCCCTGTACCTGCAACCAGTCTTCTCAATGTTTGTCCTACCTGAAACAGTATGTTATATCAAGGATTGAGTCATTCAGCTTGGGCATTCAGCTTTTCAATTGCTGAAACTAGGTCATTCATCTTACTAGGTCATTCAGATTTTTTACAGCTGAAAATTGGGCTTTTTTATTTTCTCATTCAGTTATGTGTTTGGAATTTCGCCTCGTATTTGTGGTTTATGTTTTCTGTGCTTGGCTGGTTAATTTGAGTGCAGCCTTCACTGTCCAATTTTCTCATATCTTTAAGCATGTACAACCAAACTGGTATAAGTCAGCATATGGTTTAAGCAATGTTTTGTCTATAGACTTCAGTGTGATCACATATCAATTTATCATTTTTGTAAATGATACACCTGTATTAAACAACCACCTGTTTGATGTGTTCCTTGACAGGCTGATAAATACACAGTTTGTCATTCGCAGAACAGGCCCCGTGATTAGGCAATCAAAATAAACGCTGGTCTTCTTTAGCTATCTTCATATCAATGTTGATTTTTTAGAGAGGGATGCAGGGAGTTATTGTGTCACACTTATTGTTTATACCTATGCAGCATTTGACTAAATTAACACAAAGTTTTTACCTGTGTAGAGCCAGTGAAAGCCACTTTATCTACGTCTATATGAGATGCCAACAAACTTCCCATCTGACCGCCTCCTGTGATGACATTAAACACGCCCGGTGGAAGCCCCGCCTCCGAGCAGATCTCAGCCAATAGGAGAGCAGAGAGTCGTGTATATGTTGCTGGCTTCAAGGTAATGGTGTTACCCATAGCGAGTGCAGGACAGACTTTCCAGGTTAACAACATGAGGGGAAAATTCCACGGAACGATAGCCCCAATAACACCTGGACAATAGAAGGCATATAAACTTTAAGATATGAATACTGTAAAATCATATAATTTCATTGAGACGAAATTTCGTGATTTTGGTAAAAAGACAATTTCGTTGGGACTTGAATTCGTGGATTTTGCATTTCAGGTAATAAAACAAGGGTCAAAATTAATATTTGTTGGGATTTAAGTTTGTGGTTGAGGTGAACCACGAAATCCACAAAATTTAATCCCCATGAAAATTAATGATTTTACAGTACTGTAATCATTCATTATTGTGATTATCTTAAGTTAACATAGGGTTCAAAAAGTACAAGTGACTATGCGCATCAAATACATTGTTATGTAGAGACTGAGAATTGGGTTTTATTGCAATGAGATTCATGGATGCAGACATTAAGAAGAACAGACAAGTAGGATCTTCAGGGGTTTCTGGGAAAGTGAAATAACTGCAGTTGTTTGAAGACAAGGATAAACTAGAAAGGTTTTTGTCATAAGAAGGGCTATAATTCTAGATAAAATTTCTGTCAAGAAACACAAAATATGCAAGTTTCATTGAAGTCTGACCAGACCAAGTGTGGCCAATTTTTGTGACAAGCAGACAGACAAGCACTCAGCACAAAATCAATATGTCTCCCTTAACAATGCATTGAATCAGTTATGACTGTCCCCACAATGATAAATCACATACCAACAGGTTTCCAGCCTCTCATCTCAGTATCCATGAGTTGTGCCCAGCCAGCATGATGATACCAATGACGTATAACTGTCGGTACGTCTGCTTCTCTCGTCTCACGGAATGGTTTACCGTTATCCATCGCCTCGACGACACTCACTAAACGATGATGCTTCTGTAAATGTCGGGCAACACTGAAAAACAATGATAAGGGATGTTTGTAAAAAACACGTATGCCCCAATAGCAGCCTTATTGGTGAAAAAGGTAAAGGTCACTGTGACCTTTACCCTACAGACCTCAAAATCAAAAGGGGCCATCTACTATAGCTGGCCAACCTCCATGTATTTTTTTCAATCCTAGGGCAAAGCGCTCTTGAGTTATTGAACAGAAACCATGTTGGTCTTCTGACAGACAGACTGTCTGGCGGACATGTGCAAAGGAATATACCCCCTCATCAAAGATGGGGGGGAGCATAATTATAATAGACCTCCTATAAACAGAATAAGGGTTTTCCTTCTATGTTTTTTTGTAATCCATGAGTATGACCCCGCAAAAATGAATTGTACCCCAGATGTACTGAATTTAATACCCACGAAAGTAAGTAAGTTAATAGTAGATCGCCTACCTGTACATGTATCTAGCCCTGACATGTGGCGGAGTCTTACTCCACGATTCATACGCTTTCCTCGACGATTTAACAGCCAAGTCCACATCTTCCTGTGTGCCTTGTAGGGTGGCTGCAAGATTCTGACCTAAAATAGATGAAAATGTTATCATGATATAGCTATATGATAACCAGGGGCTTCCACAAAAGGCAGATTCTCACTGGTCATTTCAATAATTTTGAATTGGACTTTATTATAGCAGGAATATCTACCATTTAAAGAAAATATGATCCATCAGTCAAAATCATAAAAGTCAAAAGACAATCCACAGGTCAAGGCATCATTTAAAGAGTTAGTCTAAGTCAAACAGAACCCCTGATAAAAAAAGTTTTGAAAACAATTTTTCCAGGAGAATGAGTGTATTTGGGGACTCACCTTTGTAGTAGGGGTACCATCATCATAATTCATATTATTTCACCCAGCTAAACCTCATAACTTTTACCCCTTGACACCCCCTCCTCCCCCAAACACACCCAATAAAGTAATGAGTTCTCCAACATGAGTAGTAATCCAAAATACATGAAACAATGTCATTTTACTGTACCTGTAGATGGGTTTTTGGTCTGGTACGTCTTTCTTCCTTCAGGCTTCACCCATTTACCATCAATAAAATGTCCAAAACTTCTGTCATGATCGTCCAACCATGCCTACAGAAAACATTATCGCATGAAAAAGGGAACAACACTGATGGCTTTCAAACTAGACTGTAACACAATAGGTTGCCAACTGCTGAAACAGGAAAGTTTTTCAAAAAGAAGGTCATATTTAAACTTTAAACCCAATTTTGCCAAATATGTTTTGTATTTCACATTCTTAAAATGCTGTTAGCCACCTTTTCTCTTCTGGAAGTGGAAATCAGGAAATTGAAAATCATATAGATTGCAAGTATTGTAACAATTGTAAAGAAATCAAAGAAGCTGTCACAAATACATGGGGTTTGGGCAAGATATTTAAATCAAACACATAAAATCAGCGAAATTTGCATCTATACTAGATACCAGCTTTCCATAATATCTTTACTGTAATGTTTTCATCAATCAGAATGTCAATTAAAATGTTAAAAACTTTGAGCTGTTTTTCTGATACTGTAGCAGGTATATGTATAGGAATAAAATGGTATGCTTATTGGCTGGAAGTCAGGATAAAGAATTGAAATAAATTAAATAAAACAGATATCCCACAGTAGTGGCCTTTTTTAAAAATTAGTTAAAACTAAACATATGTCAGTATTTCATGCAGATAAACTATAACAGAGCAACTGTATGAAACAAGCTTTATTATGTTGTTTAACATTTGTGGCTATCTAGGTCAAGTAAACGTTGAAGTTTGTCAGTCATACAATATTTATCAATCAGTACATGGCTTATCATAGTGCAAACATATACTATATGGAAATGTATGCAAATATTGGTGTCTTGAATCTGTGACATTAGTTTATACCCACTACATATGTGAAAGCACAGATATAAATAATAACCCTCAATTTTAAAATAGTCCTTTCAAAGTCAAATGAGAACAGTTGTAAATATACTATCGACCGGCTGGTAAACTATGTTTTTCTAGGTTTAACTGGGTATACCTGAGTTAACGGTATTCACTGCTATTCTTTCGAATAGGATATTCCCTCATTTTTTAGAAATATAATTGAATCGACTAAACTTTATGTTTTCAAAAAGATGTTGCTAAACTATACTGTGCATAATACATTTCTTTAATACACTTGTTACTAAATATAGTAACAAAAATGAGCCAATTTCAGGCTGATTATGACCATCACGTGATTGATTATCGCCCATCGGCCCGGTCCGCAATCTCATAATCGTAATCGGCCCGTTGAACGGACGCACGTAACGTTATCCAGGTTAACATGACGTCACGTTGGAGTCATAATGACGTCACGTTGGAGCTAAAATGACGTTACGTTGAAATTGCTTTGACAATTTTATGAACGTACAAGATTTTCAACATAAATGACTGAAAATCTCTATGAACTTTACTAACCGTAAGTTGTTGTTACTCCCATTGAGTTTTTATATTGAACAATTGTATTTAAGACTTTAATACACTTCAGAGCCTGGCCGGAAGTTGATAATCGGCCCGGCATGAATAATCACCCTCGGGCTAAAGCCCTCGGGTTTGTATGGGAGCAGTTAATTTGCCTCTTTATGGTGTTTCCTTTAGTAGGATAGTGACCAGAGAGAAGCAGAGATTGAAGATCACGAGGCTCACAGTACTGAGTACCTAATTAATGTGGTACAGCAACACATGCTTCGCATTGGTTAGTGCACTGGACGTCTAATCTAGCAACCCGGGTTCAAATCTGGGTGAAGACACATATATATGCCAGCCATATTTAAGCAGAAAGCTGACTGGCTAATAAAGGTTATGGTTGGCATTGCAGCAGCACTGTGTAAGGGTTGGTCACTTGAGCTCCGTAATTATCTGGTTTGTGCTACTGCTGTTGTGGTAATCGCCATTAATAAATCTGGCAGTGTGGTGCTGGATTGCCTCTCACTCTGTTATGTTGAAGTGTGATGGGTGACACTTATTCTATGAATGACCTGACGAGGGTCTAGTAACACTGGTACTTGGTATTCTGTAAGCTTACCCAGTTGCTCATAAGAAAAAAGCAATTTCTTTGTTTGATGTACTGGCTGTGTACCAGACCTCACCCTTGCTTGGATTGAGTTTGAGGTACACATGGATGATTGGGAAACCAAATGTGTAGCCTCTTTACCTACTTACTAACTAATGACATATCTCAAGACAGTACTGGAACTATTTGATTAAGTTACTGTGGAGGAATTCGGAGCCCTCGATGGAGCTGATTATATTGTAAAGGAAAGCATCATCTGTTACTAGTTGTTACGTTGAATGAACTTCTAGCCATAGGTCACTGATGTACCCCCAGCTGCCTTCCACCTTCATTCTCGGGCACCTTGGCCTCATTAAATGTACAAAAAGCCTCCTACATGAAATCCTAGTAAAAACCCTGTGCATGTATGTGATATGGTATATGCTATTAGTGGGAACTCAGGGATGGCCAAATTAACTGCTCACTCAGTTGTTGCATCGGAAAGCAATAAATTATCTTTTTTGGTTACAGCTATCACACTGGGCAAGGGCTCAACATACACTGACACTGGTTTGCTGGCCCAAGGCCAGTGAAATTTCGACAAGAATGACCAGTAGCTGTTTTCTTTATGTGAAAATTCTTTACTGTCAAACCAGTGACCAAAATAGTTAGTGTCTACCTCGTACATTTTGTAGGCAAACTTCATTTCATAATGTCATTCCGATAGGGTGGCACGGTGGTCTAGTGGTAAGACGCTAGACTGCTGATCGAGAGGTCCCGGGTTCGATTCTCGGCCGGGACACTTGGTCATTTCAGAAACGCTATTTAGTGTTTCCCAACCAACTAGAGATGATCCTGGTTGGTAACCCAGTGGTAGTCTCGCGTGTATCGGTGCTTTACACCGGGCATGTTAAAGAACCAAGGAATCTATTCGAAACGAGCTAGGGTATTGCACCCGGATTCCTTGTATCTCACTTCTGTTTCTTCATTGATTGTCTGCCCCTGCCAGACACTGCCAATAATATCTCAGCCGTTGTGTATATGCCGAAAGGCCCTACAACGTATTTATCCAGATCCAGATTTATCAAGACCTGCGGTCTGCGCTGGGCAATTCCCAGAAAATGCCAGGTCTATCACTTCCTTGCTACATGTTTAAGTTGCTTTGGCGCACAAGTTCACACCAGGCTAGCCCCGAATGACTTACTAATATGGCAGATGACTGAATAGCCGTTTTCACTTGTGGGTGATTGAATATAGTCAGCCCTCGACTTCTAAATCTAAGCCCGTGGGCTCCTGTTAACTTTCAAATTCAACAACTATAACATTTCATAATACATTTACACAACGAGCATATGATAATAACTACATTGTTTTATCAAGTAAATAGAATTGCTGACAATGCTCATGAGCTAGAAGTTATAAAAATACAATTAAATCAGTAGGATGAAATAGAAGATATCAAAATACAAATGCACCGTTTATAAAAAACGGAGCGATTACTCCATGTATTTCACGAACTAAAGCATGACAGTTAGTTAAAACACGAGAAATACCTGTGCAACATTATCTGCTTCTGGTGCCGGACCGTATTCCAACGCCTTGAAGACGTCTTTTATAGAATTTGACGGTTGCGCTGGAGTTGAAGATGCCATACTTGTTGGTCAAGGTCAACCGGAAGTTAATGGCTGCCTCCTGTCAAAACACGACTTTTGACTTTTTTGGCGTTGTATATCTCAGTTTTTGGTAGAATTGAATGTAAACTTGGGAATCTCGTAAGTATTTTTGAAATCGAAATGATTTAATCCATAAAGAGCATTTATCGAATGCTTCAATCGCTATTATTGATGATTGTATGAGTTGATATAATTCGGATTGTTTACATTCGGATAAACATTAATTTATTCTATGTCAGTATCTAAGAACTTGCGCCTGCTTTAGTGTGTTACTGTATTTATCTTTTGATATACATAATATGAAATGAATTAAACCAAAATATGGCTTCTTAATTAAAATTACTCCAGTTGGGTAACTTTGAAAAATACTTTCATACAGCGTTATTGCCCCTATTTGCCATTGAAATTCAGGAGCCTGTGCTTAATAAACTACCACTACTGCTACCACACGCTCATGGATAATGGAGTGTTGCATAGCAAAGGGCTACCGAAGACATCATTGCATAAGAAAGCACCTGGGTCACCTAGCAAAGTGTAGTGCTAATGTTAGACCCTGCGTTTGCTTCACGGTATGCTCCACTTTGTTTCACAAACTAGGTACCGCGATGGATCTGAGTTTTAGGCTAGAACTAAGCAAAGTGCTGTCAGAAAAACGTTATGATTCTATTCGCGAGCACTGCTAGCTGGTACCGTGTCGTTCCAAAGATATAGTAAAGTACTACCTAAATAGTAAATTCACGCAGTAGTGGTTCAAGTCTTACTGCAACTGTCTCAAGTCTATTTAATGTGTAAAGAAATATATAGACCTATTGGGCCATGATAAACATATTATTCAGTTTATAAAAACAAAATCTGTCAAATTTTTAAAATCTTGTGATTCAGACCCTTCCTGATTTTCGAACACATGTAGGGATTGACATTCTGTTAAGCCATATACATTTATGTATACCATGGAACCAACTATGCTTGACTTCGAACAAGTGAAATTTTTACCAGCTCCATTTTAATGACTTTGGTAAAGACCTCTCATGCTCTAACAGGGTGCGGTGCCACTGGTGATACTATACTTGCAAGTGGTGAGTGAGTAGCCATGTTACTTTATGAACATGAGCATGTATAAATTTTAAGTTTTGAAAAATTCATTTGTTTTGCAGGACAAAATTCAGTGACAGAATGGATCCCTCATTACTTGACTCCAATCTAGATGAGAAAGATGCAATGTTTAATCAAATGTTGATGAATGCTGCGGTAAGTGCAAATTTTTAAGTTATGACATTGATTGACATGAAAAGTTCAACAGAGTCATTGTTTCTAAAACTATTTTGACAGCAATCTAATAATATCAAATATTAGTTAAGCTTTTAACACAATTTATTACGCAAATAAGACACCAGTTAGCAATTACTCCTTGAGTGAATTACATTCTTGAAAAATATGTAAATTTCATAAACATGGTTAAAGGGTCTTTAGTTTAAAGTTCCAAAACTTACTTATAGCTCTCCTCAAATAATAGACTACCTCAGATTCTTTTTACATCGATTTCTATTAGTTTCCTTATAAAATTTAATTGTTTTGTATTAGGTATACTGTCATGAATATTGTGTTATTAATTATTTTGTGTTATGTAAAATCATTAAATTTTGATTTGACAAAAGTTCATGGATTTAGTAAAAAATACCATTTTGATGGGACGTAAATTCGTGGATTTTGCATTTCAGGTAATAAATACAAGGGTCTCAATCATTGTTCTTTGGGATTTGATTTCGTGGGTGAAAGTGAACCACAAAATCCATGAAATTTAATCCATCCCAAAATTAATGATTTTATAGTGCTTTAGCGACCAAGCTGGACCCCCATAAACCTTTAATAACTTTAAAAATACTGTCTCCATTGGAACAAAAAATGGTATGTGTTAATAAAACACCCTTACCAACTCTCATAAATTAAATAAGAATTTTTGGTGCACAGAAAAGTGTACTTTGCATTCACGTCTAATGCAAAATTTTAAGTCTAAAACAGGGTAAATACGTATGGGTGATTGAAGTGAACGGAACAGCAAAGATCAGCAATTTACTCCAGTATTACTGTACATTAAGTTACACACCAGTGACCATTGTAAATATATAATGAGGCCCATACATGAACATTTATTGCTATTTATATAACTCGAGCAACGGGGTAGAAATATTTGCAAGAAAAAACATTGTGAATTATGTTTGCACAAATGATCATTGCAATCAGAAGATGGGCCTCAACTATGTACACATTGATAACCAGCCAAATTTAGGTAAAATTATCAATACGTGTCCCGTTATAGTTGTTAAAATTACAATAGCATTATTCTAACTGGCTGATCGTAATGGCTTTTTTTACTCCCTGTCCATTTGTTGATTAAAATACTAAAAATAATGCATTAGACACAATGGGGAAAATCTTAATTTGTGAGTACAAAAATCTGAAATTTAAACATAGAGTTGGTAAAGGTTATTCAGTTAACCGTGCAGAATTTTAATCAAATTGCATAATCACTGTCAAAGATATTTAAGGTTTTTGGGGGTCCAGCTTACTCGCTAACGAGCTATACAGTATTATGTATGGATTATTACAGGCTGAAGATCCAAACTTACTGGCTTCACTGAGCAAACAAATACCGACCACACAAGTGATTCCAACACCAGGTAGGGGATAAGTTAGTTGCTGAAACTTGATTAGTTTTGAAAATGATTACTTTTATCTTCAATCTTTTTAAAATCAGATCCTAACATTTGCTCCATTGTAAGCCTATATATCAGCGTAAAGTAGTGGTGCGTCATAACTAATAAGGGTCTGATTTTAATGAGATTGTTTTATCTTGATATTAAAATATTTATAATTCAGTGGTTTAAGGATTGATGAGCAATATGTAGGAAGGTTTGGAATCCAGTAGTTAAGTCTGATTTATACTCAGGATAATAATAAAAAAGGTTTTGACAAGAAACAGTATTTACAACAGTAAATGCTTAGTACTTGCAACTGTATGTAATCTTTGAGTGCATCAATCTTGCATTTTCACAATGCTTCAATTAATATCTACAACATAAATGGGGAGACATTTTGTTGTCTGTCAGACTGGATGTACAAAGTTTTTGTATGGGCTTGTTTTCCTTAGCCATTGGTTCAATTTCAATGAAACTTCGGCTGAATGATTTGTAGCAAGCCCAGTTGTGCACATTGTCAGGAATTTTAGATCAGATGAGTTTTGCCCGATTTATGGTCCTTTGTTTCAATGCTTTTTCTAATGTTACAGTTAGTATTTTTTAAATTTAATTTCAGGTTTTTGTTTGAAGACGAAAAGCAGCAAGAATGAGAAAGTATTCATCAACATTTGTATGGCTGAAAATGTGAGTACTTGTTCAGTTGTTCAACATTTCAAAATTCTTCGTTGCTGAGTGGTTAAAGTATCCACTGTCTGAGTGAAAGGTTGAAATACCCCATTTATGGCTTCCACAATAATATGTAATATATGTTCCAAACATTCATGGAGCTAGTTGCCTAACCGAAACAATACCAAATAGTGCTATTGAGCGCCATGCTATGCTTGCCAAAAGAACATATTTTCTTTAAATTTCTTATTATTTTGTTAAGCGAGTGTTATCCTTTTGCTGTGCAACAGTCTGCTTTTGGCAAGCGCTCATCGATAAATTAAATAAACATTTTTTGCTTCATCTACTATACATGTATCTCTTTTTAGGCATTTTCCTAGTACATGACTGTACATCACAATGGTGCGCTCAGTAGCGCTATAGTTACTGCTAGGCAACAGGCTCAAGGCCTTCATGGGAATAACAATTGGTACTTTTATGCTTTAGGTTCCATCACCAAAAGAATTATCTGACGAAGAGTTGATTAAATTATTAGAATCTGAGGACCCGACAGGGTTCAGAATCCCCATGTCTATAGGAGAACCTCACGCTGAGATAGACAAATGTAAGTATCTTGTGTGTTGAAAGTCATTACTCATAGGTGTTTGGCATGTGGATAAATTAAAATCGTACACTGCATACTTAGCTTAGAGTATGAATTTGACTTTAGAGAGCATACTTTTTCAGGGCTTTCATTTGACTCTTGAAATTGCATTTTGAATCTTGAATTTGACAAAAGTGCCTATTTTGACTCTTGAATTTTTTTCCCCTTCAAATCTTGTTTCAATTTGTACATGCGTCCAATACACTACCACAACCAAAACACAGGGAACTACACAAAATATAAGGTGGAGAGTCAAATTTACTTTACCCGGTACTTATAATACAAATTTTCTTGCAATATTTTGATAACTCTTAAAAATTGAGAGTCAGGAGTCATTTTGACTCTTCATTTTTGGAGCCTAGTGAAAGCCCTGTTTTTAATACCATTTAATAGTATGTAATTCATGTAATGTAATGTATAGCCAGTAATTTTTTGTACAATATTACAGCGGGTGGAGGGTGTACAGCGTATGATGTGGTTGTATCACCTACATTTATGGAGAAGATGAAAACCAGTGAATTATTTAAAACATTTTTTCTCACCGTAATGATGGAGGGTTTGGAAGATAAATATGATATGCAACTCAGTCGAGGTATGTTCGTTGTTGTTTAATATATTATTCAGTTACTCTTTTTATGTGTCTCCCACACGTATTGGGGGCGAGATATGGATTTTATGCTTTCACATGGGCTATGTTTGACTTTCTGTCTTAAAGGATGGATGTCACAAAGTTTGTCTGCACATGTTCTCCTTAAAGAGGCGTTTCCTATAACTTTGATCGTTTAAATCGATTCAGGAATATTATACATTAAATGAGAATCATTATTGCTTAAACTCCTCAAATTTTCTACAAAAAGCTCCCACTAATTACCGAGAAAATAATGAAAACATATTTCCGTAACGAGCCAAAATAGTCATGAATTGTTTCCCTTTGACCACATAATTATAAATCGCTGGAAGCAATAAATTATTATTGGTGATTTAAATATATTTTTGACATTATAGAGACATATTTGTGCAAACTTTCTTCTGACAAATTATGATAATTTATAGTGCTTTGTATATTTAGCTCATTTAATGTGATAGTAGAGAAAAGTATGCTAGTTATAGGGAATGCCTCTTTAACTCTCCATTTTCTCCATTTCCACGAGACTTCACATGAATACTTGATATTAAGCCTAGTCATGCGTATTTAAGGACTTTAAGGTTGAATGATTTTCGTCTGAGGTATGGCCCATTGTGGGAGACATGTTTTCATTTGAAAAATCCTTCTACTTGTTTGTAAGAAGAACATTGTTAGAATAATATTTCAGTGAAAATTTTATGTTCTTTTAATAATACATTAACTAAAACCTCTATACTTTCAGAGTGGATAATGTTGAAGAATCGTCGTTGTGTTGGTAGAATACAGGAACAAAATATGAGAACACAATCTAAACCTTTCATTCAGGAGATGGGACAGTAAGATGTTCATTAAAATATAGAGATTTATTAGCGAAATATAAACCAGTATAGTGCACCCAGTATTACTAGAAAGGCGGGGAAATTCGGTATAGCCAACATGGTGGGAAAATTAAGAACCAATTTTGCAACTGTGTACCATTGCAGCCAATGTTTGTAAATATCACATTATCCGGGCGAACTATAACCTATTGTTTTAGAAGCTGGTTCCAAATGAAACAGAATGTCAGCAGTGACACGCTTAAAAATATTTGTTAAGATGTTACGACTCATATGTTTCATGACAGTCATGATATTATATGGAAGCTCATTGTATCACATGCCATAAATAACGTGATATTCCATGGGAGAACAAATGAAGGAACAATCTTCTCCAACATGTGTTAACAAATGCCCAACATCATCATCTTTTCGGCATTAAATTTAACATTGTCCACTTAAATTCATTATTTCTGACTTTCTTTTGACTCGGTAACTATTGTTATGTGATAAAAAAATCATTTGTTGTCTTTGATATCAACTTTTTCTTAAACTTGTCACAAATCAAGTTTACAATAATTATTGTGGATGTATCCACTCATGAAAATAATGATTTCTGTGATCATTCATAGAAATAAAATTCAAACATGGATCAAAATAAGCAATATTCTCTATATATATTTTCATAACAGTGTGTCATAAAATAATTTAATAAGTGATTATATCGCTAGCTTAGAATGAGAAGGTTGTAAGTACAAAATCAGTAATTTGAGAAAACAAGAAAAAACTGTCTGAAAATTACTCTTTACTTATGGGAAAACAAGCTTTTACAACTTCATTTTGGTCAACATGACAAGCTCCGATTTTCATAAAAATAGGCTCACAAGATGTAAGCGCCATATGATGTCGATTTTAAATATGTATCCGTCTTGTAGGGTCATAAGTAGTAGTTACGAACTTCTTATTCCAAGGCAGCAATATGTACATTGTAATAATTTGAAGAACTTTATAATACATGTAATTACAAATTTTATTGTAGAGGAAATGATGTACCTATAAATGCTGCACCACAAAACAGATTAATAGAAGAAGTTCATAGTTCAAAAGAAGATCTCAAGTTAAGGTTAGTACAGTTAACCCTAGGTCCCACTGAGTATTTTTGCGGAGGGGCGATGTACTCACAACTTTATAAATGAAAATTGGAAGATATCAGAAAAGGGTCATCGTAGTCTAAGGGATACTTCGGGGAAATCCCGTTCCCGATGCCTGCTGAAGCTCATTGATTTAGAATCAGGAATACATCGCTGAGTCAAAATTTGTTCAGTGGCACCAAGGCTTTTAATCTCATTAAATGTTGACCTGAATTGAGCAACCACCTGTTTAAGCATGTGATGTTATTCTATCCCAAGTGGTCAACCAGGGCCTTATTCACCAACGTCCATCCGTCTAGAAAATCTGGATTCTGCCATTAGTCGACAGTTTTCAAGCTTGGTTTATGAAACTTGGTATGTGGATAGGGACCAATACGGAGATTATGCATGTCTAATTTGTGTTTGATTTGGACAAAAATTGTGGTTGCCATGGCAACAGACAAATTGACAACCTGGAAACAAGGTAGGGAGCTTATGTATTGCTTGCAATTCCTAATTACTTGTTTACCTGGTTCCTGTGTTGCATATTTCAGAGGCAAGGAACCAGATTACAGGATAGTACAGGAACCAGCCGAGGGTCATCCAGAATTCCTGGTGGCAGAAATCAATCTTCCACAAGTGGTAAATACACATTTACTTCTATTGTCATTGCATGTATTTCTATCTGATATTCTTGTTTCTTTACAAGAGTTCACTACCTATATTTTTGGTTAAAGGCAATAATGACTTCCTAATACCATTGTGGCAATGGATAACATCAGGGATGACTTGTTAAGAGAGCTTAGTATAAGTGAGTTGTTGAACTTGCTTTTTAATTAACAAAAAAAATTAGTATGAACTTAGAGCTATTGTCAAACGTTTTTATTTCCAAAGGGAAATTACTGCATATTTCCTTTTCCAACATGCTGGAATGGAATAAATTTACATGATTGATAATCTATAGATTATAAGAGTATGTGATCCATGAATTTTCCCCATGTATACACAGTTTTTTCTGTATTTTATAGAAAGTGAGTAGCAGTATTACAATGGACCTCGGTGAGGATAGAATACTACTCCAGACAAGATCTAACATTTACTATCTAGATATATACATACCATTCTTCATAGAACAATCAGAATGTGGCGCTCAATTCAACAGAAAAACAAGAGTATGTAATACTTAATTACTTAATTGCGAAGAAAAAAAATTGTTGTGAAGGGATCGTCAACTTGTAGTTAACTTCATTGTCCTAGTCATTTTCTCTGAAACTGAGCAAGAGGAGTCCATACTGACAAGGCTGATAACTCTGTGACCTATATTTATTGAGTTATCTGCCCTTCTTTGTTTCTATCAAAAGCAAGAAAATTGAGCATCCAGCACTCGTAGACGGTGCTCTTGACAATGTTTCAATTTTGTGATTACCTGGCCCCATTCTGCCGAAGCATCTAAAAGCGGAAATTCCAGTTCAAATTGATATTTTGCTATATAGAGTTAGGCATGTAGCTAGGTATATTTTTAGATTAGATAAAGCATGACAATGTGTATACTATACCATTTGGTTTAACCCCGGATAATTATCACTCTGATAAAGGTGAATCTGTGTTAGAGACTCCTGTATTTAAGCTTCATATGTTATTGTTGAATTTGGAATAGAAATAATTAAAAGGATTACCTTTGTTAGGGGTTTTAATTGATGTGTTTTTTGTATATTTTCAGATTCTCACTATCACGATGCCTGTACAGCAGACCTCTTAACATCAAGTATTAATGTGTTGTTTTGTAAATATGTGAAAGAAATTATATTAAAATTGTGTTGCTCGCATCTAATTGTTTGAATTTTATCCTGCTTACCCGACATGGTGAGCGATGGCCTTGAGTTAAGGTGCACACTTCAGGATAGAGGCCCCGGGTTTGATCCCTACCTGGAGTTAAGGTGCACACTTGGGGATAGAGGCCCCGGGTTTGATTCCCGCCTGAGAGGTCCGGGTTTGTTCCTAGTCAGAAAGGTCCTTGCTTCACTTCAACCAGAGTTAGATTGGGTGCAAGAGTGGATCAAACACCAATTTGCTGTGGCTGCGATCGGCGCCTCAGTGCTATGATTTGTGACTTGTGACAGGGAATAATAACCACATTTTTACCAAAATTCCAGGGGGTCTGGACTCCTGGTCCTCTCTTGTCTGCATGTCATGACTTTGGTATCAAGCACCGACCGAACCATCAGTCAGCAATTGATAAGTAAACACATCTTTGATTTGATTTAGTGTATTTATTTCATAGCAAAACAAAAAGCATTAACAACAATTATATAAATAACATATACAACAACAATAAATTTCAAATTGCTGAAACAAACACGTAACAGTTACACATGAAAGCCACTGAATACATGTATAGTCCACCTATGATAACTCTAGCCTTCGTTTACTGATTATTTTTTTAAATGTGGAGCATAGTCTTTATTTGCCAATCAGTTTTCTGCTGAAAAATGGCAGGCATATATAGGAGTGCTCCGCCCGGATTTGAACCAAGGTCGTCAGTTTAGATGACAAGCACACTAACCACTGAGCTACGGAGCCAGTTAAATACATTTTTTTTCGCTGTCCATTTTTTGTTTTATCTTATACTTTTAATGCATATTCTCTTCAATCTACACTCATCTAAAACAAAGCACTCAATAGGCCGAGCAATGTGTATATTATTAATTTTTGTTGATACAAAAGACTATAGAGTTATCCCCAGCAATATATAGCAACAGCATAACAGATAATCAAATAAAAATATGGACAGTAAATATGTAACACTAAAACACAGTAAAAAACCTCATCAGTCAGGTCAAACAAACTGAACTATTTATCAATTTGGTGTATCATATATATAAAAGACAAGTGGTTCTATTCAGGTTTGAATACATTGTACATTCAGGTAAAATCAACACAAGTCATTTGTAAAGTTTCACACATTCAACACACTGGCCCGATCTCACTAAGTATCTCAATCTGAGTTAGATCTCATCTCAAATATTGTTATGTGTCTACATGTGATTGTTCAATGTGACACTGGTCTCAAAATTGAAATTAAATACCTGAAACATTATTCTGACTTTATAACAGAAACATTTTAAGAGCTATAACTAGAGATTTATCAAAATTTAGACTTTGATTGAGCAAAATCTCAGTTTGAGATGAGATTTCTATTCGAGATGCTTCGGGAGATCAGGGTCGGAATATATGTGTAAATGGAATCAGGCAATATACTATGAAGCACACAAGGATACTGAATGGTATAAATACTGAAGTTACACATGTGATGATTTGATTCTCCCACTATTATATCATATATCAGGTTAGAGTTTTCCAGTTTTGCGAGAAGAAGGTTGTATCTGTCAAATTTTGAACACTTCTACCTTACCCACAGGCAACATTGTTATTGAAAGAGAATAAATAAGAGCTGTCCGGGGACAGTGCGCCCCATTTTTTAAGTGTTGGATAGTATAGTGGATGACATATTTTTGTTGCAAAATTAATTTAAGGGTTACCTGCCCTTGTAAAATGGGTTACCTTTTTGATGATAAACAAGGATACCAAGTTTCAAGGAAATATCTTCGATGGTTTCTGGGATATGTAATTAAACATGAAACTTCTAAGTCGAAAAAGGGCCATAACATTGGCAAAATTAATTTTAGGGTTACCTGCCCTTGTGAAATAGGTTCCCCTTTTGATGATAAACATGCATACCAAGTTTGAAGCAAATATCTTTGACGCTTTCTGAGATATGGACCTAAACATGAAATTCTAAGTCGAATAGGTGCCATAACTATGACAAAATTAAATTTAGGGTTACCTGCCCATGTGGAATGGGTTCACCTTGTGATAATAAACATGCATATCAAATTTGAAGCAAATATCTTTGAGGGTTTCTGAGATATGAACATAAATGTGAAATTCTAAGTCGAAAAGGGGCCATAACTATGACAAAATTAAATTTTGGGTTACCTGCCCTTGTGAAATGGGTTCCCCTTGTATTAGTTAACAAGCATACCAAGTTTGAAGCAAATATCTTTGACCGTTACTGAGAAATGGACCTGAACGAAAAGGTTAACCAACGCCGCCGCCGCCGCCGCCAAGTGGGTCATGACAATAGTTCCACTTTTTTTCTTCGAAAAGTGGAGCTAAAAAATGTATGGAAATTGTAACATATTTAACATAAAATTTCCCCATTTTTTCTCATTTTCAATGATACAGTTACTTGTGACATTACCCATGTAATTGCCAGTTTTTGGTATTATGTGATCTCATGACTGTCATGTGACATCATAATTAACAAAGTCAATGTCTGTATTCAACTATATAACAGCCCAGTGCACATACAAGAAAAAGAATGGTTTTATATATTTTGGGATTAAGTTAGATGTACAATATTTCAGTGCAGAGTGTCATTAATAAGAATAGTTGATCAAACATGTATAAATAGACACAAACATCACTCATTTAGATTAAACATAACACACTTCCATAAAACTGCCACTCTGGCCACTGTGTAAGCTTATGACAGACTCACTGCAGTACAAAACACTGCTATAAGTTGTAGCATAGTAGCTGAGTTGAAGCATAGGAACCAAGTTGTAGCATAGGAACCAGGTGGTATCATACTAAGCATAGTATCCAAATTGTAGCAAAATAGTATCTTAGTTGTAGCATATAATAATATCATAGGATTGAAGTTGTAGCATAGTGACTAAGTAGTAGCATAGTAACCAAGTTGTTGCATAGTAACCAAGTCGTAGCATAATAACCAAGTTGTAGCATAGAAACCAAGTTGTAGCATAGTCACCAAGTTGTAGCATAGTAACCCAGTTGTAGCATAGTATCGAAGTTGTAGCATAGTCACCAAGTTGTAGCATAGTCACCAAGTTGTAGCATAGTAACCAAGTTATAGCATAGTCACCAAGTTGTAGCATAGTAACCAAGTTATAGCATAGGAACCAAGTTGTAGCATAGTCACCAAGTTGTTACTGTAGCATAGTAACCAAGTTATAGCATAATAACCAAGTTGTAGCATAGTAACCAAGTTGTAGCATAGTCACCAAGTTGTAGCCTAGTCACCAAGTTGTAGCTTGGTAACCAAGTCATAGCATAGTAACCAACTTGCAGCATAGTAACCAAGTTATTGCTTGGTAACCAAGTTGTAGCATAGTAACCAAGTTGTAGCATAGTAACCAAGTTGTAGCATAGTGCCCAATGAGTTGTAGCATAGTAACCAAGTTGTAGCATAGTATCTCCAAGTAGAATCATAGTAACGAATTGTAGCATAGCGTAGTATCCAAGACATAGCAGACATGTCAATCTGTATCACTGTGTTGTTGTTGTTCCTCGTCGTCTGCCTGTCTTCCACCAGCTCCTGCACGACGACCTGCAACATATAAATGAAATTATACAAATAATTATTCCTAAGAACTACTTTTATCCTAAGGCAATAACATGCACGAAAAGAAATGCCATAGAAACCTCTTTTGTTTAATCAGGTTTTACAATGGTTCAACAATTGTTATGCCCCCGTATCGAAAGATACCATTGTTTTCGGCCTGTCTGTCTGTTTGTGCAAAAACTTTAAACTTGTTATAAAATGAAAATGCTTTGGCCTAGGTTCTTCAAACTTCATGTGTACATGCATCTCATTGATGCCTACAACCTCATCCTGTTTTGAGGTCAAAGGTCAAGGTCACCAGGGGGCATAAGTGTTTATGGAAAACATCTTGTTCAGTTTTATACGGTGACCCAATTTGTCTAATCAGTTTTCTTGGACTGTATACTAACCAGTACTAATCTACCCTTCAACTAGACCCAGCAACTTCTGCATTGATGTAAAATTTTATGGAAAGGTATGATCTGTCGAGACTGGGATTCAAACAAGAAATGCAATACTCATTACAGTTTGTTACTCTACTGAGGGCCAGTAGGGCCACTCTCTACTGAGGGCCACTATCTACTGAGGACCACTCTCTACTGAGGACCACTCTCTACAGAGGACCACTCTCTACTGAGGACCACTCTCTACTGAGGACCACTCTCTACAGAGGGTCACTCTCTACTGAGGACCACTCTCTACTGAGGACCACTCTCTACAGAGGACCACTCTCTACTGAGGACCACTCTCTACTGAGGACCACTCTCTACAGAGGACCACTCTCTACTGAGGACCACTCTCTACAGAGGGCCACTCTCTACAGAGGACCACTCTCTACAGAGGACCACTCTCTACAGAGGACCACTCTCTACAGAGGACCACTCTCTACTGAGGACCACTCTCTACAGAGGACCACTCTCTACTGAGGACCACTCTCTACTGAGGACCACTCTCTACAGAGGACCACTCTCTACTGAGGACCACTCTCTACAGAGGGTCACTCTCTACAGAGGACCACTCTCTACTGAGGACCACTCTCTACTGAGGACCACTCTCTACTGAGGACCACTCTCTACTGAGGGCCACTCTCTACTGAGGGCCACTCTCTACTGAGGGCCACTCTCTACTGCAGACCACTCTCTACTGCGGACTACTCTCTACTGAGGGCCACTCTCTACTGTGGGCCACTCTACTGAGGGCCACTCTACAGAGGGTCACTCTCTACAGAGGGCTGCTCTACAGAGGGCCACTCTCTACTGAGGGCCACTCTACTGAGGGCCACTCTACAGAGGGTCACTCTCTACAGAGGGCTGCTCTACAGAGGGCCACTCTCTACTGAGGGCCACTCTACTGAGGGCCACTCTACTGATGGCCACTCTACAGAGGGCCACTCTACTGAGGGCCACTCTCTACAGAGGGCCACTCTACTGAGGGCCACTCTACAGAGGGCCACTCTCTACTGAGGGCCAATCTCTACAGAGGGCCACTCTACTGAGGGCCACTCTACAGAGGGCCACTCTCTACTGAGGGCCAATCTCTACTGAGGGCCACTCTACTGAGGGCCACTCTACTGATGGCCACTCTACAGAGGGCCACTATCTACTGAGGGCCACTCTACTAAGGGCCACTC
Organism: Spisula subtruncata; assembly: GCA_963678985.1. Taxonomy (NCBI): domain Eukaryota; kingdom Metazoa; phylum Mollusca; class Bivalvia; order Venerida; family Mactridae; genus Spisula; species Spisula subtruncata. Next base: position 51,234,629 of record OY787664.1, on the reverse strand, counting down.
TACTGAGGGCCACTCTACAGAGGGCCACTCTCTACTGAGGGCCACTCTACTGAGGGCCACTCTACAGAGGGCCACTCTCTACTGAGGGCCAATCTCTACTGAGGGCCACTCTACTGAGGGCCACTCTACTGATGGCCACTCTACAGAGGGCCACTATCTACTGAGGGCCACTCTACTAAGGGCCACTCTACTGAGGGCCACTCTACAGAGGGCCACTCTCTACTGAGGGCCACTCTACTGAGGGCCACTCTACAGAGAGGTTGTGCTGTATGTTACCTGATTGTATATTGTTGATTGAAGCCAGTACTCGTAACATGAAGATAGCAGGTACAGTTATAGTATCACGGGTCTCTTCTAACATGATAGCATTCCTAAGCATAACCTGTAATATAAAACGATCAAGAGATGTTAGTCCCTGTCAGATTTCTTCATATCTTTTGTGTTTGACCTCATACCGAAATATCGACAGGGATCATCTCCTGTTGCTGGCCAACTACCATGTAAAGTGTGAAGAGTCTAAGTGAAAGCGTTCTAGAGTTATTGAACTGAAACAATTTTGGTCTACTCACTCTACTGACATACTGACCAACAGACATGTGCAAAGTATATACCCCTCATCAAAGATTGGGTGGGGGCATAACAATTCATGTATAGACACTAGCCAGAAAGCTATTTTAACTATTACATCAAGAAGTTCCGGCAAAAACAGACTTCTACCACGATATTTCTACTCGAGATGCTTCAGGAGATCGGGGCAAGGTGGTCTGGACAAAAATATGGATAAACTAGAGTTTTAACTAAAATCGAATTTTGGGAAACTTGTGTTAACCCATAATCAGATTTCAAAATATATCGAAATATTACTTGTCTATAAGAGCATTTCAAATATGAGCAAATATTATTTATATATTGGCAGAGACTATATATAACATTTCTCGTAATATAAGTGCATATACAAAATTGGTGTCACTAAAATTATCATAAAGACAAAGCACTCATTTTTTCTAGATTCTAAACTACTGTTGACAAGTGAGACTTAAAACAAATACTGTTATAGTTTTATAAGCTTTAAAGTGTATAGAGATATATCTAACAGTCATTTAATGTAAAAAAAGTACTTGAATTGTTTTTAGTATGATACTAGAATATCTTAATTGCAAATTAAAACTTTGGATTGGTTCTGTGTACATTTGTACTTTGATCAAATCGTTGAAAAAAAGACGATTCTTATAATTTTTTTGGGTGTTCTAGAACACTTTCGTATGAAAACGGACAATTCACATGTCCAACAAATCACAGAGTTTCTGCTAAAGCTGAAGCGAAAAATGATCTAATGAATATGAAAGCACAATTGTTTTTCAGTTTTTGAAACCATTTTAAAAAATATCGTCCGATATAGCTCTATAAACTTTAAGGGTTTACATATAAAAAATGCAGGTGTTAACCTCTGAAGCTCTTTCCTGATCAAACCCAGATTTGGGTAAGAGTGGAGACCACAGTTTGACATCATAATCTATACCACTGGTGGCCAAAGCTGGAATAGAAAATATAAACATAGGCATCAGCAAAGACTACACGTGACATCTAATGTCTGTCACCTATACAAAGCGCCACATAGCGCTTTCCACAGAGGTAATCTTCTATATATAATTGAATGAGAGGTAACTCGGCAGCACTTATGCAACGGACACCCGATAGACCTAATAGTAAACAAATAACAATTTATGTCTCCGGACCGGAGACAATATAGTATACAGTTATCATTCTGCCTAACAATTATGGTAGGAACATGAATTCATGGTCACATAACTGCCTTCAAGGACTTTTCAGGTACATTTTCCCCATTTTCAAGGACTAAAATTCTATAAAAGTAGGTTTTTGTATCAAAATTCAAATACTTTTAAAAATACTTTTCAGCAAATTAAAAAACTTTTAAAAATACTTTTATTAAAATAAATGACTTTTCAGCAAATTCAGGTACTTTTCAAGATGTCTGTGAACCATGGACTTACTTGTTTCAAATGGATGTGGTTGTATACAGTTGACAACATGTTTGTCAGCTTCCAGTAACATGACAACCTCAGCACTGTATCTATCCCATATAAACACATGTCCACAATCTGATCCACTTACTACAAACCTATCTCCCCAAAAGTTTGACTCCTTAATCTGAAAACAGAAAGGATCTAAACTTATTGAGTGGTAAAATTTAGACTCCTTGATCTAAAAATAGAAAACATCTAAGATGAATAGATACAATCCGGAATGTACAATATTGTGGGTTTTCCGCAAATTTGCATGCGGTACTTATAATGTTGACCTTAATCCTTTGCTAATGCTATTTTGATTTAAATAAGCATCGCTCATATCAATGGTTCATACATAAATATTTATCGAACGAAAACATGGATAATGGTAAAAGTTGTTTGTACCGCAGGATTAGTATGGAAAAACCAGATTGTATTGCATTCCGGAGTATATCTATAACCAAAGAACTTAAGTATTCCTTCTAGGGTCTAGAACAATAATGCACTAAAAGGGGTTTCAGTGTTCCTCCCCCTTTGAACTCTAGAGATATCTACAGGTATTCAAGTGAGGCTTTCTTCACCAACATTGCAAGTCTAAAACGCTGACTTAAGACTTTATATTGCCAAATGTTCTAATTATTTTTATAAATGAACCAATTTTAATCTAAATTGGCATACATATTCAGTGGGTAACAACAAATAATCAGATAAAATTCCACATGGTTAAATCTAATTGCAAAGAAATGGCAAAGATTATAAATGTCGTTAATTTTAAGTCTGCGTTTCAATCTTACTGTGTGGATGAATAAGGCCCCAGGAACATGTCTTATAATTTAAACTAGTACTAATCACTCTTAACACTTCAATTCTGAAAGTTCTACCAAAGTGTTGGAGAAGAGAAGCTAGTTGCCACAATTGCATCCAACAGAAACACTAGTACTTTTATAATTATTGCTTGTTTAGCATGAAGATACATACCATAGTTCTAGCATTACGATGACCTTTGTACACTTGTTTGACCTTTGGCATGAATATATTCTTTGATTCCATTTCCTTCTTTTCTTTAGCTTCTTGACGTAAACGATGGAAAGCTTGAAGTTTGAGAGCAGCTGTTGTACGTTCAAAGTCTGTCCTGCAATTATGAAAATTTTTTTTTTTTTAAATTCCCAGATGAAAAAATACATAAAAGAGAATTTTCATTCGATATTCTAAATCCAAGAACCAAACACACCACTTTTTAATTAAATCACCACCTTACCGAAACTCGAGAAATTTGATTTTACAATATTTGAACTTTCTGATAAATATAGTTTACTACGAACCTTCTCCGTGCTGAAGACGATGCTTCTTCCTCATCACTGCTACTCTCCCCCGCGCTGGCCCCTGTTGTATCAGGGAGCTGGAAACTCCCCGTTGGAGGCCCACTATGACCAACACGTCGTTGTCTTGGTCGTGCAGCTGGCTCATTTGTATGCGTAGTAACTTCAACTTTAATTAATGAAACAAAATATACAGTGCCCACCAAAAATATTGATATACTTTTTGACAGATGCAGAATTATAATTGGTTTAATTATTCCATATCTTTTGGTCAGACGGTTACAATGTTTGCAATTTCTGAAATAACAGTTAATGAAGGAGTAAAAAATGTGACAGATAGAAAGATGAACATTTTCTGATTTAAAAATAAACTATGGGGTTCAAGGGGCTGAAATTGCCATATTATATGATCATGTTGTCGTTCAAAGCTGGCAAAGAAACTTAATATTTTCCATCTAGGGTACCAATCAATGTATTGTCTTTACACTAAATAAAAAAAAATATTCCGGGTCTTCAAAAACATTGTTGCTTCACTGTTCTGCAAGTAGTGTTATACAGGCAAGTAAATGGGGGGAAACTCTCTGTATTCATATTTTTGGTGGGCACTGTATGTAGCAAGATATGAAGCAATGTTATAAGCAGCTTATACAAGAGATTTTGTAAAACATGTCATTAGCCAAAACAAGATAATGTCATGGTTCCAATAACCCTATCGACCCTATTTTAGCCTCTATCATTATGGTGGAATTTGCTGGAATTTACCACATATTGTTCATTTTAAAAACAAAATGATTTTCCTACCTTCCTTCAGCATAATCTCAAAACCACAATTACATAATTTGTTTAGACCATCATTCCACATTTTTATACTTGTAATCACAATAGTTACTAAAGCATGAATACCCCTAGTGTCCACAGATGCGAACAAAACTCATCACCATTAACCGGTAGTCTGAATAAAAATATTTTTCATAAAAACTATGATGGCCATTGCGCTATTATTTCTCAAAATACTTAATTTAGTACAAACAATTAAAATTGATAGTTGTTGATTAGAGGTTGTTTCTTAAATGAGGGTTGCTAGGAAAAAGGTGATCACTAAACGCCAAGTAAAATGAACCATTAAAATTCTTACCAGGTTGTGAGTTGCTTGTTTGTTCATTGCTAACTTCCATTTCTTCAACAGAATCGGGAACACTTGCTTCATGAGTTGTAACATGAACACCACCAGAGCATACATTGTCATCTCCACTTTTTGATACGGTATCTGTACTCATGGCTGACTCTTCAAATCTAGATGTTGTGTTGCTACAAGAGGACTCACCAGCCCTAGATGTTGTGTTGCTATAGCTACAAGAAGGCTTATCAGTTACTTGTTCTAATACACTCTCACTAGTTTTCTCACCAATAATTGGTTCAGATTTGTCATCGTAAAGTAGATGTTGTTCATTGTTTGCAGTTTGTACAGAGAATGGTTTAAATCCACCTTCACTATCACAGATTTCTGTTTCTAATGCACTTGCCCCTTGATTAATCTCATTGCTTACTGTCATGTCCCTTTCAGCACCTAAACAAATACCTTCAGAAGTCACTGCACTTGTCCCTTCACTTACCAACCCTATTGAATCCCTTCCAGATTCTGCCCCTAATTGTGTCTTACTTGCGCCATTATCCGATTGAGATTCGAACTTTCTAATATCATCATCTACAGGTACCATGTCTCTTTCATTTACCACACTCTCATTACTGTTTGCCACTTCAACGTGGTCACTACTAATCCTATCATTTTGTTGATCGCTGTCTACTGACACTTCAGTTCTAACTCCAAGATTTTGTGAGTCAATTTCCTCTTCTAAACTTTGAAATCGAGTGAAACCAACTTTTATTGTACTTGCTGAAGTGCCCTCAGAAGAATAATGTAAACTTACGACTGGTTTAACATTCTGAGCTCTTAGATTGTTTACTGCAGCTGAAACTGTTTCACGATATCGTCCGGTTTCTACCATGTAAGGTGGATCATCATCGGAGTGAGACGTTTCTTCATGATCAGTAGGTCTGCCTTTATTATCAGTCAGACTGTCCACTGTTGGTTTATCACCTTTCAGAACTACACTTTCAGAATTTTTAGAACTTTCAACATTACCTGTACCTTCACTCATAGCAACAGGTTCATCTATTGCAGTTTGCATAGAATCATGTAAATCATCAGAGTCTGGTTTACTTTCATCTACTTTCTCAGAACCAGAAAAGCCAGGATAGGAAGTTGGTTCTAAAGGATTGTATAGTTCTTTACTGGCACCTAACTTTCCACCTTCTTCTGACCTTTCCGCTGTAGGTCCATCTTTTGAACATAATACTGGCACTTCCACAGGGCCTGGGGACACTACTGGTTCTTCCACAGGACCTGGAGAAACTCCATGCTCACTTCTGGTATCAGGATCGTCAACATTCATGGATTCAATCTTGGATACAAAAGATGATTGAGATTCGTCTGACTTGGAATCTGATTCAGGATCTGACCTTTGACTGGACCCCAGCTCCTGTGTGGGTGATCTGCTAGATGAATGTAAGGTGTCGACTGAATGTGGCGAGGAACTTTCTTGTAGATCATGTGTCGGTAATCCTGGCTGATAAACTGGGCTTGAATTACTCTCGGTTGAAGCAGACGTCACTAACACATGTGGAGTTGCACCTGGAGTATCATCACATGCCATTTCATCTACAGCTTCAGCGTGAGCGTGTGAATTACTTGCAGTAGAGTCTGTCTGGTTTAGATCAGTATTTGTAGACTGGGACCCTAACACTGTGTTTCCTGGTAGATCCGATTGTGCACCTTCACCTGATGGGTCAGAATTCTCACTGACTTGACCTTGATCTCTGTCTGACTCCTGATGACCTTGACCTCTGTCTGACCCCTGACCTTGAGAATTACCCTCTTCTTGTTCTTGATTCTCGTTGCTTTGTCTTAACCAGCGTGTCAATACATCAGACATTCTGTTCAACAATGCCGCACGAGAACCACCCAGTGACACTGAAACAAAATATAACATCAATCAAACATGCAGTAAGGGAATAACAGTGATGACTGAGTCAGTAGGGTGGCCACAGAAAAACAAACGTGAAATTCACCATAATTAAGCTAAGCTTAAAAAAAATGCAGGAAAAATGCGCTTAAGCGTATAAATGCACTAGAAAAATGCACTTAAAATGCACTGAACCCAGAAGTGTTTTTTTTTCCAGAAGAAAAATGCAGGAAAAATAAACTTAAAATGCACTAACCCCAGAAGTGTTTTTTTTTCAGAAAAAAATGCAAGAAAAATGCGCTTAAGCGTATTAATGCACTAGAAAAATACACTTAAAATGCACTGATTACAGAAGTGTTTTTTTTTCACAAGAAAAATGCAAGAAAAATGCGCTTAAGCGTATTAATACACTAGAAAAAAACACTTCAAGTGCATTTATACAGAAAAAATGTAGAAAAAATGCAGAAAAAATACACTATAAGTGCATTATTGTAGGAAATTAAGTGCATTTTATGTGCATTTTATTTACATTAAATGCAGTCGGTAAATAAAAAATGCAGAAAAAAAACACTGCCAATACCGCTGCGTTTAATGCGAATTAAATGCGTATTAAATGCACATTTAAAACACTTATTCGAGAAGGGAGCTATTCCTAAGCTATTCCTGAGCTATTCATAGCCATTCAAAACCCATTTTAATATGTATCGTGCCAAAAATCACAAAAAGCTTACAAATTATACCTTGAGGTTTTTGATAAGTTATTATAAGGGTCTCAAAACATTCAAGCTAACAAGAGTTCAACATATATTTAACACAAATTGTATATTAAGTAGAAATTTCCATGTTAAAGTTGGAGACTTACAAATTTCAGACATTCGGCTTGCTGAAATAAGAGTGTTAAGCTTTAATCATAGAATTCATTAAAAATAAAAATTTTAGCAAGAGGAAATGTTTCCAAATTTAGTAAATTCTTGAAATCCACCAATATTACCACTTTGCTAACTTAACCAGTAAAAAAAACTAGTGAACACACCAGCGGGCGGTGCTGCACTTGGTTGACCTTCAGCACTTCCCCCACTAGCTTCCGTGGGCCCAGTCTGACGCTCCCTCTCTGGACGTGCACCCGGTCCTGTGTCGGACCAATCACCACGGAGACGGAGACGTTTTACCAGCGGAGCTCTAGATACAGTATCCTCATTCTGTTGTGAAGATGAAGCTTCTGGAGTAACTGTTGAACTCTTCATCTCACTTGTTACTTGTGTACTTCTCTGCCAAAATATAATCATTTTTATTACTCTTTTAATACATGTTAACTACATGTTATACCAAATTAGAAGGGTTTTTGACATTGAATCATACATCTCCATCAAAGGGGCCATTACTTTGGCAAAACCATCCAACCTTAAATTTCTGACATAAGGCACAACTAGGCTTTGTACCAAGCACTAATGTGAAGTTACATAGCAACCCCACCACGAAGAGAACAAGTGCAGACAAATTTAGTGACATCCATTTAGACATCTAGCACCAAATCAATATGTCTCTTCCCTCACTTTATTATGGGAGACATTAATAACAGCATAAATAGTTTCAGAATGATATGTTGCAAAAAATTACCTCTTGAACTGGTATCTCCTTGGTTAGTTTTCTACACTCTTCAGGGTCCTAAAATGTTATTACATTTTGTTATTATCATTAAAGCAGAAAGTCGCAGATAATCTTAGTTCAAATACCATTAATTATGTTTAAAATTAAAATTAAACATTATTCAGAAAAAGTAAAAAAGCAGCCGCAAGAGTATGGCCAGGACAATTACCCGATTAATTGGACAAGCTTCAATTGCTATTGTTTTAAAGTATTAAATGTTTTAATATACACATGTACTGTAAAGTCATTTCATTTTGATGGGACAAAATGTCATGGTTTTGGTAAAAAAACACCATTTCGATGGGACCTTAATCAGTGGATTTTGCATTTCAGGTAACAAATACAAGGGTCATAACTATTGGGAATTAAGGTGAACTACAAAATTTAATCCCCCTCAAAAATCAATGATTTTATACTATTCAATAATTATCAAGTAATTAAGGAGATACCATCACTTACATTAGTACCAAACAGGTAGATGTACTCGGAGGAATAACTCACTAAAACATCTTCTCCGTCAGGACTAAAATTAAGGGAGGTAACTCTGTAGGACTCCTTCTTCAAATTTGGAGGTGTGAAAGAACTTATCAAGCCTTTGATACCTCGACCTGCATAGTTTCCTGAAAAAACAAGAGAAGTTTGTAACACAAGTAAGCCCCATGGTAGCCCAATAGTAAGAAACAATAAAGGTCTCGGTGGCCTTTACCTATGGATGTACTGACCTCAAAATCAATAGGGGTCATCTATTGTTGCATGCAAATATGTATGTAAAGTTTGAAGATCCTAGGACAAATTGCTCTGAGTTATTGAATGAAAAAGACCAAAAGACAGACTGACATCGCAAACCAATATTTCTCTTACATGGACACTAATCATCAAGAAAAATAGATAGACAGCCAGCAAAAACCAGGGATGTGAATGGAGAAATTCTAAAAGGGTTTACAATTTTTTTCAGAATATATGGTGGCCTATACCTGCTTGTAGGGTGTCTAAATATGGATATTATAAATTTGTAGTCTGATTTTGACAACATAACTTTTATATTAACTAAGAATTAAACGAGAATATATTCATTAATATGTTATGTATTCCATCAAGCCCAAAACTGCAAAAATCTGCAGAAGATTCTCATCCTTGATAAACTAACATGCTTCTACCACTATATATGGCAGAGATAATTTGCTCAAATACGAGATACAAGATAGAGACATTACCTGTAACCCTGGTTCCCAGCATGCGTCTGTCATAGATACGTACAGAACTATCGGAACATCCGATACCAAGTTGCCATGGAAACAATGGATTAGCTGTGATAGCTGTTAGTGCACTTCTACAGCTGATTAATACATCCTGTGAAAATAAGATACAAAATACATACTGTAAAATAATTAATTTTCGTGGGGGATTAAATTTCGTGGATTTCGTGGTTCACCTTCTACCACAAATTAAATCCCATCAAACAATAATTTTGACCTATGTGTTTATAACCTGAAATGCAAAATCCAGGAATTTTAAAACATCTCATCCAAATGGTTTTTTTTTACAAAAACCACGAAATTTCATTCCATTGAATTCAAATGATTTTACAGTGACAGTAATTTATACTAGAACAATTAGAAAGAAGAAAGTTTAATGCACAAAAAATAGCAGGCAATGTTTATAAACAAGAGCTGTTGGTAAAGCATGAATGACCCCATGGCAGCTCAATAGTCAGAAATGGTAAAGGTCACAGTTACCTTGACTTTTAGGGATAACTGTTGCTGGCCAACCTCCGTGTAAAATTGAAAGATCCTAGCACAAAGCATTTTGGAGTTATTGAATGGAAATCATTTGATCTACCCACCATCCGACAGATAGACTGACATGTGCATAATCTATAACCCTTCATTAAAGATGGGGGCATAAAGAAAATCCATTTAAGGACTTTGGTATGTGGTTGCCTGGCCTTGGACAAAATCCGCAACTGTACATTCTCAGAGCATAGGCTCTAATAACTTGGCCAACAATGTGCAATCTTCCATTCCCAAGGTAGACACTATCACAACTTGATTACTCAAATAACAAAGGGCAATAACTTACATCTTTACATGAAGCTTTATTACATGAAGTTTTGGCTCTCAGATCAAAGAAACGAACGGTTCCATCCTCACCGCATGACAGGAATGTTGAGGCTTCATTTGGTATCACTATAACCTGGTTATATGTACAAAGACAGAATTAACTCGTTTTATTCTACTCAGCATTAAGACTTTTGCATTTGACAGAGGCAGTCATATTGCATGGCTATTTGTTTATATAACCTGCCTAATTGGCTATTGACCTCTGACTTCGAGGGAATTATAACCAATAATTTCAGCATTTTTCTGCTCAGCAATATAAAATATTGTTTATTTCATTGTGATGGACTGTGGCAGTTCTAAGTGCATGGTGATTAGTTTTTCCCTGCCAGATTATTCATTGTCCTCTGACTCAGATGGAAAAGACAGTTATGAGGAATTTTCGTGTGATACTTGAGCTCGTCTCCAATAGACACTTTGATTCTTTGACATGACTGGTGTTGAAAGACTTTCTCTGGGTAACCAACCAGATGGAAGGGAAACACTGAAAAGTATTTCAGAAATGACGATGTGCCCTGGCTGAGGAATGAACCAGGAACTTTTTAATCCATAGTTAAAAGCATTATACACTCCATCACACTGCAACCCTATATAATATATACTGAAACCTAAACATCAACAACACGTTTTAATACTCTGTACATAATTGGATATTGTTCAGTAGCATTTACCTCTGCTCCATGAATATCTTGTGTTTATCACATTCAATCAGTTTTTTCTTTTCATTTCAGTCAAACATGGATTCAGTGCAATAATGAAAGTGGTCAAATATAAATGTGGTCCAGTTTAATGGTGTTGAACGATAACTACCTCAAAGTTCAAATTAATAAAGTTTGCACAATAATTTACCTCGTAAGTTGTACCAAAGTGACAATCAAACATATACGTCCCATACGTATCATCCCTCTCGATGTTTGTATAGTAGATTTTACCATCACCGGAACAGCTGACTGTACGCATATCATTACAACTAGGTAAAAATTTGGCACTGAAGATATTGGCACGGTGACCGGATCTGATCTTGTGAATAATCTGAAGAAAAATAACAAATTAATTTTGTTTATCACATAACCTGCGGTCTGGGAGTGCTGTTAGGCCGTGCAGGAAATATTGTTTGGCACTCCCAGACTGTAATATAATTCAAATATGCTTGAATTCACTTGAAGTGACGTAAGCCAATCTATACCTTGGTCGCCCCCATGAAGTCTGTGCGTCACTCTCCAAGTAATTTTTTGTTGAAACGGAGATGAGGCATTACTCCTCATTTTCAAAGATATTGATATGAGCGTTCACTAAGGTTATATGATATTAAATAGAATCTAACATTCATGCTTATTACATACAAGTTTTATAAATCGTGTTGACAAAAACAATACTTGTATGTTACATGCACAAATGCAGGATCCTCTAATCCTTTCATAAAAATTAATGTGCAATTGTGAATGCCATAAATTTTTGTTTTTCTTCTAATAAACATTTGCTCCATTCCTTTACGCTGTTAGAGATCTAACTATGACCTCTCTTGGTAAATCTAAAATGTAGTGCAAAAATCAATAGTCCTAGCTGCATCAGCAGAGTTTTGCTGCACCTTCAGATTTATGAAAGGAGCAATTCATAGTATGAAATAAAGTTTACATTGACATGACCCATGGCATATGGAGTGTCGTTAGATCCTATATATCAGGGTAAGTAAGGGTCTGATATTAATGAGATTGTAACAAAACGTTCTTGCCATTGCTAACTCTGTATGAGAATAGGTCAAGAGCAACTAAATGTTACTATAAGTACTGAGAATGCATGTAGTTCAATGTTACTTACCCTGCCAGAGTATGGGTCAGTGATCACTAAATGTTGATCATCTGATCCTGACAAAATGCTTGTACCTTTCTCATTCCAACATATAGAGTTCACCTGAAAATGGTATCGCACTGATCATCAATGTCAGTATTTACAAACAATTGTAAAATTATTGTTTGAACTAACAAAAATATCAAGTTACTCCCCTTGGCTAGTAAAACTAACAAATACACCAAATTACTTCCCTTTGCTAGTAAAACTAGCAAAAACATCAAATTACTTCCCTTGGCTAGTAAAAGTGCAACAAGCAATTAAGAAGGCATCTTCAATCTGCCCAGCAGTTACTTTGCCTTGTGTCATGAATGCTTAATGGGAGATATGACAATGACAAAAGATTTACATACATGCCAAGTTTTGCAGACCCTTTTGCATGAGATTAGTGTTGGAAATGCAGGAGATCATTAAAACGCAGGAGATTTTCCTTGCTCAAACTTAAAACTTCTATAGATTAAGTTTTTATGCACATTTAACTAAAGTAACTTGTAAGGTAATACCATGCAGCTCCATGAAGCAATTCAATCACTAATATTTGTCATCATTTTCATAATTTAAACAAAAAAGATCAGGTTCCTGTTTTCAAAGATACGCCCTGATAATGCAGGAGTAGAGCCTCAAATGTAGGAGACTCAGACATGGTACAGGAGACCTGGCATGTATGGATTTGTATATTTCGGCCACCAGCCCGCAACAACACAATACTGTGAGCTATTAGCAATGGCATGATATACCAGCACTATTTTTATCAAATTATAAACTGTGATATTCCATGGGAGTTTCCAAGAACAAATATGCGACATCGCTAGCTTTTCAGCAATAAAACTAACATCATTAGCTTAAAATAATTATTTCTGATTTGTTTTCACTCATCTGAGGCAATGTGATAAAAAGAATCTGTTATTTTCAATGTCTGTGTTGATCAAGGAGCCTCTGAGAAAGATAATATTACACAACTTACACATCCAGTATGTACTTCAAGTTTCCTTTCTAACGTCAGTCTCTGTATAAAATCTCTGTTACCTGAAAGATAGTGCAAGGGTTGTTGTAGAAACTGCAAACTAAGAAGCATGGTTCGAAATACAAGTTAACAGCATACATTTATTTTCATCAAGTTACTAACCTGGAGAAAAATTATTTACCCAGTCCATGACCTATATGCTAGAACAGGGCACAACCATCTGCATGCCAGTCAGGCGCTCTACCAACTGAGCTAACCCCGCTACTGCTCATGAATCACAAAACGCTTTTCCATTTATGCACCAGTCAGTTGCATCCATGGCCCCATCCCCGGGGATGGGTGGGGATTTTACTTTTGGGTTGTCAAAAACACTGGTATTTCCCTAGCTCAAGACAACTAAATATTGTCCCCAGGGTTTTAATTCGGAGAAAAAATCCTCCACATTTCCCCGGCAGTGCAGGAGAAGGTGTTAGGCAAAGCCACGACGATTTCCCTAGTTCTCCATCGCCCATCCCTGGGGCTGGGGAGCTGTGGTTGCAACTGACTGGCGCTTTAGCTGACAGTGCTATATCCACAAGAACCTGATATTTATATAAATGGGCCCTTTATATAAATATCAGGTTCCTTTGCTATATCTTGCTATGTAAGAGTTATGCCCCTTCATGACCCTTGACTTGCTGTTGTGGGTTGAAATCCCCAAATAGGCCATTATTCCAATTCCCCCTTTTTCAGCTGAACATGACTGTGCAACCCAGTAAAATAATTAAATCCCATGCACATATTCACATGTGAACAACGATAATGCCTAACAAAAAGTATTTTTGCTAAAGCATCAATGTTTACAAAAATACATTGAAAATAAGTGGGTGGGGAATGGTAATAAATTTATAAAATCAAATTTTATACCTCTGGCAGCATTGTACAGCATCTGTCTGTCACCCACACCATAACATCGTGATTGCAACAACGGAAACATCTTCTCGACTGATGACAACTTTATTTATGCAGAGAAATCAACATCCCAAACGATTTGACAGTTCTGGACAAAGCAGCCATTTTATGCAGGGGAGGCAACTGCTACTATGAAAATATTTTTTACCACACAGAGTTGCTCCCCTTACCTATTTGTTGAATACACAATTATTTTAATTATTTGACAGTGATATCATGTATCTATATACATGCGTGGTGATATGTATGTTTAAACAGAATTCAAGAAATGTGTTTGTGTGTTTGCATGTGTCTGAGGCAGTTTCACTTTCCCCTCGCTAATTGGCCAATTACCTTCAGCTTCCAAGTTCCAGGGATGGACAGTTTAATGAAACTTGGAATCAGTGTAAGATTGCCCAACTATTTCTGAGTGTAAAGTACAGATACTAGCAAAACAACCTTGGGGATACTAACCAGTTTGTCTTAACACAGTATATGAAACGCTGCGGTAAGGACCACATGCCCAGGCCAAGATTTGAACCTGGGACCATTCAATCAGTAGCATAATCAATTGAGCTACCCATTCCACCTAAATATGTATATGCTACACATGTACAAGCGCCTGCCTTTGCATGCTGGAAGCGATTGAGGGTTCTATTTGATTTGGTCAGTTATGAAACTGTCAGTAGTTTGATCCTCATTTATATGTAGCTGCCTATACTCACTTTACTTGAGTGTATGAATTTGTACCCAAGAGTGTCAGAAGGTTCTCTTCTCTCCCAGTAAAGTACATGGCCCACTCTGGGGCATCCACACACTTGATTATCCGCAATGCATACCTATGGCAGCTAGTGAATCAGCAACTCAATGATCAGGGAAGGAAATTTCAAGTTGGCAGATCAATAGTTCATTGTATTACAGTATGTCGTTTTATTCCAGTCCAACACAGCAACAGATTTACCTATTTAGTTTTCCTGGACAAACAAGAGTATCCTAACCAGTACAAACTTGCCTTTCCACAAGGAACTAGCGATTTCACCACATGTGGAAGAAAATGAAGATTGTTGTCAAATTTTCATTGAAGGGTATGACCTGTCGCAACCTTGAAAGAATTCTTTTAACTGAACCTTAATCTGGGTTCAACCTCCGCTATACCCAATTACCTGATCTGGGAGTATAAACCATTCTACAGTCTGTTCAAAGTTAAATGATAATGGTTGTAAATATAATCTCGTTCGTCAGGTAGTCAATGTTTATCTAGGTTTAACTGGGTGTAGTTAACTTAAAACCTTGCTATTCTTTAAATCTGATAGTTCCCTCATTAGTATAACTTATTGAATCAACAGTAGGTCCACAATAAAAACAGACACACATATAGCCGTACACAGATTTTATTTTCCATAGGACAACTACAGACACACATATTGAGTAACGAAGAGTTTACCTTCATGTGTGTATAAGAAAAATAATTATTTCATCTACAATATTGAGATTCGGTGAATTGATCATAAGTTTATAATATAAATAGTAAAACAACACCAACAAGTGTCACATCGTCCTAAAAAAACAAGTTGCCTAAAACTGGAACTATCAAAATTTCTTGAAGTTTCACCAACGGTTCATGATCACAAGACCGTCCAAAATAAGCTAAAGAGCCGAAACACTCAATAGACCTTAACTCATAGTCTGAATGTGAAACTAACATCTTTATTATTTCACCTACTAGTAAGTGCTTGACAATCATGACTGTGCTTTCTTCAAAATGTCACATTTTGATGTACAGAACATCGATAGAAAATATGTCTATGCTCCTAACATTTGAATGTTCATGATTTCCAGTCATGGAGCTAAACAGAATAAAAATATGATCCTCATCATGTCTTCAGATTCAAGATTTGTTTGTGAGCACTAAACAGCACATCATCTCTGTGTACATATTTGAACAACATAGTGACATTTACGCATACTAACAAAGACAAACATAAACATATTTAATTATACACTTGCTGTTAAAAGTTCTCAGCAAGAATAAAATCACTACAAGTCGTGCATTACTTCTTAAAACCTAACTAATATTCAATTTCATTGTGTGAAAAATGTGACTATTGAAACAAGTCCCATTTCTATGTTTTAACTTAGTTTCAGCAAAATCAATCTATAATGTGCACAACGCCACACATTGATTAACATTCCTGCAAAGTTTCAAGATCATAGCTTATAACACTTCTAGACATAGGCGTGGAAAAAATTAATATTTGACACCAACATCTCGCCAATTTTGTAAATTGAAAAAAAAATGATTGGCCAACAAGTCATCAAGCACAGACTTGTGTTTTTGCTATGAAAGATAAAAGAATATTAAGTGATGTTCTGTGATACATATATATGAATACAAACATTTATGTGAACACAGACTACACCTATAAAATGAACATGAAATCTCTATCATAGTCATGCACAGACCCAAAAGAAAATTTCTCAAGGAGGGGCTTTTTTTAAGGTGTCCAATCAGTTTAGAAAATCTTCCTGATAAGTATCGTACTCTTGACAAACCAGTGTAAATATTTTGGCCAAAGTTTCAGGTGGGTCCAGACCCCTGGTCTCCCTTAAAGTCCCTTCTAGATATGTGCATGATTGTTATCAAATTACAGATGCATGGGGAAAATATTTACATGAGCATAACCTAACTAGCATTGAAGAAATGTATCTACTTATCTACAAAAGGCAAGGGATTAGTTATTAAACACAAATCCAGAAATCTAATAATCTAAATATGAGCCCACAATAAAACTAACTAATTTTACGATACCCGTGAGTGAAAAGGGAAATGAATTAACAGTACTAATACATATGAATAACAATAATAATTCCCATAAAAAAAGCAAAACATAAATCAAAAGCTCTTTGGAATGGAATGCAAAAAAATATCTAGAAACGAAGAGTCTATACATATACAAGAGAAGTTTGTAAAACATGTATGCCCCCATGACAGCCAAATAGTTTGAAATGGTAAAGATCACATTGACTTTGACCTACTGACCTCAAAATGTTAAGGGACCATCTACCGTTGCTGGTCAACCGCTATGTGAAGTTTAAAGATCCTAGGACAAAGCGTTCACTAGTAATTGAATCAAAAGCATTTGGTCTACCGACTGACCTAGCGAGCAACATACATAAAGCAATATTCCCCCTAATCTAATCAAAGATGGGGGGGAGGGGCATAAAATATAGCAATGTTTTCATACTTACTTCGTACCTTAAGAATGGTTAGAGAAAAGTATAATGCTGAGATATTGTGAGAGGTACATATTAAGCATCTCTTAAAAAGCTTGAAAAATCACACATTCATTCAAGAATTTCACATACAGACTTGGCATATAAAAGAACCAGTAAGTACTTCGTTCAAATGCATTCAACAACTCCATTAAACATATGAAGTGTAGAAAAGTAAGTCACTGAAGTACAGAATTATAAGAATTATCAAACTCAAAATACACAGTGAAAGATACCTAGTACTGATTTCAGATATCTTAGTGTGCTGTTTTATTAACAAGCCAAAGTTTATGCTAGACAGTATGTGCACACTATCGATAATTCATCAACTGAGAATTATCTAAATTTTAAATTTTAGTCAGTAAAAAATCATCATCAAAGTTGCAAAGACAACAGCGATAACAAACTTAATCTAGCACATTATACAATTTCTAACATATAGTTGTAAATATTTGTTAAAGTAAAATTAACAGCATTATATCAAAGCAAGCAAAAAATAAACAGGTGAAAAGCACATTAAATGAAATATGAGAAAAATATTGAGACAACAAGCTTGATATACAGGTTAATAAGGAACGAGTCAAAATAACGCAAGAAACAAAACATTGCTTGATCAAAAAGCTCCGAATCTACGAAACAAAAATTGGTGTAAACATATTTATACAATATTTGGAAAAAAAGTTCCTATACATATTAAAAGATACTGGGCACAAATATTCGTTTTAATTCTTGGTGGGAAATTTATGTAACAAATAAATTAAAATGACCCTATATTTTCTATATTGTCAATTTTTCAGTACTGTAATTGATTATTTATAATTGGTATGGACATATTGCAAACAATCCTTAATGCTGCCATGTTTATTAGTTGCTACGGATACAACTGCATATATAATCATTTTCATAAAATAGGAAAGTTTGTGTAATACTGAAAGAAAAACTTACAAAATATAATGTTAGGTTCAGGGTTTCATTTAACCCTTTAAATAACCTTTTGACACCTAAAAAGGGTCAATTTTCTTTAAATTATTAAAAGGGTTGTATAATTAAAACAACCTTTGAGATTCAGGGTCTAGTAAAACCCCTTTATGTATATAGACATATAACATTACAGTGCAGTGTTATGTAGATGCTTTAAAAAACCTAACAATTAAAAAATGTCTATCTTTAACCATTAGTTGTTCAATATATACATAAAGTTTCCAAAAAATACATTTCCTTAAACTATAAAAAACATAACGGTCATAAATTATTGTTGTTCACCAGCAGGCCAGTCCCAGACTTCGGGCTCGAAACATTCATATTGAGTTGAATACATTTTACTCCAGATGTGATCCTCTTTATCTTCGGGCTCCGGGTAAAGAGATGCTAGATTTTGCTCGTAGACGTATTCTCCGAGTTCTGTGGCAATCTTCAGTGATACAGATTGAATTTGTCCTAGAGGTGGATACACACGACCTTCGGCAAGATGTTCATCTGTTACAAGACTGGCACATGTCTGAAAATATCGACAAAGTTAACATAGATAATTTAAAGAGACATAATCACAGACATAACACAAGAATTCTCAAAATTATCTCACCAAAATCCAGGAATTTGGAATTTTCAAGGCAGAATTTGTATTTTCAAGGCATTTTCCCAAACATTTATAACTTAACCATTACAACTCTCTTGATATTAACAAGTTTGAAACAGTATACAAAAGAGTACACGGCTGCCCTCAATTGATGTACAATACCAACCATTGACATAAATCAAAACATATATGTATGTGTGTTAAAAACAATCTTTGCCTCAGATAATGTGTAATGTGGACAACATCCCTACACTTTAATTGAAATTCAAGACTGTTTGCCTAAATTAAAGGATTTTTAGAAAAAATAAAGTTCCATCTTGGCATTTTTTTAAAACAATACTTAATTCAAGAATTAGAAGTAGATTGATTGATTGATTGACACATACCAACACTAAATTCAAGAATTATTAGTAGCTTGATTGATTGATTGATTGATTGAATGACTGATTGGTCGATTGATTGACACATACCAACACTAAATTCAAGATTTAGAAGTAGCTTGATTGATTGATTGATTGATTGATTGATTGACTGATTGGTTGATTGATACATACCTGAGCTGCTTTAAGGAATATAGATTCAGGGATATGTCTGACTTGGAAAGCTATAACACCGAGAGCAACACCGGGGAAGATGTAAGCATTGTTTCCCTGTCCTGGAATAAACGTCTGACCATTCACGGTAACTGGATCAAATGGACTACCACTAGCAAATACACATCGACCCTGAAAATATGAAGGAAAATTTGTATTATACACTGACAGTTGTTTTCAAACTTTCATTTCTAAATCTATTAACAAGACAAAAAGCATAACAATCAGGCCTTGGAAAACCTTGACCGATTAAGGCAAGAAAAACATGCTAACATCAAAAACAGAATTCCATTTTTCTTTCAGAAAATGCAGGGTGAGAGGCTTTGAGAATTTTTTTCGAGACCTGTCAATGACAGGTAAAAATTGACAGGTAAAATGTGGCATACTAAATACTGGAACACAACTAAAGCGAAAGAAAAACATTACCAATACAATAACCTAATACTTACATCTGTAAGATTGTAAGCTTCCTCGGCAGTACATTCAGCCATACTGGTAGGATTAGACAAGGCAAAGATGATTGGTCGTTCGTTAAATTTGCCCATATCACGTAGAATGGTCTCAGTAAATGCACCGGGTACAGCTGCGGCTCCTGTTAAAATATAACAATACATAGTTCTTAAATCACATCAAGACACAAGCCTATTTTGGATGTCATTAGCACAAAGCTCTACACGAAAGCACTTAATTACACATGGTTTAATTGTTAGATTAATCAGTAATAAAATTTCAAATCAATATAACCTTAAGTCAATTATTCAAAGTTTTTAATCAGAACCCTTTAACTTAAAATCAATTAACTGCTATTAAATACAGAATAGTCAATTCTTTCAAGTGCAGCATATCCATGTTTCTTATTTTGGAACTTTAAGACCTCTGAATGTAGTTTTCAAATTCATGAATTTTAAATTTCAGTATTAACAGTTTATATAGGGCATATTTTCTCAGGGGCTTTTTTCAATTACTTCGATTCTTAAGGTTTAGATTGTCTGGCCTGGAAAACTTCTTGAAAATCATGCAGTATTTCCTATACATGAAGCAGCTCTCCGAAGTGACTTCCCACGTTATGAAAAATTAAATATGAGCATTTTCCAAAATTACAGGAGTATAAATAACAGCAACCCATGGTTCTTCAAACATAATACAAATTAATCGAGCCTATCTAATAAATTGTACTTACCAATTAATGCTGTTGGTTTGATTTCTTTGACTACTTCCTCTAGTGTATCAATTGGTCTGAAATCTTTAGCAAAGTCTTGTTTATGTCCGCTAATACCTCCCTTAGGTCTGTTGTTTACGATGAGACCACGGGAATCCACCATCCATATCTTTGAACGTGCTTCTTCTATCGGCGTACCTTCTGCCTCCATTGCCAGTGACAGTAAGTTAGCAATACCAATGTTTGCCTGTAATATTGATTTTTCATTTAAACTACATTGTATAATCTTCAGAGGTTCTACTATTAAAGGCATAATGTTTAATCCTGAACACAAAGTTGCAAGCCTGCTTCAGATGCATTTAGCAAACATTCCTACACCATAACAATGTTTCAAACATTGTCTTATGATCAAAATTGAGAGCAAGAAACTTCAAACGACCATAACTTTGTCAATTCATTGAATATTTTCATCAACTAACTGTTATTTTGTGCAGTAAAGATAGTCCTTGCTAGTGCAGCCAATTCAGCTTTTCCGGTTATTCCAGAAAAGTTGGACTCCTGTATCTAAGGCATCTAATAGCGAAGCAGTGACATGTTTTCATGCAATTTGATAGCATATATAGTTATTTCTAGTATCTACTTCAAATCATCTGAAAAGTCATGTCTCCAAAATAATATTGTTCTATCATACGATATTTATACAGAACTGTTATCATGTAATTACACATTCAAGACAAGTCCCCTAAAACAAGACACAAATACTGTAAAATTATTCACTGGTAATTTCAATGGGACAAGATTTAGTGGTTTATGTTTTAATGAAAAATACAATTTCGTGAGGACGTAATTTCAAGGATATCTTATTCACTACGTCATATACTATAAAAATGATAAATATTAGTTGAGATTTAATTTCGTGGTTGAAATTATCCTCGAAATCCACAAAATTAAATCCCCCGAATATTTATGATTTTACAGTAGTACAAACCTCTCCAGCTCCCTGCATCACAAATACATTGTCTGATAATTTCTTCCCAGTTATTCTCAGGGAGGCAAAAATACCAGCAGCAGCCACAGATGCTGTACCTGTCAATGATACATTTTAACTATGTAAACAAATCGTACAAAAGTTTTTTTACACAAAAACATGTCTCTGCAAAGGGCCATAATTCCAGCAAAAATCATCCTAAAATTTCTACAATGTAACAAACCTACTTATCAGATATCAATAGGACACATCCTTAAGCTGATGCCAGTATCTATTTTAAAATACCAGGTCTGCCTGGATAGTCTAGTAGTAGAGTGGCCATGTTCGCTTCAAGTGTAAGAGTCTTAAGTTCAATCCCAGGCCATGACATACCATTGACATGTCATGAAAATGGTACCAGTATGCCTCCATTGCTTGACACTCAGAATAATGATTTTATGTAATTTCTTACCCATACAGTGAAACTGAACTAATGTTGACCTGTTTAAAAAATTTGTTTTGATACATGTTATTGATAGGATATGATTTCAAATTATCTAAGTTTTGCCAGCTGGCCACCGGATGACAAATAGACAGTCTGGCTTGTGCTGCTTGTGCAAAGCGATATACCGGCATCATTTTATGTACATGTAAATAAACACTAACCTTGGATATCGTCATTAAACACACAGTATTTATGTCTATATTTCTCTAACAACTTGAATGCATGGTGGTTACCGAAGTCTTCAAACTGTATCAAAGTCTCCTGACCGTATCTGTGAACAAACGTAGAATATTAACCCATATTGTAACAATCTTAC
The DNA here is from genome assembly GCA_963678985.1 of Spisula subtruncata. Classification (NCBI taxonomy): domain Eukaryota; kingdom Metazoa; phylum Mollusca; class Bivalvia; order Venerida; family Mactridae; genus Spisula; species Spisula subtruncata. The sequence goes on along the minus strand of OY787664.1, from coordinate 51,212,365 downwards.
AGACATATACAGGTTTTACAAGGGAAGACATTCTTTCTAGTAAAGTTAGATAACTTTTCTTGAATACAGAGAGGATTTTCATAATTGACAATGTTGTCAATATCTGAATATTGAAGTACATGAGGTAAGAAAAATAAGACATTATGCCAGATGTCGATCAATTACCTTCAAATACAGTAAATTGACAGCACAAAAAAGGACCAAAGTTTTTTTTCAGTTCAGTCTTTTTACTGTACTTTTACCCCTGATTGCAAGTAAAAGCACTTGGTGCAATAAATTTGCTTGGAAACTTTTTGAAAAACAACTTCAACAAGCAAAAAGGTAGACTTAGAGTGGTCTCTTATTTGGCGTAATATCAATTACATACGGGTGCAAGAAAGATGATGAAGTATCCTACTTTTATAGAGAATACTTGTAACAACATATATTTATAGGGACTCATAGCAAAGATGAGTCAGGGCTTGCCCAACTGAGATGACTTTTTTTATTTTTTATTAATTCATATATATCATTATTATAAATGGGACTGAATCTATACAAGGAATCAAACCACTCCATGTTCTATGTTATTGTTTATCTGTATTATTTTATAAGAACAAATACAACAGATCATTGCTTATTAGTATTCATATCAAAAACACACAAACAATGAACCTATGAGATGTTAATTCTACAACAAATAAATCCTGTTTATAATCCAGCATTGTTATACCCACACTTTTGTTAAACATGTCCTGCAGAAAATTTTGTCAAAGAACATGTACCCGGATGTTTTTACCATTTTTTGGTCAATAGGTGTTGGACCATTATTTTTTGTCATATATATCAAACAAAAACATGGCAACATGGCAAAGAGGACAATGACAAAACATTCAGGAAAGGCAGCGCTCAACAGAAATAGCAGAGCACAAAAAAACGAGTACGAATTGCTAGCTCCGTCAAAAGTGGCCCCAGTTAAAGTCACGCTTTAAATACTTGACCAGATGTTGTTCCCATTTATACTTCCTACTTACAAAATCTGTACAAGAGTTATTATACCCATTATATGCTCAAGTTATTGACTTTTAAAAATGTTTCCATTTTGAAATTTTCAGTGATATTGGAATTTTCTCATTCCTAACTTTTGTTATTAAATGAAAACCATGCACCAGTTTGAAATCACCTGCATGTTCGCCCTACAACTAACCTTACGAAAACAGCAGAATAACAAATTTGTACCACCTCAAGAAAACATACACAATTTTACGGTAGTCCCACACTGATTTAGTACACTAATTATTAAAACAAGTAACCATCTGCAAAACGCCAGAAACTATGTTATTATCTGACTACATGTATATACAACAATTTCAACAAATTTCTGAAATTATGAAACTTTTCTTTTTTCTTCTCTGTTGAAGCAAAACATAAATTAAACGAGTTTGTCAAAGCAGCAGGTTTTGAAAAACAAGTTCCACAACTCTGCTTTAACTTGGTTCCAATACAAAACCTCCATGTGCCCATGACTATTTTGTGCACCTTTCTTTGCCAATGCATATATCATTCTCAAACTGTTAAATGCTTAGATACAAATTAACTGCATAAGGAGTTTACAAAAATGAAGTGAAAATATTGCCAAATTCTGTGAATTAAATTCAATTAACTTCATAAGAATTGAATATGATACTGAACAATGTCAGACAACTTTGGTTCAAGGGATAACATAATACACCAAGGCAAACAAAATTGGATCCGATAATTTTTTTTCCGTAAAACATTGAATACATTACCTAATGATAAATCAAATACAATGTATCCTATTGATGAAATACTGACAATACTTTAACACGTTTGTTAGATTAGTTTAAAAAAAACGTTAAAAAACAACAAATCAAGGTACCCGATCAAGACTGGGTGGGGTACCAATACAAATACCTTTTAACAATCGCCTCGACAAATTCATCAATGAATTCATCATACATTGGTCCAGTCACTCGTGGAGTACGCTTTCCAATGTATAGGGGATCTTCCAATAATTTCTGCAAGAGTGTTCTAGTTAGCAAAATAGTACAGGGACACAATATTATAGAATTGCACAAATTCAAAAGCTTACCATACAGTAGTAATTCAAAATTAAATCACATTTATAATAAAATGCATTGTTAATAGACGATTCAGTGCCTATGGTAACTACATCAATTTATTGAGCAATGTACCATAGTTTTGCACTGAGCCCTTGAAAGGGTCACATTAAACCTAAATGACATTGTTTTTTCAGCCCATGTACAGGGTGTTGAAAAAGCTTGAAAGTTCAGAAGAAAGGAAGAAGTCTTCTTTAATCTGAACAGTTTGCCTTCTTTTGACAACAGAAAAATAAACTAGTTAAATTTAAACATTGGGAATGAACTTTTTTTAACACCCTATACATTAAAAAATTACCACAAATACCCTTAAACCTTTATTTAATTGTCACATAGCTTCAAAAGTATATGACCAACTGCAAACAGAAAAGTCAAGCTGTAAGCTGTGTGACTCAAGACAAGAAAAAATCATGTTTAAGATAAAAAGAATATTGACCAAAGAAAGGAACAATGGAACAGTATCTCAGTTGACAATTTTAAATGCAATCATAATGTCATAGAAGTCAAAATAAAAATAATTATGAATACTTGACACAAATTTCAAGTCAAAATATTAAGACGTCGTCAGCAGACTTTCAAAAAAGAGAGAAACGCTATAGGTCTACATGTATATTTAATTAATGCCTTATATCAAACCTACATGGAAGTCCCAATACCTATTCTATATCATACTGAAATATTCAAGTGCTAAAACATAGCAATTGATACTTTTTTACATTCTAATTCAAAAACATAGTCTGGGGACTTGGCTTACCACTAATTCATGACTGAGGGTGGTTTTTTAATATCATGAAGAATTCAAACTGTCAGATTATTGACTTTTTTGCTTCAAAATGTGAGTCAAGTAAACACATAAAATGCAAGATAATTGACAACAAAAGATCAAAATAAACAACACCGTGACTAGCTCACCTTATTATTTGTGCCTACGTCAAGGATGATAGGTAACGTCTGACTTGGTGGGATACCTCCTAGGGCTGTGTACAGGGATAGTTTACCCACTGGGATACCCATACCATTCACGCCCAAATCTCCTAGTCCCAGAATTCTCTCACCGTCAGTGACAACAATAGCCTCAACGTTGTTTTCTGGCCAGTTACAGATCATCTCATATAAATGTCCTTTATCGTTGATTGACAGGAATAAACCTCTGAAGAATCAAAACAGTAATTTATTGATCAAATTGTCACTAACAATATTTGATGCTTTTGAACAATAACAAAATCACAAATTTGAACAACATTAAGCATTTACAACTTCATGTTAAAACAACATGACAAGTTGGATTTTCAAGAAAAAAGGCTCATAGGAAGTGCCTTATGATACAGATTTCAAATATGTATCAGTCTTATAAGGTCTTAGGTAGTAGTTGCGACATTTTCATTCTAAGCCAGTGATATGTAGGACATCATCATGAGCAATTTGAATTAGTAAGATATCATAAGTCTTATCATTAATCTTTGAACTATACCTTGGCCTCCTGTATAACAATCCATATTGTTGACAAGCTTGCCCTACAGTTGGTGTGTATACAATGGGCATCATCTCTTCAACATGCTCTGACAATGATCGGTAAAACAAACGTTCATTTCTGTCGTAAAGCGCCATCAGATAAATGTAACGATCAACATCACTTGGACGCTTGCGAAAGTTATCTATGACACGCTTGAGTTGTGTCTCCTGGTCGATAACAACTGGTGGTAACAAACCATGGATTCCCATCAACTGTCGTTCTCTCAAAGTGAAAGCTTGACCCTACAATAAACTTTACAATCACAAGATAGCATGAAGATCACTTACTGCTATCACAATTTGTTGTTTTCCCATTCAACTTTTGTTTATTTTATACATCTACATTATACATCTACATTACACTCCCGAACAATCGAACTCGATTATGATTGGGAGGCATGTATCAGTTGGATACTCAGACATGTATCAGTTGGCAATTTAAATTTGCAAAGAAGAAATTAGAATAGGTATCGTACAACAATAGATTTTTGGCAATTTTCTGGTCACGCCAAACAAAGGAAATAAGTCTTAATATATAAAATGTCAAAGTGACTGATATTTATAAGTTGTAGTTCTAACTAAAAATGTTTCATAAATCAAACTAAAATAATCAAATTAGTATAAAAATTAATACTAAGTTATCTATATTTTTATGAGTATGACATAAAAGTCACGTTACCTTGTTCAATCTGGGGTCTCTCAAAATTTCAATGCCTCGTACTTTACTATGGTTGATCAAGTCTTTCTTGGGGTCTGGTCTGGGACTTGATTGAGATTGTCGAGATCCAGATGATAGTCCAGATGAGGTATGTATCAGTGAAGACGTAACAACAGGAACACATCTATAGAATTATAATACATAACTTATGTATTTAAAAGTATATAAATGCACCTGGATTATTTGGTAACGCTACATATTTGTCACTATAGTTATAACATTTACAGAGGTTATGGGCTCAACCGGGAAAGTATTTACTTAAAATTTAAAAATGTTTGCTGTAGTAAACAATTCTGGACATCACAGTGCCCTGTTGAATGTATTTGATCAGTACATAGTGGTGTCGCACTGTAGTATCATGTCACATTTCAAAGAGTTAGGTCGAGACTAATGACAGGTGACGGGACTGTCGGCTATAGCTTTTTCAATGTAAGTGATTAGTGAAGCAACAAACTAGAAATAACTAATAATAGGGTCCAAGGTTGTAGTCAAACACTGAGTGCAGTTTTTTCTCCTCTTTGTCGCCCCATTTTCCCTCAACCGATGTTGACTTACTACTGATTTATGCGGCTTTATGAGGAACAATGGTCATGATATGACGCCCCTTAACTTTGATTTTTCTACCTGGCTTTTTGAAAACAAGGGTTTATCTATACACCGATTGTCTGATTATGCCATCTGACCGGTAATACTTTGCATGTCTGTGAATGACAGTTTTAGAAATAGCTTCCATATATATATCTCGATCAGCTGATTGGTTCGTAAATTGGCAAGGCCACAAGGTCATTTCATTTCCAGTCGTTATCATGGGAAAATCAGCATAAAACAATAAAGATCGTTACACTTACTTTGCGTTGAACAACGCAGTCGAAGCCCTTTTTGAGGCTACACTAATCATATTAAACGACATCTTGAAACAGAAAGACAAAGCAGCTAATTAACAAATTTTAACAAAAATTTCCATTTGCTGACCGTGACCCCGGAGTAGCGTGAGAATAACCTCAGCGTGTTATTTACGTAAAGTATGGAACGCCACAATCGTCTAATCCAATAAACAGGTCTAACAGGATTCTATATCACTGATTAGTAAACATTTCTTTACAGAAATGCATCTATATTTAAAAAAACTATAAACAAAATATAGAAATCTACGTTTTTTATTATATTTTAAAATGTATTTTTGGTCTTTTTGTGGGCCTATTGTACACTTACCTGTCGGTTTAATGGTCCACTGAGAAATGCCTTGAACCAGCATGATAATATTAAGTAAATATTTCAGGAATGCTGACGTTCAGACTGTTCATGGACGAAACGCGTCTAGACTACCATGAGATACAAGCTGGTTTGAATGCAATTGCGATAAAAAACGTTAGAAAACAGACCGTACAGGTTCTGCAAGTCATTGAATTGCTATCTGAAATAATGGAGGGTAGACGGTAATTAATGTTCTTGGGTAGGCTACCGTGGTGCTTCACCTACGAAACTCTGGAATATCAATATTATAAGACTTATTGAAATTCCAGAGTTTCGAAGGTGAAGCAACACGTTACCTAAGAACATTTACCGTCCACCCTCCATTATTATTAAGATTAAACAAAGACCTAAATTACACAGATTGGACACTCCACTGACAATTTAGAGCAAACGCAAAATAACAGGCAGCAGAGTCAGTTATTGTGCATAAAACTATTTTTCGTCATCCAATTTTAATGGACAATGTGTCATTTTGAAGAGATAATTTTCTTCTACTATATAAAGTAGCTCAATTTTGTCTACCTCTTATAAAATACAGAAAATCAGGATTTGAATGAGGCAAATCAGATATTTTCTGATAAACTTGGAATTTACATTAATTTGATGAAAATAAGAGTAGGTCTGGCTCTTCGGGGTCTACTGTTTTATTAATTGAATTATTTCAATAAGTGGGGTATCATTTTAAAGTTGAATAATACATCTATTGCATAGAATGATTAGTTTTTTCATTAGTATATTAGAACATGAGATATAAGGTATTAAAACAGACGAGATTTCGCGAGATTTCAGAAGAGCTGCCACGAGATATCGTGAGACTTGGCACAGGTTTCCAATCTGTGTAATTTAGGTCTTTGGATTAAACAAAGCATATTCAATCTCATGAAATATTACATTTATATACAAAATACGATGTAGAATTATATACAAAACATTAAAACTTACAGAGAACTTCATCAAATGTTTAATGGTATTCTTCCAGCTTACAGAGGTCTTCAAACGTTTAGCGTTCTTTTTCATATCCATTGAGATCTTCTTCAAACAGATTTGAGACCTTCATCGATATGCGTTCTTTCAATATCCGATATTCAGCAATGTCATGACCAGGATCTTCTCTATATATATTTATATAGAATCCCTGGTATCTGGGTATGGCGTATATGCTTTCAAAGACGTGTTTGGACGTCTTTGATGCTTTCAAAGAAATATTTGGTGATTGCTCTTTTCCAAGTCCTTATTACGTTCACCGATCTAAGTTTGACCCTTTTAGCATAAATGTCTTGGAAACGGCATCTTTAACGTACTATCCAAATTACATGCGATCTAGCATCATGGTACATCGAGACAAATCTTATCTACCCAGCAGGCACAGCAACGTTTATACAATGTTGAAAAAACGTTGCGGGGCAACGTTGAAACAAGGTTGTATAAGCGTTTCATTTGCAACCACTTTGTTGCAACGAAACTTCAACGTTAATACAACCCAAATGCAACGTTGCATTAACGTTGCATCAACGTTGAAATAAGGTTGCATCAACGTTGAAATAAGGTTGCATTAACGTTGAAATAAGGTTGCATTAACGTTGAAATAAGGTTGCATTAACGTTGAAATAAGGTTGCATCAATGTTGAAATAAGGTTGCATTAACGTTGAAATAAGGTTGCATTTACGTTGAAACTCTGTTCTTGAAAGGCGGACAAAAAGTGATCACAAAACCTTCATGGCCTAGTGGTAACGAGCCTGCTTTGAGTGTGTAAGGAGGTCCTTGGTTCGATCCCATGTGTGGCCGTGTCATACCAAAGATGCAATTAAAATGATACTAGAAATCTGTATCTGAAAAATGAACAAAAAGTGATCACAAAATCTCCATAGCCTAGTGGTAGAGAGTCTGCTTCGTGTGTGTGAGGTTCTTGGTTCGATCCTATGTGTGGCAGCGTCATAGCAAAGGTGAACTTTAAATGGTACCAGAAATTCCCAATAAAAGGGAAACTTGCATCTCTTCTCTCTGTTTGTATACCTTTTTGGTGATGGATAACATCAGCAAGGAGGTGTTGAAAGTAATTAATGTAAGTTAGAAAAACTGGTTTCACAATCGATCTTAAATAAGTAAAAACGGAAAGCTCAATATGTACCACACTTCCTGGTCAAATGAACAAGTCAGCATGTTTTAGAATACATCTGAGATTCATCACTACCAACTTTACATAAATATTCGAATTCAAACAAATATCAAATTCTAATTTTATTTGTTGTCTACGTAAGTTAACAAGCAATTGACATTATCAGCACAAGTCTACCGCCTCCTTCCTAGCCCGTCTCTCCTTGGCAGCCTATTTCGCCTTCTTTAGTTCCTGTCTTCTTCTTCTTGATCCCCCATTTCTGTCCCTGGCGTAATTAAACCATTCTTTAATCGTTATTTCCACAGAGTTTAGTGTAACTAAGTACTTAGATGACACTGACCAACAGCTTCTGAAAATACATTGATCAATAAAAGTTAAAACATTATGAAATAGTGTGCCTATGTTAACAAGAAAGGTGGGAAAATTTGGTATAACCCACATCAGTTGATTTACCTGTGTGCACAATTTATCGATGTTATTTAAGTATGAAATTGAAGTGGGTGACACCAGTTTCTAAAATCTCCGGTACTTCCCTGGCCTCTGAGAACTAAATATTGTTAAAGCACACACCATGCTTGTATACAGAGTCAGTCTGTACTATATATCGCTGGCTTAGAATGAGAAGGTTGTAAGTGCCACTTACGACCTTTTAATACTATTGTATATTTGAAATCTACATTATGAGGCGCCTTTTCAGCCTATTTTCACGAAGATCAGGAGTTGTCACGTTGACCAAACTGAAGATACAGAGTGATTATCTGACAGTTTTTCTCAAAATATTGATTTTGTAGTTACGACCTTCTCATTCTAAGCCAGCGATATGCTTCAATGGATCATAAAAATATGATAAAAAATATAACATAATGAAGAGCATATAAAGTAATAAAATCAATATGTATAGCTTTACTTACATTTCTGTCGATTCTAACACTGAGGTTGTTTCGTAGAACTGTATATAAAATCACTTGTTCTAGAGTTGTGGTCAGTTGTAATATCCTAGTTTAAATGTTGATCCAGGATCTCTGCTGGTATTTAGTTAATTACCACCATAAAACTCCTGTCCATATACTTTATATGATATAGCAACACTCCCTGTACAAGCAGAGTCTTGGTCTTGTACAAAGTAACCACAACTTTCAAAAAGGCAAATTCTATAGTAACTGTTATTTATAATTAGGACTTTCTGATCTTTAGTTGAACATAATGTATAGCACTTGGTTAATAGTTTTGCTGGCTTCACCATTAAAGGAGGATGTTATATGTCACTAAGATCTGCAATAATCAATTTAATCTTTTTGGCAAATTTATGGTGATGTTAAGTCCATGTATTAAGTGCACAATTTATCAATCTCCTATTGAGCTATTTACTTTATCTGATAAGAATCAAGTATGGTGATATAATCCTTTATAATCCTTGTTTTAAAGCTAAGAAGAAACTTTCTGACGAATGCCAACGTTTATTCAACGTTTTATCAACGTTGAAGAAGAAACCATTTATCTTTTCGTTGATATAAGGTTGTACTTTCGTTGAAAATGGTTGCAACGATTGTCAATGTTTATTCAACGTTTAATCCACGTGGATTAAACGTTGTGTGCCTGCTGGGTAGAGGTAATTTGGGCTCTTTGAGGGAGCTTTTTCCTAAATCATGCTTATTTCTCAACTTTTAACGAGACAAGCACCTGGGTGTACTATGGACCTGGAGACAGCAAAAAACAATGCTCTAACAGTTTTCTACAACTTCATTTAGACTCTTTCTCGAATCGTCAAATACTTATCTTGCTGCTTAATATTATCCAGAGTTTCTTTTTAGTATAAGTTTTATGTTTGAAAGAAAGGGATCCGGGCCCATTGGAGGAAACATTAGCACCGAAAAAAATGTGAATGGGTTTTTCACTTATTGTTAATTTGATTGTTTATTTATATTATGTTTAGCATGGGAGGTAAAAAAAGCTATTTGAAACCAGTGTGCATCCGTTTATCAACAAAATTTACTGTGAAAAAAATTGAGCAAGACTTCAATGGGGGGAAAATATATAAAGAGAGGGGAAAGGGACGTACATGTGTATAATATTTCCATATATTGTAGCGAAAAGGACAGATAAAACGGTTCGGTAGACTTTTACCGTAATTACACCCAGTATGTGCATGGATTTGGTGATTTGCGTACGGAATTTCGGTTAGGAGAGTATGTTAATACGAATCGCTTTAACATTTGTTGATCTACTATGTTGTATTGTATCGAAAGAACAGATAAAATGGTTCTGTAGATTTGTACAGGAATTACACCCAATATGTACATTGTGACAGTGACGTTTTAATAAATGTGTACAACGTGAGGAATCATAACTACTGTCTGGAAAAGAAAAATGAATAATAGCTTACTCGTAGTATTGAAAGACAAAGAAATTTGTAAACATGCCAGCAATATACACCGTATGCCCAAAAAGTGCAGAGAAATCAAGATGGCGGACGACGAAGACGTGTAAAGAAAGCGCGTTTTGTTTTTCATCCAAATCTTTTTGTGCAATATATTTTGACAACTAGCGATCTATCTCAGAAACTGACAAATGCTTATGCTCGTTTGAATACCAGCTTAGGATTAATAAAAGAAGACGATGTAAACATATCATAACAAGTTTAAGCTCTCTGTGCTGTATGGTGAAGGTTTTACATCAAGAAAATAAACGTGAAATGATGTAACACGTTTTCTTGACGTACGTTCTATAGTTCCAACTTTTGACGTGACTTTTGTACATTTTGATCAGACGTTTATTAGACATTGTATTAGGTGATCTTGATTCACACTGCCTGGAAATCGTATAGCGGGATTTTTCACTTATTGTTAATTTGAGTGAGTTTGATTGTTTACATATACATGTATTATTTTAAGCATTGGAGGTCAAAACAAGCTATTTGAAACCATTCTGCATTAGTTTATCAACACAATTTACTTTGAAAAGTATTGCTTAAGACTTAAGGCGAAAATTTGAAAAAAAAATAGATTTCAGAGAGGGGAAAGGCACCTAATACCTCTTTATAATACATAACATACGTGTTGTATTATAGGGGAAAACAAATAAAATGGTTCGGTAGACTTCTACAAGAATTACAACCAGTATGTGAATGGGTTTGGTGAAGTTTATTTAATAATAATAATATTTTACTTTACTCAATTAGCAAATGTGTATCACTGTCTACCCTACGGTCTTCTAAATTAAACCTTTTTGAAACAACCTTCTATCTTTGCGATATGAATCATTGATGAAGTGTTCCATATTTTTGATACACTCTGTAAATAAGATTATTTACATATCTCTATGTTTCAGAAAAAATATTGGCTACAGATGAAAAAAAACCCTGTATTTTTCGTACAAAACATACCTCATTAGCAGCTTTCTTACCGTCTAAACTTCGTGAAGTGTCCCAAAAAAGTTATAGGGAAAAAAGTAAACTTTTGCAGTCATTTTTAAAAGTAAAAATCCATGCAAAACTAACGCTCAACAAGGTGTCAAAGTAATAAAATAATATTAAAGAAAATCTGATAGAACACGTACTTCTTAATTACAGTTATTGTTATACTCCATATACAATTGTTTGAATCCACTAAGTTTGACATGAGTGAAACATCCCCATTGTCTTATCAGTAATTTTATTAGGCTCTGTTGTTACTTTTAATCGCATGTAGCCCATTGATTATTGACGGTTATTCTCAATATCATGATCAATAAACATGATTTATTCGTTTTTCAATTTCACACTAAAAGTATGATGGCGCCAGAAGAAAAAACACAATTTATTTTTTCTACAAAAATGTACAAAAAGGAGCATTCATACAACCCAAACTTCGGGAGGTTTACAAGAAATCATACAGGGAGCAAAGCCAGTTCAATCATTTCTGAAAGTTAAAGTTAATGCAAAGGTAACAGTTAACAAACTGTCGATAACAAGACATTTGTTTACATTTGACAAACGGTTTAAAATAGCTACATGTACTATTTTTAACAAACTGGGACGGTTCACGACGTTCTAGTCATTGGGAAGAGTACCTGAAAACACATCCGTGGAAGATATACCGACGGTGATAACTTACTCCGATTTACCGGATGTTGAAAAGAATTGAGTCAGATTTCAAGGGGGGGGGGATTCAGCAAAAAAAAAATAACATAGACGGAAAAGGGACATGATACCTCTATATTTACGTGTTGTAATGTAGGGAAAAACAGATAAAATGGTTCGGTAGACTTTTACAAGAATTACAGCCGATATGATATGAGCTGTATTGAACATAGCAAAAGGACAGATAAAATTGTGATGTTGATTTTTACAAGAATTACAGCCAGTATGTACATGGTTTTGGTGATTTGCATACGGAATTTCAGTTAGGAAAGTAGGTCAAGACGAATCGCTTTAACATTTGTAGGCCTACTATGTTGTATTGTAGCGAAAGGACAGATACAATTGTTCTGTAGATTTGTACAAGAATTACAGCCAGTATGTGCATGGGTTTGGTGATTTGAACACAGAATGTTGGTTAGGTTAGTATGTTAATACGAATCGCTTTAACATGTGTACTATGAAATAAACATACATTGTGAGGGTGAGAGTTTTATTAAATGTGTATACCGTGAAGGATTATAACTACTGTCTAAACAAGAACAGTGAGTACTAGCTTAGTATTGAAAAACGAAGAACTTTGTAAAAACACCAGTGCACAGCACTGTGTGATTGCACTGTACGCCCAAAATGTGGGGACAATTCAAGATGGCGGACGACGAAGAAGTGAAAAGAAAGCGCGTGTTGTTTTCAACGAAATCTTTTTGTGCAGTAAACTTTGACAAGCTATCTATCCTGCCATTTAATAATATTTAAGTAGTTACTATTTTATGTTTGTTGTTTTATATTGATTACTTTTTATTGTATTTTTATGTTGATAAGGAAAACACCATGTAACAAAAATCATGAATTAACATCAAGCATATGCATATGTGACTTGACGATTTTACATGTATATTTACCATTTATAATCTAGGAATATGATTTAAAAGGACTTGACTGCATGTACATACAGGAAATGACATCACAATTGCCATCTACTACGTAATTTTCTTAAATTAAATTTCTTGATACGCCGGAAAATCCGTTACTTGGTACGACTATTTTGCAGTTTCGACGAGTTTCTATCAACCCGAATTGTGAATTGTTCAAACCAAGAAGTGCAGCGTATGCACCAATGGGTGCCACGTCCATGTTGTCACCATTTTTTCTGAAAAATCCTCAATGAAACAAAATAGCTGGTACCATTTTTTCATTCTCAAGTAACTTGCAGAAAACCATGGACCACGAACAGGAAATGACGGCATAGCATGTCAACGCGTTACGAATTGACTTGATGGCAGCCAATGGAAGCACAGCCAGTGAAGTACTCAGTTCCTTTTCACTGTCGTTACCCAACTATGTTCTCAATGTTGGAAACACCACATCTTCAAATAATATAGGCAGTAAGTGTATGTATAATATTATAGTGTTGACGCATTGTATTCACCTGATTATGTACAGTGTCAGCGGTCTGAGCCTTGAATGGGTACCAAATATTACCGAATCGGGTTAGTGAGTTAAAGAGTAAAGAAATCTATTTCTACCATTAGAATAGTTAACCCAGAGAAACAAAAACACCTAACCAGTGCTTACACACATTGAATGTCAGATAAATGGTCATTTATCAACTATTGCTCATTTATGTTTGGGAGACACTTAAAAGAGTTCACCTCACGGAGGCTAGAAACTACAAAAAGAAAGTCAGAAAAATGGTTCTTTCAAGTGAAGAACAGACTATGTACAGTCAATGTCACGAAAGAGTTTATGCATGGGTGAAGGTAAGAAATTAAAAAAAGGACAATTTAGATAGGAAAAAAGACGTTTTGGTAACCTCTCACTCCTGAAGTACAGGCATATGACCGAAAACATTCAACTATACTGATTTACCTAGGTTAGTAATGAAACCAAGACCGTCTAATTAAATTGACACCATCGAGAGGTCTACCAACTGCAAAAGATAAGAATAATACTAACAGAACCATAACTTCAGTAGCAAGTTCGACGTTCACAAAACTTTTGTGCACTTCGATTACTCACCTTTTCTCAGAAATGGGAATATTTAACAAACAATGCTTTTAATCTTTTATTTCAGTTGGTGGCAGCGATCAACTTGGTCCTTATCATACTGATCAGGCATTCAGCACGTACAATAATGATGTTGATTCTAACTCATGGACGTTATGTGTGCAAATGCAAACTTAAATGGAGAGTATGCAATTCTAACTCCTGGGCGAGAGTTGTGCAAATGCAAACTTAAATGGAGAGTATGCAATTCTAACTCCTGGACGAGAGTTGTGCCAATGTAAACTTAAATGGACAATATCTCATTCTAACTCCTGGGCGAGAGTTGTTCAAATACAAACTTAAATGAAGATTATCTGATTCTAACTCCTGGACGAAAGTTGTAAAAATGCGAACTTAAATGGAGAGTATCTGACATCGAGTGATGACGTTTTTATTTAAATATTATTTCATGTGTGTTTTCTATTTCGTTTCAATGACATACAAAAACTACTTTGTCTGTGCAAGAAATGTAACTAATGGTGTGGATTCTTACTCCTGGACGAGAATTGTGCAAATGCAAACATAAACGGACAATACCTGATTTTAACTCCTGGACGAGAGTTGTGCAAATGCAAATTTAAACGGACACTAACTGACATCGAGTGATGAGTTTTTTATTTAAATATATATTCTTTTATGTTTTTTACTATTTTCTTTAGGGACTTCCTTCTCTGTCTAAATTTACATATTCGTCATCTTGTTTGAGTTTCCATACAGAAATTATGCAAAAACATTCTCAGAAGATAAGAAATCAGTTAAATCAGGATATACCATGTTTTTTTAATCTTCTATCTTTAAAGTCTTTTAAATAGGTGGATGTTTGGGAGACAGTGAAAGAGCTCACATTGAGGAAGCTAGGAAATAAAAAAAGGAATTAGAAGTTCAGACAAAGTTCTGTTCACAGTGCAGCCTGTGTCCATCTTGAAATAGTATTATGATATACTAGTATAGACTCCACTTTGCATGTTACTGAACTATAATATTTTAACAGGACTTCTTATATATATATATTACTAGATCTACATACAAGAAATGACAACACACGCGTATTAACGTGATACTGCAGCAAACGGAACTAAGGCGTACGAAACATTGAGTTCATTTTCGATATCGATACCAAATTCTCCATGTAGGACTCACCACCGCACATACTTCAAGTTGAAAAGATAATACTCCTGCTGGGCAACGAAGAGGGTCGAGCATTCTATAGAAAATTATCAGGGGGACGTGCACATGTTTTTATCGAAACGCAAAATGTTTGTTTAATTATCCAGGTACTTCAAACTTTAAGGTAAGGTACTGAACGGCTATATCGGGTCTGCAGTTTATTGAACTATTTTATCTAATGAATTCCTTCTATTTAATTGCGGTGAATTTTAGGCAGTAAAGTGAATGGTTTCTGATATTTGCAACAATCATTTAGCATGCTTTTTCTTTCCTGAAATGCAAAATCCACAAATTCATGTCCTCATAAAAAAAACTTTCACCGAAATCCAAGTAAGTGTGTCCCCAACCAAAACATATTCAGGAATATTATCAATTACCAATATTTTTTTATTTAGGTTAAACTGCTTTAGCATCTTCTAGTCACTGTGGACAACATGGCTGTCTTATTAGAGTTTTCAACAAAGTTATTCGATAATGAATTAATATTATTTTTAAGTACACGAAATAGTTTAATATAATACTACTAAAATGTTTGCATTTGAAATATATCATCTATGCTTTATCTTCTTAATTGTTATTTTGTTACACTTGTCTGATGCTAGGCAAGATTTAAGACTCTTCATGCTGCTTTTATAGGTAAATCATGTTCACACTTGAACCACAGAGGTGTACATATTATTATGCACACATACTGGCCTGGTGCTGAGAGCATGGACCAATAATTTATCCGAATATTTGACAGGTCCAGTATGCCACACACTTAAACCACAGAGGTGTACATACTATAATGCACACATACTGACCTGGTGCTGAGACTCAGAGCATGTACCAACAATTCATCAGAATCTTCCAACTGTTTTATATGCCTCACACTCAAACCACAGAGGTGTACAAACAAAATAATATATAGTGCACACGTACTGGCCCGGTGTTGAGCATGGACAAACTACCTATTACATCAGCAAGAAAAATGTCTAAAGTGACTTGCTTTTCTCACTCGGTATGAAATTATTATAAACATACATAATGGTTACAAATTTAGTACAAAAAGCACTGCCATACAGTTTGGATAGCAGTTCAGTATCATCATTTAATGAATATCAATTGACTGACGTAATTTGACTCAATTTTGATAAAACTGGGAAAGTAAGCTTGCGGATTTTGCATTTCTGAATTCAGCTGGTAACCCTTAATGAATTCACGCAATTGTAAGAGATTTCGGACGATGGCTTTACTAGATAATGAGAGTAGCAACTTTAAAAAGAAGGAAAATAGAAGAGAAAAATAAGTTTAAAGCGCATGTATGGAACTTCATGAATAATAATTATAATTATTAGTTGTTTTATGAAATAAGATCATATTTATCTTTTTTCAAAATATTGGTTTATTTCTATTTGGATAATTACTGATAATACAATCTCAATGAGACTGTTTAACGTTTTAACTTTTAACCTATTGGTCGCTCAAGCAAGTTCCAGTGGTCTGCTGCCAGGCGCTCACTCGTGTATCGGAATGTGATGTTCACCTAAATGTGCGTGCACCTGCAAACGGAAGAAGAACTTTGAATAATTCTAGCACACTGGAGTATTGGAAGAGAGTACTGGAGAGAAACAAGATCTTAGAGTACAGCAACTGGAGAAAGAATGGGAGAACCAGAGATAGAATACACACTCATCAGCTCGTTCCAAAAGAAGGAAGAGAAAAAATTCAAATAAGGTCAGGCCTGGGTTACAAGATAAAAGTGAAACCCAGGCCAGACAGACTAGACAGGTGAACTTATCACCAACAATCCATACAAATGGTGAAACATTTCGTATAAATCATACCAAGAGTGGTGTTTCTTTTGGTGCAAACATATATGGAATCTACGGTAACACATTGACAACGAAGATTATCGAGTCAATAGTAGTGTTTACTTCGGCGCCAGTCTGTATGGAATCTACGGTAATACAACGACGCCTACGATGTTCGTCACATTGATAGTGATGTTAACTTTGGATCAAGACCATATGGGGTATATAGTAACACAATGGCGTATGGATATCCTCAGGAGAAGGACCTGTATGGGGTATATGATAGATACGTAGTACAATGACACGTTCGACGTTCATCACATTGATAGTGGTGTGTACTTTGGAGCCCGACTATATGGGGTATATAGTAACACAGTGGCATATGGACATCCTCAGGGGAGAGACGATATGGAGTGCAGTCTTCATTTTTATCACGGTGAACATCTGGACCGTTGTAATGTTTCCTCCGGTTCATTATAATTTGATCTGAGACGCTTTCCGCTAAAGATCATTGAGTAACATCCTTTCATTTTTAAACGATGTTAAAAATGTTGTTGATTAAGTATAGCACATACTATCACACATTATGTGACATGTCATTAGGATATTGAATGAATGCTCAATAAAAAACATCTAGGATAGGGGCATGACAAGCCAGGCTCATGATAGAATAATGTTACACGGATACAAAAGTTACAACTGAGATGTGAGCAACTATAAAAACGAATGGGGAAAGCTTAGAAATACCAATTCAGAAATGGAAATATATAACGCATAAGAGAAGAAGTGAAAAGAATGCACGTGTTGTTTTCGACCAAATCTTTTTGTGCAATAAACTTGGACAAGCTATCTATCCTGCCTTTTAATAATATTTTAGTAGTTACTATTTTATGTTTGTTGTTATATATTGATTACTTTTTATTGTATTTTTATGTTGATAAGGAAAACACCATGTAACAAAAATCATGATTAACAACTAGCATATGCATCAGTGACTTTGCCATTTTACATTGTATATTTACCAATTATAATCTAGGAATATGATTTAAGAGGATTTGAGTGCATGTACATACTAGAAATGACATCACAATTTCCATCTACTACGTAAATTTCTTAATTTAAATTTCGGATAAGCCGGAAAATCCGTTACTCGATCCGACTATTTTGCATTTTCGACGAGTTTCTATCAACCCGAATTGTGAATTGTTCAAACCAAGAAGTGCAGCGTGAATGAAACAAAATAGCAGGTACCATTTTTTCATTTTCATCTATTAAACTTGCGGGAAATGACGTCATAAGACGTGAATGCGTTTCGAATTGACTTAATGTCAGCCAATGGAAGCACAGACAATGAAGTACTCAGTTCATTTTCACTGTCGTTACCCAACTATGTCCTCCATGTTGGAAACACCACCTCTTCAAACAATATAGGCAGTAAGTGTATGTATAATATTAAAGTGTTGACGCATTGTATTCACCTGATTATGTACAGTTTCAGTGATCTGAGCCTTGTGTGTGTACCAGGTATCACCGAGTCGGACAAGTGAGTTAAAGAGTAAAGCAATCAATTTTGTTTTGGAAACGGCTTCTTTAACGCACAATCCAAATATATGCTATATCATGGTACCTTGCTTTTACGTTTGTATTTATGTTCTTATTTGTTGTTTTGTGTCATTGGCAGCAAAGACAATGCTCAAGCAGTTTTCTGTAACTTTAGACTATTTCTCGGACCGACATGCTTCAAAGTTCAAATATTTACCTTGCTACTTAAATTTATCCAGTGTTACTTTTTACGTTTGGTAGAAAGGGATACGGTCCCATGGGAGGGGGAATATCACCGGGAAAATATGTAAAGGGAATTTTCACTTATTGTTAATTTGAGTTAGTTTGAATGTTTATTTATATTATGTTAAGCATGGGGAGTCAAAACAAGCTATTTGAAACCATTCTGCATTCGTTTATCAATAAAATTACATAGTTTATTACTGTGAAAAGAATTGAATAACACTTCAAAGGGGGATTTAGAAAACAAAGATGACAGAGTCGGAACAGGGACCTAATGCCTCTATATACGTGTTTTATTGTAGGGAAAAACAGACAAAATGGTTCTGTAGATTTTTACAAGAATTACAGCCAATGTGTATGAGCTGTATTGAACACAACAAAAAAAACCCAGATAAAATGACTCGGTATACTTTTACAAGAATTACAACCAATATGTATGAGTTGCATTGAACATGACAAAAAGGACAGATAAAATTGTACTGTAGATTTTACAAGAATTACAGCCAATATGTTTTGATGATTTGCATACGAAATTTCGGTTAGGAAAGTATGTCAGACGAATCGCTTTAACATTTGTAGGCCAACTATGTTGTATTGTAGCGAAAAGATAGATTAAATTGTTTTGTAGATTTTACAAGCATTACACCCAGTATGTACATGGGTTTGGTGATTTGAACACAGAATGTTGGTTAGGTTAGTATGTTAATACGAATCGCTTTAACATGTGTAGGCCTACTATGTTGTATTGTAGCGAAAAGACAGATAAAATGGTTCTGTGGATTTGCACAAGAATTACAGCCAGTATGTGAATGGGTTTGGTGATTTGAACACAGAATGTTGGTTAGGTTAGTATGTTAATACGAATCGCTTTAACATGTGTACTATGAAATAAACATACATTGTGAGAGTGAGAGTTTTATTAAATGTGTATACCGTGAAGGATTATAACTACTGTCTAAACAAGAACAGTGAATACTAGCTTAGTATTGAAAAACGAAGAAATTTGTAAAAACTTCCGCGCACAGCACTGTGTGATTGCACTGTACGCCCAAAATGTGGGACAATTCAAGATGACGGACGACGAAGAAGTGAAAAGAAAGCGCGTGTTGTTTTCGACCAAATCTTTTTGTGCAATAAACTTGGACAAGCTTTCTATCCTGCCTTTTAATAATATTTTAGTAGTAACTATTTTATGTTTGTTGTTATATATTGATTACTTTTTATTGTATTTTTATGTTGATAAGGAAAACACCATGTAAAAAATCATGAATTTACATCTAGCATATGCATAAGTGACTTGACGATTTTACATGTATATTTACCATGCATAATCTAGGAATATAATTTAACAGGACATGACTGCATGTACATACCGGAAATGACATCACAATTTCCATATACTACGTAAATTTCTTAAATTAAATTTCGGATACTCCGGAAAATCCGTTACTCGGTACGACTATTGTGCAGTTTCGACGAGTTTCTATCAACCCGCCTTGTGAATGATACGAACCAAGAAGTGGAGCGTATGCACCAATGGGTGCCACGTTCATGTTGTCACCATTTTCTCTGAAAAATTCTTAATGAAACAAAACAGCTGGTACCATTTTTTCATTGTCATGTATTAAAACTTGCAGGAAATGACGTCATAAGATGTAAACGAGTTACGAATTAATGGCAGCCAATGGAAGCACATTCAATGAAGTACTAAGTTCATTTTCACTGTCGTTACCCAACTATGTCCTCACTGTTGGAAACACCACGTCTTTAAATAATATAGGCAGTAAATGTGTGTATAATATTATAGTGTTGACGCATTGTATTCACCTGATTATGTACAGTTTCAGTGGTCTGAGCCTTGTACGTGTACCAGTTAAGTAAAGAGGAAAGAAATCTATTTCTATACCATCAGAATAGTTAACCTAAAGAGACAAAAACTACCTAGTGCTCTCACACATTGAATGTTAGATAAATGGTCATTTATCAACTATTGCTCATTTACGGCGAACATTTGATTTAACCATTTTCAGGTGGAGAACATGACTATGTACAGTCAATGCCACGAAAGAGCTTATGCAAGGAAGAAAGTACAAAATGCTAAAGACAAAAGACAATTTAGATAGGAAAAAGGGAAAAAGAGCAAAGACATTTCAGTAACTTCTCACACCCGAAGTTTATGCATAGGTCAGAAAACCTTCAACCATACTGTTTTGCCAAGCTCAATAATGAAACCAAGAAAGTCGAATAGAAAAAGATCTGCCTACCAACTGTAATAGCTAAAGAACAAACAATACTAACTGAACCATAACTCCAGTAGCAAGATCGACGCTCATAAAATACTCACACAATTTGATTACTGACGTTTTCCTGATAACGGGAATATACTACAATGCGATCGGATTATTTTTTGTTATTTCAGTTGGTGACAGAGATTAACTTGTTCCTTATCATAATGATCAGGCATTCAGTACGTACAATAATTCCTGGACGAGAGTTGGGCAAATGCCAACTTAAATGGACAGTATCTAATTTTAACTCCTGGACGGGAGTTGTGCAAATGCCAACTTAAATGGAGAGTATGCAATTCTAACTCCTGGACGGGAGTTGTGCAAATGCCAATTTAAATGGAGAGTATGCAATTTTAACTCCTGGACGAGAGTTGTGCAAATGCCAACTTAAATGGAGAGTATGCAATTCTAACTCCTGGACGACAGTTGTGAAAATGCAAACTTAAATGGGCACTATTTGACATCGAGTGATCAGGTTTTTATTTAAATATTAATTCATGTTTGTTTAAATATTAATTCATGTTTGTTTTCTATTTTGTTTCAAGGACATAAAATAACTACTTTGACTGTGCAAGAAACGTAACTAATGATGTGGATTCTAACTCCTGGACGAGAGTTGTGCAAATGCAAACTTAAACGGACAGTATCTCATTCTAACTCCTGGACGAGAGTTGTGCAAATGTAAACTTAAACGGACAATACCTGATTTTAACTCCTGGACGAGAGTTGTGCAAATGCAAACTTAAATGGGCACTATTTGACATCGAGTGATCAGGTTTTTATTTAAATATTAATTCATGTTTGTTTAAATATTAATTCATGTTTGTTTTCTATTTTGTTTCAAGGACATAAAATAACTACTTTGACTGTGCAAGAAACGTAACTAATGATGTGGATTCTAACTCCTGGACGACAGTTGTGAAAATGCAAACTTAAATGGATAGTATCTCATTCTAACTCCTGGACGATAGTTGTGCAAATGCAAACTTAAATGGGCACTATTTGACATCGAGTGATCAGGTTTTTATTTAAATATTAATTCATGTTTGTTTAAATATTAATTCATGTTTGTTTTCTATTTTGTTTCAAGGACATAAAATAACTACTTTGACTGTGCAAGAAACGTAACTAATGATGTGGATTCTAACTCCTGGACGAGAGTTGTGCAAATGCAAACTTAAACGGACAGTATCTCATTCTAACTCCTGGACGAGAGTTGTGCAAATGTAAACTTAAACGGACAATACCTGATTTTAACTCCTGGACGAGAGTTGTGCAAATGCAAACTTAAACGGACAGTATCTCATTCTAACACCTGGACGAGAGTTGTGCAAATGCAAACTTAAACGGACAATACCTGATTTTAACTCCTGGACGAGAGTTGTGCAAATGCAAACTTAAACGGACAATACCTGATTTTAACTCCTGGACGGGAGTTGTGCAAATGCAAACTTAAACGGACAATACCTCATTCTAACTCCTGGACGAGAGTTGTGCAAATGCAAATTTAGACGGACACTAACTGACATCGAGTGATGAGGTTTTTATTTAAATATATATTCTTTTATGTTTTTTACTATTTTCTTTAGGGACTTCCTTCTCTGTCTAAATTTACATATTCGTCATCTAGTTTGAGTTTCCATACAGAAATTATGCAAAACACTCTCAGAAGATAAGAAATCAGTTAAATCAGGATATACTATGTTCTTTAATCTTCTAACTTTAAAGTCTTTTAAAAAGATGGATGTTTGGGAGACAGTGAAAGAGCTCACATAAAGGAAGATAGGAAATAAAAAAAGGAATTAGAAGTTCAGAAAAAGTTCTGTTTATAGTACAGCCTGTGTCCATCTTAATAGTATTATGATAAACTAGTTTAGACTCCACTTTGCATGTTACTGAACTATAATATTTCAACATGACATTTTATATATATCACTAGATCTACATACAAGAAATGACAACATATGCGTATTGTTGTGATACTGCAGCAAATGGAACTAAGGCGTACGAAACATTGAGTACATTTTCGATGTCGATACCAAACTACATTCTTCATGTAGGAAACACTATCAAACATCCTAAAAGTTGAACAGATAATACTCCTGCTAGGCAACGAAGAGGGTCGAGCATTCTCTAGAAAATTATCAGGGGGACGTTCACTTGTTTTTCATCGAAACGCAAAATGTTTGTTTAATTATCCAGGTACTTCAAACTTTAAGGTAAGGTACTGAACGGCTATATCGGGTCTGCAGTTTATTGAACTATTTTATCTAATGTATTCCTTCTATTTAATTGCGGTGAATTTTAGACAGTAAAGTGAATGGTTTCTGATATTTGCAACAATCATTTAGCATGCTTTTTCTTTCCTGAAATGCAAAATCCACAAATTCATGTCCTCATAAAAAAAACTTTCACCGAAATCCAAGTAAGTGTGTCCCCAACCAAAACATATTCAGGAATATTATCAATTACCAATATTTTTTTATTTAGGTTAAACTGCTTTGGCATCTTCTAGTCACTGTGGACAACATGGCTGTCTTATCAGAGTTTTCAACAAAGTTATTCGATAATGAATTAATATTATTTTTAAGTACACGAAATAGTTTAATATAATACTACTAAAATTTTTGCATTTGAAATGTATCATCTATGCTTTATCTTCTTAATTGTTATTTTGCTACACTTGTCTGATGCTAGGCAAGATTTAAGACTCTTCACGCTGCTTTTATAGGTAAATCATGTTCACACTTGAACCACAGAGGTGTACATATTATAATGCACACATACTGGCCTGGTGCTGAGAGCATGGACCAATATTTTACCAGAATGTTTCACAAGTCAAATATGTCTCACACTTAAACCACAGAGGTGCACATACTACTATAATATAATGTACACATACTGGCCTGGTGTTGAGCATGGAACAATAATTTATCGGAAACTTTGACAGGCCCAATATGCCACACACGTAATTCACAGAGGTGTGCATACTACTAGTATATAATGCACACATACTGACCTGGTGCTGAGAGGAGAGCATGGATGAATAATTCATCAGCATCTTTCACGTGTCCAATATATCTCACACTTAAACCACAGAGGTGTACATACTAAAATATAATGCACACATACTGGCCCGTTGTTGAGCATGGACCAACTACCTATTACATCAGCAAGAAAAATGTCTAAAGTGACTTGCTTTTCTCACTCGCTATGAAATTATTATAAACATACATAATGATAACAAATTTAGTACAAAAAGCACTGCCATACAGTTTGGATAGAAGTTCAGTATCATCATTTAATGAATATCAATTGACTGACGTAAGTTGACTCAATTTTGATAAAACTGGGAAAGTAAACTTGTGGATTTTGCATTTCTGAATTCAGCAGGTAACTCTTTATGAATTCACTCAATTGTAAGAGATTTCGGACGATGGCTTTACTAGATAATGAGAGTAGCAACTTTTAAAAGAAGGAAATTAGAAGAGAAAAATAAGTTTAAAGCGCATGTATGGAACTTCATGAATAATAATTATAATTATTAGTTGATTTATGAAATAAGATCATATTTATCTTTTTTCAAAATATTGGTTTATTTCTATTTGGATAATTACTGATAATACAATCTCAATGAGACTGTTTAACGTTTTTACTTTTAACCTATTGGTCGCTCAAGCAAGTTCCAGTTGTCTGCTGCCAGGCGCTCACTAGTGTAGCGGAATGTGATGTCCACCTAAATGTGCGTGCACCTGCAAACGGAAGAAGAACTTTGAATAATTCTAGCACACTGGAGTATTGGAAGAGGGTGCACTGGAGAGAATTAAGACCTTAGAGTGCAGCAACTTGAGAAAGAAGGGGAGAACCAGAGATAGAATACAAAATCATCAGCTCGTTCAAAAAGAAGGAAGAGAAAAAACTTAAAATAAGGTCAGGCCTGGGTTACAAGATAGAAGTGAAACCCAGGCCAGACAGACTAGACAGGTGAACTTATCACCAACAATCCATACAAATGGTGAGACATTTAGTATAAATCATGCCAAGAGTGGAGTTTCTTTTGGTGCAAACATATATGGAATCTACGGTAACACAATGACAACGAAGGTTATCTAGTCAATAGCAGTGTTTACTTCGGTGCCAGTCTGTATGGAATCTATGGTAATACAACGACGCCTACGATGTTCGTCACATTGATAGTGATGTTAACTTTGGATCAAGACCATATGGGGTATATAGTAACACAATGGCGTATGGATATCCCCAGGAGAAGGACCTGTATGGGGTATATGATAGATACGTAGTACAATGACACGTTCGACGTTCATCACATTGATAGTGATGTGTACTTTGGAGCCCGACTATATGGGGTTTATAGTAACACAGTGGCATATGGACATCCTCAGGGGAGAGACGATATGGAGTGCATTCTTCATTTTTGTCATGGTGAACATCTGGACCGTTGTAATGTTTCCTTCGGTTCATTATAATTTGATCTGAGACGCTTTCGGCTAAAGATCATTGAGTAACATCCTTCCATTATTTAACCGATGTTAAAAATGTTGTTGATTAAGTATAGCACATACTATCACGCATTATATGACATGTTATTAGGATATTGAATGAATGCTCCGTAAAAACTATCTAGGATAGGGGAATGGCAAGCCAGGCTCATGATAGAATAATGTTACACGGATGCAAAAGTTGAAACTGAGATGTGAGCAACTATAAAAACGAATGGGGAAAGCTTAGAAATACCAATTCAGGAATGGACGTATATAACTCATAAGAGGTGATAAGGAATTAGCTGCAAATTATGCCAGATGATCCATATTTTACTTCACGACTTCTTCCCAAATCACCATTCAATGGGTTCTTTCCATTCAATAAATCTCGGCGACGTATATACGCGGCCATCTTGTGATTGCCAAAAATGGATACATGACAACATACCACGCAAACACATCGTTGAGGCCATGTTAAATAATGGCGATGTTCATTGGAATAAAGTATCAACATTTTATATGAATCAGTGCATAGCATTGTGGGCTATATCTATGATTACCTCTATACATGTGCATTTTTAATTTTAAATCAAAGAAGAGTTTTTGTTTCAAATGAGCAATTTTGCATTTATCTTATGACTCACACTGTACTACAAGTACATGTAATTATTTCATTTGTAACATTTTTTCTATTTATTTTTAATTGCATTGTCGTAGTTTTATTTTGCAAAAAAGATATTATATAGAAGGGGGTGCCTTACAACATCGGCCATAGGGATCCGGAGAAGCGTCGCCCTACGACGGAGATCAAGGAATGCGCGAGATGTATGCTGTCAATGCTCCTTTGATTCTGGAGAATCACCGCTCAAGCCCCATTTGTTCGATTTTCAACTATCAACTAAATCTAGGACTATATGTATGAACGATAAGTTGCAGTTTCGACGAGCCAAATCTTTGGTTTTCTATCTATCCATAGTTTAATCTATAAAAACCAAGAAGTGCAGTGTATGCATTAAGGGGGTGTCAAGTTCATGTTGTCACCATTTTCTCTGAAAAATCCTCAATGAAACAAAATAGTCGATACCTTTTTTCATTGTTAAGTAACTTGCAGAAAACGAGGCTCCACGTACAGGAAATTCACCCGATTACAGTGTCAGTGTGATGTGCCTTGTGTGTGTACCAGATATTACCGAGTCGGAAAAGTGAGTTAAGAGTAAAACAATCTATTTTGTTTTGGAAACGACATCTTTAACGCACAATCCAAGTTTTATGCTATAACATGATATCTTGCTTTTATGTTTGTTTTTATGTTCTTATTTGTTGTTTAGTGTCATTGGCAGCAACAACAATGCTCTGGCAGTTATCTGTAAATATAGCCTATTCCTCGGACCGACATTGCTTCAAGAGTTCAAATATTTACCTTGCTGCTTCATTTTATCCAGTGTTTCTTTTTACGTTTGGACGATAGGGATCCGGCCCCATGGGAGGAGGAAATAACACCGGGAAAAGGTGTAAAGGGAATTTTCACTTATTGTTAATTTGAGTTAGTTGAGTTTTGTTTATTTATATTATTTTAAGCATGGGAAGTCAAAACAAACAACAATTGTATTTGAAACCATTCTGCATTCGTTTATCAACAAAATTTAGTTAATTACTGTGAAAAGAATTGAGTAAGACTTCAAGGGGAAAATTTGAAAAACAAAAAAATAGATTACGGAGACGGAAAATTGACATAATTCGTGTTGTATTGTAGCGAAAAGGACGATTTAAACGGTTCGGTAGATTTCTATAGGAATTACAGCCAGTATGTACATTACATGAATTTGGTGATTTGACTACGGAACTTTGGTTAGGTGGGTTTGCCAAGACGAATCGCTTTAACATTTGTTGATCTTCTATGTTGTATTGTATCGAAAGAACAGATAAAATGGTTCTGTAGATTTGTACAGGAATTACACCCAATATGTACATTGTGACAGTGACGTTTTAATAAATGTGTACAACGTGAGGAATCATAACTACTGTCTGGAAAAGAAAAGTGAATACTAGCTTACTCGTAGTATTGAAAAACAAAGAAATTTGTAAACATGCCAGCAACATTGTTTGGACGCACCGTATGCCCAAAATGTGCAGAGAAATCAAGATGGCGGACAATGCAGACGCGCGTAAAGAAAGCACGTTTTGTTTTCAACCAAATCTTTTTGTGCAATATATATACTTCGGCAACTAGCTATCTATCTCAGAAACTGACAAATTATTATGCTCGTTTGAATACCAGCTGTCTATCATGGATTAATAAAAGAAGATGATGTTAACATATCACAACAAGTTTATTCTCTTTTTGCTGTTTCGCTATGAGTTGCGCTAAAATGGTTATTAAGTTGATTACTCGGGCTAAAAGTATGGTGAAGGTTTTACATCGAGAAAATAAACGTGAACTGATGTAACACGTTTTCTTGACGTACGTTCTGTAGTTCCAACTTTTAACGTGACATTTGTACATTTAGATCATACATTATTATATAAGACAAAGTTGTATTACGTGATCTTCATTCACACTGCCTGGAAATCGTATAACGGGACATTTCACTTATTGTTCATTTAAGTTAGTTTGATTGTTTATTTATATATGTATTATTTTAAGCATTGGAGGTCAAAACAAGCTATTTGAAACCATTCTGCATTAATTTGAAGAAAAAAAAATAGATTTCAGAGAGGGGAAAGGCACCTAATACCTCTTTATATACATAACCTTTGTGTTGTATTATAGGGTAAAACAAATAAAATGGTTCGGTAGACTTCTACAAGAATTTCAACCAGTATATGAATGGGTTTGGTGAAGTTTATTTAATAATAATAATATTTTAATAAAAGAGGTGACTGATAGGACAGAACTTTACTTAATTAGCAAACGTGTATCACTGTCTAGCCTACGGTGTTCTAAATAAACATTTTTGAAACAACCTATTATCTTTGCGATATGAATCATTGTATGTAGTGTTCCATATTTTTGATACACTCTGTAAATGAGATTATTTACATATCTCTAACCATCATTATTTATCTGTTGTCTGTTTCAGAAAAAATATAATGGCTACAGATGAAAAAATCTCTATTTTTCGTACAAAACATACCTCATTAGCAGCTTTCTTACCGCCTAAACTTCGTGAAGTGTCCCAAAAAAGTTATAGGGAACAAAGTAAACTTTTGCAGTCATTTTTAAAAGTAAAAATCCATGCAAAACTTGCGCTCAACAAGATGTCAAAGTAATAAAATAATATTAAAGAAAATCTGATAGAACACGTACTTCTTAATTTCATTTATTGTTATACTCCATATACAATTGTTTGAATCCACTAAGTTTGACATGAGTAAAACATCCCCATTGTCTTATCAGTAATTTTATTAGGCTCTGTTGTTACTTTTAATCGCATGTAGCCTATTAGTTATTGACGGTTATTCTCAATATCATGATCAATAAACATGATTTATTCGTTTTTCAACTTCAGATTAAAAGTATGATGGCGCCAGAAGAAAAAACACAATTTACTTTCACTACAAAAATGTACAAAAAGGAGTATTCATACCGCCTAAACTTCGGGAGGTATACAGGAGACCATACAAGGAGCATAGCAAACTATTTAAATCATTTCTGAAAGTTAAAGTTAATGCAAAGGTAACAGTAAACGAATTGTCGATAACAAGACATTTGTTTACGTTTGAGAAACGGTTTAAAACAGCTACTATTCTTAACAAATTGTGACGGTTCACGACGTTCTAGTCATTGGGAAGAGTACCTGAAAACACATCCGTGGAAGATATACAGACGGTGATAACTTACTCCGATCTACTGGATGTTGAAAATAATTGTGTCAGATTTCAAGGGGGGATTTAGCAAAAAAAAATATAACAGAGACGGAAAAGGGACATAATACCTCAATATATACGTATTGTAATGCAGGGAAAAACAGATAAAATGATTCGGTAGACTTTTACACGAATTACAACCAATATGTATGAGTTGCATTGAATATGAAAAAAGGACAGAAAGCTGTAGATTTTTACCAGAATTACAGCCAGTATGTACATGGATTTGATGATTTGAATACGGAATTTCGGTTAGGAAAGTATGTCAAGACGAATCGCTTTAACATTTGTAGGCCTACTATGTTGTATTGTAGCGAAAGGACAGATTAAATTGTTCTGTAGATTTTTACAAGAATTACAGCCAGTATGTACATGGGTTTGGTGATTTGAACACAGAATGTTGGTTAGGTTAGTATGTTAATACGAATCGCTTTAACATGTGTACTATGAAATAGACATACATTGTGAGAGTGAGAGTTTTATTAAATGTATATACCGTGAAGGATTATAACTACTGTCTAAACAAGAACAGTGAATACTAGCTTAGTATTGAAAAAACGAAGAAATTTGTAAAAACACCCGTGCACAGCACTGTGTGATTGCACTGTACGCCCAAAATGTGGGGACAATTCAAGATGGTGGACGACGAAGAAGTGCAAAGAAAGCGGGTGTTGTTTTCGACGAAATCTTTTTGTGCAATAAACTTCGACAAGCTATCTATCCTGCCTTTTATTAATATTTTAGTAGTTACTATTTTATTTTTGTTGTTAGATATTGATTACTTTTTATTTTATTTGTATGTTGATAAGGAAAACACTATGTAACAAAACTCATGAATTAACATCTAGCATATGCATAAGTGACTTGACGATTTTACATGTATATTTACCATTTATAATCTAGGAATATGATTTAAAAGGACTTGACTGCATGTACATACAGGAAATGACATCACAATTGCCATCTACTACGTAATTTTCTTAAATTAAATTTCTGGGTACGCCGGAAAATCCGTTATTCGGTACGACTATTTTGCATTTTTGACGAGTTTCTATCAACCCGAATTGTGAATTGTTCAAACCAAGAAGTGCAGCGTATGCACCAATGGGTGCCACGTTCATGTTGTGACCATTTTCTCTGAAAAATTCTCAATGAAACAAAATAGCTGGTACCATTTTTTCACTGTCAAGTTACTTGCAGAAAACCATGGACCACGTACAGGAAATGACGACATAACATGTCAACGAGTTACGAATTGACTTGATGGCAGCCAATGGAAGCACAGCCAGTGAAATACTCAGTTCATTTGTACTGTCGTTACCAAACTATGTCCTCCATGTTGGAAATACCACATTTTCAAATACTATCTATAGGCAGTAAGTGTATGTATAATATTATAGTGTTGACGCATTGTATTCACCTGTTGTTTATCAACTATTGCTCATTTATGTTTGGGAGACACTTAAAAGAGTTCACCTCATGGAGGCTAGAAACTACAAAAGGAAAGTCAGAAAAATTGTCCTTTTAAAGTGAGGAACATACTATGTAAGTCAATCTCACGAAAGAGTTTATGCATGAGTGAAGATAAGAAATTAAAACAATCCAAAAGACAATTTAGATAGGAAATGTTTTTGGTAACCTTTCACTCCTGAAGTACAGGCATATGACTGGAAACATTCAACTATACTGCTTTGCCTAGGTTAGTTATGAAACCAAGACCGTCTAATTAAACTGACAACATCGAGAGGTCTACCCACTGCAAAAGATAAAAATAGTACTAACAGAACAATTACTTCAGTAGCATGTTCGACGTTCACATAACTTTTGTACACTTAGATTACAGACCTTTTCTCGACTATGGGAAATTTTAACAATGCTATTTATCCATTATTTAACTTGTTCCTTGTCATAATGATCAGGCATTCAGTATGTACAATAGTGATGTGGATTCTAACTCATGGACGTGATGTGTGCAAATGCAAACTTAAATGGAGAGTATCTAATTCTAACTCCTGGACGAGAGTTGTGCAAATGCTAACTTAAACGGACAATACCTCATTTTAACTCCTGGACGAGAGTTGTGCAAATGCAAACTTAAACGGACAATACCTCATTTTAACTCCTGGACGAGAGTTGTGCAAATGCAAATTTAAACGGACACTAACTGACATCGAGTGATGAGGTTTTTATTTAAATATATATTCTTTTATGTTTTTACTATTTTCTTTAGGGACTTCCTTCTCTGTCTAAATTTACATATTCGTCATCTTGTTTGAGTTTTCATAAGAAATTATGCAAAAACACTCTCAGAAGATAAGAAATCAGTTTAACTTTAAAGTCTTTTAAATAGGTGGATGTTTGGGAGACAGTGAGAGAGCTCACAACAAGAAAGACAGGATCTAAAAAAAGGAATTAGGAGTTCAGACAAAGTTTTGCTTATAGTGCAGTATGTATCCATCTTGAAATAGTATTATGATATACTTGTATAGGTTCTACGTTGCATGTTACTGGAATATAATATTTTAACACAGGACTTCTTATATATATTCCACTAGATCTACATACAAGAAATGACGACACACGCATGTGTTACTGCAGCAAATGGAACTAAAGCGTACGAAACATTGAGTACATTTTCGATGTCGATGCCAAACTACATTTTCAATGTAGGAAACACCACCGCACATGCTTAAAGTTGAAAAGACAATACTCCTGTTGGGCAAGGTATGGGATCGAGCCTTCCCGACGTTCTCTGGAAAATTAACAGGGGGTTGTACACTTTTTTATCATCGAAACGCAAAATGCTTGTTTAATTATCCAGATACTTCAAACTTTATGGTAAGGTACGGATGTATTATATCGGGTATGTAGTCTTGTCGTATGTTCCTTCTATTTTTAAATGCAGTGAATTCTAGAAAGTAAAGTGAATGGTTTCTGATATTTGCAACAGTCCTAGAAATGCAAAATCCACAAATTCATGTCCTGATAAATAAAGACTTTCACCGAAAACCAAATAAATATGTCCCCAACCAAAAAATGTTCAGGAATATTATCAATTACCAATAATATATATTTAGGTTAAACTGCATTGGCGTCTTCTAGTCACTGTGGACAACATGGACGTTTTATCAGAGTTTGTCAGAAAGGTACTCAATAATGAATTACATGTAATATTATTTTAATAGTTTATGTATAATGCTACTAAATATTTTGCATTGGAAATATATCATCTATGCTATATCTTCTTAATTGTTATTTTGTTACACTTGTCTAATCCTAGGTAAGATCTAATAATCTTATGACTTTTTATGCTGCTTTTATAGGTACATCATGCTCACATTTAAACCACAGAGGTACATATTATTATGGACACATACTGGCCTGGTGTTGGGCATGGACCAATAATTTATCAGAATGTTCGACAGGTTCAGTATGCCTCACACTTAAACCACAGATGTGTACATATTTTATAGTGCACACATACTGGCCTGGTGCTGAGACTCAGAGCATGTACCAACAATTGGTCAGAATCTTCCAACAGTACCTGAATCTTACTCCTGTCTTATATGCCTCACACTTGAACCACAGAGGTGTAAATTAATGCACACATACTGGCCTGGTGATGAGCATGGACCAATGATTTATAAGAATCTTAAACAAGTACAACATGTCACACACTTGGACCACAGAGGTGTACATACTTTATAGTGCACACATACTGGCCTGGTGCTGAGACTCAGAGCATGTACCAACAATTGGTCAGAATCTTCCAACAGTACCTGATTCTTACTCCTGTCTTATATGCCTCACACTTAAACCACATAGTTGTACAAACAAAATAATATACTGGCCCGGTGTTGAGCATGGACAAATTACCTATTTCATTAGCAAGAAAAATGTCTAAAGTGACTTGCTTTTCTCACTCACTATGAAATTATTATAAACATACATAATGGTAACAAATTTAGTACAAAAAGCACTGTCATACAGTTTGGATAGCAGTTAAGTATCATCATTTATTGAATATCAACTGACTGACGTAATCTGACTCAATTTTGATAAAATTGGGAAAGTAAATTTGTGGATTTTGCATTTCTGAATTCAACTGGTAACCCTTAATGAATTCGCTCTATTGTAATCGATTTCTGACGATAGCTTTACTAGATAATGAGAGTAGCAACTTTTAAAAGATCGAAATTATAAAGAAAAATAAGTTTAAAGCGCATGTATGGAACTTCATGAATAATAATTATTAGTTGTTATAAGAAATAAGATCATATTTATCATTTTTTTAAATATTGGTTTAATGGTATTTGGAAAATTACTGATAATACAATCTCAATGAGACTGTTTAACGTTTTAACTTATAACCTATTGGTCGCTCAAGCAAGTTCCAGTTGTCTGCTGCCAGGGGCTCACTGGTGTAGCGGAATGTGATGTTCGTGCACCTGCAAACGGAAGAAGAATTTTTAAGAATTCTAGCACACTGGAGTATTGGAAGAGAGTACTGGAGAGAAACCAGATCTTAAAGTGCAGCAACTGGACAAAGAAGGGGAGAACCAGAGATAGAATACAAAGTCATCAGCTCGTTCAAAAAGAAGGAAGAGAAAAAAAATCAAATAAGGTCAGGCCTGGGTTACAAGAAAGTGAAACCCAGTCAAGACAGACTAGACAGGTGAACTTATCACCAACAATCCATACAAATGGTGAGACATTTAGAATACATCATGCCAAGAGTGGTGTTTCATTTTGTTCGAACATATATGGAATCTACGGTAACACATTGACAACGAAGATTATCGAGTCAATAGTAGTGTTTACTTCGGCACCAGTCTGTATGGAATCTACGGTAATACAACGACGCCTACGATGTTCGTCACATTGATAGTGATGTTAACTTTGGATCAAGGCCATATGGGGTATATAGTAACACAATGGCGTATGGATATCCTCAGGAGAAGGACCTGTATGGGGTATATGATAGATACGTAGTACAATGACACGTTCGACGTTCATCACATTGATAGTGGTGTGTACTTTGGAGCCCGACTACATGGGGTATATAGTAACACAGTGGCATATGGACATCCTCAGGGGAGAGACGATATGGAGTGCAGTCTTCATTTTTGTCATGGTGAACATCTGGACCGTTGTAATGTTTCCTTCGGTTCATTATTATTTGATCTGAGACGCTTTCCGCTAAAGATCATTGAGTAACATCCTTCTATTATTTAACCGATGTTAAAAATGTTGTTGATTAAGTATAGCACATACTATCACGCATTATGTGACATGTTATTAGGATATTGAATGAATGCTCTGTAAAAACTATCTAGGATAGGGGAATAGCAAGTCAGGCTCATGATAGAATAATGTTACACGGATACAAAAGTTGAAACTGAGATGTGAGCAACTATAAAAACGAATGGGGAAAGCTTAGAAATACCAATTCAGGAATGAACATATATAACTCATAGGAGGTGATAAAGGATCAGCTGCACATTATGCCAGATGATCCATATTTTACTTCACGATTTCTTCCAAAATCACCATTCAATGGCTTGTTTCCATTCAATAAATCTCGGCGACGTATATACGCGGCCATCTTGTGATTGCCACAAATGGATACATGACAACATACCATGCAAACACATCGTTAAGGCCATGTTAAATAATGTCGATGTTCATTGGGATAAATTGTCAACATTGTATATGAATCAGTGCATTGCACTGTGGACTATATCTATGATTATCTCAGGTAATACCTGTGTATATTTAATTTTAAATTGAAGAAGATTTGTTTTTTCAAATGAGCAATTTTGCATTTATCTTATGACTCACACAGTACTGCCTGTACGGGTATTTATTTCATTAAAAACTTTTTTTATTTACTTTTAATTGCATTGTCGTATTATTCTTTTGCAAGAAAGATATTATATAGAAGGGGGTGCCTTGCAGCATCGGCCTTTGGGACCCGGAGAAGCAGCGCCCCTACGACAGAGATAAAGTAATGCGCGAGGCGTATGACGCCTATGCTACTTTGATTCTGGAGAATCTCCGGCTAGGCCCCGTGCGTTCGATTTTCAACTATCCTCTTGATAACGAGGTCAATCTGAACCAGTTAATGGGGTTCGTGGCATATAACAACAACAGGAATTTTGATCAGCCCCTTTACATCTCGAAAAGGGGCGATCTTCAACGTCTTCGCCCGGAAAAGGAGCGTAAACGCATCATTCAAGAGTTGTTGAGGCAAAGACCCGGTACGAAGTGGGTGCCCATACTCGTCACCAATGTACACTTTGCGGTGTACGGAACGTTCTACCCTTTGGGACAAGGAGACCTACCGGACTATTTGATTGAGAAGAAAAGTCTCAACGCCCTAGTAAAAATGCTCGAAACAGTAAGCCGTATGAGGACCACCTCTGTGCATTCCGCTGCCTGATCTCCATCGAGGTCATGCAATCAAATCCCTGATCTTCTGAATGCTGACGTCGATGAACCATCTATGTCTAAATACACCGATTTTCTCAACAACGAAGACGAAGATACACTACGAAGACAGACAGTCCAGTTATGGTATGGATATCGCTCCGCTAAGCGTAAACCTCAATTTTCTTTCATTTTGCAAATGTTGGCAGTTAAAAAATTGACGACGACATTATCATTTTGATGTTTACTTTTCACCTGTTCATTAAAGGAAGTGTGTAACCAGGAGTGATTTTGTTATGATTGATGGACATTCTTAAACGACTGAAAAAACTGAACGAATGAGATCACGTGACCCAAACCATCGGACTTTTAGAGCCATAGTATTCATTGCAAACGTGGAGCCCCAATTTTCACAAAGGTTTTCTACCCAATAGGGTGGGCTAAATTACGGGAGGACATGTGCTTCTTGGTGGATAACGACTAACAAACGTAGAAATAATCCAAGTACGAGTCCAATAGTGACGAAGTCGACATGATTTATCTAGAACTGAGGTCTAATCTTTGTGTGTCGAGAATTTATGCGGTTAAATGATGAGCACGCTGGCGCGAAATTCTGGGCCACACTTCGAGCACTGTTCACATTACATCAGTTTCGCTCGCGTGCAAGCACGCGTCTCTGTTGCGACTATAAAGTAACCAATTTAAAGAGAGAGTATAGGGTCGCGTAGTCCGGGCTGAGGTTGGAATCCGAGAATGTCGCAGACATTAGAACGAACATATGTCAGGTTACTCTCCCCAACTGCGCCGTAATGAAACGAGATCACTCTATTCCAATCAAGGGCGCAGAGAGTGATCTCCCCCGATCCAAAAAAGAGTGTAGGGGTGGGACATTTCAGGTAAAAATGTCATGTCTGGTACGTGGTCTAGGGGTTGAACATTTTCGGTAATTGTGTCATTTCCAGTCACGTGGTCTATGTATAAGGAGAAGGGGTCACCGATGCAATGGAACAGGGAACAGGAAGTAAGGTCTGGAAAATTCTCTATACTATTAATGGCACCTTTAACGTACAATCCAAGTATAATATGCTATATCAAGGTACCTTGCTTTTACGATTGTATTTATGTTCTTATGCCTTGATTTGTGTCACTGGCAGCAAAAACAATACACTAGCAGTTTTTAGGCTGGCGATTTGCGCCAGACTATTACAATCCTAAAAAATGAAAACACTAAGATGAATTTACTCCCGAAACTGAGAACACAGAATCTATACACCCAATGCAAATAGTTCCTCCTCGTTAATCAGTTTGCTAGATAAAAACATTCAACTTTCCTTGTTTCATTTATTCTGTTCGATTGTAATATTGAAATGGAAGGAAATTGTATGAAATTAAAAGAAAAGGTGTTTAAAGGCGTTGATAATTATTACTACGCGTTCGTATACTACGCGTTACGGCGCATAAATGATTTTATTATGTTAAATTATTTAGGACAGTATTCTCCAACGAGATCGTGGTCGAGTGGATGAGCAACTCGCTTAGTAATTTTCTGATGCTAAGGTCCAGCGATCGAATCACGGCGGCTCCAAAATTTTTTTTTGTTGAGTCCAGCACTTACCTCTCTTTCGACTTAGAAAACCACTTGATGTTATATTACTTGAAAAGCTATTGTTCCTTAGCAGTTCGCCAGCCTGTCAGTTCTTTCAGTACTTTGATTATTATATCAAGTCACTATCCGAAGAACGTAGACGAACAAATGGGGAACATGTGAGTGACTATGCATCTGTAAAACAAGCTGGTACCCGTAAATACATCACATCCAAATCGATATCTGAAGATGACGTGATTTGTGACTCAACAAAAACCCACAGTCGCATTTCAACGGACACACAATCCGATCCATCTTACGACAAAGAAGTGTCACTTTCAAAGGAAGAATCTACTGATTGGAACGTCACTCAAACAGCAACTATTATAGATATTGACGAAACAAATAATGGAACTAGTAATGAGATTAGTGAACAAACACGAACTACGCGAGGAGAAGCAATACAGTGGTGACGTTGGTAAGACTGACGAATTTGACTTACCTACCGATCAACCAAATACTATGCTAGGGCAAGCCGAAAATGTTCCAGGTCAACCAGGAATTGAGCTTGTTCTACCAGGTAATGAGCTGGATCAACCAAATACTCCTCTGGATCAACAAACAGTAGGCTCGTTAGAAGAAGACTTTGAAGAAACATTCGACAAGAGACACTCTAACACTGACGAGGAAGAAGTTGTTCAAGAAGAAGTAGAAGAAGTTGTAAAACCGTCAATGACCGGTGAGTATGATAATCACTCAATTGCTATGCATTACTGTACTGACATTTTATGACAGGAGTAAGTTATGTCTGAAAGTTACTGGCCAGTGATGGTGTCCACAAGACTTACACTTTTTACATCTTTATATTTTCTAAGTGTAAAGAATTGCGATTATTAATGGTTTACATAGTGTTGGCACATTAGGCAAATGACTTCTATAAACCTTTATGAATATAAAACATTTCAGTTTACTTATAAGATGTTTATGGATTCACATTTTCGGATTTCTTTCGTAATTAAATTGCTGCAGTTGTTTCATTTTTATTAATTTCTTGCCTATAATTTCATTTTAACGTTTATAAAAATTCTAATTTGATCAAACTTTTCCATTTGTTTCAGTTCAAGTATTTAGTAAAGATGACATTCCTATGATACGGAATGCAGCGGATGAACTGATGTCTAACTTAGAAGTTCCTGACCTATTGGTAACTCCCATTGCTTATAATATGTGTACATACTTCAAGATTGGGAACGGACGCGACTAATGCCGTGAAAGGGTTGCTACGTAAGTTAACGTTCTACATGTATTAGTTAAAATTGAAATTTGATGTTTTTAATTAGTTTCACATCGTTTATATATGTAATGACCAAACATGCAACCGGTATGATATCTTTATTAATATATATGTTAAAGTGCTCCTGTTCTTTTTACTCATCTTATGTTGCAATCGTGATGTTAAAAAACAGTGGTCATTTGCGATTCAGACACAAGTACTGTGCACGATACCTATTGGTCGACTGCGTTTTCATTGGCTGTTGATCACTTCTGTTAGTTTTTAAAGAAATATTCAATATTCTGTTTTTCTAACTTGTTTAATATTTTGGCCGAGGGCTTATTCAGAACTGAAAACATGTACAGGCAACCTTTTAAAAAGCACACTACATGTACTATTTTTGCCAAAATATTAAACAAGTGAGAAAAACAGAGTATTGACTATTTTTCTTACGGATAAATCATGAAGACTACCTTTAAACAAATGGTTTCAAGTAAATATGAATGAACTTTACATATATCACTGTTCCTGTTTCATGTTACAGATCCAAAGTCGACTGGGTTGTTAATATTGCACCACCAAGAGAAGCATGCCCTACCCGTCAACAGAAGTGATCGTATTCTGGTGGATCCACAATTTGATAATATCGGTGGAATATTTGACTTTGCTTACAGGATGGATAGCGGGCTGTATTCATGCGACATGAATACATCGTGTCTAGAAGAACTTGACAAGTTTATCCGTAGATGTCAGAATAGTACAGATTAGAAGAACTTGACAACTATTTAAGTTATCCATCTCGCGTACTAATTATCCAATATTGATCTTATCTAATTGGACAATAAGGATTTAGAATCATATCGCATGTTACTAACCATACGTTTACTATGGTTTGATCTGATTGGTTGTCCTTATCCTAAAGCCAAATAAGAACAATATTGTATACTATCCATGGTCCCGATCTCACACACCATTTTAATTTGAGCTAAAGCTTATTTCAAAAATTGCCATGAATAAGCGCCTTTTATTAATTTCTGAGAGACTTGAGTCAAAATTGGTCTTATCAAACAAACACATTGATCTGAATTGATTAAAGCAAACTGTCAAGAGCTCGAACTTCATGTTTGATTTACCCCTAGTTAAGACTCTCATTTGAACGAAATACTAATTTGAGCTTGCCAGTATATGCTATGTGAGATCCCGGCCTGTTGGTTTGGTCGGACTAACCACTGGTACGTGAGGACAATTAGTTATATAGTAAACCAAAGAAATTATACTATTTATATTCGGGGCCCAATTTACTGAAGAAATGAGGTCTGACCAAAAGCTTATTGGGACCAATTCTCGTAATGAGAGTTTGCTGTATGTTTTGTTAGCTTAAACACGCGCATGTATACATGTACTGTTTGCTTATATAGATAGATCTGCTTTTATGTGTTCTAAAAACTGTATCTAATATACTCTAATATACATTAATTTATCTACGTGCATACAATGTAGCTAGTATCAGGTAATGCAGTTACTCGACTTTATTCTTCTGAAATATTACTTAAGAATTCTCATTTTGTGAATAAAACTGGTTTGTTAAACTGTCACTGCTGTATACATGTATGTGCACTAAGGTCGTTCAAAGACCTATAAAATTAAGGAGTTTTCAAAATCGCATTATTATTTATTTGAAACAGAAAGGAAACAACTGTTTCTTTCTATAAGTTAGATATACAATGCTCATTTTAAGACATGCCATTGGTTGCAATCAAAATTGTGCAATAATTGCCATCCATGGCAACATCAGATTGACCTACACATGGTAAAACTTACAATATTTGCATAAAAACATTATTTAGACAATTTACTGAACTTAAAATTAGTTATAGATAGTTCCTGATTTATGTTTTAAACCAATTTATTGGCAGCACTTGTAAGTTCAACGAGAGTGCATATGTGCTGTACTAACTTGAGCTGCGAATTGTACCTTTAGTGCAAGACACCATTCCTGCAAAAATGTTGTGTCGGAAAAAATCA
Source organism: Spisula subtruncata (assembly GCA_963678985.1). Classification (NCBI taxonomy): domain Eukaryota; kingdom Metazoa; phylum Mollusca; class Bivalvia; order Venerida; family Mactridae; genus Spisula; species Spisula subtruncata. The sequence continues at coordinate 51,171,770 of OY787664.1, read as the reverse complement.
CTAAGGACATTTACAAGAAACGGTGTTATGCATTGTTGTGGTGTTCCCTGTAGTCGACATAGATTTTTTTTCAAAATAAACAAAATGATTAAATTGTAATTTCTTTAATATTTTGGCCCTAGTGTGGCATACTTCTAGATGTCACCCTAAAATTGGTATGAATTTTGTATTTTGACTCACAAAATGTTTTTATTTTAGGCATGCCATCAGACTGTCAAAATGTTCAAGGTGGAAAGTGTGTAAACCTGCTATACAGCATGTACATCTTTGTAAAAGGGCATCTTTTCTTTAATTTGCCTAGAGATAGAGCAAATACCCACGTAGTTACTACCCTACCATTCTTTATTTTAGGCTTTTCATGAATCCCAAACCGAGTAGTATATGCTACTCCGTAGCTCAGTGGTTAGTGCGCTTGTCGTCTAATCTGGCGACCCAGGTTCAAATCCGGGTCGAGGTACATATATATGCCTGTCATGTTTCAGTAGAAATAAAGCAAATAAAGGCTATGCTCGGCACTGTTGGATCTATCAAATAACCATTCTCGTTCAACCAGCGCATTTTTCATCTGTAGTCTAGGGACTTGACTAGCCACTGATTTAGTAATGTACAAATGAAACAAATTTCTACATTCAGATGTTTGCAATAATGCAAATTTTTTATTCTCAATACTTTCTTGGAAAACTGTTATAACGTATATTATTAATATATTATGTTATTGGTCAAAACTGATAAGTCTACGGTGTACACATCATATGAATTCAAAGTATTTACTCACCAAATTAGAATAGTATACATCGAAAATACATTTAAGTTCCATTTTATTTGTAATAAAGGGCATTGTCACCGAAGGACTGTACCGATAGTTATGTTGTATTAACAACCAGTATTGTTTGTATTATTTTTGTATATGGTATTTGAGATCACCACATACAACAAATCATGACTATCACTAATGCTTTAATAAAATGTTTTATACATACTTGGTTTCGTATAGAATTCTATAAAATTGTACATATGGAAATAGTTTTGGGCACGGTATACATTCACGTGTTAATGCATGCATTTGTTTAGGTATGATATTATATGTCTTAGATCTAATTAATGTAAACTTACTGTTGGATTTTATGTAATATATTAATATACACGTAATAAAGTACGAGAATCTATAAAGTCTTGTTTTAATTGTAACGTTATATTACGACAAGTGCGACGAAGTCTTAGTTTATCCGATTTTTCTAATTATATAGAACCACGGTTATTTTAAAAAAAAGTTCAATGGCAATATGCAAAAATGTCTTAATTTCAAGGAGGGTATGGTTACATTTATATTTGTATCTACTTCATAATAAGACCAAACATCATTTTTACACTTTTGATTGAACAAATAAGCATTATCATTATATTTAATTGAACACACTCTTGTTTTTATTGTTTCAACTGTTGGAGAGTTATTTTATTTATCATGCAGTTGCCACCATTTGTTTTTCCAGTACGTTTTTACGCAAGGTGTACAGAAATAAAAAAAAAAGTAATTACTCTCTTATATGACAGTAAAGGTGTTTTAAAAAATCATACAGTTGTCTTAATGGGTATACAATAGAATTAAAATGTTTAAAATGCAGTCCTCAAAACTTTTTAAAAAAGTTGTTATTACCGAATATCATTAAGATACATGCTTCAAGATATACATGTTATTTAAGACTGGTTAAATAATCCGACTGTTATAACGGGGTAAATGCGTTGCCTCGCCAGGTACGATATTTACTGACCAGGTATCATCCCGTACCATGTAACTGATAATACTGGAGCTTTTAACTCAACTTGATTGCTGAGGCAAACAGTAGTTGCTTAACGCTGGATTTTGTAACTAGCTAATGTTTTACCGAAAATGATGAAAAACACTAAATGCGCTTGGGACTTTTTTTGATGAAACGGACGCGGAATACAGCCAAGTATGAATCTGGATAGCATTTATAGCATGCAAACCATTCTAAGGGGTCAAATATCCCTGTAGACTAATTTGAGTCACTACCGTCGTCGTTAGTATTGACCTGTCTCTACGTTAGCACTGATATGTTGCGAACTGCCATTCGAAAATCGGAACTGACAGCTTCTTTAGCAGTTTTTAGGCTGGCGATTTGCGCCAGACTATTACAATCCTAAAAAATGAAATCCACTAAGATGAATTTACTCCCGAAACTGACAACACAGAATCTATACACCCAATGCAAATAGTTCCTCCTCGTTAATCAGTTTTGCAAGATAAGAACATTCAACTTTCCTTGTTTCATTTATTCTGTTCGATTGTAATATTGAAATGGAAGGAAATTGTATGAAATTAAAAGAAAAGGTGTTTAAAGGCGTTGATAATTATTACTACGCGTTCGTATACTACGCGTTACGAACGCGATATAGCGCGCGCATAAATGATTTTATTATGTTAAATTATTTAGGTCAGTATTCTCCAACGAGATCGTGGTCGAGTGGATGAGCAACTCGCTTAGTAATTTTCTGATGCTAAGGTCCAGCGATCGAATCACGGCGGCTCCAAAAAAAAAATTTTTTTTTTTTTGTTGAGGACAGCACTTACCTATCTTTCGACTTAGAAAACCACTTGATGTTATATTACTTGAAAAGCTATTGTTCCTTAGCAGTTCGCCAGCTTGTCGGTACTTTCAGTACTTTGATTATAACTTAAGAGTATTCGTCGGACGCACAGTCAGTGAAATACTCAGTTCATTTGCCCCGTCATTACCCAACTATGTCCTCCATGTTGGAAACACCAACTCTTCAAATACTATAGGCAGTAAGTGTATATAATACTTATATTACTATATATAGTAACAAATTTGCCTTCGAAAAATAGCATTATCGGCCTTTCAAAAGTATTATCAGCTTTTTGCCCCGCCGCCACGCGCCCACCGGGGCGATTATCACTGATAATGGCCCTCGGAAAACGTTCACGCGCAACGTCACGTCATTTGCGTCGGCCGCTGAGCGTAGGCATATTTCTACCAGAATCACTTGCAAACACGGTTGATGGCTTCGGAGAAGCAGAATAGCACATTTAAAATATATTTTGTTTCAACCTTCGATGAAATATATATGACCTGTATAGTAGACGTTTATTTAATGATCAAAACAATGAGTTTCCTAGACGAGATCAATATTTTTATATTCTTCCGAAAATGTGAAAAACACATTTTTTCAGAATTTTGCATTAAACTAAACATCAGCGTGTAGCAAATTATCTAATTAAGAAAAATGAATACCCACATGATAGGTTTCCGTTCAATAATAAAAAAGTTACGAACATTTTAGTGTTAGATCTACAGCTCTTGTAGATGTGCATTGCGCGCCTAGATAATTAACAATAATTCTCTACAATAGCAAATGATCTACCACTTACTGAACAAGTTACGTTTTTTAACTGTGTTGTTTTAATGAAACAGCTGCAACATAAATATTTATTTAAAGCCCTCGGGCAATTATCAGCCTACCGGGGCGATTATCACTCAAAGGCACTGCTCAGCCATGTATTATTCTATAAGTATAATATTATAGTGTTGACGCATTGTATTCACCTGCTGTTTATCAACTATTGCTCATTTATGTTTGGGAGACACTTAAAAGAGTTCACCTCATGGAGGCTAGAAACTACAAAAGGAAAGTCAGAAAAATTATCCTTACAAGTGAAGAACATACTATGTATGTCAATCTCACGAAAGAGTTTATGCATTAGTGAAGATAAGAAATTAAAACAATCCAAAAAACAATCCAAAAAACAATTTAGATAGGAACAAATTTTTTGGGGGGTAATCTTTCACTCCTGAAGTACAGGCATATGACCGAAAACATTCAACTATACTGATTTGCCTAGATTAGTACTGAAACCAAGACCGTCTAATTTAATTGATAACATCAAGGTCTACCAACTGCAAAACATAAAAATAATACTAACAGAACCATAACTTTAGAAGCAAGTTCGACTTTCACAAAACTTTTGTACACTTATATTACTGACCTTTTCTCAACAATGAGAATTTCTAACAATGCTTTTTATCTTTTATTTCAATAGGTGGCAGCGATCAGCTTGGTCCCTACCATAATGATCAGGCATTCAGCGCATACAATAATGATGTTGATTCAAACGCTGGACGAGAGCTGTGCAAATGCAAACTTAAATGGAGAGTATGAAATTCTAACTCCTGGACGATAGTTGTGCCAATGCAAACTTAAATGGAGAGTATCTGATTCTAACTCCTGGACGTGAGTTGTAAAAATGCAAACTTAAATGGAGAGTATCTGACATCGAGTGATGAGGTTTTTATTTAAATATTATTTCATGTTGGTTTTCTATTTCGTTTCCAGGACATACAAAAACTACTTTGTCTGTGCAAGAAACGTAACTTATGATGTGGATTCTAACACCTGGACGAGAGTTGTGCAAATGCAAACTTAAACGGACAATACCTCATTTTAACTCCTGGACGAGAGTTGTGCAAATGCAAACTTAAACGGACAATACCTCATTTTAACTCCTGGACGAGAGTTGTGCAAATGCAAATTTAAACGGACACTATCTGACATCGAGTGATGAGGTTTTTATTTAAATATATATTCTTTTATGTTTTTTACTATTTTCTTTAGGGACTTCCTTCTCTGTCTAAATTTACATATTCGTCATCTTGTTTGAGTTTCCATACAGAAATTATGCAAAAACATTGTCAGAAGATAAGAAATCAGTTAAATCAGGATATACTATGTTCTTTAATCTTCTAACTTTAAAGTCTTTTAAAAAGATGGATGTTTGGGGGGACAGTGAAAGAGCTCACATAAAGGAAGCTAGGAAATAAAAACAAGAGTTAGGAGCTCAGACAAAGTTCTGTTTATAGTGCAGCCTGTGTCCATCTTCAACTAGAATTATCATATACATGTACTAGTATAGACTCTACTATGCATGTTACTTCTTATATATATATTTCACTTGATCTACATACAAGAAATGACATCACACGCGTATTAACGTGATACTGCAGCAAATGGAACTAAGGCGTACGAAACATTGAGTTCATTTTCGATGTCGATACCAAACTACACTCTTCATGTAGGAAAAATCACCGCACAAGCTTAAAGTTGAAAAGATAATACTCCTGCTGGGCAAGGATAGATGGTCGAGCACTAAAGAAGCTCTGGAAAATTATCAGGGGGTTGTACACTTGTTTTTCGTCGAAACGCAACATGTTTGTTTAATTACTCAGGTACTTCAAACTTTAGGGTAAGGTACGGAACCGTTATATCGGTTATGTAGTTTATTGGACCATTTCGTCTCATATGTTCCTTCCATTTAAATGCAGTGAATTCTAGACAGTAAAGTGAATGGTTTCTGATATTTGCAACAGTCATTTACCATGCTTTCATAGAAATGCAAAATCCACAAATTCATGTCCTCATAAAAAAACATTCACCACAAACCAAGATAGTGTGTCCCCAACCAAAAAATGTTCAGGAATATTATCAATTAGCAATAATTTCTATTTAGTTTAAACTGCATTGGCATCTTCTAGTCACTGTGGACAACATGGACGTTTTATCAGAGTTTTTAACAAAGTCACTCAATAATGAATTAATATTATTTTTATGTAAAAGTTTAATATAATACTACTAAAAATTTGGCATTTGAAATATATCATCTATGCTTTATATTCTCAATTGTTATTTTGCTACCCTTGTCTGATGCTAGGTAAAATTTAATAGTCTATCTTAAGACTCTTCATGCTGCTTTTATAGGTAAATCATGTTCACACTTAAACCACAGAGGTGTACATATTTTTATGGACACATACTGGCCTGGTGTTGAGCATGGGCCAATAATTTATCAGAATGTTTGACAGGTTCAGTATGCCTCACACTTAAACCACAGAGGTGTAAATTAATGCACACATACTGGCCTGGTGATGAGCATGGACCATTGATTTATAAGAATCTTTAACAAGTCCAATATGTCACACACTTGGACCACAGAGGTGTACATACTTTATAGTGCACACATACTGGCCTGGTGCTGAGACTCAGAGCATGTACCAACAATTGGTCAGAATCTTCCAACAGTACCTGATTCTTACTCATGTCTTATATGCCTCACACTTAAACCACATAGTTGTACAAACAAAATAATATACTGGCCCGGTGTTGAGCATGGACAAATTACCTATTTCATCAGCAAGAAAAATGTCTAAAGTGACTTGCTTTTCTCACTCACTATGAAATTATTATAAACATACATAATGGTAACAAATTTAGTACAAAAAGCACTGTCATACAGTTTGGATAGCAGTTAAGTATCAATATTTATTGAATATCAACTGACTGACGTAATCTGACTCAATTTTGATAAAACTGGGAAAGTAAATTTGTGGATATTGCATTTCTGAATTCAACTGGTAACCCTTAATGAATTCGCTCTATTGTAATCGATTTCTGACGATGGCTTTACTAGATAATGAGAGAAGCAACTTTTAAAAGATGGAAATTATAGAGAAAAATAAGTTTAAAGCGCATGTCTGGAACTTCATGAATAATAATTTTTAGTTGTTTTATGAAATAAGATCATATTTATCATTTTGTTCAATATTGGTTTATTTCTATTTGGAAAATTACTGATAATACACTCTCAATGAGACTGTTTAACGTTTTAACTTTTAACCTATTGGTCGTTCAAGCAAGTTCCAGTTGTCTGCTGCCAGGGGCTCACTCGTGTAGCGGAATGTGATGTTCACCTAAATGTGCGTGCACCTGCAAACGGAAGTAGAACTTTGAATAATTCTAGCACACTGGAGTATTGGAAGAGGTTGCACTGGAGAAAAACAAGATCTTAGAGTGCAGCAATTGGAGAAAGAATGGGAGAACCAGAGATAGAATACAAAATCATCAGCTCGTTCAAAAAGAAGGAAGAGACAAAAACTTCAAATAAGGTCAGGCCTGGGTTACAAGATAAAAGTGACAGCCAGGTCAGCAGACTAGATAGGTGAACCTATCACCAACAATCCATACAAATGGTGAGACATTTAGTATAAATCATGCCAAGAGTGGAGTTTCTTTTGGTGCAAACATATATGGAATCTACGGCAACACATTGACAACGAAGATTATCGAGTCAATAGTAGTGTTTACTTCGGCGCCAGTCTGTATGGAATCTACGGTAATACAACGACGCCTACGATGTTCGTCACATTGATAGTGATGTTAACTTTGGATCAAGACCATATGGGGTATATAGTAACACAATGGCGTATGGATATCCTCAGGAGAAGGACCTGTATGGGGTATATGATAGATACGTAGAACAATGACACGTTCGACGTTCATCACATTGATAGTGGTGTGTACTTTGGAGCCCGACTATATGGGGTATATAGTAACACAGTGGCATATGGACATCCTCAGGGGACAGACGATATGGAGTGCATTCTTCATTTTTGTCATGGTGAACATCTCGACCGTTGTAATGTTTCCTTCGGTTCATTATAATTTGATCTCAGACCCTTTCGGCTAAAGATCATTGAATAACATCCTTTCATTTTTAAACGATGTTAAAAATGTTGTTGATTAAGTATAGCACATACTATTACACATTATGTGACATGTCATTAGAATATTGAATGAATGCTCCGTAAAAACTATCTAGGATAGGAACATGACAAGCCAGACTCATGATAGAATAATGTTACACGGATACAGGATACAAAAGTTGAAACTGAGATGTGAGCAGCTATAAAAACAAATGGGGCAGCTTAGAAAGACCATTTTGAGAGAAATTTACGAATGAGCAAAATACTCCTGCTTAATATTATGTCATCAGTAAAGAATAACATTGACTTGCATGGTTTTAAGGATTATTAAATTTCGGTTAATATACAGGGATGCGTCAAGGCTTGGAGAATCGGAGACATAGCTAAAGTTGGAACAAACATTGGTTTGAAATAGCAACAAAAATGTTCAAAACAAATTTGTTGGAGAAAAGGAGCCACTGCAAAGTATGCCAGATGATCCATATTTTACTTCACGATTTATTCCCAAATCACCATTCAATGGGTTGTTTCCATTCAGCAAATCTCGGCAACGTAAACACATGTTCATCCTGTGAACATGTGTGTAGGAAAACACAACGCTTTGCGACCATGAGGGATAATGGAGAAGTTAAATTGGGATAAATTGTCAACATTGTATATGAATCAGTGTAATGTACTGTGTATTGTAGCTATTATTTGATTTTAAAATAATGAAGAGATTATTTTAACAGAGCAATTTTGCATTTATCTTATTACTCATACTGTACTATTTACTTCATTTTTTTACAACTACATGTATTTACTTTGTTTTTGTCTTCTTCTCATTTTAATTGTATAGTCGCAATTTTGTATTGCAGAAAAGGAAATGGTATCGGTCACCAAATTGTAGAAGCTGTGACGCGAAACAGATTCAGAGGGACATCTGTGAGCTTCAAGCTCCAAGAGGAAATTTTCTTGAAAAGGGTGATGAATAAATTGGCGGATGTTTTGAGTCTTATAGACATAGCAAAATGCCAACAAGCAGAACTGTTATTTACGAGGACATATGTTCTTCCAAGGAAGAGAAAAGCGTTGGAAAAAGGACAGAAAGGTGGTTTTCTGAAGAAACAGCAAAAACCTGCTTTACAACCAAGTAATATGTTTGTTAAAAAATATAGGAAAATAATAATAATGCGGTTTGAAAGTGTTTTTCCGTATAGTCTCGCTTCGACAATGTAATCCGAATAGGATATTGAATGCTGAAAACGCATGATCATCTTGTGATTGCCACAAATGAAAGTATGAAAACATACTGTGTAAACATATCGTTGCGGCCATGAAGGATAATGGAGAAGGTCAATGCAAACCAGCTGTACATCGAAGTAATATGTTTGTTAGAACATTTATAGGATTATAATTTAATATAATTATTAATATTTATTATTTATATATGAATGTTTGATACTAATTTAGATTTAAAAATGTTTAATTCAGTATAATATAGCGTCGACAATGTGTACATGTAGCCAAGATGACATGAAATGCTGAAAAATGAGAGAACAAAAAGTTAAAGAGTGATATAAGGAATCTAACTAAACTATTTATTATTATACTCTTTCATTGCGCTATTTTGGTTCATATATTTACAGATATGTGTAAAGACTTAGAGAGTAGAAGATCCAACGATAGAAGCTGGAACAAACAACAGGTTAGAGTCGTAACACAAGCTATTCAAAACAAACAAACGTTTTGGAGAAAAGGAGCACATATAAATTATCACAGATGGTCCACATCATGTCCAACAGACACATAGAAAAGAACCAGTTGGTGTCGGGCAAATTCCGCCAATACAGACAAACTTTATCATATATTGTTAGCATACAATTAGACATCAATTATCAAAATTACGTGTGTCATGGTTATTATATACTTAGATAGTTATAAATTTAAAACAAAGATGTGTCATTAAAATGAACAAATTTGCATAATCTTATTACTGATTCTAGTACTAGTAATCTGAACTAGTACTTATTATTTACAAAAAATGTACATCATTTATATCCTTGTTGTATTAATCTTTAATAACATAGTCGTAGTTAGTTTCATTTTGCAGAAAAAGAAATGATGCCGGTCACCAAAGTGGCTGATGATTTTAGTTTAATAGATGAAATAAAAGCCAAACCACCAGGATTTTTGCATACAAGGAAATATGTTATTTCAAAGAAGAGAAAAACGTTGACAAAATACTGAAAACGATCTGGGGTTAAGGCAGGTTTTCTGAGGAAACAGCGAAAACCAGATGTTCTACCAAGAAATATATTTGTTAGAAAATACGATTATAAATTATACATGTTTTTGTATATTGACATAGCACCGGAAGAGCTATTGTGGCATGTGATATATATATTCTTGGTGCACATAATTCCAGTTTTAAACACAACGGTTCTACGTAAAATATTGAGATGTGTTGCCCAGTACAAACACATTCAAAACTTTTAGAGGCTGGAATTTCAAAATGCTGTGATATATGGTTAATCATATTCAAGAATGCACAAGCGATTGTATTGTGGGTGAAAATGTCTTACCGGTGAAGTATACAGTGAGTTGGACTCATTTTCCTACATAAAAATGGATGACGTATTGAAACATATAGAGGCAGTTTTACAATGAATGTATTTTTTAGTTTGTTGTAAGGAGGAAAAGATCCGTTACTTGATTCAGTCAAGTTGATTGTTATTCGAAAAAGTTTACCCCTTGTACACGACTTTGTGAAAGTATTCCCACTTTGCTATCTACAACAAAAAGATGATGAACTACGCTCTTCAATATCTTAATGCAGCACCAGCAAGTGTATGTGGGTCCCAACAATGCCATTGGCTATCATGGTAATCGGCAAACACGAGGAAATACGATAGGTACCCCCACTGCCATAGTTACCACAAGACACTGGAACCAACGGCTCACTCGATAAATTCCTCCGCCTTACCAGATAAACTTACTCATCCACGGCACTAACATATTATTCTCTGTGCATCAGACAAAGAAAAAATATTTTTGTTATCAATCGGCGCCAACAGGACAAAACATTAGTTACATACCTATGATGCACTCAAGTTTACAAAATATGTTTATCCTGATTTAGAAATATATCATCGTAATTTCTGGATGCATACCAAATGAGTTTGAAAGTTACTGATCAAAATGACCCTAACTATACAACTTCATTTTATTTAAATTTAAAGGGTCGTGTACTAGTTAGCGAGATATAACTCCTTCAATGCAATGCCACACAAGTCTATTTACCCAGTATTGACATGGGTATCTTTACGTGAGGTGCATCAATCATAATAATGTTTGAAGCTTTCCCAATATTTGATTGCGTCCTTCCAGACACTCGCAGAATTTCATGCTGAAAACATAGACTGGTTTAATAGGACGTGACCTAGTCAATACCTGCACAGATGGTTTTAATAAACCCTGACAGCTGGCGATTTCAGTTTTCTTCAGTCGAGATAAAATTTAACAAAAACAGCGTTATATTAATCAATTTTTCAAATACAAAGGTAGTTGTTTAAAATTAATAGATATTAAACTATACCCCTTTACATGCTGAATTGAATGGAGAATAAATTATCATTGACCATGCAAAAGTTCAATAAGCTATGTCAAAGCGTTATGAAACAGTGAAATTAATTCACGAACTTTTTGATGGACCCACGTATAATAAATAAGTTAATAACGTTACACGAAGGAGCATGGCATGCTCTGTCTTTCAACAGCTTCGTGGGTTACATGCACTTTATTTTATTCATATGCAGGCGGTCGGGTTCCGGAAAAATATGCCCTAATGGGAATTTTGCCCGTAAAAGGGACAATTGTCGGCACATAAAATGGCACATGTTAAAGCTATGATTATCTAACAGACAAAAAAACTATAAAGTACCATTCAGCTTAAAAATAATCCCCCGGAATGGAACATATTAGAAATCAAGTACCTTCTCGCTTCAAACTAGATAATCCCCATGGAACGGAACATAATCATTCAGGTTAACTCGTAGGATATTTTTGCTCATCATTAAGTCAACATTTTCACACACGCTCTAGCTGATTATTTTAACGCTCTAGATAACGTTAATTTGGCATCTAGGCCAAACTCTTGAAACGTTGAAGATTAAACAGTTACCTGTTTTACTATGACGTAGACACGTGTATACGTGTTGTACTATACCATTAAGGCCATACCAAATCGTATTTTAGTTTAGTAGTTTAGAGTTCGCCATAAGTTCGAAAACCTACCTAGCCTATCGCTATCCTGAGGCAAAAAACAAAACACTTAAAACAAGTCATATGGAATTCTCTCCTCATCATTATACGGGTAACAAATATAGTTCCCAAGCATTGTCATTCATAATAACTTACTGAAATAACTGAGAACTTGTGCGTGTGAAAACTACTGTTGTTTAGGGGTTGAACACATGATAGTGAATAAGTATGAAAGCAATATCTCATTTGAAGAAATACAGTGTATAGACTTTCCAGAGAGAGCCAGGTCTCTACAGCAAAGATTTATCTAGCATGTAATTGATACATTCACGGTCCTTAATTAAATGGCCCTTACTGCCCTGGTTAAATGTCAGCATGATACAGCTTATCACTAAATGAGAAAATTTGTGGTCAGAGAAAATTAGAAGATCCTATAAGAGGTTACAGATTTTGTTTTTGTTTTTCCCAAGATGCCCAAACCTATTCTTCCTCGGACACTGAACGAAAAACGATTTGGTATGGCCTAAAATCAAATAGATTATCTAAGTTCAATAGTGTCTGGGGATACCACTATTTCCACCCAAAGTTGATATTTAGCAGCGCAAGCAACTCTGTCATTCATATGTGACTGCACATTTGTAATAGTATGGGTAATTTTAAGTACGTGTATATACTTGTACTAGTACTCAAAGCCATATCAAATCGTTTCTTCGTTAAGCGAGGACGGATAGGTTTGGGCATCTTGGGAAAGTAAAAACATCTAAGTTTGCAACCTCTTATATCTCCAAAATACAATGAGATATTGCTTTCATAGCCATCATACTTATCAACTATGTCCCTAACCCATACACAGCAATCGGTTTCACACAAACAAGTTTTCAATTATTTCAGTAAGTTATTAGGATTGACAATGATTGAAAGCTATATGGGTGTGTCATAATAATTATAATAATGAGGATAGAAGTCGTCATGACTTGTTTTTTTCTCTCGAGTGTTTTGTTTTTTTTGGTCTCAGAATAGCTTGATAGGTTTTCGAACTTTGCACGGGCGCTAAACGAAAATACTAATTGGTATGGCCTAATAAATGTTATAACCTGATGTCCATTATACACCTAAAAGGGGCACACGACGTGATAAGGACACACGTTTGAGTACGTGGTGACTTTTATGATATCACATTGAACGTAGATACATGATACTAACGTTTAACTCAGAGGGGTTTGACACTTAAACTTATGATTATTCAAAACGGTTTTTAAAAGCCTCTAATTTATATATTTGTACCGGTTTTTATTATTTGATCAAAATACTTGCATCGAAATCATTGCAAAGTGTATTAAAGCTTAAGCTATATTTAACTACATGTATTATTTTGGTGTAAATATTAAACTCAAACAACATATTCAATTAGTTTTTAAATAAAAGGCAGCTATAGTTCGATTTCGAGCATTGAGCCGTGACTGCACTTTTAAAGTTAAATCAATTTGCCGATAAAGCTTGTTACGGCATTGACTAACTGTGTTAAATTGCTAATTGATAAATTACACATATTAGTAAGTATCATATCTTTAAACCATGACTATTGAAATCAATAAATCACGAGTAACCCGCCCAAATAGAATCGTCTTTAGAAAGGTCATGGCTCAGGGTTCAAAATTGAACTATAGTAAGGAAGCAAATTGTGAAAAAAAAAGGTGATCTGTTTGTATAATATAATATTATCATATATACTCGTATTGTATAATTTCCTTGTTCTCTTTCAATGTTTTGTAGCTGTAGACTCGTTCTTTATTCACGTCACTGTTGATCATTTGTACCTCATATTTTCATGTTATGCATGGATTTAGAGAAATAAAAGGTTGTTGTTAGTTTTTCGATATCTTGTATTTAGTTAAAATAGTTTAGATAGCATATTTATAGTTTGAATACATTGTTTATAGTTAAAATAGTTTAGATAACATGTTTATAGTTTGAATACAGTGTTTATATTTTAAATAGTTTAAATAACATGTTTATAGTTCGAATACATTGTTTATAGTTTAAATAGTTTAGATAACATGTTTATAGTTCGAATACATTGTTTATAGTTTAAATAGTTTAGATAACATGTATATAGTTTGAATACATTGTTTATAGTTAAAATAGTTTAGATAACATGTTTATAGTTTGAATACATTGTTTATAGTTTAAATAGTTTCGAGATCATGTTTATCTTAATAGCGACCAGAGGTTAATTATAACAGACATCGACATGTTGTTACATAAGTATACTGGTGTTACGCAAGCAAGTGTTTATGAAGTTTAACATATTGTTGTCAAACGAAGCAAGGAATTATAAAATCTAATTCCGACAGTGAATGAACCAATCAAACGATACTTCACTTCGGATTCGTTGCAAGTATAAACAATGACTTCGTCATGAACCAATGAAGAATTTAACAATTAAATACGTTGTTTCGGTGATTTTATGACGAAGCCAAACAGGATGTGGTATTGTTTTAAAATAAGGAGTTATTTCCGAGTATCATTTGTTGTATTGAGTAGTATACATGTATGTATATCTAATTGTACACAAACATGTAGTATTGCAATAGGTACTGTCACGATTCAATAAGTCATAATAATGGAGGGAACTTGCAGCCTTATAAATGTGCCAGAGGATAAGTAAGAAATTCGGGAACTATGTTATTATTTACTCGGTTCACACAGTTAAATCTATATAAATATGATACTATATAAAGATGATACTTCCGGTTAATGGTGGACAATGGTCAAGCGAAATTGTCCGATAATAAAATTTGGTTTATAATTGATCTTTCGAGTCTGTTCGAGTCTGTAAATTGGTAAGATGGCAACAGGAGGGTCGGCGGAAGAGGCGGATGCTATGCTCGATGAATCTGATGAAGATCTGAGTGAGTTATTGAGTTTTTCGGTCTCGACACATAACCGGTTTGATAGGCGGGAAAGTAACGACGGCTGGACAACACAGACAAGAAAACGAAGAAGAAAGCATAGTAGTGGGAGTGTCCACATGGATGACTTTGCAAGTTTAAGTACAGGTGAAAAGCTTACACGTATATATGACCAATTGTATAAAATAACGAACATTGAAAAAGAACAATTGCAGTGTAAAAGTGAAATCCGAAATGTAAACAAAGAGGTCAAGGTCACTAACAGAAGAGTTGACCAAATGGAAAAACTAGTACAAGAACAAGAGGATAAACTTAGAGTGTTAGCATATAGGTCAATTGACTTAGAGGCACGCAGTAGGAGAAATAATCTCGTATTCTACGGTATAACAGAAAGATCAAGGCATAGGTATGATAAAAGTCTGATCCTTAGCTTTATTGAGGCAGAGTTAGGCATAGACACCCGAGATATGTGCATTGATAGAGCCCATAGAGTAGGATATAACGAAAGACGAGATCCTAAACGTGCACTTCTAGTAAAATTCAGAGACTATGTCGATACTGAAATTATTATCAGAAAAGCCTATTTGTTGAAAAATACCCCATTCGCAGTAGACAGGGATTATCCCAAAGAAATTGCCATGGCTAGAAAACAACTCTATCAAAGTGACGCAGCTCATTGGGCTAGGTATGATAGAAAAAAGGTACAAATCAAATATCCTGCTGTACTATATATTGCTGGTAAAAAGGTTAAAGACAAATTCCCCGAATGGTTCGATATTGTGAGAACAGATCTCTTATCCGATGACAGGGAACCTCGTAGACCTGTCACACAACGAGAGCGTGCGTATTCAACAGATACGGTGGTAGATCGCAAGCATAGTGAGTCGTCCGGAGATGTGTGTCAACAAACGGAGCGAACAGCTGATCAGTCAGCTGTGTTTGTAAATAGTGTGGCATCACGTGACCCACGTGACCATACAAGTGCTATAAATAGTCAACGCGAGGTTGAAAGTGAAAGTGCATGTGAAAGCAAATTACACGTACCTTGTGATGAAAATAATTCCGATACAAATAGTGTTAAGTCCAACTCAGAAGCACAATTTAACACAGAATCCAAAAAGAACAATCCTAAACCGTGTCAAAAATCCAATACACAGGGTCGTACAAATAGTCAAACACAGCGTGTACTTCCCCGTAGGTCAAGGTCAATGTCTACAAATAGACGAGCTACGTCATCAAGCAAAACAAGCCAGCCACTGACCAGCGCATCGGATGTCAATAAATAGGACAATAGTGGGAGTTGGGTACAGGGTTTAAAAGTTTGTTTATTAAATATACAGGGTTTGATTGGAAAACATTATTGTAAACTTGACTGTGATTATGTAAAAACTCTGTTTAAAAATAATGATATATTACTATTTACCGAAACATGGTTAGATTCATCTTATAACCATGAAGTTGATGGCTTTGTTTCTTTTGTTTTGAACAGAACAGACAGACATAAGAATTCCAAAAGAAACAGTGGAGGGTTGATTATCTATGTAAAAAATGAAATAAAAGATTTTGTTGAGTTACTGAAAAATGTGGAGGACTGTATAATTTGGCTGAAACTAAAAAGTGACATTATTGAATGTAGTGAAGATATTTTATTATGTTTATCTTATAATATCCCAAGTGGCAGCAGTAGACAGGTGTTTGTTGATAGAAATATATTTGAACATTTAGTTGATGATCTGTATTATTTTGATCATATGTTTGAAGGTAATTGTAAATTTGTATTAGCTGGTGATTTTAATGCAAGAATTGCTGAGAAGTTAGATTATATTGAATATGAGACATTATTTAATTTAGACATGCTACCAGATGGTTATATTGAGGATGTGGTATTACCTAGAAATAGCTCAGACAAAAAAGTAAATGAAAATGGTAGGTTATTGCTTGACTTATGTAAATCTACAGGTTTAAGAATATTGAATGGTAGAAAAGATTATGATAAGGATGGTAAATTTACATGTGTTACTGCTCAAGGTAGTAGTGTTATAGATTTAGTACTATGTAAAAGTGACATGTTTGATAATATTTTTAATTTTAAAGTGCATGAACCAAACATTGTGTCAGATCATTGCTTAGTTAGTTTTTCTATTATGTCCTGTGTAAATAAACCTGTTGATACTAGTGATGTTGATAATGCAAGTGTAATTGATGAAAACATAAGGATGGCTTATACATATAAATGGGATACTGACAAAATAGAACCATTTTTAAACGCATTGAGCCGAGATGAAGTAAGTAGTAAGTTTGATAATCTATGTGAGGAAATAAATATGTCAGAATCACCAGATGATGTAAACATAAACTTGTCAAATTTTTACAACCATATTGAAGATGTTTGTGACCCACTTTTTAAAAAGAATATCAGTTCAAATAAATATAAAGTTGATAGTATGTCTCAAAGCCAGCCATGGTATGATGAGGAATGTAAATATAGACAAAATGATTTTTATGATTGTCTGAATTTTTATAGGAATGATAAATCTGATCGAAATAGAGTAGAAATGGTCAAGGCACGAAGTAAATATAAAACGCTATTAAGAAGTAAAAAATACCAGTATGAATTAAAACAGACTAAAAAATTGCAGGATTTAAAGCTGAAAAATGCGAAAGAATATTGGAGATTATTGAAAAGTTCATGTCAGAAAAGTACAAATGCTAGGAGTAATTTAAACACTGATAATTTTGCTGCATACTTCAAATCAATTAACGATCCAGAATCAGTTTTCTTTCAAGCTGATGAAGATGTATTATTTTTTAATGATAGATACTTAAATGGGGAATTAGATGTTATGTTTCAAGAGTTAAATGTTAATATCAAGGAAACTGAAATTGTACTAGCATGTAAACAATTAAAGAATGGAAAATCTGCAGGTCCTGATCTGATGTTGAATGAGTTTTTCACAAATGGGATCAGGGATGTCCATTTTCTCAAGTGTCTGAGAACATTATTTAACAAAATATTTGAAATTGGATACTTTCCAGACCAATGGTCTGAAGGCTTTATAGTTCCTTTGCACAAAAAGGGTGATTTTAACGAACCTGGTAATTACAGAGGCATTACTTTATTAAGTACACTTAGTAAATTGTTTACAAAGGTTTTAAATAATAGGCTCACTGATTGGGCAGAGCATTATAATGTATATATAGAGGCTCAATCTGGATTCAGGAAGCATATGAGTACAACAGATAATGTCTTTGTTTTACACTCTTTAATTAACCACCTGATAAATGATAATAAGAAAATGTACGCAGCTTTTATCGATTTTACAAAAGCCTTTGATTATATTGTTAGAGATATCCTATGGTATAAGTTGGTCAAGTTAGGTATCCGCGGAAAAATGTTTGATATTGTTAAGTCTATATATGAGGGTTATAAAACAACATGCCGAGTAAAATACAATAACCAGTTAAGTGATGATTTTACTTGTATGCTAGGTGTCAGACAAGGGGAAAGCCTATCTCCATTTTTATTTGCTATGTATTTAAATGATATCGAAGAGTATTTTATTCTTAATGGGTTTAAAGGAGTGGAAATAGATACATTACACATATTTTTATTATTGTACGCAGACGACATTGTTGTAATTTCGGAAACAGAAAGTGGGTTACAAAAAGGCTTACATCTACTAGAGGAATATTGTAATAGATGGAAATTGACTGTTAACATAAATAAGACAAAAATTCTAGTTTTCAGAAAAGCAGGTGCTCTTAGAAAAAATGTTCTTTTTTGGTATGATGGTAAAGAAATTGAAATAGTTAAGCACTTTAAATATCTTGGTATAGTTTTTTCAACAGGCGGCGCTTTCACAAAAACTTATGAAGCTCTATCTAGCCAAGCACTTAAGTCTTTATACATGTTAAAATCTTGTTTTATAAAATTCCCATTAATGAGTATCAGCCATAAGCTAGAATTATTTGACAAATTAATTGTACCAATACTTTGTTTTGGAAGTGAAATATGGGGTATTAATGATGTATTGCAAATAGAACGCATTCAGTTACAATTTTTTAAGGACATTTTGGGCGTAAGATCTCAAACACAGAATAATTTTATCTATGGAGAATTAGGACGATACCCACTTAAAATTATATGTTTAGTTAATGTTATTAGATATTGGTTAAAAATTGTAGAGAGCCCAGAAACAAAATATATTAAGGCTACTTATAATATGATGATTAATGACTTGGAATTATACCCAAATAAAAAGTCTTGGGCAAAATCAGTTAAACATGTGTTAGATACATTAGGGTTTTCAGAGGCATGGATTAATCAGAATGTTGGTAACAGTAAACACTTTTTGTCTATTTTTAAACAAAGGGTTAAAGATAATTATTTGCAAATTTGGAATAACGAAGTGGAAAATTCAACAAGGGCAAGAACATATAAATTATTCTGTAGCTTTAATTTCAAATCATACTTAGATAACATTTCTTTTGATAAAAACAGGTTTGCGCTCACAAGATTCCGTGTCTCCGCCCATAGGTTAGAGGTAGAAGCCGGGAGATGGCACAAACCACATAAAATTCCATACGACGATAGAAAATGCCAAAATTGTAAAATCCTAGAGGACGAATTTCACTTTTTGTTAGAATGTCCCCTCTATCACGAAATAAGGAAATGTCATATTAAAAGATATTATTGGAATCATCCAAATGTGCCTAAATTTATTGAACTTATGAAATCGGATAATAAGACTATCCAAAAAAACCTATCTATTTTTCTTCAGAAAAGTTTTGAAATAAGACGTAAGACAATCATGTATGTTTTTAATTAGTACTGTTGTATATTCCGACTAAGAACTCTCTCCCACTTTGTAAATATGTATATTTTGTTGATTGTATAATTATAATATGAGTGTATGTATTAAAAAAAAGCACTTTTAATACCAATATATGTTTATGTCCAGTAGACTCTAATAATGTGATAATTGATAGAACTATTTGTGAAATATTTAAAATGCAATTACTTTTCCACATTTGTGGTAGTCAGAACAATATACTAGAAATAATTTATATGTATGTATTATTACTAACTGAAAACAACTTATCTATGCATAATTTTAATACATATTACCATTAACCATTGTAATTTATGTAAAATTGTAATGTATATATATGTAGAATGACAGGCATGTATGCCTTTTTCTTGAATAAACTATACTATACTATACTATACTATAAACATAACTTACCTGGTGGACGAGTCAATGTTTACCACCGTTATGATTTAAATTTGAACTTTCACACAGTTAACCATATAAGAACCTAGTTTACCTAGCGGGCGAGTCAATGTTTACAACCGTTATAATTTAATTTAGAACGTACTATACTGCAAGAATATTCTTCGAGAAGACACATGTTATCATTGAACTGGTGTACGAATTGTGTTATCAGTAAATTTAATAATGACACATGGCATTGTCACAATGTCAGAAGGTCATAGCAATCTTGACACGAAGTGTGCTAGTTTAAAACATGATGTGCTCTACAAAAAGATGATAACATATATCGCACAGTGTAGGCAGCAGTTAAGCATAGAAACAGAACAAGACACTCACTAGTCAAAGCACAGGCAACTGTATTGTTGCAAACGAAAAATGTTTTTTGTTTGTTTTATATCGTTCTTAACGATGCAATTACCTGTGAGTCAAATGCGTTTGATGGGGATCATTCTATTTCATTCATAAAGTAAAGAGTTCGACGTCATTGTAGATAAAAGAACAATGAATCAAGGGGTCCGGTTCCTAAGCAAAGCGCTACGTAGCGCTTTCAATGGGATATAACCAATGCATTCTATAATTAATTGAACGGGAGGTAACTGAATGAAAGCGCTCGGTAGCGATTTGCTTAGGCAACGGACACATGGTATCCAGAACTAGAAAAGGCACTTTTACAACACAAGTGCTCACAAACAAATGACACAAGTGAACTCCAAGTAGTTGTAGATCGATCGAATTATGTAGGCTGGTATTTTACAGCTTTCGTATTTGGGCAATATGGTGCCCAAAAGTAATTTCAAGTACACTAATGGAAACTAAAAAAGAGATATGTGGATATTCTAAGAAAACAAAATTTCAAACAAGTAATTTGAAATTTGGATCAGGAATCCCTGGTTGCGATCAACTCATTGCATGCGTACCTACTCAAAACATTATTGTCAGAGTTCCATTGACCGTTTGTATAGATAAATTACTTCATTATGTTTATGCAACAATATAGATATTGTGAACCACCGAATTCGAAGGCCAAATCAGTCAAAATTTCTTTGTCAAAACAAAGAAGTCCAAGGAACCTCTTTGGTCAAAATAATAAGTTCGACATTTTCTCAGATACTCAGTTTGTGGTCTTATAATAGAGATTATTTCACAAAGTATAAAGTATGTGTGACTTAGTGCTAGTCTACGGCATGAGCACACTATTTAATAAATCGCTCATCGAAGTGTCATTCGTAGTCTATATTCTAGTTGCTTGATCTGTCTAAGCTATTACTCGAAATAGTGTTACTATAATTTAATAGGCATAATGTTAGGCATTGGAATGAAGGAATTCTTAGTAGTTCTCGCGTGCATGGTGATGAGGACACATTCGATGGAACCTGACAGTGGTTCTAGATTTGTGTACGAGTATAAATTGATGGAAAGATTTATTCAGTTACAAAACGAAAATGCCGAACTAGCGTCAAGAGTTACCGCACTGGAAAAGGCTCAGTCGAAGAAGAATGCTAGAGTTTCTGCCCATGTTAGATTGTCAAAAAGTACACATTTGGCTAACACTGACAGGGTTATGTACGACGTTGAGGTTTCGAACATTGGGAACGCTTACAACCTAATTGAAGGACACTTCGACGTGCCGGTTACTGGAATTTATATGATCCATATCACCACGTGTTTGGCTGCTGGCGGCAAATGGATTGATTTGAACATTATCAAAGATGGCGGAATTATCGGCCGTGTTTTCTCCGGGGACTCTGCCTATCATACTACAGGATCTGAATTGGTCAGCGTCCGGTTACAATCGGGTGAAAAGGTGTGGGTTTCCCGTGCGGCTGGTATTGCTACAAATTTGAACCAGGATCACGGTTGGAATACCCTAACAATAGTTCTAATTCAACAAGATTGAGTACGACTAGTTCTGAATACCATAACTACATGGTCTGATATATTCATACTGGCATTGTCATTTTATGTTATGAAATGGATGATTATCATCAAAGACATTGGACTAGAAAACCACAAGTATGCTCAGCATTTCAAGTTCTTTATATAACGGTACGTGTTCAAGTATAATAATATGAAAAGCAGCTGAAAGTATTACTGTTTGCATGTCAATTATGGATTTTATTCAATATTGAGGACTTGTGTGCATTGAGAACATTCGTGCCTCAGATCCAGAAAAAAACATTTATTGATGTAAATGGGTAATTTGATATGTAATATCCGACAGATCAATTCAATATTTGAATAAATTTACCTGTCAAATTCAGCATTTCTACCTGTGACCCAGGAGAAAAGGTCTGATGATTACGTAAAAAAATGTTTGTAACGAGGTCTGGAAGGGCTGTGAAACAAATAAGTTAATGTCAATTGGCGATCTCTGAAAAGATCTTAAAAGTATTAATTATGTGTGAAAGGAAATGGACTATCGAACACATACTATTTGAACTCCAGGAAATATTTCCGGCGATGTGAGATTAATGGACAGATCATCGTCGTTCTGACCTCGGATTCCGGAAATGGCCGAGCTTTTACGATTGGTACCATCATATACCTTTAGTGTTATAAATTAATGACTTGACAACTGTCTGTAATGAATGGAGATTGGAAATTTGGAATGTAATAAAAACCTCACTATGAGCTTCGTGTGTCAGTATTCCAATCAGTATACAAATGTACATGTATTTACATTTGAGTAGATTAGTATTTGATAAATAGGAATTATAGTCTATAAAAGTAAAGTAATTTGTTTGTTTATTAACGTGTCACCCCATTGAAAGGACCAGCAACTTTGGCTTATGAGACATCTATCACTCCTGTGCGAAGTACCTCCCGAATCCCTTCTCGTATTGGCAACGCCTGGCAGAGATGTTCATATGATTAACCATTCTTTAACTAACTGGCGGCTCACAAACTGGTCGCATCAGTCCTAACCAAGTTTCCACCGGGATTCGAACCTTCGACCTCCCGCTCGGGAGGCGGACGCCCTTACCGCTCGGGCACGGTCATATAAAAATCTGAGATGCTACATAATCCTCGGAGATATAATAAATACAGGTAGTCACCAGCACTGGCTTATCAGTACTACTAGTAAAGGTCTGACTTAGAACATTTTTTTAGAGTGTCACGGTCCCTGTAAGCGAAGGGTCCCGGGTTCGAGCCCCGGTCTGGTTGCACATTTTTCTTCCCCTGTTACAGAGCATAAGTCCACGAACTTTTGGATAACCCCACGTAAGTACGATAGATATTGCGATGTTTTTAGCTGTTTTCATTTCTCGGTGAGTTCAAATATCGGCCTTGCACAAACATCATTTGTTCTATATTTATTTCAACATGTATTGACCATGAAGATAAATACAAATGCCATGTGACGTAACGCACGTAACTGAGTACGTTCGTAATTTCGTACACTCGCTTCAAAACAGTAGTTGATACTTCTATCTATTTCACTCGATACATTACATATCATATGTACCAAACTATTCATTATAAAATTGTCTACATTGCCATTTTAATTTGAGTTCATGTAGAATGATATGTAGCCGTAGAATTGGAGATAATGCCCGACAGATATACAAAAATCCGTGTGCAATTTGTAACACAAAATATTGGTCGTCTGCATAAAATAACAGCCGTTTTATTCAAAATGTCATTAAATTTGTGGGATGCTAGTAAGTGTCAAAGCATGAGGCATAGAAGTTCAACTTTAATGGATATACATTTCCCATAAGTGTTCACTTTCGGTATCAATCTGATCAAAGTACATGTACTTGATGGTGGAGGAAAAATGGCGGATATTGAAACTTACGGTTCACGACGGGAGATTTTCTTGTCCTTAGATTTGACCATGGAAGTTAGTAACGGACAATGATTTGACTTGGGATACAATGCCTATCCGAATTTCTTCATTCGGCCAACCCCGACATAGTTCCGAGTCGTGTTCGTTTGTTTCCGGTACTTTACGTAATGCAGAAAACAAACGAAGAGTATCTGGTTTAAAATATTAGTATATGTACTAACTTCACCCACCCCCACCCCAGCTTGAATTTCATATATAGATTTTCTTAATAACTGTATTCAGGGTTTAATAAATTTGCATAAATTAGATTTATTAAAGGGAGGTAATTCACCAAACTGGTGCAGTCCGGGCGTATTGAATAAACTTCTAGATTTCTGCAAACATCAATCATTATATGTGATTTTCATGTTATTTTTTTTTTAAATTTAATAGCATGGCGCTGGAAATCTCGTTTGCGAATCATGATATGCTCTCAAACTTACAACTAAAATTAATATCGGAAATAAAATGATGACACTGATGACCTCATCAAAACGACCAGCTCAATCTAAAGTGGTCGCATTGTTGAGGTTCAACACTAGTTTAAGACCGAAAGGAAATAGAATTTAGTTTTTTAACAATGATTTATAAATGGAAAGTTTTAGGGAATCGGACAGAGAGCATATCATGACCGTGCGACCATATACACGCGCCAGGATGTTTGTTCATCTCAATTAAGTGACAAACATAAAAACAAGCACAAAAGGCGATGCTGCTAAGACAAAGACGAGCTCCAAGGCCACCCCTTCTTATCTAGGAGGGAAGAGGGGATGTAGGGAAACAACCTCGGATCAAGACCAGCAAAACAGACAACACCCATATGCTTGGCATTTGGATAACCCATTACGAAATATACACTTTATATACGATTGCTTATTGACTAAACATGGACTTCCTTTCTTCATTGACTTGATAGAATTAATATGAATGTCAGACAATTCAAGCAGGCCAATATATGTGATGCATCTTAGTGAAACGCGTAAGCCTGAATTAAATAATATACTGCCAAAATTTCATAACATCTGGTTACATATTTAATTAGAAAAATCAAAAATTAGAATTTACCATGTCATGATTTCATCTTTCTTTTGTATTATTTTCTACCCCCCCCCCCCCCGGGCATATAACGTTAACTAAACGTAGCAATGTGATATAAAAATAGATTAGCGCAACCATTTTCACACCTGACGTTACCTGCCCAAACCAAACCTGGTTTTAACGCAGTAATCTCCCTTAGTGTTGTCGGATATGTCTCATCTACTCAATGCTTCACATTCGACGAGTCAATGGCCATTGTCTGTTTATATAACACTAGCACCAACAACGGAAACATATATTTGCAGGGACATGGAAACCAACTCAACTTTACGTACATTAACGATTTAAAAGAATAAGGCCCGTTACATAGATATGATCTTAACTAAGAGCAGACCTTTCCATATATTATTGAGAGCATACTAACAGGACATATTTATTTTTGCTAAATATATATTCAACATTGGTAATTCTAGTTCACTGTTCACATAAGCAAATCCTGAAAAAGTAGCGTATTAGATGCGAAAAAGGCGTAACGTCGCTATATTTTGACATCGACTTGGGCTGACTCACGTTACATGTACTATAGCTTGGCTATTTAGACCTGAGCCTGACCTTTATGCAAGAACTTATTACAAGGTTCTTGCTTTGAATATATCAATTTCCACTAGCAAATCGTGAAATATCGGCATTTACGATTTGTGTTTGTATTACAACTCGAGCGTCTTCGTGATACTCCCCGATTATGAAACATACAATCGGTGTTGTAAACGTTGGCAATATATATCGACCGTTAACTTATTGTATGGTAATCAATAGGTCAGGCTCATGTCAATGTGGGAAAGCTATACCAAAACGTTAATATTATGAAAACCCTTCATCGTGACAAGTTGAACTTTTGTATGCGGATAAAGGAATGATGTGAATGCACTAGTGTGAGTGGTCTTCAACATCCATCAAATAGTTTTTCAAAAAATATCGATCGTCCGGGTATGAAATGAACAACCCTCGTACAGAATTAAATTGATGTCCGTCAACTTTTTCAGATGAGTAATTTCAGATAGCGTGTTTTAATAGCTTGATGTGTTAATTATGTATCAGTCTTCAAATCAGTAACAAAGATTTGTGTTTTCTATCTATAGAAAATACGTCGTTCCGGAACCTTATTGTGGCTTTAAGTTAGATGTTTGAACACGTGATCCATTCATTTGGTGTTTAGGTGATGATTCGTCGACTTTGTGATTAATCGCAGTTTGCAACTACCGTGTATACAGTACATGATCGATTGTACGATGATGCGCTTTTCTGATTCGTACTTAGTGTATAGTGCGTTTGCGACTAAGCTGGACCCCCATAAACCTTATCTTAAAAAGTACAATGCCTATTATAACAAAACTATGTATATCTTCGTAAAACACCCTTACCAACTCTCATTAAATAAAACAGAATTTTCGGTCCAGTACAGAAGAGTGTACTTTGCCTTGACGCCTAATGCAATTATTTTAAGTCTAAAACAGGGTAAATACGTATGGTGATAGAAGTGACCGGAACAGCAAAGGTCAACAATTTGGTCCAGTATAACTGTACATTAAGTCACAAACCAGTTACTGCTGAAAATATTTAATGAGGTCCATACATGAATGTTTATCTTAATCTTTATAACTGAAGAAACTTCACAGCAATATTTGCAAGAAAAACAATGTATTTCTTGTTTGTACAATTGATCATTACAATCAGAAGATGGGTTTCAACTATATACACATTGACGATCAGACAAATGTTGGTCAAAGTTATAAAATTATCCCTTTATAGTTGTTACATGATACAATAGTATAATTCTAACTAGCTGATCGTACTACTTATTTTACTCCCTGTTTATTTGTTGATTAAAATACGACAAATAATACATTAGTGGACCCAATGGAAAAACATTAATTAGACAGTAAAAAAACCTGAAATTTAAACACAGAGTTGGCAAAGGTTATTTAGTGAACTTTGCCAAATTTCAATAACATTGCATAATTACTTTTTAAGATATTTAAGGTTTGTGGGGGTCCAGCTTAGTCGCTAACGCACTATATCAATCTTCATAATATATTCCGCTCTAATTATGGTGTTTATCTATTCCGGGGAAATGTTCATTACATTTCAATAATGTTCAGTCACTATACTAGATAACAATGTTAAACGACGATTGATGCATTGTGTACCAAACACGGATCGTCACCGTAAACAACTTGTTAAGCTATTTAAACAAGTTGGGTAATATTTTATTCTCAATTAAGTACATTTGTATCAAAATTCACACACTATATAAGCTTGATACATACGTTTAGTTTGATAAATAAACATAAGTATTCGTTTTATAATTTGTGTTTTAGATGGATTCGAAGTCAATAGCGCTGAGTACATCTAATTCGAAGTTAATACAACTTAGTGTAAGCATTGGAGGAAAATTATAAAACAGAAAGTATCATGCAACGATGGCAGGTGCAAGGACAATGTTGTTTCTCATACACATATTACACGTATACGTAGCAGCAAGCGAATCAACCATGGTGATGGAAAAACTGGAAAATATAGAAACGTTGTTAATGAGTGTGGATAAACGTCTGAGAAACTTAGAACTTTTACATTCACAAGACGATCCCAGGACACAAGTAACAATTGATAGAACCATGACAGAAACAGACAAGAATAGACATTCACTGATAGATTGCATACATCTACATCGGTATGAATCAGAACGTAAAAGGAATGATATGAATAAGAGTTTCAAATCAGATGAAATAGACATTACAACAGCATGGAAACACCGGTTTATGAACGTTCCCAACAGGCATGAACGACCAAACAGGCATGGCCGACGAGTTCGAAGACATGTCGAAGACACCAGTAAATTACCAAAATCCTCGAATAATGATACAACGAATACTGGCACAATGGGAGACGGTGCTGTACCTGTTAGTTCGATTGAAACTCGTTTAAACCAGCTAACACAACATGTAAGTGGAATACAAAATACGACAACAGAACAATTACAAAGAGTTGAAAGGGTTTTGAAAGACGTGGTTTATAACACCGACTATCTGAAGAGAGAAACTCATGATTTGTATCATAAGGTTGACGATGTATCAAAGTGTGAAACAAGTTTCCAGTTTGACCAAGTCTTAGAGGAGCTTCAACATCTACAAACACAATCTACGACGATTGTTGAAAATATTTCCGAGTTAAATAGAACATTAACTGAGAACATGGACGCTGTTAAACCTGAACATTATACTTCATGTGTAGACGTAATGTCAAAACATCAGACGAATGGAGTATATCTGATTGACGTAGGCGGAATTCGGAAACTAATCTACTGTGACCAAGAGACTGACTCTGGAGGCTGGATTGTTTTTCAAAGACGTGTTGACGGTTCTGAAAATTTCAACAGACAATGGCTCGACTATAAAGAGGGGTTCGGCAACATAAGTAAAGAGTTCTGGTTAGGGAATGACTGGATCAGCTTTATTACAAACCATGCTCCCTGTGAGTTACGTATTGATATGGTATCACTTATCGGGAAAAGTATGTTAGCTAAATATGATAACTTCAGAGTATTACCAGAGGAAGACAACTATCGACTAGAACTTGGCGTCTATACTGGGGACACTGAACAAAACTTGACGTATCATAACGGAATGAACTTTTCCACGTCAGACAGAGATAACGATTATCACCCTCTAGGTTCATGTGCCCAACAGTGGGAGGCTGGCTGGTGGTATAAAGATTGTTTCAGTGCACATCTTAACGGGGTGTATTCAACTCAGTTTATTCCCGAAAATAACTTCATGGGACGTATGAGATGGGGCTACCATCTGTTGGAAAAGGTTGAAATGAAAGTGCGATGTTTACGTCACATTCCTTCATAATTTCACTAATGATATACACCATACAGTAACTTGTCTACCAGTAAATGGAACTAAACCATACATTTATGTTTTTTTCTTAGATTATATCGCATATAGGATTTAGACATTTTTGTAATTATATACGAATTAGAATAATGTTTTTAGCAAATGCACATAGTGTAAATTCATGTCTATGTCGCTTTAAGAATCTAGTAGTATATAAATGGATTAATGATTCCTTACATTCAATTTGGGATGGGTTTTGGAACAGGGAGCTTTAGCTTCCTGGTCAGTGTAAGCGCTAAAAATATACTGGATAAGATTCATACAGTCCTCGTTCAGTCCCGTTTTTTCTTAAATACAATTGTTTTAAACCAAGAGCTTACATTTGGTGACTTTAGTTGAACTTGGAGATGGGAAAGTCTCAACATTACAGATGCAATGGAAGTGATCAGTCTGGTATGATGTTGGTCCTTCTGTATGTCAGCACTGAAAAAAAACTTGAACTATTATCTTGTAGCATATTTCAGACTGTGAAATAGATCAGCGTTTTGTAAATTTAACACTATCACTGACAGCCATATCCCCCGCGGAAGGAAAAATTGAGGTAAACGACAAATATTATCACGAAAGCTTCATAAAGATGACCACTACAGTTGAATTGTTGTTGATGATGCAAGATTATATAGTGTACATACATGAAGAATGTTTTGTATTGAACATAATTTTATCCACTATTCAAAATTCAGTAATGGTTGGACACTATTTTCTTTACAGATTATTAGCAAATTTGATGAATGCTACAACTAAAATATTGTTAGAACAATGAAAGCTGCTTAAAAAGCAGACATCTAAACTGCTGATAAGATCAGGAAGGACATACCACAGGGTATGCGACTTAATTTTGGCTAACACCACAAGAAGAAATAAATTAACTCCAAGCTAAAGACGATTTTAAGTATTTTATTCAATTTACAGAAGTTAATTAATATGTAAAAAATCAACGAAGGGCCATACTTCTTTCAAAAATGGCCGAAACGAAAAACCCTGAAGATATCCGCTAGTGCACATCATAACTGTACTTCTGTAAAAGTTTTGACAAAATTCCATGAGAAATATGTAAAAAATTAACAAAGGGCATTAACTCTGTCAAAAATGGTCGAATAAAAAAATCCTGACAATATGCGCTGGGGGACATCATAGTAGTTATTCTGTGAAAGTTTCGTCGAATTCCCTTAAGAAATGTAGGAGGAGTTGCACACAGAACATATGTAAAACACAAAGGGCAATAACTCTGTCAAAAATGGTTTAAATAAAACAACCCTGACAATATGCGCTGGGGGACATCATAGCAGTTATTCTGTGAAAGTTTCGTCGAATTTATATGACAAATACTGGCTGCACTATATGTAGCAATACTTCGTACACTGACATTTGTATCTATTCTGATAATGTACAGTCATTTGTGAGTCAATTACTGAGGAAACATTAGTACATTTGTAATACATGTATAAACTTTGGAGCTGGGATGACAATTCGCTCGATTCAAGTTGTGTAGTTTGACGAAGAATATATTAAACAAAAATATCTTACTTTTTGCGCGAGTAACGATACGAGTTTGGTCTTTTGATCGCCTTTTGACATTGTATAGCATGGCTGATTTGATACGAACCTGACATATTGCTTAGCATAATTTAATAGTTGATAAATTGTCGACGTTTACAATACCGATTGTATTTTTTCATAATCGGGGAGTATCACGTAGACGCTCGAGATGTAATACAAACACAAATCTGAAATACCGATATCGCACGATTCCCTTGCGGAAATTGATATATTCAAAGCAATAACCTTGTAATATAGTCTTGCTATAAAGGTCAGGCTCAGGTCAAAATGGCCAAGCTATACAAACGCAGCCACACGGTTTCATCGATTTCAAATAATCTTGAATGATTTTTTTCGGACTCTCTCAATAGCGCAGTGGACAAGTGCAAAACGCGATTGGAACTGCCGTACACTAACGAACCTGTCTTCGACGCAGAGGGTTGTACGGTGTGAAGACAGCCAATATCATTCAAATACCGTTATAAATGTGAACTAGAATGATCATTATCGACTATATAATTAGCCAAAATATATGTGTTCAGTTAGTATGCTCTCAATAATGTATGGGAAAGTCTGATCTTAGCTAATAACAATAATAAATTAGTAAAAATAATAATAATAGTAATAATTACGACTTTATTTAAAGTGTATAGAGCTATATTTTAAAAGTCATTCAATGTCAAAATAGTTACTTGCATTGTTTTTAGAATGATACTAGACTACCTTAATTGCAAATGAAAACTTTGGATGGGTTCCGTGTACTTTGATTCAACGACGATTCTTATACTTTCATAGGGTGTTCTAGAACACTTTCGTATGAAAATGGACAGTTTGCATGTCGAATAAATCACAGAGAGAGTTTCTGTTAAAACTGAAGTGAAAAATGATCTAATGGATATGAAAGCATTATTGTTTTTCAGTTTTTGAAACTTTTTTAAAAACTATCTACCGATATAGCTCCATACTCTTTAAAGAGGCAACATAGTTGGGCAAGCACAGTCTTCCCTTTGAACCCTCTGTAGCTAAGATCATATTTATATGAGTGTAGGACAAAATTTCAGGGTGGACATAATACCCATCATGACTATATATATTTATATATATATATGATATAGTTGATAGTATGCATAATAATTAAAAAATTAACCTTTATTGTAACATAATCATAGAGTAGAGAAGTTCCTTACAAAATCACACAATCACACAATAATCGTTTACAATGCAGCAATAACCCTCTACGTAAGTAAAAGTCATGATGGGTATTATGTCCACCCTGAAATTTATCGGGTGGGGTTTTTGTCCACCCTGTAAAAAACATGGCCGGGATTATGTCCACCCTGTCAAAATGAGGTGCCGGTATTCTGTCCACCCGGGATTTTGTCCGGGTTCCTATATATATATGTAATGGACCCTATCATGTTTTTACACCGTTAATGTACGTAACGTGGAGTTGGTTTCCATCACCCTGCAAATATATGTTTCCGTTGTTGTTGCTAGTGTTATATACTAGTAAACAGACAAAGGGCCTTTGGCTCGTCGAATGTGAAGCATTGAGTAGGTGAGGCATATCCGACAACACCAGGGGAGATAACTGCGCCCTAATCAGGTTTGATTTGGGCAGGTAACGTCAGGTGTGAAAATGGTTGGGCTAATCTATTTTTATCGCGTGGCTACGTTTAGTAAACGTAATATGCCCGGGGGTAGAAAATATTAAAAAGGAAAGATAAAAACATAACATGGTAAATTCTTATTTTTGATTTTTCTAATTAAATATGCAACCAGGTGTTATGAAATTTTGACAATATATTATTTAATACAGGCTTAAGCATTTCATTAAAATTCGTCAGATATATTGACCTCTTTGAATTGTCTGACATTCATATTATTTCTATCAAGTCATTCAAGAAAGGAAGCCCACGTGTAGTCACTAAGCAATCGTATATAAAGTGTATATTTCGTTACAGGTCATCCAAATGCCAAGCGTTTTGGCGTTGTCTGTTTTGCTGGGCTTGATCCGAGGTTGTTTCCCTACATCCCTTCTTCCCTCCTAGATAAGAAGGGGTGGCCTTGGAGCTCGTCTTTGCCTAAGCAGCATCGCCTATGTGCTTGTTTTTATGTTTGTCACTTAATTGAGATGAACGAACTGCCTGGCGCGTGTATATGGTCGCACGGTCATGATTAGACAAGATTTCGTGTCTCCGGTGGCTTTCTTCCACGGACGCTTACTCACTAGGTCGAGATTGTTTGACTAGGTCATGATATGCTCTCTGTCCGAAATCCTAAAATTTTCATTTATAAATTATTGTTAAATAGCTAAATTCTATTTCGTTTCGGTCTTAAACTAAAGTTAAACTCAATAATACCACCATCATGTGGTCATTTTGATGAGGTCATCAGTGTCATCATTTTATTTTCGAAATTGATTTTGCATTACAAGTGTATTTGAGAGCATATCATGATTCGTAAACGAGATACTCAGCGCCATGGTATTGAATAAAAAAAGTTTATGTGAAAATCACAGTAATTATTTATGTTTGCAAAATTCTAGAAGTGTATTCAATACGCCCGGACTGCACCAGTTTGGTGAATTACCTCCCTTTAATAAATCTAATTTATGCAAATTTATTAAAACCCTGAAGACAGTTATTAAGAAAATCTATATATCAAACCCAAGCTGGGGTGGGGTTGGGTGAAGTTAGTACATATACTAATATTTTAAACCAGATACTCTTCGTTTGTTTTCTGCCTTACGTAAAGTACCGGAAACAAACGAACACGACTCGGAACTATGTCGGAGTTGGCCGAACGGTGAAATTCGGCTAGGCATTGTATCCCGAGTCAAATCATGGACTTTTACTATACTTGCCTGGTCGAATCAAAGGACAAGAATAGCTCGCGTCTTGAACCGTAAGTTTTAGTATTCGTCATTATTTCCTCAAGTGCATGTACTTTGATCAGATTGATACTGAAAGTGAACACTTATGGGGAAATCGATATGCATTGAAGTTAGACTTCTTTGCCTCATGCTTTGACAATTACTAGTACATGGCATTTGCATATATTTTCGTGGCCAATACATGTTGAAATAAATTTAGAACAAATGATGTTTGTGCCGCTATTTGAACCCACTGAGAAGTGAAAACAGCTAAAATATCGCAAAACCTGTAGCATTTATATTTTGAACGGTCAGCAAGGTACAATGTTCACACATGGCTAAGGTTGTTATATATATATATGGCCCCGTTATTTTGGTGAATGCTTCTGTATAACAGATATTGTGAGCGGCCCCCGAAATATTTGAGGCGACCATGTTTTCATGACAATAAAATCGGACATGGAAAACCACATCGCCATTTTGATCAACTTCAAGTTCAGTACGTGGGTGATTTATTCTTAACTGCAAGGCATCATTCATCATTTCCGTTTTAGACAGGAAGCTTGGTCTTAGACTTTTGAAGAACATATTTTATGCCAAAATTTTTCAGTACATGATGTCCCGTGTTTTGCAAGAATCGAGATCTCTATATTGTACATATAGCAAGTATGGTCGTGTTATACATTGATTTATATTTATATATATTTACATTGATTTAAAAAAAATAAAATATTAGCCTTCCATTAAAGTGTATAGAGCTATATTCTAACAGTCATTTAATGTCAAAATAATTACTTGCATCGTTTTTAGAATGATACTAGACTACCTTAATTGCAAATTAAAACTTTAGATGGGTTCCGCTTACTTTAATTCAATCGTCAAAAAATAGACGATTCTTATAATTTCATATGGTGTTCTAGAACACTTTCGTATGAAAATGAACAATTTGCATGTCAAATAAATCACAGACAGAGTTTCTGTTAAAACTGAAGCGAAAACTGATCTAATGAATATGAAAGCATAATTGTGTTTCAGTTTTTGAAACTTTTTAAAAAGAATTATCGTCTGATATAGCTCTATACACTTTAATATACGTTATATTAGATCAAGCATTTTCTCATGGCATTTGGTTGATATGGTAACATATATTATGGGACACCCTGTACATGTACCTTGTTTGGCAGTGTGTTTGGAGTAATTTGATCATACGCTAAATATTATATATATTCTAAGTACTTTTCCTGGAACTTTTAGAACGCCCCTTGTATAGTACATGTATATAATTTATTAAGTTATATTAATGACACGCGGATACAGAACAAAGCAATGTTGCCATGTAGTAATTGAATTATTTTGTGGGCTCGTTCAGTCTTCCAGATCGTGTACGAACACACGTGGAATTTTACATGATTGATTTTGCGCTTTGGTCTGGTCCCATTCTCATTGGAGAACATACTATGAGTTCATACTCATGCTCCGTTCTGCCGTTGAAGCATGTTTTAGTTACACAAATTGATGCACTTCCTTTATTACTGAATGGAAACATATCAATATTGGGTATTCATTTTCTTAGCTACATCATTTGTTACAAGTTGGTGTTGGTGCAAAAATCCAAAAATTCTGTTTTTCAAGTTTGAGCATGAATTATGGAGAATGAATACATAGAGGATATTTGTATTTTTCCGTGTATGATCGGATGATAATTCACCGAGTGAGCAGCTGATGTAATATTTTCACGAGTGGCGTAGCTAGTGTACTACTAGAACTGATAAGCCAGTGCTGACCAGTGGCTATCTTCTAAAGCTCCAAGGAAGGTTTTTAGGCTATCATGTTACATGTATTATTTCAGTGTAGAATTTCATTAAGTTTGTGCGGGACTCTGCATGGTACAAATTGAAAGGTGGCATATTTGCTTGACGTCCTCTCTTATGGAAATATGCGTACTAGTATTTTTAAAAGATGTCGTGCATGTATTGTGTAATTTATTGTGAGGGTCAGGCTAGTTTGCAGTACGCTTTTAGGGGTGGGGAATGAAGGGTGTAACGCCATGTACATGTGTATGTCCGTCTCGTTTCTGAGTGGCTATACGCTGCTGAAAATTAGTTTATCTTCGTATAGTCTGTGTATGTAGGCTATACTAGAATACAGTGGTTCTACTGTGCAATCCCGAAAACGAGTTGCAAGTATGTTCCGGGTGCCATAAGCGCTTAATTAAGGCACACATCCCTACATCTTAGGTTACCACAAGGTTTCAAGTACTGTTTTATTGTTAAAATCCAGACCAAGGAACTTCAAATGACCATAACTTCGTGAATTATTTGTATTTTTTCATCAAATGACTTTTACTTTGTGTAGAAAAGTCATTCTTCCAAATGCAGCAAAACTAATTTTGGGTCAATGACCTTTATTTACGAAACAAAAGAACTTGAAACTTGTAGAACCCAGATTATTACATTGGTTTGTTTTACAATCTTTATTTTAAGTCGGATTTCGCTACATTAATATAACATTAGCTATGTATAGCTATTGCCCGACATGTTTTCGTGGAGTTTCAGAATATTATTCTATTGTCATGGTTTTCAGCAGTGGAAAGTTGACCTAGCCAGTTTTCGTGGAATTGGTAATCAACTACTAGTACTAGCTTGCTCTTTGACAAGCATTTAATTGGTAAAATATCTATACCATGGGAAAACTTCACTTTTAGGGAAAGCAACCTTGGTCTGAATGTCAGCACTACGAGAGGTGCCCCACTTATAATTGAACAGTGCTGAATGTCCGATATCTTCCATCTAACCCGATATAAATGAAATATCTCTTTTGAACGGTGAGAAGTAATGTGTCAGGCATCACATGCAATAATTGATTTGGATATTTGCAATATGGTTCCAACCGAAATTGCAGATTTTGTAGAGGATGGTGCTTTTCGGTTTTTGAAAGTTCCTGGATAGCACAATGACCAGGGGAAGTTAAAATGCCAAAGGGTTGTTGAGTGGCTGCCAGGCTGAACAGCCGAAAACAGCCGTCGAAAATTGGTAACCTAACTTACAAGTATATTAATATGAGAGGTGCCCCACTTATATTTGAACAGTGTTGAACATCCATATTTTCAACACGACCTGGTGATTGTGCTACCCAGGAACTTTCTACATGGTTCCTGTGCTACCTAATGAAAGCTGCGTCAAAGTCTCCCTGGAGGAGACTATTTCTTTTCTTTGGATGTGGCGGCCAACATTGATCTGCGGCACACAGGAATAGACACTGCCCTCACAGGTACAAATTAACTCCTTGGTAGAGAGGAGTATGTATACAGTTTTCAACTCTATAGGAACATATAGCCGGTTTAATGTATAAATTTTACATTTTGTTTTTTCAATTGAACACTTAAACCTGTGGAACATATTGGAATAAAAGACAGCAAAAGTCTAGATGGTTTTTTTCCTCTATATTCATATAATAACAAGCATAAAATCAACAATGAAATGACTAGACATTAAAAATGAAACTATACATGGGTGATCATAAGAAGACAAGCATATTGTGTAGTATTGACAAAATTCAAGGGTTGCCTGCAAGACTGTAGTAACTGCTAATGATTAAAGAAGGACATACTACAGTCTTGCAGGAAACCCCCGAAATTCAATTGGAACTAAGTTCCAAGTTATACAAAACAGTGACAAGTCTAATAAATATAACAATATACATGTATACTATTAAAATCAGAAAATTATTTTTGATAAAAATCCAAGAATAGAAGGTGCACTACACATTAAGAATTGTTATTTTGACCAAATAGACAAAAGTTTTAAACAGTCAGTCATTCATATAGCTTTCAAGTATAATGGTATACATGTACATGACTAACTTCAATTCAATATCCAATTTTCGACTTTTATTAGTCTTCTTCAGGGACACAATTAATATAGCTTGAGGTATTAGCATTTATTTCATTCTTACCAATAAATTGTCACACAAGGTCATACCCATCTTCTAAACAGAATAATTATATAATTTGATCCTTCTAGCGAAGTCACATTTCAGATGCTTGATAGCACAATTTCTTTCCCCAAAAATTGAAATACATTTGTCGATTTCTTTCTAAAAAATTGAAATAGATTTAGCCAAAGCCCAGACAAAATAGCAGTAAGACAGAGCCAACCATAGCCATATCAGAATCTATAGTGTCTATTTATATTGCAAGTTGAAAAGATGCATACAGCTGAGGGTTAGATTAAATTGTATACCCCTAAAATAGCCATGTACATGAAAAGACCTTAAAAAGTGAATAATGAAAATTGAATGATGTGCACACAAAATCACATGTATATAATAGATCAGGGGTGGTATTCACAAAGCATCTTAAGGGAAAACTTAAATATTTTGATTTTTACTTAAGTTAAAAAATTGAACTGTACATATTTTGCAAGAAACTAAGAATAACCCATATTTTCTTGGGTGCTTCACATAACGCTTCACAACAAAGCAATGTGTTGATAATCTTGATTTTACTGTTCAGATGAAACACTTAAGGAAATTGTAAGATTTTGAGAAAATTCTAAGTTTTCCCTCAAGATTCTTTGAGAGTACCATCCCAGTGCTAGATATAAACTGGCAGTGCTTCTCTGATAGGCCACCATCATTGCCATGTTACAACAACAATCACAGTTAATCATGTTATTATTATTACATGTACATGTATTGTCCAGTTAGTATATTCTGACAGGTGAAGTCTAGTAGTTGTAGATGTGTACACTGAGTTCTATATGCTAAATATTATAGAGCACTTTTCTACAGTGCCCACCAAAAATACGGATACACTTTTTGACAGATGCAGAATTAAAATTGGTTTAATTATTCCATATCTATTGGTCAGACGGAAACAATGTTTGCAATTTCTGAAAAAACAGTTAATGAAGGAGTAAAAAATGTGACAGATAGACAGATGAACATTTTCTGATTTAAAAATAAACTATGGGGTTAAAGGGGCTGAATTTGCCATATTATATGATCATGTTGTCGCTCAAAGCTGGCAAAGAAACTTAATATTTTCCATCTAGGCTACCAATCAATGTATTGTCTTTACACTAAATAAAAAAACTATTCCTGGTCTTCAAAAACGTTGTTGCTTCTCTGTTCTGCAAGTAGTGTTATACAGGCAAGTAAATGGGGGAAAACTCTCTGTATCCATATTTTTGATGGGCACTGTATATGAATCAGAATGAGAAGGTTGTAACAACTACTAATGACATTCTTAGCCAGGGAAATGTAAGGTCAAAGACTCAGAGAGCTAAATTATTTTAATGTCTCAGAAAAATTCAACTCATGATGTACTGTAATGAATAAAGATACGGTAAAATGGTTTGCATTTAAAGTACAGTGTAAACAAAAAGAGATCCTATAATTCATAACAAAAAATATACATTAGTATTTCAGTGAAGTGATATGAAAATTATTCAATCTGTACATAATACTTTTTAAAACTTTACATAAATAATTACAAATGTACTCAACAGTGTTTAAAAGATAACACAAATGACACATAACGCAGCATCACCGAGGTGGGTGGGGGATGAATGTATCTGACTGGTGCAAAACAATGAAGTCTAAGATCTAAAAAAGTATGACAGAAAATACTTTACATATAATACAGCTTATAGTAGGCCATACTTTTATCGTGTAGTTGATTGGTGGTGTGGATAATAAGCATATACACATAAGAGCACTGATTTATGCCTAGGTCCCACTGAGCATTTTTGCCTCGGAGATGTTCTCAAAATTTGATTAATGGACAAGGGAAGGCATCAGGAAAAGTGTCCTAGTGGTCTTGGGGAAGTTTCGGGGAAGATCAGCGGGATCTAGGCTTTATCAGAGCTCTTACTAAAATTTTCACACAAATTTAAATTTTTGTATTTTCTTTACAACAAGAAAAAGGAATTACAATAGCTATGTTCTATTACCGTATTAATGAATTGAAGAATTCAAATCAATGTGTAACTTTAAGACTTTTGTTTTCAATAACTTTGATAAAACAGTACGTTTATGTATGAAT
Source organism: Spisula subtruncata (assembly GCA_963678985.1). Taxonomy (NCBI): domain Eukaryota; kingdom Metazoa; phylum Mollusca; class Bivalvia; order Venerida; family Mactridae; genus Spisula; species Spisula subtruncata. The sequence goes on along the minus strand of OY787664.1, from coordinate 51,132,483 downwards.
TGAGTAAAGATACAAAGTTTATGTAATGTAATCTGTTAGACAGACAAAAATGAAAGAAGAAATTTAATAATTAGATTGAAAAAATTTAAGGAATATACGGCAGGATCAGTGAAACTGTAGTTTATATATAACTTGTGTTGATTTGTGAATGACGAAAGCAATTTTAGGGGTTGGCCAATGAAAACCACAGGTAACTGTATCATCAAAATGAAAAGAAAAGCAATTTTTTTTGAAAATTTATACTTTTCTTTAAAGAAAAATACAAATTTTCAAAAGCTTTTTTTTTTCGTTTTCACTGGTACAGTAACCTGTGGTGAAAACATGTAATACAAACCATTGACCAAAGCAAATGAGTGCTAAAACGACAATATTTTCAGCTAATTTTGATCAAGTAATAATATGCTCGTAACACACAGGCAACAATGAATAAGGTGAAACACCTCTAAATGTACAACTGCACCTCGGGTGCAACACCTCTAAATGTACAATTATACCTAAAATTGATAAAAATATTATCGCATACCCTATGTTTTGTCATTATATAACCACTTCCTTAGTGAAAATACAAAATAATCAATATTTTACAAGCTTCTGACAACCTCATAAAACTAGAGCTGTCTACACTTGACGAATATATCTGTAAAATCCCCTCTGTCTGCAAAGGACCATAATTCTGGCAATAATCAGTGCTACATCAAATCTGTCCTTTATACCCAAGATGGGTCATTAGGGAGTCTCAATTAATTCCCATTAAAATTAATACAGGATTTGCATCTACAGTCAAGGAAGCAGACTAACTGGGTAATCCCCTTACAACTTGCCATGTGGAAGGTGGGGGTTATGGGATGGGGGGGGACATAAAGTGTGAGATACAAATTTGTTTTATTTATCATGATTCACAACCAACAGATATACACGTGATATACTTTAAACATACACATACTAAAATGATTGAGACAAGTGATCAAAAGGTGGGAAATGTGAAAATTTCTATAAAATCAATCTTTTTTCAAGCAAGGGCCCATAAATCTACCGATACTTGATTTAAGCAAAAGTAAAATGACAGGTGCAGAGCTTCACATGCATATAAACATGATTGTAATGATTTGTGACCACAACTATAACAAGACGTGCGAATTCCACGAAAACCAGATTTCCATGGCAATCAAGTATAATTTGGCAAAGATTTTTTTCTGTGACTTTAACCCCACTGGCCTCAGTTTCAATTCCAAGCAAGGTTTTCATATAAGCTACATAAACCGCAAGTTTCATCATGATATCTTATCCCAAACTAAAGTCATCAATCAGAAACCAAATTGTGCAGACCAGGTCACCCATCCATATTTTCTTCCAAAAGTCCGACTCAAAACGAAATGACCAATAATAAATAATTTGGTCATATAAGAAAGCATTGCACAATTTTTCACAAACTATATAACATGTATAACCCATTTACAGGATAAACCCTTGCAGCAAGGAGAAGGAAAATACACACATTATGACCACAGGTACTTGGCATGTGGATATGACCGCCCCCTATGCTCCCCCTCTACAACCCTAAAAACTATAAAAAAATCATATCTTTATACAACAATAATATTGGTTTATCACATAACCTGTGGTCTGTGAGTGCATTTAAGCTGTGCCGGAAATATCGTAATGCACTCCCAGACCATTCAATAAACATTTAAATTAGACTGACGTTGATTGGTTCTGGATGACCTAACGTAAGCCAATCTGTGCCTTGAATCAACCCGTGACGTCAGTATAATACAAACGTCGGCATGACGTCGCGCGCATTGTAACGCTAAATTTTGAATGAAACCCATGTATTGTACAAACATTAACAAGCGTTCTCTAAGGTTATGTGATAAATAGAATCTTACATTTGTGCTAATTACATACAAGTTTTATTAAACTTGTCGACAAAAACAATAGGACACTCAGCAAAGCCTTGTGTCAAACAGTTTTGTCCACTCGTTTAATAAAACTCGTATGTAATAAGCACTCATGCAAGATCCTCTATATATAGAGATATGAATTTTTTATTAATATTTTTTGGGAGGTTGTAGAGGGGGACAGTAGGGGGGTCATATTCACATGCCAAGCACCTGTGAATATGACCAGGCTTATCAGTAAATAGAGAAATATTCATAAGGTGCAAATATATGTAGGAAGAAAAAATATGTTAAACACCAATGTAAAGATGTAAAAACATGCGAATTACATACAAATAATGGCATACACATTTTCATTTCAACCATGACAAGTTCAACACCAATATTATAAATTCTAGATCATTCTTGACAAAAGAACGTATGACTCCCACAAAGGGCAATAACTCTAGCAATATTCATGGGATCCATGAAATTCATGACAATATGCACGAATGGGAATAACATTCATTTGAAGTTTCATAGAATTCTGACAAACGGCTATTAATGGTTGTAACATCCAGACGGATGTCCGGCACAATTCGTCTCCCCAATTTGATGTAGGAAGCATGATTTTAATTTATTGCAAAACAGGAAGCTTCATTATACATTCATACCAAGTGTGGATGCAAGAAAAACAAGAAAATATCTATCTAATAAATATTTTCAAAATACAATGAGACAATAAGTCACAGGGCTGCAATAATAACAGTCAATAAAAGAAGTAAACATGGGCCTTATTCACCAACGTTGTAAGACTATAACTCAAGACTTAGACTTTACATTGCCAAATGTTCTATTTATTCTCGCGTTGTTATAAATGTATCGACTTTTGATAAATGGGTGTTCATGTCAAGTGGGTAACAACAAATAATTAGATAAAATTCACTAATTGCCAAGAAATGACAGGGATAATAAATGTCGTCAATTTAAGTCTAAGTCTCCGTCTTACAATGTTGGTGAATAAGGCCCCTGTAGATTACAGCATCACAAGTTCACATCAAACTTGACCTAGATTTTGTTGAGATGATAATTGTGATGAAGTTTCATGAGGATTAGGCCAAAATTGTGACCTCTAGTATCTACACAAGCTAATTGTGATTAGACGGATAAAGAGTGATCACAAAAGCTCACCTAGTCAAATTTTGCTTTCTCCCACAAAATGAAACATTATCACAAAATCAATCACAAATATACATTTCTCAGAACTATATGTACAGGCCCGGTGATTATAAACATTTCTCATTCTAATACTCCAACTCCATACTCCATGCTCAAACTCGAAAAACAGCTTTTTGAAGAATTTTGCATCAAAACTAACACCAACTTTTAGCAAACGATCCAACTAAGAAAATGAACCCCCATTTCGTATGTTTCCATCCAGTAATAAAGAAGTTGCAGCACTTTTTGTAACCAAGAAATGCTCAAATTGGAGTACAGAGTATGAGTTGGAGCATTGAGTACGTACTCCAAAGTTTATAATCACCGGGCCTGATCTCAATGCTATAAAGAGCTAGTACTGTCATGTACAGATCTCAGAGCAATATGTATAGATATCTGAGCTACATGTACAGATCTCAGAGAAATATGTATAGATATCTGAGCTACATGTACAGATCTCAGAGCAATATGTATAGATATCTGAGCTACATGTTCAGATCTCAGAGCAATATGTATAGATATCTGAGCTACATGTACAGATCTCTCAATCTCATTAAAATCAGATCCTAACATTTGCTTCATTCCTTTGCACTATTAGTTACAACACTAAATAAGGGGTCACATCCAAATAACCTCTCCAATGCATGTTGTAGTATTGCTATTCATCAGTATACATAGAGCGTTTAACTCTCTATGTATACTGATATAACTGTAAACCTCAGCAGAGAACTCTGCACTTTCAGATTTGTGAAAGTAGCGATTTGATTGGATGATGTAAAGTAATGAAGCTAACATGGGTCTGATTGGAATGAGATTGCAATTCTCCGAGCTACAAGATCTAGGAGTTATATTCTATCACAGTCATACTGATACGCCTCACTGAACCAGCTACTCAAACACAACCACGGCAGAGTCCACTATCTTCTTCATTTCTGCTAACTCAGCTTTTCTGATCGTATAGTTTTACGTTCCTACAAAAAAGAAGAATTCAGTGAGATGAATTGGAAAGACTTTTATTATATGCTTATCATGGCAGCCAAATACTGTATTCTAATAAATGCTGGTATTTTCGCGACTATAAACTTGATAGTGGATATGTAGTGATCAAGAATCCTCTGAACAATGTAGTCATTACTGAACGAAAATATACGCATGTGGTTTGCATGCAGGTTATACCCTGTCATGAAATTTTTTGACAACAATGTTGATTTTCCTCCTAGTGTGAAAAGTTTGCGAATCCAGGGAAACGGTCAACTGAATCTATTGCTTAATGTAACAGCAAAATATTTTGAGAAATGGCGTTGGGCAAACATTAACTAGAGCTTTTGCCATTCGACTGATTAATATACTCAGGGATGAAGATTTGATCGTCCCAGCTGAAATAACAATATCAAAATCAGGCTTTTTTTACTAATTTAGGACAAGTGACCTGAAAAAATTTGACCATTTAGCACAAGTCGTTGGCTTAGAATGAGAAGGTCGCAAGTGCCACTTACGACCTTATAAGACTAATGCATATTGGCAATCTGCATCATAAGGTGCTTCTTATGAGCCTGTTTTCATGAAAATCGGAACTTGTCATGTTGACCAAATTCAAGTTGAAAAGGCTTGTTTTATGATAAGTAAAGAGTGATTGTTAACCAGTATTTCTTGTTTTCTCAAAATATTGATTTTGAAGTTACGACCTCATTCTAAGCCAGCGAAGTGTCCGTATGAAAATGAGTCCAATCTGAATCACTGATACTGTAAAAAATGTATAAGAGTTGCGTTCACAAGAATATGTCTACAAACTGACAGACATAAGGAAGGATGGTCAAGCTTAATCAAGTAATAATCCCATCCTTACTACAGTTTATGTCAGAAAATACAGATTCTTACCTTATATTCCTGGTCTGACAGTATACCTACTACAGCTACTATTTGATACTGTTTGGCTTTAAGGTTATCGAGCGGTTTACGTAAAGTTCTCATTAAGTTAGCATTAACAATACTATGGAATAGTTGCATCTGTTTCTTTCTAGCACTTGGATCAAATATCAGTAAACGTATACTCTTATCCTTCAACTCCTCAACTCCGACAATGGTTCTGCTATGACCTGTAACAGAATGTATAAAGCATCTTAGCAGAAAATTAACTTAAAGCATAGATTTATTTTCTTCGGTGTATCAGCTAATATCTAAGTCATAAATCAAATCCAATCGGCATCTGGTGATCAGACAGCATACTTTTTGGTGGGCAGGATATTGGCCGGTCATCAGGGGTATAGTGGAGCACTGTATGTTGATCTGCATAATTTTAAGTCTCTTTAAAAAATATTTTAAAATTGCTTCTCATTAGCTGGTATTTAAGGTAGGTACAATAATTAATATGAAAATATGGGTTATTCTCCTAAATGTGAAACATGGGTTCTGAATTTTTTTTTAACTGGAATAAGGTTTATTTAATTTAGTATTAATATTTTTCCCCTAAAAATGTCTGTAAAACCCTGGGTTTGAAAAATAAAGCAAGAAATTTCACCCAACTAGGTTTTCAAACAAAAAGGACAAATTAAACAGACTCGCATTGATGTAAATTAAATTTTAGACAACTGTAAAATTACCCTAATAGATAGTTTGAGCCTCTGAGAACGAGGTTCATTTATTTCGAGTATGTATTGTGAATAGACTCACCTTGATGTTGTAGATATAATGGTTGTTTATACGCAGCATGTTTCTCAAAGTAACTTTTTACCCATTCAAACAATTTAGGATGTGTACCATTAGGCCCTGATGGGTTGTGAAAGTCTAATAATTTACATCTACAATACAGTGAGAAACATCACTATTATCATCACTAGTCAGACCAATAAGATAGTAATATATAAGTTCCGACAAGAAAGGCAGCATTCATCAGAAAAAGCACAAACATAACAAATTGCTAGCTTTGCATGAAAGTGGTTCAGTCAAAATGATAAAAATTGAGAATTGAAAACTTTTGTTTGATTTTATGAATATCAAAGTTTGAAAATCTGTTGACCATCTTTGAGATTAACTAATCCTGGGGATTTTTCAATTTTGAGATAAAGTGCATTGACTGAATAAACAATCTTAAATACACGACACAAATATGTCCATAAAGTCAACAAAATTGAATCCATCAAAATTAATAAATGATCTTACATTATGATCAAATTAATTATGTACATGACTTACCTAACATTAAGAGAAGATAAAGTAGCTACTATTTCTGTGGCTCCGATCCATTTCACAGTGTTAACAACCCGTCCACCTAGTTGATCACAGCCTTCCTTATCAAATCCTTTCTCCCATGCTGTCTCTATGAGTCGCTGGATTTTAGGGATAGACGGCATCTGTGGCCTTCCTGAAGCAGTTCAATATAAAACGTACAGTGTGTTTATTATAGTGTCACCGCTATTGAAAGGACCAGTCAATTCTGACTTATGAGACACTTATCTTTCATCCTTAACAGTACAGAACCACCCGAATCCCTTCTCGTAACACAGGGTGCCTGGCAGAGATGGGCCTACGGTCATACATGCCAGATCTCCTGCATCATGCAGGAGTCTCCTCATTGAGACTCTACTCCCGCATGATTTTAGGCAAATTGATCAAATCTCCTGCATTTCTTGGAATACTGGAACCTTGATATTTTTGTTTGCATGATGAAAATGATAACAAATATTAATTTAAATAGCTTTATGAAGCATGAATGGTAATGTCCTGCAAGTGAAAAAGGTGAAATTTGCATATTAAGTCCATTTAATTAAGTTTAAAGTTTGAGTAAGAAAAATCTCCTGCATTTCATTGAAATCTCTTGCATTTCCATCACAAATCTCCTGCATAGGCTTCAGGAAAACATGGCACGTAAGGCCTACAGTAACCATTAATTTAACTAGCTGGCAGCTGATTAACCGGTCTCATCAGTTTGAACCCAGCTTCCGCCGACATTCGAACCTTTGACCACCCGCTTCCTAGGCGGACGCCCTAATCACTTGGCCAAGGTCGCAGTATGAATATATGAATATGTAACTTTCTTACAGCAGTGTATGAAAGAAAATACGGCTGAACATTCAGCGACAATAGGAGGGTTTTTGACCCCCCGCAAAGGGCCATAACTCTTCCAAATATAATCTAACCTATAATTCCTGAGCAGGCGTACATCTAAGCTTAGTGCAAAGCATTCATGTGAAGTTTCAATGAAATCTGACCAGTGATGAAGGCCAACCAGCAAGGATTTAAACTTTGTGACATCCAGACAGACATCCAGCACAAAACAGGTATGTGTGGCCCACTGGAGATATAGTTTTGATAAAATTGGCAGAAGGAAGGCTTAATCCCAAATCACCAACATGCTAACCTTCAGGTAGATACATACCGTATCAAGGGAGGTTACTCATAACTTATCTCTGCTATTTACCAACTACCGTGAACAGAATCTTTTTGTAGAATGAAAACAAGCCTGGCTTAGCTCAATCGGTAGAGCCTCAGGCTAGTAGTCACAACTGATCTTGTGGTAATGGGTTTGCATCCGGGCTGGCCATCGAAAATTACTTGTCTTTCGGATGAGACTTTAAAACGAAATCCCAGGTATAAGTAATAAACACATGGCATGTTAAAGAACCAGGGATGCTTCTGGAATTGGGACATCTTCTGTATTATGCACTATCAACCAAAAACTAAAAACTTTTCTGGAAGCCTCACCCATATGGATTATACGGTGGCAACAGGGTTTTCCCTAGGAATTTTCATACGAGGGTCCTAGGATGCTTAAGTTTTATATTAAGGGAGTCCCTGAGAAATTTGGGGGTCCCTTCATTATACGGTAATATATTTCAAGTTCATTATTGGTGAGTTTTAAATATCTAAATTAATAAAACAGCAAATTCAGATTGCTCAATACTCCACACTACTAAGTGCAATGAATATAAGACAGAAAAATATTCCAGCTGAAATGAAAATGTCTATTCGAGGGATCCTATTGGGGGTCCCAGGGATGCACAGTAATACTGAAATGAGGGTCCCAAGCCACAAAATTGCGTCAGGGACGCAGAAAACCTGCATCAGGGAAATCCCTGTGGCAAGGATAAAGAAACACATTAAATCAATCATGACAACTGCACGTTTTCTTAACTAATGACCTAATTTAAGAGGCTAAGGTATAGTGAGCAGGAGAAATTGTTTGATCTCTTATACATACCATGATTGAGAAGAACTTTACTATACATTGGATCCGCCATGAGTGAAGACAATAACATCTGGAAGTTTCTATAACCACATCCCCAACCTTTATCACCGTACGAACCAGCGTAATGATCTACCGTCGTACATAACCATGACCTTGATACGCCATGTGTCGGTGTTCTATAATATTCCTGTAATCGCTGTATTACACCTGTAACACATAGACAAGAAAATATCAATAATAAGACCATTCTTCGGTATTTTCATAATTAACTGATCGCCAATATGAATTTTGAGGAAAAAACTGACAGTGACAATTTTCATGGAAGGGTATGAGTCTATGACCAACTGTGACCAATAACAACATATAGATGAAAATCTACATTGTTGTCAAATGTCATGGTTACAAATCCAGCGAACACGGACAGCTTTACGATGGCTCTTACCTTTTGTACACAAGCTACCATCATCTCTGCCTTGATAGTTAGCAAACTTGACCTTTGACCTTACCTTTGGTACATGAGCTACCATCATCTCTGCCTTGAGAGTTAGCAAACTTGACCTTTGACCTTACCTTTGGTACATGAGCTACCATCATCTCGACCTTGAGAGTTAGCAAACTTGACCTTCGACCTTACCTTTGGTACATGAGCTACCATCATCTCGACCTTGAGAGTTAGCAAACTTGACCTTTGACCTTACCTTTGGTACATGAGCTACCATCATCTCTGCCTTGATAGTAATCAAACTTGACCTTTGACCTTACCTTTGGTACATGAGCTACCATCATCTCGACCTTGAGAGTTAGCAAACTTGACCTTTGACCTTACCTTTGGTACATGAGCTACCATCATCTCGACCTTGAGAGTTAGCAAACTTGAAACCATTCTTTCTTTCATGATATTCAACAACAGTGATATCTCCACTGGCTACTGCTCTCTCCAAGTTATTCTCGTACGCTTTTTTAAACGGTTTACCATCTGCCATACCATACAATGCCTACAATATAGAATTATAATTCAGTTTAAAGGGACTTAACTCTATTTCAATGATAAAACTCTTTGATAAATTTTGCAATTTACCAACTGGAGTTGAGTCCCTTTAAGGCCATAACATATCAATATTGTGATACAGGGGCCTTAGTCACAAATATGCTAAGACTAAAACTCAGACTATGAATTGTCAAATGTGCTATTCACTCTCATATTGATATACATGTATCAATTTTAATATAAATTGATATACATGTTAGGTGGGTAACAACTAATAATTAAAACACAATTTCCCATGGTTCAATCCAATAGCAAAGGAATGGCAGTGATTATAAATATTGTCAATTCTAAGTCTAAGTCTGAATTGCAGTCTCACGGTGTTGTTGAATAAGGCCCCAGGTAACAGGATGAGTAAACTGATCTGTCATAAATGATTAACACCACTGATTACTACAGGGCACTGGCATAACAATCAGCTATCACAATTTATGCGGGCTCTATAATAATTATTAAATAATTATTTACCAGTCTATAATAAATTAATAATGTACCTCACCACTGAAATTAAGCCTAGAAATGTTAAACAACCAAACAATTTTTTATGACAGCCCAATACATAGATTCATAGATATTCTATTAGACGACATGCTATAACTGATTTCATTCAGTATTCATCAATTATTCACAAAGACGTGGTTGTAACTTTATTGATGTTAGAAATACTTTATAGACATGACATGGTTGTAACTTTATTGATGTTAGAAATACTTTATAGACATGACAAGGTTGTAACTTTATTGATGTTTGAAATACTTTATAGACATGACATGGTTGTAACTTTATTGATGTTTGAAATACTTTATAGACATGACATGGTTGTAACTTTATTGATGTTAGAAATACTTTATAGACATGACATGGTTGTAACTTTATTGATGTTTGAAATACTTTATAGACATGACATGGTTGTAACTTTATTGATGTTAGAAATACTTTATAGACATGACAAGGTTGTAACTTTATTGATGCTTGAAATACTTTATAGACATGACAAGGTTGTAACTTTACTGATGTTTGAAATACTTTATAGAACATCTCTTACAAGGGTGACCTTGAGGCGAGAGAAAGGGGATATTAAATACTTTATAGGGTTAGGGTATTTCAATACAAGTTGTTAGATTACACATCTTTAATCAATATTTCAATAACATGTTGTACTTAGTTTATCTGAGAGAGGTTTGCAGAAATATAAAATCCATCATGAGTTGTCTATGGAGATTAACATTTCTTAAACGAGTCTAGAATACACAAATTGTCAAGATATTCAGCGAGCCTTTGGCAAACTAAATAATTTTGTTTTGATGACGGGTTTAAGAAATGTTAATCACAAAGACAACAAATGACTGATTCTTTTTATCACATTATCATAGTAACAGAGTCAAAACAACGTCAGAAATAAACAAATTTAAGCTGACGACGTTACATTTTCGTGGATTTGTTATCACACGTGTTGGAGAACATTGTTCTGTAATTTGTTATCACGTTATTTATGTGATAAATCCCCCTCTCTCCATAATCATTTTTTCACTAAGTCCTTTCATTTCCCCAAATAGTTAATAATTATTACTAGAAATCAGGATTTACCCACAAGACTTACCTGTAATTTTTGGAATTCTTTTTCTTCTTCATGATTTGCTAAATCTGTCTCTTTTTCCTGTAAAGCTTGGGCTATCATTTTATCAGTGCGCTCCTGAACTGAAATTATGATATTGTAATAAAATATAAATTTTCCCATTCAATTATCAAAAGTTAAGACTTCACAAAAAACTACTGTTGTTTTTACTAATAATTTGAACCTTTCAAAATGTTTTGAATTGTGTGTTTAGTGTTCATGCAGATTTTTTGCTGTTTATCAATGAGTTTTTAGTTACATATGGCAACTGATTTATCACTCACTCACTCACTCACTCACTCACTCACTCACTCACTCACTCACTCACTCACTCACTCACTCACTCACTCACTCAATCAATCAATCAATCAATCAATCAATCAATCAATCAATCAATCAATGGATCAATCAAGCATCTGATCACAGACACATTAATTAATACAGTTATGCTTTTCCAACTATCATAATAAGATCAAGGTTCCTTAGGTTCTAAGTGTCATTTTGATGATTATATTTTAAGAAAATTTTAAATTTTAGATTTTTTTTTAATTTTTAGAAAAATCTTTACTTTTTAGAAGATCTTTAATTTTTAGAAAATCTTTTAATTTTTAGAAAATCTTAATTTTTAGAAAATCTTTTAAATTTTTAGAAAATCTTTAATTTTTAAAAAATCTAACTTTTAGAAATCTTTAATCATTACTTACTTGGAGTTTGTTCTGCAGAGAAATGACCGTTGACATGAGCTTCAAGACGTGACTTTTCATAGAATTCCATCTCGCAGACAGGGCAATGTAGAACAGATGGTCCAGCAGCTGCTTCAGCAAATCCCCTGGTTGGTTTATCCGGGCTAAATATCTGAGAGTGCTCTTGATTCACATGTAGGCTTAACTCCCCTGAATTATGGTAAATCCTCATACAAATAGGACAAGGGTACTCATCAGCGTTTCCATTTTGTGCCACAACCGAGGTAGAACCTGAAGGCTCCGGATGTACTGTCCTATCTCTATCCCTGTGACTCGGACCAGATACCTGGTGGTGGCCTGGGCCCGGTCTCGGCCGTGCAGGGCTCAAGACATCCACATGAGCCATGTTCACATGAGCTTGTATAAGATTTTCCGAGGATGTTATAAACTGGCATAAAGGACACGAGAATCCAGCAGGCATATTGGAATTTATATCCGGTTCAACATTGTCATTGATATCCGGTTGTAAAACTTGGTTTAGATTCGGTTGAAGCGGTATATTATTGTTATCCTGGCCTTCTTCCATAATGACGTCATTCTGACTATGTATACTACTCTGAAGCCTCATTCTGACAGCCTGCTCGCTATCAGTCTGCATTGGCTGAGTGGAGTCTATGGCATCGTACGATGAGGATCCTCGGATTGTATGAGACGAGGTCGAAGATCGAATGGAATGTGAAGATGATAATGATGACCATATTGATTCAGGGCATGTCGACTCTCGGACCATTCTCGATGGACCTGGTTCATTTATAGAATCAAAATTAAGCTGCAGTTTACCCCTTTTTGTCAGGTTTGACTCTGATTGAGATGTTTTCATACTAGGTGACTTTCTCGAGGGAGACTTTTTAGGACTCTGGTCCAAGCTCTGAGAATGTTTTAATAAGCCTTTGCCTGTTAAAGTTTTAGGTATTGCACCACCATGCTGTTGTCCAAATTTCTCAGGATTGTCCTTACCCACACCAAGTCTAGCTTGATCAACTGATTCATTAGTTCCATTCTTATTATCAGGATTTGTCATATCATTAAAATGTACAGAATTTATATGGACATTCATCTCTTCAGCAGTGATTCCCGACAAGTCACAAAACGGGCAACAAACATTATTCTCCACATGTTCCAACAGGACATGTGTTCTCATCTGCTCCTCTGACAGACCTTCCTGTCCACATATAAGACAAGTAAACTTCTCTCCAAGGAGTCCATGACCTTGACTTTTAGTTGCAGATAGACTTTGTCCAGCGGAAGCCATCATTGCAGTGGTCACTGAAACATCCAGAAAAAGTTATGAATATTTCATACTGCAATGATAAAACTTTCAATATCATTCTGATTACACACACAGTCTTCGAATTTGGCCACTAGCCCGAAGCCCGAGGCTAGTAAAAACTTGGTCAGGCTAGTAATTGTCTCTAGGTGACTAGTCCGAAAGGCTAGTGAAAATTTAAAATAATTTTAATAATTAAATGGTCTGACTAGTAAATTTCTTCTTGGGCTAGTAAGTTCTGCCTTGTTGGAAGCCTGACTGGCGAAGTACTTTAAAAAGTCTTTCGTGAAGACTGCACACGTAATACATTATTTTAGTGCATTAATTAACATGTTTTGCATTGAATATTAAGCAACTGAGTAAGGCGAAGTCAAGACACGTACAAGGTCTTGTCAATTCATAATAACATGTCCAAAGATATTTAGATGTCGGGTTCCCTCACTTATAAGCTTAAGTAATTTCGCAAGAACTTTCAGTCTAGAGATTACAAGAGTAATGACTTTAATAAGCTGGTAGGCGATAAAAGCCACCGGCTATTTGAACACTGTCATGTTCTTCTTTCAATTGTTACTTTAAGTCAGATTTCAAATTACCTGCCTACATTTTTTGTACTTTCAAAGATTCACTGCCTGGCTGCATGCAATCATTCTCTGTAAGAGAATTCTAGCTTCATGCAAAGCATAGAACAATATTTTGAGTTATTCATTGGTATTAAGCCATAGGGTTTCAGAGACAGCTAAACTATATAATTGGACCAACAGGCAACTGTATCTAATCAATTAATTCAGTCAAAAGGTCACTGATTGTGAAAAATCTCTACTTTCTTTTTTATCATTTAAATAAAATAGGCTACTTTCTGTTTAGAAACATTTATAATTTATATCTAGTAAGTGACAAGTCAATATAAGATACCTGAAAAAAGGATACTATTATAAATCGATATCAATCTGAGAAGAAGATTATCACTTTTTAGTTCATATATATTATTTTAATAAATCTATACACTTATTATTATCTATAGATTAATTTTAATGAAGTATTATTTCAATTTCATACCTGCAACGAAAAGACTAATTAATGCAAATCTTTACTATTTGATTGAATTATATCATAGGTATCATATGTCTATATTGTTTGATTGAAGTTGGCATAAATTAACCCTTTTATAAAGATATAAGCAAATCAAATACAAGAGACCAACCAATTAACAGATTAACATCACAAATTTTTATTTTAGAAATTTTCATGCTTTACTTTGTGGAATCAGTTTATCTAAAGACATGCAATAATGAATGATGTAATAATTAATTCAGAATTTACTGTTTTTTGGTTGGATCACAAAAATTATTAATTGTTTTAGACATCTTTTAACTGGATAAATGCTCTATCCGAAAATAGGTAAACTGGAGAAAACAACAGAGGGGCTATCTAAAGAACGCAGAGCATGCAAAAACGATTTCGTTCATAATAACTACTAGTAATTTAACGTAAGATGTTGCATTTTACATGATAAGGATAAAAACATGCTTTACCACTACGGTTTATTTTATTTTAATGAGCAGCATCGTCCAACATCCTTCCCATTTACCTGTCACATTATCAGCCAATCAAATTGTCTGTAACAAACTTTTTAACCAATCAGAACGCAGATAACATTTCCTCGACCGGATAACATTCATTCGTTCGTGTTTTAGTATTACCGCAGTCCAATTAAGTTTGTAAACAGTATTTTGACATTTTGACAGTATTTTTGTCAGCAATGTTTTTCGGAATTGAAGATCTGTGAATTAAAATCAACAATGTCTTCTTTAATCCTGAGAAGAATATCTTCAGACCGGATATGTTGTCATTCGATTAGAAGTATTAACTTGATAAGAAATCGCAAGATTACATGCGCCTCCGCACGGCGTTCAGAAGGTTAGCGTTTTGCTATTTATCACTTATTCATCAGTGTTTGCATTTAATGAATGTATCTAGCATGATCGATGCTATAAATATGTGCAAATGAAATGAGGCATACGTCGTTGTTACCAATAAGAATGCCACTTCTCTTCATATCAGGTGTTATGTAAGGGGAGATATTAATTACCGTATATGCCCTAATTGACGCACCTGTCAACAATAAAATAACACCCAAATTTAGATAACTTCGTATCATTGTAAAACTGACTGAAAGAATAAGAGTTTAAAGCACTCATCAATCTGACAATAAAATACTTTTTAGCTAACTCTTACACAGAACCGCTAATTTAACTTGTGGGAAAGTTGCGAAATCACAAATAACTTAAGGATCATGTGGGGTGGGCCAAATGCTTGTAAAACACATACTTGAAAAAAGCTGTTTAAAGCGGTTTATGCCATCTGAATTTATCAATTATTAAAGAAAACAATCATAGCATGTAAGCATGGTGCTAATTTTGGCATATGTTCGCCTATTTTAAATGTTAACACAAAAATAAATGCGATTTTCACCTGAAAAAAACAACATTTTTTTCAAAATGTAGAACGTTATTATTATTGCATTCTATAAAACGAAACGCTGTATATGCTTTAAAATCGATCGTCGCAAGGGCATGCCAGGCTTGAAAATAAGTGTTGGCGTTTCGTTTACGAGAGAAGCAGCGTCATGTCCACTGATTTCTTCGACAAGGAGGTCGCCATATTTGAACCCCCTTGTCACCGAAGAAAACGTACTGATACATGTTTTTGAAACATATTAATCAACAAAATCGATTACCAAATGTAATGATGAATTTTATTAGGTTCGTATTATATCAACATCACAAACGATCTTATGATAGTAATAGAGAAATATATGCATTTTCTGCAGCTGCAACCTAGTTTGTTTACAAATTTCGCGCTGTGTAGCAAATATGTATTCATGCGCCAAAGGTGGTTTAAAATAGTGCGACAGTTTATCTGCAAAAACGTTATGAAGCACTGTTCACAACGCGTTGTTCTTCATGATTGATGATATAGATAAATATAAAAATCCTTACCAGTTAATTTAAGTCCAATATGAAAATAAATATCCGCATTTTCGTATATCGGCCAATTTAGCACATGTTAGCCAATGGATAACCGGAACTGTGTTATGCGGTTCCTGTCAAACTTTATTTTATCTAAATGTCGAACGAAATATGTCTTTTAAAGCAATCCTAAGTGTTTATTATGTACGTATAATAATTGCATCCATTGTTTCGAAATCCGATTGTATATATCGTTGTGTGATCGTGTTTAATTAGTAAAAATCGATTCAGTACACTCCTGTCAAATCCCCACGAAATTCACGTGCTAAAGTTTCAACACACCAGTAAGTTTACGTATGGTGTAAGTTTACTGCCATATTTGGTTATCGTCTGCTAGTAGTGTTTTGCGTTATTTATTAACTTTTTAACTCATACAAAGATCAACTATAGTAAAGTCCCATTCTTAAAAGAAAAAAGGCTAGCTGACATACACAAATATGTTATAGACCAGTACGACGAAAGATAAAAACGCCTTTTCTTTTGTATGAACAATGTTGGTCTGATTAAAATATGTTTATTAAAGTCAGAAAAACTAATGTTTGAAATAATGTTCCCAAAATACGTTTGTAAGTTGTATTCTTCAATTATTAACTTAAAAATATTTAATTAATTGAGTTTTAAGTCAATATTACCCGATTTAATCAGATATGTGGCGTATTTATTACAAACCAATAACCATCTGGTTCATCAGGCCCACCATACCCTAAAATATTTAAGATTTATTAAAAGTAGTTCTACACACATACATGTATCATTGATTGCAAGTCATGTTGATGTATTTATTTGTTCAAAATAAATGCATTTAAACCATTTCAATTTTTAAAAAAGGGCTGGCATGACCTTGATCAAATCTCTGACAACTGACTTGTCTATTTTTTCTAATATTTTATCAACAAATAACAGTGACTGACATTTTGAAAAGTGTATACCAATTATATTATTATATTTTACAAATATATTTTGATAACAATGAGGTACAGGAAAAATATTCAGACATATAGATAGTGTGAACTTCAAGCAACAAAACGGTGTATGATACTTCGGTGTTATTCTGTAAAAAAGGTATGTAATTCATTGAAGAAAAATACACACTTTTTTCTGTTCAAATGAACCTTAATTCATTCTAATTATTACAATTGATAGTATATAATATAGCCTCAATATTAAGACCACATTTGGAACTCCTAAAAACTGAAATGCATTTTTGGTTGGTATTTATTTTAGGTTTAATAAAGATCATTGTGCAATTGGACCAGAAAATTTAATTTTAAGTCTTAATTATTCTTAATTTTTATTTGGTCTCATAATTGAGGTGTAGTCATTAAATGAGGTTTTACTGTTTGTATGCTACTGCTTATTGATGGAAACATATAGAATACTTACTAAGGGTAATACAAGTCAAAGAAAGGGTTAACTATATATTTAATAATAATAAAAGTGTGAACATTAATTCTGTTTAAAATTTTTCTCTATTTCCAGATAAAATTAAAGCAGAGTCAGGGGAAAAACAGGAAAATAGAAGTAAGTACCTTTTGTACATTGCTTTACTAGTAAGTTGAAACTTTAATGGCATTAGTAGTTGAAGAGTCTTGTGAGCTTTATGGATATTTTCCCCAATTAATCAGGGCATTTCAAGGGCACACTAAAATGTATTAATCTAATTTAAAAGACTTGAGCTGCACATATTTCACAAGAGACAGAAAATAACCAATGCATAATAAGTTAATACATGTTTTATTTGTCATTTTTGTAGCCATTTACATGATACTTCTGAACTATGTAAAAACTTGATCATTTTGATATTCCTGTTTTGCTGATACACTTAGAGGAAATTTTAAGATTTAAGAAAATTCTAAGTTTTACCTCAAGATACTTTGTGAATATCACTCCGGAATTAATGGCGTCTCATTTAACTCCATTATCATGTCAATACTATCCCAAAATAAGAAAAGCACTATTTCAAATTTCTATTTCTGTATACTTTAGAAGATGCAGTTATAGTTGAGGATTCAAAGAATGAACTTGTTGAACAAAAAGAAAAGAAAGGTTGGAGATCTCCTAAACGTAAGTAATTATTTCTGATACATTTTGATGAATGTTTGTTTATTTGGGTTGAATGCCATTTCTCAACTAATTTTCAGTCACATACTGGGGTTGATTCACCTTACCAGTTGTCTTAACCAGCATTAAACTTACCCTTCCATAAGGAACCAGCAACTTAACCACATGCGGGGGAGGAAAATGGACATAGTTGTCAAACTGTTATGACACAGTCGCCAGATTAGACGGCAAACGCTCTAACCACTGTGCTATGGAGGCAGTATGACCTGCCATAAAAATGGTACCAGAAGTTCCCTTGCTTAACTCATAGCATAATAGTTTCCTGGCTTCTCCTCTCTCAGCAATAAGATGTCCAGAATGATTGATATAAGTTATAAAAACGAATTTCACACTGAACCTTAAATAAATTTGTATAAAACTTTGAGATATGCACGATTGTTCAATCAACTGTAATGTTGTTTTTTTCCAGAGTACTTTACAGATTCACATCGTGAAATAGTTAGTCAAGCATGTAAGTTTAATAATTCTATATTCATCATACATGCACTGTATGTAAAGTTTCTTTTTATTTAAACTATTATTTAAACAAACTAAGTGATGATCAACCAGTGAAACTTTTTACCAGTAAATATAAACAATTGACCAATGAAAAAAAAGAGTTTGTGACAGGGCAATCTAGCTACTTGTAAGTAACTAGTACTTGCGACTGCTATTTTAATTTGCTAAATTACTAACTCTTGCTGATATAATTTTACTTTACTAGTAAATGAGATCACATAATGTGATTTCCCGTTGGCGTGGGTAAACAAATCCATTATGTCTGTCTGTTCATGAGACAAAACTAGGGAACATGAAAAGGAATGCAATATTCATTCCGCTATTTAACTTACATCATGTATATTGATGACCTTTAGAGTTTCTGTAAGCAGTTCAAATAGTGTAATATTATAGTTTGATCAATGTTTAATATGTTGTCATTGTTTTCAGCAATTGGTGATTATAGCTTTCCACACAACATAGATAAGGTATCATTAATGTGGGCTAACAAGTATGAGAGACCTGAGGATATACCTGCCTTTGTACCGTAAGTAATGCCATTACTCAGGGATTCCTCTATCTCCTGAATCTGAAGGGATATTTCATACTTTTGGCAAAAGTTTACTAGTTATAGACAAAATATACCCAATGATTTTAAGATAAAATGACGCTTCAAACATTCGTCTTGACGGTCAAAATGTGGCGTTTTGGAAAATTCAAGTGTCAAAACCCTTACTCCCGGGTCAAATGGAACCCCTGATGACTATGTTGTGAGCAGTGGCCTAGATATCACTCACAAGGGTGCCGGCTTTGAGATTGAGATAATCCAGATTCAGTCCCTATATGCCCCACTGCTTCTTCTTGTTGTTGTTTTATTATTCTCATGCAGTGTCTGCTATACATGCAGTTTATCAATTTCCGGCATAAACTGTTTCACTTTTGTCAAGTTGCATGGGCGGTGTGCATTCTCGGCTTGAGCTTCAAAGATATCTCATGAAAATAAGTCAAAGAATAATATACTTACGATTGTAACTTGTTTTTAACATTTTGTTTACAGATTTTTACTTGTTGACTTGCCAAAATGTCAAGTGGAGAAAATGAAGCATGTGTTTCTTGATGTATTCAGTGTTATAGCTTGGCCAATTTGACACGAGCCTGACTTTTTGATTAGCATAATTTAACAGTCAATTTATTGCCTACGTTTACAATACCGATTGTATGTTTTCATAATCGGCGAGTACCACGAAGACGCTCGAGATGTAATACAAACACAAATTTGAAATACCGATATTGCACGATTTGCTTGCGGAAATTGATATATGCAAAGCAAGAACCTTGTAAATTAAATATATTCTTGCATAAAGGTCAGGCTCAGGTCAAAAAAAGCCAAGCTATACCAATTGTGTGTATATTATAATGATATACAATCAACCACTTTTCTAATTGGTCTCTTCTTCAAACCACAAACTTTTGAATGTAACCATAGTTTTTGATACTTTGCTCTCAAATTTTTGTTAAGTGTAAAATTGATCGCCCGGCTGACCATGCATTCTTGCATGTGATTTTGATTTTTTAACGATTTGTTTGTTAAGTCATATGCATAATGTATGTGCACATACCATAAAAACTGTGCACACTGTTATTTTGGTTTGAAAAGTGACCAATAAGAAAAGTGGCCGAGTGTACTCTTACAAATACATTGATATTTTTTTCTCTTTTTTCAGAGTTGAACAAGCTATCTATGCCAATGACAAAATGCGTGTAGTAATCATGTACTGGATAATGTCCACATGTTTCTTCTTCCTGATGACAATGATGTATTTAGGTCAGAAACGTGTCAAACAGTATCATGCCATGATTACGGAAAAACAGAATAAAGTTTGGGCGGCAAGATCCGCTGCTTACCATGAATAACTTTGGTGGATCTTAACATATAATTGGTTGTTAGCACAGGTAACAGTATCATTGAAAAAGAAATTGAAAAAAAATGAAATTGAAAAAAAAACAAATTTCTCGAAATTTCCCAAAAAAATTTCATTTTCATTTTTTAAAATTTCTTTTTCAATGATACTGTTACCTGTGGTTGTTAGGTTTCGCTGTTACGATTGTACACTAAGTCAGGAATTTAAAATGCTGGATTATATTTTTGTGTGTATATAATAAATCTGATGTCATTTAGAATAATACTGGCTTTGTTGTGAATTCTGTTTTTCTTTGGTTTGATTAGCAGCAGCATACCTATCGCTAGTCTGTAAGGCAAAGACTTGCTTTGCCAAGTACAGGGGTCTGTTACCTAAAGGAAGTTCCACGGGAGATAATTCTTGCCTTCTATATTTGATTGAACGGGAGGATACTGAATGAAAGTGCTCAGTAGCGCTTTGTTAAGGCAACAGACACCAGGGGCACAATGCCCAATCCTGAATATGATAAGCAAGTCTGTTTCTTTGTCAATTCTTTGAAATTTTCCACAAGCAACCTTTACTTCCTGCAGAAATTCATCCTGTACTACCAAATCCTGATTATTTAGGAATTGTCATGTATACAAATAAAATATAACAATACAAATCCCAATTTCCTGTAACATTTATTGAACTTCATGGGAATAATTCGTTAAAAATTTCAAAACAATGTAAAACTCTTATGCAATTAGTACAAATATAACAATGATGAATGAAATATGATAAAAATATGGTAAAATTCATCCGTCACTCAATCTCAAAATCTCAATCATTCATATAATGATATAACACAATGAGAACAAATTTACTACATGAAAGAGTACCTTTAAATATTACTATAATATTATGGAAAGGTACCTTTAAATTTTACTCCAATATTATGGAAGGGTACCTTTAGTTTTTACTAAAATAAAATATGGTAGAGAACCTTTAATATAATAAAATTTCAATATATGGTAGAGTACATTTAACATAACTGAATTTTACTCATTGTAAAGCACCTTTATCTATATTAAATTTTTCTATTGTGCAAAGTTATTTACCTGGTTGAGTACCTTTAAAGTGACAACATTTTAATATATGGTAGAATACCTTTAACGTAATTTACGTCCAGTACCTAAACTCATTTTCAAACATTATTCTATTGCCAAAACTATATAGGGAATATTTTCATTAAATAACTCATTTTCAGCAGAAAGGTTAATTTTTTATAGAGCAGCAAATCAGAAATTGTAGAAACAAATTCATACAATTCATAACAGAATCCCTAAAAAATTATAATATAATATAATTATTTCTAACAATATATTTCGATAACAGTAGCACATTTAGCTGTATAATCACACTTTAAGTTGAGTGAAGTTTGACCATCGAGTATTTGCATATATACAATAATACAGAGTTACCCATCTTTGTTTCAGCGAATAAAGCTGAAGTAAATGAACTTACACATCAAGTGAATGAAAACAGGGGTGGTATTCACAAAGAAGCTTAGTAGAAAACTTTAAAAAATCTTGAAATTGTCCTTCAGTGCTTTATTAAAACAAAACATTCAAGAAAAATATTCATTTTTTTAGGAATTTCTCAAGTTATTGTCCACTAAGATGCTTTGTGAATAATCCCACCAAAATTGTACATCATGAATCATGGTGAAACATACCCTAATTTGACACTAGTCACTACTGGTACTACCATGTTATACACTACAGTAGTCACAGTGTTCTACATACCAAGGTGAAAGCAACAAAAATCAAAATTTGAAATAATATGAAGATGAAGAATATCACAAGACCCGATTGCTTCACTGATGAACAATACCAGAACAGTTCAAAATCTGACCAATGAACTGCATTCGGACAATTTGTACAAAAGAAATATTCTGCCAAGCTGACCATAGGGTTTTGAAACAACTGGGCTTATCAACAGTACAAGAACAGTTCAAAGCTAGCTGATAAAGCACATTTGGATTTCTGAAATTGTAGGACCTCCAGTGTTATGATAACTGGTTATTCCAGAATTACTGGTGGTGGTCAGTAGTAACATACCTGCATAGAAATTGCATAAAGGCACAAAATACACCTGGTCCAGATCTACATGGAGATAGAGTTGTTGCTATAGAGTAAAGGGTTATAGTATTGGGCATGAAAAGGTGGTACGATGAAGTTAAGTGTTGACATAACCAACCCACACCTTTGAAAAGTGATTTTTAGCAGGTCAGACAGAAGCTTTATCATTTTTTTTTTTTTTTTTTAAAGTAAAAGGAGCAAATCAGCATAAAGAAGGAAGAAACACCCCTTGTGGTTAACTTACCAAGGGGTTACTGGTAAGTTAACATGATTTAACAGAACGCCAACACCTGCAGATATCATAAGTGAGGTGAATATTGACTCACAATGTAGCAATATATACCACAATGATGCATAAATCAAACCACAGACAACAACAGAACTCATTTCTATCAACAGATACAGCCCCTAACAACTGCAATCAATTCATAGAAATACATGATTTCAGTATTGCCTGAATACGCTATCATTGAAATATATGTTAACATATGCAGTAATAATTCACCTTAGACTAATAGTCATGATACAGTGCATGTAAGCTAACCTGGGATGGTATTCAATATATTGATCTTACTTGACTTAAGGGTAAGGACAATCAATCAGATCACATCAAATTAACTCTTCATCAGTTACCTGTAGGGGATATGATTGGCTATCCTTATTCTCCAATTAAATAAGATCAACTTAGAATACCACCCCTGGCCATGATCTCTCAAAGTATTTCAAGTACAGCTTTTAGCTAAAATTGACACTTAATTCAAATCAAACACTGAGACAAATCTTAACTTTCATAAACTATACTGAATAATGTCTCTGTTTGATGATGCAAATTTTGAGTCTCTGCCGCTGCAGTCAGCCAAATGACTGAAGAGTTCCGCACTGACGTCTATGCTAGCACATAAAAATATCACACTCTACCACCAGTAAATAAAACATTGAGTATAATGGACATGAGAAAAATAAGTACTTTTTTCAGATGGATTAGGAGAAGGTTGGTTAATGTATTACTGTATATGAATTGGTAATGCAGACTGATACGGGAAAGACTGAAAACTACCAAACTTGGCCGATACGGAATACAGCTAATAAACTACCAAACTAATAATTGTGTATTATAATCATATTATGCATGAACTTATTAAAAGTCAGCACATATTGTTGTGTGAATATTATGCGTTATAACAACAAGTGTTCTGATAACTACACTATGGTCACAAAACGGACTATAGGTTCGATCGTAATTCTGCATTAATGTAGAAAATACCATAGAAACACTGGCATTTATCACAAGTTTACCGTATCTATCACAAAAAATCTATAGGAATGAAAGTCTATGGTCAGGTAAATGAGTAAATACAACCCCTGATATATCATTGAGCTAAATCCAATAAATATGGTGACATCAAAGACGTATCACAGGAATTAAAGTAAAGTTAAGGTGTGGTATTCACAAAGCAGCTTAAGTGAAAACTAAAAATTTCCTCAAAATCTTACAATTTTCTTAAGTGTATGAGTTAAACAGGACAAATAAGATTATCAATGTTTTACAATGCTTTGAAGCATTATGTAAAGCACTACAATAATAACCAAGAAACTATGCAATATTCTTAAGTTTCTTGCAAAAATTTTGCAGTTCAATTTTTTTACTTAAGTCAAAATATTTAAGTTTTCCTTAAGATGCTTTGTGAATACCGGCCAAGGTGCAGAGATTTACCATGTTGTTATAATATAATATAGGCACTGTTTTATTAAGCAAAAAGTACTAAAGAATATCTAATAATATTTTATGAAGTATAGATCGAAACTGAGTACTGAGCTGTGACTGCACTTTTAGCAGTATACACAGCTCACTGGTAAGATTTTATATCAAGGGCTCGATGCAAAACTATGGTAACTGCATCAATTTATAGAGGCATGTACCATAGTTTTGCACCAAGCCCTCAATATACTACATGTATGCAAATAAATTAAAGTTGCAAATTTGTAACAAAATGTCAAAAATGTTATACGGTACATAAAACTATTTGTGTCAACGAGGAAAATGTTAATACAGTTCTATAACAGTAACTAAACATAAAACATTGTCACCTAAAGTACCACTTAAAATATTCAGAAAATAAAATTCTAACATGATAAGTAATACATAGGTAAATTCCATGACATGTTCGCTGTATACTGGATCTACGTTCTTGACATTTTCACAAATAATCTCATAAACACATATTTTACAATTAGCTTCAATACTATCAATTTTTTTTCCATTTGGTGCAACAAGGTTGTATCTCACAATATAGTATATAGACAGATACAACCTTCTTGCACTAAAGGGACACCTTGGCTACTCTCAACTAGAAAAATACCTTTAGTTAGTATAGTAAGTTAAAGGGAGCTAACTACTGACTGTAACAATATGGTTGAAAGCCATCTTAGAGTGGTTAGAAATTGATGCATATGATAAACAGAAAATTTGCGAAAGTTTTAGCGAAAGATCAATTTTAATTGTTTCACTTTGTAATTACCAGAAATTAATTTCCACATGTGGGTCAAACCACATGTGAAAAGATTTCAGTGGTCACTTGATGAAATAAAATTTGATCTTTCACTAATCTATCAGCAAATTTTATTTATAATCATAATAATATATCATGACTGAACAGACACTGCATAATGTAAACAAAGTATAAGGAAATCAAAAGGAATCAAACAAATACATGAAAAACAAATTTGTCAGAATCTCGATGATGGAATATCTAGCATGATGATGTAATTTTCAAACATATGAAAGGAATCATTGCTAAAACAATACTTCAATTACCATATAAAATTGATATAGAATATCAACAATGAAATCATATGGATACAGAACTATTACTTATAATAATGTACAAAAATTTAACTGATGGAAAATCTGCTATGAAATTGCATACACAATGTAATCCTGAATGAAAAATTACTTTCAACATGCAACTGCTGGAAAATCTGCAATGACATTGCATATAAGAGTTAAATCCTGAATGAAATAATGAATGGAAAATTACTTTAAAGATGAAATTGACAGAATATCAACAGAAGAATTGCATACAGAAATCATGAGGTAACAATAACCTTCAAAATATGACATTGATATGGTACATAATTTTTTTATGATGTATGCTGTAAAACACATGACTGATTTTTTTCTAAGATGAGAATGATAAAGTTGCAGTCTTCATAAATTATGGATAATATGAAGGGGAGAAAGAAAGGGAAAACTTCATGAACAAGGTTTTGAAGGCTTTTATCACTGCTGATGTTAAGATCGGACAAATCCATTATTGCCAACTGACTGTAGTATAAACATCTAGTATCAGGAAAATCTCTTTATCAGGTATGCATAGATTATTTATAAGTAAGCTTTTGGACAAAAAAATTATGTCTTCCAATAAAGGACCGTTACTTAAAGTCAGGCAATATTCATCTACCCCACCATATTATGTGGGTGACATAAGGGTAAAATTGAAGGCACCAATTTATGCATACTAATAAAATACACACTGAAAGCAACAAAACACATCACACACGGATAGGTCTAATCGTCATGTAGGCATGGGCAAAATAACCCAACATTTGTTCAATTGATATCACATTTCATTTTTACAAGATCTACAGTTCTCTATCACAGTAATTAGTTAAAATATCAAATAATATCAATCACTTAAATTTGTTTTACTTATTCTCCACTCCAAATATTATTCATCTAGCATTTAGAATTCATTTTCGGCACTGTTTCATTTTTTTATACAGTTTTCAATACAGAACAAACATCAATTACCATAACACATAACCAGGGGTCCTACTGAGGCATAATCTTTAAAACGAGGTGCCAGACACTTTCGGGTACCATTAGCACACATCCCTAAGAGACCAAAATTCAACCCATTCAAATTCTGTTGCAAACATTATTCTTCTGTTGAAATTTCAAATGATCATAACTTAGTCAATACTTTTCAGGATTTGTAAGGCTAGACCATGAATCAGAGCCATTATTTAAATTGAACTGGTTCATTTTTTTCACTAACGGACAAGGGAAACTTGAATTTAGGAGATCTATCCAATAATTTCTTTCATGTACAGTTCAAATACCTGAGATAAGTAATTGAGCAATCAGAAGTGAAAATTTTACATCTAACAATAGTGATATCTCTTCGAGAAATAAGAATAAAGTCTGGATAGATTGTTCAGTTATAAAACAAGTTTTCTGATCCTTTTGTTTAAAAAATATTGTATATCTAAACCTATGTATAATTTACTTCTGAATTATTTCGAGTAAACACAAACACTGAGATCTTAAAGAATATAAAACTCTAAAATTGAAATAAATGCTAAAATTAACTAAGCTAACAAAATTAGACTATATATTTATAAAACCACTGACAATAGATAACAATTTGAGGACTCAGTGCAAAACTATGGTAACTACATCAATTTATAGAGGCATGTACCAAAGTTTCGCACTGAGCCCTTGATAATTATTACTAATAGTGTGAGCAAATGCCTCAATGTTTGAATGCCTGACATTTAAAATGCCCATCATCAAATTGAACTGTGTTAGACACATGTTGTGCAAAAACTACAAAAATCAACTAAAAAACAAATCACCCCATGCATTTGGTTATTGTGAAAGAATGTTTTAACTAGCAATATTAACATAACAATCATAACAAATTTTCAAACTATGCATACAAATTCTAAGTATTGACCCATACAGTGACTCATTTATAATACCAAACATGTTTAAAGTAGTAATAGTAGTAACAATGTACAGTATTTCATACTAAATTCTACATAGTTTTTTACACATAAAAAGTATGTTTAATTTCTCAAACACTAGGTTTGGCACTTTGGTTAATGTTTCATACACTAAATATTACACTATTCTATCAATATTTTTATCTCACCCCTTGACCCACAAAAAGGGGCTATCGGTGTTATCATTTCATATATGCTGATAGCCCCTTTTGGGTTCTAAGGGATTCTTCTTTGTGAAATATCCTGACATCAATATTTGTGACAGTGATATTTGTTATTTGTCAAACAGTTGGCCATTACAAAGAGGTCCATGGTATGTATGGAAACCACAAAATCTCTCATATCACTTTTCACAGAATTATCTCCCTTTTATTTACTAAGTCACACATTTGATATG
Organism: Spisula subtruncata; assembly: GCA_963678985.1. Lineage (NCBI taxonomy): Eukaryota > Metazoa > Mollusca > Bivalvia > Venerida > Mactridae > Spisula > Spisula subtruncata. Next base: position 51,104,697 of record OY787664.1, on the reverse strand, counting down.
TCAGCATAAAATAACATAGTCTGTATAAAAAACTAAAACTAAGAGGACATTTACTGGGTTAGAGTTCTAGTCCCCTTTTAAAGGAATTGATATTATTGAACAAATTTAATAATTCATTTCGATCATTCTACTGGACATGTTTTCCGTTTACAATACATTTGTATTAGATAAATTAGTAATAAGTTACACACATGTCATAATATTGAGACCTAAAACTAGGAAACAACACAAACTTGCCTTAAATGAAAAGGTGAATATTTGGTACATTTATTTATTTACAGTGAACTCAGCAGTGATCAATAGTACTCATAAAATTCATTGAATAAACATGTAACATAAAATAACATGACCACAATTTGTATTGTTTCATCAGGGTCAAATGTTTAGTTCATTGAACATTTTGATACCGGTAATTAATGCCTAGTCAACAAGAGAATTTTTTAATATTTAATATTATCTTTTTGAAATTTATTACTAAATACGGTTCTCAGACCACCAATTTTTAATTTAACAATTTTACATTTTCTAGGAATTATTGCTTAAAATACGAAGTTATAAAAACACAATTATAGTATTTACTTTGAAGCGATGTTTCATAAATTAAACTGGAGTCTTTGAATATCCCTCAATAAGAACATAAGCACTGTGCATGAAAATAAATATGAAACTAGTTATTGTCAGAATGGTTATGATATAATAATCAAATAAGATTGTACAACTTTGAAGGAGGATTTGTACCCTATTATAATACATACATGTACAATGTAACACATAAACAATGAAATCTATACAATTTTTTTGTGAAAATAAAAATATATGGTACAAATCAACTAGCCTGAGCATTGAATTATCAATCTCATTTAAATCAGACCTTTACTAGATTCCACTACTTTACACTGGATATAGGATCTGACAACACTCTGTATGGGGTCATGTTCATGTGAACTTTACATCCTCCAATCAGATCGCAGCTTTCACAAATGTGAAAGTACAGATGTATTTAAACCATACTTGTTTTTCTAGTATAATTATATCCCTAACATGGATATCATACTTATCATACTTGTTTTATCTGGAGATTTAAGCTGTACTGACTTCAATGTACGCTCTCTATACATACACAGTAAACATGCACTGTAGAGGTCATTCGAACATGTACTCTAACAGAAGTGGTCAGATCCATAACAGTGCATGTAAGGATCTGATTAAAATGAGATTGATGGAATTATATAACATTAATTACTGTCAAAATGTAACAATGTGAAAACCATTAACAATGAAGATGACACTTTTCATTTTGTAATGAGACTTTAGATGTCAAACATGCGATATACTAATATCATCCCCCTGCGAACTGCTTTAATTCTGTAGGCTGAGTAATATGCCATTATTCTCAAGTCAGAAAATCCCAGTATCAAAGCCTGAAATTGCCACTTTTTAATATAGAAAAAGAAGGAAATTTCAGGATTCAATAAAAACCTGAAATCAAACTCAAGCTTAAAAAATATCAGGCCTATTTTGGCAAAAATAATTCTTACAAAAAATTGCACGGCAAATTCTTTCCTTTGTGTTCAGGTTGTGATCGAAGTTTGAAGGAAATGATGCCAAAACTACAGGAAGACATAGTGTCCACAAGAATGCATGTACTGATAGACAGACAGGCGCTGAATCCAGCATATCCCCCTTACACTAACTCTTTATGCTGGGGGTATAATTAACAATGAAGATGATTATTTCATTTTGTTATGAAACTATGATACCGAGACAATGTGAACCCCTGGATTGAAACCCAAACATAGTTAATGATATTTTATGATGGATACTTTTTTTAAAATGTTAAGAATGTCATAATGCATTTTATTGAAAAAATAATTATTTCAATAAATATGTATATGCATGTCCTTAAAATATGAGTAGGCTTTCAATATAAGCCACATGTGTGGTTACTTTAAAAATCATATTTCAATAATATTTGGCCAACCCTGGATTTACACTAAAGCCAACTCTGGATTTACACTAAAGTTAACTTCTACATGTACACTAAAGTCGACCCACAGTGTACACTAAAATCAAGCCTTGAGGTACATTGTACACTAAAACTTCAACCGTCAATGTACAAGTAAAGTTTTGGTGCACGTTAAAGATAACAACCCATGTGCACTAAATCTACTGGAAGTGTACACTAATTCCAATCTTCTTGTAACCTTTAGTAAACTGTAGGTGAGCATTAAAGCCATCTTCTTATTAGCTCTAAAATCAACTGTCAACTCTAAAAGCACAGTTAAGTTGCCCAAATGGAGTTAACTCTAAAAGCACACTAAAATGGGTGTACACTGAAGATAACGCTAAATGTACACTAAAATGGGTGTACACTGAAGTTAACTCTAAATGTACACTAAAACCGGTGTACACTCTAGATGTACACTAAAACCAGTATATGCTGAAGTTAACTTTAGATGTACACTGAAACTGTTGTACACTCTAGTTGTTCACTAAAACCGGTGTACACTGAAGTATAAGTGTATACTATAGTTAATTCCTGTTGTACACTTAAACCAGTGTTCACTCTAGATATACACTAAAGCCGGTGTACACTCTAGATGTACACTAAAACCAATGTACACTCTAGATGTACACTAAAATCGGTGTACACTATCTTCCTGAATGTAGATAAAGGACCAAACCAAGTGTAGAAAATGCGGCCAGAGTAACACCACCAATAACCCACCATCCACCTGGAGGCTGGTAATCCATTGCTGATCCCTGAAATTAGGAGAAACAAATATTGAAAGACAGGGCTTTATGACTTTTATCTCAAATATATTTGGAATATGATCTTAGAAATACCTGTGTCACAATTCCATTGCCATCTAATCATTAGACTGCATTATGCCATACTCAGGTTAAGTCAGACCAGAGCCATTAAAGTCTTGTTTTTGTCATATGCATTGCAATACATCAGCCTGTGTCACCACTATGCCTAGATATTGGGTACACATGAGATTAACGGACATTGTCCAGCGTCCAGGTTATTTGTGACCCACAGGTATAAGCAAACACCCCTACACCAAATTTTAGTTCAAACATTGTTCTATTACATATAAATTTCGAATGACCATAACTTTGCCAAAACTGATTTTTTTATCGAATAACTTTTTAATTTTCAGCTGAAAAATTAATTCTTTTCATACAGCAAATCTGAAATTCTGGATTATTCCTGAGCTGTAGGGCCCCTGAACTGTAAGGCCCCTGTAGAACCCCAAGATTAACTTACCCAGCCACCTTGACTTGCAATCCATCGTGCTATTCCGGTTGCCGTATCTTTCACAAAAGTCACAATATTTCTAACAATGTTTCCTATCACAAGTGAGAAGTCTTTTAAAGCGGTTCCAATGCCTATAACACGTACAAATATACGATATCCAAACGAGAATAATGATGCTATTCTTCCCCAATTTAATCCACCTTCTACTAATCTGTAAGCAAAGAAACATACATTCAAAATTTATCAAACTTTATTAAATATAATTATTTTTAATTCCCACTGGTCAATAGTAAGTATTTCATTCATATGGAGACACATTTTTCTCTGACATGGCACCTGGCTAAAAACCAGCAATCATCTCGAAACAACTATGCTAAGTGCGAAGCAAGGGAAATTTATCAGTCATTTGTTAGGACTTCTGTAAGACACCTCTAGCACTGAAAGCGGACGCCATACTACTAGGCTTTTAAGACAGATTGCACACAGAATAACTATTTTAAAATAAACAAAAGATGTTTGTAAAATATGAGAGTATGCCCCCAATCAGCAAAGTAATAATTGATGTTAAACGTCATATTTACGCTGACCTCTGGCCTACTGAACTATAAATCAATAGGAGTCATCTACTGATGATGAACCAGCTCCATATGAGGTTCTAATATCCTTTGCCCATCAATTCAAATTTCTTGATTTAATGATTGAAACTGATTTGGTCCACCGACAGACAGACTGACCGACCAACCTACAGTCTATGTTCTATAGTTACAAAGCACTCATTTGACAATAATGTAGATTTAAAATAGTTCGCACCAAAATTAAAATTAAATGGCAAATTTGTAAACTTGTACTTACTTCTTTGCCACACCAGCAAAAGCATCATATGCCGTATTTCTGTCAACTTTTAAATCATCAATTAGATGATCAAATTCTGAGGAATATTTTTGTTGTATATCGTCACCAATCTTTGCTAGCCGGCGACCAACTTGAGCTGAGGCACTGTAATAGATATATATATATGCAAGCTTTATTGACTGTTCATTCTCTTTTATCATGCCTCACCCCGGAGTTTTTTCAAACTATTTTCAATCATACCTGGCCAACTTCAACACAGTTGACAGACCTGGCAAAAGTTACCTAATCCTGTGTAAGGGTTTTGGGCCATGATGGGGAACAAGTATGCAGAGTATCAAAGTAATATGACTATGAGATTATCATATTTGAGGCTGTACCCCAAATTAAAACATGGATTTGTTAGTCGAAAAAGGCAGTTAACTCGGACAAAAAGCTTGACAGCAAGGGTAACCTAATCTTGTAAAGAGGTTGAGATCATGATGGTGAACAAGAAAGCAAAGTATCAAAACAGTATGTAAATGGAATTTGAAGATATTGAAGGCTGTGTCTAAATTTTAAAACTAGCATTACGCAGGAAACAATGTGGTAGGTAGGGGACTGAAAAAGCTTCATTTATTCATTAAATAGTGTAAATGAACACAAATGTCTGCTACAATAGACCCTAAGTTAACTCTGCCATAAATAATTTGACCTAAAATTTCTGATGATACACATTAGACACAACTAGCTTGGCTTGGTACCAAGAATTCATGTGAAAATAATTATATCTCTTATAATCAATTATAATTGAGACATCACAATTATTTACCTTGTCAATCTACAACACGTAACTCCCATACAGGGTGGTGATACCCCTATCACATTATTTTGTTCATCAATATGCTGACATGCACAGGAGGTGCACATTATATTGTTTCCAACATACATCATGTTATTCTGATAAATCATCCCTCAGTTACAGTAAATACTCTATTACACTGTCAAATTAATCACTCTTCAGTAAAATTTAATCCAGCCAATGAACAGTCATCTAATGAGTACCCTCCAGTATATTCCAATTGTGTTTTAATAATATTTAATGTAATTACAATTTCGCGAACAAATCAAGAAAATCAACTTTTCGTAGTATTGTTCTCCAAAGAATATCCTCCAAACTATTGTCCTAAGAAGAATTGTCACAACCCTCAGAATAGAAGTGAAAATAAAGTCTTCATTTATATCAAACTCATTTGATGATTTATCAAACAAATTAATTTAAAAAAAATAAAATTGCATGAAATAATCCAAAATAATATTTTCATAAACTGAATACAAAATTTATATCCATGTATCAAATACAACTGTTACTCATAAATCAAAGTAACTTAAAACATAAATCAAAGCTACTTAGTATGCAATAGAAATACATCTGTCAATATCAAACAACATTTTAAAACTGATACTATCAAGCAGCTTCCTACTTATATAAACTACCAAATTTCTTGGCACAAGTCTGGTAATAAAGAATGTCACACTTTTTTATGTTAAGATTCGGTTAATCACTAATCTGACTTAATCCTGCATTAATTAATAATTTATCATAACAATCGTATCTTTGTATCTTCGACAGGTAGTATAGTTCATTATGATTGTATATATACAACTCATAGAGTAAATAAACATAGCAGGGGAGACAACTAATCGGTGTACTTGACACTTAGAACATACCAAATACAGTACAACCTCTCTAGAGCAACACCCTTTTCAAAAACACAAAGTGTGGTTGTTATACAGGGGTTGGTGTAAATGGATATACTTCTGTGGCAAAATTATCATATTACTTAAGAGAGACTGGTGCTTGACAGAGGTCAAATTTATTTCATTAATAAATTATTCTTTCTGGAGCAGGGTCCTTATATTGCTTAAAAGAGGTGAATGTTCTATGGAGGGTTGCGAAATTTATTGTTAATGGTTAATTCTGGCATGAAGTTATTACATTGCTTGCTTAAGACAGGTAGTTGTTCAATGGATGGCTGCTAAGGAGAGGTGAAATTAATTTTAATGGTAACTCAGGATAAAAGTATTATATTATAAAAATTATAATATTGCTTAAGAGGGAGTGTTGCTCCATAGAGGGATGCTCTTGAGAGGTAAAATTCACTGTAAATGGTTATTTCTGGAGCAGAATTATCATATTTCTCAAGAGGGGTTGCTACTCTATGGAAGGCTGCTCTGGAGAGGTAAAATTTATTGTAAATGGTTATTTCTGGAGCAAAATTATTATATTGCTTAAGAGAGGTATTTGTTCAAAGGACAGCTGCTCTGGAAAGGTTGTTGCTCTATAGAGGGTTCATTTGGAGAGGTTGCACTGTAAATAGCATCAATAATAAATACTGACAACAACAGCCAATGAGTGATCAGAACGATTGATAAATAAACATATAATGTACTTAATAACCTTTCCATCAATAGCACCCAGTCTTGCATCAATACCGTGTGACTAAATTTGTTTTGATTTGAGTTCTTTTTTCTGTGGTTTATTAGAACAATTATCCTCGGGCATCTAGCACTTTTATTCATGTGATTTCACAAACACAATATCAAGTTTGAGTGCAGTTCTGTAATAAAGACAAAGTAACCCCCCCCTGACTTCCCCCGACAGGCAAAATGTTTTTTTATAAATAAATTTAAGCTTCTCTAGTGTGTATCCCCCTCTATCTCCCCGATACGCAAAAGGTAAACTTCTTTATCAGTGTATTAATGTTTATAACGTCATGTTTTTATGTGTAATAATACTGAGGGAAATTTCAATAACAATGATTGATAAACAGCAAATTCATGAAAGTCCTTTACTAAATCTTATATTTAACTTTTTTATGATATGTCATACAATAGTTTAACAGCATCCCTTCCCACAACTCATTAGCTTAGCCTGTGTGACACCTATCTAGGCTACACATGTTCCTGTTCAACACCAAGAAGGGATGCACACATACTTTAATATCATACACATCTGCATGTTGATACCAGTAATGCACATTTTTTTCAAGTTTTCAGATCTATATTAATTTCATCTCCAACCAATGTCTTAATTTAACAACCAGAACTACCCCGCCGAAAACTTCTCCACATGCGGAAAACATAGCCAGACCTTAACCAGAACTTATTTGCAGAAAACTTTTCCACAGTCATGCGGAAAACATGACTGAACCATAACCAGAACTAACTTGCTGAAAACTTCTCCACATGTGGAAGAAATGGCCTGACCATAGCCAGAACTAATTTGCGGAAAACTTCTCCACATGTGGAAGAAATGACCAGACCATAGCCAGAACTAACTTGCTGAAAACTACTCCACATGTGGAAGAAATGACCAGACCATAACCAGAACTAACTTGCTGAAAACTACTCCACATGTGGAAGAAATGACCAGACCATAGCCAGAACTAACTTGCTGAAAACTACTCCACATGTGGAAGAAATGACCAGACCATAACCAGAACTAACTAGCAGACAACTTCTCCATGTGTGGAGGAAATGAAATGATCAGACAAAAGTCACAATAAACAAAGCCCTTAGAAACATTACCAATATCAATCAAACCATTCTACAAATTACGGTAAACATGTGACTTGGTTATACATGTATATTCCGTCATAACATAAACATCCTGATTTTCCCACGGACCAACTTCTATGACAGGTGTTTAAGTAATCCCCTGTTGAGTGCAAACAAACGCAGGAATATTATATGACTCATCATCTTCCTGACTTTTACAATTGAATATAAGTAACAAAAGGGTCAACAGTTGTAGCACTAGTTCAAACCAATCATACTTAACACATTCAAGTTTGATAGTCTTAAGTTTAAAGACCACATCCCATATTTAATTTGCATACCTAAATTTAATTCTCAGATATTTATGAGTTCAATATTTTTATTAAGACCACCCCGTCATATCATCCTGACACGAGGCCAACCAATCCACACTCAGCCCAAACAAGGAATCCATGTCCGTTAAGATTGTCTTTGAGAGAATTGACATCACACAGTCTAAACTACGGCAAGAACTCTGTGGCTAACATCGTCTCCTGTTATAAAGCGTCCCAATGTTTAATTTTATTGAGCATACTTACCAGTGATAAATGATGGAACTTCAAGGAATATGCCAATTTTCTTGGTAAATTGAGTCTGTCAATCTATAGCAGTTTTAATGAGTTGTTTTACTATCAGGCATATCATAATCAAATTATTATCTGAATTTGCAGAATAAAGGCCAGTAAAGCATAAACCTATAAAGGAGCAACTGTTTCCTTATCAAACTATTGACACATTTTATAACATTTATATAATTCATTTAATTACAATAGAAAGCCAATCACATTAAGTGTATTAAAATGAATCAGACTGCTTATTGAAGTAATATCTACTTAATATAGTACAAGTCTAGTTTCCGGACAGACTCACTGTATACTCAAGTGTCTAATGGTTTGATCAGCCTAGGTTAACTTTGTTTGTAAACATTGGATGACTCACTGCACTCAATGACTGGGTCTGTACTACGACACGACACGAAGCCAGACTTAATATGCTAACAATATTCTTTATTTACTATATACAACAAGTTGAAGTCAGGTCTATAAATAGATCAGATTTCTGCAAGATCATTCAATGACAAGTTAGACCTTATTACAAAATAATACTCATTGCCAGACACAGTTCTATTATCAAAATTTTATATAAATAATTCAATAGAATCATACAATGTTGAAATTTACACTTTAACATGAAAATTGAAAATCCATCATGCATGAGAGACAATGAAATAACAGACTAAAGAAACACTTTGAATAATTTAATTAAACCTATATTTAGCAGATATTTATGGAAAAGGGGTAAATGATTTGGAAAGTATTTTTTTCAACTACAGTCAGTATAACCTTGATAGGGCAACACCCTTTTGAGGCTGCTATTATTGGCCATTGTTTAGAGGTTGTTGCTCTACAGAGGTTAAATTTAGAGTAACTATCAGCTTAGGGAAATGTTTAAGGAGTTGTAATAGAGAGGTTGGTGCTCTACAGAGGGCCAGTCTAGAGAGGTTGTACTGTATAATAAAACTCATAGTTGAAGTACAGTCACACCTCAAAATGTGACCTAGCAAACGCTCATACGGAGTAATTGGCTGCCACACATTACAGCATGCAGTCACCCCTTAAATTGACCAACAGTACAATTCACACACTAAATGCTTAAGTTACCGTTTAGAAACAATTAGTACATAAATGCAGTCAAAGTGAGTTTATAATACCCATGTACAGACCACAGGTAATTGTATCGTTGAAAACGAAAAAAAAAAAAAAACAATTTTTTTTTGAAATTTTTTATTTTTCTTTCTATAGAAAAATATAAATTTTCAAAAAAAAATTAAAAATTTTTTCGTTTTCAATGATACAGTTACCTGTGGTACAGACTACAGTCAAACATGTGCTAAAAGTCACTTGTAAGCTACCTTGACCTACAATACTGGGGATAGGGATCATCTACTGTCGCTGGTCGACTTCCAATCCATAGTTTAAAGATCCTATGGCAAAGAGGTTGTGAGTAAATGAATGGAAACCAAAATGTGTGAAGCAATTTACCCCCTCATCAGTACAAGCATAAATGGGCGGGGTGTACATGTTGTCTTAATCAGACCAAGGCAAAGTGAGTAATCATGAAAATATTCATTAAGATTATTATCATATAAAGTGAATTTTAACACAAGTTTCCCAGTCAGACATTTTTATTATCTTTTTGTTTGATTATCAACCAATACAACAAGATGAGTGTTCAGTTTAGGTATTTACTTCCTGTGCGCAGTATAGTACAGCTTGACCAGATTTAACTGAGACTCATCAAAGTCTGTAAGATCGTCCGGCTATATTCGGCTGTTTTTGCTTCGTATGTTTATTTACTTTGTACCGTTATCTCCGTTATAAGGCCATAATTATATATTGTAAGTGTATGTTTTAAAACTTTGGAATTTTTTCAGACAAATTATGCAAGGAGTCTCAGTTTAATCTGGTAGGACAATATTATGCTAGCTTGCTGGGGATAACTTAAGCCTTGTATACAAACAAACAATGTTTAATGTCAACATTGCATGGTTGCATGGCCCCTTGTTTTCGGCGTAGATTGAAAGAGTATATATACATTTTGGAAGTAATTATGCCCAAGATTGAACAAAAATGGATTTCGAAAATGCATTTTATTTCCATTTTTATTTGTAAACAAAAGCTAGCCTTATCACCGACTGACTATACTACAAACATATCGCATTTACATAAATTTGCAACATAACTGTAAACAGTACATTAAAGGAGCTAAACATTTCCAAGAAGTTTGCCCTATAAAATATTTGGTATCGTTCCAAGACATTCGTCAAATATCAGCCTTGCGACAGATGTACACCTATCTATGACCACTTTTTGAGACACATTTTTGGGAAATTGTTAACTAGTATGTCCTGCAACAGTTTTACACATACAACATTGGGGAGTGGTGGCCTAGAGGTAGTAGGCGTTTGGGCTAGAGGTCAAAATTAACCACATGCACCATTCAACCAAGGTGTGAATTGGTACTAAGAGGACAGTGTCTATACATGTTAGATATTCCTAGGAGCTGTATCTTGATATCAGTTTCATACCAACCAGGAGAGAGTAGACTTGAACATAGGTTTCCTAAGGAACCCCAATGACCATGGAAATAAAATGTCAAAGGGCAACTGCTCGGAAACTAGTAACCAAACCCTTTCTTACAAGTCATCCGCAAGATGAACCAAACATCGCAAAGTGAACAAGTGCCCTGATTAGGATCAAACCAGGTTGTCAAATGTGTTACCAACAGAACCACCATGTAACTCTCTTTTTAACCTGAGTTTCTTTAGCCATTTAACAGCAAATGGCACAAATAAACTAAAGCTTCAAGTTAAACTTTAAAATCTGAATTCAGACTTGTGGCCATTCTACTTTCTATCCTTTACCGATCAGTGAGTCGAAAGTAGACTATGAAACCTCTTAGAGTCAGAGTTTCTTTAGTCGGAGTCAGTATACCTGTCATATTACAAGGGTGTCAACAGAGCCAAATTCAAAATCATGTGCGGTCAACCATTTTCATCAAATTAGAGGCCTTCAACCATATTTAACTCAATTTTTATTTCAAAATCCTTCAAAACAGACTAAATTGACCATAACTTTGCCCTTTCTCAAGATAATTGTCTTCAAATTTATACGTTTATATTGGTCGGGAGTCATAAATCTTTCTGGCTATGTACAAATCAGGAATTCTGGATTATTCAGGAAGATTGACACCCCTGCAGATTAACATTGTAAACACGGTGGTACACCAACCTGAGTGGATCTTGAGTAAAGTTGGCAAGTTGTGGTATAGGTGTCACTTGTTCCCTGAAGTTGTCCTTGTCCATATCCTGTCTCCAACTCTGATAGATAAAGTTCTGGAATACATCGGCTGTTTGGTCGATTACAACTTGTTCTGAATCAGGCCCCGGGTTATCTGGAGCCGGGTTATCTGGGCTCCCCAACTGAAATGGTAATCAGAAATAGATGAGGATAAATACAGTTTCTATAGGTTTCATACATGAAAATCAACATGTGGCCAGTGGCAAAGTGACTAACACTTTCCACTACCAATCCGGAGGTCCCTAGTTCAAATCTAAGCCAGGGCACGGAATATTTCAGAAGCACGTGTCAGTGTTTCTAAACCAGCTAAAAGTGAACTGGTTGGTAACCAAAGAGGTATTTTTGTGTATATCAGTGCAACACAATTATTAGATCAGGCAAAGAACCAAGGAGTCTGTTTGGAAAGAGCTAGGGTATTCCACTAGAATTTCTTGTATCACTCCATTATCTCCACTTGCTGTTCCTTCAGCAAAGCCCATGAACCAATTGAAAAGTAGTGCTTGCAGTTTATCTTTGATTGAAATGTTTAAATAATTACATACAAGTAACAACGATTATTGGGAAAGGCTCAACCAGTATTTCATTTTGGCCCAAAATCCCACACTCACCAAATTAGCTTATTTTGGGGAGTCATTAAATTTTGGAAAATTACTTTATTTTTACCAAGTTAGACTCATTGAATTTTTAGTTCAGTGGGATAGGACTCATAATTTTCAAAACCAAAAATCAGTTAAACCAAGGTGAATTATTTTCCTCAATAAGTTAAGACCAATAAATCTAATAATATGTCAACAGTAAAATTTGTTTGTTGTAGGTTTTCAAGTGGATTCATAGAATTATATACCGTAAGTTACTAAGTATAATTTGCCGCAACAATATAATCTCATAATTGGTCAATAAATTTATTGACCACTGATCCAGTGGTTACTCAATTTTACATTGATTTATAAACTATTGATTAAAATGAAGCAATGTAGTGAATGGACAAACATCAATTTCAAAGTTTGCTCTTCTAAATTTTCTTTACAAATTTTCAGAAGCCCAAATAGAACCAGTTATCCATTGAATTTTTTAATCATTTGACTTGGGGACCTACTGAGGCATAATGCCCAATCCTGAATCCAGTTGCAAATTTATCTATTTAGGGTAACAATTAGCCCCTGCTCCAAAACCTATTTATTTGTTCCTATCATCTAAAATGATCTTATGAAATTTGAAATGACCATCACTTTGTCAATACAGTAAAACCTCTCCAGAGTGGCCCTAAGTAGAGCAACAGCTTCTCAAAACTTCATTTCGAAATTTTTCTAAGCTGAAATTTACAATACATTAAACCTCTATAGAGCAACAACCTAAATCTGCAGAAATATTCATGATTTCTATTGCAGCAAAGATGGATATCTAAATTATTTCACAACAGAGGCTACCCTTTGAAAAAGAAACAGGGGCCCAGGAAATTACATTTTTAATTTACAGTGCAACCTATGTAGAGCAAAACATTTTAGCCTAATTTTTTTAGGAGCTGCAAATCTTGGCTGTTGTGTAGAGGTTGTTTCTCTAAAGAAGTTAAATTAAAATAGTAATTATAGGCTAAGGGAAATATTTAAGGTGTTGTTATGAGGAGGGTTATTGTTCTACAGAGGGTGGATCTGGAGAGGTTGTACAGTATTTATAAAATACTGAAATAATCATTACAGTAACAGTTGCTGAACTTACCTGTTTCTGTGCAGGTGAGCGTGTCCTATCAGGACGGGGAATATCTCCACCCCCATTTCTGGAGGCCATTCTGTATCAAGCAAATAGCTTCTTCACAATAGTGTGGCTGTGCTGTCCACTACATTAGATCACCACTGAAAATAAAAAATCCCAACATTTTATTTTAATTCTGATGATTTATGTTGAACTTCATGAGTATACACATGTAAAAAAACAAGACTGTTTAAGGAACAAGTTTGTAATGAACAAATAAATGCGCAGTTTCCGATGGTGTTTGATGATAATGGTAAGCCCTTCATCACCTTGTACAGGAATGTCAACTACTGATGACAACGGTCTATCTTGCAGTGGGAGGAGAACGAGTTGGTCAAGCAACCCTGTGACTGCACCTTCGTTATCGATAGTCCCTAGAAATGAAACTTTTGAATATTTTCTAAACTTGTGACTGATGTCTCCTGATTGATGAGTAGTGGTCACAGACCATGCTTCTGACATTCCATACTCCAGCTTGGATCAAACTAGGTATTAGGGGTGTAACGGTACGCTCACCTCACGATATGATACGTACCGTCAATTTTTCTAACGGTTCGGTATATTTCGGTATGATACATTATTCTCTAACAGCTGCTTAAATATTTCAATTTTAAAGTAATAATGAATTTGTAGCTTCTATAACAGCAAATATTATGTGCCTATCAACTATTTTAATTGAATTTAGACAATATGAAGCATATCTCAATACAATTAAAACGAGTGATACATGTTTATTATACATAATCAGAAGGCTGTCAGGTGTTTTCGTGGTCAGAATATGATTTGGCTCATAAAAAAGCTTATACCGAACCGTACCAAAATTTAGAAGTCTTGTATCGTGAACCGTGTGGGACTGAAGTCCGCGGTATACCGTTACAGCCCTACTAGGTATGCATTCTTCCTGCAGTCTTTCCGGCAGTAGCGGAAGTTGCGATGGAGAGAAGAATTTGCCTTCTTTAATGTGATGTTGTTAATATGATAATGGTTGTTCCATTTTAAATCCTCAGAAAATGTTAATTGTTACGCCGAGGTAGGAGTTTGTCTCTACTCCCTGAAGGATTGAATTGTTGATTTGGTAGATTTGTTCTTTGAGCTAAGAAGGTAGCACTTTTTCGCATTAAACTTGATCACCAAGTTATTGACTATTAGCCCAATGTTGCAGTGCTCTCCATTGTAGTTCATGGTCTCAAAAGAGGCAGATAGAGGACCTTACTTTTTCTGGGAGGTCATTGATGTGGAAGAGGAACAGCAAGGGTCAAAGCAGCTGGGGTACACCAGAGCTGAGAAGAACTTGATGTGACTTCTCGCCTACTACAGTGTCATCACTACACTTTAAGTCATTCCAAGATGAGTGTACTGGAAGTGAGGAGATCCCATGTTACAGAGGGTACCTGTTACCACAATCCTCGAGTTTCAGTTGAAGTCATTGATGAGGTAAAGCATCAAACACCTTGCTGAAATCTTCTGTTTGTTGTGATCAAAGTACCTGAGAAGATCATGTGCTGTGACAACAAGCTGGGATTCGGATGAGTAACCCAATCTGAATCCATGGTTCAGTGAAGATAGAACACTGTAGTTATCTAAGCGGTTAAGCAAATGGCAGCAGATGATATGTCTTAGGAGTTTAGAGATTCATGACCCAGGTTATCTGTATCTGTAGGTTACGAAGTATGATGCCAATCCTGGCGTGTTACTTCGGGGATCGGTGCGCTCTAATCTCGAGGCTGTATGGTACTGTTGAATGCCTCGACGGATGTGGTGGCCGCACATACAGTGCTTTTGTCCAGATGGTTACAGTTCTCTACTGTTCTGACAAAGAATGAGTTTTTATATTGGTCACTACTCGCGCTATTATCTATTTCAAAGCACATGGAATTGTTTGTAACCTGACTACTGTAAAATCATTAATTTTCGTGGGGGATTAAATTTCGTGGATTTCGTGGTTTACTTCAACCACAAACTTTAATACCAACGAACATTGATTTCGACCCTTGTTTTGTTACCTGAAATTCACAATCCACGAATACAAGTGCCAACGAAATTGTCTTTTTTACCAAAACCACGAAATTTCGTCCCAACGAAATTAAATGATTTTACAGTATCTAAAATGTTAATTGTCACACAATCAGAATGTTGAACAGGTTTAATTTTACGACTGGGCCTTTTTCTGACTAAAAATTCACAGGTGTCTATTGCTGTCACCATACCCTCCACTATCTTGAACATCATCGTGAGTCTGTTGTACTCTCGCCGTTGTTGTAAGGTTGGAAGTTTGAGCTCCTGGACAACCTGGTAACACAGTCCTCGTCTCGAGATCTGTAGTCCTTCTTCATGAAACGTGCCGCTTGTCCTTGTAAATGTTAGATGGCGTTCACATCCTTTGTGAGGTAGGGGTCCCAGATGGCCGATCCATATGCAAGAGTGGATCATACGAGGGAGATGTAGGCCAGCTTCCTGCACTCTTTGGACAGTTTTGGAGGTTGCGCCGTAGAAAGCCTAGGTTGGAGTTGGCTTTCTTATTCATGTTGTTGATATGTGTGCCCCATTGTAGGTCGTCTGATATGGTGACACCCAGGTAGGGGTTGCATGGTACTTGTTGAAGAAAGGTGTTGTTTAGCTGGTAGAAGTGGGATGAAGATTGTCCGATGCTGAGAACATAGCATTTCTTGGCATTGAAGCGCATGCCCCATGCGTCGGCCCATTTCTGGAGTTGTAGGAGGTCATCTTATAGTATGTTGTGGTCCCGGGCAGTTCGGTTGGTTCGGTACAGAAGAAGGCAATCATCTGCAAAGAGTTGAACTTGGGATTTCACCCATTGCGGAAGGTCGTTGATGTGGACGAGAAAGAGTAGCAGGCCCAGTACTGTCCCTTGAGATACACCTGATTTCACTTTGAAGCTCGTACAATGTTCCCCTTCGCAGACAACGTTCATCTTCCGATCTGTCGAGATGAGCCAGTTGTCGAGTTCCCCTCTTATACTGTAGCATTCAAGTTTGTGCAGTAGTTTGTCGTTAGACACTGTGTCGAACGCCTTACTGAAGTCAAGGATAGCGTCGTCGACTTGTAGTTTCTTTTCAAAAATCAAATGATTTGAGGAAGTCATGAAGTGTAGCCAGAAGTTGTGATTCTGTAGAGTAGCCAGAGCGAAAACAGTGGTTGAGGTTTGCAAGGATGTTGTGGAATTAAAAATACTTCATGACGTGGCTGCAGATGATATGATCTAGAATTTTGCAGGGTACTGAGGTGAGCGAGACTGGACGGTAGTTCTCAGCCTGATGTCGGTCGCCCTTCATGAAGACAGGAGAGAAAAAAAGCGTTTCACCAGTCCAATGGGAGTGTGCCACTGTTGATAGAAGTCTGAAAGATGTTCGTTAGAAACACACACTGACACAACATACAGGGCGGTACGGCGACTAACCGTAATTTTCTGGAGTTTGATGGCACCTTTCTGAAGTTTCTCCACATGACATACATCTAACAACATTTAAAACAAAGGACAATGGCTGTTTACACATACCCGAATCAACAATACTTGAAAACCATACAAAAATTCCCATGAAAGGGCCTCTGATCCCAAAATAAAACCCGGTTACGTTTAGGGCAGGGGACGTGTGTCACGGACAAAAATGACATAAGCAATCAAGAAAGACGTAATGTCGTAACTATGAAAATATAAAAATTTAATGAATACCTTTCAATCAACTGTCAATTATTTTCGGTAACTGTCTTAAACACTATCTTTATAGTTCTAGAAAGAGACGTCGTTTATTTTCTGTTTTTCTGTGTCTGAGAAAAGCGGAAGTAGATAATCTGACGGGTACGGTATAAAATGTCAACACTATTCATTAAAACGGAATTCTGGTCAATCGATGGGAAATACTCCCATTTTGTATAATGGATTGATCGCTGGATGGATGAATATATCAAACACCTAAATTCCTTTTTGGAGATATTCGGAATGAATGATGGACGAGTGAAAGGGCGGAGGTTTTTTTTGGTAAATAGATGGATGGATTTTAATTAAACTTGTGCTTTCAGTTTTATTCACACCTAAACGTTCGTGCAAGTAAAGCATTCAAATATCTCTTGCACCAAAACATTTACATTTTGAGTGAATGTTCATGCAAGTATTTGCATACAGCCAGAGAGCTAACTAGCCTATATTATAAAGTCAGGTGCCAAATAATTTAATTATAGTTAACAAAGTAAAAATATAATGGAAACTGTAATATGATACTCTAGCTTCCAAGCATGTAGGAGTTGCCTCCCTTGAGATGTATAAATAATCTAGACTGCATGCACTCTGCCTCTTTTATGTTTAGCTCGTTCTTAGTGATTTATAATAAATATAGTTAGAATACATTGCTTGTCATTCTATATACTCCTGGATAGAACAGTTAATTAATATTACAGAAACTTGCACAGGTGTTTTTACTTATAAATTGCTTGACACGACACTACAGTATAGATATAAAATAGAATGTTACAGTTTACTATAATTTGGTATCAAATACTTGAATAGTCAAAGTATGATTTTCTTCTTTAATAGGCAATTTAAAAACAGCAATAAAATCTTGATATACGGAATAAGCATGCCATGGTTGCCATGGTTACATATTTTTAGTAATTTGTTTGTCAATCATTCTAGAGACCTGTAATGGAGGTCTTTGAACAAACAGAAACATACAGGAATTGACAATTTTCAAATCACCATAATTTGTTCTAAAGATGTAAGTTTGTAAAATGGGTTTTAAATCTCGAAGTTGAGTAACAAAAAGGTGGATTCCATTGACTCACATGCATAACTTGTAATGCACGTACCAGGGATACCAGCAAATATGGCAAAATAGTTGAAACCAAATGCCTAAATGTGACCGGGCAGATGTATTTATGATTGTTGATGTTTTCAACAAAATAGATATATTATATCTATTTTGATGAGTAAACAAATATGGTGGTTCTAGAAAAAGAAAAACATACATAAGAAGTTAGACAGTCTTAATTCCACACTCATACAGTTTCATATACTAGTATATATCACATATATCGAACTCCATTACGGACACATAACTTAGACAAAATTAATTTCAATCCTTAATTCGATCATCTCCCTTGATCATTTTGCAGTATATAACTTACTTTCTGGTGTTAACACACGAGGGCCTCACTTATATATTGTATTTGAACATTGCTGAACATAATTTTAATACTATCACTTTATAATCAAAACGTATCTATTTTACGTATAATTTGAAAATTGTCATGTATTATAAACGTATACTTTTGATTAGATTATATATTCTAAATTAGTTAGAACAAAAATAAAACATTACGTAGTATGGGGCATTGGTTTTGCCTTTTGAAGACAGAATTATTCAATTGATGCCGTAAACATACATTACTATTCTCTTGACAACACCAGGAACCCTATATGTGAGATCTAATATAGGGTTCCTGATAACTATACTACCCTCAAGATAACATAGCTAAACGGCGGGGGGGGGGGTAATCAGATTAGGTAGACGTTAGCATTATAATTTACTGTTCTGTTGTAATATATACTTCATGTTCGTGTTCTAAAGCCTTTTAGATACTGTTTGCTGTTTATGCGATGGGATTTAAAGTAAGAATTGACAAAACCTTGTCATCAAGAAATTGAAATGGCGAAAGTATCTTCCCTAAAATGTATAAAGAACCTTATTTGACGAACGACTGAGGTGTGGCATAGTGTACGGTGCTTTTACTTTTATCACCTGTTGAATAAATATTCAGTTGAAAATGTCGGTTCCTAATCATCGTTTGTTTCACGCGTGTTTGCAACATTGTGTACTGTGTACTAAGCTTAATTATACTAAAAAACACCCAGTTTTATTTTTAACACCCATTTAAGCATAACATCGAGGAGGTCAAAGGCATGTGTTGATTCTTGCTTGCTTTACAAATCGCTTTCAATAAGACAAGACGATAAATGCATTAAAATAAATTCAAACTTTATAGCTTTAAAATAACCATTACGCCGCAATATATAATAATGATATTTAAAAAAATCACCCATTGAAGATGGTACTTGGACGTACATTTCTCAATATTAACAGAGAAGGTTTAGTCCATTTTCATCCAAGCGATAAGTTGCAATGGAGAAAAAAATCACATTTAATATTTAACGTAGGTATTTATCACTAGCAACGCGGATTTATTATTTTGTTTGTTTAGTTAATATTGAATTTGCAATTGAAACTTAAAGTTGTATATTCATACAAAAGTGCGATGTGATCATTAAATTCTTTGTAACATATCGTCGAATTTGTACCCGTCATAACACTATGGTTCAGCGTACACTTTGGTAATGCTAACAAAATGAGAAAACATATACAGTTGGGGAGGGACTGGGGCGTTATTCACAAACGTTGTAAGTCTAAAACACAGACTTAGACTTTACATTGTCAAGGTGCTATAAATGTACACAATTTGATATAAATTGGTATACAATTATACATGTTCAGCGGATAACAATACATGTTCATAATCAGATAAAATTTTACATGGTTAAATCGTATTGCAAAGAAATGGCATATATTATATTTTTTTTTGTAAATTTTAAGTTGGTGAATAAGGCCCCTGTTTCCTAAAATTAACCGTAGAAACTGGCTCTAAAACTAGGATGTTCTGGTTCTAATTTATTGCACACCGTCCAAGTCTTAAACTGGTCTTAAATTTCTTAAGATTTTATGTGTTAAAAAATGTATTTTTCACAGGTAATGACAAATCGTCCCATTGGTGCAACAAGGTTGTATCTCAATATATAGTAAGATACAACCTTGTTGCACCAAAGGGACGAATTAAGGATATTCTTAAAAATAAAGACATTGAAAGTTCGTTTCGTTCAATTTGTTAACAAGCATTTCTTCAAAAAGTGAGAAAATATCAAAGCCTACTTTTGTTCAACGTTACGTACATGGTCATCACCGCCCTCACACACTTTTTGGCGTGGTACTGTGTAAACAAATCAACGCAAAAGCAAATCGTTATCGTTGTAGACGTATAAAACATGTGATGTAAACCCTCATTAAAATACATCAAAGTTAAATTCACTTCAATACAAAGTTCAAGCACGTTTTCATTTTTATTTTTGTTTAACTTCAACTTTAAGACCTACGTATTTATTTCAAGGGTCAAAATGATGGTTATATCGTAGACATTGTCATTGCAGATTTATGGTTCATTTCCATTTAATTTATACATAAACCAAATTTATACATATGATAATTTAAGGTTTTGCATAAAGATTATACACTTTGTATAATTTTGTTTACATAAACATATTCCGTTACTATGAGGCATGTATAGAGTCGACGTTTTGCATCGACGAATATTATTCATACTGGTGGGCATTCAAATGTTAAGTGCATTGATTGCTTTGAATAGATCAATAGCATCCAAACACAAAATGCTTTAAATTCTGTAAACGTGATGAGTTAAGTGCCCATATACAAACGCGTCCTAAATATTCATGTCATTATGGCCATTAAAAATCGAATATTATTTATATCTTTTAAGCTCGACTTTTCGAAGAAAATCAATTGAGCTATTATATTGACAGGAGCGTCAGTGTGTGCATGTGCGTTTGTTAAGCTTTTAAGTCTTTCATGATTTGCTTTTCAACTTCAAATTGTAATGCTTTCAGTTTGAATATAAAGTAGCTCTCGATGTACATATTCAGTTAAGTCATGCTGTAAAAACAAGAAGAAGAGAAAAACAAACACGCACGTGTATTGATCTGATAAATACGTTTATATAAGATAATATAAATATAATATAATGATGAGCATAACGCCCTTCTCCTAAATAAACATACAAATGCATACCATATAATTTGATATTAAAAGTGCCTTCCGAAAGAAATGTCAATACAATAGGACAGCAGTTTGAATACATTCTAGATTGCTGTCCCTATACACCTGTGATGAAAATTTCTGTTTGAAAATGTCGCTGGCTTAGAATGAAAAGGTCGTAAGTACAAAATTTAAATTTTGAGAAAACAAGAGAAAACTGTCCGAAAATTACTCTTCATTTATGATAAAACAAGCTGTTTCACCTTCAGTTTGGTCAACATGACTAGTTCCGACTGTCATGAAAATAGGCTGATAAAAAGCGCACTGTGATACTGATTTTAAATGTGTATCAGTCTTAAAGGTCGTAAGAAGTAGTTACGACATTCTCATTCTAAGCCAGCGAAGTCACATATAAAAACAGTTGTTTCAATCAAGGACAGGCAGCTATGAGCAGAGAGTGTAGAGAGCAGAAAACAGAAATAAAGCAGGTCACAATCACATGTCCACAATGTCCAAAATATTTATAACTGATCGAAAAAATTGAAATTAAACAAATCGGACAGAGGCCTCTCTATACCGTGTGTTCTTTCTTTTGTAGTTGACTGTATTGTACGCAGTATAGAATACACATAATGACAGCGCGTGGTATAAAAGTCGATGCGTGGTTAGCGACCGGCTATTCGAAGCTTTCTAGAGACGACCATCACATTGTCTAGTAGAAACTTTTGTATCTGTGATCCAATATGGTGAGTACAATTTTATTTATACATTTTTATTTGAATTTTAAATAATCAGATTCATAAAAATTTATCCGACATTGTAAAATTTGTTCAAAGAATTGTGGTTTATAATTTATTCATTCAATACAGGTACAGATATAATTGTAGATTATAACATTTTCACATTTATGTGCTTATTATAATGATAAAACATTTTTATCGTTTATGGTTTAACTCTCATGAATTGCTACTTTCTCCTCAAAAGGAATACATGTAGTGTATTTATAAGCTGATCGCTCTGTATGAAAGTGGCCTTTTAGAATTCAGATAAGAATGATAACTATTGATTGATTGTTGAAGTTTGAAAAATAAACTGTTTGCGGGTTTGGAGAATAATGTCAGACGTATCTATACATTTTAGTAATTTATGTTGAAATAAGAACACTGTTACTGATCATTCACAATTTCTTAAAGTCACATTAAGTCTTTAACTGGTTTTTTACTAAGCTATAACTGTGTGACTCCTCTGCAGAATGATGCAATTTGATCACTTTAGTTGATTGGCAAATGTGGAAAACACCATGATAGAACAAAACGTAATAAAGCACCCAAATGATTTGTTGGCAAAATGACAATGTGTAAACCAGAATGCAAGATGTAAAGTCTAAATAAAGCAACTCTTTGCGAAATTAGTTCACCATACATTTTACTAAATATTTCGACAGGTAAAGTTAACATTCTATCGCCGAGTATTGATCATTTGTTAAAAACCTGACAAACATTAAAATATTGCAGGATTATAATAATTTCTTGTTCATTTTTATGTTTGTCCTTTTGACTTTAATTGAAATGCAAGTGTGCTTCTTTGTAAAACCAGGTCTCCCTGCTCTTTTACAACGCGGACCTATGCTTTTAATTATCCCATTGGGTTATGTATGGGCGTTGCTCCGTGTAGTTGTGTTATGTTGTGTTGTTACTTTTTTCTATGCTCGGCTGGTTTAGTTGGGTACTGCTTTCCTGTCCGATTACCTCATATCTTTTTTGTACCTTTCGTACTATGATCGTATTTCGATAAATTCCCTGCTGTTCTATTTAGTATAATATTTTTGTTAATATTGGATGATAAAAAAGTAAATAAACGTAGCGAACGATCATAAAAATCTATGCCTTAATTTATTCTAGCCTTACCCAGTAGACGATGATATTTAAGTTAACAAATTCATTTGAATGTGAATTGACTTAATTTTGAGCAAGTTTAAACACATCTGTATAATTCATATTTTGCTGATCATGTATTTTAAATATACATATTTGAGTCACAGTTTAAGTTTGTATACTAAGATCAGATGTGAAAAGTAAATAAGATAGAAAATCGATATAAAACGGTACTGAAAGCGCGTCTGGTCGTAATCACAGGTAACAGTATCATTAAAAAAGAAATTAAAAAAATAAATCGAAAAAAATGGTAAAAAAATGGTAATTTTTTTCCCTCGAAATTTAGTTTATATACAGTATAGAAACTTTATTTCGAGAAAAAAATCCAATTTTTTTAAATTTCATTTTTTTTAAATTTCTTTTCCCGTGATACTGTTACCTATGGCCGTAATCAATGGGCGTCTCTCAATCGTTAGATACAGGTATTTGTATGAAACTTTACAACTTTGTAAACATATAAAACACTTAACAGTACTTCAGCAAACAAACCTGGTTGAATTTGCTCTCAGATCTTGCACGTATTTGAATAATCGTTTATTCAAATATGTTTTATACAAACATTAAACGTAGGATGAAATCATATATTGCATGTTAGCTTCAATACTTTAGAACGTATGAGGGTACATGCAATTTATAATTAAGTGGGCTTAATATATACTCTAGACAATATTGTTTAGGTCCGAACATTTTCTATAAGATGATAACAAATCAAACTGAGAAAGAAGCCCTAAAAAAAAGTCCAAAACCAGACAGTAAAATAGCACGATAACAAAGGGAAACTTTCAGACCACAAGTGCAGCCCATCATGATAAACACAATAATGACTTAGATGAAATTAAGCCAACAGTTATAAAAATATATAAACCTGCATTTGAATGATTCTTAACCCATATACTTGCTTTAAACGTATTTTTGTTATACTTTTGACACGATCCACAAGAAATTACGTTTTAGTTTTATATATCGCTGGCTTGAAATGAGAAGGATGTTTGTATAAAATCGATATTTTGAGAATTCAGTTTGGACAACAAGTTCTGATTTTCATGAAAAAAGGCTCATTCGTACTTACGACCTTCCCATTATAAGCCGATGATATTTATATGTAATCTTATTTTCATTCAAACTTGTTCCTATTTCAGCGTGAGTGTATATCTATCCATGTTGGTCAAGCCGGAGTCCAGATCGGTAATGCATGCTGGGAATTGTACTGTCTGGAACACGGTATCCAGCCTGATGGCCAGATGCCAAGTGACAAGACCATTGGAGGTGGTGATGATTCCTTCAACACTTTCTTCAGTGAGACCGGTGCCGGCAAACACGTTCCACGTGCCGTATTTGTTGACTTGGAACCAACTGTAGTTGGTAAGTTTCAATCTATGTATTCTGTAAGTGGACGAATTTTAATCCTAATAAAATTGTTGTACATGATATAACCAGTTGACCGCCAATGGAAAAACGTCATCTTGGAAGTAACACCTTGTACATTTAGTAAACGTATCGTTGATGATGTATTGTCCCGGACTTACCATGCTATTGTATTTCATTTCAGATGAAGTGCGTACTGGAACATACCGTCAGCTGTTCCACCCAGAACAACTCATCACCGGCAAGGAAGATGCCGCCAATAATTACGCCCGTGGTCACTACACCATTGGTAAGGAAATTGTCGACTTGGTTCTCGACAGAATCAGGAAGTTGGCTGACCAATGTACCGGTCTCCAAGGTTTCTTGATCTTCCACTCCTTTGGTGGCGGTACTGGATCCGGGTTTGCCTCTCTCCTTATGGAACGTCTGTCCGTTGATTACGGCAAGAAATCCAAGTTGGAGTTCGCCATATACCCAGCTCCTCAGGTATCTACGGCTGTTGTAGAACCATACAACTCTATTCTTACTACCCATACTACATTGGAACACTCTGACTGTGCATTTATGGTTGACAATGAAGCCATCTACGACATCTGCAGACGTAATTTGGACATCGAGAGACCAACATACACCAACTTAAATCGATTGATTGCTCAGATTGTCTCCTCAATCACTGCCTCCCTCAGATTCGATGGTGCTCTCAACGTGGACTTGACTGAGTTCCAGACCAACTTGGTACCATACCCACGTATCCATTTCCCACTGGCTACATACGCTCCAGTTATCTCCGCCGAGAAGGCTTACCACGAGCAACTGACTGTTGCTGAGATCACCAACGCTTGCTTTGAACCAGCCAACCAGATGGTGAAATGCGACCCACGTCACGGCAAATACATGGCCTGTTGTATGTTGTACCGAGGTGATGTTGTCCCCAAGGATGTAAACGCCGCTATTGCCACCATCAAGACCAAGAGAACTATCCAGTTCGTCGACTGGTGTCCAACTGGTTTCAAGGTCGGCATCAACTACCAACCACCAACTGTTGTACCAGGTGGTGATCTTGCCAAGGTCCAACGTGCCGTTTGCATGTTGAGCAACACCACTGCCATCGCCGAAGCCTGGGCTCGTCTTGATCACAAGTTCGATTTGATGTACGCCAAGAGAGCATTTGTCCATTGGTACGTCGGAGAAGGTATGGAAGAGGGTGAATTCTCTGAGGCCCGTGAAGATTTGGCTGCTCTCGAGAAGGACTACGAAGAGGTCGGTGTCGACTCAGTAGAAGGCGAAGGCGAAGAAGAAGGAGAAGAATATTAAATAAAACTTGTGCCAAAATGACATAAAATAAAAGAAATGACAATTCCATCAAGAATATCTAACGTGTTGTATTGCAACAAACATATTGTGTGACTAAATAAGATTGGCATAAAAATGCTTTCATAAGACCTGGTAATAACACACTGTTTATGACAGTTGATGATATCCATTGTTAAATTTGATAACATAGAATAAAATATAAATGTTCTTAAATATTTTATATCTTACCTGAAGTCCGGCCAAAGAAATAGTAGGTGCCTAATTTGTTCATTTTGATATCAACATACAATTTGTCGAATTCCAATTGCGAAGCCATACTGAGCCTCATAACTGATCTAAGTAGTACTTTTCAGATGTCAAGTCAAAATATAGCTATTATAAGTATGTTGTACATAGCTTGGTTACTTTAACTTATAAATACAGATATCAAATACATTACAAATACATATTATACAAACATTAGTACAGCTATAATACACTCCGATGAGTGAGAAGTACCCCACTTCTTTATGAACAAAGTTAAAAGTAATCCGAAAGTAATGTGTCAGGTAACATATGAAATCACTGTACAAAACACAATACAAAGTGAATACATAAAAATGTTTTTCTTATTTTTCTGGATACATCAATATTCATGGTTTAAAGAGATATTTTGATCATATCGTGTCAGCATGAAGATCTCGGATGTTCAACTTAGTTAAAATATAAGTGTTGAACCACTCACAGACTTTATTAATATGTCTGTCAGTAAATGTTTGGAAACACAAGAAAATGAAAGTAAAAACCGTTTTCGTTCACTCACAGACTGTTCTAAGTAAAAACAGTTCATGAGAGTGAACAAATCAATAAATTAATAACTGAAATAAATCTAATCTTACTTTAACAATGACCATGGCAGCTTCCTTCATATTTTGAGGCATGTCATTATCGCAGCAGAACATGGTATCACATGTAGTCATAAACATTCCTGCACGAGAACATGTGCATATCGCATGCTTGGAATGAGAAGGACGTAAGTAAGACCTTATAAGACGGATACTTATTTGACACCAACATCAAAAGCCCCTTTCTTATGAGCATATTTTTAAGAAAATCAGAACTTGTCATGTTGACCAAACTGAAGTATAAAAAGCTTGTTTTTGCATAAGTTAAGAGTAATTTGCAGACATTTTTCTTGTTTTCTCAAACATCGATTTTGTACTCACGACCTTCTCATTCTGAGCTAGCGATATGTCAATAGTATATGTTGCGCTAATTGTGGAGGTGAAATGTATTCTTTCCCTGTCATTTCCACACTGTCAATGTGTTAACTTAGAACATTCGACCAGTGTACACCATATGTCTGAGAACTTGGCAAACTAAACAAGCATAACCTTCTTAGTTTAAATGAACCATTTGGCTGTTGGCCGAGATGCTGCGTTGTAGTAGAAACATGTCACTGGCTTAGAATGAGAAGGTCGTAAGTGCAACATCAATATTTTGAGAAAACAAAAACGACTGTCTATAAAAATATTTTATAGTGAATGGGTGAACATTTGCATTTAAAACCCCATGAAAAATCGAAAAGAAACAGTACAGAACACAGGTTACATAATATGAAACACGACAAGTAATAGCACATACCATAAAACTGGTCATGAACATGAAAATAAACCTGTTAAGTATAAAAAGGCTTAAAAGTTTAAAGGGTACAACACTGAAACTGTAAAAATACTTTTTGATTGATATCAACACAAACAAAATAATGGCACACAGACATATTCAAAAGCTACAAGTTCTTATGTCATACATAGTCTATTCGATTTTAGTTATTGTAAATGGTCAAATTCTGGCGAAGACAGAAACCCTTTAGTCAACATTATTTTATGGACATGTCGTTGGGTCGTAAGTACAAAATCGATATTTCGAGAAAACAAGAAACAACTGTCTGAAATTTACTCTTTATTTATGGAATAACAAGTTTTTACAACTTCGTTTTGGTCAACAAGTTCCGATTTTCTCGACAATAAGCTCATAAGAAGCGCCTTATAATGCAGATTTCAAATAAGTATCAATCTTATAAGGTAGTAAGTGGAAGTTTCGACCTTCTCAATCTAAGCCAGCGATGTATGTATTGTCCATATAATAGTTATAAATACAAAAACATTGTCCATTGTGCCTTTTTGTGTAACCGTATTTTATTTATCTGCCTGCTGCATTTTCGTTACCCAGCATAAATTGTATGCACTTTGTTCCTTTGAAAAGATCATACACAATTTGTCCGTTCATTCTTGTCTGTGGGCTGTCCATGTGGTATGTTCTTGTCGTTTGGTGCTTGCTCTGGATTTGCTAGTCTGATTGAGAGTCAGACTGCAGACTGTCTGAGAGGATGTCGTATGTTTCGAGATCTTTAGTAGTTTCTGCAATGCTGCTTTGGATGAGTGATACATTTGTACCTTCCTTGTCCGACAAACTTTGTTGTTGGTTTTTAGCATTTGTAATGTCATATGAATTCCTGAAAATAAAGCGGACATGAATAATAGCTACATGGTTTTAATAAAAAAATAATTACATGTACAATACAGTGAATTGTTGCGTCGTCTGTAGCTTTTATCGGCCATTCTAAGATTTCCATAGCATTGCTACTGGGGTATTCAGTTCATTAACAAGTCAATTACGAAATCAATACTTGCTACATGTATAATCTATGTATTTGTATTTTCACACACTCTCGGTGTTATGGACCAACAAACTGTATTGACAAAAACATTGATCTACAACCTTAATCTATTTAGTATGCATAACTTGTTGGATCATAAATAAAATACTTTATACATTTAGCTGGATGGACATCAAATATGCAGATTAGTTTAATTCTATAAATCATAAAACTGTTTTTTTTTCAGTAAATTATATTGATTTGGTTTGATTTTATTGAGAATCACAGTCATGTTCAATTTAGGATTACATTGCTTGGAATAAAAAGTCGAATACAAAAGGAATAAAAAGCAGCATACATGTACGAATGTATTGAAATTTAAGCACTTGGCTAATTATATACATTTGTATCAGAAATTGTGAAGATATATGTATACATTTCTAGTGTTTGGTTCGTGGCTCCAAAGATATATTTGAACACAGACATGTAAGTAACTGCTTACACACACGTACATGTAAGAGTGTATTAAAATTCAAGCATTTGGCTTAAGATTGATATTTCAGAAATTGAGTAGTTAGGTTCCAGTCTCAAAATGTCGAATGAGTGAATATATGCTACATACTTTAACCTGACAACTGTTAAGTAACTTCTTACCTACTCATTAATTCAGACTCGATTAACTGTCTACCTCTACTTAATCATGATTCGACTATATAATGTTATAAGGCTTTAGTGGCTAATCCTTGATGCCATCACTTGGAAACGGCACCATATACTTTCAATAATCCTATGCAATCAGTCGTGCGCTTATTCCTATCTGAATATCTGTATATATATCCAATTTAGATGCGGTGATGTTGAAAGGGATTAAAAATAAATAGCATTAATTTATTCAACAAGTTTGTATAAAATAATATGTAAGGACAACATGTATGTATCACATTCACCATAGCGACAACGATTGCATAAAAGTCGATACGTGGGTAGCAACCGGCTATTCCAAAGCTTTCTACCGACAGCATCACATCGTCTAGTGGAAAAGTTCTGTATCCTTGAGCCAAAATGGTGAGTACCAATTTTATTTTTATTATATAGAATTTATCAGATTTAGAGAGATACATCATGCCTTGTACATAATTATGTAAAATAATTATCAAACTGTCTTAGATTGTGCACCTTCTGTGTTACAATATCATCATAGGAATCTGTCACACAATCATTGATCTACTTTGTGGCTGTTCGTCGTGTGGCAGGTGTTAAATTTAATCATGTTGTGTTTTGAAGGAACATGTTTTGAAGAATAGAATACTGTATTTATAAATTGCAATTCACGTTTGTTTTCATCAGTGATTGATTTAATTTCCTCTTTGATATTAAATGTACAGGTACGAAAGGGTAGTTCAGAATAATGTGGAATTTTGCTCTAGAAAAAAGGTTTTATAAATGGCCGTCGACTTTATCATTATCAGTTAAAACAACCTCCAAATATAGGTACTTTTTACAGAATCCATATGATAATTTGGTCTTGATGCAATCACTGATTCAAGCCTCATGTACTGATTCGAATGTTAGTATATTTGCACTTATTTCAACCAGTCTAGTTGCATGCGTATTGATTCGATACACAAACGGTGTAGACAGAAAGACTCGACTGAAACCATACGGATTTGAGTGGTATATATTGGAGAGGAATATATTGGATGGAAGTTGAAAAAAGCGACGGATTGTACCAGTCTAATACGGGACAATATGGTCTACCGATAACGTGATCTTCTTCTCAAAATGCGTGTATGTGTAAAAGCAAAACCACCTGTGTTTTAATCTTATTTTAAACTGGTTCCCTTTTCAGCGTGAATGTATATCTATCCATGTTGGTCAAGCCGGAGTCCAGATCGGTAATGCCTGCTGGGAATTGTACTGTCTGGAACACGGTATCCAGCCTGATGGTCAGATGCCAAGTGACAAGACCATTGGAGGTGGTGATGATTCCTTCAACACTTTCTTCAGTGAGACAGGAGCCGGCAAACACGTTCCACGTGCCGTCTTCGTTGACTTGGAACCCACTGTAGTTGGTAAGTTTCAATCTATTTTGCCAATATCAATATACTGCAACCAATTATTTCAAGTTTAAGACCATCTGAAAAATACATATATTCCAATATTATTTTAGTGATTTTACAGTATATGGTTTGCATGACCTGCAGTTTAAATATACTTACAGAATGGTGTACATAGCGGTCGTTTTACATACTGTTTTTAAAATGTGTTTTAATTGTCAAATATCCTTTTAAGACAACATTGGTGTTTTCCCTCTATAACATACTGTATCAATCCATACCCCCTTGTAAAGAAATCGTAAAATAAAACCGAATGACCACACTCTTTGCAGTGTCCCCGTCGAAATGAACAAAAGTATTTAGATGGTGCTTAATGCTTGACGTTTACTGGTCACTTAAACATGCCACAAAAAACCCTAGTGATTTCATTAAGGGAATCGAATCGCTTTTTCAAAATTTACTATGATATGCTTGTCATTTCAGATGAGGTACGAACTGGTACGTATCGTCAGCTGTTCCATCCTGAACAACTCATCACCGGTAAGGAAGATGCCGCCAACAATTACGCCCGTGGTCACTACACCATTGGTAAGGAAATTGTCGACTTAGTTCTCGACAGAATCAGGAAGTTGGCTGACCAATGTACCGGTCTCCAAGGTTTCCTGATCTTCCACTCCTTCGGTGGCGGTACCGGATCCGGATTTGCCTCCCTTCTTATGGAACGTCTATCCGTGGATTACGGCAAGAAATCCAAGCTAGAGTTTGCCGTTTATCCAGCTCCCCAGGTATCTACCGCTGTTGTAGAACCATACAACTCCATTCTTACCACCCATACTACATTGGAGCACTCTGACTGTGCATTTATGGTTGACAACGAAGCAATCTACGACATCTGCAGACGCAACTTGGACATTGAGAGACCAACATACACCAACTTAAACAGATTGATCGCCCAGATCGTCTCCTCAATCACTGCCTCCCTCAGATTCGACGGTGCCCTCAACGTCGACTTGACTGAGTTCCAGACCAACTTGGTACCATACCCACGTATCCACTTCCCTCTGGCTACATACGCCCCAGTTATCTCCGCCGAGAAGGCTTACCACGAACAGCTCTCAGTTGCCGAAATCACCAACGCTGTCTTTGAGCCAGCCAACCAGATGGTGAAATGTGACCCACGTCACGGCAAATACATGGCCTGTTGTATGTTGTACCGTGGTGATGTTGTCCCCAAGGATGTCAACGCATCCATTGCCACCATCAAGACCAAGAGAACCATCCAGTTCGTCGACTGGTGTCCAACTGGTTTCAAGGTCGGCATCAACTACCAACCACCAACTGTTGTACCAGGCGGTGATCTTGCCAAGGTCCAACGTGCCGTGTGCATGTTGAGTAACACCACTGCCATCGCCGAAGCCTGGGCTCGTCTTGATCACAAGTTCGACTTGATGTACGCCAAGAGAGCATTTGTCCATTGGTACGTCGGAGAGGGTATGGAAGAGGGTGAATTCTCTGAAGCCCGTGAAGATTTGGCTGCTCTCGAGAAGGACTACGAAGAGGTCGGTGTTGACTCCGTTGAAGGTGAAGGCGAAGAAGAAGGAGAGGAATATTAAATTTCTAATGTTACCCGTAGTAGTCCAATTCAAGAGACAACTAAAACTAGAACATCTTGATTGACTTAATGTGATTAAACCATTTGTTATGATGTTTGTTTGTCAATGATAAAGTTTTTGTTATTTCTTGTTACAATTTATAAGTTCAATAAAACATTTATTAACGTTTGTTAGAGTCATTTCTTATCCAAAGTATCTTATTCACCTACACACATTCATTCTGGTCATTGGATTGTCGGTGAATTATGCATTGTTTATCCAGGCGACACTCCACTCCTAAACAATGTAGCGAGTTTGGGAGTGGAGTCACCGCTGGGTGTTCGTGGATGTGCATTGTCGGTCCTATAATAAATTTATCTCCATATATGTTTCAATAGTAACATAGCTTCCCGGTGGTATGTACTGTAGAATTCTCACTGAACCGGTTATCAATAAAGCTGAAGATCTCTATCTGGCCGGGGATTTGGTGCTCATTATTATCACCAAAGTTCAACTTGAGACCGCGAAAACATCCAATGACATTCAATAACTTTGGCCTAACCACTGCTAGCTCGCTTAAATCAATCACGTTCATAGTTTCAGACACAACCAACTAAGCAATATTTTATATTGACTAATTTTGTCGAGTGAGCACGATACATGTATTATAAAAACGAATACGATTCTGCGACATTTGAAAAAATACATAAATAAGCAACACACAACAACAGAAAACGGCAATGTTATTAGTAAAGTACAATGTATCTAGACTCAGATTTCAAACAGCATATGCTACCTATGCATATGGAGGATGAGGAAACACAATAATAACAACAGTTTTAAAGATAAGACCCACCCATAATACGAATGAAACGACAATAATTTAGATACAACGTACCTGCATGCATTCATGATATTCATGTACCAATACAGATGAAGAAGAAAAGAGGATGCACAAAAGAGACGTGGCAAAGGGCCATTATTAATTAAAGTACGCAAGCACTATTTGACATCAGTAAAGCTATGGAAAATCCAGGTAGGCAAACATTATGTGTTAGTTGTCACAAAGAGTATGTATGAAGTATATGGCGCCTCGGTTTTGGTGCTTACTATAGCCTGGTCTGGTTTCTCCAGGTACGAAAACCAATATGTGCGTATAAGTAGTTTCAAGATGGTGCAAATTTAAAAGCAAACTAGCGACGGTTCGATCAAGCCTGTAAATTTATAGAGTTTCAAGATGAAGAAGTGAATTTGAGAAACATTCAAGCTATGCATTAGTAAACCCAGATTTTCTTCCTTCATTCCCTGTATTCCACGTTTGCCTAGTTTATAGTTCTGGTTGGAACAATTTTCAAACGCATTTTTGAGTTACCTGTAATTAATTCTAATTACTAGAATTAATATATGCAGCAAGTAATTTTTTGACCTCTGATATCTATCATTCGACCTCTATTTAATATTTAACCAATCAGATACGTGTATGGAGTATTGAATCAATTTTATGACTTTCAACGTTCGATGTTTGCCTGCAAAACTTAAGTATCTGCAGTTGAATAATAAGCAGTTACAATAGTCTTGCCGGTAACGTCGATTTAGTGTGTAAGAGCAATGAGTGATCGAATGGTTATCGAAACGTGTCACTTTCAACACTCGATGTTTGCCTGCAAAACTTAAGTGACTGCAATTAAATAATAAGCAATTACAATAGTCTTACCGGCAACTTCGATATAACGTGTTAGAGCAGTGAGCGAAAAGCGAGCGAAAAGTGGTCGAGTGCGGTATGCAAACACTGCATTTCGATGCTGTTCCGACCAACGCAATATGTATTCTACTTATACACGATCGCCTCTCAAGCTCTTGGTTTTTTCTCAATTACTTCACTGATTGTTTCACGTGTCCAATATTCGTGTATAGGGAAGCTGGGATGATACCGGGTATAGTGTAGACTAAACCGGCCATTCCTGACGAGCGTGCCCGATCAGCCCCTGATAGTGTGTTGCTAGACTTCATAGAATTTCAAGTTTACATAAACATATTCCGTTACCCCGCAGTATGAATAGAATTTACGTTTTACATCGATGAATAAATACTGATGCGATTATTCGAAATGAAAGTTCAGTTCGTAAATATATAAATTATTTTGAATACATCAATAGCATCAATGGTTTGAATTATAAATGTACGATGAATTCAGAGTCAATGCTAGCCTGGCTAGAATATTGATGACTCAATTATATATTTGTACATTGCAAATCGATTGCTAAAGTACTTACTTTGTATATTCATATTTAGAGGTATTTTATTTTTTAATGTTTCTAAACTTGAAAGAACACATCAGATCAACACCCACGATTTATTTGGCTATAACTTAAAATACTTCGACATACATATGTACATCAGTATGCTAGTATGGTGCGAGTCCCAAGCTCCTGACTCATCAAATTATTGGGCTCTTTTAAATGGACTGTCTAACGTTTCTAAGGCGTATTACAAAATAGTCCAATACACACTTAATGTTGATATAGATGTATGTACATTTTATATCACACAAACAAACAGGTTGATATTTAATACAACTTGTGAAATATCGGCATGTTGTAATCGTTTAAGTATTTTAACATCCAAAAGTCTATTCGATATTAATATCCTATATAGAATTTAAACCACTATCACTTTATTTTCTCATTCGATGAAAATGAATTTCAAATAAAAAATTTCGACCCAAATACTTCATAGATATTTAGACTGAAGTCTGATAATGCTACATATAACTCATATGAATTGCATAACTCACAAATTATGCGTGAAGGAAAATCTGCGCTATTTTAAAAATAATACAATACCTAATGAGCGTTATCGAGAATGGTTTAAATATACTACCTGTAATTGCAATAGTTTGTCTTCAAGCAACAGTGAGCTACTTTTTATATAATACATACGTTTGCAAAACATAAATTTTAGCTCCATCTGTGATTCAGCACCTTAAATTTTTAGAATTGCTTATTTTATGTTAAGTGGTAAAGGACTTATTTTTAAAACACAATAAAACACAGTTACGTACATATGTGTCGATGTTTAAAAAAGGTATTAAAACTGTTGTTGGAAGGGGCTGATAACCTATGAATTTTAATTGCAGTCTTAAACATTTTTGATGATATTTTTGTATACACGCACTACATGTGTGTCTTTGATGTTTTTGTAGCTATTCAATGAGACCACCAACTGGAAACGCCACCGTGCGACTTTGCCCTTAACCCTAAGCAACCAACCGTGACATTATTTATTTTTACTTTTGGGGTACTAGTATACTGTCTAACTTGTATTAGCCTCCAAGGGTATTAAAAGCGACTTTTTTTACTTACGTGACGATCGACCTCTATTTAAGAGATCGACGTTAAATAACGTTTTGCCTTAATATATTTTTTGCTATTTCATATCTTCCCCTTTCTATTTAACGCAACAAGATAACACACTCGCAATCGGATGTAAACCCCATAAAATACAAACCATACAAGCATTTTTGTGATCCTCATATTGATTGAAGTAACCATATTTCTAATTCTAAATCGTTATCTCGAATATTAGCATTACCTACTTTAATTGCAAGCTATCGTTGGTTTAATCAAGATAAGTCTTTAGACTTAAACATAGTTTTACATTTATAAACTACTCACCAATTTGATCACCTGAAGGTCAAAAGAAGCAACCTCTATTAAACAATCATTCCACCTCTTCAATGATTAAAACAACATAGTTACCCCATCCACCTAGAGCAATGACTATTCAATACACAAAATGAAACAAAGCAGAATATATATTTATTTAATTATTTAAGTCTCATCCATATACACAAGACAGTACATATAAAACATTAAATAACAAATAAAACACATACATTGTCATTCTATATAGAGACAGTGTGTATAATCACGTAA
Organism: Spisula subtruncata; assembly: GCA_963678985.1. Taxonomy (NCBI): domain Eukaryota; kingdom Metazoa; phylum Mollusca; class Bivalvia; order Venerida; family Mactridae; genus Spisula; species Spisula subtruncata. Next base: position 51,068,728 of record OY787664.1, on the reverse strand, counting down.
ATACACATACAAAAATGTACATGAATTCAAATAACTTTACACAAAAATAATCTATTTATTGCACACGAATGTCAATATAATTCAAAATACCCACACAAATAGGTCGATTTTAGGGATGTAAAAACAAAACAAAATACAAAGTGTAAGTTCAAAAACCACATGAGCATAATTATTCAATATATACATATACTAAGTACTCATAAACACACAATTATTATATTAAAATAGTGTTCGATAATAAAAATTTGCTATCATTAACAAATGTTAAGAGCCGTTTACATCAATTCCTCATGGATTAGCCATGAACATATTTTCGTCCCCTTCATAAATGTTTGCAATATACTTCACGTACTACTCATGGCGACGTGGGGTATAAAAGTGGAAGCGTTGTTAGCAACTGGCTATTCAAAGCCTTCTACCGACAACATCACATCGTCAAGTGGAAACGTGAACCAGTGAGTCAAAATGGTGAGTACGATTTTATATATTTAATTCGCTTAACAACTTATCTGTTTTGTATAGATGCACCGTATAAGCCAAACTGTCATATGTGGAATTTATAAATTGTTTTATCGAACACAGGCACATGGTTTCGTCAATTTTAACAACTTGCATTTTTTTAATTTCGAATTTATTCTAAAACTCACAGAAGATATAAAAAAATGCATACAGGTTGTTAATATTGACGAAACCGTGTGCCTATGTTATCGAGGTTTGTGCTTAATCTTAGCTGCGTTTCATTCGGTCACTTCAGGCCACCGGATTTTTTGGTATTTCTTTGTGAAGCTAGATCATCCTGCTTTTTTACAGCGGGGACTTGGGATGTTTTCGTAAAGTTATGTGTAGGCATTGTTCCGTGTAATTGCGTTACTAGTATGTTGTTCTGTTGCTGTTTTCTGTGTTCGGCTGGTTAAGTTGAGTGCTGTCTTCCATTTCCGTTTTCCCGTATCTTTTCTGTGCTTAAACATGTATTTGCATTCATGACAAAACTTTTATTGTCACTTATCATTTGCTGATTTCACCTCATTCATGGTAGCGACCTTAAACACACATTGCAATTCACATGTAATTTGTTTAAGTTTGACGGCGGATCAATAGTTTGATATCTCTGATAAGTTAAATTTATCATTTTCCTCACATACATACAAACAACTTGGCTTTTATGAATGCTTCAGATAGTAGCTATTCATTAAATTGAATATTCAAAGTTGTATATAAAACCACAGGCAATTGTATGATTGATAAAGACTAAAACTTGTTCGTTATCAATGATACTGTAACCTGTGTATAAAACATATGTTACCTGTGTCAATAAAAACTTTATTGGATTGTTTGGCTGTTGCTATCGTAGTGACAGTGTCACTTCAGTGCTATGCATTGTCGTCCTCGGGATCCTAGGTACGCATCCAAACCCATAGAGTGATGATTCATATACGACTTTTATGCAGTTTATATTCACATCTTGGACATTGAACGCGTTTGAATATTTTCATGTTGCATTGTTTGAAGCATATAACGTATCCAACGCATAATTTATTCACAACGTTTAAGTACCAGGGGCAATCAATAACCAAGAAGACTTGTGTTCCAGAAAGTATTTCTAAGTATGTGTAATGTATGGTCGGGTTAAAATTTACAATCACGATCGAATCCAGGTACAAACAGCACATTTTGCTATGGAATACTTTAAACGTCGTTGACAGTTGTTTAGTTTGGTTAACGCTTTCTATATACATGAACTAGTATATATTATAAGTTCATAAATGGAAACCATCATAATCTTTATACATTAGTAGCCATTCAAACTGGTTCCCGTTTCAGCGTGAGTGTATATCTATCCATTGTGGTCAAGCCGGGGTCCAGATCGGTAATGCATGCTGGGAGTTGTACTGTCTGGAACACGGTATCCAGCCTGATGGTCAGATGCCAAGTGACAAGACCATTGGAGGTGGTGATGATTCCTTCAACACCTTTTTCAGTGAGACCGGTGCCGGCAAACACGTACCCCGTGCCGTGTTTATTGACTTAGAACCAACTGTAGTTGGTAAGTACTTATTGCTATCGTGTAATAGGCCTATGGTGGCAATTGAACTACTTTAACGTCATAAATATATTTCATATTTGAATAGTAAACATTGCACACGAAATTCTTGTTTATTTTCAACTTGAATATCTATGATCTAGATAAAAGGCAGTATTTATATGATTTAGTACATTTTCAAAATGACCCATTATATTTTATAATCAAATACTAGTAACTACTTCAGCTTTTTGACAGATTGATACTATGGTATTTCATTTTCTCGTTCGTTCGGTTATGTGTGGGCATTGTGCTGTGTAATTATGTCATGTGATGCTTTTTATGTTTTCTTTGCTCGGCTAGCTGGTTAAGTTGCATGCTACCTTCCATTTCCGATGTTCTCATACCCTTTTTATTGTTTTACTTGGTCATTTGTAAGATATTTTCCTTCTCCCACTCAGCTAGTGACATATGAATGGTAACCCAGGGTTAGTCTCGAGTGTATCGGTACTAGACATCGGGACCATTAAATAACCTAGTCCCGAGTCCATTAAAAACTAGGTGACCTTGTATTCCTTGTATCTCATAACTGTCACTTTCCTTGAAGCTACAGGCCATTGCTCTCCGTGGAACACAAACAAACAAAAGAAACAACACATAATCACTGAGATTATGCTGAATGTTTTTATTAATTGTGCTTTTATACGTTATTTCAGATGAAGTACGAACTGGTACCTACCGTCAGCTGTTCCACCCAGAACAACTCATCACCGGTAAGGAAGATGCCGCCAACAACTACGCCCGTGGTCACTACACCATTGGTAAGGAAATTGTCGACCTTGTCTTGGACAGGGTTCGTAAGTTGGCTGACCAATGTACCGGTCTCCAAGGTTTCCTCATCTTCCACTCATTTGGTGGCGGTACCGGATCCGGGTTTACCTCTCTCCTTATGGAGCGTCTCTCCGTTGATTATGGCAAGAAATCCAAGCTGGAGTTTGCCGTTTACCCAGCTCCTCAGGTATCTACCGCTGTTGTAGAGCCATACAACTCTATCCTTACTACCCATACTACATTGGAACACTCTGACTGCGCATTTATGGTTGACAATGAAGCCATCTACGATATCTGCAGACGTAACTTGGACATCGAGAGACCAACATACACCAACTTGAACAGATTGATCGCCCAGATCGTTTCCTCCATTACTGCCTCCCTCAGATTCGATGGTGCCCTCAACGTCGACTTGACTGAGTTCCAGACCAACTTGGTACCATACCCACGTATCCATTTCCCTCTGGCCACATACGCTCCAGTTATCTCCGCCGAGAAGGCTTACCACGAGCAGCTCTCAGTTGCCGAGATCACCAACGCTGTCTTTGAGCCAGCCAACCAGATGGTGAAATGTGACCCACGTCACGGCAAATACATGGCCTGTTGTATGTTGTACCGTGGTGATGTTGTCCCTAAGGATGTCAACGCATCCATTGCCACCATCAAGACCAAGAGAACCATCCAGTTCGTCGACTGGTGCCCAACTGGTTTCAAGGTCGGCATCAACTACCAACCACCAACTGTTGTACCAGGGGGTGATCTTGCCAAGGTCCAACGTGCCGTTTGCATGTTGAGCAACACCACTGCCATTGCCGAAGCCTGGGCTCGTCTTGATCACAAGTTCGACTTGATGTACGCCAAGAGAGCTTTTGTCCATTGGTACGTCGGAGAGGGTATGGAAGAGGGTGAATTCTCTGAGGCCCGTGAAGATTTGGCTGCTCTCGAGAAGGACTACGAAGAGGTCGGTGTTGACTCTGTTGAAGGTGAAGGCGAAGAAGAAGGAGAAGAATATTAAATTTGATTTATAACTCTTAGTCCTCCAATGAAGAAAGATAACTCCAATCAAAACATTTTACTTGTCTTTTCAGAATTAAAAACAAATATTAACCACTTTCATGAGATCGTTCTGCATTTTCTGCACTATGTTGATACAGATAATGTTTGAAGTAGACTACGTTTTTGTAATGTGAATATCAAATACAATATTGAAAACAATATGCATGTTATTTATTGTTAAGACTGATCAGCAAATAAAAAGATATTATTATATTGCAATTCTCTGAAGGAATTTATGTCTTACCTTACTTACTTGAATTTTCCAAACACACACCCGGTCCTGGGCACTGTTTTACTAACAATGCGTAAATGTCGCGTATATTTACGCATAGATATCTACCTTACGCAAACTCGTAAGTGTGTTTTACTAAACGATCGCAAGTACTCGCATACATTTACGCAAAAAATATTGAAGATTGAACGTAGTTCGGGACACAATATAACCAATATAACAATTATAACGGGTACCAGAATGAATAAATATGCGTCAAGATTTGATGATTAATCACGCCTAAAACAACAAGTGACGGTCAAAAACAACGAACGACGGTCTAAAATAACATGCGACGGTCAAAAATCATCAGTGCGTGTTAAAAACTCTTCACTTACGTTCATATTTGCCATTTAGGGTTGCCCAGCCTTGGCGTAGAAATAAGCTAAAACTTACGACAGAATGTGAACTAAAATATCTTTGTAAAACGCATTTACGCAAATATTATCGACGTACGCAATATTTTAGGAAATCTTAGGTTTACGCTAGCGTAAATGCTTTAATAAAACAGTGCCCTGATGACTACATGTACCAACTGATAGTTGTACCGGTTAACCATAATTTGACTAACTGACTCCTAATGGGCATCTTCCGAACGGAACCAAACAGTTGACCCTCGCTCTTAAAGCGGATGGCCCAAAACTCAGGAAAGAGATCGGTATCATGTCAAGTGTGGTAATGTTCTTTTGACTTGTCAAATTAAGCATAATTACATGGTAGCTGTTCACTATAATTTATCGTCGATTGCGAGGAGTATTGCTTGTATAGTAAGCAACTGTCATGTAATCGTGTTAATTCCAGCAGGTCATAAAACTTCACTTCGGAAGTTACATAGTAGTATGTGTTTGTCTTGTATGGCCTACATATGTATATTGTAACTCATGCATATTTGCTAAGGTATCTACGATGGAGCCCCTCAAAACTGGAAACACGTATATAGAAAGTCGAATAGAAATATGTACACAAAGAGTCAACAGTAAGCATTATTCCATAGGTTGCTAAGGTTACGATGATCAGGTTATCAATACATCTGTAGTTTTGTGTACTGGCAGCTTAACAGCGTTTTATATTGACTGATCATAACATTGTCGTGAACAAAGTAACGAATGGTGCTTCAAGACTGCATTAGTCATATTATTACAATATAACACAGTTTCTAAATACTTGGTAAACATGAAATATAGTATGTCCATTCTGCTGCTGTATGTCCATATTATACACCAGCCGCATGTAAAATATCCTAATGATTTTACAGAACGAGGATTTCCACACAATAACACCATGACCACGTATTTCCACCGAAAATGCGCATCTCACATATCGAGGGTTGCCCGCAAGACTGAACATATGAGTAAAGAAGAACTTACTTCAGTCTTGCAGGCACCCCTCGATATGTTGATAGAACATGAGTATATCTTTATGTATACTATGCTCCTAAAAGGAGACCACATAAGCTCCTGTGCTTCTAACAGAAGACCAAAGTAGCACATATGATCCTTCCAAGAATGGAGCATTACATGAAATGATTGAGCATGAAATGAATAATAAATATTACAAAGAATGAAAGACGTATTTAATGAATTATGGGGTGAAAGAAATCGTGTGTACAAGGAGCAGAAAAGTAAATCCGTTACTATATTGGTATTAATCGGCACATAAAACAAAACAAAGTACTTACGTTATGGAGAAATGAAAAAAACTGTTCAATACCGGTATACTTTAGCACAAATAAGTATTAAACTACAATGTACATAATACACCTGGAAAAGCACTCCGAACGAGTACAGAATAAAAAACCATAGACAGTGATGACATACAACGGCCAGCTGCTGCAATTTATTACGTAATCAATAACATTTGATATTAGACAGTGTGTAGTTTGATTATTATTTTCAAGTTTTGAAACAGTCGAATAAAATGGGATGATATACCGCTTTCATTAGCTAGTTGCTTTTACTAGCTATTTGGTGATATGGCATATTAGATAAAGGATCACTTACAATACAGAAGATATTTGAATCTGGATAAATGCCTCCATAACTATTATATATAACTTCGACTCGATAGGGTACTTTAGTTGACATCCATTTACTGTTTGACGCTTCAGTACTGTATATAGTGTATAATTTACATTGTTGCACACTGTTTGTGTATTATATTTACGTTTGTATTACATGAAAGGACGCTGCAGCTGTTATTGTCAGTTTGCTACCAGATTATGTTTATTTTTTATTGAAATTTGAAAAAGTTCAATGAATTACCTTTCAGAATTGTCTTATCGAAACGAGTTGTTGATACTGGGGTTAAAATAAAAGTATTTTATAAAGGGAGATCACTGCGTAAAATTCTCATAGGACGACCGATTTCCGTTTTATTATATATTTTTTGTCGTAAATGTCTAGCCTCAATGGCGTCATGTCTTGGTTAGAAAATTCGTGCAATATCATACAAAAATGACGGCTTTTATGGGACTGCAGTAACTGTTCTGTAAACGATTACAAGGATATCGAAACAGCAATTGTTTACAGATTACTAGACCACCATTGTTTTCACCAGAACAATTTCATAAAGGCCAATGTTCGGCTAATTTATCAACAAAACAACTCCGGTAAAAACGAAAAAATCGGCTGCCAAAAGTTGTCAAAATGTTGAAGGTAAAGGCCAAATCGCTTTGTTTTCTTCAGATCTTAACCAGAACCGTGTTTTAACATCTCTGAACTATGTTTAATTAGAAGTTTGAAGCTGATTAAGTTGTAATGAATCTTTTGGGGGAACTCCAAAAAGCGTGACAAATTATGACACAATGTTCCATGGTTCTTAGTTCGTGGAAATTAGTCATGCTGTTCATGATCATCTTCCTTGTTGTCATGTTATCATATGTGCCCTTTAATCACCCTCCCATGTGTGTACTAGAACTGTGAGTTCCAGTTTTATATGAAATTAGGGCTTTAATATAAAAATGATAAATAATTTCATGTAAAAATAAAACAAATCTTTTCATATTTATTTAGAAAATAGATCTTAGTTTTCCGTGATATACCGGCCAATATATCACGGTTTGGAGTTCATATGCGTAGGAATTAATCACGAAGGCCGTAGGCCTGAGTGATTAATAACTACGCATGTGAACGACAAACCGTGATATATTGGCCGGTATATCACGGAAAACTAAGATCTATTTGCATTCTAACACGTGTAATATGCGCAATTTCATATGGACTCATTTTTATTGCAGAGTGATGCGTTGTTTGTCGTGTTGCTATAGACAACTTCCGCTGTTTACAGTATAAAACCTCCACCCCTGGAATATTGTTTTTTGCTCATTTCATTTAAACAGAGACATAACTAGAGCTCATTCCAAACTACGTATTTCATAAAAACTAAAATGAATCGATAAATGCAATTGCTGTTGCAATAATACGGATATAATTAAATAAGTTAAGAAAGAACGTTACGCAAGTAAAAGTTCGCACAACGTCACGTTTACGTTGACGCCAAATAAACGTCATAAATCCATGACGTCATTTGATAAACAAGACGTAAATTTCATTCATAAAAAGCGTTATTTATACGTGGGAGGTAATTCAACAGCCAAAAAGTAGTACGGCAAAAACTGTGATATACCGGAAATTTAACCACGGAACAGTCCTATACGTTTACACGGTGCTAAAAATAGACTGTGTTAGAATTAGATATAATATACTGTAATGAGGAAATGCAAAATAAATATCTTAAAAGTCATTAAAACATAGTGGAATAACTATATTTACAAAATGCATCATAGGCAATGTACAGTAAAACATGTTATACTCAGCAATAATTAGAATAGTTTTAATAATAGTTTTATGCTAAAATCATTATATATTATTAAAAATAAAATAATAATAGATATGTCATGAATAAAACTATATGAATAGATAAATAATTATAAAAAATATAGACATATTTACACTATAATATATATGTAGTCTATATACAGTAGAATAATATAGATAACCTGTTATGTATATATATAATATACATGTAACTAGAAAATATATAAGATATGTACAGTAATATATACAGGAAAAATATTATGTTAATTAATAAAATAAAGATAGATAATGAGATTACACAGGAAAAAGATAGGTAAAACGACTTACTAAATAAAAGTATACTTAAATGATATAGCTCAATATTTCTCTTTTCTTTAAATATTTAGATTCTTTTTAGTGGGAAAAAATGATGATACTAGTGGTAAATTTTAGAAACCTTATCAACTGCCAGTTATAGACTATTATCATGAGTTGAAGATCAGACTCCATTGTCTGCAAGAAATAAGATTAAAATTAACACAATGAAGGGACCATGGACTTAAACTATATATGCATGATACAGGGGTCCTACCCGGGCATTATGGTCAATCCTGAAAATGAGTTGCCCAGCGGTTTCTGGTGCTATTAGCACACATCCTTATAACTTAAGTAGTTTTGAAATAATGTTTTATTGTCCAGATTTAGATTAAGTTTGCATCGTCTAGAAATTGAAAGTGGGAGATAAAATAATGTAGACAGAGCGGATAGAATATGTAAAGTTTGTACACAAAATGTTGTCGAGTCAGAATATCACTTTTCATTATGTTGCTTTCTATATATAGAGAATTCCGAATTAAGTACTTCACAAATATCTCATGGGTCTCACTTAATAAATTTGCAAATATTCTTTCTTCAAAAAACAAGAAGATACTTGTTAATACGGCCACTTTTATTTTTCGATCCAGGAAATACTGTCAACGATTGCTGCTTCATAAGATCGTTATAATGTTATTTCAATTACATTGATGCTGGTTTTGATATGTTTAAATTGCTGTATATATGTGTCTTTGTTTGCCTAGGCCATTTTTTTCTCTATGTAAATGGCTAAGGTATATTTATATGCTAAATGGGCATAATGCGAGTTTAATGGCATATTATATAATATATAATGCAGACCCCGATTTCTTTCGAAATAGTTTTCTTTAGTCGAATTGTTATCAACAGAATACTTTTGAAAGTGAAAGTGTTTAAATCTTATTAATAACGTTTTTTTAACAATTTGTTCAAATATGTAATGAAGTATATTTTGGATTCAATATCCCCTGTGTTTGCGCATCAATTATACTAGTGTAGACCCTTTAAATTGAGCTTATAAATTATTAATGTACTCAATAAAAAGGTAGTGACAGTTTGTATCAAACACATGTGATTAGGTGGCAATGACAATTTGAAATATTTTTTTTTCAAAATGCATTTATGTATTGTCTTATAAATATACAATCATCTGAATCAATGATCAATGTATAAATATGTTTATTTCAGTCATTAAAACTAATTGAAAATAAAGAAATAAGTATGGGTACACCTTGACCAATGTTTGGGTTCACCTTGACCAACATTTGGGTACACCTTCACCAAAAAAATTTGGGTACACCTAAGTTTGGGTACACCTTGACTGGTATCCCCTCAGACATGTTTGCAGATTTCTGGAAAGTGGGTTAAATCGGTTGGTCATTTGGTTTAAAAACCATTAAAATTGGTTGGAATGGGAAAAAAATTGTTTGAAATCATATCGACCCTTTTTAGCAAGACCTTTCAAAGAAAAAGTCAACCTTTTGTGACGGGATTGTGGGCACGGGAGCCCAGAGGTGGGTTGGTTTATTTCATTGTTTATTGCGCGTTACTTTGTTCAAATTGTTGTTCTAACAGGTTGTTATACACCACTCCAGTCAGTCGCATCCATGGCCGCCCATCCGGGAATGTGCGGTGGATAGCTGGGGAAACTGCAGTGTTATTACCTTCCAACTTCCTCTACACTGCCAGGGAAATGTTGGGAATTTTTTCTCCGGGGACAATATTTAGATGTCAGGGGCCGGGGCAATACCAGAGATTTTACCACCAGCTGTCCCCCGCAGGTCCGTTGGGGTTGACAACTCAAAAGTAAAATTCCTGGTCCATACCACTATGATACCAGGGTGTGGGGGGCTGTAGATGCAACTGACTGGTGCATTAAATAGAACCGTCATTTGGTATTCTGAAGTTATTTGTTGGGTCATCAGTCAATTTCCAAAAGATTTTCAAATTTTACCCATTTTATTTGTAGCAAGGGCAGTCACAGTTCGAGGAGAAATGGCCATCTATGAGACCCTCTGTGCTCAAGTTGTTACGACAAGAACCGGTCACCAGATCAGAATGGCAAGATTTATTTTGGTAGGTTTATAACTTATTATATTTATAATATTGTAGTAAATTAGGGGAGTTATAAAAATCGGGTCTCCACCAAGGATCGAACCCACGACCTCTAGCGTTGTAGGCAGACACTTAACCTCATCACTAAAGAGTTAACTCAACAGCAAGGCTGTTGGAAGTGGCCATATACCTACAATCACTACACTTCTCCCCCTTTTACTTACAAGAGCTCACCAGCTCTTCAATTTGACACTCCATGCCTCGCACGAGTCCGTCAAACACCGCTGCCACCATTGTAGTAAATAAGGGGAGTTATAAAAATCGGGTCTCCACCAAGGATCGAACCCACGACCTCTAGCGTTGTAGGCAGACACTTAACCTCATCACTAAAGAGTTAACTCAACAGCAAGGCTGTTGGAAGTGGCCATATACCTACAATCACTACAATATTTATAAGGCATTCCAAATGTGGTCATTTCAGAAATATTTTTCAGTGTTTACCGCTCACCTAGAGAATGATATCACTGACACAAATGTTTCTGTTTTTCCCTTGAAGCCGGAGATCTTCGCCCATTGAGGCATAATGAGAATATTCTTTAATACCAACCACCAGCCTGGTGTAGGGGTTGACACTGGTCTAACAGTAAAGAAGCATTAGATTGTAAAGAAAAAAGCTTGTGTTGAGCGCTGCAGACACTGGTTCAACTAGAAAACGTTCATGAAACAGGCATATTGAAGAACCAAAATTTTGGGACTCCAACTTTCTACCTTCCGCTTACAAGGCAAATTTCTTCATCTCTTTGTTTCTATGATGGATATGTAGTATCAAGTACCAGAATGTTTGATAATATTTTGTTATTACTACCTTATCTCTTACAGGGCTGTCCATTCTGTGTGTCTATGGGATGATAAAGGGCCACAAAAGGTTCACCAGGCCCTTCAAGATGACATTTTAGAATTCATTAAACATGCACAAAACGTAAGTTTAGTTATCCTTTGCTTATATTAAGTATCAAATTGATGAAACTTTTAAACTGGTTCAACACATAAAAACGACTTTACCGTCCTAATGATTGACTAAGTACTGTAAAATTACTGATTTTCAAAGGCAATTAATTTTTATGGATTTTTGTAAAAATGCAATATTGTGTGATCATAAATTTGAAGATTGTAAGACAGGGAGTGTCAAACCATCATTCTATATTTTTGTTGTCTATAAATTCTGTGTATTGTATTTCACTGTCGAGTTTAACCACAAAAATGCTGACTTTACTTGTTTTTTTTCTTGATTTCAGAGGGTATTGCATAATGAAGAAGAGTCTGCTTTGTTGAAGGCATATATAGCTGAATGGGGAAAGTTCTTTACTCAATGTGATTATCTTCCGAAGCCTTTCATGCAATTAGAGACCTCGTTAGCTAGTAAAACTCATACTCCAATGCAGAAGAAGACTCAAGGAGAAGAGAGTATAGTTAGAAAGGTACGTATAAGCCAGGGACAGGGTTCCCACGGTCAGGGGAAAATATTTTGTGTGGGTGACCCGATTTCCGAAACATCTCAATATGAGCTAAATCTCATCTGAAATTTTGCCAGTGTCTTTTGGATAATATCTAATCGAGGATTGACTCACAAGTAACATTACAAACAGCAAACGTTATTCTTTGTTTATTTCTGACAGTAAATTGTAATGAGTTCTAAGTCCAGATTTATTTTACAATCAGGCTCTGATTTGGACAAAATCTCAATTTGAGATGAGATTTATGGTTGAGATGCTTCGGGAGATCACAGCCTGGGATCCCCACAATTCTGGAATAAACGAGAAATTCTGATTTGCTGCACTGGAAAGAATGAACTTTTCTTTGGAAGATAAGACTTATTTGATGAGGATATGTAATGAATGCCATGCCTTTTCAGCCATCCCATGGAATGATTACCAAATCCTTCAATTTTGAAACCAAATATTTAGATTAGTCCATCAAGGCATTGCTTCCAAACCTGGCATATATTTTTACTAGCATAGTTACCTTACATTATCTAAGCCACATATCTCTATCCAACATTTCAATGGAATTATGGCGCCAGCGGTCTGATGTATTTAATTTGTTATTATTCAAGGTTTCCACTGAGACATAAGCATTTATTGAACACAGTCTTTAGGGGTTGTCACTAACTATTTTTGTCGCTATTATGACAGGAAAGAAGCATTAAATTTGTTAAGAAAGCAGCTACTGGTCTTTCATGATTTTCACTGGTCCTTCATGATTTTCACTGATCCTTCATGATTTTCACTGGCCTTCATGATTTTCACTGGTCCTTCTTGATTTTCACTGATCTTTCATGATTTTCACTGGCCTTCATGATTTTCACTGGCCTTCATGATTTTCACTGATCCTTCATGATTTTCACTGGCCTTCATGATTTTCACTGATCCTTCAAAAAAAATTCATGATTTTCACTGATCCTTCATGATTTTCACTGGCCTTCATGATTTTCACTGGCCTTCATGATTTTCACTGATCCTTCATGATTTTCACTGGCCTCGTGATTTTCACTGGCCCCGGGCCAGGGGACCAGTGTTAGTGTCGAGCCCATGTCTTGTTCTTTCCTATACTTCATGTATAACAACACGTTGTGTTTGTATTACAGTTGATGTTAGATAGTTGGAATGAAAGTATATTTTCTAATATAAAACAACGCCTGCAGGACAGTGCTATGAAGTTGGTACATGCTGAGAGAAACGGTGAAGCATTTGATTCACAACTTGTTATAGGTGTCAGAGAATCATATGGTAAGGATACTATTTACTGTTAAATATTGTTTGATTGTTCCCCCAGGGCATTTTTTCACTATATAACAGAGGCCGAAATGAGGCTACTTCACAATTTGAAGGAGGCTACTTCACAATTCCAAATGTATCTGCTTGCCCAGGCCCCAAATTTTGAAAATGATAAAACCAGAAACATTCAATGATGAAATATTACAAGCCTTCATTAATTTCTTTACAAAATAAAGGGAAATATTTGTTATAAATTGCTTTTCATCAATTGATTTGAATAAATATTGTACTTCCTTTTTAACATTTCAAAAGAAAAATCACTAGAATTTCACAATTTTAAGAAAAAATGTGCTTGTCTTTCACAAAAAAGATAGTCTAGGGCTTCTTTTCCAGACAATTGTGGGGAAAACAGCCCTGCCCCCACTGTGTCTTTGTATTCAGAATTTAGAGCAATATTTAAAAAACAGTGAAAATAATTCTATGGTAGTAATGCTAGTAAGAACTAGATTAAACTTGTTTCATTATTTTCCTGCTGTGAATTTGTCCCTGTGCGCTATTACTTCTAACATGTGGTTAATGTACTATACAAGTCATAACTGATGGATCTTAGTTTGTTTAATGTGACTGGGTTGTCTCCATATGACTAAAGTAATGTTGATCAGAGAGTCTTAAAACAATATTAAATAACTTAAAACTGTCTGTAAAGAAAAGGTGATTTTAAAAAACACATGGTCTGTTACATTTCAGTAAACCTTAGTTCCGATGTAGAAAACAAGTTACAGATCTACAGAGAAAACTTTGAGAAAGCCTACTTGGAGGCTACAAAAGATTTTTACAAATTAAAAGCACCTCAGTATTTGCAAGCGAATGGTGTACAGAATTATATGAGATACGCTGATGCCAAGTTAAAGGAGGAAGAAGGACGTGCTCGCAGATATCTGGAGACAGGATGGGGATGTACATCTGTTAGTGCAGTAAGTGAACATTCACTCAAACCTCTCTGTTGACAGGTCTGGTATTTTTCAGGCCTGTCCCTGATTTCAGGATTTTGAATCCTGAAATTTCCTTTTTTTTGTTTATATTGAAAAGTGGAATTTCATACTTTGAAACCAATATTTCTTACTTGAGACTGAGTGCTAAATACCAGGCCTGGTTTAGATCACCTGTTGGAAGAGTAAAACATGATCTTTCGTGACAAGTGGTCTCTCTAACAGGGTTGTCATTAAGAGTTGAGGTGAATGTCGTCCAAAATGTCTGTCTCAACTGTGAATTTGGTTGCCTCAAAACTTAGATAATACACTGATTTTAATTGACATTGCGCCAGTTGTCAATCTATACCCTTTAAATCAAGTATAACGGTAAATTATAATCACATGGTCCAATTGATTAACTTGAAACCCTTCCCCAAGCAGCCTTCGACAAACAACCAGATCTCTTCTCTGGCGTAATGTCAATTGCCTCAAAGTTACACCAAATCTGCTCAGCAAAGTTTTTTGAAAAGGTAATATGCCATTGGAAGTTGTCAGGAAAACTGGCTGGCTGTGTCTGCGCCATACATAATATTCGTTATGATGCATAATCATAACAACACTTATTTTTAGCGAATTTAATTGGTGTTTTTTGTTTTACTATGATAGGAATATACAGCTGGTTTTTTAGCTTGATCCACGATAAAGCCCAAAGGTATCCGAAGGTGGCTGGTTCTCCATTAACCAGCGTTTAACGGTCAGAAAGAAGTGTTAATTCAAGAAAACGAAACCCAGTCTAAGCGACTAACTTCCTCTTCCTTCAAGCAGTCATTGCAATGACAACATTGTAAAATTTGTAAAAGAAAATCAATTCTCTTATAAAATAACTGCAATAGTGTAAAATGGTGTATAACTGGTATAACCACTACATGTTTATCTATGATTTGTTTGTATGTTTACAGTTGACTGAATGTTGTGTGAATGTGTTAGTGACGACATTCAAAGAGTCAATTCTACAAGAATGTGCTCAAATGATCAGAAGCAATGAAACTGACAGTAAGTTATCACCCAAAATGTTTATATTTGCACACTATACATACTTAGAAGTAACTCTGTCTGGAGAAATAGATTTGTCAGCAGAAATTGAGGGGGTTTAATTTTGTGGATGATCTCGATCACAAAATTAAATCCCCACTCATATTATTAATTTCTACAGTATATGACTTTCTGGATAAGAAATCCTTGAAATTACGTCCTTCACGAAATTTTCATTTTCACCAAAACCATGCAACTTTGTCCCATTGAAATAAAATGATTTTACAGTATATTGAAGTCATGGAAAGTGGTACTTGTATATTTATCTCCCTTGCTTGATAGATTGCAGGGTTAGTTCCTGGTAACTTTGGCTTGCATGTTGGCAAATGTGAATGGGTAGTCTCCATATGATGGAAATATACTGTTGGCCAGTTTAAAATATTTTAGAAAAAGCAATAATTCATATTCCCTGTAAACTGTTTACATGCATCTCAGAAATAGTTCAAGATTGTTCACAAACTAAGAATTACATTTACTGTAACTGTTGTTCTTATGAATTCATGACAAATTTCTGATGCATTATAATACTTTTGAAAGGATAGTCAATTGAAATGATTGATTATTATAAGGAATTGCTATGTTTCAGAGCTACGCTTGATGTTCAATCTAATGGATCGGGTACCAGATGGTATAACACCCATGCTACATGATTTAGAAGCCCATGTAATCAATCAAGGTTTAGCTGATATGATTGCTGCAGCAGATATTATCACTTCAGTAAGTATTATACAACCCTCTTATGTAGTAATATCCCTCGCATTACAAATTATTAGGATATCAGGACTGTATCCAGAAGTCAAAAATCACCAAGGCAAATCCCTTCTTTTGTCTATTTGCATAATTTTTGGCATAATTGTCTTTAAAAATTGTGCATATTTTGGAAATTCCTCAGTTTGTATATCTATCGATACATACATTTTTGTGGCTCCAACTCCTCCTACAGTTTATTAATAATTATACATCCTGTTATGTAGTTTTCAGACTCCCCTAAAATTTGTTAAAACTTTGCAGTCCAAAGTTGTAAAAGGACTGAACATTACTTGATGATTAATAGGATTTAGCAGTATTTTCTGTCAGTCCCAATAAAGGATTGGCAGTATAACTGGGTGTATTTCCAGGGATTGTCATTGCCAGGAAAATTGTTTCTTTTGAAGATTGTTTTGACTACTAAAGTTCTTTTGACGTCTATTTATAGAAACAATAACACTAACATTGTATTCTGTTCTAAAAATAGAACAAATCACGTGGTCACAAAAGCACCTCAAATTTGTACTTCGGTGACAATTTTTAACATATATTTACCCTGATGAAGGCTATTGCATAGCCGAAACGTTGGTATTATAAATAAAATATATAAACTTGACCCGTCTTGTCCGTGTATTCCACTTTCCATACCTTTTACCTGTCAGTTTACTAAAGTTCTTTTAAGATTATTCAGCAAGCCCAAAAGGTAACTGACTGACAGCTTTCACATTTTCTGCAGTTTATTTCAGATTCATTCATTCTGTATTACCGGTAATTGATTTATGACCCTCACAAATGATTTAATCAATTGTCTTTCTTGTTTTACTAACATCTTATATTTCTTATATTTTATAGGACTCTGAGAAGTATGTTGAACAGTTATTAGAATTGTTTAACCGATTCAGTGCTCTGGTACATGAAGCCTTCAATGATGATCCTAGGTTCCTCACCGCTAGAGACAAGGCATATAAAAATGTGGTCAATGATACTAGTGTATTCAAACTGGAAATACCTATAAAGAATAAAGGGTAAGTCAATTATTGTAAAATCACTAATTTTTGTGGGGGATTAAATTCGTGGTTCAGGTTCACCTTTAAGAATGAAATTATAGAATCTCATCGAACAATAATTTTGGCCCTTGTATTTATTACCTGAAATGCAAAATCCACAAATAAACGTCCCATTGAAACTGAAACTTGAAAATTCATCCGATCCAAATTAAATGATTTTACTGTAATATATAAAGATGAAGTTTGTTCTCTTGAAGTCAGAGGCTATTGACCAACCCGATTTGGAAGAAACTAAATAATTGCAGACTTATGTAGGAATCCTGTGATTCCGAAATTTATGCAGAACATGAAAGTTAATTGGCGAAAATATTCAAAGTATTAACCAATACTCAAGCTGACATGTAACTGTTACAAAAGAACACTGTTTGAAAGCCAGTAAAGGTGTAGGGATGCTTGGGATGAGTGCTAATGTCACACATTAAAGATCTTATTTTCATGATTGGGCATAATGCCTCAGTTGGACCTGCGTCTCAAGTTTTGAAGAAGAATTGTTTAAAACACCATCTAATAAGGTATTTATCTCTTGTATTTCAGTATGGGTACAAAAACTCAACCAGAATCTAAATGTCCAGAACTTTTAGCTAACTACTGTGATATGTTGCTGAGAAAAACTCCACTCAGTAAAAAACTTACATCAGAAGAAGTGGAGAAAAAATTACGAGATGTGGTATGTATTTCACCATATTATTCCAAGTATTGCCTGCACTTTTATCAGGGAATTTACAATTCTGAAATAATTTGGAAACCTGATTTTTTTGCAATTGGAATTCGGCAGAAAATAACTGTTACTTTAAAGAAAAATACCAAGTATTGGCCGAGTTAAATTATTCAGGGCTTGACACTAACTATTTTGGTCACTGGTCCCCCAGACAAAAAACATAAAATTTGTAAACTAAAAAGTTATTGGTCCTTCAAAACTTTCACTGGTCCTTCTTGATATTCACTGGCCTCGGACCAGGGGACCAGTGTTAGTGTCGAGCCCTGGGTGTTGGTCTTGTGAAATTTAATAACCTTAATTTTAACAATTGAACAGTGTTTGAAACGTAAGTTTCTGAGTAGGCTAATGGGAGTAATTGCACCTGAAACTGACTTGCAGCTTATTTTCTATTGTAGCTTTTGGTGCTGAAATATGTACAGAATAAAGATGTGTTCATGAGATACCATAAAGCTCACCTGACACGTCGTCTTATACTCGACACGTCGGCAGATAATGAGAAAGAAGAAAACATGGTGGAATGGTTAAGGGTGAGATGATTGATTGTGCTTTCAGTAGATTCAGTCCCTAGTACTGTCTGTTGCTTTGTTTGTTTGAAATCTTGTGTTTTAGTCAATAAATTATTAATGATGTCAGTATTTGTAATGAGCGATCCGGATTTGATTCCAAGTCAGGGTGAAAATTTGATAACTGTCACATCCTCAGCATGTGGAAACGTTGCTGGTATGTTGTGGGAGGATAAATTAAAACTGGCCCTGATTTCTCCAAACATCTCAAGCCGAGCTAAATCTCATCTCAAATATTGGCATGTGCCCTTTAGTTAATTTCCATCGGAGATTGGATTCAAAATTGACATCCAAAACAGAAATAATTATTCTGAATGTATTACAGCAAAATATAAAGAGTTTGAACTTAAGATTTATCTCAAAGTCAGACTCTGATTTTAGCAAAATCTCAATTTGAGATGAGATTTCTACTTGAGGTGTTTCGGGAAATTGGGGCCAGGTTAGGAAACTGGCCAAGTGTATCAGCTGCTGTATCTTACTTACTAAAAATTGATGGAATTAGAAACACTAATCTAAATCTCCTACAAGGCACGACTGTCTTGCAGAAATTTATATACATCGCACACAAGAAGCTGGTGATAAAGTCATGCATTATGGTCTACGACCAGGAGTGGTATTCAATTGTGAGTCAATAAAGATTTTTTTAAATTAAAAAATCAGGATAGCCAATCATATTATCTGTAACTGACCAAGAATTTAATATGATGTGATCTGATTGGTTGTCTTTATCCCTAAGTCAAGTAAGATTTATATTCAATACCTACCCTGATCAATTTGTTTGCACCATGATATCTTTGATTTTGTCTTTGCAGGAAGTAGGCATGCCAGCTGATTATGTGAACAAACTTGCAAGAATGTTTCAAGATATCAAAGTCAGTGAAGATCTGAATACAGAGTTTAAAGATGCTCATAGAAATAATAATGAATACATTGCAGGTTAGTTCTAAGTAGTTAGAAAAGAGAAATCTTGTAATTTGTTTATATTATTATAATGCACACAGGATAATGTGGTATTTACAAACATTGACCAGAGTTGCCTATTGTTGAAAAATTGATTTTTTAAGTAAACACATAAGGTCAATTCTATACTAAAATAACACTGATAAATCATGCACACTTCAAAGGTTAAACCACCTATGAGGGCTATACTAACTTTTCCAGCCTTTCAACAATTAGGCTGGACATATGGGTGTTACAAACATCTCTTGTTATGTTGATTTTCCTCCACATGTGGAGATTTTGCTGGTTGCTTTTGGATAGCTTAGCTAGGAATTTGTCCAACAAAACAAGTTGAAGCATCCGCTGTAAATAACTAAAAACTTGGTTTCGGAATGGTGCTAAACCTATGTAAGCAAAATAACCGTATTTGTTATTACACATTTATTTCAGATTCAATTAATATCAAAATACTGAATGCAGGAGCATGGGCTCGTTCTAGTGATCGTCTATCCGTCTCCTTGCCGATGGAGTTAGAGGATTATATACCACAAGTGGAAGACTTTTACAGACAAAAACATAGTGGTCGTAAATTACAGTGGCATCATTTAATGTCCAATGGAATTGTAAGTATTTTCAATTATCTTGATTATCATGTTAAGTTAGGGTGTAAGGTGTAATGATATAGCCAGGGGGTTCCATTTGAATTGGGAAGGAGGGGTTTGACAATTGACATTCCCCCAAAAACACATTTTGTTGACCCTCAAGATTTTGGTTTGTACAGCCATTTTCTTTTAAAATCATGGGTATAGTACCACAGGTAACTGTATCATTGATTTAATCTAGTTTTAATTTTGAAATCAATGATACAGTTACCTGTGCATTGTACCTATAAAATGGAAGAGCAACAATTAAGAGGAGTATTTGAGTAAAATACCCAAATATTCTATGAAAAAACCTATAGTGACATTACTCAATAGGAATCTTCGAAACTCAATTGAAAAAAACTAATCTTTATGTTTAGTACATAGGAAAATCCATTTCATTCTAGGGCATTTTATCATTTACCCAAATAAGAATGTTGAATACCCAATATATTTAAAATGTTGGGAGTAAATACCCAATTATACCAAAACCTTATCTGTGGCTCAGAAATGGCAAACTTTTGTTAAAACTATTAAAATGACCCTTCAGATTTAGTAAGTACCGAGTTAGTAACCACTTGTTATTTTCAAATGTGTACTTTGTATCAAAATATGTTTGATTTATTTACAGATAACGTTTTGCAATGATATAGGGCGGTTTGATGTAGAAGTGACAACGTTTCAGATGACCGTCTTATTTGCTTGGAATCAGAGATCCAAGGATAAAATATCATATGAAAGTTTAAAATTAGCCACAGAGCTTCCAGATGCTGAACTAAGAAGAACTCTATGGGTAAGATTTCATGGTCTCTTTTACAGCAATCAGTCAGGGTTCAATTTTTTTTCAAGGTTGGTTAATTGTCAGGGAATTCTCGATAAAGGTCTGTGAAAAGTAAAATTTCAGAAAAGTCAGTGAAAAGTCAGGGAAAAATGAAATTCTGGGTTGATATTTTGTAGTCTTAAAAAAATTCTTACTCGCTACATTTGCACAGATTTTTTGTTGTATTATTTCTTTTAAAATATGGCCGTACTAGTTTGCTTTTAATTAGTCCATTAATCGCCGAATACATGTAGTACTAAAAATAGGAATACTCTAAAAGACCTTAATTTGATATAGGGCTGTTCTAAAATTACGGCGATACTGGTTTGTGAACTGTATGATTTAGTCAGGGAAAAGCCATTATGGAGGAGACATATTGATCTTGTGATGGACATTTTCATGGATGTCACAAAGTTGTCTGCCTTAGTTCTCCTTAATTGAGTGTTGATTTGAATTTGGTTAAAAAGAGTATAGCACAATAATTTGCAGAGCAAGTTTGAGTCATGTTGAATAGTTCTTCGAAGAGTTATGCTCCAAGCGTTTACTTTAATACCAGCAGCAGGGTCATTTATGTTTTCATTTATGTCCATCAGACACATCTAGTTTGTTAAAGAATTTTCGTTACGTGCCTTTGAAAAGGAGTCCTTTACGTAAAAGTCTGTGTAGATGTGTTGTAATGTTACTGTTTTCTGTGCTCGGCTGGTTACATTGGGTGCTGCCTTCCCTGTCTGATTTCTTTTTTGTTATCAATAATATTATTATGTCAAGTTTCATCAATATTGCTTACCAATTGAATGTTTCATGTTTTGTATATTGTAGTCACTGGTAGCATTCCCCAAGATTAAGAGACAGGTATTATGTTGTTCAAGCGAGGTTAAATCACCAAAGGATATTACAGATGGAACACAGTTCTGGGTCAATCAGGATTTTGCCTTAATGTAAGTATAAAAGACTGGAGGTATGGAAAACAGATGCAAAGATTCTATAATTATTTATATTTTAACAGTCTAATTTTCATAAATTATTAACGCAAACAGTTTTCAAGCTAGGTAAACTTATGGAACTTGGCAGGGGATTAATAAGGAGACTATGCACAATTAAATATTTTTTGTTTTGAGAAAAATGTGGTTGCTATGGAGATGAATGAAAAAATGAAAATATGTAAATATCTTAGTAAAATGCAACAATTTGTGCAGTTTTTTTGGTGTACACAATATTTACTGTAAACTTAAAGTTTGTAGCTTATGTTTATTATGTTAACTATAATCGACGTTAAATAAAGTTTATCTTATCTATCTTATCTTATTCTAGCGTAAATGTTTTGATAAAACAGTGCCCCTGTGGCCCTGTCCTTTCATTTGCACTTGAAACTGCATTTTGACTCCTGAATTTGACAAAAGTGTCTGGTTTGACTCTTGAAAATTTAGTTAACTATACTTATAATACAAATTTGCTTGCAAAATGTAGATGACTCTTGAAAATCAGGGCTCATTTTGACTCTTCATTTTTGGAGCCTAGTGAAAGCTCTGGACTCAGATATAAGAATAATGTAAGATATTTATATATTCAGCAAAAATGGTAAAGTACAGAAGCGTGGAAAGATCAATCTGATTGGTCGACTACAGTTATCTACAGAGAAAAGCAAGGAGGAAGATAATGAGGGAATAATGCAGCTCCGTATCTTACGTGTACAGGTAAATATCAGCTTTATTGATTGTTTCTTTATATTTGGGGTTTGCGCTTTTCCTCAACAATTATGCAGCTCCCTATCTTATGTGTACAGGCAAATATGTTTGCTTCATTGTATGTTCATGTGTCTCGGTTTTATGCCATATGTCAACAATTATACAGCTCCATATCTTACATGTTTTTGTAAATAGCACCTTCTATGTTGGTTTGTTTATTTCAATCCCGACTGAGACAAGGGAAATTTCACTGGTGTCTTTCCCTTCCAACTTGAGATGAAGTGGTATGAAAGAGGAAGTCTAGATGTATTGTTGCTTTACTCCTTAGCAATTCTTTAACTACCAGGAGTATTCGAAAACAGCTTGGGCTGCATACCTATATTTAAAGTATCACAAGTCTCTTCCCTGGAAGCTGGCAGTCATTGGCCAATTAGGCAGGATTAAAAACTTATAGCTAAGCACTAAGACTTACTCAGTAGAACGCAATCAGGAATATAAGTTTGGATGATTATTGTAAGTTAGGGTGAATTTCGTTGGGGAGTTATGGCCCTTTGTGTGATACACACAATTTTGTGTGAAAAACCCTTTCAGTTTTCTTCCTTACTTTATATCAAATTGAGGGCTCTATGCAAAACTATTGTATGTGCCTCTTTAAATTTATGTAGTTACCATAGTTTTGCACTGAGCCCTCAAAATGTTTGTTTCTCACTTACTTTGTGTATTAAAATTTTCATTCTTTATGTCTTACAGGAAGCGATTGTGAAAATAATGAAGATGCGTAAGAAGATAACAAATGCAGCATTGCAGACAGAGCTTGTTGAAATCCTTAAAAATATGTTCCTACCATCCAAAAAACTGATCAAAGAACAAATTGAGTGGTTGATTGAACACAAATATATGAAGAGAGACGATGAAAACATCAATCTATTTATTTATATGTCCTAGTTTCTTACCTTTTAATACTTTTCCCATCTGTGAAATTTTGAAATCTGAACACCGAGAGATTTCATCCGATTTTATAACTTTTGAATTTCTGTGAAATCTAAATATCGCCAGGTTTCATGTAATGATTCATCTGATATCAAGATTTCAGTTTGTGTTTTATTACTTTAAGCTGAAATTTGAATTTGCATTATCCAATCAGGTGGTGGAATAGAAAAAATGTGAATTTAATGTCACCTTGCTTGTGATTGGTGGATTGTTTTTTAAACCAGCCAATCAGAGCAGTGATTACAAAAAATGTGTTGTGAAGGAGTAAGAATCAGAAAACCATGAAAAAGCTATAAATGAATTTATAGACATTTTTTTCTGGATTTTTGTGGATTGATAATCAATTTTGTGCCATTACTTGCTATGTCACAAAGTGAGGGAAGGATTGTTATGGATATTACGTAAAGCATCGGGGATAACAATGACATTTACACAAAACTTAAAAATCAGATTTAAAGTTGCTGCTTGCTTTGATGTTGTGATCCCTATTTTGCTATTTGCTGCCCCTTGTTGAATCCATTTTTATATCAAAAACTGGCAGTCTAGTTGCATCTTTCTATGAATCATTCTGTCAGGCGAATACTGCATTGTAACTGATGCACTTTGCCCTGGCCTTTCGACGAAGAAGGGTCTATTTTTACACAATCATGTTGATTTTTCACTTGTCGGTCTAGAAGTGAGATTTGTGAGTGATAAATGTAAGTTGTAAAATTTGTTTCACCATCAATTTAACATAAAAAAAATTCTTATATTAGTGACTTTCCAAATTGAAATCATTAAACTTGGTCAATAGAATCAAATTAAATGCTCAGCAGAGCCTTGCATATTATTATTGTATTCATTTAACTTATTTAACAAATTTGATATGATATACACTCATGTAATATAAGTATCCTCATTGGTATATTTTTATTCTATAGTTTATACTTCAGAAAATTATTTACTGGTGTGTAACCTCAAAGGGTAAAATAAAATATATACCAGAATACTGGATCAAATGTTTAGCCTTAAAACAAATCATGATCATGAAGTTGTATGAACTACATTGTAAAGATTGTTGGAATAGTGTATTACTCTTATACCTACTGATGCCATATATGGTCCATGAAGAAATAGGTCAGAGCTGTCCCTAAAGTTGATTTGTAGTATTAATCATGTTTTTATGCCCCGGCGTCTACTGGTGCAGGAGGCATAGGGCGATGCACCTGTCTGTCAATTTGTTTGTCAGTTACTATTATAATAAATGTTGGAACTAAAATATTTTTGAAGTCTATTTATGCATTGTTTTCAAACTTGGCATACATATTTTCGATCAGAAACACATTGCATTATTAAAGCCATGCAACACTATTAAACATTTCAATAGAATTATGGCCCCTGAATGACTTAGCTATTTTTTATGGACAAGGCTTCCACCGGGCATAGGCGTTTACTGAATGCATTCTTGTTTGTTCAATTATAATAAAATCATGATTTATGATTGAATATTGATGCTGCCTGTTTTCTATTTATTATAATAATTATGCCCCCCCCCCATCTTTGATGAGGGATATAATGCTTTGCTCATGTCTGTCGGTCGGTAGACCAAATGATTTCTGTTCAATAACTCTAGAACACTTTGCTCTAGGATCTTCAAACTCTAAATGGAGGTTAGCCATCAACAGTAGATGACCCCTATTGATTTTGAGGTCAGCGAGTCAAGGCAAAAGTCACTGTGACCTTCACCATTTTCTACAATTAGGCTGCCATGGGAGCATAGGTGTTTTACAAACATCTCTTGTTCTAAAAATATTTGATCTTGTTATTTACGGTGCAATTATGACATAGCATTGAAATGTCTGAAGACTTCATCAAAAATGCTGTTAAGTTAAGTTCCTTCTTGTACTTGTGATTATATCCTATTCACCGATATTTGCTGAACATTGGTTCATAGGAATGTTAAGTTGTTTATTTATGTAATCTCAGATAATATATCAATATCATGATATGCTGTACTGTTCATGGTTAGACTTGATTTACCAGCTTGGTCAAAATTCACTGGAGGTCTGGCCCCGATCTCCCTAACGTTAAACATCTCAATTTGAGTTAAATCTCATCTCAAATTTTGCTATCTGTCATTTAGATAATTTCATGGGAAGGCTGGAGTCAAAATTTGCTTCAAAAACCAGAAAGCACTATACTTAGTATATTACTATAAAATTTAGAGCCTGAGCTTGAACTTCAGATTTATCTCAAATTCAGACACTGAGTATAGCAAAAACTCAATTCGAGTTGAGATTTCGACTTGGGAAGCTTCGGGAGATCAGGGCCAGACAACTTTGATCCATGAGGATAATAATAAAACAATTGTCCCCAAAATTTGCTGATATCGCTTGATTTCAACTGGTAATAAATCAAGTCTGCCCATTATGTGTGTATTTTGTTCAAATCTCATTCATTTTGTGTATCTGATCATGCCATCAATTGTGTGGTCCTGAATTCTACAAACTGTAAAATCATTTATTTTCGTGGGGGACTAAATTTCGTGGATTTCGTGGTTCACCTTCGACCATAAAATTAATGCCCATTAAAACAATAATATGGACCCTTGTATTTATTACATGAAATGCAAAATCCACAAATTATCGTCCCATTGAAATGGTCTTTTTTTACCAAAACCATGAAATTTAGTCCCAGCGAAATTAAATAATTTTAAAGTACTTGTTTCATTTCTTCACCCGATTGCAGTAGATTGTGGCTTAACCCTTTACTCCATGGATACATCCTTTGTCTGTTTTACTGAAAAGTTTGATAAAAATATGTTTATTGTACCATAATATAATTTTAATCACTTAAAAAAGTTCCATCCCTTGAAGCCAAATCTCTGCTCTCCATTGCTTTTCTGATGAGATTATTTTCATCTGAGGTTCGATTTAAAATTGATGTCAAAATTGGTTTCACAAATTGACATTATGTGGTCTGGTGTTCATTACAGAAAAATGTGAAAAATCAACTTGGTGTTATGTGTAAAAAATATGACGGTGAGATTTCTGTTTGAGTATCTTCAAGGTTTAGGTCTGGTTGTGTCCTTAAAATGTCTGTAAAAAAGATTATTACACAGCGCTCAAGTCAGCACCCAACAGGAAAAGCAGTCGGCTTTAAAGGCACAAAAAGCAAACACATTAAAAGAATAAAGTCAGAAACACAAAGATGAAAAAAACACACCAAAATTTTGACTTGCAGTAAAGGGTTGTTGTCACCATTGTTCGATTGTTAATGTGTCATTTTGCTAATCTATCCAAACCACAGTACTTATCCAGATACACTGCTTGTACATTCCGTCAGAAGTTTGGTACAGTTTTCATATTACTTTAATGGAACTAGAAATCAGCATTATCATCAAAAGCAACCGAGATGTCGTGTTTCCTGAATTAAGTTTTTATGTTATGCTGCTTTTCAGTTTACTTACTTACTTAGTCCTCTTCGCCCATGGGTGGGCATAGGGCCGTCACCACTGTCCTCCAGTCGTCTCTGTTTTGTGCTCGTCTTTTTGCCTCGCCCCACGATAGCCTGACCGATCGCAGCTCAGCATCTGGAGTTCTTGGTTTTCAGTTTCTTCATTGAATATTATTCTCATCATCCGGCATATACTTCTGACACCCTTATATATGAGGATGAGCAATACGAAAACTGCAGGAATGTCAATTTTCTCTGGAAGACGCAGGATTTCTTACCAAAAAAAAAGTTATTTAATGAAAATATCTTTAGAAATGGCAATGTTTTGGTAATTTTAATCTGTTTCGAAGGAATTTCTTGATAAAAGAATGCCTCTTTGATGTCAAAAATGGTTGACCGCATTGTATTTTCCTGATTTTAATTTTGGCTCCGCTGACACCCCTTAAACTGTATTAATCGGGACTGAGAAGCAGTATATCAGGATTACTACTGTGCGAACTTTTGGATAATGTTTCTCTCATAATGTTGCCCAGATGATGAAATACTTGGTTGTTAATTAGCTGAATTCATTACAGCAGCATTTAAAATATGAAATAAAAAATATCTTTTCATGTTTTTATATTTATCTTTTGTTCTTTCATTCCTGGTGATTTAAATCAAATTAAACGAACAACTGAATATCGTATATTCTCTGGACACTGGCTGAATTTCTTAAGAATGTAAATAAAGTAGCACTTGAATCTTTATTTGTCGGACATACACAATGTGAAAGATCACAATTAAACCAGTGATGAGTATACAACTACAAAAATTAAACAGAATGGATGAAAATGAACATCCACAAGAGTACAACTTGGGATTTACTGGAATTTGTCTTTGTTCCGGACATCACGAAATGAATTAAGGGAGCATATTGGCAGACTGTAAATGGACCCACAACTTGGCAAGCATTTCGCTTCTTAAATTAATAGATCATAACATCTACTCAAATCGTTCCATTTCAAATATTGTCTTGATAAGAATGCCAGTGGTAACAATTACGTATTGCTACTTTTACTTAGCATAGCTGCAAGGGAGACGACTGGGTAGTAGTTTTGACATAGAATTGGTTGAAACACTATTCATGCTTTGTAGGTCACATAAAGATAAAATCACCAATGTGCGTTGAATCGATTAATGAATTTATCGAGATTTCAGTTTTAGTAGAAATAATTCATTAAGTACAATGTACTTTCAATTCCCTTTGCGTGATATATATCAAGTCGGTTACTGTTATGACTGGGTGCGTTAGGTTGAGATGAACCAATGTAGATTTTGCTTTAAGCACGGTAAAAGTATGCCAGTGTACTAAATTTCTGTTAGAAGTACGCGATGACTCACATCTGACAGCTCTACGCAAGTTCATGCCGGCAGAAAGCACTTCAAAACCATACTGCACTGAACACGTTTCCTTTTCAGTTTTGTGTTTGTCATTGTTTGATGTGCTTGTGGCCTGTGATTTGTCTTTTTTATGCCCCCGGAACCGATGGTTCGGGGGCATATTAAAATCGCACCGTCCGTCCGTCCGTCAGTCCGTCCGTCAGTCCGTCCGTCAGTCCGTCTGTCCGTCCGTCCGGATTCGTTTCCGCTCAATAATTCAAGCAGTGTTTATCCGATCTTCACCAAACTTCATGAAAATGTGTAAGGCCATGAGATCTAGGTCAAGTTCGATAAACAGTCAAATTGACCAAGCCGCTTCAGAGTTACGGCCCTTGACACATAGAAAAATGGCGTTTTTTTTGGTTTCCGCTCAATAACTCAAGCATTTGTCATTGGATCTTCACCAAACCTCATGAAAATGTGTAAGGCCATGAGATCTAGGTCAAGTTCGATAAACAGTCAAATTGACGTAGCCACTTTAGAGTTACGGCCCTTGACACATAGAAAAATGGCGTTTTTTTTGGTTTCCGCTCAATAACTCAAGCATTTGTCATCGGATCTTCACCAAACCTCATGAAAATGTGTAAGGCTACGAGATCTAGGTCAAGTTCGATAACCAGTCAAATTGACGTAGCCACTTTAGAGTTACGGCCCTTGACACATAGAAAAATGGCGTTTTTTTTGGTTTCCGCTCAATAACTCAAGCATTTGTCATTGGATCTTCACCAAACCTCATGAAAATGTGTAAGGCTACGAGATCTAGGTCAAGTTCGATAACCAGTCAAATTGACCTAGCCGTTTTAGAGTTACGGCCCTTGACACATAGAAAAATGGCGTTTTTTTTGGTTTCCGCTCAATAACTTAAGCATTTGTCATTGGATCTTCACCAAACCTCATGAAAATGTGTAAGGCTACGAGATCTAGGTCAAGTTCGATAACCAGTCAAATTGACGTAGCCACTTTAGAGTTACGGCCCTTGACACATAGAAAAATGGCGGTTTTTTTGGTTTCCGCTCAATAACTCAAGCATTTGTCATCGGATCTTCACCAAACCTCATGAAAATGTGTAAGGCTACGAGATCTAGGTCAAGTTCGATAACCAGTCAAATTGACCTAGCCGTTTTAGAGTTACGGCCCTTGACACATAGAAAAATGGCGTTTTTTTTGGTTTCCGCTCAATAACTTAAGCATTTGTCATTGGATCTTCACCAAACCTCATGAAAATGTGAAAGGCTATGAGATCTAGGTCAGGTTTGATAACCAGTCAAATTGATGTAGCCACTTTAGAGTTACGGCCCTTGACACGTAGGAAAATGGCGTTTTTTTTTGGTTTCCGCTCAATAACTCAAGCATTTATCATCTGATCTTCACCAAACCTTTTGAAACATGAAAAGGTGTACGGCCATAAGATCTAGGTCATGTTAGATAACAAGATTTCAAATTGACCTACACGCTTAAGAGTTATGGCCCTTTACACAAAGAAAAATATGTCAATATCACATTTGCCCAATATATTATGACACATCTGTGACGGTGCTGATATCTTAACGTTACGTTACTATCAAAGCATGCACGGGGGCATGTGTCGTCCTATGGAGACAGCTCTTGTTTAAATTCCATTTTGCTTCTTCCGTGCACTGCAGCTTCTGACAAGTGCTGCCTTCACAATGGGTCCTCCTTACAATTCAAAACAAATTAACACTAGTTGTTTGGAATAAACATTTTAGTTTAATGCGAACTTGTCAGGTTTTGAATATTTTGCTTGTTGCAGTTGAGGTTTGCTTTGAGGTACTCTTATGGCTCTGCTAAGGACGAGAGGTGCCCCACTTATATTTGGTCTTTAACCATTACAATGTATATATATTGCAATAGAACGGTTATATCGATAACTCTGTCACCTCTGATAAGACAATACACTAACATTGAGATATTTACGGTACACGACCAGACTACTATATGAGAAATATCCACGACCCTACCAAGAAGTTGACATGGGTTAAGCTACATTGGTTAGCAGCCTGTTTTATTGCATGTGCTGTTGTATTAACTAATCAAATAGAACTCATGTGTCTTCTACAAACGGACAAATCATAGCACGATAGTATGTCATTTATGTCCAAAACCGTTTTTGGACAAAATGTACCGCACATGGCTTTTCTAGCGACGATTTCCGAATCATGGTGTTTTGGCCAATGCCCAGCACCATACACCAACACAATCGCACCATTCGATACCTTAAGAACACGTCTTTCATGTGTATTGCGCGATAATGGTAAATAACAAAGTCAAACGAATTGGAATCTTAAAGATAAAGCAACATCGGTTACACTCGATACATGTTCACACCATTGGTGGGATTTTTCAGTCATAAAAACTCAAAAGGATGCCTGTACAAACATGTGATTTTTTTTATTTTAACTTAATTACAAATACAAAAACAATGGGATGTTTATTGACACATTGATGTGTACGACTGAATAGAGACTTTTCGAATATACAATGCCATGTTGAAAATATGGGATGTTCAACACTTATCAAATATAAGTGGGGCACCTTTCGTACTAAGACCTTTGTTTACGAACTGCTGTTTTCCCTGTCAAATTTATCAGTATACGTTTTATATATTTCCCACAGGAACGATTCTTGGTCTTTAATATCCGCGTTATTACTCTGTCCCATATCGTTATAGATATAAATCGCAAATACGACTAATGAAATATATATATATATCTAGCTACAATCAGGGAGCAGTATATGGTTAAATGAATATATTCCTTTTAACACCATCTGGGGGAAACATATTGATTTCGGAACCATTGTCGTACAGTTATCACATCACAACATCTTTTTAGGTCAGGTTAAAAGTACGTTTTTTAAGGTCGGTGGTGTTTATACTTGTTGTTAAAAGAAGATGACATCAACTGATCAACTCGGACAAAGAAGGCAGAATTCAACAGAAACAACAGGTGCCTTATTCACCAACATTCTAAGACTGAATCTCAGACATAGAATTAAAATTGACAACTTTTATAATCACTGTCATTTCTTTGCAATTAAATTTAACCATGTGAAAATGTATGTGTTGTTATCCACTGTACATGTATACCCATTTATATCAAAATCGGTACATTTATAACACCATGAGCAATGATGAAAGCGAATAGAACATTTGGCAATATAAAGACTAAGTTTGAGTTTTAGGCTTAGAACGTTGGTGAATAAGGCTCAAAGCTCGAATGTCACGAAAAGAACATTGTATACATACTAAATAGCAACTTCTGTGCAAAAGCGGTCCCTTAAAAATGAAGGTTTATTAGATACTAGTTAAGTTTGCCTTTTGTTTGATTTGTTCAGTTTGAAAACTATTGTTGTTGACGATGTTTTGAGCTTTAATCAGATCTAGTATATTTTCTGCTAATTTGTATTGTAATAAGAGACTTAGGAGCACCCCACTCAATCAACTGACACTTGTGGATATGCATTCGAGTTGTTAAAGTATCGTAGTAACTAAGACTTTCAATTAGTTCAAGCATTGTTTCGTTTGTGCAAATCAGCCAATGCACGTAATTGTTTGCTTCAACGACATCTAGTTTGTCAAAGACATGAGCATCCTTCCTTTTAGGACCATGTAATGGTTGAAACTGCTGAGACTTGCAGCGGTTTAAAGTATTTTCCTCATTACTTGTGTGCTGGGCATTGTGGGCTGTGTTATTTCTGTTTTAAATAACTGCTGTGGTGTTCCAGGTAAGTGCTACCTTTCCTGTCCAATCTTTCGTTATCTTTTTCTATTCATGTCAACATACGTATAAATAAGAAATGGAACACATGCCTAGTGTTTATGTATTGTTCAAGGACTGAAGTTCGGATCAAACATGGGTCGAACTTTTATGGAATGAGGAACAACAGAACACAATGTGTTGGATTGAAAACGGGCATTTATAAGTAACATGCCGTAAAACATAAAATACAGTAAACTATTTATGATATTCTAAAATGACATAACTGACTGGGCAGACCATAACCGCCAAAAGGAGACACCATAGGGGGCTGACACCGCCTAGAGAGACCTCCGTGGTTCGCAAACATAAGTCTTGTCCATTTTAGTCCACATTTAGTTTTCTAAACGAAGCTACTTCAGCATCTAGTTTGTCATGTTTTCTGACTTTTGTATCGACCTTGTATTTTCCACTTGAAATATCCTTAATGTAATTCCTGAATTTAGGCTCCAGCATTTCCTTGACCATTTCATCTGAAAAAGAGTAATTGGAAAATAAGGCATTTGTATTGAAGAACACATTGTGTATGTAATTTCATTGTTCTCTTTTTGTGATATACAGTACACTGTTATCTCGTTATCTCGTTATCTTTTATTTAAGTTGTATTACATACGTTATGGTTCATGGGCGTTTGTGCTGTTTCTCCTAGACATTGCTTTATTGGCTGTGGTTAAAGTGTGTAATTGGTCTTTGCTGCTCTTTTTTGTGCTCGATTTTGCTTTTGTAAGATGCCAATCCCATAATTATTATTCTTATGCTTTATCTTCATTATTCAGTGAAATTTGGTATAAGACCATTGCTAACTATAG
This sequence comes from Spisula subtruncata, assembly GCA_963678985.1. Lineage (NCBI taxonomy): Eukaryota > Metazoa > Mollusca > Bivalvia > Venerida > Mactridae > Spisula > Spisula subtruncata. The sequence goes on along the minus strand of OY787664.1, from coordinate 51,035,901 downwards.
GTAACAAATGCAATAAATAAAACATTTTTTGAACTCTTTCGTTTAACATTATTTTTGCAATTGTATTTCTAATTTCTAATAATTTCTCATACCTATAATTTCGGATGTTGTACCTAAACATGGCCCCGAATAATCGTCTGGCAAATATTCTCTAGCGAAACTTTCTTGACCCCACTCATCATATAACTTCACCATACTGCCGTATTGCTTGATCTGTAATAAAATGACAAGTATTAGTACATAAATATTAGTAATTACGACACGGTTCGAAATCTTCTACTTTTACGTAGTTGGTGAAGTTTACTCGTTTTAGCACAGGTTACTGTATCATTGATAAAGATTAAATTTGTTTTTGTAAAAATTAGATTTAAAAAAACACTTGTTATCGTCTTTTTCGTAATCAATGATAAGGTTTTTAGTAAATTCCTGTTCCGAATCATCAACTCAAGCCATTTTTTAAATTTGATTCAATTGGTACTGACAAAACTAATGTAACAGATTCGCACCCCAGTCAGTATTTATTAATATATATTCTATCAGACATGTCGTGCTATATCGCTTGTAGCGGCTTTGTTGTTTGTTGTTTGGCGTTTGCTTTTAAGTTTTGTTTTTCAAATACGCCAATGTATTATCTGACTGCACGAATTTGAGCATTGTTTGGTCACAAATGTCACATAATTATATTTCAAGCGATTTCCCACGTACTTGGTAATCACCCCGCGTATTTATTAACAACCCCTCATATTTGTTAACCTGTCCTCGTATTTGTTAATCACCCCTCATATTTGTTAATCAGCCCGCGTATTTGTTAATCACCCACGTACTTGTATAAGTCTATAAGTATTACTTACACGCTGTTGAATCTTGTCTGTCATCAAAGGTCTTGTGAAGGTCATTATAATATCAAAGAATGCAGATTCATTATAAAATGCCATGGTTTTATATCGAAGTGGTATTGCTTTCTGAAATTCAAACATCACATGCGTATATATGCATTGTTTTCGTTAAAATGGGTTGATCCATCGTTGTACTAAATTTCAATTATTTAAACGATTTAAGACATACACTGCTCGTTTGTTTCAAGATCTACAGCAGAAAATGTCATCTATGCGTATTTGTCTCCAGCACTTATACTCCGACACACTCACTGACTCCTTTTAAAAAGTGTACATTATTTCTGTAAGTGTACACTTTTGTGAGATGTTCACTCAGACAATGATTGGTTAATTTAAGCTTCAAACTATTTCAGATTTGCATGATTACATTCATGAGCAGTTAAATAAACGTCACAACTGATTGTCTGAAAAATGTATAAAACATTATTAGTTTATTTTATTACCTGAAAGAATTGCATGAAGTCCTTGGCCGAAGTTGGTGTCCAAAAACTTAACATTAACTTGTAGTTAATGTTTGTTTGGTCAAACAGTGATATCACACCATTAACTTGCGCGTTCTCATCCGTTGCAATCCATTCCAATACACACAACATTGCCTTATATAGCGTATCCACGCCATATTTCTTTATCAGAGTAGCGTCGAGTCTTTCTGTAAAATAAGATGATACAATGTATGCAATTGTGTGATGTTCGTTTTACATCTGACAAAAGGAAGATGATGAATCTGCCATGGAAAGCAGCACTGAATAGATAGAAAAACACAAACATGAAATGCACAAAAAGTAACACACAAGCGAAAACAAGAAATGTTTTTAAAAAACAAAATTTACGCCCCTTTTGGCATTGTTATATCCCCTCATCAAAGATTGGAGGCATACAAAGCACATACCCTAAGGTCATACTGAATCAAGTTTTCGTTTAGCATCTAACTTAAGTTCGAAAACCTATCTTGCTATCCTGAGACAAAAACAAAGCCCTTGAAAAAGTCATAACGACTTCTATCCTCATGATATGGCTAATTGTCAATCATGATAACGTCCTGAAATGACTGAGTACTTGTTTGATGTTAAGGGTTTTGGGGGACATGATGGGGAACAATATAATGAAAAGTATGAAATTAATATCTCAATGAATTTTGAAGGTATAAGAGTTTAAATTCGTTTTTTCTTTTCCAAGTTGCTCAAAACAATTAGTCCTCAGATGCTAAATGAAGAAACGATTTGATATGGTCTAAGCTTACGTTACATTGCCTAAGAACATGTACAAACTAATAGTCTAGTCGGAATGAAGAAAAATGTGCCAAAAATATACCCTTTTTTATACATTTTCTTAAAGTACAATGTCTAAAGTTTGCGTTTTCACTTGTTGGCAAAGAAATAAGTGTGGACTTCCCCCTTAAATCCAAGATGGCCACCAAATTCCCCTCCAAATTCCGGCAATCGTCCTTTATTTAAAGTTATAGTAACATTTTCTAAACCTATTGCATCGTTTGCTGGTTCAAATCAATGATAGGATTTGATAATTTTGTGCGTTCGGCTGTGTTAGTTTAGTGCGGACATTTGTCCGATCTATATTTGCAAAATGTTATGTAACTTACCTGTCGGGGAAATCAACATGCGTCTACCATATTTATCGTACAGTTTTGGAGAATGAAAGAATCTGCAATATAAAAACAACTTCTGGTTAACATAACGATTGATATCTTCTTTGCAAATTAGGAAAGGACCATCAAACGGATACCAATAATGAAAATATACTTATCAACATCATTAACGACCACATCAGATCAGAAAACAGTACAAACACCGGCTGTGCCACGAGAATGCATACTCAAGAAAACGTTTATTGTCAGATTTAACTATCCTATGACAAATTTCCGTACAAGAAGAATGACCTCAAGAAGACTTTTACTCTTTGACTGGATTGGCAGTGTAGATAGTGACCACAAATAAGAAGAAGGTTAACAATCATATGGTATGTGTTTTTCCTGAATATATTGTCAAACTAGCCAAATATCCTACCCAGATTTTAGCATGGCTAGAACGCCTTCCTCCGCTGGATCAACGTTCAAAAACCATTTTGGATGTAGTGTTTTACATGTCCAGTAATTTTCTAACGATTTCCGGGCTTCAAGTTGACTAAATTTACGAGCCCGTAAAAATCTCAAAAGAAATTCGAAATCTGAAAAAGACATACAAGTATAGGAAACATACAATCATAAAACGAGTGTATGTTTTTCAGTGCTTCCTTCGTTGTCTCTGTTTGCAAACTGCTCGTGTTTTATATGACAAATACCGAACAAGTTACTGCTCCTTTTCTCAAAAAGCTTTCTTAGGTAACACCATAATAAGTATCATATTACAATTCGATGGCTTAGAACCAGAAGGTCGTAACTACCTCTTACGACCGTATAAGACTCATACATATTTGAAATGCGCTTCTTATGAGCATATTTTCATGAAAATCTGAAATTGTCATGTTGACCAAAATGAAGTTTTAAAAACGTGTTTTCCCAAAGGTAAACAGTAAATTACTGACAGTTTTCTCTTGTTTTCTCAATATATCGATTTGGTAGTTACGACCTTCTGGATCTGAGCCAGCGAATTGTTGTTGCATAAATTGCTGTTTTGGGAAAGAATTTCACAAAGCAAGTTAGAAAACGTTTGGCTCCTGAAAACCTACATTCTTTAGTTTCGGCACTGTTGCAGTAGTTTCATCGATATGTTATTTTTAACATTACCATGCATGACTGAATAGAGAAATTTGGACTGTATCGTTTTATTTTTCAACTACCGGATCCAAAGCTCAGTTTAAATAAAAATGGGACGCTCCTCTGAACCAGTATGACTATATTTTTTGTTCTAATTATTTGTACGTTTCGAATATCTGGGACATCAGTTTTGTTTCAGTCAACTCATACGTGTACATGTTAACAACATGATGGGCGAGATTAACGTTCGTTTATTGTATGGCTGGGTAATTTTCATAATCACAATTACGGCTGAGTAATTTTCATAATCACAATTACGGCTGAGTAATTTTCATAATCATGGCTGGGTACTTTTAATAATCATAATCATGGCTGAGTACTTTTAATAATTATATTATGTGAAATTAAGTACATGGAAATCTTTAAAGTGAGCCTTATCATGCATATAACGTCACAAAGAAGGGATAAAAGTATTTTTTACTTATCAAAGCACTCTTATACCTTACATAATATAGCTATAAATATAATATACATTTGTAAATGCTATAAATCCTCACATTGCATATAGTATGGATGAAAATAACTTAAATACCGTCAAAACGAATGAAGTATAAATAAACCACAGCATTATTGATGTGTTAACTAACTAACTAACTTAAGTAACGATTCACTAACGATATTAGTTGGTAAATTTGTATACACATATTTTTGGTGTATTTGGGCATGTAACTTATGAACAAACAAATATATACAAACATATAAAAACTCAGATTTTAAAACATTTTTTGTTCTGATGAAAATGCTAGGAAAATCAATAAACTATCCACTGCGCCATCCTTGTCAGTCATGTTCTAGATTATAACACGTACAACTCGACCATTCTTACTGTTGTTGACTAATTTGTTGTTTAAGATTAAAACATTGTGGAGATTTATAAGCTTAAACACTAAATTATATATGTTTATGTTCTTTATACAAACATACCTGTTGGAGATGTCAGCCATGATTGTTCTAACACCCATTGTCTCAATGTCTGTACTGCAAGTTCTCTGTCCTTGTCATTTAACTCATGTAGTTCTGTTCTTGCAATTTCACGACTCTTTTCGTCTAATTTCGTGACGAATTTACAATCACCTGTTCAAGAAAATAAAATCACATAACTATTTAGACGTTCGAATGTCCCGCTTTTTTATTATAAAAAATAATAATAATAATAAAGGCTTTATAAATACATAGGAAAACATGTAAAAGTCTATTTAAAAAAGTAGATGTCAACGCAACTGAGTTTAAAAACGTACTTCATAAGAGTGGATTTAGTATTTAGTAATTAAGGCTTAAATCACTCACCGGTGTATTTAATAAATAATGTACTTCAGTTTGATTTTCAGAAAGAGCTGTTTTAATTCAAAACATTTTGACAAAGACTGTATGCATTTCAAGCTTTGATCCTGTCAATTATTTTCAGGCTTTGGGTGATTGTCCTTCAGTCTATTCTTTTATAGCCTGTTGGTGGATCGACAGTATGTAAAATGGTTAGATGATGGTCACTTACTGAATACATGCGACGATTAGTTAATACATTGCGATACTTTGCGATACATTTGCTGTGAGACACTTACTGGTGTCACAGCCATTTTTAAACAATATGCAAATAATAACATTCAAAAGTTTCAACGAACCTGCTTCGATCGACATCCTTTAAGTTCAGAAAATATATCAGCTTAAACCAGAGAGCCCTTCCAAGACACGCTTGTTGTAACTCTTTTGTTACTTTCACTTCCAAGACACGCTTGTTGTAACTCTTTTGTTACTTTCACTTCCAAGACACCCTTGTTGTAACAAGTAACACTGTTTAACTATATAATGAACTGAATGTGTTTCAGAATTACTCCTACGACAATCTTGTTGGAGCACATTAATTACCAAATATATTAATGAATTGTTTAGTGTTTCAGAGATCACTTCCACGACACTGTTGTAACACTTTTGTACTGTTTGATAAACTGAACGAACGAGTTTCGCTTGATGACACCGATAACGCCGGAGGGCTAATGAGGTGTACTTTTACTCAGTTGATCATATCATATTGATTTTCTTAAACGCGAACCCAAGTATAGATCTAGTACATGTAATTAGCTAGAAAGGAAAATGGTACTGGAGTACGCGAGAAACTGTAACCACCCTACCTCAACATGTAATGCAATTGGCATTACGCCAGTTGTCAAGCAATACCCCTTTAATCAATTTTGACGGTAAATTAAAATCACATGGTCCAATGGGTTACTTGAACTTGAAAACCCTCGCCAAGCAGTCTTCGACAAACAATCAGGCGGAGCGATCTCTGCTTTGGCTTAATGTCAATTTCTATTTTTACGTTACATAAATTATATGATAGTGGATGCTTATTGACCCATCTCCAAAAACGACATTTAACCCAACAAGAAATTTGCAAATGGTAGTACTTTTCTGAAGAACCAAGCATTTATCTACGAAGTCCATAAAGAAACCAATGTCAGCATATTGTCAACCAGACCTAAAGCATTTCTTATATTTTACACATACTACTATGGTAATTTCTTTCGGGAAACGTTTAGAATGTCATATATTGTCTTATAGCTTGGCTCTTTAGATGGGGGGAATAGAAATATCGCGTATGGCACCTCAATATTCACAGTTATCGATTACGTACCAACATAGTCTTATCAAATCATAACCGAGATTGTAGCTTTATATAATGGAATAGAATGACGAAGAAATAATACTTGCGAACTATGTTCAAAATAAAAAAGAAAATGTTTAACTAAATTCAGACACAAGCTTTTCTGTTCAGATAACATGTTTGCGTATAGTATACTTACACGAGCTCTTCAAAACGTAAGCCAGTGAACAACTTATAAATGGAGTACTATACCGCGTTTTGGAAAATTAAACCATTGCAACCGAATGCCATTTTTATCCCGCTTTTGCTTCCGTTCCAATTCATTTTGGAACATGTCTGTCATATTTGTATTGAATAAGCCAACTAGCACTTGTCTTACAATATTGGAAATAAATGGGGGAAAACTCCTATGAATGTGACATTTTAGTTAGGGGCGGGAACATCGAGGTGGGGCACTTACTAGTAATTGTTTTTGAGGCAAGGCATGTATTGTTCCACTGTAAAACATTTAAGCCCAAGTAAGATTAAATTGTGTTACTGTATGTATCAAAGCAGAAGTGCTCTAGACCTGTTGTTTTGGTAACGTTTACTTAATAGTTGAATATGATAATGGCATATACAACAATATAATTTCCCTGTATCCTTTTGTAAAACATTCAGATTTCATTTTACAAATATCTAACTGCAGTTTCGGTGTCCAGTGTGAGGATTATGTGTTTTTAATTCAAAAGGACATGCTCTAATGTGCTTTGCTTTGTAGGTTTTGCTTGTGGTGAATGATTGTTCTTATGTTTCGTTTTCCTGTCCAGTAATATTTGACTGACTGGTCGGCATAATTTTGGAGTAGAATGGTGTATTAACTGTTTCTTGTATCTGTTCAACCTTTCGTGATCTCTTGTTTCTGTAAGGTATAGCTCGGCTATATTGACCTGATCCTGACCTTTATGCAAGAATATATTACAAGGTTCTTGCTTTGAATATATCAATTTCCGCAAGCAAATCGTGCGATATCGGTATTTCAAATTTGTTTTTGTATTACATCTCGAGCGTCTTCGTGATACTTATAGATTAATACATGGCTGAGCAGTGCCTTTGAGTGATAATCGCCCCGGTAGGCTGATAACTGCCCGAGGGCTTTAGCCCGAGGGCAATTATCACAGACCTACCGGGGCGATTATCACTCAAAGGCACTGCTCAGCCATCTATTGTTCTGTATTATATTTATGTTGCAGCTTTTTCATTAAAACAGTACAGTTAAAAAAACGCAACTTGTTCAGTAATTGGTAGATCATTTGCTATTGTAGAGAGTTATAGTTGTCAAACTTGGATCTAGGCGCGCAATGCACATCTTCAAGAACTGTAGATCTTACACTAAAATGTTCGTAACTTTTTTACTATTGAACGGAAACCTATCATGTGGGTATTCATTTTCTTAATTAGAAAATTTGCGATACGCTGACAAAATTCTGAAAAAATGTGTTTTTCACATTTTCGGAAGAATATAAAAATAATACTTATGTTACTATAAATAGTAACAAATTTGCCTTCAAAAAATAGCATTATCGGCCTTTCAAAAGTATTATCAGCTTTTTGCCCCGCCGCCACGCGCCACCGGGGCGATTATCACTGATAATGTCCCTTGGAAAACATTCACGCGCAACGTTACGTCATTTTAGCGTCGGCCGCTGAGCGTAGGCCTATTTCTACCAGAATCACTTGCAACCACGGTTGATGGCTTCGGAGAAGCAGAATAGCACATTTAGAAAATATTTTGTTTCAACCTTCGATGAAATATATATGATTGGCGGCGGCGGGGCAAAAAGCTGATAATACTTTTGAAAGGCCGATAATGCTATTTTTCGAAGGCAAATTTGTTACTATATATAGTAACATAAGTATTATTCCCCAATAACGAAAACATACAATCGGTGTTATAAACGTAGGCAATAAATCAACTGTTAAATTATGCAAATCAAAAGGTCAGGCTCGTGTCAAATTGGCCAAGCTATACTACTGCAACCTAACCGATTAGTTCTTTTTATTTTACTGTCCGGCATTTTTTGAAAACATATCTCTGCTAACACATTTAATATAATACATACGAGTATGTATAACACAATCGTGCGTGCATGGCCATAGCACACCATACCCGTGTACATAACGCCTTAACCACAATTCTTCATTGTGTAAAGTTTATTGCCAAAACATTCGTTTTTCATTTGGTTTGGCACTTAAATGCTTCCGTCGTCCAGGCATATGCTGAGAGGAGAGACCAGTCTGATAGTTGATTATACAAGACTTCATGAAATCAAAATTCAATATACTACACGCAGTCAATGACTACATCATGTAAGGAAGACATCCAGGCCATGTCTCGAAGAAGATGACATTTCTAGTCATAACCCGGCAAAAGAACCAAACTAACTAATCAGTTTGCTGATCGAACTCGTTATGTATATTTATTAAGGCACCTCTCTTTCGATTAACGTTCAAATAAAGCAAACCTGCTTTCTAAATTTATGTCATGTGCAACTAGTCTTCAATAATTATGCCAACAACACTTAATTATTTAAAAACAATCCAACGTAATTAAAAAATACGTCGAGAAAGGGTTAGTGCTTCAACGCTTTTACAAAATGTACCAAGTCGTTCAGCAATTTATCACCGCCTTATCCAATTTACCAAAAACCCAAATCTAACTATGCCATTTTCATAAATTAAATGTACTTTGTCTGCTTAAAAGATTGCCAAATCTTTGGTAACACAGGGTATTTTTCTGCAACGCCATTTGGAGCAAACACATTGTATCTCCATCGGTGGAGATCGGATGAATAGAAGATATACGTAATTTCACATCATCCATGACTTTTCATCAGGTGGACAAATGCATTATAAGAGATGTTGTACCAAGAAAATGTTGCATATCTAGTACACACTTCTCAACTTGTAGTAACTAGTCTGGGCACATTAATAAAAGACACAAACATGTATTAACAATGCAAAATAAACAACACTGTCATATAGTATCATGCTAAACATTCAAAATTGTTTAGTTCGAGTTCAACTTGGCTGAACATGTAAACTTTCGATGTTTCCAAAGTTCTTTTTCCTTTGACATATTTTTCTTCACTAATGTCTAAAAACAGAACATTTCGTTTTGTGTTGTCAGGTTTTAAAAAACACTGTGCTGTTTCCATGGCAACAATTAAACATAAATAGAACATATATATACGGTTGCCGAGCATATGCCGAGCATAGCCTTTATTTGCTTTATTTCTACTGAAACATGGCAGGCATATACATGTACCTCCACCCGGATTTGAACCCGTGTCGCCAGATTAGACGGCAAGCGCACTAACCACTGAGCTACGGAGGCACATATATACGGTTAATCAACAAGGTAGGAAAACACAATTTTTAGTCCACATTTAGTTTTCTAAATGAAGCTACTTCAGTCTCTAGCTTATCCTGTTTTCTAACTTTTGTATCCACTTTGTATTTCCCACTGGATAAATCCTTTATATAATTCCTGAATTTTGGCTCCTGCATTTCTTTGACCATTTCATCTGAAAAATTAAATATGCGAGTACATTTAATTGGTAAAGTCATGGTACGTCCATTGTTTTTGAATTTCTTTTGATAGATTCGTACGTATTGCAAATATGGTTTTCAAGTGAATGATGGCATTTGAATGGCTGTGTCATGTAAATTGTTGCTACCGATTAGATATTTCTTCCTTAGTCATGTCCAGAATTAAATAAATTAGTACATGTATGAAGTTAATGTCCACATACAGCGACTACATTCTATTATTTCACATACCTACAATTTCAGATATTTTTCCTAAACATGGACCCGTATAATCATCTGGCAAATATTCCCTCGGAAAACTTTCTTTTCCCCAGTCGTCAAATAATTTAACCATACTTTTTCCATAGGTTATCATCTGAAATAAAATGGCAAATTGATGCATTACTAAAACAGTTGGATTTGTCCTAACCACTGCCTATGACAATGATATTTGCCAAAAGACTGATACTAGTATATAGCCGTTTAACCTTTGTTCGCAAGTACCGCGGTCAACCTATTTTGTTGACACAAATTTGGCCGCACTTGTCCGATTCGTGAAGCAGACTCACTGTTGATTTTGAATAAAATGTTATCACAACAACAATATAAAACGCATTCTGACAAAGTTTCTGACAAAGCCTTTACATTACACATGTGTCTACTAAGAATAGCATTCATTCCAAGTATATGGTTATTTCTGAAAGCTTATTAGCACTTTTAATAACTTGACATACGGAACGAAATTATACTAGCAGTACTTGCCCGTTGTCTGATCTTGTCTGTCATCAATGGCCGGGTGAAGGTCATAACAAAATCAAATAAAGCTGATTCATTATAAAACGCGACGGCATTGTGACGAAGAGGTACTGCTTTCTGAAATGATAAACAACAACATACACAGAACATTGTAGTCATTATATAAATGTAAAAAAGATACCAATTTTGTATAATTTGTATATTCTTAATGTGTCATCTTCTTAAAATAAAGATATTATTATTATTATTATTATTATTATTATTATTATTATATAGTGCTTGTGGTGCTTCGTTATATGATAGTTGTGCTCCATTAGCTGAAAAGAACGATTATATGTTTTCTACCCATCGGAAATATGTTTCGCCAAATTGTCATTTTTGCCATTGTCATGGCGATTGATGTCGTAACATATTCATATTTATTTTTATGATGGCAGTCACTATACTTACTGTGTACAATTTAAATAGTTACTTTTATTCAAGCGTTCTACATACAATTATTGAATTCATGTACAGACTGTGAAATAGCGACGGACGATTCTACGTCATAAGTCGTCTTCAAACTGGCTGAAAATGCCAAATTTCAGTAGGTTTGTCTGCGGGCAGATAACATTGTATTACACATGATTAAGATTTAGAAAAACATAGTTGTCTCTCATTGTTTAAAATATTGGACATATTTATCGTTTGTTTTGCACTAGTTGGTGCACGTCTTACATTTGAACATTAAACTTTTACTTTACACAAAATTAATAATTAATTAATTATATATTATTATAGTATTAGTGTTATTTTATTACCTGGAAGAATTGCATGTAGTCCTTGGCCATACTCGGTGTCCAGATTTTCACCATTAAACCATAATCACAGTCGGTTTGGTCGAACAACCCAGCCACCCCGTTGACCTGTGCGTTTTCATCTGTTGCTATCCACTCGAGTACGCACAATAATGCCTTATAGTGATTATCAATACCATATTTGCTTATCAGATTGCCATCACAGCTTCCTGTAAAATATAGGGTCCAACTATTCAGGGTAAGTCTATTTTTAGATATCATTGTGTGCATAAATATTGCAATATATCTTATGATAAGTATGTTGCCTTGTGATTAAATATTAACTTTCTGACATATACATGTATAATACATTTTTAGACATGTACGGAGCTTGAATACGTGAGATTTAAAGTTAAATTGTTTGTGTTTGCGACAAAAACCATTGTATGCCTGAGTAGTGGGGAGTGTCTGTCATGGTCCTGTTTAATTTAAATTGGAACTCAAATGTGTGGTCCAATATTATATACATTTTGTATTTATACCATGTTCTGTGGAGAAGTGGAGAAGTGCTTTGGAGAAAATAAAGAACATGGAATTTTTTAAAAAACAGACTGAGTGTTTTAATATTTTATTGAAATAACCACATCACCAAGAGTGAATACAACATAGTGGATAATCTAAAAGATACGATTTTCTATGATGTATTCGGTATTAAAGATGTTGTTGATTACATAACTTACCTATAGGCGCAACCAGTACACGTCGACCAAATTTATCATATTTCTTTGGAGAGTAAAAACATCTGCAATATGACACAATGGTAAGGTCATAGATCTATACACAAATGAAAATTACAACCAATCCAAACTTTTAAAAACTATATACCTGGTACAATATCAAACCTTCATTAACATTACTCTGTTGCATTTTTTCATGGATAATTGTTAAAATATCTTAATATTTTCCATGGCTTGCATTGTGCTAAACGATTAAAGAAATAATATCTGAATACACGATTTATTATTTTATTTTACTGTTTCTCCAATCTCGTTAAAACAAGACCTTTATTACGCTCCACTACTTTACGCTGTTATTTGATCTGACGACAATCTGTATGAGGTCATGTCGATATGAACTTTACGTCACCCAATTAAGTCGCTTCTTTCACCAATCTGAAAGTTAGCCGAAAAACTACTGAACAATGTGACGTCATTATGTACCAGAGAGGTTATTTATGCGTGAGTTCTTACGGAGCGTGGTCAGATTTTTAACAGCGTAAAGGAATGGAGCAAATGTAAGGATCTGATTTTAATGAGATTGCTGTGTTGCTGATAGCTAAATAGTAGTATACCCAGATTTTAACACAGCGACTATTCCTTCATCCGCTGGATCAACGTCCATGAACCATTTAGGATGCAAGGTTTTACATGTCCAGTAATTTTCCAAAGATTTCCGGGCTTCGAGTTGACTAAATTTACGAGCCCGTAAAAATCTTAGAAGGAATTCGAAATCTGAAAACAAACAGTGAGATATCAATGCATAGTTTCTTAGAAGTTGGTACGAGTACACCACATTTAATTGGAATAAACCGGTAGTGTAACTGGTATTTTCAAATTTATCTAAGCCTCTAAGGTTATTGTTGTTTGCAATATTAGTATCAAAGGAAACAAACACATAACATGTATACCAATCACTCAAAATATTTTTTATAATTTAGTAAACGTACAGACCGACCAAGATTGGTTTATAATTTACAAACACTAAAATCAGTTTACCTGTAGGAGACGTCAGCCATGATTGTTCTAGCACCCATTGTCTCAATGTCTGTACTGCAAGTTCTCTATCCTTGTCATTTAACTCATGGAGTTCTGTTCTTGCAAGTTCACGACTCCTTTCGTCTAATTTACTGACAAATTCGCAGTCACCTGTTATTTTAAGAAAATATAAATATACATATTGTGAGATGTAAGAGTTTCTGATAACTTTCTAATCATCGATTCTGCTAGGACTGGTATATACAAAGCATCTTGGTAAAAACTTCAAGATCTACTAAATATTATTAAAATACCCAGGTATCAGCTGAATAAGATACTCAACTTTTATATACAACGTTCACAAGCATTACGGAAAGAACTACCTACATTTTACATCTTCTACTTGTTATCGATTTTGTTCATTCAATATAACTAAAAGGCCCATAGGAAATCATTTTGTTATAAAAAGTCAATAAAATAATATTTGATGATTTTATTGACTTTTATGGCAAAATGCTCCTCAATGTTTGCATACAAATTGTAATATGGGAGGTGATCAAATCACCCAAATGTCATATTTCAAAACTAGTGGTTAATTTTTTTTACATTTCACGTTATGCTTTCTCAGTATCATTTGTAATAAAAATTTCAAAAGTAATAAATTTTGAAGTTATGTGTATCAGGATCCTACTGCCTTAAGTTAAAGTAATTAAGTTTGCGGATACACGTCATGTTTATAAAGATAGATTTGGCCATGTTGGTGTTCCAGTATGATGTACTTTTGTTATCACGTAATTTCGCAAGTCATGTCTGTTCGTAAATCATAATAAGGTTTAACATTGTTTGATTTATGTAACTATGCAAATTGTATAATAACAACACATCATACAGTTGTACGTAGTTGATCAATATAAATTTCATGTTGAAAGATAATTAAAACATACGTCTAAATATTAAGGTCGTAAGTGTACAAATGTCATTTGGAGGAAACAAGAAAAACAGTCATAAAACTAATGAGATTTTTACTTTAGTTTTAAATATCAGCATGGCCTCTTCAGATATATTATACATATATTCAAAAGATGAAGCACATAGTTTTGCAGAATAGAAACATGTATGTGTGTAATAAAGGATGCACGAGTGTGTAATGACCTCATTATTTTAAGACAATGGCATGAATTTCCGTGTTCATTTTAACCTAGATCACCTCAACCTGTGATCAATAGTAAGAAGATAATTCCTTAAATAATTACCACATTAGTGACATACATAAATGTCATTAGTAAATAGACTAACCCTGTTCTCTTGGCGTAATAAATATTGTTTTACACCATGAATGTAGGATGGTACTTAGTCAATTATAACGAGTGATATTCAGGCACGTATGAAACTAACATAAAAAATATAGGAATGTTATCTAGCACAAATTGTACGTGTTGCAATGGTGTTTGCCTCTTAAAACAGTTAGATCTAGTAAGATAGCACTCTAAACACCCGATAATACCAGTCAAATAGCGCATGCGCAGTTAAATTTTGTTGAAATAAAAAATATTCAAGATGGCGACGGCAAACCATTATTTTTTTCTTTTTTTTTGCTTGTTCATTCATAGAATATATTTGTCACAGTGGCTTCTGCTGTTGAACTTTGGTTTGGTTTTGTTTCTTTCCTTTTTCAACTTAAATGTCAAAGAGGGCTATCACCAAAATCCGCAAACACCATATATGCCTTTATATTATGTTGTTATTGCTGAGTGCTGCATTCCTTGTCTCATTAGTTATTATATTTTTGTCCGGACCACAAACCAAATATTACTGCAAGGCACAGCTTCAAGTGAGTGAGTTAGCAATAAATCCCATGCAGCAATAGTGTTTGCGTATTTTTACTTGCACCATCACTTTGGTCTGATTAAATGAGTTTGAAATACATTTAAAAATCG
The DNA here is from genome assembly GCA_963678985.1 of Spisula subtruncata. Taxonomy (NCBI): domain Eukaryota; kingdom Metazoa; phylum Mollusca; class Bivalvia; order Venerida; family Mactridae; genus Spisula; species Spisula subtruncata. Next base: position 51,020,843 of record OY787664.1, on the reverse strand, counting down.
TCATTTGGTAACTCACCTTTAACATTAATGCGTACCATAACGTTAGCTGAATTCGTTGGACTAGCTTCGTCCAACTTTATGCACGGTTTTGTTGTGATCTATTTGATCTCTGTTTATGCATTATATTGTTATATTGCATTAAAACGTCTGGCATGGGTTACATGCCAGACATAGTCAGTTCCACCACTGTGTTTGTTATTCCGTGCCTTAAATTAACTGCAGAGACAAGGACATGCAAATATAAATAGGGTGTTTACTATAAAATGAAAGACAAATAGAACAACAGTCAAAACATAAATTTTAAAAAGATATGACTCACCTGGTTCAATTGCCATCCTTAATTAGTATATAATAATTACAAAAAAATATCGGATTAAGTCACTGATTTCGTACACAACAATCGCGATGTAATACTGTTTTTGTTGTATAATGAGTTGAACCTGTTTCGCTTGATGACTCGTGAAACACCGGGGGCTACCAATAAAGCGAAGTAGTACTCAACCGAGCATTTTTTATTGATATACGTAAGTGCTATATCACACGCGTGATCCCGTGATCCCGGCAGATTGTATAATTATTATGTAAGTTGTAGCCTTGTTGTGTGACTACCACCTATGGTGTCACACGGGTAAGTTTTCTCACTATAAAAACTTAGTGAAATTACCCGATTTCATATCTCTCAATGGGATACACTGATGTTCCAAATGATTTTCTGTGTTTGTTTCCATAAAGTGTATTCACTGTCATTCAAAATGAGCTCGAAATAATGGCATGATGAGCGATTAGTTTTGTGCTATGGTGGAGCTTCCCGTTACTGCGTTAGACATGCTATTTGCAATGCCTCAAAAACTGAATCGACCGAAGCACTCATACATTGTGAATCTTCATCCAAAAAATGAAAAATTATGTAAAATATGTATGAAACACTCTTAAATGTTGATATTCATGTCATATTTGAACAACATTCGTGAAATGTGGTTAACAATCAACCGTTTCCACATTAAAACAGTACATGAACAGAGGTAATCACGTTTTTTTAAAGGAACTATTTTAGCATGCTACTACCCGAAAGCACTTTGGACCAGCGAGACACCCTATTCAATATATCGATGGCTTAGAACAAGAAGGTCGTAACTACCAAATCTATATATAGAGAAAACAAGAGAAAACTGTCTGTAATTTAGTCTTTACCTAATGGAAATGGGCTCATAAGAAGCGCCTTGTGATGCTTATTCTAAATATGTATGAATCTTAAACGGTCGTAAGTGGTACTTACGACCTTCTAATTCTAAGCTATAAATATATTAAGTTTTAACGAACTACTTTGTTGGACTTGCCAAGCTGTGATTTTAAGGTGCCATGTTATTTGGTGAGATAATAAAAGTAAACATTTGAATAACTTTTCAACATGCATGTATTTGCACAACATAGCGCAATGTGCGAAATCAATATGCAAATGAATCAATGTTAGCGTTTTATCAATGTGTTACTCCATTCTCTCAGTGTTGTCAAATGGTGAAGAGAGTGAGCGAGTGATCCATTTGACTTCGCCATTAACGTCATCCTCTGTGTCTGCATCTGACTTTGATTCCATGTCCAATGTGTCCCTACGAGCTGATTTGATAGGGGGTAATGGTGTGCTTCTTGCAGAGCCAAATGATATAGGAGAGCTTGTCCACTCGGTTAAGCTTGTGGAACTAGTCACACCGTTTCCGTTGCGGCTTCGACATTTCAGCTTTGGGAGAGGTGTGCGCATATTGTTGTTGCCATTTTTGTTTTGACCTTTAGTAGCTGCCTTCTTCTTAATCTGCGGGAGAGGCTGTTTGTTTCCAAAGGAACTCTTCCCTTCACTCCGTGTTTTGATATCACGTGTGTTAGCTACGCCATCATTTACAGCAGCTTTACGTGGCAATGAATTGCTTCTTCCAGTGTTAAGTTTGGATTTAATTGCCTTCTTGCCAACTTTACCTTTTATGATTGCGCAATCTATCTTATGACTGGCATGTGGAACTCTTTTCCACCATCTCTTGTCGACAACTTTAGGTTTAGAAGCCATGTACAATGCAAACAATGCGTCAAAATCTATTTTTCCATTTTCTTCAGTATGTCCAACTTGTTGGCTTCCAGTGCGTTGAACAGATTTGGCGGTTTCTTTTGCATATTCAAAATTTTGCCTACCAAGGCGTTGATCAACTTCGGCATTTACATTTGTATGTGCAACCTTTTGTCTACCATTGTGTTGATCAGATTTGACGGTATCTTTTGCAAGTTCAACCTTTTGCCTACCATTGTGTTGATCAGATTTGACTGTTTCTTTTGCAAGTTCAACCTTTTGCCTACCATTGTGTTGATCAAATTTGACGTTTTCTTTTTCATGTTCAACCTTTTGGCTACCAGTACGTTGATCAAATTTGGCTTTTTCTTTTTTATGTCCCACCTTTTCGCTTGCAGTGCGTTGATCAGCTTTGGCATTCTGTTTTGTATGTTCAACCTTTGGCCTAACAGGGCGCAGATGTAATGGGACGTTTTCTTTTGCACGTCCAGCAATCTGTCTGCCAGTATTCAGTTTTGATTTAATATTTTTATATCGACCTTTGGCGTTTTGATTTGGCAACCTATTGTTGTTGTCCTTGATAATTAATTTTGCTGGTTTGATATCGCTTTGAGAGATCTTCCGATCCGTTGGTTTAGCTGGTACAACAGGTACAACATCTCCACAATTCCCTTTCCTGTTTTCAACTTTAGGAATGGGAATCTTAGTGGTAGGTTGGCTAACCTTCTCTATATTCCCGATAAGTTGTTTAAGGCACCGTGTCGCCTCGTCTTCTTGCTCTGGCAGTCCATGCTTACACATGAATAGTTTTGTTTTCCACTGTATCGCCTCATCTGCAGTTTTCTTCACGTAACCCTCTACTTCTTTCTTCAAAGCTTTGATCTCTTCCAGACATTCCTCCCAGTATTCTTTCTGTATGGCTGCTTCATCCAACAAGAACTGTATCTCTTCTATGTGTTCACGATCTAACTTCTTCGTGCGTGACTTTAAGACCCTGCTAATAAAATAAGCAAACGTGATAAACAAATCAAACTGATGTTACATATCACCCTCGATATACCGTTGCTGATGTTATGCAACGAATTGACGCTTATAGATAAGGGAGACCCGGCAAAGATGAGTAACATATGTTTGATAGCATGGTTCCATATGTTTTATATGGCACAATCGAGGAATGGAATATTCGACATACAACGGACGCTAAGCTGGGAACCTGGGTAATACCAAATACATTGTAAGTCTATTCAAGCATATTTGGCTATGCAATTGTTGTAAACTGATGAACAAAAACTATGGCTTTCTACAATAAGTTATGATTATGAAGATATAAAACCGGGGTTATAATAAAGAGCCTAGTGAGTACATGAAATGTGGAAATAACCACCAAACACGTATAAATTTAGTTGTATTGTTTACTTTATTATTTGACGACGTTTCGCCTAAACGGCTTCATCAGGTTGTTTATGTTTTTTGGGGTTTTTTTAGTAAATACATGAAATACATACCTTTCTCGTGTATTGATCACACATTGTTCATCTTCATACACATCTTCTACCAGACTACATTGTAATTGGTTGATATCTTCAACATCATTCATATCATCAAACCTTCTAGATACATCTAATTCTGGAAGTAAACAAATGAAATAATGGTAAAGGGGATGAAAGTGAAACTTTTATATTTTTATCTGTCGTAAACATTTCCTTCCCTGTTTCTATGAAGTTTGAGGAAGCTTATAATTATAAAGCTGCCTTTGAAAACAAGCGCCCGTCCATTGAGTCTTTCATTTTAACCACTTATGGCCAGACCCAAGCTATTGTAAGATTTGTGACAGTAACCAAGTCAGGGGGCACACAGTCACAAGTACACTTATACTTTAATATCAAATACTAGTATGACGGCAAACGATAACAAGGTCCCATTAGCTGACTGCCATTCCAAATTTCAAAACGAACATTCATCCACTTTTAAAATATAAGAGGTGATAACAACTATACATTTAAACAAACTTAAACGTTAAAATGAAAATGAAAATAAACAAATAGTGGACCTAATTCAGTAGGCCTAAAGCATAAAACGAAGATACCGTTTTTAAATTTTCATCGATATTTAACCTATGAATGTAACCTTTAATAAAATGTGTGCTTTATTTTGGGTATTTCTAAAAATAAAATTGTGAGATTGAATTAAGAACATTTCAATACATTATATTCATTCAAGGACAACGTTTTGTAATAAAACAAAGCAACAACTGTTCTCTTAAAATCACATTTTTCGCTTGATCGACCAAAACATTTGTATAAGAATCTGGACTTATTCATCTAGAAGCAACATAATCGCATAACGCCGGTTTATTACATTTAAAATCCTTAAACTCTTTTGTGTGACTAACGCAATAAAATATATATTCAACGTTGTTCTATATCGTAGGAATGTATAAATGCCGAGAAAAGCCGTCACCTAGTTACACGGTAAAATATGTTCGTGGGTCTTCACCAATAGCGCCTTTGATCGTAATGTGAGTGGTAAGAATATTTTAGGTATTCGTTAAACATAGTTCATATATTAGAACGTCTACAAAACATGTTTTTATCATCGGAATGGAGTTAAGTGCCTTTAATTTCAAGTTTCTAGTATTTCATAACAAATGAAGTTTTATTTTAAAAACACTGGATGGAACTTACCATATGTATCAGTTTGAACTACAGCGAGTGCGGGTAAATTTACCACTTGTACATTTTCAAGTGATGACTTCAGATTCGCACCAAATGACCTTGGTGTCGTGCAGGGTGAACCGGAAGCCTTGTGTTGTGTGTTTAGTGCTTGTGCTTGGCGCTCACGCATTACACTGTAAATGAAATAAAAAAAAAAGCATTTACATAAATGGAAATAAGAAATATAAATATGCGAGAACTTTCCCTCCTTCCCTCCCTTTCTCCTAAACGGTTTAAAATTATCCCCGCTTCTTGTCGAAGTTTACTTCTCGTACACATGTCGTTGAACTGTCGTAACAATCTCGCGCACTGTCGCACACATCTCGTTGACATGTCGCCCCTTGTCGTAGCATGTCGCCCAAATAAAGTCGTTCTGCGACATAACACGAGTTTGCGGCGAGTTAGGGAGACTTGTCTACGACATCTGCTCGACATTCGGCGAGATCACCACGACACAAGACATACCGAGTCGTACATACTTGTCGATACTCGTACAAATCTCGACAACATGTCTCCGATTGTCGAACAGATGTCGTATATATCTCGTATAAACTCGGGTTATTATCGTACTCATGCCGTGTAAATGTCGAAGAGAACTAGAATGTCGCCTTGAAAACCGTCCTGGACCAACTCGCGCACATTTAGGCGAGTAATAACTCGCCACATCTCGTACAGAACTCGGAGCCCGAACTCGCCACTGTGTGACATGGTCTTTAGAGACGATATTCTGTCTTTCTGGGGGTGTTTAATGTATCCAATTAATTATACAACAATACCGTACCTTATTGATTAATGTCCCTATTCTGTGCAAATAGCAAATGATCAGGAAAGGCGATATTAGAAGACCAAATTAGTATCGTTACTCGATCAAAAAGTTTTTGTTTATAATTTTATTATTATTCGTCAAACTTCAAAACTTGAATCGAGCAAATTGTCATCCCCGTTCCAAAGTTGATACTACTGTTTCGCAATTGAATCACAAATGACTGTACATTATCAGAATAGATACTCATGTTAGTGTACGAAGTATTGCTACATATAGTGCAGCCAGTATTTGTCATATAAATTAAGTATATACTAGTTACAATCAGTATAGTTCATTAGGGCTAATTCTAGGGCAAAAATCAAGAAAAAATAGGGCTAATTTGGTGTTAAATTAAGAAAAATTTAGGGCTAATTAAGCGCTAAAATTAAGAATTTTGGAACTTAATTAGAGCATTTAAAGATGTTTAAAGAAAATTGTAGGGCTTTTCGGATTTTTAGCCAAACTGAAAAAAATGAGGATTTTTTAGGAATTTTAGGGCCGCTTGACAGCCTGAGTCGTCGGAAACTCACGGTACATCTCGTACGTAGCGGAGCGGAGGCACCAATCGTAGGTATCCGACGATGAGTATAATTTTGCAGAATCCTGCTGATGTAAACTTAATTTCATGCGCTTTGATGACTTCTATCAAATGTCAAATCAACAGTTTGTAGCTGTCAGTAGGCAGTGATGAGTAATGACATACAAACCCTGTTGCTTCATCTGAAAAAGTTGACGGACATCAATTTAATTCTGTACGAGGGTTGTTCATTTAATACCCGGACGGTCGATATTGTTTAAAACTATTTGACGGATATTGAAGACAACACACACTAGTACATTCTCATCATTCCTTTATCCACAGACAAAAATTCAACTTGTTACAATGACGGGTTTTCATAATATTAGCGTTTTGGTACTACATGTAACGTGAGTCGACCCAAGTCGATGTCAAAATATGGATACGTTACGCCGTTTTTGCATCTAAAACGCTACTTTTTCACCATTTGCATACATGTGAACTAGATTGATCAGTACTGACTATATTATTGGCCAAAATAAATGTGTTCAGTTAGTTTGGTCTCAATGGTGTATGGAAAAGTCTGATCTTAGCTAAGATCATATCTATGTAACGGACCCGATGTTTTACATCGTTAATGTACGTAACGTGGAGTTGGTTTCCATGTCCCTGCAAGTATATGTTTCCGTTGTTGGTGCTAGTGTTGTATAAATAGACAATGGCCATTGGCTCCTCGAATGTGAAGCATTGGGTAGGTGAGAGATATCCGACAACACCAGGGGAGACTACTGCGTCCAAATCAGGTTTTATTTGAACAGGTAACGTCAGGTGTGAAAATGGTTGGGCTAATCTATTTTTATCACGTGGCTACGTTTAGTTAACGTTATAATATGCCCGGGGTAGAAAATATTACAAAAGAAAAATGAAAACATTACATGGTAAATTCTTATTTTTGATTTTTCTAATTAAATATGTAACCATGTGTTATGAAATTTGGACAATATATTATTTAATTCAGGCTTAAGCGTTTGATTAAAATTCGTCTCATTTATTAGTCTGCTTGAATTATCTGACATTCATATTATTTATATCAAGTCATTCAAGAAAGGAAGTCCACATGTAGTCACTAAGTAATCGTATATAATGCGTATATTTCGTAATGGGTTATCCAAATGCCAAGCGTTTAGGCGTTGTCTGTTTTACTGGACTTGATCCGAGGTTGTTTCCCTACATCCCTTCTTCCCTCCTAGATAAGAAGGGGTGGCCTTGGAGCTCGTCTTTGTCTTAGCAGCATCGTCTTTGTGCTTGATTTATGTTTGTCACTTAGTTGAGATGAACAAACTACCTGGCGCGTGTATATGGTCGCACGGTCATGATATGCTCTCTGTCTGATTCCCTAAAACTTTCCATTTATAAATTATTGCTAAATAGCTAAATTCTTTTTCGTTTCGGTCTTAAACTAGTGTTGAACCTCAACAATGCGACTACTTTAAATTGAGCGGGTCGTTTTGAGGAGGTCATCAGTGTCATCATTTTATTTTCCAAATTATTTTTACTTGTGTGTTTGAGAGCATATCATGATTCGCAAAACGAGATATTCAACGTCATGTTATAAAATTAAAAAAAACTCAACATGAAAATCTATATCATATAATGATTGATGTTTGCATAAATCTAGAAGTTTATTCAATACTCCCGGACTGCACCAGTTTGGTGAATTACCTCCCTTTAATAAATCTAATTTATGCAAATTTATTACAACTCTGAAGACAGTTATTAAGAAAATCTATATATCAAACCTAAGCTGGGGTGGGGGTGGGTGAAGTTAGTATATATACTAATATTTTAAACCAGATACTCTTCGTTTGTTTTCTGCCTTACGTAAAGTACCGGAAACTAACGAACACGACTCGGGACTATGTCGGAGTTGGTCGAATGAAGAAAACGGCTAGACATTGTATCCCGAGTCAAATCTTTGTCCGTTACAGTACCTCCCTGGTCAAATCTAAGGACAAGAAAATCTCCCGTCGTGAACTGTAAGTTTCAGTATCCGTCATAAAGTACATGCACTTTGATCGAATTGATACTGAGTGTGTTGAAGGCGAAACAGAAATATGCAACATAAATATATAGATTTTCAACAAACGTTTCCGTCAATTTTTATTATCACTTAATTTACGCCCCTCCCCTATTTATGATTTATAAATTTCACTTACCTTTTTGTGATCTGCTCTATCACGCTTCCTATGCGCTTTTTGCCTTCTTTGATAAATTGCATACGATTTCAAATTATATATTTGTGTGTGTGACCATCTGTGTTGGACATCTTGACAAAACTGACGGCGTTCCCTTAGTAATGACGTTACGACGTCAACTACTATGACGTCACAGTTATAGTTGATTACGTTACTGACGTCCAAGACATTTTACTGGTTTTTATTCCGCCCATATTTATTTCTTTATAGAAAGAGAGGATCAAACCCACTGACCTGATAGGTACCAATTTTCGCCTTTGTGGAGTGAAGCATTTGGGTTATACTCGATCCCGATGCGCGCGACTTACGTAAATCAGCCTCTATACCAATCGATGACTTCCGTCGTCGTATGAACGGATATTAAACGAGGTACAACATGTTCTTAAACATCTCCTTTATCAATTCTGAATATGGTCAGTTTGTTGACTTTTTTATCCACATACTGAAGAACAATATGCAGATATTGACACGACACAAGACGTTCAAAGTTCATTATATTGTTTGACATTTATGTTGAAAAACTTGTGATATTTCCCACAAAATTAACGTCATTTTTAAACAAAGCCTTTGTTTTATTGTATATCGAAGAAAAATTAAAAGTGTGAGATATAGTTGCCGTGCTATTTCGTATATGATGGAATGTATAGAATGAGTTTGATTCAGTTTTTTATTAACTTCCTCTACATAAAGTGTTTGGAAATACACATAATATTATGCCTAGTACCATGATTCAATATTTATTCAATGTAATGAAAGGCCCCGACCCAAAATACATTCACAAACATAAATGGGTAATGTGATATAATTATATATATATCATGTTGTATATTATAATGGTTCAATTATTTAATAGCATGTATCGTGTTATATATTGTTCAACATGTGCATATTGTAAATGGCAACTAGAAATCAATGAAAATAAGCATGACCATCCTGAAAATTTTACACAATCACACGGAACAACCCGATGCGTCCAATAATTTAAGTGTAAGGCATTCCTATTCAACATTTTCTGATGAAGAAGTGTTCATTGAAATGTACACTTTCGAAGATTCCATGAAACCATTGAAACTGCGAAAAACGGGGTATTTTCTCAGCCGTAAACGTCATCCTTATTGTTCGTCCTCGGTGGTAAACGTCAACATTTAGGTGCATACCAGGGTCTGTTTGAAAGGGTCAATCATTTGTTTAAGCGCACGGACAGAGTTGTGACTTTACATAATTGTTCATAGATGAATTTTCTTTAGATCTGTGAGGTTAAATAGTTCAATACTGGCGCAAACTGTTTGATTTCGTACAATGCATGTGAGAAATGAGCATTTTTTTCTGCGTGTCACGTATAAACAGGATTTACCTCGGCCGTGAACGCATTGAGTTATACTGTGTGGCAATTATGACTACAATAATAATTCAGGTGTCACTGATATGTTCAACTCGTGTATAACCAGAATACTGTCATAACGGACCGACACCAATGACCGTGCAAAGAAAAAAAAGAAATAAACGCTGCCGGGGTTGTAGCAAACACACAATGCTATATTCACAATCTAATCACAGACCTAAGAAATTATATCACAAAATCAAAGCATTGATAGAGCTGAAGTGGGGATTGTTATTAAAGATGCGAAAAACCATTTAGATCACTCAGATACACATACCATTTGAATGCAATCTTATTGCATACATTTTCAGAACATAGAAGTTCTGTTCTGTTCTTCTGATTAAGTAGAGATATCGATGATGTGTTTCAAATTCCACATATTTTGTTTTGAGGAGACAAACTAAAACGATCACGCAAGTGCAAGTACATGTAGTTTAAGTTCTTGGTCACAGTTTAAGAGAGCCCGTGTACTGAGAGCACAACTATTTTTAAGTTGTCAATGTATTGGCAAGCATGGATGTCACTACAGTTCAAAATATAGAAGTATTACATGCACCTACAGCAGTTATTACCTCCATCAATTTAAAATGTGACTCAACTCCAAGATTTAATAAGTTCAACTCCAGACTTGAATCAAATCAACTCCAATTAATGTTCACATAATTTTACGGACGCCCGTACGGTTTGAATGTTGGTTTTACCCTGCGCAACTTTCTCTTTGGTAAATATGCCAAACTCTCAAAATATTCAAAATAAAACAGTTTTGCTACTTAACATGTATACACTGCGTTTAATCTCAATAAGATGATTCTAGTTCCATTTTGTCAAAGAATGTCACAATTTCCAGTCAAACAGAAGTTTTCGAAAGTACTACTTGAGTATCAGATTTTGGGCCGCGTGTCATTTCAATGGGTGTGTTCGAAACGTTAGTTTTTTCTGTTTCATCTGTTCCGTAACAGGGAACACGCTTACGAACAAACCAGAACAGTGTTCTGGACATTTTCTATCTGTTCCCGATGAATTGGCGGTGCAGGCAGAACAGTCCACTGTTCCAGTTTGTCCGTAAGTTGTTTGGAGTGGAACATTCGGAACACTATTCAGAACAGTTTTATTTTGATCATAAGTAGTTGGAACAGGAACAGCAGGAACACTGTTCCGATTGTATCAGAACAGACGCTACAAAGACACCCAATGATTTCCTAAAGTAGTTCCAAGATTGCATGTTAACTATTGTGGATTTATGGTTTATAATTATATTGTACATTCGGTTTTGATCGGTTTTGTTCGTGTTGGTTTTTTTTGTGTAGTTGTGGTTTGCACGTCCGTCTGAATGTACGTGGATGTCGACTCAGTGGGGATTGCAGCCAATACCGACAAAATCGAAGTCAAACTTCCCTATTTTTTCACTCATTCATTAGATAAAAGAACATGGTTGAAACCTCTCGGTCCGCCCCTACAGGAATCTACCATTTAACGCATAAACGGGCCTGCAAAAAACCTTTAATCGTGTTTAAGTTATAATAGCAGAAACTTTCGACGATGAGCCATTCCGAGTTGGCAGCCATTGTCACTCGTTCTTTTGAATCGTCAACGTTAATTGCAGTACCGATGTTTGTACAAACCTCAATCTACTTGGATATATTTCGGATTTCTACGTATGTGAACCTTATAACCGTTTTGGCAGTGAATGGTACCGTATAGTTCGGTTTGACAATGGAACCCAACCCGAAACTATATTTACTATATTGAATGAATTAATAGCGTAGCATCAAGGGGAGGGAACTCCAGACTAGGTTCACAACTGAACCAACTCGTTGAAAAATCGTGTAATTTCATCGATTATTGTACATATGGCTGTGAACGGTTAACTTCTTACAAGTTATTCTTTGAACTTTGTGTTCATCGAAAAAAAAGATATGAGGAGAACCGACAGGGAATGCAGCACTTAACTTAACCAGCCGAACATAGAAAACAGCAACAACACAACACGACCATCCGGAGCAATATCCACACATAAACGTAATAAATCCCAACTGCTTTTAAAGGTAAATTTTCAATGGTTATGACTAACTTTTCTTGGCTAACTGCGCTGTCATTTACGCTTTTGTTCGTTCTATAATTGTTACCTGACTGCATCATTTTGAAAACAGCTAGTCAGAACTTATCAGTGACAGAAACTTAAAAGTGTTCAGAGTGCTAGATACATTCATATAGTAAGTTTAGAGACAGCGGGAAACGTTTCAGAGATAGAAAATGTACGTAGTTGCAGATAGTTCCATATATCGATCCACTATCGTAATCGCCGAGGCGAGCCAACAACGCGTGTTTAATCACCCGTAACAATGATTGCACCTAATACGATCGTAAGCAAAACAATAGACATTGTGAAAAAAAACATAAAAAGAAACGATCCAACATTCTGTCCAATCTTGCCCACATGACTTCAACATCTGTGTCTTCGGTGTGGTCTTCATGGATAGTTTTTCACGTTAATTTTTTCGCCCCTGTCTATAGCGAGTTGTATTACTTGTACGGTGAACGATTAGTTTTGTGCTATCACAGAGCTTCCCGTTACAGCGTTAGACATGCAATTTGTCATGCCTCAAAAACTGAGTCGACCGAAGCACCCAAACATTTTTAGACTTCATCCAGAAAAAGAAATATCATTTAAAGTATCTATCAAACACTCTTATATGTTGACATTCAGGTCATATGTGAACAACATTCATGAAATGTTTCCAACAATCAATAGTTTCCACATTAAACCAGTACTTGAACAGACCTTATCACGTTTTTAAAGGGACTACTAAGTATATTAGCATTCTACCATCAGAAAGCACTTTGTACCAGTGTGACACCCTTTGTCAGCATATATTTAGTTTTAAAGAACTACTTTTTTGGACTTGTCAAGTTGTGACTGTTAAGGTCCCATGTTATGTGGTGAGATATTAAAAGTAAACATTTGGAAAACTTTTCAACATATATGTATTTACACAACATCGTACACTGTGCGAAAAGGACCATGCCAAAGAATCAGTGTTAGTGTTTTATCAATGTTTTACTCCATTCTCTCAGTGTTGTCAGATGGAGGAGATAGTGAGCGAGTGATCCATGTGACTCCGGAATTTAGTCCATCCACAGTGTCTGCATCTGACTTTGATTCCACGTCCAGTGTCGCCATGCGATCTGATTTAATTGGAGGTAATGGCGTGGTTCTTGCTGAGCCAAATGATACAGGAGAGTGTGGCCACTCGGTTGAGCTTGAGGAACTAATCACACCGTTTCCATTGCGGCTTCGACATTTCAGCTTTGGGAGAGGTGTGCGCATATTGTTGTTGCCATTTTTGTTTTGACCTTTAGTAGCTGCCTTCTTCCTAATCTGCGGGAGAGGTTGTTTGTTTCCAAAGGAACTCTTCCCTTCACTTCGTGTTTTAGTGTCACGTGGGTTAGCTACACCATCATTCACAGCAGCTTTACGTGGCAATGAATTGCTTCTTCCAGTGTCAAGTTTGGATTTAATTATCTTCTTGCCACCTTTACCTTTTATGATTGCGCAATCTATCTTATGACTGGCATGTGGAACTCTTTTCCACCATCTTTTGTCGACAACTTTAGGTTTAAATGCAAGATACAATGCGAATAATGCGTCAAAATCTATTTTTCCATTTTCTTCAGTATGATCAACCTTTTGCCTATCAGCGCGTTGGTCAGATTTGGGGGTTTCTCTTGCATGTTCAACCTTTTGCCTGCCAAGGCGTTGATCAATTTCCGCATTTACATTTGTATGTGCAACCTTTTGTCTACCATTGTGTTGATCAGATTTGGCAATTTCTTTTGCATGTGCAACCTTTTGCCTGCCATTACGTTGATCGGATTTGGCGATTTCTTTTGCATGTTCAACCTTTTGGCTACCAGTACGTTGATCAAATTTGGCTTTTTCTTTTTTATGTCCCACCTTTTCGCTTGCAGTACGTTGATAAGCTTTGGCATTTTGTTTTGTATGTCCAACCTTTGGCCTAACAGGGCGCAGATGTAATGGGACGTTTTCTTTTGCACGTCCAGCATTCTGTCTGCCAGTATTCAGTTTGGATTTGATATTTTTATACCGACCTTTGGCGTTTTGATTTGGCAACCTATTGTTGTTGTCCTTGATAATTGATTTTGCTGGTTTAATATCGCCAGGTTCAATCTTCTGATCCGTTGGTTTAGCTGGTACAACAGGTACAACATCTCCACAATTCCCTTTCTCTTTCCTGTATACAACTTTAGGAATGGGAATCTTAGTGGTAGGTTGGCTAACCTTCTCTATATTCCCGATAAGTTGTTTAAGGCAATGTGTCGCCTCGTCTTCTTGCTCTGGCAGTCCATGCTTACACATGAATAGTTTTGTTTTCCACTGAATCGCCTCATCTGCAGTTTTCTTCACGTAACCCTCTACTTCTTTCTTCAAAGCTTTAATCTCTTCCAGGCATTCATCCCAGTATTCTTTCTGTATGGCTGCTTCATCCAGCAAGAACTGTATCTCTTCTATTTGTTCACGATCTAACTTCTTCATGCTTGACTTTAAGACCCTGCTAATAAAATAAGCAAACGTGATAAACAAATGGAACTGATGTTACATATCACCCTCGATATGCTGTTGCTGATGTTATACAAAGAATTGACGCTTATAGATAAGGGAGACCCTATAAAACTGAGCAACATAATTATGTTTGATAGCATGGTTCCATATGGTTTAATATGGCACAATCGAGGAATGGAATATCCGACCTCCAACCGACACTAATCTGGTCTATTCATAGCATATTTGGCTTTACAATTGTTGAAAATGGTCGTAAACTGATGAACATAAACTATGGCTATCAACAATAATTTATGATTATGAAAACATACAACCGGGGTTATAAATAAGAGACTAGTAAGTACATGAAATACATACCTTTCTTGTGTATTGATCACACACGGTTCATCCTCATAAACATCTTCTACCAGACTACATTGTAATTGACTAATTTCTTCGACATCATTCATATCATCAAACCTTTTAGATACATCTAATTCTGGAAGTAAACAAATGAGTTAATGGTAAAGGAAATGAAAAGGAAAACTTTTATGTTGTGGGGAACATTTCCTTCCCCGTTTATAGTTCGTTGAAGTTTGAGGGAGATTATATAAAGCTGCATTTTTGAAAACAAATGTCGATTAACCCGTCACGCCGTGGGGTCTTCCATTTTAAACAATGAAGGCCAGACCCAAACTTCTGTAAGATTGGTGACATTATCCAGGTCAGGGGCCACACGGTCACAGGATCAAGCAGGATTGGAAAACGATAACAAGTTATCATTAGCTGTCAGTCATTTAAACAAAGTTTAACGTTAAAATAAAAACAAACAAATAGTGGATCTAATTCAGTAGACATAAAGCATAAAACGAAGATACATTGCAGTACGTTATGTTCATTTAAGTGCAACGTTTTGTAATCAAACAAAGCCACAGTTGTTAGCGTGCGTTCTTAATTTCAAGTTTCAAATGACGTTTTAGTTAAAAAATCACTGACCGGAACCAGGATCTTTTTATATAGTATTATTTAGAATCCCTGCCGGAACTTACCGTATGTATCAGTTTGAACTACAGCGTGTGCGGGTAAATTTACCACTTGTACATTTTCATGTGATGACGTCAGATTCACACCAAATGACCTTGGTGTCGTGCAGGGTGAACCGGAAGCCTTGTACTGTGTGTTTATTGCCTGTGCTTGGCGTTCACGCATCACACTGTAAATAAAATAAAAAAGCACATCTAGAACATTGTAAACGGACATGTAAATCGGTAAAAATTATCTATCTCCAAGCGCATTAGGGAAGGACGTACCACAGGAAATCGAGCACTTAAATTAGCGTTGTGGATTCAGTTGCGATGTGTTTTAGCCGTGATTCGAACACCAAGTATAATTTGGAAGTCCCTATAAAATTTAGTTCAACAGCTGAGTCAAACATAATGTCATTTTTCCAAGATGACGTGGATACGGTCTTCCCGAGCAGATATTGACCATGGATTCGCCTCAGAGGATATCTAGCGGCATGTACATTTGCCTTAGTTGTTGGATTATTGTGTCACATTGGTCCAAAGTGCTTCCGGATATGGTTACTTTCAAAACATTCTAGCTCATTTGAAATGTGTGCACTTTATGGAAACAGAAAACCATTTGGAATGTTAGTATAACACGCACCAACACGGCCAGCAACGGACCTGCACGGACCTGCACGAACCAGCACGGACCAGCACGGACCAGCACGGACCAGCACGGACCAGCACGGACCAGCACGGACCTACATGAACTAGCACGGACCAGCACGGACCAGCACGGACCAGCACGGGCCAGCACGGGCCAGCACGGGCCAGCACGGGCCAGTTCCGTGTGGCTTTGATTTAGTGGGTAAGCAATCACATCCTACAATAATAACCAAAAGGGCTATATCTATTCCTCGGCGCCGCAGATCGATGTTAGCTGCCACACCCACAGGAGAGAAATAGTCTCCCCAGGGAGACATGAACTTAGGTTTCCATAGGAAGCCCAATGGTCAGGGGAAATTGAAATGTCAAGGGGTGGTTGAGCGACTGAAAACAGCCCTCGAAAATTAATAACTTTAAAAAAATGTTAGGCCGGGGATGAGGGTAGAATAGCCTGTACAACAGGTCCGTGAAAGGTGTCGTAGGGCATCCTTATATACATAATATAATAATAATAATATTATATTATGTATATAAGGATGCCCTATGACACTTTTCACGGACCTGTGGTCTGTACAACACTGAACAATTAATTGCGTAGTAATCGGTTAAATTGAACACAATTTACCAAAAGTAATTAAATAAAAAATAATATGGAACAGCAGCAACTGTTACTGCTTACAAGAACTATTTTAAAATATCACTAAAGGGGGTTACCTATTGCACATGATTGAGTTTAAGGCGAAAAAGAAATATGAAGCATAAAATAAACAGCTTTTCAACAAAACGGTTGAGTCCAATTTTCTTATCGCTTAATTTACGCCCCTCCCCTATTTATGATTTATAAATTACACTTACCTTTTCGTGATCTGTTCTATCACGCTTCCTAGGCGCTTTTTGCCTTCTTTGATAAATTGCATACGATTTTAAATTGTATATTTGTGTGTGTGACCATCGGTGTTGGACATCGTTACAAAACTGACGGCGTTTCCCTTGGTAATGACGTTACGATCATGACGTCACAGTTATAGTTGATGGCGTCATAGACGTCCATGACGTTTTACGGCTTCTTTATTCGGCCCTTGTTTACTGTTTCCTGTTACGTTGGGCGCCAAATGTAACATGAAGAGAAAAGATGCAACCAGACCGGAGTTCGAACCCAGGATCCTTCACTTACATGGCGAATGCTCTACCGACTGAGCTAGCCAGCTGCTTACGCTAGTTTTCCCCCTTAGTAAATAGGTTTGTACCGTGACATATAGAGATGATCGAACCCACTGACTTTGTTTCAATGGTAGATGATCTAGTTGCAATGATACCGTGTTACCATAGATGACTATATGGATCTTCTTCGTCACAAAACTGAATATATACAACCTAAAATGTGTTTTACAATGCCATGTTTAAGTAGCGATGAGTATTTAGGTGTTACCATTGTAATTTAATTTACAACCACACCACGACATTGCCAGGGTGCGGTAGCTTGCCATGTCATATTTTCGCTTTTTCATGAGAGGAGACACACTACTGTCGTTTTTTGGTTCTTCGCCACAACAATTAAAAAACATGAAAAAATCGAATTGATAACAAATGCATTTCATTGTTCGCTGCTGAATACGGTCATACGGAGGAACAATTGGCACAAGGAGTTTATTCAAAGTTTATTACATCATTTGACATTTATGTTGAAAACCTGGTGAAATTTCCCACAAAATCAACGTCATTTTTAAAAAAAAATTCTGTATACCGATGGAAAAATAAAGATGTGAGATAGTTGCGACGTGTTTTTCTCTTATATGGTGCAATGTATAGAATGGGTTTGACTTAGTTTTTATTAGCTTCTCTTCTACAGAAAGTGTTTGGAAGTACACATGTGACAAGTATCATGATTTAACATTTGTTCAATGTGATGAAAGGCATCCGGCCCAAAAAACTATTCGAACATAGAATCTAAATGGGTAATGTGATATGATAAAATATATCGCCGGCTTGGAATGAGAAGGTAGTAAGTACAAAATCAATATTTTGACCCCTCCCAAAATAAAAATATGTCTGAAAATTACCCTTTACTTATGAAAAAAAGTCTCATAAGAAGGGCCAAGTATGATTTAAATCAGTCGTATTTATAAGGCCGTAGTTACGACCTTCTCATTAAATAATTCTAAATCAGCGATATAACATGATTCGTGTTCATGGTATTATCATGGTACAATTATGCAATACCTTCCATCCTGTTACAAATACAAGTTCAATATTGTGCAAATCATAAATTGCAAATATGAAAAGAATTATGACCATTCTGAAATGAATCAAATCTATAATGGATAAAAGGCGTCTGCAAAATACACATTTCTATTTCATTGCATCCATCTTTCAATATGTTGTTCGTGACGTGGTTTCTACAAATCGATGGCTTAGAGTGAGAAGGCGATAACAACCATTTTCGATCTTATAAGGCTGATACATATCTTAAATCAGCATCACATTGAAAATCGAAACGTAATTGTCATGTTGAAACAGTTTACTTTACCATAAGTTAAGAGTAAATTTCGGACAGTATTTCTTGGTTTTTTTTCCAAAATATCGATTTGGTACTTATGACATTTTACAAAGATGTGTTCCACTCATACATACAATTCAATATCCTGTAATAACGGCCCGATACCAATGATCTGCCTTCCAATACTCCGATTTTACGAAGTGAAGGTATTTATAAGTCAAAAACCGTGCAAAGAAATAAAAAGAAATAAATTCTTCGTTTCATAACGTTTAGCTACACTATCTCATATCAGGAACAACATTTCTGAAATGATTGATGACGATAACATATTACTCACCTTTGCAGATACATCATAAATAATTTTATAAAAGATGCAAAAAGCTCACAAATCTAACAAATAATTTATATGGTCAGTTTTTTAAAAAAAGCTAGAATGCGGTTGGGTTCATAACTGACTATACTCGTATCAACCATTTCATATGCAAGGGAAGGAACAGTAACTGCTGCGAACTGTTAGCTCCTTATGAGTTACTCATCGAAGATGACTGTGGGTATAAGAAATACTAACTGGTTTTAAAAGACAGGTTTCATTGGCTATGACTATTGTTTCTTGACTAAGTGCGCTTGTGTTCAGTGTGTAATTGTTACCTGACTGCTTCAGTTTGGAGACAGCTGGTCAGAACTTATCAGAGACAGAAACTGAAAAGTGTTCTGAGTATTAGATTATTTCATATAGTAAACCATTACCGTAATAGCTATCTCATTTAGAACAGACCTATATTAGCTCCACTACTTTACACTGGTATAGGATCTGACCACAGGCGAAGGAATCGAGCAAAATGTTAGGATCTGGTTTTAATAAGATTTGCGTAATAGTCGCCGAGTCGAGCCAGCAAAGCGTGTTTAATCACCCGTAACAATGATTGCACCGAATACGATCGTAAGCAATACAATAGACATTGTGAAAAAACATAAAAAGAACCGATCTAACATTCTGTCCAATCTTGCCCACGTCATGTCATCATCTGTGTCTTCGGGGTGGTCTTCATGAACAGTTTTTGCGTTGATTTTTTCGTCCTTGTTTTTAGCGATTTCAATAACTTTGGTGCTCCGTCGCTTGCAGCATTGGAACTCCATAAGACGGGTAAATATCACCATCAACTTTGGGACAGGTTTTCCAAGTTCATCATTTCTCAGCAGTTTAACCAACACTATGGCTAGCATTGTAATAATGGTACTTTGCACGACCAGTAACATCATGTATAAAGAGAAAAGTGGAATTGTTTGTGAATTCTTGGGCATGGAACTTTCAATGATTGTCAGAAATACAGCCAAAGACAGGAAGACCGTTATTGCGTAGCCAATTTTCTCACCGCTACTACCGGGAAGGCTAAACACCATCAAATTTAAGATGGCTAACAGGATCACTGGTAGAACGACACTCACAACCGTGTACGAAGCCTTTCTTTTCAACGTCATTACGTAATTAATCTGTGGCTCGTAACTTTCGGCGTTAAAGTTGAACGATGTGGACTCCAATGTCCAGGATGGATTCTCTTCCAGATTTGACTTGTCTAAAGTACTGTCATTACTTAACGTCATCTGAAAATAGTACAATGACTTGTAATTATAGTTCTGCTGTATGCTTGGTACAGGTTCTAGTACTATTCATAAAATACAAGACTTCATCACAAACTATGAAAAAGATGTAGCTATTGAAATAGAAAAATTAGTTTCTATCGGATCAGGTCGTAGTATGTACATGTAGCCAACCTTGCTGCATATTCCAAACACTTTCCATGAACAGGCCTGGTAATTACATGTAGTAGAAATTTTCAAGCCATGCAACTCACGTTTTCGTTTCAAAGCCTGAAATTCCAATTTTCAATATACCCTAAGAAGGAATTTCCATATTCAAAAGTCTGAAATCAGTTACAAGTCTGAAATATATCCAGGACTGATAAAGTGATTAACATAAAATAAAAAAAGATGTTAACTCACATCACCAGAGGCATAATTCCAAGAACTGAACTTTATCACACACACTTGTCTATCAAACGGGAAGTATTTAACGTTGATAGAGCATGATGTGACAAATACCTGAAATTACACAAATAAATATATCGTACCCAGTAGTTACCCCCACAGCAAACAGAACAAGCCATACCAGTTAGAATCGAGGGAGGGGGGAAACATAACATATTTCTAACTATACATGTATGTAGTTCTAAAAAATATGCCTAATCGGTTACCCTAGCAACCAAACGAGACATAACAGCACAGTGACCTAAATTAAAAGTTTCACCCGGCAAAGTGGGCAGGTTTCGTTGGTTTATTATATAACTGTCTTTTTGGCGAAATATGATACTCTTGATAAGATGGAGATCACTCAACTGACGAAATTGGTTAATATTGATTAACACACCAAATATGTGGATGAAGGTACTGAACCAAACGACGTACCTCGTGTGGATACCAAGAAACCAAGCCTGTGTAGTATATTTTGACATACAAGTCGTCATAACCGAGCTGATTGAAATTCCCAAACGAATTCTTCACTGCGACTTCTGGTGTCCATACGTCACTCTGAAATCAAAATAAGCCACGCATTCTGATTGGCTAAGACTAGGTGTTTACATACGTCACTCTGAAATCAAAATAAGACATGCATTCTGATTGGCTAAGGCTAGACTCTTACATATCGGTAATCTAGTCGTAGCCAATCAGAGTGCAGGGATTTGCTTACTACGACAGTTTCGTTCTTGGTCAGGGTTGGATATTTTTCTTCAAACAAAGATGTTACGGTGCATTTGTATTTTTTAAAGGCCTTAATGATGCAACACATTTTAAGCTTTTACCTGTGGCCAGTAAAGAACGTCGACGTTTCCAAACCACGAAGGAGTCCATGTGAGTTGATCATCCGTCCATCTAGCCATCAGGTAACCGGTAGTTGTCATGGTTTCATCCACCTCGTTTAGTTCGTTCACATTGCTGAGCACAAACGTTATCGACACGTCTGTGAAGTATAAATACAGTTTCATACACGTACAGAAACACTGATTTAGTCTTAGCCTCAGTAGCATACCTGCCAAGTACTCCTAAAAGGGGGAGTTGTTCCTATTTTCGTTGTTAATTTCTCGTTTTCCAAGTTCACCTCACTTTGAAAAAAGGTACATTTGATTCATTTTATGATCTTCTGTACCATATTTATAACCACTTGAATTAATACGTTCCTTTTTGTGCATCTAAATCCCTTGTGCATATTATGACATACTTTGCTTGATCACTCCTATTTTGGATTTAACTAGTTTGCCAAGTATGCTAGTAACATTAGGTTCTTAAACTACAAAGAAACCATCTCGATACCTCTGTAGCTCAGTGGTTAGTGCAATTGCCTTCTAATCTGGCGACCCAGGTTCTAATCCGGGCGGCGGTACTCGTATCCCTGCTATTCTACAGAAAGCTGACAAGCTTTGTTCGATATTTAGACATACATTTTGTTGAACTTTTATAAGTATACTCGTAGTTATAGTTAGCCAGGAAATTTTGTTGCGCAATAGTAATGCTTATTGTGAACTCGCTGGACATGTTTTGAACGTAATTCGTAGAAGGGGATAATTGGTGTCACACCGGTGAATTTTCTGCCATTGCAATTAATGCAAAATGACCCAAATTCGCATCTCTCCCTCCGTTTCACTGACATTCCGGGTGATTTTCAATGACCGTTTCCATAAAAAGCAATCCCTGTCATCCAAAATAAGCTGGAGAAAATGGCATGTTGATCGTTTCGTTTTCGAGCGACTACAGGGCTTCTGGAAGAATAACGCTATTTTCCATGCCCCGAAAGCTGACTTGACCGAAGCACACATGCATGGTCAGTCTTCAGCCAGGGAAAGATAATTCAGAAAAATAATATGAACTAAGGCACCACCTAAATGAGGGATTAAATACACATTGGATATCTGCTAAGCTATGTTTCAGATAGAAACTGACTAAATATGAGTTGAATTTAGATGTTATACAATAGGCCTATACAAAGATAGTTATTGATCAGCAACTGATCACTTTTCCTCTTTAAATTTAAGACCAGAAATAATAATTATTCAAAATTTTAGATTGGCTATGTATCTGTGGTTTATGTTTGGAATAAGTGTAGGCATCCCTAACCTGAAGTTTTACCTATATTATACTGATTTGTTATACATTGCAACGTAACGCCATGAGTCTATTTGGCGTACTTTTGGTATGACGTCATTTCCTGTTATTTGTGACATCATGACATCATGTCTTGTATTGGCGCCGTGTATCCAGTACAGTAGCGTATTTCTTAGTTCCCTTTGCTTATTTAATATTTTGTTTTATTTATTGAATATTTTTAAAGATGGTTATAATTCGAAAGAAAATGATAGGGGGCAACCGTTTACAGATTACTATTTTTTATTTTCAAAGGACCATTCACCTCGGAAAACTGACTGAAGTTTTTGACCGGAAATAAGTTTTTCTAAAAGCATTAGTACCTGCAGAGACTCGACGAAGATACGCACGTGGACATTATTGGTATGGGTATTTACAATAGCCAGCTTGGCTGGCTATTTAATCCCCTATCAATTAAACACTCTTAAAGGTTAGCATGCGGGTAATTTGGTCAACAATCAGCAGTTTCAACATTAAAACAGTGCTTCAACAGACATATATCAAATTTTTGAAAGGGACTATTTTAGGATACTACGACCTGGAAGCACTTTCCACCGTTGTGACACCAATTAGGTACTACCTTGGAATAGCACGAACATTGTCGTAAATATTGGCATTAAAATGAATTTATTCAATTGAGCAGATTACGGAAGAGGCAATAACGATTCGTGAACGTGGAGCGCTATACTAGACTTTATAAAAGTATACGCTGTTAAAACTTTGAATAACACAAAAAGACAGATAAAGTTTTTAAGGAGATCAGTTGATCGTTTAGAGAAAAGTTAAAGTAATTAAGACACTCAAAGACCTAAGACGTTTAGAGAGCCACTATGTAGTAATAAAATTATTATAATGTGGCCGATATTGTTTTAACAGCATGCCACCTTTCCATTCATATAATTATTATAATACTACTTAATTTTAATGACTTTTAATAATACGTCACACCATATTAAAATCGAATAATAAATTTAGGATAAATTACTAGTAATCCGCTAAGTGGATTACGTGTACAACATTTTTGACTTGGACTTGTTTAAGGTCAATATTGGGTACCATATTGCTGGATCGAATTAGAAAAACGAAGTACTCCGTAGCTCAGTGGTTAGCGCGCTAGCCGCCTAATCCGGTGACCCGGGTTCAAATCCGGGTGTAGGCACAAACATGCCTGCCATATTCAGCAGAAAGCTGATTGGCAAATAAAGGCTATGCTCGGCATTTAGAAAATACTATTTGAATTTAATGTTTGGTACGATGAAGTTGGTTTTTCGAATTGAATTTCTTTATTCTTAAATTAATTCGAAAAAAATGATGATCATAGCCTTTTTAGCCAGTCAGATATCTGATGAAATATTGCAGGCAACTGAGGCAAATGAATGGCTCCATCCTTGACTGAATCTGGGTCGCCATAATCATCTCTGAATAGTATAGCTATTTTGTCTGAAGTTAAAGAGATAGCTTGATTGATACAATGAATACCCCCAGGTCACAGTATCAGTGTTTGGTCAGCAAACGATTAAAAAAATAAAAATATAAAAAAAATATTTTAAAAATCCGTCACTGAGCTAATATACTATCAAGGTATAAAGCGTACTATATGTCTATATGCCAAAGATTGTGGAACATTGGATCTCGTTGTTTCAGGATAAAATACGGGCGCTGAAGAAAAATCGCTATACAAGTAATTCAAATAAACTATAAGATATTCATTCTTACCGAAAAGCTCGTTCAATTGATCTTATAACTGCGAATCAGCAAAACAGTGTTACTTTCGTTATTTAACTTCGCTCAATGTCATTTTATTTATGCGCTGGTTACCGACTGCGCTCACAGTATCCTAATTATTGTTTGGAACCAAGCCTATTTTAAGATGCGATGTTCAACAATCTTTGTACATATACATATACTACGCTTTATACCTTGATAGTGTATTGTAGCTCAGTGACGGATTTTTTTCATTTTTTTAAATTTTTTTTCCGAACACCTATGGGAATACCTAAACATAATGGTTCCTTTACACGAACGGTGTACATCAGCGAAATATTTAAGACTACCTTGGGGTAAATAACTAGTTCATCTCTAGGTAGGTAAAACAAAAACACTTGAACGAAGTTAAGTGAACCAATGTGCAGTTGTGCATGTTACATTAGACAATGTCATAGTCACTGTTTATAACAATAGCTTTTCTATTATCTAATACTAGTTTACTTAATCAATAACACGATCTATAGATCTGTATGATACTAAAACCCTTGATTTTGGCTTGTTATATTCAAATAAGAAAATAATATTTTGAAAAAAAAACCATTGTTCAGTTTTGAACCTTAAATTAAGATCATTTCTGTTGATTTCACAAATACAATCATACTCCATTTAACCACAAAAAAAATCATATAAATGATATTCGAGATTTTTTAATCTGTTGAAAACTGAACCCAAGCAGTCGTAAAGATCATGTAAAAAAGTACACTCGAACCAAATTTTGGCATTGCTCTGTACAATTCAGTTCAATAGATGAACAAAAACCTTTTCAGTAAAACAAGCTGTCAGCTAATAGCTTTGAACATACATGTATCGCTGGCTTAAAATGAGAAGGTCGCAAGTACTTCTTACGACCTTAAAGGACTGATACATATTTGAAATCTGCATTATAAGTCGCTTCTTACGAACCTATTTTCATGAAAATCGGAACTTCTCATGTTGACCAAACTGAAGTTGAAAATGCTTGTTTCTCTATACGTAAAGAGTGATTTCCATACAGTTTTTGCTTGTTTTCTCAAAATATTGATTTAAACTTACGAGCTTCTCATTCTAAGCCAGCGATATAATTTTATTCAGTTCACTAACAATTCAATACAAAATGCATTTGATATCCTAAATATGTATCTTAATAGCATCTATATTAATGTTCGTGAATAAATAATGAACGTATTTTTCAAAGCATTAATTAATGTTGTCAATACAGTATCATATTAAGTAGTCGTCGTTGAAGTCGTCGGTCTGTAGTACAATGAAGTAATCATCCTAAAAATAGTGGTTAGTCATGTCTCCAATTTCAGATGAAAAATACGCTTATAGAACAAGAATGTGTAGCAATTAGCAAACGATGAAATTACAACTTGGAACAATATGATATGTAAGTAAATAAAAAATAATGAAAGTGTACGACCCACAGAGCGTTTATTTAGGGCATGTCACTTGTATTATACAAGCAATGCAATATGATAACATATTATTTTTATGGAACTAAAGTTAACAACTCTTTTATTACCGTCTGAGTAAATAAAATAATAAAAAGAGTTGTAAACTTAAGTTTCGTTAAACGTATACTCCCTATGGAGTAATAATTGGATAATATTATTCTTATTGTTTTAATTATTCTAATTTGATATAATTAACGGCAGTGAAAATCCATATATTCCACTACGCCACAGACTCACACAAACACTAATCTGGCCCCGAGCTCCCGAAAAATCTCAAGTAGAAATCTCATCTCAATATGAGTTTTAGCCAAAATATCAGAGTCTGAATTTCCGATTAATCTGAAGGTTGAACTAATTTATTTTTACTGCAAAAATCTATCCATAATGTTTTCTGTTTATAATGCTCATTTTGAGTAAATCCTCACATGGAAAGTATCCAAACTACAGATATATCATATTAAAAATTGCCAAATTTCCTTAAAATATGTACACACCGGGAGAAAAATAAAGTAATTTATTTTATTTTCTTAAATTAATTTCATGGTGGACATAATGCCCTTAGCTCAGTCGGTAGAGCGTGAGACTAGTAGTCACAACTGATCTCGGTATTGTGGGTTCGAATCCCGGGCTGGCCAACTAAAATTACTAATAGTCTTTCGGATGAGACTTTAAACCGATGTCCCATGTATGGTGCTTTACACTGGCATGTAAAAGAACCAGGGGTGCTTCTGGAATTGGGGCATCTTCTGTATCATGCACAAAAACTAAAAGTACTAAAACTCTTCTGGGGCCTCGCCCATATGGATTATCCGGTGGCGAGGATAAATAAGACCATTAAAATAAAATACCCATCTGGACTATATATATATATACGAGGGTTGTCCCAGTAAATCGTGTACTTTGCTAATAATTTTCTTATTTGACGTCACATGATTATGATTTTTTGTAGTTTCCTTTATGAATTCATTGTTGCACTAAAACAAGTGAAAACAGTGACCGGATATGTGCATGATGCACATTATCGGTGATTAACCAACCCCATGTACACAAATGCGGCGCAACCCATAAAACGCGCCGTGATTCATAAAATGTATGTTCAATAAAGTTGTAATTCTCATATTTTCAATACGTTATTGCGCATAATTTTCTCTTCGGCATTAAGGACTGTTTGTTTAATGTCATCACAGTAAATTTCAAATCGTTTTCATTATATGTGCGAGAAATACGCATGTTTGAATAGCCACACTAAAAATAAAAACGTACGAGAATTGTGACGTCAGAAGAGAAAACACCCGTAGAATCACATTACACTTCATAGTTTTGGTTGGTATGACGTCGAAAAAGAGTTTAAGACTCTAAACTGTTCTGGCGGATCTGCAGTAATGTTTCTAGAACACGTAAACATGAATGACGACGAATATGAAATGATATTTGTGACATCAGCGCATTGTACACCCACGCTATATACTGTTACACGCGCCACAGGGCTTTAACTCTTCTCGCAGTAGAAAGGATATGTCCGTGCTAGTTTTTATCCCACCATGAGGGTTGATTGTATCGACCAGAGGGTTTTTCTATGGTGCATTCGATTGCGATTGATTCGTAAATGCGTATCAGAAAAAAGTTTAATGACATCGTAAGCATAATTGAATAAAAGGAACAATAACTTAAAATGCAGAGAAAAATGTTCCACGGCATGACGTTCTTACTTTGACGTCACTGTGCGCCGCACTTGCATACCATGCGTATTTACAATGTAAACTGACAAAAATTTTCTTGATTTATTTTCATGAAATTCCGTAAACCTTTTAAGAACATATTCATTAATCATCAGTAAAAATTTGCAACGGATGTTTTGGCTACTTTTTGTGTAATGGGCAAAGTACACGATTAACTGGGACAACCCTCGTATATATATATATATATATATATATATATATATATATATATATATATATATATATATATAGTTGATAGTATGCATGTTAATTAAAAAATAAACCTTTATTGTAACATAATCATGGAGAAGTTCCTTACAAAATCACACAATAATCATTTACAATGCAGCAATAACCCTCTACATAAGTCAAAGTCATGATGGGTATTATGTCCACCCTGAAATTTACAGGGTGGGGATTTTGTCCGTCCTGTAAAAAATATGGCCGATATTATGTCCACCCTGTCAAAAATGAGGTGCCGGTATAGGGCAAAGGTCCACGTAATTATAAAGGCTCACAGGGAATACTTCATTATTATATAATAATTATTATTATTATTAACCGTTATAAGAATAATTATAATACTTCTGGATCACCACTTGTATAGATCTAGTTATATACTCCCTAAAGATCACTTACCCATTGGATTTGCTTGTTTATTTATTGGTCGTATGTTTTTTTCATAATCCAAAGTTGTAAACAGATAAGTCCTTAAATCTTTTACGTTTGCAACTGTTTGACTCCGTGCAAATGGTAAAAACACAAGAAGAAAAATCAAAATTTTCATAAACGCCATGGCAAATGTCCGTCCGCGGTTAACCTAACTGTGTCACTGTAAAAGAACACTGCTCATGGAGATTTGTGTTTTTAATTGTACGCAAATATATGTATTGGAAAGTTCGATGACTGTGCAATTAATTCCACGCGATTGGTTCATGATAGTCCGTATAATCTATTCAATACGCGCCATTGGTAGACTATATACTAATAGAGCCGTGATAGGAGAATACACTATTAAATTTTAGTCAAGCTGTCGGAATATGACTTAAAATACATATACTAGTAATGTATATATAAAATATTGATTCTATCTTGTATTTGTCGTGTCAGGAGAGCTGGCTCAATCGATAAAGAGCATGATTTTGCGGACAAAGATACGCGAATTTAAGTTCTGATTACTCAACGTATAACTACGTATATTTTCTCTTAATATACATAAGTCTGCTTCTTTGTGGTCAGGAAAAATAATAAAGACTTGTGTTTACAAAACATTTTAATTTGACTTTAAGGTACATGTTATGATTTAATGGAAGATTTACAAGACTACAATAATGCTATGCAACTACAATCGATTCAGGCGAAGACCAGAAAGATGCTTTTTATCAACAATTACAAAAATGCCATTGATGAAACACCGATACATGATCTCCTATTGGTGATTGAAGACCAGGCATCAATCTCCCTAAACAACTCAATCTGAGATAAATATATCTCAAAATTGAGATGTGTCATTGAGATAATTTCCTTCGGAGACAGGACTTAACATTGGCATCACAAAACAGAAAGTACTATTTTAGCTTTATGCTGTAAAAATGTAGAGAGCTAGAACTTCAGATTTATCTCAAAAACAGACTCTGATTTGAGAAAAATCTCAATTTGGTATGAGATTTTTATTTGAGATGTTTCGGGAGATTGGAGCCTGAACGCAAAAGTAGGAAAGTCAAATGAAGGAAGAGAAAAACGCATGGGGACACATGGATATGGAGAAATAAATGAACATGTAGAGCAATTAGCTAAACTATGTGGTTTGAACAACCTTGTGATTGGTGGAACCATCTTCCCGCATAACGAAATTCACCAGAAAACATGGATATCACCAAATGGTAGATACCAAATCGATCATATTACATGTATCATAAATGGCCGATGGTTGTGGTACGACAGGGAGCAGATGTAGGAAGCTACCACCAACAACTGCTGGCCGTAATCAAGTTACATCTGAGAACAACACCATCTAAAGTAAAATCAGCACAACCGAGAAACAATACAGCAAGACTGAATGTCCCTGCAATAAATAAGACATTCTCTCACTAGCAATTAAGAACTGATTTTATGTATCTGGAGATACTGGAGAGGGATTTCAACAAGATGTAGAAACCACCTGGAATAATATCAAGATAAAATAGTAACACTCACCCTTGTAAAACAGTTTTGGGAACAAGACAGAAAAGTGATAAAAATGGATAAAGATGGACACATGGACACTCATAGATACAAGAAGATCATCAAAAGAGAAAAAAAAAACTGAAAACAAGATCTGAGAGACTGTCCCAACAATACACTAGTGAATATTCTGAAGTCAATAAAGAAACCAAACGAGAACTTCGGAAAGATAAGAGAGAATAACATGACAAAAAACAACTGATACAGAAACAGCAGTCAGTAAATGATAAATGGGTGAAGTTCACCGACTCACCCGAGGGTTAACAGGAAATTTTAACTCCGGAACTGGAGCTGTGAAAGATAAAAGAGGAGAAAAGATCACATTAGAACAAAAACAAATAAACCAATGGGCGGAACATTTTAACAAAGTGCTAAATAGACCAGAACCAATTGAAAAAAGCAATCATTGATACACCTCTTGGGGAACCATTTGATATAGACTTAGATCAAACAACCAGAGAAGAAATTCTATAGGCCATAAACAAACTGATTAATTATAATTTAATAAATCACGGGAATTGACACCATTGAGAGTGAAATGCTAAAAACAGACTCAAAACAAGCCTCGGAGCAGGTACATACACTACAACAGAAAAACTCACTGAAGACTTGTGCAAAGGGCTCATAATCAAGCTACCAAAGAATGGCGACAAGACAAAATGCCCAAACTGACGTGGCATTATATAACTACGTAGGGCGTTCCAAAAGTTCCAGGAAAAGTGCTCTATAGTATTTACCTTATGGTCATTATATTTCAACTTTGCATTTACATAGAAAAATTCATGATACATAATGTGCTATGAATTGAACGCATGAGGGTTTGCCGTACAAAATGACACGGCTGCCATAGTAACGTCAGTTATGGCTACCCGGGGCAATGTTATATTAGACCGTACGTTATTAACATGTTCTGACTAAATCTAATTCAATCAGTCAAAGGACACACATAATACACCTGCTACAATAACAGCAATGCTTTATATTCTAAAAGAATGACCCGCTTGAAGTTATGCACTTTCAGGGTCCGTTTGCAAATCATTCGAAAGTGTCACAAAATCAAGCAGAAACGTCCAACGTAACGCCTAGCGTCTTATTCACAACAGGCAGTGCCTTCCTATTATCATCTGCAGCAGTACCACTGGCAGTCTAGAAGCGTTCATACTATGCATACATCCTACCGAATGACCAACAACGTTCTTAACAGGCAGTGTTTATAAATTCTATTGGTTTAAGTCTTAATTTTCCTGCCAAACGACTAAAACTGGTAAAATTTCAATGATTTACTGACATTTGACAGATGATTCTAATACGGCGACAAATTAACCTCAACAAAACTGTGGAACTGTTTAAACTATGGCATAAATTGACTTATATGATGTTATACTTTCCTTCGCAAATGTTCCATACAGTAATTTTAGGTCATTGTTAATTGGTAGCTGATTGGTTGGGAGCAATGCGTAAGTAAATGTAACGATTTCTACGACGTGACGTCAAATTTGCCCCGGGTAGCCATTACTGACGTTACTATGGCAGCAGTACCATTTTGTACAGCACACCCTCATGTGTTTGATTCATGGTATAATATGTATCATGAATTGTTCTATTTAAATGAAAAGTTTGAAGTTATTTGAACATAGGATAAACATTATAGAGCACTTTTCCTGGAACTTTTGAAACTCCCCTCGTATATGTGCCCAGCAAAGTTCCATGCCAAATAAGATACATTTACGATTCTACAAAATGTAATTGATTCCTTCAATAAAAGCTTAAGAAAGGAACACACAGGATGCAGACCTGGAGTTGGATGCATTGACCATATTTTCATCCTAAGAATCATCATATGGCAAAGTATAGAATGGAACAGAAAAAAATCCATATCAACTGTATATATTTTGAAAAAGCCTTTGATAGTGTCCACAGGGATATTTTGCCAAAACTTGTTGAAAGAAATTAAAAATTATTTATTTTACTATTTTATGTGGCTATAAATTGGACATATAACTCACTAAATTACATACAAACTTTGAATAAATACCGACACTTATCTAGAATGTTCGTAAAGTCAATCAAAAGTCAGAAACGACGTCATCGAATAACCACCCACGTAAGAGTCAGACATAGAACGAACAATGTATATATCCGAAAATGGAAATTTCAATCAGGCGTTTATACCCAGCAATGAAAAAAAGGTAGGAGAAAATCCGACAGGGAAGGTGGCACTCAACCCAACCAGCCAATCACAGAAATCAGAACAACACAACTACCCTGAGCAGTGCCCACAGAAACCCATGCCAAAACGGCGACCAAATGAGGCACAACAACCCCGGGGCGTGACCTAGGTTAAAACACTAAGGACAGTGACCTAACGTTATGCAACCTAAAGCGGCACAACTACGACTTGACCTAGTTAAAATATGGGCAATGGTAGGACTTGACCTAGTTAAAATGAGGGCAAGGTAGGAACGGGGGGATAATATTCCATATTCCTAGCAACTTCAATGAGCAATGCCCACACATAAGCCAAAGAAACAACCAAAGATCCAAGTCCCCGCCGATAAAATGCATACTATGGACTTTGAAATTCGTGCATAGTCAAATATAAAGGGAGGTTATTGAGAATGATAATTACACTTAGTTCTGTTATAGTCGTCTGAAGTTGAATGAAAATTAAACGAGAAGATACGATCTGATGACACAAAGTCACGATCGGATGACAAAAAAGTACAAACTGATGACATAAAGGCAATAAACACAACGTTATATGATAATACAAATGGACTAAATGATGATACAAAGGCACTAAATGATGGTACAAAGGCACTAAATGATGGTACCAAGGCACGAAATGATGGTACAAAGGCACTAAATGATGGTACAAAGACACTAAATGATTATTCAAAGGCACTAAATGATAATACAAAGGCACTTAATGATGATACAAAGGCACTTAATGATTATACAAAGGCACTCAATGATAATA
The DNA here is from genome assembly GCA_963678985.1 of Spisula subtruncata. Classification (NCBI taxonomy): domain Eukaryota; kingdom Metazoa; phylum Mollusca; class Bivalvia; order Venerida; family Mactridae; genus Spisula; species Spisula subtruncata. Next base: position 50,988,069 of record OY787664.1, on the reverse strand, counting down.
CAAAGGCACTTTATGATGATTAAAAGGCACTAAATGATGAAACAAAGGCATTAAACGATGATGCATATGGTGATACAAAAACAATGATTGAAAGGAAATATAATACTGATAACAAAGAGGCAGTACATGATGATAAACAAAACATATGTGATGGCACACGAGGGCCTTAGACACGATGCAGTTTTTAGTAATATGGAATTATTTTTGCATTTGGTTTCGGAATGCTTTGTGAAACTAACGGTTGCTCTAACAGAAGTCACTGTATAGAAAATATCTCTAAGCTCCCGAAACAATGATTGCCCCAAAAATGATCGTAAGCAAAATCAGTGACGATGTAAAGAACCATAGGAAGAAACGATCCAACATTCTATCAAGTCTGGCCCACGTCACCACCTCCTCTTCTGTGTCTTCGAAGGGATCTTCAGGTATTTTCTTTTCATGGATGTTTTCTTCCGTGATTTGAGCGATTTCAATTACTGTGTTGCTCTTGCGCTTGCAGCATTTGAACTCCATGATGTGAGTGAACATCACCATCAACTTTGGAACAGGTTTTCCTAGCTCATCATTCCTCAGCAGTTTAACCAACACTATGGCTAACATTGTTATAATGGTACTTTGCACGACCAATAACATCATGTATAAAGAGAAAAGTGGAATTGTTTGTGAATTCTTGGGCATGGAACTTTCAATGATTGTCAGAAATACAGCCAATGACAGGAAGACCGTTATTGCGTAGCCGATTTTCTCACCGCTACTCCCGGGAAGGCTAAACACCATCAAATTTAAGATGGCCAACAGGATTACTGGCAGAACGACACTCACAACCGTGTATGAAGCCTTTCTTTTCAATGTCAATACGTAATTTATCTGCGGCTCATGGCTTTCGGCGTCGAAGTTAAACGATGTGGATTCCAGGGTCCAGGATGGATTCTCTTCCAGGCTTGAATTGTCTAAACGACTGGTATTACTAAACGACATCTGAAAAGAGTGACACGAATTGCATGTTTGAATTTAAATGTTTCGTAAGAGGCCCTAATAGTAATAATATATATGTGACATACGGGGAATTACCAATTACATTTGAATTTATTTAAGAACAAGTTGTTCATTACAGGATGGTATTGTAGTTGTCATCCATACAGGAGAAAGAAGTTTGATTTTTGGTCATTGTGAGTTACAAACTTCAAATTTTGTAAAACTTACTCTATGTGCATTTATCAAACAATTCCTAAAGATGTATACACTTGTTAAATGTTATAAGTACACCAACATGTAATGCATATATCTTTTTTATTATACATGATATCATGTTCATTTTTTGCATGTCTTAATGTGAGTAGCATAGCAGCAATATCCGATAAGTCGATAATTGTAATTAGCCCGCTGCGAGCAGTGACCCGTGAATTTTCAAAATATGCCAAATGCACGTGCAAAACAGATCTTTTTCGCACGAAGTCCCAAAATGTTACATACACATTGTCCATCAATACCCACACCAGGAAAACACAAAACCGGAAGAATTGCGATAACAGACTGTACAAGAGAGGTTTGTGAAACAAACTTGTCTTATGGCTGTAAATAGCCTAGTGTAGCTAAGGTCACCACGACCTTGACCTTTAACCTATCGACCTCAAAATTAATAGGAGCCTTCATCTGATTATTAGCAACCTCTCTGTAAAGTTTTACGATCTAATATCCTGTATTTCTTATGGTGTGGACCAGTAATTGTTGTGTATTCAAAGGTCATGGTGAGTTTGACCTTTGATCCAAATGACCTTGAAATTTAGTCGGTCCGTCTGTGGAGGATGAATAATCTCCACTTGAAATTTAAGAATCCTAGGTCCATCCGTTTTGGAGTTATTGTTGGAAAACCATTCGGCATGTCGACCGACCGATCGCCAAGCATGCACTGTACATAACAACACATCTATACAAGACATAAAACTTAAATACTTACAAATTTTAAGATGTTTAAACATAATACGTCATGGACGTAATATAACAGTTCTAAATGTTGTCATTTTTCAAGCTAGAAAAACTTTATAGGCACTATTTGAACGTACTGCTATGTACTGTGTTGGTGTACTTATAACATTTAATGAGTGTATAAATAAATAAATATATATAAATGTAAATATTAAAAATAAAATTTGACGAAATGAATACATTATTATTTATTAGTAAACCCAGTGCATTTCATTATTATTTATTAGTAAACCCAGTGCATTTCGCCGTTACGGCTAGTCAGGGATATAGTTACGTTATTTTTAATTTAACTATATATGTTCTAGGTACGGACGTCATTTATTTTTATATATAAAATATATAATACTCACCTCGCCAGAAGCGTAATTCCATGAACTGAACTTTATTACACACACTTGTCTATCAAACGGGAAGTATTTAACGTTGATGGAACATGATGTTTTAAAAACCTGAAATTTCAATCACATGTTATAGACCAAGAGATGACAATAAAAGTCATAAGCGTTCTTCCTGGGTTGGCTGTTTAGTTTGCACCCGTATTTTAAGAGTGATATAAAATCAACACAAATCCATAGAGCACCTCACGACTTCTGAACAAGTACAAAATCAGAAGACGGTGGCGACTATTATTACCTTATCGCTGCAGCATCAAGTACTGTTGCGGTTCGCAGTAAAATCCTCATTTAAGGTCCAATATTTATTTTCAGATTTCAATCACTTTAAACGAGCAAAATTGTTGGGATTTCCAAGTAACATTGATCAACATACACACTTCAATTCAATTCTTTATTTCCCTCTGTGAAGAGGATATTGAACACAATATGTACAAAGTAACAGAGTAATAAGTGGTTATACAATTTGGAACATGATAATAATTACAAAATGTACATGTACATGAATAGGCATTACATGCCTCAAAAGATTATTGGTCAGTTATTTGACCGTTCAATTTACATGTATTACCAACATGCCTTAGTTTACACTATAAGCAGAGTATATGTTCAGACAGTTGTTCACATACTTATAAGATGAACTAAGAAATTCGTGCTCAGTATTAACATCAAACACTGGTTCTAACGGAGCTCCTAAGAGCTTAAGCGAGAGCGAAATACTTTCAAGTGCTGTTATTTCATTTATATCGTCTAATACGTCCAATCAATTTAAACTAGCAAAATTGTAGGGAAGTCATCTTTTACATCGATGAACATACACACTTAGATGATGAGAATTACAAAAAGACGTACCTCGTGAGGATACCAACCGACCAGGCCTGTGAAGAATATTTTTACATACAAGTCGTCATAACCGAGCTGTTTGAAATCCCCAAACGAATTCTTCACCGCGATTTCAGGTGTCCATACATTACTCTGAAAACAAACCCACCAGTACTAAGTGAATTAATCAATACGATTCATTTTTATTCCAAATAGTTTAGGTTTGGTAGGGACCACTTTCATTCGTCAAAATGATGTTACACTATCAGATTAATTTCATTGGTAGTATTTACAAAGAATCTTTCAGGAAAAAAGTGTCAGCTAAGTGTTTACATAGTTTTAAAATAGTACATGCTACTACTATAGTCACTCAGAAAACATAGATAAGTCTTAAAATAGGAACTAATCTCATGCAAAGGTAGATTTTTTCAACTAAGATTTTGTGTGATTACCAGTCCTGAGCATAAGGCGAAGCATTTATGGCAAAGGTAACTAGTGGAGAACAGGGTTTTAGATTGATTCGCAAAGCAAAAAAGGATTCAACTTTGAAAACCGTATTTGTAATTTACCAATAATCAAAAGGTTAATAACTGCTCACTATGCTAGGAGGTTGTCGTTCCAAGTATGAAATATTAGGACGTGGTATATTAATCTAACACAGTTCAATTTCGTTTAAGGGGCCTGGATGGTTAACCAAATTTAATGTTAAAGGGGTCTAACCTGTGGCCAGTAAAGGGTATAGACGTTTCCAAACGCCGTAGGATCCCATACAAGCTGATCATCTGTCCATGTAGTTATCAGGTAACCTGTTGTCGTCATAGATTCATCAACTTCGTTTAGTTCGTTTACATTGTGGAGCACAAAAGTAATCGACACATCTGTTAAGCATAATTCAAAATAATAAATTAAAATTTACATTCAAATGTGTACATAAAGTTCACTTTACTAAGTCTTTAAGATTGTCTAGATCTAATATTTCTTCAGATGTTTAATATTATTATGATATCAGCATGAAACATTGGGGGAGCTTATAAGGCACACTTTTTATAAGTTCCTGATCATTTGATAAACTAGTAACAACTCGATGCATGTTGAAATAGGCACTTGTGAGTAATCTGATAAGACATTGGAACTTTTCTGAACGTGTAAGTATAAATATGTTCATGATTCGTATATAAGGGATTATGTAGAGATTCCTGTACGAATACCCGTTACATACCAGCTTCATTTGACAATTGGACCAAATTTAGGATAAGAATCTTTACAGAGTACCATGTTATCTGTGTCGACGTGTTTAAAACAAAGCATATATAAGTTTCTATTTTCTTTTAAACATTTGAGAACCTGTTACATCATTCCAAACGATTATGTAAGATAGCAAGGTTTCAACCAATGTTAGTGGTCCGAGAACGCCTTATTGGCGACGTTGGCCGATCGAAACCACATGTCATGTAATACAAAGGTTATGACATTGGAAAATTTCAGAAAAACACAGGTCTGTGGCTACATGTAAATATCAAAGTATTGAACTTATATGTTTTGGACATGAGTGCATTGAAAAAAGTCTTACATTTAAAATATATTTTCACAATGCTTGATAATATTATCTTATATCAAAACATTCGACCTTATGGATTTAAACAATCTATTTTTTCTATACTCTATTAAGTTCCAAAGTACGCAGAAGAAGTGTTGATCTATTCCAATAGGTTGTTACTTAAGGAGATAATAATGTCGTTAAAAGAATTAGTTAGACCGATGACAACTAGACTGTCATTTACTGTGGCTTAGCATGAAAATGTCGTAAGTACAAAATCAATAATTTGAGAAAACAAAACAAAAAATAGCTGAATTTTACTCTTTACTTGTGGAAAACTAGCTTTTACAACTTCATTTTGGTCAACATGACAAGTTCCGATTTTCGTGAAAAAAGGCTCGTAAGAAGCGCGGATGGTGCAGATTTCAAATATGTATCAGTCTTATAAGGTCGTAAGTAGTAGTTAAGACCTTCTCATTCTAAGCCAGTGAATTACAGATATAATGTGTTCGATATTGTTTTACAAACTTTCCAGCTTTTCAATTCAAACAATTCAACTTTTTAATTAATCTAGATAATATGTCACGCAGATCGTATAAATATAATGAGACATTACAAAGGAGAACATAATCCGCTGAGTGGCTTACTAGTATTAACTACGCGATTTTGAGTTGACTTGGCGTTTACTTGGGTAAGGTCAGTGTTTGGCACAGCACAAATAGCTCTGTCTATAGCTAGAAAACACACTATCATTTGAATGTATAGTCCCCTAAGATCATTTACCGCTTATTCATGTTAACAATTTGACTCGAATTGAACTTGATCAAGGTCAGTGTTTGGTACAGCAAAATATTGCTCGGCCTATAGCTAGGAAACGAAATTTATCATCTTCATGTAAAGTCCCTAAAGATAACGTGCCGCTCATTTGTATTAACTCTTAGACTCGGCTTAGTTTAGTTTAAACAATATTTATTCAATAACTTTTTTACAACATGTGGTAATCATATACAAGCTTTGAAGGATTGGGAAACAAGTTTGAAAAAACTTATATAAATCCCGCTCCATTTTAAAATATAAAATATTCACATACGTAGAAAAACAACGACCGGGTCGAATGACTGTCAGAAAAAGAAGGGGATGAGTTGAGGGAAAGAAATACAAGAAGACTAGGAGACGAAGTAAATAGGAGGGAGAGAAACTGTTGTAAAGATATCACACGGTAATGGAGAGGGTCTGCTGTCGATTAAGTGTCAAATCGTTTTTTAGATATTATGTAATTTGGGCTTGAATAAGGACAGTACCCCGCACAGAACAATATTGCTAGAAAACATTATATAAAATACACCATTTGAATGTAAAGTCCCTAAAGATCACTTACCCATGGTACTGGACTGGTTGGTAATTGGTCGAACGTATTTTTCATAATCCAAAGTCGTGAAAAGATGCGTCCTTAAATCTTTTACGTTAGTAACAGTTTGAGCACGTATAAACGGCAAAATAACAACAAGACAAATCCAAAATTTCATGAATTCCATGGTATTTTTTTTCCGTCGTATTTACTTAAAAATGTCGCAAACACTACTTCTAAATTTGTCGCTTGGAATATCTTCCTGTAAGGCAATGTCACAATAAGCAATGTCACTGTGCGAACGTGTTCGGCCTTTTAAATACTCTTAATTAAGTAATAAAAATCAATATCGATTGAAGGCGTTAGGTTCACAATAGAGGACTTTCGAAATCTCTTCAAAATTCCGTTACGGATAAACTAATTCAGTTGTTTTGAGCTCTCTTATGACAAGTTATTAATAGAATGCCAAATCACGATGCGGAATACAATGTATTCGTTCAATGTACGTAATTCTATATCAAGGGTACTCTGTTTTGTTAATTTTGTGTTCATTGTCTCTGGTACTTTCAACTATGAAAACTATTTACGATATTAAAAGCTCTTTGAAGAATGGCTATTAATCTAACCAATAATTTTCGATTAGTATTGATGAAAACCTGAGACGCTTTGGCACGATTGAGAACTCGCGATGGTACCAATAATGGACTGACGGTGAAATCGGACAATACATGATAATTGTTATAATAAATAATATTATACTTAACTTATTTAACTAGACCGCAGTATGGCAATCTTCCAAAATATCTTCTGCATGTTTTAACAAGGGGCTAGAGAAAGAACATTTCATGGTCCAAGAAAAAATAATATTATTATACCAAATAATTGTAAGCACTTTGCAAATGCATGACCAAGATTTTATGGGTTTTTTTAGTTTATACTCACAATTAGGGGGTTTAGATTGATACAAAACCATGGCTGAATGCATACAGTGAAATTTAAGATCAATTTACATCAGCATGACTTAAAGAAAACAGACAAAATACACACAGCAAGGTGTGGTTCTAATTTCTATGTCTAATAAGATAAATACAATGTATACGGTTTTTGTAATTTGCACAGGGCAATATGCCGATTGATAATTATAACTGTACGTAATGACTGCAAATTCCGAAGAAGTCGGTTAAGGGGTATGTTAAATATTACTGAACAAGTAAAATGATAAAAAAACGAAATGTTAAGAAAAAATATTTGTAATCTGGACGGTTAGAATATCCCATCGTTTTATAACTTATAACGTTGCTTTTATTCAAACCCTGCTGAGAATGTGGTATTGATCACCAACATGGGCCAATGACGCAATAACGGATGACAACGTCATTGCACTATAAAAATAGTAATGGTTTTCTGTCTGACGTAGTACATCATCATCAGTGATACTTAAGTACTGAAATAACGGAATTGTTCTATAGATACCGGAAATAGGGATGTCCGTTTCTTAAGCAAAGCGTTTTCGAGCGCCTTCATTCAGTTACATCCAATTAGACATAGACATGTAGAAGGCATGTACTACCTTCCATGGAAAGCGCTACGTAGCACTTTGCTTAGGAAAACGGACAATTGGACAAGTACCAAACTTGGAAACCAAACAGGACGGGACATAGAACAATAAAGTAAACTTCACTTCAGTGCAGTTATCACTTATAATTACCTCCCTTTCTGGCTAATTATGCACAAAATTCAAATACCACAGTGTGTCATTCATTACGGAGTGAGCATATAAGGCTCGCTTGAAGCATCCATTTTTTGGGATGTGGATGGCTTGTTCTATGTCTGACTCTTGCGTGTGTGGCTAGGCGCTGCCGCCGTAGCTGTGTGGCTTTGGTTTGTGCCCTACTATTTAGGATGACGTACGATTCTCTCCGATCAGTTCAAATATGTGTAGTACTAATTGCAACTTAATTACTGGCATATTGATTACATACATCAAACTAATATTCGTTAATTAAAGTGTTTATACAAAGATAATGGGTTTCAAAATCAATAACTGTTTATGTCTTTCATGTATGATGTTTCAAAGACAATTATTGATAAAAACCTTATCCGAGGACAATCGACATTGTACAAATGACCGATGAAAGGTGGACATACTGTGGGATATTTGACCTAATTAATTGTGCAATACGTCACAGTTTTAGCTGTTACTCGTTTTCTTGCTGGTAGCATTCCACAGGATTTCTTCGTGGATAGTAGCTCCAAGGTACTTTCCACTGGTGACATGTTTTGAGTAATTCGTCACTATCGGGTTTCGCTTGCTTGTTTCATATTTTGTCTTTATCTGCCAGTCTTCTTCCCACTGTTGGAGTTTCTGAAGGTCGCCTTGCAGAATGACCGAGTCTTGTTGGCTCCTGGTCCTTCTATAAAGGAGGTTGTCGTCTGCAAAGGTCATTTTGCTTGACTGAACTTTCCCTGGCATGTCATTTATATATAGGAGAAAGAGCAGTGGGTCCAGGACTGTAGAGCCCTGTAGAACTCCAGATGTGACTTGTGCTCGTGGAGAAGTGTGACCTTCAACAAGAACTTGTTGCCTTCCGTCGGATTAGGAAGCTTTTGATCCAATCTAGGAGGCTGCCTCGGATAACATAGTGGTCGAGTTGCAGTGCTAGTCCGTCGTGTGGGACCTTACCGACGGCCTTGCTGAAGTCGAGTAGGACATCGTCTATCTGTTCTCCATCTTCTATGGCAGCAAGATCTTGGATGGGGAGAACGAGCTGACTATCACAGGAGCGCTTTTTGCGGAAGCTGTGTTGTTGGTCGGTGAGTATGTCGTTCTTCTCAAGGTGTTTCATCACCTGGCTGTGGATGACATGCTCTAGGTAGGAGTTTGCAGCACACTGATGTCTGGGAGATCGGGCGGTAGTTGGCTGATATTATATGGTCGCCTTTTTTGAATACAGGGAGACCATAGCCGTCCTCCAGTCGTTTGGTACCGCGCCCCTTCGTATTGAAACTTGGAAAAAAGGTATGAGAAAATCCGATAGGGAAGGTAGCACTCAACCTAACCAGCCGAGCACAGAAATCAGAAACACCACGGCACAACTACCCTGAGCAATGCCCACACAAACCCATGCCAAAACGGCGACCAAATGAGGCACAACCACCCCAAGCGTGACCTAGTTTAAAACACTAAGGACAGTGACCTAACGTTATGCGACCTAAAGAGGCACAACTACGACTTGACCTAGTTAAAAGACAAGCTGGTGCTATCTCTGCTGCAAACCCCTACATCAATCTGGTGGGAATGTTTGTCTAGTCCTTGTGCATTGTGTGGATTTAGGTTGCGCAATAGCTTCCGAATGCCGTGTATGTCGATGTTGAAGGGCTCCATGGATGGAGATGGATCGGTGTCCATGCTTGGAGTGTGAGAGGTGTCTTCTTCAGTGAACACACTACTGTACTGGTTGTTCAGGATCATCGCTTTGGCTTCTGTGTTACTGTGCCCAATGCCCTCGTCCATAAGGAGGGGTACACCACTGCTTTCGCATCATTTTCCGTTGATGAAGGTTTAAAGCTACTTTGGATTATTGTCCCCGGAATCGATGTTGTTGCATACTGGTTGTAAGCTCTCTTACACTATATCTAGGTGTTTTTTTAGCTCCTTGAAGGCTTGAGTTGCAGTCTGAGATGGGATTTGTTTCATCCTCTTGAATGCCCTGTTTTTCGACCAGTTAGACGTTTGGAACAGTGAGCGACTGATCCAGGGCTGATTGAAGCGGCTGGATTTCTCTTTAGTAGGTACTTTTTCCTTCATAATGGATGTACAGTATGCTTAAAGGTTTCCTATAGCTGATTGATGTCAGTAGATATGTCGTTGTTCTTGATGAAACAACATGTACTTAAAAATTGATGAATTTCAGTTTTGATGACACCCGTGTCGGCTCCCCCCAGAGGAAGATAGCACGTTTAGTTGTTTTCTTTCTGATGGCTTTTGCTCCGGTTTCCACAAAGACTATGTCGTAGTCACTCACTCCTGACATGTATATTCTAGGGCAAAATCTAGTTCTGAAATATGTAACCGTTTGACTTTTTATAACGGATAACAAAATACTAGAGTAACGTCGATGGAACTAAGTGCTACTTTTATTTAGGTACCCTTTAGAATTACCTCTCGTATCAAGTAAAGATTATTTTTCGTAAGAGTTAAATTTGCCTTCTTATTTCAACGTTAATGTGTGTATCCAAATGCATTCATGAACATATAAACGCGTGTTTCACTTCAAAAGAAAAAAAATAATATTATTTTACATTATTATAATAACAGTTCAAACATGTGTTAAATGTACCGGTATTTAAACTGGACTGTTAAACTTATTAAAATTTATTAGGACCCATGATCTCACAGACTTTGCTCTGTACCAGTTGGTTATAAAGCATACTAGTAATTGCAAAATATTGGGGAAAAGCATTTTTGTAAATTTTCGGAAAAGTGGGTTGTATTGAAATGTTTTCACTATATGAGATTGATAGCTATTCAAGTATTTACTCATAGTTGGCTTATATTCATTGAACTCTGTTATTCAGACATGTAGTAGCTGTTTATGTCATTCTTTACTTTTATTTATGCTACTTATGCCTATTTTATTAAACATGTTTTACAGTTTATTTTCCGAAATTAAGGCATTATGCCCATGGTTCGTATTTACAATTACAATTACAACAGACATATATATAGATATACATATCAAATCTAAATACTCATGCAAAACATAGACACACAGACACATACATACATTCACGCACATTCCTTCTACACACGCACGCACGCACACACACACATACTCACACATACACATGTTAATAAACTGCGCATACAAACAAATTATATGCTGAATATCGAGAATATCAAGTGGTGAGAGTGAATGTTACAACCCCTTTACATTATCAGTCAAACTAAATAATCAAATCTGAGACTAAGTAGCAAGTATATTTTGTTAAACATGTGTTTATATTTTTCATGACTATTTAATGAATGCGATTTTAAATGTGTATCTGAGTGTAATACTATACGAGTACAGTTCTAACAATGATCTCATTCTTTATCTAGAAATTTCCATTGTTCCTATTAATCTTTGTTTTGCTCAACTTGTGTTTTTATTATGCATGTCGTAATTTATATGTTTGCCCATGTCATTCCTTGTATATTCCAATTTTACCAATCTATCTATATATAATACTTTGTTGGTGATAACACGTTCGTACCATTTTTATTCTCTTTTAACTTTATAGATTGTTTGTTTGTATGTTATTGGATACAAGCTTATATTAGGTTAAACATGTTAAACAAAGCGAAGTTAAATTAAGATGTATATAATATATTATCTTGTCAAACGACAAGAATAGCTCACGTCATGAACGTAAGGTTTTAGTCTTTTTCATTATTTTATCAATTAACGTGTCGTCGTGATGGCGAATGGTCAAGTGCGTGTACTCTCAGAGTGATACTGAAAGTGAACGCAAGTGGTAAAATACGGAGAAGTGGAACTTCTTTGCCTCATGCTTTGACAATTACAAGTAAATTGTGCATTACATTTATAAGTTTATATTATATGTTTATGGCTAATAAATGTGGACCACCGATGTCATAATCGAACCCACGTGGACGATCATAACTAACATCGTCCGTCGCGGGAATCGATGTCTATTCAATTCTTGACATCAAATCAGAGGAATTTATAATTTATGTCCGTAGTAAATCAAAAGCAGTCAAATATAAGCAAGTGTATGTATAGAATTTCACATTCTTTTGGTCAAAGTACAGGGTATACTATTTCCAAAGGAGAGCATAAACTAGCTTGATTATCAAGGGAGACAAGTAGAAGCACGAGACCGTTAACGCTATTAAGAGTTTCTTCCCTTCAATATAAAATGGTGTAATTATATTTTATGAGTGTCCTCTCCTGGTTTTGAACAGATTACACGACAAGGACACTGACCACTGAGCTTCGGTCGACGCTATAGGAATACACTCGGTTCTCGTGGCCAGAACTCAATCGGTACACTATTCGAAATTGGTCAGCATGGCAACGAAATATGTGATTTCGACATAATGCAATCGAATTTTTAAAGTTAAGTCATAGTTCTACATGGATAAACTATTTAAATTTAGTATATCCATATACCTTTCTTATTTTGGAGCCGTTTCGTATTGTCATTCCATAAATTTCTTATTAAAATGGTTGCTCTTTTGGTCGATCTGTAAGCTTTATCGTCGTCTTTTTGCGGTCGTTAATAAATAACTTCAGTGTTTCAATTGGTATATTGGGTTGCACTACGTCTTCTGTATGTTGCTAGCATCTGCCTACAGTCATATCTGGACGGTCACTTGTCAGTGGACCAAACTTCTTGACATGCTTCCAATCGTAAAAGCTCGGCCATTTCCGTTTGTTTCTGGTAAATACATTGGATAATCAAAGTACTGAAAGTACTGACAGGCTGGCGAACTGCTAAGGAACAATAGCTTTTCAAGTAATATAACATCAAGTGATTTTCTAAGTCGAAAGAGAGGTAAGTGCTGGACTTAACAAAAAATTAAAAATTAAAAATATAAAAAATTTGGAGCCGCCGTGATTCGATCGCTGGACCTTAGCATCAGAAAATTACTAAGCGAGTTGCTCAACCACTCGACCACGATCTCGTTGGAGAATGTTGACCTAAATAATTTAACATAATAAAATCATTGATGCGCTATATCGCGTTCGTAACGCGTAGTAATAATTATCAACGCCTTTAAACACCTTTTCTTTTAATTTCATACAATTTCCTTCCATTTCAAGAAGAAACTAATATATTACAATCGAACAGAATAAATGAAACAAGGAAAGTTGAATTTTCTTATCTTGCAAAACTGATTAATGAGGAGGAACTATTTGCATTGAGTGTATAGATTCTGTGTTGTCAGTTTCGGGAGTAAATTCATCATAGTGGATTTAATTTTTTAGGATTGTAATAGTCTGGCGCAAAATCGCCAGCCTAAAAACCGAGGTGATCAGAATGGACATGCTTCCTCAAGATGAGGCCAGTGGTTGGTGCGCTTGTCGTCCAAACTGGCGATCCAGCCGGTTCAAATACTTCTGACATGTTTCAAAGGAAAGCTTACAGGCAAATATTTACTTTGCTCGGCATTCATAATGGTTGCAGGAGGGGGTTCACTGTATGAACCAAAAAGTCACACTCTAACATAAAAACATATGTTTTATCATGTATGAGGTCATGTACGACGTTTGTACTAGAGCGGATGCCTTCTTGTCAGATGTACAAATGTACACGACATTACACGTGTTGTGTAACGGAACAAAAAACTTTCACCTTTGTAGGAGGGCGGTGTTCACTGGTAAAACATGACTGTTACAATTAATGTAGTCATACACAGTGACGGGATCATGGTGGGTTTTTAGTATAAAATACAAATGTAGATCCTGTGTATTATGTGTTACTTTTGTACCTCCCTAGCTTAATTAGCAAGCATCCCTTAATCTTAACTTAATTAGCAAGCAAATCGTGTAAAACTTCGTCACGTTATTTGCAATTGAAACTTTTGTTTAAACAAATCAGGGATACAAATATTGCGATTTTTAATCCCCTGTCCGATATTTGGTTTCATTACCAACCAGGCTAGTTTTTTTGAAAGCCACACAATTGTTGTATTTGTGGTTCTGCATCTCAAAATAGTTTTTGTTTAAGATGCTCGTATCATTTGCTCACCCGACAGACATTACTATCAAAAAGTGTATGTATTAATGGTGGGCCACACTACAAGAACACGGCGACTTTCTTACGAAGGTCGTATGGTTATGTCGTTGTTTTCCACTTTCTCTACACGATGATACCCGTATACTCAAATGCATGTCAGGTCAGTTAAAATACAATAACACATTGGACAGAGAAGGCAGTGTCAAATGCTTGCTCAGCATTACACTAGACCTAGTAGTTCATTTTAGTTAATGACACAATCATTCAATAACTACATTTTGCGATACATAGCCCCAAGCTGCCTATTTGTGGCCCAAGTTCCGACATTTCAGTGTCAAACAAGCTTCCTTCCGTTCAAGATGCTGCAGCTCGTGCGACCTCTAGCTACTCGTGATTGTCAAAACAATTTATAAAATAGTTGGAACAGCGAGATGACAACTTTGCGAAGCTTCTTGTATGATCATATCACGATTCATTACTATGACAAATGAGTTCTTAACGTTTTGGAGTTATCAAGCTTGTTGAAGCAACTCATGAACAACATTATTTGTAAAGTGGTTTTGACAAGTGTATAATGCCTTTGGTGCCTCATGATGCCTGCCTGCCTAATGTATGCACGTTTCCATGTCGGGACGCTCATTATCGTGTCGTACCTTTACCTTTTCTTAGTACTAGTATCTTAATTAAAATACTAGTAGTTTGCATGTACCTTTACAAACATCCGTACGTGCAAAGCGTAGTCACTAGCCATAGATTTGCAGCCATTAAAAGGGTTAACTCGATATGTTCCGCCAATGACAGACAGTTTAGGCAGCATAGTTACATTTGTAATTTATATGAGAGGTGTGTGTAAGTTCAAGAATCACAAGAGTAGATCATTCCTTGAAGTGGTGGATGACAAGTGACCGTGGCCAGTATGTCATTGTAGATGCAGTGACATACGATCTGTTGTGGTTACTTTTATAACACTGCGGAGTTGAAGCCTTTTACATGTAGGTCAAAGGTTGAAATCCAAGTAGAGAACTATTATACTGTACTGGCAGTAGCTGTTAGGTGATCTGCCAGCATAATTATACAGCATCCTCATCAATCAGTCGAAAATATGTTGGTTGAACGACAATGCATATACAGTTGAATAACCGTGACCTTTATGACTGTATACAATGTACTCATTTATGTACCTGCCTGCACAAGGACCAATGAAGTATGGTACAACCTCTCTGGACCAACACTCTTCTTCTTCCACGTAATTTGCAGGGCCCACTCTGGGGCATTATCGCAAATGTTAGAGACAGAGGCGAGATAAAAGGAATCCAGGTGCGATACCCTAGCTCGTTCCAAATAAATTCCTTGGTTCTTTAATGTTCCCGGTGTAAAGCACCGATACACGCGAGACTACCCCTGGGTTACAAACCAGGATCATCTCCACTCAGCTGTGGTATAGGGGTGTTTAGCTGTGTAGTGATACACTGTATAGTAAATAGTTCCTCCTGGATCAGACGTGTCATCTTGTTTGTAAGAGGTTATTGCTCTATGGAGGGCTGCTCTTGAGAGGTTGCTCTATGGAGGGCTGCTCTTGAGAGGTTGCTCTATGGAGGCTGTTCTTAAGAGGTTGCTCTATTGAGGGCTGCTCTTGAGAGGTTGCACAGTAAATGAGATTAGAAAGCAGATTTCTGATAAGTCCGATTAGCTGTGGCCTTAGTCACCAACATTGCAAGACTGAAACTCAGACTTAGACTTGAATTTGACAACATTAATAATCACTGTCATTTCTTTGAAATTAGATTATTTGATGTTTCTCACTGAACATGTATATCCATGTATATCAAAATCGGTACATTTATAACAACATGGTGCGAAATAAACATTTGGCAATGTTAAGTCTAAGTCTGAATTTTAGACGTTTGTGAAATAGGCCCCTGATCCTTTATCAAAGGGATATAAGTAACACCATAAGAAGTGAACACAATTTTATCATAAAAATAAGTTTTATTTATCAGTAACATTTGATCTTTGGATTACATACAATATGTTAATGATTAAATGAGATATGGCAACCAACAATATGAGAAATAAATAAACGATAATGTAAATGTCGTGATGTTGTCAATGTGTAAATGATGTTGACAGAAAATGATCATCTTGACAGAAAATGATCATCTTGTTAATCTGTAAATGATGATGATGAAAGGAAATTATGATTTTTGTAAAAATTAGTGTACAAAAAAGTTTAAATAAAATGATTATCATCATGAATTCATTGCAATAGGGATGGTCTAAAACTTAAATGTTTTTCATATAATGAAATGATAAAATTATGACTTTTGAGATTATAAATTATTATCTAATCAAAATTGTAATGAGGGGAAAGTGTTTTTATTTATTGCAATGAGTCATTGGACTCATAAGGAGACATGTACTAAATGCAAATAAATAATGCTTGAGTGATATGAATAGATCGTTGATGAGAGCTGCTTTCTATTTTGGTGGTGGAACACTATTGTCTCAGTAAAAATAAAGCCATTATCAGTAGAACAACTTAAAACTGTAAAAATTATCATTTTAAAAGCAAAATAAAAATTCAAAATATAATTAAATTCATCATTATTAAAGCTTATAAAATAAATCATTGATATGCTCAAATCAGCTTTCGATGATTATAGAAGTAAATCAATATTATTAAAATATACTGCATTTTCAAACAAATACTCATATTTCCATATATTAAAATTCAACTTTATGGTTTAAAATCATTAAAACTCTATTGCTATGGTTACCAAATGGAATGGTTTATGACAAATCACGGAATGTACGAAACTACAGAATGTTGAAGGTAATGATGCATAATGATTACAGGTAACTGTATCATTGATAATGACTAAAAGAAAGAAAAAATTGTAAAGGAAAAAATATATTTTCAAAAAAATGTTTTTCTTTTTTTTAATTATCTTTTATACCGGTACCTGTGATGATATGTATATGAATGAAATGAACACGGATGAGACAAAAAGATGCATGATACTATGGAAGTACATGTACATGTATATAATTATATGACACATTTACATAAAGTACTTATGTACATTACAAACTGGTGGAAATTATAATACTTTAATTCTATAATTTTATTGCTACCAGTGACAAATGCCACTTGATTCTCTTCAATTTATACTGAGCAAAAGCTTGTAACACAATATATTCATAATTGGCCAGAAAACTACTTTCATTGACACAATAGCAAAGATCGGAGAATCCCACTGGACCCTTTTTGTGTCAGCGATATACTCCCGATTGAAATATGAGCTTCGGGAGGCATCCAAAAAAGCGATTTCACAAATTTTCTAATGACTTCCTTGAAGCTTCCCCTAAATGACCAGGACCCTTAATCTGATTTCTTCCGATGCTCAATTATTTAATTGGGAGTATATGGCCGAGGCATAAATGTTCAGTGGGAGCTAAGCTTAACTAAACAAACATACACTAAAGGAGATAACACATTCACCAAGTTCTAATAGCACTTCACACGACAACATGTCCAAACTATTTCACATATAAATCTACAACCAATCTACAACACTTAAAACATAAAATGTTAAAACAAATATTTCAATCAAATATGTCCGATATCATCAGCTTAGTTTATTTGCTCTCAGGGACCCGAATTTGTTTTTAAAAATCCAGATTTCATATTAATCAAGTTGATCAACAAATTGAGGTAAGTTTATTCTTTCATCATGTATGTATATTACATCAATGTATAATACAATATTACACTATATACAAATTTGATAAAAAATCGTTGGTCCCATATTGGTAAAAATTTATCATTTGGTATGTACATACATGGAACACAATAAAAATTGTATTTACATTATAAGTTTAGAGACAGGTAACGTCTTCAAAATGGTGGTGAAAAACAACTTAATGATTAAGTACAACTTGAACTATATAATCATTTAATCCATCGCTGGATCAATTATACAAATGATATATGAACTAAATACAACTAATACAAACAAAGTTTACAAAATTTTCATTTTGCTTTCACAGGCTTACTGTTAAAGTAAAAAAATTTAAAACTACAATCTTCAATAAAAATAAAGGAATAAAAATTCCAAACTCCCAGTATTACATGTGTTTTAAATCGTTTCTATTATGTAATGGGTTAAACATATCTTTTAGGAATAAAATGCACCAAATGCAAGCATATCGAAGAAAATACAGGTTTTCAAAAAGAATCCCAACTCTTCTGTTTAAATACTTAATTCCAGCAAAAACACAAAGCCTGTTGTTCATGCACTCATCATTTGTGCACAACTACACAATTAATTCGGTTCCTTTGGCACAATGAAGCTTGTATCTTTCTAAAGGAAGATACAAAGCACCTTGGACCAAGTTGGTAATGCCAAAGGGACACTTTATGCTGACTGCCATATGTGTAGATTGTTTCTAATAAGTTCTCAGCTCAGATTCATACTCTCTCATGTATATTCAGTTTGGTAGACGAAATGAGTGGCATATACATATTTCCTGGAGAAAGATTCTAAATAAGAGACTATAAGAGAATTTATCCGTATCTCGTCATACTTAAAGGATAAGCCTCATTTCATAATCTAGAGTCTAGTCTCTACAATTATAAGTCATTCATTCACTAACTATTACTTATTGAGAATTGTGTTCAGAAATTAGATTGTATATCAGATCTACCAAACTGAATATTCGAAAACGAAATAGAGAGAGATGGAAGCTGAGAGACTTGCATGCACTTTAATTGGAGACCCAGTTTCAAGCTCCTTCAATCAAATTGATTGAACAGAAATGCACATGGGTTCTACAAAATGGCAGAAATAGTTAATTATTGACAATGTGCAGGCTAAATTATGCTTAAAATTAATGTTTCCATATGAACTGCATATAACAGTACTTATACTGTTACAGAAGGTCATGTACAATACAGTAGAACTTTGACACCATGAACAATTACTTGGTCCTGGCAGAATGCATGTACATACTTCAGTATTCATTTTAAAAAAAAAAGCTGCCTGAAAACTATTTGACCTGTCCAAAGGCAGTTTGATGCACCAAAGTTCTACTGTATATATTATCTACTTTGTCATATAAATGTACAAGAAAATATCAGAGACACTAAAATCTTAACAAAACAAAACAAAAAATGTCTCTAACAAATTATTATTATACAAACAAAAACATAAATGTCCATACACAGGTGTACGGAAAGCTGCCATAAAAACAAGAAAGTAGACAAACAAAGCAGGGAGGAGTGTTTCCCATGTTACAGAAAGTACAGCCAGTGGCCCAGTCCAGGTGATAATGTCAACTAAGTGCAAAAAAACCTAATGAAACTAAGTAACCTTTAAGAACAAGAAGTGTGTTCAGAAAAAACAGACTAGTATAATTACAATGTTCTACAGTAATGTTAGGTGTTTGAGTTAGGCAATCATAAATGAATATGTCGATTATCATCCAAATGTGCAATTTCAGCAAAGATGATAATCCAGAGATTCTTTTATTCAGGGCAGGTATTCACAAAGCATCTGACGGGAAAGATCTTAAATATTTTGACTCAAGTTAAAAATTGAGTTACACATAGTTCTCAAAACCTGAAAATAACTAATGTTTTCTTTGAGATAATTGTAGCTCTTTATGCATAATGCTTCTAAACAATAATTGATTATCTTGTCTTTTCTGTTTAGCTGATACACTGAAAGAAATTTTAAGATTTTAATAAAATTCTAAGTTTTCACTTATGTAATAAGATGCATCGTGGAAACCAGCCCTGGCCTTTCAGTAAATCTAATTTGAAGGTGAGGACTATCAAACTTGAGAAAATCTCCAGTTATCTTCAAGTTCTGAGGTTTTACCAGGTTTTGATTTCGGAGGTTTCACGTTATTTGGAGGTTTCACATTATTTGCATTAGCATCAATTATAGTTCCATTTATAAGACCAAACTTGGATTTCGAAGCTTTTGAAATGTTCATAGAATAGTCTAATGATGTCATGTCAAGATCGGCCGCATTCGAAAAATCGTCTTCGAAATTGTCTTCGAATATCGGATCAAACTGAATATAGGTGGACGAACGATTTGGATTGTTTTTGCTAGATTTCTTAGAATCAGTTGGGATATCAACAGTAGCAACAACCTGAATAGGATCAACGTCTTGTTTGGTACATTTTCTGATCCTTCCGTTACTCTGCTGGTTAGGCTGCTGAGATGTTCGACCTGGCCCCATAGCATTAGGGGACGGTTTAGAATTTCTAAGTTGAACATTAGGGGTTGACTTAGACTCTCTCATGACCACCTTTGGATTAACGTCTTTGACTTGATCTACATCAGTTATACCCATTCTTCTGACGTCTCTACCCGACATTAACTTCTTATCATCCATAGCTAAGGCATCTAACTTAGTATTGAGAGCAGACGGCACCATATCATTAACAGCCACACGATAAGAAGAGTTCCGATTTGCCAAGTCAGCTGGTACCAAAGGGTTATTGTTTCTGACAGCGATTCTGTACGAATCTGCCCGACTCATCACATCATCGTCAGCAGTTTGATTAAATGCTCGATTCGGGCTCATATCCATAGCAAGACGCAATGGACCACTCTGGCGCGAGGGAGGTAAATTAGGAAAACTTTTACTCTGGTGCATAGCATTACGATATGAACTAGTCCGAGAATTCACTGCCACACGATAAGAATCTGACCTTGACCCTGAATCTTGACCTCTATTTGATGATGGAGAGGTAGCCGAATATCCGGATTGTTTCTTCATGTTAGGATTGTTTGAAGTAGAAGAATTGTTTGAACCTGAGCCGTAACTTGAGTTAGATACTAACACTGAATTGAAACCGACTGGACACGATTTTGAGGAAGACATTGAACTTGATTGTGAATGATTATTGCTTTGGTTGGACATGTTTCTAGCACTTGGTGTGTCATTTAATGGTACATGCCTGATATGAGCGTTCGTATGAGACATATCACTAGGTAACGACCGTCTATTGCTGGCTTTATAATTACGATATGATGGTTCTTTCCGCTCATCGGCGCGACTTCGTCGACCAGTTTGGCGATCTCTTTGACCTTGATTAGAATTATGGGATACAGGAGTTGAGGAATTTCTTGATGATGCTGGTGTTGTGTTTGATCCAGATGAAGAGTTTAATGACATAGGTGTTACACACGTTAAATCACTTTGATTGGAATCCATCGATCGTCTACCCGGAGTGTATTTAGAGGAAGAAGATGACAACGGAGTCCTGTAACCTGCGTGTGAATGATTACTATGTGAACTGACACCGTTATGATGAGAACGACTATTGTTTGCGGAGTTCACAGTCCGGCCATTAATACCGGAACCCGGCGTTACACTATCATTGTATTCTCTCAAACTTGATTGACTGCCACTTGAAAGACTACCACTGGAATATTTTCTACTGACAGGTACACTAATTCTATAAGTGTCATTTTCTAACTCATTTGTGGGAGTTTTGCGTAATTCCAGCAGAGAATCCATGGAGCCAGAAGGTGTATAACTGATGGGAAAATCCATGTTTGATAAATTCGGTGAGCTACAAGGGCTCGACATTGACATGTACGTTGATTCATTAATTCCTTCCGAGGACGCCAGAGAATTCAAACTTCCAGCGTTTTTCAAATGAGTTTGCATATCCATATAGACAGAATTACTTGAACTTTGGGAGGTTACAGAATTTTGACGACTTGGATCCTTAGGTGCCATGACTGGACTTACTGCGTACAACACGGGAGATCGTCGGTTCAAATTTTGATCCGAGAATGGCGTAGACTGTGCTGAAGGTTTCAGACCGTTAGAATAACCCTGTGGTCTAGAACCAGTCTCTGCTGGTGATTGTTTTGACCCTTGACCTGAACGATCGCCTGACCTTGACCTAGGTGTCACAGTTATCACTGGTTGATATTTAAGAGGAATTCCAGGCTGAACACCGTTCTGTTGGATGTTGTTCTTTGATTGATTGTTTCGATCTATTGGAATAGCAAGATTATAACTTTGTTCATCAGATGGGGGAGACTGGAATGAGCTCATGTGCGGCATTCCAAAAGGTCCGTTACTTTCACTACATGAAGAGTTTGTAGGAGAAGGTAAGGGCATCTGAACTGAATTCAAAGCACCTTCTTTGAATAAATTTACAACAGGGGCAAAGTTTAATGTTTTCTGAGGTCTACTACCAGTCGTTACATCAAATTGTTTCTCAGGTGTTTTCAGAATTCCACAAGGGGGTGTGGTTTTATGTGACCTTGGCCAAGACTGGTACCCAGCTTGACCTTTTCTTCCAGACTGATCAGAGGAACCAGTATCAAACTCAGTTTGCGTGCACTCTAAAGTTGATATGGAATGTTTCAATATGTTGAAACTATTCTCACTGTTTGTTGAATCGTAAGCACTTCCTGGTTGATATGAAATATACGAGAAACTTGACGAGGTGTCACTGATTCCTGATAAACCTAAACCACTCGAAGATTGACTTAATCCCTTCAACTGAGATTTCTCAGATTTTGTTTCCGGCGAACTTTCGTCGTCACTTGTAGATAAAGCAACTAGAGAAGGGAATCCCGTTGAGGATAAAGTCGTTTTATCAAGCACACGATTAAACACAGCCTCGGCGTCGGATGACGATACTGAGGAATCCTGGGAAGGGAAGGAATGTAACTCCGGCGGTTTATTGGTCGGAGTTAGTTCCCCTTCCTGGTAAGATTTTGCTGATGAAGTTCTTTGAGGTGGAGCAGGTGGTGTCACTTTACTAACAACTTTCAGAATGCCAGTATTTCCTTTCCGTAATCCCGCGAATTTGTCACTCTTAGAAGCTAAAGGACGATGAATAACACTATCAGCACTACAAACACTTATACTATCCTTAGTCGGAGAATAATCTACGTTTTCATCATCGTCATCGTCGACTAATGTATTTGTGCTCTTTTTTAATCCACTATCGTTATGGAATGATGTATAAAATCCTTCCTGATCAACAGAATACACAGAGGATTCCTCGTCACCTATTGGTTTAGGTGTTCCATCAGCTAGCATAAGATCTAGAGCTAGAATGTTTTGTCTGGTTAGACGTGATAATGTCGAGCATTTCTCACTTCCCCCGTCCTCTCGTTTTGCTGCTCGTATCGCAAGGCTCTGTATCCAGGCTTCTGTGTCAAGTTGCGTAAAGTCTGATTTTGGATTACCGACCGATATAGAATCACCGGTTACTGTGCTCTGACTGTCCGCAGCGTACCCAGCCGTACTTGTACCATCTGTTACGCAACTGAAAATACATAAGAACAACTCATTATGGTCACTGTCACTTATTTACTAGGAAAACATTGCAATGTCACTAAGTCACTGCCACTGATCTAAAACATCACAATGTAGTCTCTGTCCCTTATAAATAATAAATGTAAATGTGTACAAAAACTACCAAGTTTTTGCAACATTTCTTACCAGATGCCCAATAAATAATCACTTTAATTCATTAATGTGTTAATGCAGTTGGCACACACATACTCACGCTTATAGCAAAACCAACCTACTAGCACTTCACAATTTTACTCCTATCCTAAATATAAAGCTACTTACGCCTCTTACAATGCACGATTTTATGGAGTGTCCTTTAGAAGTTACTAAATATAACTATTTACTTACAAGTTACATGTCGTTCAATGCACAATTTATCCCCTCAAGAGCCACAAAAATACACTTTTTAACTTCACATTACAAAATGTCCTTCATTTTTAGTTTACTTAATAAATATAATATCCTGCACTTTTTATGCATTCAACCCTATTGCTTTCATCAAAATCTTCACATTGAAAACTTATTTACACAGTTAAACAGGTTACATTAATTGTAATTTTTTAACTCTATCCTTATCTTTCGAACCAATGAATTCATCAATATGTCAATTTATTTCAAACAGACAATATCTCCAGTTTTTATCAAAGATATAGATCTGTAACTAGAGTTATAGCTTGGCCACATTGACACAAGCCTGACCTATTGCTTACCATAATTTAACAGTTTACAACACCGATTGTATGTTTACATAATCAGGGAGTATCACGAAGACGCTCGAGATGTAATACAAACACACATTTGAAATACCGATATCGCACTATTTGCTTGCGGAAATTGATATATTCAAAGCAAGAACCTTGTAATATATTCTTGCATAAAGGTAAGGCTCAGGTCGAAATAGCCAAGCAATATTATAAGGCCAGCAAACGTCACTAGCTGGGATACATTGTATATAATATGTAATATAATACAAAGTTTTATTACGTTATTAAAGGGGCATTGTCACTCGTTAATAATTGTGTTAACTTTGATGTATAAATCACCTGGGGGCATACAGATGCATCATTTTGATCATTAAGGACATATGATATATATCTATGTGTCTGATACCCATCTACTCAAGCATGCTTGTCTAATTGTGAATAAAACCTTAACATTCCGGTGTTTAGACTTGAACTTAACTAATTATAAATAATCAACCTATTATTTTTTGTAATATATTCAGTTGCAATAATATTTTTAATGTGCATTTATCATGTGCTGCAAAGGTATCAATTGATTGTACGAAACCCCATATTTTGTTTGTTTGTCTGCAGAAAATTAATGCAAACAATCAATTTATCATGCAAAACACAGTTATTATTGTTTGTATGTGCTGTTCTTTTTTTGCTAAAAATACTTTTTACTAAATTTTAGTAGCAGAATTACGTCCAAAAACAGCTTAACAGGACTGGTGCTATGTAATGATAAGTGATTAACATCTAAAAATGATCTATTTAATAACTATTATAGCCCTATCATAAAGACTTTTATTTTATCATCAATCAAATCAATGGCTTTAAAAGTAATACAGGAACAAAAGGGGTTCCAGGAGGAACAGGAAATCGCCATAACATATGGTCATTTGAAGACCAGAAACAGGACATCTAGCAATATATTTTTATAGACCATCATGCTGACAACAGATGTACCCTGATATAATATAGATTTATATCTTTATTATACAGTCTATAATATATTGGTGACAAACAGACTACCTGCATAGAGGCTGTATTATACAATTAACACATAATTGTACCTAACAACAATTAACACATTATTGTACCTATAATTATTATATAGCATTGTTATATTTTAAGTGTTCTGTTCTCTTCTATATTTTAAGTGACAATAGCAGAGTATAGAACTAATGCTATTATCAAAGACCTAAATTACACAGATTGGACACTCCACTGAACATTTAGAGAAAACGCAAAATAACATGCAGCAGATTCAGTTATTGTGCTTAAAACTTTTTTTAGTCATCCAATTTTAATGGGCAATGTATCATGTTGAAGAGCTAAGTTTCTTTTTCTTTATGAAGTAACTCATTTTTGTCTACCTTTCATAAAATACAGACAATTAGGATTTGAATGAGGCAAATCAAGTATTTTCTGATAAACTTGAAATTTACATTAATTTGATGAAAATGAGAGTAGGTCTGGCTCTTCGGGGTCTATTAGTGTTTTATTCCTTGACCTATTTCAATTAATGAGGTATCATTTGAAAGCTGAATAATAATTCTATTGCATAGACTTATTATTGTTTTCGTAAATATATTAGAACTGGAGATATAAGGTATCAAAAATGGACGAAATTGCGCGAGATTTCAGAGACCTGCCACGAGATATCGTGAGAGTTGGTACATGTTTCCAATCTGCGTAATTTAGGTCTTTGCTATTATAAATCCTAAACCTTCCTTTACAACAATGTTACCCTAATGGAGAAATAATCTTTCATTCAAACAAACATTGTTTATTGAGATGACAATGGAGATGACAATAGGTCATTAGCACATTTACAATTAAATCTTAAAATTAAGTAATGATATTTTTGTGATGCCAAAAACATAATTCTCAATATTATACGGTGTAGCTAGCCACAAACAATTTACTGATCATAACTGGAAGCAAATAAGTGAGATGGACCACAAGACAACTCAGCCTCCTCAGTATAGTATACATATATAGGCTCTCAGAGTTACAAAGGACAGGACCCAATATAACGGCTCATTAAGGTTGCATGCAATTGCACCAATCAAGGTGAGGATGACAGGCAAGGTGATGGGGAAATGTTCACCATCTATGACCTTGATTTGAATTTAAATTTATAGGATAATGAGTCATAGCTATGAGCGCAATAATTTTTGGTAGATGTATTACCGGTAACAATTTGATATAGATTGGCAAATGCATCTTCATCATTTTAAATGTCAGTCCAAGTTTTTATGACAGCAAAATAAGGTTGATATGAATGTATGTTTAATGTAACAGTTGAGAATTGCAAACAAATAAAAGTTGACATTAAATATATCTTAAATTTCATGCAAGTGTCAGATGTAGCTACAAATGAATATTTATTTACCCTTCCTCTACAAGTGAACTTTATCAAGTGAATATTTCGATGGGCATAAAAACTTTGTTTGTTTTTACTTTTTATGAATTAATACATCATTTTTCACATGACCTTTTATAGAAGTAAACTGTTTTAAAAAAAATGTAAAATTATGCACAGGTGGTCTTTATCAAGGAAGAAAACTATAGACTTATAAATTATACTGCCTTAACAAAATGGCCAAAAATTGACCTTGATTATTTTTAATACCTGAGTCATACACACAGTGGTCCAACTGGGTTACTGTGAATGATTATTCATGGGACTCTGTCCAAATTTAGGATTGGTATAATAAAACATTATATATACACTGATCATTAATAGTATCTGATTAATTAGTCATTGAGTTATAATTTATTTTAAATATCTAAAATCAAAGTAGTCACACATCATGATTTTTTTTAAATTAGAGGACTAATTTGTTGTAAAATTGATTGAGAATATTGATGTAAATAATGTAGTAAGTTGTTCAGAGATGAGCAGTTTTGTACACTATTTGAATGATTGTACAAGATGCAATATTTTGTATCTTTGTTAAGAAAAGTTAACTATATTCAATACTTTAAGTTTTGATGTTCAAATGTTATGATCGAGTGGTTACGATGACAATCTGAAAGATGAGTCTCATTTTCTTTAAATTTAAAGACTTAATTATTTAAATCCATCTTCGGGTGCAATGATGCATCCTAATTGCAAATTGTCAAATGTAACATAATTACATGATTATGAAGAAATTTAAGTGAAAATATTGCATCATATGATCATAATAAAGGTATTATGAAACTATGAATACTGAATTGCATACTGGTTCAAAAGTGAGGAAAATACTTGTCACACTTTACTTATTTCAGACAAAACTTAAGAACTTAAGCATATTGTCTTCAAAATCCTTGTAAAAATCCAGAACTTTCTCTATTTGTCATGCATTCAAGAGGCAATGAAAAAACTTAACTGATCTTATCCAGCAGTTTCCCCTGAAGATGTTCACTAAATATGCTTTCTGATTGGTGTATAATCGTTTTTTGGACCAAAAGTATATACAAGATTTTTGAAAGAACAGCGAGCGATGACATTATATAATTGTAGTAGAGACTGAAATCACTGCATTCCATGACTCTGAAAGCCCTATGTGGGTTGATCTAAACAAAATGCCTAAGTCCTTAATTATATCATGCACTTCAATTTACCATAAAACGCCCCCCCCCCACCCCTCCAAAAAAAACCTGTTTCAATTTCTAGGTGAGTGATTATTTTAAGATGATGTTTGAATTAAGGAGATTTCATTACCAATTTGATGAAATACTTAACAAAAGATACACAAATAACATCCATCATCTTGCAAGAGATGTCTATCTGATTTCATACTCATAATGAACATTACTGTCATACATGCATGTTACTTATAGTGATAAATATATTCTTAGCTGCTCGATCCTTATCTAAATGACACACTTAGACTATATATAGTTGATTTAAAGTTTATAAGATGTTATATTTTAGTGGACCACTTTACAGGGACCACTTCAACAACTTATGTGAGTTATGCAACCTATGGTAGATATTTAGAATGAGCACATCAAGTTTCAAGATTTTTTAACATTGATTCATTAAAATATATGGGCATATAGGATGAGTCAAAACAATACATGAATGTATGAATATCATAACTTCTTTCATTGGGTTAAAATTAGTATACTTTTTAAGTGACATAATGGTACACATGCACTCACTTGAACAGTGTTAGTTTACATTTGCAAGATTTATAAATCCAGAAATGTTCTTAAACTTCTCTTAAATATCATCTGACCCTGAGTATCCAAGGTTGCAGAAGCCTAACCTGCCCAACTCTCAGGAATTAAACCTAGGTATGCAAGGCTGGCAGTCAATTGCTTTGAGACTGGCTGAGACCTCAGCACTTGGAAATAAAAGTATTGAATAAAATTATATAGAAGAGAAGTTAAAATTTGGAAGAAATAATTTACCTTCTTTAATTTATACGGTAATCAATCCAAGAATATAATTAATATTACACAGTACAACATGTTCCATTAAGATAACATCCACACTTTACTAAAAGCTTATTTACCACAATGAGATTTATAATAGCCAAATATTTTTATAAAAACTTAATCCGAACCAAATTAAGGAGTGAAAGTAAATTACCTGATAAGTAAATTTAGAAATGGCTAAATCCTCTTTAACTGCAAATCCTATTATGCCATTTACTGATCCATAAGCATTTGAATTTTTCCATTTATGGACAATAAACTATTTATTATGACCTCTGATCCAACAGAAATGATATTTTGGCAAATCAATGACGAATGATTGGGCCATGTGTTTATTAGCTATAGTACTGCAATAAAATAATGATTAGGCCGAAACAAATTGATCATGCGTTCGTCGGGAGCGCCCGCTCCTGATTTTTCCAAAATGAAAAATAAATATTTAAATTTAAATTATTGCGCCCGCACCTGAGAAAACCACGCGCATGTGATTTTTTTCCTACATTTTTTTTTATTATTTTGCCGCTAGCATCAATATTTACAAATTACGAAAAATAAAGCCAACTTGTTTATAATTTTTCACTGTTACTACAGAATATGTTCTGGGAAAGCGCGCTCTGCTGAGGATGTTAGTTACTCGATTAATTTTAGCAGTAAATTGTTGCACACAAAAATCGTGTAACTTTTTACGATGCGAGCGTCTGGTGAAATGATTCCTGATTCTGTCCTTTACAAAAAACACGCATAAGTGTATACACGTAGTAAAATGGGAAGAATTGCGATTGCGGAATGAACCAACGAGCGTATCTAGATATGTTTGTATTCATTATTATTACTAGTATTCCGTACTACCGACGAAATCATGAATTGTCACCCATTTTCGCGACAATGACGTCTCGTTCGTACATGGTCCGTGGTATGTGATATTAACAGTTTTATGCGTCCCGGACATGCAACGCACCTGTTAATAAGTTTCTATACTGTATCCTACATAATTTCATTAGGGATTTTAAATACTGGACATAGAGAAACCTTCAGAAGGTCCTACTTTCATCAAAGAGTTCAAAATATTTGATAAAACATAGTTTGCTCTAATTATTGCACCAAATGCTGTACTTTTCAGTCACTTGCTAAAACTCCAGCTAGATCTATTACAACTGGATAAATCACAGCTTATGTAAGATTACATGCTGCAGTTCTCAACAACCGTCATAACATTTTACCAAGGTGGTCGAGTGGTATTTAAAGATGCTTTACTCCTGATCGAGAGGTCGCGGGTTTGATTCTCGGCCGTGACACTTGGTCATTTTTAGAAACGCTTTTTAGTGTTTCCCAACCAGCTAGAGATGATCCTGGTTGGAAACCCAGAGGTAGTCTTGTCTGTATCGGTGCTTTACACCGGGCACGTTAAAGAACCAAGGAAATTATTCGAAACAAGCTATTATAATTTGCGATAATGCCCCAGAGTGGGCCCTGCAAATTACATGGAAGAAAGAAAGGACCTTGTTTATCCCTAAGGGAAGTGTCCTTAATGTGGGGCTAGATCCTATGACGGTAACCTTGCATAGCATTATGCATCACAGTGCTAAATAAACAGCCGTCTGAGCATGATGTATCACTACAAGAACAAAACTGTACATGGTGATCATTGACTAGCTTGATGCTTAGTTGATTTGAATCTTTAACCACTAGTCACTCAGTGCATTTGTGTTCATTATAATTTATATGTATGTGACAATGTCTGCTCACAATTACCTTGAATACATGTATTGTGGTAAAATAATTTGATAAATCCTACACAACATAACAAGAAATGTATAACAGTCATTAATTTGGCCTAATTTCTTTTTAAAGCTATTGTAATAGACACTATTTCCTAAAAATTGGTGCATCAGAAATGAATAGGGAACTTTTGCTCCTTCACGCGCTTTCAAAAATGTCATTTTCAAAAATAAATTTATAAAATTTTATTTCGCTCCTTCGCTCGCTCTCAATTACGGGTTTTTCAAAAATAAATATTTAAATTTATATTTCGCTCGCTCGCCCCTAATTTTTCCCCAAAAAATCCGTAGAACCAAAAATTAATTTGGTGTGGCCTTACATGTAATTTCCAGGATTACGTTTTTATTAGCTACTGCAATAAAATAATTATTACTTTAATATCAGGAACATGTTTAAAATAGCTACTGCAATAAAATAATTATTATTTATCAGGAACATGACTGTATAATTTATTAGCTACTGCCATAAAATAATTATTATTTATCAAATTGTAATAAAATAATTATTATTTATTAGGATCAATCATGTTCATTGATTTTGTAGATTATAATTATGATAATCCCAACCCATTAATCCATCCCATCCATTTTTCTATTTCCATACTATTTTTAATCCACGAAATTACGGTGCTTAAAGTAAGATGACCCAAAAATGCATTTAAAAAATTACAAAATTCATCAAATTTGATTCACATGAAAATTAATGATTTTAGGATACATGTATATTTTTATCATCATCATAAATATTATAATGCAGTTAATTATTACGAGTCTATCAACGGTATTTTATAATATCAGGTTTAAAATCTTTATATTTTAAACATTTTCGCTCAATTTGTTTTAATTTCAGTTACATGAATACCTGTCATCACCTGACTCTAAAACCGGTCATAAAAATAACATAAATATTTTCCCTGTTTTATCTGATGTTATAAAGGTGCTCCAGGAAATGTAGATTTACATGATAGTATTTAAATACACTACAATCTAATTTATTACAGGTACATACTACCAGCTAGTATATCAATGGCTTATTATTAGAAGGTCGTAACTACCAAATCGATATTTTGAGAAAACACGGAAAAACTGTCTGACATTTACTCTTTACTTATTGTACAACAAACTTTTACAACTTTATTTTGGTCAACATGACAAGTTCAGATTTTTATGACAATGGCTCATAAGAAGCGCCTTGTGATGCTTATTCTAAATATGTATGAATCTTAAAAGGTTGTAAGTGGCACTTACGACCTTCTAATTCTTAGCCATCAATATATTCAAGCTCTGAAGCTCTATCAATAAATGTTGCAAGTCATTTAATTAGCATTGATGGATGTTTTATGGAATATTGCAAAACTTTAAATAAAGTGCTTTTATTTTCAAACACACTGTATTAAATAGTTATTATCACTCAGTCATATGAAACACTTACTCAAAATAATACTTTTATCGTGTTTATAAGCTGGTACAGTGTACAGGGGTCCGTTGCATAAGCAAAGCTCTACCGAGCACTTTCATTCAGTTACCTCCCCTTCAGTTAAATATAGAAGGCACTGATAAACTCCCGTGGAAAGCGCTATGTAGTGCTTTGCTTAGACAACGGACACCTCCACAGGGTAGTAACAGGTAAGCATGTCAGGCCTATAAATTTTACAGTCTCAGACACTATAAGGCAAGTTTTACAGCGAAACACTTGTGTGCGAAAATTACCAAAAATTTCATGTTTTTTTAAAAGAAAAATAACACCTCAAAAATACATATACAAAATTGTAAAAATGTACTAAACTAACTATTATTATAATACCAGTGACACGAAAACACGACACTTATCAGCATATTATGATTATTCAAGAATAGTATTCGACAATTACGTTAAGTAATCAAGCAACTGTAGTTGAACTTTATATTAATTTAGCTACTTTTGTGGAAAACCACACGCTTCACAAATTTTAACCACATTGCCACACGCAGCTGATTCAGGGCATATTACAGCTTACTTCATTCATGATTGGCAAACACTTCTAAAATAATATGTATGGTCAACCACAAAAATCCCACGTAACCTTTGAAAACAATGTAGTTTACTGTATTTCCACTTCAAAGGCCAACCTATGGGGCACTCAAGGCAAACCTGGATTATGCCTTAAATAAGGCTTAATTAATTAACATGTTCCACACAATATGTCTTGATTTTCACACAACAAGTTACATTAGATTATTTAGATTGTTTTTTACATTAATAATGCTTATGTCTTATTATTTGCCACTTAAATATGATAGGCAGAATATAATCATACTTTGAAACTTAAAATTAAAAATGTTAATAATCAAGACAACTTTTCTTTTGTGTCTTAATTTGTCTCATTTGCATGTTGTTTACCAGTGCATTTTAATTAAGGATGGACAAAATTGCATTTTTACATTTCCTGTCTTAACTTCATTCATTTTATCAGTAGAGTCAACGCCCATTTATAATTATATTCACATAAGAATGTTACACTTATTGCAGAAAACTTTATGACGAAACCCTACACTTAATTTGATAATAAGAGCATTTTATCAACTCTGTCCTAACATAAAACAGAAACATTAATTATACAGCATCTTACCTTTCAGCATAAAATAAACCACAACCTTGTATTAAATCCAAATTTGCGTAGAAATAAAATAACTCAGAAACAATCATAAGATCATAACGTCCAAAACAAACTTAAAGAAACAATCTTAGCGACAAAACCTACAACCATCCTCCTACATCAACTAGAAAGTACATTATGACAAATGTTATGTTACAATTGTCATTTAGGCCAACAATAAAATTTAATGATATTTTCGTTTTTGTATCCCTACAGGTCCTATATTTTTGCCCTTATCCAAAACATTTTTTTCATTTTTAGTTAAAAGCTTTAATGTTACATCATAACCGCTGATCTTTGATTTAATAGTGCATAAAATTAATAAAATAATTTTTAAAAATAAAATAATTTCCTAACTTTAGCCTTAGCTACACTTCTTTCGACAGCATGTCACAAGAAACAATTATTATAATTAGTTTTGGCCTTAACATACAGTAGACAAGCCTGCATCATCAATAATTGGGTGTTGACACTAATTGACTTCATATCCACCTTAATTACCAATCATTCTGACCTGTGTCATTGTTGTATTTTAAATGACCTTTTTGAGTTTTATGATAAAGAAGAAGTAGTGGTAAAGTTCAACTAAGCAGAAAGTTGGTTTACATTTTTTTACAAATACTTTTATAAAGAAATGTCATGCATGCCATTAAACAAATAATTGATGTTGATATTTCCTATGAACTGTCAACAAGTATTTATTTAACTTGCCATTCTGAATTATTCAGGCACTGACTACTTCATTCAATAAGTAATACTAATGAGGCAACTATCCCTTTCGAAAGAATAGGGGGAGGGGATACCATTGACTCGGGTATTCCCAGTTAAACCTAGATAAACATAGTTTACCTGATAGACAAGCTAATGTTTATAACCGTCAGCAATTAATTTTGAACAGACTGTATAATTATCCTTCATGTCAATTGACTCAAATTGATTCAAACCCTAGCCGCCAGCTTTAGTAATGGACTTCTTGATTCAAGCACCTTAGCTTAGCCATGCAGGGACAGGCCCGGTTTTATTACCAGACTTAGATAATACTATAAAGTCAATGGATTGCCTCCCTTGAGCACTTTTCCTACTAACAGATCTCAGAATTTAAATAAATCATGTGACTTACTCATTTTCTTCCTCCAATGTTAAAGAGTCTCTGCCGGAATCTTTACCGAGTGAATACTGAGAGTTAAACTTGTAACCTTCACTACGTAAGTCCGAGTCCAACGAATGACGATTACTGCTCGTACCACTCTGGCTCCAGTTTCCTGAAAATAATCCAAGTATCAAAATTAATATTAGTTTTTCGAAAAATCTATTTACATGAGTAAAACCAAAGACCTAATACATGTATCAATATTGAATACCACACCCCTGGGGTAACATTTCTTCTCTTTTTCTTGTTTTAATTAAGAAGTCCCATTTACAATTTTAATCCTGCTACGTTCACAAACATCACGTCTCATTTTCGGTGTAAACAAGTCCACATACCTATTGAAGCTTTAAACTTTGACAACTTCACGATTTTGAAATGGTCAAAACCATATTTTGTCACTGAAAATTTAAATGTTTCATTGAAAAGCCCCAAAAGTATTATATATTTGTCTTACTGACTAAATTTAAAACATCAAAATCTAATTTTCTGAAAGAAACAATATGCTGAAGTAGTATTTGAACTTATGTATACATACGGTGCCTTAATATATTTCAAATAACAGCATGCTTAAAGATAAAATACCCAAGTACTCGAAACAGAATCACATTGTTTTGTTTCAAAAGAATTTAGAATTTACAACTTAGTATTTGATCTATAACCGCAAAAAGATAACAATTTTTATATACAGCTTGTAAAGCAATCCAAATTTTAGTACAAGACACTTAAACTTAAAGCTTGAAACTCAAACTGACCCCAGCATGTACTGAATTAATGTCCACTATATGGTCAAATCCTATGTCCACTACAAATTATCGTAAAATCCGATGTCCAAATTACTAATTATGGTCGAATCCTATTACCACAAAATACTACAAAATACTACATCCACTTGTTATAGTCAAATTCTTAGTAATAATGTCCACTATTAATAATTATGATCGAATTTTACGTCCACTATATATGGTCAAATCCTATATCCACTATTATATTAGGTAAAATTGTATAATCTCGACCAATAACTGAACGGTAAAGAAAGTTAATATACAGGTACTCAATAACGAGCAATAATTCAAAATCTCCAGGCAGGCAATCACAGGTCAAATACTTAAATTCCACTATATAAGGTAAAATTGTATAATCCACCAACGGAACGGGTACTAACTCAATAATGAGCAATAACTCAAATTCTCTGGGCAGGCACACACTGATATCTGGTCGGACACACAGATATGGCGGTACTTCGACCCTATTAGCTATAATCAGAACAATATTTATTTACAAGTTTATCACACAGCCATATCATGTACAAATATTTGAACGAAATATCCTCAGACTAATTTGATCCCAATTCATAAAAATACCTACACTATAGGACCGACACTATACAATGCACATATCGGAATGACCTGGCATTGAACAGCGCGATCTACAATAGGACCAAACAAGATTATAGTCAGCTCTGAGTGTCACAGCCAAAACGAGCCGAAAAAACAGAGCTTTTATTTGGTGTTCATTTAATCATACAAAAGCATTATTTTTCTTACAGATAATCGTGTTATTCAGCGTTCATTCACACGATGATGATGAAAGACAAATAATTACCTCACACAATCCTTCTAAGTTTTCCAAACATTCAACTACTGTTTACGGTATTCCATACAAAGTATATAAAGTCTAAAACTTTTGTCAATATTTTGCTTCCTAAACAAACAAATAGCTTAAACACTTGACAGACTCTTTACCAATCCGTTACCTAATCTTACTCAATACAAATAGGATACTATACTTCAATTTTGCAGAGAAAA
The DNA here is from genome assembly GCA_963678985.1 of Spisula subtruncata. Classification (NCBI taxonomy): domain Eukaryota; kingdom Metazoa; phylum Mollusca; class Bivalvia; order Venerida; family Mactridae; genus Spisula; species Spisula subtruncata. Next base: position 50,952,362 of record OY787664.1, on the reverse strand, counting down.
ACAAACTCCCAGCAGCTATACTATAGTCATGGCTTATTTATCAATTTGTCATTCATGCGTGAACATCCCCCACAAAGCAAATTGAATTAAAAATTTTGTACAATCTATTTATCCAACAGTTTTCAATGAATAACAATTTGGTACATATGAAAAACATGAATATTAGCTCACATAAATGTCACAAAGATGTCCTGAACTCCCCTAGCGTACACAGAGAATAAATTTCTCAAAACATCGCGGGTTGTTTAAACAGTAACCAACACTTGACTTCACAGTATATCTCCAAACTGTCAATTTTTATCTGTATACAACTCGAAGACTTAAAACCAGGGAAATAAATTATCAAATTTTATACTCCACTTCAAACGGCAATCACAACGAAACTCTCCAAGATTCACCCAATTTTACAACCACAATGGTCAAGTTAACCGCTTATAGTAAAAATTTGTTTAGCGACCACTTCAGCCTGATTTGGTATTTCAAAGGCATTTTACAAACGATGAAAGGTCAGATTCACTTTGTACATGTATTCATGTTTACAATATGTCACACAGTAGCCTGGGATAACTCCAAACTTTATACTGTGAGAAAAATGTAGACAACCACCTGTAGAATTAATTAAATAAGACTTAGGCCAGACTTGAATAATTAATTGTTTAATAAGTGGAGATTTTGTTAATGATTGATAGATTTAAGTTGATATTAATTTATTTAATGTTGCAACAAGCTTTTTTCATCTTATGTTCTGTGATGTTTGGCCAAATATATATTATATAAGCATGGTTCTTTAAGAAACCATGACAAAACTGATTTTTAAGCTTATGTTTATCACTTCGACTCCTCACTCCTAATGTTATCCATCATCTCAAGGGTACGAACAGAGAAGTCAGTTTCCTATGCTGAGCAAGGGTTCGAGGCAAGGGTATTACTTAGGTACCATTTTCATTTCGTCTCACCAATCGTCTTTGGTAAGACGAGACCTTGGATCAAACCCAGGACCTTCTGCAATTGAAGATAATCTACCACAAGGCAATTGAGGAGACTGATTGATAGTTTTACGAAACATTAACAGATGTTAAGACTTTGGATATGAGGTTGAAACAATGATTTCAGTCAACAGCTATATACTTCATATTATTGATTTTATTAATATGTTGATGGCAAAACATCTACATGTTTCTTTAATTTTTAATGACTTACGGCAGTAAATTGTACACCTTGAAACAGAAAACTATAGCTTGGAGACATTGACCTGAGCCTGACCTTTAATAATGAATATTTTACCAAGTTCTTGCTTCGAGTATATCAATATCCGCACGCAAATCATGCAATAGCGGTATCTCAAATTTGTGTCTGTATTACATCTCAAGCATCATCCTGATACTCCCTGATTATGAAAACATACAACCGGGATAAAAATATAGACAACAATTGGCTGTTAAATTATGCTTATTAAAAGCTCAGGATCGTGTGTGTCAAAAATCCATGCTATAATAGTAATTCAGATCTTAATTAACAGAAATTTGCTGTGCACATATACAGCAGTAAGAACAGAACAGAACAGAACAGAACAGAACAGAACAGAACATATTTATTCATTGAGAATATAATTAAGTATATAGACTATAAATAATAATACTCTGACAATACACCAAAATGCATGAACCAAGTCTGATTCCTATGCTTAGCATTAACTTAAAGATTTGAGACATTGACTGTTATGCAGTTTTTGACAAATGTCCTCCACTTGTGGAGAAATAAAATGTCGGCTACACGAGCAAGAGCGAGTATCTATTCCTAGTTAACACCTGAAAACAGCTAGCAAAAATTTACAAAATGAATATTCATAAAGAAGATACTTTTGCATCTTGATTTCTGTCACAAGGTAATTTTAGAAGATCTTAGTGAGCTAGGTCTAGGACACATTTCCTTAAATATTAATTCTGACACCAGAAAAAAAGTTTACAGCCAGTTTGATAAAATATAATACCCGCTATCACTCTTCACCACTATATCAAACTTAAAACTTATTCAATTAAAATAAATATGGCATAAACGCTTCTAGTTAGTCAATCAGAAAATAAAGCTATTGCCAATATAAGGTTATCTACTTTTCGGGCAACACTATGGATGTTGGGTATGGCCTGCCAAGTACTCCTACTAAAGCGGAGTTACTCCTATTTTTGATGTTGATTTCCAATTTTCTAAGTTCACCTAACTTGGAACATTTGATTCATTTTATGATCTTCTGTCCCATATTTATAACCATTAGAATTTTTGTTTTGTTTATGCATCTAAATCCCTTTTAAATCACATTTAAGTGCATCTTGTGACATGTTTTGCTCTATCACTCATATTTTGGATTTAACTAGCTTGGTAGGTATGGTTTTGGGAGATAAGGAGTCAAAGATGCATTTTGTAACACTGTACATACCGTATTCCCCCGAATAATACCCCCCCCCCCCCTAATAGAAGCCCCTCCCTTCCTTTTGGAAGGATTTTTGTTTCTGTTTTTAGAAAAATAATGTACTTATATGATATGATAGTTATCAATATTTTGTTATTGCTTTATCAATAAAATTGACATTCATTATGATTTTTTGCCATTTTCTTAGAATTCTTTTTTTTTAAATTGAGACACTCAAATAAAAGCCCCCTTTTGCAAAATGCATGGCCTGGGGGGCATTTATTCTAGGGTATACAGTAAGTTGTTATATACGGCCTTAATTTATAAAGCATTTAATTATGATTAATAATAAACAAATTACTTTGCCTAATTTACATAGTTACTCATGAACATGGAGTTGTATTAATTAACATTAAATTAGCTGTGAGTGAACCCAACCCATTCCACACCATATTGTTTCAATCAAGTGACAGGATATGAGTATTACAGTTGAAGTTAACAACAAGATAACAACAGGATAATGTTATCTAAGGACCGGGTTAATTATGACAAGGTTTTTGTAAATTATGTTAATGAACTGAAATTGTTTTTCTTATCAGTAAATGACAAATTCAGTAAGACTCACATACACAGTGTCACTGCATGGGTGGGGTAGTAGAAGCCCTTATCTGCCCAAAATGTGTCCACCTTATCAGCGCATAATACAATATGGGTGTAACTAGAAAATTGGGGTATATAGTAAAAGTAAAAAGGGCCATAACTCTGGTAAAAATTGCCAAAGCAAAAATTCTGGGGGGGGGGGGGGGCACAAAAACTTTTCAGGCTAAAGGGGGTCCAAATCTATCAGCCCATGATGTGTCCAATATAATTAGCCCACATTGCAGGTCTGAAATTAAAAGCCTATAATGGCACCCAAAATTATCAGCTCACACTGAGCCCAAAATACATATAAGCAAACACCTTAACTGACTTGGTAGCATCTACAGATTTGATGACAATAACTCCTGCGATGATGCGATGACTTATCTAACTTAAATGGTAAAGCAAGCAGATACTGCATACCTACGCACAAATCGATACCGATCATGGTCACATTTTTATCAAATAATCATCAAGAAATAAATAAAGGGAAAATGCTTATATATCTTATTAATAAATTAACTATTTTATTAAGATTCTTCCTAAATAAATATTCAACTAGAATAATTTAAATGATCATACCTTAAACAACCATCATAATCTGGTGTAAAATATCACAAATTGAATAAGTGAAGAAATCCACACTATAATTGTATGATATCCACATGTATTAACTGTAACACCTCACACTACCACAATTATTTACGAAACACTAGAAAATATGTACAAGGCAGCTTTCACTTAATTTTAAGACCATACCTATTTTATTATCTCTTTTACATGTCAGTAAATAACAAAAAAAGTAGTTCTTTACAGGTCTCGCTTAAGACCAAGGTGATAGTGTATCATGTGTATAAACACTATTAATGTAAAGAAGCTTGATTTAAAGGTGTGTCAACTGACTCTAATTTGTCTTCAGCTATATTTATATTTGGGTGTTATATTTTGTTCTATTTAAATGGACGTAAAATAATAATAAAATAAATAGCTGCTCCAGTCATTGTAATCGTACCTGATATGGCAAATATTGTACAGAACATCCATGAGAGTTGCAATCACACTTTAATAGTTTGATGAATAAAAAGTTTCAAAACATAATATATGCTACTGCGTATATGAATAACAATCCTGGACCTTGGCCTTGTCATATACCATATAATATATGACCTTGTCTTTGTCATAAACATTATTAACATTTATTAGCATTAGTCAACTAGCTGTCCAAAAACTGTAAAGTTGACTAAATTCACATGCTTTTTTCATAAAAGCACAACCTTTCGCTAAAACCACATTTTTGGTAGGACCATTTGGTGGCAGCTGTTGTTGGCATGAATACTGCTTGACAAAATAAAGTTTGAAGCTTCCCTTTAAAATTTTAATGAACAAATACAAGGTTTTAATGTTTGTTTTCATATTGAAACTTATCATGCCATATAACGAATCAACTTAGCTAGGTGGAGATAATGCATAAAATGTACAAATTAAGCTTAACAGTGCACCTTCATTATCCTCATGTTTTGCATAATTAAACAATATGAAACATTGCCTCGGCACAATGGTAATAGTAAAATGATAATTCTCGCCCACTATATATGAATATGGATACCAGGCCATTTATATAAAGTGCATTATAATTGGACAGTGTACGCCTATATTGGTGTCAAAATTCATTACTGTATACAATTGTTTTACTTGATTAATGCATTACTAACTCATCCTCATTCAGAAAACTCATTACAGCAAAAACTGCAATGTGCAATGGTTTGTAACGTTTGTTTAATTGCTTATTAATTATAATTACAAACCTTGCCATGCAGTAAATATGACAAACCGCAACATTTGCATTATTTGTTTTAATTTTCTATGCAAGTGAAAGCACTTCTTGAAGCTTTTGCTAGTTTATATTTTGTAGTTCTACCAGTATAAGCACTGTGAGATAATTGTATGCATATATTTGGTCACATGCTTGAAGTCTGCACTGCATAGAGCCATCAGGGTTTGATCGTATATGTATTAAAAGTAGTTGTAAATTAATTTTGTGCCCGTTGAGTCCACCAATACAAACATACTTTACTGATGATTGGCCAGTAGATATTCAGTAAATACAGTTTAAAACAAATGCCATATTCAGGGAACAAGTGACTTTAGAAAAGGAGGTTTTATGACATAAACACCATGACCCTGGTGTCCATTGCCTAAGCAAGGTGTTACATAGTGCCTTCATTCAGTTGCCATCCGTTCAATTAAATATAGAACGCATGGATTACCTCCCATGGAAAGTGCTGCATTATAGTGTTTTGCTTAGGCAATGGACACCTGATCTCTAGTAAGCTAGGCATAAAACAGTGAATACTTAATCTCATGTAGATAAGTAAAGGTGTTTTGCAGGAAAGAAAGAAATTCACTCACACAAAATCAGCCCATAAATCCATTCCAGACCAAGTATAACAATATGTATTAAATAAATTTATGACAAAACTATGTATACTTTATTCTAAATTTATAAAATTTCCAGCCTATTAAACCCATTTAAAAAATAATAAAACATATTAAAAAAATTGCTCAATTATGATAATTTAAAAAAAAATTGTTTAATAATTTCAGAAATTTATGATTATTCAAACATTATTACCAGTACTTTCCATCTTAACAATGAAACTACATAAACTATGATGTTAAATTACCTTTAACAATGAAACATAAATAATTTACCTTAAATTTCAGAATGGAGCATAACACCATCATTTATTTTAATCGTAAACAACACTACTGTTGGCCTTAAACAGTAAAACATTCATGTATTCAAACTCACATCAGATAAATATATACAGAATGTATATATAGGTCAATTTGACACTGCATTATTCATAAAAACACCTTCTCAAGTTTTTTAAGATTACCCAAATGGGACATACATAATACATATCAATATTAGAGGAGCCTGACTATCTATACAGTCTCCACAATGTGCTAGAGCGAACATTCTTTTTTTACATGAATTTTAAAAAATCAAAGTATAATATATGTACTTTATGCTTTAAAAGTGTGATTTACATATTTAACCTTTCTTATTGTGGCAGACTTTTCTCAAAAACTTTGGTGACTGTTTCCTCACCAAATGGTGTAGCCTGGTTTCTCTGATGACCTTGTGGTAATAAGTTTTTCTACCAAAACTCAGTTCAGTTTGGTCTGGCCCGGTGATTATAAACATTGGAGTAAGTACTCCATGCTCCAACTCATACTCCCTACTCCAATTGGAGCATTTCTTATTTACAACAAGAGACGTCACTAAACAGCGCGCTCGACTATTCGCAGCCATTTGTCAGAAAAAATATAAGTTCAAAACAGGCCATTTAAAATTTGTATTATATTGAAACGTGAGTTACCCTTCTTAGTTGACTACATGCCAATGAAAGCTAATGTACAATGGTTGTTGAGGCATGGCAATTATCTCAACACTGGACTATTAACAAATATTTGTCAGTGAAAATGATTTTAAGACTTCAAGCGGCACTGTACTCTATTCAAGAAATGTGTATGTTTAAAGGGAATTGTATACATCCACTGACATAACAAAGTTTCTACAAAATAATCATATGAGTAAGATATGATTTGTTAAAGGAGTCAATTTTAAAACAATGGTGACAAATTAAAATAAAATATATCATAGTTTGCATTAAAAAGTTAAACTTTTTAATGCAATATCATTGATAGTAGGTGAGATATGGTTTGAATGTAACTTGCATGCAAAACTTTAACCAAGGAAAGTCTAAGTTAAAAGGGGCATAACTCGAATTAAACTAAAAATGGAGTTATTACAATTGACCAGTACCATTGACTAATGATGATAAACAAGTGTTATAAGTTTCAATGCAATATCATAAATAGTAACTAAGATATGGCGTGAATAGAACTTGCATGTAAAACTTGAACCAATAAACTCCTATGTTAAAAAGGGGCATAACTGAAATAAAAAAATAATAGAGTTATTGCCCTTGACTGATACCATTGACTGATGATGGTAAACAAGTGTTGTAAGTTTCAATGCAGTATCATGGATAGTAGCTGAGATATGGTCTGAATGAAACTTGCATACAAACCTTTATCCAAGAAAATTCTATGTTAAAAAGGGGCATAACTCAAATAATAATCATAATAGAGCTATTACCCATGACCGGTACCATTGCCTTATGATGGTTAGTAAGTGTTGTTAGTTTCAATGCCATAGCACAGATACTATTTGAGATATGGCCTTATTAGTAACTTGCATGCAAAACTTTAACCAAATTTTCTAAGTAAAAAAGGGCCATAATTTGCATTAAATTCATGCAAGAGTTATCTAACATGGTTGATTACATGACAGGGAAAGCCAGTGCGAAGTTTCAATCCAATATATGCACTGGTTATTGAAATATAACCAAGGTTAAAGTTTTGCATGTAAAACTTTAACCATATGCAACGCCGACGCCGACGAACAAGTGACTGTAATAGCTCTCATATTCTTCGAATAGTCAAGCTAAAAACTGCTGTAACTTCTTTTAATTACTGAATGGAAACATATAAAGTGGAGTTCATTTTCTTAATTAGATCATTTGTTACAAGTTGGTGTTGTTTTTGATGCAAAATTCTAAAAAAAAAATGTTTTTCAAGTTGGAGCATGGAGTATGGAGTATGGAGTTCGAGTATGAGAACGAGAAATGTTTATAATCACTGGGCCTGGTTTCTCTGATGACCTTGGTTAATAGTTTTTCTACCAAAACTCAGTTTAGTTTGGTCTGATGTCGCAGTGTATCAATGATACTCTAATAAGTAATTCACATTGCATGGTATTAAGTCTCCCAATAAGTCATACAGTGACCAGAAATCACAGATGCTCTATATTATATAATAAGTCATACAAATGGAATTTAAAAGTCTCCCAATAAGTCATACAGTAACTAGGTTTGTATGATATGTATGTTAGACCTTGTAATTTCTCTTTTTTCTCCAAAAAAAACCCCACACCACCTGCATCACAGGTAAGACATGTAAATACTCCTGTTTTCACAGTAAAAAACATGAATTTTTCATTATTTCATCAGTCAAGAAAACTATGCTTCATAATTTCTCATCATATAAATGTTGAAAGGTTGACTGGACATGAATTAAGATCTCATTAATTTTAAATAAACATGAATACTTATCTGTGACTGGAGGCTGACAACATGCAGTCAGGCATGTATATACATAGATCACAATGTTATTACACTGGAAAGATTACACAAAAGATTACATTGTTTTCGTTAAACGAAATCGATGAGTTAACGCCAAACTGATCTACCATATATTCTTCATTTACATGAACTTGGATCAGTTATCCTTTCAACCCTTTATAAATTACAGGGAAAGTCAATTATTGTGAAATAATTTTTAAATGGTTGATTTTTTTAAAATTCATGTATGGTTAAAAGCTGCAGTGTTACAGTGACATAGCTTTTAGCTTTACATCTAGAGATATGGTGTCCGTTTCCGAAGCCAAGTGCTACCTAGCACTTTCCTTGGGAGGTAATAATCCATGTCTTCTATATTTATTTAAAAGGGAGGTAACTGAATGCTCATATATGAAGGCGCTCAGTAGTGCCCTGCTTATGGCAATGGACATAATTGGCAGTAGTGTGTTCAGTCCATGATATCCAACGAGCACAGCAAATAAGTATCTTGGCTGATTTTGTTGAGTTAATAGTTCTGTCCAATCTTGTGGGGTTGTGTTTTTGTCCAATCTTGTGGGGTTTTATTTTTGTCTAATTTTGTGGGGTCTAAGTATTGTCCAATTTTGTGGGGTCTAAGTATTGTCCAATTTTGTTGGGTTGTAAGTTTTGTGGTATCATGTGATTTGTCCATTTTTGTGAGGCTGTAAATTGTAATCATAATTTAAGTGTCTCCCTACATTACAGAACGCAGATATTTCATATTTTTCCAAAATAATTTTATCCCTTAAATATTTTTGGTGTGGCCTAATTAGGACTGCATCCATGCTTCAGTGAAGCTGACTATTAGATTATCCCTGTACAGCTTAGAGGCTACAGTATCAAGTGGAAATTGATGAAACCCTGCAGCTTGTACAGTCGATTATAGGGAACATTATACCCGAAAAATTCACTTTCATGTCACTGATACTTTTTGTGTTCAAATTAGAAAATGAAACATAATACTGAGTATAGAGAAGGTGTCTATGTACATCCTCAGTTATGTCCAACTATAGTCGCTATAGTCAATCGGGTATATTACAAGCATTGTTGAAATCAGGCTAAATGAGGTTTTAATTTGATAGGAGTGGTACATGGTCCTTGTTTATGTGCCCTTCAGGGGCCGGTGAAACCCCACCCCAGTTACACTTAATTAAATTTGAATAAAAAAGATTCTTAAGGGGCAAAGGAGATAAGTTTACAAAATACCTTGAACAAAATGAAAGTGGATTTTTTAACAAATGCTCTAGACCATAGATGACCATCAGTAACTAGCCAATCACTGTGGAGAAAAAGTTTTGGAAAAATCTCATAGACTATAGTGCAGTGGGGTGGGTCACAGTTTGTCAACCCCATAAAACACTATACAAGGTACGTTTCACTTTCAGACAAGTCTTGTCACACTGTCGGATAATGTCACACAAGGTAAAATTGTGAACAACTAACCATGTCAGTCATGTACTTAATAAAGAGGACAGCTAGTCACATGCCAACTGAACGTTTTTGTTTATAAAAACTGAGTGTCATAATCATTTACTTTTTTACTTTTTTACTTTGTTTCATGTGATATATATGCTAGTGTCATTCTAAATCTTAAGACTGATAAAATTACCTCCCTTTGAAACAAATTTACACTCTCCTTGATTACCTCCGTTGGAAGATTTTATATTTAAACACAAATTACTTCCCTTGGAAAAAATTAAACTAGCATTGATTACCTCCCTTTGTAGATTCCAATTTTGACACAAATTACTTCCCTTGGTATGAACTTAGTGTATACTTAGTTACTTCCCTTATTTGGTGAAATGTCACTTAATTCATGGAAGTAAAAAATTCCTTCAGCTTCAGAGCAAATTTTATGTTTTTACATTTATAAGCCATCCTCAAGGGGTCATCCATAGGTGTATAGTACCCAATTATCCACCATACTGAGTATTTAAAAGTTATAACTCAAACTACAAATCTTAATATTAAAATTGTGTAATTGAGTATTCGGCATACATACCTGTATAAGTGTGGGAAACATATTCTGACAACTGAAGTAAATTGAATGAAAGATTTACCTGAGGAGGACTGTCGATCCTCTTTGGCTCGTCGCTTCGATATCTCTCGTAGTTTTACGGAGGTAGTCCAATCCTTGGGTAAGCTTTCCCACGGGAAGTCATACTTCTTGGCTTGAGCACGAGGAAGTGTACTGCTCTCGAAATTGTAGTACGATCCGGGGCCAACTGTTGAGCTAGAATTCTGCGAACTATAATCCCGACTCAGCAGATTATCCGGCACACTCAGATTATGATTTCTCTCTAAACTATAAGTGCTCTTACTTCTCTCTTCGGACTCTATAGAATGTCTCTGCTTGTGTTTACTATCGAAGAAAGTATCTATGTCAAGAGATTTAGGTCTAGGTTTAACTTTGTCCTTATTGTTCCCTGATACTAGTGATTTGATCTTATTGCCAATAATACTAGAACGTTTCGCTGACCTTGAGAACCGACTAGACGCGTTAGAAGCCAAGCTAGCGATACTTAGCGTACTACTTCCGTAAGTAGTATTAAAGTCTCTCTGTGACCTTCGATCAGCTGATAGTGATCTAGCAACACCTGAAAGTTTCATACACCTTGGCAATGACCTTGACCTTCGACATGGAAAATACTTCATTATCTTTTGAGCTTTCTCTTCTTCGAACCTCTCCTCCATTTTACCTTCGATTTCACCGAGATACTTCATGATACCTTCATCTCTCTCCATGTTATCTTCGGCATCTAGATCATCGAAACTGTACGAGCGTGGAGTCTGTCGAGGTCCACCGTCACTGATTTTCTGACGGCGATCGAATCTCTCGATTTCACTCATGATATTTTCAACACCCGACACCGTTCGTCGTCTCTTCTTCTTTTTATCCCTCTCTGCTTTACTTTGGTATCGCCGACCAGATCCTCGCATTGATTGCATTCGCTCGAAATTTGACCCAGAAGTATCTATGGAAACGACGACAGGCGGCTCACTGGAAGTCAGGCACTCGGTCTTACTGTTCTTCTCCTCCCGGATTTCATTCTTACAATCTTGTAAAGTGAAATTGTCCAATCCATGAATTGTCTTTGGTCGTTCTCGAATCTTTAATGTTTTATACTTCTTCTCAAAGGACCTCACTCTCTGAACCTGCAACCAATAATACAAATATTTAAGATCTGACCATTAAATTTAAAAACAATTTTTTATATAATAGTAAATACAGCCGTACATAAAATATAGATTATCATTCTTTTGGTAGAGCATATCGAGGGCTCGGCGCAAAACTATTGTATCTACATTTTGCAAAAATATTCAGGAGAGTGAAAAAACTGCGCTTCTTTCTTCAGACATGTTTTATTCAACTTTTCTTTTGCGTGTTGACATTCTATCACATATGAAGTACATATTAAATGCTTTGGCCGCAATGAAATAACAAATTATGCTTTTATTGGCATTTTTGGACTTACAATAGTTTTGCGCTGAAATCAACACAATTTTACATTAAATTAATATTGCAAAACTATTGTAAGTGGACTTACAATAGTTTTGCAATATATAATTTCAAAACTGTGATTATTTTGTATTGCAAAACTATTGTAACTACAGTAAACAAATATTTCCATTTATGATAAATTCTTTAAAAACCTTGTAAACTATCTAATTAACCATGATTTCTCAAGTAAATCACTTTTTGTAATGTTATAATCAATTATCACATTAAAAGATGGTATTTTGAAGAGATTTTCAAATTTTCCACAATGCATATCCAGAAACTTAGATGTTATAGAAATATGTAAGTTTACGATACATACATTGATTTTTTTAAACAATTACAGTCAACAGCAAATATTTGAATTTCATTATACCAATATTATAAAAAGGCAGAGTTCCCACAAATATTCAAAGACAATAATCTCTGACCAGAAATAAGTTTTCCCTTTCTTCTAAAAGCATTCAGGCAGAATCATAGTCTAGTTTATGTTAGAGTAAAACATGGCAATGCCCCTGCCAAATGTTAAGGCATGTATACTTCATGAATCATTCATGGAAGAAGACTTCATGACAAACATGTGAACAGCAAATGAGACTTATTCATGCAAAGTTTATGAAATCAAGCACTTCATGAAATGTGCATATTTTATGTCTCATTTGCTGTTCTCTGGCATTTTCTTCACACACAATTGAATGAGTATAATTATGCTTGATAACTTCATGAACAACACATGAAATACACTAATTGTATTACAAAATGTTATATTCTTAAAGAAAGATGAACAGTTCATAAGAAAGAGTTAAACCTTGATATTCATCTTGAATTTTATTCTTCAAGCTCATTGTGTCCATGCTCGCAAAATTTTGCCTAAAAATCTGTGTGTCACCAAAATGTCTTCAGAAAGTCATCTTTCTTCAATAATAGATTTAAGTTTTTTTATGAAGTAAATTAATGAATAGTTTAGGCATGGTTAAAAAGATTTTATTCATGATATATTCCTGACTTATTCTTAAGTCATTTTATGAATAGTTTCGGGATGGTTCAAGAATATTGGATTCATAAATAATTGCTGAGTTACTCTTTAAGATTTTAATGAATAATACACTAATTTTGTGAATACTTGATGTTTCCTTGACAATTTCATGAATAAGGACACACAACAGTTCATTAAGTTTCCTTAAGAATTAGATAGATAGATTTTATTCAGTATTGGAATACATACCTGGATATATAAAAACATGTATACATAATAAAACAAGTAATATGTATAATCAAGAAGTGTTCGTGAACAATTCTTAAACATTTCGCAGGGGAAAAGATAGAGAAAAGCGGACTTTATTTGCATAATTTGGAATAAAAAAGGTTTAAGTTAGCAGTTTTCTGACTGTAGAACGGTGTCTTTTGTTTTATCATCATAGGAAATGACACAAATTTATCCAAACTTGAAAGCTATAAATGAAGAATTCCCTGAGTTTTCAATAATGTATTTCAAAATACGCCCACCTTAATCTTGAAAAATAAATGTTTTTCCTGACTGAAGGATACTTCATAGATTTTCAATTATTCTTTTATTCTTAATTGTTTTTTAGTCATACAGAAGTAGATTGACCTAACAAGTTTTCATGACTGTCTCTTAACCTGTAAAAATGTAACATTCCTCAAGAAACCAGAAAATTCTCCACATGTGGAGGAAAATCAAAATTGTTGTTACATTTTCTTTGGCTGGTGTAACTAGCTGTTGTGACCGGGAATATAACCATTGGACCATGGCCATGGCTACATATTTTTAGATAAGTGTACATTTCATAGACGTAACATGATTGGTTACTAATATTGATTCAAAGTACATAAAGCTATTTAATACTTAACCAGACTACCATATCTTCTGTCTTCAGTACATTTTACGAAGCCATTCTAGTACTCAGGCTATAATGTGATAGTAACCATTCAAGTACTGAGTCTATGATATAACAGTAGCCATTCAAGTACTGATGATATAATGTTACAGTAGCCATTCAAGTACTGGATGCTATAATGTTATAGTAGCCATTCAAGTACTGATGCTATAATGTTACAGTAGCCATTCAAGTACTGAGGCTATAATGTTATAGTAACCATTCAAGTACTGATGCTATAATGTTATAGTAGCCATTCAAGTACTGGATGTTATAATGTTATAGTAGCCATTCAAGTACTGGATGCTATAATGTTATAGTAGCCATTCAAGTACAGATGCTATAATGTTACAGTAGCCATTCAAGTACTGGATGCTATAATGTGATAGTAGCCATTCAAGTACTGAGTCTATGATATAACAGTAGCCATTCAAGTACTGGATGTTATAATGTTATAGTAGCCATTCAAGTACTGGATGCTATAATGTTACAGTAGCCATTCAAGTACTGATGGTATAATGTTATAGTAGCCATTCAAGTACTGGATGCTATAATGTTATAGTAGCCATTCAAGAAGTGAGGCTATAATGTTATAGTAGCCATTCAAGTACTGAGGCTATAATGTTATAGTAGCCATTTAAGTATCCATGTTCTATATGATACAACAGTAACCATTCAAGTACCAATGCTATGATATGACAGGTCTTGATCACTGCATGTCTCCAACTTCCAATTTACTACTATTTTAAGTTTCAAGTCAATATCTTGAATGGTTTGCAAGATATGCTCCGGACATAGGAATTATTATGAAAATACTAAAGGGGGGATAATTCAATATGTAAGACAGCTACAGTTATGGTTCTTGGTCACTGCTCTTCTCAAAGTTACCCTCTATCTATATTTCAAGTTTCAAATTAATATGTTAAAATCTAATAGTTTTGAAGATACCCTCCGGACAAAATTTTATTATAAAAATACTTTTTATTTTTCAAGTTTCTAGTCAATATCTTGCATAGTTTTCAATCAAATGCTAATATTTGATAGATATGCTAAGCACCCTAGCTTTAACATTTGAGTCAACATGTCAAGAACCCTAGCAATAATATTTTAGTAGACATGTCAAGGACCATGGCTATAATATTAAGGTAGGCATGTCAAGGACCATAGTTGAAATATGAAGGTAGACAGGTCAAGGACCCTAGCTATAATATTTGAGTAGACGTGTCAAGGACCCTAGTAATAATATAAAGGCAGACATGTCAAGGACCCTAGCAATGATATTAAGGTAGACATGTCAAGGACCCTAGCTATAATATGAAGGTAGACATGTCAAGAACCATAGCTATGATATGAATGTAGACATGTCAAGGACCATAGCTATGATATTAAGGTAGACATGTCAAGGACCCTAGCTAAAGAATGAAGGTAGACATTTCAAGGACCCTAGCTGTAATATGAAGCTAGACATGTCAAGGACCCTAGCTATAATATGAAGCTAGACAGGTCAAGGACCATAGCTATGATATGAAGGTAGATATGTCAAGGTCCCTAGCTATAAAATTAAGGTAGACATGTCAAGGACCCTAGCTATAATATGAAGCTAGACATGTAAATGACACTAGCTATAATATTAAAGTAGAAATGTCAAGGACCATAGCAATATTATGGGAGTGCACATATTAGAACTTAAAATATATGTTGGCATACCTTTAAAATAAATAGCCTATTTATAGATATTCAAGAACTTTAGCTATCAATGTAGGTTCAAGAATAGGTTGTTTGTAGTACTTAAGACATTGTATAAATTTTAAATTTGTTTAAATATTAGATGTCAGTCAAAATTAGCGTAGAACGTTGAACTCCTAATCAGCATTTTCTATTCACTTTTCTAGTTTTCAAGTTGTAAGTTAAAATTTATTTCCCCATCCAAATAGAGTGTCCCCATAGAGAGGATTATAGTGTTTATCATTGAATTTATGGAACAAGTTAAATTAAATGATATAAAAGTGAGCTTTGGCAACCTTCATTTTGTTTATTTTTAAATGAGTTTGAATAAATTCAATAACTCAACACAAATTGAGTTTACATTATACAAGGTGCTTATACATCAGTGTGCCAGGTATTCAAAAACACTAATTCAGTATTTTGGCGGCAAAAATATCTTCTCATGAATGTCAAGGTCATGACATGGAAAAGCAGCTTTCTATCTAAATACATGCTATATTATATGTTTTTATACCCAGTTTTCATAATATTTTTCTTATTTCAAGTCAAATTCTGTGTGACTATACTTTATAGAATAAAACAAACAACATAGCTTCCTATCATCTGAAAATTGAACTTATTTAAGTGTACTTACAATAGTTTTGCAATAACTTTTTTTTCTATATCATACCAACTTAGTATTGCAAAACTATTGTAAGTGTAGTTACAATAGTTTTGCAATAACAATGTTCAACATCTGAGATACCATATTTTTTTATAAAATGAATAATTATATTAATCCATGGAATAAACCCACAATATTTCAGCAGTTAATGTATTTCATACTTTGGAACATAAAAATGCCAAAAAGTGGATTTCTGAAAAATATGTAGTTACAATAGTTTCGCGCCGAGCCCTCGATATGGTTTACACAAATAAAAAGCATTTTAAGACAAAATTTTGTATTTATATCTAATTTAGACAAATTCACATATTTAAGTAATTGAAATTGAAGCACTGTTACATATGCATGAGCTAAGACACCATAATAATTAATTGAAAAATTTTTTGAACGAAAAGAACAAAGAAATATGGGAAAATTCCTTGAAAAACACTTTTGCCAATAATGGCATTTAAATGTGCCCGAAATTTTATTCAAGTGAAATAAAAATATTGACAATAATTTTTTCTCAAAAATATATTTGTACATTTACCTGAGTGTTCATTATTTTCCGAACAATTAATACAAGAATATGATGTGCATTAGTACTAAATAATCTAAGTATATAATAATATATCAAGCTATACAGATCTCCCAACAAACATATACATTTACATATCCAACTATATAGATCTCCCCACAAACATATACATTTACATATCCAACTATATAGATCTCCCCACATACATATATTATACATAAATTTACAAAATGGTGAAATAGTTTGTTAAGAATTTTTCTTGTTTACGCCTCAACTGACCACTGCCCACATTATATTGATGAATTTACAAAATCTAGGTTAGTCGCAAAACTAGGCTAACGCAGCTTTGGTACAAAAAACAGATAAAATAGTTTTGCTTGTAGCCTTAATAATACACGGGTAATACAGAGCTTTAAGAAATATTATATAAATACATAAGAAAATATTCTACATAATCTAGCACCATGAATATATAAAACATGTAAACAATGATGGGAAATGATATAATATGATGGGTAATAAACACATTTATTTATGGATAGATACTTCGGATCTTAAGAGGTCTATATCCTAACCAAAACACATCTACACCCAAACCAAAATGTAAGCTTGCCGCTAGCTTGTCGCAAGCTAGTGACAAGCTTGCACAAGCTAGTTTCTTTAAGAATAAGTTTGTACTATGTAGCAATATAGCTTGCGCAAGCATGCGCAAACATTTTCCAAAACCAGCCTAAGCTTGCGCAAGCTAATGCAAGCTAGCGTGATATTTGCATGCATGCGCAAGCTTGTCAAGTTCAACACTTAGAAATTTTGTTCTTGATATGTGCATGCATTTTTCCGGAAAATGTCTAAGTCAAAAACCTGGAAAAAGTTACAAAAAACAGTATCTGTTATATTTATTAATAAAATCATGCTGTTCAAGGATTTAAAATAACCAGAATTTTGCATAGAAGCCATATAATCATGTTATTTTGCTGAATTATATATTTTTTTAATATTGAGTTATTTATATAGAATCTACATTTTATATTTGTATATATATTACATTTGTTTTATATCATAAAATTTTAAACCTACATTTGGATACAAATTGTATAGCTAGGTGACAAATAAAAATAATCACAGAAATCACATTATGCTGTAAGTCATAAGCTGCCTACTGAGGCACTGGTCCAACATCCCCTGTGAAAAAAAATTCATGAGTTCATGAACACTTCATGAACTTCATGAAGTGTTCATGAAGTGTTCATGAACAGACACATGATGTTCATGAACTTTCATGTTCATGAACTCCATGTTCATGAAGTCTCTGTCAGGTTCATGAACAAGATTTCATGAACTTCAAAGTTCATGAATTATTCATGTAACTTTCATGAACTTCAAAGTTCATGAATTATTCATGAACTTTGAAGTTCATGAACTTTTCACAAGATTTGACCTATTGACCTAGTTTTTGACCCCAAATGACCCAGTTTTGAACTTTGCCTCTTTGACTTTGACCCAAAGGAATATTACTGAGAAATTATTTTAAAATCAGGTAACAAATAAGAGGCTTTGTTAATGGGGCTAAAATTTGGGCCTACTTTTATAGGCCCTCATATTTCCTGAACGTGTCTCACAGTAAACAACCACTGATGGCAGCACATGGTTTATCTTCTGTTAGAAAAAATTTGTTTTTGTTTTTCCTGTTTTTAAGATGGTGAAATAAATGAACAAAACACCCAAAAGGTAAAATTTATTTGTGGTCAACTTTAATACTTGTTGTTTTAAATTTATGATGCATTAAATCAGCAGCAATGCATGTTCCAGTTTGTACTTGAAACTTTCAATATTTCGGACAAATTTTTCGGATAATGTACTGTGAGTATTTTTAAAAACTAGCGTGCGCAAGCTTGCAAGAATTTGTTAGAAATTAGCTTGCAGTACAAGCTTGCAATATAAGCTGGCGCAAGCTTGCGCATGCTAGCAAGATAAGCTGGCACAAGCTTGCGCAATAGTTCCAAATACGAGCTTGCACAAGCTTGTAAGAAACTAGCATGCGGTATAAGATTGTGCATGCATGCGCAAGCATGCGGTATAAGATTGCGCATGCTTGCGCAAGCATGCGCAATGGTTCCAAATACGAGCTTGCGCTATCCTATTTTGCAAGCTAGTGGCAAGCTTGCCGCTAGCTTAAAAATAAGCTTGCGATTTTGGTTTGGGCAGACAGTCTAATGATTTATCCAAATATTATAATGTTACCGACTTTGCTAGTGTTATAATTCATTCATCACGAAAAACCAAAATGTTATAACAGACTTTAACAGCTTTTTAATTCATTCATCAAGAAAAAACAAAATGTAATAACAGACTTTGAGAGTGTTTTAATTCATTTATCCATAAAAATTATGTTACAGACTTAAGGTACAACCCAGAGCACTTCTATAACATCATAAAGTTATAATAAAGAGAGTCTTCAAACCACATCAAACATGTTTAGCTTCACACTCACTTCAAAGATTGGATGTAAATGCATTCAAACAGCATCAAAATTCAAATAAAAAGTTGCAAGACCTAATTATCTATGGAGTAACTTTTATTATAAAATTTATGTAAAATACATTGAGTGCAAAAATTACATCATCACTATGATCTCTAAAGTGCTTTGATTATAGACCTACGCCATAACAGTTCAGAGAAAAATGTTAGGTAATGCAGCTATAGGCCTGTACATTATTATTTAAGCCACTGACGGATCATTGACAAAAATTTTGACATAAGCATTTTAAAATAGTGTTAAAAATCTACATCTGCATTACACAGCACAACGATTATGAAGCATAATTATATAAAATCTATTATTACAATATGATGGTATTCACTAATTAATCCAAGGCAAACTTGTACCGGGTATATACTATCCAAGACTTTATATAATTTGTCTAATATTTAACATAATTAATCCAATTAGGCATTTTGTAAATTTAACAAATTCATGATAAACTTACATCAAACTTGAATATATGCATGATATCACCACTATCTGAGAATCGTTATTATAAATCTAATACTAAATAATATATCTGGCAGTCGAGACTTAATATCTAGTCTATTCCAATTTTGAGACAATACATGCACATGTATATCTGGCATAACAGACAAGATGATATTCTTAGCTAGATACTAGATTAAAACCTTGCATATATTTTTTTATACAAATGTCATGTCAAGATGGGCATGAACGGTCAGACAACATATTAAAGTGTGATAAATTATGGTACCCCAGACAGAAAAATAAATAAACACCAAGTTTCGGACACAATAATTTTTTATGATAAAGCTGTTGTTTGACATATTTGGTGATGATGTGATTAAGGCAGACAATACAGACAGGGACTGGTGTAAGTATACAACCACAGACAATCACTAGTAACTGTATCATCGATAACAAAGAAACAAAAAAAATGTTTTGTAAAATTTATATTTTTTATAGAAAAATATAATTTTTATTAAAAATTTTTTTTTTCGTTATAGTCTGTACCAATGACACAGCGACCAGTGCCGACAATGTGGTAACAACACATAGAAGCCTCAGAAAATATCAACACTCATAATCTGGTCCAAATCTCCCTAAGCATCTCAATCTGAGAAAAATCTCATCTCAAATTTTGCCATAGTCATTTTTAGTTAATTTCCCTGGTAGGCCGGAGACAAAGTTTACATCCCAAAACAGAAATCACTATTCTTAATTTATTACAGTAAAATTTAGTGAGCTTGAACTTCAGATTGATCTCAAATTCGGACTCTGATTTCGGCAAAATCTCAATTCGAGATGAGATTTGTATTTACGATGCTTCTGGAGATTGGCGCCTGGTCCTCATTAAATCACCGAAATATCTTAAATGTGCCTCTGTAGCTCAGTGGTTAGCGTGCTTTCCACCTAATCCAGTGACCACCGGGTTCAAATCCAGGTGGAGACACTCACACAAGTCATATGCCTGTCGTATTTCAGTAGAAAGCTGACACTGGCAAATTAAGGTTTTGCTCGGCATTTTTCATGTGAATATCTTTTCTCAAATTTATTTTAAGATATTAATTAATGTTAATGTCAACGTTGGGTTATATTTAGGCCAAAGGAACAAAAATTAGTCCAAAGGAGCAAAACTTAACAAAACAAAGATCTGTTTTAACAAGGTGATGAGATGAGATGAAAAGGTTGTGGACATTACATGTAACATGTAGATTATATGTAACAATTAAAACACAAGGCAGTCACTGATTGATGACAATGTGATCTTGATTAAAATGGTGGGTGGGGACAGGGGTTATTAGGATGATCATGAATAGTAAAAACATTTCTATGGCAACCCTCCTTTCATTTACGCTGATGAACAAAAAAACTGTCTTTTTTATTTATTTTTTTAATTTAATAACGTTTCTTCAAAAGTAGATTGGATAACACACATCTGTCAAATTCATCAAATTGTTGGTCAACCTTTTACTCCATAGAAAGCCTTTTAAAGCAAATTGAAATGTTTGACCTAATGTGTGTCATTACACTTGTCTACCTAATATATGTCAAGACAAATTAGTTGTGAATGTCATATTCTTCCAATTTTTGCCAAATAACTTGTATGGAGATTGGAGATTTCAAATAGAATAGAAATAGTCGCTCATGAGAATCATGAATAAGTGGTGAGATCTTTGATCTATGGAGTAAATGGTCAATAAGAATAAACTGAATGGATACCAGAAAACACATAAAAAAATATTCAAAAACTCCATTAAGTTATAATGAAAGGGAGGTTACAAAAGTTGCCACAGCAAAACAAGAAATTTGGATTATCTCCCTTTGAACACAAAACCAGTGCAATACAAATTACCTCCCTTTACTCAGCTATGTTAATATCCTTACAAAAATACAGATTACTTTGTTGTGATTATTACATAACTCACCTTTTTTCCCTACAATAATTCAATAATAGTTTTTAATATATAAAACTGCAAAGAAGTATTTCTATTCTATTTAATTAAAACTAAATATTATTCGATCATTAAGAGATTTATTTTCAGTCTGAGCTCTTTCAAAAGTTTATTTCTATTTCTGCCTTTTTTCGATACTGGACACAGACCTTGTTACTGTCAATAAGTTGGACCTTAAGTCACACGCACAAACTATTGTTCTTTTAACTAAGCAGAGGCAATGTACAAAAGACAGCCAGAGCACAATGTAATACAGAATGAACTGTGAAATTCTCATAAAAATTCAAAATTTAGAAAGATGTTGCAGAAAAACTAAGTTCCCTGCAAGCAATAATTTCCAACAAATAAATAGCTTGTTTAAAATCTTCAGCACTCTGGAATTAAATTCAATTAACACATTTAAAGATGACATTAAAAACAGTTTTATGCAGATGAGACTTACCCTTCTAGGCATATTGAGGTCTGGCGTACTAATACTTTGTTCGTTCATTATCACCGGCCAACATTTGAACATCTTTGAGCCGCTAAGTCCATCTTTACGGTACAAGTCGGCTGACCGTATCACTCGGGTGGGGTTTGGTGCCGACAGGTTGTATAAATCTTGTACACATTGTGGACGATTGGTTGATACAAACAGGCTCGTATCGTATCCATGTCGGGCTTGATGGTGCGACGTTATAGCCGTGAACTGCTTAAGGTCACCCTCAGCTGAAAATATACAAGTAAAAAAATTATACATAAGTTATACATAAACAACGAACAAATAAGGGTCACCACCTGAATGCACATCGATTCAATAAGTAATACTAATGAGGGAACTATCCCACTCGAAAGAATAGCAGGATTACATTAACTCAGGTATATCCAGTTCAACTAAGATAAACCCAGTTTACCTGATGGACAAGCAGATGTTTATAACCATTATCATATAACTTTAAAGGGACTGTACACACATGATCACACAGAATTTATTAATATTTAATATTATAATTATTGCTATTATTATTATTATTATCATTTATGAGCACAACATATAAAGATTCAAGTTGGCACATTTCGGTAAGAAGGCGACTTCTTAAATACAATTTCCAGTTTATTTTCTGCCATGTCCTTGAGTATTACATGACACCATTTCGGGACCATTTGATGTCCTCTAAGCTTGCCTTCAGACATCACTTTGACTATGAGCACTTCCAGGAATATAATCCACACAGTCCAGATCAGTAGACAGTATGACAAGGGCAGACAATAAATTACGCCAAGGCTTATAGCATTTATGGTAAGAAAAGGGAAGTTTTATCCAGAAACAATTCAATAAGAGAGCGAAATAAGGAACTTTGTTCTGACATAATAATCATTAATCTTGGACAAAAACTACTGAGGTCAGTCTGTCTGGTGAGAATTCTAAGAATATGACGATAGTGGCCGCTGGAATAAACAGGCACATATTCTGGGACAGTTTAGAATGACCACTTGGTGTACTGCGAGAGATTTTTTGCTCTAAATTGTAGCTTATATTCAGGTCACAGTAAATTAATTTTACTAAATGATCACTTGGCATTCTGTGAGAGATGCTGCTTGCCTCACACAGAGGCAGCTTGTTAGACACATATTCTAATAGTACAATAAATGACGACTCCAAATTACAGCGAGACAACGAACGCTTGCCTTACAGAAAAGCAACTCGTTTCAAGACAAATTATTTCTAGTACAGTTCTTAGACAACTTAGCTTATTGCAAGAGATGTTGCCCACGCAATAGAGAAGTGGCTTATTATAACAACAGTAATCAAGTACAGTAAATGACAACTTGGCTTACTGCAAGAGGTGTTGCCATATTAATGCCCAACAGGGAAGCGGCCATATACCTAGAACAGATGTTGCACAATTGGCTTCCTTCACAAGATATTGCTTAATACAGAGAAATGACTAGTCACACAAATTCTAGTACAGTAAATGACCACTCACTAGGCCTTATTTGAAAGATTTGAAAGACGTTGCTTGTCTTACAGAGAAGCAGCTTAACACATTTTCTAGAAATGTAAGTGACCACTTGGCTTTTAACTGTGAGAGGTTTCAAGCCATACACAGAGAAATCTCGTTATAACACATTTTCTAGAACAGTCACTGACCACTCGACTTTTAACTGCGAGAGGTTGCAAGCCATACACAGAAAAAGCTCATTATAACACATTTTCTAGAACAGTAACTGACCATTTGGCTTTTAACTGCGAGAAGTTGCAAGCCATATACACAGAAGCAGCTCGTTATAACATATTTTCTCCCTATTCCAATACTGTCTGGTTCATACAAAACCAATTATCTCGGACAAATTAAGGTAATAATACGGCCAGAAGCAAAAAATATAACCAACAAGATCAGCTATCCTTTTATTAACATCAAAGTGTCTACATAGATCAACCTAGACATTGAAGCCGAAACTCATTTTTTGTTTCTCAGTTTTTTTCTAACAAGAAGTATATGAATCAATATAATGTAATATTCTATATACTGTATACCCCGAATAAACGCCCTGTGGGCCATGCATTTTGCAAAAGGGGGACTTTTATCAGGTGGTCTCAATTTTCAACAACAAAAAATAAAATAAAAGAAAAGGGTGAAAATATCATAATGTCTATTTTATTAATGAAGCAATAACAAAATATATTAAAACATCAATATTTAAAGTATACGATTTTTCAAAAACCAAAACAAAATTTCTGCAAAAAGTGGGGGAGGGGCTTCTATTAGGAGTGAGCTATTATTCGGGGGAATACGGTAAAAGGGATATATCGACTGTGCAAGCTGAACGTGAAGAACCAGTACATCTGTACCATGATACCAATCATTGGATACTACGATTCAATTATGTCATGAAGACGGCCAGTCTACGAAAATCCCCCGAAATTTGCCTATTTATAAGGATATTACATACGAAAAGCCATCTTTGATTCGTATCATTGTCACTGAGACAATATCAAGGTCTGAGAGCGAAACCGTTTTATCTAATCGTCTTTTTCTATAATTACATTTACCCCAGTCTCGCCTTAACTCCTCCAAATTCAAGATAAAATAGAAACACTGAAATAACTTATTTATTGATTATGAGGGATGATCAATAAATAATGCCAAAACGGTCGTGACTTTCTACAGACTAATTGATTTCACTCAAACTTTATTATGAATATTACTAACAGATTCGTTAAAAATGTCAATAATTTAATTGTTAAAATTTGTCAGAATAAACCATACTGATTGCTCCATGGAAAGCTTATAATAAAGTTTATACCTATAACGGTCGTATTGTCCATAGAGTTCGACACGATCCGGACCTTTTAATTAGCATAATTGATAATCTTGTCTATAATTATAACCCTGGTTGTATGTTTTTTGTAAGTGGGGAGTATCATGAAAACGCTAAAGGTATATTACAAACACAAATCTAAAATACCGATATTGCACGATTTGCTCAAAAAGCACAAACCTTGTTATATATATTCATGTACAAAAGTCAGGATCAGGTCAAATTCTCCAAGCTATAATTTTCAGCTGGTACCATTAATTGGAAGTGGAAATTTCTGAGTTATCTGCAACTGAAACAATTTTTCACTAAATTGGAAATTTTCTTCAAACTTTCTCTTTCCTGTACATGTATATATCAATTTATGGTAAGACAATTACATATAAAAAAGAACTTAAATTTGTTTATGCGTAAATTATTACTTTTGCTTACTAGTAAATCTATAATTTCGTAAAGTCAATACATCTTGGAAGAAATTACTAAGTCAATTCACAGACTAATAGTCACCTTTGCTGAGGAATTTACATTCATATATGTCAGAATATAATTGAATCACCCCCCCCCCCCCTCTCTCTCCTCAGTAGTACAAATAAGCAACTGGTTCAATTTGTATTATAATAGGATTTCCTGGTAAGTTACTGGTACATTGTAATGGAGTCAAGGAACTAGATATCAATACTCAGTGTATCGGGAACAATTTGGACCAGTAGAGCCCATTTCATGCTTATCAAACTAAAATCTTTATATCCTACATTTTATGCAACAACACACTACCAGAGAGCAGCATTAAATGTTAAATTTGCGGTCGAAGAAATTTTATTATGTCTTTTCCAAAAATCTAAAATCTGAGCCCTGAAAAATTTATTTGGAATGTGTTTTTACAGAGTGTGTGTGGATCTACAGAGTGCCACCCTGAAGAGAATGTACTGTATTACTTTAAAATCACTATTTTTGTGGGGGATTAAATTTCGTGGATTTCGTGGTTCAATTTTAACCACGAAATAATTCCCATGGAACAATTTTGACCCTTGTATCTATTAACTGCAATGCAGAATCCACAAATTAACGTCCCATCGAAATTGTCTTTTTTACCAAAACCACAAAATTTCATCCCATCGAAATTGAATGATTTTACAGTATACACACAAGCTGATAGCACATCAATGTTACCAGGGCTCCGGGCTGTTTACCTAAAGAGTTCACAAGAGGTAATCCATTATATCACCTGCCATCTTCAACTTCCCTTTCCAAATAAACCCAAGAATAATAAATGATTTCTTGTCCCCATAAACATTGCCTGAAGAGACCTATTAGAACAGATAGAGCAGGAAAGTGAAATACGGACTTCAGTTTATTTGTTTGTTAGATAATGTTAGGAGGTTGGGAACAAATACAATTTCCTGGCTATCCCCTTTTCTATCACCCTGACAAATGACCATTATGTCACCAAATACAGTTTGGCCTACTATAAGTTACAAGATTATTTCAAATTAAGGTAAAATTTAACTTGGACCAGAGTCACCAGACTGAATTGGTCATCTTTCAACACCAGATTATGGTGACCAACATATCGAACAGTTGAGGCAGAGCTGAAGACCACGGGACACAGTCCTGGGGAACAATAGAGAGCTGGCCAAAGATAGATAGATAGACACCAGGGCACTGTTTTACGAAAGCATTTACGGTCATCGTAAACTTACGTTCAAATTTGAATCCTTTATAATTATGTAACTGCTTCAAATTCCGGTAAGGCGATAGGTAAAATAATCAGGTAATTAATTCAGTTAATGATTTTAGACAATATATTTGCCTTATTTGTAGATGTAAACGCATTATAAGGAATTTAAATTTGAGCGTAAGTTTCAAATTTTCGTAAGTCCTTTGATAAAACAGTGCCCAGAGGAGGTCCTTTGTTGCTGCCCTACATGCCAGAGGGCATAACGAGCAGCAAGTAAGTAATGATGACCAACATATCAATGCAATATCAATATCACAGTTCATATCTTAACTGCGCCCATTTAATCAACCTTAGAGCAATCAACAATTATGAATAAAGCTTAAAACCATAGCAGAAATGTCTGCGACTTCAATAATAGCTTGTATATCAAGGTTAAAATTTCAACATATGCTTGTGATGCTTATTAATTAATTACAGTGCAATTTCAAGAGACCAATTACTTTAGATCTGTCAGCTTGTTTGATGTACTGTAAAATCATTTAATTACGTTGGGACGAAATTTCGTGGAAAAAAGACAATTTCGTTGGCACTTGAATTCATGGATTTTGCATTTCAGGTAACAAAACAAGGGTCAAAATCAATGTTCGTCGGGATTAAAGTTTGTGGTTGAAGTGAACCACGAAATCCACGAAATTGAATCCCCCACAAAAATTAATGATTTTACAGTATCAAAATGCTTACATTTATCAGAAGTCAAGCTGTTTCAGGTTTATATTCACAGTCAGTTGATGAGACATTTTAGACAGGCACACATCATAACAATAATGGGATGCAACAAATGGTTACAGAAAACATGCTCACATTGTCAGATGGATGCTCAAATAGGTGAAAACCATTAAATGAAATATCTAAAGACTGGAGAAGGCATCTGCGTTGCAATTGTTCATACCTGGTAGATGTATCAGGTCATAAGTTGCTGTCTCCTCATTAAGTCAACTTTTTTTCTAGTTTGGAGTAATACTTTGTATCAAATTTGAATTTCATTATAAGTTTAAAGGTGACTATCATATTTCAATATAATTTAACATGATATCATAATGAAATCTGTCTTGTTCAAAGTATATCAGGCATACTAAGGATCAAGATTATCTCTTAGTCTATAACCATCTTTGTACAATTTAATTGGTCACCTCAGTAACTTTTCATAAACATTTCTCATTCATATCCATTATGGCAATGAGTATGCTCATAATGGCTAAGATCCATAAACCGAGAACCAGATCCACAAACCGAGAACCAGATCAACAAACTGAAAACCAGATCTACAATCTGAGAACCGACAGAGAAAGGGTGGACATGGGTTCAAGTGGAGCATTTAGCTGCAGAAAGAAATCACTTGGGCTCTTTGGTGATGGCCTAAGGGCCGAACCAGCCATAGAGGATTATGAAGGTAGGTATACTCATTATTATTTTTCATAATGTAACTTTCTTTTGAACTGTGACAAGTGGTCTTGGAGCTCAAAGTAATATTCTGCAGGTAAAGATTGGAATGGCCAATTGGAGGGCAACATAAACTGCTCACACTTTATAAGTCAGTCGTATTATTAAGCCAAAAGCTCAGTAATAATCAGCTTAGCACAGTTTAAGTACAAGGAATTAAAAAGGTGACCTAATGATATTAAGCCATGATATAATATAACTTCTCATGAACCATTCATAAATTTTGATGTTTAAATTTGTGTTTGTTTGTGAGTTTGACAGTATAATACTATATTATATCAACCATCTAAGATTTCAGAGACCCGTGACCTGCTTTTGTCAAAAACAAGTTTCGGGTCAGGTCATAATATGGTAAAACAAGATGGGGTAAGTCAACCAAGTATAGAAAATAAACATAGCGTAAATACTAAACTAGAATAGGCTGTGACCCCACAATGTAGCGTATGGGAAAATATGTCAAGCCAGAAAACGATTTTAACGATTTTTATGAAGCGGAACTGACGACCATAGAAAATATGATTGACATTGGTATAGATTTAAAATTTATCAATTTGATCTCGTGAAAGTTAGTCAAAGGCAGTGAATAGGATATAAATGTTATTTGGCAAATACAAATGTAGTTATAAATTATCAGACATACCTATAACACACCTTATTACAGATCAATGATTTATATATTTCATCATGTCATTCATAATTACGATAACGACATTACATCATGATCTAGTATTAGTACATAAGTCACATACGTCAGAGCGACAACAGAGATGTTACGACTTATTTAGTCTGTCTAACATACCCTATGTTTAGATAGACAACTCCTCAATCTACTCTTTTATCATGAAATTATTTCCCTTTGCACCCTCAAATATAGGGTCTGTTCAACTTGGTGTTTCAATATCGCCTATATTGTGGCGATTGAACTTATCCTAAGGTCAAACAATTACAGCTGATAATGATCTTGTTATGTGAGTTGGTCAGCCTAGAATATTTATGGTTCTTGACCAGTACTTTAAACATTATGCCCAGCTGTGATAAACCCTCAATTTCTAGGGAATTTCTAGATGTTGAAAGATAAGAGAAAGAAACTTTGCTTAGTAGCGAGTGTTGTATAATCTACAAGATGAAAGAAAGAACTATCAGGCCCAGAATATAATTTAACTCAAACTTAAAACAGGTCGGGTGGCTTTTTACTCCTTTTTAGCTCATCATAGACTTGGTAAGATATACAATGAAATGGACTCCCGATGCTACAGAAAACGTATTCACATGAATTTGTACACAGGGGTTGTAGGTTATAAACATAAAAGTATCAATAAATATTAATCATTTTGTACAATGCATGATTACTGACAACTGTTTAAATAATTTTTAAAACAGTCCGTGGAACAGATATAATAATGAGAATTTAAAATAAGTGTTCTTCCTATAAAATGATTTTTTATATGTCGTTCATATTTATATATTTTATTTGGTAATTTTTTCATCAGAAATATTGGTACGTACCAATAAATAAAAATGGTATTATATAATTCAAATTTATTAGTTAAGATGTTTTGACAAAAAGATTTGGGCCATAGAATAAGCTTATGGTGTAAAATAAATTTGTAATAATCTATTGTAAAAAATATAAATGGTGAAGAAATAGTTTTCTGTACTTTCTCTGAGTTTCTATTTTTCCTGACGAATAAAAACATGAAACTTGTATCTCGACTCACACATGTGTTGACCGTATGGTCATTTGATTCTTATCTCATTCTGTAGGAGAAATTTGTTGAAGTGTTAAATACTTGTGGTCAGGAAGCTAATGGTGTAACGGTTGCGCTAGGATATCAGATTACAAGAGGCTTACAGAGTTTACCAGACTAGATAATCAAGCCCAAAATAAAATCTAGCGAAAATTGAAAAATGTTATGCTATTTGATTGATAAAATATATTATCTAGTCGGGTGGCCAGACTACGACTTATTGTATAAGGGGTTTGAACTGGTATTACATTTTTTCATGAAGACTTTAGTCATAGTGTAAAGCTGAAAAGTCACTGAAATAACTGAAGAACTCGATAACATCTGTGTTATAGTTGTGTTAGTTTCATATATTTATATAATGTTGTTCATTTTTTTGGTATTACAATTGACATTACGCCAGTTGTCAATAAATACCCTTTAAATCAATTTTAACAGTAAATTATAATCAAATGGTCGAATGGATTAACCTGAAAACCTTTCGCCAAGCAGCCTTCGACAAACAACCAGGAGGAGCAATCTCTGTTCTGTCGTAATGTCAATTAAATAGAGACATAATCATTAAATGTACACCGCAACATACTGTAAAATCCACGAAATTTAATCCCCCACGAAAATTAATGATTTTACAGAACTAATCAATAACTGCGGAATGTTTGATCATAAATTCAATCTGTTCATTTCTTATGCTTTATTAAATTTACAAAAAATGTATACATATACATGTATTAATATGATGAATAAACGAAAACTGTAAAATATGTTATCTTTCATGAAAATGCAAAATGATTTCTCATAGATGAGTCACATGAAAACGTGAATTAACAAAAGCGGGTATCAGCTATGACATTTAAATTGCTTGGTTTAATAGGGGATTAAATAGCCAGCGAAGCTGGCTATTGTAAATACCCATACCAATAATGTCCACGTGCATATCTTCGTCGAGTCTCTGTAGGTACTAATGCTTTCAGAAAAAGTTATTTCCGGTCAAAAATTTCAGGCAGTTTTCCGAGGTGAATGGTCCTTTGAAAATAAAAAAATAGTAATCTGTTAACGGTTGCCCCCTATCATTTTCTTTCGAATTATAACTATCTTTAAAAATATTCAAAAAATAAAACGAGCTATTTAAATAAGCATAGGGAAGTAAGAAATACGCCACAATAACAGGAAATGACGTCATACCAAAAGTACGCCAACAAGACTCATGACGTTACGTTGAAATGTATAACAAATCAGTATAATATAGGTAAAACTCCAGGTTAGGGATGCCTACACTTATTACAAACATGAACCACAGATATGCATAGCCAATCTAAAATTTTGAATAATTATTATTTCTGGTCTTTTTAAAGAGGAAAAGTGATCAGTTGCTGATCAATAATTGTCTTTGTATAGGCCTATTGTATAACATCTAAATTCAACTAATATTTAGTCAGTTTCTATCTGAAACATAGCTTAGCAGATATCCAATGTGTATTTAATCCCTCATTTAGGCGGTGCCTTAGTTCATATTATATTGTAACATATTGCTCACTTGGTCATTGACGACTGTTTGTGAAGTCAGAGTTAGGTGAAAAACACAGAAAAATCATTTCTGTTTTTCTAAAACTTATAGAATCCGATCATCACCATTTATACGGTCCTGGATGTTCATACATTTCAGGTGACACACCCAGGGACTCTCCGAACTAGAACGTGTTAACAATGTTCTCACACATTGTAGGTGACAACAAGACTAAAGGTGGCACACAACGGTGTTACTTCATTGTATCCATCTTATATAACACTACAATTTCCCCTATCGCCTGCGGACACACTCAAATACCCAAATACATACATTCTGTTAAGGACAAAAAATGAACTTTTAAATTATTCAGCCGACTTGAATGAATTAACCTCGTTTGTAAGGTTAACATCTCTGACCCCTGTTTTCACATAACATATGGGTAATCATGTATCACTTTGTATTCAGTAATGTAGAATATTCAACATCTGTGTTTCGGAATGCATGGGACTTTTTTTGAGAAAAAAATGAAGTTTCTAAAAAATGCTAATATGACAACTAAGGACCTGACAATGTCATGTAAAAAGATACATGATGCACATAAAGCTTTAAAGCTTTAAATCAAGAAATACAGACAATCAAACAAGTTCAAGTGGACGTCCACATCACCCTTGTTACCCGGATTATCATGAATGTATAGATAATCCTAAATGTATGAATAATCCTGAATGTATGGATAATCCTGAATGTATGGATAATCCTGAATACATGGATAATCCTGAATGTATGGATAATCCTGAATGTATGGATACTCCTGAATACATGGATAATCCTGAATGTATGAATAATCCTGAATGAATGTATAATCCTGAATGTATTGATAATCCTGAATGTATGAATAATCCTGAATGAATGTATAATCCTGAATGTATGGATAATCCTGAATGCATGGATAATCCTAAATACATGGATAATCCTAAATGTATGAATAATCCTGAATGAATGTATAATCCTGAGTGCATGGATAATCCTGAATGCATGGATAATCCTGAATGAATGAATAATCCTGAATGAATAGAAATTTGTTTAAATTGGAATAAATGGCCAAAAATGTGTCACTTTAGGAAACATACAGCCGCCATGTTTTGGACATTCAGGATTATCCATCAATTCAGGACAATTTGGATAACAAGGGTGACCATGTTCATATGCAAAAGTTAGTACATTTTAGTGATGCTGATGAATGGGACAGTGCCTTTTGTCTGTTATGTAATGGCACCTATAGAATAACAAGAAACCTGGAACCTCAAAGAACACCTGAGTTTCAACCGTACTTAGTACTTATTATTACAAAAGGTTAATTTTACAATAGAGTGTTAATATGCATCAGGAAATGCAGGAATGCAGCAAGCTCAGACTGAGTCAGCACTTAGTCATCACCTTCTTTTATTAAACTAATTAACTAATTAACTAATTAGAAAATAAAGCAACTCAAATATTCAAGTTTTCTAAAACTAGTTCAAAAAGCTTCAAAATGCGGTAGCCCAAAGCTGCGTGATAATTACACTGTTTAAACTTACCTGGTACTCTTCAATTTGAAATCACAAACCCTTTAATTTAAATGTTTACATTTCATCAAAGACTACATGATGTTGAAAAGAGCACTTGAGATAATTAATTGTTATGTTAAATTACAATTTAGCTCTGGGTAGCTGGTTGTTACTAAGGTACTGTTAAGTTACCAACATTTTTAAGTTTCATTTTATGTCACGGTTATGTCTATGAACATTTAATTGAAGTATGCCAGTATTTATCAGGTTGTAAACTGTTTGGTTACAGGTACGTTTATTGTAACTAACCAATGTTACTTTGCATTATAAAGCCTTTTATGTCACCACGGACTAAGGGATGTTACTTAACATCATTTTGTTAACAACAACAGGTTCCTGTCTGGGAAAGGAAGTCTACAGGACTGAACACATTATCTCCTCATTTTTATTTTTTGAAACAAAATGAATACATTTCCTCATGTTCCCCAAATCTTTGTGTAGGCTTTTAATTTTACTACCACCCTTAAACACCAGTAAATGTCCTGTTAAATTCCCATAAAATCTCAATCAATTGCAATTATGGTTGGTTTAATTTATTGAAGTTTTTTTGCTTGCTAGAGAGAAGTTAGAATGAAAACTGAAGCCACAGACCAATTTCTCTAATTTCTAGTGGCTCAGATCCTGTGACATTTCTAGTATCTTTGGTAAAACAAAAGGAATTATAAGTTGTTAATAAAATACCACATTTTAAAGACAGAGACTTACAGAAATGGCAAAATATGGTATTGTAAACCTGGTTGTCATCAGTTAAGTAAGGCATTACGATGTATGCAATCTTATAAAGTCTTCATAGCGAGCCTGGTCACAATAATCAGAAAGTACTAAAGGTTATTTTCGGAAATATTTTCGGAGCATCTTTCCTGGAGATATTCTGTACCTAGATAACTGCACAACCTAATAAAATACAGAAGAATCACACTACAGAGATCTACAAGAAATTGTCAGAAAAAAGGTTTATATAATAACCTCTTAAAATACAAAATAACACTATACTGTATAGCTCCAATTTCTGTCTGGGCTTCTTATATAGAAATCACCTGGGAAATAAGATAAGTCTAGGTATTATAATAGAAAGTGTACCAGTTTTCTAAAGATGTACTTTATAAACCTGAGTATGCAAGATGCTATACTCAACCATGGTTGACCGTGGTCAGCCATGGTCAGTTAGAATGTATACATGGTTGACCATGGTCTCAGATGGTTGAATATGATCAGTATATCAAAGCGTATTTAGACCATGGTCAGTTGAAAGGTAAGCATGGTTGACCATGGTCTCGCATGGTTGACTTTGGTCTGTCTTTCAAACTTCATTTAGACCATGGTCAATCATGGTTGATCATTGTTTTTTCGTAGTATTTGATGGGCAAACATGATAAAACTTGGTTGACCATTAAAATCAATGAAAGTTAGTTGTTACAATGACTGGCCAATTAAACAATGTTTGAAATAAACTAGCCTGGCATGAAACTGCAGAAAAAGTACTATACCAATTACGCCGCTTCGCAATGATGACATTATTAAAAGCCACATAATATTTTGTTCTATGACAATGGTTCTTGTTCTGTAACAATAGTTTCCATAATGTATTGTCCTACATGCATCATAGTATAAGTACAATGAAAGTACAATGACACATATCTATTATGACATAATGGATGATTGTTTCAACAATATAGGAATGGATACTCCCTCTGAGAGGATGATGTTCAAAATACATTAGCTAAAATGTTTCATTATAGTATACCATACAATACAGACTTGAATTCATCCATTATTTATATACATCTAGGACATATCATTTAACTGGCTAGGAATTATTATGTCCAATTGTGACATGAGCGATGCTCTAAGACTAGTATAGTGCGCCCAGATTAATGTAATATTTCCACATCCGTGGCTTATACCAAGTTTTCCTGCCTTTCTCAATATCTTGGGCACACTATAGAAGATTTAAAAACTTTACCAAGCTGAGCCGGACTTGCAAGGTCACTCAGTGAGCCAGGTTTATGCTTAACAGCCAATTCAAGACAAAGTTAACTTAGGTATTATTCGGTCCTGAAGCATATTTTCCTACTAGCTAAGTCTAGCTTGCATCACAAACATGCTCTTTTTGAGGACTAAAACTTGCAGTACTCAAGCAGCAGGTCTACTGATTCCAGGCTTGGTCATTATGAACTAGATTTGAGTGGAATAGCAATTTCAAGACACATTGGATGTACTTACATTCTTCAAATCATTATTTCAATGGACGATTGCGCCAGAGAAGAGATCCCTCCGCCTGATTGTTTGTGGAAGGTTGCTTGGCCAAGGTTTTCAAGTTAATCCATTGGAGGTGGGACAAGTGATTATAATTTACCATTAAAATAGATTGAAAGGGTTTGTGATTGACAACTGCTATTGTATTTGTCAAAGGTTGTTTTCAGTCCATTAATAATTTAGTGCGTATGAGGCTATTAATGTTGCCTTTATTGCTGCCTGTTTGGCCAATGACTTCAGAATTTGACCGAAATCTACCAATAAGGAAACTTAAATATAAACCACAAATATCACTGATTTTACCCTATCACCCGCTCTGAGACGAATGCAACATTGTAATGGAAATCATGCCTATCATGAATCAATCTATCATTCCATTCTATTGATCTGACTTCCAGATAAGTCTGTCCCAAAAAAATCGCAAATCTTCTCAAATCACTGACAACTCTATTCTCAGTACAGAAATATATCACCCTCTAGCCGTCATATTACTTTTATCATGCAAGCACCATATAGATCTATGGCATGCCAAAAATCTTCTCAGGATCATTGCAGGAAGATTTATAAAAAGTTTTATTTCGTTGAAACATCAATAAGTACAAGAGGGCCATGATGGCCCAATATCGCTCACCTGATTATAAACCCTGCACAATTTTCACCCAAAGGAATAATTTGAACATCTTGGTAGAAAACCACAAGATGATGCTACATACCAATTATCAAAACTCTAGGCAGTCTAGTTTTAAGCAAGAAGATATTAATATGTTTTCCCTATATAAGTCTATGTAAAACGGTGACCCCCCGAGTGGGGCCAATTTTGACCCCAGGGGCATAATTTGAAAAATCTTGGTAGAGGACCACTAGATGATGCTACATTCCAAATATCAAAGCTCTATGCAGTGTAGTTTTAGACAAGAAGATTTTTATATGTTTTCCCTATATAAGTCTATGTAAGACGGTGACCCCCGGGGCTGGGCAAATTTTGACCCCAGGGGCATAATTTGCATAATCTTGGTAGGGGACCACTAGATGATGCTACATACCAAATATCAAAGCTCTTAGGCATTGTAGTTTAAGACAAGAAGATTTTTATATGTTTTCCCTATATAAGTCTAAGTAAAATGGTGACCCCCCAGGGTGGGGCCAATTTTGACCCGAGGGGAATAATTTGAACAATCTTTGAAGAGGACCTCTAGCTGAGTCTACATACCAAATATGAAAGCCCTGGGCCAAGCAATTTCGGAGAAGAAGATTTTTAAAGGTTTCCCCCATATAACTCTATGTAAAACTAAGTTTTCTCTATATAACTCTATGTAAAACTAAGGGCCCCCGGGGCGGGGCCAATTTTGACCCCAGGGACATAATTTGAACAATCTTTGTAGAGGACCTCTAGTTGAGTCAACATACCAAATATGAAAGCCCTGGGCCATGCAATTTCGGAGAAGAAGATTTTTTAAGGTTTTCTCTATATAACTCTATGTAAAACTAAGGGCCCCCGGGGCGGGCCAATTTTGACCCCAGGGGCATAATTTGAACAATCTTTGTAGAGGACCTCTAGCTGAGTCTACATACCAAATATGAAAGCCCTGGGCCAAGCGGTTTCGGAGAAGAAGATTTTTAAAGGTTTCCCCCATATAACTCTATGTAAAACTAAGGGCCCCCGGGGCGGGGCCAATTTTGACCCCAGGGACATAATTTGAACAATCTCTGTAGAGGACCTCTAGTTGAGTCAACATACCAAATATGAAAGCCCTGGGCCATGCAATTTCGGAGAAGAAGATTTTTTAAGGTTTTCTCTATATAACTCTATGTAAAACTAAGGGCCCCCGGGGCGGGCCAATTTTGACCCCAGGGGCATAATTTGAACAATCTTTGTAGAGGACCTCTAGCTGAGTCTACATACCAAATATGAAAGCCCTGGGCCAAGCGGTTTCGGAGAAGAAGATTTTTAAAGGTTTCCCCCATATAACTCTATGTAAAACTAAGGGCCCCCGGGGCGGGGCCAATTTTGACCCCAGGGACATAATTTGAACAATCTCTGTAGAGGACCTCTAGCTGAGTCTACATACCAAATATGAAAGCCCTGGGCCAAGCAATTTCGGAGAAGAAGATTTTTTAAAATTTTCTCTATATAACTCTATGTAAAACTAAGGGCCCCCGGGGCGGGGCCAATTTTGACCCCAGGGGCATAATTTGAACAATCTTTGTAGAGGACCTCTAGCTGAGTCTTACATACCAAATATGAAAGCCCTGGGCCAAGCGGTTTCGGAGGAGAAGATTTTTAAAGGTTTCCCCTATATAACTCTATGTAAAATTAAGGGCCCCGGGGCGGGGCCAATTTTGACCCCAGGGACATAATTTGAACAATCTTTGTAGAGGACCTCTAGCTGAGTCTACATACCAAATATGAAAGCCCTGGGCTAAGCGGTTTCGGAGAAGAAGATTTTTTAAGGTTTCCCCTATATAACTCTATGTAAAACTAAGGGCCCCCGGGGCGGGGCCAATTTTGACCCCAGGGACATAATTTTAACAATCTTAGTAGAGGACCCCAAGGTGATGCTACATATCAAATATGAAAGCTCTAGGCCTTACGGTTTCAGAGAAGAAGATTTTTGAAGTTTCCTTTTTGAAAATCTATTTTTAGCCTGTGTGACCTAGTTATGCGACGGACTGGAATTTTTTTAACAACTTTGGTAGAGGTCCACCCAAGGAACATTCCTGTTAAGTTTTTTCAAATTTGGCCAAGCAGTTTAGGAGGAGAAGTCGTTTGAAGAAATTGTTGACGGACGCACGACGCACGCCGCACGACGCACGACGGACATCTCGGTATGACAAAACCTCACCATGACCACATTGTGGTCAGGTGAGCTAAAAACAGCTAGCTTTGGTTTTTGTTTCTAATTTTGACGTTGACAGCAGTTGCTGCCTTAAATGGAAACTCAGAAAACAGTGGATAATTAATTGTAAACTTAAATTAAACCAGAAAGCAAAACATTGTAATTCAGAATTCTTTGAATAATCAGAAAAATAAAAATTGCTGACCAAGCAACTTTTCTTAGATGCAAACAAATAATTACAGAAATTTAAGATTCCTAGGTTGGATTCAAATAAGGTATTAGATGGGAAAACCTACAAAGATTTCTTTGAATAAAATCAGCAAAATAAAAAATTGCTGACTTTTAAAGACAGTTTAAAAATGAGCCACAAGTAAACATGTCAGCAGACCCCAAATGCTTATATTTTTTTTTTGCTGAATAAATAACTTTTAAGCAAAAAATACCAAACAAAATAATTTCTGTCCCATTTTCCTATTTGACAGCAGACAGATTATCTGTAACATTTTTTTTTAAAATTCCTGACTCAGACAAGAACTTTTTTTCATGATTCAGCAGTCTGGTTTCATTTAACTTTTCATGTCAAGCAATCCCTTACATTATACTGGGCATAAGAAAGACAAATACAAGCTATGTCAAGCCACATCAAGGGAGCAATAAAGTGTTGTAACAAAATAACAAGCAGATTACTCGGATCGAGACACTGGTAATGTAGGTAACATAGATAGTAAAGTCTTAGTTCTTCTAGGAAAAAAAATAAAAAATCCACAATGAGGGTCAAATATTTCCTGACAGAAAATACATCTACATTATATACAGTAAACCAAAAAACTATTTCCAGCAATTTCATTTTACAGAACTTATGCATTATAGAAATTCACAAAATTGAGTACCCGCAAATGTGTTTCCAACATTAATATGGACATTGCAGATTTGAATACGCATTTTCAGTTGCAAGTATGACGGCGATCGGCAAAATGTTGAAGTTACTGTTCGTGAAACTAAATTGGTTTACAGTTCCAGTAGTGCATCAGCAATGAGGAAGTACATTTGAACTGAGAAACATACAAATCGTCTCCATAGGGAAATAAATGTAGCATCTCAAAATCTAAGAAAGCTAAAATGAATTTTCATATATTGGATGGTTCTTTTGTTAAATTAATTTGAGTATGTTGGCACCATATGTTTTATACCAGCTGATACTGGTAGCAGCAGCATTAAATCATGCAGGAAAGATTAATGTCAAGGACTGTACAAACATAGGACATTTTGGGATTTATTTTAGATTTTTCTGTCATGTTAGAATCATGATTATTAATTCTGCTCGGGTATAAAGCAGTGGCTGCTGAGGGCAAAACAAGGTGATTTATAATAAAAGAAACTTCTTAAAGAACAGCATATTTCTCCGAATTAATATATAGTACAAAAATGTACCATGGTTTCAATTTCCATACAAGCAAAGATTTTATATGTTTTTTTCTTGACACAATTTTTAACCATATTTTTTTACATTTTTTGCACCATTTTGATTCAGAATTTAGGGTTTGTGAATAATATGTAGGGTTACCATTTATTGAATAATGGCCTTAATGATGGCTTGGCTGCAAAATTGCATGTCAAAACTTTTATATTTCAAGACAATTGATGCCATATTATGTCTAAAACGATCAGAATCAGGAATTAAGAGGGACTTCATTTCCATAATTTGGACATAAAAACATCCAAAAATATGCCATAAAACATGACCCAAGCTTTTAAGTGATCTTTAATTCAGCACATAAAATATTGACACAACATTACAATTTTATGCTCCTTTATTAGAAATTCAATGTACATTTATAATAGTACTCCAAATTAATGTTTTCTTCATTTGCATACTATATGACTAGATCAGACAGAAGGAGAATGCCATGGTATTAGTATGATAAACAAGATGCAAAACATGTATGCCCCCAAGACAGCCAATAGTTGGAAATGGTAAAGGTCACAGTGACCTTGACCTACTGACCTAAAAAAAAGAGGTCATCTACTGTTGCTGGCCAACCTTCATTGTAAAGTTTGAATATCCTAGGGCAAATCATTCTTGAATTGTCGACTGACCAGTCGGCAGACAAACTGCACAAACCATTTTCTTCAAGCACTATCCAAAGGGCATGCATATAAACAAAACAATTTACATGCTAACATTAACTCCAAGGCATTAAACCATTGGCATGTTGGCATCAAATTTCAAACAGGAAAAACACATTTGTTGATTAAATTGCTTCTTTTTCATTAATGCAACTTAATTAATCAGAATATTGTATGATGATGATTTATTCATTTTCATTACACTGTGCACTGTATAAAACTGTATAATTATACTTTTAATCCTTAACATGGTGTTTTATGAGCTGCACCGTTGCTCCAAAGGTGTTTGCATGGCATATGTCAACAACTGCACTTTCATCATTGCATTCAGATGATTAGTAAACCATTAACCCTCTACCCCATCTAAGCCACTAGACCGGCAATGCAGCACCACAGAGGATTATTATATACTGACAGATCCGAATGCCTCTACATACAAACAATTACTCTTTTAATTTGGATTCTGCCTCAGAAAGAAAACATAAGTTTGCTGGAGGAAATAATTTAATGCGTGGGTTCAATGAGGTGAACTAACAATCCTTACAGAAGCTTAGCTGTTACAATGTTCTCAAAGCAGAAATTCCTCAATGACAAGAAAAAATAAATTCTTGATTTTTGGTGTGAAGTTTTCTTCCTTTTGAGCAAGACATAACCTGTCATTTACAACAGTGATATGACAGTTAGTTATAGGCATCACAGTGGTATTTGGAATATAATGAACAAGATCAAATCTTCAGAAATTTAGGAATTGTTGATATTTTGGTAACGTCATTCATTATCACAGTGGTAAAGTCTGACCAGATTAAACTGAGACTCCTTGTATAATTCGTTTAAGCCCTGAAAATTCTGAATCAGGGTATTGCTACAAATGTGGAGATAATGGTATATAGAAAATAAACATACAAACCGAATACAGCCGAGAACAGCCAGACTAGCTTACAGACTTTGACGAGTGTCGGTTTAATCTGGTCTGACAATATTAGGAGTAACAAACAAGATCAAGTTTTAAGAACAAAACTGGTGATGTTTTGGTAGACTCTAAGAGCTATTCATTGTCTTTGCTTCCCTGGCAATGTAAGTAATTCCACTATTCCACATATAAACTGACACCTAATCACTGAGAGAATGACCGAGAATGACCGCTGGATAGATTACCTAAAGCTATTCCATTGGTAAAAACTCAGGGTTATAAATTAAGTGAACACCCCAGTGACAAGTTTCTTGTTTAGCTGATTGCTCTGGTCAAACTGGTCAATTCACACGTTCAGTAAAGAATAAATGAGTTTGTGGAATTTGCCGACTCTGGTCTTGGAAAAAATATATTTCTTCCTAGACATATTCCTAGTAATACAATGATGAAAGTTCTTAGGGAAATTTTAAGGCAGTAAGTGCAATTATGCAGCAGTACATTTGTATATTACTGTGAGTTTGTTGGTCATATTTGGAGCATGAGTGGACTGAGGTATTATAGTTATTAAATAAGGTTGTAATTGCAACATTCTCAGATTATCAAATTGATACCAAAAGGTGCCAGACAAATTATAAACTCAGATATTGGTTCTAAATAAGTCAGTCTGAATCAGATAATTCTGGGGTATGTTGCCTATAAGCAAAGTGCTATGTAGCACTTTCCATGGGAGGTTACTGAATGAAGACACTTAGCGAAGTTCTATGTAGCGCTTTCCATGGGAGGTTACTGAATGAAGACACTTAGCGAAGTGCTATGTAGCGCTTTCCATGGGAGGATACTGAATGAAGACACTTAGCGAAGTGCTATGTAGCACTTTCCATGGGAGGTAACTGAATGAAGACGCTTGGTAGTGCTTTGTTTAGGCAACGGACCCAGGCATGTCCATCAGACCAACATTTCAGGGGATGACTTCAGGCTTTATCGCCTTACAATGATAGTTATGTACAGTGATAGTTAATCACCTAACCGTGACGTCTTCCTTGACTGTTTCACAGTTGCTTCAGCCATGGCTGTCTCAAACAGTACCAGTGGTGTTTGTAACAGAGTGCTTCTACACACAGACCTCCTACCAGTATTTCATGTCAGCAGAGTCAGATTCCATTCCTACTACTACGAGATTGCCGAACATTGCCGAACATTCTCACACGTTTTTTTCTCTAAACAAACTAATTCAATACTAGCAGCTATAATTTCCCCGGAGATTGACAAACAGATTAGTATGAGAAACAATCACTTTGTACTGTAACATTTTCTCTAGTAATATATTACACACATCTAGTCTTAGCCTCAATGCCAATATCATCATCTTTTTCCACACAAATCACCATCTCCAACCCTTCTGTACTCTTAATGTTGATTTTGACAAGTTTTAATTGATTTTATGAAAATAATATATAAATTTTTAAGAGCAACATTAACTTATTGATTTATTTGCATCTGAATAATTTCTATGAAACAGCTAGATTGCTTTTCTTAATTGGAATTTAATTAATACTGATAAATCTCAATTTATTTAATTAAATAGTCAGATATAATTCAGAACAAATTTAAAATTACGTTTTCTATACTTTATATTACTAGTTATTCATACTCATAATAATATTATTAATTTATGTTCATTAATTAATTAGTTTACAACTTTATATATATCCCTACAATAACAAGCTATAAACCTTTACCATTTATGTCATGATGCACTATAATAGTAAATAAAATCTAAAAATTTGTACAGTTTGACTATTTTAATAATAATTAATCATAAAGCACACCCACTCAATGGGTTAACTTAATTACTTATGTAAATAGATGCACACACATTATTAAAATGTTAAACAATTTCAATGACAAAAATTACTTAAGGCTATAAATAAAAGTTTACTAAATAAAAGTTAAGACATCTTTTGATAAAAAGTCCAAGTCC
The DNA here is from genome assembly GCA_963678985.1 of Spisula subtruncata. NCBI lineage: Eukaryota > Metazoa > Mollusca > Bivalvia > Venerida > Mactridae > Spisula > Spisula subtruncata. The sequence continues at coordinate 50,909,375 of OY787664.1, read as the reverse complement.
ACACCTCTTCAGAATCCATGGCAGTTTAATAATTAATACATTTTCAATTAATTTGTTTATTATCATATATTTTTTTCAGATTCGATCATAAAACATTTAATTTAGTTTTAATACCATGTTCTTTAACGGTACATAAATATTATTAAACAGCGTCAATTTCCCAAGTTGATATTCAAAGATAAATCAAATTAATTGGTTTGCAGAAAATAGCACATACTTTTTTTAAATATGTAGCATATGAACGTATGGTCTTTAACAGTACATGAATATTATTAAATAACTTCAATTACCCGAGTTAATAAATATTTCAAAGATAGATTAATTTTCAATATAATGCAGCAAATAATTGCACAAGGATGCAATCCTCAATTCCTCAGAAAACGCTATAACTCAATATAGCTGTATAGCGTCCTTGACATTAATTTGAAGCTTGCGTGTAACGTCACATCAGATTTTCACGCAGAATTACGAAGCTCAGGTGAAAGCTAAGATACATCAATAGATAAAGACAAATAACCCAATTAAGGAAATAAATAATGCAAAACAAAATGCCAGAACAAGACAGCATGTGCAGAAATGTCAGATACCGTCTTAAAGTGTTTGAGATAACTCAACGTTCATGAAACATGCCGTGTTACAGACAGAAATCAGCATCTACGCTAACACGAAAACATCAATATTTAAATAGGTTTTAACTGCATAACAAATTCTTCTTGTATAATTCTAGAATTACTAGATCTTAATTCTGTTCAGCTATATAAGGTTTTGTTTGCAATATGGAAAGCCATATGGCACTAGCAGCTAGTGTAAAGCTTTAGGCTAGAATGATTGCATGTCATCTACGTAGGGTGCTTTGTTTTGTAGGCATTATGGAAAGCCACATGGCAGTGTTAACACTATTATGATCCCATGACACTAACATAGGGTGCCATTCTAGTGGCATCTTAGAGTAAGATAATCACACATATATGTCAAATGTCTTTCTGTAATTGGGCAGACACCAACTGATAAGTAGATGGACTGACATATCTACCGTCCCAGCTAGGCCATCAGTCGATTTTACCAAAATGCTAGATTTCAAGGATGTCAGATTTGAAAGTTTCTCTAACAGAATCATGTAGTTGCTCAACATCAAAATTTAAGTTATAGTTTACCTAAAATCTCCCTTTTATATTTTTGATGTCATTCATATTTAATGTCACAGGTCACCAGCCTCAAAAGCAATTATGAAAGCAAATGGTGCATCATTTGAATAATCAGTCCACAAGTCAACCAGGCGGTCTCCACATCCTCCTAGAACATTAGGTAATAATGGAAACCAGGATATAACTCAACAAAACACAAACATCCATCAGTAACCAAGGATCACAGATTTGTCAGATTGATGAAACTATTGCTTTCAAATTTGTCATTCTATGCATACAGAACAATTATCCGAGACGTCAAATGGTTTTGTTAAATCAATGCACTAGCTTACAGTACATAAAGAATATATTGGATTGATGTACAGCTGTAGCTTAATGCATCCAGTGCAGTCGCAGAGAAGCAAGAGTCATAATTCTAAATAAAGTTTTTGAGAAGTCTCACTTTAGAAGCTCAATTGAGCTATAGCTAAATGCATCCAATGCAATCTCAGAGAAGCAAGAGTCATAATTCTAAATAAAGTTTTTGAGAAGTCTCACTTTAGAAGCTCAATTCCAACAGATTTTGGACTATTAACTGTCAATTTAGAATCAGAATGTCACAGATTATAAAATGCAGTACAACTAGTGTAACTATGTCATATATGCAGAGACACAAGCAAGAATTATTCTAAATCGAGTTTTGAGGAGTCTCACTTTAGAAACTCCATAAGACAATTCTAACAGATTTTAGGCCATTTAACTGTCAATTTAAAATAAGAATATCACAAAATATGAAATATAGCGCAGCTAAAGTGTGTGTCATTTATGCAGAGGCAAGCAAGAATTGTTCTAAATCAAGTTTTGGTGATCAATTCAAACAGATTCTGGACGTTATAACCACATGTCAATTCAAAATAAGAATATCACAAAATACGAAATATGTATATATAGTATATTCAGAAGTACAGCAGCTATAACATTATTGGATTATGATGTATCAACCATGTTTATCAGAATTCATTCTTCCAGAAGTGACAATGATTTATAGTTGACTTCATCAATCAAATTTTATATACATTATACATGTTTGCGAACTTTCCGGATACTCTTGATGTTTATCTATTATAAGCCGTAGAGTAATCATTATTTCTCTGGAACATCAAAAAAGCCAGCATTACACCATGCAAGGATCTCAGTCAGGGCCACGCCATGTCTCAATCAAGTTACCCACTCATCATGGAGATAACATCTACATGTTAGTGCCATGTGGTGGTCCACGAGAACTTCATTTCAGTGTTATTAGTCTTGTGACTATTTGCGATTACCTCCCTTTGTAGCAATATTGCTAATTTATTTCGAAAGCCATGCAGTGTGTATGTAATTCATTTGGGGCCTATACAGGTATATCTGAAATATCCATATTAGTACATACAGATGGTACGTTCTATGTCTGTCTAAATCTCCTGTCGGTGCCAATGTTACCTAGTCTTGTAACCATTTGCAATTACCTCCCTTGAAAGCCTTTTTGCTAATTCATTTCAAAAGCCATGCAGTGGTGTGTATGTCATTCATTTGGAGAGTCAGTAAAATCACTATAATATTACAGCCAATACAGGTCTACTTGAAATATCCTTATTAGGGCATACAGATGGTACCGTAAGTTCTATGTCTGTCTATATCTCCTGTGGGTGCCAATGGCTTAGGCGCTGTGCAGATGATCTGCATGCTTTGAACTGTCTGTACACTACAGTACTCAATTTATCATACTGAAAATTGACTGAAATTTATACCACTGTTTTCACACAGACGAGCTTAAAGACCTAATACATCAAATACATGCAGTCGCTGCACATTCTTAAAACGAGTTTACTACAATGATCAGCCTCATTGTTTCTGACATGGCAATACCTTTCTACCATGTAATACCACAAATTTTCGTTCTATAACTGAATTGAGAACTTCAACTCATAAAATATTTACAAACTTTGAAAATTTCTCTTTTGTGGTAAAGTCTGTAAGGAAATTTACATACTGGTGTGTAAAATAAACACCTGTCCTATAAGAACTAACATAATTACTGCTGCTTGCTGTGACAAAACATGTAAACAAGGTGTTCAGAATAAAAACCACTTTTTGACAGGTTTTAAAATAGGAAGTAATATCCTAGCATACAGCATCCCTAAGATATTAATTTACAAACAACCATTGAAGAAAACTCCTAAAGTTCCCCATGATGCCTGGAATAGCTGAGCTGCGCTCAGTGGTGATAAATCCCCCATGTGGCTTGGAATGGCTGTACTTGGTGGTGGCAAATTCACCAAGAGGCTTGGAATGGCTGTACTTGGTAGTGGTGGGTGCTCACATGTGGCTTGGAATGGCTGCACTTATTTAATGGTAGTGGTGGGTGCCCACAAGAGCTATAATGCCTGATGAAACCAAATTCAGCAATGTTTAGTTTTGCATGAGCAGTAAGTAAGACCTGCATGGTTTTGAGGTTTGAAACGTCCCGCTACTACCAGAGTTAGGGCCCTTATTTGAAAATCACAAAAATGTGTTTGTTATGACATTCCCTGCGTTTGTTATAACATACAAATTGATCGTCCATTAATCAACTGATAACAACCAACAAATCAAACATGCATTACATGTCAATACTGTAAGAGATAGGATAACATGCGGATCAATTAAATCTACAACTGTAGGGTTTACTGTAGGGTCGTTATTCATTATGTCCTGTCAATGTTCTAGCTAATATTATCCCTGGTTAACATTGGCGGCATCTGAAATAAAATCCTAGGTTAATATTGCAGCACCATGAGGTCATCGTTTTACTTTTTATCAATTATACAGTTACCTGTGGATACACTTAAGAGTAGAGGAACACAGGACACAGGTGTGCCGTACCTATCAACTAAGAAAACAAGGGACAGGGGTTAAATCCTAGTAAGATTTCTGGTTTTAAGACACATTGATGACAAATTGACACCATAATTTAACGATACTCAATTACTAAAAGTTATTTAACTTACATATTTCACACATTAAATTTTACAAACCATTTCATGCCTATATGCTTTTATTAAGGATGAAGAAAATATACCTTTTATGCATAACACTTTATTATATTATATAATAATATGTATTTACAATTGTCACATACATACAGTCAAACAAGTCTTAAGCAGCCATGATAGTCAATGGAGGCTGCTAAACACCTGATCATTAATGAGTTACAATCACTTGTTTACTCAGACAAGACAATATCAATTAAGAACTCAATTTTTTCAAGAGCTGGAATGTCTGTACTAGGTGGTTGCAAGTACCCTTAAGGCCTGGAATGGCTGTACTTGATGGTGATGAGTACCCTATGAGGCCCAGAATGGTCGTATTCAGTGTTTGTAATTTACTTTTCACTGTATGCTTTTCACACATGCCCACTGGTGGTCTGATTACTGAGGTTATATTGCAATTATCTTCACTAAATGTCCTATTAATGAGAAAGACATTTACATATTATATTTATAACAATTAATAATTAATATAGTAATGACCATCATTACACTCCGGGACAATGACACACAAAGGCATGCACAAGACATATTGCTATCATACATCAACTAATGGCAGCATGGTATTTGTGACACCGTGTCTCGGACCAACATAAACTGACCACAGGATGGCAGCAACAATGTCCGGCATGTTTGTGAGACACTGCTCTGACCATCCAACCAACATAAAGTGACCACTGACGGATATAAGCGTCACTCAAAAAATAATAAAACTGGTCAGAGCATTAGCTGTTATGAATACAACTGGACACAATTTGCACTTTATAGCAGCCACCGGAATTCATTGGTGTCATCTTAATTATCACTCACCGGTTAAAGTTGACTAGATGGTCAATTAATATATAAATACTCATCATGGAAATATGGGGACACTCCAGACATAAAAGGTGCATTTCATTGGACAAAGTAATAATTATACTGCAATACACTGACAGGCTTTATTATGCAACATAATAATCATTATTCACATTTAATCTCGCATACAATGTTGCAATATCAGCAATTTTCGTTTGGCCTGACTGCCCTGTGAGCTTACATGCAGCTATTATAGGCCATAAATTATAAGCCATTGTCATTTTTAATAATTACATTTATTACAAAACATAACACACAGGCCAAGATAATAGTGACTTAAAGGGTTTTATAGGTCCTAATCGATAATGACCTTAAATAAAATCTCAATATTTTTCATTTGATTTGGCCTAGTGACATATTATATTTCTTTTACTCTAGATCACACAAAATTGAACTTAATATTTACACAGATGTTATAGACATATCATCCATCATTACCAAGTTTTAACATATTGCTAAAAAACACAGGTAAGGCATGCCACAATTTTTTCTTGCAGGTTCATCCATACACAGTGTCAGTGTTCAAGTTTTGATACCAACACTACCATTAAGAGTTTCATTACACTCAGATTTTGCAGATTCGGAGAAAAAAACTTTTTTTTTTAAAACCTCATACTTGTTTCGGATGCCGCGCATTTCTGGCTTGTCGCCATCTAAGTTACGCGATTGGCTCTTTAGATGGCGACAAGACAGAAATGCGTGGGACGTCTAGCAGATGCGGATGCTGCAAAAAATTTTCGCGCCAAAATTGAGTTACGGGGTTTTCGTTCGGCACCGTCGATATTCGAATGCTACTTAACAAATACATGCAGCCAATAATACCAGACAATTCAATGTTTGTAATACAAGCTCATTTTAATGTTCCCCAAGTGTACTTGTCCAAAAAGCAGTTTCATTGAAGTAGAGATTTTAATGTTACACAATACTTGTTTAATGACTCTATTTACAAAGTCGTAAATACTCCATAAAAAATATGGGGACAAAACATGATATTGATGGCTTGACTTCATTGATGAAGAAGGATTTCATGTTGTTAAACAGTTTTCATGCACAATACAATGAGAACGATCAGCAAGTTGAAAGGCAAGTACGTTGGGTAAACATGTTAATTTCGTTCTACATTTTTCATACACAAAACATTTGTGAAAATAAAATTCACTGATTTAGCAAATACATCAAATTTGCAAAAATTTCTGATTAATGATTTTACAGTATTATGATAGACAATACATTTTATAGGATTCCCCATTTGCTGTACACATTACTCAATAATTATTTGTATCCAAAATGTAGGCTATAAATTACATCCATGGAAATGTGAAAAACATTTATAAGTATTCCCGAGCTCTGAGGTCGTCATTTATAATGACTTTATTAAATGAACTAGGTCACGTATTATGGAACTTAGGGTATTGTATCAAACCAGCGATCATAGGAACAAAAATTGTATTTCTTGTTCAAATATAGTTATGTTTACATTAGGGCCTCTTCATTGGATTCCGCCGTAAGGGTCAATATTTGTACTCAAACATCCTTTGATCCCGAGACAAAATAATGCTTTATTCCCATTGTGCAATGACTTAATGTTACGCTTGTGTACAATTTTTTTTTTTTGTAATTACATAACATAAAGGTATAACTATTCAAAAACTGTTTTTGATCAATTTTGAAAGCCTTAAATAAAAATAATAAATTAAATTCATTGATCTATTTATTAATATTATGCATGTGGAGGCATGTCCATGAACAAGTTGAAATGAAGAGGTTTTTGTGTTATTTTCTGTACTCCTTGGCCTTTTAAATAATTGCTGTGCTCTTCTTTTTGTCTGACCTGATGATCGAGTGCATGTTATTCAAAAGTATACTGGTAATAAATTTTTAATTATTTTTAATTTAGAAAGAAATTCTTAGGGATGGTTTATAATTACTGCCATTTAAGTTCATATATATCAATTTGTTATTGCGATTTTACTATTTTCTCGAATATTAGCGAAAAATGATTAATACCTCAAGCTCAAGCAAATAATGTCTGATTTTACTGAGCAATACATGCAGAGAGCATTGTTCTCTACTAAGCTGTTAAAAAAATTTTTGTTTCCACTTTAATTATTACAAGGTACAGCTAGGTCATGATTAAACACTTTGGTTGTTTCACAATTGATTTCTACGAGAAATGTTTGAGAAATCTCACAGAGGAAGTTTCCTGTCTCCGATCGGAACTTTGGAAAGAATTTCGCGATTCATAGCATTGTGGCTTTGTGCCTGTAATAATGACAGTAATTTTGCTTCTCATACCGTAATAGAATCAACTTCTGCTTATTATTTGTGGTCCTTTGGAGGGAACAAGATTTCTAGATCTGACAAACGTATTCCGGGTCATTAGAATGCATGGTTACACCTCACAGATTGGATTAGATTTAGGTGACAATTCCCTGATTATGTCACGATATTTTGTTACCGTTATTCCGAACAAATCCTTTAACATTGTGTCACAGTTTCTGACAGATCTAGGTTATCGACTGTTTCTGACAGATCTTAGAACCCTGGTTCTGTCACATTGGCCTAAAAATAAAATATTGTTTGTTAATTTTCCCTTCCCCTACATGTTTTGAAGTTTGGCATAATGGTTTGGAAATCACTTAATTAGAGAGCAAGCCTGTTCCTTACTAAGCATCAGACTTCATTCCCAAAACCTCATTTATTCTAAGCAACTTCCAAATTTTGGCAAATTACTTCTAAATGTTTGTTTTATATTTTACTAAAATCCTCACTTTCTCACAATTTTTGCCTAGAATTGCAAGGTTCCTCCCTAACAAGTGTATCAATCAATGAGTTTATTAATTCTTTAATCATTCTCAATTCTTTTAATGACTCCAGTTCCATTTAAACAACTCAGTTAACTCAGCAGCTATAGATTTTTTCTTCAAATTGAAAATTAGCATATTTTTGTATTCAATAATAAACCATTGTCTTCTGCACCATCAATCTCACTGGCTTTGAACTTTTGACAAATTATTGCAAGACTGCAAGTTTTTTCAAGTGAACTGCAAGCTCACTCCATATGCTGCGTGCCTCTATTGAGTATGTGTTAAACAGTCTCCTGTTTCAGCACATCTTTGAATCTTGAAGATGTCAGCTAAAAGATTAAAAGTTGAAAACCAATTTCTTTCAAGTGTTCTTGAAGACATCCCCCTTGAGAATAACAATTCTTGCACATCATATTTTTCTGTTCAGCATAATATGAATTTTACAGAGATGAGGGAAAGTTCAATTACAACTTCATTCAAGATCTTCTATCTAGAGTTTATAATGTTTTATGTAAATTGCTCTCTTTGGCATTTCATGTAAGATCATATGATTCTCAGAGATGAGAATTGTTCCAGTTTTTTTTATTCCAAGAAGATTGTAAATGTTACATAATTATTTTTATAATCGTTATGGTTTTTTATGCTTCAGTGCTTGGCTGTTTAAGTTGAGCCTGCTGCCTTCCCTCTCTGATTTCTATTATTTTTTCATGATGCTGTTGTAGGGAGAAACAAGATGCTTGGGGTTGTTTAAAGTGAATGTTGGTTTGCCTGACCAATTTCTATATTTTTATGTTGTTGTTGTTAGGGGGAGGGGCAAAGACAAGTTTGGGAATTATTCTGATTTTGCTATAATGGTTGATTACACTGAGGTCAGTCTCACTGTCTGAGTGTCTGCTTGTTCCTAGTGCATGACTTTTCACAGTGATACTTTGGGGAGTTCGATGTTTCTTCCTTAATCTTGTGGTAGGCTGATTTCAATTTCTCATAGAGACATTCAATTACCGAGGTCTAATGGTGGCATTATCAAACTGTTTGTGTTTGATAAAGTTTAGCGAATATTAAAGCTGGCCATGGTAACAGGATCTAATTGACAGTGTTTGATAAAGTTTAGCGAATATTATAGCTGGCCATTGTAACAGGATCTAATTGACAGTGTTTGATAAAGTTTAGTGAATATTATAGCTGGCCATGGTAACAGGATCTAATTGACAGTGTTTGATAAAGTTTAGTGAATATTATAGCTGGCCATTGTAACAGGATCTAATTGACAGTGTTTGATAAAGTTTAGCGAATATTAAAGCTGGCCATGGTAACAGGATCTAATTGACAGTGTTTGATAAAGTTTAGCGAATATTATAGCTGGCCATTGTAACAGGATCTAATTGACAGTGTTTGATAAAGTTTAGTGAATATTATAGCTGGCCTGATTAACAGTGTTTGATAAAGGCTACCAAATATCATAGCTCTGGTAGGAGGATCTGACAGACTGTGTTTGATAAAGACTTTAAAATTATCAAAGTTCTAGAAACACTGGGACATGTAGGTTTGATAAAGTACTCTCGTTTGTTCACAGTATCATGGTGACATTCAATATATTTACATTGTACTCTTTCCATTGATTTAAATGTTGTGCTCTTGTTATTTGCCATGTCTGATAGGACTGAGGTGTACCTCTGTACCTATCATAGTACCATAAGTGGTGATAATGCTGTCACATGGTTGTTGCCTGTTGCTGTCTCAAAGGTAGTTCATCCTGCAAGTTATCTGTTGTCTACAGTACTTCAAGTGTCTTTAAATATAAATTAGTAAGTGCTGTAACAGCAAGTTGTTGAATGCATGTACTTCAAGTGACAATATTGCTCCCCTTTGCAGTTCTAGAAGTTGTTGCTTTTCTGAATAGACTTTAGAAAGCCTTTACCACATTGCTGGTCACTTTTCACAATGTGACCTGTTGCCATATCGTTAACATCATCCATAAAGCTGACCAAATTACTGGTTTGTTTCATGTAATTGGCTGTTAACAGCATATTATCTCCTGTTATTTTAGATTAGTGTCTGGTTGGTGTCTAGTGTTCTCGCTTGATGATTTAATGGGAATCACAACACTAGGTTTTCAACTATTGATCTTGGTCCTGGCATTTAACTTTTTGTCTGTGAAATTTTCCATTAACAACTATGAGTCTCCAAGCCATATTATGACTTAGCCACACTGTCCAGACAGAACTACTGTATGTCTGTGTTTATTTTAATGACCTAAATAACATTTCCCATACATGGTAATGGTCGGACAATGATTTGTAAATAACAGGTAATTTTGTATGTAAATATTAGTAAACACGATTAATTGCTAGAACAAATAGTGAATACTGTAACCCTGAAACTGTTGACGGATGCTACAATAATTGTCCGATCAACACAAGTTCTCCATTAGCGGGTTCATGTCAATGTTGAAATTGGTTAGAATTTGCCACTAATGGTAGCAATTGGTGTAAATGTTCTGGTTCGATCATTTTGTTGAGAGTTAAATTTCTTCCACCACTGAGAATTCTAAACTGATATGTCTCTTAAAACAGATTGGCGGCAAAAGTTTCGTTCTAATTACGTCTATTTGGTGTTATAGCTGGTTTATTTGATGAAATTGTGTTTTTCTAATGCAACATTGTTTCAATGGTTTTTTTCTTTCCTTAATTAAATTCTTCAATGACATTGATGGAATTGGCACAATACAAGGTTCAACAATACCTATAGGACCATTTGGCTATGATAATAGATAAAACCTAGTTGGACTCCCAGGGTTAGCTAAGGGGACAAATTATAGTATGCATTTATTTCTCGCTATTTAGTCGTTTTAGTGATCAATAATGCGGTATTGTCACTATTCACCTGTATCCTGGAGAGTTTAAAGTGAATTTTTTTATCAGCGTTTCATTTAATCCAACAAAATCAAGTAAATCCTAATAAAAATTCAAAACTTTGACATCATTTATCACTTCGAGAGCATTGTGTACCATTGTTTATATGAACACTGGTCTAGTATTTTTACATTTATCAGCCAGATTATAAATTGTTCCATTAAAATATTTCTGAAAGTGTTTCAAAAATGGAAAGCTTAACAGATCAGTTTGTGGAATGAAGTTATGAAGATTGCTATAGGGGTCTAATGCTCTATCATGCAATACCTAAGTGAAACAAACTAGTAATATCCTATTTTAATTTTACATAATGTTTTAATTTCGATAAACTATTTTCAGAGTCAATGCTGATTACCGCTATATCGGTTCAGCAATATTGCAATCTGACTATTAGTGCAACAATCTACCTTCTTACAGGTCAATAGCAAAGCGGAATACAGGGGCGTCGACCAATGGAGCCAAATTTATAGTCAGGAAAATCATATGTGATAAATCATTTTTGACAAACAAAAGGCCTTAAAATCAACCACATTGTTTCCATATTTAAAGAAGTTTTTATTAAGAAATTCCTTCAAAACAGATTAAATTGACCATTACTTAGGCATTTCTGAAATTTTCATCAAATAACTTTTATTTTGGTCAGAAATCATGATATGTAAATCCGGAATTCCGGAAAATAGACAACCCCAAATAAGTCTAATGAGACAGGTAATATTGTTCTTGCTTCTGCTAGTCCTGAAACTATAACAAAGAGTCTGGGAACATTGGTATAAAAGATACCTTGCTGACACAACCTGTAAATTAGCAAATTGTCTCATTCATCCGACAATGCTTCTTATTTTTTCCTTCCAATTATCTTCAAATACTCCTTTGTGAGTTTCAATTTCACTTTGTTGCTGTCACAGACCCTCATCGTTAATCTTACTCAGACGCCCGGTGTACATACACAGGAAAGCCTAGTTCTTGTTCTCAAGAGGTATTCCATGGAGGAGGTTGACTAATTTTGAAATAATGTCTGCATCCATCAGTGCTTCCATATCCTAATTGGCTTTTTATTGGACTTTTTCATGCTACTATTTAGGAATTCTTTACACATGAAGCTCATTTAAGGTCTTCTGTGATATATTTAATTAGTAGTTTCTTTCAGAGATAAGGAAATGAATCAGCATGATTTAAACAGGTGTGTTTAACGATTAGATTAATTTTTACAAAATATAATCTCGTTGACAGTTGGTTGATGGTCTTTGTCTGTAAATTGGACGGAGGCATTCTGAAATACGATAGGTATACCATTGTTAGATCTCTCAGGTACACACGCAGCTATTCCAAATAAGGATGGCAAGACTAATAGCTCGGAAAAGTGGTATTGAACCCCATGTTTCTCAACTAATTGATCTCATATTTCACAAATTTTAAATTCTACTAGAGTTTTTCATTATTCAATATGATAATTACTGAGAGACTTAATAGTTTTCTTGAGGAATATTCAAGAGACTGTGAGAAACCTTATAGATGTGTCAGCTTGAAGCTGAAGTCTGAATGATTTGCAATGTCTTCTTGTACTGAGAATGTTTCTTCTTCAGTGTGATTGAAATACATTTTATTGACATTTTAGGTTTTAAAATTTTGTAAAAAATTCATATTAAGTACTAATTGCATCCATTAGGCAGCATGGTCTGCTTTTATTTGAAGTTTTATAAAAAAAACTGTCATCTATATTGAAAATATATAATTATAAGTTAATTTAACAATTTTCGATGGCTGTTTCTGTTCAGCCACTCAACCATCCTTGGACATTTTAACTTCTGTATTATCAATATGTATTTTACTATAATTAGGGCTTATTTTGTTAAAAAAAAATTCTTAATTTAGCTGACCATTGAAGTCAACCACCAAAATGATATATTCACAACAGACATGGAGTGTAATAGATTTTACAGGTTTCGATTTAAAAATAAAACAAAATCTTTTGAAATACGTTAAATACTAGAAGTCAATTATACTTGTCGACTTTATGATCCCATAGTCGACATTCTGACCCTAAAACTATTTATTTACTCTGTCATTATTAACATTATTCAGGTGTCTTTCAGACTTTGAACAAAGATCTATCTGTTCAAGTTAAATAGGTCTGCCGTCAGTTTGAGGTCGCTCGTGTTATGTATAGATTTTATCATTTTTTCCCCTTTTTTGTACAATATCAACAGTTGTTTTATCGTCTTACACGTTGTTGAACATTTTGAATTGGGATCAATACATATGCTGCCGTATTGTTTTGCCGATAGGTTTTTTGACTAAATGTTTGCTTTAGATATGAACTGTTGATTATAACGTACAGTGTGTTCCATATAAGGTATTGTACGGTGTTCAGTAACATAGGTTTTGTACAACTCAAAGGTCTTGTTTGACTGACACGTAATCCACTCTAGATCTGCCTGCTTCCTCACCTAGACACTCCTAATGTAAGCAAGCTTAGTAGATGAAGTGCCCTTAACCAATATCTTAATAGATCTAATATAGATATTTGAGCGATTTAAGTGACTGTGGGGAAAGAAAGTTTTTGTTAAATAAAAACTCAGACATTTTCAGTTGCAATCTTATGTGACAGTCTAGCCTTTTACTTATGTATTGACGATGCCATTGATTCCAAATCTGACGACTATTACTGGGGGACTGTTTTCGGAGAATGTGTCTCTCAGAAAATGAGATACAGAAAAAATACAAGATAATAACGTATATGATTATGCCTAATGGCATTTTTATGGTTTTGCGGTAATGGGGGAACATTTTTTCTTAGAAACTTGTTGGAATATTACATTTTTCGTTCATGTTAATCCAGAAATTGGTATTAAATTAGCCAAAACAGGAAGTTAATTTTAGACAGATATGTGGGTTACTTTATCATTATAGTTTCCTTGTCTGTAGGCCTATATATCCAGTGTGAAACAAATGCACACTTTGGTGATGATGTTACTTTTGTTAAATATTTACATTTGACTGCAAGACAGTCCATATAATTATGTTTCTTTTCTCTGTTTAATTGGCCATTGACCTGCAGCTTCGAGGGAATGTTGCTTAAAATTGCTCTCTTAAGTTTCTCTATAATTTAAAGATCCGTTTCACGTTTTTGCCTAAATAGGTGTTGTGTCCTCAAAAGCTTATAGATAAAACATTAGACATAAACGTCATGACCATTGTGTTTTGATACTTACAAAAAGTGAAGATCCTCATTAAAGTCTCATTTGAAAGGTAATTTTAGCCAACATATATATTATTAAGATAAATTGTTTGTTGATAGATTATAGTCAGTCAGTGGTTATAATGTCTTCAGTTATATGGGCTTCAGCCAAAGTATGTGGGCTCCAGCCCAAAAATGATGAGTTTTACAGCTATAGGAATGATAAATATGTGAAGGTAGGCGTAAGGGTGATTGTATTTTACTGGAATTTAAATTGTATGTGATTATATAAGTAGGTCTACAATTTTAGGGCCATGTTTTGTCATACGGAGGTTGACCTTTATTTGTTTTGGTATTTGTATGCTTGCTTCTTTCCCAATTATGTTTTAGTCTTTGTGTTATTACTAGATCTATACCTATTTTAGAATTGAATTAGTTGTACACATATAGGTATAATTACTTCTAGTATCTTTTTTAATGCAATGCTACTGGGGGATTTACTTTTCGGATTTCAGTTAATAAATGTAATCAGTTTCTAAAATGCTCCCTTTGAATTGTTTACATCAATGCTTTTCTTGTACATTGTAAGGTAACTGCTCTATTCCATCAGTCAAAGGTCTTTGTTACTTTGTTACTTTCTACAGGTGACTCAGGTGCCATTGTTATCGTTTAATCAAAGTGATTGTGAATGATTTTCATTAGAACATGTCCAAGTTTTATGAGGTGTCAAGAGAAAGGGACAATATGCCTGAATGCATGGACACTGGACATCTCCTACATGTCACGTAACCTACCTTTTACATGCAGGATATCGTTGGTCATGTTTCACGATTATTTGATTTATAACACAAAGCCTTCGGACTTAATTGAATATTGACCAGTAGTGGACAGAATTATTAGTTTTGAACTTCATATAAATTACTTTATCCAGCCTCTGAATACTTAGTAATCCTTTATTCCTTGTTTCCTAGGTAACTCGTAGTATTTTTTATATGGAAATAATTAAACTCTTGGTTTTTGAGTTTGGGGATAATGTTTTTAATTTGATCACATGTGTGTTTGATGAAGCCTGAAATAACCTCGAAGATTTACCTTTTATGTACTTGTTATTTACGAGTGGGTACCAGTCATTTAAACCTGTTGTGCTTCAGGCTGATTTCCTCCTCCTTCACTGGGTTTATATCCAGACTGACCAACTCAAAATGTTGCTTTGCAAGGGTGGGGTAGGGTATTTCAGCCTTTTTGTTGACTTTAATTATATGTACAACTTTTCAACACCAACATTATTGATGTTTCAGGCACTTACAACCATGCCCTTTGTTGAAGATTTTCATGAAGTTTTTTATTTTTCAAAGAACTAATTTAACATACACGATCATGATCATGATGATACTGAAATAAGAACATTTAGAACTGGTAATTCAATTAATTGCCATGACAGCTTTGATTAATCTGTTTGCGGAATGATATCAGATTGAGAAGAACCTTGACACGAAACTGGTAGTGAAAACTAAGTTCTATATCGTGTATCATGTTTCCCTTATTCAACGAAATGTCTAAAAACAGTAATTTATTGCTCGGAATCATTTCCCAGATAATACTGAGAAATTCCACAGAATATTTTTTGTGGTTTTTTTTTGTCTCACAAATTACCTTAGGGGGTTTTACGATGTCACAGATGTGAGGTATTTTACACAGTATGGTGTGGGTAAAGATGAAGCAGGACAGATTTATTATAAATACAATCTCTGCCCATCTATTCTTAATAACATTTCCCTTTGTTATCCGGAGATATATCTCTGGTCTCAGCTATTCTGGGAATTCTTTGAGGAATCTGATATTCTTTAAGTAAATCTACCAGTTAATACAAATTGTATTACAATACCAGATATATATATTCCTTTGATAGGCTATTCCGGGAAATATCTGATATCCTTTTAGTATAAATATATATATATCTATATATATCTTCTACCATGAGTATAAAAATATTTGAATACTTGTGTTGGTATTCGGTCCCATCCCTATATTTATTGTAAACGTATATTTATATCAAATCAAATAAATTCTTCAACAATAGAATATTGTTTTTTGATATCTTAGGGAAATGGACGTCCAATCATTTTATGTGTAGGGTTTCATTTCATCATATTTTTATACGCCCGAAGGGCCGTATTATGTTATGGCCTCTGTGTCCGTCTGTCTGTCTGTCTGTCCGTCTGTCCGTCTGTCGTTAGCAATTTCCCTTCCGCTCTGTCACTCTTGAACCTCTTGAAGGATTTTAAAGAAACCTGACACAAATGTTCACCACCTCAAGAAGACGTGCAGAGCAAATGTTCTGGAGGGGTCGCTTCAAGGTCAAGGTCACACTTAGGGGTAAAAGGTCATATGACTTTGTTTCCCTTCCGCTCTGTCACTCTTGAACCTCTTGAAGGATTTTAAAGAAACCTGACACAAATGTTCACCACATCAAGACGACGTGCAGAGCACATGTTCTGGAGGGGTTGCTTTAAGGTCAAGGCCACACTTAGGGGTTAAAGGTCATATGACTTGGTTTCCTTTCCGCTCTGTCACTCTTGAACCTCTTGAAGGATTTTAAAGAAACCTGACACAAATGTTCACCACATCAAGACAACGTGCAGAGCGCATGTTCTGGAGGGGTTGCTTTAAGGTCAAGGTCACACTTAGGGGTTAAAGGTCATATGACTGTGTTTCCCTTCTGCTCTGTCGCTCTTGAACCTCTTGAAGGATTTTAAAGAAACCTGACACAAATGTTCACCACATCAAGATGACGTGCGGAGCGCATGTTCTGGAGGGATTGCTTTAAGGTCAAGGTCACACTTAGGGGTTAAAGGTCATTTGACTTTGTTTCCCTTCCGCTCTGTCACTCTTGAGGGGGATTTCTTCCATTTTTTGTTCAGGGCTGTCCTTTTGCCTTCAACTGTCAAAATTCTGGTACCAAAACCTGAAACAAACCCCTTCGGGCGTATATTGCCCCGTATGGCGGTGCTCTTGTTTAAAAGTGTTTTGTTAATTTGTTTTAAATAGTCGTATGATAGAACAATAAATTAGGTATTATACTAACGAAGTATTTCGGAATGATAAATTTAAAGCTGATTCAGCCTGACATAGGATTATGACAAGTCTTAAAGCCATTGATTAATTGATTTGTCATTAAAATGATAATGAAGATGGATACTCGATACTCTTTATACTGTTTAAATATTATGAATGCCCTCCTTATTATATTGTTAGATATTTGATAACAATTCAATCATAATCTTAGTATTGATTTTAACTTTTGGGGTTACGATTAATTAAATACGTTGATCAGCTATGATTTAATTACTCAAGACTTAATTGCCAAAAGATAATTTAATTAAGAAACACAGTGAAGCAATAAGGATTTTAATCATCTTAAATTTGAATGAATCATTAATTTATATTTAGCTATGATCGGGGTCAGGGCAGTAGTGTAAACTAAATTGATGAATTTACTTTTTTCTGTATACATATGTTTTTATTTTGGTAATTTTAACAACTGGAACCAAGTTACCAAAGATTTATTAGCTAGACTTGTTTAAAAACCTGAGCTGGTACAAATTTGTAGTGAAATAACTGTCAATTTATATTTCACTTCATTGAACCACAACTTAATCCCAGGTGTCTTTTTTAATTTTTTTATCTTTTTCTTTTTTATATGTTATAAATCATAGAACCCTGGCAATGATCCCGCTGCACACTGTTGCTGAGGTAATTTTGATAACAAAATTGGTGATTTTGATTACAAAATTACTGCATGGAACCCGACCTCCGGACCTGGGCCTCTGAGTAAACCTAAACATAAATCCACACAAAATGTACAATTATGCTGGAGAGCAGGAATATAATTATGTTAATTAAAATGTAATATAACACAAAGGGAGCATTAAATGCGGACATTAAAACACAATAGTACTATTATGACAGTTATCAATATTTGAGTGAAGGAAATTAATACAATAAAGATAAAAGAGGAGTATCAAAACTACCATATTGATTTAGTATAATAATATTTGATATCCCCACATGAGTTCCGTACAGACAAAATAGGAGCAAAGAAGAATATTACTACAAAACACATGGACACTAATATTGGCTATAATATTAGTTCCATTTATTATAAATAGCTTTATAATTGAATTTAATAACTAATTTAGAAGGTACCAGACATCATGGATACCATGTATCATGGCAATAATGGTAATATTTAAAGCCAGGCTAGAAAATCTTTGGACAAATGGACCTGTGGACTGGACTCATGGACTGGACTCATTGACTGGATTCGTGGACTGGACTCGTGGACTGGACTCATGGACTGGACTCATGGACTGTACTCCAAATATAAGATGGATCATAAAAGGAGAATAAAACCAAAACATACCATTGCAGGTGATCAATTAATAAATAAAAGTTGAGGAAACAAAGAAGATGATTCATACATGGAAAGTTATGATATAAAACTATGTGTACTTAATTTTTACAGGAAATTTAACAGTATTGTGTTACCTTTAAATATCAATACAATATGTCTAAATAAAACAGACTGAACGTTTTGAGAAATAATTTAGTTAGATTTTTTTTTTATTGATTTTAATTTTCAATGCAACAAAATTTGCTGTTTTTAATTAACAATTATCGTTATAGGATCTCAACAAACAGATGCATAATTGTATCTTTGATCTGAGTGACAAATAAAAGGGATTTTGATACAGCAGTGACACTGTTGGTATTAATGTGCATGTAGGCAAGACCACCCAGGGGATCGATAGACACACATTTTGTTGACACAACAACAGCTGAGAGACGCAGCATTAGAACAGAATTGAACAGAACAAGCATTGTAGACTCAGAAACTGGTATGGCAGCTTTCAGGTGGACAATCCCCAACATGGGTGGTAAAAGCCAATTTTAATAAGAATATAAAATGCTGAGAAAAAGCTAATAAACTATACCAGAGTTTCCTTTCCTTTCATACCCGCATAATTGATCGATGCTAGTTCAATTTTTTTAGTATTTTACTTGTGCTTGATAAAAATTCAAATCTTACAGATTTCACACAAAGCAAATAAATGATCACCTTCCAGTTGCTTAAACCTTCCTTAAAAATATTGAAGGATAAATGTGTAAACAAAAGGACAGGAAACTTATTCAATGTATTCAATAAATGCTGGGTTTTGAGTGCAACTTTATAATGGTTTTTAATTATTCAGTTTCAATGACAGAATAGTCGGAATGGTATTGCACTAAAATTCTTTTATCCCAGCATTATTGATAAAAAAAAATTACCACAATTTTTTACCACACTCCTTTTTTTATTTGGATTAATACTCTACAAATGGATATACAGGCCTAACATGTTGTTGACCCTTCTGTGAACTTCTGGAAATACCTCCAATTTGAAGATCTGGAAATACCTCCAATTTGAAGAACTAGAAAAACCTCCAATTTGAAGAACATGTTTTATAACTGGCAAAGTAATATTAAGGTCCTTGAAGGTAATGATATGGATAAAAAAACTCAAGAAAACTTGAACATTCAATTTAACTCATAAAAAAACTAGCTGAAGCAATTTGCTATTGGCCCTTCATAATTAAGTACAAAATTGCTGTATTAAGACATTGACAAGTATAACGATCAGTAAATAATGGCAAACATTATCTCACCATGTAAGAGCACAATAAAAACATGCTGGTCCCGTTTTGTTAAGCCCTTAATAGAGACTTTGTGTCCCGCTAACTTCCTGTATAAGGACGGGAAATTGCTGTTTCATGTTTGCAGATGCATAAATTACTAGTTTTGATTGCGACAAAGTTCAATAGAGTCATTTCCTATGTGATTTGAAAATATTCTAAGGGCATGTTAGTGAATTAAAATTGCACAATTTATGAATTAGAAATCTATTTTGGTAACAATGTTTTTGCTTTAACACATATTATATATATTGCACCATATTAAGCGCCACAGGAATAGCAAAACCACAAAACCATAAGGGTATGCTAGTGAATTAAAATTGCACAATTTATGAATAAGAAATCTATTTCGGTAACAAAAATGAAATTATATGTTTTTGCTTTAGCATAGATATATTGCATCATATTATTTAGCCCCGAAGGATTTAAATAGCAAAATTTTATCAATCTTTATAGTTGCAGCTAAAATCATCCTAGAAACCATGGCCTGATTAATAATAATTTGGGACTTTATGACCATCAAATGCTGAAGAATTGTTCATAAATTTTATTGAAATTAATAGTTCATGAACACTTCATGCAATAAGTGTTCAACAACTGTTCATGAACTTCAAATTTTAAGAACATTTCACTGACACTGGTTCCATTTTCTGTTCACTGACTATTCATGAACAATGAGTGAACTTAATGGTTCATGAACAATTCGTGAATATTAAGTTCATGAAATGTAAGGCCTAATTCTGCAGGGATAGTTTGGGACTAAACATCCTGATGAACATATTGAATATTTTTCCATTTTTGCTGAATTGGCAAGAATTCAGCTAAGACATCAAAAACTGTAACGTTGGACAGCTGTAGCATTATTACATCATAAGGTTCTCCTAGTATATAAATGGTACCACAAATCATTTATGGTAATGAGACAGTCTCCGGCAGACAGGTTACAATACAGCACAGACAGACATGAGTGGCACCAACTTTCTGGTCCGTCCAAGATCTATGCTTAAAATCATTATTTTACTTGCCAGATGAATCTACCAAATATGACAATTGTTTCTGAAAAAAAACCATGAGGAAATCAGTCAGGGAAGGCAGCACTCAACTTAACCAGCTGAGCACAGAAGTTGCCCAATAATTAACAAACAAATTCAGCATTTAAATCTTTGTGGGGGACCTGCTTTTAAGCCAGCTGAGCTAGGATTTTCTGAAGAGCACAAACAAATTCATCAACTTAGGAACTTAGAAACTCTTTTGTGACTTATTTTGTTGTATTATTTAAATAATTTTAGATTACAAATAAACATATTATATATTGAATTCATGAAAACATAGATATATTTTTTATCAACTTCAGAGTCAATGATACAGCACTATCATAAAATAATGATTATTATCTTAACAAAATAGTTATCTAATCTTTTAGTTTAAAACTTTAAGTATCTTGTTTACAAATAAACAAAGTAATCTGAGAAAAAGGCAGGGGTATTGTATTCATAATACCAATAAATTACCCATACCATCGTTCTATATGTTCATAAACAGTTTGAAATAGATACCAAACTTGCAGTGTACTATATAATGTAGATAAAATTCAACAACAATGGTTCGGAGACCCCCACATGTCCTCAGATAAGACAGATATACCAGGTATATACAATTAGAATGCTGATTGGTTATCCTGTTCAAATCATGCCAACCTCAATACAAGTAACATGCCGGAACCCATGCTCGATTCATTACCTTATACTATTACATACTATCATGGGTATTCAACGATGCTTTGAATATTATGCAATACAAATCGCTCAATGCTCAATGCTGTCAGTATATCACCAATATAGTCTTGTAATACAATCCACAGTCTTTGAAAAGATTCCCCATGCACCACATATGTCAATAGAAATTATCAATGTTTGCCATGGCATTGAATATGCAATTAAAACTTCTGCAATTTGTCAGACAATGCCATGCACACAATTCCAAAATCTGCACAGGCATGACATTGTGTCATTTATTGGTAGAAATAACGTCTATTGAAATTGACACCCTAGTGAAAATTTTAAGTGCAAATAATGACATATATCTCAGAAAATGTGTAAAATGCAGAAGTTGACGCTGAGAGAATGAGTTTGAATTAAAGACAAATCAAAGAAATCTAAAGTTACAGCACTAAAATAATTAAATTTAACAAGTTGGGAAATGCAGAGAATAATTTCTCAAACAGGTCACTCAGTACTTCGACAAACTGATAATTAGCTATCATGAGACATTAATTTTCTATCATACAACTTTCAAATAGTAATTCACCTTTATACTTAACCTCAAAACAAACCTAAAATTGGGTCACACATTGAATAATATATAAGTATTAAAAACAAACATAAGAAAGTAAAAGAAACCTCAACGATTGGGTAAGTATAGGTATTACATCTCAAATACCCACTTAACACAGGAGGTTTTTTTCACCACTTATATCCAAAATCCCCCTTGACATGCAATTTAAAAAAAACTCCATCTGGTGAAACACCTGGGAATTAGCAATAAATAATCATAGAACATTTATTTAAGATCATACTTCAAGTTTTCCTAACAAGGATCAAGTACAAAAACATACTTTTATAAGTAATGCTGTATAATAATATTCTTAATATTTTTTTCTAACTATCTTTCAAAGGTAAAGTGAATATTTTATAAGTATCTGAGGTGCAATTGAATATGTCCCATGAGCCTGCACATCAAGCCTTTAAGGATCTTTTGAACAACCAGTCTGTACCTACTGAATCCAGTTGCCAGGGCTTTAACTGTAAGACCATGATTGGCAGCGTTTTAGTGATATGAAGTTGGGAGGCTTAACTGAGCCAATCTTCCTAGCTGGCACTTACCTCTGGGTCCACCGGAGGTCCGGAGCATTTGGAGCTTAATTCCCAAAAAATATTATTAACTTCATCTGCAACTTACCAGTCCTTTTTAAACATTTAAAGACTTATTTATAATACTGGTGAAACAACCAAACCTTGTGATTTAAGGGTCATTCCTTAAATGGATTTACTTAATAACACTTAATTGCTTGTACTTGCAACTGACAGCTGAAGCTCTGACTTTCAAAAATGTAACATAATTTGTGAAGCTTTAGACATTTTACGCAGACTCAAGCGCTGGTATTGGAGACATTTGCACTAATTTTCTTTGCCTCCAGATAATGTAGAATTATACAAAAACTTTTAACGGAAGCTTAAAGGAAATGTTTCAGAACATTTTTCCAAACAGCTTAAGGATGTCAGCTGTATACATTATAAAACCTGGAGGGTTATAATCTGGTAAACTTTCTAAATCTGTTTTATGATTCCAAGAACAATCTGAACTAAAACAGGAAGATTTAGTTCTCAGTAAAATATGTGTAATAAGCCTTGGTCCCACTGAGATTTCTTTGCCTTGCCTACATACTCCCGATTTAACAAATGGGCATTGGAAGGCATCAGGAAAAAGGTCCTCAGGGTCTAGGGGAAGCTTCAGGGTAATCATTAGAAAATTTGTGATATCTATGTAAAGATAATTTATTTAGTCGAGATTACATCACCAAGGCCAAAAAATGCTCAATGAGACCAAGGCATAACCAATGTAGAAAGTACAAGGCAGGCTCAAAATGAAATTGGATAGTTTCATCTTCTGTTGGCTAATTCAGGATTTTAGAATGTTTCCAATCGGAAAGGTTGGATCCATAGTGCGGTTTCTCTTTTCTTGTTACATTTGTGAGGTTCTACCTTCTTTGTGGTCAAACTCGGCTCTGCTGCTTTGGTTGCTTGCTCCACTTTCCTGTCTGGTTAATTGTCATCTTTTACCATATTCAATAACTCTGCTGAAACTATACCTGTCCAAACCCCATACAGGAGCACAATTGCATAAGCTAATAAACACTACTGTAAACTTTGAATACCACAGTTAAAATACTTTGGAGACTTCCAATTAATGTAACAGAAAAAGAAATTGATGGCATACATGAACTGAATTACCTGATGTTGATCACTTATCTTATAACTTGACAAAACCTCCTGTTAAATGTAAATAAGTTGAGGCTGCATTGAAAGACAAAAGAGCCAGGAAAACAAGTTTGGACTTTTAAAGTTTCCATTAAAATTAAGACACAATTTAAGGAAATACAATTCAGGAGTCTGCAGCACTGAACAACAATTTAAAGTAAATACATTGAACAAATAATGAAATTATCAAGAAATGAAAATAGATTGGAAACTAAGGACACTGAGAGAATTGGACGTTTATTGACCAACATTTTGTGCAAGGAGATCTTCGTTTCCAAGGAATTGTTGCAAATACAGGAGTTCCTAATTACACTGTAGTTGATAAAAAGATTTAGGCTGTGACAAATAGAAAGACAAGTTTTTGTTTGTTTATAAATGCAAATTTATTTTAGGTGGATTGATTGTGAAAG
This sequence comes from Spisula subtruncata, assembly GCA_963678985.1. Taxonomy (NCBI): domain Eukaryota; kingdom Metazoa; phylum Mollusca; class Bivalvia; order Venerida; family Mactridae; genus Spisula; species Spisula subtruncata. The sequence continues at coordinate 50,885,252 of OY787664.1, read as the reverse complement.
CAGTTCTTACAACTCAGAATATAACTCTCAACACCTCATTCCTGGTGGTATCCAGTGCCATGAATCTATGAGAGAGAAATCTGAGTTTGCCAATTTTATGCTGTCTTAAGAGTTGAGCAAATGGTGTCAGTGCAGGTATATGTTTTATTTCCTCTTTGATATGACACAGACTGCATGGAATCGAACCTCAAGCACTTGAAGCACTGATGTTGAATTCTCACTTCTATAATGTACCTAGGTGCACGTTACTACACATGCAGACTCTAGTACTAATCTGGGAACCCTGCAGCGAGTGTCACAATGAGCAACAAGATAATAATAGCTAAGTTTCCTTCCATGATACAATGTTGAGATATATTCACAAATAATCATATTTCTCACAAGCAGACAGATGACAAAAGTGGCCAATAAAACATGTTAATGAAACTTATCACAGACTGTGGTAGGTAACTTAGCAACCAAGAACATTGTAAATAGAATATGATGTCATATGATGTCACAATGTCCTTCCTTAAGCTGTGTTTATCAATAAATAATGTCTGGCATGATAAAAGAAGTGTGACCACACTTCACTGTTGCTGTGATACTTTGCTGCGTATCAGGTTGCTACACCAACTCACAATGTAAAGTTATATATACAATGCCACCTCTGTTAAGCAACATCTTTCAAGAGCAGCAAATATTGACCGTTGTTTGGAGGTTGTTGCACTACAGAGGGCCACTCAGAAGAGTCATATTCAAAGAAGAAATACTCCACTTTTTTCATTTTTTTTAAAAAAGCGATAACTAATTCAAACAGTACATTACAAAACTGGACCAAACTTTAAATTATACCATAAACTATGATAAAAATTAATTGTTTAGTCGTTAATTGCCATTATCACCAATTTTATCTAATTGGTAACTCAAACATGATAAGATTTCAAAAACATAACTCAACATTCGGACAGATCATGGTCGAAATTTTTATGGACCAAAAACCCAACTTGACACTCGAACAAATCAAGGTCACAGTTTTTATGTACCAATGTTTGATATAGCCGGACATGAGTATAATAAAACTCAGGTTAACAGCTAGAAACTTAAACATGTCGCCATCTCTAGACACATAAAACACGAAACCAACATACTATCAGTTTGGTGACACATGCTTTTTAATAGCACAAATTGATTTGAAATCTGATCTCTACCAATAAATATAAAATTATATGTATTGCCACATACAAGTGACAGATTTATATACCAAGGTCCAAATTGAGTTTATTTGACCTATTGAGAAAAAGATATAGGAGTTTAATCACACTGTACAAACATTTTGTACAGGTGAACATGCAATGTCATTATATGACCTTACGGGCATACAAATAAAAGGTATATATTGTAAACCAATTTACTTTCCAAAATACTAACTTTCGAGTTTTTGCCAATCGTCGTTATATTTGCAACTACAACTTTTCGCTTTTTAAAGTCTGCCATGATGTCCATATTAATGTTTTGAAAACTTTGCGACTACTTAATTTTATAAATTTCTACCACTCACAAAGTGCGAAATAAATTTCTTGGTTTACAGTTGGTAATGTACATTATGAGTGGGTTATTGAAATCCTTCATGTATATTTATATACAATGTAGACTTAAATCCAAGGCGGACAAAAATTTCTTTCTTTTGCAATGACAAACCGAGGTTTCCATCGCTTGTGGTTTTATCTGAGTTACTCTTCAAATAAAGGAGGGACATAATGACATGCAATGTGACATTAGCGATAACCTGAACTGTTTATTTCAGTTTAAATTCCTTAAATAATTGAAGTTTAATTGAATCCATCGCTTTGACTGAATTCAGTGAAAAAGAAATGCACAAAACAATTAATCTTTGTGCGCTAGGCCTTCTGAGTAATCGTACACATGCAGTAACAGGCAGGTTTTGTATACTTTTATATATTCAATCGATTGAAGTGTCCATTTGTAAGCCATGAATAATATTTATAAGCCCTTTGAGCCCAAGAAGTGTCAAGTTAGACATTTGGATAATCCAAAGCAAAAATATTGATAAAATGTTATTATCCTTAAGGAAAACAGTCAAGAAAACTGAATCTATGCAATAGATATCAAACACAACAATTTGAAATACCAAATATGGACAGAGTATGATAAACTTTACTAAAAGTAATACAGTATAGAAACAGAACAAAAAATGACAGCTCCAAATCTGGATTCAAAACCAACCAATTATATAACAATTTTCTAAGATTCCAATTCCAGTATATAACCTTAAAAGAATACATGTATAAATTATGAATGGGCTACTTTAATAAAAGTGTTTGGCTGTTTGCACATAGTCTCTGCTAAAAGATCTCTCACAAACACAGCAATGATATAAAAATAAACGGGCCGGGAAGTCAACATTCAACCAAAACCACAGAGCACATTGGAGAAACAATTAACTAAGGCATCAAATAAACTTAACTAAAAGGTTTGTTTCAGTGCTTTTTTGTCTATGGATACGTCCCTGATGCAGCCGATCATATCATTGTCTGAATGAAAGTAAAATACTGTTAACTTGGATGACAGTCAAACTTCATCATAGTTGCTCTGATTTCTAGACTTCTAGACAGATTATTCATAAAGTGTTTTTTCCTTCCATCACATCATGCAAATAAACTTTAGAGACAGTTACATCGCATGTTGTAGTCTCTTTAATTCTTCTCTTAATATTCAAACACCATTACCTTCGTATGAATATTGAACCATAGATGATGGACGCGACTTTTAATAATACACTAACATACATCACACAGCACAGATTTAATAGAGTCTGAGAGTACCAAGAAGTCATCCAAGAATTGGATCAAGAAATAATTCCACATTTAGCTTCAAGATCATGTTGATACTGATTTCAAAACATACCTTTAAATAGAGGCTTAATCACTTAATGGCAAACAATTACCATGTATAATGACAATCCAAGAGCAATCTACCAATTATAAGATTCAACCACATTTTGGTTCCAATGTCTCAAGGAGCATATTATCATTTTTTTGGGTGAATTTAACACTGGTACTCAACAAGCTGGGACATATTTAACAACAAGATCTATGGACATTTGGAACATATTTAACAACAAGATGCACCTTTGAAACATATTTAACAAACGAGATGCACCTTTGGAACATATTTAACAATAAGGTGCACCTTTGGAACATATTTAACAACACAGTGAACCTTTGTAACCTATTTAACAACAAGGTGCACATTTGAAACATATTTAACAACAAGGTGCACCTTTGAAAAATATTTAACAACAAGGTGAATATTTGGAACATATTTAACAACAATGTGCACCTTTGAAAAATATTTAACAACAAGGTGAATACTTGGAACATATTTAACAACAAGATGCACCTTTGGAACATATATTTAACAACAATGTGCACCTTTGGAACTTAATTACCAACAGGGTGCACATTTGGAACGTATTTAACAACACAGTGCACATTTGAAAAATATTTAACAACAAGGTGTACCTTTGGAACATAACAACAAGGTGCACCTTTGGAACACATTTAACAACAAGGTGCACCTTTGGAACTTAATTAACAACAGGGTGTACCTTTGGAACATAATTAACAACAGGGTGTACCTTTGGAACTTAATTAACAACAGGGTGTACCTTTGGAACATAATTAACAACAAGGTGCACCTTTGGAACACATTTAACAACAAGGTGTACCTTTGGAACATAATTAACAACAAGGTGCACCTTTGGAACTTAATTAACAACAGGGTGTACCTTTGGAACATAATTAACAACAGGGTGTACCTTTGGAACATAATTAGGCCAGAACTTTTTAATTATTTGGTTTACGGGAGCGCCGTATCCAAGAACTGAGAAATCAGAATAAAAATAAAATTTGAAATCGAGCTTTTATTTTTTTTATTATCGCCGTACCGTCCCGTTCAAGTTCCGAAAAAATAATTTAGCGCCGTCAACCTGTAAAAATATATCACAGTGAGTATAGATGTGGGGCAATCTGCTAGGAGATTTTTTAATTTCTGACCTTTAACTCCATCGCATTAGAAGTGGATACTCTAAGTCGAGATTGTTTGACTACAGTGAGTACAGATAACGTGCGTATTCGCATATATTACGAATTAAAATTAGCCAATTACGCATGTTTGTCAGATTCAAAGAGTACCAAATACGCATCAAATTTTATATTTACGAATCCCTTGATAAAATCATGCGTAACTGCATTTTATATCGTCAAACTTGTTTCTTTTCTCTTGTCAATTTCGGAAAACAAAGATCTATTTTTTAGAAATCTATTTTTAGAAATGAAAGTAGAATCTAATTATCTACTGGTTCCCGTCACCTTGCAGTAGTTTAAGCAATAAAAATCGGAACCACGCTATATGATGTAATGATCTTAATGATTCAAGAGCTTGGTTTTTCCAAATGTATTGCATAGCAATGAAAACGTTTTTGGGTCTCACTAAATTTTTAACAACGGGGTGATTCGTTAACGGTGCAAGGTTTGTATCAAGTTTAATGACAAATCTATATGGATATCTGAGGGTACCACAAATGTTAAAAAATCTACCATTGAAAGGCATCCTGACACAGCTTCGCACTGTGATGCTATGAAATTGTCACTCATGATGAGATTTGTAAACAAACGTCAAGTTCAGCTATATTAATTTCTAAATAAAATACTCCTATGTCTCATTTTATTTTGGTCGTTACTCAGCAATCAAAATTACTCCTCATGCCAAAATAATTATCTGGAGCTCTGCAGAACTGTAAACACATTGTTAAAACACGGTCATTATTTTTATGGATGTCAGAGGTATTATGGATGAAGATATGTAACACGAATAAAGTTTTATTGTTTAAACATATTTATTGTTTATAAACTTATGAATAATACACGGTTCATGCAATCTACAAAACCAGTTACATTTTAACAATTTTAACACAGGGGTTCTGATATATTTTGAAAATTCACTTGTACCTTTTAAGCTTACAGAAACACGAAAACATCCAGTACTTTCTCGTGACTTGGATACCATGTACATGCCCGAAAAACACCATGTATACCAGAAAAACACCTTGCATTACCATATTCAAATAAACATTATAATCAACCTGTAATATTCAAAACAAATTAGTACTAGAAAGTCTGAATACTATAGGAAGTGTGAATACATTAATAAAACTGTGTAGAACAGTACATTGTTGTCATGAAAAATTACTTTTTGAGAAATAAAAAAACGAGCCATTTTTAATCTCTTATTTTTAATTTTTTTCCCGATACTACGGTTTTCGCATTATAATTTTATTTTTATTTCCTCCTCCTTATGCTGTGCTCTGAAAAATCTCCCGTAAACCAAATAATTAAAAAGTTCTGGCCTTAACAACAGGGTGTACCTTTGGAACTTAATTAACAACAGGGTGTACCTTTGGAACATATTTAACAACAAGGTGCACCTTTGGAACATATTTAACAACAAGGTGTACCTTTGGAACACATTTAACAACAAGGTGCACCTTTGGAACACATTTAACAACAAGGTGCACCTTTGGAACTTAATTAACAACAGGGTGTACCTTTGGAACATATTTAACAACAAGGTGCACCTTTGGAACACATTTAACAACAAGGTGCACCTTTGGAACTTAATTAACAACAGGGTGTACCTTTGGAACATAATTAACAACAAGGTGCACCTTTGGAACACATTTAACAACAAGGTGCACCTTTGGAATGTATCTAACAACAATGTGAACCTTTAGAACATATTTAACATCAAGGTGGGCCTTTGGAACATAACATAACTTATCAACAAGGTGCATCTTAGGAACGTTTTAAATTGAAAAAGCACATACTTACGCTTAGTAAAATGTTTGTTTCTAAAGTAAAAAGCAAAGCAATGACATTTCATTTATTATAACGCTTGAAGAGAACATAAACAGAACAGAGTAATATAACAAGTGCACTAAAACAGTTGACATTAAGACAGCAAGTAAAAAGTGAAGAATTATCAAGAAAATATTGTTGTCTTGTTTTGACATTGAGAAAAACTCAAACTGACAAACGGGAGCAGAAATGCTCTTAAGCTGTCCAACGTTACAGGGAATCTACCACAGTAGGTAGACAGGCAAAATACCTAGGGGATTATAGACAACATAGGAAACTATGTCTCAGTTGTCAAAAAATGGGAATTGCACCAAAATATAGGGCAAATATAAAAGTTCAAGACGGGTATACATTATTGATCAAGTACATGAACATGTGTATGTAAAATTTATGGTATATCATTTTATAACTTTGCAATGAGTGGTATTTTATGAAATTAAATGCAACAAGCAATTACGGACAAGCTGATCATGTGTCCGTTGCCTAAGCAAAGTGCTACGGCCTACGGAGTGCCTTCATTCAGTTACATCCGGTTTAATTATATATAGAAGGCATGTATTAACTCCCGTGGAAAGTGCTTCATAGCGCTTTGCTTATGCAATGGACACCATGTAAATTAGTGTATTCTAAAGATTGCAATGAATAACCTATAAAAGCTAATTAATTGCCACATGAAATGCTACAACATTCAAAATTTGACTCAGTACAATCATATAAACAAACAAATTGTTTGTGTTTAGTGCAACCATCTGTTGTTATGTTATTAATAATGCTACTACAACATCTGACTGCTGATAACATCGTATTAAATTCAGTCCAATATGTGCAACTCTGTGCAAATGTATCTATTACCAACTCATACTCTTTGCTCATGTTATCATTCTGTAAAGGTCACAATTATTGCCATATCTCGTACTGATAAATAACTGGTGTACATGTATGATGATTTGAATGAAATCTGTTTCAATTAATTTAAGGTCTTACATTGAAATATATTGGACAATTTCTTAGTGAAAACATCTGAGTATGTATGAGCATATGTCATCTCACTTCATTTAATACAGAACTTTTTGAAACATTGACATGTTGATTTTCCTCCAAATGTAGAGATGTTGCTGCTTACTTAGTGGAGGATTTATAAGTTTTTTATAAAATTGTAACTGTCATATAAAACTGCTTCAGTGAATGGTAATAATTCACTGATTTATATAATAATGGCCATTCACTTATTAACCAGCATAATAACTGAACATTATTTGTGAAACAGCATTAAGCACAACAAAACAGACATAACTTCTAGACTAGTTATTATTCAACTATTCTCAATAAATGGTTGTCATGGTGGACACATAGATAAGTGCCTGTCCATAGTTAAGTGTCTGTCCATTTATGGACTACCATGTACAAATTGGTCCAATTGTGAAGACAATTACCAGGACAGGTGGTCAAAATGGATTTTTTCTTCTGGCAAATTATTACCTCTAAATCTTAGGTCAATATCACCAGTTAAGTAATTTACTCAGTTATTGATTTCAACTTAGGGAGCAATTTTCTCCCTTGATCATATCACAGGTCCTATATAAATATTGCTCCCTGGTTATTTATAACGGAGATCTAGATCTACATGAAGGATATGAAATAGTTTATTACTCTTACCAATGTTGTCTTTGATACCCTGGTCTCATGTACACTTGTTTATTTTTCAGACTTTTTTCCTTAAGGGGGATGGAGATTTAAACTGTTAATTAGTTTAAAGCTCCATCCCCTTAAGGAAGTTTTTTTAATATTGGTAATTTTTTTATGACAATTTTGAGGAACAGATTTTGGTTCTGCCATATTGGGAAAAAAACGTACAGCATACAATTACAGCTATTTTTCCAGGGGAAGGTACCTTGGTTACATAAGGAATTATCAGGTAAAAAGCCCATTTTATAGATCCAAAATATTAAATTAGTGTATTTTGTAGGGGAAGTCCATAAAAAAAACTTTAAACATAATTTCCTTTAAGACTTCAACTGATATATAAAGCTTCCGAAAAACTGAAACCATCTTTATATGAGTCATTGCTGTCTAATTTGCTGTGTTGCAAAATTAATTACAAGTCATGTCTTTTTAAATTGTAAGCATCCTCTGTGTGTTAAATGTCACATTAAGCTACCTGGTTGTCATTTGATAAGGTATTTCATGCATTTAAACACACAAAAAACTGCATCTACATATCATCTGGTTAAACTTTAACTTAATAAACCTTATAAATCAACTTGCTGGAAATGAAATTTATCCCATTTTTTTGTAGTTTTGTCACAGGACCCAAGTGTTTTTAAAGATTTATCTAAGACTAAAAAAAAGTTAAAATATCAAAAATGATGTTTAAAGAGGTATTTAAGTAAAATATGATATTTGGATAGCTAGAAAAACTCCTGTTGAGACAGTTCTTAACATGAGGCAAGACGTATGGATTTACGAATGTCAAAATTTAAGCAATTGAGTCCTAAATATTTACATAAAGCATTACACACATGTCCATTTCTTATAATAAATGACAAAAATCTATCAAGCAAAAATGATTTATATACGAATTGAATGATGACATATTACGAAAGGAGGACATTCATTATTTACTTCAATCAGAGGTTACAATTCAACATAGCAACATGTACAGTTGATTCAAAAAGCACCTGTGGTCCTTTCAAAGTCAAATGAGATCGGTTTGTAAACATAGGCTCGTCCATCAGGTAAACTTTATTTATCTAGGAGTAACTGGGTATATCTGAGTTAAAGGTAATCCCCATAATTCTTCCCTCATTAGAATTACATATTGAATCGACTATAATAATAATGAGGGAACTATCTGGGATAATCCCATTGAAAAGAAAACCGGTGTCTTCAGTTAACTCAGGTACACTCAGTTAAACCTAGATAAAATAGTTAACCAGACAGACAAGCTTATGTTTATAACCGTTCTCATTTAACTTTGAACGGACTGTACATTTCTTTATAAAACAAATACATTAAATCATTATCATGATACTTACATGTATCAGGCCGGCCCATTGACTTAAATTTGAACATGTCACTTATTTGTGACAGGCTATATATCATTGGTACTTTGTAATTTTATTGACATTTAAACGAATTAACCTCAATAAATTACAGCGAAGATTTCAATGTCAAAGGATTGAAATAAACGATAATGGTCTATAGAAATTGCAGTTTCTGTCTAATTGCCATGCTCTTAGTTGACATAATTTTTAATGAACTGTAGAACTATTGCATGTAGTATCCATTATAATTACAAATAGTTATTTAATTAAATTATCAACAGTCAAACACAGCCACTCCTACATGTAATTTGTTATCTCCAGGACTTTGTACAGTACACTTTAAACAATTTTTTGGTGATTACCATTTTGCTGGACTTTAAAATCAATCTTTAACTTAAAAGTCTCTCTATTAAGTCCCCACACAAGCATGTATGACTTTACACCATACATGTGAAGGTCCTCTGGAGGACATACATGACCATTTATAATAAAAAAATATTTGGTAATAAACAATACTAGTCGTCAAACTATCGCTGCAGCAAACTATTTTGTCTCGTAAGACATTGCCATAGAAGAACATAAAACCTGCCCAATCATGAATGTCCAGGAATCAAAAATAGGTCATTCAGGTGACAGTGACACAGTAAACTAGCATTCTACCAACTGAGCTAAGTTAGCTGGACATGTTACCTTTACAAATGAAGAGCAAGCGAAGTGTAAAACTGTGATGTAACAAAGGTCAACAGATTGAACTGGTCAATGGCCGAAAATGGTATTAACAGGTATTCTCAGTGAACCTATAGTACAAATTTATGTATAACACAGGATTAGGACCCATAGGAAGATCTTAATGAAGTCCTATATCGCAATGATGTATTATGACAATGTATATAAGTTTGTATTGTTCGGTCACACCTTAAACCTATCTGTGGTTGTGAACTTGTTATTGTTGACATAGTTTGTTACTCATCAAACAGATCATGTGTTAAAATAGCTATAAACGAAGCATTAAACCAAAGTATACAAAGATAAACAAATCTTCCGCCTACAGCCAAAAAATGAAGAGATCTTTTCAAGGTTCATTAATTTGACCACAAAACAATCATGCCTTACTAAGTAATACCCATCTTGATATATTGTGCAGTAACGACTAACGGCTCACGCATATCCTGGATAAAATGTATGTATTGTCATTTTCGCAAGACGTTTTATTCAATCTTGGATAACCATTACTCAAGTTGATGGGAACGCTTGTGCTCTGTAATGGATGAATTTAAAATCTGCATGTATATACATCGTGCAACACATCCGCAATTCATGAACTTTGTTTAAATCCGGTAAAAAATCATAGTCATAAAATGATCTGCAATCCCAAATCACATTTTATTGTATTAAAGTGTCACAAATCACCTAAGCCTTATATTAAAGCAAAATACAAGGCAATATGAGGAAATCAGTTCAAATAAGACAAAAACTGTTATTTACAGTTTTTGTAATGCGGTATCCAACTAATTAACTCCTGTTGCCATTGGATGCTCTGCGTCAATGTTTTCTTGTTTTTCTTAGAATATTGATAAATAACATTGAATCAAATAACATAAACATGTACCATAGGTATTAAATTGTAGCAAATGTCTCCTCACTTTTCATTGGAACTACCCATTACAGCATACAAGAGCAGTAACTCTTTCAATTTTATAACAAGAACAGTAACTCTATTCTCTCTCAACACATATGTCTCAAAAACATTATCCATGTGACATAGGACTACACAATTTCAAAATGATTAAATTTTGCATTAAATATTTCTTAGCAAAAATTGAAAGTACAATTAGAGATTCTGCAGCAGCTGTATTTGGCAGGGAGGGCCAAAATGCATATATTTTGAGTTAGCAGAAGCTGGTGCTAAGCTTCATATTGTAAATAACTTAACCAAGACAAGCCAGAAAACATATCGGAAACAAATTATATGACATGAAATAATCAATTCAAATTAACCAACAATATCCTGAGAGAACAAACATTATAATCACTGGTAGGAAATTCAACTTTAAATCAGCTCAGACTTTGAGACTTAGTTAAATAATCCTGTTAGAAAACTATTCCAATGAAATTAAAATCGATTTACGGCTCTTTGATAGATTTGATTTTACATTGTGATAATTAAAAGTCCATTAATTCAATAATAAAACCTGTGATTATACAACTAAGTTGAACTTTTCTTTGCTAAACAAGGACTGATTAGTGTCAAATGCTTTCACTGTAGTATCATGATAAATATCTATACCATTGTGTTTAATCCAGCCAGACGCCTATGGTCACCATTTAGGCAATAACTATACTATTGTAGCTGTAAAACTTTGATGGTAAGATGTCTGATGTTTTAGTTAAAGAGATAAAGACCCTGACCAATTTAGTCAGTTCCCATACTTTCAAATTCAATACCTGAAAACATACTGAAAAATATTTTATCATTGCTCAGGAAAATGATTCACAGTTTGGTTTCAAAAGCATAGTCACAGAAGGATAAAAATAATAAAAATTTAATATAACAAGACAGTAATTTTGATGAACTTAGAAATGATGAACTGAGCATAGCCTTTTAAAATATTTCTACTGAAATATGGCAGGCATGTGTATATATATTCATGTGCCTCCACCCAGATTTGAACCCGGGTCGCCTGATATTAGATGGCAAGTGCACTAACCCCCGAGCTACATACACAACTGTAAGAATTATCCCTACAAAAATCAGCACACAAAACATCAGACAATGAAGTAAAAAAATCAAAGTACTGAAAGTACTGACAGGCTGGCGAACTGCTAAGGAACAATAGCTTTTCAAGTAATATAACATCAAGTGGTCGAAAGAGAGGTAAGTGCTGGACTTAACAAAAAATAAAAAAAATAAAAAATTTAAAAATATAAAAAATTTTGGAGCGGCCGTGATTCGATCGCTGGACCTTAGCATCAGAAAATTACTAAGCGAGTTGCTCAACCACTCGACCACAATCTCGTTGAAGAATGTTGACCTAAATAATTTACCATAACAAAAATTATTGCTGCGCGCGCTATATCGCGTTAGTATATAATGCGTAGTAATAATTATCAACGCATTTAAACACCTATTCTTTTAATTTCATACAATTTCCTTCCATTACAAGAAGAAACTAATATATTACAATCGAACAGAATAAATGAAACAAGGAAAGTTGAATGTTCTTATCTTGCAAAACTGACTAACGAGGAGGAACTATTTGCATCGAGTGTATAGATTCTGTGTTGTCAGTTTTGGGAGTAAATTCATCTTAGTGGATTTCATTTTTTAGGATTGTAATAGTCTGGCGCGAAATCGCCAGCCTAAAAACCAGAAGATATCCGAGGAGGTTCAGATTAAAAGCCTGTCTATACTTGGTTGAGGCTAAAAGCCTAGGCATTAGTACAGCATTTTAAGTGTTGCCTTGCAGACCTGGCCTGAGGTTCAAACTGGCTGTTTTGAGTAATCATACCATATATATCACTTATAACTGATTATTGAAAACTGGTGTAATTTACAGTAAACTCTGCTGCAGGCGGGCAAACTAGACAAAAATCAGACGAAGCTAAAAGGGTCAGAATTGCGGAAAAAAAAAATGTGTGATTCGGACTTAATGTCCAAAAACAAAGTATGTACTTGGCAATATTTCAAGATATGGTCAATACACAAAGATTGATGGTAAATGATATAGAAGTGATTGGTATGGTTTGATGATTGACAGACAATATAATAGACAATAACTCCTCCAGGGTCCAGGCAACAGTCATATGAATTAGGAAGATTTATCAAATTTTGCCTCACCTCAGACATTATAAGCACCATCAACAACATCACAGTAATGTATTATGTAAGTATAGAAGATAGATCAAGCTTTAAGGTCATGCATGCACATGGGTACAATGCTTGAATCAATAAATATAATTGCAAGTAATGGTACAATGCTTCAGTATTCGGTGTTTTCCCGTTACCAAATATTAGTGGCAAATTCACCTATAATAATCAGTTTTGTACCAAAACTGTATCCCACTAAACCAGTAATGGTACTACAACTTAAAATAATCTTTCCATGCCGAACCAGTAACTTCTCCACTGGAGATGAAAAATCAGAACTGTTGTCAGATTTTCTACATTATGTCAGTATAAAGACAAATATCCCCTCTTAGAATGAGCAGATATATATAATATATAAATTTATGAGAATTTAAATTATTATTCTTTTCCATACCTATGTCGCATACTATATGGTTTGTTATCCACAGAAATAGCAGAAATCTTGCAAATTTGAAATTATTCATTCAAAATAATACAAAATGCCATCTGATCTTAATTGAATCCATGACTCTCAAACAGCATTGCAGCTCAACGTTACGGCACAAATTGGTATAGCCTTGAAGCTCATGCAGCCGGTGTATCAAACGAAATTGACAAAATAAATATAAATCACTACTCCTCGACACATATTCTGTTGGAAACTGCTAAAATGACCTTTAATCTTCAATAAAACTGCAAAATCACACCAAATGACCTTTATAATCGGAAAAATACATGTAAACAAACACCATGTCAAATTTTCAGGAAAGGGAGATAACCTCATTCAGCCGGTGCAACAATAACTTTTTCCAAGTAAATTTGGTCCAGTTTGTTGACAAGTTGATTTTTTCCCGCCAAAAGTTGCACACGACCCTTTTTATCAATGGATGACGTCATAGCTGTCAAAATTATGTTTGATAAATAAACAAGCGAGCATTGAATACATGCATGTCAAACATTGCCAATTAAATAAGGATTTACTCGTAGTGAAGGTATGGTGTAAGTTTTAGTTGTGATTTCATTCAGAAAATGGTCCATTTCGTATTTATTTATTTAATTTACTCGTCAGTTATTGTAAACAATCCTGCAGGCAATGTCACGAGAAAAAAAATCTACAATTTCATGAGAAATTACGTACACCGGTACCGTGGATACACCGGCTTCATGGGGTTTCACTATACATATATGTGAGATTGATTCCTGAAGATTCCAAGCAGTAACAACCATTTGTATCTCATTCATAAATAAATGATTAATAGCAAGTACCGATGGAGCAGACAAACTAAGATTTCATTTTGCATAAATATAAGGCAACGAACAATCCAGAAATGCAAAAAGATGAGTTTCAGAAATTGGGTCATTATGTCTTGTTTTTCGTTTTCTAAGACAAATCAAGAGAAAGAATTTAGTAAAATTGCTCTATCTGCATATAGTTATTTAAGATAAAGAAGGAGACATCTATAATATAAAAGCTTCCTCAGCTTTCATCTCCCATTTTGGATTGGAGGGGATCTTACTGCTTCTACATTATGCATGAATTGAGGAATATAGATGAACAGAAAGCATGCTGGCTTTGATGGCATGTTCAGCTTAAACAGCATTGAGATGGGTATGAAAAAGGTCAAAATACTTTGCAGTGTAAATAAGTTAAGCAGTCATTTATTGTTAGCAGCCAATAATATAACAGTATTTTTTAAGTGATCGTCAGACACACAAAGCATACTTTGAATCAGGAATGTGAATGTAAACGTAAGGACGCCATACGTTTATATATAAATGAAACTTCCAAAGATACACCTGGATTAAACAGATACCTGTCTTAAGCGACCATATTTGATGACAGTAAACTTGACTATCACAGTATCAGGTATGAGTCATTTGTATATGATCAACATCAAACGATTCCATACAAAACAGATACCGGTATATAAAAATTTAAATTGAAAGGTAAATATACACTGGGTATATATTTTGTTTGGGTTTTAAAGTCATTTCATTACCATATGAAAGTACTTGACAATTTGTATGGTATTGATTGAGCCGAGGCCAGGATGTTCTCACATTTATCGTAAATGCACCATACAAAGTTTTACCTTAAATGACATCTTTGTATACGATATTTTACCCGCTAATCAAATCGTATGACAGCGTTATCAAAAATCTCAGTTGAAATTCAAATAAAACTTGAAAACATCCGATAAGGGGCCTACTTTTATCAGTAAATTTTGAAAACGTTCCTCTGTCGCGTTTATTTATGGGTACATATGCGACATTTCAAGTGTTTCTATCCATACAAAATGACTCACAGTACAGTTAACTGAGCCATGTTTTTATGGACATGATTTTTTTTCGACAACCATAAAATTTTACCATGTGTGAAAAACGCCATAACCGCATAATAATGACTGTATGCTGAAAAAGGCAATATTTTTGTAGGGTGTTAAAATCAATCTATTACCGGTAACATAAGGTTTTATGGCCGACAGGTAAATTATAGAATGTCAGAACAAGTTAATGCCGGTGTTCACACTTCTGGCAGTAAACTTCTTACTGCTATATAAAAATATTGGGTGACACCAAATCACCTGACGGCCATTTGTATTTTGTGATTTTTTTTAACGTTTTCTGTCCTGGGCAGGTTATTAGTTGAGTGCTGCCTTCCCTGCCTGATTTTCTCACATTTTTTATGGCCATCAGCTAGCAACAAGGGTACCAATCCTAGATGACCTGACTTTCCACACAAAAAAAACACTGTTAAAAACTATTTTTCTTGCATGAGTACAAAATGAATTTGAAAACCAAAGACATTTCATTATTCAGAAGACATTAAAGATTTACTCCTGTTAACTCACAGTTCTCAGTTTCACTGGAATATACCAGGAATACATCGCTGAAAGTTGAGACAATTAACGATAATCTCAGGAGCCGAAGCCAATCAATTTAAACTAAAGCAATGCCCATAAAAAACAAAACCAAACCCATTTGTTGCATAAACGTCATTTGTACAAGTGTCATGGCTGTCCTGTATATTGTGAGCCTATTCAAACCTGTACTCAAACAAATTCTACCCCAGAGTGATTTCTTTGTAAAGAAATTTGAGATTTTAACATTGATAAATTTGTACTAAACAATGTAATAGAAGCTTGTTTTTAAGCTTTCGGTACATCAAACTGATAAATCAATTACTTCCACGTAAAATAATGACAACTAAATAGTTCTTAAATGGTTAAATGAGTTATAAATAACCATTAGACATATGGGTTTTAATATGTTATATCTTTTTTCAGCTCGAAACATAATACATATAGACAATTATATAGATAGAAAGATGTTATGAACAATTTAAGCACTTAAGAAAAACTACAGTAAAACCTTGTTTAATTTAAAGACCACTAATTAAGGTAAGAGATGGCTTTGGACCCTCTTGTACACCTGGTACTGAAATGGGACCTACCGGGTAACTGTGGCCAGTTGAGCATAATAGCTACCTGTGACCAGATGAGCATAATAGCTACCTGTGACCAGATGAGCATAATAGCTACCTGTGACCAGATGAGCATAATAGCTACCTGTGACCAGATGAGCATAATAGCTACCTGTGACCAGATAAGCATAATAGCTACCTGTGACCAGATAAGCATAATAGCTACCTGTGACCAGATGAGCATAATAGCTACCTGTGACCAGATAAGCATAATAGCTACCTGTGACCAGATAAGCATAATAGCTACCTGTGACCAGATAAGCATAATAGCTACCTGTGACCAGATAAGCATAATAGCTACCTGTGACCAGATGAGCATAATAGCTACCTGTGACCAGATGAGCATAATAGCTACCTGTGACCAGATAAGCATAATAGCTACCTGTGACCAGATGAGCATAATAGCTACTATAATATTATCATTATACAACAGTGGCCTCCCCAATTATAACATGATCATACTGGGGTCACATCTTGTGACAGAACCATTTAACGACAGCGCTGGTCACACACTACGTGCGGGTGACACACTGTGTGCAGGGTCACATGCTCTCTCGCGTCGGTCACATTCTGAATGAATGGCGGTGACACAGTGAGGGCTGGTACTGTGCATGACACAGTGGTATCAGGTAGGACAATCTAATCCTCTGATACAGCTGTACAAATATCACTCCACTTCCTTAAATTTACTATTCAAATAAATCCCCCCTCCCCGAAGTCAATTAATATTGAACCTTGTATAATAAATGTACAACCCAGATTAACAAAGTCATGGTGAAGCATGCTTACTTTGGTATCATAATATTATACTTTTGCTTAATCATAAATAGGTAAAACTATTCAAAAATTTAGGTTGATTCAACCTGAACCATTGGGATCTGATTCTTGAATATACCAAAATTTAGGAAAGTGTCTTTTATTGGTGGCGGGCCGGGCAAACAAACTACAAAGTTCTCAAAATGCCAGGACAGTTTTTATGCGACTTGATCATGGACCCTGCATTAATAGTGAAAATTATCCAATAAACCTTTCAAAAGGAATATAAATGAATGAATGAAATCCCTCCATAGTTCACAAAGTTATTCCAACAACGATGTTTGAATAATGAACATTCAGAAGCAACAATTTATGAGTCATTATATTCATTTAATGTTTACTAACTGAAATTGACCCTACATGCCTATCAGTCATAATTCTATCTATTGAGGACACCTGGCATCCAAGGAACCCCTACAGCTAACAAAATGTCTGATTTATTAATTTTTAAAGTTTTAAACAGTAACTAGGATACTAATTACTATATAGAGTGTTACCATAGCGTCCCTTTTGTGCAACAAAGTTATATCTCACAATACAGAAAATAGGAAGATACAACCTTGTTGCACTTAAGAGGCAATGGGTCACTCACTCATGAATGGACCGGATCATGATCATCCTATACAATTATTCAGTTTTTGTAATGAAAATGAAGTAGGAGATTAATATTATGATACAGCAAAAAACTGTTTGATAAACAGTGGGAGAGTGTTGGGCGAGTGTTAAACACGACTGTTAAAGGGTCATTACATAGGTAAGTGTGACAGGTGCCACATGTGACACTATCTCAGTACATGTGTAATATTTCAATTGTGTGGTGTAACCTAGATGAACTTTCTACCTCATTATACTGTAAAATCATTTAATTTCAATGGGACAAAATTTCATGGTATTGGTAAAAAACCCATTTGGATGGGATGTTAATTTGTGGATTTTTCATTTCTGGTTATAATGACAAGGGTAAAAATAATTGTTCGATGGGATTAAATGTCGTTGTTGAGGTGAACCACGAAATCCACAAAATTTAATCCCCCATGAAAATTAATTATTTTACAGTAGGTCAGCAATGGGTGCCAGTTAATATATTAAGTTCAAATATGATCTTAATATTGGGTGGGAAGATGTATGTTTTTAATACCATTTGATTGTTATATGTTTTACTCTCACAGCATCAGGTCCAATATTTGTACTATCAGAATTTTCCCAAATATGGAAAAAGGTTGAAATGTGTCGGTGATCACTGATAATCTAACAAGGCTGTTCAATAGTTTTGGCGCAAATTTACCTTTTGAATTTGAGTTTCAATTCTGTGTATTTTCACAGACCTGTGAGTGTATGCGTCCTATAAGAACAAAGTTTAGGGGGGGGGATGTATATAATCCGATAAAATCCCACAAACAATCAGAGAAGTGTGAAATATTTCGGTAGCTAGCACTCCAATCCGCAAACAGCACAAACTTTAAATACAAGCAGCCAATCCTACATCCTGTGATAGCAGATTCTGTCTAGGGGTAAAAGGAAAATTTCTAGGTCTTCTTTATGTCTAAATGAGGTTTCTGTGTCTAATTATGTAAACTAAACAACATGAATTCATGAGTAATTTAAATTTCATGTAGTATTAGTAGGCCTACTGTCCCTGATGCACTTTGAATATTTTTTTAAGCTTAATTGTTGACATGTTTATATTCATATTAAGTAAATCCAAAAAAAACATGTATAAAATACACCAACAGTAAAAATGTTCTTTGTAGCTCAAGAGGGGGTTCAGCTCAAGAGGTGGCCCGTCTGACAGGTCGCACTTTTTGGAAAAATTGTGAAATGATAGAACATATTTCACTGTTGCAATTAATAAATGCAAGAGGAGACAAGATAGTACAAGAAGAAGAGGTGGATATAGAGGTTTAAGAACTTGCATCCACAGAAGATCCTGCATCCTAAGGTTATAAGGCAACACTTGGTATACTATAATGTACATACATGTACAGATCTGAACCGGTAGAATGGTAAATGTAGAAAAGTAATAAAACGCAGTAAACAAATAGGGGAGGGGATTATGTAGATAATGTGATTTACATTGGGACAGACTATCAGATAATGGGATTATAGAATGCCATAAGGTAGTATAACAGTTTGTCACAGTTATAAGTGTGTCACTGACTACCTTAATGTATTATCTGTATGTATAGTCAACCTGGTGTCTCACACCTTAGCCAGACATCATAAAAGTGTCAGCTACCAATTATGTATCACAGAATTGGCCAATAAAATGGAAAGAAAATCATGATTCCATTATCAAAGTCACAATGATTATAACAGTGACCATCTATAATAGATCTTAAATGATGTATAATTAGATTGTTTAGTCACATTCATGCTGCCAGGGGTTCAACTAGCTTAGAACTGGATCTGAACGGTCATTTTCACACTTTTGACTAAACTTTACCATCCTAAAATACATGCATACAATATGAAACAAGGAAAATTATTCATAGAATTATATACCCTGAAACATGTACACAATAATTTTTTACACATATTTCCATTAAATAATTGACTTCATTAGAAGAACATAAAAGGACATTAACATTTAAGGGCCAGTAAATGAGTAATACATTGATAATGTCATCTGTCTATTTAAGAGATAACACCAATATTTAGGACTTTTGATAAATTTTGATGACACAGAAAACTTATCTATTTACTCATATTTTTAATGGTAACAATTTTAATTTTGAATTATTTCCAACACATGTGTGTTTAAAACATGAAGGCATATATACTTGTCACATAATTTGGACAGGCACAGGGTCCATTTCAAATTTTGTATATACATGTGTGTATACATACTGGTCACATAACACGTGCAGTATCCAATCAAATATCAATTAACTTTTGAAACTTACGTATAATCGCCTGTTTTGCATCCAATTTGCCAATAACAACATCTAAATTCCGAATTTTTGAATTTAACTTTTCTGTACGATCCAAAACTTTCTGGCATTCGTCAGAAATATCACAGAAAAGATCGTCTGCATGTCGAACTAAACTCGAAAGTTGCAAAAGTGCCCCAACTATAGCGTTATTTGCTACCGTGTACAAAACACATTTTTTCTCCGCCGGTTCGTCTTGTCGGACATCGTGGGCCCCTAGACGAGCCGGGACAATATTCCTGCACCCGAACGGCATTTTTAAAAATTCCAAAACACTTTCTGAATCACATTTTATCCACTCATAAATTCACCTGCGTAAAAATACACTGTCGCCATTTCAAACTTCGCGACACTGACTACACAATTGTTATTGGCTGTTCTATCAATATCGCTCACAAGTCGATAAGGAAAAGCGGAGGCTTTGATGTACGCGTTTACTCTAGCGTGTAACTACGCCACTGTACGTTCGTAAAGGTGACCCATTGACCCTGGGCGTTAAAGAAAACCTTATAACTTTGATAGTATCAAGGTTTTATTTACCGTAGACAGACACAATCATTTAAAGATGCTTAAACGGTGATTTTACTATTGCCCAATAAATTAAAACCGCGGGGACCGTGAGAATATTAGATAAGAAAATTCGGCAACTTCAAAGAATTACAGGTGTTGAAAAGATGCGTAAGATGGTCAACATGTTGATATCAAACTTGTAATCGAATATTCTATTCTGTGAAAGACTTATGGGGCTTTATGTTATGTTCGTCCGGATTAGGGCCTTATAAAGTCATTTCACCTGGACAATAGCCCCTAATAAAATCAAATAAAGCTACCGAATTGTCTCTGAAGGGTAGGCCCTATTCCCGCCAAAACACAAAAGGGATTGCTAGTCAACTACAATCGATCTCTTTGTCTTGGAAAATTCTCACCTGCAAATATTTTGTTACCGTTTTACTGCCATTTCCCGCCTTTTATAGGGTACCTGACAGACGACAGTTATCGGCCACAAACGAGCTAATTTCACTGGATGTCTTATTAATGAGAACCAAAGTACAAATTATAATTTCGATAAGATCTAAGTCTTCTAATCAATCTCTATTTTATCAATTATTCAAGAATAATTGAGATTATATTAAAACTACAATATAAAATAGATCTACAAACTCCGTAAAAAAAGAAAAATAAATCCATGGTTTCCAATGCTTCTATTTTAAAATGCAAATCCATGCTGATAGTTAATGAATCTTGATTCTTGAACTAGATCTACAATGGGCAAAAATGAAGAATTACTTTTAGCGTTATTTGAAGACTGTTCCATCACAATTCATTTTGCAACCTCATGCCATTGTGTACTATTTGTCTTTAATTTCTGAAACACGGGCCATGTGGGCTTATGATGAAAAATATGCTATAATATTCCGTATTTGAAACCACGGCTGTAGAACACACTTATTCAATGAATGTTATTATTTATATAATGTAAAGGCCACGAATGTTTCGTTTCAATTAAGTTGATCCCACCAAATACCTAAAATGATGTATTTTATGATCAAATAATTCTAGGTTTTTGATCCCATTAACCAAGTCGCACAGACGTAATGTGCAGACACATTTCAAGAGGCAAGTTGGATGTAGGCCTATAATTATGTCAAGTCAGTATTGAGACTTTTAAGCCGTAGTGCCTAGTCGTATCCATGCTTGTGTTCTTAAAATAAACGAAAAAAAAATCGAATAATTAGACCAGGAGCGTGGCAAGTGTTGAACACAAACGCTGGTTTCAACGTTTCCTGTGTTATAGATCATCACAGCGCGTGGAGATAGCCGGTGGTAAGTTACTTTGTACATAACGTCAGAAATGATGTTGTAAACAATAAATTAATATTTAACACAGCCTGTCGCACATGTCGCCGATGGCGTGCGTCTTTTTAACTAAATTTGATCTCTTGAGACATGCTGACATGATGACAGTCAGTGATGTAATTTAATTGAAATCAAGGTAGACAACTGTGTAATATTTCAATTTTCTAACATGATCGTACGAGTTCTTTCCCTTCAGTCACATTTCTACCGTCTTATGATGGATTTTAATGGTATTAAATATGCATTTCCAGATTTCTTCAAACACTATATATTCATATGACAACAGTTGTATACATATCACTGGCTTAGAATGAGGAGATTGTAAGTACAGCTTACCACCTCAAAAGAATGATGCTTATTTTAAACAAGCATCACAAGGCGCTTCTTATGAGCCTCGTTTTATGAAAATCGGAAATTTTCATGTTGACAAAACCGAAGTTAAGAGGAATTTTCTGGCAGTATCTCCTTGTTTTCTCAAAAAATTGATATTGTTGGTGATAAATTCAAAGAAAACGGGCTTCATGGATAAGCTGGCCGACTGGAAAATCAACAATTTCGAGATCAACAAACAGCGTTTACTACACAAAGAAAAACAAACCGGAATATGAATGTAGGGATTTTGTGAATTTTTGTCCTACACAGTTTGAGGACACTATTTCATACTCAAAGAAATGTTCTATTTGTTCTTGGATTTTCTTCTGTTATCATGCAAATTTGGGTAACGTTCCAAGACACATTGATAGCCCAAATGGGTATAATTACAAGCCATTTGACGCGGAATATTGGAGATAGGGGGACAATGATATTTTATTGTACATCCGTCGATCTCTGTCAAGTGTCTGGTGATCTACAAAATGAATGAATATAAATGAGATATTACCTAGCTATAACACCAATATCAGTACTTTCTGGGACAAACGACTGAACTATACAAATCGTTGATATATTTTCAGCAATAACTTTTATATGACGAAAGTTACCAAGCGCCTTGGAGAGCAATAAATGAACGCTGATAGTTTGGACACATGTATCTTACTGGTAAAATAAACCGATTGTGGTACATCTTGATATCTTGATTGGTCAATATCCCACTGCTAGAAAGTCGCAGAATAGCACAAACTAAGTAATTATTCGCAGGCTAGTATTATAAACTAAGTAATAAAATGAAACTATGAGATGCACCCACTCACTCCATATATATGAAATGCTGTTTTAATTGTCAAAATGCAAAGGAGCAACCCAGGTTTCATTGGACCGAATCTTCGAAAAAGGTCGAGATACAAGAGGGCACGGAGGTTATGTTTTAATTATCTTAATCCACTCAGTAGGTACTTCAACATCATTATTTGTCCTTATGACGGAACCACTTTCATGCTGATCTAGGAATTAGCACATTAATGTTTTAAATTGCGCATTTCGAGCTCTGTTGGTTAGAACTACAGTACTGAGTGATGCTTTCCCAGTCCGGTTGTTGTGTGTGGGCATTGTTCCATGTAGTTGTGTTGTACTGATACTGTTTTCTGTAATTGGCTGGTTAAGTTGAGTGCTGCCTTCCCTGTCCGATTTCCTCATATTTGTTTTTGTTGTTGTCTTTTAGTTATGGCTGAACTTGTCGCACTGACGGTGGTAGGACGCGTTTCTCAGTCATATTGACCCTATATCAACTACACTGGCAAATCGTTGCTTAACAATATTTTTTCAATGGTTTGTATCGTCATCGAGTATTTCACTTACTAACATATCGATCAGTCATTTGTCACAAAGTCTGTACTCTGCAGAGTCTACTGATTGTGTTCCTGGCTTCAATATCGAGTGCACTGATGAAATAGAAAGCTTTAATAACCCTGGAATTCCCAAGGGGAGCTTAATTGTTATACATTTGTACTACACACATTGAATATGGTTGCTTGTTATAGATATTCTAATACAATGTTGTACACATAGGTCTACAAATACATGTAGTTATGTTCATACTGCATGAACTACTCTGTTCTGTTCTGTTCTGTTCTGTCCATGAACAATAATTATGCACTTGGATAATCATGTAAACAGGATATATTATATAGCACAGTTGGTGTAACGTTGTTGCGCATATTTATTTATGTTTATGAATATCAATTAAGCCAAATATACGCTCAGTGCTAAATTACAATTATAACATCATAGCTAGACTATGTATAGACCATAGCAAATACACTGGATAACGTTTTACATTTTGTGCTTGTATCTGATACATGTGTGTGATCTAGCAAACTTGTTGCTGTACGTGTATCAAATACGTCAACTTTAACTTGATTCGTTGTAATTAATAAATTGTTGATTGGATCAAGTTCTTTTAACAGTGTGGACTGCAGCATTCGATCATTAAAACAGCCTATTTCTAGGTTCACGTACATTGGTAATTTCATGTCTACAAACGGAATTTAAACTACGTTTATAGTTTCTACAAAAGATCAAGCTCTTTAGTGTGGACTACAACATTCGATCGTTAAAACAGCCTATTTCCAGTTAATTTCAAGCATACAAACGGAATTTGAACTACGTTTAGTTTCCACAAAAGATCAAGATCCGAAGATTAGCCACAATGAAATGTTCAAATTAGAAGTATCGGAAAATTGGATCATCAGAAACTATGATCATTGTTTGAACACAATGGATATCGAGCAACAATAGGAAGAGTCGTGTATGGTGGACATAAAACATAACGAGGTTTAAAACATTCCGATCGAGATACTAGTATAGACTCTATCACTAGTTGATGCTACATTTAAAAAAAACTTAATTGCAAGTTGAACATATCAGTATGTGCAGAACAAGTTAATCGCGATATTGTGCATCAGTGTGTACCAGTAAACAAATACCTCAACGGTCTTTGCAGTAAAGGAAGACACATTTCAAGCGAAACTTTGGGATACTAAGGGCATGTTAGCAAAAAGGCATAAGATAGTGAAACTTGAGGACACTTGGAGTATATCAGTAAAAGTATACACCTTTTACGAGAAAGTGGGAAGGCCTAAGAAAGCGAAACTTTGGGACTCTTAAGGTATATCACTATATCATTAAAGATATACACCTTTTACGAGAATTTAGGAAGGCATAAGAGAGTGAAACTTTAGGCCACTTGGAGTGTGATCAAATAAACTCATTCAGATACATATGAAACATTTAGCGTGGATATTATCACATAGCTACTGTTCAAACGATTCGGAATGTTTGCGTTCAGTAAAAACTGAATGATATGTATACGTATTTCTATTGATCGAGGGTAGGTAAACATTTCAATGGCAGATATAGATTTAATAGGAGTCCAGACATAAAATCGGTGTGGCTTTGCTTTGCTAATGGAATAGTTTTAACCCTAGTCACAGGTACCGCCCGCCTTGGATTGATTTACCAAACAAAATAAATTGGATTTACAATCGATTTATTGTGAAACGTAATAATTCTTTTATTCAGACATTACGATTGTTAATGAATGTTTACTCTGGTTAGTTATATTACAAGACCTGAGAGTTGTAAAAATGTATGTATAATGTATACAGTGTGTAAGCTTTCGAATTTAAAGAACTGAACACCTACTGTTTACTTAGATAAGTACGTTTTTCTGTGACTTATTACGAACGTGCCATTTGAAGGAGTAGTGAATATAAAAGTTAAGTTGATACATTGAAGGATTTAAAGTTTTTGTACACAGTTTGAAGAGGATTTTGAATGCTCACTTTACGTGTCAAGCATACAGACTGATAAGCTCTACAAACCATGTAGCTTTTATCAAAACTGGAGATAAAACATCGCTCTAATATTGAACTGAACGAAGTTAAAAGCCAATAAGCACACCAATACACCAGCAAATAGAAAAAAAGAACTTTGAAATTCGTGCGAACTTGGACTAACATTAGAACATTTCAACCAGATGTATACTTATATGGTGACAGTGTATTCGCTGTTTTAGCTGATTTGCTTGGATTATAAACATATTTCTTCTGATTATCAGATGTTTTCTTGTTGACGAACTTCAACGATGTCTTCCACAGTCGGTATGTCTTCCACTGTTGCCATGTCTTCCACTCGGTCGTTAATACGGTATGATGATGAACTCAAACGACGTCTGGAGAAACTGGCCAGGACTTATGATCTTACTACAATGAAGATATTTATTGTGGTTGAATGTTTAGGTATGTGTCTCTTTTTGTTTACTATTGCTACATCAAATATCATTACTCGTCGTTTAGATTTAGACCTAGACCACTTTCACGCTGAGCTTGTCATTTGCACACTGTTCTTGTTGGGCTTTTCGTTCTCTTCTCAACCTTTGAACCTGAAGGGTCATTTTGATATATTTAAAAAAAAATATCATTAATTTAATAGGCAAAGTATCCATGATTTTAAGAGAAATCGACCCGTCAAACCAAAATATTGAGGGTCAAAATGTGTTGGATTTTTTAATTACAAGGGTCAAAACCCCGTACTCCCGAGTCAAATGTAACTTCTGCTGTTGCTGAATGCTGACGTTCCTGTCCGGTTGGTTATTATCTTTTCAAAATAATATTTCAATAATAATCATATGATTATCAATATCCATTTTACGCCAGTCGAGTTAAGCAATGGTGCAATGTTTTACAAGGTGTTTTGCAAGGTCCTGTCGGTGTCAATGGACCTTTCCTAAGATGCTTCACTGTTTCAACGATTGTCCCTTACCATTCTTTGGAGAGCACACAATAACCAGTAGCAACAGTTTTCTAAGTGGCAATTTAGAAAGTGGTGTTCTTTTCTCTTCACTGGCATCAATATGAATGTATAAGTACAAGTGTTTTAAGACAGTAATGCAACACCATAGCATATTATTGTTTATTGCTGACTTTCAAACAGCTTCTAACGTTTCATTTGGCGTTTGATGAATTTTAAAACGACCCGAACGAAATGTCCAGACTTACACCATGTTTGGGGTTTATGGGGGGATAACATGTCGGATGCATGTGGCATCTCTAATGCATTCATTTTCTTGTTGCAATGTCATGTTTGTTGAGACATATTCTAGTTTGACATTTGATTTGTTTGTTTACTTCAGGCGAGGATCTTGTAACTTGTACGTATAATGCTGCTAAGAAATCACGATGGGAGAATTTTCTACAGAGGAAAGAGGCTTGTCGACTGGATTTGCACAAACATGAGAAAAATAGGTCAAAGTACGAAGAGTTCTTACGCAATGTTTCACGTGAACACCAAGGCCAACAGTTCTATACGTCAATGCTACAACTGATGAAGCACAAAGGCGCAGAGGACATGTTTAAACAAGTTTCAACGAAATCAACCGAAAATTCCGAATTATCATTCTGTGGAAATTTATGTCGTCTGTTTGAGCGCAAGATTGAATCATGGTGGGAAACATTTGAAGCCGTCGGTGTCAAACTCACTGGACATGTCAAGGTCTCAAATTTCGTCCGCGTTCTAAGTGGTCAAGTAGATGCACTTTGTTGTAAAGATGGGAAAACTTACGCAATTAATATAAAGGTAACAGGTTTGGATACGCCTAGACCATTAGACATTGCTGAACTTGAGATGTGTAAAATTCTTATAATTCAAAATGGTTTAGCTGATCCTAACAATTTAACAATGTGTTTGTTGATATTGCATCTGACAAACGACCGGCCAATACTGAGACTATGGGAGTATAGACCATCTGCCGAGATGGAAAAGGCCGTCAGGGAAGCCGATATTGATAACTTGATTGATGCTGGAAAACTCAGCCAGTTTCACGAGTTCTGGAAAGACAATGTGCACCAGAATGGACCAGTCTCTGGGGATCAGTCTATATTGTAAAACAAACCGTGTAGATGATGAGGTCCACTTGTATTGTTAGGGAAAAGGGTGGGGGAGGGTGAACTAATAATATGCCATCGATTGGTACGTTGCCGTACGTACACAATCAATTGACGTACTGTGAAAGAATATATAACAGTGCAGATAAGTTAGTAAAAGCATGTACTATGGGTATATAGGTGAAGTATGGTCTAGGAGAATAATAACACATGTCTTGGATGAA
The DNA here is from genome assembly GCA_963678985.1 of Spisula subtruncata. Taxonomy (NCBI): domain Eukaryota; kingdom Metazoa; phylum Mollusca; class Bivalvia; order Venerida; family Mactridae; genus Spisula; species Spisula subtruncata. Next base: position 50,857,313 of record OY787664.1, on the reverse strand, counting down.
TATTGTTTTGAAAAAAGCCGGTTGCATCTAATTATGAGTTTGACAACTAGATAAGAGATGTGCAGGCACTGGTTCATGTACAGAAAGTGTTGCTTGTACTTATACTCCGATACGCCCTGTGACTCCATTGTTAAAGTGTACATTATTTTCGTAAGTGTACACTTTTTGATTTGTAAGAAAGTTGTTTGTACAAAACATTTACTCAGAAAATAATTGGTCAATCATGACAAATCCGCTTATAACTACATGAACAGTTAAATAAATGACATACTGTAAAATCAATAATATTAGAGGGCCATTTAATTTCGTTAATTTTGTGGATGATTTCAACCACGAAAATCCTTTAAATTACATTGAACTTTCCACGAAATGGTCTTTTTCACTAAATCCACAAATTTTGTCACATTAAAATTTAATTATTTTTACTCGTCAAAAACATGTAGCTAGAAAATTGTAAGTCCACCCAAAGATAGTGCAATATTAGACTGTACTACTGTAAAACTATCTTATTTGTGGCTTTTACTCGAATCAATAGTGTAGATAATTAAATCATGAATTCCAACATTCTTGATTTATTTAGGCCAGAACAAATTTTAGAGAAATTGTTTATTGTTTTGTAAACCGCAAAATGGGGAGCAAAATTTATATTCTTGTAATGACCAAGAAAAGTAGAAATTAATTATAGCAATTGAAGCAAAGTTACAAAATATTCATACCAAGCAAAATTTATTTTCTTATTATTCCCAAGAAAAGCAGTGCTTTTACAGTATTTTTTAAAGTATTTGTAACAATTTAAGCGAATTTAAGATTGAGCTGTAAAAATTCATTGTGCAATTAATTACATGTACAAGAAACCTGAATATATACAGAATACAAATAGTTACTATAATTGTCTTTCAGGTGCACTTTATTCTATATATTAATATGACTGTGAGCGTCAACATGGGCAGTACGAATATTGCCTTGTTGTGTATTAGAAATAAAACAATACCAATATTTTCATAGAAATATGACAATTGTGAAAATAAGATGCATAAATTTCTACCTTTGTGCACTAAGTCCTTTATCAATGAATGAAGAAAACTAGATGCAAGTGTATTATAAGTACTTATAAGGTGTATAAACACATTGACACTTGTGTGAATTTTAATCACAAGCTAATTAAACCTATGAATGGACATTTTTGGACAGTTAACTTAATCCCTTTGGTACATTATAGGCCAAGCACATTTTTACATTAGAACTATATTTTCTATGCTGCGAACGATGCTCTGTTCATGGATTGTGCAAGGAACTTTTGGATAACCACAGTCTCTCTGGGGATCATTTTGCTTTTTGTCGGAGTATAAGTCAGATACAGCACTTGTTATCGCTCAAAAGTGTCTTCTTACAAGTGTTATGCTTCGCCTCGGACAATTAAGTTGTTTGTCCTTCCGAAACTGTACAATAACGCTTGTAAGAAGACACTTTTGAACGAAAACTAGTACTGTATCTAATACATATTCAGGAAACATACATGGAATAGAATATTTCATTAAACCAACCAATGGTCCTCTGTTGCTCTTAATGGATTGGTCTTAATATTGTGGATAAGGAGGAAAGATGTGAATGGATTTGGAAATTATGTGTCCTGGCTGCTCAGGTGCATTAATTTTCATTAATTGCAACCTAAATGTGACATGGGATGAATTACAAATGGAAGCTGTTTGATGAAAAATTAAAACTGGTAGGGGCCTTGTGAGGCCTTACTCACAGTGACAGCAGGCATGGGAACACTCTCAAGTGCCCTTGTAGCTGGCAAAGATAATAGTATTCCTACCAATTACCAACAAAGTTAAAGAAATCCACAATATTCAAAATTGAAATGTGGCTAATATATGGATGGCTTAGAATTAGAAGGTCGTAACTACCAAATCGATATTTTGAGAAAACACGGAAAAACTGTCTGACATTTACTCTTTACTTATGGTAAAACAAACTTTTACAACTTCATTTTGGTCAACATGACAAGTTCAGATTTTTATGAAAATGGGCTCATAAGAAGCGCCTTGTGATGCTTATTCTAAATATGTATGAATCTTAAAAGATCGTGAGTGGCACTTACGACTTTCTAATTCTAAGCCATCGATATTTAGTAGTAATGTACAATGTATGTAGGTCTTACTATAGTATAGTATTGATAACAATTTGCAAAATAAATAAATGACTTGAATATTTATACAGGCTAAACAATACTGGAATACCGCATGAATTTTACATGTATTTGGCCAATGATAAAGCATAAAACTTTGAGATAAAATAACTTTGGATTGAGTTAACTGATTGCAGCAGAAATCTTTTGTTCAATATCAGGGATATCTCTACTAAGTCTACATGATGAATTCTACCCACTGAACTTAAATAGTTCTATTATAGCAAATACTGTATACTGTATATTATGTTTAGCTCAGTTGATTGCTTTATTGGTCATCCATACAATGGGTAAAGTGGATACATCATGTCACTGTAAACCAAGAAATTATTTTGCACAATTTAATTTCGCAGATTTTATGAGTGGTAGAATTTGCAAATTTAAGTTGCCACAAAAATGTATAAAACATTAATATAGACATGGCTGGAGACTAAAAACGTGAAAATTTATAGTCGAGAATATGCTGACGATCGGCAAAATTAGAAAGTTAATATTCACGGAACTATATTGGTTTACAGCACATGTACAATGTATATGGATTATGGGTCTATTCACAGAGGTTGTACCAGGGCGCCTCTTGGGAAAACCAGATTAAACATGATTGTGTATAGTTGGAGTCAAATCTGATACAAACTTTATAGTGTAGATCTATACCTCCTGTAATCAATATCCAAATAGATTTATTGATTAAGATGATTAGATGTTTTTGTATCTTATTTTAAAGTGGTTGACTCCCATCAATGGTTTATATTGATGTTTAAATTATAGGTTTGAAAAACACATTTCAAATGTGAACTTATGCATTCATAAACTGATATTTATCTGTGAATGTAAACTACACAGTTTATATAGCAAGATGGTTTATGAATATATTACCTATATAATAGTGGTACCTACTAGAGCTGTAACGGTATACCGCGGTACACGAAAGACCGCGGACTTCAGTTCCACACGGTTCACGGTACAAGAGTTGTGAATTTCAGTACAGTTCGGTATAAGCTTTTTCATGAGCAAATTAATATTCAGAGATAAAAAATGTCTGATAGTCCTCTGATTATGTAAAATTACCATGCTTCACTCCTTTTAATTGTATTAATATATGCCTTATATTGTCGAAATTCATTTAAAATAGTTGATAGCAATATTATAATTGCTGTTATAGAATCAACAAATTCATTGGCACTTAAAAATTGTAGTTTTTAAGCTGCTGTTAGAGAATATTGTATCATACCGAAATATACCGAACCGTTAGAAAAATTGACGTTACGTATCATATCGTGAGGTGAGCGTACCGTTACAGCCCTAGTACCTACACTGAGGCACAAGTCTCCTTGTAATTTTTTTGCAAAATTGTTGTTAAATTGTATAAATGGAGACTAATGTATATCAGGACTATGCCTTTGTTAAGGATTCCACTTTGAAAAATAGCTTGTCAGTCCCTCTTAAGAAAAATAATGCAGGTCTGTCCCCCACAGAGCATAAATAATTTATTTCTGCATGGTCCTCATACATATTCCTTTTCTTCAAGGAATTATAAATCATCTAGATACTATCTATACTAAAGAATTTAAATACGTCTAAAAAGAAGTACATGGCAGATTTTTCAATGTTACAGCAGAGATAATGTGATTTATTTAACATTAGTAGAATTATTACCTGATTTTTTTTCTTGCCAATCAATCATTATTGTTCACAAAATAACATTTTATACTAAAATAAGTTTTGACCATAGGAGTAGTATTCTACATGTTTATGAGCTCATAAATGCTCAAGCATAAATAAGATCATGCATATGTACATACATAGTCATAGGCACATAATTACCCGAATCAACACTGCCTTTGTAGAATGTTTTATACTCATCACTAAATATGGGAGGTAAATATTGTTAATGTTAGGTTAATGTGTGAATTGAAGCTCCAGTGCAACCTCTCCGGAACGGCCCACCATAGAGCAACAACCTCTCCAGAGCAGTTCTCAAAAGAACAACCTTCTTTATGCAACATTGCTTTGTTTCTGAAGTAATGATCAATAATATGTTTTGCCCCTGTAGAACAACAACCTCTGTATAACAACCAAAGTATGTTTCACAACAGGGGTCTCTCTAGAGAGGTTGAACAGTATATTTCAGACAATGCAATGCAGTACAAACTCAGTAGTGCACCACCCTTTCCGAACTGCAAATATTGATCATTTTATTTTTTAGAGTTTTTTGTTCCACAGAAGTTGCACTTGTAGTAAATGGCAACTTAGGGAAATTGTGATGGCGCTGTTGTACAGATGTTGTTGCTCTGTGCCAGTATTCACAAAGAATCTTAAGTGAAAACTTAGATTTTCATAGAATCTTAAATTATCCTTAAGTGTTCCAGCTACATGGGATAATCAAGATTATCAAAATTTGTTAGTAGCGTTATATAAAGTGCTACTATAATCACAAATAAAACGGGAGTAATACTAAGTTTCATGCGAAATATGCACATCTCATTGTTTTTACTGAAGTCAAAATATTTAAGTTTTCACTTAAAATGCTTTGTGAATACCACCCCTGGAGAGGTTGTACTTTACAACAGAGGAAAAAGCATGGCTGTTAATGACAGTTGACTGTAATCCGTTTTTACTTTGATGTAGCAAATGTGATTGAGTGATAACAGATAAATGTAATATTTTGTTTTAGGTATTTATTGACATATTTTGGATGTTTGAATACTTAAAATACTTTCTTATCTACGCAGGAAAACATGTTTGTGTGTGTATAATGTAATGTGAGTGTTACAATGTGATCGTCTAATTTAAATATAAGTTTTGGTAAATTTGTGTGTTATTATATCTTATAAGGCCAAGAATAAATTATTTCCCAAAATACCATCACCGCCAATTCAAATTGTTCATACCACCCTGACCTATTCAATTTGCTTTTAAAAACAAAAACCTATTGTAGGGCACCAGATGAGTTTGTTTTAAATTTCGATTTCAATACATTAGTCTATCAAATTGGTATATATTTGTGAGAACAAATGATACTTCAAAGACCAGGTATAGCTCGGGGAATTTGACACGATCCAGACCTTTATTCATGAATATATTAAAAGGCTCTTGCATTGAATATATCAATTTCCGCGAACAAATAATGCAAAAGCTGTCCTTCAGATTTGTGTTTGTATTACACCTTGAGCGTCTTCATAATACTCCTTACTTATGAAAACATACAGCCAAGTTTTAAATACAAAATGTATAAAGAAGTGTAATATCAGCGGTTACTTATGCTAATTAACAGGTCAGGATCGTGTCAAATTCTCTGGACTTAACCACCAGTAATATCATAAGAAACAGTTTTGATGATAATCTAGTAATAAGTTCATAATGGCCTAAGATAGAGAACTATGTTTTGTACAAAACTATCTGAACAAGATGTTTAATGGAGAAGATAAACATAAATGACACTAAAGTCAATACAATGGTATTTGATTTAATGTTAAATTGAAACTGACAAGAATTCCTCTACATCAGAATGCCTTCAAATAAGTGACGTTTTGTATGCAGAGTTCCTTCTCGTAACTTCACCTATCCTGAAATTTGAATGTCAAAATCCCACCAAGGAACGACACCTCTCTTCGCTTTTAACAAAATGTACTCAAATGTCACACCTGTTATTACTTATTTTTCATACTAAAAGTTTTAATAACTTCAGGTAGCATTAATTTTGAACCCTGTATACTAAAGTGCTACCAAGCTGGGTGAACCGAATGAATCATGAAATCTGAACGAGGTAAATAGAATCTTGCCGGATTAAACTGAGACTAAACACTGGATTTGACAACCTTAAATCGAAGGCTCAGTGCAAAACTATGGTACATGCTTCTATAAATTCATATCATTACCATAGTTTTGCATTGAGCCCTGGAAATGCATTTCATTAGATTAAGTTCAATAAACTTTCTTCAAAGAGAGTTGACTTATATAAGTGGATTATAGTGATAAAGGCCTACGATAGACAGAAATCAGCATTTCTAAGATTAGGCATTTGGCAAACATTTATTTACATGCCTGGTGAAAGAACATACTGTAAAATCATTTAATTTCGATGGGATGAAATTTAGTGGTTTTCGGTAAAAAAGACGATTTCGATGGGACGTTACTTGGTGGATTTTGCATGTCAGTTAATAAAAACAAGGGTCTAAGTTACTGTTCGGAGGGATTTGATTTCGTGTTTGAAGGTGAACCACGAAATCCAAAAAATTTAACCCCTCACGAAAATAAATGATTTTACAGTATTCATTTGGTATCAAGTTTACTGAATTTTTACTCACATGAACATATATCAGCTGTAAGAAGTTTGGGTTCAATAATCAATCACTAAGCAAACATGGTTCAGATACAGTCACAGCTTATACTCAGCAAGCCTGACTATACTGTTGTCTGGCTCTTAAGCAAGGAACTACCGAGCGCCTTTATTTTGTTACCCCCCGTTTAGTTAAATATGGAAACCATGAATTACTTCTAGTGGAAAGCGCTATGTAACACCTTGCTTAAGAAACGGACACCAGATCGAGTGTCTCCATATACATGTATAGGGATTATACATGTAAATGAGAATGGTTATAAACATAAGCTTATCCACCAGGTAAACTAAGTTTATCTAGGTTTAACAGGGTGTAACTTATTGAACCGTAATCACTGCAATTCTTTCGAATGGGATAGTTCCCTCATTAGTAGTCCTTATTGAATCAACAGTAGTCTGGGCTATATATAAGTAGTAAATTATAAACACATGGCAACATCACCCAATCGGTTCTCCTGGAAATCTTGAACAACATTCACCAAATACTTGGGTGTAGTGATCTCAACACTGACAACCAGTTAATAAGGTGGTGACACTATTTATATGGTAAACAACCACTTAAATTTACCTGACACTATGGTAAACAAAGAGTTAAGCATAGGTCTCACTGAGCATTTTTGGCCTCGACGACATACTCCCTATGGAAATAAATGAGCTTCGGGAGGTATTGGGAACAGGGATTTCACAAATTTTCTAATTACTTCCCCGAAGCATCCCTTAGGCCATGAAGACCCTTTCCCAAATGCCTTCCCATGTTCATTTATTAAATTGGGGAATACATTACCAGAGCAAAAGTGCTTAGTGGGACCTAGCCTTTAATTGGTTAATTAGAAGGTGGCACATTGATGGTAAACAACCACTTAACTTTATCTACTCTACAACATTTTAAAAATATTTTAAACATACATGTTTAGCTGGCTTACCATTCATTTCATATGTTTAAATGGAATAGGGAATTTAGACCAAAGGATGCAGGTCTTTACTGATCAACAGACGGACAAACAATGGGCAATCACAAAAGCTCACCTTACATGACTCGTGAGCTAATAAAAACAAGAACAAGATATTTTAAATCAACATACATGAACATTTAATTTTAAGTTATTTTGTTCTATTTTTCATATTTTGTATGATAGGATTTCATTAACAGACTTATTGCACTAAACTGTAAACCACAACCAAAAGTATGTATACAACAATAGATTAACATAATTCACATTAACACAACAACTGGAGGGCTAAAATCACAATGTCTTCATGAAAAATCATAAATAAGAGGGTTGATCCAAAATTAAGTGGACTTTTGATCTAATTCAAAAACCATTTAGACTTACGGTTACAAACCTACAGACCATATAAAATTGATACTTATTGTAAAAGTACAATAAACAGCATCAGACCCAGTGATTATAAACATGTTCTCATACTCAAACTCCATAATCCAAGCTCAAACTTGAAAAAAAACTGAGTTTTTTAAGAATTTTGCACCAACACCAACTTGTAGCAAATGATCTAATTAAGAAAATGACCCCCATATAATATGTTTCCATTCAGTAATAAAGAAAGTACAGCAGTTTTTGTAACTAGGAACATATACAAATTTGAGTGCAGAGTTTGAGTATGAGCATGGTGTTTGTTTCTCCAATTCTCCTATGTTTATAATCTTGCGACCAGGATATGATCATAAATGTATTGAGATTCATGTCGTCACTATTTTGGAATTTTTCATGACAATCTGACATATAATAAACCTCTGTGCATAATTTTGGATCGTCCCTCTTACTGCTATAAACTGTAACATTTTCAATGTGATGTGATGATATATGTCATATTGCACAAAATCTTTGGATTATTTCTGATCGTAAATACATGTATATGTACTGTAAATTGGATGGGGGATTTTCATTCTATAAAGACACATTTTCCCGATTTCACTCAACAACTAATTTCGCAAAGCAGGATGAGTTTAACACCAGGAGGACATAAACACAGGTGACTGTATCATTGATAAAAAACAAACAAAAAAAACACTTTTTTGTAGAAATTGAAAAATATAAATTTTGCAATTTTGTTTTGTTTTAAGATTTATCAATGATACAGTTACCTGTGGGCATAAAACGGTTATAACAAACAGAATATTTTATGAAGAGCGACATAAAATGTATAGTTCTAAATATCATTTTACTACAATACAGGTACACTGTATAAAAGACAGCAGATTCATTATGCTAACTAATTCAATAATGTGCCAAAACCAGTTTGTGTAAACCAGTCTGGGTAGAAATACACTTAAAATATGATTCAGAATAATTTCTAAACATTAAAGTGTATAGAGCTATATTTTAACAGTCATTTAATGTCAAAACAATTACTTGCATCGCTTTTAGTATGATACTAGACTACCTTAATTGCAAATTAAAACTTTGGATGGGTTCCGTGTACTTTGATTGAATCGTCGAAACTAGACTATTCTTATAATTTCATAGGGTTTTCTAGAACACTTTCGTATGAAAATGGACAGTTCGCATGTCCAATAAATCACAGAGAGGTTTTCTGTTAAAACTGAAGCGAAAAGTGATCTAATGGATATGAAAGCATAATTGTTTTTCAGTTTTTGAAACTTTTAAAAAAAATATCGTCCAATATAGCTCTATACACTTTAACCATGAAAATTGTGATAAAACACTAACATTAAATACTTAATATTCCCATGTGTGTATCAACTATCCAGCCACAAAAATAAAACATAAACTTTATAACAATTTACCCATTATGTAAGATAAGTGTGTGAAATATGTTTTGAATTTTATAACAACCAAAGATGTAAATTAATACAGAAGTGTAAATTGAGATTCAAGTAAATCAAGATCAACATGTAATAAAACAGAAAATCAAGTACAGGGTACCCGGTATGTATCTAAATGCACTGAAGTACAATACACTAAAGAAGGAGTTTTTGACACATAAACAAATGTCTTACACTATAAAGGGTCATAAATCCGGCAATGCCACATTCGCACACAAAAATTGGTGAGAACTCACTATTACCTGTACGCAAGACTGTAATAATATTATCATACATATTTCAAATTATCAAAAGAAGTTTTCCATCTACCGGTATACTATTTCCTATTAATTTTGAAATACCATTGCCCAAGGTAAATTATCAAAAGCGCAGGAGAAGTCAGGCTACCAAACATTCATGTAAAGTTTCATTGAAATCTGACCAATGGTTAAGGAGCACAAGCCTAAATAAACCTCGTAGCAGAAATCCAGACAGATGTCCAGCACAAAGTCAATATGTCTCTCCCCCCTATATATGGGTCACAAAAACAGTGACCTTATATATAACATACCAATCTTGTGCCCATAAAAACCGCTCACAAACAAGTACCACAGACCCTGTAAGTGCAGATCATAAATTTAAAGACTTTCAGAAACACAAAATATAAATTTAAGAAAAAACATATAATAGAATCTAAGAAAAAATAACAACTATGATAAAGCAACAAAACAAAATATCATTTAACAATAGAATTAAATACAGTAAAATACAATAACTTGTAAACAACAAATCATTTGGTCCTGCACGATAATGTCACAAAATATAAACAATGACTCAGTTTCATATTTGGTATGTCAAACAAGAGCTCTCAGTGGACAGAGCGCTCCACTATTCTCAGTCAAAACCTTTGATTGTGTAAAAAAGTTATGGTCATGATAGTGAACAAGTGTGCCAAGATTCAAACGAATATGTCAATGGACTTTGAAAAAATTTGAGGTGGTATGTAAACTGAAAAAAAAAATTCTAAGTCCAATAGGGGCATAATTTGGTCAAAATGCTTGATAGGGTTACCTCCTCTTGGGTAAAGGTTGGGGCCATGATGGGTAACACGTGTGCAAAGTACCAGAGCAACAGGCCAATGGACTTTGAAAATAATAGAGGTCACTAAGGTTGTATGTAAACTTTAACATTACCATTACGCCTAAGGACGCTCAAGTGACTGCAAAAGCTCCGCATATTCTTCGAATATGGGAGCTAAAAATGATCACTTACTAAGCACCCATAACAATTTATAACTGAAAGCATAAGGAAACCAACACATTCATGGAGTTTATAGTTTGTACAGTCAATTTGAAAGCACTTTGGCAACGCCCTAGTTTGAATCTCACCCGTGGCACTAGGTCGTTCTGAAATGTATTTCTTGCTTCCCACCCAACTAGAGATGAACTGGTTGGTAAACCAGGACTTGGTGTTTGTTGGCAAAGCAAAGCGCTTTGATGCACTTTCCATGTGAGGCAATCCATCCTTCTATAATTAAATGAATGGGAGGCAAGTGAATGAAGGTGCTCGGTAGTGCTTTGCTTAGGCAACAGACACCAGATGTAATCTTGTGTATTGGTGCTATACACTATTATTACTAATATCTCTTTACATCTAGATTTATCATGAATATCAAGACATTTATTTGCAAATAAACATTCTCAAATAATAAATTTTTTGGCAGTGTCATAAATATATAAATACTCAATATATAAACATATTGATTTAACACATACATACTTACATACAAAATATTAGGCCAGGCAAAGGCTAGACATATACATGTGTGGCATAGCACCTTAATAGATATAAACCAAAATAAAAAAGTAATTAGGAATTGCAAGAAATATAGAAGTCCCCTACCTGATTTCCAGATTGTCAATATTTCTGTTGCCACAATTTTTGTCCAAATAAAAAATAAACATAACCTACTTATTGGTCCCTATCCACATACCAAGTTTCATAAACCTAGCTTCAAAACTGTTATGACAAGATCTAGATTTCCTTGACTGGCGGAGGGCAAACCTTTAATCCCCTCCGTCGGAAAACCAGTAGGGGCCTAATAATGCAATTTATGACAAGAAAAGCTTTAATACCATATATTACAATGGTACAGTAGAACATTGATGCCTTCAAAGCTTTGGCTTAACATAACCAGCTGTACTAATCAAAAGTAAGACCAGATCATTCACAACCATACATAAATACATTTGTATGTAAAAACATAAGATAATAAATTTAACAAACTTATTTTGTAACATGATAATCAAAATAACTGGCCGTAAAAAAACTTTTGACAACAAAGTACTAAAGATGGCTTTATAAATACACAAACAGAATGGGGAGGGGAATCAATCTTTTTTAAAATCGAGGGCTCAGTGCAAAACTATGGTACATGACTCTATAAATGGATGTAGTCTTGACCATAGTTTTGCACCGAGCCGAGCCCTTCTGTAATGATTCTGATTGTTCATATATTGCTTAACTTAAGATTCTAGAAAAATAATTCTCATACATATTCAATTTAATTAAAGCACTACCAACGAGTGCTGGACGTTCGACCTTCTATTTTTTATACTAACAAGGGCAGATAACTAAAAACATATAGGTCACAGGGTTATCAGCCTTGTCAGTATGGACTCCTCTTGTGATGATGTACAACTATGCTACGTTTTAAAGGGATACCTTTGATAGTCTTTGAGAAAATGATACACGCAGACGATCACATCACAACAATAGCTCAACTTTTTATCTTTGAAAAGTCAGGCTAAAAATGACACAAAAAAAAAATCTTCATGTAAATAATGAAACAATGAAAGTTGAAATATCACACAATATATATTTGATCTTGTGTAAATATTTTTTGTTTCACATGAAACTTTTCAATTCCTTGAAATATGAATTATTAATCAAGGGCTAACTAGGTTGCAACAGAAATATAACCCTTCTTGCACAATAACACACACTGGGGACTATTTATGTAAAAATGGTTCTTAACAATAGACACCAAAAGTGTCACACAAAATATGTAAAAGAACCTTGGCCCTTTTTAACAAACATTTTTAAAATTTAATTGTGTAGACTTTCTTTTCCAGCATAAACTAGAGCTATCACAGGAGTGATGAATCATACCCCCGCAGCACCGCCTTGACACAGGAATATCATTTAAAATTATAGTCTAAACAACAAATTTGATGGAAATCTGCTGCTATACAGATTGAAAAAACCATGATTGAAATTTCATGACTTTGTACCAAGCAATTGATGTGGTGAACATTTGTACCAAGCAATTTTAAAATCCAGTAAGAAATGACAAAGTAACAGAGCGGACACGATGCTAACGTAACGACAGACCGACAGACCAACATGGTGACTCCAGTATACCCCCTTCAAACTTTGTTTGCAGGGGTATAATGAAATTATGCCAATTTTTATAAAAAAGCTCTGCAAGTCAGATGTGTGACAGTGTCACCTGCTACATACAGTGCCCACCAAAAATATGAATACAGAGAGTTTTCCCCCATTTACTTGCCTGTATATCACTACTTGCAGAACAGAGAAGCAACAAGATTTTTGTTTTTATTTAGTGTAAAGACAATACATTGATTGGTACCCTAGATGGAAAATATTAAGTTTCTTTGTCAGCTTTGAATGACAACATGATCATATAATATGGCAAATTCAGCCCCTTGAACCCCATAGTTTATTTTTAAATCAGAAAATGTTCATCTTTCTATCTGTCACAATTTTTACTCCTTCATTAACTGCAGTTTCAGAAATTGCAAACATTGTTACCATCTGACCAAAAGATATGGAATAATTAAACCAATCATAATTCTGCATCTGCCAAAAAGTGTATCCATATTTTTGGTGGGCACTGTACTCCTATTAGGCATCAAACAATGCATGTACTACATGTACTAGCATATGATGATAAGTTTGAACATTTTTAACAATATGAGAGTAAACGTATTCAACATTTTTAAGTCCAAGTTTCAGTATATCCTGTTTGCTAATTTTATATGGTCCAAGATCGAAACCGAAAGACATAATTCTTATAATATTATATATATCTATCTACCAGAAAAAATAAAATTTCATTTAAGCAGGACTAAGACATAGCCATTGCGCTAGCTCCTCCCTTAATCTCATGTCATAGGCATGGCATATCATTAGTTTCATAGAGATCCTATACAATGTAGCCATTGTGCTAGCTCCTCAAACTCATGCTAAGGGCATGGCATATCATTAGTTTCCAAGAGAATAAATGTTTCCTATACGTTGTAGCCATTGTGCTAGCTCCTCCCTCAATCTCATATCGTGGGCGTGGCAAATCATTAGTTTCCTAGAGAATAAATGTTTCCTATACGTCGTAGCCATTGTGCTAACTCCTCCCTCAATCTCATATCATGGGCGTGGCATATCAGATGATTGACACATTCAAATACTGATGGTAGTAACATGGAGAATTTACTGTCGTCTAGTTGATCAAACAGACCAAATATAGTACACAGTAACTCTGTCCAGGACTGTAGATGGGCCTCACTGTCCTGAAACACACAAATATATACTTATAACATGTATTTACTTGTGTTAATATTCATTCTAACATGAAGGGCGATTTTATCTACTGTAAAATCATTTAATTTCGTTGGTTTTGGTAAAATAGACAATTTCGTTGGGACATGAATTCGTGGAGTTAAAATGAACCACGAAATCCACAAAATTTAATCCCCCACGAAAATTTATGATTTTACAGTACCGGTATATAGAAAGAGGAAATCATACTGTCGTATATTTGTCAATATACTGTAAAATCATTTAATTTCGTTGGAACGAAATTTCGTGGTTTTGGTAAAAAAGGCAATTTCGATGGGACTTGAATTCGTGGATTTTGCATTTCAGGTAATAAACAAGGGCCAAAATTGATGTTCGTTGGGATTAAAGTTCGTGGTTGAGGTGAACCACGAAATCCACGAAATTTAATCCCCCACGAAAATTAATGATTTTACAGTATGATGGAAGTGAAACCACAAAATTTTATCCCATTGAAATTAAATTATTTCACAGGAATCTTGTTTTTAGAGTTTATTTATGCATGTATATGGTGATCATTTGAACTGAGCAGTTTTCCTGAATTACCATAAAATCATTTAATTTCAATGGAATAAAATTCCATGGTTTTTGTGAAGAAGACCATTTCGTAGGGACATCATTTCAAGGATGCATTATCCAATAATTCAATTAATATAGAATCAATAATCAATAATATTCATGGGGATTAATTTATGTGGTGGAGATCATTTATAACATGAACGGCAATTTTGCCTTAATGGACAAATAGCAAATTGTACCATTGTATATCAGCCGGTAAACGATGGTAGGGACGTCATGTAAGTTTTTTGGGACATCATGCAGGTTAACAAGTAGGGTAAACAACAAAAGTTCACAATGTAACATAATACTTGTGCCCTTAAATCATGTAAGAATCTACATAAATTCCAACTTGATAATTCCAGGGATGTTAAAGACAGTGCTCCATATACTACACAAACTGGGATGGGTAGACCAAATAAGTACATGACTTTTGTATGAATAAACAACTAAAACAACTAAAGACAATCAACCTAAGGCAAATTAATACAAAGTACACTATACCTTCATGATAGAAGTCTGCTGTTGCTCCTCAATCACTTTCTCCACCGGATCATTTGATGCTTGCTTCTTCTTCCGTTTCTTTTCTGTCGGTTCCTTCTTCCAAAGTTTCGAGAATGGCGGCATAGCATTCTGGTTCTTCTTTTTCTTATATTCCGTCATCAGATTCTTGATGAGTTTATCCGTGGCAAGATTATATACCCGGCTTTCCTGATCAGACCTCAACTCTCGTTTACTCTTCATTGAATGGACCGGACTCAAGGGAGGTAATACTGATTCTGTTTCCTGTCTCACAGCAGGGGAGACAACTTCTATATCATTGTCTGAAAGCAATAAATATTTGCTAAATTTAAAAGATAAGTATTTTAAAGATATATTTTTGGTGATTAAAAAAGTTATCCAAGACAAGTATCCAATTTTTCTGAAAGAGGGGAATTAGGGAAAATATCAAGTATTTTTTTGTAAGATTATTGATTATGACTGACTTTTTGCGAAAACTCCAGTAATTATTTGTTTCATCGGCAGGAACTCTAGTCTGTCTGTATTAGTCTATTTTTTACAGATTGATGCTTCCGAAATGAAAGATTATAGAAGTATTACCTTTATTGGCAGAATCAAAGGCCAAACCTGTTTCCTCAAAGAAACAAGACCGAACTGAGCTAGAATGACGAAACAGTTAATGAATATTTGCCTATTTTAAGCTAAGAGGCAAATACACAAGGTTTGAAAAGTATGGTGTAGAAGGTGGTGGCTTAAAAATCTAGAAAAAATTCTTGTTGCCAAATTGAGTTACAACTAACCCTGTATGCTAACAGCTTGTGTGAAGACAGACTCGCCTTGTAATCTAGCTTGTGTCTGTTCTAGTTCCATAGCCAACTGCTTCTCATCAATTTTGGTCTTTGTTGGAAGTTCAGGGAAGTCATCAGGCTGTGCAATGAGGAAGAACAGTTGTTGATCGGACATGGAGTCTACACAGCTGGTCCCAGCTTTATCATATAGGATATCTATATACGTGGAACATAGCTCATCACACACTGACTTCAACTGAGACACAAACAGTCTAGGGTTCTCTGTAATCACCTGACTTTGGCCAGCTGGAGTACATGCAGATAGTTTAACATCGTTTTCATCAACAACATCTTTCTTACAATCCACTCCAATCTCATTCTCTGCACTATTAGTGTCACTAGTACCATCTGCGTGGTTCTTTATCCTACTTTTACTTGTCAGTTCACTAGTATCATTGTCCGATTTCACTTTAACATTTGATGATACTTTATTTATATTAATATCAGTGTTGGAAGACTGAGTATGTTCAGGAGTATTGCCAGAGGGTGCTTCAACATCAGGAGTATTGCCAATTACTTTTTCAGTATCAGG
The DNA here is from genome assembly GCA_963678985.1 of Spisula subtruncata. Taxonomy (NCBI): domain Eukaryota; kingdom Metazoa; phylum Mollusca; class Bivalvia; order Venerida; family Mactridae; genus Spisula; species Spisula subtruncata. The sequence continues at coordinate 50,840,924 of OY787664.1, read as the reverse complement.
TGAATTGTTACTAACTATTTCATTATCAGGATTTGTTAGATCATTTCCTTCTTCTTCTTCTTCTTCATTACTGTTATCATTCTCTGTAGCAATATAATCTCTCACTTTATCTTTAGTCAGATCAGGAATGTTGGCACATATTTTGATGAGAGTATGTATATAGAACACCATACTAGCACCGGCTTGTTTATACAAGTTGACAGCCACAGGAGTGTGTGCTACTTTCTGTACCAGAAATTTGAGGCCGGGTCGTAGGTCAAACTCACACGCTAACTTGTATGAGTTACGTAGACATTCTAGAAGTTGTGCAACATGTTTTGTTGACAGTTGAGATAACATCCCTGAAATACATGTGTTAGAACGAATTATAAAATTTAATACAACACAAACAACAGAAATAAATATTGAATATTTATGTTTGTTAGTCTTGAATTCATCTTGAGCCTATGTTAGGTTCTTTGCAAGTTTCTTAAATAACTGTTGAAGAACAGTCTGTTAAAGTCAGACTTGACCTAGATTTTGTTATACAAGCAAGCTTCCTGAAAATCCTGTGAAATATTAAGCTCAACCTGGTTCTCAAAATTTTAAAACAAGTTGATCAGTAAAGTTAGTTTTTGACTCAACTTGACCTGTCTTTGACATTGACCTGATTATATACAGTTTTAATACATAGCAAATGTGTTAGTGTTCAGACGATTATGGCCTCTGTTTCGTTCACAAACTAAATAAATATATGATATCAGGAGCCAGTTCAGGCTAACCATAACACTACAAACTAGTCCTTTATTATGTCTATGCAATAACATGCTACCAGGGAGCAATGCTCCCCAATAGCATATTGTTTCTCAGCACTTTGCTGGGCAAGCACTTCCTTATACAACAAGCCGCTTCGGTAGCGCTTTGCTGTGCAACAATCTTCTATCCACAAGCGCTCTCTGATAGCCAATAATATTTTCGCTTCCTCCGTTACACAAGACAACTGTCTACACAAATACAAGAATGGATATATTCACCTGGCATATGACTATCTGGTTGATCAGTACCCTCTAACAATATACAACCCACTGTCTGTAACAATAACTGATGTGATAGTAGACCTACAACTATACTACGGAATGGTACCCTGCAAAAAATATGATAGAAACAATGCTACAATCATTTATTATCAAAACCTTGTGAAGTCACTTTTATAAATTTTATGAGAGCACCGCGTACGAGTGTTAAACACTCGAATTTCTTGTTTTTGAGAGTAACAAGGGCAGATAACTAAATAAATATAGGTCACAGGGTTTTCAAGTTTCAAGTGGATACCTTTTACAGTCTTTGAGAAAATGACTCCGACAATAAACTAAATAACGCACACGCAAACGATCCCTTCACGACAATAGCTCAACTTTTTTTCTTCAAAAAGTCGAGCTAACAAGAGTGATACTTTTTGTCTAACAACTTAGAACTTAGAGACAATAACGATCTTAATCAGACGTTACACTTGATACACGATTACATAATTTGTTCCCAATCTCATTTATGCATTATACCTTGGTCCCACTGACCATTTTTTGACTTCAGTGATGTACTCCTCATTTAAATAAATTCAAAACTTCGGGAGGCATTGCGAAACAGGGATATCACAAATTTTCTAATGATTAAACTGAAGTTTCTCCTAGATGGCAAGGAACCACTTCAGGATGCCTTCCGAAGCCCATTTATTAAAGCTGGAAGACATCGCCCAGACAAAAAAAATCTCAGTGGGACTTACGCATTAGATACGAAATTAGTGAGTTATTGTATATAGTGTTAGGGTTATAATATTTTGATCAACATTTATAAATCTAGGATTGTATAGCATGGTCAAAATAGTGTGGGTATTTTTTTATAACAAGTCCCATTGGTGCAGACATATGTGGATTTGTGAGAATATGGGAGAAAAAGTTATGTTCTGAACATTTGCATTATAATTAATATTTAAGTGGTTTTGATATTAGACTAGCAATATGTTACTATAAATTGTAACATTTGTAATGCAGTTCTGTAATATTATAAAGGCTACACATATTAGGCTGTTATTTTAAAATGCATGAAGATTAATTGTCATGCTTTTAACATTGTTTCATTATAAAAAGCGAACTAGTTAAAGTATTATTTCAGGTCCATGCAAGCATCATTCCTACAACCAATGAAGAAAATTAACCAATACCAAACAGAAATGTAAGTTTCAAGCCAGTCAATGCAGACAGAGGGAAATCACTCCAAGATACTATAAGATAGTTGTTAGTTAACAAATCTTTCAGTGCATCATTGCAGAGCCTATCATGGGATTAAAACTAAGCTGTCCAACTAAATTAATTCACTACTAAGTCACATTTTTGAATAAAAAAATGTTTAAGTACAGGTCTTCTATAAAATTGTCCATAAAAAATCAAATTCTGATTTTTTTTCAATTCATTTTCCAATATTAACTGCAAACAAATCCAATTCAAATGTGGCATTTCCATGTATTAAATTACTTATTCTACTTTTTACCCAAATATCTAAATTAAACAGAATGCAAATCATGCGTTATTCAGTAAATTATCAAACTGATATAAATTTATCTACCAGAACAAAAAAGTAGTTTTCTTCTGAACTGAAATGAACAATTTTCACTTCAACTCCTTGTATTAAATGGAAACTGACAAGTTCTAATGGTATTAAAGCTGTGGAAAATGTAGGTAACTCCAACAACCTAGAAACTTACTGTAAAATCATTAATTTTCATGGGGAATAAATTTCATGGATTTTGGGTTCTCCTTCAACCACGAAATTAAATCCCATCAAACAATAATTTTGACCCTTGCATAATCCACCAATTAAGACCCATCAAGATGGTATTTTTTACCAAAACCACGAAATTTTGTCCCTTCGAAATTAAATGATTTTACAGTAACCCCTTCTTATGAAACTGTACATATTAAAAGCAAGCATGGCCTGGAAACTTATGTAACTCCACCACCCTAGGAAGTTATATAACAACTAACTTGTGAAACATCTTACCCTAACGGTGCTTCATCAGAATTGGTGAATGCTCTGTAAACCATGTATACATATATACTGTACATACTCTAACAATAAGATACTAAAGTTTCAACAAAAAGTTCTAAAACATGCATAATTATTATGCATTATAGAAGAAACTGTTAAAAAATAGTTTTTGAGACAAAACATTTGCATATTTGCTATCCTAAAGATGCAACTATGGTTAAAAGTCATGTTCATGAAATTTAACCACTAGTTGCACTTTCTGTGTTTTAGTGTGGTTGTCTCCCTTTGCCAATCAGACAGGAGAAAAACTGAATAACCAAGCACTTAATACTGTAAAATCATTTAATTTTGTTGGGACGAAATTTCGTGGTTTTGGTAAAAAGACAATTTCGTTGGGATTTGAATTCGTGGATTTTGCATTTCAGGTAATAAAACAAGGGTCAAAATTAATGTTCGTTGGCATTAAAGTTCATGGTTGAGGTGAACCACAAAATCCACGAAATTTAATCTCCCACAAAAATTAATGATTTTACAGTATTATGCCACTTTATACAGTCTCTGTTGAACACAAACGAACAAAACAATCAAAATAAACAAACAACAGTGTGTTAGTTGAAGACCATGAGTGTAATTTTTGTGAAGGGTAAAACTAGATATTGGCTTATAGAAATAGAGGCCCATCACTGTCTGAATAGGACATTCCCTTGCCCCAAGTAATCATAGGATAAGTAAAGAGAAACATCAGCATACCTGGCAAGTATATGGTCTGGATTCAAGCTATTCTCATACCCTGGAGGATACAACAGGAACACATAGGATTTATCTTCCACGTTATCTACCTCCGGGACATCTCCACTAGCTTGACTGTCCAGTAAAAATACCTATAAGTAATACAACATTGTTAACAGACAATACAAATAAGAGATATTTAGACACAAGACTGCTTTCAATAAACGCTTATGCCCCCGTAGATTCTCTTAAACACAAATTTAAATCTCCCCACTGTTAATGATTTAGTGGGTGATGTATCCTTGAAAGCGCAGCACGTCACAAACCATTTCATCAAAAAAGGTTGATTTTCTCCTCTTGTGAAGAAGTTCTAACTCCTAGTCCATAGGTAAGCTAGTACTGGTCAGAATACAGTCCTGACCCTGATCTTTCGAAGCACCTCAAGTCGAAATCTCATCTCAAATTGAGAACTTTCCAAAATCAGAGTCTGAATATGAGATAAATCTGAAGTTATAACTCTTTAAAGTTTACTGGAATATACAAAAAAATTGTTGTTTTTAATCCATCCTTAAGAAATTATCTAAACTAGACATCATAAATGTTTCTGGAGATTGGGGCCTGGAAAACTGGTTAAGTGAATCAGCTGCCACATATTTATAACTGAAAATTTGTTGTATAATGGCATAAAAAAACACACAAAAAAACACTTAAATCCAACCTGTTGTGCAAGATGCCACATTCGGACAAACTCCATCAAGCTACAGTCTTTCCGTGTTGCAACTTTCACCTGCCCTATATCACCATAGAAATTCTCTGAGTGTGCTTTAAACAATAACATGAGCTGACGTAGACAGTAACTGGTGACATCTAGAGCATTCTCCAGGCCATCTATCAGGATCTTCCACATACTGTCGGTAAAATCTGTATGAGCACTCAGTAGTACATGTCTGAAATATAACACAACAAAGAGCAACATAACAGTTGATCGTTCTTTCAGCAATGTCATCTACCAAAGCTGGCAAGTTCAAAAAGTAACAATTTGGCTAACCTTCATTTTTCTTTGGAGGTTTGGAGTTACTGGACTCAGAAATATATAGGTATGATAAATACCCTCTTAGGTAGAGGAAACCTGCATTTTCCAAATGATAGTTTTGTATACAAAAGTTTGAGCATGCAAACAAACCAGTTAGGCTTCTATAGTTTGAAAATACAAATCAATCTATACAGTCCTTTCAAAGTCAAATGAGAACAGTTTGTAAACATTAGCTCCTCCATCATGTAAACTATGTTTATCTAGGTGTAACTGGGTATACCTGAGTTAACAGTAATCCCCGCTAGCTTTCAAATGGGATAGCTCCCTCATAAATATTACTTATTGAATTGACTATACTAAACTTTATGGTATTGATATTATCGTACCTTATACAGGAACATCCTAGCCTTGAGATGACTTCGAATGGTTGAGCCACACACTCAGTAAGTACAACCAGTAATTGTTTCAATACATCTTCTATCATTGCATGTACCTGTACATCATCTATAAACAAATCAGTGTTAAATATCACCAGTAGAACATTAGGTTTGTTTGTAAAACATGTATGATGTAGTGTCCATTACATATATATGATAACATGCCAAGCAAAGTCCTTATTTGCCAGTCAGCTATCTGCTGGAATTCGGCAGGCATATATATGAGTGCCTCCACCCTGATTTGAAACTGGGTCGCCAGATAAGAAGCCAAGCCCAATGCGCTATGGAGGCACAAGTGCTAAAGGTGCGTGGTGAAGTCTTAAGATTAAGAATTAATGATACGCAACCCTATCTCAAGGTCCTGATGTAGATCACATTGCTATGATTGTATAATATGGTAAAATCATTAATCTTTGCGGGGGACTAAATTTCAAGGATTTTTTTAACGTCCCATCGAAATGGTCTTTTTTACCAAAACCATGAAATTTTGTCCCATCAAAATCAAATGATTTTACAGCACTGTAAGCTATTTTAAAATACCTTCATACCTTTAAAATCATGTAATAAGTCCACGACCAGATCCGTGGTGTGACCACAACATTGTTTGAAGTTTGTTGCTCCCGTATCCCAGTAACCATACTTCTTGGTTCCAGATCTCAACCATGATTGTAACATGGGAAACAATAGATGGTTCATTCCATATACAACAAACTTAGGTCCTGAAATCAAACATTGAAACAAGAGGGTCCAAAGGGCCCTGGGTCGCTCACCTGTTTGGCCTAGTGACCTAGATTTTGGCCCAAATGACACAGTATCTAACTTGACCTAGATTTTATAGAGATAAACATTGTGACCAAGTTTCATAAAGATAGAGTCAAAATTGTGACCTCTAGTGTGTTCACAAGATTTTTCAATGATTTGGCCTCGTGGCCTAGTTTTTGACCCCAGATGACCCAATATCGAACTTGACCTAAATTTTATAATGATGATCATTGTGATCAAGTTTCATAAAGATAATGTCAAAATTGTGACCTCTAGTGTGTTCATAAGCTTTTTCAATGATTTGGCCTCGTGACCTAGTTTTTGACTCCGGATGACCCAATATCGAACTTGACCAAAATTTTTTAGTGATGATCAGTGTGATCAAGTTTCATAAAGATTAGGCTCAAATTGTGACCTCTAGTGTGTTCACAAGCTTTTTCAATGATTTGGCCTTCAAAGGCTTGTGACCTAGTTTTTGACCCCGGATGACCCAATATCGAATTTGACGTAGATTTTATAGAGATGATCATTGTGATCAATTTTCATAAAGATTAGTCTCAAATTGTGACCTCTAGTGTGTTCACAAGCTTTTTCAATGATTTGGCCTTGTGACCTAGTTTTTGACCCCAGATGACCCAATATCGAACTTGACCTAGATTTTATAGAGATGATCATTGTGATCAATTTTCATAAAGATTAGTCACAAATTGTGACCTCTAACGTGTTCACAAGGTTTTTCAATGATTTGGCCTAGTGACCTAGTTTTTGACCCCAGATGACCCAATATCTAACTTGACCTAGATTTTACAGAGATGATCATTGTGATCAAGTTTCATAAAGATTAGGCTCAAATTGTGACCTCTAATGTGTTCACAAGGTTTTCCTTTGATTTGACCTAGTGACCTAGTTTTTGACCCCAGATGACCCAATATCGAACTTGACCTAGATTTTACAGAGATGATCATTGTGATCAAGTTTCATAAAGATTAGGCTCAAATTGTGACCTCTAATGTGTTCACAAGGGTTTCCTTTGATTTGACCTAGTGACCTAGTTTTTGACCCCAGATGACCCAATATCGAACTTGACCTAGATTTTATGGTGATGATCATTGTGATCAAGTTTCATAAAGATTAGGCTCAAATTGTGACCTCTAATGTGTTCACAAGGTTTTCCTTTGATTTGACCTAGTGACCTAGTTTTTGACCCAAGATGACCCAATATCGAACTTGACCTAGATTTTACAGAGATGATCATTGTGATCAAGTTTCATAAAAATTAGGCTCAAATTGTGACCTCTAATGTGTTCACAAGGTTTTCCTTTGATTTGACCTAGTGACCTAGTTTTTGACCCTAGATGACCCAATATCGAACTTGACCTAGATTTTATGGAGATGATCATTGTGATCAAGTTTCATAAAGATTAGGCTCAAATTGTGACCCCTAATGTGTTCACAAGGTTTTCCTTTGATTTGACCTAGTGACCTAGTTTTTGACCCAAGATGACCCAATATCGAACTTGACCTAGATTTTACAGAGATGATCATTGTGATCAAGTTTCATAAAGATTAGGCTCAAATTGTGACCTCTAATGTGTTCACAAGGTTTTCCTTTGATTTGACCTAGTGACCTAGTTTTTGACCCCAGATGACCCAATATCGAACTTGACCTAGATTTTATGGAGATGATCATTGTGATCAAGTTTCATAATGATCAGGCTAAATTTGTGACCTCTAGTGTGTTCACAAGCAATTGTGAACGGACGACGGACGGACGACGGACGGACGACGGACGAAGAGCGATCACAAAAGCTCACCTTGTCACTTTGTGACAGGTGAGCTAAAAACACACTGTTGAGCCAGTTTAAGTTGAGCTATTTTAGCTGTTAAGGCGCTCAAACACCCTTTGACATTTTAACTTTCCCTGATCATTGAGCTACCTATGGAAACCTACGTTTGTGTCTCCCTGGGGAGACTATTCCTCTCCGTTGGTGTGGCAGTCAACATCGATCTACAACGTCCAGGAATTGACACTGCCCTAACAAGTACCAATTTACACCTTGGTCGAGTAGGTTATTCTTGCTCAGAGAAATTAAACAAAGGACCACTCGATCTAGAAGCGTGCGCCCTACCTCTAGTCCACTGCTCCACACTATATAGAGTAACACATGTGATACAATAACAGGATATTTACCTGGCACATGTGATGCAGATCTCAACAGTTCAAACAATGTCTCCATGGTATGAGGTTGGTATGATCTGGGACACGCACATATAGCACCAGATAGACCTTCAAACATGAGGAACCAGACGTGTAATATACCTGTATGGTTGTCTATATATAGTAACACTTGGGATACCCTTACAATATTGTTACTAAATATAGTAACATGTTACACATGCAAAATCACTTACCTGGCACATGTGATGCAGATCTCAACAGTTCAAACAATGTCTCCATGGTATGAGGCTGGTATGATCTGGGACACGCACATATAGCACCAGATAGACCTTCCAACATGAGGAACCAGACATGCAATATACCTGTATGATTGTCTAACGTCTCTAAACTCACAGCTGTAGGACAATCATCTGATCAAATAGAAAAAACATCAATAAATAAATGAATAAATAAATAAATAAATAAATCAATCAATCAATCAATCAATCAATCAATCAATCAATCAATCAATCAATCAAGATACATATTCATATTGCACAAGAAAAGGCTTGTACATATTTTAAGACTTATTCTAACACGATTCGCGGATTAATCCAATACACAAAGAACGAACCGAACCATGTTTTATTGCCCCCATAAAACATACCTATCAAATTGGCTGTTTCTATTTACGCCCAGTATCACTTGACATATTTATGAATGAATGAACGTAAACTTTATAGTAAAATTTACTACGAGTCACGATGACAAGGCGAGTTGCACGAGAATCCAGTGTTACATCTATGATGCATCTATTTTTAGAAACTCCAATATACTCTAGAAACCAAGTTTTATTAAAGCTTCTGATAATCAATCCATTTATATTTTTCATTTTATGAAATAGATACCATATACTCGTGTTATTAAAATTGTTTCAATGTTTAAATTGTGGTATTTCCTTCAGAAAATTACGAAGGTCGTTTTCATTAACGAGGGAGGTAATTGTACCAGCTAATAAGTCACTCAATTTCAGCGTGGAATTATGTTCAATGTCAAATGGGTGAAAATGGAATGCGCGCAGTTAAATAGTGCGGGATATTATCGTATTTAGAATCGAAATAAAAACTCTGTTCTTGTATATTGTCGGTGAATAAAACACGGGCAATCGTTCGGATGCGGAAAATTAAATCACTCGTGCTACGCACTCGTGATTTAATTTTTCCGCATCCGAACTCCTGCCCGTGTTTTATTCACTGACAATAAACGCGAACAGATTTTTATTTCTTAATTATATGTAATTTACTGCATAAAAATTATGTTGAAGGCAGCTTTTAATATTGAAATTCTGAGAATGTTTATTTTTTTAGCTGTGTATGTTGTCTTTATACAGACTTTATAAATACTTTTAGGAATCACATTTTAAAAATGTTAAATTTAATACAAGAGTGACACCATCTATAGATAGTACCCTGGTATCACACAGGCTCCAGGTCATGCACAAAACAAGACAGCTTGAGCCATCTGGTAAAATTTCTCTGTAACCGTTTGATTTGAACTAAAAATGCTATGACCTATCAGTACCATAAGAAGACTGTGTTCAAAGAACGGTAAAGCCCCGGTTGGTAACCCAGATGTAGTCTTGGATGAATAGAAGCCATGCGCCAGGCACATTAAAGAACCAATGAGTATTTTAGGAAAGAGCTAGGGTATCATACAAGGAGTCCTTGTATCACACAACTGTTACTTTGCTCAAATTCATAGGCAAATCTGGTAGAGAAAACCAAATGACCATGAGCTTGTGAATGCCTTTAAAGATATGATTTTATATTTGTAACCAAATGTAGTTAAATACGACCTAATAAAAGCTTTTATCAAAAGCACCAAAATCACAAAGCCTGGCTCAAATGGTGAATTACGTACCTTTAGTAGAGGTGAGTAGTATACCAGAATCATTTGACAGCAAGCTACTAGAATCACCGACAGTTCGTTCAACAAATTCATGTATGGGAGATTTATCCTCACTGAGTGGATCCGAGGTTTCATCATCACACGTAAAATACTTGGCAAACTTTTTATAATTCATATTGGGAATATCAGGATCCACGCATCTGTGTGTTGTGTCCACTTGAATTCTGAATATAAACAAGTATTACTAACATGAATTTGTACAAAAATATCGAACAAAGTGAACGACTTAACTGGAATGTTTTTGGTACAAAAACATGTCTTCAAAAAGAGGTCATAACTCTGTCCAAAATCACCTGACCAAAATTCCTGACAATATGCACAACTAGGCTTGATACGGTATATCCTTATTCCCAATGACTCTTGAAGCTTATTTATTTAAATCATGAGTACATCGCCGAGGCAAAAAATGACCATTGGGACCAAGGCATTATGGCTGGCCATTTTTGATAAACTTAAGCATTGTTTAACGGACAGCATACTTACCTTTTAGCGCCATGGAAGACAGGACATGCAGGCATTTTCCACATAGATTGTAATATAACAGAACATTGTTTGAGATAACCTAGTGCTGGTAAGACTAGATTCTCTGATGCAGGTGATGATGTCATATAATCATTGACAGAATCATTGTCCTCCGTGTCTGAGTCTTCAAACTCTCCTGAAATAGTCAACGAAAATAAATAACAACCACAATTTCGAGCTTGTGTTCGAAAGAAAGCCTGTGTGCAATACAAAGAGGATTTGTCACAAGTTGTCAATTGATCACATCAATATAAATTTATATTAAAAGAGTTTTGGAAATTTTATGAACCTTTCACCAACCTTTGAATAATAGTTCCAAAACGAGTTTAATATTAAGTATATATCAATTTAAAATGAGTGATAGATTTTTTATTTTATATGACACTAATAGCATGAAAATATACGGTGTTCTGTTGAAAAACACACTCCATTATATAAACGACGCCAAAAACAACGTAATTTTCGGGGTACAATGATGTCATTTAGAAGAAAAAGTGATGTCATTTAAACCTTATACTACACATGTGAGGTATATAAGAATATACATACTCGTTATACTAACCCAGTTACAAGGAAAGTCATTCAGGTCAATTGATGACAAAAACTGGATTTTTATTTGAAGGAAAATTTTAAATACGGACAGAACGGGTCTCAGTCTCAAGCATCTCAAGTAGAAATCTCAGCACAAATGGAGATTTTGCTTATATCAGAGTCGGAATTAGAGATAAATCTGAGGCATGAGCTCATGAAATTTTACAGTAATAGAATCAGAATGTTTCTGCTTTGTGATGCCACTTTTGAGTCCAGTCAGTTGAAATCATAACATGAAGACATGTGCCAATATTTGTGATGAAAATTAGCTCAGGGTCCAAGTTGTGTTACATTGAACACAGTATGGCTGAAATTTATCGCAGCATAAGAATACAAACATTGCTCACCGGGACCTCGGACATATTTCAACAAGCAGAGTATAAGATCTACTGTAGCATTAGAAAACACGAGTATATTGTCCGTATTGAGAAATACATCAAACACATCCAGTACAGCTTCTACGTGTCTCTGTCTGGCTTCATTCACTTCTTCTACAGTTGTGTATTCTATCCTCACAGCCCTTAATGCACCAAATAGGGGCCGCCAACCTGACTTGATGTCTGAAGCTGAGGCTTCCACAAGCTCACATATAGAGCACACAATCTGAAATGAAGCATTGAAATATTAACACAATATACAAGTTGTTCGCCATTTTGGAAATATTTCAAGGTCTGGCTGGATCAGGAAACTTAAAGTATTTTTACAGTAAAATGTTTGTCTTAAACAAGGGGCCAGAACTCTGGTACATTATTTCGACAATAATTAATATATACATTGTCAACTAGCAATGGTACCAAGCATTCTTGTGAAGTTCCATTGAAATTGGACCAGTGCTTAAGGAGAACTAGCGCAAATAAACTTTGTGACAGACATTCATCAAGATACAGACAGGCAGCACAAAGGCATTTTTCTCCTCCATTATATATATGTGGAAGGCATTAATTAGCTCTACAATGTCTTATTTTCAAAGACTTTCAGTGAATAACAATGTAACATTTTCAATATTAACGTTTTTCAAAATAACTAGCCACCCTCCATAAGGACTGATTTTTTTACCTTTACTATGAAAAGCTATTTGGCAACAGACATACCTGATCTTGTACATCACCGTCACAGAGTTCTAGACAGAGTATATTCTCAAACGTCTTACATAACATCTCATTGGTATGGAAATGTTTTAACTCAGAATGACTCGACATCACAGCAATAATAAAATCATGTACACAGGTTACTGCCATCTTAGATATACTTCGATCTTTGTGTCCTGCCGACTGAAAATGTTTTACAATGTTATGAAGTTGTCATTCTTCATCATTCTAACTCTTTCTTTATGGGGCAGTGTGTGGCCATTCAAATTAAACCCTGTCTAATAGGTCAATGACCTCTGGGTTCAAGGAAAGAGATCAAAAGTTTGTGTAAAACAAGTAATACAGGCATGCTGCCCCTTGTATTGCGTTGGTGGGCAACACCAAAGAGTTCCTTATATTTCCAGGGCCCCACCAGATTGGTAGTCAAGAAGGCCAACTACTTGGCAACCGCTCCACTCATATCGTACCAATAAATACTAGAAAAATCTCTGAATTTAGATCTTAAGAGTATCAAAATAGCCCCTAATGTAGCAGTTGAAAGCATTTTCTTTGATTTGAACTAGTGACCTCGTTTTTTAACCCCATGATCCAGTTTCAAACTCGAAAAATCTGTCACCAAGCCCAGTCTCATAGAAAAATTAAAGGTATGGTATCAAACTATGTCTATCATTAAGGAAAGTGTGAGAATTGTTGACTAATTGCATAATCTTAGATTCAGACAAATTTGAGGTTCAAACACTTTATAACTAGTAAAAGGATCAGGCTATTATGTCTGAACTATACCAGAGACGTTGCTGAATATTACATACCTCAACTAGATACGACGAGACGACACTCCATGCTTTAATCAGGTGTAACAGTGGCCGGTCACTACGTGCCACTTTCATCAGTACGTTTTGTAGTCTATAAAGATGTAAGGAGTTCACGGGTAAATTATGATGTTCCGTCGGCATCACTTCATCATCCACCATGGTTTTATTGATCTTCTGTAGTTGATGTTTGCTAGACTCACACAAACTGACCAGGAAGGATGTCAATGCTGTCATGTTTAAACTGTTAGCTGCTTCCTCAAATAATCTGGTTCAAATATACAATAAATTCAACTTCATAAAATATTTATGAGTGATTCATCAACATATGAATGGAAACAACTACCTGTTTATAGTTTATACTAATTTATTTAAGGTTGAGTGTGAAACAAGTTATATTAAGCACTCTTGACACCTCATTCCTGATGTTATCCATCACCACGGTATGAGAGAAGAAAAGCCAGTTTCCCTTATATGCTGAGCATCTAGCAAGGGAATTTCTGGTATCATTTTCATTTCGTCCACTACATGTACATCAAATCCTCTTTGTTAATTGATTTTTCCAAAAATCTGGTTATTTTTTTATCATGTAATCGGGTATTCAAATAGCCTCTAGTAAATATGTTGTCATCACCAGGAAAACTGTACAAGCAAAATTCAACACCCCAAAGTAATATGTTATCAAAGCACTTACCGTAATGTGGTAAGAGAGTATGATATATTATTGACGTTTCAGGTAATGAAATCCTACAAATAATATAAAATTATGTATTTCTTCAAGCGTTATAAATATTATAAATATGTGCGTCTCATTACAATTTTTTTAAATGATTTGATAAACCAGTACCCACATGTCAGTACTTACCTGTCCACTTGTTGTGATAGACCACACAGTGCCTGGGATGCCTGTACCGAGTTTAACATGCCTCCCCCACATTTAGTGGACCTATCCCATCCCGACTCTATACAACTTTGTTTGATAAGGGCCGGTACATTTATTCTAGGGGCCACTGGTACAACAGGGGCCATTGGAACACCATAAATTTCTCCATTACTGAAAAGTGAAAATGAACTCAAAATTTCAAATATCACACTAAATACAACAATTAAGCAAACCATAGTCATAATTAAATTTTAAAATAACAAATATACAGGTAGTTGAGTTGTTTTTCACTTTATTTTTCTAATTTGAAATCTTATATTACATCTCCACAAAAATTTTCACAGTAAACCAAAATAAACGACCAAGAGTGAACAGTTTTGTGTTACAGGTCTTATTCATTTAACCTACTAAAATTAACTATAATATGAACTAAGGCACTGCCTATCTTGGGGATTCATCTTACTGTTCCTGCAGCCAAATTACATTTACTGTACACATGATAAAAGATGGATTTCCTTGTTTAACAGGTACATTCATTGTATAGTCAGTTATTTCACTGATAATAAAGTAGAAAACATAAGGCCCTCCTGCTTTTTCACTTGGGACTTGGTTTCATATAAAACAATGCCATATAAAATCATGTAATGATACTTACTCATAATCTATAGTTGCCATATCAACAGCTTGTTCCTGCTGTATTCTGGGTAAACTGGACTGGTTATTCCAACATAAAACAATACCGAACATAGTCACTTACTTATAATCCATAGTTGCCATATCAACAGCTTGTTCCTGCTGTATTCTGGGTAAACTAGACTGGTTATTTCCCTGACTGAAGTATGTATGTTCTAACTCTGATATAAATGCACAACATCTGAAAAATAACAAAACAAGAAATATTACTGAATGTGACGAAAACCCCTAGATACTGCTTAAAACAGCATCAAACAAGACTGCGTTCAATAAACGCTTATGCCCCCGTGGAAGCCATGTCCATAAAAAGCTAAGTCAATCAGGGGCCATTATTCAGTTAAAATGTTTGATAGTGTTACATGGCTTTAAACTATAAGGGGCTTATGATGGTAAACGAATAATGCCACATTTGAAAGCAGTGCCGTGATCGACTTCATGTGTGATCTGGTGATACAGATGTTATTGTTCTTTGTCACTGCACTTCTCCAAGTTGCCATCTATTCATATACCAAGTTTCAAGTCAATATCTTAAACACTTTTGAAGATACACTCCTGTCAAAATTTGATTCTGAAAATACTAAAGGGGAGATAATTCAAAATTTAAGACAGACAGAGTTATGGTTCTTGGTCATTACACTTCTTAAAGTTGCCATCTATTTATATTCCAAGTTTCAAGTCAATATGTTTAATAGTTTTGAAGATATACTCAGAGCAAAATTTGACTATAAAAAAAACACTAAAGGGGAGATAATTCAAAATTTAAGACAGACAGAGTTATGGTTCTTTGTCAATGCACTTCTCCAAGTTGCCATCTATTTATATTTCAAGTTTAAAGTCAATACGTTAAATAGTTTTGAAGATACGCTCCTGTCAAAATTTGATTCTGAAAATACTTAAGGGAGATAATTCAAAATTTAAGACAGACAGAGTTATGGTTCTTGGTCATTGCACTTCTCCAAGTTGCCATCTATTTATATTCCAAGTTTCAAGTCAATTTGTTTAATAGTTTTGAAGATATACTCAGAGCAAAATTTGACTATAAAAAAACACTAAAGGGGAGATAATTCAAAATTTAAGACAGACAGAGTAATGGTTCTTTGTCAATGCACTTCTCCAAGTTGCCATCTATTTATATTTCAAGTTTCAAGTCAATACGTTAAATAGTTTTGAAGATACGCTCCTGTCAAAATTTGATTCTGAAAATACTTAAGGGGAGATAATTCAAAATTTAAGACAGACAGAGTTATGGTTCTTGGTCATTGCACTTCTCCAAGTTGCCATCTATTTATATGCCAAGTTTCAAGTCAATATGTTTAATAGTTTTGAAGATATACTCAGAGCAAAATTTGACTATAAAAAAACACTAAAGGGGAGATAATTCAAAATGTAAGACAGACATAGTTATGGTTCTTTGTCAATGCACTTCTCCAAGTTGCCATCTATTTATATTTCAAGTTTCAAGTCAATACGTTAAACAGTTTTGAAGATACGCTCCAGACAAAATTTTATTGTAAAAATACTAAAGGGGAGATAAGTCTAAGTCCAAAATTAGGTCAAGGTGAAGGTCAAAATGGAGTCGGGTGATACAGGCGTGTGGAGAGTGGTCATATACAACATCCATGCAAGTATGAAAGCTTTGTAACAAGCCATTTTAATGCTAGAAGAAACGGTCAATTTGGGTTAACCAAGAATTTTACCTTTCAATAAGTCTAAGTCCAAAATTAGGTCAAGGTGAAGGTCAAAATGGAGTCAGGTGATACAGGCGCGTGGAGAGTGGTCATATACAACATCCATGCAAGTTTGAAAACTTTGTAGCAAGCCATTTTAATGCTAGAAGAAACGGTCAATTTGGGTTAACCTGGCCGGACGGACGAACGGACGGACGGACGGACGGACAGGTGAATTACTATATGCCTCCCGATCTATCGATACGGGGGCATAAAAACAATAAAATGTGTAAAAAGCAAAGGGCCACAACTCTGCTAAAACTTATTATACCAATGTTTGCCAACAATATAGGCAACTAGACTTGGTACTGATCAGTCATACCAAGTTTCATTGAAATCTGACAAATGGTTACTGAGAAATAGCGAGGACAAAATTTGTACGGACCAACCCAACATACCAACCATTGGCAACCAACCAACAAACAGACTGACCTCAAGCAAGACTCCAATAAAGCCCCCATACACTTTGTATTTTGGGGTGTAATTAGTAAGCATGCAGTAAACATCACACAATAAGCTACAATATAGCAGGGGCATCACTTGGCATCAGTGATCACTTAAACCTCCAAGCAACCACATTCAACTACAAGACTTTTGGGTTTAAAGTCCCTTTAGACAAAACTTTCTATTACATTATCCTAAAAAAGTTAAAATCATGAAACGTTCTCTATTATACAATGAACTGCCAACCATTTGAGCTATACTTTAATACTTTAAATATCACATTATGGAGTAGACCTCTTGCTCCAGAAACAGAAGTTCTTACCACAAGAAAATCCTCAGCGGTTGAAAGAAATGAACACAGCCATTCAGAAATACAAGACTTAATAGTGCATGTCAAAGCAAGGCATGAATTGTCAATTTCTGTGACAATGAAGCATACAAAACATAGACAAACTATTGCTTAATATTACATTGTTAATTATCTATGCCTAGGTCCCACTGAGCATATTTGCATTGGGGATGCAATCCCGATTCAATAAATGGGCATCGGAAGGCATCGGGAAAAGGGTCCTCGTGATTAACGGGAAGCTTTAAGGAAGTAATCAGAAAATTTTAGAAATCTCTTCTTCCCAATGCCCCCTGAAGCCAATTTATTTAAATTGGGAGTATATCGCCAAGGCAAAAAAATGCTCAGTGGGGCCAAGGCTCTAGTTTCCTTTCATCAACCAACCTGAAAACTTGCTTCCAGCACATAGCAGAGTGACTTCCAATCTCGAGTCCAGTTGACATCATGGCATCCATACTAAGTACATGAGCAGCGTGAAGTCGGACTAACTTGGGTTTAGATTGAGGCAAGATGGAGGATTTCTGACCGGTACGATCTGTAGGTACTTGTGTAGCATGTTTAAAATCTTCCATGACACATGATGTATTAGCCAGTAATGTAAATACACCCTCACATCTTTCTTGTAATCCTGTATGATAGAGAATATGATTGCAAAGATTTTATATCACTTTTTAAGGCGGAGAAAATAATCAGCCTTTGGCATATCAATTTTATTCAACAAGTAATTAGTAATTGCAAGAAATACAGAAGTCCACTATCTGGTTTTCAGGTTGTCAATGTTTCGGTTGCCACAATTTTTGTCCGAATCAAAAAATAATTAGATGTGCATAACCTCCTTATAAGTCCCTATCCACATACCAAGTTTGATAAACATAGCTTGAAAACAGAATGAGTTATGACAGGATCCAGATTTTGAAGTATTTTCAACATTTCTGTATCCATAGCAACCACAATTTTTGTCCAAATCAAAAATAAATTGGACGTGCATAATCTCCTTATTGGTACCTATCCAGAAAATGTCATACCAAGTTTCATAAACCTAGCTTAAAAACTGTTTGAGTTGGTTGATTAAACAAGTAACAAATACAATTGAACATGTACAAAAGTATGACTATGTATCACCTAGAGAACAGCAGAGTTTAGCGGCAGTCTGTAAGCCCTCCAGACATTTACACAGTGCCTCTCTCTTCCTGAGGCTCTCCTCCTTGGCGCCATCCGTACCAATCATGATAGCAAATGTATTTGTTACACCAATAGCGCTCTTAGCATTGAGTAGTGTGGAGAGAACATCTAAGATAGCCGACCAACATGTAGACAGGATTTCTGCAGCTAGAAGTTTTCCTGAAAATAGTATTGTGCAATTTATATTTCATCATTATCAATATCGTCAGTGATTGCCTCGCTCTATAAGAGTATACTCACAATTTCAGTGATCTATATGTTGTAAATTTCGGTAACATACTTACGTAGTGGAGGATTCCATGATAGGTTTTCATGTTATGAAGAACAGGATGTCAACAGGACCAAATTTAAAATCAGGAAGATCGTAAGCGGACAAACAATTTTGCCGAACAAGAGGCCAACAACCACATTGTATTAAAGAAATTCCTTCAGAGCAGACAAATTTCACCACAGCTTTGCCATTTCTTGAAATATTTGTTTTTGGTCAGGGGACAGCGCTCCTTTAGGAATGATACATCAGGACTTCCGGATAAATCAGGAAAATTTTCACCCCTTGAAGAAGTTTCAATGTCTCCCCAACTGTATTTGGGAGACATAGTCAATGAGAAAATGTTATATTTACCTGCTTGTAGTAGTTGAGAACTGTAAGTAGGTATGTTATCATCTTCCTCTATGAATACATGATCTCTGTCATTCACATAGCATACATCACCATCTATATCTACAATACATTGGACCCTGTCAGGCTACTTATGGGTACCCGGTATCACGATACAAAATCATACATATTTCACATAGTGTCATAACTCTATTCTCTCTATTTGACAATATGCATTGCATAAGGAGGGCTTAGTAAAAAATATCAATGTGATGATTCATTAAATCTTTATCAACATTAAGGAGAATAACAAAAGCAGACAAACTTTGTGACATCAATCCAGGCATCCATTCTTCTGCACAGCACAAAATCAGTATTAATTTCCCGAACTTGATGTGAGAAGAATATAATAATAGCATGATTTTCATCCTTGTTTGACAGATTCTGGTCAATCCTCAGGAGAATTTCAGTTTGAGGGAAATGGGGAAAATTCTGCATTCCATCTTTTAAGGCCATTTAAATATTATGGTTGCTTCTTTCACAAGATTGTCAACAGCTACATATCCCACTAAACTTACATGTACAGGAATGCATTGAAGTCATTTAAAAGTAATGGTATGTTAAAAGTGTTACCTTTGAGTGCAATAATCAAAGCACTATCCTCAGTGGTATCCCAGCCTGCCTTAGTGAGTATATCTGTATCCAATACACTGTTATACACAACGGATAACCAGTCCGGTGATAGGTATAGGAACATATCCGTATCCAGGACACAGTCTATAAACTGTCGCTGAAATGTGTAGCAACAGATAACCAGTCTGGTGAGAGGTATAGGAACATATCTGTATCCAGGACACAGTCTATAAACTGTCCATGAAATGTGTAGCAACAGATAACCAGTCTGGTGAGAGGTATAGGAACATATCTGTATCCAGGACACAGTCTATAAACTGTCGCTGAAATATTTAGCAACAGATAACCAGTCTGGTGATAGGTATAGGAACATATCCGTATCCAGGACACAGTCTATAAACTGTCTCTGAAATATGTAGCAACAGATAACCAGTCTGGTGAGAGGTATAGGAACATATCTGTATCCAGGACACAGTCTATAAACTGTCTCTGAAATATGTAGCAATAGATAACCAGTCCGGCGAGAGGTATAGGAACATATCTGTATCCAGGACACAGTCTATAAACTGTCGCTGAAATGTGTAGAAACAGATAACCAGTCTGGTGAGAGGTATAGGAACATATCTGTATCCAGGACACAGTCTATAAACTGTCTCTGAAATATGTAGCAACAGATAACCAGTCTGGTGAGAGGTATAGGAACATATCTGTATCCAGGACACAGTCTATAAACTGTCGCTGAAATGTGTAGCAAAAGATAACCAGTCCGGTGAGAGGTATAGGAACATATCTGTATCCAGGACACAGTCTATAAACTGTCGCTGAAATGTGTAGCAACTGATAACCAGTCTGGTGAGAGGTATAAGAACATATCTGTATCCAGGACACAGTCTATAAACTGTCGCTGAAATGTGTAGCAACAGATAACCAGTCTGGTGAGAGGTATAAGAACATATCTGTATCCAGGACACAGTCTATAAACTGTCGCTGAAATGTGTAGCAACAGATAACCAGTCTGGTGAGAGGTATAGGAAAAATATCTGTATCCAGGACACAGTCTATAAACTGTCGCTGAAATGTGTAGCAACAGATAACCAGTCTGGTGAGAGGTATAGGAACATATCTGTATCCAGGACACAGTCTATAAACTGTCGCTGAAATGTGTAGCAACAGATAACCAGTCGGGTGAGAGGTATAGAACCATATCTGTATCCAGGACACAGTCTATAAACTGTCGCTGAAATGTGTAGCAAAAGATAACCAGTCTGGTGAGAGGTATAGAACCATATCTGTATCCAGGACACAGTCTATAAACTGTCGCTGAAATATGTAGCAAAAGATAACCAGTCTGGTGATAGGTAAAGAAACATATCCGTATCCAGGACACAGTCTATAAACTGTCGCTGAAATGTGTAGCAACAGATAACCAGTCTGGTGAGAGGTATAGGAAAAATATCTGTATTCAGGACACAGTCTATAAACTGTCGTTGAAATATTTAGCAACAGATAACCAGTCCAGTGATAGGTATTGGAACATATCTGTATCCAGGACACAGTCTATAAACTGTCGCTGAAATGTTTAGCAGCAGATAACCAGTCGGGCGAGAGGTAAAGGAACATATCTGTATCCAGGACACAGTCTATAAACTGTCGCTGAAATGTGTAGCAAAATAAATGTATGTTGAGTATTACTTGCAATGTTTTTATTTTCGCTATTACATAAATTTGTATTTGCAAATTCAAGCAAAATTTTAAAACAAGGCTAACATGTCCTGACAGGGTTTTCCCTAGGATTTTTCATACGAGGGTCGCAGGACCCTTAAAATTTGTATTTAGGGAGTCCCTGAGAAATTTTGGGGGTCCCTTCACCATACAGTTATGCATTTCAAGCTCATTATTAGTGAGTATCGAATTTATAAATAAATAAAACAGCAAATGCAGATTGCTCAATGCACCACAAGACTTAGTGCAATAAATAGCAGAAAGAAAAATGTTCTAGCTGAAATAAAAATGTCTATTCGAGGGATCCTATTGAGGGTCCCAAGGATGCACAGTAATGCAGAAATGAGGGTCCCAAGCCACAAAGTTGCGTCAGGGACGCAGAAAACCTGCATCAGGGAAATCCCTGCTGTCCAGTATATCCTTTATTGCCAGTCAGCTTTCTGCTGAAATATGGCAGGCATATGTGTGCCTCCACTCGGATTCAAACCCAGTTTTCTAGACCAGGCTATCAAGGTTTCTGTCAAAGCCAGGTCAAGTCCTCAAATTGATAGAACCAGATGGATTATTTAGATACTTACCTCTGACATTGGTATAAGTGTCCTATCTTTTGTATCAAAGTAAGAATTTCTATGTAGATTACGACACAGACATAGTACAGTGTACGATGTAGAGTATATACTATCAGCATTGAGTACAGTAACCGTGGTAACATCATCTGTAGATTTAGACATATCCATCTTGGTTACCTCTGAAATGTAAAGTCAAAAAGTAAAGTAGTGCTCTACCAAGTCTATTTTCATCATTCATCAATTCATCTGGCATTACATTCAGAGTGAACATATCATGTGACTTTTTGGCTAAGTACCGTAACAACCGTAAGTATCTTACTCTTTGACTGATTTTCAGGAGATAAGTTTGACGCTCAAGCAGAGATAAGAACTACCCACAGAACTTTATATTTTTGTGAAATAAATTCGATGTTACACCAAAATCAACAAATATCTTCTATTTTACCTTATCATTGGGAAAATGAAAGTGATCTTTCTTATAATTAGTTCCAAGCACAAATATTTCTGAATCATCTTATAACTCTGCCGCATTCCGAGACAAGTTTAAACATAATGCTATTATAATAACTCTTGAGTTATGTTTTTAAAAATGCAGAGCAAAGCCTTTATCTGCCAGTCAGCTTTCTGCTGAAATATGACAGGCATATGAGTGCCTCCACTCCGATTTGACCCAGGTCACAGGATAAGGAGACAGACCCGCTAACCACTGACCAACAGTAGCACAAGTGCATGCTACATAAATGGCCGAATAATATCTTACTTTCAGAGAAATGTGTAGAGAATTTCTGTAGAGCCTCGTCAACATCTGTTACAGTCAACAGTGATAGTAGATAGGGTAAACTTTCTACCAGATCTTCTATATATAACACAGCACTCTGTCTCTCCAAATCCTTATAGTGGGATAGTGACCCCTTCTTCTCCACAGTCTCACCTGCGTCAATCAACAAAATGTATTGTTACAATAAAACTTCACTTAAAGACCATTTCAATAAATTAAATTGACTTTGCCTTAAAAAAACGGTATGTTCTATAATAAAATTTTCAGGCATTTTATTAGGGGTAGACACTATTTTGGTCACTGGTCCGAGAGAAAAAAGCGTAAAATTTGTGAACAAAACTGCTACTAGACTTTCACTGCTCATTCTTGGTTTGCTTTCACTGGCCTTGAGCCTTGTTAGTGTCAAGTCCTGATTGAACATGCTAAAACTATGACTTTGTAATTGAACTAACCTTTATTACCTATAGACAACCTCCTACAGTCAGCATCACCACTTTCATTGATAGTTCTGTTCTTCTGCATATACTCCTCACTGTCTGACTGGGAAGCAATAGATGTTGTTCTTTCTGAGGCCGATCTTTGTCTCTCTGAAATAGAAAACCAAAAACCTTGAAAGAATATAAGTCACTACAGTCTACACATGGTGTTGGGTCCCAAGTGCTAACCTTTCAGAACAAGTTCCTCGCTTAGAATGAGAAATTCGTAAGTACAAAACGGATATTTTGAGATAAAAAAAAAAAACTGAAAACTATTTACTTATTGACTAACCAACTTTTTGCACATCAGTTTGGTCAACATGAAAAGTTCAATTTTTTATGAAAAAAGGCTCATAGGAAGTGCATTGTAATGCAGATTTCAAATATGTATGAGTCTAATAAGGTCGTAACTCATTCTAAGGCAGCGAAGTACTACCCTATCAGAACAATATATAGTACAGACAATTTGACTGGCTCCTCAACCTTTTATAAGCATAATTCAACAGCTGATATCTTGCAAAAAGGTCAGGATTTTCAACATTTTGCAATGGACGAACAAACGAGCGAATGGACAAACGAACGACCGAATGGACAGGTGCATCGCTACATGCCTCCACATCAGTAGATGCCAGGGCATAAAAACATCAAAGCTAATACATGACATGTGTACAGTACTTACTGGGAGAATGCCATTTCTCCTTGATAATGTTAACACTATCTGTATGTATACCGACACCACTGTCTAACTCTTCAATAGATGTTAACAGATCACCTACACACATAACACTGGTATAACATAGAGATGAATCATTGGTATGACAACACTCCTGGATAGAATCTATTATCCTGTAAAACAACAAGAAAAACAGATTATTCATAAAAACCTAGTTTTATAAGAAGAATGGTGAAGCTATAGGTCTTGTATTCACATGGCGTCTTTCGATTGTTTCGTCTAAGAAAGTAAATTTTCTTTTTCCAAGAAATATCTAAGAAATTTACAATCAGATTTGAATTTTTATATAAGATGAGTTTTTTCTCTATATGTTTTTCACCATGAAAATAGAACTACCGACTGTAAATTGTTTAATTAATTTCGATCGGACAATTTTTCATGTTTTAATGTAAAAAAAAATACCATTTCAATGGGACCTTAATTTGTGGATTTTGTATTTTAGGTAATAAATACAAGGGCCAAAATTAGTGTTCAATGGGATTTGATTTCATAGTTAAAGGTGAACAACACAAATTTGGAAAATTTAATCCCCCTTGAAAAATAATGATTTTACAGTATTTGTAAAAACCAGGGATGGTATTCGCAAACATTTACGTCGATGTGAAAAGGGTCCTCATGGTGTAGGGTTATAGAGTAAATTAATTACAAAGCCATACGCAGCATCACAATGTAAAAGATGGGGGGGGGCATAATAACTTACAATTTAACTAAAGCCATATCACTGATTTGTGATGTAGATTTGCCATGTTTGGTATCATCACTGTATGTAACGGTGATTGAACACAGTAACTCAGGGTCCGACAGCAACTGAAATAAAATGTTCCATTTTAATTACTAATACTACAGTAAATGTCTATGTCCCTATGAGGGGTTGGACATTAAATGAAGATAGATAGCGTGATCTCTATTTAAAGCGCCAGTCAATTTGAATTACCACACAACGATTCTGAGTAAAGTCAGTTCTTGACTCCTACACTTTAATGCCAGCAGGGCGTAGTTACCTATACGCATGAACGCATGAATCCACATAATCCTGACGACAAAATCAGGCAAAGTTCATACATAATTTTGACCACTTTAAGCAATAAGCACTTCTTTGTCATTTCTGTATTCAAAATGTCCATTGTATTCGAGCCGGTAATTTACGTCAGAATTGTCTGATTGCTTATATAAGCCATACTGGATTCACTAAC
The DNA here is from genome assembly GCA_963678985.1 of Spisula subtruncata. Lineage (NCBI taxonomy): Eukaryota > Metazoa > Mollusca > Bivalvia > Venerida > Mactridae > Spisula > Spisula subtruncata. The sequence goes on along the minus strand of OY787664.1, from coordinate 50,815,829 downwards.
AACCTACCATACTGTTGAAGTTGCTGTTGTCAACAATTTACTTCATGCATGACTTGTTTGGTTTAATCATGGCAGAATCAACTGAGTTCATGCTTGAGGATGCTACATCACAGAAGCAACTGTAAACTTCTAGCAGCTGAGGGGAGCTAGGTTTTTCTACGCACCCCCCCCCCCCCCCCCCCCCAGGTAGGTACATTTGTCCATCTGGAGGCTCATTAAGAAGCCATCAGATCAATTTCCCAAGGCTTGAACCTTTGTTTAAACGAGCACGGACAGTTCAGGTAAACATACAGAGGGTATATCACAAGTTGCCAACTGATATAAATTACAAGTTCTAAACATTTTATTAAGAATGCCTCAGACCAATCTTGGTTAATTGATCTCAAAATAACAAAACAAGTGGTTTCCCTTAATGCAATCAACAAATGTGAGATCCACTGCAAAGAAAACTGCATTTAACCAAGTTTATCAAATTGAGTGCATATATGCTAAGTGATTTTGACAGCACTTTTGTACCTGTTTGACAGACTTGAGCGCATCATGTCTCTGTGCAGGAGATGTACACAAAAAGATTCTATGGAACAATGATTCTAACACTGGACGTAGTGACTTGACCGGACCAACCATCTTAGCTATCTCCACTGATATACTGAAACATTAATACATATACATGTAGTTAGTACAAAAAACATGTATGGTAAAATCATTAATTTTCGTGGGGGATTAAATTTCATTGATTTCATGGTTCACCTGAATCATGAAATTTAATCCCAACGAAAAATAAGTTTGACCATTGCATTTATTACTTGAAATGTAAAATTCACAAATTAACGGCAAAATTATTGTTTCACAAAAATTAATGAATTTACATTATAGGGTTTGGATATCTACTGGGGTGGCTAATTATACACTAATTTAGTTAGTATAAAAGTTGTGTGTATATTTATCTGATTATACAGTTATACAGACATCAATGGAAACAATTACAATATCCATTGATGTCTGTATAACTGTACGGGTCCAATACTTTTCTGCCAATATGCATTGCTTTTACATGATATACCGGTCAATATATCACGGTTTGAAGTTCAAAATTATGCGTAGGAATTAATCATGAAGGCTGTAAGTGAATAATAACTATGCATATGAACAATTATTGGATTATTGGATTATTCTGGAATTGAAGGAGCTCTGTGAATAAATCCAACTGTGATTGATGCATATAAGATGGATTGCGTTTCCAAATTTTAGATGCACATGGAAGGGCACACAGAAATATACCTGTAAATAATTTTAGCAGTTCCTGATGATAGGTTGGTTGTATCAACATTTCGTTGAGCGTCGCCACCAGCTTTAGGTTTGGTTTCAGCTTTAGGTATACCCAGTAATGATATCAGTGTAGGACACAGGTTCTGCCTGAAATATGTACAAATAACTGCAAATATAGTGGGTTTGTGTTTAAGATGGTACATTACTAAACGACTTCAGACTGAGATAGAAGTAATAGAAATATTGCCACACTGTGACACAAAGCCTCAAACGGAACTCCTTGGTGTTTATCTAACGACAGTGCCTCGGACATAATAGGGAAGCCACCATTATCACGGACTACTTCACATACAACATGGCTCATGAAAATCAAACGATGGAATCCAGAGAACTAAAAGGTTACTTAATCCTGGGAAGGTCTCAACTCCTAAAAGGAGACCAGTAATTTAAAGGCTTTTTGATAGCATTTAAAAACTAATGATTGGCCGTTACTGGAAACCGCATAACCAAAATTTGTAACCCTACACTTATGTATGAGGCGTATTTCTCGGTTACGGGAATGCCTGAGTAGTTACGATTGACAAAGCCTTAGATACAGTCATTTAACAATACCCAAAGTCAAAAACATATAACATGATCAGCAAACAATAACTAGAATGTTGTTAGTTTTATGTTTTTTAAAAGTATGTGTCCTACCAGGACCAAAACCCAGGCAATAATCATTTGACCGAAAATTCCTGACAGTATGCGCAAATAGCATTTCAAACAAATTGTATGCATACATGCCAGATCTTTTGCATCAGGCATGAGTCTTCTGCATTTGAGACTCTACTCCTCCATGATCTGAGGCAAATTTATCAAATCTCATACATTTCTTTGAGTTCCCTGACATTTTTTGTTTAAATGGTGAAATTGATCATAAATATAAGTTTACATTGCTTCATGGAGCATGCATGGTATTGTCATACAAGTAAACTAAGTGAAAACTGCATATAAACTTCATTAATTGAAGTTCAAACTTTGAGCCATGAAAATCTGCATTTTGATGAAATCTCCTGCATTTTTCTCACTAATCTCCTGCAAAGGGGTCTACAAAAGTTGGCATGTATGAGTATGTGACACAAGATTAAGGAGAAAAGGCCTGGACAAACATTGTGACTTCATCTATTCAGACAGCACAAACAATATGGTACAGGGATTTCCCCAGAAAGGGTGGGAATGATAGGGTTGTCTCGTCCAAAATTTTGAAAAAAAATCCAATTTGGGGGATGAAATGGATTAAACTTGGAATGTTATATGGGCCATATCACGGATACAACAAAATTCATCCGAAACTAACTTTTCCACATGAAATAAAAACCAATTAACGCACTCTTGAATGTGATGCATTGTTTGTAAGACATATTTAATTCCGCAGGTATGACTTTTTAAGCGCAATTTTAAGCGCAATTCAAATTGTAAGCACACTGGCAAACTGGATTTTGGAATCCAAGCGCACTGTGCCCAGACATTAAAACGCCCTGGGGAAATCTCTGTGGCACATCCACTATATGTTAGAGGCATAATAAATAGTAATATAAATGCAACACTTACCACACTAACTGTTGAAATCCCTCACATTGTCGGAGTTGTTGCGGAGAGTTGGATATAATAGCAAGAATACCTTCCAACAGTAGTGGTACGGCCTGCTTACTCTGGCCAGCCCTGTAATATATGTACATTTTACCATAAATAATCAACCATAGGTCGCATGCAGCCATAAGACTGACCAGCCCTGTAAAATATGTACATTTTACAGTAAATAATCAGCCATAGGTCACACACAGCCATAAGTCGCATGTAGGCCAATCAGGCAGGAAATGAGACTGTGTTCAGTAAATGATTATGCCCGGTGGAAGCGTTGTCTGTTACACAAACAGCATTGTATAAATATTCTCATTGGGCGTGGATTTGATATTGTTTGAACATACATGGACACATATTCTCATGTTCTCATAAGTTACCCTGTAACATATACAAAACTTCAATACATGACTTCAGTTTTAGTGAAAATTGCCTTCAGAATGTATTTGGATCAAAATTTTAACTCAGTAGGGGGAGATCTAAACCTCGACCAATTGAGCTGAAATATGGTATGGAAATATTGTTTATACAAGAGAACAGTTGGTTTAATTATATAGGAGATCAAAGACAAAGTGAAACTTCCTGATGACTTGTATATGACTTGTATATGACTTGTATATGACTTGTATATGACTTGTACGTGACTTGTATATGACTTGTATATGACTTGTACGTGACTTGTACGTGACTTGTACGTGACTTGTACGTGACTTGCATGTGACTTGTATGTGACTTGCATGTGACTTGTATATGACTTGTACGTGACTTGTACGTGACTTGTACGTGACTTGCATGTGACTTGTATGTGACTTGTATGTGACTCGCATGTGACTTGTATGTGACTCGTATATGACTTGTATATGACTTGTATATGACTTGTACGTGACTTGCATGTGACTTGTATGTGACCTGTACGTGACTTGTACGTGACTTGTACGTGACTTGCATGTGACTTGTATGTGACTTGTATGTGACTTGCATGTGACTTGTATATGACTTGTATATGACTTGTACGTGACTTGTACGTCACTTGTACGTGACTTGCATGTGACGTGTATGTGACCTGTACGTGACTTGTATGTGACTTGTACGTGACTATAGTACGTACCTAGCAGCAGCAGCTATTCTATCTGTTAGAAAGTTGAGTAAAGTAACCACATCATCTGTTAAACTTTCTACCCTGGCATCACCTGAAATATTCATATACTCTTAATTCATTTAATTTTGATGGAACTGTCCGACAAAAACAATTGTGATTTTGGTAAAAAAAGAGCATTTCAATGGGACGAAAATTATTGTTCAATGGGATATGAGTTGGTGGTTGAAGGTGATACACAAAATCCACAATGTTTAATCCCCTATTTAACTACAGGCTACTCTCATGGATAGGTAGTCCCCCAAAACCAGGGGTTTCAAAAACCGCAATATGTGAAATTCCATTACAAATTTCCACATTTCCCTGATCAAAACTATCAGAATTTGCCAAAGACTTAATATGAGCCGCGTCATGCGATTTTAGGCCTTCCGACAAAATTTTGACATTTTGCGTTTTTATTGTTTTCTTAAAATTCCAAGTTTTCCAGTCTGAATAGTGTTTGTTTTGACATTTTTTACCAACTAGTTTCAAAGTTATGCAATATTACGTAGCACAACTACTTATAAAAAATATGAAAGTGACGTCGTTTTGACGTCCTCGTTTTGACGTCGTCGTTTTAACGTTTTGTTTGTGTTGTACTTAGTGTTAGGGTGGTAAAATAGGACGCATAATGTTAATACAATATAACATAATGTATTATTTAAATGGAATCAGTCAGTAATTTACGCCACTACTTTTTATTTCTTAACAATATATTTTTGTTGAAAATGTCCGCGAACGGTGCAGAAAAAAGACGAAAAAGATTTTGTTGTCAGCCAACCCAAACCTCGATCTATGTGATTTACTTACACCACCGTTAACCTTCTTCCAAAATTTGCGACAGAAACAGATGCCTGTTACAATCCATAGCAACGTATACATCTGATGCATAGCAACGTATACATGGAAGCTTAGACGAGCGTAATGATAAATCAAAGCGCCGATGGCACTGGAAGAACAGGGATTGTTCTTGTCGGCAGAAAAATATTTTCCCAGTCACAAAGCATGTGAGGGCATATGCCACCCCAACGCCATATGTATGTTCCAGCATCTAGTTAATACAATATTACCTCTACTGCCTATACTACTCGCAGTATTTAAACGTTGAGCGTTTATCAATGACCGGATGGTAACCTAGCTTACGTAACATAATACAGTCGCTGTCTCGATATATTTACCAAGCTTCCTGCAATAAAGTGCTAAGTTATCATGCAACATCATAAACACTGTCTCGGCTAAATATTAGCGATAAAGTCCGAAGTCATCCCGTAATCATGTCTAGTGTATTTTTAACGCTAACACAGAACAGGGTTAAGCACCCTGTTCAAAAACAACACTACTACAAAACACAGCGGCCATACTCTTACAGTTTGACCGACACTACTTTTTCCGCGCTGTCTGCACCACAGAAACAGGAATTCGCCATCTGTTTGAATCTGATAGTGCAGCAGGGTGTTGAACAAACGAAAATTCCCCGCCCATTCCCGGGATTTGGGGCGATGTTTCCATTGGATGTATAATTCCATAATTATAATACAAACTCCACGTATTAATTCCTACAATATAATATATCACATGCATGTCCTTGTACCCGGGTTAGTATAGCAGTACGTATAAAGTTATACGTTCCACGTGTAATATTTATAAGGTAATTGAGTTTTTCCAATAAATGCGTATTTTACGTTTTTAGTGTCATATGATGTAAAGAATCTATCAAGAGTTGTCAATTGATATAACTTTATATTAAACGAGTTTTGGAATTTTTATTAAGCGAGCCTCTGGCGAGCTTAATAATATTTCCTGAACGAGTTTAATATAAATATAATCTTCTTATATCACACGAATCTTATACTTATAAATGAATAATGTCAATGATAAACTTTATCAAGATCTTAACAATAAAAAAGTATTCATGCAACTTTCAATTACATACTCCCGTGTTGGCATAAAATGGCATACTCTGTCATTATTGTCTTGATGTGACTGACAGTTCAACATTATTAAGCTACTTAAAAAGCATTGCGCGGTGACAGGTCTGTGGTACCGTATACCAAAGTATATTTAAGCAAAATATGACTCACCTACTAAAACATGACACCCTATACCAGTAGCCTGTAGCATGAGCCAAACATAACCGGAGTCAGCAAAAAAGAATGAATCGAAAGGACAACCATGCAGCATCACAAGGACGACCACGCCGCTTCAGGAAAACCAATCAATGAAGCATTTTACAACCAAACGAAGCAGTCTTGAAACTTTAGGGCATATGTCTTTTTAACAGCCGGGACTTTGGATTTTCTCGGTCGGTAATGGCGTGTAGACAGCATGCCGTGTTTTTGTATTATGCCATGCGTTTGTGACGGGCTGGCTGAGTTGAGTGCTGCATTCCCTGTCCGACTTTCTCATATCTTAAATATGTGTAACACTTGAACTGAACATTATGCTAGTAGTTGAAAAGGGACTTTTTTACGCTGAAGCCTAGGTCCCACTGTTGAATTCCTCATTGGCGATGTGGAATTACACATGGTATTTCTCGATCCCAGAAGCTGCGAAATGTTATCGGTACATCCCCAAACCAGTAGGGTCGACGTATTACGTCGGCAACACATCGGGAGTACTCCCTGGAACGCTACCGGAACAACAAAATTATCCCGATAAAGAACGGCATATGTGCTGGGACCGCGAATGTGTCATCGAAATATTGCCAAATGTCATCGAAAATATTTCTGGTAATTAGTCTCATTACAAAAACAATACATAGATCCCAATGTTCGACCTTTCATTCCCTGTTCCCCTTCATGATCCCATGGTTGATGCACTAGTCCGTTGCATTCACGTTCCCCCCCGGGGATAAACTGTCGTTTTTTACCTTCCTGCCTGGGAAATGTTAGGATTTTTTCTCCGAAACAATACCCCGGCCGCGTAAAATATTGAGTTGTCAGGGGCCGGTGGAAATACCGGAGATTTTACCAACAGGCGTCCCCCACAGGACCGTGGGAGGTCGGGGTTGACAACTAAAAAGTAAAAATCCCGACCCATCCCCGGTGGTGGGACCGTGGATGCAACTGACTGGTGCATTAGAATGTGGTAATCGAGCGATTATGTAAAGAAAAAAGATCAACATTAAAAAACCTAATTGATTATTACATTTATAAATATTATGTTTTACTTGAAAAAATATGAACAAACGTCAGTAATCTAGTTTGTGTATGAAACAATGCATTAAAAGAATCGCTCAGCAATTTAAAATAATAAAAAAGTCCGTACAAGCTATTATATTTGAACCAGGATCTTTAGAATGACTAGTGGACATGACATCCTTTGCATCTATGACGCTGTCATCATAATAATGTTAATTTAAGTATATAAAGTTCCAAGGGAGACAAATCACATAGAAAGGTACTCAAAGGGAGGTTAATCATTATTATTCATTTTTCTTGAATAAGGGGTGGATTGTGATAAATAAGTTAATAATTGAATTGCAATGATTAACAATTCATATCTCACGACTATTAAATAAAAAAAGCAGTTTGACAAACTATAATTATAGGTGTTGCCAACAGCCGTAAACTAAGCCCGCAGACGAAATTGCGGCTCTGATTTCAAATTTTCTATCTCGAATTAAACGCTAAGTGGCAAGTAAAACGTATATTTTATATTAATAATTCAGATGTATTCATCGGTCAATAACATATGGTTCTATAATTGAAACTTGGGTATCTTTTCGGTAGCAATTTCTCCCGCGTGTACATTCACTCGTATTACTTGTTATCTATCGTTCTCACTCACGTATCAGGATTTTTCCTATTTTTCAGTAATATAGGATACCGGCACTTATTCAATCCCCTACGTGGTTATCCATGTACTTTTTATGAAAAACAAATTCACATTGCTCTAGAATATATGGTACAAAATGTATTACATACATATGCGTAATATCGCTCAAAATCATTAGTTATGTTATGTATTTCGATCACTTTAAAAACGTGCGCAATTGCACAAAACGTCCAAAACGTCGCACTTTGCGCCGTATGAAATTTACCTCCACACATTTGATCAAGTGTGTCGGACTTATTTTAAAAGCAATCTTATAGAATTAGAAGTAAACATTTCACTTTGATAATATGTCTAATTTTATTCAAATTGTATGTACTATGACTTATAATTAAATTAATAAAGTTCGAAAATGGTCTATGCCGCAACGCATCGCGAAAACGCATGAGAAGAACAAATTTACTCAACTCATTTCATTGTAATATTCTTGAAAAGTATTTGCTAGAATGTATTGGGATTTCACTATTTATGATACAAGAAAAATAATATTTTAAAAACGAAATCATAATAAAATAAAAAATAATTGCGTACTAACTATGCTTCTTCGGGAAAATTTCGGATTTTTTGGCAAATTTGCACTTTGTTCGTGTTAACAGTTTATTAGTTTAACTTTTTATTTTTTGCCCCCGTGATTTTTCACGATAATATGTTAAAACAGGTCACTTCTAGTGCCACTCGATTAAGTAACCCACAAACTGTAATCACATTTTGAATAAAACGGCTGTTATTTTAAGCCCGACGACCAATATTATGTGTTACAAATTGCTGACAGATTTCTGTATATACGTCGGACATTGTCTCCAATTATATGACTACATACTACTCTACATGAACTCAAACTAAAATGGCTACGTAGACAATTTAATAACGAATAATTTGGTGTATGACATGTAATGCATCGAATGAAATTGAAAGTAGTATCAACTACTGTTTTACAGCGAGTGTACGATATAACGAGCGTATTCAGTTGCATGCGTTACGTCTGGACTTCTGACGTCATTTATGACGTCGTAACGTCATTGTCCGAATGCCTAAAATCGCATGACGCGGCTCATATATTGGTCATTCATGAAGTTCAACATGATTAATAATTGTTGGCCACAAAACCGACCAAAAGATGGGTTTTCGAAGGGGTTTTTATGCTATGTGTTAAGCATGCAGCATTTGTTTCTATCATGTTAAGTTAATGGTAAGCTGACACTTATATGTATTAGGTAAAGGTAAAGTGTTCGTTTATTATCGTGTCACCCCTATTGAAAGGGCTAGCCAATTTGACTTATGAGACACTCTATCTTTCATGCGCACAGTACCTCCCGAATCCCTTCTCGTATTGTTTAACTAAAATCAGCCAAGCCATGCTAACACATCATTGAATGAAAGACATTATTCATAGACTATGAAAGCAAAATTCTGTGTAAACATCCCTTCTCTATTTTATATTTGAGTTAGAATATAAGTCAAACGAATACATGGATTAGATCAAGTTAGTAGGGAACACAAACCTTTAGCATTAAAATCTGACATAACATCATCCTCAGCATGCTCCTAAAATATAAACATACAAACTATCACACACAGTTCAGGACTTTTTCTATTCATTTTGGGGAGGGGAAGGGGCCTTTAATAGCCTCTAAATTTTGGGGAAAATATTGGTGTATTTCCTGTTTTGGGAAACAAAAAAAGTAGGTATAACTTTGGTTTTTGGGAAAACTGCATGATTTTAAAGAAATTTCCAATTGGGAAGGGGCCTTTTACAGACCTCTATTCTACGTTAAAAGGAGAAAAAAACGCTGATGTCACTTAATAAGTAATTAGGAATACAGAAGTCCCCTACCTGGTTTTCAGGTTGGCAACGTGTTTCTGTTGCAACGGCAACCACAATTTTTGTTTACATCAAAATCAAATAGCAAATCATGCATAATCTCCTTATTGGTCCATACCAAACAGACAAACTTTGTCGCATCCATCAAGACTGATATCCAACACAAAAAAATTATTATGTCTTCCCCCAACTATATTTAGGAGGAATAATGACCCTCAAGTCCCAAATAGACCCCAAACACAAAAGTATACAGTCATGTTCTATTTACATAAATCTACAGGAGCAAGACAAAAAAATCAAATTTGACTATATATATTGTAATCCAATTTAGTTTCGCGAATACTTACTTTCGCATTTTGCCGAAACATTTGAATATTGGCAACTACAAATTTTCCTGATTTTAAGTCTCCTGCAATGTCCATATTAACCTTATGAACACTTTTGCGGCTACTTAATTTCACTGATTTCTATCTCTCACGAAAATAAATCCCCCGAAATAATTTCTTGGTTTACAGTAAGCCTATTATCTTTTATAGTCTGATGCAATAGGTGTGCCGCTTAAATACAGCCAAATTTGATTTTGTGTCTTGCACAGCGTTACAATATCAGGGGTGGTATTCACAAAGCATCTTAAATGAAAACTTAAATATTTTGATTTAAGTTAAAAAATTGAGCTGCACATATTTCCTAAGAAGCGAAGAATGATCCATGTGTTCAATGTGATTACTGTAGCTCTAAACATAATGCTTCTAAGCAATGTAAATAATTGTTAATCAAGATTTTTCTGTTTAACTGATACATTTAAGGAAAATTCGAGATTTTCAGAAAATTCTGAGTTTTTAACTTTTTACTTAAGATGCTCTCAAACCTGAAAACAAGATGCAAGTCTGTTATTACTGCAATTAGCATGTATCTCCATGCCAAAACACAGTTTTAAATTCCATGCAAGCAATGATTTTAGTTATTAATAATTTATGTCTTACATACCACTTTAAGTTACGTAAACTTATTCATCTGTTAAAATTCCACTTAAATTATTTACTAAATTTTAGTCAAGGCTTAAAATGTTTTATTCTAATTATTTTAATTTTTATTTTCTACAGAAAAGTTATTTCTAATACAGCAAATCTAGATCAATATGAAATATACTGACTACATAATTACTATAATGCGTCCAGGATAAGGTGATATTTACAAACATTGACTGGATTGGTCAACTGTTGCGAAACTGGTAATTAAAATAAACATATACAGTCAGTTTTACTAAATTACACTGATAAATCGTGCGATCTTGATTTTTCTACCTATATGGACTATACCAAATTTTCCCGCCTTTCTCGATATCCTTGGCGCACTATAACTCATAAATCTACTGTAGGATATAAAATGGGTATACAGCATATTTTAAGGAATAAAATTACTTGTTAGTGAAAAACATCAGTAAAATGAAATGAGTGTTACACACAAAATATCAATGAGTCGCACAAAGCATTAATAAGACTTGCAGAGAAGAAAGCAATGTTAATGAAAGTTAGATACATATAAAATCATCATACATGCTTGCATGCTTATAGGCACAAAGGTTATAAGAAACAAACCAGTGTCAGTAGTCTTAAATTGCTTGCATTAGTACAGTACTGGCAGGCGTCCTAAAACCGAACCCTTTGGGCACACTTTTCACAATAACTCGAGAAATTTTATTGAATGAAGCTTATAGGTTCGTCTTTGAACTGAAGAGCTAATTTGTTTACTTCTAAAGATAGGTCAAGTGTGTTTTTGAGGGCCGAAGGGGCCACCGCATCACCTATTTTCTAAGTTTAACAGGACCTTCAATCAGGACAGCATGTTGTCATGTTTTTCTATTACGAAAATACTTTATAACAGCTTTAAATTCGTTATCAACCAACAGAAAGCACTTGTGAATGTCAGTACATCATTTGTACTAGGATTAAGCTCACGTAAAAAAAAATCGATATAAACTTGGCTGGTCAAAATATTATACTCCGATACAAAAAGACATCACATGTACGATGTTTTGAATCTCTGCAAATATTTATTTTAAATAATCAATATGTTCTTGATTTAACTGTTTACAAAACATCTCGCCATCTTAACTCCTATTAAGCATAGGAGCTGTAGGTTACATTTTGGGGCTATGCAGAAATATTACGCATGTGCAGTTATGCAATTTTCCATCCCACATGTCAAGTTTCATAACTGCAGACGAAAATAGACGCAATATTTCTTGTAAAATCTTAAAATTTAAACCTTGGAATTTTGCCGTATTGCCAACAACCAAGCATCTAATTGATTATCAACAGATGATTGTAAATAATGGCTGCAATAAAGCGTTTTTTGAGAGCGTCTTGATTCTATGTCCATCCAGACTGTAGGACGCTAGTCAGTAGTCCTGGGTAAGTACTTTTTAACCCAGTTATATAATTTTGAAATCTTGTTAATAGAATTTGCTCAATATTAGAGCTCAAAGGCCTCATAGTTTTTTGAATGAGAAGATTTTTTAAGCTATCACTTTTAAGAATCAAGGATCATTGATTGTCATTCCTGTAAATTTTTAACAAATATGGTATGTTTAGTTTCCACTGGATTCCAATGATTATTAACAGCCCATAATTAAAACTTTACAACAACAAGGGGGTTTTAAAGACATGTTCACCAAATGTTCTAACATTTAACTTCATTTTTTTATACATACTAGGATTTCACCCAATAATTAAGGGGGTGGAATTCAAAATTGAAAATCATGTAAGAATATGATCAACAGCCACAAATGTGGCCACAGGTCGACTTTTAATAATTTTGGGACAAATTCAAACCAAAGAAGATGTGAATGTGTGCCAACTGTTACAACATAGTTACATTCACAACAACAACAGTAGCACTTGTTACAAGCATTTCATGCATACACAATGTTAATAGCCTGTACCAAGTATCTTACGATTCTTACCACTGTAACTATTGCAGTACGTAATTTTTCAGCGAAAGATCTGAGCAGCTGAGTTAGCGCAGCCTGAACGATACCTTTCAGATTGCTGGAACTGTTGCTGTATGTATCTATATATACCTGGTGGAGTGCAAGGTAACAAATCAGTATTTACAGGACAACTTAGGGTGTAAGATGTACAAATACATCGCTGGCTTAAAATGAGAATTAAACTGATAGATGTTTAAAATCAGCACTACAAAGCGCTTCTTATAAGCATATTTTCACGAAAATTGGTAATTATCATGTTGACTGTAGTTGTAACAGCTTATTTTACCATTAGTAAAGAGTAGCCCTCAGTCAGTTTTTTCTTGTAGCAAAACCACTCTAGACTCAAATTTTCGACCTTGCAGTCATTTTCAAGAGATACGATTCACTTATAATTTTTCTACATTTTTAGTACAGCTAGCTGTCTTTGCATAGTAACTTGTTATGACGTCTCGAGTGGTTTTGCTACAAACGATATTGTGATCCCCTGTTAGGGATATAATTAAACTAGTTTTTTCTTGTTTTCTCAAAATTTCAATTTTGTAGTTACGACCATCTCATTCTAAGCCAGCAACAATTGTCTATCAGCAGGGGTCTAAAAATCTTTTACAAATTGCTGGCAAGCATGTTCAAATAGCCAGTGAATTTTACTGTCTACTAACTCAAAAGAAATGTCAAAAACAGTATTAAACATAACAAAGAATTTTCTGATCATACCAAAATCAAACAAAATATTTAGAGACTCCCAACACCTATAAATAGGGTTACCACATTCATAATGATCAGACATTTTCTGAAATTTCTGACCAAAATGGTCAACAATGCAAGCTTATTGTTCTAAAATCTTTTTTTATAATATTTTATTACAAACAAAACTTTTCACATTTTGGGCTGGATATACATGGACCAAAATGGTCAACAATGCAAGCATATTGTTCTAAAATCTTATTATATAATATCTTATTTCAAAACTTTTCACATTTTGGGCTGGATATATATGTAACTGGTGGTAACCCCTATAATACTGAAGTAGAATGAATATGATAAAGCAACAATAAGAACCACTTTCAAATATTGTGTATAACAATCAACCAAGAAAACCAGTTTAAAACATTTTGTATAAAAGCCGAACATAGCATTCAAATAAAAGAAATGTAATCAAAACTTTAAGACAATATTTTAACAGGACCGATCTCCCAAAGCAACTCAATCTGAGATGAATCTCATCTCAACTATTGAACCATGAACACTGGGACCTTATTGGCCAACATTGTAAGACTAAAACTCAAACTAAGTCTTAACAATGCCAAATACACATTCTATATTCACTGTGATGTTGTTATAAATGTACCAATTTTAATATAAATGATTACACATGTTCAGTGGGTAACAACAAATAATCAGATAAATCTCACCTCAAATATTGTCATGTGCCTTTGGGTTAAGTTCCGTGAACACCGGACTCAAAATTGGCATTACTTGCTTTGAACACTAACAAGCCAAGAGCTTGATCTTCAGAGATATCTTTAACTGAGACTCTGATTTGAGTAAAATCTCAATTTGAGTTGAGATTTCTACTTGAGATGCTTCAAGAGATCAGGACCAAATATTAGGCGTTACCTGTACAGATTTTACTGATACTGTCTAAGTGCGCTTAAAGTATGCGACGTCATGCCCGCCAGATATCACGTTTTATAGTACTATGTACTATAGTGTTGATATAGTATTATTAAATAATACTATAAAGGAACAAACCTGACAGGACATGATTGTTCTATCACCACTATACCTCACATTTTGGTGTCGTGACCAGGATAACACTTAATTTGATTACTGTAAAATCATTTAATTTCGTTGGGATGAAATTTCGAGGTTTTGGTAGAAAAGACAATTTCGTTGGCACTTGAATTCGTGGATTTTGCATTTTAGGTAATAAAACAAGGGTCAAAATTAATGCTTATTGGGATTAAAATTCGTGGTTGAAGTGAACCACGAAATCCACGAAATTTAATCCCCCACGAAAATTAATTATTTTACAGTATTTACCTGAGCAACTTGTGTGATGATTCTAGAGTTCATACACCAGGCAGTGGAAAATGTCATCTTTAACAACAACTGTAATATAAAATATATTGCATCATACCATACCAAAGTAATAAGAAACATAGATATTTCACAAAAACAGCTTTTAAAACAAGGGATGTAACTCCGCAGAAACTTGGTATCAACAAGAGAGGTCATTTGAATGTGACCTCTTACAAAATGTTGTCAGATCGATAACAGTGTAAAGGAATGGAGGAAATTTTAGAATCTGATTTTAATGACATTGATGATATGTCTCCTCCAACCTTTGATTCTAGCCTAAAGGTTACAAACCACTAAATGCCTCCGCGAACCAAAATAGGATACACTCAAATAGTCCCTAAATAAACTTGTGATTGTGTTTAAATGGTAGTATTCTTTGACAATGTGGAACTAGAATCATCTAATTGGGTTTACAGGTATTGTATACATGTATGTGATGTATTGAAACTGTTTTATTTTACATATTTTGAGATTTTGGCCAAAATACCAAAGCGAAAGTAGGGTAGGGTAAAACCCGGATTTGGTCGGTCCGCGCGCCTGTAAAAATATGTTCACCGCGTTGGACGGACAAAATTTTTCTTATATGATACGTGACCCCCTGTTTTTTTTGTATTTTCTTAAAGCTGGTAGCCCCTTCTTTTCATTGATATATGTCTGCCACCTGGCCATAGACTTTAACATGTATCAACCTGGGACTGACTATTGTAACTTTACATTGAGCTAAAGAACAAATTTATTTAGTGGTTTGTGACCTTAAGAAATGACCCAAAAAATTAAAATGTATATTTTCAATATTTTGACTTTAAATGTTTAGAAATACATTTTTCTGTGGGTTTTATTCCATTTTTCAGTGAAATTTGTCTCAAAATGTGAAAAAATTGTGTTTTCGGGTGAAAATTTAAGAAAAAAATGAAGATTTTTCCTCCACAAAATCACATTTTCATACCAATTTTGACCTTATTTAGGTATCAGAACTGGGTTATTGTGTATATATATGAGGAATAGTCACATAATTAAGCACCCAACATAAAATAATTGCCCGATGTAAGGTTTATACAAAACTGCAACTGTTTAATTTGCCAGTATTCATACAATATGGCCAGCAGAATCCAAGAAATTGCGTTAAAGGCGCTTACTCTCTTTTGTCAAAATTTTGAGAAATCATGTCATTTCAGTCTGAAAAGTCATCATTTGGAGTTGTATATACATAGTAGTTGTCGAATAAGTGTTTAAATCAATCAAAATGGGGGAAAAGGGTTGTCTTAAGGTTACAAACCACTAAATGCCTCCGCGAACCAAAATAGGATACACTCAAATAGTCCCTAAATAAACTTGTGATTGTGTTTAAATGGTAGTATTCTTTGACAATGTGGAACTAGAATCATCTAATTGGGTTTACAGGCATTGTATACATGTATGTGATGTATTGAAACTGTTTTATTTTACATATTTTGAGATTTTGGCCAAAATACCAAAGCGAAAGTAGGGTAGGGTAAACCCCGGATTTGGTCGGTCCGCGCGCCTGTAAAAATATGTTCACCGCGTTGGACTGACAAAATTTTTCTTATATGATACGTGACCCCCTGTTTTTTTTGTATTTTCTTAAAGCTGGTAGCCCCTTCTTTTCATTGATATATGTCTGCCACCTGGCCATAGACTTTAACATGTATCAACCTGGGACTGACTATTGTAACTTTACATTGAGCTAAAGAACAAATTTATTTAGTGGTTTGTGACCTAAAACTGCAATGATATACCTTCATTATATCTGTTTGTATGTCCTCGGGTAGGTTAGGTGTGGAGTAAACAGTCTTCAGTATCTGTATAGGTAACCATTTATCCTCCGTCTCTGTCTCAATACTAGACTGGAAACGTTCATCCTTCAATAGTTTCTGTAAAACATCATTTGCTACTGTAAAATCATTTAATTTTAATTGGACAAAATTTTGTGATTTTGATGAAAAAGACCATTTCGTGAGGATGTAATTTCAAAGATATCTTGTACACTAAGTAATATACTGAATATGATAGAAATATACCAAACCATGACAAAAATTAACAGAACTTGTATTGTGAGGTGAGCGTATTGCTACATCCCTTATGGTTATAAGATGAAACATGTGAAATACCTCAATGCCTGATACAGCATGGGTCATCAATCTTTTAGTTTTACTTTCCAGTGCTAGATGTAGAGGTTCCAGACATCTTTCTCTCAACATGTATGCTGGTAGTCTCTCCACATCCTCCTTGTTGTTCAACACATCTAAAATATAGAAAACAAGCCGTGGAAATTCTATTAAAACCAGATTTTCATTGCAGCCTTTAACACATCCAAAATATAGAAAACAAGCCTTAGAAATTCCACGAAAAAACAGATTTTAAAAAAAAAAATTTCGTGGCAGGCAAGCATAATTTGGCAGAAATTAACACATGCTGTTGTGTAACAGTGAGTCTGACTTTGACCTCAATTTTGGAATTGTAATGAACTGATTATAAAACAAATTACAGTTTACTTAAAAGATATGTGAGAAAACCAAATAGAAAAGTGGTCATGTGTACTTTACCAAGTGCATTTTGTGCGGCTTGTCGTATTGGTTGAAACTTAGCAGCTTGAGCATCTTTATTTAGCAGTTGCAGCAAATCCTCCATTCTTTCCGATACTGAAATGTACACATATTTTAACTGTACAAAACCGTATTGTGAGGTGTCCTTATTTTACAAGTTGCATAATTCAGGGCCCTAGCTGCACTATAGGGGAAGGGGCCCAGGGCCCTAAGGTAGGGGAATTTCGCGTCATTTTGAAGAAAAAGGGGAATTTAGGAGATTTTTTAAAAACCGCCTTATAACCATGCACTAAACCTTTAAAGCTTAAAATAGCTATATTTCAATATTATGTACATGAATGCACACACAATTAATCAAAGGTTGGACTAAAAAGTTCAGAGTTTGAAAAAAAAATATTTTTTTTGGGAGGGGAATTTTTATCAAAAATAGGGGAAAAAAGTATATTATTTCAGGAGGGGACTGGGGCCGAATTTCAGCCCCAAAAAACGTCAAATGAGTGCCCTGTTATTTGATGTCATATTTTGTGTTATCTTATTCTACAGTATCGTTTTACAGTAAAACGATACTGTACAGAATTTATAAACTTGAAGGAATTTTGACGAGACCAGAGAACCTGTGAGAGTCATCCAAGTATACAATCTTTTTGCAGGTATAACAAGAAGAATGTATACTAGTTATTGTTTTGGTTGGTGTAACAAAGATACTCTAATCTTTATTCTTGTTGTTAATGCACCAGTCGGTTGCAACCATGCCCCCACCCCCAGGGATGGGCAGTGCATAGCTGGGGAACAGTTGAGTTTTTACCTTTCAGCTTCCCCTTCAGCAGGAGAATTGCGGGAGTTTTACAACCCAAAAGTAAAATCCCATGGATGCAACTGACTGGTGTATAATTAATGAATCCAAGGTAGGTCTAATATTCGCCAGATTTGTACAATGTTACGATTTGCAGTGGCCATAGGGGTCGTTTGTTAAAGCTAAAAACCTTTCTGGGGGGCTACATTCAGTGATTTATTTTGAATGTTGATGTACGAGTCCCAAGGCAGCTTCATGTTTCATATCTCGGTGTTGCCAGTCCATACTCACCGTAGCAGACTCCACAGTAATCACACACTCTCACCTTTAATTTGTTGGCCCCGGGTGGGTAATGCTGTCAATTGCTTACAGTACAATAGTTATCAGTAATTGATAATTGGGAGTATCCCCGTAGATGTAATTTAGCTGTTTCTGTGCAGCAGCACCAGTGCAGTTGTTGTTTTTTACTTGGTCGTTATTTATTTTAGAAAAAAATATTTGACAGTTCATGCCTGAATGGTGATAAACTGCTAAAGGCTGAGTTAACAGCGCTATAGGCTACAGTTAAGATCAAAGAAACGAAATAAGAATATAATTCACCTTACAAAAATACTTACACACTTATTCTGTCCTAAAATATGGTAACATCGTATCGAAAATTTATCCAGCTGCTGCAACTTTTACCGTATTAATTTCCAACCGGATGATGATGGGAAATAGTGTCTACCCAATAGTCAAAAAACCTACACCATACTGTCTGGGCATATTTCATGATTGGTACGCCCATTTATGTATTGTATCATAAGAAACCCTATCAGTCGTATATGGTTCCCGGTATTCAAATGTGCATGTATAAATATATCTATATAATACAGTCAGGTGCCAAATTAAAGTTCACAAACAGTGACAAAGTTTAAAAAAAAAATCATGGAAAATTGGACAGTTTCTTTGAATTTAAATTGCTTTACACGATACTGTAAATAGAAATATGCACGGAGTTATATATTTTCAAGTATCTAGGTCTGTGAAACATGTAAGTAACGTTATACTATAATTTGGTATTATATCATCGTAGAATAGTTCAAGCATGATTTGATTCAGTTCAGAAAATAATTCATATTTGACAAAAAAAATTTTGTTACTAGTCAGTTCAGGAACAGTCTATTTCATTATATACACATTGCAACAATAACATGGGACTACAAGTTGCGGGCAAAGCATGAGCGCAAGTAAAACTATGATAAAAACGAATTGCATTGTTCCTGGTCAGTTTTAGAACATCAACGATATTCTTGATTTATGGAATATAAGCCTGGTTGCCATGGTTACATTTTATTGGTATTGTGTTTACCTCCAGACATATAATTATAATCATATTAAAACTCTGCTTTTCTTCAGATAAAAGATATTCAAAGATAAAATCTTCTGTGGTAAGAGTCAACATTAGTTTTAAAATATTAATTGGTCTGTGTTACCTTGGCAACATTGTCAAATGGACTAACCATCAATTTTAAGTGGTGTTCTATAATTGCTTAGCAACCAAAATGGGTCGTGTAACTAAGTATTTAAAAGTACATGACAGTGTTATCAGAAGTCCTACTTAATCGTAGCAATGTCTTTTTGTTCTTATTTTACCATTGTTACGTTCTTCTAGTTTAAAAAAATTACCAAATTATTTTGTGATTTTTTTCACTTTGTGAATTTTAATTTGGCAAGGGACTGTACTGCCCTATGTTGTCCAAGGGTCCAGTGTATACCAGATTGAATAAAGTTCTGTTCTAATATTATGATTTTTAAAACTACGTATAAAATTCATCTGTTATGTGTTAATTCTCTCCGTAGCTCAGTTGTTAGTGTGCTTGCCGTCTAATCTGTCAATCCGGATTCGGTGAAAATGCATACGTATCGCTGGCTTTAGTACACTTTTTACCTGGTACGCATTATTTTCATACTGCTATGTATTTTCATTACACATTACATTCACCAGCACCATGCAATAAAAATAAAAGTGTACACATATCATCTGAAGAGTAGACAATCTATACAAATTAAATTCATGTATTTTTCAGACGACTTTCAAACTTCACAATGTTGACTACATGCTGCATTGATTAAAATGACAATAAAACGTAAAATACAAACATAGCTGTGGAATGAATTCGTCTATATCATTATGTAAAATGAAAACATTATTGCTTTTTAAAGGACACTATTTTAATGTGAGTAGTCAACTTTGAATAATTCTTAGATAACCATGCAAGAGATTGTTATATATATTATTATATATTGTATTCTTTTTTCAGGTATATACATACACTTCAAAAATAAAAACCAGTGCAATACACTCAGAAACAACAGCAATACATGTTAACACAATATAATATAAACTTCAAATTGTATGCTTGTGGTTATTAGTTTGTGTACTGAATTGCTTTTAGAGAGGTGAAGAGAACAAAGGCTAAGAGTGGTGAGATGGAAAGAGTGTGCAAGAGGGATGTGAGCCTTTCAGTCAATACATTTTTTCTATAGTGCTGTGCTAGTGATATGGTATCTAGATATTAAATCCATTTCATTTTGTTTCAAACAATTATAAGTTGTCTTTTTTTTTGTTGCAATGATTCTTTCGATGTATATGCGTCGTGTAAGATAATGTTTGAAATATTCTATTGAAGTAGTTGATGTGTCGTATTTACAATAGCTGATGAAGAATTTTGCTAATATTAATATAAAACTGGCTATCTTTTTCGTTTTCCAGCTCAAGTGTTATGGTGCTGTAGTAAAGTATATTTACAAAGATGTTGTTACTGTTCAAGTATTCTTGTATGTTAAGCCAAAAATGTTGGATTGTTTGACATTCCCAAAAGAGGAGTTTTTTTTGTTTTCGTGTTCATTAAACAGAAGTCACATAATCTAGAAGTTGTTAAATTTGCGTTTATAAAGATAGTCATTATTAGGTGTTAATTTCATTAAGAATTTATATTGATACTCTCTTATTTTGGTATCTATGGTGCAATGTATTGGTGAAGTAAATATATTTTTCCATGTGATTGTTCTTTCTTGAAATTCATTTTCCTACTTAATGATTGCTTTTGCATTAACCTTTTTGTTTTGATTAGTGTTAAATACAACATTTTATTTCCTGCGAGAGATTGTGACATATGGACATATGTGACTATCATCTTATGTGTTCTTGTTTTATGAGTCAGTATTGGTGTCTTTGACTGATATACAGAAATGCTTTTTCTTCCTAAAATGAGTCAGACGATGGTAGCAGTATGGTTGAGGTTTTTATCTATAATTACAAATATCGATTTATCCTTTTCTAAAATAGTGTAAACCATTTTCTTTGATCATTAATTGTCTATATTTTTCACATAACGTATGTATTATGATAGATCAATAGCAAAGTAAATACTAGAACTATATCCACTCTGCAATATCAATTTAACAGAGCGACGCTAAATGATTATACTTTAGTGATACTACTGCGACACGAAAGCCGCTTACAACATTAACAATTTTCGCTTATATCATTAAAATATTATTCGTTCCCTAATTTATTCGCCCTTGTCAATTCGCACAAAAGCTTTTGACACAGGCTTATCATTTTGATAGTACGACTGTATATTATTATGTATGAGATTATCCTTCTTACCAAGACGAATACAGCATCAAGCCGTTTGAGTACAATATTGAATCTTTATGCAAACGAAGTACTCACCCATTAACACGCACACACATTTGTAGCAAATATCCGGCAGCATTAAATAAAATGTCGTCTGCTGAATTTTTTTATTCGGGCCTTGTGCTGACATGATCGTTTTAACTCTGTTATGTGGGATTAAGAGTGTAAATGGTGGTTATATTTAATAAGTGAGCCAGTCTCCTTATGAACAATGCAGAGCAATTCTTAAGTCATGAGTATTTAGATCAATCACTTTTTTTGGAATAAATTAAACTTAGATCTACTTTTTCAGTTGCATCTGTGACACGTTTGTGATTGAAAACATGTTCATGCACAGGTAAATGTGTCTGAAATTGATAGAAAACGAAAAACAAGTTTTATGTAACATTTTTAATTTTCGTTCAAGGTTCATTTGAATTCTGTTCAATACGGGAATATCGAACATGTCTATAGACACTGCCCTCACTTGGTCGAGTAGAGCATTCAGTGGATTCTTGCTCCGATAAATGAACCAGTGGTTACCCAGAAGCCAGCGCCCTTCCTCGATCTAGGCTAACACTCCCCACAACAACTCAATGTATAGATACAAAAATACTACTGCTTTTCCAAGACAAAATATTCATGTTGTTCTTTAGTTTCTACTTTATCAACATTCATTACTGTGTCTTTGTACTCTTCCTTTTCTAATATGTGATATTCAGGCTCATTGCCTGTCTCTATTTTATGCGCCTTCGTAGTTTTGTCTAGGTACTCTTCCTTTTCTAATATGTGGTACTCAGGTTCCTTTCCAGTCTCTATTTGATCAGCAGGAGTTTTGTCTACATGTATATATTTTTCCTTTTCTAATATGTGATATTCAGGTTCCTTGTCTGTCTCTATTTTATTCGTCTTCACATTTTTTTCTTTTGTCACTTCCTGTTCCAAGATGCAACATTTGTCCGATTTGTCTAGCTGAACTTTTGAATACTTTGTTTCCTTACGACCTTACAAACTTTCATAAACTCCAGTGGATGAAATACTTTTATCGATTGCGTTCGCATGTTCATCTGGCGTTTTATTTTCAATAGTTTTAGGAACATTTAGAAAAGCATAACCATTCGCGTCAGTGAGTGTGCTTGTTGCGTTCAGTTCGTTTTCTTGCAGTTCTCCTGATTGGCCATTAGGCAGATTACTGATACCAGTATTCTGCATTTTATTCGAACCACATTTGCCCATGTCCTTATTACCAGTATCAAGTTCAACGTCTTGCACAAGTTCATACATATTTTCTGTGCTCTGCACTAACTGTTGTGTTGTGTTTAGAGATGCTTTGCCCATGCCCTGAGACCCCTTGTCTTTTATACCCACATAACAATTTCCACCTACGGGTGTATTGATAGAGTACAACGAAATATAGTGATATGGGTTGTCTTCATTGTTACTCGAGGTGACAGCAATGACATTTTCATTTGAGTGTTCATTTGGATTATGTTCTGTCGAATCCTGGTGTATTTCTTTCTTGTTTCTTGTTCGTCTCCTGAAACATTGGATAACAGTGTTCACAATTTAGATTTACTACTAAACCATTGTGCTACCATTTTCTAGATTTTATGTAGGCTACGTATAATGAAATTACGGTTTTTAGAGGTAATCTATTGCAATACTTATTTCCAATAATTAAGTCAAAACATTAACACGACCAGATCAGCTTTCGGTTTTCAAAACGCATTTATTGATATAAGGATTATAGCATCTTTAAATTTCGTGATAGAAATGAAATCCATATGGTGTAATTTTAACAAGCACCAGTCGCTGACCTAGAAGTAGAAAATAATTTACAAAGTTTACGTTTTGAAGTTAAATGCCGCAATCATGTATCGAAACTTGACAGATTTTTAGAAAAATGTAAATGTTTGTTTCAAACCTTTTTATTGCTACCATAGTGGTTATTATGCACAACAGGAGACAGCACGATGCTACTGGAATCACTATGTAAAATACTACAGTAAATTTGTCTAGTCCGAAGACAGTCTGGAACTTGTCTGATGGTGTCGTGGTAACCGTGGTTACCTCAACGGTGACTGTGACTGAAAGACAACGTAATAAGAAATGCAGGAGTACCCGAGGTATATATTGTAAATGTTGTATACGAGTAATCTTGGGATGCAAATTCAAACACACGACTGGTGTGCCTCCGTAGCTTTGCCGCCTTATCAGGCAACTAGGCAACTCGTTTTCAAATTCGGACAGAGGTACTGATATGCCTGCCATATTTCAACTCGGCATAAATTAACATGTATGTAAACAACGGTGATTCAGAGGTTTTAGTGAAATCCAATCTAGCGCTGTGTTCACGGTCACCGGACCCATGCCTGTCTTAGAGACGGACTCTGAATTAATTCAGCTACGCTTGTTGTAATCATTCTACTAAATTGACTGTATTATAAAGAATGACTGGATATATTGCTGAATGTTGACAAATGACAGAAATCTACTTACCCGATGTGTTATAAATCGACATACTATTATTACCACCACACATTTCATGTTCGTTTCCGGGACAACGTATGTTACACGCAGTTCCAGGAATAACACCATCCAAGGTGTTGCCACAGTAACAATGGAATTTCTGATGTAAAGTAATAAATTACAATATCATATTTTTAACACCACCACACATTTCCGATTTCTGATATAAAGTAATAAATTACAATATTATATGTTTAACACCACCACACATTTCTTGTTTTG
The DNA here is from genome assembly GCA_963678985.1 of Spisula subtruncata. Taxonomy (NCBI): domain Eukaryota; kingdom Metazoa; phylum Mollusca; class Bivalvia; order Venerida; family Mactridae; genus Spisula; species Spisula subtruncata. The sequence goes on along the minus strand of OY787664.1, from coordinate 50,791,300 downwards.
TTTCCGAGACATGGTATGTTACACACAGTTCAAGCAATCGGATCATCCCAGTTGTTTCTGATAGAAAAGCAATAAATTACTATATTATATTTATTTCGATAAGCTTACAATATGTACACCCATGTGTAATTATTCTACTTTCTTTCCAAATTCCAGATAACACTAAAAATATTGTAATTAAACATAATTTCATTTTGGCAAATATTTTAGCTCAACAGCTAAAAAGAGCCATGATAGCTTAATGCAAAGTATAAAACAGTACCGATTCGTCTTAAATGGACCACAGGAACCTGTTATTTTTATATAAATGACCACAAAACACTATCCAAGACCCCGTCACTGACATGCACCCTTAGTTTTAAGTTTGGGGCAGGAATCTTGCTGTTAAAATTGAATTGTTCTTACTTTTCAGATTGATTTATAATTACGATTCAATGTCTCAAGATGTAATTTAATTTGAGCTAGAAATGTCGAGTCTACATGTATATCACCTGTGTTCCAGCATAAGAGTAGTTTCGGAATTGACAGATACGCCGACATTCTTCGCCATTATTTGTGTGTGAACTTGATAGATTCTTCATTGTAACCATAGTGACGTCATAGCAACCAACAAAGCTGTCAGGTACATATTCTGAAAAGGGAATGAAAATACTACCGAGACAGGCTTTACATTTTGTAAACATTAACAAACGACATGCGATGGGTGGAGGCACTCATATAAATTATCTGACAAATGTGCTTGAGCGACTTTACCAAAAAAAAATTGGTAAATTAACTTTTTACATGCCTGTCATATTTCAGCAGAAAGCTGACTGGCAAATACATGCTATATGCTCTGTGACAGGTTACTGGTAAAATCTACATTCACAAATCCCGAGTTTAGAAGAAAGTCGGGCGTATTAAAGTACAAAATCTAATTTGAGAAATGACTGTTGGAAAACTACTATTTACGTATGGAACAACGAGCTTTTGTACTTCAGTTTGGGCAGCATGGTCTGTTCCTATTTTCATTAAAAGTGGTTCTTAATAGAAGCTCATTTGCATGAATATTTCAAATGTATCATTGTCATTTCGTTCCACTCGCCCGTAAATTGATTTGCCCTAAATTGATAGTACTCGAGAATATCATTGACTAGGGCAAATCATTAATTTGCACCGGGTTAAATCAAATGGCAATGTCATGTGCATGTTTATATAGGCATATACGGTATATGCGTCACACAAGGACCTAGGTTATAAATAGCACTGATCACAATAGCTTTTCAACATGCTAGGTACCGTGCTACAATGGTCTTGCTACCAAAAAGAAGCCCTAACGGGATCATCGAATCGTACAAAAGCCATTTGAGAATGTGTTCATCTTATTAGATTCACAATATGACAGCATTCTACATGGTCAAAGGTAGAGTTAATTCTAGTTCTGGAAACAATACCTGAAATTAAGAATCGTATTTTATTTATACTGACGTCAACCTTTTAATTGGAATGGAATGATCATCGTCAAGGAGCTCTGACTAAGTTGATTCCGCTGTTCTGATAAAACGTAAAATATTAAACTCTACATTGTGTATGGCCTTATGCAAAGCACAAGTTAAATAAATTTGGAATATCATACCAAGTGGACAACGTCCAGTTTCAATCATGACGTCATCCACACCTAACGTATTCTGTTGATTCTGCGAATGTCCGAGAATCCTAATCTAAAATATACAGTGCATACATGTATGCATATATACCTAGTTATGGCCATTTGATCATTGGTGTGATTCAACGATTTCCAATTATTGATACGCATTTTATCAAGTAGGTAACTCTTAACAGTATCTTCAACAGGTATTTCTTACACCCAGCATTTGTCATAACATTTCAACCAACTGCTTAATTCGACAAAACTTGGAAATAAAATAACAATGATCTCACAAACAGTGTATTTAGTAGTGTATGAAATGCATCTAAGTAATTTAAGATAAAGAGATAAAGCAAAGCTACCCTATATCCATCAGTTGAATTTAAAGTGGCTTGTAAGCGTCTCCAACCTTGAAATGTGGTATCTTCGATCAATTCTAGCAAAACGACTTCTTGATGTAACGTTAGATTATAATACGGGTCTTGAAACACGGACAAGCTAGCTTGTTTGAAATCATCGTTTGTGTAATACCACAAAGACAGGCAGTATGACCCATTATTTGTGAAGTCCTGACTGACTAATGTGGCATAGAGGGTTTCAGTGTTGTTGTTCGACTCCATATGGACACAGTATCCAACTGTATAAAACAAATACAGTAAAACCTCGTTATCTCGAGGACTAGTTGGGACAAGTCCAATGATCGAAATAAACCTGGAGCTCGACATATCAGAGTGATTATAGTATACAACATATAAAGCAAATTTGCTGGGACATAGAAATTTTCTCGAAATAAGCCGGGTCCTCGTAATACCGATACTCGTCTGAACGAAGTTTTACTGTGCCTTATTTCTCCTCGTACTTTAGTTCTATTCGGGGTTTAATGGCAAAAGCTGATCAACTTGCAAGCAATAAGCAAACCTCTTTTAGAAGCACTGGGCAATATGAACTAGATGTTTGTAAAACATGCATACATGATCCCAAACTGGAAGCCAAATTGTAACTAATGTTTTGAAAGGCCATGATACCGGGTGCTATAGATACTAACCACAAATGCAAAAAGTCAAATGGCTGTTGACCCAAACGTTCTATAGATAATGATTAATCAGACATAGTTTTGACAACTAAAATACTGACCAACATGCTTGTAGAAAGCAAAACCAAATATATCCATTTTTCAAAATGGTTATATTTTTATTTTACTAGCCATACTTACTTCCCGTAGTATGATCCGCAATAATGTTTGATTTGTTGTCAAAGCGTGTATGCTTCCACAGAGTTGTGTCGTTAACTTCTGGTGTCCAGCCACACATGTCTGTCTCAAAATCACAGCTGCATATAACACCTGGGATAAATGTAAACACCATATTTTATATAGGACAAATCGTGCAGCACCCATGTATTCTTGAAGCACACCAAAAAAGACAACTAGAACGTTCAATTAAAGAAGCCCGAACGAAAATTTCTCAATACATGCACGTAAAAGAAGAAAAATGACAAAAACAACCACAAAATGAGCAAAAAACCCCCACAAAGGCAACCACAAAATGAGTATTAAATATATTCAACAGGTACAGTGACAAACAACCTCAACTGACTATTACCAGTACCTTGGTTAACTTTAAATACGAGGGTATATCCAAAAGTAATGTCACTCCTCTCGTGGTTTAATTGTTTATAGGCCGATATGCATAAAAACGATATCAAAATTTGCAGTAGTTCAATTCTGATTTATATACAACGTGTTTTATTATTCGATTATCATAATTGGATTATATGTACATTGTAAATACATCTATGACGTCATATCGCCGCACACGAAAATTACGCTTTTTTCATAATCTTAACAATTTTCTTTTATGTGTTTTTTTATAAAAAAAATAATTCTCGAAAGCAGACGATACTTTCGATACGTGATGAAACAAATGTTTTGTGTCTGCTGCTAAAACTTCATTGACGTCAATCTATTTTGATACTCGCAATATACTTTCAACGAACTGATTACTGAGTGAAAACACGGCAGATTTGTGACAAAAAGACGCTGCGCGTAGTAATGCACTTTTCCTATAAGTTATGAAAGTCACCTACTGAAACTTATCGTAACACACGAGGCAAACGTTGTCTCGTGTACATGAAGTATAAGCTTTTAAGCGACATATATAACCAAACCATTATCAACATAGAGTGATATGAACGGTTTTTAGTAGATCCGAAGAGAACAAATGAGAGTATTTTAACGCCGTATTTTCAATTCGACGTTCAAAATTATGATCCTTATGTGGTTAGTTAAAACTAACTAGAGGACACTTAAAAATAATTCGAATTCGCAGAGAGTAAGTGTCGGGTAGGTTGCACATTTTTAAAGATCGTGGAAATGACTGCATGATTTGGTGTTCGTTAGAAATCACCAGACATGAACGATTACCGGATGAGTAGACGTCAGCAAGTAACGTCATTATGACGTCGTTGACGTCGGACTTGCGGCGATGTTCGTAAGTACGCCTCATATAAATGTTCATATCTCAAGGACTATTCTTTGCAGTGTTGCGAAATTTGGTCATCATATTCCAAATATACTGAAGTTACGGTGTGAAAAATTGCGTAGTTTTACCGACATTTTGCACGATGTTATAGCATCAGTGACATTACTTTTGGATATACCCACGTATATGTTTGATTGACGTAGTGATTGGACAGGGTGACGGATGTGAATATCGAGTTTTGTTTAGCTGTTCAGTTTCTTATTTGTCGTTATTTTGGTGTATTGTTGTATCTTCCGTGTGCTATTATTTATGTCAAGTGTTGCTTCCATTGTTCGATTTCCTACTACTACTTTGCATCGAAAACAGCAAGATATCAGAAGTTGACATTTCCTTCCAAGTCCCCTACAAAACACATTTGGGAATGCTTTATCGCTTGTTCCGAAGAGGCTACAACCACTTACAAGAGGAGCTGGCCCATTCATTCCAAGAAAAGATTTTCAAACGTATCTAGCCAACCTTTCGTTAGACTTCTAACAAGGCATCGATGATTGGCATACACTCCTTTTTTGAAAGAAAATTGGACATGGACCAGACACAGTGTATTTGCTTATTGTCTATTCTGAAGGAAATCTGCACAAAGATAAACGACTCCACATGATCTGAAACCATCACACTTCATTTAGTACTTAGCTACTATAAACCTCCTCTTGCCAATGGCACGTTATAGCACACTGGTCTCGTCACAGTCTCACTCCACTGAAGACCACACACAACACCAATCGTAAAAGCTCGGCCATTTCCGTTTGTCTCCGGTAAATATTGGGTAAAAACCGAGGTGATCAGAATGACACGAGAGATCGATGACGTCATACAACACCGACAGACCATTATAGCAACATGAAAATGACTATAAACGAAATTAAGTCTGAGTAGACGGACTCCTGACTAAACTGACCATTTGCGCTGGGTTTCAAATTATCTGAGGGTACCCTTCATATGCCCTTTGTGTTTGGTACAATGTGTAACAACAAGGATTTGGCAAATACTGAAACCACGTACGGTAGGCTACCTATGAAACTGACAATGTTATGGAAGTAACATGATCAAGTGGTTCTCTATCAACCAAAGGGTATACTATAGTCAGGTTCATATAGGAAAGGCAGTGGTGCTGGCTGGCTGGCTGGCTGGTATTTTGTAAGATCAAGGACACTATGAACAGTTTCGTTTCCACCAGTTTTTGTCCTGTCTATTGAATATTCCATTGTACGTACTATCGTATGATCAAACTATAGTTGACAAAACCGTTTATTAAAAGGCAGTGGCTAGGATTACGGTACCGTAATCCTAGACCCACAGGCTACGATTACGGAAGTTCCGTAATCCTAGCGAGTCCTAGCTAGGGCTGTCTAGAATTACGGAAGTTTTTATATGGAGTGCAATTAAGCGTGCAGGTCGCCTTATATTGCATGTTGACATTAATATTTGATGAATTTATACAAGTATTGGTATATTGACAATTGAGTAATCAGTTTTGGTTATGGTAAAGATATAGAGTATGGTAAAGATATTAAACGGCGGAAAATATCCAAATGCAAATACTTTTGATATTGTATTATAAAGCATGTAGTTTTATCTACGCATACATTTATAAAGTTATTAAAATACGGAAAATATATTGAGATAACATATAATAGCAGGGTTGAACAAGAATACTTCAACATATATCACGAAGCCACTCGTTTGATCAGAGCAGACACGAATGTATATACGTTCATGGAGCAAAAAAACCTTGCATGACCGTTGAATTATATTTTAAAAACGCATACAGGATCGATTGTTTACATAATTCTAACTTTATAAGATTCCTAATGACATGCAAAGCGTAATCAGTTACAAATTAAAATAAATAATTAAGAAACTAAATATGACCATATTTGGAATACGTATCACTACGCGCTGTCACAACATAGATCCAGTAGTAGGCTATGTAAATTGTGAATGAACAAACGATTTAGCTACTTAATGTTTATTTCGAGGACCGAATGACGAACAAACATATCAGATCTACTACCAAAATTATCAACACAATTTGTTTCGTTCATGACAATCAATTTCAATGGAACTACATTTGTGTATTCGACCACGTAAATTAAATAACTTATAAACAATCGGACTGCCTCTATTTTCTTCCCCTGCAAAGACAAAATATTAGCGAAGTAAAATTCGAAGCATGATATACTGATATTTCTAGTAATTTGTCAATAAATATACCAATATTTGTATAATTAAACGCTTAATTGCACTCGATATAAAAACTTCCGTAATCCTAGACAGCCCTAGCTAGGACTCGCTAGGATTACGGAACTTCCGTAATCCTAGCCTGTGGATCTAGGATTACGGTACCGTAATCCTAGCCACTGCCTTATTAAAATCTATTGATGAAGACAATAAACCATTACTTCCTTTAGATAGCAATTACTAAATTAAATAATGCATGTAGCATATAAGGCACTTAAAACAATTTGATTACTTCCGTCAAGATGGATAGTAGATATCACATGTTGGGCGGGTCTTGTGATCATTGTTATTATGTAATGATCATGATACATGACGTAATAAGCATGTATTATGTTTAAGATCTTACATGATGGGTGGGTCTCATGAGAATTATACTTGAATTATGAATATTCATGGGCGTAGGAGCGTCTTCAACATTGGGGGGGCCAAACATTTGGCAACTTAGGGTCAAAAATTTTTTTTGCTCGCTCCGCTCGCAAAGTCATTGCATTATCTCAAAATATGACAATATCCATTGTTTTGCACATAATTACAATCGTAAATAAATAGTACTCTTAAACGCCCACATCCTCCTATAACTGTAAGTTTATGGTTCTGTGGTAATTTGGTTTAGTAATAACGTGGTAACAGGAAGTATACCAGTTCAAGTATACGGGATCCCGGGGTTTCCCCCGGGAAATTTTTCGAAACAATGGATCAATCTGGTGCATTCTAGGCGTTCCGAGATACCTTATTTGGTATGAAAAAAGGATCTAAATACAGTGCATTTAAGATCTTACATTAAAAAGCTTGCAAAATTATTTTAAATTGCTTGATTTTGAGATTAAAGCTTAATGTGAAAACGTTTATTGCAAAGGCTTTATATGTAATTGACAGTTGCAAAGGCTTTATATAAATGACAACCTCTCAAAGTCGTATAGGAGGTTTGGGGGACGTTTACAGTACAATTTATGTCACGAGGGTATTTTTGGAAACAATTAGTGTTGACATTTTGATACAAGGAAGTTATTTTGCGAGCGAAGCGAGCAAAAAAAATTGTATACGTTTTCACCAAGAACTGAAGACAAATTGCCTATAACGAGATCTATTGGGTCGTAAATTATACTTTTCGTCTGAATTATTGGGGGGGCCAAAAGATATGTTGGCCCCCCCTGTCCAGACATTGGGGGGGCCTGGCCCCCCCTGGCCCCCCCTGCTCCTACGCCCATGATATTTAATTTCCCTGTCTGTGCCTATGACCTATTCTCGTACTTTATACGCCCTAAGCCTCATTCCAACTTTATTCTGATAAAAAAGAGAAGTTTTAAACTGTGCACCATCTCCATGCAGGGTATTGATAGTTCGTGATTGTCATACTGATATTAAATTAATCCAAGTCCATGCAACCCTATTCCTGTACATGTGTATACTGAAAAATCCTTTAATTTCGATGGGATGAAATTTCATGGTTTTGGGTAAAAATGCCACATCGATGGGACGTAAATTCGTGGATTTTGCATTTCAGGAAAAAGATAGAAGAGTCAACTTTACTGTGCTAGATTTTCCTTCTGGGTTTACAAAACATGTTTTTAGAGAAAGGTTGGCAAAAACATAAACTAACCTGGCAACAGCCACTCCAATGTTAATAATAATGAACACAATTTCACAATGAGTTGAATACTGTAAAATCATTAATTTTCATGGGGGATTAAATTTCGTGGAATTCGTGGTTTATCAAATCCCATCGAAGAATAATTATGACCCTTGTACTTATGTCCTGAAATTTATGCAAAATCCATGAATTAACATCCCATCAAATTGGTATTTCTTTATTTAAACCACGAAATTTGGTCTCATCAAAATTAAATGATCATACAGTACTGTAACTAACTTTTTTTTAAAATTTAAATGAGCTAAAAATAACACTGACAGAATTTCAACATTCTTTTCAGTTTACAAAACTTACTTTAAGTTCTATTGTTCATTTTTACCAGTGTTTATAATCAGATAAATAGAACTAACGTAATGGACACTTGAACTGTCGTAACAATACATATAGTACAGAACATGTAGATCTATCTCGAACATGTATAAGATTGCTTTTTCAAAACTTATACTATGCTGATGAAAAATATTATGGAATTAACTGTGCCATTTTAGCATCCTACTCCCAGGCACCGTTTAATCAACATACTTGCGGAAATCGTAAACTTATGTTCAAATTCAAATTCAGTATAATAATTTAACAGCTGTATATTGGGGACAGGTATTGTTTGTAAGACTTCATTAACTGGATCTTGTATTACAGCTCGAATATCCACATTTTACAGTTGTAACAGTATTATAAAGAATTCAAATTTGAGCATAAGTTAAAGATTTTCATAAATGCTTTGCCCTGATGTGGCTGAATTAAAAATTCTGTAGTGGGATTTGTACTGGTTGTTGACAACCCAGAAATAAACCCTGGTTAGATTAATTATATCTCAAAATAATGTTAAAATTTGGTTGAAAATCACGAAACAAAATACAAAAATGTAATTAATGGTAAAATGAATATAATACTTGCTTCCTTCATTAATCCCACAAATAAATGTCACTACTGTAGCAACAAGGAGAAAGTTAACTGAAGCACGGGTTTTCATTTTAGCACAAGTGTTTATTGCGGCACGAGAGCTCCCTAGAGCACGAGTGTGAGTGTTGACTGCAGTATGATCCATGTTGTAGTAATTATAATAGTTTACTTATAGATCTATCATGACCTCATGTCGCATGATCGTTGACTGCAGCACGAGTGTGAGTGTTAACATCAGTACGTTCCATGATGTTATGTCAGGATATGTAACACAGGAAGGTACTATATATAAGGAAGTTACAATCTCACTGACTAGGCTATACACACATAATGTTGGGGTTTTTTGCAACAAAGTTATTAGTATTTATAATAGTAGTACATTCATACATGCCAAGTACTCCTATTAAAGTGAAGTTACTCCACTTTTTGTTGATAAATGTCTGGTTTTCAAGTTCACCTACCTTGCGCGAAAGTACATTTAGTTCATTTTATGTTCTTCAGTCCCATATTTATAACCACTAAAATTAATACATTCCTTGTTTATGCATCTAAATCCCTTTTAAATCACACTCAAGTGCATCTTGTGACATGCTTCGTTTTTGTACTCCTATTTTGGATTTAAATACATTGGCAGGTATGAGTACATTATAGTTTTGTTGGCCTGTCTAAAAAATACATAATTACATGTTAGCTGCACCATAGGTAACTGTATCATTGTTAAAAATAGAAATATGTCCATGGGACACGGGTGCCTACTACCTTTCTTTCTTCTGTGTAATTAGCAGGGCCCACTCTGGGGCATTATCGCAAATATTAAAGACAGAGATGAGATACAAGGACTCCGGGTGCTTACCCTTGCTCGTTTTGAATAGAGTACTTGGTTCTTTAACATGCACAGTGTAAAGCACTGATACACACGAGACTAACACTGGGTTGCTAACCAGTTCATCTCTTGTTATGTGGGAAACACTGAAAAGCGTTTCAGAAATGACCAAGTGTCCCGACCGAGGATCGAAACCCGGGACCTCTCGACCAGTAGTCAAGCGGGCTATCCGCTCAACCACTGTGCTACCATGGGGGTATATAGTAAAAGTAACAAAGGGCTATAACTTTAGTAAAAATTGACCCAGTAAAAAGTTCATCCTCTCTGGTCATTTATACATGGAGATTGTTGATTTGTGAAAGTTTGAAGAAATTCCACCAAATGGTTTATGTGGAGCTTATCACACAAGTTTTGCGTTACGTACATACAGACGAAAGGACAGACAAACTGAAAGCACTGTATCACCCTTCCAACTTACTGAACCATCAGGTATATTATGTGTTTAGGTGAGGAATAAAACAAGACAAGCAAATACATTGGCTTCAGATATTTTTTGTATTTATATATAAAATGTAATTAAAATCAATACAATAATGATTTTCTAAACTAGAGAAATTTTACATTAAAATTTCATTGCCTGAGTGTTATGTCATGGCAAAGATGAATATATAATGTGAAAATATTCCAACTGAGCCCTTTCATTTTAATCCAATATTCTGTTAATAGTTTCAGAAGCATGCAAACAAATTTAAAATGTTTAGATATATTATAGTATCGAAACTGTTGCTTGATGGGCAAAATTTTTCTGAATAAAATCCGAGTTCTAGGCCGAAAAAATCTGATTTTCCGAGTCAAGTGCTCAAGTCCTCATGACTCCAACTTAAGGTGGAAAATTCTGGATAGTTTATCTAATTACATGGTTTAATGAACTTGACAAACCAGTTTTATTTGATCACTGTATCCTTTATACATGTATATCATAATTCTTATTTCTAACAAAAGTTCATCAAAAGAACAAAAGAAAATAAATCACAATATACAAACAGTCTAGTTGGAATAATTGATCAGTATAATGTTATCAAATATGGAAGAACTAAATCATTATAGAACAATGTTGCTATACTCCAGAGAATTTGACACGATCCTGACCTTTGATTAGCATAATCTAACAGATGGTATCATGCAATCCTGCTAGTATGTTTTCATTATCGGGGAGTATCACGAAGACATTTGAGGGGTAATACAAACATAAATCTAAAATACCCATATTGCACAATTGGCTTGTGGAAATTGATATATACAAAGCAAGAACCTTGTAATAAAGGTCAGGATCAAGTTGAATTCTCCAAACTATAATAGCGATGCAAGATTGAACACTAAATACCTTAAGGTAACAAGGGCCACAACTCTACAGGCTACTAAATATTACCTTACAGTTAAAAGACCATAGCAGCAGCTGTAAGTCACAGGTCCGTGAAAATTTTCCTAGGGCATCCTTATATACATTATATAATAATATAAGGATGCCCGGGGACTCTTTTCACGGACCTGTGCAGTAAGTTAAGGAGATTTTTTAAGGTGGCATTGTGGCACAAAAGATGTGGACCATGCACCATCCAACCGAATGCCAATCGCAAAACATTTGCCAATCAATTAATAGGAAAATCACGCATATTGCACAAGTTATTCAAGCACTGTGTAATATTTATCTTCAGAAAAGAAGATCTAAGACTAAAAAGTTTGCTATTTTAGGATTTGAAATGATGAGGGTAAATGTCATAATCAACCATACAACAGTAAAGCCAGTCCTACTGGTAACACAAAACAGAACAAATGTGGACGGTGTAAACAGAATAGGTAAAAATTATACATAAATAAACAATAAACAAGACATGTTTGTTAAATACCTGTGCCTCCATGGCAGCCCAATCAACTTAACCAGGCCACACAGGTTCTTATTCAAGTGGTGATATCAACTCATCATTGTTTAAAAAAAAATGTTTAAGCAAAAAATCATGCAAACTAAACAAAAATAAGTACATATCTGCCTTAAATGTTTGGTAGGGGTATCTTCATGGCCAAACATTTTTTTTCTTCATGTTCTAAAGACTAATGGTAAATGACTTTGTTTCACATTTAGGAATGTACCAAGCTTCACAATGCTTTTAGTTTCCTGTCAAAAAACCACAGAGATAATTTCAAGTTTAAATTATACCAATGTTCAAATTGGTCAATCAGTCTAAAAGGAAAATAAACACTTCTAACAATGAATTATTTTCCTAATATGATATAACAAAAAATTTTTACAGAGCATGTTCAATATTGAGTTACAATCAATTAACATTGTAAGTTCAATTACATGTATTCAACTACAGCAAAACCTGTTATGATGGCTCAACATAGAATAAGATCACCTAATAAACAAGAATTTTTGACACAAAAAATGTTAGTTTACCACAAAGGGCTGTAACTCTGGTCATACCTGCCAAGCCAGTTAAACCCAAAAATAGGAGTGATAAAGCAAAACATGTCACACAATGCACTTAAATGTGATTTAAGAAGGATTTAGATGCATAAACAAGGAAATTAAAATGTATTAATTCTAGTGGTTATGAACATGGCACAGAAGATCATAAAATGAATCAAATGTTGAATGTACCTTTGTTCAAAGTTAAGTGAACTTGGAAACTCAGAAATTTACAACGAAAATAGGAGTAACTCCACTTTAATAGAAGTACTTGGCAGGTATAACACTAGTCATACTGTAGAAACAACTATCAACTTGCACATAAAACAGAACAGGTTTAATACTGACTCAAAAAAATGAATGGGTGCAGCAGCTTATTTTTTAAACTAGCTTCGTGCTTGTCAATCACACTCTCAGTAACATAGATTGGTCTTGCTTGGTCTGTCCGGTATTTATACTCTATACCCGGATCCGGTAATCATATGTACACATGAACATACTTAACAAACATGTCTACAAATACAACTAACTACAGAGCTACAAACCACTAAAGTACTGAGAATTTTACCTGATCCTTGACATTTTGTTAGCATAACTTAACTGTTGATATCTTTGCTTTATTTATAGCCCTGGTTAAGTGTGTTCATGATCGGAAGGATTGCAAAGATGTTCAAGGTGTGATACAAACAGAAATCTAAAGGGCCGGTATTGGATGATGCGCTCACACATGCATAAAGGTCAGGCTTGTGTCGAATTCTCCCAGATATATACAAACACAAATCTAAAGGAAGGATATTGGACGATGCGCTTGCAGTTGATTTATTCAACACACGGATCATATAATATAATCATGAATAAAGGTTAAGATCATGTCCATAACTCTGTACCATAACACTTATAAATCTTTAACAATATTCAATACTTGTATAATTTAGCACTTCAGATGCATATAAACAAATCCTGTTCAAACCACGGATATTGCATCTCGAGGCATTTCTGGTGCAAACATCCTGTTTACTCACACAATTGTTTCAAAATACTGTAATTTCCTTAAACCGTTGATTTACAAAATGTATAATCATTTCAAATATAAGTTGAATCACACTTCTTAACCCAGAATAACAAAATTCATATATCATCATGGAATATTTTCTACAAACATTATTATTGAATTTCATGAAATATTTTACACAGATTGATGACTAGTAACAACATCCAACTATTTACACAGAGTCATGGACAAATTATTGTGCAAACAGTCAAAAATAAATCTTAAAGAATTCTATGTAGGTAAATTACAAGATGTAAGTCTATTTCGGCTGCCATTAGCACACATTAGGTACACATACACTCAGACACAATTTGTACATTGATTTAAATTTAACTTTTGAAATTTCATAACTAATTTAATACATGGATTTTTTCATCCAATACTGTAAAATCATTTAATTTCGTTGGGACGAAATTTCGTGGTTTTGGTAATAAAGACAATTTCGTTGGTATTTGAATTCGTGGATTTTGCATTCGAGGTAACAAAACAAAAGTCAAAATCAATGTTCGTTGGGAATAAAATTCGTGGCTGAAGTGAACCACGAAATCCACGAAATTTTATCCCCCACGAAAACTAATGATTTTACAGTAACTCTTTTTAGTGTAACAAATACAGATTTCCAGGCAATGAAAGTGTTTGTATATTGGACTCCCCTAAGGGTTTCATTATGACATCAAACAGAAGAGCAACAACCTCTCTGTAACGATACCTTTTAAATTTCCCCCAGCTGATTTTGACTGTAAATAAAACCTCTGTATAGAAATAACCTCCATACAACAGCCAATATTTACAGCTCCCAAAGGGTGTTTATCTGCAGAGGTTGTACTGTATATAACTAGACACATTCAAGCAGTCTTCACGAAAAACTTTTCAAATTACTAGCCAGTCAGGCTACCAACAAGGCAAAACTTGGTCTTTCATTTTTTTACTGATAACATTTATAATTATAGTTATGCACTTTCATGAACACAAAATTATGGCTGAACTCAAAGGACTAAAACGTGTCGCCAGATTAACTTAGCACCTAACTTCAATGTCAACTGAACGATCTAGCACCTAATTTGCGATAATGCCCCAGAGTGGGCCCTGCAAATTATCTGGAAGAAGAAAAAGAAGAAGAAGAAGAAGAGAAGAAGAACTAGTACAAGATAAAGGAAGATGACGAAATAATATACATTCAGTAATTATGCTACATGTATTTACACTAATAAAATGGTTACACATTTAACTGAAATCAATCAAATAAACGAAATGAAACAGTTCATAGCCAGATTACAATGGTCTGTTAAAATTTCTTAAGTTTGTTTACTTTTGGTTTGAGGCGGTTTTTTGCAAGAAATTTTCAATCAGTTATACACTGGAGTTACTGCCGAGCATAGCCTTTATTTGCCAGTCAGCTTTCTGCTGAATATGGCAATGTGCCTGCCTTCACCCGGATTTGAACCAGTGTTGTCGGTTGCCGGTTAAGCAGGCAAGCATGCTAACCACAGTTGTACCTGCAAATCCAGCACGCTTATAACCAGACGATGGTCAGCTTTTCTTTCGGTACATAAAATATTCATGATAAATACAACTAAATACTATCACATGAAAGTACCACGTGCGACCAAATTATATATTTATCCCGGATTTTAGAACCTTGATTCTGGTCCATTCTGGTTATTAGGTAGAGTTTGGTCTTTGAAAAGTTTATTCTGGTCCGTTTTGGCTTTTAGGTTGATTTCGGTCTTTGAAAAGTTTATTGTGGTCCGTTTTGGCTTTTAGGTTGATTTCGGTCTTTGAAAAGTTTATTGTGGTCCGTTTTGGCTTTTAGATTGATTTCGGTCTTTGAAAAGTTTATTGTGGTCCATTCTGGTTATTAGGTTGATTTCAGTTAAATGTGCAGTCCTAATAAATATCTACATCTGTAGGGACACTATATACAAACACGACAAACATAAACTGTACATTAACACAAACATAAACTGTACATTAACACAAACATAAACTGTACAATAATAATGCTGTTTTAAAATCTAGTAAAACCAATTTATACGCCCCCCCCCCCAAATTGGGGGTGGGATGGGGGTGGGGTAAAACTAAAAAGTAAAAAATAATTCATCACCCTGCTTGTCAGGTCATACAGAACAAACGGTTATGAAAGTGATAAGGAAATATTGGCAAATTTTGTCAATTCATTAAATTGTCTTATATTACATCTTCTAACAAAAATTCGTACACCAAATGTGTCAAATGCATAAATTTTCATTTTTTTTGACCCATGGAAATTTCCACTTAATAATATGAAGGAAATGACAGTGGTTGGTTGATAATCAAGTCAAAGGATTACACTTGTTTAGTATAATATAGCACATGGTTACAGGTATACACAATTAAACTTTCTAGAAAATCTTCAACAAAACAGCCTTTAACAACATCATTCAAATTGATATAGCTATTGTATAATAATATTGTTAATAAAGTTGGAAAACCAAGCATGATTGACACATGTTACCAATTTTCATCGAAATCCAAATGATACCTCAAAATGTATCATCACAGATTAGAGAATGATAGATGATTTGAAAAGCTTCAAAAGATGATAGAATTATGCTTTCGTTACTAAACATTTTGATTCCGTAGCTCCATAACATAGAAAACGAAAAATAAAGTCATTGCAGGGTATTAACATAAACACAATACAACGCCTTCTAAGTTCTAACACAGTTCCGTGTGTAACATCAGCATACAATATAAAAGGTGTTGACAACATGCATAGGACAGGACAAACACATATTGGTCCTCCTTTATTGACAGTTAAATGGTCCCTATGATCTTCAACTTTGATCACTTGGATTTTGACATTAAACTCCAAAAGCTAGGATTCAACTCAAGCATGAACAACCTTACTACAAAGTTTGAGGAATGTAGGCTCACGCTTTTTAGTTCTAAATTTTGTTTTGGTTTATCAATTGAAATACCCACAAGCGCAAAGCAAAATATCCACTCTCTATAAGAAGAAGACCTAACTAGATGGCAACGACAGGTTCTCAACACAAACATACATGTCTTCATAGACTTGATACCAACTTTTTTTCAAGTAAAGTTTCATTGAAATTGGACAGGTGATTAAGCTGTGTAGCAATACCATGTAACTTTTGGCTACAGTTCCCAGACGATATTTGCTTAACTTGGAAAACAAAAACAGCAATGTAGCCAAAAGGCATGTGGTATTGGTACACTGTTAAGGAGAACACACAAGGACAGACTTTGTGTGACGTCAATTCATCAAGATAGACGTCTATACAGCATAAAATCAGCACGTCCCCCCCCCCTACTGTTTGGGAGACATAATAAATGGACAATGGCAAGGTAATGGTATTTAACAGTGTTTGGTCATTAGCTTGAGGTAGAGGGTTGATCATTTTGTTCACCATTCACTCGAATAAAATCTAGAATCACTTTCTCAATATTTTCAGGATCGCCGTAGTCGAAATCTTCGACAATTATTTTAAGTAGCTGCCAAATGCTTTCCTGCAAACTTTTTAATGAGGTCTTGGTTTCATCGAGGTCTTTTTTGGTTTCGTCAAGTTCTCGTGACTTTTGTAACATCATTTGTGTTTGTTCTAATGGAGTAAGTTTAAGTAAATCAACTTCCTCTGGACTGGCAAATTTAATCACTGTCGGAACAGTCTGAACACCCTTTGGAATTAGCACCTTTTCTTCAATGTCTTCTGAACCACCCGCCTTATTACCAATGTCTTTGGAACAACCAGCAAGATCTTTATCAAGTTCATCCTTATCTGGTTTTACGTCATCTTCAGTAAGTTCAGTATAATTCCCCGCCGCTGTATCAGTATCCATAGTTTCCTCAGCTTTATCATTACCCTGAGCTTCAGTCATTTCATCACTTATTTCACCTTCCTTCCCACTACACGTTTCTTTATCAATATCTTTATCTGCTATGCCTTTTTCTGCTACATCTTTGTCAGTCACATTTTCATCAGCATCCTTTCGTTTTCCAGAAGTTTTACACGAAGCACTAGTCTTACCCTTACCTTTACCCTTGCCTGATTTACTAGGAGTAGTATTAACAGATTTTCCTTTATCAGAATCATTGGAATTGTCTTTATGCTCCATAGTTTGATTATTTTCCGATACCCCAGGATCATTTTCCAAATCACCTATGGCACTAGCTTCATCTGGGAGATTACCGTCCGTTTCTGAACTACTTATAGCTTCCATTTCTTCCTCTTCCAGAGTTAGATCTACAACTTTGTCATCAGTAAACACTTGAACATACCCTCCATCTTCAGTTTTGATTTTTGTCACTTTCACATTTAATTTACTGTCCTCATCGGCATCACTTTTACGTTTTGTGGGAGCTCGAAGTGAGGTACTGTAATATATACATAAGTAAGGCACATTTAGTAAGCTGAGCAAAGCCTTTATTTGCCAGTCCGATTTTCGCTGAAATATGGCAGGCATTTGAGTGCCTTCACCCGGATTTGAACCTTGGTCGCCAGATTAGGCAACAAGCGTGTTTACCATTGAGCATATGAGTCATTACACCATTTTCTCAAATATAAATAAGTCAGAGATGCTTGTATAACATTATGCCCCACATGGCAGTCCAATAGTCAGAAATGATAAAGGTCACAGTAACCTTGACCTATTGACCTCAAAATGAATATTGGTCATCTTCTCTTGCTGGCCAACCTCCATATAGCTCTGTGTTCTTGAATTATTGAACGGAAACCATTTGGTTGACAGACTGTCAGGCCAAGAGACTGACCGGCATGTGCAAAGCAATACACCCCCTCGTCAAAGATGGGGGGAAGTATAACTAGACTTAATCTATGTCTTTTACAAACTCATCCTTGACATATAAACATGTATTAATTTCTTTTCCTGACCTTCAATGGGCCATATTTCAGGCACTTATCATCTGACTTCAGAAATTCTTTCAATATGTATACAAAATTCCTGTGATGTTTCATTAAATAAAACTTTGTCACATCCATCCAGACAGACTTCCAGCACAAAATCAATGTGTCTCCCAATTACAATACTATCTGGGAAATATAACGCATAAACACTGGGTCACAAGTCAAAAACAAATTTTTGATGGTCTTTTATAAATCAATTTATGATACATTTTGATAATATTGGAACCCAGGGATTCTAATAGATTACAACACAAAGACACAACTAACCTGCTAGAAGATACAGTAGTACTACTTGTGCCCGCATGTACTTTATCTGCCAGTTGCTGAAATATAACATGTATCATGTATTAATAGAATCTGACAGATTCTTTTGATCACATTACCATAGTAACCAAGTCAAAACAACATCCAAAATTTAGCAGACAATTTTACATTTTTCAAGTCTAAAAGCTGTTATCACATGGAAGATCACGGTATTTATGTGAAAAATTTAATTCTGTAATAGTCTGTGAGACCGCGATCTGCTATTTGCAAGGAGACCATCCTATATAGATGGCCGAGTGATTAATGTCTGCATTGGGTTCAATCTCAGACCATGTCATACCAAAGTTGTTAAAAATCACACTGGTATATCTCCCATGCTAGACACTCCACATACGAGGGTAGTTTCTCCAAAAATTTCTTATTTACTAAGCAAGAGGCCTATAACAACATTGTTTCCATAATTAAAATAATTAATGTTAAAAAATTTTTTTTAGAGCAGATTAAATTCACCTAAAGTTTGCTATTGCTTGAGATATTTCCAACAAATGACTCTAAATTTCAGTCAGAAGCAATTGCTCTTGCAGGATGATTAATCCTGATAAATCAGGAAAATGGACACCCCTGTTTAAAGGATAAACCAGACTTACTTTGCTGGTAACGCTGGACAACCTCAAAGTTTCGGCCATATTTATCATCGCCTTCGAGTTTTCTTCTATCTGTTTCTTTTGGTTTTCTAATTGCTGGATAGTCTGCTCTTGTTTGATCATTTTCTCCTGGTATACCTGTATTGACTTCTTGGCACGTTCTAGGTCCGCTATTGTTGGTTTCCTGTCCACTTTATCCTGACTGGATGACACCTCCTTTAGAAGAGAGTACAACAATAAACAATACATTAATCCCCTACCTGGTTTTCAGGTCATCAATGTTTATGATGTCATGGCAACCACAATTTTTGTCTGAATTAAAAAAAGAAAAGATGTGTATAATCTCCTTATTGGTCGCCATCCACATGCCATGTTTAATAAACCTAGCTTGAAAACTCTTTGAGTTATGGCAGAATCTAGATTTTCTTGATGGACGGACGGACGGACTGACTGACAGTTGTGTTGCCAATAATAATGTTACTAATGGCAAACCTATAGTCCCCTCCGGTTGAAAACCTGTAGCTACCTAGAAACACTTGTTACAATCAGTCAACTTTTGTGTTTCCAATGAAAAGGCTGCTTAACCCAGGTAGACTGTATCTCACAGATCACTGAATAACAAACATCCGTACAACACAACCATCACAATACTCACCCCTAATACCTCTTCTTTACGAGTTATTTCCCTCATTTTGAATTGTAACATTTGTTCTTTTCTTTTTAAAGCCTCTTCTTTTTCTCTCAGTTTTCTGGCCTAAATAAATACGAACCAACATACTTTTCAAAAACATTTTTTTGACATTTCCATTAAATTTAACACAAGTCTTACTTTGAATTTCTGTGTCCATAGCAACTGCAATTTTTGTCAGAATCTAAACAAAATGAAAACTAATTATCACTTAATTGGACCCTATCCACATACCTAACTTGGAAAATTCTTGAGCGCGTCCTTTGAAATCCTTAAGGCGACTAAGATTGTGGTTGAGTCTAAGACTTCGAAAAAATATCACAATCAACTTAATCTACTGAATAATTTTTCACAAACTTAGTTTTATACTTATTTTAATCACAAGTATAAAAATTTCTGGATTTTTCTACATATATAATGAAGTTAGTGTTACTATATTACCTCTTCCATTTTGGCATGCCTATTTTTCTCAGCCCTGAAATAAAAAGTAACATACATAATGCACTACAGTACAAATAGTATTTAAATTTGATTTCAAAACAACTTCAATGAATATTTTATATACTTGGAACAGTGAATGATACTTAAACAGTGAAATGAACAAAGATATAAACACCTTTTTTTTACTTTATTGCTACTGAAATATGGCAGGCATATATATGTGTCTCCATCGGATTTGAAACTGGGTTGCCAGATCAGACGGCAAGCGCAATAACCACTGACATAATAATTATTCCCGATGGTTGAGTATTCCAGCATCACTTACATTGTTTTCTTGTAAGTTTTTCTGTAAGTAGGCTGTAAGGCTTCATCATCGTCCTCAGGTTCCTCTGGTATATCACAGCGACTGAAATACAAGTTATTATAACCTAATCATTCCATTTAATTATGTGCCAGAGGCTTTATGATAATTGGGAATTTGTTCAACAAAAACACGTATTCTGTAGAATTATTATTATATTAACGTTTTCGCCGAGGCCTTCTTCAGAATAACAATAACAAAACAACGGATGTGACGTCATGACGTTAACGTAACATGACGTCGCGCAATTAAGGGAAAAACAAACAATGTAACAAATCAATAAAGTTCTAGTTCAATAATATACGGATCAGAATACATGAATTCCTATAGAAGTATATATATAAAAAAACATTAATAGGAATAAAAGTATAGTATTGAACATAAAATTCACTGATTATACATTAAATAATGCTTTCGAATTCAGTCCGTTTGGATGTAGTGTTTGTAATTTATGAATCCAAAATGTTTCTTTACACAATCGGTCAATTTGATTATTAACTACATCAATTGGCATGAATGAGAAATCACTAATACTATGGTTACGCAAATTAAAGTGACCGGCAACCAAAGTGGAGAATGCAGGGTTAGAAAAGTTGGATATATCAAATTTATGGCTATTCATACGGCGTGATACTGGCTGCATCGTTTGTCCAACATATTGCATGCTGCATTGTTTGCACGTAATTACACTCAACCGCTTTAAAAACGCACCACTATTGAAAATTATCAAATTTTGTCAAAATACATTTTTTGCTAAAATTGATAGTTTACAGGGTTTGTTCAGTTCATAAGCTTGACCTAATTAAAGAAAACGATTTATTTGTCATTCGGAATACCCCGCCCAGAGACCTTTTTTGATTTTGCATGTTTTGTGCGTGCAGCTCGTTCGCGTCAACCTGTGTGATCAATATTAACTTTAAACTGTACGCTGTTGATCAACACATTGAAAAAACAACATAAGCAATATTGGCTAATTGTATTTTTATGCTGCGAATATCTCGAATATTTGTTATCGATGATCGTGTCTTCGCTTCCAACTGAAAAGTGCCTTGGTGCCTTAGCATGGCGGTTCAGCTGCCACCATAAAATGATTCCTGGCGAATGGCACTGCCAAAGACCGACATGAATGAAACCAGCTAAAGGTATTGAGCCCGAGCGAGGAGGAAACAGGACACAGTTTGTGTAACTGTAATTGGTTCTACATGGCTGCACACAGTGTCAAAATAATGCCGGGTGTCAACCAACAAACCAAAAGTACATTATTGCATTTTCATAATTATTTCTTTCATATTTGTCAATAAAAAGGAAAATTATTTTAGTACAGTTTTTAATGACTTTTCTCCTGTTTAGAGCCTAAATTCCCAACTTTTTGTCATCAAGCTCCTTCACAGTGTTGATTTGGGGTGCCATAGAAACACCATGGACTATGTCCTGACAGTCTGATGCTCATAACCAAGACGTCAAGTTTAAATAAGGCCTGAATCCATCTTAAGTTCGCATAATGCGCATATCTGAACCGCACTCGGTCGTATGGTATTAGCCAGACAGCCATAGTCAAATTTATAATTCAAGTTAGGCTTTGCTTGAATGGTGGGAAACATCACGTCGAACATAATTCTATCCTATTACGTAATTAATGTTATGCTTTAGGAAGAAATACCACGTGCATGCATCAATGTAGCGGGCTCTTATACTTGCTTTTGAAATTGTGACTTTCACTTTCATGGGTCTTAGTGTTATCTATATCATAATTCATTTCAAACTCGTAATAATGGCTTGGAAATCACACACATCGTTGAATATAGACTTAAGATTATTTATCCGAAAATAAACAACCATGAATAGACGTTTTCATCACTTAAACCGATATGTCATATGTGGTGCGTTTTTAAAGCGGTTGAGTGTAGATAAATAACATCTTTCGATTGACAGTTTGTATCATGTTGTTTTTCAAGAGGCTTTATGGAATTTCAAAGTATTATGCAAGTCAGCAACTAGGTATTATAACTATAACACTGAACTTAACATTACAAGAGATATTTGTAAAACATGTATGTCCCCATGGCAGCCCAATGTTTGAAAATAGTAAAAGTCACAGTGACCTTGACTTACTGACCTCAAAATCATTAGGGGTTATCTGCTAATGCTGACCAAGCAGACCAACCATAATGTAAAATTGGAAGATGCTGGGTCAAAGCATTCACAAGTTATTGAACGGAAACCATTTGGTCTACCGACTAGCTGACAGACAGAAATGAGCAAAGCACCCCCTCATCAAATAAGGAGACATTTTAACTTATCTGCAAACTCTTTTTTAAGAAACACTTACTTGAAAGCAGCATCAGGATTGAGGTAGCAATACCATTTATCTGGTAATTTCTCGTTGTAACCGGTCGGAAGACGTCTCCAGCTGAGACAGTTATCACATTGTGCCCAAGTCCAATCTGGCAAGGTTGTTCTATATAAATAAAGAAGAAATAAATGAAACTACAGTATAACCTCTCAAGAGCAGCCATCGGTAGGGCAACAACGTCTCTAGAGCAACACCTTTGAAATTTCCTTCAGCCTATATTTACTATACACATGGGTGAAAGTAAGAAATTTTGAAAAACCTGAAATTCTCAAAAATTGACACTTTATATAGGGAAAATAAAGAAAACAGACATCTTGATTCACTTTCACCCATATATACATGTAACATCTGTAGAATAATTACTACTAAAGAATGAAAAATATTTGCAGCTCTTAAAAAGTGTTGCATTACAGAGGTTTCGATGTCATAATATTGCAACAGTGAACTACAGCAACCTGAAGCATTTTTTGCTATAACATGATTAATATAGTCTAAGGTTCCAGGAAAAACAGAACTGGGTGTACACAAGTGACAGCCTCACTTACTGATGCACATTCCAGTAAGCCATAACTTGGGAGGATTTCTTCATGCAAATGGTTTACTTCATAGCATTTGAGGAAGGTATGACACAAAATATTTTTGTATTTTTGCGATTGACTGAGACTGCCACAAGTGCATGGTCATTTGGGTTTTCCCTGTCAGATCAGCCAATGGCCTCTGACTTCAAAACAGCTGACAGTACAATAATAGCAAATTGGAAACTTTTCATCGGTATAGATACCATAACGGATAAAGTAAACGAAAATATCTCACTGTGAAGTAGCATTGGCCCCTCCTGGATTCTCATTCCGTGTTTTCTCGTAGTAATAATCATTTAACTTAACGGCAGCATTATGCATGAATGTCCTGAAATAATCAAAGAAATTAAAAATTCATACAAGTTTACTTTAATATTTGAACAGTCATCGATGCAAAGATCAAATATTTCATCACAGATTGCCAAATAATTCAAGAACAACTGCTAACTGGTCAGTTCCCAACAGCATTATCAACTAAGAGGGACATAAGGCTGAAACTATTTAGATATACCTTGGGAGGCAGCAACTTTACCCTTCAAGAATCAGGGTACCTGTGGTGACATGATGCCCAATCATGAAACTAAGATGAAAGTCTGTTTCGATTGGAAACTTTCGAACGCTATACGCACACATCATAACTACAAAACTCAGTTTCAAACAAATGAAACGCTGCCTTAATAATCTAAGAACAAAATTCTGGTCTCACATGAAAATAAACAATATTTTAACTGAGATTAAGCTCAGATAGAGACGCTTAGAGAGATTGTTGCTGGAATGGCGAAGTATTGAATTTTTATGCCTTACACATAGTGAGCTGTCTTGTTGAACTCTTGTTTATTATGTATAGGTTCAAGGAAATCTGCTTCTACCACACCAATAACACTAACACCGTGATCGTTAGCCTGAAACAGTCAAATAAGAAAATCTTAAACTTATGTTCAAATAATTCCATTGGTTTTTCAGTGATACTTGCCCATTAGCAAGGAAACAATTGAGGATTTTCACATCCCTGCTGAATCAAAATTAAAAGTGAGCTTATCACCCATTCAAGCCTTAAATGGAAATCAGGGGTGCAATTAGCCATAATGCCTAATCCTGAAAATAAGATGCAAGGGACACTTTGTGACTAGCACACATCATCCACCAAAATTCTGTTTCAATCACCCTTCTATGGTTAAAATTCAGGTTCAACTGGATTATACAAAGATTCATACAATACCTGTTTTTGGCATCCTATTTTCTCGTATGCAAGGATCAGTCTGTTTTTGTGATACATCATTAAACCATAACTATCTGGTTCCTTTCTGTCAGAGAATCCAAATGTAAGTTTGATAGGTTTGTCCTGGGTAAGGTTAAGGATGGAAATTTGTGTTCCAAATTTAGTTGAGGTTGAAGAAAATGCTAAATAATGGAAATGGACTTGAAAAGTGTGGTCCTATAAATGAGGTAGCCTTTGAATGAGCCTTTATATAAGCCATAGACATTTTAACAATATACAGGAGTCGGCCTAACTAGCATACCAATGCCAATTGTCATCCGTTTATGATATTAACTGAATGGACTGTTTAAAAGAAACTGAAATGTCAGACCAAATGGCTAAGGAATGTCAAATGTTTGATTCTTCAGAGGGGACAGTTTTGATATGCGAATTGGCGAGCTTTTCTTCAGTCAAATAGAGAATAGGTACTGCAATACCATTGGTATAGCTTGGCTATTTTGACCTGAGCCTGACCTATATGCAAGAATATATTACAAGGTTCTTGTTTTGAATATATCAATTTCCGCAAGCAAATCGTGCGATATTGGTATTTTAATTTGTGTTTGTATAACATAACGAGCGTCTTCGTGATACTCCCCGATTATGAACACCTACAATCTGTGTTGTATCGTATGTAATAGATCGACTGTTAAATTATGCTAATCTAAAGGTTAAGCTCGTGACAATGTGGCCAAGCTTTACACATCAGTCAAAAAGGATACAAGCCATGTAGGCTTATAAACATCTACTTCAGTTTGTGATAGAGATTTGGAAATCAATTTAGATTTCACTTTCACTCCTCGTAGTACAATCTTCATTCTCGGCTTTAAATACAATATGGAACAATATTCCTGAAATAAAAGAAAACAAATAATCAACGTCATAAGGTACAAATTTAAAGTCTACTTTCAGATATAAAAACATCTGCAGTGGAAAGTCACATGTTACATTCATTGCAGATGACAGCCAAAGAATATTAAGATATTGAGATGAATAAATTAGATTAAGATTGTCTCTCTTGTATTTAGGATGCATAATTCAGATTGTGTCCCTTGCATTGGGATGAATAAATCAGTTTGTGTCCCTTGCATTGAGATTAATCAAATTGACCTGGTTCTCGACCCATCTAGCGCCATGATCTAATAGTTTGAAGAATATCCTGCAAAAACTGTAGCAAAAGTTGTCTTCACAAGAAATCCCTTTACAACTTCCGTTGTGAGGGATATAATTATTTGCAATATGCCATTTCTTACCCTTAGTGATCTTCTATATTCCGGTGACATACTATATATTGGTCTATTTATGGAAGTTAAATCAATGACTGGTGTCTCAGGGTTACGTATATCTAGAGGATCTGATGCAAAATCAAGTTCAAAGTTACTAGCATTCGTGCTATCACTGAAAAACATAAAACATTTTACATTATATTCTTTACAATACATGTTTATAAAATCATGTATTTTTGTGAATATTGAATATTGTTTATTCTAGTAAAATAGCAACAAGATGGACATATACACTCAACCGCTTTAAAAACGCACCACTATTATAAATATTCAAATTTTGTCAAAACACATTTTTTTGCCTAAATTGATAGTTTACAGGGTTTGTTCAGTTTATAACCTTGACCTATTTAAAGAAAACGATTTTTTTTCATTCGGAATACCCCGCCCGGGAAACTTTTTTGATTTTGCATGTTTTGCGCGAGAAGCTCGATCACGTCGACCTTTGTGATCAATAAAAACTTTAAACTGTACGCTGTTGGTTTACACATTGAAAAAACAACATAAATAATATTTGCTATTGATATTTTTATGCTGCGAATATCTCGAATATTTGTTCTCGATGATTGTGCCTTCGCTCCAACTGAAAACAGCCTCGGTGCCTTAGCATGGCAGGTCAGTTGTCACCATACAATGATTGTGGGCTTAGAACATCGATTCCTAGCGAATGGCATAGTCAAAGGCCGACCTGGATGAAACCAGCTAAAGGTATTGAGCCCGAGCTAGGAGGAAACATGACACAGGTTGTGTCACTGTAATTGGTTCTGCATGGCTGCACGCAGTGTCAAAAGAATGCAGGTCGTCAATCAACAAGCCAAAAGTACATTATTACATTTTCATAACTATTTCTTTCATAATTGTCAATAAAAAGGAAAATTATTTTAGTACATTTTTTAATGAGTTTTCTACCGTTTAGAGGCTAAAGTCCCAATTTTTTGTCTTCAAGCTCCTTCATAAGGTTGCATTGAGGTGTCATAGAAGCACCACGGGATATATCCTGACAGTCTGACGCTCATAACCAAGACTTCAAGTTTAGAAAAGGCTTGAGTCCTTTTTAGGCTCACATTATGCGCATATCTGAACAGCACTCGGTCGTATAGTATTAGCCAGACAGCCATAGCCAAATAACATTTATAATTCAAGTTAAGCTTTGCTTGAATGGTGGGAAACATCCCGTCGTTCATAAATCTATCCTATAACGTAATTTATGTTATGCTTTTGGAGGATATACCACGTGCATGCATCAATGTAGCGGGCTCTTATACTTGCTTTTGAAATTGTGACTTTCACTTTCATGTGTCTCAGTGTTATCTATATCATAATTTCTTTCAAACTCGTAATAATGGCATGAAAATCACACACCTCGTTGAATATAGACTGAAGATTATTAATCCGAAAATAAATAACCATAAATTGACGTTTTCATCACTAAAACCGATATTTTATATGTGGTGCGTTTTTAAAGCGGTTGAGTGTATAATTTCACAGACTTCAAACAGAGTATGGAAAATCATTGCTTGAATAGTTGGAAGTAGGGATTATCTTTCAGTGATTATCAGAAAAGATGTTCATTTGATTCTAGAATTAGGAAACAACATTTTGACTCTAGATTTTGACAAGACTGATGAAAATTTAAGGATAGAGAGTCAACTTCACTATATACTTAACAGTATAGCTAGTTTGCGATAGAAAAAAACTGTGTTTTTGGAACATTTCTGAAAATCTATTCATCAGATATTGGTAAAAACTTACACATAACTACTATAACTTCCTACCTACTCCCATTCCGAATTCCATTATTTTTAGTCACCTATTAAAAGACATTTATTCCTTATTATATATTGAAATTACATGTACATGGACAGTTTAACGCAGGGAGGTAATCTGGTGTTCCATTGATGATTTATTATCAATTATTTAACCGTTACACTCCGTGATTGTCGGGATTGACATCACTGTTATGAAGACGAGACTTAGGAGGCCCGTATGATTCAGGTTATGTAGGTAAATCGCTTGTTAACAATGTACAACAATAACATGTACTTCGTCAGACTCACAAACGGGCCTCGTGTGTTATATAAAGTAGGTTGCAAATACGTAAATATACCGTTAGGCGTATGATATCACATACAGTAAAATTGGCTGATGCAAGTATCAAGTCTTCTAACTTGATATTTCATACAAAACTACAAATATGTTACATAGAACTTATGAACAAAAGTTTTTAACTGAATTCTGATGTTGCTGAAATTTCAGTGTGTAAAAGGTAGATATATTTCATTTATTCGTGCAAAATTTCCTACTTGTAGGTGTAGTAATTACAGAGAAATATTTTAAACAAGAGGGCCTGAAAGGCCCTAGGGCGCTCACCTGTTGCACATTGGTCTAGGTATCAGTACAACCTACAGTCTGACCATATAAATTTCATGAAGATTGGATCAAAACGGTGACCCCTATAGTGAACACAATATTTTTCTAAGATTTGACCTAGTGACCATGTTTTTGACCCGACATGACCTAGTTTCAAACATGGCCTAGATTTCATTAAGAACAACATTCTGATTAAGTTTCATGATGATTGGATCAAAACCATGACCTCTGGAGTGAACATAAGGTTTTTCTAAGATTTGATCTAGTGACCTAGTTTTTGACCCCACATGACCCAGTTTCAATCTCGGTCTAGATTCCATAGAGAACAACATTCTGACCACGTTCCATGAAGATACCATCAAAATTGTGACCTCTTGTGTGAACACTAGGTTTTTCTAAGATTTGACCTAGTGACCTAGTTTTTTACCTCACATGACCCAGTTTTGCACTTGGCCTAGATTCCATAGAGAACAACATTCTCATCAAGTGTCATGATGATTGGATCAAAACGGTGACCTCTGGAGTGAACACAAGGTTTTTATAAAATTTGACCTAGTGACCTAGTTTTTCACCCGGCATGACCCAGTTTCGAACTTGGCCTAGAGTTCATAGAGAACAACATTCTGACCAAGTTTCATGAAGATTGAATCAAATTGGTGACCTCTAAGGTGTACACAAGGTTTTTATAAGATTTGACCTAGTGACCTAGTTTTTGACCCCACATGACCCAGTTTCAAACTTGGCCTAGATTTCATAGAGAACAACATTCTCATCAAGTGTCATAATGATTGGATCAAAACCACGACCTCTGGAGTGAACACAAGGCTTTTCTAAGATTTGACCTAGTGACCTAGTTTTTGACCCGGCATGACCCAGTTTTGAACTTGGCCTAGATTTCCTAGAGAACAACATGCTGACCAAGTTTCATGAAGATTGAATCAAATTGGTGACCTCTAGGGTGTACACAAGGTTTTTCTAAGATTTGACCTAGTGACCTAGTTTTTGACCCCACATGACCCAGTTTCGAACTTGGCCTAGACTTTATTGAGAACAACATTCTGATCAAGTTTCATTAGGATTGGATCAAAACTGTTGCCTCTAGAGTGTACACAAGCCAATTGTTGACAGACGGACGGACGACGGACGAAGAGTGATCACAAAAGCTCACCTTGTCACTATGTGACAGGTGAGCTAAAAACATGATTTTTGTCTTGCAAACTAGCTATACTCATGATACAAATTTTCATGCAAAAATTTGATGACCCTTGAAAATCAGCGACAAAGGACTCACTGACTCTGACTTTCCTCCATTTTTGAAGCTACTGAAACTCCGGAGTCCAATTAATGAAGTTTTACAGTTATTGATTATAATAATAGTTACCATTTTAGATTAAATACAATAATGCTGGTTCCAGTCTTCATTTTCTCTAATGAGTTTAGTTCCATAAGCAGATCTTTCTCTGTCTTGAAGGGTGAGTACTGTAGTATAGCCTTCAGGTTCATATCAAACTGTCTGCCGGCATTACCCAACACTTCACAAGTGTTAAGGAGCAATTTGGAATAATTTATCTAGATATACAACAACATATTTAAACTAGCCTTTACAATCAGGGAAAAAAGATACGCAAAACTTATTGAATTGTAATTTTCAAAGTTACAATTTTTTCAAATTCACTGAAATTTTACGCACCTATTACGCGAAATATTAATGAGGCATTATTCAAAACTTCAGTTTTAAACATTTTTACAACGGTTATAATCTAACAGTCCAACATGGCAAAAGTCGCATAAATTTGTCACAGTCAATATCTGGTGTACGCACCACAAAAACGAAGGAACTGTGACCTTGACAAGTAAGGTAAACAACATATGTTGTTCTGAGGCTTGTTATTAACCACTCGGGTTAGAGAACTCCAAACCATTGTATTTCAGCTGATATACTACGGTTTTTCGTAGTTTATTTCATTAATTAATAATAAGAAGGATACTGATTCCATCTTGAATGCTCCATGTTACAATGGGTACTACGACAGCATCAGCTTTGATACCCTGTAGGTATGTCTGTGACAGGAAGCCGATACTGGTGGATGTTAACGTCCGTGTAAATACCATCGCATCTTTACCTAGTCTCATACTGCCGGATTTAAAACCGTTACCATAGTGACCTATAGGCTTCACATTCCCTACTGTCACCTTCTCACAATATCCAAAACTGAAATAAATAAATGAAAGTAAATATAGAAGCGTAAAGTTTTAAATACACAGTTTTATGCAATGTTAAATTTAATCTGGTCAGTCTATACCTCAGATAAGCATTTTGTAAGAATAGGCCTAAATATCGGCATTGTTTTTCAGGTCTGAATATCCAAGTTTCAAAGCCTGAAACTCAAATCTTTTTGAAAATAAGGAAAATTTAGGATTCAAAACTGAAATCGAGCTCAGGCCTGAAAAATACCAGGCCTAGACTGACGGGTTTTTTTTGTAACACAATCAGGTATGCACAAACAGGACTGTGGGCGAATAAGGAAGCTAGATACGTCATCATGTGTGTTTGTGATGTAGGTGACTGCATTCTGATAGGAACTAGGAAACTATGAACTCACACAAGCAATTATAGAAAACAGAATTATGGAAATTAGACAATTTATAGATGAATTGTCAATTCACAGTTACTGATTAATTAGTGAGATTAAAATGTTTCTTTGAGACATGAGATTCTATTATAATAAATCAACATACAACAATCTCAAATGGATTCTTAATCATTAGGAAACAGCTCTTCTCAGAATAATAAGGCAAGCTACTGTAAATATTCAGTCATAAGTCGGGCGAAAACAGTCCCAAAAAAATTTAAAAAGTCACTCCACAACTTATGGATTTTGTCAGAAAATCATAACATTCCTCCTGACTTTATCTGAAACTGACCGCATCCCCCTGACTTTATCTGAAAATGACCACACTTCCATCAACTTTGTCTGAAAATTACTACACTCCTCCATATCCTTTCTGAAAATCACAACATTCCTCCCAACTTTAGCTGAAAATGACCACATTTCCTTCGACACTTAACACTGAGCACATGATTTCAGCTTTCACAAAAATTGAAAACTATACATGCGACCTATGAAAGGGTTTAGACAAAAACCTTGATTTTTTATTCAAAAGTCCCCCTGTGACTTATGGCTGCGTTTTTACGGTAGGTAACAAACGTTACTTACACAAATACAGTAAGTATCTCTGAATAAATGTTGTTAATTAGCAATTACTGTAAAATCATTAATTTTCGTAGGGGATTAAATTTCGTGGATTTCCTGGTTCACCTCAACCACAAACTTAATCCCAATGAACATTAATTTTGACCCTTGTTTTATTACCTGAAAAGCAAAATCCACGAATTCAAGTGCCAATGAAATAGTCTTTTTTACCAAAACCACGAAATTTTGTCCCAACGAAATTGATGATTTTACAGTAATTAGCGATCCAACGACTGATAAATGGACGTTTATAGATGTTAAACGAGTTCTACCACATTTATGGATAACAAAATAATGATAATTCTGTCAATAAATCAAGCGAGCAAGATGATGTCCACTGCAGATAACAATTCAGGGAGAGAATTATAGATTATAGATACAAATAGAGCAAGTTCTTAATATTTATGTTCAATAAAAACCTTATTAAAAACAAATAACACCCGCAAACTAGTAGTTAGCATGATAAACATACAGGACATTTTATAGCCAATTACACAGTAATAATAAAAACACATCATACATGTAAGATTAAGAACTGATACTAACAATTTTAATATAAATATCATGATATGTATGTACTTTGACATTCAGATTATTTTGGCAAACACACAAACAACACTATCACAAAATGTCACGTTGATATAAATACATGTAAACTAATCATTTATAACTAAAATGTATAAACTTTACATTTATTATTACACTTAAGTAGAGGTACTGAGGTCTAATTTCCAATCCTGAAAATGAGATGCAAATCTGTTTAAGGTGCCATAAGCACACAGTGACACCCTAAGTATACACCAAAACTGAGTTTTAAACATTAATCACTTGTTTAAATGTGTTTGATGAAATTTTAAATAAGCGCACTAAATTTTTTATAAATAGTTTTTATTTTCTAGAGTACCAACATTATGTTGAAGGATAAAATAGGGTAGAGAGATATTAATTGCCGTACAACACAATAATTACCTCAACATTTTGTAGAGTTTTTCTTGGACCATTCCATTACCGTTATCAACAAATGTCAAACATTCGAATCTTCCGATCTTTCTTTTATCAATCCAAATTTCTGATGCACTAACGTCAGGGTCGTATGCATTGTCTGAAATAAACAAGAGTTTATTTTGTTAGCATATCGAAAAAAACTATTCATTTTTGAAATACCTGTCGGGGACGAAAAACTGGGGAGCCGATAAACTCTCCTGGATAGAATCGCTGCTCCATCCACATACTTGTTCAAAACAATGTGGACAGATTCGCATCAATAACAATTATTACATCCACTCAACTAAAGGCGTACAACTCCCTGTTTTGCGATCCTGTCACATCTGGGGTAGACACACTTGTTCAGACAAATTGGAAACAAATTATGAATAATTTTGTGAATGTTCCATTTGCGCTTCTTCCAGAATACACACAGATACGTGTATTTGTAATTTGTATATTGTTTTTGGTATCATGAATCTATATTAGCCTCACAACCCTGTTCAAGACTACCACTTTTGGTTGAAGAGACTATAGTAGCCTACTTTAATTATTAGAAAATCATATAAAGTTGTAAATGAGCCATTATTTGGCTAAATTTATGTACATATTTACATACAACACATTTTAATAATAAAATTTGTTCATGTTACTTAGCAAGAGCGGCATAATTAATGGTATTAACCATTAATGTAGACAGGCATGTTCGGGAATGGACTCCCGGGTTTCAGAAAAGGACCCTCCAAAATTTTGACCCTGACCCTCGGGTTTTCAGGTCTAGTGAAACCCCTGGGACTTACACCTTACCATAAACCCCTTTTTAAGAGATACAGGAGAGGAGAAATAACAATTGTTTGCTTAATGGTACTGTTTCGCTTATAGGTCCTTATCCAGTATGTCGTTTCAAATAGCAACAAAGTGTCCCTTTAGGGCGCCAATATTTTGCAGTTCCCATGACGACGATTTTCAGGAAATCTATTTTTAGCAAAGCTTGAAAATTTGTAAACACAAATCGTTTTTTTGATTTTTTTTTAACTCCAAGGAAGATTATAATGCGATTTCTGTCAGTTAATATCTCCTTTGCCATTAAAAAGTTCAGTATTTTTTTGTTTTAGACTGAAGAAAAAGTGTAAACAAACCTATCAATTCTGCAACTGCAGAAAACGGCCAAGTGTGTGACGTCGAATTCGAGTGCAGAAACTTCGGGCTGACCTGAAGATACAAATAGATCAATACATATCATGCACTGATATCATTGCATCGTTAAGTAACTACAAAAAATGCTTTAAACTGAGACAGAACAACAAAAAGTACAAATATGTCACCTGAGAAGATTTTATTCCAGCATCCGCCGCCATTTTGTCTGAAGACTGTTTGATTGTAAATAATATCGTATCTAGAATATGTTCTTCTGTTGAGAGCCGCTTTCTTGGTCGATTAAAAATGCTTGCACATCGATTTTATTTGAAGCAAGCAGACCCAAAACAAATTTGGAGCCTGGCTAAATCTATGTCAACTTATACATTGCAGGGTACCAGTAAAATGGCGGGAAATCTGTAAAAGAAATTGTTTTGATTTTTCTACACGCTTGAAAAGTGGTTAGTTAAAAGGTTTTATTTCCTTAACTTCGACGAATATTATGCAATTTTTAATAAATTCCACATTTGCATGCGAAAGTTACAGACAGTGGGGCAGACTATAAAAAAAACACTAGACTAGGTCAAATTTAGGTCTTTGACTAGGTCCAAAATAATTTTTGAGACTTTACTAAATACTGATGTCATTCATTGAATCTTGAGTTTGTTGCCTAATGCACCAGTCAAGTGAAACCCTTGTGTCATAAACAGGGGAAAGGGTTGGATTTAAATTTCAAGCTTCCCCCCCCCCCCCCGCCATGCAGAATGCCAAAATCATACGCAGTTGCCTCCCTTTGCTACGCAAATAGATTGCTTGTGTGTAAGTGGAAGTTATCGCTTCGAGGAGTCTGGTAGTGGGCAACAAACCCCCCCCCCCCAAAATATGCCCGCCCTGAACAAGTGAAATGTAACGACTATGTCCTCGCTATTTTAGCGCAAAACAAGCCCAGGCATCAGAAAGATAAAAACTCTGGACTATCCCAGTCTCCACCAAAGGCGTGGATACATGGGGAATTAAACAAAAGACTTCCAGATAGGCGGGAATTTGACAAACTTAATTACCGACTCCGAGTCCAGGGTTTTCCCTTCACTTCAACTTTTGTAGTTTCGTACGAGGGTCCGATGACCCTAGGCTTATAAGGTTTATATTTAGGGAGTCCCCTCAATATACAGTAATGCATTTCAAGTCCATTATTAGTAAGTGTCAAATTTATTAATAAATAAAACAGCAAATTCAGATTGCTCAATGCACCATAAGACTTAGTGCAATAAATAACAGAAAGAAAGATGTTCTAGCTGAAATAAAAATGTCTATTCGAGGGATCCTATTGGGGTCCCAAGTATGCACAGTAATGCAGAAATGAGGGTCCCAAGTCACAGTTGCATCAGGGACGCAGAAAACCTGCATCTGAAAAATCACTGCCGAGTCTCGGGGAATAGACTTGTCCGTTCCAAAAACTAGGAATTACTACTTGATTACGTGTCCCAACCCCGGGAATTTAGACAGTAAGCATTGTCTCCAGGGTGGGGATTTGACATTAAGAAAAATGTCTTAATCCCCCCTGGGTCGCCCCAGTTTGTTGTATTATCCACTCCAGAGTGATGTCACAGAGATAAATGACAATATGGTTAAAAGTTGGTATCTTTGTTTATGTTTTGTCACTTTGTGTCTTGCTGACGCTACTGTCATTAGATCAAGCACTCAACCAAACAGTCAATGTGTATATATTATTTAGTAGTCACTTTACTTACATTTCAGATTGAATGTTCTGACAATTATGGCAAGTTTACTTGGAGCATTTCGGAAGTTGTATACGTCCCTGCGTAAGTATCTTATTGCCCTAGGTTCCTGACTCATGAGCCTTTGTCATTTTTGGTAGGTACAATGCATTCAATAGTAATGGTATGATCAAGTGGCTACCATTATTGTAAAAAGGTACTACCATATTTAATATTGTGCCAAGTGGTCTAGTGATAGTGAAAATAGAAGCTTAAAAAATTTCAAATTAATTGTAGCATATTTTTGTGCACCAAAAATAATTATTTTATATACTGTAAAATCATTAATTTTCGTGGGGGATTAAATTTCATGGATTTCGTGGTTCACTTCAACCACAAACTTTAATCCCAACGAACATTGATTTTGACCCTTGTATTGTTACCTCAAATGCAAAATCCACGAATTCAAGTGCCAACGAAATTGTCTTTTTTACCAAAACCACGAAATTTCGTCCCAACGAAATTAAATGATTTTACAGTAAATGCCATTTGAGTTTATAGTTTTAAGATAAATTTCATGTTGAACTTTTGTTTAAAAAGATTGCAACAGACTTGGAAATGTTAATTTCAGGATTTTGTGAATTCAAATACTTTCAGGAAAACCAAAGGAATCTACTGAAGATGACACACCTACTGACCAAGAACAAGATAAATCTGTAGATACCGAATCACCTGTGGACAAAGTACCAGATAAATCTGGTGACCATGGTGATGAAGTTCTGGATAAATCTGTAGATCATGTTGACAAGGGTGGTGATAATGAACCAAGTAATGTTACAGCCACTGATACCGAGCTTGCTGATACGGCAACAGACACCACGAAACCTTTATCTGTAATCACTGACATCAAGGCACACCTCATGACAGATTCTACAGCCAGCCCGGGGAGTGATTGGGAAGTGTTACCAGCATCAGTTGAAAGTAAATGAAAATCTTTACTTTGTAACATTTTCTCCAGTCTTCACGAAAAACTTTTCAAAGTACTAGCCAGTGGGGCTACCAACATGGCAGAACTTACTAGCCCGAGAAGAAATTTACTAGTCAGACCATTAAATTATTTAAATTATTCTTAATTTTCACTAGACTTTCAGACTAGTCACCTAGAGACAATTACTAGCCCAACCCAGTTTTTACTAGCCTCGGGCATCGGGCTAGTGGCCAAATTCGAAGACTGTTCCTCCGAAAACCTGCCTGCTATTTAATTTACTACTACTAGTATACCATTCTGGGAATTTAGAATCAGGAAGCTACTTTTCAGAACCGCCATTAGTGAATAATTTCTTTAACAGTCTAATGGATAGTTTCTGTAAAATTCATTTTCCTCAAAAAAAATTTAGTATCACAAATAACCACACAAGTGTTGATTTGACAGACTGGCAATATAAGTACCACTTGTCAACAGTAGTTCAGTCACTACCGGTAATATTTTGGAGGCTACCGGTACCCCAGTCACATTATTCTAACACTGAAAGAACTTATGTTCCCTATGCTGAGCGACAAACAAGGAAGATATACAATTTAAACGACTCTGGTATCTCTCGGCCTTTGATCAAACCTGAGACCTTTGAACACTTGAAGCAGGTATTCTACCACTAGGTTATTGAGGTGGACTTGCATTAGCTTTGTACTGGATGTCAAAAGCATTACTTGGCTTCAAAGTTTATCAAATAATTGTTAGAATTGTTTTATGTTAGAAAACTTATTCAATGAATGTATCCATGTGATTTCAGGCAACAGTCATCTGGGCAGTGATATTGATGCACAGTTTGTTCACATCCAGGCTCCTGATTCAGATGGCACTCCTGTAAGTAAGCCCTTTATTGTGCTACATTTATTGTACAATTATTCATATTCACATGATCCTTATTTTGCAAATTCGGCCCCAAAAACGGTCAAATGAGGGCCCCGAGACCATGGCAAATTCATTCCGCTCCTAAATGGATACACATTTTCCCCCCATTTTCTAAAAAAATTCCCCTCCAAAACCAAATATTTGTTGTTTTTTTTATTCAATGACATTTGTAAACTGTTCAGCAGTTGTTGTAGATGTTAATATAGCTTGAAATTGACTTTTCATGCAGTAAAAATGTATTTCTATGATGCTTTTATGAATATTTATAAAAGACTGAATTCCCCTTTTTCGTCAAAACGGTGTGAAATTCCCCTACCTGAGGGTCCTGGCCCCTGTCCCCCAAAAGTCTAGACAGGATCCTGGGTATTAATTTGCTATTAATTGCAAAAATAGAAAAATATAACAATTCATATCGACCTACAATAAACAGAAATCAAATTGTTAATCATCCAAAATGTTGTCATAACCTTATTTAATACTTTCATTATCAATCTTCAGAATTGTGAATTTTTCTTTGAAGGCAATTTATCCCTTAAACAAAATATCAAAACGCTTACAGTCAGTGCCAATTAACATTACACTAGAGCAGAGATTGCTCCACCTGATTGTTTGTCAAAGGTCGCTTGGTGAAGGTGTTTAAGTTAATCCATTAGACCATATGGATATAATTTACTGTTAAAATTAATTTAAAGGGTATTGATTGACAATCGGCTTAATGCCAATTGAAACCCGTTATTAATAAACAGTCTTTGATGTTAATCATGCTGCCAGAATTATCCTATATATGCAGCATTGCTTGTATGAATTTTACTGAATGTAAATAAGACTTATTCATACAAATACAGGTTGATGGTGAACATAAGAAAGAAGATCTTGAGTCAGCCGAGAAGTCGAAACCAGTTAATGAAGATGTCAGCGGGAATGAAAAAGTTAACACCAAATCTGACGCTAACTCAAAGAACATTGACTCCAAATCTGATGATAACTCAAAGAATGCCAACACCAAATCTGGCGCTAAATCTGATAATGCCGACGCCAAATCTGAGAATGTCGACACCAAATCTGGTGTTGGCTCAAAAGCTGCCCAAAATAAGTCAGGTAAGTGTTATGCCATGTACCTTTACACTTACTTGTTTTTTATGTACTGATCGGTGACTGCAGTCTGTGAACTTGGCAATTGACTGGTTATCTGCGACAAGTTATTATTGATTTGGGCAAGCAATTTCTGCAGTCATTTTGCATTGAGTACATTGGAAAAATATTCTATTTTGCTGATTCTGGCAAGTAGTTTAGAATCCTTAATTCATTGGCTGTGACAGATACTCATTTCGTTCCTGATAGATCAGTCAGCCCTCATCATATATCTCAGTTAATTATGCCCCCATCTTTGATGAGGGGGTATATTTCTTTGTTCATGTCTGTCAGTCGGTTGACCAAATGGTTTCCATTCAATAACTCAAGAATGCTTTGCCCTAGAATCGTCAAACTTAACATGGAGGTTGGTCAGCAACAGTAGATGACCCCTAATAATTTTGAGGTCAGTAGGTAAAAGGACCTTAACCATTTTCATCTATAATATTGGGCTGCCGTTTTACAAACATCATTTTTGTTTTCAGATACCAAGAAGGAGAAGAAAATGTGTAATTTCTTTAAACGAGGCCAGAGATGTCACTTTCGTAATTGTAAATTTGCTCACTACATACCGGTAGATTCCGACCATACACAGAAGAGGAATGAAGGTTAGTTGTAATACAGAAATTAATGTACCATATACCACTGAATAAATGCCCCCATTTTTATTGGGGGGGGTCTTATTTTTTTTTAAATGTAATATTTTCCCAAAAATGTGTCAAAAGTTGTAACAAATTTCTATGTTATTGATGAAGCAATAAAAAAAAATGATACTCGTTATATGAAGCATCAATAACTGACAATAAGTATATGAATAATGATTTTCAAAAAATAAAAGATAATTATATTTTCTCAAAATTAATGAGGGGGCGCTATTATTCGGGGGAATACTGTGTATTGTTCTGACCTAGTTGACTATCCAGATAATGTAGTTTTGTCGGAAATTTTGTTTGTTTGCAGTTTATTGAAAGAGTTCTAAGTACGTAATCATCTGTTTAAGATCTCAAGTTTTCAGCAAAGAAACATAGACTTTGAGTGATGCAAGGAATCTGGGTGTGCTGCCCTATCTCTTTCCATATTTTACATGCTCAGTGCATATCACAGCTAAATGCAAAAATGATGGATCAAAACAAGCAATTCTGGAATTATTACTAAGCAGTTAATAATATTCAATTAACACTCAAAGAAGGTTGCACGTCTCAGGGGGGTAAGCTACAGAATATTAAGTGTCTTTATTTACATGTTTGGTACTTACAGTGATAGGCAAGTTGAAAAATCGCCTGTTGGTCTTCGCCACTTTATGAAGTATAATAAGTATTAGCATATTAATTTTATAGTTTGCAGAAAAGAATGAAAATATTCTTTGAATTTGTATTTACCAATGAACATTATGTTTGATAGTTGCGTTTTTAATATGAATATCAATGCTGGTCTTTTTATTACAGTTGCCAAACCTGAAAAGGAATCTGAAAAGAAAGATTGGCTTCATGAAAAGGACTTTCCCAACTTCCTAGAGTATGTGTCGGCAATGACCAAAGCAGGCAAGCAAGTTAGTTCCAAGGAACTGTTGTACAAACTAGGCTTCATGAAGGGCACTAACTCTGAGATTATGGGTGAAGCTATCGTAGGACAGTACAAGGTTGCCATAAGTAAAAATGTAAGTTATAACTTATCAGCGAGACCTTTCAAAGAAATAGGTTGAGCTATTGTCTTGACAGGCTCGTGTGCATGGTTGTTGGTTTTATAAACGTGCTAATTTTGCAGACTAGCATTTTACCAGAACAGTTTGCAATTTTCATTGCTCAAAATGTAGGTTATATTCTAAGTAATAGTAATTGTCAGTCATATCAGTGTAATTTATGGATGTACATGTATTTTACAGCGTTGGTTCTGGGTTAAAGAAGCTAGATATCAGGCTGGACTTTTCTTTGAACAAGATTGGATTAATGAGTGAGTAGTTCAATTACCCTTCTTACTCTTTAAAATATATTTCAGCTCTATGGTCCACTAGGATTTCTCATGGGGTTGTGACCTGTTGGAAATTTCTGGGGTGAATTTAAGGGTCAAATAAAAATTCACACTTCCTTCTCATCAAACTTTATTTCAGCTCTATGGTCCTCAAGGATTTCTTTTGGGGTTGTGACCTTTAGGAAATATCTGGCGTTCATTTAAGAGTCATATTTAATTTTTTCCATTTGTCAAGGGTCGTTTTCAGCAGTTCAGTCGTTCAACCACTCTGTGACATTTTAACTTGCCCTAATCAGTGGGCTACCTTAGGAAACTTGTGTTTGAGTTTCCCATGGGGAGACAATTTCTCTATTGAATTTATTTCTTAGAATTGTGGTCTTCAAAATTTAGGACATTTTATTTGATTGCTTTGATGATAGTGGTATAATATAGTATCTTCTGTTTATATTGTAGGCATTTACCTAACCAGCATCAGAAATCTAACAAGAACAATCGCAACAAGAAAACAAAGAAGACAAGTAATAAAAATGAAAAGTAAGTATATTCATCTTGAAGCACAAGCCACATACATCTCAAATTTATTGTATTACTATCTGTCCGGTATTATTTGCGATATTTTTTTCTTGCAAATTGAGTTGCTCACGACTTCATAAATATACTTTTGTAAGGAAGACCTACAGGAAGACCTATACAGGAACATTCTACCACAGGGATTCAACAATCCTCAAAATACAGGGTTCGAATTTAAGCTCGCATACTCGCTAATAGCTTGAAGAAATTCAGAATAGCGAGTGACATTTAAAGTCACTCGCATATTTTAGCAAGTATGACAACAAGAAGCAAACACCAATAAAAGTCCTTCTTAACGAATTGCTTATGGTCAAATATAAATTTCAACAAAACAACATGTTTTCTGTCGCTAACTATAAAATAAAGTCGTTATTATTATTATTATTATTAACTATCGGTGAAACTTGCATTGATCTGTCAAACGAGTAAACAGGAAGTCCACATTCAGAATGGCTCGGCACTTTTACTTGATATTCTATGACCGAGATATTGCGATTTTTTATTTGTGCCATTTGCTTTAGCGGATCGCAGATGTCCGCTAAAATTCACCAGCAATCATCAAGTACAAGTTTGTTACAGTTAGTAATAGATTCAATGAATCGAGTTACGACTAAGAGGAGCATCGAAACATGCAATAATAGCAACAAATCAAAATGTCACCTGTTTCCGCGACACCGATGGAAATCGACGTAACAGACTTACAATTTCTGTACCCGACATTCGCACCAAGCATGAATCGATGCATGAATGTTGAAGCTTTAAGTTTGAATTGATTTAACACGTATGTGAACTGAAGTTTCCTTTTTCATGTATCTTGATTTTTTGTTTATCTTGTTTCATGCTTCAGGCATAGTGATCAAGGCTTAGCACTTTTCAGCAGTTAATTTTCAATTAAATTGGTAATAATTTTTTTAGCTAGTAGCTTTTCCTATTAGCTAGTGAACCCAAGTGGCACAAGCTAATTTTAGCTAGTAGAAAATATGGCTAAATTCGACCCCTGAAATATGTCAGTTATCAAACTAAAATATAAAGATCATACAGGTGCAATGTAATTTACAGTATCTTGAAGAACAATATTACACATTTTTCTTGTTTTTAGGTCTTAAAGGTTGTATGAAATTTTAAAGTTCTATTTCGGAAGCCTCAAACATCAAAATCTTTGTAAATAAGTCTTAAATTCGTTTCATTCAAAACTCATACTTTTGAGTCAAATGGAATGCCTTGATGTAAGTTTAAAAT
This sequence comes from Spisula subtruncata, assembly GCA_963678985.1. Taxonomy (NCBI): domain Eukaryota; kingdom Metazoa; phylum Mollusca; class Bivalvia; order Venerida; family Mactridae; genus Spisula; species Spisula subtruncata. The sequence continues at coordinate 50,748,922 of OY787664.1, read as the reverse complement.
TTCTGTCGAATGTTTTGATAAAACAATACCTTGATGTTTGCCATACAGATCAGTAAATGTGTTTGTTTTATTTTGTTAGTTACGAGCTACGTGAAGGTTTATGTCGAGATGTCCGACTGAAAGATAACCCTGACCTGGAGACAGTGACAGCTAATGCTGCGGGTGATGGTCCACTCACACCTAAGTTACCTGTAGAACTTGGGAAGCGGAGCACAAACTTGGCCGCTGGAGATAGTGAGTAATTTTGCAAATATTATAAGCATTTTATATTACAAGTTTTCAGATCAATCCATTTCCCCTTGTCTAATGGATCTGTGTATTCATAGACTCAAAAGTAAATCTAGGACTTCTCTTACCAGTGCGTTTGTATGGACTGCATTTTGTGTTATTTAATAAGCATTACTGTTAAAAGATTTGCATTTGCGAATATTTACTTTCGCGTTTTGCTGATCATCTGCATACTCGCAACTACAAATTTTCGCATCACCAAGTCTGTCAATCCACATTGAGATTTTGGTAAAAACTAATTGATACATTTTTAAAAATACTTTGTCCTAAATTGACTTGTTATATATTGTAGGTAAGGATGTATGCTCACCCGATACTCCCAATAAACGCAGTAAAATTGCTGAAGGTGACGCATCGTCAAGCAATGATACTCCTAGTAAGCGTGGCAAACTGGCTAAAGTTGATTTATCCAAGACACCCAGAAGTCGACCAGACCAGCTTGCGCTCGGCTTTAACTATCACTCAGACTTGGTCGTTAAACAGTCGCCGAGAACCGTTAAAGGGGAGATAATTCCGCTGGACACCCTACCCACTCCAAGAGAGCGGCCTGAACAGCTTGCTGTAGGCTTCAATTTCCTTGCTGAGCAACTCATTAAAGATTCACCCAAAACTGAGACAGGCGAAGTCATAATCCCAGGTATTGTAGTTAGTTCTCCGATACGTCGTACACGTGATCAACTGGCTGTAGGTTTCAACTACCACTCAGATGTCATGGCGAAGGAATCGCCAAATTTAAGCACAGAAGACAGCCAGGAAAGCAGGAAGAATCGCAAGTCGAAGAAAAAGAAGGCTGTTAACCTAAAAAATAAATTTGATGCTGACAGCGAGAATGTCAACTTCAAGAATGAACTTAACAAAGATGAAAGTTTGAAAACCTCAAGCAAAGTTTCTGGACGTGACACTTTAGCATTCGGTTTCAGCTATAACTCAGATCTCGTCTTGAATGTGCCTTTAAAAGAACTTACAAGCAATCTATCGGATGATAAAGATGTTTCAAGTTTGATTGAAGATGCTGTCATCAATGAAGGAAGAAATCTGGTTGAAGTTGTTGATGATAATCCGGTGATTGGTCTACCCGCTGGTAGTGTTTGGTAAACACTGATGTATCCGCTAGTATTGGTGAACTATGATGTAAACGCAAGTATTGGTGAACTATGATGTGCACGCACGTATTGGTGAACTATGATGTGCACGCAAGTATTGGTGAACTATGATGTGCACGCAAGTATTGGTGAACTATGATGTGCATGCAAGTATTGGTGAACTATGATGTGCACGCAAGTATTGGTTAACTATGATGTGCACGCAAATATCGAAGATGTATGGTGAATACTGTTGTATTGTAGACGCATGTATTGTTGAACACTGTTATGAACATGTTTGTTTGTACAGTAGGTAAAACAGAAATGCAACTAGATATTTTTCAATTGTCCAAATTTTTGTTTTGTTTAGAAAATACACATTAACGTTTGCATTAGAACTTAAAACAAAACAAACAAACAGGCCTTGTTTTAATTTCATTGTCTAAATTTTGTTTTGTTTTAACGTAGTAGCAAATAAATTCAGCATTTAAACTGAAAACAAACGCTTCTCCGTTAAATTTTATCTTGTAAAGACAATGATATTGTGATGATGTTTTGTTTTCTAAACTAACAATATTTTATTGTGTCATTTCAATGAAATTCAAAAACGGAAATTTTGTGTTTCTCTCACCTTTGGTTATTATATTTTGTGTGTTACCATGGCAGCATTATATGAATGAAATCTCACGTATTTAAGGCAGCACGTCGTTGCATGTGTTATATCTCTTTTTGTTATGTAACTGTGTTTGTTGTTATGTAACTGTGTTTGTTGTTATGTAACTGTGTTTGTTGTTATGTAACTGTGTTTGTTGTTATGTAACTGTGTTTGTTGCTATGTAACTGTGTTTGTTGTTATGTAACTGTGTTTGTTGTTATGTAACTGTGTTTGTTGTTATGTAACTGTGTTTGTTGCTATGTAACTGTGTTTGTTGTTATGTAACTGTGTTTGTTGTTATGTAACTGTGTTTGTTGTTATGTAACTTTGTTTGTTGTTATGTAACTGCGTTTGTTGCTGTGTAACTGTGTTTGTTATGTTTAGTATTATAACATTTTCATTGATGGTTGTGAATATTTATTCACTTTCTTGAAATTCTTCAAAGTGGAGTTCGGGATTCTACGATTCAAGAATAATGTAGAAAATCTTGATTTGTTGCTCTAGAAAGAATACACATTTCTGCAGAAATTTTTTATTATTTGATGAAAATATTCCAAGTATTGATAAAGTTACAGGAATTTGAAATTCCATTTGCTGAATCGTTACAAAACCAGCATGTGTGCTAGATTCTCTATAGAACGTCCTCTAAGGAAAACATATTCATTATCTGCTGGATGTCACAAAGTTTGTCAACACTTTTTGTTGGTCGAATTTCAATGAAACTTCACATGGACGCTTTTACTGAACCTAGTTGTGCATATACCGGTAGTCAGAAATATTAGGTTTGATAATTTTTGTCCAAGTTATTTCCCTTTTTGGGAAACATACATAATGTGTAAAGAACATTCTCGTTTCAACTGTAGCTTGTATTTTAGTTAAGTACTATTTTTGTGCCATTTATTGTTACTATTTATGCTGTAAACTTGTATAGTGCTTGTATGGTGCGGCAATAACCCTAGCCTTTGTTTATTTATAAAAATGACAATAAAACACATTTCAGATGTCTATATTGTTCGATCCTGTGTATATTTACTAAAAAAATTCTTCCTTTCATTATACACTTTGTGACTTAAAACAATCGGCCAGGTAATTATGAAGTGTTTGTATTTTAATTTGTATTGTAAATACACTTTACAAAAGCTAGTGTTATTATTGCCAGACTATTGTTATTGTATGTTAGTTTTGTTATGATTTTGTCTACGATAACAGGCTGGCTTAGAATGAGAAGGTCGTAAATACTACTTACATCCTTATAACTTAATAAGACTTATACATATTTGACATCTGCATCATAAGGCACTTATAATGAGCCTATTTTCAAGAAAATCGGAACTTGTCATTTGGTCAAACTGAAGTTTAAAAAGCTTATTTTTGCATACGGTAAGTAAAGTGTAATTTGAAGACAGGTATTTCTTGTTTTCTCAAAATATCGATTTTGTATGACCTTCTCATTCTGAGCCAGCAAATTGTCTTATTATTGAGGTTGCTTTAACTTCCAGTAGGTCTGGGCCCAATCTCCAGAAGCATCTCAAGCAGAAATCTCATCTCAAATTGAGATTTTGTCCAAATCAGAGTCTGGATTTCTAATAAATCTGAAGTCAGAACTCACCAAAAATTACTGGATTTGACAAAGAATAGCATTTACAGTTTGTGATGACAATTTTGAGTCCACCCTCCCTTGGAAATTATCCGAACAACAGGCGGCAATATTTGAGATGAGATTTATCTCAAAATTGAGATGTTTCGGGAGATCGGGGCCTGCTTTGGTGTCCCCATGAAGGTGCTGAAGAGTATACCCTCTGAAATTAGTCATTTTATTCCTGCCAATCATTAAGTGGTACATATTGTACACCAAAACTTTGTCAATACCATTTGACAATGATCAGTGTTATACTGTTTATGCTCTATTTACTTACTGACCATTCAAAGTTAAATGATAATGGTTATAAAGATAAGCTTGTCCCTCAGGTAAACATATGTCTTTATCTAGATTTTACTGAATGTAACTGATTTAACTGTAATTTCCACTATACTTTCATGTAGGATATAGCTTGACTATTTTGACTTGAGCCTGACCTTTATTCAAGAATATATAACAAGGTTCTTACGTTGAATATATCAATTTCCGCATGCAAGTCGAGCGTCTTTGTGATACTCCCCGATTATGAAAACATACAATCGGTGTTATAAACGTAAATAATATATCGACTGTTAAATTATACTAATCAATAGGTCAGGCTCAGGTCAATGTGGGCAAGCTTGCTTCCTCAGTAGTATTACTTATTGAATCAACAGTACTTGAATAATTTAGTCCATGTTTTGTATCAATAAAACGGTCGTCATAGTGTTATGAAAATTATTGGAGTGGTATCAGAATTATTAAGAGGACTAAACCATTGTTAATTGTCAGCATATTTCTGTAGCTGTCATTTGCCAGAACAGTACTTTTAATTGCTGATATATTTACTATAATTCCAGAGTTCATTGCAAAACTATGGTACATTCTTCTATAAATTGATGTAGTCAGTACTAGTCACCATAGTTTTGCATCCAGCCTCAAATTGCCGTAATGTCTTCAGTTTCATACAGCTTATATTAAATGGACCAAGGAACAGTTGTATCAAGTTTGGTAACTTTCTCCAAAAATTAATGTTTTTTGGACATTATTGCTGGACTATTGTAGATTTGTCATATTTTGCCATATTTAAAATTGTTAACTTTGTGTCAGATAACGTAGGATGTACCACTTCACGTTCAGTCAGCATGAACGTATAGTCAATATTCATTAATGTAAGTACATTTAGGTCACAAGTGGTGTATTGATGTTCAGTACAGGGTGTGGATACTAACCTGATCCTGAACTTAAAGCCTGAAATATTTGTAGTACATATTCTGACTTGACGCCTGCCAATTTGGGTTCAATTCTTAGTAAATTGACTTCAAAACCGGTGCATGATAACACTTAGCATTGTAATCAATTGTCATGGCCTTTGTATCTTTGGACTATATATATATGCTTGATGTTAATTGTTTGCTGATTTAATTGATTAGTTTAGAATGTTTATGTCTCAGGAAAGATGTTGTGTGTACAGTTGTTGGTGTACAGATATACAGTTCTCATCGTTTTTGAATAAAATAAGAAAAAACTGTTTGTATTTATGTTTTATACTTTCTTTATCAACTATTTTCTCCCAATGGATCTTAGAATGAGAAGGTTGTAGGTACTACTTACGACCTTATAAGACTGATACTTATTTAAAATCTGCAGCATAAGTCACTTCTTATGAGCCCATTTTCATGAAAATCGGAACTTGTCATGCTGACCAAAATGAAGTTGTAAAAGCTTGTTTTCTCAAAAGATTGATGTACTTACCACCTATGCCGCGATATGGTCCTGAATGGTCAAACGATGTTTCGATACGGTTTTATTAGCTAATAGTTACTAGTCACACTAGAATTATGGCTCTTGGCAAAGTAAAATTCAAGAGATTTGTACTATGCAGTGTTCTTGGACTACAAGTTTTATGACTGGATTCCGATTGTCTATCCATTGACTTATTCTCATTCTTGCTCTAGTTGTAACAAATTTCTTCAAAGTTTCACAGATCAACAATCTTGACATGTAGATGTACACAAAGTAAATAATTATAGTGCGTCCAGGATAACGTGATGTTATAAACATTGACCGGATTGGTCTACTGTTACAAAATTGGCTCCTTAAATAAACATATATGGTCGATTGTATACTAAAATTACACTGATAAATCGTGCACACATACTTTTTCCACCTATATGGACCGCCTATCTCGTTATCCTGGGCGCGCTATAGCAATGAGTTTTATCAGAATAATGACCTTGTTCTTTCATTAACTCTATGACATAGTGATTAATTCTAATGGACGCAACACCTTGACATATGTGTAAAGGTAGGAAATTGCATTTTGTTGTTGTTTTTTGCTTGAATTATGTCCCTTTGCAGGCAGGGGTAGTTTGAAAGGTATATATTAGTTTGCAGAATAATAACAGTTCACAATAACAACATGAAAAATATCCTCATAAAAAATTATCATCAATTTATGGTCTATAAAAAAACAACAACAGTGTGTATATACAACAACAAATGTATACATATTATAACAACAACAACAAACTGGTTGCCTTTACTCGATGTTGCCACCTATTCTTGCCCTATTAGTACCTGGTATACAGCTGTGTGTCAATCTATTATTTTACCAAAATGGCATGGAGCTAGTGTACACACAAACTAATTTCATATCAGATGCATTAGGTGTCCATGGAGTAATGGGTTAAATCACAGTATACTTGATTACCGGTATATATAATGCGGAAACTCATTCCATGGCAATCCAATTCCTTGGATAGTAAAACTTTGGATTAAACACACTGTCTAGATACGAGCCAGGTCTCGGGTAATGTTTGTAATAGATCACAATGCCACCAGATAGCCAAGCACCCCACCAACCGAACGTTCCGACAGACATTATCACATGATCAGATTCCGACATTATCGCTAAGTCTGTGGCGATGGATTTACCGTTGCTAAACACGACATTGTCTCCGTGTATGTTTTGATGACACCAAGGTTGGTCGTCGGATACGACCAGGAATGTAATGTTTGTAAACTTTTTTAGGAAGTAATCCTGTGCATTCTTCACATAGTCTGAAAATAAAAAAAGGTGACACACATATGTAATATCATTTTCTACCAAGTTGTTAAACTAAAGGCTTAAATACAATAATGCTCTCTGGGTGACACAGTGGTCAAATGGAAACGTTCTTAGCTATGTATAAAGAGATCCCTGGTTTTTAAAACTCAGGATTTGTTACCAAGCTGTCCAGATTCGATTCCCTAGTTCCGCAGGTCCTGCCCTTTTCTTTCGGGGAAAATGCATTCTCGTTCAAGCAGCGTATTTTGTCATCCAATCTGACTAACCACTGATTTATAAGGGTGGGAAAATGTGATGATGTTGATTTTACTCCACATGTGGATAAGTTGTTGTTCCTTGTGGAAGGTTAAGTTAGTACTGGTTAGGATAAAGTCCAGGAAAATTTGTTTTCGGTGAATCGGCTGATGTATTTTACATACATTATATTGCATAATGGTGTTTAATGTATACATTTAGTAGAAGCAAACAAACTATACGGTGCCTTGCTATCGAAAATTGAACACACTTTTTGATTAGACGTCAAATTATGCTTGATACTTACCGGTACTAAATATAAACTTATGACTTGATAAGCATGCATAACTTTAGCACAAACAATTTACTATACAAAAACTGACTACCTGTAACAACAAATTAAAATCAAGGCCTGTGGCGTTTATGAAACCATTCAAATGTGCAGTTTATATATTATGATCATAATTATGATAAAGCTTACATGCACCCAGATATTCAAATATATTAAATGTAAAGTGGTTTGTTTTTTGTAATCCAATTTATCTTGCTAGTGTTGTAGCAAAGACCTGTATTACACAGATTGGAAACATGTACCAAATCTCACGATATCTTGTGGCAGGTCCTCTGAAATCTCGCGAAATCTCGTCCATTTTCAACACTTAATATCTCCTGTTCAAATATACTTACAAATAAACTAATAAGTCTATGCAATAGATTTATTATTCAGCTTTAAAATGATACCTCTCATTTATTGAAATCAGTCAAGGAATTAAACAATAGACCACGAAGAGCCAGACCTACTCTCATTTTCATCAAATTATTGTAAAGTTCAAGTTTATCAGAAAATACCTGAATTGCCTCATTCAAATCATAATTTTCTTTATCTCATAAGAGGTAGACAAAAAATAGTTACTTCGTGTAATAAAAAAGCTTAGCTCTTCAACATGATAGTCAGTGTCCATTAAAATTGGTTGACTAAAACAAGTTTTATGCACAATAACTGACTCTGCTGCCTGTGATTTTGCGTTTTCTCTAAATTTTCTGTGGAGTGTCCAATCTGTGTAATGTAGGTCTTTGGTTGTAGTTAAAGTGAATGTTGCTGTATTTTGATGCCCTCACCAAATATTGGTGGCATATAGTTTTACCCTAATCTGCCCATCCCAAAAGTATCGACTTGAAAAGCATTTGTGCTTCATAGGAATTTTGTCAGCATGAGCTGTTGTGCAACTAAGTGTTTATTCTGAATTTGACTAGTAGGAACAGAGTTATTGCCCTTGGAATGTTGAAATTTGAATTGAGGAGTCTGTAGCTTGAACCAAGTTTGCAATTTACACCAAACTTCATAGGAACATTAGTCAGCACGAGTTGTACAGTTATATATTTTAAGCAGAGTTAAATTTTAGCTTGTGTCAGTCATAACTCCCAAAGTATTTCAGCTAATTTAAAATTTGCAGTAGCATTAAAAATTTGTCAGTTTAAGTTGTTGCCCTTCAAATGAAATTTTTCTTGTGTTCTGCAAGTGTTCGTGCTACAGACATCAAAGTTTGTTAAATTATAAATAGGCATGTGGGAGTGAAAAGAAATATGTACATCCCCTTTAATAAATTTGTATGTTGGATATATTTATAAATACCTGCTGTTGCAGCTACTCGTCCAAGTTTAGTTTGAAATGAACTGATAAAATCCTGCCGCCGGATATGAATGGCTACTTTCACATGTTTGGCAGGAACGTTATCCTGAATAAACCTCTGTGCAGCATTCACATAGACGTCCTTGATTTCAAACAAGTCTTTAATTTCGGCCCTGGCTCTTGTAAAATATTCAAAACTTTGAAAATATCCATTCAGGGTCCAATTTGTACGAGAATCAAGCTGCTTACTTTCTGCAACAGCGGTGGCGACTGTCTTGTTCTCATCAGTAAACTTGGCAAAATGTTTATGCTCAATGTTTGAATAAATTTGAAAATTCGATTTAAACACTTTTTGAAATTTGAACTCATTCCATGGTAAAATAGGAATCAAATTCCGCATTACTGCTATTCCTATTAAACTTGCTAATTGGAACATCTGGTTCCCTAATTTTCCTTGAGCACAATCTATAGTAATATACTGGTAAGTTATTTTTTTAGGTTCAGCTTTTGTCTCGTCATTCTCTGATTCTGAAGCAACCTCTTCATTTTCACGTGATTTTAAAGCATCCCTAGTTTCGTTGAATCTTTTAATAAGTTCTGGATGTTTCCAGAAGTATCTAATATACTCCTCGCTGAAACCTCTAGGAGCGTTAGACTCATCACTGGAGACTCTAGGTTCTTCTTGTACGATATTCCCAGCTGCATCTCTTACTATTCCAACTTTGTTAGGGGAACCAGCTTTATGAGATTTCTCTGGTTTACTGGTTCCCTTCAGTGCCTGATTTATTGCACGATCTTTACCTAATTTTCTGCCATTTTTTGGTACATAGTTCAGTTGACTTTCTGAATCCAGTTTAGATTTTTCTCTACCGTTTTCGAGATATTTCAGAGTTGTTAAATACTTCATCTGAATTGACACTAACGTAGGATCTTGTAATTCCAACTTGGTTAACACCGTCACAGACAGCAATAAGTTCCCACAACATGTTAAAACTATCACCAATATTATAACTAGTATCCATTGTAGTATCACCTGTGATTTCTTTCGCATCTTTGCTACTTTGTAAAGATCTTCATAAGATCCTGTAATTCGTTTGACCTGTCCGCAGGAAGCAATCAAGTACTTTATCGACCAATATATAAATATGATTATAATTTAGTAGTGATTCGTAGTGTATGTTTGCATAATCCGATTAATTCTTATATGTATTATTTAGCGATAAGTTATAGTGTATGTTTGCATAATCCAATTAATTCACACGAAGACCTAAGGCATCTTCTTAGACAAATGAACAACTTATGACCAATAATTTGACACAGTTAGTGATCATACTATTGATGACTCTTAAGTTACTAAATTTCAAACCTGAGTACACTTTCATCAGCTGCAAATTAGTGACTATTTTTGCAAAATCCAATTTATTCACACAAAGATCTTCGATAAACTAGCAACTTCTTGACAAATAATTTAACACATTGATTATTACATAGACGATACATAAGCTTCTATATTTCTAAGTCCCAAGGATTGTAAATCAATATTTGCCACAGGTGGTTACCGTATGTTAATTAAAATCACTGTTTAGAATGTGCATTATGATTTTACACCATTGAGTTAAATCCTTATGTTATTTCCACTGAAGACGTAAATATGATGTCACATTTTCACATATAAAACCAAAAAGCTAAGGTAGCTTTTATAATCCCTTATTTTGATATGCAGGCTTAATTATTATATCGGCATCCGTTTCAAAAATGCAAATTGTCTTTGCTATAAGCTTGCAATATTTCAAAAATATGTTTATAAATCAACACATTTTAAGATCTTGTAATTTTGTGCATGAGTTATTTTGTCATGCACACTTAAATATTCATTTTTTATGTGAACCCAGTTGTTTTGTCGTACTAGTGTATTCTACCCGGTATATAATTCAATAATCATAATATGGTTTGTTGATCTACCTGCTTGTTCGTAAATAACTTATCTATTGGTTTTGCTCACAGGTGGCAGTATCAGTGTTTGGTCCGCAAACGATTAAAAAAAATATTTAAAAAAAATCCGTCACTGAGCTAATAGTATACTATCAAGGTATAAAGCGTACTCTATGTCTATATGCCAAAGATTGTGGAACATTTCATCTCGTTGTTTCAGCATGAAATACATGCGCTGAAGGAAAATCGCTACACAAGTCATTCAAATAAACTATAAGATATTCATTCTAACCAAAAATCTCGTTCAATTGTATCTATAACTGCGAAACAGCAAAACAGTGTTACTTTCATTATTTAACTTCGCTCAAGGTCATTCTATTTATGATGCGATGTTCCACAATCTTTGGACATAGACATATACTACGCTTTATACCTTGATAGTGTACATGGAGTTAGATAGAGAATCGATATGTATATGGTCCATTTAGTGTATTAGCTCAGTGACAGATTTTTTTTCAAAACACTGATACTGCCACCTATGGTTTTGCTATGTTCCTTCATTCGGTAGGAAAAATCCATATTTTTTCCTAGTTGATTTGTAATTGGATATGTTTTGCAAGGTTGAAATATATAAGTCAAGTCTTGTAGTTTTGCACACTATGAAAATACCGGGTATATGGAAACAGTCTCAAATTTCAAGTTTAAGTAATTAAGAACAAAACAATGAATTTTATGATAATAGTTTATGCTTTGTCTTGGGGTACTGTAAAGTCAGAAATGTTTGCAATGTGTCAACCCTATTTGTATGTTGGTTTGAACTCCGTATACTCACCCTGCATAAACGAGCCGACTTCTGGCTATCACAATAAGGTATACATATAGAATTATTGCATAGCATCCCAATAAGTCACACAGTGACCGGAAGTTACATGTGCTTTGAATTCCAATAAGTCATACAAGTTGAATATTTTAGTATCATAATAAGTGATACAGTGATCAAAAGTTAAATGTGCTTTGAATTCCAATAAGTCATACAAGTTGATTTCTTATCGTATCCCAATAATTCATACAGTGATTTGGTTTATATGCTGTGATACAGTGTATGGAGGCAGATTTTTATGCAATCATCCCATCTCTATTTAACAATGTTTGCACAATTATTGTAACATGTGTAGTATTTATATTTAATATGTAATCCCCTATTTGTGATATTTTTCAACATGTGCAATATCTTGTATATGTTCATACAACAAATATTGGATCCTGGATTAGTCAACAGAATTCTCAATTTACTTGGGTAGGACATCACATTGTAACTGTATACCCAAACTATCATTGAATTTTTTTTGAAAAATTAATATTCTTCTCTTTGAAAGCAAATTCTTATTTTTGATATCTTAAATTTTTGGGCTCTTTAGTACAATTTTAATAGACCCATTTTTTATAGGAAAATACAAAATTTACATTTTTATTTTCGTTTTATTATTTATCAATGATGTAGTTATAGCTTGGCTATTTTGACCTGAGCCTGACCTTTATGCAAGAATATATTACAGGGTTCTTGCTTTGAATATATCAATTTCCACAAGCAAATCGTGCGATATCAGTATTTCAAATTTGTGTTTGTATTACATCTCGACCGTTTTCGTGATACTCCCCGATTATGGACACTTACAATTGGTGTTATATACGTAGACAATAGATGGACTGTAAATTATGCTAATCAATAGGTCAGGCTCATGTCAATGTGGCCTAGCTATACCTGTGTAGGAGATCTCTTTTAAGATCAACTGACAATCACCAGACCATACTGTTTATTGTGATCAAACATTGTTTACATCCAAATGGATTTTTTCAACCTTGTCGCAGGTAGCTTGACATTAAATATTCATCGAGTAGATGAGATCATAAAAAATGTATCATCACCATTAAATCTTTAACTGTTTATAATATTGGTATATTATAACTGTTGTTCTGTACCGTGATGGACGTTTCTTAAGTTGTATATGTAGGCTTATGCTGTAAACGTAGCATATAAACCATTGATTACTGTATGACTTATTGATAGATAAAAGCATGTGTTACTTCTGATCTTTTTATGACTCATATCAAGCAAAAGCTTGTGTCACTTCTAACCACTGTATGCCTTATTGTAATCAAAAGCACATGTAACTTATGATCACTGTATGACTTATTGCGAACATAACCACATGTAACTTCTGATCACTGTTATTATTGGGAGACTATACACTTCAACCTGTATGACTTATTGCGATAATCAGAAATTGACTCATTCATACACTGTGGTAAATCGTACATACAAAGATCCAAGACATCTATCTAGTCAAATGATGCCAAACCAAAATATTTGTATGTAATAATTTAAACCTATCAGTCAAGGATAACCCATGAAAGTGCAAGCACTTATTTCCGATGAGGTCCAGTGTTTAGCAGGTGGAAGAGACAGTAATGTGATACCAGGTATACCGGGCGCGATGCCCTAGCTCTTTCCGAAAAGACACCTTGGTTCTTTAACATGCCCGGTGTATAGCACCGATACACGCGAGACTACCTCTGGGTTGCTTACCAGTTCATCTCTAGTTAGGCGGGAAACACAGAAAAGCGTTTCAGAAATTATCAAGTGCCCTGGCCGAGGATCGAACCCAGGACCTCTCAATCAGCAGTCAAGCAGGCTGTCCACTCGACCAATGTACCACCATTTGATGATGTAAGTTGAATAATGTTTATTTGTGCATCAGTTGATACACACGTTTATTTACTTGTATACTCATAATGATAAACCAGCCATACTTAATTTAGCAACTTGATTTTATCTTGTACGTGGGGTGTTCCACAATTAATAGGACTTTTTTCATAGCAGCACGGCAAATCAGAAAATAATCAAACTAGTTGTCTATAATTAAATTTTGATCTTTCACTGACAAATATGCGAAATATAAAAGACATTGATTGAAAAATAATAAATTTATTAAACATTAAATATACTGTGTACGAAGGAGGCGGGTCACACCGTGACGTTATTATGACGTCGCATTTCAAGCGCAGTAATTCAACATAAAGAAACATTAAATATTTTTGTTTATAGTCATCCTGACTTTCTAAACAGACCCAATATCACTGTTCCGAATGTTCAGATATGTTTCTGTAACCCTGTTCACAAAAATGTGTTGCAATTATGTTAGAAATTGCTCAAACATTGGAGCGCCTACCAGTGTATGAACAGTGTTAATTAACGTCAACTTAATTTTCTATAACCCACACCTGTGCTTATTAGTAAGTTAATAAGTCCGCAATCTGTTATCAATTTGAGCCAACAGAACACGGGTGGCAGCTTAATGCCACTACATTACACGTATTTCATCATTTCATTGGTTAGCACTGTTGGTTTTCTCAATGTGCACCATTGTTTGACAATCGGGTGGTTTCTGTTTATTGGCGTTGACGTCATTTACATTCATGACGCGCTTGGATACATACACTTGATTACTGACTTACGATAACAAACATAGTCTGATTTATTCGAAAGTTTGCATTCACATATCAAAGTCATCCAAGTAATGCCATACAAATAGGCGTTCATATTTATCAAGTGTATATTGAGATATTCACATTTTTTATAAGGATAGTAATGACAAACAATAGTGTGACCCGCCTTAGTGTAACATGGTTTCTATGACAATGCTTTGTATGAGCATCATCAGCAACAAAGAAATTCTGTTGCGATCAGCATATAGAGCATACATTGCTATGCATATGGGACAATTTTCATTAAATTGTAATTGTTAAGTAAGAGGTTATGAGAAAAGTCCTATTATTTCTGGAACACCCCTCGTATAACTAAATTATTTGTTAAGTTTATGCATCCTGTTATGGGTTTTACAATCCAGTTGAATAATCTATAGGATTTCATTATGGATACAGGATGTTGGATTGCTAAACTTATATAAGCTTGTAAATATCCCTGTGTGAAATAGGCTAGTATTATTCATAAAGATAAAGTCCCATTTTATGCACATACACGCAAACGCATTTCACAAGAATTGACTGTTGGTGTTGGTGTTCCTTCTTCAAAGTTATAAAATGAGGTGCGCTTCAGATAGGGACATCTTCAGGAATGTAATAATCAAACCAAAAATTCCAAACAATATACACAGCTAGGCTTGCATACATGCCATATCTCCTGCATCATGCACAAGTCTCCTGTATTTGAGACTCTACTCCTGCATGATTTACGGCAAATTAATCCAATCTCCTGCATTTCTTGGAATACTGGAACCTTGACATTTTTGGTTTGCATGATGAAAATGATAACAAAGATAAAATCAATTTAAATAGCTGTATGAAGCATGCAGTAAAATAAGTGAAAACTGCATGATAACTTCATTTATTTAACTTTAAAGTTTGAGCAAGAAAAATCTACTGCATTTTGCTGAAATCTCCTGCATTTCCATCACCAATCTCCTGCAAAGGCTTCAGGAAACTATGGCTTGTATGGGCTTGGTACTATGTATTAATTATTGAGTAAGTTTCATTGAAATCCGACGAATGGTTAAGGGCACTGTTTTATCAAAGCACTTACGGAAATCGTAAACTTACGTTCAAATTTAAATTCTTTATAATTCGTTAACAACTACAAACTGGGGCCTATTAGTATTGCTGCTCCATTTACCTCACTTTACAGATTTTAAAGTGTTATAAAGAATTTAAATTTGACCGTAAGTTTAGGATGTGCGTAAATGGTTTGATAAAACAGTACCAAGGAGAACAAGCTTTGTAACATCCGCCCAGAACAAAATATGTCTCCTAGCCTCTTCGATATGTGAGAGACATTATAATCATCACCATGTATGCTGCCAAACAACTTCAGAAGGAAATCAATCAACAATAACAACAAGTAGTTTAGTGACAACAATTTATTTATACTTATCTTAAATAAATATATGAACATATATTGCAAACAATACAATTTTTTTTCAAATATAATTTTTTTTTTTATAAAATCAATCAATATTTTCAACTTGGAATGCTGATATGCATATAATAAATAAAATGGGATTTCAGCAGTGTATTATATAACAGTATTTCGAACAATAATTAAATAACCAGCAATTCGTTTAGCAGTATGTTCAATATCTGTCCAAGGCACTTAAAATGGTTTAGAAATCGCAGAGTATATAAGCATGATGACTTCTCAAAGCACCCTGCTATATAATCACCTTATTTCAAATTTTCATTTGAATTAAATATGTTGAAGGTCTAATGAAACACATGTAATAACGTGTTCTTTAAGGTGGATAATACCCTTTTTGGTGAAAAAAACTGTGTACAAAAGTAACGTCCCACCAGGTGGTTCATTTAATGCCATTGAATTCTTATGAATTCCTATTTAAGACGCCAAAATGGCGATCACCTATCATACTTAAATCAGACAAAAATCATTAAAATTTGAAGTCAATTGAATCTTTCACCAAAAAGGGTATGATCCTCCTTAAACTTAAAACGAAGCAAGTTCAGTCATCCAGAAGTTCATTTCTCACATTCAGAAGCATGCAGAAAATTGGATTTCAGTCAAGCTCGGGACAATTGCAATATGAAATATAAATAGCCAGTAACGATAACAATTTTTAACTTGATAAAGTTTGTAACAGGAAAATATGTCAACAATACTGATAATGTAAAGCTACATAACATACATAAATAAAAACATATAAATATAACAATTAGCCAATCAGATTTGTCTATTATATCACATGACACAGGAAAACCAATCAAAGGGAAGGGTACATACAACAATCTGTAAATTAGCCAATCAGATTTGTCTATTATATCACATGACACAGGATAGCCAATCAAAGGGAAGGCTACATACAACAATCTGTAAATTCGCCAATCAGATTTGTCTATTATATCACATGACACAGGAAAACCAATCAAAAGTAAGGACACATAAATACTGGACGGTTTCTCATAGAAGAAAAATAAAAGATCTGGACGGACACAAATATAGTTCACAGTGGCTCTGTAGCACTTCAGATCAAAATTTTTTTGGCAAAAAATAAACAAGTCTTCATAAAATCTCACAGAATAATTCCATAGAAATGAAGAAAAAAATTACACCAACACAAAGCAAGAGATCTCAGGTACACTGAACACACATTAAACATGTACACCACACAAATTTTATATATTCACTAATATATTTTTACATGGCAGCCATTTTGATTGCATCTATTTACAATTTTATAATCCATGAAAACAGAATCCATGAATTTTCCGAATTCCGAATATTTTTTTTTTAAGATTAGTTTTTATTAAAATGAATTTGGCCATATTGGTTGATGATACAGGAATATCACATCATCAAGTATCACAAATGCTATTGCATTGAAGTCATTTTTATCTTAATATGGTCGAATAGTAGCTGAAAGTCCTCTGAGCGACCATCGAGCCGACGGGATGCCTTCCCTACGAACATCTAATTCCATGATAGGATCTCTGGTTGCGATTCTTGACGCATACACAGGACACTGGTACGTCTCGGCTGCTCTGTTTGTATCCTGCATAATAGGTTTCTCATTACAGGGCCAACATGTGAGGTGTACGACAGGGAGTGTAGCGTACCCACTACGTGGTGGAGCATCCTGTAATTCACCCGTAGTCTTCTCCCATGCACAACCCCAGATATATATACCATAAACAAACATGCCTTCCTGTGGAGGATCTCTCAACTGAAAAGAGAAATGGTATGAAATTTAGAAAATTTATTAAGTTGATTATTACAGTCATGCATGATTAGAGAACTATGTAAACATGAATACCACTGCCTGTAGATATATGGTTATACCAGGGTATGGAAAATGTGCAGCATGATGGGAGGCACCGGGGCTCAAACCTGGGACTGTTTCAAAGCCAATCTCTACCGACTGAACTACACACATATCTCTGCCCCATTAGTACAGTCAAAAAATCCACACACTACTGTGAAGGTAAAGAATAAAAGCCCCACATAAGGACTCGAAGGGAATCCTTGGAGGGGAATCCTCACAATTCCGAAGAGCAATCCAGTGAATTACCTAGAAAGCAGAGACCATTTGCCAAAGAAAAGTACTTCAGGGAAGTAATCAATACCTTCTATATAAACTTATAAAGATATTTGAAAGAATGACAAAAACAAATATGTACATGTGATTTACAATGATCAGTACACTTTCAGAATGAAGGTAGTACAAAGTATACTTACATGATCTTTATCTCGAGATGTGACTTCAGTCTGGAACACAAACTGTTCAAAGTTGCCCGATCTATCACCTGAATATTGTTTGATATAATCTTGCTTCATCAATGCTAACAAACCACGTGGATTGAAGAAAGCACCTAACCAATATGCAGGCATCTTCTCTCTTCCCTGCAATACAAGCATGATAAAATTGTTAGAATATTTAATTTAGCAACTTCAGGAACAAATAGAACTATAATATATCCAAAATCGGGGAATTTAAATTATAATCTTCATCGAGACATTTTTTATAACCTTGGTCTTTTAAACAATGCACCTAGCTATAATAGCAAGACATAAAGTTAAGAAATTATCGGTAACATTATTAAGTTGTGTCCTGGTTTTTCCTCAAGAAATATCTCGTGATATTTGACCTAGCTAGATTTCCTGGAAACGAGAAGCAGTCATAGACAGCCAAATCCTCAGCCATAGAGAAGATAACTGTGCCAAAGATGAATTTAAACATATACTGGTATGTTATGTGAAAGTTATGGGTACTCTGTAATATTACTTACCAGTATGAGAATCTTCTCGAAGTGATGACAGCGACTCTGTAACTCGTTCAGCCAGGAACCGAGACCCCAGGTGAGCGGCGGTGACGAGGTTCCGGACATCTGGCACCAGACTCGAGGTATACGTAAATGATAGAGATCATCAGCTGCTGATAACACGGCATCCGATACTTGATCTCCCAGACTCTCTGTCTCACAAGCATTTCTGATCATCTGCAATCACAAGAGAAAGCATTTAGTATAATTTCACTATGGTAACAAGCTGAAAGGCCTATGTACAGGCTCTTATTAGTTTAAACCCGCATCATGAAAAAATGATGCACATCAGAATAACAATTAAAGAGCAAATATACAATTCGTTAATCAGTTAACCGTTTGAAAGATTAAACAGCAATTTGTTGACCTAAAGAGGTTAAATAGATGTAAAATTTTACAATAGGGAAATATGACAATAATGAAATCAGGTTAAAGATCATGAAATGGTTGCCCTATAGGAAACAGAAATTCATAAAATTGAAGGAAAATATTGGAACAGAAACACACATTTTAGAAAGAAAAGAGCTTACTATGTGCCCCTCTGGCCCCTCATACAGTGATGAGGGCACAATAAGACTTGTACTAACCGTTAAAGTGTTTTTGATTTCTGTCAGTAGTTTATACATGGTTTCCAGTTCTTTCATAATGTAACAATTAAATGTTGTAAATCCACCAAGTTTCTTCACTTTCTCAACAATATAATCCTGAAATACAATAGAAAATGTTAAACACTCATTTTCTATGAAGTCAAACCTATGTAGGTGGTCTCCTGACTTAGACAACAATCTTAAATCCCAACTTGATCATCTCCTTATTGGTCCCTATCCACATACCAACTTTCATAAACTTAGCTTGAAAACTGTTTGAGTTATGGCAGGATCAAGATTTCTTGACAGACCGAGGGCAAACGTATAGTCCCCTCTGGTAGAATAACAGGTAGGGGACTAATAAAGCCACCAGAGAGCACTGTGTGAATTATTATCCGGTCAAATACCGGTAAGACATCCCATTCGTTGCAAGATTATTAAGATTTACAAACATGAATCACAAATAGAATAGGACAAAATTAACGTATAATCTGTCCTTGTAATGAAGTACTGGTATATTACTGCAAATATTTAACAAGTCCACTGACCTTGTTGTAAGCCTTTGGCACCTTCTGTAACATTGTGAACGCTATCTCCCATAATTCTACATCCTTTCTCATCTTGAATGTAGCGAAACTTGCCGTAGCAAACACTCCTTGTCCGACCACAGCTGGGTTATTACTCTGTGCACTCACACCAGCTAATGCTGGACCTGTAAATAGTTGGTGAATGTAACATATAACATTGAAGTAAAGGCAGTCCTGTGCATATAGTATTTCCTGTAACAACTCAATTCAAACTTTATAAAAAAAAACTTTTATCAACTTTAAAATTTGTCATTTTTAAAATCATTAAATGCTAAAATGCCACAAAAAATAAGACCATGGCTCATTCCTAATATACTCTTCTGTACTTAACATTCATAAAGTACTGTAAAAACAATACAATTGAACCTGAAGTTAAGCATACAATTTTTAAGGAAGTGTGTTTCCTTATTTAAGTGCCAACCCTATTGAAAGTCATATTATTTTGTGACCACAGTACTTCCGATTCATATCCTTCAATGGCAAACACCAATATACAACTGAATTTCGTATCATATCCAATACACCTGTATTAAATATACACTCATTTTAAGGATCCAACTTCCATGTATCCCTTAACTGATAGGTCTGAATGTAATGAAGTCCAACCTCTGTAGAGCAACACCCTTCAGGGAGCTGTAATGCTTGGCAGTTATTTAGAGGTTGATGTTCTGCAAAGGTTACATTTATAGTAAATATCAGCCATGGGAAATTTTTAATGCCTTGTTATAGAGGTTGTTGCTCTACAGAGGGCTGCTCTGAAGAGGTTGTACTGTACTTTTAGAGGGTGTTGCACTACAAAGGTTACATTTATAGTATATATAGATTCAGGGAAATTTTTAATATGTTATTATAGAGCGGCTGTGGCAAAGAGAGGCTGTTGCTCTACAAAGGGCTTCTCTGGAGAGGTTGTACCGTATAAACTTACCTTCAAATGGTGAAGGAGGTCTTGGGAAGAGTTTATGTGAGAGAGTATCTGTAGAAGGCATTCCATCAAACACACGATTCAGTCGGGTAAACACATATTGGTCATCTCCAAGGAGTGTCTGCAATGAAAATAAAACATTAATTTAAATTAATGATAAATTATGCACTGTTGTTTTGTTTGAGAATGGTTGAGCAAAATGCTATTTCATGAACCAGTAATAATTAATATTGTTTTTATTATGGTTATTCAGAGAGAAAAGATAAAAATTATGCTTATTAACAGAACGTTTACTAAATGATAGCAGTGCAATAAAAAATATACAATTTGAGATGAAATTTCTACTTGAGATGCTTTGGGAGATCGGGCCTGATACACATTTTATGTATCAGCATTAATGACATTTAGAACAAAAAATTCAAAGGGAGTATATTCAAGGTTCAAAATTTATGATTGACAAACGTAATTTAATGACCAACCAACCTATCAACCAAATATATACAAAAGTAAGATATATGAAAGGAACATAAAATATATTAAAACTAAATGTAAATATATTGATATAATCTTTATTATTCTCTACAATGTACTAAACTTGTATATTGTATGATGTATGGACAATGAAGAACAATACATAAAAAATAAATAAATAGACAGCGGTTCTTATAACTGTTTCGCATTGATACACAAGCCATGTAAACTAACTTGGATATTTGTTGCATCAAGGACTATGGTATGTGATAGCATTTAACTGGAATTGGCAAGCAAGATGAACATCTAATAGAATGCGGGTTCATCCCTTTGGTGCAATAAGGTTGTATTTCACTATGTACTTCAAACAGAGATACAACCTTGTTGCACCAAAGGGACATAATGTTATTCAACAGTCTGAAGGTCCTGATATAGGAATAATGGCAATTCCGCGACAATGAAGGTGGAAGTACATCACATGCACAAATAAAGCAAGAGACAACATCACCACCATCAAATATATAGATTGTGCTTATTCATGAATTTTTAGCTGTCTTCTAAGAGTGACCTTGACCTTTAAAGTGGAATACATTGGACTTGTGTGTAATGCTCTTGCTAGAAGGGCGTCTACATTTTAGAGTAGCATTTCAAGTATGAATAAGAATTCAAGTATGATAAGTTTTGTACATCTTTTAAGTTTTTAAACTTTTTAATTGTCTTCTATTTGAGTGACCTTAACCTTAGAGTTATCAACATGAGTCTATTATAAATGTGTGTCATTATCATGCTGGAAGGGAATTTGTGTTTTAATGTAGCAGTTTAAAAAATTCTAGCATGAAATTTCTACGTCTTTAGTATGTTATCAAGATCAAGTTCTATACATGAAGTAATATTGCCTCACCAGAACTTTTGCAAGGGAGGTAACTTAGCCAGGAAGGAAAAACAATAAAGCAAAGAGGAGAAGGGAGAAAACTATGTTAGCATGTAAGTTATTCACTGTTAGACTTCTAAAGCTATCCAATTGAGTTTGATTCCAAGTACCAAATAATAGCAGAAAAGTAATGACTAATCTTTTATCACTAAATGCCCCTAATTGTTTAACTAAAAGCTGTAAAAATTTGCATGCAATAAAATAAAACCAAACTGATTAAACCAATTCCTCAATGAAAGTTTACTTATATTTAAGAAAATTATTGTTCATTTTGTTTTACAATCTTGTAAACATGATTATTGTCTTCAGATAAAATGATCAGACAAATACAAGCTAGTCTAAAGCCGGTTCTTGACATAAAGACGTATGTCTCCCACAAAGGGCCACAAATTTAGCTAAAATCATCATACATAAAATTCCTGATAAAAAGCACAATCAGGCATGGCACAAAGCATTTGCGTGAAGTTTCTTTTAGTTTGGACCACTGTCCAACCATTAAAGTGCAGACAAACTTAAAACAGACAGACAGACAAGCAGACAGATGTCCAGCACAAAAACAATAAGTCACTCCCAATATATATGAGCGACATGATTTCAAAAAGGCAAAAAGTGGCAAAATAAATATTTAAACATTTAACATTAAGTTGTTCTTGTAGGTAAATGTACGAAGGAATGATACAAGTAGAGATAAAATGGCCGACAATGAAGCAGAACTAAGAAATGATTGAAATATTCTATGATTTGACATATTATCAGAAATCTCTACTGATATATCTGTACATAATGTAAGTAATACATAGCATACCCAATTTATGCCATCCGGTGTCTGATCATAGTAACAAAATGTATTAGCAACAATAATAAACAAAATCATCAGTCTGTCTGATCTATATCTACTATGAGGTTTGTTTACACCGTACTTCTGTTTAGTATAATGACATGCTTTGCATGCAGTCCATTGTCTCAGTGCAATGGTTAGTATTCTCCTCATAGGGCTTTTATCTAAATATTGCCATTATTCTCATATGAAGGGAGGAAATTATATGGCCTATATGCATAATAGATCATGAACCTTAATTATTTAGCACTGAGGCAATGTCTTGCTGATTCTTTCAAGATTTTTCTGTATTTGGTTAAACATAACATCATGCATAATTTTCTTGTCAGAAGTTGATAAGCATCTTTTAATATAAACATTAAATTCCTATATTTGATGCAATTTCTAACAGATTCTAGTTCCCAATATAGTATATATTAAGAGGAGCACTTGCTTCATCAAGAGTATTTGGCTTGTCCCGATCAGTCTTCAAGATAACCAAGTTTTACTGTTTTTGCTCAGTCTAGAAATAAATTTTGGGTTGGTTCTAAATATATATCCTTCTGACAAGAAAACAGGCTCATCAGTTCCCATTCAGTGGATGGGTAGCAAGCAAGGTTTCATGGACAGGGGGTCACATGCATGTGTTAAGGGGTTGAAAAGGGATTGGAATATGTGCAATAAATTCTCTGGGCAACAAACTTATGTGAGGGGGCGGGAAAAACAGGCAACAATTTTCCCACTACTTACAAAATTAACTTGCGAAAACTGCAAGCAAAATACAGCAAATAAAGTTTAAAACATCATTATTTCAACAACATAGTTAAATTAAAAGGTAAGTATTTCATTACATAAAATCTTTAACTTAAAACATAGAATTTGAACCATTTACTATAGCCCATGTAAGTTCTTTGGACACTAACTTAAACATACTAGTTTCAAGACCAGTGTAAAAAATATAAGTCTCCATCCAGGGGATTTCAAATAAAACTAAGAGATTCAAACACACATTTTAAGGACTACCTAAAATACTACAGAAATAAGGGCCACCTTACTACAAACTATTTAAGACTGACACATACACTTACATTTCAATTCCTAAATGTTTTAAAACCGGACACTAGTTTGGCAATGAAAAACCAACTAGCTAAAAAAATTATTTTTCATCAAATTAATAGAATTTGCTTGAATTTTTTTTTTTTTCTAGTTCAACAGTCTTCAATCTCATACTTCTAACAAACAGAACAACAGACACAATGTGTAATTAAGTTTTAATGTCAAATAAGAAAACAGCAAGGAGAAAGTCAAAGAGCAGATATCAGCAAAAAGGGCTTTTGGAAGTTTAAAGCCACATAATAAACCAGCAAAAAAAACTTAAATAGTTAAAAGTCCCAGAACAGACCAGCAAAATAACTAAAATGTTAATAGTTTAAAAAGTCAAATAAAAATAGTGAAAAGAAGTTTTAATATTTTAAAGTCCAAGTTTCAGTATCAGTCTAAAAAGTTTGTGAATAAGGCACCAGGAAAAGAAATATAAAATATGTGAATACATCAAGAAACTTAACCCATTTAAATCATTTGTAAAAGTTATTTTTTTCCTGACTAAACTATTCAAATTAAATTAAAAAATATTTCAAAATATGAGCACCGAATATGCCATACTACAGTACATTTCCGACACATTTATAATGAGTTCTACAAATTTTGCATCTTTTTTTACATGGGAATGTTACAAAAACATTATAAGTTGAAAAGTAAAGTTATGCATTTTTGGAGAACGAGAACAAAATGTTGCTCCTGCTCAATCTTTCAACCTTTATCCTGATTTTTGTAACATTACCAATTCAAGAAAAGATTATACAGGGCTTAGTTTCTTACCTTTGGGATGGGACTTTTGATCTTTAATTAGTGGGAAAATATTCATATCTTGGTAACATCAAGAAATGATTTTGTGGATATTATAAAATTCAATTTCAGGGAAAACTGCACAATTTCAAAGATTATCTGAACTTCTGAAAAACAGTATACTTATAAAAAATTTAAATTGGATAATCAAATAAAACTCCCCCACCCCGTTTACAGGGCAATAACTAACAAGAATGTATAATGACGATGCATAATGAACTTACTATCCAACTACAAGAACAAGTATTTAACACGATGCTATACCTAAGAAGACACTCAATATGTACAAGAAACAAGAAATGTGGACAATTTTCCTACAGGTTTTCATTCAAGGGAAGTAACTCTGCTAAACCTCGCCAGCAAAAACAAAACGACAGGTGCACAACTTCACATGCTGATAAACATCTCCACCAAGTTTTCCGTAGCTAAACTACTTTTGAAGATACAGGGCAACCTCTGTAAAGTGACACCTTGTGGGAGCAGCAAATTTTGGACACAGTTTCGAGGTTGTTGCAGTATAGAGGTTAAATTCATAATACATATCAGCTTAAGGAAATTTTGTAAGTGTTGTTATAGAGAGGTTGTTGCTCTACAGAGGGTCACTCTGGAGGGGTTATACTGTATATATAACACTCAAAGTGGTAGAAATCCATCTTACCAATGGCACACCGAATTCACCAATCAAATTGCCACATATTTTGTTGTAAAAACTGATTTAAAACATTTGATGTAGCTGACCATACGGGTGGTACTCTAGACTCTTTCAAATGCACACAAAGGGGACTACCTTATCACAGAACTGACTACAAAACTCATCAAACACAGTAATACTAAACATTATTTACATAAAGTAACAGAAAAACAAGTCTTCAAAAGTACAGTCATGACCAACGCTAGGAATAATGAACCAGTCAATATAATATTATTTTGCCCGTCCAGAGTCTATTCCCTAGGACTAGGAGTCGATAAGGATATCAAATTCCTGCCAGTCAGGAAGATTTGCCTGTCTAATCCCCCTGTATCCCCAACGCCCCCCATCCTCCCTCACTCCCCCTGGTGGCCATAATATTGACTGGTGCATTAACCAACAAACTGAGTGGGTTCCCTAGCAGAGGTTTGAGTCCCTAGCAGAGGTTTGAGTGTACTTTTCAAACAAGATGGTGCAGATGTTATCAGATACGTACCTCTACATTAGGATGTATGTGGCAGCCTTCTGGTACGTCCAGGAAGTGATAGTTGATACCTTCCAAGGCTTGTATCAAGGTACTCATACGTACATTAGGATTGAAGAAGGCCGCAGGATGACGATACTTCACTGCAAGTATACAAGATATCATCCTATGTTATAGATATCAGGTATATGAAATGTCTTATCATATTCTATGCAGGGTTCCCACTGAGACCTTATGCCCAATTTTTTATATATTGTTCAAAACATACTGTATAAAACTTTAAATGAACATTTATAACTTTGACATTTCTATGAATGTTTTCATCAAATAACGTTAATTTTCTACAGAAAAGTTCACTCTTTCTAGAGCAGCAAATCTTGATGTTCAAAATTGTAGGTCCCCTGATCAATGCCACATAATAGATGATTTAATAGATAAAATTTAATTTTTAATTGTTAAGCCTCGGCGCCGCTGAGCGTTTGTGCCTCGGCGATGTACTCCCGATTTTACAAATGAACATAAGGAAGAGTCATCATGGTGAAGACAATTGAAATTTGTAAAATGCCTCTTGAAGCTCATTTATTTAAATCAAGAGCACATTGCTGAAGCAGAAATTGCTCAGTGAGACCTAGGCTTTAGATATTGTTCATGCAGATTATACGGTAAATCACTGAGTACTTACATCTAGCCACCTCAAAGTCTTTCTTGACAGCAGTAGGTGACACCCAGTAATCTACCATGGCACTCAAACTTTGTTGATCGTTCACATCAGTCGAATAACTTCCATATATAACCTTCAATGATAATGTGACATGGTTCATACACAATTATAACACCCAAATTCAAGGACTTTTCAAGGATATTTCAAGGTTGAATTTGTATTTCCATATATAACCTACAAAATTGAGGTTAAATTGCTCAAACACAATTCTCTCACACCCAAATTCAAGGACGTTTCAAGGTAGAATTTGTATTTCCATATATAACCTATATCCAATCAAAAATACAAGAGAATACTATATACATTGTGTACACACTTTCTAAAGGTCAAATATTAATTAAACATGATTTCATTGGCTGACCAAATCAAAATGTGTTTATAAATATTTTGAAGAAAATCCAACCAGACTATAATTGACCAGTCAACAAATGTTCACATATGTAAATTAAATCAGTTGGTCAATGAAAAGATTTAACTTTGGTTGCTGTTATATAAGCCATAGGAAATATTGCACAAATTTGAATAATTCAAACAATAGTTATCGTCAGGCAAACCAAATCTTACCTCTGACAACATGTATCGTATACCCGTCCAGGACGTGATACGGGATTGTTGGGTCCCATCAGGGGCTGTATAGATTATCTGATCCTTAAACTCATTGGTGATAAAGTTCAGAGATTCCTGTAGAAACAGAGAAATAAAATAACATCAGTACTGTGTGACGAAACATTAATCATGATGGATTTGACAAACGTGTGTACCAGTTTAATGGTCAGTTTTACCCCCCCCCTCCTCGCCTCGCCCGGAACTTTGCCCGGGGATGAACAGGTATATGAACTGTAGTCATCACAGGAACAGGGGAATAACACCTTTACTGAGACATCTTTTGACTCATAAAGTATCAGGAAAACTGCGAAAATATTTTCTTCATACATTTATCAAGATTTTTTTATTTGATTCCTTGCAAGGCAAAGAGGTGACTGAAAACGGAACTGCACCAGTGGATATTTCCAAGATTCAGAAAGATAGCAATATTTATTTTCAGACATTTGATATGCCAGAATGAATTTAAGTGACTTGGGAGTTTTTTTTCTTAGAAAAGTTCCTGGTACTAAGCAAAAACTTACACAAGAGGAAATGATAGCAATTTTTTAATTCGCCAACATAGACAATATCACAAATCATGCTAACAAAAACATTTACGAGTATTCAGTAGCTGTGAACCAAAACCAACCTGTATTTCAAAGTTTCCAATATGGAAGAAATCAGCGGGACTATTCCAACCACCAAATCCGTATCTTGTACGTAACTGTATGGCAGCGTGTAGGTAACACAGATTGTGTAACATCACAGGCCATTCTGCACGACTTGATTGTTTCAGTATATCTGGCTCGAAATTGTTGAATGATCTCACTAAACTGTCCTTCATCATCTGGGGATATTGAAAATAGCCAAATAAATATATGAAACCATGAACAAAATGTATTATGGTAATTAATCTTTTCTTACAGAATCAGAGTTCCCTTCCTGACACAAAAACACTGTATATACTGACATATTTATATATGGACATCATCTTCAATGAAAAAATGTTTTATAGCACTATTTGAATCAATTCATCATATTGAATTCTTTTATAACAACATTTTGCTGTGGAACAAATGTAATGGTTTAGAGGCCTGGCCATATGACAGTATCATATATATTCACTTTTGATTGGAGGGAACCGTTTTCCTTAATGTCGATTACAAGAAATGAGACTAAATTCCAGTCAGTTGCAACTAAAAGTAATCATTGAAAGAATTTTGATACCAAAGCTTTTATCTTGGTTGGTATGTGTGACCTGATAGATCAATGCAAATCAGAGAAAACAGTACTATGCAAACCTTTGGTGAGTCTAAGATGGTCCTGACTGAGTTCTGTAGCAATCTGACGGGTAGAACCTCCGACACAGCCTGGCATGATATCCATACACGGAACTGTGGGTCAGGTGTAATACTGTTAGATAATTCCTCAATGATACTCTCCAGGGCCAGTAGAAGATGTGGGGCATTCTGCGCATTGTGTAGTAACACCCATTGTCCCTGTGATATGCAAACATATACAGATCAATGATGGTAGGATTTCCAGTAATGCAATTCAGTTATCAAACTAGAAATGTGTCCATTGACACGGGTCCCCCGTTGGGGTATATAGAAAAAACAACAAAGGGCCTTAACTCTGGTAAAAACTGCAGCAGCAAAAATTCCATCCTTTACGGTCAACTATATGTAAACATTAAGGTTGTTAATCTGTGAAATTTTGAAGAAATTCCGCCAAATGGTTTGTGAGGAGTTCATGACACAAGATTTGCATTAATAAAGCCATCAAGAGAAGCTGACAGTCGATTTTGGTAAAATCGCCCTGTTAATTCCCTGATTTTTGACCTATTTTGAAATTCCCTGATTTCATCCTGCAGGGAACTTGCTTTCGGTCTTTTCCATGTTTTCAAGAGTCTGCAGCCATCCTGGATAAATTCAATGACAGGCATGATAAACAAGTTTAGATTGTAATTGGAATCATAGCCCCATCCGTACCTCAGCCATTCCTTTCTGTATATATTTTCTAGCAGTTCTCTCTGTGTTAGCATTGTTATCCGTAATAGAAACTTGTAATGTTTTATTCTGCTTTTTGTTAGCGAAATCTGTGAACATTCTGACGGCAACCTCGGCTTCCCGCGTGTACAGTAACATGATTGGGACTGTTGGTGTGCTCTGACGTAACAACGCTGGTAGGTCGATACCCACATCTCCGTAATACCTGGAATAGAAATATATATATAAATCATCCATCCTTCATACATTATAGTGTAAAACCAGGAAATAAAATAAAAATTATGAACAAAGGGCAGACAACTCTAGTTGGTTTCCCCTATTTGGTTTACAGTTATCGCACAACACATTTTTTTTAAGTCACAACTAAAACTGAGAAAAAGTATTTTACTAAAAACAGAAAAAATGTCAAGAAATAACAGAATCATATATATCTTCAACATATCCCAGTAAATTTATAGGAAATATGGTCAGGTTTGGAACATTGAAATTTCATGGGTCTTTTTTATTTTTTTATTTCATCAGAATTTAAACAGGTTTAGTTCCTTGTTGGTTTCTTGGTATAAAATTCTACATTTTCAAAGTCTTTTCACATTATTATGTTCTTTCATTCAATGAGTAAATATGTTAAATTAAGTAATGACTCGATAAATTATTATGATAATGTTACTATCAAATGAAAAAGATCTTATCAACACGTTCATTTTTAATTAATTAACTAAATTTTCTACATTATCATGCTTTTCTGAAGCTGGTTAAAATTGTATCTTGTGATTTGTGCTAATTTTAGGGGATGCAGGGATCTACATCAGACAGAGATTGTCGATAGACTTCGACCCCTAAAAACCTGGATTCATAAAGGGCCATCATTCTCACTATGTGGAGCATAATACGGCAACTTTGCCTCCCTTGCTCAATCCAAGGCATCATTTGACACCTCCCTCAATTGATTTCATTGAAAATGATGACCCTTAATTATATGATTCAGGCATAGTTTTAGGGGTCTGATTCATAGTTTAGCCACCTATAGTAGAAAAGAGATGTCTATGCATGCAATAAATCTATACAACTGAAATTTGAAATAGAAATGCTCACAGAGAGTATGGAAGACATGCCATGCTACTTTATGCCATGATGCCATGCTACACTATATCATGCATTGATAAGACTATACTATAATCAAGATGGGGCAAGCTTTCAGCTCCCTCATATGGGCATTTTTCAACTGAGAAGCAGCACACTTTCGGCCCTGCACACATAAAGAGTCATTTTCTACCAACCACATTAAGGGGCAAAAATACAGAGAAACGGGCTAATACTAGAAATACATGCCATCAGGCAGATTATGTCAAGCATCGGAACACGTTGACAACAATCACAAAAAAGTTCTTAATCTTTGATTATGAAATCTCGGCACAAGCCTTTTTAAAAATACCTGACAGAGACCTCTGCAATTTTTAGGCATTCATGTCGGCCACGGGGAGATTTAATTTCAGGGAATTTTCATGCCAATAAATTTCTATACACAATTACTGTTAAATATCAGTACTTGATAACAGAAAATGTAAATAAATAAGAAAAACATGATAATTAAAAAAGAATATCTTTAATATTTGATATTAAAAAAGAAAAAAAATTGTCAATGCTTGCATTTTTATTATTCTAACGAAAGTGTATATCGCATATTTACTATTTCAAAATATACTTCAAACCACAGTGCATTTTTTTTTGTACCAAACCAAGAAAAATAATATAAAGTGCCAAGTCTATCACAGTGGAATCTTGAAAACACATTCATGACAAAACATCTAAAATTTGGTGTTGTCATGCAAAAATATGGGTGACTTTTTATCAAAAAACGAAAAATATAAAAAAAACTAAAAAAATAAATACTGGTGCATACCATAAAACCGAGACAGCTAACTCAATGGTTTTAAAAAACACACTGCACACGCATTCGTATCAGTAAAAAAGTCAAGCGAAAAAAACAATAGTAAAGGTCTGAATGTCTAGTTCCAAAAAGTAGCCATTTTGTCACACACTAATAGAGACCGTAGCTTACCATCCAGATTGCACTTCGTATAAACTAATAAAATCAATAACCATCAATATAAAATTACATCATTGAATAGGTATACATAAACACATGTACATACGCATATACAGATTTAACTACATTTACTAAAGCCTAGGTCCCACTGAGCATAATTGCCTCGGTGATGAACTCCCGATTTTACAAATGAGCATCGGAATTAAGACATCAGGAAAAGGCTCATCTTGTTCTACTTGAAGCTTCGGGAGGTCATTATAGAGCATTCATTTTGTAAAATCTCCGTTCCTTATGCCTTCTGAAGCTCATTTATTTAAATTGGGAGTATATCAGTAAGGCAAAAACTGCCCAAAGGGACCTAGGCTTCACTATTTCCTGGAATTGCAAAAGGTCAACAACAGTAAAAGTTTACTTTTTAACTCTTGATTCTGAATATGTTGAAAATGTCAGTAAATTGAACACCCAATTTGGAATGATCAAACTTTTGTAATATGTGTGAAAATATTGAAGACGAAGCCCACTTTAGTGAGTTCTTGTGAACAATATCTGTCACTGACATTTTGCAATTCCCATTTTCTAGCATCTATGAATTTTATTCCCATGAAGTCACCAAATACAACTATACTTTTCAACCCTTATTTGCCTTAAATCTTCTTCATTTGCTGTTATGTATAGATTCCCAGTATATACGCCAGAATTTTTAATTTTGCAAAAATGTAAAAACTTAGGTAACAAATGCTTATTATGTTACAACAAGAAATATCCATACTAATTCATAACATTGCGGTTGAAATAATGAATAATCTAATTGTTAGAATACTTTTCCGTCAAACCCTAATTATTAGGTTCATTCTCCTGTGTTTGAACTAATACATACTAAATGCAATGTGAAATGTGTATTTTTGAGCTTTAACACGCTATTACTGCCACATTTTTGTTGTACACCCCACCCCATATTTACTTGTAAATGAATTATAGAAAGACAATTGCTGCGCCATGACCTTGACAAAATGACCTACTTCAAAAGCAAACATGTTTATTTTCAGGTCATGAAATTAAGACCCCAAGTTTTTGAGGAGTTTAAGCTCAAATTTTCTGTATTTATCAGTCTGACCTAGTTTGGTCTAATGATGGACTGACTGACATATGCAACCATACTTAACCCCTTTATTGCTTTAAAAAATGGACAGCAGTAATATTTGTGTTATAAACTTGCAATTTGTGACTATAAACCTCTTCACCGGCAGTAGTTCTCTTGCAGCTAATATTATGCAATATTACATAGCATAAAAATAATTTAGCAAAACTGAGCGAAATCTAGCTTAAAATCTAAGGTGTTCTAACCCACGACCATATTTAGATACCCCATCTCCCGGAGATTGATTGATTCTAATATATAGACTATAGTCCAGATATAACAATTCGAAAGAGACTATGCTGTTGTACATGCTATATATTTCTTTCTTGATAAAAATATAACATAGATTTTGTGATCTTTTGCAGATGATATGGCTAAAATTACCGAAAATTTGAAAACTTTTTTATTTTTGGAAATAATTTATCGGACTTATTCTCAGTGTCAGACTCAAAGAAAAGGGCTCAAATATATGAAGTTTACAATCAAACTAGGTGTAGGGGTTACAAATAAACTGTTTTATACTGTTAATTTGATTTCTTTTTGAAATTAACAAATTTCAATCATATCTGCAAAATATCACCGCCTAACCACTTTATGTATCATTACCCGTGTCTCAATGCATATTTCAATTTTTTACTGCAAATAATATTCAAATTATCTTGATATAAGGGAAATATACAATGTGATGAATTATTAAATAGGGGTCAGTGAAAACCAGTGCTCCTCGCGTGTTTTCTGGCATTTTTGCTCCCATTCTTCAGATTTTCATTTCATTTTACAAAATTTTGAGATTTAATTTTGAGATTTTTGGACTTTTTATACCCCAACCAAATATATTTTGGCACGTAAATTTGAGTCCCTTTATGGTCATTAGGGTAAGTTTGCAGCAACACACAAACACACGCACACACATGAACGGATGCCCAAACTGCACAGTGCCGTCAAAACCCAGGCTCACACTAGACGCATGAAAAACTACAAGAACTTCTGGTGTTAAAATTTTCAAATAAAAATTCTACAATATTAGTCGATCAGCTTGACATGACCCCAACAAATGCCACCCAGTAGCCTCACTACCATACATGAATACATTGCAATGTGTGATTATATATACAAGGTACGTCTCATTTCATCACTTACCCCTTTCTACCAGCCGGCGCCGGCAAACTACTACAATAATATGGGTTTTAAAATAAGTAAATATCTAACATTAAAATAGATATAACTTAACGAGAGCCAATTGCAATAATTGTCTCCTTTAGTACCGTACAACTTAAAATTTCAGAATATACAGTCATGTATAAGACATGTGCAACAGTACATTTTTAAAAGCGTTGAAAAATTCTAAACATTTATTTCTTTCAAATCTACATCTCAGAAAATGAGATTGCTTAGTTCACCTATATAGAACAAAATATTATTTGACATCAAATTTAATACATGACAGTTGAGGGAGAGGGAGCAGGGAGCAAGGAGTCAGAAATCTTACGGCTGGCAATAACATTCTTATTGTCTAACTGAACATTTAAGTGGTAGCCTCACTATTTATAACGCATCATATAAAATAAAACAGGAGACAAACTCAAAACTGAAACTCAGACCTACACCTAAAATTTACAATTATGTTTATCCACATGTTAAATTCCATTTATCAAAATGTGTGAAAATAACTGTTTTTACCCCCACATAACTCCAGCCAAATTTCATTAAGATTAATATTGTTTAAATAACATTGGAGAAAGGAAACATTTTATCACTTTAAAGTCTTAGTCGGAATTTCAGTTTTCAATTGTCTGTGAAAAAAGGTCACTGGTAAAATACTGATATTGTACAGGTTACCAGGGTACGTACTATAGTGTAATTAATTCACAATACAGTTAATAGTATGATAAATAAACCACAACATTCATAATTAAAGAAAACATCAATAAATGACACACAACAAACTAACAAAATATCAAAGATTCTATTAAGGTACATAGCAACCTCTCCATAACAATGACAATTGTTCTTCAACATTTTTCAAAACCAAATGCATGATTCACTGGCTCATAATGAGAAGATCGTAAGTAAAATATTGAAATTTTAAGAAAACAAGAAAAAACTGTGTGAAAACTACTCCTTACTTATGGAAAAAACAACTCTTTGGACTTCGACAAGTTTTGATTTTCTTGAAAATATTCTCATAAGAAGCGCCTTGTAATGCAGATTAAAATATGTTTGAGTTTTATAAGGTCGTAAATAGTACTTATGACCTCATTCTAAGCCAGACTATAGTCTAAACATATTACCCTGTTCTCTATCAGTTACCTGTCGCTTTGGAGAGATTGCATTGTATAGTAATGAGTCTATCATATTATGAATCACTTACTTTTTGCCCAGGACAGTGTTTATAAAGACAGTTGCAGCTTGCATGATTTTATCACTTCTGACCGCTCGAACTACACAAAGTCGTTGCATTGGTTTATAGATGTCGTCCATCTTGTCTGGTAGGGGCGTGGTCTCGGGTGAATCCGTCTCACACAAGTTACGCCACTGAGTCTCACGTCCATCTTTTGGCATTCTGTCAAACATTTCCTGTATACACAAAATATGAGAATTATATATAGAATCTGACCTCTATGCCGTGACCTTAAACAATTTGATATATAAAGTATACTGCTAAATGTGAAGTCAAGGCTCAATACTCTGCCGTGATCTATAGCATCAAATATCAATTATCAACATTTTATTTCAGTACCATGAGAAACAAGGGCTTCAGACGAGATTTTGAACAAGAGACTTTCAATCAGTAGTCAGGAGTGTTCGCACCCAACCACCGTTTCCTAGCCAAGGAGCTATCTAGCGCTTTTTGATAGTGCTTTGCTATGTCTATGCAAGGACACACTACCAGTGCTCGCCTATAGTATACCCTATATCCTTTACCAGCACTTTGCTAGGTGAGTGCTTCCAAGTGCTTTCTTATGCAACAGACCACTTTGATGCGCAGCAATCTGCTAGCCATGACAGCTGGCCGGTAGCATATAATTTTTCGTCTCACCCGCTATCAAATATAGCGGTTTTTAAACCAAGCACTCGATAGCACCTTCCTTAGTAAACAGGCTCCAGAATACAATGGAAACAGCACATCAAGGGGCGTGAAGAGGAATGGTAAGGTAAGGTGACATACCTGAAACCATTCAAAGTGTGTAGCTAGGACTTGTAGATTATGGAACTGATCATCTGTCATCCAATCAAACGGTTTCTTGGTCTGTGCGATCTTGTTCTCCTGTGATTGTTGTATATGTCCGAGAGATAACATCACGACAGAACTGTAGTCTGGTGAGATCAGGAACTCACGTTCACCCGGTCCGATACGGTCCAGCGAATCTTCCACCTCGATAGAGAGTAGCAAGGCAAACACAAATCTGTCACGTTCAAATAATCCTCGAGCTGTGTAGTAATATGCATTACTCGTCACTTTCTCTAACACAGCCTTAATGGCAGATCTGTAAAACAATTACACATATTAGTATTCGGTTCCCAGTAAGACTCAAATACATTGATGTAGCATTGTTGCTTCTGACTTTGCAGGGCTGAAAAATGAGGCGGAATCCAGAAAAAGTGTTACTTTAAGTGAGATTTTAAACTAGAACTGCCACAGAGTCACTAAGAATACCCCCACATACCGCTTTGTCACAGACTTAGGGCAAACCATGTCTATATGAAATTAATGTCACACGGTGGGCAACAATTTTACACAGACTCAAATTTCAAAAATGATAATCAAATTTATTTGTATATATAAGCCCATTGTGTGTGTGTAGGGGGGGGGGGGGGGGGGGGGGGGGCTCTAGATAATTGTAAACGAGTATTTCAAATGTACCGAAAACAATATGGGCGCCGAAACTGCGCGATACAGGGTAAATTTCGATCGATAGCGCCTCAACAACTGTCGGATATTGGTCAGAGAGAAACGATTGCAACCATCAGACCATTGTCTAAATGTCCAAAAGGACCGTTTGGTCCGACGATGATTGTCTGTCTATGGTAATATCAAGGTACTATTCTGGTGTGATAATACATGTATACAGGAATACAAAGTTTTCCAATCTTAAATTTTCCCAATTATCAATTTAATACAGGGTAAATTTCGATCGATAGCGCCTCAACAACTGTCGGATATTGGTCAGAGAGAAACGATTGCAACCATCAGACCATTGTCTAAATGTCCAAAAGGACCATTTGGTCCGACGATGATTCGCGATGTCTGTCAAGTTACATCAAATCCCATCATGCATAAAGAAGAATGATCCATACAAACTTCAATGTGACTTTTGATTTTCAACTGTGAACTTGACCTTTGAGAAAGGAAACTGGGGTTGCTTATGAAGTACTGAGCATTTGTGCCTAATTATTTTCAAATCCCACAATAAATGACATGGTTACACTCCAGGCTAGCTAAACAAGCTAAATTATGGCCATTTCTGACCTTACAACTCCAAGTGTGACCTTGACCTTTGACATATTGATGTGATTTTTGCGCATGACACACCGCCTCATGATGGTGAACAATTGTGCCATGTTATATTAAAATCCCACAATAGATGACAAAGTTATTGTCCGAACAAGCTAAATTATGGCCATTTCTGACCTTACAACTCCAAATGTGACCTTGATCTTTGAGATATTGATGTGATTGTTGCGCATGACACACCGCCTCATGATGGTGAACAATTGTGCCAAGTTATATTAAAATCCCACAATAGATGACAAAGTTATTGTCCGGACAAGCTAAATTATGGCCATTTTTGACCTTTCAACTCCAAGTGTGACCTTGACCTTTGACATATCGATGTGATTGTTGCACATGACACACCGCCTCATGGTGGTGAACAATTGTGGCAAGTTATTTTAAAATCCCACAATAGATGACAAAGTTATTGTCCGGACAAGCTAAATTATGGCCATTTCTGACCTTACAACTCCAAGTGTGACCTTGACCTTTGACATATTGATGTGAATGTTGCGCATGACACACCGCCTCATGATGGTGAACAATTGTGCCAAGTTATATTAAAATCCCACAATAGATGACAGAGTTATTGTCTGGACAAGCTAAATTATGGCCATTTTTGACCTTTCAACTCCAAGTGTGACCTTGACCTTTAAGATATCGATGTGATTGTTGCGCATGACACACTGCCTCATAATGGTGAACAATTGTGGCAGGTTATTTTAAAATACCACAATAGATGACAAAGTTATTGTCCGGACAAGCTAAATTATGGCCATTTTTGACCTTTCAACTCCAAGTGTGACCTTGACCTTTAAGATATCGAAGTGATTGTTGCGCATGACACACCGTCTCATAATGGTGAACAATTGTGGCAAGTTATATTAAAATCCCACAATAGATGACAAAGTAATTGTCCGGACAAGCTAAATTATGGCCATTTTTGACCTTTCAACTCCAAGTGTGACCTTGACCTTTGAGATATTGATGTGATTGTTGCGCATGACACACCGTCTCATGATGGTGAACAATTGTGGCAAGTTATTTTAAAATCCTTCAATGTATGGGTAAGTAACAGCCTGGACAAACTTTTAAGACCGACCGACAGACCGACCGACGGACAAAGTGACTCCTATATAGCCCCCTCTACCTATGGTAGTGGGGGTATAGTAAACTGCCTACTTTTGAAAATGAACTGCTACTTGAAAACAGATGTGCATCTCTTCATTGTAGTGAGGCTTACAGACTTATTTCTCTGATTTTTGAATTCGGAGTCAATGGTTCCAGGACATGTCTTCATATATCACAGTTAATATCCCAAGCACAACATTCAAATTGAGGAAAACGTCAATTTGAGTAGTTTTAAGTGGTTTGTTTAGAATGTTACCTTTCTGAATGGCTGATTGCAGCATCATATAAGTCCAGGAATCTGTTATAGGAAACCTGATATAATGGACTGACTTCTCTCATGTATTGTGTCACATCAAAACATACGGCGGCTCTCTGAGCAATGGAACGGAAACCATCACGTGCCTTTAGTATCGAACTTTCACTCATTTCTACACGAGTTTGTCTGGAAAATATTTACATAAAGATATTAATACTTATACACATCTGCACAGAAATAAGCTGAAACTTATCAAACCACACAAATCATAACAATATGATTGAGAGCTGGAAGAACAAGATGCATTAAATTAATGTTTCCCCATACAGGAAGAGTTTTTGACACAAAATGTATGCCTACACCAATGGGGCATAACTCTAGCAAAACAAATCTAATCTTAAATTTCTAAATTTGTGCATACTAGGTTTGTAAGGTGTTTACGAGGTAAACAAGTACGCCAAATTTGAAAGCAATGCTTTGATGGAATACAAAAATATTTGACTTTCAACAACTTGAAACTTTTGGATTAACATTTTCCGACGAAAGGTCAATCAGTATCAATAGATGCTGGGAATAAAACCTCCAGAACTTACGTTTCTACTGTCTCGTCATACTGTTTCTTCAGTTCTGCGAGTTTCTTGGTGGCTTGTAGATCATTCATCAGCCTTACATCACTAGACAAGTTTGTTCTCATCTGTTTCTCTAGTTTATCCAAGAATTCCATATTCTCCAATCTCTCCTATAAATATAGGTATAATGTAACGAACATGGTTGACATGTATTGATCTGGGGGGGGGGGGGGCTTATTCAAATGAAATTTATACATTTAGTTTTTCAAAAGTTGTATTGGTAGTTACTGGCTCATCTGTTATAGTCTGGATCTAAGAATACTTTTACAATTTCAAAGAATTAAGAAAATGCAGCCTCTTT
The DNA here is from genome assembly GCA_963678985.1 of Spisula subtruncata. Taxonomy (NCBI): domain Eukaryota; kingdom Metazoa; phylum Mollusca; class Bivalvia; order Venerida; family Mactridae; genus Spisula; species Spisula subtruncata. The sequence continues at coordinate 50,709,864 of OY787664.1, read as the reverse complement.
TGCATGTAAAAGATTTATATATTGTCTTAACCATGCATGACTTTTTATTTACATCAGACAACCCATATTGTCAGATTAGGCCATATTGGTAACCTTAAGTGTAACCTACATAAGATTTTCTATACTTGATCTAACGACCTAGTTTTTGACAAACTGACAGGTGAGCTAAAAGATCATGAGTCCCTTTCTATACAGATGAAGTCATTTCATTAAATACACCTACTTGTCTTAGAGCAGACTGTTCATCTTCTAGACGAGCCTTCTCATGAGCCATGAACCTATTGAGGAATTCTTCTTCCACATCTTTCCTGTACAGCTGGAAGTACATGACGGAAGCGTACGCTGCTAGTTGCTGGGGCACCATGTGGGGTTCTACCGTCGTGTGGAGATACAGACGGAATCTCGGGTCACATTCAACCTCATGATCTTCAACCTGGAACATTCATCATAAAATTCATCATAAAACATTTATCATAACATTCATCATAAAACATTTATGCATTGCAATTCATCAGTTTGATCAATATTCTGTGGCAAAAGAAAATGAATTTGCAAGTTTTATTTATCTTTTCTAATGTTTTACCTAAAATAATCATATCACACAGAAGGGCAAGAACAGGCTTTTGGAAAATATAATTCCAAAGATTCACAAGTTTCGTTGATCTATTCTAATGCTTTATCTTAAACAAGCATACCACCCCAAAGGCCAAGTGCAGGCTTTGGAAAAATAGTCTACAGGCTAAAGGCTCTTAGCAAATTTCAGTGAAGAAGGGAGTCTAATGGTGGCTCATGGACCCTAATACACAATTCTTGAATATAAATGCCATTTTTTGTTCATTTATGGTGTTAAAAACACTTCAATAAAATCATGGGACAAGCAACCTGCATACTAATGGTAAGTATGTGTACCTTCATAGCTAAGTGGTTAGTGTGCTTACCGTCTAATCTGGCAAACTGGGTTCAAATCCAGATGGAGGCACTAGCATGCCTGCCATATTTCAGCAGAAAGCTGACTGGCAAACATAGGCTATGCTGAGCATTGGCATAACAGCTGTTATTCTTATAATATTAAGGGTAGTAGCATCATTATTTAGACAAAATCACAACAATTTATATTTCACCAGTTGTCAATTTTAACAGCAAATTATAACCATATGGTTTAATGGATTGGCTTGAAAACCTTCGTCAAGCACCTTTCGTTAAACAATAATGTGGAACAATCTCTTCTCGAGCATAACGTCAATTGTATACACCCAAACAAGCACTAGTCATACTTACAATAACCTTGAATCTGACTTTGCCGTTGATGAAGTCGGAGCATTTCTGTATGGCGTATCTGAATCGTGAATCTTTAGATAACTTCTCTATATCACAATCTGTGACCAATAGTGGACTTCCATCAGCCAGACAGTTCTCAAGCTGTGATCGGATTTCCTGGTAAATACATAAAGAATAACAGTTAGGTTTTGTTGTGGTGTTTCTGATACCGTGCTCGGCTGGTTGGGTTAATTGTGTGCTGTATTCCCTGTCTGATTTCCTTATACCCTTTTTCAAGAATGATAGAAATGTTGTTTAATTTGATAGACATGTGATTCAAATTGATAGAAATTATAATCACACATAGAAACAATTCACCTCATACGTATGTAGCACAGTGTTCAATGTTTATAACTTATGATGGCTGTAAGAAACTGAGATTTAAACATTTTTACATAAAAACAACACATTTTCAATTTCATATCACAACCTTAGTTTTTCCCTTTTGCGCAGTAAGATGCCCTATTGAGATGCAACCTTGTTGCAACAAAAGGATGAGATGTGGACTTAGCATACTTACTGAGTATCTGACTTCAACCAGTCCCTTATCTTTCATCTTATAGCGTAACCAATCAATGATACGACTTGTGGGGTCACAGATTAGGGGCCATGCTGTAAGGCTCTCTTCTTGCATCAAGAAACAAGCATTCTCCAGCATCAGCGTAGTTGTTGGTAGTCGCAGAATCTCAAGGTGCATTATGTCCAACTGTAAATATAAATACATACTTATAATATAATTTTCTAAACTTGTTTAATATAAGTTTATATCAATTGACAACTCGTGATCATAGATCCTCTATATAGATCAATTGCATCAGGCAATATTATGACATACCAAACTGCATCTTTCAAGCCAATGTCACATTGGCTTGATACACCGAATACAAGGCCTACTGTAAAATTAAATCATTTTTCTTACAACTTAAACTAATCCTTCATTAAACACCTCAGTCTTGATGGTATCCATTGGGTTGCCATAAATTAGGGTATGATGGCAACAATCCAGCTCTTCCTTTATTCCTGGTGCCTTAATCACCAAAGACTGAAACTCAGAATTAAAATTGACAACATTTATAATCACTGCCATTTCTTTGTGATTAAATTTAACCATGTGAAATTTTATCTGATAATATTTGTTGTTAACCACTGAACATGTATACCAATTTATATCTTAAGCTGTACACTTATAACAACATGAGAGTGAATAGAACAGTTGGCAATATTAAGTTTGAGTTTTAGCCTTACAATTTTTTTTTAACAAGGCCCTTTGTATGACACAGCCAATGAAGATAAATGAAAAACAATCCGTGAAAAAAACATTGTAAATATATCATACAGTACTAATAATAACATTATTTTATACTTGAGCTATAATTTAATGGCACAAACTTTTCTTATACTTACAGGTGTATACAAGAACTCTACGAGTTCCATATTCCTGAACAAACATTTCTTTGGTAGAGGCATACCATGATGTTCACAGACTTGCATGTAGAACTCTCCCATACGTTTCCTGCAAATACAACCATCAAATATACCATGAGAAGATATAAATACTTGTATGAGGAGACCTCAACTTGAAGGGCTTTAACACAGAAGCATTGGTACGATAAAGGGCCATTACTCTGGTAATTCAACAAGTTTTTAAGGAGAGCAAGCACTTTTTGTCATCTATCCAGACAGACATAAATACAAGATACTGTCAAACATGTAATAGTGATGTCTCACATAAAGGGTCATAACTTTGGCAATTCAACAAGTGTTTAAGGAGAACAAGCACTTTTAGAGAGACATAGATATAAGGTACTGTCAAACATGTAAATTTAACAACAACCTAGCTCAATCTGACATGTTTTAAAAAATATTGTCCCACCAGTCAACAGTTATCTTGACAACAGGTGTACCAGCAGTTACCTTGAACTATGCTGAATGCGAGAGAAAGGGGAGATATACAAGTAATCCATTTTTATTGACTTTTGTATTTCAGGATCTTGGATCAACCTCAGACCAGTTGAATCAGATGCTCAACCATGAGGCTATTGAAGCAGCTCAGACTAACTTTGTATAAGACAGATTTATTGGAGCCTATATAACCTGAAAAATAGCAACATTACTCACCTAGTGTCCATGTTATGTGGCCCACCGTAGGTCAGGAAAGCCGAGGCAGAGATACAGTTAGCCAGCAACAGTTCGTTAGAATCATTATCTTTGACGTGTAGCTTCCAATCTGCTTCCTGGGATCTCAAACTGTCAATAAGAAAAAAATACATCAATAATTCCCCTTTTGGCATTTTATTCAATGGGTTCCTTCAGATCGGATCTTTACACAACAGTGAACATCAACAAATTGTCCTTTAATCCTATATTGATTCTCAATCTGAGCACTGTGACCATTAACCCATGCAGTTCCCATATAATAGAATTATACCACCTTTTAAATAAGATTAAATCTTTCAAATGACTAATTGAAAGTAACTTTGAGAGTTACTTTTGTGACTTTGATATAATAATTGCTTAAGAATTTGTTCAGGACAGCCAATAAAATAGGCAATATTGTTTTTTTCCATTTCGTAAATTCTATAATTGTGGTTTGAATTATTGACCAAATTGGATTAGACAAAGTGGGAAGTCCCTGCCACAGTTTCCATGACTATGTAATGAAGTAAGTACCTGTCAACCATTTCAGTAGCAGCTTTAAGACGTTCATTCATAGAAATCAGTTCCATTTCTAACGAATGTTTCTCGACGACAGCTTGATCGAACTCGGCCTGTAGCTTGTTGACCTCTTCTTGGATACGTGGAAGGTCCTCTTCCTCATACTCTTCTTCTGGTAGCTGCTCTTCTTCCTTCTCAGCTTCCTGTGGCTATAAATAGTATGCAAATGAGCGTCAAGGTCAAACACCACTAAAATTGCAAATGACCCAACAGAGGGCAAAGGGTCAAATACCACTAAAATTGTTAAATGAAAGGGTCAAACACCACTAAAAAAAGAGATAATATATCGCTAAGAGATAATATTTTGCTAAGTTGTCAATGTCAAACACCACTAAATTAAGAAACATAAAGGTCAAATACCACTAAATTGTAAGACTTTCAACAAGAAAAGATGCCACTTCAACTACATGCTTGTGCTGTAATCTAGTGTTTTCACTACTAATGATGATTTTAAACAATATTCCCTTTTTTTTCCTTACAGTAAAGACAATTATCAATTAGCTGAAAGATAATAATTCATCAGAAATAATGAAAGCAGAAATAAATATTGCAGACTAAACATATGGAGAATATATATTTGAAAGAAATTGAGAGTTTTAAGAAAGAATATATTTTATATACAATAAAGTGTAGATAGGAGACAATTATAGCAAGATTTTGCCCTTTTGGTGCAACAAGGTTGTGTCTCACTACCAGTATATCCAATATATCACATGACTTTCCTTTTATTCAGGTTAGTATAGCAATTATGGTTATTATTATACTACACATGTGTAGTATAACATTATAACATCTAAATGATGTCATCATAGAGTATGTTTTTTCAATCGAAAAATATTTATTTTAGCGTTATTAGTCATATGGTGTAAAGAATCTAACACAAGTTGTCAATTGGTATATTTATATTAAACTAGTTCATAAATATTCTAGAAATCGTTTAATATAAATTAAACTTGTGATAGATCATCTATATAGTGACATACAACCTTGTTGCGCCAAAAGACGAATATATTAAAATAAACAAAACATTATATAACAATTATTATAGAGATGAAGAAGGGCCACTGTAATCAACAGATATAAACAACAAGAAATTTGTGCCCTCAGGCAAATGTTGAGCCCCGGCGCACATTGAAAAAATGCACAAACTTAAAAGTGCCAGGTTACATCTAATCCAACCATGTATAAAGAAGAAATGATTCGTACAAACTTCAATTTGACCTTTGACCTCAAACTGTGACCTTGACCTTTGAGAAAGGAACAAGTGGTTGCACATGACACTCCGATAAATAGAGGTTAACATTCATGCCAATGTTAAGCAAAAGTGTCAATGCATGAGTGATACAGCCCGGATGGTAATGGTAATTTTTTAAGCTTGACCTCTAAGTGTGACCTTGACCTTTGAGCTTGAGACCGGGATCTTGCGCACTGCACACTGCCTCATGGTGTTTAACAATTATGTCAAGTTATTTAAAAAAAGTGTCAATGCATAAGGGAGATACAGCCCAGACAAGGATCTGGACGGACACACTAACTTACTAACTCACTAACTAACTCACTCACTCCTCACTAACTCACTCACTCACTTACTCACTCACTAACTAACTAACTCACTCACTAACAAACGTACAGACACGCAACCGCCATTGTAACATCTATGTCAAGCTCACTGCTGGGCTCGACAACAATAACTAAAATATACAAACAGTTAAAATTGATTCATAAAATTCATAAAGCTAAATACATGCATGACTCAACAAAAAATGATCGTCTGTCTTGTATAAGAAATATTAAGCGAGCTGAAATTTACATTTAGTTTCAGTGGTTTAAAAACAAAAGAATGACATAAAATGCTATGAATTTCATTAGAATCCCAGGTGCTTGAACACAAACATTTTATTTTCAAATTTTACCAAATAAATTTCCAAGGAGGGATCTGTGGTTTTTTTTAAAAAGTTTTTTTACAGGATTGTTGTTGTTGTTCTATTTCGCTATTGCGCTATTACGCTATTGAAGCACCTTGGAGACTGAAAAACAGGAAACACTGAAACTTGGAATTGTTAAAATAATTTTGAAGACAATAACTGTGTAAAGCTTTATGGAAACAAGAAAGAAATTGAAACATAAACATTGCAACAACAGATTTACGTCAACTTTATTCTTATTGGTAAACAGCATGGAATAGCCCGCTGTTCTAAGCTTGAGACGTCTCACTAATGACTTAGCGGCCTGCAATACATATATATCAACCTGGCTTTAACTTGGTGTGATACACCTGTGAACCTAGCTTTACCCTAACTTTACTTTAACATATCTAAACTACTCCATACTCATTGTAGCAATATCATGTGACATTTGGCTACAGTGCCAAGACCAAATTCAGTGCCAAGATGAAATTCAGTGAAATTCAGTGCCAAGACGAAATTCAGTGAAATTCAGTGCCAAGACGAAATTCAGTTCCAATCACTTTTAATTTTTCAATGAAAATTCAGTTCCAAATCACTTTAAATTTGTCAATGTGACATTTGGCTACAGTGTCAAGATGAAATTCAGTTTCAACTTTAAATTTGTCAATTTTGTTATTGATAGATGTATGAAAATAGAATATCTAGGGGAAAAATGGCAGTAAACAGAATGTATTATGAGAATGTATAAATGGATCTAAGGACGAGACCGATATATGTATCATACTAGCATGTATGAATGTGGTGATAAAGTATTTTCCTATCCACAAGGCACAGGTGTGTTAATTAATTGGTCCCTAATGACCAAATTAATTTATGGAACCAAAAATATTTTTAATTTTTTATCTAAGAAAGTCAATTCCTGACCATTTGAGTAGATTTTGGTCAAATTTAGATATGACCCAATGGTGCACCAACGTCATGTAAGAATATTAAGTGAAATTTATTCAGGATAAAACATTTTACCATTATGGATAAAACACACATGAGAATGTAAGATTTTTCAAATTGGACATCATGACATAAGAATTTGAATAAATATTGGATGCAATAGATTTATCACCACACTTGATGTAAGGAAATTAAGTTTCCCTCAGTAAAACTAAGTTATAGTCGTCCTTGTTACCTTCCAAGAATATTTTGCTTTTTCCTAGAGATAAAAATATCATACCATGTGCATTTGATGTTAGGGATTAGAGGTTGTGACGTAACATTGTGAAAATCCAGTGAGTTGTATAGGCCAACAATAAAAGGTCACAATAAATGTACAATAAACCAGGCCGCTGATCTCCGGAAGCAACTCAATCGAAGCATGATCTCATCTCAAATATTGCCCACACATTTAATTGCCCATGCATGTTAATTTCTATGTAAGGCTGGATTCAAAATTAGCATCACAAAACAGAAATCTTGCAATTATGAGTTTATTACAGGAAAATTGCAAGAGCTAGAATTTCAGATTCATTTCTAATCCAGACTTTGATTTTATCAAAATCTCAATTTGAGTTGAGGGTTATATTTAAGGTGCTTCAGGAGATCAGGGCCCGGATCACATCAAACATGTTACGAACACCACTATTACTAACACATCGAGGGGTGCCTGCAATACTGTAGTAAGTCCTTCGTTATCTATATGCAGTTACTACAGTCTTGCATGCACCCATCAACATAGGAAACTGAGTATTGACAATACACTCATCATGAATGCTCAGTAGCCTTTTTCTTAGGCAACTGGCACCCCCCCTCCCAAGATAGAAAAGTGCAGTCATATAAACACAAACAATAAATTGATAAATAATTTCAAGCAGGGTAGAGAAGATGCAAATCATATTAATCACTACACACACAAACAAATATTATATACAACATTTTGTAAAATAAGTGACATGCCAAATTAAGCTGTGAGTACAAAACATGTGTCTTAAATTACCTCTGCATCTTTTTGTTCAGCCTACATTCACCAAACATTGATAAAATATTATAATAATAACCTTAAATTAAAACATGTGTATGTTATTTGTCCTCTTTTCTCAATTTTCCGAAGCAAAGCATAAAAGGATTGTATTTAAATCTGTTTATACAGTTATATCATCTTAACTGAGTATAATAAGCAAAATGATGTGCCATACTACAGATAATGATAAACAAGGATGGGCATACCACGTCACTTTTTGGCTAAGACTACAAGTAAAAATATGTAAACAAAAAATTAAAAACAACCATAATTATCTTATTCTATGACAGATTTTCATGAGGTATGTTCCACTCTCAAGCCGAGAATAAGCATTACCCACATAACTTAATAGTTTTGTGAAACATGTCATATAGCAAAAACTGTGACATTCTGTTGAAACATATTTTTACTTGTAGACTTAGCCGAAAAGTCATGTGGTCTGTACACCCTGTAAACGTAAGTCAAACTCTATAATATCTTTTTAAACAAAATAAAGCACACAATAATGGCATTAAAATCTGTTTTTATATGACATTGAATCTGAGTATATAATAAACATATGAACCACACTAATGCTATACACTGCCCACCAAAAATAAGTACACAGAAATTATTTCTCCCATTTACTCGCTCTGTAACAACACTATTTGCAGAGGAGTGAAGCAACACTATCTTGAAGACAAGGAATATTTCAGTATATTAGGTGTAGAAACCATACATTGACTGGTACCCTAGGTACAAAATATAAAGTTTCTTTGTCCAACTTGAAAGGTAACATAGTCACTGAAAGATATCAAATTCAGCCTATTTCCGCAAATTATCACATGGCGATTTTAATTTCAACATTTTCATCTTTAACTTTTATCCTTTTTTTGACACATCTAGTAGCTGTAGTTTCAGCATCAAGTATAAAAATAAATGTCTAATAAGCAGGAATTGAATAATTAAATTTAATTTCAAGTTTAATTTTTACAAATATAATATTCATTTTATTTCCAAAGAAAAAGGATTGGGCAACAGGCACAGCCTATAATTAGCCCTCTCCTGTTTAATTTTTGCAGCTGTATATTTATTTTTGGTGGGCAATATAGATCGCTCAAACGTCTACCATTCTTACCTCCTTTTCCTTCTCTTTCTGAAGACGATCGTTTTCCTCGATCTCTCGTTGTAACTCATTCATACGTTCCAATGCTGCTTTCAGTGGTCCACATCTTCTTGTGTACTCAACAATAGCGATAGTGTACTGTACTAGCGTGGCTGAATCTTCACTCGAGTATCGGGCACCAGCGATCGTGATACCTCTCGTATTATCAGGTGATGGCGTACGCTTCTTAGCAACAATATTTACATCTGGACAAAAAAGATTTTTTCAATATACTTATTTACTGTAACATCATTTAATTTCGTTGGGACGAAATTTCGTGGTTTTGGTAAAAAAGACAATTTCGTTGGCACTTGAATTCGTGGATTTCGCATTTCAGGTAACAAAACAAGGGTCAAAATCCATGTTCGTTGGGATTAAAGTTCATGGTTGAATTGAACCACGAAATCCACGAAATTTAATCCCCCACGAAAATTAATGATTTCACAGTATATGATCAGAGAAAACATTTTACAAAGTCAAAAAGATTTAATACTAAGTATGGCAATGGTATTGCTGACTTTCCATATGACATACTAGACAACCATGTGCAATGGTAACATTTTATTTTATATTATATGAGGAAATCGGACAGGGAAGGCAGCACTCAACTTAACAAGCTGAGTATCCCTTAATGTCAATGCAAACAGGGTTCCAGATATTTGGTAAGCTGACAACTTCTTGACCAACCAGACTGTGTCCTTGATATGAATATTCAGCTACAAATATGAATACCTTAAACATCTGGCAACAGGAGACAGTAGTATTCTCTTATTATTATTCCGCTAGCTGTGATTACCTCCCTTAGTTCCATCAATATCTAGAAGAGTGACCTACCTTGAGCATTCTCTAACAGTGAACCTTCACCAGTCACACCAAGTTCACCATCTTTGCCTTGAGACAAACAACTTTCAACAGCTGAAAAACCATACATGCAAAACTGTTAGGAACATAATTAATGACAACGATGCAAATTCAAAGAAGAGACATTTGTAAAACATGTATGTGTTCCCCAAGGCAGCTAATAGTAGGAAATGGTAAAGGTCACCGTGACTTTGACATAATATGACCATTACCTTTGACCTGCTGACACCAAAATCAATAGGGGTCATCTACTGTTGTTGACTAACCTTCATGTAAAGTTTGAAGATCCTAGGGCAAACCGTTCTTGAGTTATTGAACCATTTGATACCAACAGACTGACCCACCAACAGACACGAGCAAAGCAATATACGCCTCATAAAAGATGTTTGGGGGAGGGGGCAAAATAATTGATCAAATTTAACCCCATCTTGTTCTTCATACATCTGTTTCATGATTTTAATTGCGTAAGTCATTTTTCTCACAAATGTTAATATCCTTTACAGTATGCATAGACGCTTGGGCAAAGGTTGGCCTTCTTGAAAATATAGTAAATTTTCATCGCAAAGGCTTCCTTGCAATATAAGGGTGTTTCAAGGGGCTCCTGAACCTCCTGACCCTGATCTCCCCAAGAATATCATGTAGAAATCTCCACTTAAATTGAGATTTTGCTCAAATTGTTCGGATAACTCTGAAGTTCATGTTTACTGTAATAAACTCAGAGTGGTGTTTTCGGTTTAATGAAGGCAACTTTAAGTCCAGCTTCCATGGAAATTAACAAACAAATCACATAACAATATTTGAGATGAGATCCTGCTCAGATTGAGATGCTTCGGGATATTGGGGCCTCACTCAGGATATATCTTTCAATTCCGTAAAAATGAGAAATTTGAGAATGACATACCTCTGAGGACATCCTCTGGTAGACCATCTTCCCAAGAAACATTATGTAACATATCCACAAACTTGGTGACATCAGTCATAGTGTTCTGCATCCCCTTCCATTGTGTACGATCAACACGTCCACTTTCATTGACTTTGGCTAGAAAATGAAAATAAAATATTTCAAAATATTTCTTTGAACGTGGTCTTCATATATTGGCCATATTAAACAGCAGAAATACACAAAATAAACAGAAATAAACAAAAGGCAGGGACGGTATACTTTTTAAAAGTATACCGTGCCTGCAAGAGGTAAGAAAATGCAAAATCATAAAATATGCATTATTAAGTACTGAATTTGCATTTTAATCATAAAATAAGTTATGTATACACAAAAAACACATGCATTAAAATACTATGTACTTAATGTAAAGGGCTATGGTTGCGCTGCTGCTATTTCAAAATTACAAGAATTTAAAAATAAAAAAATTTGAAATTCAAAAAATATCAAAATATTAACACAGACAAGATGGTCGTTATTATCATGCAAATTACAAGATGAGTATTTTGTGAATTGGATATATTAACAGTGTAGATACACAACAAGAAATAAAGTAAATGTTAACATAAATAGTAAATGTTAACATAAATTATAACATTTTAAAGGGAACACCAGTGCATTGCATTAACATTATGAAGATTGTGCTTTTCCCTTAAACATGCAAAGTCAGAGACAGGCAGACATGCTTTATTAGTTTGTGAAATTATGAAAGTCATAAAGGTTGATTTTTGAAATATTTTATGATAAGATTAAAGTTGTTCAATCTACCATAGTATTCAAATATAACCACAAACAGCTACTTAAAGGCATTCCCTAAGAGTTAGGTTTCTCTATAACTAACTTCACTAAGTCAAGTTTTGGAGCAAATAGGGTATATGCAACGATACCCCAACATAATTATAGACTGCACCTTAACAAATGAATATACCTCCCACACATATAACCATACCTGCCAAGCTAGTTAAATCCAAAACGGGAGTGAAAAAAGAAAGAAAATAAAGAAAAACATGGCACAAGATGCACTAAAATGTGATTTAAAAGGGATTTAGAACAAGGAATGTATTAATTTTAGTGGTTATAAATATTGTACAGAAGATCATAAAATGAACCAAATGTACCTTTGGGCAAAGGTAGGCAAACCAGAATTTATCAATGAAAAAGGAGTAACTCCACCTTAATAGGGAGTACTTGGCAGGTATGCATTTAACCATTTACAGACTGTTGCCCAAACACACATTAACACACAAGCACACATTTTCCCACATAATTTGAATACAAGTAAAGGTGCAACAAATATATTTAAATAAATGTGTGTTTTATAACTTTTGTACACAAAATTTGAACATAAAGTAGTCAAGGTGACCAATCCAAAAATTGAAGGTAAAGTTTTTTATGAAAACCTTTCACCCATATATGTATATAAGTATAATACCCATAGCTTTACTCTCCGCTGAAGTGAAGTATACAAATAAATGATATTAACACTTATTGTAGGGTTTTTGAAACAATAATATATCCCTCCCACAAAGGGCAATAACTCTTAATATTGACTGAAGTGAAGTACATTAATGACATAAACACTTTTATAAGGTGTTTGAAGCAATAGCATAACTCTCCTTCAAAAGGGCCAAAACTCTCGCAATATTTGCCTGCTAACTATAACATTTGTACATTCACTCAAGTTGGGTTGCTCTCATTCGTCACTTAATTCTCTAAGTCAATTAATTCAACATTCATCTAAACATATTAAATCACTGAACATATGCATCAGTCAGTTGCAACCACGATTCCCCCACCCCAGGGGATGGGCAGTGGATAGCCAGGGAAACAGCCATATCGTTTCCTTCCTCTGCTGCTTCCCCGTACTGTAGGGGGAATGTGGGGGATTTTTCTCCTAATCAATACCCCAGGGACAATATTTAGTTATATGGTGCCAAGGATATACCACAGATTATACCACAGGGTGGCGAATGGCGGGGGTTTTGACAACCCAAATGTAAAAATCCCAGCCCATCCAGGGGGGGGGGGGGCTGTGGATGCAACTGACTAGTGCAATTTGATACATCTAGATCTAAACATAACTAGAAGTGTGTCCACTGGATGAAAGCTGGACTAGGGATGACAACTACAAAATGTTAATCTTCAATAATGAAGGAACAAAGGGAATCAACTCTCTACTTCAAACTCTAACAACCGTTCTCCTTTTCATGCTTGGCAGTAATATTTCTAAGTTTGAATATTTGAGTTTGCAGAAATGCCATACACAAACTTTTAAACATATTTGCATACAGACAGGCGAAGTAAAACTAATTTCGGATGTCCCCTATCTACTGTCTTTGGCAGCTGGGTAAAACAAAAATGAATTAATAGAGAGGACACTGCCCTTCTATTGTCCAGGACAACTTGGTCACACACAAAAACCTTTTTTAAAAAGGGCTGCCCCTTCTATTGTTTGGGGCGGCTGGGTAACAAACAGACATATTTATAGAGTTGGAGGGCAACTGGGTCACGACAACATCAAAAGCCGACCATCAAGTAGTGATGCTATAATTCTGTGTTTGACATCAACAATTTCTACAATCTCACCAGTAGACAAATCCTCATCATTCTCCATGACTACGCTCATTGAAGATGAGTTAGAATCTAACAAAATGTAGCAACGGGTCAATATAATATCTTGTCATTAAATATTTCATTAGGTTTCCTGCTGTATTTAAATTCTTGTGTTTTATTGGATCATAATTATATGGGAGACTTAAATATGTAGTTAAAGAAGATGTATCATTTTTGGCTCTAAACAATTTGCTACAATTTAATTATTTGCAAATTTACGAATAAAGGTTTGACTGATACAAAAGTTTAGAAAGAAATAGAGATGATATTAAGATGTTATTTCAGAAATTTTTGAATTTGCAAAAATACTTGTTGTAAGAGAAGTACACAATGAAAACTAATGAATCAATATTACAATGTCATATTTGCAGTCCACTAGATTTTTATTAACAACTGGGAGCATTTTTTAATGACCCTTTTAAGTAACTGTGGTGACATGAGTCATTTCAAAAGTTAAAAGTTGCTAAAAAAGGTACATGGGATTGACATATCGGTAAAGTATTATTCATGAACAAGTGGATAATTAGTGATAACAAGTGATATATACATTGGCAAACAAACGGTGACTTATAGGTAAAGTTAAACTATTTACCCGAACCTGGAATATTCAAATAAACAACTTTTTATTCAAAATTTTGAAAATTATTTTTTAAATAATGATTAATTCTATTAATTATATATACAAGACTGTCACACTGATTAAGGAGTAAAATCCTAAAATATTTGCAAAATAATTTTTTTTAGAATTTTTGCCAATTTCTTGTTTGTTTTTTAAATCTAATAATCATTACTTAGACATGAAATTGTGAGCTAAAATTGAAAATTATCACCAATAGTTGAAGTCAAAATTTCTATGATTAAAATCTATCAATCAGAAGCTTACTTTTCTTGATGATCTTGGTGCCGCTGGAGCTTGATGACATTCTACTGGACATATTATCATCCTTTCCGCTAACTTCTCTCATCTCGATCCTCTGAGATGGCAAGCGTTTACCTATCAAGATCATGATCATCTCCATCACCATGCCGACCGTTACCGGAGGATTCGAGAAGGCTTTCAATCTCTCGATACATTGCTTGTCAACTTTACCCTTCCAGTACAGAACCTGAAAGTATTAAATTATGTCATAGGTTGATAAGGTGTTTCCTTGAAAGTTGAAGGTCACTGGCCAATTTAGCAGGGAAACAAGATGTGGGAATTCAACAAAAACCAGATTTTAATTTATTATTTTTCTTTTGTTAGTAACCGTGACCTTGACCCCAATGGCCCCACTTTTAATCCCAAGCAAGGTTTTTCATATAAGCTACATACAGAGCAAGTTTCATGATGATGTCTCATTCAAAACTCAAGTTACCAAATTTCATCAGAATTTGTTAAGCTAGATGGTCATTTACTTGAAATTGTGGACTGCGTTTAAACTCAGCCCACTATCTAAGTGACTAGAAAGCCAGAGAAAGATTAATGACAACAAGATTAAAATGATTGTAATCAAACTCATATAATTAAACAACAATATACCTGATCTTTGGCATAATCTAGTTGTTTACGACAATCATCAAGTTGTCCTTTAGCAGCGGTCAGTTCCTCTCTAGCTTGTACTCCGCGGGTTTTCAGAGTAGCTTCACGCATCTTATCAAACTCTTTATCGTAGTCATCGTATTCCTCTGGGAAAATAAAGAGATATTTTATAACAGTGTCACATGTAAGATGTTTGTTAATCTTAATATGATAAATTTGTTTTCTGACCACTTTTAACAAGTACAGCACTGACTAGAACAGAAGATGTATGAAACATGTATGTTTCCATGGCAGCCCAATAATCATAAATGGTAAAGGTCATGTTGGCCTTGACCTTTGAACAATGACCTCAAAACCAATAGGGCTTAACTGCTGATGGATACTAGCCTCCCCATTAAATTTAGGGCCCCAACTATTATTTGGTTATTGATCTGATCTGAAACCATTTGGTCTATTGTTCATTCCTATTAAAGGTCTATAGCCACCTTGACCTTTGAGATCAAAATCAATAAGGGTCATCTTCTTAGCTCACCAACCCCAATGTAAAGTTTGAGGATACTAGAGTAAATTTTCTTGAATTATTGAACAGAAACAGTTTGGTCCATCAACTGACATGTGCAAAGGAATATACCCCTCTTCAAAGATATGGACATATAAGATTTTTATCAGTTTCATCTCAAATGATTATAGTAATTTACAAAATGTACTGTATATACAAACCTTGTTTTAATAGTTCATCTTCTTCGTGTTGTTCAGCCTCCATCTCATTCAGATGTAGGTAAGCATCTAGTGATGTTGATAGACCAACTTTAGCTTTCAGTTTCTCCAGTATCGTTGCCTTGTTTGTCAGTCGGATCAGTAATTGTTCGGTTCGTACTTTGGCATCTTCAAATTTACCGTTAGTATTCTTGATAGCTTTCTTCATTACTTTAGCATCATTCCTGGTCTGATCGAGTGTAGCTAAAACTTTTCTGCAAAAAGTTACACAACAATACTATTAGATTTTAAAGAAGTTAGACTGTGTTTACAGGGTTTCCAAAAAGAAAGTATACAGTTTCAGTACATTTTAATAAAATCTTAACGTTTTGCTATCGCAAAGAAATTTAGCAAATAGTTAGTCAAAAGATTAAATTTTTATCTGGCATCATTTTAAAACTTGTAACTTGGATATATTTTTTAAAAATGTAAATTTTCTAAAATTACTGTATTCTGTCCATGGCGTCATTTTGACTTTATATACGACGTTTTCACAATTTCTGTATTTCTGGTGTTTCTCGTCTTGCACACATTCTTGGAAAATTTGCATTGCATTTCACAAGTGTCTTAAGTGACAATATATATATGATGTGTCTCACAAGCATGGCCATGTTTGTTGGCTTTTAATAGGCTATTCACTTGCGATTTCGACTACAAAATAGAAAGAGGTAAACCCGTTGTGTTACTTGTCTTTGTTAAGCAAGTTATTTCTGAACTCCGCAGCGAATCCTTTGATTAGAACGTTGTATGGTTCATGCCAGAGTCACACATGGCAATGCATGGTGTTGGGTGAATTACAAGAAACATTTAATGTCAAAATAATTTCTAGCAAATTCCACTGCAGAGTGGAATGGCCCGCCCACAGCCCGGTTCTTAATTCATGTGGATTTTTTTCTTTTGGGCTATCGGAGATCGCTTTTGTACAATCAAATGCTAATATACACAACTTTTATTCTCATCAACATCAAAATGCAATTTAAGAAGACCAGTTTCTAGAAATCTGTGTAAATATAATCAACACTTTTAGAGCATGGGTGCCAAACGGGAAACATGAGCCAGACAGAAAGTGTGAAAACGTCGTGAATTACGTCAAAATGACCTCACGGTCAAAATAGGTATTTTTTGGAAATTGACATTTTTAAAAAAAATATTCAAGTTAGAATTTTCAAACTGGTACTAGAAAAAACTTACGTCTTTTGTCTAACCATGTGCAAAATTTCTTTGCGATAGCAGAACATTAAGAGTTGATAACAATACCCCGAAACTGTATACTTTCTTTTTGGAAACCCTGTACTAAATACTCCTGTGGTAGCCTTGTGCATTATTTCTAGCTAAGACAATCAACTTGAAAGTTTTGTAAGAAACGAACAAACAGACTATTTGCCTCAACATTAGTAAATTCCGGAGCATAATAAAGCAAACTTGTTACTATTAGGTCTGTTTGTTGGATTTTATTAAAGGGTCAACACATGACAAAAACTAAATTGATGAAAAGAGGACATTTAAAATTAAATTTTGCCATAAGCAGCAAAATTACTAGACCCTGTCTAATTTATCACTTTTTGTAATTGAAGAAAATTTACAATTTTACATTCTCACACATGTATATGAAACACCATACAGTGATTTTATAACTTACTTGAGTTGGTCAACTGTCTGTGTTCTTTCTCTAGATTTCACCGTGTACAGGTAACGGAAGCTGTCCATAAATCGACGGAAGGTAGTCGGGCCAACAAACACTTCATTCTTAGCTCTCTCTTTACCACGATGCTTCAACCTGTTGTATAAAACATTCATTGATTGGTCCACAGGTTCTAATTATCATACATGCCAGCAGAAAATCACATACTAGTTACAACCCCCACCCCAATTTACAGATTCTTCAGAGGATAGTGCATGCAACATAATGTGTCTAAGTTCAAGAAGCATCTCTGGTACATTTACATTCCATATATGGAACGTATCATTCATGGCACCTTAGTCGTAAAATCTGATCCAAAAGAATGTTACCAAATTGTGGGGAATCAAACAGGTTCTAAATTTGAAGATTGAAAATCTCAAAGCAAATATAAATGAAACATTTATAATTTAAGGGGATTTCATGAAAACGCATATTATCTGCTTAATAGTTCAAGCTTTTTTTATTGAAATCTACATTGCAAGTAAAACAGTTCTTTGACCACAAAAAGAAGTATGAAATGGTCTTACCTAATTCTTTCATGTAATATAACCTTGGAGTATGGAAGGTTGGGTACTTTGGAACTTTGAACTTTAAGCTGATCTTTTTTCTTCTCGTGTTGTTTAACAGATGACAGCGTAATCTCGGGGTTTAAATCTCCTGCCCATGGCATCTGTCGACAGTCTCTTAAGACGAAGCTATGGATGTTAGCCAGGCAGGTGGTGATATGCTCACTGTAATATAAGATGAAGAATACATGTAATCTTATTTCATATTCAGTCACTGATGAAGGCTTAAGGTCAACAATATGATTGTTAGTGTTACCTAAACTATTGTGTAGGGGTTGAGGTCATGATGGTGAACAAGTTTACATGGTATCAAAGCATTATGTCTCAATGAACTGCTCGTGTGACTGCAATAGCTTCCCATAATTTTCGAATAGTGGAGTTAAAAACAAATAAGTTATTTTAATCAATTTTGACAAACTTAACCCGCTTTAGTTGTATGGTTACATGATACTTTTGTCTCTTAGTTTGGGAAGTATAGTGCAGCTATTAACCTGTTCAACTTCAAATCTATCAGCAAAATTTGACAGTTGACTTCTCGTCTTGGATTGAGTACAAGATCTAAGAGAATATTACCTATCTGATTCAGTATTCAAACTAGAATTTCTTGTGTGGCAAGTTAGTACTCAATATGACTTGGTAGGCAGGTATGTGCTCTATTATTATGAGCTTTCGTAGCCCAATCAGTGGTTAGTGTGCATGTCCCCTAATCCAGTGACCTCGGCTCAAATCCGGTTTAAAGCACTCATATGCCTGCCATTTTTCAGCAGAAAGCTGATTGGCAAATAAAGGCTATGTTCAGCATTTTTACTGCTTTACAACAGGCAGTGGCAATATACGGAACTTTAAGTTAAAACATACCTAAGATCTTCAAATTCTTCTGTAAGTTGATTTTTGGTGATGAAATAAGAGGCTTCCCCAAGCAGTGCCTCCTGTGGCCAATCACACATATAGTTGATGTTACATCCACTCAATAAACCTGGATATTGTCTGAAATGCAAATTGATACATGTGAACTAAAACTCACTAACAGTTACTTACATTAAACAGTATGCAGCAGGTTAATCAACATAAGAAGAGCATTTACAACAACTTTTACAACAAAAACTTCGGGGAGTCAAAAAATCAGAGAATTTAGAATTTTAGAAATTTGGCATGCGGAAATATTAAAGCATTGTTTCAGAAATATTTCCATATCGCAAACTTAACCATGATGGACTTGAATACTGTAAAATCATTAATTTTTGTGGGGATTAAATTTTGTGGATTTCGTGGTCCACCTTCAACCACAAAATCAAAACCCATTGAACAATAATTTTGACCCTTGTATTTGTTATTTGAAATGCAAAATCCACAAATTAATGTTCCATCGAAAGGGTCTTTTTAACAGAAACCATGAAAATTGTGCCATCAAAATTAAATGATTTCACAGTATATACAGTGGCCAATTCAACTAACCAGTTTTCCTTGACTGTATCCTAAGCAGTACTAAAAAGGGAACAGCAACTTCGCATTTTGTAGAAATTCAAAGTACATTAACTTATAAAATGAAAGCTAAACAGCATCTTCATGGGACACTCACCTGGCTGCAATCTGTAGAAGTTTGTGTCCAGGCTGTATACATATAATGATGTGAAGATTACATCGTACACGAGCGATGAAGAACTTCATAGGATCCACTGACATGCTGGGGAATTCTCGCTTCATTGATGGACCTATAGCCATCAACAAACCTTCTAGTTCATCGTTAGAGAAGAGATGAGGATATTCACCACTGATCAATAAACTGTTGATAGCATCCAAGTACACCGGATCCTCCAGATCTCGAGCCTATAAACAAGCAAGTATTTATAACCCATTGTGCTAAAGGCCTGATTTCAAGAAGCTACACATGTGACAATCAGGTGTCCGTTGCCCAAGTAAAACACTACCAAGCACCTTCATTCAGTTACCTCCTGTTCAATGAATTATAGAAGGCATGTATGACCTCCTGTGGAAAGCGCTATATATGTAAACATAGTGCTATGCTTAGCCAACTGACATCAGATATAATTGGTGGTCCATACCAAAAGCTATGTTTCAAACATTTTATTCTATTAAGAACAATAAATTACAAGACAAAAGAAACAAGAGAGTTACAAAATGACTTGTCTGTGAATCCGAGGCAGATAATCGCTTACAGAGTTGTATTGCTTCAAGGTAATTGTGACTTTGAGAGTTTCTGATATGTTTTTGCTGACATTATAAGAAATAGGGTTCATACATAGGTAATTTAGCTAAGTCCATCAGAAAATTTTCCTGTTCGTAAGTTTGGCATCAGCAGCCTCTAGTTCGTGCGTTAGACAAATTAGAGTTAAATATTGATCAATCAAAGAAAACCAAACCATATAAACTTGAACTAAGTATCTTTGATAACTTACAGTAAATACAAGTGTGAGTATTTTGCCCTCAGAACCAGTCAGTCGTACAGCGGACCTCAATCCATCAAAGAAGTTGCTCTGTTTGGATGTATCCATCTTCAATGTTTGAACATCAGCAACATGTAACGCTAACTGACACAGTGTGGTAAGATGTGAACCAACAGCTCCAACCAATAACATGTTACCGCTGTAAATATAAATATGAAAACATGTTCTTCATTATTCCATCCAATTGAATTGTAAAATATCACAAAAACAAAGTATTCCTCAAAGGGTCATAACTCTGCGACTTATTCATCCAACCTAAAAATATTCAGTCACACAGCTTGGTAGCAAACATTAAAGTGAAAATTAAATGAAATTTGTATATGGTAATGATCAAAGAACAAACAGGGACCCTAAGCTTTGTGACAGCCTAACATCAAGCACCAAATGAATTAGTTTAAACTGATTAATGTAAGGTTGATTATGAAACAAGTTTCTCCAACTTCTATTAATCATTCTTGACACCACATTTTCCTGACGTAATCCATCGCCACGAGGGTATGAGAGAAGAGAAGCCAGTTTCCTAATATGCTGAGCTTCCACCAAGGCAATTTCTGGCACCATTTTATGTTGTCTTTGGTATGATGCAGTCTGGGATCAAACCCTGGACCTCCCTCACTCAACGCGAAGGCTCAACTACTCGGCTATTGAGGAGGCACCAAATGAATATGTCCTCCACTATGTGTGGGAAATATAATGATGACTTTGATGTTGATAATGTTTATATAGGGTGGCACGGTGGTCGAGTGGTAACACACTTGACTCCTGATCGAGAGGTCCCGGGTTCGATCCTCAGCCGGGAAACTTGATCATTTCAGAAACACTTTTAAAGTGTTTCCCACCCGCCTAGAGATGAACTGGTTGGTAACCCAGGGTAGTCTCGCGTGTATCGGTGCTTTACACCGGGCACGTTAAAGAACCAAGGAATCTATTCGAAACAAGCTAGGGTATCGCACCCGGATTCCTTGTATCTCACTTCTGTTTCTTCATTGATTGTCTGCCCTTGCCAGACACTGCCAATAATATCTCGAAAAGAGGAGTTCGGCAGTATAAATAGATAGATAGATAGATAGATAGATAGATAGATAGATAGATAGATAGATAGATAGATAGATAGATAGATATAGTCAAAAGAATAGCACAATAAAACACTACGTACCCATGATGGAAGCTGAGTATTCTGTGAACTCTAACAATATGAGAGATGACAAAATCTGATAACATGATATTAAGCCTGATGTTACCAAACTCTTCATTGTATCTGGTAAGGTGGGTATGTAGACAGGAATGTAGATCTCTCAATGTTTCTACAGGCTGTAGTACAATCTGACGATAGAAATAAAACATACAGGTTACAATAGATACCGAGTCTCAAGGTCATTCCATAAATTTGAATCTCGAGGATCATTTTTGTAAATGTTGAATCTCAAGGCTCATTTAAATCTGAAAGCTCATTTTGAAAATTTTGAATCACACGGCTCATTTTGAATCTCAAGGCTCATTTTAAATCTCTAAACTCATTTTGAATCTCAAGGCTCATTTTGAATCTCAAGGCTCATTTTGTACTATACACTTTTACAGCTGAAAAATACTTACTGGTTGTGTTGTTTTTTTTTCTTCATATTTTGACGGACATGGTCCTTCAATCTTATCCCTGTCTAACTGGTCAAGTATGACAGTATAATTACATGTATTTATGAATTTTGGAGGAATTCAATTTGCAAATTATTGCTAAATAAAAAAGTGGAATATTCAACATACCTTGAAATGTTTGGCACCAATGGAGGTGACAGGTCTCTGATACAATCTAGCATCTGTTGGGAACGTCACAAAATGTTCATTTACGGGTCCCTCAATCTTTGGCCAAAACTGAGTGATTGTTTTCTCTATGATCTCGTCGAACCAGTTGAGATCGGAGCTACGTGCGATCCGATCACGTATAATCCTGTTCATCTCATGTTTCCATAGTGATATCACCATCGTCTCGTCAGCCATAGATTCATCAGGTAGTCTCTTCAGGCACTGTACAACAAACAAAATAGAGGGTTAGAAATTGAAATAGTTGGTTGATGAAAGTTTGCATTAATTCACAGGCCTGGGGCCTTATTCACCAACATTGTAAGTCTAAAAATAAGACTTAGACTTAAAAATGTCATTATTCATAATTACTGGCATTCTTTTGAAATTCGATTTAACCATGTGAAATTTTATCTGGCTATTTGTTGTTACCCACTGAACATATATACCAATTCATATCAAAATCGTAATACTTATATCAACCTGAAAGCGAATAGTACATTTGGCAATATAAAGTCTAAGTCTGGGTTTTAGACTTACAACGTTAGTGAATAGGAACCCTGTAAACCACTCGGACTGGAAGAGGACACCTATATAGTATTGAGTCTAGAGGGAAAATCCAGGGGTTCTACTGAGGCATAATGCCCAATCCTGAAAACGGTTTGTTCTGTTCTGAGTGCCAATGGCACACATCACTACAACTTAACTAGAAGATTTCAAACATTGTTTTATTGTTAAAATTCAGATTAGGGGGTAGTGAACTTTAAATAACCATAACTTTGTCAATTCTTTGAATTTTATATCAAATAATCTTAGTTTATTTTTTGCAAAAAAAAAGAAAATTCTTCCTAATTCAGTAAATCTTGATTTCCCGATTATTCCGGATTTGTAGGACCCCTGAAAATCTGTGCTGACCGTTGAGTTTGGTAGTAAGACCCTTACCTGGTAGCATGTAGTAAGGTCCTTCAATGTGAAGAGATAATGATAACGTCCAGGTAACGGTGTGGGACGTAGGACAGTCTGCACTGCCTGTAATATCTGACATGATGCTTTCACTATGTTGTTATGTAGATCTATCTCTAAACCAGGCTTATCATTGTCTGTCACATTAGCCTGTAAATAGAACAAATATATATACAATCTTTAACATAAAAATACAGAGAATAGCCTTAATTTGCCAGTAAACGTTCTGTTTTCTCCACCCAGATTTGAACACCAGTCAGCAAGACTTAGTGTAATAACCACTGAGATACAGAAGCACACTGTAGACAGTTGGTCTCTTTAACAATGATTTCAGTAGGGGTTAAAGTTTGTCAATTTTTTCATTGTATTTTTATATAATTTATACAGTAAATTCAAAAATTGTATTCTTCGAAAATAAATATAAATCAACATGATAACTTATCGATGCATTTGTCATGTTTTTTAAAGAAAAAATAATGAAACTAACAAACTCATTCTCGAACCTAGAATCTGGGTTCAAGGGAAGACAAAAATGAAACCTACCTCAAGTATACCATGAACAATGGACTTCAAAGCATCATCCTGTGGTCCTGGTAGGCTGAATACAGCAAAGTGACGCTGAAAAACAACATTGGGGAAAATCATAAGTTAAACTCATATAACACTGATCAATGCTCTAAGGGGAAATAACTGTTCATAAAGAATTTAATATGCATATTGAGTATGGAGCCGAACATTTTTGGCCAACAAAGGCCTACAAAAAACATTGTTCCATTACAAACACAGTTTGTACCACAGAAAATCCATCAGAGCAGATTAATTTCACAATAACTTTGCCATTTCTTGAGAAACTCTCATCAAATAACTTTTTATTTTGGCCAGAAACCATTGCTCTTGCAGGAGTGATACATCCAGAATTGCAGAAAAATTGACACCCCTGGAACATGCTATATAACGGTAACCAAACACATTAACAAAATCCTTTGAAAATGAAGTAGTCGGTTTGTTGTCTAAATTTTTTTCTTTCTTTTCATCATGGGGTTTTGTTAACTGATGTGGAATGAAAAGGCAAGGCCAAGGAGTAAAGGGTCAATGATGTTGAACACAAACTTACCAATAATCTGGAGGACAACATCTGGTTGTTAACACTGGGGAATTCACTCATGGACATAGCAGATATAATATTCAACCCTTCCACAGTCTTCCATTCAAACGGTTTCTGTAGCGTACATAGTACCTTATCATCCAGTAACTGACGTAGTAACTGTAACAAGTAATGTAGAAAAACATAAATATCAGGCAATTTGAAACAACTTCAAAATTTATTATTACTTCTCATCACTCCCGATTGAATCGGGTTTTACCTGTTTTGAACCCTTATACCTGTTTCTCACAAGCGTGTCTCATAATATCCCGATTTGAACATTTTTTGATGTTTTTTCTTACATGCAAATAAAACATCACCAACGATTGCAAAATTCTGCAGTGAAATAATCAAAGGGCCATAATTCCGACAAATATGATATGCCGATGATAAATATGGTAGGGTCAACTACAAATAAATCATGCAACATTTTGTTGTACTCATGTGAGCAGTTGGTTTAAGAGAACATGTACATAGTTATATAGTTACATAAGCAGGAAGCAGTCATTAACAGCCATATCCCTGGCCTAAAAGAACATAATCAACAAAGGGCCATAACTCACACAAAAGTGGTGAAATCACAAAATCCTGAAAATGTGCCCTGTTGGTCCTCATAGTAGTTATTCTGTGAAAGATTCGTCAAAGAAATGTAGGAGGAGTTGCATATAAAAGCTCAGACAAACAGACAGACAGAATGACACACCCCTTTGCCCAAGTGGGGCGGGGGGGGGGGGGGGGGGTGATTGTTATACAAACATGATTTCACTAACCTGATTACATCTTTGGACATTATATTTATCAGGTACAGGTAAGTTGACATCATCAATAAACACTTTAAGGGTCTTGCCCTCTTTGGCCCCATACACAAACCCTTGTCGGTGATAGATGTTAGCCTCAATAAACTGCTGTAACTGTCTGGCTGTTGATGCTCCAGAGAACACCAGTCTCTTACATACACTCTCGGCTGAATCTGTAATTTATAAAATCATAAATATAATATTTCAAAGTCCTTGTCAGGATTTGGCCATTGAAAACAATACATATTGATTAAGATTAACAAATGTTTTTAGTATTTTGTAGAAATTATAACTAAAACATATAGAAAATGAATATCACTTTTTACTAAATAGTTAAAAATTCAGAATTCAAATCTGTCCTTGAGAGCAAATTATATTAAAATCATTGGTGATTGGTCCAAAATTCAGAAACCTGAATGTTAATTTGAAATACCTTTAATTTAACCATGGTAGAAATGAATACCTCTTTCTACAGATTAGACCAAAATACCGAGATCAGATCAAAATAATTTCTAATTCTATCGTTCTACCTGCCTATAAGCTTATAATGCAGTAATTGATGTTATAACATTTTAGTATTTGTGTTACCTTGGAAATCCATGAATTCATCAATCAGAGTTGTCTTTCCTGATCCTGGTGGTCCTACAAGGAGAACATTCTGTCCTGATGCCGATGCAAAGTCCATGAGAATACGAGTTCTTATAGTATCCACTGTATCCACGAACACTTCACCAAGCATATTCTGATTATCAGCGTACACGGCTTCAGGGACGCGAGATATCCATGGATCCCATTCACCGCTCTCGTCAACGTAATAATCAAACACACAGATATCCCTGTCATCATCAGGTAAACTGAAATCCAGCAAATATCATCAATTAGAAACCTCCTTGACATAACTGAAATCCAGCAAATATCATCAATAAGAAACCTTCTCGATATAAACACCCTTATACTAATTTTAGTCCTCCACAAACATTCAGAATATCGGTTTTTAAAAGCTTTGTACAATTCAACAATGAATAATTCTTTTTTTTGGTAAATGAATATAAAACTTTGTAGAGGAAAAACTCTTGGAGATAATTCTCAATTTTTTTATGTCTCTTAAAATTCTCTTGAACTCAAACACAAAAAATCTTTGAAAAACTCAAATAAGCATCAACATTGTCTTATTATTTTCCAGTATATTTGAGTTGTGCTATGTGGTCTTGCCCTCATACATCAGTGGTTAGTCAAGTTCCCTGATACGGGTGAAGAATACAATGATGAATGAGAAAGTATGGACCTAGTACAATAAATAAACTTGTCAAAAGTGTCATTTCCATACAAAGAGTTAAGGTTAACTTACGCAGTTGATAAAGTCTTCAAGAGATCACTGAAGGCTTTACGATCATTGGCATCAAGCAGTCCACCAAATGTCCAGATAAGACAGAACAAGTAGAGACGCTCAATATGAAGTTCTCCGCCAATCTCGATATTGTCTGCCAACATGGCCGCCAACAAACCTAGACACGTCTTGAACATACCAACTTCCGACAGCTTCAGTCTGGGCCTGAAAGAAGAAAACATGCCGGGTTCAGATGTCTTTTCAAGCGTTCTTTTTTTGCGCATTTTATGCTTGGTTGTTTTAGTTTTGGACCTTTCTTCAAGGACTATGTACCTGCTGAACTCATACCCTGATAGTTACATTCAAATTTGAAAGGCATATCTTAATATATTAACTTTGTTCATTTTGTTTTATCTTATAAATATTCTGCTCTCTCAGATCCTCATAGCTACGGATAAACCATCAGAAATGAGGTGTTGAGGAGTGGTAAAATTGTAAGAAATTGTTTCCACATGGCCCCTAAAATGAATACTTAGTATAAACAGAAGCATTAAGAACATTTTAATAATAAAAAACACTCAGGTATTTACGGTTTTAAATATTGGTGAACTACAGAAATAATTTTTTAACTTACTTGGCATCATTGAGGACAAAGTTGATCACTGGATCCAATGTTTTCTGGAATGCTCTTTGTAAAACCTGCAATATAAGATGACAAGAACATTGTACAATCATTTATCAGAATATTGTGTATCATTTTTATATAAAAATATCATTAGTATAAACAAAGGGAGGTAATAGTGATTATTGTAATATATTGTTAAAACTTGAAAGAGTTACAGTTCCTGATAGGTATGTAAGACAAACATGCAAGTCTAGCAAACTATCGAGAGAAAAATATAATTGCTCAATTGTAGCATTGAGAAATGGCAATAAAAGGTCTTTAGTCTTCAGATTTAACTAAATCAAAGTTATCACTATTAATATAGATTATGTTTATAATTCATAATCAAGAGTTTCAACTATTTTGTAAACAACAATATCATATACTAAGTTAAACATCAATTTTACAAAAAATTGCAACCAAATTATTAACCAGCACCATGGCCCATGTGATACTATTTAGCTAAACTAATATTTATTGTAATTGAACACTATTCGAACTCACTTTTAAACTGCTTTTTAATTACTGTAAACCAATTTACTTTTGCCAATACTAACTTTCGCGTTTTGCTGATCGTCAGCATATTTGCAATTACAAATTTTCATGTTTTTAGGTCGCGGCGGTGTCCAAATTAATATTTTGAACACCTTTGCGGCTACTTAATTTTGCAAATTTCTACCACTCGGGAACTCCGCGAAATTAAATTGCGCTAAGTAACTTCTTGGTTTAAAGTAAATGTGGAAGCAGTTTGTGTCACCAACCAATGGACCAACAGAAAGTTAGATGACTTTTAATAAATCCATTTTTAAACTTTGTTGATGTATTTTTTTTATATATATTTGTATTAAATGATAAATTAACTAATGAAACTAAACAATAGATAAATCAAAAGCAAAATCAAGAGCGAACTAACAAACACCACACAGCATATAATACATGTATATAATACAATAACAAACCCAAACCAGTATGCCATCTCAATGGTAAATAATCATAATGTTATCCACCAGTCATTGGGAACTCAGGCCCTCAACCATGGGGATGGGCATCCATGCCAAAATAGCAGTGACAATATCATAGAAGGGACTTTATTTCTCTGGTTAAGGGCGGGGACAATTTTGCGGCGATTTTACCTTCTGCATGGCTCAGGGAGCAGGGATTTCACCTGGGGTTTTACAAAGCAAAAGTCAATATCCCCACCCTTCCCTGGGGTTAGGGGGGAGCCTGGGTTTCAATTGACTGGTGCATAAATTTAGAAATCAATGGAGGGTTAAATTCATATTTCATAATTTCTCCAACCGTTACTGCTCCCATTTTTTACTACCCTACATTTAAAAGTTATTTCATTTAAAACATTTCAGCAAGGAACTTTTTACTGGTATGGCATGTATCAAGTACATTGCACTATGAATATAGTTCCAAGTTACAAATATTAAAACAAAGCCAAATAATTCTCGGACAAATTGAAATTTTTCCTACAAACTTAATACATGAACGTGCAAAACATGAAAGCTTACAACACTATTTAGCAACTGACAAAAACAATAATAATAATAAAATATTACAACCCTCTATAGAGCAAATAAAACCTTCCATGTTCTGGCAAATTGAATACTAAATAATTTATATTTTTAAAAATATACACCAAAATTTGAAAAAAAAATGCGACAACACTACACCAGTGCAATTTTTTACCCCTTCAACAGTTTTTTCTCGAATGGCGTTGTCAATAGCTTCAACACTTTCAGGTGGCGATGCATTGAACTATCATAAAGAGATTAAAAATAAGTTAAGTTGTAAATTATACAAGAATCTAAGAAATCGACAAAATTCAATGAAAAAGTACAACTTTTCACTATTTGGCTCACTCAGTGACTATGTAAAGTTAACAGTATAGAAATACATGAAAATAAATCAGACAAAAATAATAAGCATCATTTTCTTTGACAGAAAGGAGCATTAACTGGAAATGAAAGATTAGGGAAAACAGGACTATATGTCTAGAACCATGGGAACTGTTTCTATACAAGGGAGCTAACTGCCATAACACTGTATTCCTTGCTAAATTACAATTAATTTTTGTTAAACCAACTTTGTAAACCAGGGCAGTGTACGAAGGGGAAATATTTACAGGAAATACTACAGGCTAGGGACAAAAATACCTTTGATTGGGGAACTGCCGGTAAATATCCCACAATAGTAGGGGCTAACATTTTTTTTGTCAGAAAATATTCTTAGAGTGGCATTATTTACACAAATCTATTGTCAATTAAAGTAATGATTTAGAACTGTGTAATAGAATATTACTTGAAGCATTGAACAAACCTGAAGAAATTTGCCTGTTTAATTAAAAATGATTTTTTTCTTACCCAGCCCACATATTTTCCATTCCATTTCTGAAATACTCACTATGTTACAGTTATATACTGTTAACCAACCCAGGAATTTTGCATTAAAGTTCAGAAATATTTTGCAACTGTTACCCCACCAACATATTTTGTATTAAAGTTCAGTAATAAAAAATTTCCAGCCACTCTTGGAATATTTTCAAAACTTATGCTAAGAAATTAACTGAATACAACTGAATAATACCCGCAACTAAAAGGGAACAAACGGGTCAACTATAAACATGGACAAATTATAAAATTGAACGACTTGTACTTTGGTTCCACTAACTGGTGTGCCTCTGTACGATAATCTTGTCGTCTGGAAATTTAATTATAGGTACAAAAATACATAAATAATGAAGATTTTCAACAATACGCTATGGATAAAATAAAGGCAACATAGTTAGGCAAACGCCTCTTCCCTAAGAGCTTCTTAATCACGCACATAAATGTGCACATTTTAAAATTCAGATATTGAAAAAAATTGCATATTATAACACTTTGATTAATATAAATATAGCAATCAAAATATTCATAAACAAAAACTTTCTCTTTGAATGTTTGGATAACAAGTTATATAGCCATCTATTGATGTGCTTTCAAAAATTACATATATTTTATAATCTTTTTTTGTTTCGGAACTCTCCCTGGAATTTAAGATGTTTGAAGGTAATAACACAGCATGGGTGATAGTCACAAAGAATCTTAAGGGAAAACTTTCCTCAAAATTTGAGTTTCCTCAAACTTGTACCATTTCCTTAATTGTATCACCTAGACAAGAAAACTAAGATTATTACCTTTTTACATTGCATTGAAGTGTTATAAATGTAAAAGCGCTACAATAATCACCAAGAAAAATTTAGCAATACTGAGTTTTTAGCAAAATATGTGCAGTTCATTTTTTTTAACTTAAGTTCAAATTTTTAAGCTTTCACTTAAGATGCTTTGTGAATACCCGCCCATATAACAGTCCTGTATTAAAACAAGGAAATGACTGTGTTATAACATGAATCAAACAAAATCAATCAATCAAATAATTGTAGATCAATTAATCAACAATCAATCAAATCAATCAATTAATCATAGAATAAATGAATCAATCAATTAAAGACATAGTTACTGTACAGACATTTATAAATCAACAACTGATGTTTGTTTCGAAAGCAACAGAACAGACAACAGTTTACCCAGAACCTCACACAAAAACAACTCATGAACATTTCATTACCTCACGAAGCTTAAGAAAATGAAACAAAAGTGCTGTGTGAAAATAGGTTTTCCAATTGAAAATATTTTCCTATATCAAACCAGTGCATGTGCAACCTAGCACCATATATGGACATTACACTGCACAAGCCACTTTCACAAACCTTCAGGAAATAGAGTAACACTTGCATTTTGTGTTTGCTAAAGTGTGCTCTAATTTTCAACCTCTTGTTAGGCATTTTGTTGTCTTATTGAAAATAAATTTTCAGAGAAAATAAGTCATTTGAAATCGCTGTTAATGTTGCACTAATTGTAATAAAATCCTCATGTATAAAGGTATCGTCAACATAATCCTAAGATCCTTAAACAATTATCTATCATGCTCATATAAGACAATAGTAAATACATTATTATATAAATATAATAAATATGTATAAAATATTTTGATGAAATATAATGCATGCAATGACAGGTAAAGTGGTATATTATCTATGTATGAATATATTACAACTAAGTAGTAAAGGTGTTTGAAGCTCCCACACCTATGTATATAATTTCTTATATATACTCAAGAAGATCAAAAATACCTCATTGCAATAAAAATGGTCAAATATTGGATTTGGGTATAGAACCAGGTGTTACATTTAATGGTGGACAGAATCTTAAAATGAGTATTTATTAGATAATATATTCTTTGTGTGATACAGGGTTGTCATTAGGAGGCAGCAGGAGGCCAATTTGACTGCCTCAACTGATATTTGGGCCGCCTCAAATTTACCCCCAGCTGCCTTCCAACTTCAGTGCTCAGACACCTTGGCCTCCTCAAATGAACAAAAAGCCTCCAACATGAAATCATAGTGAAAACCCTGTGATATATGATTCCCCTGAGTCTTGAAAGGGCTCAAATCAATTTTTTTACAATGAGATCTATTTACAGTCCTTCAGTATAATTTTTGTGTAGAACACTTAAGTCCTTCTACCATGCAAACTAGATATATATGAATACCACATGCATGACACAACCAAAGCTAGTGAGTTCCCCGAATGTGATGTTTTCTGATGCAAATTTGAGGTAATTGTTCATTTTGAATGCAGAAAATGCAGAGCATAGCCTTTATTTGCCAGTCAGCCTTCTGCTGAAATATGGCAGGCATATAATTTATATCATATGTGCCACCACCAGGATTTTTTTGTGTTCGTTTCGAAAAGTGATAAAAATTGTTAGAATATTTCGGTATGCAAGAAGACCTGGTGAATACACGATATAAAACAACAACAACAACAACGCGTGCTGACAGCACCTTAATTTCCGCCTTTTCCTGTTTAAGAGAGCAGTAGGATATAAACAAATTTTATTATTAACCAGGAAAATGAACTGATAAAAGTCAATTTTAAGCTGCCCAATTCTTCTTCTTCTTTTACAAAAATGTCAATGTTCATTAAATTACAGAACATTTTTGCCAATTGAAGAATTTTTTTTTCGTTTTGAGTTAAATATTTGAAGATCTTCTAAATATGCCTACATTTAATTCTACGTAAGTATTATGTACACATATATTTCCAAATGGGTGATAGACTTTTGAATAATAAAAATATATTTCATTTATACTACAATAGAAAACATACACGTATGATTGAATGCAATGCATTTTTTATCTACCCTCTAACAGGATTATTTTGATAAATCATAAAAATACTAACTGAGTATGGAATATTCTGAAAATTATTTGAAAATATAAAATCTTTGTTAAATATTTATTATAATTAATTTCTTTTAATGCTAAAATTATGACTGTCAGGCATATTAATTAGCAAAACTCTTATTTTCATCAATGTAATAACGTTAATTTACTAAATTAAATACATTCTGTTGTATATGATACATTTTTTTTATAAAATTTTACATTTAATAATTCAAGACAGTTATTATCAATAATAATAATAATAATTAAAACTTTAATTATTCAGCCAAAGCATTGAGACAATATCCGATCTAGCCCCCATGTCTCCTATTTTATTACAGGAATCATATTTGTGAGCAATCCCCAATATGAAGCACTGATTAATATGTACAAGTAAGAAAACAATGAACAATATTTCTGGGTTACAGTGATAAATAAGGGATAGATATAGGTATACAATAAACACTTACATGTATTTCTTGTGGTGTTCGTGTCTCGAGCCAGGCTTTAGCAATAGGTTTCCAACCAACCACATCCTTGTCTATGTATAATATACCCTGAAATATAAATTCATACATTTAACAATCAGCTCAAAAGCTCGTCAGAATATATATTATATGTATACAATAACATATAGTTTTTTAAGTCTAATAGCTATAATATCATATCTAAAATAAATCAGTAGTCCATCTATGACTCTATAGATGCTAAAACAACAAAAGGGCGATAATAATCGTAAAACTAAAACAGTATTAAATTGAATTCAGTCAACACAAATAGAAAGAAAATAGTAATATAAATTATGTATTTAACATAATTATATTTATTTAGCAACGATTACTGATTACTGGATCATGATGTTGGGCCAAAATGTTTTGGTACGAAACCATCGGGTACGATAATTTTGGGTACGAATGGGACCACTAGCTTCCACTTCCTGTTTCTTCCTGCATTAATGGAGCAGGTGATTCTATATTGGTATGGAGAAGACACATATTACTAAAGAAACTAAGTAATACATACACATCTAGCCACCGTTGAAGGAGAAGCCTCTGGTAGTCGTGCCGTCTCAAAGATGATGTTGATTGTGTCAGACAGGAACAATTTGTCACCATTTCTCAAATGTAGTACCTGCAACAAATCACAATATGCTACAGTAAAACCTTTCCAGAGCAATCCTCTGTAGAGCAACCACCTTATATAACAACACATTCAAAATTTCTCTGAACTTATATTTACTGAAGATCTCTATAGAGCAAAAACCTGTCTATAACAACATTTGTATTCAAAATTTCCCTGAGCCTATATTTACTATAAATTTAACCCCTGAAGATCAACAACCTCTTAACAATGGCCAATATTTGCAGCTACCACAAGGCATTGCTCTACAGAGGTTGTATTGCATACCACCAAATCTTGTATGTGTTGATCTCAATTTATGTTTGTTTTGTTGAAATTGGTTTAATCCATTTCTCAACATTCTTTCAGTTGCATATGGCAGAAGATTTTATTAACCAGTTTTCCATGATTAAATCTATAGTACTTTCTTACCATTCCATAAGGAACCAGCAAGTTCTAAACATGCTCATGTGAAGGACATGATAATCACTTTCGCGCAATATAAAAACCATGTTATGAAAGCACATAATCTGTCCGCAACATAATTCAAACAAATACTATCACTTTGTAACTAGTGGATGACTTCTAGAGGGTGTGTAATAAATGAAATAAATAAATGAAGTTTACCTTGTCTGAGTTGAGTACACTGTTGAAGTTGTCAGCCCATCCTGTATTCAATGGTCCATCCAGACATAACCAAGTCTTACTCAAGTTCTGTAAATACAACCATATATCATTATTTCTACAGAAATATTCAATAATAGAGAGACAGATAGCTTCATCATGATACATACTAATTTCAGGAATACATACATGCCAGATTTTCCTTGAGCCTATGCAGGAGATTGGTGATGGAAATGCAGGAGATTTCAATGAAATGCAGGAGATTTTCTTGCGCGAACTAAAACGCATGAAGTTTATATGCCCTTGGCATTGTTACATCTATGATATACCAGTTCAGTCATCATACACATGAACATTACTCACATCAAGGAAAACAATAACAAGTTACTGTAGAAATTTCAGATAACTTATTAAATAACTATTATAGAAAACAACTGCTACGATAAAAAAAACTTGCTCTCATGCAATTTACAAATAATCATTCAAACACAAAAATTCATTCATAAATTGTAGTTCAGACATAAAATTAGTTTAGGACCACATGGATGATTGGGAAACCAAATGTGCAGCCTTGTTAAATAAAGTCTTTACTTTTTAATTAATTCAATTTGTTAAAAAGCTTCAAAAATATATCTGAAATAAGTGATGCCTAATTGAATACCATTCAAGTTAAATAAAAAAAAAATTCAAACTGAAATCGATTTTACTGTTTAACAAAGGGAAGTAACTGCTCCGAGTTAATTCTGTACAGGAATGTCCGGTCTGAGCTGGTTTTTAACTCTAACCAAATTGTAAACAACAGCTGTGGCGTGTTCAACTGGATAGCACTCGCCTAGATCTCGATGTAGCGCTATCCTAGTGCTAAATGTACATCCTGAACGATATTTATCATTTGACTACATAGCGGTATGACTAAAATACGAAAAGAGGATTTTTGGCGCAACGAGGCGAAACGGGGATTAAAATTTGATATTGTAGGAATTACAGTTATTATTTTTACAAATATCAATTCCAAATAAATGAATTGCGTATTTGGATGTAATTAACTTGTTCCTATCAATAAATAATGACACTGTTTTAAAATATGCTAATTTGAAGCCTCCTTCGTCGACCGTAGACATTGAAATATCGGCGATCGAAAGGAACTTTACCTATCCACTCAGTTATGGCATATAACCTCCTTTCGCCAACTGTTGACTATACAATATCGGCGAAAAGAGCTTTATGATACTAATTTAATTATATACATGAGCCGTTCTCCGGGAAAACTGGGCTTATTGACATAACAATAGTAGTTATGTCACGATATTTAGAAAAAGGTCTAAAATGAGAAAAAAATCATGTTCACCGAGTAAATCGTAAGTAGTTGGATACCCTAGTACTATCCAAACAAGTTAAATTTTCTGATAAATTAATGATAAAATTACTTCCGTCGTTGCTGTGGTGACCAATTTCCGAAAACTACCCGAATTGAGAAAAACAAGGGGTTAGTGGTTAAAAATAGCGGCTACTTTTCCCTTGAAGCAGACCAAGGATTTACATATAAGGATTTGAAACTCCCTATACAGTACACTGACGAGACTAGATTATCCTCGCCGTAGAAAATATCGTCTGCTTATAAACTGATAAGAGTATGCTCAACGGGGCGCAAGGAATTTAATGAGCGTAATCACTAATAAGCGGAAAGATAAAAAGAGCGAAAAGGATTTTCACGGCATTATACAGCTTTTTATGCGATCGCTAATTTAATGTGTAGATCTACGTGTTTTATTACGTGCGTTTATTTATTGCGCGGTGATTAATAATAGATTATTGAAATGATTCTTTTTATGAAACCTTTCCGAAATTTTGGCCGAAATAAATATAGATCTAGTTACGTTTTTTCTTTTCCAACATATTTTTGCAGATAGATCTAAGATATATACGATGATATGCTCGTCATCAACAACAACAACAACCTTTTATTCGCTCAATTCATGCACAACATGAAAATAAGAGGACTAAATGGTCATAAATTATATGAACGAAGAACGAGGCTATAGCTACAAAAAGAATAGAACATTTATACAATTTATATAATGGTGAGCCAGGATACACCTTAAGTGTATGGACACATATCAAAGTAAATCTTTTAAGCAATTAAATTATCTACCAGGGCTGTATCCGCGCTTAATAAATTCATTAATAGGCCCGCCTATAGGTGCCGGGGTATTTGGCAAAGGTGTTAAGTACTGTCTTGTGTTTGGTACCTCTGGAACGTTAATCGTTAATTGATAGCCCTGTGTTGTATGATAATTAGCTATTGGTCAGTACAAATTGTTAAGGCAATTAACAATTTAATTTAAATTTAATCGTCCATAATTTTAATTATGCGATAATAACTCCACGCGTTCTTTTTAAAAAATGCCGATCTTTTCACGTGGTACATTAGTAAAAAAAACAATATGAATGAATTTAATTAAGAGTTTACATGTACTTAATTCTTGACATTGAATTTGATAGGTGTTTAAACCCAAACAGTTTACACAGTGGGGTTCCAGTAAGGACCAATATACAACCAATCAGTATATGCTCTCACCATCTGTCACATTTATACAGTAGCTATGATTGTGATCAGTAGCTTATTGTAATATTTGTTTGATATTAATCAATAAACACATGCTGTGCCAATTAAACACTATGAAAACTTATTAGATCAGATATAGAAGATCATGCATTTATAATTGCTATGGTGAATGCACATGAGATGAAAAGATGCAATATTGTGAATTACAAACACAATAATGTTACATAACTAACTCGTTGCGTGCAAGTGTATTATGTACATACAGGGTTTATGAAATAATATAATTATCGAAAATAGGAAGGTGTGTAATATCTGTATTTGAAACCCAGGGGTCACGTGACTACTAAAATATATGAAACTGCTATCCTCTGAAGTTCTCTATCATGGTGATAGTGTGTGTAAGTATTGTTTATGAATAAAAACCATTTTATTGTCAAGTGCTGGTTCATTCATTTTGGATTGTAAACCATCAATATGTAAAGTTACATTGCAACATTTCTAGAGCAATACCTGTTTTGCATGAGAAAACTTTCGTTTTTTGTACACTTTCGTCTATATATTAGATAATATTGCTTGAAGCAGGTTGTTGCTTTATGGAGGTTGATCCCAGAGAAAGCTAGATTTCTATATCAAGGAATATTTGACACCAATTTTTCCTTATTGGATGCCATTATGCTCTTATTTGAGTCAATTTGGACACTGTTTATTTCACCATTAAAAATGAACGATACCTTGAGAAAATGAACAGAAAACATATCCATTGCAAATATATATCTATTAAGTACACATACAGCGGGTAATTAATCTAAATTATGCACATTCAACATCACTAGATGCGTTTAAATTTTATCACCTCTTCACTTTGAGGGTTTCGGCCGCCATTAACGATTTTCATCGACTCTATTTTTTACAATTAATTGTGAACAGTAACAAGCGAAAATAAACAAATTAACACATCCCTGACCAAGATACATGTATTAGGAACAAATGTAGCAGGTAATTGATTTAAATACTGCATCCAGCACTTCACAGTTTGCACTGCAACATTATGACAAATTCTAATTGCCGCCATTTAATTCTGTTCGCGGCGGGCCGATTTATCAAGAAATTTAAAATGCACTTTATTTTGGTTTTGACGCGTTAACCATGACTAATTCGTGCGGGTTTAACTTTAATAATTACTCAAATATGTTCTGTTAAAAATAAAACACAAAATATAATTAGTAAATACGTGTTAACTTGTAAAAACGATGTTTCAGGCCGCTTCGTTAAGAAATTACAAAATGGCGACGATTCGATCTCCCGAGGCGAGGATAATCGGGAAGTTCATCAACATTCACCTCCATTTATTTATATACCTCCGTGAGCAGACACTAACAATTTTTACGTGTTTTATTAAAATCAGAATATTATTCTAAAATGTGACAAAAATTTGAAAAGTTTACGTCAATAATTCACCAGATACTGGGTTTATGAAATGATTATTAACGTTACGTCAAATAACGTTCGAATGACGTTCGCGACGTCACTCAAAAACTGGTTAGTTTCAAAAGTAAATAATTCCGTTAATTTATGCAATAATTCGTTCAAATTTTCAGAGAGTGTTCATAAGAGTCTCGTCCTTCTAACGATATATTATCATGATTTTCGTATTCTTGACAATAAGCCTGGTTTTCCTGGAAAACGGCTCATATATATCTACTGGCCTCTTTTCGCCGTCGGTAAAATGTAAAATATCGGCGAAAGGAGCATTCATAATTAGCGTACCAACTTAGTTATACTCTATGCTCGTTTCGCCAACCGTAAACCACGAACTATCGGCGAAAGGAGCTTTATAGATCTAATACCTGCTTAGTTATATGATGGTCCTTATATGATTGTCTCCTTTCGCCGCCCGAAGGTAGCACGTAAATTGTCGGCGAAAGGAGCTTTATCATACATACTCAGTTATTTTATAGTCTCCTTTCGCCGACCGTAAACCATAAAATATCGGCGAAAGGAGCTTAAGCATACCAACTTATATATACCCAGCAAACATGCTTATATGGGTCCTATATGAGCTGTTTCTGGGCAAGCCCATGTGGGTATGCCCATATTGGACCCATATGGGACCTATGTGGACATGATATTATGGGTAATGCCCATATTGGACCCATATGGGACCATTTTGGACAAGCCCAAATCCCATATGGGCTGTTTCTGGGCGAGCCCATGTGGGTGTGCCCATATTTGACCCATATGGGACCTATGTGGGCAAGCCCATATGGGTTATGTCCATATTGGACCCTTAACGGACCTATGTGGACAAGCCCATATGGGTGATGCCCATATTGGACCCATATGGGATCTATATGGACATGCTTATATCCCATATGGGCTGTTTCTGGGCAAGCCCACGTGTGTATGCCCATATTGGACCCATGTGGGGCCTATGTGGACATGATCATGTCCCATATGGGCTGTGGCTGGGCAAGCCCATGTGGGTACGCCCATATTGGACCCTTATGGGACCTATGTGGACAAGTCCATATGGGTTGTGCCCATATTGGACCCATATGGGACCATTGTGGACCAGCCCATATCCGATATGGGCTGTTTCTGGGCATGCCAATGTGGATATGCCTATATTGGACCTATATGGGACCTATGTGGACAAGCCCATACGGGTTATGCCCATATTTGCCCCATATGGGACCTATGTGGACATGACCATGTCCCATATGGGCTGTTTCGGAGCAAGCCCATGTGGGTATGCCCATATTGTCCCTAAAGGGACCTATGTGGACAAGCCCATATGGGTTATGCCCATATTGTACCCATATGGGACCTATATGGACATGCTTATATCCCATATGGGCTGTTTCTGGACAAGCCCATGTGTGTATGCCCATATTGGACACATATAGGACCTATGTGGACAAGCCCATAAGGGTTATGCCCATATTTGACCCATATGGGACCTATGTTGACATGACCATGTCTCATATGGGCTGTTTCTGGGCAAGCCCATGTGGGTATGCCCATATGGGACCCTTATGGGACGTATGTGGACAAGCCCATATGGGTAATGCCCATATTGGGACCTATATGGGACCAATGTGGACATGTCGATATGGGTAGTGCCCATATTTGACCCATATGGGACCATTATGGACAAGCCCATATCCAATATGGGCTGTTTCTGGGCAAGCCCATGTGGGTATGCCCATATTGGATCCTTAAGGGACCTATGTGGACAAGCCCATATGAGTTATGCCCATATTGGACCAATATGGGACCTTTATGGACATGCTTATATCCCATATGGGCTGTTTCTGGGCAAGCCCATGTGTGTATGCCCATATGGGACCTATGTGGACATGCCCATATGGGTTATGCCCATATTGGACCTATGTGGACATAACCATGTCCGATATGGGCTGTTTCTGGGCAAGCCCATGTGGGTATGCCCATATTGGACCCATATGGGACCTATATGGACATGCTTATATCCCATATGGGCTGTTTCTGGACAAGCCCATGTGTGTATGCCCATATTGGACCCATATGGGACCTATGTGGACAAGCCCATTCGGGTTATGCCCATATAGGCCCCATATGGGACCTTTATGGACATGACCATGTCCCATATGGGCTGTTTCTGGGCAAGCCAATGTGGGTATGCCCATATGGGACCCTTATGGGACGTATGTGGACAAGCCCATATGTGTAATGCCCATATTTGGACCTATATGGGACCTATGTGGACATGTCGATATGGGTCATGCCCATATTTGACCCATATGGGACCATTATGGACAAGCCCATATCCCATATGGGCTGTTTCTGGGCAAGCTCATGTGGGTATGCCCATATTGGACCCTTAA
The DNA here is from genome assembly GCA_963678985.1 of Spisula subtruncata. Lineage (NCBI taxonomy): Eukaryota > Metazoa > Mollusca > Bivalvia > Venerida > Mactridae > Spisula > Spisula subtruncata. Next base: position 50,669,230 of record OY787664.1, on the reverse strand, counting down.
GGGACCTATGTGGACAAGCCCATATGGGTTATGCCCATATTGGACCCATATGGGACCTATATGGACATGCTTATATCCCATACGGGCTGTTTCTGGACAAGCCCATGTGTGTATGCCCATATTGGACCCATATAGGACCTATGTGGACAAGCCTATAAGGGTTATGCCCATATTTGACCCATATGGGACCTATGTGGACATGACCATGTCCCATATGGGCTGTTTGTGGGCAAGCGGACCTGTGTGGACTTGACCATGTCCCATATGGGCTGTTTCTGGGCAAGCCAATGTGGGTATGCCCATATGGGACCCTCATGGGACGTATGTGGACAAGCCCATATGGGTAATGCCCATATTGGGACCTATATGGGACCTATGTGGACATGTCGATATGGGTCATGCCCATATTTGACCCATATGGGACCATTATGGACAAGCCCATATCCCATATGGGCTGTTTCTGGGCAAGCCCATGTGGGTATGCCCATATTGGACCCTTAAGGGACCTATGTGGACAAGCCCATATGAGTTATGCCCATATTGGACCAATATGGGACCTATATGGACATGCTTATATCCTATATGGGCTGTTTCTGGGCAAGCCCATGTGCGTATGCCCATATTGGACCCATATGGGACCTATATAGACATGCTTATATCCCATATGGGCTGTTTCTGGACAAGCCCATGTGTGTATGCCCATATTGCACCCATATGGGACCTATGTGGACAAGCCCATAAGGGACCTATGTGGACAAGCCCATATGTGTAATACCCATATTGGACCAATATGGGACCTATATGGACATGCTTATATCCGATATGGGCTGTTTCTGGGCAAGCCCATGTGGGTATGCCCATATTGGACCCTTAAGGGACCTATGTGGACAAGCCAATATATGTTATGCAAATATTGGACCTATATGGGACCTATGAGGACATGTCCATATGGGTAGTGCCCATATTGGACCAATATGGGACCATTATGGACAAGCCCAGATCCCACATGGGCCGTTTATGGGCAAGCCCATGTGTGTATGCCCATATTGGACCCATATGGGACCTATGTGGACAAGCCCATATGGGTATGCCCATATTGGACCCATATGGGAACTATGTGGACATAACCATGTCCCGTATGGGCTGTTTCTGGGCAAGCCCATGTGGGTATGCCCATATTGGGTCCTTATTGGACCTATGTGGACAAGCCCATATGGGTTATGCCCATATTGGACCTATATTGGACCTATGTGGACATGTCCATATGGGAAGTGCCCATGTTGGACCAATATGGGACCATTATGGACAAGCCCATATCCCATATGGGCCGTTATGGGCCCATATCCCATATGGGCCGTTATGGGTATGCCCATATTGGACCCATATGGGACCTATGTGGACAAGCCTATATGGGTTATGCCCATATTGGACCCATATGGGACCTATGTGAACATGACCATGTCCCATATGGGATGTTTCTGGGCAAGCCCATGTGGGTATGCCCATATTGGACGCATATGGGACCTATATTCCTGGGCTACCCATATGGGCTTTCCGATCTGGTACACATACGGGTCCCATCCATATGAGCTATTCCTGGGCAAGCTCATATGGGCTTTACCATCTCGTACACATATGGGTCCCATATGGGCTATTCATGGGCAAGCCCATATGGGCTTTCCCATCTGGTACCCATCTGGGGTACCCATACGGGTCTCATAAGGGCTATTCCTGGACATTCCCATATGGGCTCTCCCATCTGGTACACATACGGGTCACATATGCGCTATTCCTTGGCAAGCACATATGGGCTTTCCCATCTAGTACCCATATGGGGTACCTATACGGGTCCCATATGGGCTATTCCTGAGCAAGCTCATATAGAACAAAAAAGTATTACTTCCCTTGAATTGGAATATAAGTAAATTTAATATAAATCTTCTTCTTACTATTATATTTACTTTCAGTACAAATAATAGTGTTTCATAAGTTCAAAGTAAATTGATATATGTACATTTTTTTCTAAATTCTACCACATGGTTGTCTGGAAACTTTAAATGTTAATGTGATATATAGCTTGTAAATATCGAACTTGTAAGTATATAATATAGAACACCTTGTATAAACAAGAAGCTGTTCAACTGCTCCTTCCTGCAAGGACACTATGAACGCATAGTAGTAGCAAACCAGAGGATAGAGTGGTGTTTGCTGAAAAATACAATTTCTGATTTACAATGTATCTGAAGTGCTCATACGAATATAGGCTGCCCATATGGGTCCCATTTCTGAATGAATATTGGCAGCCCAGATGGGACCCATATAGGCAGCCCAGGCGAATGTACATGTGGTAGCCCAGATGGGACCCATATGGGTCCCATATTGAATGCATATGGGCAGCCCAGATCACAAAGGCCCCTGTTGCACTTTCTATGTTGGTCCCATATAGGCAGCCCACATGGGTCCCATATAGGTGTCCACGTGGGACCCATATCGATTGCTTGCTTGGTAGTTACACTACAGCCTCCTTTCGCCGACGGTAGCATGTAAAATATCGACGGCAGGAGCTTTATCATAAATACTTAGTTATTTTATAGACTCCTTTCGCAGACCGTAAACCATGAAATATCCGTGAAAGGAGCTTTAGCATATCAACTAACTTAGTTATACTATATATATAGCCTCATTTCGCCGACGGGTGCCCGACAGTCAACTTGTAAACGTTGGTAGAATGTTGATTAAAATATTGGGGAAAGGAGCTTCATTTACATGTACCAACATATTCTATAATAGCTGCTTTTTGCCGACGGTAAAATTCATCATAGTCATATACGACCGTAAACCATGAAATATCGGCAAAAGAATGTTAGAATGTAAAATTCCACTGCAATGAGCGTTATCATTTATATTTCAACTAAGTTATATCATAGTGGTATATTGCTAGATCGTTGGTTGTGATTTTTTTCTATGCTGAATGTGTGTATGCACAAAATTGAATATATATATGTATAATAAAAATTCTAGCTTTTCGCCACCATTGACCATGATATAGCAGCGAAACGAGTTTTACCATATTAACTTAGTTATATTCTAGCCGACTTTAAATTTTAAAATTTTCAGCGAAGGGAGCTTAATTAATCTATCAAATAACTTATATTATGACCCCCATTCAGCGAAAGGAGCTTTATCATACCAACTTAATAATATGCTAGCCTCCTTCTGGCACCGTTGACTATGATATAACAGTGAAACTAGTTTTACGAGCAATAAGCAGCGCCTTGACACTTCCTACTCAATCAACAAAGGTGTGATCCTTCGTCAATAACATCTCGATAATTAGTTTATTCAACAGGTGTCAGACAGTGTGGTCGGCGAAAGGAGGCTTCAAATTAGCTTATTTTAAAATATTGTCATTGTTTATTGAGAGGAACAATCTAATGCAATCCAAATACACAATTTATTAATCCTCGTTTCGCCTCGTTGCGCCAAAAATTCTCCTTTCGTATTTTAGTCAAATCCCGCCCACATTGCTAGCTCGCTAGACTAGGCTAGCCCTCGCCGAGATCTCGATTTATCTTGTCGTTCAGGAGCGAGATCTGCTAGATCTAGCCAAGAGCTAGGCTAGTTGAACACGCCACTGGAGCCTGGAGCGATGTTTATCTAATTTATGACACCTATGTATACTCTTATCGGGTTAATTATCAATTGTTTATTGAAGTGACCACTCTCCTGGGGTGTCATAAAGGCTTGTTAGATGATGGCTCATTGATTAATTGTTAATTCATCACCGGTAATTTACGAGAAAAGTTAAACTTCAATTATGCTTACCCGGATTTTTCTCAAACGATTTTTTTTGTTGAAATTCGTGAAATGCGGGAGATTTGATAAAGATGCAGGAGGGCAGGAGAAGACCCTTAAATCCGGGAGTCTCCCGCACGATCCGGGAAATATGGCATGTATGGGAATAATGGGTTTAAAGGATACATGCAACATAAACACTGAACAGAAACCTTGCACCTCACTCCCAAAGTTTAACAATACATAAATCACAATAACACTATTTCAGGATTCTATAACAATATTGATTTGAAAATCGTTATAGAAATTAAATTATTGGCTTTCAAATCGTACATCAACACACCAGCATGTATAGTAATCTCCTACTTAATTACTATGGCCTGGGCCGGTATTTATAAAGCATCTTAAGAGAAAACTTAAATATTTTGACTTAAGTTAAAATATTGAGCGGCCCATATTTCACAAGAAACTAAACATAGGCCATGTTTTTTATATGATTACTGTAGCTCTTTACATAATGCTTCTAAAAAATGTAAATACTTGTTAACATTAGTTTTTCTGTTAAGCTGATAGACTTAAGGAAAATTTGAGATTTTAAGAAAATTCTTAGTTTTGACTTAAGATGCTTTATAAATACCAGCCCAGGAACTGAAACAAAACCTACCCTGTTTGCTTTCTTGCAAGCGTTAGTGAAGATACCATCCACCCAGTCATTGTTTGGTGTAAGGTATCCAAACATTAGATCAGATTCATCAACAACCAGAGGGTTAATCCTGATCAGTTTATGCATCTTCTCTGACGATGATGACGTCTTGCTACCTGACGATGCTCGAGACATACCAGCTTTAGGGGCCGAGGATAGGGCATCTATAAGGGTCTGTATGCAGGTACTCTTTCCACTGCCTGGTGGTCCAGCAACAATCAAACCTGGGTACAAAATATAAGACATTTCAGTTAATCAAACTCATTAATCAGATCATGTTTTCAGTAACTGTTTTTAACATATCTTTAACTTTTTACCATTCAACTTCAAGATTTACTTTCTTCAAAACAAAGGCTAGGTTATCAACTATTCATGTAAAATTTCAATGAAATCTGTCAGAGGTTAAGAAGAGCAAGCGCAGATAATTTGAAACTTATTCATTACCATAAATGAGCCATTACTCAGTACCGCTAGATAAAATTATCTGGTATAGCAGGAATTAAAAAGCATACCTGCCAAGCTAGTTAAATTGAACATAGAAATGATGAAGCAAAACATGTCACAAGATGCACTTAAATGTGATTCAAAAGGGATTTAGATGCATAAACAAGGAATGTATCAATTAAAGTGGTTATACGTATGGGGGCAATAGATCATAAAATTAATCAAATGTACCTTTGTTCAAAGGTAGGTGAACTTGGAAAATCAGAAATTAACAACGAAAATAGGAGTAACTCCATTTTAGAAGGAGTACTTAGCAGGTTTGAATTAAGGTACTTACCATGATGTACACTGGCCAGGTTATACAGTTGGTTACATTTACTCAACCAGGGTTTATGTGGTATCAAACCTCGATCCTTAGCCTTGGCTTCTAGAGCAGTATCAATGTCGAATCCTCGAGTTCTAGCCGAGATACCACCTCCACCAAACACAGGTGGTGGGTCAGGCAGAGCAGAGAATGTGTCCTTGACAATATTCTTGAATATGTTCATGGTCTGAAATTGATACACATGTAAAGTTAAAGCACATGACAAATTTGTGAAGACCAATCTATGTATATGCCATCATGAGTGGCATGTTTTTCTAAAATTGTAAATGTCAAACAATTATTTTTGTTCTTTTTTTAATTAACTAACTTGAAAAACAATTCCTGTGAAATATTTAACTTCTACTCAACACTTTACTCAGCTGAACAGCAGCATATCTGTAAAACCTTCAAAATATCCCTTAGCTGATATTTTCTATAAGTATAACCTCTGAAGATTAACAACGTCTCTACAACAGTCAATATCTGCAGGTCCAAAAGGGGTGTTTCTCACAAAGGTTGTACTGTATTTACTAGAAACATAATGATAGAAATCGGTAAATTGCTTCACTTCTTTTCATAGTGGTTACAGAGACATGGCTAACATGGTAACAAAGGACCTTGTCGATGATTTTAAACACAAAGTAAACTGAGCTTTCTAAATAGACAATGGATACTGAAACACAAACCTCAGCAGTGAGTCTAGGTGACATGATTTCTTCTATAGTTTGTGCCACCATTGCGTGTTCCACCTTACCAGCTGCTGTCATTGGATTAGGTGTACCAGCTTTCCTGTGAGCACCAGCAGCTATCTTCACATTACCTTGAGTAACTGAAAAAATTGAAACAATATTTTAGCAGATAGTGGAGAAAAAGTACCTGATTTTTATCTTTCAGATATGTCTCAGCACTGTCAGGCGAGTGCAGGTATTTTTTTCCATGCCAAATAGCCACGACATATAGCTGGAACTACACTTCTCTGGTTTAGGGAGGGATTCAATATTCTTCCTGGTCATGGGGGACAGGGATTCTTAAGTCAAAATCTCTCAGACTAGCTTTCCTGGGGTTGGAGGGGATTTCAATTGACTGGTGTATACCGGTAATCATTCTGTGTCATTATTACCTGTTGAGCTTTGTTGTGGTAGAACAGGCCTACTGGGAGCATCGGATGCCTGACTGTTGGATCGTGAGGTTTCTTCCTTCCCTCGTAAATCTAGTTTATCCTGTGTTTTCTCATCACGTATATATTTACGTTTCTGCATGGCTTTCTTCAATACACCCATCAATGCCTCTACACTGAAATAGTGCTGCACTTCTGCTGGTCTGCAAATATAGCAAACAATTATATGAGTTAACAAAGTGTCAATAGACCTGCACCCGATCTCCACTAATCTGTAGGAACAAATATATTTTTACCATTATAACCCTTGTGTCACTTGAATATACATTTCCATAGGCGGATCCAAGGGGGGGGCGGACCCGGCGTAGTCTAGTCTAGTTATATGTAATTTGCCTTTAATTCTTTGTGAAAAAGTATTAAAATGTGAAAATTTCATGCTCGCTTCGCTCGCAAAATTAGCTTAATCTATGAAAGAAGGGGCGCATCCAAAAAACATAATACTACAAGTACGGTTCGCCTATATATATACTGTATCACTCTGCAATGAAACGCTGTAGAATTTAAAGATTTAAATTAGTCTGGTTTTGTTATAAAGCATGCCCTATTAAGTAGCCAATAAGGTATCTCAGACCACCAGAATACACCAGATTGATCCCTCGTTTTGAAAATTTTCCCGTCAGAGCATGCCTCCCCGGACCCCCTACTTTTGCAACTAGATTCCAAATATCTTTAATTTTGTAAAACGTGTTTTTGTAAAACTATGATTCAGTGCAGATAACATACGTCAACATTTTTTTATTACTTTTTACTTATTTTTTTTGCTCGCTTCGCTCGCAAAGTAACTTCTATCTATGACAAATTTGACAACACACATTCTTTGCGAAAACGTTTCATTACACTTATATGTGCAAACACTTCATTACGATTAATCTTAGTACTGTTCTGTATTTAATAATAAAACGTGTCCTGTTTCAAAACAAATAAGGTATCTCAGAACGCTCAGAATGCATCAGATTGATCCATTGTTTAGAAAATTTTCCCGGGGGAGCATGCCCCCGGTCCATCCTACTTAAAATGATCAACTTCCAGTTACCATGTAATAACAAAATTACCAGAGAATCATAAACTCAGTTGCTATATATCAATATATAGATATTTGAATACCAAAACACGCTTCCATGAATGAAGTGTTGTAATGTTAAAGCGCTCCTACCTATGCCCATACAGGACTATGCCCTGGACCCCAGCAAATTTCTTACGCCCCCCCTAACCGGAAATCCTGGATCCGCCCATGCATTTCTGGACAAAAGAGTTGGGGTCAGTTGTGTTTGCATATAAATACAAAACCAGTCCAGGCCAGATTTGTTTGTACCTACATGTAAATTAAGGGGAAAACCACCTTGCACTCAGTTCCGGATATCAATTATTCAGCAGTAATGTAGCAAAATATGTACACCAAATTACCATTACCCGCAAATTTTTTGTTTGTTGTAGTAATTTATCTTAACTGCCTTACATCTTTTTTAATATTTACTCCAAAATGTCAGATAGACAAAGACATGCAGAAGATACAAAAGTGACTACAAGGGTACATGGGCATCCGATCCATGCTCTTATATGAAAGGTACCCTTGGTGGTCTCTTACAAGCCTTATTAGATTTATTTAGTTAATGCTAGGGTAATACTAATTTTGCTCTCATAATTCTATTTAATCTTACTGTTCAGTAAAATTAATGACATAATTATCATTGTTGAATTATCGAACATTCCCACGGTATACAGGTTTTATAATCAACAAAAAAATACTCGGAAGCAGTGAACTAACAAATACTTCTAGCAAATGGCAAATGTAATTCAGAGCATGATAGGAACACAAAGATTAATTCAACTTACAATTGATCTTTGGCTAATTCTGACAATACTTTCAACCTTGACCCGAGAACAACCGGTGCTTTAAAGCCGAGTGCTGCACACTTGGCTCGCATGATAACTCCCATGTCTGGTTTCACGAGGGACACAGGACGGAATAATAGACGTATATCATTGGCTAACTGATGTGATATCGGCTCCGTGTCAGATAAGTTGATGGTCATGTGAACAGCTGTACTTCTCCTGATTTGAATCTGAAAATTTAAGAAACATGTAACTGTTATGTACTTATCGTAATCATATACATTTAAAGCAGGAAGATTTATCATAATATGAAGTAGGAAGGATTGCAAAGTACTAAATAAATGAAATCAAAATCTCTGAATTTTGCAGGAATCTATTTTCTCATATCAGACTTGGACATTCTACTACACTACACACTATTTGCTTTGCATGCAAATCAAAATGTGAGCACATATGCAAATCTTATGTAGCGTTTTAACAGGATTTGACTTTATTTGTATATGGACTTGAAGCAGCTTGATCCCCCAGTTAGATTTATATGTATGGTTTGCCCATCGTAACAAGGTAGGTACATTTGAATATACATATATCCACTTACCTCTTGGCCGTCAGTGAATGTAGCGAATCCTTGTCGTGATTTCAAGGCAAAGGTCACTGCTTCTAGATGTTCAAACAATACAGCCATTGCTACTTTACTCAACGATTGACACTCATCAAAACAACACCAACAACCATCCTGTAGAAAGTCAAATATTTCATTGTAGTAATCTATTATGACGTCATAATTCATGAATTCATAACAATTTGTACCCTGAGGAAGACTTGAAATATAGTCGAAACGTCGGAAACTACTGGAGTTTGTATTGTATTCTTATATAATTGTAGTACCACAGCATATAAAAACAGCCAAATTTTGATTTTTTCTCAATAAGGCATACACATATAGTATCCCAACACTTCATACAATGATCAGAAGTTATGTGTGCTTTAAATTACAATAAGTCATACAAGTTGATATTGAATTCATAGGATTCCGATAAGTCATACAGTGATTTGGGTTGTATGCTGTGAGTATACATCCTGTTAAGTTTTTGAAGTCCTTTTAAACACTTTTTTAGTTAATTTGTAAATTAATCTACAACTTTTTTTAGATTTTTAAAGTATTTCTAACCAATTTATGATCGATCATATGCAGCAGATTGTTGACTTAACAAGTTTTCAAAGTGATCATTTACAAAAGTTCATTGATTTCATAGTTGAAACTAGAACCATCACTGTCGTGATCAGGGCCCTGTCGTTATCATTGTCAATAAGTATTGCAAGTTTCATTTGAATATCTTGAAAAGTTTTTGAACTATGGCCAATGTTAAAGTTTTGAAGTCGAAAAAGGGGCACAAGCCAAAATTTATTAACGCTAGAGTTGTTGCCCTTTGCTACACATGTGCGTATTGTCACTGTCAATAAGTATAGCAAGTTTCATTTGAATATCTGTAACGGTTTTGAAGTAATGTAGAAAAAAAGATGAAAAATGAGGAAAATTGTAAGAAAAAACATGAAAAATGTGGACGGACAGACAGATGGACAGACAGACAGACGGACAGGGTGATTACTATAGGGCACCTACAAAAAATTTGCAGGGCCCTAAAAAAATATAAACCAAAATGTAAGACATACCATAGCCGTTCCTTGTATAATCTTCGCCAGACTACCTGGATCAGTGTGATCTGAACATTGGAACAAACCCAGGAACTGTCCCAGTATGTTGGATAAACCCTACAAAAATAAACACACCCTTATAGTTTATATGTTTTAGTCTTTACATTACATTTATTAGATTTTAATACATATATGATGACCATTTGACGTAACCAGTTTTCCTTAAAATGATACCAGCACTTTCTTTGGGCTCTGGGTTTCCAAGACCTCTTTTAAGGAATATTAATCAGATTTTGAAATATTTGATTATTCTTTAGGCAATGCCCAACAAAGGTGACATTTGAAACACAAATAATGTGCATTTTTAAACCCTTAAAACTACAGATTCTAAATTTCCTCTTGAATTTGGATGGCACCTCGATAAGTATGTACCGAAGGGCTAATTTATAAGCCAACCAAATTATTCAATGTAAAAAGGGCATCCACCCAGAAATAGGGGCCAGTCGTACCTTGATTGTCTCTGTCTTGCCTGCACCTACAGGTCCTGTGACAGCACTACCCTGATATCTCTGTAAGGCTTGAGACATTGTCAGGAAACATCTCTCTGTGATCGGTGTTAGTGCCACGCCCGTATTGGTACCATAGAACTCATTACCATACTGGTACGATGTATCCAGGATCCAGATCAATGGTTCATACCTCTCTTCAGCTGTGAGAGAATTATTTTTTAATTCAGATACAATTTCATTTTTGTTGCAATGTGTATTATTACACTTTATTTACACCACCAATGAAAGATCAACTAATGTAGGAATTTATACTGGTATTGCCATGTACATCCATAATGGGTAACATAAAACTGAAATTTACATCTAAACAAAGAAGTCCACATTGAATCCCAAAGCTTCTCAAATATAATCAGTCTATTGTTAAATTAATTGTCTCAGACTAAAAAAACTAAATATTGAAGAATGTATTTTGAAAACATACACCAAAATAGAGAATTAGTTAGAAGATGTTTGGCCCTTTTAACTTACATAGTAAGACTGCAATATAGACATTGACTTACAAAAAACTAACATTGGCCAAAATGCTTGATATTAAGATTGTTACATATATCTGATAGTGTGAGTCTAGATTACAGTTTTATTCTAGTAAGGAATATCAGACGTTTAAAGAGAAAATGCATACACATGTACTATAGAAATGCTATAACATGGTATATAATATAGTCAGAATATCAACGGTGCTAAACCAAAACCCTGTAACTCAATTTTTTTGCAGCATCCGCATCTGCTAGATTTCCCGCGCATTTCTGTCTAGTCGCCATCTAAATATCCAATCGCGTTACTTCAATACAGTCAGGTGACGAAATACCGTATTTTTAATTGGATTCAAAAAGGTTAGTCGAAAATCCCCTATATGACAGTACAAACTCCAATTTAGTACAAGTCAACATATTCTTGTACATGTCGGGAGTTGATTTTGTTCCAAATAGGATCAGGTGGGGTGTCATCGTCAGAATTATTACATCAAAGTAAAAACGTTTTTTTCGTCTCCTGAAAAGTTGTCTTTTTGCAGTTACGGGGTTTTAGTTTGGCACTGTCGATATATATCCAGATCTACACACGAGAATAAGAGTATATAACTATACACCAGAAATAATAAGAGTATTGCTACAAAACAATAATGCAAGTGTAACTAAAAATTTAAAGCAAATTTTTCTAAGAAATGAGCCCAAAACCGAAAACTAAACATAACTGACATAATTATGATTATGACATAATAACTGACATATTATGTCAATATGTTTCAAAGCCTGAAACATATTCAAAGCCTAAAAACATATTTAGGCACTATTCATATAGAAAGATACAGTTGAGCAAGGACAGACAAGACTAGATATGGTAGAGCCAGTTTGCATGCTGCAATGATTGAAATGAAGGACAGATATAGGAATAGCTAATACAGGACTGGTATAATTTTTTACACTTTATAGACTATTCTACATTATATAGCATTGTGTATTGGAGCTTAACCTGATCAATTTCATATAGTATTTTTCGTATTGCCAAAACACTTATACAAACTAATTATCTCTGCCCTAATTTTGCATACTCCTGACTCAATATTTGGTTGTATTCAAGATTTATATTCTATCATATTTTTATCAAAATGACTAAAGCTGTCTTTGATGAATTCAACCTTTACTACATAGGCACCTATTTCAGTCACTTTTAGTATCCTTATACATGAGACTAGTGCACACCATCTCCATATAAATAATTGGAAAATAATTAATACTTGACTTGTTCTTAAATTTTCATATTATTCACTCACATTCACTACAAATATTTCTATTGCTATAAGTAGGCATTGTAATAAGGATATTTGCAAAATGAAATTCAGTAGCATAATAATTTCATTAGAATTTCAGTCAAAAAATAAAACGGAAGCATATCTATAAGCCTCTCAACACACAATGCTACTAACCCAGTGGGTGGGGTGCAGATTAAATATGTGCTAGCCTTACTTAATTCTGGCGTAACTCCTTTACTATCACTACTACTAGTAGGAAACACTTCTTCCACTGGCACAAAGTAAGCAAGTACAAACATGAATAATAATAAAGATTTCATTCATAATGCAGGGTTTCTACTCACAGGTAACTGTATCATTGAAAACAAAACAAAAAACGAAAACAAATTTTCTGAAAATTATATATTTTTCTTAGAAAATAATAGAAAAATATAAATTTTCAACAAAAAAAATGTTTTCGTTTTTTTTTCGTTTTCAACGATACAGTTACCTATGGTTCTACTAAGTCATAACGCCCAATCCTGAAAACGAGTCACACGACTGTTTCAGGTGTCATTAACACACACTCATACACCATAATAAGGTTTCAAACATAGTTTTATTAGACTTAATTATTAACCTACCGATTTTGAAACTCCAAATGACCAAATAATGTGCAAAAAAGATAATTCTTCCTAATGCAGCAAGTCAGGATTAATCCAGAATTGAAGGACATAGTGCCCAAGTTTTGCATGTCTTGTCTTGCCTATGAGCCCAGAGGCCTTATTCGCCAACGTTGTAAGTCTAAATTTCAGACTTAGACTTTACATTGTCAAATGTTGTATTCGCTCTCATGTTGCTATAAATGTACCGATTTTGATATAAATCGGTATACATGTTCAGTGGATAAAAACAAATAATCAGACAAAATTTCTCATTGAAAAATATAATTGCAAAGAATTGGCAGTGATAATAAATTATGTCAATTTTAAGTCTAAGTCTGAATTTTAGACTTATAACGTTGGTGAATAAGGCCCCAGGGCTGTATTCAGAGGCAAAAAGCACCAAAACAAATAAAACACATGACTTCAACTAGCACAGCTAAACTTCTTAAATTCAAACTATTGATTACAGTCTCAAACAATACTATTAACTCAGCATGAATTACAATTCTTAGTTCAATTAAGTTGAATTTTAATTACTGTAAAATCATTTAATTTTGATGGGACAAACTTTGGTGGTTTTGGTAAAAAAAGACCATTTCGATGGGATGTTAATTTGTGGAATTTGCATTTCAGGTAATAAATACAAGGGTCAAAATTATGGTTAGATTGGATTAAATTTTGTGGTAAAAGAGGAACCACGAAATCCAGGAAATTTAAATTCCCCTCGAAAATAAATGATTTTACAGTACAGTACATAATTATGAGAATAAAATCCACCCCAAACAGCCACCTGAAACATGGGCATCATTAATTTAATTATCATGTGTGAAATATTTCACTTACCGACTGGTTGATAATAACAACGTATACTACGTCGCCATTCAAAGTCTGATACTTCTCGGAGTTTCCTTTGGCACATATTATCTAAAGCATCTCGTAGAAACTGTGAGGTCTGCAAAATATAGTACAAAGTTTCATTTAAGTTTCCTTGTGCTTGACTGAGACAGTCTTAAGTGTGTGGTTAAATTCTTATTTTCCTGCAAAAATTGCCAAATGACCTCTAACTTTGAAGGAAGTTACAAGAAGTCTCAGAGCCATACCCTATCCCTGTTTTTTTAACAAGAGCTGTCACTAGACAGCGCGCTCAACTATTCGCAGCCATTTGTCAGAAAAAATATAAGTTCAAAACAGGCCATTTAAAATTTGTATTATATTGAAACGTGAGTTACGCTACTTAGTTGACTACATGGCAATGAAAGCTAATGTACAATGGTTGTTGAGGCATGGCAATTATCTCAACACTGGACTATTAACAAATATTTGTCAGTGAAAATGATTTTAAGACTTCAAGCGGCACTGTACTCTATTCAAGAAATGTGTATGTTTAAAGGGAATTGTATACATCCACTGACATAACAAAGTTTCTACAAAATAATCATATGAGTAAGATATGATTTGTTAAAGGAGTCAATTTTAAAACAAAGGTGACAAATTAAAATAATAATGTAGAGGATACAGTCATGTAATAAATCATTGATGAGTTTAAAGTAGTTTAGTAATTATTTTTAGTATTGAATACAATACCATGCCAAACAACACAAGTTTGATATCCTCGCTGGATAGTCAAAACCTCGTATCTCAGGTTTGTATGAGGAGGGAAACAGGAGACCGTTTTGCTCCTTATGTCAAAATATCGTAGCTCTGCACCAATCATTTTCTTAGATATACGTCATATGACACATTCAAAACCTCGCACCCATTTATTTTTGGTAACAAAATGTGAGATCTTGGCCAGATATGACTATTTGGCATTAATTTGTCAAATTCATCTACAGTTTCGGGTGAGATACAACCTTTTGACACATAGATACAACCTTTAGACACAGAAAAAAGGCAAACACCTATCACTGTCTAAAATTTTTACTACCTAGCAACAATATTCTACTTATCACATAAACATCATATAAACAAAGAACATCACATGTCATTTGCAAAGTATGTAAGCACACTGTGCAATATGATTTTTTTATTGCATAGTAGGAAAGTGTACAGATTTGTGATAAATGTAGGTATTAACAAGTTTTAGATTCAGCCAGAGAACTAAACTGGGAGGATAAATACAATACAAGTTAGCAATAGTGAGCAATACATGTAATACAATATTCTAGTGGTTAACCTAAATATCTATCTTAAGAATTCAAGCCTCAACAAAACAATGGGATATTTTCAGTTTACCATATTAGAGAAATAATGTGTGTATTATACGACATTATTAAACTGGCAATCATTTATATGTGAGAATTTGTTACTTTGTACTTGTTTAAAGGGGAAGTTAAACTTTTCAATGCAATATCATTGATAGTAGGTGAGATATGGTTTGAATGTAACTTGCATGCAAAACTTTAACCAAGGAAAGTCTAAGTTAAAAGGGGCATAACTTGAATTAAACTAAAAATGGAGTTATTACAATTGACCAGTACCATTGACTAATGATGATAAACAAGTGTTATAAGTTTCAATGCAATATCATAAATAGTAACTAAGATATGGCGTGAATAGAACTTGCATGTAAAACTTGAACCAATAAACTCCTATGTTAAAAAGGGGCATAACTGAAATAAAAAAATAATAGAGTTATTGCCCTTGACTGATACCATTGACTGATGATGGTAAACAAGTGTTGTAAGTTTCAATGCAGTATCATGGATAGTAGCTGAGATATGGTCTGAATGAAACTTGCATGCAGAACTTTAACCAAGAAAATTCTATGTTAAAAAGGGGCATAACTCAAATAATAATCATAATAGAGCTATTAACCATGACCGGTACCATTGCCTTATGATGGTTAGTAAGTGTTGTTAGTTTCAATGCCATAGCACAGATACTATTTGAGATATGGCCTTATTAGTAACTTGCATGCAAAACTTTAACCAAATTTTCTAAGTAAAAAAGGGCCATAATTTGCATTAAATTCATGCAAGAGTTATCTAACATGGTTGATTACATGACAGGGAAAGCCAGTGCAAAGTTTCAATCCAATATATGCACTGGTTATTAAATATAACCAAGGTTAAAGTTTTGCATGCAAAACTTTAACCATATGCAACGCCGACGCCGACGAACAAGTGACTGTAATAGCTCTCATATTCTTCGAATAGTCGAGCTAAAAAGACTTGTTGGTTCATTAACGTATCAGGTGCCCAACACCTTATTACAACTCTGTACTTTACCAACCAGTTCATCACTATTGTGTGGGAAACACTTCAACCACTTCATCACTATTTTGTGGGAAACACTTAACACAGATGCACATACACCTTCATTAGGTTATAAAGTTATGAAACATGTAAACAAGTACAGTTTAATAATAATAAGTGCCTCCCTAGCTCAGTGGTTAGTGCGTTTGCCGTCTAATCTTGCGACACGGGTTCAAATCCGGGTGGAGGTACATATATATGCCTGACATGTTCCAGTAGAAATAATGCAAATAAAGGCTATGCTCCGCATTATTCATAATAACATATTGCTTTTCACATGCATGATCATGCTCAAAAGATTGAACCTCTTGCCATATAAAAATAGAAAACTCAACACCATTTAAACAACTTTCTGAATGAAAATGAGATACTACTTACAGTGATCATACATTCTATTCTGTTTTTATGTATGGGTAACATGGGTTCTTCCAGGTTCCTCCACTGACCCCTAGCAAGAACTGTAGGGAGTTTGGATACGGTGCTGATATATTTCTTCAGGGTCGCTTGTAATGCTTTCCTGTCGTACTTGATTTCAGCAATACCTAGGTCCACTTCTCGCGTCCAGTGATATAGCATACCCATTCTACACACCTGTGCTGGATACTGAAACATAATTACGGTCACAGTGATAGTTTGATTACATTAGATTGACTAAGGCAGATCGCTGTTGGAGTATGGTGTTGTGTTTTTGTAGCTGTTTCGATTTCATACGTTTCTTGTTTACTTTTATGATTTGTGACTTGTACTTGTAGTCGGTGACTTTCGTGTGTGTTTTTTTGCCTTCCATGCTAAGCTGTTTTGGTTAAGTGCTGCCTTCCCTGTCAGATTTGGAATGATCTTTTTGCTGCATTCAGACAAACAAAGCAATTGATTGCCACTAATGAAGGCATTGTACATTACTTTTAACATAAAATAATTATAATAACAAGTTTATATTGACAAGAGAATGTTTGTCACCACGTGTGGAAACCAGTTTTATAGAATACTGACAAGTAGACATTGACTTCACAAAACTAGCATTATTTTCACATAGTTCAGTCTTCGAATTTGGCCACTAGCCCGAAGCCTGAGGCTAGTCAAAACTGGGTCAGGCTAGTAATTGTCTCTAGGTGACTAGTCCGAAAGTCTAGTGAAAATTAAAAATAACTTTAAAAAATATTAATGGTCTGACTTGTTAATATCTTCTCGGGCTAGTAAGTTCTGCCATGTTGGTAGCCCAACCGGCTAGTACTTTGAAAAGTTTTTCGTGAAGACTGTAGTTTCGAAAGAAAATTATTTAAATTACAATATGTGATATGTGCGAATTTACCTTTGCAGCCCATTCATCTATTGGCATTCCATTATTACAGTCCTGTATAACACCAATGTTCATCTCTCGTATAGTCTTACATACAGAATCACGTAACTTGGATAACCAGATCTCTACTTCATCCGTCAATGTCACCTACAAACATTAAATGAAACATAATTCTTCTTCTTCTTCTTCCAGTGTATGGTCAGGATTCGAAGAAGGAGTCGAATCTTCGACTGTAATTTTGACCAGTTAAATTCATAATTGAAATGAAACAAGACTGTGTCCAGTAAATGTTAATGCCCCAGTGGAAGCCTTGTCCATAATAACTTGCTAAGTTAATCAGGGGCCATAATTCTGTTGAAATGTTGAAAGTGTAACATGGCTTTGACAACGTAATGTGTTTATAATGGTTAACAAGTATCATGCCAAATTTGAAAACAATGCCTTGATGGACAACTTGAAAGTTTTGCTTAATATTTTTTAGCAGACAGACAAACTTGCGGAAGAAACGGACAGGACAATCTCTTTATGTCTCCTCATCAGTAGACGCTTGGACATAAAAAGAAGAGCATTGCCTTGATAGTCTAGTGGTAGAGCATCTGCTTTGAGTGGAACAGGTTTCAGATTCAATCACAGTATAGTTTTAGTTTAATAGATACAGTGGTTGGTGATATATGGACTTCCTCTCCAATGCGTAGCATATGGCACAAAATATCAAGGTTAAAGGTAGTCACTTAAACTTGGCAATCAATTTTGATACTTCAGCTGGCTTACCTTTTCAGTGAGGATGAATGCCTCTCCATCTGAACTAGATATGGAGACTGCATCTTTGATGACGACTTCTTCAACCATACCCTCTGATGGTAGATAGATAGGACCTTGTGCTAAACCACTGGGATTCATACTCTGTGATAGAAAATCAATTAAATTTAAATTAAACCTTAATTAAGTTCATTCACCAAATATCCTACTTTACCAATTAAAACTATAGAATAGTAGTATTTTAGTAGCACTATATTGCTCTATTGCTGTATCAAAGAAGTCTACTTGAATAAAATTTAAAGAACTATATATAATTACACAAAAAGTATTATGATAATTGTATTTTCGTAAAATAAGGCAAATTTGCTATTCACCAGTTCATTAAATGATTATTATGCTCTTAGTTAATATATTATTCACTAACTATTAACATAAAAGAATAGCGTCTTAAGTCGCTATCAAACTAAACTATTTAACCTGGAAACAAGGAATTTGAAATCAACCAAATATAGAAAAAGAAAACTCTATTTGAGGGCTAAGTGCAAAACTATGGTACATGCCTCTATAAATTGATGTAATTACCATAGTTTTGCACCAAGCCCTTGATTTACAATTTCATGAATATCAAAACTTGAAATAATTCAAAATAAATTTATAATAAAACTTCTAAGATAAAGTTTGAATTTAAAAGTAACAATACACATGCATCGCACAGGCCAGTTGTACAGTTTAATTTCTGAGTTAAAATAACTCTTATGGTGCAGGTACCAAACAGATTTTGGAATTTAATAAAGTCACAAATGCTAATTTTGCAATGTCATCTGCATCCTTGGCATAATGGCAACAGAGTATGCTGAGTTCAAGGTACCAGTACAGACTCTGGTTTAGTAGAACAGTGTACTGAGGGAACAATGTAAGATCTCTTCGTTTGGCATAATGGCAACAGCACATACAGGGACCAAGATACAGCCTCGAGTTTTACCCTTTACAGTATAATGGCATTTTGTATGCAGACACTAGGCATAAGCTCAAGGGGTGATATTCAATATTGATCTTGCTTGACTTAGGTATAAGAACAACCAATCAGATCACACCATATAAAACGCTACGTCAGAAACAGGCAATATGATTGGCTATCCTTATTGTCTAATTAGATACGATTAATACTAAATACAACCCCTCAGGTTTAGCAGAATCGCTTTATAGTATAAATTATAATGCACATGTTAGTCTTGGTGATCATAAAATTTATTTCAATTTTTGAGTGATAAATTAGAAATTAATTAGACAACCGGCTATGTGTGCGATATGTAACGTGAACCTTACAATAATGACACTTTGTTGTTTGACCATGTTTTGTAACATGCTTTTTTGTGCCTGAAGTACAAACAATGAGTTGACGTCAATATTCAAACAAACGTGCAGACCTAACAAATACTTTTAATGTCAGAACAAATAATTACAGTAGCTAGCAGTTACAGCAGTTGATTAAAATATTTCAATTATTCGCAATTAAATTTATCATATATTTATAAATGCGCAACTTCTATATCAACTGACACCTGTGAATTTGAGAAAAATGACTTTTTTAGATATATAATTAATCATGGAAATATATACAAATATAAATTCTGCATATCATAATAAATTTGCATGCAAAGAAAAAAGGTAGCAAAATAGTAAAATTATAATCATATACTAATTTAAAAGTATATTAAAGATAACATATAATTATATGTCTGTTTTACGTTAACAAAAATATTTACTACTTCAATAAAACAAAGGTAGATATTTGAACTTAAGAATGAATAGGTCAAGGGCTGAAAATAAGACCGTTCCATATCTTCTTCATATTTGATAATACAGGTACATTTATAAAACGGTATCATTTTCAAACCCTCAATGTGTATATTAAAAGTTTGAGGGCTCATATGCAGTGCAAAACTATTGTACAATTGTATCTATAAATTGATGAAAATACCATAGTTTTGCACCAAGCCCTCGAGTTGCACTGTTTGAATCTACTAATGTAACACACAGGTAACTGTATCAATGATAAAGACTAAAATAAAATAAAAAGTATCAATGATAAAGAGTACAATAAAAAAAAAAATTTTCTACAAATTTATATTTTTCTACAAATTTAAAAGAAAGAATTTTTTTTTCGTTTTTAACGATACGGTTACCTGTGATGTGACAGTGTCATGGTGCAACAACATAAAACATGAGAGATATTACAATGTACAATACACAGGGTCCCATCTGTCACACAAATATTGGATGCTTGCTGATTGCTGAGCCGAAGCAACATGTGCCTCCATCCATGGTTAGCGTCCTTGCCATCTAATCTTGCGACCCTCACTGGGTTCAAATACAGGTGATGGCACTCTTCAACAGAAGGCTGACTTACAAATATATACTATGCTCAACTCAGCAAAAAGCATATTCTACTTCACATTACACCAGTTGTCAATCAATACCTTTAAATCAATTTTAACGGTAAATTATAACCACATGATCCAATGGATTAACTTGAAAAACTTTGCCAAGCAACCTTTGACAAAAAATTAGGTGGAGCGATCTCTGCTCTGGCATAATGTCAAATGTTTGAGTAGCTCCCATACAAAAACAACAGGCATCCGTTTCATGTGACAGTAGCGAGACCCTGTGAATCAGCAAGTGACATAAATCGCAGAAAATTTGATGTAAGAGTAAGCACACCAATCGAGTTTTGATTTTGAGGAAATTATAAACAACCCTCAAAATTATGTGCACAGTACAATACCTCCTTGGAGTTAGATTTAGGTAATTGCTCCTTCTTTCTTTTCTGGTAAAAATAGAAATCTAGGTTCATTTTCTCATTTATTACAAATCAGAACAGGTACTGCCAATTAAATAGGGAACTATCCCATTAAAAAGAATATGGCCACTACAGTTAACTCTGTTACACCAAATTAAACCTAGAAAAACAAAGTTTACCTGATGGACAAGCTTATGTTTATAACCCTCCTCAGTTAACTTTGAACAGATTGAAATACTGAACTATTAACAGAGTGTCTACCTCTAACCAGTCTTTGCCCTATAAGCTAGACCTTTCAATTAGTACAGTAACTTAGTAATTAACAAAAGCATTTTGCAGCAAGATGTTTTTAATGCACTTTTACAAATGTATTTGACCGAACAATTCAAAGCTGAAAGAAATTGAACATGGGATTTAATTTTTTTCAGCGGTACTGACAACTTATCCGATAAATACATCTTTTTGATAATATCATGCAAAGGGCCAGGGCTTGACACTAATACTTGTCCCCTGGCCAACGACCAGTGAAAATTAAGGACAAGTGAAAGCCTTAAAGGACCAGTAGCTGTATTGTTTACAAATTTTATTCTTCTTTTCTGTCGGACCAGTGACAAATAGTTAGTGTCTAGCCCTGCAAAGGGGTCAGTCTCCAATTGGCATAAAAATTAAAATGTATCCAATATTTGACAAAACAACAGGAATATTATCAACAGTAATTTCAAGAACTGTTTCAACTGTTTAACTTTAACTTACATCCTTCTTCCTGGACTACAAAAACAAGACAAACATCCCAGATGATGATTTAAAAAATTTGTTAACACGCAAAACATAGACCTAAAGCAGGTCAACCAGAAGCTCACGTATCTTAAGAGCTTTCTAAATATCTCTTTTAATAGAGTGCCTAAAGATCAAGATGCGTCTTTCCAAAGCTGTTCTCACACGGGAATAAAATATCAGAAAGTTATGATTTATGTATGCCATGCCCTTTATTTTTAATTTGCATAACTATTATCAAACAACACTTCATTTAAACAAAAATAAACTATACAATCATGATTTGACCAATACCGCTATTAGATGCAAATAAAACCAGCAATTTACATGAAAAACAACATTAAAATGCAATCAATAACATTATAACACATTAAACCCCTCAACCAGCAACACACTATGACACAAGGCAGACAATGACCATTTAATTAATACACATAGTACTTGACTTGACACATTTACAATCAGCTCAACATCATTAGCTAGACATTCATGAACATAAAGTCGCTCTAAGACATTGAAACACCATCCACATGTTTTTTTTACTCACTCGACTCACGGGACCGGGTGTGGAGCTAAATAAGATTCGCTCAGCAGTAGGTCGTCCCCGGGGTTTTACCCGAGGTTTAGCAATACGCTTCATCTGTTGCTGGGTATCACTAGTAGCTCCCTTGTTAATAGGAAGTTAAATAAAGTAAAAGTTAAACCTGAGTCAAATATGTAGCTCATATTATAAGTTTTTAAGCCCGAATGATGACTACTAGAGCCCTTATCACAAAATGACAGCTCAAATTTGTTCAAAATTCATCTACAAGTATTTATCTTAAAAGAACCAGATTCTGAATATTTTTCAAAAAAATAGTTTCAGTGCTTTGATTCTCAACAAAGATAATTATTCTATTAGTGCTTTGATTAGCCCAAGGGAACATATGTTATAAAATAGGTCAATAAACCAGGTACTATCTATGGAATACTTAGGATCTAACAATACTTCCATTCACCATTCAGGGTATAACTTGTGTTGCTAATATATATACCAGCATGCTTAACCAATACCAAGAAGGAATCCCAAGCCTAATAATACGGCCATTATACAAACCCAATAAGATCATTTAAGCCACTTAACCCATTAATCCATAGTTACTATGTGTCACAATGCTGCAAGCTCATTTAAGCAATTTAGGTCTTTGATTTAAGCTATTTCACCCTTTACTCCAAAGACACATATTTTTGTCCGTCCTACATTATCCTGATATAAGACTGACTGGAAGTTAGATGGTTTACACCACTGGGGCATAAAAAACAACATCATGGAGTATATGTCTAAAGAGTGAAAATATTGCAGTAGAAAACACGTATACAAAAATATCAAAGTTGACATTTAGAAAGCCATCAAGTGAATGCAAAATCTTTAACATACTGTGGACAAATAGGAAAGATTTTAACAGTACCTACAAACATATAAATGTTGACAATTAACAAAGAAAAAGAATGTTAATTAACGATCACAGTTGAGTAATAGAGTCATCGCATGATATAGTAAATTCTGGCTACACTGTCACCAAGTCATGCAGGTCACTGTATATGAAGAAAAGAAGGACATACATGTGTCACAAGGAAGCTAAGACATTTAATCAGAGATGAAGATTGTTTGTAGAGAGACAGATTTCATTAAGTCCCATCTCTGTCACACGACAATTGAATGTCTGTACCAATGCTAGTCACATAAAGAATCGGATACGCGGTACGATGCCAGTAAACTGGAATCTTTTGACTCGACAGATATCCAATTCTTTGCAAGACTCCGACAGGCTACGCGTAAACTGTCAGAATTTTGATTCAGACTGAAAATAACTGGGAAAACTGTCAGTTCTCCTGACTTAGAAATTTTGATTCGGACAGACAAAAATTCCTGTAATTTTTGGTATTGACAAAAATTCCTGAATTTTTCTATTAGACAAAGAGGAAAGAAAAATGTCAGTTCTCCAAACCTGACTGAGAAATTTTGATTTGTATTGACAAAAATTCTGTATTAAGACGAAGAGTAAGGTTGACTCATTTTACTAATTCAGACTGACAAGTTTAATGGCTTTCGAGGAGCCTTCGATCTCTTATACAGCCATCCAATTCTCATGACATTGTGACAGAAATGGGGACTTGTAGATTTTAACATGAAACAAGTTTTTCTATATACACGTAAAAGAAAGGATTATAAAGACTGAAATGACGGGTATGTCCGTCTGTCCGTGATACAGGGGGAACTTTGAGATATAGATAATATGTACATAGTATTACGTGTGACTCTACAACTTACATTATCTTGTCTAGTTTGTAGACTTACACGCCGTTTCTACAGTAAAATGCACGATATATCAATGATAAAAGAGCATATGAATTGATGAAGTTACAAAACAGATATGTGTATAAATTCTACCTAGTCCAGAACGCATTACTAAACAAACTAAAAAGCCAAGAAATAAATATGATTTTTTAAAAATTAATTTCAGTGGCATTTCTATGAGCTAAAAGCCGAGAAATAAATACAATCTTTCAAAATTAATTTTCAATGGAATTTCTATACTAAAAAGCGAGAAATAAAATATAATATAATATTTTAGAATTAATTTTTAAACCAAAAAGCAAATAAATAAATATATCTGAACTTTTTTTTAAATAACTGTAATTATAAAATAGCGCTTTTCAAACAAGTGAAAGCCTGTCAGTGAATTATCATAAATTACAAGAGTGAATTTAAAAAAATAAAAAGTATTGAACCATGCATGGTTTAAGTTTCAGAGTGCACTTTTGTTATATGTCATTGGTTTTCTTGGACTTTTTCTGCCTTTTGTGAACTATTTTACTTAAATTATGCCGTCAACCTGACATACAAGTAGGCTCTTAATTGGCTTGAAAACCAGTGCAAAAACCAGTGCAAACTGGTTTTTAGCAAGCATTTTCCCATCAAAAACAACTATAAACAGATTAAATCTGGTCGCAGTTGTAAAGACTAGTATCAGATTGGGGTTTGTCTCAGATTAAACCTAGTCTCAAACTATTAAATACATTATTTGTCCATGTTTAGAATTGATGTATTTTATATTGTATGTGACAAAGGTAAATATCTATTGACGGTCTAGTAGAATAATCAGCCTGACAGGCTATGGGTTGAACCTTTGTCACAAACAATATAAAGCTGACCATTAGAAAATGGAATGATTTATAAAACTGAAAGGGTAGAACAAAATGTCGACAAAAGTTGCTAAGAATTCTAAACGATATTTCAAAGTAGGTAGGGTTCACACAGAATCAGCTGCCTATATCTACATTGACTGAAAACAAAGGGAGTTAACTAGCACTCAAATGTACACAAACTGTACACTAATTTTGTATGACTGAAAGACGATCAAACAGATCTAAATAATGTAAGTGCAGAAACATTGAAACAATGTGCTGAGGTATAATGTATAGTTGATGAATGCATGGGTGCAAGTGAGAAAAACTGTAAAACCTGAAATTCTGAAAATGTGTCAATTTATATAGAGTAAATAAAAACTCCAGACTTTTTTGCACACTCAAAAACCTGAAATCGGGTATATAATAAACACCCGAAAACTTGCACCCATGTGACTGTTTAAGTATTAAAGTGTGATGTGTAGGATATAATATGATATCATAGACATACAGCCCAGACAGAGGCTAGTTTCCATAACAACCACATAAATAAACACAAGATTTCCAAAGCAACCATATATAAATAAAAGAATTCCAAAGGAGCCATATTTAAACACAAAATTTCCATAGCAACCACGTTCAATAAAATATTTCCATAGCAACCATATATAAATACATGTACAAGGTTTCCGATCACTTGAACATAAATACAAGGTTTCCATAGCAACCATTTATAATAATATGGTTTTCATGTTTATGCCCTGATAGAAGCCATGTTCATAATAACTAGCTAAGTCAATCAACTTGAACACTTTGTGGCAAACAAACGGACAAATGAACGGACAACTGAACAGACAGGTGAATCACTTTGATGCACGGGCATAAAAATATGTACTCAATGGGCATTAATAAATATCTATAATAAATATCTATCATGGCAAAGTTTGCTATGCTTCTCACTTAGAATCTACAGAATTCTTCTTTTTTATGCAGACTTGACAACAGAATCTAAAGAGTAGGAAATTTAAAATACCCTCTCTGTCTGGGAGTACAAAATATATGAGATATTTGAATACAGAGATGCATAGATTTTTGTGTGAAGGTTCATCAGTAAATACTTACATAGACTTGTGTTAAACGTTTATCAATTTTCGGTGGTGTGTCGCCTCTGTTTATGTTTGATAGAACACTTGAAGTCTTGGCACGACTATGTGGAGTGGTAGACCTGAGACCGGTAGCTGATCCAGGGAACCCAATCTCATCTGTGGGTTCAATGGGACCAGCCCGGGTCTCCTCAAGCTTAACATCACTTATACTGGTGAAAATTGATCTGAAAGAAAAAGTCACATAACATGAAAGGGCGGCAGCACAAAAGCAACTTGTTAGAATAAGGCCCCTGTCTCCAGAAGCATCTTAAGTAAAAATCTCAACTGAAATTTAGATTTTGCTAAAAACTGTGTCAGAATGAGATACAAATTTTAAGTTCTAGCTCTTGAAAATTTACTGTAATAAACTCAGAATATCATTTTTGGCTAGTGATTTATTTTCAATGTTTGGTACGTTCTTCATAGGAAATGACATTTATCGACACCTGAAAAATTCCCTGACTTTTCCCTGACTATTTGCTCAATTTCCAAATTTTCCTGACCAATTAAAAAAATTCTCTGACTTTGAAAAAAAATTTTCCCCCACCTTTTCCCTGACTGTAGGAACCCTGATTATTGCAAAAATTCCACCCAAAGGTTATTATGAGGAATTCAACACACAAAATTTGCAGTACGTAAATAAGTGCGGGGGGCACAGAAAAAAGCTTACTTTAAATGCGGTTTCACTGACTCCAGATCTGTAGGGCGACTGAGTATAGCCAGTAGTATCGGGTCTGACACGAAGTAAAAACGTGGGAAAACTCTTCTCTTATTGTCAAGGTAACCAACCAATGATTTGAAACAAATTTCTAATTCTTCATACACATGACGTAACAGAACGGCCTTTGGTACTTCACCTCCATAGCAACACTGAAGAGAAAGAAACATAAATATAATATTATATGAGATATTGTTTGTTTTTTGAAGCTGTTCAATTTCATTTTTTCTCGTTTTTGTTGCGGTTCTGTTTCAGTTTTCTTGTTTTTGTAGCTGTTCAAGTTTCTTGTTTTTGTAGTTGCTCTGTTTCAATTTTCTTGTTTTTGCAGCTGTTTGATTACAATTTTCTTGTTTTTGTAGTTGTTTTGTTTCAATTTTCTTGTTTTTTTTTGTAGCTGTTTGATTTCAATTTTCTTGTTTTTGTAGTTAATCTGTTTCAATTTTCTTGTTTTTGCAGCTGTTTGATTTCAATTTTCTTGTTTTGTAGCTGTTTTGTTTCTTCTCGTTTATTTGTATGGTTGCCCTTGTGACTTGTAATATGTTATTTATGTGTTCATTTTGGCTTTTCTCTACTATTCCAGTTGCCTCCCATGGCCAATATGATTATATTTTAAATGTAGTCGAAAGTAAGAAAATATAAAAAGTAGGAAATATTTTACCTGTAGTACATTTCTGGTATCAAATGCTCTTTTCATCATTTTGGTCCAACTTTTATCAATTCTAGCAAATCTTTTAGCTTCTTGAGGTAACTCCTGAAATATTGTATCATAGATGATTTAACAATCTTAGAAATACTGTTAAACAATGCATTTAAACATGTTTGTTCTTATAATAGGAGATCTGCCATATAGATTTAAAGGTCAGACAACAGGATCTCAGGGATGAGCTGAATTCTTGATATTTTAGTAATTATGCAATACATGGACACATAGATAAATAGTTAAGTACCATCAAACATAGAATATAGTTATTTACATTTTAGGCCCCGTTCTCCCTACTAAACACCTCAAGGTTGAGCAAGATCTTATCTCATATATTTCCATTACAAATTTAGACAATTTCCTTGGGTGGTTGGACCAGGAATTGCAGGACAAAGCAGAATCACTTTGTAATTAACAATAAAATTTTAGAGAGTTTGAATGTCAGACTTGTCTCAAATTCAAACACAAATTTGAGCTTAATTGCAATTTGAGATGAGATTCCTACTTGAAATCTTTTGGAAGATCAGGTCATGGAGAGCCACAAATTGCGTGCATGTTTTTCAACCAATCAGACCAATGTGCATTACACAATATCAGCCCGATCTTATGATGAAAAGGCACCATCCCCCGTAATGTATGGCCAGATTACGTGGTAAGTGTGCTTAAACCACAGAGCTACGTAGACACCAGTACTTACCCTTGCAGCTACCTGGTTACTGAACACAGCCTCTAGGTACTGCCATAGATCTTGTACTTCTAACCAGAGTTCCAGCACCTCAGCCACTTCTTTCAGTTTCTCTGCCCACGATGCCGCTTCATCTCTCAATGGACCAATATATCTAAAACCATACATGATCTTTTATCACCATTTGTTATGCCTTGAACCAATTAATCTGGCCCTCTAATCAGGGACCCCCAATAGGATCCATTGAATAAACATTTTTCTTTCTGCTATTTATTGCACTAAGTCTTGTGGTGCATTGAGCAATCTGAATTTGCTGTTTTATTTATTTATAAATTTGATACTCACTAATAATGAGCTTGAAATGCATTACCGTATAGTGAAGGGACCCCCAAAATTTCTCAGGGACTCCCTAAATATAAACCTTAAGGGTCTTGGGACCCTCGTATGAAAAATCCTAGGGAAAACCCTGGTCTCTTTATTTTAGCATAATTTAACAGCTGGTGTCCATTGTCCATTGCCCAAGCCAAGCGCTACCCCACAGGTGCACACTTTCCACGGGAGGTAATCCATGCCTTCTATATTTAAATGAACTGGAGGTAACTGAATGCAGGCGCTCAATAGCACTTTGCTAAGCCAATGGACAACAGATTTCTGGCTTATAGTTAATTTCGTCCAATGTTTTCATTAGACAATATAATAATATTCAAGGTTGGCAGTGTAACTAGCATTAGCTAACATTTACCATTCTCAACACCTCATTCCTGAGAATGAGATCATGAGAGAGAAGCCAGTTTTGATTCTGCATGCACAGCAAGATAAAATTCCTACATTACTTATTTCGTTTTTGGTATATCATGTGGCTAAAGGAATAAAGGAGTAATTCCAAACATCCTGCACTTTGAGCAGATGCTCTCAGAATGTGGGAGCAAGGGCTTAACACAAACAATCGCCTCAGGCCAGAGAAAATCTTGAAGAACCAGTAGAAATCTTGAAGGACCAGTAACTGTTTTCTTCACAAATGTTATGCTTCTTTACAGTCTGATCAGTGACAAAAATAGTTATAGTTTTTACCCCTGCACACACTACCACTTTTTTGTCATAGTTTTTACCCCTGCACACGCTACCACTTTTTTGTCATAGTTTTTACTCCTGCACACGCTACCACTTTTTTGTCATAGTTTTTACCCCTGCACACGCTACCACTTTTTTTTCATAGTTTTTACCCCTGCACACGCTACCACTTTTTTGTCATAGTTTTTACCCCTGCACACGCTACCACTTTTTTGTCATAGTTTTTACCCCTGCACACGCTACCACTTTTTTGTCATAGTTTTTACCCCTGCACACGCTACCACTTTTTTGTCATAGTTTTTACCCCTGCACACGCTACCACTTTTTTGTCATAGTTTTTACCCCTGCACACGCTACCACTTTTTTGTCATAGTTTTTACCCCTGCACACGCTACCACTTTTTTGTCATAGTTTTTACCCCTGCACACGCTACCACTTTTTTGTCATAGTTTTTACCCCTGCACACGCTACCACTTTTTTGTCATAGTTTTTACCCCTGCACACGCTACCACTTTTTTGTCATAGTTTTTACCCCTGCACACGCTACCACTTTTTTGTCATAGTTTTTACCCCTGCACACGCTACCACTTTTTTGTCATAGTTTTTACCCCTGCACACGCTACCACTTTTTTGTCAATAGTTTTTACCCCTGCACACGCTACCACTTTTTTGTCATAGTTTTTACCCCTGCACACGCTACCACTTTTTTGTCATAGTTTTTACCCCTGCACACGCTACCACTTTTTTGTCATAGTTTTTACCCCTGCACACGCTACCACTTTTTTGTCATAGTTTTTACCCCTGCACACGCTACCACTTTTTTGTCATAGTTTTTACCCCTGCACACGCTACCACTTTTTTGTCATAGTTTTTACCCCTGCACACGCTACCACTTTTTTGTCATAGTTTTTACCCCTGCACACGCTACCACTTTTTTGTCATAGTTTTTACCCCTGCACACGCTACCACTTTTTTGTCATAGTTTTTACCCCTGCACACGCTACCACTTTTTTGTCATAGTTTTTACCCCTGCACACGCTACCACTTTTTTGTCATAGTTTTTACCCCTGCACACGCTACCACTTTTTTGTCATAGTTTTTACCCCTGCACACGCTACCACTTTTTTGTCATAGTTTTTACCCCTGCACACGCTACCACTTTTTTGTCATAGTTTTTACCCCTGCACACGCTACCACTTTTTTGTCATAGTTTTTACTCCTGCACACGCTACCACTTTTTTGTCATAGTTTTTACCCCTGCACACGCTACCACTTTTTTGTCATAGTTTTTACCCCTGCACACACTACCACTGTTAGGCTATTGAAGTCGTAAGAATAATTTATTATACAGTATGGGACTACAACACACAACTACAACTATACCTTGATGTCAACATGGTAGCAAGAAGAGCCTGTGCATCTTCAAGTTGTTCTAGCAATCTCTCAGTGAATACTTTGTCTAGGTAGATAGGACCACGACGTTTGTATGGTTCAAACGCTAACACTTGCTCCGTCCATTCTTCCTCTGTCATTCTCATCTTAATCTCCAGTTCTAGTTCTCTACTTGCACCCAGACAGATCTCTTCAATGGCTGTTTTATGTCTGATTAAGGTAGAGAAACAAAAAAAACTTAATACCATATAATATTTATGTTACCGTAAAATCATTAATTTTTATGACGGATGAAATTTTTTTTTGGTTCACCTTCAACAATGAAATGAAATCCCATCGAACAATAATTTTGACCCTCATATTTATTACCTGAAATTTTACCTTTTTTACCAAAACCATGAAATTTCGCCCCATCTAAAATTGAAGGATTTAATTGTAAATTAGAACAGGCTTTCCAACTGTTCTATCAAAAAGACTGAAGTTTTTGTCAGAGATACATAATAATATGCCAGGTTTCACATAACGCTTTGTGTGAGATTATTTTTAAATTACTGTAGTATTTGCGACCATTTTTGTGATATAAACAACAAATGACAGGTTCAATTAAGGACCATAAAATGCATAAGATTTAATAAATTTGCGAGCTTACAATTGTGAATACAGTTTAAAATATTGGAGACTCCAGCATGATGCGCAAGTGATACCAAGTTTGATTGTGGTTCGGATGAAGATATTCCTAGAATTTGGAGTTTGAGCTATAAGTACATGTTTTCGAAGCCCTGATGCAATTCTGCTATGAAATTGGAGCACTTACTTGATAAGTCCAATATCCAGTAGATGACATAATCTGAACACATTTGCTTCCAGCTGGAATGAACTTCCTGTGACGCTCATCACTTGTAACCAATGGCGATTGCGGATTTCCTGTAAAATAATGATATATCCATATTATACAAGAAAACATCAATGCAAACCCTCCAAGAGCGCTGCAAAGTTGGAACAATGAACATTAAATGATAATAGATACAGTGAATCCTTAAAATTGTGCTTAATTATTATACACAGTTGAAAACTGTCGATCCATATTATAACTTTCTAATTTTATTCAAAATAAAATGGTCAATCAATTAAATGTTATTTAATCACATAAATAATATACAACCAATTAAAGGTTATTTAATCACATTAAGAATATACTAGTTCACAAATTCAGGATTAAGTTAATTAAATAATGTTCAAACAAGTTAACAATTGTAAGACAACTTTATAATTTCTGTACACAATCTTAAATTTATCCCAAAATTAAATCAAGTAATTTATGTAGTACTTATTACAATTAATTCAGATATTTTCATATATTTAATTAGTATAACATAAACACAAACCAGACATGCATACATTAAAGGCTGAAAGACATAAAAAGCTGACATACATATAAACCGACATGGTCAAAGCGATATGTGCACATAACATCCTTTTCACTAAATATTCTCAAATAAGCACATTGAACATTTACAACAAATAGATAGATTTCAGTTTATATTTTGAGTGTGAACCTTTCAGATATTTATTGTGAGATAAACAATATAAAATGGACACATAAACACAGAGCTATAACTAGACGTAGTCTTAGATAAATAATCACTGATTAATCATTGATTGGGTCAAGTTACTTCTACAATAAATATGTATTGATTAAAATATTTTTTGGTTTTCCGACAAGAAGTTTCAAATCCTAAATTCACAGACTGTCTCTAAGACGTCAAACAATTTTTGCTACATTTGAATAAAAATTAAGAAAATGAACAGACACATCTAGTAGCATGGAACTCATGACCTATCTAAGAAAAAAAAAAGATACTTAAATCTTACAACAAAATCGTAACACATAGTTATATACATAAAAACAAAATTCTGAAAACGATTACTGATTAAACAAGCCGTTCGTAGACATCACCAGGTCCTGATGTTAAAATAAAACATAATAAGAATCAGACAAATGGTCACAGAAAATATCACACTAAACAACACCCATTACTCACTGGGATCTCGAACCTTTGACTACCCTATAATGTAAGTATGGAAACCATTTATTTATAATATAGTTAAAGGGTTTTTGAAAGGACAAGCCAAATTATTTGGCTTAAGGGACACCACAATATTTATGGTTTTTAAAAAAAAATTTTTTGGTCTGACTTCTTGAAAACCGCATCTCATACAGCAGTGGAACCTTTCTACAAATAACTACATTACTTACACCGCATCAGAGGGAGCTTCCAGATCCATTATGGAAAGAGCTGAGTAGTTACGATTGCAAATCATAAGACAGGAAGACAGGCACTAAGTTAAAGTAACCATCGAATAAGAAGCTGGTTGCCAATTCACTAGTCACATCAGAATAGAACTCAATCAGGATTCAAACCATATGTGATTCCGCTTCTTAACAACTTAATTAAAATAGAAAATTACGGGCATAACCTTGTTAACAAAGCCCTAGTTGCATTTAAAGCAAAATGCACAGATGGTCAAGGTCAAATGTGACAAGAAATTAAGACTTGATTAAAGGTCTTCACAGCGACAGGCAAGACTTTACAATTGACGCTTCACATAATAACATTTAGAAAAGGAAGATCCTTTATTTGCTCAAAGCATACATTTTGTCAGGGAGCATAAATTATGCCACAGAGAATAAACAATTACATGTACGTCAGCGGTGAAATAATCTACTCTATATAAGCTGTTGAATTTAGGAGTGCATGCATTTTGTCAATGTGTTAATTTCAATTGCAATATACATGTATTCAAAGTACAGTTGCTGTAAACAATATTAAAAATCATATTCTAAAAGATAAGTTTAACACACAAACATCTATAACTAAGTACAACGATCACTCACTGTGGCCATGCAATAGTTTGCATGCAGTCTACTCCTAGTTTGAAAGTTGTTGACAAAATATGCTGAATCCACAAATTAATGATCTTAAGGTCTTACCAGACAGCTAACTATTTAATTTGTTTCCATATGAACACATGCTTTTCATTTTTTCTTCTTCACAATTTTAATTTGATAAGGGTAAAAGCTAACGAAGGTATACACCAATATTGATCGGAGCTATAAGGTGCAATAATTTAATAAAAATATCTGAAAAAAGCCCAATTACATACCCAGTATACTTCCTTGCGAAAGTAATATGTCGGGATACTACTGCGTGTGTAAATTAATGTCATTACTAATTAATCTAAGCATCACTAATTATCCTAGCATATTATGCTAATATCGATGGCTTAGAATGAGAAGGTCGTAACTACTACTTACCACCTTATAAGACTCATACATATTTGAAATCTGCTTCAAAAGGTGCTTCTTATGAGCCTATTTTCATGAAAATCGGAAATTGTCATGTTGACTAAAATGAAGTTTTAAAAGCTTATTTTTCCATAGGTAAAGAGTAAATTACAGACAATTTTCTCATGTTTTCTCAATATATCGATTTTGTCGTTGCGACCTTTTCATTCTAAGCCATCGATATATACTCTGATTAATCGTTTGTTCGTACACATTGAGCAGCATTAAATTTGAAATGTACAATGTTATGCCAAGTTAATTATCGTTGAATGTTTCCTGAGTGTGCAGAGTTAAAAGTATTATTATATTACATAGTCTGGTGTTTATTTTCTACGAGTTTTACCCGAATGGCCGCATTTTCTTCACCCACTCGAAGCTTCATTGGACAGAAGAATCATGAGTATAACATACATAAAATTCAAACTCTGAAAGACCAGTGATAACATTATTAATTCATGATTTCAATTTCATGTCAAGAATTGATAATATTACACATTCTTGGTTTTAATTTCTCAATTTCTGAACTACAACTTCGCAAAATCTCAATTTCAACTTCATATTTTAATATGAATTTGAAATTGATAACTTGTGATGTTCATTTATGAAGTTCAATTTTTACATTACAAATTCACTATTTAAAATTCATGATACATATTGAACGTAATCAATTAATTTAAATAATGACGAGTGAATGTCATCACCAGTCTTTCATATTTCAGACATATGTTTTGTACTTAACTACAAAACTTAGTATAATAACAACAGTACATACAATGTATAACTTAGTTCAACTAATGGCTGTTGAGTACAAATCTGTCAAAAAGTTTGTATTTCAATATTGTTACACACCATCTTTCCTTACAAAAAGCTTGACAAAGTTTGACGATAAGAAGCAACACAGTTGTCAAAGTGACTTAACAACCCACTCACCTGCATTTTACATTATAACATGCATCCACACATGCGCAACTAGTTTTTCATTTTTTACTGGTTATAATTTATATACACCAATCACCAATTTGTACATGACTGACTAAGACATTTTAGCTTAATTAACAGGGGAAATGGTTGACTAAATAGCCGACATATACTTGAACGAATCGGCAGCACTAAATATAGCATTAAATATGAGTCGAACAAACCATTAAAACACCAGGTGTATTTTTTCATGTCTGGATTTGATAGTTCAAATTTTTAAAAAAAATCTTAAAATAGCCTTTATTTGCTGAAATGTGGCATGGCATATGAGTGCCAGACTCCGCCCATATTTGAACCCCGGTCACTGTTTGAGGCGGCATTTTAGAGTGCTAGCCAATGAGCTTGTCGGAAGAAGACATGGGTGCAACACAGGCATTTTTATTTTATTAAGTATCAAATTTTGAAAAAGAAACAAAGTTTGTGAATTTCTGTATAAATTTTTAATCATTAATATAGAAGGAGCTTGAGCAAAAGTAGCAAAGATTTGAAATGAAAGGGACTGTGTTATGTAAGATGTCAAAATATATTGTTACAGAAATTTGAAATGGGTAAGTTTAGAGGAATCACTTAGTAAAAAAGCATTTTTAAAAGATAAGTATTAAGAAAGTGGGACTTCTTAGGGCATAAATTTTACGATCATAACTATTTTAGGTTCAAGATTTCAGTCCAAACATTTACAAAGTAAACTCTATGATCTCGATAATATTAGTTAAATGATCTGGATGACCCAGTCTGTCAATTTCTAATGAAATTTCTAAGTATTAACTCATAATTCTAACAAAACACATACAGTAGATATCTATACAAAGTATCTGAATATAATAATGATCGATATACTTATATATTACACACACAAAGAATATAATATACAAATGTATACTGAGCAAACAGTACACAAACTATCAATTTCAAAGTCTTTGACCCCAGTTCCGCAATTTGGTAAAATCAATCAATCAATCACATAACTGACACACAGCCTAATAAAGTATTCAATCAATCAATCAATCAATCAATCAATCAATCAATCAATCAATCAATCAATAAAAAATCTGCAGATACTCATTCAAGTGACCAATTTGCAATTCAATCACATTCGACTCTTGGAAATTTAATACAATTTGGTTCTCAGTATTTAAAGACTTTGAAATTTGAAGTGAAATGCCATAACATAATTTTATGAAACTGGGGTCAAGTCCCTTAAATATGAATGAGAAAGTATAGTTTGTGTACATGTACATAACAGGTAAGCCTATGCATTGGGTTAAAATTAGACTGTTCTATATATATACATGAACATCAGGAAAGATATCAAGCCTAGGTTCCACTGAACATGTTTTCCTCAGCAATGTACTATAGATGAAAATAAATAAGTTTTGGGAGGCATTTAAAGAACAGGGACTTCTCTGAAGCTTTCCATTCACCATGAGGACCCTGTTCCCGATGCCTACTGATCAGATGCTTCTTTATTACATCTTAAGTACATTGCTGAAGCAAAAAAGGCTCAGTGGGACCTAGGCTTAATCAAGCCATACATATTGCTAACACCATATCGTCACCAAGGGTCGAGCAAGGACACAAGAAGGGAGGAAGGTAGTAGACTAGACTTTCTGTTTGTGTACTTACTATAGTCACATATTTTCCTATACCACCCTGTATATAGTACCACAGAAATGTCAGGTCAATTAATATCATTCATAAACATAATAGGTACATAAATCACAGCGTATAAACAAAATCACTGTATAACTTATTTGATACAACAAAATTTGAACTTGTACGACTTATTGCATCCTCATAGATCAGTGATTAGTCAAGTCCCTATATTTCAGATGAAAAATTGAACAGGAATGGAATTACTGTGATTAAATGCACACATAACCTTCAATCACTGTATGATTTATTGGAATAATATATAAATCAATGTGTATGCCTTATTGTGATAACCGAAAGTTAACTGGTTTATACCCTGTGTAAATATGATCATCAAAATTAAACATAAAATTTATATTTTAAACAAGACTTTGTTCAATAATGGCTCACGCCCTAGTGAATGCCTTATCCATAATAACTAAGCCTAGTCATGGTCATACATTGTGATGCTAGAATTAATAATAATATACATAAAATATAATAAGGGTTTTTGACACTAAAAACATTGGACTTCTACAAAGGGCAATAATGCTGGCAATATTCATACGTCCCTAAATTCATGACAACATGCACTACTAGGCTTGGTGCCAACTATTCATGTTGAGTTTCATTGAAATCTGACCAATGGTTGAGGTGTACAAGTACGAACAAACTTTGTGACATTCATCCAACCAGACAGACTTCCAGCTCAAAATCAATAAGTCTCCCCACTATATTATGTGGGCAACATAAACATTCATGATATTTTTTCAGAATCAATACAACAAATTTAAGCTAACAAGTTTGTTTTTTTATTCTTTGTAAACGAGTATACTTTTTATGATTTTCATTATCATTTTTTGACAAGATCTAATAAATATTTCTAGCATGAACATGCAGTTATTTAATAAGTGAAATAAATATCAAAATAGATAATATATGAGGGAAATACTTTTTTAATTTAATTTTATTTTGGAATTTCTACATATAAGCTTGTATACATGCAAATTGGGACAAATCAGTTACTGCTGACACAAGCGTTTAGCTACATAAAACATAGAGGTGCAGGACTTTATTTTGAGGGAACAATTAAGGGATCAAAACATGCTTTCCACATGCATACATTTAGGCTATTTGATATATAATTTTGTGGTTAAAAAACAAACGCTGAAAATTTGAAAGGATAAATTTTGCCGCCAACATATATATTGAAGAAAATTGAGATCTGAAAGCTAATATTGGGCATATATATTTTCCCCAAAGAACTAAACATCAGTGAATTTAAATTCATTAATTATGACCTCAAGACACTAGTTTTCCCAATTTAGACATTTGTGACATAATTTTCCTATATTGACATTGTTACATTCATTTTCCCAATTTAGACATTAGTTACATTCATTTTTCCAATTAAGACATATTTGGGACAATAATTTTCCTAATTTAGACATTTGGGACACTAAATTTCAAAATTTAGACATTTGGGACACTAATTTTCCCAATTTAGATATTTGGCACACCAATTTTCCCATTTAAGGCACTAATTTCCCAATTAAGACATTGGAACAGTAATTTACCCAATTAAGACATTAAGACATTTGGGACACTATTTTCCCAATTAAGACATTTGGGACACTCAATCTTCACAGTGAAGACCTGCACGAAATTGAAACATTCAATTTAACAGCAACCCAAGAGCATCCAAGTATTTTAAAATTTCCCCAAAATTTATTTAACCTTCAAATCTCAATTTCTTCAAGCGTGTAATAAAACAATGATGGGAAGATGGGAAACAAGCTATAACCTGATCAAGCTGAAATAGTTCATATACAATATATTATCATACAATATTCTATGATTTCAATACTATTTATTAAAACTGGATAAAACTGAAACAAAAACTTATCACTTTTAAATGCAATATAAAAAGTTTTTGTAACCCCTCAAAAGAAACTATGTTTTATTTTTTAAAGAAGTACAGGGCCCGTATTCATAAAGCTCCTAAGGGGAAATATTCCTTAGGTTGATATATTTACCTAAGGTTTTATAGGAATTCCCTTAGTTTTATATGATTTCACCTTAGATATCTGAAAGTACATCATTAAGAAGGTTTCATATATCTAAGGTGAAATCATATAAAATTAAAGGAATTCCTATAAGACGTTAGGAAAATTATCAACCTATGGAATATTTTCCCCTTAGGAGCTTTATGAATACGGGTCCTGAACAATAAGTTAAAACGTAAATATATGAGAAGAAACATTTCTTTTTATGGATATTCTAATATCCCTTTTAACCTATCTATAGAAATAGATTTCCAACAAATGCAAAATGTTGCCATATCCCCGAGAGGTTGCACTGTGACTACTCCTATGTATAACAAGAGATGTTTGTAAAACATGTATGCCTCATGGCAGCCAAAAAGTTGGAAATGGTAAAGGTCACAGACCTTGACCTCTGACCTCAAAAATCATTAGGGGTCATCGACTGTAGCTGGCCAATGTCAATGTAAAGTTTGAAGATCCTGGGATAAAGCGTTTCTTGAGTTATTGAACGGACACTAATGGGTCTACCAACCGACCAACAGGCATGTACAAAGCAATATACCCCTCATATGAGGGATACCCCTAATCAAAGATGAGGGGCATAAAAAGTGTGATCCAATTATGCCCAATATATATTTAAAATGTTGATGATTATCATACAATAAATAAACAGCATATTTGATAATACACTAGATAGATCTAGATGACTGTTGGAAGAAATCTGTGACAGTTTTTATATACAAAGTTTAATTAACTGTGGAAGTATCAAACAAATCAGTGATGTTAAAAGTATTTCGGGGAAATTCCTTGAGCCAAAAAAATCAGTGAAAATAGTTACTGCATCTCCATTTATGAAAAGAAATGAATGCATCTCGGGGCTCAGTGCAAGACTATGGTACATTGCCTCTTATAAATAAATGAAGTTACCATAGTTTTGAACCAAGCCCTCAATCTGTTCTATACAAGAAAGTTTCAAGTTCATCAACCAATCTGCACTGTATTTAACATAATCACTAAAAGTTATGCTGAATCAACCAAAAATCCTGGTTAGAAAAATTTGGACTTAAACTCTAGCTCTAAGTTGGTTCCAACGGAAAAGAAACCAAAGTTTCACAATGTTGCACAAAGGAGTAAAAAAAGTTAACAAATGTTGGTCAAAGTATCAAGAAAAGCAACAAAGCTTCCACACATTTG
Organism: Spisula subtruncata; assembly: GCA_963678985.1. Taxonomy (NCBI): domain Eukaryota; kingdom Metazoa; phylum Mollusca; class Bivalvia; order Venerida; family Mactridae; genus Spisula; species Spisula subtruncata. The sequence continues at coordinate 50,629,337 of OY787664.1, read as the reverse complement.
GCAAAAAGACTAGAATCAACAACAAAATTTAGCAAAGTTGCATATTCAATGAATTGTGTCTTCCTACGTAACTATTTTCACTAATCTCTTTTTCTAAATCCACACCAAACTGTGCCTATCAAATCATTCCTACTTAATACTTCATACACACAAAAAGTGTATTTTACTAGATCTGCTGAATCTATTCAGTCATTTAAGGGACTGTTATATACAGAATACAAGGGGTGTCAGAAAATGTCTCGACTTCTGGTTGATCCATCTTGAAAACAACATTTATATTTTTTTAGAAATTATATTGAAACTGAGCATAGCCTTTATTTGCCAGTCAGCTTTCTGCTGACATATGGCAGGCATATGAGTGCCTCCACCTGGTTGGCCTTATTAGTTGGTACAAGCGCACTAAGCCACAGAGGCATGCATGATGTAGACCTATGTTTCAGGTTTTCGAGAACATTCTGAACGCCCGGATATTTTCTGACAACCCCTCGTACATGGTTAATGCAGGCATGTTGGGTATAACTGATCAAACCATACAACAGTGCTCAACAACAGTGGGTATAAAACCATCAAACAATATATAATACTGGTACACTGGTAAAACAACACTTCAAAAAGAAACAACAACATTCTGAGAGGAGGAAGAATTGAGACCGTACCTTGGCAGCCAGACTGTTGAGTAAGGGGAACACTTCTAGGTATGTCTGTAGCTTGGACTTCAAGTCATTGTAAGCATCCCAGTCCTTCAGTTTACTAGGTAACGCTAAACATTCATCCCAGTAACTTTCAACCTGTCAATCAAACAAACATATCATGTAAAATACATACAGTAATCAATATTGGCTGGATTAATCATAATTTTTTTTATTTTGCTCTGTAAATTTTTTTTTCAACAAGTGTAACTCAAAACATCATATCAAGAAAATTAATTGTCTTACTGTAAAATCAGTTATTTTCGCTGAGACAAAATTTCGTGGTTTGGTAGAAAAGGTCACTTCGATGGGACCTTAATTTGTGGATTTTGCATTTCAGGTAATAAATACAAGGGCCAAAATTAGTGTTTGATGGGATTTGATTTCATGGTTAAAGGTGAACCACAAAATCCACGAAATTTACCCCCCCCCCCCCCCCCCCCGAAAATTAATGATGTTACAGTATTTGATATTTGTTTAAATATTCTCAGGTCTAGTTATTTTTGACAGATGAACTTCTGGACATAAAACTTAACAACAATCCATCAGTAGAACAGAATCAAATCGTACAATATAATGTATTTATTTACCCTCGCTAGAGAGAGAGAGAACCCATAATGAGTGGGCTTATCAAATCATAACACAACGCACCTCTTTATAAGAAGCATCGAGATCCACCTCAGCCCACAACGTTTCCCGGAATCTTGTATCAAATCTGATAAACTTCTGGAACAATCCATACAGCTGACTTAACAAGTCCAGTTCCTAGAAAATGTAACAATTAATGTAATATACATGCAATAGACCAAAATATTAAATCAACAAAAGCTTTCACTGAAGAAAACAGATGCTCTGAGGAAAAATTGCTAAAAATTGTTAATCAATATCATACTAAATGCTATCATCAAAGACCAATTTGAAAAAAAAAAATCTGCAAATTTGTAGAAATGGGATTTAAGTAAAATTTTTCATACCTCTCCAGTTTTATCCAATTCTGTGAATGGTTTACATAAAATACCGAACAATTTTGACACAGAATCCAGCGTCTTTCTCTTAGAATCATACAACAAATATCTCTGTTGAAAGTCTTGTAGTCTAGACACGGCCTCAGCTGGTGGTATACCAGGTACCGCAGGTCCTTGTGCATCAAATGCATTCCTGAACTGTATCACTTCAACAACAAATGTCTGAAATATAAAATATGTTACAGAATTATGGTCACACGCTAAAAGAGAACTAAGCCATGAAGTATGATTTTGGGAAAATGGAATTTAAAGTTTTCCTTTTGCCTGAGATGATTTTTTCATGGGATAAGTAATACAATTATTTTCAGTTTACTGTAAAATCATTAATTTTCATGGGGGATCAAATTTTGTGGATTTCATTGTTCACCTCAACCACAAACTTTAATCCCAACGAACATTAATTTTGACCCTTGTGTTATTACCCGGAAGGAAAAATCCACGAATTCAAGTTCCAATGAAATTGTCTTTTTTACCAAAACCACGAAATTTCGTCCCAACGAAATTAAATGATTTTACAGTAACTATTAGAACTTCACCGCTTTCAATACCAGAAGAAATTCTCAATCAAGACACTATCTACACATTCAATACATGTACTCATCAATTTCGAATATTTATTGCATTAAAATAAATTTTCACTTTAGAAATATAACCTAATATGTGCAAAAATACCATTTTGAGAAAACAAGAAAAAATATTCAATATTCACAATCTCATTAAAATCAAATCCTAACAGCTTCATTCCTTTGCGCTGTTATTTAGATCTGACAACACTACACAAGAGGTCACTTTCAAATAACCTCTTTAGTGCATGCTGTAGTATGGCTATTCACCTGTATGCATAGAGAGTGTACTCTAGCTGAACTCTGTATGCAAACATCTCGTTTGCTGAAAACTACAACAGAGATTCTCTGCACTTGCAGATTTGTGAAAGTTGCGATTTGATTGGATGATGTAAAATTCATATCGACATGACCCCATTTGAGGCAGTGTCATATATCAATGTAAAGCAGTGGAGCTGATATAGGTCTGATTTAAATGAGATTGCAACATACAGAGACAGTAGGGTATATATGTAACAATATCACTAACCTTGACTTGTTTATCTAACTCCTGTTCGAAAGCACCACGTCTTTCCTTTAGTAGAACTTCTCTGACTTGTTCAGCAAGTTCCATCAATTCAAACCAGTTTTCTCGCAGGGAGTCGACTTCTTCTACTTCCTGTCTGGGCAGACGGAGCTCAAACTCTCTTAATTTGGCATACATGGTTTCTGTAACCAGAAAGTAAGCATAAAGTAGACACACTCAGATTAACAATTGGTAAAAATAACCACTATGTCCAAATAAGTTTATTTTTATATACTATTAGCTTATAGTTTTATAGGTATAATCGGCATGAGAAATGAATTAGAAAGGAGTGTCCAAAACAACAACAACAACAACAACAACAACCACAACTGCCAAATACATTTTTCCTTATAGACTTTTCATATTTTTTAAACATTTTGTTACCTCCCTTTGAAACAAAACAGCAACTTGTTACCTCCCTTTGAAACAAAACGGCAACTTGGTACCTCCCTTTGAAAAAAACCAGCAACTTATTACCTCCCTTTGAAATAAAACAGCAACTTATTACCTCCCTTTGAAATAAAACAGCAACTTATTACCTCCCTTTGAAATAAAACAGCAACTTATTACCTCCCTTTGAAATAAAACAGCAACACATTACCTCCCTTTGAACAATTTGATTTAACATTCCAAACTAAAACATAAGAAAGCCTACCTATTGGTAGATATATTCCGTCAATCTTGTTCTCCATATCTCGGAGTTCTTCCAGTAGATGTAAGGCACTGTTAAGTTGATCCAGTGTTAGTATGTGTAGCTCCAACCTGTTCCGTACGTTAGATCTGTATAGTACAGCTTGATCTAGCTTTTTCTGAATAATGAAAGCAATTAAATACAATAATTATAATAGTAATCAAACTTGTGTAAGTGGGCACCTGGCTCCTATCTCCCAAAACATCTCAAGTAGTGATCTCATCTCAATCTGAGTTTTTGTCAAAATCAGTCTGAAATTACGATAACTCAGAAGTTCAAACTCATTTAAGAATAATGTTTTCTGCTTATAGTGCCAAGTTTGAGTACATCCTCACATGAAAATTATCCAAACTACACATAGCAATATTTGAGGAGAGATTTATCTCAGATTGAGATGTTTTGGGAGATCAGGGCCTTAATTATCAAACCACCTTTGTTAAAGAGTCAGTATCATTACAATCACTACGATGATAGCGCTGCGGTCAGACAATTAAATTCACAAAGTTAATGATAAAGTCGTGACTTGGTACAAGCACTTAGTCTGGATTTGTTAATAAAAAGTGAAAAGCAAGCTTCTGTGATCAAGCGTCTGTCTTTCATTATTTGAGGCAGATCATTATTTGAACCAGATCATTATTTGAGGCAGATCATTATTTGAACCAGATCATTATTCGAGGCAGATCATTATTTGAGGCAGATCATTATTAGAGCCACTCATGAGATATTTATACAACAAACCTTTGCCTCCTCATGTAACACGGAAGCAAACTGTGTTTTCCATGCCATTGAGAAACCATGTAAAGCATCTTTGATAGGGTCAGTCTGTAGACATATAGGGCCCACTGGTAGCGATCTAGGTATACCTAGAACCTTTTTCTCTATATACAAATATCTGAAATAAAATTATAAATAAGTTTGCAAGAAGTTATGTTAATTATTGTACAATCTCTTATATCAGAGTTTAAAATACAGTGAAATTGGTCTGAATCTTATTAAATACTAGTAATCAATTTAAAATTGGGGTATAAAATGGCCGAGATTAAGCTTGTAAGCGAATCATGTTTCTCACAGATAAACAAATGAATAATTGTGGAAATTAACAGAAATTTACAGTTCACACTTATAAGAACAAAATAGGAGCAAAAAGTAACATAAAAAAGTAGACAGTAATCAGGTTTTCCGAAAGTCATCTGTTAGGGGATATAGATCTGGATGGATTACCTATTTATATAATATGTGAACACAGAAAACAATTCAAAATGCCAAGCATAGCCTTTATTTGCCAATCAGCTTTCTGCTGAAATATGGCACCCGGATTTGAACCCTGGTTGTCAGATCACGCGTCAAATGCAATATATAACCACTGAGCTACGGAGGCCCACAGGAAACAGTTAAAGCTTACCTTTCGACTTCACGCTTGATTGCAAACATTCCTGGATCATTATGAAGGAACTCCTTGAAGTTACCATGCATATCATCCTTCCAAAGGAAGTTATAGTAGGAGAAATGGAAGAGATGTTTGTTCACTACAGGATCAAGATCTGTACCGATGAAGAATATTAAAAATTATCATTTGTGTAAAATTCTAGGAGTTACAATGCATTTTTAAGAATTACCAAAAAAATAAGCCTGTAAGTCTTTGCCTCATGGCTCGTTCAGATGAGACCGTAGTCGATGATGCATAATCTCTCCATGGGCCCCTTAGGAGAGTTATGTGGTCGACAAAATTACAACTAAACTTCATCTTACTGGTGAGTCTGGTTTATTTTTATAATAATCAAATACACGGTAGAACTTTGAAGCCTCAAACTTGCCCCAGACAGGTAAATAGTTTGATTCATCTACTGTAAAATCATTTAATTTCGTTGGGAAGAAATTTCGTCGTTTTGGTAAAAAAGACAATTTCGTTGGGACTTGAATTTGTGGAATTTGCATTTCAGGTAACAAAACAAGGGTCAAAATGAATGTTCGTTGGGATTAACGTTCGTGGTTGAGGTGAACCACGAAATCCACGAAATTTAATCCTCCATGAAAATTAATGATTTTACAGTTGTGCTCATTAGCAGCGTCAGAGAAAATTATGCACATACCTTGTACAACACACGCTAGTTGTGACATCATATCCATGACATTGTCATCATCATTAATGAGATCATAAAAACTTTCCTCTCCTCGCGGTGTCATCCATACAATATCTACAAATATAATTAATATGAAATAAGGTGCTGTCTCGTTAATTTTGATCAATTCATCTTTCACATCTAATATAGATAGTAAATTAAACTCTAAGGTGAATTTCTTCACACATGATACCTTCAAGATTTTTTCACGAGGCCTCTGACCACACACAAGGCAACACTCTAAATTTGCTATTACATTCATTATGTCAAACCCGAGTCAAACCATGCAAGAGGACATAAACTTGACACACATCACCATTATTACATTTTTTGTAAGAACTGAGTAAAGGCATTAATACATCAAATTCCAGGAGCAAATGTGAAAAAACGTGTAAAAACTTGTTTCACAATTAACCTAAAATAAATTAGCATAAACTAGGTTATAAAATACTTACTTCTATTGGCTTCAATGACGCCTCTAGCAACATCAGCCACAGCGGTCTGAGCAACATCTAATGTTGGTTCTACTATAATACTTGGTATACTAAACTTTACTTCAACTTCAAACCTGTAATAATAATCAAAGTACAATTTCAGTATAAGCTCAAACTTTAGTATACCGGGTAAGGTCAAACTTTAGTATAAGGTCGAAAGAAAGAAATGCTTTAATCATCATTCTTGCATGTTTCTTTGTGAATCATTATTTTCAAAATATAAATTTGATTTTTGGCCAGAGTATAAAGTATAATTTCGAAATTTTTCATGGTTTCCAACTTAACTATACTAGAGATGAACTGGTTGGAAACCCTGATGAAGCTAACAACAGGATTCCAAGATCATACAAGTTGAACTGTCGATCTCATCCCTAAAAGTTGAAGGTCATTGGCCAATCTTGCTGAGAAAAAAGGAAATGACCCCACAACACATAGATAATTCTAACAAAAAGAATTTTAGATCATCATTTAAATCTCTAGCAGGTAGAAAAAAACTAAATAATAAATATTATCACATGATAAAAGTACAGAATGACACATACTGTAGGAACGTGACTTGATGAGATTTTTCTGTGGTCCAGGTCATACTGGATAGCTGGGAGAGACTAGATAGTGGACGGGACGGAGCAGCTGATGGCGGTCGTCCCTCAGCTTCTGGCATCGGGGACCCAGCAGGGCTTCCCCATGCTATACGAGGTGACGGCGTACTTCCATCACTGGATTGGTTGGACATGGCACTGATCACTCGAACTACTTCACCATCACAACCACACGACTCCGCTAACAAAGCCAGGGAACGAGATGTCGCCGATAGTACAGCTTCATATGCATAGTCACGGAAAAATGCTGAAATATAATCAGGAATAACAGTTAACTACTTACACTAAACGAAATACATTAACATTTGTATTGACTACAATGAATATCCTTGTCATCTGGACATGCTTATAACACAGGCAAGTGTGGCCAAATCTGCAACCATGAAAAAGATTAACCGCAAGAACTTGGAAGTTTTAGCAGTTATATGTATCAGCATTTTATTATTATTTTAGTAATATTTTGTTGTTCATTTTGTTTGTAAATATTAGTGTTATGGTATAGAATGCATTTGTTTTCATAAATTTTGTTCATGGAATTTGTGTATACCTACATGACTAAGCCCCACATATGCACTATAGAAAAAGATGTAGCTGAGCAGATCTAAGATGTTTAAGATAAAAATCGCAAAATAGGCAGTGCCTTAGTTCATATTACGATGTTAACATGTACATACCAATAAGATCTAGAACTAGCTGTTCTTCTTGTTGTGCCTTCTGTCGTTCTCTCTCAATCTCCTCAGGATCTACGATTACTGACACTCTCTTACCCTTACCATGTGGATCCGGCTAGAATAGAAATATACAACACATTCAAATATCTAAAAAAAAATATAAATAGCCGTAGCCTATAATTAAGTATAGATTAAAGCCCTTGGCCATTTTTAACAAAAATTCTCTGGTCGAGTGTCAAAGGGCCTGCGCAAACAACAATTATAGTTTTTTAGCTTTTAAGTCAGATTTTGGCTTCTAAACATCAGTTTATTTTTGTAAATAATTTCTATCCTTAAAGGTCTGGTCACAACCCGACGTGCATGGTTTTTGCAGGTATATTTTTGGAAGGCTTCAGCTATGACGTGTCTGCGTGCTCTGAAATATGTACGGAGACTGTACTAACCACATACAGACTCCTTCGTTTTTGCACATAGACAATACATACTTGCACCTATGTCCAGTTGTGACCATGATAGTTATTAGAAAATTATTTAAAAACTTTTGCCGAAATTATTCCTATAGATTAAAAAGAAGCAGTTTTATGCATGAAAAAATAAAATAAGCAAATTAATGATATAACCATGGACAAACTTTCATACTATCAATAGTGTATAGTGAATACATTGTATATATACATACAAGATTGCTTAGAAAACACTCAGAAAGTGCATACAGATACCAACAGAAAATGTTTTTTAAATAAATGCTTAGAAGAAAAGAGATAGATTAAAAGAAATGCATATGATCATAGTAATTAATACAATTAATACGCAGATCGAAAAGAAATACAAGTACGTAAACATATTTAAAATTAAGATAATAATAAAAGTAATGCAAATTATAATCAAGCAGTAGGCAAGAATACCTTATATGGTAGATTTATATAATGTTATGTGTATGTGAAACAAAGGAGGACACAGTAAAATTGCAGCACAGAAATAAGTGGTGCACATTTACATAATTGAAAGTGGCATCTCAAGATAATATAGAATGGAAGAATGTCCTCAGAGGCTTTATAAACAAAAGCTGATCAAGCCATGCCATCTACCAAATGATTCCAAAGCTTAATAGAAATAGTTTCACTGATTGGATGGTTACTGTCACGATCCCCCGTAACCCCTTCCTATATAAGCCCGGACCACATATCCTGCATTTTCAGTGCCAATCTCACACAAAGGGTTCTTTGAAACATGGCAATGGCATGTATGCTTGTGGCTATACAATGCAGAGTAAAATGGCTGAGTAAAATGGCTGAGTAACAAGCCCAAAAGAGCTTCTCTGAGAAAATGACGGCACATAAAATAAGACATTAACAGATGTAGCACATAAAGAAAATTAATGCATAAACAAGACAATGATATTGCAATACACTCAAAATTGCACAGCATGTTCTCCAAGTGTCACATATACACAGCAGAAAGAATCAAAACTTAAGTTATTACAGCGATTTTTTTCACTCAATTGGGAAAGGTACTTCAGATGAATTGGAAAACTTCATCGTTTTTACCCAAATTGGGAATTTTACTCTATTGGGAAAGGTACTTCAAATAAATTGCATTTTTCACCAAAATTGGGAAACTGCAGCATTTTTACCCAAATTGGGAATTTGTCAATAAATTGTTAATTTTTAAAAACAAAGAAATTTATCTTATTCCTAACAGAATTTAGCATGAAATAGCTCCTGCATGTTACGGCATGCATTTCTTCCTATAAAATGCACAAACTCTTTTAGCACTAAGTCAAGGCTAAGATGCAACACTTCTCCAGATTTGAAAATTTTCCATTCAAATTGGGAAAATGGATCAGGGAAGGTACATTTTATGTGCCCTAAACAAAGATGGGGAAAAATCGCTGAAGTAATTACATAAAGAGACAAAGAATGCATAATTTAGAGAATATTTCATGCCAAGAGGGCAACACAAGAATATTGTCTGTTATTTTTACCAGAACACTGAGGTTTTCATGGGACCATTCTCGACGCTGAAAGTCAGAATTTCATACTGATGAAAAAATGTTAAATCGTCAGATAAAGGAGTTTCACTCATTAATAAAGCCAACATTAAGTTCCCCTAAAATTACATTGGCTATAAAGAGGTCCCCAAAAAACTACATTTGTCATAAAGAGGTCCATAAAAACTACATTGGCCATAAAAAGATGCCCAAAAACTACAATGGCCATAAAAAGATGCCCAAAAACTACATTGGCCATAAAAAGATGCCCAAAAACTACAATGGCCATAAAAAGATGCCCAAAAACTACATTGGCCATAAAAAGATGCCCAAAAACTACAATGGCCATAAAAAGATGCCCAAAAACTACATTGCCATAAAAAGGTCCCCAAAAACTATATTGGCCATAAAAAGGTCCCGGAAAACTACATTAGCCATAGAAAAGTCCCAAAAAATTACATTGGCCATAAAAATATCCCCAAAGACTACATTGGCCATAAAAAGGTCCCTCAAAAACTACATTGGCCATAAAAATATCCCCAACAATACATTGGCCAAAAAAAGGTCCCCAAACACAACATTGGTGGTGAAACGGTCCCAAAATAGTAATTAAGCATACATGGGAAGCAGCAATTTTGGTAACATTGATGAAATATATAAAGACTACTCTAAGATGATAGCATAAAAAACTATTTAGCTAAAATAAAGCAGGTAAAAATACATGTTCTTGGTCTGCTGTTTTCATCTTAAATAGTAGACATGTTAAAATGCAAAAGGTACACAAAAACAACAATAATTATTGATAACATCAAGTCATAGAATAGTTATTCAAAATGTGCAATAATAAAAGCCACAGTATTTATTATTTGGTTTACAGGATTTTTTTGTTGAAAATTTTGCTGTACAAATGAGGAATTAGAAAAAATAAACAAGAGGTCAGAAAAGGTTCTGCATTTCCCACAAGACATTGTGTCAGTATCATAGGACACCCAGGGGTAGTATTCAATATTGATCTTACTTGACTTAAGGGTAAGGACAACCAATCAGATAGCACCAACAGTCAATATTTAACTGTTGGTCAGTCACAGGAAATATTATTGGCTATCCTTGTTCTAAAATTAAATAAGATCAATATTGAATACAACCCCAGGGGCTTCTTGTTATTTTTTAATTTCCCTCCAGTCAATTTCTTTCAAAATAATTCAGTAAACCTAACAATAAAAGAACTGTGGCCTGAAGCAAAACATTTGCATGGGAGGGAAGCAGTTTGATTACTGTGTGTTTGTTATGACAACGCTGTGAGGGTTTGCAGGACAATATAAAATACACTGATAACGAGTTACAATACGGTGGGGTGACAATATTAGATTATACAGGCCTGGTAATTAGCAATAGGTTCATGCCCGAAATCCAGGTGTCGAAGCCTGAAAATCCTCTTTTTAATATAGACAAAGAAGGAAAATTCAAGATTCAAAAAGCTGAAATCGGACACAAGTCTGACAAATACCAGGCCTGTTATAACTTTATGCAGGGGCATCATTCAGCATTGCTAACCGTGAAACATTTTTTCACACTCTCCATGGACCCAGCTTTCTTCTTAGACACAAAGGCTGTTGCTGACAGATTTGACATGGACATGCCAACGAAGGTATAAGCCTAGAATTGTTTAAATCAAACAAATTGTCATGATTTTAACACTACATTTGTATTTTACATACACTTATTCATTTTATTTTCTAAGGTTGCTAATCTAATCACAGGTAACGGTATCATTGATAAAATAAATTGTGTAAATTTTTTACAATTCTTAAGTCGTTTTACTCTTTATCAATGATACAGTTACCTGTGATTTCTAACTGGCTAAAAGAAGAGTGCATCAATCAATGCTCATCAGATATCAACCAATCAGAAATTTACAATAATTTGCCAAAAAGGAGGGACTAAATAGATCAATCTGCTAATCAAAATCATTAAAAACCAGCAAATAGCCAATCCGAAAGAAGCATTTCAATAAATCTGCATATCGGAATAATTTAAAATCAGCCAATCATAAAGAAGCATTGACATGAAATAGCCAATCAGAAAGAAGCTTTTAGATCAATTAGCCAATCAGAGATGAATGAGCTTAATTCTTAAAATCTTTTGAGCCTAATCACTACAGCAGAACAGTCTAGCTGCCTAATGTGCGGTTCCAGAAATAAGTATATCTATATGATACAAGAGGGCTGTTTTATCGCTCACCTATTATTTGCTCTACAATTGACCTTTAGGGGACAATATGAAGGGCATACATTGAGCAATCGGGGCAGAAAATTCTCTATATATGATCCTCCACTCAAAATATCAAAGCCACACAGTCATGTAGGCCTTGCAGTCTTGAAGACAATTTTCAGTTCTCACAATGAAATTTTATCAGGTGAATCTTTGGGTGTGGCCATTTTAAATCTACTACTAGGGCGTAATTTGAACCAGTTTTATACAAGACCTCTACATAATGTTCGCTGCAAAATGTTGAACATTGGGCCTGACCTCACAGTTTTGGAATAAAAGGTTGACACAAGGACCACGACTGACAGTGAGTGATCACAACTTCTCTCCTAGAACACTTTGTGCTCAGGTGAGCTGAAACAGTAGATGGTAAGTGTTTGAATTCATTTCTACAGTATGTCAGTCTGCCAACTTAGCACTTATCTAGTTGTCCAAGACTAGTTATTGTTGTTTCAGGCAAGTAACTTTTGCAGTTATTTAGTACAAAGTATAAAGGAACACTATCCAATTTTGCTGATTCTGGCAAGTTAGTTTCAAATCCTAATTTAACAGACTGGACCATCTATTCAATGTACTGGTAGTCTATAATCCCACTATTGTTAAATTGCTGATTATCTTAATTGGGTTTAGGGAAGTTTTACAGTTATTGAATTTGTCAATATCAATAAGACCTCAGTTTATATTTAAATATTATAATGCATGCAAAATTCAAATAGGTTTACTAGCCCTACGTCTACTGACCTGGGGTATGCCATTATTTTTCTAAAATAATGAGCAACAATGTTCAATGTGGTTAAAATAAATTCATGAGTTAAGTAAATGCTGCATGCAAAAGAAATACATTAAACTCCTGAAACAAACGACCCTGTTAAAGCATTGAGGAACAGGGATGGCACAAATTTTCTAACTAATTCTGCTAGCCAGAATTCTACATTTTCCTCTACAGAATATAGCGTGTCAATTGAGAATTCATACATTCATCTAAAGAGTAAAATAGAGCTACATAAATTTTTGTCATGTCATAAACAATGTCAAATTGATATTTGTTTCACTTTTCCTACCTTTTTGGTAGCCAGTATATTTGCTACGGTCTGAAGTCCTTCCATGACCGTCTCTACGTAATCCTGTAGCATGTTGGATCTTTCAACCGCTGTACGTAACATCTCCTCACGGAAGAACTCCGGTGGCTACAATAGACAAATAAATAGACTAAGTTAAGTCTCTGTAGCTCAGTGGTTCAAGAGCTTGCTACCTAATCCCGAGTCCCAAGTTCAAATCAGAGTGCCATATTTGAAGATATTTTATATTAAAAGACCAAACAAACTCCCAACCATATACCAAATTTGCTTAAGTGGCCTCTTATTAGTTGAGACCAGATTTGTTCTACTAAACAACCAATACACTGACATGCAAAAAAAATGTTTTTTAAACATATATGCCCCATGGCAGCTCAATGGTCAAAAATGGTAAAGGTCATAGTAATCTAGGTCATAGTGACCTTGACCAGGTCATAGTGACCTTGAATTTGACCTTCTGGCCTAAATACCAATAGGGGTCACCTACTGTTGCCAGCCAACCACCATGTAAAGTTTGTAGATCCTAGGGCAAAGCAATCTCTAGTTATTGAATGGAAACCATTTGGTCTACCAACCGATCAACAGACTGACATGTGTGCAATGCAAATATATTAAAAATATAACCCCTCGATAAAGATTTTAGGCACAATCATAAAAACGTTAAACCTACCCAAGATCTTGAGAAAGCCAAATCATGGTCAAACAGGTAGAAGTTTGTGATTGTTTCAAGTGTTTTAAATACTTTATTCTCCATGACATCTTCGACCTGTTTCTGCATGTTCTTCAGTTTGGTAGTAGCTGAATGTATCTGGTGTAAGAATGCATCTGAAACATACAAGTTATATCTCCTGTAAACCAAGAAATTATTTCCTGGGATTAACTAGCCACAAAAGTGTTCAAAATTGTGGGGACTTAAAAAAGCGAAAGTTTAGAGTCGGGAATATGCTGACGATCAGCAAAACACAAAAGTAAGTATTTGCAAAAGTAAATTAGCTTACATTATATGGATCTTGGATCTTGAATTTTCTCAATAAATATTTTAATTTAATGGAATAATAAATTCACAAAAAATGTTTTTGTACAAAGCACAACTAAATAAATTTTAAAAGGACACCTCAATGGAATGACATCTATAATGTATATGAAAAGACAAATATAAGACTTCCATACACTTCACAATTCACACCAAATCTAGAATTCCATAAGCTGTGCTAACAAATTGGTAACACAAGACAGTTCCTAAAGAATTTTCAACCCAGACTGAAGTTCAAGCCAATAAAGTAAATTATAAATGTGAAACATGCAAAATGTCTAGAAATTTAAAAGTTAAGTAATTCTTATTTTCTTAGTTGTAAATTAGACATGGTTTGGTCACTTGGGATCACGGTTTTTGGGATATCTTTGTAAACTAAGTTATCCTGCTCTTTTACAGTGAGGACTTGGGTAACTAGGTCAAATTGCAGCAACGCCACATTTGGTCATTTAGGGTCACCATTTATTGCATATCTATGTTAAACTAGCATATCCAGCTCTTTTACAGTAGGACTTCAATGGGCTTTTCATTTTTTCGTAAGTTTATGTATGGCCATTTTGACATTGCTCTGTGTATTTGTGTTATGTTGTTGCTGATTTCTGTGCTTAGCTGGTTAAGTTGAGTGCTGCCTTCCCAATCCAATTTCCTGTTATGTGTTTTATCTACCAATAGACCACTTCACTGACAAACACAATAGCCAATTATATATTTACTATAATGAAAGTCGTACTTTGCGTGCATTTACATAACAAGTTTACAAAACAAGACTAAAGAAATTGAGAGCAAATTGATGTAAATACTAAATATCCATTTAATATTTACATTTTTGCCTCAAACCATCATACAAATAGCAATGGTGAACACATTCCTCAATAAAATGTAGGTGATTTAAACAATACCAAATATTGATAGAAATATAGTTTACCATTACTAAACTGAAAAAGTTGAAAAACAATACAAATAGTATATTAACATGTTGTCTCTTCAGGATTGGTATAAGTAATTTTGCTTTTATCAAGTCTTAGAAACTTTTCAATAATTTATTCATTAAAATGTAATTATGTGGTATCCAGTAGTGGTGTAATAGTAATCATATCATACCAAAATGTCAGAAAAAATAACAGTATGTATCGTATCGAGAGGTGAGCGTATCATAACATCCCAAGCAGCCAGTATGCCAGTATTCCAGGAATAATTTATCAACCAGTAGAAAATTGCTCTTCTAAAGGTAACTGACAATTTTTCAGAAATTATTTATGTAGATCATTCATTTGATATATTCATGCTTAATTGTAGGATGGAAAGAGGGTGGTTCCCTGACCTTCTCAAATCTATGACAGGACTAAATAAATGGGCTATGTGACGTAGCTGAAAAATAAAAAATAAATTTTGAAAAACATGACCTACCTATATTCATGCTGTTCCAAGCGAGAGTATTAAGTCCAGGCTGTAACTGTTGATTGACATACTCCGTATGTGGAGTGAAGAGATTCCGCAGCGGATCTGGGATGGATTTACACACTTCTCTGTAATCGTTAAGGACCAGTTCAAGATGACTCTTGTAGTTCTTGAAGCGTGATTCCTGGGCCATGATGGCAGCAGCAGATTCTGGTATCTGTATACCTAACCTAGTCAACCACTTGGCTTCATGGATTAATTCCAACACTCTGAAAGAAAAATATTGAAAACATTCATCAATTTGTCCATTTTTTACAATTTTATGAGCCTATATTTATAATAGGTGATGTTCTTACACAGTTACTTCGGAATGAGCTCTAAGTATGCATTACTTTAAATGAAAGGAGCAAAATAAGAAATTCCTGGGGTGGAGGTTTCACAATTTAAACAGCGATTTTAAAGTGTATTGTATCACAAAAATATCTTCATACCCTTTTAAACTACTTTTTTTTAGGCCTTTATAATTTTGCAATAATTATGTTAACAAAATTTAAAATATTTCGAACTAAGGGTTTAGTTTACCTTTCATCAGAATTTACAACAATTTCATTGGTGACTGGATGATGAACAAATAGTGTAGCACGTAATCCATTCCTTGCTTGATCAATCCTAGCTTTCCACTGTGTAAACCAGAGACTCTCAAAGGTGACAAGGGCTGTAGCGAGTCGGTTATAGATACGAACAATACGACCAAAGTCTCCCAGCTGTGTAATAGCTTTGTTGTCACGGAATATCTTCATGGGATCTTCAATACGTTTCAGTAATTGACGAGACCAGTGGATGGCGCCGGCCACCGGAGGAGCATTCCGTACCAGCTGGGGACTCTCCTGTGAATAGATATATCAACATAAATAATTCAAGAAATGAGTCCATTGGACACTGGTGCCCCCATTGGGGTATATAGTCAAAGTAACAAAAGGGCATAACTCTGGTAAAATTTGACCAAGCAAATAGTCCATCCTTTACAGTCAACTATTAAGGTTGTTAATCTGTGAAAGTTTGAAGACATTCCATCAAGTGGTTTGTGAGGAGTTTAACATACAAGATTTGCTTTACATACGGACGGACCGCACAAATGCTATATGTCCCCCACTCATAAAATAAGTGCAGGGGGGCACAAACTATACTAATGAGATAACTTTGGTATAGCCCAAATATGTGGTTAAACCAAGTGTGCAAAATTTATCAGACTGAGTGTTATTTTAGTATAGAACTGACCATATGTGTTTACTTAAGAAACCAATTTTTTTACAGTAGACAACTCCAGTCAATGTTCGTAAATATCACATTATCCAGGGCACACAATGTAACACACTTACTTTGTGTTGTTCATATATTTGATGAACTTCTTCAAGATCAGCCTCATACCAGTTGAATATCTCAACAAACTTCTCTGCCAGTGTAGCTCGAATACCAGGTCTGTTCTGTACAGCTTGAAGTCTGAAAATCAAACAAATCACAGTTTAATATGATTTAATTACCTATTTTGATACCAATTCATTTTGAGCCCAGCCTCTCATGGAAATTACCTCAAATATACAATACACAATATTTTATAGTTTGAGATGAGATTTAGCTCAGATTGAGATGCTTTGGGAGATCGGGGCCAGGGGACAAGGACACAAGTATACAGCCATACCTTGTGATGATATCAAGTCCTTGCTGAGTCTTCATCTTTCTACAGAATATCACATGTAAGTAGGATGATAGAAATTTCTCAACTTCCGCAACAATTTTAGAGAAATTGCTGAAATGGTCGTCAAACCTATCTTTGTCCTGAAAGTCATAATAACATAGAATCATTGATATAGAAGAATATTTTTTGTCAATGTAATCATAAGACAAATAATGACTTTGGCATACTTTTCATTCACATTGGTATCCAAGTCACACCCATCTGGGAATTGGCTGCAATATCTATTTTTATATTGCAATTTAGATTTAAAGACTCAATGCAAAGTATCAAGATATCATTTTTGTGTGGCGATAAGCCACACAATGTAATAACTATCTTTCAGATTTGATTTGATTTATATATACTATGAAGTTAACGCCTTTATGCCTACACCAATAAATAGGTCTATGATTTGAACAATATTACAAGCATGCTACACAGGTTACACGTATCATTGAACCCGATTTGTTTACATTACCAACATTTATTAATATTAAGACCAACAATTACATCAGACTTTTATTTTTTGAGGATATTTTAATTTTATAGCAAATCATTCCGCATGGACTATATTCCTACTATCAAAGGCCTGCGAACCGCCAAGGACCGTCAAGAAGGTTGAGAAAGTAATCCCACGGTTTCATGTTTACATATCGGGGCATTCATATGCAAATTGATATACAACGAGCTATTGGTCAGTGACTAGTTTGTATTGTTTATTCAGCCAATAGATTTCTGGTGGAACACCGGTGAACTACCCGTCCCTAGATTTGCCACTTATTGCCACCCTCAGAGTAGGTGGAGTATTTAGACAATTTTCCAGCTAAATTTCCACCAAAATGCCACCTTTATAAAGTCCATGAAAAAAAATGGAAGGGTGGCAAGTAGTGGAATATTTAGATAATTTTCCACCTAATTCCACCAAAAGGGTGGAAATTTTATTTTCCACTAGATGCCACCTATTTCCACCAATTGCCACCTAAAGGGTGGACAGTAGGTGGAGTATTTAGACAATTTTCCACCTAATGCCACCCTTAGGTGGAAAAATCATTTTCCGCCAGTTGCCACCTATTGCCACCAAAAGGGTGGACAGTAGGTGGAGTATTTAGACAATTTTCCACTTAATGCCACCTTTTAGGTGGAAAGTTGGTTTTCCACTAGTTGCCACCTATTGCCACCTAATGGCGGAAAGTAGTGGCATATTACGACATGTTTCCATCTAATAGGTGGCAATAGCTGGCATCAAGTTGAAATTGGTGGAATCTGCAAGAAAATCCTGGTGTACCTTAAAAGGCAAAAAAAACATATATTCATTTAATAAGGTCTGTTTATTTTAATAAGAATGTCGAACATGTTTCATCAAATTTCAAATGTTAGTTCCTTGAGCTTCTTGACGGCTTCAGCAGGCGCCTTAAATCTCCAAATTTGGGGTTTGCTTGTGGCTGGCCACTTCTCTACTAGCAAGCAATCTGCAAAATCAATTTTATATTTTATACAAATATGAAATTGTAAAAAAACAAGATGTTTTTTAAACATGTATGCCCCATGAATGTTCAATAGTCAAAATGGGTAAAGGTCACCATTACCATGACCTTAGCTGACCTCAAAATCAATGGGGACATTTGCTGTTGCTGGAAAACCTGTATGTAAAGTTTGAAGATCCTAGCGTTTGTTGGACATGAAACAGAAAACATACATTCGGTCTAGCGAATGACCTTCAGACATACATGCTATACTAAAGTAAATAAATTTAAAGCCATTATGGTGACAACTCCAAACTAATGGATATTTCTGCAGCACAAAAATGTCATTATTTTCTTTAATAATATTTTGTTTCAATTGAAAAACTAGATGCTAGAAGCTCTTACCTTCAAGAAATTTCTACTTTTTTTGTCCACCAATCCTGGTCTTACATCCACTTCAGCCGCCCCTTTCCTTAAGCCAAACAAGGAGTGGCCTTCTGTTACCCCCTTTTTGGGCAGCTTTAATAAATTGCAGCTCTGCTATTACTTGAGCCTAAAAAGACAAAATTCACATATATAAAAGACTTTCAAAAATGTTACACTGCTATGATATAATTGTTTCTATTAAGAACATGAGGGTCTTAAGCAGTGTTGGGCGGTATTTACCGCCCCGGTATTTACCGGGCGGGAAATACCGGGAAATACCGTCCTGTCCAATACTCCCAAAGTGTCCAATACCGGGAAATACCGGGAAATACTGGTCAATTGAATGGTCAAGTGGGAATTTTTTGTGTTATTTTAAATGCATTATGAAGCAACTGAACTCTCAGGTTTTCATTTGTTGTTCTTTATTCAGTTCTATATCATTCAATAGATCTTTAATTTATTTGAGAGTATGATCAACAAGTGGTCAAATGAACTGGTCAATTCATTTATAAAGTGGTCAATTGGACTGGTCGATTCAATTTCAATGTGGGAAATACTGGTCAATTGAATGGTCAAGTGGGATTTTTGTGTGTACTGGTTATTTAAAATGCATTATGAAGCAATTGAACTCTCAGGTTTTCACATGTTGTTCTTTATTCAGTTCAATAACATTGAATAGATCCTCAATTTATTTAAGAGTATGATCTGCAAGTGGTCAAATGAACTGGTGGTCAAAGTGGTCGATTGGATTGGTCGATTCAATTTCAATGTGAAAAAAAAAATCTAAAACACAATCAGTCTTTAATAACTAAATTTTGATTTAAACATATAGATCAAATACACTTGTTACAAATCTAATTAAAATATTTAGTAATAATTAATATATTAATTTCAATTTAAAATGAATGAAAGTTATTATGTTATAGTTATACTAGAAAGTGCATGAGAGAGACTGTTATAAATAATTAATATTGATAATCATTTGGACTTGTATAAATTGGCTTAAACTAATTTAGCACATTGTTAAATCAGGTCAACTAAGTGTGAAGTGTGAAACTGACAACTAACAGATTATGCAATATTGTGTCATATTCTTGCAGTTAACAAAGGATTAGTCTGGGGGAGTGTTTACATAACTGGACATAACCCTTGTACCCTACAATACAAAATAAAGATGTTCTATGGACAATTTTCTAAACAAAGTGCATGAGTTTCAAGCGTCCCATTGAAGAGAACTTGCATGAAAAAATATGTTTAAAACAAATAAATTAATAATAAGTTGATAACCTTTACTCAAGTAGAGCTAGGTATATAGATAAAGATACATGTATGGAAGCATAATTTCACATGACCAATTCCATCGACCACTTGTATTGTCCAATTGACCAGTATTTCCCAGTATTTCCCGGTATTTCCCAGTATTTCCCGCTATTTCCCGCCGTCCTGTCCGTTACTCAATCGACCGTCCGTTATGCCAACACTGGTCTTAAGATGGCCCTTTTGTGATTGCTGCTTTGATCTACATTTGCAGTGGACTGCAATGATTAAACCATCAATGGAAGAGCATCCCCTAAGAATCACTTATCAGTAATTAGGTCAAAATCAATTCACTTATTGTAGGGCCATCACATTAGCATTATGCTATTCTGGCCCCTCTGTATAATGATATATTCATTAGTTCTCACTTTGGAGGTAAAACCATTATTCTAAAATTTATATGACTTGAATTACCTTGGTAAAGCCGTTGTACTGTACAACAGCCTTTGGTCACTCACACCAGCCAGGTTCAAATTTCTCCATAATAAAAGTGCTGTAGTATTTCTCCCATCAAATCATTAGACTCTCTTTGTTACCTGCAAATTATATATAATTATGTCATATATATATATATTTCTTTTTTTTTAACATGGAAGTAAATTTAAGTTAAATATAAATCAGGATTTTAACTAGAGCTATCACAGGAGTGATGAATCATACCCCGCATTACCGCCTTGACACAGGAATATTATTTAAAATTATAGTCTAAACAACACATTTGATGGAAATCTGCTGCTATACAGATTGAAAAACACCATGATTGAAATTTCAGGACTTTGTACCAAGCAATTTTAAAATCCAGTAAGAAATGACAAAGTTACAGAGCGGACACGATTTGCATGACTATATAACCTTTGACCTCTAAGTGTGACCTTGACCTTTGAGATAGGGACCTGGGTCTTGCCCATGACACACCGTCTTGATGTGGTGAACATTTGTACCAAGCAATTTTAAAATCCAGTAAGAAATGACAAAGTTACAGAGCGGACACGATGCTAACGTAACGACAGACCAACAGACCAACATGGTGACTCCAGTATACCCCCTTCAAACTTTGTTTGCGGGGGGGGGGGGGGGTATAATTATGTAACAGTTACAAAGAAATACTAATAACTTACATGCTCATCGCAGTAAATTTACATCCCAACATTTTATTGTTGTGAACCAGCAATACCTAATGAGCCAGACATTATACTGAGAAAGGTATCAGCTTGATGAATAAACTTTAAACTTCATCCATTAACAGTCATTATAAGTCTGCATTTTGGTCAATAATCATGACATTAAATAATAACTAACAAGTCCATGATGATACTGGTTCTTTACAGGACCCAAAGGGGCTGTCAATTATGGTTTATAATATTTTTTTAAAATCAAATCTTTGTTTTCATCATTAATATACATCATAGTCCATTGAAACAGATAGTTTGAAATGTTGATAAATTACATTACAAGTAATAAAATCAAGAGGGGGCTAAAAACAATTTACTTACCATACACTGAAATTAGTTCCATATTGTATTGTTTACACTCTTCTTAACGAAATTGTTTGTTTAATCCTCCAAGTTTCTCAAATTATGTCATTTGTAATTAACAACACTGAAACTCCTGTCATAAGTTAAAAGTGCAATCATTTTAAACAATAAAATTTATAAGCAAACACTGAAAAACAATCAATGAGACCAGTTTAAACCCTGATCTTCTTGAAAATATTTGAATATGTAGGTCAAGCATTGGCTGTATCTCTCTGACTGGAAGAGTCCATTTTGAAATGAGTCTTATGATTGGGTGTTTTCAAATTGTGAAAGATAAAATTTATTACCTCTATATCAATATATCATATACATTTTCTAAGAAAGTGGGATTTGTTTTTATATTTATCACTTATAAAAAGATGTATGTACTTATTATTGTTATCATGTATGGCTAAATGTGTGGGTAATTATTTACACTCGGCCATACTCCCCTCCTAGATAGACCCTACCTTTGTGTAATTCAAACTGCTTATCAGCTACTCTGAATCACTATCAGGTCAGTTAATTCAGAGAAAGGCAAGTCTGTTTGTTTACATGCTGCTCTTCTGATAAATGCTTGGATGTGTATTTCAATATAAATTTTCAGTTTTCACAGAGAGGTCTACAGCTTTTCATTGTTAATCAGATAGCCTGTAATAATTGGAGTTAATTCTTGTAAATCCTTTGTTATCATGGGAAAGATGAGAGAAAATTAATTCATGCTAGCAACTGTAGAAAAACAACATATTTCAATCCATGTTTGTAATTAGATTACTAATTATTGTTTGCATTGAATTGATGAAATTAAACATGAAGTAAATTATTTAACTTAATAAATAACTTATAACTAATCCAAATAACTAAATTATTAAATTTAGATAAGAACCAGCAAAATTCAGAAATGGACTAACCTGAAGTTCAAACAAAGTCTTATTTATTATAAAAGACGATTTGAATGCTGGGACTACAGTTTAACCTCTCCTGAGTGGCCCTCTAATATTAGGGCAACATTAAATTTTACTTCTCTAATGCATCATAATGATTTTGTTCAAAAAGTAATCATATATTATACATTGCACCTCTCCAGATCACCAACCTCTGTATTACAATCAAATTTTGTGTTTATGGCCCCTTATTTACTAAGCTAGTTATTATGGACATTTATTTAGGCTTCTTATGGGGCATAAGCGTTTACGTTTAGGTAGTCTTGTTTTGTAAAGAAACCAAAGTTATACTGTATAATACAGTATCATCATATTAACTTTTACTGATATAAGTCAATCCACATAAAGTTACAGCAGTAAGTTTGCTAAATATTGTCTAAGTTTTTTTGCCATTCATTTGCCACCCATTTTCCACCATGAAAATAAACTAAGTCCCTATACCCTTCACTGCCTAAAATTGGCAGAGTGTTTTCCACCTATTTGCCACTCAGAAAATAGTCTAAGTTCCTCTTTCCACCATTTTTCCACCAAAAGCTACACATTTTCCACCATAAAATTTAACAGAGTTCATTTTCCCACCAGATTCCACTTATTTTCCACCGTAAAGAAAATCTATGTTCAAATTTCCACCTATTGCCACCTAAATGCCAGTCAAATAGGTGGCATTAAGTGGCATATTTTCCACTCTAGTGGAAAAAAATATAAAAAGAGTGGAATTTCTTCATTTTCCAGCTAATGCCACTTATTTCCACCATATGCCACCATTTTTTGGTGGAAATAAGTGGCAATAGGTGGCATTAATTGGCAAATCTAGGGACGGGCGAAATGTGTCTATTAAAATCACTCCGCCGCTGAACATTTGTAGACGATGACCTAATTATGTTGTTTACAAACATTGATGCTATAAATAGAAACAACATGTTTTCACTGGTGGCGCAAGGACAGTATATACAGTCTATCTAACCGCTAGCAGACGATCGATACACTAACTTGATTAGCTTAGACAGGGTCTACTATATTAATAGATCTCTGGTTTAGCAGTACTGTCACGCAATATTCAATTAATTGCAGTTCCGTCAATTACTATCGGATTTTGACAAAATAAATTTTGTCAATACCATGAGATATTTCAATTTATTAATATCAAATTAAATTTAAATTATAAAATAATATGAATTCACATTGGCGAGTTAAAAAGCGAGTCCCTAGATTTTCTATTCGCGAATTGCGCAAATTTTCGGAACTACCTGAGGTTTTAAATCGTCAGTAACAATTTTGTTTTCTAATTTACATAAACAAATAATACCTCACTGAAAAGACGAAACTTTCAACTTCAAGAAAATGTGCAATATTTATATCGGTCTCAATTAATAAGCACATGACAGCGAGTTAAACGCGCATCGTGCGAACTAATTGTGCTATTCATAGCGGCTATTTTCAACACGTAACGCTATTTAGGATTTGAATTGAGAAAGAATAATTAAGCAATAAACGAGAATTCAGTAAAGTATTTTCGGATTAAAAGAAATTGTCAATACTATGACATATTAAAGATCACTTATACCAATTTAATTTGCGGTTATAAAATAAATGAACTAATGCTGACGAGTTAAACAGCGAGCACTTACATTTTCTATTCATGAATTGCGCGATTTTTAGCAACAACCTGGTGTCGTAAATCACCAATTATATTTTTACTTTCCAAGTAACATTAACAACTAAAAGCTATTTTAAAGACGATACGTTCAGTTTCATTAAGATGTGCGACTTTCATATAGATCTCATTTAATAAACACTCTACGGCGAGTTTAAACGCGCAACATGCGAACTAATATGCCTTTTAAAGCGGTAATATATTTTCACAAGGTTTCGTATTGAAAAGTTAACGGTAATTGGATTAAAAGGCCGTTAATTACTATATACACGTTGGGCAAATCAAATTCTTAACCAAAGACCTAAATTACAGGTCTTTGGGCAAACATACTTCAATAATTATAAATAATTAATAAGCTCCTCCCACTTAATGTGCAGTTATAAAGCCCATTAATGCATATCTAATTAGCTCCTCCCACAAGCCACGTTGTGCAATATTATCTATGCATTTTTTAATTAGCCCCTCCTTATTATGTAACATTACATAATCCTAGCTAGATCTATATTTTGACAAGAAATTTGTAATCAATTATTGAAGCTGCATGAGGCAGAAAATTGACCATACAATCTGGTTAACTTCAAGGGGTTGTATATTGGTAGGTCGTTAGTAACTTGTTTTGGGACAGTTGGGGGTCATGTAACACAGGGATCTATGTTTTTACAAGGGATTGAACACACCATGAGACAGGAAATAGACCGTTAAAACTATTTTTAATTGAATGGGTTTTATATCGGGTTCTTGTTAGTTGATTTGGAGACAGCTGCAGAAGTTAGGAATTTAGGGTCATAAAATTTACTGGTATAAAAAAGGGTTTACAACTTTGATACTCAGAATTTAGAAGTTAAATACATTCTTCTTGATATGGATTTAATAAGAAATACTATATTTGAAAACTGTCAGCTATCCACTGCCCATCACCCGGGATGGGACCATGGTCGCACACTGACTGGTGCATAAAAATATGCTAAATACAACATAATAGCTATAATAAATATCACCCCCTGATTAGCGCGAGTTCATATTTCGGAACAGAATACGCAATATTTAAATAATAACCAATACATAAATAATCGTCAGATTTTCAAAAAATAACTTGTAGTATATTCCAAAATATATAATTGACCTGTTTTAAATACGATTTTATTAACATATCAGACAGAATGCTATAGAATTTACGCTGAGTATGGTTCGAAAGTCTGTTCGTAAGTTTCGTTATGTTACTCCGAAAAACATTTCTGCTCTTGATACGGCGGGAGTACGGACAACCTTCATTATAATCATATCAGTAGTCAATAGCCCTTACCACTGGACCACTTGTCCACCTAAATTCAATTGATCGACTTTAAATATATATGTATATGGCATCTAAGAGAAGTGATGTGACATGAAACCATAATTCTATCTGGTTCCGTTCTTGAATTATTTCATTCAACCAAAAAAAGTCATGATATTACCATTGATATCATTTTCTTATATTTTCCTTCTATTGAAATCTGGTTCTATCTTATTAATTACCTCCCTTTATTTAATTTTCCCAACATATTTCTACCTAGTCCTGTTTCCATAGCGGGGGGGGGGGGGCATCTCGTTTGTTGTATTTTAATTCCCAGTTCATCAGTTGTATGGAGACTACCCAGTCACTCATCTTGACACTGACACTTTGTGTCTTGAGAGCAGCACAAACATTCGAGTGAGTCTGGGCTTATCAGAACTCTGACACAGCATGTTGGTGCAGTCTTTATTTGAATGGTCAAAATGACATCAGTTCGCCACACATCAGTAATTTCAGTGCTTTGATTATTTAACTAAGCGGCTAGACAGTAAATTTATCTGAACAATTTGGTACAGTTTGAGCTTGAAACACCTGCAGCAGCAATTAAGACTCTCACTATGCTTGGCTTACAAGAAGCACATACCAGCTAAAACTAAGGTAAACAACATGCTTTTGGGGCGATTGTATTTGCCTACCTTAGACTCCACATCTAACATAGTTTTAGTAGTGACATTGACACTGAGGGATGTCGTCATATTTGTCAGATGTTCGGCTATGATGGTAGATATAGCTGGTCCTTCATCTTCCTCATCTTCTGGGTAATATTGTCCTGAAATACAGAAATATTGTCCTAAAATACACAAATATTGTACTAAATATTGTCCTAAAATACACAAGTATTGTCCTAAAATACAAATATTATCTTAAAATATGCAAATATTGTCCTAAAATACACAAATATTATCCTAAACTATGCAAATATTGTTCTCAATATCACAAATATTGTCCTAAAATACACAAATTTTATCCTAAAATAAACAAATGTTGTCCTAAAATATGCAAATTTTGTCCTAAAATACACAAATATTGATGATGCCCACACAAAAAAGGAAACAATTATTTAACAACTGTTACAACATATAAAAATCAGTCCACTTACGAAGTGTCGCTAACTCCTCTTCAGTGAGACCTTGGTTATTCTCAGTAACATTTAGAGGTTCATCGCCTAATTCCGCGAGTGGAGTAAGTTTCTTTTCCTCCACACCATTGTCTGATTCTTCCTCTTCTAGAACTTCCTCATCCTCTGTGATCACACGCAGACTACGATCTGGTGACGACATCTTCACCGCTACCTGAGCAAGATCCGGGTCTTCTTCCTCAAACTCAACTGTCAGGTGAAAGTAGTAGGATTTAAACAATGGTATCTATCACCTTATAAACTAAAATTAAACTAAATTTAAATTAAACTAAAGGAATTCAGCAAAATTCTCTAAGTGCTGATGTGGATAACCCAGCGGGTCGGAAAGTCAACGCTTTTTTAATTTCAGATATTTGGTGTACAGAAATCTTTACGCAAGAGGCTATGAAAGTGCATTTTGTTAATTTTCAACAACATTTCAACTCACTAACTTAACCTCTTACTTGGTATCACATGTATAAAGTTTCTAGTCAGTGACAAGGGGCCAATTTCATGGACTTACCTTAACTTAGATTCCACTTTTTGATAAGCTATTTTAAGACAGTTACGTCAGAAGCAAAGTTCTGTAAACAAGCCCGCCCACCCGCTACCTGAAATCACCAATCTAATAACAAGATTTTTTAATGAAAAATTTTGTTATAAGAATAAAACATGTAACTTACTCTTTGGCATAGGTTTGGCATCATCAGTTTTCTTATACTTTCTCCATTCTTCTACTTCAGAACCATCATCTATAACAAGGTCTTCCTTTCTTGGCTTGGGAACTCCACGAGTGGACTTCACCATTCTATAAAGGATTAAACAATATAAATTGTAAATACAATTATATAAATGGTCATGTTAGTGAGTTAGTGGTAAGTGCGCTTGCTGTCTAATATGGTGTGGAGGCACTCAAAGACATATGCCTACCATATTTCAGCAGTAAGCTGACTAGCAACAAAAGGCTATGCTCGGCTAATATTTCAGCTTGTACAGGAATAAATCTAGAATAGAAACTCTATTCTGTGTATCATCACCCAGTACAAAACATGAAAGTGGAAGAGCATGTGACAACTTTTCCACATGTGAAGGAAATTTGACTTTTGCCAATGGTGTCAAAGAATACAGTCTACTCCATCCAGGAATAAAATCTGGATCTACAGTTGACAGTGTAGCACTCTACCACCTGCGCTAACTTGGCAAACCTAATAGGGATAATGTCAGTAGTAGAATGTTGACACCTACCTTGTATACTGAGCCAGTGTGTTGATGACATCAATCAAATGTCTAATTCTATTACAGAACAGATCAAAGTGGGACATGATAGCGTCCTCATCTGTCAACGGTACTCCGTGACCTTGTACATCAGCCAATAACGAGGACACGCCTTTCTTAGGGGAGGAGCCTGTCACTCGTGATGTTCCACTCAGCACACCTCGATTAGATCTGTAATCATTAAAATCCTATTGTCAATGTGAATTCAATTTTAGTTTATGTCAAAATAACTAATTTTAAATTTCTCAAAGGTTATTCACGTAAGCCTCTTTTAGAATTTTTAGCCTATATATTTAACACTGGACGATTTTTGTGACAATCATCAAAAAACTATTTGAAAGCTACTAAACTCCCGAATTTAACTTTAATATTGCCTCCCCTATATGCAGTTTACCAAATAAATTTTTCTATTTTGTTGTTTAGACAATTGAAACTTTTAAATAATTTATGTCACAAACTTGCCTTCTTGCCAAATCTAGAAAGTTTATGCTGGCACGTTTATATTATTTTATTTTATATACAAGAGGGTCCAAAGGGCCCTGGGTCGCTCACCTGTTTGGCCTAGTGACCTAGATTTTGGCCCAAATGACACAGTATCTAACTTGACCTAGATTTTATAGAGATAAACATTGTGACCAAGTTTCATAAAGATAGAGTCAAAATTGTGACCTCTAGTGTGTTCACAAGATTTTTCAATGATTTGGCCTCATGACCTTGTTTTTGACCCCAGATGACCCAATATCGAACTTGACCTAAATTTTATAATGATGATCATTGTGATCAAGTTTCATAAAGATAAGGTCAAAATTGTGACCTCTAGTGTGTTCACAAGCTTTTTCAATGATTTGGCCTCGTGACCTAGTTTTGACTCCGGATGACCCAATATCGAAGTTGACCAAAATTTTATAGTGATGATCATTGTGATCAAGTTTCATAAAGTTTAGGCTCAAATTGTGACCTCTAGTGTGTTCACAAGCTTTTTCAATGATTTGGCCTTCAAAGGCTTGTGACCTAGTTTTTGACCCCGGATGACCCAATATCGAACTTGACGTAGATTTTATAGAGATGATCATTGTGATCAATTTTCATAAAGATTAGTCTCAAATTGTGACCTTTAGTGTGTTCACAAGCTTTTTCAATGATTTGGCCTTGTGACCTAGTTTTTGACCCCAGATGACCCAATATCGAACTTGACCTAGATTTTATAGAGATGATCATTGTGATCGATTTTCATAAAGATAAGTCACAAATTGTGACCTCTAATGTGTTCACAAGGTTTTTCAATGATTTGGCCTAGTGACCTAGTTTTTGACCCCAGATGACCCAATCTCGAACTTGACCTAGATTCTTTTTTAGAGATGATCATTGTGATCAAGTTTCATAAAGATTAGTCTCAAATTGTGACCTCTAGTGTGTTCACAAGGTTTTCCTTTGATTTGACCTAGTTTTTGACCCCAGATGACCCAATATCGAACTTGACCTAGATTTTATAGAGATGATCACTGTGATCAATTTTCATAAAGATAAGTCACAAATTGTGACCTCTAATGTGTTCACAAGGTTTTTCAATGATTTGGCCTAGTGACCTAGTTTTTGACCCCAGATGACCCAATATCGAACTTGGCCTAGATTTTACAGAGATGATCATTGTGATCAAGTTTCATAAAGATTAGGCTCAAATTGTGACCTCTAATGTGTTCACAAGGTTTTCCTTTGATTTGACCAAGTGACCTAGTTTTTGACCCCAGATGACCTAATATCGAACTTGACCTAGATTTTGTTAAGATGATCATTGTGACCAAGTTTCATAAAGATTAGGCCAAAATTGTGACCGCTAGAGAGGACACAACCCAATTGTTGACGGACGGACAGACGGACGGACGGACGGACATTGTGGGGTTATTCTTTTGTTCATCCTTTTGTTTGTAAAACCCCATAAGCAACATTTTGCACCCCGTAAGCAACGGAATGAATAGAATCTAAATATAGCCTATTGTTCCACACCCCACAACTACCAGTGGGTGTGTACGGACGGACGGACGTACTCATGAGACGGTATTTGTGGGGTTTTCTTTTGTTCTTTCTTTTGTTTGGTTGCAACCCACAAGTAGCATTTTGCACCCCACAAGTGACGGAATGAATGGAATCTTAAAATAGCCTATTGTTCCACACCCCACAACTACCGGTGCATTCGTACGGACGGACGGACGGACGGACGAAGAGTGATCACAAAAGCTCACTCTGTCACTTTGTGACAGGTGAGCTAATAAAGAACATGCAGACTAGTGGAATGTTTAAAGAGTTTTCTAAGTTCGGAAAGTAATTCAAACTTTTGATAAACCTAAAAATACATAAAACATATAAAGAAAAACTCTGAAAGAAACATCAAACAAATGAATAACTGTTGTCAACTCTGTTGCCATGAGCTATAATTTGAAGGAAGAAAGAATTTCAACAATTTCTCAACATTGTCAATAATTGAAGGCCTCAAAACAACTGGTGAAATAGTCTTTTTATGCAAAAAAATGTTGCCAACATACAAAAATAGCAATTATAACGGTGAGCAATTTAAACTTATAAATACAAACAATGAAAATCAAATACAAAATGAACACTTAAATAACAGAAAACAAAAACACAAATTGTAGAAAATTAAATTCAACAAAAGCTACCCAAATCCAAAAGTGCTAGATTTAGTCCGGACAAGCAACCTCCTGAAATAATTGACAAACGTTTTAAGTTACAACCATTTTAACGGTTTATGCTTCCAAACAGTTTATTGGTTAGGTTCTGTGATAAAAATTAAATGACAAAAGTTGAAACTGTGCTTTATATCATAATCGTTTTAGCGCTGAAACTTGAACAGAAAGGCAGGTTTGGAAAACATACGGCATAGTCGTATAACTGCTTTACTGTAAACATGAGGCAATTAAAAGAGCAGAATAATACTTCAGAAACTGTATGTGTTGAAGAACATTAGTCAGAAAAGTATGGAGTGCTAACCACCAAATTAACATGTTCACCATAATAATAATTAGAACATTAAAATGATTTCTACCTTTTTTATCAATATTTCATGAGTGTTATTTACCTTTGACATTTTTTCTAATTTCCGAAAGCTTAAACCTGTCCAACAACTGCCTGAGCATAATTTATCACATAACCTGCAGTCTGTGAGTGCTGTAAAGCTGTGCTGGAAATGTATTGTTCGGCACTCACAGACTCAAACTTGTGTCAAAGTATTCTGTCCACTAGTTTAATAAAACTTGTAAACTAAGTAATGAGCACTCATGCAAGATCCTCTATTTCTTGCATGGACTTCAAACTAGTGTTCCAAAATCGGACCAAAATCACTATCGATAATCGAATCGAATTTCCATTTCACTATCGATTGTACAATCGATTGTGCTATCGAAAACTCGAATGAACATTGACTTCATAGTTTTTCCAGTCGAAAGAGAGAATTAATTTGCCTCATGTTCCTAAGACTATGAGCAATGAACCAAAGAAATTGACTGTAGTGGTAACCTGGGTGTGACCCCAGTCTCAGGACCCTTATAAACAGTTAAAGTCAATATTAATTGATCATTTTCTAAAACATAGAGTAGAACTCTACTTGACGGTGGCCTAATGTATGGATTTTAAAAGGTTGAAACTATTTATGGTAATAAACTGATCTTTTCAAATTAAACAATAATGATATTGTGATCATTGCTTTTAGCTTCAGCTTGTGTTATTAATGTTAAATTGTGTAAAAATGTGTCATGTAAATAATTAGTACATGAATGAAGCCTTCTTGTAATATTTCATCAAATAAAGAAAAGTTATTATTAAAGCATTTTCCTATATAGCTTCAGAAGACCAGAAAACAACAAATAAATACGTGTATATTGTGTAAATAAACAATTCTGGGTGGGTTAAGATGAACAGTATTGCTATGCTTTCGATTTACAAAATAAGGTCGCGAAAATATATGACAATCGGAAATGGCACAGTTCCGGTTGCCATTAACGTCTAAAATATCAAATTATGTTATTTTAGATACTTGCATGAACTTATGATTTAATTGTCGCCGCTCATTATTGCTCTAAAGCAGAAATACAAATCTAAATATACGGTAATTGGATTTATTTTTCCTCGCTTCAGAAACTCCATACAAATCGATGTGCGGTAAATCGTTCTAGTAGCCGTAGACTCCGCCTCCCAATAGAAATATATAGAGCTTGGAGGCGGGGTTTATTTAAGGATTGTGGATATACTCCTTGTAAAAATTGTGATTTAGCGATTCTATAAGATTCTCGCGCGTGCGTCAAAACATAAACAAACAAGCAATGGCGGTGTGGTCTATGAGGCATACGCAAGCGCAACGCATATTGATTCCATTAAAATGATCCATACAAGTAAATGAGCGATATGTTTATCTTAAATAAGGGGAAACGGTTCTAATTTTCAATTGCCACAGACCACTTCACATGGCAGTCAATTACTGGCGACTATCGATTGTTCCAATTCACTATCGATAGTCGGCGACTTCGACCTTACAGCGACGATAGTTCGATTGTCGGCGACTATCGTCGGATCACTACTTCAAACTATTGCCAAAGCCATATTATTTGGAATAAATGCTAATCTACATATGCATAAATAACTTATGTTACTTTTTATTTGACTCTGCTTTATAGAAAGGTCCAGGGTTAAAAGTATATTAAGTGACCAATGACAAACCTTGTAGTAAAACTTCCGGGACCAGCTACACTGCTGAGCGAGGGAAAATGTGACATGTTCTGTGATTGGCCAATAGAGTCACGCAATGTTCGGAGTGTTTCTCGATAGAAGCCTTGGAGTGTGAGACAAGCTTTCAGACGACCATATAAGGTATGATCCTGTATTCCAAGGTCTGGACCTTCCTTACTCTTGCCCCGTCCAGTAGGTCCCTGAAAAACATGGTAGTTACATATTGTATAACATTATCCAATCTTCAAAGTGGTGGAACAGTTTATTCACAAATTCATGGAAGAGTTCCAATGGTGGTAATTTTATTTTGGTTTTCTGTATCCTCATGTTCTAATCTATGTGTTAAGTTAATTAATTATCATACTATGCATCGAATCATTGTTGTATATCAACAGAACAAAACCATTAAAGCATGTATCCCCTATAAAATGCTGTAAACCAATTTATTTTCATGAATACTAACTTTAGCATTTTACCGATCATTGGTATATTCGTGAGTGCATATTTTTTGCGTTTTTAAGTCTCCTGCGATGACCATATTAATGTTTTGAACACTTTTGCGGCTACTTAATTTCACGCAAAAAGGTATGCCAAAAAAGAGTACCTTGAGTTTGGATTCCACTTGACTTTTGAGCAGTTTGATTTTGGGATCAATATCTGTGTTGCCAGTATCTCTGTGTTCAATCTCTTCCTGTATTCTATCCCATAGTAAATCATCATCTTCCATCGTCAGTGTACAATTCTTGATATATTCCTTACATGCCATCACTAGTTGGTTGGTTACCTATTTACAATGTACTAGTATTATGTAGTTACAATAGTTATAACGTTTTATTATACCCCTAAAGGGCCTATTGGCGAAATGCATTTGGACTTTTTGGATTATATTATGAAGTTTAAAAGTACTCATTTTGTAAATTTTTATTTTGATATACCCTGCCTATAACATTTATTTGTGCAGAATTTCAAAGAAACATGTTGGTATTTAACTCAAATATAGGTTTTATGATAGTTTCATAGGATTTTAGCAGGAAAAGGATGAAATGCATATTATCAGTTGCAAGATTGTTCGAAGGAATGAGACCCTTGACTACAAATCAAGACGAATCATGAGGTCCCTGGTTTGATTCTCAGACGGGGGACTTCGGTAATTTCTGAAACTTTTTTCAGAGTTTCCTACCCAATTGGAGTTGACTGGAGTTGACCCAGACATATTCTAGATGCAATGATCACCTTAAAGAACAAAGCAGTCTTATTACACTTCACTGTACATGTATCTGATATTACAATAATACTTAGTTGAAAAGTTATTTGGGTTGAAAGTATTTTCCCTTATTTCTTTCTATTTTACCCTTACCTTAGTAAACATGAGACCCAGAAATCCTGTGCGAGCATAATATCTGGAGATAGAATCCATTTGTTTGACACTATTGGCTAGACCTGGTATAGCTGTGTTGATGATAGTAGAGGGTGTAGAGTCCACACTGTATAGCTGATCAAAGTGACGCTTCAATGATTCCAGGAACTTCACTTTATCCTTTGTATCATTCATACCATCAGTGATACTGGAAATAGTTCAAACAAATTATCATGAACTAATTAATTAAGGTGGATGCGGTGGCTGCAAGGTTTCCTTCATATCACTCAGAAACGCAGATCTCTGAGCTACTAGGCTGAAATCTGAAACGTGTTGATCCAAAACTGTGCAGACCGAAGGGATCTATATTGCTTATGACTACCACGTATTATGTGGAGGTTGAGTCAATTCCCATTCGAGTGTGGGTTGTGGTGTTCTCAGGATGATGGCATATGCAATGATTGTGCAGTTGCCGTAACCTGTTTTGCTGACAAGATGTGTGTTAAAGCAACATGTTTAGACCTTTTTCTTGGTATTGTGTGAGGCCGAATTTCGGCCTCAAATTCCATTCCCAATTGGTGAAAAAAATTCCCAATTGGTGAAAAAAATCCCAATTGAAAAAAAAATCCCAAAATAATCTGACCAAAAAAAGTATTTTTTTTTACTCCAGAGCGAAATATGTTTATTACTAAATATAACACGGTATACCAAATATCTAAATATATTTTGTTAAAGAAAACTTATTTATGGATATATAAGCATGGTTTTAAGATGTTTTAAAAGGAAAAAAATCCCATTTTTGTCATTTAACCGCTTATTTTTTTCCCAATTTGTAAGAAT
This sequence comes from Spisula subtruncata, assembly GCA_963678985.1. Classification (NCBI taxonomy): domain Eukaryota; kingdom Metazoa; phylum Mollusca; class Bivalvia; order Venerida; family Mactridae; genus Spisula; species Spisula subtruncata. The sequence goes on along the minus strand of OY787664.1, from coordinate 50,594,446 downwards.
CCGCGACGCAAAATTCCCAAATTGGGCAGGGGCCTAAAAAAGGTCTGATGTTTGCTGTGATCTAGCTTAATTAAGGCACTGCCAGTTTTGTCAATTTTGTCTTACACATCTTAGAACTACTCAGACTGTGAGACATACAACAAAATATTACATAAATTGATAAAATACTGATAATCATTTATAACCATTCATGTTACCATGAAAAAGACATAAATATTTCTCCATAAAAACAGGACATTCAGGATACTATTCCTGCATGCTTTCCCCATTTCCACTATTATGAGTGTACCTGGCCTTTTTCCAACATGGCAATAACCCTTCTAAATTTATTAAGGAAATAACTTAGTTTGGCCTCAACTTTAATTAAAAGGCGGCTAAATAAAGTGTTAATACTGGTAATACAGTAACACTTACGCAGCATCAATAGTTTTCCATTTTTTGAGGAGTCTAGATTTGGCAGTAATGAGAACACCAATCACAGCCTTGCATTCTTTGCCTTTCAACTGTTCTGTGATATTCGTAAGCAATCTTTGACGTCTTCTCCATCGCTCTAACTCTGACAAGGGGCCAGCATTAGGGTCCATAAATCTGCAAAATATTAAAATTGTTGTTAGACAAATAGTCCCAATGTTTAGATTAACTGGTAAAAGTCTATCACTAATTAGATAATTATTTTATAATGGAACAAAGATAGCCAAAGAAGAAACTGAGATAAAATTAGCAGGCAACATAATTATGATAGTTCTGAGGTGATATTCAATATTGATCTTACTTGACTTAAGGATAAGGACAACCAATCAGATCACACCATATCAAGCTCTTCGTCAGTAACAGGCAATATAATTGGCTATCCTTATTCTCCAATTAAATAAGATCAATATTGAATACCATCCCAGAAAAAAGATTCAGGAGAAAGAAGTATAATGCATCTTAAGCCTCTATAATTGGTTGTTAAAGTCTGATATTAAAATGAATGAATAGCAAAACTTTACTTTGAGGCCTTTCTCAAAAACCTTAAGTATCTAATTGGTTTGAGTAGGACTAACAATGTTGAAATGAACTACATGTTTTTCAACTTAAGTACAATTAGAAAACAAGAAGAATGTCTTTTGAACAATTTCATTCTTTCACTTTAATATAATATAACAACATGATAGCTAATCAATACAAGTGGAAGTACCTAAATGTATGAAACACTTTCAGTGCAATAAATCTACTCTCTAATCTCTATATCATTCTCTCTATTTTAATATTATATTAATTGCTGGTACTTTGAAGCAGTCAAAGCAAACAGACAATTCATAACAGACATACAATACGAAACAATCAAACACAACATTTTCAAACACCGGTTAAGTAAGTTATAGTAACTTTGAGCTATAAACTATTTACTAGATGTGTTATTGTGACATCTAGGTCATCTGCTATCAGTGCTATGAGCATATCAAGTGTCACTGAAAGAAACTCAAAAGAAAAGTCAAGTCCGAAACGGAAAATATTTTGGCTCTAGTTAAGAAGACCTATATAATATTAGATACATCAAAAGCTGAAAATAATGAGTTAACCTAATTGACTGACCGAGAAATAATAATAATGTCTTTATTTTCAGTGGAACACATAATTTGTAAACTAATTTTCATTATGGTCCACTAAGACCCTAAGTGATTTCAATACTTTTGAATTTACATTGAATATATATATAATATATAATGAGTTACATCCAAAAGCATTACTTTTACAACCAATTCCCTTGTGTCTAGGAAAACTATTTTAGAATGTGAAGACTTTTAACAAACACTCATGATAAGATGACCAAGACTTTACGCAGATGTAACCATTATAATAAAATCAATCTTCATCATTCAATAGGTCCATTAACCAGACTTGTTAAATGTTAACCTTTCACACCAAATGTTTCATGTTCAATCAAATATATTGATTCCAATTTGACGAGATAAATTGATTTGTCTTGTATATGTATAATATAAGTACTTACGATGATTATTGATTTAACCTTGCTCACATAATAGGCTTCATTATGTGACTTACAACATACAACTTACATGCTGCTTTCAAACAATATGACAAAAGCAATCAATTAACTTATTAATTCATATAGCACATGTTATTATTGAAGCGACACAAAATAAACAAAAATTATTAATTTGAATCTCCACAACCAATGTTACACATTCATACCAAACATTTGTTAATCATAAAGAACATACAATTATAATATGTTTATATTGATATAAAATACAGATTTAAGTTCTGTCTGCACAAAAAGCACTTGCACAGTTGTTGGGGACAAGAAATGATTTTTTACTGAAAACTAAATCCTTTGGGAATTATGCATGAATTGCAACTACATCGCTGGCTTAGAATGAGAAGGTTGTAACTACAAAATCAATATTTTGAGAAAACTAGAAAAAACTTTCTGAAATTTATTCTTTACATAATATGTAAAAACTAGTGGTTTAAACTTCCTTTTGGTCAACATGACAAGTTCCAACTATTATGAAAATATGCTCATATGAAGCGGCTTGGGATGCAAATTTCTAATATGTATCAGTTTTATAAGGTTGTAGGTAGTAGTTTCAACCTTCTCATTCAAAGCAGGCGATGTAAAGGAAATTATTCATTTTTTTCAATAACTCAGACAGCTCGTTTAAAATCTCTAATTGACAGATTGTAATCGATATTATTGAAATCAGGACAATGTTAAAACTGAAAGTTCTGTCAAATCAATAAATAGGATTTCAAGTATTAGGAACTACATGTATCTACATAGGAAGGCTGTAGGATGTCTTTGAAACACTACATGCATGAATCTCATTTTCTGTTGAAAAAATATTTCATAAACTACTTCTCACATCTACATACTGCTAAAAAAAGGGGCAAACATTTGTCGCAAGTAGTACGTAACTTAATATCAGTAACAATTAACTCACTACATCAGACAATTAAATAGTCCATTCATACTTTCAAAGCTTGTTTAACTAATTGCTTGAAACAATTGTACGAATACAGCCTGGGCTGCCTGGTTAAATAAACTTATTCTAATTTCTTATCTAAACTAAACATGTCTAAGTTATTGTTTAAAGCCCTTTATTATAAAAAAACCACTATTTATTTCCAGTAACAGGCCCATAAAAAGGGATATAGGTAAAATCTGACCTTGAAGCCATGACCTCAGGTAATTCCCTATATAATGCCTACAGCTAAAGTACAATCACGGCTCAATAATGTTTTTGATCTATTGGAACCTTCGAAAAACAATTATGATGAAGAAAGAGAAACACGTTTAGAAAAGCATAAAAAACAGAAGATATTATTATCCACTTTTTCTTTTTCACATGACATAAAACCCTTAACTTTAAGGTCACAGCAAATTGTTTGGCTTTTAGTAAAGATACTGGATTACTGGAAACAAACAAATTTTATGCCTAATCAGTAAAAACACACACATTCACACATCAAAATCTGCCTTTTGTAAAAAAATGTGATGATGTGTGCTGAGTGTGCTCGAAAGGCATCTTCAACATTATCTTAAAGAAATAAGGAATTGACATTGTTAGAATTTATTTTGAATGTTTGAAAAAATCACACAAAAATGCAAGTTGCAGTCTAAGACTGTGTAGTGTGAACAAAAGCAACTTGTTAAAATTTAGATCTCACTATTCAAATTCAGTGTCACTAAGAACTCTTGAGTTTGTGAATGTCAATAAAGTAATGCAATGAAAAGCATGTTCCTACCATTCACAGAATCCTTATCACTTCAGTAAAGTTTAAATTAATCATACTAAATTTAAAAAATGTGTTTGGTGGTTATTTCCCATTCATACTAAATTACTAATACAAATGAAATCTACAGTTTTTCTTTATTCGTGAATGGTCTCCGAACTAACATTAATTTTGAAAATGATTTCCATATATGATAAAAAATAGAAATATTACTTAGTGCAAATTTATAAAGAAATACTAATCTCAAATGGATTGTTTTTTTATTGTTTTAAAATAACTGTTTAAAGTGAGCTTGAATCTAGTCAATTAAAATATAATGTTAGAAGAGTCTTTCATATATATATTATATTAATCAAGCTAATTATTCAATATCTTACAAAATGCTCATTTTTACTATAAAAGCAAGGATTAACGACATGCAACATAATCCAATTATAATCAGATACACAATCACACAGATTTAATACACATGATGCTACACATCAGTCACCTTGATCTCTCAGGAAAGAGAGCATCCATCTTTCTAGAAAGGAAGAATAACACATTGTGTAATCATTTTATTATAAATGTAAATCGTCCCCAGATAACTGTATCGTGTATAGAGAACTTTTTTACCAATGATACAGTTAATAACCTGTGAATCTCCCAACAAGTTTCTTTACTTGTACCAGAATACGCTATAAAAAAATCAAATTTACTAGTGTTTCATTTTGGGTTGGAAAACTATGAGTCCTTTCTTAATGAACATAAACAAATCATGGAGACCCTGGGTCAACCACTATGTAAAAAAAGTATTTCCAAAATTTATCAAGTCCTTGCCAATTTTTGTGAGTCAGAGGATTGGGACTCGCACCAAAATGAAACAAAACTTGATCTAATATGTAGAAACCAGTACAATTGAGAACCAAAAACCTTCCGATCAGGAATAGCATTACCAGAATGTTAGCTAAATCCAACAAATAATCATATACTATAAAGATTCTATGATAAAAAAAGCTCTCAAACTGATAAAAATATAATGCCACAGAAGAAAAGTTAGTCGCAATTTCAGCAATAGAAACCAAACCAAAACTTATTTCTAACTAAAAAGAAAACAAATATGATATATTGTGGTGCACATGAACAAAATGCAAGCAAGGATCGTGCATATTATATATTTGCAAAGAACACAAACAGAAATGGATAATAAATGGTTAAACGGCTGTTTCACGGTATTTTACGCAGCATTGCTTGCACTATGTTATATGCTCAAAAACAATACTTCTTCAATTGTTATGTTGGTACTAATGTACTAAAAACAGTGTAAGGTCAATGTCCAACTTTTACAGTTAAAATAAGTTTGCTCCTTCAGCTTGTAAGTTTGTAATTATGCCATTTATGCCCCATATAATGGCAATTTTAGGCGTTATGCTGTAACATTCTAAAAATGGGAAAGTTTGGAGATCAAAATCTTACAAAGTAATAATCACATACCCCTTAAAAAGACCCGAAATTAATACTGTATTATCTCTTCTCCATTTTGCTTTTTATTTTCTATAAATCGGACAAAAAATAATGAAAAACTGTTAAATACAGCAAACTACTCTTACGTTATACTTTTTTGAAACTGAGCATCCTACCTGCATATAACTAGGTGTGGAATATTGCTTCTATACCATTTTTTGTCATTTTATTCATAAATACTTAAAAAAAAAAATATTTAGGATGAGAAAAGAACCAAAAAGTTATCATAACGGATCAAATTAGAAAAAAGTCATTTTCTATGTGAGGTGTTTTTTGAGACACTTTTTTTGTAGTGTCCGCAACGCCATAGTATTTCAGAAACTACTATAGCTATTCCTTAGCAATTCTGTGTGTGAATAGATCTCATGTCCACAAAGACATAAACCAAAGGTTATAGCTTTGCTGTGCAAACTTTTTGCAGGTCAACAAAAAACCTCACTTGTAGTGTCCGCAACGCCTGTAGTGTCCGCAACGCAGACCATTTAAATAGCATTTTTCAGTCTTGTATTGTTGTCTTTTGGGTCAAAAAATTATTTGCAATCAAAATTCAGATTATTTAGGTATTTTTCATGTTAAAGAAATGTAAGTTTACTGCTTTCTAGAAAATAACAGTAGTGTAACAACCAACAGAATATAGACATATTTTACAAAAATATATTTGTATTTTCTTTTAATAAATTAGGTTTCAATTGATTTTGACAGTTTCTAGGGACTATTTGAACCTAATTGATAATTCGCATGCCCTTCAATAAAGTTTTTTATTGTCTATCAATGATTATATATTTCTGCTGTTTCAATAAAATACATGTAGTGTCCGCAACATTTTGGAAATAACAAAACATTTTTATTACTTACTTTTCCGTAAATCTAAGCTAATATATTGCATTCACTGTTGTTTAAATTTGTTAGGAAAAGTTTCTGTACAAAAATATAGGCATGAGTATCAATTATATTTAATTTGATTTAATATCACATATCTTCAAAAAGTATGAATTATGTACACATAGATATAAAGTAGACACTTTGTCGTACATAACTTTGCATTATTTTTTTTCTAGAACTATTTATAATCTATCAAATTTAGGTAGTAAATAAGTTATTTCTAATGTGACTATTTAAACATAAATTTCATTTAGTCCATTTCTTTTGTCATTTGCAAGTTATGATTGGTGAGAATACAATATTGAAAAGGCTCCAGATACAAAACTTACTTACAAACTCTTATCCATTTTGAAATATTCAAGACCAAATTGGCTGGTTATTGGAGCCAATGAAAGTGTTCAAGATATTATTTATTTACTTTAGAATAATATATCCTGTTTTTCACGAAGTTGATTGAGGATCACAATAAAAATTATTAAGTAAGAGCTAGAAATGCAATTCTTGTCAGTTTTACATTATCCAGTAGGTAATGCAAGACAAGTCTGATTTTGCTGGGTATTAATATTGTCCGATACAATATGCTCATTGATATCTCCATCAAGTTGGTGAGAATAGCTGTAAATACATGTATGTTCAAGTCGAAAAATGCTTATTAAAAGTTTTATTGATTCTAGGGACAAAATCATTTTAAAGTGAAAGCAACTTGGAATGAATTTGCTGGTATTCAAACTTGTCCTTGATATTGAGCTATTTAATTTTCATCAATTTTGCTATTGATTAGAAGAAAAAGGTTCAAGTACGAGATTGGACAGCCAAAATCTTTATGGCCCCTGAATCACCCATACACCTTGGGTGCTCCCATGAAACAATTCTGCAGACTTTCGAGACAGACATGTAAAATGTATCAATATCACAAATTAAATTTCATATCAGATCTATGTCATTTAATTATTGGTTTGTACATTTACATATATAGATGGCAGCTCCATTTATTTTCTTGCATATCATATAAATATGCTGTAGAAGACATACACTTCATTCTTGTCTTGCATACTATGTACAAAAATTATTAACCAGGTACAAAACATTACAAACAGTTGCTGGAATAAATAAGTTCACAAAATCATCTTTGACTGTTTTTAAAGTTGTAGTGTCCACATCATTGTAGTAACCTAACAAATTATTTAATCTTATAATTAAAATCAATTTTATACAGTGACTTTGCTTATCTGAAGTTTTATTATGTTCAATACTATAACATGTTGATATTTTGGTAAAACATCTTTTAAGTGCACAGTTTGTATTTGTGGTTTATACATACAATTTTGTAATTCAGGTCAAGGTGCAACTAATTTGAAACTTCTTTCCTGTATGTTATAAAACGTAAAATAATGTATAATTACTATTCCTCTTCAGTATTTATATGTCTGAACACATCTTCATCAACTTAAATTGATCTTTTTAAAAATAACTGATACATATATAGAGACAATCATGCTTATCTAAAATGTATGATCTTCAGTTTTAAAATATGTAGTGTCCGCAACGTTTTCATCTAATTCCTTGGATTGAAGAATTCCTGGTTATTTTTCGAAAAGGAATGAAATAAATTGTAGTACTGTTTTTTATATAGCAGATTTGTTAAAATAAGCTGACATTATTGATATAAGTCCAGCACTATTTACAAAAACAGTTAAGGTTTTCAGTTTATTCAATTTTATCACATGATATGAAACGGCTGAAAATTCAATAATTTATCAATTTTGAGTGTTATACTTAAAATTTCTGGTGACTAATCTGTAACAAAATGTTAAAAGCTTAACTTTGTCTATAATTATAAAAAAAATCTTATATAACACTATTTACATATATGTGCTCAGAACACATGAGAGCTTGGTATGTTGTATGCGATTTTGGGAAAACTAAATGAGATTACACAAAGATTTTTCAGACTTTGCACCTTTGGATATGGTATGTTTGGAAAATTCACAAGCCATAAGGAATTAAACACTTTGAATTTTTTACTAATTTGTTACACTTGTGTGTAAAATACTGTGAAACAGGCGAAAAGATGTGATTATAATATATAGCCCAACTAAGTCATGAATTATCTACCTTTCATCTGAGGTATCTGTAAGTACTGCTTCTATTGTGTTCATCCATTCTGTGACCAATTCCTCATACTGTGCAATAAGTTGAGGATCTAAGGCTGCGGCTCTTTGCTGCTTGAAATCATTCAGTACAACATGATCTGGCTGCTTCAACATCTATAAGATGGGGAAAATACCAAACATAGTTTAAACATAAAAATGTAGGTGAAAATGGTCATTATAAATTGAAACAATCATCTGACTCACAGTCACTGCTTGGATATATACTGATAACTCCATATCAATATCACTGTCACAGAAAAAACTGACAAGTTGTACAGCAAAGGAAAGATTTGAATAATGATCTACCCAGGTTTAGTTTGGCATAAATTTATGATATTCCTTATAGTCATACTAAACAACTTGTTCATTTAACTTATTTGAAATGTTATTTACATAAAAACAATTGTCTGGGACTTCGGATAACTCATTAACAGGGATAAAGGTTGAAGACTGGTAGGGGAACATATATAATAATCCGAGCAGAAGTACTGTAGTGACTGTGGAGACCGACCCACAAGACGCCCAGCTAGTAGTTTGCAGAGCTACGGCAGTGTACACGGGGGTCGTGGGTTTGAGTGAAATTTTAACTTTTTTAAAACTTTCTTAGTTTCTATCATGCATCTTTTGAGCAATTGTAATCATTGTGACAAGACACAGATTTCCAAACTTACCATTTGTTTAGATGACTGCAAGGAAGCAGTTGATTCATTGAGTGCTGTCAGGAATTTGTCCATATTGTTCATCAGCTGTGCTTGTCCGTCATTGTTGCACTCACCCCAATCCTTCTGAGCTTTAACCAAGGGAATATAAACATCCGACAACAGTGTTGTCAGCGTTTCAATGGTATTATGCTTCAACTCCCCGCAGAAAATGTCTCGCTCCATCCTAGTACCGTCAACATCTTTGTCAACTCGATTACGTAAAAAATAGAGAATGTTTACATGTTCCAAGTTTGTGTCTTTCAGTGAGGCCAGTGTACCAGTGACATGTAGCTCTCTGGTCGACAGTACGCCTGTCTCTGGCTTCTCGCAATAAAAAAATAACCGACATGGTCCTCCTGCTCTTAGAAATTTGTTTATTTTGGCAAGTGTGGTCTCCTCAATCATAAAATCTTCCAACAATGTTGGATTGTCATAACCTCCAATTTTGAAAGTTTCTTGGATTTTACTCGCTATCCACCAATGTCTTTCATCCATTTTGGATCGAGTGTTGCAGACGATCCGTAAAAAGTAAATACACGTATGTTAATCACAGTTTCAATTACCAACAGACAATGTTTTCATTGAAAATAAATAAATTCCAGCCGTCTGCATGTACGCCGCCATCATTGTTGTTGGTTACCGCGATACCCGGATGTCGCACCTGCTCGCCACAGAATTGTTTACTGAACGGTGTAAAATGTATTAAGTGCGGGTACTAATTATACGTAAAAGAGTCATGAACGTAGGCCCTACACTGATCATTTTCTTTTTTGCTCTTTTAATTAATCATTTCCTGCATAAATTGGGTCTGATGGATAGGTATATTATATACATTTGATTTTAATTTTGAATCAATATGTGTGGCAAGTGAACAGAATTAAAAAATTGGTGGTGCATTTTGGCAGGGATTGCAAATACTAAATTTATAAATGTTTAACGAGTTTTGGAAATTTAACCTTTGGCGAGCTTAATAATATTTCCTGAACGAGCTTAATATAAATATATTAATTGACAACGAGTGCTAGATTCCTTAAATCACATGACACTAAAAACTCAAAATACGCTCAGTTTTATTGGAAAACACTCTCAAATCCATGTATTATAGCTTAAACTGCACACGTTACGTATAAGATTATACGTACTAGCTATACTTACCTGCATGCATGTACAAGGAAAGGCATGTGATATAAAATCGATACTACCATTTATACATATCGGTCATCTAGTTTTAAATAGCAGACGTCAATTGTTACATTCATATGGACGTCATGTACGTTATAATTACAGATTATGTACATCATTGCATTTATTACTAAACAGCAAAATTATTACACGAGGAATACGTAATATTGTAGTGAACAAGTCAACTGTACTTGTTTTGTCCACTTTATTCTTTACATGTTAAGAGATGTTCCAAAACATCTTTGAAATTGATTATTTTTCGGCTAAACGTGACATTTCTCGCTGTTAAACATCCAGGATGCACATGTAACTTCTCACAAAAACATGTACGTATGTTCGAGTTTATAGATATGATGCAGCATTTTCAAGTCCGTGCTCTGTACGCGGTGGTTGAAGGAACTTTCAAAACCAACTACCAAGTTCGTGTCAAAGATTGAACAAAGATTGGAATTGAAACAGCCGACGGATAGACGTTTTTCCTCATGCAATAAGTGTTTATCTATGTTTTGACCGTATTGAAGTAAAATAGGATGTTGCACCGACAAAAAATACCATAACACAGCTGCACCATTCCAACATACAGCGTCCATTACTGTATTGTCATCAGATGCATAAATTCTAAAAGAAAGATGACTTTTGAATTTCCCAGTCAACCATTCTCGTTCAACCAGCGTGTTTTTTCATCCGTAATACACTTGCCTATACTCGAGTACACTGATTCATGAGAATGCAGTCAACTGACTTCTGTTGGAATGCAAAATCACTACATCAAACACTTGTAATTGGATAAAAATGGCAAAAAGTACGAAATGCATGTGGTCTCCAGAATCGGGAAGCATGATGGTTTGCATTAAAACAAAGAAGTCGAATGATATGGGTAAATGTGTACAAACAATGTACACACAATTTGAAAGCGTTAACTGAGTTATCAAAATATGAAAATGTATACTTAGAAAAGTTGCTAAGTATATGTTAACATTGGTGTTTTCACAGAATGTTCCAGTCTTAATTTAGTCACTTCAATATGTCCATTAACCAATAATACTCGTATCAGTATGGAGTATTGGAACTTAAAAGGCATAAAAATGTAACCCGTACTTAAATATAATTGATATAAGGTTTTGGGTAGCATAGGGCGTAGTGTATAGACTTTTGTGTACATAGGGTAGGTTTCCTTAATAAGGGTTTGGTCCATACCTGGGACAAGGGAAAAACTAAGATATTGCTAGTAAATTACTTAAATAGAATAAATGGATGTGTATTATATTCTTATATTGGAGCTGGTTTTGCTACATTTGTTTGTGTATTTTTTTGTTAAATTTATTTTTCATAATATCGGGGAGTATGCTAATTCAATGGTCATGTAAAAAGCACATAGAACGGCTCATATGTATACTATTTAGTAGTTCAATGCTAGCAGTACTGAACTCCCATGCCAAAGTTCAGAAGAGCTAAGCTCACTAAATAATTTCATAAATTTATTCAGCTAGAAGAACATAATACTTTTAAAATAAGAACATGTAGACTATGTCTACTATCATTATGTAGGATAATCAATTTCTGATAAAACTGTCATTCACTTTACTTATTTACACAGTCCATTCTCCGTTGCTAAGCAAGTCTAGAACACCACTAAAAATAGATGGTTAGTCCATTTGACAATAAATGTTATGATATTGCTCAGACAAATTAATATTTTTAAACTAATGTTGACTTTTACCATAGTAGATTTTACCTTTGAGTAGTTTTTACAGAAGAAAATCGGATTTCTTGCATGAAACATGCATTTTGTTTTGATATTTTTGAACGTGAAAATGACAAATATTACTTGGCAGTCAATGGGAACTGCATTTTTTATTGTACAGCTTCGAGATTTAATGATTTTACAAACTTACATCTTAAGAAGATATGACGTCGATTTTTAAGACTATCAATTACTCCTTTATATTTCTGTATAATTGACAAACAAAAGACTAAAAGTATGTAACCATGGCAACCAGGGTTATTCCATAAATCAAGAATTTTCATTGAAGTTCTTAAATTGCCTAGTAACCAAAAATGTGATGAATATATACATTATTTTCTGAACAAAATCGAATCATACTTGGACTATTCTATCATATGATACCAGATAATAGTACTCAGTATGCTAATACATTTAAGCCGTTCTCCAGGAAACCTTGCTATTTCGACATTATGTAATGACTATATAAAACAACGTTTTAAAACAGCTCCAAAATAAGAAAAAAACACATTAATGGATTCCATTTTAAGTAATCTACCCATATAGTGCAATATCTAAGCTTTAAACGTTTCCATGCATTATGTTTAAATCACATACTTCGTTGTTATGGTGACCAATTTCGGAAAAGTACGCACGAGGAGTAGGTGGCTTCAAACATTAATAGCCTTTCTCTGAATACAAACAATTAAAGTTTTTATATATATTTGGAAAAATTAAAACATGATTTCAAAACTTGTTGCTGTATTGAACAATTTATGTAAAACAAATGATTAACTGGTAGTTATCACATACTTATATTGTTAGAGTCAAATAATGTTTGAATGACGTTCGCGGCGTCAGACCAAAAACTCTGAATATGGACTCTACAAAACAGCTGTAATGTCCTCAAAACTCAAGATATAAGTGCCAGAATTTCCTCAGTTCTGAGGAAGCCTGTACAGTTAGATCTAGAATTACCATGACATTGTTAATTCATTGAAGTGGTTAGTGGTCAGCAGGCAGCCTAATTTATAACACATTACCATCTGATAAACCAGTTAACACAAACAAAGAGTAATTCAGTATTTTATCCTGAGAAAGAAGAACCATTATACGTACAATGTTTCAGAAAGTTAATTTCAGCTGAAGTTTTTTAATTTTGTACTGTGTATGCCATTCACTATAAAGTGGCTATCAAAATGTATCATTATGACTCAATACATTAAAAGTGTGTCTGTTCACAAAATAAGAACAGTTAATCAATTTTAAAAGAAATATTGAATACACTGTTTAATTATAGTACAGGAAGTTTTGATTATTGTGCAAAAAATTGTTATGGAACCAGTATGTACATGTATCTAGTAATTATATTTTTATTTGATCAATGAATACTCATATAATAGTTATCTACTTAGTGTTTGAATGCAGCTTTATTGGTAATTAATGTGATTTTATCAAACTTAACTTTCCGTTAATTATAAAATACTCCATTGTCTGAAGGCATATCTTTTTCAACAATTACATGAATTGCCTGTACAAACCTTTTATTGTACAATAAACTTTCTTCTGCAAAATTTGTATTGTTTATTCAATTTTTTAATCTCTACAAAATGAAATAAAAATAATGTAGCTTTACAAATACTTATGTCATTTCCAAATGGTAAAAAAGTGATCTGGAGCCAGAATCACAACCAATATTTTAACTCACTTACATTTGAACATTCATATAATGAGTCTTTAATTGCTCTAGATTAAACTAAATTCAACTAGGAGTCAGTCAAGATGATATTTAGTACTAATTTTACATTGTTACAACTTCTTGCTCTCAAGAAAATATCTCTATGAAACTCAAAATTACAGCGAATGTCAATATCAGAGTGCAGAGTGTAAGTAGTGGTTATAATTCCTGGGCCCAGGTTTTATCTGTTCATGCATGAAGACTGCTGAATTTACTTGCAAACACACAGACCACTGCTGACCAACATCTGGTTTCAATTAGATAAGAATCAGATCAGTAACACACCATGAAGGATTTAGGGTCTGACTAGGGTAATGATAATAATCCATGAGGTGTTACAAATTGATGTACAGTTACATTTTCTAGGGGATTTTGGAGAGAACAGGCACTTATGCGTAGGAGTGTATTTATTTTGTCATGCAATTTCAAAAGTGAAAAAAAATCCATGTCGAATTCCATGATTTTTTTACTTTGTGAACTTTAATTTGGCACGTAACTGTATGCTGTACGATTCGTTTCTTCTACGCCCTAACTGTTTCTTTAAAAACAAGGGTAAAGAATTCCTTATTTTCAGCTGCCCGTAGCCTAACGCATTTAGGCTTCTGAAGTTACAATTTCATTGCATTCAAAATGGCTGCGCCCATCTGATGCAATGTGTAGTAATTTTAATATGTGTTTATTCGAGTGTTACACCTATTTAGAAATAGATGAGGCTTGTATCGAGAGGTTTAGTTTCAACTTTTCATAAGATCTGTACCCGAACATTAAAAATGAATCTCAAGACGGAAAAAACATTGAATTTGTTGAATGGAGGTTTGTTTTGTTTTCATTTTTCTGTTTACAAATTCCATTACAGTACAGTACACAGTTCATGCAGCTACAGTTGTTGAATTTAATCACTTATATTATTTTAAATCTGTCTTAACCTGGGTCACCAAGTCCACATAGATGCCCTCAAATAAAAAGTCAACATATTTTAAATTTTTGTGAGGACTGATGTGGGGGTTCCGTAATGTTATGCGCTCCTCTCAGTCTGTATAGAGAATAATTCTTAATTATTTTTCCAAACCCTAAAATCTCACGCTCTATATGTGAATACCAGATTACTACTCCGGTATAAACCCACCTCAGCTACTATACTTGTGGTCAGGATCACGCCCTCTTCGAACCAATACAAGAAGAATCTTCCTGACAGCCGGGTATAAATTTGACAAGCTTAATTATCTACTCCGAGGCCCGGGGAATAGAAATTGGTCCGGTTCTATGACCAGGGAATTACTATATTATTAAGTGTCCCACCCATGAGGATTTAGACAGTAACTAATCATTGTCTCCAGTTTAGGATTTAGACTTAAAAAATAAAAATATAATGAAATCTAAATGAAAGTCTGATTCCCCCTGGGTAAAATAACTCACGAAAAAACACCTGTCACAAAATCATGTCAGTATTCTGCCGATACATGTCTATATCAATGTTCATAGGGAGTGTAAATTGATTAATTTTAGTACATCAGGATATTTTTATCAATTTTGATGCAGACACTGAAAGCCATCTCCAGAAGGCATCAGACAGTTTGATGAATGGCCATATTATAGCTGTACCAACAGATACCATCTACGGGATAGCTGGACTAACCCAGAACTCTGATGCTATCAGAAGAATCTATGATATCAAGAGACGAGATCATGACAAACCTATCGCTATCAGTGTTGGTTGTGTTGAAGATTTTTACAAGTAAGTTGTGCTTGTGGCTTTGAAGGCTGCATTTCAAGCATTCAAGCAACCCAAAAACTGTCAGTCCTTCCATCAATGAAGACTGACAAAATTAATTTGGATTCAGACTGACAGAAAATTGGTATTTTTCTATTAGACGAAGAAGAATATTCAGTCATTTTGCCAATTTGGACCAGTGACAAGTTCGAAAAAAATTGTGGAGCCTAGCGCTTTATATATGTCTTTTTATAATTATGTACCAATTGCATAAAAATAAAATGAAAATGATCCTTGTATACATTCTACATTCTCGTTCAACCAGCATGTTTTTCATTCGTAATACATATATGGCACAAACCAATAGCTACCCCTTTTAATGAAAGAAAGTGTCATTTGTGTAAAACTCTTGAAGACGAGTATCATTTTGTTCTGGAATGTAGTCTCTATAGTGATATCAGAAAGTTATATGTTAATAAATATTTTTACTTGCGTCCAAATATGGTAAAATTTATAGAATTGTTAAAACCTCTCAAAATGTTAATATTAATAGACGATTAGCTATGTATGTTTTCAAAGCTTTTGAAATTAGAAATCAGTATTATATGTACTATGGATAAAGTATTTTGTTGGTTACCTCTCCCGCTGTATGTAAAATATTGACTGGTATAGTTTATAATTCATGAATAAGTTCACCAGAATTAGTAATCATTATATATTATTGTTTGACCGCTGACTCATATAATTAAGTGCCTTCCCATGTTCTGTATAACTTGTTGAAGACAACTTTTTGATTGCTTGAACTTTTTGTCTAAAATGAGCATTGATGTTGGTTTCAAGCATAGCTATTGAAGTTGATACATTTAATAATCACAATACTGCAAGTGTTGTGATAATAAAATTAGGTTAAGTCAACTTAATTGTAAAACTCTGAAATTTGTATGTTTATATATTGCAGATGGAGCAAAGTTATCGTTCCTAAAGACCTACTGTGTGAATTATTACCTGGGCCTGTGACTATAGTACTAGAACGATCAAGTGATCTTAACCCAGACTTAAACCTGGGTAAAAACTTAGTCGGCATCAGGATACCTAATCATGAATTCATCATCAAACTAGCACAGACTTGTGGTGGACCAATAGCTTTGACCAGTGCTAATATCTCAGCTTCTAGAAGTACTCTATGTGTGGAGGTATATCTTTTGTTTATTAGGGCCCTGCAAAATTTTTTGCAGGTGCCCTATAGTAATCACCCTGTCCGTCTGTCCGTCCGTCAGTTCGTCTGTCCGTCCACATTTTTCATGTTTTTTCTTAATAACTTGCAAACTGTCAAAGATATCGACTTCAAACTTTAAACATAAGCAACAATACACTATTGTATGCCAAGTTATGTTACTCCAGCTACAATATTGTAAGAATTATGGCCCTTTGTAAAATTACAATTTTCCTCATTTTTCATCTTTTTTTCTACATTACTTCAAAACCGTTACAGATACTCAAATGAAACTTGCTATACATATTGACAGTGACAATACGCACATGTGTAGCAAAGGGCAACAACTCTAGCTTTAATAAATTTTGGCTTGTGCCCCTTTTTCAACTTCAAAACTTTAACATTGGCCATAGTTCAAAAACTTTTCAAGATATTCAAATGAAACTTGCAATACTTATTGACAATGATAACAACAGGGCCCTGATCACGACAGTGATAGTTCTAGTTATACCACCAGTTCATGTGACACAATATTTATAAGCTATTTTATCCCTCTATAATTAGGGTGTCTGTTGTTTTTACTGGGTGGTTGGTCTGTCGATAATAACTGAACGACGCTGGACCTGAGGAACTTCACACCATATGGAGGTTGGTTAGTAACGGTAGATGACCCCTACTGATTTTGAGATCAGAAGGTCTAACTCATTTGCATAAATAGGTTGAACAATCGATAAACAATCCAGAAATGATGTCTTGGTAAAGAAAACCATAATTTAGTGTGGTTATAAATGTACATTATTTATATGTTCCATGTTTCATGTACTTGTACAGTGAGAAGTATTATTTTGCCTTTTCAGGAATTCCAGGAGTTGTGGCCTAGCTTAGATGTTATTTGTGATGGGGGCACATTAGGGGATACAAACTTCTCAAGACAGGGGTCCACAGTTATAGATCTGTCGGTGAAAGGAAAGTACAGAATTATCCGACCCGGCAGGTACGTAACCTCTTGCTGGCAAGATTGTATATATTCCTTAATTTCAGAACCAAAGCTGGTTAAAGTTTTTATTTAAAAGTTCAATATTTTGTTTACTATCAAGGCTATTGTATTAAAACTGACATTTTTAATGACATATTTAATGTAATTAATTAAAAGTAGACATGTCTAAACTGACGCGCCCTTTAAGTACTGTAAACCAAGAAATTATTTCACGTCTCGGTATTTTAAGTTCAGGAGTGGTAGAAATTCCTGGAATTAGGTTGCCGAGAAAGTGTTCAAACATTAATATGAATGTCTTTAAAAACAATAGACTTAAAAAACACGAAAATTAGAAGTTGTGAATATACTGACAATCGGCGAAATGTGACAGACTGACTGTTGGTATTTCACTATTAGCAATAGTACATTGGTTTACAGTAGAATAGGATTGTCTCTCTATAATAAGTATACCCTGTATTTCAGTGCCAGGAAGGAGACAGTGCAATTACTGGAGAAATATGACTTGGTGGAACACACCTGATGACTGTGGAGCATAAT
The DNA here is from genome assembly GCA_963678985.1 of Spisula subtruncata. Lineage (NCBI taxonomy): Eukaryota > Metazoa > Mollusca > Bivalvia > Venerida > Mactridae > Spisula > Spisula subtruncata. The sequence continues at coordinate 50,576,362 of OY787664.1, read as the reverse complement.
CTAGACATAACTTATTTCATATAATATCTGTGATACCCTTACCATTCTAGAATGTCTTTATGATGAGCAGATCCTTTGTTCGCCAGTCAGCTTTCTGATGAAATATGGCTGGCATATGATTGAGTCCTCCCTATTTTGAACCCTGGTCTCTGGATTAGATGGCAAACACAGTTAACACACTAACCACTGAACAATGGAGGCACACAGGAAGTGTCAGTCAACGCACTACATTCAGATTAGACTTTCCTTGTTCATGAAGGAGGATTTTTGAACAATTGATCTTTGGCCAATAACATGAGTGCAAGTTTTCATGTTTCCAGTGTACCAAAATGTCTGTTTTTCTCTATATAAATTGAAATTTTGTCAGGATTTCAGGTTTTTCTGAAATGTTTACTTGGACACAATAGTGACATGCTACTAGTGTTTTATTCCATGTCAATTAGTCATCTTAACACTAATTATTCAATTTATTCAGATGGAAGTTGTAAATGCATGGTATCACCACATTAATGCACTTTGTTGTATCATGCAGTGTTGGCATAACGGACGGTCGATTGAGTAACGGACAGGACGGCGGGAAATACCGGGAAATACCGGGAAATACTGGGAAATACTGGGAAATACCGGGAAATACCGGGAAATACCGGGAAATACTGGTCAATTGGACAATACAAGTGGTCGGTTGAATTGGTCATGTGAAATTATGCTTCCATACATGTATCTTTATCTATATACCTAGCTCTACTAGTGTAAAGGTTATCAACTTTTTATTTGTTTTAAATTCTATTTTTTCATGCAAGTTCTCTTCAATGGGACTCTTAAAACTCATGCACTTTGTGTAGAAAATTGTCCATAGAACATCTTTATTTTGTATTGTAGGGTACTAGGGTTATGTCCAGTTATGTAAACACTCCCCCAGACTCATCCTTTGTTAACTGCAAGAATATGACACAATATTGCATAATCTGTTAGTTGTCAGTTTCACACTTCACACTTAGTTGACCTGATTTAACAATGTGCTAAATTAGTTTAAGCCAATTTATACAAGCCTAAATGATTATCAATATTAATTATTTATAACAGTCTCTCTCATGCACTTTCTAGTATAACTATAACATTATAACTTTCATTTTAAATTGAAATTAATATATTAATTATTACTAAATATTTCAATTAGATTTGTAACAAGTGTATTTGATCTATATGTTTAAATCAAAATTTAGTTATTAAAGAATAATTGTGTTTTAGACTTTTTTTTCACATTGAAATTGAATCGACCAATCCAATCGACCACTTTGACCACCAGTTCATTTGACAACTTGTAGATCATACTCTCAAATAAATTGAGGATCTATTCAATGTTATTGAACTGAATAAAGAACAACATGTGAAAACCTGAGAGTTCAATTGCTTCATAATGCATCTAGAATAACCAGTACACAAAAAAATCCCACTTGACCATTCAATTGACCAGTATTTCCCACATTGAAATTGAATCGACCAGTCCAATTGACCACTTTGAAAATGAATTGACCAGTTCATTTGACCACTTGTAGATCATACTCTCAAATAATAAATTAAGGATCTATTGAATGATATAGAACTGAATAAAGAACAACAAATGAAAACCTGAGAGTTCAGTTGCTTCATAATGCATTTAAAATAACCAGTACACAAAAAATTCCCACTTGACCATTCAATTGACCAGTATATCCCGGTATTGGACACTTTGGGAGTATTGGACAGGACGGTATTTCCCGGTATTTCCCGCCCGGTAAATACCGGGGCGGTAAATACCGCCCAACACTGGTATCATGTCACCTATTGTATTTGGATGTGTTACCAGTGGACTGTTGCCTAAGTACAACGCTACAGAGCGCCTTCATTCAGTTACCTCCTGTTTAATTAAATATAAAAGGCATGGGATTATCTCCCGTGGGAAGCGCTACTTAGTGCTTTGCTTAAGGTAATCCACATCTGTTAATGTATTAAGTCATCTTGTTAATGTACAATGTTGTCTCTTCACCTCACTCTCTTGTATTTTTATGCCTTTGAATGGGTGGCACAGTGATCGAGTGGTAAGACGCTTGACTCCTGATCGAGAGGTACCAGGTTCGATTCTTGGCCGGGACACTTGGTCATTTCAGAAACGCTAAGAGTTTCCCACCCAATTAGAGATGATCCTGGTTGGTAACTCAGGGGTAGTCTCCCGTGTATCGGTGCTTTACACCAGGCACATTAAAGAACCAAGGAATCTATTCGGAATGAGCTAGGGTATCGCACCCGGATTCCTTGTATCTCACCTCTGTCTCTAACATTTGCGATAATGTCCCAGAGTGGGCTCTGCAAATTTCAAGCAAGAAGAAGAAGAACAAATATCCTAGGGTCATTGTATTCGATAATAATGTAAAAAGACATATAATACTGCCATACTTGTTACTGTAGAGCCATTGTCAGCGTCGAATTCCTTATCTAACACATTTTTTTTAAATATTTATTTTGTGATCCTTTTACCTTCTTTTCATTATAATCGCCATTTATTATATTTTTTATCCTGTTAGGAAACTTTTTTTTTCAATGTCAGGGATATCCTTGGAAGTTGAACAGTCTGTGACATATCACATTGGTGTTTGTTTTGGTGAACAATTTCTCTGATTAAATGACATTACAACAATTTTGAGAACATTCTTTTAAAACCTATACATATTGTGTGCATTAGTTTGCAATTGTTCTTTGTGTATATGATATTTACTGAATCTGAGAAGATGTGTAAGTTGTTCAGCTATGTTCAGGAATATACTTTGATATTTTATTGACCATATATATGATGTTTTGTGTTATATTTACATGTGAATAAATATACATCATTAAATAAATGTGTGTGTTTAAGTTTTATTGGTTTACGTGTTTTAATGTTCAACTGGTCAAAATTACAGTGTGGGACAATGACTCCTGACCATTTACTGGAAGATGAATGTTATTGGTTTATTACAAAGATATGGTGACAGTGGGACACAATAATAATGAACTATCAAACTGGAAATGCATTGCAATGTCTTTAGATTCTGCCCCTGCAACTAGAATTGTACCCCAAAGCTTCAGCGTATGGCTGTTGTACCTCATTAAAAAAAATATTTGCAGTATCTAAATGCTGGCCTACTTTTTTGTAGCAACTTTTTGGCTGCACCAGCTTTTTCGCTGCGATTCCTGTGTATGCTTTTGCACCAATAGTCCCTTTCTGTATCCTAAAGAGAAGCTTCGCATAACGGGACTAGTGGTGACTAGGAAAAATAATTAATTTACTCACACTTGAAATAAAATCCCGAATATAATGAAAAATACAAATAAAATAAGGATATAGCCTAAGAGCTGAGGGCGATTTATTCAAAATTTGAGCCCATCGATTAAACTTGCACCACAGTTGGTCATATGACCGAACATTAAGAAAATCCATTTCTTACAAATTTTCTCTTTCACAACCGCTCTGCATCCAAGATGGCGTCCAAGATGGCCGCCGTTTTTCGGCGAAAATGATTCTGTGTTATTATACGGACCCGTACTGTACAGTTTTTGACAAATATGTTTAAAAATGTACTTTTAAGCTGAAAAACGGAACAAACTGATGTTTAAAACTGTTTTTGAACGATTTTTTGTCATTTTGGAAAAAATTCAGGCACATTTATGGTCAAAATATAGCGTTTTATAGTGCATTTTTCTTCTTTTTGTCCTGTCAACTATTTAAAAGTACATTTTTCAGTACACAAAATATGTCAAAATGGTTTTATTCTTTAGATAATTATATGCTTAGGAAAAATGAATGTCTAAAATGCACAACTTTGTGTACCTTTATGTTCTCAGCCGTGCATAAAGTGGGTGGGGTAAATCTACCCCTGAGGTGAAAACAATGAAGATATTTGCAAACACTAATTCTTTTATCTTCTTGATAATTTTTGATACTATGGTGCCTATTGATTGTCATGTTTGCATTTAATTTGGTATTTTTTTCGAATTTTTTGTGGACAATGTGTTGTTTTCCATAGTGGGTGGGGTAAAATTTCTCAATTATAAGCAAAATCTAAATATTGCTTTTAGTCAAAAAGCGGAGGGCCGTTTATTTACAATCCTTGTCCAAATCTATAATTGGCATGAATAGAAAGCAGATACTGTCCATTTTACAAAAAACCATTTCTTAAAAAAATCTGCTTTCACAACGCTGAGAAATCCAAGATGGCGTCCAAGATGGCGGCCATTTTTTACAATTTCACCTTTGTGACATAATACACATAATATAAGTACCAATCCTGTCCTATATCATATAAAAGGTGTTGTTTTGATAGGAAACATGTTAAAATACACATATCAAGCTCGAATCATGATGTTTTTGTATTGAATATTTAAATTTTATGCTTTTATGACAAAAAAATACAAAGAATCGGTAAAATGTGACATATTGTGTACTATGTTCAATATTCTTGTTGTAATTTTTGCCAAATGATTATTCCAAAAAGTTTCACTGATAATGATATAGATCATACAATATTAATTTTACTTTACTGTTGTGTGGTGATGAGATTATAAGCATAATTTGTAGTAAAGTGGGTGGGGTAATAATTTAACCCCAAAAATTAAATTTCGTTTTTTATTCAAAAAATGTCATTTTGAATAGGACGTTTTATTGGTGAAACCTTTTTAACTGATATTCACATACTATTATTACATTGTATATTATGTATACATGTTTTATTTCAGTTATACATGTACTTAATATACATGTATGTTAGAATGAGTATTCCATATAGATTGGGGGTAAATCACTGCTGACAATGACAACAATGTTGACTACATGAGATTTTTCTGTCGAGTACAACATTTTCGTGGGTCATAAACGTTCAAAGTATATATTTATCAGGAACGTAATAACTCTTTGTTAGATTAAGTTATTATCTTTTTTTTTTTTTTTTTTTTTTTTTTTTTTTTTTTTGAGGTGGAGTATTAGTTTATTTTCCTCGTCAATAGGTGTGTCTGGGTCGAGGACATCCCAGTACACACCTTACAAGTTCTGAGTTAGTAAATACCTGGATTAGTACATAATTATGATACTATATAATGTATAGTTGTTTACACATAATTGCACTGTCAAATTTACAGAATGTCAGAAATATTAAACAATTTTACACATTGTAAACATGTTGCTATATAAAATACATGTATAGTAATAGATGGTGCATATGATACATATAAACTAACACTCTCTCCTCAGTTTTTAGGGAAAATGGTAAGAACTCAACTTTGACAATGGGACATTCTTATATTTTTCTTATAATATTCTGGTTCCGGTTTGGGGTTTGTTATTTGTTTATTTGTATAGGTGTGTTATCTGGAGATTCATATGAAAAGTCCGGTTATGTCATTCCAAGTATCATTAAAATTGTTGATGGTGTGATTCTTAATAGCTATTTCTTTTAATATGTTGTATTGGTACTTGATATAGTGTTTAGCGTTATTAATAGTGGGAACTGTATCTTTTAATCTACAGTTATAGATGAATCTTTTGGTGTAGAAGAATAAGAGGTTTAAGGCTGTTTTGTTTTTGTCTCGTATTCCTAGGATAAAATTTTCTCTATTTAAATAGTTTGTAACAGTTGTATTATGCAAACACATATTTTTTAAAAATTGTGTGGTTACTGGGCAGTGCCAAAATAAGTGTTCAATTGTTTCTGATGATGTTTTACAAAAAGAACAGTGTTCGTTTTGCCTAATGTTTATCTTGAATAAGAATGAATTAGTTCCAAGGATTCTATGTATTATTCTATATTGGAACCACTGAATGTTAGAATCGCTTGTAATTTCAAACGGTATAGCAAAAATTGCGAACCAATCTTTATCATCAAAATTCATATTTAGTTTTTCCATCCATTTTGATTTGCTCGATGGCATTACTTGAGTTTGTGTCATTATATCGTACATAGGTTGTGTACCTTTTTTAAATTTTAGAATGTCTTTGAAACACGGCGGAATGAATGGTTTAATAAGCATTGTATTGTATTTATTTTTGTATTCTGATAGGCATTTATTTACAGATAGTTTTACTCCATAATATTGAACAAAGTTAGTTTGGAGACAGAATTTCAGGTTGAATTCCTCTAGACTTAGTACGTTACCGTCCTCATTCATAAGGTCTCCTATTGTTTGCACTCCAGCCTCATACCAGGTTTTATAAAATATAGTATTGCCCCCTACCGAGATTTTAGGGTTATAAAATAAAGGATAAGCTAGTAAATCTATTTCCTTAAGTGGCTGATGTTCATTATACTTAACTAACGCTTTAAACACATCTTTCCAAAATGTGTTTTTTATTGTATTTACTATTAGTATAGGGTAACGAGTGCTACATTTTATTAATTTGTCAATGCTAAATAACGTACTTGCTATATTTATCCATTTACTATTGGTTTGTATAATTCTCCTTATCCAAGAGATTTTCAAAGAACATATAAATGCGAATATATCCACCATTCCCAATCCTCCTCGTGAATAGTGTTGTTTCAAAACTTCTTTCTTTATTCTAGCTTTACCCTGCCAAACGAATTCAGAAAATGTATCGTTTAGAGTTTTAATAGTTTCAAAAGGAGGATTAGGAAGGGATGTAAATAGGTGGTTGAAAAGAGATAGTATTAAAGTCTTAATTATTAAGATTCTCCCGATGGGAGTTAGGTTTCGTCGCTTCCAATTTGCTAATATTTTATTCATCTTAAGTATTTTATTTGTATAATTAAGTTCTATCATCTTTTCAAGATCTACGTGGAATTTTATTCCTAACATCTCGAAACTACTTTGATTCCAAGACAGTTTCCATTTTGTTTTGATGGTGTTAGAGCTATATTTATGTTTACCTATCCAGACTATTTTGGTTTTATCAAAATTTACTTTGAGTCCAGAGAGATATGTAAAATCTGATAATATATTCAAGGTTTCGTTGAGAGATTCAGAAGAGCCATCAAGGATAATTGTTGTGTCGTCTGCAAATTGTGACAGTTTGTGTTCTACGTTATTCACTTTTATACCTTTGATATTATTATTTGATCTAATTTTCAAGGACAGAATTTCAGCACACAATATGAAGATGTAACAGCTTAACGGGTCAAAGTTATTATCTTTTAATTAAGTACAGAAGAAATGCACATACCATGAAAGTGCCTCCTCTTGTAAATCCAATATGACCTCCAAAATGGTGGAAGGGTCAAGTTAGCTTAGTAAAACTTATTTGTATGACCGTATGTTTTATAAATAAAGTTACAAACGTTAAATAAATTTGAATGTGCCAATGCACATGTTTATACGATATGAAAGCATAGTCACTAATAAATGAATGGGGGTAATTCTGTGAACTGAACAGCATGTATACCTGTTTCATTAATTGTACTTGATTCGTTTCATATTAATAATTGTTTCTATTCATTAGTCATATTTCATCCGATTTCAATGGTATCAATAAAGATGCATAAAAAACCTAACTTTTATATTCCTGCTATTATTCTGAGTTTAAAAGATAGCTCATTCAACAACAGCACACAAACACGTACATTTAAGTTACAACATGCATACATGTACTTTAAATGTAATAAATGTAAGTACAAGTATACGAAGGCTGCACTAAGTTTTAATATACATACTCATGTTGTTTGGCAGTACAGTTTACTTTATGTCAGCATTACATGAATTTTTTTGAAATACGCATTTCCAAATATTTGTTATTAGGCATTGGTTGGCTGAGAAAAGCAATTGAAGCGTATGGGTTTGGATTTCAATTGACTTATAAATTAGTACTTATCGATGTATCGATTTGGTGAATATTACAAGAGTCGGCATATGAATTGGCTGTATCAAGCAGTGAAACGAATGTCATTGATGAAGTTATGGTTGTATCCGGCAGTGGCAGATAACTGGTGGAATAAGAAATAAGTGTTTTGAGCAGAGTAAGGTACTTCTTAGAACCTGAAAAGGCTGAATTTGGCATTATAAGGTATTATACTTAGAACCCCTGCATAGCAAGAAAAGACGGCATCTGGTAGTGGTAGGTACATCATTTAACTATATAGTAATGAATGCACATCGCAGAAGTAGGTACCTCAGAAATCCAGAAATTGCTTATCTGGTTGGAGCAGGTACGTCGGACACCCAAAAATAGCTGTATCAGGCTGTGGTAAGTACATACATGTATACCTAAGAAATGGCTGTGGAAAAGTACCTCAGACACCCAGAACTGGCTGTGTTCGGATGTGGTAGGTACCACAGAAACCAAGAAATTGTTGTATCGGGATGTGGTACCAAGGTACCTCAGAACGTCAGAATGGCAATATTTAATTGTAATAGGTACCACAGACACGCAGAAACGGCAATATCTGGCTGTGATAGGAACCTCAGACACCCAGAAATGGCTGTACCTGGCTGTGATAGGTACCTCCGACACCCATAAACGGCAATATATGGCTGTAATAGGTACCTAAGACACCAGAAATGGCTGTACCTGGCTGTGATAGGTACCACAGGCACATAGAAATAGCCGTCTTTGGCTGTGGTAGGTACCTCAGATGCCCGGAAATGGTAGTATATGACTTTAATATGTACCTCCGATACCTAGAAATGACTGTATTTGGCTGTGATAGGTACATCAGACACCTAGATATGGCTGTATCTGGCTGTTATAGGTATCCCAGACACCTAGAAATGGCTGTACCTGGCTGTGATAGGTACCACAGACATCCATAAACGGCAATATCTGGCTGTAATAGGTACCTCATACACCCAAAAATGGCTGTACTTGTCTGTGATAGGTACCACAGACACCTAGATATAGCCGTCTCTGGCTGTGATAGGTACCTCAGATGCCCGGAAATGGCAGTATATGGCTGTGATATGTACCTCAGACACCTAGAAATGACTGTATTTGGCTGTGATAGGTACCACAGACACCTAGATATGTCTGTATTTGGTTGTGATAGGTACGTCAGACACCTAGAAATGACTGTATTTGGCTGTGATCGGTACCTCAGACACCTAGAAATGGCTGTATCTCGTTGTGATAGGTACCACAGACACGCAGAAATGGCTGTACCTGGCTGTGATAGGTACCACAGACACGCAGAAATGGCTGTACCTGGTTGTGAAAGGTACCACAGACACGCAGAAATGGCTGTACCTGGCTGTGATAGGTACCTCAGACACCTAGAAATGGTTGTATCTGGTTGTGATAGGTACCACAGACACCAAGAAATAACCGTCTCTGGATGTGATAGGTACCTCAGATGCCCGGGAATGGCAGTATATGGCTGTAATATGTAATATGACTGTATTTGGCTGTGGTAGGCACCACAGACACCTAGATATGACTGTATTTGGCTGTGATAGGTACCATAGACACCTAGATATGTCTGTATTTGGCTGTGATAGGTACCTCAGACACCTAGAAATGACTGTATTTGGCTGTGATCGGTACCTCAGACACCAATAAATGGCTGTACCTGGCTATGATAGGTACCACAGACACGCAGAAATGGCAATATCTGGTTGTAATAGGTACCTCAGACACTTAGATATGGCAATATCGGGTTGTAATATGTACCTCAGACACACACATATGGATGTATCTTGCTGTGATAGTACCGCTGAGAGCAAACAATGACTGTATCTGGCTGAAGTACGTATCTAAGAAACTCAGAAATGATGAGGTAAGAACCTGAGATACATATACATTTGTAAATGGATGTATCTGGCTTTGGTAAGTACATGCACCTCAGCAACCCAGACATTGTTGTATCTGGTCGAGGTAGGTACTAGTACATGCAAAACCCGGACATGGCTGTATCTAGTTGTGACCAGTACTTAGTACTTCAGAAAGCAATATTGACTTTGCACAGCTGTGGAAGGTACCGCAGGACGCCAAACATTGGATGTAACCGGCATTGGTTGGTACTCAGTAAGTCATAAAGGCTGTATCCAGCTGTGGTATGTACCACAGCAAGCATGAAAGTGCTCTATCTGGGTGTGTAGGTACCACATAGAGCATGATCAGACTGTACTTGGCAGTACAAAATGTATTTACTATACCACAGAAAGCCAGTTACATGCATAATATTATGTATTGGTGTACTAGACAGTATTATATACTCTTTTAAACCAGAAAATACGTAACTCAAAAGTGTAAGGTACAATATATGCAATAGAGCCAGAAATACAGAACAAACATGTAAATATTTAAGGCAGGGTTAGTTTCATCAGAAGGTTTTATTCAGCAGTGTCAGGTACCTCAATGAGCAATAATTGCTTTGACATTTAATTTGTTGGAAGTAAGTAACCTTGTAGGGACAGAAGAGGCTGTATCGGGCTGCTGTATGAACCTCAAAAGCTTTGTTAGGAGCCTAGAGTAGAGAACATGACTTGACTTGTCTGGTAGTGAAAGGGACCTTGGAGAGATATGACAGTACCTAATAGTGGTATGTACCACCAAAAACCCAGGAATACCTGAGTGTCGATCTCAGATAGCCTGAAAAGGGCAATTTTCCAGGAAACTAATGTACCTCATGGAGACTGACATACTGAAACCAGTAATAGCAGTTGTACTTCATAAAGCTGAAAATATGCGTACAACACTTTAAAGATATTCAGACTTAGTTTTACAAACAGTGTTGAGATACCTCAATACAGCCTTACATAGATTTTCTAGACAGGGTAGGGTATTATAGAGAAACAATAGCATAATCTGACATTATTTTTAACACAATTTAACTTTTGAATATAGAAATACCAATTTTGGTGGTCATCTTGGATTTCCAGGTGCAACATAACAATGGTCAAGAGTTAATTAAAAGGATTACATCAATAAAATTTCCTAATAAAAATGATACTTTTTGAATAAAAAACGAAATTTAATTTTTGGGGTTAAATTATTACCCCACCCACTTTACTACAAATTATGCTTATAATCTCACCACCACACCACAGGAAAGTAAAATTAATATAGTATGATCTATATCATTATCAGTGAAACTTTTTGGAATAATCATTTGGCCAAAATTACAACAAGAATATTGAGTATAGTACACAATATGTCACATTTTACGGATTTTTGGTCTTTTTTCGTCATAAAAGCATAATTTTTAAATATTTAATACAAAAACATCATGATTTGAGGTTGATATGTGTATTTTAACATGTTTCCTATCAAAACAATACCTTTTATATGATATAGGACAGGATTGGTACTTACATTATGTGTATTATGTCACAAAGGTGAAATTGTAAAAAATGGCAGCCATCTTGGACGCCATCTTGGATTTCTCAGCGTTGGGAAAGCGGATTTTTTTAAGAAATGGATTTTGTAAAATGGACAGTATCTGCTTTCTATTCATGCCAATTATAGATTTGGACAAGGATTGTAAATAAACGGCCCTCCGCTTTTTGACTAAAAGCAATATTTAGATTTTGCTTATAATTGAGAAATTTTACCCCACCCACTACGGAAAACAACACATTGTCCACAAAAATATCGAAAAAATACCAATAACAATCTGACAGGACAAAAAGAAGAAAAATGCACTAAAAAACGCTATATTTTGACCATTAATGTGCCTGAATTTTTTCCGAAATGACAAAAAATCGTTCAAAAACAGTTTTAAACATCAGTTTGTTCCGTTTTCCAGCTTAATAGTACATTTTTAAACATATTTGTCAAAAACTGTACAGTACGGGTCCGTATAATAACACAGAATCATTTTCGCAGAAAAACGGCGGCCATATTGGACGCCATCTCGAATGCAGAGCGGTTGTGAAAGAGAAAATTTGTAAGAAATGGATTTTCTTAATGTTCGGTCATATGACCAACTGTGGTGCAAGTTTAATCGATGGGCTCAAATTTTGAATAAATCGCCCTCAGCTCTTAGGCTAATATGTCTTGATATGCCAAGTTATGTGACCTCGATCTCCCTGCCATTGCAAATATATTACATCCGGCTACTGGATTTGTATATACATGTTAGACATGAAAGCATAAAGTACAATATAACGAACGTTCAAGAAAGTAATGAATTTATTAGGTAATTATTGTGTATGCACTTTTTGTGCAGCCCATGCGTTGCTTGTACACATATGTTGCATACTGATGTAGTTAGTGCACAATCGGTATCTCTCCAACAACATAGTCACTAGCAGTTTCATCAGAATTAACTGAAATAAAACAAACATAAGACGTTACCACTTATACGATTGTCAGACAAACGATTTATGTGTGTGTTACCTCTTATAAGAGTGTCAGACAAACTATTTATGTGTGTGTTGCCTAGGCACTGCATGAAGTACAATGTTAAGCCCGAGTTCCTTTTGCAATGCAGTTCATATACGAGTCATGGTAAATATACTAAAATACACCAATGAGTCAATTGAACGTTTTATTTTTAACATAATAGATTTAATTTTATGTAAGAAAATTTATAAAATTTATTAGATAAAGTTGGACAAAAAACAAAGTCACAATACGATTACTAAAACGAAGTATCCAAAACCAGGAACAGTCTATTCTAATATTGGAATAGACCGTTCCTGCCAAAACCAACCACTGTTAGCTGCGGATGACATGGCATGGTCCATCAACTTAAACTACTTTATATTTGCGCCAAATGTGGTTTTATACCATTTTATTCAAGGTCAAGTTTGATATACGCTGGTTCTACAATCACCTAATGTTAAATTTTTGGGAATACTTGTTGCTGTAACCTCAGTACGAGAAAGAAGATGGTTTTATTCACTTACCATCTGTGCAACTGACTTCAGCTAGAGGACCAGCTATGGACGTGATGTTACTGAAGGTGTCGACGAAGAAGACAAACTTCTCGTTCGATGATATACTATTTAACTCTGTCTTGTCGGCTTTTCCAACACCAATGGAATAAATGGTTACGCCTGCGTTACGTAACATTTCAGCCTCACTAACTGTCGCGTTCGGGTCTGCGCTTTTTCCTGGAAATAGTACAAATAAAAGTCACATTTTTCTTCAATTCGAGTCTGGTTTCCATGAAATATGTTATCTCAATTCAATACACCTGTTAGTATATATAGCAACATTCTTAAATTCAATTTGATCAAATCTGTATCATTCGCTCGCCGTTGATATTAATATCGTCAAAATATTGAAAACTGACAATAAGAGATTATAAGTTAAATTACCAATTTTCGAGGGCTTTTCACCTGTTAAGCCGCTCAAGAACCCTTTAACAGTTCAACTTCCCCTGGTCATTGGGCTACCCATGGAAATATACTTTCGTGGGGACTATTTCTCTCCTATGGGTGTGACAGCCAACATCGACCCGCGGTGCCCAAGAATCGAGACTGCCCACACAAGTACCAATTTACACCTTGGTGAAATGGAGCATGTGGGTTATTCTTGTTCAGAGAATTTAACCAGTTGGTCCAGACGGAGGATGAACCCGGGACCTCTCGATCCCGAAGCGCGCGCCCTACCTCTAGGCTACCGCTCCCATATAAACTACATGTATGTTACTCAAGGGGGTACGGTCTTATAGAAATATGTGTGGTGCAATGTAAAAGTTTAACATGGTAGCAACTTTAACACTACTACGAGGGTCATTCAGTATATTCGTAGACAATCGTTCTCATTTTATTATATTTATATTTAAATAAGAATTTCTTATATCATTATGACCATTTATCTATTACCTACCGTAGATACAAATTTATCTTTGATTGTGGAACACAGTAGCATGTCATTAGCCGTTGTATTACCATAGTAACGCGCTACCACCCCCAACCGACGTAACGTACCCTTTTCACTAGTTAAATTAATTATGCATTCCGAATTATTTAATTTACATTCCCATATGTTTGCCAGATTATTGCAAGACATTATCTTAATATTTGGTGAACTTATTAAGTTGTTTGGACGTTTGAGTTTGAATTGAGAAGTATTTAATCTATGCCTGTCACGTTTTCATTAACGTCAAAATATGCCGATGAATTTACGCAAGGAAATTCGTGCAACAATTAAATCGTGTACGTGTCCTTGAAATACACAACAAACACACATGAGCTGCTAATGAGAGTAAACGGAGAAAATGCAGTATTCAGTTTCCCTGTCTTTTAGTTGCAAAATCAAATTTCTGGAGAGCAGCATGCTATTAAAAATGAAACAGGGATCGGACGAAATGTGCAAACGTAGGGACGTTTAAGGAAACGCCAGTCAAAATGTGCAACGTGTTTCAATTAAGCACAAAACTATTAGTGTAGCTTAATCCTTTAGTTTGAATACATAAAATGTTTAGGTATGTCTATTTAATGATGTACAACTTTTAAATATTTATGTTTAAATCAATATGAATGACATAACTACAATTGGGTTTACAGTTTGAGAAATAGCTCTAAAACGCCAATAACGTCGCTGACGTCAGAATAATTTGCGTTATGTGGTGGTTGCGGTAAGGTGATTGTTTTATTTTATCCCTATTTTCTTTAAAAATGCGTCGATTCGTGCAAAATTTTCTGCACTTGTGTCAGAAAGGCTGTAGTTTAGTGTGATATAATAAGTTATTCTCTATGTCAATTAATATAAAAATGAGGAGTCCAGTCCACGAATTTATTGAATGACCCTCGTATGAGATACATTTGTCTGTACAGAAAGAAACAATTTACCATCAGTGACGATGATAGCTATCTGTGACACATTTGGTCTCATTCCATGGTCCACAGTAAACATGTCTGTTCTGGCAGCCATCAGGGCATCAGCTGTGTTAGTACCCCCATATGGGATTCTGAATTATGAAATAATAACATTTTATTCACAATTTCTATGCATTTCAATATTATACAGTGTAACGTTATTTAACTTATGCTCCGACACGCCATGTGACTCCATTAAAAATCTTCGCCTCGGACAATCAGTTGTTCGTCCAACCAAAACTGTACAATAACGCTTGTAAGAAGACACGTTTGATAAAAAAGTAGCCCTGTATCTTTACGTAAATTACTTGAATGGCGCGTGAATTGCCTTGTGTTTATAGTAATATCATATCTGATTCATTAAATCACAAAAAATTGACAAAATAACCATCGAGCCACGCTCTAATCTGAAAATGGCACAATAAACTTCCAACCAGTAATCATATCTCCCCATCACGTAAATATGTAATAATTGCAGTATGTTCAGTCACACGTAACTGTATCGTTTAAAACGATTTTTTGTGCAAAATTTATATTTTATTATGGAAGAAAAATATAATTTTCCCAATTTTTTTTTCGTTTTCTACGATACAGTTACCTATGTGTTCAGGGTTTGCCTTTTGCGCAATTATTCAAAATCACTAAAACGCTCTCCTACGAGGACGTGTTATAATCACTTATGCATGTAATACATTCTTGAAATGAAATGAATATTTAAAAATTAAAGCATTTGTCATATTTCTTTATTGCCCCACTGGTATATAATATGATCGTTTGTAAGTAAGTGAGTAAGCTCACTAATTTGCACCAGTCGGTTCAAGAACTATTTTCATTTTACCCAAATATTAATAACTGCTTACGTTGTATTTTGTATTTTGTCAATGAGGGCTGTCTTATTGTTGGTGAATTCATTGAGGTAAAACTGTCTGGATATATTAGTGCTGAAGAGCAACATTCCAAACTGCGTTGTTGCATATGTGTAGCTGAAAAACAACATAGCATTATTAAGCAAAGTTAATACACATTTTACCCATTGAGGGCATATAATTGCTCATCATGCCCGATGATTATAAACGATTCCTAATTATCATACTCAAACTCCATACCATATGCTCATACTTGAGAAACATCTTTTTAGAATTTGCGTCAAAACCTATACTAAGCAAATGAATCCCCGTAGCATTTGTTTCCATTCAGTAATAAAGAAGTTACATCAATTTTTGTAACTAAGAACATGCTCCAACTGGAGTACGTAGTATGAGTTTGAGCATGGGATATGATCTCCAATGATTAATAACCATGGGGCCAGGGTGTATCTGTTGAACACATTTGGAATAACGTGGCAAATGAGTTAAATTTAAGATGCGTTATCTGAACTTACGTCAACGTGCGCTTTGAAAGCCCAAAGTACTCGCTAATAAAAATATTTCTTTCTGATAGCAATACAGGATAGTCAAACCCATGCTAAATGTATGTCAAATGTACAAATTTGATTGCCACGAGCAAGATAATAGCCTGAAAGGAAAAAGCACCGTCGACCAGAAACAACATATTATCTTGACAACAAATATGTGTAGTCTTTTTTAATATAAATATACATTGATCTGATTCATAGGTGTTCGACACGACTTTTTTTATAGTAGAGGGTAAAAAAGTCGGGTCGAACACCTGTGATCTGATTCACATGCATTTGGTTTAAATACTTCGTCAATTAATGATTTGTCCTAGTCAATGATAACCCTTGATACTAAACATGTTAGTATCTGTAGTATCCGAGGCTAATATTGACTATTTTAAGATAAGAAAACTTTTTGCATTTATATCATATATTATAACTGGATGCAAATTAGTAGTGTACAGAATGTTCTCAGCCATGTAATAATTGTTAAATAACACGACTTATGTGTTATAATGTATTGTAACTGTTAATTATTATAGACCGGAGGCCTTAAATCTTTAAACTTATGTTATTGTTATTATTATTGTTATTGACTAGGACAAATCATCAATTCATGCTGAGCTGAAAGCAAATGCCTGTACAATAATATATGTTCTTCTTTTGAACGAACAGCTACGTTTCGCGCTACTAAAACCGTTCAAGAATATTTATATTTCTTTGCGTAAGTATATTAAGTATATTTAAACAACCACCTGTTCACAATGTTGGATACAAATCCAAGTTCTTTATTGAAGTCATCATTCCCAATACTTCCAGATCCATCAACAATAAACACAATGTCAGTTGGATTCGTACATTCTTCAATAAAAATAGAAACCCGACAAATTATAAGGCCTACCGATCAGCCCATCCGTCAATACAATCTGGATCCTGCCATAACTCAAACAGTTTTCAAGCTAGGTTTATGAGTCATTGGTATGTGGATAGGGATCAATAAGGAACTTAATATACAGGTCTAGTTTCTTTTGATTAGGACAAAATTTGAGGTTGCCATAAATTTTGTGGATGTCATAGCAACATAAACAGTAATAGTTATGAGACTTCTAAAGTGGTCGTTAACCAGACACCGTCCTGAATCTGCGTTTACAGTGTAATTCGTGGAATTCATGAATTAGAGCATTAATACAATACCCTTTTTGAAATGGACAATATTATCTTAAAGGCGTTAATTAACTGATCTGTCACAGATGCATCACATCACAAAAGATCAGTCTTCAGATTACGTCATGGCTTATTTTTCATTGATTGTGTACATGCAGGTTTTGTATTATTACACGTATGTTGACGAAGTTTTTTTACCTTTGTTTTGCATGTAAACGATGTTTTACCTTTTTTTATTGTACATAGGTGGGTGTTTGTCATCTTAATGCATGTAAACGATGTTTTACCTTTTTTTATTGCACATAGGTGGGTGTTTGTCATCTTAATGCATGTAAACGATGTTTTACCTTTTTTTATTGCACATAGGTGGGTGTTTGTCATCTTAATGCATGTGAACGGTGTTTTACCTTTTTTATTGCACATAGGTGGGTGTTTGTCATCTTAATGCATGTAAGCGGGATTTTACCTTTTTATTGCACATAGGTGGGTGTTTGTCATCTTAATGCATGTAAACGGGGTTTTACCTTTTTTATTGTACATAGGTGGGTGTTTGTCATCTTAATGCATGTAAACGGGGTTTTACCTTTTTTATTGCACATAGGTGGGTGTTTGTCATTTTATTGCATGTAAACGGGGTTTTACATTTTTTATTGCACACATGTGGGCATTTGTCGTCTTAATGCATGTATACGGGGTTTTACCTTTTTTATTGCACACATGTGGGCATTTGTCGTTTTAATGCATGTAATCGATGTTTTACCTTTTTTATTGCACACATGTCGGCATTTGTCGTTTTAATGCATGTAACGATGTTTTACCTTTTTTTATTGCACACATGTGGGCATTTGTCGCTTTAATGCATGTAAACGCTGTTTTACATTTTTTATTGCACACACGGGGTCGTTTGTCGTTTTAATGCATGTAAACGATGTTTTACCTTTTTTATTGCACACATGGGGGCATTTGTCGTTTTAATGCATGTAAACGATGTGTTACCTTTTTTTATTGCACACAAGTGGGCGTTTGTCGTTTTAATGCATGTAAACGCTGTTTTACCTTTTTTATTGCACACATGTGGACATTTGTCGTCTTATTGCATGTAAAAGGGGTTTTACCTTTTTTATCGCACGTTGGTGGATTTGTCCACTGCAAAGTGCCGTCAGCTCTGGTTTCACACTGGACAGCAACAGGTCCAACCATCGAGTATCCTTCGTTACATACATAGTTAGCTGTAGAGCCTAAATATGTATCGTATGGCTTTTGTATGGCGCCATTCTCAATTTGTGGAGGGCTGTTGCACATAGCTATAAGAATGTAATAATACCCAAAGTTACACTCTGATTATATTAGCAAGTTGAAAAAATAAATAGTTTTGTATGTTTATGTGTTCGGGGATGAATAATACAAATGTAATATGTTGATAGTGCAGTTGTTTTTAAAGAAGTTAAACTATTCTTATATATATATATATATATCACCAGTATAAGTTCAAAGTTTCTGGTAAGTATGCTTTGTTTGATTCGGTATTGAAACTTCCGAAACACCTATTTTGATATGGTTAATTACCGTTTTACGACAACTCACGTCAATACATTATTCTTCTTCGGACATTCATGGTCAGACTTATAACCAAAGAAGTTAAATATGTGCTTTAAGTTACTTGGTATGTCACTCTCGAGCAGAACCAAATTAAAATTAATCAGTTGAATTGAATAGGGTTTACCTGTTTTAGAGCATAAGGGTGGACTTGTCCATTGCAAAGTGCCATCTCCTTTCTCACATTCTATGGTATTAAATCCGACCAGTGTGTACCCAACTTTACAGACATAAGTTACATTAGCACCCACGTGGTTGTCACGTGGTTGTTTGTAATATCCATTGTCAATACGTGGAGGTGTACCGCAGGTAGCTGAAAACATTGGAGTATAGATAAATCTATGACCCAGTACATTTCCACACAGTGTCATCTGTTAATCTTCGAATACCAGAAATTATATGCCATTAGTTGAGATTTTATGTATTTTATTCAAATGATTTCCTCATCTTCACTTTGAAATATCATGTTTGATTTGCAATAAACTTGTATACGTGGCATTTGAATTAATTGTAATAATACAAAATGTGAGAGCTGTAGAATGGTAATAGTGGTTAGTGTGCTTGCCGTCTAATCTGTCGACCCGGGTTCAAATCCGGATGGAGGAACTCGTGTATACTAAGCAAAACAGCTAACCGAACGCTTATGTTTTTTATGAATATTTATAGAACTATCCATAGGAATTTTCTGAAACTTGGCCTGAAGTATATTTCAAATATTAGAAGGCTGGTGGTTAAATTTCGTCAAAATATTTAATTTGCATCGTCGTCAAAATATGTATTTAATGACATCACCCATCAAGATGAAATTCACAAAATGTACAATTAGCATATTTTATGAATGAGCAGCGGTTTTTACCCAATAACTTTTTTATTTATTAATATTTTTGCACGAATATTTGTGTACTTGTTATTTACGATCTTGAGGTGCGTTATAAGTAGTTTTATTTTCAAAAATGCGAAACGGAAGTTCACGGAGACATGAAATAACAAAACCAGACATATAAACTTGAAATCCATGAATAAGCGTTAAATAATAAAATAGTTTAGGTTTATTACCAAAGCTGGCATATAGCTGCATTAACAATTTGACAAACACCTGATGAACGCACTTCAAAAGTGTCCTATGTACTGAATGGAGAGAAAACGCGTTTTTTCAAACACATGCAAAAAAGTCCTCAGGTCTAATATGTATTATTTTTTAAAGTCAACGTATTTCACTAATGCATGACAATACAATTGTATGGGAAAATGTAGTGAATGAACTTAAAAAGAAGTAAAATTATGCAAGAGTTATCCTACTTGAATTTACTATTTTTCTTTGCTCCTGTTATTCCCAATATACTGTTTTAGGTATTTTAATGTGCATTGGTATTCACACACAGGTGAAATAAAAGGAACTAATGTTTGTGATAATTTAAGTCTGTGTAAAACTGATCTGTCTGATTGATACGCTCCAGGGAGCGTAATGGCCGCTCTTTCGCGGCCTACCTTTGCCAAATGCGCCATGTTTTTGATAAACAAATTTGTTTTTCCAACTAACAAACTCCCATGTTTCATAACATGCAAACAAAATTCGTGCAATTCGAGAGCAATCGATCACAACGTGCAAAAATGTGATTTGAAGCTTTTTCGTCATGGATGAGTGATTTTGGCATGTTTTTTATGTGGTAAGCTGCATTAGGTGCACAATCTATATTGAAATAACTATGCCAAATTTTAGGTTTGTACACTTACAGGATACTGAAATATTCAAATTTAAAAAGCGTTCGGTTAGCTGTTTTGCTCAGTATATATATGCCTGCCATATTCCAACAGAAAACTGACTGGCAAATAAAGGCTATGCTAGGCATCGGTTATCGTTTAACTTCATAATAAGGTATTGTTCTTTGACGTCCTCTGATTCTCTCGTGTCAGCTAGTTACTGCAAAAAAACTAAAGTCACGGTTGATAATGACTTCAAAATGAATGAAATGTGTCAATTTTAACATAATTATACTACTCAAAAACATACTACATTAAAATTTTATACGAATATCGCATGACTAACCTTTGCACGTGATTTCAGCCAGAGGACGCACGATTGAAGATATATTGTCGTAATTGTCAACAAAGAAGACAAAATTCGTATTGGATGAGATGGTATTCAACTCTGCTTTGTCTGCGTTTCCAACACCGACTGAATATATTGTTACCCCAGCGTTACGTAGCATTTCAGCTTCACTGCTTGTAGCGGTCGGATTGGCACTATTTCCTGAATATAATTATAAATATTACAGTTTAGGAGATATCGGATCCATAGTATATTGCACATAGAATGGTATTTTTGTTCTAGCATGATATATTTTTTTAATATATCATCAATTAAAATAACCGACGGTTAAAGCTTTGCATACGATCACAATACTCATAATGTTAAACTAATATTATAATTGCATCATTAAAACAGCCCATAACTCTTTCTATATTGACCAGCTAAGCCAATTAGGACATGACTCATGGACCAAATGTCAAAACACTTGCAAATAAACTATAGAAAATGTATTAAAAGTTAACACATTTGGTTCGGTTTAATCAAAGCATTTACGAGAATCTTAAACGTTTACAACTATAAAATGTGACAGATGACAGAAATACCAATCAAGAATTAAGTTAATGCCCCCATACAAACAATATTTGTCCACAATTTGCAGTTGTTAAAGAATTGTAAAGGATTTAAACGATTTCCATAAGAACGTTGCTAAAACAGTAGGCGTACCCACAGGTAACTGTATCGTTGAAAATGAAATTTTTTTTCCCCTTTTTATCGTTATCAATGGTACAGTTACCTGTGGGCGTACCCTGTTCATTAATACATCTAATATTAATTATGGAATGTACTTATTAATTATAAAGTGTATCAGAAAGAAATTCTTTTACCATCAGTGACGACTATAGCTATTTGTGCCACACCCTGTCTCATGCCATGTGCTGCAGTAAACATGTCTGTTCGTGCGAACATTAGAGCGTCTGAGGTATTCGTTCCTCCGCTAGGGTATCTGAAATACCACAAATACTTTCAATTTAATGAATGAATGAATGAATAATCGGCGATGTACTCCCAATTTAGTAAATGGACATCGCAAGGCAGCGGTAAAAGGGTCTTCGTGGGAGCTTCGGTGAAATCAATAGAAAAATTATGAAATCCCTAGCTGTTCGCGATGCTTCCCAAAGTTAACTTATTTAAAACAGGAGAGCATCGCCAAGATAGATATTGGAGTTGCTACAGTCACTTATTAAAATGTAATAATAAAAAAAATGTGATTGCAAATCGAAGTAATAGCTTACTGTGTACTTTGTATTTTCGCAATGAGTGCAGCCTTGTCGTTTGTGAATTCATTGAGGTAAAACTGCTTGTATATATTATTGCTAAACAGCATCAAACCAAAATGTGTCGTTGCATACGGGTACCTATAATAGTAGAAAACGTCTTATACAATACATGGTGACTTGTTTTCATAGAAATTTGACAACTCGGACAGCTCGGATGTAGAATACTTATGTAGTATATTAGGTTGATATCCTTTGCAAGAACGCATAGGTTCCGACCACCTAACTAAACTAAATACACATTCAGATTCCTCGTAACCGTCATAACGTTATGACAAACTGGTATCTGAACTTATCTTTATACGTTCCTTCTGTTATCTAAAATGTATCTATATCATTCATTTTACATCGAGAGAAAGTATTTTTTCGTGTTTCACTCGCGTAGTCCATTTTCTAAAACTCTTGAAAATAGTTTGTCAGATTGTGTAAACTTAATCTACCAAAAGACGGTGATTACAAAAAGTTTTCTCATTCTCATATTTTTACTCCATGTTCCAAGCTCCAAGCTCAAACTGGAAAAAAAACTTGTTTTTACAATTTTGCATTAACACCATCACCAACTTGTAGCAATTAATCTTATTAAGTAAACGAATCCCACACAATATGTTTTCATTCAGTAACAAAGAAGTTACAGCAGTTTTTGTAACCAAGAATATGCTGTAATTGGAGTACGGAGTATGAGTTAAAGCATCGGGCATTGATTATGTCTACGTACATTTTAGCTTAATAGATTACCCCACTTTGTTGGCTTTCACGTGAAATCACATAAGACAAAATACATTTACCTGTCAACCAAATTGGTTACAAAAGCAAGTTCCTTTTGGAAGTCATCAGACCCGATACTTCCAGAACCATCCAGAATAAACACTACATCAGCATCTTTCATACATTCTTCAATATAAGACAGAGATCACGATTACTTACAGTAAAACTTCGTTAAGACGAGCATCAATAAGACGAGCACACGGCCTTTCTCGAGCAAATTTCAAAGTCCCGGCCAATTTGTTCTATATTGTATATGGATTTGTAGCATCATGTCGATCATCAGTATAACGAGCACCTGGTCTATTGAATATGGTCGACTTGGCGTGGACTATGATTTATATTTTGTAGTATTTTCGCCTTTTTCGGCACAAACAAGCAACAGTGAGCAAATACCGTTTACAAGTTATTTTGTTATTGCCCTCTTCTGATGTCCTAATATTGTTTTTTTCCATTACAATGTGAACATGCAAGAACACGATCCCAACTTTGTAACTTGTATCATTATATCACAGGCAGAATGAGAAGGTCGTAAGCACAAAATTGATATTTGGGAATACAAAAAATGCTTAATAGGCTGTTTCAACTTCAGTTAGGTCAACATGACACGTTTCGATTTTCATGAAAATAGGCTCTTAAGAAGCGTCTCGTGATACTGAGTTTAAATATGTATTAGTCTTATAAGAACTTTAGCGAAATGTTACTTATAAGTACAAACGGTATTCTCATTCTAAGCCAGTAATATGAATTAATACATTTAAAGAGGCGTTCCCTATAACTTTGATCGCTTAAATCCTCAAATTTTCAACAAAAAGCTCCCACTTACTACCGAGAAAAATTAAAACATATTTCCGCAACGAGCCAAAATTAGTCACGAGTTGTTTCCCTTTGACCACATAATAATAAATCGCTGGAAGCGATAAATTACTATTGGTGATTTAAATATATTTTTGACGTTATAGAGACATATTTGCGCAAATTTTCCTCTGACAAATTATGATAATTGATGGCGCTTTGTACATTTAGCTCATTTAATGTGATAGTAGAGAAAAATATACTAGATATAGGGAACGCCTCTTTAAAGGCTTATGTTGCATTTAATGTTGCAAGTTGGCATGTCGGAGATTAAGTTGATTGAATAAGTACCTGCTTTGATGCACGTTGGGGCTTTTGACCACTGCAGGACTTTGTTGCCTCGTTCGCACTGTATAGCATCAGGTCCAACCATTGTATATCCATCATTACATACATACGTTACCTTAGAACCTAGATGCTTGTTGATCGGCTGTTTATAATACCCATTCTCAATCTGTGGGGGGTTGGTGCAACCAGCTGAAAACAAAAGTGTATGTTTTTTATGAAAATAGTGAATAGTGAAAATAAACCACCAAACACGTATTAAACTAAACTACTGTTAATTTATTTATCCACACTGTTTCGCCAGTACGACTTATGATTGTTTCTTTGGCTTATGTATGGGCATTGCTCAGGGTAGTTGTGTTGTGGTGTTTCTGATTTATGTGCTCGGCTGGTTAGGTTGAGTGCTACATTCGCTGTCTGATTTTCTCATACAGTTTTTCATAAGGTGGTAACAATAACAATGCAATATATGTTTCTTTTATGAGAGAGACACTCTATCGATATGAACTAAACCATCTCAGCAATTGCTGAAGCATTCCCTCATTCCCTCTAATATTAATGCACAAACAATCAACACAACATAGTGGCAACACATTCACAGCTCATTGATATTGGAGATACCACGTATGGTCCAACACACAAGGTATCACACCGGTCCAAAGGGCTTCCGTAAACGAATTCGAACATTTATAAAGAGTGCTTGTATCTCAATAGGAATATATATAATAGTTAAAATTTGAATTTGAACATGTATGCTCTATTACATTACCATTATCCTGTGATCATGGAATGTGAACAGTTTAATCACAGGTAACTGTATCATTGATAACGAAACATTAATTATTATAAATATCTTGAAATTCGGACTACTTTAGAACAAATATTATACCTTTATAGTAGAAAAAATATGAATTTTACTGAAACACTTTTTTTCCTTTTAGTCTTTATCAATGATACAGCTACCTGTGTTTTTCAAAGTTTAAACAATAACATAATTTACCATCGAAGAGGAGTTGACAAAATGGATCCAGATTGTGTGTACCAGCTTTATCCCAGCAATGATCTATCCATAGTGGATCGTGGTTGTGGCTTCTCCTTTCTAAAATTGTCCATGGAAATATAATACATGTTGTATTTTGGAACACTTGACATTACGCCAGAGCAGAGATAGCTCCATCTGATTGTCGAAGGTTTTCAAGTTTATCCATTGGACCATGTGATTACAATATAATATTTTACCGTTAAATTGATTTTAAGGGTACTGGTATGCAACTGGCGTAATGTCAATTTAGTAGATTCTTGCTTAATACTAGGAGAACACTGTGTATTCATAGGCAATAGTTTATTGAATAAATCAATACTATTTTCAGACACGTTTAGACTACTTACATGGATAGTTCAGATCGGTTAAGAAATCATGTTATTGTTTTAAACTTTTTAATTACCCAAATACATGCAGTAGTTACGTAATACAAACATGCAAATAATTTTCAAAATATACGAAAAAACATCCGTATCATCCTGTCGCTTATCAGCAAAAGATCCCTTTGATAGATAGAGTAGTAGTACAGCAATTCTAGCAAACCCGTCAATCACGTCTCTTTATATGAAGAGATTATCTATAACAGTTTTTTTTATATCTATAACTCAATAAATGTACAAATGTAATATATTTACTTTACCTGTTTCAGCTGACGCAACCACGGATCCAAAAAGTAACGAACTGAATAAAACAATTGCAATCATTGAGGCGTCCATGGTTAATGATCCTTTCAAAATGTACAGAAATTTTATGAATTAACAGAAATTCAAGTGTTGTCTATTGAAGGACGTGTCCGGTCTACAGATTGCTGAATTAACTGACCAGTGTTATCATCAGTGAAACTAGGTCAGCGGTAATTTGGACAAAAATGTGCCATGGTCTGAAATATTATCAAAGATCATTACGACATTATAAGGGTCGTCCAAGAAATCTCGAGTACATACATGGATAAATATTAGGCCATACCAAATTCGAGTGTTTTGTTTTTTGTCTCAGGATAGCTAGATAGGTTTTCGAACTTAGGGCCGACGCTAAACGAAAATACGATTTGCTATGGCCCTATTACGTTGTCGCACGTTGATTAAACTTCAGCGTTTCAAGACAACTCTTTCCGAAGTTTGTGATTATCTGAGACAACCCTCATGCACCTATACGTATGCACTGAACTTTTGACCTAATATTTACTTGGTATGATTTTCATATATAGTCTAATAAATATGCTTGCAGACATTAAAGCGTAGGTTCCACTG
Organism: Spisula subtruncata; assembly: GCA_963678985.1. Taxonomy (NCBI): domain Eukaryota; kingdom Metazoa; phylum Mollusca; class Bivalvia; order Venerida; family Mactridae; genus Spisula; species Spisula subtruncata. The sequence goes on along the minus strand of OY787664.1, from coordinate 50,549,922 downwards.
AGCATTTTTGACTCGGTGATATATTCCCGATTTTATAAATGAGCATCGGAAGACACCAGGAAAAAGGTCAGAGTGGTCTACGGGAAGCTTCGGGAAAGTCATTACTAATTTTGTAAAACTTCTGTTACCAATGCCCCCAAAGTTCATTTGTTTATGTCGGGAGTAGCCTACATCGCCGAAGCAAAACATGCTCAGTGGGACCTAGGCTTAAACAATGGCATATCCAAATACAAACACGAATCCCGCTTGCGTGTAGATTTTGTGAGGAACAATGCATCAATGCATGGTTGGCATACACTAGTAAAGGCCTCTTGGAACATTGAACGTTGACGAAAGGTGTGCTAAATAATTTGATATTCAATATTAACCTAAGATGTGGAATGGAATGTATTTGGCACGAAATTGCTGTAGCCTAAGTTCCATTGCTGAGGTTTCACTAATCAGTAAATTGTATTTGTTTAAAAGCAATTATAGTCGTGCAGAAATCCTACAAAGGGTATTCATGTTGCATTTTGCTAGTCATGTTTTGTGATTGTGTGTTTCTGTATTTGTAGTCAGTACATTGCCGTTGTGTAGTCGAGTACAAAATATTCTACAACATGGCAGATGTCTGTAGCAGTAATTACTCATATACACATGCTTAAGTTATTTAAATGTTTTTGTGCATTTGGGTTTATTTAGTTGTCGAACCTTTTGTATGTGGGCATTGCTCAGTATAGTTGTGTTGTGTTGTTACTGTTTTCTTTGCTCGGCTGGTTAAGTTCATTGCTGCCTTTCTTGACCGATTTCATCTTTTTTTTTTCACAAGCAAACGGCGTACACTAGCTTTAGCTAATTTTGTTGAAGATATATATCAAACATTAACACTTGCTTCTTTTTTGTAAACTTTTGGCAATGTTTGGACATAATGTGGAGGTCATTGTCGAACTGTATAATCTCTCACAGAATACCACAATCTTCTCAGGTATGTTTAAACATGAAAAAGTATGTTTCCTATTTTGTCTCGTATATCCTATCGTGATTTATTAACGACCGATAACGATTGGTTGAAGTTTTTCTATCTGACAATTTGCTGGCCGACCTTATAAGACTTATACATATTTGACATCTACATTACAATTCGCTTCTTATAAGCATATTATCATGAAAATCGGAACTTGTCATGTTGAGCAAACTGAAGTCCAAAAGGTTGGACTTTTCCATCAGTACGGAGTAGTTTTCAGACAGTTTTTTTCTTGTTTTCTGAAATATCGATTTTGTGCTTACGGTATTTTCATTCTAAGTCAGCGAATTGGCGTTTTCATTTCTCGTTAAAATGTCGCTCATTGCATGCCACTTCTGGAGTAGAGCGGTGTTAGCTTCCATTGTGTGATTTATAACGTCCATTGTTCCCCATCAGAACATTAAGTGTTACACGACTTGTAATCAAATTACCGTTTTCTTGGTTTCTAAATTACTGCTAGTACGAAACGAATTTTCTAATACAGTATTTCTAGATATGTGCTGTCAAACCCAAGAATATTGCAAAAGTACAAAAATGAATGTAGAATACATAAACACATTTTATTAACTCATATTTTAATCATCGAATCATAAAGTTTACATTAATTTGGCTAGAACCAACATACAAACAATAGAACTGTACTATTCCAACCAGACTTCATCCGATTGGGCTAAAATATACAAAAACACGTACAAAAAGATAAGTGTCGACATAGTTAGATGATACATATTCTGTATTTGCAGCAATGCATGCAGGGGTGGTACAAATGTATGCGTAAACACGTATAGAGTAAATAAGAATGAGCTTTTCAGTTTTTGTAACGAGTTCACTATTTTCCTAGTTTTACTAAATTAATATGCGACCGTTCCAATAACGGTTGTCTGCTGTAGCCAAAAATATCATAAAATACTTGATAGGAATTTAAAATTGTTCATATGGACGGATTATATATATAATCATTTACCTCATTCGCAGCTGATTTCAGCCAGAGGACCTTCTACGGAAGTGATATTGCTGAAGTTATCAACATGGAAGACAAGTTTCTCATGTGATGATATACGGTTTAACTCTTCACTGTCTGCATTCCCAACACCAATGGAATATATAGTAACCCCTTCATTACGTAACAGTTCAGCTTCGTGGCTTGTTTTGTTGGCGTCCATGCTTCTTCCTATTAATATATACAAATATACTTTTTGATTCACATCGGCAGCATTCAACAGAAACAGGTGATCACAAACGGTACACAATAAGAAAAACACAATAAAACAACAACAAAAACCGCAAGAACACGTCACGATGTACAACACAAAACAACAAGACAAGATACTGATTTACCTCACCTAATTTAAGATACCAAAACTAATTTTAAAGTAAAAAAAAAATCATTATGGATGTATGGTTTTCGCGTTGTTCATTAATGTCAACTAATGTAAAATACATTATCACAATACTTTTCTTTCATTTTATCACTGTGAACCTTAGTTTGTTTGCTATATGCTAGACGTGTATATTTTTGTCATGAACAGTACGTGCGCTGCAGTGTCATATGCTTGCCACGAAGAACACTAGACTACAAAGAAGCTCCCTGTAGTTGTGCACAACGCTTTTGAATGTTATCAACCGATTTTTAATGAGGGTAGGTCACTCGATATGGCAGTTCCTCATGTAAATTCCGTATCATGAGCAAGGTTAAAAGTCTGGAATTATTAGTTGGCAATGATAATTACCGTCTGTGATAATGATAGCAATGAGTGATACGTTGGGTCGCATTCCATGAACGTCTGTGAAGATATCTGTCCGAGCTGTCTTCAAAGCACCACTGGTGTTGGTAATACCGCTCGGAAACCTGAAATATCATAATATGGTTGATACAAGTTTTAAGTAAAGCAATAATTTAATAAGATTAAATATGTTACAGGTAATCACTTGTATAGCGTATCCACACAATCACTAATCAACACTCCAAACTGTTATATAAAGGCAAATAAAAATTGTAAACTCCATTTGCATATGCAGTTCTGTAGGACAAACGGTCTATTATGCTTACTAAGACTTGAAAAAACGTAGTACGGTATGACCATGCTGATAATAACTGCTTGTTCATGTAGTTATTTCGATAGGCATTATAAATTCTTATTTTCAAGCAAGGTTGTTATTAAAATTTTGCTTAAAGGATGTTCGATAACTCGTAACTACATGATGAATAAGATAGTGTCCTTACACTGACAAATCGAACCGTCATTAAACTAATACCTACTATTTGAATTATAATTTACTTATAGAATACAGTATCATCTTGTTCAAATTCCGCAAACCAATTTGTAAATATACAAACGACTTAGCTTACGATGTACTCTGTATTTTATTGATCAGTTCTGTGCGGTTTGTGGTGAATTCATTGAGGTAAAATTGTAGATACATAGCCGTACTATACACCAACATTCCAAAATGTGTCGTTTCATACTCGTATCTGAAATATCAACAGAAGTCAGTAATGTAACCATAGTAACAACACATGTTTCTAGAATGAACTCTGGTAAAATTCCACTGCTTCACGCTTCGCTTGAACTCTGGTAAAATATCACTGGTTCACGCTTCGCTTGAACTCTGGTAAAATTCCACTGCTTCACGCTTCGCTTGAACTCTGGTAAAATTCCACTGCTTCACGCTTCGCTTGAACTCCGGTAAAATTCCACTGCTTCACGCTTCGCTTGAACTCTGGTAAAATTCCATTGCTTCACGCTTCGCTTCACAGTCAGGTCAGACTGAGTTATATAATATGCATTATCCCGCCACCGCTTTAGTTCGTATACTAAAGTTGCAGTAAACACACTTGTGTTATTTACTTCTTGTATCCCCACACGTGTGATATATGGACTCAAAATAACAATATGACAAGCAATGTTCCTCTTACGTTCGTCTTTTTGGTGACTAAAGGTGATAACGTAGTGAAGGCAGTGCTCAAAATATGCATAAATATACATACACACAAGCACATTGCCAGCATACTCGTACTTAGCTCTTACTGATAAACATAATCAAAGCGCTGATGGCACTGGAAGAACAGGGATTGTTCCTGTCGTCAGAAAAATATTTTTCCAGTCACAAAGCATATGACGCTATATGTATGTTCCAGCATCTAGTTAATATATTATTACATCTACTGCCTATACTACTCGCAGTATTTAAACGTTGAGCGTTTATCACTGACCGGATGGTAAACTAGCTTACATAACATGATACAATCGCTGTCTCGATATATTTACGAAGCTTCCAGCAATAAAGTGCTAAGTCATCATGCAACATTATAAACACTGTCTCGGCTTAAGATAAGGCGATAAAGTCCGAAGTCATCCCGCGGAATGCGCAATTGGAGCTATTTTTAGCTTTCAATCTTATTCAGTATATTTTCAACGCTTGACCAGGTCGCTGGAAAGATCCCTGTTCAAAAATGAACATCCAAGAAAAAATGAAGAAATTTGAACAGAACGAAAACTTTGAAACCCACTAGCTATTTCAGTCAGTTGGGTGAGTTAATCCGTATTTACTCGTAGGCGTCATGTTTACTACAGAATAACAGTGGGGTGTTCTCTTGAACGATTTTGCTTGATCTGATGACTGCCTTCTTCTGCTTGTTCGCCACATTTAACACAAGGCAATAGTAACTGTTACTTGTTAAGCAGAACAGCGTAAGGCAGATATTTTGAGACAAGTAATATACAATAATTCTTCCAATTTTGAGAAATGTAAAATCACATATTCACCTTGTAACCATGTCAGTAACAAATGCAAGTTCCTTTTTGAAGTCCTCAGTCCCAACACTTCCAGAGCCATCAACAATAAACACAATATCAGTTGGCTTCATGCAGTCTAACAATAAAAATACCGACATAAGAAGTTATACATGTATCACAAAATACTAAGTTTTGAAAGTATACTCTTCAAACATGTGTATCATGTAGGATAACGAATTATAAGCTTGGAACGTCAAAAAATGGTGTAATTATTTATTATGCCTATGGTAAAATTTGTAATGGTGTATGCAATTACAAAACGAATCATATAGTTAGTTATACCATTAGAACATCTGCTGTAGTGTGTCCTTTTATCGAATTAATTTGATAGTCGGAAAAATTTTGTTTGACTATTTTATAAAATATCAAAATGAATAAAAGTATACCTGGTTCGCAATAAGGCAGAGCCGACCATGTTCCATCGTTCATGCATGTAATAGATTTTGGTCCTACAAGTCTATTACCGATTTTACACGAATATTCGACAACTGTTCCGACATACGTGTGTTTAGGAGAAGAATGGATGGCGTTGTCAACATTAGGTATTGGCCAACAGTCTGAAATAACAAATACGTTAAAGGAACTATATTCCATTTCGATGATAAAAACAGATTTTGTTACAAATTTGTAAATGTTGTTATCTCAAAACTGTGTTTTACGAACACATAAAGTCAAAGGCGCTGTTGGTGAAAATTTGAATCTGTTTTATAGTCCGTTACGACTTTTCTCGGTATTAGAAGGTCGTAGGTACAAAATCAATATTTTGAGAAAACAAGAAAAAATAATAGTCTCAAATTTACTCTTCACATAAGGAAAAAGTAGCTTTTACAACTTCATTATGGTCAACATGATATACGAAGCCAGCGATATCTTGTCATAATTATCGAATGTTAAAGAACTTTGAGTGAGATATATCTAGTAGGTCATCCGATCTAAATTGTTCAAGTTGACCTTAAAGTCATTGACTATAATCAGATAAGGCAATTATCAATTTAATGGCTAGTCCAATCTGCACTTGATGATAGCCGTATGGTCATTGATATAAACCACACATGTACTCTACCGCTTTTCATATCACAGTCTAGTCACATTTTAATATCCAAATGGTTGGTTCAACTGTGGCCATGATTTTTGATAAATATTTGACCATATTAGTTTTTAATGTTTCCATATTTTGGCATGTACGTAGTTTTGGAGATTTTATTAATTTATTAATTAGTAATTACTAAAACATGTGAACAAAATATCTTCAAAACGATACGGTAACAGTAAAACATTCTGGATTTGAAAATGGACCAATTAGAAAAGTGGTTGAGTGTAAATATATATTGCTTGAGTAGATCATTTACCTACAGCACAGCTTTTTATGTTCGTCCAAACTGCTTTATTGCCGACTAATTGACATGTTGCAGTCTGAGTTTGTCTATGTAGTTCCGTTGTTGTTGTAAGTGGTTCGGTAGTAGTTGTCGTTGGAGGTTCCGCTGTTGTTGTTGTATTTTCCATTGACATGGTCTCATTATCCCCGTATGTCTCGTTGTCCATGTCCGTGTCCATATCCATATCATAAGTAGGTGGCTCTGTCGTTGTGGTCATATGTTCCATTGTAGTTGATGTGGTTTCCTCAGTGTCCACGTGCGTTTCATCCGCCATGTCAGGTTTTATCTCGTTAGATGGTTGGTCAATAAAAGAATAACCATCGATGCATCTGTATTCCACCGTGTCATTGATGTAAAACATGGTTTCATTTATGAGGCTGGTGAACTCAGTTGTTCCACTAAGTTCAGGTGTATTGCAAGTGATTTCTATAAATATATGTAAACACAATTCATTCAGGGAAGTGATAAATAACCGTTCGTGTTTAGTTTATTTCGAAACATGTTCAGGAACATACTGTAACGTCATGTCGCTATATGTACCAACATAATACAACGGGGATTAATAAATTAGGTGCCGATCCGTATGCAGAGTACTATTTTCAGTTGAACTTAAATCATTTGCTCAATTAATTAAATACTTGTATAACAATAGTATTAACTCGGTTTTCTTGTGTACCAATAGTTGTACCAAATACTATTATAGCTATCATGTATTTCCATTAAAAGCATGAAAAAAGACGAATACCGATACAGCTCGGAATTGGCTTGCTCCATGAACCAGTAAACGTTGATTTGTCGAAAACGCAAACTGTTGAGTTGTTGTCGGCTAACGTATAACCTTCATTGCATTCGTATTCAACTGTTGTTCCGATCGATGATGATATTGCTCCAATGGTGTGACCATTGGCAACTTCTGGTACAGATGGACATACTGCAATAGAAACAATATCGTATTCAACATTTAATATTTCCTGTTAATATTTTTGTCCCGATTTCAATACTCAACGGACTATAGCACACCGGTATAGAATAAGCCGAACATTATTGAGACCTGTTTTATATCCATTGATATTTTAATTGGCTAGCAGGTAAGCATAAAGCGTATACCTATTGTTTTCATTTTATTAAGGGAATGTGTAACATTGTTTACAATGTCGTTTCGAATACCATTGCTCTTCTAAACATTGTTTGGCTTTTTTGTCATGAGTGTAATCTATATCTACCTGGTCGACACCCTGGATATGGCTTGCTCCATACAGCACCCGGTAGACATTCTATTGTATTGCCTGATACCAACTCGTACCCTGTATCACAAGTGTAAGTGACCACTGTTCCAATCTCTGTACTGTTTGGTTGTCCAAATGACGCATTTGGTACAATTGGTACATCGGTACAAGCTGCAATGTATCAAACCAGTTTGCCATATTATTCCATTACTAATACAACTAGTATTTGATTTGGAGCTTGTAAGATAAGGTTAGACAAAATCAATCACATTTAGGTTTGGTCAGATATTACAATAAACAAACATGGCTTGGTTACGCTTTGTTCAACCAAAGTATACACATATCTTTAAATGTTGGATGTGCAAACTAACTCATATCGTAAATGAACAATTTAAGGACTTTGAACTTTAAGGAAGGTAGACAGTATAACAATGACAGCGTAAATGCTATACAAACAATAGAATGGATCCTGCTACTTAGGTTTAGGACAATTGAAATACATGAGAATCACCTGTCATAACGCAAGTTGGTGGTTTAGACCACTGCAATGATTTGTTATGCCTTCCACACTTGATAAACTCTGGTCCAACCATCAAGTATCCGTCATCACATACATAATTCACCTGTGCATCTAAATGTGAGTCGTATGGTTTTTGATAGTCTCCATTATCGACGTCGGCAGGTTTGCCACATCCAGCTGTAAGAATGAGTGTGTGTATATTCATAAATGGAAATGTACTTCCGCTAACTCTAAGTTTGCACGAATTTTAACCGCTACGAGACCGAGTGTCCTGCACAACCCCCATGTTCCTATCTCAAAGGTAAGCACAAGCTTTATTTACTAACTAAAACTAAAATAAACTGAAATACATGATTAATTGGCCTACTATTCAGATGATATATGCATATTTAACAGGATTGGTTTGTGTTTTTTTTGCATTTAAAAGTGATAACGTATTGTTTCAATTGAGGGCCGTCAGAATTTTGATGTGAAATAACATTTCTTTTTAGGAGAAATATGATTGGCTATAGGCGTCGGTCAAAATGGCATAATTTACCTTCGAATAGAACTGAACAAAATGGGTCCAAATTGTGTGTCTCATTAGAGGTATCCCAACAATGTTCTATCCACATTGGCCCGTGGTTGTGGCTTCTCTTATCTACAATGTTAAAGCAACACAACTTGTATTATTTGGTTTGATCAAACATGTTATTTTTTCGTACTCAATATTTGGAGAGTATAAAATATTTACAAAAACATCACATAACGAGACAACGATTAAACATAATAAACAGCAAAACACACAAAAAGACCCAACTATGAATTACCTCAAGACAAATTGTGTTTCCCGAGAAGCGTCACATACCACCCGTACCCACTGCAATTAGAAACTGACTCCAAATATTTCGTTGTCATTTTAAATTATAAGAAATATTATATGTGCGCAATAATTATATTTCATATGAAATACTGATTCTCTATTAATATCTTGAAACTAAGGCACGATAACCCGGGTACATTTTGAAATTGAAAAGCATGTAATTCGAAACATAACTGCTTAGATACATTTATAAGGATCTGTTGTGAAAACAACATTCATATGTCAAACTTGAAATATTCCGCCCAATACATTGGTCTCAAGACAAAATATTGGATACATTATTTATAAAATTGTGTTAATATCTACTTTACCTGCATTTTCATCCAGAGCAATAGCAGATCCAAGGAGTAAAATACTAAATACAACAACGATACTTATACTAATTAAGAAGTTCATTGTCAACGAAGTTGTTTCTTTGGCAAAATGGTGAACAATGGTATGTTGCACGTAATACTATGTTTGGAATCACCCGATGTTAACCCTAATGAAGGACGTACTAGACTTGCAGATTACGCAAATGAAAAGCGACCAGTGTTTGTCTTGTTTGCACCGTGTGGTGTGCATTGAAACCGGGTCAGGCAAGTTCGCTTTGTAGTGATGATAACATGTCGGATTGTCTGGGATCTTTTTTTTATCATACTTGCAACACTGAAACATTGGAAATATTTAACTCTTGAATACAGTTGCTCAATAAAAGAGGCAAGCGAGTAACCTAGGTTACTCGACAAAGCACCATTTAACGTATCTCATTCAATCAATACTTTTTATATACGTACGTACGATATATTTGTATATTCGTGATTTTGTCACAGGAACATGGTTTCACCAATTTAATAATCTTGTATGATTTTTGGACCCCTTTCTTATTTACACTTGCACATGGTTTAGTCGATTTAATAAACTTGTATGAAAAGAAACAATTCATACAAGTTTATTTAATCGATGAAACCGTCATCAAGCCGCTTCACGCCCGACAGCAATGTACAACGTACATACTTATTCTGGTTCCCGGCATCCAATCTGTTCAGTATAGCGTAGCATCAAGGGGAGGGAGCCCCAGACTACTTTACCATGAGCCAGACTTAGTTCTTCAAGTTGTAAACGTAGTTCTAAATTTTTACGAGGGTTCATACTTATCAGACTGAGTGCAGTACATAAAATTATATAGATATGCACATTTTACGTCAATAGTCACTCAGTGCATGTGTAGCATAACGGGGTCATTAATGACGCATTTAATACTCTTATGTGCGATCGACATTGGGAGTCAAAAATCACTTTATTAAAACATTAAAGATTTTAGCCCACCTGTCACAAAGCTGTTGTGATCACTCTTCATCCGTCAAAAATTTCTTCAAACGACTTCTCCTAAACCACTTGGCCAAATTTGAAAACACTTAATGGGAATGTTCTTTGGGTAGACCTCTATCCTAGTTGTTTAAATGATGCCGGTCTGTTGGTTATTTAGGTCACTGGTTTTTTTTAAATACAAACGTTTGATATTTGGTATGTAGCATCCTTTAGTGGTCCTCTGAAAAGATTGTTCAGATTATGCCCTTTGAGTCAAATATTGCTCCATGCAAAGGTCAATAGTTTTACATATACTTGTACAAGCATTTAAAGATCGTCTTTCTTAAAACTACAAGGCATATAGCTTTGTTATGTTGCATCATCTAGTGGTCATACACCACGATTATTCAAATTATGAAGTTCCACCCAACAGTTTGTGAGAAGTTCAACACACAATATCTTTCATTTAATATGTGGTATATGGTAAAAGTAACAAAGGGTCATAGCTCTGATAGAATTTGACGCAGGAAAATCCTTCCTTTACGGTCATCTATGCATTGAGATTGGTAACCTGCGGAAATTTGAAGAAATTCTACCCAACAAATTATTTCCTTATGGGGTATATAGTAAAAAGGACAATAACTCTGTGACGCAGCACATTATCATTCCTTTACGGTCATCCTCACATTGGGTTGATCATCTGTGAAAGTTTGCAGTATTTCCAACCCACGGTTTATGAGGAGTTCAATACACGACAAGGGGTATTACCTAAAGCATGGTGGTTTAAGTAAGACTTTCCATGGAGATTGGTGTCAATGGCTGATATTTCGATGTTTTTAGTCACTTGCTTTAGGTTCTACCCCTTGACACAAGTTTTGTGTTACGTACGAAGGGACGGGCGTACGTACGGGCAGCACCATTTCTAAATAAGTGTGTGTGCACAAAAACCTACACAAGTAAGTGTGTTACTAATGGAACGTGTATCAGTTTCATTAAGATTTCCAATCACGTACTGCTCTCATATTTGAAATCTGCTTCTTATGGGTCTATTTTTTATGACAACCCGAACTTGTAATGCTGACCAAACTGAAGATTTTGTACTTACTTCTCATTCTAAGCCAGTGAAATATTACTACAATAACGGCGTTAGCGCAAAAATAACATTAAATTGCGTCAGCTGCAAAATAAGTAGTGTACTACAAAATAAAGCCAAAATATTACATTTAATCACAGCACAAATTGAATTCAAAAAAACAAATAAACGAGTGTTGAAATAAAGATATATATATACGCGTAATATACATACAGTACTGTCATAACGTTATGCTATTCTAACATTCATACCGTCATGTATTGGGCAAATACATGTACATAATTTAAAATGTATTAGACTGTGGGATGATGCTATTAGGCAAGTGCTATTAATTTACCGTATCTAAGTGCTACAATACACACATGAAGAAAGTTGAAAACACATTACATTGATCAATATTTGACAGTTTACAAAGAATCCGTTTTCAGGAGTAGGCTTAATCTTATCATATATAAATGCCCAAGAAAGTAGGTTTGCTGAACTCTACAAATACATGTACCTTCAAAAGAATACATGTAGCAAAAACAGAACTGAGCATGTGCCTGGTCCTGAAAACTGATCCTTTGTGAATACGGGGCCTGTAACGATAACATACCGGTTACATTAACAGAGCACGTACTTGATTAATACGTTTATTACTGGTACACGTTTCATTTAGAAACACACTCAGTTTCGTTGCAGTTCGTTAACTAATATTGTGTCTACTTTGTCAGGTCATAGATGAAGGTGAAAACCTGATTTTAAGATTCTGTTTATTTCAATTCAAAATGGCAAACAATAAAGAATATATTTTTTAAAATGTACATAGTAATTAGTATAGATCTAGCCCACATGTCTATCTAGGACACATGGCATGACGTCCACCATCTACAGGAAGCGTTGCTCCAGTGATGAATGATGCACTGTCAGATGCTAGATATGCTATAGCAGCAGCAACCTCATCCGGGTCACCTGGACGACCCAAAGCATGTGTCTCCTTGGAACGCTCTAAAAACTAAAATATTACAAAAGAAATGTTAAAATATTTAAGAATACGACCAAACACTTAATTAGTTATCAAAATGCAAAGCTCTTTGTCAGTTTTTCGAAAGTATTTCGTTTTTTTTCTGCGAATATTTTGTGAAGATATCCAAACCAAAACTATTGAAATTGCATTAACCAACTAGTGTCCTCAATAAACCTGTCTTTTACACGCGTTGAGAACAAAGCCACATGGTAAAATTATAAACTGCCGGACGCGGACATGATAAGCAACGGCCAAAGGTCGAACAGGAATATTCTAATAAAACCCCGAAAACGGAATCAAACTAATCATCTTATCTAAGACCAAAACAACAAGAGATGTTTGTAAAAACAAATGGTAAAGGTCACTGTGTCCTTAACCTTTAACTTCTGACATCAAAATCCATAGGGGTGGGGGTAACTACTGTCGCACTTCGACATCCATGTACAGTTTGAAGATCCTAGGACAAGATGGGGGGATAATAAATACGAACCTTTGCATAAGCTTCATCAGAAAGACCTCCACGTTTCTGTAGCTCTGTTATAGTTACACCAGGGCTGCAAAAACATACCAAAAAGTAATATAATACCTTAATAATCTTAAAATACACTTCATAAATGGATATTTCAGCAGCTCAAAAAGTTGAGCACAAATAAGAGCAAGACTTAGTTATATGTCACAAATTCAGCGGATTCGTTTAATTTTTTTATGAATGGAATTGCAGTAAACAAATCTAGTTGCATCAAGCCGAACATTATTATTTTGGGACACAATGATATTACGGTGTTACTTTTATATAGAGTTGAGTAATATTGAGTAAAAGTAGTAATACATATTTGATTTCTTGATTACTCTTGATTTATTGATATTGAGTAAGACCCACTGTAAACCGACTCATACAAGGAAATCAAAGAAAAGAGACAAAAAAATCCAAACCTGCCATGAGACAACTTACTTTACAGAATTCACACGAACTTGCTTTGGGGCCAAATCTACAAAGAAAGTAAAATATAATGAATACTTTTAAACAAAAGGACAATAATGGCGTCGCTACATCGCTCGCTGTTAACAAGATACATGTATCATGGGAAAACATGCATGTCCCCGTAGCATTCCACTCAATGATAGTTCTTATAACCAATACAAATAATGTGAAGCTTACAAAGATAGTGATCTGGATCTTTTTAATCAGAAACAATATGATCTGCAGACCGACATGACGAAAACAATAAGCGTCACAACAAACATGAAGAAAGTGGTATCTGGGTTAAATCGGGCGTTATGATCTGCCAAGTTTCGCTACATATCATTGTATTCAACTCGTTCTATAGCATACTAATACAATAACATCGGTAGATTATATTACATTCTGACTAAATATGAAACACACAATGACTTACCTAATGCAACACATCTTGTGAACTGATCAACAGCACTTTTTGACATACAATATGCCAATACATTAGGAAACTGAAATACGTAAATATACATACAGAGAAGTCTTTGTAAGTGGCACCTTAATCATTGTCACACTGCCATAATCGAGATGGATCATTACCAGTAAAGTATAGCAATTTACAGTTACAATGTTTCACGATGAGGGTACATGAAAACATGTATATGCAGCAAGGTACCAAGACAAAACCCTTGCAGTTACTTAAGAATTGGATTAAGTTAAGCAAGTTTAATTTCCTAGGTCACCAAATATGCAGCTTGTGGGGAATTAAGAGCTGTGTATTTCTTAACAGAAACCTCATCTTTAATCATAGCTTTACTGCATTTTTTCACTAGTCTGAATGGATTTGTTTCTTCCGTATCTTTTTCATTAAAGGTACATTTAAGGGTACCCAATATAGCAAGCTTTAGCGCAGCACCTTTGCTTTTTTCCATTGTCTATAAATGCACAGCCCTACACTATAGCTGTATAAAATGCACAATCTCTTCACTTAAGCAACAAGTAACATTAGAGAAGAGTTAATCTGCTAATTGCTAAGTGCCACTGTAATGAATCTCTGAACTCAGATTATACATACCGATCTCATTCCGTTCACACTTGATACATTTACTATATTGCCTTTTGTTTTAATTAAGTGAGGAACAGCCAACATTGTCAGATGATACACAGATCTGGAAATAAATACAAACATCGCATATTACAGTAGACATTAAAACATTCAACAGTTTGTTCAATCTGAACATCAATCTGCAATAAGCCCACTTTGCCAGGCGAAATCTTTCAACAACAGTGGTGTAGTGTTGAAAATATTTATCACTTGACTATCATGCCAAATTCAAAACCATGCATTTGAAGCTGATCTTTTAAATCTCACCAAAAGAAACACATGTTGTACTTGATAAATTGTAGAAGCACTTTGACGTTATAGTTAAACAGTTTGTCGTATTGTTCTATCGATGTGTTGTTATAGGTATACATGTGGTTGACTCACCTGACATTATAGTTAAATAGTTTGTCGTATTGTTCTAATGATGTTGTTTCTATACCACCTAACTCTATAATACCAGCACAGTTCACCTGTAAAATATAACATAAATGCGAAATAGTTTTTGTTTTTTTAATGAAAAATGTAGAAACTATGGGTCAACACGTTAAGGAGGTGTGGGGCATGAAGTTCTACAAGTAAAGCAGCAAGATACTGGAACTTGTCTCCATTGTTAACATTATATACATGTACCAAACGCACGCGCTACCCTTTTTATACACTGTGAAATAAATGAAGTTCATTCCATTAGGTTATTTATAGACATACGCAGTACCACCAAAAGGTGTGGCCATTCGTCTGATCAAACTCATGTAAAAATATAAGATACTAAGTTACCACATTTTTTTGCAAAAATTCCAGGGGGTAAAAGCCAAAATCTAGTAGTCATTAATTTTCAAAGTTACAGTGACCTTAAGTTAAGAACTACACAGACCTATAAATCATTATTGGTTTTCTACTGAACAAAAATAATCCGTATACATGTACCGAGGTTAGTACACGGACCATAGCGGAGAGATGACCAAACAGACCCAGCCGAGACGTGCTAAACAACACGTACCGTCTCCTTTCTATTGAATATTAACTAATCACACTTACTAGTACATCAAGGCTGCCATAATGTTTGATAGTTGATTCCAATACATTTTTTGTATCTTCCTCTTTAACAAGATCTCCGGTGATGATGAATGGCTAAAACACAACAAATAACACAAAAATAGCATCATAACTTTCAAGAAATTCATTCGAGCTCTTCTGTGGAGTTTAAACTTCACAAATGTCACGTCTTCACTTGTGTTTTAAATGGCCAATGTTTTTTCGAAAAATGTCTTTGTTGTCGTTTATTTAATGAGAGATGTGACGAAACTTCCCAACAATAGAACGAGTTAAAAAATGACATAAATGATACTGTTATCAAGTTAGATAAAGAAAATTACAACATGCATGAAGGTTAACATTTTTGTCTTAAGTTATTTTCCCTTTGAAGTAGTAATGCAAAAACGTATTGCAAGCATGGCATCAGTAATATATTCTATAATTGAACAAAACAACCACTCCCCAAATCTCATAAGAAACGACAACAACCTCCTTAGTCCTCACAATGTATGTTATGCCTTATGAAATAGTTATTGTGGTTATTTAAGAAGATATGATTGCAAAATTAGGAATGCCATTTTCTGTATAAAAATATTAACTTCTTTAAGGAAACTGAATGTAAGGACTTAATTAAGAAAAAAGCTGCCAGTTTTGGGAGCCATTTTTAACAGTCAGTATTCAGTCTAAAGGCTTAGTCAGCATAAGGGTAGTCAGAAAATTATATGTAGACCAATTAGGAAAATCCAAACCCTATTATATAATATAATACACTGAAGATATTTTTTCAACGAAGTAAGAAATATAATTAAACTAGATGTTTCTCGAAATACTGTCAATGAGTTTAATTTTATAAAACAATGTTCATCATACAAACCTTTGTGCACTCAGCTCCAACTTTTTCTAAGTTCTCGGAATTTCTACCAGTTATTGCTACTGATGCCCCTAACTTGGAAAACAATTTAGCAGTCGCTGCACCAATGCCAGAACTGGCCCCTACAATACAGGTACATGTATGATAACAACCTGTTTTAGGGTCCAACATGTACTAATATAAAGCACATAGTCTTTTTAAAGTTTCAGATTTTCTTGCCTTCAATATGGCAGGTTATATTCGGTACATCAGATTTTTAATGTTTTATTTCAGAAATTATTAATTATTTTTCGTCTAATGTATGAATTATCAACAAAATTTTATGTTAAAACGTGCACTATTATAAATCAGTAATTGAATATGAGTATATCTATGTTCGTGTAAAGTTTATGTCTTGTCAGAGTAAATTGTACATTTTATCCCTATTCTGTTACGGTAAAAGTTGGAGTTTAGCCATATCCTAAATAATACTTTTGAAATGATCCCCGTAATATCTAGTCTAAGGGAAGTAACTCAAATACTGCAACGTAAAATATTATCCCAATGTCGCGATATTATTGAGCAATCCATTGACTTAATCGCGTGACAGTCGAGTATTTTGACAGAATAATTATTAAAATAAACGTCTCCACATTATTAGTAAAATATCTCACAAAATAACAGCGACACTTACCGGTAATGAGTGCAACTTTACCAGTCAGATTTCCAATGGAGGCAGCCATTTTGTTATTGTCAGTGGGGGAGATCTCAACGTTCATTTTTTACAAAATACAGACTGAAACAAAAGTATGCGTCGGAAGGTCAAATTTCGTTCGTGATGTTCAATTAAACATATAAATTAATATGGGTTGTGACTGGATGATGATAGTTACAGTACAATATACAAATGGATATACATGTCCTGTATAGAAGTTAGATTACAAAGAAGTTAATCGTCAAATGATTGTGTTTAAAATTATGTATGTATACAGTACAGTTATATGTGTAGAGTCCTCGACCTCAGCATTTGTTCAGGGTCGTTTATCTGACAAACCGCTTCTAATAATCGTCAAGATCTAGTAGACGTTTAATGGTGAAAATTAATGCAGTGACGTTATTTATATCTAAATAAATTAACAATTTTGAACTTACTTTTTCCTGTTATCCTATACGTGTTTTACAACTATTTCACAGCCAATTTTACTTTGAAATAATATTAAAGAGTTGTGTTTATCTCCACTAACCTAGTTTTGAGCATTGATTAAAGATACAAACAAACACACACGAGTGGATAACAAGATAATCTGAATGATGGTTATGGGCTCATTAAAATAGTACAGACTGACAACATGGATAAACTACTAACTCATATGACAAATACATGCGTGCATTACTACTTACGACCTTATAAGACTGATACATATAATTATGTATTTAAAATCTGCATAACAAAGCGCTTCTTATGAGCCTATTTTCATGAAAACCGGAACTTGTCATGTTGACCAAACTGAAGTTTAAAGAGCTTTATTGTTTAACCATAGGTAAAGAGTGATTGTCAGTGTGGTTTTCTTGTTTTCTCAAAATATTGATATTGTAGAATTAGCTGAATGACGTCACAATGACAATACTATTGTGTCTGCTTGTCTCGTGATTACTATTTTGTTAAAATTTAAGCCACAAAGACAAACCACTGCTTATTTTTGTGATTTTAATAAAACGAAAATTAACAAACATACAAGATGTGAACAAGTCCTGTGACGTCATACTAGCTAAGTCGGTTTGTCTCGTGACTGCTATTTCTTAGCATCCATTATCCTAACGCAAAAATAATATTCACATGTTGATCTAATACTTCAAATAACAATAATATGTGATATCCTTATCTCAATTGATGACACTCGATCACGCATCTCCCAAATGACAAGTGTTTTTAAATGGTATTAGAAGCTAAATAATTAAGCTTTTCTGCCATTTCAGATAAAAATGGCTTTCAGAGGATTGCAACTATCGTGATCATAGTGTACGCGTACAACAAAACTTGGATTGGATTGGAACTATACAATCTTTAAAAAAACATTCAAAACACTCTTGTTCAAAATTGCATATCAGTGATAATCAAATGAATTTTTAAACTTTTACTGAACTTTCAATAAATTGATATTCGCGTGTTAAGCACTTTTGATACTTGCTATATAAAGCGCTATGTCAATATTTTTAATTATTATTTAAAATTATTACATAATGTAAATTTCAGTCAAAAAAAGAACAAATAGATGGGTTAAATTATAAAATGAATTTCTGGTGACCAGCTACTAAAGACTATAAATCAAATAAAGGTTACTGGACATTGGATGAAGGACTTGCATAACAAATAGTGTGGATTTGTTTAGTATTGGCAGCCTGTCACACACCACGAAGTATCATTATAAAATGGAATATGATTGCTTGAGTCAACGCCAATCGGATACAACAGGCAAGCATAGGCTGTCTTTGAGAATCTCATCTAACTTGTATGGACGATAACGTGGATATATGGGAATGATAAGTGTGTAAGACGACATATGAACAAGAATGCAAAGTT
The DNA here is from genome assembly GCA_963678985.1 of Spisula subtruncata. Taxonomy (NCBI): domain Eukaryota; kingdom Metazoa; phylum Mollusca; class Bivalvia; order Venerida; family Mactridae; genus Spisula; species Spisula subtruncata. The sequence continues at coordinate 50,531,226 of OY787664.1, read as the reverse complement.
TATTAGCTCGAAAATAACCTGTTTGTGAGAAAGTAGGATTTATTTACCTTCTCCTCCCCGGATAACCCATTTGGACAAGCAATACTATTTGTCTTAACCAGAAAACGTTAAATTATAAAGCATACCATTCAATGATTGGTTAATAACAACGCAATAGCACTCAGTGATTGGTTAATAGCATAGGCTATTTTAGATCGTTTTTTTTTCTGTTGGATGTTTTAAAACTTTGAACTTTGTTCCTGCGTATACGATATATCATTCTTTAGAACACGCTATTCACAAATCCATTTACGTTTCGCACGTTTTCATTCTTCAGACGATGATGGACATTTTCTACCTATGTTGACAAATATTGTATCGTTCTTTTAAATGGTCTAACATAAATTGCCAAACCTCACACATTCTAGGATGTTGTTTTCGCTATGGATCCGCTAAGAACACATAATGATTACGAATAGTCGCCATGTGTTCCCTGCCGTTCTTTTAAATGGCCTAAAGAAATTGCCAATTATTACACATTCTAGGATTTTGTTTTCGCAATGGATTCGCTAAGAACAGATAATGCTTACATGTAGTGGTCGTTCTTTTAAATGGCCTAAAGAAATTGCAGAACCTTACACATTCTTGGATTTTGTTTTCGCTATGATCGCTGGATCCGCTAAGAACATTTAATGATAACATGTAGTGCTCAGACGTTTCTTGAGTGATAAAATCCGTGACTACAACATGAGCATCAGCAACATTTCACTAGGAATACAAAATGACATAAATATGTCAACAACTAATAACGTAACATATATACACGATATGGAAGCGTTTTTGACGAATAGACCTTTGGAATATTGTAGATATGCGATTATTAGTGTAGAAGTCGTTGTTGGATTAATTGGAAATATTCTTTCTTTAATTGTCTGGATGAAGGGCAAAAAATGTAGAAACATTGCATGCAGTACATACTTTAAATTACTAGCAATAACTGACATATTTGCTCTGTTATATTGCGGTTTTTCATATTTAGTATTAGTGCCATTAGAGTTTTATCCATACGACTCTATAGCTAAATGTATTACACATGATTTTCTCTATCTGTTTGTTCCCCAACTGTCAACTTGGCTTGTCGTTAGTATATCAATTGAAAGAGCTCTTAGCCTCACTTTCCCATTCTGCTTTCAACCCAAAGGTGCGAAAACTCGAGCAAAGGTATCCTGTTCACTGTTAATAGTGTTACTTACTTTTGTAAACAGCTATGCCTTTTTATATGAAATTGGCGATGGTGACGAATGTTACGTAAGTGACATCTACTTTACTGCGTATGATATCGTGTACCAAATTTCTCACTTTACTCTTTGTGCAGTTCCTTCTTGCCTTATAACCACGTGTAATATTGTGATATTGATAAAACTTGCTTCGAGGAAACGCAAATTTGCAAATGCCTTTAACAATAAAAGAAAGCACCGTCTTGCAATGTTCACAAAGTTGTCTATTGCAAGCGGCTTGTTGCTGTGCGTAACTCTGTTTCCAACAATCTTTTATAATATATGTATGGTATATCAAGTAAGCTGTCCTTCGGATCATTCAGTTTTTGAATTCTTTGTCTATGGATCTTCGTGTACACTATATCTGAGTAACTGTCTCAACTTCCTGGTCTATTGTTACAGTAGTCCTTTGTTTCGAGCCGATCTAAAGGATTTGTTGTATAAAAAGAAGCGATGCACCAACATACATACTGCACCGAAACCCATATATTTGATTCCAATTTAGCTTGTTGACATTTTCATGTTCAGGTTATTTTCAGTAAAACCCTTAACACGTTCATACAGAATAGACACCTATATCTTATAAGTTTTCATACAGAAATAATGTTCGTTTTATAAATTGAAGCTCACTTTTTGAGATCACTTGCAGTCTCAAGTACAATGCAGTACTTTTTATAAGAAATAATGTGCTGAAGGTTCATGATATTTTATCTAGAAAATGTTCAGGTATTCTGTAAATGCTCAGGAAAAATAGATATCTTAAATCATAAACTAAAAATGTACTTACAAAAATAGCAAAACACCGAATTGCGCTTAAGCCTGGTCCTAAAAACCGATTCATTGTGAAATGTGAATACGGGGTTCAATTTTTGGAAAAAAAGCTAAATATTTAAAGCAGCTTTTATCATTAAGATAGCTACTTGGTGCGTACCTGCCTAAAAGTATGTCTATGTGTTCATATTTGTAAAAAGTACAATTCTTTTAATTTATGTCAACATTGTGAAATAGTGTGAATAATAAATTAAGATACATCATTTGTTTTACTTTTTTATTTAAGAACATTCCTTTGTTCTTTCTACATGAACAATACATATAGATATATCCATAGATTTATTTCTGCATACGCTGTACCATATAATTGGCACATACGAATATACTAAATAAAACAATACGCAAACAACCCTCTGGTAACTGTTTCAATTTTTAAGACTAAAACAAAAAACCCCCATATTTTATGTTTGCATATCATGAAGTTATTTGTAAAATACATATTTTTCTATAAATTTGTTCTAAAAAAGTCAAACATTCAAAGTATCAAAAACAAGAGTTGACTATCGACATCTGCACAAACTACAAAATGTATGTATCGGAATTGATCAAATAGTTTTATTATGAAATGTATATACTGTTTTGAAGCCGATCACTGTGGTGCATTTCAACAGATGCTTTTATAGATGATTGATATGCATACAGCCATTTTTATGAACAACAAAACAAATTGCATCATGTTGATGTTGAAGTGACCAGCTCGTCAAATTCTGTGCAAATTCACATGGAAAGAAAAATATAAATTTTAGAATTTTTTTTTTTCAACGACACAACCATGCAATAATGTCATGAATATCCAAACAGCATTAGGTTATACCAAATCGCTTATATGTTTAACGTCAGATCTTGCGTTCTGAAACCTACAGTTCATTCAAAGTTAAATGGTAACGGTCATAAACATAAACACGTCCGTGAGGTAAATTGTATTTATTTAGACATAACTGGCCGTAACGGAGTTAACTTTATTCCCCGTGATTCTTTCGAATGGTATAGTTCCCACATTAGTATTACTAATTGAATCGACAGTAGTTACCCATTAAAAAAACCCACAAAAAACTAACAAAGCAGATTAAAAACACTGCCTCACATGATCCATATACTAGGTAGGTGCATTTACACACTGAGTGGTAATACATGCTCAAAGGGGGATTTTACACATGGAACACAAATCAGTAAATGCATTCAAAGCAACATTAACGTTGGTATCTATTTAAAAATGCATGTGATACACAATTTTAACATAAGTAATGAAAGCAACATCATGACATTTATGATATCAACCAAGATGTGCATATTACACAAAGATACATAGCTGTGTAGGAATGGACCTAACAGTGCAATTTTTATCAAATTTGACAAGGCAATGTTTTGTCAAAGTGACCAATGAGAAAAGGTAAGAGCTTTCAGCTATCTAAAACGGTCTATTGTCATCTTGTTTTTCCATTTCTTTAAATGGTTGGATTGCAGATTTTGTCTTGCTTTAAGGTTAGGCTTGCTAAATATTGTCATATAATTAGAACATATTTAGTATACGGTCACACGTGTCTTACATTGCTAATTGTACTAACCTCTAGCAACAAAGTAGGGTGATATGAGAAGGCAAAACGTAATTTACATGGAGTAGAAAAAAACAACAAGACGAATTAGCATACTTCAGCATTATTTGTAGTCGTAAAATGCACTCGCATTAAATAAAAATAAATTAGTATGCATGGTTTAAAGAACATCTACACACGTTTAATGGGTCCATTACAAAAACACTTAAAATGTTTTTTTTCTTAAATAAAAACACAATGCATGTTGTTCAAAGCAGCAGTTCGTAAGGCCAAGATTAAATAATTCCAAACAGTCACGTGGTATGTCCACCTTGGTATACTTGTGGTAAAAATGTTACTACAAATCGGACAACGAATGCAGAACTGAACCGAAATAGCTAAACACAAAATGCACACACATACATTATGCAACGAACCTCAGACCAAACGCGCACGACGTAAATGGCATTTATAAAAAATTTGAAATAATGCCCTAAAATTATAATAAAATGTACCATATGTGTGCATTGTTAACGCTCTTACACTTAGAGGAAACAATCATAATGAAACTCGGAAATGTCGAGTACCATGCATATCTCGAGCGATTGGCTTGTCCCATTAAGTCCTCGAGATAACTGTTACTATTGCTGTACTGTTGTAAATTTACTGTTGGATTTTATTATTCATTATAAATCACGGGGTCGTCTGCTGTTAAAATTACACGATGAACCAGACACTCATGAATGGTTTAGCCTAACCTTGTAGGGCGTACATGAAGCGTATACGTACAAAGTATGACCGACATTTAATGCCCCCTGAAAGATTGGACGTATTCATCATAGATGTGTAGTTAGTTGGTGTTGATGATACGGCAAACATGATTGTGATTTTTGGGTTCCTCTTAGCCATTCTTGTGCTTGCAATTTCTTTAAAATATGTGATCGGAACGAAGAAAAGTTTTGGAAAGAAGCCAATTCCACAGCCACGCGGATTACCTTTCATTGGACAGGCCTTACAAATGAACGAAATCACCATGATGTATAAGTTGGATGAACTTGCCAAACGTTATGGTGAAATTAACAGTTTGAAATTGATGGGGAAGAATGTGGTGGTTTTAAACTCAATACCATTAATTAGGAAAGCATTTTGTTCGGAGGAGTATGCTAAGTACTTTTGTGACAAAGGCGATTCCTTCTTTACTACCTACTGCCGTAATGACGGAAAGTCTGTGATATTTGCAAATGCTGGAAGGGGATACGAATACAAAACAATGAAAAGGACGTACATTAAAGCACTTCACACGTATGGCACGGGAGTTAAGGATTTGGAGGAAAAAGTGCTCATTGAGATGCGTAACATTCGGAAGAAACTAGATAACATGAAGTCAAAGGAACTCGACTTTGTGAGCTTCGTAAAGAGATCTCTTTCAAATATTATTTCCATAGTGGTAAGTATTCAATTTGTATCATTTAAGTTAAGAATATTATCTAATATTTAGTTGATTATGATGTAACGCCAAAGTTTTTCAATCTAAAAGTGTAAAACAGAACGCGTAACACCAATTGATATATTTTACTAGCAACAACCGCTGCATGATTTTTAATTTGCGGATAAATAACAGATGGTATTGGTTTTACGCCCTGACATTGTGCAGCAAACGTGTACAAAAGTAAATCCTCTATCCTGCAATAAGAATGAGTTGTATCAGTTGTATCGTGCGGAGATGCTGGATGAGATACTTTTTAATAAGGTCACTGTGCTGGTTGGTCACTATAATAAACGTTTTTGGCATACTAAAGTATATATTTTCGCCCTATTTTTGCCCATTATTGTAAACTAGGTCAAATCGCCCCCTCCTTTTTACAGCAGTGTCGGTGTATTTTTAGTTTCCTCTTCTCCTTGGAACTTAATTTCCTCCAGCAAACGTGTACAGAAGTGAATCCTCTATCGAGCAATAATAATGAGGGTTACGACAGCCGCGGAAAATTTCATAAACAAACGATTGTGAAAATGGAGTGTATTCGTATCACTACGACCAAAGAGTCATTAAGTATTGCTTACACAAATTCTGTTAAACCATGCGACAAGCATTACATTTCATGCGATGTTGAATTTTTCTCGACGTCATTTTATAGCTCAATATGTCTTAATTATGTATAACTTTAACGATACAATTTCCTTACTCAATAGCCGTGACTTACTCATCCATCTTGTTTTTAATGCACGCAACTACATCACACACACTTACACATAGTTGGCTTAGAACAGGATCTTCTCTATAAAAAAATTGACAAGCTCCTGCTTAGATTTTGAAAGTCATAAGTACGACCTTATACGACTTTAACATATTAAAAGTCTGCACAACAAGGCGCTTCATATGAACCTATGCTCACGAAAATCTGAATTTGACATGTTGTTCAAACAGAAGTTGAAACAACTTGTTTTGCCATAAGTAAGGAGTAATTTTCAGACAGGTATTTTTCTTGTTTTCTTAAAAGATTGATTTTGTACTTACGGCCTTCTCATTATAAGCCAGTGATATATACTCTCATTAAATGACAAAACAAATTTCAGTAGATCAAAAAGGGAAAAATTGAATTAAGGTCCTGTTTCTTTAGAATAAATGTTACAATTACCTGTCGTAAACTTTATAGTACTCTTACGATCTTTTGGGATCTTTTACATATACCATGTGAAAAAGAAACATCTAAAAAGTTTAATTCAACATTCGGTTTTTTCAAATCTGAGTCAATTTGTATGTCGAAATGAATATAGAATTCAACATTGAAAACAAAAACGGGTTCATATTGGTAAATGAATTTGGTGGACACTTACAACAATCGTCGATATATTTTCGTAAGAAGAATGTGTTAACTGAAATTTTCTGAATTGTTTATCAATGTCAAGGGAGTAATATATTTTACATGGCGAACCAAATGTTCGTGTTTTGTTTAAGAATATGTGTAATTTTCACGTTACTTGGTTTATTTTTATTGCTCGTCGGTGACACGATACCAGAAGGAGATCCGGACGAAAACTTGTTCTGGCAAAGGATTGATTGTGGCGAATACCTTGCTTCACAATATGCAGATTGTTTGTTGTTAGCGTTTCCATTACTTCGACTGGTTCCCTGGTTGAAATGTGGCAGACATTTCCTTGGTTACATGGATGTGCTCCGACGAATTAATGACAGATTCTTCCATTCATTTCGGGTAAACAGCACTATTCTTTTATTGACATTATATGTAAAGTGTTTGTTTATTAAAGTGTCACCCTTATTGAAAGGGCCAGCCAATTTGACTTATGAGACACTCTATCTTTCAAGCGCACAGTACCTCCCGAATCCTTTCTCGTATTGCCGGGCGCCTAGCAGCGATGGGCCTACGGTTACCATTATTTAACAAGTTGGTGGCTCACCAACCGGACGCATCAGTTCTAACCCAGCTTCCGCCGGGATTCGAACTTTCGACCTCACGCTCCGAAGTCGGACGCCCCAACCACTCGGCCACGGTCGCGGTTATAATAATTATATAGCCATTTCTCTTTTTTATCTGAGACATTGTATATTGAATTCGGGTTTATAAAAATTTCCAAATCAACATTGTGTCGTATTTTAATTTATCAAAACTGAACATAAAGTGCAGGTATGATTTCTTATTTACCACACGTACATAAAATGAAATGACCCAAAGATACATTCGTCTCAGAAAATGGATCATGAATAGTATTTATGTCACACACTTAATTAAAGTTGGGATACATACTGATTTTGTGCTGGACGTCTGTCTGTCTGAATGAATGCAAAATACTTTGTTCAGTCAAAAAAGGAATGATTAGATCAGTCAGGGAAGGTAGCCCATTTACGATTGGTCGGAGGACAATGAATAAATTATACGTTCATGAATGCTATGTAATGATGATTTTTGCCTGAGATAAAGCCTAGGATTTTTGAAACATAGATAACGTGTTCGTTTGATAGTCTGGTATTGACCAATCTTAAAAGTCATTTATGCCATCTATCACATTATCTCGAAACTCTGTTTCATTAAGTAACATGAATGCATTGTTACAGGCAGCAAATCACTCAGGTGACACTCAAGGTATTGTACAATTCTACCTGGATCATCAAAGAAAGGAACAACTTGAAAAGGGAGAAGATATATTCTTCACAGATGATATAATAATTGGACAGATAGGAGATACTATTGAAGCAGGTATTGTTTGTCGTCAGTTCAACCAAAAACTAATTACGCTTCTATAATCCAAAATATATGAGTTTTATGCGTCATTCGTTGCAAGTGTCACTAAATAGAATTGTTTGAATCATCCCTTCCTGGGGATATGGCCAGTATGGTATTTTTCTTGTTCCTGTTTAGATGGCAACCCAAATAATAGTCTTAGGATTTTGTGATACTGTAAAAACAGAAAGGTCTATACTAGATTCTGTAATGAGGACTAGCCATTTACGGTTTTAGAAATATTTGCATCGTATTGTATGCCATTCTTTTAATCTTGATTTTATCAAAAGTCTGTGAATTGTATATCGTATTATGTGCTCACTTATTTATTAGTCATCAACTTTTTTTTCAGGCATCGCCACGACTTGGTCCCTTCTTACAAATTCCATGCTGATAATATTAAACCATCCGGAATGCCAGAGAAAGATTCGAGAAGAAATCGATCGAGTGATTGGCCGGGAACGTGAGCCCTCAGTTTCCGACCGTAGTCAATGTCCGTACATACAGGCTTTTGAAAAGGAGGTTCATCGCTACGCAACCGTTCTAACCTTACTTCTACCCCACGTCTGTAACGAAAGCATTGAGTTTGAAGGTTACGGAATCGAAAAGGGTAGCATGGTATGCATTTTATACAAGTAATGTGTTGTATTGTCGAAGGGGGTTGCATTAAAAACAAAGCTACTTTTAAATGTAAATGTAATAAGTTTTTGAGTCGGTATTGTTGTCGGTGTGAAGTAGTATGGACAATATAAGGCTATTTCAGTGATAGTGGTTATTTAAGCAACACTTTTGTTGAGCAAGCGCGATAGTTTCGTGGTCTAGGAATAGTTTCCTAAGCTATAGCTGTATATTTTCATCATACATTGTTCGAGAAGAAATGCTTTATCATACTTACGCCCACCCTTCATTTGTTACATCGATTAAGAATTGCAAGTATAGATAATATACCTAATATCAAGGGTCAAAGGGTTTAAGGATCACAACGAATAAGTACGTGTTACGCAACATGTATTAAAAAACCAATTCTCATTTATATTAAAGTCCTATATGCTCCACTACTTTACACTGATATAGGATCTGACCACACTCCGTATGGGACCATATCATGTGAACTTTACAACGGCCAATCAAATCGCTACTTTCACAAACATGAAAGTGCATAGAGAGCATCTCTGATGTACGTTTACATAGTGAGTAAGTATCTGTGCATACAGGTTTGCATGCATCAATACTACAACATGCACCACTAGAGGTGTCATTTTAACGTGACCTCTAATGTAGTGTTGTCAGATCTAACTAACAGTGCAAAAGAATGGAACAAATTTTTTTAATCTGATTTGAATGAGATTGTGATAAACCTACCTTATATAGCATGTCTTGTCTATCCGATACATTGTATTATTGCAGATCATATCGAATGCGTGGTTCGTTCACCATGACGAGAAGATTTGGGGTGATCCCTGGAACTTCAGACCAGAAAGATTCTTGGACGAACACGGCGAAATGTTGCCTCCAGAACATCATTTGTGCAAAAGGTAAATTTAAAAATGGCACCGTCTTGAAACCGTGTTTTTAGATTTAGAAAAAAATATATAATACTTAAAGCAATGCAAAAATGTACATCTTAGGTAACATGCATAATTATTCTGTTATCCTTTTAGATAAGTTACATGTGAAACATTAAATTAAACAGTTCAGTACGTCGCATAAATATTCATCTAGTTTATCTTTTGTAGACACGTACGTACGTAATAATCCAAGTTCAGATTTGACAGACTTGAAATTATCGAAACGAGCTAAAGCCTGTCCAATATAAAAAGGGATTGTCCACAAAATCCTATTTAGAATGGCCATTTTCAACCTAAAAACTTGAAAAAAACAGGTGAAATATGCGTGAAAAAAACAAAAGTCGAAACAAAAGTGTAAATTTTACTGTTTTATTTCAATCAAATATATCATTTGTACCGTCAACGGTACAATAAATCATTGAAAATACTATAAAATGTTCCGTTAACGGACAAAAATTTGAGGTAAAATCATATAAATATTCTCTATGTACAAAATGTTCCGCTAGCGGACCAATTTCAAATATCTTCATGGTGATCAAAATGTTTCTTTGATAGTGTAAACGAATTGTACTATCAACTAAACAACTAGTTATCCACAGTCAGGTATGAAGAAATTGTTCCGTTAACGGACAAAAATTAAGTAAAATCATATAAATATTCTCTATATACAAAATGTTCCGCTAGCGGACCAATTTCAAATATCTTGATGTGGATCAAAATGTTTCTTTGATAGTATAAACGAATTGTACTATCAACTAAACAACTAGTTATCCACAGTCAGGTATGAAGAAATTGTTCCGTTAACGGACAAAAATTAAGTAACATCATATAAATATTCTCTACATACAAAATGTTCCGCTAGCGGACCAATTTCAAATATCTTCATGGGGATTAAAATGCTTCTTTGATAGTATAAACGAATTGTACTATCAACTAAACAACTAGTTATCCACAGTCAGGTATGAAGAAATTGTTCCGTTAACGGACAAATCTTTTAGGTATAATCAAATAAATACAATGAAAACTATGTTCCGCTAGCGGACCAATTTCAAATATCTTGATGGGGATCAAATTGTTTCTTTGACAGTATAAACGAATTGTACTACCAACTAATCAACTAGTTATCCACTGTCAGGTATGAAGAAATTGTTCCGTTAACGGACAAAAATTTGAGGTAAAACCATATAAATATTCTCTGTATACAAAATGTTCCGCTAGCGGACCAATTTCAAATATCTTCATGGGGATTAAAATGCTTCTTTGATAGTATAAACGAATTGTACTATCAACTAAACAACTAGTTATCCACAGTCAGGTATGAAGAAATTGTTCCGTTAACGGATAAAAATTAAGTAACATCATATAAATATTCTCTACATACAAAATGTTCCGCTAGCGGACCAATTTCAAATATCTTCATGGGGATTAAAATGCTTCTTTGATAGTATAAACGAATTGTACTATCAACTAAACAACTAGTTATCCACAGTCAGGTATGAAGAAATTGTTCCGTTAACGGACAAATCTTTTAGGTATAATCAAATAAATACAATGAAAACTATGTTCCGCTAGCGGACCAATTTCAAATATCTTGATGGGGATCAAATTGTTTCTTCGACAGTATAAACGAATTGTACTACCAACTAATCAACTAGTTATCCACTGTCAGGTATGAAGAAATTGTTCCGTTAACGGACAAAAATTTGAGGTAAAACCATATAAATATTCTCTGTATACAAAATGTTCCGCTAGCGGACCAATTTCAAATATCTTCATGGGGATTAAAATGCTTCTTTGATAGTATAAACGAATTGTACTATCAACTAAACAACTAGTTATCCACAGTCAGGTATGAAGAAATTGTTCCGTTAACGGACAAAAATTAAGTAACATCATATAAATATTCTCTACATACAAAATGTTCCGCTAGCGGACCAATTTCAAATATCTTCATGGGGGTTAAAATGCTTCTTTGATAGTATAAACGAATTGTACTATCAACTAAACAACTAGTTATCCACAGTCAGGTATGAAGAAATTGTTCCGTTAACGGACAAATCTTTTAGGTATAATCAAATAAATACAATGAAAACTATGTTCCGCTAGCGGACCAATTTCAAATATCTTGATGGGGATCAAATTGTTTCTTTGACAGTATAAACGAATTGTACTACCAACTAATCAACTAGTTATCCACTGTCAGGTATGAAGAAATTGTTCCGTTAACGGACAAAAATTTGAGGTAAAACCATATAAATATTCTCTGTATACAAAATGTTCCGCTAGCGGACCAATTTCAAATATCTTCATGGGGATTAAAATGCTTCTTTGATAGTATAAACGTATTATACTTTTAACTAAACAACTAGTTATCCACAGTCAGGTATGAAGAAATTGTTCCGTTAACGGACAAAAAATTCAGGTTTAATCAAATAAATATTCTCTATATATACAATATGTTCCGCTAGCGGACCAATTTCAAATATCTTGATGTGGATCAAAATGTTTCTTTGATAGTATAAACGAATTGTACTATTAACTTAACAACTAGTTATCCACAGTCAGGTATGAAGAAATTGTTCCGTTAACGGACAAAAATTAAGTAAAATCATTTAAATATTCCTTATTAATATTTCCCTTTCTAGACATAAATGAAATTGTTCCATTAACGGACTAATTTTAACGTACAAATAAATACTTGATAAAATGTTCCGCTTGCGGAACAGTTTTGAATTTTTTATGTAAAATCATATCAATACACAGAATACAAATATTCCGCTAGCGGAACATTCCAAATATCTAGAAGAGGATCAAAATATTTCTTTTTTAAAAGTTCATCAAAATGTTCCGTTATCGGAACAATTACGCACATTAAGTAGAGTATCAATCTGTTCTTACATACATATAAATACTATATGAAATGTTCCGCTAGCGGAACAGTTTTAAACATCCATTATGATAAACTATCCCTTAGCTAAACAGCTATACCTATATCTATATATTAATGAAAAAGGTGCCTTAACAAAACAAAATTCAAAGAAATACTTTAATTTCTTATGATCCGTCAGCGGAACAGTTTGAAACATCTTAATGAGGAATCAAATTACAGTAAAGTTTCGCTAATAAGACCACTATCATAATGATTATTTTGAAATCATACAGATTTTTGCCAGTGTAAGGTCCCAAAGTATTAAATTAAGAACAAGAAAGGTCCGCTAAAAAGACCGATTCGCTATTAACACCTTCCTTTTTACTGGTCTTATAAGCGGAAGTTCACTGTATATAAATGAATTGCTTCATTAGTTGAACAAATACACTTGTTCCATTAACGGAACATATTGTTTCATCAATAAATGACTTTTAAATACTTATGGTCCGTCAGCGGAATATTTTGGTAAATCTAGATGAGGATCAAAATGTACTAATGAATTATCAGCTATACAACTATGTATATTAAATTATTATATTTATCATGGTCTGCAGTCGAACAATTTCAAAATATACAAATTTATGTTCATGTATCACACTATTTAAAAGCTAAATAACTTTTTTAGTTGTAAATGAATAAGTTCTGTTAATGGAGCAAAAGTAGAAAACACAGGATAATTTCTGTTTGCACAACAATTTCTCAAAATATAGTCTTTTAGATAAGGATGAAAATGCACAAATAAACTGCACTATCAGCTAAATAACTATCCCTATGTAGATATACAACTGTAAATAAAAAGTATTTTTATACAAGAAAGGACTATTAATTTCTCATTGTAAATCAGCAGAACAATTTCAAACATAACAAGACTGCATTCAATAAATGCTTATGTCCCGGTGGAAGCCATTTCAATTAAGTCTAAGTCCAAAATTAGGTCAATGTGTTGGTCAGGTGATACAGGCGTGTGGAGAGTAGTCATATACAACATCCATGCAAGTTTGAAAGCTTTGTAGCAAGCCATATTAATGCTAGAAGAAACGGTCAATTTGGGTTAACCAAGCCGGACGGATGAACGAAGGGACAGGTGAATTACTATATATATGCCTCCCGATCTATCGATACGGGGGCATAAAAATATTATATACATAAAATTCAACAATCAATTAATACCGATTACATTTTCGATGTCCGAGGATTTCGCCCTTAAAATGCCAGCCCTTCTGCAGGGTTTTGAGGATGGGGTTTCAATTGACTGGTACATAGCAACTCTTAAATACTAATGGTTCGTCAGTTGAACATATCTAGATGGGGATCAAATTCAAAATGTTCCCCTAAAACAGTACAAGCCAATTGCTCTATCACCTAACAACTATCTCTATGAGACCTTAATGAAGATATGCCACTGAGAGAACAAAATAAACATTTAATTAAGAATTACAATTAATACAGAAATCCCCTTACAGTTTAAGTCATTAAACCTTTTCAATATTTTCAATGTTTATGTTGCCATCACCACCACAATTTGTTTCTAAATATAAAGCTCCGGGAGTCAGAACTAAGATGTGTTGCCTGACTCAGGAATTTCAGGTCATTGCAGTAAACATGCATACACAGTTTGAAGTCATTTGAACTTACAATGACAAAGATATGATGTGGACAAGAAATGCTCTAATGAAATCAATCAAAGGGAAATAATAAAACAATCACACAATGTAGAGTTACAGTTCTCGTGCACTGCACTTTGAGTCACTGCTAGAAAGGTGCATAACAAATTTGCAGTCATTTCATTAAGTTATGCTCCAGTCAAGCAAAGGGGGCACCAGCCAGAAAGTAACACATATATGGCGCTTGTTCAAGTGACACAAAATACCTAGATACGTATTCATAATCTGCTTATTGGCATCCCTATATACAAAGTTTCATAAAACTTTCTGGAAGTGTTTCTCCAGATTTTGAAATTATTTTCACTATTTCCATGACCAAACTTTAATCAAATGTCAATATACACATATATGTCCGTTTCAGTCGTGGTTATCTTCAGGAACAGAATGATGCCTTTCTTCATATAATGTTAATTCCTTTCACAAGTGACAATCATGAGCTTAGGTATAGAAAGTGTGTAAACGGTTAAAAGCAGAAAACACAAGGCACAGTTGGAAATATTTATATACTATCCATTTGTCTGAATACTGCAAGTTTGAACTGTGTCTGATTCCTACTATTATTGCCAGGATAGTACACAAGTACAGCTTAGTACTTCATAAACCCATTAACTGTCATCATTTTGATAGCTGGAATCTGATTAACTGAAAAAAGAAAAACAATATTTTACAATCTAGGCTACAATTATAATAGGGCAATCGGATACAGTCACAGAAATTCGGGAGTAAACATACCAATATCTTTGCGCTAGCTCTAAAACTTAAACAAGAGGGCCCTAGGTTGCTCACCTTTTGAACATTAATCTAGAAACGAGAAAGAATTACATTCTGACCAAATTTCATGAAAATTGGATCGAAGTCTCTAATGTGAGCACAAGGTTTGACCTAGTGACTTAGTTCTTGACCTGACATGATCTAGATTCGAACCTAGATTTTATGTATAATTGCATTCTCACCAATTTTCATGAATATGTCAATTGATAGAAAATGAGACATCTAGAGTGAACACAAGGTTTCTTGAAAAATTTCACCTAGTGACCAAGTTCTTGATCGACATGACCCAGATTTGAACTTGGCCGAGATTTTATGAAGCGTAACATTGTGACCAAATTTTTTTGTGAAGATTGGATCAAAACTGTGACCTCTAGAGTAATCATAACGCTTTTATAAGATTGACCTTGTGACTTAGTTTTAAGCATGGCATGACCAATTATTTCGCACGGAAGTGTAACATTCTGACCAAGTTTCATGAAGATTGGATCAAAACGGTGACCTCTAGAGTGAACACAAGGTTTTACTAATATTTGACCTAGTGACCTAGTTTTTGACCCCACCTAGCCCAGTTTTGAACTTGGCCTAGATCGCATTGGGAACAACATTCTAATTGTCATAAAAATTGGATCAAAACTGTGACCTTTGCCTGGAGTGAACACAATGATTTATAATATTTGACCTAATTACCTAGTTTATGACCCCACATGACCCAATTTTTAACTTGGCCTTGGTTTCATTGGGAACAACATTCTGACCAACTTGGCATGTTTCAATCTTCTAATCTAGTACCCACGGATTACATGTGCTTTGTGTAAGAAATACAGCATTGTATTGAGTAATCCAGCTTTATATATTAAACAACTGGCAAAAGCATTGGTAAAAGTTCAAAATTATCAAAATACTGAAAACTGCAGTCAATATACTGAACTAGATAATTTTGTCATAAATATCATAAAAGTGTTTTATTCTAAAAATACTGAAGTTAGATTAGTATTTAGACTGAAAACTTTTACCCCTGCAAAAGCAGTGCAAAGAAAGAAATAAATTAATATCGGGTATTGTATGGGGATCATTTTGATCAATGAGTATGTAAACATAGTTATTAAACAAGAGCAATTAGTGGTTGAGGCTAATTATGGAAGATAGTTGGAGTCAAAAAAATGTTGGACTTGATTAACGCTTATATTACTTGTGGTCATGGTGACCTGCCCACACACCCAGTACTTTAATCTATCCCAGAGGCCCGCAGAATCCGATCCAGACAAGTGGAGATACAGATTTTAAATTGTCTGTTGATGTGCAATAAATATTGTTTTCACACCATGCAAAACTATTTGGTTCTATGATAACAGGGTTCCCACAAATATTCTAAGACAAAATTCCCTGACTTTTCCCTGACCAGACAGCAGTTTTCCCTGACTATTTTAGCGATCGGGCCTTTTTGTTAGAGCAAAATAGCACAATAGAAACAGTGAAAAGGATGTTATATTTGCTTTATATGGAACCAAAACGTTTCAGATAGCACTTTTAGTGCTGTTGTTTGACACAAAGTAATAATAATTCAAGATTATTCCGAGCGAGCATAGCGAGCGAGGAATTTTCCTAGTTTTAGGTATTTTCGTCAAATGAGATCTTAAAACTAAGAATTCCCAGACTTTTTCCTGACTTTTGATCAATTTCCAAATTTCCCTGACTAATTTCAAAATTCCCTGACTTTTCCCTGACCTTGAAAAAATTATGTTTTAACCTGACTTTTCCCCCTGGATAAAGCATATACATGAAAGTTAGGACAAACGGCTACATAATTAAGACTCATCATCAAAGATTGCTGGACATAACTAATATCTTAGTTCTAGAATGTAGACAATATCTCCAAATCAGTGCAGTTTTTTTCTCAGTATTTTGGAACGTGACCCATACCCTTGGGATTGGAATTTTAGCGGCATTTGGTCCAAATTGGGAAAAGTACAATTTTAATTCCGAAGCCTAAAAAGCTGATAGGTGTAAAATAACTTAAATTTTATGTTTAAGTTGCTGTATGAGTCGTAATTAAATGTTATTCATGCTCAAGCTCAGTTGTGCTAGCTTTTTACAGGAAAATTGTCAATTGCTCCCCAATTTCTTTTTTAACTCTGGCTTGAAATTGGGGAAAAAAGATATGTTTTTCAATTGGGAACATAGCCCATATTGTGCTATGAAATCACCCGAAAAAAGTGTTACCTGAAAAAGGGTATTCAGGCCCTCAGGGTAATCCGTATGTCTGCTGACAGGTCTTTCTCTCAGTAAGTTGCAGTGACTTTCCTCATCACATGCCTTCATGGCATTAAATACTAGTAAATGCCGACAGCAGGAAACGTCGCTGAAGCTGGGAGCACAGAAGTTTCAGTCATTTTTTCTTCACATTATCACAAGCAGGATAAAGTATCTGAAACATAAAATTTAAAATGAATTGTGCACCAGGTGAGGTAAATATTTCACAAACCTAATGTACCTGTGATTTAAATTATGTATCTAAATATAAAGACAATACTGACATGTTTATAAGAACAATCGCCAAAGTATCAGTATATATTAGATATAACCAAAATACGCTTCGATGAATGAAGTGTTGTAATGTTAAAGACGCTCCTACGCCCATGCAGGACTATGCCCTGGACCCCAGCAAATTTCTTACGCCCCCCCCCCCACCCCTAACCGTAAATTCTGGATCCGCCCATGCCAGTAAGTATTGAACTGTATCATGTGTATGATAAGAATGCAACCATTGGCTTATAACTGCTAATACTGGCAGAACTCTAAATCCAAATGACCAAGAACACAACAGTTTGATGACTATATCTCAAATACTGTTAAATACTGATTATGCGAGCAACAATTTAAGCTAATTCTCATCATGTCCATGGATTAAACTAGATGGAACCTAACTTTTGAATATTTGGAAATTTAATCAATATTCGAATCCAAATTCAATACTCTAAAATTCGTATAAAACAGCTTTCTATATATAACTTCCACTGAAAATTGATACACTTTAATTATTCTTCGACAACAGTATGACATGTAAAAAAACTAGCAGTGCACCAAAGGTCAGAATGCTGTAAGTCAATGAACCAAAATTATTTAATTTATTTTAATTTAAAGTGTTTACAATAGAATAATTTAGATAATATACATCGCATTACAATAATTTAGGATCATTATTATCATTTGATGTCATTAATTTAAAACACATAGATATACCTGTATATATCCATCTAATTCTGAGACTTCAAAAATAAAGCTTTATTTTAGA
The DNA here is from genome assembly GCA_963678985.1 of Spisula subtruncata. Lineage (NCBI taxonomy): Eukaryota > Metazoa > Mollusca > Bivalvia > Venerida > Mactridae > Spisula > Spisula subtruncata. Next base: position 50,513,145 of record OY787664.1, on the reverse strand, counting down.
AATGTACATCACCCATGACAAAAGTGTGCAATTACCATAATTTATTTATGTCAATGACAGGCAATAAACAATACAGATCAGCTGTAAGCAGGATCAAGATAAGACCCTAATCAGTGAACACAGCAGGGGTACCAATATACAATCAGTATACACAGCAGGGGTACCAATATACAATCAGTATACACAGCAGGGGTACCAATATACAATCAGTATACAATCAGTACACTTTCATGATTCGTCATCTTTATATATAAACTTGAAAGTGATTAGTAGGCCTAATATTCTGTAAAATTTTGACACTAGTTAATAAACATTTAGAATTAATAATATCATCCACATAATTAAATTAATAAATTTTAAATTATAAAATGCTTATTTTATTTAAAGAAACAAGTTAAACCATGGCATGAATATATTAACAATGTGATTATAAATTTTTTTACCAGTATTTAATTTGTTACAATCTATATTTTAATGCAAATTTTATAATGTGAATTATTATTAATAACCAACTGAAAGGAAACAATAAAGAAATAGGAACTTTTCTTCATTCTTCATAAACCTAGGCTTCACTTTGTGACTATTCAAATCTGGTATTATCAACAAAATATTTGTTTATCTCTGTTAAAATATGACTTAATATTGTTTCAGGTAAAAGTTCATCATACATAAAATTTCAGACCATAATATGCACAACTATATCTGATACTATATAACATAAATTTAATCATAAATTATGTAACAGCAAAATTCCACAGGCATTTATAAGATGTTATAATAGTTTTGACATCCCAATTAATCAGTCACTTTTTCTAAAGTGAATAGATTCAATCAAGGCACGGATAGTGCTGAAAGAACAGGGTTTAATCCTGCGGTCAGACAATTACATTTCCAGTTACAAAGCCTGTGGCATGCCCCACCCCACCCCACCCCATTTATTGCAGTATTTGAATATTATTTTTAATACGGCAATGATGTGTTATATTGACCGGTCAATATGCGATAAAATTAATATTGAGTAAATGAGCGGCTGACGTCACATTGAAATAAGAAGGGAATATGCAAATGAGGCATAATATAGGCTTCTATCAAACATAGAGGCTCACAGGGAAGACTGGGCTTGCCCAACTGTGTTGCCTCTTTAAATAAAGTCGTCATTATTATTATTATCATTAATATTATTATTATTAAATACTGATAGATCTGATAGTGTCATGTATATATTGGACATTCTAAATGCATGTACATGTAATTATGTATGATCTCCTGTGTACAGATTGCATAGATAGCCCCCAGGCATGACTAATCAAGCACTCAACAGGACATACTGCTCAGGCCAAGGTGTGATTTGTGCAACTGATAAAAAAGAGTGTTTAGGTTGATTAAAGTTTGTCAATCAGAGATAACATAATGATGTTAATTGATTAATCATTATCACCATTTAGTCCCATTAAATTAGACCAGGATGATTGAAATATAAAGCTTGACTTGAAAAACATGAAATATAACATGTTATGATGTATACATTTGATTTCGTTTCAGTGAGTGAGAAAAATTACCTTAATATTTTCAATATGCATACATATCATTAAAATTAGTAGATGATTTAAATAAAGTGCTACAATTTTATGTTGGACACTCAGGTTATAAAGTGTAGGAAATCGCATCATTCATTATAAATTTATTCTCATTTCTTCTCATTCATGTTTGTATGCACTAGGATTTCTTTATTTAAATTAATGTTTGAATGATAAAAATGAATGATAATCAATATTATTGAGAATGACATACTAACTTAAACTATTCATCTAAGATCTGATCAGTTAAGCTGAATGGGTCAAAGTCCCCCCGGGTACTACTTCACCGTACCCCGATTTCACAGATAATACTTCACCATACCCCGATATACTCAACTGTACCTGGGTTTACCGCGCGCCAAAAACGATGTCGTAAAATAACAAATAATAGAATTACGTAAACCTGTGGCCGTCTCGGCATTGAAAAAAATATTTTTTAATAAAAATTAAAGAAATAAAAACATGAATTTTATTCAAGAGTACGTATCCAGCGGAGAAGAGGACGAAGAAGAAGTTAATATTCAGGATGGTGGAAACAAATTTGAACGCTATTTGCATATAATCTGTTGAAATATATAAAGCGCGCCAAAAAGTGGGTCGAAGTATACCGAAATGAAATGTTCCTACCTTCCTTTCATGTATAATTTTTTTGATCAGCGATTAAAATCATATCAATTTAATTTTTTATCAGTAAAAATGGGGTACCTGTAAGCATACTGGGGTACGGTGAAGTATACTACTAAGTACCCGGGGTACGGTGAAGTATACTTCAAAGTACCCGGGGTATGGTGAAGTAGTACCCGGGGGACCTTGACCCATTCAGCATCAGTTAAGCACTAGACCAACAATAATTATTTTAAAGTCTGATTTTAAAGTTTAAGATACAGGAAAATGCACTAATTCAAACTTAGAAAAAAGTTCACAGGGAGGGGTCTATTATGCCCTCCCATGCCCAACACATATCTGTGAGCCTCCCCATCTATACATCCTCTTGATACATACACCCTGGTATAAATTAAATACTATATTTAGTTATGCACTTAAGTAAAAAGAAACCCTTGCCCCTGACCCTGGAGAATGGTGGGGATTTTTACTTTGCTTTTTCAAACCCAGGGCCATGCCAAAAGGTACCCCCCCCCCCCAACACACACAAATTGCTCCCACCATAAACCAGTGAAATTCATCGCCTTAGTGATGTAACATCAGTTACAAATCATAATTGATAATTGTGGTTAGAATCCGTTGGCACTTCTGATGCATTAACAATCAGTAACTGATTATCTGATGATCAATTATTGATGAATCACTATATATGTCAAAACTTAATACAAATTTTGCACCAGTCAATATTTTGCTCGTCTGGTGGAGGTGAAACCGAGGGAGATTAACATTTCTGTTTTTTATGTCTAAATCCCCAGCCTTGAGACACTGCTTACTCCCAGTCGAAACACTTAATCACATAGTGATACCCCAGTCTTCAACGACCAGGACTTGGATAAACTTGGATATAAAGTTATCACATTTTCGCTTGTTGTGAAGATTTGTCTGCCAAATTCCCCTGTATCCCCGCCGGGCATAATAGTGACAGACGGGTAAAATATATCATTTATGGTATCATGAACCCCAACCAGCCATAGGCCTGATTCAATATACATACTGAATATATATACTATGCATATGGATATACTTCAACGACAAGTAGCCTATAACCAGCCATCTAGGTATGATCGAGCCTCAGTCAACAAGCCCCCAACTCAGGCACATAGCCACATAGTCTCACAAAGTAGAGAATTTACCAAAATAGTAGCACATGACGTATATAAATTTACATTTTGAAAAGCTAGTAAACCTCACAATATTGATCTAGTCCATGTCCCAGGTCCTGAAAATTGAAGATCCATTACCAAAGAGGTGAACAGATCCAACAATGATTTTCGGTTAGCTTGATATCTAAGCTGTCCGGAATCAGTTGATGGACTTGCGGGACATTTTGCCAAATGACCTTTTGGCGGCCATCTTTAAAGATGGCTGCCGTTATTTTAAGCAAGCAGAGGGTTTAGGAAAACTTCGTTTATTCCTCTCTCACATAGGCTATCGGCTTGTAAGATGTCTTAAAATGTTTGCAATTGAACCCCGCATGTCGTTATATATAAATATGAATATTATGATATGGTTATTAATTAATAATTATTAATTTTTTAATGAAATTATGATATTTGTCGATTTTTGTCGTGAATTTTTCTCTTTCAAATCGGATCTGAGTGTGTATTTGACCATTTGTTGATTGTTATATGCAGAGGTTGACTCTATGCGTCCATAAAAAACATTACATTGACAGATTTTCATTTAAAAATCCTTCATGAGCCAGGAATATTGGATAACTAAAAGTTGATTAATAGTCCAGTCTATAAATTGGATATTTAGGTTATACCCGGCATTGGATTGTATTGTAAATATTTTTTGGTTTTCTGTTAGGGAATATGTTGTAATTGAAGAATCTGAATAATGCCTAGCTGGCATCATTGAGCATTTTGTGAAAATCAAGATGGCGTCCAAAATGGCCGCCAAAATTCAGGAAAAAACAGTCAGAGGTGCCAGAAATTAGGATCAAATCGTTTTTTTTGCAGATTTGTTGTAGTTTAAATGTTTAAAACATAATTATTTATTTATATTCAATATTATTGATTGAGTTAGTGAATGTAAAAAGGCATCCGTGATGGCTGAAATCAACATGGTGGCTAAAATGATAAGATGTTAGGAAAATAATTTGATTTCATCACAATTTAATTTGAAGTGGTGCAAAATAAATTGTTGAACTGTAATGTGTAATAAATGCTCCAAGAAATCTTCGAGTTTTAAGCATTGAACCATTAGTTTATTCAAAATGGCGGAAAAATGGCTTCCAAAATCAATTAAATATTGTGCTACTGGTCCAAGGAAGTTACAATTTGATACTTTTGTGATCGATAGCAGTGTAAATTTTGCAAACATAATTACAACTTAAATACACTGTATAAAATATAACATTATATCTATTTGGGGATCGACTTATCCCGTTTAAAATCATAATTGTGACAAAATGGCCGACGCATACAGGTATGTCAAAATTGCATTAAAACATGTATCGTAATGGAATGTGTTAATGTGAATGCTGCTATAGGTTAAAAATATAAATCTACTGTAATATTAGAACACTTAATGTGCAGTATATTTGATATGACTTCTAAGATGGTTGCCAATCATGTATGTTCAAATGGGAGTGGTATTAAATACTGATCTAATCTAATTGGAGAATAAGGATAGCCACATAGTCACATCGCCTGTAACTGACCAAGTGTTTACTATGGTGTGATCTGGTTGGCTGTCCTTATCCTTAAGTCAAGTAAGATCAATATTGTGTACCACCGGTACTGATTGTCCAATGTATGTTGGGTTGTTAACGTGGTACGGTATACGTATAAGATATTCTTCATACATAGTTATACGTGTTTTATTTACACATTGCCGTCAAAGAATAGAAGTAGCTAATCTGCACATACATCAAACTCGACGCATACACCGAACTCACAGCAGCACCATCAATATGCCACGGAAGCGATCCGCTCACCATTACAATAATCTACCGATCACCCAGCAGTGACCCACCACAATCAGCAATCCAGCTTGTATGTAGTCAACCACCTCCGCCCTGCCTACCCAACATCGACAGTATGGCTAGCAGGCGACATCAACTTACCAGATATCGACTTGGAAACTGGCATGATTACAGACAACACCTACCATCGCCATACTTGTCCAATACTTATAGACACGGTCAAAGAAACAAGCTCAGAACAATTTGTCAACTTCACGATATGGGTAAACAACAAACCAGTACATCATTATCTTGGGTTAGCGACCGTAGCGCTGTCATCATAGTGACGAGGACCACAGCGACAAGAACGACACTTTTGTGGAAGAAGGCTGATATTACCATTATAAGCATGGTACAGGGCGTCAGCATTGTCCTTGCCTAGCACTTTTCTCATACCACTGATATTGACGCATTATGAATGTTATTTCAGAGATTATGCCAACGTACCACATAACATTATAAACCCATATACCATCCCAGGTATTTCCAACCATTGTTAGTAGTAATCAGAAAAGTCAAACGTCCATGACGAAGAAGTGGGCATTTCGCACAATTTCAGTATAGACAAACTGAATACAAACAGCCAAGTTCTCGACAAGGTTCAGAACTAAGCGTTGCGCATAATGACTGGTGCTTCAAAGTCTACACCGATTGAATTCATGGAAAAGTTCACTGGTATCCAGTCATTATACAAACGAAGGCAAGCCAAAGTCATGCTTCAAGCGGAGAAGTTCAGATCAATACCGAACCACCCAATGGCTACAAGATTAGCTGGATTTACCAAAAATCGGATCATGCCAAGCAGCTTTGTACACGAAACCAAGAAGTAAGACAAGTAATTTGCACCTAATTTGACCATAGCAAGTACACCTTTTGTCAGGGATGATAAAGTCAACACATTAGAAAATGATCTGTCTGCAGTAATTGTGAGACTCCAAGTCCCTCAACTCGAGCCTGGCAAGCAAGAAGATGAATGTGTTCGAAGGGACCTGACACTAGCCGTGATTAGCCAAGAATACCCTCCTGAGATATGGACCCATGTCTATACTGATGGCTCAGACACCAAAGATGGAGGTGCTGGAATCTTTATCCAATATACACCATATACGTCGAGCATGTCCTCCAAAGATGCAGAAGACACAATCAGGATAGAACTGCAACGTGGCCCACAGACACAACTCTTCAAGAGAAGCTCTATGGAGACGCTGATGATCTGCGGAAGACCAGATTATTCATCGCAGACACTGGGATGATACTGTAGGACGAACGACTGAGGTGAGGTGAGGACAATCTGGATGTGAGAAAGAATATAACTGGTCACGGTCCGCTTGAAGCAACGATTTCAAACAACATCCACACAAGTTTTTGGAATACTATACTCCCATCAGACTAGAGCGTCACACCCATCATCAAAACGGGAGACCAATTTATAGCGACCTAGCAACTACTGGTCCATCTCAATCAAGTCTGCGATAAGTGAACTGGTTGAGCACACACCGTTACTTCAAAGCCAGATCATGGCCTTTCTTGACACGTTTTAGATACTAGCTGACTAACAACATGGTTCAGAAAGATATTCACTGAGATCCAGCTGCACTCCATAACCAACTACATGTACAACTGTTACCTAGATGGTGGAGATCAGATTGTCCCGTCATTCGGGACTTCAACAAAGCCTTCGGTCTAAGGAGAGACTAGCAAACAAACTGAATTATTACAATATCAGTGGAACATGCTGGGCAGGAATAGTACTAGCATAATTCTTGCAATCAGAACCCAACATATACTGATCCACCAACACCAGTCACACCAGGCGTACCTCAGGGATCAGCCATTGGACCACTTTTTTCGGTTATATATCTACCACCTTCTAATTCATGCAATATCATCTGCTTGCTGACAACAACCTCTTGAACAAGATGACATGGACAGACTATAGCAATGAATGTGAGGGTCCATGGTTGATGTCATTTAATCCTAACAAGTATATGGTCACCCGCATTACTAGGAAGAGAACTCGTGTTAAAACTCTGTTTTTCATCCTCAACAGCATGACACGTTACAAGCTGGGGCAGAGATAAGTACAGCATCGGGGTATACATATATGAGGTCTCCATGAGTACCAATGTTGCTACCATTGTGAGAAAAGCCAACAACAGCATCGCCTTCTTCTGGACAAACTTGACAAACTATCGAAACAGATTAGGGTACGATGTTACCAGACGCATGTCAAATCAATCCTTGAATACGCAAATTCGGCAAAGGATCAACCAGGGCAAATATCTGTCATCTGGAGGCAGTTCAGCATATTGGACGCAATTCGTCAAACGGTACTTTGGCACAACAAGCAACATCAGGCAGATCATTGGTGACTTTGGTTGGAAACTCTAAAACAAGATCCATGAGCATTGTCGACAGCGATTATGCCTTCTCGAGGGGTCTAATTTATAGTGGATAATCATGATTATTTGTTTTTAACAAAAATAACTCGCCGCTCACATCTTTTAATTAAATATCAATGGTACGATAATGCCCAAGAGGACGACCATATATACTATACAGAAAGAAGAATAATCTACAATTTATTCCCCACTTATGTACTGTTAAGTGGCCATATTTGCTGCCATTTTGAAGTTAAACCATAATGCATGTCTGATAAATATTATATTCAATACAAGTAAAAACTATTTGAACACACTATACGATTTTAATAAAATATGCTTATTTAGCAATTACGATGGCCATTTCAGCCGGTAGTTGATTTCTTAGTATGCTATCTTAAATAGTTGCAAACAATTAATAATGCTATGATTGAATAGATACTTTCTTTAACATCTACACAACTGCCAATTAGCAACAATAGTAATTTATGTAACTTATCTCTTGCACCACCGACATATTTCCAGATTATGGCGGCCATCTTGGGCGCCATTTTGAATAAGGCAACGGGTCAATTGAGTCGAATCATGTTAGTTAACTAATTTAATTCCAATATCAGCAAAATTCATTTAAATAAATGTTTTAATACAATACATCAATATGTCAATGATTGCGGCTGTTGTAATCGCCATTTTGATATCAGCCGACATGGATACCATCCCGCAATATTTTAATCGACAAATAACGATAGATAAAATATGAATACATGTGTTAAAAACATTTTAACTACAACCAATCGGCAAAAAAGAAATGTGTAAGTAATTTCTGGTATCTCTGATTGTTTTTCTGATTCTGGCGGCCATTTTGGACGCCATCTTGATTTTCACAAAATGCTCAATAATGACAGCTGGTCATCATTCATATTCTTCAATTGCAACATATTCCCTACCAGAAAACTAAAAAATATTTACACTACAATCCAATATTGGGTCTAACGTAAATATCACATTTATAGACAGGACTATTAAACAACTTTCAGTTACCCAATATTCCTGGCTCATGAAGGATTTTTAAATGAAAATCTGTCAATGTAATGTTTATTATTGACGCCTAGAACCAACCTCTGCATAAAACAATCAAGAAATGGTCAAATACACACTCAGATCCGATTTGAAAGAGAAAAATTAACGACAAAAATCGAAAAATATCGTAATTTCCTTAAAAAATCAATAATTATTAATTAATAACCATATCATAATATTCTTATTTATATATAACGACATGCGGGGTTCAATTGCAAACATTTTAAGACATATTGCAAGCCGATAGTCCATTTGAGTGAGGAATAATTGAAGTTTTCCTAAACCCTCTGATTGCTTAAAATAACGGCAGCCATCTTTAAAGATGGCCGCCAAAATGTCATTTGGCAAAATGTCCCGCAAGTCCATCAACTGATTTCGGACAGCCTAGATGTCAATCTAACCGAAAATCATTGTTGGATCTGTTCACCAATTTGGTAATGGATTTTGGTCTGTCACATGGACTAATCTACGTACTGGTTCTACAAACAGACTGACAAATCGAGGGGTGCCCGCAAGACTGTAGTAACTACGTATGATTAAAGAAGGACTTACTACAGTCTTGCGGACATCCCTCGAAATATGACTTTCGGTTGGGGATTTTTTTTAAAGAGTTTGACATTACTTATAAGCCTCAGTCATATTATTGAGATACTTCCCCTTGCAAAATAACTTTTTCCCCAAAAAGTCTTCTTTCTCAAATTTATCGCGGAACAAAACAAAATTACATATATATGTGCACATTTTCCTGCTCAAAGTCAAAATGAATAGATTAGTTCACCCAAATGGATTAAAGAGGCGTTCCCTATAACTTCGACCGTTCTTATTGATTTAAAACATACTAGACATTAATCAGAATTACGAATGCTACAGAAACACCAAATTTCGCCCAAAAAATCCCAACAGTTATTAAAAAATTAATAAAAATATATTTCCATAACAAGTGGATTAGGTGGATTGAGACGCCAAACGCTTAGCCTTTAGTACTGCCTGATTAAAACAAGAAAAGCCATTTTTCTACGAATCGGACGACAGTGACTAAAATGGGAAAGACAAATACACGTTTTGAAATAATTATTTTAATGTAGATCTATCTATAATATGATATTCGAGTTGATTAAGAACAAAATAGTACATTATATTCATTTCGTTGAGATTATATGCGTGTAAAACAAAAGAAATCAACGATATCGTATTTTGTCATCTCCGTTGCGTCCGCTTCGTTGAACAATGTCCGTTTCGGATTTTAATCACACTGTTCTGTGGTTGTTGTTGTCGAATAAAAGGCTGGAAGCGATTTATTATTTTAGAAATTTAAATATATATTTTGATCATTATGGAGACAACTTTCGGCATATGTTCTTCTTACATGTTAAAACGATTTAGTGTTTTATGTTCATTTATGTCATAAAATGCGATAGGTAGTAATAATATGCAAGAAATAGGGAATGCCTCTTTAAGTAGACGAAACTGTCAAAATACTAACTTACCTTTCACCTGTTTCAGTCATTAACAGGTCCGTCCGACTTCAGTTCGTCATCTCAATTCTCAGCTCAATTGTTGAACACTCGTGTGGACGAGTCAATTAATTTAAACATGTTGTTCAAGTAACACACACATTTGTTTAAAATCACTCGTGGTCAGTAAATCGCCGAACCCATATTGTAGAAATATATTTTGCGTATTTGAAAAGTCAATAAATTTACAAGATTATATCATTTTAAAACTTCCTGTCTAAATAAGAAGATAAATTTATGATACATAACCGGAGGTCTAAGTAGCCCACCCCCTATCAATAATGGTCTCGCCTAATAGCGTGTTAATTTACACAGACCGGTGTATGTACAGCTGGATGACACACCCCGCTGAGAGGCTGCGTGTATACTGAGTACAAGCTACACGTTATTTAAAGTTTAAATAAACGACTGGCTGTGGGCGACATTTCTATTTGTATTGTTCTACGAGAAGGACATAAACAGCTGAAGTTACTACAGCACAAGGTAGGTTTATTTTAATTTAGTACATTTGTTCAGTTTAATAGACATGCCCGTTGTCTACTATTCCACAGAACTTTACTAGTTCCATTTACGAGAAAGATTAGAGATCCATCAACTTTGTATGATTATAAATAATACTTTTATTCACAGTGACATGTCCACCTAGATCTAGATACAATATGTATACAGTAAACATGTAGATCTAGTTCTATATGTGGCTGCACTGTGTTTCAATAGTCAATACTTAGAAGTTTCATAGACTAATATTACAGCATAGAACTGTGTTTTATCTTTAAAATGTACTAGATCTGTATCTACATGTTTTAACAGAATTATAATCCAGAAAATACCAGCAGGTAAAGATCTAGATCTCTAGTAGATCTACTCAGACACCTACAGAAATGTCATATAGGTGGCTCAATGGGGACTGAGAGGGGGTTCTTGTGTGTTGGAAGTAGTCTACATATGCAATTAAAAAATAATTTGTCATTAATCTCGGTGAAAAGAATAACATGCAAATTGTTCGTGCTTGCTTCGCTCGCAAAACAAACTTTGATCAATGATAGTATGTTATCATGTACCTGTTGAAAACATTTTGCATTTGAGAAAGAAATCGATGGCTTAGAATTAGAAGGTCGTAACTACCAAATCGATATTTTGAGAAAACACGGAAAAACTGTCTTGACGTTTACTCTTTACTTATGGTAAAACAAACTTTTACAACTTCATTTTTGTCAACATGACAAGTTCAGATATTTATGAAAATGGGCTCATAAGAAGCGCCTTGTGATGCTTATAAATTCTAAATATATATGAATCTTAAAAGGTTGTAAGTGGCACTTACGACCTTCTAATTCTAAGCCATCGAAATAAGAGTTAAAGTTTTAACATTGCACCAGTTTCGATAATGCTCTTGAACTAATTTCCATACATGTTAAATAGTCCCTTACCCTAGTTCTGGGTGACATAACTAAATGTTCTTTTATTGACTGACGTCATGAATTGGAATAATCACTGAAATGGAATAATCACCCCACAGAAAATTGAACTGGGATCCCAGTGGGATGACTTAATCCCGGTGGGATGTTGTCATTTCAGTGGGATGGAAATTCATCCCAGTGGGATCGAAATTCATCCCAGTGGGATCCCGGTAATAACCTACCGGGATTTCCAAGTACATTTCCCGGTGGGATCCCACCTGAATAGTATTTTAGACTGAACTTATTTTTGTTGACTGTTGTTTTTTCCTTTTCCCTCATCCAAGTGGGATTCCCAGTGATTTTTTCTATGGGGCATCGTCTAAGAAGCTTGGACTATCCCTTACCCCTTCTCATTTAGGTTAAATCTCAGAATTCGTTCAATTGTGCAAGAAAAAGTAAGATGATTTGTAAAGCAAAAATTCTGATTCAGTAGAGATCTAAGTTAACTACTCTTTTCAGTTAGTAATAACTTTTGATAATGGTAGAATCAAGAATGAAAGTGTACTAACTAGTACTATGTCATGGCATCAAAATGGTATCTAAAAACATTTCAGGGGTTTCCGGGGGACCCACCAGTGCACTGTGGCCCCCAGCTAATTTCTTACGCCCCCCAAACCGGAAATCCTGGATCCGCCCATGACTGGGTTAGTAAATAATCATTCCATTTCATTTAAAAGTTTGATGTCAGCAGATAATGTACAATTGATTCGTTAGTAAGGACCATGAGATATAACAAAAAGAACTAATTCAATATTTGTTTCTCAGTCTGGGTCGTATCCAGAGGTGGTGTTCCTGGGGTGGACTGAGATACATGTGGAAGGCACGAAAGGGACTCCCGGCGAAGATTTTTTCACAATGTTTGAATTAAATTTGTGCAATTCTCTGCACTTCAAGCTTTAAATTAAAATCTGACCAAAATAATTTAAGTTGTACTACTCAAAATTAGATTTGATGTGTGAGAATATTTTGCAATTTTGATGAAAAGGATTCCTGGTCTCCATCATAATCGTGTACATGTATAGGATGGCACATTCATGAACATATTGATACATCTGGAATATTTTCATTGAATATAGTTTTGAAATTTGATGTCTAAATGCTGATTAGCCCAGCCTCATTTCAATATTCAAGCGCTGCATTCAAGCTTCTGTGATTCCGGAATGTGGTCCTTTATTTGATATTTTAGGCCTTAAAGAGGCATTCCCTATAACTAGCATATTTTCTCTACTATCACATTAAATGAGCTAAATGTACAAAGCACTATCAATTATCATAATTTGTTAAAATAAAGTATGCGCAAATATGTCTCTTTAATGTCAAAAATATATTTAAATCACCAATAATAATTTATCGCTTCCAGCGATTTATTATCATATGGTCGAAGGGAAACAACTCGTGACTATTTTGGCTTGTTACGGAAATATGTTTTCATTTTTTCTTGGTAATTGGTGGGAGCTTAATTTATGTTGAAAATTTGAGGAGTTTAAGCAATAATGATTGTCATTTAATGAATAATATTCCTGAATCGATTTAAACGATCAAAGTTATGGGGAATGCCTCTTTAAACAATAATAATTATATGATAATAGAAATTGGTCAAACGTGTTTTGGTTCCCATCAATATGGTATGAATGTTGTGCAGTAATGAACTTTGAAGTTCAGTACTGCCCGCAAAATTTTGGAGGGAATAATGGAATGTTACTTCCTTTCCCAGAGGCTCAGTCAAAGGAGTAAACATATAATTATATATTTTTTTAAAAAATCAATATATTACTGTTTTATTCTAGGTTTTAAAAACAATCTTCAACCAACTGGCGAGGGGGGGGGGGAACTCGTGCCAAGTGCCTGGACCTTACCTGATAATATTCTTATAAAACATATTATAAAACATTGATGAATGTTTGCTTTTAGAAAACAGAAGCTACCGTAACATGTGTACACTAATTTTAACAACTATTATTTTCGATTCAAAGATGTCTGTCAAAACCGCCATAACATTCCATTTTCTGAATAGCTATATATATAAATGCAGCAAGTATAACCACTACGCTACAGGATTACTAGCTTTTTTAGCTCACCTGAGCACAAAGTGCTCAAGGTGAGTTATTGTGATCACTTATCGTCCGTCGTCTGTATGTCCGTCCGTCCGTCCACACTTTCAAACGACCGGTCACCCGTTTTACCGGAATCCACGTAAATTACCGGAATAGACCGGAATCCAGATAAATTACCGGAATAGGCCTATATTTCGTTAATTACCAGTAGTTTTGCATAGTTTTTGGTTTAAATCAATCTTATTTAACATAAGCAACGTATATGCAAAAATAAAATAAAATATGTTATGAAAAAAAAAAGTTATTGAAATTTTAAAATTGGCCGGCGTCCGTTCGTCATTTCGCTATCTATGCAGAATTTACTTGACCGGAATAGACATGTATCTCGTTAATAAAACATAATTTTGTTAAGTTTCTGGTATAATTCAATCATGGATACGAAAAATAAGTTGTTTCTTAAAAAGAAATTAAAATATTTCAATGAAAACTGATTTTACATGAGTTTTAAAAACGGGCATTTCTCGCTCTAACCGCGCGTATTGACAGAGAATTAATGTAACCGGAATCCACTTACTATAACCATTTTATAGACCTTGTGATGCTTAAGACGTATATTTAATCTTTGTTAGTGGAATAACTCATGACAGTTCATTAACAGATTATAAATCATATTGTATCATAATGGATTACTAATACTAATTGAAGGTAATTGTTACGTGTCTTCGCGATACATATTAATTACGTCTATATCATTTGTGTCATATGTGATTAACATAAGGACTCCCTGATAAAGGATTCAGCGACAGGGTCTGTGAATGCATTGACAAAGTGATAGAAAATACTTACGTAGGTAACAGTGGCCTGTTCTATGATAATATTCAGAATCCTTGATATATGTCAGTAATTTTATTCATTAATTGATTTTTGCTGTTCAAAAACGATCAAATAATAGCAGAAACTAAACAAAATTACCGTAAAAAACGAGATTCGGGTCTATTCCGGTTACGTTAATTCTCGTTCAGTACGCGCGTTTAAAGCGAGAAATGGACGATTTTAAAAATTGCACAAAATCTTGTTTTACTAAAATATTATGATTTCCTTTTGGAAATAACTTATTAATAGTATATGTGAACGAATTATTGCAGAAACTAAGCAAAACTACCATTTTATAGCGAGATACGAGCCTATTTCGGTTACGTCAATGCGGGAAAATTAGCGATTTTAAAACTTGTATAAAATCATTAATCACCAAAATATTTTAATTTCCTTTTGGAAACAATATAATAATAGTATATATTATTGAATTATATCAGAAATTAAACACAATTACCAATAAAAAACTTGATACAAACCTATTCCGGTTATTTTAATTCTCATTCAATATGCGCGGTCAATGCGGGAAATGAGCGATTTTAAAACTTGTATAAAATCATTATTCAACACAATATTTTAATTTCCTTTTGGAAACAATATTATAATAGTATATATTAATGAATTATAGAAGAAATTAAACACAATTACCATTAAATAACGAGAAACGAGTCTATTCCGGACACGCTAATTCTGATCCAATATGGTAATGACATCGTAAAATGAACAAATTTTGAATCTCGATTAAAAAATTTTTTCGTGAACATATTTTATTTTAGTTTTGCATATATGTTGCTTATGTTAAATAAGATTGATTTAAACCAAAAACTATGTAAAACTACTGTTTATTAACGAAATATAGGCCTATTCCGGTAATTTATCTGGATTCCGGTCTATTCCGGTAATTTACGTGGATTCCGGTAAAACGGGTGACCCCAAACGCCATCTCCTTTGAAACCATTTGGCCAATCTTAATGAAATTGTGTCAGGATGTATATGGCATTGGGGGATTTAGTAATTGTTCAAATTATGCCCCTGGGGTCAAAATTGGCCTCGCCCCGGTGGTCAACAGTTTTACGTAGACTTATATAGGGAAAACATATAAAAATCTTCTTGTCTAAAGCTATAATGCCTAGAGCTTTGATATTTGGCATGTAGCATCATCTAGTCATCACCTACCAAGATTGTTCAAATTATGGCCCTGGGGTCAAAATTGCCCCTGCCCCGGGGGTCATGTTTTTACATTGACTTATATAGGGAAAACATAAAAAATCTTCTTGTCTAAAACTACAATGCCTAGAGCTTTGATATTTGGTATGTAGCATCATCTAGTGGTCCCCTACCAAGATTGTTCAAATTATGCCCCTGGGGTCAAAATTGGCCCTGCCCCGGGGGTCACCAGATTTACATAGACTTATATAGGGAAAAAAAATCTTCTTGTCTAAAACTACAATGCCTAGAGCTTTGATATTTGGTGTGTAGAACTATCTAGTGGTCCCCTACCAAGATTGTTCAAATTATGCCCCTGGGGTCAAAATTGGCCCTGCCCCGGGGGTCACCAGATTTACATAGACTTATATAGGGGAAAAAAATCTTCTTGTCTAAAACTACAATGCCTAGAGCTTAGATATTTGGTGTGTAGCATCATCTAGTCGTCACCTACCACGATTGTTAAAATTATGGCCCTGGGGTCAAAATTGGCCCTGCCCCGGGGGTCAGGTTTTACATAGACTTATATAGGAAAAACATATAAAAATCTCATTGTCTAAAACTACAATGCCTAGAGCTTTGATATTTGGTATGTAGTATCATCTAGTGGTCCTCTACCAAGATTGTTCAAATTATGGCCCTGTGGTCAAAATTAGCCCCACCATTGGGGTCACGGTTTTACCTAGACTTATACATGTATGAAAAACGTATAAAAATCTCATTGTCTAAAACTACAATGCCTAGAGCTTTGATACTTGGTATGTTGCATCATCTAGTGGTTTTCTAGATTGTTCAAATTATGCTCCTGGGTGAAAATTGTGCAGGGCATTTATAATCAGGTGAGCGATATAGGGCCATCATGGCCCTCTTGTAGTCATTTAAGTGTATTATTGATGCTAGAATTTAATCCTGACACACCTTTAATAATCGACTGGGGTGAATGTTTGTTTATGGGGTTGTGACAGGGATCTTTGAATCAACTTTAAGAAACATGTTTTCTCAATATGGTTATTTTTCATCAGTCCATAGCAATGAAATTATGCCGGTGGTCGGGGGTATACAGGGGAAAATAGACAGACAAATCTTCTCGACAGGTGGGAGTTTGACAACCTTATCAACTCCAGAGTCCTCGGGAATAGGTTCCAAGACCCTTGAATTACTACATGATTATTTGTCCCATCCTTTAAGCATAATTGTTTCCAGGGTGGGGATTTAGACATGGAAAATGTCTAATTCACCATTATAGTATATTTCTGTAATCTATGTGTCATATTACAGTAGTGGATATTTTTAGTTATCTTTGAAATCAATTCCCTATGAAATCACCAGGTCTTTTCAATAAAACCACAAAATGTTGTCCCTTTGAATTAAGTGATTTTACAGTACCGGTATATGCTTATTTCTATTGTTTTTTAAGTAAGCTGAATGGAGTCAACATCCTGTAGAACATGAACTTGGGCGACTCCACTAATGAAAAATCATACAGGAAGCCATATATGACAGATATTTAGACAGGAATTGATGGGAAATGTCAAGAATTAAGTCACCCTGGATTACTAATTGATGAAACAAAAGATGTTGCTATTGTGAATGAGATGATTGTTTACATCAGGTACATAAATATGCTTACTTTTCTCTCTTATAAATATATATCACTACATTGGATGTCAAGAATTGTCATATATGTTTCATGTACATAGGTATACATCTGAATCACCTTTGTTTCTACTGAATAGCTTGCCTAATATTACATTATATATTACAAGTTTAAGCAGAAACAAGTAACTTCTATCACCATGTCACCTCTTACTCATCTATAGCTAAGGGATAATCGTGTTAGCAGAGTTATCAGTAAAGGCTTCCGTGTTTTATGGACACATTTATATCTAGATAATATAGATATGCATTCAGTCATTAATAATTTATGTCAGTCAGTACATATGATACCACATTTTTGTTGAGCCCGTTTGCGGTGAGAGAGTCTTAGTCGCGACTTTTGTTGTATGTCCATCCTGCCTACTTGCATCCATCTGATTGTGTCCAGACCATAATTTTGTCATGATCAGGGATTTCACAGATGCATGTTTTCGTGGCTTAGAATGAGAAAACCTAATAAGATTAATGCGTATATTTGAAATCTACATCATAAGGTGCTAAGCTGCTTTTTATGAATGTTTTTAGGACAATTTGAACTTGTCAAGTTGACCGAACTGAAGTTGAATAGACTTGTTTTACCATTTATAAATAAAGAGTAATTTTCTGACAGTTTTTCTTGTTAACTCAAAATATTGATTTTGCAGTTACGATCTTCTGAGCCGGTGATATGATGAGATCATCAAAATTTCTCAGGGACTCTCAGTTACAAGTCTTAAGGGCCCTGGGACCCTCCTATGAAAATTCCTAGAGAAAACCCTGCATGAATCGATGTGATCAATCTTGCTTAAATCTGGCATGAATGTTCACCTCCATGAGGAGGCTTGCCATTTCCTAACCCTAGGTTCCTATCTCAAAGGCTGTGTACAGCCTCGGTTGCAGGTCAATTTGAAGCATGTCCAGACCATACCAAAGTCATGTATTGACCAATCTTTCTTTCACTTCTGAATGTCATGCCCAACCTCTGGGTCCTATTCCAAAGGTCAAGGTAACAGTTGGAGGTCAAATTTCAAATTGAAGCTTGTTCGGACCATAAATTTGTCATGCATTGACCAATTTTGCTTAAAATTGACATGAATATTAACCTCTATTAATCAAGAGGGTTATTAGTAAACCTAGGTTCCTTTCTCAAAGGTCAATATCACAGTTTGAGGTCAAATGTCAAATTGAAGTTTGTACTGATCATTTCTTCTTCATCGTGTGATTAAATGTAAATTCACTAAATTGGCACATTTTGAGACAGAGTGAGCTTTTGTGATCACTCTTTGTCTGCGGTCTTTCCCTCAACAATGTTCTTATGTAGACAACAGAGGTCATGGTTATGGTATGTTCTTTATGAAACTAGGTGACTATGATCATCTGAACAAAATCTAGGTCAGGTTTGATGTAGATCATCAAGCCTTTTAGGTTAAAAATGATGTCACTAGGTCAAATTATAGGGTACACTAGAGGTCACAAAAATGACCTTATCTGACATTGTTGGTTATCTGATGTAAATAACAAGCTTGCTGTATGATTAAGACATTATGAAAACCATGTTCATATAATATTAATAGAGACTGCATTTTCTGAAATTGTAGAATTTTTAAATTGTTTCGTTGGTCACCATAGACATATATGACAGGTGACACACAGACCATATGACTGGTGAGGGATCTAGGGCCCTTTTTGGCCCTCTGGTTTTATGCTTTATGTCTCAGTTTGGGATCAAATCAGCTACAGATGCTAACTCGCAGTAAACAAACCAAAACATAATTTATCATTAACATGGAAAACATTGTAAATCTTGCCAAGATGTGTAAAAATGTATGACTGCATGACCATATAATGAAAATTGGTTTGCCAATTTAGATGTTATCCACAAAAATAAAAACATTTTACATATATAATTATGCATAGTTTTTCAAAAAATGTTGTACGATTCTGCCTTGAAATGTTAAATTATTTGTTTTCCAGAAATTGAGTCATTGACTCATGAAGTGTCTGTCAATTGTTTACATGATAATAGAACAAGAAGTTGCAGAAAGGAATGATATAAGAGATGCTGGGTTGGTCAAGTTTACAAAGGACCTTCATACATCATCTCTACACATGATGTCATGTCATAGTACGTCTTGCCACATCTGTCGGAACTGTCAGTAGCTATATACTACCCGGTAGGTAACATTCGCTACACAAAGCAAACTTATAATTTATTACATGCCATAAAATGGTGTCAACGGAAATCGCAACATGCAATTTTGAAATCCTTAACCTAGTTAAATTTTGGATGAAATCAGTTGAACCAGTTAATTGGGCACCATATCTATATAAAATAAAACAATGTTCCTTTTCGTGGTGACCATTTTGAGATGCTTTCAGCAGCCGTACTCATATATCTGTGTTTATTATACCCCTACCTGGGTCGGCAGAGCCTGTATTTTAACAGTTTTATCCAACTCTTTTAATAAGTTCAATATGAAAATACACTCATGTAAGATCCTCTAGGCTCTATTACTATAAGGACGTGTAGGATTGTGTATTGTTTCGAACAAACAGCATTTTTTAGCTTGACTATTCAAAGAATACTCGAGCTATTGTACTCTTCCAATGTGTTTAAATGTCACATTATCTGCATAAAGTGAAAAAGAAACACTATATGACGTAAGGTTGAAACAGGAAGTGCTATAAGCAATAGCCATGGTGACTAAAATTTTGATGTTTATCCAACACAAAGCATCTACATTGCTCACTTAAACCTTGCTAAGTGTTTTGAAAAAGTCCTTGATAATACAAATTCAACCTTGAAATAACCTTGAAAAGTCCTTGAAATTAGGTGTCAGATGAACCACATGCATTTAAGCTCACTTTTTAGCTGGTATCTCTGTTACGAATGAAGGGACTTCACACAATTGTTCATTGTGAATATCTTAGCTTCTAGGGACAGATCTCATAACTGTGATTGAGTTAAGCATCTGAATTGGTGTTATTTTTAAGTTCATTGATATTAGTTATCTGATTATTAACTGTTTCAATGTTGGAGTGAATAATGTATTATTTTAAATGTACTGTTGTTGTTTTAGATCAAGACCAAAGGGATGCTGTTAAAAAAGGGGGAAGTAGAATTATTTGTAAGTATAGGCTTGTTACATTTTTTGGCAATGAATCCCCCTTATTTAAATGGAATATATAGAGGATATTTGTATTTTTCCGTGTATGATCGGCTGATAATTCATCTCGTGAGCAGCTGATGTAATATTTTCATGAGTGGCGTAGCCACTATATACCTCAAATGTTTTGCGTGACGTCGTTTTCCCGCCATGCACACGTTGAGTTGCAATCAAGTAGTTCTTCTACAATGGCTTCAATTTTGTCCATTTGTTTTACATTCATGTACATATATATATATAATGTTCTGTAATTTTTTAAAGTTTAAGAGAACAAGTGAAAATCTCTTTTGCGGCAGGGAAATTTGTTTTAAAAAAGTAGTTCGTTTGCATGAAATTATGAACTGTGAAATTATCGGGGAATAATCCACCGTTATTCCGCCGTAAACCACCGATAAGCATGAAATAAAGCTTGGCAAATTTGACACTTTGATCCTGATCCTATAATTAACATAATTTCACAGTCAGTCAATATCTTGCCTATATTCATAACCCTGGTTGTATTTGTTGTCATAATCACCAAGATACCCAAGATATAAAACAAACATTTAAATATGGTTATTGTGCGATTGTCTTGCTGATATATACAAACCAAGGAAACCTTGTAATATATTAATGCAAAACGGTCAATATCAGGTTAAATTTGCCAAGCTATACTGACTGTAGTGTTTCCTTGTTTAAGCTGTAACAGATGCTTTATTATAATGTATGTGAAATTAATCCAACTTGTATGTTGGCCAAATAATGTGTACTGTGAGTGCCTGTACAAAAAAGATATTTGTCTTGGAGGAAATATGGTCTGAGAGATAAATGTACTTGACTTGAATCCCAGTTTTCATAAAGTTCTTTCACTTTCAAATTGGCATCATTGATTTTACTCCACTTGTGGAAAGGTTGCCAGTTAATAGAAGTAGGGTATATTTGTTCCTGATTAGCATTTATAAGTATTGAAACTGGTTATTCATATAGTATAAAGCTGACATATTGAAATTCACAGACAGATATCCATTTTAAACAGATGTCTGGATAAGCAATTTGCCTCATCATATATATTGATATGATTTTTCACCATAATTTGCCTAAAGTCTGAAAGCATCTTTGCATTAATGTATTAACGGTTATTTATTTTTTCATTTACAGATTTTACAAGCAGCAAGATGAAAGTGTTGTCTTTAAATGGTGAAATGAAGAGACATATTTGGGGGGAAATATTAGAATCTGCCAACAATCTTCGGACAGTTATATTATACATGTTTCTCATGTTTGTTTTAATAACCGGGGACCTATTAAATCTATTACAAAAGTTGAAGCTGAGATGGTTGGATATAATTCTTTTTCACTGTGGCGTGAAACCTTCTGAAGGCCAGCAAGTTAATATGGATGGTATCCAGAGTTGTTAACATGCAACATAAACGACATACTAGAACTTATCATGTGCCTACTTTTGGATAGTATATTTTATTTATACTGTCAAAGAAACATTTTGATCCTCATCTAGATAATTAGTCTGTCTGTCAGTCTGTCAGTCTGTCCGTCCGTCCGTCCGTCAGTCCGTCACAAAAGTTTGTCCGGAGCATAACTTCAAAACTTAGCAAGCTATGACTTTGAATTTTCACATGAGTATAGATATCAATTAGGAGAAGTGCAGTGCACAAGAACCATAACTCTGCCTTGCTTAATTTTTTAGTTATTTCCCTTTGTTAATTTTCATACTTAAATTTTGTAAAGAGCCTAACTCCATTACCAAAAGAGATATGATTTTGAAACTGTGCATGAGTATAGATATCAATGAGGAGAAGTGCAGTGCACAAGAACCATAACTCTGCCTTGCTTAATTTTTTAGTTATTTCCCTTTGTTAATTTTCATACTTAAATTTTGTAAAGAGCCTAACTCCATTACCAAAAGAGATATGATTTTGAAACTGTACATGAGTATAGATATCAATGAGGAGAAGTGCATTGCACAGGAACCATAACTATCCCTTACTTAATTTTTGAGTTATTCCCCTTTGTTAATTTTCATACTTAAATTTTGTCCGGAGCATTACTCCAATTTCAAAAGAGATATGATTTCGAAACTTTACATGTGGATAGATATCAATAAGGAGAAGTGCAGTGCACAAGAACCATACCTCTCCCTTGCTTAATTTTTTGGTATATTTTTATACCTAAATTTTGTTCAGAGCCTAACTCCATTACCAAAAGAGATATTATTTTGAAACTTTACATGTGGATAGATATCAATTAGGAGAAGTGCAGTGCACAAAAACCATAACACTCCCTGTAACAATTGACTACCGGTAGGGGACTTTCATTGCTTGGCAATAGTCTTGTTAAAATTGTTCCCCTTGCGTATTTATATAACATGTGCGTCCGGTAACGGAACAATTCTTCAATACCTGCCTAAATGTGGATAACTAATTGCTTAGTTTTTAGCTCACCTGATGAGTTATTGTGACCGCTCACCGTCCGTCCGTCTGTCGTTTGTCCACACAAACAACATCTCCTCTCAAACTGTTTGGCCAATGGCCAATTTTCATGAAATTTTGGCAGATTGTACGAGGCATTTGGGGATTTAATAATTGCTCAAATTATGGCCCTGGGGTCAAAATTGGCCTCGCCCTGGGGGTCACCATTTTACATAGACTTATATAGGGAAAACCTATAAAAAAATTTTTTGTCGGAAACTACAATGCCTAGAGCTTTGATATTTAGTATGTAGCATCATCTAGTGGTCCCCTTCCAAGATTGCTCAAATTATGCCCCTGGGGTGGAAAACTAGTTGTTTAGTTGATAGTGCAATTCGTTTATACTGTCAAAGGAACATTTTGATCCCTATCAAGATATCTGAAATTGGTCCACTAGTGGAACATTTTATATATAGAGAATATTTAAATGATTTTACTTAATTTTTGTCCGTTAACGGAACAATTTCTTCATACCTGACTGTGGATAACTAGTTAATAAGTTAATAGTGCAATTTGTTTATACTATCAATGAAACATTTTAATCCCCATCAAGATATTTGAAATTGGTCCGCTAGCGGAACATACTGTATATAGAGAATATTTATTTGATTACACCTAAATATTCTGTCCGTTAACGGAACAATTTCTTCATACCTGACTGTGGATAACTAGTTGTTTAGTTGATAGTATAATAAGTGTATACTGCCTAAGAAACATTTTAATCCCCATCAAGATATTTTAAATTGGTCCGTTAGCGGAACATATCTTACATAGAGAATATTTATATGATTTTACCGCACATTTTTGTCCGTTAACGGAACAATTTCTTCATACCTGACTGTGGATAACTAGTTGTTTAGTTAATAGTATAATAAGTGTATACTTTCAAAGAAACATTTTGATCCCCATCAAGATATTTGAAATTGGTCCGCTAGCGGAACATATTGTATATAGAGAATATTAAAATGATTTTACTTAATTTTTGTCCGTTAACGGAACAATTTCTTCATACTTGACTGTAGATAACTAGTTGTTTAGTTGATTGTACAATTCGTTGATACTATCATAGAAAAATTTAAATCCTCATTTGGAAAATTATGTGAAATTGGTCCGCTAGCGGAACATAGTTTCCATTGAATTTATTTGATTATACCTAAAAAAATTGTCCGTTAACGGAACAATTTCTTCATACCTGACTGTGGATAACTAGTTGTACAGTTGATAGTACAGTTCGTTTATACTATCAAAGAAACATTTTGATCCCCATCAAGATATTTGAAATTGGTCCGCTAGCGGAACATTTTGTATATAGAGAATATTTATATGATTTTACTTAATTTTTGTCCGTTAACGGAACAATTTCTTCATACCTGACTGTGGATAACTAGTTGTTTAGTTGATAGTACAATTCGTTTATACTATCAAAGAAACATTTTGATCCACATCAAGATATTTGAAATTGGTCCGCTAGCGGAACATTTTGTATATATATAGAGAATATTTATATGATTTTACCTCAAATTTTGTCCGTTAACGGAACATTTATAAGTATTTTCATAATGATTTATTGTACCGTTGACGGTACAAATGATATATTTGATTGAAATAAAACCGTAAAATTTATACATTTGTTTCGACTTTTGTTTTTTTCATGCATATTTCACATGTTTTTTTCAAGTTTTTAGGGTGAAAATGGCCATTCTAAATAGGATTTTGTGGACAATCCCTTTTTATATTGGACAGGCTTGCTAGTAGTTCTGTATTCATAGTGTGGCTATGTTTATAGTGTTTCTCTTTCATTAGTAATAATCACCCTTTTGCAATACACGTATGTTTTTTACTTTGCAGCGTACTGGCATTTGGTCTTGGAGACAGGCGATGTATTGGTGAGACGTTTGCAAAGACTCGCTACTTCTTGTATATTGTAACTCTGTTTCAAAATTACCGATTTGAACTCTCAGATGACACTAAGAAGAAAGGTTGTGACCCTCGGGACCTTGAAGTGTATGACAACAAAGTCATTCTGAGAGCTAAGCCATTTATGGTGCAAGCTGTTCCAAGATGAAGATAGGGTAAGGCCTAGACAAAATAATGTTGTGGTTCTGGTTAACATTTTAGTTTGTTTAATTGAAAAATACATAGGATTATTTTTATTCTTTTCAAATTTTGGCTTTCAATTTTGAATAAAATATTTAAGGCTCGCAGAAAAATATTAGGGTAGGTAGGGAGACTGTAACCTCAACATCATTTTGTCTTGACCTTAAGGCTGCTTTTATAATGTACTGAAGTACTGTTATATGCGAATCATATGTATAAAACATTCGCTGCTTTCGAAAGTATGTGTATTAGAGTATATGTTCCATTAGCTTTGTTTGCTAAATGTATTGCACTGTAAACAAGATTTCAAGTAGTTTGCCAACAATAGTGTAAATATTTTGCGATATAAAACGTATTGTATCATAACACGTATCGAAGCACAATTTGCTAAACGTATTGTACTGTAAACAAGAATTACATCACTTAATGTCAAATGTATTGTTTTGTAACAAGAAATAAAAGTTATATGTTAATCATATTTTTGTCATTTATTTATTTACCTGGGGTCCTGGGCTTTGTGGTTGGATTTCGTGGTTTTGGACAAGGTGTTTGTTAAAAAGACTAAGTTGTAGTTACGCCTCATTTGCTCGTATTCGCATATATTTGTATATTCTGCAGTGGTGACTTGGGGAACTACGTCAGGTTTTCGTTCAATCCAGTCACTTGGGATCACCGGTTTTGTTATTTCTTTGTGAACTTTGGTCATCCTGCATTTTTAGCGGGGACTTGGGCTTGTAATAAGTTCGTTGGGCTGTGTGTGGGCATTACTCCGTGTAGTTGTGTTGTGTTGTCACAGTTTCCTGTGCTCGGCTGGTTAAGTTAAGTGCTACCTTCCCTATCCGACAATTTCCTCATATATTTTATGAAATCATTCCTTACTGATTGACCAAGAGCAGACCAATGGATCTATTTGACCTACGTATCATGATATGACTTTCATTATGAACAAGTAGCGTAGAAACTTATATTATCACTTTGAGTATAAATAGCATCAATAGTATTAAAAGTATTAATTTCCCAACTTTCTGGAGTTATAAGATTAATTTACACTGTGTTACACATAGTACAGGTAAGAAAATATTTAACAGTCACAACAGAGAACGAAAGATAACTAATAAGTCACATGACACACATACACAGGACAAAGTACAACACATTCCCTGTTCCTTTGCTTACACACCAGTGTTATAAATTACAGGACCTCAATAAAAAGGGGAATTATGCAGGAAACCTGCCGATTAATTGGAGAAAATGGGGGTAAGTTAAGGTCAATCGATTACATCTGATTTACATGTCATATCAAACCTGTTATTTTTATCGAAAATATTACTGGGAATGATTCGAGAAGTTCCTAACAGTTTAGCTCGGCTAGTTTGTAAAATATCCTTAGATTTTTTGGAAAACCGCTAAAAACAGAACTCTTCATTTCTCCTCAACATTAGACATTTAACAACAAAGAACTTTTATATATTTTATATATACTACAACAACACTTCACTTAACACATACATATACATTCCCATGTTAAAGTTTTATCAATAGCGGAAGTGTTATATAAACATGTATGATGTTATCATCTTAATACAGCTCGAACATTGAATGGTCGTGCCCACATTAGAATCTCCTAAGTTTCAAAAGCATCAGTATTTTACTCTTTGTGCCGTTCCTCCTTCTTGCCTTATAACCGCGTGTAATATTGTGATATTGATAAGACTTGTTTGAGGAAACGCAAGTTTGTAAATATCTTTAACAATGGAAAAAAGCACCGTCTTGCAATGTTCACAAAGTTGTCCATTCACAGCATGTGAATCAATTAAACCGAAACCATCGCAATAGTTTGTAAAGTACATCAGATATGTAACGAAATCTACTTTCTAGTTTATCTTTATGTATTCTTTTCCCTGTTGACTGTATCAAAATAAAGTATTTGTACTTCTAGATCGCTATATAGATATGTCGCTCAAATAGTTTACGGAATACACTGAGGTCCTAAATTTGTGTGTATATATGTACTAGTGACCTGAATATATTGCTATACGAATAATATATAAATATATGGATATAAATGTTATTTATATTATGTAAGATATCAATCAACACACAAAAAACATGTAAATTACTTTTTCCGCTATTCTAGTACACGGCAACTTTTCTAAGTCACCACCCCATCTATTTGTTACTGTTACTATATTTTGAAGATATTTTGCAAAATATACTTTGTTCAATGATAGTTTAAACATAATTATTACCCAATTCATATGTACAGTAACTGTTTCTTTCATACACATTTATACATAATACACATGGGTAAAGGGTCGAGCCACAAGTTCCAAAACTTAGTTACGGCTCTCCCCTTAAACATTTATCCAATTCATTAAAAATAAAAACAAATGCAATCCACAACATATAACTACATGGTAAGTCATGCGATCAATTTTGCATTAGCTTGATGCATTGCGCGAAATCAATCACACTGTGATCAACATATTAAATGTACTCACGGATGGTATTCAATGTTGATCTTACTTGAATTGAGGTTAAGGACAACTAATCCGATCACAACATATTTTAAAAACTCTTAAATTAGTCTGTACCAGGCGATATGATTGACTGTCCTTATTTTCAAATTAAATAATATTAAATATTGAATACCCCCCCCCCCCGGGAATGTTGAAAAATGCAAAACCGGCTGGTAACGACTAAGAAGAGTAAATTTCAGATCGTTTTTTCTTGTTTTCTCAAAATATTGATTTTGTACTGACGGCCTTCTCAGTCTAAGTCAACGATATACAATGTGATGTAACAATACCAACATGGAATTTGTAAGAAGGGACCAAGTTGTTCCAATGCCTGCAATTGTTAAAGTGTATAGTGTCTAGTGATAAAATTCAATAAAAGGTTTATGTGTTTTGTCTGTTTAAACGTTGAAATAAGAATGATTTTACACTCGGCCGCCATAGGCCGCAATACGTTTTTACCCCCAACACCGTTAAATTCTGGAGTCCGGAAACGGGTTCGATTGTGTTATGTCGATATCGAGAATTGTCATTTTAGGTAACAGGCATGTGATATATAAATAACACATAGCTTTGACAATGGCAGTAAAACATTTTACTGTCACCCTCAAAGCTATGTGTTACCCGAACTTTTTTCGTCCATAATCTATTTTTGGTTGATAAATTTTGGTACGAATCGTTTCGGGTACGAATGAACTTACTTTCAATTTCGGATCTTCAATTTCCACAAGGTGTAATTTACAATGAACTCTACAGGAGTCGATTTCATGACATAATGTATGAATAATATGAGTTAAAGACTCTGTTCCTTGTTTCCGCAAGTACTCAAATCGCGTTTAATTAGTGAATTACCTGATTATTTAAAGGATTCAACATCCAACATCTTGGTCGGCTGACCGCAAAATAAACAACCCCAATCTACCCAAAGGAAAATATGTAGCTAAAAGTATTAATGTGTTTCTAAGATACCGTAGATACACCTAATTCTTGGAATACTTTTCGACACCCAATACGTGACTGGGTAAAGAGAACTCGAACTAAAACAATGGTTATGCGGCTGGAATACGCCGCCATGTTTGCTTTTGCATTTATAAATATACCACGTGACATGAAAAGTACTGTCAAAAAGGTACTATCACCCCGCTGACAGTAAAAAAATGTTCAGTCACGTGGTGTATTGATCCGCTTGATCGTAACAGTAAGAATACAACCTGTTTGCCTATGGGAAATTAACATTACGAACAAAGTAAGGGGTAATAATAGACGATATCAGTTTGTGTATTTTTCAAAACAGTTTGCAATGGCAATTTCAGATGTGACAGTCGGTCCACTTATTGACTCTCACTCGTTCTCTACGTATTTGATATTACACCATTACACCACCATGTAAATATGTTTCTATTTTTATTATTTGAGGTTTGCATGGTATTAATTAACTGCTTACACTTTTACGTTTAAGTTCATCATTATAAAGATTCATTTATCTTCTTTCCCCATGGAACTTTAAGCGCACGACTGTCCTTCAGTAGCGCAGTGTTTAACCTAATAAAGGTAAACATAATTCAGATAGGACGAATACTTCATATATATCTATTTAATGTCCTAAACGATTTGTCAATTGTTTTAACCTCTAACAACAAAGTAGGGTGATATAAGAACGCAAAACGTAATTTACTTGAAGCAGAAAAAATCAAGACGAATTAAAATACGTCAGCAGTATTTTCAGTCGTCACATGCATTCACAATAAAAAAGAATAAATTAGCATGCGTGGTAAAAAGAATAATTACACACGTTTAATGAGACCATTTAAATGGGACCATTACGAAAGCATTGTAGGTTTCGAAACCACCTATATGCATCACAGATAACTGTATCGTCTAATGTATATATTTCTTTTCGTTATTTTTTTCTTTTCAACGATACAGTTACCTGTGTTATTCACAGATATTTCCCCAACGCGGAGAGACCCATACGCATTTTAGTGTTGGATGTTGTTTGACGAAAATAAGAATTAAATCAGTTACGCAACCATGTGCTGTATGTAGTGTCAATGTATCAGAAGGACCGAAACATCTGTACGATCGTATCAAGTATATGCTATGTTTTATGAAAATGAGACAATTTAAGTTACATATGTTGTGCTCATTCTCGGCTTCAGTGTCGAACATATCTCGTGAAAATCTATCAATGAATAAGATACTTATAGTTGTTTTTAACTTTTTTGTTTACATATTTTTACTTGTAGACCAAAAAGTCACGTGGTATGTTCACCCTGGGATAAACAACTTGTAGTAAAAAGGTAAATATAAATTGGACATGGAAGGCAAAACTCAACCGAAACAGCTAAACACAAAAGGCGCACATACACAAAGTGCAACGAATATCAGACCAAACGCGCACGACGTAATGACATATATAAAACACAATAGATAAAATTATTATTATAAAACATTATAATTACGACACGTGTGCATTGTTAACGCTCTTACCCTAATATGAAATAATCATATTTGGATATGTCCAATACCATGCGTATATCGAGCAATAAGCTTGTCTTGTTAAGTCCTCGAGATAACTGTTACTTTTACTGTACTTGCATTTTGTTATTCGTTATAAAACGCGAAGTCGTTTACTGTTAAAATTACACGATGCACCAAACACTCATGAATATTTTGGCCTAACATTATACGGCGTACATGGAGCGTATAAATACATAGTTTGATCGACATTTAATGCCCCCACGAAAGATTGGACGTATTTATTATAGATGTTTAGTTAGTCGATGTTGATAATATAGCAAACATGATTGTAATTGTTGGGATTATCGTAGGCATTTTTGTGCTTGCAATTTCTTTGAAATATGTGAACGGAGCGGCGAAAATTATCGGAAAGAAGCCGATTCCTCAACCACCCGGGTTACCCTTCATTGGACAAGCCTTGCAAATGAACGAAACCAACATGATGTATAAGTTGGATGAATTTGCTAAACATTATGGTGAAATTTACAGTTTGAAATTGCTGGGGAAGAATGTGGTGATTTTAAACTCGGTACCATTAATTAGGAAAGCATTTGGTTCGGAGGAGTATGCTAAGTATTTTTGTGACAAAGGTGATTCCTTCTATACTACTTATTGCCGAAATGACGGCAAGTCTGTACCGTTTGCAAATGCTGGCAGAGGATACGAATACAAAACAATGAAAAGGACGTACATTAAAGCACTCCACACCTATGGCACGGGGGTTAAGGATTTAGAGGAAAAAGTACTCGTTGAGATGCGAAACATTCGGAATAAAATAGATAACATGAAGTCGAAGGAACTCGACTTTGTCAGTTTTGTGAAAAGATCGCTTTCGAATATAATTTCCATAGTGGTAAGTATTCAATTTGTATTATTAAATTTAGGAGTATTTTTTATATTTAGTTCTACATGATGTAACGTCAAAGTTTTTTCCACCTAAAAGTGCAACACAAAACAGGTTCCCAGGCTAGCCCCTTATTCAGTACTACGATTATCCAACGAAATCTAAAAATAGCTCGTTTTGTCACTATCAGGTGATTTCCTATATCGTCCAGACAGAACGCGCGTGACGACAGCCGCAGACTGATTGTTAACATGGAGTGGTAAAAAACCAAACGATCATTGAAATGAAATCCTGTGATGTTTGCACCAAACCTAAATTGATCGAATTCGTCGTACAGAAAAAGGAACGATTAGAGAATCACTTGGAAACATAACTTTTCGATTACCATTGGTACATATCTTTTTAGTGTAGTAAAACCAATTAAAATGGTATGACAAAAAATATGACGTTACGTTTTGGACATATATAATTTGTATGCAAACGTATGTAAATTAATAAAAATATCAAAGCCTTGACGCATGCGTACCGTCTTTAAGAACGACTTTGAGAACCCTGAACAAAATGCTTCAAATTGTGATACTAAAGAAAAGAATGTATGAGAGAATCCAATTATGTGAGATAAGCTTTTTTGGTTATTATTATCTTAATATTTGGATTGTCTACCTTGACAACTAAGGTCAACCAAATACTGGAATTTTAATCCAGACATATTTTCTGTCATGTTTCTTATAATTTCATGTCATTGTTATATTAAGGAGTAAATTACGTGTAAAATATAAAAAATACTTCACAAGCATGTAATATGCCTTCAGCAGCTTAAGAAATATAAACACTTTGCGTATTTTCACAACTGTTATTTGACGTTTTACATGCTGAACAATTTTCAGCCATGTGTTCGTGTCACTTCAAACAAAACGTCACTGACTGATGAAGAAACACAGTATATTAACCAGCGTACTTAACAAATCGGATAAACATTACATTTTATGCGACTATGATTTTTCTCATTATTTTAGAGCTCATTATGTCTTTTTTCTTAAACTATAATGACAGTTCAAGAAATAACTAGCCGTGAAAAACACATCCATATTGTGTTAATGTATGCACAATCGTCATAATGAAATACCATTGTTTTTTTATCTAACACCATTTAAAGACATTAAGCATGCATAATGTTCCCGCTATTTTAGTTGCGAAAAAAATGGCCAAGGGCACGACTTCTTTACAGTTACTGTACATATTAGTAAACTTCATACACTCAGCCTACTAACAGTTTCGAGCGTGACAAGCAGCCAACGCATCCATAGGACCATACCTTGTTTTGACTATCTTAAATAATTACTTGGATATATATCTGTATATTATTGCCCTATCAGATTAAACTGAGACTCGCATATTTCGTAAAAGCCCGAAGATAACGGTGTATAGTAAATTCATGATACAAATCGAATACAACCGAGCATTGCCGGACGAGCTTTACGGATGAGTGTCAGTTAAATCTGGTCTAACTATATGAACACATTAGGGGTTATTCATGGCTTATTTACAAATTGTTGACAAAATGACTCAACTGTCAACAACTAATGGTCGAGGGGTATATATCTTAAGTCTTATGTTTATACCTGTCTCGTTCTCATTTGATATTGACCGTACAGTAAGTTGGTGTAATTTTCACGTTACTTGGTTTATTTTTATTGCTTGTCGGTGACGTGATACCAGAAGGAGATCCGGACGAAAACTTGTTTTGGCAAAGGATTGATTGTGGCGAATACCTTGCTTCACAATATGCGGATTGTTTGTTATCAGCGTTACCATTTCTTCGGCTGGTTCCCTGTTTGAAATGTGGCAGAAATTTCCTTGGTTACATGGATGTACACCGACGAATTAGTGACAGATTCTTCCATTCATTTCGGGTAAATACCACTATTCTAATGTTGCCACTATATCAATTTCATATATAGCAATTTCTTTTTTATCTAAAAGACAGAAACACTCGTTTTGAAAGCTGCGCTGCCTTAAGTTGTATATTGAATTCGAGTAAATGAAAATTCCCAAATCAACTTTGTGTCGTATTTCAATTTATCAAAACTGAATGATAAATACAAATAGGATTCCTTAGATACAGAAAATGAAATGACCAAAACAAACATTCGTTTCAGAAAATGGAACATGATTAAGTATTTATGTCACACACTTAAAATGGGGGTACATACTCTTTTTGTGCTGGACGTCTGTCTATCTGAATGAATATCACATACTTTGTTCAGCCAAAAAAAGGAATGATGAAATCAGACAGGGAAGGTAGCTCATCAACGATTGGTCGGAGAACAATGAATAATTGCAAAGGTCGTGAATGCTATGTAATGATGATTTTTGCCTGAGATATAGACTAGAACTTTCGAAACATAAAGTAGCGTGTTCGCTTGGTAGTCTGGTATTCACCAATCTTAATGGTCATATCGATGGCTTAGAATGAGAAGGTCGTAACTACTACTTACGACCTTATAAGACTCATACATATTTGAAATCTGCTTCATATGGTGCTTTTTATGAGCCTATTTTCATGAAAATTTGAAATTGTCATGTTGACCAAAGGTAAGTTTTAAAAACTTGTTTTCCAACAGGTAAAGAGTAAATTATCTCTTGTTTTCTCAATATATCGATTTTGTAGTTACGACCTTCTCATTTAAGCCAGCGATATATGCCATCTATCACATCATCTCGAAGTTCTGTTTCATCAAGTTTCATGCATGCATTGTTACAGGCAGCAAATCACACCGGGGACACTCAAGGTATTGTACAATTCTACTTGGAGCATCAAAGAAAGGAAAAACTTGAAAAGGGAGAAGATATATTCTTCACAGATGATATAATAATTGGACAGATAGGGGATACTATTGAAGCAGGTATTGTTTGTCGTCATTTAAATCAAATGCGTATTACACTTCTATAATCAGAACTATACGAGTTTTTTGCGTCTTTAATTGTGAGGGTCACTTAATAGAATTGTTTGAATTATCCCTTCCTTGGGATATGGACATTATTTTTTCAGGTTCCTGTGTGGATTGGCAAGCAAATGAATAGTCTGAGCAGTCTGTATTGCTGTATAAATAGAAATGCATGCGAAATAGTCCCATTTATGTACATGAAGGTTAATAAACGGGTTACATAAAATCACCCACATACTAGAGTCCGTATTGTGTACTAGTCATTTACGATTTTAGAAATATACTTGCCTTGTATTATATGCCATTTAACTAAACGTTTAAATTCTTATTAAATTTAACCTGCACACTGTAATAAAAGCATCTAACATTTGTTCCTTGCTTGACTTATTGTTTTATCAAAAGGCTGTGAATTTTATACCGTATTATGTTCTCACATGTTTATTAGTCATCAACTTTTTTCAGGCATTGCCACAACGTGGTCTCTTCTAACCAATTCCATGCTGATAATGTTAAACCATCCGGAATGCCAGAGAAAGATTCGAGAAGAAATCGATCGAGTTATTGGCCGGGAACGTGAGCCATCAGTGTCCGACCGGAGTCGATGTCCGTATATACAGGCTTTTGAAAAGGAGGTTCATCGCTTTGCAACCGTTTTACCATTACTTCTACCCCATATCTGTAACGAAAGCATTGAGTTTGAAGGTTATGGAATCGAAAAGGGTAGCATGGTATGTCTTTTATAGCCCGTTCTTATTATCATTATGTAATTTCGTACGTCATAAATCTTTGTTGTATTGTGGATTCACTATAAACGATGCAATCGGTACATGTAAATGGTATATGTTCTCGAGTTGGCATGCTAATTGAACTATGGTCGGTAGTGTTATCCATATACCAACGAATTCATTCATTGGTGTGGTGTGAAGTAGTTTTGACAAAATAAGTCGACCTTACCTCTTGCGCTATGTTTTTTTTTCAGTTTTATAGTTTTCTTAGTATAATCTGCATGTAAAAGCCATTGGCCATTTACACAATACATTGATAGTGGTTATCTTAGCAACTAAACACTTTTGGTGAGCTAGTTCGATAGTTACGTGGTCTAATAATAGTTTCCTGAGCTATGGCTGTATATTGTTTGTTATCATACATTGTTTGAGAAGAAATGCATGCTTACGCCCATCCTTCAATTGTTGCATAAATTTAGAATTTCTAATGTGCGCTGTCATGAAAAATATTCAATTAAACTAAATAATAAGTAATACCTAATGTCAAGTGTAAACAGGTTTAAGGGCTACTATGCGAGGGGCGTTTGAAAAGTAACAGCGAAAATGCTCTATTATGTTTATCGTATGTTCAAGTTGCTTCACACTTTTCATTTACTAGTATATAGATTATATCATTATACATATTATACCATAAATCGAACGTATGCGGGTGTGTCGTACAAAATTGCACTGCTGCCACAGTAACGTAAATAAAGGCTAACCGGGGCAATGCTATGTCGGACCGTAGGCTATTAACATGTTCTGACTAAATCTTACTCAGTCAGCCAAATGACACACACAATTCACCATCTACAATAATAACATTGTTTTATATTCTCAAAAATGCCTCGCTCCAAGGTATGCACTTCCAGTGTTTTTTGCAAAGCATTCGAAATTGCCCAACGCAAAGGCTAGTGTCTGATACACCACATGTCGTACCTTCCTGTGGTCATCTTCAGCAGTTCCACTGGCAGTCTGGAGCGTCAATACTATTCATACATCCTATTCAGAGACATGCAATGTTCTTAACGGGTAGTTGTTATTAATTCTACTGTTTCAAGTCTTAATTTTCCTGACAAAAGACAAAACTGGCCAAGTTCCATTGATTTACTGATTTTTTACGGGCGATTTTAATACGATGACGATCAAATCTTAGCACAACCATGGGAATATTTAAACCATGACATACGCAAATTGACCAAATGATGGTAGTTTGACGATTTCTCCGACGTGACGTCAAATTTGCCCCAGGCAGCCATTACAGACGTTTCTATGGCAGCAGTGCCATTTTATACGACACACCCTCATTCGTTCGATTCATAGTAGTACAATGTGTATCATGCATTGCTCTATTTAAATGCAAAGTTTGAAGTAATTTAAATATACGATAAACATTATAGAGCACTTTTCCTGGAACTTGTGAAACGCCCCTCGTAAATAAGCACTTGTTACTAAAACCGTTTTGAAAAAACCTACCTTATATTGCATGTCTTGTTTATCCGATATGTTGTATCATTGTAGGTTATATCGAATGCGTGGTTCGTTAACCATGACGAGAAGATTTGGGGTGATCCCTGGAACTTCAGACCTGAAAGATTCTTGGACGAACACGGCGAAATGTTGCCTTCAGAACATCATTTGTGCAAAAGGTAAATTTCAATATAACACCGTGTTAATTTTTGGATTTACAAAAAAATCACGAGCCCGTATAATATCCAAAGCAATTCAACAATGTACATTTTGCACTTTAGTAGGTAACAGTTATTTTAATATTGTTACCCATTTAGTTTAATTACATGTGTATACATATGAAAAATTAAATGAAACACTTCAATACGTCGCACAAACATTCATCTAGTTAGGTAGACACGTACGTACGTAACCCAAGTTCCGATTTGACAGATTGAAATGATATAACAATTCATATTATAAAACATTTATGTACAATAAACCGAAAACATTATATGAATTGTTCATCGTTAAGTAGTTTCAAAATGCATTTGCAATATTTCATTGACTTTTTCAGCGTACAGGCATTTGGTCTCGGAGACAGGCGCTGTATTGGCGAGACGTTTGCGAAGACTCGGTATTTCTTGTATATTGTAACTCTGTTTCAAAATTACCGATTTGAACTCTCAGATGACACTAAGAAAAAAGGCTGTGACCCTCGTGACCTTGAAGTGTATGACAACAAACTAGTTCTGAGAGCAAGGCCATTTATGGTGCGAGCTGTTCCAAGATGAATATAGAGTAATGGCTTCTTTTATAATGTACTAAAATACTGAAATACTGTTGTATTCGAATCATATGTATACAACATTCGCTGCTTTCGAATGTATGTGTATTAGAGTATATGTTCCATTAGCTTTGTGTGCTAAATGTATTGCACTGTAAACAAGATTTTAAGTAGTTTACCAACTAAGTGTAAATATATTTCGCTAAATGTATTATATCATAACGAGAATACAGGCAAACATTGCTAAACGTATTGTACTGTAAACAAGAATTGCATTACTTAATGTCAAATGTACTGTTTTGTAACAAGAAATAAAAGTTATATTTTAATAATGTTTTGTCATTTATTTAATAACCTGGGGTCCTGGGCTTTGTGGCTGGATTTCGTGGTTTTGGACAAGGTGTTTGTGAACTAGGCTAAGTTGTAGTTACGCCTCATTTGCTTGTATTCGCATATATTTGTATATTCTGCAGTGGTTACTTGGGGAACTCACGTGACCGTAAAATTGGCTGATGCAAGCATCAAGTCTTCTAAAACTACAAATGTGTTACATAGAACTTATGAACACCACTTTTTAAACTCATTTCTGAGTTGCTGGAATTTCAGAAGCAACTTATTGACAAAACATGCAAATACAACAAGAACCTGCATGTTCTATTCTTACTTCAACTTGTACCTAGGGTGCAGCAAAGTAATGCTACCCAATATGGAGGTTGCGTTTGAAAATTTAATAAGGAAAGTTTTATTCATTGATGGGCACTGTTATGTTGTTGTTTTTATTCTCCATAGGTTAAATCATAATAAACAAATGATTACATTTTAAGGAACTTCAGTTGGCCTTAGTGTGGCAATAATCGCGATATGACACCAAAATAGGTATAATTTTGGTATATAGTCTCCCAAAATGTCTTTTTTGGGCAAACAATGAGAGTTTCCCAACCGTACATGTTTTTAAAGAAGTAAAAAGTGTTAAAACCTTATAAATGATATGTTCTGATAAGTAACACAGTATTTTGGATTTAATATCCCTTAATTTTGTGCAAATAATAATGGCTTTAACATCCCTACCCCCTTTCTTCTTTTTTGACAATTTCTTTGACGACCCCACCGGGGACCTTTATGACCTTTCACACAAAACTATTTCAAACATAATTCACTTATTTTATGTTTTACAGATAGGCAAATGTTAGACATAGTGTACACATTAAACATATTTTCCCCATTCAAATGTGCGCTTTTATTATTCTAAGTATTGATTCTCAATAATTTCTGGGAACACATTGTATGTAGAACAAAATATATCTATCTATAACAACAATGATTGTGATTGTATTGTATTGTATTGTATATATACTATAACAACAGTTTATTTAACACGAATAGATGCATGCTCATTTTAAAGTTTAGTCAATAGCGGAAGTCTTATACATGTATGGTGTACTCATCTTGGTACAGCTCGAACATTGAATGGTTTTGTCCACATGAGAAGTCCCTTGGTTTCAAAAGCATCAGTATTGCGAGGATCACAATTGTTCTGTTTGATATCATCCGGGTTCTCAAATCTGTATCTTTGCAACAAAGTTACAATGTACAAGAAATACCGAGTCTTTGCAAACGTCTCGCCAATACATCGTCGCTCTCCAAGACCAAATGCTAGAACACTGAAATATGGAAAGAACAATGGTCATTATTAGTTAACTTAAGTTACGAATTTTCGACGGCTCTTTTCGTTCAACAGCCTATGACATTTTAACTCTCTCTAATCACTGTACCACCTAATGAAATGTATTTGAGTATCCCTGGGGAGACTATTGCTCCCCTATGGATGTGACAACCAACATCGATCTGCGACGCCCAGGAAGAGACACCACCTTCACAGATACTAATTAAAAACCTGGTGAAGTACAGCATACTCTGAGTATGGGTTACTCTTGAGTTGCTCTGAGAAGTTAACCAGTGGTCCAGACTGGGGTTGAGCCTGGGACCTCTCGATCGCTAAACGCACGTCATGCCTCTAGGTCTGGTAGTTTACATAATAATTATGTATGTATACTACAAAGGACGCGGTCTATACCAGTGAAGTTAAACTTAGTAATCATACACGCATAGTATACCTTCTACACAAAATATGCTCCGGTGGCAACAGTTCACCATGTTCGTCCAGGAATCTTTCAGGTCTGAAGTTCCAGGGATCACCCCAAATCCTTTTATCATGGTGAACGAACCAAGTATTCGCTAAAACCTGAAATTTTGAAAAAAAACTGATGAGACAAGAAAGTCACTATTACGTGAAACATTTTTGTTTGTATTTGTGTGTCTATCGTGCTTTTTCGTTTGAGTGTTGCCTTCTGATTGGCTATAATTTGACCGTTTGTGTTTGTTCTAAAGTACAAACAAGCAATTTACAAGTTCACGTATTTCAAAGTGCAAATGACTGAAGAGATAACATTGAGAAATGACACATTCACAATACAGCCACCCCCATATGAAAGGAAATGTGAGTACATTTTTGTAAATAAAACATGGCGGTGCGGTAAATTCAAGACAAATTCTAACGTAGAAGGCATTACCAAAACAGAACGTGAGAAGTGCCGTCATTGCTATATAATTAAAATGCATACCATGCTACCCTTTTCAATTCCATAACCTTCGAATTCAATGTTTTCGTTACATATGTGTGGTAGTAGTAATGGTAAAACGGTTGCGTAGCGATGAACTTCCTTTTCAAAAGCCTGTATGTACGGACATTTACTACGGTCGGTAAATGAGGGCACACCCTCCCGACCAATAACTCGATCAACTTCTTCCTGTATCTTGCTCTGACATTCTGGGTGATGTAACAATATCAACATGGAATTTGTAAGGAGGGACCATGTTGTTGCAATGCCTGAAATGTTTTAAACCGATACAAACATAATCATACACACATTACAAAATTCGAAATCATTACCAATCCATATAATTCGTGAAATGTATTTGTTTGCTCCTAAATGTATACCTTATCATGCGAGTACCGTTTGCCCGTCAATAAAGTTTTGATTGTATAATTTGCACTCTCAGAATTTCACCTAATTGAAATTCAATTGTAACTAAGTTTTGGGAACTTGTGATTAAACGAATCAGTTGACATAATTAATTAAATGGTAATGTAATTTGAATTGAAATTAATCATTATAAGAAAACGTACCTGCGTCAATAGTTTCATTCATCTGACCGATTATTATATCATCCGTAACGAATATATCTTTTCCCTTCGTCAACTTTTCTTTTCTTTGTTGTTCTAAATAGAATCGTACAATGCCTCGATCGTCTCCTGGTCGATGTGCTGCCTGTAAATAAAACATACCAATTAGATTTTCACGGGCAATAACATACTATAACTCTAACTCGGTATTGGGACCTGTGCAACCTAAAGTAAACAGGTAAATCAGGTATAACAACATAAGGATACTGGAAAAGGGATTATCGTTTCAATGTGTACCGTAATTTTAATTCACTTGGTGGATAAAAGTGATCAGGTAAAATAAACTTCTGCTCTCCCAAAATCAACGTAATGGTCAGTGATTTCTGCTTATATTGACATTGCAGAATATCGCGTTAGAGTTATAGTGATATAAATATTGTTACAATGTTTGTTTTAGATTGTTTATTGCGTGTTTCACTTGTAAA
Organism: Spisula subtruncata; assembly: GCA_963678985.1. NCBI lineage: Eukaryota > Metazoa > Mollusca > Bivalvia > Venerida > Mactridae > Spisula > Spisula subtruncata. Next base: position 50,472,505 of record OY787664.1, on the reverse strand, counting down.
CATCACATTATCCTGAGCGCACTCTACATATTTACATTCTTATTAAAAAACCTATATATCGCGACCGTGGCCAAGTGGTTGGGGCGTCCGCCTAGTAAGCGGGAGGACGAAGGTTCGATTCTCGGCGGAAGCCATGTTGAAACTGATGAGACCGGTTGGTCTGTTGCCAGCTAGTTAAATCAAAAGTTACTGGAGGCCTATCTCTGCCAGGCGCCTGATGTTACGAGAAGAGATTCGGGAAGGTGCTGTTAAGCATGAAAAATAAGTGTCTCATAAGTCAGAATTGACTGGCCCTTTCAGTAGAGGTGGCATTTAAATAAACAAACTTTACCTTTTATATAAACCAATCGGTATATGAAATTCAACAAACATTTTGGAACTATTTAGAATAGAGTTGAGTTGAGTTATAACACAAATGCTATTTAAACGTTGTCTGTCTTTCCTTTTAACTGCGTAACGACATATTGGCTAAAGAACGTCACACATTAAATCAGATTGTGAACAAACCAAATACTAGTATCCAACACAATCTTTATCATATACAAAGCGGAAAAGGTGTAAGAAAAAGTTAATCACTGTACCCTAACTGGATAGAAGTATTTGGCAACCGTTTTTCTCTCTACCTCCATAACACCGAGGAAGTTTTGTCCACATTTTAGCCAGGGAACAAACCGAAATATAGGGAAAGTAGACAACAAAGTCTCGGCATATAGTGAAGCTAGGTATTGCGTGTATTCTATCCTTTGCCAAAACAGGTTTTCGTCCGGGTCTCCCTCTGGTATGCTCTCGCCGACAAGCTAAAATGAAAAAGATACAGCGACATTCCAGTAAGTAGTACTTACGACCTTTTCATTATTTTTTATAAGCCAGCGATTTATGAACTTGTATCATGCTAACCTTCAATGACATTGCTTAACGAAATTAGAAAATGAGTAAAGTGTTTAGGATATGGTTTAACATTATACATTATTCAGTCTGTAACTAAGTATGTGCTTGTTCACTAGAGTCTCGTAAGAATGCTATACATTTAGCAAGTGTCATTTTACTTGTGTTTGTGAACGGGCATTAATAGCAATGAAAAATATTTTATGCTTCAATACATTTACTTCATTAATATGTATAGTTTGGTTTAACTTCAATGGTAAATGTAGTATATCCTAATACAATGCTTACCTTAACCGACTAATTCAATCTGAAGAATAAAATGCTTTTGAAAAACATACACACTTTCACAAAAGGTTACACTCTGTGTTATAAAGATAGCGATCACAAAATCGAAAGACCTGAAAAGTGGTATAATTTGAAAATAACTAATACTTACTATTATAGAAACGATATTTGAAAGAGATCTCTTAACGAACTCGACAAAGTCCAATTCCTTTGGAGCCGTGCCTTCGAGCTTTCTCTGGATGTTACGCATTTCAATCAGCACTTTGTCCTCTAAATCTTTGATACCTGTTCCATACGTGTGTAGAGACTTGAGGTAAATCTTTTTCATAGTTTTATACTCGAATCCTCTGGCGTCATTTGCGAATCCGACAGACTGGCCGCCATTACGACAATACGTAGCATAAAAAGAATTTCCTTTATCGCCAAAATATTTACCATATTCCTCTGAACAATACGCTTTTCTCATTAACGGCATTGAATTCAGAACCAAAACACGTTTCCCCATTAACTTCAAACTGAATATTTCACCGTGTTGTTTAGCAAATTCCTCGCACTTGGATATGATGGTGGATTCATTCATTTGCAACGCCTGTCCAATAAAAGGTAATCCGGGTGGTTCAGGAACCGGCTTTCTTCCAAACGTTTTCGTCGCACCTTTCACATATTTCAAAGTATATACAAGCACAAGGATAGCTACAATCAATCCAGCAAAAGCAATCATGGTTTTGGTGTTGTTAGCATCAACTCTCTACACATGATCTAAGTTTAAAAACACTAAATTCTTTCCAGCGGGCATGTAATGTCGATCAATGTTGAGTGCAAGTTAAAATAAAGGTTTATGTGTTATGATCATTAAATACAGCGAAGTGTTATAGTATAAAATGAGTACTGTTATCTTTCATGGGTCAATATATAAGCGTATCAACCTCCATGATTAATAATCGTGAACGCTTAAAGTACACCGACCTTGAGCTTTTGACTAAACAGTAAAAGTTTTCTTTTCTTACTCACTCAAGTAGTATAAATATACAACGGGGCATCAACACACACAAACAATACAACTCGCTGCCATCTGATATAATTCGCCACTTTTATTTAACTTTCTATGCTAATATACAGTAGGCAGATGTATTCTGTTAAAAAGACTCAAAACATTATAAAAGACAATATTTATAATACATCAACAGATGCAAATGAAACCTCCTATATCCGCTGCAATTGCGATTATTAATGAGTACGATGTTATTTTTGTTCGTCAAGTTGGTGGAACGAATATTTGTTAGTGTCAACATTACTCTTGACAGTCAGACAGGAGTAAAATAATTTCCTTTCTCTATAATTCATTTGTATTCGACTAAGATTTTTTCTCTTCTTCCCTAGACGCCAAATTGCTGGGTTTAAAGCATAAAACATAAAGAATAATGGCTTTAAAGGGCCTGTCTCACAGATGGAGCTAAATTTTTTAAAAAGTATTTTTTTCTTACCTAATTGAGTATTTATATTATAGAACCTTGTTGACTGTTGCTTTAAGAAATATTTATTGCAAATAATCGATTTGAACCACTTTCAACATCGCGCACACCAGTGTGTTTTTCCTTTAAAACAATCCGTAATTTTTCTTCAGCATGATGACATGTCTGTAACATAAGCAAACGTCAGTCTAAACATCAATGAAGTATTTGGTTTGTTTTTAAATTCGTTTTCGTCACATGCGAGTAAATTTCAGGCAATTTAATTGAGAGTAGTTTAAAATTCTATACCGTATTTAGACGGTATAGAATTTTGGTGGTAACATACTTAAATAATTACAAAATCCTGATGTTTCACAAGTTATATTTATAGCAGTGTGCTTGTTTATGGGATATACAGGCATCTATGCCAAACTATAGTGGATATTTAACAATTTTATTTGATTTTTGCGATACGCTGAAACGTGACACAGTCCCTTTAAGTTTAATATTGCCATGTATGCTATGATACAACAGTAACCCGATATAAGGAATACCATTTCAATATTTATTTCAATATACTCTTAGATTAAACAATTATGACAACCAATCGTATTCTTGCATAGTTTCGCCGTGTATCGTTAGGCATTTGCTCGGATGTAACGTAATCATCTTGGTACAGCTCGCACATTGAATGGTTTTGTCCACATTAGAAGACCCTTTGTTTCAAATGCGTCAGAATTGCGAGGGTCACAACTGTTCTGTTTGGTACCATCCGGGTTCTCAAATCGGTATCTTTGCAACAGAGTTACAATGTACAAGAAATACCGAGTCTTTGCAAACGTCTCACCTGGGCAACGCCTCTCTCCAAGACCAAACGCTAGAACACTGAAATGTTTGTAAAGTATAATAAAAGTATATTATGGTAAATTTGAACAAGATCGTTGCACGAATGATCAATTGGAAAGGTTCCGTATTAGCAACGTATCGACTACTTTTAAATAGTAGTCTTTGTTTATACTGTTTATTTTTAGAATTAAAATATGGCTAGGGTTGAAACCAATTGCTTTTCGCGGATGAAAATACTACTACTACCATAAAATAAAGGTACATGCTCATCATTATTATGTAAGTTGTAAATGGAAGATTTATTGTATTAATTTAGTTATTAAATTACTGCAAGCTTAGTACGGGGTACGTTAAAATATAGTTAAACTTGCTTACCTTTTGCACAAATGATGTTCTGACGGCAACAGTTGGCCTTGCTCGTCCAAGAATCTTTCAGGTCTAAAGTTCCAAGGATCGCCCCAAATAGTGTCGTCATGGTGAACGAACCAAGCATTTGCTAAAACCTGAAAAGATGAAATAAAAATATTATGCAAGAAAGTCTCTTTATCGTGGAACAGATATTCGTGTATTTATGTGTCTTTCATGGTTTTGTAATGTGGGTTCTTGCGTTCCCTGTCCGATTTCCTATTATCTGATAGTATCGAGTTGTTCAAAAGAACAACGTTCTTGAGGACATTCGTTCCTTTTCAGTTTAGCGGAAGTTTAAAAATCGCAGTCCATTAGGCGTATATCAAGCATCTAACTACATCTGTATAGATCTACAACAATCACTCGGGCGTAAATGTACTTTTAACTTTCGAGTAATTCAGGTTATAGGGGTGTATTTAGTAATAAAGGGTGCATTAAGAATTGCAAATTCAAGTAGAGTGCATAGCGCAGTCGGCTAAGCTACTGTGAATACGTAAACTTCAAAACTGAACGAAAGAGGTCGAATCCCATTCCACTATATTTTTTAAAAAAAATTCTCGGCTAACATTTTTCATGCTTATCTATTTACAAAGAGATGCATAATTATAAAATTTCCAGTGCGTAAAAAGCACATAAGAAATATTTCATAGCTTGACATAGATATAGCGACGACGCGAAAGATCTCATCGAGAACGTACATAGGTTTTGTATGAATGAGAAGGAAATAGAACTGCAGTTTTCGCTTGTAAGTGTGTGAGAGGGGGTTGTCAGACTGACAAGAGCTAACATATAGACTGCATATAAGAATGTCTCAGCGTCGTAACTTGTAATTAAATTGTTACTTACACTGATTCTGACACATTGTATAATTGATACAATGAATATTTGAAAAAAGAATAACGCAATATATGAATAGAAAAAATATAATGATATGTGATCATAATCAGGTAATACAATGTATGCATATAGCATTAATGTAAGCAAAAGTTTATTAAATAAAAAACGATTCGTTAGTGGGTCCGAACTCACACTGGAAAGAACAAAAAAGACGATTGATAGCGATGTACTATGACCGCTGCACCACACAGACAACTGACAACATACACCATTAGCTAATTCTACTGAAAATTCTTAAAATGGCGATTGCAGCGAAGCCAATGACGCAATAAATACAATATCCAGACTAAATTAATGTAAAGGAAACAAAGCGTGTTTTATTAGTAATAAAACGTAAAATTAATCAAATATTAAGAATTAAAATATAAACGTAAAACGATAAAAAAAAATTGAAATAGAAATTTAATTATTGAAAATGAATATAGCAGAGGACTCGAACCCACATTCTATATAAAAGTATGATCCTGACAAGAGAACAGTTTATCCACTAAGCCACATTGCCAACTAGAAGTAAAGGGAGATTTTCTCAAACCTGTCCATATTTTTTTATAAAATAACGGTAAATATCGTTTCAACCTTGGTATATGGACTGGTCCAGGTGTCATATTTCGAAGGTCGTTGTAGATCTATACCATGATCAAAACGTATGCAAAGTTAAAAATTGATGTGGTAGTACATGTTCATGTCCTAAATTCGAGATAATTCTGAATATTAAATACTACTTAACAGTATTGAAATTTTTTCGAAGAAACCATTGATGAGGCCTTACGAATGATTTATTCCAAATGGTTTTAAACACCAAACTCATGAATTGGTTACAACGTTTGTAAAACGTAGTACTGTGTACTCGATCATATCAAAACTAGTTAATAATTTAAAACCGCATCCCGAACTATCTTTAAGAAGGTTCTTTTGCGTTTATTTCCTAAGGGTATTGACCAGCAAATGCAGGAGAAACAACCCTTAAACTGTTAATATATTTGATTATAATCATTTATTAAACACGTATTATCGCAAAAACTATAGACAACAGATGCAAAACGTTGATTCTTATTGTAACCTCCCCTGATTTCAGCATTTCTGAAATCACAACAAGTTCAATTAAAAACATTTTAGCCGAGCAATCGTAATGAAATTCGCTATAAAACTTCTATAATGGTTACTGTACTTGTTGCATATTCAAAAATGTTGTTCAACGATTTTTCACGTAAAACCTATTTAAAAATATATATATATTTTGAAACATTATTTAAAAATACAAATATCTTACAAAGTATGTATATAATAAACTTTACTGTTTGATTCTTAACATGCGTACTGTCATGATGTATGCCAAGTTTTATGCTTTTTGAACCAAAACTTTTTCGGTAAAATACATTTTTCAGTTTTTAGGGGTTGTCTTCTAAATCTAAGACTATCTTAAAAACTAGCCGAGCAAAACTGTTGGGAATTTTCTAAATGATTGGCATTAATCTGATCTTCATAAAAATAAGAGGTTATATATACATTGTACAGAAAAATTCGAAAGGAACGAATGTCCTTAAATGATTCATTTTAACGCTGTGTTATATCAAAAATAAACAAAATCCAGTAAGTTTGTCCTATATTACTAATATCAAAACCCCGTTTTCCAAACCCAGAATAAAACATATCAAATAACTCAATTGTAAATGTGATTTGTAGTTAATTATACTGAAAATGTGTTATGCTCAGCAGAAAATGTCCTGTATGGTAACTTTGTGATAATTGCTGTAAAAAACAGCTTTCGAAAAGAATCTGTATAATGTTAAAAATAGATGTACAAAATATGATAATGTAGGAAGATGTATAATTGAAATTGGGATATTAACAAAAGAAATGAGGAAATTGGTCATGGAAGGCAGGACTAAAAACCAGCCAGGCACAGAAAACAGTAACAGCCTAACACAAATACACGGAGAAATGTCCACAAACAATCCAAAGAAACGATTAAAAGCCAAAGTCCCCGCCGCAAAATGCAGGATGAGCCAATTTCACAAACAAATAACCAAGGAACTGTGATCAAACAAAGTGACCTAATGAAATACAGCTACGTTTGTAAGACCCGACCTAGTTCCCCAAGTCCTCTATGCAGGAAGACCTAGTCAATTCTCAAAAGAGCAGACAATACATGTACCACACCAAACGTGAGAAAGTACCATCCTTACTTTATAATGTAAATTCATACCATGCTGCCCTTTTCAATTCCATAACCTTCAAACTCTATATCGTCATTACAGATGTGTGGTAGTAGTAATGGTAAAACTGTTGCGTAGCGATGAACCTCTTTTTCAAAAGCCTGTATGTACGGACATTTACTACGGTCGGTAAATGAGGGCACACCTTCCCGACCAATAACTCGATCAATTTCTTCTTGTATCTTGCTCTGACATTCTGGGTGATGTAACAATATCAACATGGAATTTGTAAGGAGGGACCATGTTGTTCCAATGCCTGCAATTGTTAAAACCGGTCATCACATAGTGATTAATACAATACACTAAATAAGAGTTCAATACTAAAAAGACCCATACAGTATTTGTCTTACCTATCCTTTATACGAACATTTTCATTACCAGTATCCTGTTACAGAGATCAAATTCATCATTATTCAATTATGAAATCTAGACCTAATGCATTTTCCATCATCATTCTTGAATCATTCCAAAAACTACTTGTTTGTAATGGTGCGCAAACGGCAAAAGGCTGGACATTTTTCGATACCTCATAAGCCGGTATCTATCAGCTGTTTACGCTTTGTCAGTGATGTATGTACAATGTAGTACAAAACGGACTACATCTGTTTTCTTTTAAGGTATTTTGTAAACCCACTTTTGCAACAGTTAAGTAAAGCGATTCGATGTTGTGACGCACTATGATAAGAAGGTATGTTTCTTTTTACACGAACAACACAACACCCAACATTTTGAGAACGATATTAAAATATACTAAGTTATACGCTAAGTAATTTTACTACCCTGACTTATCATATCGTAATTTACTTGCCAGTCTAACGACAAATACGCTCTACTACATTTGATATTTCAACTGCGTTAATTATTAATTTTGAGCTACAAGAGAGTCGTAACTAAGAATTGTAAACTTATTATCTGCCCCTTACGTTGTCATTGATAATTACAAAGGTGTAATGGAAATTGTGTAAGAACATGCAAGAAAACGTACCTGCATCGATCATTTCATTCATCTGTCCTATAATTATATCATCAGTAACAAATATATCTTTTACTTTGGTCAATTTTTCTTTTCTTTGATGTTCTAAGTAGAATTGTACAATACCTTTCTCGTCCCCTGCTCGATGTGCGTCCTGTAAATAAAATATACCACTTACTTTTCCTTGAAAACAATATAATAGAATCGCTGGATGAATATACAAAACGGTAGTTCAGATTACCCAATGCTTGTTTCATGAAGTAAAATATTTCAATTGGTATAAACACGTAGTTTACGTACCAACATTTAAGTCACATTAAGTCATAAACTGCTATCATTATAAGCTATAACTTGGTAAACTCTCTGTAGAATGACGAAATTTGAGCACTTTAGTTGATTCCCAAATGTAAGCTATAACTTGGTAACCTCTCTGTAGAATGATGAAATTTGAGCACTTTAGTTGATTCCCAAATGTGGAAAACACCATGAAATGGAAGAGCACCTTATTCAACATGCAGATGGTTTGTTGACAAAATGTTAACAATAAATGCATGATTTAAAGTCTAAGGGGGACAACTCTTGCAAAATGAGTATTTTATTCACCATACACTTTGCTAAATACGATATTTTGTCTACTATTTCGACATATAAAGTAAACATTCTATCGCCGAGTATTGGTCATTTGTTAAGAAACAGTCTAATTGTTCCATAATGCATTGTATGTAATGGGATGATCGAAAAAAAGTTGTGGGAGCAATAATGTGACTTTAAGTAATTACGAGTATTATTACGGTACACATTTCGCTATGATATAACAATCTAATATATGACACAAACAATATGAAAATATGAAATACAATAAGCAATATAGTTAAAACAAATACAAGAATGTCTTAATGTAACGTCAAACGTAATGTCTATCATGTACCGATAATGTGAGGAAAGGTTAATCACTGTACCCGAACTGGATAGAAGTATTTGGCAACCGTTTTTCTCTCTACCTCCATCATACCAAGAAAGTGTTCTCCACATTTCAGCCAGGGAACAAATCGAAGTAATGGGAAAGTAGACAACAAAGTCTCCGCATAAAGTGAAGCAAGGTATTGCGCGTGTCCAATCCTTTGCCAAAACAGGTTTTCATCTAGATCTCCCTCTGGTATGGCCTCACCGACAAGCTGAACATAAAGCAAGAAACGTTACAAGACTCAACTTTCAACACCATTAATTTATTATGGAAAATCTGCAATACTTCAAACATTGTTATTAATTATTGTTGCAATTTTATGAACCTAAGTAAAAAAACATGACAACATTTTCATTCCGCATCTTGCTCGTTCACAAACAAAGTCAACATGATACGAAGAGTCAAATCATGTTATCAGGGACACATTCCATAGTATGTGGAACAAACTCTGACAAAGAAATGATCATGAACCATGTTTATAGTTTACCCTACTTCTTTGTCCAATCAAAAACATGGGCTTTTCAAATGTTTGGACCACTTATTCATTTATTTGTGCAATGGACATACAAACTATAAATCTATTTATTATAACAATTTGAAGTTTCCTAATATGGAAAACTTGACCCACCTACTGTCACCATTTTACTTTTATTCAGCTATCGCTCCCTTGCACTTATTTGTTTATAATTATAATATATGATCTTTAACCTATACTTATGAACTTGTATCATGCAAAACTTCAATAAGGTCGTATATGCAATGAAAGAGCTGCCGTGCTTCAATAAATTCATCTCATTATGTATGTTTAATTCCAAGGTTAAATGTTGTATAGCATTATAATATGATCCGACTAATTCAAATTTGAAGAATAAAATGATTTTGTCATGCACACTCACAGAAAATATTACATTCTGTGATCTTAAAATAGCGATCTCAAAACCGAGAGACCAGAAAAGTGGTATAATTTGACAATAACTACTACTTACTATTATAGAAATGATATTTGAAAGAGATCTCTTAACGAACTCGACAAAGTCCAATTCCTTTGGAGCCGTGCCTTCGAGTTTTCTCTGAATGTTACGCATTTCAATCAGCACTTTGTCCTCTAAATCTTTGATACCGGTTCCATACGTGTGAAGAGACTTTAGGAAAATCTTTTTCATAGTTTTATACTCGAATCCTCTGGCATCATTTGCGAATCCGACAGACTGGCCGCCATTACGACAATATGTAGCATAAAAAGAATTTCCTTTATCACCGAAGTATTTACCATATTCCTCCGAACAATACGCTTTTCTCATTAACGGCACTGAGTTTAGAACCAAAACACGTTTCCCCACTAACTTCAAACTGTAAATCTCACCGTGTTGTTTAGCAAATTCATCTAGCTTGAAAATAATGTTGGATTCATTCATTTGTAACGCCTGTCCAATGAAAGGTAACCCTGGCGGTTGTGATATCGGCTTCCTTCCAACAATTTTTGTTGTTCCTTTCACATATTTCCAAGATAATGCAAGCAAAAGTATTGCTACAATTAGTCCAGCGAGTGCAATCATGATGTTTGTACTATTAACACCAACTTACTACACATCCACATTTAAAACGTCCAACATTTAATGCGGGCATGTGATGTCGATCAAACTATGTACTTTAACGCTACGAGTGCGACGAACCGATACATGTGTAGGTTACTGTAAAGGTTTATATGTTATGAGCAACATAACCGACATCATATATGTTATATGTAACATGAATACTACTATATTTCATGGGTCATTATTAAATGTCGATCTACCTTTACGATCGTGACTCCTCATGTGCAACGGCCTTGAGCTTATGCTTATGAATGTTTTGCTACTTGTGACATTTTATTCAAGATCCAAATATCCTTATTGAAAGTTTTATAAATCTTTTTATTTTAAGATTTAAATAGCGGACATGTATAATTCTATCAATCAGCAACGACAATCGAATAAAGATCAATTTGGAGACAGTGGTGACCAATGGCTTATCCTATAACTGACCACTTAAGCATTTTAAAAGTAAACATATAAGCAGTGTTTAATTTATATAATATATTGTGGCGATTTCGACGACTTGGTAGATAATCGTATGGTATGCACTTGTAATACTAAACCAAATATTATTAGCGACCAAGATATTGCTGGCTTATAATGAGAAGGCCGTATGTGCCACTTACAATGTATAATACATATTTAACATCTACATTATATGTCGCTTCTTCTTAGCCTATTTTAATGAATATCGGAACTTGTCATGTCGACAAAACTGAAGCTTGTTTTACCATAAGTAAAGAGTGATTGGCAGACAGTTTTTCTTGTTTTTTCAAAATATTGATTTTGTAGTTACGACCTTCTAATTCTAAGCTAGCGATATAATGGCCTATAGTTCGGTCAATATAAGTTTGCAATTGATGAAACATATAAAGCTGATGAACTGTAAAAGCACTCATTCTTACGAAATTCGCAAAGATTCGTCCAAGTCTGAATGACGACTTGAAAACATACGTATCTCTTCAAGAACAACAATTTTTGTGATAGATATATCTGCTATACTAATATTGGTTCTGTAATGAACTACTGAAAACTGTACAAGTGCCAAATTGGTAAAACTTGGTTTAAAATTTGAACGCAAATTCAATACTGCCATGAATATTTTAATAAAACAGTGCCCTGATGTATCACAATCAAGATGGTACTTTTAAGGTTACATCTCGATGATAAGACATTATTGGAAACCCTTAACTTGGTAGCATCATCGAGTTGTTTTTTTAATTGTGAGATTTATTAATGATCATCGAACCGTCTTTGAGGGTTTAACATTTTGACCTCTATTATGTACGACGTTTGATTTATTTTTAATGCCAATCACAGCCTTTGTTTGCTTTATTTCATCTGAAATATTGCAGGCATATATATGTGCCTCCCACGAAGTTGAACCCGAGTAGCCAGACTTGATGACAAGCGCACTTACCACTGAGCTATTGATTTAATCTAGTTACCGAGGTGCTGACCCAACACAACCCAACACGGTACTGGAAATTCCCTCTTACAAATCTTAAAAACGCTTTTGCAACAACTCGCGTCTCCATAAACAAATATGAATGGTGTGATACAAAATGATACAAAATGATTATCTTGTCATTATGTTTTACTAGTACTAGAGTGACACTGTGTCATTTGATATTGGCCACGACCCATAACAAAAATATAACATTATTAATTTTATTAAAAATAAGATGCATTCGTTATGAAATTTGATTCACGTACAACCAGTGTATTTTTCATCTGAGTCTAGGGACTAGACTAACCTCTGATTTATAAGGATGTGAACTTTAAATTGTCGAAACCATATTCAATAGTAGGGCACAAACCAAAGCCACACAGCTACGACGGCAGCGCCTAGCCACACACGCAAGACAAGCCATCAACATCCTCAAAATGGATGCTTCAAGCGAGCCTTATATGCTCACTCCGCAATGAATGACACACTGTGGACTTTGAATTTTGTGCAAAAATAGCCATAAAGGGAGGTAATAATAAGTGATAACTATACTAAAGTGAAGTACGGGACGACTTTTTACATCCGCCACACATCAGTTAACACCTGCTATACAAGACAAACTGTATAAAAGGTATGTGGTTACATGCATGATGTGTGATTCAATAACTATATGGTTAGATTAATAAGTAATTTATCAGCTCAGAGAGTGATTTGATGATAAATGTAAGGATTTTTAACTTGTGAAGAGTTGGCAATGCGTAGCCTCGTTAAATAAAGTCTTTACTTAGTTATTTACAATACATTTAAATGTGTTCCTTTTCATTAGATATTGCAACTCTTGATATACCAAAACGAAATGATACTCCCTTCTCAAATGCATGGTCGTAAAATGAGAAAACTGTATGATAATTTGTGTTCTATTTACCTTAAAGTGCAATGAGTTTTAACGTTCTGTGTTTAGTACAAAATGTAAAAGAGGTCAGTTATATAGTACATAGATGAAACTTGAATCGTTCAATCGCTAGTACTATTAGCCTACATTGTTTCTTTCGGAATAGAATTAGGATAGTTGAGAAGCATGACGTATATGTGAAGCGTGAAGTCACGTTAACATAAAACATCATTCGACAGTACTCGATGTAAACGTACGGTTTGTTGTTAATCTTGATCTACAGATCCTTGAACAATGATTTTGCTTGCTGGAATTATTGTAGCCATCCTTGTGCTTGCAGTTACTTTAAAATATGTGAAAGGGTCAGGGAGAATCCGGGGAAGGAAGCCGATTCCACAGCCGCCAGGGTTACCCTTTATTGGACAGGCACTACAAATGAACGAATCCACTATCATATACAAGTTGGATGAATTTGCTCAGAAGTATGGCGACGTTTACCAATTAACTTTGATGGGGGAAAAAGTTGTGGTTTTAAACTCAATGCCATTGATGAGGAAAGCGTACTGTTCGGACCAGTATTCAAGGTACTTCAATGACATGGGTGACTCTTTCTTCGGCAAATATTGCCGAAATGGCGGCGAGTCTGTGGCGATAGCAAATGACGCAAATGGACACAAGTATAAAGCCATGAAAAAGACTTATATTAAGGCGCTGCATACATATGGAACTGGGGTAAAGGATCTGGAAGAAAAAGTGATGATAGAAATGCGTAACATCCAGAGAAAACTTGATAACATGACACCAAAGGAATTTGACTTTGTTGGCTTCATTAAGAGATCTCTTTCAAATGTTATTTCTATCATAGTAAGTATTATACATTAACATTTTTATGTTATTATTAAGTGGCCTTCGTCTGTCCCGATCTATGGTAAATTAATTGTATACAAACGATTGCAATATAAATGAGCATCCGTTTGGGTTCGTAGGGTCTCGGGTTCTATCAAATGCCGAGTAGCTTAAATAGGTATAGGTCCTTTTCCCTTGCTTTACGTTCAATATACTCAGTCTAGTAGTTTGTTTCTACTTGTTCAGCTGGTGTCAAAACAATGTGGTTCTATGGCCCCTATATGACAGAAATTCTGTTAACCTGGATTTTAGAAAAAAAACAATGACCTCCAAGATATATTTTCTTCGAGTTCGTTATTTTGTAAAGTAATGACCCCATTTTCGCAAAAAAACATAAAACGTTTATTATCATTTTGTAATAAAATGAGTTCTTTTTAACAGTTGCTATTACATGTATATAGAAACACGCCATGCATATCGCGAATTCGTTTTACTCTATTGTTTATAACTTGATGTACAAAGTACGAGGGTTGTTCGCAAAGGTCACGAACATTGTCTCCCACAGCAACAATATTATAATTTTCCCGAAAATCTGTCGCAGATAATTAATAAAGTATTCCAAATTTGTTTGTGATGCTGGAAATATATTCCTTCTACATTTTGGTAGATAATACTTGATTAATTTGTGCGAGTTTGGGTATAATCGGGATAAACTCTTCAATCTGGTACAAAATCATCTTCGATTTCATTTAGGAATCTTTTTTTTGCATTTGAAAAATTGGCGATATTTAGGTCATAGTTTCGGCGTAATTGTGAGAAATTATAAGTCGATGATGTCACTAACGGCAAACTATGACTTTTTTCGAACGTTCAAAATTTTGCGTTTTCCAAAAAATGGTGACGCCATGGAAATGTGCGGCGAAAAAGTACTATTACAGAGAACGTTGGTTGACACTTGCACAATTTAATGATGACCTGTAAGTAGGACTCATGTTTACATCTGACAGATTTGTTAAAAAGGAAATGTGGCTTCAAAATGAAGACTGGTTAGCCTAAAGTATTAACTCTGGCTTACGATAAGAAAACGCCATTGATGAAGACATGCTTCAACCGGTAAAATTGTGTCGGCTAAAAGTAAATTTTGTGAAACTGTTATTATATCAGAATATTAAGATACGTGTCGTGTTTCTTTCTGGGCTTGGATTGTCATATTGGCTTCGGGAAAATGTACCATTTTAGAGGCCAGTTTCGCATTATTCATTGGAACTTAGTACATAAACCAAAGAAACAAGTTGAAAGTATTTGACGTCGTAGAGTGTGTGCCGATCAGACCTATCGCAAGTGAAAAATAAATTATCACATTATTTAAACGCTTAGAGATATGATCAGCATCAGTTTTTGCAAAACAATGATTACAAAAATGTATATGTCATTTATACCATTTATGTAAGTAAATATTTAAAAAAGAGGATGACTATAAAATAAAAAGCAAATGAATGTTCACACGCGATTGAACCACAACAAAACTGAAATTGAGTAATCTAAAATCAGGGTACGTATTCTCAAAAGTGAGGCACGGATACGTTTAGGATATATTACTTCTTAAAATATCAACGTTGGAAATAGCGACCCGGTACGGCATGATACCCAGGTCAACACATGACCATAAAAAACCAATCATATTCGTTGGGGATGAAGGTCCAAATAAATAGAACATAAACTTGTATAATTTTCCTTTTTGTAATCGCTAATATATTATTTCAGTAGATTTTATAAGTAAGTAGTTTGAATATATAATGTAACATTAGTGTTTCAAATTGCAATTAATGGTATAAAAACGAAATATTGTGCAGCAATTTCTTTAACATCTTTCTTAACATCTAAGACGATGACTTGCATAATGTGCGAAGAACGTCTTGAAGTGAAATAAAATATTGTTTTTGGTAATGTGTAAGGCTAACACTTTACATCTTTTAAAACATTATAAATATGATATTTGTAACACGATATCTTTATTTAAAGTAATCTATCCTTTAGGACTTAACTATGCCTCATCATGATTGTCATGTTATATGATTAGACCAGTACGTTGATACTTGTTAGTTTTTGTTTGTGTCCTTGTGATATGCACGTGTAATACTCGAGTTCTGTTTTGTGGCTTTCGTGCACTGCTCTATTTGCAGTATGTTGCCCTCCCTGTCCGACATGGATATCTTTTTTCTTTCGTGCACCGCACTTTCTGCTGATTGTGCATTACTTGTCCGGTACATTTGTATATATAGGATCTAACACGAGTTTTCTTTTGATATCAACATTTCTTAAATGAGTCTACAAAAAAACAGTTATTAAGCCAGCAATGTTGGATATTCTTTTTATCACATTAGAAATATGTTTTTTACCAAAAATAAGCGACTCGATACGGAAGCTTTGCACCGAAGGAATCCTTCGAGCGTTTCCACGTAAAAAGAAGTCCCAAATTGCTTTCGGTACAAAGACACTAACACGATGCTTTAAAAGCTGCAAACAATTAACATTTATTCAAATTACAATAATTTTAATTTTTCAACTTATTATTTTGAATTTATAAAGAATATAGTCCATTACTAAATCAGTGAATTGTGCGTATGAATTATGCCAATTTGTGTTATCATACATGTTGTATAACAATGTTATACGGTTTGTTATCACATGGAATATCACATTATTTATGTGATAAACGAAATTCTTAAGCAAAATAAGTGATGTTTGTGTGCTCTTGTTATTGCATGTTAGAGTAACAGGTAAGCTTCATAGTTATGTTGTCGATCGACAAGAAGTATTCCGTTATCGCAATATCCAGTTCCGAACATGATTTATAAATGCCTATGCTGAGATTTATAAAGGGTTCAGTACATTCACGAGTGATTTAAGTCAACTTGGCCCACGCATACTTACACTTAACCCTCAGGTTGATTTCGTAGATTATATTCACATTTTATTTGTCTGTTTATTTATAGCTTGTTGGTGAATCGATATCGGAGGGAGACCCTGATGAAAACTTGTTTTGGCAAAGCATCGAATACGGTGAAGTACTTGCTTCACAACATGCAGACAGTGTGCTGTCGGCTCTTCCTTTCCTACGGTTGATACCCGGGCTAAAATATGGGGATATGTTCCTGGGCTACATGGCAGTACATGACAGAATCGTTGAGAAATACTTTAATTCAGTTAAGGTAGGATAGGAGACCATTATTTTCTTAAATTGTGCGTATATATTATTTTGAAGTAAGACAATGCCTTTTTTAAATTGGAATATTTGGTTAAACTTAGTTCGAGTTCTAGTTAGTTTTACTTATTTGACAAGGTCTTATCAAGTAAAACTTCTAATATCAGTATACTCTTATGCTAGTTTATCTAAAACGATTAGCGTATATCTACACACGATTTTCTAATTTAAAATGTAAAAGAATAATTCGGATTTATTTACCTGGTTTGTTATATCAGGTCTATTATTTCAAAGTCAGATTATATTGGTATCCTTTAGAAGTTGATTCAAAGCAAACACAAAAGAAGAGTGTGGGACAAATTTGGAGTTGTCTGAATTTAAGTAACTACCTAAAGAGCCCGATATGGTCATTGATCCTCTTGCATTTGAGTTACTAGTAGTATTAAAATCATTAGAAACATTTCATCTTCAGGCAAAACATGAAGCTGGTGACGAACAGGGCATTGTACAATTCTATTTGGAACAACAAAGAAAAGAAAAACTTGCAAATGGAAACGATATATTCCTTACTGACGATATCATAATTGGACAGATGCATGAAACTATTGACGCAGGTAAATGTTCAATAACAGTTAGTCAGCTCTTCATTTACAGAGTTTACAAGGTTGTACATTCATGAATGGTATTGTTGATTACATGAGAGACGGAAGCTGATCTATTTTCAAAACACAGAACAATCAGTATGGTCGCGGTCACTTCAGTGCTAGGCGCTGTCGCCGTTGGGGTCGTGGGTTCGAATCCCACCCAACTGGTTGAGGGTCAATATGCGAGTTTTAAACATTTAATAGATAGCTACAGTCACAGGCATTCTCAAATGCGAAATGCGGTGTCTGTCTGCGAGGCAAAAACGTAGTTATAATTATCAGAGATAATATAACGTTTCCCGCCTTAAACCTCATGTACTGTAGTGACAACGACCATATCAGAGTCATTTGAGCAACTTTTTGGAGTTGATTCGGTGGCGCAGTCGGTATGGTCGCGGTCACTTCAGTGCTAGGCGCTGTCGCCGTTGGGGTCGTGGGTTCGAATCCCACCCAACTGGGTGAGGGTAATATGCGATTTTTTAATATGGTGCATTTAGTTTATGCCAAATTATTATTATCATATTCCAAAATTAGGAAATTCAACGTCAAGGTCAAAGTGTAAAAACGAGTTTTAACCTTTTGGTAAAAAATGCTTACAAACATTTCTTAAAACCAAGCAAATTGATAAGTAGACACACTGCATCGTGTATAAAAGAAGCACAACCATGTCATGCAACAATTCATGTTGTACAAAAGTCTTACTGAAGAATACTTCTTATAATGAATATCATCTCGATTCGCACTGTTGTTACATAAGTTCATTAAGTGTAAAATGAAAGTTAATATGCGTTAAGTATACACGTACAAATATATATTTGCATGCCTGTATAGCGTAACGTCAGAAATTGATGCATATCTACCCATAATAAACTATTCGAAATCAAAGTAAGTCATGGTCACTGCACAATAAACATTTCAAAATTTCATTCAGTTTACGGTGTATGAAAACTATCCGCGCCATAAAACATGATGTATGTTTCGTGACTAAGATTTAGCAACCCGTTCTTGCAACAATAATTTTGAGTACAACAAATATAAATAATTTATGGCATATTTGTTACGTTTTATAACAGATTATACATAGTTACAAGTTTAAGAACGAAAGCATACCCTTAACAATGCGCTAATGCGCCCCTCGTGTTTTGTTTTGGTATTGAGCTGGTCAAAACCATTTTTGACGTACATCATTTTCGAATTAAATCAATGAACAGGCTGTTAGATTTGTACTAAACATCATCTAACTGATTGGTGCGATCATTGCAGCGTGCACTTGTTCGTATTAAATGTTATGTGTCGTTTCATTTATAAAAAAAAACACCAATACGTGAAACATATTCTTTTGATCAAAACCTAAGTTCATCTTCGCGCAAACAAAACGACTTGGTCAACCTGTCCTTATATGTGTCAGTATGTACAAGTGTGGTTAGTATGTACATGTATCACGATTTTCTGGTATAGACACAACTTGGTCTTTAATTAAGGTAACTATGTACTAACATTTTCAGGCATTGCTACAACTTGGTCTTTGATTACAAGCTCCATGTTGATATTGTTACATCACCCAGAATGTCAGAGTAAGATACAGGAAGAAATTGATCGAGTCATTGGTCGGGAAGGTGTGCCCTCCTTCGCGAATCGGAATCAGTGTCCGTATATAAAGGCATTTGAAAAAGAAGTTCATCGCTACGCAACCGTTTTTCCACTATTGATACCACATGCTTGCAATGAAAATGTAGAGTTCGAAGGCTACGGCATTGCTAAGGAGCAGAAGGTATGTTTTTGACAGTCATGTGAGGTAAATAGAGTTGCCAATTGATATGAATTCGTAATAATCAAGTTCGAGAAATTTTATTAAGTGAGCCTCTGGCGAGCTGAATGATATTTCAAGAACGACTTTAATATTGATATATCAATTGACCATGATTGCTAGATTCTTTATATGATATGACACTGAAAAATTCAAACTGGAAAATACGCATCTTTCTATAAAAAAACTTTCATTTATTTGATGACGCCTTTTGAACATTATACTACACATGTGTTGTGTAAGAAAATGCATACTCGCTATCTTTTGCCGGATGCAAGGAAAACCATGTGATATATATTGATACCTATTATTGCACATGCTTTAATAGATGCAGTTGTACTCGTACGTTTGTGATTATGTGCTATAAAAAGTTTGCGAAACTCAAAGTATACGCGAACGATGACGCAAACATGATTTTCGAGTATTGCATGTTCGAACTGTCACGTGATATACAAGCACATTTGAAGTGTATGACTCTATGGCATTGGGCATATACATCCTCTAGAAGAAGAAGATTGAAAAGCCAATGGCGTAGAATTTCGTGTCATGTGCTCTATGCATTTGTGTTAAAATACGTGATAATTACTATTAAGCAATTCTATAAATAAACACAACACTTTCTTTGTCAATACCATTTATTCAGTAGTTTTAAACAGAACATAATGTGTTTAAACGTTTTGACCGATAGAGAAGTTAGCAATTGGTCAGTGATTTGACAACTTCATTTTGAATATGCCTACCCACCCCTATTTAATCACTGCAGGTTTTAGCAAATACTTGGTTCGTTCACCATGATGAAAGGATTTGGGGCTATCCTTGGAACTTCAGACCTGAAAGATTCTTGGACGAACAAGGCCAACTGTTGCCTTCAGAGCATATATTGAATAGGAGGTAAACTATGCATGCATTATTATAAAGCTCAAGTCACATCTCAAGTTAAAATTTTAAAAAAATATGTTGCCTGATGTTCAGTCATTGTGTAAATATTGTCGCGTTCGTGTTACCCCATAATATACAACGAATGCACATGTAAATGGTTCTCTTTCAACTAACTGTTTAAAGACTTGGATTTAAGAAGTGCCTCACCCTGTCATGTTATGTGATAAAATATTTCCATTTGATTAAAGTATCCCTATTAACATTGTCATAGGCAATACGAAAAACAACATCTAACTTTTGTGTTAACTCATGTCTGTGCCCCTTTGTAACTTCACGTCTTTGTCAATTTCTTCGATCTTTATAGTTATGATGTATGTTTTATTTCTTAATACCCCTGTTTCTCATGTCTCTATAAAATGCTACAAAATTGTGCTAGTTCTTATTTTAAGATCCAAAACCACCAACTGTTATAATTACTGAACCAAGATAGTCAATTAAATGTCACCAAATCTCAGTATTCGACATTGTCTCTGTGGCATCATTCATGCTGCAAATGTGTGTTGTAAACTGTTCTTTTGTGCCTTTAGTGAATTGCTGTTTATGTCTTCTACAATACACGTATATACATTTTTAATTTACACATTTCAGTGTTCTAGCATTTGGTCTTGGAGCCAGGCGATGTATTGGCGAGACGTTTGCAAAGACTCGGTATTTCTTGTATATTGTAACACTGTTACAAAATTACCGATATGATACCCTTGACGCACCAACAAAGAACGGCTGTGATCCACGCAATCTGGAAGCTTATGATACCAAACTACTCCTGAGACCAAACCCATTCAAGGTGCGAGCTGTGCGAAGATGAAAGGGCACATGATACAGTTTATTCAGCTTCAAACAACTGTCATTTGAACAATTTCCCGTTCACGATGCGTGCTAGCTGTACAAAGATGAAAGCACGCAAGAAGCAGTTTTATCAGCGTTGAACAAATGCAATTGTAACCAAAGTGTTGCTAAAAGCACCATCAGCGCAAGAGTAACTCTATACGTAGAAAACACGCTAATCCCAGTATTATGCATACTATAAATATAACAACATATTTGGTATATAATTGTTTAGCGCATTGTTACACACATTTAATGTCACATAGTTCCTTATTTAAAGTGTTATTAATATATATCAGCAAAAGGAAATTAACGAATCGGACAGGGAATGCAGCAATCAGCAGAACCTGACCATGGTCACAATCTTTGGAATAAGATACTAAATACTGAGAACGTGGATTCGACGATGCCAGTAATAAAATACTAAATACTGAGAACGTGGATTCGACGATGCCAGAAATAAGATACTAAATACTGAGAAAATGGATCCGACGATGCCAGTAATAAGATACTAAATACTGAGAACGTGGATCCGACGATGCCAGTAATACGTTACTAGTAATGACAAATCGGTAGTTCTAAGTCTGAATTGCGTACATGTTTGTAAATCCAATCTCAATTGTGATCACATATTGTTGATCGTTACATGTATTTTGAGAAAACAATGTCCTAAAATTAGTCTTCACTTATGGTAAAACTAGCGTTTCAACTTCAGTTGGGCCAACATGATAAGTGTCGATTTTCATGAAAATAGGATAATAAGAAGTGAGGTGTGATGCCGATAAATATGTATCAGTCCAATAAGGTCGTAAGTAGTAGTAACGACCTTATCATTCTTGGCCATTTTAACACATTGGTCGCAGGGATACAACCCATCGCAGTTATTTTATACTTGACACATCAAATTCAGTTTAATACACACCACAACTTATACAGGCTGTCCCCAAAAACGGGGACCTTTTTTCTCTACTATAGATTTCACAATATTAATATGTCAAAACAATAAGGGAAGAACACTGCTCAAAATACTAGCATCACTGTCGTGATTATTTAGTTCAATACGTAGAGTTACCTCCCATGTTTACAATCTCATGTTTCAATAAAATACCATAAACTGAAGCTGGGATTTCAGAATTCAATGAGCTATATTTTCATGCTGACCTCAAACATCTTCTAATGTGCTCCAAATCATTGTTTAAGGTTTGTGATACATTAGTTCATTATGTATAGCAAACAATTTAACTATTTGGATCAAGTTTGTGTAATTTAAGGTCATATGGCCTGTGATATGAGGTAAGCTGTCACTACTTTTTCGCAAACACATTCTGATTTTGCTGCTGATTTACTGCAAGAAGAGTTTTCCGATTGCATATGATGCTATTTTATAATTTCTGACACACACAATTACTCAAAAGCATATCTATGAACTTTCTGTTTGGATAAAAAACTTAACTTTTAGCTCCTTTCTATAGTCTAAGTTTTTTTGGCAATATTCCTTGACAATATTGTTTTATCATTGAATGATTGTTGATGCTATTTTGGAAGGTTTTCCACTTTCCCTTTGGTCAGTAAACTCGCCACGCTTTCCTCTGTTTTGCTATTTCTTGTCATATTTGATTTATTTTTCCAAGATTTTGATCACCCCTTTGGCTTTAGATGTTGTTTTCTAACAATAAATGCTCTGACACAAATGCCCTTTTCTTATAATGCCCCTTTTCAGGTGATTAAGCAAAAACAACGTGAAATGTTGCGATAATGAAAGTGATGACGTCATGCACTTCCTGTTTTGAAGCACCATGTTTAAACAAGTACCCTTTTTATAAGTGGGGATCCCTTACATACACTTTCACAAAATATCAGCTTAATTCATCAAACTATGAATGAGTAATAAGGCTTTAAGGTATGTCCCAGATTTTTGGGACACCCTGTATATTACACAACACAACATTGCATTGCATTGCATAAAGTTAGGGTTTTGTTTTATTTTCGACTGAATCAGTCGTTTTTACGTGGTCATCCAGATCCCCTGTAAAAATGAATGATGGTCTGAGTGTCTTCAATTTCGAGGGAACGATCAGAGTAATACTCATCTAATATGTTTATAAAAACTTTAAGCTTCAAGTTTGACGAGTTTCTATTTATTTTGATTACTAATTTAACATTTCATGGAGCTGTATCTACTCCTCCTTTTCAAAGCATTTATCCAAGACACGACTATAATTTTACTATAGACTATACTAATCCATTCGTAAAAAGCTCATATTAAGTTGACGATTCACTATCCGGGTGATGCCCAATACTCTGAGATATCCAATAAAACACTTTTGTTTCATTGTGTTTTCTTGAATTGTGTTGATATGACTTTATTTATTTTACATGTACGATATTTATAAAACATGTTATTATAATAAAACTATATCAATATAATTATTTTAAAGGTGACTTCCTATTTTTGTCTTTTTGTATTTTCCAAATTTTGTTTAATCAAACTGATAGCATCATGGTATGTTGTACTATGAACTAGGGTGTGTTCGTAAAAACTGTGCAGAACACTGTCCAAACTGTTCCTATTCCAAGTACTTACGAACAGAATAAAACTGTTCCGAACAGTGTTCCACTCCAAACGACTAACGAACAAAACGGTACGGGAACAGAAAAAGAAGTAACAATAATAAAAGTAATGGTAAAGAAATAATATTAAGAAATAAAACTTTTAAGATGACCGATATTGTTAGTTTCTGCCTTTATATTGGTGGAAGAAAAATGTCACTAGAAAATTTCCCATTGTAAAAGTTCGGTCATTTCCGTTTTAAACCCGTTGACATACTATTGCCAAGGTGATCAAAATAACACATTTCGTGAAGTTTCCGGTTGTCTTGTTGTTGTTGTAATCACGTGACCTGTTCTGCCTGCACCACCTCGTTCATGGGAACAGACGAAACATGTCCTGCACAGTGTTCCGGAGTGTTCGTAACGCTGTTCTATGTTCTGGCACACAGAGAACAGCGTTACGAACACACCCCTAGTGTGCTTCTAACATTTACATATTCAATGGCAGACAACTCCTGTATCAACACGGTCACCTTTGAGTTTTTGCATGTGTCTGTTTTTGCATAATACAATGTCCAAATTAAATGTGACAGCAGCAACATTTGAACTATATGGAATTAACTAGTCTCCGGTCACTGACCCAAGAACAGTTACACCATCTTCACTCAAACTTTCCTTTTGATCATCATTATAAGTATTAGCTATTTCGGACACATGCTTATATTTTGTTACCATCCAGCAGACATGGTTGAAAATCCAACCTACCGTAGAGTGTTCAGAACTTTCTGTGACAAGTGTGTGTGTGTCTTTATATCGCTGGCTTAGCATAAGAAGGTCGTAAGTACAAAATTATTAGAGAAAACTAGAAAAAAACTGACCTAAAATTACTCTTTACTTGTGGTGAAACAAGCTCTATCCACTTCAGTTTAGTCAACGTGACAAGTTCAGATTTTCATGAACATAGGCTCACAAGAAGCGCCTTGAGATGCTGTTTGTAAATATGTATCCGTCTAATAATGTGTAATGCCGTAATCTTTGGCGTTCGCTTACATTTGGGGATTTTTGCTCTCTCTAGTAGTACCAAGTGTTCTATGTGTATGTTGATGGGGATTCTGAATATATCGCAGACACCGTCAGAACACGTTCGTTCTGACTTGTTGGTGTTGGTGTTGTTGTTGTTACTAGCTTTAATGTAAATATCTCCCTTTGTGCTTCCGTGTTTGTAAGCTATACCGTGTAGCTTGAATAATGTTACAAGTCCAAGTGTGTTGTTTCCGGAATAAGTTAAAATTAGAAAGTCAATGTTAAATGAGTTGACAAATCAAACGTCCGTTTTTACTATTTTTATTTTCTTCGTTTTATCCAGTAATCAACAAATAACAGATATATTTTAACACACAAAGTTTAATTTAACAAAGATTATAGTTCTAGTGGAACTCCACTTTTCCTAAGTTAACCTTCAAAACCTAACCGTTCCCTCCAAACACTAATTCATAACTCCCATTTACATATTTTGTAAAAACACACAGAAAAAGTATCTAATATATTAAAACCAATCAAATTGCATGTTACAAAAAATCTTAATGCGTTCTTAGCCAATAAACACGCGGCTGTAAAATTATTACATAATTTCCTTTCAATAATTACGAAACAAAGGTATATTTTTGACAATCCCCTAAGGTTCAATATAATGTTTGATTAAAATCAATTATGGTGCTATCTCGACATATTTAAGACAAGTTTACGATTATACATGAAATTTAAACAGTCTTATAGCCCCTAGATAGTAAAATAGTTTGATACCTCGATTTTAAAAGGCGTCACTAAAATATACCATAAAATTTACCGCACGAAAGTTTCCCCTCCCTTATTTTTACTTCATTCCTATGAAGTGGTCATCAAATTTTAACTGTACTTGAATGAACAAATGATAAAATTATTTTCAAAGTAACAATGTAACATATATTTAAGAATATGGTAAATAAGACTGGAAATGATAACAATTTAAATGTCCCGAGAATGTCGTATTCACCTATATCGAACAACACTATTTTCTCTATACACATGCAGTTTACATTTCTAGGGGTATGAGTTCAGCATATTATGTAAATACCGGGTTAATCCATTTCCCTATTTTCGGGTAAATGCCCCATTAATCAATGCTACCCGCTTTAAATAGCCGAGTGCATAATATCCCGTGGATATATTCCATTTTTGTTTTAAAGACAGCTATAAAGTTCTAAGATGCAGCTCACTTAAGGTTGATTCCAAAATACCGTATGGAGTCACAGAACGATGGAAATCAGAACAGGACTAGTCTACCCCAGCCAACTAAAAATATAAGCATGTGACTGTTATCTACCGTGGAAGCAATAATTGATCAGACTATTGCATCCTATCAATACAAGTGTTAAGAATAAAAAAACTCAAACACTAATAGTTACCCTATATACTAACTCACACCTTTCCTACAAAAAAATACACACCCGTACTGGTATTGGGATAACTATTGACTCATATTATGTGCTATTGTAGCACAATAAATATATTGACTGAATGAGAGCATAGTGAGTCTGAACTTCCTTAATTTACCATATGACATTAATTCTGCGGTCCAAAGTGTTATTTATACAAGCAGTCCTCGATGTTTGAAAGGATCTAACATGCATATAAACTTAGAAGTATTTGTGAGCTCTAAACAAACAAGAACATTGCTGCTTTAACATTTTACCAGACACAATACAATTTATACCGCCTTGAACAGTTATAAATTATTTTTAATATCGCTGACTCATAATCCCCTTAGAAGCATTGTAACTCATTTTTTTTATACTTAAATGCCTCTCATACATTTTAATTACACGTGCTGTCGATTAAGATTAAATTCCA
Source organism: Spisula subtruncata (assembly GCA_963678985.1). Taxonomy (NCBI): domain Eukaryota; kingdom Metazoa; phylum Mollusca; class Bivalvia; order Venerida; family Mactridae; genus Spisula; species Spisula subtruncata. The sequence continues at coordinate 50,445,959 of OY787664.1, read as the reverse complement.
TATATTCAAATTATGCATTTTCTCTATTTTCAAATAAACATCAATAAAATGTTAGCTTAACTGCAAAATAGCTTAGACCATTTACTTATTCGAAATAACATCTGATCGTGAAAAATGAAAATAATGAAATCATTATTTACGTACTATTATTAACCATTGACTTCGAAAAATCTACGAAGGAAAACAATATATGTAGCCCAAATTTAAAACAAATGCATTATAAACAAATAAGACGAGAAAACATTGTCAATGATAATAAATACAGTTTTCAACTGCGACGTGAATGTATATAAAGTACCAAAATTTACATAAAATAAGTACGTATTCATCAACACAGAAGGTTCGCTGATTATTCCACATCCAAAGTTTAATGTCTATTGTTTCTGTGCGTTGTTTGTTTCCACCGTTCGTGAGGTGAACGTAAAATGGGTCCACCGGTAATCCATGCGTCATCAAATACCGGCAGATGATGTTGGGCACCCAACCAATGTTGTTGGTTGGTCGTTCTAGTTGTCATCGTTAACGTCCACTGTTGAACTTAATACAGAAATATTGAATTCTGGCACTGATCTAATTAGACATTACAATTAAATTCCACTTGCACGAATTTGCACATATTCACTGATCTGAATTTATTCACTAGTTAAAATTCACTTATTTATAAGTAGAAATTCGATTTTAGAAATCCACTCGGTAGAATTACTCGCTTGCATAAATTCAAGTATAGAAATTCGCTTGGCTGTGAATAATCGCTTGGTTGGAATTCGCTCCGCAGAATAATAACTCAATTCTAGAAATTCACTTGGTTGACGTTATATAGTTGAAATTCGCTTGGCTGTGATGTTGTGAGGTACCGCAAATACTAGCCTCTCTTCTCCACCAGTGTAATGCCGGAATCTTTGGCGTTGGCTTACAGTTGGGGATCTTTTCGCTCTTAGTACGAAGTGTTCTATGTGTATGTTGATGGGGATTCTGAATATATCGCAGACACCGTCAGAACACGTTCGTTCTGACTTGTTGGTGTTGGTGTTGTTGTTGTTACTAGCTTTAATGTAAATATCTCCCTTTGTGCTTCCGTGTTTGTAAGCTATACCGTGTAGCTTGAATAATGTTACAAGTCCAAGTGTGTTGTTTCCAGAATAAGTTAAAATTAGAAAGTCAATGTTAAATGAGTTGACAAATCAAACGTCCGTTTTTACTATTTTTATTTTCTTCGTTTTATCCAGTAATCAACAAATAACAGATATATTTTAACACACAAAGTTTAATTTAACAAAGATTATAGTTCTAGTGGAACCCCACTTTTCCTAAGTTAACCTTCAAAACCTAACCGTTCCCTCCAAACCCTAATTCATAACTCCCATTTACATATTTTGTAAAAACCCACAGAAAAAGTATCTAATATATTAAAACCAATCAAATTGCATGTTACAAAAAATCTTAATGCGTTCTTAGCCAATAAACACGCGGCTGTAAAATTATTACATAATTTCACTTCAATAATTACGAAACAAAGGTATATTTTTGACAATCCCCTAAGGTTCAATATAATGTTTGATTAAAATCAATTATGGTGCTATCTCGACATATTTAAGACAAGTTTACGATTATACATGAAATTTAAACAGTCTTATAGCCCCTAGATAGTAAAATAGTTTGATACCTCGATTTTAAAAGGCGTCACTAAAATATATCATAAAATTTACCGCACGAAAAATGTCGTAAGTAATACATGTAGTTACGACCTTTTCATTCTAAGCCAGCGATATGTTTACTCATAAACCTGAGCTTTGGTCGAGGAGCAATTGATTTTGTGATCTAACTTTCCCAGTGCCGACTGGACAAAACGCTGAACAAACCGCTGTACGTGCTGTCCTCAAAGTGAGCTAGGGCCCCTTTTCACACTTTGTCCAAATAGAGGTCCGCTATGCAGACACATCACCGAAAGACGTTGAAGTATGTTAAAAAGGTTCGAGGGTCATCGCCAATGTATTCGGGATGCACTAAACTCGAAGCAATAAATGTATACGAATGTAGCCAGGTGATAATGTCAAACTTGTAAATCACTCGCTTTGGAATGGATAACAATTTCATTCTTTAAATATCAATGGGGGAAACGTATTGGGGCGGAAGTGGATACACCGACTATTTCAATGGCCGAGTTACGTCGATTCGGTAAGTAAATCTTGACTTTTCGTTGCTTAGTAAGGCGTTTGAAATAAAAACAAGCTGACCAAAGTACCCGGCCAGGTTTCTAGTTTCCGACCCATGGTTGTTTTCCCTCCAAGCACCTATAATTAAGCAGAACACTCGCGCAAAGTGATGTTTTGGTTACAGATACCCTGATTTGTGAATATTTTTATTTGTAATATTTCCTATTTCTCCCGATTTTCATGGTTTATGGATTGTTTATGGGCCTAGTTTCATTATTTATATGATTATAAGTATGCATGTGCAAATAAAATGAGATGCCATAATATATTGAGGCAAAACACACGAAAGATCCGCTATGATACCCCTGATTTGTGCCGTTTGGGGCAAACACCCCTGACACGTAAGAAATGTGGTATAATAAAAACAACATGCGACTTGATCATTAACTGAATATTACGCGCAAATCATAAAAAACGTACATTGTGAATACTAGAAAAGTTTATATGTTAAAACAGGAATATGTTTTCAAGTTATACAAATATATCTACTTGCCATACACATTAAATCTGCCACTGTGTTAAATTTTAAATTATATATTCACAATGTTTATGGTTATTCTAAGAGTGTTTTGTATTTGCAGAACAGCCCATAGACTGATAACGTGATGTTGTTGATGCTGCCTACTAAGACCTGACAATGAACACATACCTACAAAAGTGGATTCAATGATAGGACCAAGCATTTCAACGATTAAACAGTTGACAATGACATGGATGATGGATTCGATAGAAAGTGTGAAATTCTATACTAAAATGAGAAATATCAAATAAAAACCCTTAAAAAATCCACTTTGTTTTGATAAGAACATGTACATGCTTGTGTGTGATAACAGTTCACGGTGTCTATCCGTATTGGCACCCTCTCTGTGCAAAACAATAGTTTTTGACGACACAAATCGACAGGAGAGGTACGAAAACCAACGATTTTGCCAAAAAATACAGAAAGTCATTGAACCAATCTGGCCTCCAAATGCTTTAAATATTGCAACTTTAAGGAAATTACGTTAAAACAGCCTACTTTCCGTTTCGTTGTAGCACCGGCACCCTCTCTGTGCTATAGTTATTGTAAGCACAGCGAGGATTCCCGTGCCAATCAGCTGAACCACACAGAGAGGATGCCGGTGCCACAACAAAACCGATTGTATGTATTTTACGTAATTTGATACGATACAGCGTTTTGCAGACATGGTGCCAATACGTGTAGGGGACACCGGTGCAAGTCAGAACGGTCATTTGTTTTTAACGAGGGCTTCTCACAAATTCTGCAATTGTACAAATTAAATACGTATTTTTTATCAAGCATGGAATCTACTCACATAATACAGACGCACTTAATAGACTGGACGATTGGTTAACAACATATGGGCATCCAAATGGACGGGGCAAATTGGAACACGGTCGGGGTTAAGATGGAAAAATACTTTAATCATACTCTGTCCTATCCTGTATCAACTCCCACTCGACAGGTTCCTATTCACTGTACTGGTAGATACTCTTCAGAACAAAATACAGCAATCCCTGACGTATTCGGATACACACCACCACGGAACTCAAGAAAATCCGCCCTATTATTTGACTCAAATATAACTACTCGCACAACCACTTAATACATACAGATCATACCCCATTTTGGTACTTAGCACCTCAAACTAAAGTCACAATACGTCCTGAGAATCTTTACAACCACTGGATACAGCCGAACAAGGTCGTTTATGGTAGGTAGCCACCATAGAGATCAGTTTTATTGGTCCCTATTATAGTTGTTGGTTCTTGCCGCTGTCACATACACACTCACATGCTAGCTATAAAAATATACAACTAATGTACTCATTACCAACAATTTCAACCATATCAGGTCCGACGCGGTGCTCAAAACCACATAGAACAGTCACCCCGAGGCTGGGTACTCGCAAACATCAACTACAACCATGCCAGACTCGAAGGGGTCTCACAACAACCATATACTACCCTTTTTAGAATCAGTACAACCATACCTTATGCATACTTACCAACAAAAGAACAGCAATACCCGACTATATGGAATGGCTACCGACCATGCGTGCGGTACTTCCTCTTACTACAGACAGGAACGTAACCATGCATACATGGTTTGTAGCTATTCCATATACATGTAGTCGGGTGTGATTGTACCTAAGGGAATATGTTGGCTATAGTCGGTGGCTGTTCGAGATTGAGAACCCTTTCTTACCTAGAATGGGTTTAATGTGTCGAATAATCACCACATAAACCCGGATATGGTTGTTCCAGGTGGCAAAAATTAAAACATGGGTATTATATGGTTGTTGTGATACCCCTTCGAGTCTGGTGTGGTTGAAGTTGATGTTTGCGAGTACCCAGCCTCGGGATGACTGTTCTATTGAGCACCGCATTGGACCTGATATGGCTGTAATTGTTGGTGGCGAGTACATAAGTTGTATATTTTATAGCTAGCATGTGAGTGAGTATGTGACAGTGGCAAGAACCAACAACTAAAATATGGACCAATAAAACTGATCTCTAGGGTGGCAACCTACCGTAAACGACCTTGTTCGGCTGTATCCAGTGGTTGTTAATATCCGTAGGACATATTGTGACTTTAGTGTGAGGTGTTAAGTACCAAAAGCATGGGATATGATATGTATGTATTAAGTGGTTGTGTGAGTAGTTATAGTTGAGTCAAATAATAGGGCGGATTAACTTGAGCTCCGTGGTGGTGAGTATCCGAATACGTCAGGGATTGCTGTATTTTCCATCTTAACTCCGCGACCGTGTTCCGATTTGCCCCGTCCATTTGGATGCTCATATTTTGATAACCAATCGTCCAGTCTATGAAGTGCGTCTATACTATGCGATTAGATTCCATGCTTGATAAAAAATACGTATTTAATTTGTACACTTGTAGAATTTGTGACAAGCCCTCGTTAAAAATAAATGATCGTTCTGACTTGCCCCGGTGTCCCCTACACGTATTGGCACCCTGCCTGCAAAACGCTGTATCGTATCAAATTACGTAAAATACATACGTTCGGTTTTGTTGTGGCACCGGCATCCTCTCTGTGTGTCTCAGCTGATTGACACGGGAATCCTCGCTGTGCTCACAATAACTATAGCACAGAGAGGGTGCCGGTGCCAGAACAGAGAGGGTTCCGGTGCTACAACGAAACGGAAAGTAGGCTGTTTTTAACGTTATTTCACGAAAGTTGCAATATTTAAAGCATTTGGAGGCCAGATTGGTTCAAGGTCTTTCTGTATTTTTGGCAAAATCGTTGGTTTTCGTACCTCTCCTGTCGATTTGTGTCGTCAAAAACTATTGTTTTGCACAGAGAGGGTGCCAATACGGATAGACACCGTGAACTGTTATCACACACAAGCATGTACACGTTCTTATCAAAACAAAGTGGATTTTTAAGGGTTTTTATTTGATATTTTTCATTTTAGTATAGAATTTTACACTTTCTATCGAACTCCATCATCCATGTCATTGTCAACTGTTTAATCGTTGAAATGCTTGGTCCTATCATTGAATCCACTTTTGTAGGTATGTGTTCATTGTCAGGTCTTAGTAGGCAGCATCAACAACATCATGTCATCAGTCTATGGGCTGTTCTGCAAATACAGAACACTCTTAGAATAACCATAAACATTGTGAATATATAATTTAAGATTTAACACAGTGGCAGATTTAATGTGTATGGCAAGTAGATATATTTGTATAACTTGAAAAAATATTCCTGTTTTAACATATAAACTTTTCTAGTATTCACAATGTACGTTTTTTATGATTTGCGCGTAATATTCAGTTAATGATCAAGTCGCATGTTGTTTTTATTATACCACATTTCTTACGTGTCAGGGGTGTTTGCCCCAAACGGCACAAATCAGGGGTATCATAGCGGATCTTTCGTGTGTTTTGCCTCAATATATTATGGCATCGCATTTTATTTGCACATGCATACTTATAATCATATAAATAATGAAACTAGGCCCATAAACAATCCATAAACCATGAAAATCGGGAGAAATAGGAAATATTACAAATAAAAATATTCACAAATCAGGGTATCTGTAACCAAAACGGCACTTTGCGCGAGTGTTCTGCTTAATTATAGGTGCTTGGAGGGAAAACAACCATGGGTCGGAAACTAGAAACCTGGCCGGGTACTTTGGTCAGCTTGTTTTTATTTCAAACGCCTTACTAAGCAACGAAAAGTCAAGATTTACTTACCGAATCGACGTAATTCGGCCATTGAAATAGTCGGTGTATCCACTTCCGCCCCAATACGTTTCCCCCATTGAATATACTCAAAATAAAAAAGTATTGAGTCAGTGGAAATGCATGTAAAATCACAAAAGGAACATTCAAGCCACTAAAGCTTGAAAGCGTCTTTCTAGTAATGATGTAAAATTACTTTTTATAAAGCTGTTTATGATAACTTATATTTCTATGTAAAACAACTCGTCATATATCACGTGATTTGTCAATAGACAAACATTGAAATTGTTCTTATTTAAAATCAAAGGGAGGTAATATCCCAAAACATGATATTAGTCCTGATATATATCCCAATTAGGATTAAAAAGTTTCGATTTTTTCCCGGACTTTTGTTATTGAATCCAATCAAAATTGACAGGGCAATGTTTTGTCAAAGTGTTCAATGAGAAAAGGTAAGGACATTTAGTTATCCAAAACGGTTTTAGCTTTCATCCCAGTATACTATATTAATGATTATAAGAACTCGTGGTTGTGTAGATTGTACATTATTACATGGCTCGTTGTGGATAATAAATTCATTATTTGTATATTAATGAGATAAATAAGGAAATATTTAGATTTTTTATGTACATGAATTATGTAGTTATGAAATACACAAATACGTATCAAATAAAGGAAACATACATACAAGTTAATAACAAACATCGAAGACAAATATGTAACTGGTGTCCTATATCAACATACATGACTATCTGGTTGAGATTCCATATTATGCCTTGTATACATTGGGCTTCGGAGTTAAAAACTATACATTTGGCAGTTGAGTTTTGAAGACAAGTTTGGAATAAGAAAAAATAGCATTATACAAGAACAGTATCGTGTGGTGAGATACTAGTAATGCATGTTCTAGTAGAATCACTTATTTACATGATCATGTCTCTTTTAACATTCTTGATATTTTCACTGAACAACCAAAAGCATGGCTCATTGATAAATTGCTCTTCATTGTTATGTTATAGTCGTTGTATTTGAGTAATACTTATGTTATTCCCTTTCACAGTTTTTAACACATAATACGCTATCAGAAGAATACAATTTATAACACTGACTCCTGCGAGTACCAGGAAGACAAATCCATGCATGAACGCATAAGTCTTAGCGTATATCTCATTTGCCACCAACAAGCCTGTGGTACTACTTAACACTTCAATGGCCGCCATACTGGAAAACATAGCACCTTGTTTATCTGGGTCGGTGATACTCGACATAATGGCACGGGTTAAGGGTATCATTATAAAGGATAGAACGCCACTGACAGGTACCATATAGATCGTTAAGTCAGTAGTCGCAAGCCCTTCTATAACATACGATATTGTGCATGATATCGGTCCAAGAATAACAATGGCCTCATTCGAGATGCAAAGTTGAAGAAGTTTTAACACAATCACACCAAGAACACCTTGTGAAGCATGTCTTACAGTCATAAATATGCCGATTTTCGCGGGTCCCCAGCAGAATGGCAAACCTAGGAGGAAGAGCTGTTCTATAGATGTTCGATTTCCAGAGGACATAATTGCCATGCAAAATGACAAAATCAAAATGATGTAGCCAAGCCGCTTGCCTTTAAATGCGGAACTGGTGTAAAATTGAAACATTTGTTTAACTGTGCCTAGAAGTGGTTTTGGGGGTGTCCGTTTGTTTTTGGGCAGACTTTCTGGTAATATAAAAACTAATATTAGTAATCCCAACAACGCCGTTGAGGCACACATAACTGCTGTTTTTGCATACCCTAGATTTAAAGTTTGTATCAAGTACCCAGACAGTGCTCCAGAAGCTAAAGAGGATATCATCGAAATGGATTCCATGACAACGATTCCTAACACGCGATGAGTGTGGTTATTATTCGTTAAGTCAGCTGCATATGCAAAACAACCTGCAATGGTGGCGTAGAAACTTCCCATTGAACCATCAATGAAATACGCTAAAGTTATATACCAAAGGGAAGAGTTTGTACATATGACGGCTGCAATCACACACGTCTTTATACACGATCCAGTCGCGGAAATGATTAGAATGAACTTCCTTCCGTACGTATCTGTGTAAGTGTTCAGAATCATATTTATAAAGAACATAGGAACATGGTACGCAATTGTGAAGTACATTGACCAATGTGCCGCATGTTGCTGAACTATCGTGTAATTCTTATACACTGGATCAGATTTGTTGGTGTCGCCACATGCTGACACATTCTGGTGACTGGAGACCATACTTGGAAAAAGGTCAGTCCGTATTTTATGTTGAACCCATTCGTTCATTCCATACACTAAAGTGAAACACCCAGTGAAAAACACAAACATTGAGATTGATAGAATAATATAATTCCATAGCAACCGTTTATTCCCACCATCCTTTGTGTCCTTATGATGAATCAAATGTTCCTTTTCTGAATCCATTTTTGCACTTTCGCCAATAACTTCAAAATTTTTCAAATAGTTTAAAAATCCAAAAACTCACGATCTGCTGATTGTAGTATCTCAACAATGAGATGATAATAAACTTCCGTTAACTATTTCGCCATTAACACTATATTTTTTTCTGTATTTCTGAACTGACCAGCACACGTTTTATATAGTTCATTTAAAACAATACATACATGTATACGGGACATGTAGAACAATAATACTGTACGTGCAGAGTGTCATGCTAATATCTAAACAATACAATGTGCAATCATATTTCAATCACACATGTCTTTATGTAAAGGGTGTCACCATAAATAGTTGTTATTTTTTGAAAACTGACACTATTTTTATTTTCGTTTTCACTTAAATCATCAAACATCTGAGAATACTATTGATGAAAATATTTACTGGTATTGTTAGATTAAAAGGGAAATAGTCTTTGGTTTCCATATGTCATAGGACAAGTCTACTCATAGATATGTCGTAGAAGTCTCACACTACCTCTAGCTGTAACGTTAAAAACTAAATTGTTCTAAAAATAGACAGATTAATTTTTTTCAGTGTTTGTTTTGATTCCGATGTATTACCATTTTGTTTCTAAGGAATACATTTCGTATCATATTTTCCACGGAATCGGAAAAATTAATGCAAAATAATTAAACGTTCAAGACAACATTTTTATACCAAATTGTAATGAAATTGTGACATGCCCCTTTAAATTTGATAAACAATGAACTATATTAATAGCGATATCATATGAGGCGGGAAAATTAAATGGAACACGATTGAGCACTACGTCGTTATCCGATAAATTGGTCACTGTATCAGTGTATATGCACTATTTATTAATCTTCACTCGTGAAGTAAGCCCTCAGGTGCTCGTTCCCATGATCGCTACACCACATGACCCTAGTGAGTTGTTATACCATTTGTACTGTTTTACTAATGTTTCGAATTGTCATAGGACTTTATAACAGTGTGAACATACCGCGTGACTTTGAGGCTAAGTCGGCAAGTAGAAATATATCAACAAAAAGTTAAAAAAAAACGTACAATAAGTATCCTATTTATTGACCGATTTTCGAGAGGTGTGTGTGACGCTCAAGCAGAGATCGAACACCACTGACGCAACTCAATTCGTTTCTACAGATGCACAGGTCACAGTTTTTGCCCGAATCCGGCCCAACTGATATCGATACAGCCTAGTCGGTTTCGAGTCAAAACTGTAACCCGTGTCTCAAAACTAAATACGATATGGCCATTGGTCAGTAAAGAAACGGACATAGTATATATTGTGACCATCATCTAATTAAGAGACACATTGTCTCCTATGCATGAGCAATATGATTCAGACTGACGGTAGAAAAAACCCACAGAAATAGCTAACTGGAAGTCAGCTGTATAATAAATTTAATGCATTGATAATTTGTTTGGATCGGCTATGGGATGGAATATGGTTCAAATGTGATGGAATATGGTTCAAATGAGATGGAATATGGTTCAAATGTGATGGAATATGGTTCAAATGTGATGGAATATGGTTCAAATGTGATGTAATATGGTTCAAATGTGATGGAATATTGTTCAAATGTGATGGAATATTGACATTATCCTCTTACCTTTTATACAAGCGTAATTGACATAACTTCAACGTAGCTCGGTGTGAGCTTGTGATACAAACGTAAATCTTATGCACCAGTCAGTTGCATCCACGCCCCAACCCCGGGGATGGGCCGGGATGTTTACTTCTGAGTTGTCAAACCTTCCGACCTTCAACAGTCAGCTGATGGTAAAATATCCAGTATTTCCATGACCCCTGACAAATAAATAGTGTCCCCGGGTATTGGTTCGAAGAAAAAATTCCATCACTTCCCCTCCGTTTTCCCGACTACCCCGCGGATTACTGAGGTTGAGGCCGTGAATGCTGATAATGTGTACTTTTGAAAATTCAGAAAGAAAGAAAAACGCGGGAAACAACTGAAACATAGTTATTCAAAGTATTGTCATAACACCATTGTCTCCCTTCAAATAACACTTATAAACTTAATTATGTTCACTTAATTATCTCATCGCCGCTAATTCAGCTGCTATGTATTCTGTTCTGTTCTGAATTCTAGTGGATTCATGTGTTAGTGTTACGGTCTTAGAATGTTTAAAAATAAGTTTACTTATTTATAATTATGCGCTTACATATCGATAGGACACATTGATATTGATATTTGCAAACTATTGGTAAACAACATATTGTATGAGGTAACCGATTACTATAAGTGTTAATAAATTATTTATATTTTAAATTCGTTCTTGCACATCTGTACTTTCAAAAGCGTCATTAACGGTTTTTATATTTTTCTATATATTTAGAATAAACGTAAAAAGCATAAACGCGTTGAAATTTGGGGAAAATATGTTAAGTTGTTAATATAACCAAAAAAAAATGATTCAACATGCTGTAGGTGTGATTATGTAAAAGAAACCGTGTCTGCATTTTTTATTATCTATTTATTTACCTTTTCATCGATTAGAATATGCATTATCTCTTTTTACCATGAAGTGAAAGGTTTTGATCTGTTTTATTTGTTTTATTGTTACATTTTATAAGCAACCCAGTAAGTTTAAGTATAGTCGGTCTTTTCCAAAAATATATACTGGTAGGTGTATTTAATGTAAGACACGTTTGAAGAAAAGATACCTGTCAATCGGATAAGAAATGGCGTACTTATATATAATCACGATAAAAGCAGATCCTAGCATTTGCTCTGTTCCTTTACGCTCAAATTTCATGGTAAATCAAATGCGCCGTATAAATCAATTGTCCCAGCAGTCTCAGCAGAGTTTCGCCGCACTTTCAGATCTGTGAAAGAAGCGATTTGATTGGATGACGTAATGTTCACATCGACATGCCATTGCCCCACATGCGGAGTGGGGTCAGATCCTATATAAGCATAAGTGGAGCATTATTGGGGTCTGGTGTTAATGAGAATAGGATCGTACGCGACAGAAGTAAGAAATTGCAAGCTCAGCATAATGTGAAGACCTGTATAGTTTTTTTACGAACATTCACCTCATGTAAGAATAATTAATCCCATTAAACTGCATATATCACCTTGTAAACGTGCATCGCCCGAGGAAAGATAAAGTGAATTTATATATATTCGACTCCGCAGTTGCTGTATGTCGTCCACAAGTCTATGCACTATTATAAATGCTCGTTTATAACTTGTTTATAAACATGATCGATGACATATATAAGATAAAATAAATCCTGTATGAATATGAAGGACAATTAAGGTTCCGACGAGACATGCTTTTAGAATACAGTATGATGTAAATGTATGAACCGGTTTATTGTAGACGTCATGACTTAACAGCACTCGCCCTAATTTTGCATATCGTTGACACACAATGGTAGGGTCGATGTTTTGCTAATGATGGATTTAAATGAAACTTTGTCAGATGCATGAGTAACAAACCACGGTTTAAAGTACGCACTTCATCGTAAATATTTGACTTCTGATGCTTGCGTTTGGGACTTGAACTTTTACTTATTTCTTTGGGCTGTGTGTGGGCATAATAACTCCGTGTAATAGTTGATATCCGGAACTCTGTGCAAGGTGGTTTTCCCATTAATTTACATGTAGGTACAAACAAATCTGGCCTAGTTAGACTGGTTTTGTATTCATATGCAAACACAACTGACCCCCACTCTATTGTCCAGATATGAATATTCATGACTCAAAAGGATTATAACGGTAAAACTTTATTTGTACCTACAGGTTAGTGGAGATCCGGAGTAGGTCTATTGTGTTGTGGTGTTACTGCTTTAGAGTGATCGGCTGTTTAAGTTAAGTGCAGGCTTCTCTATCTGATTTCCTCATACCTTCTTGCGTAACTTTCTCAAGCAGTTCCTTGGTAATTTATTACATTCAGTGACATTTTTTGATTTGTTTGATGACTAAGCTTCTGGTCGCAGGTCTGCCCACATCGTATGGTACCCATATCTATTAGATCAATTATAAAGGCACGCTACTTTTGACCTTTCGTGACTGAACCGTGTGGCTTAGTGATTTGTTTTTACTAACGCCAATATCAAAACCGACCACAATTGCGTTCAGATTGCGTGACAAAGATCACAATATAACATTTAGACAGGGGGGGGGAGGGGGGACAGTAATCAACTTAAATATGCGAACATTGAATGCCTAGTTGTTGCGGTTTCAAACTCATAAAACTTGCCTAAAACTACTCAAGCATTGCGTCTTACTTCTAGTGGTTTAATCCATTTTCCATTCAGCTGACCTAATGACCTAGATTTTAAATGCGGTTATCAAATGAGGCTGAGATGTCAGTATGTGTGTTCACAAAGAGTTACCCGCACTAATGATCTAGTTTCAGATCATCGATGAGTCAGCATGAAAGAGCATCCTGGTTGTGTACGTATGGTTGTTATTGCGAAGTTTAATAAATGGTATGCAAAATATATGACATTAAGTGTGGTCACCAGGTTTAGATTCGATTAGATGTCGATTGGACAAAATCAAACATAAATTATGTTTGTTGTGATAAAGCGCTCAGTTCGTTCTCATGCAATAATCGCTATTCAATAATTTATTTGTGAAATTGAGTCATCCTGCGTTTTTTCGGCGGGGACTTGGGATTTTTTATTGTTTCTTTGGCTTATGTGTGGGTATTGCTCAGGGAAGTTGAAGTGTTGTGGTGTTTCTGATTTCTGTGCTCGGCTGGTTAGGTTAAGTAAGGTTTCTCATACCATTTTTGTTTCTGTTTGATTAAAAATTGTTACCTAGTTTTTTTATCAAAAATGATTCCACTATCAAATGTCCCGGAATTAATTCAGGTGATCGACGTGTCCAAGTGCCATACATGTATGGCGGAAACATATGTGATCTATATAGTATGTGTAGACAAAAGCGAAGAGCGATTCCAAAAAAGCTCACTTAGGTCTAATATATGTAAGAGATAGAAATACTTAACAACTTTGATACAGCCCTGATTAGTTTATTTCCTGATAAAACATAACAATACATCAATTATACAAACTGCATGAAAAATGAACTTTGATAATCAATAAAGAAACTACAAACTGATACAAAACCAATCTTGAAAATCCTTGAGCTAGCTTTGTACACAATGTTTACAATTTTGTTTCATCACACCACTTTTTGAATAATAAATTGACATAAAGTTCTTGAATCTGAATAAAGCAACAATGCAAAACTGAACGTTTCACAACTTTTTCTAGGGACTGTTTATGACCCTTTATGCAAGGTTTCCTATTTGTTTTCGTCTTAAGTTTTCGTAAAAAACAAAATTGTGTAATACATGACTTCTTACATATTGAATACAGTATGCAAGTAATATACACGTATCTGATTATAAAAATGTTTCCGAATATATTGTATTCTAAATACATGTCAATATGATAAGCAAGGTGATTGTGGCTCTAGTAGCAAGAAGAAACCCCAATGTGTGTGTCTCATTTTCTTTCTCTATTTGCGTCAGAACATAATTTCTAATATACGGAAATATGCAAAATGCGCTGATTCAGCTTATATAAACTTGGGATTGGAAGCGATCGTTATATTGCTATATCGAAAATATAAAAGTGATAAAAGTATTTTTTTCTAAACGGCCAAATCATCCATGGCATGCATGTTTACTTTTCTCATTATGATACTGCATTTTGTTTATTATGTTTTAAAGTGACTATGAAAATGTTCACAGTTAACAGGCTACACAAAATCTGAATATGCTTATGTAGCAACACTCTTCGTTATCATACATGTATAAGTTAAAGCAGTCTTCAAAGCACTTCTAGGTACACACAAATGGCTATATTTCTCTCAAATACAACTGATCGGGTTTTTAATTGAGTAATTTCAATGGAAAGTATAATTTTCCCAGCGAATGTTATTTCATAACAACTTTTAAACAATAATCTTGGTTATTAAACTAAGCTAAGCAAATGATGCCTTTGTTTAAAAATAAAAATGGAAATAAAATGCATTTTCGATACCCATTTTCAAATTGGTCAATCCTGTGCATACATACATTTTTTCACTCTGAATCGAATGTGCAGCGTTGCGATTTAACCGTCCCGATATGTATCCAAGATCAGAGTTCCGTATTATCGGCGAACTTTACATTTTGTTTGATGCATGACCACCAAACGACGGCGAACGTTCATATTATCTAGAGGCATGAAAGCAGTCTAATTGATTAAAAGTGTATTGTCTTGTGTATTACTATTGTGTCGTAGTTGCATTGTTCGATGCTCATCGTTCAACAACTCTCACCATAAACGGAAGCGGCCTCATGGTTAGCTTGATATCAAAATCATCCTTACTGCGTGGATCACAACTTCTCTGCTTGATGCCTTTAGGAGTTTCAAACCGGTAACTTTGCAGGAGAGTGGTCATGTACAAGAAATATCTTGTCCTGGCAAATGTTTCGCCGGTACAACGCCGTTCACCCGTTCCAAATCCAAGAACGCTGAAATATGTATCAAATACAGGCGTGAAGTGTATAAGAAACTATAATCAAAGCGCTGATAGTGCTGAAAGACCAGGGTTTGTTCCTGTGGTCAGACAATTATATTTCCAATCATAAAGTCTGTAGCACACGCCCTGAGTATGAGAAGGCATGAACTAGAATTGCAATTTTCGATAATTATTTTAATCCCTAAATGTACGCGGTATTCAATATAAACTATCACATATCCCGTATTTGCTTGCTGTGCTAAATACCTAGTACAAAAAGAGAAATATGTACGTTAAACTTTAGATATGTGTCAAACAAACGCCGAATGAATTCCAATCATTGATTAGATGGTAACATTGCTTACATTACATAATTCAAACACTGTCTCGAAATATTTATGAGCAATAAGTGATTTGTGAGCATCGAATACTTATGTTTTCTTCGGCAAATGCACGGCTAGAACTGCAAAGCGATAAAGTCCGAAATCATTTCCGTGAATGACCACGTGTATCACGTTGAGCATCAAGGTTTGATTTTAGGAGTACCCTTACCAAGAAAGTATGCACTGGAGCGAATAGACCGACTTTAAAATATATTTACTCGGCCATTCTCAGAATTAAAGATCTATAACTGTGTGAGTAATATACCTTCTCATCAATTCGCCTTCGAGTGGCAAAATCTCTCCCTGCTCGTCCAAGAACCTTTCTGGTCGGACAGTCCATGGGTCTCCCCAGAATTTCTCATCGTGATGAACGAACCACGAGTTTCCAACAACCTACAAGGCCATAGATTATACATGTATATTATATAAGCAACAAAACTTCCATAAAATGGGTTATCAAAATATAGACATTTCGGTTAGACGAAGGATATATGATACATAAGGCTGGTTGCTATCCATTGCACTGTGATTCTTTTAACTCGGAGATATATACATATATAATTTTATATATTGATTAATCTACCTGTAATCAATTAAACACAGTCTTACTATGGTATTCTTCTTGATGAAGTAGCCTTCAAAATTTAAGTCTTTGTTGCAGACGTGGGGAAGAAGGAGGGGAGCGACATTAATGTAGCGATGCATCTCTCGCTCAAACGCCATCATATAGTGACAGTTCCTACGATCAGCATATTCTGGCATTCTTCCCTGACCTATCACCCGGTCTATCTCCTCTTGTATCTTGGTCTGAATTTCAGGGTAGTGCAGAAGAACTAATATGGAACTGGATATGAGCGCCGAATTAGTTACAACACCTGCAATGAACAGACAATGGTAACCAGATGGAGCGTCTGAAAATCCAAATGCTGGTAAGTGACTTACTGACACATTTTACCTTACTTTCAGAAGGAACAAAACACACAAGAATACAATTGTAAGCGTCCAAGGCCCGTACTCAAACACGTTCATAGATATTTTCTGAGGAAACCGTTTTTTAAGATTAAAATATGTTCACTTATTAATGAACGGAAAAAAGTTATTAATCGAGTACATATAGCCTTCTCATATACTACAACATACTGTTTTTGACTATGGTTCGTTGAACCCTTTGGTGTATAGAAAATGTCTAATGACTTTAATGTTAAAATGAATAAATTTGGTCATTCACTAGGATGGAATCGTGCTTTATCGCCTTGCAGTACTAGTAGACTAGTAGTATATTTACCGACGACAACATACAAAATGTAAATATATTCGATACGCCCGAGCCACTTTGATTAAAACTATGTAAGGAATAATTCATACCAGCTTCAATGGCTTCGAAAACCTGGTCGATTATTCTTTCATCTGTAAAGAACACTTCCTCCCCAGTCAGTTGCTGTTTACGTTGTTGTTCCAAATAGAAATGGACAAGTCCTTCCTCGTCTCCCTCATGGTGATATTTCTGTTTGGAATTAAAAACGTTCTTGGATGGTATTCACATAAGGGAAAACTTGCACTTTCATTAAAACATAGTTCTTCAAGTGCATCAACTGAACACGAAACTTTTAACACAGTTTAGAAGCATTATGTAAAGAGCTACATTAATCACTAAAAAACTTTGGTCATTCTTCATTTCTTGGAAAATATGACCACATACGTTTTTGATCGGGTGAGTCTAACTATTGGAGTTTTCTCCTAAGATGCTTTGTTAATATCAGCCATGTTCTGCACCTGCAATGAGTTGGCATGGTCCGTTCGGTTGGTTGTTCAGAGTAACATGGTATTGTTACATTGATGCAAAATAGGATCCATCATCTGCATCCATTTCAAAAACATCCATACTGATTTATATATTAGAGAACTATACCATAATAAATATCAACCCATTATTTCTACATTACATATAGTATATTCATTAACGTCAACTCTGTCTAACAATATATGCAGATGATATGGCAGTTTTCGCACGCTCAATGCAATTATTTTCAAACAAGGCGTGAGTTCCCAACAGTTCATACATTTAAGGTGATTAACTGCTGAGAATGCCCATTCAAATTTTAATTGTTACTAGCTGATGGTATTACACCTACCTTGATTTCGTTGAAATACTTCTCAACGAGACCTTTGTTGGCAGCCACAGCTTTACGATACTCTGTTCCCAATTTTGTCATTGGTAATAACCGAAGAAAAGGAATTGCCATTAACAGAAAGTCGTTGTAAGCAGATCCGTGGTGATTTACTCCCTCTGCTTTTTGGCGAAACAACGCTTGATCCGGCTGACCGTCTATCGTTTCATTGATAAGCTAACAATAAAATATACAACCGAATAAAAATAGTGTTAACCATTATGAAATTTGAATTTTATGAATATACAAATTAAACCAATGATTGGCTTGCAATTTCAGACACATACTTTTCCAACAACACTGAAAATATAAAAGACACTCACTTGAACACTTTTTGACTCGAAACAAAACTCGTACAATCAGAAAAAGTTCCCATTAGTACATCAGTGTAGCCATATCCCGTGATTTTGGACTACAAACCAAGAATATTTGTTCTCAATATCGAAAACTAATTTCTATGAAAGGCACACCACGCTATAATGCATGATCCCTATATGCAGCCGGGCCGTTTTGTCTAACACCCTGTGAAACCTTGGAGAAAAACGGCTTGAAACTTCAGTCCGTCACTCCGAATGCTTCACAGGGATTTTGTATAAACTGTAAAACTACGGATAGAAATACCATAATTATGTTGCGGATAGCTTATAATTGAGCGTGGCGATTATTTCATAAAAAATGTTTAAGAAATAAAATACTTACAGCTGTTGTTTGTTTTCGAAGTGAAACAAATTTCGTCATGGGTTTGTTTATCCGAAGTCACCTGATATTGCTCAACTGGTATTGAGACTCATGGAAACAAACTCTGAATGTTCCATATCAGTTTTGTCAATTTTATTTATTTTGCCTTTGCCAAACTTAGATCAGCAACGTTTAAAATAAGGAATCGCTGCGACTATGTAGACAAGCATGTGCTTTTACTGTGTTATCTATATTTTCCTAATGTTTTTTTTACGATTTTTCTTTTGTCTTCTATACTCGGCTGGTGGATGTTGTCTGATTTTCTCATATCTTTTAAAATCATTTGTGCATAATGGCATGGCAAAACATATAACTTGATTTCAACCAATTAATTTTATTCAAAAGATGCATAGGATGAATATATAAAAGTGCACTAAATTAATGCATTACAGAAACTATAATTATTTATCACCGTCCTCAATCTAACCATTGCGTCGATCTTCATCACGACAGTCTGGCCTTGTCTAAGTACGAAAAGGTTACATAAGCATGTTACATGCAAAGTGCTTAATTAAATATAATTATTTTATCTATACAGTTTTAATTGCTATCAAAGTTTGTCTTAAATAAAAATAATGATATTATTAGCCAACGCAAATAATAATCAATCTTCATTTTAATGTGGTTGAATATTCTACAAAAATATAATAAAAAAATATGTAAATGATTTTTCTTTCAACAAATATATATTATGTATTTTTAAAATGAATCGTTATGCTAATATAATAATCAACTTTGATAACATAAATATGGTCTAAAACTACAGGTAACTGTATCATTGATGAAGACTTAAAGTGTATAGAGCTATATCGGACGATATTTTTTTTAAAAGTTTCAAAAACTGAAAAACAATTAGGCTTTCATATCCATTAGATCATTTTTCGCTTCAGTTTTAACAGAAACCCACTCTGTGATTTATTGGACATGCGAATTGTCCATTTTCATACGAACGTGTTCTAGAACACCCTATGAAATTATAACAATCGTCTATGTTTCGACGATTGAATCAAAGTACACGGAACCTATCCAAAGTTTTAATTTGCAATTAAGTTAGTCTAGTATCATACTAAGAACGATGCAAGTAATTATTTTGACATTTAATGACTGTAAGAATATAGCTATATACACTTTAAACGAAAGAAAAATATAAATATTACAAAAAAATAAATAAATAATGTTTTCGTTTTTTATTATCAGTGATACAGTTACCTGTGTCTCAAACTCACAGTGCATTTCAAAAAGCATAATGGGTAGTTAGAAGCTTAGTTGTTTGTTTGTACGACGTATAATTATATTACTTTTTTATATGATAATTTGTTTGTATAATAAAAACGTTTGATTGTATTGTTTACGTTCAAGGGTGAACTTTAAATGTAAATGTACAAAAAAGGTATGAGAAAATCCGACAGGGAAGGTAGCACTCAAACCAACCAGCCGAGCACAGACATCAGAAACACCACGACACAACTACCCTGAGCGATGTCCTTAGAAACCCAAGCCAAAACGGCGACCAAATGAGGCACAACAACCCCGGGGCGTGACCTAGTCTAAAACACTAAGGACAGTGACCTAACGTTATGCGACCTAAAGAGGCACAACTACGAATTGACCTAGTTAAATAATGGGCAAGGTAGGAATGGGTGGGAAATAATATTACATATTCCTAGCAACTACAATGAGAAATGCCCACACATAAGCCGAAGAAACAATTAAAGATCCAAGTCCCCGCCGATAAAATGCAGGATGACTCACATTCACAAGGACATTATATAATAGCCTTTCTGAAAGGTTTACAGGCAGCCTTACACAATCCCTCAAGCAGAATGACGTCTTTATCTTTTTATGCAATTAAAATTGACAAATTGTTGCTGGAAATAAAATGCATATATTTAACTTTCTACCTTGTATCACTTGTATGTATACCCTAATTGAATACGTAACCATTTCAATATAAATACTATGGCTGTTAGGAGAGCTATCAAATTTTTGGTAATGTCTCAAACTGTGGATCTATACCTTAAAATGACATTCTGCTTATTACACTGGATTATTTTAGGAGGTTTCCGGTCTGACACTGGCCATGGCATAATTCGATGGCTTAGAACCAGAAGGTCGTAACTACAAAATCGATATATTGAGAAAACAAGAGAAAACTGTCTGTTATTTAGTCTTTACCAATGGGAAAACACGTTTTTAAAACTTCATTTTGGTCAACATGACAATTTCAGATTTTCATGAAAATAGGCTCATAAGAAGCGCCTTGTGATGCTTATTCTTAATATGTATGAATCTTAAAAGGTCGTAAGTGGCACTTACGACCTTCTAATTCTAAGCCATCGAATTGTTGTCAGTGTAGATATCAGCATCAAATGGATGTTTTGTTTGAATGTACGATTTTAACTAAAAGAGCTAATAGAAACTACAACATAGATCACATTTAAAAAATATACGCGTCATTTTCAACCGGCATTTTGCAAATACATCAGGTTTGTATTATTATTATTATTATTAGTCTTATAAATTTAACATTGTTTAATATTTTTGTATTGATATAGTAAAATTTCTCATTTGTGTTGCCGTGTAGTGGAATATGTCAATTTGAATAAAATGGGTGATATTCTTTGTCGATGACAAATAAATTGTCTTAGCTATTACAAACCGATTTTTTAATATGAACCATCAGGTCAGTTACTCATTATAAGATTAAATGCAACTAGACAAAGCATTGCAAATGGACCATTTCCGATTACCAAATGTTGCTCTTCGATAAAAACCATTTGGGAAATTAACAGATGGACCGCAGTTGACATGACGTAGAATTTTGATGCAAAGGTTGCAGTAGTGGGAGTAATAATTAGACGAAGCACAGACCAATGTGAGGAAACATTTGGAGGGGTGCAGCCTTATGTCCCTCTGGGGAAAAAAGGGTAATCAGTAAATAAACGTTTTGCTTGGCATTTAAAATAAATAATAATACATGTTCAAACCAAGAACCGCGAATTGAATCGAAGATCATGTCATTTGGAGCACGTATAAGATTGCAACTTAAGATATACTACGTTGGCTTGAATGAGAAGGTCGTAAGAACGAAAGTGATATTTTGAGAAAACAAGAAAAAAACTGTCTGATAACTACTCTTGACTTATGGAAAACCAGCTCTTTATACTTCAGTTTGGTCAACATGACACTTTCCGATTTTCGTGACAATAGACTAATAAGCATCGCATTGTAATGAGGATTGCATAATTATATGCATGAGTCTTACGACCTTCTCATTATAAGCAAGCGACGTGCATTTAACTTACCACTAGTGACATGACATTTGTCAGGGAGTTCGTGATGAAATCAAGACATTCAAATTCCTTGCACTTCATACCGTCGATCTTGTTCCGAACATTTCCCACTTCGATTAGAATTTTTTCCGCTAGATTATTTATCCCCATGCCGTATGTATGGAGCGCCTTCATGAAAGTTTTTCTCATCATTTTATATTCATATGCTCTACCCTCCGGCTTGAAGATAACGGATCCCATGTTTTTTCTAACATATAAGCCATAGAAAAGTTCGGGTCTGTCACTGATGTGTTCGCCATACGTGATGTAAGCCTTTCTTATCAAGGCTTCAGTGTTGAGAAATACCACGTCTCTATTCAACAATCTAGCGTAGAATATCTCCCCATGACGCTTAGCCAATTCCGCCAAATCATAAACAGTAAGTGCTTTTGACAGTCCCAACGCATATCCTAGCAGTGGTGTATAAGCTGCTCTAGCAAGTTCTTTCCCTCCAACTTTAAGTCTCCTCTCTACTACTTTTCTTTTCTGATATTTCTGAGTGAATAGAAGAACAAGAGCAAGTAGTATAAGAGCAGCAACGGGAACCATCTTGTTTATTACGTCTCAACGTCTGCAACAAGACTGAACGCGGTCTATCGAGGTGTATGTGCGTAATTGTGCATTCAGGGTAACATGTGACTGCACACAACGCTGCACGCTACACATTGTCCCGCCTATATATTTGGCGAGGGTTGCTTATTGAGGGATTTCAAGCGGATACATTGGAGTATGCAGACATTCGATTAGCTGCAAAAAAGTAAAACCCGACAGCTACTTGGTATCAACATTGTGAGTATAATTTTATTATCATTATTGTTTTTAATTATGTTATATATCATGTTTGTCGATTGCATGGCTGAGGAGGCCGCTGTCTCGATGCCCAAGTTGGCGCACATATCATTTTTACTTTTAACTTTTGATGTTAATGTTTTAATTACGATTACGTAAATGCAAGTTTGTGTGTGTGTGTGTTGTTGTTGTTGTTGTTGTTGTTGTTGGGTTAATTGATGATTGCTATAGTTGGAAAGCTATTGCGTCAACGTTAGGACGTATTTTGCAATTTTTATTAAATTGACGGATGCTTATTTTTAGTGGTGAACGTATGTTATTTAAGTATTTATGTTAAATGATTTTAGTCGTTAGGGCGATTTTTATTGTATTACATGATAGTTATGTAAGACGTAAGCCGTATTTAGAACGTGTGTGTACTTTGTCGCATGATAATGTTTTATATATTAAATCATCCGTTATAATAGCACAATTATGCCAAGTACAAAAACGTCAATCTCCTACGCAGACTTGACAATCATTTCGGTATAACAGGCACACCAGACATGCCATCGGAGTGGAGAAAATCATCATATTAAGAATGTTTGTACAAATTGAGAACTTTTAAACACGTGCACGCTCAATGATTTTAAAGCCTTTTTCGTGTTCAGCCCATTTTGGTGCTAAAACTTTAAATGATTCAAACAATAATTGACTCATAATGTACTGAAAGTTTTATATATTACGGATAGCCTTAAAAAAGTAACACTTTGTTTTATAGA
Organism: Spisula subtruncata; assembly: GCA_963678985.1. Classification (NCBI taxonomy): domain Eukaryota; kingdom Metazoa; phylum Mollusca; class Bivalvia; order Venerida; family Mactridae; genus Spisula; species Spisula subtruncata. The sequence goes on along the minus strand of OY787664.1, from coordinate 50,422,403 downwards.
TTTATCCAGTAAGATTATTTAATAGTTGAACTTTCTATGAGCTCTTCAAGTGTCACACTAAAATTGAGTTGATCATGAGAAAAGCTTTATAATAAAGGAACGTGTGCTTCGGAGTTATGTGTTGATAAATCAGAGATTATCCTGTTAATACCCAAATGGACTACCCGTATACCACCACGTCTCTAGTTGAAAGTTGGTGAAGCTGTGATCAGGCGGTCAACGATAGAAGGAGACCTGACAACTATGGAAATGGACACACATGGACGTAAAGGTAAGGACACTATTTATAATATTTTTTGAATATTTTTTAAAACAAAAAAAACTTGTATTCAGTTCTTGCATATTTTGGAAAAACCCTATTCGATAACTTTAACTATAACTTATGTGTTTGAACGATTAAATCGCTTTACTTTAGGCAATGCTTTTATTAGTGGGATAATTTATTTAACGATATCTCAAGTTTGATTATTAACGATGGACACCCATCAGAGAAGTTCAGATTGAAAACTCTGTAAAACAAAGGCATCCATTGTCTAAATCATTGTCATTGATTTTTTATAAATATTATCAAAAAAATATATATAAACTTAATATCGGGAATCGATATTGGTTATGATGAAATAAAACAGACTCTTTTTACAGATGGCGCAACTTTATATTTGTTGGTACAAAAGAATATTTCAAAAATATAAATATACTTTTTTAAAAGTGAATTCAGTTTAATATCTCGTCTTAAGTAGCGAATATGTTTAAAACTATGGCAACATAGAAAATTAGCACTGTAAAAACCTATTTTCCCGCTCACAGAATTACCCGTACTTAACCTACCAACAAAGATAATTGGCGGATTTCATGAACCTATTGTTTGGAATGGAAAATCAGATAAAATTAACTGTATCAAACATGAAAATGGTTGGTAAAAGTTTACTAATTTTATAGAAATCATCCAATACAATATAGAGAGAATACTTACCGTAATTGTAAATAGAAGAAGTTCTATGACAATTAACTAAAACAAAAGAGAGTTACTTGATTTAATTTTTGAATTTCATATAGACGCAAAACACATTTGCGTTCTCAAAAGTCATTGTTCTAAATGATGAAGTAAATACATGTTCCAAAGTAAATTCCAAATGCAATACAAAAGATAATAAAAGAACAAAACGCATAAGTAAATAACATCTCTGGAATAATTCAAATTTTGAAATTAGTTCAAAAACTGTTTCTTTAAATAAAAGTGGCTATCGCAGTTACAACTTTTATCAATTTAATAAGTCACAAATATAAATTATGAATGAAATTCCAAAGGTAGATTAGGCACTCTTTACCAAATGCGTTGATTACTTCTCCTAAATGAGAATATTTTAAACGTTATAAAGCGAACACATATTATTAAAACATTGTAAACAACAATAAATGTAAAACATCTTATTTTATCTACAAATAAAAAAAAAAGGATTATCAACAACAACGGAATAAAATATTGGAAGAAAAAAATAAAGTAAAACTAAACAATAATAACGACAATCTCTACCTAGAAGAGGTACAAAATAAATAACACTTCTGAACTTTTGATACATGTATTTTTAATATTTTGTAGTATTCTAAGTTTTTAGACAGCTTCATAGCGATAAGTCGTGCTGTTTCGAAATAATTGATCATGAATTGTGTTGCATCAACAGTCAAAGGTTATCTAAGGCCACACCAAATTATTTTTTGGTTCTACGGATTTTTTTTGGAAAAATTAGGGGCGAGCGAGCGAAATATAAATTTAAATATTTATTTTTGAAAAACCCGTAATTGAGAGCGAGCGAAGGAGCGAAATAATTTTTTTTAAATTTATTTTTGAAAATGCCATTTTTGAAAGCGTGTGAAGGAGCAAAAGTGCCCTATTCATTTCTGATGCACCCATTTTTAGGAAATTGTGCCAATATTGAAATTATTACAATAGCTTTAATAAGAAATGAGGCCAAATAAATGATTGTTATATATTTCTTGTTATGTTGTGTAGGATTTATCAAATTATTTTACCAGAATACAGGTATTCAAGGTAATTGTGGGCAGACATTGTCACATACATATAAATGATAATGAACACAAATGCACTGAGTGACAAGTGGTTAAAGATTCAAATCAACTAAGCATCAAGCTAGTCAGTCTCAATGATCACCATGTACAGTTTTGTTCTTGTAGTGACACATCATGCTCAGACGGCTGTTTATTTAGCACTGTTAGTAGCGCACCGATGCATAATGCTATGCAAGGTCAGAGCTCCAGCTAGGATTGAAGAAGGGCAGGGTGCTGGGCCCAAAAAGGTCGCGGCGGAGGTTGCGGGAGGGGGTGGCCCCCTCCCGCCAGGGGGGGTTTGGGGGACCTCCCCCTAGAAAATTTTGGATTTGTAGACCTTCAAGATTGCTTCTCCTGTGTTTTTTTTCCTAAATAAAAGTGAATTTTGTGTGACTGATTATGATGGTGTTTATATTTAGTTATAATTTATTTGAGCAAGTTTTCCATTAGAATGCTTAATTTTTTACTACCTATCTATCTATAGCTATGGCTTGATGAATACCAGCCCAGATCAACAGCTTTTCTGTTTGGTGCCTTTCTGTTTATACCTCACTGCTATATTTGTTGAAATTGTAGATCATTAAGATGGCTCCTCTTGTTTTCTTACTAAATTTGGTGTAGTTGTAAGACAATATGTGTAGCAAATTTCATTTAAATCTACCCCCCCCCCCCGTCATTATTTGGAGGGGCAAAACAGAACAAATCTATACAGTGACTGTGTGTTTATTAATTTATATCATGGGTCAATTAATATTTAACAAGTTCAAAGGTGGCATTTTAGTATATTATCTGTGTATGTACTTGAAGACTGACCTTGCTGACCTGGGTTAACCTTTTAAATATCAGTTACAACAGCTATAAAATGCTGGCATTTACTCTAGGGAGTCATTAACCACAGAAATCTTCTCTCTTGTTCTCTTGTGTGAGGTATTTCTTTTGTGTTGTGTTGTGTTGTGTTTTGCATAACCTTCAAGGTTATGGTCAGACTTCTCCTACATATTTCTTAGATTTTGTGAATGATTCTGAAGTGTGATTTTTTTGTTGAATAAAGTTTTTCAATTAGTTGTCTGCACCCTTCCCCCCCATTATTTTCTTGTTTTCGTTTTCATGCCATCTTGGACCACTCAAGCACACACGTGCTAGTCCTGTCATCAGTAATTGACGTTGCAAACAAATAGGTATCAAAAGTTTAAACATAATTGACTTTTAATTATTAAAGATCTAAAGCAACGGAGGCTGTTACGTATTGTTGCAAACGTTAAACAGAGTGTTTCTCACGCTTGTAAAAATTACACGCAACACCGTTCACAAATTGACAATCAAGAAAAACAAAAGTTTGTCTGCTAATTATGTCTCCAGCTGAGTAGGTATACAGTATGACATGTATCCATAGGTGTGAATGGGGCAATAAACTGGTCAATCCTTGTTTAACCAGCGTGTTTTTCCTCCATAATACTAGGGACTTGACTATACACTGATTCATGAGAATGTGGATCTGTTTATTGATGGCTATCAGTGACATAATTAAGTCCGGAAGAGGGGTTCTTATAAAGGCTAATTACGCTAGACGGTTAGTTAACACTTAGGAAAAAAATCACATGCGCGTGGTTTTCCCAGGTGCGGGAGCAATAATTTAAATTTAAATATTTATTTTTCATTTTGGAAAAATCAGGAGCGGGCGCTCCCGACGAACGCATGATCAATTTGTTGTGGCCTAATGTGGTATTGTTACTTAATCGTTTGGATAACATAGACGTTATCAGCGTATAAATGATATTGCAGTTGATACTTTTTGTATTGAACGAGATTTTATTCGGACCAAGTACACAGCACTGAGGTACGCTACAATTACAAGTTGTGTTTGTTTTGATGAAAAGTTCTCTTAAATATATAGTTACAAACAGGCTCGATAATATGTTTTCATGCACTAGACATTGGCTTGCCTCCACACAAAAATGAATTTTCAGTCGGCATAGGAGAGCTGTTTGACAGCCAATTGTGTCAAATGCTGCTGATAAATCAAGCTTGGTCCTGACGGCAGCTTTCTTCTGGTCTAGAGGACGAAGAATGACATTTTTGCTTACGAAATAGAGCAGTGCATACAGAGTATAATTTCAATAGGATAATTATTGTTCGGTGTAAAGTGCTCTCCTAGTGTAGCATCTACTACATTTTCAAGAACTTACGAAATTAAAGGTCAATTTGACACAATAATGACTATAAGTTTTCAGAATAATTTGATCAAGGCATTGCGTTTTTCAGTGACCTAATTCTTGAGTTTTAAAAGCCGTCGGTACATACTAATGACAGTTTTGCAACGCGTGTTGTAGGATGTGATAAATCGAAGTATGAATACTGTTGCTAATAAGTAACATTAGGAAATCATTGGAACATTTCTTCAACAACCATGTTGGGATGAAAACAAGAACATGTGTCTTGCTAGGTTTTCGTTTTATTTGTTCTCGGATATTTGTCTTCACATGTAGGAGTACAGTCTTATGGTTGTTCTTCTTCTCTAAAAGTTGTACATGTGTTCAGTCACAAGGTTAGTTAGACTGAGTGGGGAGTTTTATTTCAGTCCGTATGCTTTCGGACTGAAATTTGTGGTAGCTGCAATATAGTCTGTCTACCATACCCTATGTTTACAAAGACAACTCCTCAATCCACTCTTTTTCATGACATTATTTCCCGTTGCATGCTCAAACATAGATAATCAAGCCCAGAATAAAATATATCTAAAATTGAAAAATAGTTATGCCATTTGATTGATAAAATATATTATCTAGTTGGGTGGCCTGACTACTTGCAATACTATAGTAATTGAATGAATGAAATTTATGAAATCGGACTAGCACGTCAATTCCATCACATGGATAGATAGACTCGTTATGCAGCAAAGCAAATAGTAAAAGAAGGAGCACTTACACTTCATCATTTAGGTAATTGTAACGGTACGGTTGTCTCCCCGCAATTGGCAATCCACTCCCGATTTCAAACGTTCAAGTACTTAATTACTTTCAAAGCATTGTTTTCATTTAAAAGCATCAGAGCAATATCTTAATAAAAGGTGTTAAACTTGATACATGTATTGTTTACATCATTTTCGTGAAGAGGTCCCTCGATAGGTCATTTGTTGGTCATTTGCTGGTCGAAATGCTTTAAAGTCATTTAAAGAAAATTAAAGGGATGTGTGATCCCCTTTTGTGTATTCTATTGTTCTACACTTATATATACTGTTCTTTAATTCTTTATTTATTTCAGTTTGGTGTTTGTTATGTCTACGGAGCATTGACATATATAAAGCCAGTTAACGTATGTTCAATTTAGTTATTTTGTAATTCTTTGTATATGACGGCACACGTTATTTGTACTTTCATTAAAATTATTGATACTTTTATATTTTCATACGAAATGGGCTTTCTCATTTTTACATTTAGTTTGCATGCTATTCTCTTTTAGTTATAAAGTGGCATTCTAATGCATCATTAAACTAATTTCTTGTACATGCGCAGTTATGATAGGTTGAAATAAATTAACCAGGATGGCGACGTGCATATGTTGTTTTTTTCAACACAATCTGCACCCTCGTTTAGACACTCCCTGCAATTGGCAATTCTCCACTACCGATTTTAAACGTTTTCGTCACTAAGTAATTGTTTAATTACTTTCAATTAAAATCATCCTAGCCATATGACTTTAAGAGGTTTATTTAAGCTTGGCACTATATTGTTTAATTTCGTGAAGAGGTCCCTCGATACGTCATTTGCAGGTCTTAATGCTTAAAAATGTCCCCGTTTGAATGGCATAATGTTGTACACTTATATTTAAGTAGTTATTTTTTTTCAGTTAAGCGCTTGTTATGTCTACGGAGTATTGACAGATATAAAGCCAGTTTACGTATGTTCAACTTACGTAGTATCTTGTAATTCTTTGTATATGACGGCACACGTTATTTGTATTGTCATTAATTTTCGTGATTTTTTTATATTTCCATACGAAATGGGCTTTCTCATTTTTACGTTTAGTTTGTATGCTATTCTCTTTTAGTTATATTGAATAAGAAACGAGAATAAAACCTTGACATTTGAACACATCATTAAATTAATTTCTGGTACATGAGCAGTTATGATTGGTTGAAATAAATCAACCAAGATGACGACTATGTTTTTTTATATTTTCATTACAATCTGCAACCTCGTTAAGACATTTATCATTCCTATATTAGTCCAATCCTTTAGCGTTAGTTGGTTTCTAGATTTTGGCATGCCGATTTTTGCCGATTTTTGTTCTCTGATGGAAATTAGAGAAAACAATCGACGTTTACTTATTACTTAGAGGTGACCTATATTTGAATAGGACCACAAACAACATATAATCAGGGTGAAAAAGTGGCCGAGTGGTAAGCAATCTAAACTAACAGGCGAACTCGGCTTGGGAATGGAAATTTCAGAAACACGTTTCAGTATTTCCCCACCCAACTAGAGACGAACTAGTTGCAAATTCAAAAGGAGTCTCACTTGTGTTGCTGCTAAGCAATGTGTTTGTCGAAGTCTTTTCAGAAAAAGCTATGGCTGGGCGCCCTGATTGGGTCTTTCTATCAACGAATTTTCTTTCAATTGAATGATCCATTGTGCAATTTGGCAGATGTTTCACTTTATGATCACGTACTTATGTGTACGACAAAGTCACCTCTATTGTCTCAGTCGAACGCAAATAAATGATTGCTACAAATATCAATGGAGAGAGAGTATATTCTATGAACTTGCTCCAAACACTATATTTAGTGAAAAATGAACTCATTGCCAAACGATACCTACACCCCCAACACACCAATTTCGATTAAAGCAAACAATATACTTAACTAAGTAATTCTGTTCCTTTAGTACACATGAACATATTTTTCAATTGTCTTTATATATTTGCACTTTAATTCGTAACTTTATTTGGCCCGACAAAAAAAAATAATACCCCGGTACAATAGTGTTACATGTTGTAATTTACAATATTTTAGTAATTTTATCCTATCCGAGAAACAATACGCTTTCAAAGTAGATTCTTTTGTAGAAATCTATATTTTGTTCATCCGTAAATCCGTATACCTAATACTAATACCTGTTTGTACTATTGCGATTTATGCACTCTTACAATCTACTTAGTTGTTAAATAAAATAATTAACAACAAAATGATTCATGAATGTATTGCGTTTCTGTCTACAAATCCACATTAATTTTGTACTTTAGATGCATTTATTGCCCATTAATAAATTTCAAAGTCGATGAACAAGACATAAAACTATAAGTCTCTACTTTTTTCTAAAAAACTTGATCATACATCTATCATTAACTATATTTAGGTAAAATTAACAACATATTTTAAAACTATTTCGTCAGGCATTGGTAACTTAAAAAAAACAAAGACCTTGAAAAAAACATGTCACGATAATCTTACTGTCGTGTAAAATTCTAATTATTCACCGTCTTATGACGATCTACGAAGAACACAATTATTGACATTTTGGTACTCATACCCATTCCCGGTTCATAAAATATTTCTGTCTATCCCTTCGATTTTTATAACATGGTTTTCCCTCGTTTCCAGTTTATGCTACGGTCACAATGCTCGTACGATGTCCGTACGGATTTACCAACTCTTACGAGTCTGAAATATTTTAATCCTAACGATATTTGCATCTGGTCACAGCTCGTACGGATCTCGTACGAGTTGTACAGAATGTATAGTTTTCACTAGATCACTGAGTCTTCTACGAGTTGTGAAAATCCGTACGGACGTCGTGCGAGTTCGGAAAAATCAACTCGTACGGAGCTCGTAGGGCAATTGTGACTAAAGTATTAACGGGGTCTTTTACTTTTACAACACTACATGTGTATTTTCTTGTTATGGATATTCATGACATATGAAAACAAAATGTCACACTCATTGTTAAATCATACACACTGACTTGGTTCATTGCTTTAATTTATCCTCGCCATTGGATATTCCATATGGGCGAGATCCCCAGAAGAGTTGTTCATATAGCGTTTATATAGCGGAGCATTAGTGCCAAATGATAAAAGATCTAACAACTCGATCAAACTTTTTTCAAATCGTTCAGGGCATATTATCAAGCGAGCCTCAATTTCCAGAGATCAGTTAAGGAGGCTCCATGATATCTGAGCTTTCTATGAAAGGTAGAGTAAGCATGAGTGATATATTTATAAAGTACACGCTTATGACTCAAATAATTTTGAAAATCCAAAACAGTTTTTTGCTTGACTAATTTCGAAAATATTTATAAAAACATCCTTCAACACAAATTGATCGAAAGAAATTGACTTGTGGTTTTTAACGCCATCCATTACTTGTTAACAGTATAACCCATTTTGTTGGTGGAGGTCAAATAATGTCATTTTTAAATATCAGCAAAAAATATCCCATTAACATAAATACACGATGATACGATGGTAAAGAATTACGATTTAGGTCGAGTTTAAAAAAACTAGTTCACGATATTCATTTCAGATAAGGTACGTTGTATAAATAGCTGATGTAATTTAATGGTTCGACGCCGAAATTGTATAGCTTGTCCACATTGACATGAGTCTGACCTATTGATTAGCATAATTTAACAGCCGATATATTATCTACGTTTATAACACCGATTGTATGTTTTCATAATCGGAGAGTATCACGAAGACGCTCGACCTGTAATACAAATACAAATCTGAAATACCAATATTGCACGATTTGCTTGCGTAAATTGATATATTCAACGCAAGATCACCTTGTAATATATTCTTGCATAAAGGTCAGACTCAGGTCAAAATATGCAAGCTATACTATACATAAATGTAGCTGTGTCACGTAAACTTCTAACATTTATTGGGTTAATGTGTTCACCAACAATACTACATGTATAGCTGGGCTATTTTGACTTGAGCCTGACCTTTATGCAAGAATATATTACAAGGTTTCTGCTTTGAATATATCAATTTACGCAAGCAAATCGTGCGATATCGCTATTTAAAAGTTGTGTTTGTTTTACATCTTGAGCGCTCTTGATACTCCTCGGTTATGAAAGCATACTATCGGTGGTGTAAACGTTGGCAATATACAGTATCGACTGTAAAATTATGCTAATAAAAAGGTCAGGCTCGTGTCAAATTGGCCCAGCTATATTAACTTAAAAATACATTTACTCTTATTATATATAACCCATGGTGTTATGGTACGCACTATTTTGGAAAACGTTTAATATTTTTTGAAGCAATGAGATTTGTTTATTTTTACACATATAGAATTTATCTGTTTACAAGCATTTCATTGGCTAATTAATTACATTACATGCTGCATTAAAAGTGATTTTCAACCGCTAATGTCGAATCGCACAAACAACCAAAATCACGTGTTATTTGCTTTCTATAAATAGCATGCAAAGCATTCTGAATATTTCTTGCCTGCCCACAGGACTCTAAATACACGTACATAGAATTATGAAACACAAGTGCTCTTGTGGTAACGGAGCCACTCAGTTGTGGGTTCGATTCCCTTCTCCTTCTAGTCTGTTGAAGACAAAATGCGTACAATGGCACTAATAGATCTTTAGGGTGAGGCGTATAAAACGATGCCTTTACACCAGGCGCTTGAGATCCCAACGGTTGCTTCTGAAACTGAAGAATTGTCGTAACCATGCAAAATCATGGAAAGAAATTAAGTAAATTAAGTCTACTGTGAACCGCTCCCCATACGGGTCCCAATGTGGCGAGGAGTAATCAAAGCAAATTGGTCGAAGTATGAAGTTTGTGGCTAATTATCGAAACGTATTAAATAAGATACCCGGGTGTTGCTTTAGACTTTGTAATCATCCTATTGATTCGAGGTTGTCAAACATAAACCTTGTCATCAGGTGTGACAAAAGGGTTTTATACGTTTTTAAGTCTACGTCCAAACATTCGTCCGTTTAGCCGATTATTTATTCACAGCAAAAAAAAAAGCCATAAACAATCAAAATGAAACGAAGACACATGACATTGAAATGCATTAACTATGATGATTTAAACGATAATTTAATTCAATGCAAGACATTAGTAATTCTACACACGGTGATTTATTTTTAATTGTCAAAATTTATTTTTCGTAATTATAGTGTCAACAGCATGATCTGTATCAGAATGAAGATTGATAATTATTATACAAAAAACACTTGACGGATATATTTAAGGTCAGAAAGTAATTAGAGATTTAATGGAGATAGATGCAATATCAAGATGGATTTAGGTGTTCAACAGCTGCATCGAGTTTGTGATTACATGCGTTTATGTCACAATATCCATGCTCTTTTGTTAACATCTGTTTATTCAAGGTGGCGTACATGTAATTTTGCAACTTTGAAGCAAAGTTTCTTCTAAAGGTGGTCCTTCCTAAAATGGCGAAACTGACTGAAATAAATAGTTTTATAACTCCGGTTGCCATGACAACCGATAAAAAGAAACGTAGAAAAAATAATTAAGACAATCACTGGTCAGAATTGTTGGGTACAAAATTAAGATTTTTGTTATGATTCGTCAAAATACATGGCCGCAAGTGGATGGATGCGTTCTTTCCAACATATCTATAGTAACATCTTCAAAATAATCTTCTTCTCTGAATATTTTATACTTTAAATTGGTAACAATGTGTTCATTGGATGATCCTTTCTAAAAATAACTAAAATAATTACAATCGAAAAAAAAAATCGTAAAAATCAACAACCAGCAAGATTTCAAATAATTTTATAGAAATAGTTGTTGGGCGACTCTGTTACAAAATTGACATTTTTGTCATAATTCGTAAAAAAACATGGCCGCCAATTTGAGGGGCTAGTTTTTCTAATACATGTATATCTGTAGTAAGATATGATATAAGTGTCGTTACTAAAATAACAAATGGATTCAGAACAGCGGTTTACACAAGTGGGGAAATACCTGTTAAACGACAGCAGTAACCAAAAATGTTTATGTTGAGATGCCCGCTTTTTTCCAAAACATTCATGACATTGGCTCCTTACTTCTTTTTGAATTTCATAGCTTTGTTAATAAAAATAGCTTTTTTGACAATTTTATTTCATGTATACTGGAACGATAGATTCTATCGAAAATGCAAAAAAATATTAATACAATTCCAAAAGTTTCCATTAAGGGCCCTTTCTCAGATTTTGGATCATATTTATCTGAAAGTACTGCCGTGTTTTCATCACAAAAATATTACAATGTTAATTGAAATCAAGGTTCAGTTTGCATCTGGTTCTACGAACTTCATCAATATGCACAGGGTCTTATTCACCAGTGTTATATGTCTAAAACTCAGACTTAGACTTTATATTGCCAAATGTTCTATTTGCTCTCATGTTGTTATAAATGTACCGATTTTGATATTAATCGGTTTATAATTCATGTGTAACAACAAATATTCAGTAAAAACTTCGCATGGTTAAGTCTTATTATAAAGAAATGGCAGTGATTATCTGAGTTTTAGACTTATAGCGTTGGTGAATAAGGCCCCAGGTGAGCAAAACAGGACGCTATTGGTTCTCTGGTATAATTATTTAAGTAATTTATATTTTGTCATGTTATATTGCGAAATATAAAATATATGTTCAGTTTCATCAAAGAAATTGATGATTTCTGAAAAAAAGGAAAAAGCATGTTGAAACAGACAAATTATAAAGTACAAATAATAATCATTTTCACCTGAACGAGCAATTATATTGCTGTAAACAAGGCAATAAAGCGTGTTCAACTTGATGTACTGATGTTATATTCCTGTCTTGCTATTAACCCAATTGTCTGATATTGTTCAAGGACGCAAAAATATCTCAACTCCACCATGCATTAACACAAGAATTCATCTTGAGACACACTACCGAAGAATCAATCATGGAAACACATCTGTCTTGAACATAGGTATGTTTCTCGAGAGAAAATATTAGCTTTCATTAGTCTTGTACGTGTAGAAAATTATTTTTGAGTCTCAGTTTCCACCAACCATCATATGCAAAAGCCTCATGTCTCTGCTTTATATGTTTGGATAGACACAACAAACGACAATGAATGTGTACATGTCATTTAATATAAATATCATATATCAAACCAAGTTATACTTCTCCCTACTGTAAAACAATTATACATTTTAAGATAAAAAATATTACATGACTAACCGATACGCACGAAACTGAAAATTTAATATAACATACTTTTGTACCGGAATTGAAATTAATAATATGTAAACATTCATGTTTTGTTTGTGTAATTTGTGATACGTATATTTGTATATCTGTATGTATATATGACATTGCATGTTTGTTTGTATTTGTACATGTGAAATCATGGGCATATTGCCTAATTTTCGAAATAAACTATCTAATATCTACTTAACTATAACATGTCAAAACAAAGTTTACTATCCATACATAGGTGGGGGTACAACCGCCGTCAGCAGTATATAGAATTGATAACACTAAATATTTTTCCAAAAAGAAGACAACATTGAAAAGGGATAACAACTTGAAAATGTGTAATATCTTTAGTTAACGATTCATCTTCTTAAAATAAATATATTTTATTATTATTATTATTATTATTAGTATTAGATACAGTACTAGTTTTCGTTCAAAAGTGTATTCTTACAAGCGTTATTGTACAGTTTCGGAAGGACAAACAACATAATTGTCTGAGGCGAAGCCGAGGATAATTTGTTGTTCGTCATTCCGAAACTGTACAATAACACTTGTAAGAAGACACTTTTGAGCGATAACAAGTTCTGTTTCTGGCTTATACTCCGACAAAAACCAAAAGATCTCCAAAGAGACAATGGTTATCCAAAAGTTCCTTGCAAAATCCATGAACAGAGCATCGTTCGCAGCATAGAAAATAAAGTTCTAATGAAAAATATGCTTGGCCTATAATGTACCAAAGGGATTAAGTTAACTGTCCAAAAATGTCCATTCATAGGTTTAATTAGCTTGTGATCAAAATTCACAAGTGTCAATGTGTTTATACACCTTATAAGTGCTTATAATACACTTGCTTCTAGTTTTCTTCATTCATTGATAAAGGACTTAGTGCACAAAGGTAGAAATTTATGCATCTTATTTTCACAATTGTCATATTTCTATGAAAATATTCGTATTGTTTTCTTTTTTAATACACATAACAAAGTTACATGTATATTTGTAATACCCATGTTGACGCTCACAGTCGTATTAATATATAGAATAAAGTTCAAAAATAAATTTTGCTTAGTATGAATATTCTGTAACTTTGCTTCAATTGCTATAATTAATTTCTACTTTTCTTGGTCATTACAAGAATATAAAATTTGCTCCCCATTTGCGGTTTACAAAACAATAAGCAATTTCTCTAACCTTTGTTCTGGCCTAAATTAATCAAGAATATTGGAATTCATGATTTAGTTATCTACACTATTGATTCGAGTAAAACGCCACAAAATAGATGGTTTTACAGTAGTACAGGCTAATGTTGCACTATCATTGGGTGGATTTACAATTTTCTAGCCACATGTTTTTGACAAGTAAAAATAATTTAATTTCAGTGTGACAAAATTTGTGGATTTGGTGAAAAAGACCATTTTGTGGAAAGTTCAACATAATTTAAAGGATTTTCGTGGTTGAAATTATCCACAAAATTCACGAAATTAAATCCCCCTTGAATATTATTGATTTTACAGTATGTCATTTATTTAACTGTTCATGTAGTTATAAGCGGATTTGTCATGATTGACCAATTATTTTCTGAGTAAATGTTTTGTACAAACAACTTTCTTACAACTCAAAAAGTGTACACTTACGAAAATAATGTACACTTTATCAATGGAGTCACAGGGCGTATCGGAGTATAATTATTATTATTGCACAAAAAGTAAAAGTATGTACAACAGCTTAATGAAATCTACCACCACACGCTTATAAATGTCGTGTTGAGAAGACAGCTTTCAATTTTTTTTATTTTACAATTTCACTCTTTTAGATCTTCCTTTTTGTAATTTATTTTATATTTATAAAATGAAGGCCAACGTCAGCTGCTGGTACTGTAAATGTTACATATTTCGTCTTTGAATCACGGACCATATCGCACCCTCTTAGCTGCTTACCTCACTTTACTCTACTTTAATTGCATACTTTATATAATGTGTTATTGACATCAACAATCTTGTCATTGAAGTGTGTCGGTGTTAAACATCTAGGCACTGTTTTATCAAAGGATTTACGAACATTTTAAACTTACGCTCAAATTTAAATTCCTTTTAATGTGTTTACATCTGCGAATGAGGGAAATATATTGTTTGAAATCATTAACTGAATTAATTAACTGATGATTTTACCTATCGCTTTACCAGAATTTGAAGCAGTTACATGATTATAAAGGATTCAAATTTGAACGTAAGTTTACGATTACCGCAAATGCTTTGATGAAACAGTGCCCTAGAAACTATAACTGTCATCCCGAACAACAACAAACATACGATCACGTATCTAACGTATTTTTTGTAAAGATGCTGAACGTTCATTTGAGTTACGAAATACGCCACTTGCCACTTTGGTCGATGTTTCTAGTGATTGGATTTAGGAAACTTGATAATTTCTGTACTTATAGCGTACAAAGGACGACCTACTTTTACCGACAGACGACGAGTACTCGTATTACAAAAAATAATACATACCTTCGTATAAAATGTAGATATATGTTTAAAATGTAAAGGATAAAACATACGGATAGTTTTGACAAATAGCATTTTTGTTTAACTGTATATTTTCTATATGCACCTTATTCTTAACCACGAAGATGCACCATTTACTTGCTTTGTGCTAAATATATGACTTAGAGACAACCCTCGTCATTAATCCGCCACTATGCTCACCATGTTCACTGTATAATGCAGAACGTAACTACTCGGGTGTTGCCGTGGTGAAGAGGATTCGTCTTAGAATTATCCGAGGTGCGCAGATTGTGTATAATGCGTATGCATCTCTTTATACATTGTAATTCAACGAGTCCCGTGTGATCGTTCGCATGAATTGGAGAAAAACAAGTTTAGTGATACTATAAAAATAGATGTACAAAAAAGCTTCGAGGCGTGACTTGTAATAACTTGCTATCTCTAAAGGGGTCATTACCGAGAGGTCATTGTATAGATATATACATGTACTGTCATGTAAACAAATTCGTACAATATCAAAAACGCGATTCAATTTTCATTATCCTTACAATAACACACGAGTCGTTGACCTACGTACATGTAGAGTATAGATAATTCATGTTTTTTTAGTCTAATTAATGCACAAAAGTTCATTACCCTTTTACAGGAGACGTATAATTGTGTACAATAATCTTAGGGCCGTTGCTATAGGTAACCTCCTACTTTATGAGTACGATGAGATATTAGGAGACTTCTGGGGCATTATATCCGTATTCACTTGCTTTTAGACATTCAACACCCGACCATTAGGAATTTCATTTAACACACGATAAAGTAATCAAGGCTTTGTTGGCAAGTCTTAACTATCATTGAGTCCTATTTACCGTGAAAAATAACGAAATAAGTAAAAAAGTTAAAAAAGTATATAAACATCACAAAAAAGGTAAAAAATATTGTCATTTTCAAACATTGTTCAAATATTTTTAGACTACGTTTTTGAAGAATTAGAAATTGAACGAACTGCATTCGGAAACAATAAGGGAGTAATCGGGAAAATAAACTTATGGTGTTTTAACCTAGGTCACGCCCCGGGGTTGTTGTGTCTCATTTGGTCGCCGTTTTGGCATGGGTTTCTGTGGGCACTGCTCAGGGTGGTGTTTCTGATTTCTGTGCTCGGCTGGTTGGGTTGAGTGCTGCCTTCCCTGTCGGATTTTCTCATACCTTTTTAGCCTGCAAAATATCAAACTTTTTACTAAACGGGGTCGTCCATAATGCCAGTTCAATTAATGTATGTTAATAAATCAACGAATTATGTAAGACGTTTAAACGAGGTATGCGGAAACACACTGACTTTATTTTTCGGTCACCGCTCATGCTCGTTATATAGAAAAATCAGATTCAGCTATATTTAAGATATTTAAAATCGTAAACATATACATGAAAAAAGTAGGTCAAGGTAACTTATTTATGACATCAGCATAATTACACGCGTTTTGAATTGGTTACAAATTGTACTATCAACAGCTACATTGCAAGGTTTGCATGCCCCAATGAGTCCGTTTCGAGGTCCTGGACAAACAACCCTCCTGAAATAAATACTAGGTATTAGCGCAGTTATTGTGCAACGATGTATAACGCTTCACGCGAAAAAACATAGTTGAACACAGGCGGCTTTCAGTCTTATTGCAGACGTTGAGAGGCAATAAACACGATGATTCCCGTTGCTGCTCTTATAATACTTGTTCTTGTTCTTCTATTTACTTTGAAATATCAGAAACGGAAAGAAATAGAGAGGAGACTTCAAGTTGGAGGGAAGCAGATTCCTAAAGTACCGGGGGTACCGGTGTTTGGATATGCCTTGCAGATAAATGAAGGTACAACTAACTTTAAGTTTGCGGAATTGGCCAAACGCTATGGTGACATATACTACTTAAGACTATTGAATAGAGACGTGGTTGTTCTCAACTCTGAGGCTTTGATACGGAGGGCATATTGCTCGGAGACATATGGAAAACATTTCAGCGACAGGTCGGTGGCTTTCTATGGCTCATACTTCCGACATGACTGCGAGTCTGTTATCTTTAGACCGGGTGGCAGAGAATATGTTTACAAACAAATGAGGAAAACTTTCATGAAGGCGCTCCATACTTACGGCACTGGGATCAACAATCTAGCAGACAAAGTCCTGGTAGAAGTTGGAAATGTTCGGCATAAGATCGACGGTATGAAGACCAAGGAGTTTGAATTTGTTGACTTCATCACGAGATCGCTGGCAAATGTTATGTCTCTTGTGGTAAGTAGTATTTTTTATGTATAATAGTTTATAATATTTATAGTTATATCTGCGATTCTATTTTGTGAAAACCCTAGCATTTTCTTGTCAAAACGTAATATTGAATTTAGTTAAGTCGCACTATCGGTTTGTAAAAATGTAATGCTACAATCATAATTACTTATATATAATTACAACGTGTGTTGAAATAGAATATATATCGTAAACGTAATATTAAAAACCTAAAAAAAGTTAATAAAGAACGAAGATTATTTCGAACAGAACACGAAGACCTCTTTCGTAATTATTACAAATATAATTTAAAAAATAACCCGAATTTATTAAATAAAATAGAAATGCGTATGTCTCTAAATGAATATCTTCTTGAATGGCGAATGTTTTGGATTCATTGTATTTACAATGTATTGGTGATATTTAATATTATTTATCAAACGTTTGACAATACAATACGTATTATAGGACATGATGAAAAAGCTTCTTCGTTAACAACATTCTTCATATAAAGCCGCATTTAAATATATAGAAGCCTTTCATCTGAGTGATGTCTTTACGGTAGGATTATGCAAAGTAACAGTAACAGATTTTTGGTCCTCAAAATAGTCCTGTGGTAAAATAATATTGCATTTGCGTTCCCACGTTTAATTTAACTCGGTGAATAAAAGTCATACACTGCATACTCAGCAGATTTTTTCAATCCGGTTAAAAATTTGAATATGAGAAGACATTCATATGATATCTTTTATATTTACAAATGAAGAAATGGTGACATATGCAAAATAGTTTTTTTAGTATACAAATACAGAGTGTAGAAGAGGTTATTAAACATTTGATGCACACTGTTATATTATGTTACGTAATTGATATACGATCTTAGTTTTACACAATATCATCAATACTTCTATTTAATAGTATGACGATTCGTTTCTAATTTAGACGATTAGTGTGTGAAATTTATCGTAAGACATTCCTTTCGACGGTCACTAAGATTCTACATGAGGTTAACCTATCGGGCTATGTCATTGATTTCGGTATAAGACATTTAATTTTACCTGTCGATTTCGACAATTGAAGGTTCATTTCGACATTCAGGAAAATGATTTCAAATTCTTATGTTACCTTTGATTTCGAGACGAGTATTTTCTACATACATTGCTTCGTCGAATGTTTACAACATTTACAATAACGTCTGGCAAAGTAGTGTCAGTCATTTTTCTACACCTTACGTTATTATATGATATTTCAAGTTGCTTATGGAGGAGCAAGTTAGTAACGCAACACTAAATGAAACTATAGAATAATACCATAATTCAACGTATGGGATACCGCACTGTTTATGAAAAATCCATACTGGAAAGATTACCAAATTTCTTTGGTAAAATTATACTGCTTTTCACATCTCTAAAAACGATATTGACATCCGATTCCACTGTTTGTGTACTTTTTTATGAATTTCAAAATAGCAGCTTGAGTACAATTTAAAATCAACCTACATATTCATAAATTAAATTTTTTTTGGTGTTTAGGGTTTAGATATAAAATTATCCTTTTTCATTTAACTTGATTTATCAAAGATTTATCAAAGATTATCAAAAAATAGAAATTATTTACAATAATCACACTAAATTCTTCGTAAAAAAGCTTTTCCCATATATTATATCTATTCAATATTTATATCGGAAAATAGATGACTGGTTCGAGGAAAATGTAAACTGTAGCTGAGATGCTTCTGTAGATGCAGTCAAGTCGTATCAAAATGTAATATCATAATACCATAAGTAATGCTAGTACAAAGTATTACTAGTATGTCAATTTATTGCTATGAAAGCCAACAACTAAATTAGAATGAATAAATATGTGTCAATCGCTCTAATACAGTAAGTCTTTCCTTCAATCTAAAGTTTATATTTTATTTGCTTTGAACTTCATTAATCGCTTGATAGTGAACATTTGGGTTTTTTTTTGTCTCTGTCAGAAACTCCATTGACGTTCCGAGATTGGCATTTGGTAGTATGATTCAATTCGTTTGTATATTTTATTGACAGCTTGTCAAGGAGTCGATACCAGAAGGCCACTATGATCAAACCTTATTCTACCATAAAGCGGAAGCATTAGATTTCTTCGGAGCTGCTTATATTGACATCGTGTTGAGTGCGATACCTTCTCTACGACATTTATCGTGGACAAGATTTGGTAAACAGTATCGACAGAGCGTTGCAGCAAACAGAGGTCTTGTGGATAAATACTTCCACGAAATCCGGGTATGTACTAATATCATATAGATAATGATAAAATGTGAAACTCATTTCCAACAGGCCTACACACTTTTATTTTCTTAAACCAATAATTTAATTAATGCAGTAACGTACATTACTATTGAGCGACAAACAACACGTCATGCAAATAATGCAACCAAGAAACTGTATATATAAGTTCATCTAACGTGTTTAATGGTGTTTATTGTAACGGGACGTATAATGCAGCTTCAGATATACCCTTTAGAAGAAATTGTATTATCAAAAACCATCATCTATATACAAACATTACAGAATGTCGCAGACTCGAAAAAAACATTATTTAAAAAAGAAACTAAAATAATTATTCATTGTATAACAAATAACTGACTCGTAATTCAAATTTTCGGGCCGATGTCCTTCATCATGATATATTTCCATTTTCAAGTATTTAAGTTACATCCATTTTCAATAATTATTATTATTATATATACGACGATTACAGAAACATCATTATGAAGGAGACGAGGAAGGACTTGTTCATTTCTATTTGGAACAACAACGTAAACAACAACTGGCTGGAGAGGAAGTGTTCTTTACAGATGAAAGAATCATTAGCCAGATCTTTGAAACGATTGAAGCAGGTTTGTGTTTGTTCTACTTATAATAGTATCATGTGTAAAATAAGTTGTAAACTGGTTCTCTTCAACTCCATGTTTACACATACTCGTTAGTATACAGCCGTGAGTTCAAGGAAATCTACCAACATTGTACGTAAAAGAATTTGTCGCTTCATCCCTTCTTTCAACGATCTATTTGGCTCAAACAATTTGAATATGTTTGGCTCTATCCGCCATGTTGAGAAACCACACCGATTAAGACGAGTAAACCGAATTTTAAAACCAGTTTTACGCACGTATTCATTGTGAAGCAGGTGATGCAGTAATAATGTCACTTTTCGTTTAAGGTGTGGTCACGAATTCGGCGCTCATATCCAGTTCCATATTAGTCCTCCTGCATCACCCAGAAATCCAGGTCAAGTTACAAGAGGAGCTAGACCGTGTTATAGGACAGGGAAGAATGCCAGAATATGATGACCGAAGGAACTGCCCGTATATGATGGCGTTTGAGCGAGAGATGCATCGCTACATCAATGTCCTACCTTTACTCATCCCACGCGTATGTAATGAAGACTTAAATTTCGATGGCTACTTCATCCAAAAGAATACCATAGTAAGATTTTGTTCACTTAAATTACCCAAGCTAAGGTGGTACGTGTATAGGCTTTTTAAAATGCGTTTATACACAATACTATTATACACAAATAAAAACATTGATTATATTCAAAGCTAGACACATCGCTGGCTTAGAATGAGATGGTCGTAAGTACAAACTCACTATTTTGAGAAAAGCAGAACAAACTGTCTTACAATCACTCTTTACTTATAGTAAAACAATCTTTTTCAACTTCGGATTGATCAACATGACACGTTTCGTGTTTACGACCTTCTCATTCACAGCAAGGGACAGGTCCATGAAATGTAATCATTGCTGTTATAGGGTGTACCTTGTTCTAACATACCACTTAATGAATAATTATTAGACTTGTATTGAGCGTTGTTTAATTTGTAACCGGTACTTGAATTAAGTTCCTTATTATAGTGTGTTGAAGATTTGATGAGCGAATGTAGAAATTGTATACTAAAAGTGTATACTATTTGAGCATTGTCTTGCAGGTTGTAGCAAACACGTGGTTTGTTCATCACGACGAGAGGTTTTGGGGAGACCCATGGAACTTCAGACCAGAGAGATTCTTGGACGAACACGGAGAGATTTTACCATTCGAAGGCGAAATGATGAGAAGGTAAGAGGAGTAATCGAAGGTCTTTATATCTTGGTGTAAAAGCCCTATACAGTGATAGATCAAGTAATTCTGATATGTTCTTCGACTGTTGGTGCGTCATCGCGGCGACACAACGTACGCAACCCTAGGCACAGGCACACGGTGTCATCGATTTAATAAACTTGCATGAAAAAAGAAATTCAACGTAGATATAGGAATGTGACCTTAGGTTGTTATTCCATTGTTAGATATCAAAATGATGGTCACATAAAGTACAAAAGAATTTATTGGTTACGGACAGAATTTAATGCATATAAATTGTGTTAGGCCAATTCTCTGACCACTTAAGGTAGATGTTAATGTGTGCCATAAACTCGCGTGTCTACTTGTCCTGATTATTCAATTCGATTGTCCGAGTATATTCGTATCATGTCTGATGTTTTAGACCTATGACTGATTACCAGGTTTCTATTTGTGGTGATTTCTTGTGCATCTTAGTCAAAGGGTATACTATATATTTTTTTCCAAATGGTTTAGGCATGGGTTTCTGTAGGCATTGCTCAGGGTAGTTGTGCCGTGGTGTTTCTGATTTATGTGCTCGGCTGGTTGTGTTGAGTGCTACCTTCCCTGTCGGATTTTCTCATACCTTTTTTATATGCAGCATGTATACGTATTGTTCTTCATTTATAAACGATGTTTTCACGCCTTTTACTAATGATACAAAATGTTAATGTACATAAAAATTATACAAAATGTACTGAAATACTGATTGACATGTTTTCTAGAATGTAATTATTATGGTTACAAGATTGTGTTACATACAGTACATATGAAACGTATTTCAGCGTTATTGGATTTGGAACTGGTGAACGACGTTGTACCGGTGAGACGTTTGCCAAGACGAGATATTTCTTGTACATGTCCACACTCCTGCAAAGTTACCGGTTTGAAACTCCCAAAGGCATCAAACAGAGAAGTTGTGATCCACGCGATACGGAAGATTTTGAAACCAGGCTTACGATGAGACCCAGACCCTTCATGGTGCGAGCTGTCGAACGATGAAGATACAGAAATAAATAAATATATAATTATATATATTCGCATATTTTCTCAATTGAAATTATTATTATATAATATTTTTAGTCTGATTAAATATAATATAAATGGATGGATGCCTTCTTTAAATGTCACCTAAATCTACTTAAAGATATTATTTTGAATGAAAATAAGTTCAATGTAAATGCGGGCACTGTATAATATACCGGAGCAAATGAAATTGCAATGTGTGCAGCTGTAAGCTTACTTTATTAAATTTGACTAAAAATGTTTATATTATGCATTTTATACAAAATGTGTTTTTGCGTATGAAAAAAAGTGGTAAATCTTCTTTTTGACTTTTGACATTTGGCGTGTATACAAGTTATTATAGGATAAGTGCAAGAACTACAACCAGCTGTGCAAGGTATACCGCTAATTCTAAATTTCGTTTCATTTATGATATTAACGTGTCGGTGTGTTTTGTTTACCTCATATATGTCATTTTTTTATGCTTTGTAAGTGTATAGTTAATGTATAATAAGTATAGAGAATGGCAGAGCAAATTTTCTAAATTCAAGAATGTTTCAACTAGCATGCAAGTCCAAAAACAGCTCTCTTAAAATTCTTGTATATATTCACACACGAAATGTCTGAAATTCATAATTCAGTTACTTGCTTTATTTTTTACTCACTGCAATATCCACTCACATAGTAACTGCAAAACGAACTTTTTGTAGTTATCTGTATTTTCTACAAGACATAATACTTGCACACAGCACACATTGTCAGTACTTAACGATAACGAACGTATTTATCATTGCTTTAGCTATATATAAAGCTCCATAACAACATAAAAATTAAAACATTGTGACTTTTTAATGGCTTATGCTTTCAAGAATTCTACGATGGACAACACAAAGTCACTGGTTACAAAGTGCAATAAATAACTTGCCTATCAGTTGGAGATCATTTATTTATCACATGACTTTCCTTGTATCCTGGTTAGTATAGCAAGTACGTATAAAGCACGTACCACGTGTAGTATAAGATATTTATTTTTTCCAATAAATCAATGCTTATTTTGCGTTTTTAGTGTCATATGATAAAAGGAATATATCACTCGTTGCCAATTGATATATTTATATTAAGCTCGTTCAGGAAATATTATTAAGCTCGCCAGAGGCTCGCTTGATAAAATTTCCAAAACTGGTTTAATATAAATTTATATCAATTGACAACTCGTGATAGATCCTCTATATATCTACTCAATAGACAGTTGTGTTAACATCAGTATATTCACCCTTGCACATACGATTTACTTTGCTACTACCAAAAATGTCCATCGTCGATTTATACAATTGGAGCCAAACTTTGTTATATTCAAAATTACCTCCTTTAGCATTTAAATCCAACGTTTTCTGTTGTATTTTTTGTCAAGACGTTGGCATTAACTGGTTGTTTGTTGTTGTCCGATGTATACCACATCACTGATGTTTTCAATGAATTAGAAATTTGAGTGAGTACACAGTCATGCCAATAGAAAGATCTACCTTAATTATGAATAATTTGTGTTTTGTTTTTGTTCAGTACATGTGATCATATAATAGTCCATATGTCTGATGTGAATAAACCGTTCTGCAAAATTGCATGGTTCTCTTTTTTAAATGCATGTGGTCGACATGTGCATAATTATGATGTTTCTAGATTGCAATATTTAGTACTATTTTTTTTGGCACGCTGTGTATAATATATGTTCAATGTTTAAACAGCATTGTATACTACATTGTTATTCATTAACAACTGAGATTTGAAATCTGCTATAAAAATGCTAACTACTAGTAGCCAACTGACGTCTCGTCTACCATACCCACGTGGGGTTTTAAAAAAGTGTACCCGTATTTACGCATAACAATCGACCTACAATTAAATACTTACAATAGTTCTCTTTGAACTCCTAACATACATTAAAACTAAACGTCCGAAAAGAAAAAAAACAGTTTTGAACTTTAATTAAGATTTTTTGAATAAAAAACATATTATTCAACTATACAACAGTTGACATGCTTGAAGGAGAATATTTGCTCCCAGTTGCAATTATTTACATTTTTGTGGCAAAATATCATAATAGCATATAGCTTTTAAAATAATTGATTTCAAATACCTTTAAAAGTTTAAATAGGTGAATACTGGTTACAGCGTTTATGAAACTAACTTGTATCATGCATCTACCTAAAAGTTAGTTAATGTAGTGAATACTTAATATTAATATAAAAACATTTATTTTGTAATTATATGAATTATCCATCTTTTGTAGGAAATTCTTATCTTTACAGAAATGTACATGTATATAGCGTATTACTGAACGGAAACACGTCATACGAATATTTTCTTAGTAAGATCATTTGCTACAATTCGGTCTATGTTTAAATGCAAAAATCTGGAAAAAAAATGTTTTTAACTTTAACCACAGTCTTTTATTTCCGTTTAATACGTTTGTAACTTGATCGGGTGCTACATGTGACGACGATTTTTAAAATAATTGATACTTAGTTCATAAAAGTGTCAATAAATTGGTGATTTGATATTGACCCTGTTTTTTGTCCACGTGACAAACGTATTGTCAAATGACCTACGGCCTCGGGCCAATGGGACTGCCCTCGAACAAATATCAGGGCTAATATCAAATCACCCATTTATTAACAAATAATAAAGACTTGTGTAATGGGGAAATACACTTGGCAAAGTCAGTCTTACTTGTGAGCTTTTGGCTCTGCCATCGGGACGTGCGCTTATGGTTTGGGATTTGTTTCTTTAGCTATATTGTTTCCATTTATCGCCCCCACCCTTCCAAATTTGTTAATTATTATAACATAACCCGCCTGTATTGACAACAACACGCATCCTTGGTGTGATCATTATATCTTCTTTATCGGTTGCTACATCACATTCTTGCATACTGGAATAAATTATGAGCAAGCAACCTTCGTGACATAAATATGTCGTTTTGATATGCAAGAATGTGTAAAGTGATGTATTTAGTAAATGTTATAGTAGAGCATTGTACAATAATCAATCTAAATCAAGAACGTGTGTGAAACAAGTACCGCTTTCAGTCTTGTGGCAGACGTTGAGACGCGATATACACAATGTTGCCTGTTGCTGCTCTGATAATACTTGCTCTTGTTCTTCTGTTTACTCTGAAATACCAGAAACGAAAAGAACTAGAGAAAGACTTCAAGTTGGAGGGAAGCAGATTCCTAAAGTGCCTGGTTTACCGCTGGTTGGATATACATTGAAGCTACATGAATCTACTACTGCTTTTAAGTTTTCGGAACTGGCCAAACATTATGGCGATATATTTGAGGTAAGGATATTGAATAGGGACGTAGTGGTTCTCAACTCCGAGGCTTTGATACGAAGGGCATATTGCACAGAGACATATGGAAAGCACTTCAGCGACAGGACTGTTGCTTTCTATGGTTCATACTTCCGACAAGACGGTGGATCTGTAATCTTTAAACCGGGAGGCAGAGAATATGTTTACAAACAAATGAGGAAAACGTTCATGAAGGCGCTCCATACATATGGCACTGGGATCAATAATCTAGCAGACAACGTCCTGGTAGAAGTTGGAAATGTTCGGCATAAGATCGACGGTATGAAAACCAAGGAGTTTGAATTTGTTGACTTCATCACAAGATCGCTGGCAAATGTTATGTCTCTAGTGGTAAGGATAGTACACTAGCTTGATTTTCTTATTCTAGTCATTCACACTTTCACATTAACAATAGCCAGTTCAAGTTTTAAAGATTTTTTCACTACTTTTCAGCTGTTTGTGTTTAAGGAAATGTGTCATTCGATATGAAATATAACTTCATGGTTCGCAATATATATTAGGGCATTTGATTTTTACGAGCAAAATAAAGGAAATAGTGTACATTTTATTCCTGACTAATTTTGCACTACTATCAAATATGTATTTCTGAAAACTTTGCACGAGCCACTTATCTGAGTGTTTCCAAAGTATAAACAACATCAAAACGTTTATCAAACACACATGTATTTCAAAATGTCTAGTTAGAACAGTTTTTAATGTTAACAACTTTGTATTTTTACAAGTGTCTCCAAAATTACAAAAGAAGCTTGACAAATATGACTCTGTGACACCGTTGTTTATAATTTTATATACGAATTACAATAAAACACATATTAAAGAGGCGTTCCCTATAACTTTGATCGTTTAAATCGATACAGGAATATTATACATTAAAAGAGAATCATTATTGCTTAAACTCCTCATATCTTCAACAAAAATCTCCAACTAAACACCGAGAGAAAATGAAGATATATTTCCGTAACGAGCCAAAATAGTCACGAGTTGTTTCCCTTTGACCACATAATAATAAATCGCTGGAAGCGATAAATTATTATTGGTGATTTGAATATATTTTTGACATTATAGAGACATATTTGCGCACACTTTCTTCTGACAAATTATGACAATTTATAGTGCTTTGTACATTTAACTCATTCAATGTGATAGTGGAGTAAAAAATGCTAGTTATAGGGAATGCCTCTTTAAGTTCAACTGCAAGCGATATTCCAAAGCCAAAAGACATGCTATCTCTAAAAGTAAACAAAAACATCAAATACAATATACATGTATGTAAATAAAATTAGATTACAAAACAATTGAGTCGATTTGAGCACACAGCAAAAAATGTAGACAGGTTAAACTGATTTGGTTTCGGCAATGCCTTCATATGTTTAGCAATTTTATGCTTCACTGGAATTAGACAGCGTACACACGGAATATAATAGTTGCATGCAGTTTATGATAGCCCGAATATTCGAAACTATATATATTAATGCATCATGACGGTTGATATCAAAATAGCATTTTATTGAATTGTTTACTCCACCATAAAACGATAGGTGTATTTCATATGGCATAATTTGACAAAAATATCTTAAGCAGAACGTAATTATGCATGCAGTACTGCATGTTGACATTAAAACATTAAAAATACATTAAATATGCGTTTAATCGACATAAAGATTGAGTGCATCTACGACGCATAATACTTGCCATATATGTAAATTGCTTTGGGCGAAATTTAAATCGCGACTTAAACGCCTGCTTTCACTTTTATTAGAATAATCACAAGTTGTACTAATTGTCAGCTCAAATATTGTTGCATATTATCAGTGAGTGAGTAAGTGAGTGAGTGAGTGAGTGAGTGAGTGAGTGAATAAGTGAGTGAATAAGTGAGTGAATAAGTGAGTGAATAAGTGAGTGAATAAGTGAGTGAATAAGTGAGTGAATAAGTGAGTGAATAAGTGAGTGAATAAGTGAGTGAATAAGTGAGTGAGTAAGTAAGCATTTATTGTACGAGGCTAACATATTTACAATAATGCAATCTTCCATATGGGCCTCAACAGTCTAAGACTTCCAGACACTTTTTGACAATATTAATTTTGTCAGCGAAGATATCGCCAGCGATACGTATTAAAGTGCTTGCTATTTCAGGCGCTAATATAAAGCAAAATGACAATCAATTGCTATGGAAATTAATGCCTTTCTTAGATTGGACTACACATAAGTCGATCGTTTATTGAATCTTTACTGAATCCAAAGTTTATATTTAAATTTTGAATATTTCAATTAATGATGATTTAAAATTGTCGGTATATTCTATTGTTAGCTCGTCAAAGAATCGATACCAGATGGACACAAGGACCAAACCTTATTCTACCATAAAGCGGAAGCAATAGACTTCTTCGGAGCACCTTTTGTCGATATCTTGTTGAGTTTGATACCTTCTATTCGACATTTATCGTGTACAAGATTTGGTAAACAGTATCAACAGAGCGTTGCTGCAAACAAAGGTCTCGTAGACAAATACTTTCACGAAATTCGGGTATGTATAACACTTAACATACAGTATGATTAGCGTTTTGGAGAATGGGTATACCAAAACGATGAGAGAACATCCGAGAGGGAAGGCAACACTCAAACTTAACCGAGTACAGTAAAAATACAAGAATATGTCGCAATTACACGACCATTTATTAAACGAGAAATGGAACTGTTGAATGTCGTGTTTCTTCTGTTGTAACGTCAGCAGTTAATGTCCAAGCCGTCCAAAGGCTGAATGATCGAATTTAGCAAATAAAGGCTGAATTGCATAGTTTCCACCACATAAAAGCTGATTGATATAGTTCCAGTTATTACAAAACGCTGAATGATCTAGTTGTTGTTTAACCAACTTTTATTTTCAATTCATAATAATAATAGTAAAATACAATAATAAGAAAAGCAAAAAAACATGTAGAAAATGCAAATGACAAGATAATAATTTTACGTGGTACATGATTGTCTAGCTAAAAAGAACAACAATATTTATATGTGTACAAGGAATGCAACGGTTGGTAAAAAAGATTGACAAGACATAACTTCCAATAAATCAAATATATTTATGGATGAGTTTATAATTACTCTTACAAGGTTAAGCAGCATTTACACCAGAAACTATAAATATATGAACGAAAATAACATTACAGAAACATCATTATGAAGGAGACGAGGAAGGACTTGTCCACTTCTATTTGAAACAACAACGTAAACAGCAACTGGCCGGAGAGGAAGTTTTCTTTACAGATGAAAGAATTATTGGTCAGATCTTTGAAACTATTGAAGCAGGTGTGTGGTTCCTTATTATATTTTTCAAATAGTAGTGTTTTGGATTTTAAGTTCTAAGAGTACTATACTGGGTAGAAAAAAGTCATAGCAGATTTATCGGTTGGTAACTTAAATTGTTGGGTTGCAAATAACTTGTAGTTATTAAGTAATGCGTTGATGTTCGTTTCATGTGTGGTCACGAATTCGGCGCTCATATCCAGTTCTATATTAGTCCTAATCCATCACCCAGAAATTCAGACCAAGCTACAGGAGGAGCTAGACCGCGTCATTGGTCAGGGCAGAATGCCTGAATATGATGATCGCAGAAAGTGTCCGTATTTCATGGCGTTTGAAAGAGAGATGCATCGCTACATCAACGTCCTTCCTCTACTGATTCCTCAGGTCTGCAACGAAGACATAAATTTCGACGGCTACTTCATCAAGAAAAATTCCTTGGTAAGCTTAGTCTTTTTCCAGATGATGAACGCATGAACATCAACTGCATGCATACACATGTCCGAGTTAGAGTGATGTTGTGCTTGTTATTTTTATCAACTAATTACGAGTTTTGAGTCATTTCATAAAATGACACTGATAACACGAAAATACAGATTTTCTACTTGATAGAACGATAAAACGTCAGATATTACGTCATAAATTCGGATACCAAGGTAAAGAACCACTAAATGCCTCCGCGGACCAAGTGGTGATACACTCAAGTAGTCCTTAAAAAAACTTAGGTTGCCTGTAAATGGTGATATTTCTTGACAAATGTGGAGTTGAATGATGAAATTGAGTTTAAATGGTTGGTAAATATGCATGTGGTGTAGTAAAACTGTAATATTTGTATTATTCCGCTATTTTGTTATTGATACCAGGGTGAAAGTAGACTAGGGTAAAACCCAGAACTTATAAATCCGGACATGCGTAAAAACTAATGTTTGAAGGACAAAAACCTTCTTAGAAGATACATGACCCCCCTTTTTATTACATTATTTTGAAGCTTAAATGCCCCTCTTTACAATGATATATGTGGTCCGGGTGTCCATAGACTAAAAAGGTAAAAAATTGGGGCCTACTATAGGCACTTTACATTGAGCTATAGAGCAAATTTATTTGGTGGTTTTTAACCTCAAACGACATTATTTGAACAGTTATCCGTACTCGCTTTACTAATCGTATTACAAGGATAGTCAGGGGCTAAAATCATGTTATAAAACGACAGCCCCTACAATGATTTATACGTACATGTAGTGAGTTGGACCAAAATCTGGTAATTGGTAAGCTGAGGTTTAGCACAAAGAATAGCAATATCAAATTTAATATAAAACGAAAACAAAAAGCAAACAATTTTGAGATGGCCTTATGTTTGTGGTTACCTTTAAGTTAGGGATGATCATATTATAACTGTACAAACATTGGCTTACAGGTTATATCAAACACGTGGTTTGTTCATCACGATGAGAGGTTTTGGGGAGACCCATGGAACTTCCGACCAGAAAGATTCTTGGACGAACAAGGAGAGATTTTACCATTCGAAGGTGAAATGATGCGAAGGTAACGTATTGGAAAATCATTTCTTTCTGGTTGTCATGGTTTTTTGCGAGAATGAAGTATGTTTCTATACAAGGCAGCATACGTTGTCGTAAATATTTAAATTTTAATGTAATAGGTAAGACAAGAAATAAGGGTCATACTTCTAGTATTTGTTTACTCCGAATTTGGAAGGTTCCTTATACATCTTTATCCAATAGTAACGCTTTAGTTCAGTCTACGTACCATGGTGTTTTAGAACTGAATAAAAGTAATACAATGTCTATAAAACTTTCACCAACGCATCCACTTTTAATACAGAAAGATATAAAGAACTTACAGTACAATAATGATTGGTACGAGTTTTCCAAAATGTGGTTATGCGATTTTGATAGGTTCAATTCCTTAAACCTATTCCAGTGTTATTGGATTTGGAATTGGCGAGCGACGTTGTACAGGTGAGACATTTGCCAAGACGAGATATTTCTTGTACATGTCCACTCTCCTGCAGAGTTACCGCTTTGAAACCCCTAAAGACATCAAACAGAGAAGTTGTGATCCACGCGATACGGAAGATTTTGAAACCAAGCTTACTATGAGACCCAAACCCTTCATGGTGCAAGCTGTCGAACGATGAAGATCTAGCAAAAACATATTATATATATAAACACGTTATAGACAATATGTTGTAATGCATCGAATACATATACGTTATAGTACATGTACATATGTTCTGGGATTATTTGGAATGCACCATATAATACTAAATGTATGCTAGAATTTATATATAGGTGGGCAAAATTGTAACTATTTTATTCTTCAATATATTTAAACACTGTTTCGTATGACACTTGATAAATGTATTTTTCCACGACGTCATCTAGATATTGTTAACATAAACGTTTCCTAACAAAGTGCTAAATATTTTAATGTTACAATTGAAAAATATCTTACGCACATGTGAAATCGGTAGCTATGTACGAGAGTAAAATTATATTCATTTTTATGAAATATGTATACAGTATATTCGGAGATATGTTTTGTATTTTCTTGTGTTTCCTCGCTACATAATGAACATATAGTATCCGTTTAATTGTCAATAGCTATAGTTGTGGTGTGAATGAATAGACCGTTCCGCAATATAGAACGGTAAAACTTGGAGAGCAGTGGCCAAGAGGTATGACGCGCATCTTAAGACCGAGCGATTCCAGGTTACATTGTAGATTGGGACAGCGCTTAAGCGTTGACACACAGTTATCATCAATAATGTGTAGATAAAAATGAAAAACAAAAACAATTTTACTGTATTATTATAAATATATTGTAAACTGAAAACTTACATCGTGTTTATATAATATATATTGTAATTTATGTAAAAGATGAAATGGGACAATCTACTTCTCTTCTGTTGTGACCCTCTTGTGGTCTAGAGAATATTGTTTATATGCGGTTAATAATGTTTCACAATCAACCAAAAATATACATGTTTATACAGGTCCTATATCATTAATAAAACAGAAAAAAAACAGCGTTGCCTACAGCTATATCTTCATACACAGCAAGATTTACTATGATGTCTCATACCTAATTCACGTTGTTGAGTGAAAATTATTTTTCTTTTAGTAAGGGTGACCTTGGCCCCACAGACCCTACATTCAATCCCAAGTGTCGATTTCACATCAGCTACAAGCTCATCAAGTTTCATTATGATATCTCATTCCTAACCAAAGTTATCCCACGAAAAATAATTGCGTATGCCCACAGAAAGGGCCAACCTAATTACTAGTTTTCCCGTTGGAAAATCTGGTTAAAACTGACTTCAAGTTTTCAGAACATGCGCAGAGAAAAGTGAACAAACAACTGGTGCATATATCTTTATATCCTTTTCAAATTGAAAGTAGCCTAGATCTAGGACTATTCATTAATGTCAAATATGATTGAAGTTTATAAAATATATACTCACATGTGTCACATGTACTGAAGCTACATGCCGTACAATGTAATTCAAGATGTATCATCATTTACATATAGTTAAACACATTAAAGTCATTCAATAACAAATTGCGTACTTCGCTGCTATCTAAGAATAGTGACAAATAACTCATTTTTTAATAATAAGTGTGTCGAATTTTAATCACAATTCTTTAATGCACTAAGTATTTTTTTTGTTCAAATAAAGTTTTATTTCTGACTGCCTCTTCGATGTTATTAATGTTGTAAAGGAACACATATTGCATATTAAACACAACTGATCTTTGACAGATGTTTCAGTCGCCAGTATATCTTATGAGTAACATGTAGAAAAAAATGACGAAACCGGACAAGGGAAGGTAGCACTCAACGTAACCAGTAGGGCACATACAACAGTAACATCACAACACAATAACATGGAGCATTGCCCACATCCCTACAGCAAAAACGCAGGATGACCCAACCCCACAAAGAAATACCAAATGACCGGCAATCCAACGTGACCGAATGAAATGTAGCTAAGACACGACATAGTTTCTGAAATGAGGTTCGAGTTCGATTCCTTGCAATTAGACCACTATGTCGATTGTCCTTGTCATCTGGAGAATATATGGACCCTAGATAAAATACTCTTCTATTTCCGTCAAATGATGTATGTCCTGTCCAATTTAGTATGTATTTTCATCAAGATTATCGTAGTGATTGTAATGAGATTATGCAAACTACTCAGTCAGCTGCTTCATCACATTGCTGTATACCAAAAAGAATCCTTCCTGGACGAACAACCCGCGCGAAAAAAACAGGTCATAGCGATTTTATTCTGCAGCGATGTGTAACGTGATACGTTGAGTAAGTCATAAATCAAGATCAACTTCTCTCGAATAATTAAGTGTGTGAATGACGGACCTTCTTTCAGTCTCGTTGCAGACGTTGAGACGCGATATACAAAATGGTTCCCGTTGCTGCTCTTATAATACTTGCTCTTGTTCTTTTATTTACTTTGAAATATCAGAAAAGAAAAGACTTAGAAAGAAGACTTAAAGTTGGAGGGAAGCAAGTCCCTATAGGACCGGGGTTACCAGTGTTAGGATATACTTTATATTTAAATGAAAGTAATACCAATTTTAAGTTTTCGGAATTGGCCAAACGTTATGGTGACATTTTCTACCTAGGTATGTTTCATAGAGAGGTAGTGGTTCTCAACTCGGAAGCTTTAATAAGGAGGGCGTATTGTTCAGATACATATGGGAAGCATTTTAGTGACCGGTCTGTGACGTTTTATGGTTCATTCTTCCGACATGACTGCGAGTCTGTCATCTTTAGACCGGGTGGTAGAGAATATGTTTACAAACAAATGAGGAAAACTTTCATGAAGGCGCTCCATACATACGGCACTGGGATCAACAATCTAGCAGACAAAGTCCTGGTAGAAGTTGGAAATGTTCGGCATAAGATCGACGGTATGAAGACCAAGGAGTTTGAATTTGTTGACTTCATCACGAGATCGCTGGCAAATGTTATGTCACTAGTGGTAAGTATTGCATTTTTATTTACAGTAAATACTGCACACATTATATCCTGAAAGAATTTTTGGCATTTTGATAATTGCCTTACTTTTGATATATTGGCCATATACGCCGTGAAACCACATTTATTTAGACTCTATGGTAACAAACTTGTGAAATGTGATTAATACCTCTAAAGTGGGCATTGTGCAACTACACATGTACCATAATTCAAATTGGTTTGCCAATAATGTTATCCACATAAAATAAAAACGTTATTATTACAATTATTAGTATTGTTATCAATACACGCCGTATATAAAAAGTCACAAAATGATAAACCTATGACATTGTTATTAATATTGTATCAAAATGATAAACCTATGACATTGTTATTAATATTTTATCAACACCACTTTACATGTTGATTATTCTATCAGTACCACTTTACATTTTGATTATTTTATCAACACCACTTTACATGTTGATTATTTTTATCAATACAACTTGGCATGGTGATTATTTTATCAATACCACTTTACATTTTGATTATTTTATCAACACCACTTTGCATGTTGATTATTTTATCAACACCACTTTACATGCTGATTATTTTATCAACACCACTTTACATTTTGATTATTTTATCAACACCACTTTACGTTAAGGAGAAAGTCCAAGTAACTGTCCATTCCTGAGAAATAATGGAGACGAGGCCCCGAAGGGGCCGAGTATTCATTATTTCTCAGGAATGGACAGATACGCGGATTTTCTCTGACTTAAAATACACCAATACTGTCAAATGTAAATTTGATTTTCTGAAAAGATGATGTAAATGTCAAAATTGAAAGAAAATGCATTTTTCCAAAAAAAGTCTCCCCTGATGTACCTCTTATAAATAGAAGATTAAAAATATGAACACTACTGAGCGAGAAGATCATGCTTTTTTCATGAAACCAGTGAACTAATACAATAACTCTCCATTACTTTAATAATGGTGTGTAGTCCATGCAAACACATGGTGCGAGTTATGTGTTACACGATGAAGCAGTGGTCATTTACCAAGTGTCACTTGATGTTATAACACGGTGGACATTATAAAGACTTTGTTTCAGTCAGAGGATATATTTTCGTGCATAAACTATACATGGATATTTATAATTGATATGCAACTTAATGGACATAACTACAATGTTTTTAACATGTTGTTATTAAGCCTAGATCTGTATTTGCACAGTCATGTTAATGAAAGTATTAATTAATGTACTCAAAAATTGGTATATATACTTGTGAGGGCAGTGTCTATTCCTACGCGCCGCAGTTCTATGTTGGCTGCCACACCCACAAAAGAGAAAAAGTCTCCCCGTGAGACTCGAATGTTTCATTAGGTAGACCAATGATCAGGAGAAGTTAATGCCAAAGAGTGATTTAGCGGCTGAACAGCTGAAAACAGCCCTCGTAAATTGGGAACTTAACCTTTTTCTTAACCTCAAAAATTTATACAAACTTTGCCTGTTCTTCAATTCAAATTTAGGAGTTTTTTAAAATTTAGCTCTGTACGTACGTACTATTACTTTCAAACAGTTTTCATCTGATCATCTCAAAACCTAAGTAGCAATATTTATGGACATTTTAATGTAGGCCAAGGTCGATTATTTCATTTTTAATAGCATGGTGTAGACGGGTGTCATGATTTAGTGACAATGTTGGCCCTTGTGAATGCATAAAAGCTGTAATTGGAACTTATTGAATAATCATGATCACGCAAAAGTTCAATTGCAAATTAACGGTATTTAATATCATATCACACCAGCATCATTTTGATTTCTTTATTTCTTGCGCACGTACCACCCTAAAAGCTGAAATATATTAATGTTAAAAGCTATGTAGTAACCGCAGGTTGATTTCATTTTCTAGTTTCGTTGTTGTTTGAGCATTTTTATCCGTCGTTTTTTCTGTGTTCGGCTCTTTCAGTTGAGTGCCACTTTTCCTGCAAATTGTATTGCCCTTTTTGTGAACACATACATTTTGTAATGCACCAGTCAGTTGCATCCACGGCCCCATGCAACCCCCCCGTATGGATGCGGTGTTTTACGCTCCAGCTTCCCCTGCACTGCCGAGGAAATCTTGGGATTTTTTTTCACCGAACCAATACCTTTGGGACAATGTTTAATTGTAAGATAGCCCCCGCATGGGTCGTGGAAGGGCGGGGGTTTGGAAAATTCCCGACCCATCTATTTGGGATGGCGGGCGATGAATGCAACTCATTGGTGTATAATTATACATTATTTACAATAATTCTCCATTACCTGTTAACACATTTAATAAAAATAACTCTCCATTTTTTTGTTAACACTACATAATATTATTATGTGTGTTATTTTTTTCAGGCATAGAGAGTTTTCTTAACAATAACTCTCCATTATTTCGTATACACATGTAATGTAATGTGTATACGAAATAATGGGGAGTTATTGTTAAGACAACTCTCCATTCCTGAAAAATAATGGAGAGTTTATGAATGGGTTAATCCCCTGGGTGTATTTTAAATGTTGATTATTTTTATCAATACAACTTGGCATGGTGATTATTTTATCAATACCACTTTACATTTTGATTATTTTATCAACACCACTTTGCATGTTGATTATTTTATCAACACCACTTGACATGCTGATTATTTTATCAACACCATTTTACATTTTGATTATTTTATCAATATCACTTCGTATTTTGTCCATTGTAGAAGGTTTAGATATAATTTATTTACTTATGTGTGGGCATTGCTCAGTGCAATTGCGTTGTGGTGTTTCTGATTTCTGTGCTTGGCTGGTTAGGTTGAGTGTTACCTTCCCTCTCTGATGTTCCCGTACCTTCTTTTGGTTGTCATTATTAAAACATCAAACTAATATCTTTGAATACATAATCAAATCACAAAATTGAAGCAAGTTTGTAAAAGTACCGATTTGTAAAGCAGATTTTTTTATTTCTAAATGTCTTCATATTTTCACCAATGTCATGCCTAACAGCAATTATATCATTGTACCAACACGCAGTTTTAAACAACGCATCTGAAGTTGTATAATTGTATTATTGTTGTTATTTCATTTTAACTTTGAGAACAAATGTGCATGCATTGTAAAATTAATGTCGCCATCGAGTCGCATAAATGACACAATTGCTCACATTAAAAAAATGCATCATAGGTCACGTCATTACACCGTGTACTGGCATACAAATCAGCATTTTTATTTTATTTCTCTCTTTAAAAACTTTTAAAATGATAGATATTGTTCGTTAGCTTGACAAATACGAGGTCACCGAGACAATAAGATGCAACATACGTCAATCTGTGTTGACATCTAAAGGACTTCATTGTTATGTTTAATTTTTGCAAGCCCTATTAAAAATTGAAAGCAAATACATACACCAAGCAAAGTACTCGCAAAATAGGTCTTTGACAACACACTAACCTCATGGTGAAACTCTTCAATTTTAATATATACTTAGCAACTTTTCTAAGTCCTCACATATATATTCGTACATAACTTTGTCAACCGTGTAGATATATCAATTAAATTTGGCTATAATACGCGTCAAGTATCAGTTTGCAAAATTGTACAACAAAACGTTGAGTTTGATACATTTTTTATTAAATCGAAACGACTTTAACATATCAGCCAAGGGAGGTAAAAGTCACAAATACATATTTTGATATCTTTGATGACCACCATGTTATCTGATTTTTCCATTTGCAGCCATGGACAAGAGTCGTAAGCATTTTTGAATGTATCGACTCGATGAGTATTACTTATCTGTTCGCAAATTACAGTCACGTCTCCGAAAACGCGATTTTACGTCACAACGTCACTTCAAAATCAAACGCTCTCGCAACCAACATTGTAAATCTGACAAACAATAAGTTAACCTTTCATTATATACTCATGAACATGTTTACGTTAAAAATCAATCAATCGGTGATGAATTTGGTAATTATTTGTTCTTGTCTGCAGAAAATATAATCATATGAATTGTACTGACGTCACGTCATAATTGTTCTGACATCATCTGACGCATAACTGTGAGACACTAAATGATTTTCGAATGTTTTTTAAACGTGTTGATTCTTTGGACATAATTTGGAAGTATTTTGAACAAATACCGTGTATGTGTAACAGCGTGAAGCGACATGCACATAAAATTCACGTGCATCTCGGACCGAATAAATCACGTGACATATGGCCAGTTTTTGACTCGGATTATTTTGTCTGTCTTGTACAACATTCACTTGAGAAATTTTAGTACGTTACTATTTATTACAAAAAAGTTATTAATCAATAAAAAGGAGGACTAAGAAAAGTTGTTAAGTATACATTAACTTATAAGAGTAACTAGAAAAATGAACACATGGATAGACAAATTAATTAAATTTTGCAATTCTTTATTTACAAATAACAGTGTGCTCTTTATTAAAAAAGACGAGTTTATACAAAGTTTTTTTCTCATACGATTGCAAAAACACCTTTATTACAGTTTACCTGATAGGACCAGCTCACTTTGATTACCGTTCTCACATAACTTTGAATGCACCATAAATATGCTTTGTTACCAATCAATATCTGTTCCGTTCATCTTAATTCGTTGGTATAAAAAATACATTCTCTTTTTAGCTTGTCAAAGAGTCGATACCAGACGGACATATTGATCAAACCTTGTTTTACCACAAAGCTGATGCGATTGACTTTTTCGGAGCACCTTATGTGGACCTCGTGCTTACTGTGATACCTTTTCTTCGACATTTACCGTGGACACGATTTGGTAAACAGTATCGACAGAGCGTTGCTGCGAACAATGGTCTCGTGGACAAATACTTCCACGAAATTCGGGTATGTTAAATGCAAACTATATGATGAGTTTAAGGATACGGAGCGGTTTAGTGCACATGCGTCATTTGTTATGTCTTATAAACATAAACATGCGTCAAATGTATCTAAATTACGACAAATAGTACATATTTTATCATTTTAATGCAATTAAGTAGAAAACAAGATCGAAATCACAGCTTACGATCTGAAGAAACATTGCATTACAAAATTAGTGGGTGGGTAAAAAAAAATATTCCTATGTTATGCCAAATTACTTCTTTGGAGGATCGGGTTAGTTTTGTACTGATTGTTTAATGTGTGTTATTGTGTTTTCGTGATATTTTCATGTTGTATTAATACTATTTTCCAATTTTTGGTTGATTTTGACGGCATTTTAGTCAGATTTAGCAAAATTTACATAATACTTTGCGAAATAGATAAGTTGATGACATGTATTTTTTATATAAAACAATAATATCTATAGTACAAGCAAAGTATCAAAGAAATAACAGCTGAAAAACAGTTAAAGAATTTTACCGTTTTGCTATATTTCAGCAATAAATATGAGGTGGGCGGGGTAAAATAGCAATATAAATTAGACCGACATTAAAAATACCATTTTTGGTATGTTGGCCTTGTAATACAATGTGTACCAAATTACACTGGAACATAATCTTTTATTAAGATCGTAGACATCAAATAGAAATATCATGATTGAACACCACCAGCACATTAATAATTTCAATGTTATTAACATACACTTCAAACAGGGCTGATTACTCGGAAGGCGAGTTTGATGACTTAGTGGGGTTTTTTTCATCATAATTTGTGTCAGTATAGATTTCTTTACCATCTGTGAACATTTCAACAAATTCTGAAAACGGGATCCAAACCGCTCCAGCATCCTTAAGACCAAATGTATAATTGATTTTCCAATTTAAAGCATTATGATATCAATGCCAACTTTGTTTTCATTGTAACATCATATGGAACAATCAACAATACCAAACTCATAAACATGCAAGTAATGCTGATGACAGATTATTACATACTTACATTAGTTATTAATACTCTAAACACTAAAAAATTGCCAAACATGTGTTCGAGATCAATGAAAGTGAATAACAAAACCGAATACATCATAGATATTTAGGCTGTAGTTTGTTCATGTTACGGATTGATCATGTATGTTAAGCATAGCATAGAAAGCATGTTGAGGTGCAACTCCGCATCATTTTCAAAATGGAAAAATACAGAGTGTGCGATATCTTATGGGGTTTGAATTTCGTTATTTGCTATACATAAATCATTGATCAACTGTCAGTGTCTTTCAATTACATAAGTTCTTGGTTAGGTAGAAAAATTACGGCGTACAAACGTAAAGCTTCATCTGTGAGACAGCACCTTTAATGCATGTGTTATTCTTGTATGAACAATGGTGTAAAAAGATGAACAAAACAGCAGTTGGTAAAAATGATTGATTTGATATGACATATAATAAATCAAATATGATAACTGTCAATGATGAAAATGATAACTGTAAATGTTGAAAATGATAATTGTCAAAATTAAAATGATAACTGTCGATGTTGAAAATGATAACTGCCAAAATTAAAATGATAACTGTCGATGTTGAAAATGAAATAAAATCTAATGAAGCGGAATATTGAAATGAAAATATAATAATATATACATATATAACGAACATTACAGAAACATCATTATGAAGGAGACGAGGAAGGACTTGTTCACTTCTATTTGGAACAACAACGAAAACAACAACTGACTGGGGAGGAAGTGTTCTTTACAGATGAAAGAATCATTAGCCAGATCTTTGAAACTATTGAAGCAGGTTCGATCATTTTTTCCTAAGGCAATACCAAATAGTATTTACGTTTAGCATCCCCAGTAAGTTCGAAAACCTATCTAGCTATGCTGAGTCAAAATAAAACGCCAAAACACTCGACAAATAGCCAAACTCTTTACGACTTCTTTCCTCGTCATTTCATGGCTAACAAATAAAGCCTTTAAGCATTGGCAATCATTACAGCTTACTAGAATAACTGTAAACTTGCTTATGCGAAAACTATTGCTGTTAAGGGATTGGGGACATTGTGTTCTGAACAGGTATGAAACAAGTATCCCAATGGGGTTTGAATATATAAGGTATCATACTTGTTTTTGTCTTTCCCTAGATGCTCAAACATATCCGTCCTCGGGCCCTATCCGAAGAAACTATTCGGTATGACCATATTATATTTCTATGCGCTGGCATATTGGTCTCATTAACTCATGGAAACGCATGTTACCAAAAACGCATAGTAGGCATTCCTCAGTATACATGTACATGTATTAATATAATCCTGTCCGGGACTCGATTTAGTAATATTGTCACTGTTTGTTTCAGGTGTGGTCACAAATTCGGCGCTCTTATCGAGTTCCATGTTAGTCCTCCTGCATCACCCAGAAATTCAGACCAAGCTACAAGAGGAACTGGACCGTATCATAGGTCAGAGCAGAATGCCTGAATATGATGATCGCAGAAAGTGTCCGTATTTCATGGCATTTGAGCGAGAGATGCATCGTTATATCAATGTTCTTCCTCTACTTATCCCACGTGTCTGTAATGAAGACATAAATTTCGATGGCTACTTTATCAAGAAGAATACCATAGTAAGACTACAGTTACTTGATTTTCAATACGATAAGTAAACGATTCTGAATACATACTAATGTCTGAGTTATGGTGGTTGGTGTGCTTGTTAAAAAAACATTGGAATACAGAACTATTGAATATTGCTTATAAAGAAAGCAATATTTGGAGCTGTAACCATTATTATAAAAATGCATCTTGCTCAGACCAATTGTGGGCATTTATTACAAATTATAATCAGTTTGTAAAGAATACTTGTCATATCACAACACATGTTTGTATCAAAGGTTCTAATGATAAATTTGTAATTACGATGCATGTTAATATGTTGACATTTAACAATGCTAATATTGACTTGAAATAGAGTGATCTTGAAGCTTTGAGATGAATTCTTATGGTAACCTTAACTTAAGTAAGGGATTACCAAACGTTAAGCAATATTTTGCAGATTGTAGCAAACACGTGGTTTGTCCATCATGACGAGAGGTTTTGGGGAGACCCGTGGAACTTCCGACCAGAGAGATTCTTGGACGAACAAGGAGAGATTTTACCATTCGAAGGCGAAATGATGAAAAGGTAACGTAATTGAAAAGTTTTTTCTCTCCTTGTAATCCTAAGTAGTTTTTTAGCGAAAGTTGATTATGTTTTAACCTAATATTAATTAGAAGGTATCAT
Source organism: Spisula subtruncata (assembly GCA_963678985.1). Taxonomy (NCBI): domain Eukaryota; kingdom Metazoa; phylum Mollusca; class Bivalvia; order Venerida; family Mactridae; genus Spisula; species Spisula subtruncata. The sequence continues at coordinate 50,380,356 of OY787664.1, read as the reverse complement.
ACCTTATGGTAGGCTTTAGTAACTTGTTTTACAGAAAAACTGATGATTTCTCGACTCTCTAACATGAAAAGGATGCATACACGGTGGTTAATCTTTATTTCTTTGTGCAAAGCTTTATACGAAAAATAGTCTAGTTTATCTCATTTGTAGATCTTTCAACCCGTGTGTTCGTTCATTCCTCGATAACCAAAGTGTTTCAGCCTTCATTACCGGTGCAATTCGTGACAGAGTATATGTAAATATCCAGCCACTTCCGGCAAAATCGAACCGATAACGTGGTACCGGATAATATTTGTAATATCCCGTTAAGTGATTATCCCGTCAAGTGACCACGTGATCTGACGGACTTCTTCTTAAAGTGGACTCGTCAGCTGAAACTCTGTACTAGAGGATGAGGTTTTCCTATTTAAAATGAGCCTGTGTCGATCAATAATTTTTCTACGACTTACCTGCGTGTACATGATGTTTTCAAGATGTCTGACGTTGCTGTTTTTTCGTGTTGTCAGTGAACGAACGTGTCGTTACGCACAAATGTTTAAAATGCAACTAAATAGTCCCGAATTTTATTCCCTTTTTAAAGCAGATGAAAAGAAAAGTGACTGGATAAATAGAATAATAGGTTAGTGCCGTGGAGTGAGTAAAAGTTTACGGCTCATCCGATAAAACTTTTAATTCCTCCGCCTTGCCAGATAAACTTACTCATCCACGACACTATACTATTATTCTCTATTTACCAATGTGCAATATCTGTGATTGATGCATCGATGTTTATTACTAAAGATGCAAAAAAATTTATAAAGATTAGTATGCATTTCAAATGCAGGTATAAGATTTTATGATATAACTGTATCTAAATTTTATTTCAGTGTTATTGGATTCGGAACGGGTGAACGACGTTGTACCGGCGAAACATTTGCCAAGACGAGATATTTCTTGTACATGTCCACACTCCTGCAGAGTTACCGGTTTAAAACTCCTAAAGGCATCAAACAGAGAAGTTGTGATCCACGCGATACGGAAGATTTTGAAACCAAGCTTACTATGAGACCCAAACCCTTCATGGTTCGAGCTGTCGAACGATGAATAGTTTTTAATAAGCACATTATATAGAAATGTATGAACATATTGATGTTAATCTCATTTAAATTAGACAGATTTGACACTCTACAATTTTACACTGATATAGTAACTGATGGGGTCATGCAAACTTTACATCAGCCAATCAAATTGCTTCTGTTCCGAATCTAAAAGTGCAGAGCATATCTGCTTATCTACCTAGTTTACAGTGAGAAAGTTGTTTACACATAGAGAGATAAGATTTACGGACTTGAGTGCTCGCTATAAATACAGATGAATAGCTAAGATACAACATGCACCAGAGAGGTCATTTGAGCGTAACCTCTTATGTTATATAGTCAGATCCAACTAATAGCGTAAAGAAATATATATGGAGCAAATTTTAGGATCTGATTTTAATGACTTTGTATTGCTGCAAAGCAACAGTTAATTAAAACCCCGCCCACCGGACCCCGAGGAAGGGTCATGTTTAAAGTTTGCTTTGTCAAACCAGAGTCAAATGACTGTCCTCCAGGTAAAATCCCTACCAAGCTACCCCGCCCTCAACCAGATAAATATAGACCCGGTTATTTTATGGCCCCGCTATTTTGGCGTAGAACAAAATCACCGCACTTGGTCACCGGCAGTGTGTGGGTATCGGAATCATGGTAAAAACCCTAGTATGTTTACCACACTCCCTCGAAGAGCTTGGGGTTTCAATTGATTGGTGCATAATGCATCGAATACATGTACAAATGTATACTAAACGTATACATTACGAGAATGGTTATATACTTTATAGGTCGGCAAATTTCTTCTTAACAACTAACGTTTGAACAGTGTTTTTGTATGACTTCGTCTAATACAAGCATTCATCTTATCATAACACATAGCCAGGAAAAATAATATCAAAACTACTCAAAGCTTCTCATTTCATGTAGATGTCGATCATCATTCGTGCGCATATAGAAAATGGGTTCCAGTGTTAGAGAATAAAATTATAAGGATAAAAAAATGTTTAGCACTGTATTCGGAGACATGTTAATCATTTTATTTTGTAATTTCCACACTACATGTCATTGATAAAATATATTACCTATATAATTACGTAATAGCTGATTTGTGTTCTGTAGATGAGACGTTCTGCAATAACGAAATGTACATTTAGATGGCTTAGAATGAGAAGGTCGTAACTACTATTTACGACCTTATAAGACTCATACATAGTTGAAATCTACTTCACAAGGTGCTTCTTATGAGCCTATTTTTATGAAAATCTGAAATTGTTATGTTGACCAAAATGAAGTTTAAACAACTTGTTTTTCCATAGGTAAAGAGTAAATTACGGACAGTTTTCTCTTGTTTTCTCAATATATCGATTTTGTAGTTACGACCTTCTCATTCTAAGCCATCGACTTACTGGGGGTATTGGCCTAGATGTAAGACACATGCTATCGAGAGGTTCCATGCTTCATTCCCGTTTGGGACACCGCTAAATTTCTCTTAGCAAGACTACCAATCGCTGGCTTAGAATGAGAAGGTCGTATCGACTCATACATATTTAAAATCAGCATCACAGGGCAATTCTTAAAAATGGTCTATTTTCATGAAAATTAAAACATGTCAGTAAAGAGTATAAAGAATAATTTTCTGATAGTTTTTTCGTCTTTTCTCAAAATATATATTTCGTATTTACGGCCTTCTCATTCTAAGCCAGCGACATAATGCTCCACTTTACTTCTGTATCAAGTGGTATGCAATGCCATATGTATCTGATCGGTCCAAATATTCAAATATTCGGCCTGCCAACTGAGCTGTATTATATAATATGAAAGTGCGCATCAATGTTCAGGGAGTTGATATGAAGTCGGTTGAGGGAATACATGTCCAAAAAAAAGGAATCTAGACCGGACATGCAGTGTCTAGATAACGACGTAAAGGCCTACCCGTATCTTGAGATTTATTGACGCTGTAAATAATTTAACTTCACAGACTTTTTCTGTCTTTGTAATTATATGAATCCATTTTTAAACTGAGATTTTAGTTTTCCTGTAATCTATAATTATGTGAAAGGGAACACTGGCCTCTCATCTCATACACCCTGTTGTATCATTTTAAGTGGTTTTATGTTCTGTTCTGTTCTGTTCTGTTCTATAATCGAATCAAAAACGTTACCCACTTACGTTCACACGTCCTTTTTGCACTACTAATTTTTTGCAGCTTCTCCATATCTCGCACATCTATTCAGGGCGGACCTAAAAAACATTAAAACCAAACGTGAGAAAAACATCCAAAACAGGTTTTGAGCAGGCTTTTTAAATAAAGATATTTAGATAAAACTGTCGATCAACTTTGATTCAATGTATCATTTAAATTGACCCAGAATCAAAAATAGGATTACTTAATTATGTAAACCTTGAAGAAAAAGTTTGTTAAATATGCAGACATGTGTCTACAGGGAATACACGTCATGCCCTAATAACTAGCAACGTCTAATGTTATCCCTGATGTTACTACTCAAACATTTTATAGATAGTAAAAAACGCATTACATGTACTCGTATGTCTGGCGCCGAAAAAAATGTATAATTTGTCATCTAAGGTAAATGATGAATTATTTGAATACTTAAACGTTAAAGAGGAAAATGTGTTTAGTCAATGCAACTATGTATGTATAGGTCGTTTGTGATACAACAAATCTTTTGGATTGAAAACATTCTATACTAAGCGTCAAAAGTTTCGCAAACGAATTAAAAATTCAATTTTTTTAATTTGTTAACTCTTTACTAATACCGTCTATTTGTGTACCCATAGTGTTCATGTTGAACCCTTTTCCGTTGACCTCCGTTACGCTTGAATGATCGCACCACCACAAATGGTAAAACGTCTATTCAAGCTTTGGGTACACAAATAGACAGTGTTAGTAAAAAGTTCTTTCGAATTAATAATTTAAAAACATTGATTTTTTAATTCGTTTGCGAAACTATTGACGCTCAGTATATAAAAACGAACACTCACAACTTTGTCAAAATCAGCCTAGTACAATGATCACATCAGATCCACTTACATTATATGTTTCAAATTTTCGTTCGGGCAAAGGCATTTTGCAGTTACATAGTTAATTGTCAAATTCGTTACATGTTCACAAACATTTATCCAGGTAAAAATCACATTGAACATCAACATTGAAGATGAAAGGTCAGTCTAAAAAAGTGTATTAGACATTAATGGTAATTGTCGCAATTACTATTCCATATTATGGTATTTACATTTCCCAGTACTAAAAACATGTTCTTAAAAGCATTACTTATGGCTCTTCCAACTTCAAGTACAGATATATTTTCATTAAATTATGGTACAATTTAGGCATTGCCAATATTATTGTCACTTGGATGTTATAAAGGTTTTACGGTGCACCAAATCTCACACTTAAACCACAGATACATCGTGAGACAAACATAATAGAGCAGGATATTGTAAAACGTGTACATGAATAAGTATTCCCACAGAGTAACATGTAATAACGACGTGTTAAATATGAAACATTATAAATTATTATAAGCAAATACGAGTACTGCGCTACACAGACAATCCAAAAGTCACTCACTTACTTATGGCGGACATCGCCTGGCCACCAACACAAGAGCCAGACAAAGAACACCCCCCCCCCCCCAAATAGCAACACCCATCGAGTAGCACACAAGTACTAAACGAACTATCATAAGTCAGAGCATAATATTTCTGAACTCGAAAGGACAATGCACAACATAGAAACGTCATTCTCTGAAACCATTCATGACAGGCTAGGATACATGTATACAGGTTGATACCGCAAACCCAACATGCTCGTAATTGCATAAACTTGCCCAGATACATGTAAACTGGTACATTTTCTGTTGTTACGCAAACCGTTCCTACGCATGCGCGGGTTTATTTAATTAACATTATTGTTTGGTGATTTAAAATGCACTAAAGTTAATTGAGACAGTTGGAATGTATTGATCGACATGTTGTGTGCTGAAAGATGACGTGCAAAGTTATAATCTAGTACAAGATTACAATATATCATGCGTATAGGACAAAGAGGGCATTCAGCGACATTAACCTAGTTAGAAATCACTGGTACGGAGCGATATCACAGCATCAGCAAGAACAAAACGACACTAAAGTTAGCCTATATACTCAGGTGTTTTATTGTCTAAATGAATGTTTCTAAAATTAGCATATTAATAGAAAGTAATATATTTGCATATGGTAAATACGCTGAAGTGAATTAAATATTGTAGAGCACAGACATCCCACAGCCACACCGAAACGGTGGTACATCGCCTAGCCACCAACACAAGGGTCATGATTGTGTTATAGCGACAACATGCAAACTAAGACCACCACTATTGCTAAACTGCACTGTATAGTTCGCAATGATCTCCAATTGTTTCTCCCTCGTGTTTTAGATTTTTATGCAACCACTTTTAGGACAGGCATATTGACATTTTACAACAGATAATACGCCTTTCAGTGGTTCAATTGGGGTATGAGAAGGGTTTTATAATTTGTGTGTTCGGCAGTTTAAGTTGAATACTGCCTTCACATATCTTGTGGCTAAGAAATGTCTCTTTTTTGCATTTGCTACATTGAGAAAACCAAGCCAGCAAAACCACAGGCCTACGGATTTTTATCACGAACTATAGTTTGATTTCCAAAAATGTTCACCCATTCAATTATTTTTTTAACAGATGGTGGTTCATAGAAGCGTTCCATTGAAATGTTATGATACGCACCTATGTAGTTAAAATATTTCTTAGTAACACAAAAGTTAATGATCTATTTAACATATGGGACAGTTGTTTAAGCATCGTTGATCATCATTCAGACAGAAGCCTAGTGAATAAATTGCACGACCATATAATCGTTTATGTGACACAGGCTTAAAGTTGCCTTAGTGGTATTGATAGTTTTCTTTTCACTCTATTTTATACAAAAGCTGGTCCATAAATGTGGACAAAAATGGCAAACTATGCGCCATGGAAATTAAATATTCTAGTTAATTAGTCAATAAATGTTAACGCGGCATTTTAAATTACAATTTTTCACAAACATTGGCTATAATTTGGACGTGCACTTAAAGAACTAAGTTAAACGTTGACAAACATTGTCCCGTTTGGGCCATAACTTTTAAAAAGGATTCATTTTCATGCGGAAACGCGATGACAAAGATAGTTTAGAACGATGACGAACCGCGAAAGATCAATGACAAAAAACATTAGCACAAGGATGAGAATACGAAGACTTTTGCGTCTTCGCCATCGTCGTTTCGTGTTTCTGTCATATTGAAAGAAGATAACAATGAGGAAATCGGACAGGGTAGGCAACACTGAACTTTAAATAACCAGCCGAGGACAAAAACATTAACAACATAATATTAAAACAAATACATGGAACCCATAGATAACCTAACGATATACATTGTAGTTAAAAGCCAAAGTCCCTGCTGTAAAATAGCAGAATGCCCTAGTTCCCCCAATGAAATACCAAAAAAAAAACAGTGACACCAACTGACCGAATGAAGCGCAGCTTAGACTCGACCTAGTTCCCCCAAGTCCCCTCAGTAAAAAACAGGATGACATAGTTGCCAAAATATATGCCAAAAAACGGTGACCCAAAGTTACTGCGACCTGACAGAGTTATCAAACACCATACACAAAACCGCGAAATCCAGTCACAAAATAAGTCCCACATCGACTACATCACATAAACATGGCATATTCTCCACCTCCAGTGACCCAGCACGTATATTACAAATGTTTACCTAAGGAACTAGTTATTAACCTCGGAAGACAATAAAGTCCACGTCTAAAACGTAACATATAATGACCACACACGTCAATCTATATTTTTAACCATAACTGCTAAAACATGAAAACGCCCAAAATAGTAAAACAGGGGGGCACAGGCAATGCTCAACAGAAACAACTAGTAGAGAAGCACAACATTATGTCAAAAAGGTGTATAATTTAGATCTACCATGGCTTACACTTCACAAACCTCAATAGCATATCCCGAAAGTTTGCCGCCTCGGTCGGTCAAACTACACTAGTGCAAGGCCTAAGTGACAAGAATAGAACAAGGGACATTATACATCACAATACAAACTCACTACAGAAACAGTGTACAGTCATGCATTTTTGAAAGATACGAACCGGTATTCTGTCACACTAACTAGTGCAAGCAGAAAATGCATCGTTTCTGGGTGATATATCACAAGTTTGTTTGTATTAACCACATCAATCATAACATATAGCCAGAAAAGAACTAATATGAAAGCTACTCATAGTTTCCTATTTCATGTATATGTCGATCATCATTGGTACGCATATATAGAAAATGGATTCCAGTGTTAGAGTATAAAATGATAATGATAAAAAAAATGTTTAGCACTGTATTCGGAGACATGTTGTTAATCATTTTATTTTGTAATTTCCACACTACCTGTCATTGATAAAATATGTTACCTATATAATTACGTAATAGCTTATTTGTGTTCTGTAGATGAGACGTTCTGCAATAACAAAATGTACATTTCGATGGCTTAGAATGAGAAGGTCGTAACTACTACTTACGACCTTATAAGACTCATACATATTTCAAATCTACTTCACAAGGTGCTTCTTATGAGCCTATTTTTAAGAAAATCTGAAATTGTTATGTTGACCAAAATGAAGTTTTAACAACTTGTTTTTCCATAGGTAAAGAGTAAATTACAGACAGTTTTCTCTTGTTTTCTCAATATATCGATTTTGTAGTTACGACTTTCTCATTCTAAGCCATCGATTTACTGAGGGTAATGGCCTAGGGGTAAGACACATACCATCGAGAGGTTCCATGCTTCATTGCCGTTTGGAACACCGCTCAATTTCTCTTGGCAAGACTACCAATCGCTGGCTTAATTAGAATGAGAAGGTCGTATCGACTGATACATATTTAAGATCAGCGTCACAGGGCGCCTCTTAAAAATGGTCAATTTTCATGAAAATCAAAACATGTCAAGTTGACCAAACTGAAGTTAAAACAGATTGTTTAACTATAAGTAAAGAATATAAAGAGAAATTTTCTGACAGTTTTTTTCTTGTTTTCTCAAAATATATATTTTGTATTTGCGGCCTTCTAATTCTAAGCCAGCGAAATAATTTTACTTCTGTATCAAATGGTATGCAATGCCATATGTATCTGATCGGTCCAAATATTCAAAAATTCTGCCTGCCAACAGAGCTGTTATACAACATATCAGCCAGGGTGCGAATTAATGATCAGGGAGTTGATATATAGTCGGGAATACATGCCCAAAAAGAGGAATCTAAACCGGACATGAATAAATTCAGTGTCTAGACAGCAACGTAAATGACTATCAATAATTGTTTTGGGATTTTGTGTAGCTTTAAATAATTAACCCTCACATGTTGCACTGTTTTTGTTATTATATGAATCCATTTTTAAACTGAGATTTTAGTTTTACTGTAATCTATAATTATGTTAAATGGAAAACTGACTTCTCATCGCATTCTCCCTGTTGTATCATTTTAAGTGGTTTTATGTTCTGTTCTGTTCTGTTCTGTTCTATAATCGAATCAAAAACGTTACCCACTTACGTAGTCTGGTTCCCTGTCGTACTATAGTATTTAACGTAGTGATATAGGGGAGGTAAGCCAGACTACCCACTTACGTTCACACGTCCTTTTTGCACTACTAAAATTTTTTGCAGCTTCTCCATATCTCGCACATCTATTCAGGGCGGACCTAAAAAACATTAAAACCAAACGTGAGAAAAACATCCAAAACAGGTTTTGAGCAGGCTTTTTAAATAAAGATATTTAGATAAAACTGTCGATCAACTTTGTACAAATGCAATTGTATCAACTTGTATCATTTAAATTGACCCAGAATCAGAAATAGGATTACTTAATTATGTAAACCTTGAAGAAAAAGTTTGTTAAATATGCAGCCATGTGTCTACAGGGAATACACGTCATGCCCTAATAACTAGCAACGTCTTATGTTATCCCTGATGTAACTACTCAAACATTTTATAGATAGTAAAAAACCCATTACATGTATGTCTGGCGCCGAAAAAATGTATAATTTGTCATCTAAGGGAAATGGTGAATTATTTGAATACTTAAACGTTAAAGAGGAAAATGTGTTTAGTCAATGCAACTATGTATGTATAGGCCGTTTGTGATACAACAAATCTTTTGGATTGAAAACATTCTATACTAAGCGTCAAAAGTTTCGCAAACGAATTAAAAATTATTTTTTTTAAATTTGTTAACTCTTTACTAATACCGTCTATTTGTGTACCCATAGTGTTCATGTTGAACCCTTTTCCGTTGACCTCCGTTACGCTTGAATGATCACACCACCACAAATGGTAAAACGTCTATTCAAGCGTTTTAGACGTTTTACCGTTTGTGATGGCGTGATCATCCAAGCGTAACGGAGACCAACGGAAATGGGTTCAACATAAACACCTTGGATACACAAATAGACAGTGTTAGTAAAAAGTTCTTTCGAGTTAATAATTTAATTCGTTTGCGAAACTCTTGACGCTCAGTATATAAAAACGAACACTCACAACTTTGTCAAAATCAGCCTAGTACAATGATCACATCATCTCCACTATCAATATATGTTTCATATTTTCGTTCGGGCAAAGACATTAATTTTGCAGTTTCATAGTTTACTGTTCAATCAATTACCAGTTTACAAATATTTATCCAGGTAAAAATCACATTTTACATCAAAATTGAAGATGAACAGGTGCGAAAACTATTTCGAACTTCGTTGGTAGAAAAATATAATTAGCTATCAATGTGATATATATAATCCAAATTCAATTAATAGGGGTATAATTCGTATGAAATATAATACTCGGGACTCAACAATTGTTTCGAATAACACAGGGTTTTCGAAAAATAGAATTCGAATAACCCGATCGAATTTGTAGAGGTTTATATAGGAAGTAAAATGGGACTGCAATTCTATTTCGAATAATAGGTTGTCGAATAATCGCAGTACAACTGTAATTGTCACAATTATTTTAGTACTATTCCATGTGATATTTACATATCCCTGTATTAAATATTTTTTAAAGATTTACTTATGGCTCTTTCAACTTCAAGTACATATATATTCTCATTAAATTCTGGTACAATTTTAGCATTGCCAATATTATTGTCACTTGGGTGTTATAAAGGGTTTACGGTGCACCAGATCTCACACTTAAGCCACAGATACATCGTGAGGCAAACATAATAGAGCAGGATATTGTAAAACATGTACATGAATAAGCGTTTCCCACCAAGGAGTAACAAAGAGTAACATGTAATAAAGACGTGTTAAATATGCAACATTATAATTATATGCAAAAACGAGTACTGCACTATACAGACACTCCAAAAGGAACACAGTTACTTATGGCAGACATCGCCTAGCCACAAACACAAGAGCCAGACATAGAACTCAGGCCACCACTATTGCTAAACTACACAGTATAGTTCGCAATGACCTCCAATTGTTTCTCCTATCTGACAACTGTGTTTTAGATTTTTATGCAACCATTTTTAGGACGGGCATATTGACCTTTTTACAACAGAAAGTAGGCTTTTCTGCGGTTTTATTGAGGTATGAGAATGGTTTTATATTTTGTGTGTTCGGCAGTTTTAGTTGAATTCTGCCTTCACAGTCGGAGTTTCTATTATCTTAAAGCTAAGATATGTCTTTTTTACATTCGCTACATGGAGAAAACTATGACAGGAAAACTACAGGCCTATGGAATTATATGTTCACCCATTCAATTATTTTAACAGATTGAGGTTCATAGAAGCGTTCCACTGAAAAGTAAAGATACGCATATATGTCGTTATAATACTTCATAGTAACACTATAGTAAGACTATATTTCTATTTTTCGAGCTCTTGCTGCTAGCGATAAAGCCTATTTTTATTTTACTAATCAGATCAGTAAAATAGACCAGTAACACACCGGACGACTCTATCCATGTGCAAAATCAGTTGAGATTTTAACATAATTATGTGATTGTTGTTTAAGCATCGTTGTTCACCAAACAGACAGAAGCCTAGCGATGTATGCGATCTGTCCTAATATGAACGAGTTTTCTTTCTACGGTCTGAATGTTATTTACTTTTCGTGAACAATAAATTGCACGATCATATAATCATTCATGTGTGGAGCGGTGGCCTAGAGGTAGGGCGCGCGCTTCGGGATCGAGAGGTCCCGAGTTCGACCCCCTCCCCCTCTGGACCACTTTGTTAATTTCTCTGAGCAAGACCCACATGTTCCACTCCACTATGGTGTAAAATGGTACCTGTGAGGGCAGTGTCTGTTCCTGTGCCCTGCAGTTCGATGTTGGCTGCCACACCACAGGAGATAACTAGTCTCCCCAGGGAGACACGAGCGTAGGTATCCATAGGTAGCCCAATGACCAGGGGAAGTTGAAATGTCAAAGGGTGTTTGAGCGGCCTAACAGCTAAAAGTGCCCTAGAAAATTGGTAACGTTTTTATGTGACACAGACTTATATAATGTTGCCTTGGTGGTAATTATACTCTTAAATGTATGTGTTTTCTTTTCACTTCATTTTGTACTAAAACTGGTCAATAAATATTGCCAAAAATGGCAAATTATGCGCCATAGAAATTAAATATTCCATTTAGCTAGTCAATAAATGTCTAAGCTGCATTTTAAATTACCATTTTTCACAAACATTGGCTATAATTGGATTGTGTACTTAAAGTACTAGCGTTGACTAAAGGAATACGCATGCAGATGTTAAATTACTAGTATGCGGAATCCCGTTTGGGCCATCACCTTAAAAATATGTTTCATTCTCGATCGAGGACAAAAACATTAGAACGAGGATGAAAATTTGAAAACACGAAGACTTTTGCGTTTTCGTGATCATAGTTTCGTGTGTTTGCCATATCGAAAAAGATACCTATGAGGAAATCGGTCAGGGTAGGCAAAAACCAGCCGAAGGCAGAAAACATTAACAACATAATATAACATATTAAATACATTGAACCCATACCTAACCTAACGATATAGTTAAAAGCCAAAGTCCCCGCTGTAAAATAGCAGAATGACCTAGTTCCCCCAAAGAAATACCAAAAAAAAAACAGTGATCCCAAGTGACCGAATGAAGCGGCGCAGCTGAGACTCGACCTAGTTCCCCAAGTCCCCTCTGTAAAATACAGGATGACATATTTGCCCAAATATATGCCAAAAAACGGTGACCCAAAGTTACTGCGACCTGAAAGAGTTATCAAACACCATACCAAAAACCGCGAAATCCAGTCACAAAACAAGTTCCACATCGACTACATCACATAAACATGGCATATTCTCCACCTCCAGTGACCCATCACGTATAGTACAAATGTTTACCTAAGGAACTAGTTATTAACCTCGGAATACAATAAAGTCCACGTCTAAAACGTAACATATAATGACCACACACGTCAATCTATATTTTTAACCATAACTACGCCCAAAATAGGGGGCACAGGCAATGATCAACAGAAACAAGTAGTAGAGAAACAAAACCTTTTAACAAAAAGGTATATAATGTACCATGGCTTACACTACACAAACCCCGATAATCCATCCAGAAAATAAAGTGTGTCGACCCAGTCAATCAAACTACACGTACGCGGGCAACGCCCAAGTGACAAGAATAGAACAAGGGACAACATACATTACAATTACAACTCACTACAGATATCATACAATATAGAATTGTATATAAAAAAATTATGCATTTTTGAAAAGTACAAATCAGCTTTTTGCTGCATGGACAGAGAAATTGCAAAATAACATGTTCAAGAACCCCATACAAGGCAATGGTCCTTACTGAATTCCGTATAAAATAAGTACTCTGTCGAACTATTATGAGCAGAAAATGCATCGTTTGTGCATGATATAGTACAAGTATAGTAATCCTTCGATCTAGGTGAATATATTACCAGGTAATAGTGCATGATGTGCCTCAAATGTTTGGTTGATATAATATACAGTGCCCACCAAAAATATGGATACAGAGAGTCTTCCCCCATTTACTTGCCTGTATAACACTACTGTACTTGCAGAACAGAGAAGCAACCATGTTTTTGAAGACCAGCAATATTTTTTTATTTAGTGAAAAGACAATACATTGATTGGTACCCTAGATGGAAAATATTAAGTTTCTTTGCCAGCTTTAAACGACAACATGATCATATAATATGGCAAATTCAGCCCCTTGAACCCCATAGTTTATTTTTAAATCAGAAAATGTTCATCTTTCTATCTGTCACCTTTTTTACTCCTTCATTAACTTTTTTTCAGAAATTGCAAACATTGTTTCCCTCTGACCAAAAGATATGGAATAATTAAACCAATTATAATTCTGCATCTGTCAAAAAGTGTATTCATATTTTTGGCGGGCACTGTATTATATATTGCTTAAAAGAAATAAACTATGAAAAATAACCACACAATACCGGCTGTGATACAATGGTGCTGAATTCTAACGCGTATGAATTCACCACAAATATAAAAGACATTGTTAAATTGTATTTATGGGAGATGATACTCTTTAAAACATCATTAATACGTTGTGACGTCATCACCTGGGGCCTTATTCACCAACGTTGTAAGCCTAAAATTTCGACTTAGACTTTAGATCGTCGAATGTTCTATTCGCTCTCATGTTGTTATAAATGTACCGATTTTGATAAAAATTGGTATACATGTTCAGTGGGTAACAACAAACAGTCCGATAAAATTTTCCATTGTTAAGTCTAGTTTCAAAGAAATGCCAGTGATTATGAATAATGACAAATTTAAGTCTAAGTCTTAGACTTACAACGTTGGTGAATAAGGCCTCAGATACAATTGATGTCACAAACAGGGTATACTAAGTATGATAAACACGTAATTCCGTTTCGTTTGTAGATTATATATACTCAGAGTATGCACGAAAGTATATACTATTTTGTATCATATAATTTGAATGAAATATGAGTGTATTTGGGGGGTGTCGATTATTTGAGGTCATACTCTTACTCATCATTTATGTCTGCTTTGAAAAGTATGACAACTATTATGAATCACCCTGTATAATATCATTCCTGCACAAATCATAGTATAAGGTACGGTACGGCACGCACAATTAACAATCGAATATCACTTAAGAAATCGTGATAAAAGCATCGAATGCAATCACGCTCACTCATTTTAAAATGAACAAAGTTCAAAAATGCTCAACGTACATGATAGTTATGTTAAATTATTTCCTTCTTTCGTTTTCCCACTTCCATTGTACACAAGCATGGGTATAAGTGTTTCCGGTGGATTTAGTATCGTCGGATATTATTCAGTATGAACTTTATCGACCGTAGGCTATAGATCTTTACGGAGTAGTTCGAGTTCTTTGCGTTACGTCATAAGCATTTCTCAGAAGTGTAAGCCTACAAAAAGCGCAAATCAAATTTTGATTTCAAAAACTTAAACAGATCATATAAACATTTTACAATACAAGTTTTAATACATGCATGATGACCCTGGCTTTAACTGTATACCAACGATAACATGAGGTTGTTACATGGAGAATTTGTTATATGTGTTCTTGGCATTGTAGGTAAGACTTTTTATACTACTACAAAAGTTGGGTCAACAAATCCATGGCATATAATGAGAACGTCGTAACTACTACTTACGACCTTATAAAACTGATACATTATTTGATATCTGCATCATAATAATTAATTCTTATGAACCTATTTTTATGAATTTCGGAACTTGTCATGTTGACCAAAACGAAATTGTAAAAGCTTGGTTTAACATAAATAAAGAGTTCAGACATGTCTTTCTTGTTTCTCAAAATACCGATTTAATTTGTACTTCGGCCTTCTAATTCAAGGTCAGCGAAAAGTCCCTTGAGAATAGTTTTAGAGTTAATTTAATTAGAAGTACTGGTTGACATTTTCATGCAGGTCTGCATTTTTGTTAACGAATATATATTAGACCTGTAAGTCCGCGCTGGACAACAATTAATACGTTAACCGCTGCACTATTTTCTTGCTCGGAATGATATTCTATTATTTGCCGTATCTGTGTTTCATCTGTTATTTAAATGCATACCTTTATTTCTTCTATTGTACATGTATGCAAAGAGGCGAAACTGCAGGTTAAGTTAGATTTGGTCTTAAGTTTTAAAGTGATATATGGTTTCAGGAAGTCAATCAACAGTCATGGGGCATGATGATGGTTATATCGGATGTTACCAATATCCGAAGGACACCAAAGTGCACATATATGAAATTAAACAAAATAATGGAAAGGCGTGCAGAGAGTTTTGCTTTTCACACAATTATACGTTTGCTGGTACAAAGGTAAGTGGGGTTTTTTTATATACATGCAAATTATATAATTTTATTTATTCATAAAAAGTAAAGTAACTCGTTTTTGAGGATCGCTTTCGGCAATTTATCCATTCAGCCACTCTTTGTCATTTTATCAGTCGTACGACATACATGTATATAGCCACGTCTATAACATAAATCACCTTTACAAAAACGTTTAATGTTAGCCCATTACTGATAGTAGGAAGTTACATTTATCGTGTCATAGGGGTCATATTTTGCCTGTAGATAAGTGTTAACTTATAACAATACAAGACTATTCAGCTGTATAAATATTATGTATCCAAATGTGAAAGAGACAGCCTCAATCAATCAATAGTCAATACCCTTTAAATAAATTTTAACGGTAAATTATCGTCACATGGCCCAATGGATTAACTCGAAACCTTCCGCCAAGCAACCTTCGACAAACAGACAGGTGGAGCTATCTATGCGCTGGCGTAATGTCAATTGTCTAAGATAAATGATGACTACTAGATTTTAATAACGCCTTAATCATACGACACAAGTTCAAAGGTTGTTAGTCGTGTTTCAGGCTTGTAATCCAGTTGTATGGGCTACTGACGGCTGGACCGCAAGTTGTGGGTTCAATTTAACCTCAGTGGGGTCAAACAATAAGGGCACTGTCAGTGTTTCCCACCTAACACGTAGTGTACTAAGAACCTTTCGGATCAGACTTAAGAAATCTAGGCCCTGTAAATGATGCTATACACCTGCACGTAAAATAACTAAAAACAATATTCAGGAACATGGGCATCTTCTGTAGCATACACTTTCCTAAAATAATTGCTAACATCTTCTGGGTACCTCGTCTACATGGGCCACCCAGTTGCGAGGATAAATGGTATCATTAAACTGTGTTTCAGTATGGGGGATGTTATTGTGGAAATTATAAAATTGGAACTAAAGTAGCTAGTGTACTGTGTAATGCAGAGTGTCCTGGCATAGCGGGAGCATTGCGTAAATGTGGAGGTCCATTCAGGTTTACAATGTACGATAAAGAAGGTAGGTCGGACAGGATTATGCGTCAAGACATTTTGAAACTTCATTGAATGTGGAAGGGTACTTTGATTTGCTATAAATACTTAACAAGTTGATAGATCATCTGGTATGGTGTTGTTGTTATTTATGACGTTGCCATGACATCGCAAACCTTAACATATAAAAAAAACCTTCTAGTTTAAAGTGGTATCACAAACTATGAAGAAAGATAAAACATACACTTAGACATTTAATGACCTAGTGATAACCCAATAGTAAATCGTCTATTTGAAATAAATTCAAGCTGATCACCCACCGCTTAGTGGCCCCGTCAAGCCAAAAGATTTGTGTATGTGCTTACATGTTGAAATTACACGTTGTGTAGAAATTATACATGACCATTGTGTTGAAGTTTATTTCATATCATAGCATTTGCAGCAACAGTGAATGCAGCAACGACGAAAGTTCCTGTTACTTCTACAACAACAACAATACCTACAACTACCGGTTCTACAACTACCGGTTCTATGAATCAGTCGGTCTCAACAAATGCTACAGGTATAATTCTAGTATAATAAACGGGTTACA
Source organism: Spisula subtruncata (assembly GCA_963678985.1). Lineage (NCBI taxonomy): Eukaryota > Metazoa > Mollusca > Bivalvia > Venerida > Mactridae > Spisula > Spisula subtruncata. Next base: position 50,363,257 of record OY787664.1, on the reverse strand, counting down.
TGTTTATAAGAGAAAAGTGTAGTTCCCGTCAAAACTTTAACGTGGGTTGGGTCTGGCACCATCCATCCAGATTAGCCGATAACTCCAATGTTCAATCAAAATGGTGGTTGCACGTTCAAAAGTGTAAAGTCTCACAAAAGCGATAACTAAAGAACACAAGCTTAAGAGGGATTATCTAAAATGTCTATACAAACTAGCGCACATCCGCCATATTGTTTTACCCATAGTAGAAATAATTTTAAATGAATTGTGCCGGACCTTATCATAATGTAAGAATTTGGGACGGGAACCAAGTCAAGTGAATTGAATAATTATTTGTTCTAGATTGCTAATTGCTAAAATGTATGGAATTGTTATTTAAATATTGAAAATAACATGCGGTACAGTTTCTTTGCCATTTTGTTCTATTTATTAGGTAAAAACGTAATTATTAAGTACGGGTGCCATACTCAGCACTCTGGCTGATCAATTACACCTATAGCTTACAAATACACTAAATTATCCTATGAAATAGGCTTAAATAATATGCAGTACCTATTGAACCTTTTTACAACCCCCTATTGTCAAAAAAGGTGTGACTATCTACCTAAAACTGATGAAATTCAAGATTTGAGTGTTGATTGCTGAGTGTCAATATTAGTTACAATCATGCGCCCTAATACATACGTATACAATACTCTGTACAGTACATTCTCGCTCAGTTAAATATTGCGCGGTGTGACGTATGCTTGTGGTCTACTAGTCTGCCATTCTTTATTTGAATGTTCCTGTTTTGTACCGTCCGTGTTCAGTTGATTCCGTTGCGTGCTTCCTTCCCTGTCTGGTTTTTTGTTATCGTTTAGCTTTTACTCGCAGGTAAATGTATCGTTGATAAAGACTAACATTTTGTAAAATTAATAATTTTTGAAAGAAAAATACAAATTTTCCAAAAAAAGTTTTTCTTTCGTTTTCGTGTCATCAGTGATACAGTTACCTGTGGCTTTGCTCACCGTTGCCGTTTTCTTGTGTATTTCAGAATTTGTTCCTACTATAACCACAAACAACTTGAGTTGGTATATTGCTGTTCCCGTTGTTTTTGTACTCATCAATATAATAGTAGGCTTTACACTCGTCTGCCTTTGTAGGTACGTTTGTCAAGGGTTTTTGCCTTTTTCCAACAAGTATTCGGTTTTGTAAGTTGTATTTTTTACACTGCAGGCATACACCTCAGTCTTATATTCATTGCTATCACCGTCCGATATTCGCCTGGCGTATTGTCAACATCTCAGACCGGGTACCGGTCGGATATAGGCCGATTATTGAGGCGTTGTTGGTATTGTCTAAACGATAAAGAGATGTTCCGGTGACCATTTAGTGACTAGTCGTTAACCACCCAATGACTGACGAGCATCGCACGACTATCGACCGATGCCCGTCCGGTACACTTTGTCCAGCAGTCATTTCCGATGCCGATCACCGGTCGATATGTGAACGATGCCTTGATACCGGGTATATATCGGATGCACGGACATCGTGCACGTGGTACATGACGTAAATGACGTATATTACAACTGTGGCCTGGAAAGGCCAATTGTCAAATCTCTCCTAGACTTTGTGCAATACATGTACATGTATTATGGAATATTTTTTTCTTACGTTTTAATAAGTTTAATGTACTTGTAGGAGTAGACACAACCGAGAGTCACAGAAAATGACGTCACAGGTAATTACGTCACAGGTAATACAGAATAACTTATACGATGAGCCTGACGAACCACGTAATATGAACAGAGTGACTACTGATTTACCTGCTCTTAGTCTACAAAACGGAAGTGACGAAACTGCGTCATCATACTATGACACCGCAACACACGGACATACTCACACATTTCCCAAACGTTTACAGAATTATAAGACAAATGTTAGACAAGTTGGGAACAACATGACGGTAGATGTCAACATTGAGGATAACTCATACGATAGAATCAATTTTCACAAATCTCTGAAAGTTCAATTTATGAGCAGAAAAGATATACACGCGTGTCAATGCAATAACCGAGATACGTATAACACGTTACATTATTGACAATTCATGTGACCTATACTAATCATGTTTGATCTTGCCTACTATGTAGTGAACTGTTAAACTATAACTATGTAACTACTACTTACAACCTTATTAGACTGATACAATTTGCAATCTGCATCATCAGGCGATTCTTATGAGCCAATTTTCCAAAAATCGGATCTTGTCATGTTGTCCAAAATTAAGTTGTAAAAGCTTGTTTTACCATAAGTAAAGAGTAAATTTCTGACAGTCTCTGCTTGTGTTACCAAAATATCGATTTTGTACTTACGACCTTCTCATTCTAATCAAGCGATTAGAGATACTAGTATGTTCAAAAATGCTTAACAAAAAGACCATAATGTTGGTAACTTTCATATTCATGAAAAAAAACTAGAACATCACAAAAAGCAAGACTTGCTTCCCATCCTCTGGTACTGTAAATACTTCAATTTCGCGAATTTCCGAACTTTACTTTTTACGCGGATATATAACTTCGCGGTCCGAGACTCATCGATATCATAGGTCTAAATGTTTTATAAGTATGATTATTTAGTATTTGGATCTATAATCCAATTTTACCAGAAACTTTCTCGAATAATAGCCAAATTAGACACATCGAAAATAACAAACAACATAGTATTACAGTATTTTTCGTGGTGATGGATAACATCAGGAATGAGGCGACATATATTAGATTATAAAACTTTTTTAACATTCGACCTAAAACAAATTAGCATAATGTGACCCAGTATGTCATTATGGCCAGTTATTTACCTCCACATGTGGACATGGTTCCTTATGGATGGGTGGGAAGTACTGATTGTATGGTGAATCGGCCGCTAAAGTTCGAATGTTTAAATGGTCCTTTGTTTCATAGAATGCATTTAGATACACAATATCTTACACCTAGATATTATACCAAATTTAATGTAATAAACGGTCAATATGCTAAGAGAGGTAATTGAGTGGATATTGTTAACCTTAAATCACGAAAAGACGAATACAATGTGGAAAGGGCATGTAATGTTCGACGAATGTTCCGTTTTCAAAGAGTTTTTAACACATGAAGTGTGAAAGATGCGTTCTATGAATTCTTTGAATGCAAGTTCAATTTTGTAATAACAGGTAATAAAAACACAAGAAAATTATCTTTAATGTTCAACATTTTAATAAGTGTAAGTTCTACATAGATAGTTGATATGAAATACTAAATCACTTGAACCTTGATCAATCGGACAATAGCGTATCAAGTACTTCCAATCATTTATCGCTGTACTGTACATTATAAGTGGCACCAATTATAATGGTTTCCGTAGTGTATTTGTTACAAATCAAATCACAGCCTATATACACGGACATTAGTCATTCTGTCATAGCTTATACATGTCTACTGGTGCATTGTATACTATATTGTATACATGTAGATGTAGATCTCTTTACTGATATAAAAAATATCTTATATTTATGGAACATACTCAAACATTTTAGTTTGGGTGTTTCCAATCCTCATCACAACTTTAAAATCGACGAAACAGTGCTTCTTCTGTCCTTATTGAGCTTTGGTGACAGTACTCGTTTGAATTATACGCGTTTTGAAACATTACGTTTACGTAGCATTATTAATTCAAAATTAATAGTGTTCTCAAAAGGGAGATAAGCGACGTGTTAAGTTTGTTCCGGAGTTTGGTTGTACGGTATAATACGGGTATTATTACATGGTAGCAAGTAACACACATTTCGGACAGAACGCTCGGTTTGATAGGGTGGACACGATTACTACAATTAAGGTAATATTACTTATTGTCAACTATTTAAGAATTGTTTATAGTTTAAAACTATTTATTTTCAATCATATTAACCAAATCGTACAAAAATAATTAAATTACAGATTGTATTTTGCAAAAGAATGATTTGAAGGGAAGCTGTATGCCTATACAGCTTAAGGGTTTATATATATTATAAACCAGTTTATACTGAACTTGGTGGAACGTCAGATTTATTCAATTTGATAAAATAGCTTCATATGAATTTCACTATCCAAAGACAAAAGAAAATAACATTGTGAGCTAGATCTATTTCAGGAACTGAGATACATAAACGTATATATAAAACTAAAATAACTGTCAGAACATTACACGATACTGTATACACGTATTTCTCTAATAGAATCCCTATTTAAACAATAATAAAAAAATATCTACTTTTATAGATTTTTTTCTAGTTTTAATATCGTAGATTCTATATCAAGGTATCTAATGTCGTAAATACATCTATGTCATTATGCAGAACATAATGTAATAACATTTCAGCATGATTACGAGATTACGTTATTATAATATATAATAATAATAGTTATATACAGCTTATAAATCTACTTTGACCGCGTTGACCAGTTTATCAGTTAAATCATGATAATGGCCCAGTCACAATTCAGCTAGATATATCACAGGTTAAGAATGAGAAGGTCGTAACTACGACTGTATAAGACTGATACATAGTTGCAACCAGCATCATAAGGCGCTCCTTATGAGTCCATTTTCATGAAAATCGGAAGTTGTCATGTTGACCAAACTGGAGTTTAAAAATTTGATTCTTCTACGCATTAAGAGCAGTTTTAAGACTTGTATTTTTGTTTTCTAAAAATAATAATTTTGTACGTACGACCTTTTCATTCTAATCCAGCGATATATAGTAGGCATATAAGTAGTGTTATTTGCCTATGGTGAAAATGTCCATAGGGTACTTACTCTGAATTAGAAATATATATTTATATATTTTATAATTATATAACTTTTTACTAAAATTATCACATCTTATTTCAGATGACTAATTACTTGAAGCCTATTGCTGCTATTTTGATACCAAATATCGGTGGTTTTGCTGGCTCCTTGGTCACTCTACCGGTAGTTAGGCCAGCACGTCCAGGAGAAAAAACTTGGTACACGGTAATTTAGCTTATTTAGTTTTGCGACGCGCAATGTGACGTACGCCTTGTCTGTGTTTATCTTTGTTTATTGTGTGTTATCTAAAAAATAAATTATTTTGCATAATAACCTACAAAAAATGTATTTACCATACACATCTAATACCACAGGCCTAAGACTTATAATTATCACAAACTATAGTTTTAACTCCCCCAATTTTTCATTCATTCAACATAGTAAATATTCTTTTATCTAATGAATGAGAGAACATTTGGGGATGTTAGACTCTGTCTTTGTGATATAATGTCTTAGGCCTGTGAATATACATGTATTCTTGCAAGTTAATCCTACTGTGTATTTATACTACTCAAGTAGTCCTTAAAAAAACTTCGGTTTGCCTGTAAATGAAGATATTTCTTGACAAATGTGGAGTTGAATGATGAAATTGAGTTTAAATGGTTGGTAAATATACATTTGGTGTAGTAAAACTGTAATATTTGTATAATTCCGCTATTTTGTTCTTGATACCAAAGTGAAAGTAGACTAGGGTAAAACCCAGAACTTATAAATCCGGACATGCGTAAAAATGGATAGACCGTGTTTGAAGGGCAAAAACTTTCTTAGAAGATGCATGACCCCCCTTTTTTATTGCATTATTTTGAAGCTTAAATGCCCCTCTTTACAATGATATATGTGGTCCAGGTGGCCATAGACTAAAAAAAGTTGAAAATTGGGGTCTTCTAAGTTCTATGGGCAATTTACATTGAGCTATAGAGCAAATCTATTTGATGGTTTCTAACCTATAACCAAGTTGAAACAATATTGCGAAACTTAGTTATTTTATTCCAAGTGACTAGCTGTACTTTGTCATAAGTATAAAGCCCACATTACCATGAGGTCCCAAAAACCGTGTTGCAGTATGTACATCGGGTTCCGTAAATATTTCAGTCCTTGAAGAAACCGGCACTTGATCCACCTAACTGGCTATTTGGACCTGTATGGACCAGCTTGTATTGTTCTATGGGATATGCTTCGTACATGATCTGGCGTGATGGAGGTGGATTTGATGGCGAGGCTAAACTCCCTCTGGCTTGTTACGGAACTAGTTTGGCCCTTAATTGGGTCTGGTCACCTATCTTCTTCAAGTATAGACGATTGGGATTGGTAAATATATATATTGCTTCAAGCTTATTTGTTTCGGAGAGTTTCCTTTTTGGAGTACTTCTGTATTTATTCTTGCGTCTTTCTTGTCGTCATAAGCTTTAGTGAATTGAATACCATAAATTTTGTCTTTTATATTTATTCATAATATAAAATACTAAAGATAATGTCAATTTCAGGGCTTCGGTGTCAACTTATGTTTATGGAGCTCCATTGTCGCTTCTATTGTAACCTTCCGGGAAGTGAACCCTACCGCAGCCTATATTTTGGTTCCCTATCTTTGCTGGGTTACCTTTGCTAATTACCTGAACTTTTACATTTGGAGAAATAACAAAGACAGAACGGATTGAAGATGTGACAAGCATGTGCTATAGAATCATGTAGATGATTTTGTACTATTGGACATGAACTATAGTATAAATATTGAACTATTAATATAAATAATATTATTTACCGTGTATTATGACATGAACAATAATTATATATATTGAAATATTAATGATAAACAATATCATTTACCATGTATTATGACATACATAATGGTATAGTAAGTGGCCAAGAACATGGCCGATAGTATAATTACTAAAATATAGTATATACCCTGAACTATGGTATATAAAACTTATTGATCGTGGACTATGAACAAAAGTACAAAAGTATATTTATAAATAATATAGTACGTTCATATATCGTGCGCTAAAGTATGAACAATAGTACAAAGTATATGTATCGTTTACCAGGGCATGAAGCATTCAAAATATCCTGTAGTTTTAGCTTTAGATATGTGAAGGGGTATAGACTAAACTGCAGGCGGAGCATATAAGGGTGCATTTTATCATTTGAATAAAAAGCATTTTAAAAATGCATGAAAATGTAAAGAAAATTCGTAAAATGTGTTGTTACTTAAAATATATGTAGGTATATAAGGATATGTGTACTGCTACTACAATCTATGTGGTTACACTGTGATTTTGATAGCAATGTTTTGTGATAAAAATGCTCAAACCCATTGTTTGAAATGGATTTGGTGGTTCATTTAGGAAAATCGAGCCCGCATAAAACATTGACTGTGCTTGTAATTTGTTAGTTGTTTTTGTATATTGCTTTAATATTTGTATATTATTATATGTTTATTTCTGTACATTAATTATAAAATAAATTATATCTGTAACTGTTATTTGAGTTGCTACTGTGTGTATACTGGGAATCATCGGAGCAGTTTAAATCAGTATCATTGTGGAACCAAGTTTGAACATACTTAATGGAATTGCATATTGTTTATTAGCTAGTATGGTTTATAATTTATCTCGTCCTACATGTATTTCTGTCCTGGCTATGTTTCAAACTTTGCGTAAGTTAATATTTAACTTCTTAGTATATAACCCTAGATGCCTAGATAAAACTTCACCAGTTATTATATAAACTTTAAGACAGGTTCATATTGGATGAGTTTAGTGGAGTTAGATGACCCACCAACCCACACAGCAAAAACAATATTTGCTTCACTTGTTATAACCGACAAAAACATGACCGACAGCCTGAAAAATAAAGCGGAAGAAAGTCACCCAGCACCGACGAATGAACAAATAAAACCCCACATCACATGGTCAACTCTCAAACAAAACTTTAATCAGTTTCATACTGGTTAAACACATCACATGGTCAACCCTAAAACACAATTTCAATATATTTAAATAAAAAACGTTCAGTATATATTGAAATGCAATATAGCTCGATAGTTTTGGCACGTTATAGGTGTGTGTCAGATATAGCTGCAAGCTATCGCAATGGTTCGGTATTTAAGCATGTTTTAGTCGATCGAGCGAACAGACATTGAGAAAATACATGCATAATACAAATACAATACAATACAAAAGTTTATTTAGGCATTGAACAATAATTTGTTTCTAGCCGCTAAATTCTATACACATACTCGTACATGTTATTATTTGATAGGTGAAAGTTTAACAGAGGTATGATAAAAAGGGTGAATACAACAATCTATATATCCTTTGTTGAACATTTAACGAGATTTGGAAGTATTTTTTATAAAAATTATAAATAAATTATTCATTATATGAAACACACTGGAAAATAATTCCATTCATGGAGATGGTGCTCGTTTTTCACGTGGAAGTGTAGCGGGGTATAAGGTAGCATAAGGGTATGACACCGAAGTCGTTGTGTATGTTTCCATAGGAAATATACACTAGAACTTCCTGGAGAAGATAAACTCGCATTTTAAATATTAACAGTCGAATTGTAGCCGGGTAAATTTCACTGAAGCTTGTGTTACTGTCATTGTTAGCCGGCTATGTAAAATATAATTAACCTAACTTGTGAAATCGCCGACATATTACTTTCCTACATGTACTAGGTGCAGGCCTTCTAGGGGAGATAAACGATATGTAGAAATTGTTCCGGCCTTTTTTTACGATAAAATACGGGTATTATAAGCTACTTACCGACACGACTTTCAGTTCGACAGGACCTGGTTTAAAGGAAGATTCACAATATCAAGGTATATGTTGGCTTTTTACATTTATTCAAATTTGGTTTATTATACAACTGCTGTTGATTTATAGACGGTAGTTATTTCTAATTTATTTCATATAGCTAGTAAATGACAGTCCGTAAATATAGAATAAAATTAGATATATTTATATATACACTGTGTATTAAACTACCCAGCTATACATTTATATGAAAAGTGTTTAAATATTGAAGCATGATTGCGACAACTTAATTCTTATCAAAGTCGACCCCGTTGTCCAGCTCATCACTGATAAAGGCCTGGTGACCGTGAAATTGTGTGTAAACACTTACTGAAACATAAACAAAGGTGTTCAATTATTAGATCATTCAATCCTTGAAATTCAAACAGGAAACAAATACAGTAAAACTTCATTAAGACGAGCATCGATATTACGAGCACCCTACATATCTCGAGCAAGTTTAAAACCAAAATCTGTTAATATCATAAATACATATTATTTGGTTATTTCGAGCACCTGGTTTATCTCGAGCATTTTAACCTGTCCCGATCACTCCTCGAGATAAAGAAGTTTTACTGTATTCTTCTTCCATATAACGGGTATAAGTCCTTCTTGAGTGTCCAGTACCCAGCGTTTTGGTCATGACCGACAAAAACATTTGAATATAATAAAACTTAAATTATACAGGTTTTTAAATACATGGACTGGTGAATATGAGATGCGTTGTGAGTCTCACACATATATATGTCTCGTAATATTATAAAGCTTTCGGAACAACTTTTTAAATTAGTGTTAAGGGGATGTGAACATTGTATAGAATAGTTCCGTTTAAGGACTTATAGAAGGTGTAGGAAAACATGCAAGGATCTCCATGAGATGATGTTTTGCAATTCATGTATATTCCGCCTACTTTCCCGTATGACTAGTAGAATTTTTCATACATATCGCTGACTTGGAATATAAAGTCGTACTAAGTACTCCTTACGACCTTATAAGACTCATATCATACATATTTGAAATTTGCATTACAATGCGCTTCTCATATTTTCATGAAAATCGGAACTTGTCATGTTGACCAAACTGAAGTTGAAACAGCTTGTTTTACCATAAGTAAAGAGTCCTTTTCGGACAGTTTTTTTTCATGTTTTCTCAAAATATCAATTTTGAAGTTACGACCTTCTCATACTAAGCAAGCGATATTCTAACTATGATCACACCTTATGGATTTAGATGGCAGATTATCTGAAGCCTATTGCTGCTATGTTGATACCAACCATTGGTGGAACTATTGGGACTATGATCTCCGTCAAACCAAAACGTCCTGGAGAAGTCACCTGGTTTATGGTAATCTTGGTTTCTTCACTATTATTCATATTTAAAAATGTCATGGGGATAAACGTCAACTAAATGACATTACGCCGGAGCAGAGATTGCCGGTATTTATAAAGCATTTTAAGTGAAAACTAAGAATTTTCTTAAAATCTCAAATTTTCCTTAAGTGTATCGGCTTAACAGGAAAACTAATATCAACACTAATTTACATTGTTTAGAAGCATTATGTAAAGAGCTACAATAATCATATAGAACACATATGGTTTCCTGTTAAGCTGATACACTTTTAAAAAGTAAATTTGGGCTATTTTTCGTTTCTTATGCAATATGGGCAGCTAAATATCTTTTCTTAAGTCAAAATAGTTAAGTTTTCACTTAAGATGCGTTATAAATAACGGCCCTGGTTGTTTGTCAAAGGTTGATTGGCGACGGTTTTCAAGTTAATCCATTGGACAATGCGATTAAAATTTACCGTTACAATTGATTTAAAGGGTATCGATTGACAACTGGCGTAATGTCAATCCCCTGATAGCTAAGTATAATGAGCAAGCAATTAGTAATTGCAAGTACCATAGATGTCCTCTACCGGTTTTCAATATTTCGGTTGCCATGGCAACCATACTTTTTGTCCGAATCAAAACAAACTAGACGTATATAATCTCCTTATTCGTTCATATCCGCATACCAAGTTCCATAAACCTAGTTTGAAAACTGTTTAAGCTTTCTTGGTACAATCCAGGTTTATTGGAGGACGGACGGAGGGAAAACCAATAGTCCCTTCTAGTTGGAAACCAGTAGGGGACTAAAATGAGTTTATTTGCAAATTTGCAAAAACAAAAACTTAATGTACCGCATGCTTTATAATTGCAGGCATGTTCTTTAATACATGTAGGCCCCTCTCAGCACTCTGGGTTCTATAATCATGCTCTATATTGACATCATTCCAGAAATTGAAGAAGCCATCGTTTCAACCACCAAGCTCCATAGTTCCACCTTTATGGACTAGCTTATACACCTCAATGGGATATGCTTCGTACATGATCTGGCGTGATGGTGGTGGTTTCGATGGCCAGGCCAAACTCCCGCTGGCTGTATACGGGGCCAGTTTGGTCCTCAATTGGTCTTGGGCACCCCTCTTCTTCAAGTATAAAAATTTAGGATTAGTAAGTATTGATGTTTTGTTTCATCAGTTCAATATGTCACATTACTTTGTTTAGTTAGAAAATATCGCTTTGGGAAGACTTTTAACCAATACATTGATTAATAAAACTTTGATTGAGACCGAAATTGGGCCAAGAAGTAGTGAGCAACACTTTTGTTGTTGTTTTCTTGGCGTAGTTCTGATGTGCTCTCCAAGGTTAACCAGTTCAAATACCTAAATTACACAGATTGGAAACCTGTACCAAATCTCACGATATCTCGTGGCAGGTATTCTGAATTCTCGCGAAATTTTGATCGTTTTTAATACCTTATATCTCCTGAAAAAAACTAATAAGTCTTTGCAATAGATTTATAATTCAGCTTGAAAATGATATCTCATTTATCAAAATCAGCCAAGGAATAAAACAGTAGACTCCGAAGAGTCAAACCTAGTCTAATGCAAATTCAGAAAACACCCGATTGGCCTCATTCAACTCCTAATTGTCTATACTTTATTAGAGGTAGACAAGAACGAGTTCCTTAATGGAGTAAAAGAAACTTAATTTCCAATATGATGTAGTGTCCATTAAAATTGGATAACTAAAATGTTTTATGAAAAAAACTGAATCTGCTGCATGTCATTTTTTGTTTTTCTCTCAATTTTCAACTGAGTGTCCAATATGTAATTTAGGTCTTTGACAAGTTTAACTTTGTAAGCAGACAGCTTATGTAAAGACAAGACACGAGACTGGCTGTAAGACCGCTGCAGTTCAATGCCAGCTCCATAGTCGAGCGTATCTCCCCTTCTGTGGCGCACTTGTTGCTAACGCTATATAAGGTCTTACAAAACAGAATAGTTACGCCTGTTAATACACAATTCAGTTCTTCTTTGTTATTAAACCAATTATATATGTACATGTACAACATATTTGTTTTCATCTATAAGTAACTTTCTTCAATTTCAGGCTTTTGGTGAAATATTGTGTTTATGGGGCTCTATTGTCGCTTCTATTATAACCTTCCGGGAAGTGAACCCTACAGCAGCCTATATTTTGGTTCCCTACCTTGGTTGGGTTACCTTTTCATGCTACATCAACTTCTACATATGGCGAAACAACAAAGATAGAACGGATTGAAGACAATAGGATATTAACAATTAACAATAGTATAGATGTGTACAAGAAGATGGCCACCATTACAGACCGGAAACTATACATCGACATGACAATAGTACAAATCTTGTGATATGACATGAACACTATTATAGCTCGTGTACTGGGACATGAACAATGTTATATATCGAGTACTAAGATATGAACGAAAATTAACAATATTATAAATCGTGTACTAGGTCATGAACAATGTTTTATATCGAGTACTAAGATATGAACGAAAATTAACAATATTATAAATCGTGTACTAGGTCATGAACAATGTTATATATCGAGTACTAAGATATGAACGAAAATTAACAATATTATAAATCGTGTACTAGGTCATGAACAATGTTATATATCGAGTACTAAGATATGAACGAAAATTAACAATATTATAAATCGTGCACTGGGGACATGAACAATGTTATATATCGAGTACTAAGATATGAACGAAAATTAACACTATAATAAATCTTATACGAGGACATGAACAATGTTATATATCGAGTACTAAGATATGAACAAAAATTGACAATATTATAAATCTTATACTAGAGCACGAACAATGTTATATATCGAGTACTAAGATATGAACAAAAATTAACAATATTATAAATCTTATACTAGAGCACGAACAATGTTATATATCGAGTACTAAGATATGAACAAAAATTAACAATATTATAAATCTTATACTAGGACACGAACAATGTTATATATCGAGTACTAAGATATGAACAAAAATTAACAATATTATAAATCTTATACTAGGACACGAACAATGTTATATATCGAGTACTAAGATATGAACAAAAATTAACAATATTATAAATCGTGTACTAGGTCATGAACAATGTTATATATCGAGTACTAAGATATGAACAAAAATTAACAATATTATAAATCGTATATAGCTTGACTACATTGACATGAGTTTGAACTATTGATTACCATAATTTAACAGTCGATATATTGTCTACGTGTACAACACCGAGGGTATGTTTTCATAATCGGGGAGTATCACGATGACGCTCGAGATGTAATACAAACACAAATCTTAAATGCCGATATTGCACGATTTGCTTGCGGAAATTGATGTATGCAAAGCAAAAACCTTGTAATATATTCATGCATAAAGGTCAGGCTCAGGTCAAAATAGACAAGCTATACTAGGACATGAACAATGTTATATATCGAGTACTAAGATATGAACAAAAATTAGCACTATTTTAATTATAAATCGAGTACTATGACATTCATGAACAATATTAAAAATCTTGTACTAGTGTTAGTATATATATACTGTTTCATCGTGTCTAAGACATAGTTCATGTCGTGTACATAAGATGTACATTTAGTCAGTATGTATTTCTTCAAACTTTCTCCCATGAACAACCATAACATGTAGATGTGCGAGAAGGAAGGAATTTATGTTGGAATAGTTTTGTCCAGAATTATGGCATTTTGTACTTTTAGGCAATATGTAATCTGAAGTGATCAATTCGTCTGAAAGCAACTCCTACTACATTTTTTGCAGGATTTTCTTATTATGTATACGTCCATGTGCGTGGAGAAAGGAATTGACGCTGAATTTTGTTTGGCCCTTTGCTAGTTTACTCACCTCGATTTTAAGACGATAAAATGCACTGGCACATCATTTTTAAGCCTTTTCATACTTTTTGAACAGGGAGCTTTGCTTCCTGGTCAGTGTAAGCGTTAAAAATATACTGGATATGATTGCGAGCTAAAAATAGGTCCAATTTCGCATTCCGCGGGATGACTTCGGACTTCGCCTAATCTTTAGCCGAGACAGTGTTTATAATGTTGCATGATAACTTAGCACTTTATTGCGGGAAGCTTGGTAAATATATCGAGACAGCGACTGTATTATTTTACGTAAGCTAGGTTACCATCCGGTCAGTGATAAACGTTCAACGTTTAAGGTAGCACTTAACAGTTTTCTTGTGGTAGATTCGAATTGGCCATGGAGAAAAATATTAATTAGCAGCAAATAGTGAAAATAAATTGCTTGTGTAAGTTCAAAAGATTTTTTAAGCTGGAACCTAAGATATTGAAATAATTGGCCATGTTTTACAAGAATTGAGATGTGCTAGAAAATGACCTCCGACCTGTATGTAAAATATAGCAGCTGAAATGCGAAACTGGGGGTCGGCTAGCTCGGCATGATATTTTCATAGGATTTTGACGGGTGGGGTACGGACTTTCTCTGATAGTGAAAAAAGTGCATGGATGGCACCCTATTAGCTTGTTATTAGTGGAAAGTGCTTCTATTTTGCTATCCAGGTGCAGCATAATTATAGTTAATTTGCCCGCAGGTAAAAAATTTTGAACACGCAAATACTTGCGTTTTTGCCTAAAATAGCGGTCAGAATTGTGTATGAGACATGCACTGATGTGAGTAGCATACATCTTAGGGTTCTGACATTGTTTAATAATGCTTGCATTTTTGAAACTTCAGGATGTGGTTAATAGTGTGAAATATTTCTTTGTTTCAGGTCTGCTTTTGTGTTTCCTTGACAGTCTGGTTTAAGTTGTCGGTGTGAGTCGGCCGGGGGAATTTCACGAGAAACTGTTTATTGCTACCTTAAATACTGCGAGTAGTATAGGCAGAAGAGGTAATAATGTATTAACTAGATGCTGAAACATACATATGGCGTTGGGATGGCATATGCCCTCATATGCTTTGTGACTGGAAAAATATTTTTCTGACGACAGGAACAATTTCTGTTCTTCCAGTGCCATCGGCGCTTTGATTATCATGGTAGGTCGATGCTTTCGATACGCCTAATGGAGTGCGATGTTTAACTTTCGCTCAACCCAAAAGGTGGCAATTACCTTAAGACAATCCGCATCATTCAGAATATCCTTAATACTATGGTAAATTGACAAAATTCGTATATGACGTTAGTTTAAACTCCACTCGTGCGAGAACAAAAACTTATTTTTTTATTTTATAGAAATTGTGAAAAATACGCATGTTCGAATAGCCAAACTAAAATTTAAACATGCGAGAATAGCGATATCAGGAGAGGAAACACCGATAGAATAACAGTACATAATTTTGACTGATTTTCCGCGGAACTATAGTTTAACACTCGAAACTGCATTGATAGATATCAATTTAGTATCCAGGACACGTGTTGATGAGTGCCAAAGAATATTCAATTCTGTTTGAGGCATCAGCATCATGAGCATGTTGTACACCAACCAGGAACAATACAATTATAGTAGATGATACTGTTCCTGACACCCACTAATGGGCGCAGGAGGGTCTTCAACATTGGAGGGGTGGGGGCAAACATTTGGCAACTAGGGTTAAAAAAATGTCTTCACCCATTGTTTACAAAAAATACACTCGTCACATTTTTTTATACTTTTCGCCAAAAACTGAAGGTAAATTGTCTATTAGGAAATATATTAGGTCGTAATTTATACTTTCGTCTGAGTTATTGGGGGGGACAAAATATATGTCCCCGCCCGTCCAGACATTCGGGGCGGCCCCTTGCCCCCCGGCTCCTACGCCCATGCCCCCTTAACTACCGTACAATGCACAACCAAGTGATGATATAACAAGAACAGTAACTCCGTGATCCAGATATGAATTAGTCAATCACCAGTAGTGTCCCTTTTGTGTTTTAAGAATACAAAGCAAGGACTTTAAAATCAATTACTACAAGCAACTTACATTTTCTCTTATGTTTGGGACAGTTATAATTAGTGCAACGAAAAGTGTACACTAAATGGGACGAACTACTTGCTTTAAAACTTTACGATGAAATTACATTTAGTCATCGTTTTGCTGCGTAACAACGAACTATATAGCACAGTTTGAATTATCCACGCGTGAACTAATATATTGTAGTTGTAGGGAATTTCCATTTTCCACTTTCGTTTTTAAATTGATGAAATAATGACGGATATGAATTGAGTTCATAGGAAGAGAAAGTTAACCGGTCAAAGTAAGAACTTTTAGAACAGACCTTTTTAAAATATTATAAATTACATTGCTTAAACAATATTAAAAATGATTTTAGTTAAAAGTTAAAACATATTCAATAAAACTAAGATTTTTTAATATATACATGTATGTTCTATAGTTACTGTTTTAAAGATTGAAATTTAATCGGTCGAAGTAAGAATTTTTAGAGCAGACTTTTTATAATATTATAAAACGTATTTGATCGATTACTTGTTATTTTGTGTTTGACGATCGACATATTGGTTGCTAAGTAAACAATGCACCATATTCTGTCATATTATTACATGTAAATAAAGTATCTTGTTTCACTGTCTTGTAATTTTCTGGTTTGGACAATCACACTTTACATGGATAGAAATCAAGATGTAACTGACCATGTGCTTAGTTAAATGGCAATCTTTTAAACTTCTATGTTGGCATGAACTAATGGCCATAGGGAATTTCCATATTCTACTTTCGTTTTTAAATTGATAAAACATTGATAGACACGATTTGAGTTAAAAAGGAAACAGTTATGCAATCAAAGTAAGATTTTATAATAGATAATATGTTCTATATTTAATGTTTTATAGAACACCAATTTATTGATTAATCGTTATTTTGTGTCGGACGATCGACCACTTTGTATAATGAGTAAACTATAATACCGCAACGGTCCTATTTAAATATGGCATTGTTTAAGCGATTTGTGATTTTCTGCTTAAGTGATCACTTTATACGCATATACGAAGTTAAATGGCAATCGTTCAAACTTATTTGGGTTGTTTTTTTAAACGAATAGTAACCGTGAGGGAATTTCCATTTTCTGATTGTTTATGTTAGACACCATTTGAGTTTTAACAAAAAGGAATTTAAACAGTCAAAGTAAGAAATTGTTGAAAATATTTTCTATATTATTAGGAAACACATTTCATAAATAAATCGTTATTTTGTGTCAGACAATAAACGACATTTTTAATTGTATAACCTATACACCATCGGTATGAGTGTTGTATTATTTGCTGGTTTATATGTAATCATTACATACATGTACATACAAAAGAAAGATATTACATAGAACTGATAATAAACATGACAAGCATTTAAACGCCTTAATACCAACATGTCTCCGTGAATAGGACATATTTATAGGGACAGTAAGTATAATACACTTAACCAATGTTCTTACTACACCGATAGTATTATTGAACTTTTTATATGATACAAATACACGTACATTAATTTATCATTAAATATAAAATATACATGATATTTCATTTATTTATTCTTTCAAAATGACAATTATCACGTGGCATATCAAAATAATCTTTTTTTTATCATGGTAGGGGTTAAAATCAAAAGTAACAACATTGTCAATAACGACTGTATCTTCAATTGGCTATCGCGCTACGGCCTGGCATCGCTGTTGTATTGATGAAATACCCCTATCTAAAGAACCCCAAGGAAGTCCATTCCATTCTGCGATGATTTCAACGTGTAGCTGTTGCAAATTTTGAGGTCGGTTTCGGTTCACCTTCCTAACACGTTCAGCATACTCATTCCCAATCGGATTCAGGGCTGGTGACTTCGATCAATGAATATTTCAATACGTTTATCCTCTTGATGGCGCCGAGCCCAAAGTTATCTGTCGGGGCTGACTATGGGGGCCATTCACACTTCCGGTTCGCCTGAATTTGGCCATCAGACTTGTGTGATCATTTTTGTGCTTTTATTATTCTTACGACCCGTAACAACGATGGGCTGACATGTTAAGATACTTCAAAGTTTGTATAACACACAATATCAGTCGTTTTTAGTAAAATGGGGTAACAATAATGCACACTAATTTTACGTACCGCAGAATGTGATGGTCCTCTCTGATCAAACCCACAGCTGTGGCCCTATAGTGAATCGACATTCGAGGCATTGTGTTTTTTCGAACGGACATACGTCTGAGAAGTAATTCATCGAGCGTAATCAATTTCTCGCCAAACACTGTGTAGCACGTGCACAACAACTGATTTTGCACCATAATGCATTCATGCATAACCATCACGTGATCGGGTTGTAAAAAAATCGAAATATTGAAAACACTACCATTGTAACCATGAATTCAAAAGTTCGTGTAATTCGACACAGCAGTTATTGAGATACTCAAATTTAAAATCGGTGTAGTTAGAACATTGGTCAAGTGTATAAACGTCAAACATTCTTTGATAAAATAATTACCCGTAACTGTGAAAATGACACTTAACTATAACTTATGCCAGTGTCTCATAGCAAAGCGTAATTAAACCTGAAACGAATGTTTACAAACCTTCAAGACAATTGGCCGATTCTGAGGTTGACTATTACTCACATTAAAGTATATTTTTAACTTTGTCCCCAACGGACAAGCAGGTATGGACCTTCCATGGTCATTTCTTGCCAAAGACCAAAATCGATCGAACTCTACTTTCGCTTTCCAACTATCAAGGCCATTTTCTAGGATAACAGACATTTATTACAAACTATTCATCATATTTGTGAATGGGTTTGACTACACTCATTAATATTTACGTCTTATTTTTTCTCTCCAGTCAGTTCTGCTAACTGCAGCATTAGAAGACTATTAAAAAGACTATTAAATTCATGTATAACACATTATGTATTGGACATAAACTATAAGCAGCCATGATGTACCTTTTTACGTAGTACGGTCTGGTTTCGGTATAAAGAGCTAACATAAAGAACATACATAGCATATCACTTGTTGTCAGCATTCATGGTACAATGAGAACAAAGAGCATATATCTTGTGGTCGCCATACACAGTACATCTACTGAATATGTGTATCATCAAACATACATCAAACATGTGGGTATATATTTCAGGATGACGGACGATGTCTGGTTTTCCCGGAAACTGTCAGAAGTATTAGATGATGTTGGTATCAATGATAACATTGTGGCTACGAGAAGGAGAATATCATCGCTTACTTTGGCCGCGGCGAATATAAACTTGAATGAGAATGACACGAATGAAACGAAATGGTACATGTTTGGCAGTCGAGTAGAAGGAACAACATCACATGGCCTGGAATCTGATTATGATTTCCTTATTTGTAACCACGGGATTAATGTCATACAAAACATGGACGAATGGCAAGAAGGTTCCATCAATTATCTTGAAGTCAGAGAGCACACATCACCTGGTTATTGTAAACTACAACTTCTCAGATCTGATATACCTTTACCTTGCACAGATGTACCAGATGTCCATCACGTGATGGATGAGAGGGGAAGAGTTCTGATGAAACATTCGGCTGTAGATCTTTCTCTTGATGATACAGTTCAACATGGTCCTGCTAAGATGTTTACAGGAACACTTGGTGCTACTGACATGGATATGGTACTTGGTTTTCATTGTAAATCCTGGCCTGATGAAGGTACAGCGTGGTTGAATCAAGATGGAGCATGGCCGTCTGACAAGTTGAAGAAAGTATGCCGGAACCGCGGTCATTTTCTAGTACCCGTAGCTCCAAAAGGTAGCGAGAATGATTATGTTCAATGGAGAATATCCACTAACGAGGCTGAGCAACGTCTGATGTTTAATTTCAACATAAGTCAAATTAGATGTTATTTTCTAATGAAAGTCACATTGAAGTCATTCATAAATCCACATAGTCCAGATGTGATTTCAAGTTACATGTGTAAAACAACGGTGCTTCATTGCATCCGAGACACAAACGACTTTAACTGGGTAGAAGATAACTTAGGTAAATGTTTAAATATTTGCTTACAAAAACTGCACACATTTATACAAAAAGGGTGCTGTCCACATTTCACCATACCAGACAATAATCTTATGGCTGATCGAATTTCACCGGGTGAAAGAAAGAAAATTCTGATGATTCTTCAAGATATATTGCATAGTGAGGGACGGTTCTTGTTAAATGTAGACATTGATGAAATTGGGAAAAGACTGAAAGCAAAGTTAATTGGGTTACATACGCCTTCATATAACTGGGCTAGTAAACAGATATCTTTCAATCTAGTATTAAATTTTGCCAAATCCATTCAAGATAGAATAGATCTCATTTTGGGGTTATTGGTTAACACAACCCCCATTTCTACTAGACGGTATCTGATTCAAGATGAACGTTACATTGCACAACTATGCAAGGAAGGTAAACCTGTGGAGCGTTATGTCTGTAAACTCCAACATCCTTTCATAACGTCATGGTATGGCTCAGTACTAGCAAGTTGTGATCTACACAATGGCGTACCAGTATCACCAGCAGCACTGACCAGGTTACTAGATGGTATTGATTCTGATGTCTCCTCGGGTCGACTGAAGGTTGCATCTGTGTTGTATTGTATGGGAGAGTTTATTGGTGCAGAATCAATATTAAGTGAAACAAATGAAATGTTTGATAAAAATGTGATTCAAGTGGAATGTAACTGTTACTCACACAATGGTTTTATATCGGCCGATGTTACCAATCGGTGTTATGGTCAAGATGAAGAAACCATCATTCAGTCTTCAATAGCATTCTGTGTAAGATTCATACCCCAAGAGATGCAATGTATTCCACATGAACTGAGGTATGAACTGTTTAAATACACAGAACACAATGCACGAATACGTCCTAATGATATCAGACCATATTGTGCTGCTATAGACTGTCTGCCTTACATTTACTTTCTACAATACAAGATGTATGGACAGATTGGAAGACAGGAAGATAAAATAAAAGCACTCTACAATCTAGGTGTGTTTACACAATCAACTGATCCGAGTTATGGTCACATTGACACTGGCCTGAATCTACTTGGTCAGTGTTTGGTACAAGAGAACAGAACAGAAGAAGCGTTGTGGTGTTACATGAAATCATTGAAACGTAACCCGACCATCAATGCTGTCCGGTACCTTGTCTGTATTTTGTTATGCAAAGTGATAAAGCAGAAACGACAAGCAATATGAGTTCAAAACTGTAATATGAACACAGTGACTCCAGCAAGATCATATTACAGATTTGTCTAATGTTGTTTCACAATACATGAACATTTTGTATTTAGACTGTACGTCTTATATTACATATACTAGTAGATAGACTACATTGCTGCGAGGAACATTCTCTGAATATTGACTATAATTTTGTTATGATTGCTTTGTATATGTCCGTTGTAAAGTTGTATACGTACGAGCATGTACAATAGCACGTATAATAGGGCTGCCATTATTGTCCGATTTCCTCATATTTGTTTGGTCTACGTTTCATTCGGCCTCATTTGATCTCCGCTATTCTTTAATTTCTGTGTAATATTGGGCCATCCCGCATTTTTTTTGGCGGAGACTTGAACTTTTAATTCTTTCTTTGGTTTATGTATGGGCATTGCTCAGTGTAGTTGTATTGTGGTGTTACTGATTTCTGTGCTCTGCTGATTAAGTTAAGTGCTGCCTTCCCTGTCCGATTTCCTCATACCGTTTTGTATACAATGAGTAGATGATATAGCCGCTCAGTTATATTTTCTTAAAATAGACGACTTTCACCCTCATTGTTGCGTGTTGAAGATCAATTATGTGTCTATGTAAAATGTACAAGACCTTCCCCATAATTACCATATATTAAAGTCACCACCAGAAATAATGATAATGCTTGCAGTACTTATTTTTGCCAAAAACCTGACAAGAGTACTGTGATCTCATTTATTGTAAAACGATATTTTGGCAATAAATGTACTTAAAACCAGGAACTTTTTCCCCCTAAATACGTCACCATGTATTACGAGGGTTCTTAAAAGTCCGAAATTTCGAGCATAGCACAAACTACACATGTTGCAGGTGCCGCATGCTTAACTATAGTGTAAATTATAATGTATTCATGCTGTCGTCATGATTTATGTGCCGTAGTTTCATTGATCAAGATGTTAAGTGACTGACACTGTCAACACGCGAAAATGTGGCTCATTTGTGTTCAATAGTTTTTTTGTTTCGAACGATACAGAACCAGCGTGATAAACCGTTGGTAGGGAACTATAATGGCCACATCCTGTCATTATTAGTGGTTATATTTTTTTAAAAAGGAAACATTTACTTACCGGACAAAAAAACTCAACTTGTCGATATTTTGCCATTTTGATCACCAGCACCTTTTTCCCTCCCTTAAAGCTCACCAGGATTAACCTTATGTATCCCCCACAAGCTCTGGAAAGTATTATTGTATTGTTATTTCTCGTACTGGACACGTCCATACTGAATCGTTACCAGTGCCTGAATGAACTGAATACACGGAATAAACGGATTTATCCGTTTATTCCGTGTATTCAGGCACTGGTTACATTCAGCATGAATTTTACCACTAAGCTGGTTTTTGATATCATTTCCGTTGAGGTCTGGTTCTATAGAAGGGTTCAAAACTACCAGTGATGTTAGCTAATTGTTGGTTAACAAGTATGGTTTGTTATAGATAGTTCTTGTCCGGGGCGATATTTACAAAGCATCTTAAGTTAAACCTTAGAATTTCCACAAAATCAGACAATTTAATTAAGTGTCTGAGATAAACAAGAAAAATAGGATTATCAAACGTTTACATTGTTTTGAAGCTTTATGTAAAGCTTTACCATAATAATAAAGAAACTATGAAATATTCTTAGTTTCTTGCAAAATACTAGTATGCGCTTATCAATATTTAAACTTAAGTCAAAATATTTAAGTTTTCACTTAAGATGCTTTGTGAATACCAACCCTGGTCTTTTGCAGTGATCTGTATTCAAGTATGTAACAGAAGAATAAATACAGTCTAAAGATGTGTGTACACTTCAGAGAGTTATTTTATTTCTAACAAACAACAACAACAACTTATTATATACATGTACAAAAGTAAAAATAAAGGAGGCAAGCATCCAAGGCACACCATATACAATTTTCATTTATCAATATACAATGCAATATACATGTACTAGTATTCAAAAAGTAGGTATAGCTTGGCTATTTTGACCTGAGCCTGACCTTTATGCAAGAATATATTACATGGTTTTTGCTTTGAATATATCAATTTCCGCAAGCAAATCGTGCGATATCGGTATTTCAAATTTGTGTTTGTATTACATCTTGAGCATCTTCGTGATACTCCCCGATTAAGAAAACATATACTCGGTATTGTAAACGTAGGCAATATATCGACTGTTAAATTATGCTAATTAAAAGGTCAGGCTTGTGTCAAATTGGCCTAGCTATATGCAAACAGCAAAAAGTACTACTTTTATATTTTACGGGAAGTATCTAGTTATAAAGAATTATAATTAGAGCTCATAATGTCACAATTAAAACACCCCTTTGCCGCTTATACATGTATATTATATAGTACGGAATCGTAAATGTGTTTGTGTGACGCATTAAAATCTGAAGCACCGAAGTTTAAATTAAATATTATGCTTCGTGATTCACGTGCCTGCATGAAACGGCATACTTGTTTACAAATATTTATTTGCGTAATTAAGGTGGCAATATGCTATGAGAAAATGAAAGTCAGAGGAACATAAACACAAACTGCCTTAATGTTTCACAAAAGTCTCTTCAAATTATTCCAAACACATCAGTTATTCAAATGTTTATATAATATACAATGTAGTATCCCCGGTCCACTTTCATGAGTATTTAGTTTTACCCAAGGGATTCATTTGTTTGAAAACAATAAGAAATACATGTATCACAAATCACAGCCAATATGAACAGATGCTATACACAGGGGCATAGTTGAGCACAGTTTGTACTACGTTATCTTGTATCTATACCACGTTTAAGTGCTAATCAAAGGTTTGATATTTTGAGGTATGTTCCAATCACGTATTGGTTTATATGTTTGCACTGTATGGCGGCGGCTGATCGGTGTAGGATGGTGCTGAAATTAACATTACCACATTTTACAAAAATATGCATACATAAATGACATGTACAAAATATTTATGAATCCAAAAAGGCAATGCGTCAAGTTAGGTACATTGTATTCCACAACTACTAGTATTAGGAAAACACTTAAGGAAACATAAAATTATGATATTTCTGCTTCTTAAGTAATTGACCATTACTAGCACTTATTGTAGAGGCATTGTACAGTACATGGTTCTAACAAATTAAGCCCGCAGGAAATGTTTGTTATCAAATTCCTTGAAGTTCAATACCCAAGGGAACTAATAACCTCTATAGAAGAAAACCATATTCGGACAAGGAAGGGAGTACTCTGCAGAAACCATTGAGTACAACATTTACACAAAACTGAAACACAAAAAAAGAAAAGACTTCAAACATACGTCGCAATGCTCAACACAGGACCAACTAAAAGGTATGAGAAAATCCGACAGGGAAGGTTGCATTCAACCTAACCAACCGAGCACAGAAATTAGAAACACCACAACACAACTACTCTGAGCAATTGGAACCTAAGAGGTTTACATTTGTAGCCATGCAGCTGTAGTCATGGATAACAACAGGAATGAGTGTTGAAGTTACCATTAGTTAGTTAAGCTAATATTTATAGTTGAATCGTAAATTGACATGTATGGACACTATATCGCTGGCTTAGAATGAGAAGGTCGTAACTTCTTAAGGAGCTTCTTATGAGCCTATTTTCATGAAAATCGGAACTTGTCATGTTGACCAAAATGAAGTTGTAAAAGCTTGTTTTACCTTAAGCAAAGAGTTTTTCAGACAGTTTATTCTTGTTTTCTCAAAATATTGATTTTTTAGTTACGACCTTCTCATTATAAGCCAGCGATATGTTGAGGATTTAACGTGGGCTTTATCTTCCGAGGTACATACCTAAGGCACTAAAGGTAAAACAAATTGGAGGAACTTGTTAGGTCACTGGAGGTGGCAGTATGCCATGTGTTTGTGATCTGATCGATGGGGGACACTGGTTTGTCACTGGATTTCGTGGTTTTGGGGCATTGTGTTTGAAAACTAGGACAAGTCACAGAAACGCCTCATTTGGTCACTTTGGGTCATCGGGCTTTTTTTATAATAATGTGAAACTAGGTCATCCTTTTCTTTTACAGCGACAACTTATGAAACAAGGTAGGGTTTTAGCTGCGTTTTATTCGGCCATTCGGTGGTCGTTGTTGTTCTTTGTGAAACTGGGCCATCCTGCTCTTTTAGCGTGGTCCTTTGGGCTATTGTTTTTTCGCTAGGTTGCGTGTATGTGTAGGTATTGTCCCGTGTAATTGTTGAGTGTTGAGGGCTACCTTCCCTGTTCAATTGCCTCATTTCGTTTTTATATAAATTGGAACAAACGTTTTTTTTACAGCTGAGAGTAAAAATAAGAATTAGTATTACATTGCATCCAAAACATAAAGAGTACTTAAATCGGTAATTTTCTTACCTGTTTGTGATGGCTGTATGGTTGGGCAGCCAGGTAGTTGAACGACGGGTTCATGTGGGTACTGTTGCTGACTGGATGGGTTAGGTCCTCGAGTTTGCTGCTGTTGCTGTTGGGGGTAGTGCGGATATTGAAGTTGTTGGCCAGTGGTCCATGCAGCACCATTCTCTGGTCGAGCAGCACCGGGTACCGAATTCACCATACCTGAATAAATCATATTTTTAATATGTATTAAACTTATTTATAAATTGACTACACAATATTGGTCGTGTTTTTACTCAAAATGCAGGGCAAATAAGACCGTAATCTCGACATTATGAAAAACTCGGCCATTATAAAAAAAACCGCGAACATTATGAAAAAAACTCGGCCATTATGGAAAACGCGGCCATTATGGAAAACGCGGCCATTATGGAAAAACACGGTCATTAAAGGGAAAATACGGCCGTTATGAAAATCACGGCCATTATTAGACTCGAGCATTTTGAATGGTTGTCTAACTCGGCCATTATGAGACTCGAGCATTCTGAGTGACTGTCTTGCTAGGCCATTATGAGACTCGAGCATTCTGATTGGATGTCTAGCTCAGCCATTATGAGACTCGAGCATTCTAATTGGATGTGTAGCTTGGCCATTATGAGATTCGAGCATTTTGATTGGATGCCTTACTTGGCCATTATGAAACTCGAGCATTCTGGTTGGATGTCTAGCTTGGCCATTATGAGATTCGAGCATTCTGATTGGATGTCTAGCTTGGCCATTATGAGATTCGAGCATTCTGATTGAATGTCTATTTGGCCATTATGAGATTCGAGCATTCTGATTGGATGTCTAGCTTGGCCATTATGAAACTCGAGCATTCTGGTTGGCTGTCTAGATCGGTCATTATGAAACCTGAATATTTGAGAGCAGATAAACTGTAATCAACTACGTAAGTGAATATGTCAAACTAGTGCTAAACCCACCTGCAAATAAATACTAATGAATTAAAACTTTCTTTGACAGATACGATTGGCTGTATATATGCATGTATTAATTTTACCTTGTTCCATAACTCTTTGTTGCCTTCTCAAAGATCGTTGTATCTTTTTCTGATCATACAGTTCGTTAACATCTTTTACCAGCCAATACATTCTACACCCGTCAATTAACCAACCTATTCCACACAGTCCGAATGTTATCAGATAAAGTACACCCCAACCTGGACGTCGTAGGTAGAAATGATGGGCCCCAATAATACCTGATACAAGAAAACAAAATATGTGTGTCTAAAATATGGAGGGGTACGTTTTGAAACGACAGGTGATACCCAGAAGACATTGCCTCTTGTTATGCTGGACCACGCCTTTATTAAACAAACGTATTGTCTATGACAATTAAATTACACGATTAAATTATACATTACCTCTCTACAACATTCAAACTCTCCCGTCTCCTTATACAATCTACCGCCAACCCACAGAACAAGACCAACAACCCTTGTTAAGTATGGAAATAATCTAAATAGATTAGTAGTAATAAACTAGTAAAATAATTCATAGATGAATCATGTTTCAACAAAAAATGTTTAAAAAATGCATACATGATAACTGAACTTAACCCAATAGGAAAGCACATCGTGGTCCGCCGACACTTTATTCGGAAAATTGTGAAGCGTAAGGATACCATCGTACTTACCTAGGGGAAACCAAAGTACGTAGGCATCATCCAAGAACTTTTTCCCATCATCACCCACAGCTATATTTTTATTGGTTCGTTTCACAAGAAAAGGCATGCGGAACCAGTCTACGACCCAGCCGATACCCAGAAGTCCAAATGAGAAAAAGTAGACCAGTCCAAATACATGCCTTCTCAAATAGAAATGGTGTCCACCAAGTATACCGAGCGGTAAACCAAAGACATACGCTGTGCCGACACTCTTCTCCTGCAATAAGGTACACAATTAGACATAACATTTATAAATTCAATTGATAACAAAAGAAAAAATAATTTTGTAAACTTTATATTTTTCTTTCAAGGTCCATTTGTACAGAAAATCAAGAGCCGGCCATCGTGGTGCAGTTGTTGTTGTTTTTTTTTCATAAAAAACGGCTTTATGCATATCATTCGGGTGGGAGGGTTCGCGGGCAGGTAGTATACCACCAAATATTTCATGATTAACGATGCACTCTTAGTAATTGCTTTCGACTTACCTGGTCATTGACTTCATTATTCGCCGCCTCAACAAGGGAAGGCATTCGACACATGTCAACTAGCCATCCAATACCAAATCCACCAAGTGTAAAGAAGTAAAGCACACCAAATCCTGGCTTGTTCAGGTAGAAATGGTGAAATCCTGAAATGGATTGTTAAAAGTGAATGTAATAAGTTGTATGTGAAGTTATTAGTACAACTATACTATAACTTAAATGTTTATGTTTATTCCACATGAATTCAATTTCGGGTTTACCATGATTTGAGAAATAGCAAAATAGATATCGGGGGAAATCAGACAGGGAAGGCAGCACTCAACCTAACCAGCCGAGCACAGAAATCAGAAACACCACAACACAACCACACTGAGCAATGCCCACATACAAGCCAAAGAAACAATTAAAAGTCCAAGCCCCCGCCGAAAAAAATGCAGGCTGACCCAATTTCACAAATAAATTATAGACTAGCGATCATTGCATGTGACCGAATGAAACGCAGGCAAGGCCCGACCAAGTTCGCCAAGGCCCTGCTGCACGGCAAGGAACATTTGCAATTATTTACTTATTTATTTCCGACTTTGAATGTGTGAAGTTTGTAGGCATTGTGTATCAACATATCAACACTCACCAAAGAGGCCGAAAGGAAACCATAGCGTATATGCATCACTGATTGTCTTCTTATGGGCGTGTGTCGGATCATCTGCCTGTCGGTTTGTCTCTCGAACTAGATGCCATAAACGGAATAAATCAATCAACCATCCAAAACCACATAGGCCAAATGTGAGTATGTACAGAGCGCCCCATCCTGGTCTCTACAAAGCATAAAACATATGAGCCATTCAACAGGAAAACCTGCTATTTTTACAAGAATAATAATTTTGAGATTTTTCATAATATTATTTAGTATCATGCCGTTAAAGCAAATTGCAAAAGAAATTGTGTTAATATCTTGAGTTTTTTAGGAGGTTACAGTCGTTTTCTGTATAGTCAATATTCACAGTTTTTTCTCTGACGTCGCGAATGTCATTCAAATGTTAATTGACGTACTAGTAACTGTAACAATTTTTTTAATAATTACACCAGTTAATCAATTCTTTTCATAAACTGTTCAAAATATACTCGGGTAATAGCATCAAGTTTTAGAATTATGTTTTAATTTTCAAAATACGAAAAGATTACGTATAGGTTATATATCATGTATTAGATTTATAACAAATTAGTGCAAGGGAGCGCTATAGCGACCGTAGTAAGCTACTAGTATAGGTTATAGATCATATATTAGATTTATAACAAATTAGTGCAAGGGAGCGCTATAGCGACCGTAGTAGGCTACTAGTATAGGTTATAGATCATATATTAGATTTATAAACAAATTAGAGCAAGGGAGCGCTAGCGACCGCCGCTCTAATTTGTTTATAATTATAATATGTGATCTATAACCGGCTTATAGTTTACCCGCCACTTTTGGTGAGCTTTCCAATGCTTTTGTATGCAAACAATAGCATGACCGTTTATGGAGTAATGAGAGTGAAAAAGTATATACGAGGGATGATCAATATATAACGGGAAAATACCTATAACTCTGATAATGAATGTTATTGTCTGAACATATTTTTTGGTGACAGATACATGTGTTACAAGAAATTGTAGGAAGTACTGGTCCAATAAATGAAACAATAACTATTTTAGAACATTTTTGCCGACCAATGGTAGGCGGGGCAACGTCATATTTTGCACAGAAAACGTAACGTTTGTTAATTTCCCAATCTCACTCCAAATGCAAAATTTCATTATTGTTTTTTAAAATAATTTTAAGAATACACTCATGTAACATTCATATCTCATTGCTTAGTCGATACTGAGGAGAAACGTCATTCATGATCGTCATACTTGCGAACATTCATATTTAAGTGTCGACGACTAAAATTCAATATGTCTTCTGCTCATGAATTGTTCCAGAATTGATTGTGCTAATCATTGTCTCTCTGGAGATCATTTACTTTTTGCCGGAGTATAAGTAAGATAAAGTACAATTTTTTTATCAAAAGTGTCCTCTTACAAGCCTTATAGGATAGCTTCGCCTCGGACAATTTCTTGTTAGTCCTTACAAAACTATCCTATAACGTTTGTAAGAGGACACTTTTGATCAAAAACTAGAACTGTATCTATTACTTGTTTGTACATTAAAATGAGTTAAACTTAACATATACTTTTGGATGGCTGAAATTCAACTTCGAAAATATGAAAAAACAGCATAATTTCAAAATCATAGGAATTTCCCGAATCTTACTTCAATGCAGTAAAATTGTATTCTGAACATTTATATATTTGTAATCGTGTGCCCTTTTTCTTTAATTGGAAAAAAATGATAATTTTCAATATAAGTCCGTAAATTTACTGATATTTTTTATCAGTAAAAACATGGACTGTCCGCAAGTTTACTGATTATCCATAAAAACAGCATAATCCTTGACCTGTTGAAGCATGGATATTTGCCAGATTTTTAAAATTACAAAGTTAACTCAATCTGATTAATATCATATCCTCAAACGTCACGCTAACCGTTAGATAGGTCAAGTACTTTAGCCAGATTGATACAAACTCACCTTGAGATAAAAATGATGACCACCTACGAGTCCAAGAGTCAGACACAATATGTACGCATCAATGACAGATTTCTTAGATCTAACGTCAGTATAAAGATGCCCCTGTCCACCGTTAATCTGGTTTTCTGCGGGTGGTGGCGCTACAGGGTACGTACCGGCAAGCGCCGGGTTGTAGACCCCGTATGTTGGCGGGGCATGCTGTGGGTTCGAGTCAGCACATGCCGATTGCTGGGTTCTTTGCTGATAGCAGCCTTGCTCCTTCGACATTTATGATCTCTGTACAGAGTATAGTATTAATAAATAATCCCCCAAAAAAATCCAAAGATTGAAAACAAGTCACATCCTTTGGGGTCTCACATAACCAAGTCTTTAAACTGTTTAAACTCCATGTGATATTTTGTTATATACCACCGATTTAAACACAATATAAATAAACACAACACATAGTCATAATTACTACACAGCAGCTATACTTTAAACTGCGTATTGATTTTGTATACTACATTACATGTATCACTGGGTATTATAAAGGTATAGACAATTCACTGAAGCATTTATAACCAATACTATTATACATTTATATTTCATTGGTTGAAGTGATTTGTCTGACCTTTCAACTCATTTTGTTGCTATATAAGACCAATTTTCTACTCTACTCATTGCACAGGTTAGCTGACTGTCAGGTTAGCAGTTGCTAAAGAAGCCAAGGCTTCGCACCTAATTCAGTGTGTAGAATCACGTGATCAAATCAATACCGTTTTACACTAAAAACTATTGCGATTTCGTCTGTTTTTTTTTTCGGCTTTGTCACGTGGATCTAGCCCATTTATTAATGATTTCGTCTGCTAACGGCGAGTTTTTTCTTGATTATAACGATCGTGCATGGTCTAAAGTACATCCCGTATATGTAAGAATACCCGGCAAGTACCGAGTTCGCTCTCTTTATAGCTGTTTTTAATTGATGCTCGACCAAATGCAGTTTTCAACCGAGTGTAATACCGTATTTTGTAAACCACCCTCAGTCAGTAACGAAGGTGATGCATTTAAATTTCGACAACCACCCAAGGTCATACTATTCATGGGCGTAGGAGCGTCTTCAACATTGGGGGGCCAAACATTTGGCAACTTGGGGTAAAAAAAATTTTTTGCTCGCTAAGCTCGCAAAGTAACTTCCTTATGTCAATTAGTCAACACGCAATAATTGCACAAAACTATTCTAGACACAAACTGCACTCTTAAATGTCCAAAACACTCCTATATCTATATACTAACTGTGAGTTTATGGTTCTGTGGTCATTTGGTTAAGTACTTACGTCTTAACTGGAAGTTAATCCGTTCAAGTATACACGGGTCAGCCCTCCGGAAATTTTTCAAAACTATGGATAAATCTAGTGCATTCTAGGCGTTCTGATATAACTTATTTTTCATTCAAAAAGGACCTTAATGCAGGGAATTTAAGTTCTAACAAAAACACAATTAAGTGTTTGCATAAAATTTAAATTTAAAAGGTGAAAACGTTTGTTTCAAAGGCTTTATATATAAGTGACAACGTCCCAAAGTCATAAAGGAGGGTTGGGGGACATTAAGAGCACTATTCATGGCACAAGTGTATTTCTGAAAAGAATGGGTGATGAGGTATTTGAATATAAGGAAGTTATTTTGCGAGCGAAGCGAGCAAAAAAAAAATTTGATACGTTTTTACCAAGAACTGAAGGCAAATTGCCTATAACGAGATATATTAGGTCGTAAATTATAATTTTTCGTCTGAATTATTGGGGGGGCCAAAAGATATATTGGCCCCCCGGTCCAGACATTGGGGGGGGGGCTGGCCCCCCCTGCTCCTACGCCCATGCTATTAAAATACCTGAACCAATGAGTAAATGTGTGACGAAGTAGGTTCCACAGATAACATGTTAGTTTGTGCAGGAAAAGCTTACAAATATTGCTAATGAAACTGACAGTTTGTCCTTATGACATGAACATACCTCTTTTTCACTAGGCATCTAATTTAGTAGTTTTTGAGAGAAAGCAGATAAATCTGCTTGGTGAATGAGTCCATTCTTTAGATCAAGTTTCAGGCAACTAGTTTTAAGTTCCTAGACTTAACGCATTCTGTTTAGCGAAGGTATGTTTCCAAAAAGTCTATATAAGGTCAATCATATTGCACTTCATGAATGTAGTACCTTTTGCAGACGCTAAATCAAGATTTTTGTCTTAATCAGTGTGCATCTTATAGCGGAGATTTCAATGGAAATTTTCTGAGTTTCATTGAAATCGGTTCAGTCAGTAAAAAGTTAGAGAGCAAATTGCATTACTTTTTGAACACCACTCATATCCTTATTGGTCTCTATCCACATACAAAGTTTTATAAACATATCTTGAAAACTGTTCGAGTTATGGCAGGATCCAGATTCTCTTGACAGATGGCGGGCAAACCTATAGTTCCCTGGGCCTAATAAAGGGTTTTATTCTGTTCTGCTCCATGCTAAAATTATTCTTGTCATTGCTCACAGCTGATGTTGACATTCTGCATTCCCTGACCTGATTGCAAGCTTCCCTTCAACTTGTGAGTACCAACACCCCACATACAGCCATGGGGTCAACGGTAGCATTCAATATTGATAGTATTGAATTTGAGAATAAGGAAAACCAAACATATTGCCTGTTACTGACTAGGGCTGTAACGATATACCGCGGTACACGAAACACCGCAAGGTTCATGGAACAAGACGTCTAAATTTCGGTACGGTTCTGTACACGCTTATTTATAAGCAAATAATATTCAGACAACGAAAACATCTGACAGCCTACTGATTTTGTATAATTCCATGTGTCACTTCTGTTATGACGTAACATTTTTCATTTATTTCCATAATTTTTGTTACATAACCAATCATGGTTTCTATTGTTTGATAATCAAGATTCGTATTATATTGCTCCATCTCTGAGCACATGTCAATCTGAGATCTTAAGTATAATACCTTGATGACTGAGATGTTATCAATTTCCTATCAAGCCATATCTTTGAAACCATGTTGCAAACTTTCTTTTATTAATTTTACACCTATTGTTCAATTGTCACTGATTGAAGCCTTAATATAATTATGTTTGACTGTTTTATCTGAAAGCCACTTCCTTCGATAATTATTGCTCTAGGTGTCAACGTCTGTAGACTTGAATATAAGTCAAGCAAATCCTATTCAGGATAACTAGTAACCATCATGAAACTTTAGGTGTTAGGTTATGTTAGTTAGGAGTTCCTAACTAGCATATAAATAGGACTAAATATGGATTTCCATATGTGAACAATAACTTGAGTTCAAGTTTAATTTATATACTCTGTGTGACAAAGTATGTCTTATTGGATAACCAATTAAATACTAATTTTGTGACAATCTTCATTACTCATTAACTTTGTGACAATCTTCGTAAACTTTGTGAAACATACATCTACTTTGTGAATAATGCATTTGTTGATCAACTATATTAAAACGTTAAAACTCTATGAAGTCAGCTTTATCTCTACTGTTGGAATTTAGACAATTACGTCAACGTATTGAAACATGTATGAAATATCAACGTCAACAGCAACATCCGGTGGTGTGGCTTACATTAAGTGCCACCTCATAGTCAACCAGAACATGCCGCAAACCGCTTCTCATAATAGTTGGTGTGAGAATATCCGGGATACGGCACTTTTTAGCTGCCGTAGCTTTCTCGGTACCTTGGATCCTCAGGAACAGCAAGCGAGTATTCCCCGTACTTGAAGACGTGCAGCGACCACCGGAGAATGTCAATGGTGTCAAGATGGAGTCCGTCAAAGAAGACTACCTTAGGCAACAACCGGCGAGTTCAAGCGTGCAGTCAACATTGAAGTTCCGAGGATAAAATTGTGAAGTGTGGACAGTGGTGAAATGACAGAAATTGACTATATATGCGCCGGATTTGTACAGTTTTGTGCACTTTGTGTGTGCAATGACATAATAATTTAAGTTTTAAATCTTCATATTGTTAATTAATTCATATTGAAGAGATGCTTAATTCTAGTATGGTTATGTGCTATTTCATTCGTTTTGGCAGGTTAACTAGGATAATTGAATGTTGCAACTTTATTGAGCTCGTGAATTTACCTGCAAAATGTTACTGTAATGGTTGAATGTTTAAATGTCTTTGTAATTGTTCTATATCGCTAATTTCGAGGTCGAAATTCAATTAAGTTGGGGAGAACTGTTATGACGTAACATTTTTCATTTATTTCCATAATTTTTGTTACATAACCAATCATGGTTTCTATTGTTTGATAATCAAGATTCGTATTATATTGCTCCATCTCTGAGCACATGTCAATCTGAGATCTTAAGTATAATACCTTGATGACTGAGATGTTATCAATTTCCTATCAAGCCATATATATCTTTGAAACCATGTTGCAAACTTTCTTTTATTAATTTTACACCTATTGTTCAATTGTCACTGATTGAAGCCTTAATATAATTATGTTTGACTGTTTTATCTGAAAGCCACTTCCTTCGATAATTATTGCTCTAGGTGTCAACGTCTGTAGACTTGAATATAAGTCAAGCAAATCCTATTCAGGATAACTAGTAACCATCATGAAACTTTAGGTGTTAGGTTATGTTAGTTAGGAGTTCCTAACTAGCATATAAATAGGACTAAATATGGATTTCCATATGTGAACAATAACTTGAGTTCAAGTTTAATTTATATACTCTGTGTGACAAAGTATGACTTATTGGATTACCAATTAAATACTAATTTTGTGACAATCTTCATTACTCATTAACTTCGTGACAATCTTCGTAAACTTTGTGAAACATACATCTACTTTGTGAATAATGCATTTGTTGATCAACTATATTAAAACGTTAAAACTCTATGAAGTCAGCTTTATCTCTACTGTTGGAATTTAGACAATTACGTCAACGTATTGAAACATGTATGAAATATCAACGTCAACAGCAACATCCGGTGGTGTGGCTTACATTAAGTGCCACCTCATAGTCAACCAGAACATGCCGCAAACCGCTTCTCATAATAGTTGGTGTGAGAATATCCGGGATACGGCACTTTTTAGCTGCCGTACCTTTCTCGGTACCTTGGATCCTCAGGAACAGCAAGCGAGTATTCCCCGTACTTGAAGACGTGCAGCGACCACCGGAGAATGTCAATGGTGTCAAGATGGAGTCCGTCAAAGAAGACTACCTTAGGCAACAACCGGCGAGTTCTAGCGTGCAGTCAACATTGAAGTTCCGAGGATAAAATTGTGAAGTGTGGACAGTGGTGAAATGACAGAAATTGACTATATATGCGCCGGATTTGTACAGTTTTGTGCACTTTGTGTGTGCAATGACATAATAATTTAAGTTTTAAATCTTCATATTGTTAATTAATTCATATTGAAGAGATGCTTAATTCTAGTATGGTTATGTGCTATTTCATTCGTTTTGGCAGGTTAACTAGGATAATTGAATGTTGCAACTTTATTGAGCTCGTGAATTTACCTGCAAAATGTTACTGTAATGGTTGAATGTTTAAATGTCTTTGTAATTGTTCTATATCGCTAATTTCGAGGTCGAAATTCAATTAAGTTGGGGAGAACTGTTATGACGTAACATTTTTCATTTATTTCCATAATTTTTGTTACATAACCAATCATGGTTTCTATTGTTTGATAATCAAGATTCGTATTATATTGCTCCATCTCTGAGCACATGTCAATCTGAGATCTTAAGTATAATACCTTGATGACTGAGATGTTATCAATTTCCTATCAAGCCATATATATCTTTGAAACCATGTTGCAAACTTTCTTTTATTAATTTTACACCTATTGTTCAATTGTCACTGATTGAAGCCTTAATATAATTATGTTTGACTGTTTTATCTGAAAGCCACTTCCTTCGATAATTATTGCTCTAGGTGTCAACGTCTGTAGACTTGAATATAAGTCAAGCAAATCCTATTCAGGATAACTAGTAACCATCATGAAACTTTAGGTGTTAGGTTATGTTAGTTAGGAGTTCCTAACTAGCATATAAATAGGACTAAATATGGATTTCCATATGTGAACAATAACTTGAGTTCAAGTTTAATTTATATACTCTGTGTGACAAAGTATGACTTATTGGATTACCAATTAAATACTAATTTTGTGACAATCTTCATTACTCATTAACTTCGTGACAATCTTCGTAAACTTTGTGAAACATACATCTACTTTGTGAATAATGCATTTGTTGATCAACTATATTAAAACGTTAAAACTCTATGAAGTCAGCTTTATCTCTACTGTTGGAATTTAGACAATTACGTCAACGTATTGAAACATGTATGAAATATCAACGTCAACAGCAACATCCGGTGGTGTGGCTTACATTAAGTGCCACCTCATAGTCAACCAGAACATGCCGCAAACCGCTTCTCATAATACTTCTTTTAATTGTATAAAGCTATGCTTTAAGTTGTTGAAATTCCTTTAAAATAGTTGATAGGTACATAAAAGTTGCTCTTTTAGAAGCAACACATTTATTGTCACTTAACATTAAAGAAATTTAAGCTGATGTTAGAGAATATTGTATCATACCGAAATATACCGAACCATTAGAAAAATTTACAGTACATACCATACCGTACGGTGAGCGTACCGTTACACCCCTATTACTGAACAATACTTTCATATGATGCCTCATGTGATCTGATTAGTTGTCCTTATCCTTAAGCCAAGTAAGATCAATATTGAATTGAAGTACCAGTAACTCACATACAGGGATGATGGTATAAAAGATGGAATTAAAAATAAAAGACATACAAAGTTTTAATTTTTCCAATTATTTTAATGTTCCAGACATCTAGATAATAAGTGTACATTCTTAATATAACAATAAGAACAGCATTCTTCATACAATTTGTGATAAAACAACTTCTAGGACAAGAAGCAGTCATATCCCCTGCCAAAGAGAAGACAATCAACAAAGGGTCATAACTCAGACAAAAATGGATGAATCACAAAATCCTGACAATAAGCGCTGTAGGTCATCATAGTAGTTATTCTGTTCAAGTTTTGTCAAAATCCCTTAAGCAAAGCCACATTAAGTCTTAAAGTCTTATTTTAATAAGCTTTAACTTGGTCAACTCTCTGCAGAATGATGCAATTTGAGCTCTTTAGTTGATTCCCAAATGTGGAAAACACCATAAGAAGGTAGAAAATATAACAAAATGTCCAGATCATTGTTGACAAAA
Source organism: Spisula subtruncata (assembly GCA_963678985.1). Classification (NCBI taxonomy): domain Eukaryota; kingdom Metazoa; phylum Mollusca; class Bivalvia; order Venerida; family Mactridae; genus Spisula; species Spisula subtruncata. Next base: position 50,325,606 of record OY787664.1, on the reverse strand, counting down.
TTACAATTTGTAAACAATAAACGCTTGATTTAAAGTCTAAGGGAAGCTACTCTTGCAAAATTAGTATTTTGTTCACCAAACAATTTGCTAAATACGATTTTTGGTCTACTATTTCGACAGACATTGTTAACATTATATAGTTGAGTAATTGGTCATTTAAGAAACAGCCTAATGGTTCCATTATTCATGGTATGTAATGAATGATCGGAAAATAGACTTTAAGAAATATAGGAGAAAATGCACACAGAACATCGGATGGACTAACTGACTGACGGACAAATGGATGCCTAACATTACTATAGACCTGGGGTGGTATTTACAAAGCATCTTATTGTTGACTTTGATCTAACCTCTGTTGACCTTGATCCGAACTCTGTTTATCCTTGATCTGACCTTTGTTGAACTTGATCTGACATTTGTTGACCTTGATCTAACAATTGTTGACCTTGATTGACATTTGTTGACCTTGATCTGACAATTGTTGACCTTGATCTAGACTAAAAATTGTTGACATTGATCTGACATTTGTTGACCTTGATCTAACTATTGTTGACCTTGATCTGACATTTGTTGACCTTGATCTAACTATTGTTGACCTTGATCTAACAATTCTTGACCTTGATCTAACAATTATTGACATTGATTGACATTTTCTGACTGCCCTTATTCTGCGGTTTTTGACTGGTCAGGCAATAATACTCCCAGAGGTGTTACGCATTCAACACCTGTACTGGCATCATCAGTGTTACTGGAATGGTCCATCGTTTGCGAAGTTTCACTTCGATTTAGTCCAAGATTTGACATGGTATGAGACCTGTTATATACACTTATTTCCTGAGATGATTGACAACTTGGACAAGGTTGCACATTATCACTGCAATTTGGAATAGCTTCATTTTGTTGAGTGTCTTTGAAACCATCACCTTGACGAATGTACGTATCCTGGCATCCCTGATTGGATTCCACGACCTGCCCAGGAGTATGACCAACCGTACCCTGAAGTCCCTGACGGAATTCTATGACCTGGCCAGGAGTATGAACTCCTGTGTCTCTACGTCATGGACTAGCTGGATTCTGTGTTTTCCAAAGGATTTTGAACGCTAGTATCCTGCAGTGCTGGACCGGTTTCCTCTCCTTCCCCTGGTCTATGAACTCCGGTATCCTGGAGTGCTGGACCAGTTTCCTCTTCTTCCCCTGGACTATGAACTCCGGTATCCTGGAGTGCTGGACCTGTATCCTGGAGTGCTGGACCGGTTTCCTCTTCTTCCCCTGGACTATGAACTCCGGTATCCTGGAGTGCTGGACCTGTATCCTGGAGTGCTGGACCGGTTTCCTCTTCTTCCCCTGGTCTATGAACTCCGGTATCCTGGAGTGCTGGACCGGTATCCTGGAGTGCTGGACCGGTATCCTGGAGTGATGGACCGGTATCCTGCAGTGATGGACCGGTATCATGCAGTGCTGGACCGGTATCCTGGTGTGCTGGACCCGTTTCCTCATCTTCCCCTGGACTATGAACTCCTTCCCTATCCACATCCTCTATTTGCTGAGCAAACAATGAAGACAAGTCTCCAATAGTCAATGAACTCTCCTCAGATTTCTCAAACACATTATGTTTGTTCATAGATTGTAATAAAACAATCATCTTCTGCTCAATTGTATTCCTAATGATAAATCGGTGAACGTGTGTCTCCCTGAAAAGATATAAGTTCCAAACTTTGTTTATAATAGTGTCACCCCTACTGAAAGTGCCAGTCAATTCTGACTTGCGAGTTAATTTTCTTTCATGCATATGGTACCTCCAAAATTCCTTCTAGTATTGCCGGGTGCCTGGCAGATAGGTATATTAACCATTTATTTAACTAGCTAACCAGCTAACCAACCAAACTCATCAGTTCCAAACCGGCTTCCGTACAAATTTAAACCTTCTTCTTCCTGCTTCCAGGACTAACGCCTAAACAACTTGGCCTCAGAAATCTCTATTGTCTTGAAAAATAACAATATTCACTTAACCATTTTTGAAATTCTATCATGCAGAACATTTTTTCTATCAATTGACTCAAAGCTATTGCTGTTTTTTTAGTTATTAACAGAAATTATTAAGCTTTGGTTTATACATAGATGTTAAAGATCACAGCGACATTGATCTTTGACAAAACCAATAGGGGTCACCTTCTTTAGATTTACATCCTGCATGCATAGTTTGAAGATCCCAGTAACAAGCCTTCTTGAGTTATTAATCAGAAATCATACGGTCTATTAAAATTTAACGACCTACCAACATATGCAAAGCAATCTGATATAGTTTAGTTTATACCAATTTATGTAAGGTTGATGGAGAAAAGTTTTTCTAACTAATATTTATCACTCTCGACACCTCAATCCTGATGTTAACCAATGCCACGAGAGTATGAGAGAAGAGAAGCCAGTTTTCCTTATATGCTGAGCATCTAGCAAGGGAATTTCTAATACCATTTTTCTGTTGTCTTTGGTATGACGCTGCCTGGGAATTGAACCCAGGACCTCACACATTTAAAGCGCACACTCTACCACTACGCTATCAAGGAGGCAGTGGGAGATACTCACAGAATTTTAAAAGATTGATCAATAAACAAACAAACTGACAGACAGTAGGCATGGCACTAATACTCCTGCTAATTACTTTAATAGTACTGTAAAATCATCAATTTTTGTGGGGGATTAAATTTCATGGATTACAAGTTCAACCACGATATCAAATCCTATCAAACAGTAATTTTGACCCTTGTATTTATTACCTGAATTGCGACATGCACAAATTAATGTCCCATCGCAATGGTATTTTTTACCAAAAGCACAAAATTTTGTCCCATCGAAACTAAATGATTTCACAGTATTTGAAAAAATTTCAAAATTTACTTAGTTTGTCCAATCCGATGAACTCGACCAATGGCTTGAAGCTCCTGTGCCGGGTTTAAGATAGGTTCAACCAGTAATACATGGGTAGCTTCAATCAGATTGAGACCGTTAGCGCCAGAATGTACTGGTAGTAACAGCACTTTGACTTCCTCATCTTGTCGGAATGATGACAGATTCTCCTGCAACGACATACATAAAACAAGACTGCGTTCAATAAACGCTTATGCCCCCGTGGAAGCCATGTCTAAGTCTAAGTCCAAAATTAGGTCAAGGTGAAGGTCAAAATGGAGTCCGGGGATACAGGCGTGTGGAGAGTGGTCATATAAAACATCCATACAAGTTTGAAAACTTTGTAGCAAGCCATATTAATTCTAGAAGAAACGGTCAATTTGGGGTAACCAGGCCGGACGGACGAACGGACAGGTGAATCACTATATGCCTCCCGATCTATCGATGCGGGGGCATAAAAAAGTTATAAGGGCTCTTTTCAGCTGTTAGGCCGCTCAAGCTACCTTTGACATTTTAACTTCCCCTGGTCATTGGGCTACCTATGGAAACCTACACTTGTGTCTCCCAGGGAAGACTATTTCTCTCCTGTGGGTGTGGCAGCCAACATCAATCTGCGTCACCCAGGAATAGACACTGCCCTAACAGGTACAATTTAACACCATGTAAGAGTAGAGCATGTGGGTCTTGCTCAGAGAAATTAACCAGTGGTTCAAGGGAGGGGGGGTTCTCTCGATTCCAAAGTGTGTGCCCTACCTCTAGGCCACCGCTCCCTACATGTATACCTGCCAAGTTCATTAAATCTAAAATATGAGTGATACAGCGGAACATTCACAAGATGCACTTAAATGTGATTTAAAAGGGAGTTAGATGCATAAACAAGGAATGTCTTCATTCTAGTAGTTATAAATATAGGACATAAGATCATAAAATGAATCAAATAAACTTTTGTTCAAAGATAGGTGAACTTGAAAAACCAGAAATAAACAACGAAAATAGGAGAAACTCCACTTCAAGAGTATTTGGCAGGTATGTCTATGAGATGAGATTTTGGAAAACTACTCAAATTAATTGAAGTATTACCTGAAATTTTCCTGATGAATACAGAGCCTTGTATATAATCCCATTATCTTCCAAACCAGTGGCTATCACACTGAGAACGTCCGTCCACTGTATCATACAAATACAGGAAGAACATCAGTTATCATACAAGTATAGGTAGAACATCAGTTATCATACAAATATAGGTAGAACATCAGTTATCATACAAATATAGGAAGAACATCAGTTATCATACAAATATATGAAGAACATCAGTTATCATACAAAAACAGGAAGAACATCAGGTATCATACAAATATAGGTAGAACATCAGGTTTCATACAATTATGGAAAGAGCACCAGTCATACAAATATAGGAAGAACATCCGTTATACAAATATAGGAAGAACATCCGCTTTACAAATATAAGAAGAACATCCGTTATCATACAAATACAGGAAGAACATCAGGTATCATACAAATACAGGAAGAACATCAGTTATCATACAAATATAGGTAGAACATCAGGTACCATACAAATATAGGTAGAACATCAGTTATCATACAAATATAGGTAGAACATCAGGTATCATACAAATATAGGTAGAACATCAGTTATCATACAAATATAGGTAGAACATCAGTTATCATACAAATATAGGTAGAACATCAGGTATCATACAAATATAGGTAGAACATCAGGTATCATACAAATATAGGTAGAACATCAGGTACCATACAAATATAGGTAGAACATCAGGTACCATACAAATATAGGTAGAACATCAGTTATCATACAAATATAGGTAGAACATCAGGTACCATACAAATATAGGTAGAACATCAGGTATCATACAAATATAGGTAGAACATCAGTTATCATACAAATATAGGTAGAACATCAGGTATCATACAAATATAGGTAGAACATCAGGTATCATACAAATATAGGTAGAACATCAGGTATCATACAAATATAGGTAGAACATCAGGTATCATACAAATATAGGTAGAACATCAGGTATCATACAAATATAGGTAGAACATCAGTTATCATACAAATATAGGTAGAACATCAGTTATCATACAAATATAGGTAGAACATCAGTTATCATACAAATATAGGTAGAACATCAGTTATCATACAAATATAGGTAGAACATCAGGTATCATACAAATATAGGTAGAACATCAGGTATCATACAAATATAGGTAGAACATCAGTTATCATACAAATATTGGTAGAACATCAGTTATCATACAAATATAGGTAGAACATCAGGTATCATACAAATATAGGTAGAACATCAGTTATCATACAAATATAGGTAGAACATCAGTTATCATACAAATATAGGTAGAACATCAGTTATCATACAAATATAGGTAGAACATCAGTTATCATACAAATATAGGTAGAACATCAGGTATCATACAAATATAGGTAGAACATCAGTTATCATACAAATATAGGTAGAACATCAGGTATCATAAAAAATATGAAGAATATCAGTTACCATACAAATATATGAAGCACATCAGTAATCATACAAATAAATGAAGCACATCAGATATCATACAAATATATGAAGCACATCAGTAATCATACAAATAAATGAAGCACATCAGATATCATACAAATATATGAAGCACATCAGTTGTCATACAAATATATGAAGCACATCAGATGTCATACAAGTATAGGTAGAACATCAGGTATCATACAAGTATTTGGAAGCCTTGTCCATAACAAATAGCAAAGTCATTCAGGGGCCATAATTCAGATAAAATATTTTACAGCGTTACATGGCTTTGATAATGCAATGTGTTTATGGTGGTAAACAAGTATGCCAAGTTTGAAAGCAATGCATCGGTGGAGTTAAAAATATTTGAGTTTCAACATTTTGTAACAGACGAACAAATGAACGTACGAATGGACAGGATAATCATTATATGCCTTTAGCATCAGTAGATGCAGGGGAATAAAAATCTCTAACTCTTTGACCCATGACAATATGCACAGACTTACTCATACAGTAGGGCTACTTACAGTGGAGAATACGAGTGATTTTGCTGAAGGATCCTGCTGCTGTATTTCTAACAGACATCTTATAATGGCTTCAACTTTGGTAGAATGACTTCCCTGTAACATACAACATATGTAACAGTCTGACAAGAGATGGGTATCGAGATTAAGCCTGGACTGGTGATATGATTTTTCTTTTTTGAAAATGCATAATATTTGACTGAAACTTTGTAAGGATCAACATGTTACTGATTTTTCTGCTCTAAGTATTAATTGAAATATTTTTTATATCTTTCAGTCAAGGATAACCCATAAAAGTGCAAGCACTTTCCAAATGGGATCCTGTGGTTTTGCTGAAAGAACAGCAAGTAGAGGAGACAGTGGGTGATACAAGGTATTCAGGCATGCTGTCCTAGCTCGTTCCAAAGAGACACTGTGGTTCTTTAACATGCTCAGTGTACAGCACTGATACATGCGAGACTACCTCTGTTCATCTCTAGTTGGGTGGGAAACACTAAAAAGTGTTTAAAAAATGATCAAGTGTCTCAGCTGAGGATCGAACCAGGTACCTCTCAATCAGCAGTCAAGCAGGCTATCCGCTCAACCACCATGCCACCCTGCCCAAAGTATACTTGTAAAGACGTTTTAAAGCTCTCCATTTTTTTGTAAACATAGCAACTCACTAACACATGACCATTGTCAGTTGTATTTATTTCAATATCACCTTAAAATTATACCCACCTCTAGATTGTATTGAAGATTTAACAAATTTCTAAATTGAACAAATATTGTGTGAGCGAGAATGTGGCTTAGGCCAAAAAAAAAAAATAGGTGTGGTTAGGGTAACATGCCTCTCAAAAATAGGTAGGGTAGGTAGGGATTTTTTTTTTTTTTTTTTTTTGGAGGAGGAGTTACAGGTGGCACTAAAATGCCTAGAAACCCTGTTGTTGTTCATTAAAAACAATTGCATCAACTCGGTACTTGATACTAATCATTTTAATTGTACTTTGTATGTGTCAAGAGCTAGTAAATTAGTATAAAGTCAGTGTTTTTATCCATATTGACTCATTACTCAGGGCCTCCGCTGGCTATTTTTTTCTTGTAGCCACAACATTAGCCAATTGACTAAAGTTTTAGCCAACCTTTAGCCACTTATAGCCAAAAAGCCAGACTGAATTAAAAATGACTAATGTATATATATCAAGGAGTACAGATATGACATAAAGCCAATGTCTTCTGTTTTTTCAACGTCTTTTAATTAATTTAGCTGTATTAATTCATAACAGCATATGTTTAAAGTGATAATACTTTATATTCAACAACTCGCTGTATCATTCAACTACTGCTAGCGCTACGAATTGAAATTCGCATTACATCAGCAATAGTTTGTCTTGTAACTATCATGCTGAATAACTTCTAGTGAGTTGCTTATATTGTATCAGCCAAATGCTTGACTAGAACCCATGGTCCCCTGTCTGTAAGTCAGGCAACCTACAAACTGAGCTAACTGTGCTACTGACACAAGAATCATAACAATAACAAATGAACTTATCAGGGAGGGACAAGGTCCAACTACTCACACTTTAACAAAAAATTCTGAAAATACTTGAATAATTAAGCAGTTGAACACAGCAATTTCCAGCATTCATCAGAGTCCTAGTTTACTTTTAGATTTAATTCTACACTTTCCTAGGTGTCTAACTATAATAAACAATGTTTTAAAACATATTTTAATGTTATTCTAATAAAAATAAAAAGAATAATTGAAAGAAAAAAAAACTTGTTGTTTTATTGTCCAAATCTGATTTTATCCGGATACTACTCAAGTTCCTAAAATAATAAATTGCTTTGGACATAAACTGGTTTATTTTTAGCCATAAATTCACCCCTAATTATTGTTTAAAAGGTTATTACCATTTAAAATATGTCTATTGATAGCTATTAAACATATTTTATATCGCTCAACTCATTCCATAGAAATGTGTGTAATTACGACCGTGACCAACTCTCCAGACTCCTCTGCTCTTTTGTTTACCTTCTAAAGTTTAAAACCACGATGATAAATGGGTCAATTAAGATGTTTTTAACACTGTTACATAATTAGTTTGGATTTAATTGGATTAAAGGTCTGCTATAGGTTCGGGCCGATTTTATAGGTAGGGTCGGGTTTCCCTAACCACATCTATTTTTTTTTTAGGCCTTAGTGGAAAAGGACAAAAAGGTATTCAATTGGTTAATGCTGGCTTTTTATTCCATTGAAATATTCAACCTAATAAAACTATAGCCAATTCTCTTTATCTCCATTTTTAGTGACTGTGAAGATAATTTGGACATAACAGAAATACAAGATAAATCTTGATAATCATTTTGCTCCTCGTCAAAGTCAGATTTCAATGTGGTCTGAATTATCTTATACAGAATTTTCCCAATATTTCTAGAAATTATACAAAATTGTTCTTTAAACATGTCATAAACCTGAATAATCAAACTCGAACTTCAGGGTTCCCACAAATATTCTAAGACAAAATTCCCTGACTTTTCCCTGATTTTTCCTTAACCAGACAGCAGTTTTCCCTGAATTTTTTCAAGAGGTCTGACCTTTTTTTAGAGCAATATTGCAATAAAAACAGTTAAAGTATGTTATATTTGCTTTTTATGAAACTTTAGTTTTAGGGCTTTTGATTAACATAAAGTAATCATAATTTAAAATGATCACGAGCGAGCATAGCAAGCGAGGATTTTTTTTCAGTGTTTCGTATTTTCTTCATATTATGATGTTCTTCCTTGACTTTTTCCTTACCGTGGGAACCCTGAACTTCCATTTAGGAACATAAAATGTAGAATCTGCCTAGTATAGTATTGGGCAGTCTAAATGTAAACACATACCTTAACTGTTATATCATTTGGTTGAAGCTGCTTGGACGTCATGACGTACGATATTTCACCCTGATGAGTTTTCTGACGACACACGGCACATTTCACAGAGAAGTTACGTCGACCAAAGCTAGCTCTCTCCACCAGTATTCTGATACACTCAATACAAAAACAATGTCCACATTGCATTACACTCCACTGTAATAGAACACATATACTGTAAAATCATTAATTTTCTTGGGGAATAATTTCGTGGATTTCATGGTTCACCATCTACCACGAAATTAAATCCCAACAAACAATAACTTTGACCCTTGTATTTATTAACAGAAATGCAAATTCCACAAATTAACGTCCCATCGAAACGGTCTTTTTTACCAAAATCACAAAATTTCATCCCGTCAAAATTAAATGATTTTACAGTGGTGGAGCAATAATGAGTAGTTAAGTTGACATAAATTTATATTGTATAAGTTCTGAAATTTTTAATTAAGTGTCTCAGTATCTGGCAAGTTTAATAATATTTCCTAAATGAGTTTAGTATAACTACTGACAATGAACTTAAAATTCTTTATATCATATCATATGACACTTATAACCCAAAACTATCCAATAAGGCTAATGTAAAATCATCAATATTCCATGGGGGTTTAATTTTGTGGATCTCTTGAATCCCATGAGTATTAATAATTTCTATAGTAGATAAAATGACTTAGTGTATAAGACATCCTTGAAATTACGTCCCCATGATATGATCTTTTTCAACAAAACCACAAAATTGTGTCCCTTTGAAATTAAATAATTTACAGTATACATATGGTTTCTATAGAACATCTCTTTGATAATAACAATAGCAAAACAAGTTTTAAATTATGTAACAAGAAATATAGTAAAGTAAGAATTAAGGTCAAACCTCTTTGCCGAGTTCCTGTGTACAGATAGGACAGGGATCAGGATTGCTTCCATCCTGGTTGTTGGTTTGATTCTGAAAAAATATAAACCTCATTACTACATTCAAGCAGAGGAAATATTAATACCAGCTTTATATCATTTCTGGTATGAAATGGCAATATAATAAACCAAATCTAAGTCCAGATGAATTCCTTGAAAACTGGTCAGGAATATAATTGTCAAAGTAAGTTATGTTTGCAAAGAACAAAACAGGTTTTCGTTACCTAACTTACCTTCCATTCAATTAACTATAGCAAACATGGATCACCTCCCTTGGATCTAGCGCTTAGGTAGGTTAAAGAACTTCAAGAGTCTGTTGCCTAACCGAACTGATACAAAATAGCACTATTAAACACATTCCTACATCTATGCAATAACACTCTACCAGCCAGTAGTGATTGCTGACAGCATACTGATCCCTGTATTTGGCTTGGAAATTGCTTCTTAGCACTTCCTTGTTCAACAAAATGTGTTTGTGGGCCTTCATAGCTCAGTGGTTAGTGTGCTTACCCTCTTATCTGACAAACTGGGTTCAAATCTGAGTGGAGGAACATATATGACTGTATATGCCTGCCATATTACAGCAGAAAAATTACTGGCAAATAAAGGCTATGCTCGACATTTTAAAATTTAAAAAAGGTAGTGCTAGATAGCACTTTGTTGAGCAACGGTCTGCTAGCTGTGAGCGCCTACTCGTAGCATTATCAACTATTTGCCTTCTCCACTAATTAGGGCTTATTTGAAGAAAGTCGTTACCAAGCATATTGCCATCATGCGCTCAGTAGCTAGATATTAAACAGATTTACGATTTCTTAAAACAAAGGGAGATAATCTACATTACCTTAGCTAGATTGGTTAGATACAAGAACTGTCCTAGTTTCTTCCTCAGTTCACCCTGGGCAATGATTCTATCTGATGCTAGCTTCAACTTGTGTTGTGATAACTGAAACATAACAATTTACAATACATGTACTAACACAGCCATATACAGTAAAATCATTAATTTTCGTGGGGGGATTAAATTTCGTGGTGTTCAGGAATTTTAGTTTTTGTGTCAAAATCCCTTCTTGTCTTTATAACTGTAAAACTATTATCATTGTTGGGGATTAAATTTCATTGATTTAGTGGTTCACCTTCAACCATAAAATCAAATCCCATCGAACTTGAATAATTTTTACCCTTATATGTATACCTTAAATGCAAAATCAACACCATCAGAACGTTGTTTTTTTTACCAAAACTACGAAATTTTGTCCTATCAAAATTAAATGGTTTTACAGTAGCTGGCTTCCTTAACATTTCAAAATTTGTCAGACAGAAAAAAGCAGAAAACTACATGAAGTCATCTCTGATTCATTTGTCATATAGACCAAAATTGATTTGTGAATGTGTTATAAGTAAGAGACATAATTTATGGAGTCAACAATGAACAGGACTGAAACTCCTTACAAAGCCATCATGGAGTTTTGCAACTTGTCTGGCATACACTAACTGTTGGCTAATGCAGGAGTGTCAACGGAGCCAAATTCAAAATCAAGAAACTCATATGCTGTCAACTATTTTAACAAACAGGAGGCATTCAACCACATTGTTCTTATATCTAAATCAGTTTTTATTAAGAAATTCCTTCAAAACAGATTTAAAACGACCATAACTTTGCCATTTCCCAAGATATTTTCATCAAATAACGTTTATTTTGGTCAGCAATAATGGCTCTTTCAGGATATGTAAATCTGTGGATCCAAAATTCAAGGTTTTATGTGGGAAATTGACACCCATGCTTATGGTATAGTAAGTTTTTGTGCAAAGTTTCATAGCAATAACATTTGAAGTAAACTAAATATTTGTAACACTGATTATATTCCATAAGGAATAGTTATTTAACACTAGACGAATAGTTTATACTCTTTTATTTATGTAATGGCATAAGCCTTTCTCAAAATATCTTTCAATATTATTCAAAGACATTACTCTTCATTTCATTGGCATTTATAGGATTTTGAAAATGTAGAATCAAGTCTTGTAAAGATATTTTGACAAAGGCTCGAGCTGAATTGTAAATAACGTAAATGAAAGAGTAGAATTATTTGTCTTTATTAAAAACACCACCAGAATATTTATCAACAATGAATAATCTATATATCTCAACTTAACAATAAACCAACCTCAGATGTTTCAAGGACGTTCATATGAGGTGTTTCAGGTACAGGCTCATGAGGTAGTCGAAGTCGTAGTCGTGTTGTAGACATATCAAGTTCATCAAATGATGCTACATATTCCTTGATGCCAGCCCAATGCGTTCTTAGTTTCTGAAACCAAATAAAGTTCATGTATTTGTACAATTGTAATCAAGGAAAGTAATGAGTTGCAGGGCACTAGAATAAAGCAACCATCTGTCTTCAGCCGGTCAATAACAGTAAATCTTAATGAGAAAAAGAGAAGTTACAAAGCCTCTTGTTATACTGTAAAATCATTCAATTTCGCCGAGACAAAATTTTGTGCTTTTGGTAAAAAATGCCATTTCGATGGACCTTAATTTGTGGATATTGCATTTCAGGTACCATAATAAACACAAGACGAAAATTATTGTTCAATGGGATTTGATTTCGTGGTTAAAGATGAACCACGAAATCCACAAAATCTGATCCCCCACTAAAATTAATAATGATTTTACAGTATTATTTTGTGTACATGTGTAATCAAACTTGTACATCACAAGTAAAATCCTCTATTTTCTCCTCTCAATTAAGAATGCCTATGCCCCGGTGGAAGCCTTGTCAATAACAAATAGCTAAGTCATTCAGGGGCCATAATTCTGTTGAAATGTTTGATAGTGTTACATGGCTTTGATAATCATTAATGCAATTTGTTGATGATGGTAAACAAGTGTGCAAAGTTTAAAAGCAATGCCTTGATGGACTTCAAAAATATTTAACCTTCAACATTTTGTAACGGACAAACAAACAGACAGAACAATCACTATTATACCTCCTGCATCAGTAGATGCCGGGGCATAAAACATATGTGTAAAGCAAGGAAAATGCTGCAACCATTTTTGTTTTGTATGAACTAACAACCGATTGATCTACAGACCTCAAAGAACCTTCTATTAATATAAAGGCTAAGGCAATTCCATAAAATTTGGTTGAAATGTCTTTAGCTTACCCGAAATTCTTTCTTCATGGCTTCAAGCAACTTGACATGTGTGCTTCCGAATTCAATCAGCTCTTCTGGTACTAAAACAAAATCAAAATATCAATGTACATTTCAAGTGCTGTAACCTTATTCATGAAAACATTGTTCAAATACTTATAAATTTTATCACATAACCTAACTGGGAGTGCAGGAAAGCATGGGGGTGGGGGGATACAGGAGGAATTAGACAGACAAAACTTCCTGACAACCTTATAGACTCCCGAGGAATAGACATTGGTCCCGTTCCAAGATCCAGGAATTACTATGTGCATAATCAGCAAACACAGCTCAACTGATAAACCTATTGTAACTTACAGACTTGTCAAAAGAGTCCTGTGGCCTTGTTCACCGACATTGTAAGACTGAAATTCAGACTAAGACTTAAAATTTACAACATTTATAATTCCTTTGCAATTAGATTTACCCAGGTGAAATTTTATCTGATTATTTGTTGTTACCCACTAAACATGTATACTCATTTATATCAAAATCGGTACATTTATAAGAACCTGAGAGCAAATAGAACATTTGGCAAGTATCAAGTCTAAGTCTGAGTTTTAGACTGACAACGTTGGTAAATAATGGCCTTGTTCTCCTTCAGATTAATTATAGATTTCCAGCTGATTATTACAGTAGTTATAATTAACAGAGTTGAAAAGAAATGTATTACCTCTATGATGTTTAGCGTACGACAGAATACTTTTCAAAGCTTTTTCAGTTTCACTATCAGCCCATGTTCCCTGTCGGCGTGTATTTACTTGATATCCCACATGATCCATGTGACTTTCTACACCTCTATAATGAAGAGTTGGACATTATTATCTTACAGAATATGGTAAAACTTAGATGCCACATACAGTACTTACCTTGTAAACCGCGGATGTGTCAATATAGGATCTAAGTTTTCTTTTGAGATCAACATTTCTTAAATGAGTCTAGAAAAAACAGTTATTAAGCGAGCCACTAGCAAATTGTGCGTATGAAATAGGCAATTTTTTGTTATTACACGTGTTGGAAAACAATGTTCTTCGATTTGTTCTCACATGGAATATCACGATGTTTATGTGATAAAACTAGTTCTCAGGTCCCTGCAAAATCCTTTTTATATTCATATTGAAAAACCATAGATGACTTGAACAGTGCCAGAGGCACTCTAAACTGCATTTTATATGCAGGTCAAACTAGAACTTATATTGGATTATTTACAAGAGTTGGTTAAATACAAATAGTTAGAACAGACTATTCGAACCATACTTACTTCTCAACAAAAGAAAACAACTTGGCTTCATAGATCTCAAACAGTTCCTCTGACTTGCAGAATGGACAACTGAAAAAAGAAGTATAATTCATAAATATTGAATTCATATTATCAAGACTGTGGTAAAGAAACAAATAGTCCATACACTAATTATACCAATGTCATTGTGGTTCTTCATATGAGAGTTAAAGCATAATAAACACAAATTTAGGAGACACTAAATATTTGGGATCCTTTATTGAGAATTCATCAACTCACAAAAAAAGTTCAAAAACTCAAAATCCCAAAATAAAGCTCATGTGAATATTGCTCAATATTGTAACTTAAGGCAGTGGGCCCCTAATACACAAAATTTTAAAATTGATCAATTTGCTATTTTTTATTGCTAAAAATACTTAGGAAGCACAATGTGAAATATAAAAAAATTCTAACCACAGGTTTTGAAAAAAAAATTTTTTTGGTCTGATCACCTCCCATATTGCAATTTGTATGAAAAAATGGAGGACCATTCTGACAAAAAAGACAATAAATCATCCAATTTTATTTCAATTTTCAAACACATTAACTTTACATGTGCCTAATAGTCATATACATGTACAATGAAAACTATATCAATTACAAGTAAGATATAAGATTGCTATGTACATGTATATTACTAGCATAGTTGTAAAGCGTCGAGATTTGTTTTTTAGTCTACAAAACATATGATTTCTAAAATCCTAAAAAAAATCAAATTAATGAACAAATAGCACTTTAAATCACCCCAAAATTTTCATCAGACCATAATGCATATATTTAAGCCAAAAGAAATATAGGTTCACCATCAAATTATCAAGATATAACATTTTGTTTGACCCCCACCCCCACTAATGATGCTGGTCAAAAAGCATTGGAAATGGTAACCTGATGATTTTTCAAAAAGGTGTTACTATTTCATTTGCAAATGTCCATTTGTATAAGTAATATATACATTCATTTTCATCATATGAATTTCCAAAGGTCTTAAATCAAATGATGCAATGGTTGCCATGGCAACCAATTCTTAATGCGAAAATTGCAAATTTTTGCTAAAAAGTCTTAATTTGACCCTTTATTTCACTTAAAATTAATGAGAGATAGTTCATGATATGCACTTGAACCGATTTATAGTAAGGAAATATAAACTTAATGGAAATATGTATGTTCTTAACAAACTTAGAACTGCAAATGCTACCTGGGGTGCAACAAATACTGTCGCATAAATTGAAGTTGCATCATAAAAAGCACAAAGGAAATTACAAAAAAACAGTGTGGGGTTCTGTTTTGCAGTTCTCTTTATTCAACATAGGTAAGTAACAAATAATTCAATGATTTAATTGTATGAAAAGTCATTATTAGGCTCAACTGCAGCATAGATCTAGATTTGACCCCCAAGTTATGTACATTTTTGGTATTTTGACTCACAAAATGTCGTTTCAGGCATACCCTAGGAAATTGTCATGGTTAAGTGAAAAGCATTTGAAACTTTGTCCTTATATATAACATGTTCAGATATGTGATGAGGTATTTTTTATTTTATAATGCTTGAGATATCAATGGTCCCAATACCCCCTCCCCCTATCCAGGTAATGAATATTGCCATTAACCCTACTTTCACAATCTATTTGCCTGTGATTTTCTTTGAAAAACTGGGTTAAAATTGTGAAAATGTATTTGTCTTCTAACATAATGGAGTTTCATTACTTCTCTGCTAACTAAAATTTCTCATACCAGATTTCACACTTTCTAAATTGAGGTTATTGTTTACAGCATTGGCAGTAAAATTACATGACACTAGTTCCGAATTCGGACATAATACAACAAGCTGTTTCAGAAAATCAATGTCTGCCTTTTGCATTATGCACATCGTTATTATTGTCTAGGTTAAGTTTTACTACATGTTTTGTGACTGTCATGTATTTAAAAACAACACTAAGACTGTCTGTTCCACCATGCACACACAAAAAGAAGGAATCCCGTTTTTTCCTTGGCTGTCAAAATAACTGGGAAGTCAGTTTTGTGTATGAGTAATTATAAACACATTGAATCCAAGCTGCATAATTCGTTTATGTGAAGACTTTCAATCCGAGCATAACTTGTGTTTCAGAAATACACAGAAGCTGTCTTAAGGTTTTACTTCCGGCGCACCGCAGCATTTTTTTCCGTCAGGCGTCACTGTATCACAAGCTCTGAAATAAGAATATGGAAGAGTTCAGTTTATATGCAAAACGATACATGTATATTTATAAATTAGTATCAGGAAGTATAACGTCGTGACACAAATGAACGTAATAATGACGTTTTAGAGTGGCGATTGATATTATTAATAAGGGAGATAATTAAAAGACACCCCATCCTCTGAAAAGTGTAGGGATTGTGTCCCTTGGACAATTAAATATTATCCCAGGTCATGACGTCATACATGACGCAATATATGTTACAACAATAGTCTGGAATGTACTTTAATTTCAATGTAAACAAACATGGAAGAAAGGTGTAAAGAACTTACACCTGATATAAAAAGCTGCATCTGTGATGAATGTGATGCTTCAATACATGCCTTATTATATTTGATATCACATTGGCAATGTTTACAAGTGAAGGGGCTACCTCACAAGTATGAACTAGTGTAGCAGGATGGGCAATACAATTAAGAGGCTGCCCTGTAGGTAGTGGTACTCATTGAAGCATTCCAAGACGTTATTTAACTGGCACATCGACTCCTGTGACCATCAGGCTACCAGATTACATTGTAAATGACAGTATCCAAAATGTAGGTTTCGTCCGAATTAAGATACACTTTGACTGATCAGGACTGTTATTTAAGTGTTATGCTCATTTCTGTGATACTAAATATACAAACATGTACCAAGTAGGTTGTTTATATCAAAGCATGGTGTAACTTTCGCTTCCTGGAGGTTCGTTTTCCTATTGTCAACTAGACTTGCAGGTTGGCTGTCGCTCACGAGATGCGCTTTTCAGGTTTCAAATGACAATCACAACGACAATTTACGACTGAGCAGCTGTCGGTATTATTCGGGTCCATTCCAATTACTTAAGACACGTTGTACGGTAGTTTAGATGCGCAAACTTGACGAAACATCCCAGATTTTTCTCGATACATCCATGTTTACATGTTGACGGAGTTCTGCAGTGTGCTATTTTTAGCATCAGTTATTCTTCCGTTTCCAGGGAATCCCCAAAGCGGAGCTCTCAAATCGAGTTTGTTTTTTAAAATAAACGGTTGGTATTACATAAAACGAATCGATTAGTAATTAAAACTAAACTATTAAGTGAAATTCAGAGCAAAAATAAAATAATATTCTTGTTTAGAATTTAACGTAGATTACCGACATCGGCCGACATCGACGCAGCTCGACGCAACGTCATTATGGGTCCGCTACGTTAAGTCAAAATATTTAAGTTTTCACTTAACTTAAGATCCTTTATAAATACCAGCCCTGGTTGAGACCATCAATGAAATTAAACCCCCCTCAAATATTCATAAATTTACAGTATGTTAGACAGGAGCCATTAAGCAAGAAGTGTTCTCATTAATAAAAAAATACTCAACTATAAGTATAGGAAACTGAAAGATTAACTGAACACTGAATTTATGAACAGAGACCCAAATCAGAGTACAAAAATAACATGATGTAAACTATACAGTAAACGATATAAAACCTACTTTTTTAAGAGTTCAGCGACAGGTCTTAGACAACATTCTACAGTCTGGTTGATCGTTTCCTGAGATGGGACGCCTTCTAGACCAGACATAGCTGATAGGACATCCTTGTAAGACTTCTCCAGTCCCGTTAACTGTGTATGTACGGCATACTCTAACCCAGATGTCGATCGACAACTATATGGAGGAATAAACAAAACAAGTAATTAGGAATTGCAAGCAATACAGACGTCCCCTACCTGGTTTCCAGGTTGTCAATGTTTCTGTTGCCATGGTGACCATAATTTTGTCCGAATCAAAACATAATTAGATGTCCATAATATCCTTATTTGTCCCTATCCACATACCAAGTTTCATAAACCCAGCTGGAAAATTGTTTGAGTAATGGCAGGATCCAGATTTTCTTGATGGACAGACTGACTGACGGAGGACGGACCTAGGCCCCTTCTGTTAAAAACCAGTAGGGGCCTAACAAGCAATTTACAGATAAACAAGAATGCTTTTCAGTGTTGTCAACCTAACATAACTAACTTCACCAACAGTCTTTTGCATGAGGCTATACAATTGAGGTCTAAAGCTTGATGCCTTACACCAGGCACATGAAAGAACCAACAGCTGTTTATGTCATCTTAAATCAAACTAGGCCCTGTGATTATAAACATGTTCTCATACTCAAACTCCATACTCCTAAAGCTCAAACTTGAAAAACATCTTATTTTAGAATTTTAGAATTAAACCAATGTCAACGTGTGGCAAATGATCAAATTAAGAAAATGAACCCCTACATAATATGTTTCCATTCTGTACTAAAGAAGTTACAGCAGTTTTTGTTACTAAGAACTTGCTCAAACTGGAGGACAGAGTGTGAGTTGGAGCATGTGCAACACTTGTTCACCATCAACACCTGAGCCTGTTAAGCAAGACCCATAACTCTGATCTGCATTTTGTAAGAATAATTGCCCCTTTTTGGACATAGAAAATAAAATGCCTTGGTTAAGTTTTGTGTTTAGGTCCACTTTTCTCCTAAACTATCAGAGTTTACTGCTTTGAAAAATTTCAACACTTGTACATACTCCAATGTTTATAATCACCACGCCAGAGCTTACCTTCGGACCAGTGTGTTGATCTGTGGGTTTCTATTATCTAACAAATCATCCCTGACTTTGGTAACTATGGTATCATCCATATCTCTGTCCGACGCCCACTGAATCACCTCTATCCACCATTCACTACCATCCATAAACTACGAGAATAAAACATTTAAGGTTTATCAAATCAATAAATTTCGATGGGAAAAATTTCGTGGTTTTGGTAAAATAGACCTTTTGATAGGATGTTAATTCCTAGATTTTGCATAAATTTCAGGTAATATATACAAGGGTCAAAATTATTGTTTGGTGGGATTTGATTTTGTCGTGAACCGCAAAATCCAAGAAAATTCATCCCACGAATGTTAATGATTTTAAAAGTATCCTTAGGTCCCCCCATACTTTTATAATTGACAGACATATGCACGGTAATATACCCCATATTTTAGACTGGGGGCATAATGACAGCTGTCCTTGGACAGCGCGCTCCACTTTTTAAGTGTTGGATAGTGTAGTGGATGACATATTTTCGTTGTTTATGAGATATGGACCTAAACATGAAATTCTAAGTCGAATAGGTGCCATAACTATGACAAAATTAAATTTAGGGTTACCTGCCAATGTGGAATGGGTTCACCTTGTGATAATAAACATGCATATCAAATTTGAAGCAAATATCTTTGAGGTTTTCCGAGATATGGACATAAATGTGAAATTCTAAGTCGAAAAGGGGCCATAACTATGACAAAATTAATTTTAGGGTTATCTGCCCTTGTGAAATGGGTTCCCCTTATGATAGTTAACATGCATACTAAGTTTGAATCAAATATCTTTGACGGTTACTGAGAAATCGACCTGAACAAAAAGGGTAACCGACAACGAAAATTCTAAGTCGAAAAAGGGCCATAAGGCCCATAACTCTGGCAAAATTAATTTTAGGGTTACCTGCCCTTGTGAAATGGGTTCCCCTTATGGTAGTTAACATGCATACGAAGTTTGAATTAAATATCTTTGACGGTTACTGAGAAATTGACCTGAACGAAAATGTTAACCAACGCCGCCGTCGCCGACGAGTGGGTCATGACAATAGCTCCACTTTTTTTCTTCGAAAAGTGGAGCTAAAAATGACTAAAAGAAATCATAACATTCTAAAATCATTCATCTAAATGCCATTTCTCAACAATGTTTCTACAGCCAACCAGTTCTCCTAGAATGTTTGCTAACCAGTTCTCCTTGGATGTATGCTAACCAGTTCTCCTTGGATGTATGCTAACCAGTTCTCCTAGGATGTATGCTAACCAGTTCTCCTAGGATGTATGCTAACCAGTTCTCCTAGGATGTATGCTAACCAGTTCTCCTGGGATGTATGCTAACCAGTTCTCCTGGGATGTATGCTAACCAGGTCTCCTAGGATGTATGCTAACCAGGTCTCCTAGGATGTATGCTAACCAGTTCTCCTAGGATGTATGCTAACCAGTTCTCCTAGGATGTATGCTAACCAGGTCTCCTAGGATGTATGCTAACCAGGTCTCCTAGGATGTATGCTAACCAGTTCTCCTAGGATGTATGCTAACCAGTATCCTAGGATGTATGCTAACCAGTTCTCCTTGGATGTATGCTAACCAGTTCTTGCTTACTCTTCCACAAGACACAAGCAACTTCTGAACATACGGAGGAATTTGGTGTCAAATTTTCAAAACCTGAGTTAAAGCATCATAGATAAGACAAAGTATATACCTCCCGCTGTAGCAGTTTAACATCCACCTGGGTTGGATTTAACGCCTCCTCGGTACTTTTCACATAGGCTACAGCTTTAGCCATATATCTGTCCTTTAACTCACCAATCTGTAATTGTATATGTACACAATATAACCATGTTAACGTAATAACATACATAAAGACTAAGTTCGGTAAACGGTGTCACACCTGTTGAAAGTGCTTCCAGGTCGTAATATGCTAAAATAGTTTGTTTTAAAAATTTGATTATCTCTGTTCAAATACTGCTTTAATGTGGAAACTGTTGATTGGTGACCTAATTTCATGAATGTAGTTCAAAGATGGCTCGATGTCAACTTTTGAGGCATGGAAAATAGAGATATCCTTTACGGTCAACTATACATTAAGGTGGTCAATCTGTGAAAGTTTGAAGACATTCCGACCTATAGTTTGTGAGCAGTAATATGTATGCAATGCTATATTCCCATCCCACTCTCTCAAACCTGTGTCTGTAGCTGATCGTCGCGGAGTGTGGGTGGAACACCATCATGTTTGGCTTGTAGTATCTCGTGCAGGTTATATATAGCATGCAGCTGTTGTAGTGTATCGGTCTTCAGCTGGTCTTTATGTTCTTCTACCGATCTCAATACATCCCGATACTTCTCCACTGCTTCTATATACTGGTAATATATCAATAATATACTGTAAATTAATTTAATTTCAATGGGACACCACAAAATTTCGTCGCTTTGGTAAAAAAAGACCATTTAAGACCAATAATTCGGGGATTTTGCATTTCAGGTGATACCTACAAGGGTAAAAATTATTCAAGTTCAATGGAATTTGATTTTGTGATTAAATATGAACCACTGAATCCACAAAATTTAATCCTCAACAAATAAAATTAATAGTTTTACAGTAATAAAGACATGAAGGGTTTTTGACACAAAATGCTTGTCTTGCATAACAAAGGGCCACTCTAGAACAAACCACCTGACCTAAAATTCCGGACAATATGCACAACAAGACTAGGTATTTTATAGCATTCAGGAGTAGTTCCATTAATATTCAACCAATAGTAAAACCTAGCAAGTGTGGACAAACTGCAGTAGGCATAGCCTTTATTTGCCAGTCAGCTTTCCACTGAATATGGCATGCATATGTTTGTGTGCCACCACCCACTTTTGAACCTGGGTCATAGGATTTGGTGGCAAGCTCGCTTACCTCTGAGTTTGAGTTGCTTCATTGAGCCTGCATGGTATTGTCTTACAAGTTAAATTAGTGAAAACTGCATATAAACTACATTTATTATAGTTTAAAATTTGATCAAGGAAAATCTCCTGCATTTTAAGGAAATCTCTTGGGAACCTGCATTTTAAGGAAATTTCCTGCATTTTAAGTAAATCTCCTGCAATATAATGAAATTTCCTGCATTTTAAAGGAAAACTTCTGCATAATTTAAGGAAATCTCCTGCATTTTCAGGAATCTTTCTGCATTTTCAGGAATCTTTCTGCATTTTAAGGAAACCCCCTGCATCTTAAGGAAAATCTCCTGCATTTAAGAATATCTCCTGCATTTCCAACACTAATCTTCGGCAAAGGGATCTGCAAAACTTGGCATGTATGAATTCATACTATAGATTAGGTACTAGAGAATCACTGAACAAGTTATTTCCACCTTTCCTACCATTCGACCTACCTCTTCATGTATGATATATAAACCTGCTTCACCATTGATGGCCGCTACTAATGCTCGGTGTGACTCTTCCGCTTCTAGCTTGGCTTTCTTGGTGAGAGATTCTAACAATTCTTCCATTGTCATAGTACTGAAAATTGTACCATATAATGTGTTACTGTAAAATCATTAATTTTCGTGGGGGACTAAATTTTCAGGTTTTCGTGGTTAACCTTCAACCACAAAATCAAATCCCATCGAACAATAATTTTGACCCTTGTATATATCAACTGAAATGCAAAATCCACAAATTAAAGTCCCATAGAAATGGTATTTTTACCAAAACCACAAAATTTTGTCCCATTGACATTAAATGATTTTACAGTACATAAGGAATTTCAATTACATTATAGTGCAAATAAGAGCTGTTTGTAAAACATGTATTCCCGGTCATAGCAACCAAATAGTCGACAATAGTAAAGGTCACAGTGACCTTAACCTTTGACCTACTGACCTTGAATTAAAAGGGGTCATCTACTGTTGCTGACCAGCTGCCATGTGAAGTTTGATGAGCCTATGGCAAAGCATTTTTGTTAGGTTGTTAATCTGTGAAAGTTTGAAAACATTCTGCCGTACAGTTTGTGAAGAGTTCAACATACAAGAATTATACATATGTTTGCATGTACAGACAGAAAGACAGACATATGGATAGACAGCACCAATGTTATATGCATCCACTTACATATAAGACAGGGGGCACAAATAAACAGCAGTATGTATACGATAGTTTGTACTTACGTTTTATTAATGGGGAGAAATTCCCCTCTTACAGCTTGTGGATGACAACATGCCTGTCTCAATCGTAACAACGGATATAATAACTGAAATATATCACATGACTTTCCTTGTATCAGGGTTAGTATAGCAAGTATGTATAATCTTTTATTATATACCAATGCATGTACTGTTTAAAATACAGAACAAATTGCACAGTGCAATACAGCGCGACGATCACATTTTCCATATTATACATTTATGGTTTTCCGAGTCTGAATCATGCATGTCTGCCGTGTTGGATTACACTATATGCAGAAAATATGCCAAAGTTGATGATGTCGTGACATAAACATTTACTTTTTTATGCATGGACATTGCATTATATGCCGAAATTATGCCAACATTTGTGACATCAATGTTAACACCTCAAACATATTTTCCAGTGTAAAAGATTTATATTCACTTTTGTAGATATATAATAAAAGGAATATCACTGCAGTTGTGTAAATACGTCAGGCCGTATTACCTCTCGTTGCCAAACAGTCTCGCGAGATACAGCATTACACAAGCAACTCTTGGTAATAAGAAATCTAACCTATTTTCAGAAATTAAGTGTATTTTTAGAATTTCAGACAATACAACGCCAATTGATGGCAACATGACGTCATGTGACCATAACACATCTTTTTTAGTACTAGGGCAGCATTTTGTAGTATTTGTTATGTATAAACACTGATGAAGGCTTCAGTGTTAAGCCGATACATAGATAATAATAAAACGATAAACGCCTCCATCATTTAGTCTAGCGGTTCCACTTACTTCCTTAATTATTTTCTCAAAATATACATGAAGTACCTTAACATAAAACTTAGGTGATAAATTACCTGACTAACTGTATGACGATCCAAACTGCTGAGTCGTATGTTACTGTCTGTCCACTTACTTAATCTCTGAAATATATTTGATAACTAGATATATCACATGACTTTTGTTGTATCCGGGTCAGTATAACGAGAATGAATAATCATATACCACGCTTGGGTAGTGTAACGTTCATATGATGTCACTTGATGTCCTGAAAAATTTTCGTGTCTTTTCCAGCGCAAAGGTGCATTTTTTCATGTTATTAGATTCATATGACATAAAGAATCTAATACTCGTTGACAATTGATATCAACTGTTAAAGATTCATTATTAAGCAAAAGGCTTGCCAAACTCGTTAAATATAAGTTCATATCAATTAACAACTCTTGATAGATCCTCTATATACATCAGGTACTGTAAAATTATTAATTATCGAGGGGGGGGTTAAATTTTATGGATTTCATTTCATGGTTTACCTTTATTCACCAAATCAAATCCCATTGAACAATAATTTTGGTTGATGGGATATAATTTTGTGGTTGAAGGTGAACAGCAAAATCATTAAATCAATGAAATATAATCCCCCATGAAAATTAATCATTTAACAGAATATTAATTCCTACCTCCATAGAAAGCCTGACACAATCACGGTACTGTCTACGATAGAAATGTTCTTCTACAGGCGAGAATGTTAACCAGTGAGTCTGATCTGACTGCTCCGGTATATCAATCTGAAAATACATATAAGAATGTTAGACACAAGAGCTGTCACCGGACAGCGCGCTTCACTAACCTCAGTCACATCCTTTGATAGTGTAAAACTTATTTCTATTTTCTAAGTCAAAAGGGACATAATTTGGTCAAAATCCTTTTGGGTAAAGATTGGGGTCATGATGGTAAACAAGTGAGCCAAGTTTCAAACCAATATATCAATTGACTTGGAAAACATTTGTGGTGGTATGTAAACTAAAACATTACCATTACGCCGACGTTGATGCCAATGCTCAGGTGACTGCAATAGCTCCCATATTTTTCAAATAGAGGAGCTAAAAATCATAGCTCATATGTCGCTGGCTTAGAATGAAAAGGTCTACTAACGACCTAATAATACAACTCAAACATATATGAAATCTGCATTACAAGACGCTTCCTATGAGCCCATTTTCATAAAAATCGGAACTTGTCAATAAGTTGACCAAACTGAAGTCCAAAGAGTTGGTTTTTCCATAAGTAAGACATTTTTTTCTTGTCTTCTTAAATTATTGATTTTGTATTTACGCCCTTCTCCTTCAAAGCCAGTGATACATGAAAAACTAGTTTATAGTATTTTTTCTCATTTTAGTAAATTGTCAAAAAAATAACAGTTGGCATACAAATTGGAGACCAGACCACTGTCTACTCCACTGTGAAAAATCTCTTGGCATGATTAGCCCCCAATGCTCCACATCACCCAGTTGTATAAATATGTACATAAGACGCTCAAAGCCCATGTGCTGTGACTGCCATAGGCAGCTAGTGTACGTCTGACTTGCGACACAATAATATGTCCTTGAAGTATCACACCAATTCCAAAACAATAAATGATTCTTCAGAAGACTTTACAAATGAATATAGGCCTACTACTGCACTAGTATAGAACAAGAGATGTTTGTATTACAAGTATGCCTCCATGGCAGCCTAATTGTCCCAAATTATAAATAGGTCACAGTGACCTAACCCTTGACCTACTGAGCTCAAAATATAGAATGGCATCTGCTGTTGCTGGCCAACCTCCATTAGGAGTTGGAAGATCCTAGAGCAAAGTGTTCTTCAGTTATTAATAGAAACCAATTTGGTCCACCGACAGACAGACAGACAGACATGAACGAAGCTGTATACCCCCTCATCAAAGATGGGGGCCGGGGATAATAAAATCAACATAATGGATGAAGAAGTAGTAACCAACCTGATCGAGGACGTCGTTCTTCACAGTTCTCCACAGAATGGAGGTAAGAATATTATACATTGGTTCAGTTATACCGTAACAATAGGGCTGAAAGACAAGCTTATTCCACCACATCTGTACCCAGTATGGATCTATACCCAGGAATAAGATCAGTCCATACAGATCTAAAATAATAGATGCAAATCTAAAATGATAAATACAGACTGCATAAACAGTTAAGTTCTAAAAACAAGAGCTGTCACTAGACAGCGCGCTCGACTATTCGCAGCCATTTGTCAGAAAAAATATAAGTTCAAAACAGGCCATTTAAAATTTGTATTATATTGAAACGTGAGTTACGCTACTTAGTTGACTACATGGCAATGAAAGCTAATGTACAATGGTTGTTGAGGCATGGCAATTATCTCAACACTGGACTATTAACAAATATTTGTCAGTGAAAATGATTTTAAGACTTCAAGCGGCACTGTACTCTATTCAAGAAATGTGTATGTTTAAAGGGAATTGTATACATCCACTGACATAACAAAGTTTCTACAAAATAATCATATGAGTAAGATATGATTTGTTTAAGGAGTCAATTTTAAAACAATGGTGACAAATTAAAATAATAATGTAGAGGATACAGTCATGTAATAAATCAGTGATGAGTTTAAAGTAGTTTAGTAATTATTTTTAGTATTGAATACAATACCATGCCAAACAACACATAGGTGAGATATGGTTTGAATGTAACTTGCATGCAAAACTTTAACCAAGGAAAGTCTAAGTTAAAAGGGGCATAACTCGAATTAAACTAAAAATGGAGTTATTACAATTGACCAGTACCATTGACTAATGATGATAAACAAGTGTTATAAGTTTCAATGCAATATCATAAATAGTAACTAAGATATGGCGTGAATAGAACTTGCATGTAAAACTTGAACCAATAAACTCCTATGTTAAAAAGGGGCATAACTGAAATAAAAAAATAATAGAGTTATTGCCCTTAACTGATACCATTGACTGATGATGGTAAACAAGTGTTGTAAGTTTCAATGCAGTATCATGGATAGTAGCTGAGATATGGTCTGAATGAAACTTGCATGCAAAACTTTAACAAAGAAAATTCTATGTTAAAAAGGGGCATAACTCAAATAATAATCATAATGGAGCTATTACCCATGACCGGTACCATTGCCTTATGATGGTTAGTAAGTGTTGTTAGTTTCAATGCCATAGCACAGATACTATTTGAGATATGGCCTTATTAGTAACTTGCATGCAAAACTTTAACCAAATTTTCTAAGTAAAAAAGGGCCATAATTTGCATTAAATTCATGCAAGAGTTATCTAACATGGTTGATTACATGACAGGGAAAGCCAGTGCAAAGTTTCAATCCAATATATGCACTGGTTATTGAAATATAACCAAGGTTAAAGTTTTGCATGTAAAACTTTAACCATATGCAACGCCGACGCCGACGCCGACGAACAAGTGACTGTAATAGCTCTCATATTCTTCGAATAGTCGAGCTAAAAATCAGTTCAGTAAACACTAATGCTCCAGTGGAAGCCTTGTCAATAACAAATATCTAAGTCATTCAGGGACCATAATTCTGTTAAAATATTTGAAAGTGCAACTAGTCTTTGATAATGTTATCTTTTTATGAAGGTAAACAAGTATGCCAAGTTTGAAAGCAATGCATTGATGGACTTAAAAAAAGATTTCAGTTTTAACATTTTGTAATGGAACACTGGACAAACAAATTAACGGGCAGGACAATCACTATATGCCTCCTGCATCAGTAGATGCCCCCAGCTAGGTGATACAATAACCATTGTAAACCATTCAAACATTATGGCATGAAATAAAGGTCTACAAATCAAACTTCACAACAAGAGCTATGATTGAAGGCTCAGGGTTCCAGCGTGTTTGTGTGTTCCAGAACAACCTTACAAACATACACCGAGTCTAACGCTTACAATGGTAGTAAAAGACTTACCATCAATAGTTCTCTGTATAGGTGTACCAGTAACACACCATCTATTGATACCACTTAGTCGTAATGCCATCTCTGCTGTCTATAATATATAGTACCCATTCACTTGCCTGTGTAACACTACTTGCAGAATAGAGAAGCAAGAATGTTTAACTGGTGACCCCCGGGTGGGCCATTTTTTACCCCAGTGCCATAATTTGAACGGTCTTCCTAGAGGACCAATAGATGATGCTAAATACAAAATATCAAAGTCCTGGGCTGGTATTCCCAAAGCATCTTATGTGAAAACTTAAATATTTTGACTTAAGTTAAAAAAATTTAACTGCACATAATTTGAAAGAAACTTAGTATAGCTCAATTTTTCTTAGTGATTATTGTAGCGCTTTACATAATACTTCAAAACAATGTAAAAAGTAATAACCTTAGGTTTTCTGTTTAGCTGATACACTTAAGGAAATGGTGCGATTTTGAGGAAATTCTAAGTTTTCCCTTAAGATTCTTTGTGAATACCACCCCTGGACCGTTTTGGTTTCAGACATAAAGAATTTTTAATTTTGTTTTTATCATGAAATAAGGCACAAGCCGTTCTCCTATATACTAAAATTATATTTCAAAACTAAAATTATGAAATTATTCAGATTATGAGATTTTTAATAACCTTTACTTCATCAATACAATTTTAATAAAATAACTTTTAATTTCTGCTGAAAAGTACATTAGTTTTAATGCAGGAAATCAGGATTTCCTGATTATTCCAAAATTGTAGATTCCCTGACAGATGTAAATTTCCCTCATTATCAATGCAAACAGTGATTCTGTCAATAATTCTTGTTATATACCTTAGTTGTTGTACATTCCAACATTTGAGCTTCATCCAAACATATCTGAAAAGAAATTAACAAAAAAGCTTAATATGTAAAATCATACGCATACATAAGTCTGAAAACTTGATTTCTCAAAAGACTAGACAATTTCCACTTAGTTCTTACTTAGTATATATAATCCCTTGCATAAAACTCTCTCGTAACTCTGTAGATGTTGAAAACATACGAGATATTATCCTAATAACGAAAATGAAGTGTCTTTCATAGCACATACTAAACCCAAACACCAGCTAGAAGATCTATAAATTTTAAGTTTAAAATAGATGATAAATATTTCTACAAGGTTCATATATATTATAACACATACCCGCCACCATTGTATGGCTGTAATAGGACTAGGTACTGCCATAAATCTCTTTGCATGTCGTAACTTCCGTCCTTCAGAACCTGTGACAAATGATCAGAATTTTTTTAATATTGTCTATTAATGTAGACGTTTCTTTAAACAAAAGAAACTTCAATATTAGGAAAAATATTTTAACACCCTGTAGATATCACATGACTTTCCTTGCATACAGGTTCGTATAGCGAGTATGTACTATCTTATATGTAACATGTGCAGTATAAAGCTATACTACAAGTACATGGGTGTGTTTTTTCAATAAATCAATGCATATTTTGCATTTTTAGTGTCATATGATATAAAGAATCTAGATCACTTGTCAATTTATTTATAAATGCATCAATTTTATATTAAACTCGTTCAGGAAATATTATTATAAGCTCGCCAGAGGCTCATCTAATAAAATTTTCAAAACTCAAATAGTATAAATTTATATCAATTCACAACTCGTGAAAGATCCTCTATTTATCACATAACATGCGGTCTTAGAGTGCATTAAAGCCATGCCGGAAATATCGTAATGCACTCCCAGCCCATTCATTAAACATTTAAAATAGCTTGCCGATGATTTGTCAGTTGGTTCAGGATGGCGAAACGTAAGCTTATCCGTTTTTTGAATTGACCGTGACGTCAGTATAATACAAACGTCGGTTTGACGTCGCGCACATTGTAACGCTAAATTTTGAATGAAACTTATGTAGTGTACATCAGCGTTTAGAACATTAATGAGCGTTCTCTAAGGTAATGTGATAAATAAAATCTTGCATTCGTGTTAATTACAAACAAGTTTTTATTAAACTCGTTTACAAAAACAATATGATGTTCGGCAAAGCCTCGTGTCATATTGTTTTGTCCACTCGTTTAATAAAACTCTTATGTAATAGGCACTCATGCAAGACCCTCTATATTATACTTACTATTACTATGAGGTAGATCAACATAATCAATCTCTTTCCTTAAGGTCTCGTACGTGGTTATCACAATATCTTGTCTAGCTAACAAACGAGGCTGTATAAATCCTTGCTTGTGA
Source organism: Spisula subtruncata (assembly GCA_963678985.1). Lineage (NCBI taxonomy): Eukaryota > Metazoa > Mollusca > Bivalvia > Venerida > Mactridae > Spisula > Spisula subtruncata. The sequence goes on along the minus strand of OY787664.1, from coordinate 50,295,350 downwards.
ACACCCGTATACATCTATAAATAGAAACCAAACACAACTATACATCTACGTTATAAAAAGTAAAACAATTAATTTAGATTTTTCCAGTTATTTTATCGCTTTTATGTTTTAAACCATGCCTTTGAGATCTTGATTATTTTTTCAACAAAATTTGTCAATGTGTTGGTTTTTTTTGACAAAAACAACAACAACAAAAACAACAGTTTTATCCACAGCAGCATGTGACTTAAAAAGCATTTCATTTGTGCTATACTCTATCAATGAATGAAATAAGAAAGAATTCAAATATTTGATATTTAATTTAATTCTAAGAAAATAAAGAATACTACCGGAACCTGATATTTTATATATGTATGGCCCAAAATGCTATCCAAACCCCTTAACTGACAAGTACTATATATAAAATATCAGGTTTAACCAGGTTTATGTGAGAAAACGAACCAGAACATTCAACGCTTGTTTCTGTACATGTTTCAATATTTCCTCTACCCACTGGTGAGCTATAGCTGCAGGGGAGATAATCAACGTAGCTCCGGATGGTATAGGTACCTGGAATATATCAAAATATGTATGAAAGAAGCAACCTCCCATAGCAGATAAATACAACCTTGACCTTATAGATCCTGTCCGCCAAACACATAATTTATTTATATATTGTTTAACATTCCTACAAAGTTTCACCACCAATACATAATATAGGTCAACTACCTTAAAGTTTGAAGAAAAAAGATGTGAAATTTGTCCCCAAAAATGCAAAATTTGTCAAAAAATGCAAAAAAAATGCAAAATTTGTCCAAAAAATGCAAAATTTGTCCAAAAAATGCAAAATTTGTAAAAAAAATGCAAAAAAAAATAATGCAAAATTTGTCCAAAAAATGCAAAATTTGTCCCCAAAAAAATGCTAAACTTGTCCCCAAAAATGCAAAATTTGTCCAAAAAAATTTCACCCATCACAAAAGGTATTGTCTGAAACCAACACTGCAAGGAACACTTACTGAAGCCACATGACAATGTGGACATTTAAATTCTCCCCTCAACGGATCTTGTAGGTTATAGTTGACACATTCAGCATGCTGCCATAATCTACATATAGTGCATTGTACCGGGTGTTTCTTCTTCCGTCCCCTACCCGTACCTCGCTCAGTGGCACCACACAAACACTCAAACTCTTCCTTGTGAACTTCAGGTCTTTCAGTAAATATATTCTTACTGATGTTTAAAACCTCCTGACCAGCAGTAGGTTCAACAATATTAGACTGGTCCACATTTTCTTTTATACTAGCAGACGGATCACAGACATTAGACTGGTTCCCAATTTCTTCAGACTGGTAATCAGATTCCAACATATCAGCATAAGATTGTTCATACACCACAGTCTCATCAGAGTCACAGTCTGAGAATGAATCAGTTCTCCTTTTTCTTTTTCTTTGCTTCTTTTTCTTCTTAGTTTCAACAACTTCGATATCTAAAGTGTAAACATCTTTTTATTTAAAATTAGGGATGGCAACGAGTACTAAAATCGGTACTGGAGTACTCTTTCATTCTTCCGATCAAGTACTCGGAAAACAATAAATGCCCATGATATTTGGGAAATGGAAATGATGTGCTGCAAACGTGCGTGTTCAACTTCAAATAAAACAGCGCGTTTGCCTGTCCGTTCTGTTCAGTTGTTGATCAAATCTAGATCGGTAGAAGAACTATGAAGCAATTACAATAATTAAAACGTGTAACAAAAAACAACAATACAGTGTAAAATCAATAGAACTTCTAATAAATAACGCAAGAAAATCAAATAAACAACTAAGGGGTACTACTCTTATCAACTGGTGACATAATATTTACCAAGCATGACCAATTCACTGAGTAATTGTTCGTTCATATACGTGCCAGAACGATTTAAATTTAAAGAAATATTTCTATTTCTTTTATTTTTAAATCCATACTCACCCTCAATAAACAATGACTTCCAATTAAAAATTGATGACAATTACTCGGGTCGATGACAGCCAAAGAACCCCTAGCTACGTGTCATAAACTAACAGACGATGATTGACAGGTCTATGTTTTGATTACGTTTGCAATAAGCGACCTCGTGGCGGCGATTAAGGATTGATGACACGTTGTTAATTGTAATTTTAGTTGACCAGATAACACTTGGACACCTTTTGTATAGCACAGGATTAACATTTTTTTCGAGTACTCGAATACTGATTTTACTATTCGATAATCGGACGTTTGAACAAGTACTCGTTGCCACCCCTACATGCCTTTGACAATGTATTAACAGTGTTGTGTTTATGATGGAAAGCAATGCCTTAAGAGACTTAAAGAATATTTGAATTGCAACATTTGTAAAAATTTCAACGGCGAACAGACAGGACAATCACCATATATGCCTCCTGCATCAGTATATACCAGACATAAAAAGAAACAGCAGTGTCCAGCCACCAACACAAGGCACAGACAGAGAATGTTCAATCCCACATGTCCCTAACATAAATTGCTTCAAGTCCAATATGACAATGAATAACACACCACATGGCTCTGTACTTGAGGTACTATTTACAAATATTTTCGTTATAAATGCTTTTCTTTTGACAAAGGCTGGCAGATAACTCTAGCTTTGTATACAAACATAAAATGTCTAAAAACAACACAATCAGGTCGACAGGTCCCTTGTTTTAGGTATAGATTGAAAGAATCAAATGTATATAAAGTAATTTCTTACAAGAGAGTACAAAAAATAATCTCTGAAAATGCATTTTATTTCTTTTTTTATTGTAAGCACAGGCTAGAGCTATCACCCGCAGACTATACTTGCAAATACAGATATTCTTGTAAGAAGGTCTGTCACAACAAGAAAACAACATGTACATGCCAATATAAGACCTAAATCTTGCAAAAATGGGTAATAAGTTTACAGCATTTGTTTCTCACCTTGTATTACAGGTAGTGGTTCCGGTAACGGCACGTTTTCACGAGGGTTGTGTAACATACACGCCAATACTTCCACAGTTTTACCGAGACCCATCTCTTCACCCAGAATTCCACCAGGAGGAAGTGACATCATCACAGGACGACTCTTCACACACCTGAAATATTTGTAAATTAGTTTGTTTATTCAGGTCAACCACTTCACGATGTTTCTCTAAACTCTGCACTGGTAATGGAGAAGATACAGATCTACAACCAGCATAGAGGCGTCACTAGTAAGAACTGAATATTCAATATTTAAAGGGGTCATTACCCAGCGGTCATGGTAGATCTTTACCAGTTGCAAGTTCTGTCATTAATGGTCATAGCATCTTAGAATACTATTATTATGGTATAGGAGAACAATAAATATTTTAGTTTGGTCTCAATATTATTTGTTAAGTTGAACACGAATATCACTGCCTTCACAATAGCCTAGTGGTAGAGCGTCCGCTTCCAGTCAGTGTGGGAGGTCCCGCGTTCCACCTCATACCAAAGATGATATAAAAATGGTACCAGAAATTCCCTTGCTTGATGCTCAGCATATAATGTAAACTGGCTTCTCTTCTCCCAAACCCTCGTAGCAATCGATAACATCAGGAATGAGGTGTCAAGAGTGATAAGTACAAGTTGGAAAAGTTTGTTTCACAATTGACGTTAAATAAAATAGTATAAACTAACATGGATGGTAAATATAGAACACTTACACTCCAGCATATTTGTTGAAGTACAAGGTCTGACCATCTAATGTTACTAACTTTGTATACAAGTAATGCTCCTTATCTGTAAAATAAAATGAAATGGATCAAATAAGTACTGTAAAATAAGTAATTTTAGTGGGGGATTAAATTTCATGGATTTCGGGGTTCATCTTTTACCACACAATTTTATCCCATCAAACAATAACTTTGACTCTAGTATTTATTACCTGAAATGCAAAATCCAAGAATTAACGTCCCATCGAAATGGTCTTTTTTGCCAAAACCACGAAATTTTGTCCCATCGAAATTTATTGATTTTATATTATTTCAAGTAAGAGCCTCAGATGTGAATGAAACATTACTTTGACTCTAACCAATCCATGACCACAGGAACCTTGACTTTATTCATATTAATTTTAGAAAACTTAAAAAAATTGAGTTTTAAAATTCAGTATAAATTGCAGTGGTATTTACAGAATTATTGAAGATTGTAGTAATGCATTGTTTGTTAATAGAAAGCTGCCGTGCACAACCATAATTTTAGAATTCATACCTTTGTTAGACTCATTCAATTTCTCTTTAAGCAGCATCCACGTGATAGCCTGTTGTTGATATGGTCGTAACCTAGGTAACAGGTCTGGATGTTGTACTCCCTGCATGATGTGACTGAAATCTCTCATATGTACGTCTTTGATAATACGATAAAGTTCATCAATGTCATGTTTCTTGGTGAACACCAAACCATCATAATCTGTGCGAAATAAATGGAAGGAAGAAGTCATACAATTAGATAAACATAAATTAACTTAACACATACGCTGTTACCTCCCTTTGAACTTATCTGTTTGAAGTGTGTTATTGTAAGGGTTGAACTTTAGTCTGTCATACATTGAGTGAAAATAAAAGTATTTGAGACCTTTTTGACACCTTATCAACAAACTTATAGGATTAAGTGCATGTTTAATGAGATGCCTACGTCTAGATGGGGGACAATTAGCACTTTGTTTAATAGATAAGTACTGGATCATTAAGACACATTCGTTGCTTAATTTTGTACCGATTCAACGATGTCACTACAGTATACTAGAGCTATAATCAAGCCATTTGATTTGCCCATGGTAAATATTCGTTATTACTCGGATCTTTCCGTACAATTGCAATGCCAATATTTGAAAGTTTGACACGACTAACAAAGCATGAATATACGTGGGTTGTCCCAGAATACCGTATAATCATGTTATATCTTAAAAACTATCAAGGACTGTATGCCCAAATTATAATCGTCTTTTAGAGAAATGATTTCTTGACATACTAGCCAAGCTTCATGATATATCTTCCAAAAACATTCAAAGTGTGTGCATTTGACGAGTACCAGGTGATGCTTTACGGCCCACAGAACATCAACGTCAACACTCGCCAACGATGTCACGCTACCTCAGTTTCCCAAAGAACTCCCATTCGTTGGCTTTACTCTTTAACAATTACACACCGAAAGTGTTATCAACTCTTTGCAAATATATTTCTTTACATACTGTCAAAAATTCATTAAATGTTTTTCAAAATATACAGCTTGAGCTAACAATCTGTGCAGATAGTGTAAGAAGCGATCTGACCTAAGTTTTTGTGTTGATCGGTCGGTCTAATCACTTCTGTTCCGCTTCCTTTCTGTGCCAAACAAAACGTCGGGGAATCTTACAAACAACTGCTGAATCACCCTGATGTATCGTGCTGTGGATTTTACATAATTTATCGTTCCGCCGGGTACTATTCTATGTTATATATGGTATAACACAATGCTTAGGAAATGACAGTCACTCCGTAACGTCGTCTGACGTCATGATTTTTTTACATTGTAACGCTAACAACGTTGCTATTTTACTTCATTTACTCATCAAATATGACATCATCACCATGAATCACTGTATAAAAACTCGCCAAAAGATGCCAATTATTCTTATATATATTATGGCGCGATGCGGCAAAAACTGCTTAAGTATAATTGTCATTAAATGATTAAATTCATTTTTGTGATACATACTTTTTTCGTGCTGGCCGTAAACCGTTCCCATGCATCTCATACATCCATTTATCGAATTCGACGTATATTGATATAAAATAATTTCGTCAAATACATGTGCTATGGTTTTAGAAATGTCCATGCAAAATTATAAAACTATATCATTATGTTGGAGTAAATAAATCAAGAATTATACGCTATTCTGGGACAACCCTCGTACACTAGACCAACTGTGTAAACAATGCCCCAAAGCTATTTTTGTTACACATTACATCAGAAAATGCGGAAAACAGGAGATTAAAGCTCCCCGTTGTGAGAAAAGGGTTTACTCTTAGGAATGGGGTAAAACCTGCTTCAATCGGGCCAGTTGGGGAGCATGCATAATTATACAGTAACATCTCAAAAGTGACTCTCTTCTGAATTGAGCAACCTCCCTAGAAACAAGAGTGACCCTCTGTTGAGCAAAATCTTTTCCAGAGTGACTTGATCTTGATTTTAAACCTCTCTAAACCTTTTTTCAACAACACCTTTAGAGCCACCCTCTCTTGAACAACAACCTCTCCGGAGTGGCCTTCTTTTGAACAAATCTGGAGCTTCTTAGGCAACCTCTTCAGGGTGACCCTCTTTTGAGAAACAACATTTCTACAGGTAACCCTCTTTTTAGCAACAACCTTTTAAAGAGTGACTTTTTCATGAACAACCACCTCTCGTGAGCGACCCTATCATGAGCAAATCCTGTCTGAAGTGACCATCTCTAAATCAACAACCTCTCCAGAGAGACTCCCTTGAGAAACAAACTCTTAGAGTGGCCCTCTCTTGAGAAAAAAACTCTATAGAGTTGGCCCTCTCTTGAGCAACAACCTCAAAACAAGAGCCAATGTGTCTGTCTACCAAAGGGTGTTACCGTGTTGCTACGGAGAGGTTATATTGTATGTTTAGCTTCAACTTTTACTCATGGTTTAATGTGATCTGATTTTCAATTGCGTTCATACAACTATCATAGAGATTATATGTATCTATTGTCCATTCAAAGATGTCTGTCCCAACCGCCATAATGTTCCATTTCTAAATAGCTAATTGCAGTAAGAATAACCACTTAACTATAGGACCATTAGATTTTTAATCATTTGTGTGTATTATTGATGGTAGAATTTAATCCTGACACACCTGTAATAATCGACCGGGTTGAATGTTTGTTTACGCGGTTGTGACAGAGATCTTGGAATCAACTATACAAATATTCATGTATTTATATATAAAAATAAGGCCTCTTATGCGTACTTACTGAAAATTCGCTTGCTTAGAATGAGAAGGTCGTAACCACAAAATCAATATTTTGAGAAAACAAGACAAAACTATAGGACATTTACTCTTTACTTATAGAAAATAAGCTATTACATCCTTATTTTGGTCAATATGGCAAGTTCCGATTTTCGTGAAAGTAGGCTTATAAGAAACACATTATGATGCAGATTTCAAATATGTATCAGTCTTATAAGGTAGTAAGTATTATTTAGGACCTTCTCATTCTAAGCCAGCGAAATGTTCTCTAAAGCCTATTTATAAAGAATGACCAATTATAATGTAAATGCCAGGTGAGTGTATTACTAGAATTCATCATTTCTATTTTAATCAGGTAGCTCCTCATATTGAGTAAATTTATTTTTATGAAACATGACAGAACCGGTTCCAGCCAGTAAGTCCCGGATACCTAAAAAATTAACCAATCAAAGGATGGATAGCACTCCACTGTTTCTATATTTTAAACACAATCTTACTGGATAAATCTATATTTAGCTTTTTACATAAACAGGATAAAACCAATTCCAGTTGGTTACTGGTGGTCAAAATATATCTGCTAACCTTGGTTAGGATCAATTTGTCGTAGGGAACATCCCAGTATAATGTAGACATCGGTATAAATTTACATGTATACTCTAAAGTCATCAATTTTCATGGGGATTCAGTTTTGAGGATTTTGTGGTTCACCTTTAATCACAACAACAATTCCAATCAAACAATAATTTTGACTCTTGTAAGTGTTACCTGAAATGCAAGATCCATTTCTGTATATAAATTATAAGTAGTGCTGAAGTTCTATATCATTCAAAATGATAAGTATACATACCTGGTGCAGCTATGCCATAAAAATGTGCCATTACCACTTTCAATGCCTGGTTCACATGTTTGGTAGATCGTACAGCTTCACTAGGATGTGCTAGATGTGAGATCACCACTTCTGTACCAATCACTTTAAGTCTTATACACATGTTGCTAGCATCAAAACTATCCACCACAACTAGTAAACTCTTACATTTGAACGCCTCCAGAACATTCACTGGCAAGTCTGTATCCACTAACCAGAATTTCACATCAGATTCTACTAAAATATCATTTTTTAATTTTCCAGATTTTTTACAATTTTTCACGCCGATAAAAGCTGGGTCAACAACGTGGTAACACAACACATTCTTCTCGCCTTCATTACTCACATGTAATGTAAACTGTGGAATATCTGGTAAACTGTTGCTAGGTAACGAAACAAACACAGGCGACGGAGAAAAATTCAGAGAAAACTCAGCCAACGTACACTTCCATTCCTCCTGCTTTAGTTTCAATGCTGACTGAATAGGAAAGTTAAACCCACAGTTCTCTATATGTAAGTTAAAAATGTCCAACAAATCGTCTCTTCTGTAACCGGGTAAACTATTAGTATCTGTACCAGCTTCGCCATTATCACTCTCAACATTAATTGTGTCCATAGCCTCATGACTCACGGGTACAGATATTGGTATGTCTACTTGATCATTAATTAAATCACCGTCACCATTCGCGGCATTGTCCATCATATTCCATGACATACACTTCTTCTTGTCTTCAGTCGCTTTCTGAGGAGCCTTTTGTTTTCTTTTCCCCATGGTTTATCTTCCTTATAAGCTTACTTATATAAATCTTAGATAATTGAATTATAAACTTCTTAAATTTCAATACTTTCTACTAGTCAATCTACCACACATGCATAATCTTTCTGACTATTACAAATACGTAGAGGGCACCAAACTCTGAATGAATCCATTTTCCAAGCAATAAATTCATTAATTGTTCAAAGCAGAAATGATTAATTTCATAAGTTCTCGTACTTTATTTTCATCTGAAATCTTTGTGACTAATGAATGCATCCAAAACTGTTATTCATTTTCCAATGAATTTTGATCTGAAATAAAAAAGACTGCATGTATACTCAAGCATATCTTTATTTCAAATGAATGCATAGTCTGTAATAAGTCAAAGTCAGTGGTTGTGCAATATTTCAGACTGTGTCACAAATTTCAAAGAAATAAAACCATCAGATGAAACAGGAATTAGTGACACAGTCAGTGTCTAAATCTCATAATTCAGTCTGTAATTTAATGACTCAGAAGTTGTGCAATAATTCACAGACTGTGTCACAAATTCACAGAAATTAAACCATCAGATGAAACAGGAATTAGTGACACAGTCATTGTCTAAATCTCATAATTCAGTCTGTAATTTAATGACTCAGAAGTTGTGCAATAATTCACAGACTGTGTCACAAATTCAAAAAAATTAAATCATCTGATGAAATAGAAATCTTTGACACAGTCAGTGTTTTAAAAATCTCATAATTCAGTCTGTAAATTAATGACACAGCGGTTGTGCAATAATTCACAGACTGCGTCACAAATTCACAGAAATTGAATCATCTGATGAAATAGAAACCTATGACACAGTCAGTGTTTAAATCTCATAATTCAGTCTGTAAATTCATAAGTCAGCAGTTGTGCAATAATTCAGACTGCGTCACAAATTCACAGACATGAAATCATCTGATAAAAATAAATCTATGACACAGTCAGTGTTTAAATGTCATAATGTCAGTCTTATTGGCTTACTTCAGACAAGAAAAATTGTACAGCACAATCAGTGTTTAAAACTTAAACCATAGTCATAGTATTATAAATGCAAGGCTTAAGAATTTAGGAGAACTAATAGAACACTATATACTGCAATTTAAAACACTAACGGAAAATCGTGGAGCAGAAAAAAACAATATTTTGTAGTCCAAGCTCTTTTACATTCCATTTCATTAAAGATTCATGTGATATCAGAATAAAAAAGATCACTTAACGGTATCCCATTCTTGTTCAAAGAGCATTTTTTTCACGTGAAATATATAGTCTGGTGACCTGACTAGACACTGATGGTAAAGAACCACTAAATGCCTCCGCGGACCAAGTGGTGATACACTCAAGTAGTCCTTAAAAAAACTTTGGTTTGCCTGTAAATGGTTATATTTCTTGACAAATGTGGAGTTGAATGATGAAATTGAGTTTAAATGGTTGGTAAATATGCATGTTGTGTAGTAAAACTGTAATATTTGTATTATTCCGCTGTTTTGTCCTCGATATCAAAGTGAAAGTAGACTAAGGTAAAACCTAGAACTTATAAATCTGGACATGCGTAAAAACGGATAGACCATGTTTGAAGGACAAAAACTTTCTTAGAAGCTACATGACCCCGGGCCCCCCCTTTTTATTGCATTATTTTGAAGCTTAAATGCCCCTCTTTACATTGATATATGTGGTCCAGGTGGCCATTGACTAAAAAAAGGTGAAAATGGGGGCCTACTATGGGCACTTTACATCGAGCTATAGAGCAAATTTATTTGGTGGTTCCTAACCTGATTCATGAGGATGCGGTATCCATAACTAAAAGATCAAGTCAGTATACAAAAAGGTCATTCAGTTAAGGTATTCAGAACAAGTTTTTTAAGCAAGCCATTTACTAGCATACCGCTATTTAGTGTTCCTTAGCGGTTTTGTTAGAGAAAAATCGGTAGATTCTCTCTATGACCGAATGAGTCAATCTCATCAATTTTCTGTCTGATTCAGGAGCCTGTTGCATCTAGCCAAGGTGCTAATGAGCACTTAATGGTAGCGCTTTGCTACGTCTATGCAACGACAAGCTTAGTAATCAGCGAGCTGTGTATGCCGATAGCATACCATTTCTATGTACCTTGCTAGACAAGTGGTCAGTCAAAAATAACTGAGAGTCACTTATTTAAGCCTTCAAAATGTATTTGGAGTTGTACTTTCTATTAATTATCGTCAAATAGTACCCTTTGTGTAACTTCTGATGAAGTCTGTGATCATATAAAGGGAGGTAACCTAAAGTTGCCAAGCAACAAAAGAACATCAGTAACGAGTATGCTTTCGCGCCAGCCACTGGGAGATTAACTATGATGTAAATTCAATGGTTTAGCGCATCCTTATAATTATGCTATAGGTTCAATTATTGCAAATAACATGTGTAATTTGAAGAATAGCATATATATCTCAAATAATAATGAGCACCTATTTTTGACTGATCACTTAAATTGTATCATCCTGTTGCCTAGCAGCGAATTTATCCATATTTTATCAATTTTCTCTGTTTGTGTTCTAACCGTTACTATATGTAGTATTCTAAAACTGATGTTATATTTCTCTATTTCTTTTCATCTAGGTAGTATGTATGTATATCATGGAGTCCAGTAACATTAACAGAAATAAAACACAAAACTTTTAATTGGAAAATATGGTTTAGGTGGTGTATAAAAGTGGTTTAAATTTCATCAAATAAATCGACAATTTATATTTTCGTCATGTAGATCTATATTTTCTTTACTGTAAAATCATTTAATTTCGTGGTTTGGGTAAAAAAGACAATTTCGTCGGCACTTGAATTCGTGGATTTTGCATTTCAGGTAACGAAACAAGAGTCAAAATCAATGTTTGTTGGGATTAAAGTTTGTGGTTGAAGTGAACCACGAAATTCACAAAATTTAATCCCCCACAAAAATTTATGGTTTTACAGTATAAATGGAACAAATCCGAGTTATGTTTATCTGATAGATGTACGTAAAATAAATAATACATTTTCAAATGTCAGGTATAACTTTATGTTACAGTTTCCATAGCAATGTGAAGTTTTGTTCTAATGACAGCGTGAACGGATGTCCTCAAGATGTCTTCTTTGGTAACCTGGCAACAAGAATAAAATTGTCATAACCAAGATTTGAACCTGTCATAAAACCAGTGGGATACCATATTTCAAGATATTGAATAGAAAATATAGGAATGTTTAATTTCCTAAGCATTATTGAGCAACTCTCAATTATTTTTGACTGCATGACCCTTGTATAATGCATCAGACCACTTTGGTTTAGACGAGGGGCTGTCTGCTAGGAGATTTTTTTATAGTTTCTGACTTTTTACTCACTCTACTCACTCTACTCAAGTCGAGTTTGTTTGACTACACTTTGGTTCCGCTTGGTAGAGCTTATTCAAACAATCTCAACTTAGTATCATCGTACTTCATCGCAGCTAAAAGTAAAAAATTCAAAAGAATCTCCTAGACAGTCTCTCTAGGTCAGTAGTGCTTTGCTCCCCAACAGATAGATGTGGGGCAATCTGCTAGGAGATTTTTTAATTTCTGACCTTTATCTCCATCGCAGATGTGCATGAAAGTGTCATATTTATGGGGGGCTTTGCGATCAAATTTTTGGCGCAACTTGAAAAGGTGAATGAAAAGTTGTAAATACCATGAAATATATAGCATGTCCACGAAGATCAACCCTTTTTCTCGTTATCTACACCAAAAACATCCATAAAACACTCAGCGGTTCGTTTGTCCGACAATTTTAACACTTTTAAATTCCACTACACCTTTATTTGTTGTTGATATGCAGATCGCATTCCCCTATCGACCAATCAGAATACTCGATGGAATGAGTTTCTAGAACAATGGAGGATGCTGGGAGATCTTCGGCACTATTTGGTTTTCACAGTGATGTACACTGGTACGCGTGAAACCAATTACACTGAGCTCGCTCGGGTGAAACTAAAAACGAAAAATTAACGAAGAATTGTTGACAAATCGAGCTGATTTTTCTTGTAAACTGATAGTTAATGACTTATGAACAAAATACGATAAGTTAAATGAATTTTACTGCTCGCTTAGCGATTCGCACAACGTTAGCATATGAATCACACACGTGTTGCGCTCATCTGTACGGGCTGTACGGGCGGTATACGCGTACCGGATACTCACAGTTATGTTTACATTTGGATTTTCGAAAATTACACGAGCTGATTTATTTATCGATTTATTGATTATAAGGACCAATATTAACAGGTATTCTGTACCATTCGTTTATTTTTATTATATTTCACATGTTCAATGCTGAAAATGGCTCTAATTTGGCGTAAAAGACAGAATTCATGAAACTCAAAAACTGATCAATAAAGCGCATAATGGGTCTTGACTTAGAAGTGGATACACTCTAAGTCAAGATTGTTTGACTACCCAACAGACTGCCAACTATATATAGCGCTCACTGGTAGCATATAAATTTTTCGCTTCGTCCGCTACTGCACTATAAAGCGCTTTTGTAAAGCAAGCTGTTTCTTAATGTAGCGCTACTGATGGCCAAATAATGCCTGCCGCCCGTGATTATGCAACGGCCGCCAGGTCAATAGTGATTTGATCAGTTGCAGTGGAAATAGTTCTGGATACCATAACTAAATGATCTTTTATTGACTGACGTTGATGAATTGGAATAATCACTGAAATGGAATAATTATCGTCTAAGAAGCTTGGACTACAGTGGAAAGTGCTACTGCTGTCCTGATTTGCTGATTTTCTGTTTTTCTAAAAATTTCTGGGTTTTTTACAGTTTATCTGATTCTGGCAAATCATGACAATGCATAAAGAACAAAACCAAACTGCATGCATTTAAAACAATGTAGATACACACTATTAAAAACATGTTACCTGATAAAAACATAGAAAACTGTAAATAATTTTCATGTTTATCAAATGTGTTGTGCAATATCAGGATAAAAACAAAACAATCTCAAATGAAAAATGGCTAAATGACAGTTCCATTCCGGTCACCGGTTTGCAAAAAAACTCAGAATATCTATCAATTAAAACCTATGATTTCACGAACACTGTAATGTTCTGCGATGTAAGTATACATTCGTCAGAACAAATGAAACAATTCAAAAACTAATTCATGGTTTGGTTGACAAATCGACAATAGTAGGAATAAGACGGATTTGGCTTTTATCATAGTCCAAAAATACTCTTCAAAAATGAAGTCAAATTCTTTAGTAGATTGATTTGGCGGAAATTTTTGACAATCGACGATGTTTAATTTGGTCATGCAACACGCGAATAATTAGCAAATTGTGTACAGGATCACTGAGGTATTCATAATATCAACTTCTGAAATTAAGATTAGTTTATTTATTCAAATTTTATTCCGATGGTAAAAGAAGATCCTACCGGCCCCAAATCAACTCGACCCAGACATGTCACGAATTACTGTGGTTTCGTCAAATCCCCGGTTCGTCAAAATGAATTTATAGTATAAACAAAAATCGGGTTCGTCAAAGTGATAATTTAGAGTGATTCACACCATCCATGTTATTACTCTGTGTGCGTTTGAAATTGTCATAGTATGATAAACATGCAACGGCCAAACAAAACTGATAAACTGATGATAATTATCATTTAATTAAGTTAAAATTGTAATAACTGTTAAATTAGAAACACACCAACAATTGCTTGATTATCACACAATATTACAAATAAATCAATTGCCAACCCCATACAATACAATCAAATCTTATAAAAAGGTGTTTGTTCACACTTCTATGTATATCAACTCAAATCCCACTATAATTCAATTTGACGAAACCACAACCTATTTTGTACAGAAAGTTAAGTTTGACGAACCGGAGATTTGGCGAACCCACTGTCACCCCATGTCACAGTCAATGAACATCTACAAATAGCATAAAATTACGTAAATATGTCGATCCATATGAGACTTGTCACTCATCACATCTTTGCTGTATATGTACTGCCTGGAGTCCTATTTTCCGGACAGACCCTATTCCGGACGTTCAAAAATGCTTTATTGCAGCCAGTCCAAGCTCTTTTCAAGACTTTTGCAATTATCGTTCCACTTTCTATTTCAAGGTCCATGCCAGTGTAAACAAAAGACTATTTAGTTATGGCACCCAGAACTATATTGCAGCCATTGATTGTAATCATTCGGTATCAATATTATAATTTATACGCTTGGTTTTTGATGCCTTGGCGAGGTTACAACATTTAAACTTAAATATTTTACAAGAAATATTACATTTATTTTCGTCTGCACCTGAGAAACTTGTTTACTTACGGGGAAGTAAAAACTCGCTTAACTGCGCATGTGTAATGTTTATATACGGCTCCGAAATTAATCTACAGCCCTTAGTGCTTAATTTGATGTAAGCTGACAAGATGTTTAGAAAATAATTCTGCAAGGAAAGACAACACACTTTGCGGATTAAAAAAGAGGCGATTTAGTGACCCCCTTCATCAGCCCTCAAAAACACACTGACCTAGGTTTAGAACTAAACAAATTCAATACTTAGATTTACTTATTTCTCGAGCTTTAGCGAAAAAATAACCATAAGTGTCCGGATCTGGGACCATAGCCAGAAAGGTGTTATTTTTTTTCAGAATTTAATTTAGGAACCCTGACCAATGTACATATACATGTAGCAACTCAAAAGCATGGATACTCAAATCAACAGAATAATTGTAAGAATTCATTTTTTTTTCAGATGGCTGGTTTGTTGTATTGCCTTCCGCTGACATCACCATGGTTACAAACAAATGATTCTACACTTATCGATGGCTTAAAACTATTAAATGAAAATAAATCTCCTCTAGTACTTATTGGGGAGGAAAACTGGTAAGTCAAGATCTATTGTAAGATTGGTGTCAGAGATGCGTTAAAATTTAGGCTTTCAAGTCGCTTGGACCAAATAATACGCTAATTTTTTTTCTGGCAATTTTAAATAAAATATTTAGGAGATGGGCATTTCTGAAGTGCTTTCCAATCCCATTCCAAATTAATTGTTTAGTAGTCTCATGTGTATCTGTGCTTTGGGCTTGTTAAAGAACGAAGCAGTCTACTAAGTAATAGAAAGAATAACAGGTAGGTAGGCTGGTAGCACACCCAGATTTCTTGTAACACTCAAAGCTTTTGCAGTGATAAGCCAGTCTCTTTCTTGAAACTGGAAGTCACTGGTCAATGAGATTAAAGTGGATGGACATGCACTTAAGCCTCTCTCAGTCGGCCGCAAGCATACAAACAACTGATTAATGGATGTTCTTTGTTCTGTACAGGATGTTTAAAAAGATCATTCCTAGCTAATGTTAAAGTTTCAGCAACAAATAATTGGTATCAGAAGAATGTTAAGTTTTTGGGTTAATACCCAAAGGTTTCTACCATTCTTCTAATCGTTCTGACTTCAGAGGAGCGTTTACAGTAAGAAATTAAAGTACACAGCTTGAATAAAATTTAGAATTAATTCGAGTTGTAGGAACAAACTTTTTTAACACCCTTATCATTGATAACAAAAAAAATCTTTTTTATTATTGTCTGTAGGAAGATATAATTATATGTTACAATTAAATTTTTCGTTTTAGTCTTTTATGATACAGTTACCAGTGCCTGCACATTGATTATTCTATTCATTCACATGGTGAATCTACATATGGTCTCTTTCAGTGGAAAGACAGTGTTGTTGTTCCAGGCAGCTATAGCGTATGCGAGTAAAGATTATCATGTGACTTGTATAAGTCGTACACCGCTGACACGAATGCCTCTATCTATACATGGTATGACACGCCCAGAATCAGCGGGACAGTTAAAAACACTCACATTTATGTAAGTGTGTTTTTATTCAAAATATTTCTCTAAAAAATAAAGATGTAAGTCGAACAAATGACTTGTAAAAATCAGATACATAAAAACAAAGCTTAAGGTATGTTAAGCCTTCATCAAGGTAGTAACAATTGTAGAAAATTTCATTAAAAAATAATCATAAAAAACAATCATAGTATTTGTCCTCAAATTTGTGAACAACCCTCATAACTATAATGTGCTTAGCCTGGTTCCAGTCTCAAATTCTAATGGTTAGTTTGGGTCTGGTTTCAATTGAAGTTTGGGTCTGGTCTCAACTGAAGTTTGGGTCTCATTTCAACTGAAGATTGGGTCTGGTTTCAACTGTAGTCTGGGTCTGTCTTCAACGGAAGTTTTGGTCTGGTTTCAACTGAATTTGGGCTTGGTTTCAACTGAAGTTTGGGTCTGGTTTCAACTGAATTTGGGCCTGGTTTCAACTGAAGTTTGGGTCTGGTTTCAACTGAATTTGGGCCTGGTTTCAACTGAATTTGGGTCTGGTTTCAACTGAATTTGGGGTCTGGTAAAAATTCAACGGAAGTTTTGGTCTGGTTTCAACTGAAGTTTGGGTCTGGTTTCAATGGAAGTTTGGGTATGGCTTCAACTGAAGTCTGGGTATGGTTTCTACTGAAGATTGGGTCTGGTTTCAACTGTAGTCTGGGTCTGTCTTCAACGGAAGTTTTGGTCTGGTTTCAACTGAATTTGGGCCTGGTTTCAACTGAAGTTTGGGTCTGGTTTCAACTGAATTTGGGCCTGGTTTCAACTGAAGTTTGGGTCTGGTTTCAACTGAATTTGGGCCTGGTTTCAACTGAATTTGGGTCTGGTTTCAACTGAATTTGGGTCTGGTTTCAACGGAAGTTTTGGTCTGGTTTCAACTGAAGTCTGGGTCTGGTTTCAACTGAATTTGGGGTCTGGTTTCAACTGAAGTTTGGGTCTGGTTTCAACTGAATTTGGGGTCTGGTTTCAACTGAAGTTTGGGTCTGGTTTCAACTGAATTTGGGGTCTGGTTTCAACTGAAGTTTCGGTCTGATTTTAACTGAAATCTGGGTCTGTTTTAACTGAAATCTGAGTCTGGCATCAACTGAATAAAATTGATGATTTCAGTGATGTATTTGTCCTTTTTAATTAGTTAAAGCCAGACCCATACTACTGAGATATTTGAAATGAGATCCAGACTATTGTTTGCTGACTTTTAATCTTATTAAACAATACCTCCTCATGTTTTAGGTATATGAACAAAGTCGGAGATTTGATCGACTTCTGTGCACGACTACATACAAAATCCATTACACCCGATGTGATTATAATTGATGATCTAGAGTATTATATCGAACAAATGATGGTATGTATCGGTAGTTTCTATGATGTACTCGAATAAAAACTTCACAGGAACAATACATATGTACAGTACAACTTCAGTATAGCTGCTAAGCAACACCTGTTGGGAGGGGTGCAAATACTTGGCCTTGTAGTCAGAGGTTGTTGCTCCATGGAAGTTAAATTTATAGTACGTGTACACCAGTAAATTTCAGCTTATTTTGAAGGTGTTGTTATAGAGGGGCTCTGGAGATGTTGAACTGTATTTTAAAGAAACAATTTACAATAACCCATTAACAGTATTTGCTCAAGTATTGCATGCAGCTGTTACTGTAAAATCATTTAATTTTAATGAGACAAAATGTTGTGGGTTTAGTAAATAGAAGATCATTTCGATGGGACATTAAATAGTGGATTTTGTATTTTCAGGGTCAAAATAATTGTTTGATGGGATTTATTTCTTGGTTGAAAGTGAACCATGAAATTTAATCCCCCGCAAAAATTCATGATTTTACAATATAATGAAATTATTATGTTGACATGCGATGACTTTAGTACAGGGATTTGAAAATGATTCTCAGCCTTTTATTAGCATAATTTAATTGCTAATGTCTTCTACAATCTTGGCTACATTTAATTAAAACCCTGTTTGTATGTTTTCTTAAGCTGTGAGTGTCACGAAGATGCTGTAGGTGTTACAAAATCAACACATCAAAATCAGTAACAAAAACCCCCCAGAAAACTTAAAGGATTTTCTCACAAAAATTGATATATTCAACACATTTAGACCCTTGTAATGTATCTATGCCTGTAAGGATTATGTCAATATTATATACTTCAATATCAAACAGAGTATTATTTGAAATTGCCATTCATTATGGAGAAATTTTTTTTAGTTGGCTGGATTTGGCATACATCATTGAGTTAGGCAATTCCATTCAATATGAATAATATCAGGTTATTCAATATTTACCTACCTTAGATGATGCATCACACATGTTTCACTGTATCAACTAACCCTAAGTTGTTGAGCCTTCTGACTTTGAGGTGATGCACCACATCGCCTAACTCATTAAAGTAAGCCAAATCCAGCCAATTGAAGAAAGTCTACATCATAATTGTTGGCACTTTCCTATTTCAAATAAAACTCTGTTATCAGTATTTCGGACATTTCTGTGCATATTATAGGAGCCAACCCTGGAAGCCGGCTGTGCAAGGTTATGTGCTGTACTACAGGATACGGCAGAATTTATACAATCTAAAAGGTCAGAAAATGTTTTCTATTTTATTGGGGACAATAAATATCAAAGTTATTTAAATTTTCTTGGTTTTTCTTCCATGAACATTTGAGCAATGTGACTTTTGTCTATTTTATATATTTCTTATGCACCGTGCACAATCACTTGGTCTATGACGTCACATTTGGGTATTGTGTGCAGTAAAATTACATCAACAGACCATTGATTCAACAAAGCAAAATCGTCATCCGATGAGTTATTGCCCTTGTTTGAAAACTTCAATATTTTATAATGTTATGTTTGTATGTTGCATGTATTTAAAAATATTCTTTGTGATTATAGGACCGGTTTGTGTTTTACTCATTTCAACATATTTCAGTTCTGTTGGGATAACGATGTTTGGATGTAGAAATAGACAGAATAATGTCCCACACATCCTTAAACAGTTCAAGTTTTCATTAGCAAATATAACAGGTAATGTTTACAGTATCTTTGTGCCCCCCCTCACTTATTTATCATTGGTTCTGTCCGTACGTAACACAGATCTTGTGTGTTGAACTCCTCACAAACGGATGGGCGGAATTTTTCCGAATTTTCACAGATTAAGACCCTGAATGTGTAGTTGACTGTAAAGAAAGGAATTTTTACCAGAGTTACGGCCCTTTGTTACTTTTACTATATACCCAATGGGGGCACTGGTGTCCCATGGACACATTTCTAGATAAGTTTTGTGAATTTCCTGTTTAAAGGGGTTGGCAGCAGATTGATATGAAGATACGCGGCATCAGTTTCCTTAACTACAATAAAACCTGCGACATGTGGATGGCAGCATCAGTGTATGAACCGCCATGATGGAGAAACAAACCTGATTACAACAATTACAAATGCATTGCACTAACCACTCGACGATGGCTTGGTTTCAGCTTTATAAAGTTACACTTTGTAATTAAAGCCTAGGTCCCACTGAGCAACTTTTTGCCTCTGTAGACATACTCCCGTTTAAATAAATTAGCTTCAGGATGTATCGGGAACAGGAATGTCCCAAAATTTCCAATGTCTTCCTCAAAGCTTCCCCTAGACCATGAGGACCATTTTCCTGATGCATTCAAACACCCATTTATTAAATCGGGAGTACATTGCCAAGGCAAAAATGCTCAGTGGAACCTAGGCATAAGACTCAATTTTCTTTATATTTCAGCCACAAACACCAGTGATCAGTTGTACAGTATGTGCTTCCAGGGTAAACCAATGACATTAAATCTCAGCTACCAGATACGTAAATCTGGTTTGTTTATGCAAGATATCGCCATGACGGCACTTAAAGCTTCCTAGCATTGAAAAGTGAACTGGCCCCGATCTCCCAAAACATCTCAATCTGAGTTGAATCTCATCTCAAATATTGCCATGTGTCTTTATGTTAATTGCATTCCAATATATGACTGCACTCAATAATTGGCATCACTAAATAGATATGATATTCTGAGCTTATTACAATAGCATTTCAAGAACTGGAGCTTCGAATTTATCTATAATTCTGACTCTGATTTTAGCAAAATCTCAATTTGAGTTGATATTTCTACTTGAGATGTTTTGGGAGATCGGGACCTGATGTTACGGATTATGTGTTCATTCATTGACTGTTATGTGGCCTAGAAAGTTTCCAGGAAATGTTTTTATCATGTATTATTTGTTGTTATTCAGTTGCCATTATGTATATTACTTTGTGTATAAATTGATGTATTCAGTATTATTTTTTGTTCTAACCTGTAATAGGGTTTTGCATATTTATTCTATTCTGGCATTTAGAATGAATATGTTATTATACTATGTTGGAACATAATTGGAGGCTTTACAAAATAAGTTAATTTCTGCAAACAAATTTTACATTGACAGTTTCTTATTTACTGCTATGCTGCTAAGCATAATTATGTTCCGGCACCTACTGATGCAGAGGCATATAGTGTGATTCACATATCTGTCCGTCTGTCCATTAGTTTGCCAGTTTGTGACAAAACTATCAAGTTGATTGACTTGGCTAATTATTATGGTCAAGGCTACCACCAGGGAACAAGTGTTTACTGATTGTAGTCTTGGTTTATGTTATTTTTATGCCCAGGCATCTACTGATGCAGACGCATATAGTGATTGTCCTGTCTGTTCATTAAACTTTAAAGTTGATTGACTAATAGCTAGTTATTATAGACAAGGCTACCACCTGGGCGAAAACGTTTAGTAAACACAGTCTTGTTTAACCAAGTGCTACTTGATTGTGGGGAAATTAAGAATACAAACAAGTATGACGACACGCATGTATATTCTACATAGATACATGATGACGGGACCAACAACGCAAATTTGATGGTAAAAATTTATATATTCCGGGCAAGAACATTGAACTAACAAGAGATGATTGTAAAACACTTATGCCCCCATGGCAGCCTTATTTTCGAAAATGGTAAAGGTCATTGACCTTGTCATTTCATCTATCAACCTCAATATCTTTAGGGATCATCTAATGTTGCTGGCCAACTTCCATGTAAAGTTTGAAGATCCTAGGGAGAAGTGTTCTTGATTTATTGAACGGAAACCATCTTGGTATACAGACCGATCAACCTACCGACCCAAGCAATATATCCCCTCATCAAAGATGTCAGGCATACCGTGAAGCTGGTTATTTCTGCGGGTGTAATATTTTGCGTTTTTGCCCCACAAATGGGTGTGTCTATATCTGCTGGTTTTTATTTCTGCTAATTCACAAAATGGCATTAGTAAATTTCTGCTGTTTGCTAAATGGTAGGAATTGACATGCACCCAGTTTCATTAGCAGTCTGATCCATGTACATTGTAATTAATTATTACAGTCCAAACTGTAGATTGCACTATGACATAATTATCAATGAATCTTGGACCACAGAATGGCAGAAATTTCCACCCCGCAGAAATAACCAGCTATACGGCAATAATACGTCTATGTGTAAAGGTCAGAATATAAGGATTCCTGCAGGCTCCATATACTGTAAAATCATTTAATTTTGCAGATTTTTTGTGAAAAAGACCATTTGGTGGGGATATAAGTTCAAGGATAGTACATTATTCACTTAGAAATATACTATAGAACCATTCACATTCATGGAGGTTTTAATTTCATGGTCTAGGTCACGAAAATTAATTGTTGAGAAAAGACCTTACACCCTAGTAAATAGTGTTGGTGCACCTTAATATCCTGTTGCAAATGAACATTTGCTGAAGTTAAATATAGACATCAAGAATAACTGACCATGCAAACATTCAAGTAAGAGCTATATTGGTAAATAACTCATAAAATTTGTTAGTAACTTTAGCTCCCCATACTAATAGGATGGCAACAAAAATTCTGCAAATATTTATAAACAGAACAATAACTCACAGAATGGTTGATAAATACTTTTATTTTAGAAATACTACACAAATACAAAACTGAAATATAGCAAAAAGCTATTGCAATACAATGTGTAATGAAATTGTTAGAAACAGAAAATATTTGCTATATTTAAGCATTATCTTTACAATTTATAAATATATCTTAATGATATTATAGTAATTAACTATAATTCATTCCTTTGGTGCAACAAGGTTGAATCTCGCTATATAGTATATAGAGTGATACAACATTGTTGCATCAAAGGGACATATTGCACATTAATTTAACATCCCCTAGTCCTGACCAGCTTTTCAACAACACAGATTTAACAGATGTTAGATTTTTTTTAACTTGCAATAATAATATTACTATACTGGTTCTACATCTTCAAAGTAATTATCGGTCCCAAAAATTGCAAGAAAAATACACACATGATAATAATTTTAACTATGGAATGTACAGTACAGTGTAACCTCCTCATAACCAAATACACTATAAGCAACAGCATTAAGCAACACAAGGCCTGGTAATAAGCAAATATTCTCAAGCCTGAAAATTTCGGTTTCAAAGCCTGAAACTCCACTTTTTCAATACCGACATAGTAGGAAATTTTAGGATTCAAAAACCTGAAAACAGACACAAGCCTGTCAAATACAATTACATTTTGTACTTAGTTCAAGTAACCATTATTTTACTCTTCAAATTACCTCTCCTTAGCAACTACCTTTGTACAGCAACCAAACTTGTGTTTCACAATATGGGTATATAAAATAGCACCAGTTGACTATGATAATATATATACACCTTAAATTCATGTTAAATACATGCATACATAATTCACAAACTATTTTGAATGACTTAAGAGTTTTCTTACATGAATATTTGTTCAATTTTAATGTCAAGTATTATTTTTTGCAAACTTATTGATCTTATGAATATGGCAAAAATTAAACCCTTAATTGTGGAAAGTTGATATTTTATAGTACTAATACCGGTGTAACGGTCAGTTTCATCCCCACCCAGTTTATCCCCCGGGGGATAAACTGGGCCGGCCCGGTTTATAATGACGGGGCCTGTTACACCGGCACAAAATGTTTAAGAATCGACACTCATGGTTGATACAAAACAATCAATGAAGCACATTCAATGAATGCATTAGTTCACAATTTCTCACCAGCACAATAGCTAAACATTAGGTTGTGCATGTTTATGTATGTAGTAAAATCCCACCACAATTTGACCAGCTTCACTTATACAATGTAGTAAATTTGTGATAGATAATATATATTCCCTGATTAATGAGATGAGACTATGTTATCCTAATAGCATACATATAACTTGTGGAGTTTCTAAATTAACATCAAATGAGCTTAAAGATGGGCAGAACATGACTTACAGTTCCCACCAAAAATATGGATACACTTTTTGACAGATGCAGAATTATAATTGGTTTAATTATTCCATATCTTTTGGTCAGACGGTAACAATGTTTGCAATTTCTGAAAAAACAGTCAATGAAGGAGTAAAAACTGTGACAGATAGAAAGATGATCATTTTCTGATTTAAAAATAAACTATGGGGTTCAAGGGGCTGAATTTGCCATATTATATGATCATGTTGTCGTTCAAAGCTGGCAAAGAAACTTAACATTTTCCATCTAGGGTATCAATCAATGTATTGTCTTTACACTAAATAAAAAAAATATTCCTGGTCTCTGTAACTCTCTGTATTCATATTTTTGGTGGGCACTGTATATATTTGTTAATGTCTTACTTCAGGGTGTTAAAAGAAACTTGTTCTCAAAATTTAAATAAATTCTTATTTTATCTGGGCTTTGCACGGAGTGCCGTACAACTTTTGTTTTACTTAATGCCTTGGTCCCATTGATACTTTTTTCAATCGGCGATGAATTCCTGATTCAATAAATGGTCATCGGGAAAAGGGTTATGGTTGTCTAGTCTACTCGTTGTTCTCGAAGCCTCTGGGAAGTCGTTAGAAACTTTGTGATATCCCTGTAAGAAAGACTCCCCGAAGCTTATTTATTTAAATTGTGAGTCCATGTCGCATCATTGAGGCAAAAAATGCTCAGTGGGACCAAGGCATTTCTAGCTTCATTTTATGACAGAACAATTAGAAGAATGTTAAAACACTCTGGTTATTAACTCTGAAAAGTTTGAATTCTTCTAACATAAGAAAGATGATAGATTGAAGCATTTAAAAACATTGAGTACAAACATTTATAACACCCTGTATGTTCATCACACCTTAATCTGTTCTGTCCTTGTTGTTTCGCCAAATGTAGAAGTTCAGGTAACTAGCGAAGCTCACCCAACCAAGGTACGGAACCAAAATATAGGCTGCTGTAGGGTTCACTTCCCGGAAGGTTACAATAGAAGCGACAATAGAGCCCCATAAACACAATATTTCACCAAAAGCCTGAAATTTAAGAAAACAACTTATTAAGATATGAAACTGTAAGAAAGTTAGTAAGTAAAGTCTTTATTTTACAAGGCCAACATATTTTTTTCTAAAAAGTTGCCAATTTTTCGAAGACTGTTTTCAGTTGTTCAGCCACTCAACCACCCTTTGGCATTTTAACTTCTCCTGATCATTGTGGTACCATATGAAATCTACATTCGAGCCTCCCTGAGGAGACTATATTTCTCTCCTGTGGGTTTGTCATGCAACATTGATCTGTGGTGCCCAGAAATAAACACTGTCTTCACAGATACCAATTTGCACATTGGTGGAGTGGAGCTGGAGCATGTGGGTTATTCTTTCTCAGAGAAATATTAAAAACAGAGGTCTAGATAAGGTCTCAATCCCAAAGTGTGCACCCTACCTCTAGACCACCACTCCCATTTAGAATAATGCAGGGCCTTAAATTCTTCAATCATGGTACAAATCTACGCAAGAAACTATATATATATACATTAGGATATGGGAGGCATATCTTGCCATACATGCAGCGCAATATATTATGTACCGGGTATTACTAGCTTCAATTTGTTCCCACACATTTATTATTAAGTGGGGGACTATTGGCGCTAAAAGAATTTTTTTTTGGTTAAAATCTAGCTGTGCCAAATTTTAATCAACCCTATTTTCTAATTTACAACATGGGGTACGTAAACCACATTTAACTATATCATTAAAAGAGTAAAAATAAAATTGGAAAATTTATGTTTTTCTCCATTTCTATATTTGAAACCTGACCCGTCTTTTGCGAGTGTTCCACATATTCTACTTTATTTTGTCCGCTTTTATCATTATAACATTAAGATAATATAAATTTATACATTTTTTAAATTATTTTTTACTCTGATTCAATTATACAGTTACCTGTGACTTAAAACAAGAATGAAACAAAACAGGTTTATTTACCAATCCTAATTTCTTGTACTTGAAGAAGAGAGGTGACCAGGCCCAGTTTAGGGCCAAGCTTGCTCCATAACAAGCCAAAGGGAGTTTAGCTTCACCATCGAACCCACCACCGTCACGCCAGATCATGTACGAAGCATATCCCATAGAGCAATACAAGCTAGTCCATACTGGTGGAAATATCCAGCCTGGTGGTTGAAATGATGGTTTCTTCAATGCCTGAAATATTGTGAAAGTGCACCTTACTGTAAAATCATTTAATTTCAATGGGACAAAATTTTGTTGTTTTGGTAAAAAGGACCGTTTTGATGGGATGTTAATTTCTGGATTTTGCATTTCATGTCATTAATACAAGGGCATGAGTAAAAGTTCAAAATTTTCAAAATACTGAAAACCATTTGTCAATATACTGAACTAGATGATTTTCATACTAATTACATAGCGCAATTTTTCTAAAAATACTGAAATCAGTATTGAGACTGAAAACTTTTACCCCTGCAAGGGTAAAAATTATTGTTGGATGGGATTTGATTTTGTGGTTGAAGGTGAAAATTAATTAAATGAAAATTAATGAGTTTACAGTACGAGGTCCATATATAGAAGTTTATGTTTTAGTTCTGGTAACCTTACATATCATGGAAAGGGGTTCTACAATTTCAGAAATATCCAAAAATCCAGACTGGCTTTAATAAAACGAATGAAATGTTTTGCCAAACTTGCAAGTTATTTGGCAAAAATATTCAAAGAATTGACAAAATTATGCTCATTTGAAATTTCATCAACTGAATGTTAGCAATAAAATGATGCCTAATGACACACACGGACTTGTGATTCATTTTGTAAGATTTACCATTTTGCCTCAGTAGAAGCTCTGAACTATTTAGTGCACCTACACATAGTATAATACACTTGCTTTAACATAATTTTTAAGTCAATACAACTTGTTAAAGAGGCATTCCCTGTAACTAGAATATTTTTCTCTACTATCACATTAAATGGGCTAAACGTACATACATGTAGCACTATCAATTATCATAACTTGTCAGAAGAAAGTGTGCGCAAATATGTCTCTACAATGTCAAAGATAAATTTAAATCACCAGTAATAATTTATCGCGATTTATTATTATGTGGTCAAAGGGATACAACTTGTGACTATTTTAGCTGGTTACGGAAATATGTTTCATTCCGTTCTCGGTAATTAGTGGGAGCTTTTAGTTGAAAATTTGAGGAGTTTAAGCAATAATGATTCTCATTTAATGTATAGTATTCCTGAATTGATTTAAACGATCAAAGTTATAGGGAACGCCTCTTTCAGGGTATTGCTTATAATAATAGAAGTATAATAGACGTTGAGTTGAAATCATTGAATATATTACCATGCCTCTTTACCGTGCTTGTACAGTATAGTAATGTAGTTCACATGTATCAGCTTTCTTAGCCAATTGGTCAACTAAGTATCATAACTCTCGTTTCAATTTAATATAAATTATGACCTGACTTGAACTCAAATTTTCACTGACAAAGGCTGCAAATCTATGAACATGCTGCCTAGTGGCAGTTCTTGTTTTTATTACACATTATCTTGTTTTCTTTTCCTGTTTCATTAAAACACATGAAGTTTACCTTATACCAGGTCACTTCACCTGGACTTTTTGGTCTTGTTTCAGGGCGTGTGACAAAAGATCCAGCAAAACCACCAATATTAGGTAAGAATACAGCAGCAATAGGCTTCAGATAATTTGTCATCTGAAATAAAATAAGAGAGCTGTTTGTAAAAGATGTACTGGGTAACAGTTGATTAGGCAATGGTGAATCATGGTGTTAGCAAAGACCTAAATTACATTTAGGTCTTTGGTGTTAGGCATCGTTGGATACTGTACCCATGGTCAGTGCCTCCGCAACACTACATACATCTACATAGCGGAGCCGAGGCACCATATCGTGGGTATCCGACGATGGGGTATAGGGGATCTCTAAATGTTTTAGACGGAAGGAGTATACTTGTTTTTGGCATAATTATATGCTTCCATAACGGAAATAACCACTGGCACTCAATCAGAGAAACATTTTATAAATAGCTGCGGTTTTAATCTGCTGTGGGGTGGGGTGGTTTGCGGTTGGGTTGGTTCCATGGTTGGTTGGTTGATACTATACTATACTAGTAAAAAATAATAAAGTGAATGGGTGAAAAATTAGGGATGTCCAAACTAAATATATTTAGTTTCCTAGGCCTGTGATTTGTACTCCATGTGATGAACCCAGTGATCCTACACTCAATGACTAATATATTTCCCTCATCTAGATTTGCACTGTTTGGATGTTAATAATAGCACATTTAAATTAGTTTGAGATCTCAGAGTAGGCATGTCACTTGTGTTAATGAAGTCAAGCTTCCTGTCAAAACTGTCATGTGCTGAAAATGAAACAGAAAATATTGCATCAACTTTATCAAGACTGCAATTCCACATTCGTGGACTGTCATTAGCAGTCAAGTTAGAAAAATGAAGGAATGATCATGAAATAAATCGATTTTAATCTTTAAAACTTATAATTCTTGTAAAATTACACAATTACCTTGTTGTTGTTAATCGTCCCTAACCTGTCAAATCTGTCTTGTCCGAAAACTGTGTTAGTAGCAAATAATACCCGTATTGTACCGTACTACAAATCCCGGAACAAACTCTTCACATCGTTTATCTCCCTTTGCAGTATAGTTAAAAACAAATTGCCTTTACATATATAACACCGTATTTTGTTGGTAATGGAAACGTGCAAATAGAAATTGTATGGTTGAGATTATTATTATATTATTTCTAAAAGGAAAATAGTTTATTAAATCGATGAAATCATGTGCCTGTGTGACCGAGGTTCTCGGCGCTCGCCCATTGCATTTCCGGTTCGAATGTACCAGTTCAGACGCTTTGTTTACATGGCGCCAAAACATTCAATGTAGCCTGCATTAATTATCAATACCAATAGAAAAAGGTGCATTACATTTCTTACCGTAAAGAAACAATTAAATAAAATAAAGGAAAATGTGCATATTACCTGGCTCATCGATATTTATTTTTAAACATACCTATCGCCCGTGCTCTATCTTCGTTCTGCATACGAGGCATATATAATATTGTACTCATATTAATGTTTTTTATGGTTTTTTCTTTAATTCGGGATAGCTATAGGCTATGGAAACAAATTGATGCATGAGTTTTAATTTCCAACAATGACTTTCTTCAGCACTTGGAAAACAAGATTCACACGTGCTTCCTTGATTTCATAATTTGAGGAAATAATTGACAAAAAAATGTTAAAGTGACAATACTGTAACAGAATCCAACTGGTGCCACCATGTTATCATTGAGCAATTCTCGCAATGAGGCACCAAAGGGTACATGTATATTCATTAATTAATATGTATTTATAAACACGCTACCCGGTAAGTAGTACTGTCTTATCATACGTATTTAATATGCGAGGCAAAGCACACACACAATGCTATTTATAGCAAATAGCCGGACGATATTCTTTGCAACTGTTTTTCCCTACGTGTATGCCAACCGAAATATCATATCATACTGAAGTGAACATTATAACAGACTTTCTACTAGAATGACACGTACTCCGGCAACTGTACAACTATATCATTGTAATGCATCGGCTATGTCAGGATATCATTCGGGCATATGCTGGTCATATCAGATATTGATGTGAGACTTTGTTGTTTTTAGCAATGGAATAAATGGTCATCTTTTAATACATTGTTATTATATTTTATGTGGTAATTTACTGCATTTGATAGGCAACAGTTTCCTGATTAATCGCTCTTGGTTTGAATGCAAACGTTATTCATTTCAAACCATTTGATCATGTCGATGGCTTAGTACAACAAGGTCGTAACTACCAAATCGATATATTGAGAAAACAAGAGAAAACTGTCTGACATATACTCTTTACTTATGGTAAAACAAACTTTTACAACTTCAATTTGGTCAACATGACAAATTCAGATTTTTATGAAAATGGGCTCATAAGAAGCACCTTGTAATGCTTATTCTAAATATGAATGAATCTTAAAAGGTCGTAAGTGGCACTTACGACCTTCTAATTCTAAGCCATCGATGGGATTCTCCACACTGTTATAATAAATTCTGTGTGAAAAGAAAGGATGAGTATTCAAAATATCAACCAAGTCTAGTAACTGGAAGTAATACTGAATCAATATATTATTAAACTTCACGTATAGCTTATTGATATTTGAGACGGACACAAATTAAACCCTTGAGAAAATAATAGGTATACAAATCGATGGCTTAGAATTAAAAGGTCGTAAGTGCCACTTACGACCTTTTAAGACTCATACTTAGTTAGAATAAGCATCACAAGGCGCTTCTTATTAGCCCATTTTCATAAAAATCTGAACTTGTCATGTTGACTAAAATGAAATCGTAAAAGTTTGTTTTACCATAAGTAAAGAGTAAATGTCAGACAGTTTTTCCGTGTTTTCTCAAAATATCGATTTGGTAGTTACGACCTTCTAATTCTAAGCCATCGAAATGTAATGTGTTCCGAATTATGTATTAATTTCTATACCGGTGTTAAATCTCTTCGGAACTAGGACAAGAGGTAAGGTTTGTTTGAACACACAATATCATAACGTTGGTCTTTGCAATTCGAGAAAGGTGAGTAAATTTAATTATTTAAACAATCATTTTTAACTGAATCGATAATTAGTGTATAGATCTTTTAAGCTTTGGACAATATCTATTCAGACAAGAACGCTCTATCAACAGTTCCTGGCACAGATAATTTTATATAAAAATAGAAATTATTACATTGTATTTGACTGATGAACAACACGTTCTTGAAAGATTAACATAAACCTTACGAATTAAGATCATCTAATTTGATACAGATGGCATCGGGTGTCTGTAATTATTTCAACTATGAAGGTGCATATTTATCATGTTCGGCAGCTTGCCGGAGATTGGAGGTCACGTTTAAAAGAGAATATCATATACCTGTGGTAATTGTGTGTACATTGCATTTAAATGTACAGTAGGATTTTATTTTATCACATGACTTTCCTCGTATCCTGGTTAATATAGCCAGTACGCATAAAGTTATACGTACCACATGTAGTATAAGATTTTTTTTCAATAATTCAATGCGTATTTTGCGTTTTTAGTGTCATATGATAAAAAGATTCATTCACTCGTTGTCAATTGATATATTTATATTAAACTCGTTCAGGAAATATTATTAAGCTCGCCAGAGACTCGCTTAATAAAAATTCCAAAACTCGTTTAATATAAATTTATATCAATTGACAACTCGTGATAGATCCTCTATATACGCATGGGGGGAATTGTAAAATAAAAGAGTTCTTGTTCAACCCTTGAAATTAATAAAATTATAACAGAACAGTCGATGCTGTGTATTGAGCATTTTGATCGCAAGTGGATTAGTTCCCCTTATAACAATGATGTCTGGTTTCATTAATCTTTTTGTATAAAATAGTTCGTGGTGTTGAAGAATGGTTATGACCACAGGTAATTATATCAATGATAACGTAAAACAGGTTTTTTGTATAGAAAAATAACAATTTTACCAAAGTCTTTATCAATGATAATTACCTGTGATGACGTGAAACGAATATTCGGTATAACGGGTAGGGCCTGTATTCTACTGTGATACGGAAGGGATGTACGCCGGTATATATCAATTGCATTTAATAGCATCCGTCATCGAAAAGGAAGAATACACTTGTATTATATGTTAGGGGGTGTAACGATACGGTCACTTAACGATACCATACGTATCACGATATAAGGGTGACGATACGATACATATCACGATACAGATATACCTAATTTCTCCTATAAAGTATTGATACTTTTCGGAATAAAGCTGACATTTTACTTATTAATATCAGGCACGGATCCAGGCAGTGGGCACAAGGGCCCGTGCCTCCCCAGTTGGCTGAGATTTAAAAAAAACCTTTGAATACTATAATAAAACATATATTGAACAGACACACTTTATTTTGTTCCTGAATGACTTTAAATAAATATAACTACTAGCCTACAGAAAATGAAGTAATTAATACACCATATTCCCACCTTAATCAAATTTTGCGAATGGTACTTCTTACGACGAGCCCAGATTGTTCATTATTGCCAAACATTTATGTCACATTTGTGGTTACTTGTGACGACAACAACATAACCATTTTAGGTGGCCGTTACACTGATTCACGAGCCCCCCCCCCCCCCACAAACAGAGCATAATGTGTTTAAAGCGACTGCCACAGACTTTGTAGGTGTACATCAATTACTATTGTTTGAAATATGTTTTTATTCTATGCCCTTTGAAGAATGTTATGACTCTGGCGACAAACACGACGTTTCTAAAAACTGAACTAATATAATTCTGTCGTATTATGTGGGTTAACTAGCTGACAGTATGTCTACAAAACTTATACTATTTTGACTAAGCGAATGAGCACATAAAATACACGAAAAATGCTTGTGAAGTTCACAATTCATGGATGTAGGAGTCATGGGACCTGCAGGGGTAAGGTCCCCGATGTCAGAACAAGGAGTCATATATATATATAGTTTTGCCTCCTCAATAATTCAGATCAAATGTATAATGTTCGGCCTAAACTAGTCTTGCATATCTCTAAATAATATGGGTACTTTTTCTTATGTTCTAGATGAAAAAGTATTTCTAAGATGGGCATTTTTCGTGCTCGCTTCGCTCGCAGAATATTTATAACATACATGTATATGTTAATACGTAGCTGTTGCATCACAGAAATCAAATACAAGAGAAATTTTGTCTGGCTCATTATTTTACATTTTGACTGTTAAATAATCATTACTAAACCATTAAGGTTAACTCGTAGAATAAAGAAAAAATATATTTCAGGGCTCCCAGATAGGCTTAGAATGCACTAGATTCATCCCTTGCTTTAAAAGTTTTCCTGGGGGAGTATGCCCCCGGATCCCCCTACTTATGTTATAGTATTCTAATGGCCAAAAGGATAAAAGCTGGTATATACAAATACTGTGTATACATCTAAACACATACTAATATGCACTAACATACACAATGTACATGTTGACGCTGATAACATAAAAAGGGTACCTATGGATTCCCCACAAATGTACCCCTTCCTGTGCATTTTCACACACACATTAAGCAATTGCCCCCCCCCCCCGGAATCCCGTACATACCTCGTGCCCCCCACTCAAAAGTTTCTGGATCCGGGCCTGAATATGAACTATTTTACTTGATCATTTTAATTCAACTCGAAGAAATTGTACACTGAGCCTATTGAAACAACAGTGAACAATATTTTGCATTACAATATTATTCTAATATCATTTTAAGTACAAATCGTATCGTGATCTGCTTGATGTCACGATACGTATTGTATCGTGGACTAAGTATCGCGATACGATATGATGCGATATATCGGTGCACCCTTATTATATGTGTACATGTATATGTATATATTATTGTATACAAGTTATTGCATTAATCGTATGTGTGTATCATTCAATTTTTTCATTACACAGGAACGGACTACATTAAACAATAAGAAGTTTGCATTGTACTGGTATATATCCTACCTCCTAGAATGCCATCAAGTGTATTTGTGACCGGAGCTAACCGTGGTGTAGGACTCGAATTTGTCCGCCAATATGCACAACTTAAACCGAACACACCTAAGTTCGTATTTGCTGCATGTAGATCACCAGATACAGCTGAGGTATGGTTAGTTTTAACACTGTGTATGAGTGCGTATGCATTCTGTATTTCAGCATTCTTCACATTCTTTTTGACTTGCAAGTTTATTAAATCGACGAAACCGTGTGCCTGTGACCAAGACATAGTTTATGAAGTTAATTATGCTATTTTTCTTACAAGGTCGCGTGTACACTGTACAAAATCGATATTTTTAGAAAACAAGAAAACACTGTCAGAAAAATACTCTTTACTTATTGTAAAACAATCTGCTTCAACTTCAATTCGTGCAACATGACAAGTTCCGAATTCCATAATTAGACGCGGTTTTGTGATGCTGATTTTAAATATGTATCCGTCTTTTAAGATGTAGTACACAAAAAACATAGGACAAAAACATTGTTTTTAGGTTTAGCATAATCATTGTATTTTGTTTCTTTCAGGATCTCAAAAAGATACAGGAACAGTGTAAAAACGTTATTATTGTCAAATTAGGTAGGTACGTTTTGTTCGATATTTTCCTTGTCACAATTCCGTTCATTAAACTGTCAATCAAATAAACCTGCTCACCACACTACATGACTTTTGTCGTTTGTTGCCCAAGCCGCCTGGCCCCATATATCCGGTTTAATTCTAGTGGCCGGGGTAATTCATATTAATGACATGTCGATTCTAATGACATGTCCTTCCATGGCATTGGTTACGCATCCGGAAAAGCAAGAAAAAAATATCAGAAATACAGTGAGAGTGATGTAGGCGTTTATGTGTACGCGCGAAAGATAACAACCATTGACTGAGCAGCAGAAAGAATATCGACGGTGCCGAACCAAAACCCCGTAACTCAATTTTGGCACGAAAACTTTTTTTGCAGCATCCGCATCTGCTCGACGTCCCGCGCATTTCTGTCAAGTCGCCATCTAAGTAACGCGATTGGCTATTTAAATGGCGACATGACAGAAATACGCGGGATGTCCAGCAGATGCGGATGCTGCAAAAAAAGTTTTCGCGCCAAAATTGAGTTACGGGGCTTTGGTTTGGCACCATCGATATACAAGTATACAATGTACTTTCTCGAATATTGAAACTAAAGATATACTCGTATGCACGAACCTCTTTAATTGTTTTACACCGTAAAAGTGGACTTGAGCAATGCGTCAATCTATACTTACTCTAACTTGTCATACTATACTTACCCTAACTGGCCACACTCTATTCTTACCCTTACTGGTCAACTTACATGTACGACTTATAAGTAAGTATATATGTATATGGTGTAGAAAAAATAACCAAAGCAATCACTACTTTCTAAAATTATCCGTTTCTCTAGATCTGACTGATGAATCTACACATGGTGCTGCTGTGAAGGTTGTAGCTGACAAAGTGGGTGATGCTTCTTCTTCTTCAGGCCTTTTTACCATTACTCCGTACAGCAGCCGCCACAGGAGGAAGCTCTACAATGTACATTCCCCGTGATTATTTCGTGCAAGCTTATTACGATACATTTACAATTGTACCATAGTAAATTATAAATATAATGATATTTTCTATAATTAGTACTATGGCCTTCTTCTTCTTCTTCAGGCCTTTTTACCATTACTCCGTACAGCAGCCGCCGCAGGAGGAAGCTCTACAATGTCCTCAGATAAATCTAGCATTATCAACATAAGTACTGGTGTGGCTTCCATTGCTGAGAATAACACCGGTGGAATGTATTCTATAAGAGCTTCAAAGGTATGAACTTGACCATGTCATCCAAATTATCTCAACGTTGGTTAGCTTGATATTGTGGAAAGCAGTGCTAGGGTGTAACGATATGCTCACATCACGATATGATACGTACCGTCAATTTTTCCTAGCGATTCTGTATATTTCGGTATGATACAATATTCTCCAACAGAAGCTTAAATACTTAATGTTTTAAGTGACAATGAATGTGTTGCTTCTATAACAACAATTATGGTGTGTCTATCAAATATTTTAATTGATTTTACAATATGAATGCAATTAAAGCGAGTGATACATATGAGTACATAATCAACAGGCTGTCTGATATTTTTTGTTGTCTGAATATAATTTTGCTCATAAGACCGAACCGTACCGAAACTTAGAAGTCTTGTTCCATGAACCGTGTGGTGCTGAAGTCCGCGGTTTTTCATGTACCGCGGTATACCGTTACATCCCTAGAAAGCACTCAAACTATATCGCATGCTTGTGTAGTAAACGGTTGTGAAGAATGTTTTGAAAAGTATTATTAAATGAACATGAGTAATGTTCACAATCAATGAAACGTGTGTTGATTGATACTATCTTCGACATGAACTGATTTCCATAAAACTGATTAATAGTTATTTCAGTCGATGGATGTTTTGCTACTGATGCATGAGGCAATCATATGTGACCAAACCACGCTCCAAGTTTCCAAAAAATATGTTTGTCTCTTGAAGTTGTACCTGTGAATTTGTACCGAATTTGTAACTATGAACTATTTATGGATCGGTTGACTTTCATTTACAGGCAGCTTTGAACATGATAACGAAGAACATGAGTCTGGATTTAAAAAAAGACGGAATTCTTGCGTCCGCGGTACATCCGGGCTGGATAAAGACCGATCTGGGCGGTTCTCGGGCATCAATGGAAACATCCGATTGTGTGAAAACATTGATCGCTTTGATTTCATCATTTAAAGACGAAACATGCAATGGGAAGTTCTATCACTATAATGGCCGAGAAATCGCGTGGTGATGACGTCAATCACTGTCCTGAGGCATACAGTAGAATCTCTGCAATACTGATTTAATAAAACTCCACTCTGGCTCCATAAAGCTTGTCTTCTTGTTGATAACTAATTGAAATATAATTTTATGCGTAGGTCCCGCTAAACATTTGTGCATCAGAGAAGCCATAAGAACATGCGTGTTATATCTGTTCCCGGTGCCTCCCGAAGCTGATTTGTTTAAATCGGGAGTACATCGCCGATACGAGCAGAGGGACGTAGGTTTAAATACAGGGGGGGGGGGGGGCACAGACTCTGAAAATCAGGGGGGAAACAGGGGGAAAACAGGGATGCCCAAAATAAATTGCCTGCAGGGAAAACTCTGGGAATTTCAAAAATTGGCAAAAATCAGGGAATTATCAGGGAATTTTACAAATTTGGAGAAATAAAATAGCCTTTTAATAGCTAATTTGCCTTTTGCTTTCGAACGTGAAATTTCATGCTCGCTACGCTCGAAAAATAACTTGATTCACAACCTAGCTTTATAATGAGGTTCTAATTGCTAGGTTATTGACAAGCAATCTATTCACATACACTACCCCCATGCCATGGCAGTTTTTATATTCACAGACTTTGTCATATTTCAATGTTAAACTTGAAGATCCTCCTACGCTGCGGTCGCCAATGGTTGCGAACACCGCAAAAAATCATGGAATATAACGTATCTTTTGGTCAGGGGGGAAATCAGGGAATTATCAGGGAATTTTATTCTTTATTTTCTGTGGCCACCCTGTAATACCACAATGCGCAAACTTTGTCATTAGTGTGCATTAGGTATAGCTTCATAAACTGATCAAAGAACTGAATGTCAGGTTGACAGAACTATCCAGTTACATATATAACGAAGAAATCCATGACAAAGAACACTGGATATGTAAATTGTGTAGATTCTCTTGATTATTGAGACAATGTTTGGTATATGGGTAGTACTGAGTAGTGTATTCAATTGTAATCAATTTTCCAGTAAAAAATATTCAAACTGAGGGATGCGATTAATGAAAATGATGATGATGAAATTGTATTATTGTGTTTAATTATAAATTGTAACTATGCAATTACATTAATAAATTATATATTATTTTCTGTTATGATATATATTTTCAATTGACGTGCATGACTACGGCATAGGAATTGCATGCCTGTATGTATGCTTACAAGTTATATCGAACCTGTGTATCGAATATAGAATAATGCTTCAAGGGGGTGTTCAGTACGTGTGACTCAAACCTTTGACTGATATGGCGGTCATGATGTGTCGTATAGTTACTGATAATAACGTATGTTTATCACAAATGCTCACAAATGCTTGTCTGAGAGACGTTCCAACTACAGGATCTCTTGGTTTTCAACTTGAGTGTAATTTGTTATTGGTATAGCGGTTTATAATATTTAAAGTTATTTTCTTTCATTTCATTCAGGAATGAAATAATGTGTGCCTGAGCAATAACCTTTTTATTCTTTATTCAAAGTTTTGTTGTTGTTTTTTAATCTCAGCCAACTGGGGGGACGAGTCCTCGTGCCCAGTGCTTGGACCCGTGCCTGGTGTGTGTATTTACAAGACTAGTGCTGCTAGCGTTTGGCTGGGTTAATACAGATGTTAATGACTGCACTTCCACTTTGCTTCTCACTTCTCAAGGGAGTTCAAGTATTCATGGAAGGCATGTACAGCTTGGTCCGACATAAGTCGATATATATAAAAGGGTATGATGAAAACCATCTTTGGCGAATATACTGCAGTAGGATGTGGTGCATTCAGGCAGGTCACTAGAACGCTAGAAAGTACAGTGGTACGTTAAGAGTACCTTATAGGGCACGGGAGGTGACGTAAGCCTGTGCTGATACCTTGACATCTAGAAGAACTCTCTGCTTACTATGTGTTAATAAGGAAGGATTCGACCCAAATGAAGTTTTGCCTCTAACTACGTGGTAAAAGTTCAGCTTTTGGAGCCTTAGCTTTCTGTGCTATAACATTAAATGAGCTAAATGTACAAAGCATTTTCAATTACCATAATTTGTCAGAAGAAAGGGTGCGCAAATATGACTCTATGATGGAAAAACTATATTTAATTCACCAATAATAATTAATCGCTTCCTGCGATTTATTATTATGTGGTCAAAGGGAAACAACTCGTGACTATTTTGGCTCGTTACGGCCATATATTTTCATTCTTTTCTCGGTAATTAGTTGGAGCTTTTTGTTTAAAAATTGAGGAGTGTAAGCAATAATGATTCTCATTTAATTAATAATATTCCTGAACCGATTTAAACAATCAAAGTTAT
This sequence comes from Spisula subtruncata, assembly GCA_963678985.1. Lineage (NCBI taxonomy): Eukaryota > Metazoa > Mollusca > Bivalvia > Venerida > Mactridae > Spisula > Spisula subtruncata. The sequence continues at coordinate 50,256,709 of OY787664.1, read as the reverse complement.
AGGGAACGCCTCTTTAAAATATATTGTTGAGATTTTCCTTGGTATATATGGACTTAATTAAATTGTTGCTTTAGAAACATACTATATTATAACGATTAACCAGTATAACCAATTATACTTACATACTCATGATACTGGTCATCAAAAATAACACAGTATTTCGCTTTTTCAATTTACACCAACATCATTATGTGTTAGACATTATCAGACTGGCCATATACAAAATTTGTTTTAATGTCGCAAGTAATACAAGTTTATGAATAGGAATGTGCCATATTCAAAATCAGCATCACAAGGCACTTCTTATGATTCCATTTTCATGACGTTTGGAGCATGTCATGTTTACCAAAGTGATGTTAATAAGTAACATGATCTTGTATATAGAATCCCTATAAGTATATAAAGAGTACTTTCGGACAGTTTTCTTTTGTTTTCTCAAAGTATCGATTTTGTACTTACGACCTTCTCATTATTAAAGCCATAAATCCAATGCATTTGTTTCATACAAGACCTAAAAATGTATTTTAGGTCTTCGTTTCATACCTTTGAAAATGTTGTGCTGTGCAGTGCGGTTTTGCCATCTACATGCGAAATATATATTTATCATTTCCAAAGTCAAAGCTCTGTTTCTGTTCTGTTAAAATTTCATCTTCATAATAATTTTTAATGAGTCTACCAGAAAATACGTTTGCGCCACAATGACAGCGTAATTCAAAATAGCTCGAGGGAATTTACTCGATATGACGTGATGACGATAACGATACGGAAGTGATTCGTACATATTTTAGCAGCCGGTGTCCAGCCTAAAAAATGTTCGTGATGATTTTAATCCTTCTCGTTGTGGTTTTCTTCTCCTATTTACCGTCTTATTCGGCAAAAATATCAAGAAGTGTAAGTATTGCAGTTGCATATCAGTTGTATATTTTTATAATGGCCGATTTTTGAAAATATTTTTTATTTTCTGGTACAGTAATCGGATAAAAACATTTCGGATATTCATCCGTTTTGGGTGCATTTTTGTTTATTATTCAATATTGATGCTTCATTTAAGTTACAAAATTGATGTAAACTTTAATGATTTTCATGTCGATTTTAATTGCTAGTGCTTTGACAGTATGGTACTGAATGGCAGTATTTTTACCTACACTCGAAACTTGAATTTTTTACAACTGTCAAACACTCTCAATGATCAGCCCCAATCACTTTACCACTCGGTCCTATTGTCAAAAAGCCAAACAAAAGGGAACCTACTTGCCAACAAAACTCATAATTTCAAAGATTTTTCCAACGCGATGAATCATGTACATTGACTTAGCTGCTAGTATTATATAGTACCAGTAAATGTGCGCAGTATTGCGAATATGGATTGATCATGTTCAAACTACTATATCCCAGTTCAATCTGAAATACTGGCATTAACGCTGTATCCAAGAAGATAAAATGCACATGAGTTGCCAATAAATATCAAGAAGGACCAGCGATAGTTTGTCTGACCAGTGACCGAAATTTTTAGTGTCGATCTTCCCCTCGGCCTGCCAAAGTTTAGACGCATTTCCCTATATCCAAAATGCAGGATTTTCCTCCTCTTACAAAAAAATCCCATCAAAACTTTTTGATGAATAACAAAGATTTCAAATACATCTATATATCTGACTACTAAGTAGCAAAATTTTTATGTCTATTATTAAATGATATGGGGAGATGAGGCCTAAGTGTAGGTTGCACTTCAGGATTGACATTGAGAGGACCTGAGTTTAACTCCAATCTGAACCACTGGTTAAGTTCTCTGAGCAAGAAATTGAAAAATAACCCACATGCTACACTCCACCAAGGTATACTAAGTTTGGTACCTGTGAGAGCTGTTTCTTTTCTTGGGAGCTGCTTGGATCGATATTGGCTGTCACACCCACAGCCCACAGGAGATTTAGTCTCCCAAATTCAGGTTTTCTTAAGCACATGTAGACAAGTTACCAGGGGAAGTTAAAATGACAAAGGGTGGCTGAATTGCTGAAATCTGCCCTCGAAAATTAGTACATTTTTAACATTTTTGTATAAATGTATGTAGTGTACAAACGTGAACTTCATTATCATATTTAACAAATTTGTTATAATTTTCAGTTAGGAGGATATTTCATACATCTCACAGATGAAGAGTTGAACTTGAGACAACAGGTCCGAGATTTGAAGTCGGAACAAGGTGCTATAAGCATGTCAGATGAGTTCGCAAAATACATGAAATTACAGAGAAAAATTGACAGATTAGTAGATCAAGTCAAAAAGATGGGTGAGTCACTGTAGTAATTAGTATACTTTTTAACAGAGCTACAGATAAGCTGTATATTGCAGTAAATACCGAATTAAATTTGTTAAAAAAAACCAATACATTTTGAGAGTTGGAAGTTAGGAAAAAGCAATGACAATCTGAAATACCTAAATAGAAAAGAATAATATATAGTGAGAAACAGTTCCCAATGAGTTAGATTAAAGTATGATTAAATTCCCAAATAAAATTCGTCGAAAACAATGTTAAATTGAAACTGGGGGTTAAACTGCCCAATGGACTAAACCTTATCTGTAGCTAAGTAGAATAACGCAGTAGGTAACACATTGTCCGCAATAGTCATCCCGACCTTATACATGTCCCACTGTCGGGTGAACGCTGACCACTGGTCTGGGTCGCATCCTGCAGCAATGGTAGGTGGGTCCAACTTCAGCTTGTGCGATGCCACAGGGGCTGGTATCGCCTGGATGGTCCTGTCATGAATTTGGAGCGCTGCTGTTAAGCCAGCCGCAAACGCTGCATCCAGGTCTTGAGACTGCCAATCACAACCAGCTATTGGACACTGTAATCGCGGCATGTTGAGACCGAAAACGACCGAATGAAGAACTTTCTTATCAGGTTTGAATACTTCGAGTAGCAGTCATAAATGACAACGCCAATTTCCAATATCTATTTTAATTCAAAGGATGACTGCTACCTGTAACATATAAAGTAATAATGATTAGTTACTTATACTGCTTTAACTAGTCTATTTCTTGTAGATAACCCATGATATTTGTACTCAAGGTGAAGGACAATGTGGCCTTGAATATATTCCACAGGTCAGCCCTTCAGTCACTGTGGTTCTTCACCCTTAAGCCTTATTTCTTCCTTTTTGTCTTAAACTACTTTGAAACCACATGATGATTCAGATTAAGTCTATCCTACTTAAAAAATGTTTTATATGGTGATATGGTGTAGGTAAAGTAGTTCAGTCTTTTTGCTGTTGGAGCAAACAGAGGCCTGATAAACATGACTATTTAACTGCCACGGGGATGCATATAAACATATTTGTGTCATATTCTAACACGATTCGCGGATTAATCCAATACACAAAGAACGAACCGAACCATGTTTTATTGCCCCCATAAAACATACCTATCAAATTGGCTGTTTCTATTTACGCCCAGTATCACTTAACATATTTATGAATGAATGAACGTAAACTTTATAGTAAAATTTACTACGAGTCACAATGACAAGGCGAGTTGCACGAGAATCCAGTGTTACATCTATGACCCATCTATTTTTAGAAACTCCAATATACTCTAGAAACCAAGTTTTATTAAAGCTTCTGATAATCAATCCATTTATATTTTTCATTTTATGAAATAGATACCATATACTCGTGTTATTAAAATTGTTTCAATGTTTAAATTGTGGTATTTCCTTCAGAAAATTACGAAGGTCGTTTTCATTAACTAGGGAGGTAATTGTACCAGCTAATAAGCCACTCAATTTCAGCGTGGAATTATGCTCAATGTCAAAGGGGTGAAAATGGAATGCGCGCAGTTAAATAGTGCAGGATATTATCGTATTTAGAATCGAAATAAAAACTCTGTTCTTGTATATTGTCATTGAATAAAACACGGGCACTCGTGATTTATTTTTTCTGCATCCGAACTCCTGCCCGTGTTTTATTCACCGACAATAAACGCGAACAGATTTTTATTTCTTAACTAACATCATTGAAATAAGTCTTTGACTTTAGGATTTGAAAATACTTGCCTGAATTATCGAAAGTAAATAGCTTTCCTATATACCCTATAAGATGCATAATTACTGCTGAAGTTACTTGCCTAAATCAAGAATCACTTGTCCCGGGCAACAGGACAAGTGCTAATTTTGCAGACTGAACAACTCTTGTTTATATGCACAGACTGATTATTAATAAAAAAATACGTACCGTCCAATATAAAAATCAAACTCCCCAGAGCATCACCCTTTGGTATACTTCACAGGGCTGTATCTGGGAGTCAAAAACCACCGAGGCAAATCCCTTCTTGGGTCTTATTTGCATGATTTAGGTATAGTTTTCTTTAAAAAAAAAAACGTGCATATTTTAGATATTGCTCAAATTGGCAAGTGCCTCGATGTGCCTCAGCGTGTCTACGGGCCTGTTTTATTATCTGTACTAACATGTATGCTCCCTTGTCTCTCATTACAGGCTCATCCAGATCTCAGAAGATTACAATGTTTTCATTCGGAGTAAAGATTGTGATAAATGTATTACATGTAAGTTAACATTTGTGTTCCCCCTCAGTTATTTATAAGTAGGAAGCATATAGCATTGGTGCTGTCCGTCCATCTTTGTATCTGTCTGTCCATCTATATGTAAAGCAAGTCTTGTGTGTTGAACTCCTCACTAACTTCCACAGATCAACGACCTTGATGTGTAGTTGACTGTAAAGGAAGGAATTTTTGCTGTGGCAATTTTTACCAGAGTTATAACCCTTTGTTACTTTTACTATAATATATACACCAATGGAGGCAGCCATGTCGATGGGCACATTTCTAGTAGTATCAGTTATCCTTTCTTCACATACACATTTTTGTTCAGGAAAACTTTGATTAAAATAAATGATAATTAAGTATCATAGTTTAGCAGTGCAAAACATAGTGGCTGTGAACTTAAACATTATAATATATTATTAATGGTGATATGAAACTGACAAGGTAAAACTAATTGCACATTTGTGTATTTCATAAAATACAAGGAATAGCAATAAAATGACTAAACTCTTCAGGAGATTTATAATAATAATTGCCCATATGAGTTTTCTGGTGGCAAGGATAAATAAAAACATATTGTTTGTATATTTCAGGGTATAGTGATGATATCATTGATAGTGTTATACAAGAATGATCCACTCTATATGTTACCTGAAACTTGGTTCTTCCCAGCTAACAGATTTATTGCATTTCCTACCGGAGTGTCAGGTAAATATACACTGAATTTTTTCTGATGTAAAATTGTAGGGCTTAACAATAACACTGGTCCGGTGGCCAATGTCAGTGAATTTCAAAGAGGATCAGTGAAAGTCTTGAAGGAACAGTAGCTGTTTACTTTACAAATTTAAGGCAATCATTTTGATTAGTCGCACATAATTTTAAGGTTTCGATGTAAAATTTTAGGGATCAACACTATTACTTGTCTGCTTTCTCAATGACAGTGAAAATCAAAGAGGATCAGTGAAAATCTTGAAGGACAAGTAGCTGTTTACTTCACAAATGTTACGCTTCTTTTCTGTTGGACAATACTGACCAAAATAGTTAGTATCTAGCCCTGAATTGTTGTAACTTGTTCCTTTAAGTTAATACAGTTTCTTAGCTAAGTGTATTTCTGAAAGCAGATAGTTTCTACATTATTATGTCCCCTGATTGACTTAGCTACCATAGTTGTAAAGGACAACTTGCCCTCAGAATTCCCGGACATAAGCATTTATTGAATGCACTGTTTATAAATGCTATTCAGTGAACTATTCCCCTTATAGTAACTGCTCTTGCTATATTAAAAATGTGATATTTGGATAAATACTTAGATTTAATAGTACAAATATTTAGTTGAGGTCAAGTTTCATCTTGTATGATTGAATTTTACTTTAATTCAATAATTGAGTAATATATGTCTTAAGAATTCCATTTCTTGTCTTGTCACTTGTCTGTTTGACATTTTCCATGATGATTATGATTTTAAAAAACTTATACATTTTGTCGGAGAAAACCGAACACTGTTTGTTCAGAATTCACAAAAGTTCATTATTTCCAAAAATACTCTTATTTAGGTGAATTTTTATCTTAAATGTGTACTAGTTGGATGTGATTGGTATTTTTAATAGCAGACTCAAAAATGTGCAAAAATGTGTCGGATATCCAATGGGTGGCTTTGAAAAACAAATTTGAATACAAGCATACATTCTTAACATTAATCGTTTAAATGTGAATGATTATATCAGTGTTTTTTCCCCTTCTTTGTAAAGTACCCATAAAAGGTACTTTCCATCGGGAATAATGACCATTTTTCCCAATTTACAAGTAAAAATTTCCCCAAAATGGAGAAAATTAACATCGAAGCTACTACAATTATTAGAAAAACATGAAGAAATGCCTTAATTTTCTTCCCTTTTCAACAATATATCATGTATTATGTCAATAAAAAATTGTGAAGACATTTAAAGGTCTAAAAGCTGTTTACTCAAAAATCCCAATTTCAGGATTTTACACGCAAAAATTCCCACTTTGACTGGTACCTGGTACTTTCTCAAAATAGCAAGAAAAAACACTGTATATCCATATTTATTCTTGTTTCAGGTGGTATTGGTATAACATGTTGGATCCTAGTCTGTAGTTCCGTGGTGTATCGGATGAAGAACTTTATCAATGTACAACCATCCTCATCAGATCTGAAAGTGGACTCGTGACACGGATACCCTCTACCTGTGATACGATGCTTGATCTGAGTTCTGAAATTGACAAGGTTATTGACAAGGTTGTCAGATGATGCTAAGCCAAGATGTATACCTGCCCCGTGCCCTACATCCCAGCTTGCAACGATCCCTGGAGTCTTGGTCTCCTGTAGCACTTATTTAGGATTTGACAGATGGAACGGTTCAAGCTCTGTTTTTAGACTTAGACTTGGAATAATTAATCAATTTTAGACCTACTTTTCTATCTGACACTGGAGGTTATACCTATATATACCTATCCTTCATTGGGCATTGCTTTCACTTATAGTTGCAAAGTATTTGTGTCAGTTTATGTGTCCCCTTTCAGGGGTGTGTCTGGCTGCTCCCTGTGTGACCAGAGTGTTTGACCCCCATGTAAAGTGTTTTTTTGGTTGAAATACATATAATTAGTCCCACTGGAGGGAACTATAGGTTTACCCTCAGTCTGTCAATCAATTTGTCTGTCAAGAAAACTGGATTCTGCCGCAACTCAAACAGTTTTCAAACTAGGGACTATTATGGAGATAATGCATGTTTAATTTTTTGATTTGGACAAATATCGTGGTTGCTGTGGATACAGAAATAGTAAAAATACTTGATCCTGTCATAACTCAATCAGTTTTGAAGCTATATTTATGAAACTTGCTATGTCATTAGGGACCCATATGGAGATTATGCATGTTTTTTTGAGGGGGATTTGAACACAAATTGTGGTTGCCATGGCAACAGAAACATTGAAAATAAGTTTAAACCTGCAGGGGACTTCTGTATTGCTTGCAATTCTTTATTACTTGTTTATTTTAGGGTCCACATTTACAGAAAATTAAGTGTTCAATGCACCGTCACGTCTTGATACAACATGTTTTCCAGCAACATGTATACTGAAATGATACAAAGAGGGTTTTAAATGACATCATGACCCTTTTTTTTCCCTTTTACCAATGATGTTTTCAACTGTAGTAAATAAGTAATTGTGGAATCGGGATTTTGATTGTGTCAGCGCTAGTTTTGAATATATTTTAAATTTTGATATTATTGACTGCTGATATTGGTGTGGTTATGATATTAATATCATGTGACATATGATCGTACATTGACGCCATACATTAGATACTGTCAAATCATTTAATTTCAAAGGGACAAATTTCATGTTTTTGGTGAAAAGATCATTTCGTAGGGACGCCATTTCAAGGATATCTTATCCACCAAGTCATAATCTATAGAAATTATTTATATGCGTGTGGATTTAATTTCATGTTTTGGATCATCCTGGAAATCCATGAAATTAAATTCCCTTGAATATTAATGATTTAACATTAGGTTATCAGCCATATGAAAAATTCACAATACATCATTTAATGCTATTAGTTACAATTTGTATCAGGTTACTTATGTCCTCAGGGGCTCATATCAGCTGATACTCAAGAAAAAAATGGTACCGTCTTTTCGTTTGTATAAGACACACCTTTACCAACCCAGAATCATAACCAAAAATTTGATGCAACCTTTTCAATGATAGAGCCTTTCAAGTCACAATATTAATTTTGAAATTTCTTAGCCAAAATAACGATAAAATTTGACCCTTTAGACAAAATTTTATTGCCATTATTGGAGTTAATTCACGGGCCAAAATTAATGAAACTGCTTGGGACTATATTTAACTGTCTGTTTGCTCTATCTAATGTTAGTATTAATGAAAGTCGGTGTAATTGCGCTTTTAGTTAATCTTGACTACACTGTAATTTGCTCAGATTTCTGTACAATTTGTCTTCAAAGTGTGTGCATGTGTGTCTAGGAGTAATATTATGGTTGAGAACTTGTGAATTTTGTCCACTATTGAAAATATTATTGTATGAAATAATTTGACATTTTAAACATTAATTAATTTATATTATAGAATCCATATAACATTATTGCATGTATGTTTAAATTTTGTGTATTATATTTTGTTTTGAAATATTTTATGTTCATTTTATTTATTTCATGCTGCACCTTTCATGTTTTATTCCCATTACATATCTGGTTTTAAAGTTTATAGAGCTATATCGGAAGATATTTTTTTAAAAAGTTAAAAAAAATGAAAAACAATTATGCTTTCATATCCATTAGATCATTTTTCGCTTCAGTTTTAACAGAAACTCTCTCTGTGATTTATTGGACATGCAAACTGTCCATTTTCATATGAAAGTGTTCTAGAACACCCTATGAAACTATAGAAATCGTCTTTTTTTCGACGATTGAATCAAAGAACACGGAACCCATCCAAAGTTTTAATTTGCAATTAAGGAAGTCTAGTATCATACTACAACCAAGGCAAGTAATTATTTTGACATTAAATGACTGTTAAAATATAGCTCTATACACTTTCAACGTTAATTGTTGCTATTAGAATGTTTCATATACTGCTTGCACTTTAGGCTATTTATAAAAGAAACTTATGGAAATATATTGTAAATTGTTCTAGTATTAATTTAATGTTTGCTTATTCAGGTTTCATGTCGTTTTTCAACAATCGAGGCATGTAACCAGTTTTATTTATCCGGCACTGTATCCTAGCCAGTACTAAGTTACCCTAGTAACTTCTCCACATGTGGAGGAAAATCAAAATTGTTGTCAAATTTTCATGGAAGGGTATCAGACCCAGATAGCCAGGATACATATAGCTTCACTTTATAACAAAATTTAATTCTATACTTCGCTGGCTTGGAATGAGAAGGTCGTAACTCCTACTAACAACCTTATAAGACTGATACAAATTTGAAAATAGCACCACAAGGCACTTCTTATGATTCTGTTTTCATTAAAATGGGAACTTGTCATGTTGACCAGACTGAAGTAGGAATACAAATGTAGCTTGTTTTACTACAAGTAAAGAGTAATTTTAGGACAGGTTTTTAGCTCACCTGAGCACAAAGTGCTCAAGGTGAGTTATTGTGATCACTCACCGTCCGTCGTCCGTCTGTATGTCCGTACACACCCACTGGTAGTTGTGGGGTGTGGAACAATAGGCTATATTTAGATTCTATTCATTCCGTTGCTTACGGGGTGCAAAATGTTGCTTATGGGGTTTTACATTTTACAAAAGGATGAACAAAAGAAAACCCCACAATGTCAAGTCAGTGAGAACGTCCGTCCGTCCACACTTTCAAACGACATCTCCTCTGAAACCATTTGGCCAATTTTGATGAAATTTTGTTAGGATGTTTGTGGTGTTGGGGGATTCAATAATTGTTCAAATTATGGCCCTGGGGTCAAAATTGGCCCCGCCCCGGGGGTCACCAGTTTTACATAGACTTATATAGGGGAAATTTATAAAAATCTTCTTCTCTTAAACTACAATGCCTAGAGCGTTGCTATTTGGTATGTAGCATCATCTAGTGGTCCTCTACCAAGATTGTTAAAATTATGGCCCTGGGGTCAAAATTGGCCCCGCCCCGGGGGTCACCAGTTTTACAAAGACTTATATAGCGGAAACTTATAAAAATCTTCTTCTCTAAAACTACAATGCCTAGAGCTTTGATATTTAGTATGTAGCATCATCTAGTGGTTCTCTACCAAGATTGTTCAAATTATGGCCCTGGGGTCAAAATTGGCCCGCCCCGGGGTCACCAGTTTTACATAGACTTATATAGGGGAAACTTATAAAAATCTTCTTCTCGAAAACTACAATGCCTAGAGCTTTGATATTTGGTATGTAGCATCATCTAGTGGTCCTCTACCAAGATTGTTCAAATTAGGGCCCTGGGGTCAAAATTGGCCCCACCCCGGGGGGTCACCAGTTTAACATAGACTTATATAGGGGAAACATATAAAAATCTTCTTCTCTAAAACTACAATGCCTAGAGCTTTGATATTTGGTATGTAGCATCATCTAGTGGTCCTCTACCAAGATTGTTCAAATTATGCCCTGGGGTCAAAATTGGCCCGCCCCGGGGGTCACCAGTTTTACATAGACTAAATATATAGGGAAACATATAAAACTCTTTTTGTCTTAAACTACATTACCTAGAGCTTTGATATTTGGTATGTAGCATCATATAGTGGTCCTCTACCAAGATTGTTCAAATTATGGCCCTGGGGTCAAAATTGGCCCTGCCCCGGGGGTCAGGTTTTTACATAGACTTATATAGGGAAAACATACAAAAAACATAACACAATCATTTTACAAAAATCTTATTGTCTAAAACTACAATGCCTAGAGCTTCGATAATTGGTATGTAGCGTCATTTAGTGGTCTTCTACCAAGATTGTTCAAATTATGCCCCTGGGTAAAAACTGTGCAGGGCTTTATTTATAATCAGGTGAGCGATATAGGGCCATCATGGCCCTCTTGTTTTTCTTGTTGTTTTTTTTTCATCAAAATGAAATTATTTCGTACTAACAACCTTGTCATTCTAAGCCAGCGACTGGTATTAACAATAAATAACTATTTCAGCAGTTTATCTCTAAATTTTATATAATAGTAGTTGTTTGTAATGGTCTGTTGAAAATAATAAATCAAAACTTTGACATTATATTATGGAATCTTAGATAAATCAAAATGTCAGTGACATACGTAATCTATTCTTTGGCATTTCCTCGTGTTGCCATAGCAACTATATCAGACTAATGTTTACCCAAGGAAGCAGCAGTTACTGTAAATGTGTTTTTCTATCATATTTCATGATTACTGTAAAATCATTAATTTTTGTAGGGGATTAAATTTCATGGTTCACCTTCTACCACAAACTCAAATCAAATCTAACAATATTTTGACCCTTTATTTATTACCTGAAATGCTTAATCCACGAATTTATGTTCCATCGAAATGGTCTTTTTTACCAAAACCAGGAAGTTTAATCCCATCAAAATCAAATGATTTTACAGTATGTTTAGTTGTTTGATTATGGTTATGTTTAGTGTTTATGGAACCATTATGCTCCCTGATGGAGATTCTTACTGCCACTACTTTGTGTCGTCTGTCCGTCCGTCTGTCTGTGAGTGTGTATTTGATTGATTGTCTGACATTCATGTGCATTTTGGACCTTCACAAGCACCAACTTGACCCCAATCTCCCGAAGGATCTAAGTTTGATTTAAATCTCATCTCACATTTTATTATTTATTTTTGAGTGAATGCCCATGTTAGGCTGTACTCAAAATTTTCATCACAAATCAGGTATATTATTCTCAGTTTATTACAGTATAATGTCAACAGTCAAGATGATGAACTGATGTATCTAAAAATCAGTAAAATCTCAATGTGAGATGAGATTCCTACTTGAACTGCTTCGGAGATTGGTGACTGGGCTGATATTCACCAAGCATCGTAATTTAAATCATTTTGAGAAAAAAATCGGCTGCTTATATTTTCCCTTAGAATAACCCATGTTGTTCCTTGTGCGGATTGTAGCTCTTTATGAAATGCTTTTAAAGGTGAAAACAATTAACAATAATTTAAATTTTCTAGTTCAGATGATAAAATGTGTGCAGGAAATTTTACGATTTTAAGAAAATTCTTTATTTTCTCTTAAGAAGCTTTGTAAATACAAACTCAGTAGTCCATTAAATTTGATGGGAAGCTTTGAAGATGTTCATAATAAGCCAAAATGTCATGGTGTTGCATTGATGTTCTATGTTCTTTGGCAAGCATGAATCAGTGATTTATATACTATATCTTATTGTATGTAGTTTGATGTATTTGATGATTATATCCATGAGCTTTTTGTATACTGTATCACAATGAAGTGCAATAAATTAGAACCATGGTAACCATACACTGTCAAGTTGTTCTTGTTTTTAAAATCATATATCCAGTAGTTGAAAAATGATAAGTTATCAGTTTTCGAGGGCTGCTTTCAGTAGCTCAGCTGTTCAGCCTTCCTTTGAAGTTTTGAATTATGATAAAAATGTAGTGATTATTTACTATTAGAGAGGCTCACTGTGATGATTAGGTGATCAACTGCTGTTCTGCTTCTAATTATAATCAAATCAAAGCAGTTGTCTCCCTTGGTTTGGTTGTGGATCAATCGGGACCACTCTGAAATTGTCTCCCTTAACTTTTTCTAGTTGTGTTTTTGTGTAGGAAGTTCTCTCCCTTTCTTTGATTTCGACTTTAGTACAGAGAATTTAACCTGGTGCTCAACCTTCTATTACCTATAATTTAATTGCTGATAATTGTCTATATTATAACTCCGGGTTTTATATATTCCAGCAGCAGAAGAGGCTCAAGATGTAAAACATACACTTATCTATAGAACTAATATTGCTCAATTTGCTTGTGCATATTACTAAATTCAACACAAGAACCTTAAAAAATATGTATGCATATTAAGCTCAGGAACGGGTCAAATTCTCTGTACTATAATGAAATGGTACTCATCGGAGACACTCACTGACAAAACTTGGCGACAATCTGTAGCAATAGTATACCATATTGCAATGATAGGCTAGGAGATCACCACTAAGTACTCAAACACTGGTGACGTCATACAACTAGACACTTGGCTGTATCCGCTTTTGCCACTACAAATGTACATGTATGAACACAAGGTGTATGTGCATTGTGCAGGCTACTGTTGATTACCGCTGAGGTGGAGGGATGCGTCCCTAACTCATGATCCATTGGTTCAAACTCATTCTTGGGCAGTACTGAACTTCCCGTTAAAAAAAGGCTCGAATATTTTATAACCAAGAAACAGTTATTCATACAGATAACTGTAAGTTGTTAGAACATCCTGTGCAATTAATGTGTAAGAATAAGTCAAAATACTGAACGTATTTTTGTTTTATTGCATTTAGACATCATAACAGAATATGACAATGGATGTTAACCTACTTTGGTATACGTGTATAATGAAATGATAATGCAAATATTAACGTACTATATTATGGTCACCATTGGTATTTTAACATGTTCTTTCGGTATAAAACCATACTTTCTAAGTCTTGGACTGAAAGCCCAGTACCATTGATCACTATCTTGTCCATCAAGTCCAACATGAACAATCTCACCAAGCTTTAAAGGTAACATGTTATCAGCTTCAGCCTCGTAATGACACTGGGACACAAACTCTGTGATTCCACGTACATCATCAGAGAGACGGCTACTGATCGGTCCATTCAACCTACTAGTATTACACACGGAGCATATACTACAAAATTCATCAGTCATGTCAGTTTGTACTTCAATACTTTTTACTGTCACTTTTGGTTTCGGTTTACTAGTACTTTCAATATTGCTACTAGTTGTTGCAACTTCTCTTGAACCACGCACCATTCCATTTATACCAATCGTATTTTTTGTTAGAAACTGATTGCATTTTTCAGTTGCCGCTCGGTTTTTAATCAACGCCTCATTCATTGCATCACTATCAGTACCAGCAATGATCAACAAATCATCACTAACGTTAAGCAAATCCTCAGTTTGACTCAGTAACTGTTCCATGTCATCTTCGTCATAGTCATTTTGTTGTTTAGTATTAACGCCAAGATTGATATCATTTCTCTTGCCTAGGTTACCCCAAGCATTGATGACGTCATTTGATGAGTTGGTTCCTGGTTTATTTGTTCTCTCACTGTTCTGGTCTTGGCTACTTCCCCCTGACGAGTGTCTGTTTTTGCGTGGGTACTCGAATGACCAACCAGTAGAGTCATTTATGTTTCTCAAATCTGTGGATGAGTTGTAACGCCTAGTGTTAGTATTCGCAATATCCCCCGAGTTATCTGACACTTCTACACCTTTTGAACCAGTTTGTTTGTGTTGGTGAGTTTTTATTTCCGTTTTACACGCAGTATCGGTGCTTCTCAAGTCTGTAGTTGACTTATATTGTCTCTTTCGTTTCTGTGCTTGTCTAGGCGAATTCTGGGGATTCTTAAAATGAGTTCCTTTAACATTTATTCCATTCTTTTTATAAGGCACAGCTTTAACGCGACCCTCAATATTTTCACTCGATGTTCTTAAATCCGACGTGGAATTGTATTGTTTTATCACTGTCTGTTTCTTGCTAGACGTTTTACCCGTTGACGAATTGTTTTGTGCATTGTTCATTAATTTATTGCTGACATTGTTATCTACATTGCTTTGTCCAATCATTCTCAAATCTGTTGAAGAGTGATATTTTCGTGCAGCCGTTAATGTTTCACGTTTCTTTCCAGCTTTGTTACCATTGTTATTTGCACTGTTTGTTCCCCTATCGTGTCGTTTATTGGCTTCGTTACTTCCCTTAGAGGAATTGTTTATTTCATTATGATGCCCATTCTTTTTATTTGGAACAGCTTTCACGCGACCTGTAGGAACCTCCTCAGCACTTTCACCAGAAGTTCTTAAATCAGATGTAGAATTGTATTGTCTCATAACTGAGTGTTTCTTGTGAGACTTTTTACCTGTTGGTATATTGTTTTGAGCGTGAGTCATCAATTTATTGGTTACATAGTCGATATTACTTTCTCCAACCGTTCTCAGATCTGTTGACGAGTGGTATTTTCTTGCCGCTGATAACGTTTCACGTTTATTTCCCTGTTTGTTGTTATCATTTGTAGTTTTATTTGTTTCTCTATGATGTGGTTTGTTGTCTTCGTTACTTCTCCGCGATGAATGGTTTCGTTCGCTTACATGTTGTTCTTTCACTTTGCTTTCTTTCCTTTCTGCTTTGTCTTTGTTATTAATTTTAGCACTATGTTGCTTATTTTGTTCGCAATTTTCCATGTTAGATGATTTGTCATTGCCTCTTTTGGAAGAATGTTTACGTTCATTATTAACGGGTTGTTCGCGCGTATAGCTTGCTTCCCTTTTATCTTTCTTATCGCTTTTATCACTGTTTATGTCATCAAGATTCAGTTTAGGTACATTATGACGAGGTTTACTATCGTCATTGCATTTACGAGACGAGTCGCCGTTTTCTCTTCGGGAAGAATTGTTTCTTTCATTATTTAATGAGTGTTCTCTCATTTTGTTTGATTCTCTTGTCGCTTTGTCTTTGTTATCACTTTTAGCACTTTGTGTTCGAGTATGACCTGGTTTACCTTCTACCATTCCTGCCTTAGTAGACTGTTCATTGTCTCCCCGGGCAGAATGACTTTGTACAGTATTTGCAGGTGGTACTCGCATTGTCTTTGCTTCATTTTCTGTTTTCACTTTGTTATCACTTTTAATACTATGATGTGTTTTATTCTGATCATTAGCTCGCCTTGAAGAATGATTTCGGCTATCATGACCAGGTTGATCTTTAATTCTATTTGCTTCACTTTCTGGTTTGTCTTTTCTCTGGTCAATGTGATCATTAGGACGTGTATTTCCATGGTTTTTGCTTTGTTCATTGTGTTGACTTTGGTCATGGTGTTGTCTCCTGTCATGGTTTTGTCTCTGGTCATTGTTTTGTCTGGGCTCTTGATTTTGCCTTTTGTCGTGATGCTTCCGTTGCTCATGGTGTTGTTTTGGCTCATTGTGTTGTCTTTTATCTCTTGCACCGTCTCGCTGGACAGTATCCTTACCCATGCGCATTTTCAATATTTCACTTACATTAATAACTTCTTGATCGTCTCTTCTTGTAAACTTTGTATCATTATCCTCATAGAAATACTCGTCAAAGTATCCGTTACGACTCTCCTGGAATGATGTGAAAGCTGGCACTGAGACTGGACGTTTAGTTGACCTGCATCGAATAGAATGATCGGAATCACTTGTGTAAGAGTACGCACTCAGTTTGCTGCTGTGTCTACTGTCCAACCCTTTACGACTTGTATGTTCAGGAACGCTCTCAGAAACTTCTGTTAGATCGGAATTTGCACTTTGACGACGTTTGTGTTGTAGACGTAGTAGATCAAACTGTTTAGAGGAATGTCTATGTTTGTTAGCATTGTGTCTTAAGTGTAATCCTATCAGTTCTCTGTATGGTAACCCTGCAGACAAGAGACGATCTCTTTGAGTTCCAAAAACACTATCAATGTCATCGACACTTGTATCCATATCCACATTCATCACTGAACTAAAAGAACAATCAAAAACACTATCATTCACTTCATTCATAGTGCAGTCAGTGAGCATACTGTCCAGTGATTCCATTGAATCATTGAGAGTTTGAGGAATTGTTTTAGCCTTTGGTTTATTTTTACGTGGTGGTTTCTGTGGTCGTTCTTTCTTAGTTTTGGTTTGCGGTTGTACATGTATGTCGCTCGCTGTTGCTCGATCACTTAGACTGAAGTCTTCACTGGCAAATGACGATTGGTCGTCACAGTAGGTAGTGCTTAGGTCGTACTCATATTCGATGTCTATATTTTTACTGTGGCCACTAAGTATGTTCGTATTCCTGGTATTGCCAATACTTTCGTTAACACTTGTTTTACTGCTACTTTTGTTAACACTTGGTTTACTGCTGTTAGATGAAGCATTTGGCGATATTTCTTTGATGTAGTAACTTGGCATATATCCTTCAGTTCCATCGGCAGTTCGAACCCACGACCAATTTGGATCACTGGTATTCAGCAAGTGTACAACATCGTTCGCTCTGACCGAAACCTCGTCTCTATCACGTCCTGAAAAAGATTACAGGCTATAGCTAGTGCACGTGATAAAAAAAACTGTGAGATTTTTATCTAATTGACAATCGTAAATCTCCATTGGTATTCATTTGTGTGCTTTTCTACCTTCGGGAGCAGTGGTCCCATAGATTAAGTAACCTCCTGTCTAAAGCAATGTTGCATAGTATTTGTCTAAATGTGTGCGTTCAAAAGTTATAAACTATTTACAGGGTACTAGTAATTATTAATCCTTGTTTTAACTACTTATGTAATAAACATATCATAGCACGACCTGTAAGCACGAATGAATATGTATACAGTTCCGTGCCAAACTAAGTTCACAAAGCGATAAAATCACAAAATAATTTGGTTAACTTCTTCAATTAGAAAAAATTAACAAATGTATACTAAGAACAAGTAGATCATGTTACCTGTCATTCATTAGAATACTAGTAATCAATTTCGGATAAAATTGTAGAATTCAGATTAACGATTAATTAATATTATTACATATTTAATACCTTCATAATCGTTTAAGACTATATATTGTGCTAGAGGTGAAGGTGGAATATCACTATCTGCGTTGTTTTCATGTTCATCAACTCGTTGAAACGGTTCGACTTCTATACCCGGAGATAGGTCATCCAGCTCACCATGCACACCTAGTGAGCCAGTTTCTGTCAGTGAATCGTTCGACCATTCCGAAGATACAAACGAATCATCAGCATTGTCACTTACACTACGATCGGCTTCCTCACTTTCCACGGATATTTTCCGAATGTCAAATGTCTTTTTCGTGTATGTACCGGTGTCAATAACCTTGGCGTTTGGTGTGGCTGGAACACCAAGTTTGGCAAGTACGTTATATGGTACAAAGCCTTGTTTCTTCTCGTTTGTGACAATATAAGCCCAGTCACCTTCTCTGTAGATTTCCCGCACTTTTTGTCCTTGTTTGACGGTTAGCTCATGTTCGGCGTACGCTGTAAAGTTCTGCAGAATGATTCTACGTGATTCTGGTGCGGTCCAACTGAGTTTGACCAAATCTTTTAAAGTGATGGAATCGATGTTGGCAGTTTCTGATATCTTGTTGAGCATGGGCTGGTGACCTGAAATTATTTAAAATTAAAAACCATGCATTGAATAGTAGAATGTGCCTTGGTTAATGAATCTAGAAAGTGCTGCGAAGAATCGATGAGTATCGTTTTAAAAAAATTCTCAAGCCTATTTTTTAAATGAAAATTGCTATGTTTTTCAAGAACATGATATCTGTCGGAGTAAATCTAATGATTACGTCACAATAAAAATTACATCAGCTTATATTTGCCTGTTATATAATTACAATGGCCAATGCATACAGACACATGTGATTCTACCTTCATATAAAGTTCATATGAAATGACCACAGAATGGTTTGTTAAGTATTGTATATTCGTATCTAACACTAAATTGTCTTCACATCCCGTTAATTTTTATCAAATGTATATGCCAATTTTTTCTCAATGAAATGAAATTTTTAAAAAAAATGAAATTAACAGAAAAATTATGTAAATCACACAACACCCTACCTTTCTTTTGCTTCCTGCCCAATCGACTTGGACACAAAAACGCCATGATTCCAGTAACGTGTAGATCTTAGTTCCTTATACACAAACATTCACTAATCTCTGTTAATAACATCACCAAATACTGGTAATAGTTAATCCATAGTCATGATAACATTTCGTTGAACAGTAATGACTACATGTATGTATCTATAAAACAATGCAATTATTTATTCACAGTCTATCAACTTCACAAATCAATCACCTTCCAGGCACACTAGTAAAACCATCCATTAAGTGATTCGACTTAATACAATGTATCAATTCAATTGTGATTTCTATGTTTGAGATTCAGCAAAGTCATCGGACGTTCACACACGTTATCTCCGGGCTTTGGATTTGTAGTACATGTTGTCACAACAAGAAAACAATCCCTCATTTAAATAATTGTGTACGTGTCTACAAGTCTGGCGAAGTTATAAAAAATTGCAGTATCCGGGCTTTCGAATTTGTAATACATGTAACCACAATATTAAAGAAGAGCACAATCACTCACATTTATATAATTATGTTCACGTCTACAATTCTGACAAAGTTAGTCAACATTCATATGTTCAAAGTTTCTCCGTGTTTCCACTACTAGTATGTAGAACATGTCATTTCTTTATTAACACAGTCATTTATATATAAATACTGTATGGAATTATCAAGCTAGACAAAATCTTTCTGAGTCTTCCTGTATTAACAATATACATGTAGTACTAGTGTCCATTCGTCCTTGTTCTTCTCTTCTGTTATTTAAAATATTAATTCGATTATTCCGTACTGTAGATCTTGTCTGAATTATCACAATTAATCACAAATAATCTTTCACGTATAAAGATAATACATATTGCATAAAATTATTGAATGAATTAAGGCACTATTTCAGCACTTTTACGTTGACAATGTATACTCCTTTTGTCTTTTTCATGTAAATTGACACCATAACTCACAAATCGAGATTCAAAACTTGTAACCAAAGACCGTTGTATATGTCAGCCGACGACAATAAATCTTTAATTGCGTAAATCCATTTATAAGGTATTAAATACAAGTAATAGTTCATAACATGTCTTCGAACTTTTAATCCGCGGTTTCATGTTTGCCTGTTTCAGAACGCCTTTCCCAAATTTGTTCATTTGTAATTACTCCAGATTTTTTTTAATTTTTAAAATCATAATTTGGTGGGCCGCCAATAAAATACATTCTTTCATGACCTCTATATAAGTGATTAGTCGTTTGTTCAAAATCACGGCATACACTAATCTACATTGAACTGAGTATTTAATAAAATACGTATTGTCCGTCTTCCAGCCCCCGTGTTGTATGGTATAGAGTCTACATAATTACTGTATTATTAAAATTAATAATAATCTATGTCAATCATACGACAAAAATGTATGTAATGTCTTTAAGCGATATAACATTTAACTCTTTTTATGATCCAACGACTTTTATTATTCGCTATGTAGGCATATTCAACCATCGGCGCTTTTATGTCGAAACATTTAAAACATTTGAAGTGTTTTTGTTTACCATTTATCCCATAATAACGAAGCATGCTGATTTCCCGCAGTGATAATCATAGATATATTATAGTGGAGTTGAAGATCATCGTGAAAAGGTGTTAATTTGTACCTATATATTCGGAGATCTTTGTACAGAGTTTATGTCAATAAAAACGATGTCCATTATAATATATTCACTATATTGTTATTTACACAACAATATAAGTTGTATGGAGTTAAAAGACTGAATAATCATAAAACTGGAGTACTTAATCTATTCACAATGACGCTCATAATGTTGAGAATAGCTCGTTTTGGTAATAAAATGGCACATCCATACACAAATGATACATGTAATTTCAACTATATACGTTCTTATTTCTTCTACAAATATAATCATACATTTTTCTGGAGTGTTTAATTTATTCGCATTGACGCTCATAATGTTGAGAATTGCTCGAATGACAATAAAATAAGCGCATTCAAATACATGTAACTACAACTTGATAAAACTATGTTTTTTTAAAATACTTTTTATTTTTGTTACAATATATAATCATTTGCTCTGGTCGAATGCTAATGGTTCCACATATAACGGTGCCTAGGATCGAACCCCGGGCCTGTCGCACTGGGAGCGGACACTCAACCACTAAAATATCGATGAAGCAGTTTTAGATTTACAGGCGAGTTTGCAAATGTTTAAATCTACTGAAAAGGCTTAACCTTTTAATTCAGACAATGTGCTAGTATATCCACATAATGACGTTGATCAAACAATAGAAATATTTAAATCTGCATAATACATTGTTCTTAAACATTGATAATATTATCCCGACATTCAATGTGGCATATTTAACAGTTCGATAAAAATCTCGATTTTATTGTTTACGGTTTTAGATATTTGTAAACATGGAATAATTTAACATTGAACTTTGCGTAATCGATCTTCGTATGATGCCAATCTTGATAGTTTTTATAATATTTTAATACATAAGTTAAAATGTCATTTTATTTTGTAAATCTAATCTGTATTACGATTTGTAATATAATCTTTACACGTTGTTGTGAAACATAATCTCGTACATGGCAAGCTCACAAACATATTCGGAACCGTGACTTCAGTCTCACGGTCATAACTCGACCGATATTTCAGATGATAGAGGCTCTCATCATAGTCAAAGAGAGTCTTTCAAGCAAAACCCATACAAGTACAAAGCTACATGAGAAAACCGGATAGGGTAGGCTGCACTCAACTTAACCAACCGAGGACAGAAAACATAAAAAAACCCACTTATGATCACAAATCACGAATACACGACACAATGCACACACAACCTAACGAGAAGATGAACTGCCGAAGTCCCAGCTGTAAAAAGCTAGACAATCTAAAGTTTCATAAAGATATGCCAAAACGCGCCCACGGTAAATTTGACCGCCCGGAGTACAGTATTCTTGATTTTCTGGCCCCGTACTACAATGTAGCATTTGTCACAGCCCTCACAGAAGAGCCTACGGATACTTATAGCGTTAAGTGTTGTACAAAACAACCACAAAATATTTTATTTATATTTACCATTTCGGAAAAAGTTAGGTGTGTACAAGACATACACGCGAGGTGTTTGTTGGACCACTTTCATAGGTCGAAGTGACTATCCTTGGTACTTAAACAGGACAAAATTATAAGCAGCTTTGTATGGGATCGTGTGATATTACATACATGCATAATTATATACACACAC
Source organism: Spisula subtruncata (assembly GCA_963678985.1). NCBI lineage: Eukaryota > Metazoa > Mollusca > Bivalvia > Venerida > Mactridae > Spisula > Spisula subtruncata. The sequence continues at coordinate 50,234,618 of OY787664.1, read as the reverse complement.
CTTATGTAAATATGTTTTCTCTTAATACATGTATATGTGTGTATCACGTAGTATGTCCTTCCTGTAACATGCATGTCCCTAACGTAACACCATGTGTTAAGTTTATTATATATTGCTATATAATTATGCCAGAATTTACCATTTTAATGCCAAGCATTACCTTGATAGTTTGATTCAAATCTTTGCTCTCCCGCTTCAAGTGGACATACTAGTCTGTGTTGTGATTCACAAATGAACCAATTGACTAGCGTGAGGTGATGTCGTCACATTGCACAACCTTTTTGCGGTGGTTGTTGCAATAGCCGATGGCTTTATGCTTTCGTGCTTGGCATTACTATGCGACGGCACCGTACACTATGGGTTCGAATCCAACTACAGTTTATTTTACACAATATTTGAAAACCACTTACTCTTAGAAGGTAGTTTATACTGAGAAGGTCATACATATCAATGTTCATTTTCAAAAGTAAATAGAACTAAATATCGTGCATTTGTAACAGCTGGATTTTCTGACGCCTCCAATTGAAGAACTTTGTATTAATTTCTTTCTTAAGGCGGCAGTACATGCACTTCAGTATTTGGTGCGATCGTCTACAAAGGTTCTTTTGGTGTATTTTGCAAAACATATACCCAACATTATAAAAAAGAACGGGGGATCAGGCAAAGGAATCGTGAAATGTACAGAGCTGGATTGGCAAAACTAGTGAAGAAACTCACGAAATGTTTTAAAGCAACCATTCAAAAACCAACAATACTGAGAATGGAATACACTGAGACGAATTAAAACAATACGCAAACAATTAAGAAGATTACTTAGACATTTTTATTTGTTATGATCTAGACAGGAATTGATGTAATCATTTTTCTATGTCTTTCCGAAGCATCCGGGTCCAAGTGAGTATTTAATGACGGCCATTGAGCACGTGTCTGAACGATATTCCAGTTTATTTCTTTGTTTCTACGTGTTGCTGGCATTCCAAAGTCTTTATTGAAATGGTTTGGTCTGGTTTTTGGTTTCTTTCCGTCAAATTTGCGACCCTTTAAGTTTAATTTTGGAACTCCCTTTAGAGGCGGCAGAATTTTCTTTGTGTTTCGCGAATGTTTTGACAGAGTCGAAGGCTTTTTCGCCATTTTTGTGAGTTTCTTGGCATTTTGTTTTCCTTGTTGGTCAGATTTCGAACTTTTTCCAATAGGGGGTAAAGGCTTTCGATATGCAGACGTCGCCTGTCCACCACGTTGTCTGTTCTGTTGAGCTGTGACGTCATTGGCGTCTTTAACTTTAGCAAAAGAAGTGCGCAATTCATTTATACGTGCTTCCGGTTCGTCTCTGGCGGTGGCAGACTTTTTCACGGGTGGTTCTTGTCTGTGAACGAATGTTATATTCAGGTGAGGTGGTTCGCTTTCACCAAACACACGCTGGTCGCCAAGTATGGACACACTGACTCTTCCGTCCTGGTAGCATGCTACTGACTTTAACTGACGTGGAACTCCGGGTTTTCTGTTTGCACTATGCTTTGGATCCTACAACAAGGAAGGTTTCGAAGTTAGATATTATAGATACATACTGGACGAAGATCTACACATGACATTCAAAATATCTGCTTCTGAGGTAATTGGGCTTTGGCATTGTAGATAGAAAAGCGAGGGATAATGTTAAGAAATATGCGAAGGTTGGAAATATAAGAACTTCGATTGTTTTACTTTTGGAATATTCTGAACATGTGGAAATATTTATTAAAGACATACCGTATTTGCTGATTTGGATAATGTCTTAGGTATCACACCACCGGCTAGCTGTGTTGTCTGAAAGCCGCAAGCACGATCAGCACTTGTCTGTGACGTTATGTTTGCTGCTGGTGCTCCTGAAAATAATAAGGAGAAAGTTGATTTCCAGCTGTTCGCGTACCGAATAGGTTACACATATACTAGTACTGGGATTCAATCCCATATTGCCATCGACTAGCATGTCGAATTACAAGCGTATTATATCCCTCGACTATGAAATCGCAACAACCCCCCCCCCCCCACCCCAAAGGTTGCGCAAAAATAGTCAGTATCAACGGAACTACACGAAACTACACTGAGAAGCACCAACTGACCAATGGCTAAGGTGGTAGATTTTCGAAACTTCTAGCAAGTTCGTGTATTTGAGCAGCACGGCAACTACACTTAATTTAGTTTAATCATATTTTATTGCATGAATTTTTACAACAATTACAAAGGGTTTGCATATGTACAATTAATTACAAGAAATAGAATCATATCATAAATGTAAACCATAGAAACTTTAACAATTTTATATTCATTACAAAAGGATCGGGCCACAAGTTATTTCAACATTAGATATCGGCCCTCTCCAAATAATGTTTTGTTAACATAAAGTGGACGTTTATTTGATTGTTGATTTTGAAATGAACTTTAGGGTTAGAATGGGTAGGAAAATGTCATTGATATATATGTTATTTTTAATTCTAACCACATGTTGAGATTGCAAGAAATAGAAGATATGAACAGACTAAAGAGTAAAAAGAACTCGAATATTACATAGAAGATGAAAAAAATAAACAAAAAAATGACAATAAGGAAAAAGAAACATAGCTACATATAAAAGAACAAAAAAATTACTGCTAATCTTGAAACTGCAACTGCACTTCAATGATTATTTTATTTAATTCATGTAAAGTTCAGGACAGGTATTTTGGCGAAGTTCATGTATCTGCAAAAATATGCACGCGTGTTCATCATTTGGTACTGGAAACGCGCTCCAAAACGCTGAATGACATAGTGCTGTTCAAGATGGCATACTCAGTGCAGTGCGTAGTCAACACTGTGCTGTACATGGTCAACTAGTCACCTCAGTGCAGAGCCGAACTCATATGGTTTGGTCGGAACGAAAACAGGCGACATTTGGCTGCCCTAAACTCTCTGTCGAACATTGAACACTTAGTTTTGCTGACTTCATTTACCAAACGAGCTTTTCCACCAGACTGGTGCATGTTTGTCTTAATCAGTTACCCGGTTACAAATTACACTGCTGTTATGTTTATAAGAGGGGAGCGGTGGCCTAGAGGTAGGGCGCGCACTTCGGGTTCGAGAGGTCCCGGGTTCGATCACCCTCTAGACCACTGGTTAATTTCTCTGAGCAAGACCCACATGCTCCACTCCACCATGGTGTAAAATGGTACCTGTGTGGGCAGTGTCTATTCCAGGGCGCCGCAGATCGATGTTGGCTGCCACACCACAGGAGAGAAATAGTCTCCCCAGGGTGACACGAGTGTAGGTTTCCATATGTAGCCCAATGACCAGGGGAAGTTGAAATGTCAAAGGGTGCTTGAGCGGCCTAACAGCTGAAAAGAGCCCTAGAAAATTGGTAACTTAACTTAACTTATAATGAATGATCACAATAATAAAAGGATAGTTTACCTTTGCCAATGTCGGGTAAAATCGGGTAATGTTTCGTTTTTATGTCCACATGCTGGTCATTGTCAGGTTTGGCTATGTCGCCTTTGTTGGCAATTAATGCATGCACGGACATGTCGGAACCCCGCCCATCGTCTCCGTCGTCTGTGGCACGTGACGCCTCGGAACCCCGCCCATCGTCTCCGTCATCTGTGGCACGTGACGCCTCGGAACCCCGCCCATCGTCTACGTCGTCTGTGGCACGTGACGCCTCGGAATCCCGCCCATCGTTCTCGTCATCTGTGGTATCACATGACACATCAGAACCTGATACCGACACAGCTGAATCTCTGGATGGTTGATAGTATTCCACTGATCTAAATGTGTCACTGTTGGAGGTCTGTGTGTCTTCATCTTTCCTGGAATACAAACCACCGATGATGTTGGTACATTGTTAACTAATAATTATGAAAATAAAAGACAATTTTTTTCAAACTTGATAACAAGCTTTATTCAGTTTAGACTCTGTCTTAGTCCGGTCAAAAAATCAAACTATAACTGCATATGTAAAACGGTACAATTAAGTGCATGTACAATACAACCTCATTGTTATCTTCATATCGGTTTTTTTTAATGACACAACAGAAACAGAGGAGTGCAAAGGACCCTACCCAAACAGTGAAAACATTACTGCATGTGTTAGTGGTAGTACCGGTTGAATTGATTAATAATGAGCCAACAAGAATGAATAGAGAAGAAGAATTGAAAGGTTCTATTTTGAGGTGGTCTAATAACTGGGCGGTCTTAACAATAAATTATTTGGGCGGTCTTAATATTTTAAAATATGATTCGGCGGTCTTAATATTAAATGTTGTGTATTGATGATAAAAATGATGATAAATCTTACCTTGTAGCTTCACTATGTTCAGTAATCCGTCCTGTAGACAATGTGCAATGGGCGGAGTTAGCTCTATGTGTAACCGACCTTTTACCAGGATTTGGTAGCCCGGTCACAGATGAAGACTGTCGAAATCCTCGGCTTGAAACAGATCTGGAACGTGGTTTTAATCTGCCTGCATGCTCCTCGACAAACTTAGCAATATCCAGATAGACTTTCTCTACGATTGATTGACCGTTTGCTCTCTTGTAATGCGTGAACAACATTTCCCTTTCTTCATATTCACTTCCGTCATCGCTACTGTAACTATCACGCTCACTCTCATTGCTTTCATCATCAGCATCGTCATCAACTCTAGGTAAACCATCACCATATCCTGCAACACTCTCAGATCTGACAGCAAATACTGATCTATCAGCTGGGCTAGCAGCCTCCTGGTTGTCTGACACCTCATATATCTGTGAACCAACTACATGTACTGCCTTGATGACATAAACTGGAGTTTGATACCCTTCCTCAGCATCACTGTCCGTGTCATCTGAAGTGTAAACAGAGCTACCGGAGGATGATGATTCCGATGGCGAGAACTCAGGAGAGTAAGGTATAACCACCTCACTATTAGACTGCCGGGGAGGTCGTGGACCACCATCATCTATCTGGACAATAACCATGGCGTCTTTGTCAGGTGAGTTTGTTATTTCGACATCTTCGTCGGAAAATTCATCATGGTCAGACTCCACAGTGAGAGTATGTTCTAAACGCTCGAACTCTTCAATAGATCTAGATTTATTATCATTAACGTCATCACAAATCTCTGTAGACGTCGTCTCGGCATTGGTGCGATCTGTTTCCATATTTACCCTAATTTTAGGTTTTTCAGAGACTTTCGCTGTTGGTCCGTCTTCAAAGAAGTCGTGCATAGATTCTGAAATTTGATTCTTCTCCATTATGTCGATTAACGAAGCATATCTGATTTGATTTACCCGGTTTCCATTTTTTTCTTCTTATTTATATTGTCGACTTCTTCCCCTACAAGCGCCGTCTAACGTTCCTTAGTGACGACGTCAGTGACGTCAGGTCGATCTCGGCGACGTAATCTCGCGCAACGCGATTTTCGGCCTAGGATATTCGTTGACGTCAATACACATAAACGATTCAATAAATGACGAGTTCTGTTTGTTCAAAGTAACTTTCATGTTTCATAACTAAACGCGGTAAATGGATTTGTAATACCAATAGCCATTCAATTAGGAACTCGGTGTACATGTCTCAAATTTGTTAATGCCCAAGAATTATATAAAATTTGTTAATGTCCAAGAATTATGTATAATTTAAAATGGAACTTACATCTCAATATCATAAAGATCAGCACCATCTCTCCACGAGTCGGGGTGAGGTAGTCCGCTTACTTGTTCATTTGCACAAGCCGTCACCTAGTATAATTATGCCGTCACTAGTATTCAGAAAGCTTCTTCTGAGAGAAGGTCCAGCTATAGCATCTCTTGATTCCGCTCAAGGTTTTCTAGAATAGGATATTAGGTGTTAATTAAATTGGCCTTTTTGGAAGCAAGAGTTGAAGCCCATATTAAAAATCTTGAACAACTTACATCTCGTACACAGAACCCCAGCGTACCACAAACAGCTTACAACGCCCTAGTAGGTCCAGTCATCGAGTATACCCATCCCCTGCCTGGAGCCCGTACGCCAAGGACCTCATAGACAGGGTACAGATGATCCAAAGGCGGGCTGCTAGATGGCATTCTCTTGAATCAGTGTATAGTCAAGTCCCTAGACTATGTATTACGGATGAATAACACGCTGGTTGAACGAGAATGCTAGATGGGTATGTAGCGACTACTCATACTACTCCAGTGTGCGAGAGTAGCGGTTGAGACGTGCGCATACTATTAGACAAGGGAGATAACCAGTGAGGGTTTCTAACATAGAACACAGTAGTTTCTTCCCTTGGCCTAAAAAAACCGCTTAAACAGCATTCTATTTTCATTTTCGTATTTGACCTATAAATCGTGCAAGGGGTTTACATGGAATGTTTGAAACGTTTTGAAGAAAGTAACGTTACGAAACAAATTTCAAATGATTTTATTTTGTGCAGTTTCTGTCTAATAACAACGCTTCTAGATATAGCACGCATGCATATTTATTTAGAATATAGAAAATCTAGATAAATGCGGATATATAGCGATGGTCCCAAAATAAGGAGTAGAACGCTCCCACCCCTGCTACGCCCCTGTTAGATGAGGGATGCTGGGACGGCAATTATCGAAAATTGTCCAATCAGATGCGAGTTTTGTTACCATAATATATAATTCACAGGACATCGTCCATTCAATTATAATACCGGTAGCGTATTTTTCCTCTGAAATGTATAATTTTGGGACTTGACTAACTTAGAATCAAAATTTTTAAATTGTTATCTTGATCAATGTTTGTGTAGATTCTAATGCAAGTCAGTATTTCGACAATGTCATGTGTCTTTTATGATTATAAGATGACAGGTCCCTGTGAGCAATGCGTATTTGCAACTGTTATTGCTTATAAGCCCATTTACGACAAAGAAAAAATATGAACGTTGTTAAACGTTAAAAATAAATAATTTCTAACATATTCTCAGTAAAATTTGAGGCATCGAAATCAAAGCAAAGGAAACAAAACCATTATTTTATTGTAGATCATTCTTAGTCATCTTGTTAAATGCCATTTTATTGGTCAATGCAACAGCTTCAGTAACGGCACAGTACAATACGTAGACCAATGAAACGTTGTGTTACAGTTATCAATGTATTAATTAATTAAACAGAAAATACATGATAAATAGTCAATTTAAAATTAATTTACGCTTACAACATGTCAATTTTGGCATAAAAATGAACAAGGAATAATAAAAATACAATAAATAATGTAAATAAAACAAAAAAGTATGCGCCCAACGGGGGACTTGAACCCACGACCCTCAGATATCTGAAGTTATTTTCAGCGTAAAAGTCTGATGCTCTACCGACTGAGCTAGCCGGGCACTTGTGAGACTCTGTATTAAAATAAAATATAAACCGGACAATGCTGTTATTGGCTAAACCGATTTTCGATCTGTGTTGATACAAAATATAAATGAAGAAATAAGGTATTTACACCTTTCAAAGTTCGCAAACTGGATTATAACAACATTCTTTATAGTTTCGATGACTTATTGACAATAAAACTTTGGCTCTTCTATTTGCTGTTAGTCTGTTGCCAAGATGAAATAAGTGAAAATATTTTCGGACAAAATGTTGAATTCGGATATTTTGTAATTGTTTACAAGTTATTTGTATTAGATTCTGACTTTCGAGTATAGTTTATGTGACTTTGATTTGTAAACTTGTGAAACATATTCAATTCATTTCAGGACCGGGATTATACATAGTGAAAATGGCATTTCCTTCTCGGAACAAACTCTGACTCTACAAATTTGTAAAAAAACTAAAATCAGTGGTTGTCTTGCAAATGCAATAATTGATTGAAGTTTTATTGAGTGACTTTGCTTGGAGTAAAATCATGGGTGGTGGATATTCAATCCATACAATATCACCTCTACCTGTAGGAAAAACTGTGATCATCACCGGTGGAAACACAGGTAAAATTATTTTGAAGAGTTAATAAAACTTTTTTTTAAAGATTTAATGATTACAGTAATCTTTGGCATTTGACAGCTATACCAATGGTCATGTTTTGTCAAATTTTCTTAAGGTTGAGCGTATAATAATTTACATTATTTTTATAGATTTTAATATTTCTGACGAATTTATCTATAATTCAATATGCAGTCTGTATATTTTTATTTGAAGTTTTTGTTAAGTTCTTATTCAAGTTATCGTGACCTCATCTAGATAACTCTTTAATAAAAATATAAACTTTATAAAGGCTTAAATTGTTGAGCTTGTGTCACAATCTGCCTTGTCTGTGATCATTTTTTGAAGCATCCTTTGGAAAAGGCAGTGGCTAGGATTACGGTACCGTAATCCTAGACCCACAGGCTAGGATTACGGAAGTTCCGTAATCCTAGCGAGTCCTAGCTAGGGCTGTCTAGAATTACGGAAGTTTTTATATCGAGTGCAATTAAGCGTTTAATTATACAAATATTGGTATATTTATTGACAAATTAATAGAAATATCAGTATATCATGCTTCGAATATTTTGTCTTTGCAGGGGAAGAAAATAGAGGCAGTCCGAATGTTTATAAATTATTTAATTTACGTGGTCGAATACACAAATGTAGTTCCATTGAAATTGATTGTCATGAACGAAACAAATTGTGTTGATAATTTTGGTAGTAGATCTGATATGTTTGTTCGTCATTCGGTCCTCGAAATAAACATTAAGTAGCTAAATAGTTTGTTCATTCACAATTTACATAGCCTACTATACTGGATCTATGTTGTGACAGCGCGTAGTGATACATATTCCAAATATGGTCATATTTAGTTTCTTAATTATTTATTTTAATTTGTAACTGATTACGCTTTGCGTGTCATTAGGAATCTTATAAAATTAGAAACCTGTAAACAATCGATCCTGTATGCGTTTTTAAAATATAATTCAACGGTCATGCTAGGTTTATTTTGCTCCACGAACGTATATACATTCGTGTCTGCTCTGATCAAACGAGCGGCTTCGTGATATATGTTGAAGTATTCTTGTTCAACCCTGCTATTATATGTTATCTCAATATATTTTCCGTATTTTAATAACTTTATAAATGTATGCGTAGATAAAACTACATGCTTTATAATACAATATCAAAAGTATTTGCATTTAGATATTTTCCGCCGTTTAATGTCTTTATTATACTCTATATCTTTACCATAACCAAAACCGATTACTCGATTGTAAATATACCAATACTTGTATAAATTCATCAAATATTAATGTCAGCATGCAATATAATGCGACCTGCACGCTTAATTGCACTCGATGTAAAAACTTCCGTAATTCTAGACAACTCTAGCTAGGACTCGCTAGGATTACGGAACTTCCGTAATCCTAGCCTGTGGGTCTAGGATTACGGTACCGTAATCCTAGCCACTGCCTTTGGAAAATGGCAGATGTTTCACGCGGCAACCGCAAGACCCTCCTTACAACTTCTGGCACTGTACAAATACAAGGAGGCCTGGTAGGATACACAGGTGCACAGGTGCACAGGTGCTCCATGCTAGACCCTCCACTTTCTCCTGGGCCCTACCTCATTTTTAATCAAACTTTTACTGTCTGAGATTACTGTAGTTAATTACCCCCCCCCCCCCGATACTGTTGTAGAGGTACAATGTATATTTAGTATATTTTTTGAAAATTCAATTCAAAATAAGGGGCAGTAACTCCATCTAAATTCTTGAAAGAGCTGTCTTTCATTGTCAACAGACTTGGGTTGGGTCATCACTGTTAAAGTTTAATATATTGTAATCAAGTTTTCAAGTCAATATATCTCTAAACACTATTATAAACAAACCACTGGATAACTTCCTCTTGGTAGCTGGATATGTTAGAGCAGCAGGGTCATCAGAGTTATCCAGAGTCCCAGCAATATCAGCCTGGGTCATCTGGTGTCCCAGCAATATCGGCAGGGTCATCTGGTGTCCCAGCAATATCGGCAGGGTCATCTGGAGTCCCAGCAATATCAGCCTGGGTCATCTGGTGTCCCAGCAATATCGGCAGGGTCATCTGGTGTCCCAGCAATATCGGCAGGGTCATCTGGAGTCCCAGCAATATTAGCAGGGTCATCTGGAGTCCCAGCAATATTAGCAGGGTCATCTGGAGTCCCAGCAATATCAGCAGGGTCATCTGGAGTACCAGCAATATCAGCAGGGTCATCCAAAGTCCCAACAATATCTGCAGGGTCATCTGGAGTCCCAGCAATATCAGCAGGGTCATCTGGAGTACCAGCAATATCAGCAGGGTCATCTGGAGTACCAGCAATATCAGCAGGGTCATCTGGAGTCCCAACATTATCAACAGGGTCATCTGGAGTCCCAAAAATATCAGCAGGGTCATGTGGAGTCCCAACAATATCAGCAGGGTCATGTGGAGTCCCAACAATATCAGCAGGGTCATACGGAGTCCCATCAATATCAGCAGGGTCATCTGGAGTCCCAACAATATCAGTAGGGTCATCCAAAGTCCCAACAATATCAGTAGGGTCATTCAAAGTCCCAACAATATCAGCAGGGTCATTCAATTTAGTGCCAACAATATCAGCAGGGTCATCCAAAATGCCAACAATATCAGCAGGGTCATCTGGAGTCCCAACAATATCAGCAGGGTAATCTGTGGTCCCAACAATATCAACAGGGTCATCTAGAGTCCCAACAATATCAGCAGGGTCATCCAAAGTGCCATCAATATCAGCAGGGTCATCTAGAGTCCCAGCAATATCAGCAGGGTCATCCAAAGTCCCAACAATATCAGCAGGGTCATCTAGAGTCCCAGCAATATCAGCAGGGTCATCCAAAGTCCCAGCAATATCTGCAGGGTCATCCAAAGTCCCAACAATATCAGCAGGGTCATCTAGAGTCCCAGCAATATCAGCAGGGTCATCTAGAGTCCCAGCAATATCAGCAGGGTCATCCAAAGTCCCAACAATATCAGCAGGGTCATCCAAAGTGCCATCAATATCAGCAGGGTCATCTGGAGTCCAATCAATATCAGCAAGTACCTGCAATATGTACCTTTTCTTGGAGCATTTTCAATTTTTTGGATTTGAAGAAATGGTTTTGGGATCATATATGGGAAAATGACACAATAATTATTGTATTGTTACTTTGTACCCTTCTTCATTTTGAACCAAACATCCAAGAAATAAATGGTGACTGCATTTTAATTTTTTATTCTATGACAAAATTGCATATTCTATTTATAAGAAGAAAATTTGCATTGGGAATACAAAATGTATATCGAAGGGGTATTCATTGCCACTGTATTGCCAAATTTATGAATTAACCAAGGGCTCTTATAGCATTACACAATAGTGCCTTCAGTAGCGTAGCTGCCGCTAGGCCATTAGGCCTGGGCCTACCCATCATTTTGAGAAAAAATAATATACATGTATATATTTTTTAAGTTTAACTTGAAATTTGATTTCTTAAATATATGTCAAAATGCACCAGTACCTTTCAAGAAATAAAAAAAAATCAGGGGAGCATGCCCCCATACCCCCCTACTTCTTTCATCTTTGCCTACGGGCCTACACATTGCTAAAGTCCCAGCTACGCCCCTGGCCTTAGATATATGAAGAAGGTGATACTCAGTGTGAGAGATATAACCAGAAGCAGAGGTGATTGATGATTCAGTTAATAATCTACCTAATGTAAAAACATAATGTTGTTCTTATTATACATAACCTACCCATGTAACCTTCCATGTAATATACGACTGTGTGGCATTGTGGTGAGTATAAACTAATATAGCGGTAACTAATTCATGCAATCACTTTACTGCCGGCATGACCGGTAAGGCCTAAAAATATAGTTTCTGGTTATTTCTGCCTCTAGATATGATATAAACCACTGTGTATAAACAAGTTGATTTCTGGTACCGGAATAAAATTGCAATAAGTCATACACATTGAATTATATCGTGGTATGACAATAAGTCATACAGTATGACAATAAGTCATACAGTGATCAGATTTTACATGTGCTTTTGATAGCAATAAAAAGATACAAGTTGAATTTTATAGTAAACCCAAAGTCATACACTGATTTGGTTTATTTTGCTGTTATAGACTATACGTTAAGTTACGATCAAAAAGTCTTAAAAGTATTTGCTTATTTCCTATGAAAAAAGGTAGTTTCACTTTGCAAGTTATTAACCCAGTTTATAGCAAAACTCAAAAGTTTGAAACTCAATCCATTTCAATTTTTTCATGATTTGGTGTCGCATCAAAGTTTCACAGAACTTTGGCCAGGGTACCAGAAACTAACGGTTTACATCTAGGCCTAAGCTATATAATAGAGAGGAATAAATGATAATAAAGAACAGAGTCCTCCCCTATGGTACTCAGTGCTGATTTCTGTGAGGTTAATTAATCAACTATGCCAGGAGCTAATCGCCTCATAAATAAGTCGGAAACGTTTTTATTAACAACAGGAATGTCATAATTAAGGCCAAATCAATTCATGAACACCGTGATGTATTTTGGTATCTACCACATACACTCAGTGAGTCTCACTCAAAGACTCGGGGAATGTTGAATAATGTTTGACATGAACTGCCAGACCTAGGTTGAAAGACACCAATTAATACAAGAAGGGACATAATTTTTATACGTACATGTAGCTGACATTCCCAATCAAACTTTGCCAGATAAAGCCAACTGATTGACCAGTTATATACTGAGTTCCAAAAGTTCTGCATCTTGTAGCTCAGTGGTTAGTGCGCTTGCCGTCTAATCTAGCGACCCGGGTTCAAATCCAGTGGAGGTACATATATATGACTGCCATGTTTCAGTAGAAATGAAGCAAATAAAGGCTATCCTCGGCATCTTAACTAAAAAGAACTTAAAATAACTTTTTAGGAACACTATCCATTTGCATACCCTTAGTGTTTATGTTGAACCTATTTCGGTTGTATTTCGTCACGCGTGAATGATCACACCATCACAAATGGTAAAAACGTCTATTCAAGCACGCACAATTTGGGTTCTTCATTTTCGACTTTATTTTCACTTCCAAATTACTTGCATCCTGTCTGGATTACGAAAAAATACAATAAGTTAGAAATGTATGCTTACCGTATTTCTTCGTATTAACGCCCCCCCCTCTAATTAACACCTCCTATGAACAGCGTAGTCTACCTGTTTATTTGCCATTTTTGCAAACGTTTAAGGCAAAAAAAACAAAGGGGAAATAATTCGTACTGGTTAAGGAAACAGCGAAGTGCCGTACTGTTCGGTACTGTTCCGTGGGGGGGGGGCGTTTATACGAGGTCTGACTGTGTATGGAATTATTTTTTCATAAAATCCATCGCCCCAGGCGATAATACAAGGTAATACAGTAATTTGATTGCAAAAATGCAGGGTTGTCATTAGGAGGGGGTAGGAGGCCAATTTGACTGCCTCAAATGATATTTGGGCCGCCTCAAATTTACACCCAGCTGCCTTCCATCTTTAGTTCTCAGGCACCTTGGCCTCCTCAAATGTGCAAAAAGCCTCCTTCCTGAATTCCTAGTGAAAACCCTGAAAATGGATAATGGTGAACATACTTGTGTATATAAGATGCTAGAGGCTGGTGTTTCACTAAAAATACATTGTGTCGAATTAAACTGATATGTCTCAATCATAATAAGACTGTTGTATCATATCCATCCAAAAAAAACTGTATATGATGTACCACGTGACAACAGGTCAAGGGTCAATGCCGCTGACCTAGACAGGTAATGCTGCTATATTTTTTGCACCAAGAACAACGGCATTGTTGTAGCTTAATTGTAGTCCACCCAACATTAAAATTATGGGAAACTTGCTTTTATGTTGCGTTTTTTATGTCAAGGCGGTTGTTTCTTAAAATCTGGCCTGTTGCACTGACTCTATTGCATATCAATAATTATCTGTGGTCAAAGAGAGATAATTTTCGGTATTTATTTACGATTATTACCTCCCTTCCACTGCAAAATAGTAGTTTATCATTGTGTGTACTTTGGAATCGTGTGGTGGTGACACATGTGGTTTTATTATGGATCGATACATATCTTCAAATCAATAACTGTCATGGATTTATATCAAGTACACATCGCTCTACACATGCGCATTTGAATTAACATAAATAAGTTGGAGGTTCTAGTAAAAAAGACACACCATATATTGGATGCGGAACTTTTGGAACTCGGTATATTTTTTTTTAACTGCCGAGTCTAGCCTTTATTTGTGAGTCAGCTTTCTGCTGAATATGACAGGCATATGTGTGCCTTCACCTAGATTTGAACCCGGGTTGCCGGATTAGGCGGCAAACACACTAACCTGAAAAAAAACTACTTAGCTATGGAGGCCACTTGCCATTTATTATTGACTTGTTGAATTAACGTGATAATTAGAACCCAAAACAGAATTGATTAGGAAAACAAGTGTATCATTCCAAGCATCATTTTCTAGCTACATTTTATTGATAATCCATATGGCCTAAAACATGAGTAAATATTGCGGCTCCTGGTAATGGATGGTTAAGGTACTAGGTGGATAGGAAAAAATATTTTATCAAAAATATAATTTCATTGATTTTCTGCATTTTGCGATGCTTTCCCGCAAAATGCCTTTTTATGAAAAGATTAGGGTAGAAGCATCATTATATAGCTGGTATTCAATATTGATCTTATTTAATGGAAAATAAGGATAGCCAATCATATTGCCTGTTACTGATCAAGAGTTGAATTTGGTGTGATCTGATTGGTTGTCCTTATCTTTAAGTCGAGTAAGATTATTATTGAATACCACTCCAGAACCACAAAATCTTTTTTTCCTCGCCTAAGTTTGGTCATTAATTGTCTACTTATGTCTGATTATACGATTAACTGAATCTCTGTTAACGTTAAACAAGTTACCAATATTTGATATCAATGTTGATAATTATAACGAAACAGAAAATAATTGATTTTATACTTTGTTAACTTAAAATATTTATTTTGTAATAGTGTCATTGAATCAATACAAATGTACACAAACTGGTACCTATCAATGCTGTAAACCTGGGTACCACTTTAAGGCTAACACCAATTTAGTCGTCCAAATTCCAATTTTAGAATTCTATACAAATTAATACAATAAGTGTGTGCATATGCTGGTCTTTAAAATGGTCCGGATTATTCCAGTTTTTTGAGTCGAACGGTTGTTTGGTCATGTTACTTTTAAAATTCTATTTTGCTGTCAAATGAGGGGATCCCGACTTTTTCAGGAGGGGGAGGGAGTCTGACCAAACATTTTTTCTCAGGAGGGGCTCTGGCCTGGCACCTGTTCTGTTCGGGTTGGACCAACATGCTATTTTTCTTAGAGGTAATGATTTTGCAAAAAACCCCAAAAAAACCCAATGTGCAGTAGTGATGCTATTTCCTTGGTGTTACATGTATGTATATATGTATGCAACATGTAGCATACCACCCAGTTGGAAAATACACTGGCACACACACCATATATCATCACATTAAGAGAGTTATAAAGTATGCCTGATTGCGCAGGTTAATTGTTTTAGCTGTTATTGTTGGAATCATATTCTGACAGAACATCAGGTATGTCATGGACGATCCAAAAGTTTTCGATCCAAAAGTTTTCGTCAAATGTAATAAAAAGATTTATGAAATAAGTAAGTAACTTAGTAAGAACATTTGTTTACACATTGCAAAATGTATTCCAACCACTGGCTGTCTTAAGAATGTTCATGAATATAGATCCACTATTTCATAATTATAAATTTGAACTTTATGATCAGCAGTAGCTCAACATAATTTGAATGGTTCCGCTATTAAGTGACTACAGAGTCTTTGAATTTAAAACAAAAATGGTCAGTGATTAAGACCCATTTTGAAATCATACATATTTTTAAAAGAGCAAAACTTTTAAATTTTAACAAAAATGGTTTTGCAGCTATTAAGACCACCTTTTCCCTGATCTTATTAAAGAAAAACTTTTCAGTATTTTGTCTAGAAACTTCTAAGAATCATTTTACAGTCTACTGTAGCATATAATATTCCATGAGAAGAATACTATTCTGTATGTACGTCCTTGACATTTCCTGGTACTACCTGGAACTATACCTTTATGATGTTTATACATCATACATTTAACCTTTTCATTAACCTTAATCAACAAACCGCTTTACAGTATTATTGTACAGTCTGTTCAAAGCTACTGGTAACTGATAATGGTTATAAACATTAGCTTGTCCTTCAGGTAAACTATGTTTCATCAAGGTTTAACTGGATGTGACTGATTTAGCGGTATTTATTCACTGCTATTCTTTTGAATGGGTTAGTTTCCTCATTAGTATAACTTATTGAATCGACTATATTTTATTAACCTTCATCAACAAACTGCCTTACAGTATTGCTCAGCTGTAGCTGTATCTTGAAGTGTATTATTATAAGAACAGACTCATCAACATGCTGGGTACCAGTATGCTAATACTTGTCTATATTCATACAAAAAACACTTCCTGTCTGCGACCTCATTAAAGATGTTTGTTTTCATTAACTCTTTACCCTAAATTATTGTTTAAAACTGTTTCACATGGCATGAATATTCGTGCTTCATATTTGTTATAGTCGATTCAATAAGTAATACTAAATGAGGAAACTATTCCATTCTAAAGAATAGCGGGTCTTAGTCTAAAGTAAACGCGGGTATACTCAGTTAAACCTAGATAAACACAGTTTACCTAAGTTAGACAAGCTAATGTTTACAACTGTTATCATTTAACTTTGAACAGACTGTACATGGCACTCACAAATATTTGTGTTTCAGATTTGTTACTTTGACCTGTCAAAACGTTCTTAATAATTGCACAAAAACACACAACTTGTAGCTATCTGGAACAGTTGGTTAGTTGTCAGTACTGAACAATAACTCATGTAAGCAGACATTTTTTATAAAAAAACTATAAGATTTGTCCATAATTGCTTGCACATGTCTGCTTGGTTTTCCTTGGTATTGTAAAATCTTTAATTTTCATGGGGGATTGAATTTTGTGGATTTTGTGGTTCACCTTCAACCACGAAATCAAATCCCATCAAACAATAATTTAGACGCTTGTATTTATTACCTGAAATGCAAAATCCACGAATTAACATCCCATCAATAATTGTCTTTTGCCAAAACCACGAAATTTTGTCCCATCTAAATAAAATGATTTTACAGTATACCGAATTTTTCTGATAAAAAACTAACCACATGACCAAAGGTTATTAGACCAAGAATCAAGTGTCTTGGTCCTGAATTGTAGGTGACCCCACACTGATTGTAAGGTGACATGGTCAAATATCAAGGTAACAGTGACTTGTTTGAATGAATTATTTCATTACATTCTGCAAGAATGGTTGGAAGGAGGGTTGGTTATGACCTTTAATTAAGATTGGCCTGATGTTTGGGTCAAAGGTCAAGGTCGAAGCAAGGGTGCAAGTGGGTCAATCTTGTAATTTAATTTGGAAGGGGTTAAATAGGACTATATAATTCTATACAAATTTAAAAACAATGCAAAAAACTTATCATAATGTTATGATCAACTTGTATACGAATCTGTATCAATCAATCAATCAATCAATCAATCAATCAATCAATCAATCAATCAATCAATCAATCAATTCATTAATTTATCAATCAATCCAGGGGATCAGTTGAGAATTTCGTGAAAAACCGGCTCTGATTGAGGTCCTTTGATATTGCCCCACATGCATGCCTGAGAGCAAAACGAGTAAGCATGCGAGAAGAAAGTTCTTTCAAAGTCCAATATATTGAACCAAGACTTGGTACATGTATGTTTATACCCCATCCTGTAAATCTCTCTTTCTCTGGGTGTCATGGTACATTTCATTGGCTTCACCAATACATAAAATTGACATAAAAGATTAGAAAGTGACAAAAATATTATAATATTAAATTTATAATAAATGATTCCAAAATTTTGTTCTTCATCTGTACACAGTAAACTTATTCTATAACTTTCTTTCTTTTCAAAAACTTTAAATTAATTGTATGTTGATTTGTTTGTTTAATTATTGTATTGTATTTGTATGTATGTACAACTGACAGTACTATAAAACAATTAATTTTCATGGGGGATTAAATTATGTGGATTTTCGTGATTCACCTTCAACCACAATATCAAATCCCTTTGAACAATGATTTTGACCATTGTATTCACTACCTGAAATGCAAAATCCACAAATTAGCGTCCCATTGAAATGGTATTTTGTACCAAAATTTAAACCACAAAATTTTTTGTCCCATCAAAATTAAATGATTTTGCAGTATGTACATATATTTACACCCATATACCTGACATTCTCGATAATTGTACAAACTACTGGTAAATATTATTCTTTGTAATTAGGTTTCATACAATTCAGATTTTTGGTATGTTCTATGGTATTTTATTGATATGCCAAGCATGACTAGGTTTGAGTTAGTTTCTGACACTACATTGTACAGACAAAATTGCTGATTTTGGAACAGATGTATAGTCAATTCAATATGTAATACTAATGAGGGAACTATCCCATTCGAAACAAAAGCAGGGATTACCGTAAACTTAGGTATAACCAGTTACACCTAGATGAACATAGTTTACCTGACGGACAAGCTTATGTTTACAAACCGTTCTCATTTGACTTTGAAAGGACTGTATGTGTATTATGCAAACATGTCATTATTTAAACCTTTCGGTCAAGGATAACCCACAAAAGTGCAAGTACATGTACTTACTTCCAATGGGGTCCTGTGTTTTTGCTGAAGGGAGTCTGCTTAAAGTAGAGGAGACAGTGAGTGATACATGGTATTCTGGCGTGCTGTCCTTGCTCGTTCAGAAGAGACATCTTGGTTCTTTAAAGTATACAGCACCGATACACGCGATACTACCTCTGGGTGGCCAACCATTTCATCTTTAGTTGAGTGGGAAACACTGTAAAACGTTTCCGAAATGACCGAATGTCCCGACTGAGGATCGAACCAGGGACCTCTTGATGCAGTTGATATCCACTCCACCACTGTGACACCCTTACATGTTTGTGTTTTCGAACATTCGTTGACATTGCACCAAAAAATGAACTAATTGGAAACCAAGTTTTTCTGGGTTTAAGTTCTCCTTAAACCATGGACCAGCTTTCAATAAAACCTTGCATGCTGACATAAATATTTGGTACCAAGCCTAGTTGTGCACATTTTATCTGTACTTATCAGAATTTAAAGGCCCTTTGTCAGAGACATAATTATGTTTGTGCGTGTGTCAAAAACCCTTTTAATATGAACACACCAAAATTAATTTGATATAAACAATTTATGGAGCAGTTTTCTTGGATGGTAATCTGCTTCTAGTAAATAAATAAGGTATTATTTATCCTTTCTGCCTCATGATGTTGAAAGTATGAAATATAGTCTGGCTACCCGACTAGATAATATATTTTATCAATCAAATAGCATAACTATTTTCAATTTTAGCTAGATTTTATTCTGGGCTTGATTATCTATGTTTGAGGGTGCAAAGGGATATAATTTCATGAGAAAAAAGTAGATTGAGGAGTTTCTTTATAGAAATACGGTATGTTAGACAGACTAAAATTATGAAATAGTGCAGTAGGTGAAAGCAATAATTATGTAGGTTATAAATAAATTAAATTATACACGCATATTTAATGAAATCATGTGTCAAATCTGCTGCTATACAATGAATTATTGATGTGAATATGTGACACAATTTATGTTTCTCTTTATAACAGTTGTGGCATGTTGACTTAAAATTTTAATTTTAAAATGTTATTTAAAACATTTTAAATCAATGATCATACAAATAAGGCCAAAATGAAATAATGTTATTGTCCCACCAGTCCTTTTCACCAATAAACAATTTGTTCTGAATTTAACCTGTGGTTAAGTTAGGCAACAGGCGCCAGGTTTATTAAAATTTGTTCAGAATTAATATAGCCACCAATGAACAAGGTGATGTAAGAGTTTTAAGTTGGTAATTTATTATGGTGTGGTGCACATTTATTACAATCAAGATGTACCCACAGGTAACTGTATCGTTGAAAACGATAAAAAAAAATGAAAAAAGAAAAATATAAATTTTCAAAAAAAAATTGTTTTCATTTTCAACGATACAGTTACCTGTGGATGTAACAGAGTTATTTCCCTTATTTATTAACAGGTTTTCATGGAGGTTTTCATGTAATTTAGAGATCTGCATTTCTATTGTGCAGTATTTATAATGATATAATGTTTATACCAGAAATCCTCCATATTGAGTACGATAATCTCTCATCATTAATAATAAATTTACTATGAGTTTATCCGGATGCTATCTAAGCTTACTCTTTTATACTGTAAATTCATTAATTTTCGTGGGGGATTGAATTTTGTGGATTTTGTGGTTCACTTTCAACCACGAAATCAAATACCATCGAATAATAATTTTGACCCTCGTATTTATTACTTGCAAGGAAAAATCCACAAATTAATGTCCCATCGAAATTGTTATTTTTTACCAAAACCACAAAATTTCGTCCCATAGAAATTAGCAGATTTTACAGTAGACGGCAAACTACGGTTGTGTGTCTATGATGTAGATGTTACTGTCTTACTACTGCAAACATGACATAGATAAGTTTGAACAAAAGGTTATGAAACATAACTGGCATATTGTCTATTACAATTGGATCAACATCAATTGCTTCCATGTGGTAGTTATTAGAGACCTGGCTTACAGCACAGAGCACACTGTTTGTTTCAATCATTGCCTGTATGCTGCTGCATCATGTGTGGATCCAGTGGTGTTTCTAAGGGGGTCCAATTATCTCATTTTTTGGACCCCCCCTGTATCAAAATATTCGAGGAACATGTATATTGTTTTTGGTCTAACGGTTTGTCTGTCTGTCCAAAAACTATAACTTTGCTTATAACATGGGTAGGCTTTGGCCTATGTTCTTCAAATTTCATGTGTTTATGCAACTCTTCGAGACAGGTCTACAACCTCCACCTGTTTTGAGGTCACTAGGTCGAAGGTCACCAAGACTGTTTTATTCAAAATGTCAAAAACTTTAACCTTGCTTATAACATGGAAATGCTTTGGCTTATGTTTGTCAAACCTCAAGTGTAACATACAACTCTTTGAGACCTACAATTAACTTCCACCTGTTTTGAGGTCACTTGGTCAAGGTCACCTGAGGGCATTAGACTTTAGTGTTTCTTGAACACATCTTGTTTCAGCTGGTCAAGCTGTTTTTGTCAGGCTGTTTTGACCAGCCATTTTTCTCAGGGGGTCCAAATAGCTATTTTTCTTGAGAGGGTCGAGATCTGACGAGCCATTTTGATCAGGGATTAGGCTGGCTATTTTTTTCAGGGGAGGGTGGTCTGACAAGCCTTTTCTCTCAATGGTAAAGTCCAGGTATCTTCTCAGGGAGCGCCGCGGGTAACGGACTGAACTTTGAGCAGTAACTGAAAATTTAAGTGATTATTATATATTAACTCGTAATAACTAGGACCAGGGCTGTCACTTGCCACCAAAAGTAATGAGTCAAAATGACTTTTGACTCTCAGTTTTCAAGAGTTAATGACAATGTGTGTTGTAAGTATAGTAAACTGATTCTTCACTTTAAATTTTCAAGAGTCAAAATAGCGACTTTTGTCAAATTCAAGAGTCAAAGTGCAGTTTCAAGAGTCAAATGAATGCCCTACTCCAGGAGAAATCCCTCTGGATCCGTCCATGATACATACGACTATATTTATATTCTTACATACATCTGACAGTTCATTCACTGGAAGGGTAGGAATGTAATTTCAGTGATATTAAGCAGCAAGCTGTCTTGTATTACCTGGTGGTTGTTTCCTGGTGTGCAGCTGTCTCTCTATTGTATAACATCTGATCACAGTCTTCATGTAACATATAGCGCGAACTTTGATTCTCTGACAGCATGGAAATAGTAGTAATATTTTATCTGCAAGTCCCGAGTCCAGGCCCCAATATCCAGAAACATCTCAATCTGAGCTAAATCTCATCTCAATAGTAGCATTGGACGTTTAGTTTATTTCCAGTGGAAGCCTGGCTAAAAATTTGGCTTCACAAAACAGGAAACATTATTCTGAGTTTATTATATTAACATTTAAAAAGCTCACTTCAGATTTATCTCAAATTCAGATCCTGATTTTAGCAAAATCTCAAGTTGAGATGAGACTTCTTCTTCGCCTTGAGATGCTTCGAGAGATTGGGGCCTGGTCTCACAAAAATCAGTGAGGATGCAAAGTTTCAAATTATGTGAGTCCAAATAATGCATTGAGATTTCTAAAAAGATAATTTAAAGATTAATTGAAATCATGCCTATATAACTATGCTGTCTGTATTACCATATCTAACACCTAATCACAGTGTTCATGTAACATATAGCTTCAACTTGGATTCTCTGACAGTCTAAATGGTAGTGAATAATGTTTCAGTTCAAATAAGTTAACATGGTACTCGCCCTCTATGCAGGAGTAGGCCTATATAATTATGTTTTCTCTTAGTATAATTTTGTAAACAGTCTTAATGTAACATTTAGCTTGAACTTTGATTCTCAGTCTAAAATGTAGAATTTGATTGTTTAGTACAAAGTTTAATTAGGGATTTAATTTGACTCAGAAGTAGGGGTTTTAATTGACCCCTGTCTGTCCGTCCATCTGTTCCTCCCTATGGATTCTTGTTGATGCACCTCCTCCTACAGTTTTTGCATGGTTTCCTTTTAAACTTTCACACATGAACTACCTCAACATGTAGATGTGTGTGAAGAAAAGATTTTTGCCAGAATTATGGCCCTTTGTCGGCGGGGGGGGGGGTATATTAGTCTGCCAAATGGCGACAACTCTAACTAATTCTTAAATTTAACAAGCTATTTGTCGGGCAGCACCTGTAATTATCATACTAGTGGTTTACAACAGGAAACTGGTAATTGTAATTATACAGACAGCAGTATTCGGTGAGACATTGACCGATGATCAACAGGTCTTTAGCATGGCACATATTTACTAACAGTCATCTCCAAAAGTAATTAGGTTAGGATGGTTAATTGGTCAAGAAACTTTGTTGGAATGTTAATCAGCATTTGAAAATGCTATTCGAAGGGTTTGTTAATGATAAAATCACTGTTGACCAAGTTGTGACCCTTGATGATAGAACTTTGTAGGATGGTACTCTGTATACTATTAATCATAGAATGCCTCGATCACCTCCTTGTACAAAAATACTACATTGCAAAGATTACATTAGCTTTTAAATATCATGGGTCAATTTGATACTTCTTTTTATTAAACTTACCATTTTATAGGCAAAATACTTTTTTAAACAAAACTTCAACCCTTAAAACAAAAATATTCACAGGGTCAAAATATTGTGTTCCACAGTTTTGGAAAATTCAAAGGGTCAAAACGCCCTACTCCGAGTCAAATGGAACCTCTGCGGTGGGCTTTAATTTACAGAAATGGACATGTTGGTTTTCATCATACATGCCAACTATAGTTAAATCCAAAATAGGAGTGATGAAGCAAAATATGTCACAAGATGCACTTAAAGAGGCGTTTCCTATAACTTTGATTGTTGATTTAGGAATATTATACATTAAATGAGAATCATTATTGCTTAAACCCCTCAAATTTTCATCAAGAGCTCCCTCTAATTATCGAGAAAAAATTAAAATATATTTCCGTAATGAGCCAAAATAGTCAGAAGTTGTTTCCCTTTGACCACATAATAATAAATTACTGGAAGCGATCAAATATTATTGATGATTAGGATATATTTTTGACATTATAGAGACATATTTGTGCACACATTCTTCTTACTAATTATGATAACTGACAGTGCTTTGTACATTTAGCTCATTAATGTGGTAGTAGAGAAAAATATGCTAGTTATGGGGAATGCCTCTTAATAAAATCAAATGTGATTTAAAAGGGATTTAGATGCATAAACATGGAATGTATTATTTGTAGTAGTTATAAATATGGTACAGAAGATCATAAAATGAATCAATTATACCTTTGTCCAAAACTTAGGTGAAATTGGAAAACCTAAAATTAACAACGAAAATTGGAGTAACTCCACTTTAAGAGGAGTATGGTTTCCATGGACTTTCCATGTTACTTGTTATTTCTGCAGCTTGTAACAACCCATAGATTTAGCTACAGGTATATGTAACAGGCTAACCTTAACAATTCTGAAATTGTTTTACAGATTAGACTGTTCAATTATAACAATATTCTTTATTTATTTCAGGTATTGGATATGAGACGGCTAAGAACATTGCCATGATGGGAGGGAAAGTTATCCTGGCTGTAAGAACTGAAGAAAGAGGACAGTCGGTAAGTTTGGTCCACTGTTAGTCTAATCCTTCACACCATGGGCATACTCTAATACAGATCTACATATCGACGGTGCCAAACCAAAACCTGGTACCTCAATTTTGGCGCGAAAACTTTTTTTGCAGCATCCGCATCTGCTAGACTTCCTGCGCATTTCGGTCTTGTTGTCATATACGTAACGTGATTGGCTTTTTAAATGGCAACTAGACAGAAATGCGCAGGACGTCTAGCAGATGCAGATGCTGCAAACAAAGTTTTCGCGCCAAAATTGAGTTACAAGGTTTTGGTTTGGCACCGTCGATATATAGTGTAAATGAATCACCTGTTCAGGGTTTTGTCAATTTTCCTGATTAATAAGGAATTCTGCATTTATCATTCCTGAAAGATCAACAGCTTCTGACCAAAATAGAAGTTTAATTTGATGAATATTATCTCAAGAAATGGCAAAAAAATATGGTATATTTAATCTGTGTTTAGTGTGTTAAGGATTTTATTTAATATAAACTGAGTTAAATATGAAAATAATGTTATTGAAGGTCTCTTGTTTGGCAAAAATGATCAACCGCATACAATTTTCCTGATTTTAAATTTGGCCCTGTTGTCACCCCTGCAAGAAGGCCTTTAGCATAGGCAAGTGCTATATGTAGTGTTTTCAACAGGAGGTATTCCATGCTTCCTAGATGCAAACTGTTTGTAATTGAACTGGAGGTAACTCCAAATAAAGGATCTTGATAGCGCTAATGATTAGTAAATTTCGGAATGCCAATGGCAGATAATAGTTGGTTATCTTCCCCTTCCATCCTCAAGGTGGCGCCACTACTCCCGGTCCATCAGCATCCTTGTAATATTCTTAGAAAACATCAACTAAGACGGGTAAAAAATAAACCATGGAGAGGAATAATGTATGAGAATATGTCCTATTCTAGCTTATCTCTAGGGGGTTTTGATCCTTGTCTGCGTCACTGCTTCATTTTTCTGAGCAAGATTTACCCACTATGCTTTATATTACTCCACTGTGTGAATAGATACCTGAGAGGGTCACCCAGGGCTGCTATTGGCTCTGAGTGTTACAGCTAACTTTCAACTGGATGATGCTTGGCTCGCAAGCATTTCTGATTTTCCTGCAATTTTCACAGCACATCTTGTCTTGACCTTTAAAGGATTAATGTATATTACAGGCTATAGCAAAGATACAAGCAGAGTATGAGGAGAGAAAGAAGGAAGGACCGTACGGTATCTCGGAGCATCAAACATTAGATATACAGTATCGTCTATGTGATCTGACTAGCCTGAAATCTGTCATGGAATTCATCAAATGGTTTAAAGCGAGTGGATTAGTCTGTAATGTCCTCATCTGTAACGCCTGTACCTACTCACTACAAGAAAGTAAGTCTATTGATATTATCTTGTATGGTTAAATCAAATACTCAAACCTAATGTCACTGCTCCTGTTTCTAGATTTTTGTGTGCCGCTTTCAAAGGCTAGCAACAAAGAAATGGTATTTATATTTACACTAATTGTCTTGAAAATAGCTATGCCCCCCATCACTATGAGGGGTATATGGCTTTGCTCATGTCTTTTCTGTTCATTGGTTTTCCTTCAATAACTCAAGAACGCTTTGCAACAGTAGATGACCCCTATTTATTTTGAGGTTAGTAGATCAAAGATCAAGGTCACTGTGACTTTTACATTTTTCAACTATTGAAATGCTATGGGGGCAAACATGTTTTATAAATATAAACATAAAAATATTATATTATTAAGCATCTGTTACTGTAAACAATATTATTTTGACATGTTATCACACAAAAAAGTATTCTTTTGTCAAACTCATAACAGTTTCATTTTAAGCATTATTGTTCAATATGAGGCATGCTCAAGGAGTAATAAACAATGTACAAACACACATCTTAAGGACAGATATTTCACAATTTGCTATCTAAAATTGATATTTGCTATGCAAGAACCATTTCATACAATAAATATTGATGCGTCAAGGTTTTGTTCAAGTCAATATCTGTGAACCATACTGTATACATGTATATGTTACTTGATTATATTTTAGTATTTACGGAGGACAAGTTTGAAGCTACCTACCAGGTTAACTATATCAGTCATTTCTTGCTGATATCTCACATACTGCCAGTAATCTGTCAATCTGGGGACGATTGTCGTATTGTTATAATCACAAGTGAAGTTCATAAACAGGCTTTATTCGACCAAGACTATGCAACTAATAGCAAAATGAAGAAATATGGAGGCTTTGAAGCGTTTGCTAACTGTAAATTGTTCCAGGTAGGTGCTAGAATATTTAAAAATAAACTATAAAAAAACATTGTATAATCCACTGATATACAATGTTTAAGAGTTCTTACCCGTAGGAATTAATCACGTTCAAGGCCATGAAAAAATGTTTCTGAAATATCCATTGACCCGCCAGAGTGTGTTAACCGCTCGTCCAGCATGTGCTGCCTCCTTGTAAAAAGTCTTTATTATTATAGATACCGGTACTTTGAATGAAGTATTCACAGCTGTGTTAATGGGAGTTTGTTGGGAGTTTGTTGTTTGTTTGAAGGACATAATTTTGCTTTATGTAAAGATTGTTAGAAGTATACACAATAAGTAGTACTTAGCGATATAAAATACCAAGAGGACTATTGTTTTACTAACTATGATTGCAGTAACTAAAACAATCTGACAACCCTTTACCTCATAGAGATCAGGTTTTAAGCACCTCTCCCAATCTTTGATGAGATTGCCTTGCACATGTTGGTCAGTCTGCGTGTTTCTGTTCAATAACTTGAGAATCCTCATCTTTTTTTTAAAATGGCTGAAGAGCATCTGTATATAACCCCCATTTATTTCAAGTCTGTAGCTCAAATGCCAAGGTCACAATTATTAACTATTTGGCTGAATATCACATGCAACCATGTACTTAAAACTGAAATTTTCTTGCAATATTTTTATGATTCATGCCAAGTTTTGACTCTTCAACTTGGAGGTAAAGAAATCCAATTTGTATTGTTTCAGATCATGTTGATGTATAATTTAGACAAAGTATTAGAGAAGCACCCAACTGTGGATGTTCTGTGTGTGGATAGAGGCAAGTTGGATGCCCTAGCCTTCCCTAACGATCCACATGCCAGTCAGGGATTCAGCTGTCGTATCTGCTGTCTCAAGTGTTGTGGTAAGCTATGTGCCATGTTGTTATACAGTCATGTATTGTCTCGATAATTTTCTTTGTAAACAAATTATTACTTTTCTGTTCAGAGATGATCTCAAAACTACGATTTTTAGAGGTTTTTGTCGAGCTCGCTTGCGAAAAGCGAGATTTGGTGAAAGTATGTACGTCCGTCAGATTTTGTCCTGAGCATAACTTTGTCATGCTTTGACAAATCTTGCTCATATTTGGCATGAATGTTCACTACCATGAGGAGGGTTGCCATTTCATTCCCCTAGGTTCCTATCTCAAAAGGTCAAGGTCACAGTTGAAGGTCAAATTGAAGCTTGCTCGGACCATAACTTTGCCATGCATTGACCAATCTTGCTTATATTTGGCATGAATATTCATCTATATTAATCTGAGTGACATGAGCAACCCCCGGTTCCTTTCTCAAAGGTCAAAATCACAGTTGAAGGTCAAATGTCTAATTGAAGTTTGTATGGATCATTTCTTCTTTATGCATGGTGGGATTAGTTGTAACTTGGCACATCTAAGTTTGTGTATTTTTTTCAACGTGCGCTGAGGCTCGACATAATTTGCCAAAGGGCACAAATTTCTAGTTTATGGTAATTTACCCCTCTCATTAAATAAAAGCTGTTTTACATACCCTCATGATGATGGGATAACATCAGGAATGAGGTGTCGAGAGTGATTAATAAGTTTTGAACACTTGTTTCCAAGAAAATTATCTCCAATACATACTGTAGAGAATTTGGTGAAAATTGAATTTACAATGAAAAGTCAAACATATGCACTCCTGGCATAGTGTTTCATCCGTCTTCGGGGTTCCTTAATATGCATATTTGTCTGGTACCAAATGGCTCTTACAGGTATTATATGGCATGTATGATACACCTGGTGTAGTATGGCTCAAGTATATTGCTTGTTACATGTGCAGCTTGCCATAGTAAAAGCTTTAAGTGTTTTATGTTTGTTAGCTTATGGTATATCATGGCTGATTGGATGCAATAGTTGTCAGTTGCATTGCTACATTGATAAAGCATTTCTTTTGTTTTTTAAGCTTTATAGAGTTTTCAAGGTCATTGTACTCATAGTTAGGCTTTCATTAATGTCACTTGCAACTATCTATGGTGTTTCATTAGGGCAATCATTGCATTGAAGTAAATCATTCCATGAAAAACATGTTTAGTTGCCCATTTTGTGACCAATAAAAACTTCTTAAATATTACTTGCTATGACATTTGATGGGAGGTCTAACTGTGTACGTTTAACAATCTTCTTTCCGTGTAGTAGACTTTTTTGCTGGTATTTGTTAATTTAGAAGCTATTTCAATTGCTATAGATATATGTTACATATTTTGTTTTGTAGTATTGCTTGGCTAATTTGACACGAGCCTGACCTTTTGATTAGCATAATTTAACAGTCGATATATTACCTATGATACAACACCAATTGTATGTTTTCATAAGCGGAGAGTATCACAAAGATGCTCAAGATGAATAGAAACAAAAATTCGAAATACCAATATCGCACGATTTGGTTGCGGAAATTGATATATTCAAAGCAAGAACCTTGTAATATATTCTTGCATAAAGGTCAGGTTTGGGTCAAAATAGCCAAGCTGTACTGTTTATGTTTTAGCTAGTAGATTAGTCATGTTTAATGTGTTTTCTCTCTTTGGATGCCCCCAGGTTTATGTTGTATCAGTAAGTATGATGATGATAATAGCATGCTTTAATACCGGTATATAACGACCAGTTAGTATTTTGTGTTTATCCGCCATTTTGAAAAGGTAGCATCATGATATAAACATAAACAAACACCAAAGCACCATCTTTTAAATTAGAGCATAAAAAGCCATTTCTAGTTCTAATGTTCAGTAAAGGTATATAAAACATCCTCTTTAGAAATGTGAGCACTGAGTTGTTTTACATGTTTGAATCCCCTGCAGCATTAAGTCAAAAGTCAGCCCATTTACTTTCGTTCTTCGCAGGCATAAAAATTGAATCCAATTGTTCTTTCAAGATATAAAATCAACTACAGTGCAACCTCTGTTAAACAACATGAGGGCTCAGCGTACGACTATGGTACATGCCATTATGAATTAATGTTGTTACCATAGTTTTACATTGAGCTACCTTTTAGGAGCTGCAAATATTGGCCGTTATTTTGAGGTTATTGCTCTATATAGGTAAATTTTATAGTACTGTTGATTCAATAAGTAATACTAATGAGGGAAGAAAGAACAGCTATTCGAAAGAACAGGGTGTTATACAAATACACTTTGTTAAACCTAGATAATCATAGTTTACCTGACGAACGAGCTTATGTTTATAACCCTTCTCATTTAACTTTAAACAGTAAATATAGGTTTTGGGAAATTTGAAGGTGTTGTTATAGAGAGGTTATTGCTGTACAGAGGGTGTGGAGAGGTTGTACTGTATATTACATCAAACCAAACAAAAGCACATGAAGTTTTAGGTGTATAGAGCTATATTCCAACAGTCATTCAATGTCAAAATAATTACTTGCATCGTTTTTAGTATGATACTAGACTACCTTAATTGCCAATTAAAACTTTGGATGGGTTCCGTGTGCTCTGATTCAATCATCGAAAAATAGACGATTTTTATAGTTTCATATGGTGTTCTAGAACACTTTCGTATGAAAACGGACAATTCGCATGTCCAATAAATCACAGAGAGAGTTTCTGTTAAAACTGAAGCGAAAAATGATATAATGGATATGAAAGCATAATTGTTTTTCAGTTTTTGAAACTTTTTAAAAAAATATCTTCCGATATAGCTCTATACACTTTAAGGTTATCTTATTATGACTATGCAGTAAAACCTGCACTTTATCTTAATTAAGTGCATTTATTGAACATATGTTTCGGTGAGGATTATTGTTAATTCCTTGTAACGCTGATTATATGGATTACAGTATTATAGTTTCATAAAAATCAACCCTTATTAAGTATCATAATGAATAAACCTACAATTTCGAACAGGCCCAAGAACTGGATTATGCATGGGCTCATGGAAATGACCAAATTTAATTACAGTAAAATTTAGACCTTAGCATAATGCAATCAAAAAATGGTTGTTAACTTATCATAAGTATTAAATTACTCCTCAAGGACAGAAATATGAATTTATTCTTCGATTATCATTCAACGTAAAAAGTCAAGCCCCTTACTGAGTAAGGACAAAATATTTTTTGAAATTCAGTGACAAAAAAGCACGTACTTGCAAATATTTTCTTGGTTGTATTTGAGATACATTTTGTATTCAGACATGTTCATTTTGATAAATTCTCAATTTTTTATGAGGCCAGTGCCTCTGTATGGTCATGCCTCTATTTGGCATGGGCCTAAAATGGTTACACATACAGGTGGAAATATTTCCACGAAATATCCTGTCAGTTTGAATGATAATATATAGATAATATATAATTTAAATTCTCAACAATCAGTGTGTTAATAATATTGGCTGATTTCAGAGAATCCAATCAAGCACAGAGGTACATTAACCCTTTACTCCATATAAAATACATTATTGAGATAAGAGATGGGCTAGACTGTGTACACATCTCATGTCCAGCTTCTGGATCTCAGGGATAGAATCTCTTTTATATCTCACCCATGTACAGCTTTTTGGGACAAAAATCAAGAGTGGTGTCCCTTGATTTTTTTTTTGATAAATCCATTTTGTTAATTAGATTGTCTCCCCTACATACTCTTTATTGATGAATTGATGTATCTATGAAGTAAAGGGCTAAAATGTTAATTATGAGTTATATAATTTAGGATTTTTAATGAGTGAAATGCTTGATAACTTTAATTATTGTATCATATAATTATGCAATATTTGCTAGTATAGTATATATTAATTTATATTACATTAATTTTAATATGTTATATCAAATGACCACTTATCTGCTTTGCTAGAAAAACAGTTAGCTTTCAGGTTACCAATACCAATGGTATACACTAACTTTATCAAATTCCTGTCTGTCTGGAAAAATCTTATTCAAATTTGTTGACATCACAGAGCGTGCTGTAAGAAATTTGCAACTTATTGAATGAGAAAAACAGCAGTGCAATCAACTTGTTATACTGCATTATGCAGAACTGGATTATCATTTTATGATGGTCAGGTGATCATTTTGTGGTGGTCATGTGATCACTTTGTGTTGTCATGTGACTCTTAATTTGGGTCATGTGCTCATTTGTGTTAGTCATGTGATATATGGTACTACAAATTCTTGCATGGCTTTGAACTGCAGTTTTTATGAAATATGTATATTCCCCACATGTATTGTTTTGGTCATAAGACTTGGAATGTCATAAGACTTGGAATGTTATAAGACTTGGAATGTTACAATACTTGGAATGTCATAAGACTTGGAGTACAGTTTTAAAGCCCCAAATACTCTGAATGTTTGAGGTGTGTTGAAAAATACATTATGTAATGTGTGATTGTATATTATCAAACTGTGTGTATATGTTTAGTTTATATGCCATTTGCACAGAAAAATGTTTGGTTATTTTGCCCAAGTCTGCTGATTGCAATCTGTTAATTTATTTAGTTTCTTGAATGCCCTCCATGTATCAACATGTGAGAACAAAACAGCACTTTTGTGTGAAGATTATAAGTTACAATAATGGCTAATTGAGTTTTGTTATTTATGATATTTTACCCTGTATTGATGAAAAGTAGCTGCCACTTGTAACGTTCTTTGAGACCAACATTTCTTAAACATATCGATGGCTTAGAACCAGAAGGTCGTAACTCCTACTTACGATCTTATAAGACTCGTATATATTTGAAATCTGCTTCACAAGGCGCTTCGTATGAGCCTATTTTCATGAAAATCTGAAATTGTCATGTTGACCAAAATGAAGTTTTAAAAACGTGTTTTCCCATAGGTAAAGAGTAAATTACAGACAGTTTTCTCTCGATTTTGTAGTTATGACCTTCTGGTTCTAGGCCAGCGATATGTGTCACAAAAACAAATTAGTAGGTTAAGTTAAATGCCAAAAGCTAGCTAAATTAGTTAAAACCTGTGTTGCTAAGACTTGTTTAAGAAATTATGATTTTCAAAGAAAACTTCAACATGTAGGGTCCTCAATATATTTAACATATTCCATGAAGGTAGCCGAGAGTTTATTTTTGCTTTGATATTTTATGTATGTTTTACGCTTTTAGTTGTACAAAAATGTAATTGCACTAAATCCCAAAGCTTACAGTAATTGCTAGCGTAGAAACGAACTAGTCGATATAAAATAACCCCAGCATTTCATCATATTTTAAACATATGTGTGAAACATTGTTTAGACATCATTATGGTTAATAATTTAAATTAGTATCTGATGATTAATTAATTAACAAACAACAATTACCATATGATTTTATTTTACATGGTAGTTTGTATATATAAATATCCCTGATACAATGCTTCTCAGTTCTGTTAGAGAATTTTTTTTTCACATGGAAATGAAAGAACGGAGAAAAAAATGAATGGAACTCAGGATACATATAATTTGTATCAGTATTACTCAAGTGATCGCATTGAGATTTATTTTGAAAGCATGAACTCGAGATCGAGCTCAAAATAATAATCTGATCAGAGAAAAGTCTTATAGTTAATATTTTTAGAGATGCTTTTTTGCTGATACCATTAATGCAAATTATCTAATATAAATGGATGAAATTTAAATAGTACCATAATGTTCCATTTGTGTCCAGTGGAAAGGTACATGTACTTTTTTGTCAAAATTAATTTTGCCCCACCTGTAGTTTTTAGGCTGGCGATTTCGCGCCAGACTATTACAATCCTAAAAAATGAAATCCACTAAGATGAATTTACTCCCGAAACTGACAACACAGAATCTATACACTCAATGCAAATAGTTCCTCCTCATTAATCAGTTTTGCAAGATAAGAACATTCAACTTTTCTTGTTTCATTTATTCTGTTCGATTGTAATATATTAGTTTCTTCTTGAAATGGAAGGAAATTGTATGAAATTAAAAGAAAAGGTGTTTAAAGGCGTTGATAATTATTACTACGCTTTACGAACGCAATATATAGCGCGGCGCATCAATGATTTTATAA
Source organism: Spisula subtruncata (assembly GCA_963678985.1). NCBI lineage: Eukaryota > Metazoa > Mollusca > Bivalvia > Venerida > Mactridae > Spisula > Spisula subtruncata. Next base: position 50,200,947 of record OY787664.1, on the reverse strand, counting down.
TGTTAAATTATTTAGGTCAATATTCTCCAACGAGATCGTGGTCGAGTGGTTAAGTAACTCGCTTAGTAATTTTCTGATGCTAAGGTCCAGCGATCGAATCACGGCGGCTCCAAATTTTTTATATTTTTTAATTTTTATTTTTTAAATTTTTTGTTAAGTCCAGCACTTACCTCTCTTTCGACTTAGAAAACCACTTGATGTTATATTACTTGAAAAGCTATTGTTCCTTAGCAGTTCGCCAGCCTGTCAGTACTTTCAGTACTTTGATTTAATTAGTTTTCAATATGTTTGCTTTGGTTAGCAACTAAAAGAATTCTTTATACATAATTTGTTTGTGTGCTACCGTTTGAAATTCTGCTAGTTATGGCTTATTAAGCATATTTTAAGGAAAGATAACTTAGCGCATAAATAGTGCATAAAATTGCTCTCGTGTATCAGCCATTGGTTTAACCATGGCTTAATTAAGTCTCTTGTTGGTTAAAAGAATAGTCAACATAAGTATATTCCATACGTATGTATGTAACTTACTAATTTATTCTCAAATTTTATTTTATCAGGGAAAATGAAGCATGATTCGGATGGGGCTGATACAGCTATATACGCTGCACTAGATCCTCATATCAAGGGGCTGAGTAGGGGCTACTTCCTGGCCCCTAGAGACAAACCAAGATGGCCCAGTAAGGAAGCAAGGTATGCTGTTTATTTTTCTTAAAAATCTAACCCTTGTGTGACAATATGTCATACAGATTAGCAGATTTATTATGCCTACCATGCTTGATGAGGGGGATATATTGCTTTCTCAGCTCATGTCTGCCGGTCGGTCTTTCTGTCAGCCAAATGTTTTCCATTCAATAACTCAAGAATGTTTTGCACTAGGATCTTCTAACTTTACATGGTGGTTTGTCAGCTACAGTAGATGACCCCTATTTATATTGCGATCACCTTTACCATTTTCAAATACTGTAAAATCATTAATTTTCGTGGGAGATTAAATTTGTGGATTTCATGGTTCACCTCAACCACGAGCTTTAATCCCAACAAACATTGATTTTGACCCTCGTTTTATTACCTGAAATGCAAAATCCTTGAATTCAAGTCCCAACGAAATTGTCTTTATTACCAAAACCAAGAAATTTTGTCCCAACGAAATTAAATGATTTTACAGTATTAGGCTGTCATGGGGCATATGTGTTTCACAAAAACCTCTTGGTAATGTTAATCCACAATTGTCTCAATTGAGCTAGCATAACTTGGCATTCCCATGACTTTTTTGGTACATAGTGACGGAACTCCAGGTGGAGTAAGGATGGAATTCCTAGTTATTAAATCAACATATTCTTGACTGCAGATCTTACCAGATTTTCCAACAAAAAATGTTATTTGTGTATACTTTAAGATCATTAATATTCATGGGGGATTTAATTTCGTGGATAACATGGATGACCCCATCAATATTAATGATTATATAGTATATGACTTAATGTGGATGATGTATCCTTTAATTTACGCCCCATGAAATTTCACAAAAAAAAAACACACAAAATTTTGTCCCATTGAAATTAAGTGATTTTTCAGTACTTGCAGATTTGCATAATATACCTGGTCTGCTGTACATGGTCTGTGACAACATTGTGTCATATGTTACATAATAATCTCTAAATTATATCGATATATCGATGACTTAGAATTAAAAGGTCGTAAGTGGCACTTTTAAGACCTTTTAAGATTCATACATATTTAGAATAAACATCACTTTGTCAAGGTGCTTCTTATGAGCCCAATTTCATAAAAATCTGAACTTTTCATGTTGACCAAATTGAAGTTGTAAAAGTTTGTTTTACCATAGGTAAAGTCAGTAAATGTCAGACTGTTTTTCCGTGTTTTCTCAAAGTATTGTAACAAAAACGGGCGCGGGCCACCAGTCAGGCACCGACCCTCAGACGAGCGGACAAACAATACAAGTCTAGGACAAATAATACAGGTCTAACGCTCTGGACAGCTACTGGTCAGGATCACCGTCGTGGCGAGCAGTGGACGGGTCGACGGCAAGTACAAATGCAACAAGAAATCAAAAGTGGACGGGAGCAGACGACAAGTGGAAATACGGAGTAAATTCAAACAAAGATCATTTATTACAAAAGACAGAATATAGATCAAATACAACAGTTACACATACAATGAAACATATATTTACATATTATTCCTCGATGTTCCAGTCAAGTTTCACAATAAAAAAATGTCCAAAGTAAAACAACTTCATCCTTCGAGGATCCGTTGTCCAAAAGCCCCCAAATAAAAGAACGCTTGTGTTATAAACACAAAAGGCGAACTAATATCCAAAATATGGCCTGATATCCATAATCCAATGAGATTCCAAGAATCTCAAAAATCTGAGATTCTAAGCCAATGAATTTTCACGCGAAAAATTCCGATTTACCTAGTATCCATGTTCCTAATCCGTCTGAAAAACTAGATCCAAGACGGATCATGAAAATCCTCATTTACAACATATTAAGTTACAAAATCATAATTTAACAAATACAATATGACCTACGGTACTCAAAACAATATTTCAATTAGCTCACAACAGGTTACAATGTATAACGAACTCAAACTTTGGCGCGTGTTGAACGGAATGGGAGGGGTAATAATAACCTTCAGACGAACACAGATATCCGCTTAAATACACCAACAATCACCAAGTACAAGTTACTTACAGTATGTAATAAATTCAATGAATCGATTTACGACTAAAAAGTACATCAAAATATGCAATAATAGCTATAAATGGAAATGTCACCTATTTCCGCGACTTAGACGTTTTTCGGACTCACGATTTTCGTACCGCGACTTTCGTACCCGGCATATAAATCGATGCACAAATGATGAAAACTTGAATAAAACATAAGTAACTGAGGTGCCTCATGTTACACTATCGATTTGGTAGTTACGACCTTCTAATTCTAAGCCATCGATATGAGGCAGCTGAGGCTGTTCACCTGGGGTGTTTTGCTGGAGCCATCGTTTCAGCAGAGTTAGCACTCGCTATAAAACCTTGATAATCATGGCATTTCCAGATTTCTTGTTTTTCCATGATATGGGAATATAATTGCAGATAAGTCAATAAACATCAGATGCAAAAAAATACTATTAACTATAAAAACATTTGTATGGTTTATCTTGATTCTGAGTTTAATATTAATGCATCCTCGCCTTGATGCAAACGTTGGCTGTTGCCTGTCAGATTATTGGTGAATGTAAGCTGTGGGAAATGAGACAATGTCATTGAATTATTAAAGGTAGTTTCCCAAGAGAGAAACATTTTAAACACAATGATTTCTTGATAGATTCTGAAGGCCTAAATTTCAACTGGGCTCACCATTTAGGTCATTAAGGCAAGGGTCACTGTATGATATTATAATTATTCTAATGTATATAAAAACCATTGCTTTAATTCAATGTTGGTTCAAATACTGGAAGGGACATTTTCAAAAGTCAGGTCACACCTTAAAATCCTGCTAAATTTTGGAAATTCAAATGTTCTTCTGAGTGCTTTTATTTTTGAAATTGTTGAAAACTCTGAATATTGTATTATTTCAGAAACAAGGACCTTCAGGAATATTTATGGAAGTGTACAATAGAGAATCTGAACGAGTATTTGGACGGAGATTGTATCAAGCTGCTCAGTGAACGAGACAAATAATGTTACATCGTGTTAAACAGTGATTGTATGGACTACATTGATGCTAGATACTACCATATCATGTCTCAGGAGTGTTAATAGCCTGTTGTCCACACAATAACTGCTCCCTCGCCCACACAATAACTGCTCCCTCGTCCACACAATAACTGCTCCCAACCAGTCGCATCTACTGACTTCTTCAAATCCATCAATACACAAACTTATCCCAATCATTTCCAAAAATTGTTAACAAGTTGTTTATCCAAAGTGTACTTAAAATTTAATTCCATGTAAATTAATCGTTAATTTTTGTGATTTATATTTTATCAAATTATTTACCTGAAGTTATTTATCCATTATTGTTTGAAAACATTGTGTTTCCCACTTGTGGAAAAATGATCAACATTATTAATGCATAATAACTGACAACTTAATACATTTAAAAAAAATTTTGCAGAATTTCAATATTTAATTTCTGTACGATGTTTTGTTAGTTCAGAAAAATATCCAAAAACTGTGCCTTGCAAGCTATGTGCGTATATGAAGTGTACTTAAAGACCTGTTGTACTCTCTACATTATATTTTGTAACCATAACTCTGTTTTTTTACTACCATGAACAGATTTTGTCAAAATGGTAGTAATGTTTTTGTATGAATATTTTTTTTTGTTACTGCATACAGTGACCATTACTGGCATTTATACCTGCATGTTGATATATATTTATTGTGTTTTAAAATGTTTTATATACATACAAAATATACATGTATTGTCATTTTTAGTGTCACATTTTCTTGTTGAAAATACGTATTATGCTCTTTTTTGCTCATATTTGTCTGTCGATTAAACCATGTACTATTGATAACTACAGTTAATAACTACTCCACACTTCTAGTGTAATACTGTTTCTATTAGTTGATTCAGCTTTTTTATCACTGTATTTACCTGTTAAGTTCTTGGTGAATCCTTTATAATTTGATTTTTCTACAGTATTATTTTATAGTTCCATTAATCTTACACTTCCACAGGGTATTTTTGGCATTTAAGTTCATTTACATGTGTTTTATACCCTTTGCACAATGAATTGTACTGGGGGTATACTGGATTCAGCTTGTCTGTCCGTTTGTCCGTCTGTCCGTTGGTTGAGTACTCGATACAAACTACCTCTAGGCTCTTAATTCAACGTTTCCACTTAATTAATGTTTAGACTTCATCAAAACAAATATCCCATAAGGGATACATTCCATCAATGGAATTTCACATTTATATAAACAGTATAAACTGTAATTTAATGTAAATATGTTGTGTTATAATTTGGCTGTTGAATCAGTCGTGCGAATGACAATTTTAACTACTTAAGTGAAGATAGTAATTTTTCGCCAACAATTTTATCATTTTAATGAATTGATTTGATCGTCTTCCTGATTGAATGCATCATCATAATAATTGACTCGATCGTCCTATTCAATAGGAGAGGCCTCCAAGAGAAAGGGGGGAGCCAACCAACAGAACAACATGCCCATAGTCATATGATGTCAGTCTGTAGACACATTCTTGTATAACTACAGGTTTGACAGGATTTCCATCAAATTTTTACAGATGCACACTTTAACAAGTCGATGGACTTGCAAAAAGAATTTGCCAGGTAATTATTTTTGTACGAGTTATGTCCCTTTGCAAGCAGGGGTATATAAGTCTGCTGAATGTTAACAGCTCTAGTTTAATTTTGTTTCCATGGTTATTTTTGTAATACTCATATATTTTACCTCTGTGATCCGTCCTTTATTCTGTGATCCTCATTTTATTAATCCATTTCTGTGATCTTACATTTTACTGTATGTTAAGTCATTATTTTCTGGTTATTCTTTTATACAACTGTATTGAATGTTGTTTATCTATAACCAACTCCATAGTTATGCACCTATCAATATTTTGCCCAATGGGGTAGCAACTGGCAGGCCCAGGGTACTGTTTTATCAACATACTTATGGAAATCGTAAACTTATGTTCAAATTTAATTTTTATATAATTACTCAACCACTGCTAATTTGAGACAGCTTCCAGTATAAGTATCTAAAAGCAACCCAAAGTCTATTTCCTGGGAACCAGAATAATATACTTTCAGCATGTCGAATTCCCGTCTGTTGCGAATCATCTTCTGTCTGTGAAGTCCTGTTTATACCTGCAGGTCCACCATAAGAGCAAAATATTGATATGTGCATCATTACCAAACATTTCTAATTTATGTGTCCTATTATATGTTGCAACAATGTTGATGTTTGTCCATCTCGATTGGGAGTGCCAGGATGTCTGTGCCTGATACATGGTGTACTAATCTCTCATTTGATCCGAATACATTTCCTGTCTATGCAAGTATAGCTCCGAATAAATAAACCTGGTCCTCAAACTACATACATGAACATAGCAATATTACTAACATGGAATATATCAATTTACACATAATCGAGGAAAGTTGTGCCAAATAATTTTTAATAACTTTAATGTTCTTTTAATAAAATATTTGGAATCTTTCTTTCAATTTTTGGACTTTTAGATTTGCAAGTTATCGAGTCCCAGGACTTGTTCATGGAAATTTATATAAAAATCACTGCAAGAAATAAACTGTTAAAACTACCGGTACAGTATGCTAAAAGGTAATAGGCCAAGAGAATAGTTGAACCAACAGAAAAATACTGATGCCATAAGAGGATCAAATTCATTTGTTCAAACTATGATATCACTTCAGGTCAGAAGATCAGTTTTATTATAACTTGCTCCCTATCATATTGGTCCATTTGTTTACAATATGTTATATATACTGCTGAGAATTTTATCCGTCCCAATTTTTTGTTTTTATACTAATTTTGTTTAGGATTGTTTTGTTTTTAACATGAAAATAAAAGTATGTATTTGTAGTTGTTGTTATCTGGTAAGCCGATCCATAATCTTGCCAAGACTATTGGAAAACTGTTTCGCGATAACAACTGGATAACTGGTGTTATAGCTTGGCCACATTGACACGAGCCTGACTTATTGATTACCATAATTTAACAGTCGATAAAGTGTCTACGTTTACTACAGTGATTGTATGTTTTCATAATCCAGGAGTATCACGATGACGTTCGAGATGTACTTCGAACACAAATCTTAAATACCGATATTGCACAATTTGCTTGCGGAAATTGATATATTCAAAGCAAGAACCTCGTAATATATTCTTGCATAAAGGTCAGGCTCAGGTCAAAATAGCCAAGCTATACTATGAATATAACCAACATGGTCATAGTTGGTTAAGTACCGGTACGAGGGTCATTCAATAAATTTGTGGACTGGACTCGTTATTTTAATACACATTGACACAGAGAATAACTAATTACATCACACTAAACTACAGCCTTTCTTACACAAGTGCAGAAAATTGTGCACAAAACGGCAAATTTTTAAAGAAAATATAGTTAAAACAAAACTATCACCTTGCCGTAACCACCACACAACGCAAATATATTCTGACGTCAGCGACGTTACTGACGTTTTACTATTTCTCAAGAGGTAAACTTAAAACTGAATTATGTCATTCATATGGAATTAAACGTAACTTTTTAAGTTATAAATTGTTAAATAGATCTACCAAATCATTTTATGTAGTCCAAGTTAAAAATTAAGCTAGGAACAGTGGTTTTATGCTAAGTTGAAACGTCTCGCAAATTTTGACTGGCGTTTCCTTAAATGTCCCTACGTTTGCAAATTTCGTTCGATCTCTGTATCATTTTTGATACCATGCTGCTCTTCAGGAATTTGATTTTGTCACTTAAACACTGGGACACTGAATACTGCATGTGCTCCGTTTGTTCTCATTAGAAACGTATGTGTGTTTGTTGTGTATTTCCAAGACAAGTGCACGATTTAATAGTTGCATGAATTTTTCTTGCGTAAATTCATTGGTATTTTGACGTAAATGAAAACGTGACAGCCATAGATCAAATACTTCTCAATTCAAACTCAAAGGTGCAAAAAATTTAGTAATTTCACAAAATGTTATGCTAATATCTTGCAATAATCTGACAAATATATGGGAATGTAAATTAATTAGTTCGGAATTTATCACTGGTTGAACTAGTTAAAAGGGTACGTTACGTCGGTCGGGGTGGTAGTGCGTTACTATGGTAATACAACGGCTCATGACATGGTACTGTGTTGCATAATCATAGATAAGTTTGTATCTACGGTAGGTAAAAGATAAATGTTTATAAAGATATGAGAAATTATTATTTAAATATGAATATAATAAAATGAGAACGATTGTCTACGAATATATTGAATGACCCTCGTACAGGTACACTTGGGTTGCTAATTTGTTATTCCAGATTCCTAACACAGCCTAACATCTACAGTAGTGAGTACTCCGTCTGCACTATCTGTATAGTAATACCATAATCTGTGTCTTTGTCGGTCTCCTCAAAGATTGAGAAAAATATAAAGCCTGACTGGAGTTCCAACCCTTAATTCGCTCTTCGCTTACAGGGTTAATGATCTCCAGATTAAACTATCCAGCTGCAAATTCACACCCATATTGAGAACAGGTTCATAAGCCTTTTTTGCCTTTTTTGTAAGACTGAAGCTTAAAATTGACAAAATTTGTAATCACTGCCACTTCTTTGCAATCAAGACTTAATCATGTGAAATCTTATCTGGTTATTTGTTTTTATCATTTATATATCAAAATCGGTACATTTATAACAACTTGAGAGCGAATAGAACATTTGACAATGTGAAGTCTAAGTCTGTGTTTTAGACTTACAACATTGGTGAATAAGGCAGCTGGGTGTGACATACTAGTACTTTCTTAGGCGAATATGTATATCTATTTCTTACAAGAACAAGAGCTGTCTCCATAGGTAGACACATGCCCCCGTGCATGCTTTGATAGTAACGTAACGTTAAGATATCAGCACCGTCACAGATGTGTCATAATATATTGGGCAAATGTGATATTGACATATTTTTCTTTGTGTAAAGGGCCATAACTCTTAAGCGTGTAGGTCAATTTGAAATCTTGTTATCTAACATGACCTAGATCTTATGGCCGTACACCTTTTCATGTTTCAAAAGGTTTGACGAAGATCCGATGACAAATGCTTGAGTTATTGAGCGGAAACCAAAAAAAACGCCATTTTCCTACGTGTCAAGGGCCGTAACTCTAAAGTGGCTACGTCAATTTGACTGGTTATCAAACCTGACCTAGATCTCATAGCCTTTCACATTTTCATGAGGTTTGGTGAAGATCCAATGACAAATGCTTAAGTTATTGAGCGGAAACCAAAAAAAACGCCATTTTTCTATGTGTCAAGGGCCGTAACTCTAAAACGGCTAGGTCAATTTGACTGGTTATCGAACTTGACCTAGATCTCGTAGCCTTACACATTTTCATGAGGTTTGGTGAAGATCCGATGACAAATGCTTGAGTTATTGAGCGGAAACCAAAAAAAACACCATTTTTCTATGTGTCAAGGGCCGTAACTCTAAAGTGGCTACGTCAATTTGACTGGTTATCAAACCTGACCTAGATCTCGTAGCCTTTCACATTTTCATGAGGTTTGGTGAAGATCCAATGACAAATGCTTGAGTTATTGAGCGGAAACCAAATAAAACGCCATTTTTCTATGTGTCAAGGGCCGTAACTCTGAAGCGGCTAGGTCAATTTGACTGTTTATCGAACTTGACCTAGATCTCATGGCCTTACACATTTTCATGAAGTTTGGTGAAGATCGGATAAACACTGCTTGAATTATTGAGCGGAAACGAATCCGGACGGACGGACGGACTGACGGACGGTGCGATTTTAATATGCCCCCGAACCATCGGTTCCGGGGGCATAAAAATGCTGGTAACAACATGATATATAGATTGACAAGATCAAGACAAGAAATAACTTACAATATATTAACATTTATTCATAATGATGTTAATTTACATATAAATCCATCACAATACACTAACACACCCTGGCCTTGCACACTGTTCCAGAACTTCCCCGACATATAATGATATAACATGATCGCTCTACGATGATGAGGGATGACAATGATGAGATGATGAGACGTCGATGAACCTTGGTCATAGCTGATACCACTTCACATACACACATCTACAATAAACAAAAACATGGTTACAAAATGTGGCAATTCTTTCCCCCTGGTCGGTGAAAAGTTTTCTATATTCCAGGCCAGTGACCCATATGGCTCAAACTTAATAGGGGTATCCCAATTTGAATGACCAGCCTGTTGACCAAGTTAGAGGATCCTAAATCAAACCAATATAGGAAATAACTGAAAGACCAAACATTTTTCTTTTTAAAATATCAAAGGGAAGCAAATCTTGACAAATATGTTTATGTTAAGAAGGATTACCTCCCTCCATTACATTAATTGTTAAACCTCTAGAACAGGCTAGCAGCAGAAAAATCAAATAGTATGATCTTGGAAAAGTTTAAAAAAGACAGCAGTTCTTTGTCTTTTGTTTCTGCATGATCTTTGGAATAAGCATAGAAACAACACATTGCACAAGTTCTCCAGATCTATGGGAACAAAAGTTCTGACAGAGACGAATTTAGCAGAATTGGGAAATGTTCATGAGTAGACTTTAAAGCCTTAAGGAGTGTTGACAATGGTCATGATGAGTTCTGTGAATTTAGGATTTTATACTTCTTAGTACTTGCCCAAAACAACAAAACTGAATCGTTTTTCTATATATTCTGCCAAAGTTTAAAGTGACTTGACGGAATCTAGAAATATTTGTCACAGACAGCCGGACTAGTGCTAATTATTTTGCAGACTGGAATCAAACCTCTATATCTTCTGCTTTCCTGCATGGTTTTTGGAATAAGTATTCAAGCAATATAGTGCACAAGTTTATAAACCATTGATTATGGGAGGCATAAACTCATAATGGTTAATTTATGATTCAACAAATTTTGTACTTACCATACAATGGAATTCTTGCTATACATAGATGCCAACCCACAACAACAGAAAGAGAACACCAAATCCCATAAATACTGATGCTACAAGTGAGACAAGTAACTCTTTGAAGATATCTCGGGTAAATTTATTAGATGTTACTTCATATCTGGTCAAAGTTAAGGTGAAATATATTCTTTACATTGTCCATGTATACTTTAGGGCTTTAGGCGCATGTATTTGTCCTAATCACCAAATGGTTTTTTTACAAAATGGATGTTAAAATATTTTTTTATCAGATGGAAAACTTTGCAAAAGCTGTCAGTCCAAATTTAAAGCTGTAAGTAATGTGTGAGTCCAGAGACTCAAGACTCACCTCACCGGTAAACAAAGAGAGAAGTTATTGTACAAAATTCATACCGACTTATTTTAAACTACTTTCTGACGTTGAAAAGTTTTTTCTGCCTACCGGATTAAATGCAGTTACAAGTAGCAAAACATGATTTCTGAAGTCCCGGCTATAATTTTTGTTTTTGCTCAAAGCTTGCTTAAGCGTTTCAGTCATGAAAACATTTATATACAAACAAACTAATGTGTGATATTTTGTTCTTGCTCAAAATATTTAATATAACAAGATGAACCTTTTTCAGACTAAACACTTAACAGTGACCATAAGTGTTGACTTGTTGTAATATTGCAACAAAATTCCATATCTCCTGACTAATAAAACTGTAAAAGCCAACCACGTGGTACATAACATGTTAATCATATAATATGATAAAGGATACACAAAGAACCATGCCATAAAGAAGATTCCAATTCCTAGGAGGACAACAGTGAGATGTGGAAATACAGCCGGGTTGATTGGGCTGACATATCTACTCATCTGTTCTATTGACATCGTCTGCAAGAGAAAACAAACAACACACCTGTAGTCACTACCGTACAAAACACAATAGGAACAAAATAAAAGACTGTGACAGCCTAGACATGGGGAATGAGACAGACAAATCTTCCTGACAGACAGGAATTTGACAACCTTTGAGTCCTGGGCAATAGACATCACATTGGTCTTGTTATGTCACATCCCCTGGATTTTGACAGTAAGTATCATTCTCAGTGCAGGGAAAGCAGACTGTTGCATTAATGATCAAGCACTACCGAAGCGGTCCGTTGCATAAGCCATCACTAGCCTGCCCTCCTAGCAAAGTGATGAGAAACATTGCCCCAGAGTGGGATCTGTACTAAATAGGAAAAAGAAATAGAAGAAGAAACATTATTTATAAATGCACTAAGCCTAGTCCTAGTGTGTTTAATATTTTCATGCAAGGGTTAGACAAACGAATGAAGATAATAATACCTGTCAGTGCTATTTTATAATTTTATCTCAAATGCAAGCTGAACAACTTGAAGATCAAGAAATATAATATGACACTTCAGAATGTAATCAGTTTTCGCGACGCTGTTAGAATAAATCAATAACTCATCAGAACCGATTTTGAACACATTTATGCAAATTTCACAATACTGATTAAACGTAATGAATAAGTCATTCTAATGAAGCACTTGTCAACTTTAAATAACCTCCGAAATCAATTGAAATAAGGGGAAAAGATAGAAAATTCGTTGTTTTTATCCAGCCGGAAGTGAATTTTTCACATACGTGGCGAAGATCAGTGGCATTATTAGCAATAAATGTGCCACTGGTGGGTGATAAATCGAGTCAGATTAACTAAGAATTGCTTCCTCTTTCAAATGCTACCAAGTATGAGTTTGCACTAAGCGTAAAACTGTGTAAATAATTATATATTTGAAGCCGGCGACTTACCATGATTACTTTGTTGAGCGGAAACAGTAGCTGGCAAAAGTGCGCATGCGCAATTGCCAGTGCAAGTTGGACGATCCTATTATTTCTTGTGGGGGGAACCATTTCGTGCATTCTGTGCTATACGATATCATAGTGATTCAACAAAATCATTTCATTATTTTATATTTATATATTGTTTAGATAATTACTATTAACAAATAGAAAATTGTCAAAAGAATCTTAAGCAAAAAATAGAATTATTATCAACAAATCGAATTTACCCGTGAGATTTATGGTAAATTCTATATTTGTTGTCCGTTGAGCGGTAAAACTTCAATACACAATACACGTGCCGTCACGGATTAAGGCGGTACATAATAACCTAACATGATTAATACTTTCATTATAAAATACCAAACCATGTTTACACATTGGATATAGACCTATGTTATTGTGGTGTTAAACTTTGGATTTAAAATATATTTTGGATTTATAAAACGATCGACGAAATGTAGATATAAAATTGTCAATTAAAGTTCAATTATGTTTAGCCAATTGAGTAAGGGCTACGGATCTTGGACAGCAGGATATGTTGACCCCTACTTTGGAGAGAAAAAGGTTTGATTCCATATGTTGAATAGATAATTTAATCAACAAAACGATGTTTTGATATTAAAATTATATAGAATCAAAGACCTAAATTACATTGTACTTTAGGTCTTTGATAGAATCTATAGCTACGTATGTCTACTAGAGTACTGAGTAGACTATAACTTTAGTCAGGCGCGTAGCCAGGCATACGCCCGTACGCCCGGGCGTACGATCCACGGAAAAAATCATAAAATGAACTGACTCAAAAATGCAATAAAAATCGATGCCTCCCTACGGTTAGGCATAAATGTTCATTAATAGAGACAGTCTTCCTTTTAGATTCAGGGTATATTCTAAATAGTTTTCTAGCTCGCTTCGTTCGCTCATCAACTTTCAAAATGAATTCCATCTGGTAGATATCGAGTCAGTGTTGTATGCTGTCTAAATAAATAAACAGTACTTCCTCGCTAAATATTTAATCAGAATTTAGTAAATTATCAAATATTCTAAAGCATAGAGTATGGGTGACAAGCTGCCAAAAAAAAAATTCCAGCTCGCTTCGCTCGCTTAGTACTTTACTCAATAAATATCACGAAATAGAGAACCTGAAGGTATAGCCATCAAGTAGAGGACATGTAAGTATGACCTACTGCTCAGGTAAGCAGTTTTTTTTACCTAGCTCGATTCGTTCGCCCAATACTGTATTTCGTGAATATAATCATGTAGGGAACATGTATGCATGACCTGCTGCTCAGGCAAACTGTTTTTTCTTGCTCACTTCGCTCGTTCAGTACTGTATTTTGTGAACAAACAGAGGTTTTTCTTACTCGTTTTGTTCGCTTCTAAAGTACTATTATAAGTGAATATCATCAAGTTAAGAATGAGTATACGTGTCTGCTGCTCAGGTTAACTGGGTTTTTTCTAGCTCGCTTCGCTCGCATAATACATTAACATTTTATCAGTTGATTTCACAAGGAGTCAGTTACTATACTCCCTAAAAACTAAATCTAAAAACGGGCGTACACTCTGAATTGACACAGCTACGCCCCTGTTAGTTAACTAAGTTCTGTATAATTAGCCTACCATACATGGTATGGTAAATTTGAGTTTTATTTAGATTTCAATTAAAAATAAGATTGGCAATGTGGGATTACCAGTAAAATAGACCAACTCAGAACTATTCAGGGGAATTATGGCAAAAATGTGGTTATTTTTTTTATATATTTCTGAATCCGAATCTGTACGACGTCATGGGCGTAGGAGCGTCTTCAACATTGGGGGGGCCAAACATTTGGCAACTTAGGGTAAAAAAATTTTTTTGCTCGCTTTGCTCGCAAAGTAAATGCATTATGTCACAATATGTCAATGCCCATTGTTTGTACACAAATACACTCATACATAAATTGTAGTCTTAAATGTCCACGATCCTCCTATATCTATATACAATGTTATAACTGTCGTTTTATGGTTCTGTCATAATTTGGTTTAGTAATTACGTGGTAACGTGAAGTAAATTAGTTCAAGTATAAGGGGGTCCGGGGCATTCCCCCGGGAAATTTTTCTGAGCAATGGATCAATCTGGTGCATTCTAGGCGTTCCGAGATACCTTATTTGGTATTAAAAAAGGACCTAAATACAGGGAATTTAAGTTCTTACATTAAAGTGCCTGCAAAAATTTAAATTGTTCGATTTTGAGATTGAAGCTTAATGTGAAAACGTTTGTTTGAAAGGCTAAAATATATATAATTGACAACCTCCCAAAGTTGTATAGGAGGTTGGGTGACGTTTAGAGTACAATTTGTGCCCCGAGTGTAATTTTGCAAACAATAGGACTGGTGTTGACTTATTTTGACATAAGGAATTTACTTAGTGAGCGAGCGAAGCGAGCAAAATTTTCTTTTATACGTTTTCACCAAGAACTAGAGGCAAATTGCCTATAACGAGATATAGTAGGTGGTAAATTATACTTTTCGTCTGAATTATTGGGGGGGCCAAAAGATATGTTGGCCCCCCCCTGTCCAGACATTGGGGGGGCCTGGCCCCCCCTGGCCCCCCCTTCTCCTACGCCCATGGACGTAGGGCCTTTTACGGCATGTACACGTCAGGCATTTCTTTGCACAAGTTTGTCCATCCTCATCAATCAGTGGTTAGTCAATTTCCCAGACTATTTTGGAAAAAAATAAGTTGGTTGAATGAGAATGACGTTTGTCAGGGGGGCAACAAATGGAATCATATGCTGATCAGGAAAGCCATCTAAGGTTGGGTGGACCCTTTTAGCAAATAACCTACGGTAATCAGACTCCTTCCTGGAAAAAAATAGCTGGTTGACCCCCGGGGAAATTGATAGTTCTACTTAAAACTAAATATTGCCCTTTCCATCTTGTACTTCTTTAACAATAAATGGTGAACATTCCATGCTTAAAATATTCTTGCTAGATCTATGCAATTATTTTCGTTATTGAAGTTCTGAAATATTTTTGTTAGTGCTGCATTTATTCTATAAGTGATCTAGCTATAAAATCTTAAAATTGAAGTCAATCAACTTTTTCCACTTATAAACGAATAAATATGATCCTTTAAAAATAAGACATTTAAATTTACATAAACTACTGGTGTCTACTACAATCTATTGAATAAAATCTATCTGTCTAGAGTTTCACTGTTCCCACTATTTGTTTGTCTTTATATAAACCATGGTGTTGTACTACAAATAGTATATGACACAAAATTATACGAGAAAACTATTGGAATTTTAAGTCCTTTTTTCAATTATCGGGTGAAATCAACAATAGAGTTTTAACTTTTATAGCCATTACATAGAAGATCTCTGTGTTACTGACTTGAAGACCATTGTACTGTAAATTTTTGATCTGCTTTCTGAAAAGAAATATTAATACACGAATAATACACTTAATTAATATTATAAATAAAATCTATATTATTTTAAAACTTTTTTTGCTTTGAATGTTGTAATTTTTTACTTTATTTTGTAATGTTGGGATTTATCAGTTTATGTAGAATTTAATTTAGTAAGGTTATTAAAAATCTATGTCTAGTTACTTAAATTTTCGTAATTAAACATATGTATTAATATAAGTTTATGTATAATATTGGTGCTAGACGTTACAGAACTGAAAGAGGCTAATTCTTTTGTAATTCTTTTTTTTTAACCTTTTTTCTCCTTGAGGTCTTTGTATGAAATTCTACTATTGTAAAATTAATGTTCTTCAATGTTCAAGTTTTTAAACATTGAATAGTCGGCCAAACTATTTTTGTATCCTCACTGCTGTATTCAGTGGTTGACATTTCATGTTGATATTTAATGCACAATTTGTGCCATAAGTTTGCTTTATTTACAAAGGTCAGAACTTGTGCTTATTTAGAGGGGTATCTAGGGGTCCACACCAAACCAGCTATTTTTTTCAGATTGGGTCAGACTGAATCTAAGCCATGTCTGATATACAAATCTTGTTATAAATATAAGATAACCACATTTTTTCAAAGTTCGAAGGGACAGTTTATTTCTAATAAGAATTTGTTTTTAAGTAAATTATTTATTTAAAAAAACATATTATGCAATTAAAACTTAATACTGTTGCTTTTTGTTATTATAATGTTGTTATTGTATTGTTGTTATTATATTGTTGTTATTAAAATATTGTAGTTATTATAATGTTGTTATTATAATGTTGTTATTATAATGTTGCTATTGTAATGTTGCTATTATACTGTTGTTATTATAATATTGTTATTATATCATGTTATTATAATGTTGTTATTATATGTTATAGGAGAGGGAGTGTACTCTACCAGAGATTGACCAGGAATCACATTTCCATGGGGTCACTATTGGTACCCGGTCTGGTAGATCTACGGCAATGTCCTGGGCACCACCCAGTACTAAACGCAGCCGGGAACCGACCATAGACGGCATCCCACTCCCTAAAACATACACAACAAGAAAAGGTGCTCTACAGTTGTTTGTTGGTCCGGATGACCTTGAAGATGATGATGATGATGAAAATGAAGATAACGATGATGAGTCGTACCCATTAAAACCAAAATATGTACAAATAAAACGTCCACACGGTCAGGAATTAATAGATCTCAGTTTGAAGTTAGGTACCATGGAGAGATTGGCAATGTCTGTACTACAGTTTGGGGATGAGGTAAGAAATATGGAAGGTCGGTAATGACATCATTAATTAAAAAAATTCCCAATTTCAAATCACAAATTCTTCTACAGAATCTTCTGGGATTCCCAGTTTTTAAACGAAAAAGTGATACACATTTAATTGTACAGTCTCCCAATGAGTAATACTATGACATGGAAGCATTTACAGATCGGGTTAGCTTGTTAGCGCTGTATTATATTTGAACATGTATATAAACTATAATTATATACACCTTAAACAGTGATTTATGATTTAAAGAAGGAACAGTTTCTTGTTTTTCTTTATCATGAACTTTAATTCTTAATTCTAAAATATGCTACCAGTACGCCTTGCAGTACCAGTATTTTATAAGCAGCTTTGTATTATATGAAATACGCACTAATAATGCAGTGAACTTGAATAAACTATTCCAGTGCCAAATATGGCACCTGGTCAGTTTTAGCTGGTCAATATCATGTCATGTATGTAGGTAATCTGAGTGCTGTCCTCGTTCTGTGTTGAAAAAATCGAAGCCTGCTTAGCTTAGCACCGGGTAAGATTTATCATGGCCTCGATCCACATGTGGAGAAATCTTCAGTTCCTTGTGGACTGGAAAAGATTGAAAATATGCCCGATCACTTACAGGAAAACTGATAAGGCCAAGGTATATGATTGAAAAAATGTTGAAAAATGATGTGAAATTCAGTAAAGACCATTCCTTTTCAGGAAGCATAAAATAATTATACATAGCATGTTTGAACCCCCCCCCCATTTTTAACAGAGCCTGCAACAACTGTAAAATCATTTACTTTAAATAAGTTGTACAGTATGATCTTGAAACAATGACGCTGTTTGCTCCCAAGAAAAATGTCATCGTAACAATTTGTCCTTCTTGTACAACCAGTGTAGTTTCGTCTAACTTAACTCTTAGAACGAGAAGGTCGTAAGTACAAAATCGATATTTTGAGAACACAAGAAAAAACTGTCTGAAATTTACTCTTTATTTATATGGTAAAACAAGCTTTTACAACTATATTTTGGTTAACATTACAAGTTCCGATTTTCATGATAGTAGTCGCATAAGAAGCGCCTTATGATGTAGATTTCAAATATGCAGTAGTCTGAAAAGGTCGTAACCTCTGATGTATGAGGATGCAAGGTTGTCAGTATACTGATTTTCATGAGTGACTAGAACTTTAATCGGGAGTTTGTTCTATAGAAGTTTTTGCCTGGAGCCTACTTTCTGCAGAGTTGTGGCCCTTGTTTGAAAAAAAAAGTTTCATGAAATTTCTACATTTTTGTTAATTTTTTGCAGGATTATGATCATGAGCATACAAGTGTCACAGATACGAAGAACAAATCATTCCTCAAGTTTCTACACAGTGTGGACGAGGCACGGGCTAAAAGTGACGTAGACTCACAGGTTCAACCTGGCGGAGATTTGAAAAAATATCTCAAGGACCTCAAATCAAGTGCTGGGTAAGAAAATTCGAATTTAAAATGTGATATACAAAAATGTACATCAATTGTGAAATTTGGTATTGTATGGCTTCACTAATCTTTCTTAGTTTGTGAACCATATTGTGCTGTGCAGCCAATTATCCGGGACCCTCAACTTTGCTGTCCTGACTGAGCTATCACAACACTTATAAAAATCTCACAGGTTCAAACAGTATCCTCCGCAGCTCCTTGGTTAGTGCGCTTTTCGCCTTATCAGGCTATCAAAGTTCAAATCAGGTTGGAGGCATTCATATGCCTGCCATATTTCAGCAGAATGCTGACTGGCCAATAAAGGCAACTCGTATGCTCGGCATTTAAAAACAAAAATAAAAAAACAGTGACTCTGGTCAAGTGCAGATTAAGACCAATCTTTAAGATTGTGGCAGCAAAATGTTCCAGACATTATTATGTGGTACATTTGCAAATTATAAGTCCTGAAAATCACACTGAAATATAATCTCAAAGATACAAGGAAAAATATTTTGAATCATAATAATAATAATAATAAAACTTTCGACAACAAAATAATCAAATACCCAGTAAATGATCAAGACATTTTTAAAACTTTCATTTAATGTTTTGTCGTCATAATGGCAAATATATTAGAAAAAGTTTTTTGAAAAACATAAAGTCGGCAGAAAACTATGAATGTTTCCTACTTGTTTTATAAACAATATGCTTCACAGTTTGTAGTGCATCAATTTATCAGTTAGTTGAACTACTTGAATATTTTCTGTTTAGACAACACAGCATGTTTTGCCGGGAATATATTGTAAATTCATACTTTTTCATTAGTACAAAAATTCACAAATTTGTTATTCCGAAGTATTTTTTCAAAGTTACCTTATTTGGTCTTGATATTCAAACTTTAATAAACTAATTTCTGTATTTTAGTATGCTTGTTAAAATCATGAGCATTATTCTATTGGGGAATTTATCAAAGTTAAGAAAATAGCAAATTTCGAAAAATTTAATCTTTAGGATTTTGTAGTAGATACCCACTGTGAACTATAACAAGTTATATATTATAACCATATTTACATTTGTTTATCGCTAAAATTTTAAGTGATTTTAGAAAAGCCTATTCATGTTGGACTAGTAGCTCAAACAGTGTGTTTATCTATGACTTTAACACTTGGCCTTGCTTATGTTAGATAACCCAGATCGATGTTTCCCTCTCAACAATGTATTATCGGTTCAATTGTTAAGCTACTAATCAATTAGGCCATAAAATTCCTGTCCGGACATTGGACCATTCAAGTAGTTTGTCATTATTTGTTGAAGTTAGGGCTTATCAGAGAAAATACTCCATGTGTATATTGATTGACATTATCCAAGCCAAATGTTTTCTTTGATTAGACATATTTATGAGTTATTTGAAAATAATTGAACAATAGTTTTTTCTCTTAAGGCGAAGAGCACTTTCTGGGCTTTTGAAATAGCATATAAACCTACCCTTGGTACCAAATAGCATAAAAACCTACTGTTGGTACTAAATAGCATACAACCTCCCGTTGGTACCAAATATCATAAAAAAGTATCGTTGGCACCAAATATAATAGCATAAAACCTACCCTTGACACAAAATAGCATAAAAACCTATTGTTGGCACCAAATAACATGAAAACCTATCATTGGCACCAAATAGCATAAAAACCTACCCTTAGCACCAAATAACATAAAAACCTATCCTTAGCACCAAATAGCATAAAAACCTATCCTTAGCACCAAATAACATTAAAAAACTATTGTTGGCACCAAATAACTTTAAAAAACTATTGTTGGCACCAAATAGCATAAAACCCTATTGTTGGTACCAAACCTAAATGGCACCACAAAGCATAAAAACTATCCTTGGCACCAAGTAGCATGAAAAACTTCCTTGGCACCAAATAACATAAAAACCTATCCTTAGCACCAAATAACATTAAAAAACTATTGTTGGCACCAAATCACATTAAAAACCTATTGTTGGCACCAAATAGCATAAAAACCTATTGTTGATACAAAATAGCATAAAAACCTATTGTTGATACCAAATAGCATTAAAACCTATTGTTGGCACCAAATAGCATAAAAACCTATTGTTGATACAAAATAGCATAAAAACCTATTGTTGATACCAAATAGCATTAAAACCTATTGTTGGCACCAAATAGCATAAAAACCTATTGTTGATACAAAATAGCATAAAAACCTATTGTTGATACCAAATAGCATTAAAACCTATTGTTGGCACCAAATAGCATAAAAACCTATTGTTGATACAAAATAGCATAAAAACCTATTGTTGATACCAAATAGCATTAAAACCTATCCTTAGCACCAAATAGCATAAAAACCTATTGTTGGCACCAAATAGCATAAAAACCTATTGTTGGCACCAAATAGCATTAAAACCTATTGTTGGCACCAAATAACATGAAAACCTATCCTTAGCACCAAATAGCATAAAAACTTATTGTCAATGGCACCAAATAGCATAAAAACCTATTGTCAATGGCACCAAATAACATTAAAAAACTATTGTTGGCACCAAATAGCATAAAAACTATCCTTGGCACCAACTAGCAAAAAAAAACTACCGTTGGTATCAAAAAGCATAAAAAACTGTTGCTGACATCAATTAGCATAAGACCTTTTGTTGACACACCATATTTTAGACACCTGAACTTATTTTAACAGGGCTATGATGTCTTTTTAGAAGCAGTTAAATGTTACCAACTTATCAATGTTAACGGTAATCTAATATAATATTCTATTTTGATAGCTTTATAATTGGCATGCTTTTTAATTTATAATCATGTACCGGTATATTTAAAAAACAATTTACATTTTAGGATTAGAACTAAATTGATTGAAACATGTTTCGCGACTCCTGGGAAAACCCTTGCATGATGAGCCGTTTCAGTAAATAATTGATTTCTTCAAATTTATAAATAAAGAATGTCAGGATGGCATGACAGACTCTAGAATAGTGTGTGGTGGGTACAGAGATGTTAATCTTGAATTTTAATTAATTTATACTTCCTAAAACACAGATGTGAAATTTCCTTGTTCAGCTTTTACCCATGGGCCCGGTTTTCGATACTTGTTGTGTCCATCTTCATAAATCATTGGTTAATCAAGTTCCAAGACTTTTAGATGAAAAATATGCTTGTTGAACAAGAATGGTTGCGTCAGAAAGTGGTTTTTATGCAGGAGGCGTATGGTGATTGTACGTTCGTCTGTCTGTTTGTCCTTTCCGTTTGTCTGTCCGTCCCTCCGTTGTTGGTTGTGTCAGAATTTTTTTTTTTCTTAGGTCAGCAAGCAAGATAGATCATTTTTCGAAATGAATATTTAGCCTCATGCTTCAACATGCTTTATCCTGTTTGATATTTCATATATGCAGTCTGATAAAAATGATACTTCAGGATGTAATTGTTAAACACGAAATTGGCCAAATCCAACATTGGCCTAATGTATAATAAATCAGCCGATGAGCCTAAATATTAAGGCACCGTAATACGGTACATGGTGTCCTCATTTATTATTCTATGTATCCGTTATGTTCAAAACTTCAAAAGGAATATGTGTAACACTATAATGTATTTATTCTTGATATTACCATGTCAACAGTAAGCAGTGGTGACACTCCATTAGTCCCATTGTAGTCCATGGGTATTCAGTTACAACTGAAAGTATAACATAAAGTTGTTGTAAAACAATTTAACCGACTCGAGATCGTTCATTGAATATTAATTACTGTCAATGCAATCGGCCTGTATTTGTGTTGAAATTTATTGAAAAAAATTCCTGCATGATTGAATATATTTGTTTCCATTTTCATGAGAGATTTAATATATTGGCTACAATTATTGCTTGATGAATAATTTATTCTGTTGTCTTAATGCTAAAAGTTTGTTTTTGTTACGCAATACAAACTTTAATAATAATTTGTTATTCATTCATTTAAACCACTGATTCATAAATGAAACTTGAAAGAATAAAAAATGAATCAAAAGAATAAAAAATGAACCTAAAGGTCGAAATGGAAACAAAAGTAAAATATATAAATGAGAATAATCAATATGAATATCAGCTTAGGTACCAGGATCACAAGCATAGTCTCAAAACTCAACTCAAACTCAACTTAAACTCATTCTCAGTGAAGAACCATTTACAATTGTTTATAATCAGGTGACTTGTGAATCTCATGGGGTCTTTAAAGATGGGCATACCGGTACTGTATTTTAATATTAAGGTTCTGCTGTACAAATAAATATACATTTATAATATATTTATGCACGCCTTTCATCTAGAATTGGTATGAAAATACATTGGGTAGCAACTTTTTTGAAATGCTTAAAAGTTACAACCCCAAAAATAAATTCAAATCAGGAAATTCAATGCAGTTGAGTGTTGGTAATGGTGTTTATATACCGGTAGGCTGCTTATAGTTCATCCTGAAATTGTGACATAAAAAATTGTCGGGGGATTATCTTAGGATTAATAAATTTATATTCACCTCAGCAAGCACCTACGGGGGTCTCTATGTAGTTCATTATATTGTCTAATTACCTGCTCTGAATATATTCTTGTCAAGCACTTTTAGCATTTGAAAATGTAGATTTAAAAGCATATTGACGAATCTGTTGATACAAATGTTGATACAGTTTTCAATTGAACTTTAGTCTAAATTTTACTATAATTCTGACATACCGATTATTTCCCTGTTCAAACTATGACTCGGGTGTGTTAAATGAATTCATACTACTGAGTATTGTATTTGTGTTTAAGTTTATATATTTCAAGTTCCGATGAATAGCAGTATGAAATATGTTTAATGAATTTTTTCCTGTATATAATGGACGAGCAAATATTTGTCGGCACTCTCAGACTCAATGTTATAATGCTTACTGATTGATTTAATCTTTGTGTCAACAGCTTTCAGTGAAATTTACGAATAATTAACAAAAACAGTAAAACCTCATATAGAGACAACCTCTATAATAATACCACCTTATAATGATTTGAACTTGATAATATGATTGAATACAATAAATAAATGTGATAATATGATGATAAGACAACATCCAATCAAAAGACACCTTCATTTAAAATACACCTCAGACCTTTTTCTTGGTATTGTGTGAGGCCGAATTTCGGCCTCAAATTCCATTCCCAATTGGTGAAAAAAAATCCCAATTGGTGAAAAAAATCCCAATTGAAAAAAAAAATTTTTTTTTAATTTTTTTTTTTACTCCAGAGCGAAAAATGTTTATTACTAAATATAACACGGTATACCAAATATCTAATTTATTTTGGATTTACCATTGTAGCCTATTGGACGGTATATCTAGTTTGTTTGGTCACAGTACGGTCTGTTCTATGCATTGACTGCTCCGGTTCAGTACGGAACGGTACGGCGTCTAACCATCCTCCAATAAAAATGGATATACGAGGGTCGTACCAGAATTACGTAGACTTTTGCCATACCTTCCATACCATTCATCATACAAACAAATAATTTTGGGTGGAGTGCAAATAATATTTACTGCGTAAGTACGTGAAATTTCAAAGCCGTATCTTATTTGGATCAAATTCTGCAGCTTTCGGGGATAGATATGGATACGGTATGCGGGGCACGTCAACGGAACGTCACGACGTCGGCTAAACTTCCAGAATAAGTGAAGCTCCTAAATGTGTACATTGTAGCTATAAAGAATGGCACAACCGTACACAAAACTTACGGAAGTTTATTTACTACCTTTTATGTGATTAAGTTCAAATATATTACCAGCAACGTCGCATATAACCCTTATAATAGAACGTAGATCCAGGTCGATATGGTCCTAGAAAACGCTTGGTGACGTCGCATTCGCCGTTGGTTTTCGCCGTCGGTCCATGTCGTTTTATTCGGTCTCAACCACAATTAATGCGCTTGTGTTGTTTGAAAATCAGGTAACTCGATACTAGAGATTTAGAGTTAGCAGGTTCCGACATTTAAAGCGTTTATTCTGGCGTCTTCCCGAGGTTCACACAAAACTTCGTGTTGATACGATTTCCAGCGTCTTTCGCTAACGTCATATTTTTACTAGTGACGCGTAGCAAATGTTTCTTGTTTTGTACCATAAATCAACAATGGTTACCATCATAAAGTCGAAATTTACGGCGTACGTTCCAATTATATTGCGCTTGTATGTCACGAAGTCGCGTTAAAATTAGACTTGATATCTGTGAGTTATAAGCCGTTGAATAATGCAAAAAATGTTTTTAAATTTCGCTGCCCCGCCTATCCAACTATTGGTTACTATGGCGACATATTAAATTGCTTTCTAACTTTCCGTTTAAAAATATTTGTACCGATTCTCTTGAAAAAGGTTTGAAGTTTCTCTACGGCAAATTTGGTGATAATACATGCCTAAATAAAAAAGTTATGACAAAAGTCTACGTAATTCTGGTACACCCCTCGTATATCCATGGTTTTAAGATATTTTAAAAGGAAAAAATCCCAATTTTGCCATTTAACCGCTTATTTTTTTTCCCAATTGGTAAGAATCCGCGACGCAAAATTCCCAAATTGGGCAGAGGCCTTTTTCCCAAAAAGGCCAGAAAAAGGTCTGCACCTTTAATGAAAAGACACCTTTCATGAAAATACACCTTTAATGAAAAGACACAATTAAGAAAAAGAAAAATTCAATTAAAAGACCACATCATTTAATTAGTTGTCAGCAAAAAACCCCAGATAAAATGGTAATACTGTGAAGGTGCAGTTACAAGGACCTTTATTTAACATGACCGTCCTAGATGACTGAGTGGTAAGAGAGTCTGCCTTGAGACCGAAAGGTTGCAGACCCGGACTATAATATACCAAATTCAATGCTACTAACTGGTTTATCTCCTTGTTTGATGATCAACATCTGAGACAAGTTTCAAAGTACAGTACAACTTCTTTAGAGCAACACCCTTTCAACACAACAAAGTTGGCTGTGATATAGAGGTTGTTGCTCTGCAGAGGTTAAACTTATCGTAAATATTTGCTAAGGGAAATTTTGCAGGTGGTGTCCTAGAGAGGTTGAAAGTCTTCAGAGGGACACTCTCGAGAAGTTGTAATAGAAAGCCGAGTCACTATGCTAGGACCTAATTCCCAGAAGTAGAAAAAAAATAAAAACAGCCACTCATTCCTATTTTGTTATCAGACCTATTATTTCTTTCAGATCTCGATTTGGCAACATGTATGTCTCAAAGAGCCGAGAGTCCCTGGAGTTACAGGCGATATTACGTGGACTCGACAACAGTAGCTGGCCGTTATCATACTCACAAGATGGCGCAAGTGAAAAGTCTGGAACTGGACAGTTTACACGCCCCGTATCGAGGGTATCATCTAGAGGACCGTCCCCAGGGTGAGAATTGTTATATATTTGGCGATGTTATTCTCATGTGCACTTTTTGGTACTAACTGTTCATCAATTGCATATCAAATTGATTAATTGGGTATATAAGAAAATTAATCTTTCTGAGGTTTGAAGTATGCCCTTAGGAGTGATAAATAAACACTTCAATTCCTGATAATTAACCTGTAGATTGGAGTTTTGAACTGGGGCCCATGCTCAATTTACAGGATCCTTGTTGAAGGTTAATTTTGTAAATAGAATACATTCCAGGGAATCCAGTAAGTCGAATTGGTTGGCACATGAACTTATAACAGTTACCGAAAAAATGTTGAAAACGTGGTAATTAGCCCAAGTAAAAAGATTAATGTTTTGAACAGTGTGCCATGACCACTGTACCAAAACCACGAAATTTGTCCCATCGAAATTAGATGATTTTACAGTGTTTAAGTTCATGGTCAGGTGCCAATGAAATGAGAGGCGCCACCTAGGATACTAAGTATGTACATGTAAGGATTGTGTTAATCAGTTCAATTCTCCTTCTTTATCATGCTGATCTCAACGCTCACCAAACTGTTCCCGTCTTAAATAATGTAATCCCAAGTTTTAATTGTTTATAATAAGGCTGTACAGTTTTATGAGAATGTCGTTGACCGGAGCGAGGTAACTGGACCACATTTCACGATATTATTATAAAATGATTTTTATATACCGACACTTTTAATATATGTATAATCTATTATGATTTTAAGCTGATAAATATCATTGTTAAAGACATGCGTGTAAATTAGTTATCATAAAGTTAGAAGTTCTAGGACCATTTTAGATATATGCAACGTTCTTTTGTCTAAGAAAAAATCAACATCTTTTCTATGTTTGTTCAATATAATTCATTCCATCCACATTAAATCATTTTACAGTTCCGGTATATGATTGTGGAATGTATTTTTGAAAGCTGCCAAGTTTTCCCTGCAGTTTACACAACTATAATGTGACATTATATTTGTTCAAACATTGGTCTATCCTTTACATTGATTTCCTATTAAATTCTAGTTATTACAGCAAAGCATATGTTTGTCAGTGACGTCTGCTTGATTACAATATCAGTTAGATAATCCAGAAACACAAATTTAATACTGGTAATTGACTTTTGTTGTCCTGTTTGTGACCTCAAAATTGGAGAGTTCCTGTTAATTATCTTCAAATTGATGAGTTTCTTTTAATTCTCCTTATTAATTCTAATTCTAAATTCTAATTTGTATGTGTCATTTTGAACTCATATTTAATATGCTGGTTTAATACTTTTTTTGGCACGTCTTACATAATGTCTTGCCTAATACTTCATGACTAGAGTCTTAAGTGGATACTGGTTAAATTATAACTTCTTTTGTTAATAACCATTTTGTAAAATTTCATGTTCTGTCAATTTTCATGTACATTTTGTATTAGTTCCTACTTGTACATGACGACATGTATCTTCTCTTTATTTTCAATATACATTTGTAATTTGTTTCTCTAAAAAAGCAATTATGATTTGGTATCTTCAATACATTCTTTGTCAAAAACGGAATTTAATTATGTACAAATTAGAATGCAGGTCCATTTCCTATTTCAATTTTCGATATTCGATCATTTAAAGATTTTTAATTAAATATGACTGGTGATTAATGTAAAATGTCTAAAAAATCTAAAGTTAGCTCGTAATTAATCAAATTCACTATCTTTTTAATTTCGTTGAAATAATATCTTTCATTTAGCTAACTGTTATTGTGTTTCATTGTGACTGTGTGCCTGCACATTGTCCAATTTAAATGTCACCAAAAGAACCATGCAATGAAAAGCAAAGTCAGATTTTATTGACGAAAGTCCTGTCGATTTTATGGCGTTATGTATTATACATATCATTGAAAGGCTAAGGGATTATATTCGAAAGTGTAAAACCTGATCTTGTTCTTAAAAAAATCAATCAATAGTCGGTATTGATAGAATATTGGTATATGTCCGTTGACAATAAAACATGTTTGTATTGAGCGTTTAAAACATGTGAAACGTCTCCGTATGAATGTAAACTCGTCCTTTGATTTATAAATAATTACCCTGCTTAAACCTTCAATGTGAACTTTCAATATTTTTTCCATATAAACAAACCTATGATTTAATTTGGTGATTTAAATTTGTTTGTGTTTAAGGTCAAAGTTGCTGTATGGGAAGCTCTATATCGAGGTTTAAGCTCAAAATAATAATTATTCTTTACCCTCATTTAAATTGCAGGTACTTTAAAGTTCACATGTTTATATGTCAAACCCTCATTGTATATGGTCTTCCAATAGCAATAGATATACTTTATTTGAATGAACAATGATAACTTATAATAGCCATACTGACCAATAACTCGCTGGTGGGCAAATTTGTATATAAATGACCACATATATATACTGGTACATATATGTAAGCATGGTCTTTTCTATAAAGGGAAAATATTGTTTCGGAGACACAACTTTTTCTTTTTGTTGATAGAGAAAATCATACCAAGAACATCAAGTGACCCGCCTTTCAATGTTGCTAGTTTGAATCCTTTTAAAGACAACCTAGGATTATAATTTATCATCGTCGGATACCCACTTTTTATTGCATTACGTTATACTCATACATCGACGGTACCAAATGAAGTTGTACGTAATGTGTACCGTGGGTATCCGACGATGATAATGTATATGCCATGAAATATACATAAATATGTGTATATTGACGTAATTTTGCATTTCATTTGTGTCGAGTACATGACTATATAATTCAGTTAATATCATTAGTAGGTTGTACATATAATGCATGCACATATTTTATGTATAACACATATATTTCAAACTAGACAATATTGTTGAAGAGCCGTTATCAACAAACCTTGGCTGTGTCATTGACCAGTGACCGGTGTTTGTCCCTTCACATAGCGATAGAAACCAAATACCCAAACATCTACCAAAACTTGAGAACAACTTTAATTCTATGTTATTGGTATTTTATGGAAAAATTGCAGTTTTCTGCTATCACATATTTTTTGTTGTCCTCAGGTAAATTGTGTTATAATCATTGGCATTCTTTGTACTTTTGACTGACCAATGATATTTATTATTATATAGCTTAGAAAGTTCAATCATTAGACAATTGTTCATAATAGTACATATCTAAAACTAGAGTGATGTGGTAGTGCTTATGTAGTATATGTGGCTGCTATAAATTGGAATTATGATATTCAATTGATATTCTTTTTTGGATTCTAATTAGGAATTCAGAATAGTATTTAACTTAATTGATAAAGAATAACTTTTTACCAAAGACCCATTAAACAACATTACCGTATAGTGATAGTAGACATAATTATTAATAACAAGGATTATAATAATAGTAATGATAAAAAAGTAAAAAATAATAAGAAGAAAGACTTTATTTACTGAGGCATCACAGTTGGGTATACCCAATTTAGGAGCCTTGTGAGCCTCTAAATAAATTAATAGTGATAATGAAGGATTTTATTTCTGTGTGATAAAATTGAGCTATTTAGGTATATTTTTGAAATAAGTTGTTAGAACAATTATAATAATGGGTAGTGGAACGTTACAGGATGTTTCTCGTGGTGTCACACCATCTCCCGTACCTCCACACCAGTGGAACTCCACATCACCGTCACAGATGTATAAATCCACAGCACGGCCACGCGTGTGCAAGTCCACGTCTCCGCCTCCTCAGCCAAACTTTTTATTAACCGGTCGTACGTTTGATTCTTTTGAAGTTACTCGTAAGAACCGAAATCTGGAATTCAGCGATTTAACAAAAAAAGTGACTCGGATTAGTGTAATGAGTGTTTTGAAACGTAATTTTAAATGGAAGTACAGATTACGAGAAGGAAGTCGGAGTCTGCACGAGAGTTCCGAGTCTGACGAGGATGGTAGTAGGTCATGTCGCTCGCTAGATTCCTTTGACGATATAAAGGGAGTTAAAGGATCAAGGGCAGAGATGTTCCTGTAAGGGGCTATAAAAATCATGAATTCTGTAAAATCATATATTTTTACTGGGTTGAAAAATTGTAAATTTTATTTTGAAGCAGTTTGCGGGAATAAATGTTCATGAATTTTAAACTTCAGAAAACTGTGACTTTCTGTGTTTTACTGCGGTTGTTCAAGTTCATGAACAAATAAAATTTGCGAAACGTGTTGAATTTGTCGTTAAAGCAAAAATTAATCCCTGGTAAAAATTCATGATTTTACAGTTTATAACTTACTTGTATAATAGTGAATATGAATATAATAATATATATTTAAAATAATGATTCTTCTTTGAACACAAAAAGGCAGTTTATATAAACTGCATTCAATATCGTGGATACTTTTTGTGTTTATTATATTGTTATACTTGTTAACAGTACTTTGATATATACTGTTTCAGTGTAAGAATTTTGCGGAAAAGATTTTATAACAGTTTACGGTAGGGACTGGTCTGAATATCTTGAATATTGCTTGAACTCTTGTTGTATATATACACCATCGACAAACACCAACACCCTCTGCTTTACATATAGACGGTGCCGAACCAAAACCCCGTAACTTTGTTTGCAGCATCCGCATCTGCTAGACATCCCACGCATTTCTGTCTTGTCGCCATCTAAGTAACGCGATTGGCTATTTAAATGGCGACAAGACAGAAATGCGTGGGACGTCTAGATGCTGCAAAAACAGTTTTCGCGCCAAAATTGAGTAACTGGGTTTTGGTTCGGCACCGTCGATATACAATATATATCAACAATTATATATGTTCCTTATGTAAATTTACCTGGCTTTCGCACAAAATTAGCATGTTTTCTGATATTCAAATTTACATGTATATTTCTTGAATTTATGCAAGTTTGATTTTCATCTAGATGTGAAATTATTATCAAATTCTTTCAGCTATTTTATTTCTTGTAGATTATTCTCTCTATTCATTGTAGTTTTTTTTTAGGTCATGATCTATTAGGTTTAGTACAGAAAAAGGCTCAGCACAATTCAATGTTTAGCTTGGCCACTTTGACATGAGCCTGACCTTTTGATTAGCATAATTTAACAGTCGATATATTGCCTATGTTTACAACACAGATTGCAAAAGGAATCAGGACTGTAATGTATTTATCTACAGTGAGTATAGCTTGGCCAATTTGACACAAGCCAGACCTTTTGATTAGCATGATTTAACAGTCGATATATTGCCTACGTTTACAACACTGATTTATGTTTTCATAATCGGGAAGTATCACGGTATCACAAAGACGCTCGCGATGTAATACAAACACGAATTTGAAAAACCTATATCCCACGATTTGCTTGCGGAAATTGATATATTCAAAGCAAGAACCTTGTAATATATTCTTGCATAAAGGTCAGGTTCAGGTCAAAATAGCCAAGCTATAACACTAGGGTCATCTTCAAATTAAGAAGTGTCAGCTTTGCACATGTTGATGGGTTTGACCGAATGGACCAAGTAATTACAAAATAAACTTCATTAAACTTGGTTTGCTGTTATTTGTGACCTTGTCCCTTTGGTGCGTCAAGGTTGTATGACATGACACTAATATACTATATACAGAAGGGACAAGCCCTGAAGATGAACCAAAATTGTTTTGAGCAGGTCAAAGGCACTTCAACGGGAAATTATAAATTGTGTGTAATGTGGCAAATATGTATGTTTTAAATTTTAATCTCATGGTTATGACAATGTTTGGCCTCTGTAACTTGCAAATTCATTGATACTGCATGTTTCTTTCAAGATTCGATGTCACATTTTTTCAAATAAGTACACATACATTGCATGCGCTTTCACATTTCATACTTTCACAATCTCACTGCCGTACATGTATAAATTGCATTGTTGATTAAAAATATTACCTCTGTGCTTTTAATAAAACCTTAAGAACTGATATATATTGGCCCCTTGTAATGTATTCCTTAGTTCTCCCACCCGAAATTGTCAAACCCCTAAAATTATTTTATTTTCTGAAGAACTTATCTCTGAAAATGTTTAAATGTACACTAAAACTCCTGTAGAGCAGCACCCTATGGGAGCTTCAAATATTGGCCATTACTTAGAGGTTGTTGCTCATCAGAGGTTACATTTATAGGAATTATTTGTTTTGGGAAATTTTGAAGATGTTTTAATAGAAAGTTTGTTGCCCCGTTGAGGGCCGGCCCCGTTGAGGGCCGGCCCCTCTGGAGAGATTGCATTATGTACACTTAAAATTCTTTGCTATACATTATATTTTATGGTTTTATATTATTTACAAGTAAATAGTGTAAACTTGTCAATATCAAAATGCCAAACATATGTTTAACCTATGATAAATCTAGTATCATTATGCTATTATGATTTCAATGAGATAATTATGATATACTGCAAAATCATTAACTTTCGTGGGGGGGTTAAATTTTGTGGTTCACCTTCAACCACAAAATCAAATCCCATCAAACAACAATTTTGACCCTTGTATTTATTATCATAAATGCAAAATCCACGAATTATAATAAGGTCTCAACGAAACGTTTTTTTTTACCACAACTATGAAAATTTGTCCCATCAAAATTAAATGATTTTACAGTAGATGTTGTTTGAAAAACAAACCACTTAGTATTATAAATTCAGTCTTCAAGTATCAAAATTTCAACATTGTTTCTCTACTTAAAATCATTTTGTAACATTGAGGTCAAAACTTACATAGAAAGGAATGTATTATATTGATTTGCTGGGTTTCTTTCCATTCAATAGCAAAGTTATTGCCATTTCCATGTGATTATCACAATTTACTGTCATTTCCCTTTGTCAAATGTTCCAAGGTAATTGCTGTCAAATTGCTGTCAAATTTCCTGTTTATAGATTTGATTTGGGTAGTCTCGCGTGTATCGGTGCTTTACACCGGACACGTTAAAGAACCAAGAAATCTATCCGTGTGTCTCACCTCTGTCTCTAAACATTTGCTTTGCGATAATGCCTCAGAGTGGGCCCTGCAAAGTAAATGGAAGAAGATTTTGAATATCGAGCTGTAACCTTGCTTCTTCCATTGTTCTATTTTGTTTGTATTTATGTTCTGTGTTACCCTTCCTATGTTTTCTTGATGTGCTTTCAGTTTTATTTATCACTTTTTGAACTATTTACTCAAAATGAGTAAAGAATACCAAAAATATGTTACCATCGCCTCAGGTCCCACTCAAATTTTTCATACAACTGTCAAGTCATTCATTTCGGTGCCCTGTTTTGTGTTGTGATATATGTGTGTTTAATGAGTTATGGCCCTTTGTGTTTTGGGGGTACGTCTTGTTAGTAAAAAAGTTATTTTTATCCAATGATGGATTTTGCATAAAATTTGTGATTATGATACACAATGTACATAGTAAATGTAATACTTTATATCATATAAATTGCAAACAGCTCTATGTTGTTTAATATTGAATATTGATAAATCAAACTTTTTAACCTTTGTGTCGGGGAAACTGAAATATCATCTCTGTAATTGAAAACCATTCTATTCACGTATCTTCGTGTGTGTACTCAGTACAGGGGGCTACAGTCAGTTGAAATTCTGCAATTCCAACCTGTATCTGTAATTACAATACGTACATATTTAAACGACTACAATACGTAAACTCTCAACCCTTTGGCACAACAATTTGGTTGTATCTCTCTATGTACTGAAAAGTGAGATACAATTTTGTTGCACCCAAGACACATATCACATGCTCTGACAGTTGGATTATAAAATTATATGCATGATTAATGAGTGACTTGTAGCGTTAGTTCCTGTTCTCCACCAATTTGTCAACAAGTAATATTTAGAAAGGTAACTTAATACAACAAACTTCTGTGCTTGATATGACGGAATAATTTCTCTGATTTAAGTTTAATTTCAGTATAATTATAACTTATGGACATGACCCTGGTACCCCACATGTTTGCAGTATGTGCTGGCACCATGATTATCATGTCAGGCTGGGTACCGGGCGAAACAATTTACTTGATACTTCAATTTCCAGCTTTTCTTTTACCAATCTCATGCTGATGGTTCGGCGGAACATGGCATGCATTACTTTACTGACCCCCCAGACCAATATATGGCTAAATGTTTCATGTATTTTAATAGTGTACTTTGTTTGAAATATCTCAAAATACATGCTTTGATCTATAATGAAATAGAAAATTATGTTTACTTAAACTTTGATCTATAATACTTGATATTCAATATTCATTAAAATACATCTATAATTCTTACGTATACTCATACGTAGGGATTGAATGTCCCGACTACTGATACTTATAGATGTGTTTTGGTATTTAAATACTTGTCAGGCTCATAATATAGTCTGTCATTTAAACTTTCACTAACTTTAAATAGGTAGATTGAATATTCAATAGAAAACTCAGAGATATTTTTCATGCAAAGTACTTTTTTATTATAGTCCATGTGACAGACCGAAATCCATTACCAAATTGGTGAACAGATCCAACAATGATTTTTGGTTAGCTTGATATCTAAGCTGTCCGAAATCAGTTGATGGACTTGCGGGAGATTTTGCCAAATGACCTTTTGGCGGCCATCTTTAAAGATGGCCGCCGTTATTTTAAGCAAGCAGAGGGTTTAAGAAAACTTCGTTTATTCCTAACTCACATGGGCTATCGGCTTGTTATATGTCTTAAAATGTTTGCAATGGAACCCCGCATGTGGTCATATATAAATATAAATATTATAATATGGTTATTAATTAATAATTATTGATTTTTTAAGGAAATTATGATATTTTTCGATTTTTGTCGTTAATTGTTCTCTTTCAAATCGGATCTGAGTGTGTATTTGACCATTTGTTGATTGTTATATGTAGAGGTTGATTCTAGGCGTGCATAATAAACTTTACGTTGACAGATTTTCATTTAAAAATCCTTTATGAGCCAGGAATATTGGATACTTAAAAGTTAATTAATAGTCCTGTCTATAAATGGGATATTTAGGTTAGACCCAACATTGGATTGTATTGTAAATATCTTTTGGTTTTCTGTTAGGGAATATGTTGCAATTGAAGAATACGAATGATGACCAGCTGTCATCATTGAGCATTTTGTGAAAATCAAGATGGCGTCCAAAATGGCCGCCAAAATCAGAAAAACAATCAGAGATGCCAGAAATTAGTTACATATTTCTTTTTTGCCGATTGGTTGTAGTTAAAATGTTTTTAACACATGTGTTTATATTTTATCTATCGTTATTCGTCAATTAAAATATTGTGGGATGGCATCCATGTCGGCTGAAATCAAAATGGCGGTTACAACGGCCGCAATAGTTGACATAATGATATATTCTATTAAAACATTTATTTAAATGATTTTTGTTAATATCGGAATTAAAATAGTTAACTAACATTCAAATAAAAGTTCGATTCGTCTCAATTGACCCTTTGCCTTATTCAAAATGGCGGCCAAGATGGCCGCCAAAATCAGGAAATATGTCGGTGGTGCAAGAGAATAGTTACATACATTACTATTGTTGCTAATTGGCAGTTGTTTAGATGTTAAACATACTATCTTTTCAATCATAGCATTATTAACTGTTTGCAATTATTCAAGATAGCATACTAAGAAATCAACTACCGGATGTAATGACCATCATAATTGCTGAATAAGCATATTTTATTAAAATCGTATAGTGTGTTTAAATAGTTTTTACTTGTATTGAACACTATATTTATCAGACATGCATTATGGTTTAACTTCAAAAGGGTGGTCAATTAACATTACATAAGTGGTGAATAAATTGTAGATTCTGCTTCTTTCTGTATAGTAACTATGGTCGTCCTCTTGGGCATTATCGTACCATTGATATTTAATAACAATATCGTGTGAGCGGCGAGTTATTTTTATTAAAAAACAAATAATCATGATTACCCACTATAAATAGGACCCCTCGAGAGGGCATTATCACTGTCGATAATGCTCATGGATCTGGTTCTAGAGTTTCCAACCAAAGTCACCAATGATCTGCCCGATGTTGCTAGTTGTGCTAAAGTACCGTTTGACGAATTGCGTCCAATATGCTGAACTGCATCCATATGACAAATATTTGCCCTGGTTGTTCCTTTGCCGAATTTGCTTATTCAAGGATTGATTTGACATATGTCTGGTAACCTCGTACCCTAATCTGTTTCGATAGTTTGTCAAGTTTGTCCAGAAGAAGGCGATGCTGTTGTTGGCTTTCCTCACAATGGTAGCAACATTGGTACTCAAGGAGACCTCATCTATGTATACCCCGATGTACTTATCTCTGCCACAACTTGTAACGTGTCATGCTGTTGTGGATGAAAAACGGAGTCTTAACATGAGTTCTCTTCCTAGTGATGCGGGTGACCATATACTTGTAAGGATTAAATGCCATCAACCATGGACCCTCCCATTCATTGCTGTAGTCTGCCCATGTCATCTTGTTAGGCTTAAGCATTTTTTTGTAATTACCCTGTTCAAGAGGTTGTTGTCAGCAAGCAGATGGTGAGTAGATGTTGCATGAATTAGATGGTGGTAGATATACAACAGAAAAAAGTGGTCCAATGGCTGATCCCTGAGGTACGCCTGGTGTGACTGGTGCTGTGTTGGTGGACGGTTCTCCGACCAGTACATGTTGGGTTTTGATTGCAAGAATTATGCTAGTACTATTCCTGTCCAGCAGGTTCCACTGATACTGTAATAATTCAGTTTGCTGGCTTGCCTCTTCATAGACCGAAGGCTTTGTTGAAGTCCCGAATGACGATCCAATCTGATCTCCACCATCTAGGTAACAGTTGTAGTTGGTTATGGAGTGCAACCATGTTGTTAGTCAGCTAGTATCTAAAACGTGTCAAGAAGGGTCACGATCTGGCTTTGAAGTAACGGTGTGTGCTCAACCAGTTCACTTCACGCAGACTTGATTGAGATGGACCAGTAGTTGCTAGGTCGATATAAATTGGTCTCCCGTTTTGATGATGGGTGTGACGCTCTAGTCTGATGGGAGTATAGTATTCCAAAAACTTGTGTGGATGTTGTTTGGATTCGTTGCTTCATACGGACCGTGACCAGTTATATTCTTTCTCACATCCAGTTTGTACTCACCTCAGTCGTTCGTCCTACACTATCATCCCAGTGTCTGCGATGAACTTTCTGGTCTTCCGCAGATCATCAACGTCTCCATAGAGCTTCTCTTGAAGAGTTGTGTCTGTGGGCCACGTTGCAGTTCGATCCTGGTTCTACATCTTTCGAGGACATGCTCGACAGTTTTTCTTCTTCCCCGCATGGACAGATCGGAGTTGGCACCAATTTGTACTTCTGATACATGTGATGGTTCAGCCTGTTGTGCCCTGAGCGTAGTCGTACCATAATCACTTGTTCTGACCTGTTAAGGCGATCTTGTCTTGGTCTTGTGAAGTCCTTGATAATGGTAACTTTCTCTTCATATCTCTCATATACTGGTGGTTGTGCTGAATGTGCTTACAGTTTTGCAAATTCATCTGCTGTTTCATTTCCAGGCATTCCACAGTAGGCAGGAATCCACTGTAGGGCTAATTTGCAGTGAGTACTAAGGTTATGTAGTATTTTCACTAGTTCTGGTGTTTTATTGTGAACTTCGGTCTACGCTCTGTAGTTAC
Source organism: Spisula subtruncata (assembly GCA_963678985.1). Lineage (NCBI taxonomy): Eukaryota > Metazoa > Mollusca > Bivalvia > Venerida > Mactridae > Spisula > Spisula subtruncata. Next base: position 50,163,211 of record OY787664.1, on the reverse strand, counting down.
TGCAGTGCTTTCCTGTGGCTCTGTGATGTCTCTCTATGTTGCCTGGTGTATATTGGATGAAGATTCCAGCACCTACATCTTTGATAGCTTTGGTGGCTGAGCCATTAGTATAGACATGGGTCCATACCTTAGGAGAGTCTTCTTGGCTTATCATGGCTAGTGTCAGGCTCCTTCGAACACATTCATCTTCTTGCATGCCTGGCTCGAGATGAGGGACTTGGAGTCTCACAATTACTGCAGACAGATCATTTGCTAATGGGTTGACTATATCATCCCTGACAAGAGGAGTACTTGCTATGGTCAAATCAGGTGCAAATTCTTTGTCTAACTTCTTGGTTTCGTGTACTAAGCTGCTTCGCTTGATCCGATTTTTGGTAATTCCAGCTAATCTTGTTGCCATTGGGTGGTTCGGTATTGATCTGAACTGCTTCGCTTGAAGCATGACTTTGGCTTGCCTTCGTTTGTATAATGGCTGGATACCAGTGAACTTTTCCATGAATTCAATCGGTGTAGACTTCGAAGCACCAGTCATTATGCGCAACGCTTAGTTTTGGACCTTGTCGAGAGCTTGACTGTTTGTATCCAGTTTGTCTATACTGAAGTTGTGCGAAATGCCCACTTCTTCATCATAGACGTTTGACTTTTCTGATTACTACTTACAATAGTTGGAAATACCTAGGATGGTATATGGGATTATAATTTTATATGGTACGTTGGCATAGTCTCTGAAATAAAATTCATAATGTGTCAATATCAGTGGTATGAGAAAAGTGCTAGGCAAGGTCGATGCTGACGCCCTGGACCATGCTTATGATGGTAATATCAGCCTTCTTCCACAAAAGTGTCGTTCTTGCCGGGGTATTCCATCTTGTCGCTGTGGTCCTCACCATTATGAAAACAGCGCTACGGTCGCTAACCCAAGATAGTGCTGTACTGGTTATAAAGGGGATATGTTTGTTGTTTACCCCTGTCGTGAAGTTGACAAATTGTTCTGAGCTTGTTTCTGTGACCTTGTCAATAAATATTGGGCAAGTATGGCGATGTTAGGTGTTGTCTGTAATCATGCCAGTTTTCAAGTCGATATCTGGTAAGTTGATGTCGACTGTTAGCCATTTTGTCGATGTTGGGTAGGCAGTGTGGAGGTGGTTGACTTCATAAAAGCTTGGTTGCTGATGGTGGTGGGTCACTGCTGAGTGATCGGTAAATTAGTGTAATGGTGAGCGGATCGCTTCCGTGGCATATTGATGGTGCTGCTGTGAATTCGGTGTATGCGTCGAGTTTGATGTATGCGCACATTAGCTACATTTTGTACTACTATTCTTTGACGGCAATGTGTAAATAAAACACGTATAAATATGTATGAAGAATATCTTATACATATATAGTAACACGTTACCAACCCAACATACATTGGACAATCAGCACCGGTGGTACACAATATTGATCGTACTTGACTTAAGGACAAGGACAGCCAACCAGATAACACCATAGTAAACACTTGGTCAGTTACAGGCGATGTGACTATGTAGCTATCCTTATTATCCAATTAGATAAGAGTAGTATTGAATACCACTCCCATTTGAACATACACGGTTGGCAACCATCTTAGCAGTCACATCAAATATACTGCACATAAAGTGTTCTAATGTTACAGTAGATCTATATTTGTTACCAATAGCAGTATTCCCATTAACACATTCCATAACGATTCATGCTTTAATGCAATTTTTCAGTTTGGCATACCTGTATGCGGCGGCCATTTTGTCACAATTATGAAATCAGTGTACTATTTTAAACGGGATAAGTCGATCACCAAATATACATTATGTTATATTTTATACAGTTTATTTAAGTTGTAATTATGTTTGCTAAACTAACACTGCTATCGATCACAAAAGTATCAATTTGTAACTTCCTTGGACCTCTAACACAATATTTAATTGATTTTGGAAGCCATTTTGTCCGCCATTTTGAATCTGCTAATGGTTCAATGCTTAAAACTCAAAGATTTCTTGGAGCATGTCTTACATATTACAGTTCAACAATTTGTTTTAAACCACTTCAACTTAAATGGTGAAAAAAAAATTCTTTTCCTAACAGCTTGTCATTTTAGCCACCATGTTGATTCCAGCCATCACGAATACCTTTTTTACATTCACTTACTCAATCAATAATATTGAATATAAATGAATAAATATGTTTTAAACATTTAAACTACAATCAATCTGCAAAAAAGCGATTTGATCCTAATTTCTGGCACCTCTGATTGTTTTTCTGAATTTTGGCGGCCATCTTGGACGCCATCTTGATTTTCACAAAATTCTAAATGATGCAAGCTGGCCATTATTCGTATTCTTCAATAAAAACAAATTCCCTAATAGAAAACCAAAAAATATTTACTGTACAATCCAATGCCGGGTATAACCTAAATATCCCATTTATTGACTTGACTATTAATCAACTTTCAGTTATCCAATATTCTTGGCTAATGAAGGATTTTCAAATGAAAATCTGTCAATGTAATGTTTATAATGGACGCCTAGAACCAACCTCTGCATATAACAATCAACAAATAGTCAAATACACACTCAGATCCGAGTTGAAAGAGAAAAATTAACGACAAAAATCGAAAAATATCATATTTTCCTTAAAAAATCAATAATTATTAATTAATAACCATATTATAATATTTATAATTTTATATGACCACATGCGGAGCTCCATTGCAAACATTTTAAGACATATTACAAGCCGATAGCCCATGTGAGTTAGGAATAATCGAAGTTTTCCTAAACCCTCTGCTTGCTTAAAATAACGGCGGCCATCTTTAAAGATGGCCGCCAAAAGGTCATTTGGCAAAATGTCCCGCAAGTCCATCAACTGATTTCGGACAGCTTAGATATCAAGCTAATCGAAAATCATTGTTGGATCTGTTCACCTTTTTGGTAATGGATCTTCAATTTTCAAGACCTGGGACATGGACTATTACTGTTAATAGAGAATCTTTCATGACTGCTCATTAGTACATACAAGTTTTATCAAGTGAGTCGACAAACTAATATGACACTAGGCTTTGCTCAGTGTCATGTTGTTTTTGTCGACAAGTTAATAAAACTTGTATGTAATGAACACAAATGTACGATTTTCTTTTCTTAGAGAACGCTCATTTTCCTTCAAAATGATGATGTGTGCCTCAAAGGTGTCATACAAAATTGAGTGGTCTAATGCGTGCAACTTTATGACATCGTCTTTATCATTCTGACGTTATGTGCCGATTCAAGGCATGGATTGGCTTACGTTATGTCACCCAGAAACAACCAACTAACCAACGTTGAGCTAATTTAAATATTTATGAAAGATATTTCCGGCACGGCTTTCCATCACTCCCAGACCACAGGTTATGTGATAAATAGTAGACGTAATTACCGCAACATTATCACATGATCTATCACATGACACTGTGAACATACTATAAATATTTGTATTCCGATCATGTCCGCTATCTTGTTATTAATGAGTATTCTTCGGATGAAATGGTTCGGAAAGTTTTAAAAATTTTGATGTATTTCTCGTTATTCTGTGTCATACTAACACCTCGTAATTGTAAAGAGATTTACACATATTGACGTTACAAAGTCAACATTGAAGTCTGAAATTTTAATCACTTTCTCCGTATAATCTTAGGTTGCCATTCATATCAAAATCTATCGTGCAAATATGATTATTAATAAGACCCATCATAAATTCATATTGCTAGATCTATATTATCAGTAGCTCCAATTATCAGTTTTCGAAAGGAGAGCTAATCGATCTGAAGCGGTGAAGGGTGGATCTTTTAAAGAGGGTGTAATCTTTTAATGTATAGGGTTGATTTTCTTTTTAAAAACAGTGGGTTGAGAAAGATTTTTATGTTTTATTGGGTTTCCATAAAGTAGGAATTATTCCAATGAGAAATTTAAACTTCTTACTTTTCATTCCACCGGGCTTCGATTTTGCCCGATTCCCTTCAAAAACTTAAAAAACATGCATTCGCTTTGTTCATAAAATAAGTGTGGGGTTTCAATCAGAATATAACTTAGTCTGAAAGGTATGATAATCAACATCATTGGTTTATTCAGCCCTTATAGACAGAAATTCCTATCAATTAAAAAACAAAAATGTGTTTAAACTTCTCAATTTTAAATTTTATAAATATATTTGTATGACTTCGTTCAGTAGATAAAGAGTGAAATTTGAGTATAATCGATCTCAACTTGTCCTGGATTTCTTGGTGCAAGATTATTGAACAAAATATGATAAATTTCTTATGGGGAATTATTCGCCCGCTTTATAACTGACTTTCTGTCGGATATACTTAATATAGGATATAGAAATATAAATAAATACTTAGTTATATTGATTAAATAATTGATATGAGACAAACTTTTAATTTTAAAATGTCATGAATGACAGGTGTCATATAGCGCCCCGCCGACTTGTCAGTTACGCCCGATATTTATATATTGAATGAAGTGGTAAAGATTAAATTAAAATCTGCATGTTTCTTCAATTGCCGAATAATCAACTATATAACCTGCACAAATTTTTATTTGAATATTTAAATACTTTATAAATAGATTTATAGATTTATATGGCAAAACTATCTTAAGCATATGATGAAATTTGATGCATAACAATTTTTATTTGTTTGCCAGTTTATCAATATAGCTATATATAGAGACCAGCAACTCTCTTCTTGCTTGTGAATTATTTTTGTTCTTGATGTATAGAATTGAAAAAAGACTGCTTTGACAGGCATTGATAAATTACATTATTTAATTACCCCACCCACTCATTATTGGCTTACATGACCTTAAGAATTTTAATTATCTTAAAACATGATAAAGGCCCACACAAGCTGGACATCAATAGATAAAATTATGCCTAATATCGCTGGCTTAGTACTACTTACGACCTTATAAGACTGATACATATTTCAAATCAGTATCACAATGTGCTTCTTATGAGCCTATTTTCATGAAAATTGGAACTTGTTAAGTTGAAACCGCTTGTTTTACCAGAGATAAAGAGTAATTTTCAGACAATTTTATCTTGTTTTCTCAAAAAAGTAATTTTGTACTTATGACCTTCTCATTCTAAGCCAGCGATCATGTAGATAGGTATTGTAGTGATACATATATATGGTGCACAGGGTTAAGAAGAAATCTACGATTAATTGGCAATTAATCAATTATAGCGCCACAATGCATTATTAGGACTTCGTAAGTAAGTAAGTAAGTAAAGACTTTATTTAAAGAGGCTACACATTTGGTTACCCAATCTTCCATGTGGGCCTTGATCTGGTGTCCAAATGGTTATATTTCTATGAAATATTTACTCTTCATCACATCCAATCATGTACAGGCCCCAATCTCACGAGACATCTCAAGCAGGAATCTCATTTCAAATTGAGATTTTGTCTAAATCAGAGTCTGATTTTAAAATAAATCTGAAATTAGAACTCATTAAAATTTACTGAAATAAACAAAGAACAACGTTTGCTGTTTTGGTACTAATTTTGAGTCTATCCTCCCTTAGAAATTATACAAACGACACATGGCAATATTTGAGATGAGATTTATTTCAATATGAGATGTTTTGGAAGATTGGGGCCCGGATTCTTGGGCCATTATTTAAAGATACCTCTTATCACAAACTAATGATTCTCATAATCCATATTTTTGTCTTCAGACCCCCGTCTACGCCTCGATCCAATTATCAAGTTCTCTCGGCCAAGAAGGTTGCAGCGTCCATCAAGTCTGGAAGTTACCTCGGACGTCCATCATCTAGAAGTAGGAGATATTTACTTAACTTTGTTTTGTTGAGTTATATTTCAAAATTGTCTTTTTTTTAGAAATTATTTTTACTGACTGTGTTATTATTTTACAGTATATTTTTTATTGAGCACAGGGTATGGTATTGTCCCTGACAATCATAATGGCTAGGCACTCGATTATACATTGGATACTCAGTGTTCATGGTACTGTTTTATCTAAGCATATACGGAAATCTTAAACTTACAATCAAATTTTAATTCTTTGTAATAATGTTATACAACTATAAAATGTGGTAAATGGAGACGAATACTAATCATGATTCAGTTAATGAACTCATACAAACAATATAAAATTAATATGTATATGTCCCCAATTTGTAGCTGTTAAAGAATTATGCAGAATTTAAATTTGATCAAAAGTTTACGATGTTCGTAAGTACGTTGATAAAACAGTACACTGATGTCCAAAAGATTTGTGACCCACCCATTCAGACAGATTTGTCAACCATTTTGTGGTATGGCAAACTTCCTTTCAAATCTTCCATCCTGCATGTATGATATGCAAACAGTTATTTTAGACTTTGGTTGTATTGAATGTATTATTATGATCTACAGGGTGTTGAAAAGGTTTGATCACAAAATTCAAAATGACAAAGTCAGCACGCCATAGCTAACTGTTTCTGCTCAATGACCCAAAAATGTGTGCACCTACAATTCTCAAATTCACAGATTCATTTATCCCTGATAATTTTGACTACTTATTTGCCTCGCAGACAGACTCTACACTAAGCTTTTTATGAATGCCTGAGACAATATAGCTATCCATTAAAAATGTCTGTTGCCCTTGGGGTCGTGGGTTTGAATGCCACCCAATTGGGTGAGGGTTTATATGCGATTTTTTACATATTCATTTATTATGAGAGCATGCATGTTTAAGAAACATCTGTTTAAATCAATCATAAGTTATTGTGATCAAACTTTTTGCACAGCCTGTATATTTGATATGTTGTTGTTGTTTGTGTGTTGTGATTCACTGAATGTGCATGATATATATGTTGTATAGATGTTTCACGTATATATTGTGATTTTGTTTATAATAATGCTAAATCTAGTTGACACACCATAATGTTGTGCATTCCAATTTGGCTCGTATGACTTTTATTTTTTTATTTGTAGATTTTAAATCATCAACATGCATTTTTTCTCAAATTTCACATTCACTTGTTTTGTTAGATACATCTATAGATGTTTTCAGCACAAAATCTATAAATTTAGTTTGGATGCCAAATAGAATTTTCGGAATTTAAACTGTCTTGCGCCACTTAATTTACCCTTTCTCTTGCTATAATATCGTCTTAAGTAGATGTCTGAAAAATCTTTTAAAACATTTGAAATGCATTTCGGAGGTTTAGTGCAAAACTATGGTATGTGCCTATATAAATTGATGTAGTTACCATAGATTTGCACTGAGGCCTCAATTTGAAAATGTTAAGTTTTTAAGGCTTTTTGAACAGAATAAATTTATGGTGTGTCCATTTTATTAATGAGGAGGAGTTGGACCAGTCTGTTTCTGGTGGACCAATATCATTAAATACAAAGATATGGACTTGTTCTAGCTGTGTATATAAAGGAAGACTGGTCAAGAACATTGTATTCAAAGATGGGCTGGTCTAGCTTCATATACAAAGAAAGACTGGTCAAAAGCACATTGTATACTAGGATAGACTAGCTCATTGTATATAAAGATATAGACTGGTTCATGCAAATTATAGACAATATAGACTGGTACCACATCTTACCCTCAGTTTATTATCTGTCAGACTGTGTCTAACATAAAGTGAACCTTGCATGTAGTTTCAGCTGTCGATGATGATTTGTCTGAACAGGAACAGGGCGGGGCCGGACATATTACCCCCGCTTCGGTAATGGGACCTACTTGGACGCCGACCGATTCTACGGATGATTTCTTAATTGACACAAGGGATAAATTCTGGGAAGATGACGGCGAATCTTCAGAAGATGGTAGAAAACGTAGGCGGTTTAAGGAACGCTCATTCTTAACTAATAACTCTCAATTATATCAAGGTAGAAATGCACGAAAAGGTGAAGGTCCGCGTGCTATGGAGGTGAAGGTCACTTGTAAAGGTGATGGGGAATCTTCAAGTCAAAAAATGTCTCAAATTGCTGAAGAGTCTGAATCAAAGAAAAATGCTAGAGAAGGAAACTCTGAGAGGGAATCTGTGCCTGATGACAATAGTGACGCAGACAGCTGGGCTGTTAAAGTGTCTCGAGTCAAACATGTGCCTGATGATGAGGCGGAACAAAAGACACATGAAAGAACCAGTCCAGGTGTCATTGACATGGAACTTGGTAATGAGAAAGATGTTTCTAATGGCAACAATAGAGTTGCTGTTAAAGTCAACATTCGTCCAGACAGTGGAAGGTCGAACATTTCCAGCGCAAGTTCAACAAGTTCTCGTACAGGTAGCACTCGAGCAATGAGTATTGTAACTTTACAATCCATGAATAAACCACGTTCAAAACAACATAATGTTGATAAACATAGTTTAAGCAAGCGCAGAGGTAATGGTGCCTATGCTTATGATCCTAATAAGGGATTAATTCAGACAGGAAAGGAGCGACGTCTGTCAGAACCATTTATCGGTTCTCGCGCTAGAAGCAACTCATCCCACTCAATAGAACAATCGAAAAGCCAAAATACTCGACGTGAGAGTGTTGGTCGACGAGAGAGTGTCGGGGATAATAAGAGTACAAGTCAACATTCTGACGACACAGATGGTAGATTTGTACAACGTCTTGTAGACACATCTAATCAAAATATTGAACCTGAACTTGATGTAGAACCTACCAAAGAAAACTTGGATGAGGACCACAATGTTGAACCTCAACAAGCAGACCTGGAAGATTACCTGTTAGATAATATTGATGAATGTAATGAAGAGATACAGCAAATTGAAGCACAGGCCGAAGTCTCTGACGGAGAATCTGATTCGGACTCTTGTATGGACGAAGAAGTTATCAAGGTCATACTTGAAGGTCAAAACAATAATGAAATCCTAGATGAAGAACTTAGTGAGTATCAGCCTGTGAATGTTGGTGATCTACAGGGAGAAGAAAAAGAAGTGGTGGAACAAGAGGCGGAGGAGGTACAGAGGGATGGATCTAGGTCAAGGTCAGATGGATCAAAGTCAACGTCAGAGGTGAACCAATCTGAAGATATCGGACAAGTTGAGGCAGAGGAAATGCTAAGTAATGCTGGAGATGAGACAGAAGTCACCATGGCAACAGAAGGTCCTGGAGATGTTGGACAAACAGGTTTGTGGTATTTGCATGTTGAAATAATGGAAATAATGTCAGGCATAGATGACCAGGTACAAAATGTGAACAGTAAATCACTAAGTACCATACACAAGGAGTTAAATCAGCTGATTGTTTTGCTGTTTCACTGAAGTTGTGCATGTTTTTCATTGATGTTTTATTCACTTTTTCTCATGGTTTTGGCTGTTTAAAATTTAGCATGATTTCTTGATGGATCTTTATGCATTATATTTATATCTCAAATATTTCTATATTATTATAACACTTTAATGGAAATTAATAAGACAGCTTGTATGGTTTTGGTTGTCACGTCTATTCTTCTTTCATACAATGTCATGTTTGTTATTTATTGCACTACTTTTTAGCACTTGTAATTTGGGCAATGGTAGCTCGTTTTATTATTTATTATTCATGGTTTTTTTTTATAAAAACTTTTATATGACAACTCGTATATTAGACTTTATGGGTTTCAAAACTGTTAGCAGTTATAGTTTACATTCTTTTTCGTTTCATGTTTAAACAGTTTTATTGCATTTACACTTTTTGATCGCAACTTTTATGGGATTAGTAACAAAACGTGGGGTATACATTGAAGTATGAATTACCATTAGAAAACCATAATTAATTTCCAAGGTAGTTTAATTACTGGTACATTTCTGATAACAACTACCTAAAGTCAGCAAATGACCATGCAAAATCAGACCAGCAGTTTGAATGAAATTTTGTATGGATTTACATCAGTCGCAATTGTTACGGGGTATGTTTTCAATAATTATTGTATGATAATGGCAATTAAAGGAAAATTAGAATTAAATGTCTGATCCATATTCTTCTATCGAGTTCCATAATTCTGCAATTTATAAGACTATAGTTATATTGATAAAAAAATTACAAGTTCTTAAAACAGAGATTCTACAAATGAAAACTTCTTCATAGGAATGTATTGGTAGTTATCTGAGATGAAGATTGGCTGTTGCAGAGTTTGTTTCCAAAGAAACGCTAAATTTAAGTTCTTAGCGCAGAATAAGTGTAGAAAATGTTTTTTCATAATTACGAAGCTGTAACACATCTAATTTGGTCACCATTCATGGTATATGACTGGTGGGTGTCTTAAGGAAATTGCCACCGTTTTTATTTGGTTTTTGCTTGTCTGCGCTCTGCAGTATTTTTACCAGGGAGTCATTATAATGTTGACAGAGTAATGAATGTGTATCTATTGTGAAGGATTTTTGAAGAAGAATATCATTTTGTCTGTTTTCTAGTATTAAATTTAAGAATAAAATATATTTCTGTGACTGGCTTTGGTCAGCAGGACAATGTTTACTCAAGTTAGTAAACCCTCGAAATGATTAATGCTGATTCTATTAACTTGTTACTAATCAATGCCACAGTTAAATGTTGTAAAATTGTGTTATCTCTAATAATTAATGTTAATTCTAACACTGTTCAATGTTATCTCTAACAATGTTATATTTAATAATGTTATCTCTAATGCTGTTATCTCTAACACAGTTGACGAGATTTATGATGAGAACGTGTCGGAAGTGAGATCCACAAAGTCCGCCAAATCCACAAAATCCGCAAGAAAATGTAAGCTTTCTAGTAAGCCCAAAACTCTTTTATTTTTGGGTTTATGAGAAATTTATGAAAATTTTGCTGTCTGGAAGTGATTGGTAAATTACAAGAGGGCTTGCCAAAAGAACCCTGAGGTCCCTCAAACAAAGGGCCTTCTGGTTTTTTTCCCATTTTTTCTACTTGATAGCAATTTTTTTTTTAAATTTGTTATCAACCAAAAATGAAAAATGTGGTGTTGGAAATGACTATATGTCAATTTTGTAATATTTTTTTCTTCTAAAAGATCTAAATGAATTAGAGTTAAATTGCCAGCAAGTCTTGCTATACTTTGTCCAATGAATTGAGTCAATAAAATCTATATTATTTAAAGGTACTGACTGGGTATCATATCTTAGACTCAAAATGATATTTTAAACATTTTAAAACCTTTTGGACCAGTTTTGGACTTTCAGCTAAGTGCTCATATTTACGTTAGGCACTTATAATTTTGCCCGATTTCGTATGTCATATCTGACTCTCATGGATTTTAGACTCAATTTATGCACACTCGCACGCAAGTTGATAATATCTCAAACTTTGATTATTTTAAATAACAGATTTAATACAGTTAGATTTTTTGGTTCACTCCGAAAAAAATGTTCAATATATTTAGAGAATAAGTTTAGAAGGCCAACAGATATCTTAGAAATTTTGTTGTGTATACCGCCCTGCTGATGCATTGTAATAAATATGCCACCTTCCATGATTGATGATGGGGTATATTGCTTTTCACATTAGGCTGCCATGGAACATTCATGTTTTACAAACATCTCTTGTTATTATCAATGTTGACCCCCTCTGCCATTGAAAAGATGAAATTGTGGTGATTTTTATTGTTTCAATATTTTTGTATAGTTTAGTGAGTTATATATATTTTGTAGCTATATCAAAGAGGTCAAAGTCGATCCTTGAATCAGAAGACGGGTAAGTGTTAAGTTTTTGTTACCATGGTGATATACTGTTTAAATTGCATTTTAAATTCACATACCGATAGCTAAAGTTACCTGTATATGAAATAGGCTGCTTTTGTCGCTACCACCTCCCTTCATTGAAGCTAGAGGTCATTGGCCATGCAGAAATAAAACCAATTGGCAACACACTCTGACTGTCTAGGTTGAAGGCAAAATTTAATGTTTATCGTAATGGTCAAGCAGCTAGATTATCTGTGAGTAGTCAGAAAAAGATGTTTTCTTGCTGCTTTTGGCATTTCTATCAGTTAATTTTTATCATGAATTAACGCTAGATTGGAATTGATTTTCTTTTACAAAACAAAAACACAAATTCACTAAAAATAAGTGTTGTTATGATTATTGCATCATTACGAATATTATCGCTAATTTAACAAAAAACCTTTAAAAAATGCGCATCTGAAAATTCAACAGACTAAGTAAAATTATCACTGATAAAAATCGCAAATAACTTAGATAGGTAAGTGTGTCTTATAGTATTAATATTCTACATTATTACAGTACTGGTACTGGTACCGGAACCGGCGGTGGTGAGGAGTACAGACTTCCTGTATTAGATTCCGACAGATTGGAGGAGAAAGGTAAACTGTTGCCATAGTAACCTCATAGTTTTTAGTTCTAAAATTGTTGTTGTTGTTGTTGTTGATACTCACATGTGAAGGGAAACTTGATACACTGGTACACTTCAACATAACCATTCTGATAGTTGTTGCAAATATATGAACTGCTTGAAATACACAATAATACAAATTCATTAATCATAAAGGAAATGTTTGAACATCACAAAATATGCAATGGAATCTGTTCCGTAATTTCCTATATTGACATTGACCAACCCATTGTGACACAGGGACATTTACTCGTACCAACCACACACCCCCCCCCCCCCCCATAAAAAAGAAAAACATACTAAAATCATCCAGAATGCATCTTTTTGGATTACAAATATAAATGCCCAAAACTAATTTGTAGAACACAAAGTATTTAGAATGACAACCATAAGTATGTATCAAATTGTCAAGTTGAATATTTAGTAACATATTTTGGAAGGGTGGTTTGATTATAATGTATTAGTTTAAGACTGGTACTGGTCCCTGTGGATCAAACTATCTGAATGGTCGTGCTGTTGTTGTACCACCGTGTTCTAGTGATTGTTACAGTTGGCATGGTGGTTTTGTACTGACTTTTGGTGAAGGTTTGAATTTTTGGACCATTTAGATATTTCGACACATTGGCCTTTTTGACTGGGCTGTTTCGTAGAGCAAGTTCAAGTCTGGCGCCTGTTACTATTACAGTAGTAGTACTGCTTTAGTGCTATGAGCCAGGGTCGGGAATCAAGCATTAACCTGCTCCACAAAACAGCCCAGTAAAAAAAGGTTAAAGCCAAATTGAAAAGACCAATTGACCCCTAATTTTGATATGCTGCCCTATATGTGATACATTGATCCCTTATTTTGATGTATTGTTGTTTGGACACAAACATTTTCCCCCAAGCCTAAATCCCCATATTTATTTCATGTCCTGAATGAAATTTTAGTGTGACTTTCCCGCATGCTCTGACAGTTATCACACTTCCAGACATTTATCATGTTGCAAACATCATAATATTGTTATTATAATACCTTGTTCGAAACAAGGATGTGTATTGGTTGGTACACATCTGTGAGTCTGACAGATTTATAGTTGGTAGAACTCTGTGTTCCAAAAACAAAACATCAAGTGGCCATACATGTTTTACTATTGAATAGCTTTTGTACCTCTTTAATAATAAGATTTAAGATATACAAATGATAGAAATTATTGCCCCTCCAAGTACAAGGTTTAGAATGATCACCCATGTGCAAATTTGCAAGAAATTTATCATTAAATTTGGAAGGACAATATTGTTATTTCATATACATGTTTTAGGTTAGTTAAATATATTGTAAAGGACCATAGACTAGCTTGTAAAATAGTGAGTGCTTTTGGTAATGCAATAGAATGTATCCTGCATAAATTACAGGTATTAGAGTTTAAGATAATTAACATTTGCATGACATATTTGTTAGTTATTGCTTACATGGTATGACTATAGTCTGCATCCGCTGCATCCAGCTAATTATTTAAGATAGGCCAAACATGTTTGCTTGAATAGCGCTTGCTAAAACTTTACTGTACCAAATGAAACATTATGTTCTTATAATGATAATGTAGATACCTCTGATGACAATATGCAAAGCTTTTCCAATCTATGGGCAATAATAATGTACAATAGATGTCTTTGAATAATTCAAGTAGCTTTTCCAATCTATGGGGTATGGTGATGTAGATGCCTTTGAAAACTACAAATAAATAGCATTTCCAATCTATAGACAATGATATTGTAGGTGCCTTTGAAGACTATATGAATAGTATCTCCAATCTATGGGCTATGGTACCTCTTAGACTATCAATCTTGGTTGAATTCTGGCTCCAACTCGAGTGAATTCTGGCTCTAACTTGAGTGAATTCTGGCTCAAACTCCAGTGAAGCACCAACTTTTGTAAAATAGGGTAATGGTAAATGCTTTGTATTTCTATGTGGATATATTTTTTGTATAGATGGAAACAATTCTGAAGAGAACCAGACTAACCAGACTGTAAACGATGGACAGACTGGTTTTAGTGGATCTACAGCTTCTTACTCTGACATTTTAGCTACCGATAGGCTATCTGAACCAGAAATTGTAGCACAGTCTAGGAACTCTTCTAGCCCCAAGCTTTCTAGGCCTAGTTCAGTTATCAGTAGTAAAACTGCTACAGTAACGCAAGTTGATGTAAATGATACTGAAGATATGAACACTGGTCAAGAACCTGTTCTTGATGAAACTCTTGGTGGAAGTAATAATGATGAAAATGAATTGGATGAGACTAAGGTTGAAGGTGTAAGTAATGAAGAGGTCGGCATTGAAGAGACTGTTGGTAAAGAGGTTGGTGATGCTGTAAGTGTGTCATTGGAACAAGGTGCTGGTGAAAGTGACGTTCCTGTCAATGAGGCTGATTCAAAAACACCACCAGTGGAACAGCAACCTGATGAAAATGCTGAAAAGTTTGACAATAGTGAGACTGTTGATGCAGGAAAGTTAGAACCACTGAAAACACTGGTAGAAGTTGGAGAGAGTAACAAGATGGATGAAGCAAACGATGGTGCTAAATCTGATGAATTGGAAATTCCAAAAACTAGTGCAACTATAACTGTTCCAACAGCAGTTCCAGAGGTATCGGATACAAAGACTGAACCAATAAGTAAAACAGCAAAACCTACTAATGTTGTCGAAAAGAAATCAGAAGCTCCTAAACCAATGAAAGCATTTAGTAATAAATCTGACTCTAAACAAACTGTTCCAAAAGCTGCAATGAAGACTGAACCGAAACCTGACAAAACTTCAAAATCTACTAAACCTGAAATCAAGACTACTGCACCAAAGCCTGCTACAGTGACTGACAACAAGAATGGTAATAAAACGAAAAATGTAACTTCGACAGGTGATAAATCGGGTGCTAAATCAAAGACAAATGTAAGTAACAAAGACAAGAACGAGAAGACAGTAGAACATGTGAAGCCTAAGATTGGATCAGCTATGTTAGAGGGTGAAGGGTTGCTTAGTATAGACTCTGACCTTGCTAGTAGGTTAGATGATGGCCAGGGTGATGGGCTAAACAATGAGGCAGATATTGCTGACAGTGCTGAAACTGGAGAGAAAGGTAATGGTGCTTATTTTAATACTGATGTAAATTCTACTGTCAAACTTTAAAATAGATTACAGGTTAAATTTGATAATAACAATAATGGAATCAAGGTTAGAAGCACATTAAAGTCTTTTGACATTTAAGAGTTTGTGCACCAAATATTTACAAACACATGTACAAGTTTCAAATAATCTGAAATAGTTAATAATGTGGAATTTTGTATGTTTCTTAGTTTATGCTTACCGGTAACTTTTTGTCTTTAAAGTTTAATCAATGTTACTTGGTAATATATTTCCCATTAAACTGAAGTTAATAATAATTAGATGGAACAATAAAATATATGATTTGGTTTTCAAATTTCTATCAGATTTTATGGACTATATGTCAGGTTAAGTATAATTCTACCAGCCTGTAACATTTATTTACAATTAAATCCTCTATGTTATCTTCTATATCTTCTGATTTTTCTGTATTTAAATCTACAAAAAAAATCTATTTTGATGAAAGTGCATGTCAGATTTGTGAGCTGAATTCTGATGAACATGCATGTTTGATTTGCATGCTTTGTCGTATTATGTACAATTTGCTTCCATTTTGCATGAATTGTTTAGCATTTTGTAACCCAATTTCTGCATGAATTAATACTGTTAAGTTAACATTAATGTTTTTCTCTTCTTTGACCTCAAAGGTGATGGTATTGTTATTGAAAATGGACTTATGTTATTCAGGAGTGCCGAAAACTTTTAACTTTACGGCACTTGTTGTGTCATTTTAATAATTTTGACTTATTCTGACTTCTAAATCTGCTTAAATCCTCTTTATTTGTTTTGTTACAAGGTTTAATGTACCATATAATTTAATAATGAAGTGATTTTCGAAAATAGTCCCAGAGTGCAATAAAAGCAATTTGTGACTGACTAATTGGCAAATATTCAATATCTATATGATTTAAATGTTATACTACCCTGAATATCAAGTCAATAGATTTTAATTTATTTACAAACATATAATGCAGTTAAGTACAGTCCATTCAAAGTTAAATGTTACTGTTGTAAACAATAGTTTGTATGCCGGTAAACTATGTTTATCTATGTTAAACTGGGTATACCTGAGTTAACAGTAGACCCTGCTATTCTTTCCAATGGGATAGTTCCCTCATTAGTATTACTTATTGATTCGACATTACAGCAATTTGTTTGTTTGTGTCAGGAATCTTCTACAAATAATAAATCATGTGATATATTAATTTTATACTTATAAAGATAAACTATAATGTAGTGAGATCCAGAGGGTCCCATGATCTGTTCAAATCCTCAATATTTCAGAATTTAATGTAGACTTAGTCATAGCTTACTAATCTATTATACTTTTGAAATTATTATATAATAACCATTCAATTAAAAGGTTTACATGAACATTTTTCCCCCTGCTGCACTGAACTTTTTAACCAAAAAAAAAACAAAATGTTTTTTACCAGCATTACCCTTGCTTCCCTTCAATCAACATTTAAATGAGACTGGCTCATCCTGGCAGTAATTCATTCCATCAGGAATGAGGTGTCAAACATGATTGATAGAGAAAAATATAAAATAGAGAAAAATATAACATATTTCTGGAGTGACTCAGACTAGTATTGGGTATGTGTCATGCTAAGTGGGGGAGGGGGTACTTGAAAGAAAGTAAGAAAAATGTCTTGTCAATGTGTGATACACTCTGGTGTCTATTCTTCACACTTTCAAAGAAAGTAAGATACCTTCTTATCTGACACTCAGTGTCTATTCTTCACACTTTCATTAATTCAATTCTCTTAAATTTCAGTAATTGAACTATTTAAGATTAATGAAGGTACAGAATTTCACAGTTTCTTATTCCAAAAAAGATAAATTGGAAGATACCCTCAGAGTTATGGATAACATCCGGAATGAGGTGTCAAAGTGACTGATATAATTTGGAATAACTTGTTTCGATTCGTAATCAAAAGACCTGAAATAAATTACCTGATTGTAAAAATAATCATTGTATTGGAAGATGCATTATACAAAATTTAATGCTTTTAAGTTGAGTGTAGTAAAGCGCTACTGAGATTTGTGAAAAATCTTGTAATTATTTTTTGTAGATTGCATGCTTTAATATTTAGTTTATATTAATGTATTAAACTATATACTGGTACTTTGTAATAACTATAGCTATAATTAACAAAATCTTGAAGAATTAACTGTGTCCATGAGTTTAAAATAAACTTTGAAAGTGACTTGAGTTAATAGAAAAAATCTTAAAAAGAGAAATGAAAGCAATTTGCTATCAAGTTCACAGCCAACTGAGACTGTCAAAGAGTTTGGAGAAATTCTTAAAGCAGCTTCATCATAAAGTAGTGATAATTTATTATCATGCTGTTTCAAATTGAACAAAAAACATTGTAAAAGCGAAGTGCAATTGTTTTATATTGTATGATTGAAAGTAAATGTACCTTTATTAAAAAATTCTACTTTAACTTAAATCAAAGACCTAAATTACACAGATTGGACACTCCACTAAAAATTTAGAGAAAACGCCTAATAACAGGCAGCAGATTCAGTTATTGTGCATAAAACGTGTTTTAGTCATCCAATTTTAATGGGCAATGCATCATGTTGAAGAGCTAAGTTTCTATTACTACATGAAGTAACTCATTTTTGTCTACCTCTTATAAAATACAGAAAATTATAATTTGAATGAGGCAAATCAGGTATTTTCTGATAAAGTTTGAATTTACATTAATTTGCTGAAAATGAAAGTAGGTCGGACTCTTGTGAGTCTACTTTTTTATTCCTTGACTGATTTCAATAAATGAGGAATCATTTTAAAGCTAAATAATAAATCTATTGCATAAACATTTTCGTTTTTTCGTAAGTATTTTAGATCAGGAGATACAAGGTATTAAAAACGAACGAGATTTCACGAGATTTCGCGAGATTTCAAAAGACCTGCCACGAGATATTGTGAGATTTGATACATGTTTCCAATCTGTGTAATTTAGGTCTTTGCTTAAATTCAGAATTCCTGTATTGCTCTATTTCATCAATTTAATTTCATACCAATACTGGCTGTGAAAAGAAGCATACTCTTTTATCATTTATAATAATTTATAATCAGTACCAATATTTCAGTTCTTTGATTTCAATAAAATCCGTAACTAAGGAGTTTTACTTGTTGTCATGGAAACAAGACATGTAAGGTGTGCAAGAAATGCCATATGATCCAATATCTCATCTTGCTTATGTCTTTATTTTACAGATGCTCATGCTATTGCTGCAGAACTCGAGGCTTTGGGTCTTAATAAAAAGGTTTGTTTTACTGATAATTTGCCTTAATATTATCTGTGTTATGGAAAATGATACTTTTGAAGCTTAAATCTTGCTTTGGCAATTGTTTAAAAAAAATTGACTTCGGATCTAAAGCAATTATCAATTCCATATTCACTGTGTATAAACAGATAAGCTTCTGGTTACTGCTAGCTGTGAACATTTAGTTGTTATTCTCCAATAAGACATGCTGGTAATAGTGACTGGAAGTTACAAGTGCCGTTGCTCACAATAAGTCATTCAAGTTGATTAATGTAGCTTTCACACAAGATATGAAGTACTGTGATTAGGTTTATATACAGTCAGTGATATTTATTGCTCTAGGCAGGTGGTTGCTCCATTCAGGTGATTTCTGATACCTGCATGTTTGCATCATCTTACAACATACAGTATACTGTAAAATAATTAAATTTCATGGGTGATTAAATTTCGTGGATTTCCTGGTTCACTTCAACCACGAACTTTAATCCCAACAAACTTTTGATTTTGACCCTTGTTTTGTTACTTGAAATGCAAAATCCACGAATTCAAGTGACAACGAAATTGTCTTTTTTACCAAAACCACAAAATTTCGTCCCAACGAAATTAAATGATTTTACAGTATACAATCTGCAGATTGTCAGGAAATTAATTTCAAAAAAATTAATTTATGTCAACATTTTATAACTCCGAAGTCTCTTGGAGATTAAAAAAATTACTTCCCTGTCTAAATCTATACTTCTGTTTAGAGTTCTGTTTCAACTTATTATATATTGTATTTCACATACATGTAAGTAGCCTGCAGATTGTAATTTTAGCAAAACAATTTCTAGAAAATAATTTCATAAATTTAAACATTTTCTACACATATTTTATACAGGCCAAGAAAGGATCAAAGGTATATCCATTATTACCTCCGGGATCGAGACCTAAAGCTGCTCCAGAGAAACAGAAAATACCGGACCATCTACAAGAAGCACTGAATCGACGAGCTTCTGAATCACGTGATTATCTCGAACAAGATTTAGAACGAAGTAAGTACACATTTTCTTCTTACACCCATCAAAGGGAGGTCAGTCATGAAAAACTGAAATAACTAAAAGTTCAAATAAATAAAAGAAGCAAAGGGAGGTAATAAATAATTTTATATAAAAAAAAATAAAAATGGAGATAATTTCATGTTATCATCAAAGATTATTTGAAATATTAAATATGTGCAGTTTGATTTTAGCTTTGCCTTTCTGGGGTCTTCTTAATTACAAAATTACATAAACTTGGATAGGTATGTTAAACAGTTTGATGTTATTCCTCATGTTTGGTTGTGATGAAATTTTCAGGAGGTTTTCTCAAAGATGGCAAAGGTAAACTTAATGGTGCATGGTGCGGAATGGTAGCATTCAGTCCCTATAGTGGCGCAACAAGGTTTTATCTCTCTATACATTGTATACTGTATTTTGACAGTCTCAGAGATATATACGCCCTTGTTGCGTCATAGGGACGAGTTTTGTTGTTTGTTCATGAGTTGATGTTGTATGTTGATTAATACGATGATCATGTTGCACATTATTGGTACGATCATAATGTTGTTGCTGTTGTTGTTGGTACCTGCATGTCACAGTTGACTCGACCAGTAATATGTTGCATTGTGAAAAATTAAGACATTAAATTTTATAATAGAAAACAATTAATTATAATTGATAACATTTATCAGTATACTGTCTACTGTAAAATTATTTAATTTCGACGGGATGAAATTTCGTTGATTTGTTAAAAAAGGACTCCATTTCGATGGGACATTAATTCGTGGATTTTGCATTTTAGGTAAATAAAACGGTGGTCAAAATTATTATTCAATGGGAAGGCGAACCACGAAATCCATGAAATTTAATCCCTCACGAAAATTAATGATTTTACAGTACATTACAAGTCTCTAGCGAACTATACACTGGATCGGTCATTCAGTAGATGATCTTACAATAATGATATTATGTGATGGTGATGTTAGCCTTGAACTTTATTTTTTGGAATTATTATATTTTATTATATTTTTTCTTGATGGGTTATTTACAGATATTTGGTATATTGGAATGGTGTTGCCAGATGTTGATATAAAACAGTGTGTTAATACAAGATGTATTTGTTGTCAAATATATTGTCAATCGATATTATTAAATTATCAAAATTTATCGATCAAATCATTAATGTAGTTCACAAACTTTCAACTACATTTTCTAATTTGTGCGAAATGTGTTGGCATTAAGTTGGTGGCAGATTTTAAAAGGGGAGATATGGGGAAATTTTCCTAGTATTATAAATAGACTTTGTCTACACTAATATATTGATAGTGTTTCATATAAATTCCCAGAAAAGTGGAAACATAATCATAGGTCACTATGCCGCTTAAGGAGTTATCTACCCTTGAATATGCTTGTTTTGGAAAAAATGCACTGGTTTCAAGGCAAATAACTCCTAGACAAATTGAGTAATATATCTTTTTTAAAAAAAAATTCTGCTGACATGATACAGTGTGTTACAAATTCTATTATTTGAACGTTTTTGCCCTTTATCTCTTTGTATGCAAGAAACTGCAGTGAACGCTACTGAGCAGCAATTCAAGTACAATGTGGGATTCTATGCCAGAATTATGGACATGATTTAAACAAATACGTCTTGTACATACAATGATTGCATGGTGTTAGATATGTTGTTTATAAGATTGCGCTAACATTATACAGATGATGAGAGCTAGTTAACAGTACATGTTACTAGGGCTGTAACGGTATACCGCGGTACACGAAAGACCGCAGACTTCAGTCCCACACGGTTCACGGTACAAGAGTTGCAAATTTCGGTACGGTTCGGTATAACCTTTTTTTGAGCAAAATAATATTCAGAGAACGTAAATCTCTGAAAGCCAACTGATTATGTATAATTGACAGGCATCACTCTCGTCTCAATTGTATTAAGATATGCCTCATATTGTCAATATTCATTAAAAATAGTTGACAGCCTCATATTAATTGCTGTTATGGAATCAACAAATTCATTGTCACTTAAAAATTGTAGTATTTAAGCTGCTGTTAGAGAATATTGTATCATACCGAAATATACCGAACCGTTAGAAAAATTGACGGTATGTATCATATCGTGAGGTGAGCGTACTGTTACAGCCCTACATGTTACCCATTTATACCTTTAAGTTAGTGCAATTTCATGGAGTTCTATGTTGAATTCAAGACCTCCATCAATAAAAATACTGTCAAACTTGTCTATTTAGACTACCAATGGGCTCGGTAAATAGAGGATCTGTCACAAGCATTGTTTAATTAGAAAAACACATCTGTGTAGTATAACTTTATACTACACTGTAGCATTGTTTAATTAGAAAAACACATCTGTGTAGTATAACTTTATACTACACTGTCACAAGCATTGTTTAATTAGGAAAACACATCTGTGTAGTATAACTTTATACTACACTGTCACAAGCATTGTTTAATTAGAAAAACACATCTGTGTAGTATAACTTTATACTACACATGTGTGGTATAAGATTATACATACTCGCTATATCATGTGATATAATTTGGTCTTTGCAGACAAATGGTCTCTTATAACAGGGAAAATGGTCTGAGGGAAAAAATCTTTGCAGGCTCAGGGATAAGTATGGTGGCCTTTGTTTTCAGGTGGTCTTTGAAATTCTGTTTTTTACGTTAAAAATGTGAAAAAAGTGTGAAAGAGTAAAATTGCGAAAATAAGACTTCAAAATTGTGGTTTTAATTTTGAGTTGTGTTGAAATTAAGGTTTTACTGTATTGGATCAAACTAAGGTATAAATGGGTTAACATTGTTATAATAAATGCATGACTTTGACCTGACTGTTATTGTATTGTACAGGATTTTAAATGGAAACGCTTTTCTCATATTCCATCTAAAAGACTTTAAAATTGTGTGAAAAGGGAATAAAGAGTTTCTATTGTAGATTATTATAGTTGGATGGAACAAATGTTTTTCTATTTCAAAATTTCTATTGTATAAGTACTTTCCTTATGAAAGTCTTAAAGTTATTATTATTGTAGGTGTCAATTTTATTTTCGAGCACACTTGCGGTGGGCTCATTTTAGTGAAAATTTGTTTAAAATCAAATTTTCTGTTTTTGTCTATAGTTGACAAAATGTTGTTATTAACACTAACATCTTCAAGTGCTTAAAGTTTATATAAGTTTATTTATCTATTATTTAAAACCACTTGTTTAAAATTTTTGCTAAGGTGCTAAAATATGTTGCCTTTATTAATTAATTAATGCTTAGAGTGTGTTGAAGGAGCAAAACTTATTTTGCCAGAAGCTAAGAATGCAATTTATATCTATAAATGAGCAGATCTGTAAATGAAAGAATACTGCGTTAGGATTGCATATATTTGCTAAATAATAACTTAATTTTTAATTATATTTCATGAAAGTCATTATTTTCTGGCTTGAAATCATTCTTGTATATTTTTTCATCTGAAATATAGTCTAGGAACTTGACTAACTACTGGGCCTAGAATTACATTATACATTATATTTCCATTTTGGTTACAGTATGTTGTTTGTAACAGTGATGTCATGTGATATTTGATGTTACAGTGACAGCTATGGTTGGTGAGACATTATCTGGACCAACACTAGAAGCTGTAGGGGAAGGTCTGACAGAGGAGGAACTCGAGATTGCTAAACAAATACTACAGGTACAAAATGGTTTCAAACCAAAATATAGCAGTACAATGAGCGCACATTCTCGTTCAACCAAGGTGTTTTTCATCTGTATTTCGGATGATAAACACGCTATTTAACACGAATGTGAGCCTAAGGTTTTGACATAGTTTGAATTATCCTGAAGATATTATTGCACACTTGAGATATTTTAACAAATAGTCTCTATGGTGCAACAAAGTTATATCTCGCTATACACTATATAGTAAGATACAACTGTGTAGCGCCAAAGGGACAAAATGTTATTTCCAGCACAGCATGTGATAAATCATGTAACCAGTCTTATTCACTGAACAATACTGCATATAACTCTGCGCATTGTTAGTATACTACGCTCTAGTCCAGACTCTATAGTGAGAAATTGAGCAATTTTTCTGATTTGAATGTTGCATTCACTGCATGTCTTCAACATGGATCCCCCACAAGTTTTGATCATTTGATATTTCATTAGCTGAATGTATTAAATAGACCAATGTTTGAAACATAGGTTTGTTGTGGAGGTGTATGCTAATATGGTACCCGGAACAGACTTGAATCTTATCTTCAGGATTGGGAATTATGTTTCATAAGAATAACCCTGCATCAATATTTATTTTGTTTTAAGTTTATTTCTTTCAAATACTTTCAGCAAAAGCTTGACGATGCCAAGGATCAGTTGGAGGGTAAGTCAAGTACTACTGGTAAATCTAAGACTAAGAAACCTGCCGGTAAAGGTGGCAAGAAGACGGGAGGGAAGAAGAAGAACGACCCGTCAGACGATAAAACAAAGGAAGAGATGGACCGTGACGCTATCAGAGCTAAACGCGATCATGAGCAACAGGTAAATAGTCACAGAAATGTTTTGTTGTACTGTAAAATCATCTATTTTTGATTGGACGAAATTTCGTGGTTTTGGTAAAAAAGACCATTTCGATAGGATGTTAATTCATGGATTTTTCATTTCAGGTAATAAATATAAGGGTCAAAATTATTGTTCAATGGGGTGGAAGATGAACCACGGAATCCACAAAATTAAATCCCCCATGAAAATTAATGATTTTACAGTATTACACATTGAGTGAGTTCCCAAAATTTATCCACTCTTTTCAAATTTGGAAGGTTAAGAAATTAATCTGAATAAATGTAAAGGTGAAAAGTTAAAAACCATAATAAGTTCCTCCTCACTTTCTCACTTATATTATTTAAAGTTATAAGTTACAATTATCTAAATTGTTGAATCATTTCATTTATTTATTTTCAATATCATATTTTTTGTCATTCTCTTATCTCTTACACAATGCATCCTGTTGTTGTCATACCCCCACTTTCATTGGTAGGGGGTTGGGGGTATATATGAGTCACTTTGTCGGGCTGTCTATCCCGCAACACTTGTCCCAACCATAACTTTTTCATACATGGACCTATGTTTCTTATATTTGGCATTGATGTTCACATCCATAAGGCGGAGTGTCATGCCCAACCCCCAAATTTTTAGACAGAGGTCTGTAACAAAGAGGTATGTGGGGGTATTCTTAGTCACTCTGTTCTAGTTGTCACTGATGTCAGGTCAATTTTCTGCACCATCTTTGATCTTTGTAATTGGCTACCTAGCTATGTCCTCATGTTCACCTCTGGTATATGTATAATTATGTATGTTGTTGTTTGCAAGATTGAGGCCGCACTACAGGTAGGTTTTACAGGGTCCCATCCGTCTCTGTCACAGTCAAATAGAATAGATTACTCTAGAGTCTATATGGGAGGTTCATGAAGAACTTATTTAAATGGTTAACAGTTGAGACACATTTTTATTTCCAGGCCCCGTTTTCCTGAAACATCTCAAGTTGAAATCTCATCTCAAGTGCCCAAAAAAGAGTCTGATTGTCCGATTAATCTGAAGTTCAAACTCATTACAATTTACTGTAATTATCTAAGAATACTGTTTTCTGTTTAAAATGCTAATTTTGAGTACATTTTCCCATGGAAACTATCCAAATTACACATAGCAATATTTGAGATGAGATTTATCTCAAATTGAGATGTTTTGGGAAATCGGGGCCAGAACTTACTTACGGCTTGCCCCAATTTTCATGTGCCAGAGACGGAATCCTGTGGCTTTATGACGAGGAATATCAATAAGTTAGAAAAATAGTCTAAAATGGTATTTTTGAGTATTATGTATTTATAAGTAGCAGTTAACATATTTAAGTGGTATTTTAATATTGATGCATTAGTCATGCAAATTGCTTTACCGTAAATAGGCAGCCATAAGTCGCATGCAGCCATAATTTACAGGGGGACTTTGGAATAAAAATTAAGGTTTTTGTCTAAACCCTTTCATAGGTCGCATGTATAGTTTTCCATTTTTGTGGAAGCTGAAATCATGTGCTCAGTGTCAGGTGTTGAAGAAAATGTGGTCATTTTCAGCTTAAGTTGGGAGGAATGTGGTGATTTTCAGACAGAATATGGAGGAGTGTAGTAATTTTCAGACAAAGTTGATGGGAATGTGGTCATTTTCTGATAAAGTCAGGGAGATGCGGTCAGTTTCAGATAAAGTCAGGAGTAATATTATGATTTTCTGACAAAATCGGGAGGAGTGTAGTAAACTCTTCCATAAGTCGTAGGGTGACTTTTTTTTTTTTTTTGGGACTGTTTTCGCCCGACTTATAGCTGAGTATTTACAGTAGTCATGCAAATTGCTTTAATTGTAGGGGCGAAGTATTTCTAATAAGGCTTCAAAAATTATTTGTTTCCGGTATCCCAAATAACCCTAATAACAAAGGCCAATATTTTATCATATTTTATAAAGGTTAAAGGGAATTTGCCCTTTCTCTCTTATAAAAATTATGGACCCCATAATTTTAAGGTCTCTCTCTCTCTATTTTTGGACAAATTTAAAAAACCAGAAACAAACAATTTTTATGGTGCTAATTCTAGTCTTGGTATGCATGTAGGAATAAGTTCGATGGTAATCTGTTAGTATTTGCTTTACTATCCTAAAACGTCTAGAAGTTGAGTGTAAACTTAAGTATGGTACAAGTCTGTTTTATATGCACAAATTATATCTAAATAAGATCTACACATCGCTTGCTTAGAATGAGAAGGTTGTAAGTATAAAATCGATACTTTGAGAAAACAAAACAATTTAAATTGTCTGAAAATTGCTCTTTACTTTTGGTAAAACATGCTTACATCATATTGGGTAACATGACGAGTTCCGATTTTCATGAAAATAGGCTCATACGAAGCGCCTTATGATACAGATTTCAAATATATGTATGAGTCTTTTAAGGTCGTAAATAATAGTTACGACCTTCTCATTCTAAGCCAGGGAAATATTTATTTGTAATTCAAACACAACAATTGAATATATTGTTAAAAGTGCATAGTATTAAAATTTAATAATTTTAATTAACATTTAGGATTTGCATTTACAATTTTCAACTTGCACACATGTAATTAGATATAAAGTGATCAAACTCAAGCAAATAATATTATCTGCTAAAATTTCATAAACTTGTGTGAGAAAGTCTTTAAAGAGGCATTCCCTATAACTAGCATGTTTTTCTCTACTATTTACCACATTTAATGGGCTAAATGTACAAAGCACTATCAAGTATCTTGATTTGTCAGAAGAAAGCGTGCGCAAATATGTCTCTATAATGTCAAAAATAAATTTAAATCACCAAAAATAATTTATCTCTTCCAGCGATTTATTATTATGTGGTCAAAGGGAAACAACTTGTGACTACCGGTATTTTGGCTCGTTACGAGAATACGTTTTCATTGTTTTCTCGGAAATAAGTGGAAGCTTTTTGTTGAAAATTTGAGGAGTTGAAGCATTAATAATTCTCATTTAATGTATTATATTCCTGAATCGATTTAAACGATCAAAGCTATAGGGAACGCCACTTTAAATAATGTCATAAATTCATAACACTGTAGACATATTCTAGGTGCAAGTACTAAAGTACTGCAGAAAGTATGCAAGTGCTGGTTAAATTTTCTTAGACTTTTTCTTTGCCTTTTCTATCCAGTTGATGTCTTAAACTGTTATACTGTGTGTCTCATACTGTTGTTTAATACTTCAGGTCCTGATCTCCCGAAGCATCTCAAGTAGAAATCTCATCTCAAATTGAGATTTTGCTTAAACCAGAGTCTAAATTTGAGATAAATCTGAATTTTGAGCTCTTGAAAACTTATGTTAATAAACTAAAAATAATGTTTGCAGTTTTTGATGCTTATTTTGAATTCATCGTTGGTTGTTGATATCGTCCCAGGGAAATTATCTAAATTATGCATGGCATTATATTTGAGATGAGATTTAGCTCAGAATGAGATGTTTCGGGAGATCGGGCCTGATGTTTTACAGAGTCTGTAAATTAACGGTAGATTATTTAAGGTGAAGGCTATGAACTTGACCTTTGTATGTTAGAAGACAAATCCTCATAAAGCTGTGTCTCATGCCTTGGTCCTTGAGATTTTTTGCATCGGCGAGGTACACACAATTTAATAAACGGGCATCGACAGGCATGCATCGAGAAAAGGGTCCTCGTGTTCTAGGAGAAGTTTCAGGGAAATCATCTGAAAAATTGTGATATCCCTGTTACCGATGCCTCTTGCAGCTCATTTATTTAAATCGGGAGTACTTTGACGAGGCCAAAAAAAGCTCAATTGGACCAAGGCTTTAGTGAAACTGAATGATTGTCTCATACAAAGCACAAAATGTTCTGTAAAGGATCTCAACGATTTGCTTTGATTGGCTGCTTTCTTTATGATGAATACTTATCTCCCTATATTATAAGTCTGATTCATGTTTTAGTCAGAGGATGAATTTGACATTGCTTGTCACTAGTGTTATCATATCCAAATTATAATGCAGGCATATATTACTGACACATTTTTAAATAGTGTTTCCTTGTTTCGGGTTTTCAAAATTTCGAGGGATGCCTGCAAGACTGTAGTAAGTCCTTCTTTAATTATATGTAGTTACTACAGTCTTGCGGGCAGCCATTGATTTGGCAAAATAACACATGTTATGTAATTACCATAATTTATGGTATTTGAAATAATTTTAGGTTTTGAATTATATGTTGCTTATTATGTCTTCATGCTTTGTGGGAGACATAATAATGTTTGTGATAGACGTCTGTCTGCCTGTCACTAAATATTTCTCCTTTAAACCCCAAATTAGTCTGATTTCAATGAAACTTAACATGAATGATTGTTACTATAAGTGTTACTATAGTTGTGAATTTTATCTGGAATTTTCAGTGGATTACATTTAGCTGGATACAAGGCCCCCTTGTAGGAGAAGTATGTTTTTGTATGTCAAAAACCCATCTTATTCATCATTATTTGCACATTTATTATGCGTCACCCCCACTATTTTGGAGTATATCGTCGCTGTCGTTCTCAAACCTCGTAGCTCCAAAATTTCCAAAAAATTTGTTTCGTCCATTCCGAATGTATGAAGTCTGGCGCGTATTTTGGGCTATACCTCGTAGCTCTACGCCAATCAGAACCCATTACAAAAGCCATGTGACGAAATGTTGTAGCTTGATTGGTCGCTTTTTTTGTCGGACGAAAAGTCGTAGCTACCATTTCTGAATATCGGGAATTGTCGTACCTCATAAAAATGACATAACTGTGGTGACAAAATATCGTAGCTACGATTTCTGAATATCGGGAATTGTCGTACCTCATAAAAATGACAAAACTGTGATGACGAAATATCGTAGCTACCATTTCTTAATATCGGGAATTGTCGTACCTCATTAAAAATGACAAAACTGTGGTGACAAAATATCGTAGCTACCATTTCTGAATATTGGTATGACTAACGCGGCTACGGCTTATACCATATTTTGCAGCTTCATTTGTTTGGTATTTTTATAAAATTTCAATTTCTAGAACATCATTATAAAAAAATGTGACGGTTTTTTCTCTCTCCTGAAAAGTTGGCATTTTGGAGCTACAAGGTTTGAGAACGACAGCGATGATATAAGTTGCATTTGTTTTCTATGCATCTTTTCTTGGCTGAAAAAAGTCAACTAGTCTGTCAATGTATTATTGTATAATGAAACATGTAGACTTGTATTGTTGACATTCCTGTTGTTGTTGTTGTAGTTACGGGAACAGGAGGCGGCGGAACTTCAACGTAAGATTGCGGAGAATAAACGTCTACTACAGCAACAAGCTGATCAAACCAGTGCTAAATCAAAGGTATACATTGAATCATATACAAACTCAGTTCTTGATTGACTGCTTTCCATTACCACATTGCATTGTCATCTACTAGGCATTCCAGTCCAAGCATGTCTGTCTCATCCCCAGCCTATCATTTGAATCATTGATCTAGGAGTTTGCCTAATCGCTGATGTATGTATACGAGGGGTGATCACTATATTCGAGGACTTTCCTTCTTTATTCTGAAATATTGGAACTAGAATAATGAAATTACACGCTGATGAAGATCAATCAATTATCCGGTGATTTGTCCAATTTTTCTTATAATTACGTCACTTTTTACTTGATGACGTCACTTTTTGTAACCATGGTGAAGCACGCACCATCGAGCATCTCGGGCGTAACGTTATCTCTGAGAAACAACACGCTATGATAATTAACGCGAAAGTTGTAAATTCCTTGTGATATTTCCAAAATGACATGACTTAATTGTGCATGGATCCTGTGTGCTCCCAATTAGCCATTTTCATACGATTCCATTGTTTTTGTGATTGTAGGGTTTCTGTCAAACAGTTAAGTCGATAAAATAAGGATAAACAGCAAAAATAACACTGCGCTAGGGACACTTTCCGTTAAATTATGTGAAATAAGACGCACAGATCTCAATCAAATGAAACTGGCGAAAACGAAGACTAGTATAGGCTACAAAACATTAAATCGTAGACTCCAAATCAAAACGGTTATTTCGATACTGCGTCCTAAACCTGAAAGTTCGTGCTTCAGTCTTATTTGGAATAATCTAATTTTGTAAAACCAACAGCCCTTTTCCGAGTTTTGTTTCCAATAACGCATCGATACTCTTTTTATTCCAACACACATTCGAGAAATGGCTATTAACTACCTATTTCAGTAGTAAAAGAAAACCTGTCTCATACATGGGACTGGATATCAATCCAGAAAGGAGCCATATGCTGCTCCAACGGTGACGCTTGGAATGACATCGCGCGACGTCCAACGTAACGCGTCCCTTGTATGAATAAAATAATTTCATTAGTGCATTCGGTCGGAGACATCTTACTCCAAATGATGTTAAATGGCTTTGAGCCTTGCTGCCAATATGAAATTGCTAGATGAAAAGTCCTCAAATTTATTGATCACCCCTCGTATATGGATATATTTGATTAGGCTCAGTTTAGGCTTTGTTCAGTCTTTTTGTGCACCAACTTAGCAGCCACAGAGTAAGTTAATTTGATTGTGAGACTGTAATCTGTCCAACTCCACAGTATGGTTGGAATGCAGTAGCAATGGGACTAAAAATTAAGAAAATAGAAAAAACTAATGATGAGAAATTGTTTATGTTGTAGGAATTATTGGATGAGATGGAGCGTCTAGAACGTGAAGCAGCCGACATGCAGAGAGCAGAAGATGAAGCTCGGCAAATGTTGGCTGACGAACGTAAGAAACAACGAGAGGAGAGGGACGCAAGGAGAAAAGCTGATCTAGGTATTTACTAAATCGAGGGATAAGTGCAAAACTATGGTACATGCTTCTCTAAATTGATGTAGATACGAGGGTCATTCAATATATTCGTAGACAATCGTTCTCATTTTATTATATTCATGTTTAAATAATAATTTCTTATTTCATTATAAACATTTATCAATTACCTACCATAGATACAAATTTATCTCTGATTATGCAACACAGTAGCATGTGACCAGCCGTTGTATTACCATAGTAACGCGCAACCACCCCCGACCGACGTAGCGTATCCTTTTCACTCGTTCAACTAGTTATAAATTCCAAATTACTTAATTTGTATTCCCATATGTTTGCCAGCTTATTGCAAGATATTATCATAATATTTTGTGAAATTATTAAGTTGTTTGGACGTTTGAGATTGAATTGAAAAGTATTTGATCTATGCCTATCACGTTTTCAGTTACTTCAAAATACCGATGAATTTACGCCAGGAAATTCGTGCAACTATTAAATCGTGCACTTGTCTTGGAAATACACAACAAACACACATAAACTGCTAATGAGAGCAAACTGAAAGGATGCAGTATTCAGTTGTCCCTGTGTTTTAGTGACAAAATCAAATTTCTGAGCAGCATGGTATTAAAATTGATACAGGGATCGAACGAAATTTAAAAACATAAGGACGTTTGACTTGGGAACACCAGTCAAAATGTGCGATGCGTTTCAATCTATCATACAACCATTAAGTCCAGCTTAATCCTTAACTTTGAATACATAAAATGTTGTGGTAGATCTATTTAATAATATACAACTTAAATATTTGTGTTTAATTCGATATTAATGACATACTTCAATTTCGGATTTACCATTTGAGAAATAGCAAAACGCCAATAACGTCGCTGACGTCAGAATATATTTACGTTGTGTGGTGGTTGCGGTAAGGTGATAGTTTTATTTTAGCCATATTTTCTTTAAAAATGCGTATTTTCGTGCAAAATTTTCTGCACTTGTGTCAGAAAGGCTGTAGTTTAGTGTGATGTAATTAGTTACTCTCTGTGCCAATGTGTATTAAAATGACGAGTCCAGTCCACGAATTTATTGAATGACCCTCGTACCATAGTTTGGCACTGAGCACTCGAAATACTATAATTCATTCTCTTCCACCAACATATTTTCTGACATCAGACTCATAGAAGTCTGGTAACTTGACTAACCACTGATGTATGAGGTGAATTAGATCAAATTTGGCATTTATAATACTTTTCTGATTAAGTAAGTGGCACTTACGACCTTCTCATTCTAAGCCAGCAATATATGCTAATTTATACATACATGCAATTTTGTTTTGACAGAGCGAAAGAAGCAGGAAGCGATGGACAGACGTGAACGAGAGAGGAAAGAAATAGAAGAAAAACGACGCAAGGAGTCAGAGATGATGGAGAAGATTGCCGACGCTGAAATGAGACGAAGAATGAGAGAAGAAGAAGAAAGAAGAATCGATGAAGAAGAAAGACTGGCTCAAGAACGATACGAGGTGTGTTTGTTTGTTCATTTGGGTTTGACACCATTTGACTTACAGTTTTTCAGTCAAATAAGTTGGCAGAAACACAAAGAAATTATTTCACGTGATTTAATTTTGCGGAGTTCGTCAGCGGTATAATGTAGGGAATGTGTTCAAAATATTGATACTGACATTGCAGGAGATGTAAAAGCGAAAGTTTGAATTCATATATATGCCGACAATCGGCAAAACGCCAAAGTTAGTATTCCAAGAATAAATTGGTTCACAGTAAACAAAGAAGAAATGCTGATTTTATGTAATAATAGCTCCATGGATAATTATTCATTGTTGATTCATGGTTTTGTAGTTACTAAGTTAGTAGAATTGAAATATTTTGTGATTTTTACAAATCTTCCTAGATATTGAAAATACTGTGAATGAACTTTTTCCACACCCTGTATGTAGGAAGAAATGCGAGAAGCACAGAGAATAGAGGAAGAAGAAGAAGAACGAATGAAGGAAATGGAAAGACAAGCGGAGGAAGAAGCAATGCAGAGATTGATTGAAGAACGAGAAGCAGCGGAGCGAGAACGGAGGAGGATCCGCGAGGAAGAGGAAGCATTCAGGGAGGCGGAGCTACTCAGAATGTAAGTGTTTGATTGTGTTGTTGATTTGTATTATTTTTAGCTCACCTGTCACAAAGTGACAGAGTGAGCTTTTGTGATCACTCTTCGTCCGTCGTCCGTCCGTCCGTCCGTCTGTCAACAATTGGGTTGTGTCCTCTCTAGCGGTCACAATTTTGGCCTAATCTTTATGAAACTTGGTCACAATGATCATCTTAACAAAATCTAGGTCAAGTTCGATATTGGGTCATCTGAGGTCAAAAATTAGGCTACTAGGTCAAGTAATAGAAAAACCTTGTTTTTCATTTAATCAAAGGGAGTGTACTCTGTAATTATACTGGTTGTGATCATGTAAGAGTTGTCTCTCTTACTATATTTTAGTTGTAGAACTACGAAATGTGTACTTGTTAGCAGCTTTGAGGCTTTAATTTAAATTAAATGCAGAATGTGGATATTAGGGTTATCATCGTTTACAGTGATTGTATGTTTACAAACTATTAAACAATTATTAAGCTGTAATTATAGTCTTATGCAACCTTACTAATCGTTTTACATAGACTTATATAGGGAAAACATATAAAAATCTTCTTCTCTAAAACTACAATGCCTAGAGCTTTGATATTTGGTATGTAGCATCATCTAGTGGTCCCCTACCAAGATTGTTCAAATTATGGCTCTGGGGTCAAAATTGGCCCCGCCCCGGGGGTCACCGTTTTACATAGACTTATATAGGGAAAACATATAAAAATCTTCTTCTCTAAAACTACAATGCCTACAGCTTTGATATTTGGTATGTAGCATCATCTAGTGGTCCCCTACCAAGATTGTTCAAATTATGCCCCTGGGGTCACAATTGGCCCCGCCCCGGGGGTCACCGTTTTACATAGACTTATATAGGGAAAACATATAAAAATCTACTTCTCTAAAACTACAATGCCTAGAGCTTTGATATTTGATATGTAGCATCATCTAGTGGTCCCCTACCAAGATTGTTCATATTATGCCCCTGGGGTCAAAATTGGCCCCGCCCCGGGGGTCACCGTTTTACATAGACTTATATAGGGAAAACATATAATAATCTTCTACTCTAAAACTACAATGCCTAGAGCTTTGATATTTGGTATGTAGCATCATCTAGTGGTCCCCTACCAAGATTGTTCATATTATGCCCCTGAGGTCAAAATTGGCCCCGCCCCGGGGGTTACCGTTTTACATAGACTTATATAGGGAAAACATATAAAAATCTTCTTCTCTAAAACTACAATGCCTAGAGCTTTGATATTTGGTATGTAGCATCATCTAGTGGTCCCCTACAAAGATTGTTCATATTATGCCCCTGAGGTCAAAATTGGCCCCACCCCGGGGTCACCGTTTTACATAGACTTATATAGGGAAAACATATAAAAATCTTCTTCTCTATAACTACAATGCCTAGAGCTTTGATATATGGTATGTAGCATCATCTAGTGGTCCCCTACCAAGATTGTTCAAATTATGCCCCTGAGGTCAAAATTGACCCCGCCCCGGGGGTCACCAGTTTCTATATTTACGCTCTACCTTTGTTAGTCTAAATTGTGCAGGGCTTCATTTATAATCAGGTGAGCGATATAGGGCCATCATGGCCCTCTTGTTATGCTATTTTATTCGTGGAATGTTCTGTTGTATACCCTGCTAGCTGTCAGTTGACATTGTGACATTTCTTTGAAGTAACAACTGGAACTTTTCCAGGATAAGACTCAAACTCAGACGTATACTTACAATTGACAACATTTATATCCGCTGCCATTTCTTTGCAGTTAGATGCAACCATGTGAAATTTTAACTGATTATTTGTTGTTACCCACTTAACATGTATACCCATTCATATCAAAATCTGAACATTGATAACAACAGAATAATTATAACATTTAACAAATTAATGTAAAGTCTCAGTTTTAGACTTACAACGTTGGTGAATAACAGATTAAGGCACCAGGTAGTTTCCGCATGACTGAATTAAGACTGACCAGTAGGAAAAAAATCTATGGGAGAGACCTCCTGCAACTTATGGGTACATGCCGAGCATAGGCTTTATTTGCAAGTCAGCTTTCCGCTGAATATGGCAGGCATATGTGTGTCACCATATGGATTTGAACCTGGGTCGCCGGATTTGGCAGCAAGCGTGCTAACCAATGAGCTACTAAGGCCACATAAGAATAATTTGTGATTGTTTTGTAGGGAGAAAATGGCAGAAGATCACAAAAAGTTGGAAGATGAAAGAAGACGTTTACAGGATATAGAAGATGCTAAACGTGAAGCAGAGAGACAAAACTTACTGAAGGTAAGTTTAGATTATATAGATCCTCCATGAGCTTCTATGTAGGATAAAGATATCTCCCTCAAGGGGTCGAATTTTAACCAGGGACGACACTTTCCGAGCTCCCTAGTCAAAATTCCAATCCCGAGGGTGAGATTTCTTTTTCGTACTTAAACTGTCTCATTTTTCTCCGACGTATGTCATCAGTATGTTTAAAAAGATCTATGACTTGAACATGTTTAATGCAATCGATTGGATGCCAAGGGCACAGGGTAGTATTTGCTTAGCTCATTTATTCATATCCCACAGCAGTCATGTCCCAGACGCCAGTCTTGCAGTGTAGAAATCTCTTGTTGGTTGTCTGAAGTTATTAAGTGAACTTATTGAATTATTAAAACATGTGCTATAATTGATCACACAATTGTAAAACCTATGCCCAATAAAGATTTTGATTGACAACTGGTGACTAATAATAAAAGTAATGTGTCATCAATTGTACCTTAGTTAACACCAGCAAACAAAGTCCACTACTCACAAAACCTGTCAGCCAGAACACTCGGTCATTGCTGAAATACTTTTCAGTGTAAATGTGCACCCTAGAGATGAATTGATTTGTAGCCCAGATGTTGTCACCATCCATTTAGTTCAATCCTATATTGCTGGCTTAGCAAGAGAAGGTCATAACTACTTCTTACCACCTTTTAAGACTGATGCATTTTTAAAATCTGCATCATAAGGCGGAACTTGTCATGTTGATTAATCTGTAAGTTTCAGACGGTTTTTTCTCTTGTTTTCTCAAAATATCGATTTTGTACTCATGACCGTCTCATTCTAAGCCAGCGATATGTATTTCTATGTCATTGTTTACTTTCAGTTACGTCAGCTAGAAGAAGAAGCGAGGTTAAAGATGCAAGAAGAGATTGAGAAACGACGGTCCGACGCCCTCGCTAGACGGGACTTCAATCTAGAGAGTAAACAAAACGTCGATAAACTCAGACATTATCAGGGATTAACTAGAGCTTGGACATTTTCATACTTTGTTCACTGGCCAAGAGAGACTTACGAAAGGTGAGTTTTGTACACCAATATAACTTCTGCCAATACATTTTGTACATGCATAAAACACGGTGCAACTATTATGAATCACCTCACAATGCAGGGAGCTCTATCATTGATAACAAAAAAATATATAAAAAAAATTGTGAAATTTAGAGAAAAAAAAATTTGCAAAAACATTTTTTTTTTCGTTTTACTCTTTTTCAATGATACAGTTACCTGTGGTCACAAAGGGGTGGTACCTAAACTTGTGTCATGGTAGTTGTGTGGATTATGCTATTGACTGAGAGATCCCTGGTCCAATTTCTGACCGGCTATTGATTATGAACAGCCTTGTTCATTGGACATGCTGAATTTATGAAAGCTTTAATTTTTTAATGATTTGTCTATTTGTTTATCAATTAGCTAGACACAGATATTGAAACAGATTTGCCATTTTTTTAGTAGAAATTTAAAAAAAAGTGAACACTATGAATTTTATTCATTTTCCAAAATTCAAAAATCTAATTTTTAAGTTAAATTTAGTAATAACGGTAGTAAAGGAAAAATGAAAACATGGAAAATCTAGTCCAAGCTCTTTGACAATGATCATTCCATTTCCATTCAAAAGGTAGATGCCAGTATAAATAAAAAGACCCTTTAGTTATGGCATCCAGAACTAGATAAATCTGTTTTGACGGTGATAGGATTTCGGTTTTCGTGTGTTACCCATACTTACATAATTTATAATTCTGCATGCGTAAGGTTTCCATTTTTAGCCTTTACAAGCACTAAGCAGTTCTATATTTAGATTGTATGTTTGATTTATATGTATCTGTTATTTAGCCGACTTCGACCAAAGTTACAGAAAGGAAGGAGGTAAAATACAGTCTGTATAAGCTGGACGTTTGTTTTATATATATAACCAGAAATTCTGTACCAACTTGCTTTGTACCAAAATTCATTGTCTCTAAAAAAATCATTTTATCTAAAAAAAACTTTTCCAAAAAAATCAATTTAATTAAAATTTTATTTTATCTAAAAAAATTGTTTTATCTAAAAAATTAAATTTTATCTATAAATGATCTAAAATTATCTAAAAAATTAAATTTTATCTATAAATGATCTAAAATTTGTTATTTTTTAAATAAATTTGCTATTAGAATGGTGTATCTTTGGGAAAGGTTTAGTTTATTTATACTATTTATAACCATTTAATGATTTTTTGTTCATGGTTAGAGGGTTTATTTAAGGTCTTAAAATTATTTGCTCATGGCCTTTAGGTTAAAGCTTTCATATAACAGAGATGACGTTTTATAATTTTGATTTCAAATGATGCTCTTTGGTGCATTTTGGGCATTTAATTATTAAATAAAAGACAATTAGCTCTATTTCTCGGTTATGTTTTAATGTGTTTTTTTCATGCTTTTTATGGTTGGATGTTTACTAGTATTCAGTAACTATGACCTTGTGGATTGCAGTAACAAAGTTAGATATCATTGAATTTTGGTACAAAACCATATTACCGTAATATATTGCACGTTCCTATACCATGTATCCCAGCACACAGACCTAGGCTCTAATGTTCTAGTGCTTTCATGGCATGTTTATTATTATATTTCAGATTTTGGTATCATGTGACCCATTGCACAGGTAACTGTATCGTTGGAAAAAATACGAAAAAAAAATTTAATTATATTTTTTTCGTTTTCAACGACACAGTTACCTGTGACCCATTGTTCATTCCTTTTAAATTTCCACTTGTTATTTCCCTTGTTCCAAACATTGAAAGCCGTCCTTTAAAAGTAGTTCAGAGATTATCAGCTGCACATTTCAGAGTTGAATAAAATTCAACATTTTGGCTGCAAGAGTTTTTCAAATGTAACTGGTGCATTTGGCAGAAATACGGCATCATATAACTTGGCAAACTTAATTACGCTAAGTACGGAATCTTTTGGTCTGTATGAATAAATTAATGCTTTAAGTCTTACTGTTGATTCAATAAGTAATACTAATGAGGGAACTATGGCATTTGAAAGAATATCGAGGACTACAGTTAACTCAGATATACCCGTTTAAACTGAGATAAACATAATTTTCCTGACAGACAAGCTTATGTTTATAACCGTTACCATTTAACTTTGCACATATGGTAGTTTTACGACTTCATACATGGTTACATATAGAAGGTATTCACCTTTGCAAAAACTTTCTATAGAAGGTGATTATAAAAGAACCCCAGAAATTTCAGTGTCATTAAATTTTTAAATAACAATGAGTCATTATAGTTGATACTCTAACTCTCACTTTATGTATAACCTAGTTGATTTGCATGGACATATCAGTTTATTACTGTTTTTTGCATGTTATAAATGTTCTTCCAGTCAACTCTCGTTATATCAATTTTTCTACTATTTTAAAGTTTTTTAAAGTCCCGAATTTTCCCTATTCTTTGTAGGTATGAAATCTCAAAGTGTGTCTTAAAATGTTTGTAATGTTATTTTTTCAATGTCCGAGTGACTTAACTACACTTAGTGTGCCAAACGGAAAATTAATGTTAGTCACAATAAAACCTGTAATATATAACATTTTCAATGATTAAGTTTGAAGAAATAATGGTTTTCAAAATTATCTAGTATAATTTTTCTTATGTTGAATTAATTTTTACGGCCTCAAACAAAAATTAAATTAAGATTTAACGAGATATGACTGTATTTCTGCATGTTACATAATTACACAAACATATATTAGCTTTGTACATTTTGTATTTGTTCATATTTTGTGGATTGTATTGTTTCCTGATTTGCCCCTATATATACAAGCAATTACAGTATATAATCATGTGAATGACATCACTTCAAAATACAGGAGCAACCTTTTTGGCGTTTTTTCTCTCTATTTTTATATCATTGTAGTCTTAAAAAATAATGTGTAGCTTTCTTAAAACTATCAAAACTATCCTCCATATAGAAAACAGTGTATAGAATCACGTGATCAAATCGATTGAAATGAATATGGTTTTACGCTCAAAACTATTGCAATTTCGTCTGCTAACAGTGAGTTTTTTCTTGATTTTAATGATCATGCATTTAATATTGTTATATTATATAGCCTAAAGTACATAATTCTTTATATGTCAGAATACCCGGCGAGTTCGCTCTATCTTTAGCTGTTTTTAATTGATGCTCGACCAAATGCAGTTTCCAACCAAGTGTAATAATTTGGTCGAGCATCAATTAAAAACAGATAAAGATAGAGCGAACTCGGTACTTGTCGGGTATCCTTACATATACTGAGTGTACTTTAGGCTATATAATATAACCATATTAAATGCACGATCGTTATAATTAAAAAAACTCACCGTTAGCAGACGAAATTGCAAATGTTTTGAGCGTAAAACCGCATGCATTTTATCACTTGATTCTACACACTGGAAAAGCATATACAAAAAATGTATAAGCATGTTTGAGGAGGCAAAACAGAGAAACTGCTTTAACTACGGCAAGCGGCATTATAATTGCAGGGGCCTTATTCACCACTATTGTAAGATTCAGACGAATAATTTAAAACCAACAACATTTGTAATCACTGCTATTTCTTCACAATTAGATTTAACCATATGAAATTTTATGGGAATAGTTGTTGTTACCTACTCAAATATCAAAATTGGTATATTTATTAAAACATGAGAGCAAAATAGAACATCAAATTAGCAAAATAAAATCTAAATCTGAGTTTCCAAGATTATTCTCACAATTCATATCAAATTAAAGCTGCCTCTGTTTGGTACAATACAATTTTACTGAAAATTTGACAAAAATGTTGCCCATGAAATCAAGGTTTTTGTTGCTTTGGTATTTTGAAGTGTTGCCATGGAAATATAACCATCACAGCCAGTATATTGGATGTAAGCACTTTGATTACGTTGAACATTTACCCTTCATGTACTCCCCATGTTTGTACACCAACAATTTAACATACAGAGTGATTGACCCTCACAGGGGCCTTATTCACCAACGTTGTAAGACTAAAATTCAGACTGACACTTAAAATTTTCATTATTCATAATCACTGCCATTTCTTTGAATTTAGATAAAACCATGTGAAATTTTATCAGACTATTTGTTGTTACCCACTGAACATGTACACCGATTGATATCAAAATCGGGTCACTTATACCAATATGAGAGCGAATAGAACATTTGACAATGTTAAGTCTAAGTCTGTATTTTCGACTTACAACATTGGTGAATAAGGCCTGTTGAGTGTTGAAACTGGTTCAATCTTTATCATGAATGTCCTATCACCATTCCATGCAAACTTATATTTATATTGTATATTTTTTACTAACTCACTGTAACTTTTTTTTATATTATGGATTTTAGAGGTGTA
This sequence comes from Spisula subtruncata, assembly GCA_963678985.1. NCBI lineage: Eukaryota > Metazoa > Mollusca > Bivalvia > Venerida > Mactridae > Spisula > Spisula subtruncata. Next base: position 50,122,202 of record OY787664.1, on the reverse strand, counting down.
GTTATTTATTATATTACATAATTATATGGGTGTAGTACCTTTGCTGACTTCTTATTTAGTATTTAATAGTTGATATGTATATGAAGTATATTTTTTAATCTTCAACAGTAGTTAATTTTTATACCCCCCAGTTACAGCATCATATATTGGGGCTTAATTGACCATATTGCTGGCTTAACATGAGAAGGTCGTAAGTACAAAACTGCAATATTTTTATAAAGAAGGAAAAAAACTGTCTGAAAACTACTCTTTACTAATTGGAAAAGCCAATCTTTTGGACTTCAGTTTGGTCAACATGACAAGTTCTGATTTTCATTAAAATAGGCTCGTAAGAAGCGCCCTATAGTGCAGATTTCTTATAGTCCAGAGTCATATATTTTAAAAGTTGTAAATAGTACTTATAACCTTCTCGTTCTAAGCTTGTGATATGTTTACAGTCTGTTGGTTACTTGGTCTATCCATATCTTGACAAAATTTGTCTGCACTGGTTTGGAACATCTATTTCCCGGATTTGAACAGAAACCTTGATATACGACTAATTAAGCTGTATCATACTAATCAAGCTGGGCATATTGCTCAAAAGGTTTCAGTGATTCTGATTTATGAGTATGAAATTGACTTTAGTTAAATGCTGTCAGTGAATCTATAATGTACTTACATTAAAATTTTTGTTTATTGTTTTTCAGTTGTTCTTTCAATTAACATTCAAAGTGACTACCCAGTACATACATATACATTTGTATATATATAACATTTTTTCTTTATGTTTTCAGACCAATTGGAGCAGGTGACCCTCGTAAAAATGTCAAGATTAATAATCCGCCACCAAAGAAAGCCGAGGATACGCCTGCTGCTGCTGGTGCGGAAGATGTTCCGCCACCGGCCGTACCTTGATGTTTTTAGTACGGATAGAATTATAGGATTATTCTAATGCCATCAACATTTATAGTTCATTAATATATTCAAGACAATCTCCAAGACTTTTAGTCTTTCCTCATGCGAACATGGACTTAAATATTAGCATCTAGACTTTGGGGGTTGAAAATCGCTCAGATAGCAAAATCTGTGTGTATTTGTCAGTGAATTTCCCTTTATAAATATCACATGTCAATTAATAGGATCAAAATAACAAAAAAATTTTTTTAATGATTTACAAAATTTGGTTGCCCAAAATTTTCTTTCATATTTTATCAATTTTAAAATTGTTAAATGTAAAAGAAAATGTTGGATTTCAATAAAACAAAGACACCAACAAATCTATCAGAGGATGTCATTTATGTGTGATTGATTTCTGCAGATGTTGTCCAGTAATGGCTGACTCAATGTTCTGGTAAAATTACTGGGTAGTCATTGATATGGTAAATTCCCAAAATAGGCGGTTCCTTAAGTTATATTTTTATACTGTAGATAATTTATATACAGAGCAACCTATCCAGAGCAGCATCTGTTGAGAAAACACCATTATATATTATTATACATAATATAATTGGTAAAATTACTGGGTAGTCATTGTTACAGTAAATCACAAAAAAGGCAGTGCCTTAATTTATATTTTTGTATGCAGTGCAGCCTCTGTTGAGAAAACAACCTCTTTTTCAAAACATTATATTTTTCTGAGAATTGTCTATATACTATATGAGCTTTAACCTCTAAAGCAACAACCTCTGTACAACATCCAAATTTTGTGTTTCTCAATGGATGTAGCTCTGGAAAGGTTGTATTTTACAGTCAAATTGGTGTTATTTATACAAATCTGTGTTAGTCAGGCCACCTGAATTTAAAAACCAATATTAAGGCCTTTACAGTCAGTTGTTTTCAGCATAGTGTGCCTTCTTTGAACTTTGAAATGTCTTCAAAAACATATTCAACGGTTTAGATTTTGTATTCGTATACTTTTGCTATTATTATGTAAGGTAAACTTTCAAGTAATTATACTTGCAGCCCTCAGCCCTAATCTCCTGAAACTTCTTTAATAGTTTTCTCAACTAAAATTGAGATTTTTTAGTTAAGAGAAATCTCAAGATGGGCGCTCTTAAACTGTGGGTTTAATAACAATATTTTCATTTTGTAATACGGATCGGCTTACAAACATAGTCCATCTGTGCCTATGTAAAGTTATAGCAGAGCTACAGTATTAAATTCATGTCATATAAAATGAGTCACAAATATTTGTAAAATAGTGAACTGTCAAGCATTGTTTTATATTTATATTATAATCATGTGTACAGCTTTTTTACTCTGTCCATTTATTTTTTATATTTTAGTATATTTAAATACTCCCAGAGGGAGATCACTGTGTATCATTGTTTGTTTGTCTGTCTGTCTATCCAGCTGTCTGTATGTCAGTTGACGTACCCAACTACCTTTACACCATTTCAGTTTGGAACATTTTCTGCTTCTGTCGTATTACCAAAATATTGCATGAGGTTATTATTATGGAACTTCAAACAACTGTAAGCATGGTGAATCTGCAAATCTGTACCTGAATGTGAAATTAGAACTTCCAAAAGTCAAGTCTGTACCCCAACGTAACCTCTCAAGGTCAGGTTTGTATACTAAAGGTATTTGTAAGGTAGGTCAAGCCTGTATCTGAAGGTCAAATATGTACCTTAAGGTTAAGTTAGTACCACAAAGGCTGAAGGTCAGCTACCATATAGATCAAGTCTGTACTTCAAAGCGCAAGTACATTTTGCCTATATGGTCGAGAGTATTTCACACCAAAGGTCAAGGCTGTTTCACATCTAATGGTAGAGGCTGTTACATGCCAAATATCAACCCATTATGCTTCAAAGATCATGGCTATTATGCCTCAAATGTCAAGGCTGCTTCATATCTAAGGTCAAGGCCATTATACATCTAAAGGTTGAGGCTGTTACATGTCAAAGGTCAAGGCCAATATGCCTCAAAGCTCAAAGCCATTACACCTCAAATGTCAAGGCTGTTTCACCTCAAAGGTCCCAGCTAGTGCATAGCGAAGGACAGTATCTAATTTCAGTGTCTTTTTAAAGGAAGTAATTTCAGTGTCTTTTTAAAGGAAGGGAGCATTGTGACGTATCTTTATTTACAGAATGTTCTATTATATACACATTGACTGCTGGTCCTTCTGTATAATTATATATAAACTGTATGCCTCTTTATTGCAATATTATACTTTTTATACATTTACATAATTATATATATTTTTATATAAAAATGCTTCTACAAATTGCAATAATATGTGTTTTACTTGTTTGTTTGTATATATATATTGTTTGTTACACATAAATATTTTGAGAGTAAATTTCTATATAGAATAATTTTATCAATTTTATAATTCTGTGATATTTTTTTCTAACTTGGTAAGTAAATACATGTAGTTCACGATTTTGATACATATTATTAAATTTGATTCACCAATACTTATAAACACTACTTTTACACAAGATTATTAAATTTAAGAAATCAATTTGTTTCCAAGGCAACACTCAGTAAATCTGAGCTTACAAAATTGATGAAAAAGGATTTTAGAAATCTTAACTAAAACTTTGTTTTAGTTTGTTAGTAATTTTAAGCCAAGTACTAAGTTATCAGTACATGGTCTCTGTTGCATAAGGAAAACGATACTGAGTGTCTTTATTTAAATTCATTCTGTTACCTCCCATTGTATTGAATATAGTGGACCTGGATTACCTCACATGGAAAGCGATATGAACAGATTTCTGATTGATGACTTACTAGTATGTGAGCTACTGTTTGTAATAAACATGTATTTATTGTCAATTGAAGACAAAACTGGACTACTGGCATCTACATAGGAGTAAAACTGTAGATTTGACCAGTTTCCCTATAATCCTTGATAGACGATTATCTAGTCCAAAGGCATTGACCTAATCCTCTTAAAACTCTTATTAGTATGTACCTATATTTTTCAGCCAACTTATTGGTTTATATTAAACTTTGACAAACTGTTTATGTTGGCAGAACAGATTTTTTCAATCTGCACCCTTTGTACTCACAGATAACAGTATCATTGAAAAAAAAATGAAATTGAAAAGAGAACCTAACTTTTGAAGAAAAAAATGGATTTTTTTTCCATTTCATTTTATAAATTTCTTTTTCAATAATACATACTGTTACCTGTGGTTGTACTCCAATACCAAACACAATCTTGTGAAGAACCTGACAAGATTGAGAATCAGGATCGGGTCAATATCTCTGGACTATGTTAAATTTTATACAGTAGGGTAACTATTTCACTTATTAAACATTATAGCAATAAACTTTATATTTTCCTTGAAAATTGTTTGTTTTATTCATTTTAATGCATGGCATCTTAATGATGCGAGAGGCATATTATAGTGATTGTCCCATCCATTCCAAAATGGTTTACAAGTATACCAAGTTTGAAATCAATGCCTTGATGAACTACCATTCTTTCCTATGATTTCGTGAATTCCTATGATTTCGTGAACCATGTTATGGCATATTTTTGCCTCATGTGCAGGTCCAAAATTCTTGACAAATGATCTTTATAACATATTTTAATGGAAAATTGTTAAAACACCCCAATATTTCAACTTGACTTAAAAGTAGACGACCCCTTGTCAGTACTTTCACCATTTATGTGCTTCAGAATCAACACAAAGCCACCATTTTACACACACATGATAATGGAACCCCCAATAAAATTCTGGCTGAAAAAATAGAACCCGAAATTGCTAGAATGCAATTTACTGACCAGCCAATAAAATTCACGAAATCATAGGAAACTTGTCACCTGATTGTAGAGGTGGAGGCCACTATGTAAGATGGCTGCTACTTGGAAAATACGATGATTTCTCATATTGTTTTGCATTCAACATGTAGAGAGGGCTTCAGGCAATTGTTTCTTTGTAAAAAATATTTTCTTATCAGCAAATAACTGGGTGAGCTTCAAAAACAAGTCTTACGTTCATGAAAACATAGGTAAGCAGGCTAATACTTTAGTTTCAACAACTTGAATGTTTTGGTTAACACTTTCGGAGGGACAAATTTGGCCATTTATTGACCTAGTTTTTTAACCAGCCCCTTAGATTGCACCTGCTTAACAAATAAACAAGATAATTATGTTATTATTGTATATTTTATTCATCATACACCTATGTACTATATATATCACAGTAACTGAACAACAAAGTATATAAAGCATTATAAATATTCACAATGCTAATAAGAAACAGGGAAATCCCTGAAAAGCCAGGTCTTCAACTAAGGATATTTTGCGAGTGCCGAAGCTGTTTATGTGTACACGAAAGATTATGACCATTGCATGAACATGTAGAATTTGGCTTAGCATTGAAATTATGCAGCACATGTTTGCATAAGCCTTATCATTGGTTTTACACTGTGTTAGTGGATTCTACCACTGCGTCCCTTAATTATTTCCTACCCTAGCAGGACTGTAAGTCAAACATAAGAAAACAATTTCAGAAATATACTAAATTACGGCTAACTCACTCATTTCTGGACTGTTTCTTAACCAGTACTAACTAAAGAAGCCCAGAAAAACTTCTTTGTACTAACTTACCCTTCCAACCAGGAATCGGCACAATTTTGAAATTACATGCCACAACCAAGAATCTAACCTACACAATTAGTCAATCTAGTGACATTTTCCCTACTCTTAAAACATTTCATACATTCAGTTTCCCTAGCAAATGTATATATCCCTAAATAAGGCAATATTTATGGACGGGTTGAAACAAGACAAAAAACTAGACACATGTAGTCTTGCCTCAAGATCTAGCCATGGAACGGAATATTCTAACTGATATGTTTAATGTAAAATGATATGATAACAAGAGGGCCATGATGGCCCTATATCGCTCACCTGATTATAAATGAAGCCCTGCACAATTTAGACTAACAAAGGTAGAGCGTAAATATAGAAACTGGTGACCCCCGGGGCGGGGTCAATTTTGACCTCAGGGGCATAATTTGAACAATCTTGGTAGGGGACCACTAGATGATGCTACATACCATATATCAAAGCTCTAGGCATTGTAGTTATAGAGAAGAAGATTTTTATATGTTTTCCCTATATAAGTCTATGTAAAACGGTGACCCCCGGGGCGGGGCCAATTTTGACCTCAGGGGCATAATATGAACAATCTTTGTAGGGGACCACTAGATGATGCTACATACCAAATATCAAAGCTCTAGGCATTGTAGTTTTAGAGTAGAATATTTTTATATGTTTTCCCTATATAAGTCTATGTAAAACGGTGACCCCCGGGCGGGGCCAATTTTGACCCCAGGGGCATAATATGAACAATCTTGGAAGGGGACCACTAGATGATGCTACATATCAAATATCAAAGCTCTAGGCATTGTAGTTTTAGAGAAGTAGATTTTTATATGTTTCCCTATATAAGTCTATGTAAAACGGTGACCCCCGGGGCGGGGCCAATTGTGACCCCAGGGGCATAATTTGAACAATCTTGGTAGGGGACCACTAGATGATGCTACATACCAAATATCAAAGCTGTAGGCATTGTAGTTTTAGAGAAGAAGATTTTTATATGTTTTCCCTATATAAGTCTATGTAAAACAGTGACCCCCGGGCCGGGGCCAATTTTGACCCCAGGGCCATAATTTGAGCAATCTCGGTAGGGGACCACTAGATGATGCTACATACCAAATATCAAAGCTGTAGGCATTGTAGTTTTAGAGGAGAAGATTTTTATATGTTTTCCCTATATAAGTCTATGTAAAACGGTGACCCCCGGGGCGGGGCCAATTTTGACCCCAGAGCCATAATTTGAACAATCTTGGTAGGGGACCACTAGCTGATGCTACATACCAAATATCAAAGCTCTAGGCATTGTAGTTTTAGAGAAGAAGATTTTTATATGTTTTCCCTATATAAGTCTATGTAAAACGATTAGTTAGGTTGCATAAGACTATAATTACAGCTTAATAATTGTTTAATAGTTTGTAAACATACAATCACTGTAAAGGATGATTACCCTTATATCCACATTCTGCATTTAATTTAAATTAAAGCCTCAAAGCTGCTAACAAGTACACATTTCGTAGTTCTACAACTAAAATATAGTAAGAGAGACAACTCTTACATGATCACAACCAGTATAATTACAGAGTACACTCCCTTTGATAATATGAAAAACAAGATTTTTCTATTACTTGACCTAGTAGCCTAATTTTTGACCTCAGATGACCCAATATCGAACTTGACCTAGATTTTGTTAAGATGATCATTGTGACCAAGTTTCATAAAGATTAGGCCAAAATTGTGACCGCTAGAGAGGACACAACCCAATTGTTGACGGACAGACGGACGGACGTACCTACGAGAGGTACATTATGAGCTGCACCCCACAGTCTTCCTTCCGGGGTGCAAAATTCAACCCACAAGGTCGTTTTTGTACAATTTATCATTGTGGGGTGCACCCTACAAACATTCCTATAGTGTCCATTTAAAGGGTTTTGATCATACCCTAGTTAATGAATTATCAGTTGAGTATATGTAGGCATTATGGGGTGACAATCACACCTATTTGAACTTGTTGCGTTTACAACTGTTAAATCCTTGTGAGGTGCAGCCCATAACCAGTCCAAAAGTTCAAAGTCCAAGTACGGACAATCAGCCCATAATCATTCTGGGGTGCACCCCCCTTAACATCAAATTTGTCCATTTTCGCTCATTTACAGCTATCTGAGCACATCGTATTACGGGGTGCACCCCATAGTGCAAAATCACCCCACAATGTACCATAGTCACGACCGCACACCCCACATTGTACCTCTCGTAAGAGCGGACGGACGACGGACGAAGAGTGATCACAAAAGCTCACTCTGTCACTTTGTGACAGGTGAGCTAAAAATAATGATGTAAAATCAAAGACGTCCAACACGTGTTGGACGTCTTTGGTAAAATAAAACTTTTCTCATAAAACAGATATAACATATGGACAATATAATGAGATATTTCAATAAATGAACACGTAAAATGATTACCAAAAATTTAGTAATTTTGGAATGGCTAAAAAGAGTTTGTCACTAATCCCGATTTCCTGGAGAACATCTCTATGATTGTACGGTGATTTTCAGAAGTTTTGCACTTTTTCAAATCAGGAATGTAAAGTTAGGCACAAATACTGATATATAAATATGTTGCATCAAATAAAACATTTCTGATAAAATAAATAAAACATCTGAATGATTACAATGTAATAAATATACAGTGAATTTGGAATGTCACAAAACTGGTTTAACAATAAAAATATCGATCTACTTCTGAGCAACATTTTTGAGAAAATATGTTGCTTTAGGTATAGCTATATTCACAAATATGCAATATTTTTCTGGTGCAATTCATTCAAAACTTGGTATGGCTAGGAGGTATATACCAACAATAAACTTTGTTATATACAAAAATAAAAATATTGTTGCCAGCCTATATTATACACATATTTTCTAAAATGCCACATAAAACAAAGACTTAAAAACCTCACTCTCGGGTACAGAGTTTCAATTGGGGACTCCGGCGACTGTCAGATCATGTGATAAGGTAACTGATATAGTAAGTTGTATGGTAAGTCGTATATCGCTAAGTTTATCAGGCAGCCTGTTCGGCCAATTTTGCTGAAAGTGACTAGATCAATAAACTGTAACCAGATGATCTTCATGTATCAGTAATCAGTATTTATTTAAATATATTGGGGTGACTATTAAGTAAAACGGCTGTTAAGGACATTCGTTCCATTTCAGTAGAGCGGAAGTTTAAAAATCATATCCCTTAGACGTATCTCAAGCATCTAACAACCATGATCAAAACGTATGCAAACGTTTAAAATTGGTGTGGTAGTACATTTTCATGTCTTACAATCGCTATTATTCTGAATGTTAAATACTAATTTACAGTATTAATAAAAATATCGAAGAAACTACTGATGAGGCCTTACACATGATTTATTCCAAATGGTTTTAAACACCAAATCTCACGAGTTGGTTACAACGTTTGTAAAACGTAGTACTATATGCGGTCGATCATATCAAAACTACTTAATATTTTATAACCGCACCCAAACTATCTAAAAGAAGGTTCTTTTTTGTGTTTATTTCTAAAGGGTATTGACCAGCAAATGCAGGAGAAACAACCCTTAAACTGTTAACATATTTGATTATTAACATTTATTAAACGCGTATTATCGCGAAAACTATAGACAACAGATGCAAAACGTTGATTCGTTTTGTAACCTCCCCTGATTTCAGCATTTCTTAATCACAATAAGTTCAATAAAAAAATCCACCCGAGCAATCGTCATGAAATTTGCTATGAAACTTCTATAATTATTACTGTACTTGTTGCATATACGAAAACCGTATGTTGTTCAACGATGTTTCACGTAAAACCATTTTTTTTTAAAATACATATTTTAAAATATTATTTAAAAATACTAACAACTTACAAAGTATATTATAAACTTTACTGCTTGATTCATCACATGCGTAATTTTATGTATGCCAAATTTATGCTTTTTGAACCAAAACTTTTTCGGTAAAATACATTTTTCAGTTTTAGGGGCTGTGCCCTAAATCTAAGAATATCTTAAAAACTAGCTGAGCAAAACTGTTGGGAATTTTCTAAATGATTGGCATTGATCTGATCTTTATAAAAATAACAGGTTTTATATACCTTATACAGAAAATTTCAAAAGGAACAAATGTCCTTAAATATAAAACAATACAGCTAACTAAGCTAACTTCCGATACATAAATATGAAGCTAAATGAGTATTACGTAGCAACAACTGGAACACAAAATACTAGCAGAAAGCTATGGCGACATATTCCTGCATCTCCTCTAATCATTATAGAAATTCACAACCACACATGTTGCAAAAACATTTTTTACATGTGAGCAAGTTGCGACATTTTATGAAAATATATTGGGCTATAATTATGTTACTCAAGAGTTGTGCAACATTTTGACTAGCGTGCTTGGTACTAGATACGGTAATACAGTTTATATTTCTTTAACTAATATCTGATATTCTCGGGCAGATATATGACTCCGCATAGGCAAGTCCCAAAGTCCATAATATATTGTCCCAAGGCATTGGTATTATATGATGACAAGGTATCCAAATCATATTGTCCAAGGTATACATAAAATATCGTCCCAAGGCTTCCATATTCTATCGTCCAAGGTCTCTGTTTTTATATCGTCCAAGTATTTCTAAGAATGCTATAAAAGTCTTCATCATCGTCCACACTTAGACTGAGTCCTTCATAATATTCCTCAAACTCGACATAAGATAACTGATCCTGCTTCTTGTTAGATAACACCGCATCCAGGAAAGCTTGTAATGGTCCTATCTCACCACTGTCTCGAGCATCTAAAGAAAAACAAGGAAAAATTTGAAAACTCAAGTGTTTCATTTGACAAAGGAGGAGTTTTGACCCTTGAAAATTTCTAAAAAGCCACAATTTGACCCTTCAGACTTTCGTTATTACTTTCTTATGGGTATTTTGCACATAAAATGGTCTAATCAAATTTAGTCAAAAGTATCACACTGAAACCCTTCCGGTTCAGAGGTTAGTGGAACCCCTGATTAACTTAATCTTAAAATTTCAATTAAGTATGAAAAATTACAAAAGGCGGATACTGTAAAATCATTAATTTTCGTGGGGGATTAAATTTCGTGGATTTCGTGGTTCACTTCAACCATGAACTTTTAATCCCGACGAAGATTAATTTAAACCCTTGTTTTATTACCTGAAATGCAAAATCAACGAATTCAAGTCATAACAAAATCGTCTTTTTTACCAAAACCACTAAAATTTCGTACTAACGAAACTAAATGATTTTACAGTAACTAAATAAATATGCAATATAGAGTTATAGTTCTTGTGCACTGCACTTCCCCTCAATAAGTTCAAGTTATGAGCCGGACATACAGACAGATAGAAGGACATAGCAATGACTATATGATCTCCCTTTGGGGAACATAAAAATCCAGTTGTTATTTATAGTGTACTTGGTTAAATGCATACCTGCCAAGCTAGTTCAATCCAAAATGGGAGTGATAAAGCAAAATATGTCACAAGATGCACTTAAATGTGATTTGAAAGGGATTTAGATGCATAAACCAGGAATATATTAATTCAAGGGGTTATAAAATAAATATGGTACATAATATCATAAAACGAACAAAATGTATTTTTGTGCAAAGGAAAGTGAACTTGGATACCAGAAATTAACAACAAAAATAGGAGTAACTCCACTTTAAAAGGAGTGTTTTGCAGGAATGTTAAATCTATACATACCTCTTCCCGCTCGACTGGTCGTATTGAAGAACTTCTGTATATCATTGGTAGTAAGGATACCTTTCTTTCCTGCATCAATTTTACGGAATGCCTGTAAATAATTAACCAATATAATCAAACTACTGTAAATTCACTTCTTTCTATTGGTATTATAATTTGTGGAATTCAAAAAATTCACGGATTACAAAATAGGAAATCCTGACCTTTATGCATGAATATAATATTACAAGGTTCTTGCTTTCAATATTTCAAATTCTGCAAGCAAATCAATTGTGCAATATCGGCATTGTAGATTTGTGTTTGTATTACTTCTCAAGCTTCTCCGTGATACTCCCTGATTATGGAAACATACAGTCGAAGTTTATACATATAGACAAGGCATCAGCTGTAAAATTACTGTAAAATTACTGTAAAATTATTTAATTTCGATGGGACGAAATTGCGTGGTTTTGGTAAATAAGAACATTTCATTAGGAAGTTAATTCGTGGATTTTGCATTTCGGGTAATAAATACAATGATCAAAATGTGTTCGGTGGGATTTAATTTTGTGGTAGAAGATGAACAACGAATCCACAAAATTCAATCATCCACGAAAAATTAATGCTTCTACAGTATGCTAATTGAAAGGTAAGGATTTTGTCTAATTCTCTGGACTATACATTAATTAAAAGGTCAGGATTGTGTCAAATTCTCTGGACTATACATTAATTAAAAGGTCAGGATTGTGTCAAATTCTCTGGACTATACATTAATTAAAAGGTCAGAATTGTGTCAAATTCTCTGGACTATACATTAATTAAAAGGTCAGGATTGTGTCAAATTCTCTGGACTATACATTAATTAAAAGGTCAGGATTGTGTCAAATTCTCTGGACTATACATTAATTAAAAGGTCAGAATTGTGTCAAATTCTCTGGACTATACATTAATTAAAAGGTCAGGATTGTGTCAAATTCTCTGGACTATACATTAATTAAAAGGTCAGGATTGTGTCAAATTCTCTGGACTATACATTAATTAAAAGGTCAGGATTGTGTCAAATTCTCTGGACTATACATTAATTAAAAGGTCAGAATTGTGTCAAATTCTCTTGACTATAAATTAATTAAAAGGTCAGGATTGTGTCAAATTCTCTGGACTATACATTAATTAAAAGGTCAGGATTGTGTCAAATTCTCTGGACTATACATTAATTAAAAGGTCAGGATTGTGTCAAATTCTCTGGACTATACATTAATTAAAAGGTCAGGATTGTGTCAAATTCTCTGGACTATACATTAATTAAAAGGTCAGGATTGTGTCAAATTCTCTGGACTATACATTAATTAAAAGGTCAGGATTGTGTCAAATTCTCTGGACTATACATTAATTAAAAGGTCAGAATTGTGTCAAATTCTCTTGACTATAAATTAATTAAAAGGTCAGGATTGTGTCAAATTCTCTGGACTATACATTAATTAAAAGGTCAGGATTGTGTCAAATTCTCTGGACTATACATTAATTAAAAGGTCAGGATTGTGTCAAATTCTCTGGACTATACATTAATTAAAAGGTCAGGATTGTGTCAAATTCTCTGGACTATACATTAATTAAAAGGTCAGGATTGTGTCAAATTCTCTGGACTATACATTAATTAAAAGGTCAGGATTGTGTCAAATTCTCTGGACTATACATTAATTAAAAGGTCAGGATTGTGTCAAATTCTCTGGACTATACACTAATTAAAAGGTCAGGATCGTGTCAAATTCTCTGGACTATACACTAATTAAAAGGTCAGGATCGTGTCAAAGTCTCTGGAATATACACTAATTAAAAGGTCAGGATCGTGTCAAAGTCTCTGGACTAGACATTAACTTACCTTTCTAACGAGAGATTTCCGTGCTTCTATCATGGTACCAACAACCGCCCACATATATCTACTGTAATCTAGTTCTCCCTTTTCTTCTACATCCAGGATTTCAAACAATACATCAAGTGTCTGTAACATAAACATGTGTGATATTTTAAGCAAATAGAGAAGATATATTATGTATAAAGAAGATCTATCACAAATTGTCAATTGACATTAATTAATTTTTCTCATGCAACTACCATGGTAACTGCCTGATAACACATGACCTGAGATAAGTATGTGTTCTCAGGTCAATAGCCTGAGAACACTTTTTGGCTCCGCCCACAAATAACGGACTATTTTGCAATATGGCATTCCGTCTTAAATTGTCATAAATATCATTGAAAACAACAGAATTGTGCATTTAATAGCTATTATTTATTCAACGTTTAGTTTTACACTCCAGATTAGCAATGCTTCTTCGCCAGGTAGGGCTACGCCACAGTTATTGTTCTTGAATTCATACGGGTCGCCCACGGATCGATCGTTTTGAAAGGCCCTGAAATAAACCAACATACACAGATAAATACACTGGCTAAGCAACGTCAAAGATAAATAAACGTTAAAATAGTCATAGCTATCCACTCTATATCCAGTTTTTGAGTCTAAAGGAATTTTTAATCTCATTTTCACGACTCGCGAAGGTTGACCTACAAAACGAAAACCATGAGACACCGGGCTTTTTTTTGTGAATCAAAACATTGTTACATTCAGTACACAACCCTACAATTTATACAAACAATAGAACAAACTTTAATAGACTCTTCAACAAACCAATGTCTTACTCACTTGTGTATTTCCATCTGTTTTCATCAGCATTCTGTCGTGATTAAGTTGATCTTGTTGAAAACTGTTCTCCACCCACTCGGTTCTACAAGCATGTCTAAACTGTTCATTCTTGAAGTTATTTCCATTTCACGGGATACAATTTTGCACTGACCGTTGCCACACACAATCCAGTATTTAAATCAATCCGTATTTTGTCATTGTGTGATTCATAACATAAGAAAGTTTGACATAATTAGCGACATTCTCCACACACACTACGTCATCGATGACGCTTCATTGATGCATCATCCAGAAGAAAAAAACATCAAAATTCATGAGCGGAATTTTATTCTACTTTTACGACACGATGTTCTTATTTTGGTAATACTTATAATTTGCTTAGATTTCTAGTTTTGACTAAAAACTGAAATAGATCTTATTTATTTTTTAAGTATTTTTGTTAATTGAACAGCGTAGAATCGAGAACTATATTTTGTGTACGGAAGCAAATGAAGTTGTGTTAGTCGGCGGGCGGTCTAAGGACGATCGACAACTCCAGTTTAAAATTAAAAAATATGCCTCTAAATTGTGTCCCGTTGTTGGTTTCATGAGAAATAGAAACTCGGGTCCCTGTCCGGCTCGAACAATGTTATCAGGCTTGGCGATATCGCCCGGGATGGCTCGGTAAACCTCGCCACCCGAAAGATATCACCTCGCCTGTTAACATTGTTCTCACCGGACAGGGACCTGAGTTTCTCTATATATCACATGAATTTCCTTGTATCTGGGTTAATAGAACAAGTACGTATAATCTTATATGTAACGTGTGTGATATAGAGGATCTTGAATGAGTGCTCATTCATTACCAATTTTTTTAAACGAGTTGACAAAACAATATGATGCGAGGCTCTGCCGAGTGTCATATTGTTTTTGTTTAATTAAAATGGTAAGGAATGAGCACGAATGTAAGATTCTATTTATCATATAACCTAAGTAAACGCTAAATATCTTAGAAAAATGATGATGCATGCTGCATATGTCCATGAGGTTTCAAACAAAATTAGGTGGTACTTAGAGCGTGACGCACAGACTTCATGGGTGGCTAACGGGTCCATTCAAGGCGCGGATAGGCTTACGTTACATCCCCTTGAACCAACCAACCAATCACCGTTAAGCTAATTTGCATATTTCTGTAATGGGCTGGGAGTGCATTACGATATTTCCGGCACGGCATTAATGCACTCCCACACTGCAGGTTATGTGATAAATAAGGTATATAATACTACACGGGCGTGTTTTTTCAATAAATTGATGCATATTTTGCGTTTTTAGTGTCATATGCTATGAAGAATCTATCACTCAAAAATAAACGAATTTATTTATTAAGCGAGCCTTTGAATTTCTGAGTGGTAGAAATGCACAAAATTTAGCCACTGCGAAAGAGTTCAAAATATTAGCATGGGCAATGCCTGAGACTTAAAAACGCGAAGTTACAAATATGACATCAATTGGGAAAAGTGAAAATTAGCATAAGCAAAATTAAACTGGTTTACAGTAGTTGACAGTACTTACATCAGGTGGAAGATCTATATGATATTCAAACAATCCTTTCTCCAGTTCAAATCTATATAATACACCGGTGCCTGTCTGATCAGCTTTCCGGTAGAATCGACCGAGACCAGTGAGGGTACGTATAGCACGCTTTCTTATCTTCTTCTGCACATTGGCTGAAATATTAAAAAATACACATGTTACCATGGAGACCAATTCATGAAAATTTGAATTTCTTACATATTGCACTAAAGCTCCTTTACTGTACATGTCATTGTTTTTAAAGTGCTGTATTTTGTGAACTATTCGTAAATCCTCTGTGAATTAATTATTTGTGATTTTCCAGGACAAGTAATGTTGATTCTGAAGAGTAATTTCTGCAGTAATTATGCGTAGAATATACAGGAAAACTATTCAGTTTTGCAGATTCAGTCAAGTACTTTTAAATCCAAAATTCACAGACGGCCATTGAATTATGCAAATATGTGTTTTTATAATCAAAATTGAGTCATTTCATTTGTCAACAGAATAATTATAAGATTAGTGATTTTTCTTGGATTATTTTACAGCCTTTCAAAGGTGCTTTCCCCTTGCAAAAGAACCTCCATTTTCCCCAAAAAAAATTTCACAAAAGGAAGACACATCTTCCCTATATCTTCCCTATGGTTCCCATCGTTATAAAAGCAGCTTATTTGTACGGCTGTTTTTAAATCAAAACAGTCAATTTATAACTTGGCCACAGTCTTTGCTACATCAGATGAGTATAATCTGTAGAAAAAGTCTTTAATGTGAACAAATTATTACTCTTAACAATCTTTTTAATGATTCCCAATTTTGGGAATTTCAGGCTAAATTTTCCCAAATTTAAAGGCACAGGCAGTTTTTTTTTTAAGAAAAATCACTGGCTCAGATTCACATTCTGCCCCAGGTAAATGGACTGAAAACTTCACCTCAGTATAACAACTTACTTCTTATACTCCTGAGCACCATTTTCTCTGTATATTCTTGTTTATTTGGTATATGTAATCTTGTATATACATCATCTCTCTCCAACGGTGGAATACCATTCAATCTAGAATTATACATCAAATACATATAGCAGGGGTTCAATGCCTAACCAGTTTTCTTGTACTGTATTATAGCCTGTACTAAGGTCATTTGTGTCTCCCTGGGGAGACGTTTTCTCACATGTGGGTGTGGCAGCCAACATCGATCTGCAGCGCCCAGGAATAGACAGTGACAGATACCAATTTACACCTTGGTTGAGTGTAGTATGTGGACTTTTCATGCTCTGAGAAATTAACCAGTGGTCCAGGCTGGAGTTGAACCCGGGACCTCTTGATCTCTTAACGCGTGCCTACCTCTAAGACACCGCTCCCCACAACTAACTTACAAGAAGTATTCAACTTCTCCACTTGTGGAGGAAAATCAACATTGTTATCATTTTTTACACGGGACCTCCAATTTATCCTCATAACTTTTTATTATTTAGTGTATTTGAATTATTGCAAGAATAACATCTTGTTACATAATTTAAGGTTAATTATTTGAGGAGATTTAATTTCACGACCTAGTTCATAATAATTATGCAAAATATTAATACCCATCAAATTTTAATAATTTACAGTTTTCCAAAAATGTAGGACACTTGTGACTTACAGTATTTCTCGCTTTTCCTCCTCATCGACGTCAGTAACACGGAATGTAACATCAGGAAAACGTTTCAACGTCTCTGGTAATGAATGTTGTCCTGATGTTGAAATATGGAGATTGTGTCCCTAAAATATAACAGAAAAAATCTCATAAACAACAATCATAGATTCATAAGCTTACTGTAAAATTGTTTAAATTGGATAAGATGACAGACCATTTGGATGGGACGTTAATTTGTGGATTTTACATTTCATGTTATAAATAAAAGTGTCTAAATTTTTATTCGATGGGAAGTCGTGGTTGAACGTGAACCTAATATTCAAACATCCTCGACTATTGTGAAAATTTACTGAACTGAAATATGATATTTTACCAACATGAGACATGCAAGACATATAAAGTGCTGTAAAATCATTAAATTTTAATGAGGCGAAATTTTGAGGTTTTGGTAAAAAGGACCATTTCGTGGACTTTGCATTTCAGATGATGCATTAAATAGAAAGGTCAAAAATATTATTAGATAGGATTTGATTTTGTGGTTGAGGTGAATCACGAAATCCACGAAATTTAATTTCCCATGATTATTAATGATTTTACAGGATTCAAGAATGATATGAAATTTGTAGAATGGTGTGAAAGTCATACTGAACAAATATCTATAAGTGAATATGGTTCCCCTTCTCTAGGTCCGTGTTGATGACAGAAACGTCCACGTGCAATAAAAGGTAAAGCCTTGGCACTGAAATGTAATAATACAAAACATTACCTGATATTTCAATGTCAGATGAGAAGTTATAAACTATTAATTTTAATTAATGTCAAAAATGTGTCTTTGCGTTTAACTGAAGAAGAACAAAGAACTTTACTAATAAAACCAGTCGCTAATATGTCAATTTGTCAAATGTCTGAAATAGAAAAAAATGCTTGGAAATTATCCCATTATGTATTGACTCACCTCTTTCCAAACTGTCTGAATTCATAAATGGTCAATGTATTATCAACACTGAAGAAGAAACCGGTCAATTCTCTGATAGCATCATGTCCATTCCTGTAAATATGATTGTATGAATACTTACTGAAACACTCACAAAACAAGATCACAGCCTACAAGTGCTGGACGCTCGACTTTCTCCTACTTGATAGTATCCTTGCTCATCTATGAGTGAAAATTTTAAGAGTGAAAAGGGCAGATAACTCCATATATAGGTCACAGAACTATCAATCTTGTCAGTATGGACTCACCTTATAATGGTGAATAACTATGTTGAGTTCAAGACATTTTTGGGCAAAAAAAAATCTGAAACTTCCAACTCGGAAAAGGAGAATAACTCTTAAAATATACAAGATAGATTTTTTTGCTTTTGTGAGTAGATAAAGGTCATCACATTCCACAGGTGTGTTGAGTTTCAAATTGAAAACTTTGATAGTGTTTGAAAAAAATAAGTTTATGTTTAAAATTTGCCACTACTTTCATGCACTGAGTAAAAACAAGGGCAGATAACTCCATTAATGTAGGTCACAGGGTTAACAGCCTTGTCAGTTTGGACTCCCCCTGTGATGGTGAATAACTATCTTAAGTTTCAGGTTTTTTTCTTCGAAAAATTGAGCTAATTACTCATCCTGGGTTAAATCCAACCCCTCGGGTGAGGTATCCTTATCCTACATACAGAAGCTCATGATAGATCCTTATAATTCATCACCATGAGGGTATGAGAGAAAAGAAGCCATTTTCCCTTTTTTGTTGAGCATCTAGGAAGGGAATTACAGGTACTATTTTTATTACATCTTTGGAATCAAAACTGAGACTTCCCACACTTGAAGCAGACACTTAACACCCTGGCTATCCAGGAGACGGTGCATAGACATGTGCTAGAAGCACTCGGAATAGCCTAGACAAAGTTTTGACTGATTTCAAGAAAACAAGGTTTTTATCTAAGGTTTTATCATAACTCTTGAATTATTTATTAAATACTTAAATAAAGTGTATAAATCAAACCTTGTTAATACGCGGGCACCAAATCTCACTCTCTTGGACAGTAAATTCTCTGTAGCAGTGTTTGCTGTTCTCACCCTGTGTAAACACAAATAACAACCATCATAACAAACAAACATCCTTCCTACAACTTCCCATTTAATCAAAGTAAATCAGCATGATATAAATATACCTTTAATTAAATATAATTTATACAATATTATATGTGTTAAAGTAAAGCGAAATGCCTTTGACCATATACACCTACTTTTGTACTATGTATAGCTAAAAAGTTTAAAAACATTTTGCGGAGCTTGTTATATAACATATCATAAACCTACTTTGAATCATGTAAAGCTCTATTACTGCCTCTAGGGCGTCGACCAGCTGACATCTGTGCACGTACATCCTGTGCTGGATCACTGATCACTGCACGAGATAATTGATCAATCATCACTGTCTCTACCATCTTCAACTTCTTGTTGTGTTCCAATAAATCCTCCTGTCAGAGTTAAATGATAAAGGTTTTAAACATAAGCTCGAGTTAAATAGGCGTTCCCTATAACTTTGATCGCTTAAAAGGATTCAGGAACATTATACATTAAATGAGAATCATTATTGCTTAAACTCCTCAAATTTTCAACAAAAAGCTCCCACTTATTACCGAGAAAAAAATGAAAACAAAAGCCAAAATAGTCACGAGTTGTTTCCCTTTGACCACATAATAATAAATCGCTAGAAGCGATA
This sequence comes from Spisula subtruncata, assembly GCA_963678985.1. Taxonomy (NCBI): domain Eukaryota; kingdom Metazoa; phylum Mollusca; class Bivalvia; order Venerida; family Mactridae; genus Spisula; species Spisula subtruncata. The sequence continues at coordinate 50,102,308 of OY787664.1, read as the reverse complement.
AAATATTACTGGTTATATGAATACGTTTTTTACATTTTAGAGACATATTTGTGCACACTTTCTTCTGACAAATTATGATAATTAATAGTGCTTTGTACGTTTAGCTTAACTAATGTGATAATAGAGAAAAATATGCTAGTTATAGGGAATGCCTCTTTAAACATACAATCTACAGTCTGTTCTTACAATCAAACATATTAAAACTGGTTAAATATTAGCACTAATAAAGTACAACGATTTTAACTTGAACCTGACCATACCTGTGAGAGTCAAACATACATTTAAACATGTTCAAACTGGTTTAAATTAATATAGTGCATGGATTTTAACCTAAACCTAACCTTGACACAGCAATATACTACAAGCTTCTTGCATTGAATATACCAATATCCACAAACAAATTGTGAAATGTCAGTCTTTTAGATTAGTGGTTGTTTCTTCTTTAATTTCCAATTATGATACAGGACCACAGTTGTGGTTTCATTGCACCTAAAGTGTGTTTTGAGTAATTATATATCACTTACCGCATCCATCTTACTGACATAATGTTTGGTAGCCTGTGTCTGACGTTTTGTCCAACCTTTCTCTATCACATCCTCTACTTTCACATCCAGGGCTGGATGTTTCTCCTTCACTTCTTCTATCACACGCTGTATCTCTTCCTATACAGGGTGTTTAAAAAGTTTGTTTTCAATGTTTAATGCCTAGGTCCCATTGAGCATATTTTTGCCTCGGCGATGTACTCCCGATTTAAATAAATAAGCTTCAGAAGTCATTGGAAACAGGGATATCAAATTATCAATCATATCACATGTCCATTTATTAAACCAGGAGTACATCACAGATGCAAACAAGAGCTGTCTCCATAGGACGACACATGCCCCCGTGCATGCTTTGATAGTAACGTAACGTTAAGATATCAGCACCGTCACAGATGTGTCATAATATATTGGGCAAATGTGATATTGACATATTTTTCTTTGTGTAAAGGGCCATAACTCTTAAGCGTGTAGGTCAATTTGAAATCTTGTTATCTAACATGACCTAGATCTTATGGCCGTACACCTTTTCATGTTTCAAAAGGTTTGACGAAGATCCGATGACAAATGCTTGAGTTATTGAGCGGAAACCAAAAAAAACCGCCATTTTCCTACGTGTCAAGGGCCGTAACTCTAAAGTGGCTACGTCAATTTGACTGGTTATCAAACCTGACCTAGATCTCATAGCCTTTCACATTTTCATGAGGTTTGGTGAAGATCCAATGACAAATGCTTAAGTTATTGAGCGGAAACCAAAAAAAAACGCCATTTTCCTACGTGTCAAGGGCCGTAACTCTAAAGTGGCTACGTCAATTTGACTGGTTATTAAACCTGACCTAGATCTCATAGCCTTTCACATTTTCATGAGGTTTGGTGAAGATCCAATGACAAATGCTTAAGTTATTGAGCGGAAACCAAAAAAAACGCCATTTTTCTATGTGTCAAGGGCCGTAACTCTAAAACGGCTAGGTCAATTTGACTGGTTATCGAACTTGACCTAGATCTCGTAGCCTTACACATTTTCATGAGGTTTGGTGAAGATCCGATGACAAATGCTTGAGTTATTGAGCGGAAACCAAAAAAAACGCCATTTTTCTATGCGTCAAGGGCCGTAACTCTAAAGTGGCTACGTCAATTTGACTGGTTATCAAACCTGACCTAGATCTCGTAGCCTTTCACATTTTCATGAGGTTTGGTGAAGATCCAATGACAAATGCTTGAGTTATTGAGCGGAAACCAAAAAAAACGCCATTTTTCTATGTGTCAAGGGCCGTAACTCTGAAGCGGCTAGGTCAATTTGACTGTTTATCGAACTTGACCTAGATCTGATGGCCTTACACATTTTCATGAAGTTTGGTGAAGATCGGATAAACACTGCTTGAATTATTGAGCGGAAACGAATCCGGACGGACGGACGGACTGACGGACGGACTGACGGACGGACGGTGCGATTTTAATATGCCCCCGAACCATCGGTTCCGGGGGCATAATAAAAAGTCTCAGCGGGACCACAGCATAAGTTTTACTAATTTTTTTCTGACATCAGACGAATGAAAATGTTTCATATTAAATTGCGGAGGGTTTTGCAATTTGTGCAAAATTTTCTAGTATAAAAAAAGCAATTACAGAAAGAAATTCAAATTGAACACTGCATAGCTCAGATCAAATTTAGGACACTCATCCTGGTTTCAATGTTAATTAACATCACATGACAAGGGTAACAAGTATTTACGAATTGCAAGCAATACAGAAGTCCCCTACCTGGTTTCCAGGTTGTCAATGTTTCTGTTGCCATGGTAAACACAATTTTTGTCCGATTCAAAAGATAATGAGACATGTATAATCTCCTTATTGGTCACTATCCACATACCAAGTTTCATAAACCTAGCTAGAAAAATGTCTGAGTAATGGTAGGATCCAGATTGTCTAGACAGACAGACGGACGGACAGACTGACAGAGGGCAAACCTATAGTCCCCTCCGGTTGGAAACTGGTAGTTGCCTAACAAAATTATCATTTCTGTAATATAGACTCACTTCAGAAAATTCATTTTTGTCTTTATTTCTATATGATAACTTGATGTCTTCCTCATATTGTTTGTACATCTGTTTATGTCGGTCTGAAGGTGGCGGACAATTATCAGGGTCCGGAACTGGCGGAGCATCCCACGCTGTTGGCTGAGTTAGAAAAAATTACATGACATGTTTTTACACAGTGAATTCAAGGAAGATTAAAAAATGTGTAAAAAATGTACTGTTAATCAAGAAATTAATTTGCACATCTTTTTCGCAGAGTTTGAAATTGGTTGAAATTCGCAAAATTAAGAAGCGTTAAAACAGTAGCCAAGAAGTGTTCAAAACATTTATAAATATGGACACAGGGGGTAGACTTTAAAACACCACAACATGTTGTAGTCACGAATTTGACTGTCAGCAAAGCCTGCAATTTTTTTCGCAAAAGTTAATTGTTTACAGCATGGGTAGTAATAAATAGTTTTGATGGGATCGATTAGGAAGTATATCAGGAATATATTCACTATACCAGAATCACAAACACATCTGTACAAAGAATTGTTGTTAAAACACAACACAGTCATATTTTTAATGACAGAAAGTCATTCGCATCTTTATCTATAATTATATTAATGATGTATCCACAGGTAACTGTATCATTGATTAAGACTAAAGCGAAAGAAAAATGTTTGTAAAATGTATATTTTTCCATAAAAAAAGAAAGAAAAATATTAATTTTACAAAAAAAAATGTTTTCGTTATCAATGAAACTGACATTTACCTGAGAATGTACCTGGTACTTATATGTAAATTCTACGAAGCAAAATTACCTTTTTCTGTTTAGGAGTTGTAGGTTTCTGATAAAAACTGCCCGGTGGATCATCCTGATCGTGTCCTAGTGCCAATCCAGGCATACCAGCTGGACGAGACGACCTACCATTTCTCTGAAATGATCACTTAAACTTTTTTTATGTTTTTCTCCTTTATGTTTTCTTTATTTTTCCTTTTGGAGATTCTATTACTGGTGAATCAATCTTGCTATTCTCTATGTTTAGCAGTATTGTATATTAACCCATTACTCCATAGACCCCTAATCTGTTAACTTAAGTTACATACTAACATAAAATAATGTTAATCTTTTACTCAATAGGTCTTATTCCAACAAGAGATATTTGTTAAGCATGCATGTTCCCATGGCAGCCTTATTGTCGAAAATAATAAAGGTCTCAGTGATCTATGTCCCTCTGAACTCAAAATCAATAAGGGTCATCTTTTGTTGTTAGCCAATCTCCATAATAAATGATGAAGTTTAAAGATCATAGTGCAAAGTGTTCTTGAGTTATTGAATGGAAATCATTTTGGTCTACCGACAGACCAACTAATGGAAACGTGCAAAACAATATACCCCTCATCAAAGATGAGGCTTATCACTATGTAGAGTCTGATACAAACATAGTGATCATGTGACACACTACTTACAGCACTAGGTTGTCGTGGTGTAGCTGTCTGTCTGTAACTACGTCCCGTGGAGGCTGCCGTGCCCCAACTGTAATAATAACAAGAGATAGAAAAGTATGTATAGTCCTATTTCCCACGCTAATTAAAACTGTGATCATTAAAAACGATAGGCAAATTCTAATACATGCATAGAAGTCCCAACATTATTTACTCTATGGATTTCTTTTTCAAAATTACAACAAAATGCAAAAAGATTAATGTTTATCCTAATTCATTAATTTAAATTTACATAAATTTGTTTAAACCATTCCACTACAGAAAGTCGTTAAAATTATCATATTAGAATAAATGAGACAGGTACCAATACTTATGAAGTGCAAACATAATCCTGATGATGGGCGGAGTATAAACGAGAGGGGTGGTGTTATAAAAGTGAGAGGGGCGGGGTTATAAAAGTGAGAGCATACCTGACATCAGTTCTACCAGAATCGAGAGGATAATCTGCTATCTCTATAGGTTTATACACATAATTCTCAACTTCCTTCAAGTATTTGAGATCTAAACCAGGTATGCTGAAATGAACAATTACTCAATACTCAATTGTTACTTTTGAAGAGGATAAAAAATTTACCTACCCTTAAATAGAAATCCTTCAATAAGGTATGTTTCAAGACATTACAACTAAAAGATGGAACTTCAATGTGCATTATGGATACTGTATAGAACTATCAAAATCAACAGAACAATATTGATGTAGTGTACAAACTCAACCTATTGAATATACCAGTCAAATTGTTTTTACGAAATCAAATAAACCTGTTAATCAGCCACCACATCGAAAATTTTTACATGTTTTATTTCCTGAAAACCATGCCAAGGTACTTAATTCAGCAGCTGAACTTATCTGTGGTAAACTTATCCTCTGAAGTTTACAATACCAATACAATAGAAACTCCCTTATCCGAAACCTCACCAATCCAAATCCTCCGCAATCCGAAAATATTTCTAGGATCGAGTTTTCTTCCTTCTTTACAATGCTGTACGAAATGAACCTCAGCAATGTATAAGATTCACAAGTAAGACCTTTTCTGCCCTTTTTGGTAAAAGGCATCAGCCTAATTTGGGAATTTTGCGTCGCTAAATTTTCGAAATTGGAATGCAATTAAATCGAATAAATTGCAAAAATTAGGATTTATTTGGTCCATGATTGAATAGGGGAATTGAAAATAGAATGAACTTAACTGTTCCAATTTATTGACACCAACAGTTTCATTTGTGTATTTATTAATAGTTCATCGGTTTAACTTAAGGAAACACTTTACTTTGCTTTCATGATTTTGGTTTCATGATTTTGAGATTTTTTTTCAATTGGGATTGATTTCAGCAATTGGGAATTTTTTTCAGCAATTGGGAACCAATTTTGAAGCAGAATAAAGGCATCAGACAATACCAAGAAAAAGGTCTGCAAGTATATGTTATATAATGTAATGATAATCAAATAATATATATTTACCCGGCAGGTTTATGAGACTGTCTTGAAGGTTGTTCTGATGCACGTGATGGAGTTCTTATAGGCTGTTCCTCCCCCTGTTATATATAGAAACACCTGTAACATTACACTGGTTACACTAACATTCTATTGTATGGATCTTGCATACTCTTGACAAACTGTTTTCCAGGTGATCTTTAGAATAATATGCATGCTAATAAATAGTTGATACTAGCTGGGGTGCAGCCAGGCTTGAACTGATGTAATGACACAAGCCCTGAAGTTTGGAAGGCCTCATGATTGTGGAAATTTATTTTGTACTTAAATGCCAATTGGTCCATATTTTAATTTTACATTTCAAATTTAATGTTACAATATATACGCATGTGCATACATATTACCTAATACATATCGCTGGCTACTCTGACAGAGTTACATCATAAAGCAGCAGTGGAAAGACAAGCTGCACATAGGAAAGGAGTGACTATGTCACTTTTAACCAACTCTCTGAGGTCACCATTTACAGTGACCCAATTACGGAAGACAAAGTGACATACCGTGATAGGATTTCTGGACGTCATAGGTTTGGCACTGCCTGGTCTACCACTGGGTGGACGATCATGACGTGCCGTTGCACTTCCGATCACAGAAAAACTCATCTCTGTATCCAATGCTGGTTGGTTTCTAAATTAAGTTAAAATAGATAATTTAATACAATTTGAATAATTTCATGCATAAGCAGGCCTTTTTCCCTTAAACAGAACTGTTAACTGGTTAAGTTGAGCTCAAAATCACAATTACAGGAAACAGCTTGCTTAAAAAGAAAGACCTACAATACATTTAGGTCTTTGTTAAAACATCAATTGACAATTTGTCAATATCAAAGACCTGAATTATCCTCTTACTGCCAATATTCGATCACGACCTAAATTCGATCAGTTACGGAAATGTAGTGAACTTTAATTATTTGACCTCGATTCCGACTGAGTGCGCATCATTTGTTTACTTGGACGACTCACAACTGTCAAAACAGTTTTCTTTGTCAAAAATAAGTTTCCAAATAAAAAAAATGACCAAATTACTGAAACCTACTAAAAATGGCGGGAATTTACTATGTCCTAAAATGCAAGTGATGAACATCCGCTATTTACCTGGAGGAAAACATCAAAAATCCACTTTGTTTACATTCCGTCTGCTTGGAATGGATAATTTCCAGGGCCCAAATGTTGTCGTAAAAGAGCGGCAACGTATACTTGCCGAAAAATATAACGCGAACATACATGGTTGTGACTATCCTTGAATTTCCTTATTGGAATTTAATTACAGAAATACGTTATTTACAAGAAGTAATCTCTTATCAAAACTATTTTACCTATAACAATTTTATGAAGCCATTGTGTTGTGACAATCATAATGAACAGATGCACGTTGTTTTCTGCCCTCATTTATGAGTTTTGGCTCGCTGGGAACCATTTATTGACCCAACTGTGAAAACTCTGGAATACGTGGAAAACTAAAAACACTACGATTGGTAACTATGTTTAACACTGTTCAATTACTATCTAGAGTACTTATTTTTAAAAGTTGTGCTCGTATACGAGTAATAAATGGTTGAAATTAGTGTGCAGCGCTATTTTACTTGTGCAGTGTAATGAAACTGACATGATTATACGAGTTGCTTCCCTTTGATCGAATATAGGTTGTGTACCTGGAATTTAAACAAAATGGCCGCCCGATAAACTTTTGCCGATTTAGAAACAATGTTTTGATGAAATAGAACTTTATTTCACAGAATTATTGTAAAAATGATTACTTTTTACTATTTTATCGTTTGAAATAATTTTTGCTTTTGTATAAAAATATGCAGCGGGCGGACGCCCCCACGATCGCTACCTTAGTCCTTACCCTAGGTGGTCATTCCATTGTTTAAGATCAAAGGAACGACCACTTAAAGGACAAAAGAATTTTATAAGTGGTCACGGAATGAATTGAATAGATTTCTATTGTGTTAGGCCACACCTCCAACCACCTAAGGTAGCTTTCGTGTGTGCGATTTTAGTAAACTGATCGAATATAGGCGGTACGGGGATACATTTAGGTCTTTGTCAATATCATGCAGGTGTCCATACTACCATAGCCACTGTTGACTGGCGTAAAATTGCTAAATAGCTCGCATGTCAAGAATAAATCACACTCATTGAGTCACTAGACATAATATTTGAATAAAAACTGACAGCAATACCTGTTAGAAGCCTCTGTTATTTCGTTTAAAAGTCAGGAAAGAAAAAATGTTGTTGCTCACGTAAACATCATTCAGACGCTTGGATATGAAATTGCTGCAAGCGTCTGGACTGGTTCATGAAATTACAGAAAAGTAAATGAAGAAAACATTCTAGAAGCAGTGTATTATCTTTGTATATACTACAATATTTATATACTGTACAATACAATAATTTCTTAGGATTTAAAGGATAAAATATAAAGTCTGAAATACGTTAATTCGAGTGAAACGAACCAGTACTAATCTTTCTTGTTTATTCATTTCCTTTCGGTTATACTTTCCCATCTGCGCCGTAATATATACACGCTATGAAATCAGCAATTATAAAAAAATCCATTGTTTTTGTAAATAAATAAAACCATTTAAACCATGGCTGACAGGCTAACTCAGCTACAAGACGCTGTGAATCAAATGGGCGAACATTTCTGTAACAGTGTGGGGGTGTTACAACAATGTGCTCCACCATCGCCGTTCCAAGGTTTTGATAAACAGGGTGGCAAGTCCCCAGTACCTCCACAAGGACAGGAAGATTATGCAGCTATGTTTGCTAAACTAATTGCTAGAACTGCCAAGGACATTGATGTGTTGATAGATTCTTTACCGAGTGTTGAGTCGTCTCAGGAATTACAGTTGAAAAGTTTACAAATGTTAGAAATTGAAAATCAAGATGCCGCAAACAGACTGGAAGATGTTGTGAAAAATGGTGAAAACTTACTGCAACAAATTCAACGAACACAAAATGACATTGCGCAAGTTCAACTTCAGTGCCAGGCATTGGGAAATCTGACATAGTGATAGACTTATTGTGACTATTTGGCTAACATTACAGGATTGCTTACGACATTTTCATAATTCTGCTGCAGAAATTGGAAGGTTCAGATTGCAATCATTGCATTAATTGTGCACTATTGACGATCAACGTCATCCAAGATCCACAATATAATACTGCTTTGACAGTATTATGAGTATATTATTGCAATAAAGGACCATAATGAGGGAATTTTCACCATGACATCACATGTGATGACCGTTCACCTGGTCTGTGGATTCAGATATGAGATAATGTGTTCTAATGTATTGTGAAGTTAAGTTGCAAGTTCTGTTGATCCTAGATGCTGCAATGTGATGTCTCCGTGTAACATTCAGGATATACAGAATTAGTTCAGCTTGTGAGGCAGTGATGGCTTTGCAGTTAAACTGTTTGAACAGTTTAAATTTACTATTACATGTATTTAGCACTGTTTAGATGTTTCACCATGCAAAGTGTTAAGCTTTTAGTGGTTTAAAGGACAGCATCAAACAACAGCACCATAAAGGCATTTTTTGTCATCATTGACTCTCTTATACCACAGCGTATTTGAAACTTCCCGCACCGACAGTTTTTTTTCATTTGATGATTTATATTTTGTGAATTAAATAGTCATACATAATGAAACTCGTCTCTGACAGAAAATTACTAACAGAAATTGTCTGTAAAGTTGCTTAAGTCAAACTTTGAGATTTGCAAAATTGTAAACAATGTTAGTAACAATTAGGTAAATTATTCAGCATTCTATTTATATGTAACATATTGTACCAAAATCAACTTGTACAAACTTCTTTACAAATATGGGATGTGTTCCTGGTATTAGTTTGATTGCAAAGTTCTGTGAATAATGTATTTCTTTTAAATTGAATAAATCATTTTCTTTCTGCTTGGGTGTGATGTGTCTTATTTTTGTGACTAATTTAAATGCTGTCAAGTAACTGTCACAAATTGAAGGTAAAGCTTTTGTGAGTGCTCATTGTCCTTCCACATACTTATTTATATGCAAAAATAAAATAATATCAGTTACGAAAAAAAAATGTTCAAGATTTAAAATTTATTCGTTTTACGATCGACATTATGATTAACCTCATTGGATCAGTATTATATACACAAGAGGTCACACTTATGATTGAACACAGCGACCCTCAGCTCATATTGACATAATCAAGGTCAAGTTTGATACTGGGTCAAAAGCTAGGTCAAAAGTTTTGCCTAATCGTTATGAGGTAAAGAACCACTAAATGCCTCCGCGGACCAAGTGGTGATACACTCAAGTAGTCCTTAAAAAACTTTGGTTTGCCTGTAAATGGAGATATTTCTTGACAAATGTGGAGTTGAATGATGAAATTGAGTTTAAATGGTTGGTAAATATGCATGTGGTATAGTAAAACTGTAATATTAGTATTATTCCACTATTTTGTTCTTGATACCAAAGTGAAAGTAGACTAGGGTAAAACCCAGAACTCATAAATCCGGACATGCGTAAAAACGGATAGACCGTGTTTGAAGGACAAAAACTTTCTTAGAAGATACATGACCCCCCTTTTTTATTGCATTATTTTGAAGCTTAAATGCCCCTCTTTACAATGATAATATATGTGGTCCAGGTGGCCATAGACTAAAAAAAGTTGAAAATTGGGGCCTACTATGGCCAATTTACATTGAGCTATAGAGCAAATCTATTTGGTGGTTTCTAACCTATGAAACTTGGTCACAGTGATAATCTCAGCAAAATACAGACCTGTCAAGTTCGATAATTGATCATCATGGGTAAAAATCAGGGTCACTAGGTCAAATCTTAGACATCCCTTTGTATATATAGTCATAAGAGGTTACAATTTTAGCATTATCTTCATACAAAGGTCTTGATCACAAATCGTTCCTCAAAATTACCATGCCAACAAAATATAGGTCAAGTTTGATATTCGGTCATCTGAGGGCCAGATCATATACAACAAAAGTGTATAATCAACCCATATAAACCACAGGTAACTGTAACTGCATCGTCGGATACCCACAGTCGTTGCCTCCGCTCCGCTCCGTACATCTCCATACATGTACGGAGCGGAGCGGAGGCAACGACTGTGGGTATCCGACGATGCTTTAACTGTATCATTGATAAAGACTTAAATGAAAAAAAAATTTTTTTAAATATACATGTATTATATAGATGTATAGATTCTCTATATTTAAAAAAATATTTTTTAAATATATTATATATATCTTTTTTTCGTTATCAAAGACACTGTTACCTGTGGTGTAAACACGTAAGGCCATGTTGATCACTTGGTCACAATGATCATCATAATTGGTGTTGTGTGCCATAAAGAAAATAAATACAAAATGTATCAGATCCCTGTGGTGTAAGTGAAACTGCTTGTTATGTAAGAATTGCCGTTTACACACAGGGGACTGTATCATTGATATCGAAAAAAAACCCGAAATATTTAACAAAAATAACTTATATTTCTCTTATGAATTTTACCCGAAAAAATGGTTTCGTTTTAGTTTTAATCTACAATGAATGATACAGCAGCTGGGACAAACGATTTCAGGACATTACTCCTCCTGGACACTTTGGCCATGGACATTACTCCTCCCAAAACCCTAGACATTACTCCTCCTATTTGGAGGAGTAATGTCTAGGGTATATTTTTATATCATCGATTAATAAAAGTTATTAATATTCATTGATATATTTATATTATGATTGATTATACATATCTATTTTGTTTTTATTTAGTATTACTTATTGTATACTTTTTCTTGGATGAGTATACTTTAACAAACTTGTTTCATGTATGTTAATTATACTTCAAAGAATTATTCAAGTTTAAATGAACAAATCAATTAAAAAAGGTACAATAATATCACCCTACACTAAGTTTCACCATCAAAGAATATTGTCTGAAAATATGTTTGAACATCAAAAGATATTTTTTGAAACTTCAAATTGCATTGATACCACACATAATAATTAAAATACATACATATTAGTAATATTATTTGTAATATGAATGTTTCTTTTGGATTATGTAGATCTATAATTATTTGGAAAAACTTCCTTTTATTTTGTAATTAATATAATTTCAATCAGACACGTACAGTGTCTGACACCTTTACCAACCCTAATCCAATTATCATTAATCAAGGAGGAGTAATGTCCAGGTACCTTGGGAGGTGTTAAGTCTAGGGGGAGTAAAGTCCAGGAGGAGTAAAGTCCAGGAGGAGTAATGTCTGTTAACCGGACAAACAACGCTAAATTCCGAGGAAGAAAGTAGGACAACGGTCACCGTACGTCTCTGAGACTGAAGTATGTAGCTGCTGGCTGTGTAGCATATATATTATAATTTCGTTGGAAAGACGATACTCTTTTGAACAGTTTCAGAAAATTTGAACAAATTATAACATACGTTTACAAAGTTATAGACTTTTGAAACTTATCATTTCCGTCTAAATTTTGAGTGACGTCACTAACAGCATTCAAATGTTATTTGACGAAAGGCAGTAGCGTAGCTGCCGCTAGGCCATTAGGCCCGGGCCTACACATCATTTCGAGAGAAAAAAATATTTTTTTAAGTTTAACTTGAAATGTGATCTCCTAAATATACGTCAAAACGCACCAGTACCTTTCAAGGAATAAAAAAATCCGGGGAGCACTCCCCTACTTCTTTCATCTTTACCTACGGGCCTACACATTGCTAAGGTCCTAGCTACGCCCCTGAAAGGTTAACATGGTAAACAAACTTTTCATAATTTAACTATTGATAAAGTATCGACGTAAACTTTCCCAAATGTTGTCACATTTTAGAATTATATTCTTATTTTGATAAAACGCGACAAAATAGTGAGAGTTTGTTTATACCGAAAAGTAGCTGCTGTGCATGCCTTATATATATATATAACTACCAACCCCTTGTTTTTCTCAATACGGGTAGTTTCGAAAATTGGTCACCAAAGCAACAACGGTAAAGTTATTGTAACACAATATTTGATATATGAGAAAATAATTTAGAGAGATAGATTCTAGTATTATATTATACAACTGCTTAAAATTATACTGACGAACATGACTTTTTCTCATTTTAGTCCTATTTCTTATTACGTTCTTACTATAATAATGCCACTAAGCCCGGTTTTCCTGGAGAATAGCTCATTATATGCAGGCCCGGCTCCAGGCTTTTCTGAGTGGGGGGCACGAGGTACAATGTAACAGGAGTCGGATCCCATAGTGTTGTTTGGGGATCCGGGGGGAGGGGGAGTCTTATTTACCATACGTAAAGAATGATTGTCAGATAGTTTTTTCTTATTTTCTTAAAATATTGATTTTGTAGTTACGGCCTTCTCATTCTAAGCCAGCGATATATTTACTCTAATATAAAGCACGAATACATGTTCGAATGAATATATCTAGTATTACAAATTAAATCACGTGTGCTCTCACGGCACGGTCTGTGGTACTGTGGAATTTTAGTAATTGGAGCTATTCCCCGGGGTTTGGAGCCTTACATTTAATATGCTTCAATTGACTGACCAATGCAAAAACTTGTATTTGCTGTTCAGCTTTAGTAAAAACTGACGCTTTTTAACTGACTGAAGTTCTTTCTTTCTTCTTTTACAATAATGTCTAGCGTTATTCACATAGAACATAAATGCCATATAAGTTATAACGTTTTATTTCATGCTTACCGGTGGTTTACGGCGGAATAACGGTGAATTATTCCTCGATAATTTCACTGTTCATAATTTCACAGTTCATAATTTCACGGCAAACAGACTATTTTTTAAAATCAAATTTCCTCGCCGTCATTAATAAAATAGTAAGCATTTTCACTTGCTCTCTTAATCTTTAACAAATAACACAACATTATATATACATAAATGTAAAACAAATGGACGAAATTGAAGCCATTGCAGAAGAACTATTTGATTGCAACTCGACGCGTGCATGGGGGGAAAACGACGTAACGCAAAACATTTGAGTTATATAGTGGAGTATTTCCATCATTTAAGCTATTTGAAGCATGAAATAAATAGAATATTAGTATTTTACCGTGTATGATCATTTGATAAATCACCTCGTGAGCAGCTGACTTATATTTTCACTCGTGGCTACGCCACTCGTGAAAATATTACATCGGCTGCTCACTCGGTGAATTATCAGCCGATCATACACGGAAAAATACAAATATCCTCTATGTAACTTTCAAAATGAGAAATTTAGAATAAGATGTCGCTGACTTAGAATGAGAAGATCGTAAATTAAGTACAACATAATATATTTTGAGAATACACGAAAAAATGTCCGAAAATGCTCTTTATTTTTGATAAAACAAGCTGTTTCAACTTCAGTTTGGTCAACGTGACAAGTTCCGATGTAATGATAAATTGCTCATTAGAAGTGCCTGATGATGCTGATATTAAATATACACGAGGGTTGTACCAGAATTACGTAGACTTTTGTCATACGTTCCATACCATTCATCATACAAACAAATAATTTTGTGTGGAGTGCAAATAATATTAACTGCGTAAGTACGTGAAATGTCAAAGCCGTATCTTATTTGGATCAAATTCTGCAGCTTCCGGGGATATATAGGGGTGCGGTATGCGGGGCACGTCAACGGAACGTCACGACGTCGGTGGAACTTCCAGGATACGTGAAGCTCCTAACTGTGTGCATTGTAACTATAAAGATGCACACAACCGTACACAAACTTACGAATGTTTATTTACTACCTTAAATGTGATAAAAGTTTCAATTTATTACCAGTAATGTCGCATATAACCCTTATAATAGAACGTCGATCCGGGTCGATGTAGTCCTAGAGAACGCCTGGTGACGTCGCATTCGCCGTCGGTTTTCGTCGTCGGTCCATGTCGTTTTATTCGGTCTCGATCACGATTGATGCGCTTGTGACGTTTGGAAATCAGGTAACTCGATACAAGAGATTTAGTGTTAGCAGGTTCCAACATTTAAAGCGTTTGTTCTGGCGTCTTCCCGAGGTTCACACAAAACTTCATGTTGATGCGATTTCCAGCGTATTTCGCTAACTTCATATTTTCACTGGTGACGCGCACCAGCTGTTGCTTGATTTGTACCATAAATCAACAACGGTTACCTTTATAAAGTCGAAATTGACGGCGTACGTTCCAAGGATATTGTGCGTTAATGTCACGAAGTCGTGTTAAAATTAGATTTGTTATCTGTGAGGTATAAGCAGTTGAATAATGCCAAAAATGTTTTTAAAATTCGCTGCCCCGCCTATCCAACTATTGGTTACTATGGCGACAGATTAAATGACTTTGTAACATTCTGTCAAAAAATATTTTTACCGATTCTCTTGAAAAATAATTGAAGTTTGTATATGGCAAAATTGATGATAATACATGCCCAAATAAAAAATTACGACAAAAGTCTACGCAATTCTGGTACACCCCTCGTATATCCGTTTTTAAGGTCACAAGTAGTACGTTAATTACGACCTTCTCATTCTAAGCCGGCGATATAATAATAATATGATCCTATAGCACTAGTACTAGTAGTATCAATGACTCTGTTTAATGTTTATGTAACAGTCAGTTTCAACCACGGCCCACCCCCGGGGATGGGTAGTTGATAGCCGGGAAAACGTCCGTGTTTTAACCTTCCAGCTTCCCCGCACCGCCGGAGAAATGTTGTTTTTTTCTCCGACCCAATACCCCGGGGACAATAAATAGTGATCAGGGCACAGGGAAATACAGGAGATTTTACCATCAGGTGTGACCCACAGGGCAGGGGGAAAGGTGAGTGTTTTGACAACCCAAAAGTAAAAATCCCTCCCCGTGGTTGGGGAGGGGGCGTAAATGCAACTGACTGTTGCATTATGCACTGGAGTGACACCAGGTAGAGGTTAGATTAAATTGGTTTCAGGGACAAGAAAGCCAATGTCAATGACATTGACCCACTTGCACATTTTTGATAAAGTCAGCGACGTTATCTTTGGTGTGATAATTTTTTATTAGATTTATATCTACAGTATGTAAATTATCATTTTAATATATCTAGGACGCTAACTCACCGATGTTGAAATCGAATCACTTGTCATTAGAGATTCTACTCAAACTAATTCCGGATATATTTTTTTATATTTACGTGTCGTGAAATATGTGCTACCCTTGCACATGTATCCTCACAAATCAGAGGTTCCTCAAGCTCCCAGAATATCCCCTGATCCATTACATAGGGCACAGGCTCGATCTCTGGACATTCCGACAGGACAGAACTTTTGGGGTTCGAAGAAGGTTACTTGAGGTGTGGCACTGTACTTCAATCTTAATTATACAGAAGACGCACACAAATACTCACATATCCTCTTCTGAATGTTGTGTAATTTGTTGGTGCTATACCGGTTTTAATTTTAGTTAACGGGCTCTCTATATTTTATATAATACCAACAATGTACTGCAGAGAAAGATAGGATTGGCTTTTTATAATTTTATTCCAGAAAAGTGAATAGATAAAATTCACAGTAACTGTTTCAAGTTCTTCTTGAATCGTTTGTCTCCGGTAAATTAAATATTCATACGTAAGTATTTTTTCCAGTGGATAAAGACAGAGGTGATTAGAATGTATATAAGTTATTGGTATGTCTTTTATTGAACACACATTCAATTAATATACAATTATGAATGTATGTATCATCATAGATATCTGTGGTATAGCTTGACTAGATTTAGTAGGCACTCCGGACATATTCCGTGCATATTTCGGACAAAGTCGGTGCAAAAATAAACAAATATTTTCGATAAGTACCGACTACGCTTACGGAAAATAATACACGCTTCCGAAGTTTAATGAGTGCCTACTAAATCTGGTCAAGCTATATCATCTCTGTGTTTTAGCTAAATATATTTAATTGGTTCACGAATTAACATGGCTTAAATTTTTATGATGTAGTCTGCTCCAGTACCCAGGCAGTAAACATTAAAACTATTTTGACGTTGCATACTAGACTAGCTAACTAACTCGTTTCTGATAATTGGAGCATCATACTGTAATTATTTATATATCCCGTATTAAAAACCTAACACCGATATATACAGACAGACCTTCAAATTAACCGACCACTGCAGTCAACTTAAATTCGTCTTTTTCATGTTTCTTTGTGCACGTGACTTTACCAACGTCATTATACAAACGTTACTGTATTCAAGACCTTTTAATCTATTTGAAAGCGAAGTTTTCCGGAACTCTTAGATTCTAGGTAACTGCAAAATTTCGATGTTAGGCTATTTTTAATGCATTAATTGAAAATAAATACACGCCAGATCTACTGCATCATGCAGAAGTCTCCTGCATCCTGCATGATTTTAGGTAAATTGATCAAATCTCCTGCATTTCTTGGAATACTGGAACCTTGACAGTTTTGTTTGCATGATGAAAATGCTAGCAAATATTAAACAGAATAGCTTTATGAAGCATGCATGGTAATGTCCTTAGACCTACAAGTAAAATGTGTGAAAACTGCAACTGTAACTACCGCCTGTAATCTTAGAATTTGTATTTGCGCGCCAAGTGAAGTTACTGTTTGAAACATACGTTAATTGACTTTTAATTGATGTTGAATCAATTAACATAATGCCTTTTTAATGTTTTGGTATAGGCAAAGACCTAAATTAATTTAGGTATTTGGTATAGGGCCTATATATATATATATACTTGAATACATGCTTGGTTTAAACTTTCACAGATCTAATAATTGCAATAATTATTGATAAAAAAAATTGTACTCAGTAACCCCAAAATTCGTCTGAACTGGAGATATATTATATCTATAGATAGTCTAGGGGAGATAACCAGCCCAAGGTCACTAGGCAGTGGGCCAAATGTTTGTAAATAGAAGAAAATTTGACCGAGATCTGAATATGTGTATTGGTCATTAACCAGTTAAAACGTGAGGCATATTTGAGTTTTAATGATTCATTTTACACTTGAGAAATATATACACTTGTATGAATGTACGAATCGTTAAATATTTAGCGTTTTGGTAGACAATATTGTTTATCAATATTTTAGTTTTTGTCTTTATTTTCGACTGTTGCCAAATTTCGGATAATTCTCTGGATTTTTCGCATTATAATTGGATTTAACTTCTTATTGGAATGGTTTTTTGTTTTATATTACTAAAATAATCATTAATTGACCATGTGGTCGTGGCGTATTTGTGTATTTTGTGGTAATTATGTGCTAGTTGTCAGTTAATTGGATGTAAGAGTAGACGTGACGTAGTCTGGTTTCTGGACGTTATTGATTGTAACCCCTGTGTTTGACGTTATATAGTCTCTTTGTTGGAAATTATTTTTTTCTTCACTTTGGAACTAGAAGCTGCTTGCTGGGTATTCATTTATATTCTGGATACAGGCATATGATAGAAACTGGATTGTCAATATGTAGTTAATTGAGAAAATTACAAAAATATAAAGTGTTTGTTGCACTTAAAATGTCATTGGCCCCAGAGGCGAGAGGAGAATGTCTGGGTCTAGACAAAATATGGTTATCTAAAACTGGCAATATAACAAGTTTGGTTTGATCCATTTAACCGCCTGTGAGAAGAAAGCTACATACATTGTTGGATCTGGACTCCTTTGAAAAAAGCTGGATGTTTATGAGCACTTGTTATTGCCTATGTATACAGTAGTATCAGTGAATTATATGCTCCTGTCAATATTTTTCCTACCCGTAGACGGAGGGGGGACCAAGGAGAATTAGTCATTTTCTATTATTGGATGTCTCAAAGACCTAAATTACAGGTCTTTGGATGTCTAAATCCCCACCCTGGAGACGAAATTTGCTAATTAATTGCTTACTGTCTAAATACCCGGGGATGGGACACATAGTCACATTGTATTATGTTAATAAACTATCATTCTCGGGCCTTGGAACCGGATTAAAGGCTATTCCCCAGGACTCAGAGTCAATAAGGTTGTCAAATTCCTGCCTTTCAGAAAGATTTGTCTGTCTAACTCCCCCTGTATTTAATAATTCTATTTATATGGTGAAAATAATTAAGTTTAAAATGTATCAATTGAGTTTGTTTTATATATTTCAGACAAAAGACGCCACCATGATTGATGTTACCACAGTGATCGCATTTTTCTTATTTTCCATGGAATGGTTCCATATATGGGGGCATGTTCTTATTCTTTTCCGTGTACGACTGTTACCTCGTAAAGATCTGGTTCGAATCCGAGTCTACTTCTTAGTTGACCTACTTACAGTATTTTCTTCGTCCATATTGTTCACGGGGAAGTTACGATGGCTAGCCTGTATACAGATGGCTCAACATGCATACTACTTCATATACTGGGACAAATCTGGTCCTGCTAAGAGGGTAGGTGCTATTTAAATTTCACTGTCAAGCCTTTCTGTAAAGACCATGTACCCAAGGCAACAGCACAAACTTGTTTTTCTTGGCAGTTGGTGTCATTTAAAATATAAAAAAAGTAAACACTATGTACCCAAGGACACGACAAGGAGCGGCTGTCTTCGACAGGGTTCTCAATAACAGCAGGCTACAGGCCAAATTGACTGCTTAAAAATAAGTTTGGGCTGGCTGAAAATTTGAAATTTATACACAATTTTATGAAAATAGTTGCATGTAGGACCTTATCAGGCCTGTTGGTTGAGTATATATTTTGGCCTGCTACATTAAAACTTATTGAGAACCCTGCTTGACGGTCGTGGTTTTGAAATATCATTGAAAATGGTCAGGTTGGTGAGTTGGTGATATTTCATCTGTTGACAGGACAGGTGGTATCTTTAAACAGGTTAGTTGTCAATGATAATTGTCTGAATTGAGATAAGAATAATGTTGTAATGGTATTTGTTCGCAGGTGGTCTTTAAATACATGTTTGCTGGTTCCATGTGACAGGGTAAGGTAGAACCCTAATAGTTTAGATACTGTCCAGGAAAACAGGTAATGTGAATCGGCGGCCATATATAACTGAAATACTGTTGAGGAAGGGCATGAAACCCGAATAAACTATCTTCAGAAGTTAGTACATTATGACTACAGTGCAACATTGCCTGAGCAGCCCACCATAGAGAAGCATCTTTACTTAACGAACATCATCATGTTGTTCAAGATGTAACCACATACAGTAAAACTCGCTTATAACGAAATGCCAGGGGGTATAAAAATTATTTCGCTGTTACCGAGTTTGCATTGTAACCGAGCACACGCTTATAGTGAAATTTCACTGTAAGTTGCTCACATATAACGAACTTCGTTATAACCTGTATCGGAGGTATAATTCTTCTAGATCTATGTAAATATATGTCATGCAATAAATGAACAGAAAACCTTGATGTATTTTATATGTGTATTACATTTGATATTGTGAGAAATGTATTTAATTCGAATAAATCGATGACGTTTTCACGTTGGTGATGAAGTTGATGAATGAAAAGACTGAATAATCATGTCTTTCATTTTCAATATTCCATTGATCGTGCTCAGTGCTACTTCAAATTTCTTTGCAACACTAGTTTTAGATTCATTTTCACACGCCTTAATAATCTCATATTTGGTATTTAATGTCAGTTGCTTTCGTTTTCGAGATGGTAACCCTTCCATATTTTAACATAAATATTTCCTGACTGACAAATGCAAACAAAATGAGACTTTTAAAATGTATGCAATTTTATTTTGTAAATCCTTTTCACTCAATAAACATGAAATAATTGACCGCGAACATTGAGAACTTACTCAAACAAAATAATTTAAATTGATACACTCCGGTAATCGGTATTTATCACCCGTGAAAACGCTATTGAATTTCATAACAATGGAAAGCTAGGGGTCAAAATAATATCCAATACGTAATTATCACGGTCAATAAAAGTTTTTGCTTTGATGTTTGAAAAAATTTAGTTTCATTGTAACTGAGCATATTTCCTCTAAAACATTTTTCTGGGGCCAAACAAATCATTTCACTGTAACCGAGTTTTCACTGTAACCGAGTTCACTGTAACCGTACATTTTCATATAGAATAAAGAAGGCCTAAGCCGGGCCAAAAAAATCGTTTCACTGTAACCGAGTTTTCACTGTAACCGAGTTCGCTGTAAGTGAGTTTTACTGTTTTATAAATAACTATACATTTTACCTCTCCAAAGCAACAACCTCTGTACAACAACCAAACTTGGTGTTTATCAAAAGGTGTTGCTCTAGAGATGTTGAACTGCCTGGATATTATGCACATTGTATTAGAAAATTTTTGTTTTGTATTTTACAGATTATCAACTGGAGTTCACTGGACTGGTTCAAAAGCGATCTGAAACATAAATGGGAGTTAGATTTGATCATCGGTACAGCGTTTGACGTGATGGTCCATATATTGATGGCTTACTATGTTGGAGAGTATCTCAGCAACACATTAGTCATGTGCTCACTAGCTATAGTACAGGTCGGAGTTTTGGCATTGTTGTACGGTCCATACTATGCTTGGGCGGCACCCGGGCTTGAACCTGCTTGGATACAGAAAAGAATACACCCAGAGACTTTGAAAACTGGATAAAATGATTCTTACATTCTGACTTGTAAACTGTATGATGGACCAAGTGTTAAATGTTTATACAGTGCAACCTTTCCTGGGGCCTTATTCACCAATGTTGTAAGTCTAAAACAGAGACTTAGACTTTATATTGCCAAATGTTCTGTTCGCTCTCATGTTGTTATAAATGTACTGATTTTGATATAAATGGGTATACACGTTCAATGAATAACAACAAATATTCAGATAAAATTTCACTTGGTTTAATCTAATTGCAAAAAAATGGCAGTGCTTATAAATGTTGTCCATTTTAAGTCGGAGTTTCAGTCTTACAATGTTGGTGAAAAAGGCCACAGTACGGTACTCAGTAAAGCATTGGCATTACATACTGGGTACTATTTGTTACAACATTTTGACATTTTTCTAAAACTGTTATTTTACTATCAATTTAACCTCTGTGGAGCAACAACCACTGGTCTTAACATAACAACACAGGGTTTTCATTATTAATTTCATAATTTTGACTTTGACATATTGGCAGAAGGAAACGGATTGGGTCAGTACCGAAGATTTCTATTTGCTAATAATGAAAGCCCTGCAATGGTCATTTTTGCAGCCCCGTAAGGGTGTTGCTCTACAGAGCTTGTATTGTCAATGTACAATGAAAATCCATTTTTGCCTATTGGTACAAATACATGTTTAATATATGACTTACTATAGGCGATTAGACAAGGTATTTTGTACAATTATAGACAAAATAATGCTTTGTTGATTTAATATCATGTTTAAATCTCTTTAAATTGTACCATGTATTGTATTCAAGTTTTTACTATTTTCGTTTTAAGTGCTAAATATTTATTGCTTTTTTTTTTAATTGCTAAATGTTTTTAGCTCACCTGTCACAAAGTGACAAGGTGAGCTTTTGTGATCGCTCTTCGTCCGTCGTCCGTCGTCCGTCCGTCGTCCGTCGTCCGTCGTCCGTTCACAATTGCTTGTGAACACACTAGAGGTCACAAATTTAGCCTGATCGTTATGAAACTTGATCACAATGATCATCTCTATAAAATCTAGGTCAAGTTCGATATTGGGTCATCTGGGGTCAAAAACTAGGTCACTAGGTCAAATCAAAGGAAAACCTTGTGAACACATTAGAGGTCACAATTTGAGCCTGATCATTATGAAACTTGATCACAATGATCATCTCCATAAAATCTAGGTCAAGTTCAATATTGGGTCATCTGGGGTCAAAAACTAGGTCACTAGGTCAAATCAAAGGAAAACCTTGTGAACACATTAGAGGTCACAATTTGAGCCTGATCATTATGAAACTTGATCACAATGATCATCTCCATAAAATCTAGGTCAAGTTCGATATTGGGTCATCTGGGGTCAAAAACTAGGTCACTAGGTCAAATCAAAGGAAAACCTTGTGAACACATTAGAGGTCACAATTTGAGCCTGATCATTATGAAACTTGATCACTATGATCATCTGCATAAAATCTAGGTCAAGTTCGATATTGGGTCATCTGGGGTCAAAAACTAGGTCACTAGGTCAAATCAAAGGAAAACCTTGTGAACACATTAGAGGTCACAATTTGAGCCTGATCATTATGAAACTTGATCACAATGATCATCTCTATAAAATTTAGGTCAAGTTCGATATTGGGTCATCTTGGGTCAAAAACTAGGTCACTAGGTCAAATCAAAGGAAAACCTTGTGAACACATTTGAGGTCACAATTTGAGCCTAATCTTTATGAAACTTGATCACAATGATCATCTCTGTAAAATCTAGGTCAAGTTCGATATTGGGTCATCTTGGGTCAAAAACTAGGTCACTAGGTCAAATCAAAGGAAAACCTTGTGAACACATAAGAGGTCGCAATTTGAGCCTGATCATTATGAAACTTGATCACAATGATCATCTCCATCAAATCTAGGTCAAGTTTGATATTGGGTCATCTGGGGTCAAAAACTAGGTCACTAGGTCAAATCAAAGGAAAACCTTGTGAACACATTAGCGGTCACAATTTGAGCCTGATCATTATGAAACTTGATCACAATGATCATCTCCATAAAATCTAGCTCAAGTTCGATATTGGGTCATCTGGGGTCAAAAACTAGGTCACTAGGTCAAATCAAAGGAAAACCTTGTGAACACATTAGAGGTCACAATTTGAGCCTAATCTTTATGAAACTTGATCACAATGATCATCTCTGTAAAATCTAGGTCAAGTTCGATATTGGGTCATCTGGGGTCAAAAACTAGGTCACTAGGCCAAATCATTGAAGAACCTTGTGAACACATTAGAGGTCACAATTTGAGCCTGATCATTATGAAACTTGATCACAATGATCATCTCCATAAAATCTAGGTCAAGTTCAATATTGGGTCATCTTGGGTCAAAAACAAGGTCACTAGGTCAAATCAAAGGAAAACCTTGTGAACACATTAGAGGTCACAATTTGAGCCTGATCATTATGAAACTTGATCACAATGATCATCTCAATAAAATCTAGGTCAAGTTCGATATTGGGTCATCTGGGGTCAAAAACTAGGTCACTAGGTCAAATCAAAGGAAAACTTTGTGAACACATTAGAGGTCACAATTTGAGCCTAATCTTTATGAAACTTGATCACAATGATCATCTCTGTAAAATCTAGGTCAAGGTCGATATTGGGTCATCTGGGGTCAAAAACTAGGTCACTAGGCCAAATCATTGAAAAACCTTGTGAACACATTAGAGGTCACAATTTGTGACTAATCTTTATGAAAATTGATCACAATGATCATCTCTATAAAATCTAGGTCAAGTTCGATATTGGGTCATCTGGGGTCAAAAACTAGGTCACAAGGCCAAATCATTGAAAAAGCTTGTGAACACACTAGAGGTCACAATTTGAGACTAATCTTTATGAAAATTGATCACAACATCTCTTTAAAATCTACGTCAAGTTCGATATTGGGTCATCCGGGGTCAAAAACTAGGTCACAAGCCTTTGAAGGCCAAATCATTGAAAAAGCTTGTGAACACACTAGAGGTCACAATTTGTGACTAATCTTTATGAAAATTGATCACAATGATCATCTCTATAAAATCTAGGTCAAGTTCGATATTGGGTCATCTGGGGTCAAAAACTAGGTCACAAGGCCAAATCATTGAAAAAGCTTGTGAACACACTAGAGGTCACAATTTGAGACTGATCTTTATAAAAATTGATCACAATGATCATCTCTATAAAATCTACGTCAAGTTCGATATTGGGTCATCCGGGGTCAAAAACTAGGTCACAAGCCTTTGAAGGCCAAATCATTGAAAAAGCTTGTGAACACACTAGAGGTCACAATTTGAGCCTAATCTTTATGAAACTTGATCACACTGATCATCACTATAAAATTTTGGTCAAGTTCGATATTGGGTCATCCGGAGTCAAAAACTAGGTCACGAGGCTAAATCATTGAAAAAGCTTGTGAACACACTAGAGGTCACAATTTTGACCTTATCTTTATGAAACTTGATCACAATGATCATCATTATAAAATTTAGGTCAAGTTCGATATTGGGTCATCTGGGGTCAAAAACTAGGTCACGAGGCCAAATCATTGAAAAATCTTGTGAACACACTAGAGGTCACAATTTTGACTCTATCTTTATGAAACTTGGTCACAATGTTTATCTCTATAAAATCTAGGTCAAGTTAGATACTGTGTCATTTGGGCCAAATCTAGGTCACTAGGCCAAACAGGTGAGCGACCCAGGGCCCTTTGGACCCTCTTGTTTTAGCTCACCTGAGCACGAAGTGCTCACTGGTGAGCTTTTAGGATAGGTGGCTGTCCGGCGTCCGTCGTCGTCCGTCGTTGTCCGTCGTTGTCCGTCGTCCGTCAACAATTCCTTTAAATGACTTCTTCTCCTAAACCAATTGATGGAATTTAACCAAATTTCACAGGAATGATCCTTGGGTGGTCCTCTTTCAAAGTTGTTAAAATAACTCCGGTCTGTCGCATAACTAGGTCACACAGGCTAAAAATAGATTTTCACAAAGGAAACTTTAGAAAATCTTCTTCTCTGAAACCGTAAGGCCTAGAGCTTTCATATTTGGTATGTAGCACCACCTTGGGGTCCTCTGCAAAGATTGTTCAAATTATGTCCCTGGGGTCAAAATTGGCCCCGCCCCAGGGGCCCTTAGTTTTACATAGAGTTATATAGGGGAAACCTTAAAAAATCTTCTTCTCCAAAACCGCTTGGCCCAGGGCTTTCATATTTGGTATGTAGACTCAGCTAGAGGTCCTCTACAAAGATTGTTCAAATTATGTCCCTGGGGTCAAAATTGGCCCTGTCCCGGGGGCCCTTAGTTTTAAATAGAGTTATATAGGGGAAACCTTTAAAAATCTTCTTCTCCGAAACCGCTTGGCCCAGAGCTTTCATATTTGGTATGTAGACTCAGCTAGAGGTCCTCTACAAAGATTGTTCAAATTATGCCCCTGGGGTCAAAATTGGCCCCGCCCCGGGGCCCTTAGTTTTACATAGAGTTATATAGGGGAAACCTTAAAAAAATCTTCTTCTCCGAAACCGCTTGGCCCAGGGCTTTCATATTTGGTATGTAGACTCAGCTAGAGGTCCTCTACAAAGATTGTTCAAATTATGCCCCTGGGGTCAAAATTGGCCCCGCCCCGGGGGCCCTTAGTTTTACATAGAGTTATATATGGGAAACCTTAAAAAATCTTCTTCTCCGAAACTGCTTGGCCCAGGGCTTTCATATTTGGTACGTAGACTCAGCTAAAGGTCCTCTACAAAGATTGTTCAAATTATGCCCCCAGGGTCAAAATTGGCCCCGCCCCGGGGGCCCTTAGTTTTAGATAGAGTTATATAGAGAAAACCTTAAAAAATCTTCTTCTCCGAAATTGCTTGGCCCAGGGCTTTCATATTTGGTATGTAGCATCATCTAGTGGTCCTCTACCAAGATTTTTCAAAGTATGCCCCTGGGGTCAAAATTGGCCCCACTCGGGGGGTCACCGTTTTACATAGACTTATATAGGGAAAACATATAAAAATCTTCTTGTCTAAAACTACACTGCATGGAGCTTTGATATTTGGTATGTAGCATCATCTAGTGGTCCTCTACCAAGATTTTTCAAATTATGCCCCTAGGGTCAAAATTGGCCCTACTCGGGGGTCACCGTTGCACATAGACTTATATAGGGAAAACATATTAATATCTTCTTGCCTAAAACTACACTGCCTAGAATTTTGATAATTGGTGTGTAGCATCATCTTGTGGTTTTCTACCAAGATGTTCAAATTATGCCCCTGGGGTCAAAATTGGCCCCGCCCCGGGGGCCCTTAGTTTTACATAGAGTTATATATGGGAAACCTTAAAAAATCTTCTTCTCCGAAACTGCTTGGCCCAGGGCTTTCATATTTGGTACGTAGACTCAGCTAAAGGTCCTCTACAAAGATTGTTCAAATTATGCCCCCAGGGTCAAAATTGGCCCCGCCCCGGGGGCCCTTAGTTTTAGATAGAGTTATATAGAGAAAACCTTAAAAAATCTTCTTCTCCGAAATTGCTTGGCCCAGGGCTTTCATATTTGGTATGTAGCATCATCTAGTGGTCCTCTACCAAGATTTTTCAAAGTATGCCCCTGGGGTCAAAATTGGCCCCACTCGGGGGGTCACCGTTTTACATAGACTTATATAGGGAAAACATATAAAAATCTTCTTGTCTAAAACTACACTGCATGGAGCTTTGATATTTGGTATGTAGCATCATCTAGTGGTCCTCTACCAAGATTTTTCAAATTATGCCCCTAGGGTCAAAATTGGCCCTACTCGGGGGTCACCGTTGCACATAGACTTATATAGGGAAAACATATTAATATCTTCTTGCCTAAAACTACACTGCCTAGAATTTTGATAATTGGTGTGTAGCATCATCTTGTGGTTTTCTACCAAGATGTTCAAATTATTCCTTTGGGTGAAAATTGTGCAGGGTTTATAATCAGGTGAGCGATATAGGGCCATCATGGCCCTCTTGTTGTTGTTTTTACCTGAAGTTTTGAGATATGTTTTGCTTCAAATTTCATAGCTAGATTGTTTCTTGTTTTTAACTTCAGTTCTAGAAAATTTAATGCGTTGCTTCATATTTCATAGCTAGATTGTTTGTTGTTTTGAATCAAAATGTTATGTTTCTGAGAAATTTCCAGTGATTGGTTTGTTTTCAATGCATTTAGCTATTCTGCTTATATACTAAGCTTTTATCAGCTGTTAGACAGAATTTTCCGACTTTGGCATTCCAAACAGTATGTCAGCATTAATTATCAAGTTATTGAATATGAGCTTAATCTTGGAAGTAGATACTTATCCTCACCCCCTGATGCAAATTAGGAAATTTTAATGTGTCTGTTAGTAAGTTGGTCTACTCGTTTGAGGTTACAATTTTAGACAATAATTTTTTGAATTCTGTGCTTTTTTGCATGAATCAAAACACAGGTGTAAAAATGTATAAAATTGTTCACTGTATTGTTATTACAGAATTTGTTGAAATCAGCAATGCCTCTGGCAGATGTATTTATTTCTTTATAAGTATTGACATTTTAAATAATTCATTACGATCATCAGTCGTTTGTGTGTGCTACTTATGCCTTGGTCCCACCGCAATCTTTTGTCTCGGTGATGAACTCTCGCATAGGAAGGCATCAGGAAAATGGTCCTCATGGTCTCAGGAAACTTTGGGGTATTCATTAGAAAATTTGTGCTATCCCTGTTCCCAATGACCCGAGAAGCTAATTTATATAAATCGGGAGTTCATCACTGAGGCAAAAAATGCTCAGTGGGACCTAGGCTTTACTGGTATATATTTTATGTATGTTTCATATGGTTGTTTTGATTGTAATTGAATGATTGATTTACTTTATTTTTTTTATCATTATTGACGTTTTAAATAATTTTATATTTTAATCAAGTGACAGACAGGTTTTATGTTTAGTTGACAGGTTAGTGAGCATGGACCGTTTCTTTGTGTTACTTATCTTAGTGTATTAAGTGTAATTCTGGTCATGCTCCTTTTCATGACTTTTATTGTAAGTTGTTATTTGAGTATAGCACAGAGACTTTTACCTGATCCTGACCTTTATGCATGAATATATAGTATTACAAGGTTCTTGTATATATCAATTTCCGCAAGTTAAGTGTGCAATATCAATCCTTTAATGTCTTCTGGATACTCACCGCTTTTGAAAACATAATCAATCTCCCTAAACAACTCAATCTGAGATAAATCTCATCTCAAAATTGACATGTGTCATTGAGATAATTTCCTTCAAAGGCAAGACTTGGCATCACAAAACAGAAAGTACTGTTTTAGCTTTATACTGTAAAATTTAGAAAGCTTGAACTTCAGATTTATCTCAAATGAGACTCTGATTTGAGCAAAATCTCAATTTGAGATGAGATTTCTACTTGAGATGTTTCAGGGGATTGAAGCCAGGGTTATGAATATAGACAAGATATCAGCTGCTGTTAAATTAACCTGATAGAAGGTGGAGGAACGGGTCAAGATCTCCGTACAATACAATGGATTATGTTCATTCTAGATATATGTTTCTGCAGAGTAATGTTCCTTGTTTTAGAAAATAGCATTCATGGAATATTGTAGCAAGTTTCAGCCACATAATTTACCTATACTCGACGATAGAATGTTAACTACAGGGATTCTTAAATTCCAGGATAATCCGGATTTCTGTATTGTGCCGCATTAGAAGTATTATCCTTTCTATACAAAACAAAAGTTATTTAATGAAAAAATTCAAAGAATTGACAGAGCTATGGTAATCTGAAGTTCCATATTGTGAATTTTAACAATAAAACAATGTTTGAGTCATAATTAAGGTGTTGGGATGTGTGCCAATGGCATGTAAAACAGACTTGCAACCGTTTTCAGGATTGGGCATTATGCCTCAGTAGAACACCTGTAACTGTATACATATATATCTGTCGAAATATTACACTAAATATCGTATTTAGTCAAATGTATGGTGAAAAAAATTATACTAATTTTGCTTTACTTATAATTTAACATGCTTGGGCATCAGAACAAATGTTGGTTTTTCATTGCCATAACCCTAAAAAATTACCCCGGCCCTAAATGTTTTTATGGTACATGTGATTCTCTATTGTTATATTTTTATGATAATAAATATTGGAAGGTTGAAAATCATATCATTGATAAATTAAATTCGAGAATTTTGCATGTAAAAAATATTTATAATGTATTAACTTTTAGCATCCTTTATTTTTGCTTCATTCCCCCGCCCTCCCCCATTAATGTTTTAATGTGCTATTGAATCTAGTTGTGGGTATGGGTTAAGATGTCAGTGACTTACAATGCAAAATAAACTAATTTGCTGCCGTGTTGACCTGGGTCAGTATTTTTAAAGCATCTTAGTGGAAAACTTAAATATTTCGACTTCAGTTCAAAACTTATAATGCTATATTTACTGCTAGTAGAAAAAATGGTCAATGCTTGCTTAGTGATTATGGTAGCTCTCTACACAATGCTTAATACTATTGTACACAATCAATAAGTTTGGTTGCCGCGTTTAACTAAGACACTTAAGTAAATTTCAATATTTTAAGAAAACTTTATGTTTTCAACTTAGATGCTTTATAAATACCAGCCCTGCTGCTGATGACAAAAATGTCTTTCGAACATAATTTTTTTTATTTAATATCTGTTTTGAGTAATATATTTTTGTTTCGTTATTATTAATTTTGTTTATTTTTACATTATTTCATCTGATACTTCCGGTGTGATTGTTTGTTTGTTGTTTTAATTGGTGCATTATTTCTGTTTGTTTAATTGTCATAATTGTTTTTAGTTTTATGAATATGAGCCATTCTCGGGGAAAACTGGACTTGATGAATTTGTATAATGATCATTTCTCCATGTTCTCTAGGTTTAGAAAAAGCCCTAAAGTGAGAAGAATGATGTCATGGTCTTTGATTTAATTTGAAGCATTTCGCTGGCTTAGAATGAGAAGGTCGTAAGTGCCACTTACGACCTTATAAGACTAATGCATATTTGAAATCTACACCATTAGGCGCTTCTTATGAGCCTATTTTCATGAATATCAGAACTTGTCATGTTAACAAAACTGAAGTTGAAAAAGTTTGTTTTACCATAAGTAGAGAGTGATTGTTAGACAGTTTTTCTTGTTATCTCAAAATATTGATTTTGTTGTTATGACCTTGTCATTCTAAGCCAGCGATTTGATAATATTGTGCTACATCTTAGATATGAGTTTCCAATGAACTATGCTAAAATAACTTCAAATTTTCTGAGACTGTTCATTTGAGTTTTTGTCCCTTTGATGCATTACGATTGTATCTCTCTATACATTACATAGTGAGATACAACCTTGATGCGCCAAAAGGACGTTTTGTCTTTAGCTATGCTGAATGATCACGATTTTCATAATTTAAGTCAATTTTAGTTTTTCTGGAGAACGATTCATGTTCATGTATTTCCATTTTACTGCTGTGATTGAACCTTATGACCAACTGCTTTATTAATTAATCATTTATATGTATTAAATGCTGACTTGTAGCTATGGCAATAATCGGGTAATTTACTTACTCTAACTCTGATTTGAGAAAGTTCAATTTGAGCTGAGATTTTGATTTGAGAAATGTCAATAAAAATGTCAATTAGAGCTGAGATTTTGATTTGAGAAATGTCAATTTGAGCTGAGAGTTTGCTTTGAGATGGTTCGGGAGATTGACTGTATATTAGCTTTCATTCCAATGCTGAGTATTACATTTGTATTTTTAATGAACTGTTGTCAATTAAGAAATTTAGTACAGTAAACCAAGAAATTATTTCTTGGGATTTTATTTCGCTGTAGAAATTTGTGAAATTAAGCAGTCCCGTAAGTGTTCTGAACATTAATATGGACATAGGAGCAGACTAAAAAATGCAAAAACTTTGTAGTTGCGAATATGCAGACGATCGGCCAAAGGTGAAAGTTAGTATTCGCAAAGGTAAATTGGTTTACAATGCATTTCTGTAATTAAGCGCCACTTTTTTCTAGGCTCATTAGACAAACTTCACTTTATTCTCTTTTTAAAAAAAAAATATTGTGTGTGTTTATTCAAGTATTATTATAATTATATTATTCATGCTAGAACCAATTTATACTGGAAACAGTTACTATGACCACCATTTGTACATATTGTCACTGATTTTTTTGTATCCATAGCAACCGATATTTATGTCTCCAACATATAACGAGGAGAAATATTAATTATCTGATGTATGTAGGGATGGATGCCTTGATGTTTGTCCGAATAACACATCCAAACTGAAACCTCCATGAATTTAGATTTACTGGTTCCCTTCGTTTTACTATCAAAAGGAATGGGAAAGCTGGCACCAGGCACATTTTGCCCATTTGGTGCAAAAAGGTTGTAACTTACTATATACAATTGCGCCAAAGTGATGAGTTGCAGTACAACCTATAAATTTATTGTGTACGGTACTTGTTCTGATCACCTGATTGGGAAAATCCCGATTAATGTAATACTGTAAAATCATTTAATTTCGATGGGTCAAAATTTTGTGGTTTGGGTAAAAAAAGACAATTTCAATGGGACATTAATTTGTGGATTCTGCATTTTAGGTAAGAAACACAAGGGTCAAAGTGGGGGACGGACATAAGCCCCTACGACCATAAGCCCCTACGACATTTGATTTCGTGGTTATTGGTGAACTGCAAATTCCACAAATTTGATCTTCACGAAAATTAATGATTTTACAGGATAAAGTTCATGTACTTTATCTAGACACTAGAAAAATTTGGTCAGGGCTAAGTACCATACTGCATGTAGTTCACTGTGATAACCGATGTCATTTGATAATAAAGTAAAGCAAAGTCACTGAATGAAACATGTATCAAAGTTGCACAAATTTAATGACATATTAAAGTTGCTAATCTAAGATTGTTGTCATTGGCGTCTGATAAACTATAATTGCCTGTTTTCTTGATAATTATCATAAGTGACAAAATGTCTATCAAATTAGGTGAAACATGTTTATACATGACTTGCTTAAATATCATCAGGTTCCAGTGTTCCGAGAAATGCACGAGATTTGATAAATTTGCCTCAAATCATGCTGAGTAGTGTCTTTAATGCAGGAAACTCGTGCATGATGCAGGAGATCTGGCATGTATGTGATTTTGTGACGGACATCTGAATTGATAATCTAATTTATCTGTGACCACCTCATATGTCAGGTGTCAGTTAAGTTCCTAGACACCTCTGCTTGATCTCTCGAAACATCTTAAGTAGAAATCTCAACTCAAATTTAAATTTTGTTTAAATCAGAGTCTAAATTTGAGATAAATCTAAGTTTGAACATTTCAAATTTTACTGTTACAAACTTAGAATAATGTTTTTGTTTTGTGATACTAATTTTAAGTCAATCTTCCTTTGGAAATGATCTGAACGACATGTGGCAAAATTTGAGATGGGATTAAGCTCAGATTGAGATATTTCTGGAGAGCGGATCTGGTGTCAGAAGTATACACTGGTTGCCCACAGGTAACTGTATCGTTGAAAACGAAAAAAAAGCTAAAACATAATTTTTTGAAAATTTATATTTTTCTTTCCTAATTTTTTAAACGATACAGTTACCTGTGTGGTGGCACACAACAATCAACAATCTTTGAAGATGGTTTTAATTTTGTATTACTTTATTTAAGATTTTAGAAATAAACTGTCTACCGGTGTCTCAATTATTTTGATCGTGAAATATTTCTACTACTGATTTGAACAATGCAAACACTTGTCACTTGTTATTGTATTTTATTGGTTATTCATATTTTCATGACATGTTTGTGATTTCAAGCAAATAAATTTTTTGTTGACATTTAATCTGTGTTGGTTTTACCTGTCAATACATTTGATAGCCTTTAAAGTGCTTGTCCTCCCTATAGTCCAGTCATTTTAACTCTTAACCACGTGGGAGTGAAGTTAGCAGCTTAGCAGCCTGCCAGGGTAGTGTTGGCAACTAGCATCCTAACAGACTGTCAGCTAAACAGCATAGAATAGTGAAGCTGGCAGCCTAGAAGCCTGGTAACGTGAAGCTGGCAGCCCAGCAGTCTAAAATTGTACATTTTGCAGCCCAGCAGTCTAAAATTGTAAATTTGGCAGTCTAAAATTGTAAATTTGGCAGCTTAGCAGTCTAAAATTGTAAATTTGGCAGCCCAGCAGTCTAAAATTGTAAATTTGGCAGCTTAACAGTCTAAAATTGTAAATTTGGCAGCACCGCAGTATAAAATTGTAAATTTGACAGCCTAGCAGTCTAAAAATTGTAAATTTGGCAGCCTAGCAGTCAAAAAATTGTAAATTTGGCAGCCTAGCTGTCTAGAATTGCAAAGTTGGCAGCCCAGCAGTCTAAATTGTAAATTTTGTAGCCCAGCAGTCTGAAATTATGAAGTTGGTAGCCTAGCAGTCTGGAATTGTAAAGTTGGTAGCCCAGCAGTCTAGAATTATAAAGTTGGTAGCTTTGCAGTCTGGAATTGTAAAGTTGGTAGCCTATAGCAGTCTGGAATTGTAAAGTTGGTAGCCTAGGAGTCTAGAATTGTAAAGTTGGTAGCCCAGCAGTCTGGAATTGTAAAGTTGGTCGCTTGGCCGTCTAGGATTGTAAAGTTGGTAGCCTATAGCAGTCTGGATATGTAAAGTTGGTAGCCCAGCAGTCTAGAATTGTAAAGTTGGTAGCCAAGTCGTTTAGAATTGTAAAGTTGGTAGCCTCTTCGTTGAGAATTGTAAAGTTGGCAGCCCAGCAGTCTGGAATTGTAAAGTTGGTCGCCCAGTCGTTTGGAATTGTAAAGTTGGTAGCCTAGAAGTCTAGAATTGTAAAGTTGGTCGCCCAGCAGTCTGGAACTGTTAAGTTGGTAGCCCAGCAGTCTAGAATTGTAAAGTTGGTCGCCCAGTCGTTTGGAATTGTAAAGTTGGCAGCCCAGTCGTTTGGAATTGTAAAGTTGGCAGCCCAGCAGTAGGGAATAGTAAAGTTGGTCGCCCAGTCGTTTGGGATTGTAAAGTTGGCAGCCCAGCAGTAGGGAACTGTAAAGTTGGTAGCCAAGTCGTTTGGAATTGTAAAGTTGGCAGCCCAGTCGTTTGGAATTGTAAAGTTGGCAGCCCAGCAGTAGGGAATTGTAAAGTTGGTCGCCCAGTCGTTTGGAATTGTACAGTTAGCAGCCCAATCGTTTGGAATTTTAAAGTTGGTAGCCCAGTCGTTTGGTATTGTAAAGTTGGTAGCCCAGTCGTTGGGAATTGTGAAGTTGGTAGCCCAGTCGTTGGGAATTGTAAAGTTGGTAGCCCAGTCGTTGGGAATTGTAAAGGTGGTAGCCAAGTCGTTTGGAATTGTAAAGGTGGTAGCCAAGTCGTTTGGAATTGTAAAGTTGGTACATGTAGCCTAGCAGTCTGGGATTGTTTTAAAAGCTGTCAGCGTAGCAGTCTAGAATAGTGAAATTGGCAGCCTATCAGTGATGAATTGTGAAGATGGTAGCTTAAATTAGCAGTCTAGAAATTTAAAGTTGATACCCTGGCGGCATATCAATGTGACGCACATCTGGTGATCAAGAATTCGAACGTCTAGATGTGTTGTGGAAGATATATACATTCATACATTTATAGGATAAGTTCTAGATTCTGTCGATAAGTGTGTGTGTTTTCACGCTCTACGAGTCATTGAACCGAGCACATGTTAAATATGCAACAAATCGTCAAGTCTTTTTGTTAATATTTCGTGTTTCTATGTTTAACAATTCAGATGTCATACACTTTTATTTGGGTGTTAAGTAACGGATGGTGAGGTGATTTTTTGCTGACATACAGTCTACTACGTTCCTCACAATAAGCTATACCAACAGGTGGCACATCATGGCTTTCATTCTTGATGATGATTGCACTCACCTTGAGATCTTGCGATACAACATATACGCATCCACTGTCCAAGCTACATACAAACAATTCACCATCTGGTGTTTTCACCATACCATGTGGTGTTATGCATCTATCAAACGATTGAAGAGTTTGACCGTTGAATGTAAGAACGCTAACTGTGTTGGTAAAAGTATCGGATACTATAACAGTATTATTATCTTGTCCAAAAAGTACATAGCGTAGATATTTACCATGTTGCATTGCATGTAGTATTTTACCTTCGATATTAAGGATTTCAACTCTACCTGGACGTATGTAACTGACAGCTAACTTCTCGTCTTTATATGCGATACCATGACACCTCTTGTTGACTTTTATCTCACGTTGTAAGTTCAATACTGGCGTTACACTGAGTACTTGTACTTTGCCGTCTTCAGGTAGTGTAACTGCAATCATGTCTTTATTGAGCGTCGTCACACCAAATGGTGCATTTGATAGTCTGTAGGTAGATACCACTGTGTTGTTACTGATGTCTATTAACTTCACATTCTTATTCATAACGTCAGTAGCCACCATTTTGTCTGCACCAACAATTGTTAAGTCAGTGATCAAACAGTTCCTGTCCAATGTACTTTTCACATTTATGATTCCGTTGAAAGATGCTGTACTACTGCATAATCTTGATAATTTTCCAAGCGGTGTTTTGGCTGAAATCATATCACTTAATTCATTAGAAATAGCAAACCCATACTGTAGAGAATTATTCTGTCTTTTTCTAATATCCTTTACTTCATTTTCCATGGTAGCAAGTCGGTGTTTGGCTTGTTTGGTTAAAACAAATATTGAATTTACGTTAACATTGGCTTGATGTAACGCATGCAGCATTCCTTCGATTTCAGTTTTCATTGCACGGTTTTCTGTGAGCAACTTTTGAAGCTTTGATTCGTCGACTTTCCTCATTTCAGCAGCCTCGTCTCTAATTATCTTTTCCATCAGATCCAAGTGGTCATTTACTTGCTTGCGAGCTGATGCAATTTTCTGTAGAACACTGTTGAATGTTTCATTTAAGCTGTTCTTCAAACTGGTATCCAGTTTATTTTCAATTTTCTCCAGCTCTTTGTGGAGCTCTTGAAGGGTCTGATCTACGTCTTTGTATTCTGTGGTATTCTGAAATGCTGCAGAAATATCATTTACTCTCACTTTTGGGCAAGTTGGGTGATTTATGGTCATGCAATCACCGCATCCGGGTTGATCATGCGCTTTGCAGTGAAAGCGAATGATTTCGGGATGATGTGCCATACACACCTCTACGCAGAGATCCTGTTTAATTACGGAACCTTCCCGACCAGGCATTTGTTTCTTGTCCATGATTGCATGAGCTCGTGTAAGTCGTTGCTTCCTGTGTACTCGAAGGCATACTTTACACAAGTATTCGTCACATACTGGGCAGTACCCATCAGCAGCTATCCAATTGCCTTCCATTTTGCAGGGATCGCAAAACGATTCATTTGCATCGCCAGACGCTTCATTTAACATCTCATCTGCATCGCCAGACGCTTCATTTAACATCTCATCTGCATCGCCAGACATTTCATTTAACATTTCATCAGCATCGTCAGACGCTTCATTTAACATCTCATCTGCATCGCCAGACGCTTCATTTGACATCTCATCTGCATCGCCAGACGCTTCATTTAGCAATTCATCTGCATCGCCAGACGCTTTACCAAATGAACCATGTTTCCCACCTTCAGCCATATCTGATTTTGTCTTGGAAATAATTTCCTATAACAAAGAAAGACAAATACAACTATAATTAGATACATGTACCTGGAGTCACGCATGTGCGATCATTTTTACCTATAGTCAATTGTCAACAGTTCGTCAATTGTCAACAGTTTGTCAATTGTCAACAATTCGTCAATTGTCAATAGTTCGTCTATTGTCAACACTACCAATTGTCAACCGCTCGTCAATTGTTAACAAATCAGTGTAGTTATGAGTCTTTCATAGTCTAAGCTCAGACCACTTAAGAGTCTAACACCATTGCGTGAGGTCAATTCCCTATACGTAGAGAATTATAAAATTATAATCACCCATGAGGTGAATTCCTAACGAGTTTGACAATCACTATGTCAGGGAAGGAAGTGTACCCTTGGTGATAAAGACTATCACTGAATAAGGGGGATTCCATTGGAGGTACAAACATGTTCGACAAACACTGTGTGATGGGAATTCCATTGGTGGTACAAACATGTACGACAAACACTGTGTGTGGGGAATTCCATTGGTGGTACAAACATGTACGACAAACACTCTGTGAGGGGAATTCCATGGGAGGTACAAACACGTAAGACAAACACTGTGTGTGGGGAATTCCCTTTGAAGTATGACAACCACTGTTGGGGAGTTGCCTTGAAAGTATGACAACCACTGTGGGGAAGTTTCCCTGCAAGCATGATAACCACTGTGGGGGAGTTCCCTTGGAAGCATGACAACCACTGTTGGGGAGTTGCCTTGAAAGTATGACAACCACTGTGGGGAAGTTTCCCTGGAAGCATGATAACCACTGTGGGGGAGTTCCCTTGGAAGCATGACAACAACTGGAAGTATGACAACCACTATGTGGGGGAATACCCTTAGAAGTATGACAACCACTATGTGAGGGGAATACCCTTAGAAGTATGACAACCACTATGTGAGGGGAAATCCCTTAGAAGTATGACAACCACTATGTGATGGGAATTCCCTTAGAAATATAACAACCACTATGTGAGGGGAAATCCGTTAGAAGTATGACAACCACTATGTGAGGGGAATACCCTTGGAAGTAGGACAACCTTTATGTGAGGGGAAATCCATTGGAAATCTGACAACCACTATGTAAGGGCAATACTCTTGGACATAAAATAACCACTATGTGAGGGGAATACCCTTAGATATATGACAACCACTATGCGAGGGGCATACTCTTGGATGTATGACAACCACTATGGGAGGGGCATACCCTTGGATGTATGACATCCACTATGTGAGGGGCATACCTTTGGATGTATGACAACCACTATGTGAGGGGCATACACTTGGAAGTATGACACCACTATGTGAGGGGAATACCCTTGGAAGTATGACAACCACTATGTGAGGGGAATACACTTGGAAGTATGACACCACTATGTGAGGGGAATACCCTTGGAAGTATGACAACCACTATGTGAGGGAAATACACTTGGAAGTATGACACCACTATGTGAGGGGCATACACTTGGAAGTATGACACCACTATGTGAGGGGCATACCTTTGGAAGTATGACAACCACTATGTGAGGGGAATACACTTGGAAGTATGACACCACTATGTGAGGGGAATACCCTTGGAAGTATGACAACCACTATGTGAGGGGAATACCCTTGGAAGTATGACAACCACTATGTGAGGGGCATACCATTGGAAGTTTGACAACCACTATGTGAGGGGAATACCCTTGGGTGTATGACAACCACTATGTGAGGGGAATACCCTTGGATGTATGACAACCACTATGGGAGCGGCATACCCTTGGATGTATGACAACCACTATGTGAGGGGCATACCCTTGGATGTATGACAACCATTATGTGAAGGACATACCCTTGGATGTATGAAAACCACTATGTGAGGGGCATACCATTGGAAGTATGACAACCACTATGTGAGGGGCATATCCTTGAAAGTATGACAACCACTATGTGAGGGGTATACCCTTGGATGTATGACAACCACTATGTTAGGGGCATACCCTTGAATGTATGACAACCACTATGTGAGGGACATACCCTTGGATGTATGAAAACCACTATGTGAGGGGCATACACTTGGAAGTATGACACCACTATGTGAGGGGAATACACTTGGAAGTATGACAACCACTATGTGAGGGACATACCCTTTGAAGTATAAAAACCACTATGTGAGGGGAAATCCCTTGGAAGTATGACAGCCACTTTATGAGGCAAATACACTTAGACGTAGAGGGGAAATCCCTTAGACGTATGGCAACCACTATGCGAGGGGAATACCCTGGGAGGTATGACAACCACTATGTGAGGGGAATACCCTTGGAAGTATGACAACCACTATGTGAGGGGACATAAGGGGAATTCCCTTAGCATGCTTATCTCCACTTTATGACCATACATCACATGCATAATTTCTTTCATTCTTTAAATAAAAGAATCTTGAATGTTTGAAATCAGGTAAGATTCATAATTATAATATTAGTCTTTCAGCACATGCATCAAACTAAAAAATATATTTACGTGAAGAAATTACTAGTTTTCATGCACAATATAAAGTAGATTTATACACTTACCCCAAACTAAAATGTCATTTTCACGGAAAAGCGACTATATATCTAGCTCTCTGAACAAAACACCCTTTTTCAATGTCACCTTCAAGATGTGTGATACTTCCTTGTCGAAAGTCTTCCTTACGTCAAAATCAGTTCCGATCCTTAAGTACTTATAAATCGTTATTTTATGCGTGGGGTAAAATTTTCATTGACGTCATTGAAATCCGTCACAAAATCGAATAGCCTATCCAAGCTTTAAAAAGCTCAGAAATTGGCCTCCATCTTTTTCATCCCACATTTACATTTTAACAAAATCGGGAAAAATAATACCCACGAAAATATGTGATTCTATGGTAGTTAACTATCAGCAATCTGTAGTGTTAGTTCCGTTATTCAATGATGTTTATTGGTCGGGAACGTAACTTGTTTTATATGACTAATTGTTTAATATGTTAACACGAGTACTCTAATGCTATATTGATGTCACTGTGGTATATTCAACACTTGGTTCAGTTGCTACTATATTGATTAATGTATTTACAGCATTGTCCAATACTCCGTACACTATCGAAGTATCGACGTCTTCGATGAGCTAAAAGTTAGAAATTCCAAAAAAGCTCATAGAAGACAGCCTCTTGTCTAATTGGAAATGTAAGACAATACGAGAGGTGTTCAACTTATTTATGAACAGAAAATGAACATTAATATTGTGTTACTCTAACAATGAAATTGAATAAAAACTTTTATATTGTATAAAGAAGTGTATCAAGAAGTATATATAATACTTGTAAATTACCAATACGTTACGGTTAAATCATAATCAACTTTAGGGTAGAGGGTGTTGTTATTTGCGTTTTGAAGGTCCGAAACTCGTAATAATTACGTTTACATTTTCCTTCTTTTATCGTTGTTTTAGTATCAACCAGATGGAAAATTATATTGTTAAAGCATGAGAAGACTTTGACATCCAATGTATGGTTATAATATACATGTATATCCAAGTTATATTCGTAAGTTTTTTTATTTGGCGTTGTATATGGTGACTTGAAGCTGAATCTGGACGAAACACTATGTTCTTGGAACAGTCACTAGGAACGATACGTAACACTTTGTGGTTGAAAACCTGATTTGAAACGGTTCGTACAAATACCACAGCCTTCAATTTCGTCAATTTGATATGGAATTTGATTGGCGTATTTCCATAACAACAAACCCAATGCCTTTCCATGAAAACGACCGCGAACACACAATGCTGGACAAACATGAACTTCTCCCTATCCATGTGACCTTTTCTAAATACGTATACCATAATCTATCATAACATTCTTTAAGATTCAGCATTGCTTCCCCATAATGAAACAATTTTTCCACATAATGTTGTTTATTTCGCATTTCAAGATTCCAAGACTTTTGGCTGCGAGGAATGTTTTTCTTGATTTTCAGCGTAGGAACTTCGCATTTTCCCAGAACTATGCATTAAACTGTTTCGAAATAATGTCACTGATAGTTTCTATGGACACTCCCACCTGTGGTACTATTCCACGTTTTGCTAATGGATTCATCATAGATATCATAAAACCAAATAAACTTTATAGTGTAGGTTTTGGCAATGTAGGGCAATTTTCAATTTTTGGTGCCATTTCACAATTACTGGAAACAGAACTTTAATTACGCGTCTTACGACAAATATTACTGATGTTCTGATTAAAAATGCAAAATAAAAATTTACCAACACTTTCTTGATGCTTATAAAAGGGCCATTTTGCCTTAAAAACAGGAAAAACAACATCATCTACTAAATTGTTGTTTTAAGCTTTAACCAAATAAAATATACAATGTATGATGATCATATGTTCAACTTAAAACATTTCCTCACATGGTTTAAAAAAGATATTTCAATTATTTCCATTCAATATTGCACAATCGGTGTTCATGTTTTGTTCATAAATAAGTTGAACACCTCTCGTAAACATGAACTGTTTCCCCACTCTTCCCCGGTGTTGGGGCTGTGGAATCAATTGACTGAATCATTGCACATCAAGGCATGGAGCAACCTTTATGGGCATTTTTCTTAGCATGAACACATCTTCTTCAAGTTGTAGGTTTAGTTAAAAAACGAAAACCTTAACCTTATCCTTAAAATTATTTGTGAATACCGCCCCTGTTTAAGCATTCCTTTCCATCAAACAATCACTTAGAACATAAATAAACATTATTTTTTATGAAAAATTGTTTCAACTACATGTAATTTTATATTCTTTGTCAATCCACAATGCCAGATACCCCGTATTTAAAAAGGGGATACCATACAGTTGCTGAAATCTAACAATAATCCCAGAGTAATTTCCCATGTTCCCGTTTAGTTGTTTTTGCCATTTGTGTCTTTCGAGATACACCATGTAACGTAACATATTTTATCAGAACAACGAATTGTTTTTTCTTCATCGGACGGAGTCTCGCTTTCCACAGGACGAAAAAAGCCAATAGACTCCTCCGGATTGTTTGTCCCCGCTTGCACCAAACCAACAATCTCGCTGTACCTAGGGTCAGTGGCTTTTAGACTTTCAATGTCATTTGACCGAAGAAATTGTGCAAACTCTTCCGGAGAATCAACATGGAGACCTCTTACAGCTCCTGGTGTGTCAACATGGAGACCTCTGACAGCTCCTGATGTGTCAAAATTGAGACCTCCGATAGCTCCTGATGTGTCAACGTTGAGACCTCCGAAGCTCCTGATGTGTCAACATTGAGACCTCCGACAGCTCCTGATGTGTCAACATGGAGACCTCCGACAGCTCCTGGTGTGTCGACATTGAGACCTCCGACAGCTCCTGATGTGTCGACATTGAGACCTCCGACAGCTCCTGATGTGTCGACATTGAGACCTCCAAAAACTCCTGACGTGTCAACATTGAGACCTCCAAAAGCTCCTGACGTGTCGACATTGAGACCTCCGACAGCTCCTGACGTGTCGACATTGAGACTTCCGACAGCTCCTAACGTGTCGACATTGAGACTTCCGACAGCTCCTGACGTGTCGACATTGAGACCTCCGACAGCTCCTGACGTGTTGACATTGAGACCTCCGACAGCTCCTGACGTGTCAACATTGAGACCTCCGACAGCTCCTGACGTGTCAACATTGAGACATCCGACAGCTCCTGACGTGTCAACATTGAGACCTCCGATGGCTCTAATGTTACACAAGCGCTGCTCACTAATCGTCGTACATTTGGCGCTTTGGGGTCCAAGTTCTGCTAAATCATCAGCACTTACGTGTGCATACTTTCTAAGACAGATAGCATCATAAAGGCTCAATTAAGTATGTCTACTTGATTGGTCGCCTACTTTTGTAACTATCCTCTTAACATTTTAACTCTTAACTCTTGTAATTTTCACTATCGTACTATCGACTTTTAACAATCGTACTATCGACTTTTAACAATCGTACTATCGACTTTTAACAATCGTACTATCTACTTTTTCACTATCGTACTATCGACTTTTCACTATCGTACTATCGACTTTACTATCGTACTATCGACTTTTCACTATCGTACTATCGACTTTTCACTATCGCGCTATCGACTTTTCACTATCGTACTATCGAGTTTTGTGTTTGTACTTCGGCCTATACAATGTATTACATTTGTTGTGTATTATGTTTATATCCTGTAACATGCCAAAAGAAATGGTAGGTAGGAATTTTTATTTTGTTTTTGTTTATATTTTTTGGAAAGGGCACATCCTTTGATCCCAACAACCAAATTTTGTCACAGACTTTAGTCTACATATAATTTCCGATCTGGTTCCCTGGCTAACCCATATTATCGGGTTACACGGTGTGCTCTTTAAGTCGGGGCCTTAATGGTGTCGCACACACATTATATCGCTGACTTAGAATGAGAAGGTCGTAAGTGCTACTTATCGAAACTTGTCATGTTGACCAAACTGACGTTGAAAAAGCTTGTTTTACCATAAGTAAATAGTGATTGTCAGACAGTTTTTATTATGTTCTCAAAATATTGATTTAAAATTTGCAGTTACGACCTTCTCGTTCTAAGTCAGCGATATAGCGATGTTATATACATGACATGCATGTATAGTGCACACAGGATAACGTGATATTTACAAACATCTCATCAGATTGGTCTACTGTTGCAAAATTAAACACATTATGGTCAGTCGGATACTAAAATAACACTGATAAATCGTACACGCTTGATTGTGTCACCCATGTGGTTTATATCATGTTTCCCCGCCTTTCTTGTTATCCGTGGCGCACTGTACCAGTACTTTGATGAAACTACTTTGCTGAGCCTGCACAAAATTATCGACACTGCCCGACAGTGTGTGTTGACATACTAGTACCAATTAAATATTCATTTATTTTCATTTTATGGACACTGCACTGGTCAAGAACCGGTCAAGTGATAACACAGCCCGATACTATGTTTATTTCTAATATTTCGGCAGGTTATTTGACCGTGGAAGTTTCAACCTCCTCATGTGTCCTTTCATTACCTTTCTCCACTACTTTTATTTTTCTCTTTTAAAATTGAAAATGTTAACATAAATTTTAACTGATAAAATATACTACATGTACCCAATGTACCTAGTCGGTGAGCCAGACTTGTGCGCGAAGTTCCATGAGAATACGCAACATAACATACTTGTGCAGCATATAGCCATTCAGTTGATGTAGGATCACATTTTTTCTTATTATTATTTTAATAAATGTCACATCAAGTATATCAGTGATGATATGACTAGAGTAGGTACTAAGTATGCAAATTTGTTTCTCGCTTTTA
Source organism: Spisula subtruncata (assembly GCA_963678985.1). Classification (NCBI taxonomy): domain Eukaryota; kingdom Metazoa; phylum Mollusca; class Bivalvia; order Venerida; family Mactridae; genus Spisula; species Spisula subtruncata. The sequence continues at coordinate 50,058,098 of OY787664.1, read as the reverse complement.
CACAGCCTCAGTCACCCATGAAGCAAGCTGTTATCATCATGATAGCCGAGAAGCAGACTGTACAACGAAAATGCTTGCGTTGAATATAAGCCCTAGGCAACCTAGAAAAACTGGACTTGATGCATGGGCTGGGCACATGTACTGGGCCGTGCACTGGACGTATGTACTGGAGCAGTGGATTGGACGCATGGACTTGAGCCGTTGACTGGACGCATCTACTGTACCCATGGACTGGACGTATGTACTGGATCCTTGGACTGGACCCGTGGACTGGACCCGTGGACTGGACGCATGTACTGGACACATGGACCCGTGGACTGGACGCATGTACTGGACCCGTGGACTGGACGCATGTACTGGACCCGTGGACTGGACGCATGGACTGGACCCGTGGACTGGACGCATGTACAGGACACATGTACTGGACCTGTGGACTGGACACATGTGTACTGGACACATGGACCCGTGGACTGGACGCATGTACTGGACCCGTGGACTGGACGCATGTACTGGACACTTGGACCCGTGGACTGGACGCATGTACTGGACACATGGACCCGTTGACTGGACGCATGTACGTGAGCCGTGGACTGGACGCATGTACTGGACACATGGACCCGTGGACTGGACGCATGTACTGGACCCGTGGACTGGACGCATGTACTGGACACATGGACCCGTGGACTGGACACATAGACCCGTGGACTGGACGCATGTACTGGATGCATGTACTTGAGTCGTGGACTGGACGCATTGACTGGACGCATGGACTGGACGCATGGACCCGTGGACTGGACACATGGACTCGTGGACTGGACGCATGGACTGGACGCATGGACTGGACACATGTACTGGTCGCATGGACTAGACTCTTTCTGACTTACATAATTGGCTGTAATATTTTATAGGGCGTGGCTGAATAGCTCATAACTGTAGATTGTGCTCGCTGACCGATTAAAATGTCCAATATTTATCAATAACACGTTGTGATTTTGAAGTTGTAGACCCAAGTACTTTTCAAGCATAAATGGCAGGGACTATTAAGTACTACTAAAGTATGAACAATGCTATTTGAGTGCAATTACTTCAGTGTGCAGGATAATATTGTACACCACCCATCAATTAACATCGGATTTAGCGACATCCCTTCAGTTAACATCGCATAGCCATGATATGAATATTGAGTAAGGGAAACAAACAACAATAACTGCGTTACAAGTTCATATTGTTTATATAACAATACACAAAATATACACACAATTGTATTACATTTTTGTGTAATAGTAAAAAGGATAACGAAACATTACTGCAAATGGAACTTACAAATAAACAAACTGCTGTTGGCCAACTTTGTTGACATTCACAAGTTGCGAAGAAAATAGTACATGTACAAATACTGTCATGAACATTTTTGTGTATTTATTTTCACAATTTTAGAATACGCACGTCAAATTATCGTTCAAGTGTGGGGTGTCAAGTTCATTTTCTGTAAGTTTTTATCATTGCGTATCACAAACTGATCCCTGAATATGAAGAGGATCTTATATAGTTACACATTGACTGGTCCCCCTTGAGATTCACAAACATCTACTGTATGGTGAAAGTGTGCCCTATAGTGGAATGGTTCATTCAAATCACTTTTTATTTGGTCCTTGAACATCATATGGTACAAAATGCTAATAACACGTACATGTAAATACAACGAATCGGAAATTGATAAATGCATGACGGTCCTGTGTGGCAATGGCGCCCAACGGTTATACAGTTCATAAATGATAAAAATGAGCATAATATTGCAATGCAAAACATAACAAGTTTAAAAGTAAATCCCTAATGCACATTGCATATTATACACATGAATTAAACTCCTTGTTTAATTCCGATCTGGAAAGACACTTAGATCTTAAGATATATGTATAATTGCAAACACTCAGCGCACTTGAAACCGACAAACGTGTAGATTGCTTGCGTAATATTTTATGTCCTGTTAGTGAATGTTTTCAACCCAACCGGAAGTTGGTAATTCAAGTAGGCGTGTCACTAAAATATGAAATTATGCGTCAGTAATTTGTATAAATCACGAAGTATGCCATGGACGGTTTAATCTATGATCATTCTTTGTTTGCCGAAGCTTTGACCGGCTTGAGATGCTCCCTTATTGGTTCCCATTTGTAGACCAATCACGTTCTGGCCTGCTTTCAATTGTTCTTCCGTCCATTCCCGGGATTGTCGTTCGGATTCCTTCGGTCCGATTCCGGATTGTCCTTTAGACTGAGCCTTTGATTGAAAGAAAGTCAAAACAATATTAGAAATACGAAAGTACTACGGTATCATAAATAGGGAGGCCGAAACCCCTCTACAATTTCATTATTTAAATTTATTTCACTTCTGTATATTATACCCTTTGACAGTCATATTCTTTTCAAATATTCAAATGCTTTTATCCAGACACTATGAATACACATTTAAAATCGTACTTGTTCAGGGGTTATTGGCTCCATAAATGACGTTGTCTTGAAATTTGCATATGTTGGCAAATAACTCCTACATTATAAAATAAGCACGTGGCTTGTTCTTTAGTTTGCATGTTTCGTTTCCTTACAGACATGTACAATTCATCTGTCACAGAGGCTCACAGAGAAGGCTTGGCTTGCTCAACTGTATTGTCATCATTATAATGATTGTTGCTATCATGTGCCTCCGTAGCTCAGTGGTTCGTGGACTAGCCGATCCGGGATCAAATCCGGGTGGAGGCACATATATACGACACTACATAGCATACGACTATATGTCTGCCATATTTCAGTATAAATAAAGCCTACAAAGGCTATGTTCGGCAATAATTATTATAATTATTATTATTATTATTGGCAATTATTATTATAATTATTATTATTATTATTATTACCTTTCTTCCAAGTGCAGATATTGTTTGAATGACTTGGTTAAGGTTCTGTCGCTCATATAAATCCACAGTTTGGAAGGAATCATTTTTTACAACCCCGTATTTATCAATAGCTGATAGAAAGGTGTTAATCGTTTCCATTTTCTTAAAGGCAAGCTTCTCTCTCTTGTATTTAAATGTTTCACCGAGAGATTTCATTAAGCTGAAATGTAAAAAAGTGAAAAACATGTATAAAATGTGCCAAAGACCTGAACCCTGTAAAATCATTAATTTTTGTGGAGGATTAAATCTAGTTGAATTTGTGGTTCATCTTCAACCACGAAATCAAATCCCATCGAACAATAATTTTGACCCTCGTATTTCATATTACCTAAAATGCAATATCCACGAATTAAACGTCCCACCGAAATGGTATTTTTTACCAAACCAAGAAAGCTCGTCACATCGAAAGTAAATGATTGTACAGTAAACGAACAACTAAACATGTAAGTTTTGCTTCGTATGAACGAGTAGGTTAATTTATTAATATCGGGAGAACATCGCCGAGGCCAAAAAATGCTCTGAGGGACCAAGACATAAGAGCGTTATTCACCCCAGCCCCGACGAAAAAGCGACTAGATTTTACTTACCAGCACAGAACATAGCCATCACCTAACACTTCAAACACGTTATCCATTGAACCATCCGTGCAGACAGGGGATTCCCCAATTGTTTGTATTCTTTCATTAATCCATGTAAGACACGTGGTGGCTAGCGCAGCATCATATTTACTGTCAATCTGTTATGTAAGAAATAGAGAAATAATGAACAATTAACAAACCAAGGGCAATAACTTTTCTGCCAGGGAAGCAATCGGGAACAGGGGCCTTATTCACCAACAGTGTAAGTCTGAAATTCAGACTTAAGACTTAAAATTGACGACATTTATAATCACTGCCATTTCTTTGCAACTAGATTTAACCATGTGGAATTTTATCGGATTATTTGTTGTTACCCACTCTACATGTACACATATTTATATCAAAATCGGTTCATTTATAACAGCATGAGAGCAAATAGAACAGCTGGCTATTTAAAGTCTAAGTCTGAATTTTAGACTTACAACGTTGGTGAATAAAGCCCCTGCATACGTTAAGCTTATGTCCCACTAATCATTATTTTTCCTCGGTGATGTACTCCAGATTTAAATTAATTAGATTCAGGAGGAATCGGACAGAACAGAGATTTCACACACTTTCTAATGACTTCCTTGAAGCTTCACCTAAATCGATCATGAAGACCCATTTCCTGATGCCTTTCGATGCCCATTTATTAAATCGGAAGTACATCGCCGATGCAAAAATACTCATTGGGACCTAGGCTTTACTGTCGTAACTTCCCTAAGCTTATACATCCCTAATAGCCTTTTTTCTGAATATACCCTTTGATCCTTTAGCTTGTCTGTGGTATAGCACCGACTTTCACGAGACTATATGTGGGTTTCCAACTATTCCATCTGTATGTGGATGGGAAAGACACAGGTACACGAGTCGAAAACAAATGAAATTGAATTTGTTAAAATCGACAAAATCGTGTACCTGTGAGGAAACACTGTTCAAAAATCGATTCAGAAATCCGGTCGATATTCGACTCAGGCAAGTCTCGTACTTAATTGGTCAACAAACTGGATGCCAATCATTAAAGTTGATACACTCATGTACCTAACGTTCAATGACAATCGAAAATACCGTAGTTGCGGCATAATACTACTTTCGGTTTCAAATTTTAATACTGGGTACGTTAGAAACCAAAAACGACAGCGTTCTGTTGCAGGGCTAAATGTCTGCATTAAAGCATGAGTAATCACATATTGTAAAATCGAAATGTAACAGCATATCGCATGTTGTTGAATACTAAATAAAAACGAGAGTCAGAAAGATTGATTTGTTGCAAGGCGTTTATTGTGTGACTCATATACATCAAGGGTTTGTAACTATATACTAGCTCCGTTGTTTATACGTGCTTCATATTATACAATGTACATTCTTCCAGATTCTTAAAATACCAACGGAAGTATTGGGTTACGTGTTTTAAAAATACACAGCTCTTTTATTTCCTGTAGCCATTGAACCAGTGAAGTGATTTACAATTTTATGAATCTAGAAACAACAACAAACTTATTGTTGCCACCAAGTTGACGAAACGACAACAAATTCAGCATTGTTCGAAACAACCGCTTGTCATTGTGCGTTCGGTGTTTGGGCTGGTACCGTATTCGGACATAATTCATTCGTCTAATAAATTTCCTTTTTAATTCTTAATTACTTGACACAAGGAACATTAATCAACACGAATATAAACTTTTAGTGTAACAGAAGTGGATTTGAGAGCTTCAATAGATCGGTTTAAGAAGTTTAAAAGTAGTGTTTTGTGCATGTCACCAAATGTCCCCAATGTAACACAACTGTATCATATTTCTTGCCGATGGTTTGTATTTAATTTCCCAGTTGACATGTCGCGCAATCCTGGTTCCCTTTTAATCCTTTGATCCATGCAGGTCAACAACATGTCTGATTCAAAGGGATTCTCGTCCCCAAATCATAAATTACATTTGATTGGGTCCGGTAACAAATGGTTCAAGAGGGCGACAAATAGTGGCCAATAAAAATGGCGGATGTACGTTAACTTAGTGTATATCGGCAATTTGAGTTATCGATTAATCTATTGACGCAAGACCCAAACTACAGTAAGAGTTTGACGGGAACCAGACTAACCAACAACCACCTCATGTACATATGTATTACATTGAGATTGAATTAGAACAAAGACGACCTTTCACGTTCAGAGGCCAGTAACCTGCAGTCACCACAATCACTTGAAATAAACAACCGTAAGTCTTTAACAGCCAAAATGAATACTATATCATAATCTGTCAATTTCATACTCAGTTAGTGTCTGCATTAAACGTAGACATGTCAAACTATGATTTAGCATGCATCCAATGCATATACAAGACAGATCATGCAATGTGATATTATTATAATTACTCCGTCAAAGTAGGAGGTCAATGGCCGATTTTTCTGGGAAACACCCAAATAGCCACGGACTTAGGACAACCGCTGACACTGTCATAGCCGTTCGAAAACACCACCATCACCAACACCACCACCATTTTAATTAAATACGAGTAAACATTTGTATATTCGTTTTACTGGTTTATTAAGCCTATATTTCTTGCAACATCTGCTAATGTCCCCGCGCTTAGCGACTCAGTTGTCATTAAAATGCAAAGTTACCACACTTTATGTTGAAAATGTATTCACTTCAGTGGTTAATGAACCGCGTAATGGGACGATAGATAGTATAAAATGAAAGACATACAATAAAAATGCGGTCTCAGCATTCCTTACATAACACGATGTAATAAATTAAGTGGTTTGTAACCGACCAACCACCATGATATAACATTCATTGTAATATATTACGAATATATTCAGATCGATATTGAAATAAATAAAACTCACTTGGCAAAGTTTCAAAACTTCAATTGTTTTCTTGTGATAAAATAAAACTGAGGGCTCTATTTAAAGTAATAAAATGTGAATGACCTTACGACACTGTATGTACGTGATACATTATACTTCCATATTAGGTATACTCAGTACTTGTACATGCACTTAACCACTTTTGGCGGTATTTTCTTAAAACTGAGTTCACTGTTGATTAAAGATGTTACTACTATTGGTAGGGGGATATCTAGATATACGTATTTTGACTCGTAGGCATAACATACTAAGGTGTCTGAGACATGCCTTCCTTTGATTGATTTCACTCTGCTGTCTGTATATAATTTGTTGTTCGCACTGACGTATGTATGTAAATTCAGAAGCGGGAACAAGTTTGAACCTATATTTATCATAAATGACATATGGCTCACTATTCATTGACTGTGACACAAGCTTGGCTATTTGATTTTGTTGGTTGAATGCGATGTTGATAGTGTTGCTGATGTCAAAGATGATCACATTTGTTGGTGGTTATAATGATGTTGCTAGTACGGAATTTGCTGTGACCATCGATTCATTGACTGTGTCTTGGACCGTAAGGTTGATGTTGCAACAGTAGCTCTAGTAAACGTTGTTGTTAATTATGTTATTAATGGCAATGATGATGTACGTTCAGAGTTTTCTGTGGCCATTGGCAGTGCATGTGATGGCGTGGCTGATGTTGCAATGGTGACTGTAAATGTGGTTATTGATTATTTTGTTGGTGGAAATGATGGCGTTGCTAGTTCGGGCTTTACCGTGGCTATTCTCTGTATTGTTGGCTGTTACAAATAATTGACACGTAGTATGGCTGTTTCTATATTGTGTTGTGTCTTGTTCAAATACCGTTAACTCATGTATACCCAGTTAAACCTAAATTAACATAGTTTCCATAACGGACGACCTTATGTTTATAACCGTTCTCATTTAAGTTTGAACGAACTGTACAGTAGTTTACACAGTAATGTTTAGATACACTCCTCATAAGTTAATCAACGTATTTATCATAAGACATATCCGGGTTTGTAGATATACACGTGATCTGTGTGTGTATGTGAAAAAGTTTTCTCCAGTGATATATCGCATACATACCAAAAACTGTATGTATCTACATTTTAACTGATAAAACCTCTATCCTAAGGCCAAAACAAATGAATCGTGTAGATATAGTATCTAACAAGACAAAAATTTAGGGGAAAACATATTTTTTTTATCATTTAATTTGTTGATTTTTGAACAGAAATTTCGGAAATCTGCGGATACTTTATTTTTTTTCGATAAAATGTTAAGGGTAGGGAAAGTCACAAAAGAGACCCTACGAAATTTTCGCAACTATATGGGGAGGTCTCCTTTTTTGGTCTAGGATAATTAGTTCATAAGAACTATAGGTCCTCGAATAAAGTGTTGTTTTGGCCACCACATTCTCGTTCAACGGTGTATTTTTCATCTGAAATATAGTAAGTATGGAGACATGACTAACCTCTGATTTGTGAGGATGGCCTATAACATATGGCTTATAAGAACCATAATACACTGTTGTTTTGGCCTAACCCATCTGTTACCGTTCGTACATATACATGATGAATGCAAACTGCTTTAAGCTGTAGCAGTGTTTAATAATCACATCTACCACGCTTAACTGTTTCCATTGCATCAAACCAAGGCATGTGTATGTGTACCAGGGACAGTATGTTGTTTACGAACAACGGCGAAATAAAATGTCTCATAACTAGGCTATTAATTAAAATGGTTGCATGTTTAATAATAATTTAAGCGTGTTTCAATCTCGCCAAAGCCAGACATGGACATGTGTATACAAACTATACAATCATGTATTGTATATAAATAACCAGATGCATTGTGTTGTCCAAGAACAGGTTGTATGTTTGTTTTAAGCATTTTCAATCGCGCCAAAGCTAAGCAAGCACATGTAAAATATAAATACCAGGCACATTACGTAGTTTACGAGCTGTGGCGGCATTAATTTTCTTAGAAATACGCTAGGCTACGAAATAAAAAGGCTGTATGTTATAATTAGAACGAGTGGCATGCACGTACAAAGTGGCATTCTGATCACCTTGGCAATAATGGATCGCATATAAAGACATATATTTACCGGAGACGAACGGAAATGACCGAGCTTTCACGATTTTAGACATAATATTTACCCAAGACAAACGGAAATGACCGAGCTTTCCCGACTGATACAAGCTTTGCTTTAACACAATATCTACACATAATATCGAGTGCGTTGCCATAACAACGTGGACAAATTAAGCATACCGAGCCATTAACACGTACTGTATGCGCACAATGAAAAATCGTCTCATTAACGACCTAAATCAATTAGCTTAATTAATTAAGTTCTTTTGTGCTGTCAGAAATGATAGTATAGATCATGATCTGTGTGTAAGGTCAGTACATTGAAAATGTGTGTATAGTCTATTGTAGCTATAATACATTGTCACTACCAGTGACATTATCATCATACATGTAACATCTGGTACCATCAGTATAGTCTTCAGCATCGACGACATCATCATCATCAGCAGCAGCATCATCATCATCATCATCATTACCAACATAAGCATCCCTATCATCATTATCATTATCATCATAAGCATTATTATAATAATTATCATAATAATTAGCATCATCGTCATCATCCCCCGTCGTCATCATCCCCCGTCGTCATCTTTATCGTCGTCATCATCCCCCGTCGTCATCTTTATCGTCGTCATTATCCCCTGTCGTCATCTTTATCGTCGTCATCATCCCCCGTCGTCATCTTTATCGTCGTCATCACCCCCGTCGTCATCATCCCCCGTCGTCATCTTTATCGTCGTCATCATCCCCCGTCGTCATCGTCATCATTCCCCGTCGTCATCATCCCCCGTCGTCATCTTTATCGTCGTCATCATCCCCCGTCGTCATCTTTATCGTCGTCATCATCCCCCGTCGTCATCGTCATCATCCCCCGTCGTCATCATCCTCCGTCGTAATCTTTATCATCGTCATTATCCCCCGTCGTCATCGTCATCATCCCCCGTCGTCATCTTTATCATCCCCCGTCGTCATCTTTATCATCCCCCGTCGTCATCGCCATCATCCCCCGTCGTCATCGCCATCATCCCCCGTCGTCATCGTCATCATCCCCCGTCGTCATCGTCATCATCCCCCGTCGTCATCGTCATCATCCCCCGTCGTCATCGTCATCATCCCCCGTCGTCATCTTCATCATCCCCGTCGTCATCTTCATCATCACCATCGTCATCCACGTCGTCATCTTCATCATCCCCCGTCATCATCCCCCGTCGTCATCGTCGTCATCCCCCGTCATCATCTTCATCATCCCCCGTCATCAACCCCCGTCGTCATCGTCGTCATCCCCCGTCGTCATCTTCATCATCGTCATCATCGTCCATATCATCACCGTCAAAAACGTCAGTGTCAAAATTGTTATCCATCATCATCGCCATCGTCGTCGTCGTTGTCGTCGTCAATGTAAGCATCATCATCGGTGTCGTCATTAGCATCACCGCAGTTATTATTATCATTATCACCACAATGATCCGTCACAATCGTTGTCGTAATTTAAACATATGGCATTATGATAACCAAGTATCATCATAATCATTATTATCCTCATTTTCTACAGTCTGGCATGTTTCTCAGAGATTGGATTAGGTGAATTCACGTTTCCAATAACAATTTGCATGATCATTTCATTCGTCTTGCTTCGACATATGCACACGCATCATTATATTTCCAAAATAGAAAGCCAGTAACTGTTTACAGACAAGTGGGAATGATAAGAGTCATGCATGAAGATCGATACCTATCATTCTGTTATAGCACCATCTGTCTATTGATTGAAATATTCCACCAGGTCCGTACTTATTACACCGCGGTCATCTCATACACAGTCAATATGATGATCCAATATACTTAGTGAATCAACGTCCATACGTCCATAAAAAGTCTTGTAATTCTGATAATGTGTGTACGAGTCAGTGCCTTATGCCTCCGAAACTCAGTGATTAGTGCGCTTTCCTTCAAATCTGGCGAATAAAGCCTATACTCGACATGGTCGGTCTTTCTAAAATATCCAATGCAGCAGAACCTCTAAACAACACACTTTGGTAGAAGCACTCTCAGTGTTGTAAGTGTAGATAATGAAGAAATTTCCTGATTGTTCGTGTGAGTATGTGGCTCATAAAATGATCGCTCATTACAGGAAAGCTCGGAGCATGATTGTTCGGCGAATTTTGCTCAGACAGTGGTCGCTCTGAAGAGGTTTGTTTGGAAATTTGCCGCTCTGTAGAGGCTTACTAAGATATGATTTCTCTGTAGAGGGTGGTGTCGAGTATGGTCATTGTGTAGAGCCTTACTCTATTAATGTCGTTGATATAGGCAAAAACGTTATGTAGAGAAGAACTTGGCCGCTCTGTAGAGCATTTGTAAGAACAAGGTCTCCCAATAGAGGTTTGATAAAAACATGGTGTGTCAGAAAAGTTAGCTCAGAATTTGGTCGCTCTATAGAGGTTGTACTATATTAGACATAAACATATGAATATCTTCATTGGTTTAACAGATCTGAATTGTGTGCAAGGTAGGCAAGTCAATACTAAGATAGGAGATCTAGTTATACCCGGAAGCCGGCATTATGTAACCAAATAATCTGGTTGGTGACTTAATGTCTAACTGTGGGCTTAATTGTAGGCCTACTTTCAATGATAACCATCATAAAATAACATTGTATACATGAAATACTAGTAAACAATTTTGATGTTATATGAAAAATTTGCTGGGTTAAGAAAACACGAACAGTTTAACAATGAGTGAAATCATACAGTGGAAGTAATGTGTAAGTATGTTGGTCGTATTAAGTAAATATATGTATAAATTATTCGGTTGACCTTTCAGTAGCTAGTTGTTTATTTTGACAGAATGTACCAGATACGTTACCACTTATTGACAAAGGCAAAAACAAAATAATTTTGTGGTTCTGGTTACCCCACTTACTTGATCCCTCTAACCTACCCCCCCCCTGCACGTTTTTGGCTCTTTTTGAAAGTGAACATGAACCGTGGATCTCAAAGCGTAAAATGTTTTCCGTCCCCCTTTCCACGTCTTTCAGAATGTTGCCATAACCTAATAATTTGTGTTGGCCTAATGACGGAATAAACCACTTGTTTGGTAACCACTTGTTATTTTCCTGTTGGGCGTGGTTTACTTCAAGTGGAGGGGTCAAATTAACCACGCCTTACTTTAGTCTATAACCACGACTACCTTCTCAAGTGCATACGTTTTATCACACTCCCGTATATAAACCACCCCAAAGCTAATAACACTTCAAATTAAGACCATTTCAAAAGTAATACTATTAAAACTTAAGAGAGCTACCAAATTGAGACCACAAAATTAAGAGCACAATGTTTCAGTCTCCCAAGTTCACTATTCTAGTCTGTACTCAACCTAAACCCAACATTTAACAACAATACTACCACAAATTATCACCCCCATCCCGAACGATACAGAAAGGTCGTATCAAATTTGTTTCAGTGTTCGGACCGGGCAACGAGTGAATGTTAGATTTTGCACACATGAACAAATTGAACGAAAACATCTAAAAATACCAAAAATACTTTCACACCAGGGTACCCTTAACATATTTCAAATGTCTAGTAGTGAAAGTTTTGAATTTGTGACCCGTAATTTGAGATATTACGATATCACCACAATCCCCCCCCCCCCTGCCGATACCCTGGATAAAATTAATTGGCCGCAGTCAGTATAACTTGACTATTTTGACCTGAACCTGACCTTTATGCAGAATATTACAAGGTTTTTGCTTTGAATATATCAATTTCCGCAAGCAAATCGTGCGATATCGGTATTTCAAATTTGTGTTTGTATTACATCTCGAGCGTCTTCGTGATTCTCCCCGATTATGAAAACATACAATCGGTGTTGTAAACGTAGGCAATATATCGACTGTTAGCTGATCAAAAGGTCAGGCTCGTGTCAAATTGGCCAAGCTATAGCTGATATCTAGACAAGAAGATTAAAGTAGCGAGTGGTCGCTGACTCTATTTCCGCACAAATGAAGTATTTCAATAAAGACCGGTTTACAAGGCTACATAACCACAGGCGATTTCGAACTAATTTGATATCAGCAAGTCAATTTGCGAGCGAATGGTACACATGTACATGTGCACAGTGAAGTTGAATGCAATATTATTAAACTCAAAGGAGCATTTTTAAACTCGTGAAAGCTCGGCCATTTCCGTTCGTCTCCGGTAAGTATCTATTGCAATGCATAAAGGCCGAGAATAAGCAGGACTTACAACCAGAGGCATTACACTAATCAAATACTTTTTCGTACACTGGTTACAACATTGATACCATCATCAATCCTCATAAATCAGTCTAAAAATCCGTACGATACTCGTACATGTATTAATATCCACAACGGGTACGGACGTCGTGCGAGTTCAGCAAAATCAACTCGTACGAAGCTCGTAGGGCAAATTTTATTAACGTATATATCAGATGAAAAATTCACTGGTTGGACACACTTACTGACCCCAAACTCACAGACAGAACTTTCCAATACAGCTGAATCTATCTGTAATGACACCAGGCGGCATCTGACGACGTAGAGTAGCCTTTTTTACCAAGGTAATCTCTCTTCACAAATCATGGTCGATAGTATATAATAAGACAAAATGGGTGGTCTTTTAAAATAGTTCTGGATACCATAACTAAATGATATTTTATTGGCACTGCATGCAAGACGTCTGATGAAATGAAATATGATCATTGTCACTTGGACCAACTTTTTAGTAGCAGTCTGTGATCTCAGGTGGTTTTTAACACACGTTTGACAGTATATATTGATCCCAACAGCTGAATAAAGGTTCGGATGTTCCATATGCAGATATTGACAAAAGCAAACATACTATCTCGTTTGTAATTACTTGTTTTATTGGTTTGTAATGGGTTTGTTTGTTGACAAAACGTTATCATGGTTTACGATCCATCCTAAATGAGTTAGATAAACGACCTCCACTTAAGACACGAAAATAGTCGACAATTTATGTCTGCACTACAGTATACTCTGATACTGTAACAAAAACTGCACAAAGTTTGCCTCCTGATTTTGTTTATTCGCTGGTATTTTTTCGTCGTTCGCTGTTCTGCGTTTGACTTCATTTTTACTTACAAAATGTATATATTTGTATATATTTGCTAATTTTTGTTCAGTAAAACCTGTAGTTTGAGGATACACAACTATTCAGAATCCGCAACTTTACAAACAGAAATATTAGGATGTGACACTTATACTGTGGTATAAGAGTTTATGCATACCGTGTTTAGATATATGATGACTTTAATTAATACAGAACATGGTTAATTACTGTAGAATCTGTCAAGTTAATGACCCCCACTTAAACCCTGACATGATAGATGAAGCTAAACACGCGCTGTATTCGTGAAAACATCGACACGGCGATCACACTATAGGCCCACCATATATAGTATTGAACATTGTTCGTATAACATAATGCGTATACTACACACATAACAAATTAAATCAATAATTTATCTAACTATATTTTTGTAAATATACCTTTTCCTGGGCATCCCGGGCAAATCCTGATTTAGTTGCTCTTGTTGCCATTTTTAATATTTTTACGTAAAATCCTCAAAATTTTACAAACTGATAAACTGCACTATAACACACTGAGATTACTCCGTATAAATGTACAGACGTGTCGCGGTATATATCGCTACTTGGTGATTCACCGTTCAACTATCACGTGACTTAAACTCTCGCCTTCTTATTGGCTAACAGGGTGCGGCGAGGTGAAATGTACTCTGTGTACAAAATTTGAAATATTTTAGATTAGCGCGTAAGAAAGATATAAGTTATGAATGAGTTTAATACTCCCACATTCCGTTGTAAGTTTTCTAAACTTGCCTTTATATCAATTTATCCATTTAACCGCTAGTCAAGGATTGGGGACATTCTTGTGAATTGAACTGTGTCAGTCAATATGTTGTGTCGTCAGACTGAAAACAGTATTTGTTTATTTTGACTTCTGTTTCAAGCGTCATATCTCCTTATTTGGTAAAAATAAAAACGAATTAGGGAAGTTAAGTCATAATACAATTATAGGAAACTATTTGTTAAAACACATTACAATCTTATTATAATTGACGACATACTACACTTCTTTAAACACCTGTATACATTAGTACATAGTTTTAAGTACAAAATGTACTATAAAATTAGTTTAATATTCTACTACAAAGTACTTAAACTTTGATAAAATATAATACAAATCACTTATTCTGGCTTAGTGGTCTTATTAAACTTTTATTAAACAGACATGTGTTTTCATATCAAGTATACCCTTTTCTTAATGAGCATTAGTCACACCAATGCGAATTGAATACGAGACGGACTATTCCAGAGGTAAATGTACCATTGATAACAAAAAAAAACAACCCCGATAAGATAACTATTTATTATTAGCTTTCAATGGATTATAGTGATTTTCAGTGAAAATAACAATGACAAATAACCGTGAAATTATCGTTTTGTTATTTTCACTGTTTTTGAGCTGGTTCCAGTATCGTGTAGAAAAAGAAACGCAACGTCAACAGAACCGGGCTTCAAAATATGCGTTACGTCATTTTGACGTCATAATTGTCACGTTGTGACGTTCTCATTTCGGCGTAATTTTTTCCAATTTAGCCAATTACTGTACCGTTTTACGAGAAAATGAAGCAAATAATAAACAGAAAAATTGTTGATTTTTGGTGAAAGATCTTATTTTATTTCACTCGTGGTCACAGAAAATTATAAAATACTGATTTCTGTGATCACTCGGTGAAATAAAATTCGATCTTACACCAAAATCAACAAATAGGCCTATCCTCTATAAATTTTGCAAAATAAAAATAATTTTGTTTTCGTTTTAGCCTTTATCAATGATACAGGTACCTGTTGACTATTCGTGTTAGGTCGCGACCTTAGTCACTCAACATCACTTCCGATTCAGAAGGATCGCTTATGATATACTTATGATTGAACCATCGGGTCATTGTCAAACATTTGTTAACGATATAATATACGAGTACTTGCCAGTCAAGTCCTTATAGTTCTTTTTTTCGCGAAAGTCACAAAAGTATGGACTTACAGTTTGCCGTCGCTACATATCGTTGAGCCTATTACCAACGCTGTATACGGTGTTCGACAAGCTTACTATTTCGCTAATTGAGTCGGAGGCCTGGCGGAAATCGGCCGGTACTCTGTGGTGGGACATTGTTTGACTTCGGGCTTATAGCGACAATAAGATTGGTCAATACCCGTCGGACTACCGATTGATGCCTGCTCAAAGACTGATGGGCATCGGATCAACATAGACCGATACCCGCCCGGCATGCCTTTGACAGTGTTTTATTACCGATAATCGGCATGTGTCCGATGCTTACCCGAAGACAGACCCGAGTTCACCGTGATACGTTACACGGACATCGCCGAACATCCGGGTGATTTGTGAGTTACGTTACACCAATCGTGAATGCTCGGCCATTTCCGCTTATCTCCGGTAAAGAAGTTTTGTACTGGTGTCCGTTGCCCAAGCAAAGCGCTTCGTAGCTCTTTCCACGCGAGGTAACCCATGTCATCTATATTTAATTAAACGTGAGGTAACTGATTTGCAACGGGCACCTGTATAGCATATTGTATTGCAAGAACCCCGAGGTGACCAGAATGACGCTACACGGACATCTTCCAACATCCGGGCGATTTGTGAGTTTTGTGTAACGTATAACATACACCCATATCCCGGCTAATATTCACAATTTATTATCCAACGTAAGGTTTTAATATCATCATGTTTTAAGTAAATATTTGAACAAGGTTCGTTTTACATCCACCAAGATAAAACTTGAATAAAACATCTTGTTTAAGAAATATGATAAGACTCGCGATATTAGTAAAGTCAGGGTTTTATACGACAGGGTTTAGCATCAACGTATATTACTTTCGTCATACATAAATACAGGGGGGGGGGCAGGTTGGGTCACGTGTGAAAGTTGATTCCAAAAGAGAGGAGTTAGAAGTGCTTGAACATATCTCTGGCATAGAATGAGAAGGTCGTAACAATAAAATCAATATTTTGAGAAAACAAGAAAAACTGTCTGAAAACCACTCTTTATTTATTGTAAAACAAACCTTTTCAACTTCAGTTTGGTCAACATCACAAGTTCCGATGTTCATGAACAAAGGCTTATAAGAAGCGCCTTATGGTGCAGATTTTTTAACATATGTATCAGTCTTTTAAGGCCGTAAACTTATAGTACTTACGACCTTCTCATTCTATGTCAGCGATATGATTCGTATTATCAACATTACATGTACAACTCAATAAAAAAGACTCAACATTTTTCACGAATCCCAGGAAACAGGTTTACTGATAGTCTTATGCGTAAAGACGGATATAATTTATATATAAAACGTATCAGTTTCGTGACTTGTGTTTAAACATGTTTTATTTTCGCGTAAATACAAACAAAATAAAACCTAGAACACATAATATAAAACTTGAGTACAAAGCGACTGCATCTCAAGTTCTTACACTGTAGTTTACGACTGTCACCTGCAGTGTGGCTGTGTGATACAAAATATATATGCTATATACATTTGACGCATGTGACGAGGGTTGCCGGTTTTTGTTTTGTTCTTATACACGAAAATAGGTAAAGTCATGTTCACCACATGTTTTTCTCAACAGCCTAGTGGTAGAGCGTCGAAGGTCCCGGGTTTGATCTCAGGCCGCACTATATCAAAGGCGGAATAGAAATGACATAGTGTACCAATAATGCCCTTGTTTGGCAGGCTCAGCATGAAAGGAAAACTGGCTTCTCTTCTTTCATATCCTCGTGGTGATGGACTATATAAGGAATTGGGGTTCGATCAAGTGATTGAAATAAGCTAGAACAATCGACTTAACTTGCGGACTCAAATATTTAAAGGGAACGATCCTTCAAGTAAAACTGGCCCAGCCCAAGTATCTTTTAAAATAACTCTCAATCTGAGCCGAATATCAGCTCAAACACTGAGTAACACTGGGTTTTATCACGTTTAGAGATCTTCGGACTCAAAATCGGTTCTTGTACATTACATCAAATTTATGATAGATAGATAGATAGATAGATAGTTTATTCATTTAAACTGTACAGTTTCTCATGATAAACAAACATATATATACAACATAAAATAAACGTGATGAAATAAGAATGAAACATATATATATCGATACTAAACATTGATAAACATTGATAAACATCAAACAAAAATACACGAAAAACATAATATATAGTTGATGAAAAGACAAACATACAATTTAATACTTCCTTTAAGGCAAAATTTACTATTGTGGATGGACTAAATATGTTTAATAAAGTTACAAAATATGAAGATGAATTTATCACTATGATTTCAAAAAGTAATCAGTTCAAGCTGTAATGGTTTGTATAAGTAATAGTGTAGTTGCATTCATAATAAAAATATTTATTTACAGATACATGTTTATCTATATAATGACGATTTGAACGTAACACATTTTTATTTACAATGAAAAACATAACTTAACAAAATATTTAAAAGTTGACATATTCTATCGTAGATATTTATTTATTATTTAACTATTGTATACTTAATTGTTGGGTGCGTATAGCTAATGATTCTTTGATAAATTTACATAATGACAAAAGTTCTGCTTTATTTGTAGTGTTCAACAACAGTGTTAATTTATACATGCTTTTTCTAGTTCTGTAGTACGGTTTTATATATTTCGTTCTTAGATTGTTATAAACTGAACATTCGAAAATGAAATGAAATTCGTCCTCGACTACATTCGTACCGCAGATTTGACAAACTCGATTATTTCTATCAACGCGTTCCCTTTCATATCTACCAGTATGTACTCTCAGACAATGAGCCGATATACGGATTTTAGTTAATTGCGATCTGAGTTTTGCCGATACTATCGCGTCTAGATAACTTGACATTTCAAAAGAATCTTTCAATGAGTTGTATAGTATGAGAACATTATTTGCATTTAAATTTTCCCGCCATTCCTGTAGGTATTCGTCAATAAGACGTTGTTTGAAATTTGATACAAATGCTTTTGAGTCTTTAGCGCGAGGAGGGTCGTCCCATATGTACAAAAACCCATGTCTGGACAATAGTTGTTTCACTTCGGAGAACCAATTGCAAAACCCATTATTAACATCATCTAGCGAAAATTGTTTAACTGTTTGTATGCACTTAAAGTTGTTTTAACATACGACAAAGCTGCCAATTTTACTATCGTTTAAAATAACGTCAGCGAGCATAATTATAAACAACTTGTAAGCATTCCATTTCAACGAAAGTTCAACTTCATATTTGAATGAATAAATATTTTGTGATTTTTCTTTTGAATTTTTCTTTCTGCAACCTCACCTGTGAGGTGAGTAACCGGCTCTCTATTCATAACTTCTAAAAACGTGATAATCACTAGATTGTGACAATCACTCTATGGATTAATATATCATGAATTAATTATTATGGCTACCAGTCACAGATAAAAACAAGAATCAATATTGATTTTGTTAAGTCTGGTAAGTATTAAATGACACAGATGGTAAAGTATGAAGAATTTGACGTGATCGTGAACTTGATGCATGAATATATTGCATGTACAGGGTCTTGGCTTATACATTTTCGTGAGTAAATTGTGCAATAACGGTTTATTAGATTAGATTTGTATATGTACATGTATTGCATCTCCAGCGTCGTCGTGATAGGCTTTCTCCCAGCTTTTGACAATGAACAGCCGGGGTTATGGATATAGAAATGATGTCCGCTGTTGACTGCAGTATGCTGAATGAAGTTGAGGGTCGCACCAAATTGTCCTAGTCTCACAGACTACAAATTGTCCATACATCAATGTGTTTGAACGTTAAAGTGACTATTACGCAGCTGTATAAGATATTCGGGAGGTTGCTAAACGTGTATGACTACGTGAAAACTGCTTGTGAGCACTACGTCATCAAGGTACATGTAGTGTTCACATGATACTGCATCTTTAAAAAAGAATAAAACAAAAAATATATTGTTATTTGCAATAATTGGGAATTCAACAACAACACGTATTCTGCAAAATTATTATTGTATTTAAGTTTCAGCCGAGGCCTTCTTCAGAATAACGATAACAAAACAACGGATGTTTTTTTTTGTTATTTGTAGAAATAGAGATAAAAATACCTGGCTGTGTACAAATTGCACATAACGTATTAATTCAGCATAATATTGTCATTATTTAAACAACAGACAAATGATTATCCTTACGGCTATGAATACTGAATAAGGAATTTTGTATTACAACGCGACCTGCATTCTTGTCACCAGTTTGACTCCACTAAACAATTGAACTAATGCAATTCAAGAAGTTTAATTGAAATTGGAAACGTTTCAGTGTGAGTCATTTGCAATGTCGTGATCAATTTAACCTCGGGTTGTGTCGATTTGACATCGTTTTAATTTGGTAATGATTTTAAGATAAACTTGGCATGTAAGACTAATTATCGTATAATTAATTTAGTTTATCTTGACCTTTAGGTCAGACGCACACAAATGTCACTGAATGATATGCAGGAATGTTGTCGCTAGGCAATTATTGTTAGTACATGTATGTAATTACGAAGTTACTTAACATTTTATTTTATTGACTTGAGCTATTTAAAAGTATTAATATGAACACATTGGTTTATTGACCTTGTCTAATCATAGTTTGATCCAAAACCAATTGCATCGACGACAGCTGTGCTGGTAATGAGCAGCTCGAAGCGCATTACTTTAGAAGGGTGCACATTTTGGTTGGAGAGTGATACCATGTATTAGAAATGTTTAAATTGAGAGTTGAATGTCGATTGAGGAAACGTCGAACTTTCTGAAATATTAATCGAGAAAAGGCGATACTTTCAGAAAGTTCGACGTTTTCTCGGTAGACACCCATCTCTCGATTTAATTTATATTAGCGTCAAATTATACTTAGTTTGCAACACCCGTGGTTCGTCAAACGTAATATTAGCGAGATTTCGTTGAATTACCATTTGTCAAGCGTTTTATTCTTTTCAATAACAGAATAAGGGATATACGGACGATTAAATATTGTTCAAGGTTACATCACATTTAGTGGTAAATTGTTTCATCTTTTGTTGAAGATTGGTCACGTTTGAAGTCCGCGGTCAAATCTCAACATCTGGAGGTTATAAAAGACCACTGAATCTGAGTTTATGTAAAGTTTATCACCACCGTATGTAGGTACTGTAGGAGAATAATTAGGAATTTGTTCAACAACAACACGTATTTTGTAGAAATATTATTATATTTACGTTTCGGCCGAGGCCTTCTTCAGAATAACAATACAACCTATTTTTTTTTCGATTTTTTTTTTTTTTTTTTTTTTTTTTTTTTGGTACTGTAGGAGGACATTCTGTCGGCGTGTCACATACATCTCACATTCCCGCCGCCGACCAAATAATATAATTATTTTATCAACCAAAGAGCATTTGATTTACTAACTTTTTATAATTTTAGCTAGACTTCATTCTGGGCTTGACACCTATGTTTTGGGGTGCAAAGGGAAATTATTTCATAAGAAAAAAGTAGATTCATGAGTTGTCTTTATAACATAGGGTATGTTAGACAGACTATTGACAATATCTAGTCGAGTAGCCAGACGATGTTAAATGATCTTGTATGCTACATAGTGTAAGCGACATTTTTGTGAACTCCATCACATCATCGCGCCCAGATACGGTTGCTATGGTAACCTAGACGCGACAGACGAGACCCTGGTGTGACGTTATCAGCTTGTTAAATTTACAGTTACACACGTAAAGTACAAATATGTCCCTCCTCAATGTAAGATTAGGATGCCGAATTGTGAACTTAAGTTCACCCCAATTTTAGTTTATTTATTTTCAAGTTCACATTTCACATTGAATTATACGGTGGACCCGTTGGACATCACCCAGTTTGCGTAAATCAATCTAGGCGAACCGTATTCAGGGGGTATTGCTAGAGTTGTGTTTCTTCTTCGGTTCTACTTACCCTGATCAGTTCTTATTATATATTTTACATTAAATTATACGCAGGACCAAATGGACATCACCGAATTTTCGTAAATCAATCTAGGCGATAGTATTTTATTCTATCTGGGGTATTCCTGACGTTCCTTTTCTTCTTCGAAACATGACTGGCAGCCTTCCTTTCCTGGTCAGTTCTAATAATGTTATTATCTTTTCTTTTCGACTAAAATAGTCGTTAGTGTATTGTCATTCAGAGATTCCCCCTGCCAGATTGGCCGAAGATCTCCGACTTTGAGGGGTATGATACCCTTTCGACAACCGTGCCGTTCTATTTCATTTTAAATTCAGTTGAGTGGAGTCATGACCATTATTACATAATTATGCTTTTACAATTTGAGCTGTGACTTATTGAAGAAAGTGTACTTTGGTTTTTAACATACTGATTTCTTTTGCTAGTTTAGCATTATTTGAGGCTGAAGACTATAATTATGCTTTTACAAGTACGCCCAGTGCATGTGTACTTATATATATTTGTATTTTGTAGTGACACTTATACTCAAAAGCTTGGCTACGAATACAAATACGCATAATTGTACATATACACCAAAAATAGAATGTCCATTGTCACCCATCATTAACATTGATATTTCAACCACCATCTTAATTATTACAACCCCCCCCCCCCAAAAAAAAAAATGAACATACTTCAACTTTAACGTAGAAAGTAATTATTTTGATATCACATATTTTCGTTATCTTCACATTTCGCTGTGGTATTAAGTTACTCGATAACATTAAGATACCCACATAACTGTTGTGTCGTGTTAAATGAGTCAGAATACAGCACATGTGTCTTCATATCTCACAATAATGTCTGTAAAATTGATATCGTTTTCACTTGTACTTACATCCAACTAAAACTATTTTAAACACGTGTTTATATAGCGGAGAAGCATGACAGGCCTATGCATATCTATGAAAGTTGAAAAATTACATGGATCTTAATGTAATTTTTTTATACTAGTCTGGTTCCCGATATAATGTGCGTCTCAACATAAACACGCAGTAATGACGTAGACAACTAGGAACCAAGGACAGGGAACTTCAGACTAATTGATTGACCTGTATCAATACAGCTTGTTGTTACTTCAACAAATCTAGAAATTCGCGGAAATGATGTCATATACTGCACACTGTTTCCTCTAGAAACGAATAAAACCTGCTATTTCGTATATGTGGGGAAATACTGGACGAGTGAATACACTCTATAATTTAAATTAATCGCGAGCTGATATATTTAGAGATAAATTTGATATTATAAACGTTTGGAATGTGAAATGAGTTCGTTCCAAATTGATAACGTTGGCATTCCATCTGGTTTATATCAAAGTTGTTATTAGAGGATATAAATAGATGAGCGGTTTCAACGGATTTCTTAAGTAGACAAAGTTCATTAAAAAGTTCATTGAAAGGGTCACCATTACTCGCTCTAATCAAATTGTAAGAAGGTTATTATACGAATCATTGTTATATCAGCGGTTATACATTTATGTTATGAATTAAAATCAATAATGTTATACGGTTAAAAGTTTGCACTAACTACAATTTTGCACGAAAAAGCGTGCAATAACTGCAATAATACATGGAAAAGCATGCAATAATGCACAATAACTGCAATAATGCATGATAAAGTGCGCAATTACTGCAATAAAGCACGGAAAAAGTGCACAATTAACAGTAATGTTGCACGGAAAAGGGTGCAATAACTGCAATACTGAACGGAAAAGTGTGAAATAACTGCAATGATGCACCGGGTTGCCTTCTTTACTAACGTTTAAACCACCCACATAGTGCCCTTAGTTGAACTATGATTCAACACATACAGACAACATACGGTATAACCCGATGCCAGTCATGAGTTCAAAGTTAACGGTTTGTAACATGAGCTCGTCCGTCAGGTAAATTATGTTTATATAGGTTTTACTTGATATATGAGTTGACTGTAGTCCCCACTATTCTTTCGAATAGGATAGTCCCCTCGTTAGTATTACTTATTGAATCGACTACATGTTACTTCAGTTTGGTGGTCAATCATGATAAAAGCACGTGTGCATATGTATGGAAGGGAATATCCGCCAGTACATGCATGCTGTTAAGTGACAATTTTATGTTGTCTTATTACATGCATATTGCTAAATGACAATTGCATCTTGCTTTCTTTCATTCGTTTTAAACTTACTGCAACAGCCGTGTGTCTTTGTGCTTCTTTCCTTCAGTAAGTGGCACGTGGCTTGAATCTTTCCTTACTCTATGTATATAAATTACAAATCCTTGCGTGTAAATGACAAATGCATCCTTTCTATTAATTTGTTTGTGTATCATCTTAATATGTGAATGCCAACACATTCTTATTGCTTCCTACGTTTTACTTAGTGAATTTGATTTAATCGTTCCTCCATTATTATCATACCGACCCATGCGTGTTAACATTAATGATTGCAAATTCAGCAAGGCGAAACCAATAAGAACTAAGCAGCAGCTAGCATGAACTTAAACGAATGCATTTGTAATATTCCATTCATACAATGCTGGAAACCAGACTTTTTCGGCAGTTCCCGTAAAAATGTCAACCTTGCACGGTGCTTAAACAAAAAACTACACGACGATTTAGTGTTAGCCCAACCGCCAATTTTGGGTCATTTCTATCCGACAACCGGTATCTGTAGGAAAGGGGTGCGGCTTGTGGGCACTGCTCAGGGTGGTTGTGTCGTTGTGTTTCTGATTTCTATGCTCGGCTAGTTGGTTTGAGTGCTGCCTTCCCTGTGAGTGTCGGATTTTCTCATACCTTTTTTAAATTATAAAAGCAAGTGTACGGACGGCGCTGCATGGAAAATAGCACTTCTTAAACTATTTACGCTTAAATGGTCAGGGACGTCAGGAAAGATATAATTCTAGAATTATATTTCTAGAGTTATATCACAGGGGACTGACACATAATTTTTTGTTTGTTCACGATAGCCTTGTATATAAGTATGTACTAATCACCAATTTTTTTTTAAATATTGGCCAGTATTGTACAAAGTTAATGGGAGCTAGATCTATATCAAATAGTGAGAAAATAACATATGGAACAATATCTTGTTCCTTGATCATAGTCGATCCAAGTACTATACATTTGCCTCCGTAGCTCAGTGGTTAATGCGCTTGCCATCTTATCTGGCAATCCGGGTTCAAATCCGGATAGAGGCACATAGATATGCCGGCCATATATCAGCAGAAATACTAGTAAAGCAGGTGATAGATCTAGTCAGGGTTCGATCACTATGACCACTGTGGGACTCTGTCTAAACGACAACCGGTATCTGTAGGTGGTAGATCTAGTCAAGGTTCGATCACTATGACCACTGTGGGACTCTGTCTAAACGACACCCGGTATCTGTAGGTGGTAGATCTAGTCAATGTTCGATCACTATGACCACTGTGGGACTCTGTCTAAACGACAACCGGTATCTGTAGGTGGCAGCTCTAGCCTGGACTCGATCACTATGACCACTGTGGGACTCTACATCAAAACTTGCTGTGTGTACGCACCTTTAGGTGAAGTCCGCCTCTCTCAAGATGTACGCCTTCGTTGTTACCAAGTGGTATGAGGGATTATGATCATTTTCACTATATATATATATATGTCACTAGTGTATTAGGCCTACTATGTATTTCTCACATGTTTCTTTATAAACGCATCAGTAATTTGTTATCTGGCCCTCCACCCCAGGGAAAGTGCGGACAAAAGCAGGTCAATGAGCCTCGGTTTTTACCCATCCTTAGTTCCTATAAATAGTGGGAATAGGCAAAAAGGGAACTGAGGTGTCCCTGCAGTATGGTTGCGTTTGTAAAGGATCTTCTATAAAGAATCCCTGATTTGGTAGGGATCTTATCATGAGTTCGGTCCCTCAGGATGGAGGTTTTGCACATGATTAACCCTACTAATTCAGCTTTCTGGTTGGCCGATTTTCGAGAATGAATTTGGAAGGGCCATCCTTGGGACGGCTAGATAAAAAAGTATCTCGTCGTCACAGTCTAATTAGTAGGACTTACAAATGATATGCTGGGCTCAAGCAAAAGTAACCATATTATCCTAGGGTGGGTGGATGGGCCGTAACTGCAAATGACTAGATCTAGTGGCAGTGGTGCATGGCAGGTTAAGTTATAATTTACAGTTGAAAGACCATGCCTTAACAAAGCATTTTAGGACTTCACGAATATAAAGTTAGATGCAGTATTCGAAATGTAGGCTAGCTAGTTACAATAACATGCATATTTGAGATAATTGTCCACCAAAGCATCTAAAATCAAGAATTCGCCAACTATCATTCAATTTAATAGCATACTGTATAATTATATAATTGACATGACTACGTTAATACGAACTGAGAACGGTAAGAGTTTAGTTGACGCTTGTAGGCTGGTAAAGGAAAATTTTCACTCGGACTAATTGCAACAAAAACTAAACTTATACTGGGCGAAAGTACATCATATTAGTATATTCAAGAAAAAAGTTGCAACCTGTAGACCCTGGCAAAACAAAACTATAGACCGTCAAAGATGTAAAATTTTCCAAATGAAGTTATGGCCCGTATAGCACACCGTAGTGAGTACTCTTCAGCGAGAGGTACGATTTACGTACGAAGTTTAATGGCGGCGCCCATTAAAAAAACAATAACAAACGTCATGAAGTGTTATTATCGATGGAATATGCAAGGTAAGTAACCATTATGTTAATTTTTAATGATTACCAAGTGGTTTGTCTATGTTTACGCGTTGTACGTCTTCACAGATGTGCATGTGCGTCGTTTTACGGCGAAGTCGGGGCCAAGGTCAAATGTCGTTTAAACTACCAAACATTGAGATATCAAAGTGAATGGGATATTTTAATAATTATATAAATACATATCAATGTTAAAAATAAATAAAAAAGCACTTGTTTGATAATAGAAACGTGTTTTATGGGTTATCAAATATTTTCATTTTTCCAAGTATGGAACGCCGTTATTGCCATCATTTTGACGAAACTTGATAAATTATCAAATTTACGAATTTGACGACGAATAGTGCCTTGTTTGTAATATCCTTTCGATTTTAAATATGAAAAACCATTAAAAGCATATTTTACTGCACAATTCTCAAGACTAAAAAGATCGAGCTACTATAGATAGTCAATTAAATACATCCTTTAATTGATAGTTGTTACTGAATATAGCGTATATAACGGTACTAGAACACGTCAACCCGTATATTATATGGTCGCAAACTGCATTGCTTGATTGGCATACTGCATGTTTCATGATGTTCATGATTTTGATATACATGTATTTTGAAAATACACTCTTGTTGATAGTAGCAATTAGAATAAAAACAACCATTGTCAAGTCATATTGATGTTGTTGTGGTGGCGATGCTCCCCCCATTTTTTTGTACCCGTAAAAGATACGTTTCTAATCAGAATAAACAATCAGCTTCACAATTTCAAAGAAAGAAACTCTTTGTCTGAAGCTGTTTTGCGTCTAGCCCATATGAGCATGCTCCTAAACGTTTTTAAAGATTTTTTTTATTTAAGTAAATCAGGGTTTCCCTAGAAATTTTCATACAAGGGTCCCTTAAGGTTTATATTTAGTGATTCCCTGAGACATTTTGGGGATCAAATCATATACGGGTATGCATTTCAAGTTCACTGTTACAGTATCCAATTTATAAATAAAATAGCACATGCACATGAGTTAATCATTTACATGACTATTTTAATTGGACAGCAGTATGGAATGGAACGTTCTGCCATGATTGCAATAAGACGCCTCTAACTTATTATAGCGTGTAGAGTAGACAATACAGATTGCTCAATAAACCACAAGTGCAATAAATAAAATAACAGAAAAAATGTTCTAGCGGAAACAAAAATGTGTTCGAAGGATCCGATTGGGGGTCCCAAGGATGCACAGAAATGCAGAAATGAAGGTCCTAAGTCACAAAGTTGCGTCAGGAACACAGAAAACCTGCATCAGGGTAATCCCTGCTGTCAGTTAAATCCCAATCGAAAGCCTGCACTTGTTTCCAATTAATTTTGTACATGACCTGTGCCTATCTCAATCAAGCCAACCAAATGCTACATAATATATCACAGTCTTATCAAATATTACCCAGATAAGCTGTTTTTTTATAATTTCATGTTTGATATTATTCTGCACATAAAAGTAATGCACGATCCTATTAATTTATCTACACTCTTTACATCTCTAGTGTGTTACAGCCTAAACAATGATTACATACATGTTTATTATACATGGATCATCCAGAGTACCTGATTCATATTTATTTTCTATTTCAGTTGCTGAATAGATACTAACAACGAAGTCCAAGTAAATGGACATGAGAAATTTGAACATTGTATGTATAACTTTCCTAACTTGCATTAAATAACATTTTTGTAAACAGTGTGTTAACAATAGTGGTATTAAATGCTAAACACATACATGATAATATATTGATATGTAACTTTAAATTGATCTTTTGGGCTCAGGAGTTGAATATAATCATTCAGTTATTTCACAATACGTATCCTGTGATACTCAACTGTACAGACTATCGTATCTACAGATATACCGATCAGTATTAGTAGTATATATCATAGAGTTAAAAGAGTTTTACATTACATAACGATGGTGTGTATATGTTCATGTACATGTAATACTAATAAAATATTACTTGACAAATGATCTCACTATATAAGACTTTTTAGTCTAATATTTATAGACAAACAATACCAGTAAGTAATTCTAGGATGGAAAACTTGAGAAAATTACCTGTAAGAACAAGTCTGGTTGAAATTCCAAAAGAAGTCTTGATCAATTTGCCTAAGTGTTTATTTTCGCTAAAATGAATAATTGATTATATTATAGAATTTAGCCGATTGTTATCTTAAACTGGGCATACTTATTCATTTCAGATAGATAGCTGTTTGTTCTACACTGCCAAATCTACAAGACAAAGGCAACAAGCCTTACTGACAGTCAATCAAATATACATGTTGTTTCTGGACAGGAAATTCATTCACATTAACTGCAGAACAGACCATATCTGTAATCGAAACATTTCTTGTAATTCTAATGCTAGTAAACAAGAATTGTGATACATAATTGCATACGTTCCACAATTCCATCGAGCGTATTTGGCACACTAGTTGTTTATGTACAAGATGCAACTCTGGAAGAGTCACTAACATAACTGATATTCAAGCTGCTGGTTCCATGAAATGCCAAACATGTCAAAACTTGAAATGGCCAGATTCTTAAGGACTTTGAATAGATGCCAGGCCTCATATTTAATATACAAAGTCAAACTATCAGATTCCATCTAAAGACAGTGATTTGTGGACACTGTTTACAAGACAGAATCACATGGAGTCATCTTTAGACACTAT
The DNA here is from genome assembly GCA_963678985.1 of Spisula subtruncata. Lineage (NCBI taxonomy): Eukaryota > Metazoa > Mollusca > Bivalvia > Venerida > Mactridae > Spisula > Spisula subtruncata. The sequence continues at coordinate 50,029,039 of OY787664.1, read as the reverse complement.
TCAATAAATTGTTCATCTGGAGGAAGCACCATAGAAGGTTCTACCAACATACACGTCTTTTGAGACCATGCTTCTGGGAGATGCAAGCAACCTACAGAAGACAGTTCAGTTACCCCACTACAACATCTAAATTTTAGCTATTTTATATTACATGTAATAACGACATAGATCATCCAGAATTATGTTCATTGTGTTCATCATTTTCTACTGATTCGTCTACAAAGGAATATACACATACATTGCTGACTAATCATTTAGGTGGGGATAATACTGATGTTTAATCAGCAAAACAAAGTTATATGGTATATAATTATACACGTATATAAATGATATAGAACACGCACTCCTCCAATTTGGTACCATTAAAATAGGCATCGGTGTGCAGTTACACTAACACTTTGGACAAGTGTACACTGGGTATTGCGAGTAAATGAGTTATGTAGACATAATGTAGTGCTATACTCCGTACACAAACATGACAGTTGTCAGTACAGTAAAATCAATAATCTGCACAGTTACTTTTACCTGTTTTAGTTAGGATCTGTTTGTACTTCCGTCATTCTTATGATTTTTGGAGCAAGTTTGTTTTGGATCATCATTAACAGAATGTTCAATTCAAAATCAATGATACTTTAGTAATGCAATAATTCCAGACACATTATGACATATGCAGCATCATGACCATTACTTGATAGTTAGCAGTTGCTCTTTACAAGGGATTTAAAACATTTAAACAATACCTGTTATAGTTTGATGTATTTTATGACCATGATAAAATCTGAAGATGCATATATGCCATAAACCATTTAAGATGCATAAAGGAATCAGTCTTGTGGATCTCGTGACTGAACTTTCACTCTTTTCCTAGTCCAATGTCGCGAAAAGTAATGCTATTCGTTAAATTGACTTACAAGATCCGTTGATACCGCAGTTGGTAGATTTGCTTAACAGTTTGGTGCTTCAGTTATTTTTTAGGTTAATCATTTTGTGACTTATCCGCGATCAATTTTGGCTATTATCCATTTTCACATATGGATCACTACAAATAGCGTGTATCATATTCACAAAACTGCTGTAAAATAGTTTCAGTTTCATGAAAACTACTAACAATTCTATCTTCGTACGTTAACAAATCATTACAAATTAGTGAAATTGGCCAAAAATAGGTTGTTTTCGAAAACATACATCCATCGTTTTGGATTATCCAATCATTTAGGATTATCTGGATAACAAGGGTGCTATCTGATATGTCATAAATAAGGCAAATAAAAGACATTGTCAAATAAATAATAACTAACAAACATAATGGTGTGTCTTTGTTATTTTTATGAAATTTAAGTATAGACCTAAAAGTGGGTGGGGTAATTTCACCCCCCAAGACGGATAATTAATGCGTTGTTTATAGCATCGTATGTAGAAAATGGCCAAAAATGTGTTAAAAGATATCTTAAGTTCATGGTGTATACAGTACAGCTTAAAAATAACCCATAGTATCAAAGGTAAGTACTAAACGACCAAAACATGTAACGATCAGAACTTTTTAAAATGATTTCATATGACCTTAAAGAAAGGTCATTTTCTCAGTAATGCCAGGTCTATGTGAATGCAACTTTTTTCCTGTGTTACTACACATATTGTAGTTTACGAAAACAATGGAGAAGTTTTTGTTGCAATTAGTCCGAGACATGATGCTACTCAAGATTTCGTTTACCAGCCTATTGTACAATTTATAATATATCATAAATACATTGCAAACCCTGTCTTAAACTATAAGATACAATGCCTCTATACATTAGACAGTCAGAAGTGTCAGCTTCAAGAGTCTATCCGTCCATTGTAAATAATTCGTTTTAAGAGAGACATGATTTCCGCGAAAAACGATACAACGGACGGGCAAGTTTTCACTTACTCACCGCTAAACCACGGAAAATACCGAACGTTTAAATTTGCTGTTCTGGGTGATCTCCCTTGTATAGTAATTTGCGCTAGAAGCTAAAATTTCTATTGGTTCCCTGTAATGTTCTTAATGTTGTAAAATGTATTATCATGCTTTAATGTTCGCGAAGTTACAACTTTAAAGCAGTAACAATTATTCAAGTATCAAAATATACGAACGATCCAAAAGGTTGTTTGTAGTTAGTTAAGTTCAGTTGCAACAAAGTCAAATGCACGTAGTCAAACATAGAATGCAGTAAGCAATAGTAAGAATGAATAATTCAAGATTACAGAAGTCAAAACAAAAAGGTATGTCGCAGTTGGCAATTACATGCAAGAATAAACGATATACATGAAGGGATTGTCCACTTAGCACCAAGAAGCATGAAGTATGAATAACGTGGACAACACTTGTAAGAAATCAAAATGCAGTTGTCAAGTAGTAGAACGCATGTGCAAGTAGATAGCATAAACTTGTCACTTAACAGCATGCATGTACTGGCGGATATTCCCTTCCATACATATGACCTAATTAAGAAGCGGTGACCAATCATTGTGTAGGCGCGAGCCAAAAACCGAAGCTTGGTAAATTGTCCGGTGTTTGAAACGTTACTAAATATGTACTAAAACGCGTCTGTTTTTAGTAACCACCACCAACTATATAGAGGATATTTGTTGATTTTGGTGTAAGATCGAATTTTATTTCACCGAGTGATCACAGAAATCATTATTTTCACGAGTGGCGTAGCCACGAGTGAAAATATAATTTTCTGTGATCACGAGTGAAATAAAATAAGATATTTCACCAAAAATCAACAAATATTCTGTTTATTATTTGCTTCGTTTTTTCGTAAAACGGTACAGTAATTGGCAAAATTGGGAACATAACGTTGTTATTAGAACATCACGACGTGACAAATATGACGTCACGATGACGTTACGCATATTTTGAAGCCCGGCGCTGTTGACGTTGTGTTTCTATTTCTGCACGATATTGGAACCAGCCACAAAACAGTGAAAATAACAAAATGATAATTTCACTGTTATTTGTCATTGTTATTTTCACTGAAAATCACCATAATCCATTGAAAGCTAATAATAAATATTGTTATTTCTAACATATTAATGGCAAGGAAACCACATTCAGCGAATATATTCTTTAAATAGAAGCCAATTTAAAATTTCTGTAACCGTTAGGTCAATGTACGATGTGGATATGTAAACTATGTTTTTATAATGATACGGAGGAAGAAATCACTTCGCTGTACTATAATACTTTAACCAAATATGTAAACTATGTAGATATTTTATATTTATATTAAAGTACACCCTCTGCCACAATGAGTAAATATTATATTACATTTCACAAGTAAGTACTGGTGCTTCTCGAGGAATGTTAGCTACACATCAGTTGTAGAACTTATTTTCAAGTACGGACACCCATCAACTAGAATAGCGATGTTGTTATTTGATATAACGGTTACTGGAAAATAAGAACTGCCAATTTTCAAGTCAAATTTGTGTTTCTTGTATACTTTGCTTTAAATATATACATATAGTTGAATCAAAGATCTCTGTCACAACCGCGTAAACAAACATTCACCCTGGTCGATTATTAAAGGTATGTCAGGATTAAATTCTACCATCAATAATACACTTAAATGATTAAAAAGCTAATGGTCCTATAGCGTAGAGGTTATACTTGGTGCAATTAGCTATTCAGAGATGGAACATTATGGCGGTTTTGACAGACATCTTTGAATCGACAATACATAGTCACATGTTTCAGTTATTTTCGGTAAAGCAGGGGCCTTATTCACCAACGTTGTAAGTCTAAAATTCAGACTTAGACTTTAAATTGCCAAATGTTCTAATCGCTCTCATTTTGTTACAAATGTGCCGATTTTGATATAAATGAGTAAACATGCTCAATGGGTAACAGCAAATAATCAGATAAAAGTTCACATGGTTAAATCTACTGGCAAAGAAATGGCAGTGATTTTAATGTTGTCAATTTTAAGTCTAAGTCTGAGTTTGAGACTAATAACGTTGGTGAAAAAGGCCCCTGATGCACATGAATTGTATGAAATAACAAAATATCATACAAAAGCAAGATACTGACTAGATCTAGCAACGCAGTATAAACTTCGACGAACATCGTGTACGAAAATATTCTATGACGTGCATGAAGTCCTCGCACACAAAAGCCGTACTTTTTGGAAATCGATAGATAAAGTGTATGGAATTAAAAAAATGACACAACTTCAGATTCTGATTGATTAACTACTTATATATGTTATGTTATTAATTATATGGTGGCCATTTGAAATTATTTATGAAGTGACACCTATACTCATTCAACGTTGTCTTTTTAAAAACGCAAACAAAAGATACACACCCTCATCTATTTCAGACTTGCAGTAATTCAATAAAACAGTAAAACTTTCGTAAGTCAGTTTAACATCTCCATACCGTACCAATAAATGTTTATTTGAGGTCGAACTTGGTTACTAATCAGTTAACAATTTGAGACCAGTAATTAATTCGCATTTTCTAAAAAAATCTCACTTTTCATATCACTTTACCTCTCTGTTAAAAGTACATTTTATAACCTTAAATCATTCACCTTGTAAAGACACCTTTATTATACTTTAAACCCTGTAATCTACACTTGAAAGGGAATTGATCCCGGACTGATTATTTCCGGTACGGTGGAGTTAATGAAGAACGTGATCCGGATTTTATACCCAACTGGAATTTTAATGAATTCAGCACTATTGAAATATGTTTCTTTTTATTGAATGAACGTGAGAAAAGTTTATTTGAGGCTCAAGGCGAGTTAATTCTATTTACGTCACTTTATTCAATTTAGTGAAACTTGTATATTTTATGAAACATCGCATCACTTAGATGGGCTAAATACTTGTAAAAAGTGAAAATCAGCGGACTTTTTGAAGTCTTACTGATGGTTTCTTTAATCGTATAATTTATTATACATAGAGAAATACCAAAAACGAAAGTGGTTTAACAGTTATTTAGCCGAGGTATATAGGTATGTATTTGATAAATTAGAGAGGGGACATCCTCAAAGATCGGTCCCTATACTATGTATAGTTCTGATGAGCAATACGCTGGTTGACGAATAATGAGGGAGGGTGGTAACTCTGTTTTACTTTTTAAGTCGGTAAGACTGATTTCCCTTTAAAGCGAAGGGAGGCAACTCTGTTTGAATCAATTCAAGCCGATGAGAGTGGATTCCCCTGCTTTTCTGAGTAGTCAACGATGTTTCATCTGTTTGAAGTCGATAGGAGTGACTTCCCCTGATAATCAACTCTGTAGTACAAGAGTTATTTCCCTTGAAAATAAGGGAGGTAACTCTGTTGGTTAATTTTAAGTCAGTAAGCTTACCCTGCTAAGATTCTGAAGAAAATGTTCGACCCCGGCTTGCGACAAAAATGTGTTTGGATCTGCACAAGAAAATTATTTATTTATATATATCCAATACATTTCATTTTAAATAAAAAGTGGGATTTGCGAAAACATGCATTTAATTTTTAAACGAGAGATTGCACTACGTGTTAATAAACTAACACTGATAATTCATGCACGCTTTCGGTTTATACCAAATTTCCCCGCCTTTCTCGTTGTCCTGTGCGCATTATAGCTACATTGTATGTTATAAAATAAACACAAGAATATTTATATTTAACTTTACATTGAAGGAACACACTAGCTATCAGTATCAATCAAGCCCTGGCCCCAATCTCCCGAAACATCTCAATTATGAGATAAATCTCATCTCAAATACTGATGCGTGTCGTTCGGATAATTTCCAAGGGAGGGTGGACTCAAAATTGTCATCAAAAACTGTAAATGCAATTCTTTGTAAAATCCAGTAATTTTTGATGAGTTCTGACTTCAGATTTATTAGAAATCCCGACCCTGATTTGGGCAAAATCTCAATTTGAGATGAGATTTCTGCTTGAGATGCTTCTGGAGATTGGGGCCTGGTTCAATTCATTACACAAATGTGAAAAGTACAGAAAACTTTTCAGTGACTTGTCAAAATTAAAAACCTATTATACTTCGTACGTATCAGTGTCAGGTGGGCGCTAATGTACTTTATAAGCCGTCCATTATACGGTAAACAAGGATACTAATCGTTAAGTCACTGTCGTTTAAAAGTACCCCGTTGATAAATTTTGATATCATTAAATTGTATTAATCTTTATGCGGTAAGTCACCGGATCTTTTAGGTATTATACTCACTTGATGGCGTATTTATGTTACCGGAGTAATAACCTTTGGTTTCGTTTCGTAATCGAATGATGCCGAATGATATCGAATTCGAACACTGTCATAGAATTTTTTGAATAGAAACAAACCGATGACTGGATAACGTTACGCTTTTGGATAGGCATTTGATTCAGAGCACAAGTCATATAAGGTCATTCCTTCTCAGTATATATCTTACAATCGTGAAAGCTCGGACATTTCCGTTTGCCTCCGGTAAATGTAATTGGATTGTATAATAACCGAGGGGATCAGAATGATATATACAGCGATAAAGACTGGTGCCGCGGTCCATTTTGAGCTATCGTCGGTTCAGAATATTCAGAACGGGAACCAGTCTTAGCGATATTACCAACTAAAAAGCCTTGCAGTATCCAAAAATCCTTATTCTGCTATCCGGCTAGGGTGGTCTCCATACCGGTCCAATGCGTCTTAAAAATCCCCCAAAATGTTTTAGGGAACTCCAAATAAAGGTAACCAGGTTACGTTGTTTATATTGTCTTGTGATATTGACTTTGGAAATGTTATCCACATGTGGAGCAGAAGACACCTAGTTGTGGAAGAGCTTTCCTCTCCTTATGTGAAGAGGTTGTTATCCGCATGTGGAGTAGAAGTCACCTTCTTGTGAAAGAGCTTTCCTCTCCATATGTGAAGAGGTTGTTATCCGCATGTGGAGTAGAACACACCTAGTTGTGGAAGAGCTTTCCTCTCCATATGTGAAGAGGTTGTTATCCGCATGTGGAGTAGAACACACCTAGTTGTGGAAGAGCTTTCCTCTCCATATGTGAAGAGGTTGTTATCCGCATGTGGAGTAGAACACACAGTTGTGGAAGAGTTTTCCTCTCCTTGTGTTAAGAGGTTGTTATCCGCGTGTGGAGTACATGACACATAGTTGTGGAAAATATAGTAGTTGACAAATTTTTAATAAAGGGGTTATATTACAGGATAAATTTCAAAGCAAAACGTTAAGCACACATTTTTTTTTATAGTTGTATTATCTCGTATATCAAGATTACATACTAGATCACCTGTTGATAATAAAATGTACAAAACCACGCGACTTCTTGCATAATATATGATGTACTAGTATTAGAATATGTATAAGTTACAATCTTATCTTAGACCCATTAGCCATGTGAACTATAAATTTAAAGAATTTTTGTCATGAACACATAACGTGTTTTTGCAACATGCCACACAAAGCGTACATTCCGTTTAGTACAACCACTCCTGAGCGGCCCTCTGTAGAGCAACTCTTCTCTACAAGAAAATCTCCAAAATTTGCCTGCCTTAGTTTATATATACTTACCTCTATTGAACAATAACCTTTACACTATTGTCAATCTTTGCACCTCTCAAAGGATGTTGTTCTTCTGCGTTCTAATATTACCAGATTCTCTCTTCCTTCGATGTCCAAAGTTAGTTTCGTGCAGTAAATTTTATGGTATATTTTAGTGACGCCTTTTAAAATCGAGGTATCAAACTATTTTACTATCTAGGGGCTATTAGACTGTTTAAATTTCATGTATAATCGTAAACGTGTCTTAAATATGTCGAGATAGCACCATAATTGATTTTAATCAAACATTATATTGAACCTTAGGGGATTGTCAAAAATATACCTTTGTTTCGTAATTATTGAAACGAAATTATGTAATAATTTTACAGCCGCGTGTTGATTGGCTAAGAACGCATTAAGATTTTATGTAACACGCAATTTGATTGGTTTAATATATTATATACTTTTTCGGTGGGTTTTTAAAAATATGTAATAGGGAGAAATGAATAAGGGTTTGAAGGGAAAGGTCAGGATTTTCGAAAGTTAAGTTAGGAAAAGTGGAGTTCCACTAGAAATAATCTATGTTACATTACTATCTTTGTGAGTTAAAATATATGTGTTGTTTGTTAATTACTGGATAAAAAAAGAAGAAAATAAAAATAGTAAAACGGACGTTTGATTTGTGAACTCATTTAACATTGACTTTCTAATTTGAACTTATTCGGGAGACAACACACTTGGACTGTAACAACTTGTACACACACGCACGGATGAACGGATCTGCACATGAACGCAGAATCCCCATACACATAGAACACTTGGAACTAGAGAGAGCAAAAATCCCCAAATGTAAAACCAACGCCATTTTCTACGGCATTACATTAGACCACATCATAAAGATACAAAGATACATGTTCTAGACCGTCTCTACTGCGTTCCTACAGATTTATTTGTGGCCTTATAGTTGGGACGAAGCTTTAAATAAGATCACAATTTTCAAGTCCACGTTAAAAGTTGTAGGTGGTCGCTTTACGGAGCCTCTATAGAAAGGACAGCTCAGTAATCACTCCGTTACTTCAAGAATCCCAATGGTAGTATTATCAATAAGTGTTTACTTTTACCACTTGACAGTCATACTATATAAACTGTAAAAAGGCTCGATATGTACATTTTTGTATTTTGTCACATATTTGATTACATTCTCCCGAGATATCACACTAATTCCCGCTGAAAATATAATTAGAAAATTTTCCGCGAAAGTTCAACAGCCTGCGCGTTTAACAGTACAGGGTTAATGTCCTATGACTCAACCCACTTGAGCGGAAATCAACATATTTGGCGGGAAATATAATTACAAGTATTTATTTTGTACTCGATTTGTACTTTTATGTTGTACTGGTTAAAACTGCTAAACTTTCATTAACATCAATGGACATATTTGCATCTTTTTTCTGAATTAAACATATCAAGTTTTTTTATAACCACGTGCAGTAAAAAAGAAATCGCATGGTATAATAATGACATGATAATATCTAGATTTCTCTATTAATTCATACATTATTGACGCTATTTAATAAATTAATACATTCTTTCTTGCCTCAGTTAGTCTGTCTTGTATAAATTTCAATGTAAGCGGCCTTCGAACGAGCAGTTAACTGCGTAACTTATGTAAGAACGTTGCAATCATATGCTTTAAACCTTGCATGTCTTTGTCACTATTTAATTTGCAACTGTTAACGTAACGATATGAGATTTAGCAGACGACTTGCATGTTAAACGCAAATAAATGATTCGTTTAATTACACCGTGATTCATAAGGCAAAAACATAATTACATGTGGTTCCGGAAACCCTACCCTCTACCTGCCCAATTGCTTTGGCCCTAGGTCTTAATATTTTATTGAAATTTTGCTTGGAGTTTTATTGCCATGGATCTTTTTTTCGCCCATGTGTAAAGTCAATGAAAAATATAACAGTAATGTTTACGTACATGCTCTTTTTTTCTCAGCAATTTAGTAACGGCCGCCACAATATCAATTTGTTTTGCCTTATGTCGCAGACGAGAAAAGCAAACATTTGTCATGTAATAGGGTAACATATAGCATATCTGGAGGTGGGCGTTCACTAATATTAGTCTTGAATTAATATTCGGATAAGATTAAACACACATGTCTGCGTGTTATGTTTATATAAGCCGACGCCTCGAAACTATGGAACAAAATTGAGGACATCATGTTTCAGGCTCATTATGTGTGATACCAATACTGTTATATTCCAGGAATAAATGTATATAGGCTTATAACTTGAAACTTTCGTTTGTTTTCGATCGTTAGATAACATGACAAAACAATGACATAACGATGATCATGAGCCTAACTATTCGAAAATGCTCCAGGATACTTGGTTGGGAGAAGAATAAGAATAAGAGAAAGAAGAAGACGAAGAAACAAAAGACTATCTGTGCCTAGAGGAAAGGGACTCTTTTAAATTTAACATTTTGTGATATTACTGTACGTGCCTTATTTAATAATATTTATACTTCAAGAACCATATACTGTATCTACAGACTACTTGCTATACTTGTTTTATACTTTATTCAATTTAGTGATATACAGTACTAAAGTCTTTACAACACCAAAGAAGTGAACAACAATATTATGAAATCGAGGATTAACCGTACCGAAGTAAAGCTAAAGTCTTTACATTGCTTTTTGTTCAAAATGGTACTAAGTATTTGTATGTCTGTGTCATTTTATCCCAGTCTATGAAAATAATGAACAACCCTCGCATGCAGACGACATGTTTGAATAGTTATCTGTGAGTCATCATACAGTATATAACATAGTAATTATTATACGCATAATTACGTCACGTTTACGTCATAAGTTAATTTTAATGATAAAATGAATTCCAAATTAATTGTTCGTAGAAAGAAACTTTATTTTATTTTAAAATATATGTGTAATGTACAATGATACGATATCGTGTTTGAACAAGCCTGTTGTCATTGTTAAAATATTTTTGCAAATATATTACAATTTATGTGCATGTTATTTACATAAAATATTTATTCAAACTGGTTTTATTGCATTTGTATTTTACATGTCAAATTAAATGCATTGTGCTGGTTTATAACTTTACTGAAATACTCGCAATATATTTCACAATTTTCTATAAAAGGGCACCATTCAAGTGCAAAGAAAAAAATTCAAAATGATTTATTTGAATTGCATGGATTATGAAATTGACATGCAATTGGGTGAACAGACTTCCCGAAATGCGCGTGAAAGTCGAACTTGTTTCGCTTTGGTAAATATAAATAAATCATGAATTGTATTAGTTTATTCAGCCCATATTTTAAACATCTATTTTACGACGGAACAATCAAACTATTCAAACATTTGAGTGAGTATTTTCTAGTTTTACTTAAAACGAAAACAATGCCATTTAGGTGCTTGAAAGGGTTTATTTTACATAGAACGGGTTCAAAACATGCACTTAAAATATCGATTAGACTTTTGATAGTTATTTGCATACTGTAGCTTGAAAATGCCCGAAAGTGTTTTTTTTCTTTACATGTTACTAGTCTAGCTCTTTCGTATTTACGCATACAAGCAAACGGATACCAAGAACCTCCAAAAATTGGGACGGGGTTGTTGTCAAAAACAACGAGCTTGCTAATCTATGTCATGTGTCGTAAATAAGAATATTTTAGAAAATGTATCAGTCTTAGGAGCCAGACCACAGTTTCCAAGCCTCATATGCGAATTGGCCATGTAGAAAAATAATAATAGAGTACATTTTGGCTAAATATTGGGCTGTTGCATATTTGTAGAATATTTCACTGCTGGTTTTGGGTTTTCATCCCTGGCAGTGACCATAATATTACTTAATGGTGCATGCGAATTGGATGTGTTTACATTTTTGATCTCCTAGAAGCTTGGATCTTGAAACCAAGCGTCTACTGACTGACAGAACTGCTTTTTGAGCGAAATTGAATGGTACATTTTCAAAGCTATTTTGTGAAAAAACGGCAGGGATGGCAAGGGTTTCTGGTGCCATTCTTGAAGATTACTAGTCTTGATCTGTAAATATCAGCAGCTGTTAGACTTCCATCATTGACCGTTAGCGCCTAAATGGGAGTCGAACATGGCTTGTTTGACCTCGGCCGGGCAGTAAAATTTACGGTTTGGCTGATTGTTGTGAACAAAAAAGAGTGAATTGCAGTAGGCTGTATATGAAATGATGTTGCATATTGTAATCTGGACTTGTTATCTATGTAACCATGACATGTTTTCTTTTCAGGTTTGTTGTTAAAACCGATTTGTGGGTATTTGAAGCATTGTGGTCAGTTTCAGGACTTGGATTTTGTTGAAAACTGTGGCCGGCAGCCTTATATTATTACAAGGGAAGTAAGTCTAGAAATACTAGTGTATTTAAGTGATTGAGTAACGTCCCTTTAAACATAAAAGCTATTTTACCGACCCGTCGTATTGCCTGGTTGATGGAATTTCCTTGCATTTAAATAGTAAAATAAAATGACCTCACTAGCGTTCGTGCAACTTTTCATCTGTAAGCTTTTGGTTAGAGTTGTTGTACCCATATCAGACCATGTCGTTGTTTCGGTTGTCACTCTCTTCTGCATGTATTACGGCTAAAGTACGATATATTTTGATATAAGATTGGTCATTACTAGACGATTAATGTAAAAGCTTGCTAATGAAAAAGGGTGATTATCTGCTATTTTGTAAAAGTTATAGGGCTGTATGTAAAACTGATGATTGATTTTTTGTAGTATAGGGGCGTACGGCCGACCAGATGATGAGTACCAGACATTATACTTACCAGAAGAATGTCAACCTTTAATTCGATATGTACTCCATGTCTTGCTCATGTCAGTCAAGCTCGGTGCCTTTGAGCGTGACGTCAAAGCGACAGTAAATAGACAAGTTCATACGTGGGGAATGGTGGCCTAGAGGTAGTGCTTTGGGATGGAGAGGTCCCGGGTTCAAAACCTTCTTAACCACTGGTTAATTTCTCTGAGCAAGATTTATCTACATGCTCCACTCCACCAAGGTGTAAATTGGTACCTGTGAGGGCATTGACTTATTATGCGGCGCCGCAGATTGATGTTAGCTGTCACACCCACAGGAGAGAAATGGTCTCCATAGGGAGACTCGAGCGTAACCTAATGTACCAAGGTGGTTGGGCAACTGAACTGCTGAAAAACAGCACTCAGTCGGCTTAGCGCAAATTGTTATCTTTGTCGCATGCCTTGTTTCTTGTAAACATCGCCGCGAAAATGAGAACGAATCACGAGATTTACTAACTTAACGTTTTCTGTGGCAGCAAATCAATTCTACACAATACCGACAAGTTAGATTCTTTTATTGGACGGTGTTTTTTTGGGAAACGGCTACAGCATATGTGCAGATATTATAACGACACCCATCCTCGAAAACCCAATGGTTGACTCCACTGTCGCCTTTATTTTCGAGGATGGACGACACCCACCTTGTTGGTAATTCTCTGATAACTAAAAATAACCGGAATTCCTCTCGAATAAAGACATAACCGATAGCCCTGTCTCCCTGGTGTGAATCACGGATATTCTAAGTTTTAAAAGTGCATTGTTATATTCAAATTGTCACGTGCTGCAACGTTTTTTCTTTCATAAAAATCATTCATCCGTCATCAAATGTCTTTGAATTAAATTTATTTCTTAAAATTTGCTAACGTAATCATTTTACGGATCTAGATCATCATCTGGCGCCACTGACGGCCATCAATCAAATCACCGATCACAAGGACTGGGTATTTTGTTAGAATGAATACATGCTATCATTAACAATATCATAGTATTTTGAGTATTTTCTTGCACAATAAATTGTACACTTCAAAACAAAATTCCGCACCGTATTCACTTCCCTATACAACGCCTATCACCACGTGTCAATTTAAATTAAACCGTTTTTTTATGGATTTACTAAGAACTGACAATAGTCACTTATGTCACAGATTAATCAACTTTTCGTCAATGTCTTTGAAGTTAAAGTTGCATTTTGTTCCTCTGTTTTTGTGTACATTGAAATGTTAAGACGAATCACTTTTTCTGACAAGTGCGTTGTCAGGCAACAAAGATACAAAACGCATTGTTGTATAAACAGTTATGATAAAGTTTTTTTTTTTTGACTTTCATAAATATTCACAAGGGCGAAAGGTTAACGTATTAAAAAACAAGACAAATGCACGTGTTTCCCGTGTACCGTGCACACGTGCGAAATGAATACTACTGCGCGACACCTATGACATTATACGCTGACCCCGGTATAATATTGCAAACCTTTGCAAAGTGTAACATTTTCATTACAGTAACTTTAGATAAAAACGCATTCTTCTTTACCGTAAAATATTCAGTACCGGTTCTGTGAAAGATTCAAATTGAATATCTCCTCCTTCAATTTCAAATTACCGTGAACCTCCGGGCCACGCCCCTGTCGCTAACAAATTGATTTTAACGCAATGCTAGTTGAGGTCTATGCCATGCTGTAGTGGGGTGTTAGCAGTCGCCCGGAGGCTTTCATACGCTGAACCATCTCAAACTGTCATTGAAAATTAATTACTACATTTGTTCACTACAACTGAGTTGTATGCTTGGGATGAGACTTTGTAAAGCAAACAGTTTTATTTCTGATATCATTATTCACTTGAAAATTAATTGATGTAAGACGGGGTGAACGTTTTCCGCATCACTCACTTCGAATGAAGATAATCTTGCTTGACAGATGCGCGTGCATCTGTAGAAATACGGACACAAGCTTGACGCCGAATGTATGCCGTAAATGTTGCATTAGTCTCATCTTATGGAGTAACAGGTTCATCTTGCATACCTTATGATGATTATTTCAATTTGGTGAATGAATGTCAATGACTCAGAAAACAAGACCCCAATGTTCAAATTTCAAAATGATATTAAAAATTATTTTTAGTTTCAATGCTCTATCAAACCCATGTATTGAAGTTTTATTTTTGTTTTTGAAGTTTAGTATAAGTACTGTTCTTAAAATCAGTTTTCTTATATTGTATCTATGGACGGCGCATAAATTTTAACAATAATCTATATTCTGCTGCTTTTTTAAATGGTTGAAACTGAATTTCAAAACCCATGATTATGGTATGAAGCGTATTACTGGTATCTGGTAACTTTGCGTGTATTATATTTCGCTCTTTTTGTCAAAGACTGGTTTATCGAATGCTGTTTTTCGAAGGATATTTGTCGAAAGTTATTAATCGCAGACTGTTTGTCGAATGCTGTATGTCGAAGGGTATTTGTTGAATGCTGTTTGTCGAAGGGTATTTGTCGAATGCCGTTCGTCGAAGGTGTTCAAGTGTATTTATTGGACTATAGATTACCTGTAAAATATTTGTGTTTATAAGTACTTGTAAGTGTGAGGTCAAATGTCATAGAACCAATGTGCACATCTAATGTTACTAGAGCTAAGACCCTCGCCACCAGCGGACACCATGAATCACTTCGCCCAGTAGATGTCGATTGACACAACTGAGACGTGATCAAATTGGTATATTGAGTAATTAAATCCAGTACAAACGTAAGAAACTTCAATCCCCGGCACATGAGGGCCCATTCTCGTTCCCAAGAGAAAGCTTAGCTTAGTCTATGCACTGGACTTGCCAATGACATATGGCTTCTAGGAAAACAACGGTTAGTTTTGAAAAACATGACGAAAGTGGAATTGATCGCAATGACTGCATAATTAGTAGAATTGTCAATTAGCCTAGGCACTTGACTTGCCGCTGGTGTAGTAGGAAAGTTTTGAAAATATGACACAAAAAGCTGAAATACTGTAAGTACTTTATTATTGGAAAGTTTCTTCAATACATAGAAACTCAGAACATCGACAATCATAGAAAAGCACAAGGTGTGTTATTCACAAACACCCTAGTTGAAAACCAAATAACCGATATATAACTGGGAATTCTAATAAACTTATCTGAATACTCAGCCTATAAAATTATGTTTATTTTTTTTCATTCCTTATTCAACATTCTCACAAATCAGTGGCTAGCCAAGTCTCCATATTACATTTTAGATGAAAAACATTAGCTGGTTGAAGTTCAGAGAAATACAGAACATGTTTAAGTCAAAATGATACTGATGCTTTATGAATACCAACCCTGTGCCGGTATTCACAAAGCATCTTAAGTGAAAACTTTGAATTTGTATCAGCTAAACAGGAAAACTAATATTAACAATTATTTGCATTGTTTAGAAACATTATGTTAAGAGCTACAGAAATCATATAGAAAATATGGGATATTTTTCGTTTCTTGTTAAATATGGGCAGCTCAATATTTAAATTTAAGTCAGAATATTTAAGTTTTCACTTAAGATGCTTCATAAATACCTTGGATCTAATAAATCTTAAATCCAGAAAAACCTAAAACACTTAATAAAGTCACATCTTTTCTTTTACGTAATTCTACCCACAACCGTTCGCCAGCATTGACATGTGTTATCACAGATTTAGATGACACACCATCGTGTACGTTGCCAGTAGGGAGGTGTGCTGTTGCGTCTACGACATTCACACCATCTTTCATAAGTAAAGCTGCATATATTTGGTCTAGATTATGTTGGTATACGTCTATTGTAAAGAAGTACATGTATGTCCCTTTGGACGAAGCTGTGAACATTCCAGTATTAACGTTCTATCCATTACCATCAGTAAAAAAAACCTGGTCGAACTTCACCAATCCTGCTATATTGGCTTCATAAGGATTTTGATGCATCTTCTTTAGTGAGTAAGCAACGTGTATTGAAAAAAAACCCCGGTAAAGACCAGTTGCAAAAAGTTAAATAAACCCAAATGGATGTATTACTATTGTATGAGAAAGGTTAAGAAGAAATATCACGCGTGGAAACGTTTTACTCACAGTCACAGTTATAGAGACTATGAAAATTACTGTAAATTAAGGAACAGTGCCTGTAAAGCTGTTAGATATGCAAAGAAAAAATACCAAAAAGGTATTGCAGAAAGTGTGAAAACAACGCCCAAAACATTTTGGAGCTTTGTGAAGGAGCAACAGGTATCGGGGATCTGTATGATAAAAATGGTGAATTAAAAACAAGGATAAAGAAAAGGCTGACACGTTGAATGACTTTTTTGCTTCAGTTTTTACTAAGGAAGGTGTAGACGTTTTACCAGATTTTGAAAGAAAAGTTCTTGACGATATATCCTTAAGTAATTTTGAAGTGACCCCTGAGAAGGTGTTAAAACAACTTAACAGTTTGAATACTTCATAATCTTGTAGTCCAGATAATTCTCTGGAAATCTACATTTGACCAGCATATCAGTAATACAGCAAATAAGGCAAACAAAATAATCGGCCTTATTAAACGTAAATTTACATATATGGACAAGAAACTGTTTTTGTGCCTATATAAATCTTTAGCGAGATCTCATTTGCACTACGGGAACCTAGTATACTACCCAGTCACCAAGAAAAATAAACAAGTCATCGAAAATGTTCAAAGACGGTCAACAAAGATTATTCCTGAACTTAGGAGTCTTTCATATGTTGAACATTTACAGGAATTAAATTTGCCATCATTAGAATATCGTCGTCAAAGGTTTGACATGATACAAGTGTTCAAAATAGTACATAAAATTGATTGCGTGGACATGAGTACGGTTTTCAGTTTCTCAGATAAAGACCATCTTAGAGGTCATAACTTGAAATTAGATAAACCATGTGCAAGAAAGCCCAACGAATTCATTCTCCCACAGAACAGTTACCGTTTGGAATGGACTTCCTGAATATATAGTGAAAGCAAAGGATGTAATCGAATTTAAAACAAAATTGGACAAGTATTGGCATCAAAAACGTTTTGATGTGTCAAACGTTTATTAATTGAGTCGTCATAAGTGTGATCACAGACCGGGCCGGCGATCTTAAATATATATAGTTTATACTTATATACCAAGAAGTACTAAAAGGGGAAGACAGTCTGATAAGAGGCTAACAAGTTCACCAGAAGACAAAAGGTAGACAAAAGGTAGAGGTAGAATCTGTAACGTCTAAACGTTTTTCGAGTTCCACTGGCTGAACGTTTACGCTCATACTGTTCAACTTGAGTAAATCTCGAACTTTGCATATGTTTAATTTCACCAATATCGTTTCTACTTGCATTGTCATTTAAATGTGTACATGTATTATTATATCCGTCGGGTGTTGGTGTTTCAATGACATTGTTGTCCGATATTCCGTATTTGTTAGAGATTTCCAAATGGCCTAACAATTTATAAGTTGTTTCATCCGATTCATGAAAACTTTTCTTTTTTGTTTCGAGTTCCACTTCGTGCTATTTAATTTTTGTTTACATGGAAACCATTTGTGCATGCCAGTTGCTTCCTCATCTTTTATAGCGTGTAATTGTGTGGCTACGAAGAACGAATCTAACGAAGCTTGCTGTCGTTGAAGTTTGGAATCCAGTTCAGTCAATCTCTCATTTTGCTATCGCTGAAGGCTGGATTCTAGTTCAGCAAATACGTCATTTTGCCGTTGTTGAAGGCTGGATTCCAGTTCAGTCATTTTCTCATTTTGCTGCCGTTGTAGAAGCTTCAATTCCAGTTCAGTAATTCTGTCATTGTGCTGTTGATGAAGCTTTGATTCCAGTTCAGTAATTCTGTCATTGTGCCGTTGTTGAAACTTAGATTCCAATTCAGTTATTTTTTCATTTTGTTACATAACCATAAATTTCAGTGCATTAACAATCTGGTATTGCAATGTTGACACACATCAGTGGTCTTTCCTTTAGGAGCATTGTCTTTGGCCACCACATTTTAGAATGTATCCCGTCCAGATCGGAATATGTTAACACTACTTGGAAGCAAGTCACAAATATAACGACCAGCGAACCCATTGTTGCAGACTCAACATACCAAGGATTAAAATGATCATGTTAATTTTTCTTTTATGAATACATATTATGCATCTCTCCAAAGAGATAAGGCAAAGGTCGTCACGACTGTTCTAATTTTAACGGGCGGACTCGATTCGAGTTCAGACATTCTTTCTTTCTGTTGTTGTTGAAACATTGAACATTACTCCACACAATCCTACCAAAATGTGAAGATGTGAAATTTTGAAATCAAGTAGGACATCCAACAGCAGAGCTCAATTAATTATTGTAGAAACAATGATCGTTGGCAAAGACAACTTAATGCAACTTAGTACACTCCCAACAAGCAAGAGTTAGATTTGGCAACAAAATAAAGAAACGTATCTTCCGCGCACAACTAGAAACTATATTTTGTGTTCGATAACCTAACAGAAATAAATAAATAAACAAGGCAACACCATTTGATTGATAACTGATTATAATGCATGTTTAAGTTTCGAGCAAATAACGTTAGTAAATTGAAATCAGATCAAAGCACAAAGAGAGCTGACGGAAGCAGAATCTATTTCATACTCGTTTGAAACAGTCCGGAATGTGAATATTTGGATAGTAAGTCAAATGAAGCCAGTCATATTTGTCTTATACTGGTATTTCCCATTGGAACTAATAAATCTTAAAACCACTGAATGTCACTCCTCTGAACCCAGGTGTACTGATTAAAGTGACATTAATAGCGTGATATAGCTCCACCCACATACTTTCACCTTCATTGGCATGCGCTATCGCTCCATTAGATGACATATCCCTTCCCCACTTTTCGCTGGAATTCGCCAGTGCAGACGCTACCATCGCGCCATCTTTCACAAGACGAACAGCACCGTATCCCTGATGTAATAACACGGACAATGAGAAGAAATATGTTCCAGTTGCTGGAACAGTAAATATTCCAGTATGTACATTAAAACCATTGCCGTCATTAACCAAAACCTCATCGAACTTTATTAACCGTGTACCGTCATTTTCTGCTTCATACCGTGTCCACTGGCTTAAGTAGGTTGAGAAGGCGACGTGCATTGAAGTTGTGCTTTGCCGTGCTTGACGGGCACTAGATTTATTTCTCAATATATTTCCAGCAAAACTTTTTGTTTTCCGTATTTCACCATCAGTTTGTCTATCCTCAGTCACATTGTTGTTGTCATCATTGGTCGGAACTGTATGCTGATCAGAGGTTTTCAACTGATTCAAAACATGGATTGTCATTGGATCTGATTCATTGCCGATGTTCTGTTCTGTTGTATGTTTTGTCCATGAAGCAAACTTCCCTTCGTGTAATGTTATCTGACTTTCCATGGAAACAATTCTTTGTTGAATCATTATGCCAGTCTCTTCTTTTTCTTTAGCGTGTAATTGTGTGGTTTTGAGTAAAGAATCTATCGTAGCTTGTTGTTGTTGAAGTTTTGATTCCAGTTCAGTAATTCTGTCATTTTGCTGTTGTTGAAGTTTTGATTCCAGTTCAGTAATTCTGTCATTTTGCTGTTGTTGAAACTTGGATTCCAATTCAGTAATTCGGTCATTTTGCTGTTGTTGAAGCCTGGATTCGAGTTCAGACATTCTTTCATTGTGCTGTTGCTTAAACCTGGATTCCAGTTCAGTTATCCGGACTTTTTGTTGCATAACAACATATTTTAACGCATTGACAATGTCCTTATTGCCATGTTCGTATACCTCAGTGATATGTCCTTTAGGAGCAAACATATTGTCATTGTCATTGGTCATCACATTCATAGAATCTGTCAAGTCAAGTTCAGAATATGTTAACACTACTTGGAAGCAAGTCACAAATATAACGAACAGCAAACCCATCCTTACAGAAACAAGACTGCAATGGTAATTGATTACACTGGCCCTTCCTGAACTGAATACATGTACTCCATACTGACAATCAGATAAGACCAGTTCGTAATGTGAATACAAGTTGACCGATATTTTACACACGACATGTAGCTTTAAAGATTGCATTTAGAACAAAATTGTTCGACAGTCACGACAACACGGTAATTCAAAATCTTCACTACTGGTCTCAATCGAATGTACTTAATGTCTACTTAATTAATTGTTCTTATCTGTAATACTAGTATTTCTCAAAAACTATTTCAGGTACATCGGTAGTTTTTCATTTACGCATATATGATACTATTTCGTTCTTCGCCTGCAACAGTGCAACTGTTTTATTTCATGGAAATATCCTTTGTGACAAATCATCCGTTTGTGGAGCCCAATCAGCCCATATTGGTGAAACGTTCAAATATCAAAAAGGGTGTTTTGTTGGATCATCTTCAAGCTTAACAGACAAGTACTCAAAACAAGGTATTTACATCACACAATGATAGCCACACAATGATAGTAGATACTGAATCTAAACGACCACAAACAAAACAAGTTCCTTTATATCATATTGTATACCATGTGATAATTACAGACCTAGTATTGAACTTGATTTATGTTGATTCATGTTGATTTGCGACAATTATTTTTAATTTCAAAAATGTAAAATAGAGAGAGATGGTTATGGTATTGTGCGGGCTCTATCACGATTTGTTTTACATAAAAACAGATCGTCTTCATTTCTTTAAAACAAACCTGAAAGGTCATTATTGTAATTGAGAAGTCTGGTTGGCTAATGGCGAAACCAACGGAGACAAATGATAATGTGCAACGTTGAAAACCCTTTGGCGCCGTCAGGGAATCGAACCCGGCTTGCAAGAATGTGTCTCCTTGATGATACCACTACACCAGCAACGCTATATACTGACTACAAATGTACTGTATATGTCAGTTTTTAAGGTCATGTGTCCTACATGTCTGAATCACGGAATCAAAGTTCAAATGGTATAATAATACAAATACATTCTTTAAGTTGTGTAACAAATATTAAAACCCAAATCTTCACCCGACGGATTACGAATAATACTCAGGAGCCTTATAGCCACCAACATTGTATGACTGAAATTTAGACTTAGACTTAAAATAGTCAGCATTTATAATCACTGCCATTATTTTGTAATTAGATTTAACCATGTGAAATGTTATCTTACTATTTGTTGTTATTATTTATATCGAAATCGATACATTTATATCAACATGAAAGCAGGTAGAACATTTGACATTGTAAAGTCTAAGTCTGAGCTTTAGACTTGCAAAGTTTGTGAATAAAGCCCCGGTTCATTAATGTTTCTACCAGTACGCAGTGGCCTCCCAGTAGTTTCAATAAAAAATTACAATCCAATTTTGAACAGCATTGTGTCGATTTAAACTTGGAGACCTTTCGTGAAGAAAGACAACGAATAAAACACCAATTCAGTATGATGTTCTGACGCTCATGAGAAACTAGGAAATTTATTTTGACTCGCAGTTTGATATAAGAATAAGAAGATATAGTGTTGTAAATAAAACATAGTATAGAGGAGACCAATCAAAACATAGGCGTGTCACTGTGTTGACAGTTTCATCTAGATTTGAAATGATGTATGAAGTCGTAATTCGATATAAATCAAAACATTCACACACTATTATTATATCATTGAATAAAAGATAATCAAAAGGACTTCGTTTTGTGGTCGGTTAGATTGAGTAGCTACTATCAATGTGATATTTAACCCCCTTATTGAGTTTTGCTGTTGAAGAATCATGTTTGTTTGTGAACTTAGTCATATATATGTTGCTTTTGTAACCTCAAATACTAGAGAACACTAATTCATACTATTCAAACTTTGTTAAGTCGAGTCTTCTGGGTATTTAGAAAAGTTGATCAAATTGAATGACAGAACTTGGAGAAACATTATGTTGCATTTGCAATATTATAACAGAACAATAATGTTTTTATACCTTGATATCTTACTGATGACAAGCTCGGCTTAACTCAAATATTTGTCCTAAATTAAAGCATTCATGTAGTCAGAAAATTGTAGATATATTTTAACATAATTTGGGGTTTACACGTACATGTATCGGGTGAAAACCGGACATTTTTATTCTTAAAATTTAGACCACTAGCAGTTGGTTTATCAGATATATCGTCGACACAGTGCAAAACGACCTTTTGTCTTAAGTTAGCAGCAGATTAAATGAACGTTTATTAATTGCAACATCTATGTTTGTCTGCTACACTGTAGCATGTCCTTCTCTAATATCTAGTCGTTGCGACAGTTTTGCTGGCAACCCGCGAAATTTTGTTGACCCTGATCAAAAGTTGAGGAGTAAATGTACGATATATTGTCTAACATGTGTAAATAAATGCAGTAAAAGACACATAATATGTTTCGCACAAACCGGGAATGGAACACCCAAGATCAACCGAATGACACCCCAATGTCCCAGCAACCCAGTGTCCTTGGTGGACAAATCGGCCTGTGTTTGCTTTCGGTCTTGTCGTTAGCTACTGGGATTGCAGGTTCAGTACATTTCATTTCTGTACGAGAGGTGTTCAACTTATTTATGAACAAAACATGAACACCGATTGTGCAATATTGAATGAAAACAATTGCAATATCTTTTTTAAACCTTGCGAGAAAATGTTTAAATTTGAACATATGATCATCATACATTGTATATATCATTTGGTTAAAGCTTAAAACAACAATTTAGTAGATGATGTTGTTTTTCCTGTTTTTAAGGCAAAATGGCCCTTTTATAAGCATTAAGAAAGTGTCAGTAAATTTTTATTTTGCATTTTTAATGAGAACATCAGTAACATTTGTCGTAAGACGCGTTATTAAAGTTCTATTTCCAGTAATTGTGAAATGGCACCAAAAATTGAAAATTGCCCAATATTGCCAAAACCTACACTATAAAGTTAATTGGTTTTATGATATCTATGATGAATCCATCAACAAAACGTGCAATAGTACAACAGATGGGAGTGTCCATAGAAACTATCAGTGACATTTTTTCGAAACAGTTTAATGCATAGTTCTGGGAAAATGCGAAGTTCCTACGCCGAAAATCAAGAAAAACATGCCTCGCAGCCAAAAGTCTTGGACTCTAGAAATGCGAAATAAACAACATTATGTGGAAAAAATTGTTTCATTATGGGGAAGCAATGCTGAATCTTAAAGAATGTTATGATAGATTATGGTATGCTATTTTACAAAAGGTCACTGGGATAGGGAGAAGTTCATGTCTGTCCAGCTTTGTGTGTTCGTGGCCGTTTTCATGGAAAGGCATTGGGTTTGTTATTATGGAAATACGCGCATCAAAATCAATATCCAATTGACGAAATTGAAGGCTGTGGTCTATGCACGAACCGTTTCCAATCAGGTTTTTAACAAAAAAGTGTTACGTATCGTTCCTAGTGACTGTTCCAAGAGCAAGGTGTTTCGTCCAGATTCAGCTTCAAGTCACCAAATACAACACCAAATTAAAAAAACTTAAGTATATAACTTTGATATATATTATAACCAAACAGTGGATGTTGAAGTCTTATCATGCTTTAACAATATAATTTTCCGTCTGGTTGATACTAAAACCACGATTAAAGAAGGAAAATGTAAACGTAATTATTACGAGTTTCGGACCTTCAAAACGCAAAAAACAACACCCTCTACCCTTATGTTGATCTTGATTTAACCGTTACATATTGGCAATTTACAATTATTATATATACTTCTTGATAAACTACTTTACACAATATAAAAGTTTTTATTCAATTTCATTGTTAGAGAAACAAAATATTGATGTTCATTTTCTGTTCATAAATAAGTTGAACACCTCTCGTATTCGGAGCAATGCAATTCGAATACATAATTATATATCTACACTATTGGCGATAAGTTCCAATCTTAAGGGTTTCTATTAGTGTTTCAGATCATGAAACACACTGTAGATAGTCTAGAGTATTTTCAATTGAAGAGTACAAAATAGGTATGAAGAAATCTGACATGGAAGGCAGCACTCAACTTAACTAACAGAACACAGAAACAACATAACACAACTACACGGAGCAATGTCTAAACACATTAATCAACAGCCCAAATCCCCACCACAAAAATGCATGATGAACAAATTACACAAAGAAATAACAAATTAACAGTGATCCAAAACACGACATAACCATTGTTCAGCTTTGATCTGAAGTATAAATGCCTCAAACAACTTTATTAAATTCGCACAATACAATAAGTACTCGTACACTTGTGACAAATAACTTGCCTTATCTATTTATGTTCGGTTGTGTACCTGACAGTGTATATGACCTACAGTGGATAATCAGTCCATGTTGCTATGTTGTAACAGAAACAATGGGCTTACTATTAGTTATTTTTGTGACTTGCTTCCAAGTAGTGTTAACATATTCAGATCTGGACTTGATAGATTCTAGGAATGTGGTGGCCAGAGACAATGACAGTCCCCTTGCTTCTACAAGGTCGGTCTCTAGAATGTGTGAACCTTGCAAAGAGGAGATAGTGAATGCGATTGAATCCGTGATCCGACAACAAAATGACAGAATTGCTGAACTGGAATCTAAGTTTCAACAACAGAAAAATGACATAATCACTGAACTTGAATCCAAGCTTCAACAACAGCAAAAGGACAGAATTACAGAACTTGAATCCAAGCTTCAACAACAGCAGAATGAAAGAATGACTGAGCTGGAATATAAGCTTCAACGCCAGCAAAATGACAGAATTACTGAACTGGAATCTAAACTTCAACGCCAGCAAAATGACAGAATGACTGAACTTGAGTCCAAGCTTCAACAACAGCAAGCTGTGATAGATTCCTCACTCCTAACTACCCACGGACATGTCGAAGAGACAGAAGCATTAGACCTGCTGATTCAACAACACAATGTTCGAATAGTTTCTTTGGAAAGTAAGATAAAACAAGACGAGGTGAAACTCGCGTCTGGTCTAACAACGATTAAACTATCAACTGACCAAAACTTCATTGATGAATCAGATAAATTGACAAATAAAGTTATAAACCGGTTGGAAGTATCTAAACAATATGGAATGTCAGACAACCAGTATGATAGCAGCGCCAATGCAAGACACATACCAAAACCCGAACGGCATTTACTTGGCAATGCAAATAGACACATAACTGATGAAATGAATAATTTGAAAAATTCCAGAAATGAATTTAATGGGCGACATAACTTGCACAAGGATTACCAAAAACGTGATCTAGACCCAGGTACAATGCATGTCGCGTTTTCAACTTACATGAGTCAGTTTCGACACTACGAAGCAGAAAGTGACGGATCAAGAATGATTGTGTTTGACCGGATCTTGATTAATGATGGTGACGGATATAACGTTCATACTGGAATTTTCACTGCTCCCGTGTCTGGGACATACTTTTTCACATTCTCTGTGGCTCTACATGATTCACAAGCCAACATACGTCTTGTAAACAATGGTGTAATTGTCGCGTCTGTAGTCGCACGTATCAACGGGCTAGATGGACATCAAGACGATATGTCATCAAATAGTGTAATAACAAATGTTAAAGCCGGCAACAGTCTTTGGATGGAATTGTACTACAGAATCAATGTGACTTTAACCAGTACACCTGAATTCAGAGGAGTAACATTCACTGGATTTAAGATGTATTAGATAAAAGAAGAGACACATATTGTACGAATGTTATACTAGTAATAATACATCTACTCACAATTTGATAAATGTCAAGAAATCAAAATGTATGCCCGTCTTACGTTAACTGAAAAAACTTTGAGCTCCGTGAAGTTGGCAGCGGGTTACAAGTTCGTAGTTAGATATTCAATTTCTAACTGATAGCCAATACCGAACTAGCACAAAGTTCGTTATTCGACACCCTTTGGCCAATACCGAACTGGTGTCCAATCTGCTGCCAGCACCAAGTTCGATATTCAACCCAAACAAAACGAGAATACCGAACTGGGGTCGAATCTGCTGCCAGCACCAAGTTCGATATTCAACCCCAAAAAAGCCGAATACCGAACTGGGGTCGAATCTGCTGCCAGCACCAAGTTCGATATTCAACCCAAAAAAAGGCGAATACCGAACTGGGGCCGAATCTGCTGCCAGCACCAAGTTCGATATTCAACCCCAAAAAAAGCCGAATACCGAACTGGGGTCGAATCTGCTGCCAGCACCAAGTTCGATATTCAACCCCCAAAAAAAGCCGAATACCGAACTGGGGTCGAATCTGTGGCCAGCACCAAGTTCGATATTCAACCAAAAAAAGGCGAATACCGAACTGGGATCGAATCTGCTGCCAGCACCAAGTTCGATATTCAACCCCCCAAAAAAGGCGAATACCAAACAGGGGTCGAATCTGCTGCCAACACCAAGTTCGATATTGAACCCAAAAAAAGCCGAATACCGAACTGGGGTCGAATCTGCTGCCAGCACCAAGTTCGATATTCAACCAAAAAAAGGCGAACACCGAACTGGGGTCGAATCTGCTGCCAGCACCAAGTTCGATATTCAACCCAAAAAAAGGCGAATACCGAACTGGGGTCGAATCTGCTGCAAGCACCAAGTTCGATATTCAAACAAAAAAAAGGCGAATACCGAACTGGGGTCGAATCTGCTGCCAGCACCAAGTTCGATATTCAACCAAAAAAAGGCGAATACCGAACTGGGGTCGAATCTTCTGCCAGCACCAAGTTCGATATTCATCCCGAAAAAAGGGGCGAATACCGAACTGGGGTCGAATCTGCTACCAGCACCAAGTTCGATATTCAACCAAAAAAAGGCGAATACCGAACTGGGGTCGAATCTGCTGCCAGCACCAAGTTCGATATTCAACCCAAAAAAAGGCGAATACCGAACTGGGGTCGAATCTGCTGCAAGCACCAAGTTCGATATTCAAACAAAAAAAAGGCGAATACCGAACTGGGGTCGAATCTGCTGCCAGCACCAAGTTCGATATTCAACCCCAAAAAAAGGCGAATACCGAACTGGGGTCGAATCTTCTGCCAGCACCAAGTTCGATATTCATCCAGAAAAAAGGGGCGAATACCGAACTGGGGTCGAATCTGCTACCAGCACCAAGTTCGATATTCATGCCAAAAAAAGGCGAATACCGAACTGGGGTCGAATCTGCTGCCAGCACCAAGTTCGATATTCAACCCAAAAAAAGGCGAATACCGAACTGGGGTCGAATCTGCTGCCAGCACCAAGTTCGATATTCAACCCAAAAAAAGGCGAATACCGAACTTGGGTCGAATCTTCTGCCAGCAGCGGGTTCGATATTCAACCAAAAAAAGGCGAATACCGAACTGGGGTCGAATCTGCTGCCAGCACCAAGTTCGATATTCAACCAAAAAAAGGCGAATACCGAACTGGGGTCGAATCTGCTGCCAGCACCAAGTTCGATATTCAACCCAAAAAAAGGCGAATACCGAACTGGGGTCCAATCTGCTGCCAGCACCAAGTTCGATATTCAACCAAAAAAAGGCGAATACCGAACTGGGGTCGAATCTGCTGCCAGCACCAAGTTCGATATTCAACCCAAAAAAAGGCGAATACCGAACTGGGGTCGAATCTGCTGCCAGCACCAAGTTCGATATTCACCCCCCCCCCCAAAAAAGCGAATACCGAACTGGGGTCGAATCTGCTGCAAGCACCAAGTTCGATATTCAACCCAAAAAAAGGCGAATACCGAACTGGGGTCGAATCAGCTGCCAGCACCAAGTTCGATATTCAACCCCCAAAAAAAGGCGAATACCGAACTGGGTCGAGTCTGCTGCCAGCACCAAGTTCGATATTCAACCCCCAAAAAAGGCGAATACCGAACAGGGGTCGAATCTGCTGCCAGCACCAAGTTCGATATTCAACCCCCCAAAAAAGCGAATACCGAACTGGGGTCGAATCTGCTGCCAGCACCAAGTTCGATATTCAACCCAAAAAAAGGCGAATACCGAACTGGCTTCGAATCTGCTGCCAGCAGCAAGTTCGATATTCAACCCAAAAAAAGGCGAATACCGAACTGGGGTCGAATCTACTGCCAGCACCAAGTTCGATATTCAACCCAAAAAAGGCGAATACCGTACTGAGGTCAATCTCCTGCCAGCAGCGGGTTTGGTATTCAACTTGATAATATTGCGAATACCGACCTGGGTTCGAATCTGCTGTCAGCTGTGGGTTCGATATTCAACTAAAAAAAGGCGAATATCGAACTGGGTTGGATTCGTCTGCCAGTAGCGGGATTGATATTCAACTTGAAAAGATTACGAATACCGAATAAGGGTCGAATCTCTTCTGCCAGTGCAATTTGATGTTTCAGTCGTACTGGTTATGTGTAATTGATCTACTTCTTCAGTTATGTTACTGATCTGTTCTACGAGTCGAACTGGTCAAGGACTACCTGTTTGATTCACCAATCGTACTGTTTACTGGGTAGATAATAGTCCAGGTTCAACTGAATTTACTAACCCAATGGATATAACAAGTAAATGAAAAAAATATGGATAACAGTAAATTGGTTTATTACTTGAGAATCTTACAATAAGTGATTGAAAGCAATACATGAACTATAAGTCAAGAATGGAATATAAAGACGAAAGCATTCTTATGTCATGCTTTATACAAATGAGAATACATTGCTTTATCGACTTTTCGACTCGTAGATCAGATCAGTAACGTATCTGAAGAAGTAGATCAATTACACATAACCAGTACGACTGAAACATCAAATTGCACTGGCAGAAGAGATTCGACCCTTATTCGGTATTCGTCATCTTTTCAAGTTGAATATCAATCCCGCTACTGGCAGACGAATCCAACCCAGTTCGATATTCGCCTTTTTTTAGTTGAATATCGAACCCACAGCTGGCAGCAGATTCGAACCCAGGTCAATATTCGCAATATTATCAAGTTGAATACCAAACCCGCTGCTGGCAGGAGATTGACCTCAGTACGGTATTCGGCTTTTTTTGGGTTGAATATCGAACTTGGTGCTGGCAGCAGATTCGACTCCAGTTCGGTATTCGCCTTTTTTTGGTTGAATATCGAACTTGGTGCTGGCAGCAGATTCGACCCCAGTTCGGTATTCGCCTTTTTTTGGGTTGAATATCGAACTTGGTGCTGGCAGCAGATTCGACCCCAGTTCGATATTCGCCTTCTTTTCGGGTTGAATATCGAATTTGGTGCTGGCAGCAGATTCGACCCCAGTGCGGTATTCGCCTTTTTTTGGGTTGAATATCGAACTTGGTGCTGGCAGCAGATTCGACCCCAGTTCGGTATTCGCCTTTTTTTGGTTGAATATCGAACTTGGTGCTGGCAGCAGATTCGACCCCAGTTCGGTATTCGCCTTCTTTTTGGGTTGAATATCGAACCCGCTGCTGGCAGCAGATTCGACCCCAGTTCGGTTTTCGCCTTTTTTTGGGGTTGAATAACGAACTTGGCGCTGGCAGCAGATTCGACCCCAGTTCGGTATTCGCCTTTTTTGGGGGGTTGAATATCGAACTTGGTGCTGGCAGCAGATTCGACCCCAGTTCGGTATTCGGCTTTTTTTTGGGTTGAATATCGAACTTGGTGCTGGCAGCAGATTCGACCCCAGTACCGTATTCGGCTTTTTTTGGGGGTTGAATATCGAACTTGGTGCTGGCAGCAGATTCGACCCCAGTTCGGTATTCGACTTTTTTGGGGTTGAATATCGAACTTGGTGCTGGCAGCAGATTCGACCCCAGTTCGGTATTCGCCTTTTTTTGGTTGAATATCGAACTTGGTGCTGGCAGCAGATTCGACCCCAGTTCGGTATTCGCCTTCTTTTTGGGTTGAATATCGAACCTGCTGCTGTCAGCAGATTCGACCCCAGTTCGGTTTTCGCCTTTTTTGGGGTTGAATAACGAACTTGGCGCTGGCAGCAGATTCGACCCCAGTTCGGTGTTCGCCTTTTTTTGGGGTTGAATATCGAACTTGGTGCTGGCAGCAGATTCGACCCCAGTTCGGTATTCGCCTTTTTTTGGGGTTGAATATCGAACTTGGTGCTGGCAGCAGATTCGACCCCAGTTCGGTATTCGCCTTTTTTTGGTTGAATATCGAACTTGGTGCTGGCAGCAGATTCGACCCCAGTTCGGTATTCGCCTTTTTTGGGGGTTGAATATCGAACTTGGTGCTGGCAGCAGATTCGACCCCAGTTCGGTATTCGGCTTTTTTTCGGGTTGAATATCGAACTTGGTGCTGGCAGCAGATTCGACCCCAGTTCGGTATTCGGCTTTTTTTTGGGTTGAATATCGAACTTGGTGCTGGCAACAGATTCGACCCCAGTTCGGTATTCGCCTTTTTTGGAGTTGAATATCGAACTTGGTGCTTGCAGCAGATTGGACACCAGTTCGGTATTGGCCAATGGGTGTCGAATAACGAACTTTGTGCTAGTTCGGTATTGGCTATCAGTTAGAAATTGAATATCGAACTACGAACTTGTAACCCGCTGCCAACTTCACGGATCTAAAACTTTGACCTATTAAGAAAATGTTGTGAAAACATTGCGTCTCATCTATTGCTAAATTTCCAAAAGAAATCTTATGCATTTGATATGCGTTTGCATAATGCCGTTTTTACAAGGTAACCGATACATGTAGGTCCTTTTGATAGGGACGAAAGTGGTAAGAAGAACTTGTATTATGCTAAATTAAACTGAACCGTATTCCTGAATGCAACACAAACATTTGAGTGAAGTCGGGCGTATCTGCACTACAACGCCTAAATTTGAAGTGATATTAGAATTTTATTTGTTTAAAACAATAAAACTTAGGTAGCATAGTTGTTTTATGGCAATTCAATCAGTCCATCTTATTCATTTTTTAAAATGTTCACAAGCAAAATTTGTTGACGTTATCAAAGTTTGAGTAGTATACGTGTATATTTACTTTGAGTACAGTACGTGAGAGTGTTGTGTGTGGTGATTAAAATCTATACCTCTGTTACATCAAAATATCCAATTAAAGTACGATTGGCAAAGTTTTATTGCGTTTCTTGAATTTCACATGGTAGGGCCGTAGCCTATGGGTAAGGCATGCGCTTCAGGATCGAGATGGACCGGATTATATCCTCGTTGAGCAAGAAAGACACTGTAATGCTCCATTCTATCAAAATGCAAATTAGTACCTCTTTGGGGTGGTGTCTGAATTTTACCGGGCGCCGTATCTAGATTTTGACTGCATTAGTCCCAACAGGAATATTTCAATGCATGCTTACCAACGGGCTATCAGGTTTACTGACGTGCTTTTAGACTTACCGATTGGCTATAAGGCTTACCGACGGGCTATCGGGCTTACTGACGGGCTATTGGGCTTATGGACGGGCTATCAGGCATACCGACGGGCTATCGGGCTTACCGACGGGCTATCGGGCTTACTGACGGGCTATTGGGCTTACGCGCGGGCTATCAGGCAAACTGGTGGTCTATCGGGCTTACCGACGGGATTTCATGCTTACTGACGAACTTACGGGCTAACCGGCGGACTATCGGGCTTACCGACGGGCTATTGGGCCTATCGATGGGCAATCGGGCTTATCGACTGGCTATCGGGCTAACCGATGGGCTATCGGACTTACCGACGGTATTATAGATATTATAATAGAATTATAGGTATATACATCATTATATACATTTTGTAGTTCCATATCGTTTCATAATTTGATTATTACTACG
This sequence comes from Spisula subtruncata, assembly GCA_963678985.1. Taxonomy (NCBI): domain Eukaryota; kingdom Metazoa; phylum Mollusca; class Bivalvia; order Venerida; family Mactridae; genus Spisula; species Spisula subtruncata. The sequence continues at coordinate 49,996,962 of OY787664.1, read as the reverse complement.
TACCGTGTGCCTTTGCAAAACAAGATAACATCACAGTACCATGAAACAGCTGAATTATAAGAAAACAGTCTTTCAAGTTCGCACATGACAAACAATATCTTAATATGTCTTTCTTGTTAAATGTACACGTCATTTAAATTAAATTTTAATCATATAAATATGGAACTCCCTTGATAACCGACACCAGTCAACATTGCTCTCCATAGTGGCTGTACCAATGGGTTTACTATTTGCTCTATTTGTGACTTGCATCCAATTAGTGTTAGCATATTCGAATCTGGAAGGACAAGAATCCAAAAATGATATGTTTAAGGATACTAACATTCCGATTGATTCTACAAGGAGTAGCACTAATAAGTGCGACCATTGCAAAATGGGCACTGGGAACAAGATGGAATCCTTGATCAAACAGCAAAATGACAGAATTACTGCACTGGAATCCAAACTTCAACGCCAGCCAAATGACAGAATTACTAAACTGGAATCCAAGCTTCAAGAAAAGCAAAATGACAGAATTACTGCACTGGGATCCAAGCTTCAACGACAGCAAAATGACAGAATTACTGCACTGGGATCCAAGCTTCAACGACAGCAAAATGACAGAATTACTGCACTGGGATCCAAGCTTCAAAGCCAGCAAAATGAGAGAATGACTGAACTGGAATATAAGTTTCAACGCCAGCAAAATGACAGAATATCTGAACTGGAATCAAACCTTCAACGACAGCAAAATGACAGAATGACTGAACTTGAGTCCAAGCTTCAACGCCAGCAAGCTGTGATAGATTCCTTACGCCTAACTACCCAGGGACATGTCGAAGAGAAAGAAGCAGCAACCGTGCTAACTCCACAAAATGCTAACCAAAATGGAATGTCGGACAATCCAAATGATGATAACGACAATGTCCCTGTTAGACTAACACCCGGTCGATTCAATAATGAACATTTAAAAGATAATGTAAATAAGAAGGAATTTGGTGACATGGAAAATGTGAAAAGTTTGAGATTTAATCGTGCAGAACAGTTGGAGCTTAAACGTTCGCCAAAAGGTATCCAAAGACGGTTAGTTGACCCGACATCAATGCATGTCGCTTTTTCGACTTATTTGGGCAAGTATACACATTTTGAAGGAGAAAATTATGGATCAATGCTTATTAAGTTCGACCAGGTTTTGATTAATGATGGTAACGGATATAACGCTCAAACTGGAATTTTCACTGCTCCGACCACTGGGGTATATTTCTTCGCATTCTCTGTAGAACTCAATCATGGCTACGCTGCAGCACGACTGAAGAAAGACGGAGAGGTTGTTGCGACGACCGTAGCACGAATTACACAAGACGGGCATCAAGACGACATGTCATCAAATAGTGTAATAACACGCGCTAATGCAGGTGACAGCCTTTGGATGGAATTATACTACAGAATTAACGTGACTTTAGCCAGTAATACTGATTATAGGGGAGTAACATTCGGTGGATTTAAAATTAATTAGTTTAAAGAGACAATTACAGTACCGTATGAATGTTATAAACTCATATCCAGGTCCAGAAATCCAAATATATGCCGTCTTTCGTTAACTCAATTAAATACAAACGATTAAAAAAATATAAAAAATCTAAAAAAATCCGTCACTGAGCTTATATCATGTATTAGCTCAGTGACGGAATTATTTTCAATTTGTTTAAATTTTATTTTCCAAACACTGATACTGCCACATTTAATGAATTCAGTAAAGAAAACGATGGAAAAGTGCACCTTATCTACTGCTAAATTTCGAAAAGGAAATAAAATTGTTAAGCTTTTGGCATGCAATGATATAATGACCTTTTTCAGGTAACTGTTAAAGCCATATTGCCATGGACTAAAGATGAACTATTATTTTATTATTAATACGTAAATTGCCAAAGAAAACCGGACCGCATTCCTGAATGCAGCACACGTCTGATTGTGGTCGGGATGATCAATACTAAACAATCAAAATTTGAAGCCATATTTATTTGTTTACAATAAAGTATTGTTTTTATGATAATTCAATCAGTCCATCTTATTTAATTTTCAAAATGTTCACAAGCAAAATTTGTTGACCTTATCACATTGTTGATTAGTATACATGTATATTTACTTTGAGTACTGTACGTGGGAGAGATCGTTTGTGGTGATGTAATTCGATTTCTGTGTTACATCAAAATAATCTTATTAAAGTTCACCTGGCACATTTTATTGCGTTTCTTGATTTTCACATGGTGGTGCCGCAGCCTATGGATATGGCATGTGCTTCAGGATCGAGAGGTCCCGGCTTATAGATCCTTGTCTGAACCACTGCTCTGAACATGAAAAATCCGCTAGACCAAGGTACAATGTATGATGTTGGTACCTGTGAGGGCGGTGTCTGAATGTTATTCCTGGATGGCGTATCTCGATTTTAACTGCATACCCACCAGGAGAGGAATAATTGCCCCAGGGAGACTCGAATGCATGTGTTAGTTAGTATCTCGATGAAGTTAAAACGCCAAAGGTGGCTTGACAGTTGGAATGGTTAGAGTGGTCCTGGAACACTGGTCGTTAAATTAACCTCTTAGGATCCTTAGATAGTATTAACCTGTACCATGAAGATATATTACCACATATTTCCGGATAGTCAACACGATGTGAAAGTAGGCGTAAAAGGAGCTGGGGCCTTATTCACAAACATTGTAATTCTAAAACTCAGACTTACATTACCAAATGTTCTATTCGCTTTCATGTTGTTATTAACGTATATATTTTGATATAAATGAGAATACTTGTTAAGTTGGTGACAACAAATAATCAGATAAAGTTGCACATGGTTTCATCTACTTGCAAAGAAATGCCAGTGATTATTACTATTGTCAATTTGAAGTCACCAGTGTTGGTGAATAATGCCAATATGACAACGAACATTCGAGGGAACATCAAGTCTATTTAGGCTGATCTAGGGCATTGGTTCGAACCCTTTTGTTTTGCTTATAATCCGTCTGTAGGAAATTCAAAGTTTTGGCACTTAGTTTAAGTCATACTAGTAGTCAGTGCACATAGCTGCTTGTTAGTAGAGACCAACGGGTCGAAATACTAGTACAATACCTTGTTTTGCGTTTCTGTGGTAGTGACTTATCTGTATTTGAATTCAGACAATAAACCACGGAAGTACGAGTGCCATTCTGAATATATACGTTTTAGTAGACCATATACGAGGGGCGTTTCAAAAGGTAGCCATTACTGACGTTACTATGACAGCAGTGCTATTTCGTTAGACACGCCCTCGTGCGTTCGATTCATTGTACAATATATATCATAAATTATTCTATTTAAATGCAAAGTTTGAAGTAATTTGAACTTTCAATAAACAATATAGAGCACTTTTAATGGAACTTTTGAAACACCCCTCGTACATGTACGTAATATAGTTCGATGCTAATATTTTAGAATATCAGACTTCAGCGTTTTTTCTAGCTATTTTGGGAATGTACCAGGTACCAATCAAATAGTGATTTTTGCGCGTAAAACCTGAAACTGTGATTTTTTTAGATACACATCTTAATATTTTAAAATTGTTCAATGGCACAGCAGATTGATGAAAAAGTAACAAGAAAATCAAGTTCCCCGTGCTTTTTTCAAATTATTGTAGTAGCATCGTGATTAATTTTCTCCGTTTTGGGGAATCTTTCATTTGTAAATTGGAAACATGGTCGTTATTCCTGATTTGAAAGTACCTTTTATTGGTACTTTACAAAGAAGTATAAGAACGTTGGTCAGTGCATGTGTACTACAGAGGATCCCTGTGCCATTAGTGTACAGTATGTGTGGGTGATATTTGTTAAAAACAAGTGACCAATCTTCTAGGGCTGTTTTTATATGTAAAGCCGCTCAATCACCCTTTGACAAGAAACCTACGTTCGTGTCTCCCTGGGGAGACTATTCCTCTCCTGTGTGTGATACAACCAATATACATCTGTGCCGCCCAGGAATAGACACTGCCCTCACAGGTTCCATTTTACACCATGGTATGGTGGAGCATGTTGGTTATTCTTGTCCAGAGAAATTAAACAGTGGCCCAGACAAGGGATGAACCTGGGACCTCTCGGTCATGGTGCGCACGCTCTACCTCCAGGCCACCACTCCCCAACATGATCTTGTTGTCATATAGCTTGATATCAAAATATATTTTGATATCAGACACTAAAGTCTGTACCTTAACAATGTACAATGAATACTATAATAATAGTATACATGGTTAAGGTGCATATCCACCAGGTCTGTATATGTCAGAGATTCTGACTTTTCATGAGTATTTTATCGAATATATTCAACTGCAGTTCACAAATAAAGTCTGGCTACACCAACAAGTACGATTGAGGGGCTTGATACAAGCGGAAATTTGAAATAAATTGTAAATTGCATTTTTGTCTTCCAGCCAAGTATCGCATTATCATTTGCATATAAGCCCCTGTTTGATTAGAAACTTTATTTTGGATATCTCTACCTCAGGCTAAGCACTGCGTGAGTGGCGGAGTCTACTTTGATCAACAGAACGACATGTTGATTTTTCTATTAAATGCAAGCAGTCTTTGATATACGATGAGACGGGGACTTGTTTTTTCCCTCCGCATACAAGGCGTAATTACATGCTTAATCCGTTCCAATTTCAATTTCATTAACATAACAGAAGCGGTTAAGATATTGAGTGTATTTTCACATACTTAAACAAGCCACAAATCATTTGCGTCGCTGACAATCGGTTTTGTTTATGTTCGAATTTCAAAGACGTCCAAGACTGTTTTGTATGTTTATTGATTTAAATAATTCTCTCGGCACCCTAATTGAGAGCGAGGGATGTTAAATTCAAGACGATAGGGTGATCGTTGCCTTCAGTATTTGATACCCATTTTACACGGGGAACAATGGAGTTTTACGGGCACTGGGAAGCGAGATTGATACAGCGGTGTGAGGTGGTGTTTTTCTCAGCAGGGAGTGCATCGCGGTGATGTGTTAGCCCCATCTTTAATACTGATGTTAAACGACATGATATAAAGGTAAAAGAATAATGGAAACATCTGGCTAAACAATTTCTGTATGAATGATCTGATCAGTCCTGAAGATGCTGACATGTCGCCCGGATTGACGGTTAATATCATCGTGAAAATATATCAATACTTGGTCAACCAAGAGGTCGCGTAAATTTGCCCGATTCTTTGAATATTTTGTAAAATTCTCTCAGATAAGGGTGAAAATAGTTGATGTTCTGTTTCTGTTCTTGAGTTTTTTAATTGTCAGTTTCATACCGTTGGTCAACACATGTTTCATGCCCAGATATGGTCTTTCATGATAATTTGATGAAACACAACTTGGACATGTCGTCTTACACTATGACAATAAAGTAAATGCCCATTTTCAAATCAAATTATAAAAGTATAAAATCCAAAAGTAAATTAGATTTAATATAAAAACGCCATTTGTTAAATTATGCTTATATTCAGTTCTTGAAACTTTGGTTACAGGCAATAAAATTCGATACATATGATTACATATGATTACATTCATTCATATTATGAAACCTGAACGGAATCAATCTGGTTCAAAGCAATACCATTTCAATTAGAATTATAAGAAGAAAATGCAGACTGTAATATTTGACTATTAGAAAAAAATACCAACATTTCCCCTGCAGTGCGGGGGAAGCTGGAAGGTAAAAATACGGCCATTTTCCCCGGCCCTCTGGACACCGCCCAGCCCCGGGGGATGCAACTGGTGCATAAATCTTCTCGGAAAGCACTTGTTTTCAAGGCCATCGACATTCTACGTATCTAAAGACCACCCTGTCAGCATGATAATAAGCACATCACTATTAAACATACTGACACATACATTTGCTTGTATTAATGATTGCTGCTGCTTTATTGCAAATAACAAATGTCATTTAACTGAGAAAATGCAATTTTACAATTTTGAATTCAGAAATCTTCAAAACATGAGAGTCGTATAAAGCAGTTTAAAAACAATCGCGGAGGTTCCTGTGTGGAGGTCGAAATGCAGGATTGTATACACATTGTATTTTCTCTTCATTCATAATTCATGGAAAACCCTATGTTGTTTCGTAAACGCACCTGTGGCGATCGGCAACCTGTGCACACGGAACATGGAGGATGTCCGAAATATTGATTTTTCTCGTGCAATATGACGAAACACGAAAATCCCATATGTCCCACGTGCAAAAGTGATGGATCACCAGAGGTGCACGATTTTATCATGCTCCTGTTGGGGATGCGGAAAAAACAGAAAACCAGCTTGAAAATGCAAATACAATTCGCCATGGAGAAAAACAATTTACTAGGATGAAAGTACTGCTTGACTCACCAAGGCCATCGTAATTACCATTGAATATATAGAGGATCTATCACGAGTTGTCAATTGATATATAGAGGATCTATCACGAGTTGTCAATTGATATAAATTTATATTAAACGAGTTTTGGAAATTTATTAAGCGAGCCTCTGGCGAGCTCAATTATATTTCCTGAACGAGTTTAATATCAATATATCAATTGACAACGAGTGATATATTCTCTATATCATATGATACTAAAACGTAACGCAAAATACACATTGATTTATTGAAAAAATCCAATAGTTTATACTACACGTGGTACGTATAACTTTATACGTACTGGCTATACTAACCTGGATACAAGGAAAATCATGTGATATATTGGCATCGTCAACCTAATCATTGGCCGGATATATCTGGATGAGGGCAAACAAACATATTGTATATAACTACCTTGTGGCTATTGCCAAATCATACCTCTCTTCTATTCTATTCTTTTCTAATTCACTTTCAACATGTACACTCACCACAAAGTTATGTAAATAAGTAAAATCCACAATATAAACCGTCTACAAAGGAATAACTTCGATATCTTTTTTGAGATCCCTACTTGAAGGATTTTGTCTGTAAACATCTTGAGTCCCTGTTACTTCCAAGGAATAAAATGCTTTCTTTTAGAAGTAAAACCTTGAATGCAACTAACATGTTGTCCTACAATTTAGGTCAATTGCATGTACATGTCTCGGAGATTGTGTCTCTAGCGTCGGGGGGGGGGGGGGTGTCCTCCCATAAAGGCCATCCATAATCTCAACAAGGACGACCGCCATAATGAGCCCCCGAGGCCTAAGTCCGTCCGGCCCCGGTCTATGTAGGCGGTTATCCAGGGTACTAGTGTGTAAATGTATGGGGGGTTTTCTCATAGAGACGCTTAGAAAATTGCAGTTAAAGTTTTATTTTAGACTGTTTTATTTAATAACTTTCGAAATCAGCTGTGATAATTTTATGACACTACAGGCTTATAACAATATTGCGTCCAGTTAGCGCTATATGCCTCGGTGGAAGCATTGCCAATAACAAATAACAAGTCATTCAGGGGTCCTAATTCAGTTTTTAAATATCTTGGATAGTGTTCTATAACTAAGATAATGTAATTGCGTTTATATGATAACGTTAGCAAACGAATATGCCACGTTTGGAAGCAATGCATTGGTGGACTGCAAAAATATTTGAGTTTCAACATTTTGTAACGGCAGGACAAACGGACGGACGGACGGACAGACGGACGGAACAATCACTACATGCCTCCTGCATCAGTACATGCCGGGGCAAAAACAAAACATATCGAAAAGAGAATGCATGTATTATGATTCACGGACTAAGTCATTCAGTACAGTCATGATAAAATCGTGAACCTGTGACGATCGACCACTTTTGCACGTGGGACATGGAATATTTCATAATTTTGCACGAGAAAATAGTGTCATCAAAATATTGATTTTTCTCGTGTGAAACACTGCATGACCCACGTGCAAAAGTGTCTATTCGTCACATATTCACGATTTTCTCATGCCTTTTCTCGCAATGCAGCCAAACAGCATCATACATATATACAGTTTCGAAAAAAGTTTTGAGAAGTCCATTTTGTAAAGTAAGCAGTCAATATTAAGCCCGCCGGGGTGGTGGCGTCGGATGACATTTTTTTATAAATATTGTTGGTGTCTACATCCCCACCCTGGAATCAATGCTTACAGTCTAAATCGCTGGGATCGGGACATCTAAGCACGTAGTAATTCCCGGGTCTTGGAACGGGACCAAAGTCTATCATCGGACCCAGAATCTATAATATTGTCAACTTCCCGCCTGCTAGGAAGATGTGTCTGTCTAATTCCACCTGTATCCCCGGGCGGGTATAATATTGACTGAAGCATTAGTGGTACCATGTGCTGTACTGTTTGTTGGTGAGTTTGTTAGGCTCGATTCGCTTGATTTCAATGAGAAAAGCTTTGCCAATTATTTATTTGTATAGTAACATAATACAAATTTATTTTTTTAATACTTTTAAAACATATTTCACCCTGTCCTTTATCTCAAAGAGTCCCAGTCCTGCCAAACAAGAATGTGGTGGAGTCGAGTGCTGATGGGAGTCGTACAAATAACTTACATGTGTAGTTAGATGCATTTTGAGACGTGGAAACTTACTGAGCAGCCAATTATCATGTGTAACGTTGTTGCTTGTTATTCTGTGTTTGTTTATAAGCAAGACTCGTGCTTTGATCGTTGTAGATTCTAGAAATGCTTCAAATATGAAGCAAACGGGTGAAATAAAAACAGTCTCCAGAAAAATCAGGCCCTGATCTCCAAAAGTAACTCCAGTAGAAATATCATCTCAAATTAAGATTTTGACCAAATCAGGGTCTGAATTTAAGATAAATTGGAAACCATAACTCTTATAATATATTGTAGTATTGTAATAAACTAAGAATAGTGGTGGCTGTTTCTGGTGCTAATTTTGAGTCCATCCACCCATGGAAATTATTCAAATGGCACGTAGCAATATATGAGATGAGATTTAGCTCAGATCGAGATGTTTCTGGTGATTGGGGACAGGTCCTGCTATCTTGACACGATGTAATGAACTTTAATTGTTATGTTACTCGTTCCAACGATAGTGTTTTTTGCTATTTTGCTTTTAACTTTTTTATACTATAGAAAAACACCAAAGCAGCTTTTTGTCAAAATAACAGGTTTTGGAGACCGGTTCAAATATATTTTGCAAATGTGTGACGAAATACTTTGAACTGCAAATTATTTTATAGTGATGTTTATCCAATGAAATTCCATCCATTGTTGGTCAGGTAAAAATATGTAAACAACATAAATATCGTTGTCGTCCCATTGTAAAATTGTAAAATACAACAAAAGGCGTGTCAAACAATAATTTGAATTTTATGTAAACTAGAATAGGAATATAATACAAATATAAAACGTGACAATGATTTCAAGGAATTTAACATGGCTGATAAAGATACAGTAAAACCCTTACAAAACAACCACTTTGAGACCCCTCGCAAAAAATTATCCTAATATTTGAGAGTTGGATATTTTAGCAAAACAGTAACATTGGACTTAAATTGGTTAAGTTGATGATTTTTAGTATTTCAGCGGAATTTATTTAATTTTACTGTATGCGCAATAAGGCGCAATTATGTTGAACATACATTGTAGATATTTTAAGTAAAACAGTAACCACTGTGTATAAACGAGTCGATTTTCGAGCCAATTGCAATGGGACATACACGTTGAAATATATAGTGCGACAATAAGCCATACACTAATCAGATTTCATTTGAGTTTTTAGGAGACATAAGTGACGAGTTGAATTGAGAGTAATCCGATAAGCCATACAGTGATTTGGTTGTTGTAAAAAGTTCACGGAAGACATAAGCTATTGCCTGATACATGTTTAAAAAGACATTTTGTCATAAAACCTAATAACAAAAATATAAAACATCTCAGAATTACATTAATGTATCCCGATTCTTTGCTATATTAAAGACAGTCCTAAGCAGCGACTTTCGTCTACAACCATTAAGCTTTAAAACGGTCGTCAAACACTTACGTTTCAAATAAAACATTAAATGAACGTTTTATGTAGAATTCAACCAATACAAATAAAATTAGCATATACGAGAGCATAACAATGGACCGGTCTTGTAGTCGAAATTATTTAAACATCCGGTTTCAATATTATGTTCGCTAGAACCATTCATTGCTGAAGACTTTGCACGCGTAAAAATGTGACATTTTTTGTTATGGAAATCATTCTATAGAACACAAACACAGTCTTGAAATATTTGTTTTTCAATGGTTTAGGTGACCTGTCAAGCAATATATCAAAATTATTTGTTGAAATCAGGTGGTTTTTTAATACAGGTATATATAACGTTACATGCCATATAATTAAACAACATGATAACAGTACTGATACATTTGCTCGAAAAAATCCCCGCTAATTCTGCAATTCAATGCCTCATAAAACTGGAAATATTGTATTCGTTATTAAAGGGTTATGGTATTGCAATAAAAAGAACTTATCACTAAATCAACGAAAATTATACTGTCAAGCTATAGACTGTGCTAAAGCATGTGGAATTATTTGGAGTGTTAAATAGCTCCGGAAAAAGGACAATATGTGGAAATATTGCGTATTTTTTTACAAACATTATTGTGACCCCTTTTAGGGAGATATTATTACTAGACTAAATCAAAGAAACATCTTCGCTAAAATATACATAATAAATTAATAATTAGAGTAATCCTACACTTTTTTGTTTTTGATTAAATGGTGTTCTCACATTAAAAAATTATGCATGTACAAAAATAAAAAATATATACTATTTATGATTATCGCCATGTTTTTTTGGGAAGAGTTTTGCCTTGAATCGTCATGAAAATGGCTCTATATGCAAGTTTGTGTTCAACATGAAACATACTCAGTATTTATGCAATTAGTGCTGAAAATGGTGTTTGCGTGCTTTAGTTTTGAAAGACAATGCTTAGTTATTCAAAACAGATATTGTCATATGGATTTTAAATTTGAACAATAATCAACAGGGTCAATATAACCTTTCGTTAAGGATTATGGTGCGCCTATGCAATATCACTCAGATTCGACAAATCGGAGCAGAATTATAATATATTACCCTTGACTCATTACCATTGATTTATTGAATACCTGGCGTGCAAATTTAAGTATGTTTTGATAAGCTATTTGTTTATCTTGTCATTTGGATGCGGGCAATTGAAACACATGTCGTTGGCACAGTAGTTGGCACAAGTAGTTACACTATGAAAACCATCATAATCATCACATTACTTCAAACTAAACATAAGTGAAAAAAAAAGTTTTATCTATGACAAGGGAAATTGAAGCATTAATTCGTGTATTTGACATTGTAGGAAATAATCATGAAAAATAGCGTTAAATATTTTCGCTATGTTAAATTAACAAAGCCAAAGACATCAACTCAGTTAACATTCAATTCCGTATTTTGAAAAAGACATATTACCCAACCCCGGTATACGATTATAGAATATATTTTTGAAAGGCCGTTTGCTATTTTACCAATGCAGATCTACTGCCATAAAAACTAAATTAAAATAGGCATATTCGTTATTCTTTGTTCTTTGTTGGGAAAAGAAGTACTTTGCTGCAGTTCAATAATTGTAAAATAATTTCAGACAATACAGAAATTGGAGTAAAAGAAACAATTACATTTTACTTCAATCAACAGTTTTGTGAGAGTAGGCATTTAAACATTATCAAGTGTAGTTAAAAAAGTATTTACATTTGTTGTTTTTTCAATTCAACTGTTAGATCTACGTCAGATTTCTAATTGGTAAAATATTAACATGTGAATTAACACATTAGTATAATGATAAAACAGTATCAAAACAAATAGTAAACAGTTTTCGTTGTCCATCCAGATACAAGGCACTTGTTTACCCATAAACAAACATGTACATTTGTACAAAAGTATAATCATGTAACATCACTATTGTTGCATCCTTTGTCATTCATTATAACAGTAGTATTACGCAAAACACCGTCATGTTTTTGTTTTGTGATTTGTCCAACAACATCGGGACAAGACACATTGACACCAATATGGCACATTATAATATAAAAATGTAATAGATTTTCAAAATATAACAAAAAAAGTGAGACATCCTATGTGAAACACTCTATGAGCAGAAATGCGTTGTGTTGTCACTCGTCGTATAGGTACAACACGGGTCTTATAAGAGTTAATTCTCCATGCACTGGAACTTCGTGTATCCGGGGCATGTGTGCGTTCCCCAAAGTGTTTTTTTTTTGCAGACCGCGTAACACAACGATGAGCTATGTGGTGTCCGTTCTCTGAGGAATAAAAGTGAACAAAATGGAATTGGGTCCAAGATATATTCATAATGAAGTGTACATATACATGAGTTAGTGAATTACCGATGTCCAGTGTCCTTTCTTGAGTACGGACTATATGGTGTTGGCTATATGGCCACGTCTGGAGTATAGATATAAACACTGCGAGCACGCACACGGTGTATGCCAGCGTGATGCTAACATATGCTGTTCATGAATGTGAACTGGATTCACCATTGAAGATGTTGTTAAAATATTATCCTTGTTCGCTGGTTTTGTCGAATCACTAACGACATCCGACGAAAGTGATACTCGGCTGGGTCCCGGCACGACGGGAAAGCTGTGGGACGGCGTCGTCGGGGTTGGTGCAACAACCGTCGACGGCTGGGAGGGACGATTGTCCGACCGGTATACATCGCTGACCAGTTTCTTCATTTCATCCAGCGAGTTGTTTAACATGAGTATATAATTCTTCGCCAATAATAAAGTGGCGATTTTTGAAAGTTTTCTAACGGAAGGTCCATGAGCGTACGGCATCACTTCGCGTAGTCCGTCTAGCGCGGCATTTAAATCATGCATTCGTTTTCTCTCACGAGAGTTCACTTTTAATCTTAAGTCCTGCACTTCTTTATCGTCTAAACACGTATCACTGGTGTTGGCACTCGGACAATGTCCGCGCCTAGGGCCATTCCTTCCGCTGCCACCACTAGTGTATCTACCTTCACCTTGAATGTCGTGGTTCTCCTGCGACGAGTCACTATCGTACATCATTGACGGACTTAGCATTACTTGGTTACGCATAGAGTCCGTGGCTGGACCACAAACCACAGAATGTTCGTTAATACCAACGTCTTGTCTTTCCATCTTCTCACACAGTGTGTCAGACAACGTCTCACTATACGCACATTATCACCAAAACCAAAACCAGAAATGAGCAACCGTTTAACTATGAGGATTTTGGACAATGGAGGCTGCGATATAACCCGGCTATACAAATGGCACACAGTCCTGTCAGTCAGTGGTTTTGTGGGGCGTGGCTAACTCCTTAAAATGCGGATGCTACGGTGATGACTATTTTTAAATGTTTTTTTGGCGACTCATTTGTGGAGGAGAATCGAATTACAACAAAAGCGGGCGGTGAAATTCACCCAGTCAGAAAATTGTTTGTTTGTTGCCTTAAGTATCGGGATAAATCAATCATGGCATATAAGATTCGATTTGTTTAATTGAGGGGAATGAATTCTTGGTCTGTTCGCTAAGCAGGCGACATTGTGTAGGGATGTGTAGCCATGAAATTTACAAGTGGCGATCAGTGTAATACGCCATGTTCTACAGTAGAAATTGATGCACGTTACAAGTTCAATGTATTTCACTCGGAGAACTGGATTGGATAAGATTTTTACTATTTCAAGTTTAATGTTAATAAAAACAAATCATTTATGGCCTACAAGGATAACATATAAATTTACGATAAGATGCATATAACGTAACATCAAGTCAGATAACAAATATCACCAAATATGATTAAAACATGTACAATGTTATGTTATAAAATTAAAAAAATAACTTAAATAATTTGTACTTTAAAACAAAACAGAAGGAAGCCATACCAAGCATGCCACCTAAATTAGTAAATTTGTGATGGTCAGCCAATTTTGAATCATGACATTTTGCTGGGCGCCAGACAAACATGGACATTCGGAAAACATTCTTTTTCTAGTTTGTTGTTGATCAAATCTGTTCTGAACCAGCTCTTTTTGCGTTCAAACCTTCTATTTCCAGCTTTCTTACCGGCACACCCTTACCACTCGGTCACGATCTTGGTTTAGAATCATCAAGCAGACTCGTAGTTTTTTTTAACCCCCCACCCCTATCGTAAAACCAATGTCCTCATGTCGCACATGTGAGCTTCTCCAGGTTTGGAATATATCTACCATCTTGAAACAACCGAAGAAGCTTGGTGAAACATTTCCATCGAGTGCTCGGTTCCTTTAGTTTAAGGATCGCACATGTCTGTCCGTATGGATGACGCATTGGTTTAGCAAAAAATCGACCGGAAACCTACACGCATGTGGTCGTTTACGGTAAACGTTACCAGGGCATGTCCCAAGTATAACCAGTCCTCTTACAAAAAGTGTTGTAGTAGTCATTGAAAGCAGGTTCCTAAAATAAACTGGTTGAATTAATTACGAGAAGCATACCTTTGCTGTTCCGGCCCACATGTTACATTTTGCCAATTACAAAACGTGCTACAACTTGTACAAGACTAGCGTGTTTCTGAGCTTTCCCTAATAAAGACAGTTTTTGTCTGCAAGATGATGTTAATCCAATTGAAGGCATGTATAATTACTGATCTATCAACTGCACACATTGGGTCTATTTACTCCTTTGAGTCTGTATTCAGAGACTGTCTGTCATAAGCGACCTTTTTCTCATGGCCCCTCTAAAGGTCAATCATGGCAGTCTTGACTAACAGTTACACAATTGCATTTCTATGTTTTTTTGTCAATGAGATTTTCATATGAACCGCTATTCAATTCAATATGGACAGATTATAATTAAACTTTGGTTCTTTTTTAACATTTAGCGGTAATAGTCATGCATTTTTACAAAGAAGTTTTCAAATTATTAGTATAATGTTTCGTGGTTCAGCTATGAGCTTCTAAAATCTGGTTACCATTCCCTAATGAGATTTTAAATACTGAGCACTACATTTAATTCAATATGACCGTACTGTTAATATAATCATATGATTATGTGTTGTTATGTTATGTTTAGCAATGATTTACGCTTGCGAAAGAGTCAAAATGTAAAAAGAGCTGCAAAAATAGAAATGCATTCATATTATTTAAGATCCGTATTGTTATTGTATGCGCTCGAATGACATTTTCCTCCGGGGTTTCCAATAATGACCTCCAGTTTCGAAGGGACATTTTCGTTGCAATATTGCTTGTTTATTATAGAAAATTACACCCACACTGACCCGGATCACATCTAGATACTCATAACGTAAATTATTAGAAACATAAATACACATTTTTTGCAACAACTTTCCAGGCCGAGCGGATCTATAGGGAAACGGAGCGGAAGGTTGAATGTTACAATCTCGGCGGACACTGTTTTAGAACTAATGCGGTCGGTTGATGAGCCGCCAGCTAGTTAAAGAATGGTTACCGTATGCCCATCTCTGCCAGGCGCCCGGCAATACGAGAAAGGGGTTCGGGAGGTACTGTAAACAAGAAAAAAGGTCACATAAGTCAAATTGGCTGGAACTTTCAATATGGGTGACACTATAATATTCAAACACTAAACATGTATGTAACATGCTACAGATGGTCGACGGCAATGTTTTGCTGCAGCTGCAGGGACGACGTCAATATCACACAAGGACCGCCGGCGTTGCTGTCAGACTTATTGCAAGGCCGTCAGAGTAATGTCCCTTGAAGTTAATAATCAAACCGAACAGGGGAGACCACTTCTATCGGGAGAGCGACTGTAATTTGGAAACGGGTCTGTGGCTATGTTTTGTTCGTTATGATTGATATGAAATTGCAAACTGTATAACTATTGTCCAACCTCTGTAGCAAGAACTTACATATCACCTTCCAAATATCGGTCTAGACACACGAATATCATTATTACCGATATTTTGTTCCATGGATAATCGACTTTTGTTGATTGAATGGTTTTAGCCAGACAATTTACGTGTAAATTGGACAAGGCACTATGTCCTTGTATACATGCCGCATAGCATAAATACACTTAAGTAACGCTTTGTAATTTGTGAAATGGTTTGTTTTGTTGGATTCGAGCTTTCAGTCTAGTCTAGTTACAAATGTATAAAGAAGTATTTACTGTTACTTTAATGGACAGATAATGTCCGTAGTCAGTACGATGGAAGAACTAACTAACGCCCTTGAACAGATTGGATGCCGTCAACTAGAAAAGAAGATAGTCTTGCAATACATGAGATCGAACTGAGATCTCTCGGATGAAAAGCAAGCGCTTTGAAACCGTCTTGAACGTTTTCTCCCCAATGTGCCATGGTAAGATACCAACTTGTAGGCATATGGCAAGTATGTCTGCTAAACCCAGAACTTTCAGCTGGTAAATTAAAAAAATGTTATTTTTATTGTCTTGTAGGTTGACAAACAAGACGTTGCATTCAATTTTATTTCATTCAATCAGGTTTTAAACAAAGAGCAGCTAGGAATGATGACTTGTCTGGTGAAAATATCGCTTACAGACAAACAAAAAAAGGGGTATAAAACACTTAAAATTTGCTTTAAACCGCTTGGCATCCTCTAAACATTCCTTTAATGTGAGTAATTGTTGACCAGGAAGATAGAATTAACTGTTTTATACAGCCATATGGTTGTCTCGTTTCACTAGCACAAATTGTATTATCATTGATACCAAGGTTACTATATTGGAAACCTATAAATAATTTATAAAGAATTGATGTAAGGAATACAATTCTCTCAGACAAAATACTGTAAGAATAAAACGATTTATTTGTAGATGAACTAAATAACGATATTCACTGAGAAATTTTGTTAGTGCTCTGCTGGTTCTGTTGAATGCTTGTCCAATTTGTTACGATTTGTTTTTATCATATTTTAGAGTACACCAGGCCCCGATCTCTCGAAGCATATTGATATGAGAAAAATCTTATCTCAAGTATAAGCATTCGTCTAAATGTTAATTTCCATGCAAGACTGGACACAAAATTAGCATCACTAAACATACAGCTCCGTGAAGTTGGCAACGGGTTACAAGTTCGTAGTTCGATATTCAATTTCTAACTGATAGCCAATACCGAACTAGCACAAAGTTCGTTATTCGACACCCTTTGGCCAATACCGAATTGGTGTCCAATCTGCTGCCAGCACCAAGTTCGATATTCAACCCGAAAAAAGGCGAATACCGAACTGGGATCGAATCTGCTGCCAGCACCAAGTTCGATATTCAACCCGAAAAAGGGCGAATACCGAACTGGGGTCGAATCTGCTGCCAGCACCAAGTTCGTTATTCAACCCCTAAAAAAGGCGAATACCGAACTGGGGTCGAATCTGCTGCCAGCACCAAGTTCGATATTCAACCCCCAAAAAAGGCGAATACCGAACTGGGGTCGAATCTTCTGCCAGCACCAAGTTCGATATTCAACATAAAAAAAGGCGAATACCGAACTGGGGTAGAATCTGCTGCCAGCAGCGGGTTCGATATTCAACCCGAAAAGAAGGCGAATACCGAACTGGGGTCGAATCTGCTGCCAGCACCAAGTTCGATATTCAACCCCTAAAAAAGGCGAATACCGAACTGGGGTCGAATCTGCTGCCAGCACCAAGTTCGATATTCAACCCCCAAAAAAGGCGAATACCGAACTGGGGTCGAATCTGCTGCCAGGACCAAGTTCGATATTCAACCCGAAAAAAGGGCGAATACCGAACTGGGGTCGAATCTGCTGCCAGCACCAAGTTCGATATTCAACCTAAAAAAAGGCGAATACCGAACTGGGGTCGAATCTGCTGCCAGCACCAAGTTCGATATTCAACCCCCAAAAAAGGCGAATACCGAACTGGGGTCGAATCTGCTGCCAGCACCAAGTACGATATTCAACCCGAAAAAAGGGCAAATACCGAACTGGGGTCGAATCTGCTGCCAGCACCAAGTTCGATATTCAACCCGAAAAAAGGACGAATACCGAACTGGGGTCGAATCTGCTGCCAGCACCAAGTTCGATATTCAACCGGAAAAAAGGCGAATACCGAACTGGGGTCGAATCTGCTGCCAGCACCAAGTTCTGAGTAATGCAAATAAATTAATATGATCCTCGAAAAACTTTTATTAACATTATTTTAAACATTTTAATGGTTGATTCTTGCTAAACGACATTATGTTTTCATAATAAGCGAAAAGCATTTCAAAATATGTAGGGAGTATATGAAAATCACTCAGCAGAAATTGATATACGATTGTGTATTCCTAAAAAAAGCTAAACTTATTATTTCATAAATAAAGGTCGCGGATGCAATTAATATTATCGTAATATGTATTCCAGCATTCACTGGATCTAAAATAAATCACAGGAAAACGATTATCCGATGGATGCATTTTGTTCTGCATGGTCAAGCTTGAAACATCAGTAATTGATTTAGATGTGAGAGACCCGATAGAGGGTAGTAGACACAGCATGAAATCGCCGAGATATATGAAATATGACAAACTATCCTCATATACCTGTCTATCAATTCTTGTCCAAACAGCCAATATTCCATCACTTTGTACCCTTGAGGTTATTGAATGTTCAACGTCTAGACTCTCCAAGGGCGGTCTATATCGATTGTAATTTATATGCTTTGTAATACTATGGTAACAATGCTCGTACGACGTCCGTACGGATTAACCAACTCGTACGAGTCCAAAATATTTTTAATCCTAACGGAATTTGTAAGTTTTTAGCTTCTGATCCCAGCTCGTACGGATCTCGTACGAATTACATGTATAGAGAATGTCTTGTACGAGGTCCGTACGACTATCGTATAATCTTCTTACGAATATCGTTAGAAGCTCGTAGGGCAAATGTGACCAAGGCATTAGTTACTACAGACATGAATGCGTTAGTCCATAAACGTCATATATTTCTGGCATTGCTATCTTCACCGGTTCCCGTTTGTACCAAGTCTATGACCTTATTCGCCGACAGTGTAAGACTGAAACTCAGACTTAGACTTACAATCGACAACATTGTTTTTTTATGATCACTGCCATTTCTTTGCAGTTATAGTTAACTATGTGAAATATTTCCTGATTATTGTCGGTTACCATCAGAACATGTATACCCTTTTTTATCAAAATCAGTACGTTCATAACAACATGAGAGCGAATAGAACATTTGACAATGTAAAGTCTGAGTTTTAGACGCGCAATGTTGGCACCAAATCTAGACTATGAAATTCTCTCATACACTTAGGCATCAAACGATTGTAGTAACAGCAAATTGAAACCAAATATCTCCCTATCAAATGTTGTTGCGTCTGGCAGTTTATCGTTGATGCTGTGTCGGATGGTATATTGTGTCTTGCATCAGTCTTGCCTCCTTGATAGCCTAGTGATAGAGCGTTCGCTTCGAATGCGCGAGGTCCCGGGTTCAATCAAAGGCCGCGTCATACCAGAGACGAAATGTAAGATGGTACCAGTAATTCATTTGCTTGGCGCTGGGCATTAAAGGAAATCTGGCTTCTCTTCTCTCACATCCTTGTGGCGATGCCCGATAACACCAGGAATGAGGTATTGAGAGTGATTAATATCCGTTTGAAAAATTGTTTCACAATCGACCTAAAATAAACTAATATAAACTTAAAAAAAAACACAATGACTTTTGGTGCCTTTCGGTGATGCTGTTTCTGAGCAACCGTCGGAGTCTGGGGATAGGGAGGGGGGTACATAAACAATAGAGTACAGTCAGAGTAAATGGATGCCAAGCTTTTATTGTAATATAACAACAACATGCTACAATAAGCTGCATGTTTAACAACACATGATATCATAAAAACAGTAAATGTTATAAAAGTGATATTCATCTCACATCTCTACGCATCTGTCACATTTCGTCATCAATATTATATTTAACATTTTAGTTTTATTTGAGTAGATCATACTCTGAATGTCTTGGGGAAGCAACAATAGTAAAATATTGACAATTCTGTAAAACATCATTGAATTCGAGTGATTTTTATTTTCACAATTTAAAACTTATAAGCCACGCTATAATGAATAGCATTAACATTATCCATAAATTCTAAGATTATCGTGTATAATTTATTATAGGACAGAGTAAAGACAATGTGATCGCTCAAATATACCGGAAAGTGCCGACCGAACGCTACCGGAAATTCTAAAAAGCTTCTAACAAATTCTTCAGGAAATATTCAATCTACTCGTGTTACAACCGGGCATATCCGACAAAAATACCGGATATGTCCGGATATGTCCGAAGTAACACTTCCGGAAAAGTCCGAACTAACCGAAATAGCAACCAGCTTTCAACATTTTGTATTATGCAGCTACTAAAGATTAAAACAAGTATACAAAGCAGATATAAAATTCAACAACTTGACTGGTTACTTGTAAAACTGATATTATTCACAATTGAACATTTTTAGCACCACAAAATATTACATCCAAAATACACAATATAATTTCACTCAAAACAACCTCTATAATAAGTCCACTTTAAAATTATTATATTTACAATTCCTCATTCAACCATCGACGAAATATGAATACCCGTTTTAGACAATCATGACCACTCGGGTATTTCCGTGATGATTCGCAAGAATTGTCCGTGGTGCTCCGCTTGCTGTTTTAGAGTCCCAAAATGGCCTTATCACTGGGGGTGTTACGGTATAAGCATATAAACCATATTCTTTATACAAAAACATAGCTGGCTGATGTACTGGATACATAGCTCAGATAATTTTGTAGCATAACAATAGTCTAACCTCGATATATTACTGAAGAAAGACGAATGTTGATGGGTCATTATGTCAGACTATATTGGAATCATATTAATTAGATAATTTTTAGTCTGTATTCGGGCTCGGGAAATCTTTAGTTGGGCAATAAAATGCTGACAAAATAATTATACCTTGAAGAAATAAAGATTCATTCCATTGTCTGCCTACGAGACAAAAATACAGCAGCACTACATATTCATTGACATATAGAACACATTCCTTCCGCACAAAGCGTCTGGATGCATTATAAAACACATCTATATTAAAAAAAAAGATATTGATAAAAATGGTGCTTTTAAATTGTCACGTCAATACACCATCCTTATGAATTTAACAAGCACTAAAATAAATTAAAAGCCATGGTTACATGTACGTGTTTTACTGTCAATTGTACGGTAAAACCTCTCTAGAGCAGATAAGTTTGATAATCTGGATTACCTCCCCTAGATCACCACTAATTGAGTTAGGTTGCTGTTCAGACTGAGGTTGATTTTCTGTAGAGGTAAACTCATAGTAAATGGTTACTTGTTGAACAAAGTGATTTACGTTGCTCAGGACAGGTTGATACTCTATGGAGGTTCGCTTTGGAGATGGTGTACTTTACATACAAGAACATGTACAATATACGAGGGGTGATCAATATATTCGAGGAATTTCATTCTCAATGTTGAAATATTTGAACTAGAGTTATGAAATAACAAGCTGGTATAGATCAATCAATTATCTCGCGATTTGTTTAATTAACTATATGATAACGTCATTATTTAACTGATGACGTCACTTTTTGTAACCATGGTGATGCACGTTCCGTCGAGCATCTCGGACGTAACGTTACTTCTGAGTAACGACATGCTATGGAAATTAACGCGAAACTTGTAAAATCTTCGTCATATCTCCGAATTTACTTGACTAAATTGTGTATGGATTTCATGCGATTTCAATTGGCCATTTTCATATGATTCCGTTGTTTATGCGGTTGTTGAGTCTTTGTCAAACGGTTGAGTCGATAAAATAAGGATAAACAGCACAAATAACACAGCGTTAGGGACACTTTCCATTAAATTCTGCGAAATAGGACGCACAGATCTCAACCAAATGTAACTGGCGAAAACGAAGACTAGTATAGGCTACAAAATATTAAATCGTTGACTCCAAAGCAAAAGGGTTATTTCGATATTGCGTCCTAAACCTGATAGGTCGTGCTTCATTCTTAATTTGATTAATCACATTTTGTACAGCCAACTGCCGTTTTCCGAGCTTTGTTTCCAATAACGCATCGATACTCTTTTTATTCCACCTCACATTCCAGAATTGACTATAAACTACTTATTGCAGTAGTAAAAGAAAACCAGTCTCATATATGGGACCGGGTATCAGTTCAGAAAGGAGCTATGTGCTGCTCCGACGGTGCAACGTCACGCGCCCCTTGTATGAATCAAATTATTTTATAAGTGCATTCGGTCGGACACATCTTACTTCGAATGATGTTAAAAGGCTTTGAGCCTTGCTGCCAGTATGAAATTTCTAGATGAAAAGTCCTCGAATATATTGATCACCCCTCGTATGTATACACTTTTTTATAGAATAACTTTAACAAGCAGTTAGTAAAAACTATGCATCCTGAATCACTTTATTCATAACAACATACCGTTGCATCTATTTATGTAGACTTTATAATTATTTTGTGGTAAAGTAAAAGCCAATCACGACACATATGCGTGTATCGTCACGCAATATGAAAACAGTTGAATATGTAATTTATACGCCAAAATATCGCCTGAAGGAATAACCACATTTCATTGAATAGGCATTATTACGGTTTAGTACTGAATTAATTACACGAGAAATTTTAAACTTTTTGTAACTTATTTTAGTTTCCGAAAGTGACTTGTCTAAAAATATTCTTAAGTTTGTAAACAACATTATACATGTATACGTGTACGATGTTTTTTTCACTTGTCACTCTCTATAAAGCTCAATCTCTCCCGAGCGGACACACACACACATAGCAACAACCTCTATTGAGCAACATAGTCATTTCATTCCACAGGTAACAAATTACAATACATTTTACATCTCCAGAGCAACTACCTCTGTACAGCAACCAAATGTATTTGAATAAGTGTAGAATCTACCCACAATGTGGATCGATATAAAGAGAAAGTACTGTACATATCGCTGGCTTAGAATGAGAAGGTCGTAAGTACAAAATCGATATTTTAATATATAAGATAAGAAGAAAAACGCGTCTGTAATTTTCTCTTTACTTATTGAAAAACAATCTTTTACAACTTCATTTTGGTCAACATGTCAAGATTCGATTTTCATGAAATTAGCTCATTAGAAGCACCTTAAGATGCATATTTGGAATATGTATCAGTCATATAAGGTCGTGAATAGAAGTTACGACCTCCTCATTCTAAGTCAGCGATATATCGCCCTTGGTTTCACAAGACGAGGTGCCTATGTTGACGTCCGACCAAGTCACGCATAAATATACATGATATAGTACCGTAAAAAAAATGAGAAAATCACATAAATAAATAAATGAATGACCACAGGCGTCTGATCATGTGTGTGTGCTCGTGTATAGTGAAACTGTGTGTATGTGTTTATGCACAGGTAACTGTATCATTGATAACGAAAAAAACAACAACGAAAAATATAAATTTTCCACAAAAAAATAAATATTTTTCGTTTTATTCTTTATCATTGAAACAGCAACCTGTGTATTTATGTGCAAAACGTATGCATGAATTTACTCATCATTATGTTGTTTTTGTATAATGTTGTGATATATTTTGAGACAAGCGTTTTACATGTTGTGTCACATACTATTTACATATTGTTTTGTAAATCAAAATCCTCGTTGTAAGGAAATCTGTAGTTTGTGTAGTCTCAGAATTTCTGAGGTATCACCGAAACATGATAACGTCACACTTCACGTCATAACATTGTTTGTGTATCCATCATGCATGTATTCTTCTACAGAATTGTTCACAAATCCGCACGATAAACACGTTTAGCACTTGAAAATTATTTTAAAAACATCCACCTCTGGAAACAGTCGCATTTCCCGTAGGCTTTAGTAACTAAATTCCACATCGCACGTTACCATAACAATGTGACGTCACCGACTCTGCACTGGTTTCGGTAACGGTACACGGCATGGAATTTAGCCATGTCCAAACACAAAGGCAATTAACACTTATTTCCAACGAACACACGGCGCTACCAAATTACAGACTCTGACGTGTTATGTTCCGTTGAGCCACTCCCCTTTATATGAAACAATCCTCCTTTGTCCTGAATTCTATAGGAAGCATGTTTTATCAGGTTTTGTTCAATGTCTGTTACCATTCCTTTAATTCGCTTACATGTATCCGGGAACCAGAATTCATCCGCGCGTTCCTCAAGTTTGATATTATGGTCAATTTCAATAACATTTTTGCCATGTAAGGATTCAAGAGGCGCGGTATTTTTGGCTATGATTTTACCGACTTCAGTAAGGACAGCCTTTGGGTTGTGGATAGCTTCGTCGTTGGAGAGATGTTTAAGTGTGGGAAAATGTTCACTATCTTTGAGTTCATTATATGTACAAGGTACACAGATACAACACGAGTTCACAACACTGTAAAATGACGTCACAACTTGTCCATGACACAATCTGAAATAAGAAATGCAAGATGAATTAATAATGTTTGTAAGTAATTACATGTTAAGCTGTTAATACACGTATAGCCCTTAAGCCAAAAACATGTGCTCGAAAAATTATTCGACTTGTATTTATTTAGAAATAGTTTATAATTGCAGTCCAGTTAGGATATTGTGACAGTGACGTCATCGCTAATGTGTACCAAAAAGACTAACACCATTGCTTAAACAGGTATAGTAGAGTTTAGTTTGGCATTGAACTGTTGGTAAAAGTTTTTATACTTGTTTGGACACCGTAATAGTGGATTGTTCCACTGCTTCACTGTATTCTTAACCTAACTGGACTGTAACACTTGAACCAAAATACATTATACACAATAACAGCAATATCATATAGCAGCATATGAAATATACAATACAATGACAGTATGAAATATTGCAGCAGACACTCAGGGTTACTAATTCTATGTTATTGTATTGCACAATATATCTAGTAGTCTGACAGTGCTCAGAAACCAATATGAGAGAAATTAATCAAGAATGGTTTAGTGTGTCTATGCTATCCGATAATGTTCCGGAGTCAATTAGTGTCGGATCCTGATCAGTGATGTTATAATGTACATAAGTCTTAGTGGTTCACTGGGTGTGGAAAGTTGTTCCCCTTTATTTATCTCGCATCAAGGAAAATCCAAATATCAGTTAGTGTATGATTTGTAATTTAAATGTTCAAGAATTGGTGACGTATTTAGATTGTTAAACCATAGGGATAGCAATAGCGGGGGGGAGGGGGGTTATAATTCCGAACGTACGACTTTATTAGGTATATGAGATGTTAAACTGATCCTCCGACTTTAGACATGAAGCAATGACAGGGAGCATGCACTTATACCACGTGACTATTTTAACTTTTACGCGAGGAACAAGAGGTGAAGTGCGTTGGTGTGTGTTCTCTACAGAGACCAAAATAGTCAATTAGTTCAGTACTCTGCTTGCCAGGGTTAACCGTGCAGGGGTATTTGTCTTTCTCACCAAATATACTATATTTATCAATGGAAACAGATCCTTGAACGTGAAATGACATTCTGAATGAACAGCACTAAATAACTTTAACATTTCCTGACATGTGGGTATTTAACAAACATAATCATCTATTTCGTGTATAAGTATTTGTTCAAGATACGATTTAAATAAATATAAACTTATAATTGTTAACCCTTAAGATCTCTTTAGCCATCATTACGTCAATAAGCACATGACGTGTAGCTTGACCTTCTAAATAAGGTCTTGACCTTCTAAATAAGGTATCTACATAAATATTTTAGTTTAGCTGATTAAGAACCCATGTAATCGATGAGCAGCTCGACCTAGCAGGTGTGCGGTCAGGACTGGAGGCCGTATCAAGCCGTTTCCAGGTGTACGGAATTTAGTCACACCACGTGTCCTAAAAACCGCTTCACAGATGGGTAGATCATTTCAAACGCAGACAGATTTATCGAAAACTTGTATTTTATTAGAAAGATAAACACAAAAAAGCTTCATTGAATAGATATAATTTATTATAGTTTACGGGTAATATATCTCAATGCACTATAGACAATGCAAACAGTAGGTACTATAAATGGTCCGTTACTATTTGCATAGGTTTTACTGCAAGGACGAATTAAATGATATAAATCATGCATGCCGAATAAGGCGCCCTGTGGATTGTGTAAGACCGTATAAAATGATTAAAATTTAATATCCGGTTTTAAGATTACACCCTCTCACATATCAAGTCTATTCCAGATCTATTTAATCCACGAACACTGCACAATTTTAAATATCATGCATCCAATATAATACCATTCGAATTTGCATTCATACTCTATATGCATTTCAAGTATTTCGCACGCATTGGGTGTGCAGATATAAAAGAAACGAGGACATTCGAGTACGAATTCCCGACAGGGACATCTATGTTTAAGAAAGAAATAACTAAGTCCTGGTATGACTATAATCGGTGAGTGCTGAGTACACAATAGGGCCTGATATGGCTATAATCGGTGGTGGTGAGAACCCAACGGGGTCTGATTTGGCTATAATATGTGGTGGTGAGTACACAATAGGACCTGATATGGCTATAATCGGTGGTGATGAGTACCCAACGGGATCTGATTTGGCTATAATATGTGGTGGTGAGTACACAATAGGGCCTGATATGGCTATAATCGGTGGTGGTGAGTACTCAATAGGGCCTGATATGGCTATACTCGGTTGTGATGAGTACTCAATAGGGCCTGGTATGGCTATACTCGGTTGTGATGAGTACCCAATAGGGTCTGATTGGCTTTTTCGGTTGTGATGAGTACCCAATAGAGCCTGGAGATTGGATAAGCTCTACTCCGTGATTTTTAGTTTGATTTAGGGCCTGGTGTAGCTGTATTTAGTACAGAGGTGTTGTTCGTATTCGTTATTACGACAAAATTATTTCATGTTGAATGAAATAGAAACAAATCAGCTGTTGGGCTTCCACTTTAGATGACTGTACACGTACATTTCCACCTTGCGTTGAGGGATCCAATTTTCTCAAAACAATTTGTTCAAATTTGTCAAATTACTTTGTTTTGCTTTTAGTATAATTGTATAAATGATTTAATCTTAACGCGTTGAGTCATACAAACTTGTTAGATGTATAGTCTTATATTAACTGCATCGTTAACCAGTGATGAAAAGTATACTCCTTTAAAAACGGTTGAGAAAACTGTGTCACCTTGAATAGAATGCATCGCAAACATGATATAATCTATTATTATGTATAATCTTTTGCTTTTAACAGTTTTCAATTTAACACGTTGTATTACATTACAAAGTAATATTGTTTTCGCGCAAAACACAAAGTGGAGGTTTTCGTATAGAGATTTCTCAAGATTTCTCCTGAGAATTATAATATTCACTTCCTTTACCATGACTTTGCTTTTAGAATGCATTTGATAGTGTTTTTTTCATAAGGAGAAACAACCATTTAGAAGTGACCTGACAGTAACGTTCGTTAAAATATAAGCAATATAACGAAACTTGGTTATACCGAACTCGAAAGTATACCGGACCATTTATATAGTTTCAACGAAACTCGTTATAAGCGATGCAAAGAAACTCGTTATAAGCTAATCAACGAAACTCGTTATTAGCGATATACCGAGACCCGTATTAGCGATACAGCGAAACTCGTTATAAGAGATATAACGAAACGCGTTATAAGCGATACAACGAAACTCGTTATTAGCGATATAACGAATCTCGTTATTATCGATACAACGAAACTCGTAATAAATGATACAACAAAACTTGTAATAAGCGATACAACGAAACTCATTATAAGAGATATAACGAAACTCATTATAAGCGATACAACAAACTTCGTTATAAGCGATACAACAAACTTCGTTATAAGCGATACAACGAAACTCGTTATGAGCAATGCAACGAAACTCGTTGTAAGCGATACAACGAAACTCGTTATTAACGATACAACGAAACTCGTTAAAGGCGATATATGAAACTTATTATCAACCATCACATCACTGGCGTTATTTTGTTTATGCAATTTTACCGTGATGACACATGCAGATGTATAAATATGGTGTAACCTAACCAGTCGATAGATAATCTTATTTGTTGCGTTATGCTTCAACTAATTTACATAAAGACTGTCTGTAGCTTGTATTGAAATATATGTACATGATGTGAGAAATAACCAGGATATGTCCTGAATCTAGTGCATCAACACGAGCTAGGACATTTCAAATAATTGCATCCTATTTTCTACAAACAGTATTCACTCGACCTGGGTCAAAATGTGATACTTGGATAAAGAAGCAACCTCTATGGAAGGGGTTGCCTGCTTTCTGGTAGAATGTCATTCTTTAAATACATTTTGTATAAGCAGTTACTACAGTTCTTCCAGTTTTTGAAGCAGCATCTTCAAAACATCTTGGTTCGAGCTGCCTTGTGCGCATGCGCGAAATTCTACTATTTACTCTAATCAACTTCTATAGATCAACAACCTCGTCGCAACGGCAAATATTTGCAGCTTCTATCTGTAATTGCACTGCAGAGGCTGTGTTCTACACATTAAGTTATGTTTAATTTATATTTTGCAATCAATATACATGTATATATAATTAGTATATGTAGTGATAAAACAGTTACGTGTATATTGTAAGTGTTTCTTGTTTCGAGATCATTTTGTGGTGTAATAAAAAACAAACGCCCATGAATGACATTCTTTGGGTAATTTAGTATTTTAAGTACATGTTATCGCAAATATAAACATAATTTCAAATCTAAAACATAAAGTTTTAAATTCTTCAGAGAGCAACGAACTTTATGCTTCATTATAGTCACAAAGCTGACAAAATAACTAGATATATGGTTTGATCGGTTATAATAATATTCTGTGGTCCAGAAGTACACACAGTAAAACTACGTTAAGACGAGTATCGATAAGACGAGCACATGACCTATGGCGAGCAATAAAAATGTATTTATATAATTATCATATGCATACGCGATCATGACATATTTGCAAGGTAGTGTACAGCAAGCTATTTTATCTCATGAATGTCTCCAACCAGTTTCTTTTACTCAAAGGGGGGGGGGGGCAACCAGATATTTTTCTTAGATGGTTATCGAAGTCCTAGTCATAGGTCCGAGCCCTGACAGTGTTGTAGTGATAATAACTGACTGGCGTTGTATTAAAAGTATAGTTTATAAGATATAGTTAAGTCTTGTTAATAAAATCGAAATAAAGAATTATGTTTTAAGTGTCCTTTTTTCACAAAACCAGATTTGGTAGTTTTGCAAAATCAGAGTTGATCAGTGGCTGTTCACTCATTATAACTTATTGACATAAAAAAGTATGCTCGTGTGAGAAACTTAGGTTAGTTCAGTGTCCTCTCGTATTTATGCAATATGAGTAATTTAGTTATTTATAATTTAAACTTGTTCACATAGTTAAAAGAAACAAACCATGGGTGTGACAATTTTGCACGGATCATAAACTTTCCTCATATATCAACACATGTTAAAATTGAATACTTGTAAAAATCAATTTGAAAAAAAATATAGTGGCGCTATCATGATTTTTTCGGGATATAGTATTGTTAATGTGATTGCAGTATTCCACAAATTTAGATTTTTTCTAGTAATTATCCCATTACAAGTACATTGAACATGTACGTTATACGTTATATTTTAATATACTAACTTGAGTTACTGAGCCTAAGTATGTTTTATACATGCCAGTGTAAAGCACCATACACGGGACCTCGGTTTAATGTCTCATCCAAAAGACTATGAGTAATTTTAGTTGGCCAGCCCGGGATCCGAACCCACAGCTCCGTAGATTGATATATTCAAAGCAAGACCCTTGTAATTTATTCTGGCAAAAAGGTCAGGTTCAGGTCAAAATAGTCAAGCTATAATATATAAATGCTATGGTTACCTGTAATAATATGGAGGTGGCATATTGGGCCGTGTATGCGTCATTTGTAGCCGGTTAAATTCTTGTAACACTTGAAGCGTCCCGTGCGTCTCATCACACATATGACAACCACAGTTCGTAAAGGTCATGGCTAGACTCCGGCTAGACACAGCCTCGTTCTGAAGTCTACGTATCGAGTATTTTACTCGATCAAATTTCTTCACAATATCCTCAAAGTTCGATAACAACGTAATATTATCGA
Source organism: Spisula subtruncata (assembly GCA_963678985.1). Classification (NCBI taxonomy): domain Eukaryota; kingdom Metazoa; phylum Mollusca; class Bivalvia; order Venerida; family Mactridae; genus Spisula; species Spisula subtruncata. The sequence goes on along the minus strand of OY787664.1, from coordinate 49,966,801 downwards.
CGTCATTTACGTTGTATCCTAGCGACCCTCCAGGGTCCGCCGTAAACATTTTATTAGCCACTTTCCCACACAATGGACACGCTAGTACGGCGTCCTTAGCTGGCGTCATATGAGTTCGTATGCACTTGTGACAAATCACGTGACCACACGGGAACGTATCAGGAGCGTTCCCCATCGAAACCTCGCGGTAATATTCGCTATCACTAACTTTTCGAATTTGACGTCCATCGCCATATTTACTGGCGTTTACAGAATAGACTGGTTTCAAGGTATTGTTGTTGTTGTTGTTATCACTTTTCGTTAAATCCTTCTGGATCCCGTTAAGTCCTGGGACCTCCATGACAACTTGTGACGTCACTATCCTCTCTAAATATCTTCAGGCATTTGGTTTGTATCACGGTCTACAGCAGCATCAACATATCCTGAATAATTAAAATAGAAAAACAATTAGTAAATAAAACAACACACAAACAATCCTCGTAGCCAAGACTTTACTGTAAAACTGTTTACATTGACAACGGTGTAATTTTCACGAAATTTGCGAACCTTGTCATTGTGAGATTTGCAAGTGAAATACGAATGAAGTAATGCTGTGTTGATGCTATGCTCCAATTTCGATAATGCTGATAACTATGATATAAACTATGTAAGTATGTAAAAAAAACAACTATTTACTTATTTTGATTGAGCGATACTAACATTGCACTATGGTTATACAGGCATGTAAATTTGTAAATGTTCTTATTAATTTCATTATTCTTTTTCATTTTATAATATTTGTTTCAAATTTTTAACCAAGTATACAACTGTGTAAAATACATGATTTTATTCATTTATCAACAGTATCGTTGTTTTCTAGGTACAAAGTCACGGTGCTGCATAATCAGATTTCCGCGAAATTTTCACCACCGCCAAAATAGAAAGTTTTACAATAAATCAAGCGTATACCACCCAAACTGTTCAATGATTGATGAATGTACATCTCACATAACCTAGGGACTGTCTGATAGCATGGGAAGGTAGGGAGTACTGTATGGCATGCTGTGAATCAATGGATTTATGTACATGTATATCATACAGGAATCTGATACAGTATCTTATTTCAAGACCTCAACTAAATCGTACACCATTTCAGTTTTCTTTGGACATACGCGTGAACAGACAAATCTTAATTAATATAATCACCTTATAAATCGTATTCGATCTTTATAATGCATTGGTCTTAATAATTGGGTTCTTTGGATGAAAAGCACTGAACAGGGACACAAAATTATATTAATGGTTATATTAAAGAACTGGTCCTTTTATTGAGATTCCAGACTACAATGAACGCAAAGAAGTACAAAAAAGTATTGTATTCTCAACAAATTCAGGTTAGAATGAACCAACCTTCTAGTATTTGCAGTGCAATGTGTAAAATAAATAATGGTTTTATGCACATGTCACGAAAATAGACAGAATCGCGAAATGTCTGAAATGGAATTTGCATATAATACACAATAGGATTGCACAACGTCTATTTGTTCTTGCACATTGCAATACAATTGCATCATCCAATCGTGAAAGCTCGGTCATTTCCGTTTGTTTCCGGGGAATATATTTGCATAAAAACCGAGGTGATCAAAATGCACATCATCAAAAGATTTACGATAGACCACTCGTGCCATAACAATGTCAACATTTTACGATAGTTTTTATGATTTTAATATTTATGAGACGAATTTATGAAATCATAATCCGGTATTTCATATCAAGCATGCAGAGTTTTTGAAACACGTTAGCACTGACCTCCAGGATGATACTTTGGTCTTAGATTAATTCAATCTATCAAACTGTCTTCTAAATCCCATGATTCAACAAATCAACAAAAACTAGATAATTATCTGTTTAAAGCTCCAACTTAAACCGCTAAACAATAGAAAGTTTCAAGCATCAATAATGAAAAGTTATAAAATCTCGACCACTTTCATGCAGAACTAGAATTTTGTACAATGTCATATTTTCTGCTTTTCTTATTTATTTACGAAATAGATATACCATGTCTCGAAAGATCGTTTGATGTAATATGTAGGGAAAAGCTGCAGCCTTGAACACTTAAAGACAAGAAAACTAATATTATGTGTCTGTAATAAATGTATTTCTGGGATAAGTTAATCATAAACCAGTCTATAATGTGTATGGACATGCTACTCTTCAATGATATATCGATAACCAGTCTATTATACAGACTGTCAAATTCTGGTCAAATATTAATGTACATTGCAACCTCTTCAGAACGACATTTTCTCCGAGGCTTCTGGGAACCATTTACAGTAAAACTTCGTTATGACGAGCATCGATATCACGAGTACCCGGCCTTTCTCGAGCAATTTTTAAAATAGTACCCGTTTGTATAATAAATACATGCCCTTTGATTATTTGGAATACCCTTTTATCTCGAGCATTTTACCTGTCCCGTTTACTCCTCGAGATAATGAATTTTTACTGTGTTTTACAGAACTAACTTATTGCTTGAAAGTTTACCTTTCCATAGCGACAACCTTTGTACAACGGCACTATATATTTCATAGAGTGTTGCTAAATAATGTAGATAGACTGTACTGAGCTGATAGCACCCAATTTCTTTTGAAAATGATGTGTGTTTGAAAATTGAATAAATTGAATGTCTTAAGCAGCCAGCCGAAGGATGGTGATTCACCACAGGCCTAAGAGATTGTGTCACAAACAACAATTTTACTTCCCCAGTAGTTCATCCATTCAGTAAAGTATATATTCTTTTATGTAATGAATGAGTGAACATTTGGGGATGTTAAACTCGTTATTTTTGTGATATAATTTCTTAGACCTGTGGGTTCAGACAAGCACACACACACACACTCACACACGCACGCACGCGCGCACGCACGCACACACGCACGCACACACACACACTACATGAACGTAGATCGCTGTGTGGTCGTTTCAAGGTAAAATGACCCATGAACAAACACTATTCCAAATACAGGTGTTTTCCACGTAAACGACTGTTTGTGAATAAATATTATTATTTGCTTAAGGCAGGTGGTTTCTGGATTCAGGATAACACTAACAATGGATCGACTGTATCATAAATATGAAAATACCATTCACAATAAAATGTTGTTCATGCTTGACTGCTAGAAAAACTGCTGAGTTGGCGACAGTCGCTAAGTTGGTGTTATATCTTTTGGTGTAAGAAAACCTAGGTGGTATTATTTATTTGCATTTCACTGTAAATTGACCCCGTTGATACGATTGTATGCAAGGTGTTCAAACTGTCCAAAAGTCAAACCCCTCGGGGATATAAAAATAAGACAACCTCGCAACTCTTCAAAGGAGTTTGGTATCTAAATATACGTATATATAAATAAGATACAGATCTACAAGGGTCAGTTTATTGTTGATTTGAGTTCAAATTTTCTCCTTGGTTGGGCAGATTTCATTTAGTTAGCTGAGGGTGTTATAGTTGTACTTCTTGCCCAGACTGTTGACCTTGCTACAGGGGGGGGGGGGGGGGGGGGGATTTTTCTTTATATGATAACGATGGAAGCTGAAACTGTCTGGTTAACGCACCAGGTCCCACAATAATATTAGTTAACTACTTACATTCAATCTAAGTAGATTCTAGAAATCGAGTTTTGTCTAGCGCATAACAATTATTCTCTGGGGCAGACTAATTTAATAACGCATCTTTAAGATATCGCTAATAAGATGGTACCATTAGCTCTGTCTTGAGAATAATTAAGATGTAAGTCCTATGTCTCGTTATTTTGCGAATTGATGTGTTAAAGTGTAAACTACATAATGAGGGTGCAGAGATAGTATGAAGTATAGTGCATTAATCACGGTCCTAGTTAGTTTTTGGTCTCTCTTTCTGTATGAGTACAAGCATTTATGCATTATAATCGTCATTGACCGGCAAAATGGAAAAAAAATAGCTTTCAGTCGTCTTTTATCATATGCTGATACGCCATTTTGACTGACAATGTGACGAAGATTAAAGGGTCATTAATACGCGGCGGCATTGCAGTGAGCTCTAACCACGGAGCTTCAAGCTGAACGAAAACCCGAACGCCATTGTGTCAAAGTCTTACTTGGTTATGTGTCACCGTACCAGTTGTTACGATAGTTCTGTATATCATGCAACAATAATCCTGAACAGACGAGTGTTGTCTTGGTTACTATACTTCATCTTCTTTCAATTCATATCCATCAGTTTTCCTAACTTAATGTATATAATACTTTATATGCAATTTACATAAAACTGTTCACAGTCTTGCTGTGATTAGCGGGGCGAGATGTTATGATGACGCGAGGGGCGAATTATGCCTTTGTCACACTGAACCTTTTTTATACCTCGGCGATGTACTCCCGATTCAAATAAGTTAACCTCTGGAGAAATCAGGAGCAGGGATTTCTCAGATTTTTTACAAATGTCCTCCCCGAAGCTCGTCTAGGCCACGAGTACACTTTTCCCGACGTCTTCCGATGCTCATTTGTCAGATCGGACATACATCGCCGACTAAAAAAATGCTTAGTGGGATCTAGGCATAAACAAATTGACTGAGCGTATCTTGAATTGTCATCAAAACTCGGCCGGTGTTCATCAAACATCACAACAATAATGCTAATACACAGCAATAATAAAATTTACATAACATCAAAGTTGAATGATCGTCATAAAATTGTCGTTGATCGTATGATAATGTTTTGATGTAGCAATTGAAATAAACAGAATAAATGTACCCAAATTGGGACTGAATATTTGGGTCGATTTTTAAGTAAGACTAGCATGCGCAGTGGCTATGTTTTGTATGTATTTATGATTTTTGTTTGTTTTGAAATAAACAGAAAGCATACACACATTGAGACTAAATATTTTGGTCGATTTTTAAGTAAGACTGGCACGCGCAGTGGCGATGTTTTGTATGCATTTATGTTTTCTTTTTGTTTTGAAAAAATACAATGTGCTGATGTAATGATAATGACGTGTGACTTAGTGCATTCATACCTGTAGGTCTGGTGGGTATGGTGATTGAGATATCTTTTTATCTAGACGTATGCTAAAAGTGCACATATTTACGTAAACATTGACACAAACACAAACAACACCGTACCGAAATGGGTGCAAACATAGATGACATACAGTAAAACTTCGTTATGACGAGCATCGATATCACGTGCACCCGGTCTATTTCGAGCAAATTTAAACCAATAACCGTTCGTATTATCAACACATGGCATTTGGTTATTACGAGCACTTGATTTATCTCGAGCATTTTACATGCCCCGATCACTCCTCGAGATAACGAAGTTTTACTGTAATTGAAAATGAGACAAAACTACACACTTTAAAAAATGATGAAAAGTATCCCATGAAGTAAAAATAAGTAGTAAATATTAATGTCAGAAAAAAGGATAATGAAAATCAGACAGGGGCGGTAGCATTCAACAGAATCGGCCTCGAGCAATAAAGGCACACAATTTGAACAAACAAAGCGAAAAGAAATAGCACAAACCAAAAGCATTCACCACAATGGCCAGTACAACTTATATCAAGCAATAGTAGGAATATGTATTGTTACTAAAATTTTGTTTCTTCATTTACATAGTATATCTCTGACTTGAACAGTATTCCCCCAACATTTGTAAGAAATGTATGTACTACGTGCATTTTCACCGATTCAAATAAAGAAGAAATACGCTTGCCCATATCGATGGCTTAGAATAAGAAGGTCGTAAGTGCCATTTACGACCTTTTAAGATTCATAAATATTTAGAATAAGCATCAGATGGCGCTTCTAATTATCCTTTTTTCATGAAAATCTGAAATTGTCATGTTGACAAAAATGAAGTTTTAAAAACTTGTTTTGCCATAGGTAAAGAATAAATTACAGACAGTTTTCTCTTATTTTCTCAATATATCGATTTGGTAGTTACGACCTTCTTGTTCTAAGCCAGCGATATCATTCCTTGAAAACTGTGTAGGTGTTCTAAAACATACAATCATAGCATGCCCTTGCAATTATACGACCGGAGTATCCCTACGTGGGTTGTTATTTCGAGTGTGTATGATACATGGTGATAAATTGATTCAAATCAAGGCAGTAGAACTTGTCACACAATTGTGAAACAATTTGCAAGCGACAACAAAATTCTTCTGGGTATGTTTTGCCCGTCGTCATAGTGACGACGTTACACCTAGGGAATGCTATGATGAACAAGACATTTTCAGTGGTAACATTTTCTTAAAGTAACGTTATTATAATCCACATTGAACAGTTCTTCACTGACAACCAACAAGGTGGGCGGAGTGATACATAAACTTAATCTGTGACGTAAATCATTTATTAAATTTGTTCGTTGCGAGCAAAATTAATGTTGAGACCAGTTTGCCTATTTCGTCATTGAGCTCCGGAAAAGAATACGACATCATATGCTTGCAAATACAAATTGATAATACTCATTGACAGAAAAAGAATCATATATAGATACACCGTCAATTATGACGTCAATGACCACGTCATGGACGTTCTCTCATGAGCAATCCAATACAATTCAACAGGTAGTCACTTGATTGACGTACTGGGTTCGACTAATGATCAATAATACCATTCATGGTCAAAGAGACTCGCCAAACAAATACACATGGTTATGGTCTCTCACCAAATAAATATTCAAGGTCAAACTGTCTTTTGCAATAAAATATCCAAGGCCAAAGGACCTCACATATAAGTTACATATTTTAGACCAAAGTGCATCACTCCATAAATACTCAAGGTCAATAGTCAAAAGTCAAACCCTCCACCACCAACTATTCAAGTCAGAGTGGTGTCTCCAGGGGCGTAGCTAGAACATTAGCAATGTGTAGGCCCGTAGGTAAAGATGAAAGAAGTAGGGGGTCCGGGGACATGCTTCCCAGAATTTTTTTATTCCTTGAAAGGTACTGGTGCGTTTTGACCTATATTTAGGAGATCAACTTTCAATTTAAACTTAAAATATATATATATATATATATTATTTTTTCTCGAAATGGTGTGTAGGCCCGGGCCTAATGGCCTAGCGGCAGCTACGCTACTGGACTCTCACCCAATAAGTAGTCAATGTCAAAGTGTCTTCAACAAGTCGGAAATGGCGGACTACGGTAGCAATGCCAAATAAAATTACATCACTATAAAATTTACATTATGTACAGGAGTATAAGATACATGTAAATTGCAATTTTAACAAGCATTAGATTTTGGTTTAAGAAGCAACAGCAACTACTTCATGTAGTAACTAGTCATTGATGTCACGTTTGTGCACTCACGAGAATACACGAAACTTCACCTACTTGCATGAGCAAAATGATGTATACGTATTTCTGTGTCTACAAGCAGTACATACATCGTTATCTTTGATTTATTGGTACCTAATCTTTTTCCATTTTCATCATGAAAGACAATAGTACGCTCATAAATTGTGCAAAGTCGCCTTCTTTGTTTTAAATATCATTGAAGTTATATGATTATATATAAATAGTGTTCACACTCATTAGGAATAATAGGTTATTGTGACAAATCTACGTGATTGATATTAATCTATTTTATGTTCATTATCAAACTGGTTATAAAACTTATACTAATCACTCTCGACACCTCAGTCCGTCACAAAGGTATGAGAGAAGATAAGTCGTTTTCACTTTTTGACCTTGTAAGCAATGAAAACACTGATAACATTTTATATTTCATCTTTGGTGTAATGCTACCATGGAGCAAAACCCTGCATAGCGACCCATGCGCTAAAAGCAGACTTTCTCCAGCTTGACTGTCGATGCTAATGAAAGATGCAAAAGTGTTGAACCTAGCTTTACATAGTTTATCCTAAACTGATGTCAGTATAATATGTTCATGCAAGATGGCAGCTTGAAGCTTTACTTACTTCAGCGGTATAGGTAGCAAATACAGGTGGGTGTACACACTGTACAAACGTCGTGTTAAGTAAAGAGACATATTTTAGACTAAAGCATACACATACTTTCAAGCCAAACTGATAAATATGCTTGACCTGGCCCTGGCATCACACCCTTGCACTAGGAGGGTCCAACCTATACAATGGCTTGCAATCATACTAAACCATTAACAATTCACTTATCACAATCTTCAGGTATCTATCAAGATATTTAACAGTTGAATGAAGCATGACATGTGAACCATTGTCAACAATCATACTTTAATTTTCAGTTTTCCTGTTCGTTTTTTTTTTGTGTTTATTACTATCGATTCTGTTTTGTGCTTTTTGAGTATTCTCTGGTGTGCCTTCATGTCCCGTTGTTTTGTCTGAGATATGCTTCTATTTCTTAAAGCATCCTCGAGTTTCGCATTTCAACATGAATAACTAGAAAATGGTGCTTTATGTGTTATTTAGCTTCAAACAGTCAAAAATGGTACATGTACTTTTCAATTTTCTATGATCATTCAAAAGTCATGAAATCGCACTGTTCTTCATTTTGACAACTTTGTTAATTGGTACATTTTATTTCTTTTTGTGATTTAATTCGTTCTCGGCTGTTTCTGTTCACACCCACTTACGGATCAAATTTGCTATTATACTCACGTTTATACATAAAGGTGTGTCAATGGCAATTTGAACTCGAAACGAAGAAGTCATAACAAATCGGATAGGAAAGACATCACCCGACAGAAATACCCGGTAGCAGACCACGAATGGCCCAAGACATATTTACAATATAATAGTAAACAACGTATACGAATAATATGAACACCCCTCATACAGACCCACTATCTTATTATCACGCTGCCCACCACGTAGGCACTTATGACTCATCAGGCTTGTTTCAAATTGTAAATTAAGTTAATATTCATAACCCGACAACACTTAACATGATATTAATCATCATAAAGTGACGACACACTTGTTATATAGAAATAAATCGTTAAACAAAATCCCTGTACACGACTCCGTATGTGCTCGTACATGTATCAAATTTCAGTTTATTTTGTCTTAAAGTGTTAGATTGGTGTCGATTTATTATGGAACAAAAAGAAACAACCCACGTGAATCTATTGTATTTGCATACAGAAGTAATTCATCAGTGATAACTATGAAATATATGTTTTTAAAAGACGTTTATTTGAATGAGTTTGAGTTTTATAATGGATGGATTTTGAGAGATACTGTTTGTGTAGGACGCTGAATATCACATCTCTAGGCGCTATATTTTCATGTGTGTAGACGATTGCTAATTGTGTGCCTCCGCATCTCCGTGAGGTGTACGCTTGTGGTCTAATCTGGCGACCTGGGTTCAAATCCTTGTGGAGACACTACAATATGCCTGCCATATTTCAGCAGAAGGCTGATTAGCAAATGAAGGCTATACTTGACTTACAAAACAGTTCAACCTTTCCGGACCAACCAATCCTTCATTAAGCATCAACCTCTCTAAAACAACATTATCACTGTACGTTTATAATGAAACCTTTTTAGAGAAACAACCTCTTAAAATCGTCCACAATGTGATGGCGTACCCATCAAGGCACATTCTGTTACCCTCTTTAAAATAAGAAGCCTGTGGTCACAACGTACCAGAGTGGTAAAATGCTAATACTAGACGACACTTTATCCGGAAGTGGACGTTCCAATACATGTACAAAATGTATATTGGCAACCGGTTGGCAAAGTTTCAAAATACAATTCATAAATTTTGCTTTAAACAATGTCATTCGATAACTGATAATGGGTGCAAAGTTTGATATGTTGACATTAAAAACTTGACTATGTACCCTTGTTTTCGACATAATTTATTACGGCATATCCGGACGTTAATATCGCCTACTTATTCAATACTCATGAAATTTATTTGAAGTTAATATTTATAACATGATTAAGCCCATGATAAGACGAACGATAAATTACCCTAACATGGATTGCTTTGCATGCAAATTTGAAGTCAATGTAAACAAAGATTTAATCTACCGTCTACAAATATCTGACATAAGTATAGGCAACTGTATAGTTTGGAGATCTACCAATTTTTGCATGGTTCGTATATTTTTTGCATGATTCGTATATTTTTTTTTGCATGATTCGTATTGCACGGCGATGCAATCAAGAACGTCCTGATCTAGTGTGAAGGACGTATCGCCCACGTCTAAAATCTTATTTATTATATCATCAATGAATGAATTTATCAAGTCTGCCAAATTCTGAGTGTTTTTTTTTTTCAAACGCATACGCAAATCATGCAGAGCATGCAGTTTAATCATTTATGCATGACACATGAAGAATCTGAAGTACCGTCGGGTAAACCTATTGTATACACGACAATCTAAAACGGAAGAGTTCGTGCACTTTTTATTTGGCTTTGGGTCTTGTCTATGTTCGGGGCCCTTGAAAGTTTAAACATTAAAACAGATATGTTTCATAAGCAAAGATGGCAACGAAATGTCACTATGCGTGCATTGCGTAACCTTTGGAACTAAAGTTTGGTCTTAGAATTGTGATAACTGGTTCCAAGAAATGTACGTACCATTATATTGATATAGCTGTCTTGCTTAATTACATGAACATCACGAGTTTGTAAACAATCACATAACACAGCCTATGTTATGAGAATAGTTAACACGTTTCTACCAGTATGTTCTATTGTTTTAGAGAAATAAGCTGAGACATATGTGTATGTAAGTTATGACACACTTACAAAACGATACCTATTAATTACGCATTAGTACAAAACGTGTCTTCTTCGCAGACATTCTCGTAAATTCAAGGAGAAATCAACGCGAAATAAGCACCCATAATGAAAGAAATGACTAAGTCCGTTTAAAAATTATTGAAGAAACAATAATAATTATTAATACTTTATTTTACGATGAAGCGATTTTGACAATACAAACTTGACACTCTTCAATAAGATCTCCAACAATAAACAATTGATACTAAAAATTTGATCAAGAAAATTAATTATGCAAAGAAAATATTATTCTTGCTCATATGACATTTCACACTGAGATTCATTGAATGGATATCAAAAGCTGACTTTTACAGTACCCGTTGGTATAAAATAAATGTATACATTTTTGGGAGGTAAATCGACAAAGATCTAATGACTGGCTTCCAATTGTAAAAAGAAAAAGAAATGCGTATTGAAATATTATAAAATGCTACTAGTTAAGTGAGGATAATATTTTGTCTCTATTATCACAAAATAACTATAAAATATTCGACGACGAAAGTGTGATACTTGAACTCCATCAATCAAACTGAAGTATAGTTGTAGAATAACACGTGTTAAATATCGAAGTTATGATTAATGATTCTATCATTTTTTTGTGAGACAGAAGTTTGTATACCTAAAATTGTGTTCATCAAGTGTTACTATTCAAATCATAAAACGTCAAAAGCGCTTACTTCACTTGGCGAGAACAACAATTGCCTTCATATACAACAGCCGCTCTATAGTATAAAATATAGTGGTGTTGTTCTTAAATACTAGAACATGTACAGTACTAATGGATTGATATATTCAAAATGGTTTTGCAAAAAAGCATCGGATCCACTCTTTTTTTGGTAAATGCACTACTCATACTGCAAGGCGATAAAGCGCGAAGTCATCCACGTGAATGACCACTTATATCTATTTTTAGCATCAAGGTAATGCTTGCTTTTTGAATTACGCTTACCAAGACCAGAGTGCTTACGCACCCTGTTAAAAATATCTTAAATTTGAATGATCATGATGAACATGTACATGTATTTTTTATTATTATTATTTCACGTATCAAGCATAATTATGCCTACCTGTGCGCTACAACTGAAGTCCAACAATCTAAAACACAGAACTAAAATCCATCACCAACATCATGACTATCAACAAACGAAATGTGCACAAAACTCATTACACGCGTTGGTACTCTACTAAAGGTTAATAGAAACGCACCTATGCTAACACATACGAAAATCATTCACACGCGTTCAAACGCCACAGGTAACGACAACAGAATACCGGTACAGTAAGTTAATGAACTTACAGAATCACGCGGTTCAGTCACCTAACAAGAAACAACACACCGTGCGTCACGTGCGCGTGCCAACAATATTCCGTGCTACGAGACAATTATTGTCTTAGAGACAACACATACACGCCCTTGTCTCACCTTGGAACTAATGATCATACAAGCGAAATATGAATGAAACATGCATGATCGAAGCAACACCTCTTCGAAGGAACACAATTAATTCTCTGGCGACATGCACGTTAGTATAATGCTTAGTATTCAAGTACATGATACGACTTAGTGATTTATCATAAGGCCAAATAAAATAACATTGTGGTTCAAGTAATCCTACCTACCCTATTTTTGCCTTAACTCTAAACATTTATTTCATTTTGCTTGAAATTATCGCTGGTCGTTGATTTTTCATTGGAAACAATCGATCAAATAATTTAAAAAGTAAAATGATTTTCCTTCATATAACCTACATTGAACATTATTCTTACTAGAACTACAATAATAATTTGTTTTGTCCTTACTAGTAACTTTTTCTAAAGCCATCATCGTCTCTATTTAGCTGATAATATATTGCAGTTTATTTTAGTTTTCATAATGTAAATTTATTAACTTCAAATTGTAATAGTTTTTAACATTGACGTAAACGCACGGTAAATTACCGTCAAATAAATCTAAATGTTATTTTACAATGCGTTTTATTCCCAAAATGAATGAATAAATCTGTGGTGCATTTATGTATATGTGTGATGTTTTTTATATATAAAAAGAAAGAAGAAAACTCGTTCTTTTCCGAATTTATAGTTCGTGGCCTGACGTCATTGAGGTCAAATGTTTCCAAGTAAGTCAAAATGTCCGTGACGAATAGAACAGCTTTTGGGAAAGTATAGAATCAATAGTAGTTTAAGTAGCGTCATCGACCATCCATTTGCCATATGTTTTTTTTTATAAATATCGGTTAGAATTCGAAAGATCGTGGAGAGACGTCAAAAGCAGTTATAAAGTCGCAAGCCATTGGTCCACCAAACAGGCAATACGTGAAAGACGTAAAGACTTAACGGTTTCCTGAGACGAGTGGTGGCAACAATAACCACCACCACCACCACCACCACAACAACAACAACAACAACAGCAGCAGCAACAGCAACAGCAGCAGCAACAACAACAACAACAACAATGAAGTAGCAGTATCAATGAGAAAGTCAGCTGCCATATCCACACCACCAAAGAAAACGTAGAACCGAACCAAACACTCAAATTTCAGAATAACACTATTTACGAATTCGTTCTTGATTTCAGATCATTCGGACCAAGTTTGTGAAATAAAAAGTGGAATTTGATCGGCATTGTGGTTTTCTTGTACTTTGTAAATATTCCAAGGACAAGTCTCACTAGACATACGTGTTGTATAGCTTGGTTATTTTGACCTGAGACTGGCCTTTATGCAAGAATATATATCAAGGTTCTTGCTTTGAATATGTTGTAAAGTCAGATCTTTACTACAGCATGTTACATAATATTACCAAGATTTCATCATTTAGTTATGATAATTACCTTCATTTAACTTTCTAGAGTCTGATATACTGTATTATGTTAGGAATTTAGCTAGTCTATTTTAAGCCATTTTGTCTATATTTAGCTAGTCTATAAGTGTATTAGAAATCATATAAGATCATCCCAGATAACATGTTTACGTTGGCCCAACGTTGGGCCAACGATGCGAACATCGTTGGGCCAACGTTGGAAAATTACGTTGGCCCAACGTCATTTTGCTCGTTGTGATACCGTTGGGCCAACCGTTGGCTCAACGTTGGGCCAACGGTGCCAATTCTTATTCATCGTTGGCACTTGGTTGGCAAAATATAAAACATCGTTGGCCCATCGTTGGGCCACTGTTGTACCAACAATATCCCAACGGTTGGTAAATATTATTCATGGTTGGCATTTTGTTGGCTCACAAATACTTGATTTCTGTAATGTTAACTGAAAAGCGGACAAAAAGTGATCGCAAAACCTCGAAAGCTTAGTGGTAGTGAGAGTGTGCTTCAAGATCCCACTTGTGGCCGCGTCATACCATAGATGGAATTAAAATGGTACCAGAAAATCTCTATCTGAAAAGCAACCAAAAGTGATCACAAAACCGCAATAGCTTAGTGGTACAGAGTCTGCTCAAAGTGCGGGAGGTTCTGGGTTCGATCCCATGCGTGGTCACGACATACCAAAGATGTAGTTTAAATAGTACCAGAAATTCCCTATGTAGACACTCGGTGTAAAAGTGAAAACTGTCAACTCATCTGTTATAGTATAACTTGGTGGCGATAGACAACATCAGGAATGAGGTGTCGAGAGTGATTCGTATAAGTTGGAAAAACTGGTTCCATAATCGACTTTAAATAAATTGGAATAAACTGAAAGCTCAATATGTACCACCTTTCCTGGTCAACTGAGCAAGTCAGCATGTTGCAGAATACATACAGTACTAACTTTTATATATATGGTCAAATTCAAACAAATATCTACTTTCAAATTTATACTATTTTTATTAGCCGTCTGCGTAAGTTAACAAGCAATTGACATTATCAATCCAAGTCTCCATAGCTGGTCTCTCCTCTGCAGTCTATTTCGGCCTTTCTTTAGTTCCCGGCACCTGTCATCATGGCTATTTCTGAATTATACTATCCACTGATTTTTGCGTAGTACTGGGATGGTACTGTTGGACAGCTTCTGAAAATACATAGATCAGTGATACATTAGATTAAATTGCACCTATAATAATATGAAAGGTGGGAAAATTTGGCATAACCCACATCAGTTGAGTTACCAAGTGTGCACGATTTTTCGGTGTTATTTTAGTATCAATTGACCGCATGTGTTTACTGAAGAAACCAGTACTTCAACATTACCGTACTTTCAAAGTCAATCGAGAACGGGTATAAATATACTATTGCCGGCAGGTTTCACTGGGTACACCTTAGTTAACGGTATTCTCTAATATTCTTTCAACCTCGATCCACGGGGGTGGGGCCGTGGTTGAAACTTACTTGTGCATAATATTCAAGGACATTTAGCTTTTAAGGCCTAATTTTCCATTTTTCAAGGCTGAATTTGTATTTCCGAGGCCTTTTTCAAAACATACATTATAGTTATAATCTGAAAATCATATAAGCATGCCTTGATAAATCAATCAATAATTTTACAAAGTATAAAAACGTACATGATATACATCATTCAGTCGAAATAACACTAATGGCACCACATCAATTAAATGTTATTGCGTCCGCCATCTTTACGTGTCACATGACCGTCACGTGATCACTCTATTCTATACACAAGTTTGTCCAGTTTCCGGACGCATACTTTTTAAAAAACTTTACCACTTTAATTTTTACATAAAATCATATGCGTTAATAGCCAGTGGAATTCTAGTATCCATATTCAAATAATTAAGTATCATTAGAGTTGATTGAAAATACATGAAGCACACAGCATGCACTGCACACATGTACTGTATACAGTACAGAGGTCTACAGGCTTTATTAAATTTATGCGCAGGTTCAATGTATTATAAAAAGAGCTCTATAATATCATATGGTCATTGCAAAAAAGACAACATATATCTATAAGATAATAAAATCAATAAAAAGTAGTTTTACTTACATTTCTGTTAATTTTAACACTGGGGCTGTTCTTTAGTATTTATAAATCACATGTTCAACAGTTGTGACCCGTTTAGATGTTCCAACTAACACTATTAGCTACATGTATACATACAATACACTCAGGGATTAATGCGAGTATATCTGCTAATTACCCCCTAAAATTCTAGTCGCTAGGCAACATACTTGATAAGATCATCGGATAACACTGGCTTGAACACTTTAATTGACTACAGATGTGGAATGTCTGTCTTCATTGTTAGTCTATCAACAAGTGGTGTAACTTGTGTTAGTTACAAAATTAATGAAAAGAGTAGGCCTACATTTTATATTCAACACTATTAATAGTTTTTCAAATTAAAAAAGTAGCACCATGAGTATGCGTGGTATTTAAAAAAAAAAACTATGATATTTAATACGCAAAGGTTTAGCTGAATAAATGAAATGAAATATTTTAACGATTAATTTATTATTATATGCTCATTCAAATTAATTAATTATCATCAGCACCATCGTCAACAGTATAAATAGAATCAATCAGTTAATTAATCAAAATCATAATTATGAAATAAGATTAATTTACATTGTAAACTATCATTAAGTTGTATTGACTAAATATTTTATTCAAATGCAAGAATCAAGAATCGAAATTAAAATGCTTATTTCAACCAGTCAGTCAGTCAAAATATTTTGCCCCGAAATACTGACATATTTATGAAGTTGACATTGTTGGCAAAACGTTGGCCCACTGTATGCACCCACATTGTTGGTAGTTTGTAATTCTGCCGACGTTGAGCCATTGTAACAAAACCAACATCTAGCCAACCGTTGTACAATACCGTTGGCCCAACGATGGCCCAACGGTACACAGCCAATGCCGACGATAAGCCAACTGTACAACGATCTGCCAACGTTGGCCCAATGTAACCATGCTGACTGGGATAGACTTAAACAACCTGTATATTTTGTATTGTTTATTAGCATGCAGTTAAACCTACTTTTGTAAACATATGTATATTGTATTCTTTTTATTTGTATGCATTTTATTGTATTCTTTTTATTTGTATGTATTTTAATACTTTGAAATGATTTAGTTATGATAGTTTACTGTTGTTTTTAAGTCAATATTTTTGTAATCTATTTTTAGATTCTTTTTGTCTTACAAGCTTATCTCCCTTGCTGATTTTAATTATGCAGCCAGGGGCTTATCATGTTCTATTTTTAGATCTTATTAGGAATGTCTATTTTTAACCATTAGTCAGATGATCCCTTTATTTTGTAATTGACCAATCAGAAGGCTCTTGACCAGTGCTGCCATCTAGTAGAGAAATTGCCACTTCTGTGGAAATTTCAGAGAGTTTGGTCATTCTGTAAGTAGCAGCTAAACTGACAACATCTAAAGAAACTTCTCCAGGGTATAATCTTATTTAATTAATTAATTAATTAGCAGTAATTAATACTTTATCTTTGGCATTTAACTTGGAGATTTAAGTAAATTATTTCATTAATAATTTAGTAATTTATTATTCGTATTTTTATCTAATTAATTAAGATTAAAACTGTTAGATTTTTTAGTATTTTAGGACCTTATTATTTTGTTAGATATACTATAATTAGGTAATTTAAGTACATTAATCTTAGTAACATTGTTTTAGGTTATTTATTCAATAAGATAGATTTGACAAATATTTTGCTTAGTTAGATTAGATCTTAGTATTTTAAACTTGTTTACTTTAGAAATTATTTAAGAACTTTGTTACTTTTAAACTGCTTTTGGAACTTTGTAAATACTTAGAACTATTAAAAATTTGGTTGGTATTTAAACTTAAATACACTTTTGTTATATTTTCTCTGTTTTATTAAACAGAGTGGTGTTATCCTGACGAGTCAGCAACTCTGACTGTAAATCAAGCGTTTTATGTACGCAGTTCTACTAAGCCAACTATAGAACATTACGTAACCGCACAAAAGGCGGCACAAAAGTACGTTCCACAACAAATATATCAATTTTTGCAAGCAAATCATGCAATTTCGGTATTACAGATTTGTGTTTGTATTATATCTCGAGCGTCTTCGTGATACTCCCCGATTATGAAAACATACAATCGGTGTTGTAAACGTAGACAATATATCGACTGTTAAATTATTCTAATCAATAGGTCATGCTATACCAGTCTGTAACTGTTGGCAGCAAACATTAATCCATGCACAAACATCGCGTGCAGCAAATAATTGAATCATATCATAATAAATGAATAAATGGTGTTGAGGTATTGAATACAGACATAAAGCTAGATGGATACTTTGTACCGTCTATGTAAGCCTTAAATCAATATAAAGATCCAACATTAAAGAGACTTTGTGGAAATGTCACTATGGAAACTCTGGAATTAATAAACTATACGAAAGTGTAAGATGCATGTCACAAGCATGTGCATTATGGTATTAAGCTATGGCACATTATGTGTGGAACTGTAGTCGATAAGGTGTCTCGACGAGGCACGTCTTATTCCTTTCATTTCTGAAACGCTTTTCTGTTTCTCGTCCATCTTGAGATGAACTGGTTCATGTGTTTCGGTGTTGTAAATCGGGAAAAAAACTAGATGTCATAAAAACTAGATGTCATAAAAACTAGAGCCAAAAGAGCTTAGGTAGCACACCCGGATGCCCTGTATCAAACAACTGTACTTTGACCGTTTTGGTAGGGGATTCCAATGATCACGCACGTACGTGTGTGTCGGTCCAACGCAACAAACATACATAAAGGAAGGGCTATGGATTATATGTTCTTTTAATTCGATATAAGAAAAAAATCTTAATTTATTGATTGAAATATAAACATTTATTTATACATGTACATGTACATTCATACACGCCGATAATATGTTTACAACATGATGAAATCATAAGTATTTTTAACACACTGGGTTTGGTCTTGTCTATATTTGGTTGCATCGAATATGTTTACTCCCTTTGAAACTATTTTAACTTAGTCATCAACACACCCTCAAAAGGCTAAAATTTAAAAATGCACATATTGAAATGTAGTGAATGAGTTCCTAAATAAGTTTAAAGCGCGCATGATCTAGTTATTCAAACGAACGGGGAAATGTTTAGTCATGACCATGTCCCATACACACCTGTGGTTTATTAGGTTGAGAATCAAAGTTATGTTTGAATTAAACATCAGTCTTCGCACGAACATGCATGTACTTTTAAGTACGAGTATGTGTACAAACGTATAATCAAACAGAAAAGAAACGCACTATCATGTCGGTGAAGATACGAAAGATCGAACACAGCTCGATTATCGTGTACCATGGCTTTCGGATCGAGTGCACGAATGAAGGGCGAATATGCACACAATATTTCATTTTGAAATACCCTCCTACACAAATTCTGATGAAAAAGATCGAGTCCGTGTGTTCGTCTATACGTAAAAGTTTGGAGGCACACTAAACAATTCAGATCCACAGTTGTCGATCTTTGATGTTTTTTAAGTCGATCCCGACACTAATATATCAATATGTTTCGTGTATTCGAACATTTGCATTACCGACGTGTACATAAAATATGTCCCCAATTATAAATTATTTCAGAAATCTTAATTCCGGTGTTGCCTTGATATTAAAATTGTCACATTATATACTGAATAAAACTTTGAAATGTTGGCTTTCCATTGGTATATGAAGATGCATGTATCAGATGAGATCATGCATTAGCTCATGACATTCGTTTGTTATGGGGTCCAGACATTATGAAACACACTAAATAGCAGCTTCCGGTCACCGCTCGAGTTTAGCATCTGTATTTTAATTCATACAAAAAATATATTTTCAACATGATAATATATGATATATGATGTTGTTTTTTGCAGGCAGTGTATAACACTTGGTAACGTTTGTCCCTCATATTAGAGCATAGATCAAACATGTAGGTAAATAATGCATTTCTTCATTTAACAGATCGATACATCGAACACGTACGACCATCGAACATTGGTTGTATGTACAGTGTTGTATAATTAGTTATATTAGTTGTGTAGTATTTAGTTATAGGGCTGTATAGTGACATTATGAAGGTCGTTCAGGTTATAATGTATGTATATAACACTTGTGTTACATGTTTAGTACCTTGTCATAAACACGTCACCCGTATATCATGTATAATCATACTTCATAGCCTTGATCTACCGGTATTTACATACAGTAAGATTGTAGAGAAGTTACCCAAGTTCGTCAATGATGAAGAAAGTATTGACGATCGGAGTCATGGTGTTGCTGATGATGATAATGATGGTTTAAAGATCGGCTGATTATGTTGACAGTAATGGCAGTGGTAATATGAACTGTGGTGACGGCGGCGGTGCTGATGATGGCGGTGGTTGAGCTGTTGAAGGCGGTGAAGTGATGCTACTATTGTTGGCGGTGGTAATAAAAGTTTAGTTGATGCTGTTTATAGTGGTGTTTGGCGATAATACGATATTAATGAAGATCATGAGATTGGCAATAATAGCGCCGATGATGCTGGTGCTGGTTTTTGGTGATGATAACGACGTCAATGGTGATGAATGTGTCCAATATGTGCATAACACTACTTCACTTCCAACCTGTGTAAGAGGTCACCCTCTCCTAAACAAGCAATATTATTCAAACACATTAACCATTTCATGTTAAACATTTGTCTTAACCTGGTTTTGATGCAACAGTTTGTGTCCCTAGATTAAATGTTTAGAGACAGGTAATCGCCTATACTAGTCTACTTCAATCAAGATTATGTTTGACACTGTGTCGGTAACTATAAAATATACTGATGTTGCACTAGTTTATATGTTGCTGCTTACCTAAAGTTGTGTTTGTAATGTTATTAATGGATCCGGAGTTGTTGTGTGTTCTGTAACTGGTTGTGTATGGCATTGTATGACCTTGTTAACATAATTACGCTGACGTTAGATACGATCATAAAATAGAGGTCGTTGAATAACTTGAAAGAGGATTCGTAAAAAACGTAACCAACAGCTTCATCATACTTAAATATATTCAAAACCCGTTTTCAAACTTTTAATTTCTTCATGATTTTCATTGACATAAGTAATTTATCATCAAATTTGTGTTTGGTTGGTTAATTATTTGACGGACAAACATAATGTATAAGGTAGAATAGAATCGGTATATCAAAACGTTTCACTGATCAAACAGTTTCAAACAACCTCAAACTTTACATACAATACTACTGTAGTAGTGGTTCATTTAGCGATGCCGAAATATTGGCGAAATAAATTTAAAAAATCAATAAAAAATCGCGAATGTTCATCTTGACTATAGTTTTGCCAAGAAAGAGTTTACAATGGAATTAGATGAACATAGTACAATAAGAAATTCACACAAATAATATTGTCTGGAAGTCAGAATTCGCGAACTTTTTTACTCGCAGAAATGTCCACTTCTAAAGTAAAGTAAAATTAATTGTCAAAAGTATGAATGATCGAATCACGACATAGCATATACTAAAGATTAATTCATTCTGAAGTGCTCTTTTGCAGTTATGTAGAATCATAAAATCTCGTGTGTGGTTAATTTCCTTTGATTTTGATGAAATTGACAGCGAAATTGAATCCCAGAAATCATAAATCTTGTTAGTTTCCTTGAAAAATGAAATCCGCTAATTCGATACCCCGCTAATTAATTTCAAATTAAAATACGCGAATTTTTAAAATCGCAAAAATAAATGATAATTCGCCGAAGTCTTTTTCAATGGCTTCACAATTGGATTTCACTCCAGCTATTCAAACTGGTTAATGAAGAAACTAATGTGTACAACTTGGCTTCTATGTTTGAACTAAACAGAAATATTGTCGTATTAAAACAAATATTGTACCATATTGAAGCTATAATAAATATGTTAAAGAGTTTTTAATCATAGATCACCCAACTATTTGAAATGTCGCTGAAAAAGACATAGTATCATTGTTTACTGTCTGAAAGATTATGCGGCCATTTCAAATTGGACAGGGAATGCAGCATTCAATTCAAATATGACAGTAATAAATCGTACAAAGAAGGCACACACCAACAGAAACAGAAGAGTTTGAAAGGAACGAACAAGAACAGGATACAGATTCTCTGTTGACGAATTATGATAATGGTATTTGATGGATTTTGTTTGATTTTCAAAGAAAAATATCTTTGGTGGCTTTGGTGCTAGTGGTTCGACTACGCTCGGGGCACAACAGCCTGAACGCTCAAATGTATCGGAAGTACAAATTGGTGCCATCTCCGATCTGTCCATGCGGGGAAGAAAAACAAACTGTCGAGCATGTCCTCCAAAGATGCAGAAGACACACGTAGGAGCGATTTGCAACGTGGCCGACAGACACAACTCTTCAAGAGAAGCTCCATGGAGATGCTGATGATCTGAGGAAGACCACAAAACGCATTGTAGACAATGGTATGATAGCTTTTGACTAACGACTGAGGTGAGGTTAGGTTTATGTCGTGCCCCGAAAATATGAGATTAAAAAGGGAAGCAGCTCTCAACAGTGAGAACATGACACAAAGGCACAAGAATAGAACCCAGATAATAACCAAATGCAGGGCATTAAAACAATATCACAAACAACAAGGACAAGTTGCACCACGTTACATTTCGGTCCAATCGTAACTACTCGGGTTTTTCCGTGATGAATCCGGAAGACGTTAGTAAGTTAGTAACGTCTGAGAGGTCCCGATTGATTTCTGTCCTGAAGATGAACTTGGCGATCAAAACAATCTTGGACATTGGATAATTAAGTTCTTATTGATCCTGTTAGGCGGTTTAATAGCTTTATGGCTTTATGTTAAGTTATGAAATCATTTTGCACTTACTCTAACTTATTTAACTAATCATATTAATCGGGTTAAACATTGTATTGTAACAGTTTTTTTTCAATTTTGATTTTAAGGTGTTATATTCTCACGTTATATCGCACCAGTTCGCTAGATAACATCAAATTGACCACAAATTAAAGTCCCATTCCTGTTCGGGTAAAACCAATTGGTAAAACAACTGATTGGATGCAAAGTGGGCTGTACAATATAGGTTGGATGGACTGTGGACTGATGGATGTTGGAAACTCATTAGTAGCATACATTCTACTATTCGACTAAATATTCCACATACAATATCATCATTATGTCATTAACACCTGGTTGATGCGACAACACAACAACACTCGTACAAGCCACTTAGAAGGCTTAAGCGATCAACTGAAAATGTTGAAGTCAAATAAGTGCAAGAACGTAAGACAACAGTCAATAATACTCGAAATGGAAGGCAGCAACCAACATAAATAGCAGAACACGAAAAATGAACGCAAATGAAGAAAGAGCCAAACGTACGAACTTACTTGCGTTCAAAAATGTTTTTACTCCCAAAGGGTTTTCTAATGAGTGCAAACATACGAAACTAACACTACTTACAACACGGATAATACAACAAAAACAGATGCCGCATCATAATGTTATATGTATTTCCTTGCTGTATTACATGCCTATTGCTTTAAATAGTAATTTAGTCAGTAATTGTTCTGTTTACCAAAACTGGAAAGTACGAGTACTTTGAGTATCAGAGCACCTTTTTTATACGCCGAGCATAGCCTTAACTGCCAGTCAGCTTTCTACTGAAATATGACAGGCATACATATGTGTGCCTCCACCCGGATTCGATACCGGGTCGCAAGATTAGATGGCAAGCGTACTAACCACTGAGCTACGGAGGCATACCTTGGGTAGCTGAGTACTTTGAACTGCAATAATTGAGAGAGACCCTTAAATGAGCATAAACACTAAATAGCCATATGTTCTCATCGGGCGTTGCACTAAATCGATTCAATTATAAAATTAACATATTCTTCAAAGTTTTCAATGTCTGTTTCAAGTTTGAGATCAATTGTAACCTAACACTATATCACGAAGAACAAAGTTGACCTTGTGGTGACTTTCACTGACCAGAGTTTTCTGATTAAGTTCAATTAGAAATTCAAACAGCTGAACAACCTTACGTGACTTTGCATTTTTTATAACTAAGACTGAAGGATCGATACGGGATTGCTTTGTAGAGGTCGTTGAACGAATGCATGAATTAAAACAGTGCACTTAGCACTTGTTAGGGGAAGCCGAACTAATCTTAAATCAATTTTACGAGAATGTTTTTTTTCAAGATGCAACAACCTCTATAATAGACATGTATTCATGTTAAGATGTCAGATAAATACTGTTACTGTTAACTCAACAATACTGGAGGGGGATTTAGTTTCGTGGATTTCGTTTATTATCTCAACCACGAAATAAAATCGCCACGAATATTAATATTTTCCATAGTATATGTCATAGTGGATAAGATATCTTTGAAATTACATCCCACGAAATGGTATTTTTACCAAAACCACGAAATTGATTGATTCCCATAGAAATGATTTTACATTTCGTGGTAATTCCTAATGTTTGCACCTATGAGAAAGTTAACAACATGATCACACTTACAGAATAACCGTACTTAACTAATACTTTCATGCTGGCATCTCAAAAACAATTATGCTAACAACTTAGTCCTATAACAGATAACCGTGGTTAGCCAATATTTTCATGTAAGCGTCTCGAAAACAATAATTCTAACAACATAGTTCTAAAACAGATTACTGTAGTTAGCCAATAATTTCATGTTAGCGTCTCAAAAACAATCATTCTAACAACATGGTTCTATAACAGATAACCGTGGTTAGCTAATATTTTCATGTTAGCGTCGCAGAAACAATAATTCTAACAACATATTCCTATAACAAATCACCGTAGTTAGCTAATAAAAACTGGGACTAAGTAACAACGTGTCATAGAAACACCATTCACAAAACAACACTTCTAGTAAAAAGTCGGGGAGCAATTACAGATATGTCTTTTTCTTCATAACATTACATAACTGACACACATGTACATATATATAATGTAGAACCTATTGCTTTCAGTACAAAACGTTCAAACTTTCTCGCATTCCATTCCCTACATAACTACATTTTTGTCCCATAATAAAACAGTAAGTGAAGACTCTTATGCTTTATCATTTGATAGTAGTGACATAATGTTTTATCAATATTTCTACTCAAAGGAAACAAACAAACGATTCAAAGCCCACAATGGGACATTATCAAAATTATACATATGATTTTCTTGTGCAACATCTTTTTTATAGTTGTTTACTATGTCAAAGAATGAGGTATCAAACGAATAGTTATTTACAGACTGTAGGTAGTCATCTTAAAAGCATAGATGTTTATTTTCAGAAGAATTCAACATGAAGATGATTTCGCAAATTTCATGAACTACCCTCATGAAATTTATAATAAACAAAACAATACAACACCGTTCTGTCAACTTCCTGGTCAGCCCTCACACAAGGCAAACCTTGAAACTATTAAGACTATACGAGGGTTGGATGTTCATTTTCGAAGATTTGATATGATGCATGCTTTTAATCATAAAAGAAAATCTTAAGTGTAGTCACTGCTTAAATGTCTAAATTTATCTACCGTATAAAGTTTTATAGTTATCAATGTATAATATTACATAATAACTCACAGAACGTTGTGCTCTACAGAGTGTAAACTTTTACAGACGAGATAATTCAAAAAGTATATACATGCACGTAGTGAAAAGAAATTATCCTGGACCTCAAACCTTATATTAGCTTAATTTTACAGTTGATTTCTAGTCTATAATTTAATTTCTTGAGTTGAGAACTAAACGGGTATTGAGCCCTGACAGCACTTCAAGCAGTAGGTTTTATACAGTGAATACCATAAGGTTGCGACATCAAATAATATCTGTAGTCTTAATCACCGATAAGGCCAGATTCTTTTTGTGAAATGTGCTGTTTTCCACATATGAAAATGCATAGAGGCCGAGGACAAGGTTGATGTATTCGGACTATAAATCTGTGTAAATGCACCATAGAACACACATCATTTCCAACTTAAAAGACTCCTTGTAGAGATATGTAACCCATATATGAAGTTATATAGAAAGGCGACATGCAGTAAAACTTCGATTAAATTTGGGTTTCAATTACTTTTTATGACTCACTTACGTGATAAATCTCGACAATTTACGTAATAAAATGGCGATAAATGTACACCATAGAGCAGAATAACCTTATAAGGTGATAAACTAAAATGTCGACTTGTTGAAAGAAATGAAATGATCGCAAGATGTGAGGAACGTCGAAATAAGCCTGACTTGTAAAATTGATAGACGAGGTTGCTCAGTAAATTAACATTGAGAAATTTAGATAGATCTACAAATAAATGTAAATAACACCCTGTCAAATTTGAATTAGAGAGTCCACCTGCATTAATCAGTCACCTATGTTTGTATACAATAAAGCTAAAATATATCATTTTCTTTGAAAATATACCTAATTTATACTTCAATAAACCCCCAAAAAATGTTTGGTATAAACGTATTTTTAAAAATAATATCACTCCTTAGTCGGTCACAAACTAAAATATGATAATTGACATAGCCACCAGCATTGCTGGGTAGGCATAACAAACAATAGTTGGGCTACAATAGTTTACAAGATGACCTTATTTCAAAATATAGAATGAATACACATCAGTAAGAATCTAGGTTACAGTGAGAGTGATGTTTTATGTTTTATATGTACATAAAATATAACAAACATTGTCTGAACAAGTACAACTGGTACTAGTATTCAAAGAAGGGAGCATAATATTGAACACCCAATCGGTTCTAGACCGCCATGATGGATTCGACCTCTGTATCACTCTATATGTTCTGTTCTGTTCTATATTTATAAGACACATATAATCATACCTGCCAGCTAGTTAAGTCCAAAATAGGAGTGTTAAAGCAAAACATGTCACAAGATGAACTTAAATATGATTTAAAATGGATTTAGATGCATAAACAAGGACTGTATCAATATTAGTGGTTATAAATATGGGACAGAAGACCATGTACCTTTGTTCAAAGTTATGTAACTTGGAAAACCGGAAATTAACAACGAAAATAGGAGTAACTCCACTTTATTAGGAGTACTTGGCATGTATGCATATAATTATTATGCGGAGATGATATTCGTGAAAGTGTGCTATAAGTATAATACAAAACTGAATGTAAGTACGGGATAATATATGGTTGTCATAAAACATGTCTAAGTACATTACCACACATACATAAAATCAACATATATGATGTAACACACGTGTGTAGCACATGATTTGTTAATTATTATGAATGAATTACTATTATATACGTTGCACAGTTTTGAGACACATTAGGATACACGTGTGGTATAAATATAGAATCTAAGTATATGCGTGTGCATCATTGCATTTGCACATAGATGTTATTGTTACAACTTACATGTATGATTGAGGCTTCATAACCACAGCGTATAAACCAAATCACTGTATGACTTATCGGATTACTATAAAATATACATGCATCATTGAAAGCACATGTAAAATCTGATCACTGTACGGCTTATTGAAATACTATATAATTCAATATGTCCGCCTTATTGTAATTGCCGAAAATCGTCTCGTTTAACACTATACTATAACTGTACTAAATCTTGTAAAAACGTACAAAACAACACCCACACTGAAACACCATGCAACATAAAAATATGATAAGCTTCCCATGGAACAAAATGGTGGGATTAATGAGGTATTGCGAGCTGTACGATCGGACATGATCAACTACAATCGACTCTACATGTGTGGTCCTAGTAAGATTTCTTTAAAATTTCAAATCGGTTTACAATACCCAGATTAGATCTAGAACCATAATCGCATTTTCAAAATTTCACATTTTAGTGAAAAATCGATATCTTTCTCCCAGACTCGCGTTCTAAGTTGCTATCAAGTTTAACCATCGAAAAATCAATACGTTTCTTTCTCAGGTATCGATTTAATTACTGCAGGACGCGATATTATATATGTATCTTTTTTAATTTCAAATTTAGGTTGAAAATTGATACGCATCGATAAATATGGATTCCTTTGTGATTGTCAGATTTTACCGCCGAATTTAAAATGTGTTGCTAGGGGAATTACAAATTGATTAATGCATGTATAATTCATGTATACTCATCTTATTCTGTAACGTTTTTAAGTTTACCAAAAGTGTATGTAACATATCGCACAGTGTACTAAAACCACAAAATAAACATTTATTTTACATTAAGCAATTCAACACACATGTTGACACCTCCAAATAGTATTAAATCTTATTTTAAACTTTCAAATCGATATTCACACGAAACGATGTGTTGCACAGTCGAGTCTTAAGCAAATATTATTGACAAATACGAGCTAATTTGTGAACTAACGTTATTATGCTATTAAGTGAACTTATGTCATGTATAATATACTTATGCAATTATATACAAATTAAGTTTCAAATATAACATTTATATCATGTGACAAATGTATTTAAGTGAAAGAAGAAAAGCAATAGGTTGATTGTCAATTATTCGATGCCGCCAGGAGGCGGCATCGAGTATGAAAGGGTGCAACCAGATGTCTCAGGAGGATACAAGATTTGATTGGTTATAACGCTGTTGGACTCGCCCGTCAGGGGTAAAATAGGATGATAAATATTATAGCAAAATTTTATATAAAAATATTTTTAATATTATTATCACAAGATGTATGTAAAATGATTATACACTCATTTATTTCCGGCTTATAATTTTTTTTATTCGACTTTTATAAAAACAGTTTATCTCATACCTTAAAATTGAATGACTACCAGGGCAATGTTGTTCGGTAGGTACTAAAGTCCAAATCAGTTCGGAACGGGTGTTTATATAACGGCTACATATGTTGCAATTTGCGGGTCTTAGCAGGGGCTATTAAAAAGTAAAAAAAAACTATTTGCGCGGAGCGGCGATTTTCCTTTCGAATTTACACATGCAAACTACCACAGTACGCTACTTGTTTTATGGAACATGTTAAATACTTTCATGTCTGTCAGATATTTTTTAGTTATGATTTTCGATTTTTTCCAGTTCTTAGGTTTTGTCTTAATCTAAATTTGATAAATGCAAGTGTTTTTTTAATCTCTATGTTTCTTTATTTATGTATGTCAGAATAGTTTGTTTTGCCAAAATTTAAACGGGTAAATATAGCTTGCCAACATTGAACTGACACTTCTTATTTACAAAATATTCATATGCGCTCCTATACTCCTGCCAAATGGAACTAGTTCTATGCATATTTTAAACTATGTTGAACGTATTAATTCGCAATAAATTTACTTATCAAGCTCACAAACCACGAAATAACAATGTCCTTTAGTGTCAGTTTCACGTTGTCAGGCTATACCACGTTATTGGAATACACTTTGTTATTTTATGAAACATGCTAAATGCCATCTGTGAAGCATTAATCAATATTATAATGGTGCTCATATTTCTAAAACATGTTATGTTCATTTGAATAAATATTTCAATAGAAAATAGAATGTTTTCATGTTTTCTATTCTTTCCTGGTGTTTCACTGCCTTCAAGTTTTTAACCAGGTTTTCCAAAGGAAAACTCTGGTTATTAGATTGCTGAATGTCGGCGGGCCTCAACAATTTCTTCTGTGCACAACTCCTCCTACATTTCTTCATAGATTTCAACCAAACTTTCAGAGAATGATTGTCATCATGTGACCTGGTGCATATTATCAGGGATTTATGATTCAACCAATTTTGACGGAGTTATGGCCCTTGAAACAGAAAAAATTGGCCGCTTTCCTTATGTCGCACGGTACTCAAAGTACACGACATAGAGTCATGAAACCTTCACAGAAATGGTCAGGATGTTTTCTCTACACCTGGGGTTTCACTCCCCTTTCAGTTTAGTACATCCAGAGTTATTAGCCATTGAAATGGTGTAAAATAGCCATTTTTGACTTGTTTCACATGCTACTCAAAAAGTATTTGACCTAGGATCATGAAACCTTTATAGAAATGTTTGACAGCATGTACTCTAGTGCACCTGGGGTTTCACTCCCCTTTCAATTTAGTACAACCAGAGTTATTGCCCTTGAATTAGTGAAAAATACCCATTTTCAGCAATCTTAAGTTTTTGCAGCGTACACTCAACACATGAGAATAACTTCCCTTGTGCATCACACATCACGCCGGAATTTTAGTTTGCATATCCAACTATTTGTCCCATTTGTATTGAATGTGTTTTCAAGTCGACCACAGTTACCTTTCCTTGACTGGTGTTATACGGTTTTAATCTGATCGATCTTATCTCGATATTGCTTAATCGCGCTATGCTAACTCAGCGGGTTGTCGGGGTGTATAAATTAACGTATATCCTTTGCTGGAGGGGTTTTGTGCGTTCAGTTACACTTTTGGTAGTTTTGACATTTTGTATATGATGCATACCAGGATCTTTTTTATGGGCATAGCTCTGTCATTATGAAATTTTGTTTATAAGGTAGGTATCATCAGGAACATTTAAATGCTTCCACGGTATCATTCAGAATTTGTTGATCATGTGTGAGGAAGCTAACAATTATGCATTTGTTATACTAGTAATCGCAATACATGTCACGATATGTATACTTATTATCATGCATATTCGATGGATGATAAAAAAGAAACGGTCACTAGTAACTGTACAATGCTTGAGTATGTGTGCAATATCACAAAGTACAGTTTAAATGAAATTTAGCAACCGCTTCTGATTTTGTACGGTTTGTTCAGTTGCATCTTCAAGCCATAGACCACACAATTATGGAACTGGTTTTTTAATATCTTGAAAAAAATAAAATAGTTATGACAATTTTAAGTTCGTGACATAGAGCGTATTTTTCTTGAATTAAATAGGAGAATATTCGCGCGCTCGCGGTCCCTCTAATTGTCACTAATATTTTTCTTTCAAGGTATCGGGATGCATTTGTTCAACTTATATTTATGTTGGACAAGTGCTTTCAAAGTTATGAAGAGTTGAAATGTTAAACAGATACTAAATCAGTTTTCATTGTTTTCAGTTACAGAAGCATGTAGTTTTAGCGACCTTTAAAACAAAACATTTGTGAACTTGAGTGCGCGAATCATTAGCAAGTGATAGATGATAATTTTATTCTACCATCGTTATTTTCTTTGAATTTTCGAAAACAAGTGTAGAACTTTTATTTAACGTTCTGGCCAGTGATTCTTACTTTACAGTTACCAAACAAAAGCAACATTGCCGTTTTTATTTTTCTATTATATTATGAAAATAAAGAAAATGTATACTAACAACATCAGATGTCTTCTTGTTTTTCTTATTATTCAGTCAATAGCTCAACTTTCCTCACCTTTTTTACGATTAATTTTCATTTTTACAATTCGTATATATTCAATTAGGTGGTACAACGTGTCAATTAACCAGTTTATTTAACAAGTGTCATAGGAATGATATGATTCTTCATTTTTATGTCTCAACTGTACGATTATTATAATTTTAAATTATGCGTGAGCTTATGACATTTCGCTTTATTTTAATGCATGTATTAGTTTCCAAATCGGCAATAAAGTCAAAGTTTCAAATCTCTAAAATCAGATTAAAGTATGTATACAGGAAATATAGCGGTTATAACCCCTCAAGCGAATGTACCACTTTTATTACCCCACATGCTGTGACAATCGCAGCGGGGCGCGTCATAAAACAATTAACAATTAAATATGTGTATTATTTTTTTACTAAAAAAAATGATACCTGTTTTAAAAAACCGTAAAAAGGGGGCAGATCTAATTATCGCATTTCTTATATCAAAACACCAATCTGACGGGAAGAAATTATACTATTAATCAAGTTTGCACAAAATATATTCCCCGAGAAACAAAAGAACTACGGACAAGAAAGTAATCAAGTTTGATATCAAATCCGTTCATTTCCTTCTTTGTTCAATGTGAGTGATAGTCATGTTAAAAACCTTTAAAAAGGGGGCTGATCCCATAAAGATACAACTATGAAATTTAGTGCATTATTTTGTAGACATATCAAACTACAAAATATGTTTGCACATAAGAAATCTATTAAATAGTTTTTATCATATGGACAATTTTACGTGGAGTCCCCATGCCTTCCAATGGTAAAAAAATTGTCAAATGTGCGAATACAAATGGGACAAATAGTTGGATATGTTTACAAGTTTCTACCAATACCTTTTACTAAATAAAAAGATTTACTTAAAAAGAACTAGCGGCATCTTTGATGCCCAGCATCAACATTTCACTTGTTTCTTCAAGTATGTAGTTAATTGACTGATGTCACATACGTTATTGTAACAAAATATACACACGTACCAAGCCACACACATACAATAGACATAATCATATTTACATACATAATAAACATATGACAAATATGGATTTACGAGAAACGAACGATTCGTCCATACTTACATACGATCGTTTGATACAGCCAATCCAATATCCACGTTTTCACATAGAGTTGAAACTTTAAGTTTATCTTCCTACACACAATTACTAATCACTTCAAATATTTATAAATGTTGAGTGAAATTTAAATCCAGTTTAATCTTCTGACCGTCACATACTATTTGTAGCTCGTTTTATCCTTTAATAAGATTGATTCTATTAGCTTAACCATTCGCCTGTACTGACAGTTCGTAAAGTATAGTATATTAACCAGTTAAACAGTTAACGTCATCCAGGGTCATGTAAAATACTCGTTTTTCCGGTCCAAGTGATCGTAATTCAAGTGAAAACTGAAGTCGTTTAATTCAACTCGCTCGCGGAAATACAAAATATAATTTTCTACTTATAAGGTAAAAAGTGTTTTAAAGGCTATAGCGCCCACTCTGTTTTTGATGAACGACGAACGAATGTGAGGTTTCTCGCCGATATGTCCGTATCGATCCGAGTATCTCTGTTGCACATGCTCGCTATATAACTGCACCATATTGCGTTTAAACTGGCTTTAACCCAAATCTGATAAGAAATTCACGGTTAAATATATGGTACGGGGTTTTAAACTACGCCCAAGTGACTCGTGCTCACTTGCAAAATTATTAAACCTTCCGGCCCACACTAGGCACACCCACGTATTAATATCAATGTTGTAAAAAAAAGTTAGATAATATTGTCTCTTCTTATGTCACGAAGTTCAAGAACAATGTATTTCGTTTGCTCACTGATAATAATGTTATGCTTTAGTGTTATTAATTTCAATAACCGAACCGAACCGTACCGTACCGTACCGTACCGTACCGAACCGAGCCGAGCCGAGCCGAGCCGAGCCGAGACGAGCCGAACCGAACCGAACCAGCCGAGCCGAGCCGAGCCGAGCCGAGCCGAACAGAACAGAACAGAACCGACAAGAACTGAACAGAACAGAACCGACAAGAACTGAACAGAACCTGGTCGGGAAAAAATAATAATAGTTTTGACTTCAATTAAAAAGTGCGTTATGCTCATATTTTCCACAAAGCAACGTAGATCATGTATACGACTGCCCTTGTACCCCGGGACCACTAATTATATAACATTTGTTTGATTCATCATTCATGAATTAGACAATTCACCGTTTGAAACACATTTTGAAGGCAAAAACTATTCAAGACATTTTGGCTGTAAAATTAGCTCACATAAAATAAAATGATGCAGATAGTGAAAATGGCTGTAAAAGAGTACAAGAAAAACAAAGTGACCACGTACCCCACACCAGCTGAGTGCTATCTTGTTATGCACACAGCCACGGAAGTTGGCAATATGTAAAAATATAAATTGTAAAATGTAAAAGTATCTTTGAATAGCAGCTGTTTAATCTAACGGTGCAAATTATTGTGTAGAAGTTGCCTTGTTATAGCAAATGTTAAATTTATAATTAAAAACGTGATAATATTGCATTAGTACTACGAACTAGTCACTGAGATAACCCAAGCAGTTTGTTTCTAGCGTGATAGGCGTTACAGAGTTAGTTCCCTTTAGTTGTTGAAATAGCGCATTCTCTGACTTCAAACAATAAATTTATGGATATCTGGCCGTTCAAGTTGTTTTCCCCAAGGTTTCACAACTTGTGTTGGATAAAACGGTACAAATGTTGATAGGGATCCTGCATTTCATTGAACGCTGACATATTACCCCTAAGCGTGGCGTAGATTTCATAGAAATCAGTGAAGTAATAAAATACGGGTTTTTTTGTTTTCGAAGTGAAGACACTTTCTTCTTGGGTTTTCTAGTCCATAGTCACGTGGTAATACTACACTGGATAACAATAACATACGAGACTACAGTCAGTGGCTTATCAGATGATGTCATATTCAATAAATCAGGTGAAACATTGGGGGTAGTGGATAGGTATTCGACCTCTGTAAGGGGAAATTACTGCGTATTATAAAAAAATATTTGATTATATGCAATGTCACGTGTGAAATGGCGTGAAAAGTATCATGCAGGTTTATTATAATTTATTTATGTGTCTACATTTGTATACGTAATTAGCCCCGGGGTATTAAACTAAAAATGGACGGATAAAAATATACAACATTTTGTTCTTTTTGTTTTATTTCTTTAAATTTATAGTAAAGTATAACTAAACTTTGAGTGCATGTTATTAAATACAGGCGTAAGCGTTTTATCAAATTACACCACATGCCCTCATAGATTTGAATTGTTTGACATGCATGTATATTTATCAATGCATTCTAAGAACGAAGTCTACATTCAGTCATATAGCTGTCGTATATAAAGTTTTTCTTTTTTTCGTAGCATATCCCATGATTGCCAAGCATTTTGGCGTTGTCTGTTTTGCATGACTTGATCCTCGGTTGTTTCCCTACATCCCTTCTTCCCTCCTAGATAAGAAGGGGTGGCCTTGGAGCTCGTCTTTGTCTTAGCAACATCGTCTTTGTGCTGGTTTTTATGTTTGTTTCTTAGTTGAGACGAACAAACTACCTGGCGCGTGTATATGGTCGCACGGTCATGATATGCTCTCTGTCCGATTCCCTTAAAGTATTCATTTTGTAAATTATTGTTATATAGTTAAGTTGTATTTCGTTTCTGTCTTAAACTAGTGTTGACACTAGAACCTCAATAATACGACCATTTTAGATTGAGGTGGTCGTTTTATAAGGTCATCATTCTTTATTTTGTTTTTCCAAATTAATTTTACTGGTTTATTTTTGGTTGAGAGCATATCATGATTCGCAATCGAGATATTTTCAGCGCCAAGCTATGAAATAAAAAATAAACAACACGAAATTCACGTATTATAATTGATGTTTTGTGAAAATATAAAAGTTTATTTAATACCCCCGTCCTGCACCAGTTTGGTGAATTACCTCCCTTTAATAAATATAATTTATGCAAATTTTAAAACCTGAATACAGTAATTAAGAAAACCTATATTTCAAATCCAAGCTGGGGTGGAGGTGGGTGAAGTTAGTACATATACTAACATTTTAAAGCAGATACTCTTCGTTTGTTTTCTGCATTACGTAAAGTACCGGAAACAAACGAACACGACTCGGAACTATATCGGAATTGGCCGAATGACGGAAATCGGCTAAGCATTGTGTATCGAGTCAAATCATGGACTGTTAGTATACACCAATGGTCACATCTTAATTAACTGCACATCTGCAGCTTTGGTCATATTTGGCCAAATTCATTTAACTCTGTTATTCATATTAGTTTTATATACAATTCTGTACATTTATTTATGTTACTTAAGCCTATTTTTTTAAACATTTTTTTTATATTTTGCATGACTATTTTATGAATGCGGTTTTAAATTTGTGACTGAGTAGCATATATATTTCTAACAATGATTTCATTGTTTATCTAGATTTTTAACGCGTGTATTATACTCTTGAATATGCATGTCAGAAAATGATGCACAATCCAATTCTAGTAAAATATATTTCAAATAATTATTCTTTGCCTACCTACAGTTTTAGCATGTATATCACAATATCACTCGTAACATGCGCCTATATCCACGGACCATTTGTAATTGTTGGCAATTCTTCTGAAATAGTGGGTTGCCATTCTTGCTACACTTTCATATTCAGAAACAATTTAAAGCAGTTATTTTGCAGTGGGCACTTCCTCTCGACTATTGGTCACACCGGCGCTTGTACGAATCTGATACCTTGGTGACCATTTTCTTTTAGGTGTTCAATAACGGATGGTAAACATTCTTCTAAATCACCGGAGTCATGTGTAATTGATTCATCAATGGTGGAACAATTTCCGTTTCTGATATAAGATAGCATAGTTATATTATTTTCGTTGGTTAATAGTACATGAACATGCTATTTCAAGACACAGACAGTGCAGCCTTGTGGTTTTGCGGTCTGTATTGCATCTAATTAATTAATTTAATGTAAATAATTAACAGGTTCATCTCAATGTGTATACCACGTGCACAAAATGGTGACGTCACAAGCAATAAACGTCAGAGCTGGATAATATCATGTTTTATAAAGAAGGACAGCACATTCTCATTTATACCGAATTATGACGCTAGTCTCATTAACTAGATGATCATCCCCAATCGCAAATCATTAAAAGCTCGGGCTCCGGTATAAATATTGCAATTCATCGAAACCGAGGTGACCAGAATGCCCCGATCTCTCCATATACGTATGTCAACTTGGCCTGAACATGTAAATGGTCATAACTTATGCACCAGTCAGATGTACCCACGGCTGCCATTCTTGAGGATGGGCGGTTGATAGCCGGGGACGTGGGCGTGTTTTTACCTTCCAGCAAATTGTTGGGGATTTCGTCTTCGAACTAATACCCCGGGGACAATATTTAGGTCTCAGTGGCCGGGGAAATACCGGGGATTCTACCATCAGCTTACCCACGTAGATCGGAAAAATGGGAGGGTTTTGACAACCCAAAAGTAAAAAAATCCACGCACTTCCCCGGTGGATGGGCGCCGTGGATGCAACTGACTGATGCATCAAGCAAATGCTGATGAACGGTGTTAATTAGACCCTCGTAAATCAATAAGACAAATACTCATCTTTCAAACATGTTTAAACATCATTTGCCTTTCAGCTGTAACATATATTTTTAATTAAGACACTTTTACTCATAAATATATTTTATTGCATTATGATTAGGCCATATAAAATCGTTTCTTCGTTTGGCGGCCGAGGACGGATAATATATGTTTGAAAATAAAAACAAAAGTTTGTTACCTTTTTTATCTTCAAAATCCATTGAGATATTGCTTTCATTATTGTTTACAATTATGTCATCATACCCCCCCCCCAACCCCAAAGCAGCAGTTTTCACCCAAAAAAATATTGCAGTTATTTCAGAAAGTTATTATGATTGACAATGCTTGAAACCAGTATTTTAGTCAAATAATGAGTATTAATGATGTGGGTAGAAGTCGTTATGACTTTTTTTTCGAGTGTCTTGTTTTTTTGCTCAGGATTGCTATCTAATTTTTCAAACCTAGGGTGGATGCTAAACGAAAGTACGATTTGGTACGGCCTAAACGTAATTGTATTACAGTGCATCTAGTTCTCGGTGGTTTATTTCTATACTTGTTGATTGGATAAAATGTCGGTCGAAAAAGGTTTGTCGCAATTTCGGTATTTTATTCTTCAGGGAAAACTTATTTCAATGTATTTCGAGTAATTTCCATTTTCAAAAGTTTGTTTCTTAACTTTGTGACCTGAAATTTTGAGAAAAAAACGGCTAGATACCAAAATACTAGTAATCAAGTTGTTATTTTAACAGAACTTTGCTGCAGCTATCCTAACCATCGTGAAGCATTAGTGCTGAAAAGCCATCGGGTTATACAGGTGTAACAGAATAGGAATTAGGTTAATTAGGTTAATAATAGCATAATGTACTATCCCAGAAAAGAATGCACTTTTTTAAATTATAAGCGTACTTGAGAAATAACAAATAACAAAAAGTTATAGCAAATTGCTGTCTTGCTGTCGGTGCTAATGCTGAAAGATTAGAAACGTATTTGAACAACCATAACCATAAAGATAAGTTGAAGAGGTGTTAAGGTTAAAGGCACCACTTGTTTTCTATGATTTTTTGTGCTCTACGAATAGGATATGTCCGGCGAGGAAAGGTTTGCAATTTTGTGTTTGCACTTTGCAAAACTATCATAATTTGTATGTCACATAATAAGAACAAACATATGATCGCATATGAACGTTAACTTATGAAAATTAACTTATAAGTAACAGTGCAAAAAGTTGATATTTTTTTACTATTTTTTGCATGCAAGCTTGATATCATTGGTAAGCGCGCTTGCCGCCTTATCCTGCGACCATGGTTCGAATCCGGATGGAGGCATTCATATGCCCGCAGAAATCTGACTGGCAAATAAAGGACATGCTCGGCTTCGGCGCGTATATAATGACCGCTGAACGGAGATTATTGACTCCACAGATACCTGGGGGCCGTTTCATTAAACTTCGTACGCATGAAACATTCGTAGGTTTCTTCGTACGAACTTCGTAGACCAAAAGTAACGTTTCAGTAAACTCAAATTCGTACGAAGATTCTTAAGAATTTCGTAGATTTCTTCGTAAGCCTACGCCATGCGAGTACCTTGCAAGGTCGTTGCTCTACAGAGGGCCGCTCTGAAGAGGTTCTACTGTACATGTTTACTTCGCACTACCTGTTATCCCAATAAGTCATACACGTTGCTCTAATATTGTCATACAAAGATTGGTAGTCTGTCTAACATACCCAATGTTTAGAAAGACAACTCCTCAGTCTACGGTTTTCTCATGAAATTATTTCCCTTTGCACCCTCAAACATAGATAATCAAGCACAAAATAAAATCTAGCGAAAATTGAAATTTTTTATGCTATTTGATTGACAAAATATATTATCTAGTCAGGTGGCCAGACAAAAAGATTGGATGAACATTACGAGTACTTTTGTTCGCAATAAGTCATGCCAGTTGATTTATACAGTCTTACAATAAGTCATACAGTGCTTTGATAAATATAAATACGTTGCAGAAACTACATACCAGCGGATGATGATATAATCAAATGTAGTATTCACATTTCCGTAACCTCAATAATATTAACACCACAGCGGTAATAATTACGTAAAATATTTACGCAAAAAGGTTTGTAATTACCGGTATGTACTTTTGCAAAAATATTCGCAGCAATAATTAGAACGTCTAGAATATGATTTGTTGTAATAAATATATGTATAATACTTGCATATTAGATTGCAGACTGTAGGCACACATTTTATACACGCAATGTAAACTACAAACTTTTTAAAAAATAACTTTCATTTTAAAATTTTACGTTCAGCGATCTCTCAAGAACATCACAACATTTTCCTAAGACGATATTTACGATAAATTTGACCCCTAGATGGAACAAAAGATTGACAGTGACAATCCAGTGTATGAAAATATTAAAAAAAAATAAAAAAAAAGTTCTAGCACGAGTGGGGTTCGAACCCACGCGGACATTCGTCCATTGGAACTTAAGTCCAACGCCTTAACCACTCGGCCATCGTGCTGTTGCAAATTGTGTCTCTAATATTGAAGTAGTTGAAATTGAATCGGTAGTACGCTAGCGATACGGTGAGTAATATAGTTGAGAATGCTGTGTTTATATGTGATATTATCACTTTGATACAATAAGTTAAGACTATATATGATAGACTGTGTAGCTTTAGTACGAAAAGTGGCTTAAAATGATTATGTTGATAAGATTTAGATCTAGTGTATTAAAGTACAATGTAGTGCTTTGTACGGAGACCCTGTAGTGACATGATTTTATTCATGCGATATTTTAGTCTGGTTAAAAAACGGCGGATTGAAGAGTATTTAGCGTTTTAAAAACGGCATAATAAACCATTACACATACATGCCGTTCAAACGGTATGAGAAGACTTTATTTTAAACTGTAAACTGAATCTGACATTATCGATGCTATATAGAACAGAACAGAACAGAACAGAACAGAACAGAACAGAACAGAACAGAACAGAACAGAACAGAACAGAACAGAACACAGAACAGAACACAGAAAAGAACACAGAACAGAACACAGAACAGAACACAGAACAGAACAGAGCAGAACAGAGCAGAACAGAGCAGAACAGAGCAGAGCAGAGCAGAGCAGAGCAGAACAGAACAGAACAGAACAGAACAGAACAAAACAGAACAGAACAGAACAGAACACAGAACAGAGCAGAACAGAGCAGAACAGAGCAGAACAGAGCAGAACAGAGCAGAACACTATAACTGAGCGAAGTTAGAGTGCGTAAGGATGCGATATAATGTACAAGGCCATACATTGGTACACTTTCTTAGCCCTTTGGAAATGTTATTTAGCCAGCCAGCTCGGAAAGGGCTTCACGCCCCCTCCCCCCACAGCGAACACGTTGAACTTCCTGCATTTCTACATATTGTGGAAATGCTGGCTGAAACAATGTTGATTGGGACCAGTGCGACGTTTTGCAGCTAAAATATTTCTCTAGTACTGCAATACTTTCATTCGACTAATCATAAGTTTTGGAACTATATACATGTAACGTTATTAGTTGCGTAACAAAATCGTCAGGGAATTTGCTCATGAATTTTTTAATACCCTTGACAATATCGTAAATTACAATAATAATGCATATTTATATTGCACTTTTTCAAATAATATCACTATCACACTTTGACGAATATTTTCAAATCATAATTATGACACATCATGGGGGCCAAAATATCAAATATCAATCTTTACTTTGGACATAGTTATTTTTTCTAGTTCACTGTTCATTGTTCAGGATCTTATTGGAGATTGATTTTTTATAATCAAATAAGTTTCCTCGTTAAATAAAGTCTTTATAATAATAATAATAATAATAATAATAATAATAATAATAATAATAATAATAATAATAATAATAATAATAATAATAATAATAATAATAATAATAATAATAATAATAATAATAATAATAATAATAATAATAATAATAATAATAATAATAATAATAATAATAATAATAATAATAATAATAATAATAATAATAATAATAATAATAATAATAATAATAATAATAATAACAATAATAATAATAATAATAATTTCGAACCAGATTGAACATGTTGTCAGTTCTGTCGTCTCGCTCCACTTTTTACTGTTTTATTTTCTCGAATCAGATCACTTACTAGTACACTAAGTTAACATTTCACTAGACGATTTAATTACTGATAAAATTGTTCAAAGGAGCCACTTATTATCTAATTAATGAATGCAATACTAATCAAAATGATTGTATTTTTGTATTAACGACAATGTTAGAAGTGACAGTCAATTTAGATAGAATCTAATCCTGGGGTATGTACTTTATAAAGTATGCTGCTAAAAGTGCAGTGACCGCTCGTTTTCGATCTACATAATCACCTCTTTGTAAAATACGAACACATGGACGACTACATATATATCGCAAGGATAGACGACTAAATAAACGAAAAATAGAACAGAATGCTTCCAGGAATCATTAGGTTAAATGATGTATCAGCAGGCACGGCTCCGGGCACTGAGCACGAGGGCCCGTGCCCCCCCCCAGTTAGCTGAGATTTAAAAAAATCTTTGAATACAGAATAAAACAGATATTAAACAGGCACACTTTATTTCGTTCCTGAATGAAATGAA
This sequence comes from Spisula subtruncata, assembly GCA_963678985.1. Classification (NCBI taxonomy): domain Eukaryota; kingdom Metazoa; phylum Mollusca; class Bivalvia; order Venerida; family Mactridae; genus Spisula; species Spisula subtruncata. The sequence goes on along the minus strand of OY787664.1, from coordinate 49,925,431 downwards.
GGAAAATAGCTTTATATAAATAGTGCGTTTGACTAGCCTACAGAAAATGAAGTAATTAATTACGTCATATATCCACCGTAATCAAAGTTTGCGAATGGTACTTCAAACGACGAGCCCAGATTGTTAATTATTGCCAAACATTCATGTCACATGTGTGGTTACTTGTGACGGCAACAACATAACCACTAAGTCTTGTGACCGTTACACTGATTCATGGGGGCCCCAAAATCCCTTTTTAGAGACTTTATAGGTGTGCAACATACATCATTTACTATTGTTTGAAATGTATTTTTATTCTATGTCCTTTGAAGAATGTTACAACATTCAAATATGGATTCCCCACATCTAAAGAATGAACCCCTTACTGTGCATTTTCACACAAATATTAAGCAATTGTCCCCCTCCCCTGCATTCCCTTGGATCCCCAAACAACAGTATGGGGGTCCGACTCCCGTACATATCTCGTTCCCCCAGTCAGAAAATCCTGGATCCGGACCTGATTAATGCAAAAATGTATAACAACAAAACCAAATTGTATTAAAAACTCGTCAAACCGCAACATTATTTTCCATTATATTGAGTACATAGAGTTCGAAAGACCACCCTCCATTGCGTAAATCAATAACAATGCTCCGTTTAATGTTGATAAGTCCCACCTACCATCGAGCGTCATATTATATAATTAACACACTTTTCTTCAAGGACACATAGGCCAATAAAAGTACACATCATATTTGAGGAAATGTTATCAATTGTTGTTTAGCTTTTATTGGTTCATTTGTATATTGTTACTTGTTATGAGGATGTCTGTCGAATCAGGTTTGTATACATTTATTTGTACTACTTGCATGTTGTAAACATTGCCTGCACGATTATTTACATTTCTTCGCAAAAGTTTTATTCGAATGACTGATTAAATAAGACTAAAAGGATAATACGTTCTAAGTGTTCAGATAATTGTGTGGATGTCTAGGCACTACCATGTGTTCTGTAGGTCTGTGAATTATCTATGCATTTTAACATTATTATGTTGGAATTGTTTTAATGTAATGCTGACCAAAGAATGTCCGGTATTCTTTAAAAGCGCCAAAAAGACCGTTTTTGATTGGTCCTTGTTATAATATTGAACGATGCTGTATAATTAATATGAAAGGTACGGAAAACGAAAAAAAAACAGTTGACTTTTTTTCGAAAAGATATAGGTCCGGGAAGTGGAAGCGACGATATGTTGGAATTATTTAGATGTTTAGGCTTATCATATATAAGCCATTAATTAGAATTGCTTTGATGCATGGACGATAACTTTAACACTGAATATTTGTAAACTTCAAGGTTAAGGTGTAGTGGTTTAGAACAAACACTTTGCAATTATCGTATTAATTATTTTCTTTATTTCACATGTTTGTAAACGGTGAAGACATTGACTCCACTACCTTTTTGGCCCTTCATAACGTAACTATGTTTTGTAAATGCATTGTTCATATACAAATGACACATCTAATTAAACGAACTGTGGGTTATAAGCAAATTTGTCAAGCTAGTTAAATACAAAATAGGAGCAATAAAGCAGAACATATCCCAAGATGCACTTAAATGTGATTTAAATTGCAGTTAGATGCATAAACAAGGAATGTGTTAATTCTATCGGGTATAAATATGAGACAGAAGATCATAAAATTAATCAAAGGTTTCTTTGTTCAAAGTAAGATAAACTTCGAAAACCAGAAATTAACAACGGCAATAGGATTTACTCCACTTTAATAGGAGTGCTTGGCATGTATGGCTAGATAGATAGATAAATAGATTTATTTCTACATGTAATGCATAATTAAACATGACAAAATATATCGCAACATACAATAACAATAAACTAACATAGAAGCAATAATAAGGTCATGACAATCAACAATACATGTAAAGGATGGCGCAAAAAGAGCTAAACATACATGCAGTTCTTATTTCCATTGCGGTCCTTAATATATATAATTTAATGAAATGTGAAATGATTATGTAACATGTCAATATATAGATAAATACCAACGATTAGTAAGGTACGAGATGTTAACAAGTTGATAAAAATATTATAGTAAATCCCCTGAGCGTAAAATAATCCAAATGTTAATGAAAAATGAACCTCCTCTATCAGTCAAAAAGTGATGTTTCAGTTTAGTTTTAAAAGTTGATAATGATCCAGAGTCTCTGCTATGTTGTGGCAACTTTATTCCACAGGGAACATCCTTTATAAGCAAAAGATTTGAGTCCAAAGCCGTTGACCTTCGGAACAGCAAATCTTTTGCTGTCTGACAGGGATATATCACCTGAGGTTTGCCTTTACCCTGAATCTTTACTAACGTGTGAACTCGGCTATAAGTGAACATTGACCTAAGGTAGTTAAACGGGGGAATTTAATATACAAACTATATTGATCAAAGTACAAATACACGTATAACCTAGATATCTACATATACTTAAAGGATTACCTTATACACTCGTACATAATAATCATATAATCGTATATTAATGAGTTGTATGGCAACATATGTAACAATACGTTTTATCGACGTAGTCCTATATACAAGCTCTGTCTGACCTTATTTGAGTAGCTGAATTACAATACTATACTATATACTGGACGGTGATGTTCCGCGGGCAATTTTTTTATGGTATTTACTGTAAGTAACACTGGCAATCTTTGCATTACTAATTAATATGTTACTCGGGCAAGATTTTCGTTTCCGTTAAAATTTTATCCAAGAAATACGCAAACTGTAGATTTAATGTCTAAATATGACAATGGAGTTGTCCACGCTGAAAACTGAAAAGGATCATGAAAGCTAAATGCACGGGTTAAATGAGGGGTTTTCTCAAAGGATTACCAGCTACACTTACAGACAAAAGCCGGTCTTAAATTCAACCTGTGGTTTGTTTAAACGTTACTCCTGATGAATATTTCATAACGTACGGTAAATGCGACAGTCGGTCAGAGGTACATCTCAGAAAATCAATATAAAACAAATCACCTTTCCAGTGTCCAGTTTCAGCGTGGACAATTCCAATTACGGTAGGACTGTTCTTCGACAGGTTTTTATCAACCGGACATCAAAGGAAATTGGAATATAGTCTTTTTTGTTATTTACCTAAAAAGTATGATCATGCTTTATATCATACAGATGATTCCAACTTTGTCAGTAAATTAGACGAAAGGAGTCGTGAAATTGCTAGAACTGAACTGCATGAGTTGAATGAGAAGGACAGAGAACTTGCAGTACAGACATTGAGACAATGGGTGTTAGAACAATCCTCATGGCTGACGTCTCCAACAGGTATGTGTGTATACCCATTTCGTTTTTTATTATAATCATCCCTAACTTTGAATCACACTTTGACAAAGAATGCAGGAGTATTGTTTCTTGTTTTCATAACTGATATGGACCTGCTTTGTCGAAATCTACTGACAACTCATGAACATGTACAGGTGCCTTATTCATCACCGTTGTAAGTCTAAAACTCAGACTTAGACTTTATAACCCCAAATTGTCTATTTGACCACATGATGTTATAAACGTTCTGATTTTGATAAAAATGGGTATGCATGTTAAGAGGGTAACAACAACTAATCCCCCAAAAAATCATCTGACTTGATCTAATTGCAAAGAAATGGCAGTGATTATAAATATTGTCAATTTTAAGTCTAAGTCTGAAATTAAGTCTTACAACGTTGATGAATAAGGCTCCATGATGCTACGCTATCTTACGATACTGTCAATGATGAATCAGGTTTATGAAAGGATTCAGCAAAGACTGTGACAAATTATGTTTGACTGACTGGCTGATGATACAGGCTGTCGGTCGTATTTTGTGTCGCTGTTCCTTTACATCTGTTTCGTGTTATTTCCCAGGAAATAGATTATGAAATGTCGATTAGGTAAAATAAATACATGTATATATATCAACATTTTAATAGCACATATGGTACATGTACACTACGTGTTTGATCGCATTCAACTTTGTTTTCAGATTTCGAATTCCTTCTGAGGTTTTTACGGGCTCGTAAATTTAGTCAACTGGAGGCCAGGAAATCTTTAGAGAATTATTGGACATGTAAAACGAACCTTCCTCAGTGGTTTAAGGACGTAGATCCCGCGGATTAAGGAGTGCAAGGTGTGCTGAGGTCGGGGTATGTTGATTATGTTTTCATAGATTGTTTTCCTCTGTTATCATGGATATGTTTTACATTGTCCTTGTGTCTTCTAACTTTTACTGTAATCCGTTTTTGCTCGGTGTGTTCTTTTGTGCCTATGGTGTTGTGCTGCTTTTGATACCTTACCTGTCTGGTCGGTATTTTGTTTTTCTGATATCTCTTCGTAAAACATCGTCAGTTTGTCTGACTTCCATAAGGTTTCTATAACAATTTCAGATTTATGTACGCACCGAAGAAATACGATAAATTTGGTCGACGCCTAATCATCTGTACTGCGGGTGAGTATAGTTAGAAGCTTACTTTGATGTTTTGTAAAGATTTTACTCAGGGTTGTTAGAGCCATGAATGTTCACAAGCACCAAACTTGACACATTTGCTCTATAAGCCAGTCTGATGATTGAAATCCAAAGAGACAATCATTAGAGGCCATGTCTACTGCACACACGAGGCCCCGAATGACATGATAGAGCAAAATACGTTCGTAAAGCCCATTTGACGGTGACCGTAACGTTTTGTTTAATGATCGCAAGCAATAAGTGACATCCGTCCTCGAAACTGTAAGTTGTCGTGTACATGTCACGACCAACATGTATACGAATATGCAAACCGAAGTTACTTATCGAAAACCATTTGTTCGACCGAGAGACCATTCGAAATTATTGTACATATATAAAACCATACGCTTCCACTTCTGTCATAGAACTTGTAAATAGATATCAAAACAGTTCTAGAAGTTCTTCCAACCATATAGTTATAAGTACTCGCGGAGCAAGAAAGAGAACATTTGCAAATAGCAAGGAATGTCAGTAATAATTGAGTTTTTAATTAGTTGTTCAATATTTAATGAGCCTCTTCCAGTCTGCCCTGCTTTATTATGAAACATGGTATTAAGGTACGATCTTATCTGTGATGTTGTGACAATCAAAACTGAACTCTGCGGAATGTGCTTAGTACTAAATATATCGTCCATGTCCGATTTGCCTTTCCTTTTTTTGAATGGAACTCTATCCAATAATTAGGCTATTAAACTATGACACATTGACGGTACTTGCTTGCTGACTGATGTGTGATATATAATACATCAAATTGTTCTTGTGCATTGACGCTGTGCTAATACAAGGGATACTGGAACGCGGCTAAACGGACAGGGACGGCAATATTCATCAGGAACAGCATATCACAAAAAGGAGCACACGAAAGAACAAAATGCCGATCACAAGCCACGGCACAGTGATTCCTTTAAAAGGACCACTTAGTAATTCTTAAATCGTGTACATGAAGATGTTTGAAATTTTTAGGAAGTATAAAAGATAGAACAATATATGGTTTTGTATCAAGACAGAGTAGCTTTTAAGGCCAGTCTGAATGTCTTAATAGTGGAACTTTACTGAAACATTTAACCACATACAAGAATTATGTGATATTGTTTTATAGGTGAGGCCAATGATAAACTGATACAGACGTATGGTGCTGATACAATGTACAAGGCTTCATTCTGTGTCCTGGACTGGTTAGCTACCGATGAGAATGTTCAAGTTAATGGCCTGGTTTCACTATATGACCATACAAATATTGACTACATGGTCATGGCAAAATTGTGGACACCTAGTTTGGCCAAGGACTACATGCAGTTTTTTCAGGTATGTTGCGGTGCAATGCACAGGCTACTGTATTATTGAAATATAGTAAAAAATAATTTACAAAAGTATAAATGTGTAATATAAGTTTCAAGCAGAACATAAATTTGTTTACTCGTTCTAGGATACAGTTACCTGTGTTGCAATGTCTATGTATAATATTAAAGAGGCATTCCCTATAACTAGCATAGTTTTCTCTACTGTCACATTAAATGAGCTAAATATACAAAGCACTATCAATTATCATAATTTGTCAGAAGAAAGTGTGAGCAAATATGTCTCTTTTTTCATGCTTATCGGTAGTTTACGGCGGAATAACGGTGGATTATTCCCCGATAATTTCACAGTTCATAATTTCATACAAACGGACTATTTTTTTAAGAACAAATTTCCCCGCCGCCAAAAATAAAATAATAAGCATTTCCACTTGCTCTCTTAAACTTTAACAAATAACAGAACAGTATATGTACATAAATGTAAAACAAATGGATGAAATTGAAGCCATTGCAGAAGAAATACTTGATTGCAACTCGACGCGTGCATGGCGGGAAAACGACGTCACGCAAAACATTAGTGGAGTATTTCTATCATTTAAGCTATTTGAAGCATGGAATAAATAGAATATTAGTATTTTACCGTGTATGATCGTTTGATAATTCACCTCGTGAGCAGCTGACTTATATTTTCACTCATGGTTCAGCTGCTCACTCGGTGAATTATCAGCCGATTATACACGGAAAAATACAAATATCCTCTATATCACCAATAATAATTTATCGCTTCCAGCGATTTATTATTATGAGGTCAAAGGGAAACAACTCGTGACTATTTTGGCTCGTTACGGAAATATATTTTCATTTTTTCTCAGTAATTGGTGGGAGTTTTTTGTTGAAGATTTGAGGAGACTAAGCAATAATGATTTACATTTGATGAATAATATACCTGAATCGATTTAAACCATCAATGTTATAGGGAATGCCTCTTTAAAACGAAAAATATTTTTACATAAAAAAAAACAAAATATATAAACTTTACACATTTTTTCCGTTATCAATGATACAGTTATCTGTGGGTAATTTATATTATATTGATAATAATTCCAAATAAATGCAATACACAAATGTATACACATAAATCGTTGTTTTAAGTCAATGTTCCATCAGATATATCAGTGATGACCAAGTAGGAAAGTTGTATAGCTAGTTTGCGATAGAAAAAATCGTGTTTTTTAAACATTTCTCTATAATTACCAAACCTACAAATATGAAATTTTGCACGAATAAATGAAATATATCTACCTAATACACACTAAAATTTCAGCAACATCAGACATGAGTTAATAAAGTTTTGTTCATAAGTTCTATGTAACATAATGAAACATTAAGTTAGAAAACTTGATACTTACAACAGCCAATTTACGGTCACGTGATACGCATAACGCTATATTTGCGTATTTGCAACCTACTTAATTAAACTAATGCGAGGCCCGTGTGTGAATATGACAAAGTACATTTAATTGCTGTACATTGTTTATAGGCGACACACTTAAATAAACCGAATCATACGGGCCTCTTAATTCTTGTCTTTATAACAGCAATCTCAATCCCGCCGATCACGGATTGTAACGGTTAAATAATTGATTGCAAATCATCAATGGAATACCCGATTACCTCCCTGCGTTAAACTGTAAATACGCATGTAATTTCAATATGTAATAAAGAATAAATGTCTTTTAATTGGTGACTAAAAATTATGAAATTCAAAATAGGAGTAGGTAGGAAGTTAATGTAGTTCTGTGTAATTTTTTACCAAAATCTGATACATGTAAATAGATTTTCAGAAATCTTTAAAAAACACGATTTTTTTCTATCGCAAACTAGCTATACATGTATAGCAAAATAAGTTGATATTTTTATTTTCTGCATTCCAATACTGAAATTGAATTGCCCAATTGTACAGTATCTCATAAATAAAAATATAATTGGTGGAATACACGGAAAAAACGGGTCAGGTTTCAATAACCAAAGACGTTCTATACTGGATAAGTTGCATGTGTTGCTATTCCACACATATTTCCATGGTTCCTTGCTATATTGATGTAACCTTGCATTCCCCAGCTGACACCTGAAATATAAAACTATGAGCATTAAGTGTAACCATGTGAAAAGGCCATCTAATCGAAATACTGGATTCGTCAAATATATAATTGTAATACCAACAGACATGTACATGTAATTCTATCGCACATGTGATTCTCCAATCCTGCGTTTACAGCACTATAAGCTATATACACTTGCTTCAGTTGGAGAACATGTAATTTGAAAATGTAGTTTGCACCTAGAGTGGGATTCGAACATATACGCCTAGCAATGCCTAGCACAAACGCATTAGACTCATTGACCATCGAAACAAACAAACAAACGAACGAACGAACGAACGAACGAACGAACGAACGAACGAACGAACGAACGAACGAACGAACGAACGAACGAACGAACGAACGAACGAACGAACGAACGAACGAACAAACAAACAAACAAACAAACAAACGTTTTATCAATGTGCTCTCCCAATGGTTTATATGTACATTTTGTAAGGTATTTTGTAGGTACAATGTGCATGTAATATATAATCACCCCAGCTGTTTTTACATATCCAGTAGTCCTTGCCATTCATGCTACCATAACCTACCACCTGTACGCTATGGTCTAACTTTTCACTCGAACAGTTTGGGTCTTTGTATATACCAGATCTGTACATCTGAAAGGATGGATGAGAAGCATCCAGCAAGACCATGACTGGCATGGTATATACTGCATCCATCAACGCCTTCTCGTCTCCACTAGCAACCAACTGTCCACCATTGACCTGAATTACAACATGCATTCAAACAGTTAGCGGGTTTAGATAAAATGTATAAAAAGAATAAGGTGTAGATACCATGGACTCTAAGTATTGTGGTAATTAAAGCAGAACAACGGTCCCTTCTGCACCAGGGTACTGTTTTATCAACGGACTTACGGAAATACGTTCAAATATGTTTATTTCTTTAAGTACTGCAAATTGGGGACGGATATATTGTTTGTAGATGTTCATTAACTGAATCTTGATAATTATTACAGCTCCATTGACCACGCTTTATAGTAGTAAAAGTATGATAACAGGCCCGGATCTGGAAATTTTGGACTGGGGGGCACAAGACATTTTTGGAAGGCTAAGTTGGGGTGGTTGCTGGAGGATTGTCCCCTCCTGGCGACGAATTTTTCACTTTTTAAATTAAAATCATGCAATTTCCTGCACTTTAAGCTTTTAAAATCAAAAGTTCACGTATAAATATTGAGTTGCTACATCATCAAAAACTAACATGATTTACACAATATTCTTAAAGGAAATCTTCCAGACTACCCATAAATAATACTTGAACTTTGAAGACCAGTAGTGAAATAATTAAGCACCAGTCAGTTGCATCCATCCCCACCCCGGGGATGGGCCGGGAGTTTTACTTTCGAGTTGTCAAAATCCCCACCCTTCCACGGCCGTGCGGGGACAGCTGATAGTAAAATTTCCAGTAATTCCCCGTCCCCTAACAACTAAAAACTGTCCCCGAGGAATTGTTTCGGAGAAAAAAATCCCAACCTTTCCCCGGCAGTGGGGAAAAGCTAGAAGGTAAAACATGTACGGTCGATTCCCCCGAGTATCCATCGCCCATCCCCGGGGTGGGGGCGTGGATGCGACTGGTTGGTGTATTACATAAGCCATGCATGGCCGGTTTTATCTTAGACAGTAGTGTTCACAGGTTCAGATCATTTTTTTCAAATAATAAAAATCTTGCAAATTATTGTGCCCGTACGTTTTAGAAAATTTATTTGAACTTGCAAAAATAGACAATTTGAATGTGCCCCGTGTGAAGATTTTTTTCACTTTTGAATGACAATCCATTTTTAACATTTTTCTTTGAAAACCAGACAGGCTTAATATTATCAAAATTGTAGTGTTAAATAATCAGTTATTACAAATAAACATATCAAAAAGAAAATTTACTTTCTTCAAATTCATGTCAAAATTTTTAATCTGTTAATTCCAGCGCTGTAGTGACATTGATCAAGGGGCACAGACACATTGGTCCGCATCATTCAGACGCTGCAAAACATACATCTGGATGATTAGATCAAGTGTAATCTGAACCTGGAGATAACACAACAGGGGGCACATGGACCTGGAGATTATACAACCGGGGGGGGGGACATTTTATTGCCCTCGCTTCCGGAATATGTAATATACAGGGGCATTGTCACAAAATATCGATCCACAGCCATATCGATTGGTAATATTTTAAGGATTAAATGGTCATTCCGAGGCCAACTGTGCCCCCCCCCCCCGGTAAAACCGGGCCTGGATAATGAATTAAAATTTGATCGTAAGTTTAAGAATTGCGTAAATGCGTCGATAAAATAGCACACAGGTCCCGATCTCCCGAAGCATCTCAGTCTGAGCAAGATCTTATCTCAAATATTGGCATGTGACTTTATAGTAAATTCAATGCAAGGCTTGACTGGAAATTGGCACCGCTATATAGAGTGTATTACAGTAACATTTCAAAAGCTGGAACTTCAAATTTCTCTTTATAACACAGACTCTGATTTGGGCAAAATCTCAATTTGGGAGACTTCGGGAGACCAGGGTCTGAATTATTGTCTGTAAGTCAAACGTACACCAATGTACAGTGACAACTAGAAGAAAAAGTAATGTATAGTATTGCACCGAATGTGTTGTAATTTAATACGGTGTTTACCTGTACTACAGCTGAACACGTACTGTTCATACACGCCCCTCTTGACTTTGGATAATTTGCTGCCGAACATAGCCCACCAATATCATGAATGCAAGTAAAGGCATCATCCACGGAGAAAAATGACTTCACACAACAATCTTCCACTTCACTAATACTGCATGACGTCAGCTGACCTTTCTTTATCGCCCCATAACTTTCTATACATTCTATTTACAAATACATGTACATGTACAATGTAAATTTCGTTTTATAAGCCAATCAATAATGACTGAGAATACACTTAAAATGAATACTTCAAAACACCGGGTATTAATGTAATAACAAACTTGACTGAGCTAGAATGCATTACAGGGAAAATGTACTCGTGTCAAATTTCACGATATAAAACATACAACAAAACCTCAATTCACGCAATACTAGTATATGGGTCATATGCATTTTATAATTAAATACAAAAATGTAATTTTACTAAATATGAGTAAATTGTTCAAACCAAATCGCTGGCTTAGAATAAGACTCATACATATTTGAAATGTAGGCCTACATTACAATGTGCTTCTCATGAGCCTAAAGTCCTAAAAGTTTAATTCCACAAGTAAAGAGTAGTTTTCAGACAGTTGTTTCTCAAAATACCGAGTTTGCACTTACGACCTTTTCATTCTAAGCCAACGAAATGTTGAAATTAACAAACGTGTGAAATAACAAGTATGAGCATAAAGTAAACATTACCGGAGGCAGCGAATGCTTGTGCATATCCCATTGGACCCTGGTCTCTCACTGGACCAATGGCGCCTTTCGGTCGCCAGTCCCAACTATCCGGTGGTGACTGTTTACTTTTGGTCAATATCTTCTCGCTTGTCTGGCTGTATTCAATTGGTGTTCTGGACATACTCTGTATAGATGGGCAAGAAATTTCAATCACTGCGATTTCAATTAGTGTTTGTTAAGTAAAGAAACATTTGGACAAGACACCCAAACATACTAGATATGCAATATTATATATAGGCCCTAAATGCCAATTAATTAAATGGTATTACCATGGGCTAAATATGTTTCTTAACATACTAGATATGCAATATTATATATAGGCCCTAAATGCCAATTAATTAAATTGTATTACCATGGGCTAAATATGTTTCAGAAACATCACTTCATTTTTGTCGTTTCGTTGCACAATATCAGTTTTGGTAATACATGTATATGTTTATGTTATACCGATATATGAATTATAAAAGCAGTTATTGTAGTGCTTGGCGGTACTAATGACATGGCTGAACACATCGATGGCTTAGAATGAGAAGGTCGTAAGTGCCACTTACGACCTTTTAAGATTCATACATATTTAGAATAAGCATCACAAGGCTGCTTATGAGCCCATTTTCATAAAAATATGAACTTGTCATGTTGACCAAAATGAAGTTGTAAAAGTTTGTTCTACCATAAGTAATGAGTAAATGTCAGACAGTTTTTCCGTGTTTTCTCAAAATATCGATTTGGTAGTTACGACCTTCTCATTCTAAGCCATCGATATACTGGTCAACGTAGTCGGATACGGAATCGATAAATGTGAGAGCTTACCTGATCGGCCAAGAAGTTGAGTTCTACTGTAAAACCAGCTTCAGTTTTATTATGTTCCTGTACATATTGATAATTGTTCATCCAAATTTTCCAATGATCATATTCCTCTGTTTCACTCATATAGGTTTTATCAAATTTCTGTTTCCATTCCAGCCATTCAGATTCAGGGGTTCGATTTGGCATACAGGAAACAGCTCCGCAAACAATCAGTTGAAATACAATAAGAAAACTATACAACTCCATTGTTCTAATTCTGTACTTAGTTTTACTTAAACACGGTAATACAAATGAAAAATGAAACAACTCAAAAATCGGTATACAAAACGACGCGTCAAGTTTACACACTATAGTATAATATTTAGATATAAGTATCTCGTTTCGCCAATTGATAGTTTGGCTGTAAATAAACGTTTATGTACGTATTATCAAACATGTGACACGGAAGTTTAATCACATGAATTAATTGTTTGTCAGTGAAATGATTTAGTCACGAGACATGTGGGCTTACATGTACCCGTGCCAACCTTGTATAGCTTGGCTAATTTGACACGAGCCTGACCTTTTGATTAGAACACCGATTGTATGTTTTCATAACCGAGGAGTATCACGAAGACGCTCGAGATGTAATAGAAACACAAATTTGAAAAACCGATATCGCACGATTTGCTTGCGGAAGTTGATATATTCAAAGCAAGAACCTTGTAATATATTCTTGCATAAAGGTCAGGCTCAGGTCAAAATAGCCATTATACTCAAATCTATCTTACAAATATAATCTATCGTACAGAGATGTGACCATTTGATATATTGTACATGTACGTGTATACTGAAAAGATAAAGAAACAATCGTTCACTTGTATTAAACTTTTTGTTAAGACTATCAACACATTGTACGAGATACAGATAAAAACAGAAAACCACATTGTGCAAATTGTATATAGCATTTATTTTGAATTTCGTGTTTTTTTTCGTTTTTGTTTCGTTATCAATGCTTAAGTTAGCTGTGATTAATTAAGTGAAAGAGGTCAAAAGATGATCCTAAAATACCAGTTGCCTGTACTAGGGTACCAAGGTGCGTAAACATTATAACCGTTAACCTGAAAAACATGCACATGTAGTTGAAATACTATAAGAAAAAAATTGTATACAATCTTAACTTGGTTGCTACTTTTATTTACAAAGACTATAATTATATGCATGAGTCCATCTAATTTCATGTGAACAAAAACAAAATTAGAGCCAGATACTACACGAAAACTCACTTGGAGGTATCATGTATTTCTAAATTTTCTAGATATTTGGTTAAATTCAATATTCACTTTCCGTTTCAATTATTCGTGTTACAGGGTTTTAGTATTAACGACTACTACAATGAGTATATCGTTGTCATCTGGATATGTTTAAAACGCGGACAATTGCTGCCAACTGTGACCTTAAGTTTAACGGTTATTATATTAGTAATTTGGCAGTTATTGTAATATATTGTGTTCATTTAGTTCGTATACACGTATTAAAAAAATAAAAATCGCAATATTATAAGTTTATATTTTGTACACCATACCCCTGATGGTGGCCATGAACAAGTGTGCATGCTTATATAGATTCTAGCTATTTAAATCTGTGTGGTGGCCATTGTCATGAGGGTGTCACGAGTGTGTCATGAGTGTGTCAGAGCGCCCTATCAGAGAACAGCCAGCATTCCCATAAAATTATGTGCTTAACCTGTATCAAACTTGTATACTGTGTACTATATTGACTCACTTTTCACACACATTCACAGACACTTGGGGTATTGATCACACCCCTCCCGCTACGACCATGGCTGTATTTTTAAACTAATTTATATTAATTATACATCCAGTAGGCTATTCATATAAACATTCGTTAAATGTATTTGATGTGAACAAAAAATCAACGTTTCTCGCCAGTAGCAAAACAGGAACTATCTAAACGCGGATTAGATCGTTCCTGGGCAAAGGGAAGCGAGTACCATTAGTACGTTTTTAGATCGGGCATAACGGGCATAACGGCATTTAGCAATATCTGATAAAGGCGGAAGATAACCAAATGTAATAATGGCGGGAAATCTCAGATTGAAATAATTAAATGTCACGATTTATGTTATATGCTTGATAGTAGAATGGCTAAATGATTAAGAAATATCAACCACAACAGTGAAGCTGAACCACTGAAGGTTTTCATGCGATTTTATGAGTCAAAATGCGTTAAACCTGGCATTGTTTACATCTTCCAAAGACCTAAATCACACAGATTTGACACTCCACTGAAAATGAAAACTTAGAGAAAACGCAAAGTAACAGGCAGCAGAGTCAGTAACAATGCATAATTTTTTTTAGTAGTCCAATTTTCATGTACAACGCATCATGTTGAAGTTTCTTCTACCACTTGAAGTAACCCATTTTTGTTTACCTCTTATAAAATACAGAAAATTAGAATTTGAGTGAGGCAAATAGGACGGTATTTTCTGATAAACTTGGAATTTACATGAATGTTATAAAAATGAGAGTAGGTCTGGCTCTTTAGGGTCTACTATTTCATTCCTTGTCTGATTTCAATAAATGAGGTATCATAATAAATCTATTGCATAGACCCGAGATCTTATATAAAGGGATTGGCATCGAGCCTATTAAGAAATGCAAATTGTTCAGAGATTCAAAAACATACATCACCGGCTTATCTGGAATGAGAAGGTCGTGAGTAGGAACTCGATATTTTGAGAAAACAAGGAAAAAAACCAATCTGAATTTTACTCTTTACTTTAAAACACTTTACAACTTCATTTGGGTCAACTCGGCAAGTTCCGTATTTCATGAAAGTAAGCCCATGACTTTTGCACAAAAATGCCTTATAATTCAGATTTCAAATCTGTATAAGTAGTAGTTACGACCTCCTCATTCTAAGCCAGCGACATGACTGTATCTCACCAGGTAGTAAATTTGGTTAAATCGTTTTATATAAAACCATAGCTGTATTATTATGGTTATAATCATTTTGGTTTTTTTCTCCATTAGAAAGCTGTTCCAATTCGATACAAAACCATAGCTGTATACAATGAGTCGGCTTTCTTTGATCTTATGATGACCGTCATGAAGCCCTTTGTCACAGAGAAGATAAAACATCGGGTAAGAGTCTCTTATAATTCAAGTTTGAATGGTTGTTTACTTATTTTATTTGTTTTGTTATATGATGTATTGTATAAGTTTGTACATAAATGAGACGGAAATAAATAAATACCACCCCGGTGAATATTAGCAGTTGCAGATTGGATACAATTGTTGTCGATTTGTACTAGAACTAGGCTACAACAAACTCCTTGCAGTATCTAGTGCCCACTGTTGACACTGTGGTCTCTTTACTGAGAGTGAGAACGGAAGTTAATGTTGTGAGGGAGGCTACACTTTCGGATGCCAGGTGGCGATCACGATTGCAATTACGATGGTACATGGTATGGGTTTCGAGCCCCACTACATATATGCAAAAGGTTTATGTTATACAGAAAAACATGCCGATTAAATGGTCAACTAACCTTTGAACTAAATATTTGATGATTATTTCAATCTAGTATAGGACTTTAGCTGATTAACTGCAAGTGTGTGAAAGCCTGTTGTCGATTTTATATGTTGGTTATACATGTGTGTATTTCTATGCAAGTTATACGGCGAAACATTCCAAAAGTTGTTTCGGTTTGTATATTACCAGTATAAGTATGTTTTCAATGTCATTTCGCCTAAAATCTATTTAAAGCACAGCTCGTTGATACGAATGTGTATCATTTTCATTAAATTTCAGATCAAGACGTATGGGAATAGTTTGGTTAGATTATTCGATGAATGGGGAAAGGAAAGTTTCGTTAAAGATTATCTACCAGATGAATATGATGGACCCTGTTTCGGAACAAAGGCTGAAAATATAGGTGTGTTAAAGTCTAATATAGTAGATATGAAACTCCACTTCGCTGGCGTAGAATGAGAAGGTCTAAAGTACTACTTACGACTTCATAAGACTCATACATATTTGGAATCTGCATTACATGGTTCGTCTTATTTTCATGAAAATCGGAACTTGTCATTTTGAAGAAGCCCAAAGGGTTGTTTTTACCATATGGAAAGAGTAGTTTTCAGACAGTGTTTTTCTTGTTTTATCAAAATATCGATTTTGTACTTACGACCTTTTCCTTTTAAGTCAGCGACTTGATAATTAGGGTCAATCGCGTTGAGAGCAAAGCGGTTTTAATGACCAATACAACACTGCATATTCTTAGTTATTTCCATTGCTTGTCTTATAACGACCAAAGGTATAAATTAATCAAACTTCGCTAGGGTGATGCTAGTATATCTTTCCTGACCCGGTGATTATAAACGTGTTCTCGCACTCAAACTCCATGCTCAAACTTAAAAACCCCCAGCGTATTTTAGAATTTTTCGTCAAAACCAGCGCCAACTTGTTGCAAATGATATAACTAAAGAAAACCAAAATGTTTCCATTCAATGATAAAAACGTTACAGCAGATTTTGTAACTAAGAACATGCTCCAATTGGAGTACGGAGTACGAGTTTGGTCGTGGAGTACTTTCTCCAATGTTTACAATCACGGGGTCTGTGTTAGTTACAGGACTGGTGACTACTGGTTCGCTTTGTGTCAGAACAAATCAATTACACGATGGATGTGATTTTCAAGTTGTACACCCAAATTTCAGCATGGACATCGGGGACTGGTGTACGGTTCAAGTACATTGTATGTACATTGGCATATGAGTGCAATTACTTCAGTTAATTAAGGTACATAGTACCTTCACTGTAGTAATTGCACTCATGCCTTTGAAAAGTAAGACCCATCCCTCGATTATAATCGAATTTAACGATACCCCTTCAGTTATCATCAATGTTAATTGCCGTAGCCATGATGTAAGAATATGTAGCATCATTATACCTTACGTACTGTAGCATACTCAGCATTCTATGTTCCAGATCAAATGATCAAGGAAATGATGGAGCCTAAATTCCGGGATTACATCAAAGATTTATCCAGCGGGAAATACAAGGTGGATACAAAAGTTAGAAAACGTGACACCGAGACGGAAGTGGCTTCATTTAGGAAATTAAATGTGGACTAATGTTCGTACTGGATGTTATGCACAATCTTTGATCGGGATGATTTCATGGCATTAACTGATGAGCAATTTGTGTTTATGTAATTCCATTAGGAATGTGTAATGCGATAATGAAAACACGAAAATTAAGTATAATCCACTAAATATACTCTTGTTCCTCAGTTTGAATAAAGAAACCGTCAACAAATCGACCATATTCAGCACCGAACAATGAGATTGTGCCGTGTCGAATTTTACCCGCTTTTTTAGCCACACCATAGCAAAAATATGAAGGTCTGAACAGACAAAAACCCAAAACGATTGACTTTATTATCAATTCGTATTATCATTTTATGCATGGTTGTGACCAAGAAGCAAAAAATAAATAAATACGAAAACAGAAAGCAATTAAAGGCACAATGCGACATGGTGAAAATGCAAACACGAATATACGACAATCGTTGTTTTGTCTCTTGCCATTAGTTGAAAATATTAGTTGAAAATATTTATATAGCGCTTTATATAACAAGTCTCTAAAGCGCTTAACACGCGAAAGTCAGCTAGTTGACAGTTCATTAAAAAGTCTAAACAATTTCACTTGATTCACTGATATGCACTTTTAAACAGATGTGTTTTTAGAGTCTCTTTGAAGACTGTCAGAGAGTCAATGCGCCTGATTTACACAGGAAGACCGTTCCATAAGGTGGCAGCACATTTGTCGAACCGCCTTTCACCGTAATTCTTGGTTCTTACTTTAGGAATGTTCGCTTTGTTATGACGAAAGAGCGAAATACGACATGTCGTAAACCAGCTTCTGTACTATGGACACACTGTGTGCCATCGTTGTAAATTAAAGTATCAATGCTAGTTTGAAAATATTTTATTGTATTGTACATGTATATTCACAAAGGTATTGGGTACAACTTACTGTAAAATCATTTTATTTCGTTGGGACGAAATTTCGTGGTTCGGTAAAAAAAGACAATTTCGTTGGCACTTGAATTCGTGGATTTTGCATTTCAGGTAACAAAACCAGGGTCAAAATCAATGTTCGTTGGGATTAAAGTTCGTGGTTGAAGTGAACCACGAAACCACGAAATTTAATCCCCCACGAAAATTAATGATTTTACAGTATTATAACATTATTAAAGCCCTTTCCTAGAATACGTACGAAGTCATGGCAACTGCAAGAAAATAAGTATTAACAAAGTTATAAACAAACATTACTGCCCCATAAATACCCATCGCTTCTAAAACATTACAGTGTAAAACACATTATAAGTTGTACATATAATCCGTTATGTGACGAAGAAGATCCACATAGTCATTGAAGGTGTTCCCAAACACGGTATCATTGCAATTAGAGCATCTCCCTTTGAAACATAGGCAGTGGATTCGATCGTCTCTAAAGGCTACTATCTATGTCTGAAAGTTGGTTGGTTGGTTCTCGGCCTTTTGTAGCCGTAATATCATCACAGGTACTTGTCTTATCACAGGAACCGTAGTTGACAAATAACGTTTCGCAGGTAGTTTACATAAATTATACCTATTTTTAGCGCAGGTGGAGTTCAATTGGATTTGTTTGGACATGTCTTTATTTCTAATTGTTAAGTTTTGAATCTATTGGTTGCTGTCAAAAATCTAAGGCTAAGTTCACTGGTTTAAGTATCTTCAGGGCGGATCTTGAGGGCGGATCTTCAGGGCGGAATAAATAAAGCCGTAACACGTCTTGGACGTCAATAGCGTCGTCAACTGTAACTGTGACGTCATGGCCGTTGATGACGTCCTAGCGTCATTACTAAGGGAAACGCCGTCAGTTTTGTAAAGATGTCCAACACCGATGGTCACACACACAACTATATAATTTAATAGCACATGCAATTTATCAAAGAAGGCAAAAAACGCCTGGGGAGCGTGATAGAGCAGATCACGAAAAGGTAAGTGTAATTGATACGTCATAAATAAGGGAGGGAACGTAAATTAAAGTGTATAGAGCTATATCTGACGATATATTTTTTTAATTCAAAAACTGAAAAACAATTATGCTTTCATATCCATTTGATCATTTTTCGCTTCAGCTTTAAAAGAAACTCTCTGTGTGATTTATGATTTATGATTTATTGGACATTCAAATCCTCCGTTTTCATACGAAAGTGTTCTAGAACACCCTATGAAAATATAAGAATAGTCTATTTTTCGACGATTGAGTCAAAGTACACGGACCCCATCCAAAGTTTAAATTTGCAATTAAGATAGTCTAGTATCATACTAAAAATGATGCAAATAATTATTTTGATATTAAATGACCGTTCTAATATAGCTCTATACACTTTAAGTGATAAGAAAATTTGACTGAACCATTTTGTTGAAAAATTTATGTTGCATATTTCTGTTTCGCCTTAATTAAACGCAATTATGTGTAATATGTAGCCCACTTTTAGCGATATTATAAAATAGTACTTGCAAGCAATAAATGCTGTTGTATATCATTTTTTATGTAATTACTTTTAGTAAATTGTGTTTAATCTAGTTGATTACTCAGGGTTGTACAGGCCGGCGAAGGGTCAGCAAATTGTCGGATGAATATTTTGCAAATTGAATACGATGGGCTTGTGCAATTTCCATCAAACTTAATGTTACGTCTGCCATACGGAAATGTATAAAGATTGCTTCAAATTTGATGTCTAAGTGCCGATACACGAAACTCAAATAATCAGTGCATTCAAGCATCCGTGAATACCAAAATACGGTCCGAGTTTTTGCATTTTGAATCTTACCCAATATTAGAATATTTACAATTTGTATATTTTTAAAACTATGGTAAAATCCCTGCCGCATGACCAAACAGAAGGAACCCCATCCAGAACCATTTAACCAGCTATTTTTGGCGAAACAAAAGCCCACACTCATCGAGTAGTGCGGACCCAAAGGAATTAAAATACACGTGACAATTCCCTCCTCATCCCCGGCCTAATATTTTGTTTTAAAGTTATTAATTTTCGAGGGCTGTTTTCAGCCGCTCAACCACCCCTTGACATTTCAATTTCCCCTGGCCATTGGGCTACCTATGAAGGTCACAAACCACCAAATAGAGTTGTTCTTTAACTCAATGTAAAGTGACCTTGGTCAGCCAAAAAAAATGTCAAATTTTTGTCCATGGGGCCCTCTCAAAATCTTTTAATCAATAGAAATAGCATCCAGCTTGAAGAAAATGAAAAAAAAGTAGGGGGTCATGTATTATATAAGAAAAATTTGGTTCGTCAAACGCGGTGAACAGATTTTCTCATATGTACAGATTTACTCACTGTCCGTTAGCCCCAACCTTACTTTCACTTTCATATTTAAGCCAGAATACAAAATATTTATGAATAAAACCATTTCACTACATCACATACATGCATACAAAGCATTTAACACCAATTTCATGATTCTGATGCTGATTTGTCAAGACATACCCCCATTTCCAGTCGCTTTAAAGTTTTTAAACGGACTATTTGACTGTATCTGAATTTGGTCCGCGTAGGCATTTAGTGGTTATTTACCTATGAAAACCTAGGTTCATGTCTCCCTGGGGAGACTATTTCTCTCCTGTGGGTGTGGCAGCTAACATCGATCTGCAGCGCCCAGGAATAGATATAGCCCTTTTGGTTATTCTTGTAGGATGTGATTGCTTACCCGCTAAATTACAGCTACACGGAATACGCTATACACTTTGATATCGAACTATTATCTACCCGAAACAGCTCACATACCCCGTGCATGTCCGTACTAGTTCGTGTAGGTCCGTGTAGGTCCGTGCTGGTCCGTGCAGGTCCGTGCTGGTCCGTGCTAGTCCGTGCAAGTACGTGTAGGTCCGTGCTGGTCCGTGCTAGTTCGTGTAGGTCCGTGCTGGTTCGTGCTAGTTCGTGTAGGTCCGTGCTGGTCCGTACTAATTCGTGTAGGTCCGTGCTGGTCCGTACTAGTTCGTGTAGGTCCGTGCTGGTCCGTACTAATTTGTGTAGGTCCGTGCTGGTCCGTACTAATTCGTGTAGGTCCGTGCTGGTTCGTGCTAGTTCGTGTAGGTCCGTGCTGGTCCATACTAATTCGTGTAGGTCCGTGCTGGTCCGTGCAGGTCCGTGCTGGTCCGTGCTAGTTCGTGTAGGTCCGTGCTGGTCCGTGCTAGTTCGCGTAGGTCCGTGCTGGTCCGTGCTGGTTCGTGCTAGTTCGCGTAGGTCCGTGCTGGTCCATACAGGTCCGTGCTTGTTCGTGCTAGTTCGTGTAGGTCCGTGCTGGTTCGTACTAATTCGGGTAGGTCCGTTTAGGTCCGTGCAGATCCGTGCTGGTGCGTGTTCTACTAACATTCCAAACGGTTTTCTGAGTCTGTTTCCATAAAGTGCACACACTGTCATTCAAAATGAGCTAGACAAAATGGCATGATGAACGATAAGTTTTTGAAAGTAACTATTTTAGCATACTACAACCCTGAAGCAATTTGGACCAATGTGACACAATAATCCAACAACTAAGGCAAAAGTAAATTGTCCCAGGAGTCGCCGCTAGATATCCTCTTAGGCGAATCCAAGGTAATATCTGCTCGGGAAGACCGTATCCACGTCACCTTGGAAAAACGACATTATGTTCGACTCAGCTGTTGAACTAAATAGGGACTTCCAAATTATACTTGGTGTTCGAATAACGGCTAAAACACATCGCAACTGAATCCACAACGATAATTTAAGTGCTTGACTTCCTGTGGTACGTCCATCTCTAATGCGCTGGGAGAGAGATAATTCTTACCGATTTACATGTCAGTTTACAATTTTCTAGACGTGCTTTTTTATTTTATTTACAGTGTGATGCATGAACGCCAAGCACAGGCAATAAACACACAGCACAAGGCTTCCGGTTCACCCTGTACGACACCAAGGTCATTTGGTGTGAATCTGAAGTCATCACTTGAAAATGTGCAAGTGGTGAATTTACCCGCACTCGCTGTTGTTCAAACAGATACATATGGTAAGTTCCGGGATTTAAATAATAATACGTATATAAAAAGATCCTGGTTCCGGTCAGTGTTTTTTTTAAATAAAAAAACGTCATTTGAAACTTGAAATTAAGAACGCACGCTAACAACTGTGGCTTTGTTTTATTACAATACGTTGCACTTAAATGAATATAATGTACTGCAATGTGTCTTCGCTTTATGCTTTATGTCTACTGAATTAGATCCACTATTTGTTTGTTTTCATTTTAACGTTAAACTTTGTTTAAATGACTGACAGCTAATGATAATTTGTTATCGTTTTCCCATCCTGCTTGATCCTGTGACCGTGTGGCCTCTGACCCGGATACTATCACCAATCTTACAGAAGTTTGGGTCTGGCCTTCATTGTTTAAAATGGAAGACCCCACGCCGTGACGGGTTAATCGATATTTGTTTCCAAATGCAGCTTTATATAAGCTCCCTTAAACTTCATAAACACCGGGAAGAAAATGTTTCCGAATTATATACAAGTTTTCCTTTTAATCTCCTTTGCCTTAATTCATTTGTTTACTTCCAGAATTAGATGTATCTAGAAGGTTTGATGATATGAGTGATGTTGAAGATATCAGCCAATTACAATGTAGTTTGGTAGAAGATGTGTATGAAGATGAACCGTGTGTGATCAATATACAAGAAAGGTATGTATTTCATGTACTTACTAGGCTCTTTTTTATAACCCCGGTCGTATGTCTTCATAATCATAAATTATTGCAAATAGCCATAGTTTTTGTTCATCAGTTTACAATCATTTTCAACAATTTTATTGCCAAATATGTTGTGAATAGACCTATTAGTTATTACCCAGGTTCCCAGGTTAGCATCCATTCGAGGTCGGATATTCCATTCCTCGATTGTGTCATATCAAACCACATGGAACCATGCTATCAAACATATGTTGCTCAGTTTTGCAGGGTCTGATTTATCATTAAGTGTCAACTCGCTCTATAGCATCAGCAACAACATATCGAGTGTGGTATGTAACATCAGTTCCATTTGTTTATCACGTTTGCTTATTTTATTAGCAGGGTCTTAAAGTCACGCACAAAGAAGTTTGATCGTGAACAAATAGAAGAGATACAGTTCTTACTGGATGAAGCAGCCATACAGAAAGAATACTGGGAGGAATGCCTGGAAGAGATAAAAGCTTTGAAGAAAGAAGCAGAGGGTTATGTGAAGAAAACTGCAGATGAGGCGATACAGTGGAAAACAAAACTATTTATGTGTAAGCATGGACTGCCAGAGCAAGAAGACGATGCGACACAGTGCCTTAAACAACTTATCGTGAAGATAGAAAAGGTTAGCCAACCTACCACTAAGATTCCCATTCCTAAATTTGAAAACAGGAAAGAGAAAGGGAATTGTGGAGATGTTGTACCTGTTGTACCAGCTAAACCAACAGATCAGAAGATTGAACCTGGAGATATTAAACCAGCAAAATCAAATATCAAGGACAACAACAATAGGTTGCCAAATCAAAACGCCAAAGGTCGATATAAAAATATCAAATCCAAACTGAACACTGGCAGACAGAATGCTGGACGTGCAAAAGAAAACGCCGCATTAGATCTGCGCCCTGTTAGGCCAAAGGTTGGACATACAAAAGTTAACGCCAAATCAGATCAACAAATTGGTAGGCAAAAGGTTGGACATACAAAAGTAAACGCTAACTCTGATCAACGTACTGGTAGCCAAAAGGTTGAACTTGCAAAAGACATCGACAAATCTGATCAACACAATGGTAGACAAAAGGTTGCACATACAAATGTAAATGCCAAAGTTGATCAACGCATTGGTAGCCAAAAAGTTGGACATACAAAAGAAAAAGACAAATCTGATCAACACGCTGTAAGGCAAAATGTTGAACATACTGAAGAAAACGGGAAAATAGATTTTGACGCATTATTCGCATTGTATCTAGCCTCTAAACCTAAAGTTGTCGACAAGAGATGGTGGAAAAGAGTTCCACATGCCAGTCATAAGATAGATTGTGCAATCATAAAAGGTAAAGGTGGCAAGAAGGCAATTAAATCCAAACTTGACACTGGAAGAAGCAATTCGTTGCCACGTAAAGCTGCTGTGAATGATGGTGTCGCTAACCCGCGTGATATTAAAACACGAAGTGAAGGGAAAAGTTCCTTTGGAA
The DNA here is from genome assembly GCA_963678985.1 of Spisula subtruncata. Taxonomy (NCBI): domain Eukaryota; kingdom Metazoa; phylum Mollusca; class Bivalvia; order Venerida; family Mactridae; genus Spisula; species Spisula subtruncata. The sequence goes on along the minus strand of OY787664.1, from coordinate 49,900,947 downwards.
ACAAACAGCCTCTTCCACAGATTAAGAAGAAGGCAGCTACTAAAGGTCAAAACAGAAATGGGAACAACAATATGCGCACATCTCTTCCAAAACTGAAATGTCGAAGCCGCAACGGAAACGGTGTGATTAGTTTCTCAAGCTTAAACGAGTGGCCACGCTCTCCGGTAGCATTTGGCTCTGCAAGAAGCACACCATTACCTCCAATCAAATCTGCTCGTATGGCCACATTGGACAAAGAATCAAAGTCAGATGCAGACACAGAGGATGACGTTAATGGCGGAGTCAAATGGATCACTCGTTCACTCTCTCCACCATCTGACAACACTGAGAGAATGGAGTAAAACATTGAGAAAACACTAACATTGATTCATTTGCATATTGAATTCTCACATTATGCTATTATATGTTGTGCAAATACATATATGTGAAAAGTTAGTCAAATGTTTGCTTTTAATATCTCCCCACATAACTCATTACCTCGAGATCACAATTTGATAAGTCCAACACATTAGCTGGCTTAGAATGAGAAGGTCGTAAGTAAAAACTCGATGCTTTGAGAAAACAAGAAAAAATTGCTCTTTACTTATGGTAAAATAAGCTGTTTCAGCTCCAGTTTGATCAATATGACAATTTCCGATGTCCATGAAAATAGGCTCATAAGAAATATGCATCAGTCGTATAAGGTCGTAAGTTCACCTTTGACCACGAAATTAAATGATTTGACAATATGTTCACTACCACTTACTTTCACTGATTTATCATGCGACTTCAAAAATATATACGTATAAATTGCCCTTTTTGTGGCAATTAGAATGACAATGTTGAATTTGATGACGTGTATTTACCTTGTAGATCTATTAAAAGATATCAGGAAATTGGACAGGGCAGACAGCAGTAACAGCAGTTACTAATGACTTGACCAGCCTATCACAGAAAACACATTTATACGCGGCACAATGTCCACACTAAACCTAACGAGAAAATGAAATACCAAAGTCCCAGCTGTAAAAAGCTGGTTAACCTACATGTAGTTCCATAAAGGTATGCCAAAACGGTGACCTCAAGTTACCAAACGATGCGTTGCTGTGACTTGGCCTAATAACTGTCCCCGGATGACCCAAATACAATCACAAACTGCGAAATCCAGCAACCAGACATACCTAAATTATAACATCAAGTAACCGATCGAGGCATTACTATCACTTGACCCAATTACAGATCCCGAAAGACCCCAAATGCCATGTTCACATATGCGAAATCTAGTGACAAAACAAAACATAACAGTGTTTGATGTTACCGGCTTAAAATAATCATTTATCTTTGTAATTATCAGCACCAAGTACTCTGTAAACTGTTTTGACACAGGAGATGTCACATAACGAACATTTCAAATTGAAAAAACACAATTTCATAGTAACTTTTGTCAAACACTCGAAAACATGATACGTGGTGTCCTCTTGGTCAAACCACGTTGATGTTCTTGCTGACAAAGGTTGTAAGTTTGTAAATCTATGTTTTGTATAATATTAATGAACACATCGAAATTTCACGTTGTTAAACCACTGAATTGCACCTGCTTATTGAGGATTGGAACGTTGCAACATTAAATAGTCGTAATAACAACACCTACATTTGGCCATCTGACCACCTCGATTTTTCTGCAATGCAATGTATATACCGGAGCAAACGGAAATGACCGAGCTTTCACGATTGTTGCATTTGTAATCTTGAGATCGACATGGGATTTTTAGGGCATAAAGAAAACAAACAATGTCATGAGGATCCAACAGTATTATAGATCTATCATTCGGGCGTAAATGTACTTTTAACTTTCGAGTAATCCAGGTTATAGGGGTGTATTTAGTAATAAAGGGTGCATTAAAAATTGACAAATCTAGTAGAGTGAAAAGCGCAGTCGGCTAAGCTACTGTGAATACGTAAACTTCACAACTGAACGAAAGAGTTCGAATCCCATTCCACTATATATTTTTTTAATTTTCGCTCGGCAAACTATGAATAGAAAAAATATAATGATATGTGATCATAATCAGGTAATACAATGTATGGAATATAGCATTAATGTAAGCATAAGTTTATAAAATAAAAAAACGGTTCGTTAGTGGGTCCGAACTCACACTGGAAAGAACAAATTAGACGATTGATAGCGATGTTCTATAACTGCTGCACCACACAGACAACTGACAACATACTCCATTAGCTAATCCTGACGTTTCTACTGAAAATTCTTAAAATGGCGATTGCAGCGAAGCCAATGACGCAATAAATACAATATCCAGACTAAATTAATGTAATTGAAACATTTGCGGGTTTTTTATTAGTTATAAAACGTAGAATTAATCAAATATTAAGAATTAAAATATAAACGTAAAACGAAAAAAAAATTGAAATAGAAATTTAATTATTGAAAATGAGTATATGGCAGAGGACTCGAACCCACAGTCTATATAAAAGTATGTACCTGACAAGAAAACAGTTTATCCACTAAGCCACATTGCCAAATAGAAGTAAAGGGAGATTTTCTCAAACCTATCCGTATTAGTTCATAAAATAACGGTAAATATCGTTTCAACCTTAGTATATGAACTGGTCCAGGGGTCATATTTCGAAGGTCGTTGTAGATCTATACAAGTCCATCAGGTATGTTTATCTGACTTTGAGTTGTTTTTATCCATGGCGAAATATTTATCTAATGACGGGATCACACTCCTGAGAACCGACCGAGTTGGAACATACATACAATACGTACATAACAATCTACCTGACGATTTACCAATACGGACATTTAGCCTACACGTTGAAACAGCTCTGCAGCTAGTGCCCGATCTCACTAAACATCTCAATCTGAGCTAAATCTCATTTCAAATATTGCCCTGTGCTATTTAGATAATTTAATTGTGATACTGGACATTAAATTGCCATCACAAAGCAAGAAACTCTATCTTTCGTTAATTAGAATCTACATGGTAAAAAAAGAGGTTGAACTTCAGATTTATCTCAAAATCTGACTCTGATTTGAGCAAAATCTCAATTTGAGATGAGATATTGACTTGAGATGTTTAGGGAGAACGGAGCCTGGTTCCGATCTCCCGAAGCATCTCAAGCAGAAATCTTAGTATACCATATACACGTATATGGATATTACCAAAATTTGAGATGAGATTTAGCTCAGATTGAGATGCTTCTTGAGATCGGGGCCAGAATTGTGCTTCATCATTTCCCTCTAAGTAAGCGAGTAATGTGGAGTGTAAGCCAACAGTGCGAAAATATAAATGCGTAAAACATTTGATAACTTTTTTTTTTATTTCCGACATACATCTCGGATGGAGGTACATGTTCAGCAGAAATAAAGCAAATAAAGGCTATGCTCGGCATCATCGGCTTAATCGTAACCGTCAGTTTTCGGCTAATTCATAACCACATATCGGCTGATTCGTAACCTACCTCAAAATAGCTTGAAATGCAATTAGCTATTCATTCCGTAAATATCAACGAAATTATTATTACATTTTAAATATCAAACTATTTGAACACCTTTAAATCACATTTCTACGATAATATGAGCCACATACTTTATATAATAAACTTTTTTAAATCGGCGGTGACAAGTTCGCCAATACTTTTTTGGTTACGATTTTAGCCTGTTTACAAAATGACCTGTATTCAGCCAGATGCTAGTTACATAATGGTTTAGCATTGACATTTGAAATAAAAGCCAGTGGGTTCGATCCTCTCTTTGCACGTTTAAAAATAAATAAGGGTGGAAGAAATAAAGCCGTAAAACGTTTTGGACGTCTGAAACGTCATAAAATTTAATTGAATTTAACTATGACGTCATAACTATTGATGACGTCGTAACGTCATTACTAAGGGAAACGGCGTCAGTTTTGTAAAGATGTCCAACATAGATGGTCACACACACAAATAGATAATTTAAAAGCGTATGCAATTCATCAAAGAAGGCAAAAAGCGCCTAGGAAGCGTGATAGAGCAGATCACGAAAAGGTAAGTGTGATTTATATGTCATACATAGGGGAGGGGACGTCAATAAGTGATGAGAAAATTTGACTGATCCGTTTTGTTGAAAATCTTTTAATGAATGTTGCATTTTTCTGTTTCGCCTTAAACACAATAAGTATCAAACCGATCAAAGTACATGTACTTGGCGATGGAGGAAATAATGACGGATACTGAAACTTACGGTTCACAACGGGAGATTTTCTTGTCCTCTCATTTTACCAGGAAACAATGATTTGACTCGGGATACAATGCCTAGCCAATTTTTTTCATTCGGCCAACTCCGACAGAGTTCCGAGTCGTGTTCGTTTGTTTCCGGTAATTTACGCAATGCAGAAACCAAACGAAGAATATTTAGTTTAAAATATTAGTAAACGTACTAACTTCACCCACCCTACCCCAGCTTGGATTTGATATATAGATTTTCTAAAAAACTGTCTTCAGGTTTTTAAATTTGCATAATTTAGATTTATTAAAGGGAGGTAATTCACCAAACTGGTGCAGTCCAGGAGTATTGAATAAACTTCTAGATTTTTGCAAACATCAATCATTATATGTGATTTTCATGTTAAGTTTTTTTTAAATTTCATAACATGGCGTTGAATATCTCGTTTGCGAATCATGATATGCTCTCAAACACACAAGTAAAATTAATTTTGAAAATAAAAGGATGACACTGGTAACCTCATCAAAACGACCAGCTCAATTTATAGTGGTCGCATTGTTGAGATTCAAAACTAGTTTAAGACCGAAACGAAATAGAATTTAGCAAAATAATTTATAATTGGAAAGTTTAAGGGAATCGGACAGAGAGCATATCATGACCGTGCGACCATATACACGCGCCAGGTAGTTTGTTCATCTCAATTAAGTGATAAACATAAAAAACAAGCACAAAGACGATGCTGCTAAGACAAAGACGAGCTCCAAGGCCACCCCTTCTTATCTAGGAGGGAAGAAGGGATGTAGGGAAACAACCGAGGATCAAGCCTAGCAAAACAGACAACGCCAAAACGCTTGGCATTTGGATAACCTATTACGAAATATACACTTTATATACGATTGCTTAGTGACTATACGTGGACTTCCTTTCTTGAATGACTTGATAGAAATGATATGAATGTCAGACAATTCAAGCAGGCTAATAAATATGACGAATTTTAATCAAACGCTTAAGCCTGTATTAAACAATATATTGTCCAAATTTCATAACACCTGGTTACATATTTAATTAGAAAAATCAAAAATAAGAATTTACCATGTTATGTTTTCATCTTTCTTTTGTAATATGTTCTACCCTCGGGCATATTATAACGTTAACTAAACGTAGCCACGTGATAAAAATAGATTAGCTCAACCATTTTCACACCTGAGGTTACCTGTCCAAATAAAACCTGATTTGGACGCAGTAGTCTCCCCTGGTGTTGTCGGATATGTCTAATCCCTACTTAATGCTTCGCATTCGACGAGCCAATGGCCATTGTCTGTTTATATAACACTAGCCCAAACAACGGAAACATAAATTTGCAGGGACATGGAAACCAACTCCAACTTACGTACATTAACGGTGTAAAACATAGGGTCCGTTACATAGATATGATCTTAGCTAAGATCAGACTTTTCCATACACCATTGCGAGCAAACTAACTATAGATAAACCATGTTTTTTGAGCCGTGACAGAACATCACATTTTGGAGTCATGGTGTGTGAATATACTTGGTTAAACACCATGTATGGAACGCCTTAACTGTCTTATATTAGCAAACAGTTCGATATAATGTCAATATCGCTGAACATAAATGCGTGCGACCGAAAAGTGATATTAATATTTGCCCGCCTATAAAGCAATCTGATTGGCTAATAGACATGCCAAAAAGTTATATAGATTTTCAGCTGAAATTATGGAGAATCGATTTTTACTCACTATAATGTATATATTATAACATTTTTATATCTGAACGGAAACATGCCATATGGGTATTCATTTTCTTAGTAAGATCATTTGCTACAATTTGGTCTTTATTTGGATGCAAAAATCTGAAATTTTTCGCAGTTACATACGAAGAAAATTTTAAAATAATTGATACTTATTTAATTAAATTGTCAATGGGTTACTTTATATGAACCCTGTTATTTGTCCTCCTGACAGACGTTGAACAAATATCAGGGCTAATATCAAATCGCCCATTTATTAACATACAATATTAATGTTTTGTCATTATATTTTTTCATCTTTTATATTTATATAAATAACGTTATATAAATTTTGCCATTATATAGTGGTCGCATGCATTTATGTTCTGCGATATTGACATACTATCAAACTGTTTGCTAATATAAGACAGTTAAGGCGTTCCATAGCCATGGATTGGTTACTCTCATTGATCACAAATTAATTATAATGCTTAAGGTGTTTCGCCGTTTTTGAGTTTGATGGAAATTAAAAAATCACAGTAACTTAGGTGTATTGTGAACGTCTTACAACCGAGATCAAATAATACAAAATGTTTGAAATTGATTTTTCAGCATCTTCCCTTGTCTTAAAATCGCAATTGTACTGAATAGTTATTGCGATTATATACTTTCAATGAAAATACAGAATCACACTTAGCTCAATCCCTACGGATGATTTATTCCAAATGATGTAAAACACCTAATCTAGCGAATTGGTTACAACGTAGTTAAATGTAGTCCTATGCGCCCATATCAAAATTATTCAATAGTTTTAAACAACAATATCCCGAGCATTTTAGTAGACGGTTCTTTTGCATTTATTCCTGAATAATATAAACTAATACACGCAGAAGTACCTGAATTAAAACTATCAGCACGTTGAATTGTGCACTAATTTTGAAAATAGAATAATCGCAAAATACGAATACAACGGATGCAAAACGTTGATTAATGTTGTAACCAAACCTGTTTTCAAAACCTGTTTTCAGCGTTTCTGAAATCATTTAAAGTGCAATTTAAATAAACTAGCCAATCAATCGTCATGAAATTTTGCATGAAACTTCAATATTTGTCACCCTACTTGTTTCATGCATTTTTCATGTTAAACTCAAAAACAAAAGTTTACATATTTTAAAATATCATTTTAACAATAATATAACTTGCACAGTGTAACATAAACTTTAATGTTTGATTCATTACATACGAAATTTTATGTATACTAAATTTTATGAGGATTGAATTAAAACTTTTTCGGTAAATTACAATTTTCATTTTTTAGGGGTTGTCCCCAAATTCAAGAATACCTTAAAAACTAGCCGAGCAAAACTGTGGGGATTTTCCAGAATGATTGTTGTAAATGTTTTTTTTATAAATATAACATGTTTATAAAGTTTGTACAGAAAAAATCAACACAGGTGAATCACCTTAAGTCTTAATGCATACCCTATACCTATACGTCCCTTTGAGGGCAAATAAACATCCCTGCATGAATTAGTCACGGCTCAAAAAACATGGTTCATCTATAAACACATTTATTTTGGTTGATTATATAGTCAATAATGATCATTCTAGTTCACATACATGTATATGCAAATGCTGAAAAAGTAACGTTTTAGATGTGAAAACGGCGTAACGTATCCATATTTTGATATCGACTTGGGCGACTCACGTTACATGTACTACCAAAACGCTAATATTATGAAAACCCTTCTTTGTAACAAGTTGAATGTTTGTATCACGGTGGATTAAGGAATGATGTGAATGTACTGGTGTGCGTTCTCTTCAATATCCGTCAAATAGTCTTTCAACAATATCGACCGTCCGGGTATTAAATGAACAACCCTCGTACAGAATTAAATTGATGTCCGTCAACTTTTTCAGATGAAACAATGAGGTTTGTATGGCATTACTCATCCCTGTCTACGGACAGCTACAGACTGTTGATTTGTCATTTGATAGAAGTCATCAAAGAGGATGAAATTAAGTTTACATCAGGATTCTGCAAAATTTTACTCATCGACGGATACCTACGGTTGGTGCCTCCGCTCCGCTACGTACGAGATAGTATTCGATTTCGAGCATTGAGCCGTGACTGCACTTTTAAAATTTAATCCATTAGCCGATAAAGATTGGCGTGGGATTGACTAGTATTCAGATATGTATAACACACATTAGTATAGTTTATAAGTAGCAGTCTTTAAATCATGATTATTGAAATCAATATTGACAATAAATCACAGGTTACCCGCACAAATAGACTCGTCTAAAAGGTCATGGCTCAGGGTTCAAAATTGAACTATATATGGAATGCGCTATATAATTTGATATCGAACTACTATCTACCCGAAACAGCCAAAATAGCTCATGCAGGTCCGTGCAGGTCCGTGTAGGTCCGTGCAGGTCCGTGTAGGTCCGTGCAGGTCCGTGTAGGTCCGTGCAGATTCATAAAACACTCAACCTAAATTAAGTCAGAATTAAATGCCATGAACACGTAAAATAAGCCATCGTGACATGAGCAGGGTTTCATTAGAACATTTCTTTCGAATCGTCTGGTTACGTTACATTTTGTATAGACCTGATTGATTGGACGAATTACTGGTACCTCTAGAAGACGCATGTCAGAAGCTGCGGAACGCAGAGCAGCGGATAATAGCATAAGCGCAAGGGGTTAACCAATGTATAATCCAACAACTTAGGCACAAGTACATGGCCACATGAGCTATATACTCTCTGGGTGGATGTTCAAGGTCAACATCTGCTCGGGAAGACCGTACCATCGTTACCATGTAAAACCGACATGTCTTTGACTAAGTTGTTGAACTAAAAAGAAACTTCCAAATTATACTTCCAAGGTGTTCGAATCACTAATTTAAGTACTTGACTTCCAGTGGTACGACCTCCTCTAATGCGTGGATTGAAAGAGATTTTGACGGATTTACATTTCTGTTTATACTGCCCTAATGTTCTTTTTAATTTGTTTACAGTGTGATGCGTGAACGTCAAGCACAGGCAATAAACACACGGCACAAGGCTTCCGGTTCACCCTGCACGACACCAAGGTCATTCAGTGCGAATCTGAAGTCATCACTTGGAAATGTACAAGTGGTAAATTTACCCGCACTCGCTGTAGTTCAAACTGATACATATGGTAAGTTCTGGCCAGTGTTTTCTTTCCAAACTAAAACTTCATTTGTAATTAAAATACTAGAAATTTGGTTAAAGGTTACATTCGTTGGCTAAACATCGCTATAAATTGAACAATGGTATCTTCGTTTTTCCCTTTAGATGAGGTTCACTATTTATTGGTTTTAACTTTAAATGTATAGTTGTTGTCAACTCTGAACTCTTAAAAATGTTGTTGAACGTTCGATTTGAATTTTGAAATGGCAGCCAGCTAATGACACCTTCCTTGTTATCGTTTGCCGCCCTGTTTGATTTTAAAGTACATATGCATTTGTGACCATGTGTCCCTCCTGACATGGTAACTGCCACAAATCTTACAGTAGTTTGGGCCTGGCCTCAACTGGTTAAAATGGAAGACTCCGCGGACGGGTCAATCAATATGACGGATGTACCTTAGTTTCCAAAGGCAGCTATATATAAGCTCATTTAAACTTCATAAACACCGGAAAGGAAATGTTAACGACAGATAAAAAGCCCAAAAGTTTTCCTTTACATTTCCTTTACCATTTATTCATTTGTTTGCTTCTAGAATTAGATGTATCTAGAAGGTTTGATGATATGGTTGATGTTGAAGATATCAGTCAATTACAATGTAGTCTGGTAGAAGATGTGTATGAAGATGAACCATGTGTGATCAATATACAAGAAAGGTATGCACTTTATGTAGTTACTAAGCTCTCTCTTGCAGATATTTCTTCACTCACGACAAATAACACAACCCGTTTAGAGCGGGGATACTCCACACAGCATATCATACAACCTCCAAGAGAGAGAATTCCCAAACACTACACAGTCACATAAGGCTCTATATGATAGAACTTCCACACAGAATATTTATAAACATTCAATACAGTACAATCTACCAAGAGCAAGGATCCCCCTACACACAATATAGACCAATCTACCAAGAGCAGGGCATACCAAACATAACACACAGTACAATCTATCAAGAGCAGGGATTCCCCACATAACACACAGTACAATCTTTCAAGAGCAGGGATTCCCCACATAACACACAGTACAATCTTTCAAGAGCAGGGATTCCCCACATAACACACAGTACAATCTATCAAGATCAGGGTTTCCCCACATAACACATAGAACAATATATCAAGAGCAGGGATTCCCCTCATAACACACAGTACAATGTATCAAGATCAGGATCAGGGTTTCCCCACATAACACATATAACAATATATCAAGAGCAGGGATTCCCCTCATAACACACAGTACAATGTATCAAGAGCAGGGATTCCCCTCATAACACACAGTACAATGTATCAAGAGCAGGGCATTCCCCACATAACATACAGTACAATGTATCAAGAGCAGGGATTCCCCACATAACACATAGAACTATATATTAAAGGCAGGGCATTCCCCACATAACACACAGTATGTCTATCAAGAGCAGGGCATTCCAAACATAACACACAGTACAATGTATCAAGAGCAGGGATTCCCCACATAACACACAGTACAATATATCAAGAGCAGGGATTCCAAACATAACACACAGTACAATCTATCAAGAGCAGGGCATTCCAAACATAACACACAGTACAATGTATCAAGAGCAGGGATTCCCCTCATAACACATAGAACAATATATTAAAGGCAGGGCATTCCCCACATAACACACAGTACAATATATCAAGAGCAGGGATTCCAAACATAACACACAGTACAATCTATCAAGAGCAGGGCATTCCAAACATAACACACAGTACAATGTATCAAGAGCAGGGATTCCCCACATAACACATAGAACAATATATTAAAGGCAGGGCATTCCCCACATAACACACAGTACAATGTATCAAGAGCAGGGCATTCCAAACATAACACACAGTACAATCTATCAAGAGCAGGGCATTCCAAACATAACACACAGTACAATCTATCAAGAGCAGTGATTCCCCACATAACACACAGTACAATCTATCAAGAGCAGGGCATTCCAAACATAACACACAGTACAATGTATCAAGAGCAGGGATTCCCCACATAACACACAGTACAATATATCAAGAGCAGGGATTCCAAACATAACACACAGTACAATCTATCAAGAGCAGGGCATTCCAAACATAACACACAGTACAATGTATCAAGAGCAGGGATTCCCCACATAACACATAGAACAATATATCACGAGCAGGGATTCCCCACATCACACACAGTACAATGTATCAAGAGTAGGACACTCCAAACATAAAATACAGTACAATATATCTAGAGCAGGGATTCCCCACAAAACACACAGAACAATTTATCAAGAGTAGGACATTCCAAACATAAAATACAGTACAATATATCAAGAGCAGGGATTCCCTACATAACACATAGAACAATATATCAAGAGCAGGGTTTCCCCACATAACACACAGTACAATGTATCAAGAGCAGGAATTCCCCACATAACACACAGTACAATGTATCAAGAGCAGGAATTCCCCACATAACACACAGTACAATGTATCAAGAGCAGGGATTCCCTACATAACACATAGAACAATATATCACGAGCAGGGATTCCCCACATAACACACAGTACAATGTATCAAGAGCAGGGATTCCCTACATAACACATAGAACAATATATCACGAGCAGGGATTCCCCACATAACACACAGTACAATATATCAAGAGCAGGGATTCCCACATAACACACAATACAATATATCAAGAGCAGGAATTCCCCACATAACACACAGTACAATGTATCAAGAGCAGGGATTCCCTACATAACACATAGAACAATATATCACGAGCAGGGATTCCCCACATAACACACAGTACAATGTATCAAGAGCAGGGATTCCCTAAAAACACATAGAACAATATATCACGAGCAGGGATTCCCCACATAACACACAGTACAATATATCACGAGCAGGGATTCCCCACATAACACACAGTACAATGTATCAAGAGCAGGGATTCCCCACATAACACACAGTGCAATCTACCAAGAGCAGTGCATTCCAAACATAAAATACAGTACAATATATCAAAGGCAGGGCATTGTAAACATAAAATACAGTACAATATATCAACGGCAGGGCATTCCAAACATTAAATACAGTACAACATCTCCCGATCAGGGCATTTTCTCCACATACCATACAGTTGAACATTTAAAAAACCGGAAACATCTTTACATCCCGTACAACACACGGTTCAACCTTCAAAAGTTGGGATTTCCCTAAAATTTCCAGAATGAAGCTGTGTTCGTACTTGATAATGATAATTGAATTTCAGTGTGTTCATCAAGTCTGTACATAACTTTGTATTGATGTAATATTATTGTAGATAGTCATAGTTCATATTTTACGACCGATATCAACATGTGCATAATCATGTATGTGTTGTAAATAGACCAATTAACCATGTTCCGTTGGAGGTCGGGTATTTCATTCCTCGATTGTGCCATATCAAACCACATGAAACCATGCTATCAGACATCGTGTGTTGCTCAGTTTTGCAGGGTTTGTCTCGTCTATTATCGTCAACTCGTTCTATAGCATCAGCAACGACATATCGAGTGTGGTATGTAACATCAGTTCCATTTGTTTATCACGTTTGTTTATTTTATTAGCAGGGTCTTAAAGTCCCGCACGAAGAAGTTAGATCGTGAACAAATAGAAGAGATACAGTTCTTACTGGATGAAGCAGCCATACAGAAAGAATACTGGGAGGAATGCCTGGAAGAGATAAAAGCTTTGAAGAAAGAAGTAGAGGGTTATGTGAAGAAAACTGCAGATGAGGCGATACAGTGGAAAACAAAACTATTTATGTGTAAGCATGGACTGCCAGAGCAAGAAGACGATGCGACACAGTGCCTTAAACAACTTATCGGGAAGATAGAAAAGGCTAGCCAACCTACAACTAAGATTCCCATTCCTAAAGTTGAAAACAGGAAAGGGAATTGTGGAGATGTTGTACCTGTTGTACCAGATAAACCAACAGATCAAAAGATTGAACCTGGAGATATTAAACCAGCAAAATCAAATATCAAGGACAACAACAATAGGTTGCTAAATCAAAACGCCAAAGGTCGATATAAAAATATCAAATCCAAACTGAACACTGGCAGACAGAATGCTGGACGTGCAAAAGAAAACGCCGCATTAGATCTGCGCCCTATTAGGCCAAAGGTTGGACATACAAAAGTTAACGCCAAATCAGATCAAAGAATTGGTAGGCAAAAGGTTGGACATACAAAAGTAAACGCCAACTCTGATCAACGAACTGGTAGCCAAAAGGTTGAACTTGCAATAGAAATCGCCAAATCTGATCAACACAATGGTAGACAAAAGGTTGCACATACAAAAGAAAAAGACAAATCTGATCAACGCATTGGTAGCCAAAAAGTTGGACATACAAAAGAAAAAGACAAATCTGATCAACACGCTGGAAGGCAAAATGTTGAACATACTGAAGAAAACGGGAAAATAGATTTTGACGCATTATTCGCATTGTATCTAGCTTCTAAACCTAAAGTCGTCGACAAGAGATGGTGGAAAAGAGTTCCACATGCTAGTCATAAGATAGATTGTGCAATCATAAAAGGTAAAGTTGGCAAGAAGGCAATTAAATCCAAACTTGACACTGGAAGAAGCAATTCATTGCCACGTAAAGCTGCTGTGAATGATGGTGTAGCAAACCCGCCTGATATTAAAACACGAAGTGAAGGGAAGAGTTCCTTTGGAAACAAACAGCCTCTTCCGCAGATTAAGAAGAAGGCAGCTACTAAAGGTCAAAACAGAAATGGCAACAACAATAAAATTATGCGCACACCTCTCCCAAACCTAAAATGTCGAAGCCGAAATGGAAACGGTGTGATTAGTGCCTCAAGCTTAACCGACTGGCCACGCTCTCCAGTATCATTTGGCTCTGAAAAAAGCACACCATTACCTCCAATTAAATCAGCTCGTATGGACACATTGGGCATGGATTTAAAGGCAGATGCAGACACAGAGGATGGCGTTAATGGCGGAGTCAGATGGATCACTCGTTCACTCTCTCCACCATCTGACAACACTGAGAGAAAGGAGTAAAACACTTGTAAAACACTAATATAGATAAATTGTCATATTAATTCCACATGTTGTGTAAATACATTTATGTTGAAAAGTTATTCAAATGTTTACTTTTAATATCTCACCACATAAAAATAGACCTTGAAAACCCCAAAAAGTAGTTCGTTAGATCAAAACATAATAACGACAGCGATGGTGATCAAATAGCATCTAAGTCGACTTTTCTGAAATTATTAACACATTCCGATGAGTTTTAGTCGAAGAAGAAAACAAATGCAGTTGTCACCTACATATATATCGAGCAAATTTCAAAGTCCGAGCGCGTTTGTTTCTGTGGTATTACGTGGTTCGACTGAGTAATTGGTTTGAGAGGTTGATATCAAAAGTATGTTGGTATATGTAATTCAGGAGCTTTATCGCGCGTACATTCAGTCATACCGATTGGTCATAGCTCCACCGGCTGATAAATGCCCCGGTACAAGTTGTCTATTACTAGCATTGTATTTTCATAACTTGTCAATATTGGAGCTAATTCAAGATGGCTGCTGAAGTATTCAAGGTTCGTCACCATGACAGTGCTATTAACATCTAGCCTGGAAAAATACAATGACAATTTCAAAAACTATGTAGCTAATTCGAGAAATGAAACACATCTCTATTTTATGCACTAAATGTTGTATCGCTGGCGTAGCATGAGAAGGTCGTAACTACTACTTACGACCTTTTAAGACTCATACATATTTGAAATCTACATTAAAAGGCGCTTCTTATGCCTATTTTTATAAAAATTGGAACTTGTGAGGTTGACCAAACTAAAGTCCAAAGATTTGGTTTTACCATAAGTAAAGAGTAGTTTTTTTCAGATAATTTTGTCTTGTTTTCTTATAATAGTGATTTTGTACTTACGACCTTATCATTCTAAGCCAGCGATATGTGTGTCGAAAATATACAAAGTTAAAAGCTAAAGTTTTTAGACATGTGCCCGTTTAACCGACTGTATATTCACACCTGGATAATTTGGTCGCCAGTAAGTTTGGGTAGACAAAACACGTGATATTAAGCTAAGTTTAAAAGAAGTAACCAACAAGTTAAAACAGTCTTAAGTATCTTGTTCTTCGATCAATTTTCACGCGATATGTTCGACGCTCAAGTTTGCCAACAAAAGGCCACAGTTTTTGCCCGAAACCGGCTCAAGTGATTTACAAGCTGTTGAGTCGGTTTCGGACATAAAATGCGACCTGTTTCACGAAAGTATTAAGTTGCGTCGGGTCTGCTCATCTCTGAATGAAGTTACGAGCATGTGAGTTTTATCAGGTTTTTCATTTAATACGTAATTCAGCTCGAAACCGATTGTATCAATAGGTGTCAAATGTTCAAGTGTGGTTAAGTTGTTCATACCTGGAAATCCATACACCTCAACTTCACATAGATGTAAAACATACTTTGATTCTGCTGACACGTTGTTTATGTGAACGTATCGTGTGAGTTCGCCATACCCTAAATCTTTCCGATAAATATCTGGCAAGACCCCGGATATAAAATCAATCACTGCCAACGTGTCTATTGTTTGTCCGAATTGCACTTCCAAGTCACGGGCTTGCTCGCCTTAAAATAGACAAAAAATACACGTTGCACAATTTAACTACAAAATGACCACACGGACAAAATAAGGTTATTAATTTTTAGAAAATGTGCTCTTTTCTGTATATCCAAGTTATAATATTAAACCTGATACAATAAACAACTTGAACATATTTGTCTGTACATTAGCAAGTTTTCTATGTGATTTAGAAACATTACACTTTCTTTTTGAACACACTGCCAACGGAGATGATAAAATGATGTTAATGTAGTGGTGTACAAACATAGATTGCAACATATGGTAGGGTGACAATCTCAGGAAAAATAAGTTGGGGTCTGCACGGAAGGCAAACCAGACATGTCATATACCAAAATTTTCGGGAAAGTCTGTAGTATCTGAGACAACTGGCATAAATTGCCAAAGGTGGTGGGGTTCCGAGAAATCCAAGATGGCCGCCGTTTTTGTTATTTTGACTAAAGGTGTTTAATGTTTTTACTTTTTTGATATCTCAAGGTAGAAAATTCAAAAGCTTTGGTCCAGCATGGCTTTCGGAAGGTTTCTAAATAGGATTTAGACAAATTAAATCAAACAATGTATGAGAGATTTTTGTAATTTGAAATTTTGAACACATGTATTCAGGCGCTGCATTGTTCAAGCTTTTAAAAACAACACTCGTTTTTTTGTATTCAGTTCTTTCATGACTAATGATCAAACTCAAGCTTTGAAACAGCTCTGCAGACGGGAAATCAAAGTCTTTGTCTAGTAATATTCTTGCAGCATGATTTTGAAATCTTAATGCTCTGTCAAATGCAAGGCAAGTATAGCTCCCCCATATTGGTACACAGCAGTCAAGATGAGGAAAAAACAGTAATTGAACAACAATTTTCTGTTTTTTTAGACCAAGATAACATTTTATTCTCAGGAATAGGAAGAGAAGAGAGTTACATTTTAAAGATTTATTGGATATGTGTGTTGAAGTTTAAATGGTCATCAATATGTACTCCGAGGAGTTTTTCTGTTGCGTAAAACTGTCACTTTGAAGGGGGATAGGGTACATTTACAGTTATGTTGTGTATGCAATATGCAGATAGTATCATGAAACAAGAGATGCTTGTAGAACACATACATTTGCCCTATAGCAGCTCAATATTCGAAAATGGTAACGGTCACAACGACCTTGACCTTTGACCTACTGATTTCAAAGTCAATATGGGTCATTTACTGATGCTAAAAAGCCTCGATGTAAAGTTTGAAAATCCTAAAGCAAATTGTTCTTGAGTTATTGAACTGAAACTATTCGATCTACCAACCGATCAACAGGCATGTGCAAATCAATACACCCTCTCATCAAAGATGGGGGTATAATAATAACATGAGAACTTACTACAGCAATCGACGCGATTGTACAATACAAAGTATGGCACTATATATGATCTTTCTAGATCTACTCGCCACCAAGGATTGAATTCCAACTTTGTATGAAAACAGGTTCCTCGAAAAAAGTTCTGCACCGTATTACCATCCACTGCAGCAAACGCACCAGGGTTAGTATAAATGCTTGATTGCACTGCTGGCTTGTCTACCGCAATATTTTCAATACTTCCTGAAACATACATTGCTTAACTACAGAATACAGGAAAGTTTATTCGGCTTAGGTATAATACATAAAAAGTCATGAACTCGCCGTGAAACAACAAACAATAAATATTTACAGTATAACTCTAACGCGGTATTTGGACCTGTGCTACCTAAAGTATAACTCTAACGCGATACTCTGCAATGTCAATAAAAACAGAAATCGTTGGCTTACAATGAGAAGGTCGTATCTTATAAGGCGCATGCATATTTGGAATTTGCAACACATGACGCGCATCAACGTAGAAGTCCCAATGCCTTGTGAGCCTATTTTCATCAGAAAATAAGAACATGTCATGTTCACAAAAATGAAGCTGAGACGACTCGTTTTGTAATAAATAAAGAGTATATTCAAACAGTGTATCTTATTTTCTCAAAAAGCCTTTTGTAGTTACGACCTTCTTATTCTAAAACAGCGATAAATGTTATTGTATTAAATTATATTCTCGTTTATAGTTATGTAATCGTCGATAATTCACTGACTTATAATATTACACTTGCACATAACTTTTGACCAGGTGATAATTAATATTCTTGAATTTTCGCTGGGTACAAAATGAAACTGTGTCGTTGACATAAAACGAAATTATTGGTTTGTAAAACTTATAGAAAAATAAAATTCTACAATATATAGTTACATGTAGTTGATAATGTCACTGATTGAATCACAAATCTGATTGGATGATATTTGAGCTTGAATGGTCACGTGTACAATGGTGTAAAATATCAGGCGATTTACCTTCAAAGATGCATCCCAGTCTGGGACTCCACTGTCCTGTAATGTCACATACTGTCGTGTTTTCCTCCATTCTGTTGAAAAGGCCAGGTTTGCATCGGAGACGTTTGCCTGCACCTACGCTGTTCATATTGCCATATATTACACTGGTTCCCGTCTCTGATCGTATACTCATACCAGGATCGCATTCTGTTTTAAAACAAAATATATTTTTTCTAGTTTATACTGTCCGCTTATTCAGGTCAGTCACCAAATATGCAATCAATCGTCTGTCACACGCGGTTGCGCCATCACGGATACATGCACGCGTACTGCCGAACAGATGTGTACCCCCACTCGTTCTTCCCAGCTGGTAAACGACTATAGAACCAACTGTCAAAACATATCGCCACTGCTCAGATCTTGGAGTCATTAAAGGAGGGTCGGGCGGGCCCCAGCAACTGAACTACACGCAATACAAAATGTATCTTTGTCTATCTGTTTTAACATTACGCTGTGCATGTTGCAACGACTTTTTGTACATAATTGCTTTTAGTTTGCGATAATGCCCCAGAGTGGGCCTTGCAAATTAATCGGAAGAAGAACAATCAAATATCATAACATTGTATTTTTCTATTATCCATATTTGAATACAGAATATTGTTTAATGTATATCAAAACCAATTGTAAATATGGTGTTACTTAGTAATAATGTCTTCATGTTTACAACAGAACGAAACCAAACAGAACATTGGCAACATTGTTGCTCAGGTCGAGAATGATTATTATCCATGCAACTAAATATCTTTTAACAAAATTTTGTATTTAACTCGAAGCCGCAAAACAAATGACCTTCATGTACAGCTATCGATCTCATTGGTTTACATAATTATGAAAAACGTTTAACCTATGCATCGTGTTTCTGTACAGGAGGGTAATTCTAGCTGCCACCAATAAATAAACGCTAAGTGTAGTTTAA
This sequence comes from Spisula subtruncata, assembly GCA_963678985.1. Classification (NCBI taxonomy): domain Eukaryota; kingdom Metazoa; phylum Mollusca; class Bivalvia; order Venerida; family Mactridae; genus Spisula; species Spisula subtruncata. Next base: position 49,881,819 of record OY787664.1, on the reverse strand, counting down.
ATATTTAAACAATTACTTAGTGCAATTTACGTTACATATGCCAGTCATATTGAGACTGTACGGTCACCATGCCCTAATACCTGGCGAGATAGAATTTTCTCCGAAACCGATTTAAATGACAAACTCAAATCGTATTTAAGAACATTGACATTATAACAAAAACATGTGCCCCGAGGCTCGTTTTCGAGAAACATGGTATTTAAATGACCTACTATCGTATTGTGTTCATTCCAGCTATTTCTTGCAAATATGGCACCGTCATACTCATTTGAAGATTTTTATAATATCTCTTCATTTATAAACAATCCATGATGTTGTATGTGTACATTTATTAATCCTTCTTACATCAATATAATTATATTTTCGCGTCCTGGTGAACAAATACCGTATTTGTACATGATAAATAGATACCCCATCTAGATGAAGATTTGCCCCTGAGATGAAGATTTGCCCCTGAGATAGCTATTTGCCCCTGGGATGAGTACTTGCCCACGAGATGGCTATTTGCTCCTTCAATGCACTCCTTAGGGTCCATATTAGTAAAAAATAATTTTCTTAATTGGCACCAAAAATCTTGAAAGTCTTGGGAGTGTGCCAGATACAGTCGCAGACCGGTTCAATGGACTCCCGAGGGTCCATAGAGACCAAAAATGTCATAATCAAAATTGGCATCAAAATTCCTGGAAGTCTTAGAGGGTACCAGATACACTCCCAGTCCGGAGAAAGATTTAATTTAGTGTAAGCATCTATTCTGATACATCTATGACCCTGAGGAGTACATTGAACCGGTTTGCGACTGTATCTGTCACACTCCGAGACTTTCTGGAATGTTGGTGCCAATTGAGATAATGATATTCTGGGCCTTTATGTACCCTAGGGAGTCTATTAAACCGGTCTGCGACTGTATCTGGCACACTCCGAGACTTTCAGGAATTTTGGTGCCAATTGAGATAATGATATTTTTTACATCTATGAACTCTCAGGAGACCATTGAACCGCTCAGGAGACCATTGGACCGGTCTGCGACTGCATCTGGCACACTCTGGTGCCAATTGAGATAATGATATTTTTCACTTATAGGGACCCTGAGGAGTCCATTGGACCGGTCTGGGAGTGTATCTGGTACCCTCTAAGACTTTCAGGAATTTTGATGCCAATTTCGATTATGACATTTTTTGTCTCTATGGACCCTAATTAGTCCATTAAACCGGTCTGCGACGGTATCTGGTACCCTCTAAGACTTTCAGGAATTTTGATGCCAATTTTGATTATGACATTTTTGGTCTCTATGGACCCACGGGAGTCCATTGAACCGGTCTGCGACTCTATCTGGCACACTCCCAAGACTTTCAAGATTTTTGGTGCCAATTAAGAAAATGATTTTTTACTTATATGGACCCTAAGGAGTGCATTGAAGGAGCAAATAGCCATCTCGTGGGCAAATACTCATCTCAGGGGCAAATAGCCATCTCAGGGGCAAATCTTCATCTCATGGGCAAATCTTCATCTAGATGAGGCCTACCCCCACCAGTTCTATACTACTCCCACCCACTTGCAAAAATATCGAAAACTGTGATTTTTAATCGAGTGTCCAAACAATTTCAATGATCGAACTTTTTAAAAATGTGTATATAAGTTGAGAATAAATCTGGTCATCAGTTTACTAAAATATAAAAATAGGGTCACCCAAACTACTTATGGAGCTATTCGCCAAAAAGTACCATTTTTTACTAAATTTGCATTAATTAACCTAATTTGCATAATGAGATGAAACAAAATTCGGAAAAAATATTTCAAAATCTAGCACCTTGATATACCTACATTTTGTAAAGCATGCACAACATAATGTGTACAAGCGGGTGCATTTAAACAATCGTATTGCATTATTGTAAACCCACATATTTTAGAAATATGCCATTCCCCACCCACTTTTCTTGCAGAAAAAAAGTTTTAAAAAATCAACTTTGTGTACTTTCACTATGTAAATATTCATGAGTTAACATTCATATGCGATATTAGGGACTAAATTTTATGTTTGTTCTTATCTAAACCCATTCTGAATTTTCGCGCATGCGCACAGGGTAGCTCGGACCTCCTTATGTTTATTAATTTAGCTTTAAGCAGTTGGATAATATAATATTATCTTTAAGATTTAAAATTTCTCATAAATTATGATAAAATAACTTCCGTCGTTTCTATGGTGACCAATTTTTGAAAACTACCCGTATTGAGAAAAACAAGGGTTTGTGGTTAAAACTTGCAGCTTCCCTTCTCTTTAAGCAAACGCTCAGAATTTTGTAATGTTTTATTAAAATCAGAATATTATTCTACAATGTGACACGATTTTGATAAGTTTACGTCAATAATTGATCAAGTGCTTGATTTACGAAATGATTGTTATCGTCACGACAAATAACACTCGAATGACATTTGCGACGTTACTAAAAAAACTTGGCCAAAGTGGTTAGTTTTTAAAGTCTATAACTTTGTCAATGCATGTAATAATCCCTTTCCATTTTCAGAAGTTGTTCATAAGAATGTCGTCTTTCTATCGATATATTATCATGGTTACTATGCCCGGTTTCCGAGAGAACGGCTCATATGTATGTGTCAGATTGAGAAAAGATCACAACATCATCCGCATGCAGTATTAATTTTTTTTAAATATTCCAATATCAACCCCTACATATCTTTATACGGCACAATACAGAAGTAGATATATACAACATGTGAAATATATTTTACTTGATATATTTTCATGTCTCTGAAAATATCACAATATCATCCGCATACAGTAATAAAATAATAATTTGAATTTTCCAATATCAACCCCTACATATCCATGTACGGCACAATGTAGAAGTAGACGTATACCACGTAAGAAATATATTTTACTTGATATAATTATGTTCATGTCTCTGAAAATATCACAATATCATCCGCATACAGTAATAAAATAATAATTTGAATATTAAAATATCAACCCCTACATATCTACGTACGGTACAATGTATAGGTAGACGAATTCCACATGTAAAATATATTTTTACATGGTGATCAATCTAAATTACAAATTATTAGTCGTCAAATAACTTACCTTTGTAAGAACAAGTGGATGTTGTGACGTCACATACCTGCCAGTCTTCACACGAACATCCTCCGGTTATCTTGTGAAAAATAAAGTACAGGGTGATCATTAGTATATGGTAACATAATTACTTTAATAACTTTGTCAGTTTTTAAGATAATAGTTGCCGTTGTATGCCATTGTTTAACATATACATGTAAATTGTGTTCAGGGCATAAATCATTTTCAAATGTTACATATTATTTTCTCAGTAGATGTTTGAAGCGTTTTTCCCGAATTGTCAAAAACTGCCCAAATCAGCATTTTACCCATTGATGCTTCCAATTTCACATTGGATTGTTGTTTTCAAATCAAGTAAATATACTGGTTTTGTTTTATACAATCCTTCCTTCAAGTATTCCCATGATCAGAAATCCAAAGGGTTTAAGTCCAGTGAGTGTATATAAAGCTGTCTTCAGTGAAATGATTCCGGATCACAAAATTTCATGGAATAACTGAAAATGTACGGCTTCACCGATAACGTTATTGACATCAAGTTTGAGTAGCATTCATTTATTATTCACATTTTATAAAATATTGGGATAATTAGCTTTGAATTAAGGGTCAAACCACTTCTCTCTCAATATATCTGACAAAGTTATTAAAGTTTTATGTTACCCTATATTAATGATCACCCTGTATGTGTTACATTACTGTAATGCTGTTACATACGTTTATACGTGTGTTCATTCATAAGTTATAGGGTATTTAATAGCCAGCGAAGCTGGCTATTGAAAATAGCCACACCAATAACGGGTCCACGTGCCTATCTTCGTCGAATCTCTGCCGGTACTAATGCTTTCAAAAAAAGTTATTTCCGGTCAAAAATTTCAGGCAGTTTTCCGAGGTGAATAATCTTGGAAAATAAGAAAATTCTTAATCTCGAAACGGTTGAGCCCAAATGTTTTCTTTTGTATTCTTCAATTTTTAAAAAACATCCTATAAATGAAACAAAATTATTGAATCAACAAAGGGAAGTAAACACTCCGAGGAGCGGAGCGACGAGTTTTAGACCGTTCCCTTTTTCAAAACAAAACAAAAACATCGTGTGCTGCAGTTAACTTTAGCCAACTTAAGATGTTAAGTAACCAAAACGAAAAAGTATATAACATACTTATTTATATGGATTGATTCCGGATTAATCGTCAACCAGGTTGAGCACTTCAATGTTGTTGTAAATTTGCTTCGATCGAAATTGGAAAGAGAGTCGCGAAATCATGTTCCGGATGAGCTGATAGTCCGAGAGTCTACACACTCACTGTATGCAAGCTGCGAAGCACAATTGTGTGATATTTGTTGTGGGTCTAGATCTAGTGATATATACCTGGGCCCCATCAAATATCGTACGGTGTCGATTTTCCAAGCGGATACAGTATGGACGAAAGACAAACATGGTTAGGTAGGCCTGGGAGGCTGGAAATTATCTATATTTCGGAACAAAATAAAACCTCATAAAGTAGACCTACACTATTACAGTTCAGTATAGGTATGTCGTTGGTTTTATTGATTTTGAATCAAATTATGACAATTTCAATGCATTGAACTGATTTGTACAATGATAGTCTGGTTTTGCTGATTACAAACGTAGTGGTAAGGGAAGAAACTCCAGACTATGTACAATGATTGCATACATTTGTTATCTCCCTTGGATAAAGCATATATAGTAGTAACTGGAGCCCGTTTGTATATCTTCAAATATAGCCTAGCTGTTATCTAATATTTATTAAATACCGATTTAGGCGATGCCTTAGTTCATATTATTTGGTCATTCTATTTTGCCCATTTAACCGTCCCTAAAACAGTTACATGTACGAGTACTTTCAATTTAAATAGACCAATGCGTTCATCTTACTGCAACTGTGGGCAGATTTCGGCAGTCGCACTAAACACTTGCAATGACCCAAAAGGTGATCGAACACTAAACGGAATTACAGTCGATATCATTGTTTATTTGAATTCAATAATCGTGGGTATTCATCCATTTTATTCCCTATAGAGTATTTATATACTTAACATTTGAAACATATGTACATGTAATTTGCAAATTTCAACTGTTTGAATAAGTTACCATACAGTCATTCATTGTGTAATAATTGAGAATTCAACAACAGCACGTATATTGTAAATATTGTATCGACGTTTCGGCCGCAGGCCTACTTTTTTATTCATTTTCTAATGCATTGGTTGTTAAATAAATACTTTTTAAAAGTATTATGTAGTGATAGATGATATTGCACGAGTGCTCATTACATAATAGTTTTATTAAACGAGTGGAATATAATAAGCACGAATGCAAGATTCTCTTGATAACTTCTTCTGTAATTTGATTTACTAATGATTCTCGGGTGTATGATATTGCGTGCAACTAATGCACCAGATGCGAAACATACGAATACATTCACAGTTGATATATTAGCAAGATTCTCATCATATGTTAATATGAACATTAAAGCTCTGTCTATTTACGAATTTTATCTTTCTATATCTACGAACTACTCAGACAAATACAAATACAAATACATGTCATTTGTATAGCGCAAAAATTATGAAATCATATTCTATTGCGCTTCACACTTATATACATTCACTTAAAAACTTTCAATTTAAAACCTGGATTCTAGCAACTAGCTTCACTCATTGCCTATGAAACTTCCTATACAAATAAGTTTTCAAATATGCTCTGAACCTGGGTCTTTGAGATAGTTTGGTAGATCGTTCCACCATTTTGGACCAGTGACGGCCATAGATCTGTCTGCTAATTTTGTTCGCCGTCTAGGGATGTGAAAGTTAGTGTCATTTTGTGATCGTAGTCTGTACCCTTGCCGAATAGGATCAAACATTGTCTTTGGATACGATGGAGCTGTACCCATGATGACACGGAATAAGATTCCCAGAACTTTGAACATTACCCTGGCCTTAACTTCTAATTTTGGTTCTTGTACACTTTTCGTTGCGTTTCTAATGAAGTTGAATATATTAAATAGTAAATACACGTCACTAGTCCTAAGTCCTTACAACTTTGACAAAGGTCACCAGTTTTCATCTGCTAGATAACGTTATCAGTGCTCTTAATTAATAAACTACTTATTGACTTACAACTTGTTCGTTAATGTTGTTTTGTGGAAGGCTTTATTATGTTCCGTGTTGATTTTCACAAACTTCTACTGCAAGTTGTGTTAGTTTGGCTGGCAATCCAGAATGGTAAATACCAAATATATTCTTTTTGTACATTTTTTGTTGAGCTAAATTTGGAACATCTTCCATTCGGACTTTTCTGTTGTAGTACATTAATAAGATACAAGTTCTCCACGTCGCAAAAAGGTTTACATATAAATGGTTTCTTGAAAATTTATATCGAACTTATGTCATATTAAATCATGGCTAGCAGACTCTCCTTTATTGTTCAAAGAGCAGCATGGAAATGTATTGCTGTTGCGACGGTCTTTTCAGGACATATAAGTTGTAAAGTGTTGACAACGGAAAGGTTCTTATAAAGAATTTAAAACAAGGAAGCATTCTAAAAGTCTTTTAATATAAAAATTAGTTGGTGAAAAGGGGCCTTGTGTTCTTGAAGTATCCTAATATGAACATTGGATTGACCGAAAATGGTACCTATATAAATGACCAAGAGTTTGACTCATTTGTTAGTAGACACATGCATAAATATAATTATTATATTTGCTTTAAGTGTGATAACTTTCGAACGATGTAAGCTTCTACACAAACTAAACGAGTTTAGAATAAAACTGATAAAGCAAGAAATATGAAATCTATAATCGTTGTTCATTTTAAACAATATATAATTGCATGCTCTAATCATTAGGCGTGTTTGGTAGTCTGCGATTGTCTCATTCCTATGGTAATCACATGGTTCTACAGCGGGCACCACAACGCGCCATTTTGTGGGGATATGCTAACGTCATCAATGATGATGTCATCGTGTTGATGAATGGCATACAGGTGGCGGAAACCCAAGTGAACCCCGACCCAAAGAAAGGTATGACATGCAACCAATACAGCAGTTTTGCGAATCGAAGTTAAAGAGGATGTGTCTTTTCGCACTTATTTTTAACGATGTAATTTACCTGTTCATTTATATTAATTGCTAGACTAGTATCGGCCTAATCGTTTGAAAACAAGAGAGCCAAATTGGTCATATATTGACCATCTGTCGCAAAGAATGAATGACAATACCTTTGACTTTTATGACCTCCGTTTGCAGCAAATTTAGGTCACTGCGAAATTGCCATGCCATAACAACGGTGAACGGAAACAAAGTATTTAATAAGTCGTGAAAATTTGTGTTTACGTACTAGAACTACATTTAATCGAAGAAATTCGTTTCCTTTGCAAATGTCATTTATATTTCAAAGCTGGACGTGGTATTTGGAAAGTGAAACTCCCTGCAGAGAGCAAGCCTGGTCCGTTTGAAATAAAGATATCATCAAGTGAGGGTAGCGTGTCACTGTCTGACGTCATGTTTGGTGACGTATGGATATGTTCCGGACAAAGTAACATGTACTTTCAGATGTCACAGGTAGGGATTTATGTTTCATTAACTGAAATGCTAGTCGTACAATTAAGTATTTAAAACTTATTTGTAAGTCGGTGGTTTTTGTTTTGTAAGGTACAGCATCTGGCGCCATTGGGACAATCACATTACTGAGAGTGGCGGCCTAGAAGTAGTACTCAGTACTCACGCTCATGAACTGAAAAAAAACCAGGGTCCACCACAGCTAATTTGGTTTTGATCATGAATAACCCTTATAGCACCACTTTACAGACACCAAAGTGCATACATAAATGATACCTATAATAGAGTGGGTCCAAATCTAATAATGCTGTAGCTGCCGTTAATGAAAGTGTTGGTCCTCCAGTACATTATAAACGTTACAATAATTCCACGTATACACAACGCAAATCATATTTCGATGGCAGACTTCCTATTTGGGGAGCGGTGGCCTAGAGGTAGGACGCGCGCTTCGGGATTGAGAGTTCCCAGGTTCGATTCCTTCTGTACCACTGGTTAATTTCCTCTGAGCAAGACCCACAGCTCCACTCCATCATGGTGTAAAATGGTACATGTGAGGGCAGTGTCTATACCTGGGCACCGCAGATCGGTTTTGGCTGCAACATCACAGGAGAGAAATAGTCTAGACACGAGTGAAGGTTGAAATGTCAAGGGTGCTTGAGTGGCTTAACAGTTGAAAAGAGCCCCTTGAAAATTGGTTACATAACTTTTTTACTTATTTTTGTATTTTGTTTGTTCGATAAGTGAGTGGTTTATTTCCTTGTTTCTTTAGAATTTTGATATGGGAACAAAATCGCTTTAACAAACTTAAATACCTGACCACAGCCCAATGGCTACTTGTTTTTAGTTTTCGCAGATAGAAAGCACGCTCGAACAAGTTTGCATGTGACAGAGCGGGTTTGGACACATGTTTTAAACGCACGCAATCTAATATGTAAGATAATTATATCGTTTGAATACAGGTGAACAATAGTGCAGCCGAGATTGATGACTCGATTGCCTTTAGAGATGTCCGTATGTTGTTCACTCAGTTGATCAAATCTAATACCAGTTATGATGATGTACAGCAACTTAAACATACGTGGATCTATCCTGTCAAAGGCAAGAACTAGACTTTTATCATTTGTTGGCTTATGTGTAGGCATTGCTCAGTGTAATTGTGTTGTGGTGTTACGGCTCGTTCAGTTGAGTGCTGCCTTCCCTGTCCGATTTCCTCATGAGGATACCATTTTAGTACAAATTATTTTAGATTCATTTTTCAACGTAATGTAAAACAGAAAGATACAGTACGGTTTCTGTAGAGCAAATATGCACCTTTTTGGAGGTTGGGACAAATATTGGCCCTTCTACAAAGGTTGTTGCTCTGCAGAGGTAAATTTCAGAGTAGGCCTAAATATCAGCAGAAGGCAATTTTGAACATGGGAGTTGTTGGTCCAAAGAGGGTCGTTCTGGCGAGGTTTTATTGCGATATCACATCGGACAGGGAAGGGAACATTAATCAGCACCAACAGAGCACGACAGAGATAGAACCAGAAGGTCGTAACTACTACTTACGACCTTATAAGACTCATACATATTTGAAATATTCTTCACAAGGCTCTTCTTATGAGCCTATTGTCATGAAAATCTGAAATTGTCATGTCGACAAAAAAGAAGCTTTAAAAACGTGTTTTCCCATAGGTAAAGAGTAAATTACAGTTTTCTCATGTTTTCTCAATATATCGATTTGGTAGTTACGACCTTCTGGTTCTAAGCCAGCTAAATGTGAACGAACAAAAAAAAGGAAACAAGAGATGTCTGTAAAACATGGATGCCCTCATGGCCGCCCAATAGTCGGAAATGGTTAATCTTATGGCGACCTTGACCTTTGGTCGGTAGACCTAAAAATACTATTTATGACCAACCTCCATGTAAAGTCCTATGGATGATGTTCTTTAGTTATAGGGCAGAACTAACTAGTCTAAAAAGGTGGTAAAGGTCATGGTGACCAAAAATCGTTGGTCGGATAGTATTTCAATTTTATTCAATTGTGTAATTGCGGTTTTGTAAAAAGTTCTTTTCAGGACTAAGTATGCAAATACTAGTGAACTATATTCTATTCTATTCATTTAATGTTCTTACCTTGACTATATGAAACTGCGCTATAAGAATGTATGCTATTTTATTTAACCAGGTATTATTGACCAGTTTTCGGCGGTTTGCTTCTTGTACGCCAGAAACCTACATAAACATCTTGGTTACCCTATTGGTGTTATTGCTTCGAGCTGGGGAGGTACAAGAATTGAAGTATGGAGTTCACCTGATGCCATCAATGCTTGTGGTAAAACTTCACACGCTAATCCGTAAGTAGTTCAATTGCTGCTTGGAACTGATTGTAATTGGGATATACCAAGACAGGTGACTGTGCCATGCATAGCCTATACAGTAAAACTTCGTTATGACGAGCATCGATATCACGAGCACACTGTATATCTCGAGCAAGTTTTAAAATAATATCCGTTTGTATTATCAATACATACGGTCCCTTTGGTTATTTCGAGCACCCGGTTTATCTCGAGCATTTTACCTGTCCCGATTGCTCCTAGAGGTATCGAAGTTTTACTGTATTTTCGAATCAGCTCTCCGATGAATATAGCAGGCGTTTGTACGCCTCCACAAATATTTGAACCCAGGTTGCGGGATTAACCGGCAAGCGCGCTAACCACTGAGCTACGGAGGCTACACATGTGGTCGCATACATTATGAAAGTTACATTGATATAATTGTTAGTGAGATAGGACCGAAGCGAATTCAAGTTACTACAACGTATACATGGTAGACACATCACGTACCATTTCAGCTAAGTCTGCAAGTAAAAATATGTCAACACTAAGTTGAAAACAACCGGAAGTATCTTATTCTTTGACCGTTTATCACGAGATATGTTCGACGACGCCGAGAAGCCGACAATGATCCCTACCCTTGCAACTTAATAAATGTTTCAACAGAAGGTCACAGTTTTTACCTGAAACCATCACAACTAATCCATGCAGTTGAGTTGGTTTCGGGCATAGCTGTGACGTACGTGTTTCATATCTTTTTCAGTAAAAAAGTTCTACAAAAGTATATGTAACATAATTTATGTACTATTAGGGTTTGTAATGGCCATTTTTGTCTCGAGTCCTTCTTAAAAAAGCGTTAAAATGACAAAATTCATTTTAAAAAAATGTGAAAAATATAAAAAAATCGAATTTCCTCTGTTGCCATAGCAACGGTATGAAAAATGAGGTTTCGAGCCCTAAAATCGATTTTTGGGGAATACCAAAAAAGTGGCAAAATATTTTCAAAATCTGAGACTATGCGTGGACAACCATGTCTGGGGTCAATATAGAATAGGTTTTAAGTTGTGAAAAATCGTGCACGCGTTTCAACCTGTATGGCTTATTCCAAATTTTCCCGCCTTTCTTGTTATCATGACCGCAGTATAGCGTTCATTGTCCGTATTGCCGTACGTCCCCTCCACTGATATTCTGAATGATATTTTAAGAATACATTATGGCTAACCTATACTATTAATTGTACAGAAGCCAATGGGTACCAACAGGAAATGGCGTGCTATGGCACACTATAATACATTATGGCTAATCTATACTATTAATTGTACAGAAACCAATGGATACCAACAGGAAATGGAGTACTATGGAACACAATGATACATCCATATTTGTCTATGACAATCAAGGGCGCCATCTGGTATCAAGGTAAATAATGTAAACATAGGGTTCAAACTTACCTTTCAAAATCAAATGAGAACGGTTGTAAATATACTATCGTCCGGCATGTAAACATTGTTTATCTAGGTTTCTCCTTCCTTTTACAGGACAGGAATCCATCAACTATACCCGAGTTAACGGTATTCATCGCTTTTCGTTCTAATGGGACTGTTTCCTCATTTGTATTATTTATTGAATCGACGGTACCTACTAAAAGTGTAACTTCAATGGATAATAATTATATTTCCCCATAAGTGTTTACTTTCAGTAATTCGATTACGCGTTCATTGAGTAAATAATGCTGAAGAAAATTTACGGTTTATTGATTATTTTATCGAATTAATGGACCACCATAAAATTAATGGTTCAAAAAGAAAAAAAAATTACGGTTTACAACGCGAGCTATTCTTGTCCTTTGATTTGAGCTGAGGGGTGTATTAACTGTCAATGATTTGACTCGGAACACAATGGTTAGCCGATTTCCGTCATTCGACCAATTCCGACAAAGTTCCAAGACATGTTCGCTTGTTTCCGGTACTTTACGCAATGCAGAAAACAAACGAAGAGTAGCTCCTTTAAAATGTAAATATATGTACTAACTTCATCCACCACTAAAAAATATCATTTTTACCCCAACAATATGATTTTACAGTCGAAAACATATTCCTGCATCTACATGTTTTCTATACAGGTGAATCAAATGCTGGAAATACTGTGTTGTATCAATGTCAGTTCCCAGCTATGATCAATGATTGGAGACAGAAGTTCCATGCCGCCTCGGATGGTGAGACTGACCTCAACTTTCCATTTGGCTTTGTTCAGGTAAATATTCGTGCCGAGTATTTGTGTACTAGTATTTGTGTTTTTTTTGTTATGTTTTTCCTGCTCGGCTGGTCTAGTCTGCCTTCATTGTCTGATTGTCTCATATATTTATATGCTAAGTGGTTGAACTATTGATTGGATGACTTGATGGGTCAGATGATGTACGTAGGTTCTGTATGATAAACTAAGTATGTCGCAGAATCGTCTGTGTAATCGAAAATGTGTACGTCAGTTGACCGCAAAATAGCCATTACATGCCATTAAAATACACCCAGGGGATTAACCCATTCATAAACTCTCCATTATTTTTCAGGAATGGAGAGTTGTCTTAACAATAACTCTCCATTATTTCGTATACACATTACATTAAATGTGTATACGAAAAAATGGAGAGTTATTGTTAAGACAACTCTCTATACCTGAAAAACATAACACACATATGTAGTGTTAACAAATTTTTTTTTATTAAATGTTAACAGGTAATGGAGAATTATTGTAAATAATTTATAATTGTACACCAGTGAGTGGCATTCATTGCCCGCCATCCCAAAAAGATGGGTCGGGAAATTTCCTTTTTGGTTTTCAAAAACCCCGCTCTTCCAAGGCCCATGCGGGGGGGGCTATCTTACAATCAAACATTGTCCCAAAGGTAATTGTTCGGTGAAAAAAATCCCAACATTTCCCCGGCAGTGCGGGGAGAAGCTGGAGGGTAAAACACCGCAGCAATTCGCGGGGTTTGGGCCGTGGATGCAACTGATTGGTGCGTTACAAAAGGTATGTGTTCACAAAAAGGGCAATACAATTTGCAGGAAAAGCGGCACTTAACTGAGAGAGCCGAACACAGAAAAACAGAAGACAGATAAAAATGCTCAAACCACAATGAAACTAGAAACTGAAATCAACCCGCTGTTACTAAATAGCTTTTAACATTAATATAATTTCAGCTATTAAGGTGGTACACGCGCAAGAAATAAAGAAATCAAGATGCTGCTAGTGTGATATGATATTAAATTCCGTTAATTTGCAATTGTACGTTCGCGTGACATGTGACAGTATTGGTGTATTTTAAGTCAGAGAAAATCCGCGTATCTGTCCATTCCTGAGAAATAATGAATACTCGGCCCCTTCAGGGCCTCGTCTCCATTATTTCTCAGGAATGGACAGTTACTTGGACTTTCTCCTTAACTTAATTAATGGAGGTTTTCAGACTCAAATCATTGAGCCACCTAATGCATGGCAGCCCGCCTAGGAATAGACACTGCCCTCACATGTATACCTATTTTTGATTGAGTACATTAATTAATACTGTCATTGAAATGACTGTACAAATACAGAGCTAGGCTTAATAACAACATGTTAAAAACATTTTAGTTACTTAGTATGTCCATCAAGTTGCATAACAATTATAAATATCCATGTATAGTTTAAGCATGGAAATATATCCTCTGACTGAAACGAAGTCTTTATAATGTCCACCGTGTTATAACATCAAGTTACACTGGGTAAATGACCATTGCTTGATCGTGTAACACATAACTCACAACATGTTTGCATGGACTACACACCATTATTAAAGTAATGGAGAGTTATTGTATTAGTTCACTGGTTTCACGAAAAAAGCATGATCTTCTCGCTCCGTCATGTTCATAGTTTTAAGCTTCTATTTATAAGAGGTACATCAGGGGAGTCTTTTTTGGAAAAATGCCTTTTCTTTCAATTTTGACTAATTACACCATCTTTTCAGAAAATCTAATTTACATGTGACAGTATTGGTGTATTTTAAGTCAGAGAAAATCCGCGTATCTGTCCATTCCTGAGAAATAATGAATACTCGGCCCCTTCGGGGCCTCGTCTCCATTATTTCTCAGGAATGGACAGTTACTTGGACTTTCTCCTTAACGTAAAGTTCTTATTGTTGTATTTACACATGTTCCTGCAAAATAATTTTTAAGATTTTGCTTACAACTTGGGACAAGTAAACCACTTTCGAATGGAGCACCCCTCTCCATTCGTCTTTGAATATGCATTCTTGAATATTTAAGCCAAGCGTTTTATCACACGTCTGATTATAACCGGATCCATTGCACCGAGTCCATTCGATTTTCGTATCTTGATTCGCGTTTCTATCGGTAAAAAGACTTGTACCCACGCATTTTGAGCTTTCTATCCACACGTTTGAGCCATCTATCTACACGTTTTGAGCCTTCTACCCACGCATTTCAGAGCCTTCTACTCACGCGCTTGAGCCTTCTACTCACGCGTATGAGCCTCCTTCTACTCACACGTTTTGAGCCTTCTACACACACTGAGCGATTGTACTCGGTTCATTGGTGTACATTATGTTTTTGTTGTTATCATTTTAGCTTGCACCAAACAGAGATGTTCCTGATAGTTTGGGATTTGCCTCTGCAAGATTGGCACAAACAACCGACATAGGATATGTACCAAACCAGAACATGCCTAATACATTTATGGCTGTAGCAATGGATCTACCAGACTATAATTCTCCATACGGCACGTACGTACTAGCCCAAATCTCCCAAAGCAACTCTCAAAGTAGAAATCTCAACTCAAATTGAGGTTTTGCCCAAATCAGAGTCTCAACTTTAATCTGAAGTTTGAGCTCTTAACTGCAATAAATTCAGAACAATGTTTCTGCTCTGTGGTGCCACTTGCAAGTCCAGCCTCTCATGTTATTTACCTGAAAGATAAGCGACAATATTTGAGATGAGATTTAGCTCAAATTGAGATGCTTCGGGAGGTTTCGGCCAGGTTAGTCGGGATAAGTCTCACATTTGTAAAAAACAATCCCTTTATGGTTATATATACTTATTGACATACACTTATTTAAACGTCGCGGGGAGCGGTGGTCTAGAGCTAGAGCTAGAGCACGCGCTTCTGGATCGAAAGGTACCAAGTTCAACCTTTGTCTGAACCACTGGTAAATTTCTCTGAGCAAGAATAACCCACATGCTCCGCTCGACCAAGGTGAAAATTGGTTCCTTAGAGGGCTGCTAGATATTCCTGGGTGCCCCATATTGATGTTGGCTGCCACACCAACTTCCATAGTTACCCAAATGACCAGCTGATGTTAAAATGTCGAAGGGTGGATGAACTGCTGCAAACAGCCCTCGAAAAATGGTAACTTAACATGTGCAGTGTGTAATTCACAGTGGGAGTCAGTACCCATTGGTGTCGTGATGCTTCTGTTTTGGATATACGGGTGGTACGTCCTTTATTTGTCTGTTTTCTTGCAAAGGTGTCTAGGCACTGCCACGACTCATTTGGCTGTGAATTGCAATATTTTACCATTAATATGCAGGATACATCGAAATACAGATACATTGAAAAGTAAACAACCTATATCTATTTAATGCCAAATTCAAAGAACCGATGTAACGGGATAGGAATGTGGAATCATTCGGCCGGGACTTGACTGGGTATTTGGGCTTTTAAACACCCACATAATATTATATCTGTTGGGCAATTCAAACTGGAAAATGAAAATGTAGAGGTTTTAATATCTGGTTAATCATGCCCCATACCATTTCAGCATCCATCCACGCTACAAACAGGACATTGCGGAAAGATTAGCACTCGGTGCCAGACATGTGGCTTATGGCGAACATAGTGTTGAGTTTGAAGGTATTAATTGCTTGAAAATCAAGTTGTTTAAGTTAATATCGTTATATTTAAGCATCAGGCACTGATTTTGTGTCCGTTTATGAAACAGTAGTGGAACCAAATAACCAATCTTATTAAAATCAGGTTTTAACATTTGCTCCACTCCCTTTAGCTGTTAGTGAGTTCTGACTATTCTACATAAGAGATGACGTTCAAATTGCGTCTCTAGTACATGTTAAACGAGTAGTATGGCTTTGTTTGGATGATGTAAATTTCACTTGGACATGACTCCATACGAAATGTGGTTAGATCATATATCAGCATAAAGTAATGGAGCGTATCATGGGTCTCATTTAAATGAGATTGCCAATTAACTTCATGGCAAGGAGGACACATTGGCCCATTGGTTTTAAAACATTTACACCCGTTTTATGGTCACAATTGTATTATCAAACCATGACGTTTCCGTAAATTACATTTATTGCCAAGTCTAGAATCAGTACTGGTAACGGACAATCGTTCATTCGATGGAACTTTGTTCCAATAAACTATCCATCGTAACAGATGTTGTGAAAACCGCAAACTATACAATGGGAAGCAAAACACATAATAATTTCTATTCAGGACCATTTCCTACGTCATACCATATTGACACAGCTCAACACACACTGGAAATTACTTTTGACAACGGAACAGCACAATTACAAGTGAATAACGACAATGGATTCGATGTAGGTACTAGTACATGTGCTGCAATTGACAAATTATGTACACAATTAATTGGGTTGGTACAGGAGGTTTGGTTGATGCTTTTTTCTAAAATGGGGTGGGGTACTTGTGTTTTTTTTTGCGTGAGATATGTCCAATGTGGTATTTGAATCATTATTTTGTTTGGGTTTTTTACATTAATGTTTTGATACACGAGGACATGTTTTAGCAGAATATAAACATAAAGCAAATGCATAAGACGGAAAATAAAGTTAATATTGACGTGCTGGTTTTTTTGCATTCGATGTATGAATTAAATTTGCTGAACGCTTATATAACCACTTGTGGATCTGCCCCGGTTCCTAGCGCAGGTGGACCTGTGGCAATAATAGTAATGAATCATTGCAGAGCTCAGACCCAATAGGAGCTGCTGCAAACACAACTTGCTGGTATAACTCTATTTGCAGATATGTTGTGCTGGACAGACTTGTGGCGACTATAACCTTTGGACTAAGGCTGCTATCACAAGCCATACAAGTTCATCAGTTATTATCGATGTGTCTGGTTGCCATGGGAACCAAGTCCAAGCTGCCAGGTATTTTATATTATAGGTCACGGTTCATTATAATAGGAAACCGCAAATATCGGAGAGGTTGAAACAATTTTGTACAAAATATTTTGGACTATATACTTCGATGTTTTAGTTTCATATATTCGATAATTGATAACTTACTACGAATACTATTAGTTTTACGTACAAAATATTTGATAATAACCAAAACTGTTCGTCATACTATCGCCGCGATAATTATTTTGTCTTGTTTACGTTGACAGGTATGCATGGCGGGAAAGTCCATGTGCATTGAAGCAGTGTGCGCTATATTCCAGTCAGTCAAATCTACCCGTACCAGTGTTCCGGAAGATGGATCTTAGCCATGTACCCGGCATTATAGGATAATACTGCCCCTATCATAGTGGGATAAGTCATAGAACATGTACATTATTTGTATATAAATACTTCAGCAAATTCTAGTTTGTTTATTATTCGTCTTGTTAATGATCACATTGTGTCAATGCATGCAAAATGCATCTTGTATATGTAATGAATTTTGCAGCCGAATATGTTTACCACGTGTTTTTTCATCAGTTATGATAAGCAGATGGGAGGAATATTTGGTTGTTTACCCTGGTCAAACTTGGTAGTAACGTAAGTAACATGCTACAATTAAATAGGGTAAGTAGGTACAACATTGTTTGTGCTATGATATTATATATGAAAGGGTGGAACCGTATTGAACATGCAATGAACAATAACACATTCCGCAATGTCTATTATACATGTCGTAATAAGATGTGACCCAGCGTTAAAAACTAGTTAAGTAGGCCTACCACAAATGTGCCATTATCATCAGCGAATATCCTCCACCCTTCCTATCAACCCATCTTACTCAAGCTTTTGTCCAGAGAGACATATAATGTCTATGTATACTATGTAGACAGTTTGTTGAAAACAGATATATAATAATTGTGTTATTAAATATTAACAAAATACTATCAACAAATTAAAGTGTATATTGATTAGAGAGGCTTATGGCACTTACGAATCAACGATTTAACATTGTGAAACTGATAAAGAAAACAAACTCGTGAATTGCTATCTAGAATCTAAAACAATCTCTCTCCCTTCACAAACCGCATGACCGATAGCGATAAACTAGAACAAGTTGCATATGTATACGTGCGAGTTTAGTGTAATGCAGGATAGTTGGCCAACGTGTGTTCTTGTTTTTTTCATTTATGATTGTTTTCATCTTGTTTTACACACGGTCGTTTTGTCTTAACGCGATCATCAGCAGTAGATAACTAGCGCGGAAACGGAAGAAAGGTAAATGAGTTATCACAATGTATTGTTTGGTTATTTATTGATACTGTAGTGTTTAATTGACGCCAATAATTTTATATTCACTTTGGTATTTAACAACGTAAACCACATGGTAAACAATGATAAATTGACCCATTTCTATATGCCTTAAAACATGGATATCTGTGTTGAATGTTTAAAGAAAAGACAGGGTACAATTAGACTTAGACAAATAAGCACGTGACTGTAGTTAAGTCTTTCAGTAATAAAATGTATATTTCGTATTACAAATTCCGACCTAAAATTAAGTCAAAACGTTTGAAAATTGAAAAATAATCGAAATTTATGTTTACCTTTTTTGATAAACCAAAGTTAGAATGCTTCAAAACAATTTGCAGACTTATTGGAACCAGCAGAATGGCAGAACAGAAGCCACGCCTACAGTTTAGGAGAGACACGTACAAAGGTCTTGTGGTTGTAGCTGATCATGAACTTGAACAGATAGAAACTATGGATATACGGGATGATGATATATGGGTGTGTAGTTACCCACGTTCTGGTAAGTACATTTATATACGAGTTGTTCATTTTCCATTCCATACCTTTTTCAATCATTTAGTGTTCAAAAAATACATAATCGAGATTCAGGATAAACAATTTTTTTTATCTTTAATTACATAAATACTGTCAAACTCCCTGCAGATGGCGCCACCTATTTCCACAGGTTTGTACGGAATGGAAATTAGCGCTGTGAGGAGTGTGAAATACTGTGTCTGGAGTGTTGTGAGATCGTTAAATCAGAATAACATGAATTGCGCAAGATAAATTATCGCATCTTTTATTGCGATTCTAACTACAAAACGCTATGAACCGATTTTATTTCTAAGCTCTTTTCCGAAAACTCTCTTTTTAATTTGATATTTTTTATCAAGGCCAGGTCATAGGTTTACTATCTAAATTACAGTAACAATCTTGGCGAAGATAAACAATTATCTGTGATAAATACAACACATGCTTGAAATTTGAATAACACAAACTTGTTTAGATAAATATTATTTTATAAACTTCAGGTATAACGTTACTTATTTGATACATTGACGCATGGTAATAGGGTATTTAATAGCCTGCGCGTAGCGCAGGGTATTGAAAATACCCAGACCGGTAATACGGGTAACATGCGGATTTTCGTTGAGTCTCAGCAGGTACTAATGCTTTCAAAAAAAGTTATTTCCGGTCAAAAATTTCAGGCAGTTTTCCGAGGTGAATGGTCCTTGGAATATAAAAAAAATAGTAAGCTGTAAACGGTTGAGCCTATCGTTCTCTTTCAATTAATTATCATTTTTAAAAAAATGTTTAATAAATAAAACAAACTATTTTTAAAAAACAAAGGGAAGTAAGAAATACACTCTACTCCCCATGACCGTGGACCGTGTCACTAGCCAATTCATTGCAAGCGTTTGCGAGATTTCCAGGCGCCCATTTCACATGGAAGATGTTTTAAGAATCATCAAAAATAAAGGTGAAATTTTCATTTAAATAGCCGATTTATCATGACAGTACTCGATCTCCGAGGAAATTGGTCTTTAATAGACATTTTTACGTAGTTTTACAATGATATCAACACTCAGATCATACCAGATGCTTGAACGTAAGTAGGCTACAATTCGTTCCATGTCAACAACTGAACAATGCAAATCAACAATTCTATGTCTCAATGTATAGCTTGTCAAAGCAATGTTTATGAGATTATTTTGTTACTGTCAGTGTGTATAAGACTTATGTACCAGTTAGTTTCATCCACAGCATCCAGCCCCGGGGGAAGGGCGCTCTGGAGTTTTGAGTTGTCAAAATCAACAGCCCTTCTACGGCCAGCGGGGGAAGCTGATGGTAAAATCTCACGCATTTCCCCTGACATCTACCGGTAAATATTGTCTTTAGGCTATTGGTTTTTGCAGAATAAATCCTATTTTCCCCTGCATTGCGGGGGAAGCTGGATGGTAAAAACATGGCTGTCTCCCCGGCTATCCACCATGGATCCCTGTGGTGGGGGGAACTGGGGATGCAACTGACTGGTGCATTAATTATTTGTGGTGGACAAACTTGTGTACTAGGAGGGTCCATACGTTGTCGCTTATGTAATATCTTCGATTTTCCAAGCGGATAAGGACGAAAGACAAACATCGGAGGCTGCAAATTATCTATATTCGGAATATAAATAAACCATCTTACAGTAGGCCTACAATACTACAGTACAGTACAACAAGGTACGTCTTTGATTTTATTGAATTGGAATCAAATTATGACAATTTGATTGATTGACTTGTGTGCTGTATAAAGATTACAATTCACAATGATTGCATGCATTTGTTATCTCCCTTGGATAATGCATAGCAACTGGGGCCCGTGTCTATATCTACAAATATAGCCTAGCGGTTATCTAATATTTATTAAATACCCATATAGGCAATGCCTTAGTTCATATTATTGCAGTTGTGATACTAATATAAATATTATGTATCAACACACGTGTACACGAACAAGTAAAACATGAAAAATGCATATAACATTAAGTTATGTTCCCAGGTGGTTTTTAAATGAAACCATTTGAGGCAGATAATTATTGTATAGGCAGATAACTATTGTATAATCTTTAAATTGCCTGTATACTGTATTCTATCTCGTCAAATTTGCAGAACGCTTCATGATGCGTAATTAGTATTCCTGTTTTATGTTGTATAAATTCGTCACTGGTTCAATCTTTTACCGAGGTTTTCGCCAATATGTGTACAATTTCAATAAGGTGAAGTTCCTTATAATTATAGGTACAACTCTGACACAAGAAATGGTCTATTTGATTGTGACGGGAGATTTTGAAAAGGTTTACAATGTACAACTGGATGAAAGATTTCCAATTATTGATGTTAAAGATGATAGATACCCTTACTACAAAGGTAAGTCTAAAGACTGGGTCCCATTGCACATTTTTGCCTCGGTGAGATATTCCCGATGGAATTAATTTAGCTTCGGGAGTTATCGGGACCAGGGAATTCACTTATTTTCTAATGACTCCATCGAGGCTTACCCTAGATCATTATGTCTCTAGTACATTAGTCGTTAGTACAGCTCTACTACTGACAAACTACCATTGACCAATGATCAATCAACATAATATATCGACGGTGCCGAACCTAAACCCCGTAATTCAAATTTGGCGCGAAAACATTTTTTTGCAGCATCCGCATCTGCTAGACGTCCCGCGCATTTCTGTCTTGTCGCCATTTAAATAACCAATCTCGTTACTTAGATGGCGACAAGACAGAAATGCGCGGGACATCTAGCAGATGCGGATGCTGCAAAAAAAGTTTTCGCGCCAAAATTGAGTTACGGGGTTTTGGTTCGGCACCGTCGATATGTGTGCCATTGAAGAAACCAGCAGCCGAACCTTCTTGCCTACTAAGGACTATGCTTTACCTTATTGGTTGCGCTTCGTTTATCGCTGGCTTAGAATGAGAGAGTCGTAAATACAAAAAATACTTTTTGAGCAAACAAGAAAAAAGTGTCCGAAAATTGTACATGTACTTTACTTATGGTAAAACAAGCGGTTTTTAATTCAGTTTGGTAAACATGACACGTTCGGATTTTTCAATTAAATAAGCTTATATGCAGCGACATGTGATGCTGAATTTAAATACGACCTTCACATTCTAAGCCAGCGATATGTTGTTACACCAAAGCCACATGGTCATTTGACACGAAAAACAACATTTTATTCAACAGCCAATAATTATTTACAGGTTTAAAATACGTAGAAGACATGGCCTCACCACGTATGATAAAAAGCCATTTACCACCATTCATTCTTCCAGACCAATTACGGGACGGAAAGGGTAAGGTATGTCACTCACTGGTCCTATTTCATTTTGTGCAAAATGCATAAGTTCTGTACGAAAACTACTCTCAAAATGATGTTAATTGAAAGATAGACCTTCTTCATTAAATGTGAAATTTCCGAATGCCAAATTTTCTATTTATGGCCTTACTTTACCGGTATGCTATCCTAATACTAAGTGTGGGTTGGTGTTGCACTGACATGTCACCCGGTCGAGTTTTTCTCGTGTAGACTGAAACGACAAATAGGAGCAGCATGTGACAATATAGCCTGTTACAAAGTGTATCATAAAGAGACCTGTCAGGATCATTATCTGTCTTTGACGCCCTTAGAAGTGCTCACCATACATACTCCGCGAGAAACGGAGCATGTCTCTACAATATATACCCGCACACTTTCGTATTTCTGGTAATGAGCCAACAGACGGACAGAGGGCAAGGCAAGCAATTGCCTTGGGAGAAGAAATGCTTAATCATTGTGATCAAAAAAATTGCGACAGCACAGTCGCCAAAAATGATTACTATCTACTATGTTATAATTTTCAGACTTCTTACATGCTCAATGCCCATACATGTATATATGCAAATTCGAAAGACTACTGAAGCTATCTGAAATACCACAGTGTTCATGTGGTGTGACAGACCAGCCAACAGAATAATATTCCAGCAGTGCAACTTGTATGAACTTTCAAGAGATCATGTATGTCCATTTTAACCACCCTACATTGGCAGCTTCCCGAAAAGATGGATAACCACAAGGATACATACTGTTTCCTTTGTCAATTTGACCGGCTGATATTATTGACAGTGAGCGAAATATGAAGAATTAAAGATGTACAGAAATTTGGTTGTTTTGTTTGATAACAAGTTTGTTCAATATATCGTGGAAAAATATTTGTTCCCCGACCTGGCATACCTAAATGAAACAATGGTCTATCATTAATACAATTATGTTTCTTTCAGATAATTTATATCTGCAGAAATCCAAAGGACGTCGTTACATCATTCTATCGGCAGTTGCAATGGACGGACGAGCTTGTTGAAGGCGAGAAAACATTTGATCAATTCATTGATGCGTTTGTCACTGGAAATGGTACTTATTATTTCTATTATATTCGTAGAAAAAAAGAAATGAAGAAATCGGACAGGGAAGATAGCACACATCATAACCAGTCGAGCACAAAAAACAGTAACACCACACCACAATTACGCAGAGTAATGCCCACACAAAATCCAGAGTGATGATTAAGTCCAATGCCCCGCCGCAAAAATACAGGATGACCCAATTTCACAAGAGAATAACAAAATAACGGTGACCCCAAGTGACCAAATGCAGTCATAAGTCATATACTGAATTGATTACAAATAAATTCAAAATATAAAACTTAGAGTAGAACACTTATTAATTTTCCTAATCCGGATACAAATGTATCAGAGTGCTTATCATTTTGTGCCCTCAAATGCCTCCTAAAGTCATAAGTCTCAAAGCTAAGTGCTACAAATTCTTCGACTAGTTGTAAAGTTAAAACTGTGTGTAAATTAAATAATGTCTTTGAAATGTTTTTCCGTGCCAAATAATTGCTTATAAACTTTGTGTTTGATGTCATTTTGTTTTACAGTAATTTGTGGTTCATGGACGAAACATGTGTTGGGATACTGGGAGAGACGTGTCGGCGGAAACGTTTTGTTCTTGAAGTACGAGGAAGTCGTAAAGGTAATCTTCTTCTTCTTCTTTTTCTTCTTCCATCAACTGGATCGTAGCAAATAGTAGGACACAAACCAATGCCACCCAGCTACGGCGGCAGCGCTGAGTCACACACACAAGAGTCAGACATAGTACCAGCCATCCATATCCCCAATAATGGATGATTCAAGCGAGCTTTATATGCTCAATCCGCAATGAATGACACACTGTGGACTTCGAATTTAGTGCATAGTTAGCCATAAAGGGAGGTTATTATAAGTGATTACTACACTGAAGTGAAGTCACATGTTTATTAAATCATTATATCAGAGTTTAAATATTTTATTTACGATCACATGAAATTGTTTTTTCATGTAGGACCTGTCGAAAACCATTAGACAAATTGCCGAGTTTCTGAAGAAAGAACTAACAGACGAACAAGTGGAAAAGATAGCTGAATATTGCAAGATTGAGAACATGAAAAAGAATGATAAATGTAACATGTCTTACTATAGAACCTTCAAACACACCAATGATAACTCCGAGGGTGGATTTATGAACAAAGGTATGTTCAGTTTCCATTGGTCCTTTCGCCCCAATCTCTCGAAGCACATCTCAATTATTATCGCTTGTCTTTCATGTAAATAACATAAGATGCTGGTTGGCA
The DNA here is from genome assembly GCA_963678985.1 of Spisula subtruncata. Taxonomy (NCBI): domain Eukaryota; kingdom Metazoa; phylum Mollusca; class Bivalvia; order Venerida; family Mactridae; genus Spisula; species Spisula subtruncata. The sequence goes on along the minus strand of OY787664.1, from coordinate 49,857,155 downwards.
GGTGTGTGTGTGTGCTGAGGTGAAAGTTATGTCTGAAAAAACCCAGCAAGAAGTTAATTTGAAGTTAAAAATGAATTGTATCTTAATAACAGTCGAAACTCCGAAATGTTACATGCAATATCCATATATTGTTTCTGTAAAAATGAAATGCAGAATGCTATGTTTGCTAAGCTTGAAATTGTGTTGTATGAAACTTAAAAGGATGTTCTACAAAATTTCAATAATTTAATTTTCTCAAAACTCAATCATCAAACTTATGGCTTCCATTAGTAGTTCCTTATATACAAGTATTATACCAATGAACTTTTTTGTTGTTGTAATATTATTTGCATCTAATCTAACTTTATTTTAGGGAAAGCAGGTGCGTGGCGAGATTTGCTAAAACCAGAAACAAGTGCGCGTATTGATGGAATGATTAGTGACCTTGATGGCTCTGGACTGGTTATATCAGACTGCTAGTTTCAGTGTAAGGCATAAGAGGTCGGAAATACAACATTGTTGTTGAGATTATACCATGGATTTTATTGTACACGTATCAAACGTATTGATCAAATGTACATGTTGCGTTTTATGTACATATCTAAAAATAAAGACAATATCACTGGGGATGATATGTGACTGGGCTAGTTTCAATAACATCGACTTATATTTAGTAAATAGTGACACCATCACATGCATTCATTCATGATTTTCTATTTGCTATACCACAGAACATCAAAGAATATTGTGTGGATTTTTGTCGTCGTATTACTGATTATGTAGTATCTAAGATGTAAACTCTATAATGAGTTTTATTAAGAGCGGTTTCTTTTTAACCTAAGAAATTGTATGAAATAATTGTGTTTGTTAATTTATAGTGAGGTGACAATTTGCATTTTTCTGGCGGGGGTTTGTCTGTGACAACTAAAATGTTTTAAAATTATACTACAGTGTTCGCAAATTTCAGTAGTATGTATAACTTCAAGCAAACATTTTCAACGCATCGTGGGTACCCAGAAATCATAGATGGCGTCGTTTGTATGCAATGGCAAAAGTATACGTCATTTTGGATCTCCCCGAGTAAATGCCGCATTCACTGGATCGCTGGCTTAGAATTAGAAGGTCGTAACAACTACTTACGACCTTATAAGACTCATACATATTTGAAATCTGCTTCACAAGGTGCTTCTTACGCGCCTATTGTCATGACAATCGGAAATTGTCTTGTTGACCAAAATGAAGTTTAAAAAACTTGTTTTTCCATAGGTAAAGAGTAAATTATTGACAATTTCATTTTGTTTTCTCAAAATATTGATTTTGTAGTTACGACCTTCTTATTCTTAGCCATCGTAATGTTCAATTTGTTTCGAAGTTAATAGATTTGTAGAATAAACTATGTTGTTGGGCTATACAAGCGTCTAATGTTACCGACTGTAGCAACGACAAAAGCAATTAAACATTGATCTGTAATTAAGAAACACTCTACGAACCTTTGATGAACATTGAATTTTTGATTGACATTTCAGTTTAAGATTTCTCTGGTGAATAATTTAAATTCTGCAGAGCAATAACCAAACGTACCAACAGCCGAGTTTTGAAACTTTCAGGACAACATTCATTTTATCAACGTACGTTAAATGTGTATTTTATACGAAAGTCGGAAATAAAATGAATTTGATGTTACTTGTGTTTTCATTTCTTGGTGTCTATTGTCATGCATTGAGCAAATGGGGCGACAAAGAATTTGGAAAGTGTCCACCAGAAAAGACAAGATTTGAAGTTTTCTTGAAAACGTCAATAACTGACTGCATCAAAGAATGTGCTAGGAGGCCTGTGTGTAGAGTTATAGGTTATAAACGTTTGTACAATATGTGTGGATAACACACGGCATCAGAACCTGGGACTGAAGCAATAAAGGACAAGAAGTGTATACGAATACAGATGAATAGTGTTGATACGTCAGAGGTATGTGTGAGCATGTTAACAACATTTTGTATTGTAGCTTTTTCATTCAAATTATAACATTTGATGACTTCCTTGCTAATATATCGACAGTGAGTGCATAGAAAATTGAATGTAGAAATTCGTTTAGTCGCAGAAGTATTTATGTTTCAAATTCTGAATATATTAATTGTAAATGGAGAATATAAACGGTACATATCCGCGATGATTGAATTAAAAAATAAACAATTGTATCGACCTCAAATCCGTTAACTTTTACGTCACAATATAAGGCAATCTCCAGTGTTAAGTGCGACCGCCGAAATGACTGTGATATAATGTACATCGGATATTGCTAGTTACGTGAGTAATGCTATCAATTTTCGCGACATTTTAGTGGACGCCTTTTTTTTTAATTTGATAATGCATGTAACTATATAAGGGACGGTTAGAAAGACAAATATAATGACCAAATATCTTTGGAACTTTTCCAGATGTATCAGTATTGCATGTTTGTATTACAAAACACATTTTATTTTTCACAAGATAACCGATGGATGTTCGTGTGAAGACTGGCAGGTATGTGACGTCACAACATCCACTTGTTCATACAAGGGTAAGTTCTTTGGATATTTGATATTTTTTACAAAGATAAGTTTTTCGGATATTTAGTATTTCTCACAAAGATAACTTCATTGAATATTTGGTATTTCTTACAAAGATAAGTTCGTTTGGATATTTTGTATTTCTTACAAGGGTAAGTTGTTTGGATATATGGAATTTCTCAATCCATCATATGAATCACATGTAACAAGTAAAAATATTTCACATGTGCTATTCTTCTACTGCATTATTTGATGTATTTAACGTAGTGCTATTCATGGAAATGCAGGGGGTGGTATTGGAATGTTTAAATTGTTTCTATTACTGTACGCGGATGATATTGTGATCTTTGCAGAAACATGAACATAGATAGACACCAGTATATCTAAACTACACCACTTGTACGCCAAGTATTGGGACATGGTGACTGTGTAGTCTCCATATGGCTAAAATACGATTGCCAGGTGTAACTTAAAGTTCATCAATTCATTGTTTAAGTATTTAAACTACACTTATCGTTTATTTATTGGTGGCAGCTAGAATTTCACTCCTGTTCAGAACCATGTTGGTTAAGTTAAAAGCTTTTCATATATAAACTAAGGAGATCGATAGCTTTACACGAAGGTCATTTATTTAATGGTTTTGAGTGAATTGTGAAATCTGGCTAATATACATGTAGTTGCGTGGATAATAATCATTATCGACATGAGCATCAAGGATGCCAATGTTCTGTTCAAACATGAAGAAATGTTTTGGCATCAAGTTAATATTGGCATCAAATTCTATTTATATAGCATTTTGTATTTTTTTAAACAATGTGTTTTCGGTATATTTATAAACAATGAGTTTTCTCTTTTGAATTTATGTTTTATGGTTGATGAGTATGTGTCTTTTAGTGGATAAGATATTGGTTTTCACTCCCATTTTACTCGATTAAAATGTTTAAAACAATAAAAGTAAATAAACTTTTCCGATATTTGATTCTTCTTCTTCCGATAACCTCCCACTCTGGGTCATTTTCACAGAAACAACTATCAACAAACTCGGTGCAATTTGCACAGAGTAAGGGTTAAGGCATTGGGTAAAGTTCAGTTGCTGGGGCCCGCCCGGTCGTCCTTTAATGAGTTGAAGGTCTGAGCAGTGGCGATATGTTTTGACAGTTGGTTCTACAGTCGTTTACCAGCTGGGAAGAACGAGTGGCGGTACACATCTGTTCGGCAGAACGCGTGTAGGTATCCGTGATGGCGCAACCGCGTGTGACAGACGATTGATTGCATATTTGGTGACTGGCCTGAATAAGCGGACTGTATAAACGAGATTAAATATATTTTGTTTTAAAACAGAATGCGATCCTGATTTGAGTATACGATCAGAGACGGGTACCAGTGTAATATATGGCAATATGAACAATGTAGGTGCAGGCAAACGTCTCCGATGCAAACCTGGACTTTTCAAAAGAATGGAGGAAAACACGACAGTATGTGACATTACAGGACAGTGGAGTCCCAGACTGGGATGCATCTATGAAGGTAAAGCGCCTGATATTTTACACCAGTGTACACGTGACCATTCAAGCTCAAATATTATCCAATCAGATTTGTAATTCAATCAGTAACTACATGTACCTATATATTGTAGAATTTTATTTTTCTATAAATTTTCACAAAATTCATAATCGTTTTTATGTCAACGATACAGTTACCTAGCGAACATTCAAGAATATTAATTATCACCTGGTCAAAAGTTATGTGCAAGTGTAATATTATATCTCAGTGAATTAATCGACGATGACATAACTATAAACGAGAATAAAATTTAATACAATAACATTTATCGCTGGTTTAGGATAAGAAGGTCGTAACTACAAAAGGCTTTTTGAGAAAACAAGATACACTGTTTGAACATACTCTTTATTTATTGCAAAACGAGTCGTCTCAGCTTCATTTTTGTCAACATGACTTGTTCTGATTATCTGATGAACATAGGCTCACAAGGCATCGGGACTTCTACGTTGATGAGCGCCATGTGTTGAAAAATTTCAAATATGCATCCGCCTTATAAGATACGACCTTCTCATTGTAAGCCAACGATTTAAAGAAATCAGTTTATGTCAAATAAAGATATCATAATTGTAAAAGATTTAGCACGGAGTATTATGACATTGCATTTCTAACTAGAAACACAAATACGCGACCAATCATCATGGGAATGTTTCTTTCGATGCATGTACATCTACTGTAAATATTTATTGTTTGTTGTTCCACGGTGATAAGATATATTATACCTAAGCCGGATAAACTTTCCTGTATTCTGTAGTTCAGCAATGTTTGTTTCAGGAAGTATTGAAAACGTTGCTATAGGCAAGCCAGCTGTGCAATCAAGCATTTTTGCTATTTACCCTGGTGCCTTTGCTGCAGTTGATGGTAACACGGCACAGGACTATGATCTAGGAACGCGTTTTCATACAAATGCGGAATTCAATCCTTGGTGGCGAGTAGATCTAGAAAGATCATATATTGTGTCATACTTTGTATTGTACAATCGCGTCGATTGTTGTAGTAAGTTCTCTTTTATTATTATGGCCCCCATCTTTGACGAGAGAGTATATTGCATTGCACATGTCTGACGGTTGGTTTCCTTTCAATAAGTCAAGAACGCTTTGCTCTTGGATTTTCAAACTTTACATGGCCGTTAGTCAGTAATGGTAGATGACCCATATTGATTTTGCGATCAGTAGGTCAAAGGCCAAGGCCGTTGTTACCTTTACCATTGTCGACTTTTGGGCTTCTATGGGACAAACGTATGTGTGTTACATGCATTTCTTGTTTCATGATAATATCTGCATTTAGCAAACAAAACATAACTGCCCATGTACCCCCCCCCCCTTCAAAGTGACAGTACATGTATTACATAAAAGAAAAACTCCGCGGAGTACGTAGTGACAACCATTTAAAGGGGAATGCCCAGGAACTGCTGTGTCTTGCTATTCGTACACCAAAAATGCGTTTGTCACTTGTGAAACCAATTATTTCCGAAAAGTCAAAGAAAAATGTGCGTTCAAAAATGACCCTAAAATGCGCACGCGTGGGTTGAATAAAAAGATGTCACATTTTATTGACGACAACGATATTTTCGATTCATCTGAGAGTTTAACTGCTTTTCAAGTGAACATAACATGAGCAATACTTACCATTTCAGTTTGTTGACATTTTGCCGCTATGTTTTCGGTATTGACCGATCCCGAAAGGGTCAAGTTGTGAAAATGTCGCATACTTTTTTTAGGGTGAAATCGGCAGGTTTAGCGATCTTGAAATGTGTATTTTGAGTAAACTAATGGGATATTTCTTAAATATTTTACAGAACTTTCATTAATTGATACAGGCATTTAAAATAATATCAATTTGATGGCTATTCGAGACGCTTCAGTTCCAGTGCATTCCTCTTTAAACTTCAACACACATAACCAACAAACTTTTAAAAAATGCAACTTTTTTCTTTTCCTTTTCTCTGAAAAAAATGCTATCTTGACCTTAACACCAGAAAACTGTTTTTCAATTCTTATATTGTTCATCATCTTAACCACTATGTCACAATATGGAGGAGCTCTACTTGCCTTGCACTTGATAGAACATTAAACTTTAAAAAGCGTGTTGCAAGAATAATTCTAGACAAAGACTTCGATTCGCCGTCTGCAGAGCTCTTCTAAAGCTTGATATGGATGACTGTCTATTCGTGACAGAATTGAATATTAAAAGCTATTTTTGTATTAAAAAGCTTGAATAATACAATTCTTTGTATGTTTCATTCTACCTTATTATACCACTTTATAAACACCATACTAGACGCATGTAGGATGTTAAAAAGGAAATTTGACAGTTTCGGTGTCTATATATTTATGAAATCACACAGAAAACTTGCCTATGTACAGACGAAAGATGTTTAAGTTGTTTAAAGGTGAATCAGTTTTAAGATTATAACTCGGACAAATTAATGGCTTAGAATTAGAAGGTCGTAAGTGTCACTTAGGTCGTAAGTACGACCTTTAAAGATTCATACATATTTAGAATAAGCATCACAAGGCGCTTCTTAAGAGCCCATTTTCACAAAAATCTGAATTTGTCATGTTGGCTAAAATGAAGTTGTAAAAGTTTGTTTTACCATAAGTAAAGACTAAATGTCAGACAGTTTTTCCGTGTTTTCTCAAAATATCGATTTGGTAGGTACGACCTTCTAATTCTAAGCCATCGAAATGTAATCGTATTTTAGAAGAGAGTACATTTTCTAAAAATCAGTAGTCTTATTTTGTCCGTGGGGTCATTTTGTAATAAATTTGTACAATGTGTAATTTCTGCTTTAAGGCGAGAGAGCCCAAGACTTGTACGTGCAATTCGGACTAACATTAGACACGTTGGCAGTGATTGATTTTATATCCTGGATCATGCCAGATATTTATCGGAAAGATTTAGGGTATGGAGAGCATATAAACATGGAGAGAGCAGAATCAAAGGAATATTTACGTCTGTGTGAAGTTGATGTGTATGGGTTCCCAGGTATGAACTTTTTCCATGCTAGAACATTTGACTACAATTGGTTTCGAGCTAAATTACGTATTAAATGATAAATCAGACACAATTTATAGAATGTATGGACATGTTCGGCGCTCAAGTCTTAAATGAGCAGTACCCATGCAACTTAACAAGTTTGCGATACTTTTACTTCTATACTTAGCTAAAATTCACGTGGAATGTCCACTCTGAGCTTACTGGCGACCCCAATAATATCTTGATGTGAATGGACACATGTCTGAAACACTTTAGCTTTTAACTTTGTAATATTTCGTCACATAGTTTCTAAAATTGTCATTTTATGTTTCAGGTTAGAAGTTGATATTGCTGTCATGTTGACGAATCTAGAAAAGTCTATTAACAATCTTGACGTAGGCACATGGTATGTCCACCCTGAGCTTTCTGGCAGTCCAACTAATACCCGGGTGTGAACGGGCACATCTCTGAAACACTTCAGCTTTTAAGTTTGTAATATTTCGTCACATTATTTGTAAAATTGTCATTTCATGTTTCAGGTAAGAAGTTGGTAGTGCTGTCATGTTGACGAATCTAGAATATTCCAGTATCATTCTTGAAGTAGCTCCAATATTGAGAAGTTATGAAACACAAGGCTAATAGAAATCTTGCACCGGGCATTCATTTAACTGATACAGCTATGACCATATTTGGTATGTCTGTTGTACACGAGGTAATGCTCCAGACCTGGATAACATACTAACATACTTTTGATATCAACCCCTCACCAAGTACCCTTTCGAACTACGTGTACAACATAGAGCAAACTCTCTCGGACTTTGAAATTTGCCCAATAGGTGACAAATACCTTAAAAAGTGTTTTGTTCTTTGACAGATACATTGTAGGAACCAACAAACTTATGATATACTTTAACTGATACTTTTTAGAATGTGTTAACATTTTAAGAAATATCGACTAAGATGCTGTGTGATCACCATCCCTGTCAGTATCATGTTTAATTTTAACGAACTACTGTGTTGGAATTTTCAAGGTCCCATGTTATGGTGGAAGGATATTAAATGTAAACATTTGAATAACTTTTTAACATTACATGTATTTACGCAACATAGAATAATGTGTGAAATCAATATGCCTAAGTAACAATGTTTTATCAATGTGTTATTCCATTCTCTCGGTATTGTCAGGTGGTGGAGAAAGTGAGCTAGTGATCCAGCTGATTCCGGTATTTATTCCATCCATAGTGTCTGAATCTGACTTTGATTCAGTGTGTACTGTGTCCCTACGAGCAGATTTGATTGGAGGTAATGGTGTGCTTCTGGCAGAGACAAATGATACAGGAGAGCGTGGCCACTCGGTTGATAAACTAATGGCATCGTTTCCATGGCGGCTCCGACATTTCAGCTTTGGAAGAGGTGCGCGCATATTGTTGTTGCCATTTCTGTTTTTTCCTTTAGTAGCTTCCTTCTTATCAGCAGTCCTTTTAATCTGTGGAAGAGGCTGTTTGTTTCCAAAGGAACTCTTCCCTTCACTTCGAGTTTTTATATCTCGTGGGTTGGCAGCTTCTTTCTTTCGTGGCAATGAATTGCTTCTCCCAGTGTCAAGTTTGGATTTAATTGCCTTCTTGCCACCTTTACCTTTTATGATTGCGCAATCTATCTTATGACTGGCATGTGGAACTCTTTTCCACCATCTTTTATCGACAACTTTAGGTTTAGATGCTTGATACAAAGCGAATAATGCGTCAAAATTTTTCCGTTTTCTTCAGTATGTACAACCTTTTGCCTACCATTGCGTTGATCAGATTTGACGGTTTCTTTTGCATTTTCAACATTTTGCCTATCATTGCCTTGATCAGATTTGACGGTTTCTTGTGCAAGTTCAAGCTTTTGCTTACCATTGTGCTGATCAGATTTGGCGGTTTCTTTTGCATTTTCAACATTTTGCCTACCATTGTGTTGATCAGAGTTGACGGTTTCTTTTGCAAGATCTACCTTTTGCCTACCATTGCGTTGACCAGATTTGACGTTTTCTTGTTTAAATGCAACATTTTGCCTGCCAATGCACTGATCAGATTTGAAGTTTTCTTTTGCATGTTCCACATTTTTCCCAACAGTGCGTGGAACAAGTTTGGCATTTACTTGTGAATTGTCAGCTTTTTCCTACCAGAGCGCAGATCTAATGGTGCGTTTTCTTTTGCACGTCCAGCATTCTGTCTGCCAGTATTCAGTTTGGATTTGATATTTTTATATCGACTATTGGCGCTTTTAGTTGAAATTGTACTGGTTTTATCCTTGATATTTGATTTTGCTGGTTTAATATCGCCAGGGTCAATCTTCTGATCCGTTGGTTTAGCTGGTACAACAGGTACAACATCTCCACAATTTCCTTTCTCGTTCCTGTATACAACTTTAGGAATGGGAATCTTAGTGGTAGGTTGGCTAACCTTCTCTATCTTCACGAAAAGTTGTTTAAGACACTGTGTAGCCTCGTCGTCTTCATGCTCTTGTAGTCCACGTTTATACATAAATAGTTTGGCTTTTAATTGTACCATCTTGTCTATTGTTGTCTTCATGCGGCCCTCTACTTCTCTCTTCAAAGCATTTATCTCTACCAGACCTTCCTCCCATTCCTCTTTCTGTATGGCAGCTTCATCCAGCAAGAACTGTAAATCTTCAATTTGTTCACGATCTACTGTCTTCACGCGTGACTGTAAGACACTGGAATAAGCGACCATGAAACACAACTAAAAAACGAATGTATGCAAACTATACTCATTACATTTAAAAACGCATACGTCACTTTTTTCTATAAATTTGTCGAGTCGCATAAGCATTCTTCAAATTTACACACTAAATGATAAAGATGTAACGTTTTCTGTTATGCATTGGCTGTAGGCTACTGTGCTTACAATATACGAATATTTTATAAAACAGTGTTTCGGTATCTCCATAAAAGATGTGTAATAGTACAATAAAATAAAGACAATAATATCATGTGAATTTCGCAAGGTGTGTGTTTTTAAATATTCTGAATATATAATGTAAGATACTTCACTTTATGGTTTTTTCCCAAGCACTTTTTTAAATCGCCTGTTGCATATTACGTTTGATATGTCGTTGTTGTTGATGCTAAACGTCGCTTCGACGCTTAGATATATTAAGGAAGATCTTTCAATACTGAGCTACGCAGATTTTGAGTCAAGCCTTCAAATGAAATTATCTAAATGACAGATAACAAACTCTGAGATGAGATTTAGCTCAAATTGAGATCAGACATCGCGAAACTTGCCAAACAGGTACCGGACATTCTGTCATGCACAGATTGGAAAACTACTGGAACAGGAAAAAAATTATCAGACCGAAAATTGGATGAGTCTTATTTCCATGTTTTAGCTCTGACAAAATCAACATAATACTAGTAGGCCTTTTTATGTTAAAATCCAACGCAAACATCACTCCAAAAGACAAACTCCCTTAATTTCCATAAAAGAACAGATTTTCTGCCATTAGACCTTCGGTCCAGCTGCATGTTTTTGTCCATAGGACCGTACTCAAAATGTCTGGTAGACCAGTCGGATGTATGTGAGATGTATAGGGAGATCGGGACCCGGCCCCGTGATAATAAACATTTTGCTATTCTCATTCTCAAACTCCATACTCCATGCTCAAACTACAGTTGTTGTTTTAGAATTTTGCATTATAACCAACATAAACTTGTAGCAAATTATCTAACTAAGAAATTGAACCACTTCATATGTTTCAATTCAGTAATAAAGAAGTTACAGCTGTTTTTATAACTAAGAAATACTCCATTTGGAGTACTGTGTATGAGTTGGAGCATGGAGCACGTTCTCCAATGTTTATAAACACATGACCTGGACTGTATAATAAGTGTATACCTTTCTTGTGTATTGATCATACATGGTTCATCTTCATACACATCTTCTACCAGACTACATTGTAATTGGCTGATATCTTCAACATCAGTCATATCATCAAACCTTCTAGATACATCTAATTCTGGAAGTAAACAAATACATTGATGGTAGGTATGTTTATCTTTGGGAATCGTTTCCTTCCAGGTATCTTTAAATGTTGGAATTTGACGAAACATGCTGGGTTACTACTAGTATTAAGACTTTATTTCACGAGGAATCTTATTTGACAGACTTTATTTGAAATATTATACCGAATCCACGCATTCAGAAAATCATTAATCTGGCCATGATATATTGCCCGGTCCATAAGACGCATATTGCACAAGGGCAGATAACTCTCCTGACTGGCTAAATCCGATAGGACTGTGCGAGTTATGCCTGGATAGCTAACTGCCCTTGGACAATATGTGTTTGACAGGAATACTGGCCGAACTGACCGGAACCACAGGTAGCAGTATCAGTGTTTGGAAAAGAAAAAGAACAAATCCGTCACTGAGCTAATACATTACATGGACCATATATATATCGATTGTCTATCTAACTCCCTGTATATTATCAAGGTATAAAGCGTAGTATATGTCTATGTCCAAAGATTGTGGAACATTGCATCTTACAATAGGCTTGGTTCCCAACAATTATTACGATATTGTGAGCGCAGCGGGTAACCAGTGCATAAATAAAATGACATTGAGCGAAGTTGAATAACGAAAGTAACACTGTTTCGCAGTTATAGGATACAATTGAACGAGATTTTCGGTAAGAATTAATATCTTATAGTTTATTTGAATGACTTATATAGCAATTTTTCTTCAGCACCCGTATTTTATGTTGAAACAACGAGATGAAATGTTCCACAATCTTTGGCATATAGACATATAGTACGCTTTATACCTTGATAATGTTAGTATATTAGTTCAGTACGGACATTTTTATATATTTTTTTATTATTTTATTTAATCGTTTGCGGACCAAACACTGATACTGCCACCTGTGACCGGAACGGTACCAATACCGAGAGCGGTTTTATGAGTATGGTCAGTTTTGCCAGTACTTCAGTCAAACTAAAACAGTCATGGGCCTATTCGTGGTTGTCGGGGGTATACATTGATATAAGGACTTGCAACAAAAAAGGATATTACACAAAGATGAATGACAAATATTTACGACGATTTTTCTTCGTTGAATCGATGGATGGTCCGTTGATGTAATTTTACAGCGCACAATACCCAAAATGAGAGGCTATAGACCGTCCACCGTCTATATCAATGAAAAAAGCAGTAGCTGTTGTCGTGCGTTCTTAATTTCAAGTTTCTAGAATTCATTACTGAAAAGAAAACAATTGCGTGGAACTTACCGTATGTATCGGTTCGATCAATAGCGAGTTCGGGTAATTTTACCACCTGCACATTTTCAAGTGATGACTTCAGATTCACACCGAATGACCTTGGTGTCGTGCAGGGTGAACCGGAAGCCTTGTGATGTTCGTTTATTGCTTGTGCTGGGCGTTCACGCATCACACTGTAAATAAAAAAATGAAATTAATAACAAGAATAAAAATATAACGTAGAGAGGAATTCCCACCACTTTAATTCACAAGTATGAGCTCTCTTCAATCCACGTGCACTCTTGGTAAAGCCTAGGTCCCATTGAGCATTTTTGTCTCGGCGAAGTACTCCCGATCGGGAGCAGCGTCCTCATGGTCAAGGGGGTCTTGGTGGAAGTCATGAAATAGGGAGGGATAACTGCCGATGTGTTCCCGATATTATGTCTATCCAACTACATCGGTGACGTACTATCGATGGAAATCAGGAAATTGTACCGATGCGTTCCTGACCTTATATATCGATGGCTTAGAATTAGAAGGTCGTAACTACCAAATCGATATTTTGGGAAAACACGGAAAAACTGTCTGAAATTTAGTCTTTACTTATGGTAAAACAAACTTTTACAACTTCATTTTGGTCAACATGATAAGTTCAGATTTTTATGAAAATGGGCTCATAAGAAGCGCATTGTGATGCTTATTCTAAATATGTATGGTCGTAAGTAGCACTTACGACCTTCTAATTCTAAGCCATCGGGAATATTCTCCAAATAGCAATTATATGCTTCGGTGCTGGGGAAGTACGGGGGTACATCTGGAGAAGCTATTTGTACTTTCACGTCGCCGAGGAGGTATTCCTCAGTGGGATATAGGCTTAAGTTTCAGGTAGGAAATATGCCGATGAATAATTCGCCTTCCGTGATTAATGCATTGAAGTGACCAACAGTGGTCATTAAAAATCAGCAATTAGTTATTAAAATTTACCACTAGCCTGGCCCGATCTCTCGAAGTATCTCACGTGGAAATCTCAAACCCAATTGAATTTTTGTTAAAATCAGAGTCGCAATTTAAGATAAATCTGAAGTTCCCGCTCTTGCAATTTTACTTTAATAAAATCAGAAAACTATTCCTGTTCAGTGATATTTGAGATGAGGTCATGCTCAGATTGAGTTGCTTCGATAGATCGGGGACTGGTATGTGAGGTAGGGTTTTATCATTGAAACTGCCATACAATACCAATGACACAATTTTACCATTGATTTCTCGACTTGACACTAAAAAGCAAAACTATTTTGTTTTCTCTGATATTCCCGTAATGGTGGATCATGGCAGAAATGATGTGTTCAGGCTGAGTAATCATTACTGGACATAAGTTTAATAATTTGTTTCACTATCAACCAAAATATAAATGAGCATAATTCATCTGGGTAGTGCTCATTCTCTGCTACAGCGTCGAACATATCTCGTAAAAAACGGTCAAAGAATAAGATACTTATTGCTTTTAACTTTCCGTTTACATATTTTTACTTGCAGACTTAGCCAAAAAGTCATGTGATATGTCCACCCTGAACAAAGTGAAACAATCGTTAAATTACGCACACACTTGCTGTGTTGGAATTACGACCACATTGAATTATAAGCACGGTTCCCTAACAAGTTGGCTTGTGGGTCGATCGCCAATCGCAACTTTTAACATGTATTATTATAACACGACGTCATAAGTCTAGTAAAACATTCTTAAACTTCATATAAACGACATTAAATACCCACTCACCTTTAATGTTGATTTTAATCAAATGCTTTTCATTAAGGATGTTTTATTTAGTTTAGTTGAAGCTCAAACATTTTCTCTGTGTGTTGTTAGCAACGTCCAAAGTAATTTTACGTCGTTGCTAATGACGTCACTGTTAATGTCATTACGTCATAAGTAATGTCAATATCGACGTCTGTGATCGTCTATTTTTCATGCAGGTTTCGTGGATGTTACGAAAAAGAAAACGATTGGTCGGTTGTGTTTCAGTCCGATAATTTGGATAGCAAATAAAACTAACGTTTAATAAAAGTGTATTAATTTAAAACCCCTGAGTCAGAGCATGTACCTATTATACTAGCGTGTTTGATGAAAATTATTTATGTCAAAAAGACTTTCTTTTTCAATTGTTACACATAAATACAATATGTTTTTTTATTATGATCGACCTGTGATAAACCCCTAACCTGTCTGGAGGAACAGGGCAATTTTGTTTATGGTAATATTCATCAATATTAGTTGCCAACTAAGGCTTGCGAGCAAGTATACATCTCCTCGGGTTTTGTTTCGTTTTTTTACTTATAGATAAGTCACCCGCAGGCCTGTTTACCAGGCATGGTAGACGACCCTGACCTATCGGGTTATTTCCCGATTGTTTGGGTAGGTTGGTGGGTGCTAGGACTTGTCCACTCGCCGGTAGTCCTACGGGACATTGCTGCTCTGAGATCCAACAACAGTTTAGTCTGGAAACGAGTGTTAGCTGTATTCGTGCATTCCCACTGTGAAGCACTTTATGAGTATTCGTAGCGCAGAGGCTATGTACTGGCGGGATGGACTTAGGCACCGGGTGATCCGACTCTTCTTCTTCTTCCAATTACAAGTCCTACCGGACTGTATAAAGCTCAGCGACCATTTACACGTGCACAAACAACTGTCTCTAATTCACTCTTCCAAAACTTTTAAAACTTTATACAGTACTGTAAGTGCATTATATCTCAGGCTCTGACCATTCTCTGGAAACTCTCCAGGTTGTCAGTAGCTGTCACCTTTGATGGAAGTTGGTTCCAGTATTTGACGGTTCTGTGGATGAACGTTATCCCCACGGACTTGTCATGGTGGTGCTCCTGCAAGAACTTCGAGCCTCCTCTAGTACGCAAGTCACCAGGCTTGAGAAGCTGGCTTGTCTCGATGTCCACTAGTATGTGGTGTATCTTGAACAGCATCTGAAGTCTGGCTTGTCTCCGACGGCTTTCCTGGGATACCTACTGGAGGTCCTCAAGCATCTTCGTGACGCATCCAGGGGTTTACGATGAATAGTCGTTGGTGACAAACCTAGACCTGTTCGAGGGCTCGGATGTTGTTCTGGGTCCCACAATGAAGAAGCATACTCCATTGTGGGCCTAGCTATGGTCTTGTAAGCGACTCTCTTTTCGCTAGGTGCTAACCCGAGACATAGGGCATGCGTTGTCAACTTTACTAGACGCATTTCACTATCATTATGACTTAACTCTCACATGAGAGTACAAAGGAATAGAAGTAGGAAAAATTAATTTGAAAATCCTGTAAAAGATTTCAATTTTTATATTCTCAAATTGTGTAAAACCCTTAATGCATCAGCAAAACTGTTCAGACACAAGTTAGTATAAATTATGTTAGATATACGTTCCTCTCATAGTTTGACTCATTAATTAGTTAATACTAAGTTACTTATGAAGGCTGATTGTTGAACAAGATTTTTTAACTCAACTTATATTAATCACTCTAAGTCTCGACGTCCATCGTCATGATAGTATGAGAGAAGAGTGGCAAGTTTTCCTCAAATGCTGACCTTGTAGCAAGGATATTTCAGATACCATTTTTTATTCGTCCTATATTTAACTATGCTTTTAATTTTAGTTTAAATAAAGGACCTTTGGTATGACGCAGCATCGGATCTAACCCTGAAAGTGCCACCCTCGAAACGGACTCTCTACCACTATGTTATTAAGACAGCGATTTATTTTATTCAAGTTAATAATTACACATACCTTTTAGTGATCTGTTCAATCGCTGTTCCTATACGCCTTTTGCCTTCCTTGATAAATTGCATTCACTTTATAATTAGCTGTATATATTTGTGTGACTGTCTGTGTTTGACATCTTTACAAAACTGACGGCGTTTCCCTTAGTAATGACGTGCTTACGTCACTAACGTCTGTGACGTCATGATTATGGCTAAATGCCATTCATGACGTCCAGTTCGTTTTAAGGCTTTATTTGTTTCGCCTTCATGCATTATATCTGGCCTTGAAATGGTTAAAATGTATGGCTGTCTCTTGAAGGGGTTCCAACAGTAGATGCTGACTGCAACGTTGCCATTCTGGGACGTATACAACGACTAAAGCTGCCTCTCACTATCACAAAGATCAGCACAATCTCTCCAAAAGCCGGGAAAGAATTTTATTATGCCGTCCTCTGTTTATATGAGTGCGAAGTTCGTGTTACACTGCTGAGCCTAAGCAATATTATTCGGTCGTTTGTTATCTATTAATTGGTAAACGGCGTTAAACCCGTATAACCATAATTATCGTGTACCATGCAGTTCTTTACCAGCTTTTTTCAAATAGTTGTCCGCCGAGGAGCGGGAGATCGAGGGTTCGAATCTCGGCGGAAGCCGAGTTGGAGCTGGCATATATATGATGAGAGTGATTTAGTGAGCCGCCAGGTAGTTAAATAATGGTTACCGTAGGCCGGGATACTGTACGCATGAAAGATAAGTGTCTAATCAGTCAAACTTGGCTGGCCCTTTTAATAGGGTTACACAATAATAAACAACTGTACCTTTTACATTATATACGACATACACTATTATACATAATAAATAAAATACTCAGACCAAAACATAAATATCTTCATAAACATAAAACCGTTCCAAAGACACGATCGGCCAAAAAATGAAAACGTTTGCATGGAAAGCCAATTGGGACCAACATACACAGCATGCTACGTACAATTCATCTTGAAGGAAATACCTTCTTACGTTAAATGTTTGTGTTACGTTACATATGCAAAGATTTATCAATAAATGGTTGAATTGTTAAAACTGTCAAATTTATATAATTTCACATTGGATTAGTAATACTCAAATTTCATTAAAATCAGATCCTGATATTTGCTTTATTCATTTACTCTCTACAGATCTGACCATATTCCGTAAGAGGTCACGTTCAAATGACCTCTCTATTGCATGTTGTAATATGACTATTCACATGTATGTATATTTGATTAGATGATGTAAAGTTCACATCGACACGACTCCATACGAAGTGTCATCAGATCCTATATCAGTGTAAAGTAATAGATTTAAATGAGATTGGTTATCCTCACACATTTGACGTTTCTGGAGAATTCATCTTTAGGTTTCATAATTTAACACTCATTGATTATCTCCGTCTTGCGCATGCGTAAACGGTTGTTCATAATCAGGACTGTCAATACTGTCCTGTTGTGTAACGGTTTCGGATATGACAACATTCGGCTGATTGATACGACTGTTATTCCCGTTTGAAATCTTTCGTTGAACATTTTCATAGTCAACGTCTCTATCGTCCGGTTGATGTTCCTCAGGTTTAGGACTTGGTGGGACATGGGAAGTTGTATCTGATATGATGAATGTGTCGTCATACAGTTGATTGGATACTGTAAAGTTTTCCCTCTTAGTCACTTCGTTCTGACCCTGATCTTCATTGCGACGCTTCCTAATGAAATATATAGTACAGTTAATGTGTGTTGACAAATGTTTTCATGCTTTATATAACATCAGTGAATGGATAATAATAATTATTATATAAATTTCATACGTAATGGCTAAAAACCGTTAATACAATGTACACACGGCAGAGTGATACCTCTTCGGCAGAGGTAAACACCGATGAGGTGCTCGGTCCTTGGTAATAAAGGCGCGGTCCCATGAACTTAAGAGATTTGTTTTACAGTATGGGCCCCTGTTTACTACTGTAGGAGTTTGTTCAGTAACAAATAATTCACGACCACATCTCACTATACCCCAAACATTCTGCTCACTTCTTGTGGTCCTTTATCCTTGTCATTCATGTTTGAACAGTAATCGGAAAGTACACGTTTGTATGTATACTAGTAGTTAAGTACCCGGAAATAAGTATGCGGAAGTCATAGAAGTGTATTACCAGTTTGTTTATATATCAAATTGATACAATATTTATGTACTGATACATGGTTATGTTATTTGTTGTTGTTTGTGAACGTTTGATTAAAACCGTGCGATGGTCTTTATATTTGGGGGAAAATATAGAGAAAGGCATTAACAAAACACCACGAAAATGTTGTCTCAATTTCTAGGTGGGCATTCGGTGTTTGATTGCGTGTGTTGGCTGAGTCAGTCGTTAGTGCATTTATCATAAAAAATGGGAAAATAAAGACTTCTCAAAATGTCCAGGTGGTCGTTAAGGTGGTGTTTAATTGTACAAATCGCTGGCCTAGAATGAGAAGGTCATAGGCATATTAGAAATCTACATCATAGACGCTTCTTGTGAGACTATTTACATGAAAATCGGAACTTGTCATGCTGACCAAACTGAATTTGAACAAGCTTATTATACCATAAGTAAAGACTGATTGTCATTTTCTCTAAATATTGATTTTGTAGTTACGACCTTCTCATTCTACGTGAGCGAAATGTATATTTAATTTAAAGATACACTTAGTCACAAACCTTCGCCAGAGTAGAAATGCTATAACCATAGCAACCAATGCAATGATGATTATGACAATGGGCACTACATATACTGCTGCTGAGGGTCCACTGTGTTTGTCTGCAATAGTTTTAACATGTACATACGTATAGTTTCACATTCCTGATAAAATAATTACAGAAAACAATTTTACAAACGCTTTTACTGTTACATCACACTTCTGCGCATGCTCCGAAGAGCGCATATACAGTAAAACTTCGTTATCTCGAGGAGTAATCGGGACAGGTAAATTGCTCGAGATAAACCAGATGCTCGAAATAACTATAGGGCATGTGTTGATAATACAAGCGGATACTACGAGAGGTGCCCCACTTATATTTGAACAGTATTGAATATCAAATAGTTCGATGCTTATTAAATATAATCAAAATATTTCTATATCATCGTGCAAAATAACGTGTTATGAAACACATACAACTATTGATTATTACTTTATTTCTTAGTTTGCACTCAAATCTACAATTTTGTAGGGGGTATGGTGTTTGGCTTTTTGAAGACCGAATAATCCGATCGATGCTGTTTGCATTTTCCGCCTGTAATAAACGCAGCAATATTCCATAGACTAAAGGGTTTGTGGGTATATGTTCATTAGACTTTGGCCTTTACTAATATTGCATAATATACTTCAAATGTGTGTTCTTAAGGTACAGAATGGTGTTTTTGTGGAGGGAGTTGAAGCTCCGTGTTGACAAAACGCCATGCTCCCCATATGGTCTCCCGGAAAGTTGTTTTGCAAACATTTTGACCAAATATGGTTTGGAACCTAATGTACACAGCAATGTGCATTCACCTATGACTTATTAGTAAAACATATGTGTTCCATTAAGCCAGTATAGCAAACAACAGCATACGTTATGCAAACGTTCGGAAATATGTGAAGCTTAACGAATGTCAACTTATAGGTAGCCTTATCAACATTTATCATATAGTAGGCTGTCCATTCATTGTAAATTTCTCAATAATAAAGCATTTCCTCTACAGAGGTGACAAAGTTGTGGCATTCACGGTTCCGTTGAAGTATACACAGCGTTAAAGACATTTGTCTCCCTTATGTTGTTTTTGTGGTATTGAGCATGTGAACACCGATTTTATCCCGAGTCCGGCATGAATTATTCTCTAAATGAACAAATCGAAAGTTCCAATGGGTACTCTTAACGTCGCTGAAGTCCCTATTTTGGTTTTTGGATATGCCTTACTTATCAAATAATCAAAGTTTAAGTTTTTGGTAGGTATCATCACTTTTTGTCAGTTTTTAATATTTTGCGTAATTTCGTAAAAAACAACAACAAAGCGCAAAACATCCTTCCTGTGACAAAAATTGCATATTTTCTTCACAAAAATGGAATATCCATGCTCAACCAACAACTTTTAAGGGCTTTTATGGCAGCGGCTGACCTTCAAAACGCAAAACACCATACCCTCTACAAAAGTGTTGTTTTTGGTTCATTCTATTTATCAAACAAACCAGCCAGTTAGTGTAAATGTTACCTAACACATATGTTTACTCAGTACAAAAGAAATATTTGATTTATACCATATTTCCATGAAAATATGCCATGTTCAACACTGTTCAAATATAAGTGGGGCACCTCTCGTATTTTAAAACTTGCTCGAGACAGACCGGATGCTCGTGTTATGGATGCTCGTCATAATGAAGTTTTACTGTAATTACAGATGGACGTTTAATCATATCAACAGGTATTTGAAAATATGTTGTCAAAGAGGTGGAACAGAACATTCTGGAAACAATCCTGTTTGATGATCTCGCTGGGTATCATTCTAGGCATAAGTAAAGATTATAAGAATGGAATATTGATTTAGGTTTTACAGTCGCACATACAGTCAGTCATACTGTCATTCCTAGAAATTAAATGAAACTAAGGAGCTGTACCAGTACCATTTTCCCATTGTCAGAATTTTCACATGCCGATGCCCGGATGACAAGCATCAAAGACGCAGTCCCGCAGATGGTGTAAGCTATACTGGTCTACATTGATGATCAATATTACGTACCTGTATATGAGTTATTGGTAACTTTAGGTTTTCTAGTTGTTGGAACTGAAATAAACAATTGACACTAACGTAATGGAATGGAACAGACACGATATTACAATTATATGGAATAAGGTTAGGACAGCATTATTTCGAAAATTGTTTGTGTTTATATCCTTTTTATGTTACTTAATATACGTACATGTACTAACACTTCAACAAATAGGAAGAAACAACAATGTATAGTTGTGTATAGAATGTAATAAACTTGTTTCCCCCCCCAAATCATTGAAGAGTTTACAACAAACATGATACAAGCATAGATGGGTTACACACAATAGTATACAGTAAAACTTCAATATCTCGAGGAATAATCGGGACGCGTAAACTGCTCGAGATAATCCGAGTGCTCGAATTAAAAAAATGGCATGTATTGAAAAGAAAAACGGATACTATTTTAAAACTTGCTCGAGATAGGCCGGTGCTCGTGATATCGGTGCTCGTCATAACGAAGTTTTACTGTAGTTTCATCTTTCAATCAATTAAACAAGTATATAGAAAGACTGTCACAAAGAAACATTCCCTGAATTGCCCCAAGAAATAATGGGTGCTTATTGAGCAGCGTCACAGTTCTACCACTGCCACGAGGAACAATAAAGAAACAACAATGCATGTTTGGAATGTAATGTACGTGTTTAATTAAGTTAACATAAAAAGTCAACAAATATAAAGAAACAACAACTCGTATAAAAATACCAGTGTTTGGAAAAGTGTACTGACCTAGTTTCATAAAGATAAGATAAAACTTTAACAACTATAAAGAAACAACAATGCATACGTTTGTTTGGAATATACATTCTCATGAATCAATGTATAGTAGTCATTACGGATGAAAAACACGATGGTTGAACGAGAATGGAAATATATAAATCACATAAATAAAAATATTTATATCATGGCTACGTGATGTTAACTGAAGGGGTGGCGCTAAATCCAATGATAATCGAGGGGGTGGGACTTAAATTTCAAAGGAATGAGTGCAATAACTGCAGTGCATGATAATATTATCCTGCACTGAAAGTTGTCGCACGCATACTGTAAATCATTAATTTCCGTGGGCGATTAAATTTCTCGGACTTATGGTTCACCTTCAACCTCGAAATCAAATCCATTCGAACAATAAACTTTACTCTTGTATTTATTATCTGAAATGCAAAATCCACGAATTAAAGTCCCATCGAAATGGTCATATTTACCAAAACCACGAAATTTCATCCCAACGAAATTCAATGATTTTGCACTGTACCACTGTTTATACGTTAACTGTAAAATAATCCGTGATGTCCGTGCTTGAAAAGTACGTACTGGGGTCTACAACTTTAAGGTAATAGAGTGAAAACTATAGTGAAGTAAAGTTTCAAAAATGTTTTTTTTTCTTTCAAATTTATTTTCTCGGATAAAATAGGCATTGTATTATGATCATATTACATTTGCACTTGAGGTTATATAAGACACAAATAAATTTCAAATTTGTTGACGCATATGACAGCAATTGGATTGCAAATCTTGCCCGTTCACAATCAAAGTAAACATGACATTAAAAGTCCAAGTTTGTTGTTGGGGACTTAGTCAGTAGTATAAGGACCGAAATCTTAGAAAGAAATGATTATAAAATACATTTATGAGTTTGTATCATGCAAAACTGCAATGACCTTGCAAACCGAAAGAAGAAAATGTGTAATTTTCTTGAAAAACATGCACAATCTCCAAGTTGTACTCCGTGCCCTTAATATCACAACATGGTATTGGAAATTTTAATCGGTCAGCGAGGACAATGTACCGTTATGTGATATTTAGCCACACCCAATACAATTTGACAGCCAATGATATAAGCCAGAAAGAGAAACTTAACACTCGGTTTCCTTATTTAGTCTCGGGCTCCGCCCTCGACGAAATAAGGCAACCTCGCGTTTGCGTTCTCTTTCTATTACATACTAACCTTGTATGCAGAATGGAACGTTATTTGACCATTCCCAATCATTGGACAGAGACCACGAACACTCAGATTTTATTTGTTTATTCAGCCGAAATCCTTCATAGCATGTGACGGTTGCAGTCCAATGATGACGCCATATAAAACTAGATGAATATTCTGTATAACAAATGGTTGCATCTTCCACACGTATGGGCCCACATTCTAGTAAGATGTACATTTAATTTTGTAAAAGTATGGTACATAATTTTATTATTATTATTATTATACCATATTTATATAGCCCTTTTTTCATGTACACACACGTTCAAAAGTGCTGTACAGTCCTGATTAATACATGGTTAAAACAATATAATGTACATTAAATATACAATTTTTATTATATTTTTTACATGTACTGAAGAAGTAACATTCACGTCTAGAACCATCCGTCATTCCGAGTGTGCATCCGTAGCTAAGTGGTTAGTGCGCTTGCCGCCTAATCAGGCGACCCGAGTTCAAATCCGGACGGAGGCACTTATTTGCCTGCAATATTTCAGCAGAAATTTGGTTGGCAAATAAAGGCTGTGCTCGGAAGTATAAGATAAATTTGTTCGCCTTGGGCTGTGACATCTTTGTAAATTAAAAATAACGTTATATCAAAATATATTTTCTGATCATATAAGCCTTGTAATTTATGATAGACTCGCAATGATATTCCCTGTGTTCTTGATAAGAACATGCATTTTAATTACTCGAATCGTTTCGTATTTCCAGTCCAGACTCGTTCAAAAAGCAATGGCACGAAATCGCATAAATATAATGAAAACTCGGACGGTAATGGCCACGGTACATTAATAGCCAATGCACCGGAGTCTTATTCACCAACGTTGTAAGTCTAAAACTCAGACTTAGACTTAAAATTGTCTTTATTCATAATCACTGGCATTTCTTTGAAATCAGATTTAACAATGCGCAACTATTGGTATTTACCCACTGAACATGTATACCAATTTATATTAAAATCGGTACATTTATAACAACATGAGAGCAAATAGAGCATTTGGCAAAATAAAGTCTAAGTCTGAATTTTAGACTTATAACGTTGGTGAATAAGGCCCCTGTTCTATGTCATTATAGTGGCCTGTATAAACTGTTCCTCAGGTGGGCAACCCTGGACCTATTTTCTTTCAAAGAACCATTTACTTACTTATAGTGTATCTGAAAATATTGCTACAGCATTTATTCACTGTCCATGATTAAATCCACAAAAAGGCTGTGCCTTTGTTCATAATAACATTAAAAGCAATCACTGTATTACACATACTCATAATTGTAAATGATTACCTATGTTAGAATTACGGTAAGGTTCACAGTCTTCAGAAGATGCTTCAGAAATATCTGTAAATAAACATATTTAGTAAGCATAGGAGTTACAATCAACTGTTACGGTTCGTTCAAAGTTTATTGATAACGGTTGTAAACATAACATTGTCCATCAGGTAAACTTTGTTTATCCAGGTTTAACTGTACTGTATGTAACTGAGTCTCCGCTATTCTTTCGAATAGGATAGTTCCCTCGTTGATATTACTTACCAATCTTTAATACCATTCTATGTACTTTTCGGCGGGTTAAAATTTCTGCGTTCTTTCTAAAATCCAAGGTATAATAGTTAATTTTCTGCGTACCTTATTTCAGCAACACGCTGTGATACAAGATAATCTGATTCCTGCTGAATCGTGATTCTAAAATAATTGGTGGGTTTAGAATGGAAGGTCATTAGTGCTACTTACAACCTCATAATGACCTATATAATTATATTATACATTGGAATCTGCATCACATGGCACGTCTTATGAGGCTATTTGGACGTTTGCTGGATAGAAATGTTATATGTGTATGATCATAAAATTAATTATAACACACTAAACATAACTCTGCTACTCTGCAGCTCTGGTCGGCTGGAATAGGGTACTTATTGCAGTCAAAGAGCTAAATCCATTCCCACATTCCAAAACCGAGGCTGCCGCTGCTACCAGCAAAATTTCGTAACTAGTACCGGTTAAAACCACCCTGGTCAACCAAAACCCGCTAAATGTACCATCGAGGAAATGAATGTGCTAAATGGTCGTAAAATATGTGCCAGTCGTTAAAAACGCACCAACACATTCAAAGGTACAAAATATGTACCAGTCGTGGAAAACGCACCAACACATACAAAGGTATAAAATATGCACCAGTCGTGGAAAACGCACCAACACATACAAAAGTATAAAATATGTGTCAGTCGTGGAAAACGCACCAACACATACAAAGGTATAAAATATGTGTCAGTCGTGGAAAACGCACCAACACATACAAAGGTACAAAATATGTGTCAGTCGTGGAAAACGCACCAACACATACAAAGGTATAAAATATGTGTCAGTCGTGGAAACGCACCAACACATACAAAGGTATAAAATATGTGCCAGTCGTGGAAAACGCACCAACACATACAAAGGTATAAAATATGTGTCAGTCGTGGAAAATGCACCAACACATACAAATGTACAAAATATGTGCCAGTCGTGGAAAACGCACCAACGCATACAAAGTTACAAAATATGTGCGAGTCGTGGAAAACGCACCAACACATACAAATGAACAAAAGACTGCTTTAAAAGTAACATGTCCAAACAAAAACAATAGCAAATAGTTGTAAACACCTACCTTGTAATAAGTAAAGGAAAGCCACCCAAACTGTATTCCAATACATCCTACGTTAACTGGTGTGTTTAGAATATCATCAAATGTAATAAGTATTATTTTATTGTGATAAGTAGAAGTGGAGACACATTTTGGTACACACATATATACACATATACACACGTTAAGTGATTTGTACGCCAGTGTACTTAACAATAAGGACAGATGATTATTTATACACACAAACCTCTTCAAAGTGGTATCCATATTGGCTACAGCAATGTAGCAATGTAACTTTTGAAACCGCCACCATTACATATCCAGCGTTTTGCATTTTTCATTGACGTAAGCTTCAGTGCCTTCTGCAACAGCTATTTATTCAAAGCATTTCGGCATATAGATATGCATTTAACACTAGAAGCAATAAACTAGTAATATGGGTCAAATACATGTAAAATATTACTTGAATGGTGTTCAACTCGATTGGTTGCACATCACATGCATTTACATTAATCAAACTATGGCACAAGACCACAGTTTCCAAGCCTCATATGCAAATTGGCCATGTGACAATTGATAATAGAGGATATTTTGGCTAAATATTGGGCTGTTGCATATTTATGGAATATTTCATGGCTGGTTTTGGGTTTCCATACCTGGCAATGACCATACTATTACTTGATGATGCATTCGAATTTTACGTGTTTACACTTTTGATCTCCTTGAAGCTTGGCTCTTGAAACCAAGAGTCTACTGATTGACAGAACTGCCTTTTTGAGTTTAATTGGATGGTATATTTTGTGAGAAAAAAACGGTAGCCATCGTAAGGGTTTTTGATGACATTTTAAAATATTTCTAGCCTTGATCTGTAAAACATCAGCAGCTTCCAGCATATACCTTTAGTGCATAAACATGAGTCGAACATAGCTTGTCCGACCTCGGCCTGCCAGACAAATTGATGGTTCCGCTGTTTGTTGTGAACAAAAAAGAGTGCTTTAAGAGTAAGCGGTGTATGAAATTGTGTTGCATATTGTAACCTGGTCTTGACATATATGTAACTATGAAATGTTTTCTTTTTAGGTTTGTTGGTATATGTAATAGCCAATTTGTGGGTGTTCGAAGAATTGTGGTCATTTTCACGACTTGGATTTTGTTGATAACTGAGACCGGCAGCCTATAAATGTGTATAAATGAACATTGCAGAAAGTTGTTGCACTTCATCAAATGTTACCCAAATTTAGTTCTATGTTTTGTGCACAACGTCTTTATGTAGTTTTTAACTGGAACTACGTATATTGTATCGCGATTTTGTGAAGTTGGGGTCAAATGGTTAACCAGTAGTGAAAAACATCGTCTTAATTCGCTTTCAATCTACATATACAGTAAAACCTCGTTATTTTGAGGACTAATCGGGACAAGCCAAATGATCGAAATATACCGGACCTCGACATAGCGGTGTGATATAAGTATACAATATATATTTAGCAAATTCGGCGTGACTTTGAAATTTGCTCAAAATAAGCCGGGTGCTCGTAATATCGATGCTCGTCTTAACGAAGTTTTACTGTAGTCTTATCTAGAGGATCTTGTACTAGTATATACATCGATAGATCACTAAGTCGGTTGTGTTTGATATAATTAAGTTACTTCCGTATGTTCAGCAGTTCACGGAAACGTCATCTTAGGGATCACTTCCTTTGATAGCTTTGTGATATACAAGAGAGTAGCTAGGTCATAGTATATAAATACCCCTATATGCAGTAAACTTGGTTAAGACGAGTATCGTTATTACGAGCACCTGGCTGATTTCGAGCACATTTCAAAAGTCCCGGCGAATCGCTAAATATAAGTGTTTATGTTGTATACTATATCACACCGCTATATCGAGCTCCCGGTTTATTTCGATCATTTGGCTTGTCCCAGTTAGTCCACGAGGTTTTAATGTACTTTCAATATATTGACACATGTTTGTCAGGCTGATTGGCTCGATCACTCGTGTATCCTCAATATCACTGTAAAGCATTGTGACATGTAAATTAAAGTGTATTGAGCTATATCTTTTGGAAAAAATCAAAAACAATTATGCTTTCACATCCATTAGATCATTTTTCGCTTCAGCTTTAACAGAAACTCTCTCTGTGATTTATTGGACATGCGAATTGTCCGTTTTCAATCGAAAGTGTTCTAGAACACCCTATGGAATTATAATAATCGTCTATTTTACCGACGTTTGAATCAAAGTACACGGAACCCATCCAACGTTTTAATTTACAATTAAGGTAGTCTAGTATCACACTTACGATTCAAATAATTATTTTGACAGTAAATGACCGTTAGAAATAGCTCTATACACTTTAAAGTCTATTTTTGTCATTTCAAATTTTTCAATTCAAGTTGGACCACTCTGAATAGTTTGTAGAAATATTATGTTGGATTAGTCTCCCTTGTTTAGTAGGTTCATCCGTATAAAAATATTGATTCCGAAGACGTTTCGGTCCCGAAGTGTTTCGAAAGTTTCCAGAAGCGTCTACAAATGTTTCCAGAACATCGCGTAGATATGCTTAAACATCCCAAGTTGGCTAAATTCGGCTTCAGGAACCCTTCGGAATCTAAATGGACAGCTTCGGAAACCCTTCGGGTCTTCTGGACGGCAGATCGTACCCACATGGCGATGGATACCACCAGGGTACCATCGAATGTTGTCAAAACCAATTCATTGACCTTACTTAACTTTACTGCCTATCTACCTAATCCTCTCCGGGCTGGTTTGCCCCTAAGGCCATGACAAAGGCTCTGCCGTCGCCAGTCCAAAGCCCGGATAAAAAAGAGGAGGGTTTTGCGCCGGGCCATCGACACTGCCACGTAAAACAGAGCTACATGTAGCTACAGAAACCTTAACCAAAGTTAACATTTAACTTTACTGATCTTAGAAAATTCTAATTTCGTAAGAGCAGAATTATATCTACCATCCTTCGTATATAATGATGCAGAGTCCTACGAAATTATATTACAAACTACAGTTTTCACTTCACAAATGTTTCACCCAATATAGTATAAAATTATGATATGATTTCGTAGGCCTTTGAATGATAAATCACCTGGTTAAATATTGTGATATTTAACGGACATACATCACGCAAATTGACCTTAGATAATAATAAATATGATATCATGGCCTATCGCTATGATTTTCTGAAGATGTTTGTACTAAATGATACGAATATCTAACCACTCCGGTTATAACTTATATCAAAATAGCTATTGATATGTTTTATTGCTTTTATTATTCAAAGTGAATTTGTGGTTATTTTATAGAAGATTGTACCAAGAAGTATAAATCAATTTTATGCGGACACTATAGGGTACTGTTTTATCAAAACACGTACAGAAATCTTAAATTTACGCTCAAATGTAAATTCTTCAAAATTATTTTAACAACAAAAAATACATTTGCAATAAACCAATATAACAGTTAATTTAAAATGCCTAACTCCTATCCTCAAAAGATAGAAAAAGCTATAAAAAAGGAATTGAAATTCCTAATTTTAATACAAAAAATTGAAATTCCTAATTTTAATACAAGAAATTGAAGTTCCCAATTTTTCAGCGTAATTTTAAGATTTATGTACAAGTACTTTGATAAGCACGTACCGGGATGTGTACTACCTAAGTGTACATAGTTGTTTACATGAATATTTGGGTTGTTTTGACTCAATTTCGTATCGAAGGCTTACATTCCCGTTGCTTTTATTTATTTACACTCAATTTATCGTTTATAATAATCGATTGCCGGAAGGGTATGTTCATCTTTACTTTAATAAGCGGGTGTGTAGTATTTGCCGGTGCTTCATATGTGAATATCTAGCCCTTCATGAAACCGCTGTTAGTGAAGTTGGTATCCATTGATGATGTGTTTTGTTTGAAATTATGCCTGTGATTGTATTCAATAATAGTCTTATTGAATTGGAGAAGAAGGAAAGACAATCACACCGCCTGTTACTGACCAAGAGTTAAATATGGTGTGCTATGAATGGTTGTCCATATCATTAAGTCCAGTAAGATCAATATTAAGTATCACCGCTCATCATGTTCCAGTTTCCATTATTTTATCAAAACATGTTTATAAATTATATCAATGAAATTATGTGTACATGCATGTATTTTACGAGGGAAGATCCAAAATAACTTAGACTTTTACTTTTGTTTCAACCAGCATCATTATTTCCTAGTTATATATAAAGTTGGTACAATGTATACGATAAGTTGATATTTTGAAATACACGTAAATTATGGTAAAAGTATACGTTATTTTGGGTCATCTCTCGCATGTTGGAAAAAGACATACACGTCTGTTAATAGGGTTGCGTTATCACTGTGTATAAACGAGTCGAATTCCGACAATTGCAACGAGACAACTTTAAATGTCCCAGGGAAAGATGCATAGCATTTTCGAAGTTTGCAAAAAGTAAGTGAGCTTTTGAAGAGAAACGAAGACACATACTTACAATAGCTTCTTGAATTTACTAAGTAAACGAATTCATAGTTATGTGTCGTTTTTGCCGAGGTGTACGTATAAATTATATTAAACTTCTTCTGTGGGCGTCGCAGATCGATGTTGGCTACCGCAGCAACAGGAGAGTAATAGTCTCAACAGGGAGACTCGAATGTAGGTTTCATCAGGTAGTTCAATGACTAGGGAAAGTTAATTAAACAACCATCGGAAATGGTGAATAAATATTTATAGAGAAAAAAATAACACTAACTATAGTGAGACTAGCTGTATTCATATGTATCAATATGGCTACCAAATCAACCCGAACCGTTTGTTACAACCTTTAAAGAAACTGCTAAACAGTTTGACAAAGGCGGAAACAAGCATATGGTTTGTGGGTATAGAAAATAAAAAATATAATAATTTATCAGTATACATTGTATATGAGTTACAATATAGCCTAGAACCATATAGGGTTCATCATAAAATAAATACCACCCTGCACAAATGTCGACGGTTTGTTAATTTTTCATAGTTAGAAGTGTATTGCTAAGCTGAAAACATGTTTGAAGTGTGTCCATATTCTAATGGCCTTACCTACTGCATTATAGTTCTGTATTCCCAAAGTTTAGCATTCGAGCATATTTAGATGCATAAATTAAATTCATGATTAATTGAATAAAGCCGATAAACAATACATACTTTTTTCAGGAAGGAGTATTTGTTATACAATATATTAAACTTAGAGAATTGTTGTTGCATAATATGCTTTAAAACTTAAGTTTTATATCGATAGTCATAAATAAATGAATTTCACATAGAGGAGCATTAGGTATGCTTAATACTGAGTCCTCAGTCGCCACTACAATGCATATTTGAAGACTTCAATTTCTGTCGAACTTTAATGAAGTTGTTATTTGAGATTGTATTGATAAACTGTCGAGAATTTTCTAACCACTCCCTATTATCGTAATTGTTGTTATAATCTGATGACGTCATTGGTGACGTATCTGCGAAGTCATTATCATTATCGCCATATTGGTCATGCCAACTGGCTGTAGCACTGTTTTGAATATCACTCATGTAGCTTGTCACACGTGTGGCATGTTTATCCTGTCTTAACGTAAGACGCACTATTTCCTGAGAGTATGATTTCTTTTGTTCTTGTGGCACGTTTACGTGGATTTGTCTCGGTGGTCCGGGAATGTTCACACGCGGAAATGCAGGGGATTTATAAGTTCGTACAGAATAATCTGGATAACCATTCTGTTGTAGGCCTACTTCTGGATTCAAGTTTTTCAAAGTAATTTTCACATCGATATTCTCGTCAAATGTGATTGACCTACCCTTTTTAGGTAAATCACTCCGCTCATCATCCTTAGAACTATTTTTCTCTGAGTTACAAGTCGCGGAAGTTGTTGAACACGAATCAGAATCAACATCCGGGGCACCAATATCACCGTCACCCATTAAAGGTAGTCGGATAGTTTTACTAGACTCGTCATCCACGGAATCTTTTGATTCTGCTTTAGGCGGGGTGCTAGTTGACCTGTTTTTGGCGTGTCTATGAAGTACCCGGGCTGTACCGGTTTCTCTCGACGATCGCCTTTGCAGCACTTTTCTGTGAGGCTCAGTGTTCTGGGAGAGTTTCCTTGGCGACGAAGCCTCCATTTCACGCGTAGGTTCAGTGAACGACGTGGCAACGCCAGGCGTTTTTCCGTCAGGGGCAATAGCTAAAAATCTATATAACTTGAACTCTTTCATAGGTTTTTGTTTCAACTGTTTGCGATCTTTAGATCTTTCCTTGTATGACTTTACACTCATTGTACTTTTAGCCTTACCTGACCTTGCAGTTTCATCACCAATCGGCATATTTGGTGTACTTTTTGTGGACATTACTGAGATACATCCCGGAATTAATCGCGTGTTTTCAAGTTGATCAGACCGATCTCCATTCCGAAAATCGGTAGTCGGTCGAGACTGGCTTTTATCACTGTTCCTAAAATTCGTACTCGGTCGAGACTGGCTTTTATCACTGTTCCGAAAATCGGTACCCGTTCTAGACTGGGTTTTATCCCCATTCCATAAATCGGTACCCTGCCGGGAACGCGTTTTATCACTATTCCCGATTTCGGTACTCGGACGAGATATACTTTTGACGTTATCCTTAGCATACACTACCCTTCTTGTCGGAGACGACGAGCTTTCATACGCTCTTCGCGGACTTCTTCTTTCACTGTTCTGAGAACTCAAATCCATCCGCGGCTCATTCACAGATGATTTCCTCGGACTGTCCTTTGGAGTTTTAGTCTGCAGAAATGCAATAACTTGTTTCATGTTAAGTTTATCCGGGTCATGATCGTTTATTGGCGTGGTGCTTCTTGGAAGCTGGTTGATATTCAGTTTGTATTTCTTACGCTTTTGAACCTGCTCCACGTAATAACTATCGCGTATACGCTGGAGTTCTAGTTCCCCAGGTGTGAGAGGTACCGAACGTCGAACTCCATTTACCGGTGAACAGAATTTAGCATCCGGTGAAACGCTCATGCTTGGTTTTGGCAGTTTTGTCCGTGTATTATCCAGTTTAACATTGGCATATTTTTCATTAGCTTCGTCCTTGTTCTCCGACGATTGAAGCGACGACGATGAAGACATCTGATCGATTAAATCCTGAACACTAAACTTAATGGCTTCTTTTAATTCCGAATGTGACTCTGGCACTTTTTTCTTAGCGAATTTCTTACGCCGGTTACTCACTGTTGTGTGGTCTGTTTGACACGTTTTTGTTGTAATCACTGAGAAATTAGTTTCCGAAAATACCGAAACATCATCAGGCATATATGACTCAGTTAGATGCGACGCCGGAGACTTGGCATCGGACCTTGATCCGGAATGTGCCGATGTCCGGGTCACGGCAAGCACCGGGAAATTACGAGAACCACTTTGTCCTCTTCTCATATTTTTCTTATCCTGGTTCCGAGCGTTATTACTAGAAAATGGAACCAACCGCAACACGGTCGGTTGCCACGTGTCCGCCATTAATAATACAGTACTCATTGTCGTTGGGTTTTGTTAAATAAAAGTCTACGTCTATAATTACTACTTCTACAGCTCTAATAGCTCTAACAGCGAACCCAACAAACGACTCCACTTTGAATTTCTACATTTTCACTCCCTGATATAATGTGCTCCCATCTTGATAACTAGAGCAATATATTCCAATTTATTAATCACATCTTCGGTGCTGCCCAGTTCTGCTTCGTAATTTGTTAATTTCTTTAATTCCTTAAATCATTTTCGACTTCTTTAATAACATCTTCGTCCAAACTTGCTATAGTCCGTCATAATTGCCAACCATCGGCTTCTATTTTCAACCTGTAACAACGAAAAGAAGTTAATATTATTCGAATATATGACTAGTAATCCTTGATTGAAAACCGCTTTAAATCCTTCCCTAATCGCAAGTACATGAAACCGTGCCAAAATTGATGTATTCAAAATCAGCATTTAATAAACTATGCATATATCGCAAGTAGAATTTAACTGTCGTCTTAATCCAAATGTAAAGATCAATTCTAAGTTGGAAGTCTTCGCGTATTTAATTAAAATCTGTCCTTAACAATTTGTATAAATGATTCCATTTAGAAGAATCTGTTAATCACACATACAGAGGTTTCATGTCGTCCTACAAATAATGGATATACTATATACACTGAAAATTCAAATCGTTTTCCCCCAAAACAGACCGTCCTGCATACAACGTTTAAATCCTCAAGTATTGACTTTTCCTCTTAAATGTCACATAGGGTTATCTAACGTATGCTAAAGTACTTAATTTCTTTTTTTTCTTTTTCTTCCTCTACTTTATTAGCCCCGTATTCAGATTAACATTATTCACTTGATATTCAAATTTCGGTTGAAACGATTCTTTATATTTCTTTATCGTTATCTATATGAAAGTGCATATCTTATGTTGATATATCAATCGTAAATTTTGAATTATTAGACAAATGTTTGTATGTTGATCACCGACGCGACGACACACCCTAGGTTTTACAAGTTAATCGACGGTCCGTATTTGACATCAACTTTACATTATATTTACTTTATTTTTTTAGTGTGAGTATAAAGGTTTAGAACTCAAGATGAGGATTAAAAACAAAAAAAATCGGCAATTGTTTATTTTTAAGAGTTAATATAAATATTATTCTGAAGTAGATGCTCGAATTATGGAGCCAACATTCAACCCCTCTCACCATAGAGTTGGGCCTTATTCACAAACATTGTAAGTCTAAAACTCGGACTTAGATTTTATATTGCCAAATATAAATGCAAAAAAATGGCACTCAATATAAGTATTGTCAATTTTAAGTATAAGTATAGTCTAGTCTAGTTTCAGACAAACAAACAAATTTGCGAAAGAAGAAACCACAAAAACATAACTACCAACCTCCAACCTCATGTCGAAGAAAGGACGCTGCTTAAGATAGTCAAAGATCAGACTAGAAATTTAAACACACAATCACACAGGATGCGCTGCAAACCCTAGGTAACTCAGGACCCGATCTCCCGAAGCATCTCAAGTACAAATATCAACTCAAATTGAGATTTTGTTAAAATCTGAGTCAGAATTTAAGATAGACCTGCTTTTCAAATTCTTGACATTTTACTGCAATAAACCCAGAATGGCGTTTCGGTGTTTTGATGCCAAATCTGAACCAGGTCCGTCATGGGAATCCGTCCAAATACACATGCCACTATTTGATAGGATATTTAGCTCAGATTGAAATGCCTCGGGAGTTCGGGACAAGGACTCTATAAAAAACCCAAAGAATCTCAATAGAATCGAAGATTTGTGTAAAATTAGGGTAAAGAATTTTAGATGAATTGGAAGGTGAAAAAATTGATCTAGTTCATATTTATTGTAACTGTAAGCTTTAAATGTAATCATTTCGACTTAGTTGGGGGAAATGTTTAAGTGCAAATAAACGGATTATATAAAAATCCTTACTTCAGTCAAAAGTTGAAAAGTTCTCCTAGGTGTTAATGGTAATCAGCCGTACTTGTATTAATTAAATTATATATATAATAATTGGTCAAGTAATACTGATAGAATTAACGAAAGTAGAAACTCTCGCTGATATAGCGCTGGCTTAGAATGAGAAAGTCGTAATTTTATACGAATTACGACATGTTAATACTGATACATATTTTAAATTCATAATCATAAGGCTCTTCTAATGAGCATATTTCCATGAAAATCGGAACTTGTCATGTTAAACAAACTGTAGATGATACAACATGTTTCACCATAAGGAAAGTATAATTTTCAGACAGTTTTTTGTACTTACGATCTTCTCATTCTAAGCCAATGATATGCTATTCAACTTATAAGTTAAATGACATTTATATGCCTTTTGTCCGTAAATTGACAGCATGACGTTGTACTTTTCGGTTTTGCCGAACACAGAAATTGTTAACCTTGAATTATGATAGAAACGTTACAACACTATACAAAATTAAACATTATGTGTCCACCGAATACGAGTCAAAGATATTCTACCACATACCCAATATTAGATCACTTGTATTCAATTTTGGGACATGATTATTGGCCTTAGAAATATGTCAATAAGATCCATCATCGTTTATCAAAAACGTTAATAGATATATCATTTGAGGTATATATAAAATAAACGTTGGGCGTCATATATCTACAAAATAAACATTCAAGGGAAAATTAGTCTTGACTCAAAGTTATAGTCGGAGCATGTTCAAAGTTCGAACATTTGTGAACACTTGTATAATCTTATATTTACATAATGGATGAGTTCAACATTCGAGTCTGGAAGAAATCTAACAAAGTTCCAATAATATGTTTACAACTTCAATCATTTTGAAAGTATGCAGTTAAATTCGCTATTTAGACCAGCGCTTCTGAATAACATAACCTTTTTGTCGATAAAATGTTGCCCTAAATTGGTTCATTAACAAGTATGATTCATACATGATATTTTCTATAAATTGTCCTTTAGTCACTCGTTTAAAGCGTTGGTGTAATATGAGAAGTTTATTAATAAAATACTGTTTACTCTTAGGCCTTAATATTTGTACTACCCATCGCATGTCAAATTTGATCTTACTAATATTCACTGATATTGATCTGCTGGCCGGACGGTGTAATGGTCGGAGCATTCTGCATTCCTAGAGTTTCGCACCCTCGGGACAATAGGATCTTAGGTGAGGGGCGTGCCCCGCACAAGTTATGCAAGACATCGATCGTACACCATCGGGAGAAACTATGTGATGATTAATCATATATTTATATTGTATTGAATAATTTTTCCCTACGGATAAATCATGAATAATATGTGATTATTTTTCGTAACCCACCATCGAGTGGTTAGCATTGCAATGACGTCATGAAATTGTAAATACGAAGGAAATCGCCAATTTGGCCAAATGAGCCGTACGATTTGTTGTTGTACGTCCCATTCAAAGGTAATTTAAATGCCAACTTTATCTGCTAGTGTTTACATTGACATAAGTTTTGTCATAATTTCTGACCATGTATAAGAACTACATAATGTACTTAACGTTCAACATGTTGTATAGACTATAACAAGGCCAATGTCGGCAGCTTAAACAACAAATATTATTATTTTATCTTAGGATTGACCAAAAAATAGACGGCTAACATGACATACCTACGATTAAATGTGTTTATTATTTGTTTCGATTTATATGCTATTAATAAAAACATGCTGTGGCAATTAACGAAACTGTTGAAAATATCCTTTATTATAAGACTACACCTAGAACTCCTACTAACTAATTTTAAAATTACATTAGAGCAAAAGATCAAAGACTTAATCTTGTTCCGTTCTCATAGATATTTATACCTCGGGTCGGTTAGGTAGCTTATTTGGGTTTAGCGCCCTTTCTCAACAATTTTGTAATTCAAGTTCAAGTTCAATAAGTTGTATTGTCATAAACATATTTATTATACATGTTTGTTGCCACAAACAGTTGTCGTTTAATATTATACGATACAAAGAAATCCATTAGAAAAATGCAATAGACAATAGATGCAATAGATGTCAGATTAACTTAATCTGTTCCCCCTGCCTTGTATCACAATCGGTATTAACCCATCCGTCTTAAAGGAAACGGTAACTTCAGTCAAACCGACATTATTGAGAACGTACATTGACCTGTCGCGACCGGCAATCACATCTTGTCCCGATCTCCCAAAACATCACAATCTGAGCTCAATCTCTTCTAAAATATTGTTATGTGTATTTGAACGGATTTCCATGACAGACTGGTCTCAAAATTTGCATCAAAACACAGAAACACCATTCTGAGTTTATTACAGTGAAATCAATTTCAGTTGCGATTTCTACTTGAGGTACTTTGGGAGATCGGGGTCTGAATCACTGGGTAACAAATCATCATACACGTTCAAAACATCCCTAGAGAAGGATACCCCGCTCCTCGTGTATTTCGAGGATTGAAAAATAGAGAAGATCAAATTACGAAGCCGATTTCATCTTCGACATTAATGCACTTATTATTTATATGTATTTTTATAGTTTAAAGTGATTAAAATAAAGCGTATGCGCTTATCACTCGTTTTTGAGTCATAGACAAGCATTAGTTATTGAATGTATCATCATACAATAGAAATTAAAGATACATATCACTTTTTAAATATTGTATTACTACATTAACAATAAAAACACAAATACGCGTGGTGTTATGAATATTGCATAATATGCTTAAGCCCGGTTTTTCTGGCGAACGGCTCAATTAGGTATTCATGGGAGGGAGTCTCTTAAACGAAACAAAATTAAAAAAAAAAATTGTGTGATAAAACTCACATTATTTGCTTACTTGATGTGTTAATATTCCATTATGTGTGTAATATACCCCACTGATTTATTTCAAAACCTTTTAATCCATATAGATAAGAATACTTAAAAATCCACAAGTTTTTTAGTTAAGTTTTTCACCAGAGATATGTTGATAACGTGCGTTATGATAATCGCTGCTTAGCCAATAAGTCATATTGTTTCAATGATTCCAATATTTCACACTTTGGAATAAAATGGGAATAAAAATCTTTACAACGGACACTTGAAAAATCTATCCCATTTTATTCCAATGTAAATATGCCTGACAGTGATTCACAAATACGTGTTATATTATTGATATTTGTTCAACAATTGATTTGTAAATCCATTTATCCATTTATCCATTTATCGCAGTAAACATATCAATAATAAATGACAACAATGCCTAACTCGAATACTGGTCAGGGGAAATATTATATCATATTTGATAGTACCTACTACCTGTGCGAAAGTATAGCGCCCGGATGTTAAGTGGTTATTATTTTTGTAATCTTTGTACGGTGATCGTCCTGTTTGGAGAAAATTCGACCACGTATTGAAGTAAAACATGTTTAGATGCCGCCATAGCTTGATGCCATAAGCTAAATAGCTGAACTATTTATCATAACATATGAAAATTAACTTAATAATGCCATAAAGTCAAACTTATATGTCTGTTTATTTGTTTGCGTTTGTCTGACAATCGTAAGTGCATGGCCGTCCGAGTCTCCCCCCCCCCTGCCTAATTGGTCAACGAACCCTACTTCGAAGGAAGTCTCAGACCGAAATATTTGGTACGAGGAATCCGGTTATTGTTTCCGAAAAAACTGTTCTTGAACGCTATTGGCATATAACATCGATACACCAGAAACAATCAATGAGTTACGAATCGGTTCATCGCTATAAGTTGGGTGTTTCAGAAATGACATTGTGTCCATGGCAAGATTCGAACTAGGAACCGCGCGATTCCTTAATCATTATTCATGAGTGCTACCCTCCTAAAAATTCCCAAGGAATGCTAACCAATTTATTCAGCTATTTCATTATCTTACGCTTATCGGTTTATTGAAGTATTCGTTTTAGTCTGTACTTTCACAATATCTTTGTTATAGCCAATAGATAATAAAAATAGCACTAATAACGACTTTATTTTCTGCGAATATACTATATATAATTGGCTAGACAATTTTATTAGGGTCCTTAGTTCGGTTTCAACGTTTGTAAAGTGTTCCACGTACGTACGTTTGTCAATTGGTAGGTTTGTCATAAACTGTTTTTAATGGCCAATAAAACCGATTTACCAATAAACGAAATCAATGAAAAATTAAGAAATCAACTTTGATTGAATCCTTAAGTACCACTGTATCTTAAACAAGCTACAGCCTAAACATC
Organism: Spisula subtruncata; assembly: GCA_963678985.1. NCBI lineage: Eukaryota > Metazoa > Mollusca > Bivalvia > Venerida > Mactridae > Spisula > Spisula subtruncata. The sequence goes on along the minus strand of OY787664.1, from coordinate 49,817,878 downwards.
TATGAAGTATTCGGGCTTGTTTTGTGATTCATTTTCATCGAATGCAACCCAGGCAATCTAAGTGAGGCAGGTTACGATGTGTATACGGCACGTTAAGGGAAAGGTTAGGGGAAAATGTCGTAATAGTTTATCATGCATTTCTTGATATGTTTCAATGATTTTTTCTACAATTGTAGAGACCTCTTTATCTATTCATTAGATATATGCATACCAATATTTTGCGATTCGTACATTAACACTTAAACATAACTTCATTGTCTACAAAATAGTTTAAATGTTATTGCACTGAAACAACTAACATGTCCCGTTTATGGGTAGTATTTCACATGACCTTGCTATGTAGACCTAACAATTACTAGTATAACATTGGCAAAGGAGTATTATATAAGCCAGTAGGTGTATTAGTAATCTATATTATCTTAAAACAGTAGATTAATCCGTTTATGTACGATCTATATTGATGACAGAAGACCGTCGGAAGTATTGTAAAGGTGACATCACACCATTATTCACATCTTGATAAACGTTGTCTTAAAGGGGATGCATCCACATCGATGCATGTTTTATTGAAAACATTATTTGTAACAAATGATGCGTATGTTTTTTGGGAAATACTTTTCTTGGACTTTTTCATAACTCATAATTGCTATTAAAGTGGGTAGGGGCGTTGACCTAGAGGTAGGACATGCATGCTTTAGAGTCGATATGTCCCGGGTTCGATCTCGAGATTAAATTTCTCTGAGCAAGAATAACCCACAATGCTCAATTCGAAAAAGGTGTAAAATGGTACCTTTGCCGGCACATGTTCGATATAACTTCATGCACCGTAGATCTATCCCACTGTTGGCTGCATACAAATAATGAGAGAAAAAGTCTCCACAGGGAGAATCGAACGCATGTTTTCCTTAGTAAGAAGCATAATGACCAGGGGAGTTAAAATGTCAAAGGATGACTGAAGGGTAAAAGTAAACCTCGAAAACTAGTAAGTTAAACTTAACTTTTGAACTTCGAAACTTTGAAATCGAAATTTTAATATTCATAAAAATACGGTGGCATCCGCTTTAAAGAGGCCATTTGTCTATAACGTGTTTATCAACTTTACAGTTTTGTTGGGTCACCAAATGCAAAGTTAGACATTTAAGCACTGACTGGTTGTTATTTAGATATCTATCCTAAAGTATTGTGCAAAATTTGCTGATAAGCAAAGTATAAACGTTTTAACAAGACGTTATACAGATACATTTGTACTTCAAAACATATAGATTGTATTCAAAACTGTATGAAATGAATTGTTTCACAAAATGACTATTTTAAAGGCTACTGCAATTACAATTGTAGCGATGTAAGTATTTCTGGTACTACTTAAGCATTATTATTCATGAATATAACATGTTGACCAACTTCTTGGAAGAAATTGGGAATAACAATTTTATGGCATTTAAAGTAGATTATTTGAAAACAAATGGCGACGTGTATTGAGAAAATTTTCTTTAATTCATATTTCAGAAAAGTGATATACAAGGTACTAAACTAAGTACTTATCTTAAAATCTTAAGTAGCCTACGCGAGTGTTAGCTCATTTAACTTCCGCGATGAAAAGATATGCTACCTTGCTCAAGTAATATTAAATGTTAGATCACCAGAATTATAATGTCCTGAGTCTGCATATTTTCAGTTTGGCAAAGGTGAAAAGCAGAAGCGTATTGCCCGATACAGCTGTGCATACGAACGTACATAATTGGTAGTTCTAAATCCTAATTTTAAGAAACCCTGTAGTACCGAAAAGTATTTTAGGTGCATCTGTTCACTTTTTCATAACTCATGTATTTTTTTATTGATTTTTTTTTTAATTTTAGAGCTATAAAAAGAAATTACTCTTAAATGTTGTTAAGTTCTGCTTGAAACAAGCATGTTAGTAATTTATCATTTTCAGTAATGTGTTATTTACACAAGGGAAATTCCTATTTTAGAGGTAATTTATTTGTCTAGAAGTTTTATTGGTAATTGACCTGTACCCGCTTATCTTTGATGACTTTACCAATCAGCATATCATTATACGTGTTAGATTGTCAATGCTTGAAATTTAAAAACTGTAAATCATTTAAAATTCGCTTAATATTGATTTCGTGATTTTCGATGTTGTACTAATTTCGCCGACTCTTCAATTCTCAGTCCAAGGTTCCATGGAAGGCATCCAGGCTCTGAATGTATATAAACAAAGATTTGTAGATTCGCGATAGCTCAAGAAAATACTCACAGTGTAGGCCTATAAACGAGTCGATTTCCGGTAATCACAATAATGCATACATGTTGAATTACATATTACGACAATACGTCATACACTGATCGGATTTGACGCGGCGTTCAATAGCAATAAATGATACAAGTTGAACTTCATAGTAATCCGATAAGTCATAAAGTACAGTGATTTGATTGATACGCTGTGATGATAGTGAAAATAAAAACCTCGCTGATGACGAACGACGTACACTACATGGGGAAAAACTCATAAATTTAATAGTTTTGCAAAAAATAAAGTGAGCTTCATTCGCTTTCATGTTTGCACGTGTGATCGTCATTACCAACAAGGCGACAAGTGTAAGTATATATATCGTTTATAGGGCTTTAGTTTGATGAATATATTTATATTCCCTTTCTATTTATTTAGTAGCCGGATTTGAACGATATAGAAGTCTCGTCAGTAAAAATGTGGTAAGGTTTATTTGCTTTCGTCACATGTGATGTAATAAATGATTCCTTAAACACCACATTGACGTGTGCGACGACCGGTCACTAAGCGTTGCGTTAATGGTTCGTGTCCTTATCACACATACAGCGTCCGGTTTTTGTGTTTAGTCTCAAACGCAAAAAGCTTTAATACACATGTTGCAATAAATAAATTGTCTAACATGTATGCAATATAGGCTTTAGGTATCTTTCTTTGTTTGGCGCATGTGCATTTTTGCTGAGATCATTTCAGTTATTTGCATTCACTTTTTCGTTTCAGTTTGAAATACAAGTACTTGTATGTACCCATGCTCCTTGTGTATGTTTGAGGCTTCCCTATGTTTAATATAAAATAATTGCACGTGGATACAATATAAGAGATTTGTCTCTGGTCAGAAACGAAGGAAAACTAGACAAAACGTAGTCTTCTAACAGACTCAATGTCAGCACTATAGTACAGACGCTGTGGCGAATATGGTTTGCGTCCAATATGGCTCGCATATAAGCTCTGGTCGTGGGAGGAAATAAATATTGTGCCGAATGTATGGCTCGCCGTGAGTCATATTCGTCGATATGCAACGAACTTGGCTTGAAATATACGCGAGTCATATTCGGAGCAACAAGAACCATTGAACAACAGGTAATTAGATAGCTGCAGCCGAACGTCAGTCGTCTTCGTGAACACGACAATTTAGTACTTCAATAAATTCGTGCGCCCGAGGACATAGCCGGAAATGAAATGCCGACAAACTTGCTAATGCGGAACGCCAACCTCTAACCTAATATGAAAAAGCTAAGGCATTACTGCAGAACAGAAACAAATTAGACTAAAACTGTGCTAACGTTTTAGAATCTTGCTAGTCATCCCTCGTTTAAAACGACAACTCGATCGGAAGAAAGCTATGGTAGATGTCAATCATTAATGCTCGGTCATTTCCTTATTGAGAAAAGAAGAAGCAAAAATAACACGACAAGTACTGAAATGGAACCCCAAGGTCAGAGAAAGAGAGGTAGACCTAGAGCTACCTGGCGCAGAACCCTACAGCAGGAGATGAGGGAAGGCAGACATAGTTGGCACACCATTGTGACAGATGCGCTGGACAGACAAAGATGGAGGACGATTGTTGTGGGCCTATGCTCCATACCGGAGCGAACAGACTTAAGCTAAGCTAAGCTAAGCTAAGCTAAGCTAAGCTAAGCATTTCCGTTAATATCTCCGGTAAATATTTTACAGTGGATAAAGATAGAGGTGGTCTGAATGGGGAACATATGTTTGATTGATATCTCGGTAAAGACTGCCACTTGAAATCTCGAAGATTTGAACTAAAGTTTAACGAGCTGAAATGTATAAATATGTATAATTGTTTGCCCTAATTATTTCTCTAGTATTTGTAGAATAAATCAAAGCTCGACACTCGATCTATGGACTTGTTTACAAAAAATGGTGCCGTGACCAACCAATGCACTTCTCTCGACCGACTTCTATGTTAGACCCTATTGTAGTTTTAATTATTACAAAAATATGTATTCATTAGGAGAATGGTGTAATTATAACATAAATCTTGAGTCAACTGAACTTGAAATATATGGGCCGGCAAAATTCACCTCTTAAGCGTGTAACTGAATACTAGTAGGTATTATTGCGCTAACATTGTTCAAAATAATCACTACATAAACAGCGCGCGTGGTTCCGCTGTAAACGTTAATCGCCTGTTTTGAAAATAGCAATCCGCATTAAAAGTTTGATAAAGGTCAAAAGAAAGTCTATGTGAAAAGAACTCTAATACATATTGTAGTACTTTGAGGTATACGATTGTAAAAAAATGTCATTTTCTCTCTCTTAAAAGGGTAACCGTCACGATGCACTGTATTTCCATTTAGCACAAATGTGAGAATTGGTTTCAATTACGATTTTAATAGATTTCAAATGTCAAAGAATGAGGCAGAATATTAAACATGCATTAAACAATTTCACGTGTGTTTTCAAATGTTATAAATCGAATCGTTTTATCCACTTGTCATAAATAATCTAAAATATGCACAAACACAAATTTACAGAGCATTGTCCTCTGCTTAAACTTCAATCGTGAAAGCTCGGCCATTTCCGTTTGTCTCCGGTCAATACACTGGATAAAAACCGAGGTGATCAGAATGAAGGAAATATATAGACTGGTGCCGCGGTCCGCTTTGAACTATATGATATTTGTGAATATTCAGACCGGGGACCAGTCTAGGTAATATACGTCTTTTCAATGCATAAAGACCAAGGTGATCAGAATAGTAGTTACTCGTATACATAAAGCAGGCCGACAAGGTAGACAAAGAAAAGACAGGTCATGTTGTGGTCTGTTGTTTTGATCTCCATACCCTAATGCTAACCTGTCATTGTGGAGGTTGCGTGTCCTTTAATGAGAATTCGCAAAACATTGGCCGATGAAAACTTATTTTACAAAAAATGGACCAATGACATTTTATTTTACGAAACATTGACCAATTACATCTTCTTTTACGAAAAATTGACCAATGACATCGTCTTTTACAAAACATTGACCAATGACATGTTCTTTTACAAAACATTGACCAATGACATCGTCTTTTACAAAACATTGACCAATTAATGACATCTTCTTTTACAAAACATTTACCAATTAATGACATCTTCTTTTACAAAACATTGACTAATGACATCTTCTTTTACAAAACATTGACCAATTATTGACAACTTCTTTTACAAAACATTGACCAATGACATCGTCTTTTACAAAACATTGACCAATTATTGACAACTTCTTTTACAAAACATTGACCAATGACATCTTCTTTTACAAAACATTGAACAATATAAACATGTTTTATGCAATATTGACCAATGCGATCTTCTTTTACAAAACATTGAACAATAAAAACATGTGTTATGCAATATTGACCAATGCAATCGTCTTCTACAAAACATTGAACAATAAAAACATGTTTTATGCAATATTGACGGATGCAATCTTCTTTTACACAATATTTAACAATGAAAACAGATTTTACAAATGATAAACCAATGTTATTTACATACTCATTACCACATGCTTTTAATTCAATTATTTGTTAAAATATATCTTTCGGATGAGGGAGCAATGATCACACATGAATAAAGAATGTGCTGTATTTAATATTCCATACATTAAAATATTCAACAATATATACAAACATCCGGAAAAGAAATGAATTCACAATAGACCTAGTTCATACTTAATAAGTCATTCATAACGTTTACATTCTTTGAACGCCATTAGCTGTTACCGTCGACAATGGTGCATCAGTCATCTTGACGATGTTAAAGGTTACTGACACTGGTCCCCATGACAATGATGTCCAAAAATTGAACGTCAACGACAACGGGCTAAAAGAGCGACGTCATAACTTCCGAGTGTATGCCTAAATAAAGACGATTACATAACATCAGCCAAATCAAATACCAATTTCATAGCATCATAATATAAACATATGTTATAGCCTGACCTTTACGCAAGAATAAATTACAAGGTTTTTGCTTTGAATATATCAATTTCCGCAAGCAAATCGTACGATATCGGTATTTCAAATACATCTCGAGCGTCTTCGTGATACTTCCCGACTATGAACACATATAATCGGTGTTGTGTCGTAGGTAATATATCGACTGCTAATTATGCTAATCAATAGGTCAGGCTCGTGTCAAATTGGCCAAGCTATACATGAAAGGTTAAAGTATATTTTTCATTAATAAAATATAATAGATCTTTATGATCACTTGGTGAAATAAAATTCGCTTTTACACCATGCTCCGGACATCGCCTCTATGTTCCTGGAGTAATCGGTTCATGCAATGTACATATCGTCGCTTCCACTATAATATCCCGGACCTACAATTTTACGAAATTTTTTTTATTTCATTTTCTGTATCTATATAATTTTCCGCGTCGTTCCATATAATAACCAGGCCTGTAAGCCAATCAGAAACGGTCTTTTTGGCGCTTTTATAAAATACCGGATCTTCATTGGTCAGTATTTCAAACTTATAAAATACCGGAGCTGCAAAAAATATGCATGTCCGGCATTTTATAACACTTTAAAGCGACATAACTATATGAGACGATAAATATATAAGTCCGGAACTACAATTTTCATGTAGCTTCGGGTTAATTATAACATGCCTGGACTAAAATTTCGCATTATAAAACACCGAACCTAACAAATTTGCTAATTTCTCATTAAATATCAAGTGTGTATTCAATTTGACAATAAAGCTTGTTTAAAGAATGTTTTAATATGTATATATGTTAATAAATGTTATTGAATATATATATATTACGCGAAAAACAGTTTTTTGCTTCTCCTGAAAAGTTGGTGTTTTGTAGGTCCGGGATATTATAGTGGAAGCGACGATATACAACCCACGACTACCACCTACATTGAATAAAATACCCATTTCATATGGTGCTTAATTTTCAAAAGGATGTCAAGTTCTTTAATCTGAATTTTAACTTTTCAAATCGTGCGGATCTTTTATTGAATGCGTTTAAATCATGGGATAAACCTCTCCAATGACTGAATGTCGATGACAAGACATCGAGTATTGAACATCTAGTGAGGGTATCTGTCATGCTGGTTTAATGATGTTAGGGGTAACAAGTGTTTAACTATTAAAATATTGACGTCAGATACAGCCTTAAGACATCCGTCAAATCATCGATATTTCGATATTCATGAGGTGTGGGGAGTTTGATTTCATAAGCTGAAGTTCACTTAGCTAATTCATTTAAATAGATAGACGTATGGTCCAAATAAACGAATTTAATCTATAGATGATGTTACATGTACAAGTACTTCGCAATAACTGCAGGGGTGGTCATCACATCATATTGATCTTACTTGACTTAAGGATAAGGACAACCAATCATATAACACCAAATTAAACTGCTGGACAGTAACAGACGGTATGATTGGCTACCGTTATCCCCAATTAAATAAAGTCCTAGATGAATGTATTGTCACAAATGGAGACCAAATTGCACACTTGTAATGCAGCGCACGGGAATACATTAATAATTACATGAATCACTATCATGTATGCACTGTCGATTCAATCAGATAAGTAATACTTATGAGGGAACTATCCCATTCGAAATAATAGCGGGGACTATAGTTAACGCAGGTATACCCGTTTCAACATAGATAAACGTGTTTAACCTGGCGGACGAGCTACTGTCTAGAACTGTTGTCATTTAACCTTGAACGGACTGTACGATTTTTATATAGTTTTGCTGTTAATATAATTACGTACTATGGAGCCTTTGTTTGATTTGTCATTGAAAAACAAACTTGAAACATGACACGAGAATATTACATTTTCTAAAACATGAATTTTGAGTAAAAGCAAACGATTTGCGTATCAAATATCTGACAGGTTTTAGTTTATATTTGATTGATATTGATCACAAGTTGTGTCGGATATAACATCAGTTTCCTGTCAGGCTGAAAACAGTTTATTAGAATTGAAAGAAATTAAATGCCAGTTTTTTTCTGTCGATATCAAAGAACGGTAACACGTTTTCATTAACACTACAATTGCTGTTATACCCTGTTTTCGCTGTCCCGGTTCAAGTCCCTGAATGGCAATGGCGGGAGGAAGCCGATATGCCGTGGTGATCAGGGTTATGCACAGTCCGTTGAAACAGAGGCATGACTGAAAATAGACTAATCTTTAACTTGGTATTTTTTTAATAATGTGATTTGTTCTGTTCTGTTCTGTTCTGCTGCGCTCTGTTATGTTCTGTTCTTTTCTAATCACCATCCATAAAGGTGCAATGTATAACAGTGACATAAGAAAACTGCGTCGGAACGACATTCACATTAACCGTTAAGTTTTATTGCAAATAAATTGGCTTTATTTACTCAGTGTTTGTTATCAAATTACTCATGGATTTTATTTTATACACTTGCATTTAATCTGTTTAATACACAGTCTTATCGGTGTATAGCAAACTGAAGGAAAATTTAACATTTTTCTTTTCTTAAGCATAGTACAGGTCAAACACCAAGTGTCGATATATTTGAATGTGATTATAAGATTTATATTGATAACTTTAATTTCATTTGTCAACTATTACAGATACGATCTGCAAGGGTGACATTGCTATGGAATAAACGGTAACCACAAAATTAAAGCGGCCCCGGCATGGCTCTTTAAGGTAAATACCACGACATGCCTCTTTAAGGTAGATACCACGGCATGTCTTTTTAAAAATTAATACCACGACAAGCCTCTTTAAGATAAATACCACGACATGCCCCTTTAAGGTAAATACCACGACATGCATATTTAAGGTTAATACCACGACATGCCTCTTTAAGGTAAATACCACGACAAGTCTCTTTTAAGAGAAATACCAAGACAAGCCTCTTTAAGATAAATACCGCGACATGCCTCTTTAATATAAATGCATGTCAAGCCTTTTTAAGGTAATTCCACGGCATGCACTTTAAGATAAATACCACGACATGTATCTTTAAGAAAAATACCACGGCCAGCCTCTTTAGCAGACAGATACCACGACCTGCCTCTTGTGGATAAATACCGCGAATGTCCCTTTAAGATAAATACCACAACAAATACGCAAACAAGTCAAGACTTTAAAGGTACTGAACAATAAAATATAACTGTTTTCAAATCATTGCAAATGGTTCAAAGAATCAATTCTGACCAAAATACGATCGTAAATACACATCGAAAATATATGTCAAAATGTATTCTTTAAGGTCACTTCACCTTGAAGACTCACCCAGCAAGAACGCTTATACAAAATTCGGTGACAAGTTTATTAAGTTTTTTCTATTATTTACCTCAAAAGAATTAGGTAATTCCGTTTAAATGTGTAAAAAATTATTATATCGACACTGTTTGATTCGAACCCCCTTAAGTCAATTGCTTGAATGCTTTATAAATATACAAAGGGGAATTATGACATATCATACATGATGAAATCGAATGTAATAATCTAGTCAATATATCATTAGATATCCTTGAAATACTAGTAGATTATTCAATCTACACTTCAATCTTCAGAAATGAAAGTCGTAAGTAAAAACTGTTACTCAAATTAAACATCGAGTTTTATTTCTTCTTTATCAGCACTCAATCAGAGTTTGTGAATTTAAAGTCAAGTATACTACATGTAGGTAGAGAATGCAATGTATGATCAAGGGATAATACGGACGTCGTCTAGGGCCATCTTCTTTTAATGTGTATAATCTGTAAAGCGAAACAAGAAAGTGCGATGATGAAAATACGTAAGTAACACGTTAGGATTACAAAAACCATAACTATGAAGTACGATTATGCAACATGCAAGTTTTCACCGCACTTTTGGGAATTCATTATCATACGTATGTGTTTCCGTCAACGTACTCTCGTGTTCCCTCAACGTACTCTCGTGTCCCCCCCCCCCCCAACGTATTTTCGTGTTTTCATCATCGTACTTTCACGTTTTTTTTTCATCGTACTTTCACGTTTTCATCATCGTACTGTCGCGTTTTCATCATCATACTGTCGCGTTTTCATCATCGTACTGTCGCGTTTTCATCATCATACAGTCGTATTTTCTTGTGTTCACGTTACAGAGAGACACAGGCATTGACGAAAGCCCTTATGGAATTTCGTAGTTTAAATGCCAATCCACGATAAAATCATGGTAAACCAAGTGATATACATCTATCAATAAGCATTGAAATAAAGCAAAAATTAATTCCTTTCAATTGTGTTGTTACAATTTTCGAGCAATGGGTCAATGTACTTGAACTTAGAGTCGTTTCATTTCCTATCGAATTATATGAACTGTCATATAATAACTATACTTTGATAAAACTTTGATAAGCGCTGTAAAAGTATTAAATGTTGCTACAATCGGTACAAAATCATTAAATAGTAAAAACTAGCAATCATAGTAACAAAACATAATTTGATAATTGCTCTTTGACAAACGTCAATTCTTCTTTGTCGATTTCATTTACTTCAAATTTATCATTATGAACTGTGGCGTAATGTTTTCATATCCTTCTGGTGTTGCGACGTTTTTAACATTTTTTTAGACTAAACACTAGTAATCCAGTTATATAATATAACACGTGACAATTATTGTGATCGAAAACGAAATCACAGTTCGTACGTTACAGGGTCCTGACTCTGATCCCGTCAACAACGTCACAATAGTTTACATGTAGCGTTAGGAACAAGTGATTCAACGACGTCACAATAGTTTACATGTAGCGTTAGAAACTAGTGATTCAACAACGTCACAATAGTTTACATGTAGCGTTAGGAACAAGTGATTCAACAACGTCACAATAGTTTACATGTAGCGTTAGAAACTAGTGATTCAACAACGTCACAATAGTTTACATGTAGCGTTAGAAACTAGTGATTCAACAACGTCACAATAGTTTACATGTAGCGTTAGAAACTAGTGATTCAACAACGTCACAATAGTTTACATGTAGCGTTAGGAACAAGTGATTCAACAACGTCACAATAGTTTACATGTAGCGTTAGAAACTAGTGATTCAACAACGTCACAATAGTTTACATGTAGCGTTAGAAACTAGTGATTCAACAACGTCACAATAGTTTACATGTAGCGTTAGAAACTAGTGATTCAACAACGTCACAATAGTTTACATGTAGCGTTAGAAACTAGTGATTCAACAACGTCACAATAGTTTACATGTAGCGTTAGAAACTAGTGATTCAACAACGTCACAATAGTTTACATGTAGCGTTAGAAACTAGTGATTCAACAACGTCACAATAGTTTACATGTAGCGTTAGGAACAAGTGATTCAACAACGTCACAATAGTTTACATGTAGCGTTAGAAACTAGTGATTCAACAACGTCACAATAGTTTACATGTAGCGTTAGGAACAAGTGATTCAACGACGTCACAATAGTTTACATGTAGCGTTAGGAACAAGTGATTCAACAACGTCACAATAGTTTACATGTAGCGTTAGAAACTAGTGATTCAACAACGTCACAATAGTTTACATGTAGCGTTAGAAACTAGTGATTCAACAACGTCACAATAGTTTACATGTAGCGTTAGGAACAAGTGATTCAACGACGTCACAATAGTTTACATGTAGCGTTAGGAACAAGTGATTCAACGACGTCACAATAGTTTACATGTAGCGTTAGGAACTAGTGATTCAACGACGTCACAATAGTTTACATGTAGCGTTAGGAACAAGTGATTCAACGACGTCACAATAGTTTACATGTAGCGTTAGGAACAAGTGATTCAACGACGTCACAATAGTTTACATGTAGCGTTAGGAACAAGTGATTCAACGACGTCACAATAGTTTACATGTAGCGTTAGGAACAAGTGATTCAACGACGTCACAATAGTTTACATGTAGCGTTAGGAACTAGTGATTCTCGAAAGACAGTGTCTATTCTAGTACCACACCAAATCCATCTAGTTAATTATTTGTAAAAAACACACATGTTTTGTTCAGGTATTGACATCGAACTTCTTAATGAGAATTGAAACAGTGAAATATTTAGGTCGCACAAAACAACCCCTTCTTGTCAAACAGCTACAAGGTGGCCCTGACAGTGAGGAAGTGTGGTATTTAATATATCGAACCAAGCAATGTAACAAATGATGCATTAATCAGAGACAAGTCTATGCCCCAATGAATAATTTTTTTGCATCGATGATATAGAATCTAGTACTGATTTAAATAAATTGGCTTCGGGAGTCATCGGGAACAGAGATTTCACAAGTTTTCTAATTCATTCCTTGAAGCTTCCACTAGACCACTTCTAAAGGACACTTTTCCCCGACGCTTTTCGAAGCCAATTTATATAAATAGGGAGTAACGGGTAACGTTATAAATGGGCGTCTAACTTTCATTAATACCTAACATTTAACATATTTTTCAAGCGATGGTTGTGTTAGATATGGTTAGAAATGGTAAATGACACAGGTAAGAGAAAATCTATAAAATATGTTTAATTTATAACATTGAGAATGTCGAATGACATGTGGTTTCACACCTGCACACGTGTATACGTACCCGGAATGGGTTACGTTTGCCTATCTTGGCATTTCATTTATCATTCAAAGTGACATGATTTAACTTCAACGAAAGCATTACACCAACTCTAGATATATCAATAAAAGGTTAACACTAGTTAATTTGCATTCCCGGTATTATGAATATACCCAGTCACACCTGAAACTCCGAAAGTAACTTTATTTACACGAATGTGCTTTAAAATGGTTGATACAAGATGGCATGATGATTCTTGTTGGCTCACCTGACAGACATTGTCTGCATCATTCAACTTTTAGGTAATTTGAAATACTTCAGAAAATGGCCAAATCAGGAACATGATACACAAAAATAATAACGTAAATAGACATTGGGCAATTAGTTTCTGGAGCATTCCAATATCATATTATACGACAGAGACGCGCTGGTAACTAAGCAAATTGGCATTAATAAGCAATCGCAATAACCTATGGGGGCATTAGATGGACGATATGATTGCTGGAAATGGTCGAATTATTGCATTGCAAAACTTAGAAACAGCACTTATTTAACAAGAGTTCGCGCATGACTTGGGCATTGAGTGAAAACAACTCTACTCAACAAGACTTCATACATAAGAGTATCTGGGAAACAACTCCGGATTAACAATAGTTCATACAAGTAAGGGACTTAGTTGAAACGACTCTAATTAAACAAGAGGTTGAGGCGGTGTGGGATTCAATGGACACATAATATGAATATAAGTAATATAATGTACAAGATTCGTGATTTTGCATCTCATTCCGCATTCAATTTTATACATTAAAAAGTTTCATATTCATAGAAATATGTTTTATATGAATTCACAGGCGTTAATACAAATGTACATACATTTGTACGTACATGGTCTATTTATCCAAAGACCTTAGACGTAATTATTAATTTGTTAGTATGTTAACCTTTGAAACATGCAAAAATTTCACGCGAAGATTAAACAAAATAAATCCCATATTGACGCATACTTTCATACCTTCACATAAAACTGCAGATGTCATATGTGATTTTTAAGATGAGATTATATTCAAAAACTTTCCCCGACACAAAATGCGGACAAAGGCATCACTATTCGCGATCGCCGAGTCGTTATCGCAATGGGGATTTTGAATAAGTGCACTCGTCATGTAAAATGTATAAAAGTTGCTATTATGTGCAAGGACATTCATGCACGGATTGCACCTAACATGTCGTCTATTGAATTTACCAAATTATCGGTCTTAAGTTATTTTGGAAATGATATGTGGCTTATAAATAATCAATTTATACTTTTATAGTGGGACAAGTTCACTTAACTCTCCATTAAATACCGATTGCATATCAATGTAAATAGAATTTAAGTATTTTGATTTTTTTATTTGCATGTATTTGGTGTAGCACAAGTCTTTACACTACAGGGCGTACCTAGGGCCAACATGGCACAAGGGGCGTGCTTGTGTGTAAATCACGATTTTAAAGATGAGTCGCGTGTTTTGTTTGTACCTATGTATACAAACATTGACTTTCCTTCGAACAATATTTACTTAGGGTTACTCAGACTAATCGAATGATGTCTATATACTAAAAGCATGTTCTAACTAAATTTCCAATATGCAATAATTGTATTATTACATGTAGTTGAAAACTGAGGTGTAAACGATAGCCCAAATGACCAGGGGAAGTTAAAACGTCAAAGGGTGCGGTCCTAGACAATTGGTGACTTAACTATTTCTAAAAGAACTGTTTATGATCAAGTTTGCCATCAATTGCACAACCAACTTCATTGCATTGCCTCGCGTACATGTTGGAATAGACTTGATTTCCTTGGAAAACATTAAATGTCAAATATAATAGGGAAAAACACCATGGTTACAAATTAAAAAAAAATGAAGAAAGGCATTCGTTCATCTGCAGACAACGACTCAGTAGAGTAAAATTTCGTTATGACGAGCATCGATATCACGAGCATCGGCCTATCTCGAGCAAGTTTTAAAATAGTATCCGTTTGTATTATCAATACACGCCCTTTGGTTATTTCGAGCACCCGGATTATCTCGAGCAGTTTACCTGTCCCGATTACTCCTCGAGAATTGTTACTGTATTTAGGTAACAATATTCAATTACATAGACTATTAGTAACTTAGAACTTAAAGATCATTACGATGGCTTAGAATGAGAAGGTCGTAACTACCAAATCGATATATTGAGAAAACAAGAGAAAAATATCTGTAATTTACTCTTTACCTATAGGAAAACAAGTTTTTAAGACTTCATTTTGGTCAACATTACAATTTCAGATTTTCATGAAAATAGACTCATAAGAAGCGCCTTGTGAAGCAGATTTTAAATATTTATGAGTCTTATAAGGTCGTAAGTGGTAGTTACGACCTTCTCATTATAAGCCATCGATTAACAAGGGTAATAGTGTAGTATTGGAATGTGTAACCATTCCTTCCGATGGTGTGGATAAAAACAATAGATATCTCGCAGACAATAGAAGAGTACAATTAACTAATACGATTCAATGACCGGTCATGTAACGGGAGAAGTGATTGTGAAAGTGAGACGTGTTTTCGAATGTTTGTTTGTCAACCTAAATTTAAATGAACATAAATTCAAGGCTAATCTTGCCGATTACTTCTATAAATATTCTAGTTTAATGATTATTAATCCGAGTATAAAAACGGTTAATAGCATAAGTTAAAAATCTACATTCAAATAATTTCTGTATGATACGATTACTGGGTTAAAAGTACACATAGTTTAATAATAAGTACAGCGTACTGCAATGGTAACATTTTGAGATCTGTTAAACGAAGTATTATAAACAATATTCTACTATTAGATTCGACAATTACAATAACGTCGATGCTTCTTGTATGCATACCCTGAGAGTAAACCTAATCGTAACAGACCACTATACCAGACTCGGAGACCAAGACCCATTAATCACAGAATCGAGTTTTGAGAAAATGTTAAAACTGAAATATAAGTTGAACACACATAAGTTGAGTGTTCACTATATTAGAACGATATTTGCTAGAAATAAGCCAGTCGCGTCGGGTGGTACAAACCAATTGGACAGGTGGGTGGTTAAGGGACGGTGGTATATATGTTTAAATATAGATAGACACAACGAAATTTCTCTCAAAAATTGTATGTAAGGATAAGTAATGACTTTGCTGTTGGTGATGATGCTATTGTTGCTGTTGTTTAAACATGATGCCTCATAAATTCATGATATCATATATTGGCACAGTAATATGGCATTAAGAATATAAGAAGTCAATTACGTAAATTGCAACCCTGACTCAACAATAAATTATCGAGAATCTATAATACACTAGTCATAACTTGTGCTTTGAAATTATATTTTTATTTCGATTGTGGGATAGGATGCCTAAATATTGTTCCTGTTACCAATTAGCAGCAACCAAGAAGCTAAGAAATCCAATATACAACGATTACTGTTAAAACATTTGTTGGGAAAACAAGAAACAATTTATGACCGAAATCAATAGCAGTATCAACCATTTCAAGTCCAAGTTTCCTATATTCACAATAATGTTATCTAAGCAGTTATAATATCCATAACTGCAAATCTTTAGACAAATTATTCTATTGAAACAGTTATTGACTTGGAGTTCTAAACAAACGTTCAAAGACGGAAATGCATTATAGCTTTGATGTTTCCATCGATTACTAGTATCAAGTTGCATGGAAATTAACGTTCACGACTTTTGCATGCTTGTGTCGCATAATTAATTGGATCTATCAATGTCGAGTGTTTTGTAGAAGAAATTATTTTAAATATTGTAACAATAGAAAGTGCACAAACTGAGCCAAAATGACATTTTGAGTCATCTTAATGCCTGTGTTGCTTTGATAGTAAAATTGTCATATTATACTGATGAAAACTTTGAAATATTGGCTTTCCATTGGTATATGAAGATACCAGATGCATGCATATACTCATGGCAGTCGTTTGTAATGGGGACATATATTATGGAACACCCTGTACTTTAGACCAAAATAGTTTTCCTTTGACAAAAGTTGATTCGAAGTATGTGACATAAGTTTCATTCTTAAATATATAAGGCGGTTTTCAAATGAGGTTTGACTTAATTAGAAGACGTGTTGGTACGTGTGTTATTCAGAAAGTATGCATAAATGAAATGTACTTGAGTAATACGATACACCAAACATGGCTCATCGATCGAGCATAACTTATCGAATAGTTAATTTCTAGAATTAATCGTAATTTTAACTAATTAACATATCTATCGGTTTACAAAGTTTCTCAAACGACTTTTCGGATCCATGTATAATATATACATTACTCATCTAACGTCATCGATAGATCGTGAATGGTATTGTCAACTAGTAACGGCTTCTTTGATTGAAATGTATTTTTTTCAACACCGATGTTCTAAACCAATTGAAAATAGAATTTAAATATGTCGAACATTACGATGAACAATTGTCATCTATGAACTGTATGCAGTAATTGCTTACTATAGTTACAAACCGAGACTATGTAATACCAATGAGAAATTTCAAAATTTAAATGAGCGAAATTCACTATTGCATTGTATGCATATGATGTTTGTAAGTAAACATAGACAAGTGTGCCTCCATTGAAAGGCCCCATATTGAAATTTTAAAGAGACGAAACAATAATCAATGAATGCATTTTTAATGATGCACGCGTAATGTTCAGTTTAGTTAAATATGTAAAATATTTATGACCAGTTCCCTGCAGAGATGATGTAGTTTTCAATCCATTAATCTTAATAGAAAATAAACTATTAATAATAAAAAAGAAGAGTACAATGTCCTTTCATTCATAGTAATTTGAATACCAATATAACTGTCATTGAATTGGAAAATAGACAATATCTATAAATAAACATTAATATTTGAGAAGCATTCTTTGTACGCTGCGAATTGTGTTTATTTTATAGACTTTATAATAATTTAAAACCTCCGATCAAGAGTTAAATCACTTACCTATATAGTGTTATAGATCAACAGATCAATAGACTATTCAATTCACATTAAGTTGGTGGGAAACGAACATTTAGAATTGTTAAATGAATTAGTTTATTTTTCTATTTTTCTAAAATCACAAGCGTTCGTATTATTATTCAAATATTAAAATCCATTTCCTTTTTTTGGTAGATCTAATCAAACTTTATAGACATCGAAAAATATACAGTCACTCTTGTTTCTCCGTTAGTTTGAAATGTTTATTTTAAATATTTGGTATTTGAACGCCGTATAGTATATATCAACTTTCCATTTCCAATATCATGAAATATGTGAATATGTCCAATACGGGTATACAGGGTATTCGTAGTGTATTCTTTACGAGTTTAACAGTTTGGCTTGGCTTTTGAAATCTGTCAGTTTTGTACACCTATCTAAGATTTTGGATGATTGAGTTGTAAACGAAACGTTCGGGTCTAGTATGTCAATATACTATACAAAACAGTATAGATAGACTATGAAAGCCTAATTGGATAGGTTTCAAACCATGCTGATATCGTTTATAAACACTAAATATGCAGAGTTTCACCTTTTTTATACAAATATTAAATTGAAATATCAGAACGATTTGGTATGTTCGAGTACAAGTTGTATTTAACAAGAAAAAAGTGTTTTGTTTATCGCTGGCTAAGAATGAGAGGGTCGTAACTACTACTTACGACCTTTATAAGACTGATACATTACTCAAAATCCTCATCATACCGGGTGCTTCTTATGAGCCTTTTTATGAAAATTGGAACTTGTCATGCTAACTAAAATGAAGTTGCAAAAGCTTGTTTGCCCTTAAGTAAAGAGTAATTTTCAGACAGTTTTTTTCTTGTTTTCTCACAATATTGATTTTGTACTTGCGACCTTCAGCGATATATAGACATAAAGATTTTATATTTACCTATTATCTTAGTATCCATAATTCTTAAATAAGAATACTCACAAGTTTTTGTGTTAAACTGGGATTTAAATATACTAGTATGTATAGACTCGGTACACAAATATATGTTACAAAGAAAATAAAATATACTTAAAAGATTTAAAACACAAGAAGAGTAAATTTAAACACTCAGGACACATTGATAACTTTCAGGTCAATATTTGCTCTTTTTGTTATAATTTAATTTATTTACATGTCATACCCTACAAGCACTTGTTATTTCTACGTATACAAAGTTTCAAATGCTTCATCCGGGCATTTTCATACTCATTTTCATATATACCCAGCATACAGCCGTCAAAAAGTCGAAAGTATCAATTTCAGCTGTGAAAACATTCCTTAATAAAAACAAGAGTGCGTCCAATAAAGGCTTATGTTCCCGCGGAAGCCTTGTCCATAGTTGTAATTAGCATTATGTGAAACAGTCGAACCATATGATTATCAAATACATTGGTATTTTACTAAGTTTAAGTCCAAAATTAGGTCAAGGTGAATGCAAAATAAGGTAATGTGATATGGGTGTGAGTGGAGTGTTCAAATACAACATCCATGCAAGCATGAAAGTTTTGTAGCAAGCCATATTGGTGCAAAACAAAATAGTCAATTAGGGTTAACCAAGAATAGGGCACTTCAAGTCCAATAGTATGTCAAGGTGAAGGTCAAAACAGTGTCATGTGACATAGACGTGTGGAGATTGTTCCAATACAACATACATGCAAGTATGAGAGCTTTGTAACATTTCTCTATTGATGTAACAAGAAACGCTCAATTCGGGTTAACCAAGAATATGGCTTTTAATAAGTCTAAGTCCAAAAGTAGGTTAAGGTGAAGGTCAAAATGAGGTCATGTGATATATGGTGTTTGGAGATTGTTCCGATGCAACATCCTTCAAGCACGAAAGCTTTGTTGGTGTAAGAAGAAACGTTGAGTTTTGGCTAACCAAGAATATGGCCATTCAATAAGTCTAAATCCAAAAGTAGGCCAGGGTGAAGGCCGAAATGAGATCAGGTGATGTAGGTGTGTTGAGAGTGTTCTATTACAACATCCATACACATATGAAAGATTTGTAGCAAGCCATAAAAAATTATATTGGTGTAAGAAGAAACGGCCGGTGAGTTTGGGTTAACCTCATACGGACGGACGGATAGTCATATGCCAATCACTATTATTATAGATCTTGTATGCCTCCCGATTGGCGATATATCGATTCGCGGACCTAAAACACAGTCAACAGCAATGCAATGCAGAGGGAATAAGGTAAATTTGTTTGATTTGGTTGAAGTGCAATTTCGTAAAATGATTATAGCAGTATGCCTTCAAATGTAAATTGGTTACCTACCGTATGCCCAGGGAATTTATATTTAACACATGAATGCTTTTCATTTCATTCTTGAATTCCGTTAGGATGATGGATAAGTATCAAGGTGACTGATCAGTGATTCCGTGCAAAGCTGGACGGCATTATATACTTGGTAGGCCTATGACAAGTTTTAATATGAAATGCCCTTCTATTCGTAGGTTATGTGATTATCGTACGTTTCATGAGAGTAGACATTTATAGTGAAAACCTCAGTAATTGAAACGATCGTCCATGGAATCATTTGAAACTGTTCTTATTGTTGAGTGTACTCATGATTGTCTTTATTACCGATATGGTCCAAGCTACCGAATACATCATGGTGGTCCGTACAATAAATTGTACGGGTGAAGGTGGACTTTTCTCGCGACCAACAAGCGTCTTTTGACACAGATTTCCAAAATGGTGGTGTTGGTACTCGACAATGGAGCCGGCAGTGCGAAAATTGGCTACTCTGTGGACCAGGAACCACGGTATGTCAAGATGACATGTTTTAGACATCACATTTATTTTAGCAAACATTTGAAAGTCGATACCTATTTCGTATTATGTTTACTTACCTAGAAAAATGTTGTTTATAGGAGGGATCTACAGGTAGGCCGATATGCTAAAAATAGATTTACTGATAAGCACTGACCATAGCAACTGTTGCTGGTCGGACAAACATTGTTTGTACTACCTTCAGATCACTATATATTTATACATGCATCAGTATGGATATGTCTTCTACTTCTGCTAAAACGCTCTGGTGGGACAAAACATTGTTGTTAATGGTTTTGTAATAGTGACTCAGAGGTAGAGTGACAGAACTGACATGCAAGGTGTTTTTTCATAACTTGTCCAAAACCATAAAACAAATAATTTAAAGTGTAACAGATGGATGAGTGCATGGTCGAAAAGACTTTAAAGCAACTCACTTACTTGTAATGGAATTACATGTATTAAAGATATTTATTGAATAAAAAATAGAATCATCTTTGTGTGATTATAATGAAAGAAACAATATAATTACAATATACATTTTTATATACATGTACAACATATTTCTCGTTTATGTGTGTACGATATATTTAATCATTTACTAAAAAAACATGACTGTTTTGTGTATCACAGTATCAATCTATAATTAACATATTTGGCTTGATCTGTGTTTTTATTGTGACCTTAAAGTTAAGTGGGCATTAGATAGTGTGGTACATATTCTCCAGAAATTCTGGCAATAGGATGTTCATTGTTGTTGTGGAAATCGGAAAGTCTCAAATTGTCCCAAAATTCAACGTCTTTTTCGATGGCTTCTATGATTATTCGTCATGGTGGCCAAAAATGCACGAGTCAGTTGCATCCACACCCCACCCCGGGGATACTCTTGGTTTAGCCAGGAAAAGGGCGGTGTTTTTACCTTCCAGCATCCCCTGCACAGCTTGGGAAATGTTGGACATTTGGACATTTTTCCTCCGAACCAATACCCCAGGGACAAAATTTAGTAGTCAGAAATACCAGAGAGTTTACCACCAGCTTTCCCTGGCAAGGCCGTTGTTTACAACCCTAAAGTAAAACTTCCAGTCCATTCCCTGGGGTGTGGGTTGTGGATGCAACTGTCTGGTGCTTAACAACTTCACATACAAATAATGCATTAGTCAGTTGTATCTGCGGTCCCACCTCCAGGATGGGCCGGGATTTTTTTGTGTTGTTGTCATAACCACCGCCAACCATCCACGTCCCTGCGTGTTACATCTATTGGTAAAATCTCCGGTATTTCCCCCGGGACCTGACAAAATACTGCAGACATGTCCCCAGGGAACTGGTTCGGAGAATTTTTTACAAACATTTTCTCAGCAGTGCGGGGATGCTGGAAGGTAAAAACACGACCGTTTCTTCAGCTAGCCATGGCCTGTCACTGGGGATGGGGCCGTCGATGCAACTGACTGGTGCATAAGCTTTGATCAATTTTCAAAATGGCATCAAGGCTACATCTTAGCTCGGGATTAATCCATAGACCTGTAGTTTCCACAACTTTTAAAAATCTATTTTTTATGCACACTTTCCTAAATGTTCTGACCCAACGCTTTAGGCTCGTTTGTTTTTGAATATCTTAATGCATTCAGGCCCAGAGTAATCTCATTAAATGATGGTATTTTCCTTGCCTAGTTTTTACACTTTGCTACTTGCTTTGCAGTTGAAGCAGCAAGCTGTGATGTGCAATTTTAACACATTGTAGTTTTTTATTGTGTAATGTTTATTTCCAGTTATTGATTTAAATAGTCTCAGTGCTGATGTAATTGTATTTAATATTTAAGAAGCCTGGTCTATGTATTTGATAAATTGTACTCCTTCTTAACATGTGTGCTTCATATCCAATACAGAAGTAATATATTAATATTGTTCTTTCATCAATGGCTTAGATGTGTTGAGGTGTGTCAAATTTGAGGAGTCATCATTGTCACTATTGCCATAATCAACCTTTGCAGAAACAATGAGTACTATATCCCTGAACACTTGTTGATGGAAATGATTTCCAACCAGTCACTTGCAGGACAGGAAATGTTGGTGCCGTTCTGCACTGGTCATCGGCTAATTAACGCATCACAAACTGTTTTGAAACCACCTCCCCTCATCAATTGACACCCCAATGTCATCTTTGCCACAAGCTTGAAGACATGTTTTGCATATTAAAATAACTTGTGCTTCCAATAGTACTTATCATTATGCTGGCTACATATCTGATCAAATCTCTCACTGAAACAATGATTAACAGATGATGTAATTATAGTATTTAGATAAGATCATCCATGATAAAATCTACAAACTTCACCCCTGACCTATGTGTGAACTCTTATTGTACATGTGTACCTGTTACATTACAAATCAGGTTATATTCCCTTGAATTAATATTGTTAAACTACAGAATCTTCATTTGTGTAAACTATTTTACAAAATAATACACCAACTATTATTCAACAATTTTAATTGCGATCAGTTCCAATTTGTTCCCAGAAGATTTTAAACCTCGACAATGTTAGGCCTACTATATTTGTAATTCTACAACTGAATTTGATGCTCAGATATAACTGATGAGCAAAATTTAGCTTCAGATACATCATTTTCTGTCATTTCTACACTATACATCTTATCAGAGGTAGCCCTTAGTTACAAATGTTTGTCCGACCTCAAGGAAAGTGTGAACTACGTAGTACACATCACAGATAACAGTGACGTAGCTGTAGATCTCTCCTATACCGCCATAATTGATGTTTCGTACCCAAAACTGTTCGTACTCGGTTACTAAACCTCGTGTTTTCTATGTATTAATGAAATCAATCTCCTTATATATTGTTTAATTTTGTAGATAAATTTCCTAGTGTTATTGAAATGATGATTTCATTTAACTTTCAGTTTTCAACTTTTCATTGCAAAACACCTGTATTGGTCATCTCTGCCGGGGCACTTGATCATCTCGGAAATGCTTTCCTGTGTTTCCTACCCAACTTTGCTCTACAGATGAACTGGTTTGCAAACCAGAGGTAGTCTTGTGTGTATTGTTGCTGTAAACCAGGCATGTTAATGAACCAAAGTGTCTCTTTGGAAAGACGTGCAGCATGCTCGGATTCCTTGTATCTCCCCAGTGTCTCCTCTCCAGCAAAAACACAGGACTCCATTGCAAATATGTGCTTGTGCTTTTATGGGTCATCCTTGACCAAAAGATTTAAATAATTACACACCAAAATAGACTCAAAAGGAATTTTGATCATTCACAGTCCGCATTACATGATGAAACCCTCTATCTGAACTTAACTTCTGCTGTTATTTGTTCAGATTGAGGGAAGGCATATTAGCATACAAAAAGTATGATAGAAACGAGTGTAGTCTTTTGGGGGTCTTGCCATGTTGGTAAATTAACAATAGAATAATTTATAAATATGAATCAATGTTATACATGTATACATGTATGTAACTTTCAACCTGATAGTTCATTTGGTTTCTTTTTAGGATAATCCCCAACTGTGTATCGAAAGCCAAAAATGTTAGAACCAGAATATTTGTTGGTGATCAGATTGATGACTGCAAGGATCTGTCGGGATTGTACTACCTGCTTCCTTTTCAGAAGGTAATTACCTGATCAAATACATACTCATATTTATTGTATCTCAGGTTGTTCCATGTACATTCTTGTTAGAGACCTGAGATGAGCCATGTACATTTATAAAGTTGTGTATTTTTGGCATGCATTCAATTGCCTGCACATAATCTCTGCGCGTGGGTGTTGCAAAAATAGAAAATATAGATAGATAAAATACTTGATAAGTTAATATTATATTATTATGTATATAATAACCTCGCCAGAGCTCCAGTCTCTCTTTAGCAAAATTTTTTTCATATGTCAATATTTTAAATATTATTTAGTATTTACTTACTATAAATGAAACCTTTAATCAATAGCCAATATTATAAGCTCACTTAGGCTGTTGATCTACACAAGTGGAACTGTGCATTCAATTTATTATACATGTATATTGTAATACATATAATCAATGTTTTTATGGATCTTCTCTTTAGGGCTACATGGTAAATTGGGAAGTGGAAAAGCAAGTCTGGGACTACATGTTTGGTAAAGAGAAAATGAGGGTCAGTATCTTGTACTTATTATTGAAAGACCAATTGTTTTATAAAAAAGAATTGAACGTTAGTATGAATTGCTAAATAGTAAATACTTTATTTAGTTTTGACTGATCAGTCTTAACGGGGATACTATTGGCAACAATAGCCTGCTTGGTACTTCACCTCACCAGGCTCCGAGTTTTCAAGGAACACGTAGGTTCTGCCTTGTTGACATGCATGTCTTTGTCCACTTCAAATCATTCTAAATTGTCATAGCTGAATGTGAAAGTACATTATTTGCAAATATTTTGTAATTTGTATAGAAATGTGGTATAATCACTAAAATTGTAAAATTGAATAATAATAAATTAAGAAAGTTAACTTACCAATTTCCTAGGGCTCTTTCCAAAGTACCTCTTTACATCTTAACTTCCCCTTGTGATTGGGCTACATATGGAAACCTTCGTTAGCCAGTGGTCCAGACGGGGGTTGATCCCATGGCCTCACAATCCTGAAGAGCGTGCTCTACCTCTAGGCCACTGCTCCCCTCGTGAGTATAATAATAATTTGATACTCGCTATAAATTTGTATGGCACCTATGTTTGTATCAGGTTTTCATATGTTGGGTCTGTTCTGTGAATTTGCAGGTTGATTTCAATGAAACAAGCATTATACTATCAGAACCATATTTCAACTTTATGTCCATACAAGAAGGCATTAATGAGATTCTATTTGAAGAGTATGGATTCAAATCTGCTTTTAGAACTAATCGTAAGTAACGCATTCACTTTCAATAGTGTTAATGTTATTGTAATAAGTAACACAGTCTCCGATTTAACCCATTGGCCCATTGTCCTACGCAAGTAGCTGTTTGCTTGGCCAAGTGAGAATTTATAGCATCATGGCTGGTCCCAATCTCCTGAAGCATGATCTCAAGTAGAAATCTCAACTCAATTTGAGAATTTGCTCAAACAAGAACCTGAATTTGAGATAAATCTGAAGCTCAAGCTCTTACTTATTTTATTTTAATAAATTCTGAATTATATTTCAGTTTTATGATACCATCTTTGAGCCCAACTGGCCCAATTTAAATCATATCTTTTCTAAGTCAGTACACATTAAGTTGTGACAACATATCTTTTCTTAGTACACATTAAGTTGTGAAATATATGTTTGTTTTCAATCAGACCAAGTTAAGTTGTGAACATTATATCTTTTCAGCTTCCTACCTAAGTCAGTACAAATTAAGTTGTGATAAACCTGGAGCTAAGCTGTGTTCTGTAGTACTGGATACAGGGTATTCATTCTCACATATTATACCTTACTGTAAAGGCAAGAAATTAAAGGACTCCATAGTTAGGTAAATAGTAAACATTTTCGTTATATTTATAGACTATAGACTACAAATCATTTTTTCTGTGACAATATAATTAGCACAGGCCATGTTTCAGTGGTTAGTGTATTGGATTTGTGAACAAACTTGGGTTTATTTTCTAGTCCTGGACTTCTTATAATAATTGTTTATTTTCCTCCACATGCGGGAAGATGCTGGATCCTTATCAAAGGGTGAGTTGGTACTGATTACGATACAGTCCAGGAAAACTTGTTACTAGGTGAATTAACATTATTACGTCGGAGCAGAGATCGCTTTACCTGATTGTTTGTCGAAGGTTGCTTGGCGAAGGTTTTCAAGTTAATTCATTGGGTTATCCGATTATTATTTATTATTAAAATTTATTTATAGGTTTTGATTGACAACTGGTGTAATATCAATTGGCCACCATAATCAATAAGAAGTAAAAATATTGGAGATATTTAAACATGTTTTAGGGGTTCTATTTTATGTTGCAGGGTAAACGTTGGAGGTAAAGTGTTAACAAATCATCTGAAAGAAATCATATCTTACAGGTAGGTGAAAGTACCATAATCCCTAGTGCAGGGTGGACATACCAAGTGACTTTTGGCTAAGTCTGCAAGTAAAATTATGTAAACAAAAAGTTAACAACTACCATAATTATCATATCCCTTGACCTATTTTCACGAGATATGTTTTATGCTCAAGCAGAGAATGAGCACTACTAACACATATTTTTGTGAAACAGGTCACTGTATAGTGTCATAGTTTTGTGAAACAGGTCACTGTATAGTGTATAACCCGAAACGGACTCAACTGCATGTAAATCTTTGTTTTGAGTCCTATTACTTATACAACAAATAAACATTATGCATGGCTATTGTCCGACAAATATCTGTTCAATTTGAGATTTAACTAAAAGTTTTGAGAGTTTAGGTTTTGGATAATGCATGAATGCACATCAGAAGTGCAGCTTTTGAAAGCTAAGCTGTTTTTCAAACATTGAGTTAATAGGGCCCTGCAAATGTTTTGCAGGTGCCCTATAGTAATCACCCTGTCCGTCTGTCTGTATGTCCGAACACACAAAAGCTACCTTAGGTGGTCGGAGGTGTGGCCTAACACAATAGAAATCTATTCAATTCATTCCGTGACCACTTAATTCTTTTGTCCTTTAAGTGGTCGTTCCTTTGATCTTAAACAATGGAATGACCACCTGGTGTCACACCGGTGAATTTTCTGCCATTGAAATTAATGCAAAATGACCCAAATTCGCATCTCTCCCTCCGTTTCACTGACATTCCGGGTGATTTTCTGTGGCCGTTTCCATAAAAAGCAATCCCTGTTATCCAAAATAAGCTGGAGAAAATGGCATGTCGATAGTTTCGTTTTCGAGCTACTGCAGGGATTCTGGAAGGACAACGCTATTTTCCATGCCTCAAAAGCTGACTTGACCGAAGCACACATACATTGTCAGTCTCCAGCCAGGGAAAGATAATTCAGAAAAATATCAATTAAACACTCTTAAAAGTTAGCATGCAGGTCATATTTGATCTACATTCATGTAATTTGGTCAACAATCAGCATTTTCCACATTAAAACAGTGCTTCAACAGACATATATCAAAATTTTGAAAGGGACTATTTTAGCATACTACGACCCGGAAGTACTTTCCACCGGTGTGACACCAATATACCTCAAATGTTGGAAATTTGCTAACCCGAATACTTTTATTCTGGTTATTTTAAGTATGGCGGCATATGTTGTCCAACCGGTTTTCACATTGAGCCCCTTACAAGTTGGTGTGACCGGTTAAAACATGGTCCCCCCCCCCTCCGAGAACTTGGCGCGGACTGGAAAATTTCCCCGAAAGGTTATTTTTGTTCTATTATTGCATTATTTTGGCAATTATGGAATGGATCTCAGTAAACTAGATATTTTGTTCAGTCCAGACACAGCAAAATAAGACCATAATAAGATGAATCAACAACAAATATTTTCAATCATGGACCGGAATCATGAGACGCGGCGAAATCATACTAATCATAAATTGAGTGCTTCGAAAGCAATAAATCGATTCCGCGACACCAAAAAAAAATCCACCTCAATAATAAGACCACCTCAATAAAATGACCACCTCAACATTAAGACCACCTCCATTACAATTCTACCCCACAATTGTGACCACTTCACTACTAAGGCGACTTCAAAGTTTAGACCGGTCACAATTTCAAGGTCCAATTTCCGCGGTTTTGTGCTATATCGAACCTCTATATAAAGACCAACTTAGCGATAAGACCAGTTTTCAGGGTCCAATTAGTGGTGTTACCATGGAGGTTCAATTTATATTATTAAAAAAACACACACCAACAAACAAGAAATTAAGGGTTTGTCCACCAAATTGACCTGACAAAATTCAAAGGCCAAGGGCAACAACTCAGATATACCATTTGAAGAGGAATTGGACATATTTTTCATTTTTTTGAATAACATCCAAATTTCACAAACCTGAACAATTTCCTCTTGGCTACTAGGTTTTATGGTCCAGGGGTGCTTGCATGCCAAATCTCATAGGTTTATATCAAATAGTTGAAAAAATATTGAACTTCAAAAATCCTGATATAGGTGTCACACCGGTGAATTTTCTGCCATTGAAATTAATGCAAAATGACCCAAATTCGCATCTCTCCCTCCGTTTCACTGACATTCCGGGTGATTTTCTGTGGCCGTTTCCATAAAAAGCAATCCCTGTTATCCAAAATAAGCTGGAGAAAATGGCATGTCGATAGTTTCGTTTTCGAGCTACTGCAGGGATTCTGGAAGGACAACGCTATTTTCCATGCCTCAAAAGCTGACTTGACCGAAGCACACATACATTGTCAGTCTCCAGCCAGGGAAAGATAATTCAGAAAAATATCAATTAAACACTCTTAAAAGTTAGCATGCAGGTCATATTTGATCTACATTCATGTAATTTGGTCAACAATCAGCATTTTCCACATTAAAACAGTGCTTCAACAGACATATATCAAAATTTTGAAAGGGACTATTTTAGCATACTACGACCCGGAAGTACTTTCCACCGGTGTGACACCACCTAAGGTAGCGATCGTGGGGGCGTCCGTTCGTCTGTCCGTCCACATTTTTCATGTTTTTTCTTAATAACTTGCAAACCGTTCAAGGTATCGACTTCAAACTTTAAACATAAGGTCACAGCAACAATACACTATTGTATGCCAAGTTATGTTACTCCAGCTACAATATTGTAAGAATTATGGCCCTTTGTAAAATTACAATTTTCCTCATTTTTCATCTTTTTTTCTACATTACTTCAAAACCGTTACAGATATTCAAATAAAACTTGCTATACATATTGACAGTGACAATACGCACATGTGTAGCAAAGGGCAACAACTCTAGCTTTAATAAATTTTGGCTTGTGCCCCTTTTTCGACTTCAAAACTTTAACATTGGCCATAGTTCAAAATGTTTTTCTTAATAACTTGCAAACCGTTCAAGGTATCGACTTCAAACTTTAAACATAAGGTCACAGCAACAATACACTATTGTATACCAAGTAATGTTACTCCAGCTACAATATTGTAAGAATTATGGCCCTTTGTAAAATTACAATTTTCCTCATTTTTCATCTTTTTTTCTACATTACTTCAAAACCGTTACAGATATTCAAATGAAACTTGCTATACATATTGACAGTGACAATACGCACATGTGTAGCAAAGGGCAACAACTCTAGCTTTAATAAATTTTGGCTTGTGCCCCTTTTTTGACTTCAAAACTTTCACATTGGCCATAGTTCAAAAATTTTCAAGATATTCAAATGAAACTTGCAATACTTATTGACAATGATAACAACAGGGCCCTGATCACGACAGTGATGGTTCTAGTATTGATTGATAAATGTGTTTTATTTGACAGACAACTGATGGTGATGGATGAGACGTATGTTATCAACCAGTTAAAGGAAGATGTATGTTATGTTTCCTCACAGTTCAATCACGACATGCACACATCTAGGAAGAAGGGACTGGACAACACTGTGATGCGTGATTATATATTACCTGATTATACACATATTAAACGTGGCTATGTTAGACCACAGGAGGAAACTACTGGACGAGCACAGGGCAATGAACAAGTAAGATTCTTGGTTTTGTCTAATGCCGTGGTCCTACTGAGATTTTTTGCCTTGCCGATATACTCCCGATTAAAATAATTTACATCGGAAAGCATTGGGAAAAGGGTCCTTGTGGTTTAGGGAAAGCTTCGGGTATTTATTAGAAAATTTGTGATATCCCTGCTGGTGATGCTTCCAGAGGTTAGTTTATTTAAATCGGGAGTACATTGCAGAGGCCAGAAATGCTCAGTGTGACCAAGGCATTAGCAAGCATGACTTTCGAAATTTGATCACAATTAGCAAAAAGTGTCTGATACTTATAGGGCATGTTGAAATACATGTTTAGTACAACCTCTCTAAAGCAAAACCCTTCTAGAAACACAAAGTTTGGTTGTTGTACAGAGTTTGTTCCACTCGAAAGGTAAAAAGACAATGGCTTCTTCTGGAACAAAAAGAGTATATTGCTATAAATAAAATGCCATGCATAGTCTTCATTTTCAAGCCAGCTTTCTACTGAAATATGGCAGGCAAATAAGTGAAGGAGATATACATTTTTGTTTCAGACCCTTTTAGTTTTGTCTGTATACATGTATATATATATCGCTGACTTAAAAATGAAGTTGTACTAGCTTGTTTTTACATATATATAACCGCGTCTGCCTTGGGAGCAGGAGGTCAAAGGTTCAAATCCCGGAGGAAGCTGGGTTAGAACTGATGCGACCGGTTGGTGAGCCACCATCTAGGTAGAGAATGGTTACCGTGGGCCCATCTCTGCCAGGCACCTGGCAAAACAAGAAGGGATTTGGCAGGTACTGTGTGCTAGAAAGATAGGTGTCTCATAAGTCAAATTGGCTGGCCCTTTCAATAGGGGTGACACTATAATAAACAAACACTTTACCTTTTATATAAGTAAGCAGTAAATTTCAGACAGTTTTTTTTCTTGTTTTCTCAAAATATCGATTTTGTTCTTACAGACTTCTCATTCTTAGCTATATATTTGGAGATTATTGTATACAAACAAACTACAAAATAAATTTTTCAGATTATCCGAATGAACAATGAGAGATTTGCTGTACCAGAGTTATTGTTCCATCCATCAGATGTAGGGGTACAAGAAGCAGGCATTACTGAAGCTTTGATCAGTGCAATAAGTTCAACACCTAAAGGTTAGCATAATACTACTCCTCCCTTTAATATAGACTTGAAGGGGTACATGTTGGGTCTTACAAAAAATACGGAAAGGTATTGGGCGATGCAAGGACCTACTGACTTAAACTCATATCAAATCAAATTGACTTCGCAAAATGTTTGAAAATTAAGCTTGAAAATCTATCAGACCAAAACAAAAACATGAAATTATATTTAAATAAATATAAAAATTTAGAAGATGGCTCATATTTTCAGACAGATTCCAGTTGAACGGTTACAAAATGCCATGGCTCAAATAGATATACTCTGGAATTCAATGCATCTGGTTTTTCCAAACTAATCCCGCAGTACAAGCAATTTTTACCGTTATCCATGTTTTCATTTGATAAATATTCATTTATGAACCATTGAAATAAGCGATGCTTATTTAAATCACAATAGCATTACCAAAGGATTAAGGATAACATTATTTGAACCACATGCAAATTTGCGGAAAACCCACAATATTGTACATTCCCGATTGTATGTATTAGCACTTATCTTGTCTAAATCATTATTTATAACTGTCTATACAGTACCGGTACTCATAACTTGAGTAACTCTGTTGTAAACTGACTGTTGACTTGTTCATGTTTCAGAGATGCACCCACATTTATATGGGAATATACTGACTACAGGTGGTAACTGTCTTATACCAGGCTTTGAGAGCAGATTGTAAGTTATTTTATATACTAGTAATACTTTAACAACTGTTGTCTCGTTTTAATTATATTAAAGCGATTTTCCATCAATTTGACTGCAAAATCTATCCTCGTTTATCGTAACTGTTCAGAATATAAACCAACACCGTACCTCTGATAGTCTGGTGTTGGACTGTTAACCAAACTCAAGCATCATTATATTGCTAAAATGAGCTGATGAATTTTTCAATGACTAACTTTAGTCAATTCCCTGAATAATTTCACTAAATAACTTGTATTTCCTGCAGAAGAAATCATTCTTTTTATTGTGTGCAGCAGCAAATCCCGATTATTATGGAATTCTAGAGTCCCTGTTTTTAGTGTTAACTTCACTCGTTAATTTAACTAGTGTAAACATGATTTGTACCAACTATTTCAGCCAAACCGATGTAAGAAGCATGGCCCCTGATCAATATGATATTTCTATTACATCTCCAAAGAGGTATGTAGTACTTAAACTTGAAATTTGCAATAATAATCATAACCAATGTTTTAACTACTACCGGATATTGCTAGCAACGAAAGGGTAAATTGTTAATGTCAACAGTTATATAAACAGTAATGATCTAGTAAAACCTAAGTTTGTTGGGGGTCATGACATACATGTTGCTAAATGTAATAGTGCCGTATCTCCACACAAACCTTACATATCTTAACCCTTTACTCACTGGGTACACCCTCTAATTTTGGAACTGGAATAACCGTTACTTGGGACGGGTGAATTTTAGGTAAATATTTTATTTTCTATCGAACAACTTATGATCCATAAACCTCAACTAGCGCACCCTATGCCTTAAGAGTTGCCACGTTCAGGTTGTCATAAACTTCTTTGAAAAGATTCCTGGATTAAATAAAATAGCTGGTACAAATTTTTAATTTTCAAATAAAAAAATGGTATTTTGGTTAATTGGAGAAAAGTTTCAGAGAAAATAATGACAACCTGTACGTGGCAACTCTTAAGGCTTACGGTGCGCTAGTTGACGTTTATGTATTATAAGTTGTTAGATAGAAACTCTTAATATTGACCTCGTCCAAACCGAAAGTTACCCGTCCCAAGTAACGGTTTTTCCAGTTCTAAAAATAGAGGGTGTACCCAGTGTTACTCCATAGCTACAGTGAAACTTAGATGTCTGGAACGGCTTCAGTTCAGGGTACTGTTTTATCAAGGCATTTACGTAAATCGTAAACTTACGTAAATTGTAAACTTACGTAAATCGTAAACTTACGTAAATCGTAAACTTAAGTTCAAATTTAAATTCTTTAATATACTTTGACAACAATAAAATGTGGCAAACAGAGCTGTAATACTAAACAAGATATAGTAAATGAACTCCTACAAACAAAATCTGTCTCAAATTTACAATTGTTAAAGAATTATTCAGAATTTACATTTGAACGTAAGTTTACGATTCCCGTAAATATGTTGATAAAACAGTACTCAGGACCATATTTCGAGTAGTTTTCAGTTGTGTTATGTAATGTATACTAGCATGTCATCATTTTGTTTTTCACTATCAGATTGGTAAGTAACCTTAGATTGAAGAGGCAGTTTCAAATAAATTGATCTTTGACTTCTACAAAATATTAAAGTTTTACATGAAATTGAATTATTAATTATAGCCTATTAATGGAGTGTTGATTCATATTTTACAGCCCTATGTCATATGCCTGGGAAGGTGGCGTACAACTAGCTAATGATCCAGAGTTCAAAAGAATGGTCGTCACGAGAGAGGAGTATGAAGAGACGGGACATTCTGTGTGCCACGATAGATTTGATGTCTGAAAGTAGACGTTATATAAATACTGGTGATCACTTACTGACTGTAATGACATATTGGTATACCTTATGTCAGAGCGTACATATTTACAAGGTGCTGTAAGTGTGACTGTTGAAGTTGAGGGTTCTACGGCATACCATGCATTTGCTGCACCATCTCCTTCACAAATATGTCAAATTAGGAGTTTGAACTTTTAGTGAAGTACTTCATTGAAGTTGGCGTGTACTTGCCAAGTGCTGTGGACATTCAAGAGACTACACATGATGGCCGTACTATGTGGTGTAAACTAGACATACTGGGTGTAGGTTTAGGAACTGTCTGACCCGGATTAGATAGTTACTGGACTACACTATGTATGCATCATTTGGCGTACACTCGCGATCATTGATGATGGAATAATCATCTTTGTCAATTGTTGCTAGAAAACTCTGGCAGTCATACTAAATCTTTATTCGGTGCATTTTAAAATGGATATTTTTCCTATGTCACGTGCAAGACCAGATTATATTTGATCCAGTTTGGCAGTTTCTGCTTCCGATATGGCTGGACCAGTAACATCACACTTTAGTGCAGTTATCATTTAAAATTACCTCCCTTTAAATAAATTTTATGATAACATGCCAATTACAGATTTTAAACCAGCTCGTTTTCTAGACAACTTGACCTCAACATTGACGACTATCTCTAGCTTAATTAGTGAACAAGAAAAAGTTGCTAGTGTTATGAAAGCCGAAGACCATTTCGCTAGCTTAGAATGGGAAGGTCGTAAATACTAAATCCTTTTTTGAGAAAACAAGTATATTTAACATCAGCATTATAAGGTGCTTCTTTTGAGCCTTTGTTCATGAAAATTACCCTTTACTTATGGTTAAACAAGCCATTTCAACTTCAGTTTGGTCAACATGACAAGTTCCAATTTTCATAAAAATAGGCTCATAAGGAGCACCTTTTGATGCCGATATTAAATATGCATTTACGAGACCTATGAGGTTGTATGTAGTACTTACGACTTTCTCATTCTAAGCCAGCAATTAGACAGATGTCAATCATCTTGAGAGTTGAACCAAATTTGGCTTTTGCTAAGCAGACTGGCTCTGTCTACAATTGTCATATGGTATGCAATAACTGTGTGCATATTCTAGGATCATGGAATAGGAATCATGAAAGAACTGGATGTTGCTATGTGTCACATATTAAAATATTCAAGAGTGGCTGTGACATTTCAATATTTCACATTATTTAATGATGAAGTCAACCTTGTGCATTCCTTCAAGTAGCTTAATATTGAAATGAACTATTCAGTATTTTGTGATTTGAAAGTTCAGGAGTGGTCCTTTGTAAAGATATATGGAGATATGTACCAATCATGTGTTCAGATGTATTTTATGTTTTGTTTTGTGATATTGAAGATTAAACTGCTATTGCATATATATATTTTATATTAAGTGCCCTTGTATAAGCATCAGGCGATATTAAGATCATCACAGAAAATTAAAACATATGCTTCAACTTGATAAAGGATACCCTATCAAGTACCCTAGTTGTCTAATTAGGAGCACATGCTTTGGGAGTATGGTGTTGCTGGTTAATTTCCAGGCATTAAATATGGTACTGGTATACTATAGCAGTACATTTCTCTGACATATTGATTCCTGAGTAAGAACACACATATAGTTACTAATTTTATTAAATTATTTTTACAAATGTTTGGTATGATCATGTAAAAATATCAACTGAATGGAAATGAATACAGAATATTGAATCAGTTTGTGTCAATGGACAATGAAAGTTTCAAATGTAATGAAGACCATACATATGACTATATTATCAATTGCAGAATAACCCTGTACTGTATAGCTTTTACATTTTCATTGAAAGTGTTTCGGCAGAATGTATCAATTATTTTCACGATAAAGTCAAGTTTGTAAAGTCTAAAGTTTCTTTTTAAAGTGACATGATGTAAATGAAGTGAAATGGTTGAAGTTGAATAAATGAAATATAAAAACGCGAAGTCAATCAGTAAGGTCTACCTCGAGGTCGGCCCATATTCATACTTCCTGGTCGCATTGGTCCCCTAGGGGGAGTGATAGCAATGTCAATATAATCACCAATCACAAATTTTTTAGACGCTAAACTGACGGTATCATCGGCTCCACGATGACCGGAACATGTGGTACCAATCTCTCGCATTCTGTATGTAGGTGTTCTTGAGTCTGGGTAAATAATAGAGAAATCAAAGAAGGTTCCCTTTCTTCGAGCATCTGGATTTACTTCTTTCACTAGACTTGTCAGTTCCTTGAGTGTAGCATCCAACCTAGAGAAGTATACAGAATATAATATGGGAATTAGTTAGAAACTTTGATCCATAGAAAAAGTTCCTGAAAACAGTTTTAGCACATACAGTACTCTAAAGCTGCAACTAAAAATATTGCAGTGTGCAAACAATCCAAACAAGTCAGACATAGGATGAACCAAAGTTGAAACATATATGGATCAGGAACAGGAACCAACCACTGTAATACCAACAAGACTGTGTCCAACAAATGCTTATGCCCCGTGGAAGCCATTTCAATAAGTCTAAGTCCAAAATTAGGTCAAGGTTAAGGTCAAAATGGAGTCAGGTGATACAGGCGTGTGGAGAGTGGTCATATACAACATCCATGCAAGTTTGAAAGCTTTGTAGCAAGCCATATTAATGCTAGAAGAAACGTCTATTGGGTTAACCAGGCCGGGCGGAAGGACGGACAGGTGAATCACTAAGTCTATATGCCTCCCTATCTATAAAAACGGGCTTTCATGGGTGGTTACTATTAGTGATCACAAAGTGATTACAAGTTGTTTTCGTTCACATTTATTTTGCTGCTGTGATGGAAATAAGACTTCCAGCAAATTTTAACATCCTTAAGATAAGAAACATCACTGCATGTGTGTATTATATTTGACCAAAACAATTAGGGCTCGAGTCGATGAGAATCAAGTATATAATCACAATAAGCAAAATTTATGTCATCTTTATCTCTAAATTTTATGTCTGCCAATAATAATCGGAAAGCAATTGTCGGCAGTAGTTAGTTGAAATTGAAATATGATAAGATATGATTGGTGACTTTATACCATGTGTAAATCTGAAGTTCATTGGATGGAACATTGCCTCTACTGTACTCATTTAGTGGACTGTGTCTTCCAGTGTTGTAGAATACTCGGAGTAGAAGTGGACATGTCTGAAATATAATACAAAAACATTGAAGCACTTCAACTTTAAAGTTAAAACAGAAGGACTTCTCCCCAGGGACACTTGGTCATTTCAGAAACGCTATTAAGTGTTTGCCACCCAACCAGAGATGATCTTGGTAGGAAACCCAGATGTAGTCTCGAGTGTATCGGTGCTTTACCCAGGGCATGTTAAAGAATCAAGGAATCTATTCGAAACGAGCTAGTGTATTGCACCCGGATTTTTTGTATCTCACCTCCGTCTCTAAACATTGCGATAATGACCCAGAAAGAAAGAAAGAAACCCAAAAGAGGCCAACTAAACGGCAGCTGGGCTGCTTCTTGTGCAGTCAGTTGCATCCATCCCCCCCTGCGAATGGGCAAATATTTTTACTTTTCAGTCTTTTGGACTGATGATTGTAAAATCTGACAAATAGATAATGGCCCTAGGGTATTGGTTCATAGAAAAAAACATTTCCCCGGCAGTGGGAGGCATGGATGCAATTGACTGGTTGTACTAAAGTTTAAAATAAAAAATGATGTTTAAGCTATACCCCACGTCGCGAAAACTGGTTAAATTCCTGATATGCGTATATTAACCGTCATTCCTCATAATTTCAGTAACATATATAGTGATATACCTTTTCTCTGTCTACAGGCTTTTCTGGTGTCTTTTCTCTGGGCTCATTTTGCTGCAGTTGTACGGTGGATTCTAAAGCCATTTTGTGATTTATTTTTGTTTGTCGGCGGATTGGTTAAAGACACGTTCATCCGGTCTGTTCCGTAGTTTTGATTGTCTGGATTACCCCCCTTGCGAAGTGTTTCTGTACCAACCGCAATCCAAATCCATATCGCACATACATATATACGTACCTCTGTGCTTAGAGATACTATTTAGTTGTCTATTTGATTGCGTATCCATACAAATGTTTACTTCAAATTCAATTACTACTTGATCTTATAGATCTACTTTCATAAAACGTTCGCTATAATTCTAAGGACATGGTGTACATGTAGATCTGTAGATCATCCAAAGACCTAAATTACATGTAATTTAGGTCTTTGGTAGATCTATAGATCTTATTAACCAATTGAATTCAACATAGTTTATAAATCATTATATGAAATATTATACATATTCAAGTCAACAGAAACAGTATGACGTCAATCAGCCGTACATTATCAGAAGATCCTTTAAGCATACAAGAGTTGTCCCAGTAAATCGTGTACTTGGCTAATAATTTTCTTATGTGGCCGTAAAATACAAACATACTCTATATCAATGATAAAATAACCACACCCATTTACGCAAATGCGGCGCAACCCAGAAAATGAGGCGTGATCGTTCATTCAAAGTTGTATTTATTATAGTATAAATGAGTATAAAAAAATACCGATGAGTAGTTGTAAAAATAATGGTGTTTGGGACGTCAACGGGTTGTGCATCCATCTACTGTGACATGCACTGCAGGGTTTTCATTCTTCTTGCTGTAGAAGGCATATGTTCGGGAAAAGTGTTCACCACCATGACAGCTGGTTGTTTAGATCAGATATATTTTCAATGGTACATAAGACAGCGATTGGTTGCTAATGTGTATCAAATAAGGATTTAAGAAAGGGAAAATTGTCGGCGGCAAGTCATCCTAACTATGACGTCACTGTGCGCCACATTTGCATACCATGTGTATTAGTAATACAAAAATCAATTTATTTTATTTCTGGATATATGATTGTCATGAAATTCCTGATACCTGCTTAGAAAATGTTTATTAATAATCAGTGAAAAATTGAAGCGAATATTTTGAACACTTTTTGTGCAATGAGCAAAGTACACACTTTACTTGGACAAATCTCGTATATGTGCATGTAAAATTCCTGTCTTCTATTTACTGCATTCATTCGACCCCAACTGGAATGTACAAAAAAGGTTTGTATATAAAAGAATTATGTACACGGTATAACCCGATGCCTCCACGGCAGAGTGATGCCTCCGCAGCAGAGGTAAAGACCGATGACGGGTAAATAGTGGGGTTATATTTCTTACCAGCAATTCTTGATGTCGATATTTCTTTTGGATCTAACTCTTTCAAAGAAACTCTGGCCCCGATCTCCCGAAGCATCGCCAAAGAAATCTCAACCTAAATTGAGATACCGGCAATAAGAGACAAAACTGAAATTCAAGATCTTGAAATTTTACGGTAATGGACTTAGACAACTATTTCTGTTTAGTGTCAATGCTAAATTATGATGTATATACGTGATTTTAAAACATGTCTGCGTTGTTTTATAGTATGGAAAATATACGTAAATTGATAATGGAGGGCATTTTGGCTAAATATTGGGCTGTAGCATATTAATTTATTTTATAGAAATTTCATTGCCGGTTTTGGGATTTCATCCCTGGCAGTGACCAGAATATTACTTGGTGGTGCATTCGAAATTGATGTGTTTACATATTTGATCTCCTAGATGCTTGGATCTTGAAACCAAGCGTTTACTGATTGACAGAACTGCTCTTTGAGTGAAATTGGATGGTGCATTTTCAAAGGGAATTAGTAAAAAAACCCAGTAACTATATATGGCAAGAGTTTTTGATGACAGTTTTGAAGATTTTTAGTCTTGATATGTAAAACTCAGCAGCTGTTCGACTGTCATTACAGACAGTTAGAGCGTATTTTTTTATGCATAAATTGGGGTCGAACAAGGCTTGTTTAGCCTCGACAGGGCAGTAAAATTGATGATTTGGCTGTTTGCTGTGAACAAAATAGAGTGAATTAGAGTAGGCAGTATATGAACTGGTGTTTCTTATTGTAATCTGAGGCCTTATTCGCCGACGTTGTAAGTCTAAAAATAAGACTTATACCTAAAATTTACAAAATGTACAAACACTGATTTAACCATATTCAATTTTATCTGATTATTTCTTGTTACCCAGCGAACATGTATAACGTTACCAATTTATATCAAAATCGGTATATTTATAACAACATGAGAGCGAATAGATCATTTGGTAATATAAAGTCTAACTCTGAATTTTAGACTTTCAACGTTGGTGAATAAAGCCCCTGGACTTGACATCTATGTATCCATGTCATGACATGTGTTCTATTCAGGTTTGTTGTTCGAGCCAATTTGTGGATGCTCGAAGAATTGTGGTCAGTTTCACGACAGGGATTTTGTTGAAAACTGAGGTCGGTAGCCAAAACACCCATCCATATCTCCGCTATCCATAGCCCTTCCCGTTGTTAGGGGCTGGTTAACAGCGATATATGTTGTCATGTACGATGTAGTGTGACGGTGCAATAAGTTGTTACCATATGCTGTAGTGTGACAGTGCCATTAGTTGATGTCATACGCTGTAGTGTGATAGTGTAATAGGGGATTAAATAGCCAGCGAAGCTGGCTATTGTAAATACCCATACCAATAATGTCCACGTGTGTATCTTCGTCGAGGCTCTGCCGGTACTAATGCTTTCAGAAAAAGTTATTTCCGGTCAAAAATTTCAGGCAGTTTTCCGAGGTGAATGGTCCTTTGAAAATAAAAAATAGTAATCTGTAAACGGTTGCCCCCTATCATTTTCTTTCGAATTATAACCATCTTTAAAAATATTCAATAAATAAAACAAACTATTTAAAAAAACACAGGGAAGTAAGAAATACGCTACTGTACTGGATACACGGCGCCAATACAAGACGTGATGTCATGCCGTCACAAATAACAGGAAATGACGTCATACCAAAAGTACGCCAAATAGACTCATGACGTTACGTTGCAATGTATAACAAATCAGTATAATATAGGTAAAACTCCAGGTTAGGGATGCATACACTTATTCCAAACATAAACCACACATACATAGCCAATCTAAAATTTTGAATAATTATTATTTCTGGTCTTATTTAAAGAGGAAAAGTGATCAGTTGCTGATCAATAACTATCTTTGTATATTTTATAACATATAAATTCAACTCATATTTAGTCAGTTTCTATCTGAAACATAGCTTAGCAGATATCCAATGTGTATTTAATCCCTCATTTAGGCGGTGCCTTAGTTCATATTAGGTTGTTGTCATACAATGTAGTGTGACAGTGCACTACGATGTTGTCATACCATGTAGTGTGACGGTGCAATAAGTTGTTGTCATACGATGTAGTGTAACAGTGTCATACGTTGTTGTCATACTATGTAGTGTGACAGTGCAATAAGTTGTTGTCATACGATGTAGTGTGACAGTGCCATACGTTGTTGTCATACGATGCAGTGTGACAGTGCAATTAGGTGTTTTTATACGATGTAGCGTGACAGTGCAATTAGGTGTTTTCATACGATGTAGTGTGACAGTGCAATAAGTTGTTGTCATACGATGTAGTGTGACAGTGCCATACGTTGTTGTCATACGATGCAGTGTGACAGTGCAATTAGGTATTTTCATACGATGCAGTGTGACAGTGCAATAAGTTGTTGTCATACGATGTAGTGTGACAGTGCCATTAGTTGTTTTCATACGATGTAGTGTGACAGTGCCATACGCTGTTGTCGTACGATGCAGTGTGACAGTGCAATTAGGTGTTTTCATACAATGTAGTGTGACAGTGCCATTAGTTGTTTTCATACAATGTAGTGTGACAGTGCCATACGCTGTTGTCGTACGATGCAGTGTGACAGTGCAATTAGGTGTTTTCATACGATGTAGTGTGACAGTGCAATTAGGTGTTTTCATACAATGTAGTGTGACAGTGCCATTAGTTGTTTTCATACAATGTAGTGTGACAGTGCCATTAGGTGTTTTCATACGATGTAGTGTGACAGTGCAATTAGGTGTTTTCATACAATGTAGTGTGACAGTGCCATTAGTTGTTTTCATACAATGTAGTGTGACAGTGCCATTAGGTGTTTTCATACGATGTAGTGTGACAGTGCAATTAGGTGTTTTCATACAATGTAGTGTGACAGTGCCATTAGTTGTTTTCATACAATGTAGTGTGACAGTGCCATTAGGTGTTTTCATACAATGTAGTGTGACAGTGCCATTAGTTGTTTTCATACAATGTAGTGTGACAGTGCCATACGTTGGTGTCATACGATGCAGTGTGACAATGCAATTAGGTGTTTTCATACGATGTAGTGTGACAGTGCAATTAGGTGTTTTCATACAATGTAGTGTGACAGTGCCATTAGGTGTTTTCATACGATGTAGTGTGACAGTGCAATTAGGTGTTTTCATACAATGTAGTGTGACAGTGCCATTAGTTGTTTTCATACAATGCAGTGTGACAATGCCATACGTTGTTGTCATACGATGCAGTGTGACAATGCAATTAGGTGTTTTCATACAATGTAGTGTGACAGTGCAATTAGGTGTTTTCATACAATGTAGTGTGACAGTGCCATTAGGTGTTTTCATACGATGTAGTGTGACAGTGCAATTAGGTGTTTTCATACAATGTAGTGTGACAGTGCCATACGTTGTTGTCATACGATGCAGTGTGACAATGCAATTAGGTGTTTTCATACGATGTAGTGTGACAGTGCAATTAGGTGTTTTTATACGATGCAGTGTGACAATGCAATTAGGTGTTTTCATACGATGTAGTGTGACAGTGCAATCAGGTGTTTTCATACGATGTAGTGTGACAGTGCCATTAGTTGTTTTCATACGCTGTAGTGGGACAGTGCCATTAGTTGTTTTCATACGCTGTAGTGTGACAGTGCTATAAGTTGTTGTCATACGCTGTAGTGTGACAGTGCAATAAGTTGTTGTCATACGCTGTAGTGTGACAGTGCCATACGCTGTAGTGTGACAGTGGCATAAGTTGTTGTCATACGCTGTAGTGTGACAGTGCCATATGTTGTAGTGTGACAGTGGCATAAGTTGTTGTCATAAATGATTGTAGATCAATTTTTGTCATATACCGCACCGAGAGAGAAACGACACAAGTTAGTTAGGCTTTTTAATTTTTTATTTGTCTTGGTTGTCAGGTTAGAAAACAATAAATAGGAAAACAACAAAATCACAGATAGTTCACAACAGACACTTGTACAACTAGCATATAATAATGATAGTCACACAGGATGTAGGTCCTCAGATCTAATGATGGGCAAGTTTACACACGAGGAATTCTAGTCTAAACCATTCTATTTCCTTTTACCAGATAAGTCCAAATTTCATCTCTCGTTAGTAACTGTTTCCAAAATATAACCAAGTTTACTGAATCACAGTTTTTAGTGTCAACAAATTGCATAAATATTCATCGAATGCATAATTAATACCTAGCCACAAGTTCCATTCCACATTGCATCAAGTCAAGCGCACAATTTCAAAAAGTCACATAGTAGAAAATTTGAAAGTTTTGAAAAGAATACTGAATTAAGTCTTTGGATAAACACACAAACGGTCAATAATATATTAAGGTGTTTCTAATGTCAAAAAATTTATTGCTTCTGTTGTCCGC
This sequence comes from Spisula subtruncata, assembly GCA_963678985.1. NCBI lineage: Eukaryota > Metazoa > Mollusca > Bivalvia > Venerida > Mactridae > Spisula > Spisula subtruncata. Next base: position 49,774,301 of record OY787664.1, on the reverse strand, counting down.
CACCAGCGGCAAGGGTTTCTTCCCACTTCTTGATTTCAAGAACACCATTCAACATTTCTCTGACGGCAGCGTATTCAGTAAGACCAAGACGACGTTTGTTGGACAGATCATATACACCTCCCTCGCTTTCAGAATGTTCACCGTGAATACCTGCAACAATTAACATAATAATCAGTTTACTGTTAAAAGTATTCTATGCTGCATGTGAGCTGCTGCTTCTGCTTCGTCTTCTTCATGCGTTTAAGCAGAGGCCTTGTTAGACCGTAAATAGCTCCGCTATATCGCTGGCTTAGGATGAGAATGTCGTTATATCTTCCTCATAATGCGCTTTTATGAACCTATTTTCATGAAAATCGGAACTTGGCATGTTGACCAAAATGAAGTTGAAAAAGTAAAGAGGAAATTTCAGACAGAGTTTTGTTTTCTCAAAATATTGATTTTGTTGTTACGACTTCCCATTGTAAGCCAACAATACGCTTTTTATCCGGTTATGTACGACATACTGGTATGTATATCATAATGAATGCCATTTCTTTATTCCTGCCCAAGCATGTTATTCCTCAAGTTATTACGGTCATTGAGTGTCGATTGCAAATGCACGAATTAATGCATTAAAAATGCGTAATGCAAAACATTTTACGGTCATTATGTGTCGATTGCAAATACACGAATTTACGTATTAAAATGCGTAATGCAAATTTTTTCCCGTTTACGGTCATAAAGTGTCGATTGCAAATACAAGAATTTATGTATAAAATGCGTAATGAAAAACAGTTTACGGTCATTAAGTGTCGATTGCAAATACCCGAATCTATGTATTAAATATACGAAATGCAAAAATAATTCATATGGCGCGAACCATAAACATGATTTTTAACAAGATAGTTTTACATAATTAATCAAAACAGAACGGACTCTAGCGAAATTGTTGTTTTCAAAGAATGAGTAGCATCATATCTAATCTAGAGAGCTTATATGCATATGAATTAGTTTAAATGACTTAAATCACAAACAGCGCAACATCCAACAGTAATATCAACAGTTTTTAAAGACGGGAGGTTACTCCGATGCAATCAACTGTAATTTTACTAATTTTGACTATTATTTACGACAGGTTATCTCCCATTGAGCGTACATACCTCTTGGCTGGATAGAGAATTTCTCGCAGAATTCTTTGAAGTTGGGTTGTTTGCAGACATTAGGGATGGCCATGTGTACACTAGCTCTCAATGTGGTACCCAAGTTGGATGGACAGAAGGTCAAATATCCGTAGCCATCTCTCTTAGCAAAGGTCAGTTTCTTCTCCAATTCGGCAATAGCCTGAAATACAAATACGTACGTATTACAATTTTTGTTATTTCTTAGTTTTAATTTAATCAAACCCTAAGGCACTGCCTATCTTGGGGATTTATCTTACTGTTCCAGCAAAATACCATTTCGAGTATCATAGGATTCTTAATTCGTGGATTTGGAATTTCAGGTAATAATTAAATATGAGGGCCAAAATTATTGTTCGATGGGATTTAATTCGTGGTTAAAGGTGAATCACGAAATCCACGAAATTTAACCCAACACGAAAATTAATGATTTTACAGTAATTGATAACGATAAGAGAATTATTGTATTGATAATTATTAAACTTTCAGCTATTTATGAATGAAATAGCTATTTAGTGTAATGCTATACGTCTAGAAATAGATGTGTAGGAAAGAAATTTCTTCAAAAAAACACCTGCGTTACCAATGGCAACCAAGGCCACTGAACTGATAGGTAAAATGATATCAGCCTATGCTTGCTCTAACGTTTGTGAAACTGGGGAATGCATACGGCGAACAAACAAATTACGGCCTACATTTTATCTGGCATTCGAACAGCAGGTACATGGGGTAAATTAGGAGAGCACTTCATAGTGGAGAAGCGACAGAAACGAATAACGTAGTCACGGTATATTTGATTTTTCTAATACTAGAACGTACAGAAGAACGAACTTAAGCAAAACAAGACAAAATATCCACTATCCATTTTGCCCGTCGATAAGCATGTTTAATAACGGGTAAAATGGTTAATTGGTTATGGGCGTTAAAAGGGTACATGTAATTAGGTTTGTTCAAAAAGAATTGCATCCGTGCACATATTCGTCCCCTTAGTACAACAAGGTTGTAAAGTTGTATGTCTCTACAAATAATATATTGATATACATTCTTGTTTCACCAAAGAAGCAAATTGTGTCACGGGACAGTACACCGAACTGCAGTACTTTGAAGCTCATAACGTCCGAATCAGTGCAATCGGTACGTATTTGACTTTGATTGCAAAAGATAATAAGGCAGTTATAACGCGTGTGATCTTATTATATACATATTAACGAACAGTTTGCAACATAAGCGGTAATGATTTAAATAGAGCTGATAAATCTAGCTTCAACAATAATTCAGCTGGAGTGTTGCCAGGCCAAGAACGAACACAATGTAACAGGTAAAAGATGTGTATGATATTTGAATTTTTGTAGATAGGTATAAGAACAGCTAATCATTACGTGAAGTACTTATGTCAGCTACCGAAACTATAGCAGGCATTGGGTAAGCAATAAATAAACCAAAAGCTAACTGTATCATTAATAAAGACAATTAGAAATTAAAAACGTTTTGTAAAAGTTATGGTTTTCTATAACTTTTCAACGATACTGTGCAGTTTCCTGTGTGTAAACCATGAATACACACAAAGCTGAAATAAGAACAGCTATTTGTGGACCCAAAATTTCATTTGAGTTAAGATTGACAACTTTAGTGTTAACATATAGTTGCCAATGGTACCATGCATTCATGAACACTTTTTTCAACTGCATTTCTACAATGGTACATGTATACGGTTTAAGTTTATAAACTAAGAAAGGGAAACTTCCTGGATACTTAGTTCAGTTAGATATGTTTTCGTTTTAGTCTTTATCAATGATACATTTACAAATGAAGTATACTGGTTGTAAAATATGGTACACAATGCATTACCTTGACAAGGCGTCTGTATACGGCTCCTAAATCACCACCTTTCTGCATTGAGATCAGACGCAAATGATCCTCTTCACCGACCCATGTGAGGAAAGTTTTGTCTTTGTTGTGGTAGATTCCACGTCCATTATCCCAGTACTTGTAACCACCGGCATCTCTCAATACACTGAAAACATGCAAATCACACTTAATTACAATGGACATCATATTTAATTACAAGTAATAAAGAATTGTAAGCAATGCAGGGTCCTTATTCACCAACGTTGTAAGTCTAAAATTCAGACTTAGACTTTAAATTGCCAAGTGTTCTATTCGCTTTCATGATGTTATAAATGTACCGATTTTGATATAAATTTGTATACATGTTTAGTGGGTGACATCAAATAATCAGACAAAATTTCACATGGTTAAATCTAATTGCATAGAAATGGCAGTGATTTTATATGTTGTCAATTTTAAGTCTAAGTCTGAGTTTTAGACTTACAACGTTGGTGAATAAGACCCCAGAAGTCGGTTTCGAATGACAGGGACAGGGAAGGCAGCACTCAACCTAACCAACCGAGCACAGAAATCAGTAACACCACAAAACAAATACACTGAGCAATGCACACACGTAAGCCAAAGAAACAATAAAAAGTCCAAGTCCCCCGCCGAAAAAATGCAGGATGACCCAGTTTAACAAAGACATTAAAGAACCAAATGAAACGCAGCACACTTTTTGTCCGAATGAAAATAAAATTAGACATGCATAATCTCCTAACTGGTCCCTAACCACATACCAAGTTTCATAAACTCAACTTTGAAACTGTTCAAACTATGACAGGATCAATATCTATTTACATCCGTAAACTTAATGTTTAAATACAAACATGAATGGTATAGCATCGTAAATTTCAACTTTAAATAGAAACCTTTTGGTCTTTGACTTTGTTCGTAAGTTGTTCAATCAGTTACTCAATCTTTTTCATCAAGATAGAATTCCGCATAAATTGGAAATGGATGGATTTCACCATTAACTGTTTCGTTTGACCCTGCCACTATCATAATTCTATGAGGTAATTGACCTAACGACAGAGCAGAGATTGCTACGCGGATTATTGTTCTTCGGACTTTTACACGTGAAGGCCAAGGAGCATTAGCTTGCAATAACATATGATACACGGAAAACATGCGTCAGAAGTAATGTTTTATAAACAACTTCTTAATGTGATTATTCTTTTTGGCACGGGCATCACGTGTTTTGCTAGCAATAAGACAATTCATACGAATGGTTTATCCTTCACTTGAACAGACGAACATTAGTGAAGAGTTGTTCCCAAACATGAGTATAGGTGATTCAAAGATCTCTGTCACAACCGGTAAACAAACATTCAACCCGGGTGATTTATTACAGGTTTCTCAGGATTAAATTCTACCATCATACATATACTTATATGATTAAAACTCTAATGGTCCTATTGCATAGTGGTCATACTTACTGCATTTAGTTATTTAGAAATTAAACATTCTGGCGGTTTTGACAGACATCTTTGAATCGACAATACTTGTATTCGCCTCACTGTAGTGTAAATATTTAATTCTACCTAGCGGCGGCATAGCTATGTCGTCTTAATCAGTTGTTCATTGCAACAACGAAAGTACAATATTAAAACAAATAACGCGTGAGTCTGGACCGGATGCTTTATATGTAAAATCGTCAACGCCGACGAACAAACAAGTGACACTGAAAGCGCTCTTGCTTTTCCAATCATGGAGATTAAAACGCGTATAACCCCCTTATTAAAAATAGAACAAACATTTGCATTTCATTGTGAGAGTTTCTACCTTTCTGGAGACTCAAATGAGGACGCCGATTGGTTGTCCGGACTTTTGAATGTGTTGCTTTTCATAATAAGTATCATTTATACCCACACCAGGGCCGGTATGTATAAAGCATCTTAGTTGGAAACTTTAAATTTTCTTGAAATATTGAAATGCATTTACATGTCTCAGTTAAATATGGTAGCCTATATTATTGATTGTATACAATATTTTAAAGCATTTTGTCGAGAGCTACCATGATAACTAAGCAAACATGGATTATTATTCTATGTGCTGGAAATATATGCAACACAATTTTTGAACTAAACTCCAACTATTTAAGTTTCTCACAAAGGGGCTTTATAAATACTGTCCCGGCACTTTCGAAAAACAAAAATACTTACTCATCGTCATCTCTGAACAAGAAATGGTCTTGTACCATTTGTTTCTGGGTAGCTTCATCCATCTTGTTGAGTGGGAAGTAGTTACCATCTAATTCTCCTGACAATGTTTTCAAAGCAACAACAGCTTCAGCTTCCATGTTTTCCAAATCCTTTAAGTACAACATATTCCGTAAGTCGTTGCTGATTTTCAATACACATAATAATGCATGTTGTAAATGTGAACATATCGCTGGCTTAACATGAGAACGTCATAAGTACAAAACATATTTTTTAGAAAACAGGAAAAAACAGTCTGAAGACTACTCTTTACTAACGGAGCAAAAAGCTGTTTTAACTTCAGTTTAATTAATACGACTCGTTCCGATTTTTATGAAAATAGGCTGATAAGAAGAGCCTTGTGATGATTATAATTGCCAATATGTATGGGTTTTCTCAGGGTATTCCATGTCAGAGTTGGCGGGTCACGATAATCAGTAAACGGCTCATGACGTCTAAGAAAATCTGTACATAACGTCATCACTGCGTCAAGCTGTAACATTATTTAAAACAATTGGTTCACACGCAACTAACGATATAAGTGAACTAGATTTATGAAATAAACGTCTGGCACTCACTTCTGAATTGCAAGCTGGTGGGAATGGGTATTTTGTGTGACTGCGGGCAACCCTGATACGGGTAGAAAGCACCATCTTGTTTTCTGGGTCAATGTTTTCAAGAGCATTCATTTCGGCATCAGTGCCAAAGGTTGGTACGGGATGGTTGATACTGTCGACTTTGTGGTAATCTTTGATGACATTGTTGAAGATATCCTCGAATACTGTGTAAGCTTCGGGGTCACAAGCGTAGATACCGACTTTGCTACCAAGATGAAGACAACCTGAAGTAAAGTAAACGAAAATGCGTATATAACATTTTGTACTAGGTTACCAGATTGGATAGAACTTTGTATAAAATGAAATAACAGATAGAAACAGACTGTCACAGAGTTTACAATATAGAAAATTGGGACTCATTGTGTATGTATACTTCCATTGTAACTCTTTTTACGCGACGACAGGGTGGCTGGCCCTGCGCACAATCCTCCTCTTTTCATCAGGGCTTTGGACCAGGGTACGCAGAACTATATACTTCCGTTGTATAATGAGACATGAATATGGATACAAGTATTTTGGAGTCATCGAAAAAAAGTTAAAAAATGTAAGTATAGTATTTAGATATTTTCCCACTTACCAGAGTTGATGCAGTGAGCAAGAGTTCCACCGAGTGATGTCGTTACACCACTGTATTTCTTATAGACTTCTGGTGTCAAATATTTCTTCATCAGAGATGGTGAATCACTTTTGCTAATAGTATTGTATAATTCATCCAATGGTTTTGGGGTCCATGTAAGTTTGGCCTCCTCTGAAATAATACAACAAGCATACAATTATGCCATCGCCTCAATAAAAAATAAATTGAGAAAAGGAGTTCTCATTGAATAAATTTTTACCATTAGTCGAACTCCGGTGGATTAATAATGTAACAGTATATTTCAGTGTTTGGTGGTTGTTTTCAATATTTACCATTAGTCCAGTTATTCTAGCAACCTAAACAAATGTGCATAAGGTTCGTTTTGTGTATTTTCTAGCTTATAGTGTCTAAACTACTAGCAGGATAACATATACTGTCCAGAAAACGAGGGATACCATAAAATATGCTTTGAAAAAGGATTCAAAATATCCTTCGATAAAACATTTATCTAAAGCAATGTGGAATTGAAATAGTAGATTACTAGTATATGGAAAAATGTTTGGTGTTGTTGTAAAATGTAATTACCTTTGATGATTTCAAGGACACCATTCTTCATTTCATTGACAGCTTCCCACTCAGAGAGTCCAAGACGACGTTTGTTTGAGATATCGTAGACCCCGCCCTTGCTTTCGGAGTGTTCACCGTGAACACCTACAATGAAAAAAACACGTACGTGTAACTTGAATCAGTATTTCATAAACATAATTATAATGAAGATGTACCGACTGTACATCAGCCAAATGCTATTACTACATTGTCAATTTTATTCCAAACCAATTCTGAAAAACACTAACCATGTTGATTGAAAGAAATATTATTGTAATGAGCGATTTTATGACATCGTACAAAGAAATCATATGTTAAGACTCAAGTTCTCCCTGATCTGACTCAGGTTGGCTTCCCATCCAGGTTTGATTATATTATTAAACAATCAACCATTGGAAGATAGCAGAGAATAGTTTGTCTCATTCATATAAAACAATCATAATGTTCAGCATCTATGCATCATGTACACCAGTACATATATAGTAAGAATTTTATGAATGATCACATCATTTCTAGATTGACCTATATATGAGTCAAGAAACACAATTTTGACATTACCCCTGGGTTGCAAGTTGTATTTGTCACAGATGGCTTTAAGTACTTTAGGATCTTTGCTGAGCATGGGTACACGAACGTGGACACTGGCACGCATAGTAGTTCCAAGATTGGTTGGACAGAAGGTCAAATATCCAAGACCATCAGCTTTAGCGAATTCCATTTTCGTCTCGATGTGTGCGATAGCCTATTGGAAATAAAAGACAAGATTGTCAATAGTGAATCACACCATGTCACAAGGAACACAATGGAAATGAGGGTTCTTCCTTAAAATTTAAAATTAATTTGACATGGCTGTTTTGTTTATTCATGCTTACACATTTACTGTATGGTATTTGTATGTTTTAAAATTACAACTGCGATGTAAATGTTCATTTTATCTCAAAATATATATCTATGCCCATATTGAAATATTTACTTAGATCTAATACCATAAAGAGTAAACACTTATTCCAAAATAAAAGAATAATAATGGCGTTAGCTGTTCATATCAAGTGGATAGTTGAATTTTGGCATGTAAGTCTGAAAAAAGATTTGATTCGGGGGCATACAATTTTGCAGGTGTAAGACATAGAATGTGTTGGTTGAACTGGTCGCATGTAATTGCAATTACTTTCAATATGACATACCGTTGCTAGGCGTTTGTAGACTTGTCCAAGATTTCCTCCCATCTGCATAGAAATGAAACGGAAATGGTCTTCCTCATTCAACCAGGTGAGGAAGGTCTTCTCCTTGTTGTGGAAGATACCTCTACCGGTATCCCAACAGCTGTAGCCACCAGCATCACCAAGGACACTAGAAATAGGGCAAACAAAAGGTCATCAATGTATCAACAAGTACTGCAAGCCGATAAAGCGCGAAGTCATCCCGGTGACCACTTTTATCTATGTTTTGTTTTCTTTTGGAATAAGAATCTACGTTTTCCAAGTCAAGAGTGCTAAGACATTCTTTTCAAAAATAATTTTTCCAGCAAGCCTTTATAATTTTTATATACTCCTCTCCCAGTGAATCACATTGCGTTGTACCATTTATTTAACACATGCATAGTCTTAAAACGTTAGGTACCCAACGTGTCACGCCATCAGGAAAAGTAATAGATTCTAAATATTTTCAGCAATCATTTAATCTCTCCCTATGTCAACGATCTCGATTTTCGATTAGTGCAACTGTACAAAATGTACTGTTTAGAAGACGTAAGTAATTTTCTTCTATACTTTCCATGACTAAGTGACAGTGAACTTTGGATGAAAAAATCAGCAAATATTCAGTATCAATATATTTCACTTACGAATCATCAGCTCTGAAGAGGAAATGGTCTTCAATCATCTTATTCTGAGTATCTTTGTCCATACCAGCCAAAGGATAGTAAGTACCAGCTAATTCACCGGTCATGGTGGACAGACCTTCACAGGCCAATTTCTCCATTTTTTGGAAGTCCTGTAATAATAAAATGATACACATTTGTTTTGTGATATTGGAAAATTCAGATCTTGAAGGTAAGTATTAAAGCAACAAGTTTCATTACCGACACTCAATTGCTAAGAATCATCGACCACCTAATGAATTATCCTCTAATGAATGCAGATAGGATTTCGGGTTGACAAAAGCAGCATCTTGATATTTCATAGAAAGCAGTTTAGTTTTTAGCAAATATGTTGTATTTGTTCGTGATCGTCTGAGACAGTTGAAAGTAGTGGAAATTCAAGCATTTTCTGCTTATTATATGACTATGACCTCTGAATATCGAAGGAAAAGACAGTGATACATTTCAGTGGGTGTTGGTGAGCTATCCTAGCTTTTTGCAAACATGGAGCTCGATGTAAAACTATTGTACATGACTATATAAATTGATGTAGTTACTAAAGTTATGCACCGAACCATCGAAATTCGATCATGTGTACTTTAACTTTCACCATAGATATACTCGAAACTTCCTCCTGGATTGTGCCATACTAATTACCGACTAGTTCATTAATGAATGTTAGTAGGGTGGTAAACCGGGTATATAAAATGCATGTAAACTCATTAACGATTCAACATTCTGTTTGTAATTACCGCTTTCTTGGCAGCTGGTGGGAATGGCATGCCTTTGTGACTTCTGGCAACACGGACACGTGTAGATTTCACGAAGTAACCGGTTGGGTCAAGATCACCAAGGCTGTCGATTTGTTCGGGAGTTCCGAAACTTGGTTCGGGATGTTTGACATTGTTGTCGGCTTTACCAGTGTGGTAGTCCTGGATGACCTTATCGAAGAGCTCTTTGTATCCGGGATCTGTGTAGGCAGATGGGTCACAGGCATAGATTCCTACATTGCTGCCAGCATGGAGGGCACCTGAAAAGAGAAAGATAAACTAAATCAGTGAAAATATTCGGTCAATTGATACGCATCTTTAAATCTCTAGGCATCGTCCGATGTTGACTAAATGTTGGTAACATATTTCAAACTGAAATATTCCTAAACATTCACATGATCATGCTTCTGTTTACTCTCATTTCACCACGCTAATGTATGATCTACCTAAATGAATTACTTTAATTGTTGAGACATATGATTTGGGATAGGCATGGCAAAAGTTTAAGTACCGTTTAGAAACGATCACAATTAGTTATATACAGTTGTTTAGGAAACTGGATCACTCTGTGTTAGAATTAACAGTCAAAGTGCCTTAGTTTATATAATCGAGCAACAAGGGACTACGTATACGCTATCGGAGAAAACTTGGAGAAAGTTTGGACTGAATTTCCAATATTTGATCGAGTGAAGTGAATTCTGAGCTATGTATTGACGCGAATCGCTGTCAAATTTGCGCTGGTACTGTAGATGGACAGAGACACGAGAAGGTATTGATTAATAACGGACGAGATTTCTAACGCAGAGGATATTGAATCAATTGTACTACCAATAAACGTAAAAAGCTTAAGTTAAATAGATCTACTTCTAACGTGCTCAACGTTTGTTAGCGAATCTTTCGCTTTATAGAAGAACACTTCAGTAAGGTCATTAAGAGCATATGTTTGCATGCATGTATAGCTACATTTCCTAGAAGGGAATTTACGTTACATTGCAGGGGATGAAATCTGGATCAATTCTGATACGAACGATCGTATTTCCATTGATAAATCTAAAAATAGCACAAGAAACGATATCAACTCGGAACAACGAAATTGTGCGTAACAAAATGTACGAATATTACGTCACGTTACGTTAGTCTCATCTAAAACGGTAACAATGCGGTATGAAAAATGAACGCTTGCCTCAGTTGGTAACAAGCCTTTTGATTGGTGTAGCGTTAAATTGGAAAAGCGTTTGATTGGTCTATTCTATCGTTACTCTTACTTGAGCTATCGATGTTTGAACCAGAGTGAAGTATAACCGTCACTGGCGTCGCGTTACGTCATATGCTTTACGTTAGTGGGAACATTAATGACCGACGATGACTTGGACAATGTTATGTACATGCCTCACTTAATCACAAACTTCACAAATAATATTTACTTAATTTGTCGGATTTTTCGTATTTTTGAACGACGTCACAGATGGTTTATCATTTTACGCAATGATTTAATCAACTCCGACGACGTCAAAAATTTGTGATGAAGGAGAATTGTTCGTTTCGATGGAGGAACGGATCCTATCTTATCGTTAATTGATACAAATTCAATATTTTCAAAAGCGTGTACTAAACGTTACACAGGTCGTATCAAAGAATATAATCTATATACTATTAGACGCAACTACAACAAAAGCTGGGGAATTAAGCCAGAAGCGATAACACTACATTCATGAACGTTAGTGCAAAAACCTAGATAGGTCTACGTGTTCAAACGAATTTAGTATCAATATTTTACCTGTCGGGTAATGCGAGATAAGCATAACATATAACACAGTTCTGGAAAAATGCCACACAATCAAATGCATGCGTTTTAATGCATCGAAGTTTGTCAGACATACAGAAGGAGGGGGGGGGGGTGTTGTGAGAGGGCTACAGACATTCTGTATGCTGAATGCATACATATCTAACACGATCAGGCTATAAACATATAAACATTTCCTACACCAGACTTTTGATGTAGAAGATGTGCCATGAAAAGTATAAGTATCAACAAAGGTGATTAGAAAACAGTTGTGGGTGTACAAACATAGCAGCTCAACCAATCAAATCACTTCCTTCAACAGGTAAAACATGCTCGGGGAAAAATGAAAACCTTGAACAAATGCCAATGGAAATGTAGAATCTATGCCTATACATCATACGTTCTATGTCTGGTGACAATTGTTCCAACAAAATGAAATGAAAGTATACCCGACGAGCAAGCACACAGCCACATATAATCCAGGAAAGTTATCATACATGTTATCGGTATAGTTGTCAATACTTATGTAAAATGTAAATTTTGTAATTGTTTAGAAGATGAATTCCATTTCCTGTTTGAATGCAACCTATATGGTAATCTTAGAAAACAATATATCCCTGCATATTATAGAAGTCATCCAAATATTTTAAAGTTTAGAGACTTGTTACAGTCTTGTGATGTAAAAATTTTGAAAAATTTAGCTGTTTATATTTTTAAAAGCTTTGAATTAAGAGAACAATCTTAATGTACGCATTAAGCCAACGTATTCTGTTGTATTCAGGTTCACTCTATTTTTAATATAATATACTAGCTATACTTAGCCTCAGATTTGAATATTAAGTTTGACTGATTATGTAAAGGTGTTATAACATTCACTCTCACCACTTGATATTCCCGATATTCAGTATATAATTTGTCTGTATGCGCAGTTTATTAACATGTGTAATTGTATGAGTGCGTGTGTGCGTGCGGGCGTGCGTGCGTGAGTGCGTGTGTAGACGGAATGTGCGTGAATGTATGTATGTGTGTGTGTCTATGTTTTGCATGAGTATTTAGATTTGTTATATATATCTATATATATGTATGTTGTAATTGTAAATACGAACCATGGGCATAATGCCTTAATTTCGGAAAATAAACTGTAACTGTAAACTTATTCCACAAGACGTACAGGACAGGCGCCGGTGTACATCGTCAGCAATTAGCATACAAATGTACTTTTCATCTTAGATTAAGCCAATCATCATCAACAGTTACCACACACCTAGTATATCAATCTATTCGGGACAGGGTCATCGTATTACAGCACAAGACGAACAGCTTGACCATAGGCCACGATCTCCCGAAACATATCATGTAGAAATCTCAACTCAAATTGAGATAATGCTAAAAACTGAGTCGGAATTAAAAATAAATCAAAAGTTCCAGCTTTTGAAATTTTACTGCAATAAACTCCCGGATGTTATTTCGGTATAGACATGCAAATTTCCAGTCATTCTTTGTATTGGAATTGACATTTAGACACATGCCAATATTGAGATGAGATCTTGCTCAGATTGAGTTGCTTCGGGAGATCAGGGCCAGATCTTATTACCGTTATCATCTCTTTGCTGATTAGGTAAAATACATGTAATACCAATTGTTATAATGTTTAAACGCATGAACTTATCAATGAACCTTTTGGATAACAAGAGTTACAGAGTGATGGTGAATAAGATGTTGTTGATTTCAATCATTGGCCATGTATATAAACAATGTCATATCACAGTCGTTATAAGTGAGCTATGCAAATATGTCAACGTCGTTAAAAAGGGGCTGACATCGTTCCCTTGCTTAGCTATTAGTGGTAAGTAAGTCATGAACAAACAATTAAGCGACCCGACAGTCATGAGATTGTCACTCCTTATTATTGGAATTCTAATGGTGTGGCTACAAACGAAAGACAAATTATCAAAATAAATAACTTTTAAAAGTATGTCAGCATTATTGGAATGAATAAAATAGCTCCGACAACAGGTTTAAAAATACACTTCCAAAGTCGTCAAAATATCAGTGATATTGGCCGGTATGTCACGGAAAACTTAGATATCTTTCGTGAGTAACAACTTTTAAAGAAGACAGGTTATGGTCTGGACATGCTTAAGCAGAAGTGTGACGGCACTAAAACTCTTGTATCGCGATCAATATGATCTAACATAGGAATACGCCAATGTTGGGGAATGAATGGATTCAATAGATATTTCTAAAGCACAAAAGAGAAATATGTAAGCCTCGGATATCGGTCTGGTATCGCTATTTATTACGTGACACACAGTGTCCCTGTGTCTTGTCAACTGACAGTATTTTAATACTCGTAAATTGGAGTATGTCTCCAAGTCGATGAAAGTCAGAGGTTGATGTAACCCTTAAAAATATAACAGCACAATGATGAATAAGGAAGCGAGTACATCTCAAGTAGAAATCTCATTTCAAATTGAGATTTGCCCAAATCAAGAGTCTGAATTTGAGATAAAGCTAAAGTTAGAACTCTTTTTAAAATTTACTGTAATGGACTAGGAATAGTGTTTGCTGTTTTTGATGCCAACTCTTAGTCCGTTGAAATTATCTCCATGACACGGAATATTTGAGATGAGATTTAGCTCAGATTAAGATATCTCGTGAGATCGGGGTCAGAATATACTTGGGTTTTCTCTAGGTACTGCTCCTAAGTAACCATCCAAGCCATATCATGTTCAGGCAGAAACTACTTTTAGCAGTTTTTTTTCTTTTGCGGACAACGGCATCAGTTCATGAATCTAACGATGATTAACCGGCCAACGCAAGTCAGTGACCATTAATTAACGCAAAAAGTTCAGCAATTATATCAAATCTATACACAGGCAGGAAAACACATATTGCCAAGTTTCCAATTATTACAAATCAATCCTGAAGGACGCGGACAAAAGGTTCGTTCTACAGGACATGACTGGCAATAAGAATCCGTTAGCTATGCTTACATTTGTCCGAAGTCAATTGTACGCCTAAGTACGAATACTAGAGGATTCGACATTATTCATTTCTAGTAACTATAAAAATCTAAGATCACCAGACTTTGTAAGTAGCAAAATATAATAAAAGGATATGGAAGCCATAAAGCGTACATTTGAAGCAGCCGAGCACAGAAACCACACAAACAACAGGCCGCACATTGTCCAACAAAAAAAACTAGTATTCAAAACCAATAACGAAATCTGTCTCAGGAGTCTGTAGACATTACATTTACATTAATCAAGCAATTCCTATTTACTATAAATGTCTTCCGGATTGCAATTCTATCATCTTAAAATTTCATTATCTACAGCTGCGTGATTTCCTCTCATCTTAAAATTGAGACGTTGTTGTTGTTTAACAAGACATGACATTTAGAAATGCAGAGAAATGCGAGATGACTTTTATAAAATCGATTTTCAGAATGAAATTCTACGACAACATGCGACTGACGTTGTTATAAGAAGACCTCGGAAACTATATGACGGCATACATTTTGAGATATTATCATTTTGCTGCCACGGCAACGCACAAGTCTCATCAAAGAGGAAACGAGAATAAATGTAGCAAATACAATGTAGATCAATTCGTATGAAGCGCTTTATATCGATCCCATTGGGAGTTCGTCATGTGAACGGATCATGAATGTCAATAAAAGAGGGAGTAATACTGTCTGGGAAGAGTGTGTTAACCTCATATAAATTCATACCATAGCTACAGGAAATAGACAGATCTAGACTTCTTCAGATAAGAGCTTCAGAGTTCATTGGCTGGATCTAGCTCCGACAAAAACTGACAGAAACTTGGTCGATATATTTAAAATACGTTCATTGAAGTTCAATAACTCAATTCAAAACTATTCAAAACGAACGTGTATAGATAAAACTTCAAATCGAACAAAGTTGTAACACTTTACAAGTCATGTATGATTGACATTGAATGAAATGCTTCCGTATTCTCTTAGCTTGTCAAACAAGTGGAACGCGGTGGTTAAAATTCTTCGCACACACGTTTTAACAAATGTATTTGCAAGTTACATGTATATATGACATATTATATCTAACATTTAATAAATACGGGCATAAACTTTATTGCGTCACCAGATTTAATAAATGTCCTTTTTTGAAGGTTATTTTGTTATTGTGCATTAAGCCAGGCTGATTTAAAACCGCTTATCAGAACTTGGCAAAAAACCAAACCAATATATTCTTTTGTAGATTTGATCAATATATCAAGTATAATGCGACAAAGTTTAACTAATGATATGACTTCAATTCGACTTCTATCTAAACCAGGGACTAAGTGTCAATTTCTCAACACGACACCGTTTTGTTATAATAATTATGCTATAAAATAATAATGCATTGTTTATTATCAAAACCACTTGAAACAATACTAAAACAATGGAGTGGGATAAAATACATAGTGTATTCCTGAGCAAGCACATTTTGTATGCCAACATTTAACATGACAGTCATGGAGCCTTCAAACAGCAAGATTTCTGGCTAGCTACAAATGTAAAGTGCGTGTAATGAAAAAAATTACAAGTCTTATGTATGTATTTTATCGCCTAATTATTACATACACTCAAACTTTATAATTATCAAGCAAACCTTTTGTGAGCTGCGAACAGTTGCCGTTGTTTAGAGATTATTGCTATAGAGAGGCTAAATTTATAGTAAATAGATATACCGGCTTCGGGAATTTTGAAAATGTTTTAATAGGTTGTTGCTTACAGATCGGGGTCTGCTTATGAGAGGTTTTACTGTACATACAAAGCAAACACTTGAAATTCACGTACACAAAATGTATTTCTACTTCTCTAGAGCGTTATAAAGTCGCCAAGATCTCGATATTTTTCGATAAAGTATTTATAAATGTCTGCACAAAACCAGCCGCCAGCTGTCAACGTGTGTGGACATACTGTATACCATATCTAACAAAACGTACAATCCGTCGCATGTAAGTATTATACATTTGTATCGAAAAAGATTGTAGCCCAAGGGCAGTGATATTCAAACATTTCATACTTAGCCTATAGCATGTTCATTTAATGAGTATGACTCACGTTCAAGGTTGACATGCGTTCTCGCACGCAACTTAACAATGTAGAAATTTCTAATATCGAATGAAGCACGTATTTCATTACAAATTACAATCATGAAGACAAATAATAAAACGCAAAACCCCATTCACATATTGTACTGTGCGAAGAACTAAAATTCAGTCCACTAAATACTGGTTTTGCATTAGCTTATGCGCGAAGAACAATGTACAAAATGTGCTAGTCCCCGAATGCAAAACTGATATAGGAAACACATCTTGTCCGCCCAAATATTTACTGTTGGGTTTTATCCTAGCGTGGTTAAATATGTACGCAATGATGAGTGAGTTTTGTCAGATTTTACGTACATAACTGGCGTGTCACTGACCTTATTAAATGAATTCTAGCAAAAAACAATATCGACCTTCAGAAGTAGTGCGAGTCGTGTTTTTCCTGTACGCAGTGTACACGAGAACGAGTACATGTATATAGAGCCAGAACTGAGAAGAGCAACAAGTACATGTATAGATCTAATTGGACACACTTTCGTATCACTTATCTATTTTTATTTCTTCCTGGAATCGTTATTATGACGAGAATCAAGTGTCATTACAATCAATACAGAGTCAGACACGGGAAGCAATTGAGCTAACGTTATAGCACTTTATATTTGATATGTAGATTGCGCCAGTCTGTCTTCGGTAATTGACAAATCATACCGTTCCGTGTTTAGGCCAAGACATCGGTCATACATTTCAAAGCTTACCACACAAAGCTGCAAAATGTGCCGGACTGGCTTCGTTAATTTGCAGTCCACAACCTACGAACGTGTCTCGACCAAGTCATCGGTCACCTAGTGCAAGGTCTATATCGCACAAATTTGCAAAATGTGCCGGACTGGCTTCGTTATTTCACAATCCCAGCCGTACATTTCGCTCGGCCAAAAACACCGGTCACCAATGCCGAACAGTATACTGCCCATCGTACACGCAAACTAGAGAGAGATATCATGTGAATCTAGACATAATACAGGAGGACATATTAACAACAGAGCAGTCGGTGGTATAGTCAGATTAACATCAACAGCTGTCGGTACTATTTTAAGAAGATCGTTCGTTTTGCAGGTACTGGGACTAGTATTCTTTCTGCAAAAAATACGCAATGAACTCCGGCAGGTAAATGTTAGTTAATGTTTCGTATAAGCAGTGTCTGTTCTCATGAATTTAGACAAGGTGTGTATATATGCCAACTAGTAGTGTTCGGGGTGGATTAGATAACGAAGCAAGCCAATGATTGTCATGGGGTAATTATACCCGGCACGATAAAGCTATGACAAAAATTGCTTGAACTTCTAGCAATTACGTGAACACAGGTCTACTCTAAACGTAGGGTGGCTATTTAATTATCAATAATTAGCCGTACATTTCAAGTGAAGACTATACCGGTAGTCAGTCTAAGTACTAGATAGAAAACAGATCATTTCAATACACGGTGGAATATTCAGTTACTATGGTAACCGAGTTTCAATGTTTTTCTCATAATGAAAAACATTTGATCTTACGAACAAAAGCTTACTGATGGAATTAGCACGAATCAATGGAAGTTTTGTTAGCAAGGGACAAGATACATCAAATCAAACAGTACAAAATTGAACAAGTGCATCACAATGCAATCAATAACTGTGTGTTTATTTATTCTGGTTCAGCGCCGTTTCTTAACAAAGCTTCAATTATATTCGGCGCCCGATTCACCTAACCCGGTTTTCTTGACTGCATAATATCTATGTTTCCTAACCAATATTTACTAACCCTTCAAACAATGCATGAACCGGAAGCAAATCGACAATACGATAATTAATTATGGGCTGGTTGACATGTCGCGACGGAGAATCGAACCCGGATTGTAGGGAAACAAATCAAGCGAACCTAGTACGACCACGAACGCAGCTATCAATATATCGGTATTGATGCAATTCGGTTTTGAGTTCAATTTATTGCACCAAGTCTAATTTTGTAAGATTATGAAGCAAGTCTGTTACAAATTAAATCAACAATGTTCTGATAAGATACATTGTAACGTTGAAACTCAAGGTCGAAATTGGTAAAACATGTTTATGAACCTAGCTACACTTGAGCGTCAGCAACTATCTAAATGTAGCCACACTGCCTGCGATACATAAATCACCGCCGAGGCAATGCATAAATAATTCTATGTTCTAATAATTAAGTCGATACGCTGGAAGCGGCAACGAAGTTGAGTCGAAACATTTGGAACATTGCCCAGACAACAAAAAATGTGTTTAGCAAATCAATTCAATGAAGTCCAACTGTGATTTTCAACATACTGGTCTGTGACAAGTATAACACAAGCCATTAAAACTGTTTCATCATCAACATGTAAACCAACTCGCTCTTTCGAAACTCATTGACAAATTATCCACAAGTGGGGGACAGGACCGTACCCACTGTTGTTGAGAACCCCCCTAAGCCCAGGAATCGAACCCAGGCAAACAAGGTAACGACTAAGGGCTAGGCAAGTCAACAATAGGTTTCAAAGAGTCATATAAATAATTGTTTTAATACCAACGACTATTCTAAATCGTAGACACATTTTATAGACACGACCGTGTGCATGAATGAGTAAAGGAAATTTGGATAACAGTATGTCTCCAATGTAGGTACAGTTAAGTTTAATATGATAACAGATCTTGATAACACGTTAACGTAGACCGGAGATAGACCAACCTAGGTGTATGACGCATTATATTCAGGTGACACATACTCAGCAAGGACAAAATGAAGGTTAACGAAATAAATGCACATGTCATTGTTAAACAAGGCGGTCAGCATATATATATATACCAACACCGGACACTTGACAAAGTATAACAATTAAGTTGCCAAAAATAATTTATAGTTACATATCGATGGCTTAGAACTAGAAGGTCGTAAGTGCCACTTACGACCTTTTAAGATTCATACATATTTAGAATAAGCATCACAATGCGCTTCTTATGAGCCCAAAATCTGAACATGTCATGTTGACCAAAATGAAGTTGTAAAAGTATATAGTAACAGAGGTGCGGAGATGAATTGGCGTATCCGGGGGACTTCAGTGTATAAACCAAATAACTGTATGACTACTATAAAATTCAACTTGTATCAATTATTGCTATTGAAATCGCACGTAAGATCTGACCACTGTACTCTTAATTGCCATACTATATAATTCAACGTGCACTCATTATTGCAATTGCCGGAAACGGTTCGTTTATACACAGTGTACTTGTCTTTTTAAAAATAGCATGCAGACGAAATCGTTCCATTATCAAGAATATTAAATTAATTAAAGACATCTTAAAAGATTACGAGACTTAAGTCTTTGTAGCATAATTATAATGTAGAGAAAACACGACTTTCTTATAATACTACAAAATACGCCTACGCCTTCGCTGACGCAAAACTCTCAATTTCTTATGCATTGATGTTTAAACATATCTGGATTTCTCTCAGTCGAAATACTACTAGCGTAGGTACATTTCTGATATAGTTGCCATGGAGTGAGAGATATCTATTAGCCTTGAGGAAATGCCAGAGAATACAATATTCCGGTTGTTTTTTTCCCATTCCTATACACAATCAGAAACGATTACCCGCAATAAAAAGCAGGCAGCGATGCTTACTGCCGATAGAATTACCCTCAAATTATCAGTGATATGGCGTATACATTACAATGCTTACTAACTAGGTCTTCGCAATAATTACCAGTACCTAACGTTGATGATATTTAGCAGTACAATTGTGTCAAAGATCACCATGCCATTTTTTCCACAGTTGACACAACACCCTACCCGTCACCACCGGGGGGGGGGGGGTACAAGTTCCAGTCCGAGATCGGTATGTGTATATGAAAACCTCTCCCGGAAAATAACCTCTATTTAACAATATGTGAAACAGAATGACCTCATGGGAGCCTAGACATGTTGTCAAAGAACCACGCTATATCTAGAAAGACATTTGGAGAAATAGAGAAGATTGCAAAAGACAGACAACAATGGTGAGGTAATCAAAGTATTAAAGTACCAGCGGGAACAAAGCGAATAAGTATAGGTAGGTAGCAAGCGAAAACCTCTCAATAACAACCAACAGTTTCCGTTCACAACGCTGTGTTTCAGCACAATTATTACTGGACCCATACATTGAAGTGATATTTTATTATAGAGTCGCGATTGTCGCTTTCAATTAAGCGAAAGCAAATTCGATCTGTCAGACATGTTTCTGAGCAGACTCAACTCCCTACGACTACATTTTTTTGTATTTCAATGCCAGCACTAGACACTTAGACACACCGTGGCCATGATTTAACTTATTTGTGGTTCACTAACTAGCCTAATGAGAATAGGCTCAAATCCTATTGAAGGCGTCTTCAGTACAGAGGACACTTCGCTGCGAACTTTGGAGCTTGGGAAAGGGTGCACCTTAGTCAGATTGAAAACTAGTTATAGCAGACTGAATGTCAACGACTTTCCACCTTAACCATGCGGCCACGACAACGTCACTGTACATAATCCATACATATATAGGCACATTGAAACATTTATGAAACCAGCATAACACTGCTTGATGAGACAATGTTTACAATCACGCCAGAAATCACGGTCTTGTACAACCAAACCCAGTATTCACAGTGAAAGACAACAGTTACCGACCAGTAAGACCACACATTTTACATAGAGTGGTCACTGTACACGCAGTTTGATCATAAAAATCAAATTTGACCTGCTAACACCGCAAAGTATCGCGATCAGAGCCGTATATAGCATGTGAAGTACATGTATATTGATTACAAGTACGTGGCATATAGTTTCAATCTATGACCGCACGTATAATGTTGTACAGCGGCTTAGATCAATGTTTAGAGCTCCAGCATTTCATGAAATGTTCGAGATATTCATGAGTCATGGAGTCATGCAATAACGATATAAATATATCACTTTGACATTTTTTTAATCAAACAGTGGACTGATGCAAGAGGGGATGAACATTAACTAACGTCACATATTGCGAAATTGTGCTCAAAGGTAGCGGGTGTCATGTCTCACGCAATCCATCTTTTATACGTGACCTCTTGTTCATCCCCTGAATTAAAGTTCAGTTCACTACTACCACAAGTGTATAATTACAACTTCATCCGGGAGAACATGTATAATTTCCATACACATGTTAGAGGATTTAACATATCAAGAGTGGGGTTTAGTCTGCCTATCCTCTCGATAAAACGATAAAAATGACAATTGTAATGATAAAGAGTACGGAGTAGTTGAAGAGAAATTTCATAGCGACAGAAGAAATTCAATTAGCATGATGAGTTGAACAGACGTTTAGACAACATTTAATTACGTTCAGTGCATATATATATGTGTATGACTTTATTAATAATACATCCGAGTGCTAAATTCTCAGTAAATGTAAACATTTACAGTAAACGTATATTTAAATACAGTAATATAAACAATAAACAGACAAGCATTCCGAAAATATTTCAGACGTTCAGTGCGTAAAAAACGTGCACAGTTTTAGTTTTGCACGAAAATCAGGTTTTATGGCGGTATTACGAGAATTGCGTGCAACAATTTTCTCGTGCTTAAATTAAAACAGGTTTTCGAATGTAGAAACCAATAAATTATTAACGAATACATTTACGAAAGTCAGAAACGGAAACGAAATACAAAACATGATTAATTATACTCACTGAACTTAAATAGTGTACATTGTTTAGGAATGTTAAACTGTTAAATGGCAAAGAGCGATAAAACTTGTTTTTTCCTTCAACAAAATTTAGACAAATTAGAATTGTGTATAGGTATACTTTTTATCAATGCTTGTATTTATTCATTGTATAAATTACGAGGCTAAAACCAGTTGTGATTGTGAATAAAACTGGTATCGGCTACACAAATACAAACGAAGTCATTTAGAGGTCGCTAGAGGACAGTCGGATTAATTTACATTATGCTATACACACATTCAACCAAGTCAATACAGTGTAACTAACAGATAAGGCCTATAAAATAAATACGAAACATAAGCCGCGGTATTGTATTGTAAAGTATAACAGTATTTTAGCAAAAGAAAACAATGCAAATAAAATGGGCTTACCGGAGCTGATGCATTGAGCCAAAGTCCCTCCAAGAGAAGTTTTCTTATCCTTCAAAGCCTCGTAAGTGGCCTTCGTCAAATGCTTCTTAAGAAGAGACTTGGATTCTGCCTTCTGCAAGGACTCCCATAAGTCTTCGACTTTCTTTGAAGTCCATTGTTGACGCCATTGATCCTCCTCAGACATATTGTTACTGTTCTTGGTGCTGCTTGCTTGCTGACTCTGTTCAGACTGACAATCGTCCAACTGATCCACGTACTTTCTATACATTGTGAAAAAACCTGGAGGTTAGCCGAAGTATACTAATCTTGAATTCTAGTGGTTACCAAGCGAGCGCGTGACTGTAAACAGCGTTCTGATTGGTGGTTACGATCCTAACGCGAAATTCAATTGTTTTAATTTACCAAGAATATGAGTTTTCGCGACTAAACTCAATTTTTAAAATGACACAGTAATTCCGTATCTAGCCAAAATGTTTTCGCCGATATCCCCCTAGTCAACACTCATCGATCTCAATGTGTTATGTGCTTAGTTACTCCACGGCGAAATTCTTTACAAACGGATAAGCGGTTCAATACACCGAGTATTGAATTGTGTATTAGGCCTTATTTGTACAAGCACATATTTGAATAAATATGGGAGATTAAAATTATAGTACAGAAGAATCGGGCTCATAAAAGAAATCTAAATAGCTTGACAGTGGATTATAAACATTGAAGTAACATTAATAATTGGCGTCTTTTTGTGTGTCTAGCATACGTAATAAGGAATATTTAAAATGGTTTAATCGTTTAAACCTATTCATTTTACATAAATTTATTATAGATCGAGTTAGTAGTTAACCCCAATGAGCAAGTGCTATGGTGGTATCAGTCCAAAATTT
The DNA here is from genome assembly GCA_963678985.1 of Spisula subtruncata. Lineage (NCBI taxonomy): Eukaryota > Metazoa > Mollusca > Bivalvia > Venerida > Mactridae > Spisula > Spisula subtruncata. The sequence continues at coordinate 49,750,735 of OY787664.1, read as the reverse complement.
GGCACTATTTGGCAAAATTTATGGACATATATTACATGCGCGTCTTGCGATGACGAATGCCGGAAGTGCTCAGTGTAGTAATTTGTATTAGACGCTTAATTTAATTGGGTGCTAAGAAAACGTTAATTCAGCTATATGGAAATTTTAATCCAAAATTTGGCTTTTGTAAGTTCCACAAATGCACAGAGTATAAACGAGTCGACTTCCGGTTATCGCAATAAGCCATACACGTTGAATTTTCAGTATCTCAATTAGTCATACGGTGATCGAAGTTACATGTGCCTTTAATTCCAATAAGTCATATAATTTTATTTTTTGTAGTATCGCAGTAAGTCATACAGTGATTTGGTATAAACGCCTTGAAAGTGCTATATGACTTTGTCAATAATGTTCGTAATTAATTAAAATTTTGATATTGAAATCGAAAGTGACGTCATGCTCGTGTAACAACTCAATAACGCGGTGAGAGAAAAAATGCATGCTATTTTTTATTATTCTAAGCATTATTTTAATTGGGATTTTTTTTTATTTTTTTTTTTTTTTTTTTTTTTTTTTTTTAAGCATTATTTTAGGAATTTTTGTGATGCCAGAAATAATATGAATTTTAGGAATTGAAAGCCTGGTTAATTAAATTTTATGGCAGAAAACGACATCGGCGACTGCTAATAACATTGAAATTATGATGCTTAACATGAATCAATGTTCGTCGGCATAACTGAGTGACGACATGAACATTTTTGCGATTCAATAGAACCAATAGAACGGAGTGAATTGCGCAAAAGTTGAAATTGCATTCTATGTATCAAAACATGATATCGTTTTAGGTTCTGCGATCATTGCTGATTATAAGTGGGTGGGGGTATTGGTATTTTTAAATTATTTTGTAAACACAGGGAATTGGATATGTAGTGGGGGGAAACGACAAGGTTTTAAAGACGTGAGTCATACCCCGAAATGTAAGGGGGCGCTCTACTATCACTGGCTTAGAATTAGTAGGTCGTAAGTACGAAATCAATATTTTGAGAGAGAAAAGAAAAAGCGGTCTGAAAATTATCTCTACTTATTTGATCAACATGACAAGTTTCAGTTTTCGTGAAATACGTGTAGGCTCGTAAGATGCGTCTCGTGGTGCTGATTTTAAATATATATCAGTCTTATAAGAACTTTAGCGATATGTTACGTTCAGTATTTATCAGTCGGGATTGCGTTGCACTGTTTCTCATGTTTCCTGAGAAAAAAAAAGATATTCACCCAAACAGTGTAACGTTACGTTACATGTTTTCAAATTAATTAAAAAATGTGGCAATTTGTCTAAGCTTTTTGCCTTTTCCTTGGCTTATAGTAGGGTGTGACCCGGCGTGCCTAAAATTTTGAAAACGCAAAAATGCGGGAACAAAAAAGAGCCAGGACTATGAAGCGCGAAAATTCTTGACATTCGGGCATGAAAAAAGGCACTAATGTATGTCACTCGCGGGAAAAACGACGCATGTACTCATTATACACGTAAAAATCATTTCGCACTTAACTTGTCTATTCCTTTTTCTACTTAACAGATTATGAAACAAAACGTGTCAAAATATAATTTTTAGCTAACATTTGCATATAACGTTATAGCATTTTTATAACTCGAAATATTAAGATTTATCAGAACTGTGCCATAAATTAAAAATATCAGCGAAACACCGCCTAGTCTAACCATAGAAGCCACACAATTGACATTTATAATTTTTAACGAGGATGCGACGATTTTGTGACTTTGACAGATAAAAAGAATACATGTTACATAATTTCTTATCCTACATTCAAGCAGAGCACATTTCAGAATTAATAATGTCAATTTACATTTAGACATTCATAATTTTATAATAAATTACTTCTTGAGTACAGTATACAAGGCCTTGAAGGGTAGTTAACCATTTTATTAGAATATCTCTTAGGTATATGACACCAGTTATTGCGATTCTGCAATAACACGATACCATTCTCTATCAAGTGTTTTGCACGAAATATTGTCTAGTCACGCTATTAGTCCAAGGGCGGGTTTATTGGGACTCTATGAAACTCACCTCAAGTCAGAAATGTGAGTTTTAGCTTGGGTTTTCGACATAACGTCTTAAGTTAAATTGTGTGTTTTGACGTGAACTATACACTGGAATGAGTTGATTATCTAAGTGTGTCTTGTTTCGACTGACGCGAAGTTAGACTAGATTCAAAATGGCGCTGGCCGATCATGACTTAAAGTGACCTAGCGTTGGTTCGATTTTAGAAGTTTAACAACTGGAAGTTTTCACAGTCTCTATTAGAATTATGTTGGTCACATTACAGTACTAAGCCCTAAAACAAAGTCACGTTATCTATTCAAATTAAAGTTTTTGAATTTACATCCCCCCTTATCCTCACCCCAACCCACAATTCTGAATCCGCGCCTGCTGTGTGTTCGGTAGCTCTTACATTCTTGTTAATATCACATCTAGAGTTCCCAACTGCAAATAACATACTCAGTCACACATGTTTTCTATTCCCTCTCATGTAAATAACCGGTGAAAGAGGAATATTAGAACAAACAAATGGCATTGGCAGACAATGTTAACAACAGCTAGATATTTCCTTCCTGTACATTGTATGTGTGTACAAACAAAATCACAGTACGACTTATTGAGATAGATCTACTATAAAATTCAACTTGTTCGTATATTATTCAAGTTATTGCAAGAAAAAGTAAATGTTAAATCTGATGGATCGCTGTATGATTTATTGTTATTCTACTAGGTAATTATATTCTTACCGTTACTCGCCGGTTCTTAGTACGCCGAACAATATGTCAGAGGAGGAAAACGCAACAAGACAGCAGTGATCAGTATTGAAGATGAAGAACAGCGGAACTGAGTTTGTTTACAAAACAAACGTGACGTCAGAGAGGGTTGTGCACGTCATGACGTCACGTAACATGCACGGTACAGAACCCGCGCGTTTTCTAACGTCAACGCGGTTTAACGATGTCCGGGTCTAAAAACTCCCGCCTTTTTCAGTTTACGATATTTGCCGACATAGCCGAATTCGTCCGTTCCGGTGATTTCCGTAACAATATATTTTTTTTCAATTTCTCTTTTATTTTTGTTTAAACATTTTTATACACGGTGATTACGTACATAGTGGGTATAAAAAAGTATTCTATAAAAGAAATACGATTGACAACAAAAAAAATCTAAATTATCAAATTTCCGATGACTCATATCTGGGAATTTCCGAAAAAACAAAATGGCGGACAAAACAAATCAGACAACAGTCGATAAAGGAAAACGCGATTCTAAAGGCCGTTTCTTCGCTAAATCAACGAAACAAGCGAGGCAGCGTCAACCAAGTTTGTATAAACATGATATTTTAGAACATAATTACTCGAACATAGAGGGAAACCCGTGTAATCGGAAGAATACAAGTCAAACGCTGCCGAAGAATGTCAGCACTGATGGATGGAAGGTTGGCCCACGTATTGTTGACTTGGACTTCCTCCTTCAAGGATTACGATCGTGCCAGCATTGTAGGCTCGGTCCAGTTTCTCTGGCTTATAACACTATCGTCGGTGAACTAAGGAAAGGACTCAGCGGTTTCTTGTATGTCGCCTGTCAGAACCCGGATTGTGGCCAGCTCAACCGAGTCCCATACGGAAAGACTCACAGGATGAACAAAGGAAAGCAAGGCATGCCTTGCTTTGCCATCAATACAAAGCTTGGAGCAGGTAATTTTTAATCATCTTCCCTAGTATATAAAATTTAGTTAACACCAACACACATGTATATATTATTCATCGGTCAAGTGAAACGCAGCACCCTTCCCCCTTACCACAGGTAAACGGTCACATGCTTTTACCATCCCGATTTCCCCCTGTACTACTGAGTGAGTGTGGGGCTTTCATTCTGCGCCAATGTACATGTTTCGTGTAGAAGGATTGAAAAATGTGTGCAACCAGAGCTGGGCTCGAACCAAGGACCTTTCATTTACTGGACGAAGGCTATACCAAGTGTGCTAGCCTGCTGCTTAGGAATGTTTCAACTTTCTCCCCTATTATGGTATTTGAATCTTATACACACCACTACACCAATTTAGCAGGAAAATACAGTCAAGACTCAAGACTATATTCAACAAATTAGACATGGCTTTGAGGTCAATGTGGAAGCTTACGGATGGGCAGTCTGAGCTAGAATGGAATATGGCCCAAAGCGAAGCTGAGGGACATATTTAGAGGTTAATACACAACATAGCCGGGCCGGAAGGCGATAATCATGCCGGGCCTATTATCAACTTCCAGCCAGGCTCTGAAGTGTATTAAAGTCTTTAATACAATTGTTAATTTGTTCAATTTAAAAAACTCAATAGGAGTGATAACAACTCACGCTTAGTTCAGTTCATGGAGATCTAAAGTCATTTATGATGAAAATCTTACATTTCCATAAAATTGTTTCATTTGTGATAGTATTTTGATTTATATAACCCTTATTGTTTTAATCGAAGTCACATTATATAATTATTTCAGCGATGGTAGACAATTTGGGTGGTGCCCACAAGGTAAACAACATGCTTGCTGTGCTTAACTTAAAGACGATTGACCATAAAAACTCCAAAAAAATGGAAATTCGAGCCGGGGAGGCGATTCAGGCGGTATCTAGAGAATCCTGCCGAAGGGCAGCAAAAGAAGCATTTGAGATAGAAATGAGGTATTGTTTAATACTTAAATTTATTATGGATAATATATCTTATGTACATTTATTACGTCTATGTATCAACAAGTAACTTATGTATGTATGGTCCTACATTTTCCAAGTTAAACATAATATTTATGAAAAAATAATGTCAGCTAGGTTGTAAAATAGTATTGTCATTGTGTTCAAGTAAGACTTTTCACATCTTATCTTTAGGCCAAAAATGAAGAATATTTTACCTGTTTGCTCTATTTTAAGTTAAGTTAAGTTACCAATTTTCTAGGGCTCTTTTAAGCTGTCAGGCCCCTCAAGCACCCTTTGACATTTCAATTTCCCCTGGTAATTGGGCTACCTATGGAAACCTACACTCATGTCTCCCTGGGGAGACTATTTCTTTCCTGTGGTGTGACAGCCAACATCGATCTGCGGCGCCCAGGAATAGACACTGCCCTCACAGGTACCATTTTAAACCATGGTGGAGTGGAGCATGTGGGTCTGGCTCAGAAAAATTAACCAGTGGTCCAGAGGGGGATTGAACCCGGGACCTTTCGATCCCAAAGCGGGCGCCCTACCGCTCCCCATGTGACACATTCCCTCTGACCTCGATTCAGGTTTGAGTAACATGAGAAACTTCTCCTTGATTTAACATGGCCTCCTGCCATTTTTTAAACTAATTTACATTTCAAGCTTTATTAAAATGCAAATCAATATTCTTCCTTAAACAGTGCTATTGCTCGACAAGAAGAAGAAAAGGTGAAAGATGAAATGGTGGGAGAGATTGACAACATGGGAATGTGTCCTCTACCTGGAGAATCCCCATCACTTCAGTATGTAAAGTTAAAATCTTTGGATTAAATCTAATAATTTGGTAATTTTAAGTAATTTTATACCAATAGAGTTTAGGGTATTTAAAGGTTATTCATGATAAAACAACAAACCCACTTATTTACCTGGGGTGAAAATGTTATTTGATGAAAAATATCTTCAGAAATTTTGCAAAGTTATTGTCAATTTATTATGTTTTGAAGGATTTTTTGATATGAAAACAATGTCATTAAATATCTCTTCTTTATCAAAAATTGTTAAACATATCTGATTTTCATGATTTTAAATTTGGCTCTGTTGACACCCCTGATTTACCATCCTGAAGCAATTTTAATTATTATTACAGTCATATACTTCAAACAAGGCCTACCATTGAAACAGACTCAGAGACTGAAAATGATCAAGCTGAGACAATAGATCCAATATTGATGACTCCAGTTTTACATGATGAACCTCCTATTTCAACAAGGTAATGTTACAAATTATGTCAATGAAATGCAATTACATTTATACAGCTACTCTATGCATTGTGACAAAAGGAACACATATTGTATCCTGATCTGTCTGTGTTTGAGTGCAGGGTTTGGACCCAAACTGATCATAAATGTAGTGTAACAGGCTCACTAGCCCTGTGAGTATCTGTTTCTGAGGTTTCAACTACATATTATAGTCATTATTTACAAAAAATAAAGTAAAGATAACAAATTCATGTGAGAATTCAATGATTTTAATGTTTATAAATAGTTGAAAAATATTATTAATCTCAAAACAGTCTAATTTAATGATAATAATAAGCTGATTATATACAGAGTAAGTTGGAGTTTACTAATTTAGAATATTCAGCCATAAATTAATTCCTAAAGCAGAGCTCAGCTTGTGACAAGGGTAAAAGCTACCATGTAAATGTCCGTGAACTGAGACAGAAAGATTTCTGTCTCAGCCTTTTTGAAAGATTTCTGTCTCAGCCTTTTTGAAAGATTTCTGTCTCAGCCTTTTTGAAAGATTTCTGTCTCAGCCTTTTAAACCAATCAAAAAGTAGAAAGCATGGAGAACTTCATGAAACTTGAAGTTTTCATTAAACTTAAGTATGGTTTATATAGTCACTACAAAGTTACTGGTAAGCATGCAGTGGTTACATGGTACACTATAATACTGTAAACATGGTAAATACTGTACATTGTTAAATTTTAATACTTAAGTTTACATAGAAATAAAACCATTCCTGCCACAGTTGCAAGCTGTCTCTTAGAATTGAATCAAAATTATGAGTGCTATTTTTGTGTAATTGTCATTGCAACATAATTATTCAGTCTGAAAGATTCAAAACTGTTGGTTGATTTTTTATCCTGCAACATTAATCCTTACCATCCTTGATCCAGCAAAGATCCAGTTCGCTACTGTATAGTACTTCGACTAGGTTATTTACTGTGTAAATTTGTATGTTTGTAGCTAGTGAGTCATGAATAGCTAACAAGCCAGGTTGAAACTCCCCACAAAATATTTAATCAATCAGTTGTTGCTTTTTTCAGTACACCTGATAACCTTATTCCACCACTTACTGCTGCTGGACATCAATCCAGACAAAGATGGCGTTTACCACAAAACTCACCACACTATAAAGCTAAGAAAAGACTGGACTACCCTTGCCGTACACGGACTGGCATGTCTTCTGCAGTCGATACCGCCTGGCAAAAGAAAGGTTTTGATTCCCTAACATGTAAGGTTTTTTTTAACTTGAGTCAGATCGATAACTGTTTTGAGTAAAAATACTTACTGAGTAGCAATCAATTATGATACTATCAGATTGGGCTTTATTGAAAGTCCTTGAATGTGGACTGGACTTAGAATCCTTGAATTCAGACAAATAGCCTTGAATATACATTGCAGTGTATTCATGATGTTGAAATGACACATTATCTGCATAAAACTGATGCAGAAACACCATTTTCTTGCAAATTAAATGTATCTAAACGTTTACATTGTTGCCAGTGTGAGACATGAATTGCTGAGCAGTAGTCGTGATAATAATCATTAATGTTCATGTTTATCCACCACATTGAGTTGAAATTGTACAATTTTACCTTGGTGACATATCTATTAAACGGCCTTAAAAATACAAATTCTGCCTTGAAAAACTCTTGAATTTAGGTGTGTTTGAGCCATGTTATGTAAATTAATTATGTTTATGTTATATTACAGCCCATACTTTCTTCATGACAACAAACAAGGCTGGAAAGCGAAAAAAGGTTATCAAAGCTATAGTCGGACACAGGCACTGCGGCAAGTGTAAGTGGTGGAAGAGGAATCGATCAGGACAAATTCCCCCATCTCACAAATGTGTTAAAAACCATGTAGGAAGTGCTCGGTCGATGGAGGCGTCAAGTGGTCTCAAGGGAGTACGGGAGCTTATTGAAGAAGGCACTCCAGTGGAATATTTGGAAGGAGACGGGGACAATACACTAATTGCACGTTTGAAGTCTGAGTTGGACATTATGTTAAAAAAACGATTTGACAAAAATCATGTGGTTAAAAATGTCACTGGAGCTCTGTATAAATTGAAAAGTGTGGTGAAGTTGAGCAACAGTGTCATAACACACATTGAGAAGTGCCTGTGCTATGCTTTTCAGAAAAACCAAGGCGACCTTACAAGTATGCAACAAAACTTGAAAGCGTTGATTCCACATCAGTTTTCTGACCACTCCATATGTTCACCAAAGTTCTGTGGTTACAAGAGAAACAAAACGGACACATATGTACACAGAAGTTTGCCATATCACTTACCTCTGCAAGATGGAAAACTAAGGTCTGCCCTTGATACGATATTTACAACTATTGCGGACAACGCTCACCAATATGTCGATCTAGGGAGTAGCCAACAATGTGAGTCGGCCAACAGGAGTGTTTCGCTGCGGGCATCAAAATCCAATTACTATGGGGATACAAAGAGCTTAGACTACCGTGTTGAGGCAACAGCAGCCTGTATCAATGAGGGAAGAAATTACATATCTCAGGTAATAAGTCCAAATCTTTATACAACAGTTCAATTGTTCATTGTTACAGAGTTCAAGCTTAGTCAAACACAGTTTATATGTTATCTCTCAGAGCCTTATTTCAAGTCTTATGTACTGTAAAGGTAAAGTCATTAATTTTTGTGGGGGATTAAATTTCGTGGATTTTGTGTTCCACCTTTAACAATGAAATCAAATCCCATTGAACCCAATTTTGGCCCTTGTATTCATTACCTGAAATGCAAAATCCACGAATTAAGGTCCCTTCGATATGGTCTTTTTTACCCAAACCACGAACATTTGTCCCATCGAAATTAAATGTTTTTTCAGTATGCTTGACTCTGCTTGTTTCATTTGTTGCCAGTTGTAAACCTTGTCTTACAAACCTGTTTGTTCTGATTTTTATGACATGAGACTTGACTGAAACATTATATGGTATTAAAAGGCTTACAATGGCTTTATTTACGACTGTTAGGAATGTGTCTGGTCCAAAGATTACTGTTCAACACTAACTCCAATACTGAAGATCAGACATATTTCTATTTTAACTATGTTTTGTCACTTTTTGTTTGTTGTTTGTTGTTTCTGAATTTCCTGTTTTTCTTTTTTTAATTGTTTAGTTCATCAGATGGGTACAGTCACTTCTAGCCAATGGGAAAATGATCAACAGTAGGTATTCAGTTCCAGTATTACATAAATACATATTTAAAACTTTAATTTTAATTTACAGAGAGTAAATATCTTTATAAAGATAGGATCCGTCCTGAGTTGTCTTCGGAGATTAACATTTCTTGAGTCTAGAAAACACAAGTGTTTTGCGAGCCTTTTGGCGAGGGTAATAATTTCTTTTCGTGACGAGTTTAAGAAATGTTGATCTCAAAGACAATGAATGAGTGATTCTTTTTAGCACATTATTATAGTTTCCGTGTAAAAAATAACTCATTTAAGCAAGCGACGTTACGTTTTCGCGGATTTGTTATCACACGTGTTGGAGAACATTGTTCCGTCATTTGTTTTCACATGGAATATCAGTGTTCACGTTTTTTATGTGATAAATGAGAAATACTTGTAACAAATGTAGGATGACAGCTTTCTGTCTATTCCTATAAACACACTCAGCAATAATCATGATGATATTTAAACAAACTTGAAAGTACATTTATTGCAAATTTGTATTCCATGTAACGATGTTACTGATTTTGTATCATTGTTTATATCTCTACATTGTTTTTATTAATTGATTTTTAAAACAGGGGTTCGAGAAACTAGGGCTTTCTCCAGGTGTAAATACTGTTCGCCACTCAACAATGCAGTTGAAACGCAGACTTGAAAGGACAGATAAGGCTCTACGACCATTGAATAAGCTCAGGCGGTTAGTGTTAAAAAAAGAGCGAGCAGTCATACAAGGTGCGAATGAAGCAATGGAAGGGGATATGTATCAATCGGGTTAGTGTCTTCCATGATTTCAGTCTTTTTTCAGACCTGTCTGTAATACACATGTCTGGATCCAAAACTGTTCACTTCTCAGTACTACAATTTAATTTTTTCGAGTGTTGTATAATTTAAATCCTGTAATGTTTGTGATTTAGCACAGGTTAGTCAGCATCCATAATTGTTGCTAGTGTACTAAGCTCATTCTTTACTCTAAACATCTAATAAAATGGCAAATTAGAAGTAGATACATACAGACTAAGATGATCACCACACATCCATAAATGTTGGATTTTGTCAGATAATAATGCACTTTAGCTTTAGAAGTGCATTCTGGCTTGTACAAAGTGATTCCATATTTGATCAGTACATTTTTAAAATTGGTCTAGAGCCAATAATGTCATCCACTGCCAAGGCAGTTTCCATTCAATAACTCAAGAATGGAGGTTGGCCAGCAACAGTAGCTGAAACCTATTGAATTTGAGGTCAGTAGGTCTAAGGTCACTGTGACCTTCACTATTTTCAAACATTAGGCTGCCATGGGGGCATACATGTTTTACAAACATGTGGCATTGTCTTATTTTTATTATTATGATGATTATAACTGTTGCAGGGATAGGCCACATAGACTCCGTTGATATTGAGCTGGTTCCAAACCCGATAGCCCAAGGCGACTTCAAGCCCGTTAAAATAAATGGACAGCCAACACTTGTGATGTTTGATTTTGAGACAACAAATCTTAGTGAGTTATTATTTCTTTTAAATAATGCTATTTACCCATAAATACTTTTCATACAATCAAGTGTCTGTAACAATTAATGTGTTCATTATTATGTCAACAATTTTTGCTTTCAGTCCAAAGGAGATACTGTTTCTGATCACATATTCAAATTTGAATTTCATAGATCTCTGCAGACAATGTGTAATTTACATGACAACATTTATAGCAAATTATAGGTACACAGACTGGTCAAGATGGTTATATGAGTTACTAGAATATGACTAAGAGTGTAAAATGATTGCGACATGTTTGGATCTAGACGAACCTAGGCTTAAACAGTTCACACTGGAACCCACTTTTGCTTGAGTGGTTCTGTAACTATAATGTTTATTTTCATTCTTCATTGTTTATTTCAGTTGAAAACAGATTGATACCTGCAGTTACCCAGATTGCTGCATCAGACCTTTCAGGCAACACCTTTAATGTTTATGTGACACCGGACCAGCCAATCACTCCAGAAGCCTCAACCTTGACAGGCATCAGTTTTGTTGATGGTGTCATGTCTGTTAGGGGGAACATTGTAGATTGTTTTAATATCCGAAATGCTATGTTGAAGTTTTTGTATTGGCTTGAGAAATATGATAATGTGGTCTTATGTGCCCATAATGGGAAACGATTTGATTTCGTTATATTAGCTGATATTTTGTCAAAACTTGACCTGAACTTGAAATGTGAGGAAATTGTTAGTGCATGCATTGAAACAATGTGTCTATTCAGAAAAGCATTTCCAGGCAAACAATCTTTGAAACAAGAAGACCTGGCAAAACAATACATTGGGGAGTCGTATGATGCACATAATGCTGTTGGGGATGTTATAATGCTCGGCAAACTTGTATCCCATGCAAATTTAACTTCTTCTGAGATAATGAAACATAGCTTTAGAATTTCTTCTGTTGCTCAACACCAGCTATGGCTAGCAGCTAAAGCCAAAAACATGCCCTCTCTCGAAGTTCTTATATACAGGAGTGTTTGTAAGCGACCCACTGCTGAGAATATTGCGGGGTCAGGGTTAGCACTTCAACACCTCCGTCTAATTCACCAACGTAGAGGTGAAGATGGCCTTAGAGATACCTTCATTACTAGGGTAACAAAGAACAAAAAGATTCTTGAGGAAGTAATTCCAAAGCTGGCAAAGTTTCTGGAATGAATTGTATGTTATGTAAATTTATTATTTGTTTCTAAACAAGACTGTGTTTAGTAAACACTTATGCACCAGTGACATTTGTCCATAACAATTTGTCCATAACAAATACTGTAAATCACTTTATATTCGTGTGAGCTTTATTTCGCGATTTTCTGTTTTCAACTTATTTTGCAAATTGTTGAATTCGTGATCCAGGGTACCAAAATATTGAATTCGCTATAAAATTTACTACCACACATAAATAATTTCTAGTACAACTACATCAACTATGTAACAAATGCGATGAAACATTAATTATTTCAAATTACACGATATATCACACGTTTTATGTTTGCAGCTTGTACTAAATGCATTTTACTCATTGTATCAGTATAAAGTTTTTCACAGGTAAAAGTGAATAGGGAGTGTTATGAACAGAACAGAACTATGATACTTGTTGACTATTTTTCATTAAGACACATGCGGTATACCAATATACTATAACAAAATAATATTAACATCCATCAATGTCATGTTCGTGTGATTTATATTCACTTTTGATTTTGTTGATTACCTTATGTTGTGAGTTATTGTTAGCGAAATCATGATTTGGCGATTAGTGCCAGTAGCGAAAATTAGCGAAAAGTAAACCACGGTGAATAATACCTGATTTACAGTAGCTAAGTCATTCAGGGGACATAATTCTGTTGTAACGTTTGATAGTGTTATATGGCTTTGATAATGTAAAGAGTTTCAATGCACACACTAACAATTTCCTCACTTGTTTCATGGTTTTGGCATATATTTGTGAAAATAGCTTGATCGATATGTTGTGAAAAATAGGACTGTATTTGAAAATGACAAAGTTTATAGTCTATTGGAAAGTTTATTTATCAAACAAACCTTGTTTGTAAGATCAAATTGTATTATTATGATATAACAAATGTCATTTTTACATTGGTTGTATGGTATTGTCACTTTTGTTTCAAAAAATATGTTTCATGGGTACATGGTGCTAGTTTTGTTAGAAAATTGAAAAATTTACAAAAAATGGATCATTCCTATTCAAATTTAACATTCTCAAAAATTACACATATTGTTATTGTTGAGTTCAAATATTATACTGAATAAGTAGATAAAAAATGGTGTGCCATTAATTAAATCTTTGGGAAGGAAGTTGTTCTACGGTAACATAGCTCTATTTTTCTGCCATTTTTCAAGGAATTATTGTCTGTCAAACTTCAATTTTTTCAACATAAATAATATTTTATTGGATGAATTGACTTCATTGGAAACCATTTGTCATTATAATTTCATTAGTATGTGTTATGGACTCATTTTGAAAGATTTTTTTTGAAAAATAAAAAAATATTTGAAATCTTCATATTTCTCATTTTTCAGATTTAAAAATGGATCATTCATATTCAAATCTGAAATTTTCAAAAATTACATGGTGAATATTTTTATAATTGTGTACAAATATCATACTAAATATGTAGATTACAAAAAGGATAAAAAATAGCATGCCATTAATTATTTTTTTGGTAAAAAAGTTGTTTTAATATAACATTGCTCTAATTTTTGGTCATTTTTCGAGATTTTTTTTTTTTCAAACTTACAAATTTTTAAGCGTAAATCATATTTAATGGGATAAATTGATTTCATTTCCAAATATTTGTTATCATTCTTTCATTATGATGTGTTATTGACTAATTTTGAATGATATTTTTGAAAAATAAAAAAAATATTGAAATCTTCATATTTCTCATTTTTTTACTTTCCACCGATTTTCAAAATCTTCAATTTTTACTTGAATTTTGCAAAATTTGAAAAAAATTGTGGATAAAAGTTGAAGAGAGGTGCCTAAGAGTTGTTTAAAAACTTTTTTTCAAAACTATATAGGTTTTGAAAAATTTTGTTTAAAAAATTATTAGACCCGGATATCCTTAAACGTCGACGTCGCGGATTGCGCATAGACCCAACATTGCAACAACTGCGCGCTTTTGTTAATACAAATTCAAAAGAGTGATTTGCTGAAGAATTGTACGTTCATTCTGGTATCGTAGAGACGTAGACTACCAATCAGAGGAAAAGTCTTGTATCGTAGACTAGCAATCGGAGGAAAGTAGACCTAATTGGTTATAATTATATATTTTACTATTTAGGCCTACCAATAAAAAGTTGCAACTTGGGGTTATAAATTAAGGAGGCGATTGTCGGATGTGCGTAATGATGAAAATGAATTAGACTAGATCTAAAAAAATACATCGAAATAGGCCTACTTGACTGAAAATCCATTATATCCAACACTTACAGAGATAAGGATTGCACATGAAGCAGAAAAACACACACCAGCGTCAACAGATTCATTCCAGGTAACTGCGTTTACCTATCTTTATGCCTATGCCAACCCTTTCATCATTAATTGGTGTCGTATTGATATTTCTACTCAGAACTAAAATACAATATTTACAACTAATTGTCCATGTAGTGTTTGCAGTCACGCATTGTTTTTATCAGCAATCATAATAGTAGATCTACATATAGGTTCAATCTTTTTGAAAATCGTCTCATTTGTATTTTTATTTTGCAATTCACTTAGAACTCCACTCTAGAACGATCGTACGTTTCTATTTTGAATACTTTTGAAAGCAAACATTTTCTTGTAATAAATCTACATTTTCTTCTGTGACCTTTATGCTTATATAGGCCTTCTTTTATTGATATTATGTATAAAAAATGATACAAGCGAATGTCAGACATACATAAAGATGCACACACTATTATAAGACTTTCAGGAAAATGTGAAGTGTGTAGTATTCAGACGCCGAGAAAGTTACTGTCAGATTGTTGTCTCATACATATATCAATTAATTACCGCCTGGTAGTGCCATGGTTAATATGTAACGCGTGTGCTCGAAAAACGCGATACGTATTTTATTGTTTTATTGCAGTTGTATAAATGCAAAACGGTTGCTTTGGAAGTTAATTGTAGACGCGAGTATATCTAGATCTACACGGCATGTTCTGCAAAACACTTAACTGTCTGATTGTTTATTAAACTAATGCAGTAGTGAGTTGCATTCATGGCCCCCATCCCGGGAGATCTGATCCCGGGAATTTTACTTTTGGGTAGTCAAAATCCCGCCCTTCCACGAACATTGGGGAGGAGGCTTGTGACAAAATCTCCTGTTTTCCCCGGCCTGTTGCAACTAAATAGTGACCATAGGGTATTGCTTCGGAGAAATAAATCAAAACATTTCCCTGGCAGTGTGGGGGAAGCTGGAAGGTAAATCACTCCATTTTCCCGGTCATCCCCCGCGGATCCACGGGGTAAGGGGACCGGGGGGCGTGGATGCAACTGACTCGTGCATTAAACTAAGTTTTTATATTCATAATAGTACATACTAGTCGGTTCTTCCTAACGCTATATATAGACCTACACGCTAAATGTAGTAATAGTCTGCACCTTCTAGTATAATACATATATATATGTATAGTGGGATTAGGACGCGTGCTTTCTGGTGTCAGCGCCTTGCAATGAGAAGTTCCAACCCATTAGGCCTGTCAGCTACAGCGATGAAACCCAAATTGTTGTGCAAGTAGCCAGGACCAATATGACTGCACATCGCACCAGTAACAGGGTGCTTATACAGCAACTTCTGTCTGTAGAAAACAACATTGAACAAGGAGTCTAGTTCGCAGTGTAGCATCGCCTATAAAACCCCTTTTTCTGCAACATCAGCCATTTTTCGTGTTCAATTTAATTAATAATTAAAAAATGTTCGTGTCAAACATGACCCGGTGGATACGGAATTTTTGGGTTTGTTAATCTTTATTAATACTGATCAATGTGTCATTGTATTTTTCGGAATTAAAACACTGATGGCGCGTCATCGCCTCTAAATTAAAATTTAGTATGTGTTTTAATTGAATTTTTTTAATTAAAACACAGTAATTAGTATTATTTGACACGTGCTTATCACGACAGTCATGAAAAAACTCAGTATTTACCGTATTTATTAAACAATATCACGAAACTCGCATTTTATTTTCAGCTCAGGTAGTGTACCAGGTATACACAAATCAGAGTACCCCATATCCACAGATGCAAGACCAAAAGAAACAATTTTGCCTAAATATAGCCTATAATGACACAATAGGCTTAATTACTTAATTATTAGGCACTTATATACATGCGAATGGCCAATATTCCGTCACTTTTACAATAATTAATGCTCTAGTTAATGGTTTCAGAGTTTTGGATCTTATGTTTCTTCGTATAAAATAACATTACAGTCATTCTCGAGGTATAGCATAGCTTATAAACCCAAAATGAAGAGCCAAGTATCTGTAAGCCTTCACGAGTTGTTCCCCTTTACAGTCCTAAATCATTTGCATTTTCAAAGTTTTTAAATGTTCAATGTTCATGTATATACAAAGGTTGCCTCTTGATGCTAGGCTTTTAAATACCCAAATATCAACACAAATTGTAAAATCATACTAGCACGACTATATGGCCACCGATACGTTTGCATTTGTTTTGCAAATTTACATAACTACCTATCACGAGGCATGCATTTTCCAAATTTTACTGTTTGAAGGGAAATAACTCAATCTTCAAACGATACTATTATCAAGATTTTGGCGATGTGTTGATGCTTAGGTTTCATAAAGTTGTACTGTTTCAGTTGCTAAGGGTAATCATTAGTATCGTCCCGTTTCGGTTTGCTTCCGTTAACTTTTAGACAATGTTTAATACTATTTAAAGTGTATAGAGCTATATCTAACGGTCATTTAATGTAAAATAGTTACTTGCATCGTTTTTAGTATGATACTAGACTACCTTAATTGCAAATTAAAACTTAGACGATTCTTATAATTTCAAAATTCGACTTAGGGTGTTCTAGAACAACGTTTGTATGAAAATGGACAGTTCGCATGTCGAATAAATCACAGAGAGAGAGAGGGAGTTCAGTTAAAACTGAAGCGAAAATGATCTAATGGATATGAAAGCATAATTGTTTTTCAGTTTTTGATTGGTAAAACATATTGCAGATATAGCTCTATACACCTTAACGCGGAAAGTTATATATGACATCATACTAAATCAATCTTCCATAAGATCCTCAACAATGAACAGTGAACTAGAAAAAATAACTATGCAAATTAAAGAATGATATTTGATATTTTGGCCCCTATGAAGTGTCATAATTATGATTTGAAAATATTCGTTAAAGCGTGACAGTTTAATTATTAAAAAAAGTGCTATATGAATGTACATTATTGTTGAATCTATATCAAGACGGAATCTAAAACGGTAATTGATCTAAATTACTGTATGATATCCGACATAGTAACACCAAACGAGCCACCATTTCGCTACGTGTGTGGACTGATCGTCATATCAGTCAATGTAAAACCAAGGAATGATATTTCTTGCTTGTTACACGAGTTTTTTTTATTTATTTATGAACGGACCTCAAAATGAGTCCTGCGATGTATTTGTTTTGTTGGCTTTGCTACGTGCATAGCCAAACGTTTTGGGTGGAATCCTTTTTAATTTGATGAGGCACAAGACTGTTACAACTTTGATCACCATACTTGCATAGTTTTGATAAAAAAGTGCATGTGAAATATACATGCATTTTCAAAACATGCATGCGATGAAATAAAGCATTTCGACAGGACTAATTTACGTTGAAGTATTGCTAGCTAGAGTATAGACATGCATACTTTTCAACTACATTTATTCACAAACATGTAACATAGTTACTTTATTATGAGATATGCTAAACGTTTAATTTATATGGACCAGCTACAATCATGCCGGTCTACAAGTATATAGAAAACTATTTATGTTCTACTCACTGGTACCACAGGTCTAAGAAATCATTTTACAAACTACAGTTTCGACTTTCCAAAAAAATCACCCATTCATTGTAAAAGTATTTTATATGGAATGTTTGGAAATTAGGGGTAATCAAAACTGTAGTAAGTGATATAATGTGGTAGGGATGTGCTGGTACAGACAAGGCAACCAAAACGCATCGCAAAATCAACAAAACGCGTCAACTAAACACATCGCAACAACAGCAAAACGCACCAACAAAACGCATCGCGAAATCGGCAGGATGATCATGCATTTAACATTGTTACAACAGTTGCATTATTGCTAATAAAATTATTCAAATACTTAGCAACGTAAACGTCTGTAAGATATCTACATTGTAGAATAAAGACAAGCTAGTATACTATCAATGCATACAATACATATACTGTAAAATCATTAAATATCTCGGGGGATAAAATATCGTGGTTACCTCACCCATGTAATGTAATCCCGCCCGGCAATACGTTTGGCCCTTGTATTTATTACCTGAAGTGCAAATCCACGAATTATAACGCCCAATCGAAGTGGTCTTTTTAACTACAAATCACAGAATTTTGTCTCATTGCAATTAAATGAATTTAACGGTATCCGTGTACCATATTGATATGATAAATGTAGAGCATGGTAAACTTAGAAACTTTGCAATATGTCACAAAGGGTACCGACGTAGACCTAGTTGACATAAATATTGGAGGGTTAGAATGCAGCCTAACCGGGTTTCGAACGCTGGGCACTTAGTTTACAGGGCGAATGCTCTCTCAACTGAACTGCTCGTATACGACCACTTACACGATGTCTCGACCATTATTTAACAGGCTCAGATCTCCCGAAGCATCTCAAGTAGAATCTCACTCAAATTGAGATTTTGCTGAATTCAGAGTATGTATTTGAGAAAAATCTTAAGTTCAAACTGATTATATTTTACTGCAAGAAAATCAGAACAATGTTTTCTATCCGTGATGTCAATTTTGAATCCCACCTCACATGAAAATTAAATTGAAGACACATGACAATATTTGAGATGAGATTGAACTCAGATAGAGATGTTTCTGTAGATCGGGGCACGGTATATACAGTGCAACCTCTTCTGTACCTCCTTTGAGTTAAAATCTCAATTTCAGCATAATAATCGCTTTGCTTCTGTAGTAGCTACATTTGTATTACTAAACCGATGGGTGTAGCCATAGAGAGGTTGGACTGCATTTGCAATATCTTGTTCGCGGTTAAATGTTCTTACTTTTAAATTGATCAATTCATTGATAAAATATCTACGCAACCTGTACACGTGTGCTAGATGACTGGCACGCCTAAAAGAGCATGCATAGTTTAATTCAGTGGTGTCAGCAGGCCCCTACTACAAATCAGGGAAAACCGGGTCCGTGGAATAATAGTTCGGATAACCGGTATAAACTCGATTTATCGGGATACAGCACGTGATTCACGTTGCAGACGACATTATTACAAGTCGCATGCAGATCCCCGTTCAGTGATTTTAGATTTATTTGGAAGATTTGAAAATCAAACTCAAATTTTGCACCTACGCACATACATGTATATATAAATCACAAGACGACAATGGACTTTGATTTAACATACTCGTAATCGAATAATTTTTAATTTATTCTAAAACATTTTAGATCAAAATAAAAGTAAATAACTTACTTATCTTTTCGTTTCGCACAGCACCACATTGTTAAGAGTGTATTCCAAATTTATTTTAAAGTTAGAAAAAAAACAGAAAGAAAGAAAAAATGGTGTTTCCAAAACTTATAATTAACGATAAAAGGACGGGTATTTGATACGCCGACTGTAACGTGCGTGCCCACACATTTCTATGTCTCTAAGTCTGATAAAGATAACGTATTAGACCTCTTCATAGCTATCCATATTGTTTAAGTTGTTTAAATGACTCTGATACTTGCCTTTAATTAACAGGTTTAATTCAGGTTTCCGTTGCCTAAAACGAAGCGCTACCGAGCGCCTCCATTCAGTTACCTCCCGTTCAATTAAATATATAAGGAATGGATTGCAGTGCACCTCCTTGAAAGCGCTACGTAGCGCCTTGCTTAGTCAACGGACGCCAGTAATAAAAGCATGTGTGTACATTATAGTCATGTGTTTGTGAAGCATACAGCCAACGCATGTAATGAGGTCATGTTTTAGGGTATGTGTAAAAGTACGGAATCCTGTAAGTGCCATTTCGTGCGTCGCGTTTAGCACATGGCACAAACAGAATTCCGTACAAAAACCATCACAGAATCAACTGCATACATTGTATATACGCCCACTCATTATAAACTCGGCGTCACTAGAAACTTACCGCCCATAAATTTGTCTGTATTTCCTTCACAAAAATACCTATCGATTTAATTTTAATATATTGCACTTGGTGAAGTGTTGTAAAAATGACAAGCACAGTTTGGTACACAAGTGTTTCGGGAAAACATAGAATAGAAAATCAAAAATCATCAAACCTCAGTAACGGATATGACCACCTTGAGCATGAAGGACTGCGCCGATTCTGCGCCGCAAACTCCCTATCAGAAGTTGAATGTGGTACTAGGGGGTGGCTTCCCATTCATCTATGAGGACTTAAATGAGCTGCTGCCGATCTGACGTCGACCGTCATTCAAGTCCCAGCTGGTTCCACAAGTGCTCAATTGGGCTTCGATCTGAAAAGAATGCGGGCCAAGGAAGGATATTCACGTTGTTGTTTCTCAGGAAACTTTGTGTCAACCTTGATGAGTGAGTCCGGGCGTTGTCTTGTTGAAAGACGTTAACGTCACAGTGTTTCTGCAGAAAGGGGACAACAACAGTGGCCTTATTCACCAATGTTGTAAGTCTAAAATTCAGACTTAGACTTGAAATTGCTAAATGTCCTATGCGCTCTCATGATGTTATAAATGTACTGATTTTGATATAAATTGGTATACATGTTTAGTGGGTGACATCAAATAATCAGACAAAATTGCACATGGTGAAATCTAATTGCAAAGAAATGGCAGCGATTTGAAATGTTGTCAATTTTAAGTCTAAGTCTGAATTTGCGACTTACAATGTTGGTGAATAAGCCCCCTAGTCTCAAGATGTTGTCAACGTATCGCTGTGACGTCAAATTACCGTCAACGACAACAAGTGATGTTCGGTGCCTCCACGAGATGCCAGTCAAAACCATAACACTCTCTCAAACCAGTACATAGCCTGCCGCACACAGCAGTCAGTATATCGTTCGCACCGACGTCTCCACACCTTTCTTCGCCCATCGACCATGTCTAGACAGAATCTTGATTCGTCTATAAATACTACACCTTGCCACTGTCTATTTAGCCATCCCCGGTGTAACGCACACCAGTTCACATGGTTTTGACGACGCTTTGGCGTTAACACGTAACCTCGGTGCATGCAACGCCGCCGTCTTTACGAAAACACATTTGTTAAAAATGTCTGCTTTCACAACGCTAAGATATCATAGATGGCGGCCAAGATGGCCGCAAATTTGTTAAGTATCACCATTGTGCAATATTGAGCATACTGTAAGTAACGTTACCACATGTTTTATGCGGTTTTCTTATAGAAAACGTAACGAAAGAGACAAATAATGCATAAAACATGAACGTTTTACATATAATATATATATTTTTAATTTTGTTTTATTGACAAAATAATGACGAAAAAAAACCCGGTAAATTATACAATATCTTATATACTATAATGTGTATTCATGAAACACTTTTTTTCAATATCAAAATCAGTAAAATATGGCATGCTAGTGAGATTTTGAAGCAAAATCTGTATTGAAAAGGGTGGGGTTAACTGACTGCCTATTTTTCAAATATCACAACTGTGCTATATTGAGCATACTGTAAGTACAACATGAGCCTCATGTAATGGCTTATGCGGTTTTCGAATAGAAAACATGTTATAGCTAGTTTGCGATAGAAAAAAATCGTGTTTTTTAAACATTTCTCTGTAACATCTAAACCTACAAGTATGAACTCTTGCACGAATAAATGAAATATATCTACCTAATACACACTGAAATTTCAGCAACATCAGAAATGAGTTAAAAAACTTTTGTTCATAAGTTCTATGTAACATATTTGTAGTTTTGTATGAAATATCAAGTTAGAAGACTTGATACTTGCAACAGCCAATTTTACGGTCACGTGATACGCATAACGGTATATTTGCGTATTTGCAACCTACTTAATTTAACACATGCGAGGCCCGTCTGTGAGTATCATGACAGAGTACATTTAATTGCTGTACATTGTTTATAGGCGACACACCTAAATAAACCGAATCATACGGGCCTACTAAGTCTTGTCTTTATAACAGCAATCTCAATCCCGCCGATCACGGATTGTAACTGTTAAATAATTGATAGTAAATCATCAATGGAATACCAGATTACCTCCCTGCGTTAAACTGTAAATACCCATTAGTCCAGTCATTTTAACTTTTAACCTCAAACTAATTGCAAAACAAACAGTTTTGTGTTGATATGGTGCGTAAAGCTATCCTTAGCAATGTACAAAATGTTCTTATTGAATATTTGTGGGACTTTTTGAGATATCTACAAATATATTGAATTGTCACATGTTTTCGCGATATTTGTCACTTTTGATGTAAATAAATCTTGACTTGTACAAGTAACTAATTTTTTACATCGTGCTTAGAGGTCGCAATTTTGGTATGATTTTTATGAAACTTGGCAGCAATGATCATCGGAAGCTAATCTAGGCAAAATGAAATTTTGAGTTAACCGGAGCCAAAATCTAGGTCACTAGGTTAAAACATAGAAAAAACAAGATATAGTCACCAGGGCACTGTTTTATCAAAGCATTTACGCTAGCGTAAACCTAAGATTTCCTAAAATATTGCGTACGTCGATAATATTTGCGTAAATGCGTTTTACAAAGATATTTTAGTTCACATTCTGTCGTAAGTTTTTGCTTATTTCTACGCCAAGGCTGGGCAACCCTAAATGGCAAATATGAACGTAAGTGAAGAGTTTTTAACACGCACTGATGATTTTTGACCGTCGCACGTTATTTTAGACCGTCGTTTGTTGTTTTAGACCGTCACTTGTTGTTTTAGGCGTGATTAATCATCAAATCTTGACGCATATTTATTCATTCTGGTACCCGTTATATTTGTTATATTTGTTATATTGTGTCCCGAATTACGTTCAATCTTCAATATTTTTTGCGTAAATGTATGCGAGTATAACTCTAACGCGGTATTGGGACCTGTGCCACTTAAAGTAGAAAGGCAGGTCAGGTACAACAACATAAAAGGATATTGGAAAAGGGATTATCTTTTTCAATGTGTATAGCTTGGCTATTGTGACCTGAGCCTGACCTTTATGCTAGAATATATTACAAGATTTTTGCTTTGATTTTATCAATTTCCGCCTGCAAATCGTGCAATATCGGTATTTCAGATTTGTATTTGTATTACATCTTGAGCGTCTTCGTGATACTCCCCGATTATGAAAACATACACTAGGTGTTGTAAACGCAGACAATATATCGACTGTAAAATTATGCTAATCAATAGGTCAGGCTCATCTCAATGTGACCAAGCTTTACCGTTATTTTAATTTACTTGGTGAATAGAAGTGAGGAGGTAAAATACACTTCCGCTCTCCCTAAATCGATGTAATGGTCAGTGATTTCTGTTTATATTGACATTGCAGAATATCGCGTTAGACTTATACTTGCGATCGTTTAGTAAAACACACTTACGAGTTTGCGTAAGGTAGATATATATGCGTAAATATACGCGACATTTACGCATTGTTAGTAAAACAGTGCCCAGGGGTCGCAACTTCGACCTTACAGTTGTGAAGTTAAGTCACAATGATCACCTTACAAAAATCAAGGTCATGTATGAAATTGGATTAACCTGATTTGAAAACTAGGTCACTAGGTCAAATTATAGAACAAATCTTTAAAATGCACCCTTTTAACCTAATCTTTATGAAACCATGTCACATGGATCATGAAGACAAAATGTAGGTCAAATTTAATATTTACTTATCACGAGTTAAAACTAGGTCACTAGGTCAAATAATAGACAAACCTTCATGCGCCAAAAAGTCGCATAAATTATTTTAACCTATTGACCTAATTTTTACCAAAATAACTCAATAACATACTTGTCTTAGATGTTTTGATATGAGCATTCAGACCAAGTTGCATAAATATTAGACCAAAAATGTGAATTTTGTACCTACACAACGTTCACCTTTGATTTTAACTAGCGACCTACTTTTTGACCCCGGATGACCCAATTTATAACTTTGACCTAGATTTTGTTGATATTATTATTGTGACCAAGTTTCATAAATATGAGGTCAACATTATGACCTGTAGCGACTATACAAGGTTTTGCAACAATTTGACCTAGTGACCTAGTTTTTTACCATTGATCATCCTTTTTCTACCTTGGCCTAAATTTTGTTCAGATGAACACTCTGACCAAGTTTCATAATGATAAAGTCAAAATTGTGAATACAAATGCAATTGTGGACAAACAGACAAAGAGAACAATCACTATTTCTCCAGAATCGATAGATTCGTGTACATTTTGTATATTGTCTGTATTGTATACTGTCCAAACACAAATATCCTTTTTCCATAAGACACACATGTATACAACACATGATATGTGTAAATTTTAAACAAATTGGATTAATATTAAAGAAATGAATAAAACTTTTGTTTCCCCTTCCTAGTGCTATTTTGAGTGATTTTGTCGACATTTGAATGGGTAGTATACCAACACGTAGACTGGCATATATATGAAAAGTAAATTGTCTGATGATAAAATCAATACTTGTATTCGATAGAAGAAGGTTGTATCTTTCAGAAAATATAAGCTTTAAGGTGCAATTAGTAAATATTTAACGACTAACACGGGAATTATTAGAACTTAAAATTCCCCATGTAGTATGAAATAAGGAAAATGCTGAAATTGCAACCAAAAGTGACCTTAAACATGTCGATTTTTTTGTATTTTCCCCACTGAACTCGCATATTTGACGTTTTGTCTGTAGTCGATAATAGTCTGTAGATGATGAAAATGCAAAGAAACTCTGTTTTGCAATTTGTTTGAGGTTGACCATATTTTTTAGCTTCAATGACTGGACTACATGTAATTACAATATATAATAAAGAATAAATGACTCTTAATTGGTGAGCAAAAATTATGAAATTCAAAATGGGAGTAGGTAGGAAGTTAATGTAGTTCTGTGTAATTTTTTACCAAAATCTGATAAATAGATTTTCAGAAATCTTTAAAAAACACGAGTTTTTTCTATCGCAAACTAGCTTTATAAAAGATACAAATCATGATTTTTTAAAATTTGCTTTCATGACGAAACTATTGAGAAAAAACGACAAATTATACCATATCGTTTAATATAATGTGTTTACATGAAACACTGTTTATCAAAAATCATTCTAAACTGATGCGATGATGGTAATTCACATCATTCAACATCAAACTCACTTAAATATGGTATGGAAGTGATAAGTTGAAGCATAACTTGTATCAAAGCGAGTGAGGTAAAATGACGGTCATTTTTTCGAATATCACAACTGTGCCATCTTTGAGCATACTGTAAGTACCACATGTGCCTTATATCATGTTTTATGCATTCTTCCTATTTAAAATATGTTGAAAAATTCAACTCATGCAAAAACATGACTTTTTTACATAAAATGTTTTATTTTTTTACTTTTATGACGAAAAAATGACGAAAAACGGTAAATTACAGCAAATTTCAAGCCAGCCAAGCTGGCGAAATCGCAAGAAGGAAACGCCTGTGAGAAAATTCACCTAAAAATGTCTTCCACTGTCATGCTCAACATTGTGTGTGGAATCGAATCAGTAATAACATGTACGACTAACAATGTTGTTGTATCGTTGTCGTCTAGACGTGCTTACATGTAAAACACGTACTAGTCCGACCAAATACTGTGGCACTATAAATAAGTTGAGCAACGCACTTGCAACCGAAAGCTTAACCGTTTTTAATTAGTATAGGGCAACTATTGTTAAAGCGTGGCCCAAGGCCACTTATTTGGAGCATTAATTAGGCTTTCCTTATGCGAGTCTTAGA
This sequence comes from Spisula subtruncata, assembly GCA_963678985.1. NCBI lineage: Eukaryota > Metazoa > Mollusca > Bivalvia > Venerida > Mactridae > Spisula > Spisula subtruncata. The sequence continues at coordinate 49,724,846 of OY787664.1, read as the reverse complement.
GGTAAAAAAGGGAAGTAACTGCGAATTAACTGTATTCCAAGCGTTCATTAGAAACGAACGAAATGAAAACACAATCATGAAAATTAGCGATGGACAGGTGACTTATTTTATGATTTAAGTACTCGTTACTGTAAACAAGAAAAGTTACGTGGTTATACAATGCACCTCCGATGACTGAAATCCTACGTAAGTATCCTGTCGTTCTCGATTCGATTAAAATGTTAACAATGTAAACCTACTTTTGAAATGACCCTGATCAACCCAATGATAGTTTTCAATTGATATAGCGAAGTTTTGAAATGACCCTGATCAACCCAATGACAGTTTTCAATTGATATAGAGAAGTTTTTAAATGACCCTGATCAACCGCATGACGGCAGTTTTTTCAATTGAGAAAACGAGAAAATACTGTCCGATACTATATAGTAAAACATGCGATTTAAACTTCGTTTTGGTCAACATGACAAGTTTCGATTTTTATGAAATATGGCTCATAAGAAGCGCCTTGTGATGCCTATTTTAAATATGTATGACAAAGAAAAGGTCGTAATTAGTACTAGTAACGACCTTCTCTTTCCAAGCCATCGATATAAATACTTTGAGAGTAAAAAATGTCATTACTGCACACGTTTGCGCAATACATATGGCTCATAGAGAGTGACAGACATAGTACATGGCCGTCCGGTTTATCCCTGTCTAATTGGTCAAAGCCATAAAAAACTAAAATCTTAAATTCGCATTCATAGGCTGCACCTTAGTTCATATTAACCCATCTTTTTTATTTGTATGGCTCAGTGGACAACCCGTCTAAATACACAAAGTCATCATTTGTAGCATGTGTCCTGTCAAATAGTTGAGACGGACGATCATCGTATCCAAACAATACACAATCTGTCAGCATAAATTTTCTCAATTTCTCCATATCTTCTAGCGGTACTTGTCTATATGCCTGTACCAGAGCTTCTGTTCGTTGAAGTTTAACAGCTGTTCTGTTCTGTGGTATTGCTAGAGCTTCCACAATCTTTGCTCGAAAGTCATCACTTGTAACTTTACTGACGTCACCGCGGTAGGGAAATTCAATGTGTTTTGACATATAGCCACGAATTTGAAAATCTCTCCAAGTTCTTAGCATCAAATTGATGAACGGAAACTTAATGTCAGATAACAATGGTTTTGTAGTATACAGGTCCCTCAAATGTCCTCTAGCTGAATCTAGAGCAGCTTCCTGGTATATATCATCGAAATGTAGAGTGACGTCACTAAAATCCCGGCGCCATTTTGAAAGCAAATATTCTGCGTCGTCGGTCAATGTTTCTAAATGCCCAATATACTTGTACTGTGTCCGACATGGGTCACACCACGTGTTCATAGGTGTGAAGTGTCCATTGATTTTAATTTTATGTTCGTGTGTATGAATAATATACTTTACGAGCTCGGGAAATGATACATCGTATCCGTACTTCACATTGTGTTGGTTCGGTCTAACTGTCTCTACTATTTTACTACCGACTGACTGCCAAAATCCTTTGTTAGGATGGTATATTTTATTTTCATAGCCTGAAAACAACCTTGCATACGGGTCTCTAACAAACAGGATTGAGTCACTATAGTTTTCTAATGTCCTTTTTTGACTTTCAGACAATTCGTCCCATGAATGATGTTTTGTTCCTTGTAAAGTAATCTCATACGGGGAATTAAGTTTTCCGTTGCTGATTAAAACTGTCAGAACGCGCTTCCAGAACGTGGAACTTACTTTTGGAATTGGACAGTAATTGATATTGTGTATTGCGTCTATGTAGTTGTCTGTGACTTCAAGAGAATGTGTAATTGTCCTGTTTAGTTTTGTGCAACCTTGCATGACAGTATTTCTTCGGTCTTCATACATCATTTCCCTGTTACTGTCAAAGGGTGTTTGCTCGGCAGTGGAACTTCGAGTGGTTAACCGGAATTGATGAACTGGAAATATAAAAATAAAGAAAGGTATGTAAGTATTTATTATTTACCCTGATATGTTTAGGTTTGGAAGTTGGCCGTAACCGTTAGTCTTTGATCCAGAACTTAAGTCAAATCGAGCTAAATTCTGCTTGATTATATATAGTTAACTCAGAAATTAAGTCAAAAATCGAAAATTTGAGTCAACTTCTGGCATATTTTCAAATTTTGACTTAACTTCTGTGTTAACTTCTGGCAGAATTAATCAAATTTTCGATTTTTGACTTTATTCTGAGTTAAACTTCAGACAGAAGTCATTCAAATTTTCCATTTTTAATTAACTTCTGAATTAAACTTCTGGCAGAAGTAACTCAAATTTCCATTCTTTACATCATTTCTGAATTAAACTTCAGACAGAAATCATTCAAATTTTCCATTTTTTAATTAACTTCTAAGTTAAACTTCTGACAGAAGTAACTCAACTTTTCCATTTTTTAATTAACTTCTAAGTTAAACTTCTGACAGAAGTAACTCAAATTTCCATTCTTGACTAAACTTCTGAGTTAAACTTCTGGCAGAATTAATCAAATTTTCGATTTTGACTTTACTTCTGAATTAAACTTCAGGCAGAAGTAATTCCAATATTCCATTTTTTAGCTCACCTGAGCACGAAGTGCTCAAGGTGAGCTATTGTGATCGCCCAATGTCCGTCGTCCGTCGTCCGTCGTACGTCGTACGTCGTACGTCGTACGTCGTCAACATTTTGACTTGTAAGCACTGTAGAGGTCACAGTTTTTATTAAATCTTAATGAAACTTGATCACAGTGTTTGTCTCTGTAAAATCTAGGTCAAGTTCGCAACTGGGTCATCTGCGGTCGAAAACTAGGTCACCAGGTCATATCAAAGAAAAACCTTGTAAGCACTCTAGAGGTCACAGTTTTCACTTAACCTTTATGAAACTTGATCACAATGTTTGTCTCTGTAAAATCTAGGTCAAGTTCGATATTGGGTCATCTGGGGTAAAAAACTAGGTCACTAGGTCAAATCAAAGGAAAACCTTGTGAACACATTAGAGGTCACAATTTGAGCTTAATCTTTATGAAACTTGATCACAATGATCATCTCCATAAAATCTAGGTCAAGTTCGATATTGGGTCATCTGGGGTCAAAAACTAGGTCACTAGGTCAAATCAAAGGAAAACCTTGTGAACACATTAGAGGTCACAATTTGAGCCTAATCTTTATGAAACTTGATCACAATGATCATCTCTGTAAAATCTAGGTCAAGTTCGATATTGGGTCATCTGGGGTCAAAAACTAGGTCACTAGGCCAAATCAAAGGAAAACCTTGTGAACACATTAGAGGTCACAATTTGAGCCTAATCTTTATGAAACTTGATCACAATGATCATCTCCATATAATCTAGGTCAAGTTCGATATTGGGTCATCTGGGGTCAAAAACTAGGTCACTAGGTCAAATCAAAGGAAAACCTTGTGAACACATTAGAGGTCACAATTTGAGCCTAATCTTTATGAAACTTGATCACAATGATCATCTCCATAAAATCTAGGTCAAGTTCGATATTGGGTCATCTGGGGTCAAAAACTAGGTCACTAGGTCAAATCAAAGGAAAACCTTGTGAACACATTAGAGGTCACAATTTGAGCCTAATCTTTATGAAACTTGATCACAATGATCATCTCTATAAAATCTAGGTCAAGTTCGATATTGGGTCATCTGGGGTAAAAAACTAGGTCACTAGGCCAAATCAAAGGAAAACCTTGTGAACACATTAGAGGTCACAATTTGAGCCTAATCTTTATGAAACTTGATCACAATGATCATCTCCATAAAATCTAGGTCAAGTTCGATATTGGGTCATCTGGGGTCAAAAACTAGGTCACTAGGTCAAATCAAAGGAAAACCTTGTGAACACATTAGAGGTCACAATTTGAGCCTAATCTTTATGAAACTTGATCACAATGATCATCTCTGTAAAATCTAGGTCAAGTTCGATATTGGGTCATCTGGGGTCAAAAACTAGGTCACTAGGCCAAATCATTGAAAAACCTTGTGAACACATTAGAGGTCACAATTTGTGACTTATCTTTATGAAAATTGATCACAATGACCATCTCTATAAAATCTAGGTCAAGTTCGATATTGGGTCATCTGGGGTCAAAAACTAGGTCACAAGGCCAAATCATTGAAAAAGCTTGTGAACACACTAGAGGTCACAATTTGAGACTAATCTTTATGAAAATTGATCACAATGATCATCTCTATAAAATCTACGTCAAGTTCGATATTGGGTCATCTGGGGTCAAAAACTAGGTCACAAGCCTTTAAAGCCAAATCATTGAAAAAGCTTGTGAACACACTAGAGGTCACAATTTGAGCCTAATTTTTATGAAACTTGATCACACTGATCATCACTATAAAATTTTGGTCAACTTCGATATTGGGTCATCCGGAGTCAAAAACTAGGTCACGAGGCCAAATCATTGAAAAAGCTTGTGAACACACTAGAGGTCACAATTTTGACCTTATCTTTATGAAACTTGATCACAATGATCATCATTATAAAATTTAGGTCAAGTTCGATATTGGGTCATCTGGGGTCAAAAACTAGGTCACGAGGCCAAATCATTGAAAAATCTTGTGAACACACTAGAGGTCACAATTTGGACTCTATCTTTATGAAACTTGGTCACAATGTTTATCTCTATAAAATCTAGGTCAAGTTAGATACTGTGTCATTTGGGCCAAAATCTAGGTCACTAGGCCAAACAGGTGAGCGACCCAGGGCCTTTTGGGCCCTCTTGTTATTTAACTTCTGACTTAAACTTCAGGCAGAAGCAACTAAAATTTTCCATTTTTGACGAAACTTCTTAGTTAAACTTTTGGCAGAAGCAATTCATTTTTTTTCCATTTTTGACTCAACTTATGAGTTAAGCTTCTTGCAGAATTAATCAAATTTTCAATTTTTGACTTAACTTCTGAGTTTAATTTTGGAAGAAGCAACTCAAATTTCCATTTTTGACTAAACTTCCGAGTTACACTTCTGGCAGAAGTAATTCACATTTTCCATTTTTGACTAAACTTCTGAATTAAACTTCTGGCAGAAGACATTCAAATTTTCCATTTTTTAATAAACTTCTGAGTTAACTTCTGGAAAAAGTGAACTAAAATTTATTTTTTCTGAATTCACACCTTACAGTTAGCAGATTACTAAACAGACCTGTTGTTTGCGAGTAAACAAAATCAACGATATACCCAATGCAATGAAACCTTCTTAAAAAGTATCATTGTGTGCATGGTTAATTTGTTATAGCTTGGCTATTTTGACCTGAGCCTGACCTTTATGCAAGAATATATTACAAGGTTCTTGTTTTGAAAATATAAATTTCCGCAAGCAAATCGTGTGATATCGGTATTTCAAACTTGTGTTTATATTATATCCCGAGCGTCTTCGTGATACTCCCTGTTTATGAAAACATACACTCGGTTTTGTAAACGTAGGTAATATATCGACTGTTAGGCTCGTGTCAAATTGGCCAAGCTATACACATGCTTTGCATTAATTAGCAGTCCTTAGTTCTAGTCCTATCACGACAGTTGCAATTAGAAGCAAAACAATTTAAGTACCTTAATCGATTACCATTGAATATTTGAAAGAAATGTATGGAACGCCATTACTGCCTCTTTATAACGATTGTCACTTCGTTCTGTCAGTGTGCAATTATGTTAGGCCATGTCAATCGGTATTTATGTTTAATGTCGTCGTGCGCCAAGGTTTGAAGTCATTTCAAAATAGAAAAAAACATTCGAAAACTACATTTTTTCGATTTCCATGCTGTTTTTTGCGTTATTTTGCTCTGGTAAAGTTGTGTTTCATTTGAATTTTCAAACTGGCACCAACAGAATGCATTTACTGACTTGTTCCATTGCCTGAATACCCGTCTGGGCAGTTTATGTCACTCGGTGTGTAGATGCAGCTACAATGGTCCAAGGCAATGTTTTTTATCTGCTTTTTTTCTTGAATAGGTAGCTAGGTTTAAGAAAGTCAGACCTGACGCTAAACATAAGAGCGATTTGGTATGGCCGTATGTATCCGTGTCACTATATAATGTGCATGTAACATTACATTATGTAATGGCAGAATGTTTAACTTTTTCGTAAATTTTCGACATGTTGCAGTTCATTATGAAACATAGATGTACGGTGGCACAGAATGGGACATGGTCGATATATTTTAGTAAGTTAGTGAGAACAAGATAAAATCAGTGATATATTATAGATGTTTTCGATATTATTCAAAACTCAGATGAGTGTGTTCAAACACCATCGACATCGCTACATAAACGTTCACAAACGAAAAAAGATAACGTTCACAAACGAAATAAGATAAACGTTCACAAACAAAATATATCTTTTCACTCGACTTGAATTTGATCCTAATATGATACGCGTTAACAACAAAAACTAGATGATGTTTCACGTTATAGAATATCACTGAAGTGTGTTGATACGTTCCAGATCTTATTAACCTAGCATTGAATGTGAAATGTCGTATCTCGCATATCAAGCAATTTCGAATACAAGTTTCTATTTTGTATCGTTAGCAACAAATTAATCACACCAGTCTAACTACTGATATTGTATTACGATATGCCGCACAACTTATATACATGTAATTTATTACAATGTATAATGGTAAATTGACAGTGTATTTATGGTTCAATATTGAACGGATATGTACGCTTAATCTGAATGGCAGAAGATTTACCGGTGTGACACCTTATTTAACGAGAACATTAATTTACCATACTAAATAATCAGATTTCCATAAGATCCTCTAAAATGAACAGTGAACTAGAAAAATAAGTATTCAAGGTACAGAATGACTTATGATATTTTGGCACCTATGATGTGTCACAACAAGGCCAAACCAATCGGTTTTATGTTTATCATCATCGTGCACCTTGGTTTTGAAACCAATTTTCGAAATAAAAACCATAAAAAACATTTGCATATAAACTCCAATTGTTTGATACAACAGCCTGTGAAAACAACCTGATAAATTTCTCGATATTCATGCTCTAGAGGTATATTTTGCTTGCTTCTTTTGAATTTTAAAACTAACACCAACAGTATTGGTATAATAAGATTGCATTTACGGACGATGTCCGTGTCTAAGCACCCTATAGGCCAGGTATTGCCACTTGGGTGTGAAAAAGCAACTATATTCAAGGCGAGGCTTGTTTTTTTAACCCACTTTGTTTTGTGAATAGTACAGTCCAGTTAGTATATGGTGACAGTGACGTCCTCATTTATGTGTTACCAAAAGATTAAAACCATTGGTTAAATAGGTAGAGTTTAGTTTGGTATTGAACTGTTAGTATCATCCTTGAAACTTGTTTTTACACCGTACTAGTGGATTGTTCCACTGCGTCACTGGATTTTTATCCTAACTGGACTGTAGCTAGTTTTCAGAAAGGCAAACCTGATGATAAACATAAAAGTGATTTGGTATGGCCTAATTATGATTTAAAAGACGAACATTATCTATCACGGTTATTCTCCAAGGACACATTTTATTCGAACCCGAATAATTATTGTGTAGTTTCCATAACTATCTTTTGTTGCTAGCCTTATCGAGATTGTAAAAGTAAGTTATTAACGCAACGAAAAATAGAAATCCTGTAACATAAGCTTATACAGCCAACGAATGTAATTACTCAGTGTGGATAATCACGTGATCAAATGAATAACGTGTTCAGTCATTTCTTGATTATAACGATCGTGCAATTAAACTTAATTTGGTAAAATTATATCGATGGCTTAGAATGAGGAGGTCGTTACTACTACTTACGACCTTATAAGACTCATACATATTTGGCATATGCTTCACAATGCGCTTCTTATGAGCATATTTTCATGAAAATCGGAAATTGTCGTGTTGACCAAAATGAAGTTTTAAAAACATGTTTTTCTATAGGTAAAGAGTAAATTACAGTCAGTTTTCTCTTGTTTTCTAAATATATCAATAATGTAGTTACGACCTTCTCATTCTACGCAAGCGATATAGCCTAAAGAAGTTTATGTAAGAACACTAGTCAATTACCGATTTTACTCAATATTCACCTGTTGTTAACTGACGCTCGACCAAATTAACACTATTTGTTGAAAACTGAGTCGAAAATGCATTTGGTCGAGCATCAATTAAAAATCATTTGTGTTATTTACCGTGGTCATGATGTAAACCAGTTTATCATGCTTAGACAATCTTGTAATGTGTGGAATACTCATATAGGCAATAAAACGTCACTCTGACATTGTAATATGTTGAGTACTCATACAATAAACGTCACTCTCACATTGTAATATGTCGAGTACTCAAACAATAAAGCGTCACTCTCACATTGTAATATGTCAGGTACTCATACAATAAAACGTCACTCTCACATTGTAATATGTCGAGTACTCATACAATCAAGCGTCACTCTCACATTGTAATATGTTGAGTACTCATACAATAAAGCGTCACTCTCACATTGTAATATGTCGAGTACTCATACAATAAAACGTCACCCTCACATTGTAATATGTCGAGTACTCATACAATCAAGCGTCACTCTCACATTGTAATATGTTGAGTACTCATACAATAAAGCGTCACTCTCACATTGTAATATGTCGAGTACTCATACAATAAAACGTCACTCTCACATTGTAATATGTTGAGTACTCATACAATAAACGTCACTCTCACATTGTAATATGTCGAGTACTCATACAATAAAGCGTCACTCTCACATTGTAATATGTTGAGTACTTATACAATAAAAAATAACTCTCATATTGTAATATGTCGAGTACTCATACAATAAAACGTCACTTTCACATTATTATATGTCGAGTACTCATACAATAAAGCGTCACTCTCACATTGTAATATGTTGAGTACTTATACAATAAAAAATAACTCTCACATTGTAATATGTCGAGTACTCATACAATAAAACGTCACTCTCACATTGTAATATGTCGAGTACTCATACAATAAAACGTCACTCTCATATTGTAATATGTCGAGTACTCATACAATAAACGTCACTCTCACATTGTAATATGTCGAGTACTCATACAATAAAGCGTCACTCTCACATTGTTATATGTTGAGTACTTATACAATAAAAAATAACTCTCATATTGTAATATGTCGAGTACTCATACAATAAAACGTCACTCTCACATTGTAATATGTCGAGTACTCATACAATAAAACGTCACTCTCACATTGTAATATGTCGAGTACTCATACAATAAAACGTCACTCTCACATTGTAATATGTCGAGTACTCATACAATAAAACGTCACTCTCACATTGTAATATGTTGAGTACTCATACAATAAACGTCACTCTCACATTGTAATATGTCGAGTACTCATACAATAAAGCGTCACTCTCACATTGTAATATGTTGAGTACTTATACAATAAAAATAACTCTTATATTGTAATATGTCGAGTACTCATACAATCAAGCGTCACTCTCACATTGTAATATGTCGAGTACTCATACAATAAAACGTCACTCTCACATTGTAATATGTCGAGTACTCATACAATAAAACGTCGCTTTCACGTTGTAATATGTCGAGTACTCATACAATAAAACGTCACTTTCACATTGTAATATGTTGAGTACTTATACAATAAAAAATAACTCTCATATTGTAATATGTTGAGTACTCATACAATAAACGTCACTTTCACATTATAATATGTTGAGTTCTCATACAATAAAACGTCACTTTCACATTGTAATATGTTGAGTACTCATACAATAAACGTCGCTTTCATAGTTTTGTTTTATTGTAATGAAGATATTTGTGTAATAATCATCGTGATTTAAATAGTTTTAGAGATTGTAGAAGTAAGCTTCGTTTCTGTTAAAATGCAGTCCCTTCCAACACAAAATGACCATGAACTCGCACTTTTATGTTATTTCCATTAAACATATCGCTTGCTTTGAATGAGAGGGTTGTAACTATAAAATCAATATTTTGAGTAAACAAGAAAACCTGTCTGACAATCACTCTTTACTTATGGTAAAACAAACTTTTCGACTTCAGTTTGTTCAACATTTCAAGTTGCGATTGTCATGAAAATAGGCTCATAAGAACCGTCTTATGATTTAAATTTCAAATATGCATTAGTCTAATAAGGTCATAAGTTGCACTTACGACCTTCTCCTTCTAAGCCAGTGGTATAATTATATTATTGATATCCCAAGATAGTCGCTGAATAATATGTTCTGACTTACTTGTATTGTTTAAAGTAGATAATAATTTTATATTCAACTCATTTATTATTTAGAGATTACTAACTGGGCGCTCTGTGGCATTGAGTAATAGTATCTCCGGCGTGTCAATAATAGCTCGAGGGCTTAGTCCGAGTGCCATTATCAAGAGCCGGGGATATTATCACTCAATGACACAGCGCGTTCATGTATTGAACTGTTTAATACACTTGTTCCGGGGAAGGAAAGCTTTGAAAGCACTTAATGCCAACTGGCTAAGTGATAATAAACATTGGAGTACGCAGTACTCCATGCTCAAACTTATACTCCATAGATCTACTCCAATTGGAGCATTTATTAGTCACAAAAACTGCTGTAACTTCTTTGATACTGAATGAAAACATATGAAATGGGGGATCATTTTCTTAGTTAGATCATTTGTTGCAATTGTTTTTTTTATTATGTGTGTTGGTTTTGATGCACTTTCTAAAAAAAAGCTGTTTTTCAAGTTGGAGCATGGAGTATGGAGTTGGAGTATGACAACGAGTAACCACGGTGCCTGGTTGTATTTCGTACAAAGAAAATCGTCTATACATTTTTAAAAAAAAATACAAAGTGCTGGACGTCCCGTTTTTCTTACTTTATTTGGCCTAGCGTTCAAGCGTACGGTGCGACGTGTCTACGTATTTCTAACGTAAAACCCGCGTAAATAACGTCACGTCCGCTAGGTGATCGATAATATCCTCGGCGTTAGTTGATAATACGGATTTGGCAACGCAAATATGTTACTATATATAGTTACAGGTGTATTATTTATATTATTACAGCAAATGGACTCACAGCAAGGGCTATTGTTGATACCATTCGATTTGTTTTAAGCGTTTTTATAACTCTAATATGAATGAGAATAAAATTACATATGGTGACTTCTGGTTACCTTTTTAAGAGTTTGAAGTTTCATCCTTATTACTAGTTTTTTTTGTCAAAATATAGAATGTTAGGTATATATCCTTTTCTGAATAAAGCCTTTTATGATCAAGGTACAATAATGAAAACACTTTAATGTGTTACTTGATAACGTGTTAAACAATACACTCAATATAATATGTACATACATGTAAAAAAAGCGTTGTTTTTTTATGTCATAATACAGATTAGACCACAGCTTACTGTAACTGACCAATCAACGAGCAGAAAAAGTGTTGAATAAATCACATAATTTTTTTTATACAACACTTTTCTGTGGTATATAGAAAAAGTGTTGTATATAAACTTACATTGATTTATCCAATACTATTTAGGCCAAGCAAAATAATCCATCAAGTCAGGAATTTATAGCTTTATTGTAAACACAATCCATTGACAAGTGTGCTTGTAACAGTGAAGTTAAGCATTAACAATCACTATATATGCATATATCCAATACAAACATCAAACATAGAGTTAAAAGGGGATGAAGCGGCGTTTTCAATGACTTTAAATTGTTATGTTACTTTATATCTATATTTTGTGTAACGTAAGGTATCATTAAAATACAGAATGATTTATTTACTGAAGCAGTAAGAATTACAATAGTATCGATTATAAAACATATACATACACTTAAATACTATTTAAGCAGTTAAGTATATCTAAAAAAAATATTAAATCATTGTTAATTAATGAATTATTCAGTTATTACATCAGAGTTTTCTGCTCTTTTACAAAATCAGTATGCCAAAAATGAAAAAAAAACTTCCAGTGAAATAACATTTTTACATTTTACTGCTGCTTACACAAATGTTTCGACTGGTGATTTTACAGTGTAATCGACATCGTTCTGTCGCCTTTGAAAACCAATAATAGCAGACATACAGTCAGGTACTTCTATCACAATAGCATTTGGGTCTGGCAAGCCAGCAGACTCGGCCTTGATAACCGTTGCCGAGACGACTAGTCCAGCTGTAGACTGGGGCGATTGAGGCGTCTTCGATGGCGTTTGTAGTTTGGATGATAAGTTACACTGCAGTGCCTCTAACGGTTGTTTATAATAATACACAGCAGTGCTTCTATGCCAACTGCGTGCCATTATTGCTTGTTCGTCAAAATTGTTTTCATATAGACGGATACCCTGTATATTTAATTGATGAAAAAGTAGTCCTGGTAGTATCATAGAACTGCGTCATTGTGCATATTGCTCGTATGCTGAACATGTCCAAAAATGTTGCTTTCTGGTATCTTTCGGCAGACGCTGTTCTAAATGCGGTTGCACGTCCTTAAACCTTTGATTTTCATTCAGATATTTGACTAAAAGGTCTCAGGATGGAAGATGCTTGATCTGCGTAACCGCGGTTACGTCCTCAAACTCCAAAAACATTCTACATGTCGATGGCTTAGAATGAGAAGGTCGTAACTACAAAATCGATATATTGAGAAAACATCATGCATGCAAGAGAAAACTGTAATTTACTCTTTAACTATAGGAAAACAAGTTTTTAAAACTTCATTTTGGTCAACATCACAATTTTAGATTTTCATGAAAATAGGCTCATAAGAAGCGCATTGTGAAGCAGATTTCAAATATGCATGAGTCTTATAAGGTCGTAAGTAGTAGTTACGACCTTCTTACTCTAAGCCATCGATGTTTCATCAAGTAAATTAAATTCCACTACTTGTTTTTAAAAGCACATGCATGTACACTTGCTTTAAAAAAGATATGTAAAATATGAACGATACAGAAAGAAAGTTGACCAATGGAATGTTACCAACGAAAACACAAAATACCCGACTACCCGTGCACCAAACATTCCTTGATTTTATTTTATGAATGGCTAATGTAAACGATTAGGGGATATTGTGTTTACTAAGTATTAATCATAGTATTAAGTAGTTGATTTTTGTGCAAATTGTATCTGAGAAACTAACATTTTTAGCTGTGGTCTAAGACAGATAGATCTCGCAGAGCTCGATTTAGTTTTCATACCCAACACTTACTCGTGTTCTATCCTATACAGGACTGATAGTGTCAATAAAACTGTGAAAACATTACCAGCGTAGTTTGCAATTATTGTAAACAATACAATAGGTAACTATCTACACCAAAAACAGTTTGAGAAGGTTTAACAAAGGTGAGACCTATAATTAAGAAGCAATTATATACGAAACGAGCAATGTATGTGACAGGTTATAATATCAATAATTTTGTCACTATGCGGCTTAGATTTCGCGGAGTTCGCGGGAGACTTGAAACCGCGAAAGTTTGTGGCTGCGAACATTCTGACGATCGGCAAAACGCGAAATTTTGTATCCGCGACGGTTTCTACGTTTACAGTTTTGTATTTTTGGAACGGAGTCGTTGCCCTCTGGTACCTATTACTTAACATTAATCATGGGGACGTAGGCCGTGTCTGCGTGCTCCCAAATTTGTACGGTGAAGTCCGCCCAGGTTAACGGGAAAAGTGGAAAAATATAGAACAGGTCGCATAGGTGGAGAAATCAAGCGTGCGCAATTTATAATTTTATTTTAGTATATAGCTTGGCTATTTTGACCTGAGCCTGACCTTTATGCAAGATTATATTACAAGGTTCTTGCTTTGAATATATCAATTTGCGCAAGCAAATCGTGCAATATCGGTATTTCAAATTTGCGTTTGTATTACATCTCGAGCGTCTTCGTGATACTCCCCGATTATGAAAACAAACAGTCGGTGTTGTAAACGTAGAAAATGTATCGACTGTTAAATTATGCTAATTTAAAGGTCAGGCTGGTGTCAAATTGCCCAAGCTATATACAAATGACCATCCGTGTTTATTTAAGTAACCAAATATGCAATAGGTCGCCGACGATAACTCTGGCTTTGTACACGAACAAAACATCTAATCTGTAATAACAATACACTATGGGGAATTTCCGCTTATTTTATTGTAGATTAAATAAATACATACATTCAAAATAGGTATGCACACAATTGAACAAATTTGGATACTAGTATCGGAAAAGTATTATATTTCCATTTTCTTTTGTCAAAAAAGGCTAGCTTTATCACCGGTGGACTATACAGTATATAAACCGGTTACTTTGTTTGTAAACATCACATTATCCATTATCCTGGGGGGGGGGGCACTATATTTTGTTATAGTGGTTCAATTTTGCCAATGTTTTAAACATAGTGATAACATGTATAGCTTGGCTATTTTGACCTGAACCTGACCTTTATGCAAGAATATGTTACAAGTTTCTTGCTTTGAATATATTAATTTCGGCAAACAAATCGTGCACTATCGGTATTTCAGATTAGTGTTTATATTACATATTGAACGTCTTCGTGATGTAACTCCCCGATTATGAAAACATACAATTGGTGTTGTACAGGTAGACAATATATCGACTGTTAATTTATGCTAATCAAATAGGTCAGGATCATGTCAAACTGGTCAAGCTATAACATGCACAGTATGGAGAACTGGGCACAAAAATACTGAATTAGTAGTCGACGTGCACGTGGTCTTCGTAAATTAGATGGTTATATCAATTAACGTGTGAGGCAACAATATAGACAATGAATATAATCACAATGACAAATGCAGAACGCCGTCGGAAAAAGTCGTACAGTCCAGTTAGGATAAAAATCCAGTGACGCAGTGGAACAATCCACTAGTACGGTGTAACAACAAGTATAAAGACTTATTCCAACAGTTCAATACCAAACTAAACTCTTCATATTTAAGCAATAAGTTTTAATATTTTTGGTACACATAAACGATGATGTCACTGTCAATACACTGTATATCCTAACTGGAATATACCGGCATCCCATCAAATAAACAAATTTACGTACGCGACAATATAAAATAGTACCAACGGTATTTTATTCGTTATATATGTAGTGACATTTTCTGAATTTATATATATAACTGTGTTCTGCTTATACGTTTGAACACAAGTTGCATATTGATTTAAATATTGCTTTTCTTAGGTATTAGTAAATAAGCGCTCAGTTAGAATTTGTCGTACGTTGAAGTAATGAATCAATATCAGAAAATAGTCATTCATTCTAATCGTTATTATACTAACTTTAGAAATTATTATATTACGAAATTAGGCAAAGTATTGGCAAATACATGTATAATCTTACCTTTGCAATAAAAGACGATCAGAACCACGACACCAAATACCACTAAACTACGTTTATCCAGTTTCATTGTGCTGAATGATCTAACTTACAAAAACATGTACAGCTTTATAAAATTATTATTTTGACTTCTATTCGTCTGCGTGTATACACGACAACTAATATTAATTTGAGGAGCCAACGTGTGTATATGTGTCGTCTTTCGTAAAGTGCGAAAATCAATCTTATAATCAGTGTAGAGAATCGAGCGATCAAATAAATACGTGGTCATAACAATGGCATTTTCGTCAACTAACGGTGGGTATATATAATTTTTCAATGAATTTATACAAATATTGGTATTTTTATACTATCGAGTAATCAGTTTTTGAACAGGGAGCTTTAGCGAGCTGGTCAGTGTAAGCGTTAAAAATATACTAAAGAAGATTGCGAGCTAAAAATAGATCCAATTGCGCATTCCGCGGGAAGACTTCGGACTTTATCGTCTAATCTTCAGCCGAGACAGTGTTTATAATGTTGCATGATGACTTAGCACTTTATTGCAGGAAGCTTGGTATAGTTCAATTTCGAGCTTTGAGCCGTGACTGCCCTTTTAAAGTTTAATCCAATCGCCGATAAAGGTTGGTGCGGGATTGACTATTCAGATATCTATAACAAATAAGTATCTTTAAATCATGACTATGTAAAATGTAAATCAATAAATCACGGGTTACCCGCCAAAATAGATTCGTCTGAAAGGTCATGGCTCAGGATTCAAAATTGAACTATAAATACATCGAGACAGCGATTGTACTATGTTATGTAAGCTAGGTAACCATCCGGTCAGTGATACACGCTCAACGTTTAAATACTGCGAGTAGTATAGGCAGTAGAGGTAATAATGTATTAACTAGATGCTGGACATACATATGGCGTTGGGGTAGCAAATGCCCTCATATGCTTTGTGACAGAAAAATATTTTTGACCAAGTACGCGCACTACGCGCTGTCACAATGTAGATCCAGTTAAGTAGGCTATGTAAATTGTGAATTAACAAACGATTTATCAACTAAATATTTATTTCAAGGACGAACACACATATCAGGTTTCCTACCAAAATAAGCAACAAATTAAAGTGAGTACCTCGATCATGCCAATTAATTTCAGAGGAACTGCATTTGTGTTTTCGACCATGTACTAAAATTCGAAGCGAAATGTACTGATAGTTCTATTAATTTTTTTTGTCAATAAATATAACAAAGTTTATATAAACTCATGGAATATTAATGTCATCATACAATATAAGGCGACCTGCACGCTTAATTGCACTCGATATAAAAAGGTCCGTAATCCTAGCCTGTGTGCCTAGGATTACAGTACCGTAATCGTAGCCACTGCCTATATTGTATAGCTTAAAAAAGCTCATAAAAAATTATACTGAGTTCCAAAAGTTCTGCAAATCAATTAAAAATTCATTTTTCGTTATCTCAAACTCGCTTATTTCGAATTTGCGTTATGTTCAATTCTTTTGGACACTAGTCAATTACCGATTTTGCTCTATATTTACCCGTTGTTAACTGATGCTAATCAAAATGTTAGTACGTAAATTGGATGAGAGCTAAAACCGTTTTAAATACCTAAAAGTCCTTGCCTTTTTTGACAAAGCATTATTACGCTGCCAAATTTGATAAGAAATGTACGGTTTTGACAATTCCTACCCAGTTATGGGCCTTTCTGTGAAATGGCCATTTTGTTGATGTCCTAAAAACTGTTATGTTGCTGCTTTCATTATTGATGTTGTCGAACAGAGATTGGTGTCAATAACAAAAGTGCGGGAATTTTTTAAAAACTTTTTAGTCCAAGTTGAGAGAAATATCAGGATGAATATCATGTTTTTGGATATTACCTCCCTTTGATTTAAAATAAGAACAATTTCAATGTTGGTCTTCTGACAAATCACGTGATACAAGAATATGACGAGTTGTTTAACATCGAAATATTAGTTATCATAAACAGCTTTATAATCATTAATCTGGCACCAAACGTAATAAGAAAGACGCTTGAAATCAACATACAGTGACTTGAACGTTCCTTGTGGTATTTTACATGCATTTCCACTGACTAAATCTTTCGTTTTGTGTATATGTCAGTATTCTGCTGAAAAACGAAAGGCTTATGAGTGCCCCCACCCGGATTGGTACCCGGGACGCCGGGTTAGGAGGCAATCGCACTAACCACGTAGCTACCGAAACATACTGTGTAGTTAAAATGATATAAAGCTTGGCTATTTTGAACTGAGCCTGACCTTTATGCAAGAATATATTACAAGGTTCTTGCTTTGAATATATCAATTTCCGCGAGCTTATCGTGCAATATCGGTATTTCAGATTTATGTTTGTAGTACATCTCGAGCGTCTTCGTGATACCCCCCATATTACGAAAACATACAATCGGTCTTGTAAACGTAGACAATATATCGACTGTTATGATAATCGATGGTCAGGTTCATGTCAAGGTGGCCAAGCTATACCATAATATCATACAAATATAGTATTATATATCGTCATAATACTTGTGTAATATTAGATCCCATGAACCATCACACTGCTAGCGACATGTTAGAACCACAGGTGGCAGTATCAGTGTTTGGAAAAGAAAAAGAACAAATCCGTCACTGAGCTAATGCACTACATGGACCGTATATATATATCGATTGTCTATCTAACTCCCTGTACACTATGAAGGTATAAAGCGTAGTATATGTCTATGTCCAAAGATTGTGGAACATTGCATCTTACAATAGGCTTGGTTCCCAACCATTATTACGATACTGTGAGCGCAGCGGGTAACCAGTGCATAAATAAAATGACCTTGAGCGAAGTTAAATAACGAAAGTTACACTGTTTTGCTGTTTCGCAGTTATAATATATTATAAGATACAATTGAACGAGATTTTCGGTAAGAATTAATATCTTATAGTTTATTTGAATGACTTGTAGGCCTATAGCAATTTTTCTTCAGCGCCCGTATTTTATGTCGAAACAACGAGATGAAATGTTCCACAATCTTTGGCATATAGACATACAGTACGCTTTATACCTTGATAATGTTAGTATATTAGTTCAGTACGGACATTTTTATATATTTTTTTATTATTTTATTTAATCGTTTGCGGACCAAACACTGATACTGCCACCTGTGGTTAGAACACATTAAACATATCATATTCTATTAAGTGTCAAAGGGGTACCCTATGGGGGATAATAAGGTGTTGCACTCTTTAGGATATTTCTCTATAATTATATTGTGTGTAAATGATTTATTTTGATTGAACAATTTCGAATTGCAAGGTCATGTGAATAAAGCATATCGATTTAGAAGTTATGTCCGAGGCCTAAGTAAAGCGCTGTCGAGCGCCTTCATTTAGTTATCCCCATTCAATTAAATATAAAAGGCATGGATTACCTCCCGTTGAAAGCGTTTCGTAGCACTTTGCATAGACAACGTAAACGTTTTTGCCTACTTTGTTCAGTCTAACAGCTTGGTATGCTGTTTCATAAAAGCGCCTTAGACAACTTTAAACGTATACATGTTCAAAATCAATTCCTTATATTACTCTAACAAGGTCAAGTTATTGACAAAAACGATTTTTGCGATTAAACTAACTTAATTCTTATTATACAGCGGATAACTTTACCACAATGTGAAGTAGTTAAAATAATTATGAAGAATTGAAATTTAAAGTAATTACACTGTATTTATGTATTTTCCTATGGTTTCATAATGGCGGATGAAGACAGTCAATCAGAATACAGTAAAACCTCGTTATCTCGAGGAGTGATCGGGATAGGTAAAATGCTCGAGATAAACCAGATGCTCGAAATAACCAAATAACATGTATTAATGATAAACACGGATACTATTTAAAAACTTGCTCGATATAGGTCGGGTGCTCGTGATAGCAATGCTCGTCATAAAGAAGCTTTACTGTAATCGAATATCATAATATAATAGTCGAGTTTGTTGTAAACTCAGGTTTGGATGACGTTTGCGACGTCACTCAAAAACTAGACGGAAGAGATAAGTTTTAAGGGCCTGTAACTTTGTAAATCGATGTTTCATTTTGCTCCAATGTCCAGGCACCATTCATAAGAGTATTGTCTTTCTAATGCCATATTTTCATGATTTTCATAATTTTGTCACTTAGCCCGGTTTTCCTAGAGAACGGCTCAAATATATTTACTATGCAAACAAGTCTAGAAATTAGCATAAATTATACTAGTAACTATCCAATAACACCGAACAATTCTACTTCGAAGTTGTATTACGAATATCTCATATCTTGTGTCGTTATACCATATACTTGTAAATTTAACATCATGTATAGATGTACATGCTCTTCAGTTAACCCATGCCTTTCTGTCTTTTGTATTATTTTGTAATTGCTAAAACACATGTATGTTTTCATGCAATAAATGCTTAGAATTGTACTGTATTGTATTAATAAAATGCCGAGTATAGCCTTTATTTGTCAGCCAGCTTTCTGTTGAATATGACAGGCATATATGCGCCTCCACCTGGATTTGAACCAGGGTCGCCGGATAAGGCGGCGGGCGCGCTAACCACTGAGCTACGGAGGCACTTTGTAGAAGTAAATTTCGTTTCTGTTTGTATGCAGACCCATTCCAACAACAAATGACCATGAACTCGCACTTTTATGGTATTTTCATTATACATATCGCTGGCTGAGAATGAGAAGGTTGTAACTACAAAACCAATATTTTGAGAAAACAAGAAAAAACTGTCTGACAATCAGTCTTTACTTATGGTAAAACAAGTGTTTTCAAATTCCGGTTGAGCAACATGACAAATTCCGATTTTCATGACAATAGGCCCATAAGAACCGCAATTATGATTTAGATTTCAAATCTGCATCAGTCTTATAAGGTCTTAAGTGGCACTTACGACCTTCTCATTCTAAGCTAGCGATATATATTATTCATATCCGAGGAACAATGTGCTCTGACTAACCAGTATTGTAAGTACATAAATTATTAATAATTATACGTTCAACTCATCTATTATTTATATCATAACAGCAAATGGATACACTGACTCAGTGATATTGTTGATACCCGATGATTGAATTTATTTTAAGAGTTTTTATAACTCTAATATGTATCAGAATAATTATTTGGTTACCTTTTAAGACGTTTGAAGTTTCGGCCTTATTATTGTATTTTGGAACAGAGTCGTTGCCCTTGGGTACCTATTAAGGTGCGTACACACCGTAAGTTGTGATGTATACATCTTGACCTACACTGTGTAGTTACGTCTACCATACATTTTCTCGAGATGTACACCTTCATTGTTACCAAGTTGTATGAGGGAAATGTATGGGCATGATGTACACGTGGTAAAATGTACATTATCGAGTTATACACCAAAACTTACTGTGTGTATGCACAGGTGGCAGTATCAGTGTTTGGAAAAGAAAAAAAAACAAATCCGTCACTGAGCTTGTACACTACATGGACCGTATATATATCGATTGTCTATCTAACTCCCTGTACACCATTAAGGTATAAAGCGTAGTATATGTCTATGTCCAAAGATTGTGGAACATTGCATCTTACAATAGGCTTGGTTCCCAACAATTATTACGATACTGTGAGCGCAGCGGGTAACCAGTGCATAAATAAAATGACCTTGAGCGAAGTTAAATAAAGAAAGTAACACTGTTTTGCTGTTTCGCAGTTATATGATACAATTGAACGAGATTTTCGGTAAGAATTAATATCTTATAGTTTATTTGAATGACTTGTATAGCAATTTTTCTTCAGCGCCCGTATTTTATGTTGAAACAACGAGATGAAATGTTCCACAATCTTTGGCATATAGACATATAGTACGCTTTATACCTTGATAATGTTAGTATATTAGTTCAGTACGGACATTTTTATATATTTTTTTATTATTTTATTTAATCGTTTGCGGACCAAACACTGATACTGCCACCTGTGTGTGTATGCACATTCACTTAACATTAATCATTGGGACCGAGGCCGTGTTTGCGTGCTGCCAAATTGTGATAACATATACAGTACAGTATGGCGAACTGGACGCAAAAATACTAAAATAGTAGTCGACGTGCTCGTGATCTTCGTGAATTACATGGCTGTATCAATACATGTATGAGGAAATAATATAAGGAATGAATATATAACGACAATGACAAATGCAGAGCGCCATGCGGCCGACGGAAAAAGTCGTACCGACATCCTATCAAATAAGCAAATTTACGTACGCGACAATACAAAATGGTACCAACGGTGTTTTATTCGTTATGTTGTGCCATTTCAGAATTCAGCTATTTTCTGTTAATTCGTTTGAACAAATTCGGCATTTTGATTAATGTATTGCTTTCCTAAAGTGTTATGAAATGAGTGCTCAATTAGAAAATTGCCGTAGAGTATAACATTGAACTGTTGAAGTAATATATCAATAGTAGAAATCAGTCATTTTCCTAATAACGATCCTAATAATGATCATTACTAAAGGTTTCAAGATTATTATACAAAAATCACAATTTCAATTTTGAAATTAGGCAATAATTATGGAGTTCGACAACATATTGGCAAAAAAACATGTATAATCTTACCTTTGCAATAAAAGACGATCAGAACCACGACACCAAATACCACTAAACTACGTTTATCCACTTTCATTGTGCTGAATAGTCTTACTTACAAAAAAATGTATAAAATTATGATTTTTACTTCTATTCATCTGCGTGTACTGACGAACACTGATATTTGAGCAGCCAACGTGTGTATATGTGTCGTCTTTCGCAAAGCGTGAAAACCGATCTTATTGTCAGTGTGGAGAATCACACGATAAAATGAATAACGTTCGTTGTCATAACAATGGCGTTTTCGTCAATTTTTTACTAACGTTGAGTTTTCTTCTTGATTATAACGATCTTGTATTTAATATGGTTATATTAAAAGAATACTCGGCAAGTACCGATTTCACTCTACCCTAAACTGTTTAAACTGATGTTCAACCAAATTATCATTATTTGTTGAAAACTGTACCGAAAATGCATTTGGTCAAGCACTATAAATGAACGTAGAACAAAACATATAATTGAGTTTATGGATTTTATTGTAGACTCTGTCCCAAACAGGGTGATCACTGGAATCAATGTGACTTATGCTACGGTCACAATGCTCGTACGATGTCCGTACGGATTTACAAACTCGTACGAGTCTGAAATATTTTAATCCTAATGGTATTTGTACGTTCTTAGCATCTGGTCACAGCTCGTACTGATCTCGTACGAGTTGTACAGTATGAATAGTTTTCACCAGATCACTGAGTCCTCTACGAGTTGTGAAAATCCGTACGATGCTCGCACGAGTCTCGATATCCGTACGGGCTTCGTGCGGGCTCCGTACGCACGTCGTGCGAGTTAAGAAAAATCAACTCGTACGGAGCTCGTAGGGCAAATGTGACTAGGGTATTAGTTACAAAAGCATCTCGATAAGTCTTCTCTTAATAACATGTAATTCTAAACTAAACTACTTATTATGTTGGTCTTAATATTGAAAATAAAATTTAAAAAATACAATTCAAGGAATTCAGGTCTTTATTTGAGATTATCCATTGTGTATGGTCTTTGGCATATAGACATATAGTATGCTTTATACCTTGATAGTATATTAGCTCAGTAACTGATTTATTTAATCGTTTGAGGATCAAACACTGATACTGCCACCTGTGATTAATATAAGTTGGAAATAGAGGATCTATCACTCGTTGTCAATTGATATAAATTTATATTAAACAAGTTTTGGAAATTTTATTAAACGAGCGTCTGGCGAGCTTAATAATATTTCCTGAACGAGTTTAATATAAATTTATACTCCGATACGCCCTGCGACTCCATTGATAAAGTGTACATTATTTTCGTAAGTGTACACTTTTTTATTTGTAAGAAAGTTGTTTGTACAAAACATTTACTCAGAAAATAATTGGTCAATCATGACAAATCCGCTTATAACTACATGAACAGTTAAAAATAAATGACATACTGTAAAATCAATAATATTAGAGGGCCATTTAATTTCGTTAATTTTGTGGATGATTTCAACCACGAAAATCCTTTAAATTACATTGAACTTTCCACGAAATGGTCTTTTTCACCAAATCCACAAATTTTGTCACATTGAAATTTAATTATTTTTACTCGTCAAAAACATGTAGCTAGAAAATTGTAAGTCCTCCCAAAGATAGTGCAATATTAGACTGTACATGTACTACTGTAAAACCATCTTATTTGTGACTTTTGTGGATGATTTCAACCACGAAAATCCTTTAAATTACATTGAACTTTCCACGAAATGGTCTTTTTCACCAAATCCACAAATTTTGTCACATTGAAATTTAATTATTTTTACTCGTCAAAAACATGTAGCTAGAAAATTGTAAGTCCTCCCAAAGATAGTGCAATATTAGACTGTACATGTACTACTGTAAAACCATCTTATTTGTGACTTTTACTCGAATCAATAGTGCAGATAACTAAATTATGAATTCCAATATTCTTGATTTATTTAGGCCAGAACAAATTTTAGAGAAATTGTTTATTGTTTTGTAAACCGAAAAATGGGGAGCAAAATTTATATCATTGTAATGACCAAGAAAAGTAGAAATTAATTATAGCAATTGAAGCAAAGTTACAGAATATTCATACCAAGCAAAATTTATTTTCTTATTATTCCCAAGAAAAGCAGTGCTTTTACAGTATTTTTTAAAGTATTAGTAACAATTTAAGCTAATTTAGGATTTAGGTGTAAAAATTCATTGTGCAATTAATTACATGTACAAGAATCCTGAATATATACAGAATACAAATAGTTACTATAATCAGGTGAACTTTATTCTATAAATTAATATGACTGTGAGCATCAACATGGGCAGTATGAATATAACCTTGTTATATGTGTATTAGAAATAAAACAATACCAATATTTTCATAGAAATATGACAATTGTGAAAATAAGATGCATAAATTTCTACCTTTGTGCACTAAGTCCTTTATCAATGAATGAAGAAAACTAGATGTTTATAAGCACTTATATTAAGGTGTTTAAACACATTGACACTTGTGTGAATTTTAATCACAAGCTAATTAAACCTATGAATGGACAGTTAACTTAATCCCTTTGGTACATTATAGGCCAAGCACATTTTTACATTAGAACTATATTTTCTATGCTGCGAATGATGCTCTGTTCATGGATTGTGCAAGGATCTTTTGGATAATCAAGGTCTCTCTGGGGATCATTTTGCTTTTTGTCGGAGTATAAGTCAGATACAGAACTTGTTATCGCTCAAAAGTGTCTTCTTACAAGTGTTATTGTACAGTTTCGGAAGGACGAACAACAAATTATCCTCGGCTTCGCCTCGGACAATTATGTTGTTTGTCCTTCCGAAACTGTACAATAACGCTTGTAAGAAGACACTTTTGAACGAAAACTAGTACTGTATCTAATACATATCAATTGACAACGAGTGATAGATTCTTTATATCATATGACACTAAAAACGCAAAATACGCATTGATTTATTGGAAAACCTGGATACAAGGAAAGTCATGTGATATAACTTGTTTCACAATCGACCTTAAATAAATTAGTATAAACTAAATCAATGGTTAGTCAAGTCCCACACTAGTACTATATTTATTTCAGATGAAAAATACGCTGGTTGAACGAGAATGGTCGTTGCCTTACAATGCAATATTTGTATAAGTATTGTGCTTAATATTGTGTACACACTTAGTAAGTACATTAACTGTACAAAGTTAATGATCAATTTATTTACTCTAAATGTGTAAGTAAAATTGATCGAGGGGACAAACGTTTTGAACGACTGATTGGCGTAGCTCTAATTTGCCTTGCGTGAATACCATATCTCAACAATCGGAGGCAGATCAATATTATTATCCGTTATCATTCTATTGCAACAGATGTCATCTTTAAAGTATGAAAACATGTTCTTTTAAATTTAAGTTGTCATCTATACGTGCGGATGTTTTGACGTATAACGCATACATTTATTAAATGAAGACATATGTCAACAATCACATACAGCAGAATGAAATGGAATAAACGTAGTTTAGCGGTGTTCGGTGTCGTGGCTACTGTTGTTATTTGGCGCTATGGTAAGCTTTTTGGTGAATTTCATAATGTGATTTGTTGAAATAATGATGTTTATGCACCAGTCAGTTGCATCCGGGGCCCCCACTCTTGCGCTGGGCGGGGACGGTCGGAGACACGGCCGTGATTTTAGAAAATTCCTTTCAGCTTCAACCGCACTGCCGGGGAAAAGTTGGACTTTTAATCTCCGAACCAATACCATGGGGATAATATTTCGTTGTCAGGGGACAGGGGTAATACCGGATATTTTACCATCAGCTGTTATCGGCTGTGGGTGGGGAGCCGTTGATGCATCTGACCGGTGCATTACACTTTTAGAAACAAAGATTTAATTAGAAATGTCTCTGATAATTTAAACTACTTATTTACCTCAATGACATACACCGCACTTAGCTTTTTGAGAATAACTGGGACAGACGCTATCCATTAAATATTTACAAATCGTATATAAACCCACACCCGGTTTTCTGGGATTCGAACTTACGTCAAATGTCGAAGTGGCCACACGTTTGATAAGCGAGATATACCCCCGACGACTAAAAGGCATTCTGCAATGGTGTGCTTTGGTCATAGTCAATGTTATCCACCGAAGGCAATCTCCGACGTATACAGATATATTAACTATCGGTTACGTTAATTTACCACGTGTATCACGAGGACCATGGGCACGTGCATATAACGTATTTTGGCTCGATCATACACCGTGATTTTATACCTTCTGTCAGAAGGCTTCTGAATCGATATGCTTTATTATAAGAATTGCATTAACAGCGAATGTGGTAGTACACGACATGTATATCATTTTCTTAAACACAAACGATGTTCGAACTAACAGTTGCAGTTAACATTATTTCAGCTATCATTTCAAACATAGACAACTGCTGTTACATGATTTGATCTACCGTCAAGTTATTCAGCATGATATGATTTGTAACATATTGTTACTGTACATACATATACCGCGACCGTGGCCGAGTGGTTAAGGCGTCCGCCTAGGAAGCGGGATGTCGAAGGTTCGAATCTCGACAGAAGCCGGGTTGGAACTGATGAGACAGGTTGGTCAGCCGCCAGCTAGTTAAATTAATGGTTATACCGTAGACCCATCTCTGCCAGGCGCCCGGCATTACGAGAAGGGATTTGGGAAGGTACTGTATGCATGAATAATACGTAAGTGTCTCATAAGTCAGAGTTGACTGGCCCTTTCAATAGGTGTGACACTATAATAAACAAACTTTACCTTTTACATACGGTAATTATATTGGTGAAGAAAGTGAATGGCGATACCTTTCTATGATATTCTCATCTACATAGGGTATGTGAACAATAAAGAAACCTTTATTGATATTTCCAGTTGATCAATTCCGGTTAACTACCCGAAGTTCTACTGCCAAGCAAACACTCTTTGACAGTAACAGGGAACTGATGTATGAAGACCGAAGAAATACCGTCATGCAAGGCTGCACTAGACTAAACAGGGAAATCACAAATTCTCTTGAAGTCACAAACAACTACATAGACGCAATACACAATATACATTACTGTCATATTCCGAAAACTAGTTCCACGTTCTGGAAACGTGTTCTGACAGTATTGCTCAGCAATGGAAGACTTCACTCTCCATATGATATAACTTTGCAAGAAGCGGAACACCATTCATGGAAAACATTGTCTGAAAGTAAGAGAAGGGAATTAGAAAAAGACGGAGACTCAATCATATTTGTTAGAGACCCGTATGCAAGGTTATTTTCAGGTTATGAAAATAAAATATATCATCCTAACAAGGGGTTTTGGCAGTCAGTCGGTAGAAAAATAGTAGAGACAGTTAGACCGAACCATAACAATGTTAAATACGGAGACGATGTTACGTTTCCTGAGTTCATAAAGTATATTATTTATACGCACGAACATGCCATTCAAATCGATGGACACTTCAAACCTATGAATACGTGGTGTGACCCATGTCGGACACAGTACAAGTATATTGGGCATTTAGAAACATTGACTGACGACGTAGAATATTTGCTTTCAAAATGGCGCCGGGACTTTAGTGACGTTACTCTTCATTTTGATGATATATACAAGGAAGCTGCTGTAGACTCTGCTCGAGGACATTTGAGGGACCTGTACACTACAAAACGATTATTATCTGACATTAAGGTGCCATTTATAAATCTGATGCTTAGAACTTGGAGAGATTTTCAAATTCGTGGCTATATGTCCAAACACATTGAATTTCCCTACCGCGGTGACGTCAGTAAAGTTACAAGTGATGACTACCTTGCTAAGATCGTGAAAGCTCTAGCAATACCACAGAACAGAACAGCTGTTAAACTGCAACGAACGGAAGCTCTGGTACAGGCATATAGACAAGTACCGCTAGAAGATATGGAGAAATTGAGAAAATTCGTACTGACAGATTGTGTATTATTTGGATACGACGATCGTCCGCCTCAACTGTTTGACAGGACACATGCTACAAATGATGACTTTGTGTATTTAGACGGGTTGTCTACTGAGCCATACAAATAAACAAAATAGTTTACCATGACCTGCTCGAAAAAAATACCAACTTAATTCATTGTGAGGATGTGTACAACAACAACAACAACAGCAGCAGCAAGAGTGACAACAACAACATCAACAAAAACAACAACAGCAACAGCAATAACAACAACATATAAAGAATCTATCACTCATTGTCAATTGATATATTTATATTAAACTCGTTCAGGAAATAATATTTAGTTCGCCAACGGCTCGCTTAATAATTTTTCCAGAACTAGACTAAAGTTTAATATACATTTATATCAATTAACAACCCCTGATATATCCTCTATATATTTTAGGAGCTCTTCTACCATAATTCAAAGCTCCAGACCGAGTCTAATGCCCTTGGGGTTATGCATTTTTTTTATGATTTCTGAAAATTTCATTTTTTTAGTTTGAAATTTTTCGTGGAATATTTTTTACTAAACCATTTCGATTTTATCTAATGCAGTTGTTTTTATCTTTCATTTAAACTGTTAAGTGGAGCGATTTCAAGTACAATCATGACAAAAATGTGATTGGCCTACAGTTGGTTCGGTCACATTACGCCTTTAACTGCCATTTTATTAAGCTATAATTTGGTAACTTCTCTGCAGAATGACGCAATTGGAGCACTTTAGTTGATTCCCAAATGTGGAAAACACCATACGATGTAAGAAAATGTAACAAAACATCCAGATGGTTTGATGACAACATTACGATGTGTAAACAATAAATGTATGATTTAAAGTCTAAGGGCAGCAACTCTTACTAAATTAGTATTTTGTTGACCATACATTTTACTGAATACGATCTTTTGTCTACTATTTCGACAGATATAGTTAATATTCTATCGTCGAGTATTGGTCATTTGTTAAAACATCATGTGATGGTTCCATAATTCATTCTATGCAATGGGTGATTGGGAAATAGTTGTGAGAGCAATAATGTGGCTTTAAATACCTGTACATGTACTGATATCATTTATGAACAGAAAACAACCATATGCAATTAACTTGGTAAACAGTGGTTTAATACATGTTTTAAGTTATACGTCTGTTAGTTATGTATTGGGATACTTAAGCAGTTTGTACATTAGCTGTATAATTATCGCTGGCTCAGAATGAGAAGGTCGTAGCTCATAAGAGGCACCTTGGTACTGTTATATCAAAGCATTTACGGTAATCATAAACTAACGCCCAAATTTGATTTCTTTATAATTAGTTAACTGCTACTAATTCTGGTAAAGCGATATGTAATATCAATAGATAATTGATTTAGTTAAAGATTTCAAACAATACATTTTCCCATTTTTAGATTCAAAAGCGTTATAAGGAATTTAAATTTGAGCCTAAGTTTACGATTCCCGTAAGTACGTTGATAAAACGGTGCCCTCGAGCCTTATAAGGTCGTAAGTAGTGGTTACGACCTTCTCATTCTAAGCCAGTGATATCATAAATGTTTATGTCTAGCTCATAAGTGTAGATCTGTTATAAGATCTGTATAAAATATTGATACAGATCATGCAGGGATTCTGATTTTGTTTTTGTTCTAATTCAATTTAATATTATATGTCAAGTATAAAACATTGGGCCTTTTTGATGTATTGAGTTCGATAATAACTCTTATTATATTTAATTACGTATTTATTTTTAATTTAGCTTTATAATACGTTTTTGGATTGGTTTGTGTTATAAATTTGGTAATGGATTAAATTTAGTCATGTTTTGTTGTGTGTGTTCTTGACCAAACTCTACACTAGCATAATATAAACTTATGTACGAATATGCTAGGGTGCGAATTGTGTAGACGATTCAGATAGGGGACGAATAATAAATACGACGAGAATACAAACCTACATAAAATAAACCATGGTCACAATGACGAATACTGAGAAATTGTAACTTTCAGTTGAATATTAAAGATTGAACAATTCTACTACAAACGGCTTTGAAGCTAGAAATCAAAACCAACACGATTCTAAAAAAGCAAAGCTTTAAACAAAAATACGAAACCAAGGGCAGAGGCAATGTCCAAGATGCGTCCTCAGGGTGGAAAAAATAGCCATCCTCAAAGTGGGTATGAGAAGGACACCAGTTGGAAGACTAAAAGAAACATGGAGAAGATCTGTAGATAAAGAGGAGGAAGTCTGAAGAGTGGAGCTGGGGCCAAGTACATTAATGGGCAAGGAACCGGTTACATTGGAGATATCTGACCGAGGCCTTGTGCACACAGCTGCACGAAGAGGATTAAGTAAGTATGTAATGTCCCAGATAAACAAAAGGGTAATATTGGACATATTGAATGGCCGTGCATACTTATCCATGCCCATACCATAAAATCCCATCAAAATACCAATCGTTATTAACAATACAGGCGTTTATATATAGTTAATTCTCCCTTCTACCCAATCTACCCGTCTATCGATGTAGTCTCCACCAAATCTTGACTCATCGGAAAGAGTACAGGGTGGTATTCACAAAGAATCTTAAAATAAAACATATAATTTTCTCAAAATCTTATAATTTCCTTAATTATTTTTATGTGCTTCAGCCAAACAGGAAATCAAGAGTATTTAAAGTTTGCTTTGTTTTGAAGCGTTATATATCTTTTTCGTTATTCATTTGCGAACACACATGGTATCTTCCCAGTAAAAATTTAAAAGGGATTCAAATAAATTAAGCTCCTAACCAATTTTCTTCCACAGCGCCTACCCTAAAAGCGTAAAAAGACGGAACACCGTGTGCGACGTCTATGTAAAGCACCATAATAATCAACAAGAAAATATCGGTTACTCATATTTTCTTGCAAAATATAACGTGCTGTTCATTGTTTTAACTTAAGTCAAACTATTCAAATGTTCCCTTAAGATGCTTTGTGAATACCAGCCCTGGAGTCCAATCTTACAGTGACCGTTTATGATGGACAATGCCCATGGGTAAGCGTTCTCGGACATGGTTATTCGATGCCGCCAGGAGGCGGCATCGAGTATGAAAGGGTGCAAGCAGATGTCCCAGGAGGATACAAGATTTGATTGGTTATAACGCTGTTGGACTCGCCCGTCAGGGGTAAAATAGGATGATAAATGTTCGGTAGGTACTAAAGTCCAAGTCCCAGGAGAATACAAGATTTGATTGGTTATAACGCTGTTGGACTCGCCCGTCAGGGGTAAAATAGGATGATAAATGTTCGGTAGGTACTAAAGTCCAAATCAGTTCGGAACGGGTGTTTATATAACGGCTACATATGTTGCAATTTGCGGGTCTTAGCAGGGGCTATTAAAAAGTAAAAAAAAACTATTTGCGCGGAGCGGCGATTTTCCTTTCGAACTTTTATGGAACATGTTAAATACTTTCATGTCTGTCAGATATTTTTTAGTTATGATTTTCGATTTTTTCCAGTTCTTAGGTTTTGTCTTAATCTAAATTTGATAAATGCAAGTGTTTTTTTTAATCTCTATGTTTCTCTATTTATGTATGTCAGAATAGTTTGTTTTGCCAAAATTTAAACGGGTAAATATAGCTTGCCAACATTGAACTGACACTTCTTATTTACAAAATATTCATATGCGCTCCTATACTCCTGCCAAATGGAACTAGTTCTATGCATATTTTAAACTATGTTGAACGTATTAATTCGCAATAAATTTACTTATCAAGCTCACAAACCAAGAAATAACAATGTCCTTTAGTGTCAGTTTCACGTTGTCAGGCTATACCACGTTATTGGAATACACTTTGTTATTTTATGAAACATGCTAAATGCCATCTGTGAAGCATTAATCAATATTATAATGGTGCTCATATTTCTAAAACATGTTATGTTCATTTGAATAAATATTTCAATAGAAAATAGAATGTTTTTATGTTTTCTATTCTTTCCTGGTGTTTCACTGCCTTCAAGTTTTTAACCAGGTTTTCCAAAGGAAAACTCTGGTTATTAGATTGCTGAATGTCGGCGGGCCTTAACAATTTCTTCTGTGCACAACTCCTCCTACATTTCTTCATAGATTTCAACCAAACTTTCAGAGAATGATTGTCATCATGTGACCTGGTGCATATTATCAGGGTTTTATGATTCAACCAATTTTGACGGAGTTATGGCCCTTGAAACAGAAAAAATTGGCCGCTTTCCTTATGTCGCACGGTACTCAAAGTACACGACATAGAGTCATGAAACCTTCACAGAAATGGTCAGGATGTTTTCTCTACACCTGGGGTTTCACTCCCCTTTCAGTTTAGTACATCCAGAGTTATTAGCCATTGAAATGGTGTAAAATAGCCATTTTTGACTTGTTTCACATGCTACTCAAAAAGTATTTGACCTAGGATCATGAAACCTTTATAGAAATGTTTGACAGCATGTACTCTAGTGCACCTGGGGTTTCACTCCCCTTTCAATTTAGTACAACCAGAGTTATTGCCCTTGAATTAGTGAAAAATACCCATTTTCAGCAATCTTAAGTTTTTGCAGCGTACACTCAACACATGAGAATAACTTCCCTTGTGCATCACACATCACGCCGGAATTTTAGTTTGTTTACAAGTTTCTACCAATACCTTTTACTAAATAAAAAGATTTACTTAAAAAGAACTAGCGGCATCTTTGATGCCCAGCATCAACATTTCACTTGTTTATCATGGTAACTCAATATACAGAATGCATGACATCGATTCCTGTATTGAACAACTGATCGCTTACTGTTTGAGTAGAAATCAAGGTCGGATTTTGAAAGTTGTTACGGAACGACGAAGCCTTCTAGAAACCACTTTTCAGCTTGTTTATCAATTCACCGGTATTGTGAATGTGTTTTCTACGTATATCGCAGGTTGTGATGACATCATGGCTTGATTCCTCATGAACACACCCGCGTTCAACCTCCCAACTTCAGTTTAAGAAAACCCGTATTCGTAAGTCTTCTTTTACCTGAACAAATGGAATAACTACTCGTATTGAAGGTTATATACTAAGTATCGTTTTTTACATGGAACAACTAGTAAATTTACGGGCTATTAAACTAAAATACAACATTGTATAAACACAAATTGTCGCGGGTATTGAATTTCGTTGGTTTTGTTAAATGGTAATTTGGCAGTTTCTTTAATTCATGGATTAAAATACTTTTAAAAAATCTTATTGCGTAATTTGAGGCAACAGTTTCGATGGGATGGCATTTTGCGAAATTTGCACAAAACATTTCGCCACGAATATTAACAATTAAACAGTATATTTCATACTGGCCACGTACCTACACCATGCATTTAACTGCGTTTTAATAATAATATATTCAATGGCAGATCAAGTTTTTTTATTGTTCAAACGCAACCACTGTGTATAAACGAGACGATCCACGGCAATTGCAATAAGGAGTACACGTTAAATTATATACTACGACATTAATGAATACAGTGATAAAATTTTACACGTGCTTTCAATTGCAATATATGATACAAGTTGAATTTTAAAGTAATCCGTTAAGTCATACAGTGATTTGGTTTATACGCTGTGGCAACGTTAGTTGTCAGAAAGATTTTTCGGTATTGTTGACCTGTGTCTGATTAAAGAAACCCATCAGTATTGGAATAATCGCAGAATTCTACTTAAAAGGTAAGAATTGTTTTTGAAATCTCTACAAGCATCTAATAATGCGTAACAGATGATACTTGAATCAGCATTAATATGTTTTTGGTATAAGCTTACCATTGAGCTACGGGGGCACGCCTAATCCGGCGACCCGGGTTCAAATCCGGTTGGAGGCACATATATGCCTGGCATATTCAGCAGAAAGCTGACTGGCAAATAAAGGCTATGCTCGGCTCGGTATACGCTACTGTGAGTTATTTGTTCCATGGCAAACTGAGCATCCCGGCCCAACCCGAAAATGCAACCAGGTGTATGTCTGTCGAGCGGTACTGTAGCTCAGTGGTTCGCGCGCTTGTCGCCTAATTCGATGACCCGGGTTCAAATCGGGTTCGAGGCACTCATATACCAGTAATATTTTAGCAAAAAGCTGACTGGCAAATAAAGGCTATTCTCGGCTCATATATATATAACGGTTTACTTTCATGCTTTGGACGGGTTTTCTACTCGGGCGTTTCTTTGATTATCAAAAGTCTGTGTTTAGGTAAAAAAGACCATCACTTAATTAAGGCATGCAGCATACATGCATCGTAAAATCTCACGTGTAGCAGGGTCTGCTAAAGCCTAGCATTTCCAATATTGGTATTTGTCGTGCAAACGTTTTCCAAATTATTTTGGTCGCAAATAGTTTCAGGATTGAAAAATAAGAAGTTATATACTAGTCAAATAATATAGCATGAAATCTATACGACGATATGATGCATTGAAACGTACAGATACACGTGAGAAAAAAATATGAATATAAAGACAATGGAAAACTGATAATGAGCGAACAGATAAAGACTAGTCTATAATAAGTCATTTATAAATGATATTTTTGTTTGTTTTACACAATGCAATAGTATGTGTATTTTTGAAGCATTCATGCAGTTTACGTGTTTATTATAAAAGCTTTGACTTTTTCTATTGTTTTAAAAGCGTAACGTGTCCGTTACAACTAACAACTTGTCAAAGGTTATTTTAACTACTCCTAAATATCGGATTTCAGTATATTGTCGAAAACATTTGAAGAAGATTTTTATTTATCTTTTATTGTTTCGCTATTGTACCATAGGACTGTTTTGACTTGTGAAAAAATAATACATTAATTAGACTGTGGATGCGCACACCAACATTTATAGGTTGATCGAAAAGTGTTTCATATAATATTTCAAAACTAACCATACTTGCGTCATGCCCATTTATTATGCCCCATCTTTAACCGATCGCAGGCCCGCCCGCCCAAAATGTTATGTTTGGGCATCGCTTTATTGTTACGGTTTACTGTGCTTGACTTGTCAAGTTGAGTGCTGGCTTCCCTGTGCAATGTCCTCATATTTTTTTTATAGACTGTTATTTTTAGGTTACAGCAGCTTGTATTGTGAAGAGAACGATGGATGCTACAGTCACTTTGGTTTTACGTAATTATATTTATTTTGTTATACTTACTTTGTGCATTTGGTATGCATATCACGTTCTAAATATCAAGATTGTTGCTTTGTTATACATATCAAATAATAATAGAGATGTCTCCACTATTAGAATATTATCAGGCCATACTTATTTACTAGTACTTAGTAGTCTAATATGAATTTAAAGGTTAAACACGAAGTGCCATTGTGGTCACTGGAATACACATTTGCTTCAATACACTAATAGTTGCTACTCTAATTTCTTTGTAAACTTATGCCATCCTGCATTTTTGGCGGGGACTCGGACTTTTAATTGTTTCTTTGGTTTATATGTGGGCATTTCTCAGTGTAGTTGTGTTTTAGTGTTACTTGTTTCTGCCTTCCATATCCGATTTCCTCATACCTTATTTGTAATGTTGCCATCATACCGCGTATGTTATGTTTACATACATGTATTAGTAAATAATTTGATACAGATGCTCTTGCTAAGTTGATACTTACAAATACAAAGCTCCATAATTATATAGTTACGCTCGAAAGCATTTTATCATCTCTAATAACTCAAATTTTGATGAGTGGCAACACTTTATGTTTTAATGTCGTATGTTTTATGTGTATGTATTATCTGTAATGTGTTGACGAGATGCTAATAAATTAATGAACTACATATTCCAGGCAAAATGGTTACTCATGGTTTCTTACATGTACCTTCTTTTGCAGTGTGCAGTTGTATGGTATTGATTCAAGTTTCCAACGTAAATGCAGGTGTAATAGGTACGTTCATTTTGCGCTCAACATTTAACATGTTAAAAGGGCTCGTCATAAGACACATTCCAATCATAGCACTCCGCTTCCAGATAAATGTCTAGATACGGTAACACATTTATACACTAGAAAGTTTGTTAAGCCAAGTCAATGACCATAAGCCAACTAACAACTTTATTAACACTGGCTTAAATATTGTTTAACTATACTTGTGCTAAGTTGCACTTGAGATCTATTCAACCGTACTTACCGACCCGGAATGAAACACTTTCCAATGACATAAATGATTTTATAGTTGCATTTCATTTATGTATTGTCAAGTGGATCACAAACAAGCGCAAATTCGTATGGAATAAGTAACAACAGAAACACGTTTTGAAATATAACGGGTATTTATTGTGAAAACTGCCATAAAACTAAACCGAAACAAATGTGAGAAGGTAATATTGAAACTAAATGACATAACTGGTCAGAACACACGACCATATGAGTCCAAGCAAGGAAGCGACATGCAAAGAGAGCACAATGTGAAATGTGGTCAGGGACATGGTTATGTCGAAACATCAGCAGATAGTTGAACTTTTTAATTTGACAATTGTACAACTACTAACTAGCTGTTTGTGTGTAAAAATAAATTCAATCTTTTTATAGCTTGTGAAGATCCAACGCCCGACAACGGAAGCACTAATAGTAGTGATTTCTCGGTTGGCAGTACTGTGCAAATAAGTTGCAATGCAGGATACGACATTAATGGCAATATTACTATCGTTTGTCAAATTAACGGCACTTGGGACGACGATTCAACATGTGACCCGAAAGGTTAACCCTTTAAGTTTTCATAAATTAAGCGTTGAATAACTTCTACTATTAGAACCAATTAAACGATTTATAACTTTAAACTAATACTTCTAATAAATATAATATAAAGTGTTTTACAGCAATGCACCGCATTTTATGTTTATAGCCAATTGTAAAAAGATTTCATGTACATATTAAACCGATGTCACTTAGCACAAAATTCCAAATTGATTTAAAAGCAATATTGGTGTTTGCATTAAAACTTATCAAAAATAAATTGTTGTCGTCATTATGTTTCTAGATTGCGGCGACCCCTCTCCTGACAACGGCCAAGCCGATGGTGACGATTTTACATACAGCAGAGCGGTGCAGATAGTTTGTGATCATGGATACATTCTTAATGGCGATTGGCTTATAGCTTGTCAAGCTGACGGAACGTGGGATGCCTCCCCAACTTGCGACCCGACAGGTAACCCTGGAAGCTAGTATCCCTCATTGCTTGGTGAAAAGATACAAGGTTCAATTGTTGTATTTAGTTAAACAAAAACAGAAACGTACTTATAATATTATACGTAAAATGTCCATTTTCATAGACCAGAAAGATAGCTTTATTTTATCTACATACACGTACTTATGAGACCTACTGGCGTTACAAGTCTTTTCAATTCTACTTAAAATAGCTTCCAGTCAATAAATAAAAATGATAACTGCATGCATTAAACAAATGCAGACATGTATGTGAGTACACTGTGATTATTCATTCAAGCAAAATTTCGTGATTGTATAAAATACAAAAAAAATGTAATAATGTGCATCCAATTACTGTCATGTTTTTGTCTTTAGATTGCGGCATTCCCACTCCGGCCAATGGGTACATCACTGGAAACGATTTCACGTACAACCAAACAGTACAGATAGGTTGTGATCCCGGTTACATTCTTAATGGTAATACGATGATCGTTTGTCAAGCTGACGGTACGTGGGATGAATCTCCAACATGCGACCTGACAGGTAATCTTGCAAGACTTTATATTATTGGATACCCTTGATACACTCATTATACACTATGTAGTGATAATTCATTGCCGTCTGTCAATGCTACTTTGCTGGGTTTTGACTTTTTGTAGCAATACATGTGACTTGTACTGTGAGTTTCTTTTTGTGTTCATTTTTGGACATTTCATTACTTTTGTTTATATTTTCTATACATGTACATTCATTTCGTGCATCTTCCTTCCTTCCCTATCTTTATTATGGTTTGTTATTCTCTTTTATATACAAAATTGACACGAGCCAACAAAAGAGTAAACTGGCAGTTCATTTATACAATTTAATGTTACTTTTTCTTTTTTACTTTTAAACTACAAACAGGACAATGCACACACAAACGGGTACTGACTGTAGGATTTTATCCATGCTACGGACAGTTCCAAATGTTATATTATTCCTTTGAATTGAGATGCGGTCATAGACTGGTAATGCCACAACACCAGCAGAAAGTTTTTTATTCTTAATTTGACATGAACATGTACAAGTAGATGTTAGTACATTAAACTGTGCATGATTTCTCTCTAATTACAGCTTGCGAAGATCCAACGCCCGACCACGGAAGCATTAATAGCAGTGACTTCTCGTTTGGCAGTACTGTGCATATAAGTTGCAATACTGGATACAACCTTAATGGCAATATTACTATCGTTTGTCAAATTGACGGCACTTGGGATGGCAGTTCAACATGTGACCCGAAAGGTAAACCTTCGATTTTTCATAATTTTAGCGTTACATGCAAGCAACATTTCGCAGACATGTACGTGAGAACACTGTGATTATTCATGCAAGCAACATTTTGTGATTGTCTAAAATACAAAAAAATATAATTATGTACATCCAATTACTGCCATGTTTCTGTCTTAAGATTGCGGCGACCCCACACCGACCAACGGGTACATCACTGGAAACGATTTGAAGTACAGCCAAACGGTACAAATAGCTTGTGATCCCGGTTACATCCTTAATGGTAATACGATGATCACTTGTCAGGCTGACGGAACGTGGAATGAACCTCCAACATGCGACCCGAAAGGTAATCCTGCCTACACTCATTGCATACTAGATAATGGTAATTCGTTGCTGTTTGTCAATGTTGCTTAGCTGATTGTTGACTTGTAATGTTTATTTTTCTGTTCAATTTTGGACATTTATTCTTCTTACTTATATTTTCTGGAGGTGTTTCATTCCTTTCGATGTACATGTATTTGATTGTGGTTTGTAATTCTCTACTAACAAGACAAATGACGGTAACAAAAACCTGGTTGTCATTATTAAATTGACCATTCTTAACGTATTTCAATCGTCCAGTAGTTTATTGCGTGAACAATAACATGAAATAGCCCCGATCATTTTTCAGATTTTACTATTTATTTCATTTTGGTTCTACAGCGAGTTCAACCACATCGAGTTCGAAAGAATCGAGTTCAATTGCCTCGAGTTCGACTGCACCGATTTCTACAGCAACGAGTTCGACTGCACCGATTTCTACAGCAACGAGTTCGACTGCACCGATTTCTACAGCAACGAGTTCGAATGCACCGATTTCTACAGC
This sequence comes from Spisula subtruncata, assembly GCA_963678985.1. Taxonomy (NCBI): domain Eukaryota; kingdom Metazoa; phylum Mollusca; class Bivalvia; order Venerida; family Mactridae; genus Spisula; species Spisula subtruncata. The sequence continues at coordinate 49,685,565 of OY787664.1, read as the reverse complement.
ACCAAGTTCTACAGCATCGAGTTCAACTGCACCGAGTTCTACAGCATCGAGTTCTACAGCATCGAGTTCGAATGCACCGATTTCTACAGCATCGAGTTCGACTGCACCGATTTCTACAGCAACGAGTTCGAATGCACCGATTTCTACAGCACCAAGTTCTACAGCATCGAGTTCAACTGCACCGAGTTCTACAGCATCGAGTTCTACAGCATCGAGTTCGAATGCACCGATTTCTACAGCAACGAGTTCGAATGCACCGATTTCTACAGCAACGAGTTCGACTGCACCGATTTCTACAGCATCGAGTTCGAATGCACCGATTTCTACAGCATCGAGTTCGACTGCACCGATTTCTACAGCATCGAGTTCGAATGCACCGATTTCTACAGCATCGAGTTCGACTGCACCGATTTCTACAGCAACGAGTTCGAATGCACCGATTTCTACAGCATCGAGTTCGACTGCACCGATTTCTACAGCATCGAGTTCGACTGCACCGATTTCTACAGCATCGAGTTCGACTGCACCGATTTCTACAGCATCGAGTTCGACTGCACCGATTTCTACAGCATCGAGTTCGACTGCACCGATTTCTACAGCATCGAGTTCGACTGCACCGATTTCTACAGCAACGAGTTCGACTGCACCGATTTCTACAGCAACGAGTTCGACTGCACCGATTTCTACAGCATCGAGTTCGACTGCACCGATTTCTACAGCATCGAGTTCGACTGCACCGATTTCTACAGCATCGAGTTCGACTGCACCGATTTCTGCAGCATCGAGTTCAACTGCATCGAGTTCAACACCGGGTTCAACATCATCCATGCCAACATCAGGTTCAACATCACCCATGCCAACTCCGGGTTCAACAGCATCCATGCTAACACCGATATCAATATCACCCATGCCAACATCGGGTTCAACATCATCCATGTCATCATCGGGTTCAACATCATCCATGTCAACATCGGGTTCAACATCATCCATGTCAACATCGGGTTCAACATCATCCATGTCAACATCGGGTTCAACATCATCCATGTCAACATCGGGTTCAACATTATCGATACCAACATCGTGCCCAACAACATCTAGGTCAAGTAAGTACTACTTACGACATTATCAGACTGATACTTATTAAAAATCAGCATAACAAGGCGCTTCTTATGATCCTACATGCAATAAAATTGGAACTTGTCCTGTTGACCAAATTGAAGTTGAAAGAACTAGTTTTACCATAAGTAAAGAGTAATTTCATGACTGCTTTTTCCGTATTTTCTCAAAATATCGAATTTGTACTAACAACCATCTCGTTCTCAGTCAGATATTTATTATGATGCTTGGTTGCTTTTTTAAAGTAAATGGCGTCGTAGGATACGAAAGTTACCGAGCTTTACGCAAGATACTAGTATGCAGTATTAAATAGGTTTAAATATATGAACTTTAGGTTTTGCTAATATCCATCTTGTCTTCTGTAGCTCACAGGTTTCAGCCACCTTTCCTACCAGGTTTAAAGTATCTTTCTTTACATAAATCTTGAAACAATAAATTATGCGAACACAGACATCATTATTTTAGCTGATTGTGTTCTTATCCTTGAAATTACAACTTTACAATTTAGTTGATTGAAACAGGTACCTCTGATATCTATTTCTAGTGTGCGAAAATCCAACACCTGTCAATGGTTATACCAAGTTTGACAATGCCACGTTCATGCTCACTCGCATGGTACAGATATGCTGCAATAACGGATACAACCTTAATGGCAATTCAAATATCACTTGCCTGGCAGACGGAACTTGGGATTCCTATCCAACATGTGACCCGATAGGTAAATTACAATTTTGCAAATTCTTTGAAAAGTTCTTCATACGAGCGAAAGTAAGCAAAAAGTAGTTCATAGGGTACCACGGTGGTCGATTGGGTGACCCTCATGACATATGACCGAAAGGTGCCTTATTCGAAACTCGAACAGGACTCATTTCAGCAAAACCATTTCATCGTTTCACATCCAATTATAAATACACAGGTTAGTTACGCAAAGGTAGATTTCAGTGGGTCAGTGTTACACACGGGAAACGCCAAAGAATCAATGTGACTATCTGAAAAGAGTTAGGATACTACAGTCCCTTCACGTCCGTCTCGTCCACATGCTGTCCCTTCAGCAATGAACATGATCCAATTGGGAATATTCGGTAGAAGTAAATACGGATGTATGCATGTGGCATCGTTTGTTACACAAGACACCCAGGAGCGAAAGAAACGAACTGTAGTTGACTGCATAGATATCATAATTATCCCGGGCTGACCAACTAAAGCATTCTAATAGTCTTTCGTATGAGACTCCAATGTATGGGTGCTGTACACATGGCATGTAAGAGAACCAGTGGTGTCTCTGGAACGAGTTCACGTCCTGTATCTGCACTATACCCCGAAACCTAAACGAACTAAACTCTTCTGGGGCCTCGCCCATATTGAATACTCGATGGCGATTATAGATAAAAGCATTCAGACCTGGATAAAAGTCTAGTATGTGTACTTTATGTTTTCTAGAATGCGATGATCCAGCACCTTCCAACGGTTACACAAAGGGAAATGTTTTCACGTTCAGCAATACGGTACAGATATGCTGCGATGACGGATACAACCTTAATGGCGATCCAAATATAACTTGTCAGGCAAACGGCACTTGGGACGAATATCCAACATGCGATCCGATAGGTAATGCCTTGGTCCCTCTAAGCATTTATTGACAAAGGCGATATACTATAAAATAGCTTCGGGAGGCATCAGGAACAGGGATATCACGAATTTTTTAATGGTTTTGCCGATGCTTCCCCTTGACCACGGGGGATCCTTTTCCTGATACGTTACAATGAGTTATTTCAAAATGGCATATATTTATAAGATTTATGCATTGTTCCTTTGGTTATACTCTGTGGGATATCCTTGCAACACGTAGTCGACCATCTGATGTACTGTATACTCATCTTTGACTGGGGATGGTACTGTCTAGTCGGGTTTTTCGTTTTGTAGAACGTTATGTAGTTTCTTTTTCTTTTGTACTAGTATTCTAAATTGTCTTTTTGTATTTGTTCGTTTGCGCCCTTCTTGCTATAATATTGCTATTGGTGACTAATATCGTGTTTGATTTGTTATTGTCGATCTTCTAAAATTTTCAAAGTTAACTTTTATTTTTTATTTGTTCTAAAGCGAGTTCAACAACACCTAATTCAACAGCATCGAGTTCCACAGCTTCGAGTCCAATAACTTCGGATTCAACAGTATCGAGTTCCACAGCTTCGAGTCCAATAACTACGGATTCAACAGCTTCGGGTCCAATAACATCGGATTCAACAGCTTTGGATCCAATAACTTCGGATTCCACAGCTTCGAGTCCAATAACTTCGGATCCAACAGCATCGAGTTCCACAGCTTCGAGTCCAATAACTTCGAATTCAACAGCTTCGAGTCCAATTACTTCGGATTCAAAAGCTTCGAGTCCAATAACTTCGGATTCAACAGCTTCGAGTCCAATAACATCGGATTCAACAGCATCGAGTTCCACAGCTTCGAGTCCAGTAACTACGGATTCAACAGCTTCGGGTCCAATAACATCGGATTTAACATCTTCGGGTCCAATATCTTCGGATTCTACAGCTTCGAGTCCAATAACTTCGGATTCCACACTTTCGAGTCCAATAACTTCGGATTCCACAGCTTCGAGTCCAACAAATTCGGATTCAACAGCTTCCAGTCCAATAACATCGGATTCAACAGCATCGAGTTCCACAGCTTCGGGTCCAATAACTTCGGATTCAACAGTTTTAAGTCCAAAAGCATCGGATTCAACAGCTTCGGATACAATAACTTCGGATTCAACAGCTTCGAGTGCAATAACTACGGATTCAACAGCTTCGAGTCCAATAATTTCTGATTTAACAGTGTCAAGTTCCACAGCTTCGAGTCGAATAGCTTCGGATTCAACAGCTTCGAGTCCAATAACTTCGGATTCAACAGCTACGAGTCCAATAACTTCGGATTTAACAGCATCAAGTTCCACAGCTTCGAGTCAAATAACTTCGGATTCAACAGCTTCAATTCCAATAACTTCGGATTCAACAGCTTCAAGTCCAATAACTTCGGATTCAACACCTTCTGGTCCAATAACTTCAGATTCAACAGATTCTGGTACAATAACTTCGGATTCAACAGCATCGACTTCCAAAACTTCGAGTCCAATAACTTCGGATTCAACAGCATCGATTTCCACAGCTTCGAGTCCAATAACTTCGGTTGTTTCAACAGAATCGAGTTCCACAGCTTCGAGTCCAATAACTTCGGATTCAACAGCATCGAGTTCCACATCTTCGAGTCCAATTACTTCGGATTCAACAACTGCGAGTTCAACATCGGATTCAACAACTGCGAGTTCAACATCGGATTCAACAACTGCGAGTTCAACATCGGATTCAACAACTGCGAGTTCAACATTGGATTCAACAACTGCGAGTTCAACATCAATTTCAACATCACCAACTATTAAAGCACCGAGTTCAACAGCATCGGAATGCGGCGACCCAACGCCTGTAAACGGGAATATCAATAGCACCGAATTCCAGTTAGGCAGTACGGTGAAAATAAGCTGTGATCCTGGATACTTCCTAAATGGTCATTTTGTCACCGTGTGCCAAGCTTATGGTTTGTGGGACGAATATCCAACATGTTATCCGATAGGTAGGTACTCCTTCAATTTATCAAAACCAGTTTATCCCATTACATGAGGTCTGGGAGTGCCGTAAAGTGTACAAACCGGAAATATCGTTCGGCACTCCCCGGTTGTAACATAAATATGCATATTTGATTTAGTTTCCAGCGAAGTTAGGCAATTCATACCTTGGTCTATCCACGAAATCCGCTTCTCACTCTTCTTATACCGCTAAATTTTGTTCGTAACTTATGCAGCATACAGCATCATTTTCAAAAATGTTAAGCGTACACTAAGGTTATATGATAAATAGAATATTGCATTCGTGCTCAAAACATACGATTTGTATTGAACTCGTCGGCACTTACAATACTGGTATTATTTTGTCCACTCTACTGGAGTATTCATGACTTCTTGCTTGTTAATACATGTTAACACAAGTTATAATCCTTTCATTTAGTGAGTATTATTACCTTAGATTAAACCAATTTCAGTGGCAATGATATCCATACGTATTACTCTGACGCTACCTGTGGACATTCCAATTGGCTCGAGAACCCTGATTAATGATATAAAAATAGAGGTATGTTAAAAAGGAGGGTGTTTTCTATAAAAGTGGCATCCCTAGTTTAATCTATTTTGCCAATAAGATACCCAATATTTATTCTTCCAAGCAAATTAACTTTCTGATATCAAAGTTTAATTTCAGACAATTAACAGGTTTGCACACCATGCACGCATGCTGGCTCGTCACATGATTATCCAAGACCTGAGGTCTTACTATACTAAACAACTTAACATAAATCTAAAACTCAAACTTAGGCTTTATATTGCCAAATGTTCTATTCACTCTTTTGGTGTTATAAATGTAGCGATTTTGATATAAGTTGGTATACACATTTAGTGGGTAACACAAAATAATCAGATACAATTTCAAATGGATAAATCAAATTGCAAAGAAATGGCAGTGATTATAAATGTTGTCACATTTACGTATAAGTCTGAATTCCAGTCTTACAATTAAGGCCTATGTTCCTCGCGTGGTTAAACAACCATACGCTAGGAATTTATTAAAACACCAGCTTACACTTTTTGACACTAAGTCTTGCTTACAGTTACATATACGCCAACTATGATTTGTTTTCATCTTAGATATTGCATGTTTGTCTGTTCAAGAGATTGCTTTTTAATAAATACGTACAGTCCCTTCTCATAAAGTAGTGGTTAGTCACGACTAATATTACAGATACAAAATACACTGGTTGAAAGAGAATGATACAGTCATGAATTTATTTTGTTTTTGTTTTATTTCAGCTCATAAGGATTTACAACAAATCGTTGGGAAACAATCCTCAATATGAAATTATCATCACCGGTATAAGGTACGTGTCACGTTTTCAAATTGACATGTTGTGTTCCTGATCGTTTAATGGGGGTCATTGTTTTGTGGCTGAATTCGCGGTCTTTGTTTTTGTTAACTAGGTCAAATAGCAGTAACGCCTTAGTAGTCGCTTTGGATCACCGTATTTGTATATGTTTATGAAACTAGGTCATCCAGTTCTTTTGCAGCGGGGATTTTGGGAACTAGGTCGGGTATTAAATGCTTTTTATTCGTTCACTTGGGAGCACCGTTGTTGGTCATTTCTTTGTAAAACTAGGTCATCCTATATGTTACAACGGGGACCTGGGCTTTAAATTATTTCGTTTGGTTGTGTCTGGGCATTGCTCCGTGTAATAGTGCTTGTTATGTTGTTACTGTTTTCTGTGATCGGCTGATTAAGTTGAGTGCTGCATTCCTCATATCTTTATTTTGAATTGGCAGTGTATTACAGCATTAAACTAATCACCACCAACCCTATAATACAATCGTGTTGCTAACATTTCAGACGTGGAAGTGTTATTGTAGACTACATTGTACTCGCACCGCTTGAGGAACTCCCAAACGTAGCACTGGCAAATACAGAGTTGGCCTCTGGACAGACACCTTTAGTGATTTCTAATGAGACAGCTTATCCTAGCGGTATGGAAGTGGAAGGAACAAACAGTATGTATTTTAATGCCCCTTACATCCATCCTTGATGAGGGAGTACGTAGGGCGTGTCAAAAGTTCCAGGAAAGGTGCTCTTTTGTATTTATCTTATGGTCAATATACTTCAAACTTTGCATTTACATAGAACAATTCATGATACATAGTGTGCCATGAGGGACGCATAATTGAACGCATGAGGGTGTGCCGTACAAAATGACACGGCTGCCATAGTAACGTCAGTTATGGTTACCCGGGGCAATGTTATATTTGACCGTTTGTTATTAACATGTTCAGACTAGATCTAACTCAGTCAGTCAAAGGACACACAAAATACACCTCCTACAATAACAGCAATGCTTTATATTCTAAAAGAATGCCTCGCTTGAAGGTATGCACTTCCAGGGTCCGTTTGCAAAGTATTCGAATGTGTCACAAAATCAAGCAGAAACGTCCAACGTAACGCTACAGCGTCTGATTCACAACAGGCTGTACCTTCCTATTATCATCTACAGCAGTACCAAAGGCAGTCTGGAAGCGTTCATATTATGCATACATCCTACCCAATGACAAACAACGTTCTTAACAGGCAGTGTTTATAAATTCTATTGGTTCAAGTCTTAATTTTCCTGCCAAAAGACAAAAACTGGTCAAATTTCAATGATTTATTGACATTTGACGGGTGATTTTAATACGGCGACAAATAAACCTGGACACAACAGTGGGACTATTTAAACTATGGCATAAATGGATCAAAATGATGTTATATCGCCCTTCGCAAATGTGCAATGCAGTAATTTAATGGTCATTGTTAATTGGCAGTTGTTTGGTTGGAGCAATGTGTTGGTTAGTTTGGCGATTTCTACGACGTGACGTCAAAATTGCCCCGGGTAGCCATTATGACGTTACTATGGCAGCAGTGCCATTTTGTACAACAAACACTCATGTGTTTGATTCATGGTATAATATATATCATGAATTGTTCTATTTAAATGCAAAGTTTGAAGTAATTTGAATATACGATAAACATTATAGAGCACTTTTCCTGGAACTTTTGAAACGCCCCTCGTATATTGCTTTGCTCATGTCCGTTTGTCGGTCAGTGGACCAAATGGTTTCCATTTAATAACTCAGGTACCTATAGTTTACAAACGTTTACAAACTTTACATGGAGGAAACAGTATATTGTCCATATTATTTTGAGGTCAAATGTCAAAGTCATGGTGACCCTACCATTTTTTACTATTGAGCTGCCATGGGGCATACGTGTTTTACAAACTTATGTTGTTATTATTATTTATTTGTCAATGAGTAATATATTAATTGATTATGCTTTGTACGAGATAAAACATTTGTCATCCAAAGTGATTCCAACATCGACGACATTGCGAAATTTATTAATATGCCTGGACTGTTTTTCAGAAGAAACTTCCATGTTGATGTTTTGCATGCGCTGCATGGACGTGAAACCATCTGGAAGTATAAAAAATAATTTTAAGCCAATTACTGCTTTTTATATGACGGAAGCAAACCGTCGTTACGTATTTTGCATGTTTGTATGATTCTAAACTGGTACTGAATTAATGCAGTTATTATCAAACTTATTTGGACTATTTGCGTTACAGTTACAGTCAACGTTACACAAACGGACGGTTTATTGTGTGAACTATATGAGTCCACTATTGATAACTGTGATGTAAACAGCGTCTGTAAAGTAATAAATTCACTTCCAACGTGCGCGTAAGTAAATTATATTATAGTAGTGTGGAACCTTGATACATTAAGGCCATACCAAATATCTTTATTGTTTAACGTCAGATCTGGCTTTCTGATTCACAAAACAAACAAAGGAGACTTAAAAACCATATAGCCTCACTTGGATCAGTATAGGTACATTTGCACACCAGAGTGGCAGTACCAGCCCAAAAGGGTGTTTATACATTGAACAATTAAATGTTTTATTTAGTAACATTATTGTTGTGGCTAGTTTGAATTTATATTCAAACGAATCACAACCTAACTAGAGCAAACTACCACAAGAGCATGAAAATCGAGAAAAAACATTGTTTTTCGAAAAAATCATTTAAATTGATATCAAATTCTAGGCGCACGACGACGCTAAAAATATAAGCCGATTGCCATAATACATAAATTATAGTACTGTGGGGTGCTAGCACCAAACATTTCAGTACGAGTATGATAACAGATATTGCCAGTAGGTAGCTCAATGTATAAACTGATTGTGAAACGCAGCATTACCTAACTAGCTATTGCACTTTATAGTATGTACATTTCGTCATTTTTGTTCAAATGAATCAGACAGTCAAAACAAGTTGACGAAGAAACAAACAGAAACTCCTCAGGTCAATAGCACAAATCACAAGGACTAACACAAACGTGAAAATTTACTACCTTAAAATGTAAGTATAAAATAACTGTCAGTATTTTCAAGGGACTTTAGTTAGTTAATCACTTAATTGTTGATGGTATCACGGAGTATTGATCATTTAAGCAATATAAATATATTTTCTTTCAGACCAATAGAGAAAGAAGGAAATGGTAAGTACATAGTCCTGGTTAAAGTAAGGAAGACATTTATTGGTATCATTAGAATGGTCAACGTAAGAGTCGTATTTAAATTATCAAAACTCTAGGGAGTTTAAGAAGTTGTATAGCACAGAACAAAAGGTTTATCAGGTGAATAATATGGCAAAAAACGAACAGTTGACCTACCCTGGAATTGTTTATCGAATATTTAACCAGTTACACTAATGCTATCGAATATAAAACAATGGAATAGCAAGTTCGATTTTATTAGCAAATCGGCATTTATGCAATGCCTTTGGCCATTAACAAAACATATATACAAGGTCACATATGCATAAATATAAACACAAAGCATGCAAAATAACAAAACGCAATTTACCAAATCAAACATACAAGTTACATACATAATTTAATATTCAAGAAGCAGGTAAAATGTTAAGCTTTTGTTGTCTTCAAAGTAAAGAATGGTGTATAAATTTTAATTCTTATGGTCCTTTTTTTCTGACTTGAAAGCAATCTACCCAATTTTTGTAATGATGGGAATGATACATTTATACAATATTTGTTTCTTAATTCATGATAATTATAATGTACAGCAGGAGATAAAATGGTATTCAGATTCTATAACGTTTTGATTACAGCATTGACAAAGTCTATCAAAGGAATAGCGTAGTCTGTACAAGTACGATATAATGCATACTACTTTGCAACGGCAGTGTAATATATAGAATTCGAAACTTTAGTAAATGGTAATTTTGCCTGGCAATGTGAAACCAGGCCCCTACCTTCTGAAGCATCTCAATCTGAGGTAGATCTTATTGCAAACATTGGCATTTATCTTAATTATAATTTCCATGCAAGGCTAGACTCAACGTCAACATCGCTAAACAGAAATGGTATTTTGAGTTTATTTCATAAAAATTAAAAGAGCTTTAAATCCATCTCAAATCGCAACTCTTGTTTTTGCAAATCTCAATTTGAGTTGAGATTTCTTCTTACTTAGGGTTGTAAGAGCCATGAATCTTCACACGGTGTATAAAGCACCAAACTTGGCACAGTTTCTCAATAAATCAGGTTGATGAAAACAATCAAAAGAGAACAATCACGAGATGCTTCGGGAGATCGGGGCCTGAAATGATTGACAGGTTCCTAACGTAACTGTGCTAATGAATATCATGGTATTTTCAGGTTTAATTCTTGGTCTTGTGATTGGAGGTACAATATTTGTTATATTAGTGCTTGCTGTAGTGGCTCTCATGGTACATATGAAAAGGAAGAACCGAAAAGGATTCTTAACTGGCGGGTAGGTTCTTGCTTTATATATTAGATATATCTTGTGAAACATCAGGAGTTTGTAATTACTAGTATTCAATGTAATTACATCCAAAATTCTATGTAACAGTATTATTCGCAATAAATCTTTCTTAAAGCAACAGTCAGCAACGTGCTACTATATATACTTGATTTGTAAAGAAAATCATACGTATTTCATTTTCTTTCGCCCCATCGGTCAAATAATGTATACATGCTAAATGTATCAACGTATAAAGAATTTCAAAAAAATAATCATTGTATATATTTTCGCATTTTTTCTTACCTTACTGTGACAGACCGTATCAAGATGACATAAAGGTGTTTGGAAGTCAGATGCCAATGAAGATGCATTACCAATCTTCCTACAACGATTTCTATCCAGCAGGAACAACTACATTCGACCGAACTTCTATGACAGAGAAATCGGAAAGTATGAACGAAATACCAAAACAAAACTACTCATTATTTATAAGGGTCAAGTGATCAGAACTCATTTCCGTATAGCGTTTAATCTGCTGCTAAATAATTTTGAATAATGCATAACGCCAGTCCATCCACGCAAGAGACATATTCATAACATCCGTATCCCCAAATAAAGTATTCCCGAAGAAAGCCTGACATCCAGAACGAATGGCGCAATGCATAACTTTTTTTGATAGGAATTAAGTTAACATTATCTGTATCATAAATGAACGTAATTGCAAACGATACTTTCAACGAGGTGACGAAAAGTTTGTCGATACTTAAAGTAGAAAAGTTATGAACTTGTTTCTTTTTGTTCTATTTTATAGGTCAATATTCCTGGCACTTGGGTTATGGTGGCATTTTAAATACGAACCAGGTAAGACAAACATGTATCTATAGTCAAGAGAATTGCATACGATCCTGACCTTTAAATTGGCATAATTTAACAGCTTATATCCTGTATAACCCCGATTGTAAAAGGTAAAGTTTGTTTATTATAGTGTCTGTCCTATTGAATGGTACAGTCAATTATGACTAATGAGACACTTGTCTTTCATGCGTACAACACCTCCCGAATCCTTACTCGTATTGCCGGGCGCTTGGCAGAGATTAGCTTGCGGCAACCATTTAGTTAACTGGATGACGGCTAACCAACCGACCGCATCAGTTCTTACCCAGCTTCCACCGATATTCGAACTTTTGACCTCCCGTTTTCAAAGCGGACGCCGTAAACACGAGGACACGGTCGCGGTGTATGTTTTCGTATGGGGGGAGTATAATCACGAAGATGCTTGATGTGTTGTATACAAACACAAATGTAAGGCACGATTCGCTCGCGGAAATTGATATATTCAAAGCACCAAGCTTGTAATATTTTCATGAATAAAGGACCGGACCAAATCAAATTCGCCAAATAATTCAAATGACTTGCTTGAACCAACGCTGGCTTTGGTATTTTCAGACATAAAGAGAAAGAAATGTCGGCCTAATAGGCTATTACTCATGTGCAAATTTTCAGAATTTCAAACTATGAACGATAATAAGTGTTTGTATAACATTACAAAGAGAAATCAATAGTTTGTAACACAATGGTTTTAAATGTTCGTGTATTTTCAGAGATTCCACATCAAACGTCCGATCGTTACCAGTGACACACACGAAGAATTGTGATGGGCAACGAAAACATAAAGCTGCGTGCCAAACATCAAAACAAAGCCATAATAATATATTAATTTCATAAAGAGGACGAATGGGGACGAATCTTGGTTCCGCCTGGTTTGCCATGTTTATTGGCAAACTTTATATCCAATTGTTATACGTACTAGCGATGTCCAGCTTATGTCAAGTTTGTTTGAAGTGCTCATGGTTGCAGATGATGTAACTAAAGTTAAGTTATATAATTCTGCCTAAAAGGCGAAACAGAATACAATTATGAATGTTACAAACCCGACTTGAAGTTAAAGTGGACTTTATGAAATAAATACCGCGTCACACTTTTGAATGACGAGGTTTGTTTTTGCCAAACATGGCATGAACGTTTTTGCATTGAATAGTTGATATCCAGAACTCAGGCCAAGGTGGTTTTCCCATTAATTTACATGTAGGTACAAACACATCTGGCCTAGTTAGACTGGTTTTGTATTCATATGCAAACATAACTGACATCATATCTATTGTCCAGATATGAATATTCAAGTGGCACAATGATTATAACGGTCAAATGTTATTTGTATCTACAGATAAGTGGAGATCCGGAGTGTGTCTATTAGTGTTTCATTAATCATAATGGTACACATGAATGTGCCTCCGTAGCTCAGGGGTTAGTGCGCTCGACGTCTAATCTGGCGACCTGTGTCCAAATCAGGGTGGAGGTACATATATATGCCTGCTATGTTTCAGTAGAAATAAAGCAAATAAAGGCTATGCCCGGCAATGTTTTATTGACATTAGAAAAACATTTTATTGTGTCATTGTATTTGTTCTTGTATGTATTCGAGCTCGTATATTTGTGTCTATATAGTTATTTCTTTGTAAATTTGTTTTTGTTATATTCTGATATACTGTTGTACTGGGTGCAAACATTATAGCAGCATTACATGTTTGAGTCAGCGGCATTGACTCTTGATCTGTTATCACGTGGTACGTCATATACAGGGTTCTTCTGATGGAGATGATACAACAGTCTTATTATGATAGATTCGCACAATGTATTTTTAGTGAAACACAAGCCGTCTTAAATCGGCCCTCTTATATAGACGAGTACGTTCACCATTATCCATTTTTGTAATGTAATTAAGCGTACGTATCTAACTTATTTGACGAACGGTTTTTTTTTCGTAACACAGACACGTTGCAAGTAAGTTGGAAGTGAACTTTATGTCGAAAATGAAGAATCCACATTATGCATGCTTGAATAGACGTTTTACCATTTTTACCAGCGCGACCAAAGCCAACGAAAATATACTGAGTTCCAAAAGTTCTGCATCTTAATTAAAAATTCATTTTTTTTAATAGATAACTTAAAAGAACTTTTTCGGAACATTGTCCACTTGCGTACCCTTAGTGTTTATGTTGAACCTATTTCCGTTGGATTTCGTCACGCTTGAATGATCACACCATCGCAAATGGTAAAAACGTCTATTCAAGCACGCATAATTTGGTTTCTTCATTTTCGACTTTATTTTCACTTCCAATGTACTTGCATCGTGTCTGTGTTACGAAAAAACACAATAAGTTAGTCAAATAATTTGACTGCAAAAATGGATAATGGTGAATGACTCGTGTACGTATATAAGACGCTAGAGGCTGGTGTTTCACTAAAAATACATTGTGTCGAAATAAATTGACATGTCTCTATCATAATAAGACTGTTGTATCATCTCCATCCAAAAAAACTGAATACGACGTACCACGTGACAACAGGTCAAGGGTCAATTCCGCTAACCTAGACAGGTAATGCTGCTATATCTTTGCACCAAGATCAAAGGCATTGTTGTAGCTTAATTGTAGTCCACCCAACATTAAAATTATGGGAAACCTTCTTTAATGTTGCGTTTTTTATGTCAAGGATGTTGTTTTTTAAAATCTGACATGTTGTACAGACTCTATTGCAACATTAATAATTGCCTATGGTCAAAGAGAGATCATTTTCGGTATTTCGGTATCCACTACAAAATAGAAGTTTATCGATGTGTGCACTTTGGAATCGTGAGGTGGTGTCACATGTGGTTTTATTATGGATCGATACATATCTTCAAATCGATAACTGTCATGGATGTATATCAAGTACACATTGCTCTACACATGCGCATTTGAATTATCATAAGTAAGTTGGAGATTCAAGTAAAAAAGACACACCGTATATTGGATGCGTAACTTTTGGAACTCAGTATAGGTTCAACATAAACACTAAGGGTACGCAAATTGACTGTGTTCGTAAACAGTTCTTTTTAGTTAACTATAAAAAATGAATTTTCAATTAAGACGCAGTACTTCTGAAATGAAGTAGATATGTCAAGGTTAAGCTTGATATTTTTTTGCACGTGTGTATAAAATGACATAAAATTTATTCTTCAATTTAAACATTAAAATAAGTTTTAATACATGTAATAGATACAGTACTAGTTTTTGATCAAAAGTGTCCTCTTACAAGCGTTATAGTTTAGTTTTGTAAGGACAAACAAGAAATTGTCCGAGGCGACTTCGACAAAAGTAAAATGGTTTCCAGAGAGACAATGCTTATCACAATATATTCTGGCACAATTCATAAACATGTTTTGAATTTTAGACAATAAGACTCTATGTAACATAATAAACTTTTATATATGAGGGAGGTTCAATAAATAATGTCTTTTTGGTCACAAATTAGAAAATACGTAGAATTTTGAAATATTTTTACGTTTGTTAAGTCTTCAACAATTCCGCTTTTACATATAGAAATGTTCATGAAAATTTAATAACTGTACAGTATTGGTATTTCCGTTGTTGTTAACATGGGTCAGTAATAGGCACTGAGGCTTTTTGAAAATAATTGTCCACTAAAGTTTTATTTTGGAAAATAATCTTATTTGACATTCATTACGCTTTCAATTACACGAATGCCTTCCATAAAAATGTCATTTGCTGTACCTGAATATTGTTTTTAGACAAAATGCGTTTTAAAGTCGCGAAAAAAGATGTCAAAACGAGCAAAAAAAGAATGAAATTAATCACAGAATATGTTTTAGTAGTTTTATTGGTTAGACTTGGCACATGAACGTATTCCGTGGACAATCAACATTAATTTCTTGGAAGAGTTTGCGAACAAAAACTAATTGATCAGAAGAAATTGATGCGTAAACCAGTTTGGTAAGAACAAGAAATGTCTCCCTTGTTTTTGGCCGTCTTACTCATAGAGAGGAAATAATTTCATATTGATATAAAGTTATAGTGGATGCATAAGAATTCAATTCACTTATCGAATGTTGAATTTTATTGAATACTGACAATTAATTGTCTTAACCATTACTGCCCATACGACAAAATATTCTTTTTAAATGATATCAAGGCCAATGAACTCGAGTGGACCCACTTCAAAGTAAGATACATTACTTAATTCTTGACACAAGACTATGAAATTCTCCATACATAAAGAAAGAACATATACCTTATAGTCATAACTTGTAGAATCGTCCTTAAAGATATCATAGAAAAGTGCAATGTGCATGGACATTATATATTGAACGCCCCTCGTAGATTGAATAAAAAGCAGGAAATTATTAGTACAACATTTAAAAGCTAAGATTACACAAATAATCATGTTAAACATTCATGGATTAAGGCTTGATGCATCAAGGTATCTATATATATGCATATCATTTTTAAAACAATAGACGATTGTCATTTATGTCATGAAAATATTTATAAAATTAATGTTTATTTTCAAACGGGATCGTGTTAGCCGATTCTTATGTATATCTTAAACTGCTCCGTTGAAGTTAAGACAGTGTGTTTTATAGATACTAAAACAATGTTTGTATTATAATAGCAACATAATGAATTGACACATGTTCCAGTTTAAACATTCATTTTCATAGTGCTATATTTAATAATATACGCATTTACTACAATAATTATAATGTTGTCAAGTGATTCTTAGTGGCATCACATGTGTTCATGAAAACAAACATAAAGTTATAACTACTTTTCGAACTTTGTATAATAATAATAATTCCGGATTCTTGTTGGTTGCACAATATATGTTACAGACTTTTTATACATGGTTTATAGTTTTGCTGTATTCCTACTGATAACCAATGAATGCACTAGCTAAATATAATGCTACAAATTTGATCAGTTTACAGTAGCACAGTCACGTTAATCCGCCGTTGTGTATTTTTACAATTTTAAGTCTCCAGGCAATCGGCTGTGACGATAATTTGACTGTGTATGCATTTTTCAAATCTGAAATAGTTTGGAGCTTAAATTGGCAAATCATTTTCTGAGTAAATGTCTCACAAAAGTGTCCGCTTACAGAAATAATGTACATTTTTTTAATGGAGTCAGTGGGCATGTTGGAGTATAAAGTTATAAAAATACTTACGATACAAGATTTAATCCTCGTTTTAAAAATTGATCCTCGTGTTTCAGGATCCGTTTCAGTCTGCAACAGACAAATGTTGGTCTGAATATTTTGAACATGCTAAATTGAAGTAGATAAGGTATTCTCTGCATGGCTATAAGTTGAAATTGCCAAAAGTTGTCAAAAACCTTCAAATAATAGGAAATTATTTTTAGGATCAAATTTGATCCAGATCAGTTGATCCTTTGTGAACACAGGGCCAGCAGATATTATCTGCACTTTCTGATTTGTGTAATTAGCGATTTAATCGGACGATGGAAAGTTCACATGGACATCACATCAAACGGCGTGTCGTCAGACCCTATATCAGTATAGTAGTGGGGCTTATATGGGTCTGATTGGAATGAGATTGCGAAAAAATACAGAAAAACGCGATTTTTGTGCAGTTACTTATAGTACCTGTGCGGTTTATAAAAGGGAAGTCAACAAGTACAGTACGAAATCTATAATCAGTACTGCTATATGGGTCTGGATGATGGCGAGTCCTGGAATCTTATGTCAGGAAATTTGAAGTATTCCACAACAGCTGTGTAAGAAAGATCAACAAAATAGTTTGGTCCAACAAGATCAGCAACATAAACCTCCTGAAAATAAGCGACTCCAAAACATCACAACTGAAATCAGACAAAGACGGTTTAGATGGATTGTACGCGTCTTAAGAATGTCAAAACAGCGTATTGTAATCAAAGCGCTGATAGCGCTACGAAAACAGGATTTTTAAGGTTTCCAATATGTAGGATAAAAAGAATCTACAATATACTAGAGCATACCCTTAATATTTTGTACACAAAGTATATGAACCATAAAGGAGAACTTTTCTTTTATATAGTATAGCGCTTACACCTATATGAAGAAAATAATCCTTCACATACTGGTACAATTGTCAAAATGTATATGTACAGAAGGTCTTTCAATTTACAAGTGTGAACTAGATCATACAACACAAGTTCATGCTTGATTGGATTACATTAACAATTAGGTGTCATTACATCGCCTTAGAAACCACCGGTCATGATATGCCGTTTTTGCTGCTCCAATTCACAATTTTTAGCTAGAAAATCATAATTTATACATATTTTCACAATATTTTGCCTTTTTCCACCTAATATTGGGGCGAAGCCGCTGATTGAGTGTTATAAATACTTCATCTTTTACAAAAACTATTTCTCATCTATAACAATATGACGCGGTACAAATATTATCTGTGCTATATATAGAACATGGAACTAGTGAAAAGGCACAGTATAGTAATATTTACAATTTTAAGCATTCTTTTTTGAATAACTGCAAAAAATGTTATTCATCGTAATACAGAAATAGTTATTTTTGGAGTTCCCTTCTGCAGAGATATGTGCAATGAAGCACTATCGCGGAACTATTTTTGTATGTAAGCTTATTTTGTGTGTGTGCTAAAAATCAAGTTGCGAGACTCAAAATTTCCGTCTACTCAAAACAGCGTTAACATCCTGTTTAAAAACTGCCATATTTTGGACACCACCTGGAAAAAGGAAACGCGGAAGACCACGAAACACCTGGCGAAGAACGATGGTGTCCGAGCTAGCTGAGATGAACTATACCTGGGGACGTGCATAGTTCACAGCGAAAGACTGAGGGAAATTCAGGAAACTTGTTGCGGCCTTATATCTCACAGGGGACGAAGAGGATAGGTAGGTACTAGGTAGTTTATAAAAGGTACCCTCAAGTGTTTATTGTTATTTTTTAGGGTATAACAACTTGTATTATGAAGAGGACAATGGATGTTACAGTCACCTTGGTTTTACGTAATTATACTATTTTGTTATACTTGCTTTGTGCTTTTGGTATGCCTATCACGTTATAAATATCAAGATGGTTGCTTAGCTGTACGTATATAACAGTAATAGAATTGTCTCCTCTATAAGAATATTATTAGACCACAAGATGTACCAAACTTGGAAATTGTAAAAGCATATCCGATTGGTCTATTGGAATCCAATCAGAATTGGGCAGTGAACGTAAAGTGCCACATACAGTTTAAAAGAATGGGGCTTACTTATATGAGCACGAAAAGGTCATGCCTACTGTCTACTGACAACTGTCTTAGTTCATAAAGTGCCCCAGACAGTTTAGGTAGTGTGTCAGACAATTTTAAAGTGTCTGAGACAGTTTGTAAAGTGTTGGAGACAGTTTTAAGGTGTTTCAGACAGCTTTTTATATGTTTTAGACAGTTGATAAACATTCTCAGACAGTTTAGAAAGTGTCTCAGACAGTTAATATTAGTTATGACCCTTATCGTAAACCATACAAATATTGTTTTTTTATCATTCATTTTTAAGTATAGTGTTTAAACACCTTGTGATGTGGTCACAGAAATACAAAGTTTTGTTTATTCGGGCTTAAAATAGCATTAAGCATTCTTATAGCCAACATATATGGTTGGTTTAAAAAGTCTATAACTTTGTAAGTGTATGGAATAGTTTGTTACCCTTTTCAGAATCTGTTCACAATAGTCTCTTCTTTTTACCATGTATTCATCAATATTTTCACAATTTTGTCACTAAGCCCGGTTTTCCTGGAGAATGGCTCATATATTGTATGTATGTATCATGTTCTTTAGAACTTAAATGAAATATTCATAATAAAGTTAAAAATACAGGATGTCGTCTAGACATGCGTTACGCTTTGACATCGGCTCCGCACCAATGAATCTAGATGGTATATTTCACTGGCATGGAGCGATGTCAAAGCGTAACGCATGTCTAGACGACAGCCTTCTATTGACTCTGTCAAACGTAAGACAATTTTACTTTACTATATTTGGGAGGGTAAAAAAGGTTTAACAGGTATTTACACTTATTCTCGTGTTTTTCTGGTGTGTAACATTGAATGATAATCTAATGTATCAATGCACCCATTAAGCATTATAAACGCTGTCAACTGGTTTATATTTTTATTTTGAATCTTTATCAGTATGCTGTAATACGCGGAAATATAATATCTGTAAATAAAAATTTATAGGAAAATTTATATGAATTATAGCATTTGAATAGTCGAAGTAATACCTTTAAGTAACATGCTTGTAATATCATACAAAATATTTACATGATAACCAATTAATTCCAAAAAATAGAATTCAGACATGACAAGGTCTCGAGCAGAGAGTGTTATAGTCTATAAATGAAGTCCTGGTACGGTGTCATGATCTCTTAACGAAACTATACATAAGACAAAATGCTTTCAAAGTAAAGAATTTTCATTACTGCTGACATGAACGAGTTATATCTTAAAACTGATCGATAAGAACATAAAATAATAATGCATTTTCGAGTCATTTTAACTTGAATATGAATATTTTATTTAAGTTTTAATGAGCAGCTTACACACATATAGTGTATATATTCCTGAGAATAAATTATCGCTTGTGTGTAACGTTTATTCTATCACCGGCGCCATGGAACAAGGGTGCTTATCACAAAATAAACGTCCCTTATGAGATCTAGAAACATACTGTCTTATGGGTCACTTATTCAAAGTACGTGACAGTTTAAAATCTGCCTTTCGTCGAACAGTCTGAATCCACATTTTTTCATTCACTCGATATACATGTAGTATACATTTGACATCTAATAAATGAGTGAAAATTTGGGGATGTTAAACTCGGGTTTTCTATAATAGAAATTCTTAGGCCTGTGGTAAAATTATACATTTGTTACATGTGCAATTGTATGCGTATGCGCAAAGTTACTTGAATTCATTCATGTGTATTAACATAATTGTACATAATTTATCTTACTGTATACTTCTATATAGAATGGCAATATGCATATTTGATCTGTTATTTTATAGTTTATATGTACTGTATTGTGTATATGAACGACATTGACATGAATAAATATAAATTATATTCTTGGTTGTTTTGCAATGAGCATTGCTCCGAAAGTTCGCCATAATATGCCTAAACTTTTTTATATTTAAAGCATTAAGATAAGTTGCATATTCATACGTTTCCTTATAGAGTTTGTAATGTACACTGAGCGGCAATGAAAACGCAACACTTACATACGAGTACAGCATAGCATATTTGATATTCGAAACTATGAGATTAATAAAATGGTATTATATTTGTCCCAAGGATGATGAAAGTATCATCATTTGTAACTGGAAATAAATTGCATGAACGCTATAGGTAGTCTTTTAAGACGGATTATTGCACTCAATGGAGAAAAAATGCGCTTTTGAATTGCGTGCTTAATTTTCAAAACACATTTTACGTCTAAATATTAATGAACATCAAAACTTGAGTATGTAGACTAGTTCAGTAATATCCAATTATACAATTTAGTGTGAAAGTTTGGTGATTTATCTAAATAAGTGAGTATAATTATCCAAGAGTTATCGCACTTGACTTAAACATTTTTCTTACACCCTATGATTTCTAATGCAACAGGTGTATATGTATTCAAGCTTGTGTTAAATAAATGAAATAATGACTTCGGTAATTTAAATCAAGGAAATTTTGATTTTTAGTAGAGATAACCAACAATTCTAGCCACATATCAACACGCGGGAAAATGCGGTTTAAGGTTATTCCGCTTTGGACGAGTGATTCTTAAAGTATTTTCACGGAAAAAGCTGAATTATGTGGATAATATATATAGAAGTGAGGATACAAAATTTCAAGTCTATTAGTTAACAGATTACGGAAATATTCAAGTTTAAAAAGTGTTGCGTTTCATTGCCGCTCAGTGTATAAATGTATTGCTTCTATTAATAGTTTCTTGCAAGTCTTGTAGATAGTGATCCAGTTAACGTCTAACAAATGTTTATAAAAACATGTTTATATCAATAATGTTTTGCTACTGCCACACTTACCCCAAACCATTGATTTGCTTTCAATGATGTTACCCAGTTTTTATGCCCAATCTCATCTTCATAGACATCTTTGGATATTGTAGAACAGGGATCACCTTGTTTTACACCTATGTTTGATTGAAAAAAAACGATGATAAAAGCGAGTTATATCTAACACATGCTTTAATTATATTGTATAAGCTTTTTAAACTTTTAACAAGTTTCGATGAAATATTTCGGTGAATTTTATGGTTGATTTTGTCAAAACAATTTTCAAAATGTACAAATTATAAAACTTTTTTCCTATTTGCTAAAGTATGTGCTATTATTGAATGTAGGACAAATATGCAGTCAATAATTGATTTGCATTTTTGAAATCCGAACTGGGTTTCAGAGAGATTATCATATTTCACCGAAACAACGTGCCACTGGGTATTCACCCTTTGATAGTAATCGGTTGAACAGTTTAAGGAGAAATTCCGAAGGTTCATTGAAAGAGATTTTATAGATTTCTGCACATAAGTTATCCAGCACTTTATACGTGTGTTATTGTTTTGTGAGATTATAGCTGCTCTCAATTCTGAGATGGTGATGTCCTGGTCAAGATCCTCGTCATGCATACTTTCGGGTATTGTTTCATTTAAGTTTTCGCCATTATCATTTTTATGGTTTAAGTTGTTACATGTATCAACGCTTACAATTTTTTTAATTTGTCATAAGATCATCAATTTGTCTGCATGTTTTTGTTGTTTTTAGTATTGCTGTTGTACTCTTTTCCAGAATTGTTTTGGATTGTATTTACTGAGTCTTGTTAACTCTTTTGTTACTTCAATTGAGTATGTCTTTTTATTGATACGTTTTATCTTGTAATAAGCAGTTTTATTTCTTAAAAAGTGAATGCGTAATTCTTGATTATTTTTATCTCGGTTAAACGTTCAGTAAAGCATTTAGTATTAAACCATGCATTTTTGTAAGGTTCTTTGTAAACATCATGTTTAGTTTCTCCGGATATATTATAATAATGTACAAGATTAATATTTACAAATTCATCTGTTATAGTTTTAAGATCCTCTTTACTTTCAACGCTTGAAGTAAGAAAAGTAAAAGCGTCACGTTTTGAAGACAATAATTGTACGAACTCTACAGCTTTGTTTTGTTTCAGCGATACTTATGTTGTTTTTCCTGTAGCTTCTTTATTCGAGGACTCTAGTGTTTATATGATGCAAGATTCTCCACTATTCGAGTATGATTTTTTCGAAACATTAGAAGAAAATGTTAGAAATTATTGGGTGATGTGTTAATATGTGGTGACTTTAACGCTCGTGATGGTCAAAGATCAGATACTGTTGTATATTTACATTCACCGGTATGTCGACCTGCCTGGTGAAAATACAATGTAATGTACCAACAGGGTTACATGTAATGACTTCTTTTGACGAGACTGTGAACAATTTTGGTAAAAAATGTTATAATTATGTAAGCAACTTAGTATGTTCTTTATGAATGATTGTGTGGAACCAGGTCGATATACTTGTTATAACTTATTACGTAATAGTGTATCTGCAAGCGTAGTAGATTATTGGCAATAGCAATATGCACTCATTTATATAAAAAACATGATTGTTCATGATTTAACCGAATATTTCGACCATTGTCCCATTTCATTAGCATTTGAATTTGAAAACATGAAAACTGATAATTATGATGATACTTCATACGATAGAATTGTATGGGAAAATTGTGCTAAAATATTTTGAATGAAAAATTAAACGACATTAAACATGTATTCGACAAATCAGTCAATGATTTATTGACCGAAAATACAAAAACTTGTATTAATGACATAACAGACGTAATCTATAAAAGATTTAATCTATGAAATCTCGTTTTGTTTGCATGGTCAAAATTTCTGTACGACTAAACCCAACAGAAGAAGAACACAATCTGAATTGTTTAATAACAATTGCAGACGGTACAAGAATGAATTTTATAGAAGCAAACGTTTACTTAGTACTAATTCAACTGATGAGAATAAATTATTGTTTTGAATGCACGTTATGCATATTGCAAAGCTTAGCGTTCCGCTTAGCATGCTTATTATCAAAAAGAAATGCACACATTATCTAGCCTGAGTAAAAAAGTCCACGAAAATGTTGGAAGCATATCGATATAGGCATACAAATGATGCTTATGTAAATCCAGTTGATGTTACTGACTTTGTTAAAAATATGTCCCACATCAATGTACATTCAGTGATGAAGATTATATAAATAAAGTGGAAGCAGTAAATACAGATATGCTTGAATGTCCATTTTCTATTGAGGAATTGTGCAAAACTATTTCTATGTTGAACAAACATAAAAGCGCTGACATAACAAAAAATGTAAAGGAGTCTTTCATAGATAGCAACGGTTTTATTGCACCTTATTTGGTAAGACTATTTAATTATATTTATGAAAAAGGTGAATATCCCGAATCTTGGTATAAAAGAATAATTGTACCAATATATATATCCAAAATGGCGATCTAGCCGATCCTGCAAATTATCGTGGAATAACTCATGTTAACATTATGACTAAAATATTTTCGCTTGTTCTCCGTAAAAGAATAATTGCTTGGTATGAAAACGAAAAAAAAGTTTTTAATGATACACAATTTGGTTTAAGAAATAATCACAGTACTGTAGATTGTATTTTAATTTTTGCATACTATTACTCAAAAAGTCATTTATAAATTATATTGCGCGTTTGTGGTTTACTAAAAAGCGTTTGACACGGTCAGCCATGAAGCATTATGGATAAAACTAGTAAAATGTGGTTTAAGTTTCAAAATGTTAAACATGGTAAAAGCAATATATCTAAATGTTAAATCTTATATACAAAATTGTAAAAGTATGTACATTTCAGAACTATTTCAAGTCACACTTTGGGTAAAATAGGGGAAGCACTTAGCCCTCTATTGTTCATTTTATTCATCAATGACATAAATGAGTCAATGAATTTTGATAACCTTATCAATAAAGACTTTAAACTTTTATCTATATATATGCTACTATGCGCTGGTGATATTCACTATACAGGGAGTCTGAAACATGCAGTGCAAACATTGTATGAACAAGCATTACGAGCATATTATAGTTTGTTGTCTACTTTCCGTAGACTTAATATCGATGTTAAAACCAAATTATCTTTGTTCGATCCACTTATAGTTCCTATATTTTATACGATTGTGAAATATGGGGTCTACATAACTATAAAGGCATTGACGTACTGCATCCTAAGTTTTGTAAATACTTGCTCGGTGTAAAAATCCCATACATCAAATGTAGCGGTGTTAGGTAAATTAGGAAAATATTCACTATCTATTATATACTGAGCAAAACGCTAACCAAACGCTTTTTAAACTTGAATATGTTAGTATCCTGTAAGTGTACAAACCTAAAAGTTTGCATGTATTTCAATATAGATTGTGCACCTAATGCAGCTAACCCAATGAAAACACATTCCAAAATCGCTCGTCCATGAGGAAAAAGTTTCAAATTGCATTTTTGCATGTTTTGCTAGATTACTCTCAAGTTACACAAGTTTCGGGTGCATGTTGTGTAGCAAGGATATTTGTTAGTCGAAAAACAAATTAGTTTGTTAAACACATGGTGCAGTTGTTAAAGGTAGGCCGGGTATGAAGTGTATATTATGATCTTGGAAACAAAAATAAATAATAAAATACTAAGAATAAAACCAAAGTTAAGTCTATAATTACCATCTTTTAGACTCAAATTGATATTCGACCAAATAACCTCCCTTTGGCCATTGAAATTACAAACACTATTTTTAAAAATTAAAACATCCACATTTTTTTGTGAAAATATCGCATTATATGATATATCGAGTTAGACTATTGTTTGATTAATTTGACGATTAGTGTTTAATGTAAATGGAATAAACATAAAAACTGTTATCATTTAACGCTTATTCAAGCACTTTGCGTGTATATATTGCTGGTTCTGTTGTTTCATGGTTCAGAGAACTTCCATTTTGTAGTTTTGACAATAAAGCTAATTAAATCGCATCTCGAGGTCGTAAATAACAATTACACAAGTTTTCGTGCAAAAATATTAATCAATAAAAAACAATATACGGAAAAAACGCCTGCACATTTATAAAATATGTTAATTGTACATTTGTGAATTTCATCTTGATGGGTGGTGTCATTTATTACATATTTTGACTATGATGCAAATTAAATATGTTGACGTAATTTTACCATCAACCTTCTTATTTATGGATTATACTTCAGACTAAGATTCAGAAACTTCCTATGTATAGTTCTATAAATATTTATAAAAAAACATATGCGTTCGGTTAACTGTAAGGAACGAGCACTTAAATATTGGACTAAAGTATCCAAGCAACAATGTTCGCTCCATTTTTATTGATCAGGTGCAAAATAGACACGTTGTTCATAATATTCCATTGGCTTTTGCAGCAATATCATTATTAGATAATCTCGGTTTTGGTTATATCTTTGACACGTTTAATGTAGGAACTATTTAAATGAGTTTGTTTAAACAAAGATCAATACATACAAGAATGGAATGCAACTATTACAAACCAACCGAAACTTTAATATTATAGTGAATTATTAATATGAAAAATACCTGGTTAAAATTTAAAATGATAAAATTCTATAAGTTTAACAACATTAAGACTCAGTACACACTGACTTGGAAATTGAAACTGGTAGAACTACACAATTTAATGTAAATAGAATTGCTAGACTTTGTAAATGATGTAATCAACACGTTTTAGAATCTGAATACCATTTTAGCTCATGCTGTCCATTATATCATGAATTAAGAAACACATATTGTATAAACGTATCATTGATTTCCCATCTTTACAAAAATTTGGTAGATTGTAATCAAGTTAGAAAAATAGGACCATAAGAAATATTTCAAAATTTATACACCATTCTTTACTTTTAAGACAAGATAAACCTAACTTATTGCCTGCTTCTTGAATATCTAATTTTGTATGAAACTCGTATTTTTTATTTGATTAAGTGTGTCTTGTTATTTTGCATGCTTTGTGTTTATATTTATGCATATGTGGCCTTGTGTAAATGTCGATTTGCTATAGATAAACAATGTCTTTGAGTCTTGACGGAAGGTTACACTTCTTAGTCATGGTATGTGAATATACCTGGTTAAAATCTCTTTTGGCCATGGATTGGTTACTGTCATTGATCACATATATTGCTTAAGCCTTAATACATACCCTATATCTATCCTTTGAGGGCAAATCAACCTTCCTGCATAAATCAGTCACGGCTCAAAAACATGGTTGATATATAATAAACTTGAACTTGTTATTTACAGGGTTTAATGAAAAGTATATCATTTAGGCGCAATAACAAGTAATCCACACCGCTTGCACCCATGTTTGAATAGAAAATATAATCGCCAATATCTCGGTCAGCATGTAGTCTACCGTTACGATTATGAAATTACGTAGCACTGAATACCTCAATGAGGCGTTTACCGCGGGTGTCTGTCACGTGATCTTTTGAAACATTTGAGGGAATGTAAACATAATTTGACACCACACTATTTTGATCACGATATCTGTCATATTCAATGAAATCTTGTATATTCGAACAAAGACTATTAAATCGCCTGTAACAATACATTTATCTATACTGAGTTCCAAAAGTTCTGCATCTTAATTAAAAATTCATTTTTATGGAATAGTTAACTTCAAAGAACTTTTTAGGAACACTGTCCATTTGCGTACCCTTAGTGTTTATGTTGAACTTATTTCCGTTTGATTTCGTCACGCTTGAGTGATCACACTATCGCAAATGGTAAAAACGTCTATTCAAGCACGCATTATCTGGGTTCTTCATTTTCGATTTTATTTTCACTTCCAATTTACTTGCATCGTGCATGTGTTACGAAAAAACACAATAAGTTAGTTAAATAAGTTAGAAATGTACTCTTAATTTGATTGCAAAAATGGATAATGGTGAACGACTCGTGTATATAAGACGCTAGAGGCTGGTGTTTCACTAAAAATACATTGTGTATTAAATTGACATGTCTCTATCATGATAAGACTGTTGTATCATCTCCATCCGAAAAAAAAACTGTATATGACGGACCACGTGACATCAGGTCAAGGGTCAATGCCGCTTACCTAGACAGGTAATGCTGCTATATTTTTGCACCAAGAACAACGGCATTGTTGTAGCTTAATTGTAGTCACCCAGCATTAAAATTATGGGAAACTTGCTTTAATATTGCGTTTTTTATGTCAAGGAGGTTGTTTCTTAAAATCTGGCATGATGTACAGACTCTATTGTAACATCAATAATTGTCTATGGTCAAAGAGAGATCATTTTCGGTATTTATTTACGATTATTACCTCCCTTCCACTACAAAATGTAGTTTATCGTTGTGTGTACTTTGGAATCGTGGGGTGGTGTCACGTGTGCTTTTATTATGGATCGATACATATCTTCAAATCGATAACTGTCATGGATTTATATCAAGTACACATTGCTCTACACATGCGCATTTGAATTATCATAAATAAGTTGGAGATTCTAGTAAAAAAGACACACCGTATATTCGAACTCAGTATAGTAGCTTATATTTCTCTAGACAATTCTCTAGTTCATCAAAAAGTCAAAATTTTCTACATTAATAACATTAAGAGTTTGTAGGAGGAATGTAAGTACTTAGTATGTAAACAACCTCTTCAAATGAAAATAAAGATTTACACAATTTTACGCTTAATATTCCATTTGGTTGGTCTCAACAATATGTACACCGTTTGCAATTGAATGTCTGTAAAATATCGATAATCCGCCGCTATAGCGACCTTTTCTAACATTATGAGTGTTATTACATAAATATTATAACATCATAGTTGTGTATATATGTTTGTAGCTTGCAGTTTACATAATATCAGGGTCTAATAATTTCCGCATAAATCGGTTTACAGGCCATGATAGTAAACGAATAACATTCTCTTTTCGACCTTAATGTACACAGGATTTCACCTCTCTGTCAGTGTATGAATATTATATATTTTATGAAAATTGGAACTTGTTGACTGCACTGAAATTGGAACAGCTTGTTTTACCGATAAGTAAAGAGCAATTATCGTATTTTTTTCTTGTGTTCTCATAAGATCGATTTTGTACTTAAGACCGTCTCTTTCTAAGCCAACAATTTGCTTCAACGTATACAAATGGTATAATGCCTACATGTATTTTGTTAAGGTTAAAAATGTACCTTAATATGGTATTTTTACCGTCATATCGCGTATGTTTACGTATATCATTACCAATTTGCGACACAAATGTATACTCCATACAAATTCCTGGCGAAATGGTCACTCATGCTTTCTTACATGTACCTTCTTTTGCAGTGTGCAGTTGTATGCTATTGATTCAAGTTTCCAGTGTAACAGCGGTTGTAACAGGTATGTTCATTTTGTGCTCAAAATTTGTGTTTTATTGCTTAACACAATATAATAACACATATGACAGGGAAAATGGTCTCAGTCAAACAAAAAGGTATATCGATAAACATATTTGTGTAATAGTTTTTTTTAACTAGAGCTCTACTAAGTGGACAAAATTTACAAAAAAGAAAGTTGGCTGTGATGTTGCGCCTTGGTGCGGACAGTGTCAAGGATCATTTGAGTCTTAATGTTTAAATGTGCATCAAGTCTCTAACTTTCACAAAGACAACATTCACAAAGAATAATTACAGAGCCCATCATAGTTGGCTGTCTTGTGATGTCCGAAATACCTCGTAGACAGGTCACATGCATAAAATAATGCAACGTATCGCTGGCTTAAAATGAGGAGGTCGTAAACTTACTTGTACAAATCGATACTTTGAGAAAACACGAGAAAACTTTCTGAAAATTACTCTTAACCTATGGTAAAACAAACTTCGTTTTTTATGAAAATAGGCTTAAAAGAAGCGCCTTTTGAAGCAAATTTAAAAAAGGTGACAGTCTTATAATATCGTGAGTACTAGTAACGACCTTCTCATTCTAAGCCAGCGATATTACGCGAAAACGCAAACTAACTATTTATTGATGTCCTGTAACGTATCAAAGAAACATATACGAGTATATTAAGTTTCACGATCATAACAATACATGTATTATTATGAAAGGAAGAACTTAAGCCAATGTTATCACGAACAGGGATTTTCCTCATAAATTTAAACAAAAGAGGCATTCATTAAGTAACCTATCATTTAGATGTGCACAAATGTTTGGTATAACCAATACAAACGTCTTTTGGAAGTTGTATCTTACGTACGAGAATCAATATTAACGCCGGTTATGATTTGTCTCTTTTCAAAACAAGACAAATGACGATGACAAAAACCAGGTTGTCAATATTTAATTGTCACATATTCACATATTTCAATCGTCCAGTATTTTATTGCATGGACAACAACATGAAATAGCCCCTATCATTTTTCGATTTCTCTATTTATTTCATTTTGGTACTACAACGAGTTCAACAATATCGATTTTGTCAACAGCGAGCACAGAATCGAGTTCAACTGCAGCGAATTCAACTGCATTTAGTTCGACAACATCGAGTTCGATTGCATCTAGTTCACCAACATCGAGTTCGACTGCATCTATTTCACCAACATCGATTTGGACTGCACCTATTTCAACAACATCGAGTTGGACTGCGTCTAGTTCAACGACATCGAGTTCGACTGCGTCTAGTTCACCAACATCGAGTTCGACTGCGTCTAGTTCAACAACATCGAGTTCGACTGCATCTAGTTCAACAACATCGAGTTCGACTGCATCTAGCTCAACTGCATCCAGTTCAACAACTTTGACTCCAACACCATTTACACCCACGTGGGGTTCAACAATACCGAATACAACACTACCCTGTTTAAACAAACCTTGTGGACCTATAGGTTGGTTGTTTTACAGGACCTTGCAATTAAAAAATTGAGTATGTAGATAAATTTGCCCACTCTCACACAGACAATAATTGTTTATGTTTAATAGAGTCTTTACGACAGGTCAGCATTTTAGAAACATCCTCCTTTTAATAAATAACGCAACATAAAAACAAGTTTCCTGTTAATTGTAGAATGACTACAATTATGCTACAACAATGCCGTTGTAAATGGTGCTACAAGTATAGTAGGTCAGCAGCCTTGACCCTTGGCCTGTTGTCATTTAGTACGTCATAAACAGGATCCGTCTATTGGAGATGATGCAACAGCCTTATTATATTAGAGACAGCATTTCAATTTAATTTGACACAATGTTTTTAGTGAAACGCCAGCCTCTAGACTCTTATATACACGAGTATGTTCACCATTATCCATTTTTGCAATCAAATTAAGCGTACATTTCTAACTTATTTGACTAACTTATTGTGTATTTCATATCATAGACACGTTGCAAGTAAAGTGTAAGTGAACTTAAGTCGAAAATGAAAAACTCAAATTATACGCATTTGAATAGACGTTTTACCATTTGTGATGGTGTTATCATTCAAGCATGACGAAAGCCAACGGAAATAGGTTCAACTTAAAGATTAAGGGTACACAAATGGACAGTGTTCGTAAAAAGTTCTATTTAGTTATTAATTCAAAAATAATGAATATTTAATGAATATGCAGAACTTTTGGAACTCAGTATATAATTGCAAGGTCCTGTTGTTCTATTGACATAAAACTATATGTATCACATGACTTTCCTTGTATCTGGGTTCGTAAAGTGGGCATGTACAAAAAATGTATAGTCTTCTACTACACGTGTGTGATATAATGTTATACTACGAGAGGTGTTCAACTTATTCAAGAAATAAAAATCTGTTCGCGTTTATTGTTGGTGAATAAAACACGGGCAGGAGTTCGGATGCGGAAAAATTGAATCACGAGTGCGTAGCACGAGTGATTTAATTTTCCGCATCCGAACGAGTGCCCGTATTTTATTCACCGACAATATACAAGAACAGAGTTTTTATTTCGATTCTAAATACGATAATATCCCGCACTATTTAACTGCGCGCATTCCATTTTCACCCATTTGACATTGAACATAATTCCACGCTGAAATTGATTGGCTTATTAGCTGGTACAATTACCTCCCTCGTTAATGAAAACGACCTTCGTAATTTTCTGAAGGAAATACCGCAATTCAAACATTGAAACAATTTTAATAACACGAGTATATGGTATCTATTTCATAAAATGAAAAATATAAACGGATTGATTATCGGAAGCTTTAATAAAACTTGGTTTCTAGAGTATATTGGAGTTTCTAAAAATAGATGCGTCATAGATGTAACACTGGATTCTCGTGCAACTCGCCTTGTCATCGTGACTCGTAGTAAATTTTACTATAAAGTTTACGTTCATTCATTCATAAATATGTCAAGTGATACTGGGCGTAAATAGAAACAGCCAATTTGATAGGTATGTTTTATGGGGGTAATAAAACATGGTTCGGTTCGTTCTTTGTGTATTGGATTAATCCGCGAATCGTGTTAGAATTAAGAAATAAAAATCTGTTCGCGTTTATTGTCGGTGAATAAAACACGGGCAGGAGTTCGGATGCGTAAAAATTAAATCACGAGTGCGTAGCACGAGTGATTTAATTTTCCGCATCCGAACGAGTGCCCGTGTTTTATTCACCGACAATATACAAGAACAGAGATTTTATTTCGATTCTAAATACGATAATATCCCGCACTATTTAACTGCGCGCATTCAATTTTCACCCATTTGACATTGAACATAATTCCACGAAGAAATTGAGTGGCTTATTAGCTGGTACAATTACCTCCCTCGTTAATGAAAACGACCTTCGTAATTTTCTGAAGGAAATACCACAATTTAAACATTTAAACAATTTAAATAACACGAGTATATGGTATCTATTTCATAAAATGAAAAATATAAATGGATTGATTATCAGAAGCTTTAATAAATCTTGGTTTCTAGAGTATTTTGGAGTTTCTAAAAATAGATGCGTCATAGATGTAACACTGGATTCTCGTGCAACTCGCCTTGTCATCGTGACTCGTAGTAAATTTTACTATAAAGTTTACGTTCATTCATTCATAAATATGTCAAGTGATACTGGGCGTAAATAGAAACAGCCAATTTGATAGGTATGTTTTATGGGGGCAATAAAACATGGTTCGGTTCGTTCTTTGTGTATTGGATGAATCCGCGATTCGTGTTAGAATTATAAACAAAACATGAACACCGATTGTGCAATATTAAATGAAAATAATTGAAATATCTTTTTTAAACTATGCGAGAAAATGTTTTAAGTTGAACATATGATCATCATACATTGTATATTTTATTTGGTTAAAGCTTAAAACAACAATTTAGTAGTTGATGTTGTTTTTCCTATTTTTAAGGCAAAATTGACCTTTTATAAGCATCAAGAAAGTGTTGGTAAATTTTTATTTTGCATTTTTAATGATAACATCAGTTATATTTGTCGTAAGACGCGTTATTTAAAGTTCTGTTTCAAGTAATTGTGAAATGGTACCAAAAATGGAAAATTGCCCAACATTACCAAAACCTACGCTATAAAGTTAAATTGGTTTTATGATATCTATGATGAATCCATTAGTAAAAAGTGGAATAGTACCACAGATGCGAG
The DNA here is from genome assembly GCA_963678985.1 of Spisula subtruncata. Classification (NCBI taxonomy): domain Eukaryota; kingdom Metazoa; phylum Mollusca; class Bivalvia; order Venerida; family Mactridae; genus Spisula; species Spisula subtruncata. The sequence continues at coordinate 49,652,362 of OY787664.1, read as the reverse complement.
TGTCCATAGAAATTATCAGTGACATTACTTCGAAACAGTTTAATGCATAGTTCTGGGAAAATGCGAAGTTCCTACGCTGAAAACCAAGAAAAACATGCCTCGCAGTCAAAAGTCTTGGAATCTAGAAATGCGAAATAAACAACATTAAGTGGAAAAGTTGTTTCATTATGGGGAAGCAATGCTAAATCTGAAAGAATGTTATGAAATATTATGGTATGCTATTTTAGAAAACGTCACAGGGATAGGGAGAAGTTCATGTTTGTCCAGCATTGTGTGTTCGCGGCCGTTTTCATGGAAAGGCATTGGGTTTGGTTTTATGGAAATACACACATCAAGATCAATATCAAATTGACGAAATTGAAGGCTGTGGTCTATGTACGAACCGTTTCTAATCAGGTTTTCAACAAAAAAGTGTCACGTATCGTTCCAAGTGACTGTTCCAAGAAAATAGTGTTTCGTCCAGATTCAGTTTAAAGTCACCATATACAACGCCAAATAAAAAAACTTAAGAATATAACTTTGATATATATTATAACCAAACAGTGGATGTTGAAGGCTTCTCATGCTTTAACAATATAATTTTCCATCTGGTTGATACTAAAACAACGATTAAAGAAGGAAAATGTAAACGTAATTATTACGAGTTTCGGACCTTCAAAACGCAAATAACAACACCCTCTAACCTTAACGTTGATTTTGATTTAACCGTAGCGTATTGGCAATTTACAATTAATATATATACTTCTTGATACACTACTTTATACAATATAAAAGTTTTTATTCAATTTAATTGTTAGAGTAACACAATATTAATGTTCATTTTCTGTTCATTAATAAGTTGAACACCTCTTGTACATGGGCGTCTTTTTCCAATTAAACTATGCGTATGTATTGTGCGTTGTTAGTGATATGATATAAATAATCTATCACTAGTTGTCAAAATTTTGGTATATTTATATTAAAATCATTAAGGGAAAAGTATTCAGCTCATCAGAGGCTCGCTTATTTTTTTCTCCAAAACATCATGGTCTTTTACAACGGTGATTTGGGCTTTAAATCATTCCGCTGACTTATGTGTGGGCATTGCTCCGTGTAGTTGTGTTATGTTTTGTTGTTACTGTTTTCTGCGCCATATATTTTGACGAGATGCGATTTTGAAGCTCAAAATGCATTTACGGGATGCTTTGTTAAATTGCAGGTTTGTGTACATTGATTATATTTGAATTGATTATATTTCAGATTGTCAGATTCGCCCTTTTAAATACGAAACTAGATTTGATTTCGAGTCCTTGGCATGCCGATGGTTCAATATCATTGCACAAGGATTTTGTATTTAAGAAATAAAAATCTGTTCGCGTTTATTGTCGGTGAATAAAACACGGACAGGAGTTCGGATGCGTAAAAATTAAATCACGAGTGCGTAGCACGAGTGATTTAATTTTCCGCATCCGAACGAGTGCCCGTGTTTTATTCACCGACAATATACAAGAACAGAGTTTTTATTTCGATTCTAAATACGATAATATCCCGCACTATTTAACTGCGCGCATTCCATTTTCACCCATTTGACATTGAACATAATTCCACGAAGAAATTGAGTGGTTATTAGCTGGTACAATTACCTCCCTCGTTAATGAAAACGACCTTCGTAATTTTCTGAAGGAAATACCACAATTTAAACATTGAAACAATTTTACTAACACGAGTATATGGTATCTATTTCATAAAATGAAAAGTATAAATGGATTGATTATCAGAAGCTTTAATAAATCTTGGTTTCTAGAGTATATTGGAGTTTCTAAAAATAGATGCGTCATAGATGTAACACTGGATTCTCGTGCAACTCGCCTTGTCATCGTGACTCGTAGTAAATTTTACTATAAAGTTTACGTTCATTCATTCATAAATATGTCAAGTGATACTGGGCGTAAATAGAAACAGCCAATTTGATAGGTATGTTTTATGGGGGCAATAAAACATGGTTCGGTTCGTTCTTTGTGTATTGGATTAATCCGCGAATCGTGTTAGAATCGTAGTTTAAAGTTTTAGATTTGTTTATTAATAAATTTATTGTGTTTAAAACATGTTGAAGAATAAATAGAACACTAGGATTAGTGTCTTATAAACATGAATTTATTGGACTTTTCTCCGGAAGGCTCATACGGCTCATACGGCTCGGTAAGCCTCGCCGTAAAGACCTTCCCCCAACTCATCGAATAAATTAAAGTTTATAAGGCACTAACATAGTAGTCTTTATTTACCAGACGGACGAGCAAAAGTTTACAACCGTTATCAATTAACTTTAAACGGAATGTACTTGACCACATGGGTAGCAGTCTAGTATATAATTATGTATTTTATGTTCTCTAGAATGCGATGATCCAACACCTACCAATGGTTACACAAACGGTGATGATTTCACAATCTACAGTACGGTACAGATATGCTGCGATAACGGATACCGCCTTATTGGCAATTCATATATAACTTGTCAGGCAGATGGCACTTGGGATGATAATCCAACATGCGACGAAATAGGTAAACATTTTAAGACTTTTAAAAATAGAGTTTTAGACGTTTTTAAACAATCCTGGTATGAGAATGTTAGTAATAGCAACACACTCTTACATATAGATATTTTAAAGAAACCTTTTTAATTGGAAATTATTTAGAGAATTTGCCGAGGAAATTTAGGATAGCTATATCACGTTTAAGATTGTCTTCCCAGAAATTACGTATTGAAGCAGGCCGATATGGACAACATAGAATAGAACGATTTGAGCGATATTGTACTTTGTGTAATTAAAATGATATTGAAGACGAATACCATTTTCTAATAATATGTCCTTTATATAAGGAAATTAGAAACAACCTTATAAAACCATAGTTCTTAAGAAACCCAAGTGCATTTAACGATGTCCGGGTGTAAAAACTTTTTTTTTAAAATGTTGGGGACTGCATTTTAAATATTTTTATTCTATTGTATATACCCATTAGGACAACTGCACATGAATTTTAAAACACTTTTATTGTCATATAAGAGAGAAGTTACTTTTTTATTACCCTAAACCCAGCGTAAAAACGTACTGCACTAACAAATGGAGTCAACTGAATGATAATAAAATAAATCTCCAACAGATGACACAATACAAACAAGAGTGTGTTTAAATCTAATGATAATGATTATTTCTTCAATCGAAAGTGTTAAAATGATGTTTGGTCTAATTATGAAGAAGGTAAAAATAAAAATGTAACCCTACCCTCCTCGAAATTAAGGCATTTTTGCATATTGCAAATATGTACCATATAGATAAATGGCAATTGAGTATTATCTAAACAATTGGCGCCAGTGATTTTTTTCAAAAACAACTTCAATGTGTGTGTTATGTTTTAACAAAATTTTGAAAGGTTTTACCGAGCGGTTTTGAAATATACATGTCAGAAATCCATAGTAACCCGATTTTCATTTATTTACCACATATTTACTCATATAAAATTAAAGAAAAAAAACAAAAACAAAATTCTCCAAATTACACTATAAGGTGATGTCACGAAGCCAAAACATTGTCCTATAACTAAAAATTAAAGAAAATACGAATAAAAATATTGGGGGTTGAACCAACGACCTATAGGAAATCAGTCAATTTGTCATAAAGTTACTGAACTTGAGAACTCTTCAAGAGAAGATTGTTTATTACACCCGGATATCCTTAAATGTTAACATCCGAAAACAAACGACTACTAATAAACCTTGGTAAATTTATTTCACAAGCATTTGACTTAAGAAATTATGTTTTAAATAATATCGTTTATCTGATTAATAACGTTTTTCAATCCAATGAATTTATGTTTCCTGTGCATTGTATACTTCTTGCACACTGAGTGGCAATGAAAAGGCAACACTTCAATAGTATAGCATAAAGCATTTGACAAGTATGTAGACATTGCTAAATCTTGTCATAGAATAGATATATGCAAGTAACACATGGATATCACTCCGAATCAGAACAAATCGTTTAGCAACATAGTTTTGTTCCAGTTGTTTTTGGGTCAGTATAAAACAGAAAGTCGCATTTTTTAATCTTTTAAAACCACCGTCTGGAGCGATGCATCATGGTCATCTACGACGTATTAATCGTATGAAACGTTCATTGAATGCTAGTGGGGTGCTATTTCGTTGTTGCAGAAGGGCTATGTGAAGTTCAGGCACTTTTAAGAGGCCAGTACTTTATTTCGCGCACAACCTTTAATATAATAAAAACATGCTCTATTATAGCCATGGTGTTTTGTCTATGGCCAAAGGGAGATTATCGTGGAGTAATACATTGAGTAAATAATTTACTTACCTGTTTCTTTATAACACTGCTTTAATTTAGCGGCTCTAAACGCATATTCGAAACTGCTAGTTTTGAGATTAATGTAATCGTATTAAATATGTCCCAAGGATGGTGAAAGGATCACTATTTATTACTGGAAATAAATTGCATGAACGCGATAGGTATGCTTTTTAGATTATTGCACTCAATGGAGAAAAATGCGCTTTTGAATTGCGTGCATAACTTTCAAACACGACTTAAGTCTAAATATTAATGAACATCATTACTTGAGCATGTAGACTAGTTCAGTAATATCCAGTAATACAATTTAATCAACGAAGCTTTGATTTTTAGTACGGACACCCCACACTTGAGCATAACAACCGATCTTTCGGAGTCTTCCTTTAACATATGCACCTTGTTTTCTACTACTTATTTTGTTTTTCCGACTAATCCATCCATAGTCTTCAAAATGCTTGCACAATATGCGCGCAAATCTCTAGCCACCCATCAGCACGCGGGGAAATGCGGTTTAAGGCTTTTCCGACGAAAAAGCTGAATTCCGTAGACAATATCTATCAAAATGAGCATACAAAATTTCAAGTTTATAAGTTAACGGATTACGGAAATATGTAAGTTTAAATTTCATTGCCGCTCAGTGTATATGCATATCAAATATGTAAAGTGTTAAGGACATTCGTTCCGTTTCAGTTCAGCAGAAGTTTAAAAATCGCAGACCCTAAGACGTATCTCAAGCATCTAACTACCATGATCAAAACGTATGCTAAAGTTTAAAATTGATGTGGTAGTACATTTTCATGTCTTAGAATCGCGATAATTCTGAATGTTAAATACTAATTTACAGTATTGATAAAAATATCGAAGAAACTACTGATGAGGCATACACCAAATCTCACAGTTGGTTAAAGCGTTTGTAAACGTAGTACTATGCGCTCGATCATATCAAAACAAGTTAATATTTTATAACCGCATCCTAAACTATCTAAAAGAAGGTTCTTTTGTGTTTATTTCTAAAGGGTATTGACAAGCAAATGCAGGAGAAACAACCCTTAAACTGTTAACATATTTGATTATTGACATCCATTAAACGCATAATAATTTTATCGCGTAAACTATAGACAACGGATGCAAAACGTTGATTCTTTTTGTAACCTCCCCTGATTGCAGCATTTCTAAAATCACAATAAGTTCAATTAAAACAAATTAGCCGAGCAATCGTCATGAAATTTGCTATATTTCTATAATTGTTACTGTACTTGTTGCATATACGAACACCGTATGTTGTTCAACGATTTTTCACGTAAAACATATTTAAAAAACAAAAATATTTTAAAACATTATTTAAAAATCCAAATAACTTACGAAGTAGATAACAAACTTTACTGCTTGATTCCTTACATGCGTAATTTCATGTATGCCAAGTTTTATGCTTTTTTAATCTAATAAACTTTTTCGGTAAAATACATTTTTCAGTTTTTAGGGGTTGTTCCCTAATTCTAAGAATATCTTAAAAACTAGCCGAGCAAAACTGTTGGGAATTTTCTAAATGATTGGTATTGATCTGACCTTCATAAAAATAACATGTTTTATATACCTTGTACAGAATATTTCAAAAGGAACGAACCCTCCTTGTTATAAATAACGCAACATAAAAGCAAGTTTCCTGGTAATTGTAATGTTGTGTTGACGAGCTAAAGTTTACAACCGTAATTAATTAACTTCAAACGGTATGTACTTGACCACATGGGTAGCAGTCTAGTATTTAATTATATACACTTGTTAAGTTCACCAACATGTGATGCGTATATCTTTTTATTATACATTATATCATGTTCATTTTTTGCATGTCTCCATGTGAGTAGTATAGCAGCAATATCCGATAAATCGATAATTGTAATTTTCCCGCTGCGAGCAGTGATCCATGAATTCTCAAATTATGCAAAAAAGCCGTGCAAAACAAATGAGTTTCGCACGAAGTCTCAAATTGTTACATTACATACACATTGTCCATCAATACCCACACCAGGAAAACACAAAATCGGAAGAATTACGATAACAGACCGTGCAAGAGAGGTTTGTGAAACATACACGTCTCATGACAGTATATAGTCTAGAGTAGCTAAGGTCATCACGACCTTGATCTTTGACCTTTCGACCCCAATATTGGTAGGATCCTACATCTGATGGTTAGCAACCTCTCTGTAAAGTTTTACGATCTAAGATCCTATATTTCTTATGGTGTGGACCAGTAATTGTTGTGTGTTCAAACGTCAAGGTGAGTTTGACCTTTGATCCAAATGACCTTGAAATTGAGTCGGGCCGCCTATGGAGGATGAATAATCTTCTCTTAAAATTTTGGAATCCTAGGTCCGCCCGTTTTGGAATTATTGATGGAAAACCATTCGGCATGTCGACCGACAGACTATTTCCACGTATTTGCCATGTATTGTGTTGGTGTAGTTATGTAGGGTTAACGCATGTTTTTCGTGCTATTACATCTGCAGAGTCCCGAGGGACGATTGGTGCCCAAGCCCGTCAGGGCGAGGGCACCAACACTCCCGAGGGACTCTGCAGATGTTTTAGTGCGAAAAGCTTTGCATGAACGCTATTATAGCATAAAAACAACACTTTATTAGTATGTTTTTCAAAGTTATGCCATTTTGGCGGGACATTTTGGGCGACGTCGGGAAAACAAACGCAACGTCGCTTAGCAAACGTTACGTCATATACAAGTTTTTGTTATGAGCGTCAACTTCCGGTATCGGAAAATACCAAGAAAACAGTGACATTGGGGGTTTGTTTACGTTTATTTTTTTACTATCATAGAAAATTGATTAGTAGTTAAAATAACAATGTGAATTACAGTTCATATAACGCTGTAAATCATTTATTTTCGTCGGCTGGGTCCTGACATGAGCATACTTAAAACTGAACACCAACAGCGCGTGCGCGCGAGAATCTTTACAATAACGTACCTTTTTTCCCCGTTTAAGTATGAGCAAAATCACCGTTTTTATGCTATAATGTAAGGTTAACGCATGCTTTTTCGTGCTATTACATCTGCAGAGTCCCGAGAGACGGTTGGTGCCCAAGCCCGTCAGGGCGAGGGCACCAACACTCCCGAGGGACTCTGCAGATGTAATAACACTAAAAAGCATGCGTAAACACTATTATAGCATAAAAACAACACATTATAAGTATGTTATGACATTTTGGCGGGACATTTTGGGCGACGTCGGGAAAACAAACGCGACGTCGTTTAGCAAACGTTACGTCACATAAAGTTTTTGTTATGAGCGTCGACTTCCGATATCGGCAAATACCAAGAAAACAGTGGCATTGGGGGTTTGTTTACGTTTATTATTTTTCTATTATAGAAAATTGATTAGTATTTACAATTAGAATGTGAATAAATGTTCATATAACGCTGTAAATCATTTATTTTCGTCGGCTGGGTCCTGAAATGAGCATACTCAAAACTGAACACCAACAGCGCGTGTGCGCGAGAATCTTTACAATAACGTACCTTTTTTCCCCCGTTTAAGTATGAGCAAAATCACCGTTTTTATGCTATAATGACATTTGATGAGTGTATTTTATGTTTTCCAGTATGCGACGATCCAACACCTACAAATGGTTACACAAAGGGAGATGATTATTCGGTCTACAGTACCGTACATATATGCTGCTATTATGGATACAACCTTACTGGCAATTCAGATATAACTTGTCAGGCAAATGGCACTTGGGATGATAATCCAACATGCGACGAGAAAGGTAAACATTTTAAGACTTTTAAAAATAGAGTTGTAGACGTTTTTAAACAATCCTGGTATGAGAATGTTAGTAATAGCAACACACTCTTTTGATTACGACAATAAAGAAATAATATCATGTTCTGTTCTGTTCTGTACCTATAACGCTTGTAAGAGGACACGTTTGAAAAAAACCGAGTAGTGTATCTATTACATACTTAATTCTATACCTAGTTCCAAAAATTCCGCACACAATAATATATATATTATATTGATTGTGTTATTTATTATAATATCTAACTTATTTATGATAATTCAAATGCACATGTGTAGAGTGATATGCACCTGATATAAATTCATGACAGTTGTCGATTTTAAGATATGTATTGATCCATAACAATACCATATGTGAAATCATCCCACGGTTCAAAAGAACACACACATATATACTACTGTTTTGCAGTGGAAGGGAGAGAACCATTGTAAAAATACCACAAAGTATCTATCTTTGACCACAGACAATTGTTAATGGAGTCTTTACCGCAGGTCAGCATTATAGAAACACTCTCCTTGTAATAAATAACGCAACATAAAAGCAAGTTTCCTGGTAATTGTATTGTTGTGTTGACGAGCTAAAGTTTACAACCGTAATCAATTAACTTTCAACGGTATGTACTTGACCACATGGGTAGCAGTCTAGTATTTAATTATATACACTTGTTAAGTTCACCAACATGTGATGCGTATATCTTTATTATACATTATATCATGTTCATTTTTTGCATGTCTCCATCACAGGCAACCGTCATGTTATACCCCCCCCCCCCCCCCTGTAGACCCCAATTTTACCCAGGTACCACCACCAACCCAAAATATACAACCCTAGCACATATTTTATACATATCAGACCAAATAAAATTGTTTGCAACAAAATACATAAAATACATTGCACAACATGTGGTATAGTATAGTATCACTTGAAGGTATAGAAGTAATGGCATCAGACGAGACACTAGTCTAGTTTCAGAAGGCCGTGAGCGCGTAATTTTCGCACCAGCACATCAAGCCCAGTCTTATTTGTCAACCAAATGATTGTTCTTTGTCATAGTATACTTTTTAATGCACACACTTGAGCGTACTTTGAGCGGCGAGTCGGCAAAGTGGCGAAAGAGCTACCTTTCCAGAATATGACCGAGGCTTGTTTAAAAATTACCCCTAATTTATCAGGGCTGTTTAACTTTATTCGCTCGTGATTCCCGGCGCACATTGTCATGGACCATAACCAATAGAATTAAATAACAACTCACCGTCAGCCGACTCCATAATAATTTCCTATATAATTCACTATGACACATTTTCCGACTGAATAGAATTTTTCAATAAAAGTCCAGCCATTTTAACGGATGCACTTGGATAAAAGCCGTACATTTCGTACGATCCAACACCTACAAATGGTTACACAAAGGGAGATGATTTCACGGTCTACAGTACCGTACAGAAATGCTGCTATGATGGATACAACCTTACTGGCAATTCATACATAACTTGTCAGGCAGATGGCACGTGGGACGACTATCCAACTTGATAAAAAGTTAAATATGTCTACCAGCATTGATATAAAAAGGACACCAATTGGAACATTACCATTGCAATACATTTCATTTGTACATTGAATTAAGTTAATAGCGTAATCAAGTAAGATGACTTTTGAGTTTTTTTTAAATGGCATAAGTGTATGTTTTTGTTATATGGTTCAGCTCTATGGGCTATCCTAGTTACACATAGTCGACCATCTGATTTATTGATGTCTTATAATCTTTAACTGGGGATGCATACTGTCTAGTCGGGTATTGACCTTGTGTGTTGAACTTTATGAAGTTTCTTATCTACTTGTGGGTTGTACTAGTAATCTAACTATTCATTTTGCGTGTGTTTGTACGCGCATTTCACGCTTAAAAATATTTCTATTAATGTCTGGTTTTGTTATTGTCGTTCCTTTTGAATTTTCTAAGTTGTCTTCTTATTTCATATTTGTTCTAAAGCGAATTCAACAACACCTAACTCAACAGCATCGAATTCCACAGCTTCAAGTTTAATTACTTCGGATTCATCAACACCTAGCACAGTATATTGGAGTTCAACAACACCTAACATAGCATCTTGGAGTTCAACAACACCTAGCAGAGCATCTTCGAGTACTACAACACCGAGTACAACAACACCAAGTGAAACAACAAGTACAACAACACCGAGCGAAACAACACCGAGTACAACAACAGAGAGTACAACAACACCGAGTGAAACAACAAGTACAACAACACCGAGTACAACAATACCGAGTGAAACAACACCGAGTGAAACAACACCGAGTACAACAACACCGAGTACAGCAACACCGAGTGAAACAACACCGAGTACAACAACACCGAGTACATCAACACCGAGTGAAACAACAAGTACAACAACACCGAGTACAACAACACCGAGTACAGCAACACCGAGTGAAACAACAAGTACAACAACACCGAGTACAACAACACAGAGTACAGCAACACTGAGTGAAACAACAAGTACAACAACACCGAGTACAACAACACAGAGTACAACAACACCGAGTGAAACAACACCGAGTACAACAACACCAAGTACAACAACACCGAGTGAAACAACACCGAGTACAACCACACCGAGTGAAACAACAAGTACAACAACACCGAGTACAACAACACCGAGTACAACAACACCGAGTACAACAACACCAAGTGAAACAACACCAAGTACAATAACATCGAGTACAACATTACCGAGTGAAACAACAAGTACAACAACACCGAGTGAAACACCGAGTACAACAACACCGAGTACAACAACACCGAGTGAAACAACACCGAGTACAACAACACCGAGTACAACAACATCCAGTTCAACATCGTCAAGTACAACAACACCGAGTTCAACAACACCCAGTACAACAACACTCAGTTCAACATCGTCAAGTACATCAACACCGAGTACAACAACACCCAGTTCAACAACGTCCAGTTCAACAACTGCTAGTTCAACAACTGCTAGTTCAACAACACCCAGTTCAACAACGTCCAGTTCAACAACTGCTAGTTCAACAACTGCTAGTTCAACAACACCAAGTTCAACAACCTCCAGTTCAACAACTGCTAGTTCAACAACTGCTAGTTCAACAACACCCAGTTCAACAACGTCCAGTTCAACAACTGCTAGTTCAACAACTGCTAGTTCAACAACACCCAGTTCAACAACGTCCAGTTCAACAACTGCTAGTTCAACAACTGCTAGTTCAACAACACCAAGTACAACAACACCCAGTTCAACAACGTCCAGTTCAACAACTGCTAGTTCAACAACTGCTAGTTCAACAACACCAAGTTCAACAACCTCCAGTTCAACAACTGCTAGTTCAACAACTGCTAGTTCAACAACACCAAGTTCAACAACCTCCAGTTCAACAAAAGGTTTGTCCTTTGACGTATTTAAGATGAAACTGGGCGTTAATGTAAATATAAGTTTAAAGCTAAGTTATCAGTGTTCAGCAGCTCAAACATCCTTTGCCATTTGAAGTATAAATGATATTTATTTCCGAATTGGACATCAGGGTACAGTAATAACATTTCCGATGTATGTTTATCAGACAGTTACGAAGGATGTAGAACCGTGCATTTAGAAATTATTCTTGACTTAGGGTGGGTTAAGGATCAGTGAAAATCACGACCTGTCATTTATAAGAAGGTGGTTATTAGTTAAGTTCTGGTTCTGGTATGGTATGAGGTTTGTTATCTACTAATTATTATTGGTATTTATTTGGATATCACAAAAAAATCCGGTCATGTCATTCCAAGCATCGTTGAAATTACTGATACTGTTTTTCTTATTAGCTATTTCTCTTAATATGCTGTGTTGGTACCTAATATAGTGCTTAGCATAAATAATAGTTGGGAGAGATTCTTTTAATCTGCAGTTATATAGATATCTTTTGGTGTAAAAGAATAACAGATTTAATGCTATGCATGATTTATCTCGTATTTCTAAAAGAAAATGTTCTTTATTTAAGTAATTGGTGGCAATTAAATTATATAAAACAGATCTCTTAAAAAATACGTGGTTATTGCACAATGCCAAAAAAGGTGTTCAATTGTTTCTGAAGACGTTTTACAAAAAGAACACAGCTTGGTTTGTTTAATATTTATTTTGAATAGAAATGAATTTGTTCCAAGTATTCTATGTATTATTCTATATTGGAACCATTGTATATTAGAGTCACTCGTTATTTCGAATGGCAAAGCAAAAATCGCCAGCCAGTCTTTGTCATTAAGGTTAATGCTTATTTTTTCTGTCCATCTTTTTTTGCAGGTTGGCACCACATTGGATTGAATTATAACATCATACATAGGTTGTGTACCTTTTTTGAATTAAAGAATGTCTTTGAAACACGGTGGGAGGAATGGTTTTACAAGCAATTTATTAAATTTATTTTTGTATTCTAACAAATGTTTTTTAACAGAAAGTATTACTCCATAAAATTGAATAAAGTTAGTTCTAAGATTAATTTTTTTATTAAATTCCTCTAAACTTATTATTTTACCCTCTTCATTCTTAATATCTCCTATTGTTTGTACACCAGCCTCAAACCAGGATTTATAAAATATAGTGTTATCACCTATCATTATTTAAGGTTATAAAATATAGGATAAGCTAATAGATCTAGTTCTTTCAATGGTTGATGTTCATTATACATGATCAGTGCTTTAAGGCGGCTCATCACCTTAGACCACGAAATGACGCCATTGTCGGATTTCATTGAAACTTGGTACATATGTTAAATAAAACCTTGGCTTTCATTTGCCGACGTTACAACGTGAGGACGTTCCAAACAATGACGTCATCAACGTCACAATTTGTCCCGCCAATTTTGTCAGATTGAACACAAATACAACGATAACTATTTTGTTTTTAAAGATATTCCAGTCATGTTTTCAACTTATTACCGTTAATATATAGCCCTCGTGTTCGTTTGATCGTTAGCCTTTTACGAACCATACTTGCGTTGAAAAATATGCTATTTGCTGTATAATTGGTAAAACGCGGTCGCATTTTTTCTCTCAGCGTGCTTTGAATTTTGTAATAAATCACCACTTTCCTTACTTAATCTTAATAATCTGTTGAAATGTCCGTACTCTACGGGAAAATCCCTTTCATTTAGATCAATAAAAAAAGAACAAAAACAGTTTAGTTTTTTTGCTACAGCGCGATGAAATGAAAATATCGCTCTAAAAATCGACGTAAATTACAACGTCAACATGGAGATTTCGACGTCATCCGTTGTTAATTTATGAGTTTATGTGTCTTCAGAAATTATACCCTTGTCACATTTACCCTATAAGCTTCACAACTCGTAGAGGACTCGGCGACTTGGTGAAAATGTTAACTTTATGGTATATTGAAATTTCGACAAATGTTTCCACATTGAACTTTTATATAATTAAATGTGTATGAATGCTGCCTAGCTATATCCAAGATCCTTTAAAAGATTAAAAGAAAATTAGTTATAGAAAAACAAGCTTTAAATAATTATAATCATGACTATCAATTGTAAAATATGCTTGTGTGACTTTCTCATTTTCACTCATTTTATGAACAAGGTGTAAAGTTTACAGACAGACAGACAGACGGACGGACGGACTTACGAGACGGTATTTATGTGGCTACCGTACGGAATGAAGATACATGTGTAGTTATGTGTCTTATTTTAGCCACATAAAAGAAATTTCTACTTTCGTTTTCACTATTTTCATCTGGGTTTTCCGTATAAAATAGCCACCTAAATATCGTTCCGTTAGTTAGTGGGGTAATGAGTGCCACATTTTATAAGTTTATCAATGTTAAAAAGTGTACTGGCTAAGTTTATCCATTTACTATTAGTTTGGAGAATTTTTCTTATCCAAGATTTTTTCAAGAAACATATAAATACTGATATATTTACCATTCCCAACCCACCACGCGAATATTGTTGAGTCAAGACATCTTTCTTTATCCTAGGTTTACCCTGCCAAACAAATTCAGAAAAAGTGTCATTTAGAGTTTTTATAGTTTCAGTTGGAGGATTAGGAAGGGGCATAAATAGATGATTCAAAATAGATAGAACTTATGTTTTAATTATTAATATTCTCCCTATTGGAGTTAAGTTTCTTCGCTTCCAGTTAGCTAATATTTTATTCATTTTACCAATTTTATGTGTATAATTTAGCTCTATCATTTTTTCAAGATCTACGTGAAATTTGATTCCTAACATCTCAAAACTACTTTGGTTCCATGACAGTTTCCATTTTGTTTTTATGGTATTGGAACCAATTTGTTTTTGCCTATCCATACAACTTTGGTTTTATCGAAATTAACTTTTAGTCCAGAGAGATATGTGAAATCTGACAATACATTTAAGGTTTCATTGAGCGATTCGGAAGAGCCATCAAGGATGATAGTTGTGTCATCTGCAAATTGTGACAGTTTGTGTTCTACATCATTTACTTTGATACCTTTGATAGAATTATCTGATCTTATTTTCAGTGACAAAATTTCAGCACACAGTATGAATATGTAGCAGCTTAACGGGTCCCCTTGACGACAACCACGTTGTATTTGAAAAAACTCGAATAAAAATCCACATTGTGTGATTGCTGAAACACTATCTTTATATGATACATTAAACCACGTTTTTATGTCATTTCCAAAATTAAACAAAGTTAGACTTTTCTGTATGAATTCCCAAGATAAGGAATCAAATGCTTTTTCAGAGTCAATTAATAATAATAACCCAGGTATATGGTTTGTTTCTGTATGTTTCATTAAATCATATATTAATCTCGTATTTTCTCCAATAAATCTATTTTTTATAAAACCTGTCTGGTCTGTATTTATCAAGTTTTCCAGATATGTTTTTAATCTGTTCGCAATAAATCCAGAACCTATCTTATTAACACAGTTTAAAAGTGTTATTGGTCGCCAGTAACTTAGAAATTGTCTAGGTTTTTCACCTTTTGGTATGCATGTTATTATGCTATTATTCCTTGTGTTTGTGTTATTGATAATGTATTCGATATGAACGCATGGTTCATCGCCCTACATACAAAAACTCCTATTGCTTTCCAGAATACCTTGTAAAAGTCTACACTGAACCCTGATGTTCCAGGACTTTATTGTTAGCCATAGCTTTCAAAACTTTTGAACATTCGTCTATTGTAAGTAAACCTCCGTTTGAGTTTGATTCTTCGTTTGTTTATTTAGGTATATCTATATTATGTATAAAGTTATCAAATTTGTCAGAATCTATTTCTTTTTGTTTTTTTAGAGTAAAGCTCTTTATAAAATAGCGATACTTCGTTCACAACATCCTTTTGATCCGTCATTTCGGTTACATCAGCTTTGACAAGTCTATTAATAGTTTTTGAAGTATAGTTATATTTTTCTAAATTACAGAACAACTTGCTAGGTTTTTCGCCATCTATGATCCAATCAACTTTTGATCTTACCATATAACCTTTTAATTTGCTATCTTGGATAACTTTTAGTTCCGTTTTTAATTGGTTTAACGTCCCTTCATTTTTTTTAGCAGTGGTTTGCTAGATGCTCTATTTTCTTTTTTATAATATTTTCATTTTGATTTGAGATTTTCTTTTTATAAGACCTATAAGAAATAGACTTTCCGCGTATTTCCATCAGTAAGGTTTCTAAAAATAGTTGGTCATTTATTGTAAATTGTAACTCCGAGGGGGGATTATCATGAATTGTATCGATATTATAGACTGGCAGTACATATTGTCTAATAGTGTCATTTATAGTTTCATTTATTACATTCAGATGCTCCATATCATTTAGAAGAGAATTATTATGTTTCCATCAACCACTTTTATGTTTAAACTTTGAAAAATTGAGTTTTAGTATTACCATTGAGTGATCTGATCGAAAACTTGGTTTGATTAGTATATCAGAAACAATTTTTAGTAGAAAGGGGGATATCAGAAAGAAGTCTTGTCTCGCCAGTTGTAATGGATTAGTTCTACGCCATGTACTGTAAAATCATTTAATTTCGTTGGGACAAAAGTTCGTGGTTTTGGTAAAAAAGACAATTTCGTTGGCACTTGAATTCGTGGATTTTGCATCAATGTTCGTTTGGATTAAAGCTCGTGGTTGAAGTGAACCACGAAATCCACGAAATTTAATCCCCCACGAAAATTAATGACTTTACAGTATATCTTTTTTGTATCGGGATATTTATATCTAAAAGGATCGATAAGTTCCCTATTACCAATTTGCTTAAGAAGTGCTAGACACGGGAGTTTATTATTTATATGTTTATATTTACTATAGTCTAACTCCGGGTCTAAAACTAAGTTGAAATCACCGCACAACATATATGTTTCATTGTCCATTGTATCGATAACATCAAAAATATTTTCATAGAAAGATGGTGTATCAGCATTTGGTCCATATATTGACGCTATAGTTAGTCTAGTTTCCCCTACATTAACATCAATTATAACATAATTTCCATCTTTGTCACATACCGTTTTATGAATTTTATATTCTACTCTTTTTGACAAAAGAATAGGTACGCCTCTCGAATTGGAGGAGCAGCTACTAACGATACACTCAGATCCCCATTCGGTATAAATGTCTTGCAATTGATCATTGCCAAAGTGGGTATCTTGCAAACACAAAATGTCACAATTTGCATCTTTTAAATACTGGAAAACCTGTAGTCGCTTAAATGTACCTTGTAGACCTTTACAATTTAATGATAAAATAAGAATATCACTCATATTTCGATTGGGTTTCAAGATTTTGTGTGAGGACCAAAACCAGAACCAGAGATCTAAACATAGAAATAAAAACACACATTGTCACACAAAAGTATATAACAAAAAACAAACAAAAAAATCGCTGGAAGTATTAAGCATGGATGAAAAGGAAAGAAATAAATAGTGGGAAAATTCATCTTAATTTGAATGCATATCATATATAGTTTGATAGTTACACAGTTTTATAATATACATTTTTGTCTTTTTTATGCTGCAAATAAAACCGTTTCTAAAGTTATATTTTACATATGGAGTAAAGTTTAGTATTAAAAAGAATTAAGTTTACTCGTTCAATGTGCTATTATTAATTAATTCGTTCATGCATGCCTTTATTACAGTATAAGTATGTGTTTAACAAGTGTTACTATCAACAATAATTATTGATTGGTTTACAGCATGTTAAAATCCGGCTACAGTAAACATAGTTAAATAGATGTTCTCCATAATGCTCTTTTGTATGCTGATGCTTTAAACTCGATAAACAATAAAAAATACATCAAATAACATACATATTACTATTTTGTTTAACACTATAAGCTATCAATGTTTGCAATGAACATTTTACTGTGAACAATCAAAGATCCCTTTGGACCTTTCATTTAATACTTTTATGGATGAGGATTGCACGTGCCATCCTCACGAATGTGCCAAATATTCAAATCAATACTTAATTAATATAATTAATTAATAAAAGTATATATTATTATATTTTGCCAATAAGCATAAACAATGCACATACGTAAAAAGAGCTCAAATAGTGAGTCGTATCAAAAACAATTTTGCCAAACATAGCTCAATGAATAATTTATAAAGCAGTATTTAAAGCAAATACCTGCCATAACTAAGTGCAACAGTACCCATATGTAAACAAGTCATATATATTGAGTAGATTCCAAGAATATCATAAGATAATCGCTTAGTATCACAAAGAGCAGTGAGCATGACATTAAGAATACATAACCCACTGATCAAAACACACCTACTTGTAAATATGTGCTTATGCTATAATATTTGTTCTATAAATACAAATAATACACAAATGTAAACAGAGCAAAAAACTCGATTCTTATCGAACAATATTGTACCCAAAGAACAATGCACATTAAACGCATTATTTTGCATTTATGACTAATATTCTAGATCATGTGTTCCCCATCATGTGTTGTCAACAAGAGTAAACAATATAAGTATACTTGTATAAAAGAGATCTAAAACAATGAGTCGTTACGAACAATAATAGCTTAACTTTCCCCCACGATCAGTTAACATATTATGGAGCATGTATAAACCAGTGTTTAAATCGAGCATCTGCCTTTTATATTAGATCAGACACATGAGACATATCGCTACACATAATATATAAACATACGCTAGTATGTGTAAAGTTATAGTGATATCATACGCTCTACATTTATTCTAATGTTGCTAAGCATGTATAATCAGACGTATGTCACATTCATAAGCAGTCCCTTCCAACAGCTAACACAATAAACATAACACATGTAATTAAGCATTTCTAGCGCAGTGCTAAAATCAAGTCAATGTATACATGCATGCCGTTGAATTTGGTCAGTAAGTACAGCAGTACATTGCATATAATAAATACCAAACGTTATAACAGTTGACTGTAACTATGAACAATTTTTCATTTTAATCAAAGAGTATTTGCAATATCACCATTAATATGTCTTTTCGAATATAATTATACAACGTCTCAAAAAATTGACTAACTTATCAATTAACCAACGTACATCAATATATGATTGGGATGTGTTTAAAGTAGATAAGCGATATACAGTTTATTAGATGATAAACTCGGTCGATGAAGTTTTTATTTGAAACACACATCTCTACACTTGTATTTGGTAAAGTTACTTGTAGAACGGGAATCACGTGGAAGTATAACTCCATACCGGACGGTCCGTTATTAGTCTGATACAGTCAGTTACAAAGATAACGCACACTTGACCAATTCAATTTTGGGTTGGCCATGGGAGATCTTAATCTTAATTCATGATTGTCCATTATGATCATAAAACTATTTCAGTGACAATACACATTACATTGACGCTACATGTGGACATTCCAATTATTGGCTTGGTAATTGACCTGAAAATTGAAATACAAATAGAGGTATGTTAAAAAGTAGGATTTTTTCTATTATAGTGGCATCCCTAGTTATATCTACTTTACAAATAAGATACTGAATATATGTACTTCCGAGCAAATAAACTTCACGATTACAACGTTTAATGTCAGGCAATTAACAGGTATGCATACCATGCATTATTCATACCATGCACACATGGTGGCTCGACACACTGATACCCAATACCAGGGGCCTTATTCACGAACGTTGTAAGTCTAAATCTCAAACTTAGACTTTTTATTGCCAATTGTTCTATTCATTTTCGTGTTGTTATAAATGTACCGATTTTGAAATAAATTGGTGTATACATCTAGTAGGTAACAACAAATAATCAGATAAAAAAGAAATGTCAGTGATTATAAATGTTGTCACGTATAAGTATAAGTCTGAATTCCAGTCTTAAAATTAAGGCTTATGTTCCTCGTGTGGTTAATCAACCATCTGCTAAGAATTCATTAATAAACTCAGTTTACACTTTTTGAAATTTGCTGACATTACATATACGTCAAATATTATTTGTTTCCAACTTAAATATTGCATGTTTGTCAGTTCAAGAGATTTTATTAAATACAGACATGAATTTGTTTCGCTGTTTTATTTCAGCTCCAATTGATTTACAACAAAGCGTCTGGAAACAACACTGAAAATGAAATTATCATCAAAGAT
This sequence comes from Spisula subtruncata, assembly GCA_963678985.1. Classification (NCBI taxonomy): domain Eukaryota; kingdom Metazoa; phylum Mollusca; class Bivalvia; order Venerida; family Mactridae; genus Spisula; species Spisula subtruncata. The sequence continues at coordinate 49,632,570 of OY787664.1, read as the reverse complement.
ATTAGGTAATTTTACCGAGTTCAATTTAACATGCTGTGTTCTTTTATAGTCGTTTAATAGGCAAAAAGATTTGAGAAAATCACACAGTGAATTCACCACTAAACTTAACCAGTCGAGCACAGAAAACAAATAAACAACATCATATATCACGAATACACGGACCAATCCCCAAATACAACTAATAAATGAAGAGCCCCGTTGTTAAAGAGCTGGATAACCAAATTTCACAAAGATATGCCAAACATGGAGACACCAAGTCACCAAATAAAGCGTAACCACGACTTGACATAGTTACACCGTAAAAGAGCTGGATAACGTAGCTTCACAAAGATATGCAAAATGTGTCAGAAGAAAGTTGCATAGTAATGTTATGCCTAACCTTAAGCCCTTTCGGACGGTAGGTGTTGATGCTTTTCTGTTACATTATACTGTCGTGCCTATATATGTTTTGCTATCATATTGCTCTGACTTCGGATAGGTCATTGGGTACTTTCTGTGCTACGAAATGATGTTGTTAATATAATGTTTCATGTTTTACATTCTTTTATTACCTGTCATTGTGGCCTTTTTGTTAGGGGGCATTACATGGCGGTAAACTTTAATTTACACTGTCCTGTTCTATAAGGTAGTCGTCGAAATAAGTGTGAGGTTTGGTGCACCATAAACGAGTTTAAACACCCAGTTTCAATTGTCGCTGTCTGTTCCAAGGCGGAAGCCTCATTGACAACCTTGCTTCATGTATGTATTGTCCTCTTTATAGTAAAAATAGAAAACTCCAAAAACAATTTTTGGCTTAGGGCCTTCCTTTCTGTAGCTGTATTATTATTGTACATGTTCTGTTGCAATTTCGTTGTCCAGCATAAGACTGCCTCGTATCTTTCAATAGTACATGTATAGTGTGTCATTTAGATGTGTGGTGTCCTGTCATTTGGTTCATGCCCGGTGTAGTTTGACTGACTGTTGTGACAAACGCTCGAAGTGGGATTTCGGGTTTGTGTAAATTGTATACCTGTTGTCTTCAAGTCGTACTCTGATAAATGTTTAGTTGTATATGTTGAGCAGTGTCCATCTCCCTTTTTAACAGCACTGTGCAGTGTCGGTGTATTGTTGTGTCCACTTGTCCTTGGAAGTTTATTTCCACTGCCCTGTTTTTAATGTCCCCCGCCCATCCTTTTTATCATCAGTTGTATCTTGCGGAGATGCTGGATGAGATACTTTTTAATTAGGTCATTATGCTGTTTGGTCACTATGATAAATGTTTTTGGCATATATATTTGCGTACTATATGAGCTAGATATACTATTAGGCTATAATATTCCCCTCTATTATTGTTTCGGTTTGCCTCTTCGGCTTGGGGAGTAACTTTTTAAATTAGGTCACTATGCGGCTATGCCTTGTTTGGTCGCTGGAGTAACATCGTTGGCATATTCTAAAGGTTACTGTCCTGAGTGTTTTAAACTAGGGCACGCCTAGGTCACACGGGGTTGTTGTGCCTCATTCGGTCGCCGTTTTGGCATGGGTTTGTGTTGTTGCATTGCAGCGGGCTTTGGGGAACTTGGTTGAGCCTTTGCTGCGTTTCATTCGGTCTCATGCAATAACCGCTTTTATTTAATTTCTTTGTGAAATTGGGTCATCCTGCATTTTTTCGGCATGGACTTGGATTTATGATTGTTTCTTTGGCTTATGTTTAGGCATTGCTCATGGTAGTTGTGTTGTGGTGTTTCTGATTTCTGTGCTCGGCGGGTTAGGTTGAGTGCTACCTTCCCTGTCTTATATTCTCATACCTTTTATGTTGCAATCAAGTACTAGTATGAGGGTACATTGCTTTGAAGACACATATTGAACTATTATCGAAAAACAGAAGCATGTGTTTTGTTCACCAGGCACCGGTACTAATGTTTTTGTGTGTATTACACCATTGGCCGTCGGTGTCGTTGAGACAGCCATTTTAAGTGGAAAAGAACCTTGAAGGTTTGAAACCCGGATTGGTCCGTGCTGACATTAGCTCTCAAAATATTTGTTGTGGCATATTATTGTGAAACTAGGTCATCCTGTCCTTTTGCTGCGGGGACATGGAACTAGGCCAGGTATTAGCTGCGTTTTATTCGGTCACTTGGGATCACTTTTTTATTTCTTTGTGAAACAAGGTCATCGTGCATTTTTACAACAGATACTTGGGCCTTTTGTAATTTCGTTGGGTTATAATAATAACGACTTTATTTATAGTTTATGTGTGGGTATTTCTCTGTTAGGTCGTGTTGTGTTGATAAAGTTGTCTGTGATCGGCTGGTTAAGTTGAGTGCTGCCTTCCCTTTCCGATTTCCTTATATCTTTGTTTTGTCCGTGCCCAACGTTGGTAGCCGATCCTGTATGACTTTGAATTGTCAGTGTACCGGTATTACAGTATTTAACTAATCACCACCAACCATCGATACCCAGGGGTACTAATTTTTATCAGTCGTGTTGCTAACTTTTCAGAAATGGGAGTATCATTGTGGACTACATTGTGCTTGCGCCGCGTGCGGAACTCCCAAACGTAGCACTGGCAAATGCAGAATTGGCCTCTGGACAGACACCTGCAAATATTGCAAATAAGACAGTATATCCTAGTGGTATGCTGGTCGAAGGAACAAACAGTATGCATTTTATGTTATTATTTCTTTGAATTAAATAGTAATTGATTATAATTTGTATGAGTTATATAATTGACACACCAAAGAGATATCTTCTTTCTTTGCCGAGAGTGAATCTGGGACGCCATACAGCTAGTTTGACGTCAACAAGACTAAAGTTAAGTTGGTTTGTCTTACGACTTACTATTCCAACATAGACTACTGACGTCATTGCGAAATATATTAATATGTCTTGACAACTTAGATCTAATTTCAAAATGGCTCATTTTCAGAAGAAACTTCTCATTTTGGTATGATGCACACGTTACATGTTTTTTTGAAAAATTCTGAATGTATAAATTTAAAATTAATTTCAAGAGCCAATTGCTGCTCTTTGTAAATATGAAACAAGCATTATAAGAAAAAGAAACCATGGAAACATAAGCATATAGCATGATGCTCTGTCCCAAAAACAGTATTGGTCTCGACAAACATGGTAACTTATGATCAACAGTTGTTTCGTATTTTACATGCACTTATAATTCTGAACTCGTCCCGATCTCCCGAGGCATCTCAATATGAGCAAAATATAATCTAAAGTATTGGTATGTGTCCGAATGTTTATTTCTATGAGAGGCTGGATTCAAAATTAGCCTTACTAAACAGAAATTTTGTTCTAAGTGTATTGCAGTAAAATTTCAAGAACTGGAACTTCAAATTTATCTCTAATTGCGACTCTGATTTTAGCAAAATGTCAATTTGATTTGTGGTTTCTACTTGAGATGCTTCCGGAAGTTCGGAGCATGGTGCTAAATTCGTTTACTAATTATCAAACTTCTTTGGACTACTTGTTGTATTTCAGTCCCAGTCAACGTTACACAAACAGACGGTTTGTTGTGTGAATTATATGAATCTACAATTGGTAACTGTGATGTAAACAGCGTCTGTAAAGTCATAGATTCACTTCCAACGTGCTCGTAAGTATATGCAGATTAAACATACCACGTGACCTTTCGGCTAAGTCTACAAGTAAACATATGTATACCAAAGGTAAAAAACAACCATAACTATCTTATTATTTGACCGATTTCATGAGGTATGTTCGACACTCTGGCCAAGAATGATCACTACCCACGAAATTTAAAACGTTTTAACAGAATGTCACAGATTTTCCCCGAAACCGGCTTAACTGTTATACATGCATGCATTGTGTGTATATACGGCACACCACAAAACGCCACAAGTACCAGAGAAATAAACAAGACAACAACAGGCCTTAAAAGCACAATTCACAAGGCCCAACACAAACCGTCATATAAACTTATAAATCAGTGGTAAGTCAGGTCCCCATAATGAAAAATACGCCGTGTGTACGAGAAAGACCCAAATATGAAATGGATTTACTATCCTAGAATGTCTGTACATCTGGCGTCAATATACAAGAGATGTCTGTGTTTTCAAGGGACTTTAGTAAGTTAATAAAAAGTTAGGTGAATTTGGAAATTAACAACGGAAAAGGAGTAAAGTCACATTAATTGGAGTACTTTGCAGGTATGCACTGAATATTGGTCATTGTAGCAATATAAATAAATCCAACTTTAATTGAACAAAATTTTCTTTCAGACCGATAAAAAAAGATGGAAATGGTAAGTACATAGTACTTGCTCAATCAAGAAAGTTATCCATTAATATAATTAGAATGGTCAACGAAAGAGCCAATCATTGTTAAAAAAAATGGAAGTTTAAAAAGTTCTACCGTGCAAACATATGGTTTGTCATGTGACTACTATCGTGGCGGTCGAGAAAACGAAAGTTCACCTAACCAGTAATTATTTATCGATTATTAAAACCAGTTTCACTAATGCTATCGAATGAAAATTAAAAAAGAAAAAAACATGAAAAAGAACTTAGTCTGTACAAGTATAGAATTGACACGTATGACTAAGTTGAAACGACATTGTACATGAATATAAAAACAATGTAAATGGTGTCATTGCCTGGCAATGTGAAATCTGAAATGTTTGACATGCTCCTAACCTAGACTATGCTAACGGATTCCTTGGTATTTTCAGGTTTAATCGTTGGTCTTGTGATTGGTAGTACGATATTTGTTATATTAGTGGTTGCTGTAGTGGCTCTCATGGTACATATGATAAGAAAGGAGCGAAAAGGATTCTTAACTGGCGGGTAGGTTCTTTCTCTCTTCACCATCGTCTTAAATTGAATGTTGTGCGTACTAATACCAAACATGAATCCAAATGAAAAACGTGGGACGGGTAATTTATTTATAATATAACTCACAATTTTATAACACCAACTTGTGGCAAAGGAGCTAACTAAGAAAATGGACCATCATATAGTATGTTTCCAGTCAAATAGTTTTTGTAACTACGAACATGCTCCAATTGTAGTACGCTTATGTGTATAAACACCTCTCTAATTGTAAACTTAGTAGTTCAGCAGAGATATTCTGCACATTCAGACTTGTAAATTAAGTGATTTGATTGGATAATGTACAATTCACATCGACATGACCCCATACGGAGTGTCATCAGATCCTATATCAGTGTTAAGAAGTGGAGTGTACATGTAATATGGGTCTGGTTAATATGAGATTGTTTTGTTTTTTTCTTCTTATCTAACTGTGACAGACCGTATCAAGATGACGTGCAGAATTCGGTGTTTGGAGGTCAGATGCTAATGAAGATGCATTACCGACCTTCTTACGACAGTTTCTATCCAGCAGGAACGACAACATTCGACCGAAATTCAATGACAGAGAAATCGGAAAGTATGAACAGACTAACAAGCTATTTAAGCTACCTTTATATGTAATATTTTCCCAACAATTTATTATGTTGTTCCACTTGTAGTCATACTGCACATAACAATATAATGAAACGTAGGGATTCCTTTCAGGCAAAAAAGGCTGTCAAGAAGAAACATGTTCTTTTGAATATAAGTATGGAAAACGTTTTCAAAAACATATGTCAAGCTCCCATCTAATGCACCAGTCAGTTGTATACACGGTCCTCATCCCGGTGAATTTTTTTGCCGAACCAATGCCTCGGGGACAATATTTAGATGTCCGGTACCAGGGAAATACAGGAGAATTTACAATCAGCTGTCCCACACAGGGCCTTGGAAACGCGGTTGTCTTGACAAATCAATAATCCCAGCCCATTCCCGGTGTGACTAGTGCGTGATATGAGACAGGTGTGCATAAGCCCATGTTATAAAATCTGTATTATATGGACAATTTGAAGTCATGTAGAAGCGGCAGCAGCGCCTATAGCTAGCTAGCCGCTCACGCTAGAGACGGACACAGGGCGTATCCCCAAACAAAATTTTCTCACAAAATCCGAGATATACTAACCACCATAATGTGAATGAATGGCACACGGCATGACTTTTTATAAAATAATAATGTTAACATTGTTGTATCATAAAGGGAGGTGGTTTCAAAAGATATAACTTCACCGAAGTGAAGATAATGTGCGTCATGTCAATGCTAAAAGTAACAGAATTGTAAACTTGTTTCTGTTTTTCTAATTGATAGGTCAACATTCCTGGCACTTCAGTCATGATGACATTTTAAATACGAACCAGGTAAGACAACCATGTATCTACAGTCCAGAGAATTGGGCATGATCCTGACCTTTTAATTAGCATAATTTAACAGCGGATATCTTGTCTATATTTATTCCATGACTGTATGTGTTCAGGTCAAACTATCCAAGCTATATCATTGACTTGCTTGAACCAACGCTGTCTTTGGCATTTTCAGAGAGAATGAGAAATGTCCGCCTAATAGGCTATAACGTATGTGCAATTTTACAGAACTCCAAACTATGGGTAATATTAAACGTTTGTAAAATTACAAAGAGAAATACATTATTTGAGTGTTTGTGTACTTTCAGAGTTTCCACATTAAACGTCCGATGGTTGTCACTGACACACAGGGAGAATTGTGAGTGCCAAACATCAAAACAAACCTTTAAGTTAAACATTCGTAAAGAGGACATATGAGGACGAATCATAATTATCCCATTTTTTAACTTACACTTGGAATGTTCAATGTCTACAATGTCAACGACAATGGTGCAGTTTAGGTTACATCTGGTTTGCCATGTTTATTGGGGAACTTTATACAATTTTATGTTATTGTCATACTAGAAGTGCCCAGATTGAAGTGTTTATGCTCCCGTGTGTAGATGAAATCGGTTAAGTAAATTTACGAAGCGGACTAAAGGGCGAAGCAGAATAATACAGTATATACATGTGTATGTGATAGTGAAAAATCAACTTTAAGTTAAAGTGGAATTTATTAAATGACGAGGTTTGTTTTTGCCAAACATGACATGGCAGTTTTTGCATTGAATTAATTTTTCTTTATACATTATATATTCAAATATTACAAAAAAACAGTGTATCTACATCGATATGGTCAGTTCTTTACTGTAAACAAAGACTTTATTTCGCGCGATTTAAGTTCACAGATTTCATGATTGATATATTTTCGCGAGACTTAAAACGCGAAACTGTGTAGTCGCAAATATGCCGACGATCGGCAAAACGCGAAACTTAGTATTCGCGAAAGTAAATTGATTTACAGTATTGTGTCATTGTATTTGTTGATGTGTGTGTATATTTCTGTGTATATATTTTTTTTATAAATATGTCTTTGTACTATTTATATAACATAATAAATTGAACAGTAACAACTCCAATACTATTTACATGTCGTTTGTAAACGGCCAAATGCAATATTTTTTCAGAAGATGCTAATACACTTTGGTATGGCCCAACACATACTCACGGGTAATTGTATCACAGCCAAAAAAACATTGTTTTGTAACATTTGTTTTTTTTTCTTTAAAACTATTGAAACAAACATTCAGCAGTACAATAACCTATGCACATAACATATGTAACAGAACGATAAATTAAATACACAAGTTTCGCCTGTTCAAAAGCTTTTTGACCTAAAGTTGCAAAAGGGTTTTGGCAAAATTATTACTCTATGTTGGTAGAACCAACATTTAAAACAGTCATAATGTGACCAGTCATATTTTTTATTGGTCTTGGATGATTTTAATTCAAAATTTTGTTATATCCAAGGGGAGTAACCTTTATCGATGCCACTACTTAATCGTAATGGACTTGCCTCCCCTGATAGTAATTATCTTCCGAACTTTATCAAAGGCACCACAGGTGGCATACAGCAAAAGACAGGATGCATTTTCTCAACAAATTGGACGTTATTTGATGAGAAAATAGTGAATAGTATACAAATTGCAACAATATAATAATAATATATCTCATGTATCTGATGTAAGCGGGGGTGGCATTACCCAACAGAAATAAAAGAGAACAAATGATACAAAAAGAAGAGTAAACGAAATACAACATTATAATTATATCTCGAAGGTAAGTGGATACCTTATAGTAAATGGGATAGTGAATGCAGCATTCAATTAAAACAACACAGTACGAAAGGAACAAACATGAAGAATATACAAATTACAGCAATATTATATCTCGGAGGTAAGCGGACACATTATATATAACTAATTTGACAGTGAATACAGCACTCAACTACAACAACGGTTTACGAAAGGAACGAAAATAAACATTAAGTATATGCAAATTACAGCAACAGTATTCTAACTTTATATCTCGGAGGTAAGCAGGATAATTATAACAAAGGAGTAGGTATTACAAGGGGTAATTTTGACCCCGCTTCCGATTTTAATGAAACTTTTGCCCTTCAAAGGTGTGCACACCCCGACTATGAATTTGATATTTTATAATTCATTTTTTGCTATTTTTGTTGCCATAGCAACCATTTGACAGGGAATGTGGCATTCAACTACAATAACAAAACACGGAAGGCACGAGAAAAACATTATATACAGTCCGTTCAAAATTAAATGATAACGGTTATAAACATTAGCTCGTCCGACAGGTAATCTATCATATCTGTTTATCTAGGTTTAATTAATTAAGTGTACTGAGTTAACTGTAGCCCCCGCTATTCTTTCCAATGGAATAGTCCCCTCGTTAGTATTTCTTATTAAATCGGCAGTATACAAATTGTAAAAAAATTGTGTCTTTCGGGGAATATTTCTCTCATTAGTATTATTTCGACAGCACAAAACAACATTGTATATAAGTAGGTGTAAGCGGACATAACTATCAGATTGTTTAGAAAAGCAGCAACACTATACAATAACAACAGAGTAGGCATGCAACAAGTGAGAGATATCTACCAACGAAAGAAAACTGTCAGTCAATGTTAGCATCACAGAGTATAGACTTGGAGTACGCTGCCCGTTGAAACATTATTCCAAGTTCTTGCAATATCGGTGAACGCACAGAAATAGAGTAACTGGTGTGGAATTATATAGAGCTATTGCCGATACAGTGCATTTTAAACCCCGAATATATCGGTCGTGTGTGTGTGTGATATTTAATTTTTAAACTGACTAACTATGTTGCAATTAAGAACTCGGATTATTAATAGTTCTTATTCAAAATATTTCGAGTGAAAACGAGAGATTTCTGTGATTGTTTGTAGGATACGATTATCGATTCTTGAAATTCAAAAGCGTCTGTCCAAACAGGTATGTACTAAGTGTTCGTTGTATTCGCTGATAAGCGAAATATTTTATTTATGAATTTAAACACCTTTTTTCAAGATCGGAAAAGATAAGTGTGCTATACTGCTGTGTATAAACGATTTGATTTTCGACAGTTGCAATAAGGCATACACTTTGAATTATATAGTACGACAATAAGTCATACAGTGATAAGATTGTGCATGTGTCTTCAATAACAATACGTGATACATGTCGAATTGTATGGTAGGAAAATAAGTCATGCAGTGATCATAATGTACATTGGCTTTGTATCTTCGTAAATGTTTTGCACTACATACGACCGAATAATTAAGTGAAATCCACTTTTACAACGTATTTCATGGTACGTTCTCTCGACAGGTGGCTAATTCTATCAAAGTGTATAAACGTGTTGAATTCCGAATATCGCAACAAAGCATACACATTAACATTTGCACAATCCCAATAAGTCATACAATGATAGGAATGTGCATATATTTTTAATCGCAATAAGTCAAATAAGTTGATTTCATATAATCACAATAAGACATACAGTGACCGTAGGTTACATGTGTTTTAATCACAATAAGGCATACAAGTTGATTTTTATAGTACTCCACTAAGTCACACAGTGATTTGGTTTATACGCTGTGTCTGTAGTACAAGGACGCTTCCTAAACAGGTACATTTTGTACTAACACAAAAATATAATAATTCCAAAACTGTCGTAAGCAGCCAGTACATGCATGGGGCTTTCTCGGTAGCCTGGAGGTAGTGTTTCCGTTTGAAGTGCGAAAGATCCCGGGTCGCCATAGTTCAAGACGAAATAAGAATGCTAGACGTTCAGCATAATTATAAGGGAAACTGGCTTCTCTTCATTCATACCCTCGTGGCGATGTATAACATCTGGAATGATGTGTCGAGAGTGATTATTATAAGTTGGAAAAACTTGCTTCACAATCGATCTTGAATAAATAAGTATAAGCTAAGGAATATTTTTTATGCGACTGATCAATCAAAGCGTTTCATACTAAAAAGTGTGGTTTATTGATACTGGTGAGCATTAAAGTGTATAGAGCTATATCGGAAGATATTTTTTTTAATGTTTCAAAAACCGAAAAACAATGATGCTTTCATATCCATTAGATCATTTTTCACTTCAATTTTAACAAAAACTCTATTTGTGATTTAATGGACATGCAAACTGTCCGTTTTCATACGAAAGTGTTCTAGAACACCCTATGAAACTATAAGAATCGTCTATTTTTCAACGATTGAATCAAAGTACACGGAACCCATCCAAAGTTTTAATTTGCAATTAAGGTAGTCTAGTATCGTACTAAAAACGATGCAAGTAATCATTTTGACATCGAATGACTGCTAGAATATAACTCTATACACTTTAAACTACAGAATTTTTATCAATGAAACAGTTACCTATGCATCACACATGTTTGATTTTAACCTTCCTACATACAGGGTAGTGCTACTCTGGATTCTCTGAGTCACAAATGATCGAAAAGGGTGTTTATTTCAATTAGCGTGTCTAATATATATTTTAGACACTAATATGCCTATATACAATCATGGACTTAAGTTCTGATTAATGCCAATGCAGTTACAAGAATTATGTTGTTTTCTGAACATTATACATGATGTATACGATATTTGCATTGTATTTTGTTAGCTAACAACTATAATATTCACATTATAACGTACTAAATAATGTATGTTGTAAAATATTGATATGTTTCACGAATGTCATATGGATTAAAATCAATGACTGCGACATTCTCCCATGGATGCATTAAAGCTTTCATCAAAATTATACAGTCAAACCTAGTTAGACGAACGAACGAACGAACGAACGAACGAACGAACGAACGAACGAACGAACGAACGAACGAACGAACGAACGAACGAACGAACGAACGAAAGAACGAACGAACGAACGAACGAACGAACGAACGAACGAACGAACGAACGAACGGTCTATCTACCGTAATCGATAAGCTTCAATTATGTATGTTTCACGACACCATCCAAATTTGTCGTAAAATGATAGTTGGTAACAAAATCGTCACACAGACAATGTTGGGGAGTGATTTCTTACTTTCCCCAAAGGTGTAATTTGGACGACACACCAGATATCCCCGGCTATATTGAACGGATATAAATGTGAGATTGCTGGTCGTGCTGGTAATTAGTGTCTATATGAAGGTTTCCGATCAATGCATTCATTATATCATACAGCACGAGTCCCGCGAGATCTCGTGCATTCAGACGAGAAGATTCCTTGATTATTGTGACAGAAAATGTCTCGCAGTTAGACGTGCAGTGAATAACAATACTGGATAAATTATATCGTCTTTTATTGTCTCGCCTCATTAAACATGAAGAATTGTACCATAATTATTCTGTTCAGTTCAATAGCCATACTGGCAGCAAGTTGGAATTCCGCGAACGTCCAATAAACTTGAACACACAGTATGAATTTTATTAGAATAAAACTCCAATACAGGCTGTATATGACCCGCTGACGCTGATAGCCAATGAAAACACATCATTTTTAATATTTTTCATCGATTTGTATTTTATTAATCATAAACCAAATGTATATAATATAGGAAATATCCCCACATACAATACAATTTAATGTAATACAATACACATCCAATACAATACCCAATCCAATACAATAGAAAACAATCACTGCATTTCGGCATTAAATGAATATAGTTTTGAGCCACAGTTTTGAAAATACAACATACTCATTGCACTGGTACCCAATGTGAAGTATTCAATTACAGCGTGGAAGTGCCTTTCTCAAAGACTGCATGTAAAAATCTGTCAACAAAAAAAAAACCCGTTAATATTTTATTATTTTTCCAATTTTATTCAGATCAAAAATTTGCTCGTTTGCGCTTAAGTAGTGGAGTTGATATGGGTTTCATTTAAATGACACCGGACTAATTTTTACCTGCACTCTTAGCCAAAACGCCAATAGATATACCAACCCTGAATTATATCTGGACTGAATGCATTTTTGAATTCGCCAAAATGTCAATTTAACTTTAAAGAATTTGAGTCTAAAAACTTATATGCCGAGCATAGCATTTATTTGCCAGTCATCTTTCTGCTGCATATGGCAGGCATATGTGTGCCTCCACCCGGATTTGAACCCGGGTCGTCGGATTAGGCGGCAAGCGCGCTAACCACTGAGCTACGGAGGCCAGAAAACAATACTCTTATGTACGTTTACTTATTTACACACCATAGCTTAGATCTAATTATTTATTGACAGCAACAGGCAATCAAAAAAGTGAATGATGGAATTAACATACCACGAGCGCGACCATGAATCTTTGTGAGCTGATGTGCTTAAGTGCATTCCATAAAACCCAGTCATTCAGTGAATCTAACAGGTATTCAAACCTAACACGTGATTAACTTCCGGGTACTGCATGTACTATTTCCATCGATGCGTCTTTTTTATTTTTTCAAGGGTTTATAATTGTTTTTGTTTAATATGTAATTATACCTATCAGTTCATAATCCGTACGTTTGGCTCATTTGGATAGAATATCAATTAAAATTAAATACAGAGTTGTGTTCAATTTAAGTACAATTTGGTAAGTTAGTGTTAAAAGGGGAGAGGGACGGGGACTGGGGTGGGGAATGTTTGGATGTTTGTTCGGTATCATTCATTATGTTCCGATAATAACATTCCATTCAAGCATAACCAACAAGTTTAACCGACAAGCTGATTAAGATATGTTGTAGTTTGATTTAGGTGGTCACTAAACCTATATCGATAGATATCTAAGATAACCAGATCAATCTAATAGAACAACAAAAACAACAACATAAACAGCATGCTCAACATACAATTCAATCTAATTTTAGCAGTAATATGCTTCGAAGAAAAGAATCTTAATTCAATCTAAGAATATAGTACACTCATTGTTTATCTACCGTGAACACAAAATTACGTGTACATGTACAAAACTGCTTCAGGAAATAATTAAGACAATATGTTGAGGAGTAAAGCGAGGCGCTGATACCTTGCTGAGATACGGGTAGATATATTACACCCACGTGCAACACGTGCTTCTCGTGATTCACGTGTAGTACGAGATATAGAACCTGTTACAACCGGAATTTACTCTCAGCTACTGTTGTACTGTTGTTTTCGTCAGATGCCAGACATATTTGTTGGATGATTGTTCCAGAGAGAGAAATGAAGTAACGTAAATTGACAGTTTGTTAGGCAAGGAAGATCTCGTCTGCCGCATAGTTACTCATCTACTTGCCAGAAATATTTGTCCTACATTTACATGTACACGGCTGTAACTATACATGAGCCACTGGGTATATGTGTAGTTAAAATTCGTCTCCGGAAATTGCAATAAGGCATACACGTTGAATTGTGTAGTATCCCAATAAGTCATACAGTGATTTGGTTTATGCGCTGTAGTATAATAACACAATCATGACTCACACAGTATATACTCGTTCACGAGTCGATTTCCTGCTAATTGCAATAAGGCATGCACGCTGAATTGTGTACTATCACAATAAGTTATACAGTGATCGAAGGTAATATGTGATTTTTATTACAATAATCGATACATGTTGAATTCTCTAGTATCTCAATAAGCAAAATAGTGATTTGATTTGTTCATACGCCATGGTATATATTTGAAGACTTATACAATTGAATACAACACATGAGGCTTTGGGTATAGTTTGTAGAATTGCTTAAACCCATTGGTACTCGGCATGTTGACTGTGCCCCCTCCTCATGCTACTGGCCCACTGATCCAAATATTTTAGTATGTGTGTACGGATAAACATAGATGATTCTAAAAGGGCGTCTCCAAATCGAACTAGTTTTGTGACCGACACATGATTAAACTATGCCGAAATATTTAGATAAATAATCACATCGCTCTGAGATATATTTATTTACTCTATGACATTGCATTTTGTATAAACAAACTTTAAGGCACCACTTTCCATCAACAAATGGTACTAGTATACGGTTGGTTTCAAACAATTCAACTTCGTTATTACCCTCGCTTCTGAAACCACCCCCTCTATCGTTATCAAATAAAGTTTTCTGACTTTTCGCTGAATATACAGTATAATATGTGTGAACCGTGTAGTTCGTTCTGTGACTGTGACTGCTCAAGACAGGTGGTTAATTAATTTAGGTGACCAAAACCACAGGTTTTGCCGTAGAGAAAGTGTAATTGACCTTTTCCTTAATTTGATTCTTAAGAGAGGTGGTTACTCAATGCATGTCTCCGTTATGGTACAATTACTCTACTGACTACTGCTTAACTTATTCCAGTGACCAATTACACTGTGGGACTGCATCGGCTTGTTAAGGCAGGTGGGTTTATTAGTTCGGGGTTCCAATAACCTATGCTGATCAGTAATAACATTGTAGCATACCCAGTGTTTTCCTCTTAAGGTTGTTGCTCTACAAATCCAGCAAACATGTACATAACTATTTGTCTCTACGTATATTGATGCAACAGGAGGGTGCATCGATTTCTGACTATCTAATTACTAGAACTTCCTGAGTATGTCTTTTCTCAATTACTTTGATTTCTACTTCATTTCTTAGTCTTAAATCCCGCGTGAAACTCGTGCAATTCTTCTATTTATTCAACTTTTATTAATTCCAAAATTCCCTCGAGGGGCTTCCTGCCAGTTTAATGATTAAAACTATTCATATCAAAGGCGACATATTTGATCAAAACCAGAATTCATATTGTCGTTTCATTTTATCAATTTATCTAGTATTCCCCCGATGGTATAACAATAAAATAATGGCATTATGCACACTAATTGCTTTTCTATACTGCTTTCATATCGTAATGTCAATGTTAATAATTGCTTACTTTAGAATTTATGAAGCTCTGTTGTCCGTTGCCTAGGCATATCGCTACGTAGCGCTTTCAACGGGAGATAATCCATGCCTTTTGTATTTAATTGAACGGGAGATAACTAAATGAAGCCGATCGGTAAGCGCTTGCCTAAGCAACGAACAACTGGATTCAGTGTAGCTTGATCCCATTAGCATGGTAGGACAGTATTAAACACGACAAAAGATGAGTTCATATACAATGGCTCTCAGGTGTATGCCTTATTTAAAACGTTTTTGTTTTAAATCAAAGAGCTAAACTGTTTCGATATTGACAGATTCTCCAAATTATAGGATGACTTATTCTTACGGGCAATAAACCAAAACTCTAGCGTCGAAAATAGTTTTTGGTTGCATTTCAAAACATCAATGAAGACGAATACTCACAATACTCCGTGATAGGCCTAACGCTTCGTTATGTATAGTAATACTCAAGGGAGATCACTGTGCACAAAATCTAAGTTGTCAAGATACTAATTCAAAAGGAAATGCATGTATTAGCTTAGTTAATTGTATCTAACGGTACTTTTACGATTATGATGATGCGACATTTAAATATACGGCCTCGTCGTAAGTGAAGACTTATCAATATGAGTTTAATTGTGTTCAACAAATATCTAAAAGTTGTGTTTACAGGTATACAAAAGGTATTTAATCTCAAAATCGGAAAGGCTATAAAACCCGTTTAACCGTACACTACGAGTGCGTGCACGTATTGATCTTTAGCCATTGCCGTTCGGTTCAATACAATAAAGTAAACCCATACAGTAGATTGCTTCTTTTTCTACGGTGAACCAATCTGTTTAAAGGATCTCACGAGCCAGTTTTATGTGTATTGGTGATCATGTATACGTTTATTTAGCTACATATAAAGATATGAACTAAAAGAAGTATTTAATTGTGAAATTGGCTTTGACCCAAACTGTGTCGTATAAACTTGAAGCGGTTAGACAAATCTAGCTGAGTTTGAACTTTTAACTCGACAATCTGTTAATATATTCGTAAGCTATGGAGGTACTTTTGTTTGGTAAGGGCTTTTCGAGATTGTATTTTTTGTTTCTAGTATTGATTCGTATTGTGTAGAATGGCTGTAGTATGGTTTTGTACGTGATGTATTGTGGTTGGAGTGATTAGTTATGTCAAGGGTGTACTTTCTACCCAGGTGTGTTATTAACTGTTTCCGAGTTGTCATGTTGGTGTAATTAGTGGGGACATGTTCGTGGAATTGATTAGGATTTGGGGTAAAATTAATATTGTTTTGAGTTCTACTGGTCAACAGTATTTCAGTCGTATGGAGACTACCCAGTCACGTTATCCTAACAACGGGTGAACCAGCAGTTACCTGGAACAAACTATGCTAAACGTCAAGCTAGGTTAGAAGATAGAAATTATGACCCAGCGTAAAGCAAGGGTGTATCAGTTACTTATGTCTTGGTCTGGGATCGAGTCAGATACCTCTCGCACTCGAAGCCGATACTTCACCGCTACACTTCAGAGGCGGAGTTTAAAACTGACACTTTCACATTGTATTCTTCAGCTGGGTCGATATAATAATCACCTCTTCCTGTGACAATTGTTTCACAAGATGTGCTTTGTGGCGCAGATTTCGAATATGTGTGTGTATGTGTTGTAATTACACTAACTACCCCTTTCCTTATTAGTCGATGAAATATAGGATGCAATATGTGTGCCCACTCTTTCTGTCACAACAGGAGCGTGCACTGACCGCACAGTGACTCATCCGGTTTTTATGGTACATTTGAAATGCTTTTAGGACAGTTTCCCAGTCTGTCATAGATATACTTGTGAACTTTCATATTTGTATTTGTCATGAATTCAAGCGTATTAATGAAGTAACGTGACGATGCTATTAAGCCTATTTTATATATAATTGATAACAAATGGTTTGAATTATTAACTACATATCGAGATAATTGTATTTTTGTTTTATTACACTCAATTATTCACAATGTTGTATTATAGCATAATGCATTGCACCAGTTAACGGACGACCTAAATAATTCACTCTCTTGTACTGTCAATTTTCAACAATAAGACCACCATTGGGATCCTGATAACTGTCAAATAAGATCGTGTTACCAAAGTTAATTGATCAGAAAAGTATTATTTTGACGTGTTCTTATTATTGAGGTGGTCTTTATTTGGGGTTATAAGTATTGATCAAAACTTAAAAAACGACTTGAAAGTTATTTTATTTTGAGGTTGTTTGAGGCGGCCTTTAAGTGATTTTTTACTGTATTTTGTGATTGCGCTGGTCTAATTGCCCCGTCGCTGACAAGGTATTTAATATACTTATATTAATACGGTTAGCTGACTTAGGTCGATGTCAATCAAACCGATTTAGCGCGATGTCAAACAGAAGTCACTTCTGTGCAAATATACGACACTTTGCCTTGTCAATATTAATTATATACATGTTCATGAAATTAAAGCGACAGTACTGTCGATTCAATAAGTAATAAAAATCAGGGAACTATATCATTCGAAAGAATAGATAGAACTACAGTTAAATCAGCTACGACCGGTTAATCGTAGATAAACATATGTTACCCGAAGGACGAAGTTATGTTTATAACTGATATCATCTAACTTTGAACTTTGAATCTGTTTAGGCCGTTCACAACCCAACGTGCGTGCTTGTAGCACAAACGACGTTTTAGGAAGATACTGTACGCATTTTCGAAAACGTGGTGATAAAGTACTCTGTGAGTACGTTACCAAACGTAACGGCCGTAGCCTCCGAAAATGTCGTACTTTCTTCTCACGATTTCGAAATCTTAATAACCATACCGCCTAGCGCCAAAAGATAGACCACACTGTTGTCCATCATTAATTTCGAGGTTATACGTTTGATACTACTTGCTGGCATGACGTCATTGCGCTGTTGGTGATTATAAGTGTACTTTTTCTCCCATTTATTTTAATAATTGCCAACTGTATAAAACGATTAAAAGGACTTTTGCGACCCAACCATGCATTTAAAGGGATTAACCCTGCTCACTATACACGGACGCAGTAAGGCTTTTTGCTTAACTGTAAAATGTTCTTGCAGAAAATTACATAGTCTCGATTAAAGATGCCAAAAAGCATTTAATCTGTCAAATAGACATATGGATCAGTGAGTTTAAGTGCATTACACTCGTCTTGAAATTGGATTTAAAGTAATTTAATATAAATATTTCAATCTGATAAAAGGTTTTCAATTGGATTCGATTTTCACTAAGTTTGTATCTCTAAGCGAATGTAATGGCATTTTACTGATTAGGGAAAGAAAACATGCGGGACCCCAAACTAAAGGTTGAAATAAAAGTTCATTTGGTTTTTTAAATAGCTTATATAATTATACACAGAACAAATAATCTGATTGGAGCCAAATTTGGCATTTTGAAATATTCTGGTAAAATGACATCGTTATACACATGTAGATCTATAACTATTTTGTCTGATTTTACTGTCAATAGTTTTCCCTGATTAAATGCATTGCTCTTATTGCAAGGCTGATATGAATAACTTCGTAACCGATTTGAGTTCAGAATACTCAAATTGAGATTCCTAAATTAATTTCAAAGTTGGCAAGATAATCATTTTTAAAGTAACGTAATTACAAATTGGCTCGTTAATATAACCATTGTGAAATAGCCCCCATACCATGTGCATATAAACGTCATTCTAATAATTATCACAAAACAACACGCTAGAATGCGTGTCAATAAATATAGTCCTAATAATAAACTAACCAAGTCTATTCTGCACTTACTATGGTATACAATAATTGCACAGACCTTTTAGAAAATAGCTGACGGAGCAACACTGACTTCAAATCGATTAAAACTCATTGATTTTCCTTGCCTTTCTGTAATCACATTTCACCGTCACAGAAACTGTTAAATTTAATCTAAATTGTAATTGAAATGCAGGTAAAAAGGTTTCTACTTTTATAGCGACGGTAGATAGGAATAAATTATTCAATCTAATTTAATTGAAATAACACATTTTAGATATCTCCTGGAGGAATGCCCGTTGATAGTAACATACATTGTACAATGCAACCTCCATGGAGCAACAACCTTCGGGAAATACAAAACTGGTTGTTGACCAGAAGTGGTTGTTCTGGAAATGTTAAATAGATAGTTAATAGTTACGTCTGAAACAAAATTATGTTGCTTTCGAGAGGTAGTTGCTCTATGGAGGGCCGCTCTGTTAAATGTGCACTGTAGTTGATATTTTGCACTTAAGGCACTATACATAACAAAGTATTTCGTAAACATCACAAACACACACACACAGTCAGCGTCACCTGCCTGGTTGTTTTCGTCCATTTGTCTCCAAGCTATATTTTTGTGACATGCGTATATTTCATTTCACGTGCCCTTACTCATTCAAACTACAAACACTGACCCACCGCTGATAAGCTATTCACTAACGTTTTAACTGTTTAACATACCTTTTTTCTTCCCACTCGTTTGTCGCGCAGTTTGCGTGCGATTCAAAGAACACTGACGTATATTAGGTGAAATTATATACGCATTAACAGGCTTGGCTTATTTTGATAAAAGGAATAACGTTAGATCTACTGTACATAAAATACTACATATATTATAAAGACGATCTTAAAAAATACGTTATCGAGTGTATAGTCAACATTATAACTTGTTTTATTATACTATTTATTCGAAAAACTCAAAATGGATAATCGTTTTTTGACGTCAGTGTTTAGGTAAGCGGTTTAATAGTATTTATCTAATTATACCATATAGACCTACGGTCAATTTAATCCATTAACAGATTTAGGTTATTAATACATATTAGGTTAAGGTTAACATGAACTTTATGTTTTGACATACATGTATTGTTCCAATATAACTACTCAATCAATACCGATTGTTATGTGAAACTCTGTACATGTACCGACAGCTTATTGTAAAACTTCAATAGACCTCGAAAACTGATTTTCTTTTTAATCAGTCTGAACACTGAGGGTAAATAAATAGTTGCAATGCTCAGCTTGAGATAATTATACCGCTGACACAAGTCATGTTTCTAAAG
The DNA here is from genome assembly GCA_963678985.1 of Spisula subtruncata. Lineage (NCBI taxonomy): Eukaryota > Metazoa > Mollusca > Bivalvia > Venerida > Mactridae > Spisula > Spisula subtruncata. The sequence goes on along the minus strand of OY787664.1, from coordinate 49,612,336 downwards.
TAAGATTTTGTTTCTTGTATTGTTTTTTTTTGTTAAATAATTTAATTATTCAGTTACAAACTCCAATAGGCTTCGATGAAACCGGACATAGAATCAAGGATTAGTATTGTTTTAGGAACTCAGTTCTGCTTATTAGCCACACTCTTTTTAAAATATCACTTATAAATAACACCTACCACGTCATAAAACGCACATGTTTCAACATGGAAGTAGGGTTATTGGGACCCTATCTTCTAGTATTCAACTGTTTTATGACGATATAAATGGTTGTTGATTACATTTCAAGTGTGGTTTATAGTCTATTACGTTTAAGTCCTATGATAAGCTTCCTATCAATATGTTATAAAGTTTTAGTCGCGCTGTGTAAGGTTTGAATTAGATCTAGAATCTATATTGGGTATGGTTATTGATTAAAATTTTGATTTAATAGAGTAACGTGTTAAAAATCTGAGCAAAGGCCAATTGAAAACAATCTTCTGTTTCTGGTGACATGCCATGAAAAAATAGGATGCATCTATATAGGTCGGTCGATGCAGCTTGTTATTTTTATTTTCTTTTCAAAATAGTAGAATATAATGGTAAACATGTGTCATCTTCAAACTTATATGATATTTACATATCTTACATTACAACATTTGTACAACATTTTAAGCTATATGACCCAATATGCGTAGTTTTTCAACTTTAAACCTTTTTTATTACCAATAATTGGAAATCAAAATTTACAGTTCGACAAACTTTTAACAGAAATTGAAGGTACGGTCGGATCACCAAAAACATTATTTTCAATATAAGGCGTACTTAACTAACTAACAACACATCCAATCCACACTACTCCACTTTGATCTTGACAAACATGCTGTGTATACAGACAAGCATGCCTTCATTTTAGTCCAGTTAACTGTCGTACTATAGTGTTTTTGTATCGTAGTGATCTAGGGGAGGTAATCCAGACTATCCTACATATATTTGCATTGGCGTATCCAATGTCATTTTGGCGCAGTCGTGTAAGTGACGTCGTGCGCCAGGTGACGTCATATCTAAAGTTTCGTTTATTGACTAAACAGGACATTGTGCTTATTATATATTCTACTGTGATAAATTGAATAGCATCATGCTTGGTGGGTTTTTAGTATTTTCTCTTTTGTAATAAATTTGGGGAAAAACGCACGCACTTATTCAGATAACAGACGAATATGAATGGCTCTGTAAGCCTCGTTATGTGACAGAATTATTTCAAAAAGCTGTCTTCGTTATACTACTGTTGGTGAACAAACGTATCTAAATCTGAATGGTTGTAATGATAAATACGAACTTTTTAATTTGGACAGAAAATCATTAGATTCATACTTAGAGTAGACTTTGACTTTGTACCTATATCTAAACGTTACTACATAGAATTGTACATGTACTTACTTACTTTGTCATTTTCACACTCTTCAGAGTATCAACAGTTGAATTAAGATAAGTTAACAATTAATAGTCATATCGTTGACTTAGAATGAGAATGTCGTCAAATGAGTATAAAATCGATATTTTGAGAAAACCACTCTATACTTTCGGTAAAACAAGTCTTTCAACTTCAGTTTGGTCAACATGACAAGTTCCGATTTTCATGAAAATAGGCTCATGAGAAGCGCCGTGTGATGCAGCTTTTAGATATGTATATTTCATATCGTCGTAAGAAGTACTTACAACCTTTTCATTCTAAGCCAGCGATATGATTCTTTCTTTTCTGATATTATGAATAGTATTAACAGATTTATATGTGTCTATTTTCAGACCTAAACCGCGTAGAAGAAAGATGGATCTAGCCATGTTTAACCAGATTGCCCAGATCAACGACCACCTGTTCCTGAGCAGCGCTGGCGCTATCAAACAGGACAGGATCAGGAACTTAGGAATCACACACATTGTTAACTGTACTATGGAGATACCAAATCTGAAACTACCTAATCTAGAATCTATACAAATACATGTAGAAGATTCACCGAGTGCGAGATTGGGAATTTACTTTGATCGGTGTTCGGACAAAATTCACCAAGTTCATAAAAGTGGAGGAAAAGTTCTAGTGCATTGTGTAGCCGGTGTCAGTCGGTCGGCTAGTTTGTGTATAGCATATTTAATGAAATATCACAGAATGGCTCTAGATCAAGCGTACTACCACTGCAAAAAACGCCGACCCGTCGTCCATCCGAATGTAGGTTTCTGGCGACAACTGATCGAGTACGAACGCCGATTATTCGGACGGAATACAGTAAAGATGATACCGTCCGGTATAGGACCGATTCCGGAAGTGTATAAAGAAGAAGTCAAGAATATGGTGTGGTTGCCTTCTCGAACTCCTTCCCATCAATACCCTCGTTCTAGTTCTAGAAATACACCAAATCCATCTTATAATTCTAGTTCTAGAAGTATACAAAATCCATCTTATCATTCTAGCACTTCTAGTTCTAGAAATATACCAAATACTACGTATAATACTACGTATTCGCGGTCTTACAACGCTCTACCCTTTAGGCATGGATACTAGCACATGTGTATTTTTTCTTTTTTTGATGTTGTCGATTTTGCTTTTCTTGCGTTCTACGGGAATTCGCTGAAGGTGTCTACTGGAGTAATAACGTTGATCATGATTGTATCATTATTTCATTCGAAATGGTGTTCTAGAATATTTCTATATTTTCAGATATGTGTTAGTAATCAATCATATGACATCGAACCTGTAAATGACATAAAGGTTTCATTCCTTCTCTTATAATATGTATCTTGCATACTTTGCTATACGTAATTCCTAGATTAAATGGCTTTAACTGACCACCATACATTTCATATAATTATATATATCATTCTACGTGATCGTTCAGTGATTCCCGAAATTGTTCTTGGTTATAAACGGATGCTTGTATACGAATCGACGTCTTGAGTAGTGAATACGTACTTCATAAACATTGTCAATAGTTTCGGGGATGTCATTTCCATCTAATGTAATATTTGACAGTCTTTTGAAACAACTTCCAAACTTTTTGTTATCAATATTTTTTCAAAGCAACTCGTGCATTGATCAGATGTTAAAAACATCTCCCAAACAATTTAGCTGTGTCTGGTGTGTATGAAATCAAAGCAATTGTGATAGACAGTGGTCTCATATTGCATTCAAGCAATTTTTCAAGTAAATTCAAATCATAAGGTACATTTATTGCCCAAACTAGTTTGATTCTCATGACAGTGGTTTGTTTTAGCGCGCAATTAATGATGTAAAAAGTTCATCGATGGTTACGTATGCAAGCATCCGGTTGTTGTATTTTTTCTATTTCTGCATGCTGTGATTACTATTATATTTATTTATTTCTTGATGTTGTTTTTTGCGAATTCATGTTTTCTTACAATCTAATATATCAACCAGATATTGTCAAAAACCTTCGCATGCATGATACACTGCCGAATCTCTGTTACATCAGTTTGTCGTTTCGTTCCATTTCGTTCGTTTCGGTTCGTTTCGTTCCTTATATTCTTTTTTCGAAATAATAGTGCATCGTCCTCAACAGTTCAAGATATTATCTCTTTTCGACTTTTAATTGATTTTCTACTGACAGCATTACGTCATAGGTCACAATGTATCTATACCAATACGTCATATATCACGTGGTATCGATATCAATACGTCATAGGCCACATGATATCAAAACACCATTGACCACGTGGTATCGTTCCAGACAATATAAGCTGAAATGTAATGCAGCATAAGTCAGAATCACATTTTTCTCTTTTTTCCTCTATAAGAACGACACTCGATCAATCAGAATTACATGCACTTGCTTGTCAGAATGATTGCAGTCAAGCAATACATAATCGACTACTCAACCAGTATTATACCTCAATCATAAATTTATTCTAAACAACAAGAATATGCAAAACAGGTTAGAAAACATTAACCGCAAATGTCTAAAAGTAAGGAATTTCCAGTGTATGTCTCAATCATAAATTTATTCTAAACAGCAATAATATGCAAAACATGTTAGAAACAATAACCGGAAATATCTGAACGGATTGATGGTTTGTGTTGCATGTAAACGCTGCAAGACAAGTCGGAAGTTCATACATATTTTATCCATACCTTTTACGCCATTAACTCATTCAATAACTTGCAATGATTGGTCTGACACATGTTTAGGAATGATGGCCTATTTAGTGTATTATCTCGGGTTTTAAGTCAGTAACGTTTTCACTGGTTGCAAATGCATTCTGTTAATAAATTTCCAGTTTTCTTTTTTTTTCATTGAAGACAATTTATGACACAAAACCGTTTGTCTTTATCGGCCTACTCAATATCGGCAACTATATTCTTCTATATCCAAATAAATCATATTCCTAGTCCCCTAGTATTTATTTTAGTGATATATATTTTCCATGTTTGTGTAGTTTCGAAATCATTCATACATATAACCATGTACAGTAAAACCTTGTGTAGCTCATGCCCAAGGAAAGTGAAATACCATGGACAAAACGTCTGTGAATCAGGAAATGTCCCATAATGACTAAAGATAATTTTTCGAACAATTGACGCAAGAAAGCTAGAGTCGGATTCCTGTTCATTGAAATTTTCAAAAAATGAATTTCGATATACAAGTACTTAAGGACCAGGCATTCCGGTGTGGCAGAACGTCAGCCGGACGGATTGTGTTGAAAACGAGCTTAGCCTATGACATGTTGTGCTCTTCCGTGCCATTGTCAATATGCTAGTTCTTCCCTCGAAACATTAACAATAGGTCATCGGAAATACACAGGGAAAATAATGGGTGTCCACGCATTTATAATTAGGACAACATTCATGGCGTAAAATGCATGTAAATTTTGGTGACATTCTGGAGAAATGTCGTTGTAATGATTAAAAGTTCTATGTGGCAGTCTATAACGTTAAAGGTTTTACTGTACATTTTTCATGAACACCATCCACAATCATTTGTTCTCATCATTTCAGATATGGTAAAAGAAGACTGAACTGAAATAAAAGATTTTGATGAGAATTTAGTGATACTAAACCCAAATATTAAGAGACAGTGTTCGAAAAAGTCATGTACTTGTTGTGCCCTAATCTTTTCAAAGAACTGATCACAGTTATCCACTTCAAGGGATTGGTTTATCATTTGAAACTTCAAATTTTCAAATTGTTAGCAGTCTTACACGAAGAAGTTTAATAAAACATCCATGGATTCACTTTGGCGTCTTTCTGCCTCCGAATAAAAGACGGTGTTTCTTTTTATGCTAAATATTGCTGCTATACTTTTTGTGTTTGGAAAGAGTATAACTTCATGGAGTTTGCCTTTAATGGAACTTGGAGGATTTCGTCTTCACAAATGTTATTCTTTATATTGCATGAATGCTAAGTGATTCAAATCCCTGAAGATTATGAGCAGAGGAATACAGATTCCTTAATGGACTTTAAAATAGCAAAACCATTATTCATTTCGGAGAAAATTCATCTACCGTCATGCCATTTCTTCACGTAGTCATAATTATGTTTATGTATTTTTTAATCATTCGTTATATGTAACATTCAAACACACTTAAATGTAGAATTCAGACTACACTTTAGGAATGAAGAAACAAAATATGCAGTTTACCTATATATCGTTTTACTGGATAGCTTAGGTGTTGTTCTTTATAAATACAATCAATACGTACGATTACTACAATCCGTTCAAAGTTAAGTGATAACGGTAATAAACATTAGGTCGTCCGTCGGGTTAACTATGTTTACTGAATATACCTGAGTTAACATTATTCCCCGCTATTCTTTCGAAAGGGATAATTCCCTCCTTACTATTACTTATTGAATCGACAGTATTTACTTTTTCAACTTATACTTTGAGAATGGATCGATCGGACATAATTGTACAAAAATTGCCTATGAAGTGTTCGTGGAAACGCTTTTATCGATAATCCAGGATGTTATAATAACGTTGGGGAGTTATATAAAACGCATCCTTCATTTCGTAAAGCTCAATTGTTTTGTTTTTATAAGTCTTAAGAGAGATGTGTTTTCCTTCTGACAAATGAGAAGAACATCAGACTTTGAAATTGCAAGTTTTTTTACATTTTTCCTAATCTCTTTTAAAACGCACACATAATTGATTGTCAGAAACTGTAAGTTCACTGTATCTAGTGGGTTGGACAATAGAGTACCTTAGAGAGGTTAAGAATTCTTGGATTCAAAGCATTGGCATTGCGAAATATAGGAACTTATATTGCAGATGTAGAATAAAGACTGCATTTCATTTCCGTGGTTGAGATATCATTCAGACAAAAACATAGCAATGTACATGGTATGGCTTGTGTAATAAGCGGAGGAAACTCACTAGCGCCTTAGGAGATCATCCTCCCCAACATATTTTTTCTGAGTTTATACACTCGTATAAATAAGAATATATTCTTCCTATATGTAGTTATAATTATTTGATGTTATACTAGAAATTTTATACAATAAAAATGATAAAACTACCACCGGCTAGTAAATGAACACGCTTTATAAAATAATATAATGAAACTATTTTTAAATGAAAGCATTCACCCGATGAGACTGTTACTTAGATGTATAGAAATGTAGTGAAATATATAGAAATGTCAAAAAATGAAAAATGACCAGCATCACATCTTAATCTAAAGTAATTAAACTATCCTTTGAAAATACTTACGACCGTACAATAGTGTATTTAAATGACACAATTATACTTTTTTTTGTAAAGAAGAAACTAGGTCAAGTTTACAAAACAACCAAATGACACCTAAATAACAACATTATGTAAACTCTCAACGGTTATTCACCCACGTTATGTTTTTGTACAATTTGTAAGCAAAAAGCAAACGTTCATGGCCTAGTTTGTTTAAAGTTTGAGCATAGACATTTGTTTCGCTCCAAAAGAAAAAAAGAAATTTGTTTCGCAATCAGTTGATAATTCGTGTTCATACATAAGTAGCCAAATAATACTAAATTTTATCAACAAGTGTATAATTATTATGAAGTGTTACAATAGCAGTTCCCTTCGGATTGATTTATTTGAAATAGTATAGATAGATTGTTGAGATCTAAGACGTTTCACTTGTTTGCACGAATATTTATTTTCTTTGAAAATAACAACATTCTGACCGCATGAACACCTCCGAGTCGTTGCTAGTAGAATCGGAGTATCATTTTGTTTGTTAATGCAATAAAACTCAGTTGATATGTCATGTTTGCATGTCAAACACATATACTAGCATTTTATAAAACATTTTTGTTAAGACATAAATATTATAGTCGATCTTAATTTGACCACATAATATTTGTTATCGTTTTATCAATCTACCCCTTTCATTCGTGACCTTAGCGTATGCTATGTACTAGTAGTTCATAGTTATAACATTGGTACCAGAGTATCATTTAGATAAAAGATTCAAAGTGATATCGCTTTTAAAACCCATTTGAATTTGTTTTCCCAATTTGACAGAAATACTTAAGCTACCTATAAATCCGAACTATACTTTATATACATGCAGTATCTAATTTGACATGTCTTTGTAGTGGGCTATCAGGTGGAAACTTTGTGATTGTAAAGTGTATGTAAATATTTTTCAAGTATTATTCGCCACCGCTCTGTGGTATACTATTATTGAACTTGGTAATGTTTTGTCCAAGGAGTTGGCGGCGGGATACCAAGGTGGTGATGTTTCCAATTATCTAACGTCCTGTATAGCGGCAATGGTTGGTTCCTAATCTCCGCGGAAACTCTTTCTTATTTAAGACTTGTTTCCTAAAGTTCTGTCCGGTTTCCTGCCATTCTCTATAACTACTTAGTAACTTGGTAATGGTTAACGTTGACGGTTTGAACAAATCTCCCTACGACATTGATACTTTCGACAAAATGACTTAAGCTGGGCTGACGAAGAAAAACCAAAAGAAACGAGTAAACTTCCTACAGCCAATGGCCTATTACGCCGCCAATCTCCATAGGACAAAGTTTTGTTTGATGTACAATAATATTGATGCATGCTGTTACTAAATGTTGCTTTTTCATTTATTTCATTAAAAAAGTTTGCAGTTTATTTATCTTTGTGTTTTTTTCTCTTTGTATTTTCTTACTTATCTAGCAGGTATAAAATATGTGGTTTGGGTAATTCGACCGACATTTAACTGTCTAGACATTAAAAGCTATTTTAAAGAACATACACGAAGTTCAAAACATGCTTTATTTCTTTGTAACATATATTTGTTTAAAAATGATTTATGATCATTTGAAAGATGGTATACGCCATTTTCTCTTGCATAGACTAACAGTACCATATAACTGTCTTTACTAGTTTTTATTCGTTGTTTGACAAATGGTACCTGAACCACACATATTTTATATAGCCTTGTGTTTCTTAACTACGTAGTTATTAGAATAAAGATGGCATCACTTCAAAATACCGAAGCAATATAAACGTTAGATTCTGGAGCAACGTTACGTTTGTCTTTTCGTAAAACACTTGGGAAACGGATCAGTATATTTTGTAAAAACCACTTGCTTCGCATTTAACTTCAAAAGTTTGGTGCGGCTTCGGTCTTTATAAAAGTGATGTAACATATTCAAAACATGTCAAAAAGCCTGACTTGCACCTTTGTGCAACTTTAATATGACGTAGCTACTGTATCTTGCGTGACTTTCTTCAACAAGCATTCTCCTGAAAGCGGATTGGACGATGGCCTAGGTAGTTAGCAGAAGGATGCGCCTCGTCATTTATTGTAATCTTTCGCATGTTGAAGTGATGCCATTGATAACATTTGAACAATTCACACTCTACTACTCGTTGAAAGGAACACTCATTTGTACAAGATATCGATTTGGTATTATTATTAACTAAGCAGGGAACACGGTACATTATTCACCAACATTGTAAGACTGAAACTTTGACTAAGACTTAAAATGACAAACTTTATCATCCCTGTCATTTCTCTGCAATTAGTTTTAACCATGTGCAACTTTATCTGATTACTTCATGTTACCTACCAAACATGTATACCTATTTATATCAAAATCGATACATTTATAACAACATGAGAGCGAATAAAAAATTCGACAATGTAAGGTCCAGGTTTGAGTTTCCGACCCTATCCCTCCTGATTTTGTTCAAATTAGCTATACAGATGAATTAAGCTCGAAACGTAGATGATTTTAATTGGCAATGAGCTGTCCACTATGTGATACACATTTGATATTTTTAACCCGATTTAAATATTGCAAAACATTACTGGTTGTTTACAATTAGTGTTTGCTAAAATATGTGCTTAAAACAGTTGACCAAAACAAGTGCTTTATTATAAACTTAGCTATTGACTTTTTTAATCGTATTGATAGGCAAGTGACTCAAACCTGGTCAGAGATGCGTCAACATAATTTATAATTATCAGCCTGGAGTCCCCTGCCCTTAATTCCTACGTCATCAATGTAGAGACGCCTATTTCTTGTTTTACTTTTGACAATGTTATGTCAGACAATCCATAGGACTAAATATTCGCCTCACTCGGGAATAAATCAGTATTGTCTGATTCAGTATACTAACCGTATATTGATAGAAAACCTCATTAGTGACAAACCAATCTAATTAAGAGAATAAAATAAAACATTGTGGCAGTCACAGACAAACCTAAGCATCAAATGTATATGTTTTAACATTGCATCGGGAAATTACGTATGCCTCATGGGTTTTCTCGTATATCAAGCGCAATATGCAGTCTAACTTAATCAACAGGTCAATGGTTACATCAAATGGGGCTGCTTAAAACACATCGAATAATATTGAACTATCCATAACATTTAGCTAAGAAAAGTCCGAAGATTCCTGGCCTATGTTTGAATTGAACGTTTCATTGTTCAATCCATTTCAAATCTTTTACAAACTCAAGTTATACACAAATTTGACAAAATACAGGACGCATGTACGAAATGGAATCATTGTGGTCTGGTGGTATGCAGTTAAACGTAATCGATATTGCTTAAACCATTGACACACTTTACGTCTAAAGCTTCAAGGCAATACAATTATTAATATTATTATGTTCAGCATAATAGTTCGTTATTTTATTTGAATTTACCCTTGAAGCACTGTAGACAACCGATAGAATATAACATTAAATAACGATGTCCAACAAGGACACTAAAATGGATCATTTAAACTGCTAGGGTAATGTCTCAGCAATACCAATTACATTTTCTAATGAAATATTTAATAGAAGATGGTAATATTAGATATATTTGGTACCTCTCAATTTTGGAACTTTACCTAATGGCTTTCCTGAATTATTGAGTTTCTGCTACTTGTTACGAGTCCTTGGTGGCCAATATATCCAGACGAACTGTGACACCTTGTTAGATAAATGGTCCGTATGTGTATATACACTGATTCATTTATGGACTATGTCTGAAAGGTAATAGAATATATATCTAATGACCCAAAACAAACTGTACGAACATATACAAAGAGAGCAGCTTGATTTAATGGAGTGCATTTATTGGACTCGTTAAGATAATTGTCAATTGATTACAATCCTAAGGATAATTATTATTTCTATGAAGAATTTAATTTTCATTGAAATATAATTGTTTTTTCCTTCTTGCAAAAGCTGATACAACTGACACAATTGAAAGAAAATGTACGAGTTCTCTTTAGACACAAGCATCACAATGTAGAAATGAGATATTGTTATGGCTTAATGATGGGAGTACGAGTTGATGAAGTTGTGCCAATGTAGTCTATTTGAGGGAATACATATCACAGGAAAAGCAAACGTTACTATACCTGATATTTACTGTGCCATTAGTACATGGCTCTTTCTATAAAAACTATGAATGTTCTTGCATGAAAAAAGTAAATACTGCTGTTAAACAGACTTTATTGTTTCATTATATATCTGGACATTGCCTTGCAATCTATTGATATTTTATCAGATTGTGTAAATTTCGGTAAGTGCCTTGCGAGACATGCCACGAAAATGGACTGCCACATTCTGACTTACAACATTTCAATATATACGTGTATACTATACGCTTCAATCATGAGCTTACAAGGTAATGGATATGTTTCGTCTAAGAACTGAGCAACCCTGACAAGACGTCATAGATCAATCGCTGTTTATGGATTCGCCTAAAGGACTAAGTAACGTGCTCGGTGGCAATAAAGTATGGAAAAATGTTAGACAAGGGAGTCTCGTTAATATGCTGTTTTAGTCTGCGTACAAATGTATGGCGTTCTTCACGAAATAACCGATAAGATATATCATTAAATGGTGAAGCCATTTTCTTCGTCTATTTGCAAACATCAAAAACCAAAGTTACAAATTGTGTATACGTTATATGTATGTGTTGTACAAGTCCGAAGCAATACAGGAACACAATGCTGCACATTCAGATGTGCCTACGGAGTGGTGATGTTGACCCGGTAGTTAAAATTTGAAACTTTTATCATCTTGATATATGTCAGAGTATATTCATCTATTTACATAAAGTTATTATTTCCAAACATGATAAAGTCTCAAGAAATTCGGCGAAATTCTGCTAAATTTACTAATATGTCGAGTCTCTTTAAATAATTTGTCAATGCCTTTCCATGGCGCTATTAGCTTTGAGATTTACTACTTGATCGATCTGTCTGTCTAGTTCGGTTTTTACAGCGATGTTTTTCAATGGGAGTTCAAATTATGACCTATCGACGAATGTATTTCCTTGACTTGTAAGCTTGTATAGACATTGACCTACAGTTTCAGATAGATAGGAAAGTTCTTACATAGTCCTCATATTTAAAGCATCATTCTAGGGGGCTATAAAATGTGATAGCCAGGTGGTTATTAAGGTACTATGTTTAAGTTTCCTACGATTTTACGCGAGTGACAGCCTAGTCGCAGTAAGTTGACTCGGTGTCAATCCCTTCTGGAATGTTCAATGTAATACACTGAGCGCCAAACAGCAATGGCAGACATACACGTACCGTTATATAACGACTAATACATTGTTGAAGTCAGTATAAGAAATAAATCATACTCTCAAACAGTGGTACCATGTTGCATTTTTGAGCTTCCTCTAGGCTTAGAAATGCGTAACATAAGGTCTGGCGCTTTCTATATGATTCGCATACACTAAGTACATTAATTGCATCGTACGGCGAAATATCGTTTATACATTTTTTGCATTCATTCATTTATGTATGTGTGTCACACGAGAGGCTGCCAAAAGATGTATATTTATGTTAGTAGCACATGATTGTTCTGGCTTCAAGTTTGGTGTAATTTAGTTGGTTCCTTTGCTGGATAACACATTGTATTAGAGGACAGCTAGAAACACCATCGTATAAGTTACACAAAATACTTTGATAATACTTGGATTACTACACCACAGTAATGTAATTTGCATTTATGATTCCTGTAATTTGCACATTACGAGGGGCGTTTCAATGTACGCCTTAACATTAACAAGTGAGCGGATTGCAATAGTATTCACAGGTGATGACGCAAGGGATCAGCAGTTATTTTTGTATCTCGAAGTACATTGTAGTTAGAATCAGATAAAAACATTGTCATATTGCCAAACAATTAAATGTATTTCACTTCCGGTAACTAGCAACATGTGATATGTTGGTTTTGCGCCAAAACTATGTTGTTTGTATACAATGTTTCGATTACGTTAGAAGATGTAAGGGGAACAACCTTACAGGAATGCTTGGTAACTTATTCAGGAAAATTTGGCATAGTGCATTCGAACAAGACATTGTATAGCTTTCTTGTTTCTATTCTGCTACACTTGTTGCTTTATTACATGATGCAGTCAGACTTATTGACATCGTCAAAAGTTTTTTGAAAAGACATGACAAGAACAACGCAAACTGTGTAAAGTCCAGCCACTGTGTATATAGCCGTATAAAGATGGAAATAGCAAGATTTGCTGTCTTTTACATTGTCGCTGAATACGAAAATGGGAAACAACTGTTTACCACGAGGAACAATCATGTATTATACCCGTATCCAATATGGCAAATAACAGAATCTACCTTAACACCGTGCATAGCCTGACACACATATTTGGAATACAATATGGAGGCTTACTTAGGAATGCTATTACAAGAGATACAATTAATGGGATCGTAGCCAATCAATTTACCTGAAATGTGAATCAAACTTTTCTGCTTTGTAATAAAGTTTAGTAATAACCACTTTGATGCTTCCCGTATTTTGTATTAATGTGTAACATAAGCTGCATTATTGGTGTTTTAAAGGAAGCATCGGGTTTTACGTTTGCGAAGAAATGCTTGCATGTTCAGTATTCTGCATATTTGGAATTTGTCGAAGGCCGCGAGCGAACTAATCAGCCGGACCAGACTAACGGTGTGTGTTCTAGGTGTAAAATTTCTCTATTTGTCAATATTTTCTATCAAAATTTTAAACCGATTGCAATTGGCATCGACTTTCAATTGCCATTACTGATATTATTATAGCCTTGTAAGTTTTGTTTATCAAACCTGCCGATATCCTCTAGATGCTGGAAGGGTGGGCTTGCAACAAGTTGGCGCCAGGAATGGGGAGTATGTTGTTATTCTAGTTTAAGCTGTCGTGATAGAAATAGCTTGGTGATACAAATATGATAGATGTTTTCAAGAATTTAACAATTCAACAAAATATTAAAACGTTTATCAAGTTATTTCTTGGCATATGTATTTTATTAATGTAATTGGTAGACAGGAGTATCTATATTAAATTTAGAAGATGTTAAACTATGATGTTGTTGAATTCCTGACATCTGTGTTGCGGGGATACAGTTTTCGAGTTGTTGATTCCTTAAAGTTTGTTTGGAGATCGTTGGCGAACATTAAAGGACAAACACACGAATGACCATGCACTCTAACAATGTGCCAACAATCTTGTTATTCCATCTATGAACGCAGACATTATTGAGCTAATAAATCACCTTACACCTTTCCATCTTGAGATAGATGTTGAGGTTATCGAGTTCAATATATTCCACGTATTGATTGTCAGCAAGCAGTCGCCTCCAATTATCCCTTTTAAGCATATTTCCATTAGCTTGCCTTAATAGAAAGATTGTTGTAAATTTTACGTCAGCGGGATTAGGGGGTATTTGTGTTAACTGACAAGCTTTCTCGTTCTTCAAACACAAGGATAAACAACTAAAAATAGTATTGAATTAGCCAATCAGGATGTAGCAATATCATTTTATGATTGATGTAATCGACAGGTTCCTGATTTACATGTATGCAAATAGAAATACCGGACATGGCAAATTGCATGTTCATGTTTAAAATATATATTGACTAAAGTATGCTATTGAAATATGTACAATTTATTTACTTCCGAATTTTTGTTTCTTTCTTCCAAACTTTCGTCATCAAATATGGAAATTTCATTTATTTGATAATTACGTTAATCTTACTAAATCCTTGTTACTAGTATGTAAAATGAGGATAGCAGTTATGAAAATTAGTTGTCGTATTGGACCTAAAGAACACGAAATAGATATACTATACTGTTTATTAATACAAATCAAATAATACGTAATTAAGTAAAACATAAATTACAATGTAACTTAATATTGGTGAGAATGTGTTTATATGTTCTATATTCGGCGTGATGCATGTTGTAGATAGTCCAAGTTTCTTTGACCAAATCAGTTCTTACAAGTATATCCGATTTGAAACACACTCGTACTATTTATAACCGAATATTCCTACCAGTTTATGTTTCAAATGTCATAATTTGTCTTGATGTTACTTTGAAAACGTTTAAACAGACATTTATACCAAAGTTATACAAGTTTTGATCTGTTATATTTTCAGAAAAGATGAACCAAGATATTTCTTTTATTGGACTAACTCAGCTTGTGTACTAACAAGGTATACTAACATGTGCATTCATCTTTTGTCATTAGTTTCTTTCTATATAATTGTTTACATCATGTATTACTAACTTAACTTTCTAGTCGTTTGCTGATTTTGAAATGGTCCTAAAACGGTGTTTGAATCTGCTATCGAACGAATTCACGCGCTTCATAAAATACGATGTGCTATGTTTATTCTTTTTATAAACACGCCATGTCACCTGTAATTATTATAATTATCAAGCACTCAACCCACACCATCAACACAATTGTCTAAAACAACATCACCAGCATTAGTGGTGGTATTCACAAAGAATATAAAGTGAATTTTGTTTTACATTTTTTTCAAATTGATTCAGTGCATTTACAAAACAGTAAAGTCAATATCATCAACTATTATATATATACTGAGCAAAACAGCTAACCGAACGCTTTTTAAATTTGAATATTTCAGTATCCTGTAAATGTATAAACCTTAAATTTTGCATATTTATTTCAATATAGATTGTGCACCTGATGCTACTTACCCCATGAAAATCCATACCACAATCACTCATCCATGACGAAAAAGCTTTAAATAACATTTTTGTACGTTGTGATCGATTGCTTTCAAGTTGCACGAGTTTCGTGTGCATGTTGTGTAGCGTGGGTATTTGTAAGTCGGAAAAACAAACTATTTTGTCAAAAACACGGCGCAATTGTCAAAGGTAGCACGCGGAATACCGACCATTTCGCTCCCTGGAGGGTATCAATCAGAAAGATCAGTTTAACACAGATTTGAATTATCACAAACATTAGTTTCTTTTACTTCACATGTGTGTACATACCAATTTACATAAAAAGACATAAAGCAGTATATTGGAAATCGCAGGAGCAAAGATAAATAGTAAATTCAAGTAGGATAGCTCTTGTATAATTTTACTTCTTTTTAAATTAATTCACAACATTTTCCCATAAAATTGTATTGTCATGCATCAGTGAAACACATTGAGTTTATAAATTTGTACATATTAGTCCTTATGGGATTTTTACATGTGTTTGAAAAAACGTGTTTTCACTCAATTTAGTAAAAATGACAGTTTTGAAGTGCGTTCATCGGGTGTTCGACAAATTGTTAATGCTGCTATATGCCCGCTTTGGTAATAGAGGTTGTTTTAAGTGTATAGTCTGATAACGGAAACAAAAATAAATATTAAAATACTGAGAATAACACCAAAATTAAGTAAATAATTACCCCCATTTAACCACATAAAGATATTCGACCAAATTACCTCCCATTGACCATTGAAAATAAAATCAAAATTTTGAAAAATTAATAAATGCATGTTTTTGTGATCAAATCGCATTGTATTGAGTTTGATTATATATTTTATTGATTTGACGATTAGTCTTTAATGTGTATGTGTATTAATAAACCTAAAACCTTTGATTATGTAACGCTTATTCATGAATTTCAAGTTTATATGTCTGGTTCTGTTATTTCATGGTTCCCTGAACTTTCATTTCGCATTTTTGAAAATAAAACTACTTGAAGCGCACCTTAAGATCGTAAAAAGCAAGCACACAAAATTTCGTGCAAAAATATTAATAAATAAAAAAGTTATACGGTAAAAACCGCTGCAAATTTATAAAATATGTTAATTGTACATTTGTGAATTTCATCTTGATGGGTGATGTTATTAAATGCATATTTTGACGATGATGCAAATTAAATATTTTGACGAAATTTTACCACCAGCCTTTTAATGCATGAATTATACTTCAGTCCAAGTTTTAGAAAATTCCTACAGGTTGTTCTATAAATATTTACAAAAAACATAAGCGTTCGGTTAGCTGTTTTGCTTAGTATACGAGAGGTGTTCAACTTATTTATGAACAAAACATGAACACCGATTGTGCAATAATGAATGAAAATAATTGAAATATCTTTTTTAAACCATGCGATAAAATGTTTTAAGTTGAACATATGATCATCATACATTGTATATTTCATTTGGTAAAAGCTTAAAACAACAATTTTGTAGATGATGTTGTTTTTCCTGTTTTTAAGGCAAAATCGTCTTTTAATAAGCATCAATAAAGTGTTGGTAAATTTTTATTGTGCATTTTTAATGAGAACATCAGTAATATTTGTCGTAAGACGCGTTATTAAAGTTCTGTTTCCAGTAATTGTGAAATGGGACCAAAAATTGAAAATTGCCCAACATTGCCAAAACCTACACTATAAAGTTAAATTGGTTCTATGATATCTATGATGAATCCATTAGCAAATGTGGAATAGTACCACAGATGGGAGTGTCCATAGAAACTATCAGTGACATTATTTCGAAACAGTTTAATGCATAGTTCTGGGAAAATGCGAAGTTCCTACGCTGAAAATCAAGAAAAACATGCATCGCAGCCAAAAGTCTTGGAATCTAGAAATGCGAAATAAACAACATTATGTGGAAAAACTGTTTCATTATGGGGAAGCAATGCTGAATCTTAAAAAATGTTATGATATATTATGGTATGCTATTTTAGAAAAGTTCACATGGATAGGGAGAAGTTCATGTTTGTCCAGCATTGTGTGTTCGCGGCCGTTTTCATGGGAAGGCATTGGGTTTGTTGTTATATAAATACGCACATCAAAATCAATATCAAATTGACGAAATTGAAGGCTGTGGTCTATGTACGACCGTTTCAATTCAGGTTTTCAACAAAAAAAGTGTTACGTATCGTTCCAAGTGACTGTTCCAAGAACATAGTGTTTCGTCCAGATTCAGGCTCAAGTCGCCATATACAACGCCAAATAAAAAAACTTAAGAATATAACTTTGATATATATTATAACCAAACAGTGGATGTCGAGTCTTCTCATACTTTAACACTATTATTTTCCACCTGGTTGATACTAAAACCACGATTAAAGAAGGAAAATGTAAACGTAGTTATTACGAAATTCGGACCTTCAAAACGCAAATATCAACACCCCCTACCCTAATGTTGATTATGATTTAACCGTAACATATTGGCAATTTACAATTATTATATATACTTCTTAATACACTACTTTATACAATATCAAAGTTTTTATTCAATTTCATTGTTAGAGTAACACAATATTGATGTTCATTTTCTTTTCAGAAATAAGTTGAACACCTCTCGTAGTTTAGAAGCATGATATTACAATAATAACAAAAAATCAATTTTAGCTATGTAAAAATATTAAACTTTCCCACAAGATGCTTTGTGAATACCTACCCTAACCTATGGCCATAACAGACTCATCATCAACAGCGTCATCACAATACTATCAGCATATTCACCGCAACAACCATCACCACTGTCATCAACATTATCATGAAAATTATCATCGCCATCGAAAGTAATTATAGCTTTCATTATATTTGCAGTATGGTTACTGAAATGCTGGTGACAGTATGATTTGGATTCGGGTTCAAACAGACGTTTTCTGCCAGGACTATATTCCTAATATGTACGAGTTGATGACCTACTGTTTTATTCAATTGTAGTTTGTTATAAGAGATTATCGGGTGGTTGTCTGTTGGTAATCGTCCTTTGGCGGATGTTTCAACGACACTGTGTTAAATAATGATACTTTATAAGAGAGATTGTCTTGTGGATGCCTGCCTGTAGTCGAACCTCTGGTGGATGGTCATGCTAATTCACGAATGTGGACTGTTTGTTAACGTCGATTTCAACTGTGCATGGATAAAGTGGTGATAAGTTAGTTAGTTGTTTTATATACATTTGGTATGTTACATTTATATACATGTACTGTATAAAAATCAACTGTTTTAAAACATCGACTATAAAATGCTAAGTAATGGCATAGCATAATCAACTAAACATCTGTTAGATTTTATGCCATCTCTGTGTGTTAATTTTGTTCCAAAAATTTTAATTTCGAAAAGAGTTATATTAAAACATGGAAGAAATTTTAATTTTAAGAAATCCTAGCTTTTCTGTATTTGGAAAAGCATGTTTTGTTTGGTTTTGCCTTTGACTATAATATAAATAAAGGTAAAATGATATCAACGTGAGTGAAATTCAACAGAAATGAAAATATATTCTTGAAGTTTTGATTATTGCTGTGTTTACAGCACTTCTTAGTGTGAAATAATACGGTGATTATTTGCCTGTTGCCTCAAATGTAATATGACAAAAGCTCAAACATTTTAGAATTTTAATTGTTAATTCTAGTAGTTTTTCTATCTATAAGGATAGCCTGATACGTGTAATAGAAAATAAATTGTTCATTATTTTGCACTTGAAATTTCAGATCTGAACTCAAATGTTAATGCGCGTATTAATACTAAGGTTTTTTGCATCTAAAGCACTTTTGTGTTGCAACATACGGTAACTATAGTTAAGTCCGACACGTTTAATTTGATTTCGGTTAAAATAATTGTTACTTTTCATAATCGAATTGTTACTAATAGGTGTTGCCACTATAAGCCAGGTACAGGTCACAAAACAAATCAAAGAAAAATCACCAACAACTGTAACATTTTGTACTGATTTGTACAGAATTGTTATGTTTGTGTCGAGTATTTTATTGCGTGCTCTGAATATATAGGGCGAACATTCCAACTTATCAGAACACTTTAGACTTATTGTCATTAATTTGAATTCCAGGCAACGAAACACGCTAGAACTTTATAAGACGTTGAAAATAACAGTTTTTATCATAAACTATATACATAAACATTATTTGTATAAAATGCCCAATTATATGAATACATGTTTTTATTACATTGTTCTATACAAATTGATAGATTTTGCAAGGTTTTTATTCATGTGCTTTTTAGATGTTTATAAGGTTTTCTATTTATCAAATGTTGTTGTTTTTATATTTAGTTACAAACTTTTGCTATATACAGTTTTCTCTTTGAATAAAATATTTATTTTGCAAGCGCATTATTGTTTATGCCCGATGGTTATTGTCATAAAATTGAGTTTACAAGTTCAACGGTTACAATATTAGTGCAGTTGACTACATGTATGCCCTGGCCTGACGCCATGTAGCTTCATGTGTAAGTGCCGTTACTAGCAGTGTACTTCTGAAGCATTATGTGGACATATGAGAACGACTATAATATTTATTTACAAGAACAGCTAGATAATGTACAATTGTTAACTAACTAATACACTATTTGTTGAGTTTTGACTCAAAATTCTCAAAACGGGCCAATATCAAAATCAGTAATGCTGAATTCAGTATGCCATCCGCATATTGATAGAAAGTCTCATTATCGACAAACCAATCTAATTAAGAAAATCAAATAAAACATTGTGTCAGTCATAGACAAACGTACATGTGTTATCATTGCATTTAGAAATTACAAATGCCTCATGGGTTTCATCATTATGCTAACACCAATATACAGTCTAACTTAACAAATCCAGCGGTATGTCAAATAAAGCGCCTTAAAACGTATGCAAATGTTATTTGGGGAGGTAGGGCGCGCGCTTTGCGATCGAGAGATCCCGGGTTCGATCTCCAACTGGACCACTGGTTAATTTCTTTGAGCAAGACCCACAGCTCCACTTCACCATGGTGTAAAATGGTACCTGTGAGGACAGTATCTATTCCTGGGAGCTGCAGATCGATGTTGGCTGCCACACTACAGAAGAGAAATAGTCTCCCAAGGGAAACACGAGAGTAGGTTTCCATATGTAGCCCAATGACCAGGGGAAGTTGAAATGTCAAAGCGATGTCTTGAGCGGCCTAACAGCTTAAAAGAGCCCTAGAAAATAGGGAATCTAACTTTTTTAAAACTTATTTAAAACGATTCAATTACGATTGAATAAGTTAACGACGACTTGGTACGAAGGTCGATTTCTGACGTATGGTTGACTAGAGCGCAACGTTGTTCTTGTATTGTCTAAGTACCTATATATTTACAGTTAACGGATGTTCATCACAACTTTGTTAATAATTTATAAATCGTTATAACATTTACGATCAAGGCAAAATAGACTCCCAAATAGGTGTACAAACTATTCTTTAGATCGATCACTTCCTTACTATTCTCGTGTAAAATGTAACTGAAATTAAACACAAGTTTGATTAATTCAGAGAAAAAAATGATGCATAAATTAATCAATATAATCAGGATGAAGAAATGCAATCCCTTGAGTCTGATGATTTGCGATCATGCAATATTGGCGTTGCTTATCACCTTAAGCATAAAGCTTAAGAGCAATTGTATGTCGCTTAATATGCAATTAAGTTGTTCTTTTGAACCCTCGCTGCCCTGTAGACAACCTATAACGTATGTACACTAAGCAGCAATGTACGATCTTGACACTGAAATTACTCCATAAATCTGCAAAGGTTATGTCTACAGCAATATCACTTACCATTTCTAATGAAATATTTAATAGAAGATGGTAATATTAGATAAATTCGGTACTTCTGATTTTTGGAACTTTTCCAAATGGCTTTCCTGAATTATAGAGTGTCTGATACGTTTTACGAGTCCTATGTGGCCAATGCATCTAGACATACAATGACACCGTGTTAGATAAATGATCCCTGTGTGTACATAAACTGATTCATTTTTGGACTTTGTCTGAAATGTAATATTTAGAAGCTAATCACCAAACCAGAATAAACGTATATATACAAAGACAGTAGCTTAATTTATTGGAATGTACTTATGGGGCTCTTAAAGATTATTGGGGGGGGGGGCTCTTAAAGATTATTATGGGGCTCTTAAAGACTATTGTGGGGCTCTTAAAGAGTATTGTGGGGCTCTTAAAGATTATTGATGGCAAGCCTATCGATAACCATCGACAACTACTATTTCTATAAAGTGGTTTTTTTTTATATTATTCAGTTATGTGTTTTTTTCAAATATTAATACACCTTACATAATGGAAAGAAACTGTGCGAGTTCACTTCAGACACAAACATCATAATGTAGAAACGAAACATTATTCTGACTTTATGTAGAGAGTGTGATTTTGTCAAGCTGTGACTATGTTGTCTGATGGTAAAAGCTAAACCGTGTGTTTGAAGGAATTCATATCGCAAAAAATATTCACTAAATATTCACTGTTCGAAAAGTACATGATTCGACCCCTCTCTCCAAAAATATTAAAATATTCGTGCATGGATGCTTTGAGAGACAGACTTGTATTTATCATTATGTCTGGAGATTAGCCAGCAATCTATTAATTTTAGGTAAGTAGGTGTATCCTTGTTTTATGCTTATGTAAATTTCAGTAAGTTGCTTGTAGCGAGACATGCCAAGAACATGGACTGCCATATTCTAATAAACAACATATTAATATATATTCACCAATCTATATACGTGTATAACCAAGAACACACAAAAGAATGGAACTAAGTCTTCTAGAAACTAAGCAACCCTGACAAGGCATCATATATCAGCAATTTTCTGCTGTGGTTAGCTTATGGATTCATCCAAAATACTAAGTAGCGTGCTTTTTAGCAATAAAGAAATGGATAATGTTAGAATGGGGTCTTCTAAAGATGTTGTAATGAGGCTGTGCATATCTGTATTCTATTCTCCACGAAATATCCGCTGTATTACCATTAAAGGATGAAACGATTTTCTTCATTTATTTTCAAACATCTAGATCTAATATCAAATGTTGACCGAGAAGCAATACTGGAACTTTATTCAGTTGTTCACGTTTTTCACTGACAAGTCCGCTAATGCTACGGAGAAGTGATGATGAGGTTACGGAAATTTGAAACTTTTAGTTTGACGTCGTAATAAAAATCTAAGTAAACTCAACTATTTATCTATCGAAAATCAACAAAAGCAAAATAAAGTTATTATTATAAGTGCTTTTTAAACATGATAAAATCTCTAGAATTTTGCTAAAATTTTTAGTATGACGAATCTCTTTAAATCATCTGTTAATGCCTTTTCATGGCGCTATTCGCCTCGATATGTCCTACTAGATCGATCTGTCTGACTTGGTCTTATGTAACAAAGATGATTTTCAACGGGAGTTCAAATTATCGTTCGTCGGAAAGTCTACCCCTAGCGTGTAAGCATGTATAGGCACACATATATAACAAAGAGCTTTATGTCGATGTCAATGTTACATAAAAATACTGTTATTTTAAACATCATTGGTAGGGACCATAATATATGTTAATCAATTTCTTTTCGGAGTTTCGATAATGCTTAAGTGAAATCTTTCCCAGTGTTCTGACTCAAAGCTAATCCCATCTGGCGACATACAACTACCGTTATATAATAACTTACGTTTTGTTGGAGTCAGAATACGCTAACACTCACACACTAAACGGTGGAATGATGCGATATTGCTTAACGTTCTCTCTGCTTAGAAATCCGGGAATTATGGAACTTGGTATACATTACATTTTTTTGTAAATACATTAATTATGTCGTACCGCGAAATATTGTTGATACAATATTGTATTCATTCACGGTTGTGTGTTTGTCATAAAACAGGCTGCCAAAGATGTGTATCAATGTAAGTAACATATATTAATACATTTCGTTTCATGTTAGGTGAGTTTCTAAGTAGCTCTTAAGTGGAACCAAATTCAGCGCGACCGTAGTTTGTACTTATCATTACTGTCATTTGTACCTACAGGGGCGTTTCAATGATTGCATTGCTTTTAACAAGTTGGCAGATTGCAATCGTACTCACAGATGATGACGCATGATATATACAGTTATTTTTGTATCTCGAAATGCACAAAAATTAGAATCCGATATAAACATTGTCATAGTGCCAATCAGTATTTCACTGCCGGTAAATACCAACACGTGATATGGTGGTTTGGCGCCAAAACGATGTTGTTTGTATACAATGATTGGTTTACGTACGCTAGAAGATATAAGGGGAATAAATGTTTGATCAACTCATTCAGAAACATTTGGCACAGTGCATTCGAACAATATATTTTATAGCTTAATGTGTAAAATAAGCTTCATTATTGGTATATCTAAAGACAATATCTGATTTTATATTTCCGGAGGAATGCTTGTATGTTCGGTATTCTAAATATTCCGAATATGCCGGAGGCCTCGAGCGAATTAACCAGTCTTTACCTGACATAAGGAATATACGAGGGTCATTCAATATATTCGTAGACAATCGTTGTCATTTTATTATATTGGTGTTTAAATAATAATTTCTTATATCATTATAAATATTCATTTATTACCTACCGTAGATACAAATTTATCTTTAATAAGGCAACACAGTAGCATGTCAGCAGCCGTTGCATTACCATAGTAACGCGCTACCACCCCCGAATGACGTAACATACCCTTTTCATAAGTTCAACTAGTTATAAATTCTGAATTAATTTATTTACATGCCCATACGTTTGCTAGATTATTGCAAGATATTATCATAATATTTGGTGAAAATATTAAGTTGTTTAGACGTTTGAGTTTGAATTGAGAAGTATTTGAACTATGCCTGTCACGTTTTCATTTACGTCAAAATGCCAATTAATTTACGCAAGAAAATTAATGCAACTATTAAATTGTGCACTTGTCTTGGAGTACACAACAAACACACATAAGCTGCTAATGAGAACAAACGTAGAACATGCAGTATTCCATGTCCATGTGTTTTAGTGACAAAATCACATTTCTGAAGAGCAGCATGGTATTAAAAATGATAAAGGGATCGAACGAAATCGGCAAACGTAGTTGAGGAAACGCCAGTCAAAATTTGCAAGGCGTTTCAATTTAGCATACAGACATTAAGTCCAGCTTAATACTTAACTTTGAATACATAAAATATTGAAGTAGATCTATTTAATAATATATAACTAAAATATTTGTGTTCAATTTTATATTAATGGCATAATTCAATATCGGGTTTAGCATTTGAA
This sequence comes from Spisula subtruncata, assembly GCA_963678985.1. Taxonomy (NCBI): domain Eukaryota; kingdom Metazoa; phylum Mollusca; class Bivalvia; order Venerida; family Mactridae; genus Spisula; species Spisula subtruncata. The sequence continues at coordinate 49,587,572 of OY787664.1, read as the reverse complement.
AAATAGCAAAATGTGAATAACGTCGCTGACGTCAGAATATAGTTGCCTTGTGTTGTGGTAAGGTGATAGTTTTGTTTTATCCATATTTTCTTTAAAAATGCGTCGATTCGTGCATTATTTTCTGCACTTATGTCCGAAAGGCCGTAGTTAAGTGTGATACAATGAGTTATTATCTGTGTCAATGTGTATTAAAATGACGAGTCCAGTCCACGAATTTATTGAATGACCCTCGTAGCACTCCAGACAAACAGTGTTTGCCCTACGCGTAAGGTGTTTGTCCGCTTGTAAATATCTTATAATATTTTTTTTATTTACATTGTATAAATATAACATACTCGACATCATGGTAATTTGTATGAAAGGTAAAAGGCAGACTGTCTGGTACGAATCTGTGCGGGGACCCAATGTAAAGATACGTCTAAACCAGATGGAGACCAGAGATTCTCAGGGGTGGGAAATTGTCTAAGAGGTTTGTCAGAATGTTAACCATACGGTGAATTATATAAACACGGGTCATGTTGCTGACAGTTTCTATGTGAATGCATGACTGTGGCAAACCATTTCTCAGTTGGAATATCGATTACCATTGAAATATCACCGGAACGGATTCTATACAATAATACATAGTCCCTTACATTTTTAATTGAAGACAACTCAAGGCAACGGTTAGAAATTGCTGCCCTTTAATATACTGAGTTCCAAAAGTTCCGCATCCAATATATTGTGTGTCTTTTTTATTGGAATCTCCAACTTATTTATGATGATTCAAATTCACATGTGTAGAGGGATGTGTACATGATATACTTTAGTAAATCCATGACAGTTATCGATTTTAATATATTGATCAATAATAATACCACATATGACACTACCCCACGATTCAAAAGTACTCACAGCGATAAACTACTATTTTGCAGTGGAAGGGAGGTAAATATTTTAAATAAATACCGAAAATCATCTATCTTTGACCACAGACAATTGTTGATGCTGTGATAGAGTCTGTACAACAGGTCATATTTTAAGAAACAGCCTCCTTGTCATAAAAAAAGTAAAATAAGAGCAAGTGTCCCATTATTTTAATGTTGGGTTGACTACAATTAAGCTACAACAATGCCGTCGTACTTGGTGCAAACATTATAGCAGCATTACATGTCATGGTCAGCGGCATTGACCCTTGACCTGTTGTTACTTGGTACTTCATATCCAGGGTTCTTCTAATGGAGATGATACAACAGTCTTATAATGATAGAGACATGTTCATTTTATCCGACACAAATTATTTTAGTGAAACACGTGCCTCTAGCGTCTTATAATTATATACGAGAGGTGTTCAACTTATTTATGAACAGAAATTGAACAACGATATATTGTAACTCTAACAATGAAATTGAATAAAAACGTTTATATTGTGTAAAGTAGTGTATCAAGAAGTATATGTATAGGATAGAACACGAGTAAGTGTTGGGTATGAAACTAAATCGAGCTCTGTGAGATTTTATGTTTTCATACCCAACACTTACGAGAGATCTATCTGTCTTAGACCACAGCTAAAAATGTTAGTTTCTCAGATACAATTTGCACAACAATCAACTACTTAATACTATGATTAATACTTAGTAAACACAATATCCCCAAATCGTTTACATTAGCCATTCATAAAATAAAATCAAGGAATGTTTGGTGCACGGATATTTTGTGTTTTCGTTGGTAACATTCCATTGGTCAACTTTCTTTCTGTATAGTACATATTTTACATATATTTTTTAAAACAAGTGTACATGCACAAGTAGTGGAATTTGATTTACTTGATGAAACTACTACATCGATGGCTTAGAATAAGAAGGTCGTAACTACTACTTACGACCTTATACGATTCATGCATATTTGAAATCTGCTTTACAATGCGCTTCTTATGAGCCTATTTTCATAAAAATCTGAAATTGTCATGTTGACCAAAAAAAGTTTTAAAAACTTGTTTTCCTATAGTTAAAGAGTAAATTACAGACAGTTTTCTCTTGCATGCATGATGTTTTCTCAATACATCGATTTTTTCTCGTATATCGATTTTTTTGTAGTTACGACCTTCTCATTCTAAGCCATCGACATGTACTGTGTTTTTGGAGTTTGAGGACGTAACTGCGGTTACGCAGATCAAGCATCTTCCATCCTGAGACCTTTTAGTCAAAGATCTGAATGAAAATCAAAGGTTTAAGGACGTTCAACCGCATTCAAAACAGCGTCTGGGACATGTTCAGCATACGAGCAAACTGCACAATGACGCAATTCTAAGATATTACCAGGACTACTTTTTCATCATTTAAACATACAGGGCATCCGTCTATATGAAAACAATTTTGACGAACAAGCAATACTGGTACGCAGTGGGCATAGAAGCACTGCTGTGTATGATTATAAACAACAGCTAGAGGCACTGCAGTGTAACTTATCATCCAAACTACAAACGCCATCGAAGACGCCTCCATGGCCCCAGCCTACAGCTGAACTAGTCGTCTCGGCAACGGTTATCAAGGCCGAGTCTGCTGGCTTGCCAGACCCAAATGCTATTGTGATAGAAGTACCTGACTGTATATCTGCTATAATTGGTTTTCAAACGGGGCAGAAAGATGTCGATTACACTGTAAAATCACCAGTGGAGACATTTGTGTAAGCAGCAGTAAAATGTAAAAATGTTATTTCACTGCAAGTTCTTTTCATTTTTGGCATGCCGATTTTGTAAAAGAGCAGAAAACTCTTATGTTATAACTGAATAGTTCATTAATGAACAATGATTTAATATTTTTTTTAGATATACTTAACTGCTTAAATAGTATTTAAGTGCATGCATATGTTTTATAATCAATACTATTGTAATTCTTACTGCTTCAACTTCATTATTCTGTATTTTAATGATACTTTACTCTAGTTACACAAAATATAGACATAAAGTAACATAACAATTTTAAGTCGCTTCATCCTCTTTAAACTCTATGTTTGATGTTTGTATTGGATAGGCGCATGTATAATGATTGTTAATGCTTAACTTCACTGTTACAATCACACTGTAGACCATATTGAAAATTGGTATATTACCAAATATGTTATCTACTATAAATAAAGTCGTTACTTACTTACTTACTTACTTGTCGATGGATTGTGTTTACAATAAAGCTATAATTCCTGACTTGATGGATTATTTTGCTTAGCCTAAATAGTATTGAATAAATCAATGTAAGTTTATATACAACACTTTTTCTATATACCACAGAAAAGTGTTGTATACATTTTTTATGGGATTTATCCAACACTTTTTCTGCTCGCTGATTGGTCAGTTACAGTAAGCTGTGGTCTAAATAATAATTGTAAATTGCCAATACGTTACGGTTAAATTATAATCAGCATTAGGGTAGAGGGTGTTGTTATTTGCGTTTTGAAGGTCAAAAACCCGTAATAATAACGTTTACATTTTCCTTCTTTAATCGCTGTTTTATTATCAACCAGATAGAAAATTGTATTGTTAAAGCATGAGAAGACTTCCACATTCACTGTTTGGTTATAATATATATCAAAGTTATATTCTTAAGATTTTTATTTGGCGTTGTATATGGTGACTAGAAGCTGGATATCGATGAAACACTATGTTCTTGGAACAGTCACTAGGAACGATACGTAACACTTTTCTGTTGAAAACCAGATTTGAAACTGTTTGTACATAGACCACAGCCTTCAAATTCGTCAATTTGATATTGATTTTGAATTTTTGATGTGCGTATTTCCATAATAACAAACCCAATGCCTTTCCATGAAAACGGCCGCGAACACACAAAGCTGGACAAACATGAGATTCTCCCTATCCTTGTGACTTTTCCTAAAATAGCATACCATAATCTATCATAACCTTCTTTAAGATTCAGCATTGCTTCGGCATAATGAAACATTTTTTTCACATAATGTTGTTTATTTCGCATTTCTAGATTCCAAGACTTTTGGCTGCGAGGCATGTTTTTCTTGATTTTCAGCGTAAGAACTTCGCATTTTCCCAGAACTATGCATTCAACTGTTTCAAAATAATGTCACTGATAGTTTCTATGGACACCCCCATCTGTGGTACTATTTCACGTTTTGCTAATAGATTCATTATAGATATCATAAAACCAATTTAACTTCATAGTGTAAGTTTTGGCAATGTTGGGCAATTTTCATTTTTTGGTGCCATTTCACAAATACTGGAAGCAGAACTTTAATAACACTTCTTACGACAAATATTACTGATGTTCTCATTAAAAATACAAAATAAAAAATTACTTACACTTTCTTGATGCTCATAAAAGGGCCATTTTGCCTTAAAAACAGGAAAAACAACAGCATCTACTAAATTGTTGTTTTAAGCTCTAACCAAATGAAAAATACAATGCACAATGTATGATGATCATATGTTCAACTTAAAACATTTTCTCGCATGGTTTAAACACTATGTTTCAATTGTTTTTATTCAATATTGCATAATCGGTGTTCATGTTTTGTTCATAAATAAATTGAACACCTCTCGTACACGAGTATGTTCACCATTATCCATTTTTGCAATCTAATTAAGCGTACACATCTAACTTATTTGACTAAGAATTGTGTTTTTTCGTATCACAGAGACGTTGCAAGTAAATTGGAAGTGAAACTTATGTCGAAAATGAAAACCCCAAATTATGCGCGCTTGAATAGACGTTTTACCATGTGTGATGGCGTAATCATTTAAGCGTGACGAAAGCCAACGAAAATAGGCTCGACATAAGCACTAAGGGTACGCAAATGGACAGTGTTGGTAAAAAGTTAGTTTTAGTTAAGTATTCCATAAAAGGTATATATATACGGGTAACAAAACCGGTGTGGCTGTCAGTTATCTTCATCGCTTCGGAATTTGTGTAAATACGTCTTTTATATGTATTCGGTATATTCCTGACATAGAATAATAATGTCGTAAGTCGTACTTACGACCTTCTCATTCTAAGCCAGCGATATAAGACTTGTTAGACTGGTACATATTTAATCAGCATCACCAGACGCTGCTTATGAGCCTATTTTAGTAAATCCGAACTTGTCATGTTGACCAAACTGAGGTTGACGCAGATTTGTTTACCATAAGTAAAGAGTAATTTTCGAACAGTTATTTTTCTTATTTTCTCAAAATAACGATTTTGTAGTTACGACCTTCTCATTCTAAGCCAGCGATATATCCATACTCATTGGTTCGTTTTTAAACACAATCTACAGACAAAAATCAAATCGGGTACAACTATATGAATATTAGAATAAGTTATCAAAACACTGTTTCTATAATGTTTTTATTTCATGATAACAGATTGCAATTTGTACCGAAGTTCAATTTCAATTGCAGATATCTATAATAGCTTCGCAAATTGTATATCAAAAACTTTCGGTATGCTTTAGAAGTTGTGATGATGGGCATTCAGCAAGTGGGTGTCAGGAATAGAGAGTATGTTGTTATTCTATTTTAAGCTGTCAGGATAGAAATAGCTTGCTGATACAAAATATGATAGATGGTTTCAAGAATGTAACAATTCAACAAAATATAAAAAAGTGTATCAATTTATTTCTGGGAATCTGCATTTTATCAATGATTGGTAGACAGGAGTGTCTATATTGTATTAGAAAAGTTAAACGATAGGTATGCTGTTGTTGGATTCCTGTGACGATATATTGTTTTCGCGTTTCTGTTTCATTTAAGTTGATTCGGACATATTACAGGACCGAAACATAAATGATCATGAACTCACTGCATGCATAAACAAACTTGTAATTCCAACCATGAACGTAGACTTTATCCCGCTTATAAATCATATTACATCATGACATAAGATTGCTGTCGGGGGTATCGAGTTCAATATATTCCGTATGTTGATTGTCAGCAAGCAGTCGCCTCCAATTATTGATTACAAACATATTTATAATGGCGTTCCTTATTAGAAAAATGTTGGCAAATGCTGCGTCAGCCGGATTAGTTTGCCTTTGGTTAAACGGACAAGCGTTCTCTTACGTCAAACACAAAGTTGACGACACAAAATAATATTGAACTGCGCCATGAGGTTGAAGCAATAACATGTAATTGATGTGAACGTTAACTTACTGATTTATTCTAAAAGTATGATGGATATGAATAAGTCTTTGATAAGAAATTGCATGTAATGTGTACCCATTGCCAAAATGATCGTTCCATTCTTTCAAATATTTGATATCAAGAAATTAAAATGAACCTCATTTGATGCTTAATAATCTCACAGATATATATTTAGAACGGACAGCAACTTTATAAATAGATTTTTATCAGCCGAGAGACCATATTGCAATACGCGTACTCAGCCTTTGCCGTTAATCACCGTATATTTGGTATAAGGTCCATCAGCGAGTTATGTAAGTCGATAATCTTGCGATGATCGGTTACATAAAATTTCATGACAGCCTCGGGAAAACTTGCCTCATCCATAGACATTAACATGTAATATTATATCTATTATATATATGTGCATTATCATTAATAATTTATCGATTTTCAAAACTGTAAAAATATCTAGAAGATAAACAATGAGTGCTTCATGCAATACGATGGAATTGAAATCAGAGTAAAATTTCGTGTGATTTGGAGCAAGAAACGTGAGACACGGGGGAAAATGGCAGAGGCTACGTCGTCACAATTTAGTCAAAGAAATAGTTTTAAAAATCATCAGAACTAATTTTATAATTATTAACTAAACATGTTTCATGTAAAATATCAATTAAGAGTTTAAGATTTTTCAATCTGATGAAAGTATTTACAAGAACAGCTAGATTATGAACAATCACCAAATATCTATCGAGTATTGGCCGAGTTTTAACTCAAAATGCAGGGCCAATACGAACGTTATGGAATATTGAAATTATAGACTCAAGACTCGGAAATTATGAAAAAAAACCGCAACAATTGTGAAAAAACACGGCGATTATGAGATTCGAGCATGATTGGATGTCTAATATGAAGCCCGTAATTCTCAGAGAAAAAAACCCACTATTTTGAATTTCAAAAAGCAACAGACAACGCAAATCACTACTCACAAATCTTATTATTCAGAGATACAGTGTACACTCAAGTATTATGTTAGACATTCACAGAACTAAGCATTCTTCTCACTCAGGAATAAAGCAGTATCGCTTGATTCAGTATGCCATTCGCATATTGATAGAAAACCTCATTAATGACAAACCAATCTAATTAAGAGAATCAAATAAAACATTGTGTCAGTCATAGAAAACATACATGTGGTATTATTGCATCGACAAATTACGTATGCCTCATGAGTTTTATTATTACATTGTACTAGTATGCTAACAGCAATACGCAGTCTATTATTTTCAACAAATCAAATCAATGGAAACATTAACACACACGACCACTTAACTCATATGAAAGTGAATGAAATAAAACGGTTCCATTGCAATTGAATAATATAAGTTGCCTATATATGACTTGGTACAAAGGATGATTCCTGACGTATGATTGACTGTATCGCAACACTGTACTTGTATTTTCTAAATACTTACAGTTAACGGGTGTTTATTATAACTGTTTACATGTATAAATCGTTATAATATTCACGATCAAAGCAAAAGAGACAAGCAAATAAGTATACACACTATTCATCAGATCGATCACTGCCTTACTATTCTCATGAAAATGTAACTGAATTTATAAACATATTTGATTAATTCCTGGAAACAAGGGGACGCATACATGGGTCAATTTAAACAGGAGGAAGAAACGAAATTCATTAAGTCTGATGATTTGCGATTATGCAATATTGACGTTGCTTTTCATCTTAAGCCTAGAGCTCAAGAGCAATAAAATATAATTTTATAGTTACATCGTTCATTTGAACCCTCGCTGCACTGTAGACAGCCAATAAAGTATGTACACCGAGCAGCAATGTACGGCCTTGACACTGAAGTTACTCCATCAATCTGTAATGTCTGCAGCAATACCACTTACTATTTCTAATGAAATATTTAATAGAAGATGGTAATATTAGATAAATTCGGTACCTCTCATTTTTGGAACTTTTCCAAATGGCTTGATGAATTATGGAGTGCCTGTTAAGTTTTACGAGTCCTCAGTGACCTATACATCCAGACAAGCTATGACACCTTGTTAGATAAATGGTCCGAGTGTGAATATACACTGATTCATTTATGGACACTGTCTGCAATGTAATACATAGAAGCTAATGACCGAAAACAGAATATGCGTATTTCAATCGGATTAAAATCATATCCTCAAACCCGCTACGCTATGCCGTTAGGAAGATCGAGTACTTACTTTAGTCAGACTGATACCTATGTATACCAAGACACCAGCTGGATTTATTGATGCTCTTACAGAGTTCAATTAATCACTATTATTTCTAAGAAGTATATTTTGCAATTGTACATAATTTGCAAATAAGTGAAACAAACTGTTCGTGCATAAACAATATGATATGTAGAAATGGGACATTGCTATGTCTTTATGTAGAAAGAACGTGTTTGTGAAGCTGTGTTATTGTAGTCTGATGGTAAAAACAAAACCATCTATTTGAGTGAATACATATCACTAGAAAGCAAAAAGTAATTACCTTGATATTTACTGTACCATTAGTACATGGCTCTCACTCTCCCTACAAAACTATCAATATATAAAGGTAATAAGTAAGGAATCCCATAAAACAGACGTTAATAGTATGATTTTTTCTTGACACTGCATTCTAATATATTGGTATTTTAATAGTTTAGTGGTTGTAATCTTGTTTATGGAAATTTCAGTAAGTGCATTGCAAGACATGCCAAGAACATAGAATGCCACAGTCTGAAAAACACCATATTAATCTACATTTGCTATAACCAAGAACACACAACGTGATGAATCTATTTCGTCTAAGAACTAAGCATTTGTCTAAAAGACAAAGTATCGTGCTCGATGGCATGGTATGGACTAATGTTAGACAGAAGGTCTCGTAAGATGTTGTAATGAGTCTGCGTATATGTGTATGTTATTCTCTACGAAATATCCGCTAGATGGTGTACCATTAAAGGACGAAGCGATATTCTTCTTCTATTTTCAAACATCGAAAATCAAACGTACATGCGTTTTGTATACGCAGCAATGCAGGATCAGTTGTTCCCGTTTTTTTCTGACAAGTCTACTCCGCAGAGGTGATGAGGGTGTTACGGAAATTTGATACTTTTGTATAATATCAATTGGAATATACTAGTCCATCTATGTATTCGAAGCTCAATCAAAGTAAGATAAAGTTACTTAGTGCTTCCCAACGATGATAAAGTCTTCAGGAATTTGGCTAAAATTGTTTCGTGTCTCTTTAAATCGTTTTATCATGCCTTTCCGCGGTGTTATTCACCCTGAGATTTCCTACTGAATCGATCTGACTGACTTCGTCTTTCATTATAACGATGTCCTTCAGTGAGAGTTCAATTATCAATCGTCGAAATTTTTTCCCATTACGTGTAAGCATGTTTAGATATATCAAAGTTCTTGTATTTAAAGCATCATTCTTTTGGCTATAAAATGTTATAGTCAAGAAGTTTTTAAACTTGGAGTGTAAGGTTCCTACGAGAGTATGTCAGTCGCAGTCTAATCCTAGTATTCTGAATCCGGGTCAATCCCTTCTTGAATTTTCCATGTAATACGCTGAGCGTTAAACAGCAATATGAGATATACACGTACCGTTATATTACACATTACGTCTTGTTGGAGTCAGAATAAGCTATCATCCATATTATGAACAGTGAAATGCTGTGGTATTGCTTAGAAATCTGCGAATTCTGACACTTGACATACGATGTGCATACAATTAGTACATTAATTATGTCGTACCGCGAAATATTGTTTATACATTATTGCATTCATTCACCGTTGTGTGTGTTTGTCATAAAAAAGGCTGCCAAAAGATATGTATCTATGTGAGTAGCACATAATATATTTTGTATCATGTTTGGTGAACTTCTTAGTATGTCTTAGTTGTATTTGAGGGCGGAAACGACACGGCCTTGGTTACGAAATGCTTTAGCAACACTTGGATTACTGTGCGACCGCAGTTTGCATCTATTTTTTCTGTTATTTGCACACCAAATCTTATTATACAGATATATAGTGTACATTCAGGTATTTTGTTAGACATTCCCACAACTAAGCATTTGCCTCACTCGGGAATAAATCAGTATCGCTTGATTCAGTTAACTAACCGCATATTGATAGAAACCCTCATTAATGACAAACCAATCTAATTAAGAGAATCAAATAAAACATTGTGTCAGTCATAGACAAACATACTCGTACATGTGGTAACATTGCATCGACAAATAACGTTTGCCTCATGGGTTATATTATTACATTGTACTAGTATGCTAACAGCAATATCCGGTCTAATATATTTAACAAATCAAATCAATGGATACATTAACACGGCCGCTTAATCAACTCAAATACAAGTGTTTTATATAAAACAGTTCAATTGTGATTGAATAATATGAATTATCTATGACTTGGTACGAAGGATGATTACGGACGTATGGTTGAGTGGATCACAACATTGTACTTGTAATTTCTAAATATTTACAGTTTATGGATGTTCATCATAACTTTGTTAATCATTTATAAATCGTAAGAATATTCACGATCAAAACAACAAGGCAAACGAGACTTGCAAATATATATTCAAACTATTCATTAGATCGATCACTATCTTGCTACTGTGATGCAAAATGAAAGTAAGCTTTTACACATATTTGATTAATTCAGGGAAATAAATGATTTTTACATGTATCAATATAAACAGGAGGAATAAATGAAATCATTCGAACCTGATGATCTGCGATTATACAATATTGATGTTGCTTTTACATTTGCAACACATTTAGCCAAATGAATATGTGCAATAAAATAAACAAAATGTGCAACAACTTTTTTTCATTTTTTGTTCGAATTTATCATAATTATAGAATTGCAGAAAACCCATAAAAATAACATTAAACAACGAAGTTCAACCATGACACTAAAATGAATCAATAAATATGTAAGGTTAAATGTCTGCAGCAATATCACTTACAATTTCTAATGAAATATTTAATAGAAGATGGTAATATTAGATAAATTTGGTATGTCTCATATTTGGAACATTTCGAAATGGCTTTCCTGAATTATGGAGTGTCTGTTACGTTGTACGAGTCCTCTGTTGCCAATATACAGCCGAACTGTGACACCTTGTTAGATAAATGGTCCGTGTGTGTATATACACTGATTCATTTATGGACTTTGCCTAAAATGTAATATATAGAAGCTAATGGCGAAAAACAGAATACACGAATATACAAAGACAGCAGCTTGATTTATTGCGGCACACTTATGGGGCTCTTACAGATATAAATTGACCATAATCATTTCTAAGAAGTAATTTCAGAGAACTACATTTTAGCAAAGAGTGATGCGAATGACAGAAGTGTTCGAGCACAAACAAAACGATGTATAAATCAGACATTGCAATATCTTAATGTAGAGATTATGAGATGTGCCCATGTAGTATAATGGTAAAACAAAACTGTCCATGTGAGGAAATACATATCGGAGGACATCAAAAGTTTATTTACTTGGTATTTACTGTGCCATTACCCATGCTCGTGCATGCAGGAAATCAGAAACGAATTATGTTAGACAAACTTTTACTGTATCACTATAACTGACAACTACCTTGCAATTTATTGGTATTTTATAAGTAGATTTGTTGTAGTCATGTTTGCTGTTTTTGGAAATGTCAGTAAGTGGCTCGCGAGATATGCCAAGAACATGTCTGCAACATTCTGACTTACAACATATTACTCTATGTACGCTACAATCAGGAACATACAAAGTATTGTAAATGGATATGTTTCGTCTAAGAACTAAGCAACAATGATAAGGCCTTATATACCAGCCTTTGTCTGCTAGGTTTGTTTATGGATTCACCCAAAAGACGAAGTAGCGTGCTCGATGGCAATAACGTATGGAGTAATGTTAGACAGAGGGTCTCGTAAATATATTGTAATGAGTCTGTGAATATGTTTATGCTATTTCCTACGAAATATCCTCTCTTGCTTTGCATTAAAGGGTGCAGCGATTTTCTTCTTCCATTTTCAAACATCGAAAATCAAACTTACATATACTGAGTTCCAAAAGTTCCGCATCCAATATATGGTGTGTCTTTTTTACTAGAATCCCCAACTTATTTATAGTAATTCAAATGCGCATGTGTAGAGCGATGTGTACTTGACATAAATCCATGACAGTTATCGATTTGAGGATATGTATCGATCTATAATAAAACCACATGTGACACCACCCACGATTCCAAAGTACACACAACGATAAACTGCTATTTTGCAGTTGAAGGGAGGTAATAAATACCGAAAATGATCTCTCTTTGACCACAGACAATTATTGATGTTGCAATAGAGTCTGTACAACAGGCCAGATTTTAAGAAACAACCTCCTTGACATAAAAACAACAACATAAAAGCAAGTTTCCCATAATTTTACTTTTGGGTGGACTACAATTAAGCTAAAACAATGCCGTTGTTCTTGGTGCAAAAATATATCAGCATTACCTGTCTAGGTCAGCGGCATTGACCATTGACCTGTTGTCACGTGGTACGTCATATACAGTTTTTGTCGGATGGAAATGATACAACAGTCTTATTATGATAGAGACGTGTCAATTTAATTCGACACAATGTATTTTAATGAAACACCAGCCTCTAGCGTCTTATAAACCCGAGTGGGTCACCATTATACATTTTTGCAATCAAATTAAGCGTACATTTCTAACTTATTTGACGAACTTATTGTGTTTTTTCGTAACACAGATACGATGCAAGTAAATTGGAAGTGAAAATAAAGTCGCAAATGAAGAACCCAAATTATGCGTGCTTGAATAGACGTTTTTACCATTTGTGATGGTGTGATCATTCAAGCGTAACGAAATCCAACCGAAGTAGGTTCAACATAAACACTTAGGGAAGGCAAATGGATAGTGTTTCTAAAAAGTTATTTTAAGTTAACTATTCTAAAAATATCGAATTTTAAATTAAGATGCAGAACTTTTGAACTCAGTATATGTTTTGTATACGCAGAAATGTAGGAACTGTCGTTCCGGTTTTTTCTGACAAGTCCGCTCCGAAGAGGTGATGCGTGTGTTACGGAAATTTGATACTTTTGTGTTATATCAATTGGACTATCCTAATCTATTTATGTATTTGAAGCTCAATCAAAGCAAAATAAAGTAACTTAGTTCTACCCAACGATGATAAAGTCTTCAGGAATTCGGCTAAAATTGTTTCGTGTCTCTTTAAATCGTTTTCCATATGCCTTTCCTCGGTGTTATTCACTCTGATCGATCTGTGTGACTTCGTCTTTCATTATAACGATGTCCTTCAGTGAGAGTTCAATTATCAATCAGCTAAAAGTTTTCCCATTACGTGTAAGCATGTATAGATATAACAAAGAGCTTAAGGTCGATAGTAATGATATATCAAAGTTCTTGTATTTAAAGCATCATTATTTTGGCTTTAAAATGTTATAGTCAAGAAGTTTTTAAACTTGGAGTGTAAGGTTCCTACGAGAGTATGTCAGTCACAATCTAATCCTAGTATTCTGACTCCGGGTCAATTCCTTCTTGGATTTTCCATGTAATACGCTGAGCGTTAAACAACAATATGAGATATATACGTACCGTTATATAACACATTACGTCTTGTTGGAGTCATAATAAACTATCATACATAATTTGAACAGTGGAATGCTGTGGTATTGCTTAGAAATCTGCGAATTCTGGCACTTGACATACGATGTGCATACATTAAGTACATTAATTATGTCGTACCGCAAAATATTGTTTATAAATTACTGCATTCATTCACCATTGTGTGTGTTTGTCATAAAACAGGCTGCCAAAAGAAGTATATCTATGTTAGTAGCTCATAATATATTTCATATCGTGTTTGGTGAACTTCTTAGTACGTCTTAGTTGTATCAGAGGACGGACATGACTCGGTATTGGTTACAAAATGCTTTAGCAACACTTGGATTACTTTGCGACCGCAATTTGCATCTATTTTTATTGTTATTTGCACATCACGAGGGGCGTTTCCACGAACGAATTAACTTGAACAAGTGGGTGGATTGCATCCGTATTCACAGGTGATGACGCATGAGATATGTATACAGTTATTTTTGTATCTCGAAGTACATTGTATTTTAAGAATCAGATACAAACATTGTCATACTGCCAAACAATTGATTTCACTTCCTGTAAATGCCAACACGTGATCTATCGGTTTGGCGCCAAAACTACGTTGTTTGTAAACAATGTTCTGGTTACGTTAGAAGATGTAAGGGGAATAATCCGACTGGAATGTTTGGTATACTCATTCAAGAACGTTTGGTACTGAATATTTCATTCGAACAATACACTTAATCGCTTCATTTGTTTTATACTGCCAATTGTTGATTATTACATGATGCAGTCAGTCATATTGTCATCGTGAATTGTTTTTGAAAAAGCCATGTCAATACAAACTTTTATACTTCCATATTTTGCACTAATGTGTAAAATAAGCCGCATTATTGATATGTTTTAAAGGAATACCTAATTTTATTAGTGCAAAGGAATGCTTGCATGTTCGGTACTTTATTATTCCGAATTATGTTGAATTGCCTGATCGAATTAATCAAGCAGAACCTGACATGAGAAATATAGAACTTCAGACTGGTATTTGTCTTTCGCGTAAAGTTTTTGCCAGCTTGTAAATATCTCCTTATTTACAATTATAACAGTCTCGACATTATGGTAATTTGTATAAAATGTAAAAGACAAACAGCCTGGTATGAATCTGTGCGGGGACACAATGTAAAGATAAGTCAAAACCAGATGTTGCAGATATAGAACCTCCGGGGAAATGACTAAGATGTTGTTTAGAATTTTCACCGCATTGTGGGTTATAATGATAAGCCATATTGTTGACATTTGATGTGTGAATGCATGAATGGGACAAGTAATTTCTCTGTTGTAATATTGATTAACAATGTAATTTTTTTAAAAACCATTTATAGACAAACATACATGTGGTATTATTGCATCGACAAATAACGTTTGGCTTATGGGTTATATTATTACATTGTATTAGTATGCTAACAGCAATATGCAGTCTATTATTTTCAACAAATCAAATCAATGAATACATTAACAGGACCACTTAACCCATATGCAAGTGAATGAAATAAAACGGTTCAATTGCGATTGAATAATATATGTTGACTATGACTTGGTACGAAGAATGATTCCTGACGTATGGTTGCCTGTATCGCAACACTGTATTTGTATTTTCTAAATACTTACAGCTAACGGGTGTTCATTATAACTGTGTTAATCATTTACATGTATACATCGTTATAATATTTTCGATCAAAGCAAGAGAGACAAGCAAATAGGTATGCACACTATTCATTAGAACGATCACTACCTTATTATTCTCATGTAAAATGTAACTGAACTTATAAACATATTTGATTAATTCCGGGAAACAAAGAGGTCGCAAACAAGAGTAAATTTAAACAGGAGGAAGAAACGAAATTCATTAAGCTTGATGAATTGCGATTATGCAATATCGACGTTGCTTTTCACCCTAAGCCTAGAGCTTAAGAGCAATAAAATATAATTTTATGCAGCATAATATGCAGTTACATCGTTCATTTGAACCCTCGCTGCACTGTAGACAGCCAATAAAGTATGTACACCGAGCAGCAATGTACGACATTGACACTGAAGTTACTCCATCAATCTGTAATGTCTGCAGCAATACCACTTACCATTTCTAATGAAATATTTAATAGAAGATGGTAATATTAGATAAATTCGGTACCTCTCATTTTTGGAACTTTTCCAAATGGCTTAATGAATTATGGAGTGCCTGTTAAGTTTTACGAGTCCTCAGTGACCTATACATCCAGACAAGCTATGAAACCTTGTAGGATAAATGGTCCGAGTGTGAATACACTGATTCATTTATGGACTTTGTCTGAAATGTTATATATAGAAACTAATGACCGAAAACAGAATATTCGTATTTCAATCGGATTAAAATCATACCCTCAAACCCCCTGCGCTATGCCGTTAGGAAGATCGAGTACTTTAGTCAGACTGATACCTATATATACCAAGACACCAGCTTGATTTATTGAGGCTCTTACAGATATCAATGGATCACTATTATACTTGGCAACTTTTCTAAGTCCTCACTTATATTTTGGTATATAAATTTGTCCACCATGTTTATATCTCAATGAAATTTGGTTCTACTATGCGTCAATTACCAGTTGTCAAAATTGAACAACTAAAAGTTGAGTTTGATATGCATTTATTAAATTGAATCAATTTTCACATATCAACAAAGGGAGGTAAAAGTCACAAATTCATATTTTGATACATTTGACGACCACTATGTAGTCTGATTATTCCACTTGCAGTCAAGGGCACGAGTCATAAGCATTGTTGAAAGTATCGACTTGATGAGTTTTGCCATCTGTACGTAAAGTGCCGTCACGTCTCCGAAAAGCGCGATATTACGTCATAACGTCACTTCAATATCAAAGGCTCTCGCAACCAGCATAGTTAATCTGATAAACAATACATTTACCTTCTTTATATACTTATAATCACGTTCACGTTAAAAAAAACTAACAGAGATGTTTTGGGTAATTATTCGTACACGTCGGCAGAATATATCACTATGCACATTAAAGACGTCACGTCATCTTTGTTCTGACATCATCTGACGCATAACTGTGAAGTTATAATTACTTTTCGAATGTTTGTCAAACGTGGTGTGTCCATGGGCATAATTCGGAAGTGTTTGAAACAAATTATGTGTTTGTGTAACTGCGTGGAGGCAGAAAAACATGAGACGCACGTGCATCTTGGATCGAACAAATCATGTGACGTATGGTTAGTTTCTGACACGGATCATTTTGACTGTCTTGTATAAGCTTTACATGAGAAATTTCAGCATGTTCACGTTTATGGTAAAAAGGTTATACATCAATGAAAATGAGGTTGCTAAGTATATTTCTAAGAAGTAGATTGTGCATTGAACTACACAAATAAGTGAAACAAACTGTTCGTGCACAAACAACATGATAATTATGTAGAATAGAGACATTGCTATGTCTTTCTGTAGAGAGAACGTGTTTGTTAAGCTGTGTTATTGTACATGTAGTCTGATAGTAATAACACAACCGTCTATTTGAGGGATTACATATCACAGGAAATCAAAAGTTAATATACTAGATATCTACTGTACAATTAGAACATGACTCTCACTCTCCCTACACAACTACAAATGTTCATGCATGAAGGAAATAAGAAAGACATGCTGTTAGACATACGTACATTTATTGTATCATTATATCTGGACATTGCCTTTAAAAAAAATTGTATTTCATTAGTTCAGTTGTTGTAATCTCATCTGATGTTAATGGAAGTGTCCTGCGAGGGATGTTATGAACATGTCTGCCAAAGTCTGACTTACAACATATAACTCTATGTACACTATAACCAGGAACACACAACGTAATGGATCTTTCTCGTCTTAGAACTAAGGAACCCTGACAAGGCTTCATATATCAGCCTTCTTCAATTGTCTGGTACAGTTTGTTTATAAATTCGACCATAAGACTATGTAATGTGGTCGATGGCAATAAAGTATGAAATAATGTGAGACAGAGGGTCTCGTAAAGATGCCGTTTTTAGTATGTGTGCATGTGTATGGCGTTCTTCACGAAATAACCGATCAGATATACCATTGATTTGAGTAGTCATATTCTTCGTCTAACGTCAAATATCGAACACCAGACTTACATGTATTGTGTACACGTTACATGTATGCGTGTTGCAGGTCCGCAGCAATTCATGAACACAACGCTGTACATATTCTATTCGTTCTCGTGGTTTTGTCTCACAAGTTCGTTGTGGCTGCGGAAGAGTGATAATGGGGTTACGGAAATTTGAAACATTTGGTTTGTCACCGTAATATAAATCTGAGTATATTTATCTATCGAAAATCAATGAAAGCAAACTGAAGTTATCAAGTACTTTCCAAACATGATAACGTCAACAGACATTTGTCCATAATGTCTGGTATGTCGGGTCTCTTTAAATCATTTGTTAATGCCTTAAATGGCGCTATTCGCTTACATATTTCCTACCAGATCAATCCATCTGACTTGTTCTTTTCCCACAGCGATGTATATCAACGGGAGTTCAAATTATGTGCTATCATCGAAAGTGTTAACATTACTTAATGTTAGGTCACTGTCCTTAGTGTTTTAACCTAGGTCACGCCCCGGGGTTGTTGCGCCTCATTTGATCGCCGTTTTGGCATGAGTTTCTTGGGCACTGCTCAGGGTAGTTGTGTCGTGGTTTCTGATTTCTGTGCTCGGCTGGTTGGGTTGAGCGCTACCTCCCTGTCGGATTTTCTCATACCTTTTTTTGTATGTATATATAGATATTGCACAAGAGCTTTAGAAAGATAGGAATCTTCTATCAAATTTCTTGTATTGAAAACATTATTCTAGGGGGCTATAAAGTCCAGAGCTTATTATTTATTAGTTTTCGACGTTTAAGGTTCCTAAGACAGTATGTCAGTTACAGCCTAGTCTCAGTATTTTAACTCTGGTTCATTCTCTTCAAGCAGCAATGTGAGACACGAACCGTATAACAACGCATGTATTGTTTCCATAGTCTCAGTATTTTAGTTCTTGGTCAATCTCTTCAAGCAGCAGTGTGAGACACGTACCGTATAACAACGTACGTATTGTTTCAGTCAGACTAAGCAATCACTCACACCCAGAAAATTGGAAATACTTTGGTATTGCTAAACTTTCCACTGCTTAGAAATCCATTAAATCTGGCAATTCGCATACGATGCACATACATTGAATACATAACTTATGTCGTACATCAAAATATGGTTTATACATTATTGCATTTATACATTTATGTGTGTGATTCCCACTGCAAGACTGCAAGAAATGTATATCTATGTTAGTAGCACACAATCAGTTTGGCTTGGTGTTCGGTGAACTACTTACAGTACTGTAGTAGTTATAAGCTGGATAAACATTGTATCAGATGATGGGAACGTCAAGATCCTAGTTACCCAAAATTACAACGCTACCATAATTTGCACATCTCGAGAGGCGTTTCCATGAACGTATTAACTTCAACAAGTTGGTGGATTGAAATCCTATTCACAGATGATGACGCATGCATATTTTTGTTATTTTTGTATGTCGAAGTACATTGTATTGAGAATCAGATACAAGTACTGTCATATTGCCAAACAGTGATTTCACTTCCGGTAAATACCTAAACGTGCTATGTTGGTTTGGCGCCAAAACGATGATGTTTGTATACAATATTTGGATTACGTCAGAAGATGTAAGGGGAATAAACTATCTGGAATGCTTGTTAAACTCATTCAGGAACATTTTGGCGCAGAATACTCGAATAATACATTGTATAGCTTCATTAGTTATATACTGCCACAATTTTTATTTAGTTTTACATAATGCAGTCCGACATATTGACATCGTGAATTGTTTCTGAAAAACTATCCCAACACAAACTTTGTAAAATTCATACGCTTTACATATAGCCAAATGAAGATGCATATAGCAAGACATGCTGTCTGTCACATAGTTGCTTTATACGAAAAAGAAAACAACTTTTTTATCACGACCAACGACCATTAATTATAACCGTATCCAATATCAAAGATAAAGGGAAATTGCCTTAAACCCACCCTTGCCTCAAGAAGCCCGAAATACTTATTTGAAATACAGATGGATGTTTAAAACTTATCAATGTTTTAACATCATACAAAATTATTGGAGAACATAATCCTAATACGACTAACTAAAATATTTGTAACATTAATCAAACTTTTATGTTTTGTAATAAAGTTCCATAATAACCATTTTATGCATCCGAATGTTATTTATGCATAAATGTGTAAAATAAGCTGCATTTCTAAAGGAAATATCGGGTTTTTTGTTTGCGAATGTATGCTTGTATGTTCGGTGTTCTGAATAATCCGGATATGCAGGAGGCCTCGAGCGAATTAATCATTCGACCTGATGGAAGGTATATAGACTTTATGGCATGTGTTCTAGATTTTGTCAGCTTGTATTTTTTTCAGTATTTGATAATATTGATCAGAATCGACAGTAAGGTCGTTTTTATGATTGTCTGGTACAACTCTATTCGGGTACCCAATGTTAAGATAAGTATAAACACGATTTAGCACTGGAAGTCCAAGGAAAATGGATTTGACTGACTAAGAGGTTTGTTGAAATATTCACCGAGAAGTTGAATATATTAACCATCCATATTGCTGACATGTGTGTGTGAACGAGTGAGTGTGACGCATCATTTAAAAGTGTTAAAACATTTTGAAGTTTTGGAACGCATTCAGTACAATATTTCATTGTTCCTAATATTTTGAAATGGATTTTCAAAATTCAAGGTTTTGACTGATATGATTAAAACCCTTTATATAATTTTGGACATTGTAATTACAAATGTATGTAATACATTCCAATTTCCAAAGTTTAAGGCAGAAGTTAATGTTCTTTTTTATACACACTATAGCATAATCCGGTATTGCTTCAGTTATCTCCATAGTTGCGGATTCTATATATACGTAATGTTTTTATCAGCTCTTTTTTGTTCTTAAACACAACACTGTTTCTTCCTGAGTCTATATGTATCCCGAAATTGAAAACCAATTACCATTGGCATCGAAACTTCAATTTCCATTACTGATATCAATAATAGCTTTGTATATTTTGTTTATCATATTATTTGTATGCAACAAGTGGGTGCCAGGAATGAGAAGTATAATGTATAACTATTTTAAGTAATCAGGAAAGAAATGCAAAATGAATGTAGAATGCAGATAAAATATGATATAGGTTTTCATCATTGTAAATTTTCCATAAGTATAAATTGTTATCAAATGCTCTTGGAAACTGTATTTTATCAGTGATTGGTAGACAGGAGTGTCTATATTAAATTTCGAAGAAGTAAAGTTATGTGTTTAATGTTGATAAATTCCTGACACCTGCCTAATGACGAATTATACTGGAAACTAGAGACAAATTATCAAAAACGAGAGTGATCAATAAGCAGAAACATGCTGCATTGTACGAGAGGGTATCCAAAAGTTAGTTGACTGACCCGTTCATTTTAATATTCGTAATACGTTGGAATTATTTATTTTATTATCTTAAACTACGTTTAACTCTGTACTCAGAAACAAATAAAAAGTTGATTAAAGGATAATGTCAATAAAATATACAGTATGTTTGACTTGATCGTTACATTGTAATTATTTAAATATTTACAGTTAACGGATGTTCGTCATAACTTTGTTAATCATTTATAAATCGTTAGAATAATCACGATCAAGGCAAAAGAGACTCGCAAATAGGTATACAAACTATTCATTATATCGATCACTATCTAGCTATTATTATGTAAAATGTAACTGAACTTGTACACTGAATTCATTAATTTTGATAAATGAAAGATGCATACATGAATCAATTTAAACAGAAAGAACAAATAAAGTCCCTTGAGCCTTATGATTTGCGATTATGCAATATTTAGTTGCATTTCACTTTAAACCTAAAGCTTAAGAGCAATAAAATATAATTGTATGTAACATAATATGCAGTTACATCGTTCATTTGAATCATCTGTAGACAGTCAATAAAGTATGTACACTAAGAAGCAATGTACGACCTTGACACTGAAGTTACTCCATCAAACTGCTAGGGTAATGTCTGCAGCAATATCACTTACCATTTCTAATGAAATATTTAAAAGAAGATGTAATATTAGATAAATTTGGTACTTCTCATTTTTTGAACTTTTCCAAATGACTTTTCTGAATTATGGAGTGTCTGTCACGTTTTACGAGTCCTCAGTGGCTAATGCATCCAGACAAACTACGGCACCTTGTTAGATAAATGATCCCATGTGTGTATATACCCTGATTCATTTATGGAATTTGTCTGGAATGTAATATTTAGAACTAATGGCCAACAACACAGTGTATACATCAAACATTAACTTGATTCATTTAAATACACTCCTTGGACACTGAATGATGGTTAAAGGGGAGACGTTGTAAACTTGTGACCCAACCCTTTACCCATGCATATTATAATTATGTATATTTGTGCGAAAGAAATTATACATGTATATATGAATTGGGTAATATAAAATGTTTGAACTAAGAGTGATTTATTGATTAGAATATAAACACGCTGTAACCAGTTGTTACAGATGACATTTAGTGTAAGAACATTGTACATGTAGTCGTTGCATTGAAATCAAACTGTCTGTTGTAAGTCCATTTGTATTGATATCCGTAAAGTTTTAGAGTAAACACTCATTTATTTAGTTCAACATTGAAATTTAAGTGTTGAATAAGCTGAATATTTCTTCGTATAATTATGCAGTATGACGCTTGTATGCTACTTTGTGTAACGATAATAATACGTCATTACACAATAGCATATCAGGAAACCACAGATACCCCTTGTAAGCTACTGTATTCAGAAATTAGAAATTGAAATTGCAACTTATTAATGTAGACAGTACAATGCAAGACTGTGTGTGAAGCTGTGACAAAAACATTTTTGTTAATGGAAAATATACGTAGTTGGTATTTATCTTAGTACTACCCTCTCTAAAAACTATCAAGCATCGTTCATGAAGACAAAAACATAAACTTTCATTATTATCTGGACATAGCCATGCAATAGTGATATGTTATTAGTTGTTATAATGCTGTGTGCAATTTACGCAAAAGCCGGTTAATTCCATGCGAGATATGCCCAAAACATGGAATGCCACATTCGCCTCACACTATATTAATGTACATTCGATCTAACCATAATGGATCTATTTCGTCCGTAAACTCAGCAACCATGACAAGACGCCATAGATCAGTCGGTGTCTACTATGGTTTGTTTATAGATTCGCCCAAAATACTAAGAAGTAACGTGCTCCATGGCAATAAAGTATAGAAAACGTTTGACTGAGTGTATCGTTAAGATATTGTTTAAGTCTGCATATATTTGTATGGCATTCGTCACGAAATATCCCATCTGGTAAAACATTAAAGGGTGAAACTATTTTCTTTTGCTCGATAACAATAATTTTAGACAGAGGATCTCGTAAATATATTGTTTTAAGCGTGTTCTTATAACGTAGTTCTTCAGGAAATATCCATTACATGGAGAAGTCATTTCAAACACGGAAAATCTCACATAGTATTACTACAACAATATAACTATTAAACAAGAGGGCCATGATGGCCCTATATCGATCACCTGATTATAAATGAAAAACTACACAATTATCACCCAGGGGCATAAATTGAACAATCTTGGTAGAAAACCACTAGATGATGCTACATACTAATTATAGACGATGATATTTTTATATGTTTTTCCGGTATAAGTCTATGTAAAAGGGTGACCTCCAGGGTGGGCCAATTTTGATTTACCTATATAACTCTATTAAAAAAGGAATCGGGCCGATTTTGACTCGAAGGGAATAATTTGAACAACCTTTGTAGAGGACCTCTAGCTGAATAAACATACCAAATATGACAGCCCTAGACCAAGCGGCTTCGGAAGAGAAGATTTTTTAAGGTTTCCTCTATATATCTCTATATAAGGAGACACCCGGGGCGGGGCCAATTTTGACCCCAGGGGAATAATGGGAACAATCTTTGTAGAGGACCTCTAGATTTTTTAGTTTTCCTTTTTGAAAATCTTTTTTTTGTCCCTGTGCCCTAGTTATGCGACGGACCGGAAAAAAGTGAACAACTTTCGTAGAGGTTCACCAATGGAGCATTCCGGTGAAGTTTCATCAAATTTGGCCAAGCGGTTTAGGAGGAGATGTCGTTTGAAGAAATTGTTGACGACGACGGACGACGACGGACGACGACGGACAACTGGGTATGACAAAAGGTCACATTGAGCACATTCGTGGGTTCTGGTGCTTTCATACTAGTATATGATGTAGATATATTACATTCATTAAGTATCTTCTTCCGAAATTTATTTTTTATACATAATTGTATTCATTCACTTTTCTATGTCTGTGTCACACACCAGGCTGCTTAAATGGTGTATATCTATGTAAGTAGCACAACAACATATATTTGGTTTCAACTGTGATGCATGCATAGTATTTCTAAATTTATTATAAATTGTAATAGAGGACATATACGAAAACTGCTAAGGTAACAAGGGGATCAGAATGTGTCTGTAATTTGTGCTTACTATTTCGGATATTTGCACATCACGAGGGGCGTTTCCATGAACGCATTAACTTTAACAAGTGGGCGGATTGCAATCTTATTCACAGGTGATGAGGCATGCGATTTTCGGTCATTTTTGTATCTGCAAGAAGATCGTTATTTAGATTCAGATCATTCATTGTCATATTGCCAAACCATTTTTCACTTCCGGTAAATACATGTACCAGCACGTGATCTGTTGGTTTGGCGCCAGAATTATAATGTTTGTAAACAATGTTTGGATTACGTTAGAGGAGTAAGAGGAATAAACGTTTTTGTTTACATATTCCGGAACATTTGGCACAAAACATTCGAACAATGTATTCCATAGCTTCATTTATTTCTTTACTGTCACAATTGTTCATTTATGGCATGATGCAGTAGACATTTAGACAAGTAAGTGTTTTTTGCAAACCTATCACACGAACAACACAAACTTTATAAAGCAAACCTACTTTACATATAGCCGAATGAATATGTAAATTAGAAGATGCATAGTATGTATATTGAACTGTCTCTTGACAAGAAAAATAAATAACTAGCCAAAAAACTCAAGGTCTTTATTGATCAGAATTTCAACTAGAATAACAAACATAGCATTTGTTCTAACAAATATTTCTGCTCACATTTAACAAGTAATCACAACATCTTCGTCATAAATATTGGTGTTGATTTTAATCTTTTTTGATAACAGATGATTTATAAATTATGCAACATCTTTGATATGAAGTGATGTATCGCAGGTTAATTGATTCTGTATGACTTTTGTGTGTTTGTTTCGATGAATCTTTTGTGGCACTAGAGTCACCTACTTTGCTGTTATTGCAATAGACGGATATTTTTATAATAATATTGGCAAGTGGTTAGTTTTTGAATACGTCAGAGAACGCAAATCAGTAATGTATATATCATCTTCATGCCACTTGAAAGTAATTGCCGTCTTATCCAAATATATGTCTACAAAGATACGGTATTTCTACATTTACTCATTAATATATGAAGAACTTTCACTGGTAATAGAAGTTATTTCTGGATACCTCAACACATTTTACCAACATCCCTATGAACCGAACACCAATTGTACGTTCGAAGGTACATACTGCATAATCATTTAATTTCAATGGGACATAATTTCGTGGTTTTGTTGAAAAATACCGTTTCGTGGGCACGCCATTTCTTGAATATCTTATCCACTAAGTCATATACTATAGAATTTATAAATATTCGTTGGGATTCACTTTCGTGGTTAAGGTCCAGGAAATTGAAACCCTCTCGAATATTAATGATGTTACAGTATTATTTGTATGCCACTAATGAACTAACACTGTATATCAATAAATAATTAAATACGTTACATTGATGGGTTTGAAGACATTTTTTTCAAAACTTAAAGTATCTTGCAATCATCAATCAAATTCATAATGTTAAATAGGTTGCAATCTATAAGTTAGCCATAAAACGTACTTATTTTTGCTCTACCTAGAATAACAAACAAGAATATCACGGAGAAAGGAAATTTCCCCAAACCAATTCATCAAGTAGCCGTACAGGTATACTTAAATAAAAGTATTGATGTTAACTAAGAGCCCATAAGTAATACTAGTGAGGACAATACCCTCATTCGAAAGAATAACTCGATCTACAGTTAACTCCCAGTTAAACCTAAAAAACATAGTTTACATAACAAACGAGATTATGTGTAACACAGTTCACATTTAACTTTGAATTAACCTGTTCTAACCAACTTTGGGATGATCACGCACGACGTGCAATCAATGACGTCATAATCCAACTACAACAGCAAGATCTATATGTTATGTGAATCAAATATTTATGTTTTGTAATAAAGTTTTAGAATAGCCACTGTTATCATTTTTGTATTTTGCATTAATGTGTACAATAAGCTGTAATATTGCCAAATGGTCATATTATACCAATAAAACTGTATTGATTTGTCTAAAGAAATGCCTAGTTTTATTTTTTCGAAGTAATTCCTGCCTGTTCTGTATTCTGTTTATTCTGAATACGTTGAAGGCCTCGAGCGAATTGAACAGTCGGAAGTTCGGAACAATGGAACTTCAATCTTATTGTCTTTGTCATGTACATAAGGTTTTTGTCAGTTTGTAAATATCTTCGTATTTAAGAATACAACAGTCTCGATATTATGGTGATTTATATGAAATGTCCATGACTGAGGGTCTGGTACGAGTCTGTTTGGGAAAGCAATGTACAGATTATTCAAAGCAAGATATAGCATAATACATTAATACATTAGGAATACATTAAAAAGCCATATTGCTGACATTTGCAGTGTGAATATATGAATGTGACAAGCCACTTCGCTATTGCACTATCGATTGAAACGATAGTGTGTTAATACCATTGTGAACTCTGTGAACGGATTCAATAGAATAATAAATTAAACCTGGCATTTTAAATCTAAAAAACGCTTGGATATATTGCAAACTCTATCAGATTAAAACCCTAACATTATGCAATATTATCTTTGTAGATTGCGATTATATATTCAATTATACGATTGCATTTGTATTGTCTGTTATCAAAACTTCCGGTGCATTCTAGATGTTGGTAGGATGGGTATGCAACAAATGGGCAACAGGAACGAACAGTATGTTGTCGAACAATCTTAATCATTCAGTAAAGATTTGAAATGCTGATGCAAAATATGATAATATATAAATAGGTTTATCATTCTTTCCTGGCATTTGCAATTGATCAATGATTGTAAGTGTCTAGCGTTGTAAAATACCATATGGACTAAAAGTCTATAGAACGACAAAATAATGTTCGAATTTGAGGGATTTGCTTACAGTTGTTAATGATGTATTCATTATTTGTTTTGTTACAAATGTATGTTCTTTTTGTATTAATATAACTTTTGACAAACAATTCGATAATGTGATGTCAATATTATTTCAACAAAACTCAAATTCAGTCTAACAAGCCGGGTGTAACTAGATTTCTCGTCTGCTCTGACACAAAAGTCGTTTAGATGTGCTCAATATACGCGTTTCCATTTGAATTCCGATCTGATTTCTCAAGTTATAGCGTATAATGCATTGCAACAACTCTGCTCCGATAATCAAGTAATTCTTAAAGGAATACTCCAAGGATCAGCAATTTAAATTCACAAATAGTTGAGCTTTTGCCATTGTGCATGTGCAACAACTGGCAAATAATCACCATCTTATTTGACTCCGAGAAATGCAGTGAAACACCTAAAATCAAAGCTCTAGGAATAAGTTGTTTTATTTCTATTGATTTAGAAGACATGAATATTATGATAAACGTTCAATTTCACAATTTAACACAGTTTAATATCATTTGTTTTTATATAATATGCAGCGACAAACCAAAAGAACACGTTTTTTCGCAATACAGAAACGCCAGGAGGTTTTACAAATAAATTTTATTTTTAGTCTTATTATAACTTTGATCAAAAATGCTTTAAATCACAAAATGCTATTGCTGCAACCACATGGCGCAGTTCAATATTATTTTATGCAGTCTATCTTTATGTTTGAAGTAAGAGAACGCTCGTCAGTTTAACCAAAGGCCACCTAATCCAGCATTTGCTGACTTGCACCATTTTTCTCTTATTGAGAATATGTTTGTTATGAATTATTGGAGTTGACTGCTTAATGACAATCAATATATGGAATTTATTGAACTCGATAGCCTCGACATCCATCTCAAGTGATGATGTATGATGATTTATTAGCTGGGTAACGTCTACGTTCATGGTAGGAAGAACAAGTATGTTTGTGTATGGTGTGAGTTCAGGGTCATTCGAGTTTTGGTTATTTACGATTTTCCAATGATATCCGGACCAACTTTAAAGAATTAGGAACGCGAATACTGTATCGCTGCTAATACAGATGTCATTAATTTAACAACACCATACACTTAGTTTAAAAAGACTTTCCCTATAACAAGCATATTTTTCTCTTCTATCACATTAAATGAGCTAAATGTACAAAGCACTCACTATCAATTATCATAATTTGTCACAAGAAAATGTGCGCAAATAAGTCTCTATATGTCAAAAATATATTCATATCACCAATAATACCTTATCGCTTCCGATTTTTTACTATGTGATCACAGGAAAACAACTCGTGACTATTTTGGCTCGTTACGGAAATATATTTTCATTTTTGTCTCAGTAATTGGTGGGAGATTTTTGTTGAAGATTTGAGAAGTTTAAGCAATAATGATTGTCATTTAATGTATAATATTCCTGAATAGCTTTAAACGATCAAAGTTATAGGGAACGCCTCTTTAATATCTTCTAAATATAATAATGAAATAAAGGACAGATGCCAGGAAATGAATTGATAAACTTTTTGATATTTTGTTGAATCGTTACATTCTTGAAAACATCTTTCATATTTTTATCCGCATGCTATTTCTATCTTGACAGCTTAAAATAGAATAACAACATGCTCACCATTTCTGACGCTCACGTTGCATGCCCATCCTAACAACATCTAAAGCATACCGGTAGCTTTTTATATACAATTTTCAAGCTATCATAGATATCGGTTATTGAAATTGAACAACGGTACAAATAGCAATCCGTTTTAAATTATGGCAAAACATTCATTATAGACTTAGAGAGAACCATTGTTTTGATGCGTTATTCTAATGTTCAAATATTTGTGCCGGTTTGATTGTTGTCTGTATATTGTGTTTAGAAACGAACCAATGAGTATGGATATATCCCTGGCTTAGATTGAGAAGGTCGTAACTACAAAATCGATAATTTAGAAAATAAAAAAAAAACAGTTCGAAAATTACTCTTTATACTTATGGTACCCCAAGCTGTTTCAACTTCAGTTTGGTCAACATGTACCAGTTTTACAAGTCTTACATGGCTTGCTTAGAAGAAATTCTATGCCAGCTATGTCCTGCATACAGATAAAAGAAATATGTAGATCTACAAGAATTCCGAAGCGATGGAGATAACCGACAACCACACTGGATGTGTCACACGTATATATAGTAAAGGGTAGCAATTTGTAACCGCTATCTAGAGTTGTCCTCAATTCAAAAGGTAAGGGGCACTGGACTAATGTATAGAATCTGTCTTAGTGGTATTTCAATGGTAATCGATAATCCAACTGAGAAATAGTTTGTCACATTCATGCATTCTCATAAAAATGTCGGCAATATGGCTCGTTAATATATTTCACCGTATGGTTAACATTCTGACAAACCTCTCAGTCAGTAAATTTCCTTCCCCGGAGACTCTCTGGTCTACATCTGGTTTAGACGTATCTTTATATTGGGTCCCCGCACAGATTCGTACCAGACAGCCTGTCTTTTACGTTTCATACAAATTACCATAATACCGAGAATGTTCTAATTATAAATAAGGAGACAAATACTGTTAGTCTTAAGGTCTATATTCTTATATGCCAGGTTCGACCGATTAATTCGCTCGATATCTCCAGCATATTTTGAATATTTAGAACACCGAGCATGCAAGCATTCCTTCGCAAACTTAAAACCAGAGATTTCCTTTAGGCACACCAATAATGCTGCTTATTTTACACATTAATGCAAAATATGGATGCATAAAAGTGGTTATTACTACGCTTTGTTACAAACAATAACAGTTTTATTCACGTTAAAGATATCTTGGTTAGTTGTATTTGGATTATAATATTCCATTAATTGTGAATGTTGTAATAAAATTGCTAAAATATCATCCATATCATATTTCAAATATGCAAATCGGGCTACTTGAGGCACGGGTTTAAGGCAGTTTCCTTTCTCTGTGATATTGGACACGGTAATAATTCAAGATTGTTGCTCGCGGTTAACTATTTGTTTTTCATTTCGTATTCAGCGACATTGCAGCAAACATCAGGTCTTGCTAGTGGCCTCTTTATTGGATTATATGTTAAGTGTGTGGACTTGACAAAGTTTGTGTTGGCATGGTTTTTCAAAAACATTTCACGATAAATATATGTCGGACTGCATCAAGTAAAAATAAAAAACAATTTTGGCAGTATGGAAACAAATAAAGTTACAAAATGTATTGTGCGAATGTTCTGTGCCAAATGTTTCTAAATTAGTTTACTAAACATTCCAGTCGGTTTACGCCCCTTTCATCTTCTAACGTAATCCAAACATTGTATACAAACAACATAGTTTTGGCGCCAAACCAACAGATAGCGTGTTAGTATGTTCCGAAATTGAAATAAATGTTTGGCAATATGACAATGTTTTATCTGATTCTAACTACAATGTACATGTACTTCGAAATACAAAAATAGCCGAAAATTCAACACGTCATTACCTGTGAATACGATTTTCAATTCGCCCACTTGTTAAAGTTAATGCGTTCATGGAATCGTTCCTCATGATGATAAAAGTAATAATTAGTAAACATTACGATTGCACAGTAATCCATGCGTTACTAAAGCATTTTTATGTAACCAATACAATGGCATATCTGTCATCATGAGATGTGCCAAACTATCATGTGCTACTAAAATAGATACACGTCTTTAGGCAGCTTCTTGTGTGACAAACACACATAAATGAATGAATGCAATAAACAATGTATAAACGATAGCTCGCGGAACGACACTATTAATCTATCAAAATGTATGCGCATCGTACGCTAAGTGCCAGAATTATATATTTCTAAGCAGAGGGAAAGTTATAACAAATCATTTCACTATTCAGCGTAAAATTGGTTGCTAATTCTGCTCAGCATTTTATATGGGATATCCTGAAGGAATGTACACTGGGTCAAGGCTTTTACCGGCGTACTGTCGTAGGAACGCAAAAATTCGAAACTTAATAACTATCACATTTATACCCTTCCCCCCACCTAGAAGGATGCTTTAAATACAAGAACTTAGATACAACATTCCTATATATAAGAATCTTTAGCTCAATGTCTATATATATATGCTTACAAATCTCGGAAACACTTTCAACGATAGCTCATAATTTGAACACCCATTGAAAAAAACGTCGTTGTAAAAACAACTAGACAAACAGATCAATCTAGTAGGAAATCTCGAAGCGAATAGCGCCATGGAAAGGCATTAACAAATAATTTAAAGAGAGTCTACATACTAGTAACTTTAGCCCAATGTCTGGAGACTTTATCATGTTTGAAAAGCACTTGATAACTTTATTTTGCTTTAATTGAATTTCGATGGATCAATAGATGATTACAAGTATACATCGATTTATATTAAACTGAAAAACCAAAGTTCGAAATTTCCGTAACCCTATCATAACCTCTCCACAGCCATAGCGGACATGTCAGACAAAAAACGAGAACAACGGAATATGTACAGCATTGTGTATCTCTATTGCTGCGACTTTGGGGCACCTAGAATGTGTACAGACTGTATGAAAGCAAGATGTTCGATGTTTGAATATAGAAGAAGGATATGGCTTCTCCAATCAATGTAAACTCAGAGCGGATATTCCCTGAAGACCTTCATAAAAATGTATGTAGACTAAAAACAACATGTTTACGAGACCTCCAGTATAGCATTATTCCATACTTTATTGTCATCCAGCACGTTACTTAGGCTTTTGGGGCGAATTGATAAACATACCGTATCAGACTACTTAAGACGCTTTATCTATGAAGCCTGTCGGTGTTGCTCAGTTCATACACGAAACAGAGCCATTACTTTGTGATCCTGATTATAGCGTATACAGCTTAATATATTGTTAGTTAGAATGTGGCAGTCCATGTTCTTGGCAAGTCTCGCACGATCATTACTAAAATTTCCATAAACAGCACAATACACGACCAATCCGATAAAATCCCAAATTGATTGCAGGGCAATGTCCAGATATAATGATATAATAAAAGTCTACTTAACAGCATTGCTTTCTTATTTCATTCGTGCACGAACATTGCGAGAGAGCCATGTACTAATAGCACAGTAAATATCAAGGAAATCAACCTTTGCTTTTCTTGTGATATGTATTCCATCAAATAGACTACATTGGCACAACTTCACAAACTCGTACTCAGGACATAAAGCTATAACAATGTCTCATTTCTACATTGTGTTGCTTGTTCCTAAAGTGAACTCGTACAGTTTCTTTCATTTACGTCACTTGTATCAGTTTTTTGCAAAAAAAAAACAAACAAACAATTCTATTTCAATGCAAAATAAAACTTTTCATAGAAACAATAATTATCGTAATCAATTGACCATCTTGAAACACCCCATGTGGCGCTTAAATAAATCAAGCTGATGTATTTGTGTATACACTGTGTTTTGGCCAATCGCTTCTAAACATTACATTTCAGACATAGTCCATAAATGAATCAGTGTATATACACAAACGGACCATTTATCTAACAAGGTGTCATTGTATGTCTGGATATATTGGTCACTGAGGACTCGTAAAACGTATCTTACACTTCAAAGTTCAGGAAAGCAATTTTGGAAAAGATCCAAATATGAGAAGTAACGAATTTATCAAATATTACCATCTTCTATTAAATATTTCATTAAAAATGGTAACTGATATTGCTGCAGACATTACCCTTGCAGATTGATGGGTGGAGTTACTTCAATGTCAAGGTCGTATATGGCTGCTTAATGCTTTATTGGTTGTCTGCAGTATAAGGAGAGCAAATTAATACAAGCAAAAGAACAGTATTTTATTCAGCACAACATTATATCATATTGCTATTAGCACATTGCAAAGTTTGAATTATGACACAGACATATAATAGCATACCTGGTTGTTTAAGGCCAATAGGATTTATTTAATGTCTTACTCTTATTCAAAGTGGTTTTAATCACAGTCGATCATTGTTCAAGCACTGGTATTACACTGTTATCAAGTTTAAGCAGTCGCATTTAATGTATCACTTGAGTGAATGATTAGGTTAGACTGTATATTGTTGTTAACATGCGAGAACACCCATGCGGCAAACGTTATGGATCGATGCGATGTTAACACATGCATGATTGCCTAGCACCGCAACAAGGTTTAACTTTATTGTCTTAATTAGATTGGTTTGTCACAAATAAGTTTTTTTTTATCAATATACGGATGGCATACTGAATCAGAGCATACGTGATTTATTCCCGAGTGAGGCGAATGCTTAGTCCTGGGAATGTCATACACAATACTGACACAAACAGCACGAACACTACGACATCATTTTGCTAACGTTCAATACACATGAATTACTCTTAACAAGACTTTTATTGTGTTATTATCCCCGGACATTGCCCCGCAATCTATTGGCATTTTATTAGATAAGTTGTTGTGTTCTTGTGTGCTGTTTATTGAAATTCTAGTAAGTACCTTGCGAGACATGTCCAGAACATCAACTGCCACATAGTGACTAACAGCATATCCATCTATATTTGCTATAATCAGGAACATACAAAATAGTGGATCTTTTTCGTCTAAGAACTAAGCAACCCTGACAAGGCTTCATATATCAGCCGATGTCCGATACAGTTTGTTTTTGGATTCGCCCATAAGACAAAAGTAGCGTGCTCGATGGCAATTGTGTGTGGAATGATGTTAGACAGTGGGTCTCGTAAACATTTTCTTTTAAGTATGTGTACGTAATTCTGTACAAAATATCCATTTATAGAGAGTTAATTTCGTTATTCTCTTTTCAAACACTGAAATCTAACCGAAAAGTATTACTATGTATAACAAGACCGCATAACGGCAACCGGCGTAGATCGAACGAAATACTGTTTGGGATTGGTAGTATTTTTCGGACAAGTCCGCAGAGATAGATTTGAATAAGCATGATGGCGCAAAAAAATTGTGAGACTTGTGATTCTTTAAATATACACCTTTATCGAAACTATAATAAATAAATAAGAATCAATTTGGTGGTACCCAGCCACGATAAAATCTTCGAAAACAAGAAATGGGTCGTGACTCTTTAAATAATTCGTTTGTGCTTTCCCTAGAGCTATACACTCTGGGATTTCCTAAATCGATCCGTTTGACTTATTCTTATAAAGCAACAGCGTTGTCAATGGGTGTTCAATGTATGAAAGTATAAAAAGGCTGTCATTATGTGTAAGTATGTATGAGACATTACATAAAAAGCTTCTTCAGCTTGATGTAAAATGTACAATCAAACTTCTTACAACTGAAGCATTGTCTTGCGTGCTATAATGTCAGATGGTCAAGATTAATTTTAGTTTCAGTCATATCTAGTCACATTATCCTAACAGAGGGTCAACTTGTTCTGATTTAACACTTACAATACGTTGAGCACCAATCACAGGGAACCATGTAAAGATTTGCCTACTTCGCTGTTATTGAAATAGACGGATATTGTTATAATAATATTGGCAAGTGGTTAGTTTTTTAATACGCCAGAGAACGCAAATCGGTAATGTACGAGGGTTGTCCCAGAATAGCGTATAATTCTTCATTTATTTACTCCAACATAATGATATAGTTTTATAATTTTGCATGGACATTTCTACAACCATAGCACGTGTATTTGACGAAATTATTTTAGATCAGTTTACGTCGTATTCGATCAACGGATGTATTTGTAACCCATGGTAATAGTTTACGACCAGCATGAAAAAAGTATATATCATTAAAATTAATTTAAATGTTTAATGACAATCTTACTTGAGAAGTTTTAGGCGCATCGCGCCAAAATATTATAATAATAATTGGCATCTCTTGGCGAGTTTTTATACAATGATTCATAGTGATGATGTCATATTTGATGGGTTAATGAAGTAATATAGCAACATTGTTAGCGTTACAATATAAAAAATCACGACGACAGACGACGTTACGGAGTGACTGCCATTTCCTAAGCATTGTGTTATACCGTATATTATATATAATAGTATCCGAAGGAACGGTAAATTATGTAAAATCCACAGCACAATACATAAGGGTAATTTGGCAGTCGTTTTTAAGACTCCCCGACGTTTTGATTGGCACAGAAAGGAAGCGGAACAAAAGTCATCAGACGGACCGATCAAAATAAAAACTTACGTATGTTCGCTTCCTACACTATCCGCACAGAATGTTAGCTCAAGCTGTCCACTTTGAAAAACACGTAATTAATTTTTGACAGTATGTAAATAAGTATATTTCCACAGCGTTGATAACAATTTCGGCATTTAATTTTTAAAGTGTAAAGCCCCCGAATGGGATTTCTTCGGAAAACTGAGATTGTGTGACGTCGTTGGCGAGTGTTGACGTTGACGTTCTGTGGGCCGTACAGCGTCACCTGGTACTCGTCAAATGTACACACTTTGAATGTTTTTGGAAGAAATATCACGAAACTTGGTTAGTACATCAAGAAATAATTTCTCTAAAAGTGGATTATGATTTGGGCATGCAGTACATGATAGTTTTTAAGATATAACAGGATTATACGGTATTCTAGGACAACCCACGTATATATCATCTTCATGCCACTTGATAGTAATTGCCATCTTATCCAAATATATGTCTACAAAGTAACAGTATTTCTACAATTACTCATTAATATATTGAGGATTGCCTGCAATAATGTAGTAAGTTATTATTTAATCATATGTAGTTACTACAGTATTGCGGACAACCCTCAAATTATGAAGAACTTTCACTGGTGGAAGTTATTTCTGGATACCTCAACACATTATACCAACATCCCCATGAACCGAACACCAATTGTACATTCGAAGGTACATACTGCATAATCATATAATTTCAATGGGACATAATTTCGTGGTTTTGTTGAAAAATACCATTTCGTGGGCACGTCATTTCTAGAATGTCTTATTCACTAAGTCATATACTATAGAATTTATAAATATTCGTTGGGATTCAATTTCGTGATTAATATCCACGAATCCCTCTCGAATATTGATGATGTTACAGTATTACTTGTATGCCACTAACGCACTTACACTGCTTATCAATGAATAATTAAATACATTACATTGATGGGTTTGAAGACGGTTACACATTTTTTCAAAACTTAAAGTAGCTTGCAATCATCAATAAAATTCATAATGTTCAATAGGTTGCAATCTATAAGTTAGCCAAAAAAGTACTTATTTTTGCTCTACCTAGAATAACAAACAATAATATCACGGAGAAAGTAAACTTCCCCAAACTTATTCCTCAAGTAGCCGTACAAGTATACTTAAATAAAAGTGTTAACTTTGAGTCAATAAGTAATACTAGTGAGAACATTACCCCATTCGAAAGAATAGCTCGATCTACAGTTATAGCCCTACCAGATTAAACTGAGATTCCTTGTAAAAGTCCGGAGATAACTGTATGTAGTAAATTAACATACAAATCGCATACAACCGATCATGACCGGACTAACTTTACGGACTTTAACGAGTGTCAGTTAAATCTGGTCAAGCTATAACCCAGTTACATCCAGTTAAACCTAATTAAACATAGTTTACATAAAACGAGGTTATGTTTATCACAGTTCTCATTAAACTTTGAACGAACTGTACTGACCAACTCTGGGATGATCACACATGACGTGCAATCAATGACATCATAATCCAACTATAACAACAAAAGCTATATGTATAAGTAATGTGAATTAAATCTTTATGTTTTGTAATAAAGTTTAAGAATAGCCACTATAATGATTTCGTATTTGCATTAATGTGTACAATAAACTGTAATATTGAGGTCATAAACCACCAAATAGAGTTGTTCTTTAACTCAATGTAAAGTGACCTAGATCAGCCTAAACAAATGTCAACTTTTTGTCCATGGGGCCCTCTCAAAATATTTTAATCAATAGAAATAGCATCCAGCTTGAAGAAAATGAAAAACAGTAGGGGGTCATGCATCATATAAGAAAAATTTGGTTCGTCAAACGCGGAGAACAGATTTTCTCACATGTACGGATTTACTCACTTTCCGTTAGCCCCAACCTTACTTTTACTTTCATATTTAAACCAGAATACAACACATTTCGGAATAAAACCATTTCACTAAATCACATACATGCATACAAAGCATTTAACACCAATTGCATGATTTTGATGCAGATTTGTCAAGACTTACCCCAATTTCCAGTCGCTATAAAGTTTTTTACCGGACTATTTGACTGTATCTGAATTTGGTCCGCGTAGGCATTTAGTGGTTATTTACCTTGATATGTCAAAAGAAATGCATAGTTTTATTTTGTCGAAGTAATTCTTGTCTGTTCTGTATTCAGATTATTCTGAATACGTTGTTTAAAGGTCACGCACGAATTCAGCAGTCGGAAGTTCCGAACCTTACATAGAAAACTTCAATTTTATGGTATTTGTCCTGTACATAAGCTTTTTGCCAACTTTTAAATATCTTCTTATTTAAGAAAATAACAGTCTCGACATTATGGTGATTTGTATGAAATGTCAAAGTCAGAAGGTCTGGTACGAGTTTGTATAGGGAAGCAGTGCACAGATTATTCAAAGCAAGATATAGCAGACATGGCCTCTGGGGAGATTGCATTGGCTGACTTAGAAGTTTGTTTGAATTTTCACTGAATGGCGGAATGCATTAACAATCCATGTTGCTAACATTTGCAGTGTGAGTGCATGAGTGTGACAAGCAACTTTGCTATTGTACTATCGATTAAAAGGATAGTGTTTTATTACCATTGTAAACTCTGTGAACGGATTCAATAGAATAATATATCAAACCTGACATTGTTAATCTAAAAACACTTGAATATTTTGCAAACTCTATCAGATTAAAACCCTAACATTATGCGATATAATTTTTGTAGATTGTGTTTTATATATTCAATTATACGATTGCATTTGTATTTTAATCTGTCTGTATAGAATTGGAATGCTGATGCAAAATATGATAATATATAAATAAGTTTATCATATTTTCTTTGCATTTGCATTTAATCAATGAGTGTTAGTGTCTAGCGTTGTATGTTTCTTACATTTTGATGATTGAAAATTGTGCGTAGGATGATGTTGAACTCCAGGCATCCATATGTGATAATGTATAGGAAGGTTCATGTTCATCATTACAATATGGGTGATCAATGGACAGGCAGAAATAAAAGTCATATTAATGTTTCGACACATTCGTTTCTGACCGCTTTCAAGCATGTGGTATTTATGTATCCTAAGATTTAGTGGAGACATATTGATGTCTGTTTCTTTGTCTGGATGGTTGTCACAAAGTATGACCCCACTTGTTCTAGGTAGCCATTGGCCAATAATTTTATTTCAACACTTTTACTACACATGAATAGAGCTCTGTTAACAAAAATAGTTGTGTATATAATAACTGTTGTTACTTGTGTATAACTGCTGCCCGGTGACTACCCGTTTTCAGTCAAACACGTATCTAGCCTTTCTGGAACTTATTACCAACGACCTTTTCTTTCTCATCCGCCAGTAGGCAAGTGAAACCTTCCCCACATGTCGAACACATAATATACACAATGCCTCAGGACCAAACAACTCGCTCCCTTAATCAAACCTGTCAATTCTGGGTACCAGTCACGGGCAAAGTCAGCTGCACTAGTTATGCTATCTCCGAACTTTTAAACTCCATTTAACATCCATCAATCATAAAAAATAAAGATTTTATTCAAAGTGAAAACTAACTAATTCTAACAAGCCGGATGTAACTAGCTTTCTCGTCTGTTCTGACACAAAAGTCGTTTAGATGCAGATGCTCAATATACGCGTTTCCATTTGAATTCCGATCTGATTTCTCAAGTTATAGCGTATAATGCATGGCAACAACTCTGCTCCAATAATCAAGTAATTCTTAAAGGAATACCCAAAGGATCAACAATTTAAATTCACAAATAGTTGAGCCTTTGCCATTTTACATGCCAAATAATCAACATCTTATTTTACTCCAAGAAATAATGTGAAACACCTAAAATCAAAGCTACAGGAATAAGTTGTTTTATTTCTATTTATTTAGAAGACATGAATATTATGATAAACGTTCAATTTCACAATTTAACTCAATTTAAGAGTATTTGTTTTTTATATAATATGCAACGACAAACCAAAACAACACGTGTTTGTTCGAAATACAGACTTGCCAGGAGTTTTTACAAATACAATTTATTTTTAGTCTTAATATTACTTTGATCAAAATTCTTTAAATCACAAAATGCTATTGCTACAGCCTCATGGCGCAGTTCAATATTTTTATGTAGTCTATCTTTAGGTTTGAAGTAAGAGAACCAAAGGCCAACTAATCAAGCTGACGCAGCAATTTGCACCATTTTCTCTTATTGGAAATATGTTTGTTATGAATCATTGGAGGCAATTGCTTGCTGGCAATCAATATATGGAATATAACTAACTCGATAGCCTCGACATCAATCCCAAGTCATGATGTAAGTAGATTCATTAGCTTGGTAAAGTCTACGTTCATGTTGGGAATAACAAGTGTGTTTGTGTAAAATGTAAGTTCATGGTCATGAGTGTTTTGGACATTTACAATTTGCCAGTGGTCTCCGGACCAACTTTAAAAAATCAAGAACACGAATACTGCATCGCCGCTAAGACAGGTGTCATTAATTCAACATCATCATAAGCATAGTTTAACATCTTCTTAATATAATATAAAAATAAAAAATACAGATGCCAAGATATATATTGATACCTTTTTGATATTTTGTTGAATTGTTACATTCTTGAAAACATTATCTTATTTTGTATCAGCATGCTATTTCTTTCCAGACTGCTTAAAATAGAATAACAATATACTTCCTATTCCTGACGCCCACTTGTTTCATGCCCATCCTTACAACATATAAAGCATACCGGAACTTTTTGATAAACAATTTGCAAAGCTATTATAGATATCAGTTATTGAAATCGAACATCGGTACAAATTGCAATCCGTTTTAAATTATGAAAAATAAACATTATAGACTAAGATAGAAACTGTTACACTGTTTTGGTACTTTATTCTTATGTTCAAATAGTTCTGTCCTCTTTGATTTTTTGTCTGTATTTTGTGTTTAGAACCGAACGAGTATGGCTGGCTGTAACTACAAAACCGATATTTTGAGAAAATAAGAAAAAAATGTTGTAAAATTACGCTTTACTTATGATAACCCAAGCTGTTTCAACATCAGTTTTGTCAACATGACAAGTTCGGATTTTTATTTTTTGAAAATGGGCTCCATAAGCAGCGCCTTCTGATGCTGATTTAAATATGTACCAGTTTTACAAGTCTTAAATGGCTTGTTTAGAAATTCTGTCCAGCTATATTCTGCATACAGATAAAAGAAATATTTAGATCTACAAGAATTCCGAAGCGATGGAGATAACCGACAACCACACCGGATGTGTCACACGTATATATAGTAAAGGGAAGCAATTTGTAACCGTTATCTTGATTTGTCTTCAATTCAAAAGGTAAGGGACACTGGATTAATGTATAGAATCTGTCCCGGTGATATTTCAATGGTAATCGATAATCCAACTGAGAAATGGTTTGTCACATTCATGCATTCACATAAAAAATGTCGGCAATATGGCTCGTTAATATATTTAACCGTATGGTTAACATTCTGACAAACCTCTCAGTCAGTAAAGTTCCTTCCCCGGAGACTCTCTGGTCTACATCTGGTTTAGACTTATCTTTATATTGGGTCCCCGCACAGATTCGTACCAGACAGTCTGTCTTTTACGTTTCATACAAATTACCATAATGCCGAGAATGTTATAATTATAAATAAGGAGATATTTACAAGCTTACAAGAACTTTAGGACAAACACCGTTAGTCTGAAGCACCATATTCTCTTATGCCACGTTCGACTGATTAATTCACTCGATGCTTCCAGCATATTCGGGATATTCAGAACACCGAGCATGCAGGCATTCCTTCACAAACTTAAAACCAGAGATTTCCTTTAGGCACACCAATAAAGGAGCTTATTTTACACATTGATGCAAAATATAGATGCATAAAAGTGGTTATAACTACGCTTTATTACAAACAATAAAAGTTTGATTCACGATAAAGATATCTTGGTTAGTTGTATTTGGATTATAGAATTCCATTAATTGTCTATGTTTTAATAAAATTGCTAAGTTAACATCCACATAATATTTAAAATATGCAAATCGGGCTACTTGAGGCACGGGTTTAAGGCAGTTTCCTGTCTCTGTGATATTGGACACGGAAATAATTCATGATTGTTGCTCGCAGTTAACTTGTTCCATTTCTTATTCGTCGACATTGCAGCAAACCGCGCGTCTTGCTTGCTGCCTCTGCATTTGATT
Organism: Spisula subtruncata; assembly: GCA_963678985.1. Classification (NCBI taxonomy): domain Eukaryota; kingdom Metazoa; phylum Mollusca; class Bivalvia; order Venerida; family Mactridae; genus Spisula; species Spisula subtruncata. Next base: position 49,545,809 of record OY787664.1, on the reverse strand, counting down.
ATATGTTAAGTGTGTGGACTTTACAAAGTTTGTGTTGGCATGGTTTTTCAAAAACATTTCATGATAAATATATGTCGGACTGCATCATGTAAAAATAAATAACAATTTTGGCAGTATGGAAACAAATGAAGCTATTAAAAGTATTGTTCGAATATTCTGTGCCAAATGTTCCTGAATGAGTTTACCAAGCATTCCAGTAAGTTTATTCTCCTTACATCTTCTAACGTAATCCAAACATTGTATACAAACAACATAGTTTTGGAGCCAAACCAACATATCACGTGTTAGTATTTACTGGAATTTAAATATTAATGTCCGCAACATGCCAATGTTTTATCTGATTCTTACTACAATGTACTTGGGAATACAAAAATAACCGAACATTCCATCCATCATTACCTGTGAATACGTCTTGCAGTTCGACCACTTGTTAAAGTTAATGCGTTCATGGAAACGTTCTTCGTGATGATAAAAGTAATAATAATTTCACATTACGATCGTGCTGTAATCCAAGTGTTACTAAAGCATTTTGTGTAACCAATACAATGGCGTTTCTGGCCTCATTAGATGTGCCAAACTAGCATGTGCTACTAACAAAGATACACATATTTTGGCAGCCTTTTGTGTGACAAACACACATAAATGAATAAATGCAAAAATGTATAAACGATAGTACGCGGTACGACACTGTTAATGTATCAACATGTATGCGCATCGTATACCAAGTGCCAGAATCCGCTGAATTCTTAGCAGAGTTTCCATCTGCACGCCGAGTAAAACTCTTACTGTTTAGAAAGCCCTTGATAACTTTATTTTGCTTTAATTGAATTTCGATAAATCAATAGATGATTACAAGTATGCCCCGATTCATATTTAACTGAAAAAAAGGTTCCAAAATTCCATAACCCCATTATCACCTCTCGCTAGCCACAATCGACTTACTTTTATCAGACAAAGAAACAAAAACAACTGAATATGAACAGCATTGTGTACCTAAATTGCTGCGACTTTTAGGCTCCTAGATTGTGTACAAACTGTATGTACATGTAAGTCTGATGTTCGGTGTTTGCAAATAGAAGAAGAAAATGGCTTCTCCAATCAATGGTAACTCTGAGCTGATATTCCCTGAAGACCTTCATAAAAATGTATGTAGACTAAAAACAACATGATTACGAGACCTCCAGTATAGCATTATTCCATACTTTATTGTCATCCAGCACGTTACTTAGGCTATTGGGGCGAATAGATAAACATACCGTATCAGACTACTAAAGACGCTTTATATATAAAGCCTGTCGGGGTTGCTCAGTTCTTACACGAAACAGAGCCATTACTTTGTGTGATCCTGATTATAGCGTATACAGCTTAATATATTGTTAGTCATACTGTTGCAGTCCATGTTTTATCATATCTCGCACGACCCGTACTGAAATTCCATAAACAGCACAATACACACCTAATCCGATAAAATACCAATAGATTGCAAGGCAATGTCCAGATATAATGATATAATAAAAGTCAACTTAACAACATTCCTTACTTATTTACTTCGTGCACGAACATTGTGAGAGAGCCATGTACTAATGGCACAGTAAATATCAAGGATAACACATTTGCTTTTCCTGTGATATGTATTCCATCAAATAGACTACATTAGCACAACTTCACAAACTCGTACTCAGAATATTCAGCTATAACAAATTCTCATTTCTACATTGTGTTGCTTGTTCCTAAAGTGAACTCGTACAGTTTCTTCCATTTACGTCACTTGTATCAGTTTTTGCAAAGAAAAAAACAAACGAACAATTATATTTCAATGCAAAATAAAATTCCTCATAGAAACAATAATTATCGTAATCAATTGACAATCTTGAAACATCCCATGATTGCGCTTAAATGAATTAAGCTGATGTATTTGTGTATACACTGTGTTTTGGCCAATCGCTTCTAAACACTACATTTCAGACAAAGACCATAAATGAATCAGTGTATATACACATACGGACCATTTATCTAACAAGGTGTCATAGTTTGTGCGGATATATTGGCCACTGAGGACTCGTAAAACGTAACAGACACTCTATAATTCAGGAAAGCCATTTGGAAAACTTCAAAATATGAGAAGTACCGAATTTATCTAATAGTACCATCTTCTATTAATATTTTATTAGAAATGGTAGCTGATATTGCTGCAGACATTACCCTAGCAGATTGATGAATGGAGTTACTTCCGTGTCGAGGTCGAATATTGCTGCTTAATGCTTTATTGGTTGTCTGCAGTATAAGGAGGGAAAATTAATACAAGCAAGAGAACGGTATATCATTCAGCACAACATTATATCATTTTGACATTAGCACATTGCAAAGTTTAAATTATGACACAAACATATAATAGCATACCTGGTTGTTTAAGGCCAATAGGATTGATTTAATTTCTTACTCTTATTCAAAGTGATTTCAATCACAGTCTGCCAAGCACTGGTATTATACTGTTGTCAATTTAAAGCAGTCGCATTTAATGTATCACTTGAGTGAATGATTATGTTGGACTTTATATTGCTGTTAACATGCGAGCACACTCATGAGGCAAACGTTATGCGATGTTAACACCTGTAGGTTTGCCTAGGACCGCAACAAAGTTTAACTTTATTTTCTTAATTAGATTGGTTTGTCATTAATGGCAACGGATGGCATACTGAATCAGATCATACGTGATTTATTCCCGAGTGAGGCTAATGCTTAGTCCTGGGAATGTCTAACATAATACTGACACAAACAGCACTACGACATCATTGTTCTAACGTTCCGTACACATGAATGGACAATGTTACTCAGTATAACAAGACATCATTAACAATGTATTTTCAGAACTTGATGTTGGTGATAGTGACGATTTATGACAACATGTGAAAAAAACAGGATGAGGATCAACTGCTATAATGCTGTATGTAGTTTTTTTCTATCCATGGACCACCCACATTTTAATAAAGTTCGTATACCTTCCTATACTATAGTTTGTTACTAGAGGGCTGACAAAATTCAACATCATCATGTGCGCAGTTTGCAATCATAAAAATATAAGAAACACACAATAATAGACCCTTACGATCATTGATTGAATGCAAATGCCAAGAAAACATGATAAACTTATTTATATATTATCATAATTCGCATCAGCCTTCCAATTGTATACTGACATATTCAAATATTCCAACAACATGCTTGTTCCTGACGCCCACTTGATACATAACCATCCTAACAATATTTAAAACACATCGGATGTTTTGATCACAGAAAATGCAATTGTATTATTGAAGCAATTAAGATATTTCGCGATCGACAAAAAATATCGCATAATGTTAGGGTTTGAATCTGAAAGTGTTTGAAATATATTCAAGCGTGTTTTACATTTAAAATGTCAGGTTTGTTTTATCATTCTATTGAATCCGTTCACAGAGTTCACACTGGTATAAAACACTGTCATGTGAATCGATATCACAAAAGCAAAGTGGCCTGTCATACTCATATATACACACTGCAAATGCCAGCAACATGGCTTGTTAATGTATTCCGCCATTCAGTGAAACTTCAAACAAACCTCTAAGTCAGCCAATGCAATCTCCCCAGAGGCCATGTCTGCTACATCTTGCTTTGTATAATCTGTACATCGCTTTCCCATACAGACTCGTACCAGACCTTATGTGGATGTTAACCATGAAATTTAATCCCAACCAATATTTATAACGTCTATAATATATGACTTAGCGGAAAAAATATCGCATTATGCAAGCCGGAGAAGATTTGTTTTAAATTGATTACACAATCAAAAGGTATAATGCGTTAAAGGTTTTGCCAAAACCTAAAATAATATAAATACATAATTATATAATCTTAACAATTGGCTTGCTTTTAAAAGCGCTTACAGTTTGCACATTTCTACAAAATAAGTATAGGGCATTAAAGACAAATATGCAGCATTTAAAATATGAGGCGTTCAAAACGAATTGAATCTTTATCATAGAGGCTAACATGTCTCAAACGTGCAGAACACTTGAATGTAAAATGAAACAGAATTAAACTAGTAAATTTCATGACTTAAATTTACATGACTAACTAGTATTCAATTATATTTACTGTTGCAATTAGTGATGAGTTTTAGTTTACGTATTTTACTGTTTTACAATACGATTTCCTTATCTAAATCTTACAAATCGGTTCAATATGTTTCATGTCATAGTGCCTCAAACAATTCCAATCGTGATTCCATTACCAGACTGCATCAATATATACTTGCCCAGTAGACACTACTGTGTACTTCGTTGACAATTTATTGAGCACTTTAAAATGCATCGAACCATTAACAATAACATGACCTTTGACACTACGAAACAGAAACCACAGAACACCATGTGGTCCAACCCGAGCCCATTACATCGATAACATATTGTAATATGTACACGGATCTATGATATCAAGTGATCATGTCTAACTAATGTTTTTTAGAGTGTTCGTGTTATTCGTGTGTATATTGTATATTTAATTAGCGCATCTATCCATTTGAACGGAAACTGAAAATGAACTGTTCGGATAAAAGTCGCAAAGAAAACACGCATGTCGTCTTGTAAATCGTCTAAACAGGTAAGATATGTTTGTAAACCAAGTACGTCCCCAATTGCTGCCCTAAAGTCCAAAATGGTAAAGGTCACAGTGAACTTGACCTTTGGCATATTGACCTCAAAATCATAAGGGATCTTAACCAGTTGCCGGCCAACCACCATGTTTAGCGTTCTTGAGTTATTGAACGGAAAACATTTGGTCTACCGACCGACAGACCGACAAAAACGTGCAAAGCAATATACTACCCCGTCAAAGTTCGGGGCAGAATAAGAAGTAAATTGTACTAAATTGCTGATAAAGACAATTGTATCGAATGTCTTTATTTGATCCGAAACTTTCAGTATTGTATTCAAAGTTCACTGCATTGGTAGAACACGATTGTATTCTTTAATGCAGTATTCTAACACGATTCGCGGATTAATCCAATACACAAAGAACGAACCGAACCATGTTTTATTGCCCCCATAAAACATACCTATCAAATAGCTGTTTCTATTTACGCCCAGTATCACTTGACATATTTATGAATGAATGAACGTAAACTTTATAGTAAAATTTACTACGAGTCACGATGACAAGGCGAGTTGCACGAGAATCCAGTGTTACATCTATGACGCATCTATTTTTAGAAACTCCAATATACTCTAGAAACCAAGTTTTATTAAAGCTTCTGATAATCAATCCATTTATATTTTTCATTTTATGAAATAGATACCATAAACTCGTGTTATTAAAATTGTTTCAATGTTTAAATTGTGGTGTTTCCTTCAAAAAATTACGAAGGTCGTTTTCATTAACGAAGGAGGTAATTGTACCAGCTAATAAGCCACTCAATTTCATCGTGGAATTATGTTCAATGTCAAATGGGTGAAAATGGAATGCGCGCAGTTAAATAGTGCGGGATATTATCGTATTTAGAATCGAAATAAAATCTCTGTTCTTGTATATTGTCGGTAAATAAAACACGGGCACTCGTTCTGATGCGGAAAATTAAATCACTCGTGCTACGCACTCGTGATTTAATTTTTCCGCAACCGAACTCCTGCCCGTGTTTTATTCATCGACAATAAACGCGAAAAGATTTTTATTTCTTAAGTGTTACGTCCACTCTAACAATCACAATCAATTAGTCATAAGTTAGTTATTGATGACTATGTTGTATGTATATATTTGGTCATGACGTCAACGAGTTGAGTAATAGGGAATACACGAGCTCACGGTTTAATTCCCGATAGGATTTGTATTATTACCAATGCTTGGAAAGGATTCATAAATATACGAGGATTAACTTCCATTTGTCGGTTACTGCATTATCGACTCAATGGTGTTATGTGTCCCAAGCGAGTACTATTATATATAAATGTATATAACTTCATTTGTTTCTGTGATGAAAGATGGAAGTTATCATAAGACGGATTAAAATAAAATGCAAATGATAGATCTACACTTTCTTGACTATGCTTGAAACTTGCGATGGTGTCATTGTGGTGTGTGATTATGTTATGTTTGGTTTCATTTAAGTATTTTTGTGCATCCATTTCATGAATACTCTTCTATTTCTATTAGGTCTGATTTTTTTCGAATAACAATTATCTTGGTGATACTATAACACAATTACATCAACATATTTTGTAAGCTTCTACCACAGACACGCATACAATAATCCAAGTAACTTGTCTGTCGACAATGTAATTAAACCGTTTGTGTATGTGACTCCAAGACAGTGCCGACACCAGCATAAAAGCAAAACAACTATCACTAAGATAGAGCTGAAAACAAATTTGTTTTAGGACAATTATAAAATAAATTCAGCATCTTATATTGATCTTTCTCAACACTTTATCCATGCTGGTACCCACTGTCATGAGGTTATGTGTGAAGATTATCTTATTGTAACTACATTTTAAATGTCGGTTACAGTATGGGAAATTCTAAAATCAATTTTATTTAGTCTGTAAAAGGTGGCGGTCAGTGAGAAAATTAGGGCTTGTTGATCTAGTACTAGTATTGTTCATTTTCCATAGTATGAAGTTGTATAATTTGTTTTGCATTATTTTATCATTGCTATTTTGTTAATAGGATAAGCTGTATGTGCTTAAACTTAATAAATTCTAAGTTCTGTTCAGCTTTATTCTGTTCTGACCATACTGAATTACAAGAAGCTGACAGTCCTTGTTACGAAAACAATTGACAAACGACGTAACCCGAGTGTATTCAAACATTCAAAACATTATATAGTACTGTCGATTCAATAAGTAATTAGTATGAGGAACAATCCCATTCAACAGGACGGATTACAGTCTCAATTAAACATAGATAAACATTCTTTACCTGGCCGACTAGCTTATGTATATAACCGTCCTCATTTTACTTTGGATTGTATTTGGGCGTAGATTGATTATTCTGGCAATATTTGTTGTGTAATTTAATCAGAGATTGGTGTACAGAGACGATATTTCAAACAATGATTGACACGTATCTCCTTCAAGTTGGCTCTAGTTCTAGCAGTACAATATCCCGGTATAATTGTCTAGTAAAGCCTACGTCCCACTGAGCATTTTTTGCCTTGGCGACGTACTCCCGATTTGAATAAATGAGCTTCGGAAGGCATTGGGAACAAGGAATTTACAAATTTTCTAATGACCCGATGCTTCCCCTAGTAATCCACTATGACCCTTTTATTATATCGATTCCTTTAGATGCATATTTATTAAATCTGGAGTACATCGCCGCGTCATAAATGCTCAGTGGGACCTAGGCATAAAACAGTGTCTGATTATCCATGTAAGAATACACGAGACTAGTTTATGTGATCCAAATCGACTGGTTTTCTTGATAAAGTGAAATTGTATACCAGACGATAATGATGTAAAGATGTTTTCCTCGTGCAAACGATTTATTGGAAGAACAAATCAGTTCTCAGATAATCGAAATGTTTAGGCTTTTACCATGTGAAATAAACACTATTTCGGTGCATAAGGATACTAACAAATCTGGCATGACATTTGGCAGAGCTCAACAGAAACAGCAGAGCTCAACAGGCAACAAAGCAAACCGTTGGATAATGTCACTCTGTTTAGTTTGGAATTTCTGATTTTATTTCGGAACAAGATTTACTCAAACTTGCACAGGCGATTTGATTAGCTATCGAGCATCTGTTCTGTTCTGTTGGTTGGTTCCCCCCTTTCTCTTGGAGGCCTCTCCTATTGAATAGGACGATCAGGTCAAATATTATGATGATGATCTAAAGTCAATTTCCTTTAACATAGACACGTTGTCAGTGTCATGCAGTGAACATGATTCGTTCGTGGTTTAGCCATAATACCTTTTCATGTGTGTTTGCTGAATCAATCGAATCTAGATTTTCTAAAACGAAAGAACCTATCAAACTCTTGGCAAAGAAAGCTATGATGTCCATTTCACTCATCGTCGGATACCCACAGTCGTTGCCTCCGCTCCGCTCCGTACATCTCGAGATGTACGGAGCGGAGCGGAGGCAACGACTGTAAGTATCCGACGATGATTTCACTGAGATTCACTGAGACACGTATTTTCGTTCCTGTTGATAAAACTTTTTGTTTGGCAAGATGTTCTACGCAAGCTTAGAATTTGATGATTAGTCGGCAGGCATTATTCATACAAATATGTGTTCAATAATCTTGTTCATATCTGAACAAGACGTAGCCTTGCTAATATCTCACTATGTTCGATATTTTAGAGGTTATAGCGTAGAGGTAGAAACAATAATGTGAACGTCATATACATTTAGCTTTGACCAAATCACTTTCTTGCAATTAATAACAATTTTAAGTCAGCATATGTCACCTTCCTGCTTTGGAGTGTACATCACTGTGGGAGAAACACTTAACAAATCCATATTGGGACTGGCCATTGCGTTCCCTGTTTGATTTGGGACAGCTAGAACGCTCAAGTTCTTTACTAACTGAATAAAGGTTTCATTATTTACCACTTGACGTTAGGAAAGCAATACTTAAATTATATAGAAGTTGTCTTACTTGAGTAGGTCACTGCACTTTGTCTTAGCATGCACTCGATAGGTTGTTGCGAACTGGTAGGCGGGCGCTACCAAATATAATTAAATGTATGAAAGATTAAACACCTCGTGTGGATGACATTAAGTGTGACACAATATCTTCTCCTTTAGTGTTATGTAATTCCTTATATTGAAAAGATGAAAATAAAAATGTACAGATGGAAATCTGACAGGGGAGGCAACGCTCAACTTTACCAGCCGAGCAAATAAAACAGCAACGTCACAACACAACCACACAATCCAAAGCCCAAGTACCTACTGCAAAAGAGCGGGGTGACCTAGCTTCACAAAGAAATATCACAACAAACGGTGATTCCAAGTGACCGAACGAAACGTAAGACCTTACATAGTTCACCAAGTCCATAAGTAAAAAAACCAGGAAGACCTATTTTCACAAATAGATGCTTAATCGGTGAAGTAAAGTCGAGCAGTAAATAGCAAGAAAAGCAGCAGACGATGAAATGGAAAATATGCAGCAGCAAGGTCGATCGGTATTGCTCATTTCGTTCCCAGTCAAGCTTACTGAATATGTAATACAAACGAAACACGAGAAGCACTGGATGTTGTTGTCATGTCATAAAAGAGAATCTAGGATTAAATCTTGTTTTATAGAAATCCACTTCCTGTTTGAACAGCAATATTATGCAGAATCGACTGGTGGGGTTCTTGATATGCGTTTACCATGAACGGCACATGACATTTCTCATGCCTCGAGTATTACAGTAAGAATGCCGTGTAAGTAGAAAGGTGCAAACTGAGATTAAATAATTATAACATGCAATGGTAAATGGTCGAGGCACAAGTCCCAAAGCTTTGCTACGACCCACTATCATATGTCAATGTCCCAGAATTGCGCTCCAATAAATTGGGTTGATGTATTATGTATGTACGTGGACTATATTTCAGACATTAGCTTCTTAATATTACATTTCAGACAAAGTCCATAAATGAATCAGTGTATATACACACACGGACCATTTATCTAACACGGTGTTATAGTATGTCAGGATATATTGGTCACAGAGGACTCGTAATACGAAACAGACACTCCATAATTCAGGAAAGTCCTTTGGAAAAGTTCCAAATATGAGACGTACCGAATTTATCTAATATTACCATCTTCTATTAAATATTTCATTAGAAATGGTAAGTGATATTGTTGCAGACATTACACTAGCAGATTGATGGAGTACTCCAGTATCAATATCGTACATTGCTGCTTCATATGCATATCCTATTCGTTGTCTACAGTGCATAGAGGGTTAATACAAGCAAAGTTACGACATGTTATGCTACCCAAAATTATATTACGATTAACAAGTTGCAATGTTTTAAGCCTTGTCAACAATGCATAATTACATACATTTTGTAAACGACCAAAATGATTAATTTAGTTGCTATCTCTTACTAGTCCCTATCGTCAGTTAGTCCGTCCGTCAATAACTGTAATTATTCAGTATTTACAATGTACCGATCCAGTCAATCACGTGTAAGTACCATGCAAGTACTTGGCTTATGTATCCATTAGTTTTAGATTAAACATGTTTAATTACCAATTCATATATACAATATATCTTATAAAAATTAACATATATAATATTCATGGTTAAAGGGTCGAGCGACAGGTTCAAAATTTACGTTACGGCTTTCACCCATTCTCTATTCATCCATTCAATCGCAGTAGCCATTGTACTGGTAGTACACTGTCATCAAGTTAAAGCAGTTGCATTTGATGTATCACTTGAGTGAATGATTAGGTTAGACTGTATATTGCTGTTAACATGCGAGAACACCCATGAGGCAAACGTTTTGTATCGATGCGATGTTAATACATGCATGTTTGCCTAGGACTGCAACAATGTTTAACTTTATTTTCTTAATTAGATTGGTTTGTCACTTATAAGGTTTCCTATCAATATACGGATGGCATACTGAATCAGATCATACGTTATTTATTCCAGAGTGAGGCGAATGCTTAGTCCTGGGAATATCTAATATAATACTGACACAAACAGCACTACGCCATCATTGTTCTAACGTTCATTACACATGAATGGACAATGCTGCTCAGTATAACAAGACATCACTAACAATGTATTTACAGAACTTGATGTTGGCGATAGTGACGATTTATGACACCATGTGAAAAAAACAGAATGAGAATCAGCGGCTGTAATGCTGTATGTAGTTTCTTTCTATCCATGAACCACCAACATTTTAATAAAGTTCGTATACCTTCCGTTACTATAGTTTGTTACTATAGGACTGACAAAATTCAACATCATCCTGTGCACTGTTTGCAATCATAAAAATTAAGAAACACACAACGCTAGACACTAACAAGCACTGATTAAATGCAAATGCCAAGAATATATGATAAACTTATTTATATATTATCATATTTTGCATCAGCCTTCCAATTTTTACTGACATATTCAAATATTCCAACAACATGCTTGTTCCTGACACCCACTTGGTGCATACCCATCCTAACAATATGTAAAACACACTGAATGTTTGGATCGACAAATCGGCAATCGACAAAAATAATATCGCATAATCTTAGGGTTTGAATCGGATAGTGTTTGAAATATATTCAAGCGTGTTTTAGATTTAAAATAACAGGTTTGCTTTATTATTCTATTGAATCCGTTTACAGAGTACACACTCATGACACTGGTATTAAACACTATCATGTGAATCGATAGCGCAAAAGCAAAGTGGCTTGTCACACTCATATATTCACACTGCAAATGTCAGCAACATGGCTTGTAAATGTATTCCACCATTCAGAGAAAATTCAAACGAATCCCCAAGTCAGCCAATGCAATCTCCCCAGAGGCCACGTCTGCTACATCTTGCTTTGTATATTCTGTACATCGCTTTCCCATACAGACTCGTACCAGACCATCTGTGGATGTTAACCATTAAATTGAATCCCAACCAATATTTATAACGTCTATAGTATATGACTTAGCGGATAAAATATTCTTGAAATTGCGTGCCCACGAAATGGTGTTTTTCAACAAAATTCTGTCCCTTGAAATTAAATGATTTTGCAGTATGTACCTTCGAATGAAACATTGATGTTCGGTTCATGGGGATGTTGGTATAATGTGTTTATGTGTCCACAAACAACTTTTATTGTCAGTGAGTTCTTCATATATTAATGAGTAAATGTATAAATACTGTATCTTTTGTAGACATTTGGATAAGAGGGCAATTACGTTCAAGTGGGATAAATATGAACTACATTGTACAGGTTTACGTTCTCTGACGTATTAAACAACTAGACACTTGTCAATATTATTATAAAAATACCCGTCTATTGCAAAAACAATATAGTGTCAAAATAGATTGATTGATGCAAACACACAAAAGTCATACAGTAACAATTAACCTGCGATACATCACTTCATATCAAAGATGTTTCAAAATGTATGAAAATAATCATTTGTTATAAAAAGATTAAAATCAACACCAATATTTATTGAGAAGATGTTGTCAATGAGTATGTGTTAAATGCGGGCAGAACTATTTGCTTGAACAAATGCTATGTTTGTTATACTGCGGTATTCTGATCATAAGATGCCTTGAGTTTTGGCTAGTTATCTATTTTTCTTATTAAGAGACAATTCAATATACGAACGATGCATCTTCTTATTTGCATCTTCATTTCGCTATATGTAAAGAAGGATTGCTTTACAAAGTTTGTGTTGTTCTTGCCATAGGTTTGCAAAAACCACTTATTTGTCTAAATGCCGTTCTGCATCATTCCATAAATAAACAATTGTGAAAATTACAAGTAAATGAAGCTATGGAATACATTGTTAGAGTGTTATGTGCCAAATGATCCTGAATAATTACGTTTACTAAATATTCATGCAAGGTTATTTCCCTTACACATTTAGAGTAAACCAAACATTGTTAACAAACAACATACATTTGGCAACAAGCCAATTAATCATGTGTTTGGTATTTACCGGAAGTGAAATAATTGTTTGGCAATATGACAATGTTTTTATCTGAGTCTAGCAAAAGTGAACTTCGAGATACAAAATAACTGTATATCTTAGTTGTCATCACCTGACAATACGGATGCAATCCAACAACTTGTTAAAGTTAATGCGTGCATGGAAACGCCCCTCGTGATGCGCAGATAACAGAAATAGTAAGCACAAATTACAGGCACACTCTGATTCCATTGTTACCATAACATGTTTCGTATCTGTCCTCTATTACAATTTATAATAAATTTTAAAATGCTATGGGTGCACCACTATTGAACCTCAACGCACGTGTATGTTGTCCTACTAAACTTGATATATGTACCTCACGTGGGACACAAAGAGACAAAACTGAATGAATGCAATTATGCATATCAAACAATAAATTACTGTACAAGATAATTTAGGAATTAAATAAATCTGCATAATATATGAACGCACCAGAACCCACGGCTGTCTGAATGCAATTATATATTGTCGTTTAAACAATAATTTGCAGTACAAGATCATTAATAATTGTAATATATCTGCATCATATATGATAGCACCCGAGGTCATGGCTGTCTGAAAGCAATGCACTACTGCAGACTGTACATTACTCCACTGTTCAGAGCTTGATAGATTGCTGAACAAGCATAAGTCGTTATAATGACACTTGTTTGGCTCCTTGGGATTGGGACTCAGCGTTTTGCAAATGTAGTATCAGAAAGAGTTGACACTGTTTAAGTATACTGTGACTGGTTATGACTGAATCTAAAATTAGCTTTACTACCTTACATTATAGCCACCATGGATCAATGCTTTAATTGTATTTTACTTTTATTTCACAAATTTTATGAAGCTGAAGAAGCTCTTAATGAATGTACATACATACTTACACATAATGGCAAGATATATAGACTTAATTCCATACATGAATACTCCAATTGAAAACGCTGTTGTTGAAAAGAGTAAGTCAGACTGATCGATATAGGAAATCTGCGGATGAATTGCTCCGGGGGAAAAAAAGCGAATAATTTAAAGAGGCAAGACACAATATTATGTTTGTATTTTTAAGTTCGAATGCTTTTTTCACAGGTAACTGTATCATTGATAAGGACTTGAAAAGGTTGTTCGTTTTTTCTCAATGATACATTTACCTGTGGATTTATCATGAAAGGAATCCACCAAATTACTAGGGTTGTTTTGAAATGTATTGTTGTTTCGATAGACAGGACCATGTATATTGAAATAACCAAAATTATGATTTTTTATAGTCTCTGCGGACTTGTCCGAAAAATACAACCGATCGCACACATTGTTTCTTTCCATCTGGCTGTAGTTATGTGGTCTTGTAATACATAGTATACTATATGAGACTGTTGGTGTTTGAAAACAGAATAACAAAATGACTTCTCAATTCCATGGATGTATCGCGAAGAACTACATACACGTATACTTAAAACAGCATATTTACGAGACCCTCTGTCTAACATTATTCCATTCTTTATTGCCATCGACCACGTTACTTAGAAATAAACATACCGTTAGCTTGTGTGTTCTTGATTATAACGTATATAGTTAAATATGTTATAAGTAAGAATGTGGCAGTCCATGTTTTGGGCATGTCTCGAGAAGGCACGAACTGAAATTCCCATAAACAGTAAACATGATTACAACAACTAAACTAATACATGTACAATAGCAATGCGTTGCACGACTAAGACCCGATCATAATGAAAGTATATTTGACAGGCTGACTTTCCTTACGCATTTCCTTCATGCACGATGCTTGATATTTTTTAGAGTTCGGCAATAGTTCCACACACAGTCTTACAGTCCATTCCCTACATTTAGAAATAGCAATTTCTCATTTCTTATTTGTGTCTCGTATGTCTTAGGGATAAATATGGACACATTATACACTATTTTGTGATGTCTTATTATGTTGGTTACATTAATCAGCCAACTGACGCATTACTGAATAATTATTAAATTTACAGATGAAAATATTTAGTTCATTCAACACTTAAATTTCAATGTTGAACTTAATTAGTGTCAACCTTAATAGTACACGTTAATCAATACAAGGATGCTTGGTAGTTCGATTTCAATGCAACGGATGCAAACTTCATACATTATAAATCGACTGTAACAACGTATATATATGGTAATCACTTAATCATCCTTCCGTATCCAAAAAGTGCGCTCCAAAATCAGTTTGATGTATTTGAATATAAACAGAGGTGTTTGACCATTATCTTCTAAATATTACATTTCAGACAAAGAACATAAAGGAATCAGTGTATATACACACACGAACAATTTACCTAACAAGGTGCCGTAGTTTGTCTGGATACATTGGTCACTGGAGACTCGTAAAACGTAACAGACACACTATAGTTAGGAAAACCATTTGGAAAATTTCCAAAAATGAGAGGTAATAAATTTATCTTATATAACCATCTTGTATTAAATATTTCATTAGAAATGGTAAGTGATATTGTTGCAGACGTTACCCTATCAGATTGATGGGGTAATACCAGTGTCAATGTCGTATATTGCTGCTAAAATGTGCCTACTTTATTGGTTGTTTCGATCAAAAGGATTCATTGAATTTCTTACTTTTATTAAAAGTGTTTCACAAATACGTCTTGTATTTCATCCAAAATGAGTATATAATACGTTCTGTTTCACGTGGTGTTTGCATGGCACTTGTTATGAATAGTTTGCAAATATGTTCATGTTTATCTTCCTTGGTCTTTGTACATATTTTAATAATTCATGAAAAATAACAACATACATTTTTGTAGTTATTTACCTCCGACAACAGAGATAGTTCATGAATAACCATGCACTGTCCCAGTCAAAACTGTGTATAAATGTTTACCTGGTAGACGCGACTACCAGTACTATGCACCAATTAGTTTTAATTTTACAATTTATGTCAAACATGTATAAACCTACATATACTATGCATGGCTAAAGGGTCTGGCCACAAGTTCTAAACCTGGTAACACATTCTATCGCAGTCAGTCATTGCAAAATCACTCTGTCTGGTATTACACTAAGACCAAGTTTAAGCAGTTGCATTTGATGCATCACTTGAGCGGCTGATTAGCATTGACTGCATATTGCTGTTAACACACAAGAACACCTATGAGGCAACCGTTATGTATCGACGCAATGTAAACACATGCCTGTTTGTCTAGGGCCACCACACTGTTTTACTTTATTCTCTTAATTAGATTGGTTTGTTACTAAAAAGGTTTAATATCAATATACGGTCGGTTTACTGAATCAAGCGATACTGATTTATTCCCATGTGAGACGAATATTTAGTTCTTGGCACAGTGTGTTCTTGAACTGTCTTATACAATACTGACAATAACAGTACGAAAACTACGACTTCCTTGTTCTAACGTTCAATACATTCGAATGGACAATATCTCTTTGTATAACAATACATAAATAGCAATATATTTACTGAACTTGATGCTGACGATAGTGATGTTTCAGACTAATTGCAAATAAAATGATGTACAAAATATCGTAGTGTTACAAAAATGCATTGAAATAAATAGAAATCGCATTATGCAAGCCGGAGAAGATTTGTTTTAAACGAAGCAGTCCATAGAACATCTGTAAGAAGCCTGCTCTGCTACAGAGCAATACACCCTCAGCATGCAAGCTATTACAATTACTAGGCTCTCAGTTTAATGGTCAAGAGATAAATTGCCCCAGTCAGTGGTCAGTGATAAGCCTTCTCAGCAGGATTGATAATGTGTACAGTGTGCCAACTCCCACTTCAAAGCTTAGATGTTAGCAGCATCTTGCATTACTGTAGCTTCAGGAAGTATTTCTCTTTAGGTTCTACTATGAAAGTCAAAAAGAATGTATGCATAAGAATGTATGTATACAGAATAAAAAATAACTTTATTTACATCATGAACACTTCTCCAACACATCATAATTATTATAACAAACAACACAATAATTGTTGAAAATGAAATCTTATTAACAGAATAATGTACACTCAATTTATCTGCGTGTCATGCTGAAAACAGGTATTTTTACTTTTGCTACAAATGTAGGTTACAATGTATAATCAATAACGTGTCCAGGTCGTTATAAGGTAAATGAATATACATGTATACACATGCATTTATATATCATATTGCACAAGCTTATTCATATAATTAGTTATAAAATTGAATGCAAACAACATGAATTTGAAAGTCGATCTTAACTGGGTATCGTATCATTAATAACATGCATATTGTAGAGGTGGAACGATAAAAAATAGCTCTCTGTCAATACCTATATATATGCTAGTAATCTATGATCTGCTTATCTTAATTTTTTTGTTGCATGTACTTGATGCTGTATACATGACGACATGTTGCAAGAAGCGCATGACATGAGCAGAAAGAAATATAGTATGTATGTTCACAGGAAAGTCGTGTAAGAGTTAAAGGAGGCATGAAATATCAATCAATGTGATATATGCATCGGTGTATGTATGTTGTCCCTAAATTAAATATCATTTACAACTGTTGTCAGTCGGCCGCACTACTAATTGTCACTTTCCTTGTTGAATTCAACCTTTGCTTAAGAAATCTGGTATTTGTGCTGCATGGTTTCCGGCCGTTTCAAGATATTCAATTTGCAGTTGAATTAGTGCTGCCATCTTTGCAACCGCTGAACATGGAGGAAGCCATTTTCGTGGATCTGTTGATGCAGTACCGTCTTCAAAAGTATCACTCGATTGATCATGTTCCTTTGGGCAGTACAACATTTTGACCAAAGTCACATAAGTGTCCACATTCAAGTGTCTTTCTATGTTGGTCAATAAAAATAAGACTATCACTTTGAAGTACATGTATAGTTTATAGATCATATATTAGATTTATAAACAAATTAGATCAAGGGAGCGCTAGCGACCGCAGTACTAATTTGTTTATAATTCTAATATGTAATCTATAACCGGCTTATAGTTTACCCGACCACTTTTAGTGATCTTTTGTAGGCAAACAATAGCATGTCCATTTATGGGATAATGAGAGTGAACTTGCACAAAATTGCTTTCATGATTGCTGATAGAATAACAGTAAAATTATGAGGATATGCGCATCTGGTTTTCCATGTTTGGAATCAGCAAACTTGTCCTAATGAACAGATTTTCTAAATAGTTATTATGTCTATTGCACAAATAAATGAATAAGTGGTCCCAAAATTTGAAAATCCCTGGCTTTTGATTGCGGAGAGCGGTGGCTCGAGAGGCCCCGAGTTCGATCCTCCTCTGGACCACTGGTTAATTTCTCTGAGCAAGACCCACATGCTCCACTCAACCATGGTGTAAAATGGTACCTGTGAGGGCAGTGTCTATTCCTGAGCGCCGCAGATCGATGTTGGCTGCCACACCCACAGGAGAGAAATAGTCTCCCCAGGGGGACTCGATTGTAGGTTTTCATATGTAGCCCAAAGACCAGGGGAGTTAAAATGTCAAAGGGTGCTTGAGCGGCCTTACAGCTGAAAAGAGCCCTAGAAAATTGGTATCTTAACTTTTTTGATTGGACAAAGAAGTAGGGTAAACTATAAGCTGCATGATAGTGTAGTGTGATATCAAATGATATTTTGGGATGAAATCATTGCCTCCCATACATAACCCCACAGCTACATTCATTCCTATGGTTGGGTCATTATGGTATGAATCCCAACAGTTCAACAGTAGATGTAATGTTATATATGTCAAACTTGGGCCTAGGCTTTTGCAGAACAACGTGCGCCAGTATTTTGAATTTACCAAGCAAAACAAAAACTCATACACACTGGACTAATGCTGTATAAATGAAAATGGTTACATTCATGTTGCTAAGACACATCACATTTCAAGACCATCTGACCTAGCAATGGTCAGTGCAGGACCATAAATTAATGTAAACAGTTAGCACATGATAGTTAAATACACCTCCCGCTGATAAGGCTAGGAGAGAATTTTGGCTGAATCTTACAGATGTTCTATGGACTGGAAGAGCACAATCACGTTATGAACATTCTAGCTATGATTGATTACACAATCAAAAGGTATAATGCGTTAAAGGTTTTGCCAAAACCTAAAATAATATAAATACATAATTATATAATCTTAACAATTGGCTTGCTTTTAAAAGCGTTTACAATTTGCGCATTTCTACAAAATAAGTATAGGGAATTAAAGACAAATATGCAGCATTTAAAATACGAGGCGTTCAAAACAATTAAATCTCTATCATAGCAGCTAACATATGTCTAACGTGCAAAACACTTAAAATGTAAAATGAAACAAAATTAAACTAGTGAATTTCTTGACTTGAGTTTACATGACTAATTATTATTCAGCCCTGAGAAACATTATTTTAACTGTTGCAATTAATGATGAAATTTAGTTTACGTATTTTACTGTTTTACAATACGGTTTCCATATAAAAAGCCTGAGAATCGGTTCAATATGTTTCGTGTCTTGGTGCCTCAAACAACTCCAAGCTTTATGATTCAATCACCAGACGGCATCAATATATACTCGCCCTGTAGACACCAGTGTGTACTTAGCAGATACTTTATTGAGCACTTTATTGCATCGAACCATTTCCCATAACATGACCTTAGACACTTTTGGACAGAAATCGCAGAACAATATGTGGTACTTAGAAGCCAACCCATCACCCATTACATAAATAAAGTATGACGAATATGCTTGTTTTGTAATATGTACAAGAATCTATTATATCAATTGCTCATATCCAACTTATGTTTCTTAGAGTGTTCGTGTTATTCGTGTGTATCTTATATATTCAATTTGCGCATCTATCCATGTAAACGGAAACGGAAATTCAACTATTTGGATAAAAGTCGCAAAGCAACCACGCATGTCGTCTTGTAAATCGTCCAAACAGATTAGATATGTTTATAAACCATGTATGTCCCCTATAGTCCAAACTGGTTAAGGTCACAATGAACTTGACCTTTGGCATACTGACCTCAAAATCATAAGGGACCATCTCTAGTTGCCGGTCAACCATGTAAAGCGTTCTTGAGTTTTTGAACGGAAAATATTTGGTCTACCGACAGACAGACCGACAAACACATGCAAAGCAATATTTCCCCCTCGTCAAAGATGGAGCCAGCGTACGAAGTAAATCGCACTAAATTGCTGCTAAAGACAATGCTCTTGAATGTCTTTATTTCATCCGAAAGTTTCAGTTTTGTATTCAAAATTCACTGTAGTGGTAGAACATATTGCATTCTTGAATTCAGTAGCGTAAGGTCCACTCTAACAATGACTGTCAATTAGTCATAAGTTAGTGTCGATGTCGAGTACAAGCTTGTAGCTTATGTTTATTATGTTAACTATAATCGACGTTAAATAAAGTTTATCTTATCTTAGTTATTGATGGCTATGGTTGATGTACATATTTGGTCATGACGTCAACGAGTTGGGTAATAGGGAATACAAGAGCTCACGGATTAATTCCCGATAGGATTTGTATTATTACCAATGCTTTGAAAGGATTCATAATTATACGAGGATTAACTTCCATTTGTCGGTTATTGCATTATCGACTCGATGGTGTTATGTGTCCCAAGCTGGAACTGATATATATTATAAATGTACATATCTTCATTTGTTTCTGTGATGAAAGATGGAAGTTATCATAAGACGGATTGAAATAAAATGCAAATGATAGATATACACTTTCTTAACTACGCTTGTAAATGGCGATGGTGTCATTGTGTTGTGTGATTATGTTATGTTTGGTTTCATTTTAGTATTTTTGTGCATCCATTTCATGAATGCTCTTCTATTTCTATTAGGTCTGATTTTTATTTTCGATTTACAATTATCTTGGTGATACTATAACGCTATTTCATTTACATATTTTGTAAGCTTCTACCACAGACACGCATACAATATTCCAAGTAACGTGTCTGTCGACAATGTAATTAAACTGTTTGTGTATGTGACTCCCAGACAGTGCTGGCATCAGTATAAAAGTAAAACAACTTTTACTAATATCGAGCTGAAAACAAAATTGTTTTAGGAAAATTATAAAATAAATTCAGCATCTTATATTGATCTTTCTCAACACTTTATCCATGCTGGTACCCACTGTAATGAGGTTATGTGTGAAGATTATCTTATTGTAACTACATTTTAAATGTCGGTTACAGTATGGGAAATTCTAAAATTAATTTTATTTAGTCTGTAAAAGGTGGCGGTCAGTGAGCAAATTAGGGCTTGTTGATCTAGTACTGGTATTGTTCATTTTCCATAGTATGAAGTTGTATAATTCGTTTTGCATTAATCTATCATTGTTATTTTGTTAATAGCGATAAGCTGTATGTGCTTAAACTTAATAAATTCTAAGTTCTGTTCAGCTTTGTTCTGTTCTGACCATACTGAATAACGAGAAGCTGACAGTCCTTGTTACAAAAGCAATTGACAAACAACGTAACCCGAGTGAATTCAACCATTCAAAACATTATACAGTACTGTCGATTCAATAAGTAATTAGTATGAGGAAACAATCCCATTCAACAGGACGGATTACAGTCTCAATTAAACATAGATAAACATACTTTACCTGGTCGACTAGCTTATGTATATAACCGTCCTCATATTACTTTGGATTGTATTTGGGCGTAGATTGATTATTCTGGCAATATTTGTTGTGTAATTTAATCAGAGATTGGTGTTCAGAGACGATATTTTACACAATGATTGACAAGTATGACCTTCAAGTTGGCTCCAGTTCTAGCAGTACAATATCCCGGTATAATTGTCTAGTAAATCCTACGTCCCACTGAGCATTTTTTGCCTTGGCGACGTACTCCCGATTTGAATAAATGAGCTTCGGAAGGCATTGGGAACAAGGAATTTACAAATTTTCTAATGACTCGATGCTTCCCCTAGTAATCCACTATGACCCTTTTATTATATCGATTCTTTTCGATGCATATTTATTAAATCTGGAGTACATCGCCGCGTCATAAATGCTCAGTTGGACCTATGCATAAAACAGTGTCTGATTATCCCTGTAAGAATACACGAGACTAGTTTATGTGATCCAAATCGACTGGTTTTCTTGACAAAGTGAAATTGTATACCAGACGATAATGATGCAAAGATGTTTTCCTTATGAAAACGATTTATTGGAAGAACAAATCAGTTCTCAGATAATCGAAATGTTTAGGCTTTTACCATGTGAAATAAACACTATTTCGGTGCATAAGGATACTAACAAATCGGGCATGACATTCGGCAGAGCTCAACAGAAACAGCAGAGCTCAACAGGCAACAAAACAAACCGTTTGATAATGTCACTCTGCTTAGTTTGGAATTTCTGCATTTATTTCGGAACAAGATTTACTCATACTTGCACAGGCGATTTGATCAGATATCGAGCATCTAAAGTCAATTTCCTTTAACATAGACACGTTGTCAGTTTCATGCAGTGAACATGATTCGTTCGTGATTTAGCCATAATACCTTTTCATGTGTGTTTGCTGAATCAATCGAATCTAGATTTTCTAAAACGAACGAACCTATCAAACTCTTGGCTAATAAAGCTATGACGTCCATTTCACTGAGATACACGTATTTTCGTTTCTGTTGATAAAACTTTTTGTTCGGCAAGATGTTCTACGCGACCTTAGAAATTTGATGATTAGTCGGCAGGCATTATTCATACAAATATGTGTCCAATAATCTTGTTCATATCTGAAAAAGACGTAACATTGCTAATATCTTACTATGTTCGATATTTTAGAGGTTCTGGCGTAGAGGTAGAAACAATAATGTGAACGTATATACATTTTGCTTTGGCCAAATCACTTTCTTGCAATGAATAACAATTTTAAGTCAGCATGTGTCACCTTCCTGCTTTGGGGTGTACATCACTGTGGGAGAAACACTTAACAAATCCATATTGGGACTGGCCATTGCATTCCCTGTTTGATTTGGGACAGCTAGAACGCTCAAGTTCTTGACTTACTGAATAAAGGTTTCATTATTTACCACTTTACGTTAGGAAAGCAATACTTAAATTATATAGAAGTTGTTTTACTTGAGTAGGTCACTGCACTTTGTCTTAGCATGCACTCGATAGGTTGTTGCGAACGGTAGGCGGGCGCTACAAAATATAATTAAATGTATGAAACATTAAACACCTCGTGTGGATGACAAAAAGTGTGACACAATATCTTCTCCTTAAGTGTTATGTAATTCCTTATATTGAAAAGATGAAAATAAAAATGTGCAGATGGAAATCTGACAGGGGAGGCAACACTCAACTTTACCAGCTGAGCATATAAAACAGCAACGTCACAACACAACCACACAATCCAAAGCCCAAGTATCCACTGCAAAAGAGCGGGGTGACCTAGCTTCACAAAGAAATAACACAACAAACGGTGATTCCAAGTGACCGAACGAAACCTACGACCTTACATAGTTCACCAAGTTCATGCGGTAAAAAAACAGGAAGATCTATTTTCACAAATTGATGCTTAATCGGTGAAGTAAAGTCGAGCAATAAAAAGCAAGAAAAACAGCAGACGACGAAATGGAAAATATGCAGCAGCAAGGTCGATCGGTATTGCTCATTTCGTTCCCAGTCAAGCTTACTGAATATGTAATACAAACGAAACACTAGAAGCACAGGCTGTTGTTATCATGTCATAAAAGAGAATCTAGGATTTAATCTTGTTTTATAGAAATCCACTTCCTGTTTGAACAGCAATATTATGCAGAATCGACTGGTGAGGTTCTTGATATGCGTTTACCATGAACGGCACATGACAGGTCTCATGCTTCGAGTATTACAGTAAGAATGCCGTGTAAGTAGAAAGGTGCAAACTGAGACTAAATACTAAAAACATGCAAGGGTAAATGGTAGAGGCACAAGTCCCAAAGCTTAGTTACGACTCATGACCATATGTCAGTGTCCCAGAATTGCGCTCCAATAAATTGGGTTGATGTATTATGTATGAACGTGCACAATATTTTGGACATTAGATTCTTAATATTACATTTCAGACAAAGTCCATAAATGAATCAGTGTATATACACATACGGACCACTTATCTAACACGGTGTTATATTATGTCTGGATATATTGGTCACTGAGGACTCGTAATACGTAACAGACACTCCATAATTCAGGAAAGTTATTTGGAAAAGTTCCAAATATGAGACGTACCGAATTTATCTAATATTACCATCTTCTATTAAATATTTCATTAGAAATGGTAAGTGATATTGTTGCAGACATTACACAAGCAGATTGATGGAGTACTCCAGTGTCAATATCGTACATTGCTGCTTCTTGTGCATATCCTATTCGTTGTCTACAGTGCATAGAGGGTTAATACAAGCAAAATTACGACATGTTATGCTACCCAAAATTATACTACGATTAACACGTTGCAATGTTTAAAGCCTTGTCAGAATGCATAATTACATACATTTTGTAAACGACCAAAATGATTAATTTAGTTGCTATCTCTTACTAGCCGCTATCGTTAGTTAGTCTGTCCGTCAATAACTGTTATTATTCAGTATTTACAATGTACCGATCCAGTCAATCATGTGTATGTACCATGCAAATACCTGGCTTATGCATCCATTAGTTATAGACTAAACATGTTTAATTAACAATTCATATATACAATATATCCTATAAAAATTAACATATATAATATTCATGGTTAAAGGGTCGAGCGACAGGTTCAAAACTTACGTTACGGCTTTCACCCATTCTCTATTCATCCATTCAATCGCAGTAGCCATTGTACTGGTAGTACACTGTCATCAAGTTAAAGCAGTTGCATTTGATGTATCACTTGAGTGAATGATTAGGTTAGACTGTATATTGCTGTTAACATACGAGAACACCCATGAGACAATCGTTCTTTTTCGATGCGATGTTAACACATACATGTTTGTCTATGACTGACACAAGGTTTTACTTTATCCTCAGTATGGTTTTCACTAATAAGGTTTTCTATCAATATACGGTCGGTATACTGAATCAAACAATACTGATTTATTCCCATGTGAGGCAAATATTGAGTTCTTGGACTGTCTAATACAATACGGACAAAACTAACACGAAAACTACGTACAAATAGCAAATTAAAAATGTACTAAAATATCTTGGTGTTGCAACCGACGCACATTTCATTTCATACCTCACTTATCGGTATAGGTAAGTATGATGAACATATATATTGTATGTGAAAAAACGATGTTTCGACGAATTGTGCATGGTTGGATCTGGCGTGGAAACATACACGAGCAAGCACTTACAACTGTTACAATATAACACGTATCATCTAGCAAACGATATTGTTTCTCATATCGCGTTCGCAGACTTGATATAGCTAATAAACCAGCTTACATCAAGTCGAGGCTATCGAGTTCAATATATTCTACATTATATTGATTGCCATCAATCATGTCTTTAAAGTCACTTCCAATTATCCATGACCAACATACCTCCAATAATTTACAAAGGATATGTCTAGCCACTGAAGAGGAAAGGCGGAAATAGTTGCGTCAGCGGGTTAGGTAACCTTTGGTTAAAGTGACAAGCCTCCTTTCCTTTAAACTTAAGGATAAACTAGTATTGAAATATGGCGTGTGCTCGTAATACATAGCATTATGTGATCAATGTGATCGGCAGCCAGCTTCCTAATATGATCAAAGAATATAACGGAGAAGAATTTGATGAAAATGATCATGTGTTTAAAAATGTATTGCCTTTGTTTTGATATTGCACTTGAATTATTTCCTACTTGGTTTTGTCTCTCCGTGTTGCATGGTACAGGTACACTTTTTAAACACTTTCATCAACATTATCATCATGCTCATCATCGTCATGATTATTACAAGTTACAAAAATAATTCATTTGTCAGTATGGCAAAAGTTTACTGAGGAGACGGTGACATTGATTTAAAGCATTGCTCGTTCTTCCAATGATTATTTTCATACAACTGTTGTATGACTGGTACCCAGCCTTACATCACTAGTATACCTAATTGAGCATTTGTCCCGATTTTCAGATGCATATCACGAAAAATAATAAACTAGTAAATTTCTTGACTTGAATTTACATGACTTATTATTATTCAGCCCCTGAGCAACTCACTAAATATATTAGATTTACATTGTATTAACTGTTTTTTACTGTTTTACAATACGGTTTCCATATGAAAAGCTTACAAATCGGTTCAATATATTTCGTGTCTTGGTGCCTCAAACAACTCCAATCTTTATGATCCAATTACCAGACTGCATCAAAATATACTCGCCCTGTAGACACCAGTGTGTACTTAGCAGATACTTTATTGGGCACGTTAATGCATCGAACCATTTCCCATAACATGACCTTAGACACTACAAAATGGAAATCGAAGACAAATATGTTGTACTTAGGAGCCAACCCGTCACCCATTACATCGATAAAAAATGACGAATATGCTTGTTTTGTAATATGTTCAAGAACCTTTCATATCAATTGATCATATCTACATTTGTAACTAATGTTTCTTAGAGTGTTCGTGTTATTCGTGTGTATATTATATATTTAATTAGCGCATCTATCCATGTAAACGGAAACTGAAATTGAACTGTTTGGACAAATGCCGCAAAGAAAACATGTCGTCTTGTAAATCATTCCAAACAGGTTAGATATGTTTGTAATCCAAGTATGTCCCCCGTTGCAGCCCCATAGTCAAAATGGTAAAGGCCACAATGAACTGGACTTTTCCCATACTGACCTCAAAATTATAAGGGATCTTCTCCAGTTGCCGGCCAACCACCATGTAAAGCGTTTTTGCGTTTTTGAACGGAAAACATTTGGTCTACCGACCGACAGACCGACAAACACTAGCAAAGCAATATACCCCCTCGTCAAAGATGTGGGCATACTAAGAAACTGCTAAAGACAATGTTCTCGAATGTTCTTTATTTCAAACTTTCAGTCTTGTATTCAAAATTCATTGTATTGGTAGAACACGTTTGTATTCTTGAATTCCGTTGTGTTACGTCCACTCTAAAAATGACTGTCATAAGTTAGTGTCGATGTCGAATACAAGCTTGTAGCTTATGTTTATTATGTTAACTATAATCGACGTTAAATAAAGTTTATCTTATCTTAGTTATTGATGACTGTGGTTAATGTACATATTTGGTCATGACGTCAACGAGTTGAGTAATAGGGAATACACGAGCCCACGGATTAATTCCCAATAGGATTTGTCTTATTACCAATGCTTTAAAAGGATTCATAAATATACGAGGATTAACTTCCATTTGCCGGTTATTGCATTATCGACTGGGTGGTGTTATGTGTCCCAAGCGAGTACTGATATATACAAATGTACTTAACTTCATTTGTTTCTGTGATGAAAGATGGAAATTATCATAAGCGATTTCTTCATATCTTCCTTACACTTTTATTGTGCCACAATTGCGAATAGAAGTAGGATTAATATATATAGTACAGTAGCTGTTTAGTTTTATGATTATGTGCTCCGTTTTGCAATGTCCATTGTGGTCTGTATTGTTTCATTTTAGTCGTTTAGCTTCCATTTCGTGCTATTCTGTTTCTGTTGGGTCTGCCTCCCATCATTCTTGCTCAACCAGCGAATATTTCGTCGAAAACATTGGGGACTTGACAAACCACTGATTCATGATGATGGCCTTCCGTGTCCGATTTGTGATTATCTTCTTGATACTATAACGCTATTGCATTTACATACGTTGTAAGTAACTACTCCAGACACGCATACAAACCATCTAAGTTGCGTGACTGTCTATAATGTAATTATAAACTGTTTGTGTATGTAACTGCCAGACAATCCCGGTACCAGTATAAAGCAAAACAACTTTCACTAAGATTGAGCAGAAAACAAATTTTTTAGGACAATTATAAAATTAATTCAACATCTAATATTGATCTTCTGGGCACTTAATTCCAGCGGGTTCCCAATGTCATAAGGGAACGTGAGAAGATAATCTAATTGTTACAACTTATTAAACGTTTGTTATTTAGTTTGTAAATTGAGGCGGCCAGTGAGTCAATTAGGGTTTGTTGGTCAAATGGAATTACAGAAACACTGACAATCCTTATGACTAAACACAATTGACAAACGACGTAAACCCGATTACATTCAAACATGCAAAATCATTATGCATTTCAGTCGATTAAATAAGTAATACTAATGAGGAAACTATCCTACCCAAAAGAAAATAGGACGGATTATGTACAGTTGAATAAGTCGTACCGTGTTTAACCTAGATGTGTGGATGTTTTCCTGATACAAACGAATTATTGAAAGAACCAATTATTTCTCGGATCGAAATCGAAATGTGGAGGCTTGCTATGTCGTGAGAAACAAAATTCCAGTGTACAATAGAAAATAACAAAATGAAATCGGACATGAAATTTGGCAGCACATAACAGAAAGAACCCTAAAAACACACAAGAACAATCACAATCATAGTTAATTAAAAGCCTAATTGCAAGTTTATGTAAAACTACAAAACAGAACAAACTGCTGGATAATCACATTAGTTGAGTTTGGAATTTTTGCATTTATTTCTAAACCAGATGTACTCATACTTTCAAAGGCGATTTAATTAGATATCGAACATCTTAAGTCAATTTCCTTGAACATAGAAACGTTGTCAGTTTCGTGCAGCGAACATGATTCTTTCGTGTTTGCCATACTACCTTTTCATGTGTTTTTGCTGAATCAATCGAATCTAGATTTTCTAAAATGAACGAACCCATCAAACTCGTGGTAAAGAAAGTATTATCAATAGCTTGGAACTCTGATGGCCGGTCGTGATATGGAAATAAATCCTGCTTGGTGGGCAGGCAGATGTAAGCGACATTATTCATACAAATATTTGATCAAGAATCTTGTTCGTATCTTAACAAGATGTAAATTGCTGATATCTTAACAATCCTTCAGGGTCCCAGAAGGGCGCTCCAGGTTAATGTATTTTATTTTATTTTACTGTGTTTTGGCCATTAGCTTCTCTATATTGACATTTAGACAAAGTCCATAAATGTATCAGTGTATATACTTACACACAGACCATTTATCTAACAAGGTACACAGTATGTTTGGATGCATTGTCCACTGAGGACTCATTAATTGTAACAGACACTCAAAAAATCAGGAATTCATTTGAAAAAAGGTCCAAATACGTGAATGAGAAGTACCAAATTTACCTAATATTACCATCTTTTATTAAATATTTCATTAGCAATGGTAAGTTGAAGTTGTTACTTCTTTCCACGGAGTCGTAAGACATTGACCAATCTGGTTGGTAAACACTGGGCTATATGAGAAACGGAGGTGTTAACAAGCTTATACATCACCTTACAGCATGACTTGATATTGCTGTCGAGGGTATCGAGTTCGATATATTCTATATATTGATTGCAATCAATCATGTCTTTCAAGTCGCTTCCAATAAGCCATGATATACACACTAATATAATTTACAAACGAAGCTTTTAGCTACTAACGGAGAATGGCGGAAATCGCTGCGTCAGCGGGATTAGTTAGTCCTTTGTTTAATTGACAAGCGTTCTCTTCCTTCAGACTTATCGATAAACTAGTATTGAATTATGTCGTGTGACCGTAATCCATTTCATTATGTGATCTATGTGAACGACAACCAGCTTCCTGATATGCTCAAAGAATATAACGGAGACAAAGTATTTCATGACAATAATCATGTGTTTAGAAGTGTATTGCCTTAAAAAAGTTTATGTTGCTATTGTAATTTGTACATTTTAATTATTTTATTTGGTTTTGTCTTTGCATGCTGCATTGTACACATTTTCAAATACGTACATCAGCATCATAAAAACATTCATCAACATTATCATCGTTATTATTACAAATAACTAAGTTTATTCATTTTCAGTATGGTTACTGAGGAGACGGATGCCTTATGTTTTTGATTCAGGTCCAACAGACTTTAACAGTTGGGACTATATTCCAACACATCGAATTACTGTTTAATCACGTTGTATATAATTGGCCCATTTTGTTAGTGACAGACAAGCGATTTTCGTTTGTTGCCCTATCTCTAAAAATGATCGGTTCACTAGTAGGATGCGTTTTTCAACGTCGATGTAAGCTTTCTACTGGCAAAGTGCTAATACGATAGTAAGTCAGTTAGTATATACCGATGCATCTTAATCTCACCAAGATCTCACCTCAAATGTTGGCATTTGTCTCTAAGTCGCTGGGCTCAAAATTAGGATCACTGATCAGAAATGTTATTCTGAGTTCATTATAGTAAAATTCAAATAACTTGAAGTTCAGATTTATCAAAGATTGAATTGTGAATGTTCTCCAAAATCGCATTAAACCTAAGAATATTTTTTTTAAACAAAGAAAACATTCCCTTTATGAACATTCCAGCTATGATTGATTACACTTTTTATAAAGTATAATACGTTCAAAAGATTGCCAAAACCCACACTAATATAATACTCTTAAACATATCATAATATACGCTGAAACGTGACGCAGTCCCTTTAAAAGCGCTTACAGTTTGCACATTTCTACGGAATAAGTATATGACATTGAAGACAAACATTTAAAATGTGTGGCTTTCATAACTAATGTATCTCTATCAAAGCAGCCAAAATGTATCAAACGTACAGAACAGTTGCATGAAATATGAAACAACATTGACCTTGCGAATTTAATGGCTAATTACAATTCACTCCCAGAGCAACTCATTAAATATATTAGGTTTACATTTTATTAAACGTTGCAATTAAGTTTTTATCCATGATTTTTACTGTTGAACATTACAGTTACACGTGTTATAGCCGTATTTGTGGTATTTTCGTGTGAAACTATACCAACCTATTATTTTACAACGGGAACTTGGGCTTCTTATTATTTCGAGGGGACGGTTGGTCAGGGCGAAGGTACCAACACTCCCGATGGACTCTGCAGATGTGTTAACACGAAATGGCTTGCGTAAACGCTATTATAGCATAATAACAACACTTTATTAGTACGTTCTTCAAAATTATGACATTTTGGCGTGACATTTTGGTCGACGTCGGGAAAACAAACGCAACGTTGCTTAGCAAACGTGACGTCACATACAAGTTTTTGTTATGAGCGTCGACTTCCGGTATAGGCAAATACCAAGAAAACAGTGACATTGGGGGTTTGTTTACGCTTATTTTTTTACTATCATAGAAAATTGATTAGTAGTTACAATGAGAATGTGACATACAGTTTATATAACACTGGAAATCATTTATTTTCATCGGCTGGGACCTGAAATGAGCATACTTTAAACTGAACACCAACAGCGCGTGCGCGCGAGAATCTTGACATTAACGTACCTTTCTTTTCCCGTATGAGCAAAATTACCGTTTTTATGCAATAATGTTGCGTTGTTTCTATTTTCTGTGCACGGCTGGTATAGTTGAGTGCTGCCTTCCCTGTCCGATTCTCTCATAGTTTTCCAAAGCAAAAGCTGACAAATCGGTTGAATATATTTCGTATGTTGCTGCATCGAACTTGTCCTATCTTTATGATGCCATTATTAGACTGCACCAGATATACTCGCCCTGTATGCTCTACTGTTTACTTAGCGGATAATGTATTGAACACTTAAATGCTTCGAACCATTTTCCATAACATGAACTTAGACACTACGAAACAGAAATCGAAGAACAATATTTGGTACTTAGGAGCCAACCCGTCACCCATTACATCGATAAAATATGACGAATATTATTGTTTTAGAATATGTACAAGAATATATCGTATCAATTGATCATATCTAACTAATGTTTCTTAGAGCGTTCGAGTTATTCGTGTGTATCTTATATATTCAATTTGCGCATCTATCCATGTAAACAGAAAGTGAAATTGAACTGTTCGGATAAAAGTCGCAAAGAAAACACGCATGTCGTCTTGTAAATCGTCAGGTAAGATATGTTTGTAAACCAAGTATGTCCCCCATTGCAGCCCTATAGTCCAAAATGGTAAAGGTCACAGTGAACTTGACCTTTGGCATACTGACCTCAACTTAACTAGTTGCCGGCCAACCACCATGTTTAGCGTTCTTGAGTTATTGAACGGAAAACATTTGGTCTACCGACCGACAGACCGACAAACACGTGCAAAGCAATACACTCCTCATCAAAGATGGGGGCATACAATGTACTAAGAAATGAGTCGTACTAAAATACTGCTAAAGACAATGTTCTCGAATGTCTTCATTTAATCCGAAAGTTTCAGTCTTGTATTCAGAATTCACTGTATTGGTAGAACACGTTTGTATTCTTGAATTCAGTAGTGTAAGGTCCACTCTAACAATGACAGTGAATTAGTCATAAGTTAGTGTCGATGTCGAATACAAGCTTGTAGCATATGTTTATTATGTTAACTATAATCGACGTTAAATAAAGTTTATCTTATAGCTTGACCAGATTTAGTAGGCACTCATTAAACTTCGGAAGCGTGTATTATTTTCCGTAAGCGTAGTCGGTACTTAACGGTAATATTTGTTTATCTTTGCACCGACTTTGTCCGAAATATGCACGGAATATGTCCGGAGTGCCTACTTAATCTGGTCAAGCTATATCTTAGTTATTGATGACTATGGTTCATGTATATATTTGGTCATGACGTCAACTAGTTGAGTAATAGGGAATACAAGAGCTCACGGATAAATTCCCGATAGGATTTGTCTTATTACCATTGCTCTGAAAGGATTAATAAATATACGAGGATTAACTTCCATTTGTCGGTTATTGCATTATCGACTTGGTGGTGTTATGTGTCCCAAGCGAGTACTGATATATACAAATGTACTTAACTTCATTTGTTTCGGTGATGAAAGATGGAAGTTATCATGAGACGGATTCAAACCAAATATTAGATCTACTGTATCTTAATCATACACGTATAACTACGCTGCTACGAGGAGTGTTTGAAAAAAGGCAACACATCCAGAGACTCTTTGTTGTTATTGACTTATCCATTTACAATTAAACTTACAGATAACCTTCAATGAACTCTCCTTTACAAAATGCAAATTTACTTATAATTTTGAATTTAAGATTTTGGCGTTTATCAAATGTGCTACACTCATGTACTGCAATATGGCTGACCACATAGATTTCATGAAAATGTACCTACGCCCTACTGAATGCGATTCTATTATGCGGTTGTGGGTCGTTTTGTGCATCCATTTCATGCTCTTCGGTTCATGTTGGGTCTGCCTTCCATGTCCCAGTTGTTATAATCTTGTTGATACTATAACGCTTTTGCATTTACATATTTTGTAAGCTACTGTCCCAGACACGCATACACATTATCCAAATAGCGTGACTGTCTACAATGTAATTATAAACTGTTTGTGTATGTAACTGCCAGACAGTACAGGCACCAGTATAAAGCAAAACAACTCTCACTAAGAATGAGCTAAAACAAATTTATTTTAGGACTATTATAAAATTATCCAGCTTATATTTATAACCGTTCTCATTTGACTTTGAACGGACTTTATTTGGGCGCAGATTGATTATTCCGGTAATATAAGTTATTGTGTAATTGTATCCGAGATTGCAGTACCTCTGGACGATATTTAACGCAATGATTGACACATATCTTCTTCAAGTTGGCTCCAGTTCGAACATTAGAATACCCCAGTAATTCTAAAGTAAGACCTAGGTCCAACTGAGCATGTTTTGCCTCATCGATTCGAATAAACGAGCTTCGGGAGGCATCGGCAAAAGGGATTTGACAAATTTTGTAATGACCCCTAGTAGACCACGAGGACCCTTTTCCCAATGCCGTCCGATGTCCATTTATTAAATCAGAAGTACATCGCCGAGGTAAAAAGCTCAGTGGGGCATAGTCAAGAAATGAAGAGCGGTGGCCTAGAGGTAGGACACGCGCTTCGGGATCGAATGGCCCCGGGTTCGATCCTCATCCTGGTCCACTTAATTTATCTGAGTAAGAGCCACATGCTCCACTCCACCATGGTGTAAAATGGTACCTGTGAGGGCAGTGTCTATTCCCTGGCGCCGTAGATCGATGTTGGCTGCCACACCACAGGAGAGAAATAGTCTCCCCAGGGAAACACGAATGTAGGTTTCCATATGTAGCCCAATTACCAGGGGAAGTTGAAATGTCAAATGGTGCTTGAGCGGCCTAACAGCTGAAAAGAGCCCTAGAAAATAACGTTTTTGGGTAACGTTTTTTATGAAATAGTGTCGGATTACCTCTGTAAGTATATACGGGACGGGTTTCAGTGATAAAGATGGACTGGATCGTTGATTTGTTTTGTTATAGTAAAATTGTATACCAGTCTATAATGATGTAAAGATGTTTTCCTGATAAAAATGAATTATTGGAAGAACAAATTTGTTCACAGATAATCGAAATTTGCAGGCTTGCTATGTCGTGTAATTCCAGTATTCCAGTGCAAAAAAAGACATTTGGCAGCACATAGCAGAAACAGCATAGCTCAACAGGCAACAAAACACATGAGAACAATCACCTAATATGGGAATAATTATTATGCAATTGCAAGTTTAAGTTTAACAACAAAACAGAACAAACCATTGGATAATGATATTCTGCTGAGTATTGGAATTTCTGCAATTATTTCTTAACAAGATTTTCACATTCTTTTAAAGGCGATTTGATTAGATACCGAACATCTTAAGTCAATTTCCTTTAATATAGAAACTTTGTCAGCTTCGTGCAGCGAACATGATTCGATCGTGTTGTAGCCATAATACCTTTTCATGTGTTTTTGCTTAATCGATAGAATCTAGATTTTCTAAAACGAACGAACCCATCAAACTCTTGGCAAAGAAATTTTTATCAATTTCATTTCGCTGAGCTATTTTTCATTTCTGTTGATGAAACTATTTTTGTTTGACAAGATGTTCTGCGCGAGCTTGGAAGTATGATGACCGGTCGTGATTTGGTGATAATTTCTGATTAGTCGGCTGACAGAGGAAGATGGATTTATCCCGACAACATTATTCCAACAAATATTTGATGAAGTATCGTGTTCATATTTAAACAAGAAGTAGCATTGTTGCTATATAACCTATAGAAGTTGTTTTCACTTTCTTCTCATCCCTCCATCCATTTGATTTTATGCCGTTTGGGTTCAACATGAGAGAACCATACACGTCACGTAAGGCAGTTGACAAAATACTGACCAATTAAATCCAGTGCTTCAACCCACACAAGACAAATTTTAATTGTGTTTTCCAATAAAACTGGGTGTATTTTGCGTTTAATGTTATGTGATATAAAGAATTTATCACTCGTTGTCAATTGAGATATTTATATTAAACTCGTTCAAGAAATACTATTAAGCTCACCAGAGACTCGCTTATAAAATTTCGAAAACACGTTTAATATAAATTTATATCAATTGACTATTCGTGATAGATTCTCTATATATGAAAGGTTAGAATGTGGAAGTATCGCCGCAACTGTATGTTCCGATAAAACAATATGCAGACACGATCATGTATATGTGTATCAAGCGTAAACAAGCAGTGGGAACGACATAAAATGTGACACAATATTTTCTCCCTTAGTGTTATGAAATTGAAGAGGAGACGCCTAGAAATTTACAGAGAAGTCGAGCAATAAACAGCAAGTAATACCAGCATGACGACAAAAAGTAAAATATGCAGAAGCAGCAAGTTCGTTCGGTATTGCTCATTTTATTCACAGAGAAGCTGGCTGAATATGTAATGCTGACGAAACCAGAGAAGCACTGACTGCTGTTGTCATGTCATAAAAGAGAATATATGGATTTAATCTTGTTTTATAGAAATTCACTTCCTGTATGAACAGCCATATTATGCAGAATCGACTGATCAGGTTTTTTATCTGCCTTTATCATGTACAACACATGACACTGAGTCGTGTACTTTAAAAAGTGCAAGTTGACAAGTTTCTTTTGATTTGGCTGATATCAAGTTAATTAACATACTGGTATAATTGATATAATTGCTGATGAAATAAATCGTTACATTTAATATTCTGACACACGGTCAACTACGGTTAGAAGAACCATACTTTTTCTTGTAAACATCTTATGTAGATAAATTTGATAATTATGTTGTTCGAATAAATAACTATGATAACTGATATACTACCTAGCCTGTTCAAACTGTGTTTTGAGAATATTGTACCGTTTGTTAAATTATACAATGCATATTTAATGAGTTCGGTTGTAATGAAAATAGTCTATCAATCTATATATGTTCGCAAATATGTCTAAGTTGTCATTTAAATGAAAATAATTGATTGTATAGAGAGGAAAATGTTTGGCCACGTCATGAGGCAATGCAATATCAGAAAAAACATTTCTACAAGAAATGAAAAAGAGGCGAAGACAACACAAGCCCTAGTCTGAAAACAGCAATGGGTGGCCAGCACTGCATACGCCAATCCTCCTAGTGAAAGTAACCAATAGAACTAGCGGCAGATGAATGCTCGCTTCATCCGACGATGATAAAAATGGTCAAGGAGAGGGTAAGACTTAGTAAGAAATAATTAATTTCCTGTGAAAGGGACACACACCGTCGGTAAAATAAAGTACACATGATAAGAAAATTTAATGCTGCCACAGCATATCAAAACGAACTTTGTAAAACTGAACATTTGATAAACGAGTCTGTCTACACATCAAGTTAAATTTATATTTGGCTGTATTAAGTCTCACCCTGAGAACAGTTTGTGATTTTTATAAGTTAATTGGCATTTAAATGTACAATGCTACGTTAAATCTGTTAAGGCACTAGTGTAAGTCGGTTCGTGACGACAAAGAACGGTAGAATTTGTTGATAATAAATTCCAGGACATTTTCAGTCGTATTTGTACAACACCAGTATCTTAATTTAGTTAGTAAAGTAGGACTTCTACAGATTTTATAGATTAAAAAGTGAATGGAGTTCGATTATTTTAACCACAGATTGAGAATTGGAGACGTTGTCTTCAGCACATGACTCTGTTGAATGATGTAAGTACAACTCAACTAATGACGAAAGCTGTGAACCACCTAGCTATAGAGCTGCTACAAGCTAGAAAGGTATCAGCAATGTTGCGTCTTGTTTAAATGTCAACAAGATTCTTAATTAAATATTTGAATGAATAATGTTATCCGTTTAAATCCCTTTACTTCTGCCAGTCGACCAATGATTAATGATCACCGAATTACGACTGGCCATCCAACTTCCAAGCTCGCGTAGAACATCTTGTCAAACAAATAGTTTCATCAACAGAAGTGAAAACTAGCTCAGTAAAATGGAATTGATAACATTTTCTTTGCCAAGAGGTTGATGGGTTCGTTCGCTTTAGAAAATCTAGTTTCGGTCGATTTAGCAAAAACACATGGAAATGTATTATGGCTAGAACCAAACGAATCATGTTTGCTGCACGAAGTCGAAAACGTTCCTATATTAAAGGAAATTGACTTAAGATGTTCGATATCTAATCAAAATGCCTATGAAAGTAATAATGAGAACAACTTCTTCAGAAATAAATGCAGAAAATCCAAACTAAGCAGAATTTCACTATCCAACAGTTTGTCTTATTTTTTTGTTTCTTAAACTTGTATTTAGACTAATTATTTTGATATGTGATTGTTTTCGAGTGTTTTTATTGCCTGTTGAGCTGTTTCTCTTTAGTTCTACCATGTCTGATTTGTTATTACCATATGGTATTTAAATTATATTGTATAATACGACACAGCGAGCCTGCACATTTCGATAATCCTAGAACTCATTGGTAGTTCCAATTATTTGTTTGTATCAGGAAAATATCATTACATCATAATAGTCTGGTATTTATCTACATTTTAACTATAAGAAAACAAATCAGAGAGTCAGACTATCTTGATCTCAGGAACTAGTCTCCTATATTCTTATAGGGTTATCCACAAAATGTTTTTTAGGGAATTACAGGGATATTCTAACGCTGGAACCGGAGCCAACTTGAAGGAGATACGTGTCAATCATCGCATGAAATATCGTCTAGAGGTAGTACATTCTCGGATCAAATTACCCAACGAATATTACCGGAAAAATCAATCTACGCCAAAATACAGAACTACAAGTTGTGTTGGTTGTTATATTTTGATCTGCTTTCTTCTTTTTAGAATTGTCTTTTAATCATAAGGACTGTCCGTTTATAATTTCACATGCTTATATTTACCCTAGCAGCACATTTAACATAATCAGTAATATCAGTACAATATGAGTACCGTCATGCCTTGCAACAGCCGTGTCGTCAACAATTAATAATTTTGCACTATAACTGATGGTGCTCTTTCACGTACAACTGGAATTTTTTCAACAAGAAGGTCATAAACGCAGCCATTTGTCCCAAAATTACAGTAACCAGAAAGAATCGAACCTAGAATCGTTTGATGTTTCGTAAAATCATTCAGGGTGATATATTATATTGCATTTTGATTGGTTTACGGCCATAATATAGATCACGTGATAGATCGCTTGATAAGTGTGCCAATAAATGTTTGATGTGGTACTGACCTGGATTTTGGAATATTATCCACATATGAATTATTACCATTTTTATTACAAGAGCAAGTTATTCTTACACGTTTTATATATCAGATATGATACCATCTATGGAAAGTTGCCCCCTGGTCTTCGGGTCGCTTGTCGATTGTAACACACTATCTGCTCGTCATTGGTTACCTAGATTGTATGCCAACTACGATCGTTTTTTCTCGTGTGTTTGGCGGCGACAAAGAAGTGGCCGTTGACTGGAAACTCATTGTGCTAAATTGATGACAAAATGGTATGCATCCGTAGGTCAGAAATAGATCATTTGAACCCGTCTTATGGTAACCACGAATCTCCGTCTCCTGGTAACTACAGACGTTTATCACTGAAACAAATGATGTTAATGGCGTACATCTAGAATGTGTCCGTATTCATTTGGGACACATTTAACACCATATAGTCTATAATGTATTTACTTATTACTGATAAATTCTTTCTCAGTATTCGTAATAAGATAAACTCTAAAGGGAATTAATACATGAGCTGGTATTATTCATAACGACACGACTCAGACATCTTGACCAAATATGATTTATTCATGAACAGATAATTAAATAACGTACATACAACATTGCCAGAATTAGCATAATACTATTAACCTGACGGATGAGTAAAGTATATGTCTCTTGTTTAAGATGAGAAGGTCGTAAGTACTTAGTCCTGATAAGACCGATACATATTTGATATCTGCATCATAAGGTGCTTCTTATGAGCTTATTTTAAAGAAAATCAGAACTTGTTATATTGACTAAACTGAAGTTTAGAAAGCTTGTTTTGCGCAAGTAAGGGGTAATTTTCAGACAGTTTTCCAGTTTTCTCAAAATATTGATTTTGAACGTGAGACCTTCTTATTCTACGTCAGGGATATGATGTTCGGGTTTAAGATTTCTAACATCCCATCTTAAGAATCCTCCTCGTGCGGCAAATATTTCCTCATGAATGAATTTATAATTACATCAATAAAAGTTATCCATTTTATTAATTCAATGTCAGTGCTAATCTGAAATGGGTCACGTAAATCATAAAATGAATTGCTAAGTAAACAAATTGATTGCTATACGTCCGATATATGAAAGTTCTAATTGCTCTTATAGATACCGATCCAATCAACGATGATGATTTGATATTAAGCTAATAACCAATCTTTCTCAATGAGTCAATGTTATTTTTGTAACATCTTCATTACATGCGGACAAATAAAACACTAGTATTAGATCTATAAAATGGCACACGATGTGTAGAAAAATACTACTGAAATGCGGCACAATATCTTCTCTATGAATACTTTTTATGTAAATCATTAGATAAAAGAGATGACACCGAGAACTGTACAGATAAATCGAGCAGTAAATGTTACGTAAAATGTGCAGACGACCATCTCGTATACTGCAGTAATGTCGCACGGTATTGCTCATGTTGTTCTCAGACAAGCTGACTGAATATGTAATACAGACGAAACGAGAGAAGCGCTGAATTTTGTTGTCATGTCATAAAAGAGAATATTTGGATTTAATTTTGTTTGATAGAAATTCAACTGCTCTTTTAACGGCAATAGTATGCAGAATAGATTGGTGATGTTCTGGAACTGCTTTTACCACGTACGACACATGACATTGATCATGCAGCGATTGTTACAGTCAGATTGTCATGTACTGTATGTGGAAAAGTGCAAGGTGAAAGGTCTTTACAATTGAACTGGTAACCGGTTCATTAGCATCCCGGTATACTTGATATAATAGGAGATGAAATAAATCGTTACAATTAACATTCAACATACATGCAACTACGGTTAGAAGAACCATGCTTTTTAAATGTTATCTATATAATTACGGTGTTAGAATGAATAACTATGTATGGTAAAGGACAATATACCCGGGTCAGATATGCTTCAACTGGGATTTGAGAATAATTATCGTAATGTTTTTTCAGATATACTTTTAATGCTCATGGTTGAAATGAAAATAGTCTATATATTTACATATATATTCTCGTAAATCGGATCAAGTTGTCATTGCAATGAAAATATTGACCTTTCGGCCGATTTTGATAGGCTGGCATCAGTCAATCGTATTGCTGCATAAGTATAGCGGTTTTACGCCGCCGTCTTGTTGGACAAACACGACTATAAACACCCTTTATATGATCATTTGGGAAACTGTGAAAAAATTAATCAAGCTTTAGCAGAGAGAACTCTTCAGTAGTTTTGACAACGTCACGAGGCACGACGCATAATAATCCTCCAAGACACTGTAGAAGGCAGGCGAATGAGAGACAGACAGCGTCAAGCAGTGGACATCACTGCAGGAACCAGACCTCCTAGACATACCTTTTTGGGGACGAATGTCGGCTTCTTCGGTTACAGCCTCACCTCGACGATGATGACAATGGTCAAGGGGAGAGTAAGAGTAAGTAAAGGCATAAATCATTTCCTTTGTAAGGGACACACGCCTGTTTGGGTTGTCTAGAGCTCCTTCGATTATATAAAGGAAACGTGTTCAGAAAATAATGCTATCACAGTTGATCAGGAATAGACTGGAATACATTTGTAAAACCGAACATATGATAAACGAGCGTGTGTCTTCACAACAAGTTATAATTACATTTGTCTATATCAACTGTTCACACTTATTCCTAATGTTTAGTTTCAGCAAATTCTGTTATTGTAAATTAATTGATATTAACAATTTCAATTATACGTTTAATTTATTAAGACAACAACGTTATAAGTTGCTAATGT
Source organism: Spisula subtruncata (assembly GCA_963678985.1). NCBI lineage: Eukaryota > Metazoa > Mollusca > Bivalvia > Venerida > Mactridae > Spisula > Spisula subtruncata. Next base: position 49,504,738 of record OY787664.1, on the reverse strand, counting down.
CTCAGACAGGTAGATTTTGTTGATAATGTATCCCATAACACTATTATTCAACCACTTCGTGATGATTACCGCAAACATAGATGGAGACGTTGTCTGGTGCTAGTTACAGTTGGGTGATGCTGAACGTGCTAGACGTACAGAAAAGTGGCTTCTAGTATTTCAACTGTCCTCTTCTTATGCATTTTAAAACGTTGAAGGATATATACTGTATAATTACGTTAAACCTCACTACTGAAGAATGTTAGAAAAAAAACAAAATGTCAAGTTCTAATGCTTCTACATCAGCATTTCAATGATAACACACTTACACGTAGTAACGTATCAACAATGTCACATCTTGGTTAAATATAAAGAAGTTTCTTGATCAAATATTTGAATGAATAATGTTCTTCGTAAAACTTCATTCCCTTCTGTCAGCATACCAATGATTAAGTATAGCTAAATCACGACCGGCCACCGAACTTCCAAGCTCGCGTAGAACATCTTGTTAAAGAACCAGTTCCATCAATAACAATGATAAATGGTTTAATGAAATAGAATTGATAACATTTTCCTTGCCAACAATTTGAGGGCTTCGTTTGTTCGAGATTATCTGCAGACGCTGCAAGATTCGATTGTTCTAACAAAAACAATAGAAAAGGTATTATGGTTAAAACACGAACGAATCATATTCGCTGCACGAAGCTGACAACTTTCCTATATTAAGAGAAATTGACTTTAGATGTTCGATATCTAATCAAATCGTCTTTGAAAGAATGATTACATCTTGTTCAGACATAATGGCAGACATTCCAAACTTAGCAGAATTTCAATATCCAACGTTTTTTTCCTGCTTTGGTGTTAAACTTAAACTTGCATTTAGACTAATAGTTTAGACATGGGATTGTTCTCGTGTGTGTTGTTGTCTGTTGAGCTCTGCTGTGTTTGGGTTGAGTGCTGCTAAACTTCATACTTGCTTTGTTATTGTTTTATTGCCTTTAGTTTATGTTGTATAACATGCACATTTCGATTATCCTAGACCTCATTTGCTCTTCGTATGATGTGTCTGTATCATGAAAATATATGTCCATCTTAATAGTCTGATATATATCTACATGTTAACTATAACTAAACAAATGAACAAACTAGACCATCGTGATCTCGGAACCCAGTCTCCTATATTCTTATAAGGATAATCAAACAATATTTTACTAGAGCATTATACCAGAATGTTCAAATGCTAGAACTTAAGCCGACTTGAGGAAGACGATTGTCAATCATTGTGTGAAATGTCGTCTCTCTACTGCAATCTCTGATCAAATTACATAACAAATATTACCAGAATAATCAATCTAGGCAGAAATACAGAACAACGTGTTGAATGTTTGATTTCGACCTGCTTTGAAAATTTCGTCGATTTGGTACTGTATTTTAATCATAAGGACGGTCAGTTTACATGCTTATATAATCATGCATTTACTTAAGCAGCAGAGTAACCATCAACAGGAAGATCAGCAATTTCTTCAGGACCAACATACTCCGTGTACTTACTGTTGTGTGCTCGGCTTCTTACGTTGAGTGATACCATCCCTGTCCGTCAACAATTCAATAGCCTTAATTAATTTACTACTGGTCCGCTTTCACATGTTACTGTTGAAACAAGATGGACATGAACGCAGCCATTTGGCACTGAATTACATTAACCAGAGGCAAATAAAACCCTGATTCGTTTGATGATTCGTAAAGTCATTCAGCGTGGTATACTTTATCGAATTGTGATTGGTTTACGGCCATAATATCGGTCACGTGACAGATCAGTTGATTAATGTGCCCATAAATGATTGATGGGGTACTGACCTGGATTCAGGAAAAGTATCCACATATGAATTATTATGAGTTTTATTATAATAACAAGTAATTTTTACACGTTTCATATTTCAGATATGATACCATCTGTTCAAAATTGGGTAGCTAGTCAGCTATAACAAACTAACTGATTATGTTTGGTTACCTAAATTACACTGTAACAACGATCGTTGTTACTCCAGTGCTAGGCTGCATCATCGAAGTGATCTGAACTTCACTGTGTGTACTGATTCGGTGAAAAGGTGATCATATACTGGTAGTACAGTGCTTGGCTGCGACATCTAAGTGGTCGAAGCATCGAATCTCATTGTTGTTCCGTAAGCTGAATTTGTGAAAAAGTAGCAATGTTCTGGTAGTTGGGTAGTTCGGAAATGGACCATTTGAACTCGTCTCATGGTGACTACGAACATCTGTCTCATTGTAACTTCATCACTGAAACAAATGAGGTTAATGGCGTACATCTAGAATGTATTATATGTGTCCGTATTCGCCAGGGACACATGATAACACCATATGGTCGATAATGTATTTAATTTGTATTGACAAATCCTTTCTGAGCAATCGTTATAAGATAAACCCTACAGGGAGTTAATCCAAGAGCTGGTATAATTCATAACGACATGACTCAGACACCTTGACCAAATATAATGATTATGTACATAGCGAATACACAACTAATTGATAAGCATTAATTTTGCGATATCCGATTTGGTACGTAAGACTCCTATATTGCAATTACAGTTAACCAGATTGAACGCAAAAAAAGCCATTGTTTCCAAAAAAAAACCCACTCCTAAATAGTAGAAGATTGGGTGATAGATTTGCTGTTAGAGATCATGTGGTGGTACCAGTATACAACCACATGGTAACACAAAGTCATCCAGCCACACACGCACAAATATATGAGCAATATTTATGTACGGGTTTAAGATTTCCTATATCCCTTCTTGAATCGTGAATAGTGAATAGTAATCATCCTATATACCCTAAACGCCAATTAGACATATTAACTAAATAGAGTTTAATGATGCCAATAATTCGTTTTAGTAATTCGTCAGTTCAAATTTGAACCGGAGATCGTAAAGCTGCAAAGATCTTTAGAATTGGGTCACAATTTTCCGTCGGAAAATTAAAGTGAACGTGCTAAGAACAATATACTACTGCAGCATACCATTTCAATTTACAATGCTAGGTTTAATTTAATTAGATATTTACATTGGCAGTTCCTGACAACAAATAAAGATATAATATGTTGTTAATAAGTTCCTGAACAATCTCCGTTACAACACCGTTATTTAATTTGGTTGGTGAAATTTGACTAGCTAAATATACTAAAACGATATAACAGAAAGCTGTTGATATGTCATTGTACGAGGTACATAGGTACTGGTTATAACTAGTTGTAGCCGGAATAGTAGGGATTTTGATTCTGTCAACTTTCTCCTGTACATACCTCTCAATATGTAGCAACATGTATACATGTACAATTTTAAAGACGTTAACCCCAATGGATGAAGGGTGTTAGAAAAGTCATGGAAATGATAAGCTCTAATGCTTCTACAATCATTTTAAGGACACTTAGCATAGTAAGGTACCGGCAAAATTTCGTCTTGTTTAAATGTCAACAACATTCTTGATCAAATATCTGAATAAAAAAAGTTTTCCGTTTAATTCATTCTCTTCTGCCAGCATACCACGGCCGGCAAGTGAACTTCCACGCTCGCATAGAACATCTTGTTGTTAAAGAACCAGTTCCATCAATACAATGATTTTTGGTTTAATGAATTAAAATTGATAACATTTTCCTTGCCAAGAATTTGATGGGTTCGTTGGTTTGAGATAGTCTATAGCCGCTGCAAGATTCGATTGGTCTTGGAAAAACACATGAAAAGGAATTATGGCTAAAACACAAACGAATCAAGTTCGCTACACGAAGCCGACAACTTTCCTATTTTAAAGGAAATTGATTTTAGATGTTTGATATCTAATTAAATCGCCATTGAAAGAATGAGTACATCTTGTTCAGACATAAATGCAGACATTCCAAACTTAGCAGAATGTCATTATCCAACAGTTTTTTCCTGTTTTGATGTTAAACTTAAACTTCCATTTAGACTAATAGTTTAGACATGGGATTGTTGTCGTGTGTGTTGTTGCCTGTTGAGCTCTGTTGTGTTTGGGTTGAGTGCTGCTAAATTTCATACTTTCTTTGGCATTGTCGTATTGCCTTTAGATTATGTTGTATAACATGACACAGTTAGCCTGCACATTTCGATTATCCGAGAACTCATTTGTTCTTTCAATTATGTATTTGTATCATGAAAATATCATTACATCGTAATAGTCTGGTATATATCTACATTTAACTATAACAAAACAAATCACAGAACCAGTCCATATTGCTCAAAGAATCCAGTCTCCTATATTCTTATAGGGAGAATTAGACATGTTTGAGAATCAACGGGATTCTAGAAATTCAGCAAACTTGAAGGAGATACTTGTCAATCATTGCGGTGAAATATCGTCCGTGTATTCCGATCTTTGATCACATTACACCACAAGTATCACCAGAGTAACCAATCTACGCCAAAACACAGAACAATGAGTCAATTACCTGAATATTTGGTTTCGATCTGCTTTGATGACAATGAAATTACTCCGCGATTAAATTTAATAAATGCCAGTTATTTCGATTGCAATCAAACATTAAAATAGTTTTGTGTTCGTCAAAAATTATATTTGTTTTATTTATAAACTTATATCTTGTTTTATGTTTTGCAGAAAAATACTACAGCAAATAGTTGCACTACTTTCAGCGGAGCATCTGCTTTTCGATCTGCTTTTGACAATTTAGCACTGTATTTTAATCATAAGGACTGTCCGTTTACATGCTAATATCAACAGTAACAGCCGCAACTTTTTCAGGACTAACATACATTACAATAGTCATGCCGTCAACAGTTATATAGTTTTCATTATTACTGCTGCATACATGCCATATTTCCTGCATTCTCAAGACTCTATTCATACGTGGTCTGAGGCAAATTTATTTGACACGCTTGAACCTGAAAACAAATATTAGTTTAAATTTCTTCATTTGACACGAATGCTACTGACATACAAGTAAAATAAGTAAAAGCAGCAAATACACTTCATTAATTGATCCGGTAATGCAATAACATTACCTGTATTTTCAACACCAAGCTGACGCAGAGGGTCTGCAAATTGAGCGTGTATGCTACTGGTGCTCTTTCACATGTAACTGGAGCTTTTACAACAAGAGGGACATGAACGCAGCCATTTGGCATTAAATAACATTAACCAGAGGATAATTGGATCCAGATTCGTGTGATGTTTCGTAAAGTCATTCAGCGTGATATATTATATTGCATTTTGACGGCCATAATATGGATGACGTGACAGAGAATGTGATAAGTGTGTCAATAAATGATTGATGTGGTACTGACCTGGTTTCTGGAAAAGTATCCACATATGAATTATTATGAGTTTTTTTACAAGAACAAGTAATTATTGCGCGTTTTATATTTCAGATATGATACCATCTGTTCAAAATTGACCTCCGGTCATCGGGTAGCTAGTCAGTTATAACAAACTAACTGATTATGATTGGTTACCTAGATTATACTGGAACTACGATCGTTGTTACTCCAGTTCTAGGCTGCAACATCGAAGTGGTCGAAGGGCTTTCTGAACTTCACTGTGTGTACTGATTTGGTGCAAAGGTGATAATATACGGGTAGTTCCTTGATTGGCTGCGACATTGAAGTGGTCGAAGCATCGAATCTCATTGTTCTTTCGTAGCTGAATTTGTGAACAAGTACATGTAGCAATGTTCTGGTAGTTGGGTAGTTCGGAAATCTACCATTTGAATTCGTCTCATGGTGACCACGAACATCCGTCTCCTGGTAACTACAGACGTTTATCACTGAAACAAATGGGGTTAATGGCGTACATCTAGAATATAATATATAAGTATGTATTCCCATGGGACACATATAACTCCATATACTCAACAATGCATTTAGTTAGTACTGACAAATCCTTTCTGAACATTTGTAATAAGAAAATATCTACAGGGAATTAATACATGAGTTGGTATCATTCATAACGAAACGACTCAGACGTCTTGACCACATATGACTTATTCAGAAATACATAATTCAATAATGGCATAGCTAATACGAGACTGATAAGCTAGCATTGTCAAAGTCAGTATAATACTATTAACCTGGAATGAAAAGGTCTAAGTACATAAGTATTTATACGATTTATACGACAGATACATACATACATGCATGTATTTGACATCTGCGTTTTCAGCATCTACTTATGAGCCTATTTGCAAGAAAATCGGAACCTGCCATGTTCACCAAACAAAAGTTTAAAAACTTGTTTCCGCATAGGTAAAGAGTAAATTTCAGACAGTTTTTTTCTTGTTTTCTCAAAATATCGATTTTGTACTTACGACCTTATCTGAGCCAGCGTTGTGAGGTTCGGGATTAAGATTTCCAACATCCCATCTAAAGTATCTTCCTTATGCGACAAATACTTCCTCATTAATTATTTTATAATAACATCAATAGAAGTAATCAATTTTATTAATTCAATGTCAGTGCTAATCTGCACCGGGTCTCGTAAACCATAAAATGAATTGCTAAGTAGACAATTCGATTGATATACGTCTGATATATAAAAGTTCTGATTGCTTTTATAAATTGCAATCTCATAAACGATGACGATTTGACATTAAGCTAATAGCCAATCTTTCTCACTGATCTGATCTAATTTCTGTATCATCTATCATACATGTGGACAAACAATATCTTCTCATTTAATACTTACTATGTAAATCATTAAATAAAAGAGATGGCACAAAGAAATGTACTGCTAAATCGAGCTGTAAATATTACGTAAACGTGCGGACGATCAACTCGTATGCCGCAGTAATGTCGCTCGGTATGGCTCATTTTGTTCCCAGAGAAGCTGGCTGAATATGTAATACAGACCAAACAAGAGACAAACTGAAAGTTGTTGTCATGTCATAAGATTTAATAATGTTTTATAGAAATTCACTTCCTGTTTTAAGAGCAATATTATGCAGAACCGACTGGTGAGGTTCTTTATCTGCATTACGTTCATTAACGAAAACGTTCGCCGCGAGAATCAGTTTGTCACGCTAACTACTTATTGAACGATATAATCGTTCGCCGCAAACAATTTCAAGATGGCGTAGATAGACGATTTTATGGCCTAACTTGTTCTGTTAGATTTTCAGCCGTAGATTGAAAATTAGGAACTCCGTAATACTTCTTTTGTGTTCTGTTTATTCAGCTTTGGTATCCACACTGTATCACAAATGCAAAACACATACAATCTACAATTAATGTTTAAAACGCAACGATTATAATAAATTAAATCAAATATTTATCAATCCGCCATTTTTGTTTGCTTGACGACGCTTGGCGAGCTATGTGTAGAAATCGTTCGCGATTGGCTAACATGTTAGTGGCGAACTTATCGTTCATTAACGCGAACTCACGTATTGTTCGAGAACGTTGGCGAGCGTTTTCGTTAATAAACGCACTGCTGATTGTATCGTGTGCGACACATGACACTGACCCTGTTTCGATTATAGTATAGTAAACTTCATGTACGTGGACAAGACTAGCATTTCGACTTGTTGACAACTAAAACTTGACCTTACATCATTTAAGTTCCCTTTCTCGTTTAGTCTCATGGACACTGTGTCGTGTAATTCTGAAATTGTTACGTTTTATATCTTTCATACACGAATATCCTTATAGACAAAGGTGTGTGTGAATGAATAATGGTGTAATAAATATTCAAAGTTAATGACGGCATAAATTGTTCCAACTAGCGTTTTGAGCATACCGTGACGTTTACAAAACTATACGATAAATTACTAGTACATAAATGATTATGGTGGTAATGAAAATATGTCCAAAAATATGATGTCAGTTTCATTATTTGATTTCAGATTGAAGGGATACACGCGCGTGGTTTGCTTATCTGGAAATCTGTCGGTTAATTAAGGTAAACGTGTGATAAGAAACAAAAAAGAGCCTGCACATATGATAAACGAGCCCATGTCTACATATGGGATTATTATTAATTTTGTCTGTATAAGCCATCCACAATTATTCATATTGTTTAGTTTCATTCTGAGTACATAGTCTGTAATTTTGAAATTAATTAGCATTTAGATTTACAATGTTACGTTTAATGTGTTAAGACATGAAACATTCACGTTGTCAGTGCCTGGCGACAAAGAAAGGTAAGGTTGGTGGATAATAAATTCCATAACACCATCATTCAACCACTTCTGCCATTATTTTAACCACAATCATACATGGAGACGTTGTCTGGTGCTGTTTATAATTGGTAGTTGTAGAAATTGCTCGAATCACAGAAACAGCTACTAGCTTGTCAACTGTCTTTTGTGCGGGCATACCTTTTAACATGTTAAAGATACATAATATTATAACGACATCAAACTCAACTGCTAGAAAACTAATGAAAATGGTAAGTTCTAATGCTTCGACAATCAACTTACCAAGGACATCTAGCAACGTAAGGCATCAGTAAATTTGCGTCTTGTTTAAATGTCGATAATGTTCTTGATCAAATATCTGAATAAATAATGTTTTCCGTTTAAATTCATTCCCTTCTGTCAGCATACCAATGATTAAGTATAGCTAGATCACGACCGGCTATTGCTCGCGTAGAACATCTTGTTAAAGGATCAGTTCCATCGATACAATGATAAATAGTTTAATGAAATAGAATTGATAACATTTTCCTTGCCAACAGTTTGATGGGTTCGTTTGTTTGAGATAATCTACAGGCGCTGTGAGATTCGATTGATCTTGGAAAAACACATGAAAATAGAATTATGGCTAAACACAAACGAATCAATTTCGCTACACGAAGCCGACAACTTTCCTATATTAAAGGAAATTGATTTTAGATGTTCGATATCTAATCAAATCGTCTTCGAAAGAATGAGTACATCTTGTTCAGACATAAATGCAGTCATTCCAAACTCAGCAGCATTTCATTATTCAACGGTGTGTCCTGTTTTGTTGTAAAAACTTAATTTTACATTTAGACTAATAATTTGATATGTGGTTGTTCTCGAATTTTTGTTGCCTATTGAGTGCTACCAAATTGCACGTCTGATTTGACACACCGATCCTGCACATTTCGATTCTCCTAGAACTCAATTGTTCTTCCAATTATGTTTTTGTATCATGAAAATACATGTCTATCTTAATAGTCTGGTATATATCTATATGTTAACTATAACAAAACAAATCAACAAACTAGACCATCGTGATCTCGGAAACCAGTTTCCTATTATCTTATAAGGACAATCAAACAATATTTTACTAGAGCATTATACCGGATTGTTTTAATGCTAGAACTTGAGCCGACTTGAGAAAGACGATTGTCAATCATTGTGTGAAATATCGTCTCTCTACTGCAATCTCTGATTACATAACAAATATTACCAGAATAATCAATCTACGCCAAAATACAGAACAACGTGTTGCATGTTTGATTTAGATCTGCTTTGAAAATTTCGCCAACTTGGTACTGTCTCTTAATCATAAGGACGGTCCGTTTACATGCATTTACTAAAGCAGCAGAGTAATCATCAACAGTAAGATCAGCAATTTCTTCAGGACCAACAGACTTTGCTCCGCGTAGTTAATGGTGTGTGCTCGTCTTCTTACGTTGAGTGCTACCATCCCTGTCCGTCTACAATTCGATATTCTTCATTAATTTACTACTGTTCCTCTTTCACATGTAACTGGAACTGTTGAAACAAGAGGGACATGAACGCAGCCATTTGGCACTAAATTACATTAACCAGGGGCAAATTAAAACCTGATTCGTTTGATGTTCCGTAAAGTCATTCAGTGTGGTATATTTTATTGCATTTTTATTGGTTTACGACCATACTATGAATCACGTGATAGATCGGTTGATAAGTGTGTCAATAAATGATTGATGTGGTACTGACTTGGATTCTGGAATATCATCCACATATGAATTATTATGATTTTTATTCTTGCACGTTGTATATATCAGATATGATACCATCTGTTCAAAATTGACCTCCGATCATCGGGTAGCTAGTCAGTTATAACAAACTTACTGATTATGATTGGTTACCTAGACTATACTGTAACGACGATCGCTGTTACTCCAGTGCTAGACTGCAACATCGAAATGGTCGTAGGGCTTTCTGAACTTCACTGTGTGTACCGATTTGGTGAAAATGTGATCATATACTGGTAGCTCAGTGCTTGCCTGCGACATCGAAGTGGTCGATGCATCGAATCCCATTGTTCTTCCGTAAGCTGAATTTGTGAAAAAGTAGCAATGTTCTGGTAGTTGAGTAGTTCGGAAATTGATCATTTGAATTCGTCTCATGATTACCACGAACATCTGTCTCCTGGTAACTATAGACGTTTATCACTGAAACAAATGAGCTTAATGGCGTACATATAGAATAAATTATGTGAGTCAGGATTCGCCAGAGACACATATAACACCATATAGCCGATAATGTATTTAGTTTGAACTTTCATAATAAGATAAACTCTACAGGGAATTAATTCATTGGCGGGTATCATTCATAACGACACGACTCAGACGTCTTGACCAAATAAGATTTATTGGGGAATAGATAATTAAATAATGTACGTACTTAGCTAATACACAACCAATAGACTAGCGTTACAAAAATCAGCATACTACTATTAACCTGAAGCATAAGTAAAGTGTGTGTCGTTGGCTTAAGATGAAAAGTTCGTAAGTGCTTAGAACTAACAAGACGGTACATATTTGAGCTCTGCATCTTAAGGCTCTTCTTATGTGTCTATTTTGAGGAAAATCGGCACTTGCCAAGTTGACCAAACTGAAGTTTAAAAAGCTTGTTTTGCGCATAAGTAAATTTTTTCAGACCGTTTTTCCTGTTTTCTCAAAATAACTATTATGTGATGTGATTTGCAGGTTTAAACTTTCCAACATCTCATCTAAACTAAAAAAACCTTCATCATGCGGAAAACACTTCCTCGTTAGTTATTTCATAATTAAATCAATAAAAGTAATCCATTTTCATTAATTCAATAACAGTGCTAATCTGAACCGGGTCTCGTAAATCTTAAAATTAATTGCTACATTTTAAGTAGACATACTGATTGATACGAGGGTCATTCAACATATTCGTAGACAATCGTTCTCATCTTATTATTTTTGTATTTAAATAATAATTTCCTATATCATTATAAACATTTATGTATTACCTCTCGTAGGTACAAATTTATCTTTAATTATGCAACACAGTAGCATGTCAGCAGCTGTTGCATTACCATAGTTACGTGCTACCACCCCCGACCGACGTAACGTACCCTTATCACTAGTTCAACTAGTTATAAATTCCGAATTAATTCATTTAAATTCCCATATGTTTGCCAGATTATTGCAAGATATTATTATGATATTTGGTGAAAATATTAAGTTGTTTAGACCTTTTAGTTTAAATTGAGAAGTATTTGATCGATGCCTGTCACGTTTTCATTTACGTCAAAATGCCGACGAATTTACGCAAGGAAACATGCAGTCTTCAGTGTCCCTGTGTTTAAGTGAAAAAATCACATTTGTAAAGAGCAACATGGTATTAAAAATGATAGAGGGGTCGATCGAAATTGACAAATGTAGGGACGTTTGAGGAAACGGCAGTCAAAATTTGCGAGGCGTTTCAATTTAGCATAGAACTATTAAGTCCAGCTTAATACAACTTTAAATACATAAAATGGTGTAGTAGATCTATTTAACAGTATATAACTTAAATATTTGTGTTCAATTACATATTGATGACATAATTCAATTTCGGGTTTATCATTTGAAAAATAGTAAAACGGCAATAACGTCGCTGACGTCAGAATATATTTGCGTTGTGTGGTGGTTGCAGTAAGGTGATAGTTTCATTTCATCCATATTTTCTTTAAAAATGCGTCGATTCGTGCAATATTTTCTGTACTTGTGTCCGAAAGGCTGTAGTTTAGTGTGACATGATTAGTTATTTTCTGTGTCAATTTGTATTAAAATGACGAGTCCAGTCCACGAATTTATTGAATGACCCTCGTATACATACGATATATGAAAGTTATAATTGCTTTTATAAATACAATTCCATCATCGATGATGATTTGACATTTAAAACACTAGCATTAGATCAATAAAATGGCAAGCGATGTGTAAAAAAATACTACTGAAGTGCGACACTATCTCCTCTCTGAATACTTTTTATGTAAATCATTAAATAAGTGAGATGACACCAAGGAATGTACAGATAAATCGAGCAGTAAATGTTACGTAAAATGTGCAGACGACCAACTCGTATACTACAGTAATGTCGGTATTGCTCATATTGTTCTCAGACAAGCTGACTGAATATGTAATGCAGATGAAACTAGGAAAGCACTGAATGCTGTTGTCTTGTCATAAAATATTATCTAGGGATTTAATCTTGTTTTATAGAAATTCACTTCCTGTTTTAACAGCAATATTATGCTGAATCTACTGGTGAACTTCTTGGTCGGCTTTTACGATGTACGGCTTATAACACTGATCGTGCTTCGAGTATTTCAGTAAGACTGTCGTGTATGTGAACAAGTGCAGTTGAAATGATCTTAAGAATTGGGCTGGTATACGTTTCATTAACATACAGGGTGATCATCAATATATGGTAACATAAATAACTTTAATAACTTTGTCAGAGTTAATGATAGAAAATTGGTTTGACCCTCATTTTTAAGCGAATGTGTCCAGGTTTTTATTAGATTTGTATAATATATGCGTGCTGTGTGATCTTGATGTCAATAACGTCATCGATGAAGCCGTACATTTTCCTTGATTTCAGGAAATTTTGCGATAAAATCATTTCGCTGAAGATCACATTATAATTTACCCCCTTCATTCACGGTACATAAACCCTTTGTATTTCTGATCATGGGAATGCCTAAAGGAAGGAGTGTTTACTGCAAAACCAGTTTAATCAATTGATTTGAAAACTACAATACAATGCAAAATTGATAGCTTTAATGTGTAAAATGTAAGGAATTATTGGTAATTTTTACGTCATTTGCGACTGAATCTGGCCGTTTTGCAGACATCGTGAAAACACTTAAAACATCTGCTGAGAAAAAAGTATGTTACATTTGAAATGATTCATGTCATGAATAAAACTTACATGTATATGTTAATCAATGGCGTATAACAACAACTATTATCTCATAAACTGACAAAGTTATTAAAGTTATTTATGTTACCGTATATTAATGACCACCCTGTACTTTATTGTAAACATCTTGTGTAGATAAATAATTATTATGTTGTCAGAGTGAACAACTATACATGACAAATGATAGAATAGCTAGCGCAGAATTGTTCCATCTAGGTTTGGGGCATATCGAAATGTGTGTTTGGGATATATATACATTTAATGATTATAGCTGTAATAGAAACAGTCCATCAATCCATATATATGCAGGCAAACATTTACATCTTAGTTATCGCTTTTGGAAATTATTGTCTACCTTGTGAAGGAAACACGCCTGTTTGATTTATCTAGAGCTCCGTCAGAACATTAAAGTGAACGTGCTAAGAAATATACTATAGCAGAATACCAAGAACGAGCTAGCATCAATTTGTTAAACCAAACACATGATAAACGAATCTATGTCTACACATCAAGTTAAAATCTCATTGTTCTGTATAATAAACACGTCACAATTATTTATATTGGTAGTGTCTAGTCTCAAACTGAGAGAGTTGTCTGTGATTTTTAAATCAATTGACATTTAAATTTACAATGCCTGATTAGAAATTAACGTTGTTAGTTCCTGACAACAAATAATAATAAATATAATTTGTTGATAATAAATTCCAGAACAATCTCTGTGATAAAACAATCATTTATTTAAATATGACTAGCTAAATCTTGAATGATGGAACAGAAACCTGTTGATATGACATTGTACACAGGTACTGGTTATAACTGGTTGTAGCAGGAATAGTACTTTTTCCTGTACATACCTTTCAATTATAGCAACATTTATACAATCGCAATAACGTAAACCCCAATGGATGAAGGGTGTTAGAAACCTCACGGAAACGGTAGGCTCTAATGCTTCTACAATCAACTTACCAAGGGCATCTAGCATAGTAAGGCATCAGTAATGTTGCGTCTTGTTTAAATGTCGACAAGATTCTTGATCAAATAAGTGAATGAATAATATTCTCCGTTTAAATACATTACCTCCTGTCAGCACACCGATGATTAAGTATCGCTAAATCACGGCCGAACAACGAACTTCTAGGCTCGCGTAGAACTTCTTGTTAAAGAAACACTTCCATCAATAACAATGATAAATGGTTTAATGAACTATAATTGATAACATTTTCCTTGCCAACAGTTTGATGGGTTCGCTTGTTCGAGATAATATATAGACTAGCAAAAACACATGAAAAGGTATTATGGCTAAAAACACAAACGAATTATGTTATCTGCACGAAGCTGACAACTTTCCTATACGAGGGGAACCGACTTAAGATGTTTGATATCTAATCAAATCGGAATTAAAAGAACGAGTACATCTTGTTCAGAAATAAATGCAGGATTTCCAAACTTATCAGCATTTCATTATCAAACGGTGTGTCCTGTTATGTGGATTTGCGAAACTTGCAATTAGACTAATAATTTTGATGTGTGGTTGTTCTGGTGTATTTTTGTTGCCCATTGGGCTCTGCTGTTTCCGTTGAGAGCTACAAAAGTCCATGTCTGGTTTGTTATTGTCTTATTGCATTTATTTAATGTTGTATAATACAACACACCGAGCCTGCACATTTCGATTATCCGAACAATCATTTGCTCATTCAATTATGTTTTTGTATAATGAAAATATATGTCCATCTTAATAGTCTGGTATGTATCTTCATTTAAACTATAACAGAAACATATCAACAAACTAGACCATCAGGATCTCGGAAACCAGTATCCTGTATTCGTATAAGGATAATCAAACAATATTTAACTATAGCATTATACCGGAATGTTCTAATGCTAGAATTGAGCCGACTTGAGGAAGACGATTGACAATCATTGTGTGAAACATCGTCTCTCTACTGCAATCTCTAATCAAATTACATAACAAATATTACCAGAATAATCAATCTAGGCAGAAATACAGAACAACGTGTTGAATGTTTGATTTCGACCTGCTTTGAAAATTTCGTCGATTGGGTACTGCATCTTAATCACAAAGACGGTCAGTTTACATGCTTATATAATCATGCATTTACTTAAGCAGCAGAGTAACCATCAACAGGAAGATCATCAATTTCTTCAGGACCAACATACTTTTCTCCGTATACTTACTGTTGTGTGCTCGGCTTCTTACGTTAAGTGCTACCATCCCTGTCCGTCAACAATGCAATAGCCTTGATTAATTTACTACTGGTCCGCTTTCACATGTAACTGTTGAAACAAGAGGGACATGAACGCAGCCATTTGGCACTAAATTACATTAACCAGAGGCAAACTAAACCCTGATTCGTTTGATGATTCGTAAAGTCATTCAGCGTGGTATACTTTATTGAATTGTGATTGGTTTACGGCCATAATATCGGTCACGTGACAGATCAGTTGATAAATGTGCCCATAAATGATTGATGGGGTACTGACCTGGATTCAGGAAAAGTATCAACACATGAATTATTATGAGTTTTATTATAATAACAAGTAATTCCTACACGTTTTATATTTCAGATATGATACCATCTGTTCAAAATTGGGTAGCTAGTCAGTTATAACAAACTAACTGATTATGATTGGTTACCTAAATTACACTGTAACTACGATCGTTGTTACTCCAGTGCTAGGCTGCAACATCGAAGTGATCGTAGTGCATTCTGAACTTCACTGTGTGTACTGATTTAGTGAAAAGGTGATCAAATTTGTGAAAAAGTAGCAATGTTCTGGTAGTTGGGTAGTTCGGAAATTGACCATTTGAACTCGTCTCATGGTGACTACGAACATCCGTCTCATTGTAACTTCATCACTGAAACAAATGAGGTTAATGGCGTACATCTAGAATATATCATATTCGTCCGTATTCGCCAGGGACACCTGATAACACCATATGGTCGATAATGTATTTAATTTGTACTGACAAATCCTTTCTGAGCAATCGTAATAAGATAAACCCTACAGGGAGTTAATCCAAGAGCTTGTATAATTCATAACGACATGACTCAGATACCTTGACCAAATATAATGATTATGTACATAGCGAATACACAACTAATGGATAAGCATTTGCGATATCCGATTTGGAACATAATACTCCTATATTGCAGTTATAGTTAACCAGATTGAACGCAAAAAAGCCATTGTTTCCAAAAAAAAATACACTCCTAAATAGTAGAAGATTGGGTGATAGATTTGCTGTTAGAGATCATGTGGTGGTACCAGTATACAACCACACGGTAACACAAAGTCATCCAGCCACACACGCACAAATATATGAGCATTTTTTTTATATACGGGTTTAAGATTTCCTATATCCCTTCTTGAATCGTGAATCGTGAATAGTAATCATCCTATATACCCTAAACGCCAATTAGACATAACTAAATAGAGTTAAATGATACCAATAATTCGTTTTAGTAATTCGTCAGTTCAAATTAGAACCGGAGATATCAAATCATAAAATAAGTTGCTAAGAAGACACATTAATTCATATACGTTTAATGAATGTTCGTTTTCATTATTGCTTTTATAATTAGCATTTCGATCAACGGTGATGCTTTGGCATAAGTTAATATTTCTGATTTGATATATTGATGTACCGACTACCATGAATGAGGACAAATAAACACTAGTATTAGTACCATAAAATGACACGATAAGGTGGCACAATATAGTCTCCCTGAATAGCATGTAACTCCTTAATTAAAAGATATGACACAATGAAACGCACTGAACAATCGAGCAGTAAAGGTTACGTAAAAGCTGCAAGCGACCAAATATGCTGCAGCAAGGTCGATCGGTATTGCTCATTTTGTTCCCAGAGAAGCTCACTGAATATGTAATACAGACAAAACAAGAAATGCACAGACATTGTCGCCATGTCATCAAAGATAATCTAGAATTTTAATTTTGTTTTTATTGAAATTGAAATGCACTTCTATTTCTAACAGCAATATTACGCAGAATCGACTGGTGAGGTTCTTGATATGCGTTTACCATGTACGACACATCATCGTGCTTCGAGTATTACAGTAAGACTGTAATGCATATGGAAAAGTGCGAGCTGCAAAGATCTTTAGAATTGGGACTCAATTTTCCGTCGGAAAATTAAAGTGAACGTGCTAAGAACAATATACTACTGCAGCATATCAGGAAAGAGCTGGTTTCAATTGGTAAACCCGACCACACCGGTCTAGTCTCAATCTGAGAGACAAATTGGTGATTTTAAAGTATTTGCCATTTAAATTTACAATGCTAGGTTTAATTTAATTAGATATTTACATTGGCAGTTCCTGACAACAAATAAAGATATAATATGTTATTAATGAGTTCCTGAACAATCTCCGTTACAACACCGTTATTTAATTTGGTTGGTGAAATTTGACTTGCTAAATATACTAAAACGATATAACAGAAAGCTGTTGATATGGCATTGTACGAGGTACATAGGTACTGGTTATACATGTAACTAGTTGTAGCCGGAATAGTAGGGATTTTTATTCTGTCAAATTTCTCCTGTACATGCCTCTCAATATGTAGCAACATGTATACATGTACAATTTTAAAGACGTTAACCCCAATGGATGAAGGGTGTTAGAATAGTCATGGAAATTATAAGCTCTAATGCTTCTACAATCATTTTAAGGACACTTAGCATAGTAAGGTACCGGCAAAATTTCGTCTTGTTTAAATGTCAACAACATTCTTGATCAAATATCTGAATAAAAAAAGTTTTCCGTTTAATTCATTCCCTTCTGCCAGCATACCACGGCCGGCAAGTGAACTTCCGCGCTCGCATAGAACATCTTGTTGTTAAAGAACCAGTTCCATCAATACAATGATTTATGGTTTAATGAATTAGAATTGATAACATTTTCCTTGCCAAGAATTTGATGGGTTCGTTGGTTTGAGATAGTCTATAGCTGCTGCAAGATTCGATTGATCTTGGAAAAACACATGAAAAGGAATTATGGCTAAAACACAAACGAATCAAGTTCGCTACACGAAGCCGACAACTTTCCTATTTTAGCGGAAATTGATTTTAGATGTTTGATATCTAATCAAATCGCCATTGAAAGAATGAGTACATCTTGTTCAGACATAAATGCAGACATTCCAAACTTAGCAGAATGTCATTATCCAGCAGTTTTTTCCTGTTTTGATGTTAAACTTAAACTTGCATTTAGACTAATAGTTTAGACATGGGATTGTTGTCGTGTGTGTTGTTGCTCCGCGATTAAATTTAATAAATGCCAGTTATTTCGATTGCAATCAAACATTGAAATAGTTTTGTGTTCGTCAAAAATTATATTTGTTTTATTTATAAACTTATATCTTGTTTTATGTTTTGCAGAAAAATACTACAGCAAATAGTTGCACTACTTTCAGCGGAGCATCTGCTTTTCGATCTGCTTTTGTCAATTTAGCACTGTATTTTAATCATAAGGACTCTCCGTTTACATGCTAATATTTACTCTTGAAGCACAGTTACTATCAACAGTAACAGCCGCAACTTTTTCAGGACTAACATACGTTGCAATAGTCATGCCGTGAACAGTTATATAGTTTTCATTATTACTGCTGCATACATGCCATATTTCCTGCATTCTCAAGACTCTATTCATACGTGGTCTGAGTCAAATTTATTTGACACGCTTGAACCTGAAAACAAATATTAGTTAAATTGCTTCATGTGACAAGAATGCTACTGATATACTAGTAAAATAAGTAAATGCAGCAAATACACTTCATTAATTGATCCGGTAATGCAATTACATATCCTGTATTTTCAACACCAAGCTGACGCAGAGGGTCTGCAAAATAAGCGTGTATGCTACTGGTACTCTTTCACATGTAACTGAAACTTTTACAACAAGAGGGACATGAACGCAGCCATTTGGCATTAAATAACATTAACCAGAGGACAATTGTATCCAGATTCGTGTAATGTTTCGTAAAGTCATTCAGCGTGATATATTATATTGCATTTTGACGACCATAATATGGATCACGTGACAGAGAATGTGATAAGTGTGTCAATAAATGATTGATGTGGTACTGACCTGGTTTCTGGAAAAGTATCCACATATGAATTATTATGAGTTTTTTACAAGAACAAGTAATTATTGCGCGTTTTATATTTCAGATATGATACCATCTGTTCAAAATTGACCTCCGGTCATCGGGTAGCTAGTCAGTTATAACAAACTAACTGATTATGATTGGTTACCTAGATTATACTGGAACTACGATCGTTGTTACTCCAGTGCAAGGCTGCAACATCGAAGTGGTCGAAGGGGTTACTGAACTTCACTGTGTGTACTGATTTGGTGCAAGGTGATAATATACGGGTAGTTCAGTGATTGTCTGCGACATTGAAGTGGTCGAAGCATCGAATCTCATTGTTCTTTCGTAGCTGAATTTGTGAACAAGTACATGTAGCAATGTTCTGGTAGTTGGGTAGTTCGGAAATCGACCATTTAGATTCGTCTCATGGTGACCACGAACATCCGTCTCATGGTAACTACAGACGTTTATCATTGAAACAAATGGGGTTAATGGCGTACATATAGAATATATTATATGAGTCAGGATTCGCCAGAGACATATATAACACCATATAGCCGATAATGTATTTAGTTTGAACTTTCATAATAAGATAAACTCTACAGGGAATTAATTCATTGGCTGGTATCATTCATAACGACACGACTCAGACGTCTTGACCAAATAAGATTTATTGGTGAATAGATAATTAAATAATGTACATACATAGCTAATACACGCCTTATACACCAGCATTACAATAGTCGGCTGAATGTTATTAACCTGAAGCATGAGTAAAGTATGAGTCGCTGGCTTAAAAGGTATGAGAAAATCCGACAGGAAAGGTAGCACTCAACCTAATCATCCGAGCACATAA
This sequence comes from Spisula subtruncata, assembly GCA_963678985.1. Lineage (NCBI taxonomy): Eukaryota > Metazoa > Mollusca > Bivalvia > Venerida > Mactridae > Spisula > Spisula subtruncata. The sequence continues at coordinate 49,484,606 of OY787664.1, read as the reverse complement.
ATCAGAAACACCACAACACAACTGCCCTGATCAATGATGAAAAGGTACTTAGTACTTATAAGACTGATATATATTTGACATCTGCTTCATAAAGTGCTTCTTATGAGCCAATTTCAAGAAAAATCGAAACTTGTCATGTTGTCCTAACTGAAGTTTAAAAAGCTTTTTTTTTAGAAGTAAAAAGTAATAATTTCAAACAGTTTTGTTCCTGTTTTCTCAAAATATCATTTTTGTACTGATGCCCTCATTCCAACATCCCATCTCAAGAAACCTCCTCATGCGGCAAAAATGCATTTATTATTTTTTATAATTGCATCAATAAAAGTAATCCATTTAATCAATTCAATGTCGGTGCTAATCTGAATCGGGTCTCGTAAATCATAAAATGAATTGCTAAGTAGACACATTGATTGATATACGTCTGATATATGAAAGTTCTAATTGCTTTTATAAATTACAATCCCATCAACGATGATGATTTCACATTACGCTAATAACCAATCTTTTTCATTGAATGAGCCAATGCCATTTTTATGTTACTTCTTACATACCCAAGGATGATTATAGAACCAATATTGCATCTATAAAATGAATAGCTAAGTAGAAAAATAAATCGTTTAATTACCCAGTACTGTAACATCATTTTCCCATGTACCTAAATGTTCGCAAAGTTTGGCATTTCGTTTGATTGTAAATCAGTCGTATACTCCAATTTGAAGTAAAACCAAAATCTAATTATATCTATGGCCAATCAATCGTGGTGATTTAATTACATGGTCGACTCTTGAATGTTCCTCGTTGTATATTTCATGCTCTGCTATTTCTGTTGAATGTTGCCCTCCCTGTTGGATTTTATATTATCTTTGTCCACGATGTTGCATCCATATTTAGTTCTCCATGGATACCTGGGAGAATAATGTACTGGTGTTGCATAATGAAGGAGTTATTTAAAAGTATATGCATTTTTAAAGGACGAATCGAACCCAGATGTTTTAAGCATAACTGCATTCATTAGGGTAAATAAGATCGTGTGAAGAGATATCAATGTAAGAGTAACGTATGACTTCATTGAACACCTTGGTTCATTGATGTTTATCAACCATGAAATATTCCACCATTTTAAAGCCCATATAAATATTTATAGAAATAATAATTATAAATAATACATGACACCCCGTATCTTATTATTCATATTTATTGCTTGTCCTTGCGACTTGTAAAGTCGCAGCTATGCATCGTTTGGTCGATTGTGTCACTATTTTGACATATATTTGTGACACTAGATAGTCCTGCAGAGGGGACTTTCAAGAGGAACGAGGTCCGATCTTAGCTGCGTTTCAATCGGTCACTTGGAGTTATTTTGTTACTAGTATTTCTTTGTGAAACTGGGCCAACCTGAATTTGCGGCGGGGACTTTGGGCTTTTAAGCATTACTTTGGGTTGTGTGTGGGCATTGCTCCGTCTAGTTGTGTTGTGATGTTACTATTTTTCGTGCTCGGTTGCCTTCCCTGTCTGATTTCCTCATTTCTTTTTGTATGAAATGACATTGTCACTGGGTACACCGTCTATTTTCAGAACCGGAAAAACCGTTACTCGGAACGGGTGTTTTGCAGTTCGGACGAGGTAAATATTCAATTTTCTATCTATCAACTTGTGATCCATAAACCTAAGATAGCGCAGAGTATGCCTTTATGGTTGCCACGTTCAGGTCATCATCATTTTCTTTGAAAAGATTCCACAATTAAACAAAATAGCCGGTACCAATTTTGTATTTGTTACTTGAGACGTGTTTTTAAACGTGTTACTCGGGACGGATCCATAATATAAGTCTCTGTTTTCGCGGATGCAGTGTGTCCCCAGCCAACGTAATGTTGATATTATATCAAATTAATGTATTTATGACAAGATGGGGCGGCATTATGGCATCTATAGTGTTTCTGGAACACAATCGTATATGTTCTGTGTTATTGTTACTTGGTACGTATGTTTTTAGAGCGTTACTTGGGACGGCCTAATATCAAAATGTATGTTAATCGCCGCGTAATTCATATCTGTTGGACACCCTTAGCTATTATAACACCCGTTGTCTAGTTATTGAGTGGCTTCTAGAATGTAGACTAGAAAGGGACTCTTGGAGTGCGATGGGAGAGGGCGCGACGAAACGAGGAGAAAATGTTGTTGACTAAAAAATTAGGCATCGAGTAAATGTTAAACGATGACTTGTTGACTACATTGTGTTTCATACTTGCAATTCGCCTTTTCTTGTGTTGAATGAATAAGACTGTTACATGTTTACAATATCAAATCTTTATTGCTGCCTGCAATGCATGTACATATAATATATGTGTAAGTAAAAAAATATTATTGCAATTCTGCCATCATGTAATGATTTTTAATATGTAGATGTACTAGTATATAAAACAATGGTTGTTAAAGAAAATAGTATAAGTCTGTTCACAGGAAGCCCTGTCTGTAATTATTACTTAGTAAGTGACTTGTCAGAATATGAAAAGTATTGAAAGTTTTATTATTGCTTTAATAAGCAAATTAGATATAGGAATTAATTATGTATACAATACATAGGACTATCCATCTATCTTAATATCATAGTCGAATGTAAAACTTTTGTTGGCACACTTATAAAATTAATGTACATTTATACATATTTAAATTCAAAATCTTGAAAAAATTATAATATTTTCTGAGCTTACTTTCAACAAATTCCACAGTTAAGCTCTCCAATTACTGTTACTTAATCATGTATCAGACATCTTTCATGACACGCTTATTTATGAACAGGCTCATACACAAAAACAATGTAAATAGTTCAGAACAAAATTGTAATGCTGTCGGCAATATGTAAAATAATTGTAACAAAAAGTATTACAGATTAAAAATGTCGGTATCCAGCTAGTTTGATTTACTAGTTCTGATGACAAATCTCACAGACAACTAAGAATGCACGATTCATACAATCACATAAGAATCACAGACATATTTATGTTGGATAAGACTACACAAAGTAAAATGATATAATTAAACATAAAATGTGATTTTCCTCCACATATCCACATCCTATTGCAGTAACTCTGCATACACACTTGTGGAGTTTTGTAATTGGTTGATGAAAATTATGTAGCGTACATGGACAATGTTAAAACAGAAAGCATTGAATAACACAATTCACAATAAAGACATATAACAAGGACAATGTAATCACAGAATACATTGAATAACACATTCAGAATGAAGACATATAACAAGGACAATGTAATCACAGAATACATTGACTAACACATTCACAATGAAGACATATAGACGTAACGCACGCAATTGAGTACGTCCGTAATTTCGTACACTCGCTATAAAGCAGTAGTTGATACTACTTTCTATTTCACTCGATGCATTACATATCATATACCAAAATATTCGTTATAAAATTGTCTACATTGTCATTTTAATTTGAGTTCATGTAGAATAACATGTAGCTGTAGCATTGGAGAAAATGTCCGACAGATATACAAAAATCTATGTGCAATTTGTAACACAAAGTATTGCCCGTCGGCATAAAATAACAGCTATTTTATTCAAAATGTCATTAATTTTGTGGGATACTTCACCGAGTGGCACCAGAAGTTACGTTTTTTAACATATCATCGTGAAAAATCACGGGTACAAAAAATAAAAAAGTTAAATAATAAACAGTTAACACGAAAAAAGTGCAAATTTGCAAAAAATTGCCGAAAAATTACCGAAGACGCATGATTATTACGCAATTATTTTTTCATTTTTATAAATAAAATAATTATGATTTCGTTTTAAAAATATTATTTTTGTTTTATCATCAATAATAAAATCCCAATGCATTCTAGCCAATATTTATCGAGATTATTAGAATGAAATGTGTGGAGGAAAATTGTCCTACTCGCGCGTTTTAGCGATGCGTTGCGACATAGACCATTTACGAAACTTAATAATTTAATCATAAGTCATAGTACGTACAATTAAAATAAAATTAAAAATATTATCAGAGTGAAATTTTTACTTTTAAAAATTCTAGAAGATTGCTCTTAAAATAAGCCCGACAGACTTAAATCAATGTGTGGAGGAAGATTGTCCTACGGCGCAATTTTGCGACGTTTTTGACGTTTTATGCGTAACGCAAGTTTTATAGTGGACGAACTACATCGAAAATAATTATTTTGAGCGATATTATGCATAGACGTGCAATGCATTATGATCCGTATATTATAGAACGAACAATGTGGGTTTTTTTTCGTAAAACAGTACATAGATAAGTGTGTTAGGTATTGAATGCGTGAGTGAGGAAAATACTTGTCAGAAAGACAACGAGTGATACTAGTGAATAAGCGTTAAATTGAACAAGCGGGAGAAATTGATAACGAAAAAAAAACAATTTTCTTAATTAAAGAACGATGATATTGACAGATAAATGTATTGTAGTTCTCGATATTGTAAACATTTGCAGAATTAAACATTAATGATTAGATCATAAGATTAGTATTACGCAGAGTAAGTTATGCTGACGTAACATGACGTTACACAAACGTACTCAATACCGTGCGTTACGTCAGAACAAGGACAATGTTATCACAGAATACGTTGACTAACACATACAATGAAGACATATAACAAGGACAATGTAATCACAGGATATATTGACTAACACATACAATGAAGACATATAACAAGGACAATGTAATCACAGAATACGTTGACTAACACATACAATGAAGACATATAACAAGGACAGTGTAATCACAGGATACATTGACTAACACAAAAGGATTAGTTTGGGTCGAAACCATAAGGAAGTGTTGAGTAAACTGACACTTATATATCTAGTCATTAAGGAACTTGCATCATCAAGGTAATTAATATTAGTGAATTGTATTAATTGTCGTATAATACATAAATATGTGGCTTGTTAATACGTCATACAAGTGATCTCACTACTTATTCGATAACATATGTAATATGAATTTCAAATGCGTAATTGGCAAGATCGCGTATATGATGACGAAGAATTTCGAAGATTTAGACTCTTACATAAATCGATCTCACCTTCTCCTATATGGTCGTCAGCTGAAACGCACTCCGAAATCACATATGCTTTCACAGCTGTAAGAATACTAACATTTAGACGCTTTCAAAACTACGCTACCTGCAAATATTGTAAGATCGAAACGGAGGACATCAATTTACATTTCTTGTCTCAATGCATGTATACTCGACGTAAAAAAATCTTACTGATACATTGCATAACACAGGCCTGTGGGTTAGAAGTAGGGTCCTTTCTAGATACAGCTGATAATGAACTCTTTACCCAGTGTTTGTTTAGTGCCCGCACTCTACTCATTATCGCGAGATTCGCAAACACTATTCCTTAAATTATCAATTAAATACATTCACGATATATGCAAATCTCACTCACTCAATTAAAAATGCAACACAAAGCGATGTCAAATGATGTAAATTGAAATGTGTATTTTTTCTTTTTCTTATATTATGTAATTCATATGCATTATCTATCTGTATCTTTCACTTGTACATTCTATATTATGTTGTTTTTCACCATAAATGTTCATTATTCTCTTTATTCATAAAATGCATGTAATGTATACATCACTGTAAAAGTGGAATTAAATCGTATATAATATACATTTCGATATTAGGCCGTCCCAAGTAACGCTCTAAAAACATACGTACCAAGTAACAATAACACAGAACATATACGATTGTGTTCCAGAAACACTATAGATGCCATAATGCCGCCCCATCTTGTCATAAATACAATAATTCGATATAATATCAATATTACGTTGGCTGGGGACATACTGCATCCGCGCAAACAGAGATTTATATATGGATCCGTCCCGAGTAACACGTTTAAAAACCCGTCTCAAGTAACAAATACAAAATTGGTACCGGCTATTTTGTTTAATTGGGGAATCTTTTCAAAGAAAATGATGACAACATGAACGTGGAAACCATAAAGGCATACCGTGCGCTATGTTAGGTTTATGGATCACAAGTTGATAGATAGAAAAGTGAATATTTACCTCGTCCGAACTGTAAAACACCCGTCCCGAGTAACGGTTTTTCCGGTACTAAAAATAGACGGTGTACCCAGTGATTGTATGTGATTATTTACTATTTCTGTATTGGTGTGTACATCGTGTTCTGAAATTTCTGTAGCGTGATATATTGCCTGTCCGGTTTGTTATCTTGTCTATGTTAGATACAACCGTTTTAAACACAACGACTTGATACACGCGTATTCATGCGATATTCATTATGAATATGACATGAAAGGGAAATAATCGGCGTAGAGATAAACTGTTTGTCAACGCTGTGATATCCCTTTATCTAACTGAGAACATTGTTTGTCCAAGTTGCAATGAATACTCTAGATATAGCACGAGATCGAAAAAGATTGAAGCCGTTCGGTGATACTTCTCTTGTCTGTAGGATGGTAGTTTCGTGGGTTTTTTTTATTTTGCTTTAAAAGCTCCCGTATCCACAAAACGACGATAAGTAATCGAAATGCAGCACTCAATAGAAACAACAGAGACACACAACAGAGGTACACAAACATGTGTACGTATTGCAAGCTTTGCAAAAAATGACACTTGGTCAAAACGACCAATTAAGAGATTTGAAGATTTTTTATATATTAATCAAGCTTGAAAATTACTAGTGTTACCAGCTGTTTTCCTGTTTCTAGTAGTTTAATGTCACTAACAACACATCGCCCATCATGCTGACCTGTAGTGCTGTAGACAACACTTTACCTGTCTTGAAAGAATTGGTATAGTGAAACCGACGCTGATGTGTAGGCACAAATTGGCAAGATCAGATGATTGCTTTTCTTCATCTTAGTGTCTTTGAAAACTCAAGACAAAATACATATCTTGTCCTGATCTAGAACACCGTTTTAACAATAATTGGTTTTCAGAAAATCACCAAAATATATGACTGTTTGTATTACAGTTTAAATAATGCTGGGCTGATACAACCAGAAATGGAACCGCTCGAAATGTCAGTTCAACAACCAGCCGACCAAGATATCAGCCCAAATGTTGATGGAGAGTATTGTTTAGTGTTGAGTTCCACCAGACATTCCATTTCATGGTCCATGTTTTTTAAGTGATACAAAGCTATCCTGTTGTTGTCAATTCACCTTTCACTGGAGTTTTCACATTAATAAAGCATTTTCGTCACACTGACCTGTATTAGCTACACATTTTATAGTCCGTTCAAAGCTAATTGAGAACGGCAAAAACATTAACTCGTCCGCCAGGGACAGTTAATCATGGGTATCGATATTTAACTGGGTGTAACAGAGTTAACTGTAGTCAGTCATTTTCTTTCGAATGTGATAGTTCCCTCATTGGTTGCATTGATTATTGAATCGACAGAGTTTGACATCAGGGCAGCAACAACGACAAAGACGACGACCTATGGCGAAACGAATGGAACAACAAACTAGTGTAAGTATTTTAATTATTTCTATTAAATACATTTTGTACTGTGTAAACATGTATGCGTATTTAGAAGTGTGTTCCAATTACAACGATGCAGTTTTGCCGACATATATACATCTATACACGAAACAGCAATATACAAATGTAGTTCTGAGTTCTGAACCTTGGTGTATCCGTGTAATAATAGTCTTGTATATTCGTTAATAATAATCGCCTGACTATAAATACATCATTCATTCATTCATTCAACTTAAATATTTTAAAGACATTAGAGTAGCTCATAGCTACAAACAGCCTCGATGACCTATCGTCAAAGTACACACTAATGGGATCACCTTTCACGTCCTTTGTGTCTATCAGAACACGCCTTTCATTATCTGTTTGTATATAAATATTTCCCGAAGAGCGTTCTCCAATGCATAGTTGATCGGTACCTATCAGACAGAAAGGTAAGCCAGTATTTAAATCTGATGGAAATTGATTCTTAACAACACCATCCATTCCATACACCAATATTCCTTTATTGGAGTCAGAAATATACATTGTGGTGCTGTAGTCATCACTTACTACATCAATATATTCCGGAAAGCATAAATCTTTAAATAAACATCGGAGTAGTTCTCCATCACTGTCGTATACTTCCACGTGACCACGCCCCTGTTTGCTTCCAAGTGCGCTCGAATCCTCACAGCAAACATACATCAAGCCATCACAATGTGCTAAACACCAACAACGGTCGCCAACACAGAAACTGCTTCCCAGTGTAACTTGGCTAGAAAGTGATACAAATTGTATTTTCTTTAGGTTGTACATAGATACAGCTAAGCTAGTGTCGTCAACAAGGCAAACATCAATGGGACTATCGGGTAAGTTTATCAGAGTAGACACCATGTTTGACACTGGGTCTATCGTTTTCAATTTATTGTTGTTGACATCAGCCATTACAATGTAACCATCTGGTAGAGTGCACATAGCAGTTACCCTACATGCAGAAGCGTCATCACTGACGGAGACATTTATGTCTTCCTTGTGTTCCGCATTCTGAACCATGTACTTATCCTTTATAGATGCAAACATTCGTTCCCCTTCCATTATCAAGTCGGCATATTCGTATGTGTGTAATTGGAAACTACGTTCAGGACGTCGTTCTTCTTCTCTTACAGTCGCAGGACCAATTTCCGTGGACACTGTCCACTTCGCAACCTTATATGAAACAAATATGTCAGCATCATTATCGTCACCGTTGATTTGATTTATATCATGCTTTACCTTTGCTAACATATCATCCAACCCAGCGATACGTGATTGGATTGCATCAATCTTCTCTTGAAACTTTGTGTCGACTTCGTCTACCAACTCTTTCTCCATTCTGTCTAGTTGCTCGTTCATCTTCTTTCGGACCGATTTTATCTGCTCCTTCAGATCAGCTTGGTCCTGTTTCAGTCGTTGAAGATTTTCGTTTTTCGACTCTTTTAGATAATTCAACTTGGTCTCTATTGTTTTCATTTCGGTTTCTAATTGTTCAAGTCCTTTACTTGTCTTGATGTCAGTAGCCACGTCGTGTATCAATTTCTTTCCTTTGCATGCACTGAAATAAATAGCATAAAAACATATTTACAAAAGGGTGAGAAATCTAATAAAATCGGACAGCTCGATGTGTGATTATAAATAAATGAACAGGTTCTATTTTATGCCAAATACAAAGGAAAAATGGTTAAGGTTCACAGCGTTAACTGTATAATTTGTTGTGTTGATATGTGTTGTGGGTTCTACAATATCTACGCTACAACGAGTTAAAAATTTAGTAAATGTACACAATAGTAGATTAGCAATACCCGAATAATCAGTTTTCACATGATAACTGCTTTGTTTACATCATAGATAACACGAATGTCGGGGTGAATTATTGAGTTACGCTTTGGATCAATTGTCTTTCATAATAAACACAGTTTTTGTGTCTCACACACACTCTTGAAAGTATGCCAGTCTAGTGAATCATCAAACGGGTTGACCATGTGCCATACTGGATTTGATCAAGCGATAAATTATAGTATGGTCGATACAAATGATAACATACATCAAATCAAATAAACTATACCGATTCAGAAGACAATACAATACATTATTCACGATTGCACATCTTTCAAGACGATGACAGAAAATTGCATGTTACATATTAACACAAATATCGAACGCTTAAATTGGAAAATTGGCCTACCTGTGATCATCAAATATGCAGTCCGAACATCCAACAATATCATGTGCTGGACAGAAAACATCAATAATCTTGTCAACATGCTTGCTGCATCGCCGACTTGGAAGATGTGCCGTTTGTTTCTGACAGGTCTGAACTTTATCCAGCACTGTATGTAGCCGCGCCGTTGCCAATTCGTTATGACTATTCAAGCATTTCTTACATAGATTTTCGTCACAGTCGGTACAGTGTTTAACAGCTGCCGAATTTCTTCCGTTTCTTTCGCAAGGAATACAAGGGAATAAGTCATAAAACACGTCCGATCCTTTGACCGACAGGTTAAAATCACTTCCGCCCTCCGCCATTTTGAGTCGATATAATTACAAAATGTAACTGACCTGCATTGATATATTTGATCTAAGTTAATAAACGACTTTCATGATAAAGTTTATTAGATAACATTCTTATTCATATATTATTAAGCGCGTTATCATTGTTTCGAAATTGATAACCTATTTTAAATGTATTTATTTATTTAAGCTCACAACTGATTGTCAAATAAGCGAACAAATTGTACCAAAAGTAGGACCTGAAGTAGCAGTATGTTGACGCAAAACACTTTCTACGAGCCTGAATTCGTCTGCATAATTTACACGTTAAATGTTTCTGCTATCTGGATGCATGCAGTACTGCAGAAACTTCGTCCATTCTCTGGTGATAACAGAATTGTACATCAAAGTTCTGCTTTAGCTAAGTGACTTCTGTGTTATAGCCCCGCTCTTGCAGTAGAGCGCTAACATCATTGTCCAGTTGTTCATTATCTTCTTTTTAAAAAATATTGGCATTCTTCTGATTTGAGTCATTTTGTTAATTAATGTTTTTATTTAGTGTAATTACACACAGATACCTCATCAGATATTATTTTACTTGTTTTCCCATTTAAACAGCGGTTTAAATTGTTATTTCATCACATGTGACTGTAGTCAGGAAACGAAATGTTGCATTATCTCTACAATTTCTCAGCAAATTATTTCTACCATTATATCTTTTCTTACCTAAATGTCTCTTACTAACATTGTACTTCCAGGCAAAACATAAATAAATACGTTGGTCTAAACAGGAAAAACTTCATTAGACTCGGTATTCTATTCTCATCCTTTCCATTAGTGTAATTGTAATGTATATATCGCTGCCTTAGAATGAGAAGGTCGTAAGTGTATATGACTAATGCATATTTGAATTCTACATCAAAAAGCGCTTCTTGTGAGCTTATTTTCATGACAATCGGAAGTTGAAAAAGCTTGTTTTACCATAAGTAAAGAGTGGTTGCCAGACAGTTTAATTTGTAACAGGAAAAATTGTTAGACATTTACTCTTTAGTTATGGAAAAACACAATTTAATTTTGATCAACATGACAGGTTCCGATATTCATGAACATAGGCTCATAAGAAGCACTTTATTATGCAAAATTCAAATATGTATCAGTCTTATAAGGTCGTAAGTAGTAGTTTCGACCTTCTCATTCTAATCCAGAGAAATGTTATCTTCGGTACAAATGTACTGAACAATAATTAGGCATGCCAGATAACTTATTACTTACTGACGTTTTCTCTTGAACAATTGAACTTTTTACTAAAAGGCTTGCGTCATGACAGCAGTGTGAATATAAAATGCCACATGCAATGCAGTTAAATTATAACCTATGCTAGAACGACTTCCAAAATTAATAAGTAATATATTTAAACAAGCTTGTGAATGCCACTTGAAACATTATATTTGGGTCCAGCCTTATACAGTGGCACATGAATATTATTTATAACTGTAATCGAAATCAATATTTATGGAAGCAATACTTGCTTGTTGCCCCCACCTTAGGATGGTTTATGACAGTTTGAAGTTCACTTTTACCAAAGAAGATTACATCTCTATCCTGAACCATCTCGGCAAGCGATCTAAGATAAAGTGTAAACAACCGTTACCAAAGCGGTTTCAAGATTTATTGCATCTCTTCCTCCATATATTAAGCCTTTATAAACACACGAGGTATTTTCTCGAGTGTTTGTTAAATGCCCACGTAACCCTCACAGGCAACCCGCTATTTAGCATTGTTACCAAACGCATATCAATATATTGTCATTCACGATTTCATCTTCATTGATACAAGTTTACTTCAACGTAACTACTGCCAAAATTGATAGAAGTGGGATATTTTTCATTTAAACAGTGACTGTCATTTAGTGTGCATAAAAAAACAAAAAAGAAAAATGAAGGACACGAACGAAAAAAAAGTGGACATTGACACAAAAGAGAAAAAGTTAACAAATGAATCGCTGTTGTTGCCATGTATTTCTGGCAACAAGTCCACGTCAGCATCGATAGCTGAAAGAAGTAACGTATGGGCCGAAAACAAACTATGTGAGAGAAAAGTAACATTGGATCAAAAACTTCATAAAAGTATCGTGAAGTTGAATGTAGACATGTTGGAAGTCGCTGAGGAACTCACAAAACTCAACAGAATGAAGAAAAGTGCATCAACCGGAGCATTAGATAAACTGAACAGCACGCACAACTCCGGGACCAATTCACATCATTCCTTGCTGCCAAGGGACGTTCATGAGATAAAAGCCAAAACATCGACACCCGGTTCACCGGCACCGCACTCACGCCATTCAAAAGAACCTCACACGATTGCTACCTCTGATAGAGTTAATGGACATAAAACAACTAATAGAAAAAACGGACTTTTATTGAAACCTTCCGAAAATAAAAGTAAAATTGCAATAAAGCTCGGAAGTGACAGTAGTTCGGATGATTTTAGCGATGAAGAAAAGCAAGGAAATAAGACCAAAAAGACAATTGTTAGTGTTTTAGCGTGTCAAAATGGACGACAATGTAGCTCCAGAAGGTCGGAACAACACACATTTGAAAATACAACAAGACGGTTCAAGCATTCAAAAGCATGTTCCCAATCTAGAATTGGAAAATAGCTATAATCCAGTATTGGAGGTGTATTCGAAAGTGCAACGTTTCATAACAGTAAACATATTTATAAATATATTTGATTGCATATTTTTGTATTAAGTCTTGTTTCGATGTTATTACACACTGTTCTGTTCATGTTTGATAGCATTCATTTCCTTGAAGAGTCACCAGGTTTTGTACGGGTACGTTTTTGGAAAAGTACAAAGCCAGCAATCATACGAATGGGCATGTATTTGTTTCCGCCTGGCTAATTATACCTCCTTATTTTGTTGAATTCAAATGAACCATCTTTATTTTGTTAAAACAATGCAACTCTTTAATTATTATATTTTATTATTACTCCATCTTCATTAATGTTACTCTTTTACATTCACATTTGTCGTTTGTTAAATAAGTAGATTGTCTGTATTTTGTACCTCCTATCACATGTACATTGGGCTGAGTGTATTGAATGAACTGGACATAATTTCCATAAACCTCGATCATAAGTATTCATTTTGTAAATAGAAAGTGCTTCATATCAAATACTAAATGTATGGTTCATTAGTTCAAAACTTTTATTACACATTTAATATTTTCAACGGATCACTGCCCAATACATCAGAACCGCGTTTCTTAATTTTTGGAGTCTTATCATCTTAGTCGTGAGTTGTAAATAATTTTTCATTGTTATTACACATACTTACCATTATAATAACTGCAATTGAGTGCTCATCGAGCTGAAAAGACGCATAAACACGTCATAGGAAGGCCTTATTTGGTCACTTGAAGTCACCTTTTTGGTATATTTTTATATTTGGTATATTTTTATGAAACATGTGCAGTCCTTTTCTCGTTCGGTTATGTGTTGGCTTTGTGTCGCGTATTTGTCCTATGTGATGTTTTCAGTGCTCGGCTGGTGAAGTTGAGTGATGTCATCCCTTTCCGTTTTTCTCATATATTTTACATAAGCTGCAACATGTAAGAGTAGACGGTGTAATATCAAAATTATAGACACCATAACGGTGTGTTTGCAAATATGTGCGTTTAAAAGTTCGTAGTTTCATTAAAATTAAAATAATTGGAATTGGAATATATAATAATTTTATAAGTATGAAAAATAGTCATTTTTGTGTTATTCATCACATTGTATCACCATGTCATTGTAGAGATTGCATAGAACAGTGCATGTTATCAAAATAAATATGTGTATCCATTAAAAACATTTAACATTAACGTTTGTTGTTATTTGTTTCGTGTGTACCAAATGCTCAGATGAACACACTTTTAGTGTGTACACACTGCTCTTATATTTATGCTTGCTTGGAGGAAAAGCCAGTGTAATATAAATTATAAATGTTACCCGTTCAACAATAGTGACCAGGGTACAAATAAACTGTTTTATCAAAACGCTTACGAAATTCTTAAAGTTACGCTCAAATTTAAATTATTTATAATGCTTCAACATATTGCAATTGTGGTAAGGGCATCTACAATATTGATAACACTTCAGGAAAATATTAAATAAACAGCTACAAACTATATTTGCTTGTTAGTTTGTAGTTGTTAAAGTCATAGAGAATTTAAATTTGGGCGTAAGTTTCGTAAACTTGTGCTTTGATAAAACTGGCTCCTGGTGATCCATTTTCAACACGTTTTTCATACTGCTACTGATGCCTGGGTATAGTAAGAAAGCAAGCATCTTGCAAGTTTTTAGGTTTGTTTAAAGTTCTTACACACAAACAAGCCACATAAAATGATGGACTTGTGTTTTAAATTTTCAACTGTTGTATCGTTGTAATCCTTGTGTCACATGAATATTCATATCTGGACATAAGAGTCGGGGCAGTTGTATTTGCAGTATAACTAGGCCAGGTTTGTTTGTATCAACATGTAAATGATAGGAAAAAACACCTTGCACAAAGTTCCTATCGATTGCCAGATGTGTTGGGTATAAATATACAGTACCCCTATCCTACCTTTGATGTTTGTGTTTCACGTTTGGTTGTGGTAATCGCTCTACCAACATCTTATGTGTGCTTCTACGTAGGAGTGTTTACCACCACATCCTCAACACATGAACACAATTGTTGTTTTTGGTCCAAGCATATTGCAAACTAACCAATCATTGAATATATATTAACTTACACATTGTTACATAGATGATCTTGCACAGTTTTATTAAACGAGTTGACAAAATGAAGTAATATGACTCAGGATGTGTCAGTGCATATCCGAATATTTCTGTGTACAAACGGACGTTTGAACATGTGTAAACCTTTGGAGTATGTGGGAGGCATTGTCTTATGTATACATCGCTTAGACTTAGAATGAGAAGGTCGTATGTTGACCTTATAAGCCTGATACATATTTGAAAAATACATCATAAGGCGCTTCTTATGAGCCTAGTTTCATAAAAATCAGAATTTGTCTTGTTGACTAAACTGAATTTAAAAAAATGTTTTTCCATAAAGTAAAGAGTAATATTTAGACAGTATTTTCATGTTTTCTATTTCTTTATTACCTTCTCGTTCTTATAAGCCAGCGACATGCATTCCTTTTGATTGAGAAACGCTCGTGAGTGTTTGTTCCTCCTACGACATGGTGTTATATGACACTTGAAACGTCTCAACGATGACCAATTTGTCTCACAGTGTTAAATGGCCTTGCAAATTGTCTCAACCGCATTCATCATAATATCCCGGTTAGTAGGCCATGTCAGCAGTGAAGATAACCAGACAAACATTTATGGAGGGAACATGGCACTCGAATATCAATTCAAACCCTAAAACACACGTTCTTAAGTAAGTTAAATTTGATGAATAGCACTTCCAAGGGTCCCAGTAGTTAATCACGTGTGGGTTTGCTTATCTTTAATATACAACTGTCGATTACTATTGTAATTACTTATTTAGATCACCAAGAGCACTCTAGTTTCGCTATGATTGGATTTTAGATTCCATAAATCAAATGATATGGACACATAATTCATCTAAATTACTTTCACCTTGTATTTGATTAAGTATTGCAATTTCACCATGGTGCATGGTAAATCGTAAAAACTGACTAAATCATTCGATTACGAGGGTTGTTTGTCAAGACATGCAACTCACACTCTAACTTCTTTACTGACACTCTTTTGTACATATTTCTGGCTTAGAATGAGAAGGTCGTATGCACAAAATCGATATTTTGAGAAAACAAGAAAAAAATCTATTTTGGACGTCAGTTTGGTCAACATGACAAGATCGTATTGTCATGAAATTAGGCTCATAAGAAGCATCTAATGGTGCTGAAGTTAAATGTGCTGAATTTAGTATTTTCGACCATTTCATTCTAAGCGATATGGCACATTAATCGTAATTTGACATTTAAGATTAAATGATATGTTTGTTACTACATTAATGTACTGCAAAAAGCTGACTGCATAGCTTTTCCTGGAAACGGTCCTAACTCCGTCGAATGTCGTCTAAGACTAGAACTTACAACTGCTCGCATGGACAAGGTATAAAGGAAATACTTGGTGATTATGCATAGTCGTTTTAATTATGCTTAAACCATTTTAACAGTACGTGGTTGTGAACAACTTTCAAGGCTTTTTCATGCGAAAGGTACATATGTTCCATTTTTATTAACGATTGGAGGTTTAACTTTAATGTGTTTGACATTTGAATAAGTCGTGGTTTTGGACATCACACAATGAGCATGATATCCAGTGGGTACAAATTATGTTAATTTCAAGAATGTTCTTCCAAATTAATCGAGCATTCGAAAATGTAAGTGCATCTGACTATCCAACTGATAGTATTGCTGATGCAAGATGGATATCCTACGTTTATCAGTGTTTTGTTTGGTTGCTGCTGTTGGTGTTTTAAGTCGACTAATTTTGTTGTTGTCTTACATACATTCTTAGCCTGCTTTGAAACATGTAATAAACATGTATCAATGCTAAAAGACACCTGATGTCCGTAAACGCCAGAAAGTTCAAAACGTATCGTCTAGATATTAAATGAACGACCCTCGTACACCATGCTCGCCATACAGTAATGACAATGCATTTCGCAGGTGTCAACAATGACCCCCATTTTATAAAATAACTTATCAAAACATAAAAAAACACTGTTGACGATATCAGCAAAGTTTAATTTACACCATGGTTATTTTGAATGGTAACATTTGTTAACTGATTTAAAATCTGCGATCAATAGCCAATTTAATGTTCATGGAGTATTGTTTTGTCATGAGTAGATCACATATCTATACACTTGTATGAAACAAATTCAAATACAATATCGAACGGAGATACTTAAAATTCAGTGTCATTAGTGTGGTAATAAGTCCGTACCTTTTGGAATTTCAAACTTTACAAGACTTAGTAATGAAATGTTCAAAATAATATATGATAATTAAAACTAAATCAAATGCTTATACATACTTAAACAATGTTGTATTTCTGACCGAGATTCATAGTAATATATACAATATTTAGATCGTCGAAGTCACACTAATTCTTGCACTTTGAATTGCTCAATCATACAGTGTTGTTTTAATTTGCTTTGTGCACTCAAACCTTCCAAATATCGCCACTAACATGTGAAGTTGAAAGACCGTTTTATCATATCCCCGCAGAATTACTCCTCTCCAAATGTATCTATGGTAGCTATTTCTTCGCTTTTGTTTGATCGTGGTCATCGGTGTATTTGCGGGTAGCTCGTAGATCAACTCATTTCACAGACCATTCAATAAGGTTAGTTCGTTCTTGTATTTGTATATGACGCTATCGCATCATATTTGTCACTTTATGACTTGGTTAAACCATAGTTTAGAGCACTTCGGATTACATGCAAACGTTCTCACGAAAGTCCATTTCGCTTAGGTGCAAGTCTGTCTACATCTTTACGCACTTGATTTTTGTATCTTCTTTCAAGATTAACAATACGTGCCATTTCCTTTCTTAACACTACTGCAGAACCATTTTTATTAATTTTAAATGATGGGTGACTTCCATCTAGATTTTTGCCTCTTTTGTCACCTTTGGCAGTCAATTCATGTCGCACATCATGCATTTGTCTGGTAAGTTTCGCAAGGTTACTTGCAGCTCTATCCTCGAGAATACCAACTTCACGTTTACACTTATTCTCAGAAATGTGGTTTGCCTTTTCCGCTAAACACGTAAATGTATGCATATTTTCCGCCATTGGCATCCCAAGAAGTGTAGGCATCGTGATTAGTTTACGAGAAATGCCAATTAAAATCAAGCAAAAACTCCAATGAACTTATTTTCGTGTGGTAAGCGTATTGTGTTTTCAAAGTTTGACCATGGTCCTTTTGACTCTGCACTATTTATAGTGTGCTTTCTCTTGTATACAACAGTCAATAGATACCCATTTCTTCTCCCCTGTGGTGTTTTAATTTCTTCTCACATTGTTCAAACGTTAAGACAGTATTTGTTCAACGCTTGAAAAATGTTGTACATTCAGTGAAGAGTGTTCAAGAGTACATAAATTAAACAGTCAAATTGTTTTTGGCCTCCCAGTGAGCAGTTGTTGGAACACTTATGTATGTTAGGTGTTTTGTTATGACATTTACTGGTATCCTTTAGATAGCCTTACCCCTTGTTAACAATTGAATAGAACGAATGGTCTAATATTCTAAACTATCAACTGTGAATGGTATATGCAATGTGCATGTAGTATATCTATATCTGTCATTGGAACAGAGAGGATTCTACTTTTAGATAAACTTGTTTGAACAAGCGTCAATAAGAACCATTGAAAACGTATGTGTCTGTCCCGATGTGTTTATTTTATGTGATAGAGTATGTTTCATCAGCTAACCGACTTATTCATTTACTGTATTTCATATATTATTATATTGCAAGTTTGTTGATATGTCTGCATGCTAGTTATTAGTTGTTTTGAATATATGATAGGCTTTCATAAACCTACTTGTTCATATTTCTTGAGTTGTATTTCAACTATGCTGGTATTCTCAGCCTTGATATTTATTGCTTAATATGTTGACGATGATTCATTGTTTCGGTGACTAGTTTAATGTTTATACTACTTTCACATCCTTATTCTATTGTATCGCCATGAACATTATGCTCACCTTCCAAGTATGTTTCACTATGAAAAGTCTTAACAACACAGCTGTATATCTTGTTTTGCCAAACTAGATTGTGTTCCAGTGATTTGCAATAGGGCTAAAGTCATCGTATTGTTGGGTTTATCAGTGTTTGTTCCTGATTTTGACGTATGTAATGTATTTGTATTCGCCGTGTAAGTTGATTCTGAACAGTGTGAAGATATTTAGTTCCCACTGAGCATTTTTGCCGCGTGATTTACTCCCGTTTTTATCAAATGAGCATCGAAAGACATCCGGAAAAAGGTCATCATGGTCCACGGAAAGCCTTGGAGAAGTCATTTGAAAGTGAAATATCTGTTCCGGATGCCCGTCGAAGCACATTTATTTTAATCTGGATTACATTGCCGAGGCAAAAATTGTACAGTGGGATCTACGCCTTAGCTGTTGACTCTGTAGCAAAGTCATTATAATTGTAGAAATTCATTTACTATAACATTCGTTATGTATATAGAAAGGTCTTGATGATCAAAGCATTCACGGAAATAGTAAACTAATGCCCAATTCAAAGTCCATAGAACTCTATAATAATTATAAGTTGGAAAAATTGTTGTTTGTGCGAATTCATTAACAAAAGCATTGTAAACACTGCAGACTATATGTATATCGTTGAGTGTTAACTTAATTGTTCCGTAAGTGCTACGATTAACCATTTTTTCTGAATGCAAATACGAAAATACTCGAATTTACCGGTTTTAAATACTAATTAAAACCATCTCATAACACTTTTCATATACTAGCAACACCATACAATTAAATGAAATAACATAGGATAATATAAAGCAATTCATCATTTATTTATGATATAAAACAATAATATGTTTTAAGATACATTACACAATGATATGCAATAAATTTCAATAATGTAATTACAAACAATGTATATTACAAAATCTTTTAGCACCATTTTTCTATCACAAAAAGCTGTACTGTATCCATAAATGTCACAACTGTGTTAGAACCATAATGATTCTGGTTTTATAAATGCCACAAATCTGTTTGAACCATAGTGGTGGTTCCAGTAAATGTAAATGCAGCTACTAGTACTTCAGCAAATGCAGAAAGTCACGATGCTATAGCCAATGTTAAGTCTGGAACACAAAGCATGGCCACTTCACTAAATCGACGATTTTCAGCGTGAAACATCCTTTAAGTGTACTTGTATCTAGCCGTGGTCTCTCCCGATAGTACCAAGTTGAATAAGCTTCTACGAATTCAAGTCGTTAATCGAATAGTCGCTATTCTCTTTATTTAAGTCCAAGCAACTTATAAACCCATATTTCATCGCTTAAGTCCTTTACCTTTTGTAAGGGTTTTGTTATTTAGTGTCACTTCATTTCCGAGCTGATTTTTGTAGCGCCTTTCCAAGTTGGTAATACGTTCATTTGCAGCTCTTTCAGCCATAGAGTCACCAGATTTTGTTTTTCGTTTCGGTTCCACGTTTTCATCATTATCCTTTCGATTATCCGATTTCACAGTTTTACAATGTTTTGCTTGTGGTGAATTTCGTCCAGGTTCTTTAACACTGTCCCGCTTGCCACTTTTCACTGGTTTAATCTGCGAAAGTTCATATTTGAGTTCGTTCATTTCTTTCGTCATTTTTGCCAGCTTCTCTGATGCCTTACTTTCCAAGATTCCAACATCCAGTTTGTATTTGTTCTCCGACACATGGTTTGCCTTTTCTGCAAAGTTGGTAAATGTTGACATATTTTCCGCCATCGGTATTACTAATGGAGCAGGCATATTGGTAAAATCTAGTAGCGTTCGAGTTAACTAAGAATGAGAATAATTCCAAAAATATTTGAAAATATTTTTTATCTGCTCCCGATGTTGTATCGACTGTAGTCTTAGACAGTTTGGTGACTCGGATTAGTGATACCTATATTTATAGCTGAAGACACCCTGTGTGATATACATTAGGTGGGGTTAGTGGGAGTCTTTTTTGCTCTCCTAGAATGAAGATCCGATCGGTGTATTATTTCACAATTAATTGTTTAAGGGCATGACGTTTGTTTGTTAAGCTATTGACAATCTTTGAAACGAGATCGTTTGATTAGGTGAAAGTACAAAAATGTAGTACATTTGTGTCTATATTACTCAGCTTTGTTCTCCCTGTGGGTAATCAGAGTGTATATCATGAGTGTGGTTTCGTGTGGTTTCGTGCTTTGGCATTGTCAACCCGTTCTACTTCATGGGGTAAAAACTAGTGTAAGGGAACAGAATACTTTCAGTTGGTCTAATTGTGTATGTGAAGCACTTAAACAATGCGTTAACAAAGAAGTAGCAATTACTTCAATTGGTCTTAAAACAGACGAAAAGTACTTACGTGAGCAAACAACGTGTTGATTTTACGTGACAATTGTATTATTTACCTACGATTATAACCCTTAGGAAGAAATAGAAAATGATAAACCATTTGTATTCTTGAAAGTGCAATTGAACACAAGGTTTACAATTTCATTTCGCTTATCCATATCAATAATTCGTTTGTTTGTTTTAATGCATTGTTTCGGTGCTTTTTCATAGTCATGATATTTAAACATATTAATGTCATATGAGCTAAAACAATTCTGAATGACCTGATATGGTACACTAGTGGCACATAAAGCAAATAAGGAGAAGGTACATGTGTATACCACTGAACGAACATTCATCATTAGAAATTTATCATTAGAAACAAATGTACATCTATTTGTAAAACCACAAATTAACATAAATCCACTTATTACAAGCATTATATAAAATATACGGTCCGTTTTTTGTGAAAATGATGGGGTACATGCAGTTAAACTTAAGTTTTCTTAGCCTAGTAACGAGGTTAATACACTTTACTTCCACTAAAGCAAACTGATTACTGTAACAGTGTAAGAGCATTGAATATTCAGAAACGGGTCTGGTTTCTCTTTAACTACTAGTACCTTAGAGACATGAAAAGTTTTATTACGTGTGTTTTTGTCATGCGTTGCGGATGAGTATGCGTTGCGGGTGATTATATAGGCTTGTTTGAAATATCCATTTTGGGGAAATATCAAAGACCTGTATTTTAGGTTCTTTGGAATATGAATGGTTCATCATATGCATGACCATTGCGTGGATGGCTAGGTGCTGATTTTAATTGCAAAGAACTTGTTGTACGACATTAAAACAAGGCATGCAAACTAAATCATACTGCACTGGTGGCGAACCATTAATCCATAATCAAGTTCACTCTTGGTGGTGGCCTCTTCAATTGGGCTAGTCGTTGTCGTATTTCTTAACATGTGTTATGTTTGCGTCATTTTCAGGTTTTCCGGCGCAATTGATGCTCAATGGTGGTCTTTGTTTGTGGTTACTTCGATCCAACAACAAGTTATTGTGGTTTCAAACTTTGCCCACACATCGCGATTAGAAGGCCATTTACAATAAAGAGTACATTATTATGTACTGTCAATTCAATAAGTAATACCAATGAGGGAACTTCCCCATTCGAAAGAATAGGACGGACCAATGTTACATGCAATTAATTCAGTTCCACTCTGTTAAACATACATAAACGTATTTTATCTGACGGACGAGCTTATATTTATAATCTTTCTCGTTTATAACTTTGAACAGACTGTACTTGCTTAACACCAGTATGGTTAATTAACCTGCGTTTTCTACCCTACTTGTTTAATTATACAATGTGCGAAATTTTGGCCTCCTTCTATGGAGCGGCATTCTCGATTTTAATTAACTGTCCACACGCGGGGTATCGAGTTCCGTTTAAAACACTGGACGGCTTTGTTTTTGCAAATTAATAAAACCAATAAGGTAACTTTATACAATACGAAAAGCAATATCAGTTTATAAGTGACATGATTTAATTATGCTCTTTGAAAGCATTTAGTCATAATCATGATAATATTGAAAAAGTTGAAAATAGGGCGACATGCGGACAATTAACAATAAATTTTCTTAAACCGCATAACCGATTAAAAGATAATTAACTGAAATTTTAATATAAGCATGAGAAATGAATGGACAAAGAGCATTTGGAGAAAAGTTACCGTTTGAGAATTTTGGATTATAACGATTGAAAACATGGGTGAATCTAATTTTTTCGATGATAAATACGTGATTGGATTCACAGAGAATCAGTACATGCCACAGGATGAAAACATTAGCCCAACTCCAAGTGAACACACCATTGGATATACATCACTGGCTTTAGATTATGCCGAGAGATCAAACCGGGGAGAACTGAGACACTTTCGTGACCATAGTTTTCACTTAGACAGACAGCAACGCAATTCCGTACATAAAATCCATAGCAATATACTTGACCTTATGTTTGAAGAGACGGAGAGACGAAAGTCGATCACACCAATGATGTCAAGGTCAGTTATGGAACTATATCGCTCAGATTCTGCTTTATCAAATACGTCATATGTGAGCACAAAGACTTCATCTTCTCTACCCTTAATTGAAGTGCAACAGTTGCCACCTCTTGCCCAACTTCAGTGTCATCATACAGCTTCACCCAGTAAGGATTTGTATTTCGGATTACCACAAATTCCGGATTTTGACGATACTAGTAAACCACGTGTTACTAAGAGTAGGCGTATGAAAAAGGTGTCGATTTCAGAAACTGACAATAAAGAACATCATCTGACCAAAGTTCAAATAAATGTGAAATCAAAACAAGAGGTGAAGAAAACTGTTTCAACATTACATCAAGGAGAAGTGCATACTGTCGTTAACAAAGAAAGTGCTAAGTTTGAGAAAATAGACAAACAACGTAAGAATGGAAATTTTACGCGCGAAACCCTACCACCTGGTGTAAAACTTGACACTAAACAAAACCAATCATTGTTGAATTCTGATATAAGACCCACATTAGAATTGGCTATTAAACAAAATGTTAAAGTAACTGCAAACTTTCGAAGCAAACCACCACCAAACATTAAAAGCAAACTATCATTTTGTCAAAGTTCATATAATGAAAGGGCAGAGCGGGAACGTTTGAACAATATCAGAAGGAGACATGCATCACAAACCAAACTAGGACCTTTAGACTTTAACAAACTACGTCGTCAATTATCCATTGGTAGTATTGGAAGAAGTTATACCATGGTTCTCTAAATGTTCATCATCAGTGAACCCAGTGACATTACAGTCGGGAGTTATTCTATTTATTATTTATTTATAATTGTGTTCTTCTTGTTATATAAAACATTGTTATTGCTGTTGTTAATATTTATTAAACCGTTCATATACGTGTATTGTTTTGGCTTATAATGCTTGTTCATCGTTTTTTTTTAATATGTAGTAATATATTTTTGAATAAGTTCTGAAAATGGAAATGTTGTATGCAAACTGGCAGTACTTTCCATGTTGTTAGTTTTTAACAGGTTAATACTTATTAACAACTAGTAATAATTTTGGCGAATTTGGTTTGCAGCATCTACAAATTTCATGTCGCACACTTATATAAATACGGACAGAAGTATGCTCGAATGAAGTTTTGCAAGGATATGAAACTTTTTGGAATATTTGTGTGGTTGCTTTCATTGTTTGTAACGCTTTGGATCAACAATACATGGTTGTCAATTTAGAAATGGACGATAGTGCTCCAGGAAACTAGATAGTACTGATTGCCATATATCGCTGGCTTAGAACAATAAGGTCGTAACTACAAAATCGATATATTGAGAAATCAAGAGAAAACTGTCTGTAATTTACTCTTTACCTATGGGAAAACACGTTTTTAAAACTTCATTTTGGTCAACATGACACTTTCAGATTTTCATGAAAATATGCTCATAAGAAGCGCCTTGTGAAGCAGATTTCAAATATGTATTAGTCTTATAAGGTCGTAAGAGGTAGTTACGACCTTCTGGTTCTAAGCCATCGATATGACGACGTCTAAAATAAATCCAGACATACTAGTACCACAATATACCATATCCATCTAAACCACTATTATGTCGCCAGCAAAACGTCTTTTGGGAATAAAAATACCCATAGTGAAATACAGTAACACTAATCCAAATAGATTGTGCGTGACACGTATAGTACATAATTGCATAGAATGTTACATTACAAAAGCATAAATGGGACCAGCAACCCAAAATCACCCAGTATAAGATAAAATGAGCAAATAATAAGTTGCATTGGATGTACATGTAACTATATCACACCAGAATGAATGGTTAATATTTGATTTGGAAAATATGTGGATATTCATGTATGGGTGAATACTTAACACACATATTCACCTGCACGCATTTTGACAGACTATTTTTAGTATAATGATGATATATTTATTCTTAATTTATTCAAATAAAATATTTCATTTTAATGCAGATCATTTACTTTATACGTGTAAGTACTAGTATGTATGTCGAATGTCGAGTCATTTTCAGTGACATGGAAAGCAATATGTAACAGAATAAGCCACGGGAGAGCTTTAAACATTTCACAACCTATCGCATTTCGGTACTTAGGTATTAATTGTCAAGTTGACAAAAAGCGCGTGTCGCACTGTATGAACTCGGGTAAAGACTAATTAACGAACCTTTAACGAACCTTTAAACGTTACAAGGTAAACAGAAAAACTCGGTGTTGACAACAAGGTGGATGTGTGCACGTCTGCAATGCATGTCAAATTGGATCAAATAATAATAGAAGTCCATAGTTCGGTGTTTTGGAGGAACATACTTTATGGTCTCGTTATTGAGAATGCGTACTAAACGTTGGCGATTTTGCATTCTTAGGACAATAACAAACGAACAAATACCATGTTTATTACTAAGAACTATGGTCACGTAGCTTGCTAATTTATCAGGACACAGCACATATTAATGCAACTCACAGAAGCACTTTCTCATACGTACTAACATTTTAAAGGCGGTGATTTGCCTATTATTACTTGAACAAACGTATCAATTCCTAAGAACTATGACCACATATCTTGCTAATCAATCAGGACGTAGCACCCATAAACGCAACGTTCAGAAACTCCTGCTAACATGTTTACAAAGGAAAGCACACCATAAGAATTTGTAACTAGTAAACAGTAGAATACATTGAAGCAAAAGGCAAACAGAAACTAACACTAACAAATCGAATACATGAGGAAGCAACAGTTGACAGAACTAGCCACAAAAAGTCGCATACTTGTATCAGAAATATAAGTCACAATGCCGAATACAACATAAGAACGAAAAACAACGAAACTTAGCAGCTGCAAAAACACGACATAACTACAGAAACACCATACCCTATTCTGACAGTCTGTTGTCTCAGTCCTTCAAAAGGACAACCCCAATGCACCAAAAAACATGAAGAGCGCATTTGCCAGTTCGGTGATTGGGTCTTGTTAACGAC
Source organism: Spisula subtruncata (assembly GCA_963678985.1). NCBI lineage: Eukaryota > Metazoa > Mollusca > Bivalvia > Venerida > Mactridae > Spisula > Spisula subtruncata. The sequence goes on along the minus strand of OY787664.1, from coordinate 49,458,448 downwards.
TTTGGAATGTCACTAGCTGGGATCGAAACCGCACCAACGTCTCTAACTAATCTACCATAAATTTATGGTCATAATTAAGGTACAACTATTTACGCACGTATAAATAATACTGATTCCATGTGCAAATATTGTGGTGTATTTGGTACACCAAGTCCATTAAGTTCAATCCCTGAATGGTTTCACTGTTCCTGATATACGTCATCAGTTTGTACAAATACCATTTATTCTCCTGCAATGTCCACCGTAACACAGTTACTGTCAAATATCATCTCTATTTATCAAGTAATTGTTATGAAGACACCGAATCAACAAGATCATAAACAACTCGTGTACGTTGATCAACAAAAATACTGACGTAAAACCATTGATTTACTCGCGTTCTATAGACGAGTACATTTGTAAGTAATCGAGTATTTGTGCTCATAACTCACTAAAACATACTAGGTAGTAGGTACTCAAACATCCTCGGAATGCAAACAAGAAATCGGTTAAAGTACATTTTCTTACAGTTGATAAAGTCGTCAATTGTCAGCATTGAAGTGTTTGAATACTATACGGGTTGGTGACAATTATAACACATTTTAAAGTAGTACGATGCTAAAGACTCATTTTAATGTTAAACATTGTATTTACGAACGATATTCTTAATTTATGCATTTAAATCTACAATGTACGAGTACGTGCGTATAATAACATTGAATATATCAACAATTTTGTTACTCGCGTTATTTTAAGATTACTTTAAGTGCTGTTTTAGTGTTAACTAATGTTAACTAGTTTACGTTCTGATGGACCAGATACCTGCTGAGTACAGTAGAATATTCAATAATTCATTGTTGCACTATAATAACCAGCTCTAGTATATCTTAAATATCTGCTTTAGATTATGTTGATTAGTCTAAGATTTTTCTAAAAAATCAAACAAACTTAATTCAATCACAGTTTATAATTGTCTTCATAATGAAATTCCCTATAATGTCTCTTGAACTGTTTTCAACAATCAATGGTTTGGTATATAGAAACACCCACATGATGGGTTTTAAACTTTTCAGTACCACTTGAAGAATTTTTATCATGTCAGGGTAGCAAGGCAGGGTAGACATGAAGTGTTGATTTATGCAATTCATGTTTACTGACCTTGAGTTAGAGATCGTTGTGACCGTGCCACAAAATGGCAATCGCCAATACTGATTGTTTTAAATCATAAACCAGAATTCCAAAATAATGTATATCAGCGATTCAATTATGTAGCTAATCGCCACAGTCTATTTATACGATTTATAAATACTAGTATATAATTTATCTTTAATTATAATCGCTATACAGTATACAACACTCGAGTAGGCTACAGCCATTAACATATCATTAAAGGGAGATGTGTCTTCAATGATATGATTTACCTTGAGCATATCACACGCACAGTGATGACAACGATATTGTTCAACGATCGTTGTTTTATAAATACCCCGACCATAATAAGATACCATCTGAAATCATTATATTGAACAATAGAACCCATGCCATAATTACATAGCGATATTCAAACCAATTAAATCGTATTCTCAACAGCATTGTGGCTCGTGATGAGTACCAATTAAGTGTGCCTTACAAGTGTGCATAATTGCTTTAAGTTCATCAAAACAATCACACTTAACGTCATGTTTTTAAATCCCAATGAGATGTTATTTTGAACAGTGACAGAGTGTGGTGTGGCGGATGTTTGTTGTTGTGGTAGAAAATAAAGACTAATAAAGAGTAAAGCGGTTTTGTTTGGATACCAACTAGACTCATCATGGCTGTTCTAGAGACACCGTGGTTCATGAAGACCAAGACGTCTGATCTTGGCAGGGTTAATAAAGTGTTTGATGAACGTTTCCAGGCGAGTATTTCATTGTTACAACTCAAAAGGAGGAAAACGTTGATGAAACTAGATGAAGAAGTGAAAATAATCAAATCTGAATTTAAACACATCCGATCTGAAGTGGACTTTTCAAAAGATTTAGATGAACACGGTAAAACCCTTGACGAGGCTACCTGCAAAGCTAAGGCTGCTGGTCAGGAACACAGATTAAATGGAAGAGATCCAAGCCATCATGGACCGCGAGGTATTCCACCAGAGTTAGAATTGGAACATCAAAGATATTTGAGAATACGGCAACGTGACAATAGGCGTGAATTAACAATGTTAGAATTAAGGGACATGTGTCATAGATGCTTAAACGAAGAAACTGGAGATGCTGCAAGTAAATACATTCAGAGAGCGAGGTTAGTGCTATTCCCACAACCAAAACGATTGAAACCATTATCTAAGACTGATGTCAACAATGAAGATGATGTTAATGATATATTCTCGCACGATATTGACAAACTCCGTCCTCTCCAGCTACCGGCAATAGATACAGGTCGTGGAAAGGACACACCAGATCGCCTCACCATCAGACCCAGCAGTGCCACGTCGGTTGCTAGTAGTATCAAGCCAGCACTTCCCCGGTATAAAACAATGAATATTGTTGAATCTACTGACGTTCCAAGTTCATTAGGACTCATAACACCCGTGCCTCCTGTTTGATGTTTACGTGTGTTTCAGACATAAATATGACTTGTGTCTCTAAACTGTGGATAAATGGATTCATTTGTACCGGTTGTTCATTGCTTGCTTTCAACTGAAACAGTCGCAAGTGGGTGGTGGTTTGGTTTTAACGCTGCCATTTTGTCTAACGTCCTCTGACTTTGCGGGTAAAGTTCTATCTAGTTGTTTGTGCCAATAGTGTCATTTGAAACATTGGAATCGACACTAAGGTTTATGATCGATCAAGACGTTTGGTGTTTCTGCCATTTGATAGAAAACAATTAAATAAGTTGGTTGTGAATGCATCACTGGCTATACATTTTGGAATTTCTATAGATTTGTTTTGCGCTTGTACGTACGTACGAGCCTATATGCATTTGGTGATGTATTTTGAGTTTGTACCTCGATTTGCTAACTTATGTGAAAAAAAACTTAACTCAGTGGACCAAAACAGGTGCTGCAAAACACAACGCCCATGTATAGATGAACAATGACCTTCTTCGAAATATGATCATCGGACAAGTCCATTTGCCAAGGTTAAAACGATATTTACCATTATTGCCTGATAGATTATGGATACATGTATATAAATTATAAACTCACAGGAATTTCAAGTTGACAACGTGGTGTAGTGCTCGACATGCTCTTTACACTGAGGCATACTTTCAGTTCGAGCCCGCTTTCGTACATATTACTCATTTTTTTCAATAGTTAATTTATCGTAATAAATTTATACCTTTAAGATGGATAATACATCATACAATCTGTGTTATTTTGCATAAATTAACATTTGCGGTCGTTCCTTTATGATACTTTTTGTATTGTTTGACTTATTTCAAGCCGGTAAGAGTGACTTTCCATGAAAATAAGGGGTAAAACTCAGAGTACAAGAGTTAAATCTCTTGGTATGACAGACAACTTCCCTTTAAATCAGGAGAAGGAACTCCGTACTACAGAGATAATAAATATGTAAGAGTGACTTCCCTTAAAACAGAGAAGGGCACTATACGTACAAGAGTTACTTCCCTTGATATCAGAGAAGATAGCTCTACTTAACTAATATGGAGTCAGTAAATGATACTTCCCATGAAACACAGGGAAGAGAACATAGTAGTATAATAGTATAGATTGGCTATTTTGACCTGAGTCTGACCTTTATGTAAGAATATACTACAAGGTTCTTGCTTTTAATCTATCATTTTCCGCAAGCAAATCGTGCAATATCGGCATTTAAGATTTGTGTTTGTAAATACATCTCGGTCGTCATCGTGATACTCATCGGTTATGAAAACATTCAATCGGTGTTGTAAACGAACTCAATATATCGACTGTTAAATTATGGTAATAAATAGGTCAGGCTCATGTCAATGTGGTCAAGCTATAACGTTCTTGGTATCAGGGGAGCGAACTCTATTTTACTTATTTCAAGTCGGTTTGAGTAACTTCCCTTTTACATCACGGTGGGAAAACTTAACTACAGATTTAAATCCCTTGATATCAGGAGACTCAGAGGAAATCCTGATAGACTCATTTTAATCGGTCAGATCAGGATCTTCTCTATATATTGAAGAGCTCCTGGTCAAAGTTACCTTCCCCAAACCAGGGGAGAAAGCTCCGTATTTCAGAGAAAATGAATTGTGTAACACTTGTCATATGTCCGTATGAGTGACTTCCCCAGACAATCAGGAGAGGGAAGGCTGTTAACAATAGTTACCTCCCTTGATTTTTGGAGCGAGAACTCTGTGTGACTAAGCAGCTCGTTACTCAAACGTCAGATGTTAAAATGAATACATATCTTTCAGCTTGCAGCAAGTAGCACGTAGCTAGCAGTTTACAGCTCATTAGTCGCATATCTTTGCTCGACAGTCAGATATTTTATTTGATATCAATATTTAGCTTTTAGCTCGTATCATGTAGCTTGTGGTTTGCATTTTCCGTTAAACCACGAGTCACTTTCCTTGACATCATTTTCTCTCCATTGGGTTGGAAAATTTGAAATGCGTTTCTAAATGTTCCGGTGCCTTAGTCGAGATTCGAACCATGGACCTCCGGATTTGCAAGTCAAGATCACAACATTTACGAAAAGATATACGCACTGAGCTATAGTCAGGTTTTTATAAACAGCTGGTCATATGCATTGCAAAGCAATTGTTTATCAATGAAGGGGAGTTAATGCGTACAGGTTGAAATATCACCACCCTTGAGGAATGCATGCTTACATTTCTTGATTTCAAGAATATATTAATACCGGCGCATTAAATTATTGGTTTTCAATAATTGTTATATTTCACTTTAAAACTGATTGCCAATGATCAGTGCTTATATATATATATATGTTCTGTATGACGACGAATGTATGTCAAAAGGGATAATTGTCCAATATGACATCACAGGAAAACATACGTCCCCAAAGCACGAAATTTAAACATGAAACCATATGACACTTGATATGCACAAATAAATGTAGATAATTATCAAGTCATGGACCTTCATGGGCATAAACCATTTGCAATTACAAACAATACAATAATCAATAGGTAAACAAATGAATTAGTTTTCTACTGTTTTCTCTGGTGTTTTATAAGGTAGCCTCGGACTATATATGATACAATCAGTCTTGCTGTCGAGATGTAGCGGAGTGAATCAGATCTTCTCGGAACCAGACTCGAAAATCTCGGAGACTGGTGATATCATGCTACATTCATTTGTCTGTTTTAGTACCTGGGGCCTTATTCACCAACGTTGTAAGCATAAAATTCAGACTTAGACTTAAAATTTCCATTATTCATAATCTCTGCCATTTCTTTAAAATTATATTTAAACACATCAAATTTTAACGGACTATTTATTGTTATCCACTGAACATGTATACCAATTTATACCAAAATCGGTACATTTATAACAAAATGGGAGCGAATAGAACATTCGACAATGTAAAGTCTAAGTCTATATTTTAGACTTACGACGTTGGTGAATAAGGCCCCTGGTCCCGGTATGTTTTGACTAAACTATTTAAGCAATGCACACTATCATATTAGGTATGAACTATTTTTTTTAGATATTCGTGTAACATTTACTTGGCCTTAAACCTTTACCAAACTTTACTTTTGCACTAGATCGTCTTTTTCTACAAATTATTGGCGCGTAAAGTATGAACCGCATTAATTTTTGAACGTTACCAACACAACAATGCAGAAGTCGTGGACTGGTCAGCGTAATATAACCAGATTTGGCTGCTATTCAAACCCACTACGCGCATGTACAGTATTCACCCTCGTGATTAAGTGTCCGATGGTGGATTTGGACGAGTGCCTACATTGAAGTTGAAAACCACAGGATCTATGTACGTGTATCACAAAAAAGTAAGTTGCACAACTTCTTATATGATCTTTACCGGAGAGTCAATCTCATTTGAATCAAACCACTACATTCCACTACTTTACATTGATGTAGGATCTGACCACACTATGTATGGGGTCATGCTCATGTGAATCTCAGCTTTTGCAAATGTTGAAGTACTGAACGGTGAGAGAGTTTAATATTTACCTACCAGAGATTTAAAAAAAGCTAGACTGACTACAATGTACATTCTCTACGTATACACAGTAAACATGCACTGCACATGTAGAGGTCATATGAACGTGGCCTCTTACAGATTGAAGTCAGATCCATAAAAGCGCAAAGAAATAGTGCAAATGTTAGGATCTGATTTTAATAACATTGCCAGAGAGTCAACCGTGTTCTAAAAGTTTTAAACATGTTTAATTACTAGTCGCGCCATGCGTCTATATACATGCGTGGTCGAACAAATCATCGATAAGACTCACTTTATGATGTGCACCAGGGATTTTAAATAATACTTTTTATAGAGAAGAGCCTGTGTGCACTCAAAGAATTACATATATGCCTTATTCCTGTATTATCGTGGTTTTTAATCAGCAAAACTGTGCATGCGCAGTGCATATATTCAAAAGAACTAAAAAAATACCAAAACTCTTCCTATGGCTAATTCCCACACATTCCAACTACAAAATTAATAGTAAACAAGTTTGTTTACAAATCCACGCACGTTTTGCATAGTGACTTTCATAATCAAAATATTCCAGAAAGTTCCTATTGAAAGCGTGGCTAAATTTAGCTGTTCTAAAAATAGCTGTTAGGCAATCAATTTCATAAACTGAATGCATGATTTGGAAGCTGGTTCCCATGTGAAGGTCAGATGATGCAACAAAAATGGAGGCTGATTAAAATTCACCGAGAAATCGTCACTAAATGAAGCAATGTGAAAAAAGTATTCTCGTGTTTGCAAAACTTCACTACTATCGAACTATCGGCGAAATAATTCCGTTTTAAGGATCAAGTATGGAATTTCAGCTGTTCTAGTTGCATTTTCTTGAAAAAAATCGGACCAATGTTTCCATCCATGAAAATTCGGACCCTCACTGTTTCGCCAAATTCATTATTTACATTGCCACGGAATCAATAGGTAGCCACGGTTTTATAGGAATAAGGCATATACCTCCGTGGTGCACTAAAGAGCTGGCATGTGATGTATATTTCGCTGGCTTAGAATGAGAAGGTCGTAATTACAAAATACACAAAGAAACTTCAAATGGTTTCATGATTAATAAACACACACTGACAGTCGACTCATATTTTGTTGAGCTTGAGTTGTGTTAGTTTTCGAGCACAATTTTGAATGCGACTGAAAAAGCCTATCTATTTTAGGCTATTGAAGTCGTACGCATCAGTGTCAGACAGGTGCACGATCTAAAGAGCGCGTAGGAGACCCTGATCAAAGCTTCATTTTGGCAAAAATTGAAGGTAAATTGTTATTATTATGAAACTCTCCGTATGGCGATTAATTGGATGCAATTACTGGAAATCAATTAATAATAAATTTCGTTAATGATTAATCATAAAAATGTCTTGTAGTCTTGAATGATTATTCACCTTTTGGCTTCAAAAGAGACACAAATCTGTGCCAAAAAAACAGCTGACAGTTGAAGTTGAACAAAAGTTTCTCAAACTAAGAAAAAAGAGCTAGAATTATCAGCTATATATTGTAGATGTGAACCTTTATAACTGATTTCACATTATTCTATAGGGTGTCATATTGACATAATGCAAATGAGTCAAACTTATGCACCATTCACGGTCCCCCACCCCTGGAAATGGGCGATGGATAGCCGGAGAACGGACATGTTTTTACCTTCCATCTTCCCTGGCACTGCAAACCAATACCCTGAGGATAATATTCAGTTGTCAAAGGCTGCGGAAATCCCAGCGATTTTAACATCAGCTGGTTATGACAACCCAAAACTGGCCAGGGTTTTCCCTAAGAATTTTCATACGAGGGTCCCAGGACCCTTAAGTTTTATATTTAAGAGTCCCTGAGAAATTTTGGGGGTCCCTTCATTATACGGTAATGCATTTAAAGTTCATTATTGCTAAGTTTCAAACATATAAATAAATAAAACAGCAAATTCAGATTGCTCAATGCTCCACAAGGCTAAGTGCAATGAATAGCAGACAGAAAAATATTCCAGCTGAAATGAAAATGTCTATTCGAGGGATCCTATTGGGGGTCCCAAGGATGCACAGTAATACAGAAATGAGGGTCCCAAGCTACAAAATTGCGTCAGGGACGCAGAAAACCTGCATCAGGGAAATCCCTGACTGGCAAAAGTAAAAAATCCGGCCCATCCCTGGGGTTGGGGGCCGTGGATGTAACTGACTGGTGCATTAGTTAACTTATGCCAGCCTAGCCAGGTCGTAGAACATAACGAACATGGTTTAAAAGATCAGAAGGTGGAGGTCATGATGCATGTGTTTTTGAAAAAAGTTGATTTTATTAGCCTTTCCTAAACCTGTTAACCTAAATTCATGTAGCTTAAGATAAGTGGCATTGATCATTCCTCAATCAAATGTTCACTACTTAAGTCAAGCAAAGACGTTAATTTCAATTTCAGCGTTTTTTTCCTTCTTTCGACGGTACCGGTAAACCCGTTCCCAATCGGGACCGGACAACGGTTCCCAAATCGCCGACAGCTCATTCCCAAATCAGAAACAGGGTTTTCCCAATGGTTTAATATCCAATGTTGGCAATTGTAAGGTACATGCAGAACGGAATATATCTGTTTCCGGAAGTTTACATTAAAAACAATTTGTTTGCGTAACAAGTGCTCGTATACACATGACCCAATCACTGGTTTTCCTACCCCTATTTTTAGATACGTATTTATAACGATAACTACTATTGGTTCAGCGCGTCCATATGGTTTAATCAAGGTAAAACGAACGCATGTTGCGTGTAAACAAACGTGACAATTTAGGTCTGATAATTTACCGTGGACAAAAGATGGGCCGCTCGCCGCGAGGTTTTGTATTGTTAGATTGTAATAAGTTGAATAATAAACTTTTTTTTGTTGATATATTAATTGAATCCCGCTTGAATTTAGTTATAAGAATAAGTCTTTTTACACTTTTCGAGATTATGCATTCGTCCTCAACCATTTTTCTACCCAGATGTAAAAAAACCGTAGCCAAATAGTTTGGACACTTTTAACTAATGTCACCCCAAATGTTTTGTTGCACCCCCTGTTTTGCTAGACAGGGGGTTGAAAGACCCATGCCAGACTTGGCAAGGACACACGCCATGCATTGATGGGGTTATGTTGTCTTAGGTCCAGGACATTGTCTGACCAGCAGAGGACATAATTGACATCTTAAAAAGCACTTAAGGGTGTAGCATATCTTGTTTAAGCACATTTATGCTGTATTAAATACTACCAGTTGATATAATTGGAAGATTTTTAGTTTTTCCCAATTTGACAAATTTTGCAACGCGAAAATTCCCAATTTGAAGGATTTTGCGACTCGAAAATTCCCAATTCTAAGGATTTCGTGACACAAAAATTCCCAATTCCAAGGGGTACCGGTACAGGACCCGTTCCCAAATTGGTGAAAAAAATTGCTGAATTTACACCATACATTTATATGACCATGATGTGTGGAAGAAATGCTGATTTTTTGGCACTTAAAATTTGTAACACGCTAAAATAATATGCCAATGGAAATAGCCACAAACTTCTCTTTTTCCTCATAGCACAGACATATTGGTGCATGACGGTGAGGTGTCTTTACATATTTACAGGTGGATTTAAAAGCGAACAATTTTATGTATTTAGGTTAAAATTGTAATAAAAATTCCATCACCACTTAATGTAGGGTCACTGTGACTGCACTTCCCTCATGAAGCTGTTAATGGTAGCCTAAGGGCAGCTGATAGCGGTCAGGGGGAAGGCTGTTCCATAAGCGGATGGTGTCTTGGAAGAATGACTTCTGATAGCAATTAGTTCATTTAGTTGTGGCAAAGGGTACCATGTATGCTGGTTTGTAAGTCTGTAGCCTCTAACTGTACAGATCTAGGAGTGAAGTGTGTTGTCGGAATTTCTACCAGTTGATACACTATCTGGAACATCATCATGACCTTTCTTGTTGTAATGGCCACAGGAGCTTTTGTAGCATGGTTATGAAGCTGCTGGTCCTCTTTTAGTCTGAGAAGACCATACATGCACCATCTCCAGCTTCTGAATATTGACATCAGTGAAGGGATTCAGATTATCGAGGAGTATTCAACAGGCTTCAACAGGGTCTGATCTAAAGCAGAATTAAATTCTTTGGTCTTCCTGTGCATTGAATGGTATTTCTGAGACAGAATCTCTGGAGGAATTTCTGCCACTCCCAACATCCATGCACAGAAAACTTACACTGACCAAATCACGGACAATATTGTGGACCAGTCGGGGCTTAAGTCCTAATCATTTGTGCTTGAAGGTTGTTTGAAAAACTGTTGTCGTAGTTATCCCCTGCTAGATCTCCTTTACAATTGTCCGATTTCAAAGAAACTTTATGTGATTACTTTGTACCAAGCCTAGATGTACAAAGCAACAATTTGTCAGGTCTTTTGGGGTTGTTTGATGATTTTTGTTCGAGTAACTGTAAGTTAACATTATAATGGCCCTTTATGGGAGACCTTTAAGTCAAGTGGTGTTAAACAGCTTGTCGTATGATAATTTTGCAGTCCAGGAAGTATTATATTCTTTTATCTACTTTCAAATTATTTATAGATCATGATGTAAGATGATTTGAAAACTTCAAAATGTGTGCGAGTTTATAAAATATAAACAGTTCTTGGTTTATCAGTACAGAACTTTTATAAATCCATTTAGTATACAATTACAATGGAAATAAGCGTTTCTTTGAATAAAACACGCTATGAGTATCATAGAGCCTATCGCTCCAAAAAAGGTTGTGCAAATAACTTGTATCAATACATGTGACAATGTAATTGTTAGACTATAAGGGTCTCAGACTTGTGCTAGGTCAGGTTGACCTTGGCTCAGGTTAAATACATGTGTGATATGGGCGTGATGACATCAAGACACTTACGACATAGTATCACAATTATGTACTACAATTATAAATAGTAATTGCTACATTAGTATGCCACTACATTCTTGGAGGGCGGGAAATTGCAATGTTCAATTATAATATATAAAAAAAGTTGCCAGTAATTTACTACTCTTTCAGTTTTCCTATAAAAGTATTTGTGGAAACTGTAATGTTGAGTTTTTGTTGACTGATTTATACCATCTTCCTTGTACTGTAAAATAATTAATTTTCGTAGGGGATTAAAATTTGTAGAAATTGGGGTTCACCTTCATCCACAAAATCATGTCCCATCGAACAATAATTTTAACCATAGTATTTATTACAAGAGATGCTAAGTCCACAAATTAAGGTTCCATCAATATGGTTTTTTACCAAAATTTTGTTTATGTCACATCGAAATTTAATGATTTTACAGTATATCTAGATGTTTGTCTGACATGTTACCTGTTCTGATTGAAACATGATCTATTATACTGTTGTTGTTGTTTTTTGTTGTACTCTGACATTGTTGGTCATGTTTTACTATAAATTACAAGGGCTGGTCTATGTTTTGTTGCCTATTGTGGACCAAAACTAGCACAATATATGCCTTTGAATTTGATGTATGATTTTGCAGACTGACCACTAAACCATCCTCATCATTCTGTTTTGTTTTTAAAATTGGGCTGGAACAGTTTTGCCAATTGAGCTATTAAATTCCTTCATTTGACTTGACACTGCCCCTTTAAGATAGTACATGCAAAATTTGTAACCGAAGGGCAGTTTGGTTTGTCTCATGTTGTAACAGCTGGTCATGATGATCAGATTACTAGTATTATCTTGTCTTGATTTTCTTCTACTTGTGGAAAAGTTGGTTGCTCTTTGTAGAAGAGAAGTATATAGACTTAAAAGTAGCTAGTTAACCTATAGTTCAGGAATTAGTCATCTGAATTTTGCCTGGTTGGCAATACTCATGGTATGCTATTTAAACAGATACATACATTGTTATACATGTATACAACAACAGTTTTAAATAAGGAAAATAATTATACTGTGTGGCTAACTTTTTACCTGTCCCTATTATCAAAAGGAACTTAATACATTCATCATTACATGTACAAATTCTTTCTACAGTCAATACCGTGAATACGTCATTCTACGAAATCTTGTAAAGAAATTGTATTCTTTAGTATTAAGAGGAAATTCCTTCAAATAGATGTTATCATTATGTTTTTATTCACAATTCATTCATATATGCATGCAGTACAATATATGTACTATAAGTAAAATAAGTTATAGTGATATATAGAGTTTAGTTTAGGCCTCTCTGTCCTAAAGATGAATATATGTTACTGTAAAATTATTAATTTTCATGGGGATTTAATTTCATGGACTTTGTGGTTCACCTTCTACCATGTTATCAAACTTCATTAAACAATAATTTTGATCCTTGTATAATTATATATATTACATGAAATGCAGAATCCACAAATTATTAACATCTCATCAAAATGGTTGTTTTTACCAAAACCATGGAATTTTGTCCCATGGTAATTAAATGATTTTACAGTTATTTGTTTAAGCTAGCTCTGTGTGATTCATTTGATATCATTCAATTTCATATTTCTGTGATGTAACATGTTTGATAGATAGGTATTATCTACTTTATTTACATGATGTATGCAGTGTATTATTTGACGATAAAGTAAATATTTGATTGCTTATTACAAAGAATGCATTTTGCCATCAGAGAAAAATGTTTAATTCTTCATTGTTGTGATCTGTTGTAATAGTCTATACTTATTCTACTGTGTAACCTGAGGGAGCGCCCAGTGCAGTATCACCATAGCAGGAATATATATCTATAGTACAACCTCTGTAGAGCTAACACCTTTTGTGAGATGGAAATATTGGCCATTGATTAGAGGTTGTTGTGCTCTACAGAGGTTAAATTGATAGTAAATATGGACTCAAGGAAATTTGGGAAGGTGTTGTTATAAAGGGGCTGTTGCTATGCATAGGGCCACTGATATACCTACCACTCACAGTGCTACAGCTAGGATTCAAAAATAGAGGGGAGCTCCTGTTGATAAGTGCACTTTTTGCGCACGGTCATTTCTTACAGGGGCGTTTGTGTGTGTGCGAGGTTCCCCCTCACACAGGTTCTTTTTTGCATGCTGCAAGCATTTCAGTTTCAGTCTTTGAGTCTCAGTCAGCTAGTGTTTTATGTTGAAGCATGCCTGAGTCCCTGACGCATAAATATTAGCTGGGACTCCATAAATTATGGGAACTGACTCATAGTTTTCAAGACCAAAATAAACACTGACCACTTTGTTACGGAGACTGTACTCTACATGTATATAACTTATAAGGAGTTAAATATGGAATCTTTTATTTTTAACTTCCTCATTGTAAATTTTACGATTTCTTCATTTTTACAGGCATGTGTATGATATGAGATTGGATACCTCAATAATGATGTCAGACTTATGTTAAACATTAAGGTCAGAAATGGAATGCAAATAAAACCAGTGGAACATTAGATGTACTTGGTATATGTGGAGTGAAATTTCAATGACATTACAATGGGTGATAATAAAGTCAACAACAACGCACCCCAATCACCGATCAGTGATTCTGAGCTGCCAGGATTCAATGGAGTTAAGGAACATGTATTACCAAGCAGTATGAGGTAAGTTCTACTTTGTCTTTAACAGTTGCAGCTTGACAATATATTGACAGATGATCTGTATACTAGGATTACTGTAAACCAAGAAATTATTTCACACAATTTAATTTTGCGGATTTCACGAGTGGAAGAGACTACTGTAATTGGGAAGCCCCGAAAGTGTTCAAAACATGAATATGGACATCTTGGGTGACTTAAAAACAAAATATTTCTGTGATTATGTTAACGATCAGCAAAATGGGAAAGTTAGTATTGGCGAAAATAAATTAGTTTGCAGTATTGTAGCAAAAATGTTGAAGTCCTCCACATGTTGAGAAGTTGCTGGTTGCTTGTTTCAGTGGAAGGGGAAATTAACAAATTATGATTCTGTCCAGGAAAACTGGTGAGGTAAATCTGCCACTGTATATGGAACTGAAAATTATTATGAAACTGTGTTTAACCCGAATAAACAAACAAACAGTGTATAGCTTGACCAGATTTAGTAGGCACTCATTAAACTTCGGAAGCATGTATTATTTTCGGTAAGCGTAGTCGGTACCTATCGGAAATATTTGTTTATTTTTGCACCGACTTTGTCCGAAATATGCACGGAACATGTCCGGAGTGCCTACTAAATCTGGTCAAGATTATAGCAAGTATTTCAACAAAACGGTTCCATTTACTTCTTTATTTATTTGCACATAAAACAGTTTCACTTTCTAAACCCTCAATATTCACAACTGTGTGCCAGGTGTATCAATCTGCTTGGGTTTCCACCAGTTTGAAACAATGCAAGGAAATTTATATTAGAACATTAAATTTTGTAAAATTCTTGACGTTCAATCATAAATTCATAATAAATCGGCTATCTGTTATCAAAATAGACCCGTAGCTTGGTTTGATTTATTTGAATTCTTTTCATTGCTATGAGTAATATCAAATTCAATGAATTTCAATCAAAGCAAAACATACACAAAAAATCATCCCCAATTTATTAATATCCCAGGCCGATGTCGACTCGGTATTGTGTTTTGTTTTATTGCATGAAATTTAAAGATGCATAACAATTAATGAATGTATGTTTCACATACTCGCATACTGGAGGCCATAGAGAGACAATGTCTATTCATGTGAAACTTCAATTAAAACAATATATAACTCAAGTGAAGTGTTATTCCAGTGTGGCAAATGATCTACAAGTCGAACAATCTGACTTATTAATAAGTATAGTCATTTCAGTAAGTAATACAAACGAGGAAACTACCCCATTCAAAAGAATACTGTAAACCTAGAAATTATTTCGCGCGATTTAAGTTCGCGGTGTTCGCGGTTTGTATAAATCCGCGAAAGTAAATAGCCGCGAACATGTCCAGGACAAAAAATCGCGAAAGTTTCTCGTTTATTAATTTTGGTACGACGTATATTAGACCGTATTATAAGTGCTATTTTGTCAAAATATGGAATGTAAAGTGTATGTACCTTTTCTGATTAAAGCCTTTTATGATCACGGTACAATAATGAAAACACATAAAATCTTGAAAACGTGTTAAAGAATACGCTTAATATATGAACACGTGTGTAAAAAGCACTGTTTATTACCGGGTATGTCATAATACAAAATGACTGATAGCGTTACAAAACTGTGAAAACATTACCAGCGTAGTTTGCAATATTTGTAAACAATACATCAAAAAGAGTTTGAGAGGGTATAACGAAGGTGAGAACTATAATTAAGAAGCTATTATATACGAACCGAGCAATGTATGTGACAAGTTATAATATCAATAATTTTGTCACTATGCGACTTAGTTTTCGCGGAGTTCGCGGGAGACTTAAAAACGCGAAAGTTTGTAGCCGCGAATATGCCGACAATCGGCAAAACGCGAAAGTTTCTAGCCGCGAAAGTTTCTAGGTTTACAGTAGTATGGACTACAGTTAACTCAGGTACACCCAGTTAAACATAGATAAATATAGTTTACCTAATGGATGAGCTTATGTTTATAACTTTCTCATTTAACTTTGAACAGACTGTACAATGATCTTCCTACAGTAAGCAAAGCGGTGTTACTAAAAAACTTATTTTAATGAGATAACAAATTGAAAAGGGTGCTTAGTATCACCAACATGTAGGTTTGTTCCAAATGTGACCAATGGTCTACTCACTGGCAATCTATTGGCTGGCCGCTGTGGTTCTTATATAAAAATTGAAGAATGTGATCACTGGTATAGCCCTTAAAAAAGGTTGGAAATTATGCAAAGGGTAAACTTAATTCCGAGTAATGGCTGCTACATATTCCTGCAGAATTGTAGAAAACAGCTATTAAATCTGATAGAAACAAACCCATAAAGTATGAGTGGTAGGGGTGTAACAATATGCTCACCTCACAATACGATACATACGGTTTAGAAATGTTGTACTGTGAACCTTGTGTGCCTGATATCTGCAGTTCCTGTATACTGTTACACCACTAATGGCAGAGTGGCTGACTGGCCATGGTTGTGGATGTTTGTCTGTCTGAGCGTTTCTGTCCTAGTGTCTATATCATGTTACAAGGTATAATAGTTGGTATATTCTTACTTTGATTGCATTTTGTCATAGTAGACTAATAGTAATTAACATATTTATATTATACTTACAATCAGTGATGATTACAGAATACTATCTTGTTACTATACAGACAATCTGTTCTGTAATGTCAGACTCACAGACAGACAGGTCATCTGACAGATTTAATTGAAACGTCAATCAGCACACTTTAGCTACATGTATTAGTATGATACAATTACCTTATGCTGTAAAATAATTATTTTTCATCGGTTTAAATTTTGATTGAATTTCTTGTTTGAATTTGTCCATGAAGTCAATTTCCGGCAATTACAATAATAGGGCATACACATTGAATTATAAAATATGGCAATAAGTCATACAGTGATCAGATTTTTACATACATGTGGTTCCAATTGCAATAAGTGATACAAGTTGAATTATATAGTATGTTGATAAGTCATACAGTGATTTGGTTCATACACAGTGATGACTCCCATGAATAAATGACCTCCGAAGTATTAAACATGTGTTTTTGTAGCAATGAATTTAGGATCCCACAAAGTTGCATTTTACCAAAATTCACAATTTTTTATGTCCATGAAAATAAGTAATTTTACAGTATAAACTGTCTGAACAGCTGCTGTGTTATCCACTGGCTGACTATCAGATTTAGACACTGGCCAGTGTAACTTACAGTAATTAAGTAGTAGATCTGTGAAAATATTTAACGATAATTACATATTACTATGAAAAGGTATACAGTAATTATAAGACCAAATGCCTATGAAAATGTATACTGTAATTTTAAGACAAAATTACTATTCTAATAGTTCAAATGTCTTATACTTACCATCCCATCTGAAAAATATTTATAAAACTTGAATTAAATGTGGTTTATCACTAGACTTTTCAGTGGGGCTTTCCAGTCACAATCATTTGAATATTTAAGTTTTTTTGCTACCAAGGGAGACAACTGTGTGTATACTGTATGGAATATAAGTTAGCTTTGATTACTTCCCTTGGATAAATAATTTATTATTTAATGCATTTTCTGGACTATGTGTGATACATTTTAAGCGTCAAATGATTTATTAAGCAAATTCAGAAGTATATAATCCAGTATTTGGCTTACTAGAGAGGAGAGAATATTACCAATTTGGTAAAAATGTCTAACATTAAGCCCTTGATTCGGCCTGAAAGAAGAAAATAAAGAAAAATCTTCATTTTTTCGTACATTTTGACCCAATTATATGAAACTCCAAGTTGCATACCTCTGATAAATGATTGTCCTAGTTACTGGCTAAATGTATTTGATGTCTGACCTTACACAGAAGCTGGCCTTATTAAGTATACATGGAAGATAATGTAAAACCATTTGTCTTGGTTTACCTACAGTACATAAACTGTAATGTTTGTCCCTTTGGCACAACAAGGTTGTATCTCAATATATCGACGGTGCCAAACCAAAATCTCGTAACTCAATTTTGGCGCGATAACCTTTTTTTGCAGCATCTGCATCTGCTAGACGTCCCGCGCATTTTTGTCTTGTTGCCATTTAAATAGCCTATCGGGTTACTTAGATGCCGACAAGACAGAAATGCGCTGGACGTCTAGAATCTATGAGGATGCTGCAAAAAAGGTTTTGCGCCAAAAGTGAGTTACGGGATTTTGGTTTGGCACCGTCGATATATAGTATATAGAGAGATACAACCTTGTTGCACTGAAGTGACATATTGGTAGTTTCTTTTCCTGCATCATTGGCATTTAGGGTTGGGTAAAGGAAAGTAGAAAAAACTATAATTTATGCATTTTTCTACAGAAGTATATTATAAAACAATTTCATTAATTTCACATTTGTGGTAATGGACAACATCAGGAATGAGGTGCCCAGAGTGATTAATATAAGTTGGAAAAACTTGTTTCACAATCGGTTCCATATCCATTAGAATATTTTTTCGCTTCAGCCTCTCTCTGTGATTTAACATGCGAATTGTCCGTTTTCATAAGAAAATGTTCTAGAAACCCTATGAAATTATAAGAATTGTCTATTTTTTTGATGACTGAATCAAAGTACACAGAACCCATCCAGAGTTTTATTTTGTAATTAAGGTAGTCTAGTATCATACTTAAAACGATGCAAGTAATTATTTTGACATTAAATGACCGTTAGATATAGTTCAATACACTTTAAATAAATTAGTATAAACTATAGCTATTGGTTGAGGTCGGTTTAATGGCATGTCTGTATAAGGGAGTTGACTGACCAGTGCAAGTTAATTCTCTGTCTTAAGCTAATATTTGTATGATCATTCAACTTAGACTCTTCATCGTGGTTTAAAAAACATTCATTATAACAATTTATAAGTTTTACTGTATAAACCTACTAGGCTAGGTGTCATGATCCAATCAGTACCGACATCTCCTCGGTCATTGAACTTTTGAATCATTCGTTGCTGAACTTTAGAATGCGACCATTGCAATTAGCCGTACAGATATGTAACTAGTCTGACAGCTAGTGTTAATGTTTAATGAGATCCGAAAAAAGAGTTAAGTTACAAATCCTTGAAATGTCATCTCATATTAAAGTAGCCAATTTTATTAAAGAAGTGATCGAAAGTTACATGTGGTTTTAAGTTTTTATTGCAATAGGTCATGCAAGTTGAATTTTGAAATAGCCCAATAAGTCATACAGTGATCGAAAGTTACATGTTGTTTTAAGTTTTAATTGCAATAAGTCATACATGTTGAATTTTATAGAATCCCAATAAGTCATACAGTGTCAGAGTGTTTTGGTTTATACACTGTGATCTTTTAAGCGTAAATTTGACTAAAACACTTAGTTAATTACTGTTTTACATGTAATTTTAAGGAGTCACTGCCTGTCCTGATTTCCTCGATTCTGTAGGAAAACATGTTCATCTTCAAGCTTCTGACAGTTGACCACTTTTTTAGTCGGCGCCTCCTTCTTGAAATCAATTTCTGCAAGCAAATTGTGCAATTGAGGGGTGCCTGCAAAACTGTAGTAAGTCCTTATGTAGTTACTACAGTCTTGTGGGCATCCCTCGCAATATCTGTACTTCATAATTGTGTTTGCATTACACCTTGAGGTCTTCCTGATTAGTATGTAACTCCCTGTTTATGAAACACCAGGGTATGAATATAGACACAACATATTAGGAAGTGTTAAATTATACTAATTAAAAGGTCAGGATCCTTTTGAATTCTCTGGACTACCGGGTATAGAAATGGCGTTTATAATGGTGCCACTTAATAAAGTACAGTCAGAGTCATTTCCTGTATATTATATTGTAAACTGTAAATTTTTGTGGGGGATTAAATTTCGTAGATTTCATGGTTCGCATTTATAACCACGAAATTAGCTCCCATCAAAAAATTTGGAACCATGTATTTATTACCTGAAATGCACAATCCACGAAGTTAAACGTCCCATCGAAATCATGGTCTTTTTTATCAAAAACCATAAAAATTTCGTCCCATCGAAATTAAAGGATTTTACAGTATTACATTGGCTTAAGTCTGTTATGTGGAAAGACTGTACTATAAAACATTCACCTTGTATTCTGAACTACCCAACAATAGAACTGTGTTACAATAGAGTACATCCTACTAGGAAGTAAAATTAACTGTCGGGTATTATAAAGTAAATAAGGAAGGTAATAATTAACAAGATAATTAACAAGATTGGTAACCATCAGGTAACTACATACTATAGACTGGTCACCTGTGTGTCTTTTCATCAACTATTTTCTAGCTTTGAACGGGTGTTACAAAATAAATAGGAAGATAATTAACTAGATAATGATAATGTTGACGTAAATACTAAAGACACTGGTCATCTGTGTGTCTTTTCATCATGTATTTTCTAGCTTGAACCAGTATTACAAAATAAATAAGGAAGATATATCAATTTACTAGATTCTTTAAACATACTTACTATAGACAGGTTACCTGTGTAACAATTGTCTCGTCCTCGACTATTTTCTACGGTAGCTTCCTTGTTTGACAATTGTCTACATAATTCCCCTGTATGTGCTTAGTAACCATTGATAGGTTGACCATAGAAAGCTCTCTCTACCTGGTACTGTAAACCAAGAAATTAATTGTGTGATTTAGTTTCACGGAGTTTCGCTAGTGAAAGAAATTTGTACAAAAGTGTTCAAAACATTAATATTGACATCGTGGGGCGGCAGGCTTTAAAACGCAATAATTTGTAGTCATGAATATGCTCTTTTTACCAGGAACAAAATATCAGATACATGCTATGCATGACAGTCAATTGGCAGTGCAGCTTTTAAAATGTTAGTGTTATAATATTTAAAAGCTTAATGTTAGATAATAAATATATCACTTGCTTAAAATAAACACGACACTTTTGATATTCTCCTCTGCTAAAGATATAATATATATGTTATACACATATTAGGTTATTATATATAATCTGTCTAATATTAGGAGCAGATTTAACAAATCTTGACCTAACTTTATTGATAATTGTGTAACAATTTGTACATCTATGTAACATCATATCATATATTTAGTGTTACTGTGTATGTACAGTTGTTGTTAATTATATACTATGTTTAATATGTTAATCGAAGGTGTTAACTTGTCAATATTATTATATATCGAGTCACTGTGAGGTGATAGATATGTTAATTTGATGATTGAAAATTATGACTTGATATGGACACTCGGTGTTAATTACCTGTTATTATTGATCAATTAGCGACCTCGTCATGCCTGGCAATGACACTGGTAGATGTGTTATTGTTGACAAGAAATTGCGATAGAATATAATATTATAATAAATCTCTCGTATGTTTGGACTTGTGTTAATAAATGCTCATCATAAAAATACTATCATGCAATTTTGTTTCTTATTTAATAATATATTTTTTGCTGTACCTTAATACAATCAAGCAAGTGATACATGCGCATTCACCGAAATTACAAATCACTGGCTTAGAATGAGAAGGTCGTAAGTACAAAAGCAATATTTTGAGAAAACAAGAAAAAACTGTCTGAAAACTTGAAAAAACAACATTTTGGACTTCAGTTTAGTCAACATGACAAGTTCAGATTTTCAGGAAATATACTCGTAAGAAGCACTTTATGATGCAGATTTCATGTATCGGTCATATAAGGTTGTAAGTTGAATGTTTAAATGGAGTTTAAATCTGTGAAGAATTCATAAAGCGTAATCAGATAATGAACATGAAATTTCATTTGTCACTTACCTGAGTGAGGGCTTGCCTTTAGCTGTCTATGATATTAACATATTTATATGATGTTTTACTTGTTATTATTCATGTCCGGTATTTTATATGCTTGATATGCATTTTCATTGTCTGGTAACTAGACTTTCTATAATTTTAAAGTTCCCATTGACCTGATTAAAACAAACCTGACTCAATCAGTACAGTTTGTTACGAGTGGGAGACCCAGTGTTCGGTCGCTTATACAGTTTGGGTTTGATTACTGCATGCAGGTCAGGCAGTTCCTGCTTTTCAGTGACAATATTGCTACGGCCAAAAATCTCCTGTAAGTTGAATAAGATAGCACGTGTTGGATTTATTTTTAAATGTAGTATGACCGATTTGATATGAAACTGATAAACGTAAGCTACAATCGAGGTTGTTGGTAAAATTATCATCTGTTTTAATATGTCAGAATGTTTATAATTTACTGAAAGTTATTAACTTGTGATTTAAACAAAGGATTCATCATAGTAATTTATTGATATTATGTCTGAGGATATTCTAATGTCTTGGGCCATACAGTTTTGTCAAACTATTCCAGGAAAAGTCAGGTTCGAGTACATTGTTTAAAAACTCAAGTAAAATGATATAATGGAAAAGTCACAGATAAAAAACTTCAAATCCCAAGAAAACAAGATAGTAGTTACTTGGTAGGCTGGTGATCATACAGGGGCAAAATTCAAAACTTCAGTGCATTATTGATTTTGACAGCCCTTAAGGTGTCTGTACTGGACAGTATTTAATTAATGTGTATTTAAGATTGTGAAATATTTTATTAAGATCGTAAAATTATAAAAATAATTATCCTGGTAAATACTGTAATTGATTATTATAAAATTTTATTGTTAGATTTTCTTTGTTTCCTATAAATTACGATATAGTAGATAAAGGGTTTTTGGGCTTTTCTTTGTTCCCGATAAGGGCCATTACATTGATTATCTATGTCTGTTAAATCATGTAATTTCGATGGGACAAAATTTTGTAGTTTTGGTAAAAAAATTCGATGGGACTTAATTTGTTGGTTTTTGTATTTCAGGTAATAAATACAAGGATCAAAAGTAATATTTGATGGGATTTGATGTTGTGGTTAAAGGTGAATCACGGAATCCACGAAATTTAAATCCCACGTAAATTAATTATTATACAGTATCGGGATCTGATAAGTTGATAAGTTGATAACAGAGATAAATGCATTGGAATGTTGATGGTTTTTGTCAATGAAGTATATTTTGTTGTTGTTGTAGTCCTATTGTTGTTGTTTGGGTACATTTAGTGCATTCAGCCACATACTTGTCATGTTTTTGACAACTGATTCTGAATGGGTCAATTAGCGGGCTGTTGTTGCTCGGACATTTAATGGTGACCCGCTAACATATCAATTGTACCGTAATTACTTAACAGTCAGTTGTACCATATATTATGTATACATGTATTACTTATTTCTCTGGCCTCTTTAAGGAAGAGCTTGGGGTGAATTGATGAATTCTAATTGAAAGATAATAGGATTTATACTGTTGTGGCTTATCTGCACCGTCTTGGTTCGGTTTGGTTTTCTTGTGGTTGATTGTGACTGTTAGTGCTATGTACTAATGTATGCATTATAGTATCATAGTGAAAAAATTTGATACTATCTCAATGGTTTAAGGACAATTTCGCAAAAATGTTTATGATGTTATTCAAGTGAAAAGGTATTGTTTACATAGACTTGTGTATTATATAGAATATATGCATGGTTGGTTTAGGGGTAAATTTAACGTTTTAATTGTAATAACTATGGACTTAAGATTTTTTTATTGATAAATGTGACATGGATTTGTTGACTTACAATTTTTTTAGTTTTGTTTATATTTCGTATTTTGGTTATTATTAAAATCATGCAGTGACATATCATTGCATGACAATGTTAAACCGGAATACCTAACAATTTATTTGTAAGAGTTAAACTTTGAGGTTGCTGCAATTCCTTATAAGATATTTTTAAAAGGTTAAAGGACATTATTAGAAAATAAGAGGTTTTAGAAAAGCAAAGTTTATTGTCCTCGAAAGTATGTGACATTTAGGAGAAGTTTTAGGAAAAGCGACTGTCCTTGTTTTCATGTTTTGGTTGCATTTTTTTTGTGTTTATTCAGTTAGGGAATTGGATGTAACATTATTTTGCATGTTCACCTTAATAGGTACATGGTACAGGCTAATTTTTATCGTGTTCACAAACCGAAAACCCTTGTTTGGGTGTACCAGTTTTTTTTCATCATAATTATATGGTTCGGTAAATCGTAAATAAGTAATTTATGTTGTTTTGTTATGAGGAGAGGAGATAAAAAACTAGCAATTTCTACGTATTTGTTTAGCGTATGTTGTTTTCTGTTGTGACGTTAGTTTGAATACCGTTGTGACGGATGACCTGTCAACCCTCGTGGAGGAATGTGTGTGGTGTTATGGTTTATATTAATTAATGCACACATGATATCATATGTAGTGATTTTGCATACATTTTTATGAAGTGAAGGATTTAACAACATGGTAAAAAGGCTGAATTTTGTGTATAATTCTATAAGATTTGTGCAATAATTCGGAATTATAAGTTGTTATAATTCAGTGCTAAAAGGATTTATTCAATTATTTATTAGTCAGATGTATCATTTCACAGTTATTGTAAGTGACTCCAGGAATTGGAATGATATATTTTGGCTTAAGGTTGAAGACTGAAAAGAGTTGCAGTTAGCTTAAATATGGAAATAATTTGTGTTTCGAGGCCTTTTTAAACAGCCAATTTGTTCCCAGTTATATAGCTAGGATTATTAGTATTACAATAATGGTTAACTGTTATGCATGTCTGAAGATTTGAACTCAAATATGCAGTTTAAAATTCTTAATCAACATGTATTTTCATTTCATGTTGTTTAGCAAACTTTAGAGTTTACTAAATAACTAATTCTGATATTTATAGCAATATTACGTATCTACAAGTTATATAAGCTCATGTAACATATCAAATGATTTTTTAATCGACAACAGACTTACTTTAAATATTACGTTCCGTATATAATTATAATGTATGAGTATGAATTTCTGGCTTTCATGTTCCATTTAAATCTACCTTTAGTTACAGATAATGTTTAGGTTACCAAGTTCATATGAACTTAAACTACGAAACTGTGCTAGTCTCATAGTTTAACATTCATCTGATACCTAAATTCTTTTCCTTTTGTATTCTGTAAAAGGTATAATTTTGTAAAAGGAATTTTTTCATTATGTCAGTTCGGCAATGTAAATATATTGCCAAATTATTATTTGAAGAAGGGTGTGTAAAGAATCATATAACATGCAGTTATATAATTGAATCTTGTTATGTATATAATTCATCATGCATGCGGCTTATGCATGAATAAAATTAAACGTACATTAAATTTATATAATATATATGCAAATGTCACGTGTCTTATATAATTGGCTAACAGTACAGTCGGTTCAAATTCATATAAACGGTATGTGAATTGCGGCTTTACGTTATTATAATAGAATTTTTTTAAGTAGTGTGCAAAACGGAAGGAAAAATATGTTTGATGTATCGGCGTGTTTATCAAACAATTTTTGTATTATTTTTTTTAAGTTCCTGGTGACGTAACTTATAGATTACCAACTTTAAGTTAGTAGTATTTAGAAATAGGGGAATTTCATGAATTTATGTAGGGGGCAATGCTGCATACCAGTGTTATATATTATAATATTATTTTTGGTCGAGATAACAGTATGAAGTGTTACTTAAGGGCTAGTTTTTTGAGATCTGGTTAAATGATACTTTAATATATGGTATGTGTATATATTTATAGAGTACGATTCACCAACAAGTAGGTGTATGAATTGGATGTACAGGGTGTCCCAAAAAAACGGGGACCTACCTTAAACCCTTATTACTCACTCATAGTTTGATGAATTAAGCTGATATTTTGTGAAAGTGTATGTAAGGGATCCCCATTTCTAAAAAGGGTTCTTGATTAAATATGGTGCTTCAAAACAGGAAGTGACGTCATCATTTTCACTATGGCAACATTTCACATTATTTTTTATTAATCACCTGAAAAGGGACATTATAAGAAAAGGGCATTTGTGTCAGAGCATTTATTGTTAGAAAACAACCTTTAAAGTCAAAGGAGTGATCAAAATATTGTAAAAATAAAACCAAATATGACAAGAAATAACAAAACAGAGGAAAACGTGGCGAGTTTACTGACCAAAGGGGAAGTAGAAAACCTTCCAAAATAGCATCAATAATCATTCAATGATTAAAACCATAAATATTGTCAATGACTATTACCAAAAAAGCTTAGACTATTGAAAGAAGCAAAAAGTAAAGTTTTATCCAAACAAACAGTTCATAGATATATTTTGGAGTAATTGTATATGTCAGAAATTATAAAATAGCACCATATGCTAGCACAAAACTCTTCTTGCAATAAACCAGCAGCAAAATTAATATAAGTTTTCGAAATAGTACTGACATCTCACCTCATATCACAGGCCATTTGACCTTAAATTACTCAAATGTGATCCCAATAGTGAAATTGTTTGCTATACATAATTAACAAATGTATCACAAACCATTAACAATTATTTGGAGCACATGGAAGATGTTTGAGGTCAGCATGGAAATATATCTCATTGAATTCTGAAATCCCTGCTTCAGTTTATGGTATTTTACTGAAACTTGCAATTGTAAACATTCGAGGTAACTTTGAGTATTAAACTAAATAATCACAACAGTGATGCTAGTGTTCTGAACAGTGTTTTTCCCTTATTGTTTTGACATATTAATAGTGTGATTTCTATAATAGAGAAAAAAGTTACAATTGTTTATCCTAGGTCCCCGTTTTTTTGGGACACCCTGTAGATCTTAAAACTGTACTTGTGACATACATTTGGAAAAAAGTGGTTGACGATCTAACTATCATTGATGCACTTTGTATCATTGTAAGCATTTTGTGAGTGACTGTTGATTGTGTTTAATTTTAAGTGACTTGTGGGAGAGACTTAAGATACTCATAATGTCTAGATTGATGGACTTAAAATTATACTGGTGACAATGCTGGTTCAGTTGTGGATGATATGAAAATGTCTTCGGATGCTTTTGGACTTTAAATTAAAGACATGATATAAAAGACATAGACGATCTTAACATCTGTACACTATTTAAGACTTTAGTAACTTTCATATCTTAGGATAGTTTTGGACTGGATTAGTGTCATTGATTTCTAATTTTGGAATCATAAGATAAAAATATTCAAAACGATTGTGGACTATTTTAGACTTTGGATTAAGTTTTGGAGTGTTACATATTCACACTAGATTTTGGAGATTATCTCAAGAAGCATGCTGGGAACATTTTGTGTGATTTTTGAAGAAAACAATAACAGATATCTTCGGACCCATCATGATGAGGAATCATACAGGTGAATTATTAATTTATAAATTTTAAAATTAAATACTTCTAACAGCCTCCTGGATAGTCTAGTGGTTGAGTGTTTGCTGCAAGTGCAGGAGGCCCCGGGTTCGATTCCAGGCCACATCATACGAAATAAAAATGGTGCCAGAAATGCCCTTGCTAGACGTTCAGCATGTAAGAGATTAACTGACTTCTTTTCTTTCATACCCTTTCATCTCGTGTCCGGATAGCTGGCTTCACTACTGATCGAGAGGTCTCTGCAGGTTTGATTTTAGGCCGGGGCATTTCTGAAACGCTTTTTAGTGTTTCCCACCCAACTAAAGATGAACTGGTTGGCAACCTAGAGAGGTTACACTGTCTCGCATGTATCGGGCATGAACTAGAACCAATGTGTCTCTTTTGAAAGAGCTTGGGCAGCGCGCGCCCAGATACCTTGTATCAAACCACTGTCTTTTCTATGTGCTGTCTGGCCTTCAGCAAAGCGCAACACTTCATTGGAAATAAGTGCTTGCCCTTTAATGGGTTATCCTTGACCAAAAGGTTTAAATAATTACCCTAGCTACTAATCGATATAATTATCAATTAATCGATCTTCCATATTTCCTCTAGACTGCCTAATTTGTGTTCCGTAATTAAAACATTGCTCATCGTCTGCGGAGTCATTAATAATTAAGGTCATTGGCCTAATCTGGTACGGTTTGGAGAATATGACCTGACCCTGACCTTTACGCATGAATATATTACAAGGTTTGATCTTTCGTTGAGTATATCAATTTCAGCGAGCAAATTATACAATATTTGGTATTTTAGAATTGTGTTTGTTGTATTATACCAGACTAGCTCGAACATCTATGTGATACAAGATCTCTCTGCTTTAATATGAAAACATTCAATAAGGGATATAAAAAACTTATAAATATAGACAAAATATCACCTGTTAAATAATGCTGAGGAAGTGCATCATCTGGAATACCCCACCTTTTCCCTTTTCATGTGTCAATGAAATGGTTAAACTTATTAACTTGAATGTTATAAATGCTACTTTGTTGAATGGAATGAATTGACACAGCTGTTTATATTACTTGATATTTGATATTAAATATTTTATTCAGCACCCTCATACACACCCAGGATCTTAAATATTCCCTTTAACTGTTAGTTGTGAAAATAATAAATTATGACTATATATATACTATGAGTCGTTATCAGTCGTTATTTATATTACTTAAAGTTTAAATATAGTCACTGGAATATTAGTTTCCTGTGAATTAAATGTAATTAATTGACACGTAACAGATGCTTACCATTTTATTTCCATATTGTTAATTCTGTTACTTTTACTGATCATTGAATTACAAGTCGGCTGATGTAACACTTGGCATTGCAAATGATGGCGATCACAGCACATCTAGACTTCTTACCCTCTCGCATACCCTATTCATACCCCTTGGTAAAATAAAGCATTGTGTGATAGTTTTGCTCAGAGAAATGTCTTACAGACCGGGATCAAACCCAGATTAGGACTTCTCGACCCCAAAGCAAGTACCCTTACGTCTAGGCCAATCCCCTTTCCCCACTTATTAAACGTTACTGCATGATTATAAGGCTGTCAAACGGAAGGCATGTTTTGAAAACACTTTTGTTTAGCTTGAACTTTTGATGTATTTAATTTAAAGCAATTTCTGGGGCATGAAGCTATTAAGTACTAGACTAAGTATAGATGTACTAGTTGGTTAAAGGTAAATATATGTTACTAGGCCAATCTGGTTGTTGATTGAAAAATAATGATAACAATGCTATATATTATAAAGACACAAAGACAATTTAAGGTGTAAAATATAAATAAAAGTAGCGAGTATATTGATGTTTTACGATGTTGTGCGTGAGATATCTCGAGATATCTCGGTCAGTGATTTACCTGGCCAGGCCTAACATAGCTGTCACTTTATGATGGTTTGTGGTTTGATTACATAATGTATGAGGTGACAGAGGTTGGTGAAGATAATACATTCGGTGATGGTAACAAATTGTCACCAGGTACTAGCCTGCTAACTAGAAAACCCGACATACCTGCCAAGCTAAAATCCAAAATCACAAGATGCACTTAAATGTGATTTAAAGGGGATTTAAATTAGATGCACAAACAAGGAATGTATTAATTCTAATGCTTAGGTTATAAATATGGGCCAGAAGATCATAAAATGAATCTAATGTACCTAAATTGCATAAAGTACATTACAAGGCAAACTTGGAAACAAGAAATTTATCAATGGAAATAGGAGTAACTCCACTTTAATAGGAGTACTTGGCAGAGTTGTATTTCACTATATCGTATACATATAAAATGAGATACAACTTTGTTGCCCCAATGGTACAAATTGGTGATGGTCACAAATTGTCACCAATTGTTTAGTACTGGTGCCTGGTACTACGTCACTAGTAACAAGTAAACCGCTCAGTTTAATTAAGTATTTATATATTATCATGCAGAAGCTCAAATCAACTAAGACTATATATATAGATGAATTAATTCAGTTTGGTATTTCCATGACTTTACTTTGAAAGTTGGACTAAAACAAACCCCACAGAAAATTGAACTGGGATCCCAGTGGGATCCCAGTGGGATGACTTAATCCCGGTGGGATGTTGTCATTTCAGTGGGATGGAAATTCATCCCAGTGGGATGGAAATTCATCCCAGTGCATCCCGGTAACAACCTACGGGGATTTCCAAGTACATTTCCCGGTGGGATCCCACCTGAATAGTATTTTAGACTGAACTTATTTGTGTTGACTGTTGTTTTTTCCTTTTAGCCAACTTGCTTTTTTTTTTAGAGTTTGAGCTAGAAAAATGTTTTATAAACCGTTTGACCATGGTGAGAAAAGACAAACTGAAGCTTGACCATGGTCTAACATGGTCAGTGTTTTCAACCGTGGTTGACCATTTGACCATGGTCGACTATGGTCAACCATGTTATTGTCTCACACTTTTATATTATCTCCCTTTAACAAAAATTATATATATTTTTTTAAAGTCCCAAAAAACACTTTTTAAATAAATGTTAGCAAAGTAATATATCATTATTATTATAAAAATAGAAAGATTTATGAATTAGTTTGACTGATGAGTTCTTGCCTTTAATTGTTCTAACATGGTATCTGACCATGTGACAAGGTAAGAAATACCATAGAACTAACCGTGTTTTGTTAAATTGCACAAGATTTTGAGGGTAAAAAATCAACACTGCCGACCACCGGGATCCTGACCAATTTTCCCGGTGGGATCCCGCCTCTGATCCCAGTGGGATCCCACCTCTCATCCCAGTGGGATCTCATGTTATTGTCTCACACTTTTATATTATCTCCCTTTAACAAAAATTATATATTTTTTTTTTAAGTCCCAAAAAACACTTTTAATATAAATGTTAGCAAAGTAATATATCATTATTATTATAAAAATAGAAAGATTTATGAATTAGTTTGACATAATAAAAAATTCATAATTACAACAAAATATTAATTAATTTAAGCTTTCCTATAAGAAATCAAATATTACCTGACATTATTTGAAACAAGCTGATTCATCTGTAGCTTGAACATTTAATCAGCAACTGGTGAGTTCTTGCCTTTAATTGTTCTAACATGGTATCTGACCATGTGACAAGGTAAGAAATACCAAAGAACTAACTGTGTTTTGTTAAATTGCACAAGATTTTGAGGGTAAAAAATCAACACTGCCGACCACCGGGATCCCGACCAATTTTCCCGGTGGGATCCCGCCTCTCATCCCGGTGGGATCCCGACCAATTTTCCCGGTGGGATCCCGCCTCTCATCCCGGTGGGATCCCGCCTCTCATCCCAGTGGGATCCCGACCAATTTTCCCGGTGGGATCCCGCCTCTCATCCCGGTGGGATCCCGCCTCTCATCCCAGTGGGATCCCGACCAATTTTCCCAGCGGGATCCCAGTGGGATCCCAGTCTCATCCCAGTGGGATTCCCAGTGATTTTTTCTATAGGGAAGCATTTCTCTCAAATTGAATTTATACAAATTTCAAAATAAAGAAGAAAAATATGGCATGACTACCATGAATGTTCTATGTACAATAATAGGTCATTATTATTATTATCACAGCTGGTTTGTGGATAAACAAATGTTGTGATAAATAATTATTTTCTTGGAATATAAAGATTGTGGTGGTAACTTCTGGGTACTGTGACATTGTGGTGATGTGGCGTGCATCTTCTCAGTACTGCATGCGGCCTTGTGACTGTGTGGTTTGCATCTTGTGGTTGTGTGATGAATTGTTTATGATTATAAATCACCTTGGTAGCATTTATTAGTAAACATGGCATGCACCTTTGCATTACGAAATGATAACTGTCATGCTTAATGTAACAAATTAACATATTTTAAATTAAAAAGCTGTTTTTTTTTGCATTGAATTTGTTAGTCACAATTCGCAGAATTAAAAGGTTTTGTATCTATATATTTCAAATCTCAAATGTGTTAAGCCATGGGTGCAGTACACCAGGCATGTTAAAGAGCCATGGAGCCTATCTGCTAAATTTCTTTGTACCACACAAACTTTCTGTTTCTTAAAATGACCTTGAAACTAGAGGTCATTGGCCAATAAAGCTGCTAGTGATAAAACTGAATGACTCTGCAAAAGTATATTTATTTATTATATAAAACAAAAGATGATAATGCAATCACTAGTCATTGGTCATGTCTATTTTGACCTTCGTTCAACATGATGCTTTCTAAATGGAGTAATTCAGGAATGAAGTTGCATTTATAGAAATCTGAATGACTCTGCAATTTTTTTTATTATATAAATAAAAAAAATCATACAGTCACAGGTAGTCATGCAGTGGACATGTGTATTTTGACCTTCTAGGCAAAAATATTTTATTATTTTACAAATTCAATGTAATCACTGCTTGTTGTTGGACATGTGTATTCAATTTATTCTGACCTTCTGATGATTTGTAAATGGAGCTCTAAGCTAGTGGAATGAAGTTGCATTTGTTAAAAACTTGATATTGTTGTGTTAAATCAGATTACCACAATGGGTGATATCTGTAGTCGGGTACTCAATAAACTGTGATTTTCCCGCATATTGTTGGCACTTAATCTGTCATATCAACAAGGCACAATACATGAAACTGAACCTGATTTCACATAAAGTTGGTCTAATTCACACTTAAAGTTGAATTCAAAATGTTGCAGCTAGAAATACAGCCTTGAACAATATATTAGATCGAGGTTAATCTGAATACAGTGCCGGACACTTTGTTGATATTATTAATTAGTGCTCTGCTTTAAGAACATTAATTTTGCTATTAAAAACACCGATGTGAAAGCTGTTGGCTACAGTACTAGTGAGGCATCAAGTGCTCTTAGAGTAAGCAGACCTTGCCTGGCAAAGCATGCAGTCTTTTGAGCATTATCATGTAGCCAAAGGTCCATTGCACAAGGAAGCATTTGGCCAAGGAGAGCCAAATAGTCAAAGGTCTATTGCACATTGAAGCATTTGTCCAAATAGCCAAAGGTCTATTGCACAGGAAGCATTGGGCCAAGTGCCAAATAGTCATAGGTCTTATTGCTTATGAAAGCATTCAGCCAAATAGCCAAAGGTCTATTGCACATGGAAGCATTTAGCCAAGTGCTAATAAGCCAAAGGTCTATTGCACATAGAAGCATTTGTCCAAATAGCCAAAGGTCATTAATGTGTGAATGCGCCAAGTGTAGGCTGCAACATTTTGTGCTCTCACATTTTGGATTAAAATCAACAGAATTACTGCAGTGATTGCTGTGGATTTTGCTGTGAATGTTTATGGAAGTATTCTTTTTGTATATTTGTAATTTTTGTGTTGTAGTTGTTTGTAGATTTTGTGAAATTTTGAGTTTTGTGTAAATATTCTACAATTTTGTTCAATATTTACCTGTAAATTTAAATGTGTATTTGCCTGAGGCAAACATGGCCCAATGCATACCAGGGATTATACAATACAATAGGTATAGCCTGTATGAGATTGGGAAATTATCACCTATAAAACCCGATACCCATACATTGACAACATTAAAACAGTTAGGAATACTTAAGTTTAGGGGTACTAGAGGGGGTCGGTGTAAACGCACATGGGACTTGAATGATGGTGTAAAATTAAAAAACATTCAGACACTTCCTCAAGAAATACCTACTATAGTACCAACTTTATTTCCTAGAACCAATCCTGAAAATTCCAGAACCAACCCCGATAATCTCAGAACTAATCCTGAAAACGACAAAAGTTCCCAACATCATGACTTGACTAAGATCAAATGTGAATCACTCACTGTTTGCAAAGGCCAAACTTATATAAAGGTGTGTTGTGTAAATCCAAGGTCAGTCAAAAACAAGAGTCTTGCCCTTTCAGATTACATAGTGTCTAATGATTATGATATTGTCGCTCTAACTGAAACATGGCTTGGGGGACCCTCCGATAAGTCTTGCATTGCTGAGCTTGTTCCCAGTGGCTACAAAATAAAACATGTCCCTCGCTGTGGACGTGGCGGTGGAATTGCAGTTGTATACAAAACTTCATTAAATATTCAACTTCTTACTTCTACTAATGATAAAGTTTTCACTACTTTTGAACACATGGAATGCACGGTATCCATTAAGAACTACTCTATGCGTCTAGCTGTTGTGTATAGACCACCACCAACTTGTAAAAATGGCCTAAAAACTAGTACTTTTCTGGAAAATGAGTGGCCATCCTTTCTGGCCAAACTTGTAACAACGGAAAGTAACATCATAGTTGTTGGGGATTTGAACATCCACCTAGACAATCTATTGAATTTAGACACTGTGAAGTTCACAAGTATTCTTGAATCTTGCGGCATGCGACAGCACGTCACTGAAGCAACCCACGTGGCTGGTCACACATTGGATGTGGTAATCACAAGAGACACTGACACTTCTGTCTCACATGTAGAAATATCTGATCCCGGTCTACCCGACAACAGTGGAAAGACCTCTCGTGATCATTTTGCAGTAGTATTTAAAGCTTGCGCTGCTAAACCTGCTCCTGTAAGAAAAACAGTAAATCTAAGAAAGTTAAAATCTATTGATATCAATGAATTCAAAAAAGACATTGAATCCTCAGATATTTTGAGCAGTGGGCTGCACATATCAGACGTTGATGAACTAGTTGAGGTATATACCCATGGACTTTCATCACTAATTGACAAGCATGCACCCCTAAAATCAAAAACAATAGTTTTAAGACCCTCCTGTCCATGGTACACTGAAGATCTACATGACGCCAAACATCTGAGACGAAAATTGGAGCGAAAATGGCGAAAATCTAAATTGACAATAGACCATGAAATATATAGGAATCAATGTTCGGTAGTCAACAAAATGTTGAAACGATCCAAAGTATCCTATTACACAGATAAGGTAGAGTCCTGTGGTCGTGATCAGAAAGGGTTATTCAAGATAACTAAACATCTGATGGGTGAAGAAAAAGAAGTAGTGTTACCAACTGGTAAACCTGCTAAAATGCTTGCACAGGATTTCAGTGATTTCTTCATTAACAAAATTGAAGCAATACGTACTGAAATAGCCTCCACTATTCAGTCATACCAACAAAACGACAGTGTTGAAGTCGAAACTCCGTTCGGAAAAGAGCAATTGTCAGAATTTTCTCCAACATCTGAGGATGAAATCCGAAAACTAATAAATAAATCACCTAGTAAATCATGTGAACTTGATCCAATACCAACATGGCTGTTAAAGGATTGCTTGAATGAACTACTGCCATTATTAACAAGAATATTCAATGCATCACTCAAAAGTGCTTATGTACCCAAGGCTTTTAAAAGCTCCAGAATAAGACCACTGATAAAGAAGCCAGGCCTTGATCAAAATGTACTGAAAAATTATAGACCTGTGTCAAACCTACCTTTCATTTCCAAAGTTCTCGAGAAAGTAGTCGATGCTCGACTGGAAGAGCATTTAACACTGCACGATCTCCACGAAGAACGTCAGTCAGCATACAGAAAATTCCACTCAACTGAAACGGCTCTTCTTCGTGTGCAAAATGACATCCTTTGCTCTCTAGATCAGAATAAAGCTACGGTCCTGGTTATGCTGGATTTATCAGCAGCTTTTGACACCATAGATCACAACACCCTACTACGCCGACTTGACAATCATTTCGGTATAATAGGCAAGCCACTGGAGTGGATGAAATCCTATTTGTGTGATCGCTACCAGACTGTCTGTATAGATGGAGAACTTTCAAAACCTGTACTCATGGACTACAGTGTACCACAGGGTTCTGTGCTTGGTCCGAAGAACTACATTATGTACACAAAACCAGTAGGTGCAATATGTAGAAAACATCAATTGCAACATCATTTCTATGCCGATGACTCCCAATTGTATATGGCATTCAAACCAAAAGATTGTGTCTCGCGAGATGAAACACTGCAACGAATTGAAGCTTGTCTGAAGGATATTTTGCACTGGATGAAAGAAAATTTGCTGAAACTTAACGCTGAAAAAACAGAGGTAATCTTGTTTGTACCGAAAAGGAATGCCAGTTTAGTCGACAATCTCAATGTAAAAGTTGGTGATGCTGTGATCAGACCAACGTCGATGGTGAGAAACCTCGGGGCCATGTTGGATTCGCATTTGGACATGGACAAACATGTAAACTCTGTCTCAAGGTCGTGTTTCATGCAGATCCGACAAATAGGTCAAATCAGACAATACTTAACTGTTGATGCAACAAAATCCCTGATCAATTCTTTAGTAACATCGAGACTGGATTACTGCAATTCATTACTATGTGGCACCCCGAAAATCATTCTGAATAAACTACAAATTATTCAAAATACAGCTGCCCGCCTCATCACACGGACACCGCGTTACAATCACATCACTCCTGTGCTGAAGGATCTTCACTGGCTACCTGTACAGTACAGGGTAGAGTACAAGGTCTTGACTCATGTTTTCAAAGCACTACATGGAAAATCGCCTGGCTACATCAGAAGTATGTTGGAAGTATACACTCCACAAAGACAGCTAAGGTCTCAAAATGATTCTGTTCTTCTAGTTGTGCCAAGGACCAGGACTGTGACTTACGGTGACCGATGTTTCACAGCTGCTGCACCCAAACTCTGGAATGCACTGCCAACAGCACTCAGAGACAGTAAAACACTACCGTCCTTCAAGAAAGCGCTGAAAACACACTATTTTAATAGAGCTTATTCATGCTGACTGTGTGTATGTTCCCATTAACTTGGCGCCCTATCATTGGGCCCAACGACCCACATGTTCCCAGGACTATAAGCCCCATCCACCTATTGGTAGATCCCTACTATTAAGTTTAGTAGGGCCCCGTCTACTGGGTTAAGTAGAGCCCCGCCTACTGGGTTAAGTAGAGCTCCGTCAACTGTCTTCAATAGATCCCTACTACTAGGTTTAGTAGGGCCCCGTCTACTGGGTTAAGTAGAAGCCCGTCTACTGGGTTAAGTAGAGCCCCGTCTACTGGGTTAAGTAGAGCCCCCGCCTACTGGGTTTAGTAGGTCCTACTTTTATATTTTATGTACATTATATACTGTTTTAACCATGTATTAGTCATGATTGTACAGCACTTTTGAACGTGTGTATACATGAAAAAAGGGCTATATAAATATGGTATAATAATAATAATAATATTGCACAGGAAGCATTGGGCCAAGTGCCAAATAGTCAAAGGTCTTATTGCTTATGAAAGCATTCAGCGAAATAGCCAAAAGTCTATTGCACATGGTAGCATTGGCCAAGTGCCGAATAGCCAAAGGTCTATTGCACATGGAAGCATTCGGCCAAGTGCCAAATTGCCAAAGGTCTATTGCACAATTAGAAGCATTCGGCCACATACTAAATCAGCGCATGCTGAGACGATGAAGTAAACTTAGTATATAATAATGGTACTAAATTAATTGCTGGTAGCATTGGATTTATTGAGGCTGCTTGACATTTCTTTCTAGTAGTGGTCTAAGATCAAAATTATGCACATTTACGGCTCTGTGGGATTTAATACAACTTCCTTCCTTCAAATATGGATGGTACTACTTAAGCAACTATTAAAAATCTTTAAATTTATAGCAACAAAAAATATTTCAACTCATTAGCATTTCTTATAAGATGATGTTCATTTACCGCTCTTATAAAGTACAATCTGATAACTACTATTTGACGCACAAATCAGTAAGTAAATATTTGCCTTCCATTTACCAGTAGTGTCGATAAGAGCTGATGGTGTCTGAAGATAACTACCATTACTTACATTATCATGTTGCTGCAGGTGCTATTTGTCATATGGTTGATGATGACAATCTATGAAACGTGAATGTATCTCACCTAAAGCTGTGGATCATTGTTCTAATCTTGCCTATGATCTGATCGGTATTCATGAGGCATTTTTTTATGTGCCGCTGTATGATCACTTAGTCTTTTTGTTCACATACTGAAAAAATATGTAAACTTGGTGACATATTTTATCCATGAGGGTTTTTCTCAAGAATAAAAATTGGTTTATAATGATTAAGATTTTCGGAATTAGGTGGGTGTTTAATTTCAGGGTGTGCATGCCTATTTTGTGCTCTTAAATAATTTTTAGCTATGACCACAAAATGTGTGTGTATCTGCATGACAAGTTGCATGTACATTTAATAATGTGGTTTTGTTTTTTGTGAAACATAATTACATTGAGTTAATTGTTCTTGAATAATGCAGGCCGCTGGAAATTTGGCAATCATTGTTTATGATTATGTCGACTTATTAATGTATTTGTTCATCACCATGTTTGTCATGGTTTAGAGTCTAAACAGGACATGTGACCCCTCTAAAATAGCTGGTTGGTCTGCATTAGCAAAATAGCCAAAAAGCTGGTGGGACCCTGGAGCCCACCCCTAAGAATAATTGCTCCATGATTGTGCACATGACTACTGGTCTCAAACAAATAGAAATTGAATTTTTACATGCTCACGTCATGTTTAATAAACACAAAAACAAGACAAGAAAACAATTGAGAATCGTCACTAATTACTGACATGACAAATGATGGCAAGATTTAATTAACCATTTAGTAAGTGATACTGTGAAATATTACTGATGAAAAACATCATGTTGTAGGCGCATGATTTATAAACTAAGGTACAGGGTGTTCAATAAGTTTGTTCTCAAAATTTTTATTCCAATTTGATTCATGCAAAGTTGTTGAGCTGAGTCTGTAGACAATAAATATTTATATCACATGACTTTCTTTGTATCAGGATTAGTATAGCAAGTATGTATATTCTTATATCACACATGTGTTGTATAAAGTTATACTACATGGGTGTGTTTTTCCAATCAAACAATTTTGCGTTTTTAGTGTCATATGATATAAAGAATCTATCACTCAATTTGCCAATTGATATATTTATATTAAACTCGATTAATCTCGGCAAAGGCTCGCTTAATAAAATTTCCAAAACTTGTTAACTATGAATTTATATCAATTGACAACTTGTGTTTGTTCTTGCTCTCTAAGAGCTTCATTTCGGTAATGCCAGAAAGATTAGAATAATTAGAATTATAAAATTATATGGTTACAGAACTTACTGGATTTTTGTCAGAAAAGGTCAAAAAAGAAACTGTTTAAAATTTTAACATCTGGAACCAACTTTTTCAACACCCTGTATACTTGTACATGACGATATGTTTTCATTTCTTATGACATACTCTATCATAAACATTATGTTGTGAAAATCATAAAAAAACTCTGAATTACCAATTTAATTAGATATTTGTATGGTCGTTTATGCTGTGAAAATCATCAAAAACCTCTGAATTACCAATTTATTTAGATGTTTGTATGGTTATTAACGATTTCCTTGTCAAGTATCAAGGTTCAAGTAGTTTGTTTATGATCCTCGTTGGGAATGGAGGAGTTGTGTGTGCTTCGTAAGATTATTTGTTGAGAATGAGGATAAAGGTCATAGGTTGAGGTGATTACATGTCTTGATGGTTTTGTGAAGTTTCATCCTCAAACACTCAGTGGTGGTGTACAATGTCTAATTGAGTTGCACATGAATATAAGTTATTGAAAGAAATTTGGTGTAATATTACTAATTTAGTACATTGTACGGGACTGCTTTAATAAGATTTAATGAGAATCCTTGAATTTGAACTGTGCAATATTATACCAATGCTATATCACTCATACACCATGGAGGAACAATTTTAAGAACTATTAGGGATCTAGTATATTGGGAAAGAGATTCTCACGTTCAGTTCCATTGTATCAAACAAAATTAACAAATTACTTAGTTTCTGTCTCTAATTCCCTCTTTAAGTCAGAGGCTGATCATAAAACCGCATTGCCATTCTGGTAGGGAATTTGTAACATGCATCTAGCCATGACAGTTAGTCTCTGAGTCAAACGCGAACAAATGAACAAACCCACAAACAACAAATTAATTAACAGGCAATATTTTAAATTAATGTTCCTCCGCACATTACCTACACTCAGACAACCTCGTCACTTGTGGAAGCCATGACTGTGGGCAACTATCTTGTCACCAAAGAACATAAATATATAATAATGGTTATTTGACTGTGTGATAAAACTGCTCACATACCTATTGTAATGGTATTCAGTATGTTAACACTTCCCCATCGGCATCGTAATCAGTACTTCATCTATATTTGAATACCATTGACTCTTCAGGCAAAAAGTTAATATTGCTCTCTGTTACTTTTATCTTGGATGCTTGCTTGACCTGACCTTCAGTGACTTTGCTAAATTTACACAGAATCATTTCCCAACTTTTCAACATTTGTGTACAGTCGACCCCTATCCTGTTTTCCAAGTATAACCCACACTTGTATTGACCCCGAAAGGTTACAAACAAACAAAAATAATGTGTTTATCACAAGTGGGCAATTTGCGCTGTATTCTTTTAAGTCATATTTCTGATACCTGCTGCCTCCCCTAAATTTTTGTTTAACTTTGAATATTTGCTAATATTATTTGTATATCCTGAAAATTTTAGGTTTACAGGCATGTTACATAGGTAATTGTTTTGTTTTAGATAGTATCAAATTTGATGTCATTGACATAGACAAGTGGCATGATTGTCTTTTAAACATTACATAGATTTGCTTAAGGAATGTCATAAAATGTTTTCTGCTTGTTCATGATGATTTTGTATATGTATTGCAGTGATGGGGAGGTTGAGATTCCTGTAAGACGACGAGGGTCTACGGGTACGGGAAGGCGTGGTCAGTTACGGCATGCATTCTCTGAAGTTGTATCAAGTGAAGAATCAAAGCGTAGGAGTCAGACGATGACAGAAGCGAAGGAGTACGCCTACAGCAGGCTACAGGAAGAGTTAAATATAGCTCAATCAGTAAGTGGTTTATTATATTAGGCCATACCAAATTGCTTCTTTGTTTAGCGCCCAAGGACGGATTATTATTACTAAGGTTTGGGCATCTTGGGTAAGAAGGAAAGAAAACAAAAGTTTGTTATTTCTCTTTTATCTTCAAAATCCATTTAGATATCGCTTGCATACTTAGCATACTTGTTCACCATCATGTTCCCAAGTTAACCCCTGCACAGCAGTAGGTTTCACGCAAACAAATTTTCATGATTAGTTATTATGAATGACAATGCTTGGAAGCTATAATTGTTAGCCAAATATAATGATGAGCATAGAAGTTGCTATGACTTGCTTTTTTTTCGAGGGCCTCATTTTTTGTCTCAGGATAGCTAGATATTTTTTCGAACTTGGGGTGGACGCTAAATGAAAAAAAAAAATTTGTTTGGCCTTACCATGACAGTTGACTGTACATATCAAGTATGATAATTGCCATCGTTGACATTTCTGCGACTTTCTTTGGGGTCTTACATAAATATGTGCATAAAGTACAAGTGAATCTTAACTGATGGACTAGTGACCCTTAAATTATTAACATTCTGTGCATACTCATGCACTTTAAGCCCATGGTACTTAATCTTATGATACAATTGTGCATTGCACACTCATGAACTTTAAGCATGTGGTACTTAAACTCATGAATCATATACAAAAGTCTAAGATAGATTGATAATAACTTTGTACCGTTCATATATAAGTAATGAAAAGTGAACTAATTTAGGGCAGAAGAGGATTGGTCGCCTTGTTTTAGAACATGCACCTTTCTTAAGGCTATGATTCACATTTAGAGATACGGTATCATTTGTGAATATTGTACAAAAATAGGGATAACCCATTAGCCTTGTTTCTATATATACTTATAAATAATTAAGTTGCTTAAAGCTGTATTATTATGCCTCTCTGAGCATATGTATGATCGTGTTGTATGTATATAGAACTGTATGTCCTTTAGTGTTGACTTTTAAGATACCAGAGAAAACTTTCCCCATTCTTTGCTGTTTAAATAAAAAGAAATCGGAAAATCAGTAAGGAAAGCTTGAAGACAGGCATGAGCTTTCAATTTAAGCAGCCAAGCACCAATGCAGAAAAAATTGAATTACAGTAACCACAAGTACAGTGCCCACCAAAAATATGGATACAGAGAGTCTTCCCCCATTTACTTGCCTGTATATATAGACAATACATTGATTGGTACCCTAGATGGAAAATGTTAATGATCATATAATATGGCAAATTCAGCCCCTTGAACCCCATAGTTTATTTTTAAATCAGAAAATGTTCATCTTTTTATCTGTCACATTTTTTACTCCTTCATTAACTGTTTTTCAGAAATTGCAAACATTGTTACCGTCTGACCAAAAGATATGGAATAATTAAACCAATTATAATTCTGCATCTGTCAAAAAGTGTATCCATATTTTTGGTGGGCACTGTACATAGAGCTCACAATTTAATGTCCAACACACAAGAGATAAATTACAATGCTTGATTATTTTTTATACTACAATTTTGTGTAAAACACTTATTAGTAGTGTCTAATTTGAATAATATTTTATCTTTAATAACAAATATGAACATCCTAATTGAAAAACATGAGCTTTATTGTTGTCATTTAACTGTTACAATAGACACATTGTGAATGAGGGATATATTAATTATTATCTATTTTAAAATTCATATGAATTTTGTCATTTAATTTATGATAATGTATTATATAATTACCTGTTAATGATTAGTGCTGGGTTAGGTTAAATTAATATTCATGAAAACAGGATGTTACGAATTGTTTACGCTATATAATCAATGTCATGCTATAATTAATGACAGATATGTGACAATTGTAGAGATATAACGAGGGTTAAATTGTCTCATTACGTATAGTGTAATGTTATGATTGCTTTACGTTCTGTTTGTTTTGATGTCAGAAGAAGGTCGGTCACCAAGGTCTTGTTATGTTACAGGTTGAAAATTTTCACCTGATTCTGTTCCTGACCTTTGTATGGATGAATATATTACCAGGTTCTTGGGTTGAATATTTAAATTTCCGCGACCAAATCTTGCATTTTCGGCTCTTTAAATTTGAGTTTGTTCATTGTTTTATTCCTTCAGGGGTAAAAGTTTCCAGTCTAAATACTGATTTCAGTATTTTTAGAAATAATTCCCCTATGTAATTTCTATGTAAATCATTAAGTTGAGTATATTGACAAGCAGATTTCAGTATTTTGAAAATTTTGAACTTTTACCCATGTTCCTTGAGTGTCTTATCCCTCTGTTGAGTGAAATCATACAATCTGGGTTATAGATATAGACATGATAATCAGCTGTTAAATTGTGCTAATAGAAGGTCTCTGTACCACTACAGCTAATTATAAGTGTTGTCAATGATTACTTTCACCGCTCCCTGTTTTACAATATGTAGCACACCTTTTTTTGCAAAGTACTGGCTCAGATCAAAATAATAGTTGTTGTGGACCATAATGTAAATTGGTTTACCAATTACGTTATCCACTGAAAATAAAGACGTTATTATTATTATTATTATTACTATTATTATTATAGAAACCGTTAACGTAGGAATAGTTACTAATTAAGGACCCAGTAGAAAGCCTGCCGGTAGTATCGCTTTTAAGCTTTAGCTTCAAGTGCAAGAGGTCAATGTCTCCATACTATGCTATTATAACCTTAAAAACATGCTAACAAAGTTGAAGACAATTATGTGTATGTCTTAGGCTTATCTTTTGAATCTCATGTGTGTTTTTGCAAAAAAAATTTTCCAAAAATGGTTTTTGCCTTTTCAATTAAAATATGTGATTATTCTTTAAAGAGACTATTAAAGATGCTATGCTCTTATGCAACACCCTCTTGCCTCTTGAGATGTTCTTACATAACTCACAAATGGGTGATTTCCAAATTTTTTAATATGAAGCCTTGGCCTCAGATGTGAAATTATGGTGAAATTTCATATTTACGCCACAGTATTGATTTTCATTTGCAATTGGTAGCTAAATGGTTCCAGAAATTTGTAAATGTTTTATTGAATTTTAATAAACTTTTTAGTGAATAAACCTCAAATTTCTATATGAAAATAATCTCATAAGATGATAGAAGTGCTGTTTCTGCAGCATGTCATCAATAAATTAGTGTACCAGCACTATTTTGAACCTAAAACATTTACATTAATCCAAAAATTGTTGAAAATATGCCATTTTTATGCATTTTTTACCCATCCATTTGACCTATGTACTCTTTATTTTAGGTAGGAGTGGGTGGGGGTGAGGGTGGCATATTTATCACATTTATATATTCATTTATTGCTGTGTTATCACCATTGTGACCATTTGTTTGAAAAAAGTGTTTTGTGTTAGAGTGCATGCGAAAAATTACTTCTCAGTAAATTAGCAAAATTAATTTGTGCGTAAAAACATGTGTTATAGTGGGAGTGATAAAAATGTAACAATTGAGGGCCCAGTCAGTCAGTGCATAACTGTGGTAACAATAGCCATATTGATGGCTTAGAACCAGAAGGTCGTAACTCCTACTTACGACCTTATAAGACTCATACAAGTTTGAAATCTGCTTCACAAGGCGCTTCTAGTGAGACTATTTTCATGAAAATCTAAAATTGTCATGTTGACCAAAATGAAGTTTAAAAAACGTGTTTTCCCATAGGTAAAGAGTAAATTACAGACAGTTTTCTCTTGTTTTCTCAATATATCGATTTGGAAGTTATGACCTTCTTGTTCCAAGCCAGCGATATTATACCATAGTTTTGCACTTCTAGTCCTCGGTTTTCTGTTTGACAAAATTGCCTAAGATCATTGGCACATCATTATTACAATTTGTTGATATGTGCTAAAATGTAAAATCACGACACTCAAGTGATAATAGAGACCTTGAGTGGTAACGTACGTTTAATGAGTGGTAATGTTAAGTATGAGCAATTTAAGGAGGTGGTTTTCTGGGGGAAAATATTAACTAGTTTGTCAGAATTATTTTTTTGTGGGCGGGAATCAAATCTGGATAAGAGCTTAGTTTACTATACTTACTTATTTCCAGTTGATTGTGACAAAAATGGCATGTGTCAGTACATGTATAGTTAATGTATACAGCTTATTATATATCTGGACACCTCATTTCTGATGGTATCCATTACAGCAAGAACATAATGTA
The DNA here is from genome assembly GCA_963678985.1 of Spisula subtruncata. Lineage (NCBI taxonomy): Eukaryota > Metazoa > Mollusca > Bivalvia > Venerida > Mactridae > Spisula > Spisula subtruncata. The sequence goes on along the minus strand of OY787664.1, from coordinate 49,413,871 downwards.
CTTAATGAGAAAAGAGAATCCAGTTACTGAGCAGCTGAAACAAGGAAAAAACTTGAACTATTTTTACTCTGACTTTGATCTTCTACAATCATTGTCTGTCACAGAAGGAACACTGGCTGACACCTGTCTGCCAAAGTCCAGTGCTGTACCCACTACACTTATAAACTGAGACCAGGGGCTGTATGTTAACCAATGTGTGCCTACGCAGCACTTGCCACTTTATTCGGCGACCCGGTTTTAAATCTGGGTGGAGGCACTCTTATCCCTGTCATGTCAGCAGAAAGCTGACTGTCAAAATTAATAAAAGCTAAGGTTGGTATTTCAGCGTTTGATCAAGGGAAAAAAACTTATTGTTAGTTTCTGTATTGCATCAGACTAGCTGTCATGGGTAAAAATCAGCTTCTTATTTAAAATATAGTTGTTTGGTTGAATTTGTTCTTTACCTATTTGTCCATGATGTCTGTAATCTAATTCATATTTTGTGTACACAGGAATTGAAGCTTAAAGATGAAGAATGCGCCAAACTGTTAAAGGTTCGTGATCAGATAGGTGAGGAATTGGAGGAGTTAACAGCAAGTTTATTTGAGGTAAGCACATCTGATCCCGATCTCCCGAAACATCTCAATCTGAGTTTAATCTCATCTAAGAAATCAGCATGTGTCTTTTAGTTAATTTCCCTGAGATACTGGCTTCTAAATTGGCATCACACAACAGAAAACATGATTCTGAATTTATTACAGCAAAATATAAAGCGTTTGAACTTAAAATTAATCTCGAATGCAGACTTTGATTTTGGCAAAATTTCAATTTGAGATGAGATTTCTACTTGAGATGTTTCGGGAGATTAGGGCCAGATGTGTAAATTTCCAGCTGGCTTAGAATTAGAAGGTCTAAGCTTAAGTACAACTTACCACCTTATAAGACTGATATATATTTAAAATCAGCATCACAAGGTGCTTCTTATGAACCTTTTTCATGAAAATCGGAAGTTGAAATGTTGTCTTAACTGAAGTCAAAGTTTTTCCATATAAGTAAAGAGTAGTTTTCAGACATTTTTTTCTTGTTTTCTCAAAATATTGATTTTGTACTTACAACCTTTTTATTCTAAGCCAGCAACATAGCATTGGTGCTGTCCATCCATTACTTTTGCAACCTTCTGCGCTGAACTCCTCATAAACAGTGCAACTTCTGAGTGCAAATCCTTCAAACTTTGACAGATGAACTATAGCTTGGCCACATTGACATGAGCCTGACCTATTGATTACCATAATTTAAAAGTCGAGATATTGCCAACGTTTACAACACTGATGGTATGTTTTCATATGACGCTCTAGATGTCATTCAAACACAAATCTTAAATGCCGATATTGCACGATTTGCTTGCAGAAATTGATATATTCAAAACGAGAACCTTGTAATATATTCTTGCAAAAGGTCAGGCTCAGGTCAAAATAGCCAAGCTATACCACCAATGACTGTAAAGGAAGGAATTTTTGCTGCGTCAAATTATTCTTAACACTACTGACCTTTCATATGGCTTGTGTAACTAGTTTTTATAATTTGAGCAAATAAGAGTGACTGGTATAATTCTTTAAAAAATCAAATGCTGTGACAACCTCCTGTTTCATTGAGCCACCTGAAAGTGTCCCTGTCAGAATTACGAGGCTGTTTTAATATTAACTTTAGCCCCAAATTAGGTACATTTCACAGAACTGGAAGGTTGCTGTGGGCAGTGTGGAAATTTATTTAGGTGTTATTCGGGTGACTTGTTTTTTCGGAAAACAACATGAATGGATAATAGGCTATGGAAATTCACCCCTTGGTGGCAGGGTGTGATAAAAGCCTTGTTATTATTTAGTGCATTTTTATATAACACTTAGGTGTGATTTCCATGAAATAACTTTCCCACTTGCAGAATCAGTAATGATTAAATGCCATTTCAATGTTTTTGTTTTGCTCAAAGTTCTGACCTTTTGCACAGACAGAGGTCAGCCCTCTCAGATTACTGCTTTAAAGTGAAACTGTTACTTTTCTGTAAACATATTGTTCCCTTGGTGTCAACAACTGATGGGTTTATGATTCCAACCGGTTAACGCCTATAACAAATCGTGAAATGCCAATTACCAGTGGCTTGTTCATAGAATACTTTTAATCGCAGGTAGCTGTATTGTTGAAAACGAAAAAAAAAACGAAAACAATGTTTTTTTTGAAAATTTATATTTTTCTTTGAAGGTCCATTATAGAAAAATATAAATTTTCAATTGTTTTTATCTTTTTCATTTTCAACGATACAGTTACCTGTGCTTTTAATAAGGTCACAATTTTTCTATGCCCCCCCCCTCCCATCTTTGATGAAGGAGCCAGACAATGCTGTGTACATCTCCATTGGTCAGTTTGTTGGTTGGTTGTTCGTCGGACTAAAATTTAATGGTTTCCAGTCAATAACGCTTTGCCCTCGGATCTTCAAACTTTACAATGAGAGAGAAGCCCCCTTTTGATTTTGAGGTCATTAGGTCAAAGATCATTGCGACCTTTACCATTTCTGACTATTAAATGACCTGCAGTGGGATGTACAATGTTTTGCAGACATATCTTTGTTTTTATTATAAGGTTTTCTGATTTTTTTTTGATTTTTTAAAAATTAATTATTGATGTCAGGGGAAGACAATGCATATCTTACTAAAGAGAGTTACCTCTTAAGTGTTTCTTCTTGTTTATTTCAATTCCTCCTTGTGACCCAATTTTTGTTTAAATCAGGTAAAATGTCAGAAAGTAAAAAAGCCTGCATAAATATCAATGTCATCATGACATTCAGTCATGAAATGTTGTTTGACATTTCATACAGTGTGCATATGTGCTACCTGTAAACACGATTTAGTGTAGGTTTTGGCAAGTCAGTGATAGCCTGATGGGGTCGTATAAACTTACCTTTAACATCTATATGTTTGTGTGGCACCAGAACTTGTTGTTTTTGATGCATGATAAAATATATTGTGTGAAGCATAATGTACTTAACACTATTGAAGGACACATTCCTAATCTACCTAAATAACATATCATGAAAACAATGTCATGTGTACTTTGTATTTTGTAATTTAAAACAAATTTACTTTTGCAATTTGCTGATTGTTATGTTCGCGACTTTGTGGCTTATACCAAATTTCCCAGCCTTTCTCTGGGCTTTATCATGGGCGCACTATAGCACTTGCTAATTTTATCATTCCAGCTGATTAAAATGTATGTAATTATGCATAATTTATTTGCTTATTACAGGAGGCTAACAATATGGTACAAGACGCAAATATCAAAAGAATGCATTCCGAGAAGTTGCTTGGTGAGGCTAATCAACAGGTAAAAAAAACATTTGTAACATAATTACGCCCCTCCCACCCACCCCCATCTTTCATGAGGGAGTATTTCAAGGGCTCAATGCAAAACTAGGGTAACTACATCAGATTATAGAGGCATGTACCATAGTTTTGCACTGAGCCCTCAATTTGAAGTCATAGATGTTGGTCTGAGTCTGTTGACCGAAAGGTTTCCGTTCAATAACTCCTGAACCCTCGGCCCTAGGATCTTCTAACTGTACATAGATGTTGGCCAGCAACAGTTCATGATCCCTGGCTAGCGATTTTGAGGTGGGTATGTCAAAAGTTAATGTCACTGTGAACTTCACCATTGTCGACTATTGGGCTGCCATGGGGCATTGTGTTTACAAACATCTTTTATTATAGCTTAGCTATTTTGACCTGAGCCTGACCTTTATGCAAGAATATATTACAAGGTTCTTGCTTTGAATATATCAATTTCTGCAAGCAAATCATGAAATATCGGTATTTCAGCTTTGTGTGTGTATTACATCTTGAGCTTCTTCATGATACTTTCCGATTATGAAAACATACAATAGGTGTTGTAAACATAGACAATATATCGACTGTTTAATTATGCTAATTAATAGGTCAGACTCGTATCAAATTAGCCAATCTATACATTATACCTTGCATTTCAACACCACAGTTGAGTGTGTTATTTATATGTGATTTGATTGTCATCTAACGAGGCCATACATATTGTGGTTAGTGCGGCAAAGAAATGTGGTAATTTATTATCAATTAAAACCACTTGACTGATTATTACAAGGAAATAAAGCAATGATGATTAAATTGAAGTTCTCAGAATCTGCATGATGCACTTTGTTAACAATTTTAAATAATCAATTTAATTAATTACATTCATCTTTAATGATTGTGTTAATTTAAGAATGGCCACCTGCTGTTACTTGTTAAAGCAGGTAGTAAGCCAGGCAAGTGAATGTCCTCCTTTCAGCTTATTAAATTAAACGTGAACTTAAAATGACATAACAGTCCTAATTCCTAGTCAGCCTCAATGTTTTTGGTATGCTTATAAATGATGTTTTGATCAAGGGAAGGAGTTTTGAGGATTTTAATTGGTTGGAAACCCATAGGTGCAGGCACTGGGTACGTTATAGAACCATGGAAACTTTTCAAAACAAGTTGCTTCCTCAACACCTCTGTCTCTTGATTTTATGGCAGCTCTACTCAGGCATCTGCCAATAATAATCAGAAAGAGATTGTTGTCAGTAGGAAGTTGGAGTAGTTTCATCTCAGGTGGTCGGTCATACAATCACTTCCTTGATAATGTTAACACCAGAAAATAATCAAGGAAATTATCTGACAGTATAGAAACTTGAATATGTTCACAATTTGTTGATGTATTGCTATTTTCCTTGCCATTTTACATTCAATTTGTAAGTCTAATTTTAAACTTGCATATAGTGTTCAGTATGAAAAAATGTATGATATGTGTTTTGATCCCATAATATAAATATGTGTAATTATGATTAATTTATAAATCCTTTGCAAACAGAATTAACAGAGGGGGTGGAGGGGGGAAGATTGATGAAGGATCAAGTACCAAATTTCTCCTTAACCACTGTTAAGATTTCATTGAAAATTTGCATTTCATTGAGTACTTGTAACCAAGCTTAGTTCTGTATATTGTGAAGAACTTTAGGTTTAATAATAATTGCAATTGCAGGATTTATTTCCATTTATGGGAGACATATATTTTACTTTACAAAAATTTTGATAATTTTCTCACAGGTTGAAGTTCTACAAGCAGAAGTGAGTGCATTAAAACAACTGGTACTTACATCAACACCTAGTTCACCCAACAAACATCTCAATCCTCAGATAGCTGACTCAGATAAGAAAAAGGAAAAAGAGAAAAATAATCTAAAACCCTTCTGGAAAACTCATCGCAGGTTGGTGCTTCTAACTCTTCTATAGGGCAATGCAATAGACCCCCTCCTGATTTCAATTTGTGTTTGACATTATTTTATACATGCCAAGTTAGTTAAATCCAAAATAGGAGTGATAAAGCGAAACATGTCAAAAGATGCACTTACATGTGATTTGAATAAGGAATATATTAATTCTATTGGTTAAACATCTGGGTCAGAAGATCATAAAATGAACCAAATGTACTTTTGTGCAAGGTAGGTGAACTTTGAAATCAGAAATTACCAACGAAAATTGGAGTAACTCCACTTTAATAAGAGTAATTGGCAAGAATGGAGTACACACAATTATGTCCTAAATTCCATACAAATTGGTACCCAACGAGTAATAGTGGTTTTACACTGTAAATAACAGAATTATCATTAACGACAAAAAATAGCATCTGTATGTTAAAGAAAATGCTACACTTAAATGGTTGTATACTCCGAGAATAAACTGAATGTATATTCTGCTGCCTTTAAGTTGTATGTTTATGTTTTGATCCTATATTTAGTATAAATATTCAACCACAAGTGGTTTTATAACACTCTTTGAATCATTAGCTTCAAATCTGTTTCCTGGGTCCACTTGATGCAATGAAAACAGCTGCTATATTAGTACTGTTAAATTTATTATTCGTGGCAAAAATATTTGCTTTGATTTCATCAATAAAATCTCACAATCACATGTGACAAGAAATTTATTGCGACCCCACAGAAAAGCCAAGAATACTCAGGCTTACAGAAATAATTTATTTTGTACTATATATTATGAATATTCATAATCTTTAATGATAGCCCTTGTTATGAATTCACACTAATTGTATTCATCACATCTACGGTTTTCAATCCCGGAACAATCTGGAATCCGAATTGCTGCATTAGACAGCATAAACTCCTGCAGAAAACAAAAATTATTTGATGACAATATTCAAAGAATTGACAAAGTTATGGTCATATGAAGTTTCATAAGCTGAATTTTTACTATAGAACAATGTTTGAAATTCGAAATCAAGTTTTGCTTGAGGGATGTGTTGTGTGTACAGAAAACAGACTTGCGACTCATTTTCAGGATTGCACATTATGCCTAGTATAAATTTAAAAGTGGAGTTACTCCTCTTTTTGGTGATAAATTTCTGTTTTCCAAGTTCACCTTACTTGCACAAAAGTACATTTGATCGTCCCATATTTATAACCCCCAAAATCAATACATTCCTTGTTTTTGCGTCTAAATCCCTCATTATAAATCACATTTAAAAAGCATCTTATGACCTGTTTAGCTATATCGCTCCTATTTTGGATTTAACAACCTTTGCTGGTATGCTAGTAGGACAAACCCCTGTTAGTGATAGCTCTTATAAATATTATTATTTCTTTTATTAATTTATTTATCTGTCATACTACAGGTCGACGAGTCATCACCAATTCACAAAAGAAGACAGAATAGAAGCAGAGGCACAACATATAGCATTGACTGATAGATGCAAGGAGGTAGGTCTCTGTTCATTTATAGCTTCAATATAAGGTAATAATTATGTGTCCCACAAATAGTTGGCAAGACTTTAAAATTGATTTACTGCATACTAATCCTTGTTGTGCATATTGTGAATAATTTTTGCGGGAGCTACAGCTTTTTTAGGGAGACATGCATGTATATGTGTCAAAAATCCCTCCTAGGCTGTTTAGTTTGTTAATAATTCATAAAACATACTTGTCTCAAAGAATTAACAAAATTGCATTTCCTTGTTGAAATAATAGATGCAAGCAAATCAATTATCATGTAGGGTGATTATATATTTTGGTTCTGAATTTCTAGATTTTGCACATGTGTCGCCAATTTCCAAACAGTTTTCTAGTAATAAAAAACCTTGTAATGACAAAATATTTAAGAAAAGAGATCAATTAAGTAGGATATCAATTAGTAAAAGAAATTTACCAATTTGTATTACTGTTGTTCTGACAATCTACTGGCTCCTGCTTGTTAGAAGGAAATAAATTATTCAGTCATTTTCTGAAGTTTAGTGTGAAAATCTGCGTCTCTCTACAGCTAAGTATGAGAACCGTTCACACATACATATTTCATAGTTAGTTTGCCTGTCTCCTGATTTGTAGTGGCACATGTATCTTAAGTTAAAGTTAAGTTGCCAATTTTCAAGGGCTGTTTTTAGCTTTAAGCCGCTCAACCACCCTTTGGCATTTTGACTTTCCCTGATCATTGGGCTATCTAGTGAAACCTACATTTGAGTCTCCCTGAGTTGACCATTTCTCTCCTGTGGGTGTGGCAGCTAACATTGATCTGTGGCACCCATGAATAGACACTGCCCTCACAGGTACCAATTATCACCTTTGTGGAGCGGATCATGTGGGTTATTCTTGCTCAGAGATATTAACCAGTGGTCAAGACGAGGGTTGAATCCGGGACCTCTCGATCCTGAAGCTCGCGCTCTATCTCTATGCCACCTCTCCCCACCGTAACTATCTTATTATTATCTATAACTCTGTGTTAACTAACTATCATTTCAGATTGATGACGTCTGTTTTGAAGAGTTCCAGTCATGGAGAAGAAATCCAACAATGTCACGGAATTGTCCGTTTATCGCTAGAATAGCTGCTGAGGATATATGTACTTGCCTCAATTTCTCTAATACTCTAGTGAGTACTTAGGCTGTCCTTAAAATATTGTATGTTTGCCCTAACACTACCTTCTCATGGAAATTGTCCCTATTTAATTATTTTCTGCCTATTTCCTTATGTAATTGTATTGGCTTGAATACTTTTAAGTTTTTTTTAGGTTCCAAAAAAATGTTTCTATCCAAAAAAATATAATTTGACCTACCTCCCCACCTTAAAATCTTTAATAGGTTGCATTAGGACCAAAAACCAATATTTTATTGTAGGCCTAAATCTTTAATATCATGACGTTCATCTTAATATAAGTTTGTCGTGGTATGGTAGTACGGTACCCCAGGGCTACACATTGGCTGTAATAAACAGTCAGTTACTTGACTTGGTATTTAAGGGGTGTCTGCGAGGTAGACATAACATGTCATGAAAACATGGGATTATTAGAAAAGTTAACTTGGCATTTATGAATAGATACATGTCTCGGAAGTGATGTCTGTCTAGTCATACAGAAATCTGAGCTGACAGAATGACTCTGTAGTGATTGAATAGAATAGTCTCTACTTCCTGGCTGAGTAGATTCTACTAAACTGTAGAAGGAATTCACTTGTGAGTGATAGTTATATTGAAATTGGTGACTGTCTGTAGGTAAAGTTAGCATGGAAGCCTCAAGTGGTTTGGTCCGCTGAAAGTCTGTAAAAGATAAATGCTATTTCTGTAGCCCACATGAAAGATCCGGAAACCCTGATGTATCAGCCTCGTTATCAGCCTCGTTAAATAAAGACTTTACTTATTTACTTACTAGTGAAACTGCCGCCCCTCCGTAGGTAATGTTAGCAGGGACTTTGATAACCCTCCATAGGCCATGCTAGTCGTAATGCCTCTAGTGTCTTAATCCACTAGAAATCTGTAGGTGATTAATCATATGTATAATGGTGCTTCTGTATTGATATTAGTGACCGTCTCGAGGTGATGCTAGCCAGAATGCCTCTGGAGTCTTAATCAAGTGACGCTAGAAGGAACGCCACTGGTGTCCACGTCAGCTGTCTGTATGTACTGTAAAATCATTCATATTTGTTGGAGATTTAATTATGTGGATGACATCAATCACGAAATTAAATCCCCAAGGAATAATGATTTATAATTCTTTTGTATTTGACTTAGTGGATAATGTATCTTTGAAAGTACATCCCCATGAAATGGTCCATGAAATGGTCTTTTTCATAAAAAAACCCCACAACATTTTGTCCCATTGAAATTGAATGATTATACAGTATGTGAAGCTGGAAAGAAAACTTCTGTTGTCTTCTTTCATTACCTACCTGTCTCTGTTAGCACAAATCCCAGTATTTGCCCCTGGCCCCGATCTCCTGAAACATCTCCATTTTGAGATAAATCTCATCTCAAATATAGCCATTTACGTTTGGATAATTTCCAAGAGAGGATGGACTCAAAAAAAGCTTCAAAAACAGCAAATGCTATTCTTTGTTAATTCCATCGGTGTTTAATGAGTTTTAACTTTAGATATATTAGAAATTCAGACTCTGATTTTGGCGAAATCTCAATTTGAGATGAGATTTCTGCTTGAGATGCTTCGGAGATTGAGGCCTGGCCTCAATGCCTTAAAACTTTTCTGTGAAAGGTTCTGAGTGATGTATGCTGGCTTCTACTTGTACTACTGTAAAATCATTTAATTTCAGTGGGACAAATTTCATGGTTTTTGTGAAAAAAGACCATTCTGTAGGGACGTGATTTTGAGGATACAATACTCACCAAGTCACATACTACACAATCCTTAATACATGTATTTGTGGGGGATTTCATTTGTTCTGTGAAATTGCTTTCTGTATGCATGTATATTATAGAGAATTTTTAGAATTTCAGTCTTTCAGACTTAAATTTCACCCCTATATTTTGTTCCTGTTGTATATTCCAGTTAGCGGAAAAAGTATTAACGTGTGTAGAGAACAACAGTCTTGCCATAGAACCAGTTATAGGAGACCTTATATATGTCAAGTAAGCATTTGTTGTATTCAAATGCTTAAGTATTCAGGGATGTCAATTATCCAGATTTATTTGGAATTTTGGATACGCCCCTCATGCAAAAGCAATAACTTCTGACCAAAATAAAAGTTATTTGATGAAAATATCTTAAGAAATAGCAAAGTTATGGTTAATTTAATCTGATGTACAAGAGTTTTCTTAAAATACAATCTAAGTTAATCATTGAAAAAATGTTTTTGTAGAGCTCTTGCTTGACAATATATGTTTAACCACATATTTTTCCTGATTTGAAGGTCAACATTTAAAAGTATTGACTAATTTATGGTCATGTGAAATTTTATAAGCTCATTTTATTATCGATAGAGCAATGTTTAAAACATGTAACAGTCTTTAATACCAAGTGTTTTCATAAAAAATGAAGATCTTTTCCTCCTACAGTTCTGAGTGCATGTTGTCAGTTTAAATCCTAAATTCACTTAATTATTCCTTTATTTTTACAGCAAATGCCAACTGTCGCAGATCCTAAAAGTTTGTAATTACAAGGTAAAACTTGGCGAGGATCCTGAATGGTACACTATATCACAACACTGCAGAAACAGAGTAAGTTTTTTCTTTCTCACTTCTTCACTTTACAGTCCCCACCAAAAATAAGTATACACTCAGTGGTTATTTCCCCCATTTACTTGTCTGTTATAACACTATTTGAAGAAATATGCTAGCTTAGTCTTTATTTGCCAGTCAGCTTTCTGTTGAAATATGACAGGCATATATTGATGGCTTAGAATAAGAAGGTCATAAGTACTACTTACGGCCTTATAAGACTAATACATGTTTGAAATCTGCATCATAACGCGCTTCTTATGAGCCTATTTTCATGAAAATCTGAACTTGTCATTTTGACTACAACGATTTTGTAGTTAAGACCTTCTTATTCTAAGCCAGCGATATAGTAAACAGATATTGAACAAATTGACAAATAATAATTCTGCATCTGTAAACAAGTGTGTGTACTTATTTTTGGTGGGCACTGTATTTGTTGCATGTCTAAGGATTTCCCCTTGAGATTTATAAAGACATTTCATAGTCTGCAAATATGTCTTTATTCAACATTGGGGGACTTTTAAGTTGTTGTAATTGTGTTAATTATTACAAGCCTCAAGGATATCAGTGTTTTTACCTAGTAATGTTATTTTCGATATTTTGTGTGACGAGATTGATTCCTAACAACCATCCCGCTTGTGGGGAATAGTGCCTTTTAATTATCACCTTGAATTGAAATTGATAGTTATGAGATTTTGTGAAAATTTTGTGAAATATAGCAGACTAGTTTTCTTCTGCAAGATACGTGATGTTGGATCAAAGTGCTGAAATAATGAATAAACTAGGCCCCAATCTCCTGAAGCATCTCAAGTAGAAATCTCAGGACTTAACTTAAATTGAGATTTTACTAAAATCAGAGTTAGAATTATAGATAAATCTGAAGTTCCAGTTTTTGAAATGAGGCTGTAATCAACTCAGAATGTAAATTTTATATAGTGACGCCACTTTCCAGACTGAGTCATGCCTTGCATTGAAATCAACATGAAGACACAGGCATCTATACATGTTCATCATTATTACAACACATGTGCCTAAAGCATGTACGTACCATGATTACACCTCTATGCACGGCATGAAAGTCATACTTTCAGCGTCATACTTTGACCCAGTGACGTAGTATGCTAGTCAAACAATTGTGTAGGTGATCTCAAATTTCAAATGATGTACTTAACGGGTGTCAAGTAATGATATCCATATATACTTACAGATAGCAGCGGTGTGTGATTTCTTCACCTACGTTCGGTATATTCAACAAGGTTTAGTGAAAAGTGAAGGTGAGTTGAGGGGATTGACTTTTTTTCACATTTTACGGTTAAATTCCAAGGAAAAGTGCCATTCGTTTGACTCCAGTGTGTAAAATAACACCTGGTGTTAAATTTATTGCAGAATCAGGTGGCCCTAGAACGTTCTATGATGTCATAAATTTTGAACAATGCATGTAGAAACATGTGATTGCTTGAAATAAGTTTTTTAACACTACCTAAAGGAAATTTCAAATCGTTAATGGGATTGATGCGCAATTATACAGTTGACACCTGATTGACTGACAAATTTGCCGATCCTGTAATAATGTATCATCAATTGTAACTGTACACAGGTTTTTCAATGTGTTTAAAAGTACATGATACTTAACTGAGCAACACATTCATGACCATCATGGCTTGCCCTCTTAGGAGACGCATATCATGCCTGGAAAGGATGAAGTTCTTTCATAGATAAGCTACTTGTTTTTGATGTCCATAAAATAGAGTTTAACCTCCAAAGAACACCATCCTAGTGTAGCTGAGTTACTCATGACCATCATGGCCCTCTTACCAGACATATATCATGCCTGTGAAGGATGAAGTTCTGTCATAGATTAGTTACTTGTTATTGATGTCCAAAAATAACCTCCATTGAACACCCTCCTAGTGTAGCTGAGCCACTCTTGACCATCATGGCCCTCTTACCAGACACATATCAGGCTTGGTTTTGTCATAGATTAGTTACATGTTATTGAAATCCATAAAATAGAGTTTATCCTCCATAGTATGCCATCTGTCGGAAACATCAAACAATATTGTACTTTGGAGGTTAGTTTCTTGAGGCAAATGCTGTTTATAAACTGTTGATTCTACTGTAACAGTTCTATCCCTTCTGCGTAATGTCAAACTGATGAAAGTAAACAAATTACTAAAATTGTTACTTACTTGTTCCCGCTAGCTATGTCATGCAGACAATTGTTACTTCTGACATTGTCAATGAACCTACAAATAAAAGAATATGGAGGCAGTTATGTTGTCATTATTTGTGTTATAATTTTCTTTATGTTTTGATTTTTATGTCCCCATCTTTGATGAGGGAGTATATTGCTTTGCACATGTCCGTCTGTCTGTCTGTCGGTCTGTAGACCAAATGGTCACCGTTCACTAACTCAAGAGCGCTTTGTCCTAGGATTTTAAAACTTTACATGGATGTGGCCAGCAACAGTAGTCGATCCCTATTGATTTTGAGGTCAGTACATCAAAGGTCACTGTGACTTTTACCATTTCCAAGTTTTTGGCTGCCATTAGGGCATACATGTTTTACAAATATCTCTTGTTTAATATTTTGAGGCTCACAGGTGAACAGGTGAGACTGGCTCTGCCAACTGTGTTGTTTAATTAAATAAAGTCTTTATTATTACATATGTATAATCATTATTATTGTAATTATTATTTCAGACCGAGATGTGTTCTATGAAATAGTCAGATTACGAAAACTCATGTCGATGGCACGTCTTGGATATGTATGATAGACAATGTGATTGTGATGAGAGACACATTGTGAACTCATATGTGAGATAACATTTTAACCTGTGCATATAGCTGACTAATTCAGATGGTGCGTTCCCGTGTAGAACTCGTGTTGTGTGGATCCGTATAAAACTCGTGTTGCGTATCCTTGTGGAACGAACATATAATTCACAAGTTGCGTTTTCATGAAGAACTCGCCGAGAGGCTTATCTCTATCTGTGTGAAGTGTAAAATGCACACAAGTGTTGAGCCCCTGTGTAGAGCTTGTGTTGCCTCTTCCTGTATAGCTTGGCCATATTGACCTGAGCCTGACCTTTACGCAAGAATATATTACACGGTTCTTGCTTTGAATATATCAATTTCCGCAAGCAAATTGTGCGATATCGGTATTTCAAATTTGTGTTTGTATTACATCTCGAGCATCTTTGTGATACTCTTTGATTATGAAAACATGCAATCGGTGTTATAAACGTAGGCAATATATCAACTGTTAAATTATGCTAATCAAAAGATCAGGCTCGTGTCAAATTGGCCAAGCTATAGAACTGACACAGAATTTACAAGTGTTGGTTCTCCGTGTTGAACTCACAAGTGTTGAACACTGACCTACTGATGCAATTATAGTGGCGGTGCTTAATCAAACAAAGGACTCGCACACTATACAGGTCATCAACAAATACTCAGTTGCTTAGATGGCATCCATTCTGGATAATTAGCAAGGACTTCACAATGTCTTTGCAGCGACCTTGCAACGACTTCACAACGACTTTGCTGTGACTTCCCAACTACTTCACAAGAACTTGACAATGACTTTGCAACAATTTCTTGTCAAATCTTAGTATAGAAACCATTCAAAGCAGCTGATTCTGATGTTGTGAAACTTACAGGATAATATATTATTAACTGTAATTTAGTCTCCCTCCTATAGTGGGGAGGAGACATATTGAATTTCTGCTGGATGGATGTCACAAAGTTAGGCCAGAGTTGTTCTCCTAACCCATTGGTTGAATTTCGATGGAACTTCATCTGACAATTTGATACCAAGCCTAGTTGTGCATGATGGCTAGAATTTCAGTTGAAATGAGTTCTGCTCGAGTTATGGCCTTGTGTTTGAGACACATGTTTTTGTGTCAAAAACCTTTCTTGTTTTAAAATTTTGAAATCTTAAAGCTCGCCTACACAAATCAATCATTGAATTGGTTGAATGAAAGGCCTATAGAGTGAACAATTAAGCCACTGATGTGAATTTTATTCCATTTAAAGTCATTCCTCTTGTAAATAAATGCCCATGACGAAATATGTTTGAAAAGTTTTATGCATCAATGTGATATATTTTTATGATATTTGTTGATATATACATGTTGTTGTGTAAATTATGGTTGTCAATGACGTTTGCAATAGTATGCTTTGTTTCTGATAGGTAGAAAAACGTTGCCATAATGTTGAGTAAGAGTAAGTGATAATTGATTGATAATTTGATGAAATTATTCCTAGTAAAAACTGGTTAGACTTTATGAACACTTGTGGCCAGGCCTATTTGTGAACTTTGTAAGGAATTTTAAGTAGAATTATTTTTGCCTGAGTGATATACATAATTTTGTCAAAAACCCTTATACTCTGTTTGACTGTATATGTATGCGATGGGTTCAGTATTTATTTACTAATTCACAAATATGTTTTCAGTGTTAAGCTGTAGCTTATTCGAAATAGATTTCTTAGCTTTGTAGGTATGTGACATTTGAACCACATTTTATGTGACGGTTGAACCTGTCTTTAACAGCCTGTCTAGCAATACATGTTTAAATGTGACATTTTAAAAGAGGTAGTTGTTTTCTACATTGACTCTTGCTATAAATGGCTCCCTGGGTAAAACATTTAGTTTGGGTTAGGGGTTTATTGTTGAAATCAATTATCACTATCTGACATTTATTATCTTTAGCCCTAATGCTCTTACTACAGTGTGTTCAAAGTAAAATGATAACAGTTGTAAATATGGGCTCATCCATCAGTTAAACTATGTTTATCTAGGCTTAGCTGGGCCTTACTGAGTTAACTATAATCCCCGCTATTATTTTGAATGGGATAGTTCCCTCATTAGTATTACTAATTGAATCGACAGTAGTTTTAATTATATATATTTTAACCATTGGTGCACATTTTCTTAATAATGAATTGTTTTTAAATAATTATAATCCTTAATTGCCTATAATTAATTGTTCTTCATTTATACTAAAACTGCCTGATTTGAGAAATTCTTAGTGATTATCAAATTTAAAAAAATAAACAAGCCTATGGAAATGAGGATATTTTGATAAGATATATTTTAGAAAACTTACGCTACTTTAAGGCCATACATAAAACTGATCTCAAGTTTCATACGCAAGTATGCAAAATAAATGTGCTGAAAATACTAATGGCCTTATTGACTATTTAATTAAAAATTCAAATGCCTTTTATACACCATAGTCTGATATATTACATGTATTCATTATTTAAAAAAAAAAAAAATGTTTTAACCGTTTTATCCATAGAACCCTAATTCATTTACATGCAGTATGCTGATAAGTGATAAGTTCATCATCTCCATATTGGCTACCAAGAGTTTATTGATTATACCGTCTCCTCTATTTAAAGGGCAAGTCTATTTGATATGTGAAATATATACTTTCTTAGCAGTTAACAAACTTGCTTGCTTAATGTTATTGCCAGGCATCTGGCATGTAGACACATCATAACCATTATTCAACCAGCTGACAGCTCATCAAATGGCCATATCAAATTTTCTTTACTGGGACTTACACTTGACTGCATCCACTTGTTCTCAACTGACTTAATTGAGCTACCTATGATTTCTTGATATACTCATATTTATTGACAGTTCTAAACTTTGGGCATTATAATTAATTGACCATTTCTTATACCTTTGTTAATTGACCATTTCACATCTATTCATGCAAGTATTTAGTGTGAAATAAACTTCGTGTAACAGTGGAAAGCAAACATGTGATTTAGCTATAGTTATTTTTTTCCTAAATTCTTGAAATATATTTTAGCAATTTTTTATTTTGAATGAGTTTTTAATTTATATGTTGGCATACTTGATGTTTGAGATTTTCTGTTGCGTCAATCAAATTTTGTATTTTTACCTTTTCTGTTTGTCTGAATACATGATATTATTGTGAAAAACTGTCAGCATACTTGATACAGGGGTGTCAATTTTCCGGATTAATCTAGAAGTCCGGATTTACACATCCAATAGCCGTGATTTCTAACCAAAATAAAAATTATTTGATGAAAATATCTCGAGAAATGACAAAGTAATGGTTGATTTAAACTGTTTTAAAGGAATTTTTTTTAAATTTTTTATTTAAATATGGAACCAGTGTGGTTGAAGGCCGTTTTTTGTCAAACAAATTGTTTTAAATCTGGCTCGGTTAACACCCCTGATGATATTATTATAATGTTTGAGATTTCTGTTGCTTCAATCAAACTTTAGTGTTCTTACTTTGTACTTGTAAATTAGCTGTTGTTTTGTATAATTTATACATTTATATTGTACTGTCACTCTTATTTAATTATTAGTTTTGGATGTCTTATTTCAGTTTTCGTGAAGCTTTAATGGTTTGTGTAGTTCGAGACTTGTGTCACAGAGACCACCTCAGGATGGTCACTTCAGCCGGTTCCTCAAAATTAGCTGGACATATTTTTATGCTTTTTTCTTTGACACAAAACAGAATTAATAATATTGAAAATATGATTGTTATTATGTTAGTTGATTAATTTCAGTATTTTAAAGAAATTAATTTTTTACTATAATGGATGATCTTAAGAATATTTAAGATAATATAAGATAAGATAAACGTTATTTAACGTCGATTATGATTAACATAGGAAACATAAGCTACAAGCTTGTATTCAACATAACAAGATGCTTTGTAAGTATTGGCCCAGTGTGTGGTTGCTAGAATGTGTGTTTTTCTATGTGATGGTGTGCTTCCATGCTTGTCATGTTATTCTCACTGGCGTTCTTTTGTGTCATACAAACTACAATCATTGAAAGTGAGGACATTTTTATTTTTTTCAAACATCATTCTATCTGTCAAATGTGCTGACTTTTAGTTGATTTTATATGTTGTACCTGTAATCATGTTGTGATTGTTACTGTTTCTCTGTAGACGACTGGATTATGTTTATACCTGCTAAGTAATCTTATTAAAGTGGAGTTTCTCCTCTTTTCTTTGATAAAATTTTGATTTACAAGTTCACCTACCTTGCACAAAAGTACATTTGGTTCATTTTATGATCTTCTGTCCCATATTTATAACCAATAGACCTAATAAATTCCTTGTTTATGCATCTTAATCCCTTTTAAATCACATTTATATGCATCTTGTGACATATTTCGCTTGATCACTCCAATTATAGATTTGTGAAATGTGAAATAAGTTCAGCAACCTTTTCTATAGTTCTTCTTTTGAAAAGGATAGTCAATATTACATATTAGAAATCACTGTCTGCGCACAATGGTATAAATTCACAATCAGAGTCACCTA
Organism: Spisula subtruncata; assembly: GCA_963678985.1. Classification (NCBI taxonomy): domain Eukaryota; kingdom Metazoa; phylum Mollusca; class Bivalvia; order Venerida; family Mactridae; genus Spisula; species Spisula subtruncata. Next base: position 49,396,019 of record OY787664.1, on the reverse strand, counting down.
GAGTAGGAGTTATTGCAGTGTTTTGTCTTATTTCTTACTAACTGCAATCTGTACCACGTTACTACAGTCGCAAAGCCACAGGCTATAGCCACAAGTTTGGTCTTATTTCTTACAAATTTCAAATTTTACCACATTACTACGAGCATTTTGAAACAGTCGCATAGCCACAGGGCATAGCCACCTGTTAGCCATAGGCTATTGGTATATTATCAATTGGGGAATTACATGTGCCAGAATGTTCAATTACAGTGAACGCTGGTTGCTGGTTACATAATATAGTCTGACTTTTGATGGAAATTCAGGAAATATTAGTTATCGGATCTTGTAGATTTATATAAACTGTCATTGGTTATCTTAATCAGATATTGCCATTTAGTCTACGCCACTACAGTATGATGCTCAGCTCTTTAATTTGGTGGTGTGTTAGAATTAACCTACAGTTTAGACCGCTCTGTCATGTCACATATTTTAAGAGAAAATGCTTGGTCATGATAACCTTAGTCCTGATGTATTGCTACGAAAATTGGAGGATTTTTGGAAATAAATTAGTTCGGGGACATTGCTTTTAACTTAAGGCTAACTGTAAGCTATGTTCTGTTCTGTTCTGTTGGTTGTTTCCCCCCCCCCCCCCTTTTTCTTGGAGGCCTCTCCTATTCAATAGGATGATCAATTCGAATTAAACTATGGTCATCAAACTTTACTCTAATGTTTATCCACTGTATCAGTTCGTAAAATTGTGCCCCAGAGTTTTGTTGTAACTGGTTAGGTTAGCCCTATGATATGAACCCGTTTGGTTAATTCTTAGTTTCAGAAAAGAGTTAATGCCCTTGTATTTAGAAACCTGTTCTTGTGGTATTACCATCTGTCTTTTTTGAGTACTTATATATTTTTAAATTATGCATATTTTTGTACAAAATCTTTACGTCCGATGTATTTTAAACAACGAGATCAATGTTGTACTTGTAGGTTTACCATGATGCCTGATGATGTTAAAATGTTTTAGTCTAGTATGTTGTTTGTTCTTCAGTGTATTCTTTTTAACTTGGAGAACTTAATTGTGTTAATGATGAAAAAAAACAGAAAAATGTAATACATATTATTATTTCAAAATTTCTGTAAAATTTTTATTTAATGTTTTTTTTAAAGCATAATAATCTAGCCCTGAACCCAACCTTGTTGAATGTTAAACCCCAATCCAAATTTATTTTGAGTGATCATAGAATTCAGTATTTTAATTTTTGTCCTATATTATGGAACAGTTATTGGAATAGCCTCGAAATAAACTTCACAAAGTCATAATTATGATTTTCATAAATGTCTTGTCTACCCATGTTTATCTGTTGATTAAGTTCGCCATCTATTTTTACCATCCCCCCATTAGTGTGTTTGATATTGTGTATTTCCTTATATAAATATGTAAGGATTGACCCAAAAGTTACTGTTATATTTTTCTGTGTCAATGGTTTTATTAAATTAAAAATCGTCAGAAAATTTATTTTTAAACTCATATATTTGTTATTTTCATATGTAAATTTGATTCACATATACATGTACTTGTGTGGCATTGAAAATTTAGTGCATATAAGTATGTATTGTTTCTTAAAATTATTGAAAATAAATATTGTTAACAAATAACATTGTTGATGTTTTGTCAATAACCCATCCTTGAAAACCCAGCAGTGACTCCACTGAGAAACTTGCTACTTCAACGTTGATATAGCAAGTGCAGGAGCGGAGTGTCACCTGACTTTCCGAGAATGTCAATAACCCCTGTCTGGATTGGAGTACACATGCTATTATGGACACTAGTTCCATACAAATGGCTAATTATATACTTATCAACACAGGCACTCCCATAGTGCGCTTCTTCCAAAGAGCTGCCAAAAGCTACATTTGAATATACAGATTTAACAGTAATCAAATCTATAGCAAAACATGTTATTTATAATAATTACTATGAACTTGGATATTGTGCTTTTTCCATTAAGTTGCCATAAGCAACATAAATATAAAGATTTCACAGTGATCAAATATATAGCAAAACATGTTATTTCCAGAACGGTACATTGGCCACACAGGTAATGTATCACTGATAACGAAGAAAAAAACGAAAACAATTTTTGTGTAAACTATAATATAGAAGAATATAAATTTTACAAAAAAACTTTTTCGTTTTAATCTTTATCAACGATATGTACAGTTAACTGTGATTGGCCTTTGACCCCTATAATGTGTTACAATAAAAGCACTCCCTTCACATGAGATAGTGTACCTATCAGCTTAAACATTATCATACACTGTAAGGACATCGACGTATTATAACTAAACAGACATCCCATGAGATAGATATTGTGTGAGAGATTTTACAATTTATTGAAATAATGGTGATAGAGACAGCAACAACTCAGTAGATAGCTTAACGATATTATGTTGCTCCTACGTTGTCTGGACAAATGCATCTGCATACAACTGCGAGAGAACTCAAATACGACCAACTGGATGAATGATTGTTACTTCTGAGTTCTTCATCGTGGAATAGACAGTCACTGTTCAGTATAAAGCTTAACAATAACTTCATTTTCCAAATATAGATCTACTTATAAATTGCAATAATCATTTGGTTCACCTCATTTTATAGACAAAAAAATAATCTGCAGGGTTTAGATTACATCGACAAATGTGACCATTGTTAAACCCAATATAGTACATGCCAAATGTAGCTGTCGGATTAAAGTAATTGGTGGTTGTTATAGGTGCTGTACCATATCTGCCTTAATCTGCGAGAGTACTCGAATAGAACCAACTGGATGAATGTTACTTTTGATTTCGCCCATCATGAGAATCGACTGCTTTATGCATCAACATTTTAAAATGTATTTACATGTTTTCCAAATTTCCAAAGATTGCCAATTTAGTTTAATGAAACATTGAGTCGTATTCACAAACCATCTGTACAAGTCCAACACTCTTACAATAACATAATACCGCCTACAAGGGCAAACGCATGCGAGAGGTGAAAACATGATGAAATTGTAGACAAAATGCTTTGTTTCACTCAATGTGTTATCAAACTAAATGATCTGCACTTAACTCCATACCATGTAAGAATAACCTTATACAATCTACAAGAACAAGCAACTGTGGAAGGTGAAAACATGGTGAAATGGTAGACATAATACTTGGTTTCACTCAACGTGTTATTAACCTTAATGGTCTCTACTGAAAAGAATAACCTTATAAAATCTACAAGCAACAGTTACTGTGGAAAGTGCAAGCATGATAAGACGGAAGACATTATTTGTATCACTCGACGTATTATTGAACTAAATGGTCTACAAAGACACCACATTATGTAAGACTTACCCTATATAATCTACAAGAACAAGCAATTGTGGAAAGTGAAAACTAATGTTCAAAAGGCAGACATAATTTGTTTCACTCAACGTATTATCCCACTAAATGTTTGTAGTCGGTATGCCAGTGGCAAAACCCAAAAAAATAGTACGCACAAAATGTTTTTGCATAAAATGGTCCTTTGACATGTACTTACATAGAAACTGAATGATGCAACTTTGTCATCATTGAGCATTTTGAAATATTCAAGATGGCCGCCAAGATGGCCGCAAAGATGGCCGCCAAAATACTAAAAATTGTATATTATCTTCTATTTTGAAAGTAAAATAGGAATTTTTGAACATATACATAGAAAATTATTCTAAAGCGGAATACGTGGACAAGACAGGTCAATTTATATCTTTTATTGAGCATAACCAACGTTTCGACTATGCAATATTCTTGATAATGGGTCTAAATAGACGAAGAACATCATTGAAATATGACAATGATCCTTGTAGTGGTTCAGGAAATGAAGAACAAATTGATTATTCTTAAAGAGTACAATATAATATGTTGGTGAAACTTGCATGCCTAATTTTCAGCCAGGTATTCAACAGTGAAGGTTGATCTACAAAATGTACTGAACACAAAATACACACTAGTATGGTTCATGTGGATTTTTCAGATCTTGGGTTTCAACTGTGCTTATTGATCGTCATTTGGTCTATTCATGTACACTGTAACAGGAGTGAACTTTGGAGGAGTAGGTGTATCCATGATGTAACATTACACTCGTCATCAACATCGTGATACATATATCCAGTTATGATATGTGAAAAATGCTGAACAATTAACTTTGAAATAAAAAATGAAATCAAATAACTATCGGGGATTTATCATGTGGTATAAATTTAGAGAAAGTAATCACCATTCGTCTTCTAAAACAGTTTCTCTGAGCATTGCCGTTAAGTACTGTGGTAAACAAATGGACGATCGGGTCAAATTGCAAGAGCAAACGAATGTTCACATGATAACCAATGAAGGAAACATGCCCCATTAGGTTTCATGCATCATTATTTTCTAGTATGAACGGTACGTACATTTTGTATTTTAAAGGTCACTGCTACCCTGACCTTTGACAAACTTTCCCCAACATCAAAAGGGGTCATCTGCTGACTAATCTTTGCTTACATATTAAAGAAGATCCTTGTGTCAAGCTTTATTCAACAAAAACCTTTAAGCCTACCGACTGATGAATCGACGAAGATCACCAACATATACTAAGTACATAACGATAATATTATACTCCCTCATCAAAGGGGGGGGGGGGGGTAAGTATGATAACATCCACCTTAATAATGACTTACAGCTTTTTGGGTGATATGTTATGTAACTATTACTATAATTGTTGAATAATTGCGTTATAAGATATAAGAGTGATAAAAACAATAAAAATATCACTTTTCTCTGATTTGGCGGCCATTTTGTCGGCCATTTTGAATATTTTAAATCAATATTTTGTCCAAATATATGTAAACTCCTTATTTAACAATAAATTACTAAACATATGTGTTTTATGCTATTGAAAACACAGACAATTGTATGAATATGAACATTTTAGATTTTTGGCAGCCATCTTGGCGACCATCTTGAATATATCAAAATGCTCAATGATGACAAGGTTGCATCATTTGGTTTCTATGAAAGGACATGTTAAATAACCATTTTATGCAAAAACATTTTGTGCGTACTATTTTTTTGGGTTAGGCCACTTTTTGGTACTTGGCATACTGACTATTGCCATGAAAACCTAATTTACTCTATTCTTAAACATTCATCTGACCTACTCCTTGAAGACTTTTGTTATTCCCATATTATTTAAACAAACTCCCAGATGATACAAAAACGTTCACAAATGTGTCTGTATAAAAAAAAACAATCGTAAAAATGTCGGTGAAATCTCTAGCGATATTGGCATTCATGAAAGTTGTATACCCGGAGCATAAAATGTAAGCGATTTATATTGATGCATTGTGCGTATATCATAAACAAGGACGATACATTACAATGTTATTAAGAAATATTGGTTTTATGATTGCATTGTCTCGAATTTTCTTCGATTTGGAATTGTTCAGACAACACGCTAATAAGAAGTTTAAAAGAAAAACATAATTTTTATGTTGAAGCGTTAGCTATAAACAGGAACTCTAGATAGTTAGTTTATAGACAAGGTCCTACTATAATAAACATTATAACCACCACAATCTGACGCGTTTGAGGCCATGAAGTACTATAATTTTATGTAATATAACACATAATATAATATACGAGTACGGATGCAGAATACAAAACGTTTTTGAATTATTTGTGTTGTGTAATATCACCACATGTTGTCTTGAAATCATGTCACGATTGGTAGGACATTTTTACAGAAATTTAAATTTAACAAGCATGCTACTTTGAAGATGATATACCAGTCAACACTACTCGGTGTTGGTTTCTATCGGTTATGCTAACACGGTCTCCTCAGTGATAACGTAGTCCCAGTCGCTGTCAATATTGCTGCTACACCAACTATATTGGTGGTCCTCGAACTTTAATTATGTCTTTCGTACATTTAGGAGCATGCGCAATTTATTTGCTGTGTTGTATGATTGAACGCTTTTTATAGATCATGGTCATTGACACACTTTATGGACTTAGCGGGATGTGTATTCGCAATTTATTACAATGATGTTAAACCGGACCAATATTAGAGATGCGACAACATGGCGTTTTGACATTAGACAGGGTAACTGGTGTAATGACAAGACAACCAGGAGCCGAAAGCAAAGTTGTGTATGTTGCAAACATTACGTTCAAATACATCTTTAAGATAAAGATATCAGAACGAAAAACGTCCTATATGTATCCGTTATTGCTTTGAGAAAAACTAATACAGAATACAACATACTTTTGGATACAGCTGTCGGGTTCTAATAGCACGATTGTTTGCTTTGTGGTCATTTATTTAGGTTCTTTATTACAGTACGATATAGTGGGGCGTATTTGTTATAGGCCCGGCGATAAGGAAATCATATGAACAAAAGAGGTGAGGTTTCCAACCATTTTTAAAGGTGCCTAAGCACACGAAGACAATGCGACATACAAAGGTGCTTTATTCCAATATGATACGTATTATCTTGCAATACACATTTGGGCAAGACGTATCATCTGACCATTAAGCAGAATTATTGTGTCCCTCCATTTATTTCAACTGTTAGTTCTTATCAAAGTCAAATATTGTTACATTTGTCCCTGTTGTCTAACTTAAAGTAGAAGTACACGAGAGACGTGAAGTTGTCTGGAATATAAATTCTTATCCTGATATTCGGCTGAATCAATTGGAGTATATTATTTACAATAAAATACTACTATGTGCCATATAACCGAAATGTATGCATGAAAAAGATAAATACAAAATAATTATACAAAAATAATATACATGTATGTACCATACACATCATATCAATGCAAGAGCTAAACGACTCAAATGGCATGCAGCGCATAATTTGGTAAACTAGCATATAGTGCATTATACATTGTATATTATGTGTTTTCGCCTGTTTGAACCTCTATGAGGATTCGATGACCTTGTTTGGAAAGTAAGTTCCAGAAAAAACAGATGTGGTCAACTAGCCTTAGCGTATGAATGATAGTTGAAAAAATATAGGACACGGCTGTAAAACATGAACTTACAAATCAGATTCATAATGACCATTGCAATGACAAGAAAACGGGATTTAAACAAATTTATGACATGATGTCATGGTGTCCTATATTCATGGTCATGGTATCGATCATATATTTTCATTTGCTATATTCTAGAATGGCTTGGGACTAGAAAGGACTGTATGTGTATTATATTAGTGTTTTTGGCAGGAACCACAATCATATATCAACTTGTTTCTTTGGTCAACGAATATTCATTTAAAAATGACATTGGTGCATGTTGATTTTTTTCTGATGTAATGTATTAGGATTGGGTCTATTTTGGACGAATTTAACTGGACCCTAGTTCAGTATAATGTCCTTTTTTCATATTAACAATCATAAACAAATGTTTTTCATTACATGGGAGAGTAGATTAGGAAGAAAATCTCCTCATACAAAAAATGTACCTCTTCGTGTGATATATAAGTGTCTCTTTCAACAAACTCAATCATATATCAAATATAACACTATCTATTCTCTGTTTCCTATAACCCACCGACTAAATCCTATTTTTCTGGGTTAACAAGTAATGATAAGTCATAGACTCTATAAATGGCGTAATTAATTCATGTGGGAGGTTTTATTGTATATACTTATATCATCTCTGTAACAAACAATGGTAATTTTTCATATTTATGTCCAAAATGGTATATATCTATTTTTTATTAAACATTCCAGCAGGATATTTCCATTTAATTATGTGTAATAATGCTGATATTGTTCTCCTTCAAATGACAATTATGAATATTAGATAGTTTGACCTACGATGGATCATCCAAAATTTTGTATATTTCAATTAATCACTATTATTTTATATCATCATCAATCGAACTATATTCTTGCAAACTTTCGAGTGAAAATAAGTGTTCATAGAAAATACACAAATGTAATATAACTCCAAACAGATGTCCAATGAGATAAAATTGTGTGAATGATTTCATAATTTGAGCAGTGCTAAAATTTAAAGGGACAGCGACTGTTCAGTATTTACATAAGCACGGTATGCTGATGGTAGACGTAGATATCTAGTGAATGTTGTGGACAAAATATTCCACCACCACTTGAAGGAATGCAGATTAATCTGCATTATTCTGCATACTTATCATGCTTGAGTTATTTTATGAAATCTAGAAAAAAGACAAACAAGGAAGATGAAAACATGACCAAAATGTTAGACAACATGATCTGTTTCACTCTACGTATTACATATGTATCACACTAAATTCTTTGTCATGAAAACCTAATTTACTCTATCTTAACACAATAATCTTGAAGTTATCTTGACTACTTGAATAATATTGTTTCTCCCAACTCCCAGATGATATAAAACGTCCCCAAATGTGTCTGTATAAAAAGTACAATTTTGGAAAAATATGAATTTTTTAAAAATGTCGATGAAATCTCTAGAGATATTTGCATTCATGAAGGTTTTATAAATAACCTGAGCATTAAGTATTCTAAAATGTAAACGTAATACTAATGTATTGGGCGTATAGTATAAACAAGGACGAAACAAATGGTATTAATACATATTGATTTTATTATTGTATGGTCTCGAATTGTCTTCGCATTTGGAATCGTTCCGTTCAGAGAACGCTTTCATAAGTAGTTTACAAGAAAAACAACTTATATTGATGCGTTTGCTACAAATACAGAATAACCACCAAAACTTCAAGCGTTTGACACAATGCAGTACAAAATGTATTATAAAGCAATATAATATACTGATGCAGAATGTTTGAATCATTCATGCTGTATGGAATTGCGAATAAACAACATGTTGTCTTGATAAAATGTCAAAATTGGTATACAACATTTAATCACAGAGCGATAAAATGTTATCCTTATGTTACTTTGAGGATGATATACCATTGAACAATATTCGGTATTGCTTTTCTATATGTTATCCTGACCAAGCTGCTAAAACAAGGTGTCTTCAGTGATAACGTAGTCCCAGTCGCCGTCAATAATCAGTGCTACACCAAAAGATAGGGATTGGTTGTCTTCGAACTGTACAAGTTTATGACTCTCGTATATTTAGGAGCATGCGTGATTTATATGTTGTGTTGTATGTTTGAACGCTTTTATGGATCACCGACATGGTCCTCTTAACAAAGTATATGGACGTTTGTGTGCATTCGCAATTTATCGCAATGGTATCAAACCGGACCGATATTAGAGATACGATATCATGATATTTTGACATGAACAAATATTTCCCAGAGTAACTGGTGTAATGAAAAGACAAACAGGTGGCGAAAGGAAAGTTATGTATGTTGTCTGTTTGCAAACATTACGTTCAATACATATTGAAAATAAAGATATAAGAACGCTAAACGTGCAATTTATGTCCCCGTTATTGATTTGAGAAAATATCCTACAGACTACGGTACACTTTTGGTTACAGCTGTCGTGTTCTAATAGCACGACTGTTGGCTTTGTTGCCATTTATTTAGGTTCTGTTCTCTATGTTTACAGTCTTTATTACCGTACAATATAATGGGGGAGTATTTGTCATAGGCCTGAAGATAAGCCAATCATATGGACAAAAGAGAAACAGCGGGGGTTGTTTTCAATCTTTTTGTTCAGTTAATGATATCTAATCACACGAAGCCAATGCAACATACACGAAATTAACTGCATTCAATCCATTTATTTCCATATGACACATCATCTTGCGATGTACACTTGGGCAAGATGTATTATCCAGCCATTGCGGAGAATGATTGTGTCCATCCATCCCTATGGCTTGATTGACCGTATAGATTTATATCAACTGTCAGTTTATATCTAAGTCAGATATTGTTTCCTTTATTAATGATACTTTCAAATTTGTAGTAACGAAGAAGCACACAGGAGACGAGAGGTTGTCTGGAATGTACAATATAATCCTGATATTCGATTGAATCAATTGGAGCATATTCTTTACTTGTTTGGGAAAGTACGTAAGTACAGTTTGTTAATACAAGAAAGTCTGTTGAGGTCAAATAGCCTTAGCGTGTGAATGATACACAGTTATAAATTAAATATAGGGCACGGCTGATAAACATGACCTCACAAAACATATTCATAATGACAATTCCAATACCAAGCAAGCTGTATTCAAACGAAGTTATTGAACGATGTTCAGTGTCCTATATTCATGGCCATGGAAACTATACTATATTGTCATTTGATATATTGTAGAATGGATTGTCATAGAAGCGACCCATACCTCCGTGTGTATTATATAAGTGTCTCTGCAACCACACTACATTATATCAACGTTTTTGTCTTGGGACAAAACATATTTATTTAAAATGACTATGGTTCATACTATCTTTTCTGATGTAATGTTTTTGGATTGGGTCTATTTTTGTCCTATAAACCGTAAGCTAGATCTGCATAGTGCCCTTTATTCTCATTAACATCCATATATTACGTTGATTACATTGGAGAGTAGATTATGAATACCATCTTCCCAAAATTATCCGTGTCTCATTCAACAAACTCAATCATATATCAAATTGATATATCACTATCTATTCTGTTTCCTATAATCCATCGACTAAATCCTATTGTTTTAGGTTATCAAGTAACAATAAGTCATTGACTATAAATGTACCTCATGTAATTCATGTGGGAGTTTTTACTCGAATCATTACATTTAATGTATGCTCGTAGTGAATATACAAATATATTGTATATCATTTTGGACATAAATGTGAGAAATTGTTTGTAACAGAGATTATACAAATCTCCCCAGAAGAGCGAATCATCATAATATTATATATTAGGTCAACGACTTAACAAAACTTGATTACCCAATAAACATGGTGTGTAATCAGTGGATTATGGAAAACAGAGAATGGTCAGAGGTAGCTGATATACAATTGTGTTTGTTGAAAGAGACACTCATACCCGTACATTGTATAATACATGCAGAGGTGTGGGGAGGTTTTATATCTAATATAATGATCTCAAAGCGATTGAAAATCTATGACTTTGTCATGAACTTAGGACACGTTACATTTTGTAATAAAATAAGTTAAAGTCAGCTTTCTTGGCATTGAAGAGGACATTGTGACGTTGGTTTGTCTAGTATATACATGTATTTTGCCACTCAGAATATTATTCCAACTGATTGTTATTCGTTAGATGCGGCTGGTTAACTTTACCAGTTTTTTTCTGGAATTAACAAGCGGCACTAACGTACGACTCAAACCAGTCAATCAAATCCTAATACCGGTGTATGCTTCACCAATGCAAAAATAAACATTGCCAAAGATGTGCAATATACAATTTTTTATTCACTCATGATTGATACGTCTCGTTGGGTTGTTAAATTCCTGTATTAAACCATGTAATTTCGAACATGTAGTGCATCTTATATAATTATTATGTCAAATCGACAATGGTATTCATCATCTAGTGCAGTGCAAGCTTTACATGTATACGATTCAGTCATGGAGACAAAGGGTGTATCGTATTGTGTGGTTGATATGCTCCAATTGGTTCAGTCGAATATTAGAGTTATATGTTACATTCCAGACATCTTCACATCTCCTGTGTACTGTTATTATACTACAGACCTGGGTGTATCATTGATAAATGAAACAATATCTGACTTAGAAAATAGCTGACAGTTGATATAAATCTACACCGTCAATCAAACCATTGGGATGCGTGAACAGAATCAATCTCCTCAATGGTCAAATGATACATCTTGCCCAAATATTCATTGCAACATAATATGCCATATGAGAATAATGCCTTAAATGCAGTTTAACTCATATATGTTGTATTGACTTCATGTGCTGAAACATCTTTGACAAAATTAAATCCCCCCTTTCTCATTTATCATATGATTTCCTTATCGTCAGTCCTTGAACAAGTACTCTCCCATTATATTGTACGGTAAATATAGAGAACAGAACCTAGATAAATGACCCCAAAGCAAACAGTCGTGCTACAAGAACCCGGCAGCTGTAACAAAAACAGTGTGCCGTAGTTAATAAGACGTTTTATCAAATCAATGACGGGTGCATATAGGCCGTTTATCGTTCCTATGTCTTTATGTTCAATTTATATTGAACTTGATGTTTGTAAATAGGCAAGATCTATAACTTTCCTTTCGACTCTTGTGTGTCTTTTCATTACACCAGTTATTCTAGAAAATATGGTCTAATATCAAATATCCATGCTATCTTATTACTTGCATTGACCACGTTTAACATCGTTGCGATAAATTTCGAATGAACTCCCCACAAAAGTCCATATGACGTAAATCCATAAACGCGTTCAACCATACAACACATTATAGAAATTGAACATGCTCCTCGAAATAAGAGTCATCCGTGAAGTTCGATTTCAACTATCAACTATTAGATGAAAATATTTTAACATGCGGTATAAGGCTTTGACTGATAGGTATAGGACTATATTACTGTTTTGGAGACCTGGTTTTAGCGGCTCTCTTAGCACAATCAGTAAACTAGCAACACCGAGTAGTGTACCAGTAAATCATCTCAAGTAACAGGCTACTAAACTGTTACCTTTGGGTAAATATATTATTTTAGGTGACATACTTTCAAGACAACGTTACTTGTGGTGATAGTACACAGCATGAATGATTCGAACATTACGCATCTGTATGTTATACATGTAGTGTGTTATATTATAACACTATTGTAATACATTGCATCAAACACTTCAGATTGTGGGGGTAATAATTTATAGCGCAACGTGCACGTAATTTGTTTTTTCTTGTAAATTTAGCGTTGTCTGAATGATTCCAAATACGACGACAATTCGAGACAATGCAATCATAAAACTAATATTTCTTAATAACAATGTAATGTATCGTGCTTGTTTATGATATACGCCCATGCATCAGTATCAATCGCTTACATTTTAGGTTTTTACGCTCAGATTATACAAATTCCATGCATGCCGATATTTCTAGAGATTTCACCGACATTTTATTTAAAAAAGATTATATTTTTCCAACATAATACTTTTTACAGACTTCTTGGTGAACATATTTATATCACCTGGGAGTTTGTTTAACTAATACGGGAATAAAAAAAGTCTTCAAGGATTTTGTATGATTTATGTGTTACTATAGAATAAATTAGGTCTTCATGGCAGACATATAGTGCGATAATACGTTGAGTGAAACAAAGCACCGTGTCTGCCATTTGAACATGTTTGCACTTTCCAGAGTTATTGTATATTGTAGTACGTTATTCTTACATGATATGGTGTTCAGTGCAAATCATTTAGTTTAATGACATGTTGAGTGAAAGAAAGCATTATGTCTACAATTGCATTATGTTTTCACCTCTCGCATGCGTTTGCTCTTGTAGAATGAAATACTTTGGGATGGACTGTAAAATCTAAAGTGTCATTCCTTACAAACCATTACAGTGTACAAAGAAAGCATTTGGCCAAGCTACACACGCGTTTTAAGGATTTAGTCATGGATTCCGGGAGTGTTAAGGACAATACAAGTAATTTTGAAAACATGTAAATACATAGTCGATGCATAAAGCATTCGATTCTCTTGATTAAGAAAGTCGCACACATCCAGTTGGTTGTATATGAGTTCTCTCGCAGTAGTACGCAGATACATTTGAACGAAACCCGATAAATTTACTTCAAAATTTATTAGTAGGTTTTCAATGTGACCTTTATCTCAAACATAAACTTTATTTTCGGTGTTACGAAACTTGTTGAAAAAACGTGTTGTTCATTTGAAATTTCCTAACATTTTCAAACATTCATCATAATATATATTTGTAATACATTTTGTACTTCATTGTCTGACACCAATAATTAAAATTTTGGTGGTAATCCTGTATTTTATAACAAATGTCTCACTATGATTTTTGTCATAATTATATGTGGATTAATCTTCCCTTGGAGATTGGCATAACGAGCCCGGTTTGTTTACAAATACGGCGTTTAACAGCATCTCCGTCACTTTCCGGAGACTACCGAGAATATTTCGCCAGTTTCTGATAACCAATGGATAAATAGCACATGTGTCAATCATTATGAAGATCAAAGAGGTGGCCTTTTATTTTAATATCAATATAAAACGCACAAACATGATCATATGAATGGAAAATTAAAATGTATGTTATATCCACATGCCCTCAAATTTTCCTATGCATATGTATTTAATTGTAGCTAGCTACATTTTGTTTATTGTCTGATACAACATAATCTGTAATAAAATATAAAAAACTAGATGTTTTTGTTTGTCCTTATTATTTTATATCGCTGGCTCAGAATGAGAAGGTCGTAAGTGCTATATTTGAAATCTATATCACAAGGCGCTTCTTATGAGCCTATTTTCATGAAAGCTTGTTAACCATAAGTAAAGAGTAATTTGTCAGACAGATTTTCTTTTTTTCTCAAAATATGATTTTGTAGATACGATCTTTTCATTCGATATGTTATATATCATGGAGTTAATGTGCTTGTCTATATAATTCCATGATTATATTAAGTGATATATATTCATTCAAACTTCTACACTAATCCTTTAATTGGATTATACCTAGCCATTCAATTAGGTGTCAGTCATGATTAGACTACAATACCCCACGCAATATACAATACAATATAGGCCTACAACAGGGTACCGGCAGATACCGGTGTACCGGGTTTTGTGCGTATACTTCCGATCATTGACGAAATCTTCGGAATCGTTCGAAAAATTTAAACGTAAACACTATTGAGTATTTTGTACGGAGGACAAAATACTAAATAGCGTTTTCAGTTGATTATTTCTCAAAGAAGGAACAGCGACCTGAGGTCAGATATGGGTCCCTTCTGCACCATTTTTAGTATAATTTAATATCTCAATATTTCAATATTCTTTGTAGATAGAAACTACTACCATTTTAAACCTTATTGGGACTTTAAACAAATATTTCTTAATAACATTAAAGTGTATCATCCTTGCTTTTAATGTACGCCCAATACATCAAATGAATCGTTTGTGTCGGGTTGTTTAAAACCTTCATGTAATGCGAATATCACTAGAAATCTCACCGACATTTTTACAAAGTACATGTTGTAATAAAAATTGTACTATATTTTTTCTCAGACACATTTGGGAACGTTTTTTAACGAGTGGGAGGTTGTTAGATTTAATTGAGAATAAGAAAAAGTGTTAAACGATTTTGTTAGATTGATGTGTCTGGATAGAGTATAAAATGTTGTTTTAATGGCAAATCGTTCAGTGTAGTTATACGTGAAGGCACACATAGCAGGCATGATTATCGACAAAACACCATTAATCTCGACCAAGTTGTTTGTAAACAATACTTGTTGAAAGTGTATTTGTTCTTCACCCGAATGTCTGGAAACTTGACTGATCACCGTCCGATGCTCGAGTTTCAGAACGTAGTGAATATGACCAGAATAGAAATTATTCACCGTTACACTCGCCTTATAACCCCTGTTGTCTTTAGTTTTTACACCTTTTTGCTGCAACCAAATTTGATTAAAATTTGTATTAATAGAGCAATTGCTTTTATAAATGACTGACTGAAAGGCAAAACGAAATTAAATTGTCAGTAATTTACCCTCAGTGCAATTGTTTAACCACGAGAAGTCAGATCGACAGACGTAGTAAATACCAGTAATCTCACATAGTATGAAGCCGAATCTTCAGAATGTAAGTTAATAGAACACATTATCTTTTTTATGTCTCTCTTGTATTCAAGGTTAAGTGGACGGTTGGTGCATATATTTAAATTTAGTGGGTTATGGCAGTGATGCGCTCACATTATTATGCTTCGATACAAAACATTTGATAAATAATTTACAGAAACAAATTGAAATAATATAATTACAGTTTAAGCATTAAAACAATTAAAGTATTCTTGTTAAACAAATACACTGCTGTCCATAAGGAACGAGTTTCTAAATAAGCTTAGCTTTCTACTCAATCCTTGATTTGTATAAAGAAATGTATGTATATTATGTTGTGAAATAAAATATTTTTTAAACCAAATGCACTGCATGACAAAGTATAGTTTTTGTGTGTGCATATTTCGTTATACTGTAAATATGTTTTTGAAATGTAATATGTTATTTGTAAATGGCCAAGTGTCAGCTAGTAAACATTTTCTGTTATCTTTTTATTGATCACTTATTTTCTGTCGACGTTTATTAAGAATGTGCCGGACTTGCTGATTTGAGCTCTGCCGTGCGATTTCCAACCTGATGTCAAAATTTCACATCTTCACATTTTGGCAGGATTGTGTAGAGTAATGTTTAAGGATTACAAAAAGGTATATCTTTTCAAAATCGTCCAACTTAATGACATGCTATGACAAAATGAAAACTAGAGGCATGAAATTACAACTGACGTTCAAAATGACGTCATTGACGTAACAAAAATGTAACAAATATGGTGACGTCATATAGTTTGTACAGGTCCTGTTATAAGCGCCCTTTAAGAAAAAGGAAACAAAATACACATATTTAAATTGTTGGATCATGACACTTCAAGGATGAATTGTAAACTAATTTGATATTTGATTGTTTGAGTAAACACAACAAAATAACTAACCAATTCTCAAAATTCTCACTTTGCGTTTATGTTTTACACTATTTAACCCCAAAAATACTATCATTTAGCAAAATATTCTTGCACTACTATTTTGATATCTTAAACTGCAAGGCACTAGATCTATATAACTACCACAATTAAAAAAATCAAATATATATTTTTTATGACATTGTAATCAACCGATTCCCAAAATTCTCGCTTTTGTTTAGATTTTGAAAGGTTTTGCCCCAAAATATCGGATTTTAGGCAACGGTACGAAAAATGCTTTTTAATATCGTAAACTACAAATAACAACATTCCTATCACAATATAATTGTATCCCATAAAACTGTAAATGGTGACGTGTGTTACTGATTCGAAAAAATCATGCTTAGCTTTTAGATTTTGTCAGGTTTTATCCCAAAATAATAGACTTTCACAAACATATAAGGATCTAGATTGTTAGTATGTTACAGAACACCCATATTGTGACATCATCAAACAAAAAATATTTTTTCGAAATTTTTATCAAAAAGATATGTGCTCTGAACTAAATATGGGTTTCCTAAAAATCAATATTTTACCAAGCGGTTGTAAATCGCACAGCAGAGCTCATATAAGTTTATGAGTGATTAATTGAAACATACGTAACTTATAGCAAAACTCTTAAGTTATTTTGTATCATCTGTCGTAGGTCAAACTATCTAATATTCGTATAATGTCACTTTAGGAGCCTATATTAGCATTATTAAATGGAAATACCCTGCTGGAAGGTTTAATAAAAATAAATATATACCCTTTTGGACATAAATATGACAAATTACCATTGTTTGTGACCGAGATTATATAAACATATACAGTAAAAACACCCAGTCACGTGAATTAATTACTTCATTTATAGAGTCAATGGCTTATCATTACTTGATAACCTAAAACAATAGGATTTAGTCGGTGGATTATAGGTAACAGACAATGGATAGTGATATATGATTGATATTATTGAAATAGACATTTATAGAATACACAAAGAGGTATGAGGGGATTTTATTCCTGATCTACTCTCCAATGTTGTAAATGAAAAAATATGATAGTTAATATGAACAAGAGCCATGATCACATGGCCATCCCCGACGAATGAACTTGCTTGTGTATTGGACCATTTGTTTTCTAGAGCAGAATCATTATCTTAATTAGTTCTGAAGATACGCTCCGGACAAAATTGGACTCTGTAAACACTAAAGAGGATATAATTCAAAATAAAAGAAGGACAGAGTTATGGTTCTTGGTCACTGCACTTCTCCAAGTTGTCATCTACATTTGTACTTAAATTTCAAGTTTCAAGTCAATATGTTAAATAGTTTTCAAGATATGCTCCGGACAAAATTTGTGATGTACGGACGTACATACGGAGAGACACACGGGCGTACGGTGACTATTACCATATCCCTGTCGTTTGTTTTCGGCGGGGATAATAAAGGGCACTATACAGATCCAGTCATATACGACCAAATTGGACCCATTCCAAACAAATTACATCAGAAAAAAAGTATATGCACCAATGTCATTTTTAAATACATATCAGTTGTCCCAAGAAAAACGTTGATTTACTATTGTGGTTCCTGTCAGAGATACTTAAATAAAACACAAAGAGGTATGGGTGGTTTAAATTCCTAAACCATTCTACAATAAATCAAATGAAACTATATGATTGATACAATGACCATGAATATAGGACACAAAACACCATGAAATAAATCTATTTAAAGCAAGCTCTTTTACCATTGAAATGGTCATTATTAATCTGATTTCTTGGGTCATGTTTTACAGCCGTGTCCTATATTATTTCAACTGTGTGTCATTCATACGCTAAGGCTTTCCTGGAATTAACAAGCTTTACTAACTTTCCCAACCAGGACTTTTAATCCTCATAGAGGTTTAAACAGGCGGAAAACTCTAAAAGGCAAAACTGTATGTATTATGTTACCCCCTTATGCTTTGCATGTCATTTGATCGTTTTAAAACTCTTGCATTGAAACATATGCATGATGTATATGCACATACATTGTATTTTCTTTAATGTGTTTTGTCAATTCGATAATAAAAATACTGTACAGTGTTGTTCTACTCTTTGTCTATGCATGCGCGTCAGTAAAAGGGTACTTCTTATAATATGGTTGTAAATAATATGCTCCAATTGATTCAGCCATATATCAGGATTACATTTAACATTGCAGACAACTTCCAGTCTCCTGTGTAGTTCTAATATACTACATACTTGAGTGTTTCAATGTAGCAATATCTGACTCAGATAATAACTGACAGTTGATATAAATCTGTACTGTCCGCAGACCACACTACATCCCATCAAATATTTGAATCTAATAGACAACATGTTACGCCCTGCATTGGTCAGGCACTATATAATCCATTCGATGTAGCACCAGATACTATGGCTGTCAGATCAAGGTATTTGCTACAAAGGTGACACACTATAAATACTCTCCCTATTCCAGGGTAATGGATTGTAGAATTATACAGAGCAGGGGCCTTATTCACCAACGTTGTAAGTCTAAAATCCAGACTTAGACTTTACAAATGTCAAATGTTCTAATCGCTCTCATGTTGTTGAAAATGTGCTTATCTTGATATAAATGGGTGTACATGTTCTTTGGAAAACAACAAATAATCAGACAAAATTTCACAAGGTTCAATCTAATTGCAAAGAAATGGCAGTGATTATACATTTTGTCAATTGTAAGTCTAAGTCTGAGTTTCAGTCTCACAACGTTGGTGAATATGGCCCCTGAACTTAAATAAATGACCTATAAGCAAACAGTCATGCGGTAGGAGTTCCATAGATCTAACCAGAGCAATCTACCGTACATATAGTTTGCGTGATGTTTTAATCAAATGTCCGGGTGCAAATTTATAGGACATTATCGTTCTCATCTTCGAGATGAATTGGGTGTAAAGTTTGTTTTAATGGGTTTACCAGACAAACGTTTGTCAACAGCATGTTGCTACCGACATAGATATTTTGTAATAGTGACTGATTCTTGTCATTTTACCAATACGCACGACTTACTTATAACATCCAAAACTTTCCTGTCGGCTCCTGTTTGTCTTTTCATTACACAAGTTACCCTGGGAAATATTGGTTAATGTCAAAATGCCATGCTATCGTATTACTAATATCAGTCCCGCTTAAAGCCCTACATTCTTCCTTCTTTGCTTCTGGTCCAGAACTTTATAGAGGGATCAGCATGATGCCAGCATTGTGCCAGCATGAGATTACTATCAGTGATTATCTGGGGTCATAAAACACTGTAACTGGTCAGTGTAAGGGATCAGAGGCCCATATAACTACTGATAATCAATAATGTGCTACTGTAATATGTACAGTGTACCCTTGAAAATATGTGTTACATTGTGTGTTTGTTTAATTTTTTTAGTAGATATATTTCTTTGATTTTTGTTTCCATCTGGTTTAAGTGTGTAAAAACTATTTGTCAAAATATTTACTATTTTAGTTATTAATATTCCCTAAGAGTTATTTAAATAAATACACACCCAAACCAGAAACAAATAAAACTAAGCAACTATACCAAAGAGGTACACAATATCAATTCTGATTGTATGTCTGTGCATATAGCTTTTTTATGAATATAAGATAACATAATACTCATAGATCTAGTTAATAAATAAAAAAAAATTGATTCAAAACATCAAAACAAAACCAACATCAAAAATAACATTTTTATATCTTATGAATAATATCAATTCACTCATTTCATTGAATACATTATTAAGAAATGTTAATCATGAGGCATACAGCTACCGGTATATAAGTTATATATGTTCAGATTTTTGTTCACTTTTATAATTGTGCATTAATTTGCATGCATTTGTGTCTAATCACACGACAGTCGTTTTCAAGCAACACAATTTCAAACAAAATTATGTCAATCTTGATGGTTCAGGTTGTTTATCACAATAAAATATTACAAAAACTTATATATCAATTTAATTTTACTATAGGCCTACAGATATTTTATAACTTCCTGTCATAAAGGGAACTCTTGTTGTCTCTTATCTAATACTAGGGCCTCTAGTAAACTAATTAACATGCTGTGCAATGTTGCATAATATTATGTAATAGGGTACAATATGGTCAGATATCTTAAAAATCAGTAACCACATGCTGAGAAAACTATGACCGAATTTAGTTGGCCCAGTGCCAAAATGCAGGTCTTTAAGACCATTGCGATAAATTGCTGATACATCCTCACAAAAGTCCATATATTTTATTAAGGACCATGACGGTGTTCCATAATAGCGTTCAAACATACAATCCACCACTGCATATAAATATAAATAGAGCATGCTACTTACTATACGAGAGTCATCTACAAAATTCGATGAATACAAATAAATTATTGCAAGTAACATGCTTCAAAAAATGTACCTTCCTCTAAAACAATAAACTTTATTTTGAGGTGTGACCAATCTTGACATAATGCCAAGACGGTATAATGTTATTGTTAGGGTGGTGTACTTATGAAAATGAATTGTGAATACGACTCAATGTTTGATAAAAATGACATTGGCAAACTTGTATCACACTAAGTAAAGTTCCCTAGCTGATTGCTGTTTGAAAAGGAGTTCCAAGACAAGTTTGCAGTTTCAGGAAAGTGTTATAAGATACAAATGACATAATGTGGGTTGGACTTTAAAATCCATATCTACAAACCATTACAGTATATGGAAATAAAAATCATTTTGACACAGAGATGAAGCTTTAGTTCTAGTAATCAATCATAGACCATACATTAAAGTAATTTGAAAAAAAAAACATTGTTGATGCATAAATCATTCGATTCTCATGATGAAGAAATCAAAAGTTCCATACAGTCAGTTGGTTTCATCTGAGTTCTCTCGCAGTTGTACCCAGATACATTTATTTTAAAGCAACTTAGGACCAACATAATATCGATTATCTTTCTGCTGAGCAGTGGCTGTGTTTATCATCTTTATTCCATATTTGAACGAAACCCGATTTATTGAAATCAAAATGTATTAGTAAGTTACCTTAATAAACTTTTATTTTGCGGTGTTATCAAACTTGTTAGAAAACGTGATGTCGATTTGCAATTCCATACAGCATGAATGATCCAAACATTCATCATAATATATATTTGTAATATATTTTGTACTTCATTCACTGACACCAATAGTTAAATGTTTTTAGCAAATGCCTAACAATGATTTGTTGTTCCTATTAAGCTCTCATTAGATCGTTGTCTGGAAGATTCAAAATTCAAAGACAATTCTAGACAATACAGTCATTAAACAAATATTTCTTAATAACATTGTAGTGTACCGTCCTTGTTTTTTATTTACGCCCAATACATCAATATAACTGGTTTATGGCCCGGTGTTTAAACCATTCATGTAATGCCAATATTACTAGATATTTCACTGACATTTTTACAAAGTACATGTTTAAGTAAAATTGTAATACTTTTTTCCAGAAACATTTGAGAACGTTCTTATCCCGAGTGGGAGGTTGTTTGGTTTAATTTAAAAGAAGAAAAACTCTTAATGGAATTTGTTAGATTGTTGTGTCTGGATAGAGTATAATATGTTGTTTTAATGGCAAATCGTTCAATGTACTAATACGTGAAGGCATACATTGCAGGCAATGATTATCGACAAAATACCATAAATCTCGACCAATCTGTTTGTAAACAATATTAATTTGAAAGTGTATTTGTTCTTCACCCGGAGGTCTAAAAACTTGACTGATCACCGTCCGATGCTCGTGTTTCAGAACGTAGTGAATAACTGAATATGATCTGAATATTGTCTTTCGTTTAACACCATTTTGCTTAAAAAACCAATTGGACTAATTATGCCGTCACAGAACAATTTATTTTATACGTGACTGACTGAAACGCAAAACGAGTTAAATTGTCAGTAATTTACCAGCAGTGCAATTGTTTAACCACAAGATGCCAGACCGACATACGAAGTAAATACCAGTAATCTCTTATAGGAAAAAGCCGAATTTTCAGAATGTAAGTTAATAAATTGAACATAGTTTCTTTTTTATGTCACGCTTGTAGAAAACTTGTTGGTTACAAGGTGCAGTGCACAATTAGTGTGTGTCCGAGTTAAATTTAGTGGGTTAGTGATGTGATTATGCTTGGAACAAATCGTCTGATTTCCGGTACCTAAATCTTATATTACAATACAGTTTACTACTGTAAGATTTAGGACAGGGACTCAGACTATGAAACATAACGTTTAATAAATAATTTACAAACAATTTGAAAAATATTGCCCTTTTCATCATTAACACAATTATTTTTTCTTGTTGAACAAATGCACTGAATAACAAAAAACAGATTCTCTTGTGTGTATTACTATTTCGTTATATACTGTAAAACTGTTTTTGAAAGGTTTATAAAAAAATTATGCTATTTGTAAATAACCAAGTTTCAGCTAGTGACCATTTTCTGTTGTATATTTTTTCACGAAACACTTATTATCTCTTGATATTTAGTAAGGATATGTCAGACATGTTGATGTTTGTGAGTGATGAATTAAAACATACGACGTCGTAAATTATCGCAAAACTCTAAGTTATTTTGTATCATACGTCGTAGGTCAAACTATCTAATATTCTTATAATGTCACTTTAGGAACCTATATTGGCATTATTCAATGGAAATACCCTGCTGGAAGGTTTAATAAAAATAAATATATACCATTTTAGACATAAATGAGAAAAATTACCATTGTTTGTACCCGATATTATATAAATGTATAAACATATACCGGCAGTAAAAACTCCCACATGAATTAATTTTCTCATCTATAGAGTCAATGACTTATCATTACCTGATACCCCAAACAAATAGGATTTAGTCGGTGGATTATTGGCAATAGAGAATATATATTGATATATGATTGAGTTGGTTGAATTATAAAACGGACACTAATATGATACACGAATAGTTTTTGGGAGATTTTATTCCTAATCTTCTCTGAAATGTCATAAATGAAAATTTATGATTGTTAATATGAATAAAGGGCACTGTAAAAATCGTGAGTCCAGTCATATGCGACCAAAATGGATCCAATTTCAAATCAGAAAAATTGCACTAATGTCATTTTTAAATAAATATTTACTGTCCCAAGAAAATAAGTTGATTTATGATTGTGGTTTCTGCAAGAGATACTTTGTAATACACAGAGAGGTTTATAGGTCGTTCCCAGTCCAAATCCATTCTAAAATATATCAAATAAAAATGTATATAATTGATACAATGACCATGAATATTGGACATTGAACTTCATGCAATAAATTCGTTTATATCTTTCTTGGCATTGTTATGAATATTATGAATCAGATTGGTTAGGTCATGTTTTAAAGTAATGCCCTATATTATTTCAACTGTCTGTCATATATCTAGCGGTAAGTTGACCTTACCAGTTTTCTTCTATTACCAAGCTGCACTAATTCTCCTAACCAGGCCTTGAATCCTCATGGAAGAACAATATATAATGCGATATGTAATATTTTACCCCCTCTTATGCTCTGCGTGCCATTTGATCGTTAACCTCTTGCATTGATACATGTACGGTGGCAATAGCAGTGTTTGGTCCGCAAACGATTAAAACAAATTTTAAAAATCCGTCACTGAGCTAATGACGGATTTTTTTTCTCATTTTTTTATATTTTATTTCCCAAACACTGAATACTGCCACCTGTGTATGCATGATGTAAATTGCACTTATTATTTATTATTTATTTATTTTATTTTTATTGTGTTGTCAATTCGATAATAAAGTACTGCACAATGTTATTCTTTTCTTTTTCTATTCATCCAAATCAGTAATAGGCAACTTCATATTGTATGATTGTAAATAATATGGTCCAATTGATTCATCCATTTATCAGAATTACATTTAACATTGCAGACAACTTCCAGTCTCGTGTGTAATTCTTATATACTACAGACTTGAGTGTATTCATGTAACAATATCTGACTTTGATAATAACTGACAGTTGATATAAATCTGCACTGTCCACAGACCACGCTACATCCCATCACCTATTAGAGTAAATGATACGTACAATCATTCCCCACAAATACCGGACACTATATTACACCAAGACATACTAGTTTTCTACTATTGTGAGACAATATTCATAACCAATCCACTCGCTGTGATGCATTGTAAAATCAAGTGCATTCTCTTCAGTGATATTATACATGTAGATCCTACCCAAAATGATTATCGTAAGATAATGTTACTACGTATAAGTATTTGTTTTTATAAAACCATTCAGCTCGGTATCTTCATTTAATTAGATGTGTAACAATGTGTATTTAGTCTCGCACAAATGGCATGATTTACTTTTTTCTATGCACGATGCTTGTTTCTAGCCACACACATCTTGAAAACGAATACAAATAGTATCCAGAATCGAACTTATACACTGAGCGTCAAAAGTTTCGCAAACGAATTAAAAATTCATTTTTTTTAAATTGCTAACTCGAAAGAACTTTTTACTAACACTGTCTATTTGTGTACCCACTGTGTTCATGTTGAACCCATTTCCGTTTGCCTCTGTTACGCTTGAATGATCACACCATCACAAATGGTAAAACGTCTATGCAAGCGCGTAAAGTAAGGGCTTTTCATTTTCGTCTAAATTTCCACTTCCAATTTACTTCATAGATGTTTGTGATACGAAATACACGAATAGTTAGTCAAATTAGTTTGCAATGTACGCTACATTTGATTGCAAAAAATGACAATTGTGAACAAAAACGCATCACTACGTTTTTTGCAGTGAAAGGGAAGTAATTTAATTGGTAATTGTACCAAAATCATCTCCCTTTGACCACAGACAAGTGTGGATGTCGTAATGGACACTGTACGAAATGTCACATTTTAAGAAACAGCGCACTGGTCATAAAAAGGCAAAATAAAAGGAAATGCCCCATAAATTTTAATGTCGGTTGGACTACGATTAAGCTAAAACAATTCCATTGAGTTTGCAGCATACCTTGTCTATGTCAGCGGCATTGACACTTGACCTGTTGTCACGTGATACGTCATATACACGGTCCGTATGTTGGATATGATGCAACAGTCTTTTTATGATAGAGACATGTCAAATGTATCCGACACAAAGTATTTTTAGTGAAACGCCGGCCTTTTGACCCTTATATACACGATTATGTTAACATTTGTCAATTTTTGCCATCAAATGTAGCGTACATTGCAAACTATTTTGACTAACTATTTGTGTATTTCGTATCACAGACATGTATCAAGTAAATTCGAAGTGGAAATTTAGTTGAAAATGAAAAGCCCTTTCTTTGCGCACTTGACAAGACGTTTTACCATTTGTGATGGTGTGATCATTCAAGCGTCACGGATGCCAACGGAAATGGGTTCAACTTGAACACTATGGGTACACAAATAGACAGTGTCAGTATGTTTATGAAACGTCCTTTCAAACGAAGCTGTAAACATGTTAACTCCTATACCAATACCATTGATCAACAACGTGAACACATTGCATCCAGACTGACCTAATTAATTCCAGTATAGGTTAATATTTAGAATATAGAATTATTTCAGAATCTAGACATTTCAAAAATAGTTTGAAAGGTGACATCTTGTGATATGAAACATGTGTTCAAACAGTTGCATGGCCCAAAATCTTTATCCGCAGTCAGTTTGCCTAAGGTACTTGTATACAAAAAAATGACAAGTTCATAGCCCGATCCGGTACAATATTTAGCACTATTTCCTGATCGCATGTAAGACAATACGTTAGGTATAAAAATCGCCAATTGTTGATAAAATGTCTTAAGTTCTCCACTGAAATGGTGTTACCATGCTCTAAAATTCCACATTAAACTTTTTTTAGGTGTGCTTAAATTTTAAAAAGTCTAAAACCATACCATCGTCCGACACATTTGTCGGTTTTGGCTTTGACCATATTATATTGCAAACAAAATAAACACAAACTACAAGTGTAGGATTATGTTACTCGAGAAAGTACTTAAAAGGTTCAAAAGGGATGCTTTATTTGTATCATACTAGCACTAATGTATCAAATGTTCAACACGGATTCAAATGAAACTGGGATACCTCTCATATTTATTACCGCGTTTCAAGTTATCAACACATCCGCGTACAAAGCAGCTCTATTATTTCTTTATTTGTACTGAACCCTTTATATATGGCAGTATGCGTATGTCAATATTCGAAATTCGTATTTATGTTCAATATTTGAATTATTTTATTTTATTTTAGACCATCCATCAACAATAATGAAAATATGTAAAAAAAAATTGACAGATGGCTCAAGCTAAATATTGATGAAATTGACTGCTGGAATGTTCAGACGTTTTATTGCACCCTAACGCTGGCTTAGAATGAGAAGGTCGTGAGACTTAAAGTACAAATACGTTACTAGTATTCTGAGAAAACAAGAAAAAGTTGTCTGAAAATTATTCTTTACTTACGGAAAAACAAGCTTTTACAACAACAGTTTGGTCAACATCACAAGTTTCGATTTTCGCAAGTAGTACTTACGACCTTGTCATTCTTAGTCAGCGATATTTGTCCACTGTATTCAAAGGATCTTCATCAGATCCAATATGAATTGCAATTATTAAGAAGTTCTTTACTAGAGGCGAACACTTAACATGTCCGGTTTTTTTCATGCAATGTCTCATTTGACTTACGTACACTGGAGTAGTATAATGTATTTAACATTTAACTTTTGCAGTTAGGACAGCAATTCAGAAATAAAAACCAAACTACAGTATTTCTGTAACTATGTCACTTTCAGCAAGACTAAATTAATACTTTTGGCATTATTATATCCCGTATACAATTTAGATTGGGAGCCATGGCTACAATAATTAGTTATTTCAAATAATCTAATATGATAATAAATGTTATAATAACAGGCAATCTTATTTCTTTCACAGTTTCTCGATATTGTGCCCTGTATCTGTGTTATGTAATGTTTTCTTATAAATGTTTTCTGTGAAGTTGAGTGCTACCTTATATGTCCGATTGTCTCATATAGATCAGCTATGACAACCCTGCGAACTCTCACGACAGATACTAATCTTTGTAGGATGTTATACGCGAGTTGAATCAAAGTCCATCAAAGCATTGCGTTATTTTTTAAAGGGACTGCATCACTTTAAGGCGTATTGCAAAAGTAGCATACAATTGTCAACTTTTTACTTAATTTTTGGTAGAGATGTTAGTTTATCCAATAAACAAACGCACTGATATTAGATATAACTATATAGAAACATCAGGATTTTGTAATTATTTTGTATTTTTAAAATTCCAAAATTCTATACCATATTAATACGATATTATGTGTTAATAAATGGATGATTGGTATTAGCCCTGTTATTTGCAGTCGTATAGGCCCGAAGACAAATAACATATTTATATCAAACTAACCATTTATTGACAATTTTATTAAGTATGTATCAATTATTTTAAAATTTATCGTCAAATGTAGCACACAATCAATTTACAATCGTACTAGACCGACATAAAAGACTGTGAAAAATGTGAGAAATTATCAGATTCTTGCATCCATACACAAACCAAATTGTAGCAACTGATCAAACTAAGAAAATGAATATCCATATGACATGTTTCCGCCCAGTAATTAAAAGTTATATACATTTTAAGAATCGATTCGCCTGTATTTTCACTGAGAATCTATATCACCTTTGGCACTGTCGATTAGCCAATCAGATTTTATAACACTTTTCGGCCCGGGGCCAATGACTGCTAAAGATTTCGGTCCTGATATAGTGGAAGCAACAGTCAGGAACTTTCTATTGTATCAATACTTTATTTGGTAAGAAACTAATACTTTTTCAAAAAATCGCTCTATCAGTGAGGCAGACCATTTAACACTCTTGAAATACTTGTTGACCATCATAAAACGTCTGGTATTGTCAAACACCATGTAGCATTATCTAACATTACAACATAATTATGGTTCCTGATTGACTTACATAGTTATTATGGACAATACTTCCACAATGTATCGGTAAAGTCATCTATCTATACGAGATGTGTTCAACTTATTTATGAACACAGAAAATGAACCTCGATATTGTGTTACAGTACATGTAACAATGAAATTGAATAAAAACGTTTATATATACATGTAGTAGTGTATCAAGAAGTACATTATACTATTTGTAAATTGTCAATACGTTACGGTTAAATCATAAAGATCATTGGAGTAAAGGGTGTTGTTATTTGCGTTTTGAATTCCAAAACTCGAAATGATTATGTTTACATTTTCGGTTGTAGTATCAAGAAAATGATAAATTATATTGTTAAAGCATGAAAAGACATCGACGTCCACTGATTTGTTATACTATAAATCAAATTCTTATTCTTAAGTGTTTTATTTGGCGTCGTATCTTGTGGCTTGAAGCTGGATGAAGCACTTTGTTCTTGGAACAGTCTCTTGGAACGACAAGTAACACATACTTGTTGAAAACCTGATTTGAAACAGTTTGTACATAGACCACAGCCTTCAAATTCGTCAATTGAATATTGATGTTGACGTGATTATTTCCATGATAACAAACACAATGACTTTCCATGAAAACGGCGGCGAACACACAAGACTGGACAAACACCAACTTCTCCCTACCGTTATGAACTTTTCTAAAATAGCATACCATAATCTACCATAACATTCGCTAAGATACAGCATTGCTTCGCCATAATTTTTCCGCATAATGTTGTTTATTACGCATTTCTAGACTCCAAGACTCCTCGCGTTTTGCGAATGGATACGTCATATACATCATAAAACCAATTTAACTTTACAGTGTATGTGTTGACAATGTTGAGCAATTTTCAATATTTGGTGCCATTTCACCATTACTGGAAACAGAACTTTTATAAACCTACTTATGACAAACATTAATATTTTTCTCATTAAAAATGACAATTAATATTTTACCGACACTTTCTTGATGTTTATAAAATGGCCATTTTGCCTTAAATGCTATAACCAAATGAAATTTACAATATATAATAATCATATGCTGGACATAAAACATTTTCTCACATGGTTTAAATGATATATTACAATTGTTTTCATTCAATATTGTAAAATCGGCGTTCATGTTTTGTTCATAAATAATCTGACAAACTCTCGTATAACGTACATTTTTGCAAACACGTACAAATGACCAAGCATTAGACCGTTGTTTCATTAAAACCGTCCTTCATTTGAAATTCTATTAAGTAAGCCGAACTTACATAAAAATGGATTTCCTTTATACCGACTCACGCACCGCAACCAATTTTTTCTGAAGTATGTTTTTATTTTGGGCTCGATACCACGTAGCTCCATAGTACAATTCGCGGGCTAAAGAATGTACTTACGACCAACAAATAATACAAAAACTGTACGTATTTCCAATTAGCATCACGAGGCGCTTCTTATAAGGATATTTTCATCAGAACTTGTCATGCTGACCAAACTGAAGTTGAAACATTTTCTTTTACCATAAGTAAACGCTCGCTAAATAAATGGTGTATTCTAGACTCGTTTAAGAAATGTTAAACTCCAAAGACAACTCATGACGGATACTATATTTGTATGTGTTACCGATGTTTTCGTTTTATTATATGTTTCAATTTTGACAATTACTATTCTAGACCATGCGTCTCTTTCCAACCATTTTATGAAAAATCCGCTCTAATGATAATTAATTAATACAGAATTGGAAGTCATTTAAAATGTTAATGATGACTGAAAGCCCATTATTTTGCATAAATAGTGTTTTTGTCCAGCACAGAGAGGGGTCAGTTTTCGCATTTTTCACAGAGACGGATCAGATATGTATATTCGTTCACCGTTTATTATCAAATATTTTCCATCAAACTCGCAAACATACGACATGTATATCTCAGTGGGGAACGTTTGAAGTAATAGAACCCCAGGCTGATTAGCCTTTTCAATGTCAATGACGTATGATTATCTATTCAGTAGAGTGAACTTGCAATTAAACAAGACACTTTTGCTTACAGACATGATGGTACATGTATGTAGTTCTAGTTGCGAGTATACGCCAGTGCGAATGTACAAAACACTTTGTCATAATGTTACTAAATGAATAAGTATAGACAGAGGACTATTAGTTAGTGAAAGACATAAAGACGCACAAAAGAGAAGATGACTATAGGAATTTGCCACAATACACAAAAAAAACAAGTCTTTGAGCACTATAGGACTTTGCCAAAATACAATAAAAACAAAGGTCACAAGGGCATTTATCAAGGACAAACTTTAAACGTTAAATGAACACTAGAAATGGATGAAACTGCACTTCAACAAACACTCTACATCATAATCAGACAGCCAGTCGCCGTAGTAATGTCAAACACAACCGGAGAAGTTGACAAGGTCTTGTTGAAGAAATGGTTGATCAACGATTCCAGGACAAACGATAAAGCAAAATAACTATTTCATATAACTGACACCAATGTTGGTAAACTGCACTAGACAAGCTACACAGGTCAGACCTAAACCAGAACAGAATTTCAGGAATCACACAAATAAATGACACATGTGATGTAGCGGTATGATATTTTCTGTGTTCTTTGATATTTATCATTAAACAGAAGTTAGTATATAGCATATAACAAAATAATACACACATTGTTCTACATTGTGTTGTTTTTGGTTAAGGCGAGTATTATTCAGTACCGTCAAAGCCAATTGTATTATAGTGCACCTCCGGCAGAATAACGTCAAGTTAAATCAACTGACTAAACATCATGTGACACACAAACTGTTTTACATTAATTTAACATTCTATTGTTGTAAACAGAAAGTGAAAACTTTTATGACCAAAATATACCAGATCGCACGAGAAAGTCATTGAAACAATGATGCTTAAAAAATTATGTAGCTCATGTGGTAAGGTACACGTTGCCTTGGGCGGCCACAGTATACGTTCGCTTTACATATTCAAGAGATTTTGTGCAATAATTTGTCATTCTACATTTTATTTTGGAAATCTTCAACGTACAAAAATACTCTGTAGATCAATGCACTCAGTCAACCTTAGTTTTAAGACTTGTAGAGTTCACCAGAGATCTTGGTCAGGAATTACAATAAATACTTGCATCTAAAATTTAAAGGCAATTCAATGTTTTAATAGGTTCATAGTGACATTTGTGAGATTGAGAGCAAGACTATGTGGTGGAGTCCATATGATACTATATATCAGGTGTTGTTTCATTTCGGGTGTTATTTAATGTTTATGCTTCGAGAAACAAAAAAATAGACAAAACAGCACATACAAGACTCACTACTCAGCACTAACTCAATCAGAAAATGACTTTAACCACCGAAAGACCACGAAAACCACAAATACCACGCTTGATGGATAAGTTGACAATATTACCACTGCTTAGTGAACGATCCATAATGTTTTACCGCCATACCCACTGAAGTCGTGAACGTTAGAACTTTTAATGTACAAGATCTTTTAGATCTAAACTGAACTATAGAAATACAGGTATTTTACGTAAAATAATTGTTGTTTTAATAACATTGTTGCTGTACTATGATTATGTCTTCCTTGCAAGGTGTGTACCCTGGTATGTGGTCTATAATGTCGTGTATATCAGTGTCCATTTTGTATTTTATTTAAGAAGTCTTATAACACACGAAACACATATCGTGGTTGTTTATAATACTTAGAAAAATGTAACATTTAGAATAAAGTCCATTAACAACACGGCTCGTATATGCAGTAATAGGTGTTAGATTAAATGGAATGAATTTCTTTAATTGTTTGGTTGAATATTGATGACATACCAGGAAATGTTTCGTGTGATAATTGAGAACACACAGCTGTATAAAACTATAATGTTTTCTTTTCTTTGTCTCTGATGTCTTGCACTATTTTATCTAATAAATTATTTCCTTGTTATGCATTGTTTTTACTGGAACCATACATCGCATTACGATTAAACATAACATTGTCACCTGTCGCATTGGCTTCTTTGTATGTCATATCTGCTTTCGTTCAACTCTACTCAAGTTTATTGTAATACAAGCCCACCGGTCCAAAATACACACATTCTACATTTGATACGCGCGATTGACAAAATCATATTTTAAATTAAGCATTGTCATTTTATAATAGTCAACGTTTTAAACAAGATATTTCTAATTAACACAAGCTGGAAACAAAGCATACAACATAAAACATGTTATATTAAACTGTTCATCAAATACAAACATAACTATGTATATATACAGGGTGTCTCAAAATACATGTCCGCTTGTTGAAGGGTCATAACTTTGCCAAATGAGTTAGTAAATTGATAATCATAGTCTCATATGAAAGCTAAAGTTAACAATTGTGGAGTGAATTGTATCATGTGTCAATACTCGAATATTTGATGACGTCATACACGTTTTACTATTGTCATTAGCAACAGACGTTCTAAAATATTCAAAGA
Source organism: Spisula subtruncata (assembly GCA_963678985.1). Lineage (NCBI taxonomy): Eukaryota > Metazoa > Mollusca > Bivalvia > Venerida > Mactridae > Spisula > Spisula subtruncata. The sequence goes on along the minus strand of OY787664.1, from coordinate 49,362,799 downwards.
GGCAGATAGCATAGTTTGTAGGGTAACATGGGTAAATTTTATATCATATGAGGGCATAGTAATAGTCAGTCGTACCCTACTATGCACACACTGGCTGAGAAACTGATCAGGGGTCATTAGAAAATGAAATCGGACATATTTAAGAGAGGAACACATTTTAAAAACAATTAGGACTGAAAATTTGATATTCGCACATTTCTAGGCATATCATATTCATAAACGATGCACAAATCGCGTCGAATGAACATACTGGATTGAATGTATAGCGGTATGTTTAGTTTATCTCCAACAGTCCAAACATAGACATATAAATGTAACTTGAAAGCATAAAATAGTAATTAATGAAGTATCAATAAAAAACCTGCCTTGGTAGAAGAATGAATTTGGTTATGCTAATTCTATTAAAATCAGGAAAAAGTAACCAAAACATCCTAAATATTTATTTCTTCAAATATTATTTCAAAGTAAGATTATACGGTTCAATATATGTAACTACTTCGAAACTCAAAATATCGATTTGTGGAGAATATGGAAACATCACATCCGACTCATAGGTGTGTGAACGTCATTAAAATCGTCAAACGACGTCAAATACAGGTTTTACCGAATTCGGGTAAGCTACTCAAAATGCATTCTATAAATTGTGTATGCATTGTTTTGGATAATTGTTTCGTAATTTCTACATTGATTTGAATGCCCTTTGACCATACATATAAATCAGATATGTAAAGCAATACATTACGGAGTGATATGTCCTCAACAAGCGGACATGTATTTTGAGACACCCTGTATATAGGAACATTCAACGCAAACACAGATTGGCTTATGCAGTAGGATTTATCTAATTAACAAACTTTATTTGATTGTGTTAGCCAACAATACATAAATAACGCCCCACCCGACTCAAAATGATTAATCGCTTAATTAATATTTTATTGAAAAACATGTTTACGTGTATTTTAATTGATATGCCAATCATAGAATTCAATTTAATTTGTAATAAAATGATAATTTGTTATTAGTCGATGGTCCTGCGAACCACATCACCGTAGCAAAAAATATGGGATTTTCAAAACCAGTTTTCTGCCACATTTTACCTAATATGCGGGCTAACATTCATCTATAAAGATCGGCTAGATTTTGTAGAGGCTAGTAAGTGATCTTCTATTCTTTTCTATCAAACTTAGAAATGGATAACATGCTGTCTTCGTTCATATAGAAGGTCAATAAATAATTGCCATTTATCAAATAGCTCATCTATTAATCCGAATCTGTCCAAGTAGAAATGTTTGATAGATTGATATTTAATCAATTAATGGTTTCTTCAAATCTCGAATTGTGTGTCAAGTCTTGATAAAACATACGATAAGGAGGGACTATCCTGCTGCTGTGATGTCACAGTTGACGTTGTAATCAGTGGCTCCGAAATTGGTTAAAGATAAAATCCAGCGAAATTGAAATTGGTCTCTATTACGCAAAGTAGCAGTGTTGTGCCGAACATGGCTTACACCGAATATGGCTTACATAATAATAAAATTATGAGTTATATTTGTAGGATGAAAAAGAACTTGCGTCGAATATTGCTAACAGTATCGAATAGAGCCTCCTACATTTTTCGAATTTTCCATATCAATGAAATTAATGTATTTTGAACTATTATTACTACATACGCTTCTGAACCATATTCGGCACAACACAGTAGAAGTCAAACAGGGTGATTCATGCTATCTGATACACTTTGAACAGAATGTTAAAAATGCTCCATGTCATCTAATAGTTTTGTATACCGATCGAAAGTTAACATTTCAAAGTTTTAATCAGTATATAACATGGCTATGGCAATCACTATAGTGTCTAGCATTTTGAAATATGGTAAGAAAAGTGAAGATTTACTTGTCCATCAACCTAAGTCAATTCAATAAAAGCTTTGGAGATAATTATGAATATCTATATTAATTACATATATGTTTTACAACCAGAAACACAAATAGAAGAATAAACCAATCATAAAAGTTTTGACAAAGATAAGAAGATGTTTGTCATGGTGTCAAATATTCTATTTACGTTACAATATTATAACTTGAGATATGATTATAAATATTTATTACTTGAATATGTTTTACAAAAACATTTATACGAATAAAAGAATTAAACAACCATGTACGTACTTTTGACTTAGATAAGAAGATGTCATGTTAATGTTACAGTATTATATTAAGCTTGATCTCACTAAAGTGATATATATTTTGTACATTTTTATCTTTGTTAGTTCATATAATTTATTGATAATAATTATGTTCACATTTATTCAATGTTTAATCATCTTTAACGCTCATTCATTCTATGTTAGGGTAAACAGTCATACATAAATAGTTTAATGTGGTTAAACTAATGTTGTTAATGTCAATAAAGAAGCGTGTGGTTGATGTATGTCTCAGAAAAACGGTTTAAATAACTTTCAGATTAGTTTTTCCTTAGCACATGTGCCATGTGTATCCGGTTTTTTTATAGAAAAGAATGTTTTCGAAGTGTCTATATGGTTTACGACATTCATTAGTATCGTATGCTATACTATAAATTAAGTTTAGTATTGGTAACCGTAGTTGAATAACCGTGGTCTAGACAGCCAACCAAAAGCTAGGAAATATGACATTATCGTCGTTCATGAAGACCAGGAGTGATACTAATCAGAGACGACAAGACCAGCACACACAAATCTACTAAATGTAGGTATCAGTGGTGAGCGTTTTAACACACCGGGTTGAGTACACCGGGTTGAGAAGCTATTGTAACGGATTTTCAATGACATGTGATGATCTATTCAGTATGTTGTAATTGTAATTAAACAAGACACTTTTGTCTTACAGAGATGATGGTATGTAGCTTTAGTGTGTATCTATGCCAGTACGAGTATAAATGACAGTTTGTCATAATGTTATTAATGTAATAAGTATAGAAAGAGGACTGAAGTTAGTTAGACGTTTACACACAAATAAAGACGAAAACAATAAAGGATTTTGCCAAAATGCACAAACATGCAAAGATCACAAGAGATGATTCTCAAGGACAAGTATTAAAAGAGTAACTAAAAATAGAAATGAAACTGCACATCAACAAGCATCAGTAAAACACAACCAGAAAGGTTGTCAGGGTCTTGAGGAAGAGCATAGTGAGCACTGGTTGATAAAAGATTCTAGTAAAACTGGTTTAGCCAAATAACTGTTGCATATAACTGAGACCATTGTTGACACAAGGCGCTTGATTAGATAAATAAAACAGACCAACAGAAAAACAAAAAATATGAATCAAATACACAAATCGTTGTCTTAGAATGAGAATGTCGTAGCTACTATTTATGAACGTATGATACTGACACTTATTATGAGCATATTTTGTTAAAAATAGGAACTTGTCATGTTGACCAAACTAAAATTAAAACAGCTCGTTTTACCATAAGTAAACCATAGTTTTGTGTCGTTTTCTCAAAATATCGATGTTGTACTTACGACCTTCTCATTCTAAGCCAGATAATTGTATTATTATACACCCCGGCTGTGTCATGTTATATTGAATGAATTGACTGAAAATCTTCTGATTGACAAATTGTTCTACATGACCTTATCATTATTCACAGAAATTAAATTTTTAGGACCAAAAGACCCAATCTCAAGAGAAAGTACTTGACAAATGCTGCTTGATTAGATTTTTGCTCCTGCTTTATGACAGTGCATGAAATTTGCCTTTGGCGGCCACAGTATACGTTCACTTTACATATTCAAGAACTTTGTATGCAATAATTTGTCATTCTAAATTTTATTTGGAAACCATCAACGTAAAATACACTGTAGATCAATGAACTCAATCAAACTTAGTTTAAAGACTTGCAGTGTTCATCTGATGTCTTGGTCAAGAGTAACAAGCAATACTTGCCTGAATAACTTAAAGGCAGTACAAAATAAGTCCAAAATGGTTAAGATCAACAAAGGACTCATCTTAAACAGTCTAGCACAGAAACGAAAGCAAACAGACAAGACAGCATATATCACTATAACACGACACACTACTCAGCACTAACGCAATGAGAACATGAAATAATCTACAGAATGACCACGAAAACTACGCTGGAAGCACGCTGGAAGATTAAATTGACAGCATTACCACTGCTCAGTGAAGACCCGTTATGTTTTACTACCATGCACACTCAACTTTTGAACTTTCAATGTAAAAAAGCTTTTTAATCAAAGCTGCACTATTGCAATACATGAGTTTTACGTAAAACAATTGTTGTTTTAATAACTTTGATGCAGTGCTATGATTATGTATTCTTTGTAAACACCTGTGTGCCCTGATTTATGTTCTATAATAATGTCTATATCAGTATCCAACGATAAAATAATATTTCATTTAAGAAGCCTTATGACACACGAAACACATATCGGGATTGTTTATAATAATTTGATACTTGCAACGGAGTCCATAAACAATTTAAGCAGCTACATATGTATAGTAAAAAACTGTTGTAAAATTAACTGAAAGGAATATCATTGCTCTTTCATTGAAAAGTGATGCCATACCTGGAAATGTTTGGTGTGATAATAGAGATCACAGCTGCTTAGAATGCTTTCTTTTGTTTATCACTGATGTTTTACACTATTTATCGTATAAATTAGTTCCTTTTTTATTCTCTGACTTAACTGAAACCACACACCGCATTACGATTAAAAGCAATCTTGACATATGTGGCGTTGACTTTGTTTGTCATATCTGCGTTTGGTTATATTAAACTGGTTATTACAAAATACAACTCTAGCTACTCGTAATTAGGAAGTTTTAACGAATACATCAATAGTTTTATACTTCAGAATTTATCTATATATTAAATACATATAAATATTTAATTTGATTGTTTTTGCCACGAACAATACTTAGTTAATGGACAGTGTCCTAGGTCCATCTATATATTAAATTATTTTTTGTGTTTATTACATTTATGCAGTTTGCAGTCGTATGACGTCGTATGTGACACAATCAGCTTTATTGGGCTCAGTTATTAACAGAATTGGTCTTCAGCACACTTGATTTAGCTGCACAGGCCACTACCTGCCTAAGAATCTCAAGTAGAAATCCCATCTCCAATTTGAGACAAATCAGAAGTTAAGCTTGTTAACTATAACTGTTATAAACTCAGCAATTTTTTATTATTTTGATGACAATTTGGAGCCCAGTCGCCCATTGAACTTATCAAAAAGATACATGACAATATTGGAGAATATTTTAAGCCCAGATTGAGATTATTCGGAAGATTGGGGCCAGATGGAATACATGACCATGGTTAAAGTAACGGATTTATAATCTCCTCAACCATACGTATATTCGAACCTGGATAAATCGGGTGAAAATCGAGTGCTCTGTCAGAAGCGTTGCTGGTCGCACTGTTCTTTGTATTTGAGGAAGTTTTAAAGCATAACTCGGTTAGGTTATTTTTGGAGTTTAGTCGTCTTCATTTTGCTCTCAACTATAGAAATGGATATGCTTTCTATATTCATATAGAAGGTCAATATTAATAAATTAACATTTATCAAATTGCTAATCTATTAATTCGATTCCGTACAAGGATGAAACATCTGATAGATTGATATTTAATCAAATAATGGTTCCGTCAACTCTCGAATTCTATGTCAAGTAATGATACAACATAAGATAAGAAGGGACTTTCCTGCTGTTGTGATGTCACAGTTGACATTGTAATCAGTGGTGCCGACATTGGTTAAAGATAAAATCCAACGAAATTAAAATTGGAATCTCTTTTACGTAAAAAAGCTGTTGTGTCGAATACGGCTTACACCGAATTTGGCTTACATACGAGATCTATTCATAGGCTTAAAATGTGTCGAATACAACAAATCGAGTAGAGACCGACATGCTCCTTCCATGGCGTGGAAATAAATTGGCTACATGAAGTACCTGAAAAATTAAAAACGAAAAGAGTTTTGATTTCCTTATATACTTCCACCGAGCCGTAACGCAATCATTTCGTTCGTAATTTCGTACACTCGCTGTATATACGTACACAAAAGACCAATTATCGGAACATAATAGAAGAACGCAAATTTAACGTTATACAAAATGTATATGCAAGGTTATCATGAATACATCTGTCACTTTGAGATATGGTACAAAAAGTAAAGATCTATAAAACTAATTCATTTTAATAATAGCTTTGGCAGTTAGTATTAATATTTATTAAATGACTATCAATTATTAGCCCTATAACACAGCATTGCCCTAGTCTAATAATACGCATGCTTCCACTATATCAGGGCCGAAAATCTATATCAGTTATCGGCCCCGGGCCGGAAAAGTGTTATAAAATCTGATTGGCTAATAGACAGAGCCGAAAAGTGATATTAATATTGGCCCTCCTTTTAAGCAATCTGATTGGCTGATAGACAGGGCCAAAAAGTGATATAGATTCTCAGCTGAAATTACAGAAAATGGATTCTTACTCACTAAATTGTAAATAACTTTTTTATTACTGAACGGAAACATGTTATAGGGGTATTCATTTTCTTAGTTAGATCATTTGCTACAATTTGGACTATATTTGAATGCAAAAATCTGAAAAAATATGTTTTTCACATTTTTTCGCAGTCTTTTATGTCAATCTAGATTGATGCGCTAACGTTACATGCGAAGACAAATTTAAAAATAATTGATAGTTATTTAATAAAAGGGTCATTAAATGGGTGATTTGATATGAGCCCTGTTATTTATCCTCGGGACAGACGTATTGTCCCTCGGCCTACGGCCTCGTGCCAATACGACTGCCCTCGAACAAATAACAGGGCTAATATCAAATCACCCATTTATTAACATATACTATATTAATTTGAATATGTTTTACTAGAAACACGATTAAACGGAATAAACCAATCATATATTTCTGACATATATAGGAAGATACTTATCTTGACACCAAATATGCTATTAATGAATAATATGATTAATATGATTATGTACTAATATGTTCACAGTTATTCTATGTTTAGGCATATTTTATACACCTTTATACATCTTTTTTTCTGTTTTCTGACTAAACCGGCATATATTTTGTACATTTTTCTTTTTTTGTCAGTTGCTATAATTTATCGGCCACCTAATTATGTACTTTAATATACTAATATGTTCACATTTATTATATGTTTGCACATAGTTTAAGACCTTTTATTATATATTAAGGTGTACATTCGTACAAACATAGTTGAATGTGCGTAAACTAATGTGCTAATGTCAATAAAGAAGTGTGTGGTTAATTTATGTTTAAAACATTTTGAATAAGTTTCGTGTTGCGGAGTGATTGGTTTTTAATTTTAAAATCTGTGTCATATGTATACGTTTGTTTTAAACAAGTGTTTTCGGAATGTCTGGATGTTTTACGACACACGACACAAGACAAACATTATTATTTTATAATATACTTTGAAATTCGTTTAATATTGAAAACTATTAGTTGAATAATCCTGGTCTAGACAGACCTTCAAACTGTGGGGAAAATGACATTATCGTGGTTGGTAAAGATGAGGCCTGTAGTGATACCATTCAGATAACAGAACAGCACACTGAAAAATACTGCATGTATGTCTCAGTGGTGAACGATTTAACTTTTAGAACACCCGGTCGATCGTCTCTAGTAATACCTTTTCAAAGTCATTGACGAGTGATTTATCTATTTAGCCGAGTGCAATTGTAATTAAACAAAACACCGGTAAAGGCCATGAGTAACACCGGACTACATTTAAGTCAACAACTATTATGTGACTTGTTACGAATGTAGTAGGTCCTTAGCTGCGATATTGACGTAAATGAACAAGGAATGAAACAACAGTTCGCGATTTATTTTGAGACTTCCGATTGCTCAACTTGTTCAAGCTAAATGACCTTTGATGTAGCGAAAGGTGTCGTGGCATATTAGTTAATTGTCCGAGTCTTTTGAAATTTATACATATCTGTTTACCTATGCGATCTTAAGCAGGCTGATTATCAAAGCAGATTTTGTTTGAAGCCATTGAACTATCAATGTATACGATTGAATAGCAACACGCGTCACGGAATATAATTTATATAATTAACGTGTGTCATTAAACTATTAAGAAAATTTGCCATATTTAGCTGGGCGTTTTGACAAGAATGAATGTCGAACAACACTTTAAGTTATTGAATTAGGAAAAGGGATAATTATTTAAATCGTTATTGTGCACATATATGAGACTAAATAAAGCTACCTACATACGAAGCTACTTCCGGTTAGCTCATTTCGAGCAGTGCTTGATTGGAAGTACGATAATGCTTCAAACGTTATTTGTCTTCAACATCTAGTTTACACGTATGACATAATTGCATGATAAAATTAGACATGATACACAAATTATACCTATTCTATTTTACGGGTAAAAACTATGCCATTTTAATAAAGTGCCTGGTATTTAGTACTTTCCTATCATATTCTTACAGTATATACTTACTATAAACATATACATACATTAAACAGCTTCTAATCTTGCTGTAATTTTGGGAAATATGAGTGTCCAATTCCCTGGTATCGATTGAGCAGGTCGTACGTACAAAATCAATATTTTGAAAAACAAGAAAGGAACTGTGTGAAAATTACTCTTTGCTAATGGTAACACAAGCTGTTACAACTTCAGTTTGGTCAAAAAGGCAAGTTCTTATTAACATTAAGAAAGGCTCTTAAGAAAGGCCTTGTGGAGCGGATTTTGAATTTGTATCTGTCTTATAGGGTCACAGACTGAAAGCCTGCTGGTTGATAAACGAATTTTGATTTTGCAAAACCGGATCAACTTGATAACAAACAAATAGATAATAATACAAAATTTAATTAAAAACCGGACAGGGAAGGCAGTCTTCGACTGAAACATTCATGCGCAAAACAACCAGACGTAACATTTTTAAAGAGATTTGAGTTGTTTTATTGTTTGAAATAGTGTTGAAGTGAAATTGAACTATGTTTTCTGCAACCTGATTGCCAATCGCATAGATAAGATATACGAGGGTTGATTCATAATAACGTGGAGTTTTACGATAAATGATGATATAAGTTGGTTAAGGATCAATTGACACAAACGTATAGTGATCAAGGAAAGAATACGTCATAAATGTTTTTTAAACTATGTCAAAATGAATTTCACTGGGTATCCCAAATATCACAAATACGATAGATACTGGTCCCTTGGTTTTGTTCGTAAGTTTGTTTTACTCATGATGATTTTTGACTGCGTTTTATCAAGTATTAACCTACTTTTAACATTTTCAACATGGTCGCCATTTCAACAAGAAGCTCATGTAGTACGATCAAAGTAATAATTATGCCAGTGTTGTAATAGTGGAAGTAGGAAAAACCATCAACTCATATCACCAAATCATACGTCATCCAAGATATGCATATACAAGTGGATAATAACACGGTAATAACACATCGTTAGACCATCTGACTGCTGCCGTTACATAACTAAACATTTTTGATAAAACGGTGATTCGGTGGTTTGTGGTTGTAGCAGTTTTCACAAACAAAGTGTAAAGTTCTTTCATTAAGTGTGTATGTGTTAGCTTAACGTGTTCTTAATATACTGACATAACTTGGGCAAAGTGTTTGATAAAATAGAAATAACTATTACAACGAACGTACTTGTTTAGAAAGTTTAAACAGCTATCTAGTACGAATCAAGAACAGCTTATTGCTACGCGATTTTCGTTTGACGCCATATAATAATAAGCAATATCAGTTGTCTTAAGCGTTTGTCTTGCCCCCATTACATGAACGGACCTTGTCAGGGAAAGCAATAAATTATACGCCCTCCCATACATCAAATAATGGCAGATATTGTTATACGACAGAACAATCACTTAATTGATTATAATACTTTGTTCGGCGTAGTGTACGCTATTTGTTTACAACTTGAATTCTGGGTAAAATTGTCATTAACCATGACGTCATGTAATTTCCAATCGTAATGAACAAATTCCTGTTTTTGTTCCAAATCTGAACTGGTCAATGTCGTCAACTATTCTATGTTTAACTTAGAGAATGCATTCGTAAATAGTAATATTAGGTACCTTCAAAATATATTTTGATAAACGTTAATGTGGTTTACATGTGTACTATGCACATTTCCTTATAGGAGGTGTAAACTGTTATAAATAACATGAACAGTTGCTCCAACATATTTGTAACAATTGAAGTGATAGTATACGACTACGGCGGATGGTTTTCAATGACGTTTAAAACGTAAATGTATGTCCAGGAAATTACCTTTCCCTAATCTAATTACAAATTGTAGTCACATGCAACAGTTAGACTGGAACTATATGTTGAGCATTCATTAAAATCATATAAACCTTTACGTAGAGCTTAATAGCCATCTTCAATGTTATGATTTTGGCTAAAGATATTTCGCGCGATCTTGTTTGGTTAAATAATAACGTTTACATACAAAAATGGACATTCTGCTTTGAAATCAATCAACTAAATTGTATTATATGCATTTAGAAGCAATTTTAATACCAGTGTTCTGTTTTTACACTGAACCCGTTGATATAATCTAAGAGGCCAAAGTTGGCTAATGCACCAGCATCAGTTATATTAAGAATATTATGAGTCAATCGTTTGATTATTGAAGAGATTAGATAGATCGATATGTTTTGTTCATTAAAATAATACCACTGATGTGATTCTGAGACTCAAAGAAATATGATGTAATTGATTTATTGTTTTATGTATGTAAGTGGACCAAGTATGACGCCGTCGCCAGGTTGTTAAACAAATAAAACCACTCAACCGATGGCGCAAACATCAGATTGTTTTTGATAGGAGCTCTAACAAACGCGACATAGGTTAACCTTATCAACGCTCCTATATTAAATAAGAATGAAGTATGCAAATGTATAAAATTATTCTCAATACAAAATGATAACAGGACTGTTGAACCAAACTACATAAACAGTATTTACCGGAAAACACCTATTGTGAAACATTTGCACCAGGGTGGTGTTATTTGGACTTATTGCTATATATATACGTATATTTGCACCGGAAAACGTTTATTTACACACAAGTTGTGTGTCGATTTGGTGTGAACCTTAAATGTCAAATTCTGGATTAATTCCTCCGAGCCCTATTGTCCACTTTCTTTTATATATTGCTTGTGAACATGCATTTACACAAACATTCGTATGAAGATGATCTTGTTCATTGTAGTAATTGTGATTAGTTGCTGGGGTGGTAGGGTGTCGGTTCGTGAACTTTACCTTGGCGCATGTTGCTGTCTGTGTGATTTGCTTTGTGTGTACCATCTCTGAACTGTGAAGGTCAATATGCGGCTATTTCATTTATTTTTGAAGGTCATGGCCGCTTGTGTTTGTACAACGACGTCTCTCTGTTTACAAGTGAACATTTCTTTGCAGCATATAGGGAAAGATAGGCATTTGACTATATATGTGTTAGAATGGTGTTTGTCCGTGTTTGTGTTCTATGCTTTTTATTATATTTGTATTACGTGTGTTATATTACTTCTACGTGCACGGCTTGTCCTGCTGAGCACACACATGTTCTCTGATATGGGATGCGTTATCAGTAATTCATAGAAGATTATATTTAGTTTTAAAATCTAGTTATTAATTTATGTTACTGGATCAAAATTGATCACGCACAAAAATCAAGAGAATGCAGAATATATCTTATATGTAATTTATGTGTAGAAAATGAATATCAATGGTTACTGTACGATACATGTACATACATTTTATTTTAATTTAGCTATATTAGTCAGAAAGTTTACTATAAAATGAGGACATTAAAAGTATATCAAAAGATTTAGGACATTCGGTACGTAAACACAGCAAGAATACATTCATACCGTAGCCTACCATACTCTATTAACTCGTTATGACAAACTGACAGTTGCAGTTACGTAGCAAACATCAACACCTGATCGTTAATGATTGTAGCTGTGTTTACAAGCAACGTGTTTAAGTGCTTGTATTAAGTGTGTATGTGTTAGCTTTAAGTGTTCCGTCACTATAAACTCAGGCTAAGTGTATGATAAGGTTGAAATAACTAGAACAACGAACTAAGTTGTTTAGAAGGTTCAAAAAGCTATATTATATGTTTCAAGAACGGCTGACCACAAAGCGATATTTGTTTTGCCCAATGTTCTAATAAGCAAGCTCAATTATCAGGAGTTTGTCTTGACCCCATTACATGAACTGACCTTATCAGGGAAGGTAATAAATTTATACGCCCTCCCATATATCAAATAATTGCAGACATTCTTATATGACAGAAAAATGACTTAATTGATTATGATACATTGCTCGGTGTAGTACGCTATTTGTTTACAACTCGAAATCGGGGTAAAATCGTCAATTTCCACGACGTCATGTAATTGCCATTAATAATGAACAATTTCCTGTTTTGTTTCCAAAACTAAACTCGACAATCTCGTAAATTATTCTATTTCAGAATATGTACTCTTTATGGTAATATTTGCTCACTGCAAAACATATCTTATTAAAACCGCAATGTGATTTATCTGTATACTACATATAGGAGCATAAACTCATGTCATTTTACTTATAGAAGTAAACTAAATTGACGCCTTTGTAAAGTCGACGACATGTGCTTTTCTATTCAGCCGATTGCAATTGTAATTAAACAAGACACTTCTGTATTACAGACAAAATGGTGTTTAGCTTTAGCTGTGCATCTGTACCAGTACGAGTATTCAGAACACTTTGTCATAATGCTGATGATGCAATTATATATGAGCCGTTCTCCAGGAAAACCTGGCTTATTGACAAAACAAAAGTAATTATGTAATGATATTTAGAAATAGATCTAAAATGAGAAAAAAGTCATGTAGACCGATTAAATCTTAAGTAGTTGGATAACATAGTGTTATCTTAAAGATGCAAATTTTCTGATAAATTATGATAAAATTACTTCCGTGGTTGCTATGGTGACCACTGTCCGAAAACTATCCGATTTGAGAAAAACAATGGGTTGGTGGTTGAAAAGAGCAACTACTTTTCACTTTAAGCAAACAGTCACAATGTTTCGTGTTTTATTAAAATCAGAATATTATTCTAAAATGTGACAAAAATTTGAATAGTTTACGTCAATAATTCATCAAATACTTGGTTTATGAAATTATTGTTAACGTTACGTCAAAAAACGTTGGAATCAAGTTTGCTACGTCACTCAAAAACTTGGCGGGAGTGGTTAGTTTCAAAAGTCTATAACTTCGTTAATTTATGTAATAATTCGTTCAAATTTTCAGAAAGTGTTTATAAGAATCTCGCTCTTCTAACGATTTATCATCATGATTTTCGTTTTTTTTTGTCAATAAGTCCGGTTTTCCTGGAGAACGGCTCATTTATATGTGTACAAAATGTACAGAAATGGAGCTGCACTTAACGGTATAAAACATGAATAATTGTTTGCACACTATGTTCCTATCGAGATTTCTAAAACCATTTAGCAGGGCATATTTCGTACATAGATCGTAATCGCAAATTCCTCCGAATTTGAGCGTTGTAGATACCATACTGTGGCGCTACGAAACACTATATTTATGAGAATTATAGATACCATACGGTTGCGCCTTGAAACACTATATGAGCATTGTAGATACAATTATGCAAAAATGCATTAACAAACTTACGCCAAAGTTTTGTGTGCAAGCAGAGGAGAAACTTTACCACTGCTTTTACATAAACTGTTTAGTTTTTATCTAAGACAAATTCAGTTGACCAATGTAGTTTGGCGTAGAAATATCAATCTAGAAACGTCAAATCAAAGATAATAGCAATAAATAAATATGTGCACACTATCTAGACTAAAAACTAGGCACTGCCTATCAAACCTGACTGCTTTAGCATTATGCATACGTGTATGACAACGTAACGTATTGTACAATACAATGTATTAAAAACTTACAAAAAAAAAACAAGAGCACTGTAGTATTTTGTCAAAAACACACTAAGATTCACATAATACAAAGACAATCATATGTTACAAAAACAAACTTTAAATGAACAGTAGAAATGAAACTGCGCACTAACAAAACCTAAATACTTCACTTGTCAGGTCAGTTAAACATCACAGGATTAGTTGTCTGTGTCTTGTGAGTATAGACTGGTTAATAAAATTTTCCAGGTAAACTGGTTTAGCAAAAAAAAAACATTGCGTATAACTGAAACCATTGTAGGTAAACTGCGCTTGATAAGATAAATAGAACAAACCAGAACAGAATTTTAATAATTCCTATGACACATAAATCTCACCATGGGTAATTACAAATGCATAAACACAATTGTGCCAGTAATTGAAGATGTAACGGTATAGTATTTGTGTTGGTTGATATGAGCCGCGTCAAGCATAAAAGGTCCTTATGGTATTTTTTTGACATTTTTATGTTTTGATATCAAACTAATCTTCATTCTTTCATCATTCCAAAAATATATACATTATCGGGTATAACATGACCAAGTTTACCTCTATAAAGCATTACAGACGTCATGTTTGATAGCAAAAAGGTTAAATGACGTCACTTTTTTTTCAGTCGACGTCGTTTCGTTTTTTACAACAATGATGAAATGTAAGAACAGTCAAAGACCAAACAAATTATTAAGTCATTATGAATTGATTATTCTAAAACTATTGAACTGAAATACATTATTTTCTCCAATAACAGTAAATATTATATATCTAAATTAACTTTAAAGCGACCCCGTGCCAATGTCTAGCCTAATTTATTCTACAACCTTATTTTTCCAGCAAAAATGTACCTTATGGTAATTTTTCAACACTTTCGTGTTTTGATATCAAAGTAATCTTCGTTATTTAAGGTTTCTAAAATATATAGATTGTCGGGTATTGCATGATCGTTTATACATGTTTTATACAGAGTTGAAGACGTAAGTTGAAAAGCGAAACTGTTAAAATGACGTCACGTACGACAAACGTTCATCGATCTGCAATCAAATACGTGCCGCAAAATTAGATAACCTTTATACGACATGCTCATGATGCTGCCGAATATGTGTTTCAGAACGTGCGCGTCCTGGATGACACGTGCTGTACAAATAGCTACATATTTTCAATCATTACCAATCCAGAATATGGTCTGGTATATATTGTCATTCCGTGTAGGCAGTCGTGCTACAAATGTCCCGTTCACGAATAACCTACGGTAATGCACGTGTCGATCTGCCCCAACCTAGGAAGGGATCTGCGTCAAAATCAAGAACAAATACAAAATCTTCACCGGTACGGCTGATCTACATTTGTTCTACGATTTCTCTGCGACTATGCACAACGTTTCTGGTCATTTTGATTCATGTTTTCCATATAAAAACCCCATACATATAAACAACACATACATTTGTTGCCGATTTTACCACGATGTTACTGCGACAACCACCATCACAACAACGGCAATTTTATAATACTGTCAGTTGAAGCTTAACTGAAACATGAGCAAATGATAACACACCAGAGCAGAGATCACTCCTCCTGATTGTATGTCGAAGGCTGCTTGGCAAAGGTTTTCAAGTTAATCCGTTGGACCATGCGAGTACGATTTACCGTTACTGACTACTAGCGTAATGTCAATTGTGATATGAACCATATAGATCTCGTCATCATGCTACCCCGATATTACAATAAGATATCGTAATGGAAGCTGTGCGCCAGTGTGAGTAGGGTATTAAATAAAAAGAAAGCAGTTCACAAACGAAGCGCAGCATTATCAGTTGTTTGAAGGTTCCAACGAAGACGTTAAATGGTTGCCGATAAAATATGCCAAAGAGACCAACACATCCTAAGATCGAAATGTGTTAGACCTCAGGTGGCAGTATCAGTGTTTGGTCCGCACACGATTATAAAATAAAATATAAAAAAATCCGTCACTGAGCTAATATACTATCAAGGTATAAAGCCTACTCTATGTCCATATGCCAAAGATTGTGGAACATCGCATATTGTTGTTACAGCCTAAAATACATGCGCTGAAGGAAAATTGCTACACAAGTCATTCAGATAAACTATAAGATATTCATTCTTACCGAAAATCTCGTTCTATTGTATCTTATAATTGCGAAACGGCACAACAGTGTTCCTTCGCTCGATGCCATTTTATTTACGGGCTGGATACCCGCTCCACTCACAGTACCGTAGTTATTGTTAGGAACCAAGTCTATTTTTAGATGCGATGTTCCACAATCTTTGGACATGGACATATACTACGCTTTATACCTTGATAACTTGTATTAGCTCATTTTCCAAACACTGATACTGCGACCTATGGGTTGGACAGGTGTTTTCCAAGATTTGCACAACAGTTGCTATTTCACGTGCATGCCTACATGCCAAACTTAAATTGGATGGTACACTTATATGATGATTATGTAAGTCTATATTTTCACCGATATTTGTGGAAATTAGGATTTATTTATTTGCCGTTGATCAATACTCGTACAAAAAGGAATAAAAATGCAATTTGATAGGTCTCTCATCGCCGTTTGATATGCCCGGCGTCGACATTTATCAATTACAAGTATAACCATTTGAAGAATGTTAATGCATCAGCTAATAGTATCCACGCACTCTGTCCTGGGGAAATGGTCGTGCATTTACATTCTGGCTTCTCTCAAACCGCCGGGGAAATGTTTGGGATTTTGTTGTCGAAACAATACCCCTGGAACATTATTTAGTTTTCAGGGGGCCGGAGAAACGATCGTGTTTAACCTTACAGCTTCCCCGCACTGCCGAGATTTTTTTTTCTCTGAACCAATACCCCGGGGACAATATTTAGTTGTCATGGGCCATGGAAATACCGAATATTTTACCATCAGCTGTCCCCCTAGGGAACGTGGAAGGGCGGTGGTTTGATACCCCAAAAAGTAAAAAGCCCCGCCCATCCCCAGGTGCTGGGGCCATGGATGCAACTGACTGATATATTAGCTCTGTGTCATTTGAAAAGACAGATTGCAGATTTGCACTAAAAGTTGATCTACTTAGTAAAGGGTCGCTAAGTCCAAATTAAGTAAATCTTCTAACGTCTTCTAACGTCTGCAAAACTATATAATAACAATAAAAGATGTAGATAATTAGACTCCGTAGAAACCCTAAAATTGTCTAAATATCATTTTAATAATATAAAGTAAAGAAAGTTTCATGGCCAGGCCTCGAACCAGGATCCTTAGCTTTCACATACCGTCGTCTCTAATAATAAACAACGGAATAAATGCAGTCAGTTGCATCCAAGGCACCAGCTCACACCGGGGATCCTCAACGGAATATTTACCTTCCAGCTTCCCCCGTACTGCCAGGGAAATGTGGAAGTTTTTTTCTCCGAACCAATACCACGGGGACAATATTTAGTTGCCAGGGGGGCGGGGAAATACCAGACATTTTACCATGAGATGTCCCCGGACGGGCCGTGGAGGACGGGGATTTTTCAACCCAAATGTTAAAATCCCGACCCATCTCTGGGGCAGGGGGCGTGGATGCAACTGACTGGTGCATAAATATTACTGTTGCCATTAAAATGTATCATTATTAAATTAATAGGGCCCTACGTGTCCGCGTTTTAAATCGGCAACCGAGGTTGATTATTGTACTGTAATTTTAGTGATTTGATTTATTGTTGCAGAGCTGGATATACACGAAAATTCTATTTGCGTCATAATAGAAATCTAAAATAATAGGACCTACTGTAGGTCTAGATCTATTCTAATTTGTGCGGCAAAGGTCCAAATCTAGATCGCAACTCTGTCTGGATTCAATGCACTTTTTTCAGGATTAACCTACTTGAAATGTGCATTAATCTAACCTGGTTATTTCTTTGTGAGATTGTTGATTGACAATTTAATATGTCTGTTAATCAGGAAATAACTATTGTCGACTCGTCATTCTTTAAGCCTAGAATCAGGACCTATATCTATTGTTTACAACAAATAATGAATTATTCATATTGCCAGTGAATATGGCAACAATTTTAATGATATGCATAGATTCACACTATGTATTAACATACAAATCTACTAATGTAGAGCTCTATGCAGCTTGTTTTGACCATGTACAGACGGGGCTTTGAACACACCCCTCCCGCAACGCACCTGAAGTTGAACTATTAATAGAGAAGTTGATCTATTTATAGATCTATTAATTATCCTATACAGCTAGACTCATAAACTTTTCAAAAAAACGTTCGTTATATTTATTTAATGTGAATAAAACAATCTACGTATTTTGACAATTGTTAAATATAGTGAAATGTTGAACTGTCCATGGTTTAGACCTCAATATGTACACTACGTGTTTACAATGGGCGCAGCCATCTTGAAACGTCACGCTTTATTCTGACGTCATTTGTGGCTTATGACGTAATTTACGATAAGGACCTTTATGCTTGACGCGGCTCATATATAAAAGGTAGTTAGTCTATCGCATAACATAAGACTTATGCATTTGTCTACATTGTATTTTGGTAAAGGCTTATATTACTAACTACCATCAAAGTCACTTGTATTATTGTACACCCAGTGTAGAATAACGTCATGTTAAATTAATTTACTGAACATCATGTGACACACAAACAAACTGTTCTACATGACCTTATCATTATACACAGAAATTGATACTTTTAGGACCATGGTACCCAATCCATGAGAAAGCTCTTGAAAATATGATGGTTAAATTGATTACTAGTATATATCTCTTGTTTTATGAGCTAGTTACCTTGGGCGGCCACAGAATGCGCTCAATTTGCATATTTAAGAGCGGTTTCTACAATAGTTTGGCATTCTAAATTTTATTTAAGAAACTATCAATGAAAACAACAAAATAATACACACTGTATGTAGATCATTGAACCTGATCAACTTTAGTTTAAAGACTTGAAGAGTTCAGCAGAGATATTGGTCAGGAATTTCAAACAATATATCCATTCATAACTCTAATAAGGAAATCAACTATTTTGAGGTTCATAGTGACACCTGTGAGATTGAGACTGTGTGATGATGATACTGCTGATGATGATGCTTATGTTATTATAATATTTTGTATTGAAGTTGAGCAATGAAGTTCGACCAAAATAAAAGTTATTTGATGTTATTTAAAAAAAAACAAGTTTTGATAATTTTAATCAGCTCAGAAGGATTTTGTTTCAATTTTGTCTCTAATGAGAAAAATGAACTAAACCACCAACAGACCACACAACCACACTTGATGGATAAGTTGACAATAATACCTCTGCTTAGTGAACGATCCATAATGTTTTACGAACATGTACACTGAAGCCGTGAACGTTTGAACTTTAAATGTCCAAGATATTTTAAATCTTAGCTGAACTACAGAAATACAAGTATTTTACGTACATCAATTGTTGTTTTAATAACAATGATGCACAGTGCTATGAGTTTTTCTTCTTCGTTAACACATGTGCACCCTGATATATGGTCTATAATGTCATGTATATCTGTATCCAGCAATAAATATAATAAAATTATATTTTATTTAAGAAGTCTCATGACACACGAAAAAAATATCGTGATTGATTATAATACTTATAAAAATGTAACTTTTGAAATAAAATCCATAAACAACCCGGCTGGTATATGCAACAATTGACTGGGTGTTAGATTAAATGGAATGAATGTCTTTGATTGTTTGGTTGAAAATTGATTACAACCGGAAATACTTGGAGTGATAATGGAGAACACACAGCTGTATGAAACTATAATGCATTCGTTTCTTTATCACTGATGTCTTACACTATTTTATCTCATGAATTATTTCCTTGCTATTCTTTGTTTTTACTGGAACCACACATTACGATTTAAAGTAACATTGCCACCTGTGCTGTTGACTTTGTATGTCATATCCGCATTTCTTATATTAATCTTTGCATTACAAATATAGCTACTCGTATATATAGGAAATTTCGAAGTAAACACAATTTTTTTGTATACTTCAGGATTTATCTAATTAGCAAACTTCATTATTTTTATTTTATTGATACTATTATATGATATTGTTGCCTCGAACAATATACAAATGTTCCGTAAACAGCGTCTGCATGAACATCACTAATGCTTTTTGGTATAATCAGTGTAAGTTCGTCCGAAGCATGGCTAGTATGGTAACTCGGTTAATAACTGATATATGACGATGTCGTTAAAGATAATATCTATGACTCTGTTTGTGTTTTTTTTGTGTTTATATACAGTTGTCAGTAGCATGATAGCGACAAGGTGATCCAATCAGCTTTATTGTACTCGGTTATTAACCTGTTACTTGCTCCAGCTGTCCAGGTGTTTTACAAGGATGTGGTCATTGTAATGAATATATCATCTGTTCAATCAAATATTAGAACACGAATTTCCCGGGGAGCAGTCGTGTTCTCTATTTAAAATGTTGCTCGTTGGTTGCTCCTGGCTTCACTGTCCTTTGTATTTGGGCAAGTTTTAAAACGTAGCTAGGTTGGGTTTTTAGAGGCTAGTAAGTGATCGTCTAAATGTTTTTCTCAGACGGAGACATGTTTGTGCTTTCTTCGTTCATATAGAAGGTCAATAAATAATTACCATTTATCAAATAGCTCATCTATTAATCCGAATATGTTCAAGTATAAAATGTCTGATAAATTGATATTTAATCAATCAATTGTTTTTTCAATTCTCGAATGGTGTGTCAAGTGTTAATAAAACATAATATAAAAAGGGACTGTCATGCCGGTGTGATGTCACAGTTGACATTGTAATCAGCGGCTCCGAAATTGTTTAAAAATAACATGCAACGCAATTAAAATATCGGAATCTTCATTGCGTACAAAACTGACAGTTATGCCGAATATATGGTTTACATATATGAGTCATTATTTTTTTTTGCAACATTGCTTGTCTTTTTGCAATATTTCTTAAACCATAACAAAAATAACATAACAAGCAATTTTGGTTGGTTGCACATAACTTTTTTATCAATGTCAGATATATTTTTATGCATTATTCCATTCAGAAAGAACATGTCTACATCATTGAAGTAGTAAATTGTGCTGTTTTGGGCTGTCCCCAGACCAGAACTCTTGTGTATGTATGCTAGTAACTAACAATAGGGATCAAACTATGTTAACAAAACCATACATACATCAAATACACTTTTCGTCTGCCTGATAACACATCCAAAGCGAAAATTAACGATAGTTTTGTTCAAAATTATTGTATTGAAATATTGTACCCAGCGTTTACGTCTTTTATGTAACATTTGTACACACATATATAATAATAACATTTCCCTGTGGTTTGGGAAAATTCTTTTACCGTATTTGTGAAGAGCAAACCTTCCAGAATAAGCATTCATGTATGTCGTTATGTAATTTTTTTAACAAATTAGATAAAACTGAAAATGAAGATTGGTTAGTAGAGGCGTATATTTGTATCTGTCGTTACTGTAACTGGGTTGTTTCTTTTCTTAAAATATGATTAGATACAATGTTTTGTATACGTTGGACACATACTGTTGTACTGTGCACAAGACATACATTTCAACCTCATAGGTCCACAGTTTATTTATTACCAACAGATTTAGTCGGAATAATTCCGTCATGTAACGGTCCTTCCTGTAACGGGCCATTTTGTTACAGGAAGGACAGCAATTATTACATGATAGACATTTTTGTATTGAACTTCATAATATAATAGTATGCTATTGTCAAATGTATTGTTACGATCAGATATTGCAAAATGTATGTGCCAGTTTTAAAATAAGACATCAACAAATGTCAACATCATGCTATTATTGTCATGACTATTTTGCCTGTTACACGATAGACCATATATGTTACAGAAAATACTATAACTTGTTTAAAATGAACTCATATAATATGTGGTACGGTATCAATTAATTAATATATTTTAGTTAATTGGTTAGAATCTTCCTCATTAATCAAAGCTAAACGCAATTTAGAATGCATCACATACACATAAGAACGTTCAATTAATTCGTTTGATGTTATGTTACAGGTAAGACTGTTATGCTTTGTGCTTTACTGTTCTGTTGCCACAAGTGTCATTGCATCCTATTCTCTGAATACCACAGGTTCTACCAGTGAAACCAGAGGCTACATTGTCAGAGTGAATGTCAATGTGCTCCGACAAATATGGAGCAGAATTCACAATTTTGCATTTAGACCTTTGCGATTTCGATTTGTTTAATATACTCTAACCTTTCTTCTACATTATATAGAATTATTATGTTATATAGCAGAATGCAGTCCTCCACTTACACCTTCACGATTTTCAAAATTATCAATGTACCCTAACCTTTATTGCAGAGCGTATATAATTGATTTGCTATGCAACTTGTTTGATGAAATTGCCTAAACACGGTTCTACGTATTTCAACATAAACGGTAATAACTGCTATAATTACTGTCAATGAGAATACTAAACTGGCAATTTTTACAATTGTACTTATTGCATAACAAGTGATCTGCTGCTGACCTACTGCTAGTAAATTTTCAACACACTCACTTAGATATTGACTGAACCAAATGACAAGACAGCTGTACTTGTCTTATGTGGTTATGACTTATGGTATGCGTGGCACACTGTCTGACCAATTGCCAAAATATCAACCCAGCTGACCTACATGCAGCCAATCAAATGACTGATGTCAGCAAGCCGTTTAAACAAAGACATACATGCTCCTGCCCCAATACTGGCATACTGAGAATACACTGATTGACACTCAGTCGACCTATTAACTGACATACTAAATGTACATCTACTGACATATTCCCAGTTTGCTAGGAACCCACTGATTAACATACAGGTTCTGACTATCACACTGACTTATATGCGGATATGTACTGATCCACTGATTTCGGTAAGTTTTCAAAACAATGTGGATGCAAATGTCACTGTTGTCAAACCGTACATATTCATTTTTCTAACAAATCACAACATTTATGATGAAACGTATAGTTATACATCGGATTTTGTTGTAATTGATTGTAAAAACCTTCATCAATCTTTTAAATGCTTCATTAAATGATAAAACTTAAATAAATGGCAATAGTGCAATGCTGTTTAAAGTAAAATTGTTTAAAACTGCATTCATTGTTGTGAATTACAGTTTTACCGTGTCTTTTTTATAAAACCTAACACATTCATAGCTGCGAAAAAAAATATGTTCAACAAAAAACTGACGTGGCTTTCGCGTGAAAATATAAAATGTATTTTGAAGATACAATATCACTTCATTTAAATAAATCAAAAATATCAAATAGAACCCTTCAAGTGCATTGGTTTATGTCAATGATGCAAAATAGATTGACTCCAATAGTTTTTCATGTAACATGTCATGAATTGTTTATTTTCCAGTGGTGATACACATGGCTATTATAGTCATTGGTTGTAAGCACAACTGTGTATGCTTCACACTCTATTGCTGTGCTTCATATTCAATGAAAAGATACAAAAAAATAAAATACCCATTGCCCATCACATAGTATGTCCTTCCTGTAACATGCATGTCCCTAATGTAACACCATGTGTTAAGTTTATTATATGTTGCTTTACCAGTGATTTTGATGAACAAAAGCTGTCTTTTATGCCAATAGATCTTAACAGACACAACATAAAAGTTTCTATAACGAACGGGTTAGAATTAAAAATACCACGATAACTTAATTACGATCGAATTACATATTTTCAAAAAAGGTTTCTCTAAATATGCCGTATATTTATAACCGTTTCATGTTTATTAAATACAAATGCACTTTTATGTTATGTGAGTCGAGTTCTTTTCAAATAACAAAAACATTTCTACCTTTGTTTATTAGTGTTCGATATATTGCATGATACAAAGGCGTTACAGGAAGGACATTTCAACAAACCAAGTCAAACAAATTATATCATCCTTACGAAATATGGATTATTTGATGTGGAATTTGTGTGCTATAGCATAGACTATACATCAATACATCATTTAAACAAGAAAAAATATTGAATCTGATACTTTTTTTGAAGGAAAAATCTTCGAGCTCAAATGTTGCAAAAATAAATATTGACTCATATGCTCTATTTATAGGGTTAAAATGCATCGAATATGTCTGATCGAATGCCTATGACGGGGAAATCAATGGACTACATGAAAGGGTTGAAAAAATAAAAAAGAATAGTGCTGGAATTCTTCATTTACTTTCACCATATACGTACACAACAGAGTCATTATCGGAACAACATGGAATAACGCAAACCTAATCAATACAAGGTGATCACTGAAGCATCTGGCATTTTAAGATTCTGTACAAAAAGCAAGATTTACTTGTCTATTAATCTATGACAGTTTAATAATAGCTTCATAATGATGAATATCTTTATTAATTTGAATAACTTTTACAACCAGAAACACGATTAAAAGAATAAACCAATGATATTCTTTTGACATAGAAAGGAAGATGCTTGTCACGACGTCAAGTATTATTCTATTAATGTTAATGTATTATGGTTTTACATTTTGTCTGTTTTCGGTTTTAGATATAATCTACATGTATTTACTTCCTCAACATATTCTTTAATATACAAATATGTTTACGGTTATTATATGTTAAAGTATATTTTATTAGCTTTTGTTCTTTTTTCTGACTAAAGCAGTATTTATGTTGCATTGTTTTCTTTTTTTCAGTTTTTATAATTCATCGACCACCTTATTATATACTTTAATATACTAATGTTCACATTAATTATATGTTTAATACAATTTTTATGATCATTTATTCTACGTTAGTATATATAGATTCATACAACATTTTTTTATTCTATATATGGGTATATATTCATACATAGTTTAATGTGGGTAAACTAATCTTGTTATTGTCTATAAAGAAGTGTGGGGTTGATTTATGCTTTTAAAAAAACGTTTGAATACTAGTTACTTTCGTGTCGATTAGTTTTTCATTAACACCAGATTTGTCTGCGGTTGTTATTAAACAAATGTTTTTGAATTGCATCGATGCTTTACGACACACATTATTACTTGTTATTATATATTTTAAATATCGGTTAATATTAGATAATTATAAGTTGAATTATCCTGGTCTTGGCAGTCAACTAAAATCTAGGGAAACTAGCATTATCGTTGGGCCCGTAGTGATACCAATCAAAGACAGACCTTGTAGACGCTTATTACGAAGGCGACAAAGGGCGACTGGTTGGACTCACTCTAGACAGTAGATCAAGCCCACTATCAGAAATTTTGAGTGGTGGTATAACTCTGTCAAAAACATTGAAAGTCTCGACTCACTTCAGCTGTGATGTATCCTTAGGTAATGTTACTACAGTAACATAGTAAGTGGTGGCTTTCATACATTGTTAACCATATTTACTATTGAAACAATATAACGAAACTTAATAACATCACTACCTTAAGTGTGTATTTGATGCATGCGCAACCCCGTGTAGCTCATGTAGTGGTTGTAATGAAACAAATGTGATGTGTTTTTTAATATTAAATGAACATGCGTTGGGTATAAGACGCATATAAACATTGCAAAGCAAGTTAAATACTATCGAATGCTTTAGTACCCGACTAACGTTTCCAAACCCAGGATTACAGAAATAGAGAAAATATATAGTATTTCCATTATGATCAAGCATTAACATAAACATTACACCAAAACGTACTAAGGCTGGTGTTGTAATATATATGCGTCCATATCAGTCAAAAATAGCATATATCACAAAATTAACAGAACCTCCTTAAGTTTAATAATACTATAAGAATGGTATTTCACAGAATACTCTTAAACCGTATGTGAAATTCTTCCTATTTATCAAACAACAGTGCCAACCGAAAACATATCCAGTTCAGGTGATGTCAAAGTCTCATATGTACAGTTTTTTTCAAATACAATTGGATCCTATGTTCTCAGTGTATCAACACGCCGTTTATTCATCCCACTACTGCAAAGGTCTTTGTTATCATTAATAAAAAACTTCAAAGTACTCATTTGCTTACAAACACTTGTCTACATTTTCGAAAATCGGGGGGGGGGGGTTAAATGAAACTACAAAAACCTAAAATACCAACGTCTCCAATA
This sequence comes from Spisula subtruncata, assembly GCA_963678985.1. Lineage (NCBI taxonomy): Eukaryota > Metazoa > Mollusca > Bivalvia > Venerida > Mactridae > Spisula > Spisula subtruncata. The sequence goes on along the minus strand of OY787664.1, from coordinate 49,336,622 downwards.
AGTACACTTAAAAACATACATATGGTGTGGCACCATCGATGAACGCATATTCAAATACCGATCGACTGATGTTGTACTGTTTCCGGTCCATGTTTGCCACTTGAAAGAGAGAACAATTTAGCACCAAACAGAAACAACTACCATAATATTTTGACTGACTAAGGTTGAGCTTTTATTTAATACACTTAACTTTCTAGAAAGTTTTAACCACGTTAGAGTTTTGGTCATTGCTAAATTCCTTCAATCTGACTCTCTTTCTAATATAAAGCTCGTTTGTTCACACAAACAAAAAAGCGTGAACACATAACTCCAATAATTCATACACTACACTGGCTTCCTGTTCCATACCGAGTACAGTACAAGATCATTCTATACGCTTTTAAAATCAGATGCTCCTGCCTACATGAATGCGTTGACTAGAGAATACCAGCAAACCCGGTCTTTAAGATCAGATACTGCTGTGCTATTTAACATTCCTAAAGGAAGAACCAAGAATTACGGTGAAAGGCGGTTCGACAAATGTGCTGCCACCTTATGGAACGGTCTTCGTGTGGAAATCAGGCGCATTGACTCTCTGACAGTCTTCAAAAAGACTTTAAAAACACATCTGTTTAAAAGTGCATATCAGTGAATCAAGGTAAATTGTTTTAGACTTTTATTGAACTGTCAACTAGCTGATTTTCGCGTGTTAAGCGCTGTAGAGACTTGTTATATAAAGCGCTATATAAATATTTTTAACTATATACTGTTTTGTAATACATTTTTTGTTTCAAGTGAAAATATATTGTAACCTCGTATCCTAACTTATCATATTGATAGTATGTAGTGGTATGCTGCATATAGATCAGCTATAAGTTAGTGGCATCACACCTTTCTAACACTCGCTTCGAACGATAATCTTTCCTGTAATGTCAAGACGTGACTTCATTACGATTTCCGTCGACAGAAGTAACCCAAACGAAAGAAATATGTGCTATAATTATTTGTTTTAGAAACACATACTAGTATACATTTTACCGTAAAGGCAAGTCTTGGATTTACTAATTATCCTAGAAGATTGAAAAAACGTGATATGTGCCGCCAGTATTTCTCACTTCACTTCCGAAATAAATTGATGTAGTACTACATGACATATACGAAGAAAACAAAAACGACAGATTTAGAAACAAGCACGATACATAAGGCGGTTAATAATAATTGTGAATAATTCTTTTTCTATATGACATACAAGAAGTACCTCTATTGGCACCAAGGTGAACTTGTCTCAGAGCCAGACTCGTGATCAAGTTAAGTTGGTTGGTTACAATAAGAATAATCTCAGTTCACGTAATCAAATACAGAAAATATCACGTGTCGTATCATGACATTTGGATTCTACAACAAGATATAAAATAATAATTAAAGTCTCATGAAAGCCGTGTGAAATACAAACGACTTCATAATCCGAAAATATGCAAAGGTCATATGAAAGAAACATTATTTCCACACTATTGCAACAATTGGGTGCGATTACGTGCGTATTTTTCTTTCATTTTTATTCTATTTGAAGTTCACTATACATGTTTTCACTTTGTTCGACCTTCATATTCTGTTACTCAGTGTACGTTTCAGTAATAAGTGTTTCTTTATTATTGCAGACTGACGAAATTGGATGAAAATAAAATTATATGTAGCACCTCATTTTACTAAAGTGATGGAAATAAGACCATGCTCTGTTGTTGTCCCTTCCGATGTAATGAAAGACAAAAATAAATCGGAAGAGACGTATAACAGAACGGAACGGAACATTTTATTGTCATAAACATGCAGTTTCTTGACACAACATTTTACACAACTGGCAAACTACACTTTGATGTAACAACTAGCTAGACATACTACTAGCTTTTCAATGTATACTAAGCAGGAACAGCAGTGTGCATACATGCTGAAATACAATACAATACAATACAATATAAAGATAACTAGAAAGAATATAAAAAAACAGCCAAAATAAAACAAGCACGATGGGCCATAATGAGATAATGTGCTAATTAAGCTCGTATGGTAACTACAGAAAACAAAGACGTTGTTACATGTATTATTATTCTAACGCAAGGCTAATCACAATACTTATATATTTCAATCTTCTGTGCAGCAAAGAATACAAAACAAGAACAAACGCAATTCTAGCACACTGATAGCCACATGTCAAACTTGCTTCAAGTACAGCAATGAAATCCTCACCAGTTACAGGACAAACAATGCCAAACAAAAACAAGTAGCCATGACATTCAGAAGTATTCGAAACAGTCTTTTTAGTGACCTTCACAGTTTATAGATAACACACAGCAAGCAAATCACACCGACAGGTGCATGCACCAAGGTCAACCATAACAACAAAAAATTATAATCTGACACCCTACCACCTCAGTCATTCAAATTGTTCTCAAGTATAAGTCACTAACTAGACTAAATCACAAAGGCAACTGTGATCAATTCACGTTATTGTGCATGACTTTTTGTTAGGTGTATCCATCGAAACTACAAATCGCACGGCCATTGCAAAGTGAAAAAAAAAGGGTATAAACGAACTATAAATAGACAAACCATACGTTTCCAGGATTTATTAGCTCGTGTAATTGAACATGTGCGTCGGATTGAGAGTTTACACCTATACATGTATTACAAAGGGTTGATTAAGGAATTGCACTTTTGTATGTTTTGTCTGTGTGACAAGCATAAAGCCTGTAGCCTGTGTACGATTGGTTTAAACCAAACTCCTAATAATAACTGATAACTACTGTAGCAACATCGCAACAATGTTGATCCACTTTGAAGCAAAATACATTAACGGGCTCAACAATTATTTTGAATTGAGAGATACTTGATACATCTGCATACTTCATACATATTTAATAAAGATGTGCTATTAACGTTAACCTGTGTCGCATTTGTTAAAACTCCTGTCAGGAACAATCTGATGTTTGCGCCATCGGTTGAGTGGTTTTATTTGTATAACTACCTGGCGATGGCGGCGTACTTTGTCCAGTTACAGACACTCAATAGTAAATCAATTACAATGTATTTTTTTGAGTCTAAGAATTACATCAGTAATGTTATTTGATTGAACGGAAAATATCGATCTACCTAATCAGTTCAGTGATCATACGATTGACTCATAATATCTCTAAGTTAAGTGATGCTTGCGCATAAGTCAACTTTGATCCGCAATTTAACGCCATTTAGAAAATATCCTTAGTTTCTGTTTAAAAACATACAACCGAATCCATAAAAACGCAATTTGTGTACCTGATTTCAAAGCAGAATCGAGGTTTTATCTACCACACTTATTGCGAAATATCCGTTATTTATAGAAAGTGATATATCTATAACACAACAACCAATGGTGCGTGTTATTTAGCTGTACATGTGTACTCGATTTTTAGATTTCATCCATATTGAACATATAGTTCCAGTCTAACGGCTATATTGTGGAACTAATAAGATTAGGGCAAGGTAATTTACTGGACATCTCCACGTTTCAAACGTCATTTAAAACCATCCACCATATTAAAATATACTGTCACATTCATTGTTGCAAATGTGTTTGAGCAAGCATGCATGGTATATTAATCAATTTACAGATCTCAAAGTAAAATCGGATGCGTTCTAAATGAAAATGTTAAGGTGGTCAATTTAATCTACTTCTCAAAGTAAAATGACATGCCTTTATGCACTAGTACACATGTAAATCACATTGCCGTTTTAATACGATATGTTTTGCAGCTAGCAAATCTTATCATTACGAGTACATTCTCTGACATAAAATTATTTACGAGATTGACGAGTTTAATTTTGGAACAATAACAGGAAATTGTTCATTATAAATGGCAATTACATGACGTCGTGGACTTCGATGACTTTACCCAGATTTCAAGTTTTTAACAAATAGCGTACTACACCGAGCAATGTATCATAATCAATTAAGTAATTTTTCTGTCATATAACAATGTCTGCCATTATATGATGTAAGGGAGGGAGTATAAATTTATTACTTTCGCTGATAAGGTCAGTTTATGTAATGGTGTCAACACAAACTCTTTAAAGAAAAGTCAAGAAAATTGAGCTTGCTTATTAGAAAAAGGAGCCAAACATTGATCACTTTGTGGTAAGCAGCTCTTGACATGCACCAGATATTTTTTTTACCTTTATAAACAAATTAGTTCGTTGTTATAGTTATTTCTTCAACCTTATCATACACTTTGTAAGAGTTGATAGTGACAGAGCAAGATAAAACATAGTTACACTCTGTGTATAAAAAATTTAAGACCTAATTTTTGAAAACTGCTAAAATCATTAACGATCATGTGTTGATGTTTTTCATAGTTTTTCAGTTACGATCTGCAACAGTCAAGTGGTCATACGGAGTTAGAGGAACATGGTAGGCAACGGTATGAATGTATTTTTGCTGTGTTTACGTACCCAATGTCCTAAAACTTTTGATATACTTTATCATTCCAGAATAAATGTCCTCATTTGCTTATATCTCATAAACCTTTTGACTAATATAGCTAAATAAAAATAAAATGTATGCATCGCACTTATGCTACAGTGACACTTGATATTCATTTTTTACGCCGTTTAAATTTCATATAAGATATATTCTGCATTCTCTTGATTTTTGGGTGTGATCAATTTTAAAATTAATATAAAATTACTGATTATAGCATCCAATTTAAGACAACATGTGTGTGCTCAACAGGACAAGCCGTATGCGCAGAAGTACTATAATAACGCACGTTACAAAAATATTATAAAAAGCAGAGAACACAAAATTATTCATTCATGTTAATATAGGAGTGTTGAAAAGGTTAACCTGTCTTGCGTTTGTAAGAAATCCTATCAAGAATAATCTGATGTTTGCGCTCTCGGTTGAGTGATTTTATTTGTATTACAACCTGGCGACGGCGTCATACTTGGTCCGGTTACAGACATGCAACAATAAATCAATTTAACTGTATTTTTTGAGTCTCAGAATCACATCAGCTGTGGTATTATTGGAATAAACGGAAAATATCGATCTACCTGATCAGTTCAACAATCCTACGATTGACTCGTAATATTCTTAATGTAACTGATGCTGGTGCATTAGTCAACTTTGGCCTCTTAGATTATATCAACGGATTCTGTTTAGAAACATTACACTGGAATTAAAGCTGCTTCTAAATGCATATAATGAAATTTAGGTGATTGATTTCAAAGAAGAGTGTCCACAGTTTTTTATGTTAACGTTATTAGATCGAGCGAAATATACATAGCCAATAACATAAACATTGAAGCGTGCTATTAAGCTGTATGTATTAGCTTATATGATTCTAATGAATGCTCAACATTATAGTTCCAGTCTAACGACTGTAGCATGTAACTACATTTTGTAATTAGCTGAGGGAAAGGCAATTTCCTGGACATACAACTATGTTTTAAACGTCATTGAAAACCATCCACTCAAACAGTATACTATCACTTCAATTGTTGCAAATATGTTTGAGCAAGCGTACATGTTATTTAGTTCAGTTTACATCTCTAAGTAAATTCGCATGTGTTTATGCTAAAGTGTTCAATTTAGTTTACATCTGAAAGTGGAATCGCATGTACACAATTTCATGTAAATCACATTAACGTTGCTCAAAATATGTTTTGCAGATACCTATTTTTACAATCCTTACGGGTGCATTCTCTAACATAGAAAAGTTTACGACACAGATTTACTATCATACCTTTCTATGTGATCAATTTGATCTGGTAACATGAACTAACAGTTAGACCTTCAAACTGCAGATTAATATTCGAAATGACTGATATAAGCTCCACATTGAGGAGAAAATATGTGATTACATGTAGCAGTAACAGCCGTGCACATACACGTAGACGTACATAACAAATGTGATAAAAATGTAAGAGACTAACAGAATACAAAAAAAGTTCAAACACGTTTTTAACACATGGATAGTAACATGTCAATCTTACTCTAAATGCGGCAAAGCAATCAACACCAGAGACATCGGCATACCAATACACGTGGCAATGTCAATCAGAAATAAACGGTTTAGTTCAGAGATGGTACACACAAAGCATATACTACAAATAGCAAAACGCGCCAAAGTCAAGTTCACGTTCCGACACCCTACATACCCAAGTCATTCGAAAATTTCTGAAGCATCAGCGACATACATACACCAACCAATCACAAAGACAACAATGAACAAAACCATCCTCATACGAATGTGTTTTTAAATGTGTATGTTCTCATACAATATATAAACGAAAGTGGACAATAGAGCTTGGAGGAATTAATTAAGATTCTGACATTTAAGGTTCACACCAAATCAGCAGACAAATATCATAACACTGGTACAAATGTTTCATCAAAATGTGTACTCTCCGTTGATCCAACAGTTTCAATTATTATTTTGAATTATGAGCTATATGATATTTTTGCATACTTCATTCATATTTAATATAGGAGCGTTGATAAGGTTAACCTGTGTCGCGTTTGTTAGAACTCCTATCAAGAACAATCTAATATTTGCGCCCTCGGTTGAGTGGTTTTATTTGTATTACTACAAATGTACCTGGTGACGGCGCCATACCTGGTCAAAGTACAGACATAAAACAATATTACAATTACACTGTATTTTTTGAGTCTCAGAATCACATCAGTGGTATTATTTGAATGAACAAACTATGGCGATTTACCTAATCACTTCAATAATCATACGTGTGACTCATAACATTCTTAATACAACTGAGGTTGATGCATTAGCCAACTTTGGCCTCTTAGATTATATCAACGGATTTTGTTTAAAATCAATACAGTTTCAATAGTTATTTTATATACATTTGCATACTTCATTCATATTTAATATAGAAGTTTAATAAGGTTAATCTGTGTCACATTTGTTAGAACTCCTATCAGGATCAATCAGATGTTTGAGCCATCGGTTGAGTGGTTTTATTTGTATTACTGCCTGGCGATGACGGCGTACTTGGTCCAGTAACAGACATATAACAATAAATCAATTACATCGTATTTCTTTGCGTCTCAGAATCACATCAGTGGTATTATTTGAATGAACAAAACATATCGATCGAACTAATCAGTTCAATAATCATACGATTGACTCATAATATTCTTTGGTAAATGATACTGGTGCATTAGCCAATTTTGGCCTCTTAAATAATCAACGGATTCTGTTTAAAAACATTACACTGGAATTAAAGCTGCTTCTAAATGCATATAATACAATTTAGGTGATTGATTTCAAAGAAGAGTGTCCAGTTTTTTTATATAAACGTTATTATAATCAATCAAGATCGAACGAAATATCTATAGCCAATAACATAACTATTGAAACGTGCTATTAAGCTGAAAGTAAAGGCTTATATGATTTTAATGAATGTTCAATGTAGTTCCAGTCTAAAGACTGTAGCATGTGACTACAATTTGTAATTACATTAGGGAAAGGCAATTTCCTGGACATTTCCGAGTTATAAACGTAATTGAAATCCATTCACCGTAGCTGTATACTAGCACTTCCATTCTTACAAATATGTTTAAGCAGATGTTCATGTTATTTAGTCCAGTTTACATCTTTAAGTACATGCGCATGTCTTTATGTTCATAGTACACATGTAACTCACATTAGCGATTATCAAAATATGTTTTGATGGTACCTAATATTACCATTACGAATGCATTCTTTAAGTTAAACAGAGAATAACTTGAGACAAAGACAAGTTTAAATTTGGAACAAAAACGGAAAATTGTTCATTACGATTGGCAATTACATGACGTCTTGGTCAATGACGATTTTAGCCAGAATTGAAGATGTAACCAAATAGCATACTACACCGAGCAATGTATCATAATCAATTATGTAATAGTTCTGTCATATAACAATGTCTGCCATTAGTTGATGTATGGCTGGGCGTACAATTTATTGCTTTCCTTGATAAGGTCAGCTCATGTAATGGGGTCAAGACAAACCCTTAAGACAATTGCTCTTGCTTCCTAGAACGTGGCGCAAAACAAAGAACGCTTTGTGGTATGAAGTTCTTGACACATACCAGTTTTTTAACTTTCTAAGCAAGTTGGTTCGTTTTAAATGTTATTCCAATCTTATCAAACACGTTGTCAGAGTTCTATCAGTATAAGAACAAGTCAAGCTTACACATACATTCTAAGCACAATAACATTGCTCTTTCCGTGTAACAACTGCAACTATTTGAAAGCAGCGCTTATACATCTGACACATATCGTCATTGCACAACTATAATCACATTTCATCATTTAACAACTGCTGGACACGAGTGTTGATATATAAACCACCAATTCCACCAATACCACCTGAACCTGCCGCATTAAAACCCTGCTTTTCGTGGAATATCCACGTCTTGTTATATGTTGTTGTCTTGTGTTTTGTTTGTGTTTTGCGTGCTCTCCGTGTTGAAAATGACATTTTTCATTTTTTTTGCAATTTTGTTTCTTGAGCAATTCACTGTTTCTATTTTATGCAATTTTCCTTGTCAGATTCACTTTCATACCTTTCTATGTGATCAATTTGATCTGGTAACATAAACTAACAGTTATACCTTCAAACAGCAGATTAATATTCGAAATGACTGATATTAGCTCCACATTGAGGAACAAATATGTGACTACATGTAGCAGTAACAGCCGTGCACATACACGCAAACGTATATAACAAATGTGACAGAAATGTAAGAGACTAACAGAATACAAAACAAGATCAAACACGTTTCTAACACATGGATAGTTACATGTCAATCTTACTCTAAATGCGGCAAAGAAATCAACACCAGAGACATCGGCATACCAATACACGTGACAATGTCATTCAGAAATAAACGGAATAGTTCAGAGATGGTACATACAAAGCATATAATACAAATAGCAAAACGCGCCAATGTCAAGTTCACGTTCCGACACCCTACAAACCCCAGTCATTCGAAAATTTCTGAAGCATCAGCGACATACAACAACCAATTACAAAGACAACAATGAACAAAACCATCCTCATACGAATGTGTTTTTTAATGTATGTTCGCATACAATATATAAACGAAAGTGGACAATAGGGCTTGGAGGAATTAATCACGATTTTGACATTTAAGGTTCACACCAAATCAGCAGACAAATATCATAACGCTGGTACAAATGTTTCATCAAAATGTGTACTCTCCGTTGATCCAACAATTTCAATTATTATTTTGAACTGTGAGCTATTTGATACATTTGCATACTTCATTCATATTTAATATAGGAGCGTTGATAAGGTTAACCTTTGTCGCGTTTGTTAGAACTCCTATCAAGAACAATCAGATGTTTGCGCCATCGGTTGAGTGGTTTTATTTGTATTACTACCTGGCGACGGCGTCATACCTGGTACAGTTACAGACATAAAACAATAAATCAATTACATCGTATTTCTTTGCGTCTCAGAATCACATCAGTGGTATTATTTGGATAAAGGGATAATATCGATCTAACTAATCAGTATAATAATCATACGTGTGACTCATAATATTCTTAATATAACTGATGCTGATGCATTAGCCAACTTTGGCCTCTTAGATTATATCAACGGATTCTATTTAAAAACAATACGCTGGAATTAAGCTGCTTCTAAATGAATATAATGCAATTTAGGTGATTGATTTTCAAGCAGAATACAGCCTCCCCGAACTAGAAAAGCTATAGTTTAAAGATTGGAATATCGAGTATTTTAAGTTAACGTTATTATTTAAGCAAGCACGATCGTTCGAAATATCTATTGCACGATAATAATTATACCTAAGGCCACACCAAATTAATTTTTGGTTCTACGGATTTTTTTGGGAAAAATTAGGGACGAGCGAGCGAAATATAAATTTAAATATTTATTTTTGATAAACCCGTAATTGAGAGCGAGCGAAGGAGCGAAATAAAATTTTATAAATTTATTTTTAAAAATGCCATTTTTGAAAGCGCGTGAAGGAGCAAAAGTGCCCTATTCATTTCTGATGCACCCATTTTTAGGAAATAGTGTCTATTACAATAGCTTTAAAAAGAAATTAGGCCAAATAAATAATTGTTATACATTTCTTGTTAGTATGTTGTGTAGGATTTATCAAATTATTTTACCAGAATACATGTATTCAAGGTAATTGTGAGCAGACATTGTCACATACATATAAATTATAATGAACACAAATGCACTGAGTGACTAGTGGTTAAAGATTCAAATCAACTAAGCATCAAGCTAGTCAATGATCATCATGTACAGTTTTGTTCTTGTAGTGATACATCATGCTCAGACGGCTGTTTATTTAGCACTGTTAGTAGCGCACTGATGCATAATGCTATGCAAGGTTACCGTCATAGGATCTAGCCCCACATTAAGGACACTTCCCTTAGGGATAAACAAGGTCCTTTCTTTCTTCCATGTAATTTGCAGGGCCCACTCTGGGGCATTATCGCAAATTATAATAGCTCGTTTCGAATAATTTCCTTGGTTCTTCAAATGCCCGGTGTAAAGCACCGATACAGACAAGACTACCTCTGGGTTTCCAACCAGGATCATCTCTAGCTGGTTGGGAAACACTAAAAAGCGTTTCTAAAAATGACCAAGTGTCACGGCCGAGAATCAAACCCGCGACCTCTCGATCAGGAGTTAAGCATCTTTATTATACAAATGAATACTTTAAATACCACTCGACCACCTTGGTAAAATGTTATGACGGTTGTTGAGAACTGCAGCATGTAATCTAACATAAGCTGTGATTTATCCAGTTGTAATAGATCTAGCTGGAGTTTTAGAAAGTGACTGAAAAGTACAGCATTTGGTGCAATAATTACAGCTAACTATGTTTTATCAAATATTTTGAACTCTTTGATGAAAGTAGGACCTTCTGAAGGTTTCTCTATGTCCAGTATTTAAAATCCCTGATGAAATTATGTAGGATACAGTATAGAAACTTATTAACAGGTGCGTTGCGTGTCCGGGACGCATAAAACTGTTATTATCACATACCACGGACCATGTACGAACGAGACGTCATTGTCAATGGTGTGTGTTATCAAGTTATGCATAACGCGAATAAGATTTAATGAATGTTATAAGTCTAACGATTGTGACACGTACCTAATATGAGTTTGGCAATGTAATTTCTTGGATATTTCCACGTTTCACATGTCACTTAAATCTATCCACTCAACTTAAGCAATATCAAATCATTTTTATTGTTACAACTATGTTTCAGCAAGCGCATTGTGTTTATTTTAGTTTGCATCTGAAAGTTAAATCGCATCCGTTTATGTTCAGGTGTTTGTTTTTCTATCAAACTAAAATCACTTGCGCTAATGGACAGGTGTGCATTCTAGTTTACATCTCAAAGTAAAGTGACAAGCGTTTATGGCCGGTTGTTCATGTTAATGTACATCTGAAAGTAAATTCGTTTGTGTTTATGTTCAGTTTACCTCAAAATTTAAAATCAAATGTTTAAAAGTTTACATACGCTAGTTAATCACATTTGCGTTTATAAAAATGTGTCTTCCAGTTACTTAAGGTTACAATTCTTACAAGTACAGATTTTCTTTTGGAACAAAACAGGAAATTGTTCATTATAATGGCAATTACATGACGTCAGGGTCATTGACGATTTTACCCAAAGATTTAAGTTGGAAACAAATAGTGTGCTACTCCGAGCATTGTATCTTAATCAATTAAGTGATTGTTCTGTCATATAACAATGTCTGCCATTCGTTGATGTATGGATGGACGTACAATTTATTGCTTTCATTGATAAGGTCAGCTCATATGTAATGATGTCAAGACAAAATCTTAAGACAGTTGATCTTGCTTACTAGAACGTGGAATCAAACAAAAATCGCGGTAAGCAGTTCTTGACACGTACCAGCTAACTTTTTTTGAACTTACTAAATGAGTTGGTTCGTTATAATAGTTATTTTAACCTGAACACACACATTGACCGAGTTCTATCAGTATAAGAACGCGTTAAGCTAACACATACACACTTTATGCAAGACTTTTACACTTTGCTTGTAAAAACTGCTACAACCTGTTTTTCAAAAGTGTTTAGTTATGTAACTGCATCAGTCAGATGGTCTAACGATGTGCTATTACCGTCGTACTTAGTCCACACCTGTATATGAATATCTTGGATGACGTATGATTTGGTGATATGAGTTGATGGTTTTTACTACTTCCGCTATTAGAACACTGGCATAATTATTACTACGATCGTACTACATGTACAGGGTGTCCCAAAAAAACGGGGACCTAGGATAAGCACTTGTAACTTTTTTCTCAATTATATACATCACACTATTAATATGTCAAAACAATAAGTAAAGAACACTGTTTAGAATACTAGCATCACTGTCGTGAATATTTAGTTCAATACTTAGAGTTACCTCCCATGTTTACAAGCGCATGTTTCAGTAAAATACCATTAACTGAAGCAGGGATTTCAGAATTTAATGAGATATATATCTATGCTGACCTCAAACATCTCCTCATGTGTTCCAAATCATTGTGTATGGTTCGTGATACATAAGTTCATTATGTATAGCAATCAAGTTCACTTTTGGGATCAAGTTTGTGTTATTTAAGGGCATAAGGCCTGTGATATGAGGAAAGGTGTCAGTACTATTCAGCAAACATATCCTGATTTTGCTGCTGATTTATTGCAAGAAGAGTTTTCTGCTAGCATATGGTACCATTTTATAATTTCTGACATTCACAATTACTCCAAAATATATCTATGAACTGTTTGTTTGGATAAAACATTACTTTTTGCCCCTTTCTATAGTCTAAGCTTTTTTGGTTATAGCACGTGACAATATTTATGTTTTTAATCATTGAATGATTATTGGTGTTATTTAGGAAGGTTTTCCACTTCCCCTTTGGTCAGTCAACTCTCTACGTTTTCCTCTGTTTTGCTATTTCTTGTCATATTTGTTATATATTTACAAGATTTTGATCACCCCTTTGACTTTAAATGTTGTTTTCTAACTTATTATGCTCTGACACAAATGGCATTTCCTTATTATGTCCCTTTTCAGGTGATTCAGCAAACGTAACGTGAATTGTTGCCATAGTGAAAATGATGACGTCACTTCCTGTTTTGAAGCCCCATATTTAAACAAGTACCATATTTAGAAGTGGGGATCCCTTACATACACTTTCATAAAATATCAGCTTTATTCATCAAAATATGAATGAGTAATAAGGGTTTAAGGTAGGTCCCCGTTTTTTTGGGACATCCTGTACTTAGTGTTGAAAAGGCGGCCATATTGGAAAATTAAAAGTAGGTCAATACTTGATAAAACACATTCAACAATCATCATGAGAAAATACAAAACTTACGAACCAAACCAAGTGACCAGTGTATATCGTAATCGTGATATTAGGGATTTACTTTAGTGAAATTCATTTCGGCATACATCGTAGTTTAAATAACATTTCAGACGTATTCTCTCCTGGGTTATTATACGAGCGGTGATCCAAAATAACGTGAACTTTTGCTGCAACTTACGTATGTGTCAACTGATCCTTTATCAACTTATATCATCATTAATCGAAATATGTCCGTAAAACTCAACGTCACATTGGATCAACCCTCGTATATTTAATCTATGCGATTGGCAGTAAGTTTGCAGAAAAACAAAGTTCAATGAGATTTCATCAACACTGTTTCAATAAATCGAAAGAATCAAATCTCTTTAAAAACTGTTTTATTTTGCACTCGAATGTTTCAGTTGAAGATTGCCGTCCCTGTCGGGTTTTTAATTAAAATTTGTATGATTTTCTCTTTGTTTGTTATCAAGTTGATCCGGTTTTGCAAAATCAAAATTTGTTTATCAACTAGCTGACTTAGAATAAGATCATCGACCTTATAAGCAGATACATAATCAAATTCCGCTCCGCACCACAAGGCCTTTCTTAAGAGCTTTTTGGATGTAAATAAGAACTTGTCGTTTTGACCAAACTGAAGTTGTAACAGCTTGTTTTACTATAAGCAAAGAGGAATTTTCACACAGTTCGTTTCTTGTTTTTCCAAATGTTGATTTTGTACTTACAACCAGCTCAATCGATACCAGGGAATTGGACACTCATCTGTCCCAAAATTACAGCAAGATAAGAAGCTGTTTAATGTATGTATGTTTTACAGTAAGTGTATACTGTACAAATGTGATATGATAGTCCTTAATACCAGACACTTTGTTAAAATGGCATAGTTTTTACGCGTAAAATAGAATAGGTATAATTTGTGTATCAGGTCTAGTTTTATCATGCATTTCTGTCATACGTGTAAACTAGATGTTGAAGACAAATAACTTTTGAAGCATTATCGTACTTCACATCAAGCACTGTTCCAAATGAGCTAACCGGAAGTTGCTTTGTGTGTAGGTAGCTTTATTTAGTATCATATATGTGCACAATAACGATTTAAATAATTGTTCCTTTTCCTAATTCAATAATCTAAAGTGTTGTCGACATTCATTCTTGTCAAAACGCCCTGCTAAATATGGCAACTTTTCTTAATAGTTTAATGACACACGTTAATGATATAATTATATTCCGTGACACGTGTTACTATTGAATCGTATACTGTATAGCGGGTATATTTCGCGGGGGTTTAATTTTCGCTATATTCGCGGTTTACATCGAATGCGCGAAATCTAAACCCCGCGAAATAATCACCAAAAATATACAAATTTTACAAAGGGAGACAATGCATCAAGGAGCTTTAAGAAATAATCAACATTAATTTGCAAGACCTACAACAAGACACATTATGTCGCTTGAGTAAAATACGGTAATAATAAATGAACTACGACATGTATGAAATATAATTAGAAATTGGAAGCTTGTAAAGAACGTGTTTAAATTTCTATGCATGCATATCAATATCGTCTGAAGGTTTGAATTGTAAGCCGTTTCATCACACTTGTTCAAAATTAATAAAAGTTTTGTTTGCGGAACGTGTAAATGTTTGCCGAAATAATTGTTTGTTTGTAAATAGATCTACATGTTTTTCTTATGTTAGCAGTTAATGATCAGTATGTTTGGTTTATTGCGTTTCTTTATCCTCGCCACCGGATAATTCTTATGGACGAGGCCTCCAGAAGACTTAGTACTTTTAGTTGTTGGGGGATTATGCATGATTAAGAAGATGCCCTAATTCCAGAAGCATTCCTGGTTCTTTGCATGCCATATGCCATATGTATAGCACCAATACATGGGACTTTGGTTTAAAGTCTCATCCAAAAGACTATCAGTAATTTTAGTTGGCCACCCCGGAATTCGAACACACAACCCCGAGATCAGTAGTGACGATTATACTCATACTCTAACATTTACCTGTCCTTCCATGTTAACCAACAAGGTTTTAATTTCGCGGTCAAGGCCGTTAGCGTGAAATCAAGACACCGTGAATTCAAAAGGATCCAATTAACGCGAAAATTGGACACCGTGAAATATAGCCGCTATACAGTACATTGATAGTTCAATGGCATCAAACAAAATCTGCTTTGATAATCAGCCTGATTAAGATCGCATAGGTAAACAGATATGTATAAATTTCAAAAGACTCGGACAATTAACTAATATGCCACGGCACCTTTCGCTACATCAAAGGTCATTTAGCTTGAACAAGTTGAGCAATCGAAAGTCTCGGATTAAATCGCGACCTGGTGTTTCATTTTTTGTTCATTTACGTCAATATCGCAGCTAGGGACCTACTTCATTCGTAACAAGTTACTCAATAGTTCTTAACTTAAACGTAGTCCGGTGTTACTCATGGTCTTTACTGGTATACGATTCACAAAAGGCAAATCATCGGCTTCTTAGCATACGTGCAGCACTTCGGCACTCTGAGCTGCTAAAACTAATTGACCAAAACTAGTAACCTTGTGATGTGGAAGTTGTGTACCAAAGGTAACACAATGACAATGCATGTTGGTTATATAATGTAACATTACGTCTTGTATGTTCACGTGTAACGGAAAGATTTCCTAGCACGTGATTTCAACCGTCATGAATCATTTATTCTATTGTAGTACTATTTGCATTGTACGTAACAATGCGATAGTCGTTTGTTCCATTTGATCTCTACATCAATCTACAAAAGGTAATTGCTTTTCGACAAAACAGAAAAATAATTGGTTATAAAAATATATATAGATTGGAGGTTTTGACATGATACTGACCTTTTTATTGGCATATGAAGTTTACATCCGATGTCTTGTTGTATGGCATGTTCCCATAATCGGGGTTATCATATTGACGCTCGAGATGTAATACAAACACATATTTGAAATATCGATACTGGAACACAAGTCAACTTTGATCCGCAATTTATCGCGATTTACAATATATCCTTCTATTATGTTTACAAAACAATACAGTTAAATCAAAGCTGTTCATAAATGTATACAAATGCATACACATGCATACTAAAATACAATACTAGGAATTACTGATACTAGCTCCACATTGAAGAAAAAATGTGTTTGAACAGAAACATACACGTAGATGTACATAACAAATGTAACAAAAATATAAAAAAAGCCGAGAGTCCAAAACAAGAACAAACACGACTCTAACCCAATGATAGCCACATACCATTCTTACTGCAAATGTGACAAAGAAATTCACACCAGTAACCGGAGAAAAATCGCCGTACAAACACACGCACCCATGCCATTCAGAAATAAAAGAAATAGCCGTATACTGACCTTCATACTTGAGAGATGCTACAAAGCAAACATATAACACTGACAGCAGCGTGCATCAAGGTCAACAATAACAATGATAGTTTACGTTCTGACACCCTGTCACCCCG
This sequence comes from Spisula subtruncata, assembly GCA_963678985.1. Classification (NCBI taxonomy): domain Eukaryota; kingdom Metazoa; phylum Mollusca; class Bivalvia; order Venerida; family Mactridae; genus Spisula; species Spisula subtruncata. Next base: position 49,319,711 of record OY787664.1, on the reverse strand, counting down.
GGCATTCAACATCAGCCACAAACTACAATCAATCTCATAGACAACAATGAACAAAACCATCCCCATACGAATGTGTTTGTGAAGGTTTGTTCTCAAACGATACATAATAGAACGTGGACAATAGGGCTTGGAGGAATTTATGTCGACTTTGACATTAAAGTTTCACACCAAATCAGCAGACAAACGTGTGTGTAAATAAACATTTTCCGGTGCAAATATATCGCAATAAGTCCAAGTATCATAACGCTGGTACAAATCTTTCATTAAATGTGTACGTTCATTTGATCCAACAGTCACGATTATTATTTTGAATTGAGCGTTATTTTATACATTTGCATACTTCATTCATAATTAATATAGGGGCTTTAATAAGGTTAATCTGTTTCGCATTTGTGAGAACTCCTATCATGAACAATCAGATGTTTGCACCATCGGTTGAGTGGTTTTATTTGTATTAGTGCCTGGCGACGGCGTCATACTCGGTCCAGTAACAGACATATAACAATAAATCAATTACATCCTATTTCTTAGCGTCTCAGAATCACATCAGTTGTATTATTTGGATAAAGGGAAAATGTCGATCTACCTAATCAGTTCAATAATCATACGATTGACTCATAATATTCTTAATATAAATGATACTGGCGCGTTAGCCAACTTTGGACTCTTAGATTAAACGGATTCTGTGTAAAACATTACACTCGAATTAAGGCTGCTTCTAAATGCACAAAATGCTATTTAGGTGATACTAGTTTGTTTTACAGTAGAGTGTCAAGCTTTTGATGTAAACGTTATTATTTAATCGAACACGATCGAGCGAAATATCTATAGCCCAATAACATAACCATTGAAGCGTGCAATTAAGTTGTACGTAAAGTCTTATATGATTTTAATTAATGCTCAACATATAGTTCCAGTCAAACGAATGTAGCATGTAACTACATTTTGTAATAAGATTAGGGAAAGGCAATTTCCTGGTCGTACAACTAACTTTCAAACGACATTGAAAACCATTCACTCTAACAGTATACTATCACTTTCATTGTTACAAATGTGTTAGAGCTGGGGTTCATGTAATTAAGTTCAGTTTACATGTCTAAGTTAATGCGCAATGCAATGCGTTTATGTTTAAAGTACACTTGTACATCACATTAACGTTTATCAAAATAATTCTTGATGGTACCTAATATTACCATTACGAATGCATTCTCTAAGTAAAACAGATAATAACTTACGATAAAGACAAGTTTAGATTTGGAACAAAAACTGAAAATTCATTTCATTTCGAAACAAGTGTCCTCATTTACTAAATATCAGAAACCTGTCGGACAAATATAGCTAAGTGACAATTATCAAAACGAAATAAATCCTGATGATGGTAGAGTGACACTATCATGATATTCATTTTCGACATATTTGAATTACATTAGCTTTTAAGATCTATTCTGTCTTCTCTTGATTTGTGTGTGTGATCAATTTTATCCGGTAGCATAAATTAATAATTAGAAAAAACATACCATGAAATACTTAGGATATTTCAAGAGAAAAGGTTTGCTCAGCAAGACCAGTCGTACAATTACACGTAGAAGTAGTATAACAAACGTAACAAACGTAAAAGAAACGCTGAGAATACAAAACAAGATCAAACACGTTTCTAACACAATGATAGTAACTAATCAATCTTACTCCCAACGCGCAAAGACAAAGACATCCACACATGCAACCGGAGAAACATCGCCGTACAAACATAAGTGACCATGCCATTCAGAAATAAAAGAAACAGCCTTCTCACTTTAGAGATTGTACACACAAAGAAACGCATACATGCATCAACTTGCGCGAAGGTCAGGTTCACGTTCCGACAACCTACGGACAGAGTCAGACGAATATATCCGAAGCATCAGCGACAAACAACAACCAATGACAAAGACAACAAAGAACAAGACCATCGTCATACAAATGTTTTTTGTAAATTGTCTGTTCACGAACAATATATAAAAGAAAAGAAGGTTGACAGTAGTGTTTGGATTCGCACTTACCCTCCAGATGAACTCGATGCTTTCACATCGACATGTAATCTGACTACAAAATAATGGTTAACGTTATATAACCCAAGTCCTTAATGATCTACTTATTCTACTAGTATCAGAGGTAAGATCAGCAAGTGAGCAATTAGAGAAAGTGAGACATCAGCACATGTTACAACTTTATTTTAAATGTCATTTGGTCTTTCCTGTGCATACAAACAATCTATTGCCCGGTTATTGCACAATAATATAAAAAGCAGTACGGAGATCTAAAAATGGACCAAATACCTCTGTCCAAGACTTTCTGTTCGAAAATGGAATATGTATGCGGATAGGGATTTTACACATATATCACAAAACGTTTGCTATGTTTGTGTGCTTGCACAGTGTATTTGTATGCCAAGCTGATAGCTAATACTCTTGATACAGTGTACGATTGGTGTAATCCAAGCTCCATACAACAAATGATTATCTTCTGTAACAGCCAGTCAACAAGGGAATTCACTTCGGTGCAAAATATACTACAATGAATAAGTTCCTGTTAATATTGTAGTTTCATTCAACAGTCAAAATTTCATAAATGTATCAAAGAGGTACTTTCTGTTAATTACTGTAGTTTCATTCAACAGGCTCAATCATTATTTTGAATTGACAGCTATTTGATACATAGAGGATCTATCAAGAGTTGTCAATTGATATAAGTTTATACTAAACGAGTTTTGGAAATTTTATTATACGAGCCTTTGGCGAGCTTAATAATATTACCTGAACGAGTTTAATATAAATATATCAATTGACAACGAGTGATAGATTCTTTATATCATATGACACTAAAAACGCAAAATACGCATCAACTAATTGGAAAAAACACGCCAATGTAGTGTAAGAAAGTACGTATAAGATTATACGTACTCGCTATACTAACCCGGTTACAAGGAAATTCATGTGATATATCTGCATACTTAATTCATATTTAATATAGAAGTTTAATAAGGTTAACCTTGGTCGTATTTGTTAGAACAATCTGACGTTTGCGCCATTGGTTGGGTGGTTTTATTTGTATTACAACCTGGCGACGGCGTCATACTTGGTCAAGTAACAGACATATAACAATAAATCAATTACATCGTATTTCTTTGCGTCTCAGAATCACATCAGCGGTATTATTTGGATAAAGGGATAATATCGATCTAACTAATCAGTAACTAATTCAATAATCATACGATTGACTCATAATATTCTTTGGTAAATGATACTGGTGCATTAGCCAATTTTGGCCTCTTAGATTATATCAACGGATTCTTTTTAAAAACATTACACTGGAATTTAAGCTGCTTCTAAATGCATATAATGCAATTTAGGTGATTGATTTCAAAGAAGAGTATGCAGTTTTTTTATGTAAACATAAATGTAACAAAACAAGATCGAGCGAAATATCTATAGCCAATAAAATAACTATTCAAGCGTGCTATTAAACTGTTCTTAAAGGGTTATATGATTTTAATGAATGCTCAACATATAGCTCCAGTCTAAAGACTGTAGCATGTGACTACATTTTATAATTAGATTAGGGAAAGGCAATTTCCTGGACATTTCCGAGTTATAAACGTCATTGAAATCCATCTACCGTAGCTGTATACTAGCACTTCCATTGTTATAAATTTGTTTGAGCAGGTGTTCATGTTATTTAGTCCAGTTTACATCTTTAAGTAAATGCGCATGTCTTTATGTTCATGGTACACATGTAAATCCCTAAACGTTTATAAAAATATGTTTTGATGATACCTAATATTACCATTACGAATGCATTTTCTAAGTAACACAGAGAATAACTTACGACAAAGACAAGTTTAAATTTGGAACAAAAACAGAAAACTGTTCATTACGATTGGCAATTACCTGACGTCTTGGTCAATGACGATTTTACACAGAATTGAAGATGTAACCAAATAGCATACTATACCGAGCAATGTATCATAATCAATTAAGTGATAGTTCTGTCATATAACAATGTCTGCCATTATTTGATGTATGGGAGGGCGTACAATTTATTGCTTTCATTGATAAGGTCAAGTCATGTAATGGTGTCATGACAAACCCTTAAGACAATTGCTCTTGCTTACTAGAACGTGGCGCCAAACATAGAACGTTTTGTGGTATGAAGTTCTTGACACATACCAGTTTGTTTAACTTTCTAAGCAAGTTGGTTCGTTGTAAATGTGATTCCAATCTTATCAAACACGTTGTCAGAGTTCTATCAGTATAAGAACAAGTCTAGCTCACACAAACATTTTAAGTACAATAACATAACTCTTTCCGTGTAACAACTGCAACTATTTGAAAGCAGAGCTTTTACATCTGCCACATATCGTCATTGCACAACTATAATCATCTTTCATCATTTAACAACTACTGGACACGTATGATGATATTCAAATTCCACCAATACCATCTGAACCTGCCACATTAAAATCCTGCTTTTCGTGGAATATCCACGTCTTGAAATATGTTGTTGTCTTGTGTTTCATTTGTGTTTTGCGTGCTCTCCGTGTTGAAAATGTTCATTTTTTTGTGCGATTGTACATTTTTGTATTTCTTGAGCAATTCACTGTTTCTATTTTATGCTATTTTCCTTGTCAGATTCACTATCATACCTTTCTATGTGATCAATTTGATCTGGTAACATAAGCTAACAGTTAGACCTTCAAACTGCAGATTAATATTCGAAATGACTGATATGAGCTCCACATTGAGGAGAAAATATGTGATTAACAGTAACAGCCGTGCACATACACATACGTACATAACAAATGTGACAAAAATGTAAGAGACAGAATACAAAACAAGATCAAACACGTTTCTAACACATGGATAGTTACATGTCAATTTTACTCTAAATGCGGCAAAGAAATCAACACCAGAGACATCGGCATACCAATACACGTTACAATGTCATTCAGAAATAAACGGTATAGTTCAGAGATGGTACACACAAAGCATATAATACAAAAAGCAAAACGCGCCAAGATCAAGTTCACGTTCAGACACCCTACATACCCAAGTCATTCGAAAATGTCTGAAGCATCAGCGGCATACAACAACCAATCACAAAGACAACAATGAACAAAACCATCCTCATGCGAATGTGTTTTAAATGTATCTTCACATACAATATATAAACGAAAGTGGACAATAGGGCTTGGAGGAATTAATCAAGATTTTGACATTTAAGGTTCACACCAAATCAGCAGTTAAATATCATAACGCTGTTACAAATGTTACATCAAGATGTGTACTTTCCGTTGATCCAACAGTACAATTATTATTTGAATTATGAGCTATATGATATTTTTGCATACTTCAATCATATATAATATAGGAGTGTTGATGAGGTTAACCTGTGTCGTGTTTGTTAGAACTCCTATCAAGAACAATCTGATGTTTGCGCCCTCGGTTGAGTGGTTTTATTTGTATTACTACCAGGAGACGGCGTCATACCTTGTGCAGTTACAGACATAAAAAAATATTTGAATTACACTGTATTTTTTGAGTCTCAGAATCACATCAGTGGTATTATTTGAATGAACAAAATATATCAATTTACCTAATAACTTCAATAATCATACGTGTGGCTCATAATATTCGTAATATAACTGATGCTGATGCATTAGCCAACTTTGGCCTGTTAGATTATATAAACGGATTCTGTTTAACAACAATACACTGGAATTAAAGCTGCTTCTAAATGAATATAATACAATTTAGGTGATTGATTTTCAAGGAGAATACAGCCTCCCCGAACTAGAAAAGCTATAGTTTTATGATTGGAGTATCAAGTATTTTAAGTGAACGTTATTATTTAAGCAAGCAGGATCGTTCGAAATATCTATTGCGCGATAATAATTATAACTAATGGTGCGTGTTATCAAGTTATGCAAAACGCGAATAAGATTTAATGAATGTTATAAGTCTAACGACCGTGACATGTACCTAATATGAGTTTGGCAATGTAATTTCCTGGATATCCCCACGTTTCACATGTCACTTAAATCTATCCACTCCACTTAAGCAATATAAAATCACTTTTATTGTTACAACTATGTTTCAGCAAGCGCATGGTGTTTATTTTGGTTTGCATCTGAAAGTAAAATCGCGGCCGTTTATGTTCAGGTGTTTGTTTTTCTATCAAACTAAAATCACATACACTGATGGCCAGGTGTGCATTTTTGTTTATATCTCAAAGTTAAGTGTCAAGCGTTTATGGCCGGTTGCTCATGTTAATGTACATCTGAAAGTAAATTTGTTTGTGTTTATGTTCAGTTTACCTCAAAATGTAAAATCAAATGTTTTAAAGTTTACATACGCTTGTTAATCACATTTGCGTTTATAAAAATGTGTCTTCCAGTTACTTAAGGTTACAATTCTTACAAGTACATATCTTCTATTGGAACAAAACAGGAAATTGTTCATTATAATGGCAATTACATGACGTCAGGGTCATCGACGATTTTACCCAAAGATTTAAGATGGAAACAAATAGTGTTCTACACCGAGCAATGTATCATAATCAATTAAGTGATTTTCTGTCATATATCAATATCTGCCATTAGTTGATGTATGGGTGGACGTACAATTTATCGCTTTCCTTGATAAGGTCAGCTCATATGTAATGATGTCAAGACAAAATCTTAAGAAAGTTGATCATGCTCACTAGAACGTGGAATCGAACAAAAATCGCGGTAAGCAGTTCTTGACACGTACCAGCTAACTTTTTTGAACTTACTAAATAAGTTGGTTCGTTATAATAGTTATTTTAACCTCAACACACTTTGCCCGAGTTCTATCAGTATAAGAACGCGTTAAACTAACACATACACACTTTCTGCAAGAACTTTTATACTTTGCTTGTGAAAACTGCTACAACCTTTTTTTCAAAAGTGTTTAATTATGTAACTGCATCAGTCAGATGGTCTGACGATGTGTTATTACCGTCGTACTTAGTCCACACCTGTATATGAAAATCTTGGATGACGTATGATTTGGTGATATGAGTTGAACGACGATGATGAACACTGGCATAATTATTACTTCGATCGTACTACACGCACTTAGTGTTCAAATGGCGGCCATATTGGAAATGTTAAAAGTAGGTCAATACTGGATAAAACGCTCTCAACAATCATCATGTGAAAATACATGCCATCATTGGTCTTTAGTTATCTGCCTGAATTACAATAATGGCGACTTGAAAACTTACGAACAACACTAAGTGACTAGTATAATTATATCGTAATCGTGGTATTAGGGATTTAATTATTATTAATAAGTGAAAATCATTTCGACATACATTGTAGTTTAAATTACATTTCAGACGTTCTCTCTCCTTGATCATTATACGAGCGATGATCCCAAATAACGTGAACATTTGCTACAACTTGCGTTTGTGTCAATTGATCCTTAACCAACTTATATCATCGTAAAACTCCATGTTATTTTGAATCAACCCTCGTATATCTTATCTATGCGATTGTCAGTCAGGTTGCAGAAAAGCATAGTTCATTTACACTTCATCAACACTATTTCAATAAATAAAAAAAGAACTCAAATCTCTTTAAAAACGTTACGTCTGGTTTTTTTTAGCATGAATGTTTCAGTTGAAGACTGCCTTCCATGTCCGGGTTTTAATTAAAATTTGTTTTATTATCTTTTTGCTTGTTATCAAGTTGTTCCGGTTTTTCAAAATCCAAATTCGTTTATCAACAAGCAGGCTTAGAATGAGATGGTCGACCTTATAAGACAGATACATAATCACATTCCGCTACGCTCCACAAGGGCCTTTCTTAAGAACCTTTCTTAATGTAAATAAGAACTTGTCTTACCAAGCTGAAGTTGTAACAGCTTGTTTAACCATAAGCAAAGTGTAATTTTCACACAGTTCTTTCCTTGTTTTTTTTCTGAAAATATTAATTTTGTACTTACCACCAGCTCAATCGATACCAGGGAATTGGACACTCATACTTCCCAAAATTACAGCAAGATAAAAAGCTGTTTAATGTATGTATGTTTACAGTAAATATATACTGTACAAATGTGATATGATAGTACTTGATACCAGGCACTTTGTTAAAATGGCAAAGTTTTTACCCGTAAAATATAATAGGTACAACTTGTGTATCAGGTCTAATTTTATCATGCAATTTTGTCATACAGTTCGTGTATACTAGATGTTGAAGACAAATAACGTTAACTTTGAAGTATTATCGTACTTCCAATCAAGCACTATTCCAAATGAGCTAACCGGAAATAGCTTTGTGTGTAGGTAGCTTTATTTAGTCTCATATGTGTGCACAATAACGATTTAAATCATTGTTCCTTTTCCTAATTCAATAACCTAAAGTGTTGTTCGTCATTCAGTCTTGTCAAAACGCGCTTCTAAATATGGCAAATTTTCTTAATAGTTTAATGACGCACATTAATGATATAAATTATATTCCGTGACACGTGTTGCTACTGAATTATATACATTGACATTTCAATGACATCAAACAAAATCTGTTTTGATAATCAGTTTGATTAAAATCTCATAGGTAAACAGATATGTATAAATTTCAAAAGCATCGGATAATTAACTCAATATGCTACGACACCTTTCTCCACATCAAAGGTCAGTAAGCTTGAACAAGTTGAGCAATCGGAAGTCTCGAAATAAATCGCAAACTGTTGTTCATTGTTCATTTACGTCAATATCGCAGCTAAGAACCTACTTTATTCGTACCAAGTCACTTAATAGTTGTTAACATAAACGTAGTCCGGTGTTGCTCATGGTATTCACCGGTATGCGATTCACAAAAGGCAAATCATCGGTTTCTTAGCATGCTAGCAACACTTCGGCACTCTGAGCTGCTAAAACTAATTGACCTATACTAGTAACCTTGTGCTGATGGAAGTTGTACCAAAGGTGTCACAATGACAATGCAAGTTGGTTATATAATGTTATATAACGTCTTGTATGTTCACGTGTACATTGTACAACGGATATGTCTTCTAGCACGTGATTCCAAACGTCAGGTAGCCATTATTCTATTGTAGTACTGTTTGCATTGTACGTAACAAGGCGATGGTCACAAGTTCAATTTGATCTATACATCAATCTACAAAAGGTAATTGCTTTTCGACAAAACAGTATAACAATTGGTTATACACATGTGTTTGGCACGATCCGACCTTTTAATGAGCAGAATGTGACAGCCGATATCTTGTATATATTTATATCCCGCTTGAGATGTACTACAAATACAAATTTAAAATACACTCTTTGCTTGCGGACACTGATGCATTCAAAGCAAGAACCTTGGTAATATATGCATAAAGGTTAAGGTCAGGTCAGCATCTACAAGCTTTACTACAAGGGTATAACACTCTCGATTATGCTTATTGATGAAACAACTAAGTATGTGAAACATAATTTTTATCAATTATAGCTCAACTTCCTTTCTTGTCCAATAAAGCCAGGGATTTTCACTTGTTTGGACCTCTTATTCATTAATTTTTGCAAGGAGCATAATAAATATTTAGTAAATCTGTTTATTAGGACAAATATGGAAAACTAGACCCGCCTAGCCTCATGATTTTACTGTTATTCTATCAGCAATCATACAAGCAATTTTACACTCATTCTTCCATAAATGGGCATGCTATTGTTCGCATACAAATGGTTATCAAAAGTGGGCGGGTAAACTATAAGCCGGTTATATATCACATATTAGAATAATAAACAAATTAAGTGCAGCAGTCGCTGCGCTCCCTTGCACTTATTTGTTTATAATACTAATTAATGATCTATAACCTATACATATGCTCTTAACTGTTTCAATCTGTTATTTTATAGTTTGCAGGAAAACGCTGAGAGAGCTTAATGCCTCAGCAAAGTTTCAAACCAGTGACCAATCGATCAGAAGTCCAGACAGAACATGACCATTTGTGTTTTAACGTACAGTTATTGTCACGAGCTCGGTGCATAGTAATCAAATCACTCACGAGTAGCTGCATTGTTTTCGCAGGTGTTTGTACCTTGTTTGGCCCTGCTGTGTTGTACCCATCCTGGATTCAAGCACCATTTATTTCCCACGTGCGTAGTACTACCCTGGTCGCGTCAGAGCCTTTAGTTAATATAATTTATTTTGTCGGAACCGGACAATAATACTATTTCCTACAAGTACATTTTACTAGGTTAGATGCTGCGGCGAAGTCAATACCCGGACACTGTTATAATTAGCGTTAACCTTTGTTGAGCCTGTGGTTCACTTGCATACAATGAAAAGAGTTTTGTCCTGTCTTCCATTATGTAATAACACCTCAGTCTATGTGTCGCTAGACATAATTTTATTGAATCTTCCAAAATTATATTTCCATATAGAAAATTTTCGAACCCAGCGAAAACAATATCCTAAACAATCTGACGAAATATAGTTCCTTTGTTACTGTCTGCATCAAGTTCATTGCCGTTCTTTTGTTGACATATTCCCCAAAACCTGACAGTATTTGTTGAATAAGAATTGAACCATTTTAAGACAAATATTCTTTCAAACATTCCCTTCTTTATATTGAAAATATATGTGAAATTCGTCGTGCGAGTAAAATCATCAATGTGGATACATTGTATTTAGACAATGTAACTTACACTGTCATGAACTACATTTATATTTTTTGATTTTGATGTTACCGAATGAACCCTATGAAATGTTTTGCATCCGGCACCGCAGTAGTTCAAGAAAAACTATTTCAAGTAAGTTCGCCCCAAAAATGACAAAGTCATTATCGGTTGTCATTCCACGCCGTGTTTTTCGGTACAGCAGGAAATAATAGTGTGTTATGCACTATGACATACATTCGAATATTTAACAAACAAGAAGTTTTTCAATAAACATAAGTGTTGTTTACATCCGTTTTGCTCAATACTAAATCCTGTTATATGTCATATAGAAACTTTCAAGGATACGTAAAAGCACTTTGTCTATTATGTCTTTTTTCGTTTTTTTTATTTTATTTATTTCGGTTATACAACGGAAGAACCGCCTCGGAAAAGTGCTTTGTCGTATTAACTGTTTGCTTAACAAAATAATATTCATGTCTTCAATAATTTCTCTTTAGGCCTGTTTACAACCCGACGCGCGTGTTTTGTTGGCAGTAGAAGGCACACACATCGCACGTAGGATTTCTAGTTTCGTAAAAGGACGAGCACATATCAGTACCCGGATTCATAATGCTTCAGTCAGGATGAGTAAATTGCTTGCTGTGAGATGCATTCAAATTCGTAGCATAAACATGTTTAGTTCTGTAATAAGACGAGCACACGACAGTCCCGGGAATCCGTTTGCTACATTTCAACGATTTTGGTCTATTTTCCATCATTGAGAATATGTGTTTCTTATCTTCAAAAGTAGTGACAGCATTTCAAACTCCCAGCACAGGCATGTGCTTGTTAAATTATAAGACAAGCCCAGGCCAGTACCAGGAGTCATACTTATAGCGACGGTGTTAATCCGAAGTCTGACACGTTAAATACCAACCGTTTGTATTATTCCAATGTTGCGAGAGTCGCAGCATAGCTTACTATTATTAAGGCTAACCGGGAAAATGTAAAAAATGCTCGTTGTGACATCACATACATATGCTTGTTCGGTAATCAGACAAGCCCATATCAGGCCCAGGAATCATTAAGCGGTATCTTCGAATGTCACAGGATTACTGCTTACTTCCTACCATTTAGAATATGTAGACAATGTGCAAATTGCTTAATGCAAGAGCCATTTAGACTCCCAACGCACATACATGTACTTGTTGGATAATCAAACGAGAACAGGCCAGTACAAGGAATCATTCAAATATGATGATAGAAAGTCACAGAATAATATCCATAGTATACCTGGTATTCATACCTGTATAATTATGTCCCAAAGTTCTAGCTGCAGTTGGTACCGGTTCCATCGTTCAGTGTGTGGTGCAATAGTATGTTCGTATACTTTGCGGTAACAACGGTATGACTCCCAGCATAGACATGTGCTTGTTCAAAACAAAGACAATCACAGGTCAATACCGGGATCATAGTGCTAGCTTAGTATTCCTTAGAAAGCCACCGACTTTTTCTATTAGATGTAAGACTACCAACATCCGGACAATGCATAATTTGTTTGTTGCGACAGCCATTCAAATTCCCAGCACAGACATGTGCTGGTTTTCATACGAGCACAAATCAGTACTAAGAATCCGTTTGCTACATATCAATGTTATTGGTCCAATTTCCAGCATTCAAAATATATTTCTATTCTTAAAAAGTAGTGACAGCATTTCAAACTCCCAGCACAGGCATGTGCTAGTTCAAATATGAGACAAGCTCAGACCAGAAACAGGAATCATAATGCTTATTGCGAAGATGTTTGTTTAAAGAATACCATTTTAAATACCAACCGTTTTTTTTTCAAATGTTGTGAGAGTCACAGGATAAGTTCCCATAATTTAGAATATCCGGAAAATGCTTGTTGTGAAGCGATTCAACTCCCAGCACAGACATGTGCTTGTTCGGCAATCAGACGAGCACACGGCAGTTCCGGGAATCGTTAGGCTATGTCAGTACCTTGGAGAGTCACTAGATTATTTACCCTCATTTAGAACATCCGGATGACGTGTAAATGTCTTGTTGTGAGAGCCGTTCTAACTCCAAGCACAGACATGTGTTTATTCATAAAGCAGACGAGTCGGAGCAGTCGATATCGTTTCCTCCGTTCAGTGTTTGGTGCCATAGCAGGCTTATATACGATACTGTGACAGCGGTGATGAGTCCCAGCGTAGGCTTGTGCTTTTTCAAAACAAACACGAGCACTAGCCTGCACCAGAAATCATTGTGCTAGCTCAGTATTCCTTCGAACTTCTCCTACTGTTATGTTACATGTTGCCAGCAGTTAGGACTACCAATATCCTGAAAATGTATAATTTGCGTGTTGCGACAGCCATTCAAATTCCCGACACAGACATGTGCTAGTTCAGTAATCAGACCAGCACAAATCAGTACCAAGAATCCGTTTGCTACATGCCATCGTTTTGGTCCAATTTCCGCCATTGAAAATATGTTTCTGATATTCCAATTACAGTAGTTATAGCACTTCATACTCCCAGCACAGGCATGTGCTTGTTCAACTATCAGACAAGCCCAAATCAGTACGAGGAATACTAGTAAGTATAATGATGCTTATAGCGAGGGTGTTTGTCCAAAGTCTATCATATCAGATGCAAAGCGTATGTATTTTTCCAATGGTTTGACAGCACTTATGACTCCCAGAACAGACATGTGCTTGTTAAAATCTGAGACGAGCCAAAACCAGTACCAGAGGTCATTAAGCTTATTGCGAGGGTGTTTGTCCAAATATACACTTTTCAATACCATGTGTATGTATTCTTCCAATGGCGTGACAGCATTTCTGACTCCCAGCACAGGCATGTGCTTGTCAAAATCTGACACAAGCCCAAACGGGTACCGGGTGCCATAAAGCTAATTCAGAGGGTGTTTGTCCAAGTATACAATTTTTAATACCAAGCGTATGACCATGTGTATGTATTCTTCCAATGGTGTGGCAGCATTTTTGACTCCCAGCACAGGCATGTGCTTGTTAGTTTAAATACGAGCACACATCAGTACCAAAAATCATTATGTGTGACTTGAGATGTGCATGTTAAATTGCCATCATTTAAAATGTCCGAAACCTAATACATTTTATGTTGTAACAGCAACCAAGAATCCCAGCGCAGACTTGTGCTTGTTCAAATCTTTTTCAAGCCCAGATCAGTGCAGGGTGTCATGAAGCTTTTTGTGAGGGTGATGGTCCAAATATGCTCCTTTCAATACCATGCGTATGAATTCTTTAAATGATGTGACAGCATTTCAAACTCCCAGCACAGGCATGTGCTTGTTAATATATAGTACAAGCACACTCCAGTACCAGGAATCATTATGCTGGAGTAAAGTTTCTGTTCAATAAAATGCAATTATTTAGAATGTCCTAAACCTAACACATGTCATGTTGTAACAGCAACCAAGAATCCCAGCACAGACATGTGCTTGTTCAAATCTATTACAAGCCCAGACCAGTGCAGGGTGTCATGTAGCTTATTGCAAGGGTGTTAGTCCAAATATGCTCGTTTCAATACCAGCCGTATAAATTATTTTAATGATGTGACAGCATTTCAAACTCCCAGCACAGGCATGTGCTTGTTTAAATAAAAGACAAACCCATACTAGTACCAGGAATCGTAATGTTTTTTTGCTCGAGTGATTGTCCAATGTCTATCATATCCAATACAAAGTGCATGTATGCTTCAAAAATTGTGACAGCATTTCAGACTCCCAGCACAGGCATGTGCTTGTTAACAAGTAAAATACGAGCACATACCATTACCAAGAATCATTATGCTGGAGCAGAGTTTTGTGTGTAGAAATGCCATCCTTTACAATGTCCGAAATAGCACAAAATTCTTGCTGTAACAGGCATTCAGACTCCCAGCACGGACATGTGCTTATTCATGGCAAAGACGAACACACGACAGTACCGGGAATCTTTGTGATAGCTTTGTATTTCTCGTTGATCATTGAGGAAAATCATTAACTGTCTAGTTGCTGTGCCATTTTAGCTTTTTATGCGGACACCATTACCATGTGCATGTTCGATTATTGTTGGTCCATTTCTCACCATTGGGAATATATGTAATATTAAACTTTTGTAACAGCATTTCTGACTCCCAGCACAGGCATGTGCTTGTTCAAATAAGAGACAAGCCCAAACCAGTACCAGGAACCATGATGCTTAATCCGGAGGTGTTTGTCCAAAGTATACACTTTTCAATACCAAGCGTAGGGATTCTTTAAATGATGTGTCCGCATTTCTGACTCCAAACACAGACATGTGCTTGTTTAATAATAAGACAAACCCAAACCAGTACCAGGCACCATGATGCGTATTGCGAGAATGTTTGTTCAAAGTACATGTGTACCATTTATAATACCAATCGTACGAAGTCTTCCATTGTTGTGTCAGCATTTCTGACTCCCAGCACAGGCATGTGCTTGTTCAGATATCAGACAAGCCCAAACCAGTACCAGGAACTATTATGCTTATTTCAAAGCGTGGCTTCGTTCATACTTCATATTGTACCATGTAAAAAACCAATCGTGCGTATTCTTCCCTTCCAATGTTGTTACAGTGGTACAGTGGTCGAGCGGATAGCCTGCTTGACTGCTGATCGAGAGGTCCCGGGTATCGATCCTCGGCCGGGGCGCTTGATCATTTCTAAACGCTTTTCTGTGCTTCCCACCTAACTAGAGATGAACTATTTAGCAACCCAGAGGTAGTCTCACGTGTTTCGGTGCTATACACCGCACCGGGCACGTTAAAGAACCAAGGTGTCTCTTCGAAAAGATCTAGGGGGCATCGCGCCTGGATACCATGTATCACACCACTGTCTCTTCCACCTGCTGTCTCAGCAAAAACACAGTACTCCATTGGAAATAAGTGCTTTCACTTTCATGGGTTGTCCTGGACCGAGAGGTTTAAATAATTACAGCATTTCTGACTCCCAGCACAGGCATGTGCTTGTTCTATAATAAGACAAGCCCAAACCAGTACCAGGAACCATGATGCTTAATCCGGAGGTGTTTCTCCAAAGTATACACTTTTCAATACCAAGCGTATGTATTTTTTAAATGATGTGTCCGCATTTCTGACTCCCAGCACAGGCATGTGCTTGTTCAAATATAAGACAAGCCCAAACCAGTACCAGGAATCATGATGCGTATTGCGAGAATCTTTGTTCAAAGTACATGTGTACCATTTATAATATCAATTGTACGTAGTATTCCATTGTTGTGTCAGCATTTCTGACTCCCAGCACAGGCATGTGCTTGTTCAGATATCAGACAAGCCTAAACCAGTACCAGGAACCATAATGCTTATTTCAATGGGTGGCTTCGTTCACACTTCTTATTGTACCATGTAAAAAACCAATCGTGCGTATTCTTCCCTTCCAATGTTGTTACAGTGGTACAGTGGTCAAGCGGATAGCCTGCTTGACTGCTGATCGACGGGTCCCAGGTTCGATCCTCGGCCGGGGCGCTTGATCATTTCTGAAACGCTTTTCTGTGCTTCCCACCTAACTAGAGATGAACTGGTTAGCAACCCAGAGGTAGTCTCACGTGTTTCGGTTCTATACACCGGGCACGTTTAAGAACCAAGGTGTCTCTTCGGAAAGAGCTAGGGGGCATCGCGCCTGGATACCATGTATCACACCACTGTCTCTTCCACCTGCTGTCTCTTCAGCAAAAACACAGTACCCCATTGGAAATAAGTGTTTTTACTTTCATGGGTTGTCCTTGACCGAGAGGTTTAAATAATTACAGCATTTCTGACTCCCAGCACAGGCATGTGCTTGTTCAAATATAAGACAAGCCCACACTAGTACCAGGAACCATGATGCTTAATCCGGAGGTGTTTCTCCAAAGTATACACTTTTCAATACCAAGCGTATGTATTTTTTAAATGATGTGTCCGCATTTCTGACTCCCTGCACAGGCATGTACTTGTTCAAATATAAGACAAGCCTAAACCAGTATTAAGAACCATGATGCTTAATCCGGAGGTGTTTCTCCAAAGTATACACTTTTCAATACCAAGCGTATGTATTTTTTAAATGATGTGTCCGCATTTCAGACTCCCAGCACAGGCATGTGCTTGTTCAAATAAAAGACAAGCCCAAACCAGTACCAGGAATCATGATGCGTGTTGCGAGAATGTTTGTTCAAAGTACATGTGTACCATTTATAATATCAATCGTACGTAGTCTTGGATTGTTGTGTCAGCACGTCTGACTCCCAGCACAGGCATGTGCTTGTTCAATAATAAGACAAGCCCAAACCAGTACCAGGAACCATTATGCTTAGTCCGGAGGTGTTTGTCCAAAGTATACACTTTTCAATACTAAGCGTATGTATTCTTTAAATGATGTGTCCGCATTTCTGACTCCCAGCACAGGCATGTGCTTGTTCAAATATAAGACAAGCCCAAACCAGTAACAGGAATCATGATGCGTGTTGTGAGAATGTTTGTTCAAAGTTCATGCGTACCATTTATAATACCAATAGTACATAGTCTTCTATTGTTTTGTCAGCATTTCTGACCCCAGCACAGGCATGTGCTTGTTCAGATATCAGACAAGCCCAAACCAGTACCAGGAACCATTATGCTTATTTCAAAGGGTGGCCTCGTTCACACTTCATATTGTACCATGCAAAAAACTAATCGTGCGTATTCTTCCCTTCCAATGTTGTTACAGCATTTCTGACTCCCAGCACAGGCATGTACTTGTTCAAATATAAGACAAGCCCAAACCAGTACCAGGAACCATGATGCTTAATCCGTAGGTGTTTGTCCAAAGTATACACTTTTCAATACCAAGCGTATGCATTCTTTAAATGATGTGCCTGCATTTCTGACTCCCAGCACAGGCATGTGCTTGTTCAAATATAAGACAAGCCCAAACCAGTACCAGGAATAATGATGCGTATTGCGAGAATGTTTGTTCTAAGTAAATGTGTACCATTTATAATATCAATCGTACGTAGTATTCCATTGTTGTGTCAGCATTTTTGACTCCCAGCACAGGCATGTGCTTGTTCAGATATCAGACAAGCCAAAACCAGTACCAGGAACCATGGTGCTTATTTCAAAGGGTGGCTTCGTTCACACTTCATATTGTACCATGTAAAAAACCAATCGTGCGTTTTCTTCCCTTCCAATGTTGTTACAACATTTCTGACTCCCAGCACAGGCATGTGCTTGTTCAAATATAAGACAAGCCCAAACCAGTACCAGGAACCATGATGCGTATTTCAAAGGGCGACTTCGTTCACACTTCATAGTGTATCATTTAAAATACCAATCGTACGTAGTCTTCCAATGTTGTTACAGCTTTTCTGACTCCAAGCACAGGTATGTGCTTGTTCAAATCTAAGACAAGCCCAAACCAGTACCAGGAACCATGGTGCTTAATCCGGAGGTGTTTGTCCAAAGTATACACTTTTCATTACCAATCGTATTTATTCTTTAAATGATGTGTCCGCATTTCTGACTCCCAGCACAGGCATGTGCTTGTTCAGATATCAGACAAGCCCAAACCAGTACCAGGAACCATTATGCTTATTTCAAAGGGTGGCTTCGTTCACACTCCATATTGTACCATGTAAAAAACCAATCGTGCGTATTCTTCCCTTCCAATGATGTGTCCGCATTTCTGAAACCCATCACAGGCATGTGCTTGTTCAAATATAAGACAAGCCAAAACCAGTACCAGGAATCATGATGCGTATCGCGAGAATCTTTGTTCAAAATACATGTGTACCATTTATAATATCAATCGTACGTAGTCTTCCATTGTTGTGTCAGCATTTCTGACTCCCAGCACAGGCATGTGCTTGTTTAGATATCAGACAAGCCCAAACCAGTACCAGGAAATATTATGCTTATTTCAAAGGTAGGCTTCGTTCACACTTCATATTGTACCATGTACAAAACCAATCGTGTGTATTCTTCGCTTCCAATGTTGTTACAGCATTTCTGACTCCCAGCACAGGTATGTGCTTATTCAAATATAAGACAAGCCCAAACTAGTACCAGGAACCATGATGCTTAATGCGGAGGTGTTTGTCCAAAGTATACACTTTTCAATACCAAGCGTATGTATTCTTTGAATGATGTGTCCGCATTTCTGACTTCCAGCACAGGCATGTGCTTGTTCAGATATAAGACAAGCCCAAACCAGTACCAGGAACCATTATGCTTATTTCAAAGGGTGGCTTCGTTCACACTTCATAGTGTACCATTTAAAACACCAATCGTGCTTATTCTTCCCTTCCAATGTTGTTACAGCATTTCTGACTCCCAGCACAGGCATGTGCTTGTTCAAATTTAAGGCAAGCCCAAACCAGTACCAGGAACCATGATGCTTAATCCGGAGGTGTTTGTCCACAGCATGCACTTTTCAATACCAAGCGTATGTATTCTTTAAATGATGTGTCCGCATTTATGACTCCCAGCACAGGCATGTGCTTGTTCAAATATAAGACAAGCCCAATCC
This sequence comes from Spisula subtruncata, assembly GCA_963678985.1. Lineage (NCBI taxonomy): Eukaryota > Metazoa > Mollusca > Bivalvia > Venerida > Mactridae > Spisula > Spisula subtruncata. Next base: position 49,300,509 of record OY787664.1, on the reverse strand, counting down.
AGTACCAGGAATCATGATGCGTATTGCGAGAATGTTTGTTCAAAGTACATGTGTACCATTTATAATATCAATTGTACGTAGTCTCGGATTGTTGTGTCAGCATTTTTGACTCCCAGCACAGGCATGTGCTTGTTCAAATATAAGACAAGCCCACACTAGTACCAGGAACCATGATGCTTAATCCGGAGCTGTTTGTCCAAAGTATACATTTTTCAATACCAAGCGTATGTATTCTTTAAATGATGTATCCGCATTTCTGACTCCCAGCACAGGCATGTGCTTGTTCAAATCTAAGACAAGCCCAAACCAGTACCAGGAACCATCTTGCTTAATCCGGAGGTGTTTGTCGAAAGTATACACTTTTCATTACCAAGCGTATGTATTCTTTAAATGATGTATCCGCATTTCTGAATCCCAGCACAGGCATGTGCTTGTTCAAATATAAGACAAGCCCAAACCAGTACCAGGAATAATGATGCGTGTTGCTAGAATCTTTGTTTAAAGAACATGTGTACCATTTATAATAGCAATCGCACGTAGTCTTGGATTGTTGTGTCAGCATTTCTGACTCCCAGTACAGGCATGTGCTTGTTCAAATATAACACAAGCCCAGACCAGTACCAGGAATGATAATACTTATTGCGAGGATGTTAATCTTAAGTGTACAGGTTTCAATACCATACGTATAAGTTTTTTAAATGGTGTAACAGCACTTCAAACTCCCAGCACAAGCATTTGCTTGTTAAAATATAGGACAAGCCCAGGTCAGTACCAGGAATGATAAAGCGTATTGTGAGAGTGTTTGTTCAAATATATCATATCAAATACCAATTGTATGCATTCTTTCCTTCCATTGGTGTAACAGCATTTCTGACTCCCAGCACAGGCATGTGCTTTTTAAAATATCAGACAAGCCCAGGCAAGTACCAGGAATCATAAAGCGTATTGTGAGAGTGTTTGTTTAAGTATATCATATCAAATACCAATCGTATGCATTCTTCCCTTCCATTGATGTAACAGCATTTCTGACTCCCAGCACAAGCATGTGCTTGTTAAAATATAGGACAAGCCCAGGCCAGTACCAGGAATCTTAAAGCGTATTGTGAGAGTGTTTGTTCAAGTATATCATATCAAACACCAACCGTATGCATTCTTCCCTTCAATTGATGTAACAGCATTTCTGACTCCCAGCACGGGCATGTGCTTGTTAAGTTAAAATACAAGCACATACCAGTACCAAGGATCATTATGCTGGATCAGAGTTGTATGTGTTAAAATGCCATCATCTGGAATGTCCGTCAAAATACCAATTTCTTGTTGTAACAGCCGTTCAGACTCCCAGCACGGACATGTGCTTGTTCGTGTCAAAGACGAGCACATGGCAGTACCGGCAATCTTTGGGCTAGGTTTATGTTATCTCATCGAGCATTAAGAAAATCACATACTGTCTTTTTTCTTTTCCATTTAAGCTTTTAATGCAGCAATCATTGACATGCGCTAGTTTAGTTATAAGACGAGCACAAAGCAGTGCTGATAATAGGTTTGCTTCGTAAGGCTAATTTCAAATTATCCAAATTCCGAATGCATCTACTATTGATAATCGCGACAGCATTTCTAAGTCCCAGAACATGCATGTGCTTGTTCAAATACCAGTCAAGCCCAAACCAGTACTGGGTGTCATCAAGCGTATTGCGATGGGCATTTTCGATCATATTTCGTAGTATACCATTTAAAATACCAATCATATGTTTTCTTTCAATGGTGTGACGGTATTTCAGACTCTCAGCAAAGGCATGTGTGTGTTAAAATCTATAACAAATGACAATCCTATGTATTTATCCAATGAAGTGACAGCATTTCAAACTCCCAGCACAGGCATGTGCTTGTTCAAAAATAAGACAAGCCCAAACCAGTACCAGGAACCATGATGCTTATTGCAAAGGGTGTCTTCGTTCAAAGAATAACATTTCAAATTCCAATCGTATATTTTCATCCAATGTTGTGACAGCATTTCAAACTCCCAGCACAAGCATGTGCTTGTTCAGATACCAGACAAGCCCAGACCAGTATCGGAAATCATGATGCGTATTGCAAACGGTGTCTTTGTTCATACTTCATCGTATAACATTCAAAATAGCAATCGTATGTATTCATTCATGCCTTCCAATGGTGTGACAGCATTTCTGACTCCCAGCACAGGCATGTGCTTGTTAAATTCTAAGACAAGCCCAGACCAGTACCAGGAACCATGATGCTTAATACACAGGGTGTCGTCTTTCAAAGTATAACATTTCAAATGCCAATCGAATGTATTCATCTAATGATGTGACAGCATTTCAAACTCCCAGCACAGGCATGTGCTTGTTAAAATATAAGACAAGCCCAGACCAGTACCGGGAATCATGATGCCTAATCCGAAGGAGTCCAAAGTATACACTTTTCAATATAAAGCATATGTATTCTTTAAATGAGGAGACAGCATTTCATGCTCCCAGCACAGGCATGTGCTTGTTAAAATATAAGACAAGCCCAGACCAGTACCAGGAACCATGGTGCTTATTGCAAAGTGTGTCTTCTTTCAAAGTATAAGATTTCAAATGCCAATCGTTTGTATTCATCCAATGTTGTGACAGAATTTCAAACTCCCAGCACAGGCATGTGCTTGTTAAAATATAAAACAAGCCCAAACCAGTACCAGGAACCATGATGCTTATTGCAAAGTGTGTCTTCTTTCAAAGTATAAGATTTCAAATGCCAATCGTATGTATTCATCGAATGTTATGACAGCATTTCTGACTCCCAGCACAGGCATGTGCTTGTTAAAATATAAGACAAGCTCAGACCAGTACCGGGAATCATGAAGCCTAATCCGAAGGAATCCAAAGTATACATTTTTTAATACCAAGCATATTTGTTCTTTAAATGAGGTGACAGCATTCCTGGCTCTCAGAACAGGCATGTGCTTGTTAAAATATAAGACAAGCCCAGACCAGTGCCGGGAGCCATGAAGCTTTTTGCGAGGGTGTTTTTCCACAGTATACACTTTTCAATACCAATCTTGTGTTGTCTTCAATGGTTGTTTCTGCATTTGAGACTCCCAGCACAGGCATGTGCTTGTTCAAATATAAGACAAGCCCACACTGGTACCAGGAATCTTTATGCAAGGGATGCTTGAAATCCTCCTTTATCCATATATAAAATGGTCGACTTCGTATGCGGCTAAACAATACAGCGTTCCTAGTACGATCATAGGTAGTTAATGCTTGTTCATGTCAAAGACGAACACGCGGCAGTACCGGGGATATTGTGGGCTAGCTTTCTTGATATCTCGTCGATTATTCAGAAAAATCACTGACTGTATCGTTTCTATGCCATTTTAGCTTTTAATGCGACCACCATTAGCATGTGCTTGTTCAGTTATTAGACGATCTTAACTCAGTGTACGTATATAGTAAGGCTCTTGGTCCATTTCTCACTATTGAAAATATATGTAATATTCCATCGTTGTAACAGCGTAACAAACTCCCAGCACAGGCATGTGCTTGTTAAAATCTGAGACAAGTCCAGACCAGTACCAGGAACCATTATGCTAATTGCGAGGTTGTTAATTAATATATCATTTAAAATACCAGGTTGGTGTACTCTTCCAATGTGTGAGAGCATTTTAGGCTCCCAGCACAGGCATGTGCTTGTTCAGTTATCAGACAAGCCCAAACCAGTACTAGGAACCATTATGCTTATTTCAAAGTGTAGGTTCGTTCATACTTCATAGTATATCTTTTAAAATACCAAGCATATGTATTCATTCTTGCCTTCCAATGGTGTTACAGCCTTTCTGACTCCCAGCACAGGTATGTGCTTGTTACAATATAATACAAGCCCAGACCAGTACCAGGAACCATGAAGCGTATTGTGAGGTTGTTTGTTTAAAATATAACTTTTTAAATAACAACGTTTTCTTCCAATGATGTGGCGGCATTTCAGACTCCCAACACCGGCATGTGCTTGTCAAAATCTACGACAAGCCCAAACCGGTACCAGGTGTCATGGTGCTTAGTGTAGAGGCGCTTGTTCAAAGTGTATACTTTTCAAAACCAATCGTATGTAGTCTTCAATTGTTGTGTCTGCATTTCTGACTCTCACCACAGGCATGTGCTTGTTCAGATATTAGACAAGCCCAGACCAGTACCAGGAATCATTATGCGTATTACAAACGGTGTCTTCGTTCATACGTTATACATGTAGTATACCATATAAAATACCAATCACAAGTGGTCTTCTGTTGTTGTGGTAGCATTTCAAACTCCCAGCACTGGCATGTGCTTGTTCGAATATAGGACAAGCCCACACTGGTACCAGGAATCATTATGCAATAACTGCTGGCAATCCTCCTTAAGCCTTACATAAAATGGTCGACTTTGTATGCAGCTAAAACAATACAACATTCCTCGTACGAGCATAGGTAGCCTGCACTTGTTTCAACATTCAAAAGACAGAATCATCGCTACCAGCAAATACTATTATATACCTACGCCATCGTTATGTGTTATTTATCCAATCAGTGGGCTTCATTCCTCAACGTGGCTGTTCTAAGTGATTTTAAAAAAGAAACTCGTCAACTATGTACCAAAAAAGTAAGTTTTTTTGCGTTTAGGAAATGCAATAATAAAAGTTTTTCAATTTGTCATATGTATAACGTGAACCCTTCTTTAAAAGTATATTTGTCCATGTATGCATTTACAATATTACATGGTTATCGCATTAGTATGGGCTGCGCGATTTGTTTATTTGGCGACATTGCAACTTCTCTATCGACCAATTACGTACGGATGACTTAATGGTGGACAAAAATGGACTTGACATATTAAAGCAAAATGTTATTTTTCCGAATACAATATGCGATCAATCACATGATACTTTAAACTTAAATGGTGACGAAATATATGACGAAACATCCGATATAATAATTGTATAAGAGTTATATGCCTAACGCCATTGTTGTAAGATTTGGTACCGGGAGCGTGCCGTTTATCGAAATAATATGAGAAATGATAACGAATGACGTAATTATGTAGACAGACATAGATTTGACATACAAAATTATAGTTCAAGAAATATTACCATCAAGCCTGTCCGTCACAATACACATTGCTTTACCCGTGACTTTGAATTATATAACTTATAATGACGAATTATAGCTTGGCCAACTTGACATGAGCCTGACCTTTTGATTAGCATAAATTAACAGTTGCTATATTGGATACGTTTATAACACCAATTGTATGTTTTCATAATAGGGGAGTATCACGAAGACGCCCGAGATGTAATACAAGCACAAATTGTAAATACCGATATCGCACGATTTGCTTGCGGAAATTGACATATTCAAAGCAGGAACCTTGTAATATATTCTTACATAAAGGTCAGGCTCACGTCAATATAGCCAAGCTATAACATAATACTAACATATTTAGACCAATGTGTTAGTATTACATAACTGCGCTTGAATATAGTATCTCACATATCATATGACATACAAGCACAATGTGCAAATAATTTGCAATTGACGTCATCGGATACATTGTAATTATATAAGCGAAGAGTCAATAGAAGATCTTTTTGATATATTGCCTGTCTCATATTGTTGGGGGTATTGACAATATTATGATCTATGGGATATTCAATTCGTGTTCTCAGTATTAAATTTATGGAGCGAATATGAATCTTCATATCATTTTAATCAGCTCATTCGATAAATTCAGTGCTAAAGTCAACACTTCATATCATCTATTTGATACAGTTCGTTGAACCTGTTTTTCCGACGTATTAGAACATTAATTACAAGTGTCATTTGTTAATGTCAAAATAGAAACTATTGTTATTTCAGAACCACTTGGTCGGTAACTGGCGCGGGCGTCTACATATCGCTAGCTTAGAATGAGAAGGTCGTAAGGCTCATACGTATTTAGAATAAGCATCACAGTACGCTTCTTATTAGCCTATTTTCATGAAAATCGGAACTAGTCATGTTGACCAAACTGAAGTTTAAATAGTTACAGCTTGTTTTACTATAAGCGATAAATTATTTTGGACAGCCTTTTTGTTTTCTCAAAATAAAAATGTTTAACTTACGACCTTCTCATAGCCTGTGATATGTTTTTGTTATTAAGCGACCCGGTGTCATTTACTGTACCAGGGAAGAAAAATACAATTTACTAACAAATACAAAATGAAGCGCAATAGAAGTTTCACATTTGTCCTGAGACAATGAAATGACTCGCAAGCTCGAGCATTTGTTGTACATGAGAATTAGTTCGATTGTTTAAGGTCAAATACACATTGAATTTATAATATGTTTTATATGGTATGTCAGAATGTTAAACGCCGTTATTACATCAACAACCATTTCCTTTGTAATCTTAGTATTGCGTTTAAAATATATAAAAAGTCGTCCGGGCAGCGCAGGCGGTAGAGTGTTCAAAATTACTCGGATAACCCGGTTTTGATGCTAAAGGCAGGGTGTTATCTTCCAAGACATTGTCTAAATACAACGTTGTTATTTTCATCCACATGCGGAGCAAAAGTAAGCAATTACTGGTTGATAGCCAATTCATTCAAATTTATTACTATAATTCCCCCATTCTCCCACTCGTATATGACTCTAAAATAGTTCATTATATAATCGGCCAAATTAAACAACTGAATCGACAAATAATAAATATTCGATAAGTCAAGTAAAATCACATTATCAAAAATATTCAATTAAAGGTAAACAATTCTTCTACTTCGAACCATTTGCATGGGTCTGTTCTGAAGCATTAATATTGTCGCAAATAAAAGGAATAACTTGAACATTATAAAATTATTTTTTGAAATACAAATTTAGTAAGATGTTTATAAAACACTATGAATAATATTGTTTATAGAAATATAGTCTTACTTGATTTCTTTGGCTGTTTCTTTGCTGTCGACTTCATTACAAGTCAGTAAAATCAGGTTGTGTACACTGGTCTTAAGATTTCGGGGGTTTATATACAAAATTGGTTTCCTGTCTATTTTTCATATTTCCTGCTCATCTGAGTTAAGTTCTCTTAATTAATAAAATTCAATTACTAATTACTACTAGTTACTAATTATTTTCTAATTAGTAAACATGTCAATATTAACAACTTTACTAATTGTTTTGAGCAAGTTGTTCTGTTTCTCAATACTGATTAGGATAATGATAATTGTTGTTGTTGTCGTAATTATCAAGTTTCACTGGTGTTAGATAAGAGGGTGTGACATGTTTGGTATTGTTGTTTTGTAAGAAACGGATATTGTTTACAAATGTGTATATTCATTATAATATTAAATTAATAATTATATGCAAAATGTACTAATTTTATCAAAGCGAACACATTTTTATTCTACATCTTTATTTTACATCAGTATATTGAATAAATCAAAAAAATTGTACCGGTTCAGTTGTTTTGTAAGAAACGGATTTTGTTGACAAATGTGTTAATTCATTAAATACTTATTTTATTAAAGCGAATACATTTTTATTTTGCATCTTTATTTACATCAATATATTGAATAATTCGAAAAAATGTACCCGTTCAGTTGTTTTGTAAGAAACGGTTTTGTTACAAATATATTGATTTATTATCTTCTTTTTTTTTCAAACGTAGCGCATTTTTTATTAAACAAATGATTATTTCAGAAAACAACCAAATAGTTTATTACCGTACACAATACAGTCATATGACAATAATTTTACCATACAATGTGCACTATATATGTATGAACATTATTTTTAATTACTATTTGCCATCATATTGTAAAGGGGATATTGCCTCATTTTGCAAATATTAAAATTGCGATTCGATCTTAATATATAATTAATATTCTTGACATATATAATAGAACTCTGGCCGCATGCCACAAGGCATCGTGAAAAGAAACAGTAAAATGCATAAGAACCTTCAGCTAGAATTCTAGAACTAGTAATTATTTTTATCATATTAGTTTACATCGCATTTTTTTATATGTTTTAAAAATGCCGAGAATAGCCTTTATTTGCTTTATTTCTACTGAAATATGGCGGGTATATTATATGTGCCTCGTCTCGGATTGGAACACGGGTCGAAAGATTAGACGGTAAGCGCTCTAACCACTGAGCTACGGAAGCACACGTGTTAATTCATAAGAATAAGAACATATATTTAACAAGTACATTAGTCGTTCAATCAAGAGACTAAATAAAGTAAAAAAAATAACTCAAATGAATGTATGTTTTGTTCAACTGCTTTGTCTCGTATACTGTGATATTGTATTGTTTGAAAGTTTTGAGACTTATTATATTTGTTGTAATTTGTCGTCTCTTCTTGTTCATGTTTATGCCTGGGTCACAATACTCGTACGATTTCCGAGCGATTGTCTCGTACGAGTCTGTTTTCGTTACGTTGTTCATACGGTGTCCGTGTCAATTCCTTGTGATAAGCGTGTTCAAGCTTCGACAAATGCCGTAGTTTTCAAATTCGTACTAATATTATATTACGAGTTGGTGATAACATGTGAACTATGTACGGGACCCTAACCAGCAGATTCATACTTCAACATCCCTACGAGCTCGTAGAAAACTACAAGGTGCTATATTCTCCTAGATAAGATTGCTTCTAAATTCATTTTGCTATCATTTATTGCAGTGTCATATACCCGTATTTCAGCGTATGAATGTAATTAAAAAGGCAATGCTTTGGTTCCACTGAGCTTGTTTTTGCGTCGGCGATGTATTCCCGAGCTTACCACAGCTTATAAATTATATTGAACAAGTTATTTTATTATATTACTGTCACCAAGAAATTATTGCGAGCGATAAAATTTCGCCGAGTTCCCGAGTGGTGGAAATTCTTAAAGTGGACTTTGCGTGAGATTTTTGTAGTCGCGAATATGCCGACGATCAGTGAGTATTCGTGAAAGGAAATTGGTTTACAGTAGTACGTATTGCAAATAACATTATATTTCAACATAAAGCATATTCGGCGAAAATGTGATATGCCGGTGACGTGGAACCCTGTAAACATGCGTGTCGGTTACCAATGAATAATACGTGTCGTGTGCATCGAATATTCAACACTGTTCCAATGCAGTAGATTGTTTGTTTGTTTGGAGCAAATTGCAACCGCTTTGTATCAAATTATCAAGCCATGTTCGTCCTCAATTAAAACCCCATTTTTTCTATTATAATACCAACGGTCTGATGTACAGGAAAAGCAATTACACTATGTACACGTAGACAACTAATGGTCAACAAAAGTTCCAAGTTTCCGTGTACAAGTCAATGAAATTACGTGCTGAACACGCCCGGCAATCAACTTAACGTTCTATGGGTAGCAATTGGTCTGTCTAAATTTGGAGATACACATCTAAACGTAAGCGAACATTGCAAATAGTCCGATTAATTGCTTTGATAGTATTCATTGTTCCGACACGCACATGATTTATATAGCTGTTAAACGCACTAATTGTTTTCCTTTTATGGAGTACAATGTTCGGCCACAAATGCTCTTGGTGAATGTGTATATTTGCATAACGAAAACGTAATTATTACGCTGTTGCCTTGGTATGCGTATTAAACAATACTTTGCACTGTATCCAATTAGGCGACAATATCATGCTGAAGAAAACAATTTCTATTTTTATTACTCATAGCACTCTGTGTCTCCAAACTGCCACCTGCTTATGACTTTTTTTTTAAATAATTAGTCAAACCTGTCTTGCTGAACAGTTTGTTTATACGGGGAGCGGTGGTCTAGAGGTAGGGCGCGCGCTTTGGGATCGAGATCTTCCGGGTTCAACCCCGTCTGGACCACTAGTTAATTTCTCTGAGCAAGAATAACTCCACCAAGGTGTAAATTGCTACCTATGATGGCAGTGTCTATTCCTTGGCGCTGCAGATCGATGTTTGCTGGCACACCCACATAAGAGAAATAGTCTCCCAAGAGAGACACGAACGTAGGTTTTCACAGGTAGCCCAATGACCAGGGGAAGTTAAAATGTCAAAGGGTGCTTAATTGAGCGGCTTAAAAGCTGAAAAGAGCCGCCCTAGAAAATTGCTCGATGTCGTACGGATTAACAAAATCGTACGAGTCTGAAATATTTTAATCATAACGGTATTTATACGTTCTTAGCATCTGGTCACAGCTCGTACGGATCTCGTACTTGTTGTACAGAATGTATTGTTTTTGCCAGATCACCGAGTCCTCTACGAGTTGTGAAAATCCGTACGATGCTCGTACGAGTCTCGATGTCCGTATGGGCTCCGTGCGGGCTCCGTACGGACGTCGTGCGAATTCAGAGAAATAAACTCGTACGGAGCTCGTAGGGCAAATGTGACTAGGGTATAACTTTAATTATCTGTATCAGTTTTCATGAATTTATAACTATGTAATACTCGATTTCTTCCATTTCTTTAGCAAGAACTGAAGCACTATCCTCACCAACATGCCAGTGTTGAACGAAACCGTCAGGCTTATGTATTCAGGATCAAACTACACTAAACACAGGTTTGACATACCGCTTGACTTTATGACTAAGTCTGCAAGTACAAATATGTAAACGAAAAGTTAAAAAGAATCATAATAATCTAACTGTTTGTCCGATATTCTCATGATATGTTCGACGCTCAATAAAAAAATGGGCGCCCCCCGTGCATCTTAATTGGTTTCGAAGCAAAGGCACAGTTTTTTTTGCCGAAAACGGCTCAACTACTTTACTGTTGTCGAGTCAGTTTTGGGCATAATCTGTGATCTGTTTCACAAAACTATTCAGTTTATTAAGGTTGTCTATTGATTCATCATTTTCGCTATTTTAGAATACGAATAATGACAATGTGAAACAAGCCTCTGATCAGCCAATTTTATAATTTCCCCGAAGACCCCACCTTGCTATTGGTACATGTACCTTGTTCCGAATGCCCCCCCCCCCCCCCGATGCTCATTATCATTTCCATCCGGAGTTCATCGTCTATCCTACATATTACTCCGGATTATTCACTTTTTTGGAACGTGCTGGCAAATTTTAATTTATTAAAAACGCAAATGTTGAAATGCAACACATATCACATTTACCTGTGAAAAAAACCTGAAATAAACTATCATTTCTACAGGATTCTACGCAATTTTCACTTCCACCTTTTTTGTGTCTGACACATTGCGCCTATATCTTGGCTTCTATGGAAAAATTGTCGGTAATGGAAAAGGTATTAGGATACCTAATAGTCGATTTGTTGCAAAAATGCTGTATCTCACGCAAGTATATACAATACGTTGTCGTACAATCTGTTTGCAGATCGGGACTTAAATGGTGTTCAATTCACGTCAAACTTATCACGTTATTGAACCGAACCTTTTATTTATTCAAGGAATTCTAATATGACATTTTGAATAACATATCATGGTTAACACCATCCCCTTTCACAAACGTCTCGTTTTCCTAAAATCCAGAAGTTCAAAAACGAATAACACACCACACCAAAAGCTGTTTTGTTTCCAAGAAGGCGTCAAAGTAAAAACCACGGGAGTGTATGAGAACTATGTTCGCATTTTACAATAGTGTTTATTTACTTATATACCGTCAGCAATGAAAATGGAGTGGTTGGGGGTTTTCATGTTTACATACGGCTCACCAATCCTGATATATCGCATCCCGGTTCCGTGTGGGAATCGTACTGTTTTTATGAAGGCCGGTTACAAAACAAATCAACCAAGTAACTAAATGAAAGAAGTCGTATAAAGAGTTATTCTGTTTTTGACAGCTCGAACTTGGTCATGTAATTGTCTATTTCTGTTGTGTGTGGTGCATCATTTGTGTTGTCAATTGAGATGTTTTATGTATCTGTACTCGGCTGGCTAATTAGGTTGAATGGTACATTCCCTGACCGATTTTCTCAGAGTTTATATAACGAATTAGAACACCCGTTACAACCATCATTACGGAACAAAATGTCCATAATTACATATACTATGCTTCGACTATACTAGTTAACATCTTGTTCAGGTAAAGGCGGTGGTGTTAGAAGTTTCTATTAATGCATTCACATGTGACACTTTTAGCACCATTCCATTGTCACTAGAAACGGCCCAAGTTGTGCAAGGACTAATGAACTTTACATACATACGTTCGAGCGTATTACTTGTATAACTATTACACGTATAGATTATTGACTCAAATACTACCACTACGTTTATACTATTACTATCATAATGTTCCAGAAATAATTTGGTTGTATAAGTGAAATTCTAGTACGTAGTACACAAATGAGTACGTACGCAGGCCTACATTTCAATCCCCTAAATGTACATGATTGTTCTTTTATATGACTTTTATATGATGACTTGTCAAATAGTAAAAGAAAAAAATCGGAAAATTTAATCGACGTGATTGAGTTAAGATGATATTTAATCAAATATTGAGAATAAAAAAATGACTGTAAATATTTGGGTAAAACGTTCGTATTTGGGTATATATGGATGTATTTGGGTATATTTTGGTATTTCGTGCTGCCGTATAGGTTTGCTTGAAAATGCTTTTTATGGGGATCAACCGGGTAAGGATGTTTTGTTCTATGTTTGACTCTTGCGTACGGTGCGATTATGTGTTGTCGCCGTTTATGTGTGGCTTTGGGTGGTATGTATGCTTCAGTCAAAATGCTGGACGTGATCAATATTTGTATGTTTGAAATTTCATACATTCTAAGTGGCTTCGAAAAATGGGCCTGTGTCGCGAACTTGCGAATGTTTAATTTGTATGTTGCATTGATGTATGTATAAATTAATGTTTTTGGTCAGAATTAATATTTCTGTAGAAATTAAGGTTAAAGGTTATTTTAATCTCATTAGGAGCTCATGGATGTGACAGTCTGCGTATTTCACGATTCATATAGTACATGATTTTACAATATTCGTTCTTATGTTTGCTCCTATTGACCAACTTATGTAAATCTAGAAGCATGAATTTCATGCTGTGACCTTGTTTAAACTTATCGTTCTAAGTGTATGCTCCTTGTTCTTAATGTTTGCTCCTTGTTCTTAATGTTTGCTCCTTGCAAGGAACAGTCACATGGTCCATGATTTTCACATGCAGCATTGAATAAATCACATCTGGTATAAATACCCAGGGTGACATTGAACTTGAACAGACCTTTTGGAAATAAAATGAAAAGAACATTTGTATAATTTTGATTTATAACTTGGGAATTATCATTATTCTGTCGGTTTAAATAAAATACTTTTGGATTAAAAATAAATGCTCAATTCGGTTAAATTGTGATAAAAACTATGATTATTTGTGAAACTAAAATAAATGGTGAAACGTCGTTTGAGTTGAGTCGTTTCTTGTTGAATGATATTACTGTGGCAAGGACATTGGGGCATTACAACTACAAGTCCACCACATTAAATGGCGCCGGAACCCGGGACTTATGTACCCTTTGAACATGGAATTAAGAAATGAAATTGAATTGATTGATAGTGCTTGAAATTGATTGATTCGAAAATTGGATTTTGATATAGGTGGTTGAAATTAAGTGATTCCAAAATTGGATTAAATAATAGACTTCAGTGTTTTATTTTGAGTGAATCTAAAATTGGATTACATATTTGAGAGTTTGAATTCAGTGAATCAAAAATTGGATTTAATAAGAGTAATTGAAGTTTAGTGAAGCAAATATTGGATTTGATATTAGTGTTTGAAGGTGAGTGATTATAAATTTTGATTCAACGAGAGCCTGGGAAATTGAGTGATTCAAATATTGGATTTAATCTTATTGTTTGAATTTGAGTGAAGTGAAAATTGGATTTAATAATACAGTTTGAATTTGAGTGATTCGATGTTTGGATTAAATAATGGTGTTGGCAGTTAAATTAATCGAAATGTTGATTTAATAAAAGTGTTTGAATTTAAGTGATTCGAACTTTGGATTAAATGATAGTGTTGGAAGATGAATTAATCGAAATGTTGATTTAATAAAAGTGTTCGAATTTAAATGATTCGAACTTTGGATTCAATGATGGTGTTGTAACTTAAATGAATCGAAATTTGGATTTAATAAATATGTTTGAATTTGAGTGATATGAAAATTGGATAAAATAATAGTGTTCGAATTTGAGTGTAGTCGGAAATCGGCTTACATAAAAGTGTTAGATATGAAGAGAAGTAAAAATAAGAAGAAAACAGAGTGTTGAAAATTGAGTGAAGTTTACAAATAAAATGGCCAATGTGGCTACAATGAAAAGAATTAGAACAAGGTATAGAGATATTCTTGTTAGAGAACTGCATAATGCGAAAGGCATTATGTCTAGTTTAAAAAATGAAATCGACGGCAAGTCTATATGTTGTTCAGGTGCTCAAAAGAGTTTGAGTTTACTGAAGACCTATAGTGGAAAACTTGACGAGCAAATGAAACAACTGACATATTCTATCAGAGAAAATGATGCAGAATTTGTCAGCAAAATACTGAACGAAGATTGTGAATTGATTTATGAAGTTGAAATTTGCTCAGATGAGATTGAGCATTGTATAAACTCCATAAATAGCGCAACGGAAGAAAAGAAAGGAGTACTTCCTGAAATAGAGAAATTATTACAAGGACAAGAAAAACTACAAGACATGATTATTACACAAATGCAAGACCAACAAGAATTTTTCGAGCGATATGTCCAAAGACGAATTAAAGAGTCAACATCTATAAAATTACCGAAGTTAGAACTTTGTTCATTTGATGGAAATAAACTCAAATGGATGGAATTCTGGGATTCTTTTGAATGGACAGTGCACCAAAATAGAAAGATACCAAGTATTGAAAAATTCATGTATCTGATGAGCAAACTCACCGGAGCTGCCAAAAGTGCAGTGTCTAGGCTAGCACTATCAAATGAAAATTATGGAATAGCAATTAAAATATTGCAAGAAAGATTTGGAAATAAACAAGAAATGGTGGATCTTCATTATAAAGAATTAGTGGGTATCCTACCAGCAACACAGAACGTGGAAAGCCTTCGTGCATTCCTGGATGTGTTAGAAATGAATTTGAGAAGTTTAGAGAGGTTAAACGAAGATATAAGCCAAAACGTGTTTGTTTCAATAATTAGATCCAAACTACCAGAAGAAGTATTGCGTTGGCTTGAATTCAGTACAGGAACCAAATCGGAATGGACTGTTGATAAGCTGAGGCATCAACTCAATGAATATGTGTTAGCTTGTGAAAAAGCGATAAATAGCGGTCAACCAATAGAGCAAATAGAAGATCAACGACGGATGAAAACTTGGAATGAACCTGAAATGAATGAGACTCCGGGTTTACTCCTACCTGAAACAAATCTGAATCCATCTTTGAGATACCACTGTCGGTATTGTTCAGATCGTCACTGGAGTGATGAATGTCCAGTGTATACAACAATCGCCGACAGAAAAAAGAGAATTCAGGGAAGTTGTTACAAGTGTCTCAAGAATGGTCATAAAGCAAATCAGTGTAAATTGAATAAAATATGTGTTCACTGTGGTAAGCAAAATGTTCATCATCGAAGTTTATGCTCCAAAAAGTTTGAGCATAACCCTACAATGGAAAATGTTAGCCTTTATGAAGAGGTGTACATTGAAGAGAATAGTAGCACTGTATGTAAAGAGAAAGCTTTGTTGTCTACAAATGAAATGTTACTAATGCAGACAGCGAATAATGAGGTACCACAACCGGATAAAGATCATTCTCAGCAAATTCAAAACGTTCTGGATATTGGTTCTCAGTTTGTAAATGAATATGATTCCATAAGACCTAAGTCACATGACGTCAGGATTAAACACGCTATAAGTGTGAAGTACACTCCTATTGCTCAAGAAGACGTAACAGCCATTGAGAGTATTAGAACTATTCCAACGTCTGAAAATGCCAACTATCAGTTAAAAAAAGAGACAAATCCAGAGCAGCCGTTAAAAAGTGAAATCTTGAAATCACGTGTTAACAAAGTGAAAATTGATCAGGATGTCAAGAAAAAGTATGACTCCGTTGTAAAATGTCAAAGAAGAGAACAGTTTATGGAAAATGTTGATTGTTCTACAGAAGATGAAATTCAACATAGTATCTCAAACAATAAATTCAACACACCAAATAGAATTTCTGCAAACTGTCATGTTGTACATGATGTGTTTGCTAAAATGAAACCAAAATACAAAAATATCAACAAATATGTGTACATAGGATCTATTATGTTACTCATTTTGTGCGATATTTTCTACAAGATTGGATTGCAAGCGGGTCAAAGTAGGGATTTTGACAGTGTTGTGTCATTCCCTCTCATTCTCGGAACTACAATTGAGACGACTCATCAGGATAATTACAAAAGTGACCAACAAGTGACATATATTCCAGGATGTTTGTGGATTAATACGAAATATTTGTCGTCAGTGAAACAACCAGAAGTTCCTAACAGCAGACGAAAGGTTATCGTTTGCATACTACCATGGGTAGGTCCAGTGATTGATTCTCTTGGATTATATTTACTTGTGAAACTGAGTCGAAACAAATGCGTTGTATCGGCAAAAGAAAAACTCTAACCGAGTAAGGTCATGGCATACCCATGAGCTTTTACCTGTGACATTATCGAAGAAGATAAACCAAACGAAAGTGCAACAACTACCACGCCAGGTGTATGACGATACAAAAAACCATGACAAAACAAACTATAGAAAATAAACATTTTGATGTTACTAAATGGTTCAAGTGATGTGATGAACAAACTGACAATATAATGAAATTATTTCTCTGTAAAAAAGGAAAAACACTTTAAGTCTTGAAGAAAATATGTTTTGCTTAGAACTGTATTTGTATATTTTCTCTCCGGGTGGAGTGTCGCGAACTTGCGAATGTTTAATTTGTATGTTGCATTGATGTATGTATAAATTAATGTTTTTGGTCAGAATTAATATTTCTGTAGAAATTAAGGTTAAAGGTTATTTTAATCTCATTAGGAGCTCATGGATGTGACAGTCTGCGTATTTCACGATTCATATAGTACATGATTTTACAATATTCGTTCTTATGTTTGCTCCTATTGACCAACTTATGTAAATCTAGAAGCATGAATTTCATGCTGTGACCTTATTTAAACTTATCGTTCTAAGTGTATGCTCCTTGTTCTTAATGTTTGCTCCTTGTTCTTAATGTTTGCTCCTTGCAAGGAACAGTCACATGGTCCATGATTTTCACATGCAGCATTGAATAAATCACATCTGGTATAAATACCCAGGGTGACATTGAACTTGAACAGACCTTTTGGAAATAAAATGAAAAGAACATTTGTATAATTTGGATTAATAACTTGGGAATTATCATTATTCTGTCGGTTTAAATAAAATACTTTTAGATTAAAAATAAATGCTAAATTCGGTTAAATTGTGATAAAAACTATGATTATTTGTGAAACTAAAATAAATGGTGAAACGTCGTTTGAGTTGAGTCGTTTCTTGTTGAATGATATTACTGTGGCAAGGACATTGGGGCATTACAACTACAAGTCCACCACAGCCTGACTATTCATAATGCACAACAGAGTTTAAGAATGCATTTCGATTTTCTATGTGAAAATAACAAGTTTTAATTCTGGAACATATGCCTTGGTCCCACTGAGCATTTGCCTCCGTGATGTACTCCCGAGTTTACAGTTTACAGTTTTATGGTATAATCGGCATGTGAAATGCCTTTTACAAAGGGACATCGGAAAGCTTTAGGAAAAGCGTCCGCGTGGTCTATGGAAAGTTTCGGGGAAGTCATTTATTTAGAACATTTGTGAAATCCCTAATTATTACTGATGCCTCACAAAGCTAATTTATTTAAATCAGGAGAACATTGCTACGGCAAAAAATGCTCAGTGAACTTTGACGACTATAAGTATTACCAACGACAACACGACCAGGTTAAAACCACAAAGAGTATGGTAAGTGATATGTATTTAATCAATTGCATTACACATGGGTGCGTTCCAAAAACATGTAAACAATTAGTCAGCAGACTCCCATATGAATTAACATGTTTTAAGTAGGTGTTGGGCTGTTTGTTTGTTATTTAAAACACAGTAAATATCAAGGGAGAGTCATTATAACTAAGTTTTGGAACTCGTGGCTCGTCCCTTTCCCACGTGTATTACATATACAGTTGTATAAAAGGAATTGTACAGTCATATGAATTGGGTAATAGATATGTTTAAAACAGTAAATATTTACTAAGTAGCATCAGTCTGATACGAGAATAAGATAGTAATTAAATTTTAACCAACAAACATTAAATCAATTAGCAATTACGCAAATTGTAACGATTTTTCTACGTCGTAACGATCGCATGCAAATGACGATGTTCCTGAACCGGTATCAATTAATTAACACCGTGTCGATATATTAACGGGAGTGTGACAAAACATCCATGAATTATGGAAGAATAATTCTCACCAACGTAGTCGCATGTTTACTCAGAATATTCTATTTACATAAACGAGATTGAATAAATACGATGGACGGATATAAACGAGCAATAGATTTAACTAAACCAAACTGTAGTGTTTACCTTCTAAACGGCAAACTGTTAATTAATTAAATCTTCCGATGACTGTTTCTTATCCAAATTAGGAAGTAACAATATAAACGACATGACAAATGACGCAGAATTTACGCTTTACCATGTACGTAGGTATCAATGTTTGGAATATCATCCCAACATTTCTTGAATTACAATAGAATACATTTTGATTAAACACTCGTATGAAGATATCTCTGCATATTATTAAACTGGTTGAAAGTTATGCTCAACATTGCGTATTCAATACTACAGGTAAATTTATCACACAACCTACGTTCCAGCAGTGCCACATAGCATGTGCAGTTCCTGCATTAAATATGCAAATTAGGGAGAAACAACGTTAGCAAATCCATGCCTTGATCGACCAATGATGCCTGGGTGATAATGAACGTTCACGAAGGGTATATGATAAATATAATCGCACATACGTATATAAATGAGCGCTCATGCAAGATCCTCTATTCAGTGTGGAGAATCACGTGATCAAATTAATAACGTTCGCACTCAAAACAATTGCGATTTCGTCTGCTAACGATGAGTTTTTTCTTGATTATAACGATCGTGCATTTAATATGGTTGTATTATATAGCCCAAAGTATATTCCGTATATGTAAGAATACACGGCAAGTACCGATTTCGCTCTATCTTGAGCTGTTTTTTATTGATGCTCGACCAAATGCTTTTGATATCTTATAAGAAAAGATTCGGATTTCTCACCGAACAATTTCTACCATCGATTCCTGGTGTGCTCAACATTAATCCATGACCATGGGAAACAAAACTGATGTTGACTTCATACATCGCGTTAATATTTCGACAGTCGTACACAACTACGAGGCCGATGACTACATAAATGAATTTCTTGACACAATTACTAAAAGTAATATTGACGATTAACCAACTTCCATGTGTTAGATCGTATTAGATGAGATTGATGAACGAGTAATTGGAATTGTCAACATTATTTTATAAAATGTAATAACAGCCTATGTAATATTGTAATATTATACTGGTAAAATACAAATGTGCTTTAAATAATTTCCATCGTCTTAAATTCCATTCGCATTGACGATATCTGTACGGACATCGTGAGTGATTCAATTGCTAGTGCATGTGCTGTAATTATACAAAAATAACGAGATCATCGTTTTATTGCATAAAACTAATTATTTATAACCGTTCTGAAGTTGCTTGGCATTGCCAAACATATCATTGTTTTCAACTGGAGAAATATGTACCAGAAACAAAGAAATGTCCGCTAGGGAAAAGCATCGTCGGATACCGACAGTCGAACGACCGAATGTGGGTATTCGACAACGATGGGGAAACGTGTCAACCTTTGGAACTAGGGTTGCTAGCCGTCATATGCCAAAGTCGTTACATTAACACTGGTATATTGGCGCCTGCTATAAAAAGCGTTTAGCATTATTAGGCCATACCAAAATCGTATTTTCGTGTAGCCTCCACCCTATTATGTTCGAAAACCTATCTAGCTACCATGCGGCCAAAAAACGAATCCCTTAAAAATCAAGTCATAACGACTTCTACCCTCATCATTATAATAATACGACTTCAAATATAGTGTCCAAACTTTCGTTATAACTTACTGAAATTACCGAAAACTTTTGTTTGTGAAACCTAGTACTCCCGCGTAGAGATTGAAATCAAGATGGTTAACAAGTATCAAAAGTATGAAAGCAATATCTAAATGGAGTTTTATAACAACGAGCGTATTAAGGTTTACAAACTTGTATTTTTTACCAAAAATGCTCAAACCTTTCTGTCCTCAGACGCTAAACGAAGGCACAATTTGGTACGGTATTATGCATATACGCAGTACCTCAGTGCTCACAATATGTACATTGCCTTTTGGTTCTGTCAGACCATTTTACGAGTTTTCAGTTGTTCCGTCAGAGTAATCCGCTTGTTTCACAAAGTTTAAAATCCCATCTTAGAACGACATCTATGGACGCTGTTTTACTATATACTGTATATTTCTATTCCATTTCCGAATAACAAGTCTTCGATTTCTGAATATCAAGAATTATGTTTTGCTATCAAGAAATAGGGAGACATTTTATATCAGCAAATGAATTTTGATAGAAACATTTGGATCGTTCTATATTAAAAGGTCAATATTTCTACAACCATTTCATGATATCAATACTAGTCTGAAGTACGATGTATTAAAACGGTACCCCATAAACATAGAATATTTAACTGTTTATATTGGATGCAAATGGTAACTTAAAACAAGGCTTCTTAATGCCACTCTATTTTTATGGCATTTGTGCGTTTTATCGTCTATAAGCTAGTATTATATACACAATTTTGATATTAATAAACAGCGATATATGTGTTTACTACAAACATGCAATTTTAAATGACACTGTTAAGTGTTGTCTGCATTTGTTGCATAGTATGACAAAGAACATTCAAGTGCAACGAAGTGTCAAGTTTAATTCGATCAAGTGACATTGCTGACACAAATTGCGTTTTAATACATTATTATAAAATTTAATACTGTAGTGCACATACAATCATAAGCCACGTATTTATCTTTCATGCGTACAGTATTCATGTACATGTTTGCAATCGGCACATCATATATAAATGATTGGTTCATGAAATAACTCTGTGGCATCCTGTGGCACAAAAACTTAACATTTTCTTAAGTGTGCCAGCTATACAGGATAATCTAGATTGTCTACTTTTCTACATTCTTATAAGCGTTTAGTGAAGTGCTACAATGATCACAAAAAAACATGGGTTATACCTATTAGTTTATATGTGCATTTCATTTTCTTTACTTAAGTCAAACTATATAATTTTTCCCTTATTAAACTTTGTGAATACTGGCCCATACCTGATGCCTACAAAATATTGTTACTATTGTTTACCTAGTAAACCAACCATGCACTGAATTTATTCACACATAGTTCTAACATTTGAAATATATTCAACACTTTTTTCCGGGCCCTTGAAAGGTAACCCCATTTGTTTCAAATATGTACATGTGATATTACACTCGTTGTTTTAATATTTGCAGCACATTGATATTTGTAAAGGCGTAAGGATGCTGAAAAAGGTCACAAAGGTTAAGTGAGCGGGGTTCCATAGAATCTGACGTACTTAAATTGAAAATTGATTTAGTTTGTCATCAACACGTGTTATTATTTCTACATCATTGAAATTATTACTTGCTACTATGCTCGCCAAATCACTTTTCATCACAATATTTGGGATAGTTTACAACAATATTATTATCGCATTTACTAATTCTGTTTAACCGCATTACGCATTTAGCAAATGTCACAACTCAGGTTAGGCACCTATTTAGGAACTCACCGCTGGGAAACAATAACTACGTAGGTCATTGTCTAAATTTCCTTAATTACAAAATGTCATTGTGGTCATCAGTAGTTAGCGACATTTAGTTACCACCTTTAATTGACGTGTTATGTACATTATTATATTACTGTTCAAATTGCTGCCAAGTTTTTATGGTGCTGCCACAGGCGACTGGTCATTACACAAAACTTGTTATTGACATCGAGAACAGGGTTTAGTGCGAGGAAACCTACCATGATAATCCGACTCTGATCTGTAACTTATGGACACATTGTCATTAGAGACCTACGCGATATTGACACGTATCATAATGCAAATAGGGGTTTCCGATTCATCAACACCGAATCCGAGGGTTTGGGACACCTGTCACTAGCACTATCAAGTTTAGTTGATACTAATTTATTTCAGGTCGATTGTGAAACAAGTTTTTTCAACTTAGTATATAAATCACCCTCGACACCTCATTCATGATGTTATCCATCACCATGAGGGTATGAGAGCAGAAAGGCTAGTTTCCCTGATATGCTTAGCGTCTAGGAAGGGAATTTCTAGTATAGTCCAGTTAGGATATTTTGACTGTGACGTCATCGTTTATGTGTAACAAAAATATTAAAACCATTGCTTAAATAGGTAGAGTTTAGTTTAGTATTGAACTGTTGGTAAGCATTTATACTTGTTTTTACACCGTGATAGTGGATTGTTCCACTGTGTCACTGTATTAATACCTTAACTGGACTGTACCCTTTTTATTTCGTCTTTGGTATAACGCGGCCTGGGATCGAACCCGGTACCTCCCGCACTCGAAGCCAACGCTAAACCACTTGGATATCGAGGAGGCGGCGTTAACTATTGACATTGTAGTTATAATACTAATAACATGGCTAGGTCGTGCAACACATAATTATAACTGCAATATAAATGAAAAAATATACACTAAACATAAATAAAAATCGCGAAATTAGATGACACGCGCAATTAAATATAACAGACCATTCCAAAACGATAAAACACGTATGACTAGAAAGGCAGCAGTCAACAGACACAACCAAACCCGTAACATCACATGTATAATTAAACCACACCGTGGTCGAGCGGATAGCCCGCTTGATTACTGATGGAGACGTCCCTGGTTCGATCCTCGTCAGGGACTTTTTGTCATTTCTGAAACGCTTTTCAGTGATACCCACCCAACTAGAGATGAACTGGTAGGTAGCCCAGAGGTAGTCTTGCGTGTATCGGTGCTGTACAACGGGCGCGTTAAAGAATCAAGGTGTGTCTTCTAGGTCAGGGCGCCCAGGTTCCTTGTGTCACACTACTGTCTCTTCTAATCGCTGTCCCTTCTGCAAAACACAGGATCCCATTGAAAATAAGAGCTTCCACTTTTATGGTTTATCCTTTACCAAGTGGTTTAAGTAATTAAATACAAGTACAAAAAATTAAACTGAAAAAAAGACAGCTACAAAAACGTGATACCCAGCGTGTATAGTCTGCCGCCTCAGACATGCAAACATTTCCGATGACTACATCAAAATAACACCGTGCCACGAAGTTGAACAAAATGACGTTATTCTGACAAAACACATTGCATCTACGAAAATTGAGAAGGAAAGTCCTCGAATATATTGATCACCCCTCGTATTTATCTAGAATAAGGTGTGAATATTCAAGATAATTATACATGACATGATTGTACAACTACATGTACGTGTACAGAATTACTAATTCTTTCGCGAATCCCGACTCCGTTGTGCAACATCTAGGTAAATTGTTGCGCACACCATGTGTCAATAGCGCGTACAATGTGGGTATATGTACGTATGTATGCACAGGTTAGTGGTAATTGCATCGAATGATCATTTTACTAATTATTTGGCCGTTGAAATGTTTCTATTGTACTGTATATCAGTGTGTAGAATCACGTGATTAATTGAATAACGTTTACACTCAAAACTATTGCGATTTCGTCTGCTAACGGTTATTTTCATGATTATAACGATCGTGCATTTAATATGGTTATACTATATAGCATAAAGGACATCCCGTATATGTAAGAATACCAACCAAGTACCGATTTCGCTCTATCTTTTACTGTTGTTTTTTTTTAAAAATTGATGCTCGACCAAATGCAGTTTTCAACCGAGTAATATAATATGGTCGAGCATCAGTTAACAACAGCTAAACATAGAGCAAAATTGGATATTGTCTAGTGTTTCTACATAAATGAGATGTTCTTAAGGCTGTATAATATATTCATATAAAGTGCACGATCGCTATAAACATGACAAAACTCACCGTTATAGCGGGCGAAATAGCAAATGTTTTGAGTGCGAACTTTATTCATTTCAAATAATTTGATCACGTGATTCTACACACTGTATTTATAGAGGATTAATCATAAGTTGTGAATTGATATAAATTTATATTAAACGAGTTTGGAAATTTTATTCTTTAAATGATATGACACTAAAACGCAAAATACGCACCGTGTTATTTAAAAGAAACTCGCCCATGTAGCACAACGTTGCACTGTCCATGTAAGGTATATTATTAAACCTTCTCGCTGTACTAACACGGATACAAGGAAAGTCATGTGATATAATTTCGATATAGTTAAAACACTGGTAGACACCGTACAGCGGAAATAGCCCCCTATTTTGGACGAAAACGAAAGTAAAAGTAGTTATCGATTTCGGACGACGGTAAGTTTATAACCATTATTCTGTAAATATGTATACGATTCATTTGAAGTGGACTGATTTAGGTAGTGTAATGTTTATTTTAAAGCTCCAATGTAGTCATTTGCTCTGTAAGATCGTTAACTCTTGACAAACGTACCTCTTTTGGTGGACGGTGCAGAAAAACGTACATTTTTCTTTTATCGCAGCTAAAGTATACATTTTCCAAGACCCTATTATGACTTAAACTTTTACCTGACATGTTCTTTACCTATGTTGAAATCCTCGTCAATAAACATGCACTAACAGGTATGTAATTGAAGAAAAACAACTTTGCTTTGTGTACAGAGTCTAGTCTTTTTAAGAAATTTAATGTACCGGGTCTAGTTTTTTACTGCACTGGGTCTAGCAGTCCTGTATAGGGTCTAGTTACCTGATTTTGACTATATTGAGAAGAACTAATCGAATTTTCCAGTGTCTACCAGTGAAAACTCACAATCGTATAATAAACAAGACTACTATTCTTTGTATAAAACATCAATGACGCCGCTCTTGTATGAGGCATGATTAAATAATTCAAAAGTGAAGACCACAATCTGTGCCCGGAATTATAACCAATACTTACACTCAGCACTCAAATATTGAATTTGTCATATAATAAGCTATTATTTGTTCTCGATTAATAATCGAGAAAAGCAAAGTGTATAGAATTGTTATTTCAATGTTGAAAAATAATTGGTACCTTTTTTGCACTTTGTACTATTTATGATGCAAAAGCGCCATTATTTGATCTGAGTGCCACACTCAGCAGCCAGACTGATAAATCACACGTATGCATGTAGCTTACAAATACACCAAATTACAGTATGAAGTAGGTCAAAATAATATCTAATATTTTTACAACTTCTTGTTTTCAAAAATGGTGGCTATGGACTTTAGTGTTTAGTACTGAGTGTAAGTATTTGTTATACTCCTGGACCATGGTTAGCTTTGAAGAGTCAAACGTGAAAATATGGAACCCCTGGAGTCGCATCTGTTAAGTAAAAATGTCACCCATAAGAAACGTGATACAAAAGATATGAGGAAATCGGACATTGAGGGCTGCACTCAACAACTTAACCAGCAGTTACAACACAATATACCATAACTACACGCAGCAATGTCCACACACACAATCTAGTTTAAAAGTTATAACCGTGCTTGAAGTCTCAACATGTTTCGATTTTCCCTTCTACAATCGATCGCCTAGCCACAGACAATCTTCCTTAGCTATAAACAACATTAGCTCAAATGTCATTCACTATTTGATCTCGTTCCCAACATGTTTTACTGATACTGATATCAATCTATCCGCATCCAGCACTCTTGATTGTCTTTATCTCTCTAGAACAGCTCAAACACTAGTTGATGAGGCATCAATCGAAGAAATCCGATTAGGAATTGTAACTGAGAGTGTGAGAGACAATCGTTGCTAGAAGCCTTAGCAAGCGTGAAAAAATACTTCTGTTGATGCAAGTTATCAATAAGGTATGAAATTATGATATTGTGGAAAATTGACTTAATCAGACCGGATTAAATCTTTATGATGAGACGAGAAGCCATGTTTGTTATTTTAAGACACGATAATACGGTTTTATAATTCTACATAGAAAAACAACTATATAAGGTCAAACAAAAATAAGTTAAGTAAATTAGAGATAAGAAGGGTGAAATTCGTGATACCAATTATTATTCCAAGGCTCATTTTGCTGGGTTACTGACTTTCTAAGACTCATACATAATTATCTGAATACTGCATTACAAAAAAGGTATGAGAAAATCCGACAGGGACGGTAGCACCCAACCCAACCAGCCGAGCATAGAAATCAGAAACTTCACGACACAACTACCCTGAGCAGTGCCCACAGAAACCCATGCCAAAACGACTACCAAATGAGGCACAGCATAAGACGATTCTTATGAGCCTATTGTCATCAAAATTGAAATTGTCATGTTAACCTAACTGTAGTCCAAAGAGTTGTTTTTTATAAGTAAAGATTAATTTTCAGACATTTTTTTTATTTTCTTAAAATATTGATTTTTTACTTACAAATATGTATGACCTCTTATTCAAAGCCAGCGATTTAGCTATAATTCAAACGCGATAAGCGAAGGTGTTCTTAGTCAATAAAATGTTAACTGAGGTCTTTTCTTATTGAATATTTGAATCGTTTTCGACTAAGAGACATCTCAACTAATACATGCATACTTTTTGTCCATCTCAATGTATACAATGCCTATCTAAACGCAATCTTTGTCAGCTATAAACAACATTAGTTTAATGTCATTCCACTCTTTGATCTCATTCCCAACATGTTTCAATGATACTGATATCAATCTATCCGCATCCAGCACGCACTCTTGATTGTCTTTATCTCTCTAGCACAGCTCTAACACTTGTTGATGAGGCATCAATCGAAGAAATCCGATTAGGAATTGTAACTAAGAGTGTGAGAGACAATCGTTGCCCGAAGCCTTAGCAAGCTTGAAAAATAATTCTGTTGATGCAAGTTATCAATAAGGTATGAAATTATGATATTGTGGAAAATTGACTTAATCAGACCGGATTAAATCTTTATGATGAGATGAGAAGCCATGTTTGTTATGTTAAGACACGATAATAAGGTTTTATAATTCTACATAGAAACAACAACAACTATATAAGGTCAAACAAATAAAATGTATAACCTATTTATAAGCCGGGTGAATTTCGTGGGCGGTTGTTAGATACCAATTATCATATCAACGCAAATCTACGTATAATTCAAATGTGATAAGCGGTGGTGTTCTACATGTACCACGCTGAATCCATAAAATGTTACGCGATGTCTACTGTTATTGAACATTTGAATCGTTTTCGGTTAAGAAGCATCTCAGCTCATCAATGCATACCTTTTGTCTCAACTTTTAATATTTTTACAAGGTCTTGTTCTCAGAAATGAAGATGGTTGCTACGAACTTCAAATTGATGAAATTCAATACTTGAGTGTCGAATAATGAGTGTAAGTATTGGTTATAATCCTGGGAATTTTAAGAGTCGAGCGTGGAAATATGGCACCCCTGGAGTTACAGGTGTTAAGTTAAAAATGTCATCCATAAGAAACGTCATTAAAAGATATGAGGAAATCAGACAGGGAAGGCAGCACTAAACTTAAGCAGCCGAGCACAGAAAACAGTAACAACACAACATAACTACACGGAGCAATGCCTACACACAAAATCCGGTTTAAGTGGAAACCGGACTTGAAGTCTCAAAATGTTTCGACTCTCCCTCCTACAACCGAACGCCTGACTAAAGGCAACCTTTCTGAGCTATAAACAACATTAGTCATTCACTGTTTGATCTCATCCTCGACATGTTTAACTGATGATGATACCAATCTATCCGCATCTAGCACTCTTCATTGTCCTTATCTCTCCAAGTACGGCTCAAATGCTAGTTGATGAGGCATCAATCGAAGAAATCCGATTAGGAATTGTTACTGAGAATGAGAGAGACAATCGTTTCCCGAAGCATTAGCCAACTAGTACATATCAATAATAGAAAAAATACTTCTGTTGATGCAATGTAGTATTGAATTATGATATTGTGGAAAATTGACTTAATCAGACCGGATTAAATCTTTATGTAGAGCAGAGAAGACTTGGTGGTTATTTTAAGATATAATAATATGGTTTTATGCATCGTATATAAAACAACTATATATGGTCAAACAAAGAATAAGTTAAATGACCTAGATATAAGACGGGTGCTTTTTGTGGGCGGTTGTGCGATACCAATTATTATGCATTATTCCAAAGCGCATTTACCTATATTCCAAGCAAGACAATCGGTGGTTCTCTACTTGTACCGTGCAAGGCCCATGATAAAATGGTAATCTAGTTCTTACGTTATAGAATATTTGAGGCTAAACCACACATTTTTTTATTATTATTTATTTATTATTAAGTCAAGCTTATGGATGCATACTTACTACACAATTATACTTTAGGCATGTCATACGTGGGGTCATCAGAAAGTAATGAGACAAACGTTCTAAAACGATAATTCTTCGTGATATCAATAAAATCAGTTTTTATTTCAAATAAATAATGTATCTTTTTTACGTCTGCAGAATTTCATAAATTTTCATCCATTACTGGCAGATATATCCATTATTTTGCCACTTTGGGTACAGCGACTCGCCGCATATTAACGACGTCAATGATGTCACGTACATAAATTGTTAACTATTCGAAGGCTGTTGCTCCGAAAAATCGCGTATGTCTCTAAAACTATTGGATAGATTTACTAATAATTCAGTATTTATTTAGAATAATTGCTTATTTGACCTAACGCAATTCAGTTGTTATAAATATCAAGGAAATGTTGAATAATTATTCGATCGTTTTCACTCTAAACACGGCTCTCGTATACGACGTCCGTCAAACGAGTGACACACAAAATTGACAGCTCATGTAATGGTTTTCTGATCATGAATTTATATAATAGGGTTTCTTTCCCGCCACAAACCCTTTTCCAGTAACTATACATAAGTATATGTCTCGCAGACTTCTCTTTAGATGTTCGTTTCCTCATTTTAAATGTTTGTTTAGACCATAATCCTAGGTTGTGGAAGAACTGTATATTTTAGAGATGTGCCTTTTTGCCGAAATATTGCGTAGTTTTCAAGTCGCTACTGTTAGTTTTCACGTCACATATTAAAAACGAACACACCTAAATCAAAAACGTTTTAATCCACAGTTATTCAATGTTTTAGCGTCATGTCCAGTTAATTCGATAAATATTTGAGTAATATTTATAAAATATAAGTCGAATGTTTTCCCTACCATATGGCGAAAAAGGGCCACGTTTTGATGTGCGGCGACATAGCGCGACACGTTATCTTTGACGTTGCATTAATAAAGAACTTTTTGTTGTAGAACATTGTATTTTATACGTAGACATCAACATAGCAAACAGCAAACTTAAAGCGTATAGAGCTATATCGGAAGATATGTTTTTAAAAAGTTTCAAAAACTGAAAAACAATTATGCTTTTATATCCATTAGTCTGATATCATTTTTCGCTTCAGTTTTAACAGAAACTCTCTCTGTGATTTTTTGACATGCAAATTTTCCATTTTCATACCAAAGTGTTCTAGAACACCCTATGAAACTACATGTATAAGAAACGTCTATTTTTCGACGATTGAAATAAAGTACACGGAACCCATCCAACGTTTTAATTTGCAATTAAGGTAGTCTAGTATCATACTATAAACAATGCAAGTAATTATTTTGACATTGAATGACTGTTAGAATATAGCTCTATACACTTTAATATGAAACATTCATAGATCAGAAACGTTAAAAATGAGAGCATTTGTCTCATTATTTTTTGATAATCCCACGTAGTATTCGTGTTATCTTGAACACCCGGTACTAAATGAACAATTATCTATAAAACAAAGCACTGTATGGTATAACGATGAATATTTTCTAGTACAATGGGCGATATCTATTTCCATGGTTATGCATTTGCTCGGTACGTTCATTTGTCATTGACTATACAGTCGATGATATGTGTATGCACACCGGGTACGTTAAAGGTCCAAGGTCAAAGAAGTTTAATTGAAAAGAGCTAGTGCAGCTTTCCGCCCGGATTCCTTGTATCACACAAATTCAGACAAACCTTCTGTTTCTTCATTCGAATCCGATGGTCAGTTGTTAATTGGGCAGGAACAACCCGTATAGCCATGTTCTAGTCTCCAGAACAGTCTCAGTACAAGTGGTAATTACATCGAATGATCATTTTACAAATTAGGCCAGTAGAATAGGTCGAACCTGGGGAAAAAATTCAGATGTTATCAAACTCTTCGGATTTCTACTCCCCAAGTGCCCCAGAACAACAGAAAAAAAGTCCCAAGAAATATCTCTTGGGGAAAATTTTTGACGCCATTTTGAAATTTTGCATAATAGGGCATCGGCAAAATATTTTAGAATATTTTTGAAAATGCAAAATTTTGCACAAAGTATATCATGTTACATATCAAACTGACCAGTAAAGTACCAGGAACGCATTTCAAATAGAAACATTTCTTTATTTCAGATACAGAAAAAGAACAGTGCCAAAATGTATTTTTTTTGCTTCAAAACGACCATAATTTCATATTTTCAGTACCGGATACTTATTGTTTATTTAGTTCAATAACCATTGATAGTAGTAAACGATACACATAAGCTATACTAAAATAACCATTCAAACAATGACACAATGAATTGTTTTAACATGGGAAAGGGGCCTATGTCTATATTTGTACCAACATTAATGTCTCATATCAATTTCGGCATCATTAAGAACAGGATCAAGAGAAGGATTAGCAGCTCTTTCCGCGACACCCAACACAGGCCACAACACTTGACTCCATTTCTATGACAAGAACACTGGTTTGTCACGCACCGTCTATGGTTGGTACTGTTACATTTGCAACGAACACATTTGCAGGCGCTTGCTCCATGTTTGTCATTATATGGCGCCAGAGTCCAACCCCATTCTGAGGCATTGAGACATGAGGTATTTTGGTCTTCCCCTGAGCTATTTGTGATAATGGTCTGCTATTAACATTGGTGATAGTCTCTCTGGTTTAATTTTGTCGCATCGGGCAACCATTGTTTGTTACCGAATATGCCTTAATGATGTGAGGGATCGAGATTCACCATTTGCAGCCATACAATTCAAAGAAAGCAGATTTCCCAGCAAAACTGATTTCGTCTTATGCACTTTCCCAATTGTTATCATGGCTGCTACGTCTTAAATTTTGTGAGATTTTGCAAGTGTCTTTCGTAGATGGGGTGTTCCTTGTCAAAATGTTGATGTAGTGATGTCGCAACCACTCCAAGCATAGATACGAAGTATGTATTCACAATTATAGGGTCCATTACAGCATGTGCTTCTCTGGTGCCATGGATTTCTGCAGCTTTCAACCTATCTCTTTCCTTATGTGGCTATCAGCCATGTCGGTCATCCAGTGGTGTAGTAGCATTATGAAAATGCCAGTGTCTTCAGCAATAACTACCAAAGTGGCCATTTTGTGTGTAGGTCAGAGCCGTAGATACGAATAAGATGTCTGCATTACTGTCACTACATTACATTACTTTTCTTGCCTTTTCTACTGTAACTAACACAGACAGATACAGCCATTTCAAGCTTTTCAGGTATCTACAACAACCTGACACAGCCTTTTCTGGCTCTTCAAATTTCCTAACAATTCAATGTCAAACCATTTCTGGCTATATTGTGTACATTTCACTGCTTGGTAATGTATTTACTGGCTCTACTGAGTATGGAATACTACCTAATACTCTATAAACTCTAAAGCTGGTATTCTGGGGTACAAAAAAAGATTGTAACAGCAGTTTCTAGCCTTCTGTGTAGTTTCTACCTACCTCAGTTGAAACCAGTTATTTCTGGCTTTTGGAGGTACCTAATAAAGTCAGACACGGTTGTATTTGGCTTCCCGAAGTACCGACAGCAGTTTCTTGGTTTCTGGTGTACCCACCACAATCACAGCCAGACACAACACTTGCAGGCCTTCTGAGGTACACACATCAGCTGGACACAGCCATTTCTGGCTTTCCGGGGTACATAACTCAGCGGGATACCGCCACTTCTGACTTTTTTAGGTACATACCGCAGCGAGATACAGCCATTTCTGGCTTTCTGAGGTACATATCTCAGCGGGATACATCCATTACTTGGTTTCTTAGGTACATACCTTAGCGAGATACCACCATTTCAGGATTTCTGAGGTACATATCTCAGTGGGATACAGCTATTTCTGGCTTTCTGAGGTACGTACCTCCGCGAGATACAGCAATTTCCGGCTTTCTGAGGTACATACATCAGCTTAATACAGTAATTTCTGGCTTTCTTATTAAGTACTTAACACAGCCAGGTTCAGCATTATTTTAGGTAGGGGTACCTACCACAGCTAGATACAGAAATGTATAAATATTTTGCGAAATATTCATACCATGAGAAGTATATAACAAGGAAAATTATTATGTTCCATCACCATTAAATGAGTCTCAAACTCAATAATAACGGTTTTAAGTTTATAGTAAGACACTTTAAAAACACATCTTTGGTTCTAGTACATGTATATCTTAATGCGTATTGTTTTACGCAAAACACTACATTTTTTAACAATAGCTAAGCACTTGATTTAGCGATGAATGTTGCCAAATCCCCCAAATCATATTTTTCTTTGAGAAATTGTAATGTTTTACCTTAAATAGCTCATTATTTTAATAACATTCTGATACTATATTCTGATGATATATTAAACTGTATATTCATATTGTAGTGATTTATTTCCAAATCAAATTATTAAAAGCACTGTAGTTAATCAATTCCAAAAAAGCACACGTTCGGCTTATATTTTGAGGATTTTTACCCCAAAAATGGCCTATGTCGCCCTCCATATGCGATGAAAAACAATACTTATATCTGATTTGTGTTTCTGATATCCTTCAGGTCAGTTTTATATGTCACATGCAACATTTTATGAATCTTTTATCATTTTAAAAAAAGATCCTAAATTTCTTGGCAATGGATATACACGCCAAACTTCAAAGCATCATAAAAAAGTTTGCTCTAAAGGGATTCGTTGGAACTTTTTTCTGAGATACTAGGTATCCTGTAAAGTTATATATGCATATTGTAGTTATTTATTTTCAGATCAAATTATTAATAGTGCTGTAGCCCATCAATTCCAAAATTTACAATTTTAGCTTATATTTTGTGAAATTTTACACCAAAATAGCTATTTCGCTCCCGGTATGTAATAAACAACAATATTTATATCTGATTTGGGTTACTGACATCTCTCCGGTTAGTTTGATATGTCACATGCAACACCTTATGAAAATTTTATCTTTTTCCAAAAAGTTTCCAAATTTCTCGGCAATGGATATACACGCCAAACTTCAAAGCATCATAAAAAAGTTTGCTCTAAAGGGATTCGTTGGAACTTTTTCTGAGATACTAGGTATCCTGTAAAGTTATATATGCATATTGTAGTTATTAATTTTCAGATCAAATTATTAATAGTGCTGTAGCCCATCAATTCCAAAATTCACAATTTTAGCTTATATTTTGTGAATTTTTACACCAAAATAGCTATTTCGCTCCCGGTATGTAATAAACAACAATATTTATATCTGATTTGGGTTACTGACATCTCTCCGGTTAGTTTGATATGTCACATGCAACACCTTATGAAAATTTTATCTTTTTCCAAAAAATTTCCAAATTTCTCGGCAATGGATATACATGCCAAACTTCAAAGCATCATAAAAAAGTTTGCTCTAAAGGGATTCGTTGGAACTTTTTCTGAGATACTAGGTATCCTGTAAAGTTATATATGCATATTGTAGTTATTTATTTTCAGATCAAATTATTAATAGTGCTGTAGTCCATCAATTCCAAAAATTTACAATTTTAGCTTATATTTTGTGAAATTTTACACCAAAATAGCTATTTCGCTCCCGGTATGTAATAAACAACAATATTTATATCTGATTTGGGTTACTGACATCTCTCGGGTTAGTTTGATATGTCACATGCAACACCTTATGAAAATTTTATCTTTTTCAAAAAAGTTTCCAAATTTCTCGGCAATGAGGTATACATGCCAAACTTCAAAGCATCATAAAAAAGTTTCCCCAAAAGGGATTCTTTGGGACTTTTTTTCTGTGAAACTAGGGACCATGTAGAGTACAAAATCGAAGAGTTTGATAACATCTGGATTTTTTCCCCAGGTCACCCTTTTTTGGTCTTATTCTACTGGCCTAAATGATTTAGCCATTGACATGTTACTATTTTACTGCGTAATTTCAATATAGCTAAAATTATAATAAAAAAGACTACTTTTTTGTTCTTCAAAGCATTAAAAACGCCGCTCATGTTTAAGGCATGATTACATAGTTTAAACGTGAGGACCACAATTTTTGCCCGGAATTATAACCAATTCTTACACCCAGCACTCAAGTATTGAATTCGTCATATAATAAGCTAATATCTGTTCTAGATTGCTAATCTCTGTAGAGAGAATGTATAGAATTGTTATTCGAATGTTGAAAATAACACTTTCTACTATTTATGAGGCAAAAATATGCAATTATTGAATCAGAGTGCCATGCATATAGCTAACGAATACACTAATACTAATTACACTTTGTGGTAGACTAAAAATAATTTCTAGACAAAAGTACTTAATATTTTTACAACTGTCATGGCCTTGTTCTCATAAATGAAAATGGTGGCTCCGAACCTCAAATTGATGCTATTCGATACTTGAGTGTTGAATACTGAGTGTAAGTATTGGTTATAATCCTGGGAATTTTAAAGAGTCGAGCGTGGAAAAATGGCAACCTTGGAGTAACATGTATTAAGTGAAATTTGTCTTCCATGAAAAACGTCATAAAAGAAATGCGAACATCGGACAGGGAGGGCAACACTCAACTGTCGAGCACAGAAAACGATAAAACCACAACGTACTACAAATACACGGAGCAGTACCCGCGCACAAAATCCGGTTTAAGTGTTAATCGGGCTTGAAGTCTCAACACGTTTCGATTTCACTCCCACAACCGAACGCAAAACTACATGCAATCGTTTTCAGCTATAAACAACATTAGCTTAAATGTCGTTCACTCTTTGATCTCATTCTCAACATGTTTTACTGATATTGATACCAATCTATCCGCATCTAGCGCTCGTCATTGTCCTTATCTCTTCAAGAACGGCTCAAATACTAGTTGATGAGGCTTCAATCGAAGAAATCCGATTAGGAATTGTTACTGAGAGTGAGCTAGAAATCGTTGCCCGAAGCATTTGCTAACTTGTACATATCAATATCAGAAAAATACATCTGTTGATGAAAGGCATCAATGAAGTATAAAATTATGATATTGTGCAAAATTGACTTAATCAGACGGGATTAAATCTTAATGATGAGGAGAGAAGACAATGTTGTTATTTTAAGACATGTTAATACGGGTTTTATATATAAAACAACATTATAAGGTCAAACAAAAATAAGTTAAATGACCTACATATAAGACGGGTAAATTCGGTGGGCGGTTGTGTGAAACCAATTATTATTCCAACGCACATGATTCATACGTGGTAACAATGGCTTTCTACAGGTACCATTCTGGGTCAATAAAATGTTAACTGACGTCTTCTGTTAATTAAATATTTGAATCGTTTTCTGCTAAGAAATATCTCAGTTCATATATGTATACCTTTTGTCCACCTCAACTAATAAAACACTATGAGGTTTCGAAAACTGTGGAACTAGGTTACCTTTCCTTTTGTTATTTCTTTGTTAAACTATGTCATCCTGCAT
The DNA here is from genome assembly GCA_963678985.1 of Spisula subtruncata. Lineage (NCBI taxonomy): Eukaryota > Metazoa > Mollusca > Bivalvia > Venerida > Mactridae > Spisula > Spisula subtruncata. The sequence goes on along the minus strand of OY787664.1, from coordinate 49,264,441 downwards.
ATTTACACCGGGGACTTGGGCTATTAATTATTATGTTAGGTTGTGTTTGGGCAATGTAGTTGTGTATTGTTGTATTGTTACTGTTTTCTATGCTCGGCGGATTGAGTTCTGTCTCCACTGTCTGATTTCCTCATATATTTTAATGTTAATCGGACATGATCTATTTGTTAAATGAACGAACTACAACCTTCAACGTAAAAGGAGGCATTCTGTTTGTTCATCAAATGTGAACACATTTCAGACAAAAACACAATTATGTGGGTAAACATACTAAAAAGTTATCAAATGCTGTTGTGTCGCAAGTTATATATTAAATATCAGCGTGCTTGTTTGTGCCGTATACAGGCGACTATAGTCAAATTAAGTGAATATTTCAATATGTTTGCTAATACGACAAAATTATTTTATTTTTGCAATACGCCTATTAAAAGTCAGACAGTCCCCTTAAAGTGCAAAGACATGCGGTACAAAGTACAATACAGTAGCAGACAATGATCCTACATATGATAACACTTTAGTAGGTGGCGTTTATCAAGGGCTGATAATGACACTATACAATTAACAGTCCAGTATGACCGGTCATGGTGATATTAAACACCCACTTAGTCTGACCAGGGAGTAGAATGTGAAAATGAGCATGTTGACAATTTATATGTAGAGATGCAGTCATTGCAAATGTTGTATTACACCTGGGCCCGTATTCATAAAGCTCCTAAGGGGAAATATTCCTTAGGTTGATTTATTTACTTAAGGTTTTATAGGAATTCCCATAGTTTTATATGATTTCACCTTAAATAGCTGAAACAACCTTAAGTCTTCATATTCAGATATCTAAGGTGCCATGACAACCATTGAATTGTCTGTACTAAAATCATTGGCAATTCATACAATGGACTTGGATACCTAATTTATTCAAATAAAAGTTGTTTGTTTATCAAATAAAATATTTATACCAATTTGGAAACACCTGAAACATTCTCAATAATTTCTGGGAACACTATACATGCATTTATCAGGTACACGGTTTGATAAATCAAAGCACTGAAAAAATCACACTTGTTTGGGATTAAATCACCCTAGAAATTGGCAATATTATGAGTCCTATTTAAAAGTATTGCTCTTTAGACATAATAATTACGACTTTACTTATTGTGGACGGCATATACAATTTGTCCTAAACATGAATTTGCTTCATGTTTGGAGTGGCCTAGAGGTTTGATATGCATTTCGGGATCGAGAGGTCCCGAGTTCAAACTTCGTCTAGACAAATGTAATAATTGAACCATGAATAACCCACATGCTACACTCGACAATGGTGTAAATTGGTAGTGAGGGTAATGTCTGCACATGTTCAATATAACCGGGCGCCGCAGATCGATGTTGGCTGCATACCCACCAGGGGAGGAATAAGCTGACCAGACTCTAACATAGGTTTCCTTGGGTAACCCGATGACCAGGGAAAGTTAAAATGTCAAAGGGTTGTGGAACGGATAAACTGCTGAAAACAGTCCTCGAAAGATGGCAACTTTTAAAAAAATAAAAATCATTGATAATGCAGGTTAAGGTGGAACCAGCGATAGTGTTAAACAATAAGGTGCAATGTGTCGAACAATGCCTTTGTCTACGGTCACACTTAGGTGACTTTCAGCAAGGGAACGGCCGATAATAACACTCTACAATTTACAGTCCAGTATGAAATGTTATGGAAATATGAACACCCACTCGATTTATCGACACTGTAGTACAAGTACATTGTGAAAATGGCAATGTTGACAATTTATTAGTCGACGATGCAGTCATTGCAGGTGTTGAATGTATCACATATGATAATATTTTGTCAAATTTATCAACAAACATATCGCCGGTTGTGAACGAGTACATTTGTCACAAGTCTATGCATGTGCTACTTCCTTTATTTACGTATAAATAAGCGTACTTAGATACTTCGCAGGCTTCAAGTAATTCAGGAATGGCAATTGTACTTGTATAGCATGTTCCCGACGTAACGTGTTAATTCATAAGTGCCAATTTGATATGCAGAGGACAATGTTTTAAAGTAATGCTTCTGTCACTTTCGAAATTGTATTTTATTGTTATTACATAACTTGCTCGTTACAAACAGTGTACTTCAGATTCGGACAAAATTTTGAATATATCGTCCTCAGTTTTTAGGCTATTTTGATTGCCTAGTTAAAAGCCAAGCGCATATTTATTGATAATCCTGTTTTTAACTTTCACTTGAATATACCAAAGTTGAATGATAACAGTACTAATAGATATTGTATTTATAGCGACGACATAGTTATGCGTTTGTACAATCTTCCCTATGAGCCTTATACAATGCAATTAACTAACAGTAATATAATTACACATTGAAGAAAAATCGTTTAGTTGTTTGTTCATTAACAACACTTATTTGGAACTGATTATTACATGACAAGTTCCAATTTTCATGAAAATAGGCTCATTAGAAGCGCCACGTGGTGCTGATTTTAGTTATGTATTAGGTCTTATAACGTCGGACATACGTTAAGTTACCAATTTTCTAGGGCTCTTTTCAGCTGTAAGGCTGCTCAAGCACCATTTGACATTTTAATTCCCCTGATCATTGGGCTACATATGGAAACATACACTCGTGTCTCCCTGGGGAGACTATTTCTCCCCTGTGGGTGTAGCAGCCAACATTAATCTGCGGCGCCCAGGAATAGACACTGTCCTCCGAGGTACCATTTTACACAATGGTTGATAGGAGCATGTGGGTCTTGCTCAGATAAATTAACCAGTGGTCCAGAAGGGAATCGAACCCGGGACATCTCGACTCCAAAGCGCGCGCTCTACCACTCGGCCATCGCTCCGTGACAAAAACAGTTACTAGTTACTACTTAAGACCTTCTCATTATAAACCAGCGAACTGTTGAATTGAATCTTTCAGGTATTAGAGAAAATGTCATTTTGACAAATAATTATACCCTACTTCTCAAGTTTGAGCCACCCCCTCCCAAAGAAACAATAACAACATTTTTTTATGGTGCTAAGCAATTCCGTTCAATTTCCAATAATCAAATAATGTTTTTAACAACAATATGTTTTCCCGAAGGTATTATTATTATTTAATAAAAAATATCCCACGCTAGCTAGTCGGTTACATAACCCCTTTTCCGTTCCGTATTTTAATTTTCTCATAGAGTCATATATGACGTCATCATTTTATATACGGTCTAGTAGTTAAACCTTGTCAATTCTAACTAAAACTATGATGACAAACCGGGTGGATGACACCTTTACCTGTTGCAATATCGATATCGCTTACAATACCTATAGCATTAGTATTAGTTGAATTATTACTAGATACGAAGCCTCTGTTGCTCCTATTTGCCCAATAGTCTGCGGGGGCTCACATTTATCCACTCACAATTCCATGTTGCTTAATCAATAGTATGACGTTTAGTGGACTGTCTTCGCTGTACAGAATATATAAAACATTTGAATCGTTGAATAGATACCATTTTGTAAAAGACTAACGAACGAGAGGGTGGTTATAAGATATTTTATTACTTTGTGGACTTTTCAGCTAACATAATTTTGGAACTATATTGCCACTTGACTTTGAAATAATTTTTATTTTAGAAATTTATTTTATTTTTATATATTAGTGTAGTGTGTTTTAGAAATTAATAAAAATGCAGACGACGACGTACGCTTTTCTCGCATTCTCAGCATGTGTATACATATCTTGTACTATCACAACAGTTTATGGTGAGTAAACCCTTTCTTTCCTCAACTACTTTTCATGTCCCCTTTTTGTACATATTCTTAATGATTATTCTGATTATATATATTGCTGCTCTGGTCAAATATCAAATCGCATTTGAAACTATATTGTTATGTATTTGTTTTGACAGTTATGATCCCATTTGATTGCAGTTTGCATATAAAAATGAGCGTGGTTACATTTCTGATATTTTAATAATTCATAATTGGTTGTAAAAAGCATTTCTTTTGGTACTGAAAGTACAGGTGTTGTGAAACTGAGTCTTTTATAGTTCCAATAATGTCATTCTATCATTTTGTCATGTGTTTCAATACTACTATACTATTTTAACTTCAATCAGGATTTATATATTAGTATAAAGAATGTCTTTCTATATGTTCGTCATTTATTTCAATACTAGGATACTATTTTATTGCTACAAAAGAAGAAAATGCAATATGGACTTATATAGTTCAAAGAATGTCATTTTATCGTTATGCCATTTGTTTCAAAACTAGTATACAATTTTATTGCTACCAAAGAAGAAAATGCAATAAGGACTTATATAGTTCAAAGAATGTCATTTTATCGTTATGCCATTTGTTTCAAAACTAGTATACAATTTTATTGCTACCAAAGAAGAAAATGCAATAAGGACTTATATAGTTCAAAGAATGTCATTTTATCGTTATGCCATTTGTTTCAAAACTAGTATGCAATTTTAATGCTACCAAAGACGAAAATGCAATAAGGACTTATATAGTTCAAAGAATGTCATTTTATCGTTATGCCATTTGTTTCAATATTAGTATACACTTTTAATGTTACCAAAGAAGAAAATGCAATAAGGACTCATATAGTTCAAAGAATGTCATTTTATCGTTATGCCATTTGCTTCAATACTAGTATACAGTTTTATTGCTACCAAAGAAGAAAATGCAATAAGGACTTATATAGTTCAAAGAATGTCATTTTATCGTTATGCCATTTGTTTCAATATGAGTATACACTTTTAATGTTACCAAAGAAGATAATGCAATAAGGATTTGATTAGAATGATGTGCCAAATACGAACTAGTAACATCTCAAATATTAAACACAATAAACTGTCATGCTTCTTCGCAATCTTTTGAAATAAACTCACTTAAGATAGGCGCTTTATTGGGTAACGCTCATTTGCATAAGTTATAGTGAACACTTGTATAGTTTTACGACACATTTCATTTGAGTGACAATTACAAAAGGTACTGCTTCTAAGAGAATATGAAAGTACATTGCTTCGTATTGAACAATATTTTTTTTAATAACCAGTACATTTTATCTGACCGCAATAAAATTTTAATATTATCTAAGAATCATGAACAGATATTTACTTTGAAACAGGAGCTTCACGCGTCTGGCAAAAAACCCACCTGTTTAGAAGTTTACAAACCAATATTCTTAAGCGTTTCATGAAATTCAAATGCCCTTAATAAATGATAAGTGAAACTTAATAAATGTTGGTCGTACTAAACGTTTTGCCTGCTTGTTCTTTCTTATTCCCTCCGTTGAAAGAATTGTTTTATGAATGATGAATGTGACCATATCGTACTAATAAAACAATATGTTAATTGTTTTTTCTTTGGACCTCCGTTGAAAGGTTTGTTTTATGAATGTGACCATATCGTTGTTCGTAAATAGTTTACTAATAAAACAATATGTTAATACTTTTTTTTCTGTTTAAATCTGTTCACAATTACACAGTTTTGTAAGTTAACATCTTTCTAATGACGTTTGTGGATAGGCTCATCTTATAAATGTGAGTTCATAGAATAGACGATATATTTTGTACTTAAATTAGGTTATTATTCAATGTTTTGTTTCAAGACATGGGTTTGTTATTCCAAATGTGATACATACTAAAGTATGTTCAAGGGATCAATGCTATTGGCTTTAAATGTTTTAACTTTATCCTTTCATTTTATATAAACTTATTTAAAACAGTTAAAACCACACCGTTCGTTATTATTTGTATAATGGTTAAATTTATATTTGTTAAGATGTTGCGTTGTTGTTCCCAATGTTGCGTACGTTATGCTCGTATTTCCGCGGGATCTTGAAAATTCCATTTTTATCAAGATATTTCCTCAACTGTATCTATAAAAAAATTGACATTTTCGTAATTACATTTCATTAATTCTTTATGGCCTTCATTATCGTGGTTTGTCATTTCCTGATTTTCCCGTCTAAAGTTATGCAAGAAGCATTAAGAGTAGCAATTAAATCAATGAACATTTCATTCATTTAACGACATCGAGGATTTCTATAGTTAAATAAGGTCGTCATTTATTTGGACACATTTTTCGATAGCGTGAACTGCGTTTGATTCCTTGTGGATGCTTGGTTTGGACCTTTTCACCCAATAAGGAAGCATGTCTAATGTTCCTTTACGGAGGCTGACCACGTGTTACGGAACTAACAGGACACCCGAGAAAATAATAATGTCCGTTTATAATTAATTAGGGAAACACAACACTTCTACAAATTAGTATGCCAACGTACATGAAGACCATCAACGCCTTAACGCCTTGCCAGACTTTCGCTAGATTACTCTTGGTGGTTGTCTGGTACATGGTCATATTCACGTGAGCTCTGTGCATTTGAATCAGCATTCACGTAACTAACTTTGGTATTTGGTCAAGGTTACTGATTTGAGTTACGCCCAAGTAATGTAGGTTACTAATTAATTAATAAGTAGACACTATAGCATCCTGAGGAAGGGTTACGCAAACAAGTCGAGCATGTTATTTTACGTAAAAACATCACCGTACAATGAACTTGAAAAGTGATAATGCTAATTGCACCAATTGTACATAACAATATAGCAAGCTATGACGTCGACAGTTAATTATTTTAACCCTATGGTTATCAATATTGGCAATTTGTACGAGGTCCTAGTACAGTAACGACCTTGTTTAGCTTCGTGTGGTCTCCAAGAAACTATAAGAAGATAACTATGCTACGACGTGTTGCTTCATTGCGGTTAAATAAATTGAAGTTCAATGTACCTCTAGTTAACAATGTCTTTAATTTGTAACGGGGTCATAAAACAATGAATAATTAACAAAAAGTAGTTACATAAAATATTCGTGTATACCGTGGATCGTATGAGTATATAAATACCTGGTCAGTCAGTTCTTGCATACTTGTCATGTCGGTGCATATCCCATCTAAACAGCGGTATAGTTACGTATGACTGTTCATCTTTAAATGAAGTCAAGAAAAACATGTCAGCCGTTCAAAAACACTTCAGTGTAAAAATGCACTTACGGATTAGGTAGTGCGTCATTTTTTGACAAAAAAGTAATACTATTTAGTTTGTAATAATTTCACTAAGGGTAAAATTCTTGAATTTTTCAAACGTTGTAAATCACCCTCAAAAATACCTTGCAATCGGAGGTAAATGGTCAATCTTGCATGGGAAAACCCAAAGACCTAGACCTAACGACCGTCGTCTCAAACGAACAAATACAATCGACAACTCAACTGCAAGTGTATTGAGAACAGTTCATGCTGTTTTGTTTGCATTTATATTGCGGCGACTTATGAATGCTGAGTTCACATATTTCTAGAACATTTGCTTGTAAACGATCTTCAGTTATTTAAGACAGTTTACATTCATAATTCCAATACGCGATTTTGTACGCACTAGACAAAGCGGCATCAAAATAATGCATCTGCCAAAATTCAATAATTTTTGCTAAGTTTAATTCAAGTTGACATTCCAAATTACGAACGAACTTTATAACCTATAACGGAAATGATATTCTACATCAATAATGCGTCAGCTGCTCACAAAAATCAATTTAAACATTGGTGTAATTTTACATTATGTAAATACCATAATTTGATTTAATTGGAAATTTGTTTGAAAATGTCCCGTCTTCGATTTTTACGTCATTTCAAAACACACATACGACAAGTATAATTACTAACGATACAAGTACGATAACTAATACCCCAAAATAAAAAACCCACACCAAATCGCATATACGTATATATTATATGTTACTAGATATATAAATGTATGAGGATGAACAATACTAATTGTATGGGGATTCAGAATCGTGCTTCTAATTTATATCATGCACATTAAGCAAATGAGTCTATCTTTTGTATACTTAAATTGAAGACACTTTGCCGAATTCGACTAACGCAATAAATACAAATGATTGTCACTTATTTGTCTTGGAAGCAAACAAGGCAAATTGCTTCTTTCATACCTTCATGGCGATGTATTCCACCAGGAATAAGGAAGCTAGTGATTAATACACGAGGAAGTTGCAAGAATAAGTTTCACAATCGACATAATTTCAATTAGTTCAACCATCACAAAACCTACTGGATCATTCGTTCTGGCCGTATAACATATTGCAGACTGCAAAATTGGCAATTGTTTTATTAAAGTGAGCTCGGATGAAAATAAGATTAAACTGTTTTATAGTTGCAACCAGTTCATAAAACTTTAACTATAGCTTTGGGCGATATGTTTACTTGTAATAACGGCAAGTAAATACAAAATGTGTTGGCCATGAAAGTGGTACATGTCATTGTCAAATACAAGCAAAATGTATATACATTCTACTGTTGTACAAATACGAGGGTTATGCTAGAACATTGCCCTGCTATACTGTCTTACCCATATGGGGAAGCCCAAAAGACATCGCCCTGTGGTAAACGTAGTCGAATATTTTCAGAAACAAATCTTCTACCTCAAATAATGTCATGTGTAGTTTATTTGTACTTGGAAACCATTGAAAGAACTTTCAACAACGTTGACTACTTCGAATATGGACATCTTTAACTAGCCCTACTGCGTAATAAGGAGTGTCCTGACCGCAAAATGCAATGACCAATGTAACCTACATGTTCATCAGACGCTGGTATTAATGCGGTCTTACATATTTTACAGCTGCGTGAAAAAGATAAATTGAAGCTAATATGGTACTATAGATTCATCGAACTAATTTGATATTGATTTTGGTGGTACATTAAGTACGCATTTAATTGGTTATAGCCACGTTTCTGGGAAATATGTGTACCTTTAGAAATGAATGACGCTATAAATTAAAAAAACTAGCGGTGAATTATTTTTAACGGTCCCAGAATAAAACGCCGATTACATTGAATATTAAAATAATTGTAACGTTGATTTAATGATAAGATTTGAATAAAGTTTAGATCGAAAGATAAAGTACTCCGGAAATTACATCGGGTTCTCGGAAATCATTTTGTGTCTGTTTTCACCAGCGTCTATGCTGCGTCTAATCTACGTTTGCAGCATTGGTAGAAGGTCCATGATCCAATGGAAGAAGTCTGTAAGAAATGAACATTATGATAGTAATTGCGTTCATACACGTTATACCATTGAAAGAAAGGGACTTTATGAAATGAATTGACCTACTTATTCGGGTGTACTGGTAATCAGCTAGTTGTTCAGGTATGCAACAAATTCAATCGTACCAAATAAAGGGACACAAACGTATGAATCCTTATTCAGCTCAGTAAAGAAATTACACCATGGCATGTCCGTGTATTATTTTCCCAAACCGACCTTGATCTGTTATTCTGAACATTACGAAATCAACGTGTTTATAATGTTCTTTAATATAATACATTAATTACTAATCAAGAAAAAGTACAATGCCATTCCCTTAGAAAGTTATAGGATATGAACGAACGTGATAGGAAATCAGTATACTAGTACTTTTATGCTATATACGTATATAATACACATATCTGTTTCTTAAACACTTAATTGGATATTGGCTATTGGTGAAGTGGTAATAGTTGTTAATAATTTTGCAAACGACACTGTTTTCATCATTCTATGGCAACACCTGAATTGTAGATTTGGTATGTTGTCGCCATACATGTTTATTAATGATATCTGATTATAATATTGCACACATGTTGTCATAGCAGGCGAGCAATTGGCGTGTCATAGTACTGTGTATGTCATAATAACATACTCATTATACAAGAACATTATATCATGAATGTCACTTCTCCTTAAAATATACACTTCCACACTTCCGTTACGTATATTCATTTCCGTAGTACACATGTACCGTCATTTGAGATACTGTAGCACCTATCAAGGATACCAATGATGCCACCAGAATTCTAAATCAGTAAACCTAATTAATACCTTCCACTGATTAATAATTTAATCATGATGTAGGTTTGGTGTTGGTATTGTCTTCAAGGTGGGTGTTCCTGTAAAAATAATCATAGACATCCTACTTGTGTGGTGTTCCTTGACACGTGTGAGACTTATATATAATATATATGACACTGGTCTTGTTATCGATACTACTTTCTTGGTCATTCACGTGAATTTGTCTACTATTATTACATATAGTACGTACTCATTGCGTAAATTAGTAATATAATATATATTTATGTAATATGGATGCGACTGTCACAGGCCATGGAGAGATTGGGCATACATATACCACTTCGTCTATGATGTCAAAATACAGTTGCCCAAGGTGTTTTTTCTGATTATGCAAGTATACGCTATAATTGATCACCTTGACAATGTTAACATATTTTCTGTTGGGTAACTAAAGTCCTAAGTTCACCTCTTGTGACTGATCACACTTCCTTTCCATGTCCACATTTCTACTGTAGACCGTACGACCGGGTATCTCAATACTTGGATGGGCCATATCACGTTCTTCTGTGAGGTCGGCTACGACTACCTCCATCGTGTCGGGATAGGTTGCCAGTTGTTTTCTGTAATAAAATATACATGTAAGTGTTCTGATAGACATTAACTTTCAAGAAATTTTGTTTATTAACTGCATGGTTGATGTCTTATAGATTTACATAACATTACAAATATGTGATACACAACATATCCGGACATAGCCTCACTTCAAATATGGTATCAATATTAAATAAATTTGTATACAAACTTTATGTAGTCGAAAGTACAACTTCACATTGATGTATTATTCCAATTTAAGCATGCATACTAAACAAAGCATTCACCTATTAAACTGGTAAAATCATTTATTGCCATCTCTTAACGTTAAGACGATTATAAAGTTGATTTTCATTACATAAAATGTAATAAAGGTTTAAGACTAATGGAGGAATAGGATTAAATAATTTAGCTAAATGTTAAAGGGGACTTGTACATGACACTATGGCAGAATTGTAGGCCGTATTCAAGCGTATTGCTTTGAAAATTATTCAGAGATTAATGGCGCATTTCCTGTTAAATTTCTAATGCTCTTTTACACTTCAACTGCAAAGTCGTCAGGGAGTCTTGACGATGCAGATAATCAAACTTCTTCCTCATCTTCATCGATGCAATTCCTGGATGTAATATAAATTTATAATCAAATATGTGTTTTTGAGGGTCCAAAACAAGATTACAGAATTTTGAACTCATTATAAACGAATTTAAGAGATTCTTGAAAACAAGGCAAAACGCATTTAAGGCAAAACGCGCAGTAAATAAAAAAATATATCATTATATTATTATCAACGACACATCTTAATTTTTTTATATCTCCATATACATTTTGTATTTGAATTCTATTTCGATCCGCCTATATTGCAAGTATCCATGCAAAACTGTTAAGGTTTGATTGTTTTTGCAACTAAAACTATGTTTAGACTCCGAACCCAAATTTTCAATACGAACCATACAACCCCAGCATATCCGTGATAACATATATACTGACTGCCTAATATACTTAGAATAATTGCACATTGAGAACAAGTTATGAACAATCACCCTAAATATATAGATTTAACTTATGGCTAAACAAAGCATTACTCTTTCATACCTCATTATGTCCAAATTTTCTTCCGAGGGTCGAAGAGTTTTTCATCTTATGTGAATCGTGTCTTTTAAGGTAAATACATAATTAATTATAGTAGTACATATTCGTAATTTAGTAGCGTTTAATTTTAAAATGACAACATCGAAAGTAGACAGTGGCGCCAACAAGTTTCACTACACCTTTTATACGGTAATTCTAACGATAATTGACACCGCAATTCAACACATTAAACATTTACAAGTAGAATTACCTAAAGACACGATTGATATCTACGAGATACAAGAATAAAAAAAATAGGAATGATGTTGTCGTTTTGAAAGTCGGTCAATTTCTGCATTGCCACTGAGAAAGTGTCATTGTTACAGATAACAAAACTATTTTGCAGTGGTTTGATTTCGCAGAAATACTATCACACTTGATTGAAATATTGAAGCACAATACATCGCTGACTTAGAATGAAAAGGTCGTAAGAACGAAATCAATATTGTAAGAAAACAAGAAAAAAAACTGTCTTTACTTTTCGAAAAACAAACTCGTTGGACTTCAGATTGGTCAACATGACAAGAACCGTTTTGTTTGAAAATATGTCAATACTATACAAAGCGCCTTGTAATGCAGATTTCAAATATGCAGAGTCTTCTAATGTCGTAGGTATTATATACGACTTTCTCATTCTAAGCCAGCGACATGTATATCATTAATGCTGTCGACTGTCCACTAACTGTGTTCAGTGAATAATTGATGAACTATTGTCGCACGTGTTTAGGAGAACAAAACCCGAGGGGAACAAACAGCAGGTCAATTTAGAAGGTCAAACATTCCCAAAGCTAATATAAACAGCGTATGAATATAATACTCACTTGTCCATTTACCGAATGGATTTAGTCTAGTACGTTGGCAGAATGGACAGTTCTTAATGAATCAATTTCTTACACGCAATAGATAGATGAAAGTAAATGAATGCCAAATACCGCGTTCATTAGGTGGTTGGTATCTAATGATTGGAAATGTTGATTCGGTCATATTCTGGCTCACATCTATGTTAATAAACAAAATGAAATCATACGAGGCATATTTATTTCTATACATTTGTATATGACAATGTCTTGTATTGTAGGATTCCGCATTTGTAATAATGTTTCGTTTATATATTTATACTATTCTTGTGTAGTTTTATGTACATTTTCTGAATATTGTAGGATTTCACTTTGTGCTATTGTTCCGCATATATTCATACTATTTTTCTGTATTTCAGGTAAATGCTCAGGGCGGTGGGCAATACATTCATGTTATGCAGGTAATTACCTTAATTTATTCTTTTCTAATTTTCACCATGTCATGTTTATGATAACAAGACTGCGTTTATTAAACGCTGATGTCACAGTGGAAGTCGTTTCCACCAAAACAAGCTAAGCCAATGCTGAGGCAATACTTCTTTTAGAATTTAGTAGTTAGATAGTGGTACATGGCCTTGTCAATGTAAGGTGTTTATGGGTGTTTATGGTTGTAAAAAAGATTGCCAAGTTGGAAAGCAGTGTCCCAATGGACTTCGAACATATTTGAGTTTCAACAACTTGAAAGTTTTGATTTACATTTTCGAATGGACGGACAGGACAATCACTGAAATAGTTATTACCCTGCATAAATAGGTATATCTTGTTTGATTATAAATTCAATGAAATATTACATTGCTCAATAGGTTTGTTTGATTATATGAAACTCATTTATTTTACGAGATGGTTTAGTCAAGCATTGTTTGGCTTTGGGTTGTCTGTATGTGCATTGCATTATTAACAGCATTTTCTGTCATTGTTATACTAAGCCAATGGTTCGGATCCCCAGTGACCCATATATTGTCCTTGTCAATTTGATAATAAAATCAAATGGAATAGCTTCCAAATCATTAATATATTGTTTGCAAAGAGCGCCGATCGTGTTTTTAAAAGCCAGAATAAATGTTTCGGCAGACTGCCCACAGTATATGCATTGACTGCAAAAAGCAAAGAGCAACTTTGATCAATAAATTCTGATCTGAACGAACCATTTGAGGAATCCATTGGATAAGAAACCCATCGGAAATCAGTTTTAGAGTGGTCCTGTCAGAGTGGTCAGGAATGGTTACAGTGGTCAATAAACAATCATACGAGGCAATGATACATGCGTTTGAGAGAGTATTCAGCTTGCGTATATGATATCGTCAGTAGATTGTATTGCTTATGTAAACATTGGTTATGATATTGAAGTAATGTTATTGGGGAATTGACTTAATGCATCAAGGAGACTTACCAAATGAATTATTTGACAGATGTGATTAACCATGAATTTTCCACGGACGAATTTCGTCTGACTATGTGAGACCGGGTCAAAGTAACAAGTGTGCGTTTAGATATTTGTCTAGCTTTGGTGTGTTAACATGGTTAACCTTGCCATTAGAGAAAAGGGGTGTTGGATTAGTCTACAATCTGTAACTTCCATCACTGGTTCGTCAGATGCTGTCTTATAATATGAATAATTCTCCTGCTATTGCGATTAGTTTTATAAAAGTGTTCAGGGTTGGTTTTTTAACAACTTGTTTGTGTTTTCTAAAACAGGTCTCGGTTTCTTGAAATGAAACGAAATTACGCTCTTATATCATGAAGTTTTATAGTTTCCTATGTCGCATCTATATGTCATCAGTTGCCGAGTAATTACTACAAGGTAAAAATGTATAGGAACCATTTTCGTTGCATCTGCCACATTAAAAAGGTATAAAAAGTAGGAGAAAAACGAAGCGCATCTGATGAGAGGGCGAGTATGATTTATTAGGTTAATACTATTTGGCTTACGCGTAATACATTCTATATTTTTATAGTCCCCAATTGGTGTCTTAAGTAACAATTATGGAAAGAAAGGAAGAACGTTCCGATGGCATTAGTGACATCTGCGACGACCGTTTATATGATACTACGTGGTCTGATCTTCAAGGGGAATAAGAGTGGGTGTTTCTACTGATAGGAGATACGTTATGATCTTGTTTTTTCTGTCATCTGTACACTTTTGTTTGCTTTCTTTGGTTTAACAACAGCAATATCCTGTCTTAAGTGTCAATTAAGACACGCAAAAATATTCCATCAAGTCACAAGGTATCATTTTCTGTAAAGTACGTGCGTCACAATCAAGTTCTAAAAAGTGCAAGGAAAGGAATATGGTATCTCTATGAACGCTACATTGACAAAGACACATGACAGATAAATGAGACTACTTATAAAAGAACTAGTAATTAAAAACTCCAAAAATACCAGTCTTACTAGACACAGCTCCCACGCATGCCGATAGATAAATAGGTATATAATAACATTAGACGGGGGATGTGTTGTAATGTCAAACTGGTTCATCTCGCTGTGAAAAGCTTTTTTGTCGCATGAAAACACATTCGAGACGATGCTAACGTTGTGCCAAAGCAATTTACACATTACATTAACTGTACAAAACCATGTTTACTTCCGCAATACGGTTCACCTAGGGAATAATAACTAGGGTTGGGCTGAGCGTTAATTTCGAAACGAAAATGAAGGAGCATGAAGGAGCACAATAATGAAATATAAGATTCCTAGCATTTAGAAACGTATCGGAATAAGTATCTGTTCTGTTAATTTAAACTGGAATTCGTACTTCTTGTTTTCACGACTGTTTAAAGTACAATTAATCATTGATAACGCTAGCCATTTTTGACAAAAGAAAAATGGAAATAAAAAGTACATTAATATCCAATTTCGTTCTATCTTGTGCACTATTATATTAAGTATAATACACTAAACCAAGCGGCCTTGTGGGAGCAGCCGTGGTTGACTGGCTGCTTGTTTTAATATAGATTGAACGAGTACATACATGTACATTCAAAGTAATTATGTACAAGATTGAACACAATTTGACAAAGGAAATTTGTCTTATTTCCATTTTATCATTGAACAGGGTTGGCATCACGTGATACGAACGTTTACATGATGAGTCATTCGTTATTCGAGCAACATTTTAAAAGCGTGTTTGCTAATTGTTGGCTAATTGACACCTTCGTGTCCTTAAACGAAACAACCACACACCCGTTATGAAAAGGTCTGATTTCAAAGAATGGTAAAGACAAACACATCCGCTGAACAAATAGTCGGTGATCAGTTTGCTATTGATGAATCTTTATAGGTCAGCCCTGAAATTGTTTAGGATTGTTAATATTTATTGTTCATTCAAATCACGAGGTTCTAGTAATCAATCAATCGTCGTATATGGTGTTAGTTACCTCGCGTAAAATCCTCAGAGTTAATTGCACTGTCGGGACATTGGCTCACAGGCGGGATAATTATCATAGTATTGGTGAAAATATTGTCCTACCAATGGTTCAGTGAGAGTATACGCCGTCCCTTAGAGACACCGCTGTGGTATATAACCATGAATGTAAAGATATCGAAACTGACTTTGATTGCAATAGTAGTACAAAGTTTAGCGACATGACATTAGCAGTCAATATAAAAATGTTATTCTTACTCAGTCACAAATCGTAATTGTTATATTTTGTCCTGATATATTCGGTCAATAATCGAATTATATGCCCATTAAGGTTGAAAATGTCTTCTTTATGGCTCCCTTGCGATACGGGACGTACAATTGAAAGAAGCAAATGAGGAATTTGGTATATGATTTTGGTAATTTTGAAGAAACAGCTGGTTAATCGCCCACTATGATAAAAAAAACTAGGGAAATGCGCAATATATCATAGAAGAAGCTTCACGCTCAACAAGGACGTATTATCTCCGGATTATGAGGATAATATGTCCAAAGGGGTGGCCACTATTGTTAGATTTGTATACTAACACGCCATGGTTAGTACATTTTTATTACCGTTCCGTCGGACAGACATATTCCCTTTAGTAGATTTATCAGCACGAGCAGGGTTATCTTGTAGCAACGCCAGTATGACAATGGCAAGACCTTTTGTTATGATTATAAATAAGTAATAATTGCATATATCCATTTATGGTAGACGGGAGACGTTCCTATGATAAATATGTCAAATAATACGTCAGATTTATGGCAAATATATATCGACAGTCGGGTGATCTTTGTCTGCTTTATTTCCATATAACACTATATATTGGATTGGACATTACACTATTTGTGTTTTAGTTATGAGAAAGGTTTTGTAGTTGTGTTTGTGGCGTCCGATGGTCGAAATACAAGATACTTTTTAATCATAAAAGCCATGCATCCAATTAATTCTGCATGATATATTACGTTGGTTTTCACATCTTGCAACCGCCGTATCCGATTGACAAAGTTCAAACAAACTTTTATACACATTTTATACAGACATTTAATTTTTTTAATATGAACAGAATTAATATGTTTCATCCGATTTAGGTGTCTTCTTAATTTAGTTAAAAGTTTAATGAGTATGTTTTGACGTTGTATTGAATGAGTTCAAGAAGTCTGAGACACATAAAGCAAAACATTACCAAATCTGAAAAGCAGGATCGACAGTTCATCTAATAATTGAGAGAAAACATTCACTTATAGCAGCTAACTTGACGAGCCAGACAGTTTTTATTGCCCCTCCTAAAAGGCCAAAGTGTCACATTATCATGTTTTTGGAACTTATCTGTTGCAATACACACCCATATATCACGTTTTCATTGCTCCTAGTTGCCCTCTTACGCTAAATCATTATGCTATATTAATTTACGTCTGCAATTCATCAATTATCGATATCTTTATTTTCCAAATTGTTGAAGTCCAAAAATATCTCAATTTGGTTTTCGCATTACAAAAACGCCTACTGCTCACTGTATCGACACACAATATGGCAATTACTTTACAATTAGTAGTCGTAAACTAGCGAGGTAATAGAGATGTATTGATTGCGCTCAATTAATTAAAAATGAAATACAGCGTTCAAAAGCCGTGCCTATTCGCATTCTAATTGTAATGTTTTCACTTCAATTAACATCATTGGTGTTTTGCGTTTACTACTGGTTTTGCGACAATCATCCTGTGGATTAATTTATCGTAAAGTAGTCTGTAATTGCTATTTTACGGCAATTACGTCGCGTTTATGGAAACGAGTATGAATAAAGAAACGTTGTGGCAAGTCATGTGATATTTGATACACGTGACACATGATCAATTTAATACTGGAATTAGCATGACTGTATATTAACCATTTAATCAGTACATATTTTCCTTTTTTACACGCCGTTATAATTACAAAATATATAATACACTTTACTAAGTTTGTGAGTTTGTCCATGTATTTTAGAAACCCATTTTGTCATTAGTAATTGACATAGCTGTATATAAGAATCGGCGAAATATTGCTATTGAATTCATATCTAGGTTTTCCAGTTCGATTATAAACAATCTGGGAGTTTTCTTTAATTCACATTTTAATATAAAAAGTATACGAAAAATACTTGATAAATTATGTGGATTTTAGCTTCAATATATATGAAGCCAATTTAAAAGATTTCTTTCTTTTTATTTTGTTTGAAGACAAAGCAGAAAGTAGGAGAGGGCTAATATAGGCTATGCCTTTTGTCTTATCCTATTTATTTGAAAATGAAATAATATTAAAAACAATGAAGCAAAAATAAGTTATTGTAGCGATCACTACATGGTAGTGCCAGGAGAACCGAACCCACCCATCCCACGCAGATTGCAACAAAATTAGAAACACATAAGTCAATAAAGTACAACTACTCATGTTTAGGCAGCCTGAGTCATGGGTACCGTCAACATATAAACCATCCTTAATTGGTAGTTGGTATTATTGTGGACATTTATATACTGGATGTAGTCACGCAGTTGTACATCATATTACAGCGCTACAGGAAACAAATACAACACTTTGTTATTGTACAATAATTGCAAACGGAACACCTTGCCAAAACACAGATTAAACTGCACTCGTTGCCAATTGTTTAAGACAATTTTAAGCTTACGTTAGTAAATGCAATTATCAACATGTTTTCGGGCAAACTGCATTTCCGTTCATACGTCATGGCTGTTAACAGCCTTACATAGTATTAGACACCTATTTCCGATTTTTGTCAAAAATTAAAAGTTCGAATCCATTACTTAAGAAATAAGCATGAACATTTAGAAACGAACAATATACATTTATGATAGCACGTTTGTGGTTGTTCCCTTCTGGAACCACTAGCAGATACAATTAAATCATTATTATGAGATCGTACTTTAGGTTAGTATAGTCTGCACTCCTAATATTTCAAGTGAAAGATTAAAATTCTGAAATTTGAAATAAACAAAATTATTTTCACCTCAATGTCGCCATCGATTCAGTATTCTATCATCGGAAATGCACAGATATACTGCATAACGATTTGAACTAATAAAACGGATATGGAACAATGTGTAACACCTTTCTTTGACGGAAAAGATGTTATCAAAATTATTGACAAGACTTACACGTACTTGTTTTTTATTTCAATTACGTGACTGGTGTTATAATTTATTTTTCATCAAGCACCGGATTGTATCATGTGCTTAAAATGGTAAAAAATAGAACATGCGTAGAAAAATTGTCAATGAAAGTCTAAACTATGGTTTCAGTGTTATTTTAATGACTTCTTGGGCTTTTCTGTGTGAGAGAGGCTTGTTTGCATATACTTTATTGTAGCATTAGGGTTGAGAATTCCAATTTTCAATTTTCAAATTTTTTAACATTTTATGTATTATTCTTTTCAGGAAACGGAAAACGGTCGGGTTCACCAGTAGCTGATACAGATTCTACAAACACTGACAGACAATACATTTTACGACAATTATTATTGTCGGGCAGAAACTCGCCTGATTTACCAGTAGATACCGAACTTACAGCACCTCCAGTGTTTGATGATATAGAACCATTTTATCCCGATGTTGCATCTTATAACAAAGATAAAGAACTAGAAAACGTTAGAACACTGCTTGGTGAATTGGTAAGCTTCCATTTTTTATTATCATGTCATATTTCATAATAGAATGGTTAATTTACGAAATTGGCCGAATCAAAAAGTCCTGACAATATGTGCTGTAGCTCCAAATAGTTGTTATTCTTTAAAAGTTTTTTCAAAATGCATTAAGAAATGTAGGAGGAGTTGCACATAGAATTTCGTCCGGACGGACGGATGGACTAACGGAATGACGCCTATTATTATCGTATCCCCTTCGTCTTCGATGGCGGAAAACAAAACAAATGACCAACAATAAGATGTATCACATGCAAACTAAATGGCTGTATGATGCTTGAAAATTTTGTAGATTCGTAGCTATCTGTAATCATTCGTTTATACACTACGTCTAGTTGCACCAACAACTCCCGAATTATGACTTGCAAAATTTGGCGACTTCCCAAAAGTTCTCGGCATAAATATTCCAATTTATGAGATTCGATGTTATTAATTTGATGGATGGTAGTCTAAATAAGACAAATTGTCGATCATAGACAATATTTGTAGTAGTCGTACATAAAACGTACGCTATCAGGGAAAATGATAAATGAGTCTAAGAAATAGAACAATTTGATTTTTATGGATTGCTTGAATTAAGTAGTATCTGAAATTTTATACGATAGCATGGATTTTTTTAAAGATCACACCGGCTAACCATGCATTTTGATTGAAGCGTTTTAAACTTTGGCAGATTTTTACGTTTTTATCATGTCATCGTGAGAATATACATTTCATTTGGATATTTTAATAACATCTAACACACAATCTTGTTTCCATGAGTCAATGCCCAGGAAATTAGTTTTAAGCCCATTTTCCTGACATCCGGAATTTGTTATAGTGATCAAACTGAAGTGTTCTACCATAAGTAAGGGGTAATTTTCTGACAGTTTTTGCCTGTTTTCTCAATACAAGAATGTATATTGATATTGCACTTACGACCTTCTCATTCTAAGCCAGCGATATGTGGTTTTTGTAAACATTATTCGATATGGGTGAAGTAGTTACAAAATGTTACAAAAATAAATGACGTCATGATAGCAGGTTTTCATAGAGGTGAGCACATAAAGAAACTTGTTAAGAAAAACGAGTGAAAGCACACACCGTAACACAAATCAACTCAACTACAATAGCAATGTTTGACAAACTACTTTCAATGAACCTAAATAAGGAACTATATGATTTTTCCATTGGTAATTATTTGAACAGCCTTTTAAATCATGATGACGCACAACTACTGTGCGAGGCGCTTAATACAAACAGTGCGGGGTTTTTTTTAATTTAATTTTCTAAATAGGATTTTCGAAAAAAGCATGGATGAACTATATTTGGAGTTTTAAAACAGTAAATATTGTATTCTAAACTTATTTTGAAATAATGTCTATACTGATCATGCGATACGACTTGAGAAAGGTCAATTCAGTACAACTCTGAAAGATTTCTGTGGAAGTTGGGCGGCAATATGAACACTTATCTATATATTACATTCGATGCACTGCATTTTTGCGTCTATTATTCAAATATCAATGTGTCAAGTAAATTATAATTTTCAAATTAATTAATAAACAAAAGACCTTCATGCATGAATTGCTGAGAACGCGGCTTTGTATATGTAACACATATGGGACAGAAAGGTGTTAGGACATGACGAAAATCAGAATTTGCAACCATGCTAATGCTTCAGAAGAAACAATTGGAAGTTAAGAAATAAGGCATTCTCAATTTTATTACGAAACGAAATATATGTCTCCGCGTAATTGAATGCGAATGAAAATAATAAAATAAGGCGCATTTTGTGCTGGATTAGTTAAGCATTAGTACGAGCAGATAATGTGCGTAATCCATTCTTATATAATGATCATAAACCAACGAACATGTATAAACTCAATCTACTTCCTCTGCAATTAATAAGTGAAATATCAATTGATTTTGCTTGAGAAATTCCCAGGAATACTTGAAAGAATAATTTAGTTTAAGTGCAAATACATTCATTTACCGATGGATTGCCACCAAATGTGTCTATGATTACACTATAGAATTTGCTATGTGTATCGAGCCAGAAATAATATCTATTGCCAATATCTATTATCAAGATTTTCAGCTCAATTACAAATTTCCCCCCAGTCTTCGATGCGTAATTGAACGCAGTATATGAGTCCGTATATCACTCGTGTCAATACTATTATAATACTGACCACCACTCTCCTTAGCTTTCCGTATAATTAACTGAATCATTTCGATTATTGAGGATCATGGGGATATTTCTGTTGCAATCAGACAGAAGATGTTTACTCATCGACATTTCACACATCAATCAGATCATCCGCAGATTAAAGAGTAATGCTACATTGTCAACTAATCAAGGCCTTTCTAAGCGTGTTCGGAACAAGGAAAACTATTTCATCTTCAATTAACTTGAGTTTTTGTTCGTCAGTAACCTACGCTGCTATTTAAGAGAACTGAACAGCTCAGCCTATAAATCCTGAACGAACTAGCGCTTGGAACTGTCGTTCTAAGATGTTAGTAACACGTTCTTCAATTAACAGGAGTATTGATACTTCAGAAAACTACACTGCTATTTAAGAGCATCGAATAGATAAACCTATAAATGCTCCACTAGTGCTTTCTAACGTTGTTCTTTGTTTGTATCTAGTATATTCTGAAGGGTTTCTTCGCCACTAGGAAAGATTATACATTATCATTTACGTCAAGGCTTGTGTCGCTGTAAATAAGATTATTGTCAGATATACTAGGACCACTTTCTATAATGTTTCATTAACGTAGTACATGTACAAAAAGCGACACGTCAACTAAAGCTTGTAAATTGTTTCATCTTTAAGGAATGTCTTCACAGTTATGTTTTTGGTACTTGAAACGGATTTCTATTGTTATGTATAGATTAGTTATTATTATAGTAGAATTGTCACAATAAACCTTGAATTAGTTTTGTTAAACCAATGTTTTATATCATAACAAGATCAACAAACATTTATTATACAAAACAATGGGTGAGTAGAACTTTTAATGTGGCCACAGCTAGACTGCAAATCAAACACCTCTTTTCGTTGTGGAGGAATAATATTACGGAAATATGCAGCACAAGTGTGGGGTTTCTTAATAGTATTATCAACAAAATGCAACTACATGTTTATACAAAAGTATCCAATGTACTCCGATTGACAATATAATCGAAACGACCTAATAAACAAAACACAACATAATCGACTTACAACGTTTGAGATTCAATGTGTAAAGAAGGGTAGAACAAAGAAGTCACTGACCATATAATACAAAGTATAGGGAGTACCACGAATCTTGTCACAAAATCCGCATTATTGACGGATTATGTATCACACCAGTTCATTTGTAAATTTTAATTAAGTTTAGCCATGTTAGTGACACTTTATTTGTTCCAGTCGGTGCCTTTGTTCTTACTCTCCCGTATTTTCTATTGAAAGTAATATAGACATACAACTCTCCGACGATCATACTAGTCTTGTTTACTGGCATTGATCGATCATTTAACACATTTTCATTGTCACTATAATTTGGACTGTGTGTAGCGTTTAAATCACACTTTACTTTACAAAGCAGCCCATGATACCATAACAATATACAAGTTGATTGGCATATTCGGCAAACACATGGTAGTTGGTCATTTAAAAACACAAACAAAAAGATATGAGCAAATCGGACAGTGAATGCATCACCAAAATCAACCAGCCAGTCGGTCACAACACAACACAACACAACTATACGGAGCAATGCCTGCAAACAACCAAACGAAATGAGTACAAGCCCAAGTCCCCGTATGGTAAATAACATAAACGCAAAATTCAGTAAACGTTTCACTGAATTGAACACTTTGATAGTCTACATGTAAATAATTTATCAAATAATGCTTACGCCTTCTTTTTTATATTTTCAGTTACTACGAAAACGATACCGAACATCAATGGCGGACGATTTCATGTTGAAGCGATAATGCCGAAGTTCAGTAACCTATCTCCTCAAGGAAGATCGCAGCAACATAACATGTTGTGACAATAACAATGTGATATTTTTGTCACATAAATGTTTATCATTTTCATTTCACACACGAACTTATTTTAAATAAAGTGGACATATTTTCTTGACAGAACTGTTAATTTATAAGAGACTCCTAACTTTTTAAGACGTTTATTTATTCAACTAATGTCATGAATTATTGAAATACATGTCGTTTATAGCTCCATTCAAACTAAAGACTTCTCGCTTGTTTTAAAACGGATAAAATCATAAAATATCTTAAAAAGTAAATAAACCCCAGAAGGTGGAATGAAATGTTTGTTGTTTTTGCAAGGTTTATTTTAAAACCTGCTTTTGGTCAACCATAATAATAACTACAAGAGCGATGGAACAAAAAGGGCCGGCTGAACGCGCCAACACCTTGGAGGAATACACAGCGTAATTATACATAATACTGGAACGCAACATTACAAACAAACACCGCTGTGTTCATTAAACGCTTATGTCACATTGATAGCCTTATCCATAACACATAGCTAAAAAGGTATGAGGAAGCAGACAGGGAAGGTAGCACTCAACGTAACCAACCGAGCACACAACAGCACAACTACACTAAGTTATTCGGGGACCATAATGCTGTTAAATGATAGCTTTACATTTCTTTGATAATGTAATGTGCTTTATTATGGTGGTGAACAAGTGTTTGAAAGCAATGCAATGATGAACTTAAACAATATTTGAGTTTCAACATTTTGTAACTGACGAATGAACAGGATTATCACTATATGCCTCCTGCATTAGTAGATGCCGGACCATAAAGTGTTTAGCGCACTTGTACAGGATGCAATAAGTTTTGTCATAAATTAAAGTTGATATAACCATGGTTAATTTGATATGCATTTATGGTAGGCAACTTTGCAACACGTTGCATGAAGATACGCTTGAACAAATTGTGTTATTTCGATTTTTCAACAACGACAATTTCCGAAAACAATTTCCCTTTTCGATTTACTACTTTTGCATAATATATACGTTAGCATGCTGTACTATGGTACGTAGTTTATTTAGCTTTGGGTTAGTATGGTGTTCTACTTAATTAAAAATACATTACTCGTTTTACTCTATTTTACGATTTTCTGTACTACAACAAAATGATCAGTGTTCTTCTTGTAACAATTAAGGTTTGGATTTACAATATGCCTCGATCAAATGCCAAATAGTAATGGCAGTATGCTACTAGTAATTATTGTACTACTTTGTTTCTTGTAATGCACAATCGAAAATGGTTGTTAATGGAGAAAGGTAGTTTTTAAAATTAATGAATGGTTAAGGGATAATTACCAAATTCAGCATTTTAGTGGTTCAATGTCATGAAACGGGGCAATAACGTATAATCAAACATTCATATTGTACAAAGGCTTTGCACTCCGAACACATTACAGAATATTGGTCAAACAAAACATGATATTTTTGCGTTGTTCAATTTCTAATATAACATTGCAAACGACAATAGCATGCTACGTTTTCCCCTATCTTACAACTGCCTCAGTAACCAAATAATGAATTGTAAGACAGAATTCAGAAGATTTGCAAAACCATTTAAATCATGACTGAATGTGAACACAGTACGACGGCATACGTCATGGAGAAAATGTAAGACTCGTCCACGTATACATCGTCTGGACTTGGAGAAATTGAAACATCTATCACGTACATGTATATGTATGTATGATTTGTTCATACGCCTGAAACGCAAAAAATAGCAACTGCTATATTTCATCTATGGAACAGACACGTACATCTAGAAAACAAGAATGATACGCGATTCTGGGACAATCGTACATGGTGAACGTCGAAGTATGTTAGACACCAAGTAACGGTTTGCTCAATACAAAACCAAGAGCATACAAATACCTTTACTGTATAAACTAAACAGTTCAGGTCTTGGTATGTGCAAAATCCAAACAGTTCGGTGTTCTCATATGTGTTCCACGTTAAGCATAAACGATCAGCAAGCTTCTTCAATCACTTTACACATCTGTTTTTGCTACGGCTCCGTTTTTTTGTGCCAGGATAGCAAGAAATGTTTCCGACCATAGGGTGGACGCTAAACGAAAAAAATACGATTTGGTTTGGCCTAATTTGCAACAAATATAAAATCATGGTTGTAGCAAGCCACACACATTCATTCGAGCATATGCAGCAATATAACTTAACGATTTAACATACAAATGTATACGGTATAGCTGCCGGGGGAAATATTTCCAAACATTCACCGAAAACACACGTTTTAATACTACGAGTATAACACCGAGTGTTTCAACTTAGTTATTTACATTTACTAGTGGTCCACATACAACTCACGACATGTGGTCCCTTTTTATTTATGTCTGTAAACATAATTATATACGTTTTATTTGCTTCCTGTTGCTTTCTAATTACATCGGATAAGTGTCGCTAACCTGATGTAATTATCACGGTGACCAAAAATACTACGTTTAAAGGTCGCGAACCAAGATTGATAACGTCTAGTATTAAATTACTGTTGATCCGATTTGGCGACTAATCAATCAAGTATGATAGCTATATGTGGTTTTTCGCCCATGATGCCTAATTGTGTACGTCTCTAATCTTTCCAAGTCTGCTAATTATTGTACGCGTACAACCAGTGTCACATGCTGTATACATTCACACATACTTCATGTCCTTCCACGAAAGGTTGACACTAATGTCGATTTTCTTCAGCGTTTGGACAAATTACTGTTTTTGTGTGGTAGGGTAAGCATAATGTTGTTCATGCACAGAGAACTAGAAGTCATACAGGAACCGTGTCATCGCTTATCCAACTAGTAGGTTAGTACTAAGTTCAGGAAACGGTTAAGAGAATCGACTGTGATATTTAACTGAAAACACTTCGCACTTACTGTTTAAACAACAATATATGAGACTTGGATTGGATTGTCTGAGTGTCTGAGTGTCCGAATACACTTAGAGTCTGAACAAGGACTTTGTCACATGAAAGGATAAAATTGCTTTAAGTTTAACTTTCACTAACATTTATCATCTGGTCAAATGCATTATACCCAATCACGTTACTCTGACACTTTCAACCAGTTCTTTAAATATGAAATGTGTAAAGCTTGAGATACATATTGATACTTGTTGTGATGCACTCAGACCTACAACTCCGAACCAATTTCTATAACCAGAAGATACAAAACATGGGTCTGTTTACAAGTATTAAATATACACACATTTTGATGTATCTCTTTTAAAATCACAATAACTAAAATCATACTACATGTATTTGAGAAAATTCAGGTTTTGAGTCGTTTTGTTTCACGGTTGTAAAATGTCTACTGAATACGGACGTTCCTACATAAACAAACGATCGTCAATTGGATAACTATAAACTGCGATGTAGTGTAGATCCGACACCCACACAAACCATTTATAATTAATCTCATTAAAATATATTTTATTTTTGCGTAGTGGGTGATGTTATCACGCTATTTTTTCTAAGCAACATCCCCTGCAGAAAAAGCTAACAACACATTTATCTTAGATACAAAGCAACGTAAAACAAAATAATTATTAAAGTGGACTAATAGTTGTAGATACTTCACTCGAAAAACACTCGAAGCGATAAAGAAAAATTAACACTATGTAATCACTACATCTATTCACATAATGGAGCATACATAATTCCTCTAGAAAGATCGAGAAGCTATCCCTCTTGAATACCACTGTAAATCCTAAATCTAAAACAATGGCGGCCGAGCGTAACATTGACTTACCTATCGAATGGTATAATTGTTCGTTGGGATTTGATTTCGTGGTTCAGGCCAACCACGAAATCCACGAAATTAAATCCCCCGCGAAAATTAATGATAACATTTCGATGTGAAGTGGCGTTTGTTGTTGAGCAGGTTTCACATTACAAAATGATCATTATTTTGTACGGGGAAAGCAAGATCAGCAGAAATAGAAGACCTCGAAGAATGACCAGTAAAATTAAAAAATGAAAATAATAAAGTTCTAGAGACACACTCATCTCTTACTTAGAGGTAATCAAATGGATGTTTGGAACGCCAAGTATACAAAAAACACGGCCCGTTTGTTAAGTTGAATTGTCAGGTAAGCATGTATGTTTACCATTTAACAGTAGTAACAATGGTACTTACGCAATGGGTACAATGTCTACTTACAGAAATGGACAATCCTTACTAGGCACGACTAGTTCGTTAAATTAAGAAAGATTTTCAGTGAAAATGATAACAATTCCAATGTGGTACCCCTCAATGCATACGCTGTACTATTTTATTGTTATAGATCTCGATGTTTACCTCGTCGAAACTGTCGTACCGAGTAACGGAGCTTCAGTTCTACAAATAGACGGCGTGATGTTATTTCCTTCATGTAAACGTTATTAAGGCGTCGCAGACCACGCGATTTGTTTTCAAACTGGATATACAAAGTAAAAGTATGTTATATATGAGCTTAGAAAAGGTCACGTTCATAAATAAGGACGACTGAATTGAATTTATACAAATTGATGAGCATTATGGCAATATTAATAACACGTATTTCAGCAATTAATCCAGTCATTGTGGTATTTACAGTGAATTAATTTCCACTTTTATAGGCATGCTGAGGCGATGTTTACATTATATAGATCAATGACACAGGTACGGCAAGTGTAACAACTATTTAATTGCTGAATGATAATCCGCATTAATGCTTAAATGCTATTTAAACATGTTAAGTACTCTGCTTTTCCATTATTTATATGACCGCTTCTAGTTATCAGTAAAATTAATCAACGGCGGCGCAGGTAATGCGACAGTTCTAAGTCTATAAAGAGACATTTCAAGGGAAAACGAGAATTTGAAAAACGTTCAAGCATTTTCAATAGTCAAACAGCAAATAGCATGCATTATTATTTACACGGTTCAATATCAATATTATTTTGCCAGTTCAAAAAGCTCGTTGTTTCAATGCTAATTTCAACCACTGATGGCTGCACTAACTTCCATTTACGGTAATATGATGATTCTAGAAACGACTGTTTCATTTAGAGACGGTACGTGCATATCGGACAGGTATGTTCGTGGGAATATGAATGGTACACAATGTACCTGTCTTTCTTTGCGTGTGCTGCAACCGGCGCTGCCAAGTTTCAGTATGTTTCCGAATTGATGCAGCATGTACTGTATACAATAAACCTCCGAAAAGCGATGTCGAAAAAGTGAATTTTATTGAAAGCGGACTAAATTGCGTAAAAACGTAACCACTGTACACGGTTTTAGTATTTAAAACGTTTGAACCACTAATTGAACTAATAACTTACAGTAGTAATCTCCTGTATAAGACAATTTTATAAATTGTGAACAAATTATGTTTAGATCGATCGAGAAAGGAGACCGACTTGGGAACTCATGATAAATATATTCTTACTTAATAATATGATAATGTAGACTTATACTCTTGAGAAATCATCCTCAACATTATGAATAATCCGGTCGGTATCTATGTTACTTCAACATGACGAATAAGGCACACATTAACGTCATCAGGGATCGCAAGCATTATTTTAATCTGAAATAAGCTAAGTAAGAAATATTCTAATTACGGTTAAGAATTTACATGTTGATGTGATTTCCTTAAACACATTATCGCTTGTCTGTCAATTTGGCATTTATACTTTGCTCTCTGTTTTCACTACAAAGTTTGGTAATTCCATGTGGAAATTCAGCAAGTTAATGAATGAAAATTTCACGACCAAGCTGTATAAATGCACTATGGTAACTTAGTCACGTGGTGGCTCGCCATCAATAATTCCTCGCATTCGGTATATTAACGGTACAATAAAGGTGTTTATTTAAAGTGGAACTACCTATTATTTTAATCATTTAAAATTGATCTAAATAATAGACATGAATAAGAATTATGAATGCTACAAAAACCATGATAACTTGTCGGACATTTCCGACCCTACTAGCTAAAGCATTAAGAATCACACGTTGTTGTGCCCCAATCCTTTGTTATAATTATGAGAAATAAGGGATGATACAAATATCAAAGTAGAGAGTCCAGGAGGCAAATGGAGTAAAAATAAACTTCCATATGAAAATGTTTTAAAATATAAAGCAAATTTAAAGATGTTTCTTTTCATTTTGTTCGAAGACGAAGCAGAAATACCAAATTGTAACGATCACTACATAGCAGTGTCAGGAGAACCAATCCCACGCAGAATGCCATAAGAGCAGAAGCACATAAGACAATAAAGTACATCTACTCAAGATTAGGCAGTCTTGAGTCATTGATACCATCAACATATCGTTGGTATTATTGTGGACATTGATATAATTGATGTAGTCACACAGCTCTACAGCATAATACATTTGTACATGTATAACACCGTTACAGGAAACAAATACAACACTTGGTAATTGTACAATAATTGCAAACAGAACATCTTACCAACACACAGATTAAACTGCACTAGTTGCCAAATTCTTAAGACAATTTTTAAGAATCTGTTAGTAAAAACAATGATCAACATATGTTCGGGCAAACTGCATTTTTGTTCATACGTCGGGGATGTTAACAGCCTTACATAGTATTTCCAATGTTTGTCAAAAAGTAAAAGTTCGAATCCATTACTTAAGAAATAAGCATGGGAATTTAGAAACGAACAATTTACATTAATGATAGCACGTTGTGGGGTTTTCCTTCTCGAACCACGAGCAGATACAATTAAATCATTAGAATGAGATCGTACTTTAGGTGAGCATAGTCTGTGTTCTTAATGTTTTCAAGGGAGGGATTAAATTCTGAATTTTGAAATAAAAAAATTTATTTTGACGTCAATGTTATATACAATTCATTCTTCTAACATTGGAACCGCAAAAGCAGACTGGATAAACCATGTCCTGATAAAATGGAATTGGAACGAGCACTTTACAAAATGAAATTTGCTGACATCTTGACAAGAACAATAAATTATAATTAAATTATAGTTCAATTACTTGACTAATATTTCCGTTTGTTTTATCCAGCAGTTGACTAAATCTTGCGCTGTTAAAATGTCAAGGAGTGTTTCTGAGTAAAACAAAACAGGACATTATGGGAAGAACCTTCGGTTGAAGTCCAAAAATGGTTTCATTTTTACTATTATGACTTCTTGTGCTTTTCTAGTTAGGATGGCACCTGTTTGTACACGATTGCTTACGAAACAATTTTGCAAATATTTCAGCATACATGTAACAAAAGAGTTTAAAACACCATTTTTGATATTTTGTGGACCATATCAAAAATTGATCTTGAACCAAATATGTAATTCACTATAAACAAAGTGGTTTTTATTACATTTAACATTCTGTTTATTATAATTTTCGGTAAACGGGAAAGAGTCAGGTTCACCAGTAGCTGATACAGATTCTACACAAACTGACAGATAATAGATTTTACGACAATTATTATCGTCGGGTAGCAACTCGCCTGATTTATCAGTAGATGCCGAACTAACAGCGCCTCCAGTGAGTCCAAACAATATGTGTTGTAGCTCCCTATAGTAGTTATTTTGTAAAAAGATTTGTCAAAATGCATAAAGAAAGGTAGGAAAAGTTGCATATAGAAGGTCATCCGGATGGGCGTATTGACTGACGGACTGACGGACGCAATGACGCCTACCTTTACCATGTCCCCTTCGTCTTCGAGTGGGGATAAAAAAACGACCAACATAAAGATTTATCACTGGCAAAATACATGGCTGTTGGATTCTTGAAGGCTTGCTTAGATTCGGTTGTTATCTGTAATCATTCGTTTATACACTACCGTCTAGTTGCACCAACAACTCCCGAATTATGACTTGCAAAATTTGGCGACTTCCCAAAAGTTTTCGGCATAAATATTCCATTCCAATTTATGAGATTCGATGTTATTAATTTGGTGGATGGTAGTCTAAAAAAGACAAATTGTCGATCGTAGACAATGTTGGTAGTAGTCGTATATAAAACTTACGCTATCAGGGAAAATGATAAATGAGTCTAAGAAATAGAACAATTTGATTTTTATGGATTGCTTGAATTAAGTAGCATCTTTATATGATAGCATGGATTTTTTAAATATCACATTAGGTAAGCATGCATTTTGATTGAAGCGTTTTCAACCTTTGATATACTTTGGCAGATTTTGATGCTTTTATCATGTCATCGAGAAAGGATACATTTCATTTTGATATTGTAATAACATCTAACACACTATCGTGTTTCCATGAGTCAATGCCCAGGAAATTTGTTTTCATAGTGTAATCACGTTGACGCAAAGTGTGTTCATATCCTGGTTGGTCCAGAAATTTGTAAAGACATTTCGATGATGAACCATTTTTTTAAAATAGTATTTATCACGTTTTAGAATTATGTTTTAATTGCTCCTGTTATTTGCAACTGTCTGGTGCTAGTAAAAACCAATCTGAGTGGTTTTGTTCAAAATTATTCACCGAAACGACTACGCATGATAGTTCCACATAATTCATGATGAATTATAAATCTAAAATAAGGCGCTATATACGTAAGATGGATATCTAGTAAATTACTTAAAGCACAATCAACATATCGCTGTCTAAGAATGAGAATGTCGACCTTATAAGACTGATAGAAATTGACATTCCGCATCACAAGACGCGTCTTATGAGCCTATTTTGCATGAAAACGGAACTTGTCATATTGACCAAACTTAAGTTGAAACAACAATATCGATTAAGTACTGTACTGTCCTGTCCTTACGACCTTCTCATTCTAAGCCAGCGATATGTGCTTTTTCGAAACCTTATTCAATACGGGTGAAGTAATTTCAATATGTTACAAAAATAAGTGATCTCATTATAGCAGGTTTTCATATATACGAGCTCATACATAAAGAAACATGATAAGGAAAACAAGTGAAAGCACACACCTTAACACAAATCAACTCAACCTCAATAGCAATGTTTGACAATCTACTTTCAATGAACCTAAAAAAGAACTCTATGACCTTTCTCTAGGTGATTACTATTCAATCATGATGACGCACAACCATTGTGCGAGGCGACGAAAAGAGAGATTTTTCCTGAATTTAATTTTCTAAATAGGAATTTCAAAAAAAGAATGGATGAACTATATTTGGAGTTTTAAAACAGTAAATATTGTATTCTAAACTTATTTTGAGATTAATGCCTATACTTATCATGCGATATGACGGGAGAAAGATCAAATTAGTACAACTCTGAAACATTTTTTGTGGATGTTGGGCGGCATTAGTAACACTCATCTAGTTATTACATTCCATGTCGTGAATTATACTTTGTTAATTAATAAATAAACTCAAACACAAATGATGAGCCACGCGCATTTATTGATGAGAACGCGGCTTCGTATGTGTAACAAAGTGGGAAAGAAGGATGTTAACAAATGGTGAAAAGCAAAATTTGCGAAAGTGCTAACGCTTCAGAAGAAACAATTGGAAGTTAAGAAATAAGGCATTCTCAATTGTAATACGAAACGAAATATATGTATCCGCGTAATTGAATGTGAATGAAAAGAATAAAATAAAGCGCATTTTGTGCTGGATTAGTTAATCATTACATGAGCATTTGATGTGCGTTAGCCATCATAAACAAGCGTACATGTATAAACTTAATCTACTTTCACTGCAATTAATTGGTAAAATATTAATTGATTTTGCTTGATAAATTTCTAGGAATACTTGAAAGGATAATTTAGTTTGAGTGCAAATACATTCATTTACCGATGGATTGCCACCAAATGTGTCTATGATTACACTATAGAAATTGCTATGTTTATCGAGCCAGAAATAATATTTATTGCCAATATCTATTATCAAGATTTTCAGCTCAATTACAAATTTCCCCCAAGTCTTCTAGGCGTAATTGAACGCAGTATATGAGTCCGTATATGACTCGTGTCAATACTATTAGAATATTGACCACAACTCTTCTTAGCTTTCCGTATAATTAAACGAATCATTTCGATTATTGAGGATCATGGGGATATTTCTGTTGCAATCAGACAGAAGATGTTTACGCATCGACATTTCACACATCAATCGGATCGCCCGCAGATTAAAGAGTAATGCTACATTGTCAACTAATCAAGGCCTTTCTAAGCGTGTTTGGAACAAGGAAAACTATTTCACCTTCAATTAACTAAAGTTTTTGTTCATCAGTAACCTACGCTGCTATTTAAGAGAACTTGACAGCCTAGCCTATAAATCCTGAAAGATCTAGCGCTTGGAAATTTCGTTAAGATGTTAGTAACACGTTCTTCAATTAACAGGAGTATTGGTACTTCAGAAAACTACGCTGCTATTTAAGAGCATCGAATAGATAAACCTATAAATCCTGAACTAGTGCTTCCAAACGTTGTTCTTTGTTTGTATATAGTATATTCTCAAGGGTATCTTCGCCTCTAGGAACGATTATACATTATCATTTACGCCAAAGCTCGTGTCGCTGTAAATAAGATTATTGTCAGATATACCACTAAAACGTTCTATAATGTTTCTTAGTCTTTTCTTAGAAATGATCCTTTTTACAAGCTTTAGTTAAGGTGTCGCTTTTTGGTACATGTACTACGTTAAAGGGCCTGCGTCACGTTTAGGGTTATTGCAAAAATAAAATAAAATTGTCAAATATTTTTTAATCTTGGTAAAGATGCTTGTATATCCCATAAACAAGCACACTGATATTGAAAATAACTTGCGAAACATCAGTTATTAGTAAATAGTTAGTAGTTTTACCTCGTAAATTCAATACCGTATTAATACGGTATTATTTTATAATAGAATTTTGACTTCTATCATTTAAATTGTCTGAAATTTATTCGCTAGTGATGAAAACGAATTAAAAACGAACCAAATATGACATAAATGTTTAGGCTGAAGTGTGTAAATGTTCATACCGATCTACTGAATAACATAACCCACAAACAATGGTGAATGAAAAATTGGTGCTGTTTTAAAAGGAAAAAAACACACTGGTGTGTACGGTGTTGAAAGTGGTTTTAATCGATTATTTGCAACAGTTCTTTCTTAAAGCAACATTTAGCATCGTTATATTATATAAATACTTGATTTAGTAAGAAAAATATACTTTTTGAAAACAATCGCCCCATCTGTGACGCAGGCCCTTTAATAATATAACTCACAAAAAAATTCCAATTGCTTATACAACAGTGCCTAATCGATTATTTGCAACAGTTCTTTCTTAAAGCAACATTCAGCATCGTTATATTATATAAATACTTGATTTAGTAAGAAAAATATACTTTTTGAAAACAATCGCCCCGTCTGTGACACAGGCCCTTCAATAATATAACTCACTAAAATACTTCCAATTGCTTATACACCAGTGCCTATTGTTCATCGGGCTCTGATCTAGGATATAACCTCCATAAGTAAAACATGATAGAAAAAAATAGCCACTAACCAAATATAATAAACAGTATAGGGAGTAACATGAATGTTGCCACAAAAACCGCATTATTGACGTATTATGTATCACATCAGTTCATTTGTACATTTTCATTACGTTTAGCCATGTTAGTGACACGTTATTTGTTCCAGTTGGTGCCTTTGTCCTTACAGTCTCGTATTTTCAATTAAAAAGAAATATAGACATAGAGCTCACCGATGATCATACTAGTCTTGTTTTACGGCCAATGATTGATATTTCAACACATTTTCATTGTCTCTATGATTTGGACCGTGTGTAGCGTTTAAATCACACTTTACTTTAAAAAGCAGCCCATGATACCATAACAATATGCAATTTGATTGGCATATTCGGCAAACACTTTGTAGTTGGTCATTCACAAACACAAACATAAAGATATAAGGAAATCGGACAGTGAATGCATCACCAAAATTAACCAGTCAGTCACGGTAAACAGTAACAGCAAAACACAACACAACACAACACAATACAACACAACACAACACAACACAACACAACTACATGGAGCAATGCCCGCACACAACCAAACGAAATGAGTACAAGCCCAAGTCCCCGTATGGTAAATAACATAAACCCAAAATTCAGTAAACGTTTTATTGAATTGAACGCTTTGATAGTCTACATGTAAATAATTTATCAAATAATGCTTACGACTTCTTTTTTATATTTTCAGTTACTACGAAAACGATACCGAACATCAATGGCGGACGATTTCATGTTGAAGCGATAATGCCGAAGTTCAGTAACCTATCTCCTCAAGGAAGATCGCAGCAACATAACATGTTGTGACAATTACAATGTGATATTTTTGTCACATAAATGTTTATCATTTTCATTTCACACACGAACTTGTTTTAAAAAAAGTGGACATATTTTCTAGACAGATCTGTTAATTTATAAGAGACTCCTAACTTTATAAGACGTTTATTTATTCAACTAATGTGAGTCGATGTCATGAATTATTGAAATACATGTCGTTTATAACTCCATTCAAACTAAAGACTTCTCGCTTGTTTTAAAACGGATAAAATCATAAAATATCTTAAAAAGTAAATAAACCCCAGAAGGTGGAATGAAATGTTTGTTGTTTTTGCAAGGTTTATTTTAAAACCTGATTTTGGTCAACCATAATAATAACTACAAGAGCGTGCATAAAAAGGGCCAGCTGAACCTTGGAGGAATACACAGCGTAACTACATATAATACTGGAACGCAACATTACAAACAAACACCACTGTGTTAATTAAACGCTTATGTCACATTGATAGCCTTATCCATAACACATAGCTAAAAAGGTATGAGGAAGCAGACAGGGAAGGTAACACTCAACGTAACCAACCGAGCACATCACAGCACAACTACACTTAGTCATTCGGGGACCATAATTCTGTTAAAATGATAGTTTAACATTTCTTTGATAATGTAATGTGTTTTATTATGGTGGTGAACAAGTGTGCCTAATTTGAAAGCAATGCAGTGATGAACTTAAACAATATTTGAGTTTCAACATTTTGTAACGGACGAATGAATAGGATAATCACTATATGCCTCCAGCATTAGTAGATGCCGGACCATAAAGTGTTTAGCGCACTTGTACAGGATGCAATAAGTTTTGTCACAAATTAACGTTGATATAACCATGGTTAATTTAATATGCATTTATGGTAGGCAACATTGCATCACGTTGCATGAAGATACGCTTGAACAAATTGCGTTATTTCGATTTTTCAACAGCGACACTTTCCGAAAACAAATTCTGTTTTCGATTAACTACTTTTGCATAATATACGTTAGCATGCTGTACTATGGTACGTAGTTCATTTAGCTTTGGGTTTGTATGGTGTTCTACTTAATTAGAAACACATTACTTGCTCTACTCCTGTTTACGATTCTCTGTGTTACAACAAAAGGATCAGAGTTCATTTGGTAACAATTAGCGTTTGGATTTACAATATGCCTTGATCAAATGCCAAATAGTAATGGCATTAGGCCAATATTAATCATTGTTCTAATGAGTTTCATGTAATGAACAGTCGACGAAAAGTGTTAATGGAGATAGGTAGTTTTTTTAAATTCATGGATGGTTAAGGGATAATTACCAAATTCAGCATTTTAGTGGTTCAATGACATGAGACGGGGCAATAATGTATGATCAAACATTCACATTGTACAAAGCCTTTGCACTCCGAACACATTACAGAATATTGGTCAAACGAAACATGATATTTTTGCGTTGTTCAATTTCTAATATAGCATTGCAAACAACAACTTGCCTGCAAATGTATATAAACGTTTTCCAAATGTTTTATTTTCCGTTATCTTACAACTACCTCAGTAACCAAATATTGAATTGTAAAACAGAATTTAGAAGATTTGCTAAACCGTTTCAATGATATGACATCTCTGAATGTGGAGCCACTACGACGGCATACTTCATGGCGTACATGTAAGAATCAACCAAATATACATCGTCTGGACTTGGGGAAAATGGAAACATCGCAACACGTAAATGCACCCGAAAAGCCAACATTACTATCGGAAACCAGCTAGCAACTGGTATATTTCATCTATGGAACAGACACGTACATCTAGACAGCACGAATGGTTTCACGCTATTTGTGGACAACCCTGGAATATGGTGTGCGTCGAAACATGTTACATACCAACAGTTTTGCTCATGACAAAACCAAGTGTATACCAATACCCTCACAATCGTTTGGTAAGGGTATACAAACAATGCAGTTCAAGTATTGGTATGTGCTCCAAATTCCAAACAAGTCCGTGTTCTCCTATATGTTCCACGTTAAACATAAACGATCAGCAAGCTTCTTTAATCAATGTACACATCTGTTTTATCAAGGGCTCCGTGATTTGTGTCAGGATAGTAAGATATGTTTTCGAACATATTGTAGACGAAACGAAAATACGATTTGGTATGGCCGAATTTACAACAAATATATTGAACTTTTGGTTGTAGCAAGCCACACACATTTATTCTAACATTTGCGGCAATATTACCCAACTGTTTTAACATACAAATGTATACGGTATAGCTGCCGGGGGAATTATATTTCCAAACATTCACCGAAAACACACGTTTTAATACTATATAACCGAGTGTTTCAACTTGGTTATTAATATTTACTAGTGGTTCATATACAACTCACCACATGTGGTCCCTTATTATTTATGTTTGTAAACATAATTATATACGTTTTATTTGCTTCATGTTGCTTCCTAATTACATTGGATAAGTGTCGCTAACCTGATGTAATTACAACGGTGACCAAATATGCTAAGTTCAAAGGTCGCTAACCACGATTGATAACGTCTAGTATCAACTTACTGTTAATCCGATTTGGCGACTAATCAATCAAGTATGATAGTTATATGTGGTTCTTCGCCCATGATACCTAATTGTGTACGTCTCTAATCTTTCCTAGTCTGCTAATTATTGTACGCGTACAACCAGTGTCACATGCTGTATACATTCACACATACTTCATGTCCTTCCACGAAAGGTTGACACTTATGTCGATTTTCTTCAGCGTTTCGACAAATTACTGTTTTTGTGTGGTACAAATGTAGGGTAAGCATAATGTTGTTCATGCACAGATAACTAGAAGTCATACAGGAACCGTGTTATCGCTTAGCCAACTAGTATGTTAGTTCAGGAAACGGTCAAGAGAATCGACTATGATATTTAACTGAAAACACTTCGCACTTACTGTTTAAACAACAATATATGAGACTTGGATTGGATTGTCTGGGTGTCTGAGTGTCCGAATACACTTAGAGTCTGAACAAGGACTTTGTCACATGAAAGGATAAAATTGCTTTAAATTTAACATTCACTTACATTTATTATCTGGTCAAATGCATTATACCCAATCACGTTACTCTGGCAATTTCAACCATTTCTTTAAATATGAAATGTGTAAAGCTTGAGATACATATTGATACTTGTTGTGATACACTCAGACCTACAACTCCGAACCGATTTCTATAACCAGAAGATACAAAACATGGGTCTGTTTACAAGTATTAAATATACACACATTTTGATGTATCTCTTTTAAAATCACAATAACTAGAATCATACTACATGTATTTGTGAAAATTCAGGTTTTGAGTCGTTTTGGTTCACGGTTGTAAAATGTCTACTGAATACGGACGTTCCTACATAAACAAACGATCGTCAATTGGATAGCTATAAACTGCGATGTAGTGTAGATCCGACACCCACACAAACCATTTATAATTAATCTAGGTCCAAGAAGGCTTTACATCATCTAAGCGCGACAAGCATTATGGGAAGACCGACAGACAGTCAGGTAAGCGACACCCATTATGACACGCCTATTTTCCAGTTATAACTCCAACGTCTCAACAATGATTGCTTAAACATTTATTTTTTAGTGAGGAAACACTATTTACACCAATCGCTATTTTGAATAAGACTGTAGCATTGATAATCTTACCTCAGCACATCTTTGTCTGAAAATACTAAGTTGTTGTACAAGTAAGTGTTTTATTTCTAGTTGGGGTTGCATTAAAATTTATTGATATAGCCAATGACAGCCATTGCTTGCAAATGATGTTCCGAAAGACCTTCATTATGGATAATAGCATAGCACGGTTTCAGCTTTTTAATATTAATCTCAAAACGGGTGCACGGGTTCATATTCGCGAACATAAATCAGTGAGCGCGTAGATTATTTCTACCTATCTCGAAAATGAATATTGATATCGTCATACTCTCAACAATGTACAGAACATCCTAGATTTTTTGTATAATGATTGTATTGAAAATAAAATATGTCCAGCTGTCTGAGAACATGAAAGGAAATTGACGAACACGAACGCTGCATGGGAAAAGTAAACATTTCAATGCCAATTGCCCTGCAATACTTTAAGTGCTTTGATTATACTATATTGCTACGACAACGTGCGAGATCTACCTAGACATGTATACGGTTTTCACAATGCCTTCGAGGCACGTACACCAAAAATGGCCTCAGATGAGAGTAACTGAAGATTACAAAGAAAATGCTTAACGCGTTTGCGGATAAAAAGTTACCGATACATAAAATATTTCCAATAACTTTAAAGAAATTGAAGATAATCACATTAGCTCCCCTAAAGTGGAAACCCTCATTAAAATATATTTTATTTTTGCGTACTGGGTGATGTTATCACAGTATTTTTTCTAAGCAACATCCCCTGCAGAAAAAGCTAACAACACATTTTATCTTGGATACAAAGCAACGTAAAACAAAGTAATTATAAAAGTGGACTAATAGTTGGAGATACTTCACTCGAAAAACACTCGAAATGATAAAGAAAGATTAACAGTATGTAATCAATACATCTTTTCACATATAGTCCAGTCATTTTAACTTTTAACCTCAAACTAATTGCAAAACAAACAGTTTTGTGTTTATATGGTGCGTAAAGCTATCCTTAGCAATGTACAAAATGTCCTAATTGAATATTCGTGGGACTTTTTGAGATATTTACAAATATATTGAATTGTCACATGTTTTCGCGATATTTGTCACTTTTGATGTAAATAAATCTTGTCTTGTACCAGTAACTTATTTTTACATCGTGCTTAGAGGTCGCAATTTTGGTCGGATTTTTATGAAACTTGGCAGCAATAATCATCGGAAACTAATCTAGGCAAAATAAAATTTTGAGTTAACCGGAGCCAAAATCTAGGTCACTAGGTCAAAACATAGAAAACACAAGCTTTGGTCACTAGGGGTTGCAATTTCGACCTTACACTTGTGAAGTTTAGTCACAATGATCACCTTACAAAAATCAAGGTCATGTATGAAATTGGATTAACCTGAGTTAAAAAGTAGGTCACTAGGTCAAATTATGGAACAAATCTTTAGTAGGCGCCCTTTTTACCTAATCTTTATGAAACCATGCCACATGGATCATGAAGACAAAATGTAGGTCAAATTTAATATTTACTTATCATGAGTTAAAATTAGGTCATTAGGTCAATAATAGACAAACCTTCTTGCGCCAAAAAGTCACATCATTTATTTCCACCTATTGACCTAATTTTTACCCAAATTATTCAATAACATACTTGTCTTAGACGTTTTGAGATGAGCATTGTGACCAAGCTGCATAAATATTAGACCAAAATTATGAATTTTGTACCTACACAACGTTTTCCTTGGATTTTAACTAGCGACCTACTTTTTGACCCCGGATGACTCAATTCATAACTTTGACCTAGACTTTGTTGATATCATTATTGTGACAAAGTTTCATAAATATAAGGTCAACATTATGACCTCTAGCGACTACACAAGGTTTTGCTACAATTTGACCTAGTGACCTAGTTTTTTATCATTGATCATCTATTTCTACCTTGGCCTAAATTTTGTTCAGATAATTACTCTGACCAAGTTTCATAATCATAAAGTCAAAATTGTGAATAAAAATGCAATTGTGGACGAACAGACAAAGAGAACAATCACTATTTCTCCCTAATCGATGGATTCGTGTACATTTTGTATATTGTCATTATTGTATACAGTCCAAACACAAATATCCTTTTCCCAATAGACACACATGTTTACAACACATGATATTTGTTAATTGTAAACAAATTGGATTAATATTAAAGAAATGAATAAAACTTTGGTTTCCCCTTCCAAGTGCTATTTTGAGTCATTTTGTCGACATTTGAATGGGTAGTATACCAACACGTAGACTGGCATATATATGAAAAGTAAATTGTCTGATGATAAATCAATATTTGTATTCGATTGAAGAAGGTTGTATCTTTCAGAAAATATCAGCTTTAAGGCGCAAGTAGTAAATATTTAACGACTTACACGGGAATCATTAGATCTTAAAATTCCCCATGTAGTATGAAATAAGGAAAATGCTGAAATTGCTACCAAAAGTGACCTTAAACATGTCGATTTTTTTGTATTTTCCCCACTGAACTCGCATATTTGACGTTTTGTCTGTAGTTAATAATAGTCTGTAGATGATTAAAATGCAAAGAAACTCTGTTTTGCAATTTGTTTGAGGTTGACCATATTTTTTAGCTCCAATGACTGGACTAATAATGGGGCATACATAGTTCCTTCACATTGAAACGACGGATTGACATTATAAAACTCCTGCACATGCATATAACATTTCGATGTGAAGTGGCCATTGTTGTTGAGCAGGTTTCACAATACAAAATGATCATTATTTTGTACGGGGAAAGCAAAACTCAGTAGAAATAGCAGACCTCGAAGAATGACCGGTAAAATTAAAAAAATGAAAATAATAAAGTTCTAGAGACACACTCATCTCTTACTTAGAGGTAATCAAATAGATGTTTGGAACGCCAATTATACAACAAACACGGTCCGTTTGTTAAGTTGAATTATCAGTTAAGCTTGTATGTTTACCATTTAACAGTACTAACAATTGTACTTAAGCACTGGGTACAATGTCTACTTACAGAAATGGACAATCCTTACTATGCACAACTAGCTCGTTAAATTAATAAATATTTTCAGGAAAATCATAGCAATTTCAATGTGGAACCCCTCAATGCATACGCTGTACTATTGTATTGTTATAGATCTCAAGGTTTACCTTGTCGAAACTGTCGTACCAAGTAACGGAGCTTCAGTTCTACAAATAGACGGTGTGATGTTGTTTCCTTTATGCAAACGATATTAAGGCGTCGCAGACAACGCGATTTTTTGTTCAAACTGGATATACGAAGTAAAAGTATGTTATATATGAGCTTAGAAAGGTCA
This sequence comes from Spisula subtruncata, assembly GCA_963678985.1. NCBI lineage: Eukaryota > Metazoa > Mollusca > Bivalvia > Venerida > Mactridae > Spisula > Spisula subtruncata. The sequence goes on along the minus strand of OY787664.1, from coordinate 49,221,560 downwards.
CGTTCATAAATAAGGACGACTGAATTGTATTTATACAAATGGTTGAGATTTATGGCAATGTTAATTACACTCATTTCAGCAATTATTCTAGTCATTGTGGAATTTACAGTGAATTCATTACCGCTTTTATAGGCATGCTGTGTTGCTTTTATAGGCATGCTGTGTTGATGATCACTTTATGTAGATCAATGACGCAGGTACGACAAGTGTAACAACTATTTAATTGCTGAATGATAATCTGCTTAAATGCTATTAAAACATGTCAAGTACTCTAATTTTTAATTATTTATATGTCAGTTTCTAGTTATCAGTAAAATAATCAACGGCGGCGCAGGTAATGCGACAGTTCTAAGTCTATAAAGAGACATTTCAAGGAATAGCGAGGATTTGAAACCCTTTCAAGAATTCTAAGTAGTCAAACTGCAAATAGCATGTATTATTATCTACACGATTTAATATCAATATTTTTTTGCCAGTTAAAAAATCTCGTTGTTTCAATACTTTACATAATGTGATTACAACCGTTGATGATTGCAAAAACTTCCATTTACGGTATTATGATGATTTAAAAAACAACTGTGTCATTTGGAGACAGTACATGTATATAGGCTAGTTTTAATCGTAGGAATAGGAATGGTGCCATATTTTCCTGTCCTTTCCTTTGCGTGTGCAGCTACAGGCGCAGCCAAGTTTCAGTATGATTTCGAATTAATAGAGCATGTAAAATAAACGTCCGATAAGCAATGTCGAAAAAGGGGTATTTCGGTGAAAAACGGACTTGTGTAAAAACATAACGGCAGCGCATGGCATTACTTTTTAAATCGTTTAACCTCTATACACTTTTTTAAAACGGCAGTAATCGTCTGTAAGTGACGAACAGGCTTATCACATGTGAATAAATTGTGTTCAGATCGACCGAGGAAGGAGACCGACTTGGGAACTTATGATAAATATATTCTTACCTAATGATATGATAATGTAGTTTTATACTCTTGAGAAATCTTCCTCAACATTAGAAATAATCCGGTTGGTATCTATGTTACGTTAACATATTACATTTGGGACGAATTAATGTCATTAGGAATAGCAAGCAATAAGGTTTAATTTTACATAAGCTAAGGAAGAATAATTCTAATTAAGTTTAAGTATTTACACGTTGATGTAATTTGCTTAAACACATTATCGCTCGTTTCAAAATTTGGCATTTATACTTTTCTCTCCTTTTTCATAGCAAATTAGGGGAATTCCATGTGGATATTCAGGAAGTTCCTCCACCAAACTGTATAAATAATTTATGGTAACTTATTCACGGGGTGTCTCGCCATCAATAATTAAGACAAAATTGTCTTTATTTTATTTGCATCCTTGCATCCGATATATCTACAGTACAATAAAGGTGTTAATTTAAAAAGGAACTACCTATAAATTTGATCATTTAAAATTGATTTAAAAAATAGACATTTATAAGAATCATGAATGCTATACAAAACCCATGATAACTTGTCAAATATTTCCGACTCTACTTACTAAAATATTAAGAATAACACGTTGTTGTTTAGTTATAACCACATTCCTTTGTCATAATTATGAGACAATTTAATGGAAATAAGGGGGTGATATTAATATCAAAGTAGAGAGTCCAGGAGGCAAATAGGGTTAAAATGAACTTCCAAGTGAAAATAATTTAATATATGAAGCAAATTATACGGTGTTTCTTTTTATTTTGTTCGAAGACGAAGCAGAAATACCTAATTGTAACGATCACTGCATAGCAGTGGCAGGAGAACCAGTCCCACGCAGAATTGCATAAGATCAGAAGCACATCAGACAATAAAGTACAACTACTCAAGATTATGCAGCCTTGAGTCATTGATACCGTCTACATATCGTTGGTATTATTGTGGACATTTATATCTTGGATGACGTCACACAGCTGTACATCATACATGTATAACAGCGTTACAGGAAACAAATACAACACTTTGTTATTGTACAATAATTGCAAACGGAACACCTTGCCAAAACACAGATTAAACTGCACTCGTTGCCAATTTTTTTAGACAATTTTTAAGCTTACGTTAGTAAATGCAATTATCAACATATTTCGAGCAAACTGCATTTCCGTTCATACGTCATGGATGTTTACAGCCTTACATAGTATTAGACCCCTATTTCCGATGTTTGTCAAAAATTAAAAGTTCGAATCCATTACTTACCACGAGCAGATACAATTGAATCATTAGAATGAGATCGTACTTTAGGTTAGCATAGTATGCACTCCTTATGTTTTCAAGTGAAATACTAAAATTCTGAAATTTGAAATAAACAAAATTATTTTCACCTCAATGTCATATACATTTCATTATTCTATCATTGGAACCGCACAGATGTACTGCATACACGATTTGAACTAATAAGATGGAAATGGAACAAAGTGTAACACATTTCTTTGACGGTAAAGATGTTATCGAAATTATTGAGAAGATTTACAAGTACTTGTTTTATTTTTCAATAAAATGACTGGTGTTACAATTTATTTTTTATCAAGCACCGGATTGCATCATGTGCTTAAAATGGTAAATAAATAGCACATGCGTAGAAAAAATGTCGATGAAAGTCTAAACAATGGTTTCAGTGTTATTTTAATGACTTTTTGGGCTTTTCTGGATGAGTGAGGCTTGTTTGCATATACCTTATTGTAGCATCAGGGTTGAAAATTCCATTTTTCAATTCTCATAATATTTAACATTTTATGTATTATTCTTTTCAGGTAACGGAAAACGGTCGGGTTCACCAGTAGCTGATACAGATTCTACAAACACTGACAGACAATACATTTTACGACAATTATTATTGTCGGGTAGAAACTCGCCTGATTTACCAGTAGATACCGAACTTACAGCACCACCAGTGTTTGATGATATAGAACCATTTTATCCCGATGTTGCATCTTATAACAAAGACAAAGAACTAGAAAACGTTAGAACACTGCTTGGTGAATTGGTAAGCTTCCATTTTTTATTATCATATCATATTTCATAACAGAATGGTTAATTAACGAAATTGGCTGAATCACAAATTCCTGACAATATGTGCTGTAGCTCCCAATAGTTGATATTCTTTAAAAGTTTTGTCAAAATGTATTAAGAAATGTAGGAAGAGTTGCACACAGAATTTCGTCCGGACGGACGGATGGACTAACGGAATGACGCCTATTATTATCGTATACCCTTCGTCTTCGATGGCGGAAAACAAAACAAATGACCAACAATAAGATGTATCACATGCAAACTAAATGGCTGTATGATGCTTGAAAATTTTGTAGATTCGTAGCTATCTGTAATCATTCGTTTATACACTACGTCTACTTGCATCTACAACTCCCGAATTATGACTTGCAAAATTTGGCGACTTCCCAAAAGTTCTCGGCATAAATATTCCAATTTATGAGATTCGATGTTATTAATTTGATGGATGGTAGTCTAAATAAGACAAATTGTCGATCGTAGACAGTATTTGTAGTTGTCGTACATAAAACGTACGCTATCAGGGAAAATGATAAATGAGTCTAAGAAATAGAACAATTTGAGTTTATGGATTGCTTGAATTAAGTAGTATCTTTACATGATAGCATGGAGTTTTTTAAAGATCACACCGGATAACCATGCATTTTGATTGAAGCGTTTTAAACTTTGGCAGATATTTACGTTTTATCATATCATCGTAAGAAGATACATTTCATTTGGATATTTTAATACCATCTAACACACAATCGTGTTTCCATGAGTCAATGCCACGGACATTTGTTATAATAGGCCCATTTTCATGACAATCGGAACTTGTTATATTGATAAAACTGAAGTAGCTTGTTTTACATAAGTAAGGGGTGATTTTCTGACAGTTTTTTTCCTGTTTTCTCAATACAAGAATGTATATTGATCTTGTACTTACGACCTTCTCATTCTAAGCCAGCGATATGTGTTTTTTGTAAACCTTATTCGATACGGGTGAAGTAGTTACAAAATGTTACAAAATAAATGACGTCATGATAGTAGGTTTTCATAGAGGTGAGCTGATACATAAAGAAACTTGTTAAGAAAAACGAGTGAAAGTACACACCTTAACACAAATCAACTCAACTACAATAGCAATGTTTGACATACTACTTTCAATGAACCTAAATAAGGAACTATATGACCTTTCTCTAGGTGATTATTTGAATCACATATTAAATCATGATGACGCACAACCATTGTGCAAGCCGCTAAATACAAACACTGTGTTTTTTGTTAAATTTAATTTTCTAAATAAGAATTTCAAAAAAAGAATGGATGAACTATATTTGGAGTTTTAAAACAGTAAATATTGTATTCTTAACTTATTTTGAGATATATGTCTATACTGATCATGCGATTCGACTTGAGAAAGGTCAAATTAGTACAACTCTGAAACATTTTTGTGGATGTTGGGCGGCATTAGTAACACCCATCTAGTTATTACATTCCATGTCGTGAATTATACTTTGTTAATTAATAAATAAACTCAAACACAAATGATGAGCCACGCGCATTTATTGATGAGAACACGGCTTAGTATGTGTAACAAAGTGGGAAAGAAGGATGTTAACAAATGGTGAAAAGCAAAATTTGCAAAAGTGCTAACGCTTCAGAAGAAACAATTGGAAGTAAAAAAATAAGGCATTCTCAATTTTAATACGAAACGAAATATATGTATCCGCGTAATTGAATGTGAATGAAAAGAATAAAATAAAGCGCATTTTGTGCTGGATTAGTTAATCAATACATGAGCATTTGATGTGCCTAATCCATCATAAACAAGCGTACATGTATAAACTCAATCTACTTTCACTGCAATTAATTGGTAAAATATTAATTGATTTTGCTTGAGAAATTTCTAGGAATACTTGAAAGGATAATTTAGTTTGAGTGCAAATACATTCATTTACCGATGGATTGCCACCAAATGTGTCTATGATTACAGTATAGAAATTGCTATGTTTATCGAGCCAGAAATAATATTTATTGCCAATATCTATTATCAAGATTTTCAGCTCAATTACAAATTTGCCCCAAGTCTTCTATGCTTAATTGAACGCAGTATATGAGTCCGTATATTACTCGTGTCAATACTATTAGAATATTGACCACCACTCTCCTTAGCTTTCCGTATAATTAACTGAATCATTTCGATTATTGAGGATCATGGGGATATTACTGTTGCAATTAGACAGAAGATGTTTACGCATCGACATTTCACACATCAATCAGATCGCCAGCAGATTAAAGAGTAATGCTACATTGTCAACTAATCAAGGCATTTTTAAGCGTGTTTGGAACAAGGAAAACTATTTCATCTTCAATTAACTAAAGTTTTTGTTCGTCAGTAACCTACGCTGCTATTTAAGAGAACTTAACAGCTTAGCCTATAAATCCTGAAAGAACTAGCGCTTGGAAATTTCGTTAAGATGTTAGTAACACGTTCTTCAATTAACAGGAGTATTGGTACTTCAGAAAACTATACTGCTATTTAAGAGCATCGAATGGATAAACCTATAAATCCTTAACTATTGCTTCCAAACGTTGTTTTTTGTTTGTATATAGTATATTCTCAAGGGTTTCTTCGCCACTAGGAACGATTATACATTATCATTTACGTCAAGGCTCGTGTCGCTGTAAATAAGATTATTGTCAGATATACCAGTACCACGTTATATAATGTTTCTTAGTCTTTTGTTAGAAATGATCCTTTTTACAAGCTTTAGTTAATGTGTCGCTTTTGGTACATGTACTACGTTAAAGGGCCTGTGTCACGTTTAGGGTTATTGCAAAAGTGAAATAAAATTTCCAATATTTGCTTAATTTTGGTAAAGATGCTTGTATATCCCATACACAAGCACACCGATATTGAATATAACTTGTGAAACATCAGTAATTAGTAAATATTTAGTAGTTTCACCTCCAAAATTCAATACCGTATTTATACGGTATTATTTTATAATAGAATTTTGACTACTCTCGTTTAAATTGTCTGAAATTAATTCGCTAGTGATGAAAACGAAATAAAAACGAACCAAATATGACATAAATGTTTAGGCTAAAGTGTGTAAATGTTCAGACCGATCTACTGAATAACATAACCCACAAACAATGGTGAAAGAAAAATTAGTGATGCTTTAAAAGGAAAAAACACACTTGACTCTCGATAGTACGATCGTGTTTTTTCTTAATAATACCATAACTAAAATACTTCAAATTGCTTTTACACCAGTCCCAATTGTACATCGGGCTCTGATCTAGGATATAAACGAATCGACAGAACGAACAAAACGGCTATACCGCATAATCGACTTACGACATTTTAACCTCCATAAGTAAAACATGATAGAAAAAAGTAGCCACTAACCAAATTTAATAAACAGTATAGGGAGTAACATGAATGTTGTCACAAAAACCGCATTATTGACGTATTATGTATCACATCAGTTCATTTGTACATTTTAATTAAGTTTAGCCATGTTTGTGACACGTTATTTGTTCCAGTTGGTGCCTTTGTCCTTACAGTCTCGTATTTTCAATTAAAAAGAAATATAGACATAGAGCTCGCCGATGATCATACTAGTCTTGTTTTACGGCCAATGATTGATATTTCAACACATTTTCATTGTCACTATGATTTGGACCGTGTGTAGCGTTTAAATCACACTTTTCTTTAAAAAGCAGCCCATGATACCATAACAATATGCAATTTGATTGACATATTCGGCAAACACTTGGTAGTTGGTCATTTACAAACACAAACAAAGAGATATGAGGAAATCGGACAGTGAATGCATCACCAAAATTAACCAGCCAGTCACGGTAAACAGTAACAGCACATCACAACACAACACAACACAACACAACTACACGGAGCAATGCTCGCACACAACCAAACTAAATGAGTACCAGCCCAAGTCCCCGTACGGTAAATAACAAAACGCAAAATTCAGTAAATGTTTCACTGAATTGAACGCTTTGATAGTCTACATGTAAATAATTTATCAAATAATGCTTACGCCTGTTTTTTTTTATATTTTCAGTTACTACGAAAACGATACCGAACATCAATGGCGGACGATTTCATGTTGAAGCGATAATGCCGAAGTTCAGTAACCTATCTCCTCAAGGAAGATCGCAGCAACATAACATGTTGTGACAATTACAATGTGATATTTTTGTCACATAAATGTTTATCATTTTCATTTCACACACGAACTCGTTTTAAATAAAGTGGACCTATTTTCTTGACAGAACTGTTAATTTATAAGAGACTCCTAACTTTATAAGACGTTTATCTATTCAAATAATGTGAGTCGATGTCATGAATTATTAAAATACATGTCGTTTATAACTTCATTCAAACTAAAGACTTCTCGCTTGTTTTAAAACGGATAAAATCATAAAATATCTTAAAAAGTAAATAAACCCCAGAAGGTGGAATGAAATGTTTGTTGTTTTTGCAAGGTGTATTTTTTAAACCTGATTTTGGTCAAGCATAATAATAACTACAAGAGCGATGGAACAAAAAGGGCCAGCTGAACGCGCCAACACCTTGGAGGAATACACAGCGTAATTATACATAAGACTGAAACGCAACATTACAAACAAACACCACTGTGTTCATAAACGCTTATGTCACATTGATAGCCTTATCCATAACACATAGCTAAAAAGGTATGAGGAAGCAGACAGGGACGGTAGCACTCAACGTAACCAACCGAGCACACCACAGCACAACTACACTAAGTCATTCGGGGACCATAATTCTGTTAAATAATAGCTTTACATTTCTTTGATAATGTAATGTGTTTTATTATGGTGGTGAACAAGTGTGCCTAATTTGAAATCAATACAATGATGAACTTAAACAATATTTGAGTTTCAACATTTTGTAACGGACGAATGAACGGGATAATCACAATATGCCTCATGTATTAGTAGATGCCGGACCATAAAGTGTTTAGCGCACTTGAACAGGTTGCAATAAGTTTTGTCACAAATTAAAGTTGATATAACCATGGTTAATTTGATATGCATTTATGGTAGGCAACTTTGCAACACGTTGCATGAAGATACGCTTGAACAAATTGTGTTATTTCGATTTTTCAACAACGACACTTTCCGAAAACAATTTTCCTTTTCGATTTACTACTTTTGCATAATATACGTTAGCATGCTGTACTATGGTACGTAGTCCATTTAGCTTTGGGTTAGTATGGTGTTCTACAAATACATTACTCGTTTTACTCTATTTTACGATTTTCTGTACTACAAGAAAAGTATCAGAGTTCTTCTAACAATTAGTGTTTTGGATTTACAATATGCCTCGATTAAATGCCAAATAGTAATGGCAGTATGCTAATAGTAATTATTGTACTAGTTTGTTTCATGTAATGAACAATCAAAAATGGGTGTTAATGGAGAGATGTAGTTTTTTAAAAGTCATGAATTGTTAAGGGATCAGTTCCAAATTCAGCATTTTAGTGGTTCAATGTCATGAAACGGGGCAATAATGTATAATCAAATATTCACATTATACAGAGGCTTTGCACTCCGAATACATTACGGAATATTTGTCAAACAAAACATGATATTTTTGCGTTGTTCAATTTCTAATATAGCATTGCAAACGACAACTTGCCTGCAAATGTATATAAACGTTTTCCAAATGTTTTATTTTCCGTTATCTTACAACTACCTCAGTAACCAAATATTGAATTGTAAAACAGAATGTAGAAGATTTGCTAAACCGTTTCAATGATATGACATCGCTGAATGTGGAGCCACTACGACGGCATACTTTATGGCGTACATGTAAGAATCAACCAAATATACATCGTCTGGACTTGGGGAAAATGGAAACATCGCAACACGTAAATGCACCCGAAAAGCGAACATTACTATCGGAAACCAGCTAGCAACTGGTATATTTCATCTATGGAACAGACACGTACTTCTAGACAGCACGAATGGTTTCACGATATTTGTGGACAACCCTCGAATATGGTGTGCGTCGAAACATGTTGCATACCAACGGTTTTGCTCATGAAAAAACCAAGTGTATACCAATACCCTCCCAATCGTTTGGTAAGAGTATACAAACAATGCAGTTCAAGTATTGGTATGTGCTCCAAAATCCAAACAAATCCGTGTTCTCCTATATGTTCCACGTTAAACATAAACGATCAGCAAGCTTCTTTAATCAATGTACACATCTGTTTTATCAAGGGCTCTGTGATTTGTGTCAGGATAGTTAGATATGTTTTCGAACATATGGTAGACGAAACGAAAATACGATTTGGTATGGCCGAATTTACAACTAATATAATAAACTTTTTGTTGTAGCAAGCCACACACATTCATTCTAACATTGGCAACAATACAACTTAACTTTTTAACACACAAATGAATACGGTATAGCTGTCGAGGAAAATATTACCAAACATTCAGCGAAAACACACGTTTTAATACTATATAACCGAGTGTTTCAACTTAGTTATTTATATTTACTATACATACAACTCACCACATGTGTTCCCTTTTTATTTCTGTTTGTTAACATAATTATATACGTTTTATTTGCTTCCTGTTGCAATGGTTAACTAATTACATCGGATAAGTGTCACTAACCTGATGCAATTACCACGGTGACCAAATATGCTAAGTTCAAAGGTCGCTAACCACGATTGATATCGTCTAGTATCAACTTACTGTTAATCCGATTTGGCGACTAATCAATCAAGTATGATAGTTATATGTGGTTCTTCGCCCATGATACCTAATTGTGTACGTCTCTAATCTTTCCATGTCTGCTAATTATTGTACGCGTACAACCAGTGTCACATGCTGTATACATTCACACATACTTCATGTCCTTCCACGAAAGGTTGACACTAATGTCGATTTTCTTCAGCGTTTGGACAAATTACTGTTTTTGTGTGGTAGGGTAAGCATATTGTTGTTCATGCGCAGAGAACTAGAAGTCATACAGGAACCGTGTCATCGCTTAGTCAACTAGTAGGTTAGTACTAAGTTCAGGAAACGGTAAAGAGAATCGACTGTGATATTTAACTGAAAACACTTCGCACTTACTGTTTAAACAACAATATATGAGACTTGGATTGGATTTCATGATTGTCTGAGTATCCGAATACACTTAGAGTCTGAACAAGGACTTTGTCACATGAAAGGATAAAATTGCTCTAAGTTTAACTTTCACTTACATTTATTATCTGGTCAAATGCATTATACCCAATCACGTTACTCTGCCACTTTCAACCAGTTTTTTAAATATGACATGTGTAAAGCTGGAGATACATATTGATACTTGTTGTGATTCACTCAAACCTACAACTTCCGTACCGATTTCTATAAGCATAAGATAAAACACATATAAAAGAGACATATCAAGGAAAAGCAAGGATTTGAAACACTTTCAAGAATTTTCAGTAGTCAAACTGTAAATAGCATGTATTATTATCTACACGATTTAATATAAATATTATTTTGCCAGTTCAAAAAGCTCGTTGTTTCAATGCTGAGTTCAATCATTGATGGCTGCACTTACTTCCATTTACGGTAATATGATGATTCTAGAAACAGCTGTTTCACTTAGAGACAGTACATGCATATCGGACAGGTATGTTCGTGGGAATATGAATGGTACAACATGTACCTGTCTTTTTCTTTGCGTGTGCTGCTACAGGCGCTGCCAAGTTTCAGTATGTTTCCAAATTGATGGAGCATGTACTGTATACAACAAACCTCCGAAAAGCGATGTCGAAAAATTTACTTTTATTGAAAAGAGGACTAAATCGCGTAAAAACGTAACCTCTGCACACGGTTTAAGTTTTTAAAACGTTTGAACCACTAATTGAACTAATTACTAACAGTAGTAATCTCCTGTATAAGACAAACAATTTCATAAATTGTGAACAAATTGTGTTTAGATCGATCGAGATAGGCGACCGACTTAGGAACGTATGATAAATATATTCTTACTTAATAATATGATAATGTAGACTTATACTCTTGAGAAATCATCCTCAACATTATGAATAATCCGGTTGGTATCTATGTTACTTCAACATGACGAATAAGGCACACATTAACGTCATCAGGGATCGCAAGCATTATTTTAATCTGACATAAGCTAAGTAAGAAATATTCTAATTACGTTTAAGAATTTACATGTTGATGTGATTTCCTTAAACACATTATCGCTTGTCTGTCAATTTGGCATTTATACTTTGCTCTCTGTTTTCACTACAAAGTTTGGTAATTCCACGTGGACATTCAGCAAGTTAATGAAAGAAAGTTTCTCCTCCACGTTGTATAAATAATTTATGGTAACTTATTCAAGGGGTGTCTCGCCATCAATAATTTAAACAAAACTGTCTTTATTTTATTTGCATCCTCGCACCCGGTATATCTACAGTACAATAAAGGTGTTTATTTAAAAAGGAACTACCTATATTTTTTATCATTTAAAATTGATTTAAAAAATAGACATTAATAAGAATGATGAATGCTACATAAATCATGATAGCTTCTCGGATATTTCCCACCCTACTAGCTGAAACATTAAGAATCACACGGTGTTGTTTAGTAATAACCACAATGCTTTGTCGTAATTATGAGACAATTAAATTGAAATAAGTGAGTAATACAAATATCAAAGTAGAAAGTCCAGGAGGCAAATGGAGTAAAAATGAATTTCCATATGAAAATGCTTTAAAATATCAAGCAAATTTAAAGATGTTTCTTTTCATTTTGTTCGAAGACGAAGCAGAAATACATTATTGTAACGATCACTGCATAGCAGTGTCAGGAGAATCAATCCCACGCAGAATTCCGTAAAATCAGAAGCACATAAGACAATAAACTACATCTACTCAAGATTATGCAGCTCTGAGTCATTGATACCGTCTACATATAACGCATCCTTAATTGGTAGTTGGTATTATTGTGGACGTTTATAAATTGTATGTAGTCACGCAGATGTACATCATATTACAGTGCTACAGGAAACAAATACAACACTTGGTAATTGTACAATAATTGCAAACGGAACACCTTGCCAACACACATATTAAACTGCACTAGTAGACAAATTTTAAGCTTACGTTAGTAAATAGAATTATCATTGTATTGTCGGGCAAACTTGCATTTCCGTTCATACGTCATGGATGTTAACAGCTTTACATAGTATTAGACACCTATTTCCGATGTTTGTCAAAAATTAAAAGTTCGAATCCATTACTTAAGAAATAAGTATGAAAATTGAGAAACGAACAATTTACATTTATGATAGCACGTTTGTGGGGTTTCCCTTCTGGAACCACGAGCAGATACAATTAAATCATTAGAATGAGATCGTACTTTAGTTTATCGTAGTCTGCACTCTTAATGTTTTCAAGTGAGGGATTTTACAATAAACACAATTATTTTGACGTCAATGTTATATAAAATTCATTCTTCTATCATTGGAACCGCCTAAATAGACTGTAAAGCCGATGTAAACTGGGACAACGTGTAACACCTTTCTTTGACGGAAAAGATGTTATCAAAATAATTGACAAGACTTACAAGCACATGGTTTATATTTCAATTACTTGACTGGTGTTACAATTTATTTTTTATCAAGCACCGGATTGTATCATGTGCTTAAAATGGTAAATAAATAAACCATGCGTAGAAAAAGTGTCGATGAAAGTCTAAACTATGGTTTCAGTGTTATTTTAATGACTTCTTGCGCTTTTCTGGATGAGAAAGGCTTGTTTGCATATACTTTATTGTAGCATAAGGGTTGAGAATTCCATTTTTCAATTTTCATAATATTTAACATTTTATGTATTATTTATTTCAGGAAACGGAAAACGGTCGGGTTCACCAGTAGCTGATACAGATTCTACAAACACTGACAGACAATACTTTTTACGACAATTATTATTATCGGGTAGAAACTCGCCTGATTTACCAGTAGATACCGAACTTATAGCACCACCAGTGTTTGATGATATAGAACCATTTTATCCCGATGTTGCATCTTATAACAAAGACAAAGAACTAGAAAACGTTAAAACACTGCTTGGTGAATTGGTAAGCTTCCATTTTTTATTATCATATCATATTTTATAACAGAATGGTTAATTAACGAAATTGGCTGAATCACAAATTCCTGACAATATGTGCTGTAGCTTCCAATAGTTGTTATTCTTTAAAAGTTTTGTCAAATGTATTAAGAAATGTAGGAGGAGTTGCACATAGAATTTCGTCCGGACGGACGGATTGACTAACGGAATGATGCCTATTATTATCGTATCCCCTTCGTCTTCGATGGCGGAAAACAAAACAAATGACCAACAATAAGATGTATCACATGCAAACTAAATGGCTGTATGATGCTTGAAAATGTTGTAGATTCGTAGCTATCTGTAATCATTCGTTTATACACTACGTCTAGTTGCATCAACACTTCCCGAATTATGACTTGCAAAATTTGGCGACTTCCCAAAAGTTCTCGGCATAAATATTCCAATTGATGAGATTCGATGTTATTAATTTGATGGATGGTAGTCTAAATAAGACAAATTGTCGATCGTAGACAATATTTGTAGTAGTCGTACATAAAACGCACGCTATCAGGGAAAATGATAAATTAGTCTAAGAAATAGAACAATTTGATTTTTGTGGATTGTTTGAATTAAGTAGTATCTGAAACTTTATATGATAGCATGGATTTTTTTGAAGATTACACCGGATAACCATACATTTTGATTGAAGCGTTTTAAACTTTGGCAGATTTTTACCTTTTTATCATGTCATCATGAGAAGATACATTTCATTTGGATATTTTAATAACATCTAACACAGAATCGTGTTTCCATGAGTCAATGCCCATGAAATTTGTTATAAGCCTATTTTCATGACAATCGGAACTTGTTATATGGATCAAACTGAAGTAGCTTGTTTTACCATAAGTAAGGGGTAATTTTCTGACTTTTTATTCCTGTTTTCTCAATACAAGAATGTATATTGATCTTGTACTTACGACCTTCTCATTCTAAGCCAGCGATATGTGTTTTTTGTAAACATTATTCGATACGGGTGAAGTAGTTACAAAATGTTACAAAATAAATGACGTCATTATAGCAGGTTTTCAAAGAGACACTCTCATACATAAAGAAACCTGTTAAGAAAAACGAGTGAAAGCACACACCTTAACAATAATCAACTCAACTACAATAGCAATAGCAATGTTTGACAAACTACTTTCAATGAACCTAAATAAGGACCTATATGATTTTTCCATTGGTAATCACTTGAACCACCTTTTAAATCATGATGACGCACAACCACTGTTCGAGGCGCTAAATACAAACAGTGCGGTTTTTTCTTTAATTTAATTTTCTAAATAGGATTTTCAAAAAAGCATGGATGAACTATATTTGGAGTTTTCAAACAGTTAATATTGTATTCTAAACTTATTTTGAAATGAATATCTATACTGAGCATTCGATACGACTTGAGATAGGTCAAATGAGTACAACTCTGAAAGATTTCTGTGGAAGTTGGGTGGCAGTAGTAACACTTAATATTTATATATTACATTCGATGCATTGCATTTTTGCGTCTATTATTCAAATATCAATGTGTCAAGTAAATTCTAATTTTCAAATTAATTAATAAACAAATGATCATCATGCATTAATTGCTGAGAACGCAGTTTTGTATATGTAACACAAATGGGACAGAAAGATATTAGGACATGACAAAAAGCAAAATTTGCATACTAGTACGTGCTAATGCTTGAGAAGAAACAATTGGAAGTTAAGAAATAAGGCATTCTCAATTTTATGACGAAACGAAATATATGTCTCCGCGTAATTGAATGTGTAAAATAAGGCCGATTTTGTGCTGGATTAGTTAAGCATTAGTATGAGCATTTGGTGTGCGTAATCCATTGTAATCCATTGTAATATAATGATCATTAACAAACGTACATGAATAAACTCAATCTACTTCCTCTGTAATTAATTGGTGAAATATCAATTGATTTTGCTTCCCAGGAATATTTGAAAGGATAATTTAGTTTAAGTGCATATGCATTCATTTACCAATGGATTGCCACTAAATATGTCTATGATTACACTATAGAATTTGCTATCTATATCGAGCCAGAAATAATATTTATTGCCAATATCTATTATCAAGATTTTTAGCTCAATTACAAATTCCCCCAAGTCTTCTATTCGTAATTGAACGCAGTATATGAGTCCGTATATTCCTAGTGTCAATACTATTAGAATATTGACCACGATTCTTCTAAGCTTTCCTTATAATTAACTGAATCATTTCGATTATTGAGAATCATACGGATATTTCTGTTGCTATCAGACAGAAGGTGTTTACGCATCGACATTTCACACATCATTTGGATCGCCCGCAGATTAAAGAGTAATGCTTCATTGTCAACTAATAAAACCTTTCTAAGCGTGTTTGGAACAAGGAAAACTATTTCATCTTCAATAAGCTTGAGTATGTGTTCATCAGTAACCTACGCTGCTATTTAAGAGAACTGAACAGCTTAGCCTATAAATCCTGAACGAACTAGCACTTGGAACTGTCGTTCTAAGAAGTTAGTAACACATTCTTCAATTAACAGGAGTATTGGTATTTCAGAAAACTACCCTGCTATTTAAGAGCATCGTATAGATAAACCTATAAATCCTAAACTTGTGGTTCCAAACGTTGTTCTTTGTTTGTATCTAGTATGTTCTCAAGGGTTTCTTAGCCGCTAGGAATGATTATACATTATCATTTACGTCAAGGCTCGTGTCGCTGTAAATAAGATTATTGTCAGATATACTAGTACCACTTTCTGTAATGTTTCATTAACGTAGTACATGTACCAAAAGCGACATTTCAACTAAAGCTTGTAAATTGTTTCATCTTTAAGGAATGACTTCACAGTTATGTTTTCGGTACTTGAAACGGATTTTGTGGTTACTATTGTTATGCATAGTTTGGTTATTATTTTAGCAGAATGGATGGTAACAATAAACTTTCAATTAGTTTAGTTTAAACAGAATGTTATTACATAACATGATCAAAAAACATTTATTATACAATGCAAGGGGTGAGTAGAATTATGAATTGACCAAAGCTAGACTGCAAATCACACACCATTCCGTTGTGGGAAGGGATATTGTTATGCAAATATGCGAACATATTAACTTGACTCTCGATAGTACGATCGTAAGTGTTGATAATACCATAACTAAAATACTTTAAATTGTTTATACACAAGTCCTTTTTGCACTTGGATTTTAACGACAGAATGAACAACACGGCTACATAACATAATTGACTTACGACATTTTAACTTCCATAAGTAAAAAACGATAGAACTTGAAGTCACTGGCCGAATCATATAAAAAGTATAGGGAGTAACACGAATCTTGTCACAAAAACCGCAATATTGACGTAATATGAACTAAGGCACCGCCTAAACGGGGATTAAATAGATGTTGGGTAATTGCTAAGCTATATTTCAGATATATGGTATAGAATTTTTTTAGGTAAACTACTTAAATAATGTTTCACAAGTTATATTTATACCAGTGTGCTTATTTATGGGATATACAGGCATCTATGCCAAATATAGTAAATATTTAACAATTTTATTTGATTTTTGCCATACGCTAAAACGTGACGCAGTCCCTTTAAGACTGCATTCGCAGTATATTCATTTCATATTTGATACATGTTAACCGCATACATGTTACACATTTGTCAGAGAGAATATTTTCTGTAAGGGTACCCAGACTTTTCAATTAGCCGTTCAATGAATTGAACAATTTCAGTTTCTGTCCTGGGTACATTTTTTCCTGGGTATTTTATCGCATGTATTTTTTTCAGGTTTTCCAACGAAAAATCCTGCTTTATAAGATTGGGACAATTGGTCCCGGACTAGATGACGGGCAGCAAGGCAGCGATGTCAAACACTTTTTAATTAGGGGTTTCCGGTCAATAACTTGAAGTTTGGATAGGCTGATCTTAATGATACTTTGTATATAGCAAGCTTGCATGGATACCTAGCTTGGGATTGTATTTGGGGTCATGGTCACATTTACTAAAAATTCATAAAAAAGGTTTCCGGTCAATAAGTTTTTGCATCGGGCATTTTTCATGAAATGCTATGTTTTGTGCTGGCATATTCATGCTTTTTACACTTATTAACCAGGCTTCAGAATCATTCGTTATTATATTTGGGTATAGCTACAAATGTGTGGGCAGGCAGCGTAAGCAATTAATTCTGTGCTCAACTCCTATGTTTCTCAAAAATTTTCAACCATCATTAGGCGGACACCCGTATAGAAAGACTGGTTTTGCGACAATGCGGTGTCTTGTGTAAGACATATTTTGATTGGTCGACTCGATAATAAATTCTTAGGCCAATCGCAAAGCTGTAATATTTTTCTAACTTGGTGTTTTTGTACTCTTTTTCTGAAGTCTCGATGATTTCGCGAGGGAAAAGGGGAAACTTTGTGCATTAAAACGATTAAATTATTGGTAAATGACAACCGGAAAACAAAGTCTTACACTGAGATCATGATAAAAGGACTTGGAAACAAGGAAAACCTTCTTTTAATGTGTAAACGCCGCCTTAAAAGGGAATAACTGCATTTGTTGATTTTAGCAGAAAAAAGTCCATCTGACAGTCAGACCGACTTTTTTTAGTCCGCCAGATCGTCAGTCCCACAGGTTATCAGCGATTATCGGGAAGTTGGGTAGCCAAAAAATCAGGGACCCCGGTCCGGAAGACCTATAATTGAACTTGACCTAGATTATAACGAAATAATTTATTCTGTAGAAATTTCATCAAGAAAAGACCAACATTTTTATCTCTATTGTCTACCGTGACAAGAAATTTCTAGGACTTGACCTAGTGACACATTTTTTGACCCCGGATGTCACAATATTGAACTTGATTTTTAAAAGAGTATCCTTCTGATTAAAGGCTTTGGAATATAAGGCAAAATTTGTGACCTAGTGACTACATAAGGCATTTGACCTACTGACCCAAGCGAATAGAGTTAAATTATTTTACTTTAGGCTTTGCGGCTGCAGAGATGCATGTGAAATTTTTGTTTGACCCTGACCGCAGATATGTACGATTTTAGGCAAACATTGCGTGAGATGCACAGTAGTCACGCTATCGAGCGCTATGCTTAGAAACAGCTTCTTCAAATAAGTGCTACTGTATATCGGAAAAAGTGAAAAATATATTTTTTTTTTTGGCATGCGCTTGTGGCTAGCTGACTGTTACGAGTACATAGCGCTGAAAAGGGCAACCAAATCACCCCGTTTCTAACGAAATCACTTGGTAGCGCTTGCCTAGCAGAACAATGTAAATATCTTTTTGTACACAACACATTCAAAATGAAATTGTCATAATTTGATTCAAAATGAGTAAAATCAATGGCATACCTTTATTGTACTTTGTAGGCCTAACTGTATTCTTGAGAGCAGTTTCAATTAGTCCAGGGGAAATTTCTAAACCTACTGTAACCATATTTCGTCCAGTCCATAGTATCGGATCAGCATCAAGCCTTGGAAAATTAAAGATATAGCAAAAGCGACACCGTATGACGTTAATTGGGGGCCTAGTCAATCATACAAGACCACAACAAACATCACACAATTGTGCTCCACAGTTTCATACTCCCACGAATCGAACTCCAGCTACCGATGGTGATCAATCCGGAATCGATCCATTGAAATAGATATGCGATAGTTATTTGTTTTGGATAATTAACGTCTGAAGTAGGCTTAAGTAGACTTTATCGAAGATATTACATAAGCGACAACGTATGGACCCTGCTAGTACACAAGTTTGTCCACCACAAATAATTAATGCACCAGTCAGTTGCATCCACAGTTCCTCCCGACCACAGGGATCCATGGCAGATAGGCCATGTTTTTACCATCCAGCTACCCTCCAAGGCAGGGGAAATTTAGGATTTTTTCTGCGAATACCAATAGCCTAGAGACAATATTTACCGGTAGATGTCAGGGGAAATTTTACCATCAGCTTCCCCTGTAGGCTGTAGAAGGCTGAAGGGCTGTTGATTTTGACAACTCAAAATCCCGGAGCGCCCCTTCACCCGGGGCTGGGGTGCTGTGGATGAAACTAACTGGTACATAAGTATTATACACACTGACAGTAACAAAATAATCTCATAAACATTGCTTTGACAAGCTATACATTGAGACATAGAATTGTTGATTTGCATTGTTGACATGGAACGAATTGTAGCCTACTTACGTTCAAGCATCTGGTATGATCTGAGTGTTGATATCATTGTAAAACTACGTAAAAATGTTTATTAAAGACCAATTTCCTCGGAGATCGAGTACTGTCATGATAAATCGGCTATTTAAATGAAAATTTCACCTTTATTTTTTGACGATTCTTAAAACATCTTCTGTGTGCAACGGGCGCTGGAAAATCTCGCAAACGCTTTGGCTAGTGACACGTAAAGTGGAGTATCTACAGTAGCGTATTTCTTACTTCCCTTGATATTTAATCGAAAGAGAACGATAGGCTTAACCGTTTACAGCTTACTATTTTTTTTATATTCCAATGACCATTCACCTCGGAAAACTGCCTGAAATTTTTGACCGGAAATAACTTTTTTTGAAAGCATTAGTACCGGCAGAAACTCAAGGAAGATATGCACGTTCGCCTGTTAACGGTCTGTGTATTTTCAATAGCCCCGCTACGCGGGACTATTTAAATCCCCTATTATGTATCACATCAGTTCATTTGTACATTTCAATTAAGTTTAGCCATGTTTGTGTCACGTTATTTGTTCCAGTTGGTGCCTTTGTCCTTACAGTCTCGTATTTTCAATTAAAAAGAAATATAAACATAGAGCTCGCCGATGATCATACTAGTCTTGTTTTACGGTCAATGATTGATATTTCAACACATTTTCATTGTCACTATGATTTGGACCGTGTGTAGCGATTAAATCACACTTAAATTTAAAAAGCAGACCATAATATCATAACAATATGCAATTTGATTGGCATATTCGGCAAACACTTTGTAGTTGGTCATTTACAAACAAACAAAAAGATATGAGGAAATCGGACAGTGAATGCACCACCAAAATTAACCAGCCAGTCACGGTAAACAGTAACAGCAAAACACAACACAACACAATACAACACAACACAACACAACACAACTACATGGAGCAATGCCCGCACACAACCAAACGAAATGAGTACAAGCCCAAGTCCCCGTATGGTAAATAACATAAACGCAAAATTACAGTAAACGTTTCACTGAATTGAACGCTTTGATAGTCTACATGTAAATAATTTATCAAATAATGCTTACGCCTTCTTTTTTATATTTTCAGTTACTACGAAAACGATACCGAACATCAATGGCGGACGATTTCATGTTGAAGCGATAATGCCGAAGTTCAGTAACCTATCTCCTCAAGAAAGATCGCAGCAACATAACATGTTGTGACAATTACAATGTGATATTTGTGTCACATAAATGTTTATCATTTTCATTTCACACACGAACTTGTTTTAAATAAAGTGAACATATTTTCTTGACAGATCTGTTAACTATAAGAGACTCCTAACTTTATAAGACGTTTGTTTATTCAATGTGAGTCGCTATCATAAATTATTGAATAATATGTCGTTTATAACTCCACTCAAACTAAAGACTTCTCGCTTGTTTTAAAACGGATAAAATCATAAAATACCTTTAAAAGTAAATAAACCCCAGAAGGTGGAATGAAATGTTTGTTGTTTTTGCAAGGTTTATTTTAAAACCTGATTTCGGTCAACCATAATAATAACTACAAGAGCGATGGAACAAAAAGGGCCACCACTGTGTTCATTAAACGCTTATGTCACATTGATAGCCTTATCCATAACACATAGCTAAAAAGGTATGAGGAAGCAGACAGGGAAGGTAGCACTCAACGTAACCAACCGAGCACACAACAGCACAACTACACAAAGTCATTCGGGGACCATAATGCTGTTGAATGATAGCTTTACATTTCTTTGATAATGTAATGTACTTTATTATGGTGGTGAACAAGTGTGCCTAATTTGAAAGCAATGCAATGATGAACTTATACAATATTTGAGTTTCAACATCTTGTAACGGACGAACGAACAGGATAATCACTATATGCCTCCTGCATTAGTAGATGCCGGACCATAAAGTGTTTAGCGCACTTGTACAGGATGCCATAAGTTTTGTCACAAATTAAAGTTGATATAACCATGGTTAATTTGACATGCATTTATGGTAGGCAACTTTGCAACACGTTGCATGAAGATACGCTTGAACAAATTGTGTTATTTCGATTTTTCAACATAGACACTTTCCGAAAACAATTTCCCTTTTCGATTTACTACTTTTGCATAATATACGTTAGCATGCTATACTATGGTACGCAGTTCATTTAGCTTTGGGTTAGTATGGTGTTCTACTTAATTACAAATACATTACTTGTTTTACTCTAGTTTACGATCCTCCGTACTACAACAAAAGGGTCAGAGTTTTTCTTATAATAATTAAGGTTTGGATTTACAATATGCCTCGATCATATGCTTAATAGTAATGGCATTATGCTAATAGTAATTATTGTACTAGTTTGTTTCATGTAATGAACAATCGAAAATGGGTGTTAATGGAGAAATGTAGTTTTTAAAAGTCATGAATTGTTAAGGGATCAGTTCCAAACTCGGCATTTTCGTGGTTTAGTGTTATGAAACGGGGCAATAATGTATAATCAAACGTTCACATTGTACAGAGGCTTTGCACTCCGAACACATTACAGAATATTGGTCAAACAAAACATGATGTTTTTGCGTTGTTCAATTTCTAATATAGCATTGCAAACGACAACTTGCCTGCAAATGTATTTAAACGTTTTTCCAAATGTTTTTTTCCCGTTATTTTACAACTACATGTACATCAGTAACTAAATATTGATTGTAAAACAGAATTCAGAAGCTTTGTTAAACTATTTCAATTATGTGACATAACTGAATGTGAACACAGTACGACGGCATACGTCATGGAGAACATGTAAGAATCGTCCACGTATGCATCGTCTTGACTTGGAGAAATTGAAACATCGCAACACGTACATGCGCTTGAAACACCAAAATTACTATCGGAAACCAGTAAGGAACCGGTATTTTTCGTGGATGGGACATACCCGTTCATGTAGAAAGCAAGACTGATACGCGATTTTGGGACAATCCTCGTACATGATAAACGTCGAAGTATGTTACATACCAAATAACGGTTTGCTCAATACAAAACTAAGAGCACACCAAAACCTTTCTAATCATACGGTAAGAGTATAAAACTAAACAGTTCAGGTAATGATATGTGCTCCAAAATCCAAACAGTTCGGTGTTCTCCTATGTGTTCCACGTTAAACATAAACGATCAGCAAGCTTCTTTAATCACTTAACTAATCTGTTTTTTCAACGGCTCCGTTTTTTGTGTCAGGATAGCAAGAAAGGTTTTTGAACATAGGGTGGACGCTAAACGAAACTACGATTTTGTATGACATATTTTACAACAAAAATAAACTTATGGTTGTAGCAAGCCACACACATTCATTCGAGTATATGCAGCAATATAACTTAACGATTTAACATGCAAATGCATACGGTATAGCTGTCGAGCAAAAATATTTTCTAACATTCCCCGAAACCACAATTTTCACACTATATCACAGAGTGTTTCAACTTGGTTATCAATATTTACTAGTGGTTCATATACAACTCACCACATGTGGTCCCTTTTTATTTATGTTTGTAAACATAATTATATACGTTTTATTTGCTTTCTGTTGCTTCCTTATTACATCGGATAAGTGTCGCAAACCTGATGTAATTACCACGGTGACCAAATATGCTAAGTTCAAAGGTCGCTAACCACGATTGATAACGTCTAGTATCAACTTACTGTTAATCCGATTTGGCGACTAATCAATCAAGTATTATCGTTATATGTAGTTCTTCGCCCATGATACCTAAATGTGTACGTCTCTAATCTTTCCATGTCTGCTAATTATTGTACGCGTACAACCAGTGTCACATGCTGTATACATTCACACATACTTCATGTCCTTCCACGAAAGGTTGGCACAAATGTCGATTTTCTTCAGCGTTTGGACAAATTACTGTTTTTGTGTGGTAGGGTAAGCATAATACTGCTCATTCACAGATCACTGGAAGTCATACAGGAATGGTGTTATCGCTGAGCCAACTAGTATGTTAGTACTAAGATCAGGAAACGTTTAAGAGAATCAACTGTCATATATAACTGAAACACTTCTCACTGACTGGATAAACAGCAATACATGAGACGTGGATTGGATTGTAAGAATTTGCGATTGCACAAATAGGCTGAATAAGGACTTCGATTATATCAACGAAACATTTGTCTTTAGGTTGTTATTTCACTAACAGTTTTAAATATGTAGTCAAATGCACAACCCACAATCACGTTACTTTGACACTGTCGACCAGTTATTTAACAACAAAATGCGTCAAGCAAGAGATATACATACCAGCACAATTTCCGAACAGAATTCTATAACTTGGGGATTACTGGGGCTTGTTTAGAAGTATTGAATATACACACCCTTTGGAGAATCTATTTTAAATATCAGCAATCTTATAATTAGAGATAATTCAGGTCTTGAGTCATTTTGCTCCACGGTTATAGCATTTCTACTGAATACGGACGTTATAACATAAACATACGATCGTCGATTGGATAGCAATAAACTGCGGTGTAGTGAAGATCCCACGCCCACAGAAGTCTTTTATAATTAATCTAGGCCCAAGAAGACTTTAAACCATGAAGGCGCGACAAGTATTATAGCATAACCGACAGACAACCAGGTGCGCACTATTTTCCATTCGACAGGTGACGTAAGCGACACCTATTATGACACGCCTATTGTCCAGTTATAACTCCAACGTCTCAACAATGATTGCTTATTTTTTTAAATTTTGTTAGGAAACAATATTTAAACCAATTGCTATTTTGAATTAGACTGTAGCATTGATAATCTTACCTCATCAAATCTTTGCCTAGAATTTTTCCAGTTGATTAGCATAGTCATTTGCAGAAATTGATTAAAAATGGTGTTTCGAAAGACAATTTAATAAAAACGTATCGAAGAAAAGTTGACCGCGTTTGTGATAGATTAGCCTTCCCCGAATACATGTAAAAAGGATATTCGTTATGTTGGTGTAAGATAGAATTTTATTTAACCGAATTATCACAGAAATCAATATTTGTACAACTAGTTTAAATATTCATTATAAGTGCGCTATTGGATTCTGGTTCATGTTTGTAAATAAAGGCGAAATATCGAACATAAACGGATTAGTTTTTTATTCTATTTTAATGGTAAAAGTAATTATAACTGGCATAAAAGAAGGTTGAAATACTTAAATAATTTATTAATCTATATATGATAATGCTGAAGCTTTTAATGAAAACAAATTACAAAGCGAGCGCGCTGTCAAATTCATGTTAGTGAATTCAGTGAATACAGAACATGAGTACGTGTGTTATTTTCTTTTTCTATTTTTTTGGGTGTTTTTTTTTTAAAGAAATAATTGACATCAAAGTACACGAGGCCAAAGAAAACTTATGGATAATAGCTGAGCACCAGTTTTGTAATAATCTCACAACGGGTTAACGGGTTCATATTCGATTTACCTAGATCTGAGCTCGTAGATATGCGAAGGGTTTTCGTAATGCCAATGCACAACGACGCCAAGCCAAAAGGCCATGGTTGAGGGAAGCTAGATATAACAAAGGAAATGCTTGACGCTCTCGCTGAGGAATACAAATAAATATTTCCAATAACGTAAAAGAAATCTTACGGAAGCTTCGGGTAAGCATAGAATATTTGAAAAATGCCTGTTTCCTATGCCTCGCGAGGCTCATTCATTTGTACCGATAGTACAAAGCCCAGACAGAAAATGCTCAGCAAACTTGAAATCCACAACCAATAAGACTCCGTGGTTCCTTGACACTAAACCGAAGTATCTACTCGAGAATAACTCTTGTACATGCATATAACATTGCGAGGAAAAAATGTTAGCTGTTGTGCAGGTTCCATAGTGCAAACAACTATTTCGACAGAGAAAGCAGCACTGAGCAGATTAGATGTAGCATACATAAAAAGCAAACACATTGACTAGTTAGAAACGTTCCAGTGATATACTCGTCTCTTGTTGAGTGATAACCAAACGAATGTTTGGAAGGCCAAGTCGCTGGCTGTGAATGAGAAGGTCGTAAGCACACAATCAATATTTTGAGAGACAAAAACACAAGAAAAACTGTCTGTAAATTACTCTTGACATATAATGGTACGAAAATGTTTGTTTCAACTTCAGTTTGGTCTACATGACAAGTTTTGGTTTACATGGCAATATACTCATGAGAAACGGCTTGTGGTGTTTATTTTAATTATATATCGGTCTGCCTCCTTATTCGTATCCAGCGAAGTATACAACGAACAGCAACGCCGCTCCATTTGTCGAGTTGAATTGCCGGTGAATTATGTGTGCGTTAACCAGTAGTAGTTACAATGTTACTCTATAAGATAAACGTTGCTATATGTTGCAACCTTCCCACTGCCACCGAGGCGTGACGTCACAGACCACATTATATTTTCAAACTGGAAATAGAAAGTACAAGACTTAGGTATATTAGCAGCTCAGAAAATGTCACTGAAAAGGATGACTGAATTGAATTCATACATAATTGTTGAGCATTATGGCAATGTTAATTACACTCATTTCAGCAATTAATCCAGTCATTGTGGAATTTACAGGGAATTCATTACCGCTTTTATAGGCATGCTGTGTTGATGTTCACTTTATGTAGGTCAATGACGCAGGTACGGCAAGTGTAACAACTATTTAATTGTTGAATGATAATCTGCTTAAATGCTATTAAAA
Organism: Spisula subtruncata; assembly: GCA_963678985.1. NCBI lineage: Eukaryota > Metazoa > Mollusca > Bivalvia > Venerida > Mactridae > Spisula > Spisula subtruncata. The sequence continues at coordinate 49,195,440 of OY787664.1, read as the reverse complement.
CATGTTGAGTACTCTGATTTTTAATTATTTATATGTCAGTTTCTAGTTATCAGTACAATTAATCAACGGCGGCGCAGGTAATGCGACAGTTCTAAGTCTATAAAGAGACATTTCAAGTAAAGGCGAGGATTTGAAACCCTTTCAATAATTTTTCAGGAGTCAAACTGCAAATAACATGTATTATTATTTACACGATTCAATATCAATATTATTTTGCCAGTTCAAAAAGCTCGTTGTTTCAATGCTGATTTCAACCAATGATGGCTGTACTAACTTTCATTTACGGTAATATGATGATTCTAGAAACGACTGTTTCATTTAGAGACGGTACATGTATATCGGATAGTTATGTTCGTGGGAATATGAATGGTACAACATGTAACTGTCTTTTTCTTTGCGTGTGCTGCTACAGGCGCTGCCAAGTTTCAGTATGTTTCCGAATTGATGGAGCATGTACTGTATACAATAAACCTCCGAAAAGCGATGTCGAAAAAGTAAATTTTATTGAAAAGCGGACTAAATTGCGTAAAAACTTAACCTCGGCACACGGTTTTAGTTTCTAAAACGTTTGAACCACTATTTGAACTAATTACTAACAGTAGTTATCTCCTGTATAAGACAAACTATTTTATAAATTGTGAACAAATTGTGTTTAGATCGATCGAGACAGGCGACCGACTTAGGAACGCATGATAAATATATTCTTACTTAATAATATGATTATGTAGACTTATACTCTTGAGAAATCTTCCTCAACATTATGAATAATCCGGTTGGTATCTATGTTACTTCAACATGACGAATAAGGAAAACAGTAACGTCATCAGGGATCGCAAGCATTATTTTAATCTGACATAAGCTAAGTAAGAAATATTCTAATTACGTTTAAGAATTTACATGTTGATGTGATTTCCTTAAACACATTATCGCTGTGTGTCAATTTGGCATTGATACTTTGCTCTCTGTTTTCACTACAAAGTTTGGTAATTCCATGTGGAAATTCAGCAAGTTAATGAATGAAAATTTCACGACCAAGCTGTATAAATGCATTATGGTAACTTAGTCACGTGGTTGCTCGCCATCAATAATTCCTCGCATTCGGTATATTAACGGTACAATAAAGGTGTTTATTTAAAAAGCAACTACCTATAATTTTGATCATTTAAAATTGATCTAAAAAATAGACATTAATAAGAATGATAAATGCTACAAAACCCATGATAACTTGTCAAATATTTCCGACTCTACTAACTGAAATATTAGGAATCACACGTTGTTGTTTTGTTATAACCCTATTCCTTTGTCAATATTATGAGACAATTTAATGGAAATAAGGGGATGATATAAATATCAAAGTAGAGAGAACAGGAGGTAAATGGAGTAAAAATAAACTTCCATATGAAAATGATTTAAAATTTAAAGCAAATTTAAAGATGTTTCTTTTCATTTTGTTCGAAGAGGAAGTAGAAATACATTATTGTTACGATAACTATATAGCAGTGTCAGGAGAATCAATCCCACGTAGAATTCCATAAGATCAGAAGCACATAAGACAATAAAGAACATCTACTCAAGATTATGCAGCCTTGTGTCATTTATACCGTCTACATATCGTTGGTATTATTGTGGACATTTAAATATTGGATGTAGTCACACAGCTGTACATCATACATGTACAGGGTGTCTCAAAATACATGTCCGCTTGTTGAAGGATCATAACTTTGCCAAATGAATTAGTAAATTAATAATCATAGTCTCATATGAAAGCTAAATTTAAAAATTGTGTGGCGAATAATATCATGTGTCAATATTCGAACATTTGATGACGTCATATACGTTATACTAACGTCATTAGCAACGGACGTTCTAAAATGACCGAAGAGGCAAAGAGCATAGTTTGTACTGTAACATGGGTAAAATTTATATCATATGTGGGCCTAGTAATAGTCAGTCATACTCTACCATGCACACACTGACTGAGAAACTGAACAGGGTTCACTAGAAAATGAAATCGGAAAATCGGACGTATTTAAGGGAGGGAGACATTTTAAAAACAATTAGGACTGACAATTTGATATTCACACATGTCTAGGCATATCATATTCATAAAAGATGCACCAAACGCCTTGAATGAAAATACTGGATTGAATGTATAGCGGTATGTCTATCGTATCTTCAACAGTCCAAACATAGTCATTTAATGTAACTTGAAAGTATAAAATAGTACTTAATGAAGTATCAATCACCAAAAACCGCCTTGGTAGGAGAATTAATTTGGTTATGCTACTTTTATTGAAGTAAGAAAAAGTAACCAAAATATCCTAAATAATTATTTCTTTTTATACTATTTGAACGTTAGATTATACAGTTCAAGAAATATAACTACATCGAAACTCAAAATATCAATTTGTGGAAAAAATGGAAACTTCACATCCGACTCAAAGTTATGTGAACGTCATTACAGTCGTCAAACGACGTCAAACACAGGTTTTTACCGAATTGGGGGTAGTTACTAAAAATGCATTCTATATGTTTCTTCTGCTTTATTTTGGATATTTCTTTTTTTTATTTCTACATTGATTTGAATGCCCTGTGATCATACATATAAGTCAGATATGTAAAGCAATTCATAAGGGAGTCATACTTCCTCAACAAGCGGACATGTATTTTGAGACACCCTGTATATCAGCGTTACAGGAAACAAATAAACACAACACTTGGTAATTGTACAATAATTGCAAACGGATTACTTTGCCAACACACAGATTAAACTGCACTAGTTGCCAACTTCTTAAGACAATTTTTAAGCTTACGTTAGTAAATACAATTATCATCATTCTGTCGGGCAAACTACATATCCGTTCATACGTCGGTGATGTTAACAGCCTTACGTAGTATTAGACACCTATTTCCGATATTTGTCAAAAATTAAAAGTTCGAATCCATTTCTTAAGTAATAAGCAAGAAAAGTACACTTATGATAGCATATTAGACTAAAAAGTGTGTTTTCCCTTTAGATACAATTTACACTATTAGAATGAGATCGTACTAAAGGTTAGCCTAGTATTCAGTCTTAACGTTTTCAAGTAAGGGTTTATTGAAATAAACACAACTATTTTGAATTTAAAATCGTCATGCCATATACAATTCATTCTTCTTTCGTTGGAGCCGCAGAAGTAGACTGGATAACCCATGTCCTGATAAAATGATAAAGGAACGAAGGGTAGCACCATTCCTTGGCGAAATAAAAGTTACTGAAAAGTAGTAGTACTATCTTTCAATTACGTGACTGCTATTCCAATTTACGTGCATGTCAAGCAACGGATTATATCCTGCGCTGTTAAAATGACAAAAAGTGTTTCTGAATAATACAAAACAGGACATCCTCGGCAGAACTGTCGGCTGAAGTCCAAAAATGGTTTCATTTTTACTATTATGACTTCTTGTGCTTTTCTGGATAGGATGGCACATGTTTGTACACGATTGCTTACGAAACGATTTTGCAAATATTTCATCATAGCAAAAGAGTTTAAAACACCATTCTTGATATCTTGTGGACCATATTAAAAATTGGTTTTGAACCAAATATGTCATCCACTATAAACAAAGTCGTTTTTTATTATATTTAACATTCTGTTTATGATAATTTTCGGTAAACGGGAAAGAGTCGGGTTCGCCAGTAGCTGATACAGATTATACACAAACTGACAGACAATAGATTTTACGACAATTATTATTGTCGGGTAGAAACTCGCCTGATTTATCAGTAGATACCGAACTAACAGGGACTCCCGTGAGTCCAAACAATATGTGTTGTAGCTCCCTATAGTAGTTGTTTTGTAAAAAGATTTGTCAAAATACAGAAAGGTAGGAAAAGTAGCACATAGAAGGTCATCCGGATGGGCGTATTGACTGACTGACTGACTGACGGACGCAATGACGCCTACCTTTACCATGTCCCCTTCGTCTTCGAGTGGGGATAAAAAACGACCACTGGCAAAATACATGGCTGTTGGATTCGTGAAGGCTTGCTTAGATTCGGTTGTTATCTGTAATCATTCATTTATACATTACCGTCTAGTTGCATCAACAAATCCCGAATTATGACTTGCAAAATTTGGCGACTTCCCAAAACTTCTCGGCATAAATATTCCAAATTATGAGATTCGATGTTAATATTAATTTGATGGATGGTAATCTAAAAAAGACAAATTGTCGATCGTAGACAATGTTTGTAGTATTCGTACATAAAACTTACGCTATCAGGTAAAATGATAAATGAGTCTAAGAAATAGAACAATTTGATTTTTATGGATTGCTTGAATTAAGTAGCATCTTTATATAATAGCATGGATTTTTTAAATATCACATTAGGTAACCACGCATTTTGATTGAAGCGTTTTCAACCTTTGGCATACTTTGGCAGATTTTGATGCTTTTATCATGTCATCGAGAAAAGATACATTTCATTTGGATATTGTAATAACATCTAACACACAATCGTGTTTCCAAGAGTCAATGCCCAGGAAATTTGTTTTCATAGTGTAACCACGTTGTCGCAAATTGTGTTCATATCATGGTTGGTCCAGAAATTTGTCAAGACATTTCGATGATTAACCATTTTTTTCAAAATAGTATTTATCACGTTTTAGAATTATGTTTTAATTGCTCCTGTCATTTGCAACTGTCTGGTGCTAGTAAAAAGCAAATCTGAGTGGTTTTTTTTTTCAAAATTATTCACCGAAACGACTACGTATGATAGTTCCACATAATTCATGATGAATTATAAATCTAAAATAAGGTGCTATATACGTAAGGTGGATATTAAGTAAATTACTTAAAGCACAATCAACATATCGCTGGCTTAGAATGAGAATGTCGACCATATAAGACTGATACATATTGAAATTCCGTCTTATGAGCCTATTGCATGAAAACGGAACTTGTCGTATTGAGCAAACTTAAGTTGAAACAATAATATCGATTACAGTACTGTACTGTTCTGTCCTTACGACCTTCTCATTCTAAGCCAGCGATATGTGCTTTTTCCAAATCTTATTCAATACGGGTGAAGTAATTTCCAAATGTTACAAAAATAAGTGACGTCATTATAGCAGGTTTTCATATATACGAGCTCATACATAAAGAAACCTGTTAAGGAAAACGAGTGAAAGCACACACCTTAACACAAATCAACTCAACATCAATAGCAATGTTTGACAATCTACTTTCAATGAACCTAAATAAAAAAACTCTACGACCTTTCTCTAGGTGATTACTATTCAATCATGATGACGCACTACCACTGTGCGAGGCGACGAACAGAGACTTTTTTCTTTAATTTAATTTTCTAAATAGGAATTTCGAAAAAAGAATGGATGAACTATATTTGGATTTTTAAAACAGTAAGTTTGTATCCTAAACTTATTTTGAAATAAATGTCTATACTGATCATGCGATACGACTTGAGAAAGGTCACGTTAGTACAACTCTTAAACATTTCTGTGGAAGTTGGGCGGCATTAGTAACACTTATCTCTTAGCTAGATATTACAGTCGATGCATTGAACGTTTTTTGCGTCTTTTATTCCAATATCAATGTGTCAAGTAAATTAAACTTTGTCGAATCATAAATTAACGCACACAAAAACAAGTTATCGCATTTGATGCATTTGTGGCGTCCGTTATTCAAATACCAACCAAGTGAATTATCCTTAGCAAAATAATTGATAAACAATCACACAAATTAGTCACACGAATAAATTGATGAGCACAAGGTTTTGTATGTGTAAGACAAAAGGGGCAGATTAATGTTGCAACATGACGAAAAGCAGAATTGGCAAATATGTTAATACTTCTGCAGATTAAAGAAAAAACGGAAAGTTAAAAAATAAGGCATTAAAAGAGACCATTTTATTACGAAACGAAATCTGCGTCTCGTGTAATTGAATGTGAATGAAAATGATAAAGTAAAGCTCATTTTGTGCTGGATTAGTTAAGCATAAGTATGTGCATTTGATGTGCGTAATCCATTCTTATATAATGATCATAAATGAACGTACATGTATAAACTCAATCTACTTTCTCTGCAATTAATTGGTGAAATATTAATTGATTGGTCTTTTTGCGAATTTCCCAGGAATACTTGAAAGGATAATATAGTTTGAGTGCAAATACATTCATTTACCGATGGATTGCAACCTAATGTGTCTATGCTTACACTATAGAAATTGCTGTGTGTAGCGAGCCAGAAATAATATTTATTGCCAATATCTATTATCAAGATTTTCAGCTCAATTACAAATCCCCCTTAGTCTTATATGCGTACTTGAGCGCAGTATATGAGTCCGTATATAACTCGTATCAATACTATTAGAATATTGACCACGACTCTTCTAAGCTTTCCGTATAATTAACTGAATCATTTTGATTATTGAGAATCATGCGGATATTTCTGTTGCAATCAGACAGAAGATGTTTACGCATCGACATTTCACACATCAATCGGATCGCCCGCAGATTAAAGAGTAATGCTTCATTGTCAACTAATCAAACCTTTCTAAGCGTGTTTGGAACAAGGAAAACTATTTCATCTTCAATTAGCTTGAGTATGTGTTCGTCAGTAACCTACGCTGCTATTTAAGAGAACTGAACAGCTTAGCCTATAAATCCTGAACGAACTAGCGCTTGGAACTGTCGTTCTAAGATGTTAGTAACACGTTCTTCAATTAACAGGAGTATTGGTATTTCAGAAAACTACCCTGCTATTTAAGAGCATCGAATAGATAAACCTATAAATCCTAAACTAGTGGTTCCAAACGTTGTTCTTTGTTTGTATCTAGTATGTTCTCAAGGGTTTCTTAGCCGCTAGGAATGATTATACATTATCATTTACGTCAAGGCTCGTGTCGCTGTAAATAAGATTATTGTCAGATATACTAGTACCACTTTTTATAATGTTTCATTAACGTAGTACATGTACCAAAAGCGACACGTCAACTAAAGCTTGTAAATTGTTTCATCTTTAAGGAATGACTTCACAGTTATGTTTTCGGTACTTGAAATGACTTTTGTGGTTATTATTGTAATGCACCATAGGTTAGTTATTATTATAGCAGAATTGTCACAATAAACTTTGAATTTGTTAAGTTTAAACAATGTTTTATTTCATATGGCCAACAAACATTTATTATACAAAACAAGGGGTTAGTATAACTTTTAATGTGGCAACAGCTAGATTGCGAATCAAACACCTCTTTTCGTTGTGGAGGAATACTATTACGGAAATAATTATTAGTAGTATTATCAACAAAATGCAACAACATGTTTATACAAAAGTATCCATTGTACTTTGGACACCGATCTAGCCTTAAAGCTCATTTAGTCGGTGTATCAAACAAAATTGACAAAATAAATATAAATCACTAACTCCTCGACACATATTTTGTTGGAAACTGCTAAAATGATCTTTAATTTTTAATAAAACTGCAAAATCACATCAAATGACCTTTGGAATCGGAAACAAATACATGTAAACAAACACCATGTCAAATTTTTAGGAAAGGGAAATAACCCCATGCAGCCGGTGCAACAATAACATTTTCCAAGTAAATTTGGTCCAGTTTGTTGACCAGTTGAATTGTTCCCGCCAAAAGTTGCACACGACCCTTTTTATCAATGAATGACGTCATAGCTGTCAAAATTATGTTTGATAAATAAACAAGCGAGCATTGCATGCATGCATGTCAAACATTGCCGATTGAATAAAGATTTACTCGTAGTGAAGGTATGGTGTAAGTTTTTGTTGTGATTTCATTCAGAAATTGGTCCATTTCATATTTATTTATCTAATTTACTCGTCAGTTATTGTAAACAATCCTGCAGGCAATGTCACGAGAAAAAGAATCTACAATTTCGTGAAAAAATTACATACACCGTTACCGTGGATACACCGGCTTCATGGGGTTTCACTATACAATATAATCGAAACGACGTAATAAACAAAACACAACATAATGGACTTACTTTCTATTGAAAGTAATAAAGACATACAACTCTCCGACGATCATACTAGTCTTGTTTACTGGCATTGATTGATCATTTAACACATTTTCATTGTCACTATGATTTGGGCTGTGTGTGGTGTTTAAATCAGCCCATGATATCATAACAATATACAATTTGATTGGCAAATTTATTAACACCAGCAAAAAGAAAGGAGAAAACGGACAGTGAATGCATCACCAAAATTAAACAGTAACGACAGATCACAACACAACTACATGGAGCAATGCCCACACACAACCCAACGAAACGAGTACAAGCCAAAGTCCCCGTACGGTAAATAACATAAGCGCAAATTACAATAAAAGTTTCACTGTATTGAACGCTTTGGTAGTACACATGCACATTTATATAATTTACCAAATAATATTTTATATTTTCAGTTACTACGAAAACGATACCGAACATCAATGGCGGACGATTTCATGATGAAGTGATAATGCCGAAGTTCAGTTACATGTCTCCTTAAGGAAGATCGCAGCAACATAACATGTTGTGACAATTACAATGTGATATTTTTGTCACATAAATGTTTATCATTTTCATTTCACACACGAACTTGTTTTAAATAAAGTGGACATATTTTCTTGACAGAACTGTTAATTTATAAGAGACTCCTAACTTTATAAGACGTTTATTTATTCAACTAATGAGAGTTGATGTCATGAATTATTGAAATACATGTCGTTTATTACTCCATTCAAACTAAAGACTTCTCGCTTGTTTTAAAACGGATAAAATCATAAAATATCTTAAAAAGTAAATAAACCCCAGAAGGTGGAATGAAATGTTTGTTGTTTTTGCAAGGTTTATTTTAAAACCTGATTTTCGTCAACCATAATAATAACTACAAGAGTGATTGAACAAAAAGGACCAACTGAACGCGCCAACACCCTTGAGGAATACAGAGCGTAATTATACATAATACTGGAACGCAACATTACAAACAAACACCACCGTGTTCATTAAACGCTTATGTCACATTGATAACCTTATCCATAACACATAGCTAAAAAGGTATGAGGAAGCAGACAGGGACGGTAGCACTCAACGTAACCAACCGAGCACACAACAGCACAACTACACTAAGTCATTCGGGGACCATAATGCTGTTAAATGATAGCTTTACATTTCTTTGATAATGTAATGTGCTTTATTATAGTGGTGAACAAGTGTGCCTAACTTGAAAGCAATGCAATGATGAACTTAAACAATATTTGAGTTTCAACATTTTGTAACGGACGAATGAACAGGATAATCACTATATGCCTCCTGCATTAGTAGATGCCGGACCATAAAGTGTTTAGCGCACTTGTACAGGATGCCATAAGTTTTGTCACAAATTAAAGTTGATATAACCATGGTTAATTTGACATGCATTTATGGTAGGCAACTTTGCAAGATACGCTTGAACAAATTGTGTTATTTCGATTTTTCAACAACGACACTTTCCGAAAACAATTTCCCTTTTCGATTTGCTACTTTTGCATAATATACGTTAGCATGCTATACTATGGTACGTAGTTCATTTAGCTTTGGGTTAGTATGGTGTTCTACTTAATTACAAATACATTACTTGTTTTACTCTAGTTTACGATCCTTCGTACTACAACAAAAGGATCAGAGTTCTTCTTCTAACAATTAAGGTTTGGATTTACAATATGCCTGGATCATATGCTTAATAGTAATGGCATTATGCTAATAGTAATTATTGTACTAGTTTGTTTCATGTAATGAACAATCGAAAATGAGTGTTAATGGAGAAATATTGTTTTTAAAAGTCATGAATTGTTAAGTGATCAGTTCCAAATTCGGCATTTTAGTGGTTCAATGTTATGAAACGGGTCAATATTGTATAATCAAATGTTCACATTGTACAGAGGCTTTGCACTCCGAACACATTACAGAATATTGGTCAAACAAAACATGATATTTTTGCGTTGTTTAATTTCTAAAATAGCATTGCAAACGACAACTTGCCTGCAAATGTATTTAAACGTTTTTCCAAAGGTTGTATTTTACGTTATCTTACAACTACATGTACATCAGTAACCAAATATTGATTGTAAAACAGAATTCAGAAGATTTGTTAAACTATTTCAATCATGTGACATAACTGAATGTGAACACAGTAGGACGGCATACGTCATGGAGAACATGTAAGAATCGTCCACGTATGCATCATCTGGACTTGGAGAAATTGAAACATCGCAACACGTACATGCGCTTGAAACACCAAACTTACTATCGGAAACCAGTAAGGAACCGGTATTTTTCGTGGATGGGACATACCCGTTCATGTAGAAAGCAAGACTGATACGCGATTTTGGGACAATCCTCGTACATGATAAACGTCGAAGTATGTTACATACCAAATAACGGTTTGCTCAATACAAAACCAAGAGCACACCAAAACCTTTCTAATCATACGGTAAGGGTATAAAACTAAACAGTTCAGGTATTGATATGTGCTCCAAAATCCAAACAGTTCGGTGTTCTCCTATGTGTTCCACGTTAAACATAAACGATCAGCAAGCTTCTTTAATCACTTTACTAATCTGTTTTTTCAACGGCTCCTTTTTGTGTCAGGATAGCAAGAAAGGTTTTTGAACATAGGGTGGACGCTAAACGAAACTACGATTTTGTATGACATATTTTACAACAAATATAAACTTATGGTTGTAGCAAGCCACACACATTCATTCGAGTATACTTAACGATTTAAAATGCAATTGCATACGGTATAGCTGCCGAGGAAAATATTTTCTAACATTCACCGAAACCACAATTTTCACACTATATCACAGAGTGTTTCAACTTGGTTATTAATATTACTAGTGGTTCATATACAACTCACCACATGTGGTCCCTTTTTATTTATGTTTGTAAACATAATTATATACGTTTTATTTGCTTTCTGTTGCTTCCTTATTACATCGGATAAGTGTCGCTAACCTGATGTAATTACCACGGTGACCAAATATGCTAAGTTCAAAGGTCGCTAACCACGATTGATAACGTCTAGTATCAACTTACTGTTAATCCGATTTGGCGACTAATCAATCAAGTATTATCGTTATATGTAGTTCTTCGCCCATGATACCTAAATGTGTACGTCTCTAATCTTTCCATGTCTGCTAATTATTGTACGCGTACAACCAGTGTCACATGCTGTATACATTCACACATACTTCATGTCCTTCCACGAAAGGTTGACACTTATGTCGATTTTCTTCAACGTTTGGACAAATTGCTGTTTTTGTGTGGTAAGGTAAGCATAATGTTGTTCATGCACAGAGAACTAGAAGTCATACAGGAACCGTGTCATCGCTTAGCCAACTAGTAGGTTAGTACTAAGTTCAGGAAACGGTTGAGAGAATCGACTGTGATATTTAACTGAAAACACTTCGCACTTACTGTTTAAACAACAATATATGAGACTTGGATTGGAGTGTATGATTGTCTGAGTGTCCGAATACACTTAGAGTCTGAACAAGGACTTTGTCACATGAAAGGATAAAATTGCTTTAAGTTTAACTTTCACTTACCTTTATTATCTGGTCAAATGCATTATACCCAATTACGTTACTCTGCCACTTTCAACCAGTTTTTTAAATATGACATGTGTAAAGCTGGAGATACATATTGATACTTGTTGTGATTCACCCAAACCTACAACTTCCGTACCGATTTCCATAAGCATAAGATAAAACACATATAAAAGAATCATATCAAGGAAAAGCGAGGATTTGAAACACTTTCAAGAATTTTCAGTAGTCAAACTGTAAATAGCATGTATTATTATCTACACGATTCAATATAAATATTATTTTGCCAGTTCAAAAAGCTCGTTGTTTCATTGCTGAGTTCAACCATTGATGGCTGCACTAACTTCCATTTACGGTAATATGATGATTCTAGAAACAGCTGTTTCATTTAGAGACAGTACATGTATATCGGATAGTTATGTTCGTGGGAATATGAATGGTACAACATGTACCTGTCTTTTTCTTTGCGTGTGCTGCTTCAGGCGCTGCCAAGTTTCAGTATGTTTTTGAATTGATGGTGCATGTACTGTATACAACAAACCTCCGAAAAGCGATGTCGAAAAAGTTAATTTTATTGAAAAGAGGACTAAATCGCGTAAAAACGTAACCTCTGCACACGGTTTAAGTTATAAAACGTTTGAACCACTAATTGAACTAATTACTAACAGTAGTAATCTCCTGTATAAGACAAACTATTTTATAAATTGTGAACAAATTGTGTTTAGATCGATCAAGATAGGCGACCGACTTGGGAACTCATGATAATTATATTCTTACTTAATAATATGATAATGTAGACTTATACTCTTGAGAAATCATCCTCAACATTATGATTTATCCGGTTGGTATCTATGTTACTTCAACATGACGACTAAGGCACACATTAACGTCATCAGGGATCGCAAGCATTATTTTAATCTGACATAAGCTAAGTAAGAAATATTCTAATTACTTTTAAGAATTTACATGTTGATGTGATTTCCTTAAACACATTATCGCTTGTCTGTCAATTTGGCATTTATACTTTGCTCTCTGTTTTCACTACAAAGTTTGGTAATTCCATGTGGAAATTCAGCAAGTTAATGAATGAAAATTTCACGACCAAGCTGTATAAATGCATTATGGTAACTAAGTCACGTGGTGGCTCGCCATCAATAATTCCTCGCATTCGGTATATAAACGGTACATTAAAGGTGTTTATTTAAAGAGAAACTACCTATAATTTTGATCATTTAAAATTGATCTAAAAAATAGACATTAATGAGAATGATAAATGCTACAAAACCCATGATAACATGTCAAATATTTCCGACTCTACTAACTGAAATATTAAGAATCACACGTTGTTGTTATGTTATAACCACATTCCTTTGTCATAATTATCAGACAATTTAATGGAAATAAGTGGGTGATATATATATCAAAAAAGAGAGACCAGGATGCAAATGGAGTAAAAATAAACTTCCATATGAAAATGTTTTAAAATATAAAGCAAATTTTACAGATGTTGCTTTTCATTTTGTTCGAAGACGAAGCAGAATTACAGTATTGTAACAATCACTACATAGCAGTGTCAGGAGAACCAATCCCACGCAGAATTCCATAAGATCGGAAGCAAATAAGACAATAAAGTACATCTACTCAAGATTAGGCAGCCTTGAGTCATTGATACCGTCTATAACTTTAGCGCGATATTTTGCAATGTCAATAAAAAACAGAAATCATTGACCATTACATCGATTCAGGTAGAGCAGAAGTTTATTTACCTGCTCACTTCTATTCACCAAGAAAATTAAAAATACGGTACATATTGAACAAATAATCCCTTTTCCAACATCCTTATGTTGTTATACCTGATTTACCTGTTTACTTAAGGTGACACAGGTCCAAATACCGCGTTAGAGTTATACATATCGTTGGTATTATTGTGGATATTCATATCTTGGATGTAGTCACACATCTGTACATCATACATGGATAACAGCGTTACAGGAAACAAATACAATACTTGGCAATTGTACATTAATTGCAAACTGAACATCTTGCCAACACACAGATTAAACTGCATTAGTTGCCAAATTCTTAAGACAATTTTTAAGCTTACGTTAGTAAATACAATTATCATCATATTGTCGGGCAAACTTGCATTTCCGTTCATACGTCGGAGATATTAACGGCCTTACATAATATTAATCACCTATTTCCGATGTTTGCCAAAAAATTAAAGTTCGAATCCATTTCGTAAGTATTAATCGAGAAAAGTACATTTATGATAGCATGTTAGACTAAAAAGTGTGTTTTCCCTTCAGATACAATTTATACTATAAGAATGAGATCGTACTTTAGGTTAGCATAGTCTGCACTCTTAATGTTTTCAAGTGAGGTATTAAAATTCTGAATTTTGAAATAAACTAAATTATTTTGACGTCAATGTTATATACAATTCATTCTTCTAGCATTGGAACTGCAAAACTAGACTGGATACCCCATGTCCTGATAAAATGGAATAGGAACGAGTACAATTCCTTTACAAAATGAACGTTGCTGACACCTTGACAAGAACAATAAAAAATAATTATATTATTGTTCATTTACTAGACTAATGTTTCCATTTGTTTTATTAAGCAGTGGCGTATATCATGCGCTGTTAAAATGACAAGGAGTGTTCCTGATTAATACAAAATAGGACATTCTGGGAATAACCCTCGGTTGAAGTCCAAAAATGGTTTCCGTGTTTGTATAGCGACTTATTGGGCTTTTTATGGATTACTTGGAAAAGTGTTGCATTTGTTCGCAAAGGATTGCTTGCTTGTCTTGTTTGCATATATTTTATTTTAGCATTATAGTTTAAAATACCATTCATGATATCTTGTGGACCATATCGAAAATTGGTCTTGGACCAAATATGCCTTCCACTATAAATGAAGTCGTTAGTTTTATTATTATACGTGGGTTGTCCCAGAATACCGTATAATCCTGTTATAGCTTAAAAACTATCAAGTATTGTATGCCGAAATTATAATCGTCTTTTAGAGAAATTATTTCTTGATATACTAGCCAAGTTTCATAATATATCTTCCAAAAACATTCAAAGTGTGTGCATTTGACGAGTACCAGGTGACGCTTTACGGCCCACAGAACGTCAACGTCAACACTCGCCAACGACGTCACGCTACCTCAATTTTCCAAAGAACACCCATTCGTGGGCTTTACTCTTTAAAGATTATACTCCGAAATTGTTATCAACTCTTTGGAAATATATTTCTTTACATACTGTCAAAAATTCATTAAATGTTTTTCAAAATGGACAGCTTGAGCTGATATTCTGTGCGGATAATGTAGGAAGTGATCTGACGTAAGTTTTTGTGTTGATCGGTCCGTCTCATCACTTTTGTTTCGCTCCCTTTGTGCAAGACAAAACGTCGGGGAATCTTAAAAACAACTGCCAAATCACCCTGACGAATTGTGCCGTGGATTTTACATAATTTATCGTTCCACCGGATACTATTATATGTTATATACGGTATAGCTCAATGCTAAGGAAATGGCAGTCACCCCGTAACGTCGTCTGACGTCGAAATGTTTTTATATTGTAACGCTAACAATGTTGCTATATTACTTCATTAACCCATCAAATATGACATCATCACTATGAATCATTGTATCAAAAACACGCCAAAAGATGCCAATTATTCTTATATATATTATGGCGCGATGCGACTAAAACTGCTTAAGTATTTTTGTCACTAAATATTAAAATTCATTTTTGTGATACATACTTTTTTCGTGCTGGCCGTAAACCCTTACCATGGGTTACAAATACATCCATTTTCCGAATACGACATATACTGATATAAAATAATTTCGTAAAATACACGTGCTATGGTTGTAGAAATGTCCATGCAAAATTATAAAACTATATCATTATGTTGGAGTAAATAAATCAAGAATTATACGGTATTCTGGGACAACCCTCGTACTTAACATTCTATGCATTATGATTTCAGGTAACGGAAAACGGTCGAACTTACAGTACCTCCGGTGTTTGATGATATAGAACCATTTTATCACGATGCTGCATCTTATAACAAAGACAAAGAACTAGAAAACGTTAGAACACTGCTTGGTGAATTGGTAAGCTTCCATTAACACAATCGTGTTTCTATGAGTCAATGCCCAGGAAATTTGTTTGCATAGTCTAACCACGATGACACAAATTGTTTTCATATCCTGATTGGTCCAGAAGTTTGTAAAAACATTTTGATGTTTAACAATTTTTTTTCAAGATAGTATGGTCACATTTTAGAATTATGTTTTAATTGCTCCTGTCATTTGCAACTCGCTAGTGCTATTAAAATCAATCTAAGTGGGTTTTTTTTTCAAAATTATTCACCGAAACGACTACGTATGATAGTTCACTGAAATTTATGATGAATTATAAATCTAAAATAAGGTACTATATACGTAAGGTGGATATTAAGTAAATTACTTAAAGCACAATCAACATATCGTTGGCTTAGAATGAGAATGTCGACCTTATAAAACTGATACAATGTACATATTGAAATTCCGCACCACAAGACGCGTCTTATGAGCCAATTTGCATGAAAACGGAACTTGTCATATTGACCAAACTGAAGTTGAAACAACAATATCGATTACTGTGCTGTACAGTATTGTACTAACGACCTTCTCATTCTAAGCCAGCGATATGTGTTTTTTCGAAACCTTATTCAATACCGGTGAAGTAGTTTCAACATGTTACAAAAATAAGTGACGTCATTACAGCAGGTTTTTATAGATACACGCTCATACATAAAGACACTTGTCAAGGAAAACGAGTGAAAGCATACACCCTAACCCAAATCAACTTAACTACAATAGCATTGTTTGACAAGCAACTTACAATGAACCTAAATAAGAAACTATGCTCTTTCTCCAGGTGATAACTTGAACCATCTATTAAAGCATGATGACGCACAACTACATCGTGAGGCGATAAATACAAACAGTGTGGTTTTCCTTTAAATTAATTTTCGAAAAAAGAATGGATGAACTATATTTGGAGTTTAAAAACAGTAAATATTGTATTCTAAACTTATTTTGAAATGAATGTCTAGTATACTGATCATGTGATATGACTGGAGAAAGGTCAAGTGAGTACAACCCTTAAACATTTCTGTGGAAGATGGGCGGCAATAGTAACACTTATCTAGATATTACATTCGATGCATTGCATTTTTGCGACTATTATTCAAATATCAATGTGTCAAGTGAATTATACTTTGCAAAATCATTAATGAATGCACACACAAATGAGCCATATGAATTCATTGATGAGAACAAGGCTTTGCATGTGTAATACAAATGAGACTGAAAGATGTAAAAACATGACGAAAAGCAGAATTTGCAAACGTGGTAATGCTTCAGAAGAAACAATGGTGAATTAAGAAATAAGACATTTTTAGTAGATCATTTTGTTACGAAACAAAATATCTGTCTCTGAGTAATTGAATGTGAATGAAAAGAATAAAATAAAGCGTATTTTGTGCTGGATTAGTTATTCATTATTATGAGCATTTGATGTGCGTAATCTATTCTTATAAAATGATTATACACAAACGTACGTGTATAAACTCAATCTACTTTCTATTCCAATTAATTGGTAAAATATTAATCGATTTTGCTTGCAAAATTCCTAGGAATACTTAAAAGGATAATTTAGTTTAAGTGCAAATACATTCATTTACCGATGGATTGCCACCAAATGTGTCTATGATTACACTATAGAATTTGCTATATGTTTCGAGCCAGAAATAATATTTATTGCCAATATTTATCATCAAGATTTCTAGCTCAATTACAAATTCCCCAAGTCTTCTATGCGTAATTGAACGCAGTATATGAGTCCGTATATTACTCGTGTCAATACTATTAGAATATTGACCACCACTCTCCTTAGCTTTCCGTATAATTGACTGAATCATTTCGATTATTGAGGATCATGGGGATAGTTTCTGCTGCAATCAGACAGAAGATGTTTACGCACCGACATTTCACACATCAATCAGATCGCCCGCAGATTAAAGAGTATAGCCTCATTGTCATCTAATCAAGGCCTTTCTAAGCATGTTTGGAACAAGAAAAACTATTTCATCTTCAGTATTTGTTCGTCAATGCTATTTAAGAGAACTGAACAGCCCAATCCATAAATCCTGAACGAACTAGCGCTTGGAACTGTCGTTCTAAGATGTTAGTAACACGTTCTTCAATTAACAGGAGTAACGGTACTTCAGAAAACTACCCTGCTATTTAAGAGCATCGAATAGATAAACCTATAAATCCTAAACTAGTGCTTCCAAACGTTGTTCTTTGTTTGTATCTAGTATTATCTCAAGGGTTTCTTCACCGCTAGGAAAGATTATACATTATCATTAACGTCAAGGCTCGTGTCGCTGTAAATAAGATTATTGTCAGATATACTAGTACCACTTTCTATAATGTTTCATTAACGTAGTACATATACCAAAAGCGATAAATCAAGTAAAGTTGGTAAACGTATTCGTTTTGAGGAATTATTTCGCAGTTAGGTTTACGGTACTAATATTGGCCTTTGTGGCTTCTATTGTTTTGCATAGCTTAGTTATAGCAATGTGATCGCAACAAACCTTGAGTTAGTTTAATTTAAATTTCTAAATTTTATTTCATTTATACAAAAAAGGATTGAGTAAACCTTCGAATAGGCCACCGCTAGGGTGCAGATCACAGGGATAATGTAATTATGGAAATATACGAAAATATTTACTTGACTCTCGATAATGCGATCGTTTTCTTAATAGTACCATAAATAAAAGCAACAACTTGCTTATACACCAGTCCCTATTGTACTGTGGACTCCGATCTAGAATATAAACGAAAACGACCTAATAGACAAAACACAACATAATCGACTTACGACGTTTTGCCCTTCATAAGTAAATAAAGGATAGAACAAAGAAGTCACTGGCCAAATCTAATAAAATGTATAGGGAGTAACATGAATGTTGTCACAAAAAACGCATTTTTGACGTATTATGTATCACATCAGTTCATTTGTACATTTTAATTAAGTTTAGCCATGTTAGTGACACGTTATTTGTTCCAGTTGGTGCATTTCTTCTTACAGTCTCGTATTTTTAATTAAAAAGAAATATAGACAAAGAGCTCGCCGATGATCATACTAGTCTAATTTACAGGCATTGATTGATCATACAACATATTTTCATTGTCACTATGAATTGGACTGTGTGTAGCGTTTAAATCACACTCTACAAGCCGGCCATGATATCAAAACAATATGCAAATTGATTGGCATAATCTATAAACAATTTGCATTTGGCCATTTACAATCTTAAACAACAAATATATCAGAAATTCGGACAGTGAATGCATCACTCAACTTAACCAGTCGAGCACAAAAAACAGTAACAGCAAATCATACCACATCAACACGGAAAACCCAACGAAATGAGTACAAACCCAAGTCCCCGCATGATAAATAGCATAAACGCAAATTTCAGTAAACGTTTCAGTGTTTAAAACGCTTTGAGAGTACAATGTATATAGTTATATAATGCTTATGCCTTCCTTTTTATATTTTCAGTTACTACGAAAACGATACCGAACATCAATGGCGGACGATTTCATGTTGAAGCGATAATGCCGAAGTTCAGTAACCTATCTCTTCAAGGAAGATCGCAGCAACATAACATGTTGTGACAATTACAATGTGATATTTTTGTCACATAAATGTTTATCATTTTCATTTCACACACGAACTTGTTTTAAATAAAGTGGACATATTTTTTTACATAATTGTTAATTTATAAGAGACTCCTAACTTTATAAGACGTTTATTTATTCAACAAATGTTAGTTGATGTCATGAATTATTGAAATACATGTCGTTTACAACTCCATTCAAACTTAAGACAAGTCGCTTGTTTTAAAACGGATAAAATCATAAAATATCTTAAAAAGTAAATAAACCCCAGAAGGTGGAATGAAATGTTTGTTGTTTTTGCAAGGTTTATTTTAAAAACTGATTTTGGTCAACCATAATAATAACTACAAGAGCGATGGAACAAAAGGGCCAGCTGAACGCGTCAACACCTTGGTGGAATACACAGCGTAATTATACATAATACTGGAACGCAATATTACAAACAAACACCACTGTGTTCATTAAACGCTTATGTCACATTGATAGCCTTATCCATAACACATAGCTAAAAAGGTATGAGGAAGCAGACAGGGAATGTCGCACTCAACGTAACCAACCGAGCACACCACAGCACAACTACACTAAGTCATTCGGGGACCATAATTCTGTTAAATAATTTCTTTGAAAATGTAATGTGTTTTGTTATGGTGGTGAACAAGTGTGCCTAATTTGAAAGCAATGCAATGATGAACTTAAACAATATTTGAGTTTCAACATTTTGTAACGGACGAATGAACAGGATAATCACTATATGCTTCCTGCATTAGTAGATGCCGGACCATAAAGTGTTTAGCGCACTTGTACAGGATGCAATAAGTTTTGTCATAAATTAAAGTTGATATAACCATGGTTAATTTGATATGCATTTATGGTAGGCAACTTTGCAACACGTTGCATGAAGATACGCTTGAACAAATTGTGTTATTTCGATTTTTCGACAACGACACTTTCCGAAAACAATTTCCCTTTTCGATTTACTACTTTTGCATAATATACGTTATACTTTACTATGGTACGTAGTTCATTTAGCTTTGGGTTAGTATGGTGTTCTACTAAATTACCAATACATTACTCGTTTTACTCTATTTTACGATTTTCTGTACTACAACAAAAAGATCAGAGTTCTTCTTCTAACAATTAAGGTTTGGATTTACAATAGGCCTCGATCAAATGCCAAATAGTAATGGCATTAGGCCAATATTAATCATTGTTCTAATGAGTTTCATGTAATGGACAGTCGACGAAAAGTGTTAATGGAGATAGGTAGTTTTTTTAAATTCATGGATGGTTAAGGGATAATTACCAAATTCAGCATTTTATCCAGTCACTTCCGGCAAAATCGGCCCTATAACAGGGTGCCGTTTATCATTTTCAATAAACCGTCAAGTGGTCATGTGACTTGCAATAAACCGTCACCTCATCACGTGATCTGACGGACTTCTTCTTAAAGCGGAGCCGCCGGCTGAAACTCTGTACCCGAGAATGAGGTCTTCCTATTTAAATACGGCTCACCCGATAATTTGCTTCGCCTTGCCAGATAAACTTACTCATCCACGGCACTTACCTATTATTCTCTATTTAGTGGTTCAATGTCATGAAACGGGGCAATAATGTATAATCAAACATTCATATTGTACAAAAGCTTTGCACTCCGAACACATTACAGAATATTTGTCAAAGAAAACATGATATTTTTGCGTTGTTCAATTTCTAATATAGCATTGCAAACGACAACTTGCCTGCAAATGTATATAAAAGTTTTCCAAATGTTTTATTTTCCGTTATCTTACAACTACCTCAGTAACCAAATATTGAATTGTAAAACAGAATTTAGAAGCTTTGCAAAACTATTTCAATGATTTGACATTACTGGATGTGGAGCCTCTACGACGGCATACTTCATGGCGTACATGTAGGAATCAACCAAATATACATCGTCTGGACATGGGGAAAATGCAAACATCGCAACACGTAAATGCACCCGAAAAGCGAACATTACTATCGGAAACCAGCTAGTAACTGGTATATTTCATCTATGGAACAGACACGTACATCTAAACAGCAAGAATGGTTTTACGATATTCGTGGACAACCCTCGAATATGGTGTGCGTCGAAACATGTTGCATACCAACGGTTTTGCTCATGACAAAACCAAGTGTATACCAATACCCTCCCAATCGTTTGGTAAGAGTATACAAACAATGCAGTTCATGTATTGGTATGTGCTCCAAAATCTAAACAAGTCCGTGTTCTCCTATATGTTCCACGTTAAACATAAACGATCAGCAAGCGTCTTTAATCAATGTACACATCTGTTTTATCAAGGGCTCCGTGATTTGTGTCAGGATAGTTGGATATGTTTTCGAACATAGGGTAGACGAAACGAAAATAAGATTTGGTATGGCCGAATTTACAACAAATATAATAAACTTTTGGTTGTAGCAAGCCACACACATTCATTCGAGCATATGCAGCAATATAACTTTTAAAACGATTTAACATGCAAATGCATACGGTAAAGCTACCGAGGAAAATATTTTCTGACATTCACCGAAACCACAATTTTCACACTATATCACCGAGTGTTTCAACTTGGTTATTAATATTTACTAGTGGTTCATATACAACTCACCACATGTGTTTCCTTTTTATTTATGTTTGTAAACATAATTATATACGTTTTATTTGCTTCCTGTTGCTTCCTTATTACATCGAATAAGTGTCGCTAACCTGATGTAATTACCACTGTGACCAAATATGCTAAGTTTAAAGGTCGCTAACCACGATTGATAACGTCTAGTATCAACTTACTGTTAATCCGATTTGGCGACTAATCAATCAAGTATGATAGTTATATGTGGTTCTTCGCCCATGATACCTAATTGTGTACGTTTCTAATCTTTCAAAGTCTGCTAATTACTGTACTCGTACAACCAGTGTCACATGCTGTATACATTCACACATACTTCATGTCCTTCCACGAAAGGTTGACACTAATGTCGATTTTCTTCAGTGTTTGGACAAATTACTGTTTTTGTGTGGTAGAGTAAGCATAATGTTGTTCATGCACAGAGAACTAGAAGTCA
Organism: Spisula subtruncata; assembly: GCA_963678985.1. Lineage (NCBI taxonomy): Eukaryota > Metazoa > Mollusca > Bivalvia > Venerida > Mactridae > Spisula > Spisula subtruncata. The sequence continues at coordinate 49,172,981 of OY787664.1, read as the reverse complement.
TACAGGAACCGTGTCATCGCTTAGCAAACTAGTAGGTTAGTACTAAGTTCAGGAAACGGTTAAGAGAATCGACTGTGATATTTAACTGAAAACACTTCGCACTTACTGTTTAAACAAAAATATTATGAGACTTGGATTGGATTGTACGATTGTCTGGGTGTCCGAATACACTTAGAGTCAGAACAAGGACTTTGTCACATGAACGGATAAAATTGCTTTAAGTTTAACTTTCACTTACATTTACTATCTTGTCAAATGCATTATACCCAATCACGTTACTCTGACACTTTCAACCAGTTCTTTAAGTATGAAATATGTCAAGCAAGATTAATACATACCGGCAAGTAATAAATATACACACATTTTGGTGTATTTCTTACACATAGGTTCACAGTAAGAGCAATGTAACGCATATATAAACGATATTGAAAATTCCTTACTTCTGCTTGTGGTGAGTGCACTTACAGCATTCTCGATAAATAACGTGATACTATTTTATTACTTATCAAATAGAATTGAATGCCCACTCAAAACGAGTTATCAATAAAATAAACAATTTCTGAAATATTTTACATTAGGTAAGGCAAGACAAGGCGTTGTCTATGTCCTCGAGCGTATACACAAAATATTTCCAATAACTTAAAAAGAAATTACAGATACACAACCCAGGAGCAAAAACTCTTATTAAAATAAATTTCACGTTTTGTAGTGGGTAATGTTATCATACTATATTTTTTCTAAGCAACATCCCCTGCAGAAAAGCTAAGAACACGTTTATCGTAGATAAAAAGCAACTTAATTGTTAAAATGGACTAATACATACTTCACTAAACAAACGCTGAAAGCAGTTTGTTTTATAAAGAAATATGAACAGGTTGTAATTATCTGCATACAGAGTTACTCTAGAACAAAGGGAGAAGCCCTCTATGTCAGCCAAATATCACTGTAAAAAAGGTATGAGAAATTCGACAGGGAAGGTAGCACTCCACCTAACAAGCCGAGCACAGAAATCAGAAACACCTCTGTGACAACAAAACTACCCTAAGCAATGCCCACACATAAGCAAGAGAGACAATAACAAATCCAAGTCCCCGCCGAAATGAGGCACAACATCCCGGGGCGTGACCTAGTTTAAAACACTTAGGACAGTGATCAATGCGCGACGTCACCGACCACGTGATGTGTTCAACTTGGAAATAAAAGTACAAGTACGTTATATAGTAGCTCAGAAAAGTTCACGTTCATAAATAAGGATCACTGAATTGAATTCATACATGCAATTGAGAATTACTGCAGTGTTAATTACACTCATTGCAGCAATTAATTCAGTCATTGTGGTATTTAAAGTAAATTCATTACCGCTTTTATATGCATGCTGCGTTGAAGTTCACTTTCTGTAGATCAATGACGCAGGTAAATACAATTTTAACAACTATTTAATTGCTGAATGATAATCCGCATAAATGCCTCATTTGGCTATTAAAACATGTTGAATACTCCGATTTTCCATAAGTTATATGACAGTTTCTAGTTTTTAGTAAAATTAATTAACGGCGGAGCAGGTAACGCAATATTTACAAGACCCATTAGAGATATATCGTGGAAAGTGAGGATTTGAAACATAAACTACAGTTATTATTGTCGGGTAGAAACTCGCCTGAATCACCAGTTGATACCGAACTTACAGCACCTCCAGTGTTTGATGATATAGAACCATTTTATCCCGATGTTGCATCTTATAACAAAGACAAAAAGCTAGAAAACGTTAAAACGCTGCTTGGTGAATAGATAAGCTTCCATTTATTATTCCATATCATTTATAACGGAATAGTTATTTTGCGAAATTGGCCATACCACATATCCCTACCCTGAAGTTCCCAATAGTAGTTATTCTGTGAAAGATTCGTCAAAATCCGTTAAGAAATGTAGGAGCAGTTACAAACAGAAGGTCATCAGGTTGGATGGTCTGACGGACTGACGGACGGAATGACGCCTACAATCCCCATAACCCTTTCATCTTCAGCGGTGGATAAAAAGATGACATGCATTAAGAGATATATCACATGCAATATAAATGACTGCTGTGTGCTTGAAGGCTTACTTAGATTCGGTTGTTATCTGCAATCATTCGTTTATACATCACGTCTAGTTGCATCAACAACTCCCGAATTATGACTTGAAAAATTTGGCGACTTCCCAAAAGTTCTCGGCATAAATATTCCAATTTATGAGATTCGATGTTATTAATTTGATGGATGGTAGTCTAAATAAGACAAATCGTCGACCGTAGACAATGTTTGTAGTAGTCGTACTTAAAACGTACGCTATCAGAGAAAATGATAAATGAGTCTAAGAAATAGAACAATTTGATTTTTATGGATTGCTTAAATTAAGTAGCATCTTTATATGATAGAATGGATTTTTTTAAATATCACATTAGGTAACCATGCATTTTGATTTCAACCTTTGGCGTACTTTGGCAGATTTTGATGCTTTTATCATGTCATCGTGAAAAGATACATTTCATTTGGATATTGTAATAACATCTAACACACAATCTTGTTTCCATGAGTCAATGCCCAGGAAATTTGTTTTCATAGTCTTACCACGATGAAGCAAATTATGCAAATCCTGATTGGTCAAGCCATTTGTAAAGACACTTCAATGTTTAATAACCTTTTTTCCAAATAGTATGCTCACGTGTTAGAATTATGTTTTAATTGCTATTGTCTTTCGCAACTGGCTATTGTTGGTTAAAATCAGTCAGAGTGGTTAACAAAAGTTGTTTACCCTAATAACAAAGTTAGTGAGATATCTATTCCTAGATAATGTATTATGTATTATAAATCTAAAAAAGGTACTATAAGTAATACAAGGTGAATAAGTAAAATACTTTAAACGCAAATAAAAATATCGCTGGCTTAGAATGCGACCTAATAAGATTGATACATATTGAAATTCCGCATCACAAGATGCGTCTTATGAGCCTATTTGCATGAAAACGGAACTTGTTATTTTGACTAAACATAAGTTTAAACAACTTATTTTACCATCAGTAAATAAGTTAAGTGTAATTTTTCGATTGTGTTTTCATGTTTTCTCAAAAACAATGTCGGACAAATTTCTCTTGATTTCTCAAAATATCGATTTATACTTACATTCTCTCTCTCATTCTAAGCCAGCGATATGTGTTTTTTCGAAATCTTATTCAATACGGACGAAGTAGTTACAAAATAAGTGACGTCATGATAGCAGGTTTTCATAGATACGATCTCATACATAAAGAAACTTGTTAAGGAAAACGAGTGAAAGCGCACACCTTAACACAAATCAACTCAACTACAATAGCAATGTTTGACAAACTACTTTCAATGAACCTAAATAAGGAACTATGATCTTTCTGTAGGTGATTATTTGAACCACCCATTAAATCATGATGACGCAAAACTACAGCTTGAGGCGCTAAATACAAACACTGAGTTTTTTGTTTAATTTAATTATCTAAATAGGAATTTCGAGAAAAGAATGGATGAACTATATTTGGAGTTTTAAAACAGTAAATATTGTATTCTAAACTTATTTTGAAATAGATGGCTATACTGATCTATATGACGGGAGAAATATCAAGTTAGTACAACTCTGAAACATTTCTGTAGAAGATGGGCGGCATAAGTAACACTTATCAAGTTATTACGTTCGATGCATTGCATTTTTGCGTCAATTATTCAAATATCAATGTGTCAAGTGAATTATACTTTGCCGAATAATTAACTATCGCACACAAAAATGAGTTATCACATTCGACGCATTTGTGGCGTCCATTATTCAAATACAAAATTCAAGTAAATAATACTTTGCAAAATAATCAATAAAGGCACACACAAATGATTAACACGTACAAATCGATGAGCACAATGCTTTGTATGTGTAATACAAATGGGACAGACTCTTGTTACAACATGACGAAAGGCAGAATTTGCAAACGTGTTGATACTTCAGAAGAAACGATGGGAAGTTAAGAAAGAAGACATTAAAAGAGACCATTTTATTACGAAACGACATATGCGTCTCGTGTAACTGAATGTGAATGAAAAGAATGCGATAAAACACATTTTGCGCTGGATTAGTTATGTATAAAATGATCTTTTGACGTGCGTAATCCATTCTTATATAATGATAATAAACCAACGTACATGTATAAACCCAATCTACTTTCACTGCAATTTATTGGTAAAATATTAATTGATTTTGCTTTCGAAATTCCCAGGAATACTTGAAAGGATAATTTAGTTTAAGTGCAAATACATTCATTTACCGATGGATTGCCACCAAATGTGTCTATGCTTACACTATAGAAATTGCTATGTCTATCGAGCCTGAAATAATATGTATTGCCAATATCTATTATCAAGATTTTCAGCTCAATTACAAATTCCCCCAAGACCTATATGCGAAATTGAACGCAGTATATGAGTCCGTATATTACTCTCGTCAATACTATTAGAATATTGACCACCACTCTCCTTAGCTTTCCTGATAATTAACTGAATCATTTCGATTATTGAGAAATCATACGGATATTTCTGTTGCAATCAGACAGAAGCTGTTTACGCACCGACATTTCACGCATCAATCGGATCGCCCGCAGATTAAAGAGTAATGCTTCATTGTCAACTAATCAAAGCCTTTCTAAGTATGTTTGGAACAAGGAAAACTATTTCATCTCCAATTAACTTGAGTATGTGTTCGTCAGTAACCTACGCTGCTATTTAAGAGAACTGAACAGCACAGCCTATAAATCCTGAACGAACTAGCGCTTGGAAATTTCGTTCTAAGATGTTAGTAACACGTTCTTCAATTAACAGGAGTATTGGTATTTCAGAAAACTACCCTGCTATTTAAGAGCATCGAATAGATAAACCTATAAATCCTAAACTAGTGGTTCCAAACGTTGTTCTTTGTTTGTATCTAGTATGTTCTCAAGGGTTTCTTAGCCGCTACGAATGATTATACATTATCATTTACGTCAAGGCTAGTGTCGCTGTAAATAAGATTATTGTCAGATATACTAGTACCACTTTCTATAATGTTTCATTAACGTAGTACATGTACCAAAAGCGACACGTCAACTAAAGCTTGTAAATTGTTTCATCTTTAAGGAATGACTTCACGGTTATGTTTTCGGTACTTGAAATGACTTTTGTGGTTATTATTGTAATGCACCATAGGTTAGTTATTATTATAGCAGAATTGTCACAATAAACTTTGAATTTGTTAAGTTAAAACAATGTTTTATTTCATATGGTCAACAAACATTTATTATACAAAACAAGGGGTTAGTATAACTTTTAATGTGGCAACAGCTAGATTGCAAATCAAACACCTATTTTCGTTGTGGAGGAATACTATTACGGAAATATTAGTAGTATTATCAACAAAATGCAACAACATGTTTATACAAAAGTATCCATTGTACTTTGGACACCGATCTAGCCTTAAAGCTCATTTAGTCGGTGTATCAAACAAAATTAAACTGCAAAATCACATCAAATGACCTTTGGAATCGGAAACAAATACATGTAAACAAACACCATGTCAATTTTTTAGGAAAGGGAAATAACCCCATGCAGCCGGTGCAACAATAACATTTTCCAAGTAAATTTGGTCCAGTTTGTTGACCAGTTGAATTGTTCCCGCCAAAAGTTGCACACGACCCTTTTTATCAATGAATGACGTCATAGCTGTCAAAATTATGTTTGATAAATAAACAAGCGAGCATTGCATGCATGCATGTCAAACATTGCCGATTGAATAAGGATTTACTCGTAGTGAAGGTATGGTGTAAGTTTTTGTTGTGATTTTATTCAGAAATTGGTCCATTTCGTATTTATTTATCTAATTTACTCGTCAGTTATTGTAAACAATCCTGCAGGCAATGTCACGAGAAAAAGAATCTACAATTTCGTGAAAAAATTACATACACCGTTACCGTGGATACACCGGCTTCATGGGGTTTCACTATACAATATAATCGAAACGACGTAATAAACAAAACACAACATAATGGACTTACAATGTTTGAGATTACATGTGTAAAGAAGGGTAGAAAAGAAGTCACTGACCAAATCTAATAAAACGTATATAGGGAGTAACACGAATCTTGTCACAAAAACCGCATTATTGACGTATTATGTATCACACCAGTTCATTTGTACATTTTAATTAAGTTTAGCCATGTTAGTGACACGTTATTTGTTCCAGTCGGTGCCTTTGTTCTTACTCTCTCGTATTTTCTATTGAAAATAATAAAGACATACAACTCTCCGACGATCATACTAGTCTTGTTTACTGGCATTGATTGATCATTTAACACATTTTCATTGTCACTATGATTTGGGCTGTGTGTGGTGTTTAAATCAACCCATGATATCATAACAATATACAATTTGATTGGCAAATTTATGAACACAAACAAAAAGAAATGAGAACAACGGACAGTGAATGCATCACCAAAATTAAACAGTAACGGCAGATCACAACACAACTACATTGAGCAATGCCCACACACAACCCTACGAAACGAGTACAAGCCAAAGACCCCGTACGGTAAATAACATAAGCGCAAATTACAGTAAACGTTTCACTGTATTGAACGCTTGGTAGTACACATGCACATTTATATAATTTACCAAATAATATTTTATATTTTCAGTTACTACGAAAACGATACCGAACATCAATGGCGGACGATTTCATGATGAAGTGATAATGCCGAAGTTCAGTTACATGTCTCCTTAAGGAAGATCGCAGCAACATAACATGTTGTGACAATTACAATGTGATATTTTTGTCACATAAATGTTTATCATTTTCATTTCACACACGAACTCGTTTTAAATAAAGTGGACATATTTTCTTGACAGAACTGTTAATTTATAAGAGACTCCTAACTTTATAAGACGTTTATTTATTCAATGTGAGTCGCTATCATAAATTATTGAATAATATGTCGTTTATAACTCCATTCAAACTAACGACATCTCTCATGTTTGAAAAACGGATAAAATAATAAAATATCTAAAAAGTAAATCAAACCCAGAAGGTGGAAAGGAATGTTTGTTGTTTTTTGCAAGATTTTTTTAAAATCTGATTTTGGTCAACCATTATAATAACTACAAGAGCGATGACACAAAAAGGGTCAGCTGAACGCACAAACACATTGAAGGAGTGCACAGCGTAATTATACATACACTTCAATATTACAAACAAACAAGAATGTGTTCAGTAATCGCTTATGGCACGTTGGTAGCCTTATCCATAACACATAGCTTAAAAAGTATAAGGAAATCAGACAATCCTAACCAGCCGAGCACAGACATCAGAAACACCACAACACAACTAACTGCACTAAGTCATTCGGGGAGCATAATTCTGTTAGAATGATAGTTTTACATTTCTTTGATAATTTAATGTGTTTAAATATGGTGGTGCACACGTGTGCCAAATTTCAAAGCAATGCAATGATGAACTTAAAACATATTTGAGTTTCAACATGTTGTAATGGCGAATGGACATGGTAATCACTATATGCCTCCTGCAATAGTAGATGCCGGGACATAATGGTTTTAGAGCACCTGCACAGAATGCAATAAATCTGTTCAGAAAATTAAAGTTGATAAAACTCCAAACTTATAACTAACCCATTGTATATTTCGAAAGTACGCATTGAGTTTTATAGAACTTTGACATTTATTTCTATCATGTTACAATTACAATTCCATGTACGTGTAGTCGTCTCAGATTGGTTTATTAAAAAATAGATGGTTTAAAATAATTTAAAAACTTTATGGTACAAATGTATGTAACTTTGATATACATTGGATGAAGATACTCTTGAATACAGTCATCGTGGATTTTTTTCATAAAAAAACTTTCCACAACCTTAAGTCAATTTACAAAAGTATTCAATTTCGATTTACAACTTTCGCATCAATACTATCATGCTATGTTATTGTAGTTCAATAAGCTTTGGGTTAGTATGGCGTCTAAATACAAATAGATTACTAGTTTTACTCTTGTATACGATCCAAGCACTGTTCTTTTGTTAACAATTAATGTTTGGATTTAGAATATGTCCCATCCAAAATGTCAAATCGTAATGGCATTAGGCCATAAGTAATCATTGAACTACTTTGTTTCATGCCATGAGAACAATTGACAATTAGGGTAAATGAAGAAAGGTATATAGTATACTCATGAATGATTAACGGATAAGTGCCCAATTTGGCATTTTAGTGGTTCAATGACATGCCACGGGGCACTATTGTATAATTAGATATACGCATTCAACAAAGGTTTTTTGCACTTCGAACACACTCGGGATATTGGTCAAACAAAACATGATATTTCCAGTGGTAGGGCAATTATTATGCTGTTCTTGAACAGACAACTAGAGGTCATACAGGAACGGTGTCATCACTTAGCCAGTTAGTAGGTAAGTACCAAGGTCAGGAAACGGTTAAGCGAATCGACTGTGATATAAAAACACTGACTGGATAAACAACAGTGCATGAGGCGTGGATTGGATTGTCTTATATTGTCTGGTGTTCGATTACACATAGGGTCTGAACAAGGACTTTGTCATATGAACGGATAAGTTTTATTTCTTTTTTTTAACTTTCACTTACAGTTATTATGTAGTCAAATGTTTTATACCTTTGTATGTCACTCTGACACTTTCCACCAGTTTCTTTAAATATGAAATATGTCATGCAAGATCATACATACCGGCACTATATTTGATACGGTCTGGCATCAAATCTGTATCTTCCCAACCTAATTCGATAACCAGTAGATAACTGAGGATGCATTACAAGTATTAAAAAACACATTTATATTTGCAGATGCTCTAAACCAAAACTATAAGACAATATACAAGTCTATTTGACGAATATGTTTTTATTACATTTTTGTAGCGTGGTCAAATCATCTACACATTGATGCACAGTAAGAGTAATGTCACGCATAACGAAACAGAACATTCCGCACTTCTGAATGTGGTGAATGCGTTTGCAGCATTCTCAATAAATAACGTGATACTATTTTATTACTAATCAAATTGAATTATCTGAAGGGAAAGATGAATTAATGCCCACTGAAAAGGATTTATCAATAAAATAAATAATTTCTAAAATATTTTACATAAAGCACGGTAATGCGTTGTTTATGTCCTCGAATGTACAAGCAAAATATTTCCAATAACTTAAAAAGGAATTGCAGATAAACACTCGCTCCCCAGGAGCAAAAAATCTCATTAAAATACACTTTATGTTTCGCTGTGGGTGATGTTATCATAGTATATATTTTCTAAGCAACATCCCCTGCAGAAAAAGCTAAGCACATGTATATCTTAGATAAAAAGCAACTTAATAATTAAAATGGACTAATACATACTTCACTAAACAAACGCTGAAAGCAGTTAGTTTTATAAAGCAAAATGGAACAGTTTGTAATTATCTGCATACAATGATCCTCTAGTAAAAATGAGAAGGCCTCTTAGTCAGCCAACTAGAATATCAATGTAAGTGTCTATGGTAACTTCACAATCAAAACGACGGATAGAAATTAGACTAACGTGCATATTATAACATGGCTATTAAAAAAGGTGTTTGTTGTGTAGGTTCCATAGTGCAAATAGACTTTAAATTAGGACAGGGAAAGCAGCAATTAGTAGATGAAGCAGATCCGAGGGATGAAAACACATTGACCGATTAGATGAAAAATTGAAAATAAAAGGTGATACTCGTGTCTTAGTGAGAGACAATCAAACGAATGTTTTGAAAGGAGAATTCGCTGGTTTAGAATGAGAAGGTCGCAAGTACAATACTTTGAGAAAACAAGAACAAACTGTCTGAAAAGTATTCGTTACTTATGATAAAACAACTTGTTTTAACTTCAGTTGGGTCAACATGAAAAGTTCTGATTTTCAGGCCAATAGAATCAGAATCATCATAAGCCAGCGAAGTATATATCAAACGTTAATCTACCCTGTGTTGAGTTGAATTGCAGGTTTAAAAAGGTATAAGAATATCCGACAGGGAAGGTAGCAATCAACCCAACCAGCCGAGCACAGAAATCAGAAACACCACGACACAACTACCCTGAGCAGTGCACACTGAAACACATGCCAAAACGGCGACCAAATGAGGCACAACAACCCCGGGGCGTGACCCAGGTTAACATACCGAGGACAGTGACCTAACGTTATGCGACCTTAAGAGGCACAACTACGACTTGATCTAGTTAAAATATGGGCAAGGAAGTAATGGGGTGGGAAATAATTTTACATATTCCTTGCAACTACAATGATCAATGCCCACACATAAGCCGAAGAAACAACCAAAGATCCAAATCCCCGCCGATAAAATGCAGGATGACCCACATTCACAAGGAAATTATTTAATAGCGGTTATTGACGAATGAAACGAAGCCATTACTCGACCAAGTTCCCAAATATCCACTGCACGGCTAACCAACCACACAAACCCATGCCAAACCGGTGACTAAATGAGGCACAATAGTTTAAGTTTAGGATCGTTAACCATTTGTAGTAACATTGTGATTTTATAAGATAAACGTCGTTGCTTCCTTCCCGTTGCCATCATTGCGCGACTTCACCGACCACGTGGTATTTTCAACTTGGAATTAAAGTACAAGTATGTTATATAGCAGCTCAGAAAAGTTCACGTTCATAAATAAGGATCAATGAATTAAATTCATGCATTCAATCATTGTTAATTACACTCATTTCAGCAATTAATTTAGTCATTGTGATATTTACAGTAAATTCATTACCGCTTTTATCGGCATTCTGCGGTGATGTTCACTTTATTTAGATCAATGACGCAGGTAAACGAAATTCTAAGAACTATTTAATTGCTGAATGATAATCCGCATTAATACTTAATTAGGCTAATAAAACATGTTGATTACTCTGATTTTCCATTATTTTTATGACAGTTTCTAGTTATCAGTAAAATTAATCAACGATGGAGCAGGTAACGCAATAGTTTCAAGACCATCAGAGACATATCGAGGAAAAGTGAGGATTTGAAACATAAACTACACTTTTAAGATGTTTTTATTAGTCAAAGTGGAAAGAGCAGGATATAAACGAAAACAAATATAATCTGTGCGTTTTCGTAACAAAATTATTCGGCAGTTCCAAAAAACACTCATTGCTTCAATGCTATACGTAATGTGATTCCAACCGTTGATGTATTGTTAAATGTTTGACCCAGATAAAGACGAATATGTACAGTACATGAGTGAACCATGGTCTGTTGGTTAATTATGTTAATTAGTCTATGAACCTCGATATTTTGTCGTAGGAAAATGCAAGCAGGCAATACGATCCGATAACAATACGAAGATGAACTTACAGAACTTACCTATACTTGCAAACCTATCACCTAATGATTCCGATGAGCTATATGATAAAAATCATTAACGCGTTTATCACATGTGCAAAAATTGTTTTCAGATTGATCTAGAAAGGACACTGACTTGGGAACGCGTACTATTGACGTGCTTCAAACTGATATACAAAATGTGTGACGTTTTTCGTGGAAAGATTATGTAACTATGGTTTGTCGACTATATCAAGACTTGTCTGTTGAAGTACATACTTAATGATAATACTAACACTCAAAATGAGCATCCATCTAATATTGTTAGAACAGTTCCGAACCATCCAATATTGTTAGAACAGTTCCGGACTGTCAGAATACTAGTACAGTCGTGAACATCCAACATTTACCTCTTCAAAACTGGAAATTACCGTTTTTTACCAGTTCTAAAAAATAAACATAGCACATATATAAGGGTGTTCAATGGTTTGATCGGATGAACCAGTTTTTGACACCGGATGACCTCATATCAAACTTGACCTTATTTTTGTTGGGGTGATCACTGTGACAAAGCATCAGGTTATTTATAAATTTAAATACTGACCTAGTTTTTGACATACGTAGACTTAGTTGAGCTTTATAAAAGAAGTGAAGTAAAGAAACACCCTGTTTGATGTGTCCGTCATATTGTGGTGTCCCTACCGATGCATGGAAAATTCCAACCGGTGCAGTTATACAACAGTGATGATCATCAAATAGGTTCCGGAATAGTTCGAAGACATTGTTGTCTGTAGTTATAGTATGCAAGATTAAATAAGACATGTAGCAAATAAATCAATACAATACATGTCTTTAAAAGAGCACATGCCAAACAATAATTAATTGTCTCTGTTCCAATTTATCAACCATGTACAACACTATAACATTCAACAAGGATACAGTACGTGATATGATCACGAGGCATGTTCCTTTTCTTACCAATAATATTATAAGATGCTTATATAGTATTATAAACAATGGTAGGTACACAGCTGGTACTGATTGCTTTCAGATCTTTGCTACCTTCTTTATGGTTCCATCCGCAGTTCAAACAATTGCTTTCGTGGTCATACTTTACCGCAAACTATCTATACAAATGTACTCGTTTTCAATTTACATTTCATTTCCTGATTTTAAAAATATCTACATATAAACAACATTTATTTTTATGTGTCTAGTATCATAAAATTGCAATTTTTGAAACAATCTTGTTATCTTAGGCCATACTAAATCGTTTTAATGTTTAGCGTCAATTCTGGTTTTCTGAAAAACTAGCTACATATCAAAAGAACAAACCCACACAAAAGGGTAGTGTAGACATGGACTACTAATAAGTCAGTAAATGTATTCTTAGAAACATAATTGTTAGCGTCGGTTTGGTAATTCAAATGGAACACAACTTTATATGAAAACAAATGCCTCTAGAATTCGAAAATCTCGAAAAGTCAATGTTTTTCAAATATGTTTTATTTCGAACATAGGTACACGACGACGCTAAACATGAAATCGTTTAGTATGGCCTTTAATATGTTACCAATAAGCCACAGCTGTTTATTTTTTCATTTTCCTTCATTGAAAATAGACGATTGCGAGTGCAAGCAATGTTTGTTCAAAGTGTTATCAATTATAAACTATAAACATTTAATTCAAAGTTCAAAGAGTTACACTATTATATAATTTGTGCACAGAAGATAAATCATGTTTGAAGCACACTTTGAAGCTAATAACTGTCATAAAACATAAAAGTTATAAAATGTCAAAAGGTCACTGTGCTGTTCGTACGTTCACAGATGCCTGTATATATGACTAACTGGATTTTAAATAAACTATTTATCATTTTGAATGTGATATAACTCTTCGAATGCTTTTGTTGCTAAATCGAACTTGCTTCTAAAATTGAGTATCTATACATACGCCAACATGTGTTGGATGAGTCGTTCGTTTTGAGACGGAGTCTCGGAATTTATCAAGACCTTTTTTGAATACTTCTTGATTTGCCAAGGATACGTCGGATATTACTTCAAAAGCCTCATAACGGTAATAACAATTTGCAAGCTAATTGATACAGAGTAAATCTCAATGCACCAAAAAACTGCAACGAAACTAAAGGTCAACAGACCATTGTACTTGGATGGTTGGATAAATGATGAGTCCGGTATGTATACATTAGGACTATGACGTTCGAAGCGATGTTTCGTGTAAAATATTTTTCTTTCGAAATAAAACCTTAAGATAATGAAATTTGATTTTTTTGGGGGTTACTTCACCGAGTTCAATGGTAGTTACAATATATGATTGTGCAGTTGGTGTGCATGACGTTGGGAAACTTGGACGGTTATTGGCTGCGTTTCATTCGGTCATTCTTTGTGAATTTGGGTCATCCTGAATTTCTACAGCGTGGTGTCGGACTTTTGTTTCTTTGGTTTATGTGTAGACATTTCTCAGTGTAGTTCTGTTGCGGTGTTTCTGATTTCAGTGCTCGGCTGGTTAGGTTGAGTTCTACCTTTCCTGTCTGATTTCCTCATACCTTTTTCTGGTCTTGACAGGGGATGATTGGATTTCAAAAAAGCAATGACAGAGTGTACTCATTGACTTGATGGAAGCTTTATTCAGCAATCGAAATTAGGGTGCAAGCCGAGAAGTTGACAGGAATACACAGAATGGTGTAATAAGTTTCAAGATACAAGGCCAGGCATAATGACTGGACTCCGGTGTACTTTATAAACTCACACTATGTTATTGAAATGTCGATGCTACAGTGAATGTCTGCAAAAGGTTACAATGTTCACATAAACATGTTGGTTTTGTTGTCGCGAGGTGCATTCAATGGTTTATTTTCATAGAGAATAACTTTTGTCGTGAAAAGGCCATTTGAGTCTGTGAAAGCGTTAAGTTCAGGTGCTGTGGTATGTCATTTTCCTAAAAGATATAAATCTAGGACATTACTTGAAAAAGTACACGGCCATGACCACAATTATTCTCCGAATGGTCTCTATCCACAAACCATGTTTCCTAAATGTAGCTTGAAAACTGTTTGAGTTATGGCAGGATCCAAATTTCTTGATGGGCAGTACAAACCTATATATACTTTCAAAGCTATTGGACAAACCGATGGATCAACCCGGTTAAAAATGTTAGGTGACCGTAACAATAGGGCTAAAAGACTCGCCTATTCTGATGAATAAAAAAATTGGAGGGTATTGCAAATGATAACGATAAATGAAAGCTCGAATATTTATCAATGGGAAATGTGAACATGTGCTAATATTCAAACTGAAGTGTTTTTACACCGTTGCATATACATTTTTCATTATTTGGTTAACTACAATCTGCATTTACAACCATAGAAATGATATTCCTTTTTGAGCGTAGAAACGGTTACCGTAAGATTTCCTGTGTAAGACAAACAAGCTTATAACAAATTGGGTTCAGATCGAACGAGAAAGGAGACCGACTTGGGAAGGCATGATAAATATATTCTTACTTAATAATATGATAATGTAGACTAATACTCTTGAGAAATCTTCCTCAACATTAGAAATAATCCGGTAGGTATCTATGTTACGTTAACATATTACATTTGGAACAAATTAACGTCATCAGGAATAGCAAGCAATATTCTAATCTGACATAAGCTAAGGAAGAATTACTCTTATTACGCTTAAGTATTTACATGCTTATGTGATTTGCTAAACACATTATCGCTCGTTTCTCAATTTGCCATTTATACTTAACTCTCTTTTTTCACAGCAAATTAGGGGAATTCCACGTGGAAATTCAGCAAGTTAATGAATGAAAATTCCTTTACCAAGATGTATAAATACATTATGGTAACTTAGTGACTCGCCATCAATAATTCCGACACAAAGGTCAGTATTTTATTTGCATCGTATTATTATAAACAATGATACAGAATTATTTTGGCACACGTTCTTCTGATATATTAAAACTATGTTTTGTTCATTTGTTTCATAAAACATGCGAGGAGTTAGGGCCGAGTGCCTCTAATGAGAATATGTGACACAAAGAGAAACAAAACCACAAAAATACGTTCCGTATACTATATCCATGAGGAACTTGATACCTAGCAGTTTGTCATTGAAATCCTGGTGCCGTGGATCGAAAAACCTGGAAGTTTGCATCCAAGCAACATGGATTTGACTTGCACAATTTGGCTTTCTAGTAACATGCTATTTTCAATCTGCCCAACCCCGATAACTTGTCGAATATTTCAGACCCACCTGAAACGTTAAGAATCACACATTGTCATTTAGTTATACCCTTTCTCGTATATCATAATTATAAGGCAATATAGTGGAAATAAGTGGGTGATACTAAGATCAAAGCAAAGTGACCATGAGGCAAACATCGTAAGAAATGAACTTGCAAGTGAGCATTTATCAAGTTATCAAATTAACAAACTGAGCATTATACAACGACAAACACCCTAAGTACTAACAATAAAATATATTCATACATTGCAACTAGCTTGAAATTACATTGTATAGATCATTCTTCAAAGGATTTTCATAAATAGCTAGGTTTTAATGTGAGTCGATACAAAAATAAGGCATTGCTTGATTGAATACCCTCCGAGGTTATTTATATCATGTTCAATTGCTTTAGACGAATATTGCCTATTAATATCAATAAACGTAAAACCTACCACATAAAATAACCCGCAATTCCCTATCAGCTGCAGACAAATTAATATACCCTGAAGTTATTTCAAACTAATAATATACCTAATAAACCAGACTGTTTATTTTAGTGCCATCTCGTGTACAAAACAGGGCTTAACGACCCGGCATAATGTGAGATATGATTTATATAACATTTTATCGTCTTGTATACTAGTGCCTCGTTTTTCCAAGACACTTTACTATGAACTTAAATTAAATGTTTAAAACGACAATACTGGTTACAGCCTGTCAATGAATGATAAAATGTACCTTTGGTTTTTGATTTAATCTAATTAAATGTTTTTCATCGGGCAAAAGATAAATAATGTTAAGACAGATGTTGCAAACTGTAACAGACAAGTTAACATAAGTTGTAACGTATACTTGTGTTGCTACAGCTTTAGCAAATAACCTACTGGAAAAATCGGAAAATGTACTATTTTCTAGGAGGACAACTAAATTCAAGCTAAATAAAATAGTTTATTCACCTTTTCGTCTACTTTTTGATAAATTTGTGAGATATAAGTGATAGTGCACTTATTTACAGGTATATTTCGTGTGTATTACACACACAACTGTTTATATCCAATATCGCGGAAATAGGGGTACAGCAGAAATATGAGGCGAGGCTATAGTAACCAGTTCCTACACGATACATTTTCATCTATGTTTCTACGATTTGACTTATGCCTAATACTAGTAACTTAAAAGATGCGTTAAAAGTCCAGATCGAGCTTGCAACCTCTGGTCACAAGCTGTATGATAGGTCAAGGACCACGGTTTTCTCATTATAAAACTAGTTTTGTTATAGTGTGCTCATTGACATTTAACTGCAAGCAAACGAGAAATCTACGGTGACGAAACGATCTTCCAAACTGGATAAGGATATTTAACAAATTCATGTCAGTTGGGGGTAAACATGTATATAAATAATTTACGAGTCATGAACATCAATACTATGGCTGCCGAGTAAATACTGCCTACTGCCCACTTCCAACTACGTCCAAACGTCGGTCAGTAGCTTGAACCTAGCTGATGGCGTGACTGCATCATAAGATGTGACAATTAGTGGTGGTCGTTTATGGCTTTAAGCTTTGTTAAGATTTGACAAACATAAGTCGACTAGTCATATACATGTAGTTACTCGACAAAAAGCCACGCAGTCGTATTTTTAACTGAAACACGACCAACTTCAAGTTCAAAATTGCTTCCTTAATTTCCAGTTTCAACTTTTATTTGTCTTCTAATTTTGTCTTTAGAGTTATACGCTTAAACTAATGAATTATTCACATTAACACTAAAAATTCCAACTAAACGATGTACAAAAACTTATTTTCTAGATGCAGACAAACGGTTGTTCCCCCCTGTAGCGGTTAATCTAATTACATTCCATTATATGCTCCGATAATTAATGATTTTATCTTAACCGCATTCTCCAAACAATATCCCTTTAAGTGATACAAAAAGCAAATCAATATTCTATATAAGAACTTCGAGACAAACGTATGCTTAAAGCTACTAAAGTGTTCAGAATCACGGTTAACACTGACCCGTGTATTTATTTTAATAAAGTATAAAAGCAGCACTATCGACAATGTATCCTTTGAGATTGTGTTAACTATTTGTTTTAGTGGAGAATAAATCAAAGTAAAATTCCGATTGACGAATTAACCCCCTTTCTATATTAGCCGAATTTGGGCTATGTTTGTCAGTCTGTCAAGAAATTTGGATCCTGCCACAACTTAAAACTTTTAAGCTAGGTTGATAAATTCTGTAAAAAAGGTAACATTGGTTAATTATAGTATCACCCCGTTTGAAAGGGTCATTTAAAATTGATTTATGAGACACTTATCTTTAATGGGTCAGTACCCCGGAATCCCTTCTCGTATTACCGGGTGCCTGGTAGAGATAGACCTACTGTAACTAGCAGGTAGCTCACCAACCGAATACTAAACCAGTAATGAACTTCTGTATTGCTTGCAATTTCTAATTACTTGACTGTTTACATTGTACAATAAATTACAAACTGCATCTTAATACTTTGTTACTCAATATCCTCTATTACAAGTTACTCCAGGGAAATTAGATGCATCTAATATTAAAATGTCCCATTCCTTTCGTCTAGCCTAGGTTGTTTCTGTATTAGAAAAAATACATGCTCTTTGCAGTTTGACCACTGAAAAGTCGTAACAGTATAGTTTGTGTTTCAAATACTCGCTTTTCGTCGATATGTCTCTAGAGAGACTTGTAACTGTCGCATTACCAGTGCCGCCGTTGATTTATTTTACTGATAACTATAAATGACCATTTAAATAATGGAAAATCCGAGTACTCAACTAGTTTTAATAGCCAAATTAAGCATTTATGCGGATTATCATTTAGCAATTAAATAGTCGTTACAAATGCCTTTACCTGTGTCATTGATCTACATAAAGTGAACATCGCCTCAGCATGCCTATAAAAGCGGTAATTAATTCACTGTAATATCACAATGACTGGATAAATTGCTGAAATGAGTGTAATTAACATTGCCATTAATCCCAATAATGTGTATACATTCAATTCAGTCAACCTTATTTATGAACTAGACCTTTTCTGAACTGCAATGTAACATACTTGTACTTTCTATTTCCAGTTTGTTTCTATTATTACGTGGTCGGTGACGTCACACCTTGGTGGCAATGGAAAGGAAGGAGCATACAACGACGTTTACTTTATAGAGTAACATTGTTACTACTAATGGTAAACGCTCACATACGTCAGCTTTACCACAATGTTACTTAACATCAGCTTATCAGCTTTTCTAAAGGACCTTGTAGGGCGAGTGTCGGAATATATGTAGTGTTCTCATAGTGTGATTTTGTTCTTTTAACTAGATGCTTTAGGCGTTTTTCGAGTATTCCAAACTATTGGTTTTTATTTTAATAATAACTTTGTTTTACGTTGCTTTTATTCAAGATATATGTGTTCTTAGTTTTTCGGCAGGGGATGTTGCTTAAGCTGCCTACGATAACACCACCCACAACGAAAACAACTGCTCTCAGCGTTTCTCCAGTGAAGTATCTCAAATTATAAGCCCATTTAATAATAATTTCTTTATTTCTACGTTGCTTTTTATCCAAGATGTATGTGATTGTACTTTTTTCTGCAGGGGATGTTGCGTACAAAACAAATACTTCAATAGCATCACCCACAACGAAAACATAAAATAAATTTTAATGAGATATTCCGCTACAGGAGAGTGAGAGAGCTTATCTTCAATTTCTTTTACGTAATTGGAAATAAATATTTTAAGTATTTTACGTACGAATATAAATTACTCGTTTTTATCAGCAAGCGCTTCAAGCACTTCTCTTGCAATACTGAGGCCTTTTGGTTTGGTCGTCGGTGTACATGACTAGGTCGCACTAGCTTTGCGAAACCCGTACGTACGCCTGGGCGAATCACTCACGTTGTCGTCACATTAATAAAGAATAATCAAAACACTGAACGCACTGTAGTAATACTTTCATCATGCAGCTCTCATATTCAGTAATTTCCTTTAATGTTCGCAGACATCCCAGACATATTGTTTTAAAATAAAATTAATATGCAAAAACATCTAGGATGTTATGTAAGTAAATTCATATTCAGTAATTTCCTTTAATGTTCGCAGACATCCCAGACATATTGTTTTAAAATAAAATTAATATGCAAAAACAATCTAGGATGTTACATAAGCGTCAAAAGTATGACTATATTACTATTCATTTTCGAGATCTGTAGAAATTAGCTTCGCGCTCAAGAGTACATGTTAGCGAATATGAACCCGTGAGCCCGTTGTGAGATAGGTAAATACGTTTTTCTGTGCTTGTGTACTTTGATGTTAATTATTAATTTCATAACAGAAACATAAAAAGAAAAAAACCAAATCTATTCATTTTCAGTATTCACCGAGTTCACGAACACGAAATTGACTGCGCGCTTGCATTGTATTTTGTTTTCATTAAATGCTTCAACACAATCAGCTATAGATATATTAATTATTTTAGTTTATTGTACTCGTACCTTGATGCCAATAATAATTACTTTTAACATTAAAATTGTGTGTTCCTTCCATTAAAGACTAATCCGCTTATGTTCGCCATTTGGCTGTTATTAACGAACGTGGATCACTTATAATGAATATTTAACAAAAGCCTAATCATGCTTATGGAATATTTATTTTTGGTACGAATACATGGCATGTGCATTTTATTGTGTTTAACTTATTTCAAGATCAAAGTTAATGGCTTGGTTAAATATTGAGTGATGACTCGGTGAAATAAAATATCATATCACATGAATTTCCTTGTATCTGGGTGAGTATAGCCAGCACGTATAATCTTATACGTAACATATGTGATATAAGATAAACTGCATGGGCGTTTTAGTGGGCGTTTTAGTTTATATAAAGATGTATCACTCGTTGCCAATTGATATATTTATATTAAACTCGTTCAGGAAATATTATTAAGCTAGCCAAATAATAACATTTCCAAAACTCGTTTAATATTAATTTATATCACTTGACAACTCGTGATAGATCCTCTATATCTTACATGGTACGGATTAGTGTTTTTTACGTATAATGTCTGGTGAAAAAGCGCGACAATGGAACCAAACTAGATCGTTTTGAACCTGTCAATACGTTATATAGAATGAGTGAAAATTCGGGGAAGTCAAAACTGTAGTTTTCGATATAATTTCGTAGGCCTGTGCAAAAAGAAAATCAGTTAACAATATCTCATATCTCAGGATGTGTCAATAGTGATTAGGAGGTATATTGCATTGCTCTTGTCTGTCAGTCGATAATAGACCAAATAGTTTCCATTCAATATCTCAAGAACTGTTTTCCTATGATCGTCAGACTTTCCGTGGAGGTTGGGCGGCACCAGTAGATAACCCCTATTGATGTTCAGGTCAAAGGTCAAGGTCACTGTGACCTTAACCGTTTGGACTATTGAACTGCCATGAGGACATATAAGTTTTACAAACATCTTGTTTTTATAGTGTCTTTGAATGACAGAAACAAGTATCAATGAGGATAAAATTGTTAAATTTATTCAGATATTTGACCTTTGACCTTTTTTATATGACCCTGACCTTAGAGTGAAGAACTTAGTTCATATAACTATCATATCCTGTTATCATAGTTTATCATTTTCCCAATGTAATATGAAATCCATTGAACAATAAAAAGTAAATGGCATGATTATTGAAGAATAATGTTAAAATAAGTTGGTGGGGTACTGATTAATCCCTGTTTTATCATTATTTTTGTATTTAGATAGAAAATTTGTGTCTTATTTTGTAACATTGTCATTAAAATGTAACATTACTATTGTATTTGAAACTTCAATGCAAAAAACTGGTAAAATTATTTGAAAAAAGCAGAAAATCTGATTTTCTTTAAAATTGGGGTTATGTTAGCATTTTAATTTGCTATTTTGAAAAAAATCCCGCATAGAGGTCTGATTTTTTTAGGATTTTGTTATCACCATTGGTGACTCTAAATAATATAAAAAAAGCAAAAAAAGTTATTGAGCCAATTTTTTTAAAATTTGCTATTACCTTTATAAAAATGAGTCATTTCTGTGGATTTTTTATTTCGGCTATCATTACATGCTAAAATGGGGGAAAAAATCTGATTTTTTATTATTTTCTCTTTCAAATATTGTTTTCAGTAGCCTGAATTAGTATGTTAAATAACTTGGCAGTTATTGTGGTAATATATGTAATATTTTCAAAGAAATTTATTGAATTAGAGCCCCATGTACCCTTAAAAAAATATAAAAAAATTGTCGAAACATTTTATAGTATACCGCTTCAAACAGAAATTACGAAAAAAAACCCGCATAGGGTTCCAATTTTTTTTCTTCAATCAATGTCAGACATGTTTAACTTACAAAAAAACATATTTAAAAAAAAAGTTACTGAGCAGAAAAAAATGGCATGTGACCAGTCTTATACCTTAAAGCACACTTCTATCTCAAAGTTCTTATATAGAATATTGATTTGCTTTTCTGTATCACTTAAAGGGATATTGTTTTGAGAATGCGGTTAAGATAAAATCACCAAATATCGGAGCATATAATAGAATTTAATCAGATTTACCGCTACAGGGAGGAACAGCCGTTTGTCTGCATCTCGGAAATAAGGTTTTACCTCGTTTAGTTGGATGTTTTATTGTATGTTTGAAAAGTGCTTAATGAAAATGAAGACAAAGCAGCAAAATTAGAAGACAAAGAAAAGTTTCAAAAGAGATTAAGGAAGCAGTTTTGAAACAGAAGTTTAACAAACTGTGCTTAGTGGCAAAAAAGGATGCGTCGCGTTTTGTCGAGTAACCATGTGATAAGTCGACTTAAAGCTGTCAAATCTTCACAAAGCTTGGAGTAATAAACGACCACTAATTGTCAAACCACACGATGCAGTCACACCCGACGCTAGGATAACGCTGTCTTACCGACTGGTGTTTGGACGTAGTAGACAGTAGTAACTTCGACAGTCAAATTATTGTTGTACAGAACGCACAAAATATTATATATCGTAGGCTTAGAATGAGAAGTTCGTAACTTCTACTTACGACCTTATAAGACTTATACATATTTGAAATCTGCATCATAAGGCGCTTCTTGTTAGCCTATTTTTATGAAAATCGGAAGTTGTCATGTTTACAAAACTGAATTCCTAAAAGTCGTGTTTTTTTCTTAAAATATCGATTTTGTGCTTATGACATTCTCATTCTAAGCCAGCGATATACACACAACTAGACATAAATTTGTTAACCGTCCATATAATATTGATAGATATATCTGATCTTGAAAGATCGTGACGTCACCATAAGCTTACTAGATAGTTTGCGTCAATGGACACACTATAATAAAACTAGTTTTGTTAGAAGAAACCCGTTGACATTGGACTATCATGCATTTTGTTACCAGAAGTTGCAAGTTAGAACTGACTTTCGTCGTAAATCAATTTGTAGAAACCGAGATGCTGAAAATAGTATCTAATCGAGAAGGTCGGTACTTGATACTACAAGACGATACAATTTTATATAAATCTCATCTCACATTATGGCGGGTCGTTAAGCCTTAATTTGTACACGAGATGACACTAAAACATACAGTCTGGTATATTACGTATATCATTAGTTTGAAATAACTTCAGGGTATATTTCTTTGTCTGAAGCTGATACGGAATTGCGGGCTATTTTATGTGGTAAGTATTACGTTTATTGATATTAATAGATAATATTCGTCTAAAGCAATTGGACATGATATTAAGAACCTCCAAGGGTATTCAATCAAAAAATGCCTTATTCTTGTATCGAATGGAATTAAAACATACAGTATATGAATATCCTTTGAAGAATGATCCATTCGATATAATATGAAGCTACTAGTAAGTGCAATGCGTGAATATATTTTATTGAACGTCCCTCCCTAGGGTTTTAGTCGTAATAAAGTGATCACTTTCTAATTTGGTAACTTGATAAATGTTCACTTTGTAACTTCAGTGTCATCATGTTTTCCTCTTGGTCACTCTACTTTGATATTTGTATCACCCACTTATTCTCATTCAACTGCCTCATAATTATGACATACGATAAAGGTTATAACTAAACGACACTCCGTGATTGTTACCGTTTCAGCTACGGATGGGTCGGAAATATTACGACATGATATCAGGGTTTGGGCGATTTTAAGATTGCAAATAAATCTGCAAGTCAACTCCATGTTGCTTGGCTGCAAATGTCCTGGCGTTTCGGTTCACACTACCAGACTTCTAATGTCAATCTGAAAGGATATCATATCAACCCTATGTACATGGCATAGGGTACTTGTTTTGAGGTTACTTTTCTGCTTTTGTCATATATTATCTTAACGCTTAAACAAAATCCTTTCTTTTATTGTTAGTATACTGGACGTGAAGATGAAAACGGTACAAATTAATACTGACCATATTGTGAGAATCATTGATGGCGAGCAACCACGCGACTAAGTTAGCATAATGCACTTATACAGTTTGGTGGAGAAACTTTCAATCATTAACTTGCCGAATGTCCACATGGAATTCCCCAATTTTGCTGTGAAAAAGGAGAGCAACGTATAAATGCCAAATTGAGAAACGAGCGATAATATGTTTAAGGAAATCACATCAACATGTAAATACTTAAACGTAATTAGAATAATTCTTCCTTTGCTTATGTCAGATCAAAATGTTGCTTGCTAGCCCCCTGGTGACGTTAATTTGTACCAAATTTGTCACGTAGATGTAACATAGACACCAACCGGGTTAGTTCTAATATTGAGGAAGATTTCTCAAGAGAATAAGTCTACATTATCATATGATTAAGTAGAATATATTTATCATATGTTCTCTTTTCTCGATCGATCTGAACCCAATTTGTTCACATGTCATAAACCTGTTTGTCTCTTATATAATAGACGATACATGTAAGTACCGTTTCAAAACACCGAGTATTGGTTTTGAAAACTAAAACCACGCACCGTCATTACGCAAGATCGCTTTTCACTGAAATTCATCTTTTCGACATTGCTATTCGGATGTTTATATGATAATGACGATTAATAATGTACATGCTGTTTCAAGTCTAAGTCATACTGAAACGACAGCGTCTGTAGCTACACACACGAATGATTGTATATAAAGTGTTCAATTGTGAAAGCGTACCGGCAATGCAACAGCTTTTGTACTAGAGTATTTTCGCAACTGTATTTTTTGCTTGTCGGATAACATTAGCCTATTAGCTGGTTGTCAGTTGTCTATACACGGGTATCTGGCATAATCCACCATTATTCAAATATTTATCAGGAATTGTTAATTTTGTAAAGAAAACAGGTCTGAAAATTCGATTGCCCATATAAAAATACTGCTGTGATGGACAACATAGATTTGTAGCGTTATTATATAAATAACACATAGCTTTGAGGGCGACAGTAAAAATGTCAGCCTGAGGAAAGTACTGTTACCCAAGGGCGAAGCCCGCGGGTAACAGTACTTTCCGAGGGCTGACATTTTTACTGTCACCCTCAATGCTATGTGTTATTTATTTTATTACCCCGAACTTTTTACGTCCACAATCTATTTTTGGTAGATATATTTACAGGATACGAATAGTTACGGGTACGAATGAACTTACTTTCATTTCAAGGTGGGTACTTTACAGGAGTCGATATCATGGTATAATACCCGCCCCGAATAATAGGATTTTAAGTTGTACGTACGGGACAACCTGTGTATACATTATAGTTCTAAGACCTGAGTTGCGATTGCCAAACATTTCATACTACATAGCAATGCGAATTATCCTGGCCAAAATGCCTGGCTCGCAACATGGTTTTTCTTTATATAGATCTTTGCAACCACACGATTCGGTCATAAAAGTTTGTGACTGTTTCGGACCGATCAGGAAAATGAGAGTAAGTATACGTATCTATCCTAAATAAGAGGTTGGTGTATATTCAACATCAATGCCCAAATCTACAACGACATGGTATTTTATCATATAGCCCATCAAAATCATTGGGTGATTGGTTTGAAAGTATACGTTCTGTACACAGTTAGTACATTTTCGTACTTTTACGTCAGTCGTCAGAGTGCTAACAGCACTGCCCAGCTTGCATTCACCTATAACCAAATATCGAGGTTCATAGACTCGTTACTAAAACAACAGACTACGGACCACTCCTATGCAGTACATATTTGTCTACTTCTGGGTCAAAAACATTAACCAAGACATCGATGATATGTTTAATATTGTAACAATGCGTGTTTAGGAACTGTCAAAATAATATCGATATGAAATCATGCAGATACTAATTTTCGTTAATTACGTCTTCTTTGCAGTTTCACTACTGAACATTCTTAAAAGTTTAGTTTGTATTTCAAACCCTCGCTTTTCCCCTCAATATGTCTGTATTAGAGAGTCTTGAAACTGTCGCATTACCTGTGCCGCCTTAGATTTATTTTACTGATAACTATAAATAGCCATTTAAATAATGGAAAATCACAGTACTCAACTAGTTTTTATAGCCAAATTAAGCATTTATGCGGATTATTATTCAGCAATTAAATAGTTGTTACAGATGCGTTTACCTGTTTCATTGATCTACATAACTGTAAATACCACAATGACTAGATTAGTTGCTGAAATGAGTATAATTAACATTGCCATAATGCTCAACAATTTGTATACATTTAATTCAGTCATCCTTATTTATGAACTAGACCTTTTCTGAGCTGCTATATAGCATACTTGTACTTTTTATTTCCAGTTTGTTTCTATTACCACGTGGTCGATGACGTCACACCTTGATGGCAACGGGAAGGAAGCAGCATACAACGACGTTTATCTTATAGAGTAACATTGTTACTACTAATGGTAAACACTTACATACGTATCATAATATGTTTGCCTTGGAGATGTTTCTCCGATGTTAATGAATGGTCCTCTTGGGCATTTTTCCAATTATATAACGCCTTATCCGAAGCTTCCCCTAGACTAAGATTAGGAACCTTTTTCGATGGTCATTCATTATATCACCGAGTACATTGCCGAGGCAAAATCAGTTCAGTGGTACCAAAGGCTATAGTCAACCTTACCACAATAAGTCTCTGGTTACTCAACACCAGCTTGTCAGCTTTTCTAGAGGAACTATTTGTATGGGTGCATTGTCGAAATATGATGTAGTGTTTATATATTGTTCATTTTGTCTTTTAAGTAACTGCTTCTAGCGTTTTTCTAGTGACGTTTATCAAACTATTAGTCCATTATAATAATTACTTTGTTTCTACGTTGCTTTTTATCCAAGATATATGTGTTCTTACATTTTTCTGCAGGGGACGTTGCTTAGAAAAACAATGAAAACATAGCATTATTATCATGAGAGATTCCAGTCAGAGAGCATATCTTCCATTTCTTTTATGTTATTGGAAATATTTTACGTATGAATATCAACTACTTGTATTGATCAGCAAGCGCGTCAAATAGTTCCTTTGCAATCTTCAGTTACCCTCAATTGATGCCTTTTTATGGTCATCGGTGTACATGCACTATAACATAGCCGACAAGTACTTCTATTAAAGTGGAGTTACTGCTATTTTGTTGTTAATTTCTGGTTTTCAAAGTTCACCTTGCTTTGAACATTAGATTAATGTTGTGATACTTTGTCCCATATTAATTTTATAACCAATAGAATGTATGCATCTAAATCACTTTAAATCACTTTTAAGTGTATCTTGTGACATGTTTCCTATTTTGGATTTATCTAGCTTGGCAGGTACAGTGTATGCAATAATAGCTTTGCAAAAATCGTGCATATGCCTAGTTAGAATATGTTCTTTCTCGTAGCAATATAGTGTAATCAAAGCACTAAAAGCACTGTCCGGCGATTGACAATGCAAGGCATGCAGATTTGTAACTTGTTAATACTTTTATCATGCAGCGTTCGTGTTCGGTAGTTTCCTTAAATGCTCACAGACAGCAGGTGCCTTTTGATTTCAATACAATTCTTAAACACCAAATCTACGATGTTCTGTATGTTGTGGTAAGTAATATTTATTATCACGATCGTTAGAAATAATCTACGCGCTCACGGTTTCATGTTCGCGAATATGAACCCGTGAACCCGTTATTAGATTAATAAAAAAAGTTTATATCGTGCTCAGCTGTTATCCAAAAGTTTTTTCTGAGCTCGTGTACTTTGATGTTAATTATTGCTTCATAAAAAAGAAAACCAATCTACTCATAATCGGTATTAGTTATTCACCGAATATACGAATACGAAATTGACTGCGCGCTTGCATTGTATTTTGTTTTCATTAAATGCATCAACACAATTATATATAGATGTATTAATCATTTCAGTATGAACTGTACTCGTACTTTGATGTCAGTTGTACAATATAATTATTTTCACTAAAATTATCTTTTTCTCCCATAAAAGACTAATCCGCTTATAAATGTTCGGTATACATGTATCACTGTTGTTCACAAACATGAATCAAATACAAATGTACTAGTAAGTCAAACGCACTTATAATGAATATTTAATCAAATACTTAATCTTGCTTATGGAGTTTTTATTTTTGGTACAAATGCATGTGTGTTGTATTGTCTTTAACCAATTCCAACAGAAAATCTTGATATTGTCTTAAAACATCAACGGCTCAGTCAAATATTGAATTCTATGATAACTCGGTTAAATAGAATTCTATCTTGCATGGTACGGGCTAGTGTTTACAGCGTATAATTTCTGGCGTAACAAAGAGAGACAATCGAACCAAACTTGATCGTTGAGTAACTGTCAGTATCTTATAATGAATGGGTGAAAATTCGGGGAAGTCAAAATTGTAGTTTGTGATATGATTACGTACGCCTGTGCAAGAAATTAACAATATCTCATATATCGAGACATGTCATTAGTGCTGCTATTGTACATTATTCGAATTAATACCCGGGTCAGTGTTAACCACGATTCTGAACACTTTAGTAGCTTAAAGCATATATACTTCTGTCTCAAAGTTCTTATATAGAATATTGATTTGCTTTTTTTGTATCACTTAAAGGGATATTGTTTTGAGAATCTGGTTAAGATACAATCACCAATTATCGGAGCATATAATAGAATTTAATCAGATTTACCGCTACAGGAAGGAACAACTGTTTGTCTGCATCTCGAAAATAAGGTTTCACCTCGTTTGGTTGGATGTTTTATTGTATATATGAAAAGTGCGTTGTTGAAAGCGTATAAATCTGAGGACAAAGCTGCAAATTAGAAGGCAAAGAAAAGTTTCAAAAGAAGTTTGGGAGCAATTTTGAAACAGAAATTTAACAAACTGTGCTCAGTGGAAAAAAGTTGAGTCGCGTTTTGTCGAGTAACCATGTGATAAGTCGACTTATAGTTGTCAAATCTTAACAAAGCTTGAAGCAATAAACAACCATTTATTGTCAAATCACACGATGCAGTCACACCCGACGCTAGGATCACGCTGCCCAACCGACTGATGTTTGGACGTAGTAGACAGTAGTAACATCGGCAGTCAAATTATTGTTGTATACATCAAATATACATCGTAGGCTTAGACTGAGAAGATCGTAACTTCTTCTGACGACCTTATAAGACTTATACATATTTGAAATATGTATCATAAGGCGATTCTTATTAGGAATTTGCATGAAAATCGGAAGTTGTCATGTTTACAAAACTGAATTCCAAAAAAATGTGTTTTTTTTGTTTTCTCAAAAGATTGATTTTGTACTTATGACATTTTCATTCTAAGCCAGCGATCTACACACAGCCAGACATTGATTTGTTCACTGTCCATATAATATTAATAGAAAGATCGTGACGTTTCCATAAGCATTCTCGTTTGTTTGCGTCTATGAACACAATATAACAAAACTAGTTTTGTGAAGAAACCCGATGTCATTGGACTATTATGCATTTTGTGACCAGAAGATGCAAGTTAGATCTGGACTTCCGTCGTAAATCAATTTGTAGAAACAGGTATGCTGAAAATATTATCTAATCGAGAAGTTAGGTACTGGATACTATATGCCAATAAAATATTACATCATCTAACATTATGGCGGGTCGTTAAGCCTTGATTTGTGACACGAGATGAAACTAAAACAAACAGCCTGGTTTATTAGGTATATTTTTAGTTTGAAAAAACCTCAGTGTATATTAACTTGTCTGTAGCTGATATGGAGTTTTATGGGCTATTTTATGTAGAATATATTACGTTTATTGATATTAAGAGGTAATATTCGTCTAAAGCAATTGAACATGATATAAATAACCTCGGAGGGTATTCAATCAAGAAATGCCTTATTCTTCTATCGACGCGAATTAAATCAAGCAGGGTACAAAAACCTTTGAAGAATGATCCATACCATATAATTTGAATCTACTAGTAAGGGCAATGTATTTATTTATTTTATTGAAAGTCCCTAGGGTGTTTAGTGTTGTATAATTCTCTCTTTCCAATTGGGTAATTTCATAAAGGTTTACTTTTATGTTCGCTTTTAACACGTTTGACTCCTGGTCATTCTACTTTGATCTTTGTCAACCACTTATTTCCATTAAACTGCCTCATAATTTTGACATACGATAAAGGTTATAACTAAACGACACTGCGTGATGCTTACCGCATCAGCTATAGACGGGTCCGACATTTTTCGATATGATATCAGAGTTTGGCGATTTTAAGATTGCAAAAAAATCTGCAAGTCAACTCCATGTTGCTTGGCTGCAAACGTCCAGGCTTTCGGTTCACACTACCAGGCTGCCAATGTCATGCTGCCAGGATATCATATCAACCCTATGTACATGGCACAGATTACTTTTTTGTGGTTACTTTTCTGCTTGTGTCACATATTATCATAACGCTTAAACAAAATCCTATATTTTATTGTTAGTATACTGGACGTTAAGACGAAAACGGTGCAAATTAATCCTGACCGTATTGTCGGAATTATTGACGGCGAGGCACTACGTGACTAAGTTACCCTAATGCATTTATACAGCTTGGTGGTGGAATTTTCATTCATTAACTTGCTGTATTTCCCCGTGGAATTCCCCAATTTTACTGTGAAAAAGGAGACCAAAGTATAAATGCCAAATTGAGAAACGAGCGATAATGTGTTTAAGGAAATCACATCAACATGTAAATACTTAAACGTAATTAGAATATTTCTTACTTAGCTTATGTCAGATTAAAATAA
The DNA here is from genome assembly GCA_963678985.1 of Spisula subtruncata. Classification (NCBI taxonomy): domain Eukaryota; kingdom Metazoa; phylum Mollusca; class Bivalvia; order Venerida; family Mactridae; genus Spisula; species Spisula subtruncata. The sequence continues at coordinate 49,142,076 of OY787664.1, read as the reverse complement.
TGCTTGCGATCCCTGATGACGTTAATTTGTGCCTAATTCGTCATGTTGAAGTAACATAGATACCAACGGGATTATTTCTAATGTTGAGGAAGATTTCTTAAGAGTATTAGTCTACATTATCATATTATTAAGTAAGAATATATTTATCATACGTTCCCAAGACGGTCTCCTTTCTCGGTCGATCTGAACACAATTCGTTCACATAATGATAAACGTGTTTGTCTCATGCAGAAGATACTACCGTTTCTTCGCTGAACATGAATGTCATTTCGATGGACGTAAATCTTTATGGTCTTCTGGGGTCTAACACTAGGTCACAAAGTCTACCTTAATCACAGCAAAATCTTGCTTAAGCCACTAGAGGTCACGGTTTAGCATCTTTGACAACATTCTTATAGAGCTATATTCCCTTGTCAACAGATTTGAGTCACCACTATAAACAGGCAAGTGGAATTTCAAGTCTGGAGAAACAATTCAAACAGTTGAATTATTTTTGATAATTTATTGAAAAACTTGTTCAAATAGATGAATTTACAAGGGTCAATGATCCAGTTTAAGCGAATATCATATATTCCAAAGATCTAGTTATTGAGAGACATTATAGCAACTAGAATGGTACAGCTTGTGACTGTGTTTTGGTGCTAACTATTGTCTGTGTTGTTCGATGGTGTTCGCATGTCTGGTATCTCTTGTCTAGTTGCGGTATAAGAACATAAACGAACTAGCGATAGTTCGACCATAGTTTAATCACTGAGAATGTTTTCGCGGTCTCTTGTTGAACTATGGAAACCGTAGTTAGCACCAAAACCCAGCCTGTGATAGTCAAAAAACATTCAGGATCACTCGGACAAAATGACATAACATAATAAGTTGAATTAATTTCATATTTGACAATTAAAATCAATTTTCAATATGCTCCACTAAAAAGAAGACACAATAGAACATAATAAACAATCAACAATGAATATGACCCACACCATTGTACATTTAAGTGAATTGCAAAAAAAAACAAGGTTTTGTTGATAGACTGTAGGATAATGCAGACATAATATTAGATACATGTGTATGACACTGCCCATAAAGGTGGTATTGAGTGTTATTGCTTTGAGACTAACGAGGGAAAAACAATTGAGTCAAAATCTAACCAACGAACCAATATACACCCGTTTCCATCCCGCCAATACCGGGCGGTGCTATTTGCAATTGTGTTGTTCCATCTCGCGTTCACTGTAGTGACAACACAAACGCCCTAATGCTCTACCTACGTCAGAGCATCTTTGTCTAAATTTGGAATCAGAGCATCCGTATATAAAAGGATTTAATGCGCATGACAAAAATCCAGAGCGCAAGAATAATTTGTACACCGACCGCCATTCACCGGGTATATTTTCATGGAAATCCGAAATCAAGTTTCTGACAAGCATCAGACTTAAAACGGGCAGATAGCAAATAACAAACGCCAAAGAGATCAGACACATACTGAATGTAGCTTTCTGTGCACGTTTCATACGCATGTATCTCAAAGTAGAATGTAGATAATTGTTATTATCAGAGATTGCTGCTTTCACATTGGTATCTGTAAATACATTATCATATTTGTTATAATCACATTCGGCTTCCACTGCATCATTTGGGTCTGGCATATCCTCGTCGTCGGCTAAAGAATGGTGCAACGGGTTTTCAGCCTTAGGAAGAATGGCAGTGTGGCTGTGCTTGGTTCGTTCTTCGAGTGTGCATTTCTTGATAACAGCACCTACCCAACAGTACAGAGCGCATATTGTCACCAATGATCCAATGAATATAAGCATTCCGAAGCCGATATAGATCACTTTGAGGGAAAGTCCATTCTCTTCTTTTTGGAAAGAACACTCACTCCCAAAGATATCAGAGTTCGGTAACTTAACCTTGTGAATTTTGTAGACAAAAATAATCGGCATAGCAATGACACAAGCTAGCCCAACTAGAACACCGCATATCGTCTTTGCTCTGAACGTGTTTATCTGACAGCCGAATGGTACGCATACTTTGCGGTATCTATCTACAGCGATGATCACGAAGATGAATCCGAGGCTGTTGTAGGTCCATAGATTAATAAAGGCGGTCATCTGACACCAAATCTCATTGTTGAAGTTGACCTGCTGGAAAGTAGTCGCGATTTCTATTGGTACAACAATTGCACACAACAACAAGTCCACGACTCCGAGGAAATATATGAACCATCGAGAGCTTGACACATTACGTATCGGGTGATACACGTAACAAACGAGACTGTTTCCAATGATTCCAGTAACCGAAATAACCACGAGATACACAATTAAAGGTATAAGTCTTTCAACTTCTAACTGATTTTCTGTTTCAACTATCAAAGCAATTTCACTTTCTGATAAATTGTTCATTGACATCCCCATCATGAGCGTACGTCTCTTTACAACGATTGTATCCGAAGGAATAGAAATTATCACAGGACACGATCATATTTATTGTGGAAGTATTTAATTTCCTTTTTCAGTTTTAAGTACAAATGTATTCATCATCCGAGAAATTTAAGATTGTGATAAGTGAGTAATAGTATGCCACACCATATCCGTACCTACGAGGGTTGTTCATTAAATACCCTGTCGATCGATATTGCTAGATAAATAATGAAATGATATTGTTTGTTGTAAATTAAATCCGACTTAAAATAAAGATTGTACATGTATTGTTCTGAAGTGTATTGTAAATCGCACAAATATAAATTTCAATTAGTCCTTTGTTCACATATACAAATTTAGCTTGCTGCGACGATGGGTTCGTTTTCGTTGCAAAAATCGATTTTCGTACCTTGGTTCGTCTTTCTATCGGTAAAAAAACTTCTACCACGCGTTTTGAGCCTTCTACATGCACTTAACTATAGGACTTTGTAGTGCTGTTTATCAAGTATGCCCAGTTTCAAAGCAATGCCTTGATAGACTTTAAACATGTTTGAGTTGAATCTTTTTTATCGGACGAATGAACGGATAATCAAGGGTCATAATCATGTAAAAATGTTAGATGGTGCCACGTGGCTTTGATAATAAGATGTGTTTAATATGGTAAACCGTATGGCAAGTTTGAAAACATGCAATGCCTTAATCGACCTTACAAATATTTGACGTTATGTAACGAATGGACGAACGGATAAAGAAACTGACAGGACAATCAGTATAATGTTACCTCCACATCAGTAGATGCCGAGGCATAAAATTATTATTATTATAATTATTATTATTATCATTATTATTATTATTATAGCAACTTTATATAGCCATTTTTTAATAAAAATTACACGTTCAAAAGTGTTGTACAATAATCACAATTTAGACATGAGAAAAACAATATGCAATGGATACAATTTTAGTAACAATAATCTGTGTAAAAAATAACCAAGTATGGACCGTTTAAAAATCAACACACTCATCACTAATTTATGTAAAAGTGTAAAATATACAATTTAAAATAGTTCAAATCGGTTGTTTTCGTAAGCTATATGGCCAGTCCTAACCTTGCTTGTCTGTTTACAATGTCTGCTTAACTAGTAAGATATTTAAGTTTCAAGAACAGCTTCAGATGAATCAGCTACGAGAACCGTTCTCCAAAGGTATAACCTACCTTATCTATGATAATATTATCTATAATCTACCTTAAAGAGACCCATATAACAGTCAGTGTTTATGGTTCACTATGCAACCTACTTTTAATGTTCACTAAAGACATAATTGTTTTTGTGTTTCAAGAGCAAGGTCAAAACATCCACTGCTAACAAGAAACCGTCTCCAAAATGTTGCAAGCACACGTTCCAATCTAGAGTCGCGATAGTCCAGGTATTAAATTAGCACCCCTCGTATAGTCACAAATGAGTCAGCAAAACGCAGCAACTTGACTGACTTTAATGCACTCTCCAGTAAACCCTCCCTAATCGGAAATTACTAATGGGAAATCCTCAACAATACAAACAAGTAACCAAGGCCGACATTTACAAAGCGTATAAGTGGAAATATTTTGACTTAAGTTCAAAATTTATAATGCATATTTTTCTCGCAAATAGAAAAATGATCCTTGGTTGAGTGATTATGGTAGCTCTGTTCACAATGCTTGAAAAATTGTACACGATCAATAAATTAAATATTGATTGTCTAGTTTAACCGAAACACTCAAGTAAATTTGATTTTTAAGATATTTTTACAAAGATACTTTATAAATACTTGTCCTGGTACAACTTATCACTCCTCTACTATTTAGAGAATCTATCGCGGGTTCAGTTGTCGATTGATGTAAATTTATGTTATTTAAAACAAGTTCTGCAACGTTTATTAATGCGCAACTAGAAACTTAAGGGGAATATAGGAATGGTCTCCGTCTGTGTATCTGTGCACCCGTCCGAAACAAAATTGTGTCCGCTCCATTACTTTAGACGTCTAGACCGAATTCCATGAAAAGTAAAGCAAGTGTGTAACTAGTTTAGACGGCGTGCTGAACCAACGTCCGAACCATGTCTTGTCAGTGTTTCCAATCCCACAGTTAGTGTCTGCTTTAAAACTCCTGGGCCGATTGCCATAAAGCATCTACCTTGAGTTGTCAAGGCAACATGCCAAGGCAACATGTCAAGGCAAAAGGTTTTAGTTTTACAATGTGTTACAATGTTTTACGTTATACATGTATATTTGAATATATACTAAGACCTAGGCCGAATTGTACAAAACTTTTTACAAACTTTTCACACGCAGACGTGACCTGCAAAACCAAGTTTGACAAAACAGCTCATGATCAACCTTTGGCCTGCAGAGGCTCGCTAAATAACTTTCCTGAGAAAATTTGAGTGATATCACTTGACGGCTTTATGTTTGATTGTCTTTTGAAACACAGACTCGTTAATTTTTTTGATGACGTAATGTGAACGTAGAATAACAATAAACGCACTATTTGTACTAACAATTTGAAATAGAACAGGTACTATTAAAAGTCACACAGTTATGGCGGCCACGCCTAGCCACCTACGCAAGAATCAGAGAAAGAACGGAACCAAAACATCAAAAATATGGATTTCTTTTAGAATCCTACTAGCCACCTACGCAAGAGTCAGTCAAAGAACGAAACCGAAACATCCCAAAAAAATGGATATTTTCCAGCAAACCAATAATACTTATTACTCACTCCTCAATGAAGGATAAATACCGGACTTTAACCCGGATACAAGGAATGCAGTGTGACATAATAAACTCACTCATCGATGAAAGGCAAAGTACGGTCATTAACCCGGATACAAGTCAGACAATGTGACATAATAAACTATATACACTCAATTAAAGTATACTAACACAGTTAATACCAATGCATACAACAAATGTATAGTATTTGGTTTCTAAGTAGTTTGAAAAATGACAAAACATAATTATAATTGTGATGTGTTCATGACTAATAATGTAAGTACTCGTACATTTGTATCTAAGGTTAAAGATGTTTGCCAATTTTTCTACGGCTCTTTTCAGCTTTTAAGCGGATCAAGCATCCTTTGACATTTTAACTTCACCTGGCCATTGGGCTACCTTAGGAAACATACGTTCGTGTCTCTGGGGGGACTGTTTTTCTCCATTATGAATGGCAGCAATCGTCGATCTTCTGCGCCCATATATATACGTAGTATCGTACGTGCTGATGTGTTGATGTATTGCTATGTACAGCGTATGCTTGTTGATCGGTCGGCCAGTGATTACCCAACAATAACATCAGAACAATGGGACCTAGGATATCACAATCTTAAAGTGAACTTAAAACGCCACTGTCCCCTAACATTTCGAGGTCATTAGATTCATAGGTAAAACTCACAGCGACCTTTAATAAATGTAGAGCGGTTTCACGATGTAGGTTGTTTCATATACATTTTAGTTCGGAATATTCGATGAATACGGAGACTTTGTTAAAACTTTTCCAAACGTGGTGACGTTGCGTTGACACACCCGGAGCATGCAGAATTTGATCGAGATGACCTCGGTTTGAGAATTTCGTGTACGTGTTTTATCAATATTGTCTCCACTTCACAAAATGTTTTTTTGAATGATAAAAAATATTACAAAAGTCTACATAATTCTGGGCCTACCCTGGTATGTCAAACGTATTGCAAATACAGTTTGATTCATGCGCCTACAAATGTGTCTTTAAATAAAAAAATAAGTTGGGCGCTTTTCAAAGTTGCTTATTAAAGTAGCACTAGTATATTTACGTAACTCTCGAAATATAACGACATTGTTGCATGTTTTGTTGTACTGAAACTAGTCATGTACCAATTGAAGTTATGTCAATTTATACATCTAGGAAACCGACATAAACAAAACACTTGAACTAAACGCTCTCGCAGACTCAAATGACCTTAAAACGACAAAAGCTATTCTATATAGAGGAAACCAATAATAAATCGTTGAATGCAACAAACGACCACAAAGCCAACTTGTTTATCTCAAAATCATTTCTTAACAGTGTCACCTAAAGCAGACATACCGTCGACTTTCAAATAACAGTGCGAGTTTACAAAGGACACTGGAATCAAGTCATTATGCGTTGCCTTGTTTTCTGAAAATTTTGGTACCATTCTGTGTTTTTCTGTCAACCGCTCGGTTTGCACACTACTTTCGATTGCTGAATAGAGCATCCACAAAGTCAATTATGTTACGTATCCGAGAAAAAAGTTTTAAACGAAATATCGCTGGCTCAGAATGAGAAGGTCGAAAGTACAAAATCGAAACAAGAACAACTATCTGAAAATTGCTCTTTACTTTTTGTTAAACAAGCTGTTTCAACTTTCCTTTGGTCAACATGGAAAGTTCTGATTTTCATTAGATGCGCCATTTGTTTCTGAGTTTTAATACGTATCAGTAAGAGTATTTCCTTCTTATTTAAGCCAGTGATATAACGATCATCAATGAGAAACATAACAAGAAAAAACTGACATAATTTTATTTGTTTACCACAATTTGTTTGTTAATTGAATAATGACCGTTTCATTTGTCATAGTCCGGATGTATACATACCGAACGGATCATTCATCGAACCTTCCAAGTACAATGTACTGTTGGCCTTTAGATTTGTTGTAGTGTTTGGTGCATTTGAAATGAGCTCTGTATCAATTAGCTCACATATAAATTTACCTTTCAGCGTTATGATGCGTTTTATGTTGTATATAGTTTATTTCAAAGTTCAATAAGTCGTATATACAGGTCTATGTGACCAAACAAACAACAAATGAAATTTTATAAGTTATATATTTCATGACAGTTATAAGTTAAAGTGGGTTTCAAACATGATTTGTCTATTGTACAAAATTATATAATCTTGTAATCTTGTAATATACATGTATATATCAACATTATGAGGCTTTTGATGTTATATTGTGAAATTTTATAAGCTATATATTTTATGACAGTTATAAGTTAAAGTGATTTGTCGTCTGTACAAATATTTATAATCTTGTAACTGTTTGAACTTTGCAGTAAATGCTTATAGCTTATAAATAAAAACAATTTAAAAATTACTTTTATTCGCGGTCTTCTATTTTCAATGAAGGAAAATCAAAAGATTCACATCTGTTGCTTATTGGTAACATATTAAATTTTGTTTTATTTCGCTCAGGCTATACTAAACGGTTTTATGTTTAGCGTCTTAATGCCCCTTGGTTCGCAAACAATTGGAAAAAACATAAATGTTTCGAGGTTTTCGTGCTCTAGAGGCTTTTCCTCATGTTAAGTTATTTTCCATTTGACTTATCAACCCGATGTTAATAATCATGTACAGTAACTAAGAATGAATTTACCGACTTATTCCATGAATAAAATACCCTTTTGGGTTGGTAATGTCAATCGGGTGTTTAAAATACAACTATGCGGTTCTGAGTAAGGCGGTGTTTTTAAACTTTTTTGCGTGCTTTTGCAATAGGTAGATACGAGTATATAGGTTTCACACGTATATAGGTTTCAGAAAGCCAGAACTGACTTAAACATTAAAGCGATTTGATATGACCTTATACAACGAAATTGTGTCACCAAGTGCAATTTTATGATACTACATATCAAACTAAATATTGTTAACATATAGCTATTTCTAAAACCAGGAAATCAAATGTTATTTGAAAACGAAAATAGGTAGTTTGCGGTATAATATATCCACGAAGCAATTGATTGAACTGTGGTTAGCACCATAAAGAAGGGAGCAAAGATCTGGAAGTAATCAGTGACAGCTGTGTACCTACCATTGTTTATCATATTATGTAAGCATGCTATAATATAATTGTTCGAAATAAATATAAGATGCCTTTTAATCATACCATGTCTCCTTGCTGAATGTCATAGTGTTGAACATAGTTAATAAATTAGAACAGATACTATCAATTAATGTTTGACATGTATTCTTTTATAGATATGTATTTCATTTGATTTATTTTGCAACATGTCATTGACTTATTATATTTTGCATTCTGTTACTATATACAGTACTGTCTTCGAACGATTCTAAAAAATTTGATGATCATCACTGTTGTGCAACTGCGCCGGTTGGTTTTTTCCGTACATTGGTTGGGACACCACTAGATAGCGGGCACATCAAACGTGAAAAGGAAGATATTTATTTTCTTCACTCTTTTATAAGTTTTTAGATTCAAATGTTCATGAAATCAAGGTCAAATTTCGATATTCTGTCATCCGGGGTCATATAAAACCTTGTGCATGTTACTTCAGAGCTAAGACAATATCAAAACCTTGACCATGCAATAAAGACCGAATTTTTTCGAAGTCCCCATATGTGCCATCTTGTTACGAGTGGTGATCAATATATTGGGGAACTTATCATCTAGCAATTTCATATTGCCAACAATGTTTAAAGCCAATTGAACTCATTTGGAGTAATATATCTCTGACCGAATGCACTAATAAAATTGTTTTATTCGTACGAAGGGCGCGTGACGTTATACGACACGTGACGTCATTCCGGGCGTCACTGTTTGATAAGCACATAGCTCCTCTCTGGACTGATAACCGGTCCCATATATAAGATTGTTTTTCTTTTAATAGTGAAATAAGTCATTAATAGCCAACTCTGGAAGGTGAGGTAGAGGAAAAAGAGTATCGATACGTTATTAGCAACCAAACTCGGAAAAGATGATCGACGGTGAATGTACCACATTTGTTACAAAAAGTGACGTCATCAAGTAAATAACGACGTTATCATAAAGTAAATTAGAAGAAACGCGAGATAAATAATTGATCTACATAAGCTTGAAATTACTCTTTTTCCGATATTTCAATAATAAGAAGGAAAGTCCTCGAACATATTGATCACCCCTAGTATACGATTGGTTGATAAAATTTGGCATTATCAAATGCTGATATTTCACGTGTTGCGTTGCCCTTTAAACGTTCCAACCCTATACCCTATACATCAGACACTTGACGGTATATGACATAACCAACTTCCATTGGCTGTTTTACATCGGGTAAAAATTGTAAGGTATTTTGTGGGCATTACTCCATGTGTTGTTGCTGTTTTCTGTGTTCGACTGATTAGGTTGAGAGCTGCCTTCCTTATCCAATTGCATCAAATCATTTTAACTGGAAATAACAACTTGCTCTTCTACATTCCGACGACTAACATGTATCTAAGCGTGCAGGACAGTTGAACTCTTACCAAAGCCTAGGAATATCACGACTGAACTAGTTTTCTGATAGTCCAGAAGTGTTGTCACAATATTAGGGGGGGGGGCTGTCATTTGTTGCGTGTTAGCATTATCAATAAGTACGTACATTGTACTTTAGCAGACAAAATTTCCATATTTCCACACATATGAGATGTACATATTGTGTTATAATCGGAAAGAATACCTTTGAAAGGTTTATACTGGACGATTCATTGACAAGTAAAGAAAACGATGCAAGTGGTAACATTCATCATACACCAATCTAGATAGATCTAACGATTACATTGATGATTCATTTAGTGCATTGATATGGACGTTTTACGATATAAAATGTTTTATTAAATTATTGTCCAGACTGCTTCTTTAGCAGCATTTGTATCGGGTGTTTAAAGTGTACGTGCAAATTGATTAAGGTATTCTTGCGTCGTAAGAATCGTTTGTCTGTCGTAGTGCAGTATGTCAAACGTTTCGGGAAACACTTAATCAGTGTTCCTACAAATATTCTAAGACAAAATTCCCTACTTTTTCCCAGACCAGGCAGCAGTCTTCCCTGACCTTTACGAGCGATCGAATATTTCTGTTAATTCTGATGAATTGCTTGTTATGTAGAAGAAGTCCACTATATTCATAAATTAACAATGGGTCATAATTCAGAAAAAAATGGTCAAATCACAATATTCTGACAATATTCACTGTAGCTTTCCATAGTAGTTATTCTGTAAAGGTTTCGTCAAAATCCGTTAAGGAATGAAGCAGGAATTGCACACAGAACAATCAGTCAGTGGCGCCGACCATTATCATATTCCCTTCGTTAACAAGAGATGTTTGTAAAATATGTAGATGTTATGCCCCCATTACATGGTAAAGGTAACATTAACATTTTAACCTAAAATGAATAGGGGCCCATCTGACAAAGTGCTAAATATGAGAAGCGTTATATCCATGGGTGCTTAAAAACAACAATTCATGATACAGAGACATTTTAAATTTGGGATTTAATAAATACACCTCATTCAGATGAGAAAGCAAAAATATTCAATCGAGCGTTGAACATTTAAAGAACTGGATGACAAATGACTCGCGTGATACTAACACCATGATCGTTTATTACATAATTATTTACACGCTCCGTCGAGGGTTTATCTAATGTTATTGACACGTTCTCTAATCATGATAATATGTGTAATGTTTAAAGAGCATGTGAGTTATTGTGATCACCTAAAGTTGCTCCCAACAGTATTGTTTCATAAACAGTTCGATGATATTCGATCAGACAGCGGATAAAACATTAAAGTTAATGATAATTGAGTGGTCGTGATGCCTTACTGGTCCAAATGTGATTGATGAAAGTGAAAGGTACATAATGTCATTTGATGCATACATTTGATTTATGTTGATCATAAATGTAAATGATAACATGATCATAATGTCACCCACAGTCAATATTGGTCCAACAAGTGAGTCGCTTGATTCCAAACGGTTGTCATGAGCAGAGAACTTTGAGAAAAACAATTTGCAATGCACCAAATAGGCAATGAAGCAATAAAGATTTATCCAAAGCTTGAATTACTAAATGGATACCCTCAGTTTTACGCCATGCCAAACAACATGATACTTTTTTCAACAAATCATGTAACTACCAAAATCATCTATCGCTTTAAATTTGTTTTTGGTTCAGGCTGCAAACATCTTTACATGTACTATACATACTACAATTACACGGCAAAATGCCTAACACAAAACGTTCTAGAAGTCCATGTTAAAGAAACACAGTCCATTCTTCCAACAACAAACACTATCTGGCCAAAATTAAAATACATGTCTATGCATATTTTTTTATGTTTTTAACGATTCAATTATCTTACATTTGGGCAAGAGGTAAAGGGTCAAACAACTGGTTAATTTCTCAGAGCACGAATAAATGGGTACCTGTGAGCGCAGTGTATATTCCTGATGGTCGCTGCAGATCTATATTGGCTGCCACACCAACGGGAGAGAAATAGTCTCACCAAGGATACTCGAATGAAGGTTGCATTGGATAGTCCAATGGCCATTTACCAGGGGGGAGTTGGGCTGCTGAACAGCTTAAATCAGCCTTCGAAAATTTGTACCTTAAAACAAACATAATTTTGATTGAGGTCTCATATTATCAATATTGTTACAGCATACAGAATATCTAGTTCTGGTTCTAAATAAACCAATAATGCAATAATGGCTAGCAAGAAGCAACAGAACCAACTGATAACTATCAAAATGCCACACCAATCTAACATGACAGCTTCAGCAAAACAATAGATTACATTGCCTAAGGCTCAGAATTAAGCTGTCATATAAATTGCACTTTAATCGACAAAAGGTTTTTAATTTGATATATAATGATGATGTTGTATGACCTAAAAATCAGATACATGTACAAATGGTGCTTGTCAAATTAGCACTTCGATTAGAATGGATAGGTTGAACGGTTGAATTCATTTAGAATTCGTGTAATTTCCCTTGGGTGACAATTAACGTGTTCCATTCCCATAAAGCCTGGTCCCGTATTCATAAAAGTTTATAGGATATTTTCTAAATAAATTGTCTTAGATAACAAAAAACATTTCACTTTGAAATAAAAATAAATCCATTTTTGATACACGTTTAACTGATTTCATAGTGTAATGATTAAGAAAACAATATCTATCTAAGACAATAATTGGACTATTTTCGTAAAACGTATTTCAATTTGAATAAAAAAAAATTCTTTAGTAGACAAAAAGTCGTTAAATTCCAATGCATACGGGTCCTGTAAGTTGCATGTTATTGTTATTGTAAAATATTTTAATTTCGTTGGGAAGGAATTTCGTGGTTTTGGTAAAAAAGACAATTTCGTTGGGACTTGAATTCGTGGATTTTGCATTTCAGGTAATAAAACAAAGGTTAAAATTAATGTTCGTTGGGATTAGTGTTCGTGGTTTAGGTGAACACTTCGTACTTAGTACAAGTTTCTGTACGTAAGTGGGGTCAGTTTAATTTGCTTTAATAACAAGAAGATTGTCTTACATAAAAAGTATTCTATACAAAATGTAACTAAAGAGAAAATTAAAATAACTATTCATCATACTTGCTAGAATAGGATGTATGTATTAGTTATGTCACCCTTATTGGGAGATTAGTCTAACCTTAAGCAGTAAACTAACTCCATTAAGCGATTATAATTTAAGTAAACCTCGTTACCTCATTAAGATTGGTAACGAATGAATTAAGTAACGCAAAGTAATTTTGGTAATAATTGAAGTTAAATGAAAGTTAATATAATTCTCATCCAGAGCAAACATGTCTAATTACTAACTAATGTAGTGTTAGTAATTACTGGAGATTTGTTAATTAAATGACTTTTTTGAACCTGATTAATTTGGTAATACGCATAGATCTACTTTAATTACAACTTGTACAACCTCAGCTAATACCTAAATTCCGATTAGCCGAAACGAAGGAGACATATAATCTGGAATGCTAGCACTATAGTGCGCCCAGGATAAGGTCACATTTACAAACATTGGCTGGATTGATCTACTGTTGCAAAATGGGTTTCTTAAGCAAACACATATGGTTAAGTTTATACTAACATAATACTGATAAATTGTGCACACTTGCTTATCCACCTATATAACCTATTTCAAAATTTCCCGCATTTCACGTTATCATGGGCGCACTTTACCCATTATTCTAATTGTTGAGCTGAAAATAATAGTCATTTAGTTCACCACTGTTAAATTAAATTTATTGCGTCCATTTATATAGCCATCAAAATCACCTCATATTGTCATCAACAACAGCTTGAATATAAACAATATAGAAAGCTTTTTTGGACATATAAACTTCTTCATTTAGCCTACTGTGTGTGCTAGACTTGGTATTAATATACAATTAAGCAACAATACTATTTCAAACAGATATTCTGCTTCACTTCAACCAATTCATGGACCGCAGAAAATCTAAAAAGGAATTATTATTAGTATGCTTTTAAAACAGATCTACCTCCACGAGATTAAGTAGATGCACAATGTGCTAACTACGGAATCGATATCTTGCCACAATCTCAAACTCCTGTAGCTCTGTTGTAACTGACCATGTACTATTCCAAGTAATGCCCTCAATTGTGACCTTTAAGACAAAACATAGACACAACACGTGTACTAAACGCCCTCGAAGACGCAAATGACCTTTAAATGATCAAATTTATTCTGTATGGAACTAATAATAAACCTTTCAATACACCAAAACGTCAACAAACCAACATGTTTATCTTAATTCCTTTCTTATTATTGTCGCCTTGTCACCATTTACAGACATATCAACGACTGACCATAACAAACTGTGATTTTATAAAGGACACCGGAGTCCAGTCGTTATGTTTGGCCTTGTTTCTCGAAACATACGACACCATTCTGTGTTTTCCTGTCATCGGATCGGCTTGCACGCTACTTCCGATTGCTCAATACAGCTTCTAGAAAGTCAATCAGTACACTTTTGTTATTGCCTATTGAAATCCAATCATCCCCTGTCATAACCAGAAACACCCACAGCACAATCACATTCTCAAATCAGTTTGTAACCACCAATGAACTCAAAAAGAATTACCAAAAAATAATGAATGCATCATTATCTTAATGTTTTATGTATCAAAAGGAAAATATTTTAAACGAAATATCGCCGGATTAGAAAACCGATATTTTGGGGGAAAAAAATTAACGGTATGGTAAAACTACAGTTTGATCAACATGACAACTTCCGATTTTCATAAAAAATAGGCACAAAGGAAGCGCCTTGTAATGCTGATTATAAACATGTGTCGGTCTTATAAGGTCATGTCGGAAGAAGTATGTAGTACATGTACTTACAACCTTCTCATTCTAAGCCAGCGAACTATTTTTAAACGACATATTACGATTACCAATGAGAAACATGACAAGAAAGAACGGACATACTTTTCAGTATTTTCGTATCTATAGCAACCACAAAAAATATTTACAAAACTTCTTGATTGATTCTGAAAGTATGACTTAAAAAGCCACTCCGGCATTACATGTTGACATAAGTGAGGATACAGAAATTCGATTCAGCAACAAAAGCATTTAAATATGTATCCCTCATTCAAAATGATATATAGTTTATTTCAAAGTTCAGTAAGTCGTATATACAGGCCTCTGTGAACGTATAAACAACACAGTGACATTTTATAAACTATATATTTTATGACAGTTATACGTTTAAGTGTGATTCGAACATGATTTATCTTCTATACACAATCCTGATACTCTATGAACTTTGCAATAAATGATGATTATATTTTATAATTGATAACAATTTGAACATTGCTTTCACTCACAATCGTCTATTTTCAATGAAGAAAAATTAGAATATGCGCATCTGTGGCTTATTGGTAACATATTAAACTTTGTTTTATTCCGCTAAGGTCATACCAAACGGTTTTATATTTAGCGTCGTTGTGCGCGCACGTTCGAAAAACAAATTTGAAATGTTTCGTGCTCTAGAGGCATTTTTCTCAAGTTGTCCTTGAATTATCAACCCGATTACAATTATGTTACTATGAATGCATTTACTGACTTATTCCATGTATAAAATACCCTTTTGGGTCGTTTATGCCACTCGTGAGTTTTAAATGCAACTAAGCGGCCCGACGCGAGGCAGTGTTTTTAAACTTATGTGTGTGCTTTTGGAACAGGTAGATAGGCTTCAAAAAGCCAGAATAGACGTTAAAGCAACTGTTTGAACTGCGAATGGAACCATAAAGAAGTGAGCAAAGCTCTGAAAGTAATCAGCGACAGCTGTGTAGTTACCATTGTTTATCATATTATATAAGCATGTTATAATTTTATTTGTAAGAAAGGTAATATATGCCTCGTAGTCATACCACGCACATGTACTATTATCCTAGTTGAATGTCATATAGTGTTCTACATGTTTAATGAATTGGAACAGATACAATGAATTATTGTTTGGCATGTGCTCTTTTGTAGATATGTAATTCATTTGATTTATTAACTACATGCCATTGTCTTATAACATTTTGCATACTATTACTAAAGACAGCACAGTCTTAGATCTATTCTAAACACAGTTGATGATCATCACTGTTATGTAACTGCATCGATTGTAACACATCAAACGTTGGTGTTTGTTTTTCTTCACTTCTTTTATCAAGCTCAACTAATAAGTTGTGGCCAAAAACGATGTTCAATATTGAATCACAGACAAGATCAGTAGGTAAAGTCATAAATAAACTTTTAGTTGTTGCTAGAGGTCACAAGTGTTTAATTATCTTCTTGGGGCTTTGTCACAATGCTCATCTTAACAAAATCTAAGTCAAATTCGATATTGGGTCATCCGAGGTCAAAACTTGGTAAAAATAATAAACCCTGTGCATGTAACCCAAGAGGTCATAAATTATTGTTTAATAAGTTGTAAATGATTTCGTATGCCTATTGTTATGTAGTTTGGTTTTTCCTAATTGGCAGTTATTAATGTGTTCTGTGCTCGACTGGTTAATTTGGATGCTGCCTTCCCTGTCAGATTTCCTGATATATTTTTATCTGAGAATAGAAGACAATTTAAACTCTGATCAAAGCCAAGGTCATGACTGAACTAGTTTTCTGACAGTCTAGAACTGTTCTAACAATACTAGGTGAATGGTCATTTGTGGCGTGTTAGCATTATCATTAAGTATGTTCTTCAGTAGACAAAATTTCCATATTTCCGTATTCCAATGCGATGTCGGTTTTGATCGGGATGAATGCCATCGAAAATTTACGTTTTTTACTGGACAATTCATTGACAAGTATAGAAAACGATGCTAGTGGTAGCATTAATCAATACAGCAATCTAGAAAGATATAACGATTGCATTGATTGGTGATTCGTTTTATTCATAAATATGCTCACCAATAGAAGCTTTACGATTGTAAAATTGTGATTAAATTATCACACAGCCTGCCTCTTTAGCAGCGCTTATAACGGTCGTTGTGAGTGTACGTGCAACTTTAATAAGGTATGTTTAAGTTTTATGCATCGATTGTCAGTCGTAGTGCAGTGTGTCAAGTGTTTTGATATCTGACAATAGTTTTCGGCGAACAATTACCGGTAATTCTGACCAAGTGCTTACAATCTAGGATGACGTTTACAAACCGTTATGTATCAGTCAGATATTTGACAGACACGTGTCGGATATAATAATTTCAAACTAGATGCATTCATAGGCAGTCAAATCTCCCGCCGAAGAGAAGATAATTTAACTGTATGCAAAAACAGCAATGGGCCATAATTCAGGCTAAATGGTCAAATCGCAAAATCCTGACAATATGCACTGTAGCTCCCAACAGCAGTTATTCTGTAAAATATTCGTACAAATCCGTTAAGGAATATAGGGGGTTGTACCTGGAAGTCGGTCAGACGGACGGGTGACGCATACCATTACCATATCTCCTTCGTCTTTGACGGGGGTCGCAGGAGAAGTTTCTAAATATGTAGGTTTATGGCCACATTACATGATAAAAGGTCAAAATAACCTTCTAACCTTAAAATCAATAGGGTACGTGCCAAAGAGCTAAATACGAGAAATGTTACAACAATGGGTGAAAACAATAACAATACAACAACTATGGGCATTTTGAAATTGGATTATAAATACATTTCGTTCAGACGAGAAAGCAAAAATACTACATCGTCCGTCGAACATTAAATTACTGGATGACAAATGACTCGCGTTTTACTAACGCTAATGATCGTTTATTACATATTTATGTACCCTCTCCGTAGAGAATTTATCTTATGTTATTGACACGTTCTCTAACCATCATAATTCGTTCAATGTTTAAAAACCATGTGAGTTATTGTGATTGGGAAGGTGGTCCTCAACTTAAACAGCAAGCACAGAAGCATTATAGAAACGTCGTATACTACAATTACACAATACCAAAGGATCAATCAAACAAAATTTAGATTGAGGTAAGATATTATCAATAAAGTTACATCACACAGAATCACTAGTAAAGACACTCAATGAACCAATAATGGGTTACAAGTAGCAACAGAACCGACTGGCAAATATCAGGATGCCACATCTAGCCAGCTTGACAGCATCGGAAAAACAATAGACTACCTTGCCCGAGGCTAAGAACTAAACTGTCATATAAATTTCACTTTAATCGACAAAAAAGGTTTTTAATTTGACATAAAATGTTGGTATTGTATGACGTAAAAAATAGATACTCGACAAATGGTTCTTGTCAATTAGCACTTCGATTAGAATGGATAGATTTAACGGTTCAGTTCATTCTGATTTCGTGTAATTTCCCTTGGGTGACAACGAAATTGCTCCATTTACATTGAACCCTTGGCCCGTATTCACAAAATGTTTCGGCTACGTTCTAAATAATTTGACTTATATATAAAACATTTCACTTAAATTACTTGGAATTTAAAAAAACAACGACATCGTT
Organism: Spisula subtruncata; assembly: GCA_963678985.1. Lineage (NCBI taxonomy): Eukaryota > Metazoa > Mollusca > Bivalvia > Venerida > Mactridae > Spisula > Spisula subtruncata. The sequence goes on along the minus strand of OY787664.1, from coordinate 49,123,879 downwards.
TTTTGACATGTTCAACTGACTTCAAGTGTAATGCTTAAAGACAAAATATCAATAAGAAGACTAAAACTGAGATAATTTCGGAAAGTTTCTCTTTAAAGAGGCGTTCCCTGTTACTTTGATCGTTTCAATCGATTCAGGAATATTTTACTTTAAATGAGAATCATTGTTGCTTAAACTCCCCACTTTTCCATAAAAAGCTCCAACTAATTACCGAGAAGAAAGGAAAATATATTTCCTTAATGAGTCAAAAAAGTCTCGAGTGGTTTCCCTTTGACCACATAATAATGAATCGGTGAAAACGATAAATTATTATTGGTCATTTGAATATATTTTTGACATTATGTAGACATATTCCGTAAAGGCCTTACCAAACGACATTATGTTTAGCGACGTTGTGCGCCTAGATTCGAACTAAAAAATTATTTGAAAACATACATTTTTCGAGGTTTTCGTATCTAGAGGCATTTTTCTAATGAAAATGTGTGTTCCATTTGAATTATCAAACTGATGCTAACAATTATGTTACTCAGAATACATTTACTGACTTATGTATAAAAATACACTTTGGGTGGTTAATGCCAATCGGGAGTTTTATATGCAACTATGCGGTTCTAAGAAAGGCGGTGTTTTTTAAACTACTTTGTGTGCTTTTGGAATAGGTACATATATTGGTTTCAGAAAGCCAGAACTGACTGGAAGCGATTATATATGACCTTATACAACGATATTGTGTCACTAAGTGCAATTTAATGATACTACATATTGAACTAAACATTGTAAACATATAGATATTTTTAAAACCAGGAAATCAAATGTTAATTGAAAACGAATATAGGTAGTTTGCGGTATAATAAATTATATCAACGAATGCAATTGATTGAACGGTGGATAAGACCATAAAGAAGGGAGCAAAGATCTGAAAGTAATCAGTACCAGCTGTGTATCTACCATTGTTTATCATATTATGTAAGCATGTTATAATGTTATTGTTGGAAAGAAATATAAGATGTCTTTTAATCATACCATGTACTGTCTCCTTGTTGAATATAACGGTATTGTACGAGGGTCATTCAATAAATTCGTGGACTGGACTCGTCATTTTCATACACATTGGCACAGATAATAACTAATTATATTACACTAAACTACAGTCTTTAGGACACAAGTGCAGAAAATATTGCACGAATCGACGCATTTTTAACGAAAATATGGATAAAACAAAACTATCACCTTACCACCACACAACGCAACAATATTCTGACGTTGGCGACGTTATTGACGTTTTGCTATTTTTCAAATGGTGAACCCGAAATTGAATTATGTCATTAATATGGATTGAACTCAAATATTTAAGTTATATATCATCAAATAGATCTACTACAACATTTTATGCATTGTTGCATAATAAAAGATAAATTTGTATCTACGGTAGGTAATAAATAAATATTTATAATGATATAAGAAATTATTATTTAAACACAACCATAATAAAATGAGAACGATTGTCTACGAATATATTGAATGACCCTCGTACATGTTGGATAAATTAGAACAGAGACTATCAATTATTGTTTGACATGTATTCTTTTATTGACATGTATTACATTTAATTCATTACATACATACACACATATGCTTTGTACTGATTGTATCATAATCGGAAAGAACACCTTTAAAAATTTACGTTTTATACTGGACGATTCATTGACAAGTATAGGAAGCGGTGCTAGTGGTAGCATTCAATACCCAAATCAAGATAGATCTAACGATTGAATTGATTTGATGATTCATCTTTTTCATTGATATGCTCAGCAATGGATGCTTTACGATTGCGACATAATAATTAAATTTTTGTCCAGACTACTTCTTTAGCAGCGTTTGTTACGGGTGTTTAAACTGTACGTGTAGATTTGTTTAGGTATGTTAACGTCATAACAATCGTTGACAGTCACAGTGCAGTATGTCAAACGTTTTGATAACTAACAATCGTTTTCATCGATCAATTAGTAGTAATTCTGACCAAGTGCTTTCAATCTAGGGTGACGTTCACAAACCGCCAATCAGACAATTTTACGAACACTTGTCGGATATAATCATTTCAAACCAAAATCAGTCATAGACAGCCATACCACCGACGAAGAGAAGATAATCATACTCTATGCAATAATCAACAATGGGTCATAATTCAGGCAGAATAGTTATCATATCCATTTTGTCATCGACGGGAGATGAGAGATGTTTGTACAATATGTAGATTTATGCCCCATTGCATGGCAAAGGTCACAATTACATTCTTACCTCAAAATCGACAAAGGTCCCACATGTCAAAGAGCTAAATACAAAAGAAAAATGTTATAATAACAAAAATGTATGAAATATGGACATTTTAAATATGGAACATAAATACACTTCATTCAGACGAGAAAGCAAAAATATTCAATCGTGCGTTCAGCATTCAATAACTGGATGACGAATGACTCGCGTGATACTAACACCATGATCGTTTATTACATAATCATTTACACGCTCCGTTGAGAGTTTATCTAATGTTATTGACACGTTCTCTAATCATGATAATACGTGTAATGTTTAAAAAGCATCTGAGTTATTGTGATCACCTAAAGTTGCTCCCAATTGTATTTTTTTATAAACAGTTATTCGATCAGACTGCACATAACACCATAAAAGTTAATGATTATGGATGAGGTCGTTTGATTTACTGGCCAAAATGTGATATCTGAAAATGAAAGGTATATAATGAGAATAAACACATACATATAACTTAATATGTTCATCATTAATGGGTGTGATTAAATGAGCAGGATGTCAAACTCAGTTAATATTGTTCGAACAAGCTGGTCGCTACTTTCCAAACGGTTGGGCGGAAAATTCTGACAAAAACACTATTGAAATTAAATTTACTAACTTTCAGTTCAACTTAATATGTGACTTTCTAACACTAAATTGATGTAGATTATATTCAAGTAAAACATATTGAGAATAACACAAAATACTAGTTATTCAAAATCGGACATAGAAGGTGGCCCTCAACCTTATAAAACGTCATATACTACAATTACACGGCACAATGCCTAAAACAAAACATTCTAGAAGTTCATGGTAAAGAAACACTGTCCATTCTACCAACAACACACACTATCAGGCCAAAATTAAAATACATGTCTATACAAGTTTTTTTATGTTTTTAACGATTCAATTATCTTCATTTGAGTAAGAGGTAAAGGGTCAAACTGCTTGTTAATTTCTCAGAGCACGAATAAATTGATACCTGTGAGCGCAGTGTCTATTCCTGGTCGCTGCAGATCTATATTGGTTGCCACACCAACGGGAGAGAAATAGTCTCACCAAGGATACTCGAATGTTAGTTGCATTGGATAGCCCAATGGCAATTTACCAGGGGGAGTTGGGCGACTGAACAACTTAAACAGCCTTCGAAAATTTGTACGTTAAAACAAACATAATTTTGATTGAGGTCTCATATTATCAATACTTTTACAGCATACAGAATCCCGAGTTCTGGCACTAAATAAACCAATAATGGCTAGCAAGTAGCAACAGAACCAACTGATAACTATCAAAATGCCACATCAATCTAACATGACAGCTTCAGCAAAACAAAAGATTACATTGCCCGAAGCTAAGAACTAAACTGTCATATAAATTTCACTTTAATCGCCAAAAGGTTTTTAATTTGACATATAATTATGATATTGTATGACGTAAAAAATCAGATACATGTACAAATGGTTCTTGTCGAATTAGCACTTCGATTAGAATGGATAGGTTGAACGGTTGAATTCATTTAGAATTCGAGTAATTTCCCTTGGGTAACAATTCAATTGCTACATTCCAATAAAGCCTGGGCCCGTATTCATAAAAGTTATCGGATATTTTCTAAATAAATTGTCTTAGATAAAAAAACATTTCACTTAGAAATTTAAAAAAATGTTTAAGACAATCAAGTTTAAGTGATTTCATAGAGCAGTGCTTAAGACAAAATAACTATTTACGATAAAAACTTGGATATTTTTGTAAACATCTTTCAAGTTTTTCTTTAATCGACAAAAATCGTTAAATTCCATTGCATACGGGCCCTGTAAGTTTCACGTTTTTTTCTGTAAATGCAAAGCATGGGACGACTTGGTCCAGTTATATGCCTCAAGAAATTTGTCAAATGAGTTAAACTGATCTGGTTCTAGCTGCAACAAAACTGTATCATGAGAAACTCGGGAAGAAAAGACGGCACTCAACATAATGAACTTATCACAGACAATTAAAAACATCACATACAACAAATATACTGCACAATGTGCAACGCATAACCGAAAGATGTTGCTTTCCTGAGAACTCTCCATGGTTACGCAACAATCTTTGCTTTTGTATGCTTGTTTTTTGGTTAGATTGCATTTAGAAGCTTTAATGCTTTATGTGAGCCATTTCAATTAATCTAAATGCCATTCCAGCCTGGAAGAACCTGTGCCTTTAACAAGTAATTAGAAATTGCAAGCAATACAAGCAATACAGTTGTCCCCTACCTGGTTTAAAGGTTTTCAATGTTTCTCGTGCTATAGAAACTACAATCCGAATAACTCGTCATTTTGCTTCGGTTCAATGCAATTTTGTTTAATGAATCGTCAAGGGACGCAATGTACTTTCCGATACTTTCAATATTGATATAATCAGCACATGTTCCATCTCTCTTGCTTTTTTGTATATAGAAATATCGATTTATTGTATGAGGTCATGTCGGAAGAAGTAGGTAGTACATGTACTTACAACCTTCTCATTCTAAGCCAGCGAACTATTTTTAAACGGCATATTACGATTACCAATGAGAAACATGACAAGAAAGAACGGAAATACTTTTCAGTATTTTCGTATCTATAGCAACCACAAAAAATATTTACAAAACTTCTTGATTGATTCTGAAAGTATGACTTAAAAAGCCACGACTCCGGCACTACATGTACATGTTGACATAAGTGTAAATACAAAAATTCGATTTAGCAACAAAAGCATTCAAATATGTATCCCTCATTCAAAATGATATATAGTTCATTTCAAAGTTCAGTAAGTCGTATATACGAGGGGCGTTTCAAAAGTTTCAGGAAAAGCGCTCTATAATGTTTATCGTATGTTCAAATTACTCCAAACCTTGCATTTAAATAGAGCAATTCATGATACATGTTGTATTATAATTCAAACGCATGAGGGTGTGTCTTACAAAATGGCACTGCTGCCATACTAACGTCAGAAATGGCTACCCGGGGCAAATTTGACGTTACGTCGTAGAAATGGTCAAACTAACCAACAAATTGCCCCAAACCAAACAGCTACCAATTAACTATGACCTAAAATTGCTTCATAGAACGTTTGTGAAGGGCAGTATAACATCATTTTGGTCAATTTATGCCATAGTTTTAATATTCCCACTGTTCCGTTCAGGTTTATTTGTCGCCGAATTAGAATCACTCGTTAAATGTCAGTAAATCATTGGAATTTGATCAGTTTTTGTCTTTTAACAGGAAAATTAAGATTGGAAACAGTAGAATTTACAACGAATGCATGTTAAGAAGGTTGCATGCCACTGGGTAGGATGTATGAATATTATGAACGCTTCTAGACTGCCAGTGATACTGCTGCAGATGATCACAGGAAGGCATGTCCTGTTGTGAATACGACGTTAGACGTTGCATTTGACGTTTCTGTTTGATTTTGTGATACTTTTGAATACTTTGCAAATGGACCCTGGAAGTACGAGGGTCAGTCAAGAAAAACTGAGAGTTGGTAAATTAAGCCTTCAAAAAGTATTTATAATTGTGTTTTCTATCAATCATCGTGCTATATTATCCTTTGTGGATATTCTGAAGAATTCCGTGATCGGATATTTTACTTATAAATAAAGTTGCCGAGCAACCAAAGAACATCACTAAGGGTAAGGCGTTCGCGCCAGCGACAAAGATATTGTATCTGTTGTAAATTCGAACGTTTATTTCAACTTTATATAGCTTAGTTTATTACAACTTATATTTGCATCTTGTAGAATCATATATATCAAATAATAATGAGCGATTTTTGCAGAAGGGTCACTGATATTGTGACGTTAAGTTGCCTAGCAACAGTTTTACCCATATTTTTTCTATTTTCGCAATATGTGTTCTTTTCGTTGCCATGGTATTGTAAACCTAATTACTGATTTCACAATTTCTGTTCAGTAGGATTATGAATGTGTCTGAGGGGATACAGTAACCATAATAGGAACAGAATATATAACTTCGCTTTTGAAAATCATCATGCGTTCTTTCGGGTGGGGCAAAATTATGTTTTCAATACAAACAAACACAGTGGCAATTAATAGTTCTATCAAGTATATTTTCTATATTGGAGGATCACATCAAATATAATTAAGTTAATATGATAGATTAATGTATTACAAAATAAATTATAGGTTTGTAAATGTTCGATATAACTTTATGTTTCCACAGAAACGCAAATTTTCGTTCTAATGACAGCGTGAACGCATGCCCTCGAGTTGTCTTCTTTGGTTGCCTGGCAACAAGAATCAAATTATCATGACTAAGATTGGTATTCGCCATAATATCTGTGAGATACCATATTTCACGATGGTGTATTGACAATATGCGAACACTCATTCTTCTAAGCATTATTTAGCAACTCTTAGTTTTTCTTGACTGACCCTCGTACATACCTTGAAGCGAGGCATGTTTTTAGAAAATAAATCATTGTTGTTATTGTAGCAGGCGTATTTTGTGTGTCATTTAACTGACTGAGTGAGGTTTAGTCAGAATATGTTAATAACGCACGATCAGCGAAACGTTGCCCCGGGTAGCCATAACTGACGTTACTATGGCAGCCATGTAATTTTGTACGACACATCCGCATGTTTTCAATTCATAATACACTATGCATCATGAATTGTTCAATTTCAATGCAAAGTTTGAAGCAATTTTACCATAAGATAAATATTATAGAGCACTTTTCCTGGAACTTTTGAAACGCCCTACGTACATGCCTCTGTGAACGTATAAACAACACTGTGACATTTTATAAACTATATATTTTATGACAGTTATACGTTTAAGTGTGATTCGAACATGATTTATCTTCTATACACAATCCTGATACTCTTTGAACTTTGCAATAAATTATTATATTTTATAATTGATAACAATTTGAACATTGCTTTCACTCATAATCGTCTATTTTCAATGAAGAAAAATTAGAATATGCACATCTGTGGCTTTTTGGTAACATATTAAACTTTGTTTTATTCCGATAAGGCTATACCAAACGGTTTTATATTTAGCGTCGTTGTGCGCATATGTTCGAAAAAATAAATTTGAAATGTTTCGTGCTCTAGAGGCATTTTTCTCAAGTTGTGTTTGAATTATCAACCCGATGCTAACAATTATGTTACTATGAATGCATTTACTGACTTATTCCATGTATAAAATACCCTTTTGAGTTGTTTATGCCACTCGTGAGTTTTAAATCCAACTATGCGGTCCGACGTGAGGCAGTGTTTTTAAACTAATTTGTTTGCTTTTGGAACAGGTAGATAGGCTTCAGAAAGCCAGAATAGACGCTAAAGCAACTGTTTGAACTGCGGATGGAACCATAAAGAAAGAAGCAAAGCTCTGAAAGCAATCAGCGACAGCTGTGTAGCTACCATTGTTTATCATATTATATAAGCATGTTATAGTTTTATTTGTAAGAAAGGTAATACACGCCTTGTAATTATACCACGTACATGTACTATTATCCTAGTTGAATGTCATATAGTGTTCTACATGTTTAATGAATTGGAACAGATACAATGAATTATTGTTTGGCATGTGCTCTTTTGTAGACATGTAATTTATTTGATTTATTAACTACATGACATTGTCTTATAACATTTTGCATACTATTACTAAAGACAGCACAGTCTTCGAACTATTCTAAACACAGTTGATGATCATCACTGTTATGTAACAGCATCGATTGGAACACATCAAACGTTGGTGTTTGTTTTTCTTCACTTCTTTTATCAAGCTCAACTAATAAGTCTTGGCCAAAAAAGAAGTTCAATATTGAATCACAGACAAGATCAGCAGGTAAAGTCATAAAAAAACATTTAGTTGTCGCTAGAGGTCACAAGTGTTAAATTATCTTCTTGAGGCTTTGTCACAATGCTCATCTTAACAAAATCGAAGTCAAATTCGATATTGGGTCATCCGAGGTCAAAAACTTGGTAAAAATAATAAACCCTGTGCATGTAACCCAAGAGGTCATAAATTGTTGTTAAATAAGTTGTAAATGATTTCTTATTCCTATTGTTATGTAGTTTGGTTGTTCCTATTTGGCATTGTCATATGTGTTGCGTTGCCCTTTAAACATTTCAAACATGTACCCTATACATCAGTACATATTTTTACCGTTGGATTATGTGTGGGGATTGCTCCGTGTAGTTCAGTTATTAATGTGTTCTGTGCTCGACTGGTAAATTTGGATGCTGCCTTCCCTGTCAGATTTCCTGATATATTTTTATCTAAGAATGTAAGACAATTTAAACTCAGACATGACTGAACTAGTTTTCTGAGAGTCTAGAACTGTTCTTACAATACTAGGTGAATGGTCATTTGTGGCGTGTTAGCAGTATCATTAAGTATGTTCTTCAGTAGACAAAATTTCCATATTGCCGTATTCCAATGCGATGTAGGTTGTGATCGGGAAGAATGCCATCGAAAATTTACGTTTTAAACTGGACGATTCATTGACAAGTATAGAAAACGATGCTAGTGGTAGCATTAATCAATACAGCAATCTAGATAGATATAACGATTGCATTGATTGGTGATTCGTTTTATTCATTAATATGCTCACCAATAGAAGCTCTACGATTGTAAAATTGTGATTAAATTATCACACAGACTGCCTCTTTAGCAGCGCTTATAACGGTCGTTGTAAGTGTACGTGCAACTTTATTAAGGTATGTTTAAGTCTTATGCATCGTTTGTCAGTCGTAGTGCAGTGTGTCAAATGTTTTGATTTCTGACAATAGTTTTCGGCGAGCAATTACCGGTAATTCTGACCAAGTGCTTACAATCTAGGATGACGTTAACAAACCGTTATGTATCAGTCAGATATTTGACAGACATATGTCGGATATAATAATTTCAAACTAGATGCATTCATAGACAGTCATATCTCCCGCCGAAGAGAAGATAATTTAACTGTATGCAAAAACAACAATGGGCCATAATTCAGGCTAAAATGGTCAAATCCCAAAATCCTGACAATATGCACTGTAGCTCCCAACAACAGTTATTCTGTAAAATATTCGTACAAATCCGTTAAGGAATATAGGGGGTTGTACCTGGAAGTCGGTCGGACGGACGGGTGACGCGTACCATTACCATATCTCCTTCGTCTTCGACGGGGATCGCAGGAGAAGTTTCTAAATATGTAGATGTATGGCCACGTTACATGATTAAAGATCAAAATAACATTCTAACCTTAAATATCAATAATGGCCCCACGTGCCAAAGAGCTCAATACGAGAAACGTTACAACAATGGGTGATAACAATAACAATACAACAATTGTGGGCATTTTGAAATTGGATTATAAATACATTTCGTTCAGACGAGAAAGCAAAAATACTACATCGTCCGTCGAACATTAAATTACTGGATGACAAATGACTCGTGTGTTACTAACGCTAATGATCGTTTATTACATAATTACGTAGCCTCTCCGTAGAGAGTTTATCTAATGTTATTCACACGTTCTCTAACCATCATAATACGTTCAATGTTTAAAAAGCATGTGAGTTATTGTGATCACCCAAAGTTGCTCCCAACGGCATTTCTTTATAAACAGTCAGACTGCTCATAAACTGTAATGATTATTGAGTGGTAATGTTGCCTTCCAAACCAACATGTGATATCTGAAAATGAAAGATGTATAATGACATTTAATTGATATATTTGACTTAGCTTCTTCATTAACTGATGTGATTATATGAGCCGGATGTCAAACATAGTCTATATAGTCTTGTTTCCACTACAGTTGAGCGGGAAACTTTGACAAAACACTTTGGAATGAAGCAACAAAGTTTCATCACCCCAAACTAAATTTACTAATTGGATGCCATCGATTACACACCTCGATCTATATAATCAGGTTTTTTAACAAGTCTGGTTTCTATAAAATTGACCGTTTTTAAATTGATGTTGGGTTCATGCAAACGCCAGTTTCCGTGAATTATCAACTTGTCAATGTCATGTCACTGGAAATTGTCAGTCTCGAACACAAAGACCGTCGTCAAAATAATAAATGCAACTTTAAGCATTTTGGTGTAGTAACTTTGACAATGGGGTTACACGCCGTTCTATGCTTTCAAAGTAATTTAACACAATAATTACTCTTACGCACGATGCCATTTTATTTAAAGTAAATGTCAATTGAATTGAATCTAATAGAAGTACAACAATGTATAACAAAATATAATACACTGTGGACATTCTAACACTAAATTAAAGTGTATATTTAAGTTCAACATCTTAAGAATAACAAAAAACTAAAATCGGACGGGGAAAGTGGTCCTCAACTTAAACAGCAAGCACAGATGCATTATAGGAACGCGTATACTACGATTACACAATACCAAAGGGTCAATCAAACAAAATTTAGATTGAGGTAAGATATTATTTATAAAGTTACATCACACAGAATCACTAGTAATGACACTCAATAAAAATATATTGGGTTACAAGTAGCAACAGAACCGACTGGCAAATATCAGGATGCCACATCTATCCAGCTTGACAGCATCGGAAAAACAATAGATTACCTTGCCCGAGGCTAAGAACTAAACTGTCATATAAATTTCACTTTAATCGACAGAAAGGGTTTTAATTTGACATTTAATGTTGGTATTGTATGACGTAAAAAATAGATACTCGACAAATGGTTCTTGTCAATTAGCACTTCGATTAGAATGGATAGATTTAATGGTTCAGTTCATTCTGATTTCGTGTAATTTCCCTTGGGTGACAACGAAATTGCCCCATTTACATTGAACCCTTGGCCCGTATTCACAAAATGTTTCGGCTACGTTCTAAATAATTTGACTTATATATATAACATTTTACTTAAATGACTAGGAATTTAAAATCAACGACATCGTTTTTTGACATGTTCAACTGACCTCAAGTGTAATGCTTAAAGACAAAATATCAATATAAGACTAAAACTGAGATAATTTTGGAAAGTTTCTCTTTAAAGAGGTGTTCTCTGTTACTTCGTGAAAACGATAATTTTGATAGGATGTATATTAAAATGATACAGTACCAAACTTCAATTGTATACAGTGTACTTTTATTCCACGACGTTTCTGCACAAATTGTGACGTCTTCTGGTGAATTTGTTTGAGCATGTTTGAGGGAGAAATTTCATGGATCTGATTGCCAATCAGCCTGAAAGAACTGGTAAATTTTACAACAAGTAATTAAGAATTGCAAGCAATACAGCAGTCACCTACCTCGTGTGCAGGTTCTCTTTGTTTCCTGTACCATGGACAATACAATTTTGGTCCGAATCTATCGACGTATTGCGTCAGTCGAATGCAATGATGTTTAATGAACAGTCACGGGACGCAGTGAACTTTGCGATACTTTCAATAATGATTCAAGCGACACATGTTCAATCTCTCTTCATCTCTTGTACATAGACACCTTGATCATTTGTGAGATCTCTTCTATCGTTCACAATGAAAAATATTCCATGAAGGTTCTAGCCCAACGCACTGATTAAAATAGGGCCTACCACGTTTACATTATTACAGTAATTGTTCATACTTATAAACAGTTTCTGTACGTAAGTGGGTTCAAAATAATTTATTTAAATAACAAGAAGATTGCCTTACTTAAAAAGTATGTTATAACTAAAGACAAAATTAAAATAACTATTTATCATACTTGGCATAATAGGATGTATGTATTGTTTATGTTGCCCTTATTAGGAGATTAGTCTCACCTTAACTAGTATAATAACTTCATGAAGCGATTATAATTTAAGTAAACCTCGTTACCTTATTAAGGTTGGTAACGAATGAATTAGGTTCCGTGAAGTAATTTTGATAATAATTGAAGTTAAATGAAAGTTCATATAATTCTCATCCAGTGCAAACATGTCTAATAACTAAGTGATGTAGTGTTAGTAATTACTGGAGATTTGTTAATTAAGTGACGTTTTTTGCACCTGATACATCCAAGTACAAGTCATTGAGTTAATTTAACAAATATCTAAAAGCATAGCTATACATGTAAACACTTGAACTATAATGTTGAGACAGAGCATGGTTTTCACAAAAAAAAACAGTTACACCTATCCCCACCATCCGTCAAGAGAGAATGCGCCATATTATTTGACCTCTACCTGCGACTTTTAGTTAGGCAAAAGGGGTTTACTCATGACACCCCTTCTCATCTTCTAAAATATTGACGGACCATGAGACTCAGTGCCATTTGTGTCACAAAGTATGTCAAAATAAAAAGCAAATATTGCATAATCATCATTTTATTATCTCGAAGTATTGGTAATACACATAGATCTACTTTAATTACAACTTCAGCTAATTCCTATATTCTAATTAGCCGAAACGAAAAAGACGCCTATTCTGGTATACTAGCACTACCCATTATTCTAATAGTCGAGCTGAAAATAATAGTCCTTTAGTTGAGCACTGTTGGTTTAAATTTACCGTGTCCATTTATATTGTTATTGAAAAAAAAACATAAAAATCACCTCATTTTGTCATCCACAGAAGCTTGAATATTAGCAATATGGAAACCTTTTCGGGACATATAAACTTCCTATTTTAGCCTACTGTGGGTGCTAGACTTGGTATTAATGTACCACTTAAGCAACAAAAGTATTTCCGACAGACATTCTGCATCACGTCAACCAAATCCTGGACCGTAGGAAATCTGAAAAAAGCCTTATTAAGAGTATACTTTTTAAACAGATCTACAGGTGGTACGGAGGTCGAGCGAAGCTATACACCGGGCATGTTAAAGAACCAAGGTGTCTCTTCGGAAAAAGCCAGGGCATCGCGCCCGGACACCTTGTATCACACCACTGTCTCTTTCACCTGTTGTCACTTCAGTAAAAACACAGGACTCCATTGGAAATAAGTGCTTGTACTTTCATGGGTTATCCTTGACCGAATGGTTTAAATTTAATTACTACTACCACCACGAGAATAATAAGATGCACACTGTGCTCTCCACGGAATCGATATCTTGCCACGATCGCAAACTCCTGTAGGTCCTGTAACTCTGTAAATTTATACAACAATGGTGTATTATAGTCCAGTTGAAACTAACCATCCACTATCCTCAATTTATACCTTAAAGTAAAAAACACAGACAAAACAGTTGAACAAAACGCTCCTGCAGACTCAAATGACCTTCTCACGATAGAAGCTATTCTGTATGAAACTAATAATAATACCTTGAATGCACCAAACGACAACAAAACCACATGTTTATCTTTAATCCTTTCTTAATATTGTCACCTTATCACCTTTCCGTTATTACTTTGCACTTTTACAGACATATCAACAACTTACAATAACATAGTGGGAGTTTATAAAGGACACCGGATTCCATTCGTTATGTTTGGCTTTATTTCCTGAAACACATAACACCATTCTGTGTTTTCCTGTCAAACTCTCGGCTTGCACCCTACTTGCTATTGTTGAATAAATCGTCAATAAAGTCAATCAGTACACTTATTGTTATTGCATATTGAATCCAGTCATCACAGCACATGCCATTCTAAATGCAGTTTGTAACCACCAATGAACTGGGTGAAGTAACCAAAAATTCAAATAAATTTTTCATATTAATGTAACAAAATATTTTAAGCGAAATATCGCTGGCTTAGAATGAAAAAGTCCTAATACAAAATCAAAATTGTGAGAAAACAAAAAAGTACAGTCAAAACAAGCTGTTTCAATTTGCCTTTGGTCAACATGACAAGTTCTGATTTTCATGAAAATAGGAAAACATTAGAAGCACAATGTATTGCTGATTGTTAATATGCATCAGTCTTATAATGTCCTTCTCATTTCTAAGCCAGCGATATAACGATCATTAATAAGAAACTTGACAAAATAACTGACATAATGTATTTGTTAACCACATACTACCGTTTCAAACGTCATAATACTAATGCATTCATACCGGACCAATCATTTATCTCACCATCCAAGTACAATGAACTGTTGGCCTTTATATTTATTTCAGTTTTTGGTACATTTGAGATGTTCTCTGTATCAATTAGCTTACATATTGCTATTTGCGTTATAATGCTTTTAAAGTTATATCCAACGCAACATTTGCAAAACAACGGGGACTTTTTAATTATTTCCTTGGGCTACATGTTGTCATTGATCCGTGAAATTGTGTTGTGTTGTTGCTGTCTTCCATGTTGATTTCCTAATGGCCATTTTAGCAACAAAAGCATTCAAATATTCATACCCCACATTCAAAATGATATATAGTTTATTTCAAATTTCAGTAAGTCATATATAAAGGCCAATCTGAACATACAAACAACATAGTGACATTTTATAAGCTATATATTTTATGACAGTTATAATTTAAAATGGGTTTCAAATATGATTTGTCCTCTGTTCACACAATTACACAATGTTGTAACTTTTTGAACTTTGCATTAAATGTTAAAATTTATAATTGATAACAATTTGAACATTGCTTTCACTCGCAGTTGTCTATTTTCAATAAAGGAAAATCAGAAGAGGAACATCTGTAGCATACTGATAACATATTAAATTTTGTTTTATTCCGTAAAGGCCTTACCAAACGACATTATGTTTAGCGACGTTGTGTGCCTAGATTCGAAATAAAAAAATATTTGAAAACATACATTTTTCGAGGTTTTCGTATCTAGAGGCATTTTTCTAATGAAAATGTGTGTTCCATTTGAATAATCAAACTGATGCTAACAACTGTGTTACTAAGAATACATTTACTGACTTATTCCAAGTATAAAAATACACTTTTGGGTGGTTAATGCCAATCGGGAGTTTTAAATGCAACTATGCGGTTCTAAGAAAGGCGGTGTTTTTTAAACTACTTTGTGTGCTTTTGGAATAGGTAAATATTGGTTTCAGAAAGCCAAAACTGACTGGAAGCGATTTGATATGACCTTATACAACGATATTGTGTCACTAAGTGCAATTTAATGATACTACATATTGAAATAAACATTGTAAACATATAGATATTTTTAAAACCAGGAAATCAAATGTTAATTGAAAACGAATATAGGTAGTTTGCGGTATAATAAATTATATCAACGAATGCAATTGATTGAACGGTGGATAAGACCATAAAGAATGGAGCAAAGATCTGAAAGTAATCAGTACCAGCTGTGTATCTACCATTGTTTATCATATTATGTAAGCATGTTATAATGTTATTGTTGATAAAGAAATATAAGATGTCTTTTAATCATACCACGTACTGTCTCCTTGTTGAATATAATAGTATTGTACGAGGGTCATTCAATAAATTTGTGGACTGGACTCGTCATTTTCATACACATTGGCACAGATAATAACTAATTATATTACACTAAACTACAGCCTTTCGGACACGAGTGCAGAAAATATTGCACGAATCGACGCATTTTTAACGAAAATATTGATAAAACAAATCTATCACCTTACCACCACACAACGCAACAATATTCTGACGTTGGCGACGTTATTGACGTTTTGCTATTTTTCAAATGGTGAACCCGAAATTGAATTATGTCATTAATATGGATTGAACTCAAATATTTAAGTTATATATCATCAAATAGATCTACTACAACATTTTATGTATCCAACGTTAAGTATTAAGTTTGACCTAATGGTTGTACGCTAAATTGAAATGCCTCCAAAATTTTGACTGGCGTTTCCTCAAACGTCACTACGTTTGTCAATTTTGTTCGATCCCTCTATCGTTTTTAATACAATGGTGCTCTTCCGAAATGTGATTTCGTCACTTAAACACAGGGACACTGAATACTGCATGTTCTCCGTTTGCTCTCATTATCAGCTTATGTGTTTGCTGTGTATTTTAAAGACAAGTTCAGAATTTAACAGTTGCATGAATTTCCTTGCGTAAATTCATCGGTATTTTGACGTAAATGAAAACGTGCCAGGCATAGATCAAATACTTCTCAATTCAAACTCAAACGTCGAAACAACTTAATAATTTCACCAAATATTATGATAATATCTTGCAATAATACTATGGCAAATATATGGGAATTCAAATTGAATTAATTTGGAATTTATAACTAGTTGAACTAGTGAAAATGATACGTTACGTCGGTCGGGGTGGTAGCGCGTTACTATGGTAATACAACGACTGCTCACATGCTACTTTGTTGCATAATTAAAGATAAATTTGTATCTACGGTAGGTAATAAATAAATATTTATAATGATATAAGAAATTATTATTTAAACACAACCATAATAAAATGAGAACGATTGTCTACGAATATATTGAATGACCCTCGTACATGTTTGATAAATTAGAACAGAGACTGTCAATTATTGTTTGACATGTATTCTTTTATTGACATGTATTCCATTTGATTTATTACATACATACATACACACATATGCTTTGTACTGATTGTATCATAATCGGAAAGAATACCTTTGAAAATTTACGTTTTATACTGGACGATTCATTGACAAGTATAGGAAGCGGTGCTAGTGGTAGCATTCAATACCCAAATCAAGATAGATCTAAAGATTGAATTGATTTGATGATTCATCTTTTTCATTGATATGCTCAGCAATGGATATTTTACGATTGCGAAATTGTTATTAAATTATTGTCCAGACTACTTCTTTAGCAGCGTTTGTTACGGGTGTTTAAAGTGTACGTGTAAATTTATTTACGTATGTTAACGTCATAACAATCGTTGTCAGTCACAGTGCAGTATGTCAAAAGTTTTGATAACTAACAATATTTTTTTTCATCGATCAATTAGTAGTAATTCTGACCAAGTGCTTACAATCTAGGGTGACGTTCACAAACCGTCAATCAGACAATTTGACGGACACTTGTCGGATATAATCATTTCAAACAAGAATCAGTCATAGACAGCCATACCCCCCCCCCGACAAGAGAAGATAATCATATTCTATGCAATAATCAACAATGGGTCATAATTCAGGCAGAGTAGTTGAATAAAACAATCCTGACAATATGTGCAGTAGCTCCCAATAGTAGTTATTCTGTCTAACAATCTGTTAAAATCCGTTTAGAAAAGTAGTAAGATTTGTACAGAGAAGGACGGTCGGACCTACCATTACGCCTACCATTATCATATCCATTTTGTCTTCGACGGGAGATGAGAGATATTTGTACAATATGTAGATTTATGCTCATTGCATGGTAAAGGTCACAGTTACATTCTTACCTCAAAATCGACAAAGGTCCCACCTGTCAAAGAGCTAAATACAAAAGAAACAATGTATGACATATGGACATTTTAAATATGAAACATAGATACACTTCGTTCAGACGAGAAAGGAAAAATATTCAATCGTGCGTTGAGCATTCAATAACTGGATGACAAATGACTCGCGTGATACTAACACCATAATCGTTTATTACATAATCATTTACACGCTCCGTCGAGAGTTTATCTTATGTTATTGACACGTTCTCTAATCATGATAATACGTGTAATGTTTAAAAAGCATGTGAGTTATTGTGATCACCTAAAGTTGCTCCCAATTGTATTTCTTTATAAACAGTTATTTGATCAGACTGCACATAACACCATAAAAGTTTATGATTATGGATGAGGTCGTTTGAATGTGATATCTGAAAATGAAAGGTATATAATGAGATTAGACACATACATATAACTTAATATGTTCATCATCAATGAGTGTGATTAAATGAGCAGGATGTCAAAATCAGTTAATATTGTTCCAACAAGTCGGTCGCCAGTTTCCAAACGGTTAGGCGGAAAATTCTGACAAAAACACTATTGAAATTAAATTTACTAAATAGATACCATCAGTTTGACACCCTTTGATCTTTATATAACAAGTCGGGTATCTGTAAAAACAATTTACCGTTTTTAAATTTATTTTGGGTTCATGCTGCAAAAAACAGTTTCCGTGAATTATCAAAACGTTAGCAAGCAAATTGTCAATGTCATGTACGTGGAAATTGTCAGTCACGAACACATATGCCTTCATCAACATGATGTATGCAACTTGAAGCATTTTGATTTTGAGTGTTAGATGCATTAAGCTTGATAATTGGGTTATACGCCGTACTATGTGTTGTAACGTCGTATTTTGCGTAACTTCAAAGTAATTTAATACAATAATTTCTCTTAGCCACGATTTCAAAAAAAATGTCAATGGAATAGAATCTAAATAGATCTAGGACAATAATTATGTACTACATGTTCAAAATATAATTCATGCATGTATGGGAATAAGTCAATTAGGTCTCATGTTTC
The DNA here is from genome assembly GCA_963678985.1 of Spisula subtruncata. Lineage (NCBI taxonomy): Eukaryota > Metazoa > Mollusca > Bivalvia > Venerida > Mactridae > Spisula > Spisula subtruncata. Next base: position 49,105,271 of record OY787664.1, on the reverse strand, counting down.
AAACTGTTTTAACATTTAAAAACGTGTTATGCACAGTTTGAACCAAAATAGATTTCTATATGTCTTCCGCAATATTGTGTTCTTTTTCAATGTGACTTTCAGTTCAACTTTATAGGTGACTTTAAACACTAAATTGATGTGGATTATATTTAAGTAAAACATATTAAGAATAACATTAAATACTAGTTATTCAAAATCGGACATAGAAGGTGGCCCTGAACCTTATAAAACGCCATATACTACAATTACACGGCACAATGCCTAAAGCAAAACGTTCTTGAGGTCCATGGTAAAAAAATACTGTCCATTCTACCAACAACAAACACTATCTGGCCAAAATTAAAATACATGTCTATACATACTTTTTATGTTTTTAACGATTCAATTATATTACATTTGTGCAAGAGGTAAAGGGTGAAACTGCTGGTTAATGCACGAATAAATTGGTACCTGTGACCGCAGTGTCTATTCCTGGTCACTGCAGATCTATATTAGCTGCCACACCAACGGGAGAGAAATAGTCTCACCAGGGATACTCGAATGTAAGTTGCATTGGATAGCCCAATGGCCATTTACCAGGGGGAAGTTGGGCGGCTGAACAGCTTAAAACAGCCTTCGAAAATTTGCACATTAAAACAAACATAATTTTGATTTAGATCTCATGTTATCAATATTGTTACAGCATACAGAATCCCTAGTTCTGGCACTAAATGAACCCATAATGGCTAGCTAGTAGCAACAGAGCCAACTGATAACTATCAAAATGCTACATCAATCTAACATGACAGCCTCACCAAAACGATAGATTATATTGCCTTAGGCTCAGAACTAAGCTGTCATATAAATTTCACTTTAATCGACAAAAAGGTTTTTAATTTGACATATAATGATGATCTTGTATGACGTAAAAAATCAGATACATGTACAAATTGTGCTTGTCGAATTAGCACTTTGATTAGAATTGATAGGTTAAACGGTTAAATTCTTTTAGAATTCGTGTAATTTCCCTTGGGTGACAATTAACGTGTTCCATTCCTATAAAACCTGGGCCCGTATTCATAAAAGTTTATAGGATATTTTCTAAATAAATTGTCTTAGATAACAAAAAACATTTCACTTCTAAATAAAAATAAATCCATTGTTTTAAGACATGTTTTACTGATTTCATAGTGTAATGCTTCTAAAAATTCGTCTATGAGAAACACTTGACTATTTTCGTAAACGTAGTTTAATTTGAATGATACCTTTTTCTTTAATATACAAGATAGTCGTTAGAGTTTCATGTTATTTTCTGAAAATGCGAAGCTTGGGAACAACTTCGTCCAGTTATACACTGAGTGGCAATGAAAACGCAACACTTTTTAAACTTGAATATTTCTGTAATCTGTCAAATTATAAACTTGAAATTTTGAATGCTAACTTCGATATATATTATCTACAGAATTCAGCTTTTTCCGTGAAAATACTTTAAGAATCACTCGTCCATAGCGGAATAGCCTTAAACCGCATTTTCCCGCGTGCTAATAGGTGGCTTGAGATTTGCTCGCATATTGTGCAAGCATTTTGAGGAATATGGATGTATTAGTCGGAAAAACAAAATTTCTAGTAGAAAACATGGCGCATAGGTCAAAGGAAGTCTCCGAAAGATCAGTTGTTATGCTCAATTGTGGGGTATCCGTACTAAAAATCAAAGTTTCGTTGATTTAAATTACCGAAGCCATTTTTTTTAACACAAGTTTGAATACATATGCACCTGTTAAAAAAGCTAAAAATGCATTAAAAATCATAAGATGTAAGAAAAATGTTTAGGTCAAATGTGAAAACTCTTCGATAATTATCCTCACTTTTTTAGATTAATCTCCAAACTTTTACACTAAATTTTATTACTGGATATTACTGAACTAGTCTACATGCTCAAGTTATGGTGTTCATTAATATTTAGGCTTAAATTGTGTTATCAAAATTAAGCACGAAATTCAAAAGCGCATTTTGTCTCCATTGAGTGCAATAATCAGTCTTAAAAGAATAGCTATAGCGTTCATGCAATTTATTTCCAGTTACAAATGGTGATACTTCCACCATCGTTGGGACAAATATAATACACTTTTATTGATCTAAAAACGAGCAGCTTCGAATATGCGTTTAGAAGTGCAAGATTCGAAGCAGTGTTATAAAGAAACTGGCAAGATTATCTCCCTTTGACCATAGAAAATACATTATGGTTATAATAGACCATGTTGTTTTATTTTAGTGGTTGTGCGCGAAATAGTGTATAGGCACCTTAAAAGTACCTGCACTTCACAAAGCCATTCTGCAACAACGGAACAGCATCCTACTAGTATTCAATGAACGTTTTATAAGATTAATACGTCGTAGATGCACACGATAGATCGCTCCTGGCAGTTGTTTTAAAAGATAAACAAATGCGACTTTCTGTTTTATACTGACCCCAAAACAACTGATTTTTAAACAAATTTATCTGATTCGAAGTGATACTCGTGTGTCCCTTGCATATATCTATTCTATGACAAAATTTCGCGATGCTCACATACTTATCAAATGTGTTATGGTGTACAATGTAAGTGTTGCGTTTTCATTGCCGCTCAGTGTACTTTGGGAAATTTACTAAATGACTTTAAATTGCCTGATACACGCTGAAAAAAATATATGAGAAAAGGCAGCACTCAACACAAACAGCTGATCACAGAAACTAAGAGACCACATTAACACTTCGTACTTATTAACAGTTTCTGTACGTAAGTGGGTTCAAATTAATTTATTTAAATAGCAAGAAGATTGCCTTACTTAAAAAGAATTTTATAACTTAAGAGAAACATAAAATAGCTATTTATCATACTTGCTATAATAGGATGTATGTATTTGTTATGTCGACCTTATTGGGAGATTAGTCTGACCTTAAGCAATATACTAACTTTATGAAGTGATTATAATTCAAGTAAACCTCGTTACCTCATTAAGACTGTGAACGAATGAATTAAGTACCGTGAAGTAATTTCGTTAATAATTGAAGTTATATGAAAGTTCAGATAATTCTCATCCAGAGCAAACATGTCTGATTACTAACGTATGAAGTGTAAGTAATTACTAGAGATTTTTTAATTAAATGACTTTTTTGTACCTGATTAATTTGGTAATACACATATATCTACTTTAATTACAACTTCAGCTAATCGCTATATTCTGATTAGCCGAAACGAAGGAGACACATAATCTGGAATACTAGCGCTATAGTGCGCCCAGGATAAGGTCACATTTACAAACATTGGCTGGATTGGTCTACTGTTACAAAATGGGTTTCTTAAGCAAACACATATGGTTAAGTTTATACTAACATAATACTGATAAATTGTGCACACTTGCTTATTCACCTATATAACCTATTTCAAAATTCCCCGCGTTTCACGTTATCCTGAGTTCACTATACCCATTCTTCTAATTGTTGAGCTGAATATAATAGTCATTTAGTTCACCACTGTTAAATTAAATTTATTGCGTCCATTTATATAGCAATCAAAATCACCTCATTTTAACATCCACAACAGCTTGGATATAAACAATATAGAAAGCTTTTTTGAACATATAAACTTCTTCATTTAGCCTACTGTGTGTGCTAGACTTGGTATTAATATACAATTTAAGCAACAATACTAACAGATACAGATACTAACAAACAGATAATCTGCTTCACTTCAACCTATTCATGGACCGCAGAAAATCTGAAAAAAGCATTATTATGAGTATACTTTTAAAACAGATCTACCTCCACGAGATTAAGTAGATATGCAAAATGTGCTCTCTACGGAATCGATATCTTGCCACAATCTCAAACCCCTGCAACTCTGTTGAATCCAAGTAATGCCCTCAATTGTGACCTTTTAGACAAAATATAGTCACAACAGTTGAACTTAACATTCTCGAAGACTCAAATGACCTTTAAATGATCAAATCTATTCTGTATGGAACTAATAATAAACCTTTCAAAACGTCAACAAACCAACATGTTTATCTTTATACCTTTCTTGTTATTGTCACCTTGTCACCTTTCCGTTACAGATATATCAACGACTTACAATAACATAGTGTGATTTTACAAAGGACATCGGAGTCCAGTCGTTATGTTTGGCCTTGTTTCTCGAAACATATGACACCATTCTGGTTTTTTCTGTCATTCTCTCGGCTTGCATCCTACTTTCAATTGCTCAATAAAGCTTCTAGAAAGTCAATCAGTACACTTTTTGTTATTGCCTATTGAAATCCAATTATCCCCTGTCATAACAAGAAACACCCACAGCACAATCACATTCTCAAATCAGTTTGTAACCGCCAATGAACTCAAAAAGAATTACCAAAAAATAATGAATTCATCATTATCTTAATGTTTTATGTATCAAAAGGAAAATATTTTAAACGAAATATCGCCGGATTAGAAAACCGATATTTTGGGGGGAAAAAACAAGAAAAAATTAACGGTATGGTAAAATTACAGTTTGATCAACATGACAACTTCCGATTTTCATTAAAAATAGGCACAAAGGAAGCGCCTTGCAATGCTGATTATAAACATGTGTCGGTCTTATAAGGTAATGTCGTAAGTAGTAGTACGAAGTAGGTAGTACATGTACTTACAAGCCTCTCATTCTAAGCAAGCGAAGTATTTTTAAACAACATATTACGATTATCAATGAGAAACATGACAAGAAAGAACGGACATACTTTTCAGTATTTCAGTATCTATAGCAACCACAGTATTTGTCCAAATCAAACCGGTAGGGGAATTACAAAAACTATTTACAACCCTTCTTGATTAATTCTGAAAGTATGACTTAAAAAGCCACGACTCCGGCAACACATGTTGACATAAGTGTAGATACAGATATTCGATTCAAATATGTATCCATCATTTCCAGTTTATTTCTAAGTCGAGTAAGTCGTATATAGGCCTCTGTAAACGTACAAACAACACAGTGACATTTTATAAGCTATATAGTTTATGACAGTTATACGTTTAAGTGTGTTTCAAACATGATTTTGTCTTCTATACACAATCCTGATACTCTTTGAACTTTGCAATAAATGATTATATTTTATAATTGATAACAACTTGAAAATTGCTTTCACTCACAATCGTCTATTTTCAATGAAGAATAATCAGAAGATGGGCATCTGTGGCTTATTGGTAACATATTTAATTTTGTTTTATTCCGCTAAGGCCATACCAAACGGTTTAATGTTAAAAAAGTTAAGTTACAAGTTTTCTAGGGCTCTTTTCAGCTGTTAGGCCGCTCAAGTACCCTTTGACATTTCAACTTCCCCTGGTCATTGGGCTACATATGGAAACCTACACCCTAAACCCTGGGGAGACTATTTCTCTCCTGCGGGATGGCAGCCAACATCGATTTGCGGCGCTCGGGAATAGACACTGCCCTCACAGGTACCATTTTACACCATGCTGGAGTGGAGCTGTGAGTCTTGCTCAGAGAAATTAACCAGTGGTCCAGAGGGGGTCGAACCCAGGACCTCTCGATCCAGAAGCTCGCGTCCTACCACTAGGCCACCGCTCCCCACCACCTATGTTTAGCGTCGTTATGCGCCTAGGTTCTAAAACAATTTGAAACATTAATCTTTCGAGGTTTTCGTGCTCTAGAGGCTTTTTCTCACGTTAAGTTGTGTTCCATTTGAATTATCAACCCGACGCTTACAATTGTGTTACAAAGAATGCATTTACTGACTTATTCGATGTATAAAATACCCTTTTAGGTCGTTAATGCCACTCGGGAGTTTTAAATGCAACTATGCAGTCCTAAGTGGGGCAGTGTATTTAAACTACCTTGCTTGCTTTTGGAATAGGTTGATAGGTTTCAGAAAACCAGATGACGCTAAACATTGAAGCGATTTGGTATGGCCTTGTACAACGATACTATGTCAAAAAGTGCAATTTTATGACACTGCCTATTGAAATAAATTGTAGCAAAAATAAAAAATGATATTTTAAATCAGAATATCAAATGTTAATTCAAAACGAATATAGATAGTTTGCGGTAAATTATATCCACGAAAGCAACTGTTTGAACTGTGGATTAGAACTATAAAGAAAGGTGCAACGATCTGAAAGCAATCAGCGACAGCTGTGTACCTTCCATTGTTATCATATTATATTAGCATGTTATAATATTATTGAAATGACAGGTAATATGCCTCGTTATAGTATCACGTACTGTCGCCATGTTGAATGTCAAAGTGTTGTATAGATCGCCGGCGATAACTCTAGCTTTATATACAAAAAACAACACAATCGGGTCGACAGGTCGCTTGTTTTTCGTATAGATTGAAAGAATTAAATGCATTAAAAGTAATTTCTTACAAGAGTATAAAGAAAATGATCACCGAAAATGCATTTTATTTCATTTTTTATTGCAAGCAAAGGCAAATAATTATCACCGTCGGACTATACATATTTAAATAAACAATAATAATAGAGACAATAATTAATTTTATTATTGTTAAGCAGGTGTTCTTTTATAAACATGTATTTCATTGATTTGTTTGGTACATGTCTTGTTTAATTTTGCATACTATTACTACAGGTAACTTCGAAGTATTCATACATTATTTGATTATTACCACTGTCGTGTAACTACGCCGGTTGGAATTGTCCGTGCATCGGTTGGGCACTTTCAGATGTCTGTCACAACAAACGTGAAATGGTGAATGTTTGTTGTCTTCACTTCTTTTATAAAGCTCGACTAAGTCTAGGTCAAAAAAGCAGTTTGATATTAAGTAAAAAGCTAGGTCAGTTGGTAAAATCATAAAATACGTATTGTGGCTAGAGGTTACACATGTACATGTAAGTATGTCATTATCTTCATGGAGCTTGGACAAAAAATAATCATTTTAATACAGTCTAAGTCAAGTCCGATATTTGGTCATCCGGAGCTCAGAAATAGGTACACCAGATCAATCATTGAGAAACCTTGTGTAGTCTCTAGGAGTCAGAATTGTGGTCTTATCTTTATAAAACGTTGTCACGATGCTAATCTTAACACTATATATGTCAAGTGCGATATTGGATCACCCGGGATCAAAAACGGGTTTACCAGACCACATCATTGAAAACCATTGTGTGTTCTCCAAAGGTCACATATTTGGTCTTCACAATGCTCAATTGAACAAAATCTAGGTACAACTCGATATGTGTCATTCGGGAAAACATAGGTCACAACCATAAATACTGTGTGCATATTACTTCAGATAAGCAATGTAAAACATTGTATATGCAATAGAGGCAGTATTTTCTTAAATTGTTGTTTAATAAGTGAATAGTTGTCCTTCAAACATTTCAACCCTGTATCCTATACATCAAACAATTGACGGTAATGATCTATACCACTTCCCTTAGCTTTTTTATATCGGGGACTTGGGCTTTTAAAAATTCGTGGAGTTATGTGTGGACATTGCTCCGTTTTTTGATGCTGCTGTCTTCTGTGCTCGGCTGATTAAGTCGAGTGCGGCCTTCTGTGTCCGATTTCATCCTATCTTTTTAACTGATAATTATAACGTGCTCTTCCACATGCAGAATAATTATCTAAGCGTGGATGTCAGTTTAAACTCTGACAAAATGCAGGGTCACGATTGTACTAGTTTTCTGGCGGTCAAGAACTGTTCTAACAATATTTAGTGGATGGTAGCATCATCATTAAGTATGTCCATTGTATTTCATCAGACAAATTTACATATGTCCACAAATGCGTTTGAGGTGTTCTGATTTAGCTCCTATCGAGAAGAATGCCTTTGAAAAGTTTCATTTTATACTGGACGATTCATTGACAAGTATAGAAAACGAAACAAGTGGTAACATTCATCAATGCATCAATCTAAATAGATCTAACGAGTACATTGAAACGTTTTATTCATTGATATGCTCATCAATGTACGCTTTACGAAGACAAAATTGTTATTAAATTATCGCCCAGACTGCTTCTTTAGCAGAATTTGTAACGGATGTTTAATGTGTTACTATGTGCTAATTGATTTAGTTATGCTTACGGCGTAAGAATCGTTCATCGGTCACAGTGCAGTATGTCAAACGTTTTCATATCTAACAGGATTTTTCGACAAACATTTAATCTAAGACGCACTTCCCTGATATTTCCTCTTACCTGGCAACGGATTTCAATGACCCTTTCGAGCGATCGGGCCTTCCTGTTAATTCCGATTAATTGTTTGTAATCTAGGAAGACGTTCACATACCGTTATGAATCAATCAGATATTTGACGGACACATGTCGGATATACTACATTCAAACAAAAAGCAGTAGTAGACAGCCATATCCATCGCAGAGGTAATGACAGTTGTAGTATCAACAAAGGGCCATAATTCAGACAAAAGTGGTCGAATAAAAAAACGCTGACAATATGCGCTGTAGCTCCCCATAGTTGATATTCTGTGAATGATTCGCCAAAATCCGTTATGGAATTTAGGAGGAGTTGCACACAGAAGGTCGGTCGGACGGAATGACGCCTACCATACCCCCTTCGTCCTCATCAAAAACAAGAGATGTTTGTAAAATATTTCGATGTATGCCCCTACTGTATGGTAAAGGTCACAATGACATTCTAACCTCAAAATCAACAGGGATCCAACGTTTCGAAAGAGCTAGATACGTTATAACTATGAATGGTAATAACAACAGTGCATGAAATGAAGGCATTTTAAAATTCGAAAATAAATACATTTCGTTCAGACTAGCAAGCAAACATATTCAATCGTGCGCTGAACATTCAAGATATTAATGACAAATGACTCGCGTGATACTACCACCGTGATCGTTTATTACATAATTATTTACACACTCCGTCGAGAGTTTATCTAATGTTATTGACACGTTCTCTAATCGTGATAATACGTGTAATGTTTAAAAAGCATGTGAGTTATTGTGATCACCTAAAGTTGCTCCCAATAGTGTACTTGGCATAATTATATGACAGTTGTCGATTTTAAGATATGTACCGGTCTATGATAAAACCAAATGTGACATCACCCCACGATTCCAAAGAACACACATCGATAAACTACTATTTTGTGGAAGGGAGGTAATTACTGTACATAAATAAAAATTATCTATCACAGACAATTGTTGATGTTGTAATTGAGTCTGTACAACAGGCCAGATTTTGAGAAAAAGTCTCCTTGTCATAAAAACGCAAAATGAAAGCAAGATTTCCATTATTTTAATGTTGGATGGACTACAATTTAGCTGTAACAATACTGTTGTACTTGGTACAAAAATTATTGCAGCATTACATGTCTATGTCAGCGGCATTGACCCTTGACCTGTTGTCACAAGGTACGTCATATACAGTTTTTTCGTATGGAGATGACACAACAGTCTTATTATGATAGAGACATGTCAATTTAATTCGACCCAATGTAGTTTTACTAAAACACCAGCATCCAGCGTCTTATATACACGAGTACGTTCACAATTATCCAGTTTTGCAATCTAATTAAGCGTACATATCTAACTTATTTGACTAACTAATTGTTTATTTCGTAACACAGACACGTTGTAAGTAAATTGGAAGTAAAAATTCAGCCGAAAATGAAAAACCCAAATAATGCGTGCTTGAACAGACGTTTTACCATTTGTGATGGTGTGATCATTCAAGCGTGGTACAGCGCCACGGTAATAGGTTCAACATTAACACTAAGGGTATGCAAATGGACAGAGTACGTAAAAAGTTCTTTTAAGTTAACTATTGAAAATGAATTGTTCATTAAGATGCAAAACTTAGGTAGGAAAAGTGCATGTATATCGGTAGTTTAAATGTTGTGTTCTTTAAAAGATAAAGACAGCACTATGATGACTTGTGAATATTCTAAATAAAACAAAGATGGCTAGTTAGTATCAACAGAACCGACTGGTAACTATCAAGATATCACATCAATCCAACTTGACAGCTTCGGAAAAAACAATAGATTACCTTGCCCGAAGCTAAGCACTAAGCTGTCATATAAATTTCATTTTAATCGACAAAAAGGTTTTTAATGTGACATACAATGATGAAATTGTATGACGTAAAAATCAAATACATGTACAAATGGTTCTTGTCCAATTAGCACTTCGATTAGAATGGATAGGTTGAACGGTTGAATTAATTTAGAGTTCGTGTAATTTCCCTCGGGTAACAATTCAATTGCTCCATTACAATGAAACCCGAGCCCGTATTCATAAATGTTAATCGGATATTTTCTTAATACATTGTCTTTGATGAAAAACATTTCACTTATAAATTGAAAAAAAATGTTTAAGACAATCAAGTATAAGTGATTTCATAGTGCAATGCTTAAGAAAAAATATCCATCTACGATAAAAACTTGGATATTTTTGTAAACGTATTTCAAGTTTTTCTTTAATCTATAAAAATCGTTAAATTCCATTGCATACGGTTCCTGTAAGTTTCACGTTTTTTCTGTAAATGCAAAGCATGAGAACAACTTCGTGAAACAAAAATATATGGATAAATCATACAGAAGAGGCAGCACTCAACACAAACAGCTGATCACAGAAACATAAGAGACAACATTAACATTTCGTAATTATTAAAAGTTTCTGTACGTAAGTGGGTTCAAATTCATTTATTTAAATAACAGGAAAATTGCCTTACTTAAAAAGATTTTATAACTAAAGTGAAAAAATAAAATAACAATTTATCATACTTGGTATAATTGTATGGATGTATTGGTTATGTCGCCCTTATTGGGATATTAGTCTGACCTTAAGCAGTATACTAACTTCATGAAGCGAATATAATTTAAGTAAACCTCGTTACCTCATTGAGAGTGGTAACGAATGAATTAAGTACCGTGAAGTAATTTTGTTAATAATTGAAGTTAAATGAAAGTTCATATAATTCTCATCTAAAGTAAACATGTCTAATTACTAAGTAATATGGTGTAAGTAATTACTGGAGATTTGTTAATTAAATGACGTTTTGTGTACCTGATACTTCTAAGTACAAGTCAATGAGTACGTTCAACAAACATCTACAATTTTAAGACTAGAACTCCTCTGGCAAATAATGTCAAGAGAGAGAGAGAGAGAGAGAGAGAGAGAGAGAGAGAGAGAGAGAGAGAGAGAGAGTTTGGTGACGAGACACAATGCTAAATGTGCCAAGTTACACACCCGACCAAACATCAAGAAGAAATTCTCTACGTTGATATTTTAATTCGGCTTTGTCAATTGTTATATTACTTTAACCATAGTTTTGTCGTCGTCCATATACCATAGCAAGTCACTTTTTGCTCATGTCTACCCTTCGCTGTATGTTCACTTTGACCGATGTTATGAACCGATCTTCCGCATGTTGTTTGATTTTTTCCCTGAAAGTGATAACTGTTTTAGCATAAAGAACGGTTTGTAGTACATCTAAATGACATTTAGAATCAGAAATCGAATCGTTTTGTCGTACCGCTTTGTGCTCATTCACACATATGCAGCAATGGCAGTCCTTTGTCAAAAATGGTAAATGTCAATAAATTTGATCTTCTGACATCTACATCAATAGGGAACAACCTCCATGTTAACCGTCAATACCGCACATCTGTAATATATTAGCAGTGATTGAAAGGTGTGCAAAGCCAATGATTGATTTTCTTGTAAGAATCTAGGGTGTCAATATGGCACTGTCGTTTATATCTTGTGGTTTATTTTTGTAGAGTTATATACAACGTAATCGAGAACATTCGTCAGCTCACTTAGCATATCTAGCGTCGATTCCAAGTTACACAATACATAACCGAATTGTTGCACTTTTATGTCCTCGCAATCTTGCCTGCCTGTGAATATTGACATCTCTTGGTGCGTATTCTTTTATATTCATCATGATTCCTGTTTAAAAGAGTCTACCTATTACAATGAGCATGTGAAATGTTAAATGTCATATCCGCATTGTGTAGCATTGTTGTCAATAGATATGACATAAATGTTGTCTATGATTTGAGACGGTGTCATGTAGCTCACATTTGGTGAGGCTATCTGCAAAAGAAAACGTCACGTTGTATAATGCTGTACGTCATAAAATGTCGACGGGGTACGTCATAGGCAACAATAATTATGTAATCGCTGTGTGTCGAGCATGGCATCGAGAGGGTACACTTTAGTACATCAATGTTACTGAGATACTCTAGGTGCTTACCTCAGTGATTATTAGAGAAAATACTAAAATAAGTAATGTTTCTGACGCCAAACACGCCTCACATAAACCCTAAACAGTAGGTGCCTCGGTGCGTTTTTTGTCTCTGGATACGGTCCTGAAACTGCTTAGTAATGTGGTAATATTGTATTTATTTAAGCTGCTATGTGATTCTATTTTATAAAGGAAACTACTCTATTGACGAATGCTTTAACTAAGTTCACTTTCATTTAAAAAGTTTTCGTTGATTTTGTCAAGAATTTATTTTATTTCATAAAGTGTTCGGCTATTTAAATTGAGTGTTACCTTTCCTGTATTATTTGGATGGACATATCACTTGATATTTTGACTAAGCAGCGAAAGAGCACTGTCCACACCACGTGACAGTTGTTTGAAACAGTTCACTGTTTATACTCGAAACCGGGCAAAAACTTTATGTTCAAACTGATTAAGCTGTTTGGGTGGCGCACATTCTCTGCTTGTTCGTCGGGCCTATATAATGAAAATCGGTCAACAATAAGATACTTACGGTTGTTTTCAATTGTTGGTTAGCATATTTTTACCTGCAAACTTGGCCAAAATGTTACGTGATATGTCCACCCTGATAATGTGTCATTATCTTTATCCTAAGACACGGATCGATGAAATATTAAACGCAGATACAAATATATCCATCTACCAAAACCAAATGCCTACTGGTTTTTGGAATGTTTCTGACCAGGTAAGCATTTATAAAATGTAGTCTCAAAACGTCGTGACATTGTCAGCTATGTAAAATAGTGTAACAGATATAGCGGATACTAATTATGTAGGGCAAAGTTGCCATATTGTCTTTGAAAAGTTTTTTTGCCAAGTTTAACCTACCGACGAATTTAGTTACCTATATTTATTAATACTATTATCGTGTAAGTAGAATTACAATGTTGCGAGACACATGCCAACATCATAAACCTAGAAGTCTAGCTTGGCCACATTGACACGATTCTGCCCTATTGATTACTATAATTTAACAGTCGATATATTGTCTACGTATACACCACCGACTGTATGTTTTCATAATCGGGGAGTATCACGACGACGCTCGAGATGTAATACAAACAAAAATCTTAAATGCCGACATTGCACGATATGCTTGCCGAAATTGATATAATCAAAGCAAAAACCGTGTAATATAATCTTGCTCAGGCTCAGGTCAAAATAATCAAGCTATATCATGAATAAAACATGTAGCACTTATAATCCACAGTTGCAAAATGTACTTCTACATGTATGTACTATTTTTAGCTTATACATATTGCTCATTGTCTGGTCTCGTGGCGTCACATACTCAAAATAGTTTCCATGAACTGAATTACCATTATATTCAGCTATTTGTCTTGGTTTATTACTTGATTGATTAGGTTTGTTACATTGTATGGCGCTTTTATTTCTGAATCAGTCATTGACCATGTCTTGTATTTAAGTTATACAGCAAATCGGACTGTTCATCCTATTACATTATGTAATCAATTACATGTGTACTTCGAAACATATGGTCATCGTATTTTATATACGAAGCTCTATGTCTATGTTAATTATTTTTGACTATGTATCAAGCAGCTTTATTAAAGATAGCATGCGAGGCTGTGTGAATAGTACACTGTACATTTCAACCATCGTGGTCATTCACAAAAAAATATATGAGATAATCGGACAGGGAAGACAGCATTTAACTTAACCAACCGACCACAGAAACAGATACAACACAGAACGACTTTACGGAGCAATGCCCACACACAATCCAACGAAATAATTAAAATGCACAAATCGTTGGATCCAAAACAAAACCGAGAATTGCTGGTAAGAAATGTAACACCAATACACGTTGTACTTACCCCGTCCGTGTTTATATCTGGTGTGTATGTATCACTAGGTTGTGTATTTCACCGGGTTATACCATGTGGTAATTAGGATTGCAAAAACTTCGAGAAATAATATCAACTAGACTTAGTAAGAATAACTTACCTTTTATAGAAACCAGGTTTATATTTACTCTCCTGAGACCAGCAAAAGCAGTGTACAAGATGGAATAGTACTTCATCATAGTTCACCTAAGATCAGATATGTGTCTAATTCTGTGGTATTTTAGTATATAGTGGGAAGAAATCATAACAAGTTTACGCCCTCGGGATCGTAGATGGTAATTTGCTATTTAGTCAAAAGCTTCTTGATTAATGTTATTGTCTTACTATATGAATGAGAGGAGTGCAAGAGCTTTATATTTCCGATATATATATATATATGCATTTATATATAGAGAGTTTGTCCTTTCATAATGTGTGGCGTCCCTATGAATGGTAACTTGCGTACTTTTATGCCAAAATGATCTCTGAATGAATATCAGGATTGTCTTCATATTGGCAATCAATGATTTCATATAATCAAATTACAGTTGGTGTCAAATATATCATCGGTCAATGTATCAGAGAGGTAAACATAATTAAAGGAAGCTATCATATATTATACATTCGATTATCGTCGAAGAGAGAGGTCGGAATTAAATTCATCATGTATGGGAACAAAATTACATGTATAGCTATATACCTGCTGTTTGTCAATATGGTGCATGCGCATTTCATGAGTTCGTTACCGACTGTGACATTTTGATGCGATACATGTTTTAACATTACAAATATCATCTATTGAATTTTCAAAGACGACATCAATTATAATTTGATCATGAAAGAAAACGACAGTTGTCGCAAAAGTACACCGATTGACATTTTAGGTCTTTATATGTTTAAATGTTATTCTATCATTCGATATCAAATAAGTGATATATGTTATGGTTGAATAAGCGCGCCATTTTACTTGCGCCACTTATTCAACCATAACATATATCACTTATTTGATATCAAATGATAGAGTTGTACTTAATGAAAATACCATTGTTGGCGAACGATTCTATACACAAAGAACAACAGAATCGTCTTTTCTTTTATAAGTTCGTCGAATAATTCTGAGGACAAATGCATTGCATAGTCATTTTAAATGATTAAAATCAACTCGTATGGGACAGTCAGTCCTATTTGTTGAGTGCGTTAACCGTTTGTTTTGTCTCTGGATACCCACTTCATCTTTTTTCGTTGTCTTGCTTTTGGCATGTATGCAAATTTGCTTAATTACGAACTTTAATATGCAATATGCGGAGCACGTACGTCTTTGTATTGGTTTGTCGTATAACAAGAACATGGTGTTAGGCGGCTCGTAATCACTTTTTACAAATGTATTTATAGTCAATAAAGTAGTTTGTCAAGTTGTAATTGTGGTAATATTTTCTGGGGGTTTGTCTGAGTAACTAAGTACAGTAACTTGGTATATTAGTATTGTTATAAATGTTATAAAATAAAACGTTATGCTACATCAATAACACATATACGTGAAATCTAAGTTCAGAATTTTCTCATTCAAGAGGTTCACTTACTTGGGAAAACTTAGTTCATATTGTTCAATTCTGTTTTTTTCTGGACTTATTTCAGAACATTCAACAAATCTTAATGATTGCTAAAACACATTGATCATTCCCTTAAATATAAGTCGTTTCAAGGTAACTCATTTGTTGATGACATGCCATCATTGTCGGGGGAAACTGTAAGTCCTCGATATCACTATGCTGTGTTACACTCGTCAAATGAAATGTATATCCATCAAATGCTCTTATCAAGTCCTGTTTGATTTTCCTTCAACAATATAACTCAATAATGAGAACTCGAGCTGTATCATGAATGTTAAGTGTCGGTGTATGATAAATGTGTGAATATCGTGCGGTCTGAGATGGTGTAGTTTTATAGTAATACGTTATAATTAGAAACGGAAACGAAAGCTAAATTTGTAAAACATTGAAGCATATTTTTTATAGAAACTAAAGTTACTATTGGTCCTTTGGTGCTGTAGTTTTTGCAGCAATGCGTTCCTGATTCATCCGAAGCTCATTTATGTTCATCAGGATCACATCGCCGAGGTAAAAATGCTCAAATGTACCTTGGTTTTAGCTAATGCATGTTTATTAAAATGACCAATGTATTAAAATGAGCGGTCATTCTTCTTGTTAAATATTCCCAAGATACCTTTTCTCCATAATGATGAAACAAAGATTAGCTCTAGTATATCATATAGGAGCTATCCTTTATTATATGAAAATAGGAAACAAAAGTACAACCAGTCCATCAGGCGCGGCTGCTCATCACGCGGTATGTCAGGTTAGTTATAATTAGCCTGTACAACCACCTATCTGGTTGATACTTTTACCATTAAATACCCTGATTAAATTTGCTCTTTAGCTCAATATAAAGTGACCATTGTAGCTCCAGATTTCATCATGTAAAAGTCTATGGCTAGTTGACACACATAGATCATTGAAAAGAAGTATATCTCAGCTACAAAATAAGACAAAAACATGTTTAGTATAAGGAACACTGCGTTCGCCAAAGGGAGTTCAAATACTTTTGTGGGCGCGCGTACGGTCTTAATGTTGGTTTTTCCCTACGCTACTTTCGTTTTGGTAAGTATGCCATAATCTCAAAATATTCAAATAAAACAGGTTCACTTCTTCACCTTCATGTATACACTGTATTTAATTTCAATAAGGTGATTCTAGTTCCATTTTGTCAAGACATATCACAATTTGCAGTCAAACAGAAGTTTTCGAAAGGACTGTTTGAGTGTATCCGATTTTTGGCCACCTATGCATTTAGTGTTTTTTTTACATAAAGTCAACATTTTCTCAGCGTATTCAAGTAATATGTGGAGTTATTTGAATACTACAATGAATATCCCCCACAAAAATATCAATTTTCGGTCAATCATATCGCGATTTCTCAAAATTTTGAAAATATTGTGAAAGGACCTTTAATGGAAGTTCTTAAATTCTGCTGGCCATGATGGGGCATTTTGACATAAAATTGAGTTGTAGTTTTCATTTGTTCTTATTTTCTGGAACTTAACTGAAAAGGGGGGCTTAAAACCACTAGAAAATGCATTTCCTTACATTTAAAGGCAACGCATTGACAATAAGCCTTTAATAACTTTTGACAATTCTTAATCAATGATTAGTCAATTCACAGACTATGTTTCGGAAGACAATATACGCTGGTTGAACGAGAATGGACATTAACTTACATTTAGTACGGCCATTCTAATACTAAATGTTTTGCAGATCGATTGCGATACAAGTTCACCATCTGATTATTACATATACTGGTGTCCCAGTTCTGTTGTATTCATTGCTCGAATATTTGAGCAAAAGTTGCCGGTTTCTAATTGTTTTAAATGCTGAGCTTCGAGCTATGACATGCATGTTTTATTTGTATGCAAATGTATATGAGATATAATGTTTCTCATCAACATGTAAGAGAATGTTGCATTCATCTATATTTGACATAACGTTTCATCGATCTTAATGTACTGTTTCGTTCATGTATATTTTCACTGTGTCTTGCAATGTTTACGGTTTTCTTATTCTTTAAGAATGGCTTGAACGCTTGATGAAATCAAACAACGCAACTAGAACAAAGAACCATATGTTATTCACCTGTCAATATAAGGTAAGAGTGATAAATGTGGTGAAGTTATGGTGCAATAACAGACAATGTATTTCTTTTTCCACATATGTGTCAAGGACTGCAGAAATCAGGCCAGATGCTAAAATTTCACATTTTGAGTTTTCTTCATAATCTTGAAGAATAGCCTTTTAAGAATAAATTCTGAAAATTTCAGATGATTCCGGTGATTATTTTCGGTTTTACAGCATTTTCTTCATGTGCATTTGATGCCGAAAACACAATAAAAAGGTGAAACGGCTGTACAAAACCTATAAATCCTTCAAAAGGAAAATCCAAGATCTTCTGATTTTTCTTTGTTAAATGTATGCCATGCAACATCAACAAGTTCATATATCGCTTGAACAACAACATTCTTTTTAAAACATGGTTACTATGGAAATATTTTGGATATTATAATAGTTACCATGGCAACAGTACTTCAATAACTATACATGTGGCTGTGAATTAGATTTTCAGATCAAATACACTCATTTCTTTGTAGTAAATTATAAAATATGAATATTCTGATAAGCTCACATTGTTATCTTGAATTATTTACATTATAATAAAATAATAAAATGCTGTAACTAAGTAACACTGCCTTAGTGCAAAATTATGACTTTTCCATGCCAAATACAATAAGAAGACACTAAAACAGTGTAGCTATAGTACAGCAATAAACACACAAGACATGTTATCATTTTATTTGATTTTATTATTTTAACAACAAGTTGGAATATTTAACATCTGCTTGTAAATAATGACATTTCGGTTGCCTAGCAACGGATAGAAACTAAAGTTTGACCAAAATATCAAAATACATTGAATCTACAGGTATTGAGATAAAAAATTCTAAGGTCAAGTTAGTACAATATTTAAATTAATACTTTGACAGTATAATGCATTTGAATTGTAGATTTACATGTTTAATTATGAAGCTTTTGATGCATTTTCAAAGAAAGCTGGATCACAAATTACCTTCTATTTATAAATGTTTTAGAGAACAACATTTAAACATGGTATACACTATATGAACTACACATCATCTTATCATAACAGTACTGTATAAAATTATCATGCATTTCCAATCATGCAAATGTCATTGACAACTGGTGGAATAGAACATTTTGCATAGCAACCGCAAAAGTATAACAGACCGTTTCATGTGGTTTTCGTACTGAAATGCTCTCTCAATTGTTTTCTTATCCCATTTCAATGACAAACTATTGTATAGCAACAAAACTACAGTTCAGTAACATCAGAATAATACAAGGCTTGATAAACAATTCATTTTTAACCAGTAGTATCAGCAGAAACAAATATAAAATGCCTTAATTCATATAATCAATAGACAATACATGAAATAACATCAACATTTGCATAGACAGATAAGATACCAATGCAAGGCTATTACATCATATACATGTATGATATACAAATCTAAACTCATAACTGGAACATGCTTCACTTGACAGAATATAATTAAACTTTTAGAAAATAAGTTATATTGTTACAATTGTTAAAATACATGTAGTTTCTTTAACAATTACAGTTATTCAGATGTTAGTTATGTACATGATTTTCATCATGTATGACAATTCAGGTAGAATTAACTTCCAGTCATGACTTGCTGATTTCCAAAACTGACTAATTGAGTTATAATAATCATCTGGAATGTTTCTAATCTTCACTGCTTTGCCATATGGCCTCTGTATCAACTTTTCTGAAAAGAAATTATAAGATTTTTTTATTTAATGTCCTAATATTATGCATTAAAGTGCAAAGTACTGGTACACAGTTTATGCTGGGTATCATATCCATTAATTTATAGTCCTGATAAAATGAAAGCAACTCAAATATTGGGCATATTGCAATCAAATTTAGGCCAATACTATTGAAAGAACTCATAATTAAATCAATCAATTAATATATTTGTGCCGAATCAGCACTTTACAAATTAATGGACACTATTTGAAGAGAGTATTGCAAGCATTTTTTTTATAGAAGATATGTATTATAGTAGCCTATATTCTATTTAAAAAAGGAAATGACATTTGAAAATTATTATTGATATGTTCACTGTTGATAACAGATCATACTGAAATAATATCAGCTACTGTCATAATCATGATATATTATGTTGAAATAGTTCTGTGGATCAACCACTTCATGATCAGCAGTCAGGTCTACAGTATAACAACTGGTATACATATCCTTGGTCCAGTAACCACTACAGATAATTAGTGGAAAAAGTAATATGAAGGATTTACAAATGGAAGTTTAATAATTGGATCAGTTGTATACCTGAGATAGAGGTCTCTGTCAAAACTCAGCCTCCCACAGTAAACTCCACATAACTGACATGTTCATGGTTTGTCCACACATGTTGTTCAAGATCAATTATGGAACATCCTGAAAATGAGAATTAATTTTATGAAGATCATTATTCATATAGAATATAACTAAGTATAATTTGCCTTTTATAACATGTAGTCAAACTGTAAATACTAACCACAGAACAGGCATATCTTACTGTTAGATGCAGCAAGGATTTCCCAGTACTCAGTAGACCTACTACATTGTAGTTATAAGTAGAACAGCTACTAGAGGCATGTGTATACCAAATTGTTACATTGTTGTAGAGATGTGCAGTTATTTGGGTGTGCGGTTAAGTCCGGATGAGCCGTACACACTTGAATTAAAGCCGTTTAAGTAAGCCGGCAGGAAATCGGCCTAGTGAATATGAGCCGCATACATTTTTGTAGAGATGGAAGACTACTGAAGTAGTAGCTGAAGTGTCAAATGAATTTACTTGTCAGTTCAGACAGTCTAAACCAGACCTATTTCACTAGTAAACAGTAGTGTTTGAACATTACTGAATTTCAGGATGTACTGGTGAGTTGGATATATGCATTCAAAGACTTTGAAAAAATGAAGACAAATGACAGTCATTTTACTTGATGTGTGCAAACTTCAGCAAAGTTAGGTGGGTGGGGGATATGTCAACAAACATGAATGCATACATAAAATCAGCCATGAACAATCCTCATGTTAACTCATTATCTGCAGGCATAACATTTGCACTATGCTATGAAGAATCGAGTATACAATGGACTTATCCACATAAAAACAGACTGTTTTGTAGCATTTAAAGTCAACTTTCGCTTTCAAAGTCAATGTTATCAATGAATTTAAACCCATAATTCACAACAGTAAAGCAATCACAGACAATAAAAGATATGCTTACCTCCAAATACGAGCTTTATTATTCGATATCAACCAGATCAAACCAACATCAGCATCATTTCTCATCATTATACCTTACAAACTACACTCAACATGACACAAACAATCAACTGTCCGCCATTTTGGTTTGTTGACCTTTACAGGGTAAAAGGGAAATAACTATCGCTTAAATGGCTAGACTACACTAAAATATTCGTGAAGTGGTTGTGAAATGTTGCAAATATATCTCAATTGTTTATTTTCTAAAGCAGAACTTTTGTTATACAATTACACTTGAAAATATAAGTTAATAAATTAGAAAACCCGCGAAAAAAACAGCGCAAGTTTTTGACGTCATTTTTCTAAAAATAGACGTTACCGCATCTGGCCTGATTTCTGCAGTCCACGTCACATATTAGAAAATAATTGTGCTAATACACCTTGATTACCTATAGTAGTATTGTTCACTTTTCTGTTTCTGTACGCATTGTCCCCTTGTGTGGTGTGGACATTGACACAAGTGTACGGAAACAAGGCTATCTACGTGGCGTGGGTATATCAAAAGTTATCGCAATTTCAGGCAGACTCCAGACAAAACGTACAATTATTGTAAAATCGAGTCGTTCTTAATATCGTTAAATTATCGGACATTCTCTGCAAAAAATATGCATACCATGAAACCTCAAAATAAATTGATTATGACGAGATATGAAGAGAAAGTGATCAACAAAATATGACGAAATTGCTTGAGGAGTCCTAAGCACTCAGAAAAAATATTAGTTGGTGCAAACGAAAGAGAATGTCGAAAACAAGATTCAGTATTATTCCCATAACGATGTTATACGACAAACTTGAAATTGTGAATTTTAACAGCCCATTAGTAGCTATACATAGAGCACACCCATTTTCTAAAACACATCATATTATAAACTAAACTGTACAGATATGACTCCATTAATGTTTGTTGTTTATTCATTAAATTGCATCATCATATTGTCTTTTTAATTGAATATCGATGCGCACATTTTGTACGAAGTATCCGCAAAAATATTTTTATTCGACATTATTTACAACAAAATTTCATCCTGTAAATACAAACTTGAATACGCTACGTAATAATATATGTTATAACAAGATATAATTGTATATGTATGTATAGATTGGTAAGGTGCCTTGGTACATTCGTTCTTCGATTCACATGTGAATGTAAATAAAACCCAGTACCATCCTTGCATGTGTTTAAGTCCTAGTAAATTTCGATTACATGGTCTACAAGGTTGATATTATGTTAAACTAAATAATATCGCATGCTTGTTGTAATCTCACCAAAACATTGGCAGATAACAACGTTTGATACGATTAATAATTCGATTTGTCTTGACTCCCTTTTGGTATCAAATTTGATAGTAGTCCTGGGTGTTTCCGTTTAGTGTTTTCTATTATTATAAGTCTCAATTTAAAACGAAAAGAAACAGCCGATAATTTAACATATAAATGGGATAGGTTTATTGTGAAAGACCGATCTATATTTTACACTTGGGTTAGAAATGGTATTAAACATACACATGGCATGAAGATGATATGATGCATGAAGATTAAAGCGGTCAGGGTTTTCAAACTTTATGATGATCAATTGATGTAATATCGGTTATCCGTATAAATGACATGCAAATTGTAAGCGTATTAGATATAAAAACGAAGGTACTACTTGTAAGGTGATTTGTATTATAGCTTGACCATCTAATGTACTTTTAGAATCATAAGTACCCAGGAGAGGACAACACACGTTCTTCACACAATGTTTAATGTGTGACATTTACAGACAAAGTACGAGTTGCAAGATTAGATGGTGCTAAATTAGTAAGAACATATCTTCAAAATAATATCGCTGGCGGCTTAGAATGAGAAGGACGTAACTACAAAATCAATATTTGAGAAAACAAGAAAAACTTTCAGACAATCACTCTTTACTATTTGGATAAGCAAGCTTTTTCAGCTTTAGTTTGGTCAGCATGACAAGTTCCGATTTTCATGACAATAGGCTCATAAGCGCTTTATGATTTAGAGATTTCTACGTAACTACAAAATCATTTTTTTGGAAAACAAGAAACCCGTCTGACAATCACTCTTTACTTACGGATAAGCAAGCTTTTTCAGCTTTAGTTTGGTCAACATGACAAGTTCCGATTTTCATGACTATAGGCTCATAAGCGCTTTATGATGTAGATTTCAAATATGCATTAGTCTTATAAGGTCGTAAGTGGCAATTACGACCTTATCATTCTAAGCCAGCGATATGACCAGTTTTATGTGGTTGATATTCTATGACAAAGATGTTCAAAAGAAGAGTAGTATTCGCTAATCAGGATTCTAGTATAATACAAATGTATTGGTAATTAATTATGTTATCAAAAGTGCCATTATTTACATATTTACGAACGCGTTAACCTTTACATATTTACAATAGTGTAAAGGTAAACACGTTCGTATTTCAAATATCAATACCAGAATATCTGAGAAGCGCATCGAGCGATCGTTCTAAGGACATCATGCGTACATGTACTTAAACAGGGAATAAGAAGTTCATAATCACCACAGCTCTAGTACCCGCATACATTTTGTAACGTTTATAAATATAAAGACATACCTACAAAAAAGTTAAAGCGTAGAGTTGATGAAGATTGCTGATACGGTGTTTGCAATGATATGCAACCGATACACCATCTTGTAGAACGTGTAAATAAAACAAACCACAAATCAAACAAGTTATTTTATTCCAATAATCTATAAGAAAAAGAATGAATGTCTGCTATTATAAACGTTGAATCATGCTTTTTAATTTGACGAGATTGAAACAAAACTTTACACTGATTTTATTATATGATGACATTAGTGTTTTAAGGGAACATGAAAGTGGAAAGCCTCATTTGAAATCATTGACTTCCGCTCCCGAAAGACCAGACATATCTAAGTTGTTTATATATAAGTTGTAGTATTTGCCAAAAAGAAGCTCGAAGCCGACAATAACGCGCCATGCTAGCGACGCATTTATTAAAACATGCTTGCTATGTCATAACACTGATAGAAGATAACGCGGTTTTTAACAACTGTTCACTGAACCCATGATATATCATTTTAATGCAACCATAACACCAATTAAAGGTGAATTTTGAACACTAACTAGATGTTTATTTTAGAATAGCATATGTTTAAACAAACGTTACTATTGTGGTATGTATATGTCTTCCATGTTAACACCTGTGTGTCCTGATAAATTCTCAATAAAGGCATTCACATATGTGTACAAGCCACTGAAGCTTTCTTATTGCTGGTGCTTTACGACACATTTAAAATCGTATGTTTGTAATGTCACTTTCAACAAAGAAACTTGTGAGTGAACAGATTGAATGGACGAATAGTTGTACTTTTATCTTAACTTACCGATATAAATATGAAAGGTGAAATTCAACATGTGAAGCATACAGATGGTGCTGGATTTATTACCTTTTTCTAACTAACATGTGTTATGTGTCCTTGAGGTTATACCGCGTGCGTTCAAGTCACATTAATATGTATTTATCACGGAAGGTGATACATTGCTAATGAAAAGCATCATTTTGCTTTTAATTATTTTCATTCAAATATGGCTGCTCGTTGAAAAACAAGTTTGAATACAAATACATTTCCTTTGTCAGTTCGTGTTCTTTTGGATTGTTTTGGTCGATATATATTTAATTAATTTGTAAATGTGTTCTTGGCATTAAAATGCACTGATGCACCTTACAAAACCATACATCAGCAGCGACTCCAACGCACAAATATTAATTACATGGACTAATTATTGATGTTATTATAATCACATTTGTGAAAAAAGAAACCGACAATGACCATCATTTTAGGTGGGAGGAGATGAAGTTAATTTAAATGTAATTAAAGGTACCTGACTTAATCCATATATCCCAAGTTTATACAAAGCCGGACGTTTTTTAAATAATTGCATACGAGGAACGATCCTACATAATGAATGCGTATTTTAATTTTGTTCGGCATCTAGCTTGAACCAATTTCAGAAACACTGATTACGATGTTAATTAATAGTGAAGTATCAACAACATATATAATTATGTTTGTAATTGGAACCCATATGGTAAAGTAGCAGCCGTTTTACACTTTATGAAAAAAATCTGTATATTCTTATTTGTAATATTGCGTCAGAGATGCTTTTCGGCTGCAGTGTCATCAAAATGTTTCTAATTGCGAATATTTTAGCCAAAGCGATCACAAAAATGTTTTAAAATTGCTGAAACTTGTTCAGTCAGAAAATGTATACATTTAATAATTAATCGATATCATTTGTCGGTAAGTACAACATTGTATGCGGCGCTCTTGCCTAAAGCAGTGGCATTGTAGTCGGCCCTATTGCTAAAGACAATGAAACACAAATAAACATATTAAGTCAACTCTTCATATCCACATTACCTATTTAATCTAGTATTCTTACCAGGATAGAAATAAAGTCAATCGTGTTAAGCAAGAGCGTGAACTGAAATTAATTACAATCTAAATGATGAGGTTCATAACAATCCAATAAATTAAGGATATTGATAAACAATCCGTTATAATTGATAGGATAGACTACCGGTATGTGTTTCACACAGGAGGGCTATATGCAATAATGTGCTCATAATTTCCTGGTCTCGTTAATCAAGGGATAAAAGAGGGATTGTTATGAGTTTTAAATTGATCAAATCTCATCATGAGATGTTCTAAAAAAGCATAATTGCCGAACATAGCCGATATTTGCAGAAATATGGCAGGCATATGAGGGCCTCCACCTGGATTGCAATATGCTATGGAATTGTCCTTGTTATGTGAAATAAAATACTTCCAAGTTTCTGGTTGTCAGGGCTTCCGAAAACAATTCTAGATGCCAGAAAGGAGTCAAGAATGGTACGTAGCTTTGCCAGAGTAGTATTCCTTAACATAATTATAAAGTGTTGTTTTATAGTTCGGTTTTTATTGGAAGCACGAGTGGAGCATTAATTCGAACCTTGGATAAGGTGTTGTAGTGAACTAAAAAACGGACAAAGGGTTTCTCTTTTTCAAACTTACCAAGTCAATCTAAAGTCATTGAATCTCATTTATCTTTATTTTTCGATAGGCGACTTTCATGCTCTGTTGTTTTTTCTGGATACTTTCTTCCCTGCCAGATTAGTTATTATCGCTTAGTGCTGGTGTATATTACACATCGAAGATCACAGGCTTTGAATACTAAGTAGGATATGTTTTCTTTGGCAAGGTTATATGCGTCACACGAGGAGACGGTTTTAGTTGCATGCGAATGTGTTAGTTGCATTTGTTTAAAATTTAATTCCGGGAAACCTGGTTAGGACAATGCCTGAAAAACGAAACTTCTATTTCATGTCAACCTTACTATAGCACAAATACATCAGTACGTCTACTGTACACATGTAGTTACTCAGAGTCACGAAGTCAAAATTGCCATGACGGTGATCGGATTGTTTGTAATCAATATAACTTATTTGGTCTAAAAATACCATTGAATTCATAAAATGTTTGTAAAACTATGTTTACATTTTTTTATCAATGATACAGTTACCTGTGAATTTTACTACAGCTCTTAATTCTGTAACAATTTCAAACGTATGAGGGCAATTAAATAGACATTTACGTATTTGAATACAGTATTGGTTTTAAATTGTTCCCAAGATATGCAAAGTGTGATGTGTTGTTTATATAAAATATGTTCTGCTGCAAACTCATTAATCTCTGCTTAGTGTTGAGATTTTTACTAGTATATGATATATTATTTCCAACAGCAATTAAGCCAATGGTGATATATGATTTTATCCTAGAGCGAATTGGAATCATGGATATAAGGAATAATAAAAAGGTGCAAACATGATCGATCAACCAGCAGACTATTCATCTTACAGAAAACTGGTGCGTTTCTATTGGAATCTGTATATTGTTGGTTGGTGGTTTACAAGCATTTGTCAAATTTTCAATTTATTTTAACAATAAAACTTCATTTTGTATAGATAGCATGTAATATGGCATATCATAAATATCACCAAATATAAATAAAGCATGAATTTTTTAACTCACAATTACAAAAATAATGTTTAAAATTTTGCGTATTAAAAAGGCCATGTCAAACACACCCACAACTAGGAATACGAAAAATCTATGGTGGTCCTTTACAAAGACGTGTTGGATATCTATGTCCTTTACAAGTTTTAAATTTATTTGGCACATTAAAGAAAAGTTAGAAATTTTACAGTAATTATTTAATATTTTTTTCATTAAAAGAATTCTTTAGAGGAACGTATGTCAAATGTAATGAAATTCTTCATCAAAATGACGTATTTCACAAAGGTTACTGTACGTGCGGTTGTCAACATTACATGCCCAACACTGTTGCTTATTTATGTTTTTTGTTTTCTTCACATACATTATATTGTTCATATGAAAACACATTTTCCTTGATTTTATAATCATGAACAGCGCCCTGAATTATCTACTAAATTCAGAATTTTCTCAAAATAATTTGCATTGACATGAAATTCCAGTTTGCGATGACGTAAGTGTTTATTTTTCAGATTAAATTTTCAGGAAGAACATGACTTTGATGCTTGATATAAAACAGTGTTCTCGTAGACAAATTTAGCGATCTAGTGTCAATCTTTTTATGTCCGAGAAAATTTGAAGGTGTGTGATCCTTATGAAGTCAATTAAATATTAAGCTATTACTGATATGTAGAGCTAACTTTGTTTTGGAAAATGTAGTTTTTGAGTAAATTCCTTATTTCCTGAACCGTGAAAAAGAACTAAAAAATGAAAAACAATATATCTAAATTAGGAGAATTTTATAAGATTAATGCCGTGCGAACTTTTGTGCTTAACAAATTGTCTTATTATCACATCATTATTTTGTTCATGTTATGTTATGTTCACGATTTTTGTTTACGAGCTTTTTTTAAAATCGTAACCTTTATTGGTAAGACTGTCCAGATAGTTTTCAGCCATGTGATATTGACTACAATGTCTGAACACACACTCACAGAACGCACCATTCGTAACACGATAGAAAGGCTTCCAGTAAGCCAGTTAATTATTCACCACAATGAACTTTTGAAACCAGCATAACAACAAACAAGTGAAGGAAACGTTCCATTCCCCGATGCCTGGTCAGTAGGGGCGAAAAATAATAATTCAAGTTCCACATAGTAATACATTCAACAAAATAAGGATTAATCAAACACATGGACCACCAGACTCTCACGACAATTCCCACATATCGCTGGCTTACAATGAGAAGGTCGTAACTACAAAATCAATATATTGAGAAAACAAAAGAAAACTGTCTGTAATTAGCCTTTACCTATGGGAAAACAAGTTTTTAAAACTTCATTTTGGTCAACATGACCATTTCAGATTTTCATGAAAATAGGCTCATAAGAAGCGCCTTGTGAAGCAAATTTCAAATATGTTTGAGTCTTATAAGGTCGTAAGTAGTAATTACGACCTTCTCATTCTAAGCCATCGATATGTTGTAAGGATTACCAACATGCGAATTATTACGTAGATTAAGATGACGTGTTGGGCTTACAATGAATTACAAACGCACGTGCACAAGAAGGAGTTTTCTAGTTAATGTTGCTGAATATTGAGTTGGTTTTAGACAAGCATTGACTTATCTTGTAGACTAAAAACATAAAGTCGTAACGGTCATTGAACGGAAAGAACACACGATTCTATAATGTAAAAACGTTAAAAAGTTCCTTATTCAGTTACACAAATATGGACAATACAGTAAATAAAATGAGTAATGTGTTATTAATTCAAAAGATAGCGATAGAATGTATATATAATTATGGCGAAGTGCTTACAAATGTTCTATCTTATTTCACCATTCGCTATCATTTGTAGGAGTTTTGTTTCTTTATTTTTGATCAACCCATGTACATATGTTAAGATGAGAACCATCCTTCGATGTTGTTTTTTTTACAATTCAGGCATCATACAAATAACCATCGTGACACGTTAGGACGTTAGGGGGAGGTAAGTAATTATAACAAGTGCCCAGTACGACATTATTGTTGCTATAACTGAACTAAGCTCCCGGCTAATTGTCTGTGTCAAATGCTTACCACGACCTTGTTCAAAGGCCATTTGAACTGAATTATTTATAACGTTGGGTGTGTGATGACGTTCGAAACAAGTAAAACATGGGTTGTTTTTGGAACCGAGCTACGTGTATTCTGTATAATTACACAAGAGCTATTTGTGGAGAATTTTGTTCCTCGGTTTTGATCGCATGATCAGAATACACATTCGCAGTTACCAAGAGAGCTATTTACGGCGAATATAACCTCGTGTGAACTTGATAAGGAGATCACGGAAGGACGAAAACTCCACCAGGATCTATAAATTTATGTATATTCTAACGGAGCTGTTAATCCAGGTTATTCAACGTGTCTTTGGTCTATCTGATAGGAGCTAAATTAAAATGCTCATTAGATATAGTATTGGAGTATCACATGACTCGCTTTTTCATAACATGTTTATGGTAGAATGAATGAAAACATTATTGCTAAGGGAATTGAATATATATCGTTGTAAGAAAAACAAACTTTAAATCTGACTCTTCAAACATTGCACAACACGATGCTTGCCAGTTACAACATCAACATACTTAGTAAGGCATACTTACCCGCAACAAAGGCTAGTTTATATTTACTCTCATGAGATAAGTTGGAAGGAGTGTATAAGATGAAATAGCACTCTATATTAGTTCACCTAAAATCCGATATGTGTCTTAGTTTGTGTTAATTAAGTATGTGGTAACAAGTTTACGCCCCTAATGTGGTAGATGATAATTTGCTATTTAGGCAAATGCTTCTTGATTAATGTTATTATATCAATATATGAATGGAGGGTTTGCGAGCTCACCTTTGCAGTGAATAGATCATGCAAAATTATTACATACATGTATAATTCAATTGCCAAATTGATCGGTCCTCTTATCAGGAAGGTATACTTACATCAGGAAAATTGAATTCGAATATGATCGACGAAAGACGTCGAATTAAACTACCTGTGTTTGGGAACAAACTACATGTATGTCCGATGTTTGTTTGTATGGTACATTTTTATTGTATGGGTTAGTTAACGACTATGACATTTTTATACGATTCATCTTATAATCACAAATATCATCTGTTGTATTAGCAAAAACGACATCCGTTATAATTTGTTCATGGCAGAAAACGATAGTTCAACAGAACTAAATAACGGCACTATATATTTCAACATAGATACCATTCATTCTCACCCAAATTGGTCATCCCGGTGACGAAGGTAAATAAATCCCACATCTCTTTGCAATTACATCCCTTTATGCGGATAGGTTGTTAGAGCTTGTTTGTCGGTACTGGGTTGTTTTATTTGCTTGGTTATAGTTCTTAAAACATAGGGTAGGTCAAACAACTGTCCTTATGGAAAAAACAATGTTGGCGAACGGTTTTAAACACAAGGAAATACATAAATCGTATTTCCTTTTATAAATCTGTTGAATAAGTTAGATGATGAATGCGTGCATAGTTTTTTAAATAATTAAAAACAAAGTGTAGGAGTATTCAGTTTCATTTGTTGAGTGCGTTAACCTTTTGTTTTGTCCTTTGAAATTAAATTCGTTGTCATGCTTTTGTCATGTGTTCAAATTGTTAAATTATAAACTTTTAAGTTTAAAATGCGGAGCACGTCTTTTCTTTCGTGTGTCGTATAACAAGAACATTTTTCCTGAGTAACTTGGTATATTAGTATACACTAGTCGAATGTTCTAAGTAAACACATTTAAATTTTATTGTTTCTGCAAAAATATAACACCGATAAGTGAACCGAATATACTATTGGAATCAGAGAACTATTTTCTATCCTATGCAGTAAATTACCACTCTTAAATATAATAACAATGTTCTACGCGGTACGTTTAAAGATAGCTGCACCTTACACAAACAAGGTAAAAGCAGCTGGGTATCAAGTATTTACCATATTATGAAACATATGAACATTGCACAATTCCAATGCCAAAGCAAAACGTTAGCATCACAAATAAAATCAAAAGCTATCATTAATTTCAAAACAAATTGGTCGAAAAGAATGTCTAATTGTGCAGAAAATGAATCTGGAAAATTACGCACTTTTACACTATTTAAGCACAATTTTTGTAGACTTAATACAGGCACCATACTGAATATATGAGACTGAAGTGAATATAAATAGTTATAACAACAGAATGTAAAGAGAAAACAAAAACACAATTATATTATTTCTTTCATTGCATTATATCCTTTGATTAATACCAACAATATTTTTCACCACCCTGAGTCTATCCGGAAATGTGTGCCTGATTGTATGCTATTCGAATATAAGTTCCTATTATTATGTTATTCTTCATTATTTTTTTCACTAATGTTCAAGATTACATGTAGTTATTGTTTTGCTTTGTGTTTTTCTCTCTTTTAGTAATTTGTGTTTCCAATCATAAATCAAGCCTTTGTTATGTTATGCCTTGTTTCATACACTTGTGCATTTTTATTATGTAATTGTATGCCAGAAATTGCCTATAATTGGGATTAAAATATATTCTGTTCTGTCAGGTAAGATGTAATTAGTAAATGTATATACAAACACCTAGCTGGTGGATAATTTTACCATTATCTACCATGATCAGCCTACCTTACCGGTTGTTGCAAGTTATCAACTAGAAAACCCAACCCTCTAACATCATGTCCCCAGACTATGATCGGAAGAAACAAACAATGAACGCTAGTTGAACGAGAATGGAACCCCCATTCTCATACAGCAATGCTTAGTCAAGTTCCCAGGCTATGTTTCGGAAGATGAAACACAAGCTAGTTGAACGAGAATGAAAAAAACTAATACGCCAATTTCAATACTAAATTTATTTCAGATCTATTGCGATACAAGTTCACAATCTGATTATTACATTTCCTGATGCCCAATTACTTGTAAGGTGATTTGTATTATACCTTGATCATCTAATGTACTTTTAGAATCATTAGTAACCAGGAGAAGGCAATACACGTTATTCACACAATGTCCAATGTGTGACATTGACAGCCAAATATCAGATGGTGCTAAATTGGTAAGACAAATCTTCAAGAGCATATCGCTGGCTTCGAATAAGAAGGTCGTAACTACAAAAACAATATTTTGATAAAACAAGAAAAACTGTCTGACAATCACTCTTTACTTATGGTTGAACAAGCTTTTTCAACTTCAGGTTGGTCAACATGACAAGATTTCATGGAAATAGGCTCATAAGCGCTTTATGGTGTAGATTTCAAATATGCATGAGTCTTATAAAGTCGTAAGTGGAAATTACGACCTTCTCATTCTAAGCCAGCGATATGACCAGTTTTATGTGGTTGATATTCTATGACAAAGATGTTCAATAAGAAGAGTAGTATTCGCTGTTATTGGTTATTAATTACGTTATGACAATTGCCATTATTTACAAAAGGTACAATATTGCATAGGTAAATGCGCTCGTATTTCAAATATCAATAGCATAATATCTGAGAAGCGTATCACGCGAGCGTTTTACGAACACCGTGCTTACGTGTACTTAAACATTAAATATGAAGTACATAATCAGCACAGCTCTAGTAACCGTATACCATTTGTAAAGTTTATATAAGGACGTATTTGCAAAAAACCATTGAATGTTTATAGTAAATTCAAATTGACGTGATGATACGGTGTTTGCAATAACATACAACCGATCAACCTTCTTGTACAAAGTGTAAATAAAACAAAACACCAATCAAGAAATGTTTATGTCCTGTCATCTACTGATACAGATGCCATATAGTGAGTGTCCTTTCCTTTCCTGTCCTGTCCGTCACGTATGTAACAAGTTGTATCTGTATTGTAGTATATGCCGAAACAAAACTTGACCAATGTCATGGACATCATAATAGGTCAGCTAATGTAAACAACATCACGATGCATGGTTGAACTAAAATAACACGGTATTTAACATCTCTTCACTGAACTCACAATTATTATTTTTATGCAACCATAACCACAATTAAAGATGAATTACGGACGCATAACATTTCACACCAAACCCTACCGGGGCTAGATTTATGATTTAGAATAGCATTTGTTTAAATAAACATTACTATTGTGATATGATTATTTCTTCCATTTTAACAGCTGTGTATTATGATATATTCTAAATGAAGGCATTTACATGTATGTGCAACACACTGAAGCGGTCTTACTGTTAGTCCTTTACGACACAATTAAACATCTTTTTGTTGTATGTTTTCTTTCAACAAAGAGCATTGCGGGTGGAAAGATTGAATGGAAGAATAGTAATACAATTGATCATAACTTACCGATATAAATATGAAAGGTGAAACTTCAACGGTAAATCTTGCAGTTTAGACTGAAATTATTCCTTTTTCTAACTTAAATGTGTTTGTGTCCTTGAAGGTACATTCGTTACGGTCAAGTCAAGTTAATATGTAATTATCCTAAAGATATAACAGTGCTAATGAAAAACACAACATTTTTCTTTTGGTGATTTTCATTGAAATTTGCCTGCTCGTTTAAAAGCACGTTTGAATACGGTTGTATTTCCTTTGTCAGTCTGGTGGTATACTTCTGCATGTTTGGTCAATATATTTAATTAATTTGTGAACTTGTTAATGACATTTAAACGAACTGGCGCACCTTCAAAACTATATATCGGCAGCGACTCCCCAAACAAATATTAATTACATAGACAAATCATTGATGAATTTTCAGATTAAAATTCTGTGAAAATCGAAACACGTCAAGTACGACAGTGACCCTTATTTGTGTGAAGTTAATTAAATTGTAATTAAAGTTACCGTGCTTAATCTATGCTTTCCAAGGTTATTCAAAGCTAGACTTGGACTATTATATTTTCTTTTGCTTACGTGTGGGCATTGATCAGTGAAGTTGTGTTGTGGTGTTACTTATTCTGTACTTGGCTGGTTAGGTTGGGTATTGCCTTTCCTGTCCGATTTCCGCATACCTTTTTTATTATTCATTACTATAATTACGAAAAAACTATCATACATAATGAGTTGCTATTCTAATTTCGTTCGACATGTAGCTTGAACAAATTTCAGAACCACTGATTACGATTCTAATAGTGAAGTATCAACACCATTCGTTTGCTTGCCTGATACTTGTCCATATTAAATATACAATTCGAGGTGAGGCTAGAAGAAAAAATT
Source organism: Spisula subtruncata (assembly GCA_963678985.1). Lineage (NCBI taxonomy): Eukaryota > Metazoa > Mollusca > Bivalvia > Venerida > Mactridae > Spisula > Spisula subtruncata. The sequence continues at coordinate 49,070,929 of OY787664.1, read as the reverse complement.
AAAAGTATGCTTTATGTATATACCCCATACACTATGTCTACCCGACCCGGATAACAATTGTTATGATTTTCTGGAATTTCACTGAAAAGGGGCTTAAAGCCACTGGAAAATGCATTTCCTTACATTTAAATGCAACACATTGACAATATGCCTTTAATGACTTTTGACAATTCTTTACAAATCAGTGATTAGTCAATTCACAGACTATATTTCGGAAGACGATAGACGCTGATTGAACGAGAATGGAAAATAACTTACATGTACATGTAATACAGCTATAACAGATGATGTATCTCTTGTTCCACATATTAGGAAATAATTGTGCTAATTAACATCGGCACTACCTAGAGCAGTGTTGTATTTGTATACTACGTCCTCTTTGCCTGGCGTGGATATTGACACCAGTATACAAAAACAAGGCAACAGCAAGGCTTGGTTCTATCAAAACTAATCGCAATTAAATGCAGACTCCAGACAATTAGGTTACATGATACAAGATAATTGAGTCGTTCTTGATATCGTCAAACTATCGGACAATTTCTGCAAATAATATACCATGAAAACCTCATCATAAATGGATTATGACGAGATATGAATAGAAATGGAGCAACTTAATATGACGAAATCGCTTGAGGTATAATAAGCACTCAGATTGAATATTAGTTTGTTCAAACGAAAGAGAATGTCGAAAACAAGATTCAGCATAATTCCGTTAACGATGCAATATGCAATATGATGAACTTGAAATTATTGTGAATTATAACATCCCATGAATAGTCATACAGCGAGCACACTCAATTTCACAAACACAAGTTCATGTTATAAACTAACCTGTACCGACATTACTCCATTACTTATTGTTGTTTAATTATTATATTATTATAAAAGCATTACCATATTGTCTTTTTAGGGGAATTTCTTTTTAACGGAATATTATCTCACTAATAACACTTATAATTATCTCGCCAATTAAGAAGTTAATTGATTACGTTGCTTCCTTAGTATCTACAAGAAATGATGAAAATGACTGTTCCATTGTTCACACGCAGCATTGCATGTTGATAGTATAATTTGTACACGCTATGTGATAATATATGTTATAACAATACATAATTGCACTATGTATATATATTATCTGTCTTTATACATGCTCCTTAACAGAGTGTTAAGATTCCTTTTCAAATGCGTAATTCGATTCACATGTGAATGAGAAGCACCCAAAATATCTAAATACCTAGTTCGTGTCTTCAATGTTTGTTCCCAGCGTTGTGTTTGAAGTTTGGTCTACAACGTTGATATTATTTTAAACTAAATATTGCCTTATGCTTGTTTTGTTGAGACTAAAACACTGGCATATACAACATGTAACATCGTATGATATGATTGATAATTCGATTTAACTAAACTCCCTTCTGGTATCAAATGTGATAGCATTGCATTGGAATTGGTCCTGGGTGTATCTGTTTAGTGTTTTCTATAATTATATGGCTCAATTCAATACGTTACAAACACCAAATTAACATATAAATGTGATAAGCTTCTTGTGAAAGACTGTACTAAACTGCTTCTACACGTGTTCATTCATTTTACACTTGGGTTGAAAACAGTGTAAACACAGGTAACTGTATAATTGATAAAGAAACAAATATGTTTTTGAAAACATCGAAATAAATCAGCTAACGCAGACAAAAACATGCCATGTCAAGGACACGTTTATAAAACATGCTTGCGATGCTATAACATTAGAAGTTCTAAGTAAGATAGTACGGTATTTAACACCTGTTCACTGAATCCACAATTATTGTTTTTATGCATCCATAACCACAACTAAAGGTGAATTTTCGACGCATAAGTTTTCAAACCCAACCCGAGCTAGATTTATGTCTTAGAATAACATTTTGTATAAATAACTATTTCTTCCATTTGAACACCTTTATACTCTGATAAATTCTCAATATAGGCATTTACACATGTGTGTGCAACACACTGAAGCTGTCTTATTGTTTGTGCTTTACGGCACACTTAAACGACATTATGGTTGTAATTTTACTTTCAACAAAGTGAATTGCAGGTGAAAAGAGTAAATGTATGAATAATTTTATCTTAACTCTCTGACAAAAATATGAAAGGTGAAAATTCAACATGTAAATCATACAGATGGGGCTGAATTTTTTATGTGTCCTTAAAGTTAAATTGCTACGTTCAAGTCACGTTAATATGTAATATTATAAGGGAAAGATAGCATATTGCGAATGAAAGGCCGCATTTTCCTTTTGATTATTTTCATTGAAATATGGCTGCTCGTTGAAAAGCAAATTTGAATTCGGTTGTATTTCCTTTGTCAGTCAGTTGGAATACTTCTGAATCGCTCTCGTCAAGATATTTAATTCATTTGTAAAATTGTTCTTGACATTTAAACGCACTGACGCACCTTGCAAAAATATACATCGACAGCGACTCCAACGCACAAATATTAATTACATAGACTAATTATTGATGAGATTTTAATTACATTTGTGAAATCGAAACACGTTAAGTAGGACAGTGACCATGATTTGCGTGGGTTAAGAGGTTAATTAAATTGTAATTAAAGGTACTGGGTTTAGTATATATACGTTCCAAATGTATACAAAGCTGGACATAATTAAATACGATAATAATAGAAAATATCCTGTATGATGAATGGGCATCTTAATTTCGTTCGACATTGGGCCTGAATCAATTTCAGAACTACTGGATACGATGTACATAATGAAGTATCCATACCATATGTTTGTCTTGTCTGATATTCATCGATACTTGATATATTATTCGAGGTTATAAGAAACTATTCAATGTAAACTTTGCCTGTCAGTCTTTTTGTGATCGAATTGGCTGAAGCATTCGTAATTGAAACTAATGTGGTACAATTGCAGCCGTATGACATGTTACGTAGCAAAAATATAACCAAACTTCTGTATATTTTATTATGTAATAATGTGTCAGATATATTTGAAGCTGTAGTTTAATCAAAATGCTTCTAATTTTAGCAAAAGCGATCACAAAACAGGGTTTGTGAAATTGCTGAAACGTGTTCAGTTAGAAATAGTTTATCTTCAATTGAATTTTTATCAATCATTCGATTAGTACTGATATAGTTGGACCTTTGTTTTGGTAATTTAAATGTGTAATGTGATAATTGTGGTAATTATTTACTGACATGTATAAATAAAGAGACTTATCCATTTCTTAGAATGGCCGTATATTTTGTAAATCTTGTAGTAACTACTTAACTCTATTCGAGGTCTGTGTCGACTCTTCGTATAATGCCGTGTTTTCAATGCATTTATTACTTATGCCGTAATCGTTGTTTTGTAGGAATTTGAACAAGAACAAATTGAGGTTAAATAGTATGAGTGATGTCTCCCTCCCGCGTCCGAGTTGTTACTACTTTTTTCGAAATCGGTGGTGACATATTCAATGTTCCTAACATTTTAAAATTACTTACATGTACTGTTTAGTTCTGTGCTAAGAGTAAATTAAGTACCTCACATCCACATTACCACTCCAACCAAGTATTCCTACCAGGATAGCAATATAGTCAATCATGTTAAGCAAACGCATAAACTGAAATTAATTACTATATCACAATAAGGTGCATTACTAACTAATGAATTAAGGATATTGATAAACAATCCGTTATAATTGATTGAATAGAATATGTTTCACACAAGAGAGCTATATGCAATAATGTTTGCATAATTTCCTGGTCTCGTTAATCAACGGACAAAAAAAGGGATTGTTATGAGTTTTAAAATTGATCAAATCTCGATATGAGGTGTTATAATATGTTATGGAAATGACCTTGTCTATGAAATAAAAGACTACAAATTTATTTTTTGATCGTTAGAGCTTCAGGAAACCATTCTGGGGGTCAGTGGTTACACCGGGATGGTGCATAAGTTAACACCAATACATGTTTTACATGTACTTACCCCATCCGTGTTTACCTCTGGTGTGTATGCATGACACTCTTGTACTCGGGGATTCAACTGCAATTAGTGTTGCAAAAATACAAGAAATACCATCAACATAATTTAGTAAGACATACTTACTTACCTATTTAGGAAAGATGGTTTATATTCACTCTCTTGAGACCAGCGAATAGAGTGTATAAGATTAAACTATTTTATCACAGTTCACAAAGGATCAACTGATCTAGATCAAATTTGATCCTGAAAATAAGTTCCAAATTTTTAGAAGCTTTTGGTAACTTGTGTCAATTACAATTTATAGCCATGGAAAGAATACATAATCTACTTCAAGTTTAGGTGTTCAAACTATTCAGATCATCATTTTCTGTGGCAAATTATTGTACTTGAGACTGAAATTGATCCTGAAAAACGAGGATAAATTTATCAACTGAGGATCAAGTTAGTAGTTTTATAACTGACCATAAAAACTTATTTTAATGTCTTCGAAATTGAAGGATATGTTTTTGTATATCCACATGTATAAAAATATCAAGCTTAACCATAGCATATCTACTAAATTGCAAAGGATAAATATTTGATATTGATCCTGATCCTGATCCTGAAAACTAGTCTTTTGTGAACTTGGGGCCTGATGTGTATCTTAACTTCTGGTATTTAAGAACATAGTGGGAAGAAAAGATAACAAGTTTACGCCACCGGGATTGAAAATGTTAATTTGCTATTGAGGCAAATGCTTCTTGATTAATGTTATTGTCTTAATACCGATATATGAACGTTAGGAGTAGACGAGCTTTTATTTCCGATATATAGATCATGCCAAAGGTTTATTTATATGTAGGTAATATGTCCTTTCACAAAGTGTCATGTCCCTATGAACTATTGTGCCAAAATGAATGAATATCAGGATTGTCTTCATATTGGCAAACAAACATTTCATTTAATCAAATTGCAATATGTGCCAAATTTACCATCGGTCATTGTATCAGAAAGGTAAACATGAATAAAGGAAGCAATCAGGAGCTATACATTCGATTATCGTCGACGAAAGACGTCGATTTAAACGCATCATGTTGAAGAACAAAATTACATGAGTAGTTGTATACCCGCTGTTTGTCAATATGACGCATCCGTATTTCACGAGTTCGTTACCGAATGTGACATTTTGTTACGATACATGTTTTAACATCACAAATATCATGTATTGAATTTTCCAAGACGACATCTACATTATAATTTATTCATGAAATAAAACGATAGTCGACAGTTTGTGTGGAACTTATTGACGACACTATATACTTCAGCATACGAGTATACCATTTGCGATTACCTTCCATTATGTCGATCGGTGGCCAGTGTTAGGTTATAGTTTCTAGAAAAATGGGTGGGTAAAACAACTGTACTTTATAAAAAAAACATTGTTGGCGAAAGATTCAATACACAAGGAAACAAAAGAATCGTCTTTTCTTTTAAAAGCTCGTTGAATAATTCAGAGGACAAATGCATTGCACAGTCCTTTTAAATGATTAAAATCAACTCGCATGGGGCATTCAGGCCCATTTTTTTAGTGCCTCTTGATACTTACTTCCTATTTTTTCGTTGCCATGCTTTTGGCATGTATGCAAGTTGCTTAATTAGCAGCTTTAATATGCAATATGCGGAGCACGTACGTCTTTTGATTGGTTTGTCGTGTAACAAGAACATGGTGTAACGCAGCTCATAATCACTTCTTACAAATGTATTTATGATCAATAAAGTAGTTTGTCAAGTTGTAATTGTGGTAATATTTTCTGTTGTTTACCTGAGTAACTTAGCACGGTAACTTGATATTTTAGTATTGTTATAAATGTTATAATACAAAACGTCATGCTACATTAATAACACATGTACTTGCAAACTAAGTTCAGATTTTTCTCATTCAAGAGGCTCATGTACTTGGAAAACTAAGTTCAGATTGTTCAATTCTGGTCTTTCTTGAGATATTTCAGAACATTCAACAAGTCTTTATCATTGCTAAAACACATTGATCATTCCCTTAAAGATAAGTCGTTTCGATGTAACTCATTTGTTGATGACATCATTGTCGGGTGAAACTGTTAGTCCTCGACATCACTATGCTGCGGTACACTCGTAAAATGAAATCCATCAAGTCCTGTTTGATTTTACTTCATTAATATAACTAAATCATGAGAACTCGAACTGTATCATGAATGTTAAGTGTCGGTGTATGATAAATGTGTGAATATCGTGTGGTCTGAGATGATGTAGTTGTGTAGTAATGCGTAATAATTAGAAACGGAAACGAACGGTAAATGTGTTAAACAGTGAAGAATATTTTTATAGAAATTAAAGTTACTATTGGTCCTTTGGTGCTTTAGTATTTGCAGCAATGCGTTCCTGATTCATCGGAAGCTCATTTATTTTCATCAGGATAACATAGCCGAGGTAAAAATGCTCAAATTAACCTTGGTTTTAGCTAAGGCATATTTATTAAACTGGCCAATGTATTAAAATGAGCGGTCATTCTTCTTGTTAAATATTGCCAAGATACTTTTTCTCCATATTGATGAAACAAAGATCAGCTCTAGTATATCATATAGGAGCTATTCATCATTATATGAAAATAGGAAACAAAGTACAACCAGTCCAATAAGACACGGCTGCTCATTCACGCGGTATGTCAGGTTAGTTATAATTAATCTGTACAACCACCTATCTGGTGGATACTTTTACCATTAATTACCCTGATCAGCTCACCTAACCGAATTTTGCAAGTTATCAACCAGAAAAACCCATCCTCATAGGTTACAAACCACTAAATAAATTTACTCTTTAGCCCAATATAAAGTGACCATTGTAGCTCCAGATTTCATCATGTTAAAGTCTATGGCTAGTTGACACACCTAGGTCATTGAAAAGAACTAATTTCAGCTACAAAATAATACAAAAACATGTTTAGTATAAGGAACACTGCGTTCGCCAAAGGGAGTTCAAATACGTTTGTGGGCGCGTTCGGTCTTAATGTTGGTTTTACTCTACGCAACTTTCGCTTTAGTAAATATGCCAAAATCTCAAGATATTCAAATAAAACAATTTAACTACTTCACCTACATGTACATGTATACACTGTATTTAATTTCAATAAGGTGGTTCTAGTTACATTTTGTCAAGGAATACCACAATTTGCCGTCAAACAGAAGTTTTCGAAAGGACTGTTTGGGTGTATCCGATTTTGGGCCGCGTACCCATTTAGAGGTTTTTACCTAAAGCCAACCTTTTTCCAGCTTATTCAAGTAACATGTTGAGTTATTTGAAGACCACAATGAATATCCCCACAAAATATCAATTTTCAGTCAATCATATCACGATTTCTCAAAAATTGGAAAATATTGTGGAAGCACCTTTAATGGTAGTTTTTGGATTCTGCTGGCCATAATAGAGTATGTTGACATAGAATTGAGTTGTAGTTTTGTTCAAATCTCACATCGAACAATAATATCATGCTAGTTGCATAATTCAGTGACTATTATCTATATTTATGCATAATAACCCTGGTTCGCCCTAAAAGTCACATTTGTTATGATTTTCTGGAACTTCACTGAAAAGGGGCTTAAAACCACTGGAAAATACATTTCCTTACATTAAAATGCAACACATTGACAATATGCCTTTAATGACTTTTGATAATTCTTTACAAATCAGTGATTAGTCAATTCACAGACTATATTTCGGAAGACGATATACGCTGGTTGAACGATAATGGAAAATAACTTACATGTGCATGTAATACGGCTATAACAGATAATGTATATCTTGTTCCACATATTAGGAAATAATTGTGCTAATTAACATCGGCACTACCTAGAGCAGTGTTGTATTTGTATACTACGTCCTCTTTGCCTGGCGTGGATATTGACACCAGTGTACAAAAACAAGGCAACAGAAAGGATTGGCTCTATCAAAACTAATCGCAATTACATTGGTGCATCCATTTTACACTTGCATTGGAAACGGTATAGAACACAGGTAACTGTATCATAGATAGAGAAAAAACAACATGTTTTGGAAAATATTGAAATAAGTCAGCTAACGCAGACAAACACAGGTCATGAAAAGTACGCATTTATGAAACATGCTTGCGATATCATAACTCTTGTATAACTGAATCAGATATGACAAGGTCATTTAACAGCAACCATAACAGCAATTCAAAGGGAATTGCCGACGCACATGATTCCTAACCCAACCTGAGCTAGATTTATGTTTTAGAATGACATTTTGTTTAAATAAGCGTTGCTATTGTAGAATAACTATTTTTTCCATTTTAACATCTTTTTACTCTGATAAATTCTCATTATAGGCATTTACATGTGTGTACAACACACTGAAGCTGTCTTATTGTGTTTGCTTCACGACACACTTAAACAACCTTATGGTTGTAATTTTACTTGGAATTGCGGATGGAAAGAGTAAATGTATGAGTAATTTTATCTTAACTCGCAGACATAAATATGAAAGGTGAAAATTCAACATGTAGTTCATACGGGTGGGGCTGCTTTTACATTTACATTTATTTTGTGTCCTTAAAGTTAAAGTCACGTGAATATGTAATTATCACGGAAAGATAATATACTGCGAATGAAAGGCAGCGTTTTCCTTCTGATTATTTTCATTGAAATATGGCTCATCGTTTCAGAGCAAGGTTGAATTCGGTTGCGTTTTCTTTGATAGTCAGTTGGAATACTTCTGAATCGCTCTCGTCAATATATTTAATTAATTTGTAAATTTGTTCTTGACAAACGCACCGACGCACCTTGCAAAAATATACATCGACAGCGACTCCAACGCATAAATATTAATTACATAGACTAATTATTGATGAGATTTTAATCACGTTTGTGAAAATCGAAACACGTTAAGTACGACAGTGGCCATGATTTGCGGGGGAGGTGAAGTTAATTAAAGTGTGATTAAAGGTAGGCTTACGCTATACATTCCAAGTTTAAACAAATCAGCCTGACGTTATTCATTACTTTAATTACGAGAAACTTTTATGCATAATGAGTGGTTATTTTAATTTCGTTCGACATTTTAGCTTGCACCAATTTCAGAAGCATTGATAACGATGTGAATAGTGACGAACCAACACCATATGTTAGTCTTGTCTAATATTCATCGGTACTTGATATACAATTCGAGGTAAGGTTAGAAGAAATTATTAAAAGTATGCTATACCCGATATGTCTACCCGTCCAGGATAACAATATCAGTCAATCGTGCTTAGCAAGAGCATAAACAGCAATTAATTACAAACGCAATAAGGTGCAACACAGACTAATAAATTAAGGCAATTGATCAACAGCCTGTTATGATTGATAGGATTTAATATGTTTTTTCACACAAGAGAGCTATATGCAATAATGTGTACATAATTTCCTGGTCTCGTTAATCAACGGACAAAAGAGGGACTGTTATGAGTTTTAAATTAGTCAAATCTCACTGTGAGATGGTATATTATGTTATGGAAATGTCTTTGTCAATGAAATAAAACATAACCCATTTATTTTCTGATCGTTAGAGCTTTCGAAAACTATTCTGGGGGCCAGTGGGTAAAACGGTATGGTGCGTAGATTTGTCGGAAACAGCCACTATCAATCGTTTAAGCAACCGAGTTTGGCGTGGTTAGGTAGAACGAATGGAAATTTGGTTCGAAACATATAGAGTCCAGATGTGAACTCAATGCCAGACAAAGGGTGTCTCGTTTTCAAACTTATCTAGTCAATTGAAAGTCATCGAATAACATTTATCTTCCAGAAGATCGGGGTCACAAGTTGTCCTTTTGCGCATTTCATGCTCTATGGGATCTAGGAAATGCTGCCATCCCAGTCCGATAAGTCACTTTGAGCCCCGATGAATGAATATATACTCTTCGGACTAAGTAGGATAGGTTATGTTTGGTACGGTCATATATCTTATGTGGGAAGACGTTTTCAGTTGCTTGCGAATGATTTAGTTAAATCAATGACTAAATTAGAAAAGATTTATTTGAAATGAACCAAACAACAGTACAAACACATCAGTACGTATATTGTATTGTACTTACTCGGATACGATTGTTTTGTTCTAATTTGCCTAGCGCTAAAATAGATCTGATTGCTTTAATCATTATGAACGTGTTCGTTTAATACGAAATCAGGTAGGGACTTCTGTATTGCTTGCATTTCTTAATTACCTGTTTTTATACATATATGCACAAATGTGTTCAAATTTTATCACTATCAAAATATAATTTTGATCAGTAACACATTGTTTCATGCGCATATCTCATACATGCATTACACCTATACACATTCCCAGTCAATCCCCACGTATCCTCACAAGCACGCACATCGTGAATCATTGCGCATGAAACTCTTTAATTTGTTACTTACCAGATTTGTCATAATTTGCATTGATATAGAAACTGCGAAAGATCATTGACTTCAAGTCATTCAACAGGTTCAAAGCAGCATACATTAACTGTTACAATCAACAAAGGGCGATGTCTAATTATGTCCTGTAATTAATATAATATAATCTCGTTGAAATGATCGGGTATTTAACAAATGGCTTCCGGTAGAGTTATTATCACATTATCACAACAGTGGAAATGCATTTATTTTAGATGAAAAGGTTGATCAAAATGAGCATACATGTGTTAATGTATCGATGTTGATATACATTGATTTATAGGGAACGGCATGTTTACATTAAAGTAGCCCTACCTCTTAAAAAATAATTAATTATGTCTTTTTTCCTAAACGACGAAGTTACTGTTAATTGGTAGTTTACTCACTGCTTCGATCTATGAGTCTCTCCCAATCTACGCTAAATGAGGTTACCTGATCTGAAAGTATTATGCGTGGGGTGTACCACAATTAATAGGACTTTTTTCATAGCAGCACGGCAAATCAGAAATTAAAAAAACTAATTGTGTATAGTTACATTTTGATCTTTCCCTGACAAACTTGCGAAATATAAAAAAATTGGATGAAAAATAAGAAATATATTAAACATTAAATATGCTATGTATCAAGGAGGCGGGTCGCACCGTGACGTTATTATGACGTCGCATTTCAAGCACAGTATTTTAACATAAAGAAATATTTTATATTTTTGTTTATAGTCATCCTGACTTTCTAAACAGATCTAATAACACTGTTTCGATTGTTTCAATTTGTTTCCGTATCCTTTTCACAAAAATGTCTTGCAATGATGTTAGAAATTGCTCAAACATTGGAGTGTCTATCAGGGTACAAACTTAATTTCCTATGACCTCACCTGTGCATATTTGTAAGCTGATAAATCCGCGATCTGTAAACAATTTGAGCCAACAGAACACAAGTTGCTGCTTAATGCCACTACATTACATGTATTTGATTAGTTCATTGGTTAGCACTGTTGGTTTTCCAAATGCATACCATTATTTGACAAACGCGCGGTTTCTGTTTATTTACGTTGACGTCATTTTCATCCATGACGCGCTTAGATACGTACCCATGATTACTGACTAATGATAATAAACACGGATCGACTTCTTCGGAAGTTTGCATGTGCATGTCAAAGTCATCCACGTAATGACATACAATTAGGTGTTAATATTTATCCAGTGGTTATTGAGATATTCTCATTTTTAATAAGAATAGTAATGACAAATAATAGTATGACCCGCCTTTGCGTTGCATGGTTTCTATAACAACGCTTTATATGAGCATCATTGGCAACAACGAAATTCTGTTGCTACCAGAACTAGTATATAGAGCATACATTGCTAAGCATAAGAGACAAATTTTATTAAAATGTAAGCATTGAGTAAGAAGTTATAAGAAAAGTCCTATTATTTCGTGAACACCCCTCGTATTTCACTTATAAGAGCGTATCTACCATACAATTAGTTCTTTCGTTTGCCATCTAGTGAGTGTCCGTTGGTCCATCACATTGAAAACGGTACCCATAATTTTCCAGATTTTGAAACTCACATATTTTCAAAGCCCATCAAGGCATTGTTTTCAAAGTGAGCATACTTGCTAACTTTTATAAGCACAATTCCTATTTAAACAAAAGTTTAGCCCCTGTTTGCCTATGTAAATTTTAAGGACAGTCTTCGTCCTGGGCATAATTAAAGCATTAAGTAAACGCACTGTTGTTTCGATGGATAGTTTGAAAAGTAGTTGTAGGATTGTTGGAAATCGCTACGTAGTACAAATAGGTCAGTTGCAAAACTTGGAATACAAGGATTTTCATAACACCAGTAGTTATAAAACTAAAGACATTATACTGTCAAACGTGAATTCACTGATATCTACAATGGAGTGTGATAAAATTTAATTCAGCCAGAATTTGACCATCTAACCTTAAAACAGTCATACACTGTGTTGCAATTCATACCAATGTATCTCAAAATCAGCTTAGTTCAGTATATTTCCTCACTATTTTAAAATGTAATTTGAATATGTGTCATAATCTGAATAGCCAAATTCGTGAGGGGACAACATAGGTTGTCATCTTTCCGTGCATTGGTTACACTGTTTGAATGTGTTTTGTTTAACTGTAGTGTACTGATATACGTGCAAACGACTCACAGACGTGTCTTAGTTGGACATTATCTATAATGGAGTGTGATAAAAATTCAATCTAACAAGAATTTGACAAGGTAACCTTTTAACAGATACACAGTGTGTTGAAATTGATATCCATGTATCACAAAACCAGCTAAATTCAGTTCATTTACTCACCATTTTAATGTTATTTGAATAAGTGGAATTATGTGAATAGCCAATGTCGTGAATTGGTGTTATGTCCGAAGAATGGAAGGACACTAAATTGAATAAACGTTTAGCAGTAACATATGAAAGTAGAATTCTGTTTGTTGTCGATATTATATTCAATTTGGGACAAATAAGTCGGTCTACTGATGCATTAACTGTCATAGCGTTATTCCAACAACTGGCAATATGATATTTTTTAAAATAATATAACGAAAACATCCACATAGTTATTTTTTATTTCAGATGTAGCTCGTCACAATGTCGTCAACCTCTCAAAGACACAACACTAGCAGATGAGTTAACATGACACTAGTAAATTACCTCGGTGCATTCAGGGGACATTGTTTAAATGTTAGCTCTGATGATAGACAAATCACCGTGTATGAGGTCCTGGGTTCGAGTTCCGTTTTTGTGAAACTTTGTTCTATCTATACAGGTAGAATATGTACATGCAATCACAAACATAGCTTCCATTGTTACTATATCAAGAGTACGTGTGCTTAATTTGAACCACACACTCCAAAACAATTCTTCAGACAATATCAAAGCATTTGCAATTTCCCTTAGGTGCAGTTTTAAAGGAGCAACCTATTCATAGCTACGATATAGGTATAAATGTAATAGCAAGTCAAATGAACATTTTCTTAAATAGCTTTTTTAAAATTTTTGAACAAATTAAGCGTACGCTATGATATACACTAATCAACAACATCAACGCACCATTACCTTTTCACAATTTAGTTTGTAGATAATTTTTCATTTAAAAGTATGTAGATGATATACATTTTAACAATTTGAATTACAAGAGTTTGAACGAGAAATAACATTACCTTAGCCAGCTATGTAACTGCTACCACTGTGCAAAGTGGAAAATTGTCCGTTTTGAATGCGGGAGGACCGGGTGTGCTCGGTAGCGTCACCATGCAAATGACAATGTGGTTATAAACATCAGCTCATGCGACATGGCCACACTAAATAAACATGTTTTATAAAGTTGATTTTACGACAATTGCATATTTGTACAGAAATTGAAAGTTTTTATTTTTTTTTTCAACGAAACAGCTACTTATTAAATTAACATGTTAATTGGTATATTGCATATTTTCACAAAGGTTAACTACAAAACGACGGATTATTGATTTCGACAAATTTACGTGTGTGTCCTGGTCAGGTTTACACATTTACGCGACAAACACAAGACAAGATGCAGAGATGAAAGCTTCTATCACTAAGCAGACTACTGACAGTACAGGTTTGGTTTGGAATTGTATCGACATTGTTGATTAAGATGTCCCTTGGCAACCACGTCACATTTTCCTATTCATTTAACCAGAAACATGTCAAGAAAAGGGTACGCCGCGTGATGCTCCAATAAAATTCGACACATCTTAATTTAGCTCCTATCAGATGAACAAAAGATAACTTAACCTGACTAATCAGATTTTCTAATCGGTTCCATTAGAATATACATAAAGTTTATAGAACCTTTTAGTGTTATAGTCCTTCCGCGATCTCCTTATCACGTTCACACGAGGTTATATTCGCCGTAAATAGCTCCCTTGGTAACCGCGAATGTGTATTCTGATCTTATGATCAACATCGCGGAACAATATTCTCTACAAATAGCTCCTGTGTAATTATACAAGAATACACGTACTCAAGATCCAAAAACAACTGATGTTTTACTTGTTTTAAACGACCTCACACCACCAACTTAATTAGTAATTCAGTTCAAATATTGCTGGCCTTTCAACAAGGTTGTTGTAATCATTGACACAGAAAATAAACCGGGAACTTAGTTCAATAAAAGCAACAATTATGTCGTACTGGACACTTGTAATAATTACTAACCTCTCCCTAGCGTGGCACAAGATGACAAGTTGTATACTGTCTATGGTAGAATCGTAAACGAACAGCAATAGCGAAGGACGTATTCTAATTGCAACATATGAATCTATGTGGTGAATATTGTACAGCATTATTTCAAGTATTTGTTTCGGGGAACTAGTGGTACATTCTGTGTCGCTCTTTTGATGGGTTATCAGACACTGACGCCAAGATATGGTTAGTTTAAGGTCATTAACTACAAAGTGCTGCTTTCAATCCGTTTGCCAGTTAGAAGCGGTGAAAATAATTTTAAATAATTTGAATTTGTCTTAAAATGGTTTGATAAAACAGTCACCAGTCGTATATGACTGTATAACGGAAAGTTGTTCTTCAATGACAACAAACGACGACCTGTGTAAAACATAAGGTATTCTATTAACAACAAATAATTTTACGATTTAGTTCATTAACAAAAAACAATCAATAAGATAATTATAATAAATTAATATAAATAATAATAATAGTAATATACATAAAAGCACTATACGTTATTCGCCTCCCAATATAATATACGAACGATAATTGGGTACAAAAAGGCGACAATATATTTTATTGTTCTACAATCGTGAAATAATTGGGCTAATAAAACATCATTATTACCTAGATGTGCTATTTAATTTTATTTTTGGACACATCGCCCTCTTGCGTGGCGTGGACATTGACACCAGTGCACACAAACAAGGCGACGAGGCTTGGTTATATCAAAACTATTCACAATTACAAACATACTCCAGACTAAATGTACAATGATTGTAAAATCAAGTCGTTCTTAATATCGTCAAACTATCGGACATTCTCTGCAAGAAAGGTATGAGAAAATCCGACAGGGAAGGTAGCGCTCAACCTAACCAGCCAAGCACAGAAATCAAAAACACCAAGACACAACTACCCTTAGCAATGCCCACACAAACCCATGCCAAAACGGCGACCAAATGAGGCACAACAACACCGGGGCGTGACCTAGTTTAGAACACTCAGGACAGTGACCTAACGTTGTGCGACCTGAAGAGACACAACTACAACTTGCCCTAGTTAAACTAACTCCTAGCAACTACACTGAGCTTTGCCCACACATAAGCCGAAGAAACAATTAAAAATCCAAGTGTCGCAGATAAAATGCAGGATGACCCACCTTCACAAAGAAATCATATATTAGCGGTTATTGCCAAATGAAACGCAGCCAAAACTCGACCAAGTTCCCCAAGGTCCCACTGCACGGCGAACCAACCGCACAAACCCTTGCAAAAACGGCGACCATATGAGGCACATCAACTCCCTGACCTAGTTTACAACACCAAGGACAGTGATCTAACGTTAATACGCCTTAAAGAAGCATTTTTGCGACTTGACCTAGTTTACAATAATGGGCAAAAAGATGGCGAAAATATATATGCCAAAAACGTTTATAATAGTGACCAAACAGCACAGTGACCTAATTAAAAAGTTTCTCATGCAACTACCATGGTAACTGCCTGATAACACATGACCTGAGATAAGTATGTGTTCTCAGGTCAATAGCCTGAGAACACTTTTTGGCTCCGCCCACAAATAACGGACTATTTGCAATATGGCATTCCGTCTTAAATTGTCATAAATATCATTGAAAACAACAGAATTATGCATGTAATAGCTATTATTTATTCAACGTTTAGTTTTACACTCCAGATTAGCAATGCTTCTTCGCCAGGTAGGGCTACACCACTGTAATTGTTCTTGAATTCATACGGGTCGCCCACGGATCGATCGTTTTGAAGGGCCCTGAAAAAAACCAACAAACACAGATAAATACACTGGCTAAGCATCGTCAAAGATAAATAAACGTTAAAATAGTCATAGCTATCCACTCTATATCCAGTTTTCTGGCCTTAAGGAATGTTTAATCTCATTTTCACGACTCGCGAAGGTTGACCTACAAAACGAAACCTTGAGACACCGAGCTTTTTTGTGAATCAAAACAATGTTACATTCAGTACACAACCCTACAATTTATACAAAAAATAGAACAAACTTTAATAGACTCTTCAACAAACCAATGTCTTACTCACCATCGTGTATTTCCATCTGTTTTCATCAGCATTCTGTCGTGATTAAGTTGATCTTGTCTATCTTGTTGAAAACTGTTCTCCACCCACTCGGTTCAACAAGCATTCTAAACTGTTCATTCTTGAAGTTTTTCCATTTCACGGGATACAATTTTGCACTGTCCGTTGCCACACACAATCCAGTATTTAAATCAATCCGTAATTTGTCATTGTGTGAAGTATAACATAAGAAAGTTTGACATAATTAGCGACCTTCTCCACACAAACTACGTCATTGATGACGTTTCATTGATGCATCATCCAGAAGAAAAAAACATCAAAATTCATGAGCGGAATTATATTTTACTTTTACGACACGATGTTCTTATTTTGGTAATACTTATAATTTGCTTAGATTTCTCGTTTTGCCTACTGAAATAGATCTTATTTTTTTTTTAAATATTTTTGTTAATTGAACACCGTAGAATTGAGAACTATATTTTGTGTACGGAAGCAAATGAAGTTACGTTAATCGGTGGGTGGTCTAAGGACGATCGACAACTCCAGTTTAAAATGAAAAAATATGCCTCTAAATTGTGCCCCGTTGTTGGTTTCATGAGAAATAGAAACTCGGGTCCCTGTCCGGCTCGAACAATGTTATCAGGCTTGGCGATATCGCCCGGGATGGCTCGGTAAACCTCGCCACCCGAACGATATCACCTCGCCTGATAACATTGTTCTCACCGGACAGGGACCCGAGTTTCTCTATATCTCATCCAGTATCCCGCAAGATACAACTGATGAAATAGGTGGATGGGCGGTGGACCTTAAAAGGAGGGCAAGTAAATAACTTCCAAGGACAAGTGGAAACAAAAATACACCGACACTGCACAGTGCTGTGAAAAGGAGGGGGCCATAGACACTGCTATTACAGAGTACAACTTGAAGATAACAGGTTTACAAATTACACAAACCCAAAATCCCACCTCGAGCGTTTGCCGCTTCTGTCAGTCAAACTACGCGGGGCAAGAACCAAGCGACAAGACTAGAACAAGGGAAAACACAGATCTAAATGACACAATATACATGTATAACATGTACTTTTGAAAGATACAAGGCAGCCTGATGCTGGACAGTCAAATTGCAGCAGAACATGTATAATAATACAGTTACAGAAAGGAGGGCCCTAAGCCAAAACATGTTTTTTGGAGTTTTCTTATTTTTATTATAAAGCGGACAATACATACATCAAGCAAGGTTGTCAATGAGGCTTCCGCCTTAGAAAGGACGGCGACAATTGTCACTGGGGGTTTAAACTAGAATATGGTGAATCAAACCTCACACTAACCTCTCCGACAACTTCAAAATAAATTGAATATGACGATATGTGAAGAGAAATTGATCAACTTAATATGACAAAATTGCTTGAGGACTAATAAGCACTCAGATGGAACATACGTTTGTTCAAACGAAAGATAATGTCGAAAACAAGATTCTGTATTATTCCCATAACGAAGTTTATAACAAGCTTATGTAAAATTATTGTGAATTCTTATTTCCAATTCGTAGTCATACAGCGAGCGCACCCATTTTCCAAACACAAGTTTAACTTATAAACTAAACTGTACTGACATAACTCTATTGCTTACTGTTGTTTATTCGTTTTAACTGCATCATCACATTGTCTTTTTAGTGAATTCCTTCTTAATTGAATATTATCTCACTAACTAACTAACTCGCTAATTAAGATGATTATTGAGTTGTGCATCTTATGTCCTAAGTATCTACAAGAATTGATGGAAATTTGAAACTTCTATTAAAATTTTCACACACGCAGCATTGCATGCTATTGATATAAACTTGAACGCGCTATGTAATAATATATGTTATAACAAGGCATAATGATATATATACACAGTGCAATTATTAGTCAGATAATTGTTCAAGAGCAAATGACCCGTTTCATGCGGTGAAACCGTTAGTCCTCAATGTGATCATGCCGTGTTATATGCGTCAAATGAAATGTGTATCCATCAAATGCTCTAACCAAGTCTTGTATGATTTTGCTTCATTAATATAACTCAATCATGAGAACTCGAGCTGTATCAAGAATGTTAATTGTCGGTGTATGATAAATGTGTGAATATCGTGTGTTCTGAGATGATGTAGTTTTATAGTAATACGTTATAATTAGAAACAGAAACGAACGCTAAATGTGTAAAACAGTGAAGAATATTTTGTTGTAGAATCGAGGTTACCCTTGATCATTTTGGGTTGTAGTGTTTGTAGCAAGTCGTTCCCAATGCACCTGAAGCTCATTTATTTCCATATGGACTACATCGCCGAGGCAAAAATGTTCCGTTTGAGCTGAGGCATATTTAGGAAACTGACTATTACTGTGAGGGGTTCACTGTATAAGGTTACTATGACCGGCTTGTTAAATGTTGTCAAGAGTACTGTTACACCATATTGGTGAACCAAAGATTAGATCTAGTATATCACACCAGAGCAATCCTTTATTATGTGAAAATATGAAACAAAGTAGGCCAACAACCAGTTTGCAAAGCACGGCTTCTCATTCACGCGATATTTCACGTAAGTTAAAATTAGTCTACCGGTATACAAACACCTAACTGGTGGATACTTTTACCATTAACAGTACTGATCAGCTTATTTCACCAACAATTGATACTATCAACCAGAAAAACCAACATCATTTGGCACAGCAGTGGTAAGTCAAGTTCCCAGACTATGTTTCTCATACTAGTATATGGGTAATATAATGTTTCATGCATCTATATAAGTTTTTCCTTAATTACATGTAACATATTTTTTAATGTTTTGTTTCGTTCATGTACATTTTGTATATGTAGTTATGCCTTGTGTTTAACTGTCGGTTGTGTCTGGCAATATTTACTGTGTTCTCATTCTTGACTTTAACACCTGATAAACACAAACAACGCAGTTGCAACAAAGAACTATGTGTTATTCACCTGTCAATACAGAGTACGAATGATCATTGGGTGCAAAAAGGCGACGGACAATGTATCTCCTGTTCTACAAATCAGAAACTAATTGTGCTAATAAACCATCTTGATTACATTGAGTAGAGCTGTTTATGTTTCTGTATTTTCTGTATCTGTACTCATCGTCTCCTTGCGTGGCATGAACATTGACACCCGTGTAAAAAAACAAGGCGCCGAGGCTCGGTTATATCAAACCTAATCGCAATTACAGACATGCTCCAGACTAAGCGTACAATGATTGGAAAATCGAGCCGTTCTTAATATCGTCAAACTATCGGACATTTTCTGCAAATAATATGTTTACTATGAAAATCTCAAAAAAAAGATTATGACGAGATCTGAAGAGACATTGATAACTAAATATAACGATATTGCTTCAGAACGAACGAGAATGTCGAAAACAAGATTCAGTACTATTCCCATAACGATGTTGTATGACAAAAATCAAACTATTGTGAATTATAATATCCCATTAGTAGTTATATAGCGAGCACACCCATTTGCCAAAACACATCATATTATAAACAAAACTGTACAGATATGAATCCCTTAATATTTGTTCTTATTCATTAAAATACATCATCATATTGTCTTTTTAATTGAATATCTTCTGACTGGTTATCTCGCTTCTATTAAGCTGCGCACATTTTGTACTAAGTATCAGCAAGAAATTTATATTCAAATGTTCACTAACAACTTTGCATGTTATAAGTTTTAACATGAACACGCTATTGTAATAATATGCTCAGTACATCTAGAAACGCAACGTTTTCATCCTTGATTATTTCTTACTTCCATTGTCCATACATGTTTTAATTGTGTGTAATGATACTGTATATCGTGTAGAAACTTGGCTATTATCATTTTTTTTTCGATCGGGTTACGTAACTCCCGTTCGTCAAGATAATCACAAAACGCACTAAATCCACGTGCACCATTTATGCATGCTAAATTTTGGTGCAAATTGCTTCGAATCCTTAGTATGGTTTGCCAATGGAAAATCACAAACTAAAAGTTCTAGGCTTTGGAATAAAAATGCTAGGATAGTCCGGACATGGGCGAAATCAGACGATTCGGATGCCTATGACAGGGGACCGCAAATGGGAGGTTTCAATTCGGCTAAATTGTCATGAACAGACACAATTTCATCTGGAGACACTCTTCTAGCACTTAATCACCGTTGACAACCACACATGTCCAGGTCATCCATGTGAAACAACTTTCTGACAGGACCAGTAACTCCACATGTACCATCTCTAAGCAAAGTTCAAACCTGATTCATACATTTCTTGGACGTCATGAATATCAAATCAATCAATAATTAGTCAATATTTGAACTTTCCACTTAGATTCTAAAAAATAGTATTTTACCAATTTGTGTTTCGTTACTTTTTAGCCGCACTATACACATAAGCGTATCGATAGCACTTGATGAAAGAAAAGTTACAGTTGCATTGTTTATTGAATAAAATATCATGAAGTAAATACAGTTTGGTTGTCAATCATGAAAAGGTTGAAAAAGTGTTGACCGTAACCCCAGTGTTGCGTTTCTAGATGTACTCAGTATAAATAATTATATGTTATAAAAATATATAATTGCACATGTACATTTCTGTTTAGATTGTTATGGTGCCTTGACAAAAGCGTACTTCGATTCACATGTGAATGTTACGCGCCATAAATAACACATATTTTTGCATGTTTTCAAGTCCAAATAACTTGCGTTTAAATATGGTTTACACGGTTAGTGTTATTTTAAACTAAATAATATCGCATGCTTGTTGTGATCAGACCAAAACTCTGGCATATAACAACGTTTGATACGATTGATAATTCGATTTCATATCAAATTTGATATCATTACATTGGAATTGTTCCAGAGTGTTTCCGTTTAGTGTTTTCTATAATTATATGGCTCAATTCAAAACGTTACCGACACCAATTTTACATATAAATGTGATAAGCTTCTTGTGAAAGACTGAGCTAAACTGCCTCTACAGTTGTTCATCCATTTTACACTTGGGTTGAAAACAGTGTAACTGTATCATTCATAAAGAAACAAATATGTTTTTGAAAACATCGAAATAAATCAGCTAACGCAGACAAAAACATGCCATGACAAGGACACGTTTATAAAACATGCTTGCGATGCTATAACATTGGTAGTTCTAAGTAAGATAGCACGGTATTTAACACCCGTTCACTGAATCCACAGTTATTGTTTTTATGCAACCATAACCACAACTAAAGGTGAATTTTCGACGCATAACATTTCACACCCAACCCGAGCTAGATTTATGTTTTAGAATAACATTTTGTTTAAATAAACGTTACTATTGTAGAATAACTATTTCTTCCAGTAAAACACCTGTATACTCTGATCAATTCTCAATGTACGCATTTACAAGTGTGTACATCTTATTGTTTGTGCTTTACGATACACTTAAACAACCTTATGGTTGTAATTTTACTATCAACAACGAGGCGTGCGGTGGAAAGAGTGAATAGAAGAATATATATACATTATCTTCACTTACCGATATAATATGAGAGGTGATTATTCAACATGTAAATCATGCAGATGGGGCTGAATTTGTTCTGTGTCCTTAAAGTAAAATTGCGTACGTTCAAGTCACGTGAATATGTAATTATCACGGAAAGATAATATATTGCGAATGAAAGGCAGCGTTTTCCTTTTGATTATTTTCATTAAATATGGCTGCTCTTTGAAAAGCAAGATTGAGTACGGTTGAGTTTTCCTTGTCTGTCAGTTAGAATACTTCTAAATGGCTCTCGTCAATATATTTAATTAATTTGTAAAGTTGTTCTTGACATTTAAACGCACTAACACACCTAGCAAAAATATACATCGACAGCGACTCCAACGCACAAATATTAATTACATAGACTAATTATTGATGAGATTTTAATTACATTTGTGAAAATCGAAACAGGTTAAGTACGACAGTGACCATGATTTGTGTGGGTGAAGAAGTTAATTAAATTGTAATTAAAGGTACCGGGCTTAGTCTATATACGTTCCAAATGTATACATAGCTGGACATAGTTAAATACTATAATAAGAAAAAATATCCTGTATAATGAATTGGTATTTTAATTTCGTTCGACATTTGGCCTGAATCAATTTCAGAACCACTGGGTACGATGTTAATAATGAAGTATCAATACCATATGTTTGTTTTGTCTGATATTCAACAAACCTGATATACAACTCGAGGTAAGAAGAAACCATTAAATGTATACTATGTGCATCAGTCTGTTTGTGATCGAATTGGCTGACACATTCGTTATTGAAACCCATGTGGTAAAATTGTAGCAAAATGACATTTTACGTAACAAAACAATATTTTCAGCTGCAATTTCATGGACTGCGAGTATTTTAGCCAAAGTGTTTACAAAAAAAGCTTTAAAAAACAATCAAGGTAGAAATACTACTGGTACATCTGTATACCTTGAATAAATCTGTCGGTTAGTACACATTAAATTCAACTTCTCGTATCCACATTACCTATCCAATCTAGTATTCTTACCAAGATAGCAATAAGCCAATCATGTTTAGCAAAAGTATGAACTGAAATTAATTACAATCTAAATGATGGGGTGCATAACAACCTAATAAATTAAGGATATTGATAAACAATCCGTTATAATTGATATTTTAGAATATGTTTCACACAAGAGGGCTATATGCAATATGTCCTCATTATTCATAATTTCCTGGTCTCGTTAATAAGGAACAAAAGTGGGATTGTTATGAGTTTTTAAATGTATCACTATGAGGTGTTATCATACATTTTGTATATTATGAAAATGTCCTTGTTTAGGACAAATAATTACCCGTTAATTTTTTTTATCGTTAGAGCTTTCGAAAACCATTCTGAAGGCCAGTGGTTAAACCGGGATGGTGCGTAGCTTGGCCGGATACCGAAACTGATAAAGTTTAAACATCCGAGTTTGATTGAAGCGGATAACTTTGGTTCGAATCCTGTATAAGGTGTTGTGGTGAACTAAAATCCAGACCAAAGGTTTCTCATTTTAAAACTTACCTAGTCATTCGAAAGTCATCTTATATCATTTATCTTCGTGAAGATCGGAATCACTTTCACGCGGAGATTTTAAGTTGTATAAGGTGTCGCTTGGTTTCTTTCTTGTTTTGTTGGATCTGTTGAATGCTGCCTTCCCAGTCCGATTATGCATTGCCTATTGAGCACTTATTATAAGTTATACAGCAACTTGGACTGTTCAATCTATGTATACGTATAATCATATG
Organism: Spisula subtruncata; assembly: GCA_963678985.1. Lineage (NCBI taxonomy): Eukaryota > Metazoa > Mollusca > Bivalvia > Venerida > Mactridae > Spisula > Spisula subtruncata. The sequence goes on along the minus strand of OY787664.1, from coordinate 49,046,926 downwards.
TCAGCTGGATTTTATATTTGAAGCGCCTTTTCTATGCTAATTATCATTGACTACTTATTAGCCATAATAAACAGTATCCGCAAAGATAGCATGCGAGGCAGTGTGAATAGTACATTTCAACATAAGTGGTCATTCACAAATCGTTAGATCAAAACAAAATCGAGAATTGCTGGTAAAAAATATAACACCAATAAATATTGTACTTATCCCATCCGTGTTACTCTGGTGTGTATGCATGACTCTGTTGTACTCGTGGATTCAAAGTGTTGCAAAAATACAAGGCACAACATCAACTTGATTTAGTAAGACATACTTACTTAGCTATTAAGGAAAGCCGGTTTATATTCACTCTCTTGAGACCAGCGAATAGCGTGTATAAGATGGGAAAGGATTTTATCACAGTTCACCTAAAATCAGATGTGTATCTTGACTTCTGGAATTCAAGTACATAGTGGGAAGAAAAGATAACAAGTTAACGCCCCCGGGATTGTAAATGTTATTTGCTATTGAGGTAAATGTTTCTTGATTAAAGCTATTGTCTTAATACCGATATATGAACGTGAGGAGTGGACGAGCTTTTATTTCCGATATATATACCACGTTAAAGGTTTATTTATATGTAGGTAGTATGTCCTTTCACAAAGTGTCACGTCCCTTTAAACTATTGTGCCAAAATGACCTCAGGTTGAATATCACGATTGTCTTCATATTGACAAACAAAAATTCATTTAATCAAATTGCAATATGTGCCAAATATATCATCGGACATTGTATCAGAAAGGTAAACATAAATAAAGGAAGCAATCAGGAACTATACATTCGAGTATCGTCGACGAAAGACGACGAATTAAACGCATCATGTTGAGGAACAAACTTACATGCATATGTGGTGTTTACGGGTCAGAGGTCACCAGCAAAGACGGACCAATCAGAGGCAATATATCAACTTCCGCCTACGCATGCGCGCACCTGTAAACGTGCTCTTTGCAAACATAGAATGTATCTTGAAAGACGTATAAAATCACCTCTCTTGTCTAGGTATGTTCTATTTACCAACTATGGTGGCTCACATGTAGTCACCCAAAACTCAACATATACAGGGTGTTAAAAAAGTTCGTAGACACTCGATTTTGTTCAATAAATCCAAAACCATTCAACATACAGTTTTAAAACTGGGTAGGAATGTAGAACTATACATTATCTTCATGTTGTGTGAATTAAGTTATATTGTCTGCAAGAATATTTTGCACGTGACGTCATGACGTCATCCTTGGTAACTTTGTAAACAGCAATTAAACACGTAGTTTTATCGAAAGGTGGTTGTGTTGAAAAATTATGAATTTCTCCACAAGGGCTTAATGTTGTTTTATACTGTGTTGCGGGTTATTTAATTAAAGAAATATCCAGCATTCTCGGTGGTTCTTGTGGTTTGATTGTTAAGGAAAAGGCTAAATATAGGAAAAAGGAAAGCGCTTCGGGAGGTACACACTCTGGACGTCCTAACGGGATCTGAGCAAGGGGTATACGATAACTAACAATATTACATATAAGCGATGTAAATATATCAGAAATGTTGTAAAAGAACCGAAAAATGCTTGAAACGAATTAAGTCATGTTATTAAATGGATTTACCTTCACAAATACACAGAAATGGTATTTTCACAAATACCCCCCACCCGTATCTGATTGTGAGAAAGTATAAGAAAAAACTGGCTTTTGCTCGAAGATATAAGAACATTTTTGATGTATGTGACAAGTTGTATTTGTATTGTAGTATATGCCGAAAACAAAACTTGACCAATGTCATGTATTGACAAAAGGTACATTGACATCATAATAAGTCAGCTAATGTCAACAACATCACGATGCATGGTAGAACTAAAATGACACGGTATTTAACATCTCTTCACTGAACTCTCAATTCACAATTGAATTATTATTTTTATGCAACCATAACCACAATTAAAGATGAATTATGGGCACATATTCACACCAACTCTACCTCGGGTTAGATTTATGTTTTAGAATAGCATTTGTTTAAATAAACATTACTATTGTGATATGATTACTTCTTCCATTTTAACAGCTGTGTATTCTGATATATTCTAAATTAAGGCATTTACATGTATGTGCAACACACTGAAGCTGTCTTACTGTTAGTCCTTTACGACACATTTAAAAACCTTATTGTTGTATGTTATCTTTCAACAACGAGCCTTGCGGTGGAAAGATTGAACGGAAGAATAGTAATACAATTGATCATAACGTACCGATATAAATATCAAAGGTGAAACTTCAACGGTGAATGGTGCAGTTTAGACTGACATTATTCCTTTTTCTAACTTGAATGTGTTTGTGTCCTTGAAGTTACATTCGTTACTGTCAAGTCAAGTTAATATGTAATTATCCCAAAGATATTACAGTGCTAATGAAAAACACAACATTTTCCTTCTGGTGATTTTCATTGAAATTTGCCTGCTCGTTTAAAAGCAAGTTTGAATACGGTTGAGTTTCCTTTGTCAGTCAGGTGGTATACTTCTGCATGTTTGGTCAATATATTTAATTAATTTGCGAATTTGTTAATGACATTTAAACGAACTGGCGCACCTTCAAAACTATACATCGGCTGCGACTCCCCAAACAAATATTAATTACATAGACAAATCATTGATGAATTTTCAGATTAAAATTCTGTGAAAATCGAAACACGTCAAGTACGACAGTGACTCTTATTTGTGTGAAGTTAATTAAATTGTAATTAAAGTTACCGTGCTTAATCTATGCATTCCAAGGTTATTCAAAGCTAGACTTGGACTTTTATTTTTTCTTTTGCTTACGTGTGGGCATTGATCAGTGAAGTTGTGTTGTGGTGTTACTTATTCTGTACTTGGCTGGTTAGGTTGCGTATTGCCTTTACTGTCCGATTTCCGCATACCTTTTTTATTATTTATTACTATAATTACGAAAAAACTATCATACATAATGAGTTGCTATTCTAATTTCGTTCGACATTTAGCTTGAACAAATTTCAGAACCACTGATTACGATTCTAATAGTAAAGTATCAACACCATTCGTTTGCTTGCCTGATACTTGTCCATATTAAATATACAATTCGAGGTGAGGCTAGAAGAAAAAATTAAAAGTATGCTTTATGTATATACCCGATACACTATGTCTTCCCGACCTGGATAACAATTATTATGATTTTCTGGAATTTCACTGAAAAGGGAACCATTGGAACCACTGGAAAATGGATTTCCTTACATTTAAATGCAACACATTGACAATATGCCTTTAATGACTTTTGACAATTCTTTACAAATCAGTGATAAGTCAATTCACAGACTATGATTCGGAAGACGATATACGCTGGTTGAATGAGAATGGAAAATAACTTACAAGTACATGTAATACGGCTATAACAGATAATGTATCTCTTATTCCACATATTAGGAAATAATTGTGCTAATTAACATCGGCACTAGCTAGAGCAGTGTTGTATTTGTATACTACGTCCTTTTTGCCTGGCGTGGATATTGACACCAGTGTACAAAAACAAGGCAACAGAAAGGATTGACTTTATCAAAACTAATCGCAATTACATGCAGACTCCAGACTATTAGGTTACATGATACTAGATAATTGAGTCGTTCTTATTATCGTCAAACTATCGGACAATTTCTGCAAATAATATACCATGAAAATCTCAAAATAAATGGATTATGACGAGATATGAAGAGAAATGGATCAACTTAATATGACGAAATTGCTGGAGGTATAATAAGCACTCACAGGAATATTAGTTTGTTCAAACGAAAGAGAATGTCGAAAACAAGCTTCAGTATAATTCCGTTTACGATGCAATATGCAATATGATGAACTTGAAATTATTGTGAATTATAATATCCCATTAATAGTCATACAGCAAGCACACTCAACTTCAAAAACACAAGTTCATGTTATAAACTAACCTGTACCGACATTACTCCATTATTTATTGTTGTTTAATTATTATATTATTATAAAAGCATTACCATATTGTCTTTTTAGGGGAATTTCTTTTTAACTGAATATTATCTCACTAATAACACTTATAATTATCTCTATATTATTAAAATTGATCACGTTGCTTCCTTAGTATCTACAAGAAATGATGAAAATGACTGTTCCATTGTTCATACGCAGCATTGCATGTTGATAGTATAACTTGTACACGCTATGTGATAATATATGTTATAACAATACATAATTGCACTATGTATATATATTATCTGTCTTTATACATGCTCCTTAACAGAGTGTTATGATTCCTTTGCAAATACGTAATTCGATTCACATGTGAATGAAAAGCACCCAAAATATCTAAATACCTAGTTCGTGTATTCAATGTTTGTTCCCAGTATTGTGTTTGAAGTTTGGTCTACAACGTTGATATTATTTTAAACTAAATATTGCCTTATGCTTGTTTTGATCAGACCAAAACACTGGCATATACAACATGTAACATCGTATGATATGATTGATAATTCGATTTAACTAAACTCCCTTCTGGTATCAAATTTGATAGCGTTGCATTGGAATTGGTCCTAGGTGTATCTGTTTAGTGTTTTCTATAATTATATGGCTCAATTCAATACCGTAACGTTAAAAACACCAAATTAACATATAAATGTGATAAGCTTCTTGTGGAAGACTGTACTAAACTGCTTCTACACGTGTTCATCCATTTTACACTTGGGTTGAAAACAGTGAAAATACAGGTAACTGTATAATTGATAAAGAAACAAATATGTTTTTGAAAACATCGAAATAAATCAGCTAACGCAGACAAAAACATGCCACGACAAGGACACGTTTATAAAACATGCTTGCGATGCTATTACATTGGTAGTTCTAAGTAAGATAACACGGTATTTAACACCTGTTCACTGAATCCACAGTTATTGTTTTTATGCAACCATAACCACAACCAAAGATGAATTTTCGATGCATAACATTTCACACCCAACCCGAGCTAGATTTATGTTTTAGAATAACATTTTGTTTAAATAAACGTTACTATTGAAGAATAACTATTTCTTCCAGTAAAACACCTGTATACTCTGATCAATTCTCAATAAACGCATTTACAAGTGTGTACATCTTATTGTTTGTGCTTTACGATACACTTAAACAACCTTATGGTTGTAATTTTACTTTCAACAAAGTGAATTGTGGGTGGAAAGACTAAATGAATGAGTTATTTTATCTTAACTTACGGACATAACTATGAAAGGTGAAAATTCAGCATGTAAATCATACAGATGGGGCTGAATTTGTTATGTGTCCTTGAAGTTAAATTGCGTACGTTCAAGTCACGTAAATATGTATTTATAACGAAAAGATAATATACTGCGAATAAAAGGCAGCATTTTCCTTTTCGGATTATTTTCATTAACATATGGCTGCTCGTTTCAAAGCAAGTTTGAATACGGTTGAGTTTCCTTTGTCAGTCAGTTGGAATACTTCTAAATCGCTCTCGACAATATATTTAATTAATTTGTAAATTTGTTCTTGACATTTAAACGCACTGACGCACCTTGCAAAAATATACATCGACAGCGACTCCAACGCACAAGTATTAATTACATAGACTAATTATTGATGAGATTTTAATTACATTTGAGAAAATCGAAACATCTTAAGTACGACAGTGACCATGATTCGTGTGGGTGAAGAAGTTAATTAAATTGTAATTAAAGGTACCGGGCTAAGCTTACGTAGTACGTACGCCCCAAATTAAATACTATAATTAGAGAACATATCGTGTATAATGAATGGGTATTTTAAGTTCGTTCGACATTTGGCCTGAACCAATTTCAGAACCACTGGATACGATGTTAATAATGAAGTATCAATGCCATATATTTGTCTTGTCTGATATTGATTGATACTTGATATACTGTTCGAGGTTATAAGAAACTATTAAATGTAAACTATGTCCTTCAGTCTTTTTGCGATAGAATAAGCTGAAACATGTGTAATTGGCACCCATGTGGTACAATTGCAGCCGTATGTCATTTATGTAACAAAAATATAACCAAACTTCTGTACATTTTATTATGAAATAATGTGTCAGAGATATTTGCAGCTTCAGTTTCATCAAATTGCTTCTAATTGTGAAAATTTTAGCAAAATAGTTTATCTTCAATTGGGTTTTTATCAATCAGCCGATCAGTACTCCTATTGCTGGACCTATTGTTGGTAGTTTTAATGTGTTATGTAATAATTGTGGTAATCATTTATTGACCTGTATAAATAAGGAGACTTATCCATTTCTTAGAATGCCCGTACATTTTGTAAATCTTGTTGTTATTACTAAACTCTATTGGAGTTCTGTTTCGACTCTACGTATAATGCCGTGTTTTCAAGATATTTATTACTAATTCCGTAATCGTTGTTTTGTAGGAATTGGAACAAGAAAAAATTGAGGTTAAATAGTATGAGTGATGTCTCCCTCCCTTGTCCGAGTTGTTAATACTTTCTGTCGTAATTGGTGGTGACAAAATGAATGTTCCTAAAATTCCAAAATTACTTACTGTTTAGTTCAATGCTAAAAGTATAATTAAGTACCTCACATCAACATTACCACTCCAACCTAGTATTCTTACCAGGATAGCAATATAGTCAATCATGTTTAGCAAACGCATAAACTGAAATTAATTACTATATCACAATAAGGTGCATTACTTACTAATAAATTAAGGATATTGATAAACAATCCGTTATAATTGATAGGATAGAATATGTTTCACACAAGAGGGCTATATGCAATAATGTTTGCATAATTTCCTGGTCTCGTTAATCAACGGACATAAGAGGATTGTTATGAGTTTTTAAATTGATCAAATCTCGATATGAGGTGTTATAATATGTTATAGATGACCTTTGCTATGAAATGAAAAAAATACTCATTTTTTATCGTCAGAGCTTTCGAATGCCATTCTTGATGCCAGTTGTTAAACTGGGATGGTACGTATTTTTGCTGGATACCGAAACTGGCACAGTTTAAGCATCCGAGTTAGCGTGGAAAGGTAGAACGAATGAAAATTTGGTTCGAAACATATAGAGTGCAGATGTGAACTGAATGCCAGACAAAGGGTGTCTCGTTTTCAAACTTATCTAGTCAATTGAAAGTCATCGAATAACATTTATCTTCCAGAAGATCGGGTCACAAGTTGTCCTTTTGCGTATTTCGTGCTCTGTTGGATCTAGGGAATGCTGCCATCCCAGTCCGATAAGTCATTGTGTTTTGAGCCCCGATAGATGAATATATACTAACGGCTAAAAAGAATAGGTTATGTTTGGTACGGTCATATATCTTACGTTGTAAGACGTTTTCAGTTGCTTGCGAAAGATTTAGTTTAATCAATGACTAAATTAGAAATTTTTATTTGAAATGAACCAAACAACAGTACAAACACATCAGTACATGTACGGATATTGTATTGTACTAACTCGGATACGAACGTTTTGTTCTACTTTGTCTAGCACTAAAATAGATCCGGCAAGTTGTACTGATTGCTTTAATCATTGTGAACGTGTTAGTTTAATACGAAATCAAGTAGGGACTTCTGTATTGCTTGCATTTCTTAATTACCTGTTTTTATACATACATATGGACAAATGTGGTCAAATTTTATCACTATCAAAATATAGTTTTGATCAGTAACACAATGTTCCATACGCACATCTCATACATGCATTACATATCTACACATTCCCAGTCAATCCCCACGTATCCTCACAAGCACGCACATCGTGAATCATTGTGCATGAAACTCTTTAATAGGTTACTTACCAGATTTGTCATAATTTGTATTGATATAGAAACTGCGAAAGATCATTGGCTTCAAGTCATTCAACAGGTTCAAAGCAGCATACATCAAATGTTACAATCAACAAAGGGCGATGTCTAATTATGTCCTGTAATTAATACAATATAATCTCGTTGAAATGATCGGGTATTTAACAAATGGCTTCCGGTAGAGTTATTATCACATTATCACAATAGTGAAAATGCATTAATTTTAGATGAAAATGTTGATAAAAGTGAGCATACATGTGTTAATGTATTGATGTTGATCAACATTGATTTATAGGGAACGGCATGTTTACATTAGAGTAGCCCTACCTCACAAAAAATAATTAATTATGGTTTTTTTCCTAAACGACTAAGTTACTTTTAATTGGTAGTTTACTCACTGCGTCTATCTACTTGTCTCTCCCAATCTACGCTAAATGAGGCTACCTGATCTGAAAGTATTATGCGCGGGGTGTTCCACAATTAATAGGACTTTTTTCATAGCAGCACGGCAAATCAGAAATTAATAAAACTAATTGTGTATAGTTACATTTTGATCTTTCCCTGACAAACATGCGAAATATAAAAAAATTGGATCAAAAATAAGAAATATATTAAACATTAAATATGCTTTGTATCAAGGAGGCGGGTCGCACCGTGACGTTATTATGACGTCGCATTTCAAGCACAGTATTTTAACATAAAGAAATATTTTATATTTTTGTTTATAGTCATCCTGACTTTCTAAACAGATCTAATAACACTGTTCCGATTGTTTAAATGTGTTTCCGTACCCCTTTTCACAAAAATGTCTTCCAATGGTGTTAGAAATTGCTCAAACATTGGAGCGTCTATCAGGGTACAAACTTAATTTCCTATGACCTCACCTGTGCATATTTGTAAGCTGATAAATCCGCGATTTGTAAACAATTTGAGCCAACAGAACACAAGTTGCTGCTTAATGCCACTACATTACATGTATTTCATTAGTTCATTGGTTAGCACTGTTGGTTTTCCAAATGCATACCATTATTTAACAAACACGCGGTTTCTGTTTATTGGCGTTGACGTCATTTTCATCCATGACGCGCTTAGATACGTACCCATGATTACTGACTAATGATAATAAACACGGACCGATTTCTTCGGAAGTTTGCATGCGCATGTCAAAGTCATCCACGTAATGACATACAATTAGGTGTTAATATTTATCCAGTGGTTATTGAGATATTCTCATTTTTAATAAGAATAGTAATGACAAATAATAGTGCGACCCGCCTTTGCGTTGCATGGTATCTATAACAACGCTTTATATGAGCATCATCAGCAACAACGAAATTCTGTTGCTACCAGAACTAGTATATAGAGCATACATTGCTAAGCATAAGAGACAAATTTCATTCAAATGTAAGCATTGAGTAAGAAGTTATGAGAAAAGTCCTATTATTTCTGGAACACCCCTCGTATTTCACTTATAAGAGCGTTTCTACCATACAATTAGTTCTTTCGTTTGCCATCTAGTGAGTGTCCGTTGGTCCGTCACATTGAAAACGGTAACCATAATTTTCCAGTTTTTGAAACTCATTTTTTCAAAGCCCATCAAGGCATTGTTTTCAAAGTGACCATACTTGCTAACTTTTATAAGCACAATTCCTATTTAAACAAAAGTTTAGCCCCTGTTTGCCTATGTAAATTTTAAGGACAGTCTTCGTCCTGGGCATAATTAAAGCATTTAGTAAACGCACTGTTGTTTCGATGGAATGTTTTAAAAGTACATGTAGATGTAGGATTGTTGAAAAACGCTACGTAGTACAAATAGGTCAGTTGCAAAACTTGGAATACAAGGATTTTCATAACACCAGTAGTTATAAAACTAAAGACATTATACTGTCAAACGTGAATTCACTAATATCTACAATTGAGTGTGATAAAATTTAATTCAGCCAGAATTTGACCATCTAACCTTAAAACAGCCATACACCTTGTTGAAATTCATACCCATATATCTCAAAATCAGCTGAGTTCAGTATATTTCCTCAATATTTATGTATTAATGTAATTTGAATATGTGTCATAATCTAAATAGCCAAATTCGTGAGGGGAAAACATAGTTTGTCATCTTTCCGTGCATTGGTTACACTGTTTGAATGAGTTTTATTTAACTGTAGTGTACTGATATACGTGCAAACAACTCACATACGTGTCTTGGATGGACATTATCTATAATAGAGTGTGATAAAATTCAATCTAACAAGAATTTAACAAGCTAACCTTTCAACAGATATAGAGTGTGTTGAAATTCATATCCATGTATCTCAAAACCAGCTAAATTCAGTTCATTTACTCACCATTTTAATGTTATTTGAATAAGTGGAATTATGTGAATAGCCAATGTCGTGAATTGGTGTTATGTCCGAAAAATAGATGGACACTAAATTGAATAAACGTTTAGCAGTAACATATGACAGTAGAATTGTGTTTGTTGTCGATATTATATTCAATTTGGGACAAATAAGTCGGTCTACTGATGCATTAACTGTCATAGCGTTATTCCAACAACTTGCAATATGATATTTTGTCAAATAAATATAACGAAAACATCCACATAGTTATTTTTTATTTCAGATGTAGCTCGTCACAATGTCGTCAACCTCTCAAAGACACAACACTAGCAGATGAGTTAACATGACACTAATAAATTACCTCGGTGCATTCAGGGGACATTGTTTAAATGTTAGCTCTCATGATAGACTTATCACCGTGTATGAGGTCCTGGGTTCGATTTCCGTTTTTGTAAAACTTTGTTCTATCTATACAGGTAGAATATGTACATGCAATCACAAACATTGCTTCCATTGTTACTATATCAAGAGTACGTGTGTCATAGCTACGATATAGGTATAAAGGTAATCGAAAGTCAAATGATCATTTTCTTAAATAGCTTTTTTTAAAACGTTTGAACAAATTAAGCATACGGTATGATATACACTAATCAACAACATCAACGCACCATTACCTTTTAACAATTTAGTTTGTACATTATTATTCATTTAAAAGTATGTAGATGATATACATTTTAACAAGTTGAATTTCAAGAGTTTGAACGAGAAATAACATTACCTTAGCCAGCTATGTAACTGCTGCCACTGTGCAAAGTGGAAAATTGTCCGTTTTGAATGCGGGAGGACTGGGTGTGCGCGGTAGCGTCACCATGCAGATGACCATGTGGTTATAAACATCAGCTCATGCGACATGGCCACACTAAATAAACATGTTTTATAAAGTTGATTTTACGACAATTGCATATTTGTACAGAAATTGAAAGTTTTTATTATTCTTTTTCAACGAAACAGCTACTTGTTAAATTAACATGTTAATTAATATATTGCATATTTTCACAAAGTTTAACTACAAAACGACGGATTATTGATTTCGACCAATTTACGTGTGTGTCCTTGTCAGGTTTACACATTTACGCGACAAAAACAAGACAAGATGCAGAGATGAAAGCTTCTTTCACTAAGCAGACTACTGACAGTACAGGTTTGGTTTGGAATTGTATCGACATTGTTGATTAAGATGTCCCTTGGCAACCACGTCACATTTTCCCATTCATTTAACCATAAACATGTCAAGAAAAAGGTACGCCCCGTGATGCTCCAATAAAATACGACACATCTTAATTTAGCTCCTATCAGATGAACAAAAGATAACTTAACCTGACTAATCAGATTTTCTAATCGGTTCCGTTAGAATATACATAAAGTTTATCGTCCATCCTTGATCTCCTTATCACGTTCACACGAGGTTATATTCGCCGTAAATAGCTCCCTTGGTAACCGCGATTGTGTATTCTGATCTTATGATCAACATCGCGGAACAATATTCTCTACAAATAGCTCCTGTGTAATTATACAAAAAACAACTGATGTTTTACTTGTTTTAAACGACCTCACACCACCATCTTAATTAGTAATTCAGTTCAAATATTGCTGGCCTTTCAACACGGTTGTTGTAAGCATTGACACAGACAATAACCCGAGAGCTAAGTTCAGTAAAAGCAACAATAATGTCTTACTGGACACTTGTAATAATTACTAACCTCTCCCTAGCGTGGCACAAGATGACAAGTTATATACTGTCTATGGTAGAATCGTAAACGAACAGCAATAGCGAAGGGCGTATTCTAATCAACACATATGAATCTATGTGGTGAATAATGTACAGGATTATTTGAAGTATTTTTTTCGGGGTATTAATGGTACATTCTTTGTCGCTCTTTTGATGGGTTATCAGACACTAGATATGATTAGTTTGAGGTCATTAACTAGAAAGTGCTGCTTTTAATCCGTTTGCCAGAGTTAAAAGCGGTGTAAATAATTTTAAATAATTTGAATTTGTCTTAAAACGGTTTGATAAAACAGTCACCAGTCGTATATGACTGTATAACGGGAAGTTGTTCTTCAATGACAACTAACAACGGCATGTGTAAAACATAAGGTATTCTATTAACAAAAAACAATCAATAAGATAATTATAATAAATTAATATAAATCATAATGATAGTAATATACATAAACCACTATACGTTATTCACCTCACAATATAATATACGAACGATAATTGGGTACAAAAAGGCGACAATATATTTTATTGTTCTACAATCGTGAAATAATTGTGCTAATAAAACATCATTATTACCTAGAGTTGTGCTATTTAATTTTATTTTTGGACACATCGCCCTCTTGCGTGGCGAAGACATTGACTCCAGTGCACACAAGCAAGGCGACGAGGCTTGGTTATATCAAAACTATTCACAATTACAAACATACTCCAGACTACATGTACAATGATTGTAAAATCAAGTCGTTCTTAATATCGTCAAACTATCGGACATTCTCTGCAAAAAAGGTATGAGAAAATTCGACAGGGAAGGTAGCACTCAACCTAACCAGCCAAGCACAGAAATCAGAAACACCAAGACACAACTACCCTGAGCAATGCCCACACAAACACATGCCAAAACGGCGACCAAATGAGGCACAACAACACCGGGGCTTGACCTAGTTTAAAACACTCAGGACAGTGACCTAACGTTATGCGACCTAAAGAGGCACAACTTCGACTTGCCCTAATTAAACTAACTCCTAGCAACTACACTGAGCTATGTCCACACGTAAGCCGAAGAAACAATTAAAAATCCAAGTCCCGCCGATAAAATGCAGGATGACCCACCTTCACAATCAAATTATATAATAGCGGTTATTGCCGAACGAAACGCAGCCAATACTCGACCAAGTTCCCCAAGGCCCCACTGCACGGCGAACCAACCGTACAAACCCTTGCCAAACCGGCAACCATATGAGGCACAACAACCCCCTGACCTAGTTTAAAACACCAAGGACAGTGATCTAACGTTAATACGTCTTAAAGAAGCATTTTTGCGACTTAACCTAGTTTACAATAATGGGCAAAAAGATGGCGAAAATATATATGCCGAAAACGTTTATAATAGTGACCAAACAGCACAGTGACCTAATTAAAAAGTATCTAATCCAGCATCCCGCAAGATACAACTGACGAAAAAGGCGGATGGGCGGTGGACCTTAAAAGGAGGGCAAGGAAATAACTTCCAAGGACAAGTGGAAACAAAAATACACCGATGCACAGTGCTGTAAAAAGGAGGGGCCATAGACACTGCTATTACAGAGTACAACTTGAAGATAACAGGTATACAAATTACACAAACCCGAAATCCCACCTCGAGCGTTTGCCGCTTCTGTCAGTCAAACTACGCGGGGCAAGAACCAAGCGACAAGACTAGAACAAGGGAAAACACAGATCTAAATGACACAATATACATGTACTTTTGAAAGATACAAGGCAGCCTGATGCTGGACAGCCAAATTGCAGCAGAACATGTACAATAATAATACAGTTACAGAAAGGAGGGCCCTAAGCCAAAACATGTTTTTTGGAGTTTTCTTATTTTTACTATAAAGCGGACAATAAATACATCAAGCAATGTTGTCAACGAGGCTTCCGCATTGGAAAGGACAGCGACAATTGTCACTGGGGGTTTAAACTAGTTTATGGTGAACCTGGCCGACAACATCAAAATAAATTGACTAAGACGATATATGAAGAGAAATTGATCAACTAAATATGACCAAATTGCTTGAGGAATAATAAGCACTCAGATGGAATATTAGCTTGTTCAAACGAAAGAGAATGTCGAAAACAAGATTCAGTATCATTTCCATTACGAAGTTATATGTCAAGCTGATGTGAAATTATTGTGAATTCTGATATCCCATTAGTAGTCATAATATATGTTATAACAAGGCATAATGATATATATACACAGTGCAATTATTAGTCAGATAATTGTTCAAGAGCAAATGACCAGTTTCATGTGGTTGATATTATATTACAAAGATGAACATTCAGAAGAGTAGATATGCTAATCAGGGTCTAATATTGGTAATTAATTCTGTCATGAAAAGTGTCATTATTTACATATTTACAATTATGCAAAGGTAAACGCGTTCCTATTTCAAATACAAAGAGAAGAACATGGTTGTTAAAAGTCAATCAGGTTTACTCGTACTTAAAAATGCAATAAGACATGCGTAATCAGCACAACTATTGTACCCGTATACCTTTTGTAAAGATTACATAGAAATATCTTAAAACAGATCAAAGTGTTGATACGGTGTTTGCAATGATATGCAACCGATAAACATTCTCTAAAAGATAGGTCGCATCAAGGTAACGTATTTGTTGATGACATACCAACATATCGGGCGAAACTGTTAATAGTCCCCAGTACCATGCCGTAGTACACGCGTGAAATGAAATGTATATCCATCAAATGCTCTAGTCAAATCTTGTATGATTTTGCTTCATTAATATAACTCGATCATTAGAACTCGAGCTGTATCATGAATGTTAATGTCTGTGTTTGATAAATGTGTGAATATCGTGTGGTCTAAGATGGTGTTGTTTCATAGTAATACGTTATAATTAGAAACGGAAACGAACGCTAAATTTGTATAACAGTAAAGAATATTTTTCATAGAAATTAAAGTTACTATTGGTCCTTTGGTGCTGTAGTTTTTGCAGCAAGGCGTTCCTGATTCATCCGAAGCTCATTTATTTTTATCAGGATTCATCGCCGAGGTAAAAATGCTCAAATGTACCTTGGGTTTAGCTAAGGCATGTTTATTAAACTGGCCAATGTATTAAAATAAGCGGTCATGCATCTTGTTAAATATTGTCAAGATACTTTTCCTCCATATAGATCAAACAAAGATTAGCTCTAGTATACTATATAGGAGCTATCCTTTATTATATGAAAATTGGAAACAAAGTACAACCAGTCCATAAGGCACGGCTGCTCATTCACGCGGTATGTCGGGGTAGTTATAATTAGCCTGTACAACCACCTATCTGGTGGATACATTCACCATTAATAACCCTGATCAGCTTACCTTACCGACTTTTGCAAGTTATCAACCAGAAAAATCCCATAATCGTAGGTTACAAACCACTAAATAAATTTGCTCTTTAGCTTAATATAAAGTGACCATTGTCAGCTCCAGATTTCACCATATTAAAGTCTATGGCCAGTTGACACACATAGATCATTGAAAAGAAGTATATTTCAGCTACAAAATAAGACAAAAACATGTTTAGTATAAGGAACATTGCGTTCGCCAAAGGCAGTTAACATACTTTTACGGGTGCGCGTACGGTTTTAATGTTGGTTTTACCCTACGCTACTTTCACTTTGGTAAATATGGTATATAAAACTGTTTCTCTACTTCACCTACATGTATACACTGTATTTAATTTCAATAAGGTGATTATAGTTCCATTGTGTCAAGGAATATCACAATTTGCTGTCAAACAGAAGTTTTGGAAATGACTGTTTGAGTGTATCCGATTTTGGTCCACGTATGCATTTAGTGGTTTTTAACCTAAAGCCAACATTTTATCAGCTTATTCAAGTAATATGTGGAGTTATTTGAATACTACAATGAATAACCCACAACAATATCAATTTCCAGTCAATCATATCACGATTTCTCAAAATTTTGAAAATATTGTGGAAGCACCTTTAATGAAAGTTCTTGGATTCTGCTGGCCATAATAGGGCATGTTGACATAAAATTGAGTTGTAGTTTTGTTTAAATCTCGAATCGAACACTTATATCATGTTAGTTGCATAATTCAGTGACTATTCTCTATGTTAATGCACAAAAACCCTGGTTCACCCTAAAAGTCACATTTGTTCCGATTTTCTTGGAACTTCACTGAAAAAGGGGCTTAAGACCACTGGAAAATGCATTACCTTACATTTAAATGCAACACATTGATAATATGCCTTTAATAGGGTATTTAACAGCCTGTGCGTAGCGCAGGGTATTGAAAATACCCAGACCGGTAATACGGGTGACATGCGTATTTTCGTTGAGTTTCAGCAGGTACTAATGCTTTCAAAAAAAGTTATTTCCGGTCAAAAATTTCAGGCAGTTTTCCGAGGTGAATGGTCCTTGAAATATAAAAAAAATAGTAAGCTGTAAACGGTTGAGCCTATCGTTCTCTTTCAATTAATTATTATTTTTAAAAAAATGTGTGATAAATAAAACAAACTATTTTTAAAAAACAAAGGGAAGTAAGAAATACCTCTACTCCCCATGACCGTGGACCGTGTCACTAGCCGATTCATTGCAAGCGTTTGCAAGATTTCCAAACGCCCGTTGCACATGGAAGATGTTTTAAGAAACATCAAAAATAAAGGTGAAATTTTCATTTTAATAGCCGATTTATCATGACAGTACTCGATCTCCGAGGAAATTGGTCTTTAATAGACATTTTACGTAGCTTTACAATGATATCAACACTCAGATCATACCAGATGCTTGAACGTAAGTAGGCTACAATTCGTTCCACAGTTCCATGTCAACAACTGAACAATGCAAATCAACAATTCTATGTCTCAATGTATAGCTTGTCAAAGCAATGTTTATGAGATTATTTTGTTACTGTCAGTGTGTATAAGACTTATGTACCAGTTAGTTTCATCCACAGCACCCTGCCCCGGGGAAGGGCGCTCTGGAATTTTGAGTTGTCAAAAACAACAGCTCTTCTACGGCCAGCGGGGGAAGCTGATGGTAAAATCTCCCGCATTTCCCCTGACATCTACCGGTAAATATTGTCTTTAGGCTATTGGTTTTCGCAGAATAAGTCCTAAATTTCCCCTGCCTTGCAGGGGAAGCTGGATGGTAAAAACATGGCTGTCTCCCTGGCTATCTGCCATGGATCCCTGTGGTCGGGGGAACTGGGGATGCAACTGACTGGTGCATTAATTATTTGTGGTGGACAAACTTGTGTACTAGGAGGGTCCATATGTTGTTGCTTATGTAACAACATCTTCGATTTTCCAAGCGGATAAGGACGAAAGACAAACATCGGAGGCAGTAACTAAATTATCTATATTCGGAATATAAATAAACCATCTTAAAGTAGGCCTACAATACTACAATACAGTACAACAAGGTACGTCTTTGATTTTATTGAATTGGAATCAAATTATGACAATTTGATTGATTGACTTGTGTGCTGTATAAAGATTACAATTCACAATGATTGCATGCATTTGTTATCTCCCTTGGATAATGCATAGCAACTGGGGCCCGTGTCTATATCAACAAACATAGCCTAGCGGTTATCTTAGTTAAATATCTATTAAATACCCATATAGGCAATGCCTTAGTTCATATTAACGTTTGACAATTCTTTATCAGTGATTAGTCAATTCACAGACTATGTTTCGGAAGACGATATACGCTGGTTGAACGAGAATGGAAAATAACTTACATGGCTATTCTAATACTAAATGTATTGCAGACCCATTGCGATAACAAGAATGGAAAATAACTTACATGTAATACGGCTATCTAATACTAAATTTATTGCATATCGATTGCGATACAAGTTCACCATCTGATTATTTCATCTCCTGGTGTCCCATTTCTGTTGTATTCATCGCTCGAATATTTGATCAAAGGTAGACGGTTCTCCATTGTTTTAAATATTGAGCTACGAGCTATGACATGCATGTTTCATTCATATGCAAATGTATATGAGACATAAAGTGTTTCTCATCAACTTGTAATAATAAGGTCTCTTTTTCTATATTTGATATAATGTTTGATCGATCTTCACGTCATGTAATGCTTCGTTCATCTATGTTATGACATCCTTTATCCCTTGTTGTCTTCCACTGTCGGCTGTGTCTTGCAATGTTAACTGTTATCACAATCTTGAAGGGTGATTTGAACACCTGATGAAAACAAAAACATAATTACAACAAAGAATTATATGTAATTCACCTGTCGATACAAGGTAAGAATGATAAATGTTAACAATCTGGTGCAATAACAGACAATGTTTCTCTTGTTCTACAAATCAGAAAATAATTATAAAAATACAGGGTACGAATAATAATTGTGTACATTACGTCGAAATAATAGACAATGTATCTCTTGTTTCACATATTAGAAAATAATTGTGCTAATTAAGATCTAGACCACCTAGAGTAGTGTTGTATTTGTGAACTTAGTCCTCTTTGCGTGGCGTGGATATTGACACCAGTGTACAAAGACAAGGCACCAGCAAGGCTTGGTTATATCAAAACTAATCCCAATTACAGGCAGAATGATCGTAAAATCCAGTCCTTCTTAATATCGTCAAACTGTAGGACATTCTCTGCAAATAATATTTATACCTTGAAAACCTCAAAATAAATTAATTATGGCGAGAAATGAAGAGAAATTGATCAGCAAAAACGACGAAATTGCTTGAGGAATAATAAGCACTTAGGTGGAATATTAGTTTGTTTAAACGAAAGAGAATATCGAAAACAAGATTCAGTATTATTCCCATAACGATGTTGTATGACAAACTTGAAATTATTGTGAACTTTAATAGCTAGTTGCTATACAGCGAGCACGCCCATTTTCCAAAACACATCATATTATAAACTAAACTGTACAGATATGACTCCCTTGATAATTGTTGTCTATATATTAAATTACATCATCATATTGTCTTTTTAATTGAATATCATCTGACTGGTTATCTCGCTAATTCAGGAGATTATTGGGATGCGCACATTTTGTACGAAGTATCAGCAAAAA
Organism: Spisula subtruncata; assembly: GCA_963678985.1. Taxonomy (NCBI): domain Eukaryota; kingdom Metazoa; phylum Mollusca; class Bivalvia; order Venerida; family Mactridae; genus Spisula; species Spisula subtruncata. The sequence continues at coordinate 49,027,874 of OY787664.1, read as the reverse complement.
TATTTTTATTCGACATTATTTACAACGACATTTCATGCTGTAAATACAAACTTGAACACGCTATGTAAAAATATATGTTATAACAAGATATAATTGTATATGTCTGTATAGATTGGTGAGGTGCCTTGGTACATTCGTTCTTCGATTCACATGTGAATGTAAATAAACCCAGTACCATCCATGCATGTGTTTAAGTCCTAGTGAATTTCGATTACATTTGGTCTACAAGGTTGATATTATGTTAAACTAAATAATATCGCATGCTTGTTGTAATCTCACCAAAACATTGGCAGATAACAACGTTTGATACGATTAATAATTCGATTTGTCTTGACTCCCTTTTGGTATAAAATTTGATAGTGGTCCTGGGTGTTTCCGTTTAGTGTTTTCTATAATTATATGTCTCAACTTAAAACGAAAAGAAACAGCCGATAATTAAACATATAAATGGGATAGGTTTCTTGTGAAAGACCGATCTATATTTTACACTTGGGTTAGAAATGGTATTAAACATACACATGGCATGAAGATGATATGATGCATGAAGATTAAAGCGCTCAGGGTTTTCAAACTTTATGATGATCAATTGATGTAATATCGGTTATCCGTATAAATGACATGCACATTGTAAGCGTATTAGATGACAAACGAATGTACTACTTGTAAGGTGATTTGTATTATAGCTTGACCATCTAATGTACTATTAGAATCATTAGTACCCGGGAGAGGACAACACACGTTCTTCACACGATGTCTAATGTGTGACATTGACAGCCAAAGTACGAGTTGCAAGATTAGATGGTGCTAAATTAGTAAGAACATATCTTCAAAATCATATCACTGGCGGCTCAGAATGAGAAGGACGTAACTACAAAATCAATATTTGAGAAAACAAGAAAACCCGTCTGACAATCACTCTTTACTTATAGATAAGCAAGCTTTTTTAGCTTTAGTTTAGTCAACATGACAAGTTCCGATTTTTATGACTATAGGCTCATAAGCGCTTTATGATGTAGATTTCAAATATGCATTAGTCTTATAAGGTCGTAAGTGGCAATTACGACCTTCTCATTCTAAGCCAGCGATATGACCAGTTTTAAGTGGTTGATATTCTATGACAAAGATCTTCAAAAAGAAGAGTAGTATTTGCTAATCAGGGTCTAATATTTGTAATTAATTACGTTATGAAGAAAAGTGGCATTATTTACATAAGGTACAATATTGCATAGGTAAACGCGTTCGTATTTCAAATATCAATACCAGAATATCTGAAAAGCGTATCATGCGAGCGTTCTACGAACACCATGCTTACGTGTACTTAAACATTGAATATGAAGTGCATAATCAGCACAGCTCTAGTAACCTTATACCATTTGTAAAGTTTATATAAGGACGTATCTGCAACAAACATTGAATGCTTATAGTAAATTCCAATTGACGTGATGATACGGTGCAATAACATACAACCGATCAACCTTCTTGTACAAAGTGTAAATAAAACAAAACACCAATCAAGCAATGTTTTATGTCCTGGCATCTACTGATGCAGATACCATATAGTGAGTGTCCTGTCCTTTCCTGTCCGTCCGTCCGTCACGTATGTGACAAGTTGTAACTGTATTGTAGTATATGCCGAAAAAAAACTTGACCAATGTCATCTATTGACAACAGGTACATGGACATCATAATAAGTCAGCTAATGTCAACTACATCACGATGCATGGTTGAACTAAAATGACACGGTATTTAACAACTCCTCACAGAACTCACAATTATTATTTTTATGCAACCATAACCACAATTAAAGATTAATTATTGACGAATTACATTTCACACTAAACCCTACCTGGGTTAGATTTATGTTTTAGAATAGCATTTGTTTAAATAAACATTACTATTGTGGTATGACTATTTCTTCCATTTTAACAGCTGTGTATTCTGATATATTCTCAATAAAGGCATTTACATATGTGTCCAACACAATGAAGCTGTCTTACTGTTAGTGTTTTACGATACATTTAAAAAACATTATGGTTGTTATTTTTCTTTCAACAAAGAGCCTTGCGGGTGGAAAGATTGAATGGACGAATAGTTGTACTTTTATCATAACTTACCGATATAAATATGAAAGGTGAAATTCAACATGTGAAGCATACAGGTGGTGCTGGATTTATTACCTTTTTCTAACTAACAAGTATTACGTGTCCTTGAAGTTATACTGCGTGCGTTCAAGTTACATTAATATGTATTTATCACGGAAAGATGGTACATTGCTAATGAAAGGCATTATTTTGCTTTTGATTATTTTCATTCAAATATGGCTACTCTTTGAAAAGCAAGTTTGAATTCAAATGCGTTTCTTTTGTCAGTTCGTGTTCTTTTGGATTGTTTTGGTCAATATATTTAGTTAATTTGTAAATGTATTCTTGGCATTTAAATGCACTGATGCACCTTACAAAACCATACATCGACAGCCACTCCAACGCACAAATATTAATTACATAGAATACTTATTGATTAGAATTTAATCACATTTGTGAAAATCGAAACACGTTAAGTACAACAATGACCATAATTTGGTTGGGAGGAGATGAAGTTATTTAAAGTATAATAAAAGTGATCCCGCTAAATCTATTCATTCCATGTTTATACAAAGCTGGACATAATAAAATATAATTATAAAGGAAACTATATCACATATTGAATTGGTATTTTCATTTCGTTCGACATTAAGCTTAAACCAATTTCAAAACCACTGATTACGATGTTGATAATAAAGTATCAATACCATATTCACCAAACCTGATATACAATTTGAGGTTAGAAGAAACCATTTCATATATACTATGTGCATCAGTCTGTTAGTGCTCGAATTGGCTGAAACATTCGTTATTAAAACCCATGTGGTAAAATGGTAGCAACATGACACTTTACGTAACAAAACTACAACACTTCTGAACATTGTTATTTGAAATAATGCGTCAGGGATATTTTCAGCTACAGGATAGCAATAACGTAAACCATGTTTAGCAAGAGCATGAACTGAAATTAATTACAATCTAAATGATGAGGTACATAACAATCTAATAAATTAAGGATATTGATAAACAATCCGTTATAATTGATAGTTTAGAATATGTTTCACACAAGAGGGCTATAATTATGCAATAATGTCCTCATTATTTATACTTTCCTGGTCTCGTTAATCAAGGAACAAAAGTGGGATTGTTATGAGTTTCTAAATGTATCACTATGAGGTGTTATAATATGTTACGAAAATCTCCTTGTTTGCGTGAGTTTTATTCCGACCTGTTTCGTCGACAATAGTCGAATATTCGTATATTGTTCCTGATTGTTTCTGATCGCATCCTGTATCCATGTTTACAATGACCGATAATATATTTGGCACTTATTGCAATTTGATTACATGAAAATTATGAAATCATTGATTGCCAATTGGAAGACAATCCTGATATCGACCATGATATCGACCATGATATCGACCATGATATCGACCATGAGTTCATGTTCGCATAAAGGTACACAAGATGTCGCAAGGAACGCCACACATTGTGAAACTACATACTCATTGGACATGATCTATAAATTCACCACAAGTGTACGCTTGTACAATCCTCTAATTCATATTATTAATACAACAACATTAATCAAGAAGCATTTGCCTAAATAGCAAATTTCCATCCCGATGCGTAAACTTGTTACCATTTCCTCTCACTACATACTTAAATACCACAAGATTAGACACATGTCTGATGGGTAAGTTTGCCTTACAAAGTCTTGTTGATGTTATAACTGGCGAGAATATTGTTGTATAATGTTTAGAGTGTCAGATTTAAAGTGTTTTTTTCCTTACAACCATATAGATTCAATTCCCTAGGCAATAAAGTTTCCGTTAATTTTTACCATAAATAGGTAATGAAAAAGTGAGACATGTGATGCTTAAATTGTATAACTGTGCATTTAAGTTAGCTCCTATCAGATGAAGCAAAGATAACTTAACATGGATAATCAGTTTTTTTAATCGGTTCCGTTAGAATACAGTTTATAGACCCTTGTATAGTTATTGTCCTTCCGCGATCTCCTTATCAAGTTCACTCGAGGTTATATTCGCCGTAAATAGCTCTCTTGGTAACCACGAATGTGATCAAAATCGCAAAACAATATTCTCCACAAATAGCTCCTGTGTAATTATATAGAACACACATAGCTGTGATCCAGAATTAACTCATGTTTTCCTGGTTTTGAACGACCTCACACCACCAATGTAATTAATAATTAACTTCAAATATTGATGGTCTTTCAACAAGGTCGTGATAAGCATTGAAACAGACAATAAGCCGGAAGCTGAGTTGAGTAACAGCAACAATAATGTCTTACTGGACACTTGTAATAATTACTAACCTCTCCCTTACATGTCACGTGATGGTAATTTGTATGATGCCTCTGGTAGAATAGTAAAAGAACAACAATAGCGAAGTTTGGAGTATAATCAAGGTACATGTGTTAATCAAAAAGTAAAGAGACAAACGCCAGCAAATAATTGCGAACGGTGTAATAATTTAGAAAATTGGTATACGTCGCCGTAATTATTCTCTTGCTGTCTGTGAAGTTAAGAAAACATTACCCATTAATATACTGTATTTTCCATATTTTAACGGAATTTTTCAACAGTTTCACCTTTATCAACTCGTTTCATCTTTCCTTAAAATGACAGGCGATGAAGTAATGTAATAAAACGTACGGTGCTCGTGTGGACGTGATTAGAGTAGCATACACACTTATATTCGTAATTAAATTATGTTGTTGGTTCTTATCATGATATTCGTAATGAAACTATATGTTTGGTGCAACACAGCAAATCAATGTTTTTTTCCAAAACCTACTTATTGGTCAGCACCCCTGCATCTCGTGTGTATGGGCGTGTTCATTTCATTATAAATCCGACACATCATCTTTATCATAATGCGAATGTCTGTGTTTTCATGAAACAATAACTTTTTGTTTTGGAAGGCATTTTCTAGTGCATCTGATGTTCCATGTGGTGGCTTAATCCTTATTTTGTTTGATGGAAAACTTAAAATAGACTAACACGTTTCGCACCGATTGACTAGGCATCGGGGAATGGAACGCTTCCATCACACCTTTTTTGGTATGCTAGCTTCAAAAGCCATGAAGTGTCATTCATTATGAGGAATTGCTGTGAATTATGCACAAGCTTTGTTGGAGTATTTCATCGAGCTACGGATGATACATTCTGTCTTTGTCCTTTGAGTGGGCGATCAAACGCTGCCACCATTTTCGTATGGCAGTAAATTGTATTGCATTAGGTCAAGAAACTTGGTATGCTAGTTTCAAAACCTCGACGTATCATTCAATGTGGTGAATAATATTCAGCCTTACTTGAAGTATTTCTTTCGGGGTACGGATGGCATTTTCTGTTTCTATCTTTTGTGAGGGTGATCAAACGCTGCAACCAATAGCGTATGACTGTAAATTATCTGGACATTATAACCACAGGAAACTGAATCATTAACTAAGACTAAAACGAAAAATAAATACTTTTTCTGTGATCCATGATACAGTTAGCTCTGATTGTAACCACTCAATACTTCACGTAACTATTTTATCAAAGAACTTTTGCTCGAATTTAAATTTTTGATCATACTCTTACGACTACAAACATATATGGTCTGTATCAGCTAATTAACTAGATGAGTGTTAATAAAAAATGTCACCGTCCCAATAGCTGTTAAAAGAAATATAAATAGTTTACATTTGTACGTAAAATGCTTTGATGAAACAGTATCCAGTCATATAGGGCAGTATAATAATCATTTGCTCTTTAATATCCAATGACAACTAGAAACGACATGTGGGAAAATATAAAATGTTTTATTAACAATAAATAATTAAAAATAAAGTTCATTAACAAAGGCAATAAATAAAATAATTATAATCAATAAATATTAATATATGTGTGATAGTATATAACAATCTACTATACTTTCTAAAGAAACTAACATAACACGAACAAATGATGTGACAATTAGACAATATTGTATGGAGAAAAGCTCGCATGGAATAATATCTGAATTTAATGAATTTCCATAATGGTTATTTTCCAACAAAGCATTTCTATTTTCTACAGAGTAATTCCGTAGGTAAATGTATCATTGGTGAAGATTGTAATAAAAAGATTTTCGCCATATTAGTTTTCCTTTTTTAAATCCTTTTTCCAATGATGCACTTACCTTAGAGTAATGCTTGTAAATGTGTCGAGTACTAGTATTTAACGGTCTTTGGACAGAATGGAAGTTGATTGTTTTCCAATTGTGAACACTGTCAAGTCCAAAGTTCGATAAACAGCCGACCAAAGGAAAAAGAAACGTTACGTGAAATAAGCAATTTCCGCAAAAAAACTTAACTTTCCAAACATATCACTAATAGCTCAATATGTGCATGACTTCACAAGCATCACAGTCCTTCAAATTTTCTCGGAAATAAAAAAGTTAGACCGCACGATTTGCTTAAAAAACATTGTTATATATCAAGCATGAAAGTCATGTTGTTCCCTGAAAATTCAATCAGAAAAATAAACACTAACGTCATAGCAAACGGGAAATTTCGTGTTAATGAAATTTGTTGGGTTTTTTTTTAAAAAAAAACTTGAATTTAGTAGATAATTTGGAGCGCTGTTAATGATTATAAAACGTAGTCCAAGAAGTTTTCATATAAACAGTATAATATATGTGAGGATAACAAAAAAATACCAATGTTGAACATGGAGTTCAGCAACCTTTGTAAAATACGACATTTTGATGCAGACTTTCATTACATTTGACATACGGTCCTCTGAAGAATTATCTAAATACAAAAAAAAACAGTTTTTGATGTAATCATTACTGTAAACTTTCTTACTCTTCTCTCGTGTGCCAAATAAATTTAAAATGTGTAAAGAACCACAATGGATTTTTTGTGTTATCCTTGGTGTCTGTGTGTTTGACATAGTTTTTTCTGGGTTTTTTTGTTGATATGAAAATTCTTAAAAAATACTTTTGTGTGACGTAATAATCATGTTTTATTTATATTTGGTGATATTTATGATATGCCACATTGCATGCTACCTTTAGCAACGTCGTGTTTTGGAAGTCTAAATTTAATAAAGACGTGGAAACGGTTTAAAAGTAAATATGTATTCAGACAATTACTGCTATACCCAAATAAACATGACAATGCGTAGTTGGCCTACATGTACACACCGACGGGAATATAATATACCGGTATCCATTGGTAATGTCATTTCAATTGATACCTTGCCCTCACAGATTCGAATTCGAAATTAAGCACTGTAGTAGAAATCACTGGTAAATGTAGCATTGATAAAAAAGTAAAACAAAAACATTCAGTAACATAATTTTACCAACAGAAAGTATATAAAAATGTGAATTCGATGACATTATTAGACCAAACATGTTCATATAGATTAGAAACAATCCGATCACCGGATTTTAATTCACTGCAACACCTTATCAAAAGTTCGATCCAATGTTCCACTCGTGCTTCCAACTAGCAAATTCAACCACATTCCAGTTAATGCTACGAATGCTACAACATACGCACCATTCTTGAAAAAGACCTGACCACTAGAATGTTATATATCGAATCTCTAAGGGTTAGAATTGTTTATTCATGGGACAAGGCCATTGCCATAACATATTGCCACACTTCATGTAGATCAATTTAAAACACATAATTATCCCTCTTTATTAACGAGACCAGGAAATTATGCGCACATCATTGCATATAGCCCCCTTGTGTGAAAAATGTTCTATCATATTAATTATAACGGGTTGTTGTTCAATATCCTTAATTTATTACATTGTAATGCACCTTACTGCGTAGAGTTTAATTACTTCAGTAGATGTTCTTGCTAAATATGATTGGCTTAATTGCTACTCTGGTATCTATTCAATTAAAGATATGTTTACACATTTCATCACTTTTAAAACCTTTTTGTAATCGCCTGGGCTAAATTATTGGCTGAAGCATTTTGATGAAACTGCTGCTGAAACATATCTCTGACGCATAACAAATGTGGTAAATAATAACTTACAGTAGTTTGGTAGTTTTGTTACGTAATCATGTCATATGGCTGCAATTTTTCAACATGGTTTCCAATTACGAATATTTCAGGCAATTTGATCACAAAAAGCCTGATGGACATAGTTTACATTTATTAGTTTCTTATAGCCTCGATTTGTATATCAAGTATCGATGAAATATCAGACAATCATATGGTGTTGATACGTCACTATTAACATCGTTATCAGTGGTTCAGAAATTGGTTCAAGCCAAATGTCGAACAAAATATAAATGCCCATCCATAAAGTAATATATATTCTCTTATTTAACTATATATTTACGCCCAGCTTTGTATAAACTTGCTTGGGATATGTATATTAAGTCCGGTACCTATAATTACAATTTAATTAACTTCACCTCCCACCCAAATCATGGTCACTGCCGTTCTTAACGTGTTTGGATTTTAACAAATGTGATTAAAATCTCATCAATGATTAGTCTATGCAATTAATATCTATTCGTTGGAGTAGCTTTCGATGTATAGTTTTGCAAGGTGTGCAAGTGCGTTTAAATGTCTAAAAAACGTACAAATTAATTAAACATATTGACCCAAACAATCCAAAAGAACACGAACTGACAAAGGAAACTCAATTGTATTCAAACGAGTTTTTGCCACAAGCAGCCAAATTTGAATGACAATAAGCAAAAACAAAATGCTGCCTTTCATAAGCAATGGATTATATTTCCGTGATAATTACATAGTAACGTGACTTGAACGCCTGCTGTATCACTTCAAGGACGCAAACACATTTCAGTTAGAAAAAGTAATACAATCAGTCACATCTGCACGATTCGCATGTTGAAGTTTCACCTTTCATATCTAGATCGGTAAGTTAAGATAAAAGTATGTCTATTCTTCCACATACTCTTTCCCCCCTCAAGCCTCTTTGTTGAAAGTAAAATTACAACCATAAGAATTTAACTGTGCCGTAAAGCACCAACAATAAGACAGCAACAGTGTGTTGCACAAACATGAAAAATTGAATATGTATCAGAAAACACATGTGTTATAATGGAGGAATAGTCACACCACAATAGTAATGTTTATTTACACAAATGATTTTCTAAAACATAAACCTAGCTTATCTTTGGTGTTTAAAATTCACCTTTAATTGTGGTTATGGTTGCATAAAAATAATTTCATGAGAACAGTTGTTAAATATCGCGTCATCTTACTTCTACCAGTGCTATGATATCGCAAGAATGTTTTATACATGACACTTTTTGTCGGTGTTAGCTGACTTGTTTTGATGTTCACATACTTAATTGACCAATGGGTCAAGCTTTTCATTCGGCATTTACTACCACTTACGTATACGTACAACTTTCCACGTACGTGCTAGCTATACTGAACCAAAACTCTGTATGGAGTTTCGGGGTCGAATCCTACTTTTCCATGTTGCCATTAAAAACACCTGTGGCATCATACAATAAAATATGTGTGAAGTTTGATTACGACAAATTAAACTGCCGGATGCAACATTTATAATCGAACACATTTACTTCTTTCAATAAAAACCTATGATACAATATATACGAATTATGATACATTGCTTGATTTTTTGGTGTTGTATTTACATTTTTTACAAGAAGGTTTATCGGATGCATATCATTGCAAACACCGTATCAACACTTCAATTTGAATTTTCGTTCCGTCTTTGATCTGTTTTGAGATATTTTTTATGAAACCTTTACAAAAGGTGTGCGGGTACAATAGCTGTGCTGAATATGTATTTCTTATTCCAAGTTCAAGTACGAGTATTCCTGATTGACTTTTAACAACCATGTAAAACGATCCTCAGCTATTCTGGTATTTGTAATTGAAATAAGAACGCATTTACCTTTGCATAATTGAAAATATGTAAATAATGACACTTTTCATGACAGAATTAATTACCAATATTAGACCCTGATTAGCGAATATTATTCTTCTGATTGTACATCTTTGTAATATAATATCAACCACATGAAACTGGTCATTTTTTCTTGAATAATTATCTTACTAATAATTGCACTGTGTATATATATCGTTATGCCTTGTTATAACATATATTATTACATAGCCCGTTCAAGTTTATACCAATAGCATGCAATGCTGCGTGTGTGACAATTTTAATAGAAGTTTCAAATTTTCATCAATTCTTGTAGACACTTAGGACACAAGATGCACAACTCAATAATCATCTTAATTAGCAAGTTAGTTAGTTAGTGAGATAATATTCAATTAAGTAATAGATACAGTACTAGTTTTTGATCAAAAGTGTCCTCTTACAACCGTTATAGGATAGTTTTGTAAGGACTAACAAGAAATTGTCCGAGGCGAAGCCGAGTATAATTTGTTGTTCGTCCTTACAAAACTATCCTATAACGGTTGTAAGAGGACACTTTTGATCAACAAATTGTACTTTATATTACTTATACTCCGGCAAAAAGTAAATGATCTCCAGAGAGACAATGATTAGCACAATCAATTCTGGCACAATGCATGAGCAGAACACATATTGAATTTTAGAAAATATGACTCTATGTAACATAATAACCTTGGCCTAACACATCTGAGGGATTAACTGTCATATAGATTGAGTAAAAATCAAGAAACTATTAATACAACATATAAAAGCTAAGATTACACAAGCAATTATTTTCCACATTCATGGATTAAGGCTTGATGCACAAAGGTATATAACATATTATTTTGTCTTCATTCAAAAAAAATTGACGATTGTCATGGAAATATTTATAAAATTAATGTTTATTTTCAAACAGGATCATGTTAGCCGATTCTTATATATATCTTAAACTGCTCAGTTGATGTTAAGACAGTGTGTTTTATTTAATAGATATTAAAAAAATGTTTGTATTATAATAGCGCCGTAATGAATTGACTCATGTTCTAATTTAAACATTCATTTTCATAGGGCTACATAATTTGATGATTACTAACTACAATATAATGTTGTATTTGAGTGATTCTAAGTGGCATCACTTGTGCTCATGAAAACAAGTAGAAAGTTATAACCTCTTTCGATCATTGTATAATAATAATTCAGGATTCTTGTCGGTTGCACAATGTATATTATTTTTTTATACATTGTTTCTAGGTTTGCTGTATTCCTCCTGATAACCAATAACGTAAAATCATTCAATTTTGATGGATTTTGCTCTTAACTTAGTGGACAGCAATATTAAAGGATTAGCCATTGCCCTATTATTGTTGGGGTGTAGATAAATTGTGATTATTTTGTTTTAGTATTTAGTTCAGCCAAGACTAAAAAATATAATATACAAAATTTAACGCTTCATTTCTTTGTTTTATTATTAAGTTTCACATGAGACACTAATTAAAATGTGATGCTGCAAATATGATTAGTTTACAGTAGCACAGTCATGTTAATCCCTCATTGTGTGTTTTTACAATTTTTAGTCTTCAGGCAATCAGCAGAGACATTTATTTAACTGTGTATGTGGTTATGCAAATCTGAAATAGTTTGAAGCTTAAATTGACCAATCATTTTCTGAGAAGAAGTCTCACAAAAGTGTACATTAACAGAAATAATGTACACTTTATGAATAGAGTCAGTGGGCATGACGGAGTATAAAAAGGATTTCACTAAAAAGACAATATGGTGATGCAGTTAAAACGAATAAACAACAATAAGTAATAGAGTTATGTCAGTACAGTTTAGTTTATAAGTTGAACTTGTATTTTGGAAAAAGGGTGCGCTCGCTGTATGACTACTAATTGGATATCAGAATTTACAATAATTTCACATAAGCTTGCCATATAACTTCGTTATGGGAATAATACTGAATCTTGTGTTCAACATTCTCTTTCGTTTGAACAAACTAATATTCCAACTGAGTGATTATTATTCCTCAAGCTATTTCGTCGTATTTAGTTATCAGTTTATCTTCATATCTTGTCCTAATCAATTTATTTTGAGGTTTGCATGGTATACTAAATGCAGGGAATGTCCGATAGTTTGACGATATTAAGAAATACTCAAATTTCTAGAATCATTGTACGTTTAGTCTGTAATTGCAATTAGATTTGATATAACCAAGCCTTGCTGTTGCCTTGTTTTTGTGCACTGGTGTCAATGTCCACGTAACGCAAAGGGTCGATACGTACAAACACACAAAAGTAAACAACAATTCAGATGGTTTATTAGCACAATTATATAGTATTGTGGATCAAGAGACACATCGTCGCCTTTTTGTACAAAATTGCTATTCGCATCTTTATTGCCAGGTGAATAACATATATTTCTTTCTTCTAATTGTGGTGTGTGTTTTCTTCTGCAAGACAAAGCCGACAGTGAAACACAACAAAGCATAAGTATATCACATATACGAGGGTTGTCCCAGTAAATCGTGTCCTTTGCTAATAATTTTCTTATTTGGCGTTACACGATTATGATTGATTGCAGTTACTTTTATAAATCAATTGTTTATCGAAATCCCGTGTGAAAAGTATACGAATATGTGTGTAATGCATATTATCAGTGATTAACCAACCCCATGTACGCAAATGCGGCCCATACAACGCGCCGTAATTCATTCATTTGATTTTCAATAAACTTGTAATTAATTTTCATCTTTTTAATTAGTTATTGCGCATACTTTTCACATCGGCATTTATTTGAGTCGGTTAAGTGTCATCACGGTAAATTTCAATTGAAAATTATTATTTGTGTGAGAAAAACGCATGTTTGAATAGCAACACTAAAAATATAAACGTGCGATAATTGAGACGTAAGGGGAGAGACCACCTGTAGATAAGCCGTGCACGTTATAGTTTGGACTGGTTTGTCGTCAAAATATAGTTTAGGACTCTAAACTGCACTGACGGACATAACACATTGTGTCTACAACACGTATGGATGAGTGCCGATGAATGTTTAATGTTGTATGGGACATCAGCGGGTTTTACATCCACCTTATCTACTGTACCATGCATTACTTACCTGGTTTTTATTCTTCTGGCAATAGAAGGCACATGCTTTGCCTCGGTGTTTCCCACCATGTGTTTTGGTTGTTTAGAATAGAAGGGTTTTCTATGATGCATTGGACTGGACTGGGTTCGCAATTGTGTATCAAAATAAAGTTTAATGATATCGTAAGGATATTTAATACAATAAACAATAATTTGACATGGAGAAAAGTGTTCCGCAGTATGACGTTCTAACGTTGATGTCACTGTGCGCCGCACTTGCATACCATGTGCATTAATAATGCTAACTGTAATTTTATTTCTTGATACATTTTCATGAAATTCCTAAGACCTACTAAGAATATACTTAATAATCATCAGTGAAAATTTAAAAGGAATGTTTTGAACACTTTTCGTGCAATGAGAAAAATACACGATTTACTGGGACAACCCTCGTATGTGCACGAAATAATACATCACATAAAGATGGATGAAATGTTATATCGAATAAAGATGAGGAAACATTATATCACATTTGTATAAATGAAACATGCGTGGCATTGCTCGAAGCTCAACATTTAAAACAATGGGGAAGCGGATTGTTTTGCTCAAATATGCGAGAGATGAGTACATCAAACATGGGGCATCAGTAGGTGAATTTGTATCGTAATCGATCTGAAATAAAATATTTCAGCATTTAAGTAGGCGTAGTAGGTTGCTTCCATTCTCGTTCAACCAGTGTATATCTTCTTTAACATAGTCTGGGATCTTGACAACCATTGATGTATAAGGATGTTTATTTCTAGTTGATAACTTGCTATAGTCGGTGAGGTACACTGATCAGGGTAGTTAATGGTAAGATTATCCACAAGCTATGTGTTTGTATTATAACTTACGTGTAATATATCTGGTGAATGAAAGGCACGCCTCTATGGACTGGTTGTACTTTGTTTCCCAGTTTCAAATACTAAAGGATTGTCGTTATGGGATATGCTCAGTTTATCTTTTTATACCGTGGAAAAGTACTCTAAGACTTCAAAATATTTAACAAGAAGGCCACAATTGCCTTATAGACCGCTCATGTTAATATATTATCCAGTTTAATAAACATGCCTTAGCTAAAACCAAGGTGCAATTGAACATTTGTCGCCAATTAGTCCCAATGCTTCGTGTGCAGTGGGAATGCCTTGTCGCAAAAACTGCATCACAAAATGACCAAGAGTATCTTCTATTTCTTTGCAAAATATGCTTCACTGTTTTACACATCTAGCGTTCGTTTCCCCTCCTTACTATGAATCTCACACGATATTTACACATTTATCATACACCGACACTTAACATCCATGATACAGCTCGAGTTCTTATGATTGAGTTATAGTAATGAAGTAAAATAAAACATGACTTGATTAGGGCGTTGATTGATATACATTTCATTTGACACATGATCACAATAAAAATAACAGTTTCGCCCGACAATGTTGGAATGTCTTCAATAATGGATTACTTTGAAACGACCTTTCTTTTAGAGAATGTATTTATCATAAATACACGTAAGTCAAGAAAGACCAGAATTGAATGTCTTGAATGAGAAAATTCTAAACTTACTTTGGCAAGTACATGAGTAGTATGATGTTTTGTTTTATAACATTGTAACTATACTTATATACAAAGTTAATCAGGACAAAAGCGGAACAGGTGACCAAAATTACAACTTGACAAGCCGACGTATAAGAAATGATTACGAGCCGCGTAAGACCATGCTCTTAAATAATTATACGACAAACGAAAGAATCGCTACGCATTTTAAAATTTCTAATTTAACAATTTGAAAACATGACAAAAACACGACAACAAAAAAGACGAAATTAATTTCCAGAGACAATACAATGGCTTAACTCTCTCAACAATTCGACTAAATGTCCCTGTGAGAATTTTTTAGTTATTTAAAATAACATTGCATGCATTCGTCATCTAAGTTTTTAACGGCAACTTATTCGTTTCCTTGTGTTTAGAGCCGTTCGCCAACAATGGTTTATTTATACAGGACAGTTGTTTGACCTAACAAGTTTTCTAGGAACTACTATCAAGCATTGCCTGACTATCGATATAAAGGGAGGTAATCGCAATTAGTATCTACGCTGAGGTATATAGTGCCTTATTCAGGTCAGTCGAAACTGTCGTTTTCTGACAAGAACAAATTTAACGGATGTCGTCTTGGCAAATACAGCAAACGATATTTTTGACATAAAGAAGAATTGTATCAAAATGTCATAGTCGGTAACAAATTGATGCAGTAAACATGCACATATATCGACACACAGCGGACATACATGTAGTTTTTTCCTAAACATGATTAGTTAAATTCAACGTCTTTCGTCGTCAATATTCGAATGTAATTTTCCTAATTATTTATGTATACCTCTCTGATACAACGACCGATAAATTTGTCAATTGTATTACATGAAATGACTGATTGCTAATTAGAGGACAATCCTGACAATAGTTTGGCATACAATTACGCAAGCATTCATTCATTCATTGGGAGTCCATTCAATGTAACAGGCCATGTTCTTTATTTAAATACACATTCACCGCAAATGTACGCTCACACACTCCTCACATTCATATCATAAGACTATAACATTAATCAAGAAGCATTTGCCTAAATAGCAAATTTCCATCCCGAGGGCGTAAACTTGTAACCATTTCCTCTCACTACATACTTAAATACCACAAGATTAGACACATGTCTGATGGGTTAGTTTGACTTACTAAGTCTTGTTGATGTTGTTACTGGTGAGAATGTTGTTGTGTAATGTTTGGAGAGTCAGATTTTAAGTGTTTTTTCTTACAACCATATAGATTCAATTCCCTTGGCAATAATGTTTCCGTTCATTTTTACCATAAATAGGTAATGAAAAAGTGAGACATGTGATGCTTCAATTATATTACTGTGCATTTTGATTTAGCTACTATTAGATGAACCAAATATAACTTAACCTGGATAAACAGTTTTTTAATCGGTTCCGTTAGAATATACATAAAGTTTATATACCCCGGTAGAGTTATAGTCCTTCCATGATCTCCTTATCAAGTTCACACGAGGTTATATTCGCCGTAAATAGCTCCCTTGGTAACTACGAATGTGTATCCTGATCATGTGATAAAAATCGCAGAACAATATTCTCCACAAATAGCTCCTGTGTAATTATATAGAACACACGTAGCTGTGATGCAGAATTAACTCATGTTTTCCTGGTTTTGAACGACCTTACACCACCAACTTAATTAATAATTCAGTTCAAATACTGCTGTCCTTTCAACAATGTCATTGTAAGCATTGAAACAGACAGTAAGCCGGAAGCTTAGTTCAGTAATAGCAACAATAATGTTTTACTGGACACTTGTAATAATTACTAACCTCTCCCTAACGTGACACACGATCGTTATGTGTACGATGCCTCTGGAAGAATAGTAAAAGAACAACAATAGCGAAGGTTGGAGTATAATCTAAACGTAGGTACATGGGTTAATCAAAAAGTAAAGAGACAAACGACAGCAAATAATTGCGAATGGTGAAATAATTAAGAAAATTGGTAAGCACGTCGCCGTTATTATTATCTCGCTGTCTGTGAAGTTAAGAAAACATTACCCATTAATATACTGTATTTTCCATATTTTAACGGAATTTCTCAACAGTTTCACCTTTATCAACTCGTTTCATCTTTCCTTGAAATGACAGGCGATGAAGTAATGTAATAAAACGTGCGATGCTTGTGTGGACAGGATTATAGTTGCATGCACACTCATATTCGTAATTAAATTTTGTTGTTGCTACTAATCTTGATATTCGTAATGAAACTATATGTTTGGTGCAACAATCAACGATTTTACTAAACCACCTTGTTGTTCAGCAACCCTTACATCTCGCGCGTATTCATGAGCGTGTTCATTTCATTATAAGTCCAGCACATCATCTTAATCTATATAATAATTCGAATGTCTGTGTTTCCATGAACATGTGTGGGAAGGCTTTGTCTTGCAAGTCTGGTGTTCCATGTGTTAGACTAATCCTTATTTTGTTTGATGGACAACTTAAAATATGCTAACACGTTTCGCACCGATTGACTAGGCATCTGGAAATGGAACGTTTTCATCACTTGTTTGTTGGTATGCTAGTTTCAAAAGCCATGAAGTGTCATTAATTGTGGGGAATTGCTGTGAATTATGCACAAGCTTTGTTTAAGTATTTTATCTAGGTGCGGATGATACTTTCTGTTTCTGTCTTTTGAGTGGGTGATCAAACGCTGTCACCATCTTCGTATGGCGGTAAATTGTATTGCATTGGTGCAAGAAACTTGTTATGCTAGTTTCAAAACCTCGACGTATCATTCAATGTGGTGAATAATATTCAGCCTTACTTGAAGTATTTCTTTCAAGGTACGGATGGCATTTTCTGTTTCTATCTTTTGTGAGGGTGATCGGACGCTGCCATCAATATCGTATGACTGTAAATTATCTGGACATTGTAACAACAGGACACTGAATCATTAACAAAGACTAAAACGAATAATAAATACTTTTTCTGTGATCCATAATACAGTTAGCTCTGATTGTAACCACTCAAGACTTCACGTAACTGTTTTATCAAAGAACTTTTGGTCGAATTAAAAGTTTTGATCATGCTCTTACGACTACAAACATATATGGTCTGTATCAGCTAATTAACTAGATGAGTGTTAAATAAAAAATGTCACAGTCAATAGCTGTTAAAAGAAATAAAAATAATGTAATATGTACGTAAAATGCTTTGATGAAACAGTACCCAGTCATATAGGACTGTATGATAATAAGTTGCTCTTTAATATTGAATGACAACTAACAACGACATGTGGAAAATATAAAATGTTTTATTAACAATAAATAATTAAAAATAAAGTTCATTAACAAAGGCAATAAATAAATCATTATAATCAATAAATATAAATATATATGTGATAGTATATAACAATCTACTATACTTTCTAAAGAAACTAACATAACACGGACAAATGATGTGACAATTAGACAATATTATATGGAGAAAAGCTCGCATGGCATAATATCTGAATTGAATTATTTCCAAAAATGTTATTTTCCAACAAAGCATTTCATTATCTACTGAGTTATTCCATAGGTAATTGTATCATTGATGTAGATTATTATAAAACTTCTTTTTTTTTCATATTTTATTTCATTTTATAAAAAAAAATTTCAATGATACAGTTACCTTTGAGTAATGCCAGTAAGTGTGTCTAGAACTAGTATTTAACAGTATTTTGGACTGAGTTGAAGTTTGATTCGTTTCCAATTGTGAACACTGTCAAGTTCAAAGTTTGATAAACATCCGACCAAAGGAAAAAGTAACGTTCCAGGAAATAAGGAATTTCCGCAAAAACTAAATTTTCTAAACAAATCACTAATAGCTCAATATGTGCATGACTTCACAAGCATCACAGTTTAAATTTTCTAGGACGTAAACAAGTTAGACCGCAAGAATTGCTTAAAAACATTGTTATATATCAAGCATGAAAGTCATGTTTTTCCCTGAAAATCCAATCAGAAAAATAAATACTAACGTCATCGCAAACCGGAAATTCCGTGTTAATGAAATTTGTTGGGTTTTTTTTTAAAAAAAACACTTGAATTTAGTAGATACTTTGGAGCGCTGTATATGATTATAAAAAACGTAGTGCAATATGTTTTCATATAAACAGTATAATATATGTGAAGAAAACAAAACTATATAAATAAGCAAGAGCGTTGAAAATAGATTTCTAACAACCGCACGTACAGTAACCTTTGTGAAATGTGTCATTTTCATGCTGAAATTCATTACATTTGACATACATGTACGTCTAGAATTATTTTAGAGCAAAAACAGTCATTGATGTAATCATTACTGTAAACTCTCACACTTTTCTCCCGTGTGTCAAATAAATTTAAAACCTATATAAGAATCACAATGTACTTTTGTGTTATCATTGGTATGGTTGTGTTTGACATCGCTTTCCATGTTTTAATTTAGTATGCAAGTTTTTTTTAAATAAATTGTGTTACAATGTACAAGATACATGTTTAATATATATTGTGATATTTACGATATGCCATGTTACATGCTACCTATACCATTAAATACCGTAGTATCATTAAAAATAAGTTAAAAATTGGACAAATATTCGTAGACTTCTAGAAAACAATATACATTTTCCAGTAGAAACACATCAGTTCAATGACATGCTATGTTTTCTGTAAAATAAATAGCCTACTGGTTGATCGATTATGTCTGCACCTTTCTTATTATTCCTAATATCTGTGATTTCAATTCGTCTTAGGATAAATCACATATCATCATTTTCTTAATTGTTGAAGAACATAATTCATCAGATAATAGTAAAAATATCACTACAAGGTACAGATTTATTAGTTTGTAAGGAGCATAGAGTATATGTAAAGACAACGCAAATAATGTTGAAGGCATGAGAACGAACGAATCGTACTAAATATGTAAGTTATGGTACCAAGCTATTACAAACTGTAAGTGATGTTAAATTTTTAAAAAGGGCGGGGCGATCGAAGCGATTAAATTGGCTCAAAATGTCGGTTACTATAAGAGGCATATATTCTATCAAAAAGTAAAATTTATTCACATAAATGCTATCATACTAACAAAAAACATGACCATGTGTTAGGAAGTAGTTGGACTACGTGCCGATGTGAAGGTAGCCCTTGATAATGTACATTTGATTGATACTTTGCCCTCATAGTTTGTAAAATTAAGCACTGCAGTAAAATCACAGAAAATGTACCTTTGATAATGTAAATTTATATTTTTTAAATATATATATTGCAATAATATTTATTTCATTTTAAAAATGATATTTAACTGGTGTCGATTTATAGAAAATAGTGATAAAAAACGTGCTGTTGAAAATTTGGTGCATAAATGTGACAGAACAGAAATACATGTAGTGATAAATAAACAAGATTCTAATACTGTTCGGTATGTTTTACGTTGCAGAATGTTTTGTGAATAAAAAAGTAGGTTGACTGTAAGTACACAAAGGCATCGCCAGTGTATAAAGACGTTTTTATGTTGTACATGTAACACGTGTGACACCAATAATGAACTCCATTGTCTGTGTACCAAGTATAAGCCCAGATATACGTAAAATTCACCGTAATGTTTCTATATTGATCAACAACTTAATTAAATTCTGATACGCCGGTCACGAAACATGTATTATACATAATGGAAAAAATACATGTAAATTGTGAAATATGCATAACAAACAGTATGTTTTTCAAGGGTTATCACAAACCGTTCATTAAACAGCCGTGGTGTTATGTATCATGTACAAGTGACATTAGCTGCCTGGTGTTGTACACAATAAGGCGGATGAATTCGTTCGAATTTCAATCAGTAAACGTAAGGATAGATCTGTAAGGTGCTATTAAAATTTTCTACGTAATAACACAACGATGGTTAAGCATGATTTTTCACTAGCCATACACCTTAAGTGATACAAAACTATCCAATCAGTGCAAACATATCATTCAATACAAATCTCTTCTTCCTATGCAGCGCATGTACAACAAATATATGATATTGTACTAAAATATTGGCATGACTCGTCTCTGGTGACAACACTGATTGTTAATGTTGTTTACGTTGGCCAGTCGCATCAGTCATTGTATTATACAATAGAGCCGGAGTTAGCACTAATAAATTACGAAAATATGATTGAAAAGATGATTGAAAAATTATGATTGATAAATTATGATTGATATTCAATGAAGCACTATATGTTGAAATCCCAAAGTCGTATTTTAAAGTCATCAGCGGCGCTAACGATCCTCAATTCATCAAAATAGATGGCGTTAACTTCTCGTCCTCTGTGGCCACTAAAAGTCTGAACACTCTTATCCCTGAAGTAATAAAAAATCGTTCATTATAAATTATCATTGTTCATTATCAATCAGTTTAAATGATTAATACACATTCCTCGAAAAAACATTGTGTTACTTCCTCTTGCTGGTAATTCCCCATTCAATTTATGATATTTTTTTTGAAAGCATAATGTAAAGTACAATTATAATAATAATTTACATTTTGAGCGATATTGTTAGCCTGTCCGTCAAATCCTCGGAAGGAAAAGCATTACCTTTAAATTAGGAACAAAATATATAATTATTATCATAGCTAATTAGACCTCTATAAGAGTGTGAATATGTATGTGTGTGCCAAGTGCGGAATGTTATGCATCAGTCAGTTGTATCCAGGTCCCCAACCGAAAGGATGGGCGTTGAGGATAGCCGGGGAAACAATCGTGTTTTACCTTCCAATTTCCACCGCACTGCCAGGGAAATGTTGGGAAATCTTTCACGAACCACTACCCCGAGGACATTTGTATTTGTCAGGGGCCGGGGAAATACCGGTGATTTTACAATCAGCTGTCACACGCAGGGCCGTGGAAGGGCGCGGGGTTTTGACAACCCAAACGTAAAAATCCCGGCCCCTCCCCGAGGGTGGGGGCCGTAAATGCAACTGACCGATGCAAAGGTATTCCTTGGGATTCCGGACACATTGCTGATGAACGAAAAAAACAAGATAAACTTACTTTGTAATATCCCAGTATTTCACGAAGCCGTCTTTTCCTGCACTGACAATCATGCCTTCACTCTTTTCTCTGTTCATGATATCCAACTTCAAACACTCAATTCTGTTTTCAAATATAATAAATAAAACGTATATTAGTGCATTGTTTTCTGACTTCCTTTCAATAGTGTAAGGGAAACAATTTCAACATCGTGAAGAATCCATTGAGTAAATTCCCTTTCATGAATATACGTGAAGTACGTATAGTCCACAGAATTTGCAATATCGCTTCTTTAGATTTGTGGGTTTGTTTTATGAAAACATACATTCATACAACCGGGGTTATAAATATAGACAACATTAAATTATGCTTCGGAAGCACAGCATCGGGCTTAACACTAACACAAACATATAAAGGGAGAGAATTTGACAATGCTGTAAAATAAGTTAAAATGCATCCTTAATAGACGTGTAATAATGTAATATCAGTGGTTAATAATAGTGTTAGTTCAATTAGTTACGTGATTAATGTTGTGATTTAGTAAAACATGTACAATTATAAGCAAGTTCAGACTTCCTGAGGTCAGACATTCGGGTAGGCAATTAATGGCTAATATGATTCGAACTCAGTGCTAACTCTCATAATAAATAAATATGTTTAACAACAGTCGCATCATATGTAGCCATTCGGCCTCACCAAACTATGCCAGACATGCCTTCCGGTGTTAAAGATGTCGTGAAGACTGAACGTTTTGTGATTAATAAATTATTACCAGTGCAATATTAGAAATGTTATACATGTACATGTGTAAGCAATGCGATATGTATTTTAAAGCGTTAGAACAGTAAACATGTTTAATAAGAATATTTATACCAGCAAGAGTGGTAGTAAATGAAAAGTTAAAAAGTTGACAGCAAGTTTGGATTTCAAAATAATGTATACATGTATGTGTAATAGCCACGACTATTTTCGAACGAAAGTATCAACTTTGCATTTCGTGCAGCATATACAGTTGTAAAATATTCCCAAATGTCACTCGATTTAATTGAAAACAATAAATGGCGACGAGGAACATCTGCGAGAAAGTGGAAGCGCGTGCAGAATATGTAACATCTAGAAATTGTCTATAGAATATTGTACAGGTGAATATAATAAATGTTGTACATACATTTATAGAGAATTATATTTATATATCTAGTTACCTGCTACTGATAGATTCATTGCTAGAAATCATAATATAACATGAAATGACGTCATGTCAATGTGAAAATTGGTCTGAAGATTTTGGGTAGTCAATGTGAAAATATATTTACTCCTAACTCTATCAGAATCCTTGTGTCATAATAATTGACATATTGTTACATGGTATATGATATCAAATTGTATTGAACTGTAAATATTGTAATTGATAAACATTCAATACTTTTCTATACTATTTCACTTACTAAAACTAGAAACTAAAAATAGAAATTATGGACCAGGCTTCTATCGGGTCATAGGCATTTACTGAACACAGTCTGCTCGGCTGGTTGGGTTGAGTGCTACCCTCCCTGTCGGATTTTCTTATACCTTTTTTGTTTTCTTTCCAAATGCTTATTACACTCAACTCAAAACGATTGTAACAAACTATCGCAATCGTAAAAGCTCGACCAGTTCCGTTTGTCTCCGGTGTTTTCCATTGGATAAAAACCGAGGTGATCAGAATGACACTATCGGTGTTAATACTAGTGACAACATGTTTCAATGAGGTTTCG
This sequence comes from Spisula subtruncata, assembly GCA_963678985.1. Classification (NCBI taxonomy): domain Eukaryota; kingdom Metazoa; phylum Mollusca; class Bivalvia; order Venerida; family Mactridae; genus Spisula; species Spisula subtruncata. The sequence continues at coordinate 49,004,385 of OY787664.1, read as the reverse complement.
GGTTAAACGGGTATGATTGCTTGATTAAGATTAACTACACACATTACGAGTTACGTACCTTTTACTATGTTCATTGACAATGTCCAGGTATTTCTTCAGTAATTGTGTTGGTCCTTCCACTTTGTATACACAGATTGTTTCACCATACGAACAGGCAATGTGACCTCTACTATAACTTACTGACATGATGGATGTGGTCTGACTTACACTGATCCACCGTAAACATTTCCCTGTCTCTATATTCCAAATCTTTACACTCTGAAATGTACAAGGATACTCTAAAATTATCTCTCTTTTCTGTATATACAAGGAACGGTTATCAAATTTATCAAGTTTTCTCCCCTTGTGTGCGAGGAATTTTCTCGCACTTACGTTCTTTTTTCTGGTCGCCATTCATGAATGTAAATGGTATATTCTGCTAAACAGTATTTTAACAAGACGTGGTAATTCCACGAAAACTAGATTTAAATTGCAGCTAGGCAAAACAATATCTATTTTTAGTAACGGTGACCTTGACCCCTTACGTCCCCACTTTCATTTCATATAAGTTACCTACACAGTAATTTTCATAGTGATGTCATTCCAAACACAAGATATCAATCGAAAACCAAATTGTGGACAGCCGGTCATCCGCCAAATTGACAATCCAATAACCAGATAGTTTTTTTTCTTTTTTTCAAACCGTGTTTTATGTCATTTTAATTGTGTTTGAACGTGTAAATACAAAATGTATAATATTAAGGCATCAGAAGTGCGTACTTTATCAATGTGGCATTTATATTTACTATTTGTTAAATTAAGAATTTAAGCTATCAACATGCCTGGACGAAAGCCTAGGAATAGATACTAAAAATTGGGAAAAAACCTGGGTAAGTTTTCACCTAGTATTATGCAGTATAACAAGACAATTGTTTACCTTGTCCGCCGAGCCTGTGACCACTAGTTTACCGTCCTCGCTCATGTCCACAGCAAATATGGCTGCCGTATGACCTACTAAACTGTTCCATTGTAAACATCGACTTATATCCCAAACCTTCGCCTGGAGAGGAAAATTGTTATTAGATTATGTGTTCAATCACTCGTAGCATATCTTGCTGATAGTATACATCGCCACGAGATTAGAAAAGAAGGGAAGGTATAGCTCTTCCCTGTTATTGCTAGACATCAATGCTGAGAAAAAGTAAACACTTTTTATTTCGTCTTCGGTATGACGTGACCAGAGAGGACGATATGTCAATATGCTCATGTTTTTTTAACTACTGGAAGTTTGGCACATACTCTTATACTGTTTCCATAAAATGAACAAAGATTTATGTCATCACTCCTACCAAATGAGAATTTTCTTTTTATATCGAGAAAAAAACGGTGTTCTTGAGCGCAATGACATTAAAACATATAAGAATAAGGCAAAAAACAAAACCATGTCATAGACAAGTAATTATAGAAATAAGTATAATCCTAGAAAGTAACATAGAGACCATAAATATATCTACAATACATATTTTTTTTATCAATGGAAATCGAAAGGTCATCAGAGTACAGGAAAACTGAATTAAGGTGTATCACCACTTTGAACTTACTGTTTTATCTTGTGATACGCTAACGAGAGTATCTAGATGTCTAGTTATTGCCCAGATTGGTCCGTCATGAGCAAATATTGTCTTGTTACATTTCCCTGTCCGTAGATTCCATACCTAGATAAAACAAGGACATCTAGTCATTAAATATATTCCTGGACAATATATGTGTCCTGCTCTTGCCCTGATTATAGTCCGTCATGAGCAAATATAGTCTTGCTAGAAGTAGAATTCCATGTAGTCAGTAATATAATCCTGGAAAACAGCGAGACAATCAGATCACGATACTGTGTTAAAGACTTGCCAAAATTAATGACACTATTTTCGAAAATTCAACAGGTATTTCATTGGCAATTGACCATAAAGCACAAGCCAGATTATTCGTACATTGCAATTGGTCACTACAAGTTAAAACAGTAGAACTAGGTCATCCTGCAGCGGGGGGCTGCGTTTCACTCAGTCACTTTTGATCACCGTTGTTTCGTTATTTCTTTGTGAAATTGGGTCATCCTGCATTTTTGCGGTGGGGACTTGGGCTTTAAATCATTACTTTGGGTTATGTGTGGGCGTTGCTCCGTGTAGTTGTGTTATGTTGTGTTGTCACTATTTTTATGCTTCCCAAGATAAGTTAAGTGCTGCCTTCCTGTGCTGATATCCTAATATCTTTTTATATTGCTCCCCATAATTAGACTCCGTTTGATCGAATACAAATGTTGTCGCAAGGATTAATAAAGATAACGTTAAAGATAAAACTTGGACTTAATCTATCGTGAATGAAAACAATTGTAATTACATAATCTTACCCGAATTGTGCCATCATATGAACCACTAATGAGAAGGTTGTGTGTAAAGAAGTTGAGACACCAAACACCTTTAACATGCCCCTTGAGCACATGTAAACATTTGCCTGTTTTAATGTCCCAAACCCGTATTGTCTTGTCCAATCCACCACTAGCTACTCGCCATTGATCGAATATAACACATATAACACTGAAATAAATAATACCAAATATTTAAAAAAATATATTAATAGTTTGCACCTTGTGGGTTACAATCTCGTGTTAAAATTGCGGAATAAGAAATCCTTTGACCACTCGGCCAACGAAGCAACTCCATCAATTTTTCGTAACAGCCTGATCGATGAATGTCATTGCTCATGACCAAACCAGTTTGTTTCTGAAATTGATTAGCAACGCAAGATTTAGAGACCATGGCCAAAGTATGTGTCATGGAAATTTGTAACCTGTCCGACAATTAGTTCGAATCCAAATGGTTAAGTCTCTTCTAATAAATTCTTAACAATTTCACACTTAAACAGTAGACGCTTGCGTATGGTCGTTGATGCTTTACCATGTAGCATTGACAGATGGTCACATGAAAAGAATCAAAACACTTGGTATGCGCTCGACCACTCAAAAGCCAGAAATAATCATGAATACTTAATGCGATAGAACATTATCCAATCAGCAGCACCGTACCTTTCAGTATGTCCTTTGAGATCAGTGATTCGACATTTCCCATCATGCCAGTTAACTCGGAGAAATTTATTGTCCTTGTACAGTTTCTTCCAGTCTGGACTGCCTCCAACTGGTACTTCGAGTTTAACCAGCAAACATTTATGTCGCCATAAATCGTTATCATTGGCGAGAATATTCCATGATTTACACACCTGCAATAGTTACAAAAAAAATACGATTTTGGTTTAGATTTACTGGCACTCTTTTTTCTCGGATGAATTGGCTGTGGAGAAAGTACATGATAAAAAATAGTAGGGACTTAAGAATACAGTATGTATACATGGCACCAGTGTTTCATCCCAGTAAGGATGCTTGTTTGGTACCATAGCAGCATAGTTATAACAAGGACAATGTATATTCTCCAAGGGCAATTGGTTCAAGTACAACTTCATTTGCTCATAAACCTTTCTGCAATTATTTCTAAACATAGTCGAAGTATATTTTAGAAACGTTATACATAGATGCACTGAACTTAAAAATTAATGAGTAGTTTACATTTTTAGGGATGTGGATGTTTCGGTCTATGTCTGACTCTTACATGGGTGGCTAGGCGATGCCGCCGTAACTGTGTGTATTTGGATTGTCTGTGTACTACAGTATTCTCATAACATGTACCAGTAATGTCAGTAGATGTATCAAATAAAACACCAGCAGACCATACAGCATATTCTATACGAAACGGAACATGTGTCATAGTATACCGTTGTATATTGTTCGACATTATTACTTGCTAATGTACCTTGGTGGTGAATTAATTAATTAAGGTTGCTATTTCATAGCAATTTGAAGAGATTTTAATTAGGATACAGTCTAGATGTTTATATTTCTGACATTGCCATATCGCTGGCTTGGAATGAGAAGGTCGTAAGTACTACTGCTAACGACCTTATAAGACTGATACATATTGGAAATTTGCATCATATGGCGCTTCCTATGAGCGTATTTTCATGAAAATCGGAACTTGCCATGTTGACCAAAAATATGACCAAAATGAAGTTGTAAAAGCTTGTTTATCCATAAGTAAATATTAAATTTCAGACAGTTCGTCTTCTTTTTTCAAAATATTGACAACATTGAACTTTTGACCTTCTCATTCTAAGCCAGCCATATGATGTAATATTGACATAGATGTATCAATCACCTACCGGTAAGGTGGTTATTTCATACAATACGTCGATGTGTTAACATTGTGTTACTAATTATAACAGCTTACGAACTTTCGCCTAACCTGCTTTATTAGGCATACGTTTACATGTACTCGCATTTACTATTAATTAGGGTGGTCATTTCAAAGAATACGTTGAGGCGTTAACATTGACATATAAGTCCCAAGCAGCTTACCTGCTACAAAGGTCATACATATACTCCAATCACGGTGGTTAGCTTATAGAAATTCGTAGAAACTTTTAATAGTACATTGACATATAAGAGCTAATTAAACAGCTTACGTGATTTCGTTACACTTTTCTATCACATAGACACGTGCAGCTTGATCTAGATATTACATAACCCAATCAGTATTTAAGGTGGAAAGGTACTTTTATTTCTTACGGTTTTATCTACAATACACTTTTAAATTGGACCATGATGGTTACCTATCCTTATAATATTTGGTACCGGTTGAAAGTAGAAGTTATTTACAATTCCACCATGCATCTTGTATGGCGTTGGCAAATATTGTAAATTGCTTTTAGTTTCTAGTAGTAACAAATATTACATAAAAATAAGGGGAAAAGAAGTACTCTTCTACCTTAAATAATTGTCATACAATGTCCAATCACAATATACGTTTGTGATAGAAACCTTGTACCCGGCTACCTTAAAGTTATAAATGACACACTTTACAAAGAAACATGACGTATCAAGAGGTGTTTAAGTAAACGTATTAAGGTAGTTCAACACTCGTATATCAGTGTTCAAGTACGCTGATTATATGGGCCTTAAGTCGAATACTTGTCAGAGAAAGTTGGCCCCAAATTCAAAATGTGTTTTTCTCCTATCAAATTCATTGTTTATGTTCAACTGAATTTGATTGGGAAAACACATTATGTCAATGTGAGACCAACTTTCTCGGACAAGCGCTTACTGGTGGTTGTTTCTAAAACAAGAGCATGCACGAGCGAATTATAAACCACACCACCACTGAAACTACTTCACATATCAGACTTTATGACGTTACATACTAAATACATTGTTGACTAATCTGGCGTCATGTGCTAAGATTATGCATAGGATATAAATTTACTGGTAACTTTTTCGAAAACAAAAGAATGTATGAGTACTAATGAACAACATCACATTCGAAATTACTTCGAATTAAGACGCAAAGGTTGCACTGTATTTGCGGTAATGTTGGTATTACAAGATTATGTTTGAAACATAAAATTGGTGCTTCTTTGGATAGTACCTCTTGGGCTAGTAGTCTCACATTGACATAATGTGTAACCAAATGTATCCGAAACCGAAATAAATATTTGGCGCGGACTGACATCTTACATTCTGAATACCAGGAAGAAAAACTAACCATAAATATCCCTCAATGTCTAACTATAAATACACACACCTGTCTGATGACATTACCACTTCCCTACTTAAAAACTCTCAACAATTTTTGTTGAAGTATCAAAAAATAGAAAACACTTGAAAAAGATAAGTGCATCTAATACACGGTACACATAAAGATGTCTGCACTGAGCATTATATCCTAGTCATGAGTCACCGAGTAGTTGGGGGTAAATGGTACACAGGCTGGTTCCCGTTCGAAAAGTAAATGTCTCCGTATTTTGTGTTGTTAGCGAAGCACTGGGCGCGGAACCAGACTAGGTGCAAACAAATAGAAATAATCTCTAAATTTTGAAGATTTACGTCATTTGAAACATGTACATGTACTTTATCAATGATTGACCCTTGTTGGTAATATTAGCATACATAAGAATGTGCACTATGATAATTTATGACTACAGCCCACGTCACTGCAATATTTATATCATATACGGTATGTGATGATAATAATTTTATTATCGTATGATATCCTACAAGGAAGGGACCCATGCAGTCCGGGTCTAATGGGGTGCCGTTGGGGGCGACAAACGGATTCAATGAGGGTTTTCATGAACACATTATGACTGTACGTACAGGACAACTGACTACAAAAACTAGGCATGACCATAAGGGCGAAATATATAAGCAATGTACTTGTAACCGAACATCTTCCATATTTATGTAAGGGAGATAACTAAATCCGTCCTGTCAGGATGGTTGGACGGACACTTTGATTTATTTTTTTAGATTCATAAGCGATTTAGAGCGAAGACAATGATGAAAACATTATTAATGACATCATTGAGCACTTCTTGAAGTATTGCAGCAGTAACTCGTCCTCTGTCACGTTTTCATTTTTATAAATTTAACGGATAACACTGTAATAATTAATTGCAGAGTTCAGAAGTCGGAACACCAAATACAGTTCGGATATTCGTATTGTTCTGAAATCTTTAATGACCCAAATATTCAACGTATGCACTCCGTTAGTACCCTTTACAAAGGAAAGGTAGTGCATTGACCATGCTAAGCCGCAACGGATATGACGTCACATGAACTGGTATCCGCGTTTGCTGTGGCAACAAACTGTAGAAAAATAGGGGACAAGCTTTTGTAACCTCATATCCGTTGCGACTTTACATGCATACTGCACTACCTTCTTTTTGGAATTGGTACTTCAAGATTTAACAATAAGGACGTGGATATGTGCCTTTTAAATCGAGCAAACAGTACATACCATACAACATCTGAGCAAATCGTCTACAGGTAAATAATCCAATATCTTCAAAGCAACCTTCTTCGGTAACTGGCTGATAAAGTCTTTATTTTGACGTGACTGTAAAATGCATTCAAATATTAATGCAACACGTTTAGTCATTGGTATTATCATAAACACATCACATTTGGCAAAACCACGAATAACTTCTACATACTGACAAAGGCAAATTTACAAAGGAAAACATCATATGCATATCGATGGCTTAGAACACTTACGACCTTTTAAGATTCATACATATTTAGAATAAGCATCACAAGGCGCTTATTATGAGCCCATTTTCATAAAAATCTGAACTTGTCATGTTGACCAAAATGAAGTTGTGAAAGTTTGTTTTACCATAAGTAAAGAGTAATTGTCAGACAGTTTTTCCGTGTTTTCTCAAAATATCGATTTGGTAGTTACGACCTTCTAATTCTAAGCCATCGATATGACCCTAAGTAAGAGACGGTGAGAATACAAAGGCTATCAGACTGAGCCTGTTTGGCGAATTTAGCAACATTTAAAACAATTTTAATTTTCATCCAATCGTCATTAGTGAAAAGAATTGATAAGTATTGGACAATATGGAATATGTTCTAAAGTTCGTTTCTAATGGGAAAACAACAACTACAAGATATCAGAAATATCACACCATATTTCACTAAATTGAGACATCTTTTAAAATTGGGTAAATGATAATAGGCATAGGTATTATGCTTACCGCTAGAAAACTTGATATAAAATAATGCTGTCGTGGATCTAATTTGAGCAAAAATTTGTGGAGGAATTCATTTCTTTTTACATCTGTAAAATAAAATAAAAATAAAAGTAAACAGTACCAAACAGTATTAAAATAAACTCACATGTTTTATTCTGATGGCCGATATGATTGGGTTGATTGAGAACGGAGGTTGAAAATATATGAACACCTATATATTTGGCCTTGTACATTAGATTTCTTGATATTGGCGTCATTGAAGTTCAACAAAATGGATTGAAGAGTGTGGTATGATAAAATTAAATTTCTATCATTCATCTTGAACCATGTATCATATGTTTTTGTTTATCTAAGTGATATTTTATACAGTTTTAGAAAAATGTGCTTTCAATAAGAACTTCCAAGGCAGTCAACAGATACGTCCACTATAAAGTTAAGTACACATTTAATATCCACTTCCCGACACAATTGACCATCGTCCATTAGACAAACAAATACATAATGACATATTTCGGCTGCAGAAGACCGGGACCCAACCAACAAGCCAACCTGAACATTTAACCTAGGTGTCGGTGGCAGCCGTAGCGTAAGCCATGCATCTACATCTATACCTTCCCATTGCTTATACTTTTACGCCACATAGATGCACCTTAACGAAATTGGTCATTTTCATTTCATGTTGCCGGTGGGCTAGCAGACATATGGTTGATAAATTAATGCGTATTCTTACACAAATTCGTCTGCATATTTTATGCTTACTCTCGCTTTTTAAGACATGACTTACCTGACCAGTGTCTGGTGTACCAATCAAAGAGTACCGTCGCTTCCTCAGGTAACGACAGTTTCGTTAGATCTAGTGACATTTTATTATCCGTCTGTAAAATAGACATGTATAAGAAATAAACCATAACATATATATCATTCACTTTTTCCTAAGTGGAAGATGGTTTGGAAATCATCCCTGAACCCTCCTTAATATTATGTATGAACGTAATAAAGAAACTATAACGTTACTGATAACAAAAAACCTGCGTTATTCTTCGCTTCTTGGGGCATATGTGTAGCTCATTTTTTTTACTTTTTAACTTTTAAGTCAAAATATTGTAATTGCTTTGTACATGCTTTATAAATATTAACAAGCCTTTACCTTGTGTTTTAGTTTGTTGTTTTTGGTCCGAGATTCGGTTACCGTACTGTTGCTTTTGTGCAAAGTATTGATACTGGAACATTTTGTTGTTCTGGATTTTGATGACGACAACAGAGTGGTATTAGCGGAAGTGACGTTAGAATGCAGACGTGGACTGTTCTCATTCTGTATGTGACGTCGGATTGGCATGTCAATATATCTACCAAGGAAAAAAGAACCATGAATTATTTTAATATGTCCTCCAAAATTCTAACAAGTGTACAGTTGATTCAAATAATATATTGCCAATAGTTGTTGTCTATATAACGTTAATAAAACATACAAAGGCAAACCAAATAAGACTGGACTTTTTATTTAGACTGTCTTAATAATGATTTTCGAGTAATGAGATTTGAAAATTGAGTTCTTACTATTTTTGGTTAGTCTTACTATCGAGGTGGTCTCTCAGTGAGGGTTTAATTTATGAGTTTTTTCGAGTATTCAAAGTTTTGAAAACCTAAAAGTCATGAGAAATTCTAATTTCCCAAATATGTTATCTATATAATTTCTTGAAATATTTATATAACTTCTTCAAGAATTTATATAATTACTTGAAGAATTCATATAATGTTTTGAACTATATATACTAAAATGTATAATTTATTGAAGCAAATAAGAATCTGTCTAACAAATTCGTTCATTAATCAAGCAGAATTTTACTCATTATAAACATCATACTTTGAACAAATGGCGGTAAGTTAGAACGCATGCATAAACACATAAACAATAACACAATTCATAAACAGGACCAAAGTTTTACAATAAATAAATACAACAACCTATTTACGCAGGCAACTAGCGCCATTAAAATTACATGGGTTTCAATTAAACTGCACTTGAACATTAATAAATGAAATAAATAAACCTGTTTGGAAAGCAATTAACAACCTGCATGTCGCGTTAGATTATTAAAATTCTGAATCGTAATAAAGTAATAAATGTGTTTCGACAAAACAGGCAATTTTGATTAAGGATAAGCAATTGACTTCATGCTATTTAGTATCGAGGAACCCGATAGTTTGGCGTTGTATAACATTGCATAAACGGTATAACTAAACATTCGAATATGATACATCAAATAAAATATAAAAACACATTTTATTATTGTCTACTTTATTATTAAAATGCTTTATGAGTTTAAATATACGACATCGTCAATGGTCATGTTTTCATCTTGTTTTGACAAAACTACATTTGATTTCATTTCAAGGCAATGCAGACTTTTCATTAATGTTTCATAGCCGCATACGTCCAATAGTTATTTTCAATCTAGTATAAAATACAACACTGAACTAAAAAATAAGAAGGATGGAATGTTCATGGAACCCATATGTCTTCGATCTAAAGCCGTAACTTTCTGCAGCAAACAATGCAGACTTGCATCAAACTCTCAACATAAAAGATGCATGCAAATGTCTGAATGGGTTGTATAGTTTCATTACATCCGATGAGTTACGATAATTAGTTAGTTACGAAAAGCATGCAAACTTCCAACACAACAGAATAAATGTAACAAAACGAAACACATATGGGTTTGAAACATGCGTTTAAATCAAATGGCATGCAAAACAGAAAATGTAACTAACAACAGAACAAATCGAACTAAACAACAGAACAAATCGAACACCTCTACCTGTATAAAAATAAAATCACAACATAAATAAAATGTTAGGAAAGCTTTAACTAGGGCATGCTATAAACTTGGCTGTGTAATTATCAACGAAACATACACCAGATAAATGTTTTTCTAGATCTTGGTAATGAAGACGTCTCATGGACGTGACAGTCTTAAAATGTACATGTTTACAACAACATGGTCAATGTGAACCGCTATGTCATAGAAAATTCACGTGCCAGTCGTCTATGTAGAACAACCACTTTGGTCAAAAATTGCAAATTTTGATCCATATTATTGGGCTTGTGTTTTTCACCAAGCGCCTTTCAGTCAATAGATTCAGGACATTTAAAATGCTTAATAGCCGGACGCTATTGTGTACAATGTCATTGACTCAATATAATGGTTACGCTTCTGTTGCCGACCAGTGTATGTTTGTTGATAACTTTGTGCAGCCAGCCACATGTAATATAACACAGTACTAACCTTGGAGAGCAATATATACTACAAAGGCAAAATGATTTCTATTTAGCATGAAGTCTATTTTATAATTTCTTTGTGAAATTGGATCATCCTGCATTTTTCGGCGGGGACTTGGATTTTTTATTGTTCCTTTGACTCATTTCATTTGGCTCAGTATAGTTGTGTAGTGGTGTTTCTGATTTCTGTGCTCGGCTGGTTAGGTTGAGTGCTACCTTCCCTGTCTGATTTACCTTTTTGTTGGACATATTTCAATTAAGCGATAATCGTATGTACAGAGTTACCTCCCGTAAACCGGATGTGACGTAAAACGAGGGCTCTACATATTAACGCCCTATAAACGCAGTAGCGAAGAGATTATTTAATCGCTTTTTTCGTTAATTGCATGTTTTTTAGCTGTTGTTTTTTCAATAAAGATGTTTATAATGTACTAACGATGTATGTATAATATGTTACATGTTATGGATGTGGAGGAAACGTGTGATTTCTCGGATTTTTTTCTATCAACAATGGTCAATTATCGGGCGTTAATTTCCAAAAAGATCTGTAGTTTTAATAATGTTGTTTTGTAATTCGGTTGATTGTCATGCACATTTCGTACATTAAATTGAGCGTTAGTGCTAAGATACAGTGTATATTTGTACTTTGATAAATGTATATTTTGCCGGGAATATAAAGCGCAAGTATTTTCACCTGGTTCTTTCAATAAGTACTACTACATCATTACCGCCATTAGACCTAGTTAACTCTGGATCATTGCTATATGTCTCATTTCTTTTTACCAATACAATTCACAAGTTATGTGTTGTTTATTATGTAATAAATGATAGTATTGTAATAAAACAAAGACATAATTATTTAGGCATTTGAATAAAACTACACGTATATTAGAGCGTCAACGATTTATTGGAATGTCCTATCTGGTTACATACGTGCCATTTCGGGCAAATTCGGCTTAAAAAGCTGTATAAATGACGATAATGATATCAGTTGATTGTTATAAATTAATTTAAAAAATACATTATTTATATACAACTGCTCTTCAAACTAACATCACAATTAACAATATTTTGTTTTTAATATAAGAATTGTAAATCTCAAAGACCTAAATTTAGGTCTTTGTAAATCTTAATTCACAAAAAGTGACCTGAACTGCAATTCGAGTGATGGGAAATACATAACAAATTAAAGTGAGACAGATACTTAAGAAGTTAAGGTGCTAAAACCCTAATGCATAAATAAAATCTTGTCAGATGACAAGGTGCTAAAACCCTAACGCATAAATAAATTCTAGGTGCTGTATAATTATATAATGATTTACATTAAACAGCATAGATCCCCTAATATCAAGATAAGCCACCAAGACCATACTATAAATTAGTTTCACAGCAGGGTACTAATATACAATCAATCAGTACTATGTTGTCACCATCTGTCATCTTAATATACATGTACAGTATATTGATCAGTGTTTTACTTTAAATGATTGACATTGATTGACACTTTTAAATCAACGTTTGGGTTACTTTTATAAAAAAAAGTATAAATTATGTTTATCCAAACCACGGTGGTCTCTCTAATTCCGTGTCCGAACAAAAAGTGTAAATTAATGGACTTGCACCTGTATGACTTGTGCTACAATGCTCATTTTGATATTTCAAATATATTTTATTGCAATATTTTTTACACTTTGTACTTTTGAAATGATATAGCTAATATTCTATACTTTTATGAACAGAACAGAACATTAATTCATTATAAATTGGACAAATTATTAAGAAATGATATTCATCTTCTAAATCTCTTCCATCGCATAAAGTGCACACACGCTGGTGTCTGTCAATTCTAGTTGTTGCATATCTACCGGTAACAATACGGAGATCATGGGAACCAAGTCTAAAACGCGAAAGAGCAATACATAATTTGCGTGGCATAGCGTCGAGATAAAATTCAAAGTTAAATGAAAGCTTAAATGATTTGTAAAGGAGTAATGATTGACTATTTTCAATACTAGTTCGCCATGATGTGTGATGAATTATTAAAATACACAATTTCTTTATGCTAGTATAAATGTAAGTCAGGTTTCAATGAGTTGATTGTGCGCGCGTGATGCATGGCATTTAGGTTCGAAAAGCATGGCTCTCCTTTTAAAACTTTAATAATATCTTTTAATAATATAATTGTTGGAAAGCTTAGTCTACACAGTTCTTAAAACTGCAAATAATAAACATTTTGAGCAAGTTAAATGCCAATTGTTGAGTATTGACTTCAGTTCTTTATTTTTACATTTTCTCGCCCTTGAAATTTTTGTTCCGAAAACATGGCATTTTATGTTTTATTATTGAAAATACATTAACAAAAGTTACATTATTAAAAAGTCTATACGATCTTGTTTTCGTAAGTGTTCATCTTTTAAAAATCGACAGAGTAAAACGTGATTTACAGCGGTTTAAAGTTGACACATTTTTTATTTCCTTTACACGCTAACGGTAATCGGCTCGTGTATCTCGAATGACGTCATCAAAGGGAGACAATTTAATTACGGTCTTAATTGAAAGGGTGTATACATAAGACCGATTCAGTGCAATGGCTTGCTTGCTTCTTTGAGTATTCAGTTTGTAGGAACATATTAATTGTGTATGTTTGGTTTGCCCGCTTCCAACCATTTTTTATTATTTCAAAATCTAAACTCAGGTTGTCAGAACATGAATTATATATATTTGACAGTCAAAATAATAATAGTTACGGCTACATGGAATGTGGTTTATTAATAGTTTTATAGTTGAAATTTGTAACATAATGATGTTACATGTTTTTATGCACACTAAAGCTAAAATGTTCGTATACTAAACCAATATAGTTGTAAAGTAATGGACAATGTGCAAGGACTTTTTACCTGGCCCTCGCACATTAATATGAACCTGTAACTTTCATTGTTCATATGCTGAGTCTTAAATAATTGAACATCATTTAAAAAGCGACAGAGTAAACTAACCTTTCTCTGTAACACAATACGTCTGTGTCGCAACAACGGATGTGAAAATGTATTGAGCATGTAATTACCTTTTAAAAATGTCTACAATATTGGCCGATACATCGATCACCCGGTGGGAATCTGATTTAGATCATGACCTAACTGTAGCATAGACCGCTGCCACCATTGTTGTAAACTGTACTTCATTTTAATCAGCAAACACAAGTGAATGGACCAAAATTGATTTCTTCTTCTGAAGAGTGCTTCTGATAATGCTAACTGTGAAAGTGGCTGACAGTTAATTATTGTGATTGTTTGAAATGGCACAGAGTTGATTTACTTGTCCAATATTTGATAAGAATTTCATTGACATGAAATGTCTTTCATGAAGCAACTTAATAATACAGTCATGTTTTCTGTGCGGTCGGCTGTTTAAAAGTTGAGTGCTGCATTTCCTACATATGATTTTCAATATCTGTTTACATGCCAGATGATATTTAAAGTCAACACCGATCGCTCATATGTTTGATATCCTCGGGTGACAAGATATCCACTAAATCAGTAAAAAGGGTTTCAACAATGACATCAAAAGTATATGCATAATAGCATACAACAAACAACCAAAATGCTAGATGGAACATACGAGTATGTAAGTGTATCAAATATGATTTGATAAAAATTGTTTGACGGTGCATTGGATAATTTGAGCAAGATCTAGCAAATGTTAAAAAAATAGTATCACTCAGCAAAAAGGGCTGATCTTACCTGATATTTGGTTGACTGGCATACAAGGGATTACCTTCCCCTACCCATTTGTCGACCTGATTTGAATCACTATCAGTATGTCGTCTTGGCTTTTTTCTCGGAGTCACGCTCCATATCTGTGCCCATCGTTTCGACTCTGGCGACTCATGCCTGAAGGTTAAAACAATGATCAAATAATTCGGGTGTGGATGCAACTGATTGGTACATTATGTCAATAAGCCGAAACATTTTTTTCTGCGGCAGTGGACTTAATCGAACGTCTACTACATGTTCTTCAACGGTACTAGGGCACCTAATAAAGAGAGGTCGGTCAGCATTTATTTCAAAGCGTGGTTACAACGAAGTGAAAAAAACTTCAATAAGAGGGTCATTTTTTAAATATTAATGTTCCTTTTAATAGGCTCTTTTGTAATTATGGACTAATATATGACCATATCAAAATCGGAATGAGCAACTGTCAATGATAGGTCGTCACCTACTTTACAAACCGCATGGCAACCAATAATAACACATTGTTCAAGATATAATACACAATGCAATAAACGTATCTAGATGTTGTAAACGAGTTTAAATTCACTGAACGCATTATAGTTGTCTTGTGGATGGAAGATATGGAATTACGCATAATTTCTTCTGATGGCCCCCAATACCTCCGGTGTTTGTTTTCGCAGACCTGTCACCAAAGTACGTTGCCAAAACAAAAATGCTCAACTAGACATTGGCTTTAGGCTTTTATTTTGATGTACAAAAAACCTTTGTTTTGAGTCTGATGGAGAAACATTAAGTATGTACGTGTAAAGATAGCTGTTGTTCGACGTTATACAGCTTTACGGCCAGCAAAATGATCTCTTTACCAAAATCAACAGAACCTTAATCTGAACTAATTATACTGATTTTACAATAAGAACATTCTTCTTAATAAAATGACAAAGTTTTGGTTATTACATTACCATTAACCCAGACCTGTTTGATAAATGTATTTTTAAATGATGTAATTCAAGCACATCGGTAAATATTGCGACATTTATTAGCTGTTTTACTTGTGAAAGTGCTATTTTAGCAATTCAGCGTTGTTGGACTGTAACTGCTCTTGTTATTCTTATGTGAACAAGATTACATTTTGATGGCAACCTAGCAAATTCATTGATGGCAACTCTACTTTTTTCAATCTTCTCAGAGTACAAATTTGACATATTACTTTCGTTGATTTTAAGTATTACTATCCATCGGTATTGTTGTAGTGAATAATATACAAACAATTAAATCACACTTTAAGAAATTAAATTACGACCGTTAATTGCCACGTCATCATATATAAGCTAAAAACCAGTAGTTTAAATACCACGTTTCCTGTATGAACTTACGTGTAATAGGTGGACAAGTGGTCTAGAAATGCTTTCCAGTCATGATTTCCCAATCAGTATTGCAGGCATGTAAAAGAACCATGGCAGGGTGCTTCTTGAACTGGGCCATCTTCGGTATAATGCACTAATCCCCCCCCCCCCCCGAATATAATCACTCTTCTGTGTGTCTCGGCCAAATGGATCATCCAGTGGCGAGAATAAATAAAAGCTTACACATAAAAAGTAACTTACGTGTGAGTCACAGTCAGTTGTGGTAACTTTACTGGTTCTTTTTCTGTAATTTGTTGTTTCGCATCGTTATCTTCACGTAAGTGAGCACTGCTAATTCTATGATAGTTATCTTGTCGAGTGAATATCAACTTTTCCTGAAAAATAGATTTACCAAATGTGTGACTTAAGTAACAGGGTTGTGTTTTTGTCAATCATTTAGCTTCACCATTTGAAATAACTTTCAGTTTATTTCGCCGCCTGTGGTGAAGTACAGAGTGCATTAAGCAAATGGTTCTTTTTGAGAACTGTTATCAATCATATAGAGAATTCTTAAGGAAATTATAATGGTACGGTCATGTCACAAGATCTTCAGGACTTGCTAAGACAATCATACAAGGTACAGTCAATGGTAGTCGAAGACGAGCAGACAAAAGAAAAAGAGGAACGACAACATTACTGAGTGGACGGATTTGTCTCTCAGCGAGCAGAGAACCGAAACAATCGGTGGAAACTGGCTTGGGGATATTCGGTTGTACCTCAACGGTCACAGAGACTGTGGGACAGGTCAGCGGACATATGGTCACTTCCAACAATGCTAAACAGACAACTTTTCCCCAACACTTACCTTCAACCTGCGACTAGTGTGGGTACTGATCGGTACAAAGTTGATAGCTGGGAACTGTGATTTCGCCGTGTACATGAAATCTCTGTGAAGTATGGGTTGTAATGTAGTTGTCAAGAATTGAAACTGGTTGAAGTTGCTTCTTCGTAAAATCCCTTCAACTATTTTACATCTCTGAAAACATAAAAATAAATAGATGTTTGAAAAAATGTATGACCAAAGGCCGCCCAATAGTCGGAAATGGTAAAGGTCCCAGTGACCTACTGACCTCAAAATCAATAGGAGTCGTGTGCTGTTGTTGACCAACTTACATGTAAAGTTTAAAGATCCTAGGACAAAACACGCTAGGTTTATTGAACGGAAATCATCTGGACTACCGACCGACCGACATTATCAAAGCAATATACCCCTCGTCAAATATGAGGAACATAACAATTCAGAAGTCACACACAAACCTTGAACCATTGCGATGCAAGAAACTTACTCAAATGAGTGGATGAGGTTCAGGGTTTGTTCCGCAGCCAATCTATTTCATACAATGACGTATAATGTCATTGTGACGGATAGCCTACTATTTTTTGGTTTAAAGAAACATAGAGGTCGAACTGCGCGAAACTAGCAGTAGTGCACGTATTTAGTAAGCGCTGTATGCAGCGTGTGTGCCATTCTTGTTGGTCATCCAATTATAAGTCCAAAGAGACGTGGCTCTGAATATGTACAGTAAAGTATTTATGAATTACGATAAATGAATTAATTGAGCTCTTTGAATGCAATGCAACACTCAGCGCGCATGTGTGGGTTAATTGCATCATTTATGAAACATCCGTCGTATGGTGGTTTTCAGGCAAGGACATATAACATAGGTATGCCAGTCCTTTAAAGATTTACGATTTCAAGGCATCGTGGAGGTTGGACAAATATACAAATGCTAATAAAATTATGTTATTAATAAGTAAAAAAAATATTGCGCATATATGCAAATGTATTGTATTTCATTGTTTGTATAATTAGTCGCAGACGACAATGCGGCATTTACTTGCATGTCATTATGTCTGCCTTGCCTATATTTTGACTATGGATTATATAATCACTGATCATACAGTTGTTTCGTGGACAAATGCAACATAACCTACACTTGTTTAAACTTTTTATAAGAGGAAAACGAATACGTGTGTATCCCTTGTTTAATACATTTGTAGATATTTCAACAAATAAATCCAATACAATATAGCATAAGACAACAAAAAAACGACAAAAGAAAAACTGAGTGAGTGGTGTGTCTCACATGTTTGAACGCGAAGCATGTTATAATAGTTAGGACTAAATGGTAAGATATACTGGGGATATGTTGGCAAGGTGTTATTGGTTTTGACTTGGACGAATGCAGTGCAAGATGTTATACACTATTCCATCAGAGTACTGGTCCAGAATGGTAAGGACATAAATTAGTGCACATCCACTGTGTTTACAACGACGAAATGAAAACCACACAATTTAATGCACTTGTCGTTAGAACAAACAATTAATTTGTCATTTAGCTTACAGTGTTACTAAAGAATAGTTTTGTTGCTATATATGCTAACATTTAAGGTAATCTATACCAGGTTCAAATTGATTTTCAAACATAGAGCTGATAATACTGTTTAATTTGTAAATCTTTAGGTATATACACTCGCCTAATCTAGTGCTACAATCGTCCCTTTTCATATGGTTCGCCCAAAGTGACACCATTTAGAATTTGAAATTTTCATTCAATTGAATCGACATTTTATTTCATTGAAAACGTGCTATTATTAATTTAAACGAAAGTATTTATCATTTAGTTTTAACGAAATATTATTCCATATGAAGCGAAATATCATTTATTTGAAACGAAATATCATTTCATAAAAGCGAAATATTTTTTCGAAAAAAGTCGAAATAATAAGTAGTTATTTCCTTTTATAAAAGGATATTTATGCGAAACCATGTAAATATTTATTTTCTACGAAACAGAACTTAATAACTGTGCTTTTCATTTCGTTAAAATCAGTACTTTTGCATGTCTCTGTAGGTGCACCTTATTTTCCTGATAGAGTCGCCAAAAATTCCAAATAAAGTATTGCCTGTTTAAATAGTGGACATTTTTCATCACACGTAAATGCAATCAAAAGTATTTAAGTATAATTGCTGATACGGCATTTTTTATTTTAGCTTTAAATTCCGGTGACAGTATTAAGTTTGTAACATTCTTATGGATACTACCAGGTCATTTTCTGTAACTGTCCGGAGATTCAAACATGAAGGGAGCTATATTAAACTAGGCTTGCACATACAGCTAGGAGCATTTTCAGAGGTACATGTGCCCTTACATGTTAACCCATTAGGACAACCAAAGCTCGGACTGTGCTCCTAGCTATATTTTCTTTTTTTAATGCCGAGCATAGCCTTTATTTGCCAGTCAGCTTTCTGCTATATATGAGTGCCGCAGCCCGTATTTGGACCCAGGCCACCAGATTAGACGACAAGCACACTAACCACTGAGCTACACTTGTTTGCAAGCATCTTTGGACGAGCAAACCCCGAAATATATTTTAAGTCATTATTTCCCTAAACCTTAATCAGCTCTCCTTCTCTACAGTGTAGAATGAAAAGTTAACCGATCGACTACTTTAAAACCCCAATCCCATAAACTTAACATTGCAATAATGAATTACAGTGAAATTCAACATTTCGAGTGTGGAATGACTTGAAATACTTGATGTATGTCATAATGTTTATGCATTCGCCCTAACATGGGCGTGTTCTGCTATTGACTGAACAAGAAATCTCTTATTTAAGTATGTCTATTAAGAGACATTGCTGTGCAAATACACAAAATGTGAATTGCATTTGTAAACACAATATTTATAAATCATAAATATTATGACGGAAGTCAAACAGAAAAAAAGTTATGCAATCACTCGTATGGATTTTTTGTTCAAGTAGAATTAAATATTGATAATAAACTTTCTTATAAGGTTATTTTATAGGGAAGATATGAATTTATCTTAAAACATTAGAAGTCTACAATCTCATTACATATTCACATTCGTTTTTTACAAGAAATGGTCACTTACTGCATGGCAAAACTATTACATAAAAGTATATCATAATAAGGAATGTGAGGCTGTATTTCATTTTCACACCAAAATAAATATGGTTTCGTTAATTATGCCTAACCTTGTCCCTTTAATTATCCTCGGAACTTGATTCGCCTATCGATGTATAAGGATGCAATGGTCTAAGGTATCATCAAACATTTTAACTTACAAAATAAACAACTGAAAAGAGAATTCGACGTTTGAAAAAAGTTCCAAGTGCACATGCAACTTTCAACAGTGAGCCAATGTACTTTTACATAAACTCCAAAGCTTCGACTTTCAGTATTTGTCCACAGGCACATGGTTTCGTCGATTTTAACAGCATGTATGACTTTATTTCGACCACCTACTGAAAACACACTGATGGTAGTCGGAAAAGACTCATACAAGTTGTTCAAATCGACGAAAAACACGTGTCTGTGATTTTGACAGCTGAAACTTTGACTTGCATCGGGTTGTTTTTTCAATTTCTCATTCAGTTGTGAGTTGGGCTTTTTTCCGTATGATTGTTGTCTGCATACTTTATGTCTTGTCTTCTGCACTCGGCTGTTTTAATTGAGTGCTGCCTTCCCTGTCTGATGTTCCATTCCTTGTTTCTTTCAACAACATTAATATACACTTAAGCAACTTTCTAATTGGTCACTTGTCAAAGCCCAAATACTATAATCATATTTTTAATAGTATTTTGCGCACACACGCTTTATGTAATAATTATGAGATCGATTTTGAATTTTCATAAAACTTTCGTATGCAAAATATCATCAAAAATATGGTCACGGTAAACAAAAGTGGGTTGAAAATGACCAATTAGAAAAGTGATTTCAAGGGTGTATTTGATTCTACTCAGGCGTAGGTTATAATTGCTGGTCGCTGCTTACACTTTTAAGTTTACCATTGAATAACCATTGACCATAAATTAAAGGATTTCAGGTGAAACTGTTTGATCTACTTTGTATAAATGTTGATCAGGCAAAGAAAAGAGCATTTAAATCCATTACACTTCCATTGTTAGATTTATCAATACATATTCATAACCAGGTTAATCATGTAAAATATACTGGCCGAAAATTACAACGTGGCATAGTCGCGTCATGCCCTGGTGTGCTGGGATATCTATATGTCTATATTTCGAGTATTATAGGCAGGCGTGTGTGGACAAGGGTAGACATACAACCAATGAAGAGACGGAGGTGAGGTATAAGGAATCAGGGTGCGATACTCTAACTCGTTTCGAATAGATTTCTTGGTTATTTAACGTGTACATCATAGATACATGCGATATTACATCTAGGTTTCCAACCAGTTCATCTCTAGTTCAAAGACCTAAATTTAGGTCTTTGTCTAGTTGGATGGGAACTTCAAAGCATTAAATATCGTTTCTGAAATGACCAATTGTCACGGACGAGAATCGATCCAAAGACCTCTCTAAATTACCAAATAAAAGTCATTAAATTATACTTGATGTGCGTAGCTCCCTTAGAGCTTGGAGGCGCGTATACTCATGCCGGTTCGGATGTACTAAGGAGTCCAGGAGCCGAGGAATTGTTGGAAAACAATGGTACGTTATACATAAGCCGTTTTAGAGTGTTTAATGACTATTTGTCTACTGAAAATCCACGACTCCTACGCGGAAAGTTGGCAGTGGTTAGCAATTTCGCCCAGTATACATTACCGGATCAAAAGGCGCAATAAAAGGACAACGCTTTTTGTAATACCCTCAATAATCTTTTAAAGAGGGATTATACAATATATTTATATAATAACTTAAAGGGTAAATACAAAATGTACATTAGTTTGGTATTTCAGAATTTGACCAAATATACTCTTTACTCGATAAATCAATATGTACATGTCAAATTGCAATTATGGATCCGATGATAACATAACAGGCACGGGAACTGTTCTTACATAAATATACATTGTTAAAAGTGGAAATGCAAATACGGATGTGGAATTTTATATGCTAACAGATTATAAATTCTACTTCAGACACAACTTAGTTTTGGACACTTGAGTCATATACACGACTCTTGACTTTTCAATGACTAAATTGATAGAATAAAAACCTGATCGAGTCATATCACCTTACCCTGTATTGTCGTGACTCATAAGTGGATAGGCCTACTTTAACTCACTGACACCGTCCTGTCAGAAATATCTAGCTACCCTGGACTCATTAATGAGAACTAATAAGTAAACAACCAGTTACTGCAGTCAGGCGCGTAGCCAGGCTTACGCTCGTCGCTCCATGAAAAAAATGGTAAAATATACTGACTCAAAAATGCAATAAAAATCGATGCCTCCCTAGGGTTAGGCATAAATATAGGAAGCACTATCCCTTTTGAATTCAGTGTATACATAACTCATGTATGTATGCCCTGCTGCTCAGGCTAGCAGTGTTTTTCTAGCTCGCTACGCTCGCTCAGTACTTTCTAAGTGAATATCATCAAGTAGGGAACATGTATGTATGACCTGCTGATCAGGCTAACAGTGTTTTTTCTAGCTCGATGCGCGCGCCCAGTACTTTACTAAGTGAATATAATCAAGTAGGGAACATGTATGTATGACCTGCTGCTCAGGCTAACAGTCTTTTTTTCTAGCTCGCTACTCTCGCTCAGTACTTTACTAAGTGAATATCATCAAGTAGGGAACATGTATGTATGACCTGCTGCTCAGTCAAACAGTTTCTTTTGTCTAACTCGTTTCGCTCGCTCAGTATTTTACTAAATTAATATCATCAAGTAGGAAACAGGGTATGTATGACCTGCTGCTCAGGCAAGCAGTTTTTTCTAGCTCGCTTCGCTCGCTTAGTACTTTGCTAAGTGAATATCATCAAGTAGGGAACATATATGACATGCAGATCTATGCCTGCTTCTCAGGCAAACAATGTTTTTTCTAGCTCATATCGCTCGCTTAGTACTGTAATAAGTAATTATCATCAGGTAGAGAACGAGTATACGTGTTTTCTGCTCAGGATAACTGATTTTTTCTTTGTTAGTTAATTTCACGAGCAGCATGTTGCTATTTACTCCCCAAAAATAAATCTGAAAACGGGCGTACACTCTGAATTGACCCAGCTACGCCCCTGGCAGTACTGCACTATCTCTCCATGCCCATTGAATGAATACTCATTATCCTGTCATGTCTAGTCACAACACATGAATGAATACCAAGTTATCCTACCCTGTCTGGTCAGGACACATGAATGAATACCAAGTTATCCTACCCTGTCTGGTCAGGACACATGAATGAATACCAAGTTATCCTACCCTGTCTGGTCAGGACACATGAATGAATACCAAGTTATCCTACCCTGTCTGGTCAGGACACATGAATGAATACCAAGTTATCCTACCCTGTCTGATCAGGACACATGAATGAATACCAAGTTATCCTGCCCTGTCTGGTCAGGACACATGAATGAATACCAAGTTATCCTACCCTGTCTGGTCAGGACACATGAATGAATACCAAGTTATCCTACCCTGTCTGGTCATGACACATGAATGAATACCAAGTTATCCTACCCTGTCTGGTCAGGACACATGAATGAATACCAAGTTATCCTACCCTATCTGGTCAGGACACATGAATGAATACCAAGTTATCCTACCCTGTCTGGTCATGACACATGAATGAATACCAAGTTACCCTGTCCTACCTGGTCATGACACATGAATGAATACCAAGTTACTCTGTCCTGTCAGGTCATGCCACATGAATGAATACCCAGTTACTCTGTCCTGTCAGGTCATGACACATGAATGAATACCCAGTTACCCTGTCCTGCCTGGTCATGACACATGAATGAATACCAAGTTACCCTGTTCTGCCTGGTCATAACACATTAGTGAATACCCAGTTACCCTGTCCTGTGTGGTCATGACACATGAATGAATACCCAGTTATACTGTCTGATCATGTCCAGTGGTTCATGAATGAATATCTTAACCCATTACTCCATGAAAACATAATATGATAACCAAAAATCAGTCTGAAATAAATTAAACCACATAAACCAGTCTGAAATATCTAGGAACTTTATGATTTTGTAATGCCATGAACTCATGTGCTGATACTGGCCCAAATGCCAAGACTCAATATTTCAATAATATCAGAACATGATCTTACAAACCTTCAATCATTTACAGTATTTGGCTATCTTAGGATTATAATGACACCAGTTGTACAGACGTTTTGATTTATCTACAATTGGATATGACATCAATATATTGACAATAGCTTTTAGCCTTTTAATATTTATATGTAGTCGACATCAAGTGGTCTATTCAACAGTTAGATCATCTAATTTATAATGATAACAATATGTTAAAGAAAGTAAATGGTTTGTTTCCGAAACGAGACAAGAAACTCAAAACCTGTGTTTCGTTATCGTATTACTGAAGATATTTTCTAACCTTTTGTGTCTCGTGCACTTTAATTTTGTTATATAGAATCTATTCATCTCTAAAGGCATGAATAAATTAATTCATAGACTAATATACATAAATAACAAATTATTTTTCAACTTTAAACACCCATTTCTGATGAGATATTTAAAGACTATTCTGATTTCTTAACCCACCACCTCGAGAAGTACTACAATTTTTTATGTTGCTTTTTTAACAAATATAAGTCAATGTAATGTACCAGTCAACTGAAACAAAGGCCCCTTCCCCTGGAAGGGTGGGGAATAGCAGGGAAATGTCTAATGTTTTTACCTTCCCAATGACCCTGCATTGCTGACTGTGTGCATGTGGGGCTTTTATTTGGAGCCAAAATATCAGGGAAATATAGACAATACTATTTCACTGGTTTAACACAGGGGCAATTTGAGTTGTGGGAATTTTACTACCTTTATGGTCCTAGGATTTTATCTGGGGATTGAAAAAGCAAAAATTGCCTGCTGTGGTTTGAATTGCCAGGTGCATCACAGCGATCTTTCAATTATCTGAATATTCAAAAAAATTAATTTCAATATATAGGATAGGCATAAATGTTTTTGCTTGGTCATGTGAATTATTATAGCAACCAAAGTCAACATTATTAAATATAATTTTATATTGAATATTATTTCCTTTATACCTTGTATTATGCATATTATAACAATAACAAGGAGCCTTGTATTACCAATATTTTTCTAGATTATTTTTCCTTTTTCACTAAGAAGGCTTATCCTGAAGTCTTTGAACTTAGTCTATAATCCATATAATATTACATGTAGAATATATTATATTATTTATTGTATTTATTATAGATATTTTAATAATACATGTAGTTCAATGTCTTGTATAAATACTGTGACCATGGCCGATAGATTAGGTCATCCGGAAGGTCAAGGATTCGAATCTCGGTTGAAGCTGGAGTTGAACTGAAGTAGTCATGCAGTTGGTACTAGCTGTCAGTTAGTTAAATAAATGGTTATCGTATGCCCTTCTCTGCCAGGCACCAGGCAATGTGCGAAATAATTTCTTAAAGATGAACTGTATGCCAGTACTGTAAATACTCAGTCATAAGTCGAGCGAAAACAGTCCCAAAAAAAGTTAAAAAGTCACCCAGCGACTTATGGAAGAGTTTACTACACTACTACCGATTTTGTCAGAAAATCATTACATTACTCCTGACTTTATCTGAAACTGACCGCATCTCCCTGACTTAATCTGAAAATGACCACATTCCTATCAACTTTGCAGCGCCGTAACTACACTGAGGCCAGGCGAGGCAATTGCCTCGCCTAAAATTTGCGGACCAAACATTTTTTTTTGTTATTAATAGATACATGTAAAAAAAATATCCCTGAATATATTTAAAATAAATGTCTCAAATTGTCGCATGTAATAAACAATGAGGCAATCTATTCTGAAGCACTACGGTTATCTAGTATGCAGTCCCGTAACTACACTGTACATAAGCTGCCTCTGCTAAAATTTGCACACCTAACCTTTTGGTGGAAAATTTGTCTTCAACTTAAATGTAAAATAAAATGTCTGAATAATGAAAAATATTACAAGCTGTCGCAAGTTTTAAACAAAAAGTGCAACTTGAGGCACTAGATTTGCACCTTAATGGTAGAATACATAGTGCAAATTGAGGCACTAGATGTGCACCTTAATGGTAGAATACATAGTGCAAATTGAGGCACTAGATTTGCACCTTAATGGTAGTCTACCTAGAGCAACTTGAGTCACTAGATTTGCACCTTAATGGTAGTATACCTAGAGCAACTTGAGGCACGCACTAGAATTGCACCTTTATGGTAGTATACATAGTGCAACTTAAGACACTAGATTTGCACCTTAATGGTAGTATACATAGTGCAACTTGAGGCCCTAGATTTTCATCTTACTGGTAGTATACCTCGTGCAACTTGAGGCACTAGATTTGCACCTTTATGGTAGTATACGGGACATTTTCCCTTTATTAAATATAGAAAGAAAGTGGCGCCGGCACACCCTCCCCTTAATATCGCCAAAATCCAGGTCAATGTTCTGTGAGTAAAAATTGTTAATATGCCAATTTTCGCTCGCTACGCTCACATGGTACTGTTTACAATCAATTTGATGATGAGGTTGGCTACACACTTAAGAGTATAAGCATGTGCATATAAGTATTTTCTAATTTGAGGTCTTGTTTGCTATGAATTTCTTGATGTTCCGTTTCAATACCAAAACAAGGGACCAAAGAATGTAGCAGATGAATTTGTTGTTTTAAAAGTCCCGTGGAGCATTACATTGATCCCTTAATTTACTTGCTATCAAATCTTTCATGCTTCCCCTTAACACAAATGTGCAGCCTATGAGTTCGTAGGATATGCTGATGAAAGGTGTCTCGAATAGAAAAACGATCCTGTCGCCAATTAATGGTTCTCTTCAGAAAATAATGCTTTTTCGAGTTGGCTTCGCCTTCACAACAGCTGTATCAGTGACTATTATCAATTAGAAAAAAAGTTTCTATAAGCTACATAGATAAATCTATAAGTGAATACTATCAAAAACAGAATATGTTTTGGCATGGTGTTCAAATAATATAAATAATGTTTGTCTAGCTTGCTTCGCTATTCTACCATGTCAATGTTGAAAGTGTATTCGGTGGTTTAACAGCGTGCTTTCAGAAACGTTCCAGGTTAACAAATACACCGGACCACTACATGGTCATGACTAAGGATTTCATCGGGCGCAAACATACTCCCTTTACACTAATTTAAGTGGTCCTTGTTAGGAGTGCAATGTTTTACATTTGTAAATAAATTCGGCTGGCTTCGCTCGCCAAATGAATTGAACACATATTTAAGAATGTCATGTAGAGAGTAGTTTGTGCTACCTCAACCTCAGATAAATCATGATTTTTTCGCTTGCCAAATAACTACTCGTTTGAAATATCATGTAGAGAACTAGTTTGCATGACATGCAACTTGGAGAAACAGTGCATTTTCTTAGGCTCGCTTTGCTTGTCACCTAACATCAATCTTTCATAAGTCCGTGTAAAGAACGAATTTATGTGGCATGCAGCTCAGGTAAATAATGCGAGGATTGATCATACCATTTAGAGAACGAGTTTGTGTGAGCTAGGGCAAAGCATGCATCTTTAAGGAGTAAGTTTTTTTTTAGTTTTTTTCTGGCTCGCTTCGTTTGCCAAATAATTTATCACCATTTAATATCATGTAGATAACTAAATATGTGGGCTGATACAAATAGTGCATTTTTTGTGGCTCGCTTCACTCGCCAAATAATTTATGAGCATTAATTAATAATATCATGTAGAAAAAACATTTGTGTGGGCTCGGCCAAATAGTGCATATTTGCAATAAATTATGCGATTATGAATATCATGTAGAGAAGAAAGTTGTGTCAACTTTCACATATAGTCCCTTTTTCTGGCTCGCTTCGCTCGCAAAATACATTGTAAATATTCAAAATAGCATGTGCAGTACGAATTTGGACGTCTCCTCATGTAAATACCCCGTCACCCAATCAAGACCCGATTTCGCACCCCTTTGGAAAATTCCTAGTTACGGTCCTGCCCAGCCCCGAGACTGCCTCGGCTAAAATTCGTGTCTGGGTACGGCACTGCTTTGTTTGAAAATTACTACACTCCTCCATATTCTGTCTGAAAATCACCACATTCCTCCCAACTTTAGGTGAAATTGACCACATTTCCTTTGACATTTGACACTGAGCACATGATTTCAGCTTTCACAAAAATGGAAAACTATACATGCGACCTATAAAAGGGTTTAGACAAAAACCTTGATTTTTTATTCAAAAGTCCCCCTGCGACTTATGGCTGCACGCGACTTATGGCTGCGTATTTACGGTATTTGAAATTTGCTTTCATATTGCAATTGAAAAGCCGAGCAAGCAAGTGATCCTGCAATCATTGTGTTCAGAATGTAAAGGTAGGCCTGATGGTTATACTGAGGTAGTCATTCGGATAAGGTATGTGTACCTTATTGTGCTGGGACAATTTCGAAAGCCATTTAAGATAGCTTACCAAACACAGTGACCCTGAATGAATGTAATTAAAGGAATTTTGACAGGAAATAATAAAACCCACAAAATTTTAAGATTTTACAATCTTTTATATTCTACCATACTAATTTAATAGCATGCTCCTATATTTTAACTCACATATTCACACCTTGAATTGAGTACAAATGAAATAAAATTGATTTTAACATTAAGCATATTGATATAGTTATCCAGTGTGATAGCATTATCTATCATAATAGTGAATCAAAATGGTTAGTTAGTTTTTAAAGTACATCAGGCAAGCATATATTTTAAAATTATTAGTAGGTTATACCTTGAGACAATTGCTTGCCAAACTCTTTTGTCTAGATGGCAATCTCATTAAAATCAGATCATTTGCTCCATTCCTTTATCACTGCGGTATAACGTACACCGGATATTGCTAGCAATATGAGTAAAATAATTAATTTTCGCGACATTCTAGTGTTGACAAGGGTAAGTTCAGAGACGATTTTTAGTCTTTCTGAGTGTGTTTCATATATATTTCCTACAAATGTAACTCTTCCATAAATTTGCCTAGTCCGTGCAACCGGTAAATTGCCAGGAATTTCTTAAAAGGGTGATTAAAAGACCAAACTCGTATTGTTACTCACGAAAAAAGTCAGCTCGATCGGTCGAAACAAGATGTTTTTGTTTATATTCTTCGTTTAAAAACACAACTTGAATCGAGCGAATTGTCATTCTTGATACAAAGATAATATTGTAAATGTAGTATTCTAAACTAATCGCAAAAAACAGTGCATTGTGAGAATAAATACAGGTGTTAGTGTACGGAGTATTGCTGTATCATGTCTGGAGTATTGCTATATAGTGTACAGAGTATTGCTTTTAAGTGCCCTGACTATTTGTCACACAATTGACTAAATACAAGGTATAATCAGTGATTTATTTTGGTAAAAATAACTTGTTATTGTATAGATCTGTACCAATTAAGATTGGATTGTATGTACATGTAATACATTAAACAATAATTGTACCAAGCTAGTCCTAGCTCCAAGAACCCCACCACCTGAATTTTACATGTTGTGATATTAACCATGTACATCAATTGTACAGGGTTTAGAATGGAATATGTACACTTTCATGAGAACAATAGCTTCTTTGACCGACTGAGCAAAATAATTTGCTTAACCTCTGCTGTGAAGAAAATGACAGATCCCCTTGAAAAAATTTCTGTAGTCAGGCAAACATTTCTGATAGAAATGCATTGTCACCCACATATCAATATTCTCTGTTAGAGCTTTTGTGACAACATAATACAAAATACCATACAAACCAATATAGCAGATGCATCCCCTTTCTTTAAGCAACATTTAATTGTGTGTTCTTGATTTATAATATATCTTAGCTTTTTCAAACATATGATTATTGTAATTAACTGGAATAGATTGAGGTGAGAGTTAGCCACAATTTAAATTATATGTTATGTAATTTATATAATATACAGTTAACAGTTCTTTTCTGTTAAGTTAGTGTTTAGATTTTAACCATGATATTAAGATAACTCAGATTAAAGTATATGTATTAATGGAATTGCTTTAGGAGTTCCCCTTGTCTTCAGGAAAGGATAGACTTTCCATTTGTGGCTATATATACCCGGTACAACACAGTGTCACATTAAAATATCCAAAACCTAGATTGCATTGTCAGTATACAACCCTTTCATGCTTAAGTTAAATCTGTGCACTAGCTTCAAATGATTAGAATGTTGTGTTTTACTGAAACTTTAATGTCAAATTGATAAGACTTAACGATTTCAGAATAATATGATCTTAAATAGTATTAGTGATGTAATTGTTGTAGGAACTAATTATGTTTCTTACTAAATTGTAGTTGAGCATAAATAAACTTTATGCAGGCAAATGCCCGTATTTGCCATTTGACCATATGCATGACTCTCAACGAATTACATAAATTCAAGATAAATATCCCTTTGTTCTGTCATAAGAACACTTAATGTATGAAAATCAGTATTTTATTTTGTTCATTGCATTCATCAGCCTGACAGATTGAAATATTTAAACATTATCATATAAAAGTATTCTTATTATATCATAAAGCTAATAAGACATGAGCTTATTGGTGAGCAGACGTAATAATACGATAAAACTGTCCATTTACATTCTTTATTTGCTCATGTTAATAAGCAATAGTCTGTACACTAGACAGCAATACTCTGTACACTAAACAGCAATACTCTGTACACTGTACACTAAACAGCAATACTCTGTACACTAAACAGCAATACTCTGTACACGCACTTGCATCTGTTTTGATGTGTATCTTAGTTGTTTTTCGATCAATATTTATGAAATTTGGTCACAACACGTTTGGGTTCAATATAAACAAAATGGCCAGTTCAAAAAATCTTCAATTTGGTGATACAGTCATTCCAGAAGCGTGAACAGTACTGCTGTAAATATTTGCGAGTGAGTAACGGCATAATACTAGATCATTTGAACCTTCCTATGAATATCTTATATACTATAGTGTGCTATAAAGTTACAAAAATGCCGGAAGATCATTTGAACCTTCCTATGAATATCTTATATACTATAGTGTTTATGCTGTTATATCAGTGAAAGAAGTCTGGGTTTTAGAACGAAATTGTCTAGATGTCATGCCAGTGGTTAATATATGCATGAATTATAGGGTGCCGGCAGAAAAATAAACTTGGAACTAGGATTTAACTTATTGTGGCCTCGTAATGTAATTAAACACCAATCTGTATTGAACATCCAACAATTATCATTTCATCTTTAGTCTTCAATGTGTGCACAGACATGCAGATAGTTTTGAATTAAATAGGGCACAAAACAAGCATTTAACAGAAACATTTTTATACAAGTTCAAATTTCATCATTTTGCATAACAATAATGATTTAACGATTCATAAATTTCTTAATTCGTCTTGAACATTAAAGGAGTTACACTAGACACTTGTCACCTAGGTACATTAATTATTTTACTTCACATTCAATTTCACCGGCATTAAGTAACCACCTTCTTCAAACAACCTTTCCTCAATGACACCATCAAAATTTTCCTAAAAGTGATATTTACTATAAATTTCACCTTTGTAGAGCAACAACCTTTTTACAACAGCCAGTATATGCAGATCCAAAAGGGTGATGCTGTATGTATGCAAATGTTGGCCCTTGTTTAGAGGTTGTTGTGCTACAGAGGTTTAATTTATGGTAAAAAGCAGGTTTGAAATTTGAAGTAGTTTTGTTATACGGAAGTCGTTGGTTGCTCTACAGAGGGCTGTTCTGAGGAGGTTGTACTGTATGATTAAAGTACTGTAAAATCATTACTTTTTGTGGGTAATTTGATTTGTTGTTCATTTTCAACCACAAAAGTTAATCCTATCAAACAATAATTTTGACCCTAATACGTTTTTCGTATTATGCAAAATCCACATTCACATTGAAATGGTCTTTTTTACCAAAACCACAAAATTTTGTCCCATCAAAAATAAATGATTTACAGTAAACTAAAATATAGAACCAACCTGATCATGGTTCCAAGTTTCCAACCAAACAGCGATTTTATCTAACTGTCTGTCATATTCCACACTACTCATGGTAGGGGCCCGACCCCCATGGCCCCTCCATGGTATATCTTCAGTATTCATAGCTGGCGGAGGGGTTGAGCCCTTTATCCTTTTTGTTTTACCCCCATTTCTCGCTAAACTCGGAAGCCCTGAGTCTGGAGTCCCTTGGACTTCAACTGTTGCCATTATTTTCTTCACTAATCTATTCCTTTATACACTGCCTGTTCTTTAACACTCAGACTTTCCATAGGGAAACATCAATCCAACAATTAATTCCATTTCTAGCTAAAATTAATACTTTTCCACACTTTCTAGGTTGATTTACAAAATATTCAGTAGTTAATCCATTAAACGAACACAGAAATTGTTTGTTATTAATTTAACATTGTATCCAGTGCTGTATTGCATATATTTGTTTTGACAATAATTGTTCAAAGTCTTAATTTACAATACTATTGTTTCATGCCCTAATTGTCTTAAACATTAAACCCTACACACTTCAGTGGGTAAAACTTGTAATTTTACCCCAATTGTGCCATGAAATCACCTACACAGAAAACTAATAAAATATAAGAAAAATAAATTTTTAAAACTTTATTAGGCTGTTAAATCACTTAGTAGGTTCTATAATATTTTTGTTTGAATTTTAAGCACATTTTTTCTCCCGTCTTCGAGTGTTAATCCATACCCCTATGAATATGCATGTTTTACCTTATACTAGATCAATAAGTATTAACTTAAACCTAATCACTGAAGATAACGAAATATCCATTGCAAATCCATTGTATTCAGAGATTAAAAGTTAATCTTTATTATTCTATTTTCAAAAGGCTTATTGATTACTTATTTATCACCTCGCCTTAAAACAGTATTACAAATGTCCCCAGTAGATTATTGCATATTAAATTCCCGTCAATTTCGCTTGACCAATGAAATAGACGTGATAAAAGGTCGTCAGGTTAGATCACTCAGTTTGATTTGAACAGGAACCGTTTATAAAAGGGTACATAATACAGTTAATCAATGCTTGGTTAATACTGAATGGTGATAATGTTCAATGAATATGTACACAATAAACTTCTATAGTATAAGCCTATCTACAGTGAACTATAAACTATATGTGAATGAAAATACCTCCCCTGAAAATTGAGCTTAAACCACAAGGATATCATGAGTTACCTCCCCTGCTTTAATTATACAAAAGGGAGATTTCTTTGATGATTTTTCTGTGGCTTAAACCAGTTTGTCATGAATGATTTCCCCTTTTAATCAGTTCCTAGTAGACAACATACTGAATGCACTAAAAGTGTGGAAAGTTTAACTAGATTCAGTCAAGCAGGGGCCATAATTCTGTTGAAATGTTTGATAGTGTAACATGGCTTTGATGTAATGTGTTATGATGGTAAACAAGTAAAAAGCAATGCATTGATGGACTTAAAAATAATTTTGACTGTCAATATTTTGTAACAGACAAGCATATAGGCAGTACAATGACTACACTTAAACGAATTTCTAATTGGCAACCCAATGAAATATTATATTATGCGATATATTTCGTCAATATTTCTAAAATTGTGGTTATTTTCATTCCATGCACTTATCTATCGATTTCAAGAAATAAATTACGCATGCATGTATGAAATCATCCATGGCTTACGTGCACGTGCCCGACATGTTTGGTTTTTAAATCAGCCAAAATGTATTCTCTGTCGATTGACTTAATGAAAGGTGTTAATACTGGCGAGAATAAGTAAAACGGGGCGCGCTGAGGCCGTTAGAATGACGAGTACCAGCACCAAAATCCAGACATTTACGTCAAAACGTCTTTTTGTAAAAAGCGATATTTATAATAACGTGGGGTTTAGCTCAAAGTACTGCGAGAAACATATTTTCTATCAATACAATTGGACAGTATCGGGGTTTCGATTATTTATATCCTTCTAAAAGCATTTTTTTAAACTAATTTATAAAAACACGTGGCAAATCAGAAATTCATTCAATGTATGCATGCATCTGACGTCATGAGCGCGTTCCACATGGCTCATTTTCACAAATTATAGTGTTTAAAGAAAAGTCGATCTACAGGGAACAAATTTATACCAAATACGATACTAGTCCAAGCTGCACACGAGGCCAACGTGCAAAAAAGCAATTTCGCACCAACCGTTACGCATGGATGATTTTGTATATGAATACGCCATTTCTTTCCAGACATAGATAAATAAGTGCGTTGAATGAACAAATAATACATCCTAAGATTTATTGTTATAATATATCAGATGATATAATATTTTTTAGGGTGGCCAATTAGAAATTCGTTTAAGTGTATATTGCCTCCTGCATAAGTAGATGCCAGGGCAACTTTAGACTCCATTGCCAAGAAGAATTTTTTTTTACTTCGAAAACACTTCTTTCATTTTCTATGGTAAATCCTCAATTTTTCACAGAATTAAGTGGCTCAACATTGCTATAGTCCTGAGTGCAGTAGACTGAGTAGAGCAAGTTCTATCTGTCAACAACGGCCATTTTTGTACTCCAAAATGGTGCCCTTTAAAGACAGGTTTGACCATATGATATCTAAGTACTGAGGTAAATGTAAAGTTTGAGGATCCTAGGGCATAGCATGCTTGAGTTATTGAACGGAAACCACTTGATCTATCGACCAACCAACCAACAGACAGACATCAGCAAAGCAATATATCCCCTCTCATCGAAAATGGGGGGGGGCATAAAAATAGAAATAAATAAGTTGCCTTTCAACAAATACAAATAGTAATATATCATAAATTTATTCAAACAACTTCTGCGTAGTTATGAGTATTCAGTACAATACAAACAATCTCTAAAAATATAACATAATTTCTAGATGAGTATTTTACACTAACAAGGAATATAAAACATGTGTATGCCTAAAATTGTCAATTTACATAGGAAACAAGTAAATAGGAATTGCAAGCAAAACAGGAAGTCCCCTACCTGGTTTTCAATGTTTCTGTAGCGATGACAAAACTTAAGATTTCCATATGGGTACCTATCCACATACCAAGTTTCATAAACTTAACTTGAAAACTGTTTGAGTTATGGCAGGGTCTAGATTTTTTATTTTGACGAACTGACAGAAGAGCGGAGGGCAAATGTTGAGTCCCCTCCAGTTGAAAACCAGTAGGGGAACAAAGACTGTGTTCAGTAAACGTTTATGCCCCTGGTGGAAGCCTTGTCCATCGTAATCAGCCAAGTCAATCAGGGGGCATAATTCTGTGGAAATGTTGGATAGTGTTACATGCCATTGACAATGAAAGGTATTTATGATGGTCAACAATTATGTAAAGTTTGAAAGCAATGCCTCATTGGATTTTTAAAAAATTGAGTTTAAACTGGAATGTTGCGGTTAACATTTCGTCCCTTTGGTGCAACAAGACCCTATCTCACTTTTTCACTATTTTCAGGAAGAGGAATTAACTTTGTCATTTTGAAACAAATTGATGAACTAGTGTTGGCTTTTGATATTTACTTAATTAAAACATGACATTTAAGTTGATACATGATACATACAACAAAAATACACCATAAAAGAGATTTTGATCAATTTTCCAGATACAACCTTGTTGCACCAAATAAATTCAAGATTATTAGCAAGCCTTTGGCGCAACAAGGTTGTATCTCAATATATTTTAGATATTCATTTACTTTTTTTATTGAAATGCATTTTATTATGAGGTTTATAAACACAAGAACAATGAATATCAACTTATGAACGCATTTGTGACTAAATATATTGCAAAAATCCTTTTTTGGGGCCTTTTTAAAGAAAAAGGCAACAATCATAATTGCCAGCGTTCGAGTCCCGAATGTTTGTAAGTAAAAGACTCATATTTTCTGAGGTATAAAACATATTCATTTGAAACTTAAAACATACACATTATGTCTGATATGCAATCACTTGAATTATGCCCCATTATAACATTTTTGTATTTTGATGGAGTTAAGCCCTTTTTTAGTCCCCTACCAGTTTTCAACTGGCGGGGACTATAGGTTTACTGTTGGTCAAGAAATCAGGATCCTGTCATTACTCAGTTTTCCAGTTAGGTTTATAAAACTTGGTATGTGTATAGGAACCAATAAGGAGATTAATTTATAAGTTTAGTTTAGTTTTGATTCAGACAAAAATTGTGGTTGCTATGGATATGGAAGTAGTGAAAATACTTCTAAATCTGGATCTTGTCATAACGATAACTCATATAGTTTTAAAGCTGGGTTTATGAAACTTTGCATGTAAGTAGGTGGCAATAAGGACATTATGTATATCTATTTTAATTTTGCTTATGACAAAAATTGTGTTTGATATGGCAACAGAAAATAAATTTAAACCAATAGGGGACTTTTGGATTGCATACAATTCCTAATTACTTGTTAAACTTAGATTTCGGATTAAAAGTCAATTTTGTGCAGTATGCATATGATAACTTCTGAAGTATCAACTGTATTATCTTAAAACTCAAGGTTGACAGGGTCTAATAAAGAATCTCCTCAAGTTCAGTAAAAGTATTTTATGGTAAATTGACAGGTTTCCTATAGAGTGTGGGTTCCACTAGAGCCAAACTATTTTTAACATTTTTTTCTTTATTTTTAATTTTATAAAACAATGACAACAACTTTGATCGTAATGTAAGTTGTAAGAATACTTTGCGTATTCGTGAAACATATTTTTGTGATTAAAACGTCTACATAATGTGTTTTTATCATCGATATTGAGTTTAGTCGCTTTAAAATCAGATTTAATGCAGATTTCTTGCAAATAGACAAACACTTTGCCTTAATTTTAACGGGGGTAGGGTGACATTTTTATTATGTATTCATTATTCATTATTTCATAATAAGTCCAAACATCATTTTTACACTACTGCATGACTAGATAATCATTAGTTTTTGCAGTATATTTTTAAGCTAGGGGTAGGGAAATAAAAATAGTAAATACTCTCTAGACTGACATTAAAAGTTATTTAAAAATCACATGCAGATATCTTAATGGCTTTACAATAGAATGAAAATGTCCTCAGCACTTTTAAAAAAGTTTTGCACCCTGACATCCTTAAACCATTATAGAATTATGTTTTAAGTCAAACAGTCAAATATTCCACTTAATAATCAGACTTGCACCCCATAACTGAAGAGTTATAGCCCGTTTCACTTAAGAATAAGATATTTGGGGGTGTATAGAGAAATGTAAGGCAGAAGACTTTATCATGAAGAAGCAAGTATATTCAATTGATACTGTAACTTGTGTGTTAATATAAGTTTGAGTTGAATATCTGTAATATTACTGAAGTTATTCAAGTATGTAAAAACTTAATCTTGATTTTTGCCATTTTTAGTAAAAAAGGGGACATTACTCCAAAATTAGGGTTGC
Source organism: Spisula subtruncata (assembly GCA_963678985.1). Lineage (NCBI taxonomy): Eukaryota > Metazoa > Mollusca > Bivalvia > Venerida > Mactridae > Spisula > Spisula subtruncata. Next base: position 48,966,948 of record OY787664.1, on the reverse strand, counting down.
CAGTGGTACAGGCCTTCATACCAAACTAAATGGTGGTTTTGATGATATTCAAATTTCGAGTTGAAAGTCTGTTAAAGTAATGGGTTATCTAGGATGGTTAAAATCTTAACCTTGTGATGCAACGCGGATGCCGTCACACACTTAATTGACAGTATATTAGGCTCTTTTTTTTCTTTTAAAGGTCAAGCTAAAAATCTATTTGATCATTTAAACAAGAATTTACCATTACATAGCCAATAAATACTGGAATACACCATTAATTAACCCAAATAGAATGGAAATACCAACAATTGGGAAGAAAAATACCTTTCTGTTAGAATCCTATGTTTTTTAAGCATAAAATGTGACTTTTAAGGAAATATCAAGGGTCAGATGGTGAATTAAAGGGTCAAAAGAAACCCTTGTAAAACCGTCTGATATTTTTATCATTACAGTAAGTTTGTATTCAGTTTCTTAAACTGAATACATATTCAGTTAGGACTAAATGACATCATTATGTATTTAAATTATAGTAGTTTCATAGTGAACATCAAGTTTTACCCGGAATATGCATTACTGAGATATTTTCAGCAAGATTTTAAATACAATATTCATACTATAAAATATTTACTATAATTTATGTTGCACATTAGACTGTTAACTTAAAAGTACATAATCATACAGTACTCTTACATGAACTACAAACATGTTTCACCAAAGTATCCCACCTAAATGTAAGTAAAATAGTTGAGATAGGGCCTTGTTGCGCCAAACAAAACACATCAATATGAGATACAACCTTTTGCCAAATATAATTTCTAAAGGGTTATAATTGGAATTTTACTTTCAAATTTGAATAGGAATATGTATTTATGGATTTTAAGTAATTTTATGCAAAAAAGTGATTTTGTCAAAAATGTGAGATAGGGCCTTGTTGCGCCAAAGGGACGATTTGTGAATGAAAGAACGGACAAACTAACAGACTGACAATCACTATATGCCTTCTACATCAGTAGATGCCGGGGCATAAATATGTTCAAAATACATGAAAGTATAACATAATATCTAAACAACTTAACTGCGGTATATGTAATAGAATGGCAAACTGAAATTATAATTCATAGAAAAAAGATATTAAGGCAGGTTAACAACAATCCTTGTTTTGAAGTATTAAGCATAAACCATTAATTAGGAATTGCAAGCAATACAGAAGTCCCCTACCTGGTTTCCAGGTTTTCAATGTTTCTGTTGCCATGACAACCACAATTGTTGTCTGAATCACAAAAAATAGACAAACATAATCTTCTTATTGGTACCTATCCACATAGCAAGTTTGATAAACCTAGCTTGATAACTGTTTGAGTTATGGCAGGATCCAGACTTCCTTGATGGGCAGACGGCTCGTTGAAAACCGGTAGGGGCCTTATAAGGAGTAACCTTCTGTTCCGTTTTTGGGAGATCTATTAATCATAAGATAATGTGGACAAGCTCAACCACAAATTATCATATTTTTTGTTACTACAACTACTTTAACCCTTCACTCCATAATGCCACATTTTGATGCATCTACAATATTTCTAAGTAGTTGCATTTCAATTTTATCCAATTTAAATGCAGTTTTTAGGTTGTTGCGTATGGATCCTGTATCATTTTTAAATATCTGCTATAAAGATGGTGTACACAGTATTTAAAGTATCTTAATTGATAGGTATATGGAGTAAAGGATTAATTTTCAATGTTGTCTACAACTACAGTTAAACTTCAACATTATCAGTTATTTCATAATAGCAAATAACAAGAAACAAGGGTTCTATGACAATCCCTAACCTATCAAAAAATTACTAAGAATAAAAATTCTTTCCTATAAATATACTACAAATAATTAAATTTCCAATGATACAGTTGTAGTCGCTAAAGCCAAGGTACAACTGAGCATTTTTTGCATCGGCGATGTTCTCCCAATTTGAATAAATTAGCTTCATGATGCATCGGGAACAGGGATTTCACAAATTTTCTAATGACTTCCTCAAAGCTACTCAAAGACCATGAGGACCCTTTTCTCGATGCATTCCGAGGCCCATTTATTAAATCAAGAGCGCATCGCCGAGGCAATAATGCTCAGTCAGTCAGAGGGACCAATGCATTAATGATCCTCTACTCCAAAATTTAATATAATACTGTTATCGATATTTTAGCCTGCAGAAAAATAATGAATTGTGATTAGCATACATTCAGCATTGTAAAATATAAGTAGTATTTTTGTATTGTTGTTTGTAAGCCAGAATTTATGCTAACGGGAATGTCAGTTTGCAAAATTGTGCTAATATTTTCATATTGCTATAATAACCACTTTTACAGTATTCTAAAAATGAAATTATTAGTCTATATTGCAGGAAAAGACTGAAATACGGTACAAGCAGAAATTTTCATGAGGATTTAATTTTTGAAGATTTGAAAAGTTCACAAGCATTTAAAAATATTTCTGAACTCAACCAACGCCACTAAAAACACAGACAAGAGTTAACCTGAAATCTAATCTTCACAAACATACAATCTCGTAATCTGCTTTGGAATAATAATTCACAAAATGTTTGCCACACGAAAATGTATGCTTTGATGGTATTTTTTCCAAAATGTTTGCCCAATGAAAAACTAATGCTTTTGCAGTAATTTTACAAAATGTTACCATTGAAATTTTATGCTTTTGTTTAAGGTATTTTTTACAAAATGTTTGCCCCATGAAAATTTATGCTTTTCTGGTATTTTGACAAAATGTTTTGCCCATGAAATTTTATTCGTTTACAGTAAGCTTTACATCAGTACTATCTCTTCCTCCTCATTGGTTATCTCGGTTTCGTCGCTACCCAAGATAGTGGACATCGTCGTATTTAGCGTGAACTCAAAGCCAGGTTTCACGGGAGTACTCTGCATATAATTAACACCAATGGGAAGTTTCCTTCCCAGTCTATTGTTAAATTCAGTTGAAACTCGTTGGTTGTTATGTATAGATGACTTAGCTGATTGTGTACCTCTGTTGCTAGTGTTTATCGATGGCGCTAGTCTACCACTATTATTCATAGTTGGCGTATGTCTACCCAAATTGTTCACAGTTGGAGTAAGTCGACCAGAATTATTCATAGATGGCGTAACTCGACCACTATTGTTCATAGACGACATACTTCGACCAGAATTGTTCATAGACGACATACTTCGACCAGAATTGTTCATAACATTCTCTTTATTATGCATGGACGATTTAGATTTCGAAATCACATTTGGACTCTGAGGCATTTTGAAATCACTAAAACCTTGTGCAATAGTCTGAGTAGGTGTTCTATGTTGAGGCACTGTACTAGAATTTCTATTTTCAGATCTTGGAGAAAATAAACTTTTCTTCATTTTTGGGGAATGTTTATGCGGTGAAGGTGAATTTCTAGAACTGTCTAAATCTTGACACAAAGTTTCTGCCCTCATTGAATTATTACTATAATCGTCCGCCATGTTTTGCTCATCGCGTATTTCATCACAATATTTATGATACACATTATCGTTCGACTTCACTACATCTCGTTCCCCGTTTCTGACTTGCTGTCGATAAAATTGATCACAAATGTAATTATTACTGAAATCTACATGATCTCTGGCCGCCGCCCCCTCGTCACTTTCTGCTTGTTCCACGTCGATCATATTAACTTTAAACATAAGAGGGTTACCCTGTATTTGATCTAGATTTATGAACCTTTGCTCACTATGAGTGATGGCACCGGCTCCGCTTGGATCAATTATCACATTCCTCCTATCAGAAGATCTTGGATTTAAATTGCTATTCACATTAGTTTCAGCAGTCTGAACGTTCTGCCGATGTTTTGAACTTGACTTTGGTGTATGGAGTTGCATTTTTGCTAACGAAGTACTTGGTGAAAATTTCTCATGTATTTTCATTCTGCCGATGGTTGGGGATTGAAAGTCGGCGCTGTTGTTTGTTTGTTGTCTAGATGTTGCTGATGGTGATCTTAACTTCAAAACGTCTTGTTTCTGGCTTGATCTTGTTGGAATATTTGGGGAACCAAACTTATCTATGGTGTCTGCTTCAGCCCGGCTTGACTGACGTCGGCCATTAACTATGTTAGACTGCTCCCGACGTCTACCAATATCCAAACTGGGTGACTTCTGAGGATGACCAATGTCCAATCGAGGTGACTCCCGATGGACGTATGATTCTCTTCTTTCAACTGAGCGTGATCTATTTTCATGTGTATTCAGTTGCCGTGAACCACTGTATACCGCCTCATCTACAGCTCTACGTTCCACAGATCTATGTCGAACATGGCTCATTCTATACGGCTCAACATAGATGTTGCCCGTCTGTTGACCATGCCCCATGGACGTTCTTGGTGATTCTGACATTCGTCTCCGTGGTAACACAGGTACATTCTGTGGTGACATTTGATTAGGGGGTGGCATTCTTTGTGGCGACATTTGATTCTGTGGTGACATTTGATTATGTTGTGGAATTCTTTGAGGTGACATTTGTAATCTTCGTGGTGACATTTGTAATCTTCGTGGTGACATTTGTAATCTTCGTGGTGACATTTGAACATTTCTAGGACCTGATCTGTCGCGGTCCTCGTAGTATGACTCAATGTCTCTATTGCTTGCAGTCTCTTTATCATGCCTTGGGTAGTCTGATGCATACTCTCCTTCATTTGTCCATTGTTCACTCATAATGTAATCATAATGATCTCTACTTTCATTTATTTCAGAATACTCATTCACCTTGTGAACAGCAGCATCACCCATGTCGTGGTTCAATTCCCTCACAGGTGTATGTACAGTTTGTCTATCATTATGCCGTCCATTTGTCAGAATTTCATGCGATAATTGTCTATCAGTATACTGAGATTGAACATTCTGTGATCGACTACTTGTATTTGAAGGAGTATGACTATTCTGCTCCTTTCGCCAGGATGAGCGTGGTGACTTTCCTTGTGGTGACTCGCCATGTCTATATGAGTTAGGCCGAGATGTAGACGAAAGTACATAGTCCTGACTGGGGTCACTCCTCTCAGGTATTGTCTGACTATCAGTAAAATTACACATGGTGTAAGTCGGTTGCTGCAAGGCTTGGACACCTGAATAGACTTCAGATCGAGTATTGGAATCAGTCAAAGAGTAGCTTTCAGATCGACTGTTAGAAGCATTTACAGAATTGTCAGTATTCTGAGTATGAGATACTAGTTCATTCCTCCTTTGACGCTGAACATTAATCGGTGTATTGCTGCAGCTATTTGACTGTCCACTACGTCTGGTCTTGGATCTTGAGCTAACAGGTAATTTCCTCACACTCGACTGAGCCGGGTAAGTATTTAAGCTGACTAAATCGTTATCAGGGTTTTCCATATGATTTACACTCATGTTTTTTTCCTCATCAGCATATTTGAACACATTTCTGTTTGGGGATTTAAAACTACCCTGTGACAGCCTCGAGTCAGACATTTCATGTGGCACCATACTCCTTGATTGGTTGAAACTCCTACGAGCGGAATAACTGGAATCATTTTGAGATCTCTGTGAGTTGGACAGTAGATTTGAATTATTTTCTCTATTAATGTAACTGCCATTATCAGAGCAATGATCATTATATGCGTACATGACTCCGTCTGACTGATTAAAGTTGTTATTTGAATTTCCATGAGAATTGTTCATATGTACAAACTGGTTTTGGTCCTCAGACATACCAGATAAATATCTGGCATCAATCTGAGTAGATTTTGTTGAGGTAAGTCTTCTACTTTTCGGAGGTGTAGGTAAAGCACTGCTGTCATTTTCTGAACAAATCAAATCACTCTCGTAGTTTATCAAACGTTTACCGTTTAAGTCTGAGATTTTACGAGCCGAGAAAATTTCATCACCACCAATTTGCGACCTCATCAGTTCGCCAAAATTGACCTCTTGGAGATTTTGGAACATGGGTACCGGTGATTGGTACCTCTGTCCACGAAGTTTTACTCTATGTCTTTCTGGAGTATTTTCATTACTATTCTGTCTGGCAGACCTAGCTATCGCTTCCACGGTTCTCAGATATTGCATTGATTTGGGAGACTTAGGTAACCGAGGACTTGAACAGATTTTATGGGAATCGACTACATTTAGTTTATTAGCTGCACGATGGTCCGAGTGATCTCTTGATGTTTCCAACTGAATTTTGTTCGCAGTTCTAACCTCTGACGTGGAGACCTCTGGCTTGGAGCTACACCTACCCGTATTTTGTTGAATAAACAAAGGACTAACACGTCCCTGTCCCTCCATCGATGTATCATGGTCTTTATCCATCTCCACGGAAACGTCGTTCAACCATTTCTCAACATCTTCTGTCTTTTCACCAGTTTTTAGTGCTGATGCATTCAAGGAGACGTTAATAAACATCGATTCTTCCATAAGCGCTTTATTAAATTGTTTAAGATTCTTGGTCGTCAAGACTTCGGGAATTTCTTCGTAAGTATGGGAAGACGCAGCGAAACTTTCATCGTGACAAGTACTAATTCCAGAGTCTTTCTTAGATAGTTCTTCATGATCGGGATCATTTTCACATAATAACCTACGCACATTGGTCTTAGTAGACGATTTAACAACATTAACTTTTCGACACAGTAATGGAGACAAGAGCTGACCATTAGTATCTCGATGATATCTGGCATCACTTGGTATATTTTCAGAATTCCTTCGAACATGTGATTTTCGAACGGATGGTGATAAATCATTTCTGAACTGATTATGAATCTGATCATTGGATATACGCTGATGTGAATGCATATCTGAGGAATTATCAACTTTCTTAGTACTATTTACCCAATTGCCTGGATTTTCAATGGCTTGGTACGGGTTTTGTAAAGTTCTTCTATTAACAGTATTTTCAGATTTCTTAGAATATATCTGGTTAGCTGATTCTCTCACTTGTCCTCGTGGTGACTGATCAAATAGTGTATACAAAGTTTGAATTCTCTTCACATTTGATTTTTGAACTTGAACATTATTAGCCCGCTCAGTCTGATGTCTGTCTTGACGTTCCGATGTACCATCTCTCTCCCCCTCAGTCTCGTGTTTATTTCGACGAGACACTATACCATCTGTCTCCCGATTTATGTTGTCATAATTTCCAGACTTGTAATTATTGTTACGCTCAGACTGATTTGGTCTGTTTTCTGGTCGTGAATCAGTAACACAGCTGTCTTCCGTGTCATGCACACGCCTTTTGTTGAGTGTGAATTTATTCATACAGTGTTCCTCTTGACCAATATTATCATGATACTCCTCAGGGTCATCAATTGTGAATGTTTCGTCTGAATGCCTGGGATACCTCTGCAATAAATGAAAATAGAACTTTTTCATGTCTCAAAGCATTAAGTCGAATACTGTTTTATTTATTTTCTATATTGAAAGCCATTTTTGTACATGACAATGTATGTAATGTACTAATAATTTTGCTGTTTTTTTTGCGTTTGACAGACAATGGTAACTGCTTGGTCATCCTGTTTTTCCCTGCCCAATGGCCAATGACCTCCAGCTTTGAGGGAAGAGACAGAAACATTGTGTGATACAAGGAATCTTGGCGCCCTAGACTTCCTATAGACTCCATCATGGTTCTTAAATATGCCTATCTAGACTCCCCCTGGGTGTCAAACGAGTTCTAGATGGGAGTGAAATATTGAGAAGGATTTCAGAAGTTTCCAAGTCCCAGCTAAGATTTAAACCTTGTACTTCTCAATCCATAGTCAAAAGCATTACGCACTTGACCACTGGATCACCCTCTTAACTTTTAATATAATCATGAACTGCTTGTAAAATATGCGTTCCCCATAACAGCCACGTAATGAAGTAAAAGTAAATGCAACGGTGACCTACTGACCTCAAAATCAATAGGGTAAACTACTGAATATGATGGTGACCAAACACCCAAATAATTGTGAAAATGCTAGCCCCAACCGTTCATGAGTTCTTGATATGTCACAACATATGCAAAGCAGAATATCCCCTCATCAAAGGAAATAATTACTCAAACTAATGTTCTGTAATGACTAGACTTGAATACAGATTGATGAAATATCTTACATTTTTCAGGACAGGTTTCCGTACAGGTATATGGTATCCAGATGACGGGGAATCTACATCACCATCCACTTCATCATAGATATTCTCCTTTCCTTGAGTACCTGTGGTAAATAATTAAAACTTTAACTTAAATCTACAACATGGACGACAGTCTGTGAATTTAGGATTTTAAACTACTTGCCCAAATCAGCAAAATTGAATATTTTTCCTATATATACTCTAATGCAGAAGTTACTCCAAAGCAACACCTACATGTCCAGGACAAAAGGACAAGTGCTACTTTAGCAGACTGGGATTAAACACTGCCAGATTAAATCAAATCCAAAACTACAAACTAGAAGAGTTTCTGACATGAAGATGTATGTCTCCTTAAAGGGCCATAACTCCTCATAATATGCACAACTAGACAAAAACAAGAGCTAGACTTTCTTGTTCTCGATAGTACCCTTATTCTTAGACCAACAAGGGCAGATCAGGGCTCGACACTAACACTGGTCCCCTGGTCCGAGGCCAGTGAAAATCAAGAAGGACCAGTGAAAATAATGAAGGACAGTAACTATTTTATTTACAAATTTTACGTTTCTTTGCTGGGGGACCAGCCACCAAAAACAGTTAGTGTCAAGCCCTGCAGATGACTTAATTATGTAGGTCATATCACTGGTTTAAAATAAAAAGGTCGTAAGTCCCACTTTCGACCTTATAAGACTAATGCATATTTGAAATCTACATCACATCGCGCTTCTTATGAACATATTGTCATAAAAATCAGAATTTGTCATGTTGACCAAAATGAAGTTGAAAAAGCTTGTTTTTCCGTACGTAAAGAGTAAGTCAGTTTTAGATTTTTTAGATACAACCTTCTCATTCTAAGCAAACAATATGGTTATCAGCCTTGTCAATATGGACTCCTCTTGTGATTGTGAATAACTATGTTGAGTTTGAAGTGGATACGTTTTATAGTATTTGAGAAAATGACTCTGACAAAATACTTAACCAATGCACACGCAGACACAGACCATCCCGACAATAGTCAAACTTTTACTCTTCGAAAAATCTTGCTAACAAGTTTCATACTTCAAGCAGTATCTCTGAAAAACAGAGCTCTACTCTAACTTATAATACATGCTTTATGTCTTTTACCAAAATTTATATTGACTTTTGTTACACTTTTCAATTTCAGTTATTTGGTGTTACCTCTTCTGGTATTTTCTAAAGCTTCTTCAATACTGTCAGCATTTTCTAGTGCGTAATCGCTACCATTATTCGACGTGTCGCTGGTTAACGTCTCGTACGACTCACTCGACGATGAGCTCAGAGTCTCGGCGTCACTCGGCTCTTCCTCGCCGTCGTCAAGAAAACTACTCATACATGTACTCACATCTAAAAATAGAAAAAAAATTGCAAATTTCAAAATATCCTGGTTTTAAGCAAATTTCATAAAATGCCACTTTTAAGCAATGCCCAAAATTCTACTTGATAATAAACATTTTTATAATTTTTCAAAGACTCTCTTGTAGGTTTGTGCAACAATAAAACACCAAAATTTGTCACACAGTTATAGGTTACCATTGAAAAACGTGTATAATTGAGATGAGAAATTGCGATCACTATCACAAAACAACATGAATTCATAGATTGTCAGTATGTAGCCTATTTGGACCTAATACTCTTATTTGAATCTAAGTTTGACACTTGTTTAACCATTTATTACATACAAGACTTTATACACCAGAATGAACTTTAATTTCTACTTTATACAGGCTATTTTTAACATTGATCAAAAGAGATGTTTCAGGTACTGACAATCGGACAGGTAACTTATATATTATACATTCTAGAAATATTATCATAAATAACAATTTAATCATTTCACACATGCATGTCATGAAAAAAAAACACATCAATTCACCAGATCAAAATGCTGAGAAGTTTTTGGTTTCTTGTGAAAGAGTAAGCTAATAGTGGTTAGAATACCGTCCAGGAAACATGGTAAGGTGATAAATATGACTGACAATAGTTTGTTGATCAGTGGAGTTGAACCCGAAAACAAAATACTGACCTTGTAGAAATTTGTAGTCCTCTGTTTCACCTTCAAGGTCACAGCCAGTATCACGTACATAGATCAATGATGCATCCTGTAAAATATACAACAAAACCTCTACTACAGTAAAATCATTTAACTTCAATGGAACAAAATTTTGTGGTTTTGGTGAAAAAGATGTAATTTCAAGGAATTCCTATTTCAGGAAAAGGGAAAGGTCAAAGTTCACACAACAAAGATATCACTCATACGTAACACCAAACAGGTATATTATAACAAGAGCTGTCGCCATAATATACCCCTGCCGGCAAAGGGTGATAATACTGACAAAATAATCTCAGCACTAATTCCTTCTTTCACGCACATCTACATGTTATGGTTGTTCATGTTTGTAAGTTTGAAGGAAATCCTGCAAAAACTGTAGGAGTTGTGTCCAACAAGAATCCATCTTAGTATAGACGTTTCGGGACATAAAAAGACTGGAAATACAGTACTTACATCTTTCTTGGTATCTTTATGTTGACGTTTCTCATGTTCTGAAAATATGACATCACAACATTGGTATCAATAATCAAATGGGACAAAGTTCTACATAAGAACTTTCAAAATTACACATATCTGGCTCAGAATGAGAATTTGTAAGTACAAAAAACGCTTTTTTAAGAAACATGTATGTTAAAAAACTGTGACCGACTGAAAACTGAATTTTACTTATGGAAAAACAATATCATTCACACATAAGGCCACAACAAATTGATCATGCGTTCGTCGGGAGCGCCCGCTCCTGATTTTTCCAAAATGAAAAATAAATATTTAAATTTAAATTATTGCGCCCGCACCTGAGAAAACCACACGCATGTGATTTTTTTCCTACATTTTTAGAATTACCATGACCTTGTTAATTCATTGTTGAAGTGGTCAGTGGTCAGCAGGCAGCCTAATTTATAACACATTACCATCTGATAAGCCAGTTAACACGAACAAAGAGTAATTCAGTATTTTATCCTGAGAAAGAAGAACCATTATACCTACAATGTTTCAGAAAGTTAATTTCAGCAAAAGTTTTTTTTATTTTGTACTGTGTATGCCATTCACTATAAAGTGGCTATCAAAATGTATCATTATGACTCAGTGCATTAAAAGTGTGTCTGTTCACAAAATAAGAACAGTTAATTAATTTTAAAAGAAATATTGAATACACTCTTTAATTATTGTACATGAAGTTTTGATTATTGTGCAAAAAATTGTTATGGAACCAGTATGTACATGTATCTAGTGATTATAGTAAGAAGAACAATTTTCAAATATATTTGGTCGCATGGCTGTTGAATATTTTTATTTGATCAATAAATACTCATATAATAGTTATCTACTTAGTGTTTCATCAGAGTTCAAAAAATTTGATAAAAATAGTTTGCTCTAATTATTGCACCAAATGCTGTACTTTTTAGTCACTCGCTAAAACTCCAGCTAGATCTATTACAACTGGATAAATCACAGCATTATGTAAGATTACATACTGAAGTTCTCAACAACCGTCATAACATTTTACCAAGGTGGTCGAGTGGTAAGATGCTTAACTCTTGATCCAGAGGTCCCGGGTTCGATTCTCGGCCGTGACACTTGGTCATTTTTAGAAACGCTTTTAAGTGTTTCCCAACCAGCTAGAGGTGATCCTGGATGGAAACCCAGAGGTAGTCTTGCGTGTATCGTTGCTTTACACCGGGCACGTTAAAGAACTAAGGAATTTATTCGAAACGAGCTAGGGTATCACACCCAGATTCCTTGTATCTCACCTCTGTCTCTAACATTTGCGATAATGCCCCAGAGTGGGCCCTGCAAATTACATGGAAGAAAGAAAGGACCTTGTATATCCCTAAGGGAAGTGTGCTTGATGTGGGGCTAGATTCTATGACGGATACCTTGCATAGTAGCTACTAACAGTGCTAAATAAACAGCCGTCTGAGCATGATGTATCATTACAAGAACAAAACTGTACATGGTGATCATTGACTAGCTTGATGCTTAGTTGATTTGAATCTTTAACCACTGGTCACTCAGTGCATTTGTGTTCATTATAATTTATATGTATGTGACAATGTCTGCTCATAATTACCTTGAATACCTGTATTCTGGTAAAATATTTTGATAAATCCTACACAACATAACAAGAAATGTATAACAATCATTTATGTTGCCTCATTTCTTATTTAAGCCGTTGTAATAGACACTATTTCCTAAGAATGGGTGCATCAGAAATGAATAGGGCACTTTTGCTTCTTCACACGCTTTCAAAAATGGCATTTTCAAAAATAAATTTATAAAAATTTATTTCGCTCCTTCGCTCGCTCTCAATTACGGGTTTTTCAAAAATAAATATTTAAATTTATATTTCGCCCGCTCGCCCCTAATTTTTGCCAACAAAATCCGTAGAACCAAAAATTAATTTGGTGTGGCCTAAGTAGTAAATCTACAGACTATGTTGAATATGAATTATTTTGGCAAGTAGAACAAAATATTTGAAGAAGATTTTTGAAGCACTTGATCATTTTAATACTAACTCAAGCAATATTCAACATTGACATATATTTCTATCATTTCATAAAGAAATAAAAGTGCTTAAGTCATATACCCGGTATACATGTTACTGTATAACAAGTCCTGGGGAAGTCAGGTAAATATTCTAAGCGACTATGAATGTAGGTACAGTGTACAACTGCCCTTTCCACTTACTTTTGTAACCACCATTTCTTAATGTTGTGGAGCCAAAATCTCTAGTCTTGGAGAAGAAGTCTGCAAGAAAAATAATGGATGACTAATTAACGAAGATATTTGTGTAAGTTTGTATCCAGCTTAAAAGCAGATAAGCCGTGTATTGTGGTATTTCTAGAATTTTTGTTTTAATTATTGTTCTGAGATGACAGAGTATAGCATTTGTCATTACATGTATGCAAAAAAATCTAAAACAAAAATTGACTTTGACCAGTATTGAACAGAAACCATTTGGTCAACTGACAAATGATTGAACCCACCAACAGACCTACTGAAATGTTCAAACTCTAAGCAATAATATACCCCTCATCAAATATGGGGCCAGGGGTGGCATTAATATATATCCCAGTGAATATAGCATATAGATATGTATGGCTTGTAATTGCAATGCAAATTAATGGAACTTGCATCAGAAATTATTAGTATAAAAACTTTATATTAAGTATCTGAATGTTATACCTGTTTTGTTTTTTATAACTTTACAAGTTGACAAATTGATGACAGAGTCTAACTCATCCTCACAGTCTTCTCCATACTGAAAAACATACAATAAACATAGGGGTAAAAATTTAAAAAAAATACTGAAAACTGCTTGAATGTTTTATTCCAGACTTTTTTAACTAGATCTGCATAATGTGGAGACTTTCATATAAATAACATATGGGCAATTATTTCTAAAAAATACTGAAATCAGTATTTCAACTGAAACTTTTACCCTTGTAAACAGACACACTTAATTATTATAAAGGCATTCAATAAGAAATTTCACTGAGTCAATAATTTACCATAAATTAAACCTCGGTAGAGCATCAACCTTTTATCAAACAAATGTTACGTCAATATTTGTAGCTCCAAAAGGGTGTTGCACTACAGAGGTTGTACTGTGGGGGCAATTTGGGGGGGGGGGGGGAGTTACAATCTGTTTAGACATGGGGGATCCCTGCAATTGCCCTGGGTTAGTGGGGATGTGGTTTCACTTTCAATTAACTGAAACCAGGATAGATATTTCATTAAGTGTGTCCACTTCTGTGAGTGTTTAAACTTTATGAAGGACTAGGAGTCTATAACATGCTGTGGAGCGCTCAGTAGCGCTACGCTAAGAAACGGCTTGCTTTAAAAAAGCGGACAAAGTGAAAAATTTATAATAATATATGCTACAGGCAAGCACTCGATCATGGCTTGCAAACCATGGCAAAGCAAGGCGCTATCAAATCAACCCAAGTGGTCCATTGCATAAGGAAGCATTCGCCTAGCAAACTGTTGGCTATATCATGACATAGAAAAGCATTACCAAAAAATAGGGCATTGGCTATGCAACGGCTCCTGGTCACAACCCAACGTGCATATTCTTTAGCATGTACATTTTTTTGGAAGGCTATATATACAGCCGCTGTTTTTCGTAAACATGGGAAGTACCGAGGAAGACATAAAACACACGTCACACGCATGGCTTTCCCTGACCGTAACTGTGTACAAGTAAGTTGTATGTGATTACAACGTACGCACCATGGCATGTACACAGTACAGATTCCTACCTACGGCTAGTTGTGTCCATAATGACGCCTCTGGACTAATATGCAAACACAAACTGATACAACTAAGCTCAAATGTGTCTGATATTTTCATTATTCTATTTTGGTCACTTTCAAAGTTTCAGAAGTTTTCAACTTTCATAATTTTATGTCCATTTGAGATCTACGAAACTTACCATCTAAGAAACCAAATACATATATGGAGCAATGATTGAATACTTTATAATGGGTTCAGAACAAGAAAAACTCTTTGTAAACACTGAAGTTAAAATGTAAACAAAATAGAAAGGGTCGCGAAAACATATGACATGATATGATCAATGCATCAAACTAGCGTGACACGTCTTGGAATTGATTTAATTACAGAAATATAACTTAAGGATATATTTTTACCTTCGCAATTATTGAATCAACAGCTGAAATATATCGATTGTGGCTAGCTCTATGATCGGAAATGAAATTGTTTAAATCCCGCGCCATTTTGTTGGAAAGTCGCCGACCCGATGGTCTAGCTTTACCGATTAACAAGACAAAGAGGCGGTTTTTAAAGTTTGCCTGCGTAGAAAATGCATTGTGTTTGTTTTACCACACTAAGCAACAAAATTTAAGTATTTAAAAGCCATTGATTGTAGTATTTTTGCAATTTATTATTACAGACGACAACGATATTTTTCAAAACAGAGTCGTAAATTCATTGACCAACTCATCAAATCACATGATATCAAAATGGTGGCCCACAGGTGAGTAAACGGGAAGTTGTGAATATGAAAGTTGCTTATAATACCATAAATACTTGTAACATTCACGGTTAATGTAAGTTTTTTATGAACTTTTATGTGAAATATAAACTTCTTTGATATTTTGCAAATTTTAATAAAGATTTTAAAATTGGGATTTTGATTTATATCCTCAGAACTTTTGATGGAAAGGCAGGGGTTGGTGTGGGGGGTACATGTTACTGTAATAATAAACTATACACTACCATGTGGTTAGGGCAGGGCAATATAAAGCGCTTTATAATGCCCTGTATCAGGCTGCAGATTGTTTGATAGTGGCATCATCTTCTACCGCACTGGTGGGGAAATGTTGGAAAATTTCTCCGAACCAATACCTTGGGGACTATATTTAGTTGTTCAAAGTCCTGAAAGCAATGTAAATTCTTCCCTCAATCATTGATCGCCCCTTCCTCATATCCCCTCCCAAATGTCCCCTCCAACATGTATGTTCCCCTCCCACATCTGCCCCCATCATGGCCATGCATGTCCCCTCACTCATTTCTAGACAAAAAAGGATGTTGATCTAGCTATAGACCAATTTATATAACTTAAACCAAACTCAACTGATTCACTGATTGTAATTTGTATATTTATTAATTATTATCATTACATGGTGTGTGTATACTTCATAATAGTATTAGGAAGTCAGGAAGTGTTTGTATTAAATGTGATGTCAAGTGGTGTTTTCACTTAGGCCACACGTTTTTGTTGTTGATAAGAGTGACTCAGTCCATACTGACAAGGCTGATAACTCTGTGACCTATATTCATTGAGTTATCTGCCCTTATAACTATCAGAAACGTGAAATTTGAGCGTCAAGCACCAGTAGGTGGTGCTCTTGTAAATGCTAGTCCATTAAAATCTAGTAAACCTTAAAATATAAAAACTGTGGCCTTATGATACTTATATATACTTACTTTTTACAGAATGTTATTGCGTGCTGTGGCTGAGTGATTTGAATAACCTCCAAGTATGGCTAATTCTAATTTACACCCGACACAAGGTGACACAAACTCACGCTGGAGTCCTACCGGTGGAGATGGTTCTGTTGATCCACTGGGACTGAGGGATAATGTGGTTCAAGTCGAGAATTTAACACGCTGGAATCTGACACAGTTACCGCTAGTACATGATGAAGGTGATACAGATGAAGGCGGCGAAGGTGAAGGTGAGAGTGATGAAGGAAAGAAGGATAATACAAAGGATGAAAAGAAGGTTTCACCATTTCCATGGAGAAATGATCTAAACAATAAAATAGTGTTATGGTAAGTTCATAAGGTCAAATCTGTGTCCCACATGAAGAATTGGATGCCTGTTTACAAAAACTTTACTGCTATAAAACCAGGAATTAAATACACTGTCAGGAACTGAGGAAGTATTTTAAAGAAAGATTTTAAATCCCTCACATTTCCTCAGATATTTTGATAAATTATATTTTATTGTGATATTTTTTATCAATTAACATGACTCGTATATCGCCAAAATTCCTACATCAGGAAAAAACATTGATCATTTAGTCCCATACCTGGAGGTCTAAATTTTCTGTATTTGGATAATTTTAGGATCCATTCAAGGCTAATATAAAACTGCTAATCTTGCAAATAATTTATAATGCCATACATGTAATTGTAAGTCTTGTGGAGGGTAACCAAGGACTGGTAAAGATTTGACCACAGAAGAATGTCGAAAAAATGCGAGAAATATTGTTTAACCAGGCTGAATAAATGCTGCTGCATATTTGTTTTCAGGAAAGGGGACCTGATGGATCTCAGTGTTCATGCTATTGTTCACTCAACCAATGAAAAACTGTCTGATAAGTCTCAGGCTACTGCTAAATTGTTCGCTAAAGCTGGACCAAAGTTTGAAGCTGATGTTAGAAATAACATTAAAAGTAGGTTTTGTACCTTTAATTCATTTGTTTTATCATCTAAATAAGTTTTGATGTTCTCTATAATGTGAAAACATTAGGTACAGAAATTGTTCTCAGAACAAATGATTCTATCACCAACAATTTTGGTACCTCAACATTTTTAAAATCTTGGGTTCCTCATAACAACAGTGTGACTGTATATTCAAATCCTTACAAGTTACATTGTAAGATCCAACCAGGAAGTTATTCATATCATGTGTGTCTTCTTTCAATCTTTGATATAAATATTTTCCTGTATTTGGCATCTTTTATGGTGGCTTTTGGTAGTGTTTTATTTCCTGTAATGTAATAAGGACAGCAAGAAAATGAATTTGTTACAGTTACTTGATTATACTGACGTAGTATACTCAAACACATACGAAAATGTCCTGACAACTAGACAACTGAATATTATTGTATGTACGTGAGGTGTTATCATATTAGCTTACTCTAAGAGTTAACTTTCACTAACACAAATTTACATGATACAACTGCAGCTAATAATGTTTGCGTATTTAAGTGGATACTTCAAACGGTCTTGTAAATTTCAGACAGTAGCACACTAAATTTTTGTTACAGAATTTCATTCACATTTTTCAGCTTAGGGACATCTTTGTTACAGTGTAATTTTTCAACCAATGTATTTATCATTTACGGTTTTGTATTCCCTAAATTGTTCTATTGTGTGTCATATTTCAGTATGTAAAACTGGTGAAGCTAAGATCAGTGAAGGGTTTGATTTGCTGTGTCGTTATGTTATCCACACGGTGGGACCCAGATATAACGTCAGATATGTGACGGCAGCAGAAGGCGCTCTCTACAGTAGTTATAGAAATGTTCTACAATTAGCAAGGTACATGTAAATTATCTTGCATGGATGTCATATAAATCAATCCATTCTAGGGCTGGGTATTGCTTTGAAAAATGTACAACTGTGTCATTCAACCAGCATATTTTTCCTTCTGAAACATAGGCTGGGAACTTGACTAACCACTGATGTATGATTGTGCACACCACATGCTATATGGTATATTCAACAGTATACGACCACATTTGTAAGAAATACAGCTAATAAAATAATGGTCATAAAATAATGGTTGAGGACACACTTTGAGAGAGCCCATTTTGCTGGACTTCACAGTATGCAGTAAGATTCTGTTTGAACGATCTAATTTGATAAATTAAACATGACTTTAAAAAATCATACTTTTGTGCTGGGTCAAAAGTTGAATGACGGAAAATTGATAATAAATTAAAAGTAAATTAACTTGATTTTATGACTGCAATTGAACATAAATATTCTTTGTTGAATGTTCAAACATATTATTTACCATGTATGATAATTGATTTTATTGATGAACTTTGTTGACATTGAACTGCAGACACATATTGCAGTTAAATCTCTTGAGTTATGGTTTGTACAATTTCTATCAATTTTGTAGGGAGAATTCAGTACGATCACTGGGACTATGTTGTATACATTCCAATAAACGAGGTTATCCAGCTAAAGAAGGGTCACATATTGCCATTAGTAAGTTATTCACTTGTTACCTTGTGTGTTAATGTGTAGGACTACATGTGTCTATTAAAAATCAAACTGATTACTGTAAAATTATTTAATTTCAATGGGACAAAATGTTGTGGTTTTGATTAAAAGACTATTTTGATCGGATGTTAATTTGTTGATTTTACATTTCAGGTAATAAATACAATACAAGGGTCAAATTTATTGTTTGATGGGATTTGATTTCATGGTTTAAATCCACGAAATTTAATTCCCCATAAAAATTAATGATTTTACATTATTAAAGGTTTACCTTGGTCACAATTTCATGAAAGATGTCTGCATATCTGATGTCTCAATTTTCATGGTTAAGTCATGCCTTGATTTGATCTCACAATGTCCTGATTACTGGCTGATTTACATCTGGTCTCCAGCCCTATTGACATTATGCCAGTTGTCAATCTATTCCCTTTAAATCAATGTTAACGGTAAATTACAATCACATGGTCCAATGGATTAACTTGAATTTCGCCTAGTAGCAACCTTCAACAAACAGTCAGATGGAGGGAGATCTGCTCTGGCGTAATGTGAATCAGCTTATTTCAATGTTTTATTTTATAGGAACTGTGCGACGTTTCTTGGAGAAGTATGGCAGTGATGTAGATATTGTTGTATTTGTTTGTGACGAAGATACTTACGTAAGTTAAGTTAACACCCCTTTTCTGTTATGCCCTGCCTACCTAGTCAAGGCATACATGTCCCTGTTATGCCAGTCCATTTTTAGCTTGACTTTTCAAAGAAAAAAGTTCTGCCATTGTCAAGACGGGATCATCTGTGTGTGTGTCTGCATGTGTGTTGGTTAAGTTTATTGCCAGAGTCATCCACTTGAAACTTAATATAGTTATTCACCATTTCAAGAGGAGTCCATACTGCCAAGGCTGATAACCATGCGATCTATATTTATTGAGTTATCGCCTTTGTTACTATCACAAATGAGAAAGTCAAATGTCCAGCACTCGCAGGTAGTTCTGTTGTTTGGAATGATGATGATGAGTAACTCATGGTTCCATTAACATTGGGCATGTAAGCACATGATATTCAGCATCCAAACATTTTAGTTTTTGTTACAGCTAGGCCTAGATATAAGAACACCTAATATTTTGAACATATATTTTATATACCAGTACTGACATCATTTTATGGGGAAAATTGTCAAAATGCCCATTGTATCAATTCAGTGTATGGACATTTTCATTGCAACAATATTTTGCTTTGGAACAAGCAGCGTGGTTATATTGACATGACTGTATTATGTTTTTCCCCTCTCAAAATAATTCTGTAGGATTTAAGTTTAATTTGTTAAAATATAGTTTGCAACTTGAATTTAACACATTTAATTTGTATGGATGTTTATTGAAATTATTTGTTCAAACAAAATAATAATTTTTTTTTATTTGTATATTTCAGCCTGTATATCAGTCTACACTATCCCTGTACTTTCCTAGAAATCCTAAAGAGGAACAAGAGAATGTTACCCTGCTTCCTACAGATATTGGTAACGAAATGGGGGAACCAGTTATTCCAGAAAGACAGATTAGAATTATGGACAAACCAACATTTGCTCAACGTACGTAAGGTTATAGTCGGTCAATGCATGTGGACTACATTCATGACTGTTCGATTTATAGCTTACCGGAGAATTTTTTGTGCCTCCTCACTTTTTTATAAGTTGGTGCTGGGCCTCTGTCTGTATGTAACTCAAATCTTATATTTTCATGATTTGCTTAGAATCTTCTCCATGTATTACCTGTGCAAAAACTGTGAATACAATAAATGAGGGTCGTCACAAGAAACAGGACTCTATCTATCTATTTATGCTGCCAAACGCCTCTTTTTTGAATAACATTGGCAGTGTCTGACTCTCAGAAAATTTTATGCCCCATAAAAATATTGCAGGAACATTGACAGTTGGTTGCCAAGAATTCATATATCTTCACAAAAATATTTCTTTCCAAAATAAGAATAATATTTATAATAAATTTAGTATTATTTGAGGGAAAAAGCAAATAATTGTCAAAAAATATCGAAGTATCCCTTTACTTGTGACTGCCCCAAATAATGTTCTACTTGATATACTTGCAGCTGCTGGTTCGGATGAGGAAGGGGAGTTTGAGAGAACTGTAGATTTAAATGAACAGTTTGGTCGTTCTATCAATGGTACCGTAGGTCAACATCCATTTGCTAGTATGCAGGAAGACCCTGATGAACGCAAGAAACGTACATACTCACGTACAGTGAGTGAAGTAAAACATATAGAACAGAAGAAAAGGTAGGCAATTTGCACTCATACATGTGGCAGTAAAAAGTTCTTTAAATGTGCTACCCACTAAGGTACTGAAGCATGTTATGTTTGTTTCCTTGTAATTATTGGGTGAAATTTAACGTTTACTTATATTGCTAAACACTAGAACTGAGAACATAAGGATACAAATCATGGAAGCTGTGGATTCTTTTACAAATTCATGTTCACAATATCCAAATGCACCATTGAATTATTGTGTTTTCAATGAAAAATTTAAAGATGCAGACAGACTAAGTAGTTGGGTTTGAACATCTGTCATTTTGTAAATGTGTGTTATATTTGGCTAAATTTTTTAGAAATTTCAGAAATAATACAATAAAAGGTGTACATGAGTTGTGGAACTTGTTTCATAACTAACCTAAAATAAATTTGTATGAACTAAAAAACTCTTATGCTACATGTATTGTATATGACAGATATGAAAGATTATTGAAGCGAGCACGAACAGAAGATCTCACAGACATATCAGCATTACGATGTTTATATCGCACCGGGCAGGATAGATTTGGTAGACCGGTCATTGTTTTTGTTGGGAGGAAATTTCCAGCTGACACGATCAATCTTGATAAGGTATGTACACCTAGGTACCCCAATACCCCTTATCTGAAATGTCATTACAGCAGATTGCTTGGTCTTATTGTTTGTGAAAGGTGGTTTGACTAAGGTTTTCAGGTAAATTCGTTGATCATGTGCTATAAGTGACCATTAAAGTGTTTTTACTAAATACTTTATTTGACTGACAGCTGGCGTTTCAATACTAATAATAATTACTACCGGTATATTTTATTTTAAGAGGCGACACAGTTACATTTGTATGCAAACACAGTCTTCCCTGTCAGCCTCATGATATTATGATGAAACTTGCTGTGTAGGTAGCTTATATGAAAACTTTGCTTGGGATTGAAAGTGGGTTGGTGGGGTCAAGGTCACCGTTACTTAAATAGAAAAACAATCTCTGCCAAATTATGCTTGGTTGCTGAAAATCTGTTTTTCTTGGAATTTCCATGTCTTGTTTTATTTTTACATTTATTTAATTTCAGGCATTGTTATACATGATTCGACTACTGGACCCTATAGTAGACAGGGATTATGTTGTGGTATATTTTCATACTAAGACCACAAGCCAGAATTTGCCACCAATGAATTTCCTTAAAGATGTATATCATACCCTAGATCATAAGTAAGTAAAAAAGCCTGGTGTTTATTTGTTGTCAAAGCATACCTGTCAAGTAGTCCTATTCAAGTGGAGTTACTCCTATTTTCCTTGTCAATTTCTTGTTTTCCAAGTTCATCTAACTTTGGACAAACGTACATTTGATTCATTTTATGATTTTCTGTCCCATATTTATAACCACTAGAATTAATACATTCCTTGTTAATGCATCTAAATCCCTTTTAAATCACATTTGAATTCATCTTGTGACATGTTTTGCTTTATCACTCCTATTGTGGATTTAACTAGCTTCGAGTTGGCAGGTATGCTCAAAGGACATGGTTCTTGGTTCGATTGTCAGCTTGGGAGCTTGATTGGTTCTGAAATGCTTTTAAGCTCACCTGTCACAAAGTGACAAGGTGAGCTTTTGTGATCGCTCTTCGTCCGTCGTCCGTCCGTTCGTCGTCCGTTCACAATTGCTTGTGAACACTCTAGAGGTCATAAATTTAGCCTAATCATTATGAAACTTGATCACAATGATCATCTTCATAAAATCTAGGTCAAGTTCGATATTGGGTCATCTGGGGTCAAAAACTAGGTCACTAGGTCAAATCAAAGGAAAACCTTGTGAACACATTAGAGGTCACAATTTGAGCCTAATCTTTATGAAACTTGATCACAATGATCATCACTATAAAATTTTGGTCAAGTTCGATATTGGGTCATCTGGAGTCAAAAACTAGGTCACGAGGCCAAATCATTGAAAAAGCTTGTGAACACACTAGAGGTCACAATTTTGACCTTATCTTTATGAAACTTGATCACAATGATCATCATTATAAAATTTAGGTCAAGTTCAATATTGGGTCATCTGGGGTCAAAAACTAGGTCACTAGGCCAAATCATTGAAAAACCTTGTGAACACATTAGAGGTCACAATTTGTGACTAATCTTTATGAAAATTGATCGCAATGATCATCTCTATAAAATCTAGGTCAAGTTCGATATTGGGTCATCTGGGGTCAAAAACTAGGTCACAATGCCAAATCATTGAAAAAGCTTGTGAACACACTAGAGGTCACAATTTGAGACTAATCTTTATGAAAATTGATCACAATGATCATCTCTATAAAATCTACGTCAAGTTCGATATTGGGTCATCCGGGGTCAAAAACTAGGTCACAAGCCTTTGAAGGCCAAATCATTGAAAAATCTTGTGAACACACTAGAGGTCACAATTTGAGCCTAATCTTTATGAAACCTGATCACACTGATCGTCACTATAAAATTTTGGTCAAGTTCGATATTGGGTCATCCGGAGTCAAAAACTAGGTCACGAGGCCAAATCATTGAAAAAGCTTGTGAACACACTAGAGGTCACAATTTTGACCTTATCTTTATGAAACTTGATCACAATGATCATCATTATAAAATTTAGGTCAAGTTCGATATTGGGTCATCTGGGGTCAAAAACTAGGTCACGAGGCCAAATCATTGAAAAATCTTGTGAACACACTAGAGGTCACAATTTTGACTCTATCTTTATGAAACTTGGTCACAATGTTTATCTCTATAAAATCAAGGTCAAGTTAGATACTGTGTCATTTGGGCCAAAATCTAGGTCACTAGGCCAAACAGGTGAGCGACCCAGGGCCCTTTGGACCCTCTTGTTAATGTTTCCTACCCAACTAAAAATGAGCTGGTTGGTAACCCATAGGTTGTCTAGCATGTATTGTTGCTGTAATCAGAAAGTGTTAAAGATACAATGAGTTTATTCTGAAGAAACTGAGGTATGTTGCAAGGATTTCTTGTATCTCACATGTTCATAACTGTCTATCTGGTAAGGAAAAAATTAATGGACATGTACAAATGGTAGATAATCTGAATAGCAAATGGTCTATTTGTAATCTATTTTAACCTTGACCAATACATGGAGCTATTTTCACAGAATACAATGCTGTATACAATATTATTTACATTGCACCATAACATAAAATTTTATGCTTTAAAAGGTGTGTAAACATTTTATGATATTTTTCAGATTTAAGAAGAATTTGAAATCATTCTATATCGTCCATCCAACATGGTGGTCCAAGGTTTGTACTTATTCTTCTTCTATCTAAATATTTAGCATACAGTTCAAAGCTGCATTGAGGTGAAAATAGTGATGTGTCATTATATAACCTGTTTAAAAAAGTCTGGAAAGTTTTAATTCAGTCTGCAAATACTGGAATCAGATAAAATTGACATTATGCCAATCAATACCTTTTAAATAAATTTTAATAGTAAATTATAATCACATGGTCCAATGGATTAACTTAAAAAACATTTGCCAAGCTACCTTCGACAAACTATCAAGCGGAGCGAATACTGCTCTGGCGTAATGACAATTTTACTACAATACGTATTTTGTTGTTATTACAGTTTGCTACCTGGTTCTTTACAACGTTTACAGCATCGGATATCAAAGAGAAGGTACAATCATTGAAAGGTGTACAGTATTTGTATGCGAAAATCAATCCGGATCAACTAGATATTCCTCCGTTTGTGCTGGATTTTGATATTCAGGTATTGTGTTAAAATTGTTAATCTTGTTAGTGTTACTTTGTAGTTACATTAAGTAAAGTGAGCTATCCAGCTGTCTCATGTTATTTGTCCCCTACCGGTTGAACTGCAGGGCACTTAACAAGTATAGGTTTGCCCTCCATCTGTCCCTCTGTCAGTCAAGAAACCTGGATTCTGCAATTACTCAAACAGTTTTCAAGCTATATTTATTGAACTTGGTATGTGGAAAGGGACCAATAAGGAGAATGTGCATGGCTTATTTCATTTTGATTCGGATAAAATGTTTGGTTGCCAAGGCAACAGAAACATTGAATACTTAAAAACCAGTTAGGGGACTTCTGTATTGCTTGCAATTCCTTATTTGCTTGTTTGAATTAAAATGGAATGTCTTTAAGCCTGTGGTTTATTTTTTTGGTTTATGCACTGAAGTTGTAATTCTGCAATCCAGGTTTTATTATCACGGCAGGTTATACTATTCCATGAAAACTTTATATAAATGTTGATATGTGGAGTAATTACTGGTTCCTTGCAGAAGGATAAGTTAGATTTATGCTGGTCCGAATATGATCCATGAAAACTGGTTTGGTGAATAGACCACCATATATGACTGAATATCTGTTGAAAAACAAATTTGAACTCATGTAAAATGTTCATTTACATTTCAGGAGAATGGGCCACGATATTTTGTGCCGTTTGAGGAAGGCAATGCAGATGAATTGTGATACAGTATTCATAACTTGTGAAACAGCCCTCAATCGGAACACCTTCAAACTGTTGAGTAAATCTGTCTTGTACAAACATCTTTAGAGTACTTGCACAGCAGACGACAAAAATGAACCCATGCCATTGACACCAAAATATTACCAAAAAAAATTTGTAAAGCACCTGCAAAAAGGTTCATTGCATTTCTGCTTGAAATTCCCACTGTCTGACAGAAGATGGCTAACTACAGTGTTATAAATGTCCTGATTCGTTTGAGGTATTTTCTATTGAGGTGTTTCAAACGAAACAAACTTATGTGATAAATTGGGTGATGTGACATTCGGAGTCTGCAAACAGGTGTAGTGTAAGTGGTCTAGTTAAGAACTCTTCTAAGGAACAAAAAGAACTCTTCTAAGGAACAAAAAATCCCTAATATTTTCGGCTCCAAATGAATGAAATTTCAAAGTTCAATACCTTTTTGACCTGAGGAAATATCCACTTTTACAGTATG
Organism: Spisula subtruncata; assembly: GCA_963678985.1. Taxonomy (NCBI): domain Eukaryota; kingdom Metazoa; phylum Mollusca; class Bivalvia; order Venerida; family Mactridae; genus Spisula; species Spisula subtruncata. The sequence continues at coordinate 48,941,033 of OY787664.1, read as the reverse complement.
TTGATGATCAAAGTGGGCAATACAAATTTTCCTGCCATTGCGTTATTTGTACATTTTGGTGTATTTATTTTAATTCTTATAGAATTTCGTATTTCATTCACAGAACTCTACTGTCATGTGTTAGTTTAATGTATTCCAATCATATTAAGTTTATGCATTTCTATGTTACTATAATACTTGATGTTATGATAAATGTCTGTGATACTCAGCCTTCAATTGTGGATGTATGTATTTTCAATTGTGTATGTAGATATGCTATGTATATATACAATCATATACATCTCCGAATTACTCCTATTATTAGTATGGACTGAATAGTTTTTACTTTTCTTTGTCCAAAATATTGTGAAAGTTGAATTACATTTGTTTGTTTTAATATGGATAAAAAATAGAAAAGGAGCTCCTTAATAGTCAAGATATCATTTGTTAATCAGGCAGAGCTTTTAATATGTGCACTGTCAAAGTGAGTTAATTGATATAAAATATCAGTTGTATTATTATTTTCCAAACATCCATTTGTAGAAATCTGTTTTTGTTGTAGATTCATGAATCCGTAATTAATTGGATTGCTTAGTTAATTATGTAGATATGTGCAATATTTTTATTTGGCATTCAATGTTAAATATTCCATTATGGTATGAAAGGGGTCCTACACAAAAACATAAAAGTCTTTTCTGTAGAAAATCAATTTATTTGAAAAAAAGTAACAAATAAGTAACAGGTGTTATGAACTGAAATTTAATATGTGGGGATGTATGCTTATGGTATCCAAAACGAAGTGAAGGACCCCTGATGAATGTGTAATATCCTGTATCCATGTATATTGATGTAGGATAAATAGTGTAGAATATTGTAGAACATTGATGTATTACTATAATTTACTGATGCTTTAATTTTTATTTTACATTGATGAGTTTATTGTGTACATATAGTCAGTGATGTTAACTTGTTATTCCATATCAATGGATTACTGACATAGTGTAATGTATTCATTTTGATACTCGTCTATGTGCAACTCTTAGGTGCCTTTTTGGATAACAGCCGAGCCAAGCATAGCTTTTTCTACCGGTCAGCTTTCTGCTGAATATGGCAGGCATATGTGTGCCTCCTTCTGGATTTGAACCCGTGTCACCAGATTAGGTGACGAGCACACTAACCACTGAGCTGTGGAGGCCACTCGCAATAGCTGTATAGATTCAAATTCCTCTACATGTGCGAACTATTGAACATTGCTTTATTATACTCCCTGGCCCGATCTCCGAAACATCTCAATCTGAGCTAAATCTCATCTCAAATATTGACATGAGTCTTTTAGTTAATTTCCATTAGAGGTTGAATTTAAAATTGGCATCCAAAACAGAAATTATTATTTTGAATTTATTACAGCAAAAAATAAAGAACTTGAGCTTGAAATTTATCTCAAATTTAGAATCTGATTTTAGCCAAATCTCAAGTTGAGATGAGATTTCTACTTGAGATGTTTCGGGAAATGGGGGCTTGATGTGAAGTTTACATTTAGGCTATGTTGGATGTATAGTTTATTGGTCTGCCTGTCTGTCTGTATACAGATTTTGTTGGTGCTATTTCTTGGACACCTTAATGTGGATTCTACAAAAAACTTACTAATCTTTAGTACCAAGCACATATAATACATATAGGCCGTGTTTTATCCATTTATGAATATTGCAGTTAACTAATTTTGTTGGTATAATTTCTGATTGATAAAGTAAATTGATATTTTGACTTCCCATCTTTAAACAATAATCCAGGGTATTATACACTCAACCGCTTTAAAAACGCACCACTATTGAAAATAATCAAATTTTGTCAAAATACTTTTTGTGCTAAAATTGATAGTTTACAGGGTTTGTTCAGTTCATAAGCTTGAACTTAATAAAGAAATCGATTTTTTTAAATTCGGAATACCCCACCCAGAGAACTTTTTTTGATTTTGCATGTTTTGCACGTGCAGCTCGATCGCGACCTGTGTGATCGATATTAACTTTAAACTGTACGCTGTTGGTTTACACATTGAAAAAACAACATAAACACTATTTGCTAATGGCATTTTTATGCTGCGAATATCTCGAATATTTGTTCTTGATGATTGTGCCTTTGACTCCAACTAAAAAGAGCCTCGGTGCCTTAGCATAGCGGTTCAGCTGCCACCATACAATGATTGTGGGCTTAGAACATCGATTCCTAGCGAATGGCACAGTCACAGACCGACCTGGATGAAACCAGCTAAAGGTATTGAGCCCGAGCTAGGAGGAAACATGACACAGGTTGTGTTACTGTAATTGGTTCCGCATGGCTGCACACAGTGTCAAAATAATGCTGGGTGTCAATCAACAAGCCAAAAGTACATTAGTGCATTTTCATAATTATTTCTTTCAAAATTGTCAATAAAAAGGAAAATTATTTTAGTACATTTTTTAATGAGTTTTCTCCCGTTTAGAGCCTTAAGTCCCAACTTTTTGTCTTCAAGCTCCTTCATAGTGTTGATTTGAGGTGCCATAGAAGCACAACGGGATATTTTCTGACAGTCTGATGCTGATAACCAAGACTTCAAGTTTACATAAGCCTTGAATCCATCTTAGGTTTACATAATGCGCATATCTGAACAGCACTCGGTCGTATGGTATTAGCCATACAGCCATAGCCACATAACATGTATAATTCAAGTCAAGCTTTGATTGAATGGTGGGAATTATCACGTCAAACATTATTCTATCCTATTATGTAATTAATGTTATGCTTTAGGAGGAGATACCACGTGCATGCAGCAATGTAGCGGGCTCTTATACTTGCTTTTGAAATTGTGACTTTCACTTCCATTGGTCTCCGTGTTATCTACGAGGGGCGTTTCAAAAGTTCCAGGAAAAGTGCTCTATAATGTTTATCGTATGTTCAAATTACTTCAAACTTTACATTTAAATAGAACAATTCATGATACATATTATACCATGAATCTAACACATGAGGGTGTGTTGTACAAAATGGCACTGCTGCCATAGTAACGTCAGTAATGGCTACCCGGGGCAATTTTGACGTCACGTCGTAGAAATCGCCAAACTAACCTACGCATTGCTACCAACCAAACAGCTACCAATTAACAATGACCTAAAATTACTACATGGAACATTCGCGAAGGGCGGTATAACATCATTTTGGTCAATTTATGCCATAGTTTAATTAGTCCCACTGTTGTGTTCAGTCTTATTTGTCGCCGTATTAGAATCACCCGTCAAATGTGAAATTTGACCAGTTTTTGTCTTTTGGTAGGAAAATTAAGACTTGAACCAATATAATTTATAAACACTGCCTGTTAAAAACGTTGTTTGTCATTGGGTAGGATGTATGCATCATATGAACGCTTCCAGACTGCCTGTGGTACTGCTGCAGATGATAATAGGAAGGTACGGCTTGTTGTGAATCAGACGCTAGACGTTACGTTGGACGTTTCTGTTTGATTTTGTGACACTTTCGAATACTATGCAAACGGACCCTGGAAGTGCATACCCTCAAGCGAGGAATTATTTTAGAATATAAAACATTGTTGTTATAGTAGCAGGTGTATTTTGTGTGTCCTTTGACTGACTTTGAGTTAGATTCAGTCAGAACATGTTAATAACGAACGGTCAAATATAACATTGCCCCGGGTAGCCATAACTGACGTTACTATGGCAGCCATGTCATTTTGCACGGCACACTCTCAAGCGTTCAATTCATAGCACACTATGTATCATGAATTGTTCTATGTAAATGCAAAGTTTGAAGTATATTGACCATAAGATAAATACAAGAGAGCACTTTTCCTGGAACTTTTGGAACGCCCTACGTATATCATAATTCATGTCAAACTCGTAACAATGGCATGAAAATCACACATCTCGTTGAAAATAGACTGAAGATAATTAATCCGAAAATAAATGACTATAAATTAACGTTTTCATCTCTAAAACCGATATTTCATATGTGGTGCGTTTTTAAAGCAGTTGAGTGTAGGACTTTTACTTATACTTACAGGGTCTGCCATGGTTTTAACTTTAAGTGATTTTCACAATTGCATTCAATACACAAATTTCATTTCATCTTTTGTATGACAACATATAGAAATCTGTAGTTAACATGGTTAGAATATTTATTATCTATAGTACACGAGAATTTGACCTGATCCTGGTAATATTATTAATTGGAACTATCAGCTGTTCAATTATGCTGAAAGAAGACAAACCTGTCAAGATGATTAAATCCAAAATAGGAGTGATAAAGCAAAACATGTCACATGATTGACTGAAATGTGATTTAAAAGGGATTTAGATGCATAAACAAGAAGGGTGGTAATTCTAGTGGTTTTAAATAGGGATCAGAAGATCATAAAATGAATCAAATGTACCTTTGTTCAAAGTTAGGAAAACCAGAAATTAGCAACGAAAATAGAAGTAACTCTACTTGAATAGGAGTACTTGGCAGGTATGTAGAATGTCAAGGATCATGTCAAATTCTCTGGACTAAAAGTATTATTATAATTGGTATATTCTGCAAAAGAACCATGTAATATTTTTATGCATAAAGGTCAGGATCATGTTAGTATAACTCTAACGCGGTATTGGGACCTGTACCACTTAAAGTAAACAGGCAGATCAGGTACAACAACATATAAGGATATTGGAAAAGGGATTATCTTTTTCAATGTGTATAGCTTGGCTATTGTAACCTGAGCCTGACCTTTATTCAAGAATATATTACAATACTTTTGCTTTGATTATATCAATTTCCGCAAGCAGAGCGTGCAATATCGGTGTTTCAGATCTGTGTTTGTATTACATCTTGAGCGTCTTCGTGATACTCCCCGATTATGAAAACATACACTCGGTGTTGTAAACGTAGACAATATATCGACTGTTAAATTATGCTAATCAATAGGTCAGGCTCATCTCAATGTGGCCAAGCTTTACCGTTATTTTAATTTACTTGGTGAATAGAAGTGAGCAGGTAAAATACACTTCCGCTCTCCCTAAATCGATGTAATGGTCAGTGATTTCTGTTTATATTGACATTGCAGAATATCGCGTTAGACTTATACCTGTGGAATGTACATGTTTGTTATTTGTCAATACTGTTATCATGTAGTGAATACAATTTTAATACATGTAATATGTTATCTTTACTCAGTCTCTATTATTTTATATTCCCCACCAAACCCCACACCATTCCATGTTGTGTTTTTGAAACTGTCAAAAAGTACTCTTTACCTTTCAGTTTGGTTAAATAACCTGTTTCAACTTCAATTTGGTCAACATGACAAGTTTCTATTTTCAGGAAAATAGGCTTATATAAGGCTTGCTTGAAGCATCCATTTTTGGGGATTTGGATGGCTTGTACTATGTCTGACTCTTGCGTGTGTGGCTAGGCGCTGCCGCCGTAGCTGTGTGGCTTTGGTTTGTGCCCTTATATACGTGGGTATATCCAAAAGTAATGTCACTGATGCTGTAAAATCGTGTATAATGCAAGTAAAACCACGACTTTTTTCACACCGTAACTTCAGTCTAATTTGAATATGATGACTAAATTTCACAACAATGCACAGAATAGTTCTTGAGATATGAATATTTATATGAGACATACTTTCGAACATCGCCGCAAGTCCGACGTCAACGACGTCACAATGACGTTACTTGTTGGCACCTACTCATCCAGCAAGAGTTCATCCCTAGTAATTTCTAACGACTCATAAAACATGCAGTCATTTTCACGACCTTAAAAAATGTGCAAACCACCCGACACTTACTCTCTGCGAAAACAAATAATTTTAAGTGTCCCCTAGATAGTCCCACAGCCAAAAAATTAACTCACCACATAATGATTGCAGTTTTGAACGTCGAATTGAATTGACGGCGTTAAAATACTCTTGGTGTTCTTTTCGGATCTACTACAAACCATTCATATGACTCTCTATCGATAATGGTTTGTTGATCCATGCCCCCTTAAAAGCTTATACTACAGGTACACGAGACTATGTTGCCGCCGTGTGTAACTAAAGTTTCAGTAGGTGAATATCATAACTTTTAGGATAAGATCATTATTACGCGCAGCGTCTTTTTGTCACAAATATGCCGTGCTTTCGTTAAGTAATCAGTGCTTTGAAAATATATTGCGAGTTTCAAAATAGAATGACGTCAATGAATTTTTAGCAACAGTCGCAACACATTGGTTTCATCGCGTAACGAAAGTATCGTCTGCTTTCGAAAATTATTTTTTATAAAAACGCATAAAAGAAAATCGTTATGATAATGAAAAAATATCGTAATTGTCGTGTGCGGCGATCTGACGTCATAGGTATATTTCAAATGTACATATAATCCAATTATGAAAATGGAATAATGGGGCACGTTGTTTATTAATCAGAATTGAATTGCTGAACATTTTGATATCATATTTATGCATATCGGCCTATAAACAAATAAACCACGGAAGGAGTGACATTAATTTTGGATATACCCTCGTATAAGTGAAAATGCGAGAGAAAGTTCTGAATGGTGATGTAGTGAATCTCCCTCCTTGTTTCTTGTGCACATGAATGATTGCGTTCAACCTGCCAAGATATGTCTTTAACCAAGTACCAAGAGAAGTACTACCACAATGATACTAAGAACATAGAACCAAGTACCAAGAGAAGTACTACCACAATGATACTAAGAACATAGAACCAAGTACCAAGAGAAGTACTACCACAATGATACTAAGAACATAGAACCAAGTATCAAGAGAAGTGCTGATACAATGATACTAAGAACACAGAACCAAGTACCTAGAGAAGTGCTGATACAATTATACTAAGGACATAGAACCAAGTACCAAGAGAAGTACTACCACAATTATACTAAGGACATAGAACCAAGTACCAAGAGAAGTACTGCTACAATGATACTAAGAACACAGAACCAAGTATCAAGAGAAGTGCTGCTTCAATGATACTAAGAACATAGAACCAAGTATCAAGAGAAGTGCTGATACAATTATACTAAGAACACAGAACCAAGTATCAAGAGAAGTGCTGCTACAATGATACTAAGAACACAGAACCAAGTACCAAGAGAAGTACTACCACAATGATACTAAGAACATAGAACCAAGTACCAAGAGAAGTGCTGCTACAATGATACTAAGAACACAGAACCAAGTACCTAGAGAAGTACTACCACAATGATACTAAGAACATAGAACCAAGTATCAAGAGAAGTGCTGCTACAGTGATACTAAGAACACAGAACCAAGTATCAAGAGAAGTGCTGCTACAATGATACTAAGAACACAGAACCAAGTACCTAGAGAAGTACTACCACTGTGACAATGATACTAAGAACATAGAACCAAGTATCCAGAGAAGTGCTGCTACAGTGATACTAAGAACACAGAACCAAGTATCAAGAGAAGTGCTGCTACAATGATACTAAGAACACAGAACCAAGTACCTAGAGAAGTACTACCACTGTGACAATGATACTAAGAACATAGAACCAAGTATCAAGAGAAGTGCTGCTACAATGATACTAAGAACATAGAACCAAGTATCAAGAGAAGTGCTGCTACAGTGATACTAAGAACACAGAACCAAGTATCTAGAGAAGTACTACCACTGTGACAATGATACTAAGAACACAGAACCAAGTATCAAGAGAAGTGCTGCTACAGTGATACTAAGAACATAGAACCAAGTATCAAGAGAAGTGCTGCTACAGTGATACTAAGAACACAGAACCAAGTATCTAGAGAAGTACTACCACTGTGACAATGATACTAAGAACATAGAACCAAGTATCCAGAGAAGTGCTGCTACAGTGATACTAAGAACACAGAACCAAGTATCAAGAGAAGTACTGCTACAGTGATACTAAGAACACAGAACCAAGTATCAAGAGAAGTGCTGCTACAATGATACTAAGAACACAGAACCAAGTACCTAGAGAAGTACTACCACTGTGACAATGATACTAAGAACATAGAACCAAGTATCCAGAGAAGTGCTGCTACAGTGATACTAAGAACATAGAACCAAATATCAAGAGAAGTGCTGCTACAATGATACTAAGAACACAGAACCAAGTATCAAGAGAAGTGCTGCTACAATGATACTAAGAACATAGGACCAAGTATCAAGAGAAGTGCTGCTACAGTGATACTAAGAACTCAGAACCAAGTACCTAGAGAAGTACTACCACTGTGACAATAATACTAAGAACATAGAACCAAGTATCAAGAGAAGTGCTGCTACAATGATACTAAGAACACAGAACCAAGTACCTAGAGAAGTGCTGCTTCAATGATACTAAGAACACAGAACCAAGTATCAAGAGAAGTGCTGCTACAATGATACTAAGAACATAGGACCAAGTATCAAGAGAAGTGCTGCTACAGTGATACTAAGAACTCAGAACCAAGTACCTAGAGAAGTACTACCACTGTGACAATAATACTAAGAACATAGAACCAAGTATCAAGAGAAGTGCTGCTACAATGATACTAAGAACACAGAACCAAGTATCAAGAGAAGTGCTGCTACAATGATACTAAGAACATAGGACCAAGTATCAAGAGAAGTGCTGCTACAGTGATACTAAGAACATAGAACCAAATATCAAGAGAAGTGCTGCTACAATGATACTAAGAACACAGAACCAAGTATCAAGAGAAGTGCTGATACAATGATACTAAGAACACAGAACCAAGTACCTAGAGAAGTACTACCACTGTGACAATAATACTAAGAACATAGAACCAAGTATCAAGAGAAGTGCTGCTACAATGATACTAAGAACATAGGACCAAGTATCAAGAGAAGTGCTGCTACAGTGATACTAAGAACTCAGAACCAAGTACCTAGAGAAGTACTACCACTGTGACAATAATACTAAGAACATAGAACCAAGTATCAAGAGAAGTGCTGCTACAATGATACTAAGAACACAGAACCAAGTACCTAGAGAAGTACTGCTACAGTGATACTAAGAACACAGAACCAAGTATCAAGAGAAGTGCTGCTACAATGATACTAAGAACATAGGACCAAGTATCAAGAGAAGTGCTGCTACAGTGATACTAAGAACTCAGAACCAAGTACCTAGAGAAGTACTACCACTGTGACAATAATACTAAGAACATAGAACCAAGTATCAAGAGAAGTGCTGCTACAATGATACTAAGAACACAGAACCAAGTACCTAGAGAAGTGCTGCTTCAATGATACTAAGAACACAGAACCAAGTACCTAGAGAAGTGCTGCTTCAATGATACTAAGAACACAGAACCAAGTACCTAGAGAAGTGCTGCTACAATGATACTAAGAACATAGAACCAAGTACCAAGAGAAGTACTACCACAATTATACTAAGAACATAGAACCAAGTACCAAGAGAAGTACTACCACAATTATACTAAGAACATAGAACCAAGTACCAAGAGAAGTACTACCACAATTATACTAAGAACATAGAACCAAGTACCAAGAGAAGTACTACCACAATTATACTAAGAACATAGAACCAAGCACCTAGAGAAGTACTACCACAATTATACTAAGGACATAGAACCATGTACCTAGAGAAGTACTACCACAATGATACTAAAACATAGAACCAAGTACATAGAGAAGTGCTGCTACAATGATACTAAGAACACAGAACCAAGTACCAAGAGAAGTACTACCACAATTATACTAAGAACATAGAACCAAGTACCAAGAGAAGTACTACCACAATTATACTAAGAACATAGAACCAAGTACCAAGAGAAGTACTACCACAATTATACTAAGAACATAGAACCAAGTACCAAGAGAAGTACTACCACAATGATACTAAGGACATAGAACCAAGTACCAAAAGAAGTACTGCTACAATGATACTAACAACACAGAACCAAGTACATAGAGAAGTACTACCACAATTATACTAAGAACACAGAACCAAGTACCAAGAGAAGTACTGCTACAATAACGTTGTGTGGGTATAGTACTCATTCTCTGTTTGAGCATTGAACATATCTCGAGAAAATAGGCCAAAGAATAAGATAATTACGGTTGTTTTAAATATCGCTGCGAACATCGTTCAGTTCATGTCCACAGCTCCCCGGTTAAAAAGTACGAACCAAGCCCTTTAGAACTAGCTTTTTAAAGCTTTTTAACGCTAACTTTGTGAACCCTATGAAGTGATACATCCTTTCTGAAAAGTTCTTCAAAAACTTCCGCGCTGTCATTGACACCATTGTATCAAAATTGATCATATGAGTTGTTACGTTAACAGTTTCTATTGCATGACGAATTGGTCAAAGAAAATTACAACACTGTCATTTAAGTAGGAGAAAAACACAAACAGCCTGTTCTTGACAATCCTATACATAATTATATTGTCCGTATATGAGGAATTTAAATTCTCTATTGTAAATATATTAAAATTGAATAAAACAAACCGTAAAGTGCGTCAGTGTATTACACAATCGATGTTAAGCTACACCCCACAGATTTAAAAACGCGCATCTAAAGAAAGAACTGAATTTTGTCAAAATAATTTTTGGGCTGAAATTAATATTTTATGGTATTTTCAAGTTCATAATCTTTAACTCGAAAAAGCGCAAAAACGGGAAATTTATCATTCGGAATACCCCAGAAAAAGAACTTTTCTGATTGTGCATGTTTTATAAGGGCAGCTAGATCGCTTCAACCTAGCGGATCGACTTGACTTTAAAATGTACGTTGCATGTCTACATATTGAGAAATCAAAAGAAACAATATTTTCTAATGGTGTTCTAAATGCTGCGATTAGCTCAAATATTTGTTCGGGTGCTTTCGGTTAGCTACAAGCAGAATGAGCACCGGTACCGTAGTAGCATGGTGGTTCAGCTGCAAACCGCACAGCGATTGTGTGCTAAGAACCTCGAGTTTTGGCGAATGACCCAGTCAACGACAGAGTACAATCAGACCAGCCCAAAGTAATGACCCCGAGCCAGGAGGTAACAATACAGTGCTTGCGATATTGGAATTGGGTCAATATGGCTGCAAACAGTGGCAGACGAATGCCGGGTGTCAATGGACGCCAATCATACATTATCACTTGCATTATTCTTTCTATAAGTGTCAATAAATATGTAATAGTTTTAAAATGTATTCGTTTAGACTTATTCCTTCACAAGCTACGTATAATCGTATTGCATTCAAGTGCCTTCATGACGCTGGTTTGCGAGGCGTCGTAGACGCACTGCGGGAACTTTCTTGATCAATTGATGAACATAACCAAGACTTCAAAGCTAAACCTGACTTGAAACATCTTAAGTTCAAACACTGAGCATATCTGGACTGAACTCGGTAGTATGGTATGAGTCAGGCAGCCACAGCCACATAACATTTATAATTTAAGTTATGCGTTGCTTGAATGCACACAATTAAGGTTTTATGTAATTCATGGAAATGCATGTACATGCATGTTCATAATGAAATTGCGACTTTCACTTTTATGGGTCAATCTTTCATAATTTATTTCAACTTCGTGATAAGGGAATGGCATTAACTTGGCACAACTCGTTAAAGTTAGTTCTCCCAAAATTAGATAACCATATATTGCTGTTTTCATGTCGTCAGTGGTACGTTTTAAAATCGTTTGAGTGTATGTCAAACTTGGTAGAATAATTGCAAACTACATTGATAGACAAACGTACCAGGACATTTTATTTGGAGAGTTCGTGCGTGGCTTCAGTCTGTCTTTCTCTATGTTATGTTATTTTTTAGTTTTGCCTTCATGAAACATAATCACAATTTATTTACAAGTATTTCCTGTTTAAGTTCAGCAACTTTCACCAATCAACGCTCTCCAGCTAGGGAGACATTAACATACTGAATGTTTAATGAATGAAAAAAAGGCTTAGCCACTTTGTCGTAACGAAATTATTTCTTTAGAAATGTAATTATTACTTTAAATTTTTGTTTGATTTATTGCAAGGATAGGTATATTCTACGAGTGTCGTGGTGTACCGATGAACGCAAAAATGAATTCAGGAGGAATTAACAACATTGTATTTTTACTATGGATTGAATTTGGAAGTATTCAATGTGCGAACTTCGATGGTGAATGTGTCTTCGTAGGAACAGTTATGAATTGCAGTTATAGAAATCTAACGTACATCCCGAAGCTACCTGAGATCGTCACCGGTCTTGTTTATTCTGGTAACAATCTTCGAAATATCACAGAGGAAAAGTTTGCAAATATAAGTTGCCCGGAACATATGTTTTGCTTGCGTTTGACGTACAGCAAAATAGTAACTATCACAAAAAAATGCATTTGACATTTTCACTGGACTTACATACTTGGAACTCTCTGGTAATCGCATAAATAAAGTCGACATGGAAAATCTACTTGGAATTGTTTGTCGTATGAACATAATTCTTTCTTTAAACGACATGGGCAAACAATTCGCTACGGTGGGAACGTTTTCCTTGATGAATGGATGCAATTTGTCTGAATTGGTTTTGCGGGACAACAGTATTGTCAGTTTGTCAAAAAATATCATGAAACATTTTGATGGTATCCGCTCTCTGCATTTTGACTATAATAGAATAACTGACATTCAACTAGTGCATACGGAACGGTTAAGAGAGCTTTCACTAGATTTTAATCATTTCGATAACGTTCCAAACTTTTGTAATGACAACGAATCGTCCTCGCTGGTTCCAAACATCGAAACACTTTCTATCATTCGTAACTACATTTCGGAATTGAATCCACAAAGCTTCAGGTGTCTTTCATCTTTGGTGTCTTTAGATATTTCCAGAAATTATTTAACAGTATTTCCAGATGACATACTTCAATATCTTCCAACGATTAAAATGCTGGGAATACAGACGAACAATGGCCATTCAACTCGTGTTGAAAAATATGCATTTCGTTCTAAGACTCTCAAGATATTGCGCTTCGATATGGATGGACAAGCGACATCCATATTCATGTCCATCAACAACACTTTTAAATATTCGCCAAATTTGACAGTGTTAACATTAGGCTTTATAAGTATGGAACAGTTATCAACAAGCGTATTACACAATCTTTTTTTGCCTCTTGTTAAACTGGAAAACTTTACTTGCTACAGCTGCACGATTCAACTGGATCCGTCAATAATTCTTCACAACAAAGAAAAATTAACGAAAATTGACTTGATTGCTAATGCCTTTGATGAAGTAAATAATGCTTGCATACGTTCTAAACGGTTTCTGAAACATCTGTGGTTAGGTAAAAACAAACTGGCCCACTTATCGTCCGCAGAATTTCCAATCGATATGTTAAATAGACTCGATAGTGTAGATCTCTCAGAAAATCCCTTTTCATGTGACTGCGAACTTAAATGGTTTATTGACTGGCTTAAGACAGCTGACGTGTCAAAGGTGAGACACTTAGATAAATACACATGCGCTTATCCCCAGCAATATGTTGGGAAAAGATTGACTGATATTACATTTTCCTACTTGGAGTGTCATCCTCTGAAAACATGGGGATGTGGGTTACCATGATTGGTTTACCCACTGTAATTGTCATACTCGTTATTTCAATAGTCTTGTATCGCAACCGATGGAATATCAAACATTTTATATATCTTTTCCGGAGGCGTAAGAACTACTTCCTATTGACGGAGCAAATTTACTTTACGACGCATTTGTTGCTTATAACCAGATAGATTCTGACTGGGTTGTTGATCATTTGATACCGACGCTTGAAACTGATTATGATTGTAAACTATGTGTTCATGAACGAGATTTTCCTCTGGGTGCGTATATTAATGACAACATTGTTCAGAGTATCGAGGAAAGCAGACGGATAATTATTATTTTATCGGATGACTTTGCTACAAGTGGTTGGTGTATGTTTGAACTGAAAATAGCTCTTTCCAAACACATTGAAGAGGAGTTCCTAGTTATCGTTGTTATGTTACATGCACTAAGAGGTAAAAACATGAATACTTCTATCAAAACACTTTTAGAGACAACAACTTATTTAGAGTGGACAGAAGATGCAGTCGGTAAAGAATTATTTTGGAATAAACTCAGAGACGCTGTTTGCAATACAGATGATAAGAAATGATAGGATATTTCTCCTATTTCATTTATTCCAAGTTGGTACTTTATAAATTTGGATTATTTTCATCATGACCGCATAAAGTTTGTGCAACACAAAGTCATAGCAAATGTCAGTAACACAGTCATGTGTTACCAGGGGTATTCCACTATAGATAACAGCTTTATTCTGTATTCAATCATAAACAAATACTTGAGTATGAAAGGAAAGTCAATTTATGTTGATTCGTTGATTTTGAGAAAGTCATCGACCCTGTTGATCGTAGAATGAATGAGGTGTTACATCGAAAACTTGTCAAAGGCAACTTATCGTACCAGAGCACATGTAGAAGTCCTTATATATATACATGATACTAATAAGATATGTTAAAAAACAAAACACTAGCCGGACTAAAGCATCAATTTGACTGTATTACAAATGTCGCACGTACTGTCAAAAAAAACAAGTAAATCAAAACAATAACAACTGCAACAGAATTAAGTACATATGAATAATGTTTTTGATAATGAATGGCTCAGTTTGACATTGAGCCAGGCCCCGATCTCCCAAAGCATTTAAAGTAGAACTCTCATCTCAAACTGAGTTTTTGCTTAAATCAGACTAATAATTTTAGATAAACATGAAGTTTAAAATTAACTGTAATAAACTAGGAATGGCGTTAGCGTTCTTGATGCCAATTTTGCGTCCATCCTCCCATGAAAATTATCAAAACGACACAAGGCAAAATATGAGATGAGGTTTAGCTCAATTTGAGATGTTTCGGGGGATCGGGGCCGTTTGTTTTCTAGTATTTAACAGCAGGCATCTTAAGACACTTAAAAGCATTAAATAGTCAGTTATGTTCTCTTCATTAGGTTCGGACGGAATACACAATGAAAAGGTACTTGTAACTGACCAGACGTCAGTGTAGAGAACGCCCCGCCCAATTAGTTGTCCAAGGATTTTGTGGAAGGATTTTGTCAATTCTATCATGCGAATCTATTGGCTTATACAAACATGTGCAATGCGTACAATGTTTTACAACCAAGACTAAATCACTTCTTTGGCCACTCGAATAATCGATCTACATCCAAGTATCCGTTGCCTAAGCAAAGCGCTTCGTAGCGCATTTCTACGAGAGACAATGCATGCATTCTCGTATATTTGATTAATTTGAGGCAACTGAATGAAAGAGCTCGATGGCGCTTTGCTAAAGGCAACGGATACACATGTGAATTGTAATCATATTGTCCAACGGATAAGCTCGGAAATACTTTGACAAATGCCTTCGAAAATCTATCAGCGGCGAAGTGCACTCTGTTCTGACGTTATATCGAGTGCAGCTATAATCTATACAACAACACATACAGCAGACGCGTGGGGACCACCACCATTGCCGGTATTATTGTTCGGTTTGAGCAAATGAAGCTCATGTCGATGACCGTATTTTAAAGCGGCTCCGTACAAAGTCAGCGGACAGTATGACTCGAAGAAATTCTCCCGATGTGAATAGTCTTTTGTTTCCAAGTCAACCGCGAATGTTTTTAAAATGTTCTGCATTCGTTCCACGTCGCCAGTCATGGTTTGCTGTTTTTGAGTTGCTGTTTTTGCTGATGATGACGATGATGATTCTATTGCTGCTGATTCGTTTCTTTTATGCTTGACGTCTTATCTGGCCACCCGGGTTCAAATCCGGGTAGAGACACTCACATACTCGTATATACACTCATTAAATGTTACAAGTGAAATGTTGATGCTGGGCATCAAAGATGCCGCTAGTTCTTTTTAAGTAAATCTTTTTATTTAGTAAAAGGTATTGGTAGAAACTTGTAAACAAACTAAAATTCCGGCGTGATGTGTGATGCACAAGGGAAGTTATTCTCATGTGTTGAGTGTACGCTGCAAAAACTTAAGATTGCTGAAAATGGGTATTTTTCACTAATTCAAGGGCAATAACTCTGGTTGTACTAAATTGAAAGGGGAGTGAAACCCCAGGTGCACTAGAGTACATGCTGTCAAACATTTCTATAAAGGTTTCATGATCCTAGGTCAAATACTTTTTGAGTAGCATGTGAAACAAGTCAAAAATGGCTATTTTACACCATTTCAATGGCTAATAACTCTGGATGTACTAAACTGAAAGGGGAGTGAAACCCCAGGTGTAGAGAAAACATCCTGACCATTTCTGTGAAGGTTTCATGACTCTATGTCGTGAACTTTGAGTACCGTGCGACATAAGGAAAGCGGCCAATTTTTTCTGTTTCAAGGGCCATAACTCCGTCAAAATTGGTTGAATCATAAAACCCTGATAATATGCACCAGGTCACATGATGACAATCATTCTCTGAAAGTTTGGTTGAAATCTATGAAGAAATGTAGGAGGAGTTGTGCACAGAAGAAATTGTTAAGGCCCGCCGACATTCAGCAATCTAATAACCAGAGTTTTCCTTTGGAAAACCTGGTTAAAAACTTGAAGGCAGTGAAACACCAGGAAAGAATAGAAAACATGAAAACATTCTATTTTCTATTGAAATATTTATTCAAATGAACATAACATGTTTTAGAAATATGAGCACCATTATAATATTGATTAATGCTTCACAGATGGCATTTAGCATGTTTCATAAAATAACAAAGTGTATTCCAATAACGTGGTATAGCCTGACAACGTGAAACTGACACTAAAGGACATTGTTAATTCGTGGTTTGTGAGCTTGATAAGTAAATTTATTGCGAATTAATACGTTCAACATAGTTTAAAATATGCATAGAACTAGTTCCATTTGGCAGGAGTATAGGAGCGCATATGAATATTTTGTAAATAAGAAGTGTCAGTTCAATGTTGGCAAGCTATATTTACCCGTTTAAATTTTGGCAAAACAAACTATTCTGACATACATAAATAAAGAAACATAGAGATTAAAAAAACACTTGCATTTATCAAATTTAGATTAAGACAAAACCTAAGAACTGGAAAAAATCGAAAATCATAACTAAAAAATATCTGACAGACATGAAAGTATTTAACATGTTCCATAAAAGTTCGAAAGGAAAATCGCCGCTCCGCGCAAATAGTTTTTTTTTACTTTTTAATAGCCCCTGCTAAGACCCGCAAATTGCAACATATGTAGCCGTTATATAAACACCCGTTCCGAACTGATTTGGACTTTAGTACCTACCGAACATTTATCATCCTATTTTACCCCTGACGGGCGAGTCCAACAGCGTTATAACCAATCAAATCTTGTATCCTCCTGGGACTTGGACTTTAGTACCTACCGAACATTTATCATCCTATTTTACCCCTGACGGGCGAGTCCAACAGCGTTATAACCAATCAAATCTTGTATCCTCCTGGGACATCTGCTTGCACCCTTTCATACTCGATGCCGCCTCCTGGCGGCATCGAATAAATACACCAACACAGTACATAGCGGTACGTGCAAATGGTGCATGTAAAAGTTTTCTAGATTGAACAATGACAACATTAAAAACTGTTATATTACGTCCATGACTTATTATGTTTAAGCATCTTAAAAATTTGTAAACATTTAAGTTTTATGTCTGGTATAGATGAGTTGTTATGTACAGCGCATGCTTGCCGATCGGTCGGTCGACATGCCGAATGGTTTTCACCAATAACTCAAGAACGTGTGGACCTAGGATTCTAAATTTTTACGTGGAGATTATTCATCCTCAACAGACGGGCCGACTTAATTTCAAGGTCTTTTGGATCAAAGGTCAAACTCGCCATGACCTTTGAACACACAACAATCACTGGTCCACACCATAAGAAATATAGGATCTTAGTTCGTAAAACTTTACAGTGAGGTTGCTAATTATCAGATGTAGGCTCCTCGATAGGTCAAAGGTCAAAGTCGTGGTGACCTTAGCTACACTGGGCTATTTTACTGTCATGAGACGTTTATGTTTCTCAAACCTCTCTTGTACGGTATGTTACCGTAATTCTTTCCTGGTGTGGGTATTGATGGACAATGTGTATGTACCATTTTGAGACTTCGCGAGAAAAACATTGGGTTTGCACGTGCATTTTACATAATTTAAACATTCACGGTTCACTGCTCGCAGCGGGCAAATTACAATTATCGAATTATCGGATATTGCTGCTATACTACTCGCATGAAGACATGCAAAAAATGAACATGCTTACATGTATAATAAAAAAAACATAAGCATTAAATGTTGGTGTACTTACATTTTGTATAACAATTAACAAGTGTATACGTATATGTCATATTTCAGCAAAACGCTGACTGGCAAATAAAGGCTATGCTCTGCTCAGTTACAGTATGGATTGGCTGTTGAATATTCAAACACACAGCTGCTTAATTCAGGTGAACGATGCTAAAGACATTTAGTCATCAAATATGACTAATTTTACTGCTGCTGACTTTAATGAGTTTCTGTTGTTGAAGTTGCTAATGCTGTTGTTGCTGCTGCTGTTGTTGAGATGTTGTTGTTGGTGGTGGTGTTGGTGGTGGTGTTGGTGGTGGTGGTGGTGATGTTAATGTCTCTGCTGCTGGTATTCATATACAGCTGCTGTTATTGTTGCTTATGTTGTTGTTAGGCTGCTGCTGACATTTTTGAGTTGCTGTTGTCGATGTTGCTAATAATGGTGATGCTGCTGTTGTTGTTGAGTTGTTGTTTTTGGTGATGATGACGATGATGATTCTATTGCTGCTGAAGTTGTTGAAGTTGCTAATGTTGTTGTTGTTGTTGTTGTTTAGCTGCTTTAGTTGTTGTTGCTGATGGTGAAACTTCTGCTGCTGATGATTATGTTTAGTTGATGCTGTCGATGATGTTTACTTGATGGTGTTGTTATTGCTGCTTTTATTATTGCTGATGTTGTTGTTGAGTTGCTGCTGTTGTTGTTGAGTGATGTTGTCATTGAGTTGTTGTTGTTGTTGATGTTGAGTTGCTGTTGTTGTTGAGTTGTTGTTGTTGTTGATGTTGAGTTGCTGTTGTTGTTGAGTTGTTGATGTTGAGTTGCTGTCTTTGTTGATTTGATGTTGTTATTGTGTCGTCGTCGTCGTCGTTGTCGTCGTCGTTGCTGATGTTCTTGAGTTGTTGTTGTTGATGTTGAGTTGCTGTTGTATTTGAGTTGATGTTGTAGTTGAGTTGCTGATGCTGAGCAGTTGCTTTTGTTCTTGAGTTGTTGTTGTTGAGCTGTTGTTGTTGAGCTGTTGTTGTTGCTGTTGTTATTTTTGTTGCTGATATTGTTGCTTCTGTCGTCGTCGTCGTCGTCGTCGTCGTCGTCGTCGTCGTCGTCGTCGTCGTCGTCGTCGTCGTCGTCGTCGTCGTCGTCGTCGTCGTCGTCGTCGTCGTCGTCGTCGTCGTCGTCGTCGTCGTCGTCGTCGTCGTCGTCGTCGTCGTCGTCGTCGTCGTCGTCGTCGTCGTCGTCGTCGTCGTCGTCGTCGTCGTCGTCGTCGTCGTCGTCGTCGTCGTCGTCGTCGTCGTCGTCGTCGTCGTCGTCGTCGTCGTCGTCGTCGTCGTCGTCGTCGTCGTCGTCGTCGTCGTCGTCGTCGTCGCTGATGTTCTTGAGTTGTTGTTATTGATGTTGAGTTGCTGTTGTAGTTGAGTTGATGTTGTAGTTGAGTTGCTGATGCTGAGCAGTTGCTGTTGTTCTTGAGTTGTTGTTGTTGAGCTGTTGTTGTTGCTGTTGTTATTTTTGTTGCTGATATTGTTGCTTCTGTTGTTGTTTAGTTGAAGTTGTTGCTTCTGCTGCTGAAGATGATGTTGCTGTTGTTGTTCTTGTTGATGCTGCTTTTGAGTTGCTAATGGTGCTGTTGAGTTGCTGATGTTTTGTTGTTGCTGCTAATGATGTTGCTGATGTTCTTTGGTGATTGTTGCTGTTATTGTTGTTTAATATAGCAAGTTAATGTGGTGAATTTGCATAGTGATTAATTTAGTTTTGTTTGCATTGACTGGTAAACATCTTTGTAAGTAACTTGCGGTTCATTTTCAAATCATTACCATTATACATCGATTCGGGGACGTATAACTTTACATGTAGAATCATCAACTCAATCACATTATAAGTGGCCAGTGACTTTATCGACGTAGTCGAATTTCGCAAAATTTACTGACTACAAGAACAAGGATTGTGATTTTGGCAACAGGAGTCGACAAAGATTTTAAGAAATACAATGTAATTCTTTTATAGGGTCTGCCTTACTTTTTAAACTTTATTTGGTATTATTATACAAGCAACTTACCCACCAGGACCCTACAACCCAGGACGCGACCCTACACCATCCAGGACGCTACCCTATACCACCCAGGAACCTATACCACCCAGAAACCTACCCCCCCAGAACCCTACCCCCCCCCAGAACCCTACCCCCCCCCAGAACCCTACCCCCCCCAGAACCCTACCCCCAAGAACCCTACCCCCCAGAACCCTACCCCCCAGAACCCTACCCCCAGAACCCTACCCCCAGAACCCTACCCCCAGAACCCTACCCCCAGGACCCTACCCCCCAGGACCCTACCCCCCAGGCCCCTACCCCCCAGGACCCTACCCCCAGGACCCTACCCCCAGGACCCTACCCCCAGGACCCTACCCCCCCAGGACCCTACCCCCCCCCCAGGACCCTACCCCCCCCCCAGGACCCTACCCCCCCCAGGGTAGGACACTACCCCCCAGGGCAGGACACCGCCCCCCTGGGTAGGATCCTACTACCCAGGGAAGGAACCTACCCCTCCCGAGGGAAGGATCCTAACCCCCCCCTGGGCAGGAACCTACCCTCAGGGCAGGGCCCTATCCACCAAGGCAGGACCCTGGCAAGAGAGACTAGTCCCCCCCCAGAACCTCCCCTGCGCGAATAGGACATTAACCAAAACATTATTTCAATTTAATCTGAAGGACCAGTTCGTTCCTATCTTTGTGCTTTTATGCATTTAAATTTTGCTATAAATTAAAAAAAAATATCTGAACATATTATTTAAAAAAAAATTATCAGTTCACTCGGTCCTTAACACAGAAATGTTATGTGAAAATGTAGAGACTGAAGAAATGGAGCAATATATTGACGGTGCCAGCACACACTTTTAATGTTAATTTGTATTAACTACGCTTACTCGGTCCTTTAGACAGAATTGAAATAATGTTATTTGAAAATGGATATTTGTTGGGACTCGGACATGGAGCATATTATGACCGTGCGACCACATACACGGCTCATAAAGTTTGTTCGTCTCCAACTAGAAACAAACAGTAAAAAGTGCAAAGGCAAGTCCGCTAAGACACAGGCGAGCTCCTCGGCCACCCCTTCTGTATAGCCCTCCTAATCTAGGAGGGAAGATGGGGTGTAGGGAAACAACCGAAGTGCAAGCCAAGCAAAGCAGACATAGCCAAATGCTTGATAATGGATGCACCCAATGCAAAAAAGTAACTTTAAATATGATTGCTAAGTGACTAACTTTAGACTTCATTATGTGCATATAGTAATGTTATTTGTATGTCAAACAAATCGAATCTTGCACTCTATGAGGAAAATTTTGAGTGAACGATTGTGCATATATTAAACTATATGTTGTCAAAGTTTCGTTGCAGTTGGCTATATATTTAAATAGATAAATCACAATTTTAATTTCTAAGGTTATATTTTTATATTTTCTTTGTTATATGTCGTACCCCCGGGCATAATGCGTAAACCAAACGTATTCAAACGGTTACATTATATTAGCCCAATCATTTTCACACCATTTCACACTTATCGTTATAAGCCATAATCATATCGAGTCATTACGCAGTGATCTCCCCTGGTAGAGGTACAATAGCTGTCACAGGGTACATGGACCAGTTTTTACTGTCAAACATTAACCCTATGTTTGATCAAGTTACATAGATTATTATTCTATTTATTCTACATAAGCTAATTAATTAGACATATTATTAGTATGGGTAGCTTCATCAAATGCTAAATACACCACAAAGCTGAAGGTATTAATACTCTTATAAGATAATGTATGTGGTTGAAGAATTTATGAAACAATAATTCACGACTATGGCAACATACTACTAAATAACTACTGATAAGATCTAAGTAGTCTGTGTTATTGTTTCAAAATGGTCTAATAGATGTGTTTATTATCCTAAATGATCTTTATCACAATTTAATATTTTAATATTTTTTATAATTAATGAACCCTTTCAATTGGCCAATCTCCCTTGACTGAGGTATAATATCTCTCCCTCCCCCGTGGTTCACCTGTCGGTTACAACCCACCGAGAACTGGTCCCGATCTCCCTAAACATAT
The DNA here is from genome assembly GCA_963678985.1 of Spisula subtruncata. Lineage (NCBI taxonomy): Eukaryota > Metazoa > Mollusca > Bivalvia > Venerida > Mactridae > Spisula > Spisula subtruncata. The sequence continues at coordinate 48,918,654 of OY787664.1, read as the reverse complement.
CAATCTGAGCTAAATCTCAAATATTGCTATGTGTTATTTGGAAATCTTCCTTGAGAGGCTGGATGCAAAAGTTGCTTAATAAAAACAAAGATCGATAGACTTAGTATGTTATAGTAAAATTGTAACAGCTTGAACTTTAGATTTTAAACTTCAGACTCTGGATTGAGCAAAATCTCAATTTGAGATGAGATTTGTACTTGAGATCGGCACTTATTATCTGTTTCTGTAACCAACAGTTAACAAGATAACTTGTAACAATGTGGTTTTGCACAGTATACAACAGAACAATTGCATGTATATTGATTTTACTTCCATGCCATGAAATGTTTCAAAAATAATTATTTCCCATATATTATTATATCATACCCGTGCAACGCGTCAATATTAAAGTATGCACGCAACTGAAGACGCATGATTAGTACGCAATTATTTTTTCATTTTTATAAATAAAATTATTATGATTTGGTTTTTAAAATATTATTTTTGTCTTATTATACATAATACAATCTCGATGCATTCTAGCCAATACTTATCGAGGTTATAAGAATGAAATATGTGGAGGAAAATTGTCCTACTCGCTCGTTTTAGCGATACATTTTGGCACAGACCATTTTCGAAACTAATAATTTTATTTTAAGTCATACAACGTACAATTAAAATAAAATTTGAAATATTATCAGAGTGAAATTTTTACTTTTAAAGATTCTTTACGATTGCTCTTAAAATAAGTCCGACACACTTGATTCAATGTGTGGAGGAAGATTGTCCTACGGTGCAATTTTGCGACGTTTTGGACGTTGTATGCAACGCGAGTTTTTATAGTGGACGAACTACATGACCAAAATAATTATTTTGAGCGATATTATACATAGGCATGCAATGCATTTTGTACCCGTATATTCTAGAACAATGTGGTGTGGTGTTTTTCATAAAACAGTACATAGATAAGTGTATTAGGGGTTGAATACGTGAGTGAGTAAGGTACTTGTCAGATAGACAACGAGTGATACAAGTGAATAAGCGTTAAATTGAACAAGCTGTAGAAATTGCTACCGAAAGACACCCAATATTTTTAATTAAAAACGATGTTATTGACAGATAAATGTATTGTAGTTTTCGACACAGTAAACAGTTGCAAAATTAAACAGTAATGTTTAGATCATAAGACTAGTATTACGCAGAGTAAGTTATGTTGACGTAACAACTCGTTACACAAACGTACGCAATACCACGGTGTCATGATAGGAAACTACATTTAAAGTGTATTTAGTTATATCTTTTTAATGTAAAAAAATACTTGCCTCGTTTTAGTTTGATAATAGACCTTAATTGCAAAATAAAACTTTGGATGGGTTCCGTGTACTTTGATTCAATCGTCGAAAAAATAGACGATTCCTATAATTTCATAGACCATTCTATTTCGCATGTCCAATAAATCACCCAGAGAGTTTCTGTTAAAGCTGAAGCGAAAAATGATCTAATAGATATGAAAGCATAATTGTTTTTCAGTTTTTTATTTTTCTTAAAAAAATATCGTCAATATAAGTTAAGTTACCAAATTTCTAGGGCTCTTTTCAGCTGTCAGGCCGCTCAAGCACCCTTTGACATTTAAACTTCCCCTGGTCATTGGGTACATAATGGAAACCTACACTCGTGTCTCCCTGGGGAGACTATTTCTCTCCTGTGGGTGTGGCAGCCAACATGGATCTGCGGTGCCCAGGAATAGACACTGCCGTCGCAGGTACCATTTTACACCATGGTAGGAGCATGTGGGTCTTGCTCAGAGAAATTAAGTGGGATCGAACCTTTACCTCTAGGCCACCGCTCCCGACAAGCAATATAGCTCTTTACACTTTAATCACTCTACTAAATACATGGGCGTAGGAGCATGGGGGCCAGGGGGGCCAGGCCACCCTCAATGTCTGGACAGGGTGGGCCAACATATCTTTTGCCCCCCCCCCCCAATAATTCAGACAAAAAGTATAATTTTTTACCTAATATATCTCTCGTTATAAGCAATTTGCCTTCAGTTCGCAAAATAACTTCCTTGTATCAAAATATGTCAACACCAATAGTTTCAAAATAATACCCTCGTGACATAAATTGTACTTTAAACGTCCCCCAAACCTCCTATACGACTTTGAGAGGTTGTCATTTATATACAAAGCCTTTTCAACTGTCATTTACATATAAAGCCTTTGCATCAAACGTTTTCACATTAAGCTTTAATCTCAAAATTAAGCAATTGAATTTTTTTGCAAGCACTTTAATGTTAGAACTTAAATGCCCTGTATTTAGGTCGTTTTTTTTCACACCAAATAAGGTATCCCGGAACGCCTAGAATGCACCAGATTGATCCATTGTTTCGAAAAATTTCCCGGGGGAAAGCCCCGGGACCCCGTATAATTGAACTGGTTAACTTCTAGTTACCACGTTATTACTGAAGCAAATTACCACCGAACAATAAACTCACAGTTATAGGATGATGTGGATGTTTAAGAGGACTATTTATGTACGATTGTATTTATGTGCAAAACAATGGGTATTGACATATTTTAAGATAATGCAGTTACTTTGCGAGCGGAGCGAGCAAAACATTTTTTTTACCCTAAGTTGCCAAATGTTTGGCCACCCCCAATGTTGAAGACGCTCCTACGCCCATGAAATAAACATAATTAGTGGTATTGTCCCGACTATTAATTAATGAACATAGTCAGAAATTGGACTGTGCACGTGCCGAATACTACGACAATGTACAAAGAACAGGCCATTTTCATGAACGGTGCAATATTCTACATGGGCCGTATTCAATATACTGTTACTTAATTTATCTTAATAAACCGTAAGATCAATCTTAAATCAATATATGTCTAATAAAATTAAGAATTTACCGTAGATTTTTCTTAAATCTAAGATGTATTTAACATAGCGCGCTCATTCTAAGAATACGAGTTCTTAAACAAAGGAAGCACACTAGTTAACGTTCTTAATTGAGCTTAAAACTTAAATAAAAGCGATTTCCATATCCGTAAAGAAGTTTTTGTAGATTCGAAAAGGTTCGAAAAGGTTTCAGCAGCTAGATATAATAAATTATGGAATAAGTATAGATCTACCTTCGAAATATGACCTCAAGACGAGTCTATTGGCCAAGGTTGAGACGATATTTACCGTTATTATCTGAAAAATGTGTATAACGTTACATAAGAATCATCTCACGTTACTTTCATGTTGCAATGTGGTCTAGTGGATAAACTGTTCTCTTCGCAAAAACAACTTTTTATATGGACATTTGGTTCGAGTCCGCTGCTATACTCTTTTTCAATAACTCAATTTTAACTGTATGTTTTATCGTATAGCGTGTATATTTTAATTATTTATGAATGATACATTTTATAACTTAAACAATAATAATAAAAAAAAATTATTATTATTATTATTTTAATCTGGACATTGTATTTATTGCTCGTCTTACACCATACCATTGCTCGGATGACAATTAAGTTCACTAACAATTAACTTGTGTAATTGGCTGCCCTGGAATCACACTCTTTGGTTGAATGTTGACTGATAATTCGGTTCAATGGCTTTACTTGGGTCTTGGAAAAGTTTTTAGTACATCAAAATACGTTTTAGGAATATATATTTTAGAAATGTATTACAGACATGCAAACACATGTTTTATTAATCTAAATTAAAAATAAATGTTCAAAATGTGTGGGATTCGAACCTAAGCTAAAACATTGTGTTATATTTACGAGCAATAGCTCATCCAATTGTGCCAACGAGGAGGATAATACAATTTAGTCTGTCTAACATACCCTATGTTTAGAAAGACAACTCCATACCCTATGTTAAGAAAGACAACTCCATACCCTATGTTTAGAAAGACAACTCCATACCCTATGTTTAGAAAGACAACTCCATACCCTATGTTTAGAAAGATAACTCCATACCCTATGTTTAGAAAGACAACTCCATACCCTATGTTTAGAAAGACAACTCCCCAATATAATCTGTTTTAATGAAATTATTTTCCTTTGCACCCTCAAACATAGGCTTACCGAGTTTATCGGACTAGATAATCAAGTCCAAAATAAATTCTAGCTAAAATCTAAAAAGGTTATGCATAGATGATAGATAAAATATATTATCTAGTCGGGTGGCCAGATTAGTATGAATGCACAGTGTGGTAGGAATGCTGAGAACATGATATCACGACCGTGGCCGAGTGGATATCCTATCTGGAAATCGAAAGTTTGAATACCGATGGAAGCTGTGTAAGAGTTGATGCGGTCGGTTGGTGAACCGTCAGCTAGTTAAGGAATGGTCACCGTAGGCCCATCTCTCCCATACGTCTGATAAAGGGGTTCGTTGGCATTGTACGCACGAGAGATATGTGTATCATAAGTCAATATGGGGTAACACAAAACAAAGCTTTCAGCTTAGCATTGATATGTTTTCAAATATAGGATATCGCACGAAGGACCTACGATGGTCACCTGACGTAGAACATTTTGCGCATATCAAGAAAGGGGATCCGCTACGATGTCCCGCCGAATGCTCGACGCTCGTACGCTCGATGCAGACATTTTCAAACGGCCGCCGACTGACTTCTTCAGATTTTGGTAAAAAGTAAATACATTTTAGGACCATAATTACATCTTACCAACTTCCATTCCAAATTTTATTAGTTTTAACTATTTTCATTAAAATAAAATTATTTTTGTAGTGTATTGAAATAACCGATGAGTTTGCAATTGAAGTCTTATAAGAGTCTTAATACCATAACTGCGAGATGCAATGTGCATTTGGTGAAGTTACCAATTATTAAATGGCTAACTTATAAACTTATTCAACTAGAATAATAATCTATGTGATTTTGATAAAGCATATGAGTCAAAAACTGATTCATATACCCTGTTGCAGATAGTATACCTCTGTCAAGGGAGATCACTGCGTACGAGCGTATAAGATATGATTATAGCATGTAACGTTTGGTGTGAAAGGGTGTGAAAATGATTGGGCTAATATAATATAACCGTTTGACTACGTTTGGACTACGCATTATGCCCCGGGGGTACGTCAATTAACAAAGAAAATATAAAAATATAACCTGAGAAATTAAAATTGTGATTTATCTATTTAAATATATAGCCAACTGCAACGAAACTTTGACAACATAGAATTTAATATATGCACAATCGTTCACTCAAAATTTAAATCATAGAGTGCAAGATTCGAGTTGTTTGACATACAAATAACATTAGTGTATGCACATAATGAAGTCTAAAGTTAGTCACTTAGCAGTCATACTTAAAGTTACTTTTGGGCATTGGGTGCATCCATTATCAAGCATTTGGCTATGTCTGCTTTGCTTGGCTTGCACTTCGGTTGTTTCCCTACATCCCTTCTTTCCTCCTAGATAAGGAGGGAAATACAGAAGGGGTGGCCGAGGAGCTCGCCTGTGTCTTAGCGGACTTGCCTTTGCACTTTTTACTGTTTGTTTCTAGTTTGAGACGAACAAACTTTATGAGCCGTGTATGTGGTCGCACGGTCATAATATGCTCCCAGTCCGAATCCCAAAAAATATCCATTTTCATATAACATTAATTCATTTCTTGTTGAGGACCGAGTGGAAATTTTATAAACCAAGTTTAAATTTACTATAAGTTGACAAGTATGTGGTCAAGATATGCACCATGTCCGATTCCTTATTCATTTTCAAAAAACATTAATTTATTTCTGTCTTTAGGTCCAAGTAAATGTTTTTTGATAAGCTTATAATGTAAAATTTATACACATTCGCTTTAAATTGAAAGCATAATTTAAAACAGTAACCGGTCCTTAAGATAGAGTTGAAATAATGTTGTGGTAGGGTAGGTTAGGCTCTTGGGGTAAGGCCCTGCCTTAGGGTAAGGACCTGCCTTGGGATAAGGACCTGCCTTGGGATAAGGACCTGCCTTGGGGTAGGGTCCTATCTTAGGGTTAGGACCTGCCTTATGGTAAGGACCTGCCTTGGGGTATGGGTCCTATGGGTAGGGTCCTAGGGGGGGGTAAGGTCCTAGGGGGTTAAGGTCCCTGGGGGTTAGGGTCCTAGGGGGGGGGTTAGGGTCCTGGGGGGGTTAGGGTCCTAGGGGGGGTTAGGGTCCTAGGAAGGTTAGGGTCCTAAGGGGGGTTAGGGTCCTAGGGGGGGGTTAGGGTCCTAGGGGGGTTAGGGTCCTGGGGGGTTAGGGTCCTAGGGGGGGTTAGGGTTAGGGTCCTTGGGGGTTAGGGTCCTAGGGGGGGGTTAGGGTCCTAGGGGGGGGTTAGGGTCCTAGGGGGGGGTTAGGGTCCTAGGGGGGGTTAGGGTGCTAGGGGGGTTAGGGTGCTAGGGGGGTTAGGGTGCTAGGGGGGTTAGGGTGGTTAGGGTGCTAGGGGGGTTAGGGTGCAAGGGGGGTTAGGGTGCAAGGGGGGTTAGGGTCCTAGGGGTAGTATGAGGGTTAGATACTATCTTAAAACTTACCGTGAAAACAATACACAGTTCTCCGAGTGGTATTAGTATTTTTATTAAATATCTACCAAAAAAAACTATGTCAACATATACGTCCAAAGAAATTGATTTTAAGACAAACTTTTGAGAAAAATAATATAATCGATCTGTTTGAGAAAAAACATCTAATAATTAAATACAAACACTCGTTATGTTTCCACTTGTAAGTGTAGCAGAATTAAAACGATTTATTTCCACACACAAATAATGCAAAATTTAATCTGTATGACGACTTGTGTAATCGTCAAGACTGGTCGTATAGGTCAAGTCTGAAGATGACGTCAACGACTAAGTAGTGCATGCAAAACAAACAAAATAATGATAAAATCGGAGTTATCTGCATCTCTGCATCTGTGCATGGAAGGACTTATGTTCATTTAGTTTTTTAAAGAGCAGTAAGGGAGACAAGTCGCTAACGTCTCTAACAATCGGGACCCCTCGTTATTGACAAAACAGCCGCAAGTTCCGGATTTATCACAGAAAGACCCGAGGAGAATGTGTCTAATTGAATATTCGATAAAAGCGCAATCGTTACGATATATTCAGCTGAAGTATCAACTCAATGAACGCCGCAATGATCCTAACTTCCTTATTCCACTTCATAGTGTAGACCACAGTTGTTGTTTTCTTGGTTTTGTTTGGAAATGTTTGGAAATTTAGCTGATCAGAAGAGTGAATCGAAAAAAAACACAGTTATGGAGCTATGTGGTGTTCATCTGTCATTGTATAACCACTTCAAGGTTCCGTGATATTTTTCGATTCCCTCTACCGAACAGCTTGATTTCTAAATTTAAAAAACCCTAAAAGCGTAACCTCCTCTTGACTGTCGTTTTTCTTGTCAGAAGCAACCCCGTCGTAAGCCTTAGTTTGAACATTTCCGTTTGTCTTCAATAACTATACGTCTATTGCAATGTATAAAGGCCATGGAGATCAGAATGAAACATCGCTGGCTTAGAATAAGAAGAACCTTATAAGACTGATACATATTTGATTATGCATCAGGAGACGCTTCTTATGAGCATATTTTCACGAAAATTGAAATTTGCCATGTTGAAAAACTGCAGTTAAAACTGCTTGTCATATCTATTTTGTACTCATTCTAAGCCAACGATATATATTTTTTTTTTAACATCATACTCTTCCTAATTAACATAGCAACCTACGATAGTAGTAGAAAGTAGTCAATATATATATCTCTGTAAACGTTGTGTGAGATCAAATCAGGGTTACACAGACACTTTTGAATGTCATATAGGTCTACGACAATGATGTAGTTTAAGCCCGATCTTGTTTGCCATATTGATTGTGTTATTTTTTATGTGAATGCAATACAAGAGGTGTATAGCTAATATCAAGTTTGATTGAAGTGTTCATATTAATGTTTGCAGATGATATCGCTATGCTCGCTGCCACTGTTGTTGGCCTTCACAGACAACTAAATGTTTTGCATGATTTTTGCGATAAAAGAAAACTTCGTGCGAATGTTGAAAAGACGTTATTATAACAAGCGAGCAACTTCACACAAAAATGTGTACTACTAGAATAGCCTAATGTCCGCACATAATGTAATGTTGCAATGTACGTATTTTACGCTAACAAGTAAAGAAAGGAATACCTTTGATTTACAATTAATGAATTGCTTTTTCGTCAAATGTTATATAATTACAATTCCAGATGTCATTCGTTGTAAATGCCACATGTACGTTTGTCATCTGTTTATGTTATTTCTTGTGTATAGGTCGGTGGCTTGTTTTGCGCAATAAACTTTTAAACATGAAACCAATTACGATTCGATTTCAGCCCAGGCGTCTTTGTAACCTTAAACTCACTGAATCAATAGAGACGCTTAATTTACTTGATTTTAGTCAGAAAAGTTACTTGATTTTACTAAAAAATGTGAAATGTAAATGATTACACATGTAACCAAACGGTCCTGCATGTACTACTACGACAGGTGTGTGGCAGGACACTAGCTCTTGTATTGAAAATTGATATTGATAAGTTCCTGCAAATAGCAAAATGTTATCGGCAATCCATCAACATAACATCAGGGGTTAGTGGACGCCGTGTCTTAATTCAGGAATACTTAAGCACCTTCCTTTCGGAATGAGGGTATTACATGTACAGTATACCCAATACCGCATATGATGTCGGTTACTTTACCTTCAACCAGCCAAATATGTTTATAGTCTATGTTGATAAGGGTACACAACACGAGTGCCATAGCCTTTAAATGTACAATGCCTTTAATAGTATACATAATTTGTTTTAAAATGTCATTCATCACAAGATCAACTAAATATACTAATATACCAATAAAACCAGTACGTTATAAACTATGAACAAACTTACATCTTTGTACGCTTCCATGACGTCATTCGTATCGATTCGCACGTTTTCTTGCAAGTTTCGCTTGAGTATTACCAACGTAAAGTGAACCACGTGCAAATCGGGGATTTCGAAAATTCATGTTTGATTTTGACGTCATTCGTAAATTCAGCACGTTATTCACGTATCTTGATTTTTACGCTTAGAGCTCTACCAACAGTTGGTGAATTACGATTTCACGTTTGATAACGTCATAAATGTTTGAAGCCGGGCTTTGGCACGGAATGTGAATGCCTGGTGCATTACATTATCTACGCCATGTTATTCAACATTTGAGCAGAATTATTGCCCCTTTTAGACTTGGCTAGTCATTTAATATAATACTAGTCTAGGGCTCCACTGGGGCGGAATGCGTCAGTCAATGGAAATCACGACCACCGAACGCCATGAACGCGGTAATTAACGGGGAATGTTACTGTTGCCTTGTCAAACCTCTGATAAAATTCATGGCACGAGGGTTATACACATGGTAAAAGCACAACAGCACGAGGACCATGTCCGTTTGTCTCCGGTATATACGTATTCTAATTGGTCGCTTAGCAAAGGAACAATAGTTATTTCTGTAAACACCAGTCAGCTGCTTCCACGGGCCGGCCCCACCCCCGAGGATGGGCGGGGATTTTTACTTTTGTATTGTCAAAACCCTCGTCATTCCTCCGCCCTGCACGTGCAATTCTTTGAAACTCCGTATTGAACGTTTTGTCCCATAAAATCCCGGTATTTTTTATGGCTATACATCCCCGCTGTTTTGGCGGTAATAAAAAAACATCAGTGCGGGAAAAGCTTGAAGATAAAACCACAGCCGTTTCCCCGGGTATCCGCCGCCCATCCCCGTGGGTGGTAGGTGGTGGGTCGTGGATGCAACTGACCGATGCACCATTTGACATCTTAGTAGTGATTTTCAATATCGAGACGACCAGCAGTCCTCATAGTAAGATACCTTAACCAGCTGCTCCATCTTAGCATTATATAACTTCGATGTTCTAATGATTCCGCAAGAACAGAGTAAACTCTCTACGAGGGGGGCACTCTACTGCTTCCGCAATCTTTTTTCTACATATTTATTGCGAGGTATAGCTTGTATAATAAACATTTCCATCACGCCATTCGTATCGATTTTACACGTTTTTCACGTACTATCACGTTACGTGCATCATATCATGTGTAAACCGGGGATTCTATTTTTTGACGTTTGCAATTACTGCACGTTTTTCACGTATTTGATTTTACGGATAGAGTTCTAGTGCACGAATCACGCGTTCACGATTGGTTACGACAATCTGATTTAAAGCTAAGATTCCTCGCCACTGAATGTATCACCAGTCATTTGAAACCCAGTCCTTTAGAAGGGTGGGGATTTTGACTGTTGTCTTTTCAAACCTCGGGTATACTCAATGTCCTCAGGTCCAGGCAGAAGGTAAACTCACCGCAAAATCCCCCACCGTAAACCAGAGATATTATCGGTTGTCAAGGCAGTCCTCAGATTCTAATGCATGTAGGCGGTGCATTTTGCGGGATTTTCACTGTAAAGAGATTCCAATTGGTCGCTTGGCAAAGGGGCACTAATTATTTCTTTATGTATCAGTCAATTGCATCCATACCCCCCAGGATGGGCGGGTTTTTTTACTTTTGTATTGTCAAAAAACCCGCCATATCCCTGGTACATGCCCCATCTCTGCGGGGGCATTAAAACGGTAGAAATCCTTGGGAATACTACCACCCTTCAATGAAATTCCAATCAGTGCTAATGTAGGGAAATATTGTTGCTTAAAAATACATACGAAGGATGATACAAAATAACGTGGATTTTTGCTATTGCTTCCATCAACATCATTATTGCTTCCAAATACTTACATGGTTTTTTATCGGAACCTTTATTGCATACAATAATGTGAACAAATTTCACATTGACACACTATAACAAGCACGCCGCGTGTTTTTGTAACCATAGCAACGTGAATGCGGCGCACAAAAATTATGCGACTTTTCTCAAGCTACATATGCACTTATATAAAATGAATTGCAATTAAGTTACCACTTTACGATTGAATGTTTAGGTGAAATCTTGTCCAAATTGGATGTCATTGGAACATCGCGTTTTTGTACATAGACATTATTCTTTGCGCGGCACCTTCTGTGTAACGTACGTTAAAATGACGTCGTCAAACCGGCATGAAATACCTTTAATGATAAAGATCTACCCTGATCTCGGAAAAAATGCAAACAATGTCGCTTAAAATGATTGAGCAGACTAATATAATATGTCCTACGAGTTGAGCTGTTATTTTTAATTCACATCGTGAATATGTGGAAGGAGAAAGATAATAAAAGAACAAACATCACGGAAGGAATAGAAAATAAGGCGCGTCAACAGTGACGTAATCCGCGATGCGTTGACGTTGACCAATGATTTCCTACAAGGAAATTAGCTGGTCGCTATTGAGCCGTACAAGGAAAACATCTTGCACAATTTAAGGTCAAATGTTTATCTTAAAATATGCAGTAATAATTAATATCATTGTATAACGCTTAAGATACAATGAGCACGTTCAAAACTGCTACTAATACGAAAGTTATGGCAAAAGTCCGCGTTAATTTGGATCATCCCTCGTATATACTGCAGTGTTAAATTGCTAGAAATACCAATAAACGCATGAAAGTGTCATTTGGGAATATGATGTTTTTGTCGTCGCACGTGCAATTCTTTTAAACTCTGTATTGACCGTTTTGTCCCGTAAAATCCCGGTCTTTTCCACGACTCTACGTCCCCGCTGTTTTGGCGGTAATAAAAATCTCAGTCGCCCGGCAGTGCGGGAGAAGCTTGAAGGTAAAACGCGTGTATGGGTGAGCCGTGGGAGGGTGGGCCGTGGATGCAACTGAATGGTGCACCATTTGACATCTTAGTAGTGATTTTCAATATCGAGACGACTAGCAGTCCCCATAGTAAGATACCTTAACTTAGTCTTACATAACTTCGATATTCCCATGATTCCGCAAGAACATAGTAAACTCTCTACAAGGAGGACACTCTACCGCTTTCGCAATCTGTTTTTTCTGCATATTTATTGCGAGGTATAGCTTGTATAACATTTATTTCCATAACACCATTTATATCGATTTTACACGTTTTTCACGTACATATCACGTTACGTGAATCACGTGTAAACCGGAGATTCTATTTTACGCCATTTGTAATTTCTGCACGTTTTTCACGTATTTCATTTTACGGATAGACTTCTACAACGCATGAATCACGAGTTCACGCTTGGTTGCGGCAATCTGATTTGAACCTGAAATTTCCTCGCCACTGGACGTAACACCAGTCATTTGCAACAGGGAAGAGGGTGGGAGTTTTTACTATGTTTTTTAAACCCCAAGTAAACTCAATGCCCTTAGGGCCATGCAGAAGGTAAACTCCCCGCAAAATCCCCACCGTAATCAAAGAAATATAGGCCCGGACATATGTTCCCGCTATTTTTGTGGCACGGGGAATGATCAATATATTACGAGAAACTACTTTTAACTTTTTGTTACCCTTCCGATTTGGCTAAAACTTTAGCCGGGTGTAGCAACATGTAGTAGCAATAAATCAGTAAATATTCAGGATCATAGCAACAATATTCTGAAATTTACGGTTGTCAAGGCAGCCCTCAGATTCTAATGCATGTAGGCGGTGCATTTTGCGGGATTTTCACTGTATAGAGATTCCAATTTGTCGCGTAGCAAAGGAACAATACGTATTTCTGTATACACCAGTCACTTGCTTCCACGGCCCCATCCCCGGGGACGGGCGGGGATATTTACTTTTAAGGTGTCAAAAACCACGCCATTCCCCCGCCCTACGGGTGCATTCTGATGGTAATATCAACCCCAGCCCCAGGGCGTTAAAACGGTAGAAGTCCTAGGGAGTACTACCGCCATGCAGTGAAATTCCAATAAGTGTTCATTTAGGGGAATGTGTCGCTTAATACTACATACTACAGTGTTTAATAGCAAGAAAACACCAATAAACTTGACGTTTGGGAATTGGATGTTGTTGTTGCTGTCGCACGTAATATTCTTTTAATCCCCGTATTGAGCGTTTGCCAGTAAATTCCCGGGCTTTTCCACCGCTGTACGTCCCCACTATTTCTGGAGGAAATCAAAAACTCTGCAATCGCCCGACAGTGCGGGGGAAAGCTCGAAGGTAACAACACGGCTGTTTTCCCGACTATCCACCGCCCATACCCGGGGTGGGCGGGCCGTGGATGCAACTGACTGGTGCATTATTTGACGTCTTATTAGTTTTTTCACTATCGAGACGACCATCAGTCCTCATAGTAAGATACCTTAACCAGCTGTTCCATCCTAGACATTCAATGTTCACAGGGTTCCGCTACAACAAGAATAAACTCTCTACGAGGGGGACACTCTACCGGTTTCGCAATCTTTTTTTCTGCATATTTATTGCAGGATATAGCTTAAGGTATATTCTACATTTCCATAACGCCATTCGTATCGATTTTACACGTTTTTCACGTAAATGTCACTTTACGTGCATCACGTGTAAACCGGGGATTCTATTTTGACGTCATTTGTAATTTCTGCACGTTTTTCACGTTTATGATTTTACGGATAGAGTTCTACAGTGCATGAATCACGAGTTCATGCTTGGTTACGACCATCTGATTTGAAGCTAAGATTCCTCGCCACTTAATGTAACACCAGTCATTTGAAACCCAGTCCTATGGAAGGGTGGGGATTTCGACTACTAGCATTGCTTTTTCAAACCCCTTGTAATTAACTCCTTGGCACTGTTTTATCAAAGCATTTACGGAAATCTTTAACTTACGATCAAATTTACATTCCTTAAAATACCGTTACAACTGTAAAATTTGGAAATTCAAGCTGCAATACTAATCAAGATTCAGTTAATGTAGTCTTACAAACAATAGCTGTTCCCAATGTGCAGCTGTTAAATAATTATACTGAATTTAAATTTGAACGTAAGTTTACGATTTCCGTAAGTACGTTGATAAAACGGTGCCCATGTCCACATGTCCATGCAGAAGGTAAACTTCCCGCAAAATTCCACCACCCTAAACCAGAGAAATATAGGCCCGGATATAGTCCCTACTATTTTGGTTCAAGTCATAGTCAAGCTTATGCGCTGCACGCAATGTTGAACTCAATTTCCAATGAGTTGTTGCACTTCGGTGTACAAGTGAGTGTTCAGTTGTGTTCATAAACATCTTTTATTTATTGCTCCAACATGTAGACTTCTACTTTAGTTCTACTTGAGCTTGTTACGTCAAAGATAAACAGCTGGGCAAGATATTAATAGCATACATCAAATAGTGCAGCGAAAGTGCAACGATATATTAGTATCCGCGAACAGAGTTTGTAGACCTCAACTCAATTAATACTTGTACATCTAACATGCATGTAATACGATTCTTCTCTTGAACATGAGAACTAATTATTTTGTTATATATGTTGTTCATTCTGAATAAAATTGTTGACAGCAGACTGCTGAAGGCTGGTACTTTTGTAGTGTTTCTAAGTACATGACAACCTCCCCAGAGAGGCTCTCTTTCACATCTCTACAGCAACACGTTCAAATATCCCTATTGTGATATTTATAGTAAATGTAACACCAGGATATCAACAACCTTTAAACCTTTATAGGGCCAATATTTGCAGCTCCCACATGGTGTTTCTCTACAGAGGCACTGTACTGTAATTAACGAGGGTGTTCGGGAAGTTTCTTTTTACCATGAGATTCGTATCATGTGTTTTTATCATTTTTTGTCATTTCTGTGAACTCCGAATGTATTTGTGTTTCGCTTTCAGTTCGATGACGTAATGGAAATTCCCAACCATTCAATCGAGAGATCCGGTTTGGCACCGAACGCCAATTAAATACAAACCTGTACTACCATTACCACTGAAATTGTATACTGCTAACAGTAGCATAATTATATAATTTGTGTGGTTTTAAACGATAATAGAAAGAGCAACGGATCATAATTCTCAATCACATTTATCAAATTTATGAAAATTATGAAAATTATGAAAATTATCAAATTTATCAAATTTATCAAATTTATCAAAATTATTAAAATTATCAAATTTATCAAAATTATCAAAATTATCAGAATTATTAAAATTATCAAAATTATTAAATTTATCAAATTTATCAAATTTATCAAAATTATACCCATTACAACTTCCGTTGTGCGGGGTAAAAATAAAGCTACCACCTACATAATGTCATCGGGAGTTTTTTTTAAAAAGAAAGTTGTGGCTCATTAATGCGAAGCTTAGATCCGATTATATACCGTACGTGTAGAAGTGGACGCTGACGTAATTTTTTTCACATGTCTGTTTTTCGGGACAACAGGAAAACATGATAATATTTTCGTGAATATTCCACTGGCTATCTTAAACAGATATATACCACCATACAGAATCATGAAATGCAAGGCCTAAAATTAGACACATAAACAAAGATCTAGATCTCTTGGCATGTTTATAACACGAAACTCGCAAAAGTTCAAGACCAAAATACACGTACTGTTCTTGGGGAAACCATTACCATGTGAATTATTTGTAACTCCTGGAAAATATATTCCAAGAAATTTCATTTCTCTGTGTGGTATGTTTTGAATCAGTTGCCATTCAATGGACGAGGATAAAATAAAACGGATATGTATACCTTTGTAACAATCGTAGTTTTAGGAGTACTTCTATATGATTTAAAAGGTAAATCATTTAAATTTTCATTATTAGCTGTTATGTTTTAAAGTGCATCGCCAAACGGCTACTTTAAGAAAATAAACATTAAATTTGTGAAATACATTGTATGTGCAAGTTTACAATTTTACTGTAAACTTTTTTCTTTATAAAACTCCATTCTAACAGTCTTAGAAAAAACTCATACAAGAGCAGGGGTGTTATTCAATATTGATCTTATTTTACTTTATGATAAGGCCAACCAATCAGAGCACACCATAATAAACGTTTGGTCAACAACGGGCAATATGATTGGCCATCCTTATAAGATGAATATTGAATACCATATCATATTGTCAAATGATATAACCGAAACGATTATAGGAGTAAACGACCATTTATTGATGTCCACTGATGTGTAAACACCTGATTTGAAGGAACACATTGAAGAAAGCCCTCTCCCGACATCGATGGCAAACGGAAATTGACGAGCTTTCACGAGTGTACCAACCGCGCTAATTGTTGTTAGCAGAAGAATCATGCGTGTACATATTGATATGCAGTTTTAATTCTCGCATACTAGTAAAAAAACTACAAGTAGTATTTGGATGTTTTAAAATCAACTTTATTGAATTATTTAAAACTGATTTTATCTATATTGTTGGGAAGAGATTTAAAACAATCATATACTATTAATATGAATGTCTAGATTTTGGCCTTGATCTAACTAAAGCTGATCACTAATGCAACTTTCAAGACATTTAACAGGATTGCACAATAAATATTGCATTAAATTGTCAACTGCATAGCATGAATTCATATATTTTCAAGGCACACATTACATTTATAAATGTAAATTTAAATACTTTCTCACACGATAGCTGACAGAATCATTTTTTATCTTCACCAAACAAACCAGATGTTTTCTGAGTACTGTAAACCAAGAAATTAGAAATTATTTCGCGCAATATAATTTCGCGAAATTTGCGATTGGTAGAAATTCCCGAAATTAAGTAATTATTATGGACTTTGCTGAAGAATTGAAAACGCGAAAGGTTTTAGTTGCGAATATGCCGACGATCGGCAAAACGCGAAAGTTAGTATTCGCGGAAGTAAATTGGTTTACAGTATTTTTGTTTTCTATACGGGAATTTGGTGCATTCCAGGAAACATGTAGTATATTAATTCATCAAACCTTTGAAAGTTTATACACTTTCTGTCAGAATTCCGATACGATTACAACTGATAAGCCTTCACCCTCCGCGCACGTATTGCTTTGTATAAAATCGTGAGTACACGCTATTTTATCTGAAAAGCGATATTAATCCGTTTATCATGTAAGTTCTGGGCTGGTTTTACAATCTACTGTATAGCATTTTTATTAGTTTTAAAAACGTGCATATCATTTCCCTGTAAAATGTGAGTTATGTTACGTGTTCTCTCATTAGCTCTGTTTACGCTACCTTGAAAATTATGTAAAACATTAGCATACTTAGTTTCTTGTTAATACCCTAGTCACATTTGCCCTACGAGCTCCGTACGAGCTCCGTACGATTTGATTTTTCTGAATTCGCACGACGTCCGTACGGAGCCCACCCGGAGCCCGTACGGATATCGAGACTTGTACGAGCACCGCACAGATTTTCACAACTCGTAGAGGACTCGGTGATCTGATGAAAACTATACATTCCGTACAACTCGTACGAGATCCACAAGAGCGGTGACCAGAAGCTAAGAACCTACAAATACCGTTAGGATTAAAATATTTCAGACTCGTACGAGTTTGTAAAACCGTACGGACATCGTACGAGCATTGTGACCGTAGCATTAGCTGATACACATATTTTAAGGATTAAAGAAACATAAGTGTTCTATACCAATGTGCGTTGTGAATAACACCGTTGGTCAGACCAACCGGAAAACTTATTTGTTCATCATAAATAATATTGTAAAGTAGCTACTTTATATGCCTATGGTCAACCTTAACATCAGTAATGCTTTCAGTAAGACTTTGGAGCGTACTAAATGTTTAAATATAATGTTCGAACATTGAATAGTGTCCGGTGCACCTGTTCTAGTTAAATAACGTTCACAGTCCAGTGACTGGCGTTTACGAATAGGAATTTGGAAGTAAACTACTTATACAGTCAGCTTCAAGTAATAAATACGGATAAAATTATGAAAATAAACATTTTTTCTGGTGCTGCTAATCGGGTGGTTGGGCAAACGAGAATTTATTAATCTCAAGGGATGAAGATGAAAAGTGGATATATTATGATATCCTAGATAATAAATTGGAAGGAATGGGTAGAATATTATTAAGACATATGAGTTATAAGATTTGGTGTATCGTTACCAACGGAGAATTCACACAATCGTGAAGTTCGGTCATTTCCGTTTGTCTCCGGTAAATTACAATTCACGTACCAACAGAGAATTCACGCAATCGTGACAGCTCGGCCATTTCCGTTTGTCTCCGGTAAATATACCATTCACGATCGGGTTGTCCGGATATAACGGATTGTCGATGTACGCGCTCATTCCTCATTCTTTGGTGCATGAGCGCATACATCAGACAGATTATTTTTGAACAGGGTGCATTAGCACTCTGGTCTTGGTTAGCGTAACTCCAAAACCAAACGGTACATTGATGCTAAAAATAGATAAAAGTGGTCATTCACTGGGATGACTCCGGGCTTTATCGCCTTGCAGTATTATTATCCGAACGACCGACAGGTTCCGAAATAAATAACAATTTCTATCTCTTTCATGTTCCCGATTGAGCTGTTAATTAATGGACTTGAATGACTTGAATTAATTTCACTTCCTACCTTACAAAATTTATTTTTAAAAAAGTTAAAACAATAAACATAGTTTACCCAGTTTCGGGACTTGTTTTACAAGCACATGTAGTAAACTACATATTTTTGTGGGGAATTCCACAACTAGCTCAGTTCATTTCTTTTGATAAGAGTACCAGACTGGCAGACATTACACTGTCTGGCAATGTATAAGGTTCATTAGTATTACAGATTAAATCACATATTATCTGGCTCGTTATTCCAAGTACCGGTAACATTTTTGAGTTCGCCACAAAACCAAGAGCATATTAATTATGATAGACAATAATACATAAATATACTCACTTATTATTTGGCCCACTCAAACGGTCACGATTTCTGGCTCTTCAGTTGTTTCCAAGTCGTCCGGAAGGCTGTCTAACTCATTTGTCATAGATGTTTGATTTTTTCTGCGTAAAATTGGTACCTGCCAAGTACTCCTATTAAAGTGAACTCCGAGTTACTCCTAGTTTCGTATTTAATTTCTAGTTTCCCAAGTTCACCTAACTTTGTACAAAGGTACATTTGATTCATTTTATGAATATCTGTCCCATATTTTTAACCGCTAGAATTAATGCATTCCTTGCTTATGAATCTATATAAATTCCTTTTAAATCACATTAAGTACATACAGTGACATGTTTTGCTTTATCAATCCTATTATGAAATCAACTAGCTTGGCAGTAGTTCAGCTAGCTTCATTCTGACCCTAAAATGTTAAACTACCCCTACCCGATGTATCTAAATAATTACATTTGTATTAAGACTTTGCTGTGATATTATATTTTGTACTTTTAGATTTGTGTAATGCATCAGTGTGTGACGGTTTAGCCAAACAAGCTGATCATCACAAAGGTATGTGGAAGTAATGTACTTCATGTGAATGCCGTTTTTTTTTGTTCCATTGACCTCGTTCTATTTGAAAGCAATGTAATATTTGAGTCAGTCAATTCTGCTAATGGTGTATATAATGTAGTTATAGCATGTTGCTTCTATCGACATACATGTATAAACTATTAAACCCATTACTAGTATTTGAACCCGGATCGGTAGGGTTGCAAGCGAGTGTTCTTTCCTTAAACAATGTAATAAGCCTATGTCATACTGAGCACTTTTGTCTCGGCAATCATTATGTACTCCCAATATATAAATAAGCATCGGAAGGCATCAGAAAAAAGTCACCAACGTATATGGGAATCTTCGAGAAACTCATTAGAACAACTTTGAAATTCCTGTTCCCTATGCCCCCCGAAGCTCAATTATTTCCATCAGTAGCATATCAGCGACGCAAAAACTGTCTAGTAGGACCTAGCCTTTATATAACAAATTTGAATCATACGAAGCACAAGATGTGTTTTTTATTTGGGCATTGTGTCTTGTACTTGTTATTTCTGTTTTCTGAGCAGGGCGGTGTTTGTCGAGTGCTGACTTCACTGTCCGATCGTTCATTGTATTATAAAGTCGAATCTGATGAATGCGATCTTATCATACTTTTTATTATAATTATTTGGATTTTTTCAGTGGCAACAATGTGTAAAAGTAGTTCCGTCAGTGGTACGGTGGTGTATGTAGACACAAGTCTTGCCACCACAGCAAGAATAAAGTCCGGACTCATCTGTCAGTGCAGTGTACACGTACAGCGAGGCAAACAAATAACTGTGTCTAAGAATTATGGCGGAAACATTACATCGTGTGGAACGTCCGTGCATTATGAATCAGATGACGACTATCAGGACCGCAGACCATGTTCGAACACCAGAGGGCTCTCGTTGGCATTTGTTTCATCAAAGACTATGAACATATCATTATATCGCCAGCAGACATCATTCAATCCGACTTTCTGCTTTCGATTAGAATTAAGTAAGTACAAAAACATAACCCGTCGAATTGCAAGTTCGTTGTAAACATTGCTAGTACAAATCGCTGGCCTAGAATGTGAAGGTCGTAGGTGACACTTACGACCTTAAACGACTGCTGCATATTTGAAATCTACACCATAAGGTGCTTCTTATGAGCCTATATTCATGAAAATAGGAACTTGTCATGTTGACCGAAGTGAACTTGAAAAAGCTTGTTTTACCATAAGTAAAGAGTGATTGCCAGACTGGTTCTCTTGTCTTCTCAAAATAGTGATTTTGTAGTTACGACCTTCTCATTCTAAGCCAGCGAAATGTAAATTCGAATTATTGAAAATCAGACTGTGTTTATATCCGCCTTCCTTCCAGGCTTAGAATGAAAAAGTCGAAAGTGCAAAATCGATATTTTTGACAAATCAAGAAAAAAAATGTCTGAAAATTATTCTTTACTTATGGTAGATTTTTACAAGCCTTTTTAACTTCAGTTTGGTCATGATAATAGAAGCGGCTTGTGATACAGATTTTAAAAATTCAAATTAGTCGTATAAGGTCGTAAGTCGTACTTACAACCTTTCTCATTCTTAGCCAGCGACTTGTAATTTCCCTTGAAAATAGGGAAGGAAATTCTACATGACAAGAGTTATTTTCCTTGAAACCAGTGTTTGTCCAGTTTGGAACTTCTGAACACTGGAAAAAAAACTATCAGAGTTGCATCCATAGAAAGCAGGGGAAGGAAATGTGTTCGACTAATTCTAAGTCCTTAGGACAGTAACTTCCCTTGAATATTAGGGAATACAACTCCTCGTCGTAATATTATAATTATGTAACATTCCAAGAAATCAGTAATGTAACTGTATAACACCACTTGTACTTTCCCTTGGAATTATAAACTGAAAAATACAAGCGTAATGCATGTCTAAGCACATGTTACAGTATCATTGTAAAAGAAATTAAGAAATGAAATTGAAAAAAAAAATGGAAAATTTGTTTTTCTCGAAAATTTCTCTAAATTTCGAAAACAAATCCCCTTTTTTTAATTTCATTTTTTAAATTTCTTTTTCAATTATACAGTTACCTGTGGTTTTAGTTGCCATCTGATTTGATAGAAATTCATAGACGTATAAAATAATACGTTTCAGAGTAATTACAAACTGCATTTTTATTTGTCAGAATATTGTGATGAGAACAGTTATCAGTGTGATGGCGGTACATGTATAAGCAGCTATTCACGATGTGATGCTTTCCCGGACTGCGACGATGATTCAGATGAAACAAACTGCGGTACACTATCATACCATACAACCTGTTGCGTCGGAGACAGATTTGTTGGTCTAAGGCATAAGGCAGATTTGTTGGTCTAGGGCAGATTTGTTGGTCTAAGGCAGATTTGTTGTTGGTCTAAGGCAGATTTGTTGGTCTAAGGCAGATTTGTTGGTCTAAGGCAGATTTGTTGGTCTAAGGCAGATTTGTTGTTGGTCTAATGCAGATTTGTTGGTCAAAGGCAGATTTGTTGGTCTAAGGCAGATTTGTTGGTCCAGGGCAGATTTGTTGGTCTAATGCAGATTTAGGTGTATTCGACGCAACGTGTTACGTGGTGCAATATAATAAAATACAACCTGTTGCGACGAAGGCAGATTTTACAGGAAGACGTTGCTCACCAACAAATCTGCCTTCGACGCAATGAGCTGTGTGATACACTACAGTACAGTTAGGGTGAGAATACAGTGACGCAGTGGAACGATCGACTAGTACGGTCAAAAAATACAAAAATAAATGGTTAAACCAACAGTTAAATACAAAACTCTACCTGTTTAAGCAATGATTCTAATATTTTGCGACACATAAACGATGACGGCACTGTCAAAATATCCTAACTGGACTATAATTCTGATACACTAGTAACTATGTTTATCATAACTTTAAAGGGACATTCCCTGACTACGGAATTTTCATATGCAGAAAATATATATCACTTGTATGAAAGGCTATTGTCATCAACTTTAATTTTGTATTTCGTCATCAAAGTATACATGAATATTCGAATATTTGAATACTGATTTTGGTATTCGGACTTTCTTGAGACAAGGTACAGTTAAACTTCGTTATATCGATGAGTAATCGGGTCAGGTGAAATCCTCGAGATAAACAGGGTGCTCGAAATAACCAAAGAGCATGTATTGTTCACCCATTCGGTTTAAACCTTTTAATATCATGTGATCTATATGTTAAGATAATTATGCCAATAATATTATATGCCTGTGAACTATGGAATAATGTGACTAAATCTGATATCAATATTGTTAACAAAACGCAGCACTTTATTGTAAAGAAGATACAGGGTTTACATGTTCGTACCAGATCTGATATGTGTGAAGCTATGTTAGGACTAAATAAGCTGTATTCATATGTCATAATCAGAAAATTACTATTTTTGCACCAAATTTTAAGTCTAAATACAAAATGCGTGACCAGAAATATATTTTTACGAAGATATTTTCAGTTTATTCAGGATAGAAACGTTAAAATGGGATTTATTCCCGATATCTGTAATATACTGTGCTCTCTCGACTTAAGACATTTTGTCAATGATTATCTGATAAGCCCGGATTCATTACCGCCCAGGGCACAATGGAAAACTACTGTAAAACAACTGGTATTGAAACGTGAAACTTCATTGTGGTCTGAAAGAATCATGTCTGACGAAGACTTCACTCATTTCAGACAGATCCATCCATCTATTTCAAAATCAATTGTGTACAAAGTGTTAGATAAGAACTCATATAAACACATCAGGCTGCTAATATCTAAGTTATGGTGCAAAATACCAAACACAACAATGCAATAAATGTACCTTAGTAACTAACAATATGAATGTTCACTGCGTATATGACTGTATTGAAAATCAACATGAACGATGGGATTTCTTTTGTGACGTCAGCGAAATTGATGTCAGCCTTGCCAACGAACTGTTTAATATGACTCCCGAATATTTTTATCTCTCACTCCTAGGAGCAGAGATTATCTCATCAGATGATTATGTGACTGTGAGAAATGTGTTTCTAAAACGTGCATACACATATATCTAACACTGTTTAAAAGACTGATTACTACATGTAGATATAGTGTGGCGTTTTAATATGACTCCCGAATATTTTTATCTCTCACTCCTAGGAGCAGAGATTATCTCATCAGATGATTATGTGACTGTGAGAAATGTGTTTCTAAAACGTGCATACACATATATCTACCAATGTTTAAAAGACTGATTACTACATGTAGATATAGTGTGGCGTATACTGTCAATAGTGTCACACCGACAACATATAATGCACCCACACCTGTGGATTAAGAATGTGTTTCATATTTTGATACATGTACATGTACTATGTCATACATAGTTTATATGACTTCTATATTATGTATATAATGTTGTAATACACCATGTAAATATTTACCTGTATATATATATATATCACATATCACCAAATATGGTGGAAATAAAGATATTGAATTGAATTGAATTGACAAGCGGATACTATTTTTAAAACTTGCTCGAGACAGACCGGGTGCTCGTGATATTGATGCTCGTCATATCCAAGTTTTACTGTACTATAATAATTCTAATTAATGAAGTTTCTGATTTAATTAGATAGTATATCATGCCCCGAGGGACAAGTACCATGTGACGACAAACGACAGTGTATAACAAGAAAACAAAGATGTGATGGTGTCAATCATTGTCAAGACAACTCAGATGAGTCTGCCAAATCTTGTGGTAAGCATTACACTTTCTTAAAAGAGTTCATTTTCCAGTAAATTCCCCTTAAAACTTAAAAAAGCAACCCAATCGTTTAGTCTGGATTACTTTCCCTAGATCACAACGTTCCGATTGGTCTGGGCGCCACCATCTTTGAAATCCCAATAAGTTTAATTGGCCCAAGTTCACAAAGGAACAACTGATCTCGATCAAATTTGATCCTGAAAATAATTGCCTACTATTTCGGTGTTCTTTGGCATCTTTTGGCAATTAAACTTATTGCCAGAAAGGGGATACCTAATCTACCTCAAGTGAACATGTACAACATATTCAGACCATCATTTTTCTGTTTGAAAATTGATTTATTGTACTTGAGACTGAAACTGATCCTGAAAAACGAAGATCAACATTTAATACCAGGATCAAATTTGGTAATGTTTGTATTTTTGTATCTGTCCAAAAAAGAACTTGTTTTAATGTCTTTGAAATCGAAGGGTATGTCATTATATACACACATGTATAAATTATCAAGATTAACCTTAACAGAACTACTGAAATTTAAAGAATATATCGATGGCTTAGAATAAGAAGGTCGTACGTGCCACTTACGACCTTTAAGATTTAGAATAAGCATCACAAGGCGCTTCTTATGAGCCCATTGTCATAAAATCTCTGAACCTGTCATGTTGACCAAAACGAAGTTGTAAAAGTTTGTTTTATCATAAGTAAAGACTAAATGTCAGATAGTTTTTCCGTGTTTTCTCAAAATATCGATTTGGTAGTTACGACCTTCTTGTTCTAAGCCATCGATACATTTGAGCTTGAACCTGATCCTGATCCTGAAAACTAATCCTTTGTGAACTTGGGACCGCGCGTATTGTACTTTACACACAGTACGACAGGGAACCAGACTCCCCAGTTGTTTGGCTCCTGTGGTTAAACACAAGCCACTAGAAATGAGAACAAATACAATGTACGTGTATTTGAGTTGACATATACTTATTTGTTCTTTTTAGGACACTTATGCCTCTCTTACTAACACTTCTCAGGGTGGTGCTTGTATATTTGGTCTACTACTCGGACCGTAGCCTATTCCACTGGCCTGGCCCGGTGATTGTAAAAATTTCTCATTCTCAGACTCAGACTCCATACTCCATGCTGAAACTTGAAAAACTGTTTATTTTATAAGTTTGCCTCAAAACCAACGCCAACTAGTAGCAAATGATCTAATTAAGAAAATGAATCCCAATTTCATATGTTTCCATGTAGTAATAAAGAAGTTACATCAGTTTTTGTAACTAAGAAATGGTCCAATTGGAGTACGGAGTATGAGTTGGAGCATGGAGCATGGAGTACCTACTCCAATGTTTATAATCACCGGGCCTGATTGACATATTCTTAATACAGCAATGGTATTACTAGTATATCGCTGGTTCAGAGTATATTTTTGTTGTTATACTGTGTATAAAACTGTACAAAATGTAGCATCATTTTTTACAACCATATTTTCTGATTCCAGGTCTAGATTATACAGAGATTGAGGGTGAGTTTGTTATTTTATTGCATCACGAGGAATATATCATTGATAACTGCATCATAGATAAAAAGTAAAACGCAAAAAAAATTCTTTAATATTCTTTAATTTCCCTTTAGACATGCCTGCCAAGAACTGAACTCCTATTAAAGTGGAGTTACTCATATTTTCGTTGTTAATTTCTGGTTTTCCAAATTCACCTACCTTTGAACAAAGGTACATTTGATTCATTTTATGATACTGTGTTCCATATTTATAATCACTAGATTTAATACCTTCCTTGTTTACGCATCTAAATCCCTTTAAAGACTAGTTTTCAGACAGTTTGTCTTGTTTTCTCAAAATAGCGGTTTTGTACTTACGACCTTCTCATTCTAAGCCAGCGATATATTCTATTTTAGATGAAGTGTCTGAACCGCTGATTACTGTTAATTGTGATGACAGTCCTGCTCTTACAACAACAACCACAACAACTACGACTACTCCGACAACAACTACTCCGACAACAACTACTCCGACAACAACTACTCCGACAACAACTACTACTCCGACAACAACAACTACTACTACTCCGACAACAACAACCAATACTCCGACAACAACTACTACTACTCCGACAACAACAACCACTACTACTCCGACAACAACCACCACCACTCCGACAACAACAACTACTACTACTCCGACAATAACTACGACTCCGACAACCACATCTCCGACAACAACAACCACCACATCTCCGACAACAACAACCACTTCTACTCCGACGACAACAACCACTACTTCGACAACAACCACCACCACTCCGACAACAACAACCACTACTACTCCGACAACTACTACTCCGACAACAATTACTCCGACAACTACTACTCCGACAACTACTACTCCGACAACAACTACTCCGACAACTACTACTCCGACAACAATAACTCCGATAACAACAACACCGACAACAACACCGACAACTCCGACGACAACGACAACAACATGTGCAAGCTCTAGAACATCAACGACTCCTACGACAACAAATCTACCTACAACAACGACACAAATTACAACGGAGACCAATTATTTAAATGAAAAAGACAAACAATCAAGTACGTACTCTATACATGATAATAGCTTGGCTAATTTGACATGAGTCTGACCTTTTGATTAGCATAATTAAACTGTCGATGTATGTCCTACGATACAACACCGAATGTATGTTTTCATAATCGGCATGATCGGGGAGTATCACGAAGACGCTCGAGATGTATACAAACACAAAACTGAAATACCGAAATTGCACGATTTGCTTGCGGAAATTGATATATCCCAAGCAAGAACCTTGTAATATATTCTTGCATAAAGGTCAGGTTGAGGTCAAGATAGCCAAGCTATATACCAAGTTAAACCTAAATAAACATAGATTACCTGTCGGACGATATAGTATATCACAACCGTTCTCATTTGACTTTGAAGGGACTGTATTACACTGTTTGTATACAAGTTTCAGACCTTTGTAAACGTATGTATGCTGTTTGTATGTATTGTATTGTACTTTATGTTACTTTTGTTTTACCAATTTATTAATTATTATATTCTTTTTTCAGGATGGGTTGTTATTGTTATTGTGACGTGTGGATGTATACTCGCAGTCTCTGCTGGAATTGTAGGCCTATACTTCTACTTCCGCTTTAGAAATGTAAGTAAGCTATCGCTGTCTTAGAGAGTGAGAAGGTCGCAAGCACAAAATCGATATTTTGAGAAAACAAGAAAAAACTGTCAGAAACTTACTCTTTACTTATGGTAAAGCAAGCTTCAAGTTCAACTTCAGTTTGGTCAATTTCCTATCTTCATGGCAATATGCTCATTAGAAGCGCCTTCTTGAGTTTGCAAATGTACAATGTATTAGTCTTATCAGGTTGTAAGGAGTTTTTACGACCTTCTCATTCTAAGCCAGCGACTTGACGTTGTTAAACTTTCCAAGTGTTTATTATGCATTATCGTGTTTCTTTCTTGTTCGCTTTGTCGTGCTCTGCTGTTTTTTTTCTTGACCCAACATTAATTAGGCGGTAGCAGCTCACAAAGGCCTATGTTTCGTATTATGCTCAGAAATACTTTTTTCAAGAAATATTTTTGCCCAAGAAGAAAGCCAAATCCTTTTTAAAATATTTACTTCTAATATCACACCATTTTGTTTGAAACTGACAGTAAATATCTACCAAGGAGTAACCGTGACGTCACTCCGTAGGTCAGAGGCGGATTACTTGGGTATATAGTGGATCAATTTAGGATAAAAATTAACACGCCCTGAGGCCTTTGTGAAATAAGACTTGTTTTTATTGTTCTAGTAAGTCATTTTGAATTGGCAATTTAGAAAATTGGTTTGTGTAAAGTGGATCACATAAATTGACCAAATACAATTTTGTGCCCAAATCAATCCACTACAAAGGTCATATTTTTGGTATGTTTTCCCCTCATGGTAGCAAATTATTATCCCAAAAACAAACAAGATTCCTTCCATGGAGGAGTCTAAAACCTTGAGTGATCCCCTATACCACCACGTTCTGCTATGACATAATCAACTTACTGCATGTAATTTATTATAATTATCGTTTAGGATAGTTGTTAGTTCTTGACTATTTCATAATGTACAGATGTATTCATTTCAGAGAACAAGTCAAAATATTTCATAAACAGATTCCAAAGCACATATTTAACAAACTACCTGGGATGCAAAGAAGACAAAAATGTCAATGACGTCAACACATTCATATTGTCTCAATCAATCAATCGTCAGCAAGAATTAAAAATCCAGTGAATGAGGATGAAATGTCATTGTAATAATAACGTGATGCACCGGTGACGTAGACTTCCTGTCCTTGTTCCACGTGAAGAGTAACACTTCCGGTTAGAGAATAGCTGCTGTAGTCTGCATCCCCGTGCTCGGCGGAATCCGCGTGAAGCTCGAACACGTTTTGACCGTTTAACACTATGTGAGCATTTAGCAGATCGATAAAGCGTCTCACCTTTGTCAAGGTCACAGCGAAATGGTACAAACCAGAAGTTGAGCACGTGAATTTACCGGTAAGTGGATCATAGTCATTGTGGTGGTTGATATTCAAGACTGGGAATGCAATCACGTCGCTAGGGAACCCTGTTTGACAACCATGTGCAAGAAATGCCACCCTATGATCTGAAAAAGAACACGAGAATTGCTACAATGGTAATTTTAAAAAAATGCTATTCCTTAATCACATGTATTGGCATTGCGTCAGAACAGAGATTGTTCCGCCTTTTTATTTGTTGAAGGTTGCTTGGTGAAGGTTGTTTCAAGTGAATTTAAATTGATCATGTGCTATAAATGATACCATTGCAGGGTTTATATAAGTTCTCGATTGACAAGTGGTTATTTCTCATTGGTCTTTTGACAACTGGTGAACTTAAGCATCATAGTAATGGACATCACAAATGTATTTTATTTTTAAACAAAAGCTAGCGTTATTTTCGGCGGGTTATATGTACACTATATATTATTTTCGAATAAATATGTTTAAACTAAACGTAAATCAAGATGTTGTTATTCAGTGTCTGATGTTTTTGGCTTCAGTATATGCTCTACTGAATTAACAATAAACAATGTGTTCAGTAATAGTGTGCTTTCGTCAGTAATTCCATCTACGACCTTGGTTATTGTATATACATGTAGCAAAGATAAGACCGCAAGCAGCGCTTTGATTTGGTAACTGCCCTGCGGATGTATACAGGAATGTATTTCCGTTGGGAAAGGGAATGGAAAATAATATGAAGCAATTTATGTCCCACGTCGCTCACCTCTAGACAAGTTTACACAGGGCCCTTTTGACACTTTGTTATTTTCTATGTCCTTCTCCAAAAAGAAAACAAAACATTTTAAAATGAATTACATCAAAAATAAACGTACCACTGCATGGTTGTGTATTACAGGTACCAACAATCATTGGGTTACCATCACAATATCTGCCTGTCAGAGAGGGTCTTGGATTTGTACATGTCCTGGACCGTGAACGTATCCCACCTTCACAACTTTTACTGCAGTTACTCCACCCACTCCAATCCGACCATTGGCCGTCTGTAAAATATATTCATTTTTGTGTTATCTGGTACTAGAATAACCAAATGAATCAACATTATATTACATGTGTAGCTTGATCAGGGGTAGTGTTCAATATTGACCTTGTTAACTTTGAGAATAAGGATAGCCGATCATATCGCCAGTTACTGACCAATAGTTTAATATGGTGTGATATGATTGGTTGTCCTTATCCTTAAGTAAAGTAAGATCAATATTGAATACCACCCCAGACATTTCATTATTCTCCGCCATCAGTCACAAACGTATGGACTAATATTCTCTTAATCGGCGTCTAATTTATCTGAATATTAAGACCTGGCTTCAGTGTAAATGAGAGGGATAGGAATGATAGTTTGATGAAAAGATTATATGACGTCCACGTTTAAAGAGGCATTCCCTACAACTAGCATAATTTTCTCTACTATCAAAATACTATCAATTGTCATAATTTGTCAGAAGAAAGTGTTTGCAAATATGTCCCTATAGTGTCAAAATTATATTTGAATCACCAATAATAATGTATCGCTTTCTGTCATGTATTATTATGTGATCAAAGGGAAACAACTCGTGACAATTTTAGCTCGTTGCAGAAATATATTTTCATTTTTTCTCTCCGTAATTGGTGGGAGCTTTCTTGTTGAAGACTTGAGGTGTTTAAGTAATAATGATTCTTATTTAATGTATTATATTGCTGAATCGATTTAAACGATCAAAATCATAGGGAATGCCCCTTTAAGCTCTTTACGGAAATATATTTTTATTATTATTTCTATTGCTGTCGGTAGTCTTTTGTAGCATTAATCATTCTTTAAAAAATCTCATATTTGTTCAATCAGTTTAAACGATCGACATTATAGGTGGTGCCTCTTTAATGATCTAAAATAACGTGACATCGTATCATGTAAGTAACATCTAATTATAGTGGTTGACATATAGTTGGCAGATAATAAGGGAATAAATGAGATACCCTGAACGTAAATAAAACTCAGATTTGATCGGAATATCAGAAGCACATCGTGATAAACACAGAACAAGTAATGTACGTGTATTATGTGGCGAATTTTATATGTTGCGCGGTACAGTTATCATGCTCCTTAACACCCAGAAATGTATCAATACCAAAGTTTTTATCGTCGTCGACAGCTGCAGCAGCAACAGCAGCAGCGGCGGCGAAAGCGGCCAAAACAACAGCAACAATAATTCGCCCGCTAAGAAAATACTGTTCGAAGTCATAATTTTGGCCTTTCTGCAGGAATATTGTACCCCACCGGTATCTTTATATGAATCATGTGAATTATTGAAGTCGTACCTGTACACGGCGTGGCTGTACATATTCTGTCATCATATGAATCACCAACACAAGGTAAACCATCACCACTTGGTGCTGGGTTCGAACATTGTCGCTCTCTTCTTGTTATACCAATATCACATGTTGCTGAACAAACTGACCAGTCCTGCCAACTGTTCCACATACCATTAACTGAACCTAGGTTACAAACACAACACTATAATATGTCAACTTTGCTGAACAAACTGACCAGTCCTGCCAACTGCTCCTTATACCATTAACTGAACCTAGGATACAAACAAAACACTATAATATGTCAACTTTGCTGAACAAACTGACCAGTCCTGCCAACTGTTCCACATGCCATTAACTGACCCTAGGATACAAACACAACACAATAATGTGTCAACTTTGCTGAACAAACTGACCAGTCCTGCCAACTGTTCCACATACCATTAACTGACCCTAGGATACAAACAAAACACTATAATGTGTCAACTTTGCTGAACAAACTGACCAGACCTGCCAACTGTTCCACATACCATTAACTGACCCTAGGATACAAACACAACACTATAATGTGTCAACTTTGCTGAACAAACTGACCAGTCCTGCCAACTGTTCCACATACCATTAACTGACTCTAGGATACAAACAAAACACAATAATGTGTCAACTTTACTGAACAAACTGACCAGTCCTGCCAACTATTCCACATACCATTGACTGACCCTAGGATACAAACAAAACAATATAATGTGTCAACTTTGCTGAACAACTGACCAGTCCTGCCAACTGTTCCACATACCATTGACTGACCCTAGGATACAAACAAAACACTATAATGTGTCAACTTTGCTGAACAACTGACCAGTCCTGCCCACTGTTCCACATACCATTGACTGAATCTAGGATACAAATACAACACAATAATGTGTCAACTTTGCTGAACAATCTGACCAGGCCGTGCCAACTGTTCCACATACCATTAACTGACCCTAGGATACAAACACAACACAACAACTTGTCAACATTATTGGACTATCACGTTGTTACCATAACATGATTCAAGATCCCCAACTATGTCAACGAGAAATATCACCTTGGTGGTCTGATCGTCGGGAGGGTACAATTAGCTTAGACACTACGTGTAGGGGAAGTTCCTTAATACATCATTATAGCGCTGGCTTAGAATGAGAAGGTCGACTAGTTTCGACCTTATAAGACCCATACACATGTGAAATCTGCATTACAAGGCCCTTATTATGAGCCTATTTTCATAAAATATTGATTTTGTACGACCTTCTCATTCTAAGCCACCTCTATCTGTAAGTACACTGTAGGCAATGAAGCTTCCAAAAGCCGACTATTATAACTTGCAAAGCAAACATGCTCCATATGTTTGTTATAAAACTCGATGATTTCCTATTGAATTATCAACCCAACACGCGAGCATTTGCAAAGGATTGCGAAGGAGGCGAATTGTCAACGTACACAGTATGGTTAAAGATTGTGGATCGACTAAAAATCTGAAAGACATTCAGGGTGAAGTCCAGTTTTGGACAAAGCATTACTACTCGTAGTACTTAATGTGTTTGGTTTATTGTTTGCGTTATATAAATGTCAAGGTATTCGTATACTAGTATAGGAATGCCTCCTTTAAATTTCGTTTGCCGGCTCGTTTTTGCATGACATACCTGGACAAGAACCAGCGACACATGTTTGTGAGTCCTTGTCATCTCCCACACAATACTCCCCGCCATCGTCAGCAGCTGGGCATGCGCATTGTCGTGTTCGAAGACGGGTGCCATTATTACAAGTGACGTCACAGGAACTCCAAGAGGACCATGAACACCAGCTGCCGTCGGCTTAAAGTATAGAACATTAAATTATATCTTCAGTCGTATAAGTGGTCGATAAATGTTCTTAAGCACACTGACAGGCAAACATCGCATTGCTGGTTTAGAATGAGAAGGTCGTAACTACAAAATCGATATTTTGAGAAAACAAGAAAAAGAAACTCCGAAAATATCTATTTACTTTTGGTAAAACAAGCCGTTTCACTTTCAGTTTGGTCCACATGACATGTTTCGATTGTCATGACAATAGGCTCATAAGAAGCGCGCTGTAATGCTGATTTTAAATATGTATCAGTCTTATAAAGTCGTAAGAACATGTATTACCTTTACTTCTCATTCTAAGCTTGTGACTTGTTCAATACGCCCTTCATGTTAACAAGACGTGAGAAGGCTACTCCCGTCTATTGTGTCGCTTGCGTGTCCTTCTTTACGATGTAAATTATTATAATCTCATGAGGAATCAAACTGATTTATTTCAAAATGACATTACATGTCAAACATTTACATATCAATATATACTGCGGTGTACCACTTAAAACTGATGAACATATTGATTTACTTGTAAGACAACACACTCGACCAACAATCTTTGCTGTCAAAAGTGCAAATTGCCTTTCCCATGTAAACACACATTATCATCTAACACTAAGGGCGAGCTCATTTTAAAAATATAGGCATACAGAAACTATAAACATCACTTACTGACGTTGCACAAGCCACAATACTTTCTACAAACAGTTGATGATTTGTTTACATCAGAACAAACATCTTCCAGTTCGTCAATCAGTGTACAGTTAACATCAGGACTATCGTCACAAACATTGCCTGAAATCAACAAACAGTATGGACATAGGCACTCCGCATGGAACGCCCCATATTCTCCCATTCTTATCAAGTTACCTAATGCTCATACCAACCTAAATGTTTACGAATAGCAATTATCTGAACAAAATGTACCGAAAACAAAATCAGGTATGGTTAAAAGTAGAAATTAATAATGAATTTAGTGTCATAAATATTTGGACTATAAAATTATATCAAAATGATAATAAAAATAATTTGGACTGGTCAAGCAGCACTCAAAGAAATAGCAGAGCGAGAATGAAAGTCACAAAAGACGCACCAAAAAATAAAGTCAGAGATTGAAATTACAAAAAAGACACGAGGGAATCGGACAGAGAAGGCCTCACTTAACTTAACCAGCCGAGCACAGAAAACAGTAACACCACAACACAAATACACGGCACAGTGCCAACACTAATGATAAATTAATATATATTTATTCAACCAAACTATCAAAAGTATCCGGTCTATAACAATGTATATCAAATTGCTAATAACACACTGGATATTGAAAACAGCACTCAACAGAAATAGCAGGCACAAAACGAACACACAAAAATAAAGTCAGAGATTGAAATTACAAAAAAAGAAAAACACATAAAAATAATGAAAAGAAAATTACCCACCATTGCAATGTTCAAATTTACAGTATCCACGACAGTTCTCATAAGCCCAGGAGTAATATTGGTCGTCGGTGCACAGTTCTCCATTATTATCATACTCATGACAATTTCCAAGCTTGTCCTGACAAAATGTCTCCAATGGAACTGTGGTGAAATTGATAAAAATCAGAATTTCAAGCAATGGCAAAACTGAATTCCAACACTTTGGATTTCTAGATCATTTGTGTACTTCTTTTACATTTTCCAAGTTTGTCCTGACAAAAGGTCTCCAATGGAACTAATTACATTGACAAAAGTGTAAAATGTATGCATGTATTGAACAAATAAAGAACCGCGAAAGTTTGAGGGAGTTAGGATTTCAATCAATGGTGAAACTTAATTCCAAAATTTACTAAAGTAACATTTGCGCAGCTAATAACAGTTTTGGTTTCTAGATAATTGGTGTACTTCTTTTAGAGCCAATGTCATGAAATATTTTAGCAGTTATATTAACTATATCATCAATGGCTATACATTTGTATTTACAGTTTTCACACTTTCAAATAACTCGAAAATCATAATGCACCTTAAGACATTGTAAGATGCCCACTAGAACATGAGCATCTTAAGTGAAATATCTTAACTGTTCCTTAAGTGAATCAGCTAAACAGAAACATCAAGATTAACAATTATTTACATTCTTTAGAAGAATTATATGTATATTAAGAGCTACAGTAATCACATAGACAGCATGGATTATTCCTCGTTTCTAGGGAAATATGTGCAGATCTATATCTTAACTTAAATCAAAATATTTAAGTGCACTTAAGATGATTTGTGAATACCAACCCAGGACTGCCAAAAGATGGTCATTTGTTTAACCATCTACGCATGTCATTAACTCTCAGATATGTAATAGACTAAACCACCCTATCGATTATCAATTGATACTTTTCGTGCTTGCGAAAACCAAAGTGGCCTCCTTTTGCCTAGCAATATTCTTCGTCGGCGTAGTTCGCCTTTAATCACAAAAACAGACTTCAATTTGAATTAAAAAGGTGTCTAAGGTGATCCAAATAATTATGATAGTGTTTGCGAAAGCCAAAGTTGATTCCAACGAAATTCTTTGTTCGCCCAATTTGCCACAATAGCATGCTTCGATTTGGAAAACACTTATGAGAAAAAGGGTATTTTGTTTGGTGGCTTTATCGGACGTTTACTTACCTGTTGGCACACAAAAGCCACAATGTAGGGGACAATTATACCGTGCCCACGCCTCGTATGTCTTGTCGGTGCATGCAGCACGTCCATACTGTGTACACGTGTCAATCTTGTTCTCACAAACTGTACGATACATAATTAAAACTTACAATAAGACTTCGTTATCTCGAGGATTGATCGGGACCGGTAAAATGCTCGAGATAAACCGGATGCTCGAAATAACCAAAAGGATTGTATTAATGATAAAAACGGATATTGGTTTAAAACTTGCTCGAGATAGACCGGATGCTCGTGATATCGATGCTCCTTATAACGAAGTTTTACTGTAGGCTACTTATAGGAAAGTATCATATATGCTTGTAACACAAGATATATTTCAACCAATTATTGACGATGTGAGTCTGTCGCCTAACTAGCATGCTTAAAACGCTTTGTCGAGGTCTACTCTCATCGAATTTAAAATAGCGTAGGGGCCAGTTATTATTAACTAGCATAGAAAACACCACACAGCGCTTTGACGTAGGCAGTGGGTTTAGCAACTTTTTACCCTTATGTGAGTATTTTATTTGGGACCAAACATAAGTTTATCACTACAGAAAATATAAAAAGTTTTATAAACAATTTAATTTACAATTTTTTTTGCTAAACATCGCGTGATATTAATTGATTATTAATGTTTACCCACCTTCTGAATCAGTCGAAGACGAGCCAGTGACCATAGACGTTGTCACAGCTAGGCAAAAAAAACATTGAACGCCATTAGAACTGGCACATGCGACGTTTGAAAGTTTGAAAACCGGTAATAGTAGAGGGATAAGCTGCGGTTGTTTTATTTAATAACAGCGACAATTTGGTCACTAGCACTTGACTTCCCACATGTTGATGTTGCACTTAATTAGCATTACTTGGACGGACTTGTTGGTTGCCGGAGAGCGCATTTTGGCATGGTCATTCAGAATTTGAAAGCTGGGACTTAGGCATTTAATTTTCTCATTCGGCTATGCGTAAGCATTGTGTCGTGTTCTTGGGCTATGTGATGTTTTTTTATGTTTTCGTTTTTTCGGCTGATTGAGTGCTGCGTTCTTTTCTTCTCTTACCTTTTTGTGATAGCAAAGACAAGCAGCAACTCCTTAACGGCCACATATGGTACATGTAGTCCTCCCTCATTAAAGATGCTGATGGCAGGTTCAGTCAAGGAATTATATTCCAAATGCAAGTAGACTATTGCCGTTTGCTAACGTTAATATATAAATACACGCACGACATTTTAGTCCTATTCTTTCCTATACATTGTATTTTAAAATGGAACTTTTTAAGACAAACGATATATAAGCACCCGTAAACGATACTCAAACATCATGCATATCTCAAATCCATCGACAGTCTAGTACATGTACATGAAATGGTAATTTGAAGAAGAAATGTAGTTGTTATATTTACTTGATGGACTGGTGACAGTCCCAGTCGGTATGTGAGTTGTGCCATTTATTGTAGGTGGTGGATTTTGTCCGAGTTGCCCCGTATCGCCATTATTCAGAAGATATCCTACAAAATTCAAAATATGTAAAACTAACAGGTCCTCTGGAAGTAAAATAATTGAACTACAGTACCATGGAATCGTTATAAAACATTTAAATAAAGTGTTCTTGGAATTGTTGTCAAACAGCACAAACTTATCCTCTTAACCAAATTGCGCCGATTCTCTAGGAAGAACATAATATAAGTGTCCGGGAGGCTATTCTGTACCTACTATCCGGGCTGCTTCAATTGGATTTGCTTGCTCAGATCTTTTTCTCGTTTTATGTTTTATTAGCGATTATGTTTGGTTTAATTTGAATGGCTTACTCTAGTTAATAATACTTAGACCAATATACATTTACATCAAATGAATACAAAGCAAGAATAGCTCGAAGTTAATGGAATAGTTGATATCAAAGAAACACCTTGTGGTCTCCCAACGGGATAAAAACTAATAAATTTATCGGCGAATTTTGCTGACAAGCGCAAACACTCTCTGTGACGCAAGTTATTAGACGGCAAGCGCGATAACTACTGAGCTACGGAGGCACAAATAATGCAATGCTTCTACAAATGTTTGAAGCACATTGCTATCCAATTCTCAGGTGATGTTTGGTGAAGAGCCTAACAAGATTCTAAAAGCTCGGCTATTTCCGTCTGTTTCCGGTAAATATGACAATGCATAAAGACCGAAGTGTTACCTGTTGATAGTTTCATTGTGAAGCAGAACACAATCCACAATGGTACCAGTCTTGGCCCTAGTCCTACAAGGTACAAAGTATTTACGGTCAACATTCTTCGTACAGATGTGCATTAACATTATAAAATATTCAACAATTTGAAATATCAAGCATAAAAAGGTGAGTACAGATGCTCGATGCAATTTATTCATTGGCACGCTGGTTTCAAGATGTTTGTAATGTCCATTATGAGTATAAAGTCTTTTATTTTTAAAAAGAACTTTGGAAGTTCCTCTAATTCAGTGTTTCTGTTGTTAATGCTTTTAGAAAGAACGTTTTCATGAGTTAGTAATGTATAAATGTATTTTTATCACAATAATGCGACGAACCGATTGGTTTGTTCCAAATAATAGAATTAAGTGTGTTTCGTCACGCATTTGAAAAAACAAAAATGCAAAATATACAGTATTTGAAATAACGAAATTAAAATGTTACCTTTATTGCACGCCATATCTGCTATAGGTAGAAGACACGACTGAAATATTGAAATTAACAAGATAGCTAATAGCGGCACACGTACATAACCTTCAGATTAGGAATGAATTTAGTTCATGTTTCCTGTCGTACATTTAAAGTGCGTTTCGTGCAACCGGATTCTCTTTCGCGGATGTACTTAAACGTATGTGCTTGTGGTGAGAGAGCGCATTCAGTACAATTAGCAGTGACCAAGTGCTAATACCATGTGTACCAATGACGCGATAAATACAGAATACAAAAACATGTCATTTATATAGAGAAATATGAAAGCATATGCTAAATGCGCTTCACAATTATATACGAGTACATGTATATCCTCAATTTAAAACAGGATTCTATAACTTAGATTTAGTCATATGATCAAGAGCACACTCATTGCCCATGAAACTGCCTATACAAATGAGTTTTCAAATAAGCTCTGAAACTGGTTTCACATTGAATGTCTTTCAGATAATTTGGTAGATCGTTCCACGATTTGGGACCAGTGGCGGCCATAGATCTGTCTGCTAATTTTGTTCGCCGTCTAGGAATGTGAAAGTTTTAAGTGTCA
Source organism: Spisula subtruncata (assembly GCA_963678985.1). Taxonomy (NCBI): domain Eukaryota; kingdom Metazoa; phylum Mollusca; class Bivalvia; order Venerida; family Mactridae; genus Spisula; species Spisula subtruncata. The sequence goes on along the minus strand of OY787664.1, from coordinate 48,879,836 downwards.
TTTTGTGCTCGTAGTCTGTACGCTTGCCGAATAGGATCAAACATTGTCTTTAGATACGACGGAGCTGTGCCCATGATAAGAGCATACTGGAGTTGTATATGAAAATAAAATAATCACCATAACAACTAAATTAAATAATTGATTTTCTGAATACAGTGACATATGTACCAATGCCATGTCACATAGACTGGTCCTAAACGGTCGTGTAGCTTTAACATTTATCCTAATTTTCAACAGCAATTTTTGTCATTACGAGTATTTAATGGGGTTTTTTCCTTTTAAATCAAACTCGATTTCAATTGACACAGCATATTATGCAGTCTATAGCAATTACATAATATTTTTCAGCTATTTGATCAAGTTCTTTTTTTTATTGAACAAAGCTACCCACAAATGCATTTGTGGATCGGTATACAATGTACAATACACGTATTTTCAAAACTGATTCTTCAATGATTTTAAAAGAGGAGGAACGAAATATTCGAATTTCAATGACGTCACTATCATGACGTCTACAACGAAACTTGATTCGTCCTCCTAAACATACTGGAGTAAGTTTCTCAAAAATAAATCGATTTAAATTTAATAAACACTCTTTCCGAAGGTGAAACGTTTCTTATACGCATTTGTTGTCTTTTGGCATACACCTTTATTGCAAAAACCTTTGTCTTGTCCTTTAAAGAGGTCGTATAATTGTCTTATCAAACTTTCGCCACAATTACTATCAGTACTAGACCTAGGCCACTGCTGACTGTACTCATTGGGCTCTCTTATAATAATCTTGAAAGAACAACTTCAAGTACATCTAGGAAAAAGACTCCGGTGACCCCAATATGACATGATAAGTACAATCATAATCGGGAGGTCATTTAAATGTGCTGTAAACGTCACTATTAGCTTTTTCGCTTATTTCGTTTAGGTTTTAACAAGTTTATTGTCCTTAAATTATACCGTAAGCCGATGGCGTACAATAAAGGTAACATTTGCATTTCTTTTCTAAGAATATAGTTTCTAATACACTACTAGATTCTAGAATATGTTTCTATTTTGAAAATGCATTGACGAAACTAAAGCATGATGACTTTTTGAAAAAGTTTGGTACGTTGCTCTAGTATCTATTTTTGCGCATTTGGAATAAAAAATACATGCTAATGACAGCTAGATAGATCTACTATTTATGAAGAATAAGCATCAAGTAGCAGCTGGTAAAGCAAAGGTCCCACTGAGCAATTTAATAAATGGGCATCGAAAGAATTCGGGAAGAGGGTCATCATGGTTTATGGAAGCTTCGAGGTAATTAGCAAAAATGGCGAAATTCCTGTTCCCGGGACATCCAAAGGCTTAATAATTTAAATTTAAAGTTCATAGCCGAGGCAAAAAAATGACCAGTGGGATCTAGGCTTTACAAAGAAAACACAAGGGTAATTGTTAGAGAAATGTTCGAAACCATTGTAAACAGGACGTAAGCACACAATGCAATATGAGCAATTGCAAATAATCCGCAAGTTTGATTTCACTTACCCGATGTTCTCTAAGAATAGACTACTTAGAATAGAATTGTTTTAAACTTTTTGTTGGCAGATTTCTACTTGCATTCTTAGCCATAAACTTACGCCACATGTTACGTGGTATGTCCGTTCTGCATAATTATGACGTCACTCACTTGGTGTGTGAATAAATCTGATTTTCTCTTCTGCATACCTTTTCAGGATTTGTGCCACTATTGTGGATTGTGTTCTGCTACACCGCCAAATTAACAACAGGTAACACACCAAAGAGATGAGGCCAATTTATTTGAACCCATGGAATTTAAATTTGCACAAAAGTTGGTCATATGACTGAACATTATATACATCCACTTCCTACATTTTCTTTTCTTTCACAACCACCCAGCGTCCAAGATGGCGTCCAATATGGCCGCCATTTTTTCTGCTTTTAAAAATTGTTCTGAGGTGCAAGTTTAAAAGATTGGAGCAAATGGTGAATACATTGCCCTTAGCTCTTTTAGAGCTCTAAAATATAAAAATGATGTTCAAACAGCCTTGTGTGGTTCGAACCTTGTTATAAGTTCTTCATAATACATCGTCTTTGAATTGGACCCCCAATGAGGTTCAATCTATTTTGGCATCATTATAGGATTAAACGACCCTTTGTTGATGTTCACTGATGTGTAAACATCCGATCTGAAGAACACATTGAGTAAATCCCCACAAGGATTTAAAACATAATTTGGAATTATTGTATCGTAGACTAAGAACAGTGGAGGTTAGTCCGATTACACACTCACCAGGGTTTAACTCTATTAAACATATTCAGACTAATTGGCAGGAAACTCCAATCGAAGCGCCCCAGCAGTCTCCCAAGCGATTATGTTCTTCCATAAAAATGGCCGCGGTCTGGCCTTCCACGTGCAAACAAATTATCAGGATAAAGTTATAATAATGATGTTTGACAATTATTCTATTATATACGAAAACTGCATATTACTAGTATTGCTTGGCTCGATTCCATGGTAGATGACATACTTTGTGCTTCCAGGGGGCCTGTAAGTATTACATATTTATGAATTTTGCAGGGTTTCTTCTGAATAATGCTTCTGTGACAACAACTAGTTCCACTGGCTCGTCTTCGACCAGAACAGAAGGTGAGAAAACTTTATGACATCTTACAACTATAATTCAATTATTAAGCCAAGGTCCCACTGAGCATTTGTTTCCTCGGTGATGTACGTCTGGAGGCACCGGGGACTGTGACAAATATTATAATGACTTCCCCGAAACCACCCCCTAGAACATGATGGCCCTTTTCCCAAATGATCATTAATTAAATCTGGAGTACATCGCCTGGGCAAAATGCTCAGTGGAACCTATGCTTTAGCAGTGCATGGTGTTTACAAAATGATTGTGTAATGACTCGTAATACATATTTCCTTTTGCGATAAGTCTAAATTTGTACCTAAATTGTATATACAATGTACTTACCTAAATGTAATCGCTGAGCCCGTTGTCTACACCAAAGCGCTATGTGGTGGTTTCCACGCTAGTTGATAACTCATGGCCCCAATGTTAAATTCAATGGGAGAGGAAACATCGACAAAGCTCCGAAAAGCAAGTTGTGTTCGCGACGAGATCCCTTCATCCACAGTTGGCTGAAATACATCTCGTGCATACATGGTACTACATATTTTTGCGTACAGTTTGTGAGAACAAAATTGACACGTGTACACAGTATGGCCGTGCAGCATGTACCAACAAGACATACGAGGCGTGGGCAAGGTATAACTGTCCCCTGCATTGTGGATTCTGTGTGCCAACAGGTAAGTAAACGTAAAATAAAATGTCAATATACAGAAGACCCTAATTTCCTGCAGAAGTTTCCAAATCCAAGGCTGTTGTTGTTGCAAAATGAGCCAAAAGAGAATATGGTAAGGCGACAATTCGTTTTCTTTTCGCAAGCACAAACATATCCGGATCATTACTTCCTATATGCATTGCAAAAGACCGGATACAAACGGAAATGGTCGAGCTTTCACGATTGGCACAAGCAATGTCAATTGATTGTCGGCATTTTCAGTACGAGTTGCATAGATTCAGTCTATCGAAATTCTAGAAATCAAATCATATCGACATATGACATACGTTAATGGTTAAACATAAGGCTAATCTTTTGACAGGTTTTTGTCCCCGTGTGCATCTTGTCCAATATCTTTATGGGAATTAGAATTGTCGAAATAGTTTCTAGAATGACTACTGTAAATATGTCTATTGTTATTATATTGGTATTATGACTGCTAAGAGTAAACATACTTTATCTTAGGAACATATCTCTCTTTTGACATTGTCTCAAAAAAGGATTTCGCCAATGATTCGAACCCCAAACTTTGTCGGAATGTTTACAACTCGATCTGTATGTAGCTTAGATAAATTATTACTGGAATAAAGTTTCACAATTTCATGAAAGCCCGATTTCGTTGGGCTGTCGCTTTTCTTAGATTTCTAGTATAATCAAAAATTATAATTTCATCAGGTTCATTGGGAACCTTTAGTCATTACTAACTTGGAAATTGTAAAAGAAGTACACAATTGACCTACTGTTAGAATTCAGTTTTGCAATTACTTAAAATTCTGATTCCCTCGAACTTTCGCATGTCTACATGTTTTCATTATACGTTTATCAATTGTGACAAAAAAAATCCGATGTTTTAGTACTTAGGTCAGAATTCTGTTGCAATTGTTGTGTATAAACCCTGATCAAGGCTTCAGTGTTAAGCTGAAACGTAGGAAATAATATCATGATAAACTCCTCCATTGTTTAGTCGTGTTTACTCCTTTATTTATTGTTCTCAATTTTATCAATTTCATCAGTTCCATTGGAGACATTTTGTCATGACAAACTTGGAAATTGTCCTGAGTATGACGATAAAGGGGAACTGTGCACCGACAATCAATATTACATCTGGGCTTATGAGAATTGTCGAGGATACTGTAAATTTGAACACTGCAAAGGTAGGTAATTAGTGGTATTTTGCCTTCTTCACTTTTATATTGTTCGTCCTTGTTACCATTTTCGTGCAACCAGCGTATATATTCGGTTTGTTATTTTATTTTTTGCGCGTCAGTTGTGTCTTTTGAGTTCTCCCCTCCCTGTACTCCGTATGTGGTCAAGTCGATGTGAACATTACATCACACATGTCAATCAAATCGATACTTTCACAAATCTGGAAGTGCAGAGAATCTCTCAGCTGTACTACCTAGCTTACAGTGAGAGAGATGGTTTGAACATAGAGTTTATACTATAACATGTACTAGAGAAGTCAGTTAAACGTGACTTCGCATGTAGAGTGGTCAGATCTGACTAACGTCAAGGAATGAAGCAAATGTTAGGATCTGATTTTAATGAAATTGGTATGTCTCTGACCAGAATTCTATTTCAGACTATGTTTGTGACGATAGCCCGGATGTGAACTGTACACAGCTTGACGTACAGGGTGATATTTGTTCAGATGTAAACATATCTTCAACTGTTTGTAGGAAGTATTGTGGCTTGTGCAACGTCAGTAAGTGATGTTTATAGTTTCTATAGACTTCCATTTTAAATGCTGTGGTGTTATGTGATATTTGTTCTTAAACCGGAAACATTTGTAACATTTTGGTTAGACTGGTCCCGTGGTCCGCTTTGAACTAAGGGTTTTTTATATTCCGATCGGAAACCAGTCAACATTTTAGTTCAGAATAACAATAATTACTTACATCCTACAAAATGAACCGACAACAAAAATACCGTGATAGACTACTAGCATCTCACCTTACACGATCTACGTAGAGGTCGTGTGTGCATCCGCGGCATATAAGTTAACGCGTTTGCGTCTTATCTTGCGACCGGGTTCAAATACGGGTGGAGGCACTCATATATCACTGAGCCATGATTCGGTTATGCTAGATGCATATTTTAATGATTGCTTCTAAGTTTCCCATCCAAGGAAACTTTCTTACACAACTACCTGTAGATATCATTTTAACGTCCTATACTTTAAGCCGATGGAAGCTGGTGTTCGTGGTCCTCTTGGGGTTCATGTGGCGTCACTTGTGGCAATGGCGTCCGCCGTAGAACACGACAATGCGCATGCCCAGCTGCTGATAATGGCGGAGAGTACTGTGCGGGAGAAGACACGAATGCACAAACATGTGCAGGTGGACCTTGCTCAGGTATGGCGACTAATTATGCTTGCCTATCATACATGCCAGATCTCCTGCATCATGTAGGAGTCTCCTGCATTTGAGGCTCTACTACCTAATGATTTTCAGGAAATTGATCAAATCTCCTGCATTTCTTGGAATACTGAAACCTTGGCATTTTAGGTTTGCATGATGAAAATGATAACAAATATTAATTTAAATAGCTTGATGAAGCATGTATGGTAATGTCCTACAAGTAAAGTAAGCGAAAACTGCATATTAACTTCATTTATTCAAAGACATAAATTACATGTAATTTAGGTCTTTGATTTATTTAAGTTTAACGTTTAAGCAAGAAAAATCTCCTGCATTTCCATCACCAATCTCCTGCAGAGGCTTCAGGAAAATATGGCATGTATATCATCATACTGTACGGGAAGTAAGCGAAGAACAGAACGGAACACTGCACTCCTACTTTAATATGCATCAGTCAATGTTTTGGCCGCCGGGTGGACGACGGGGAGACCGATGGGATTTGAAATGCGATTCTACTCCTAGTCCCGGTGAATAGACTCTGGTTGATTCCAAGACCCGGGAATTTCTACGTGATTATGAGTCCCGCCCCCATGAAGTTAGACAGTAAGGACTATCTCTAGGCTGGGGATTTTACGTAAAAAAATGAATATGTCTTATACCCCCTGGGTTGCCCTATGTATGGTATGTGGTGCAGTTGGCAGGACTGGTCAGTTTGTTCAGCAAAGTTGACATATTATAGTGTTGTGTTTGTATCCTAGGCTCAGTTAATGGTATGTGGAACAGTTGGCAGGACTGGTCAGTTTGTTCAGCAAAGTTGACATATAATAGTGTTGTGTTTGTATCCTAGGCTCAGTTAATGGTATGTGGAACAGTTGGCAGGACTGGTCAGTTTGTTCAGCAAAGTTGACATATTATAGTGTTGTGTTTGTATCCTAGGCTCAGTTAATGGTATGTGGAACAGTTGGCAGGACTGGTCAGTTTGTTCAGCAAAGTTGACATATAATAGTGTTGTGTTTGTATCCTAGGCTCAGTTAATGGTATGTGGAACAGTTGGCCGGACTGGTCAGTTTGTTCAGCAAAGTTGACATATTATAGTGTTGTGTTTGTATCCTAGGCTCAGTTAATGGTATGTGGAACAGTTGGCAGGACTGGTCAGTTTGTTCAGCAACATGTGATATCGGTATAACAAGAAGAGAACGACAATGTTCGAACCCAGCACCAAGTGGCGGCGGCTTACCTTGTGTTGGTGAGGCATATGATGATAGGATATGTACAGCCACGGCGTGTACAGGTACGAATTTATTCACATCTGTTTATATAAAAATGTCGAGGGGGCTACCTGTAAAATATTGCTCCAGAAAGGCAAACCTATGACTTCATAAAACATGGTTTTGTGTTGTTGTTGATGTTGCTGTTGCTGTTGTTGTTGCTGCTGTTATTGAAGTGGCTGCTGCTGCTGTTGTTTTTGTTGCTGCTGATGATGATGTTGTTTTTGTTGTTGTTGTTTTTGCTGCTGCTGCTGATGATGATGATGATGGTGCTGCTGCTGCCGCCGCTGTTACTATTACTGCCACCGCCGCAGCCGCCGCCGCCGCCGCCGCCGCCGCAGCCGCTGCCGCTGTCGCTGCCGCTGCCGCTGCCGCTGCCGCTGCTGCTGCTGCTGCTGCCGCTGCTGCTGCTGCTGCTGCTGCTGCTGCTGCTGCTACGACGACGATGATGGTTATAAAAAAAACTTTATTTTACGAGGAAATTTAACTGATATGTACTATTTCTGGAGGCAAAGGACCATGGCAACTTAACAGAGCAACATATAAAGATCGCCACATACTGCAATGTACTTTACATTATCTGTGTTTATCAAGGTGTGGTTATTCCGATTTTCCAAGCAAATCACAGTTTTATGGGATTTTTAGCACATCTAATTTCGTTTTCTTATTTATCTGCTAATTATCCGTCATTCGCTTTTTATAGCACTTTCATTGCAAATGATTGGATATTATGGGCCAGACAACATCGTGTTACGAAATCACGTTATTTGGAATACAGCTTCAATTAACCATGATGAGTGTTGTAAGTCCGTGTCAACATGGGTGTCGTAGAATTGTCGATCAACTTTTATTCCGATCCCTCTCCCTTACACTGAAGCCCCGTCTTTTGCGTCTTTTTATTCAGATGATATAGACGCTGGTTGTGGAAATATTATTGCACATCGCTGTCATAGAATGAGAAGGTCGTAAGTTCAAAATCGGTATATTGATAAAAAAAAACCTGTTTGAAAATTACTCTTTTCAAATTATTATGGTGAAACAAGCTGTTTCAATGTCAGTTTGGTCAACATGACAAGTTCCGATTTTCATGAAAATTATCTCGTAAAAAGCGCCTTGTGTTGCAGGTTCAAATATGTATCAGTCTTATAAGGTCGTAAGTAGTACGTAGTACTTACGACCTTCTCATTCTAAGCCAGCAATTTGTTTGTGAGTGACAACAAAGAACAACGAAATGTATACTCTCTTACCAGACCACATAACACTGGATATGAATACATTTACAGACGGTCAATGGTCAGATTGGAGTGGATGGAGTAACTGCAGTAAAAGTTGTGAAGGTGGGATACGTTCACGGTCCAGGACATGTACGAATCCACGACCCTCTCTGACAGGCAAATATTGTGATGGTAACTCAATGTTTGTTGGTACTTGCAATACACAACCATGCAGTGGTACGTTTAATTTTTTTATAGTTTATGAGATTTTAAAAGATATGTTTTGTCTATTATGGAGTGGAGAACAGAAAAAGAGCAATGAATCAAAAGCTGAGCGGCATAGGGCTCATTTGCTTCCATTTGACAATTTTCCAGACATTCCTGTACATATAAAAAAACAGTGCCCAAAAAAGCTCTGTTTTGTGCCTCGTGTTGGCTACATACAACAACCATGTATAAATACTCCAAAGGTATCCGTGATAGCGCATGGTCAACTGAATTCACTTGAATACCTTCAACAAACAACCACCGATCTTAATGAGGCGAAGCCTTGGCGATCTCAGCTCTGGTTCAATGCCAATTCGTGTGAAAATGACATTTTAACTTGGAGGAGCGACCTCTGCTCTAGTTCAATGTGAAAACGGAATAACTTCCCAGTAGAAATGCTCACGTTCATATTTGATCTGGGTTTCTTTTTTCAGATCACAGAGTGGCATTTCTTGCATATGGTAGTTGGCCAGGTAACTCTAGCAACGTGATCACGTTTCCAGCCATAAACTTCAATCATCACAATGACTATAATCCACTTACCGGTAAATTCACGTGCGCAACTTCCGGTTTGTACCATTTTGCTGTGACCTTGACAAAGGTCAGACTTTTTATTGATCTGCTCAATGCTCACATAGTGTTAAATGGTCACAACGTGTTTGAGCTTCACGCAGATCCTGCCGAGCACGGGGATGCAGACTACAGCAGCTATTCTCTAAGCGGAAGTGTTACTCTTCGTGTCCAACAAGGGGAGGAAGTTTACGTAACCGGTGTATCTAGTAATTATAACAATGACATCTCATCCTCATTCACTGGATTTTTAATTCTTTCTGACGATTGATTGGGGTAATAAAACTTATATGTGTTGAAGTCATTGACATTTTTGTCTTTTTTGCATCCTAGATAATTTTTTAAGTACGCCATTTGAAATTTTCCGGTTATGAAACACTTTTACTTATTCTCTAAAATGGCTACAACTGTACATCGACTTGACCATACTTTCTTAACATACAGATGGGCATCAAAACAAATAATTTGCTGCTTTGGTTATTGTCCGGTGGAGCCCCCATCAGTTTGACGAATGGCGACAGGCTTGTTAATCTTTTTGGTGTGTTCCTTTCGTGATATCTGCTTTTATATGGCGTCCGTTGACTTAGCAAAGCGCTACACGGAGCGCTTTCCATGAGTGTAAATACATGCCTTCTTTATTTAATTGAACGGAAGGAAACTGAATGAAATCGTTCGACAGCCCTTTGCTAAGCAAACGGACCCATTGTGCTATACATATTCTGTAGAGCAATAATTCTGGAAGGCTGGGTATAATCATGGTACATATCGCTGGCTTAGAATGAGAAGGTCGTAAGTACTACTCACGACCTTAAAAGACTGATACATATTTACAATCAGCATCACAATTGGAAAATGTCATTTTGACCAAACTGAAGATGAAACACTTGTTTTAACATAAAATAAGTAAAGAATGATTTTCGGACAGTTTCTTTTTTGTTTCCCAAATTTAGGTTTTGTACTCACGACCTTTTCAGTCTAAGCCAGCGATAAATGGGAATACAAATACAACTTTGTTTTCAAAAGTTTACCACATACTTTTTTTGTATTACAAACAATATGTTCTACAACATGAAACATTTACCACAATATAACGATGTATTGAAATGAAAATCAAACATTTGCGGTAGTTGTTGGCTCACTTTACAGGGAGTAACGTGTATTCAAAGTGTTTTAAACCACCGGATAAAGACTAAGTAAACGCACATAAAATCCTGTCTAAACACACAAAACTTATACTAGTATACAATATTTGTATTGCACGTACGTCATTTACATTTCAGCTCAACATACAAATAGACAAAACACGTGTACATGTTTACGATATAAAAGTTCGTGGCAATAGGACTAGTTATTTGTTCAGCTTTTATTCTAGGGAGTTAAACACGAAAAGGATCAGAACAAAGCCCGTTTCCATACGTACGTATTCAGTTTCTGCTAGCGAGTTTATGTGGTCATCCAGTTTTTCACTGCCACACCAGCTAAGTACCTTTGTGTGCTTATTAAAAACAAGAAATCAATGTATTTTATTGCGTATAGTTAGTATAGTACCCCCTCCTCTTTAGCTTCCTGAGGCCAATATTACGTTCATATTTAAATTCTGTATATTTCTTTAGCTACATCGAATTGGTGACATATATTGATTGTAGACAATCATTAACTGGATCATGAGTAGTATTGCAGCTCCATTTATCACGCTTTATAGTTGTAATAGTATTACAAAACATTAAAATTTGACCGTAAGTTTAAGATTTGCGTAAATGCTTTGATAAAACAGTGCCCGGGGCAACACCGTTGTGCAACACCAATGCATGAGGACTATACCTCTGATTTACCAACCGATTCATCTCTAGTCGAGTAGAAAACACTGAACAGCCTTTTAGGAATGACTTTAATACTTTAAATGAGAATATTACAAGCATTAACTCAACGAAATGTCGATTCAATGAACGCTCGTGACTAGTGACTACGGGTCCAGAAGCCCTTTGGCAGAATGTGTCACGTGTACACTGCACAGTAAATAATGCCTCTAAACGTCTTAGGAACATAAGTTTGTCAAATACTAGTACATTTACATGAGGACATATCTGGAGTGTTAATGATGTCACATCCCAATGTTTGAATTTTGTCACGTTCCACTTTTTAATCATATCATCATCATTAGTCATATTCCATTGTCTTAATGACGCTAAATTCCATTATCGGCATTTCACGAAGATTTTAATGATGTCACTTCCCATTGTTTTTATAATGTCACAAACCATTAAAGTGACGTCATATTCCTCAGGTTTTACTGTTGTGAAAGTCATTCCACTATTTTTATTATATTATGTCTCATTATTTATAATGGCGCTTCATTCGACTATGTTCATGATTGGCAAAATCGCAGTGGTTGAATGACGCCATATCCGTTGATAATTAACGATGTCAAAAACCGTGGTCTTAATGTCTCGTTATATATGTAAACCGGTGACCTACATGACTGGGTCAGATTCTTTGGTGCTAGAACATGACCTCTTTGACACCATGGGAGAATAAATCCCCTTTTTATTGCGGAGCACGACCTCGTTGAAGGTGTCTCGAAACTTTTGGCTCATGAAACAATATATGATGAAAATGACAGGGTAGAAAATGTACTTCATCAAGAAGACGACAACGACATAGTTGCTCACTCGTGAGCGCATGAGGTCTCCATCGGTATGCGACATGTACATGGTGAAATTGACAGCAAATGGAATTTCAACCAACCAGATCATGCTTACCACGCTAAAAACGATCCAACTTGTCATTCGCCTGCTTTTCATTTGCGTTTTTGCGTGCTGGCTTACGGCAATGGGTTTACCTTTTGCCTCGATGTCGCGATTTCCTTCACTTAATGCTTTTCTTTCACTTTCCGACTTCTTGAGTTTGTAAAGTAGACCGAAATCCGGGAATGTAATCAGAAACCATGGCAACAATGACGTCATGATGATTTGCATCCATGTGTGGAACCGACAGAACGCGACTGACGTGTGTGATTGGCTTTTTTGCATATGACAGGTAACCATTGTGGAGTTTTCCTTGGTCATAGAGGGCGCTGTGAGCGGCGTGTACGTGTATTCAAACATCAGCGGGCCGTACGCGAGCGCTGAAAGGAGATACACAATAAACAGTGTGATATTAACCCGAAATGGAGTTACTTTTGACCTTACATGTAGTGGGCGCCAGACGGAGTAACACCTCATGTAAGCCAGGGCTACAGTTGTCCATAACGACGCCATGTTGCACAGCAGCGGCAAAACGTGGACGCAGTAGAAAAACACACGGCACCAAGCAAACGGGACAAAGTCTTCGTAATTCCCGAACGTGTAGAAATAAGTGAAGGGCACTGCTGGAATCGTTATAGCGAGTGTGTCTGATATGGCAATGCAGACAAGTAGGGAGTTGACTGGTGATCGCATTTGTTTGTGTGATAGTGTCCATACCATACAAACATTGATAATCAACACACATACTGCTAATGGTGGTACCGTATAACCAAATATTGGAACAGCCAATTCTGGTCTGAACATAACATTCAAATGCTCGCCCTCCATTATGTTGTGTCTTACTTCGTTCAGGAACTTGTTGTATGCTCAAATGCAACCTTCTTTTTCGACTGACTGAAAATAGAAAAAAGGATGACTAAATCCCCATACATCCAACTCTAGCAAAAGCAATGTGTCTAAACATTCCCCAAAAACCCGGTTATAATGAATTACAGGGAACCTGGCATTGCTGTTCGTAATAAGCATTGTTCGCTCTATCGATATATCGAAGTTTGTTATACATCAAAGATAGTAAATGAGTATTCAAGTCTGAGATTTGAAAGGAGTTAATTTAGACACTGATTTCACTAAAAGCATAATCATTCGCTTTATCGTAGTTCGTTATATCAGTGTATACTAACTGCATATCAAACTTTTTATAAGGCGATATGAACCAACATGGGTTACTCCAAAAATATACGAACTTGATCGCAAAAGATGAAGATTCTACAAGCAAGTAAAACAAGCAACACGTCTCGGTCCAATTATAATAATTAGTTTCAAACATTTCGTAACAACACTGTTAAATGACTGAAATCTCACAAGAAAAGCAAATCGATATAATGGCGAAAAGTGACAAAAATACAGTAAAACTTCGTTATGACGAGCATCGATATCACGAGCATCGGGTCTATCTTGAGCAAGTTTTAACCAATATCCGTTATTATCATTAATACAAACCCTTTGGTTATTTCGAGCACCAGGTTTATCTCGAGCATTTTACCGGTCCCGATCAATCCTCGATATAATCGTCTGTTAATGTATGGTTAAATCGTGTATGCTGCCAAGTAAAAACAACAATATTCCACATCAGCGGAATAATTCCGATTCTTGGTAAATGATGACAACATTGACAAAGCCAAGCAATGCATTGAAAGATTCCTTTGCTAACTAAAATCAACGAAACGAATACGTTTTTACTAATCCAATTGCATATAAATACTAGTATGATAAGATGGTAATTTGGCGGTTTCAAGGCTTGATTTTCGATATGAAATTATTGTTTGTGCAAAAGAACACGGTTTCTTATAGTAGTACCTCGCATGTCACCGATGGTTGTCTTAGAAAATATGGCGTGACATACTAACGTTGCCATATACGAATGTGAGAGTCAATAAGCTTATCACGAACGGAAGCGTTTGGTCAACATTATTTACGTCAATGTATTGGCGTGTGGTTGCTGCTCAATGATTGACCGAGCCATCTAAATTGGTTGCAATTATCATATTTTCAGGAATATTATATCCATCGTGTTAATCACCGCCGACAGACTAACTATGTGTAATAGACATTAACAAGTAAATATCATTTAGTTCCGACGAACTTCTGTTAATAAACAATTAACTGTTCAGCTAATGTGGTGGTATTTTCTTATTTTTAGATTCCATTCACTATAATGTCCAGCGTTATATTTGTTGTATTTGTGGGCATCTCACTGGCTTATTGTGAAACAAACAAGAAAACTGTACGAAAATTACTCTTTATTTATGGTAAAACAAGCTGGAACATGGTAATTTTCGATTTTCATGAACATGGGCTCACAAGAAGCGCCTTGTGATGCATATTTAAAATATGTAACATTCTTATCAGGACGTAAGTCATTCTAACGACCTTCTCATTCTAAACAAACGATATAAAGCACGTTAATATACTGAGTTTCAAAAGTTGCCCATCTTTTTTAAATCATCGGTAATGATACGAGACATTATCGATGGAATCAGTGTGAAGAATCACGCGATCAAATTATTTGAAATGAATAACGTTCGCACTCAAAACATTTGCGGTTTCGTCTGTTAACAGTGAGTTTTATCTTGTTTATAGCGATCGTGCACTTTATATGAATATATTATACAGCCCAAAGAACATCTCATTTATGTAGGAACATGAGACAATTATCAATTGGGCTCTATCTTTAGCTGTTGTAAACTGATGTCCGGCCAAAATATTACACTCGGTTGAAAACTGCATTTGGTCGAGCATCAATTAAAAACAGCTAAAGATAGAGCGAAATCGGTACTTGTCGGATATTCTTTGATACATATTTCTATATGATATAACTATATCAAATGCACGATCGTTATAATCAAGAAAAAAAACTCGACGTTAGCCGACGAAATCGCAATAGTTTTGAGTGTAAACGTTATTCATTTGATCACGTGATTCTAAACACTGATTATTATCATCCTTATAAATCAGGGGTTAGTCTAGTTCCCTGCCTATATTTTGGACGAAAATTAACACTGGTTGAACGACAATGACTATCATTTGAAACAAATTTTCCGTATAAAAGGGTATAACTTTTATAACTCAGTACTACGTAACTACATGTATTACCGGGTTCAGATGTTGTTGTAAAAGTAGCCAAAATAAATTCGCCATTTGTTTATGTTTTCCATAAAGGTCATTTGGCAGTCTGCCTCAATAACCCAGTAAAGTAGGAGTATTCATATAGCTTAGCCAATTTGACACGAGCCTGGCCTGTTGATTAGCATAATTTAACATTCGATATATTGCCTTCGTTTATAACACCGATTGTATGTTTTCATAATCGGGGAGTATCACGAAGACGCTCGAGATGTAATTCAAACACAAATTTGAAATACCGATATCGCACGATTTGCTTGCGGAAATTGATATATTCAAAGCAAGAACCTTGTAATATATTCTTGCATAAAGGTCAGGCTCAGGTCAATATAGCCAAGCTATACAAACAGCATTTTGGTCAAATAGTGTAAACATTTATAATGAACCATCGCAGTCGCAAATATAACAGAACCATATCAATTATGTATACGTAGAATTAATGGACGCCCGAAATAAAAGCCACGATGAATGTGGCGAAATCTCCGTTTATCAGAACTGTCTAACGTTAGGAATTAGTGAAACGGTCAGCCAGTCCCTGGGGTGTGACTTAATTAGTTTGTGTGTGGTACGCCTGTCATCTCAAACCGAATATTAAGATCTTAAGTCCCTAACCAGTGACTTCGCTTGCTATTTGAAACCAATATTTCATAATAGTCTTCGTAGTAGTATAAAGACTTTTAGTGCCTAGGTCCTAATGAGCAATTATGCCTCGGCGATGTACTCCTGATATTAATAAATCAGCTTGGACAGACATCGGGAGCAGACATTTCGCAAATTTTCTCATGACTTTCCCGAAGCTTCCTAATGACCACGATGACCCTTTTCCTGGTGTCTTCCTAACCTAATTGATAAAATCGGGAGCACATCGTCGAGGCAGAAGATGCTCTGTGGGACCTAGACTTTAGCGCACGTGGGTAGATTTGGAGACTTTCTTTTATGTTAATTTTTGGACGGCCATGAAATTGTTTATATATTTAGTACAGTTCATTATGCAAATGTTTTTGTATTAAAGATATCGAACTTTTAGTTTGTTTATATGCGTTCAGGCCGTTTCTCAACAAATATAACTACATGAGAGCGAATAGAACATTTGACGATGTAAAGTCTAAGTCTATGTTTTAGACTTACAGCGTTGGTGAATAAGGCCACAGGGCCATAAATTTATTCACCAACGTTGTAAGTGTAAAATTCAGGCTTAGACTTTAAATTGCCAAATGTTCTATTCGCTCTCATGATGCTATAAATGAACCAATTTAGATATAAATTGTTCAACATGCTAAGTGGGTAACATCAAATAATCAGACAAAATTTCATACAGTTCAATCTAATTGCAAAGAAATGGCAATGATTTTAATGTTGTCAATTTTAAGTCTTAAGTCTGAATTTGAGACTTACACCGTTGGTGAATAAGCTCCCAGTACTAGTAACTACATGAACCATGTATGACAACATCATGTAGCTCAAAATATTAAAAAAGAATTTAAAAATGTGAGAATGTAGATTTCCTTGTATGTAAAAATTAAACACATGTGTATTGTACTCGTAATTAAAGTTTAGAACGACGTGAGTCCTTCGTATTAAATTCTACAACGTCTAATGCCCACGAAAAAAAGAAAGCATACAGTATTGTTAAATGAATTTTAGAGTAATTTTTAATTTTCCAAGTACGTGACAGGATATAGAAAAATACATGAAACATAATTAAATAATAAAAAACACACAAGCATTGAAAAAAGAAATGAAGAAACGCTTACCTTATTTTGCTGTTAGCTCTGTGATAAGTATTCCAATACCAGAAGGTTCCAGCGTTTTATATGTATTAGTTTTACGTAAGGCTGACCGAGATTGTCGCATGTAGTCTGCCTGTCAAAGACACATTAGATACATGAAGCATTATTAACAGCCTTTCGTAATATTGTGTCACCAAAGAACATGCTAGGAACTCAAGTACCATCGTATAGATAAACACCATTCGCGATTATAATGAGCTGTTGACAACATATTGGGTTCACTGACTTTCCTTTGAATTCCATAGAATAGGACAGAACTGTTATTGTTCTTTTTTTACTTCCATAGATATCTCCCGTTGTTTGCGTGCGTAATTTAATGTTTGGCGACGATTAGTCCGGAGTTCCCTCCCCTTGATGCTATGCTAATACTGACGAGAGTGGATGCCGGGAACCGGAACCGGAATAGGCGACGGTCGACCGAACAAACTACGGTCTTCGTGGTTAATTCCTAGGCGTAAGAACTTTACATAGTTGAAATAAGTCCTGAAACTATATAGAATGGCACTGAACGGGTGACAATTATACTTACATCACAACTTGTATAAACGAGTCGATTTACCTTTATCGCAATAAAGCATACAGTATAATAGTATGTAGGGTTTGAATAATAACACAATAAGTCATTCAGTGATCGGAAGTTAAATGTGTTTTAATCCCAATAAGCCATACAGTGATGTGAACATAGTCTATAAGTCTAAGCCTAAACACAATTGCGGTACATATTATACTAAATCTAGTACACATTTTTTCTCTCCGGGTAAAGTCCAGATGGAAACTAAATCCAGATTCATTTCACAAGTATGAATAATATGTCCTGACCACCAGTGAACTTCCTGAATAGTACTCAACATGCTATCCATCATAACGTGGTTAATGAGTATAACAAATTATCTAGTTTTCTATCCGACGCATCCATAGAATATAGCACCGGTTAGCTTAATATGAACTAAGGCACCGCCTAAATGACGGATTAAATACACTTTGGATATCTGCTAAGCTATGCTTCAGATAGAAACTGACTAAATATGAGTTGAATTCAGATATTATACAATATACAAAGATAGTTTTTGATCAGCAACTGATCATTTTTCCTCTTTAAATTTAAGACCAGAAATAATAATTATTCAAAATTTTAGATTGGCTATGTATCTGTGGTTTATGTTTGGAATAAGTGTAGGCATCCCTAACCTGGAATTTTACCTATATTATACTGATTTGTTATAGTTGCAACGTAACGTCATCAGTCTATTTGGCGTACTTTTGGTATGACGTCATTTCCTGTTATTTGTGACGTCATGACATCACGTCTTGTATTGGCTCCGTGTAGCGTATTTCTTTCTTCCCTTTGTTTTTTAAAAAGTTTGTTTTATTTATTGAATATTTTTAAAGATGGTTATAATTCGAAAGAAAATGATAGGGGCAACCGTTAACAGATTTCTATTTTTTTTATTTTCCAAGGACCATTCACCTCGGAAAACTGCCTGAAATTTTTGACCGGAAATAACTTTTTCTGAAAGCATTAGTACCGGCAGAGACTCGACGAAGATACGCACGTGGACATTATTGGTATGGGTATTTACAATAGCCAGCTTCGCTGGCTATTTAATCCCCTATTATAAGTTAATTATAAGCCTCTGTAGACACTTTACATTGGTAATTATGTAAACATGCATGCTTCGGCGCTGTACCATTGTTATGAGCAGTCATATACTGGACCGGACATAACCACGAAAACACCGGATACATTCGGCACACAATTTTCAAATGTCCTGTACAAGTATTGGTTGTAGAAATAAATCCGGGACCTGGTACTGGCGAACTATTATGACCTTGCAATATTGCATTTAATGTTAAAGGTGGGTACTTCAGACAATAGCGAGTATTTGCATTTAGATAGTGTTTCTATATGAACAACTACTACACAATCATTAACAACGCAATTTCACATCAGCTTCTATTTACATGGGCGTAGGAGCGTCTTCAACTTTGGGGGGCCAAACATTTGGCAACTTGGGGTAAAAATATTTTTTGCTCGCTACGCTCGCAAAGTAACCTCTTATGTCAATTAGTCAACACGCAATAACTGCACAAAACTATTCTAGACACAAACTGTACTCTTAAATGTCCAAAGCACTCCTATATCTATATACTAACTGTGAGTTTATGGTTCTTTGGTCATTTGGTTAAGTAATTACCTCTTAACTGGAAGTTAATCCGTTCAAGTATACACGGGTCAGCCCTTTGGAAATTTTTCAAAACTATGGATAAATCTAGTGCATTCTAGGCGTTCTGATATACCTTATTTTGCATTCAAAAAGGACCTTAATGCAGGGAATTTAAGTTCTAACAAAAACACAATTAAGTGTTTGCATAAAATTTAAATTTAAAAGGTGAAAACGTTTGTTTCAAAGGCTTTATATATAATTGACAACGTCCCAAAGTCATATAGGAGGGTTGAGGGACATTAAGAGTACATTTCATGGCACAAGTGTATTTTAGAAAACAATGGGTGATGAGGTATTTGAATATAAGGAAGTTATTTTGCGAGCGAAGCGAGCAAAAAAAAAATTTGATACGTTTTTACCAAGAACTGAAGGCAAAATGCCTATAACGAGATATATTAGGTCGTAAATTATAATTTTTCGTCTGAATTATTGGGGGGCCAAAAGATATGTTGCCCCCCCCCCCCCCGACATTGGGGGGGGCCGTAAAATCATCTTTTAGTTTCGAATGGACCAAATTTCGTGTTTTTTGTGCAAATTACCATTTCGATGGGACGTTTACTCGAAGATTTTGCATTTCATGTATTAAATCCTAGGGTCAAAATTATTGCTTGATGGGATTTAATTTCGTGGTTGAAGGTGAACCACGAACTCCACGAACTACAATCCCAAGACAATTGATGTTTTACAGTAAACATGCACATGTAACAAGTCGAACACGGATCTGATCGACTCTGTTCTATTTTATTATGTTCGTCTCTTTATATATGTTTGTTTCGAGGTTGAAAGTTCATTATTTCGATTTCGTTGCCAGGAACATGAAATATAATCTGCAATTACATAGAATATAAATCATAGACTTTGTATTAATGGCATGGATTATGTCTATACACCGGAGATTGGAACGTGGCTGCGGTCCAAGACTCGCCAAGAAATGTTAAAAGATACCCCGGTATAGGTATTAAACAAACATTATCTACTCTCACATTGTTAGCAGATCATGTTTGACCTTCATCACGCTGTAAAACTAGTAAACATTGATGGCAGCTAGGTTCATTGATGACAGATGTGTTAAAATGTTGGCAGATTTGTAATTTGTTTCTTTTGTAGTTTTGTCCATTGATGGCAGCTTTATTCATTGATACAGTATTTCATTAGTTGTGTTCATTGGTGACAGTTTAGTTAATTTGTGGCTGTTTAGTACACTGGTGCTAGTTAAGTCCATTTGTGGCTGTTTAGTACACTGGTG
Organism: Spisula subtruncata; assembly: GCA_963678985.1. Classification (NCBI taxonomy): domain Eukaryota; kingdom Metazoa; phylum Mollusca; class Bivalvia; order Venerida; family Mactridae; genus Spisula; species Spisula subtruncata. The sequence continues at coordinate 48,859,618 of OY787664.1, read as the reverse complement.
CTAGTTTAGTCCATTTGTGGCTGTTTAGTACACTGGTGCTAGTTTAGTTCATTTGTGGCTGTTTAGTACACTGGTGCTAGTTAAGTCCATTTGTGGCTGTTTAGTACACTGGTGCTAGTTAAGTTCATTTGTGGCTGTTTAGTACACTGGTGCTAGTTTAGTTCATTTGTGGCTGTTAAGTACACTGGTGCTAGTTAAGTCCATTTGTGGCTGTTAAGTACACTGGTGCTAGTTAAGTCCATTTGTGGCTGTTAAGTACACTGGTGCTAGTTAAGTCCATTTGTGGCTGTTAAGTACACTGGTGCTAGTTAAGTCCATTTGTGGCTGTTAAGTACACTGGTGCTAGTTTAGTTCATTTGTGGCTGTTTAGTACACTGGTGCTAGTTAAGTCCATTTGTGGCTGTTTAGTACACTGGTGCTAGTTTAGTTCATTTGTGGCTGTTTAGTACACTGGTGCTAGTTAAGTCCATTTGTGGCTGTTTAGTACACTGGTGCTAGTTTAGTTCATTTGTGGCTGTTTAGTACACTGGTGCTAGTTTAGTTCATTTGTGGCTGTTAAGTACACTGGTGCTAGTTAAGTCCATTTGTTGCTGTTAAGTACACTGGTGCTAGTTAAGTCCATTTGTGGCTGTTAAGTACACTGGTGCTAGTTAAGTCCATTTGTGGCTGTTAAGTACACTGGTGCTAGTTAAGTCCATTTGTGGCTGTTAAGTACACTGGTGCTAGTTAAGTCCATTTGTGGCTGTTAAGTACACTGGTGCTAGTTAAGTCCATTTGTGGCTGTTAAGTACACTGGTGCTAGTTAAGTCCATTTGTGGCTGTTAAGTACACTGGTGCTAGTTTAGTCCATTTGTGGCTGTTTAGTACACTGGTGCTAGTTAAGTCCATTTGTGGCTGTTTAGTACACTGGTGCTAGTTTAGTCTATTTGTGGCTGTTAAGTACACTGGTGCTAGTTAAGTCCATTTGTGGCTGTTTAGTACACTGGTGCTAGTTAAGTCCATTTGTGGCTGTTTAGTACACTGGTGCTAGTTTAGTCCATTTGTGGCTGTTAAGTACACTGGTGCTAGTTTAGTTCATTTGTGGCTGTTTAGTACACTGGTGCTAGTTTAGTTCATTTGTGGCTGTTTAGTACACTGGTGCTAGTTTAGTCCATTTGTGGCTGTTAAGTACACTGGTGCGCGGTATTTCACAAAATTAGATGCTAATAGCTCATTTACGCAAGTAAAGCTTGCACAAGAGAGTAAATTACTGACTACTTTCATTACGCCATTTGGTAGATACGCTTTTAATCGATTACCAATGGGTCTTAGTAGTTCAAGCGAATACTTCCAGAGGAGAATGTCCAAAATACTTGAAGGTATTGAAGGTGTCCTGCGCCAGACAGACGACATACTAATATTTGGACGGACAGAGAAAGAGCACGACTTTAGACTCGAGTTAGTTTTGGTTAAAATTGACAAAGCAAATCTGACCTTGAACAAATCTAAATGTCTGTTTAAGCAGAAACAGGTTAAATTCGTGGGTTATTTGATAGGACAAGACGGAGTTTCCGCGACCCAGACAAGGTCAAGGCCATAAATAACTTAAAGCCTTTAAAAGATGTTCACGGTGTACGCAGCTTTATGGGAATGGTCAATCAATTAGGAAAATTTTCTCCGACTCTGGCCGCAGATTCGAAACCGATCAGAGATCTGTTGAGTGCTTAAAATCAATTCTACTGTGGTCCGAGCCAGCAACTGGCATTTGAAAAGATAAAACAATCTTTGACAAATACTCCTGTATTAGCTCTATATGATCCAAATAGGGAAACCATGCTAATGACTGATTCTTCTAAATATGCTACAGGCAGTGTAGTACTCCAGAAACAAGACAATGGCGACTTTAAACCAGTATCATTTGCATCAAGGGCATTCACTCCTACAGAGGTTAGGTATAGTGTTCCTGAAAAAGAGGCATTGGGTGTCGTTACCGGAGCGGAACGGCATATTGACCTTTTGATTGGAAAGAATTTCCATATCAAAGTTGATCATAAAAGTCTTGTTAGTCTATTAGGACAAAAAGATCTGAGTGATCTTCCCGTTAGAGTACAAAGGTTTAGAATGAGGCTTCTAAGATTCTCATATACTATCAGTTATTTGCCTGGTAAGTTAATGTTTATACCTGATTTCCTGTCACGTGCTGAATGTGATGAATTGACATTTCAAGATAAGCAAAATTGTACTGAAACAGAGCTGTATGTTGACACAGTTGTCACTAGCCTCCCAGCTACGACACAAAAGCTGGAGGAAATTAAAACAAAACAAAATTTGGACTATGTTGGTAGCAAATTAATTGAGTACACTCATAATGGGTGGCCATGTTCAAACACGTGTGAAATTGCTAAACTGTACGGACCTTTCAAGTCTGAAATAACTGTTAACAAAGGACTGTTAATGAGAAATGACAGACTTATTATTCCAGCAGACTTGAGGCTTGACATATTGTCTAGACTACATGGGGCACACCAGGGCATTTCTAAATGTCGAGCCCTAAGAGTCAGTTTGGTGGATAGGAATATCACGTGATATACAACAAATGATTCAGAAGTGTGACATTTGTGCAAAAATGCAAAATGACAAAAGAGAACCAATGATACCGACACCGTTTCCAGACAGATGTTGGTCGAGATTAGGTTCTGATCTGTTTCGATCACTGGCGTGGTGCAACATATTTACTAGTAGTAGACTACTATTCGCGATACATCGAGGTATCAAAACTAACGTCAACATCGTCGTCGGCGGTAATCGAACATTTCAAGTCGATATTATCGCGACACGGTTTGTGTGACACTATTGTTTCTGATGGAGGTCCACAGTATTCGTCAGATACGTTCAAACAATTTTGTGTTAAATACGGTATCGAACATGTTACAAGCAGTCCTAGATATCAGCTGGGCAATTCAGAGTTCAGACAGTAAAACGCTTGTTATCTAAATGTGATGATCCGTATGAAGCGATGATGATTTATCGAGCGACTCCGTTACCACATAACAATTTGAGTCCGAGTCAAATGTTATTTGGTCGACAAATAAAAACTTCTCTGCCTCAAGCACCGCAAAAGTTACTTCCTAGTAATATTAATAAAAAAGTGCTCCAAACTAGAGAGAAAAACTATCGTGCCAGCGCTAAGAAAATTACGACAGAAAAAGGCGGACACAGAACCTTCTTCCGTTAAAGGTAGGGGATGGAGTACATGTGAAAGATATGAATATTGAAGGCAAAGTGGTCAAAGAAGCATCGCGACCGCGATCCTTTGTGGTCGAAACACCAAGGTCGACTATAGAAAGAAACCGTCGTCATTTGGTTAGGTTACAAAAGCGAGTTGATTTTGACAAAGAAATAGACGTCCCATTTCAAAGTAATAATCAGCCGGCAAATACATTGTTATCTACAATACCAGTTCGATCAGTGTCGAATGAGAATGTAGATAAGCATTTGTCTCCAGGTCAAGCTAGTACAAGCCAAAACAATGGTGAAAGCTCACATGTGTTCACACGATCTGGGAGACTGAGCAAACCCCCAGACAAATTAAATCTTTAATTGAGTTCGTGTTTCATGTTTATTGTATCAAACAGGAAAACGTTATCAAAACAACAGTGAATGAAATTTGATATGACATTTCATTAAATGATATGGGTGTTATCTAAATGGATTTATAATTGTTACAATTTTGTGAATAATATACCAGAGACATTTGTAACAATGACTTTTGAAGCTTTTAGTGGAGTTTAATGATAAACAATGGAGTTTTAAAAGCTTTAGTAAGGGGGTGTTGTATCAGCTGTTTTATGTATTCATGTATAACTTGGTGACTCTCTAGTCACGTGGTTTTATATACACCATGCATGCTTACTGGACTCCTATGAGTCAATACATGTTATGTTCCTTTATTAAAATACGTCTATACATAGAATCATTGTTGAGTTCTATATGACCACCGGTCACTAATACAACAGTTTAGTTCATTTGTGGCTGTTTAGTACACTGGCGCTAGTTTAGTCCATTTGTGGCTGTTTAGTACACTGGTGCTAGTTTAGTTCATTTGTGGCTGTTTAGTACACTGGTGCAAGTTTAGTCCATTTGTGGCTGTTTAGTACACTGGTGCTAGTTAAGTCCATTTGTGGCTGTTTAGTACACTGGTGCTAGTTTAGTCCATTTGTGGCTGTTTAGTACACTGGTGCTAGTTTAGTCCATTTGTGGTTGTTTAGTACACTGGTGCTAGTTTAGTCCATTTGTGGCTGTTTAGTACACTGGTGCTAGTTTAGTCCATTTGTGGCTGTTTAGTACACTGGTGCTAGTTTAGTTTATTTGTGGCTGTTTAGTACATTGGTGCTAGTTTAGTCCATTTGTGGCTGTTTAGTACACTGGTGCTAGTTAAGTCCATTTGTGGCTGTTTAGTACACTGGTGCTAGTTAAGTCCATTTGTGGCTGTTTAGTACACTGGTGCTAGTTAAGTCCATTTGTGGCTGTTTAGTACACTGGTGCTAGTTAAGTCCATTTGTGGCTGTTTAGTACACTGGTGCTAGTTAAGTCCATTTGTGGTTGTTTAGTACACTGGTGCTAGTTTAGTTTATTTGTGGCTGTTTAGTACACTGGTGCTAGTTTAGTCCATTTGTGGCTGTTTAGTACACTGGTGCTAGTTAAGTCCATTTGTGACTGTTTAGTACACTGGTGCTAGTTTAGTCCATTTGTGGCTGTTTAGTACACTGGTGCTAGTTAAGTCCATTTGTGGTTGTTTAGTACACTGGTGCTAGTTAAGTCCATTTGTGACTGTTTAGTACACTGGTGCTAGTTTAGTCCATTTGTGGCTGTTTAGTACACTGGTGCTAGTTAAGTCCATTTGTGGTTGTTAAGTACACTGGTGCTAGTTAAGTCCATTTGTGACTGTTTAGTACACTGGTGCTAGTTTAGTCCGTTTGTGGCTGTTTAGTACACTGGTGCTAGTTAAGTCCATTTGTGGCTGTTTAGTACACTGGTGCTAGTTAAGTCCATTTGTGGCTGTTTAGTACACTGGTGCTAGTTAAGTCCATTTGTGGTTGTTTAGTACACTGGTGCTAGTTTAGTTTATTTGTGACTGTTTAGTACACTGGTGCTAGTTAAGTCCATTTGTGGCTGTTTAGTACACTGGTGCTAGTTAAGTCCATTTGTGGTTGTTTAGTACACTGGTGCTAGTTAAGTCCATTTGTGACTGTTTAGTACACTGGTGCTAGTTTAGTTCATTTGTGGCTGTTTAGTACACTGGTGCTAGTTAAGTCCATTTGTGGTTGTTTAGTACACTGGTGCTAGTTAAGTCCATTTGTGACTGTTTAGTACACTGGTGCTAGTTAAGTCCGTTTGTGGCTGTTTAGTACACTGGTGCTAGTTAAGTCCATTTGTGGCTGTTTAGTACACTGGTGCTAGTTAAGTCCATTTGTGGCTGTTTAGTACACTGGTGCTAGTTAAGTCCATTTGTGACTGTTTAGTACACTGGTGCTAGTTAAGTCCATTTGTGGTTGTTTAGTACACTGGTGCTAGTTAAGTCCATTTGTGACTGTTTAGTACACTGGTGCTAGTTAAGTCCATTTGTGGCTGTTTAGTACACTGATGCTAGTTAAGTCCATTTGTGGCTGTTTAGTACACTGATGCTAGTTTAGTTTATTTGTGACTGTTTAGTACACTGGTGCTAGTTAAGTCCATTTGTGGTTGTTTAGTACACTGGTGCTAGTTTAGTCCATTTGATGTTGTTTAGTACACTGGTGCTAGTTTAGTCCATTTGTGGCTGTTTAGTACACTGGTGCTAGTTTAGTTAATTCGTGCTAGTTTAGTTCATTTGTGGCAATTAGTTCATTGCTGGCAGTTTTGTTAATTGGGCAAGTTTTGTTAATTGCTGAAAGTTGGTTAATTGCTGACATTTTAGTTCATTGATGACAGTTTAGTTCATTGCTGACAGTTTTGTTCATTACTGACAGTTTAGTTCATTGATGACAGATAAGTTCATTGCTGACAGTATTGTTCATTGTTGACAGTTTTTTTTTCATTATTGACAGTTTTGTTCATTGCTGACAGTTTAGTTCATTGATGACAGTTAAGTTCATTGCTGACAGTATTGTTCATTGTTGACAGTTTTGTTCATTCCTGACAGTTGTGTTCATTGTTGACAGTTGTGTTCATTGCTGATAGTTTTGTTAATTGCTGACAGTTTAGTTCATTGTTTGCAGTTTAGTGTATAAAAAGTTTGCAGTTTTGTAAAGAAGTGCGTCATTTCTCATTTGATAGCAAAATTACGCTTTAATTAACTCAGTTTAGTTATTTGTAAATACCTTGGGTGGTATTCTCAAAGCATCTTAAGTGAAAACTTAATTTCCGCAAAATCTTACGATTTCCTTAAGTGTCTCAGATTAGCAAGAAAAATGGGATTATCAAACGTTTTACATTGTTTTGAAGCGTTATGATAAGCGCTTCAACAACAATAAAGAAACTATGAAATATTCTTAGTATCTTGTCAAATATGCGTTGTTCAATATTTTAACTAAGTCAAAATATTTAAGTTTTCACTTAAGATGCTTTGTGAATACCACTCTAGATGACGTTACGGGGTGATCTGCAATCATTGAGCAAGGCTGTACTATACGAATATAATTAAGGAACCTTTAATTCGACATGTGGGTGGTTTGTATTTGTATGATAGGCATGCAGTTTTACGAACAGTGATAATAACGTTTGTAATTCTGATAATGGACATCACGAACGATGACGTTGTAACACAGCATTTATTCATAATTGCTACCTAAATGGTATAATCGATTGTATTCTGTAAACAGACATATTTAAAGATACTAAACTCCAGTTGTCAAATTGAACAAATCTAGAAAAATTGATTCAAAACTTCACTTTTATGGAATCGTTTAGGCGATGGAACCAGCATGAGCAAATAGATGCATTAAAAGTTAATTTTATGTTTAATAGCTTATTAATGTGCCCAAGATTTAACAACATGTAATCAACTCCTGTTGAATTTTCAGAAGTAATGTACCAACATTGCAGATTCATAATAAGTCTGTTAATTACATTTTCGATGATTCTGATTATAATGTTTGATTTGATTTGGGGGGTTTTTACGTCCCGGCGTCTACTGATGTAGGAGGCATCTAATGATTGTCCCGTCCGTTCGTCCGTTCATTCGTTCGTCTGTTACAAAATGTTGAAATTAAAATATTGTTTTAATCAGTCAAGGCATTACTTTAAAACTTGGCATAGTTAGCTACTTGTTAACCATCATAAACACAATACAGTGTCAAAGCTATAGAAGTTGGAACACTATCAAACATTTCAACAGAATTATGGCCCTTGCATGATTAAGCTATTTGTTATAGACAAGGCTTCCACCGTGACATAAGAGTTGACATGTTTGTGTTTTCGTTCAGTTTTGTTGTATAACTTGATATGCATTTAAGGTATATAAATAGCATGTATCCATACTGAGTATTCGTTTCCATTTGTTCACTTGACAAAATTTATATATGCATTATTTTCAAATGCTAATCGGGACGTATGCGCATGAATATAAATAAACTAGAAACAAAGACTCGTGTTTTCTTCCATCCGATCCTTGACAAGAACAGTCGTTAATGGATTAGTCTGTAACGTGCAAACATCGTGTTAATATGCAAGGCCATACAAAATCGCATTTTCGTTTAGCGTCCACCCTAAGTTTAAAAACCTATCTAGCTATCCTGAGACAAAAAACAAAACACTCGAAAAAAAAACAAGTCATATGACTTCTATCCTCATCATTATACATGAAGGCCTATGGCTAACAAATATAGCTATCAAGCTTTGTCAATTATAATAACTTACTGAAATAACGTAAAACATGTTTGTGTAAAAGCTACTGCTGTGTAGGGGTTGGGGACATGATGGTGAATATGTATGATAAGTATGAAAGCAATATCTCAAAGGATTATGGAGACATAAGAGGTTACAAATGTTGTTGTTTTTTCTTTCCCAAGATGCCCAAACCCATCCGTCCTCGGACGCGAAACGAAGACACGATTTGGTATGGCCCAACGGCTTGACACCATCGAATTTAAGCATGCGGTGGAATGTTCCAGAATAGACTTAGAACAGTGATGTAACTCGTCAATATTTGCACTCGTATTAAGGTTGTTGGTGACGTATCTCCGATGCGATCGACCAAAACGACTATCGCGAAATCTAATGAAAATCCCCATTAATGAATTAATGAAGATGATGATGAAATATCGCTTCGTTTCAGAGTCCACTACAACCTTCAATGCGAAGATTAAGCATTTGTGTCACACATCAATATTTGCTCGAATCAAATGCTAAAATTAGAGCAGCAAAGTCACACATCAATATTTGCTGGTATTAAAGACTCATATGTCTAGTTTCCTGTTGTACTGTCCAAATAGCCACACTCGAGGGGAGCTGATAATTACTCCTCAAAGTACGCATTTGTCCAGCAATATTTGTTCTGAGACAATAAATTATGTTGTCTTGAATGCGTTGTTGATAACGCCTTAGATATAGGTTAAATTTACGAAAATAATGGCCTGGTCGTGACGCCATTAAACGTTATCAAAGGTAAACAACTCGTGACTATTTTGGCTCGTTACAGAAATTTATTTTTATTCTTTTCTCGGTAATTAGAGGGAGCTTTTTCGTGAAATGTTTAGGAGTTTTTGCAATAATAATTCTCAAGTATAATATTTCTTAATCGTTTTAAACGAGCAAAATAATAGGGCATGCCCCTTTAAAGTTTGAATTTAGGCTTTTAGACTGATGGAACTTGGGCTTGGTTTATTTTTTTCTCGTTCAGTTTTTGTGTTGGGATATGTGTCGTGTTATATTTGTACATGTGCTACTTCTGTTCTGTAAGCTCGGTTGATTCCTAGATACTTTCAATTAATTTTGCAAGGCCCATTCGCTCTGGGGCATTGACACATATCAGTTGAGTGCTGCCTTTCCCTGGCCGATTTTTCATATTTTTGTATGGAGAATTTGTGTACCCATTATCTTACACAATTTGATATCGTTTGGAATAATTTCTTCAGTCACGTTTTAGATACAGCTGTCAGCAATAATTGGCGAACGTCAATTGCCTAAATACGGGTCTTCAAGTAGATCGACGTGTAAATTGTTTCACAGTTGGGTACCTCGTGACAATGTCAGATTTTCTAGTCAAAGTAGTATTTCCTGTCAATGTGTTTCAATTATCATTTAGTTTTTTTTCCATATTTGTCTACAGAATGTCCCTAATTGGTCGCAGTTAATAGTTTCATATGTCAGTAAGATACAAATGGTTGTGACGGCATATCGTGACTCGGTCTTGTCAGTGGCTGATTGTTCCTGGTACCACATATTCACCAGTGTAATACAATAAATTGAATAATGTTCAGTAACAATTTTTACGAAGTAGTAAGCCTGAGTACAAACGCACTGATGCCACGTGGACTCAATATTGTCACCTTTTGAATTTACACGTTTGACACATGTACTGAACATCTTGCTCAAGTGCTTCACTTATTGCATTGTTCAGACCCATATTTAAAAGAATCAATGAATGCAGATTGAATTACCAAAGAACTTGCCATTACGGAAGAGTGTAATATATTTGAAGGGGCCATGATAAATCCAGGCTACATTTACTTCTCAAAATTTGACTAGGGTCAAAACGCAGTTTTCTTGTACCTACGGACTGGCGGAATAGTCTCAAATAGAAATGTTACATCAGCAACATTGTAAACAATCAACAAATAAAGATCGTTTCAAAACTTGATTAAGCCTAACTTCACTAAAATTGTTGTGATGTATTCAAATTTCCGAAATAACAGAATGTTATCTGTTCTTTTTACATAAAATGAGATTAGAAAAGGGCAAAACTTTCCATGTTTTTCTTGTAACTTTGGTTTCTTTAAAAGGGGGCTTATCGGTTACCTGGGGTATTATTCACAAACATTGTAAGTCTTAAACTCAGACTTAGACTTTATATTGCCAACTGGTCTAATCACACTCATAATGTTTAGTTATAAATGTACCGATTTCGATATAAATTGGGTTTACATGTTCAGTGGGTTACAACAAATACCGTTATCAGATAAAATTTCACATGGTTAAATCTAGTTGCAAAAAAATAGCAGTGATTATAATTGTTGCCAATTTTAAATCTAAGTCTGAATTTCAGTCTTCCAATTTTGGTGAATAAGGTCCTGCACAAAGCCTTTGTGTCAATGTATACCAAATCATTCAACTTTTTAAAAATTAAGCAGCAGAGAAATTTGATAACTTTCACATTTTTTATCAGTTTTGCCCTGTTAACATAACGACGGACATGAATGAAGATTTCTTGACCCTTATCATCAAACTTTCAGAATTATATACTACCTACAATAGAATTGGGCTGTTGTTAATTAGCTCACAGAAATAAGAGGTATTTAGTAAACAACCAAACAAAGGGATATAAGGGAGATTGGTGGTCTAGATGTAGGTTGCGCACTATGGGATTGAAAGGTCCCGGATTTTATCAATGTCTGCACAACTGGTTAATTTTTCTCTGAGCAAGAATAACACATATGTTCCACTTTAACCAGGTATTCATACCCATATCTCTGGCTTAGAATGAGGTCATCAGTACTTACAACCTTATAAGACTGATACATAAAATCAGCACCAGGATGCGTTTCTTATGAGACTATTTTAATGAAAATCGGTGCTTGTAATGAGTTTTTTTTACCATATGAAAAGAGTAATTTTCAGATAGTTTTTCCTTGTTTTTTCAAAATATCAATTTTGTACTTACGACCTTTTCATTCTAAGACAGTGATATCTGAAAATAACCAATGTGCTGTGACTGCCGTCGGCACAAAGTGTAACAACCCAAATGCGACAAAATGATAAGGGGTAAATGTATAGATAGTTCAATAAGCATTTGTCCGAAAATATAATTTTTAACTTGGTACTTATACTTTTTATAACTGGGGCAAAATTCATCTGAATTAACATTCAATATAGTATTATGATTGACAAAGCTTAAAAGCTATATTTGTCAGCCACATCGCTGGCTTAGAATGAGACGGTCGTAACTACAAATTCAATATTTTGAGAAAACAAGCAAAAACTGTCTGAATTGCTCTTTACTTATTGTAAAACAAGCTGTCTCAACTTCAGCTTGGTCAACGGGACAATTTCCAATTTTCATGCAAATAGGCTCATAAGAAGCCCCTTTATATGTATATTTTAAATCTGCATTAGTTTTATAAGGTCGTAATTAGTAGTTACGACCTTCTTATTCTAAGCCTGCAATATAATGATGAGGATAGATGTCGTTATATTTTTTGAATCATGTGAACTTTCATTCAACAAACAAGCAGGGACTAACAACCATATAGATGTTGAGCAGAAAATTAATTAATCTCTCACTCTTTTTAATTGACATTTTAAGCCAGTAGTGAATCATTGCTCTTTCAATCAATTTTAACGGAAAAATTTTAAACACATGATCCCATGGATTAATTAACTTGAAAACCTTCACCAAACGCCTGCACACACAATAAGGCGAGGCGATCCTTGCTTTGGCGTAATGTCTTGTAGTAAATTGTAAAGAAAACGACAAACTCATACAGCAATCTTAAATATTTAATAAACAGCATCTCAAAAACAAAGTCAAGTATTATAAATATAAAAGTACAATAATACATGAAAATATAATTACGCTATTTTAGCAACAACTGTTTGGGCGGTGAGTGACACTATACATGCAATTTTGTACATGACCATGCATATCGACGGTGTCATTCGAAAATGCTGAATAATCAAAATGCCTTTTTTATCTTTAGTTATTCCTGTTCCCAACTTTTATATTAGCCAATGGGAAACTATCAAATCATCGAGAAACAAAAGTGCCGAATTTTGATTTTATTTTGGCCAAAGAAAAAAAATGACTATCATCAATTCCATTAAATATATTATTCCATTCCTATTCAAGAACATGTTTTGCACACAAAATATATTATTGAGTTCTATATTCAATGATACATAAAGAATTTTTTATTCATAAAAAAACTGTTTTTCGCCTCTCCTGAAAAGTGGTGATTTATCATATGGCATTTTCAAACAGCACCATTGATATGTTACTAGGTACAACAATATGACAATATGTATTAAACATGAATAACTTCACATAAATGTAACATCTATGACCAGGGTAAATTCTTTTTAGATTTTGCAAAATCAGAACCCCGATCTCCCTAAACATCTCAATCTGAGATAAATCTCATCTCAAATATTGGCATATTTAGATAATTTCCTTCGGAGGCTCGAGTCAAAATTTGCATCACTAAACAGAAATCACACTATTCTTAGTTTATTACAGTGAAATTTCAAGAGCTTGATAAGATTTTTTTAAGAGCAAAATCTCGATATGAGATGATTTCTACTTGAGATGTTTCAGGAGATCGAGGCCATGCCACATGAAACTGAGTTTTACCAACTTCAAAAACTTTCACACCGTATGATTAAGCAGACTATTTTGACAGTGAACAACCTATAGGAGACTTATCTAAATACCAGTATGACTGTTGACAGAGCAAAAAACATCACACTATATCAAATAAATTAAATAACATAAATAATATAATTTATAAAATAAAACAAGCAAAATAATTATATACAGATAAAAACAAGGACAAATAATTTTAAACACATTTTTATGCAATTTTCTTGACAATAATAAATTATGCTATTGGACGGATATAACGGTAAATGACCAGGGCCAGTCATTTTTTACATACAGACAAAATGAGATTTGCGCCTTGAGGCTGAGTTTCCCTCATGACAAAAAAATATCATAAATGACCAGACCCAGTCATCTCTTACATAAAGACAAAACGAGAATTATCTTCCAGTTGGCCTCACACGTATCAACTACATAAAATATTCTTGTTTTCGATGAATTGAAAAAATATCATAGATTTCTTTAATTCAAATCATGTCAAACAATACCCGCCCCATAGCAGTTGTGTCTTTTATAAATCACATGACTACCATAATAATTTTTTTGAAGAGGGTCACAAAAGAAACATTCCTATGAAATTACTTCCAGATCAGACAAGCAATTTACGGAAATATTATCAAAATTTTCTGATTACAAGTAATGCAAAATGTAGAAACTAGAGAAAGTAGTCCCTTAACAATTGAAAATGATTAAATTCTAGCACTAGCCCTGTAAATTTAAAGGATGAGATACATGTGAATGAACTGTTGACAAAGAATGCAAAGGGGAATTAACTCACTATCGATATACAAGAAGCATCGAGGTGTGACTCCAATAGAGATGGAAAACAAAGTTTTTGCTAGTCACAGCTTGGTGCTTGTTTTACTACAACAGCTTTCATTTTCTGGAATGTCAACACATAAACCAAAGAAAAAACATTTTATTACATTTAAGTATGTGATATTGTGTAACTAATACATTGAATCCATTTTTCAACGGACAAATTTTAGTACTATTTTGCTTCACACGACATAATGCATCAATTAGACAAAAATCAGATTTTTTTTACGCAATATCATCCAGACATAAAGCCATTAGTTATCTGTCCAATTAGTTAATGAAAACATGAACCAATAAAACCAGTAGTCTCAGTTAATATCTATCAAGGAATCATTTAAATCTTGTAAACTGCTTTCATGTATGATTAAACATAATCCCTTAGGCACCGTAAACTAATAAATTCCCATTTACAGAAGTCAAGTTAATGCTTCACAGTCAAATCAGTTATTAGACGCCAATACTCACCTGCCGACTCACCAGCCACCGGCTTTAATATGAATCAGACCCAATATTGTTATATCTTTAATTACTTAATTGATCTTATCTATATCAAAGTCACCCGTTCTAACCAGCCGTCCAGATTTAAACAGCTACATAACATTGGATGTACTGCAAAATCATTCATTTTCGTGGGGGATTAAATTTAGTGGTTCACCTTTAACCACCAAATCAACTCCCATTTAACAATAATTGTGACCCTTATATTTATTCTCTGAAATTAAAAATCCACTAATTAATATCAATCCCATTGAATGGGTTTCTTTTTACCAAATCGCACATTTTTGTCCCATGATTTTACAGTATTCATTGACGGACTGCGCACAACAGGGCTCACAACAGGGCTGACTGTAAATTGTTGTGTAACCCATGGTTTTACTTCTCAATGAAAGTAAGGAAAATGAATATTGATAGGAATTAAAATGTCACGACTATTTCATTTGTGTAATTACCAGCCATTCCCACAGTGTGATAAAACAGTTATAAATAAGACTTATGTAATAATGTTTTAGTATTGTATAACTTGTTGTTCGGCTCCGTTCCTGACATTAGATTCACGTGAAAAGCTAGTTATATAACTTATTTTATATAATTTGATTTATTTCATAAGACTAGTAAGTTAAGTAACCGTGCCTCAAATTGCTGGACAACAAATGCAGCCAATGTGGCCACTTAAATCTGGTAGATGTACATGTAATAATACTTAACATTAAATGATATATTAAATACTTTAAACTAATTTTGGAACTTTTTTTGTTTTTCAATTGAACTTGAAATTTCCCAATACTTCACCTACCAAAAATACCAATAGCAATTCCTTCCAACAATTATCTCTCAAGACACTCGAGCAACAATTAAACATATTGAGATACTCTAGAAACAACATATGAACAGAGGCCAACTCCTCAGCATCAACCCATTCCAGTGATCCTCAAGTGCAACAACAATTTGCTGGCTTAGAATGAAAAGGTTGTAAGTACAAAATCAATATTTTGAGAAAACAAGATAAAACTATCTGAAAATTACTCTTTCCTTCCCTCATGGTAAATTAAGCTACTTCAACGTCAGTTTGGTCAACATGACAAGTTCCGATTTTCTTGAAAATAGACTCATAAGAAGCGCCCTATGATGCTGATTTTAATAATGTATAAGTCTACGACCTTCTTATTCTAAGCCAGAGAATCATATACTGTAAAATCATTTAATTTCGTTGGGACGAAATTTCGTGGTTTTGGTAAAAAAGACAATTCCGTTGGCACTTGAATTTGTTGATTGTGAATTTCAGGTAAAACAAGGGTCAAAATCAATGTTCGTTGGGATTAAAGTTCGTGGTTGAAGTGAACCACGAAATCCACGAAATTTAATCCCCCACGAAAATTAATGATTTTACAGTAATCCACAGAATGTGCCACTTTCAAGGTGATGTCAGAAACAAGTGATCGCACTGATTGACAGATGACTGCTTATAGTAAATAAAGTAAGGTGTGTCTGACACATCAAGTCAGTCATCCTAACATGGTGCTGACATGTTTGTGAGAATCAGACCATACACCCTAGGTAGGCTGTCAGAAGCTGCCAGAAGCTGTCGTAGACACGCTGTTTATATATCCAGTCACGTGTAACTCACACATGATTCTACAGTCACATGTTATTTTGACATGTTATAAACACATGAATGTACATGTGACGTTATCAGAGGTTCTACTGGGGCTGCTGGTGAGACACGATGTTCATTCCTGAAGATAGACCGTGTTCTATTTCTTTAACTTTCAGAATAAACAAACACTGTTTCAGGCAATGCTCTATAGTTACATTCAGCATACAAAATTTGAAAACAAGCACAATAAGCTGACCAGCCTGCTTAACGATCTTTATGTCAAGTATTCTCTTGTAATTGAATGGAATATGTGTAGTCTGCCTACCGACTGACTGGCAGACAGACCAACCTACCGACATGTGCAATGCAACATACTCCTAATCAAAGATGGGGGAAGGGTCATAAAAAGCAATAATACATACCCGTCATTAAAGATGGGGTGGTGTGGTCATTATAATATATTAGACAATGAATAAACATATATAACAGGAACACAAGTGATACAGTAAACACGTTCACATCATTCAGTGATACAAACACCCAACATTATCCGTGAAAAGCCCTATATACCACAACTAGGTGGTCCAGGATACTTTACGTGGACAATCGAAAGCATCAAACCAATAGCCCAAGCACATATTAGAACATTATAAATTAAATGCTAGACTAATATCATCCACAAATTTGTGGATATTTTTTAAATTTCATTATCATTACTTTTTGCTTTCTCAAATTCTGTGCAAGATTATGTCAGAAATATTATGCCTAGCAAGTCATTTTAAAGAACACCTTGTGTATGTTCTAGTACCCTTGTACCCCCTAATGAACCAAATGCCAAATTTCAATAAGCGGCCAAAAATTAACCTTTTAATAAAATTAAGCTAATAAAAGGTAAAAGGAGCAGAATAATTTTTTTAGACTAGAATACTCAACATTGCATTTTGAAAACAAAAAAACATGGTAAATGAATAGAGGATATTTGTTGATTTTTGGTATAAGATTGAATTTATTTCACTGAGTGATAAAAAAATTCATTATTCATCATTTATTTCATTACACAAGCATTTATTCATTAAATCATTTTGCAGAAAAATTAATGCCACATTCAAAGCAACACAAAATGGAGCATAACTGTGGTATGCATTAAAATATTTATATATGTAAACATTATATAACTTTGTAGCAAAACACAAAATAGCTATGTTATGTTGCATAGTAAAACCCAAAACCAATAGGTAACTATATCATATATTAATATTATCATAAAATAGTTAATGTAATTATAAATAGCATCATGAAATAGATATGTTACTATATATAGTATCATAAAATAGATATGTTACTATATATAGTATCATGAAATAGATATGTTACTATATATAGTATCATGAAATAGATATGTTACTATATATAGTATCATGAAATAAATATGTTACTATATATAGTACCATGAAATAGATATGTTACTATATATAGTATCATGAAATAGATTTGTTACTATATATAGTATCATGAAATAGATATGTTACTATATATAGTATCATGAAATAGATATGTTACTATATATAGTAACATGTTACTATTTATAGAAATATTGCTATGAATTATGGACGGATATTATATGAGGTTCTTAAAGCATCATGATATGTATACAATTACATCACAAACTCTTTCAGTCGTACATATGAACTTGACGAAAACTAGCCAAATTGAATATGTTTGGTCCTCAATAAGACACCTAACAACACATAAGCAAGCATGATACAATATGAGCCAAAACTATGGTTTTTATGCCAGTTTAAAGTTGTCATTTATCAATGATTCAATGGAAATCATCTTCTCATGACATTCGGTTGCAAAGGTGAAACATAATTATGGGACACCCTGTACCAAGAAAAAGAACAGTTTCAGTGTAGAGTTCCATGTGCCTTTCTACACACCAAACTAGATTCCAAAAGAAATTAATAGGAACCTATGCCTGCATTCTAGGTTCTTGTCTAGTAGAATACACACAATCATTACAAACCAATCCAACCCTTGACCATCCTATCAGGAAATTGGAAGAACCATCACTAGTCATAAGTATGGTATCATCACAAAGTTATGATAGCAACCCTTACCATCTATTGGGTGCATACTGCATAAATACTGCATATTTTATCACTAGACTGTCCTTTGGTGCAAAACAATCAGACCTTTAGTCAAATTCCTAATCATCATGGTCATAAGATGGAATAAATGCACAAATATTTGGTTTTTATTGAAACACTTTGATGTCCATTTTACTGTGCATTGAAAACTTTAAATCCTTAACTAGCAAACCTGACACTTGTTGCACAAAGCTGACAATCATCATAAAGGCTAAAATCCAACACAATTATCATGAAACTGACAATTATCACAAAAACGAAAATCTTCACGAAATGGGACATTTCTTCACAAAGCTGTTTGCCACAAACTGACACTTTTCAGGCAGTGACAATTGTAACAATCTACCCCTTGTCGAAAGGTCAATGTTATCACAAAGCCGGAACCTGTCCCAAAGTTGACACAGAATGCCTGCTTTTTTAAATACTTTCTAGCTGGGTCCATATGATAATACACATTGGAATGTTGATTCCCAAGGTCGACACAGAATGTTGGGTAATATATTAATGCGAAGCCGGAACCTGTCACGAGGTTGACACAGAATTTCCCGTTAATAAATACATTCTAGCTGGGATGTTGAAATTGAAGATATTACACATTGGAATGTTGAAGTCAATGTTATCGCAAAGCCGGAACCTGTCCCAATGTAGACACAGAATGTTGAGTTATTCAATACATTCTAGCTGGGACGATGAAATTGACGATGGTACACATTGGAATGTTGAAGTTATCACATACATACACACACGTTACGATGTGTTAGCTTGTATTCAGAGGTAATGGATCAAAGTTCGAGCCATGTGACTCTATCCTATGAAGTAATTGTTCAGCTACGGGACAGAATTGTGTCTCCCATGAATCCATTATGTACTCTTGATAATCCTCGTCCGTTTCTGCTACCTCAGCATATATATTGTCTTTGTCTACAAATAAAAATACAGTAAGATTAAACAGGGGCCAAACAATGTTGTGTGTATTAGTCTCCTGCGATTTCCATATTAAAGTTTTGAACACTTTCGCAGCTATTTAATTTGCTTTAATTCTACTGAAATATGGCATGCATAGGTATATACAAATTAGACAGCGAGCGCACTAACCACTGAGCTACAGACCCAAAACAAAATATACTTACCAAGGAAATCAATGAGAATTTCAGATAATTGTTGAGCTTCTATGACACCAAAGCAAGCATTGCTACTGGTAATCTTTCCACTATAGTTCCATACTGTCTGACAAACCATACCCGCTAACTCCCAATCACCACGTCCAAAATCTCTCAATACCTCAACTAGCCTGTAATACAAACAGGGAGATGTAAATAGCATGCAAAAGCCAAGAGGTAAAGTGTGCAGGCCCTTCCACTTTTTTTAAGGCCCTGAGGGAAGCCAATTCTGGTTTTAAGGCAATGTGGTACTCTGAAGGCTGAATCATATTAATACTAGAAATGTGCCAATGGGACACAGGTGCACCTATTGGAGTATATAGTAAAAGTCACAAAGGGCCGCAACTCTGGTAAAAAGCGACCCAGCAAAAATTCCACCCTTTTTGGTCAGCTATACAATGATACTCAGGTTGTTAATTTGTGAAAGTTTGAAGAAATTCCGCCAAACGATACCGGAGGAGTTCAACACACAAGATTTGCGTTATGTATGGACGGGCAGCACCAATGCTACATGCCCCCTTGGAGGCACAAAAAGGTAAAGAGGACCAGCTTAATTTTGTTCAAGCTATACAATTTCTTTCACAAATCGGTTCGCAAAAACTTTTAAAAATAGAATAAAGTTCATACTTGGTGATGCCATTTTCATCCTTGAGGACAGCTCTCTTCTCTTCATCTACCATAAAGTTAATAAGAACACCACAAGCGATATAAACCACTTCCTTGTCACCAGAGTCCAGTAAGGTAATCAACAACTGATCCACTGAAATATATAATATCAACAACTGATCCACTGAAATATATAATATCAACAACTGATCCACTGAAATATATAATATCAACAACTGATCCACTGAAATATATAATATCAACATTTCTAAACATCCAATGGCCTACAGCACAGAGAATTTGACCAGGGCCCAGAATATTTATACTCGGCAGTCAAATATAGAATTTCATCGTTTTGAGGTTCATAGCTGCCGTTCTTAGAGAGCAAAAAGTTACTAAAAATGTTTAATAGATACTAAATATTATTTTGGCCTACCTGAGCTTACTTCATAGTATAATTTAGTGTTTTTGTAAGCTATACTGTAATTTATCAGTCGCAGTCTTAAGAGAAAGAGCTGTTAGTTTTGAAACACAGGTTTTTCAAAGTGAATCCCCTTGATGAATATATATGTTACCTTTTTCCTGATGGAGGTAGTCTCTGACTTGCTTCTGTCTGGTCAAGTTACCAAATACCCGTGATACTTCTACTATAGACTTCATCATACTTTCTGCCAGTATAAGCTTCATTAAACCTGTAATGCATAGATATGTTGTATGTATTTATGTGGTTCTACTGAGGCATACTCCCCAATCCTGAAAATGAGGCACAAATCTGTTTCAGGTGCAATAAGCATACATCCATATTGTTCAAATTTAGCTTATGAAACTTCAAATGACCATAACTTTAATTGTTTGAATTTTTTCATCAAATAACTTTTATTTTCTATAGAAATCAGGAATTATAGGACCCTTGATTTATACGTGGAAATTTTAGAGGGTCATGAAGTTTGATTTTTCAAAAAAAAAATTATATTTTGTATTCAACACATTCAGCATGCACATATAATAACAATTTTTTTACATCTTTGAAGTGTTGTTTGATTGAAGGAATCTTTACCAATATTTCCACTTGCTATCTTAATCATAGGACAATTGACATTATACCAGAGCAGAGATCGCTCCACCTGATTGTTTGTTGAAGGCTGCTTAGCAAAGGTTTTCAAGTTAATTCATTGGACCATGCGATTACAATTTACCATTAAAATTAACTAAAAGGGTATTGATTAACAACTGGTGTAATGGTAATTGTAAAGACTAAAAGTCAAGATTTAACCCAAGGCCTCTTGCACTTGTAGTGCTTGGAATGCTCTACAAAAATATTTTATGAAATAGAAGGCATACATATTTGCAAAAACTTACAGTCGACCAGTTTGATCTGGTGTGTAGTTATAGCACTATTCTTGGCGTTGAAAAATGAGAGATTATTTATACATGCTACGGTGTTCAACACCAATTCTTCACTGGTCTCAATATCTTTGTAATCTGTAAAACAAAACATGAAACAACATAAACACTCCATGAAACAAGTGCACTGCATACTAGTGCTGGGCGCTTAACCTTCTCGTTCTTACTCATCTGTGAGTGAAAATTCTAAGAGTTACAAGGGCAGTTAACTTGTGATAGTGAATAACTACATGTGTATGTTATGTTTCAAGTGGATAGTGCTTGAGAAAATGATTGTTACAATAAACTTAACCAACGCAGACGATCCCGTCATGACAATAGCTAGACTTTTTTTCTTAGATTATGACTGATTCAAAGTTTTATCAGGGATCAGTTGAAACATTTGACTTTTTTTTTAATTTGTCTGTCTTTGGTCTGACAGATATATCTAAATAACAAGTTCTCAACAGTATGTTAAATATCTGACATTTTTTGAAACTTGCTGAAATTGTTTCTCTGAATAGTGGTACTTTGTATCACTCCAGATCCCCCAGAAAAGTTTAGTCATTTTAGGCTTTGGGGGATAGTGCAGATACAGGAAGTGTACGCGTTCTAGATACACCACTGCTTCTTTTACATGCCAGGTATATAGCATCCCTACATGTAACCTAAAATTTAAAATCTCATCCAAAAGACTATTAGTACATTTTAGTTAGTCAGCCTAGAATTCGACCTATCACCCCGAGATCATAAGTCTCGTGCTCTACCACCTGAGTTTAGTGGGCTGACTGAAGTGGTACTTACCTAACATTCTTATCAACAATTCAACACAGACACTATTACTGGCAACCTGTGGTCCCACGTCTTCATTGATGGATATATTAGCGATAACTCGGACAACTTTAACCAGGACGTCTTCATGTTTCATATCATCCCCACCATCACTCTTTCCTTTATCCTTTTTCTCTTTACCTCGAGACTAAAAACATACAAGTGATAATGTGATTCTGCTTAACAAGCTTAGTAAACATGACACCAATATTTCACCTAATACAGACCCACTTATCTATTTCTGTGGTTTCAACAGGGCTAAATTAATAAAAATAAAAAAAAATTGTATGTGGCTGAGCGTTTTTGTCAAACAAAGAGGCCTTCAATCACATCATTTCCACATTTAACACGGTTATCATTAAAGAAAAATCACACCCCTGATCAAATCTAAGTGGGTTAAAATCTCATGATCTGCCAGAATTTGTTGAAAAAATATTACTCTAAAGAAGGCGAAATGCTGAAATGTAAGTGATAATATAACTTTTAAAAAATATGTGTAATGTTTGAATTTATTACATTGAAAAACAAATTTAAAGCTAACAGTACAAACCTTGTAATCGAGTTCGAGATGTGTTTTCAATACTGACAATAATATATCTAGTGACTTTGGTTGTTGATAAAGCTGTACACGAGCATCGTCATTCTTAGCCGTCATATTACCCAGGATAAAACATACACGTACAACTATATCCTGAAACATTAGACACATCATTAAAATAACATGCACTGGCCTCGATCTGCTGAAGCATCTAAAGTAGAAATCTCAACTCCAATTGAGATTTCGCTAAAATGAGAAGTTCCAGCTCTCAAAAATGATAATGCAATAAACTCAGAATGTATTTTCTGTACAGTGATGCCAATTTCGAGACAAGCCTCAAATTGAAACTAACATAAAGTCATATGGCAATATTTGATATGAAATCTTGCTCAGATTGAATTTTTTTGAGAAATTGGGCCTGGCATGCCCCATAACCCCCTCGACCTACATGCAGCCATCTTGCCCTACCATGACTTTTTCATAATCAGCTTAATTTCTTGCTCCAACTTTAAATATTTCGAACAGCAAAATGTCTTATATGTAACTGAAATTTTTATATTAAATGGATAACCTTAAAGAATGAAGTACTTTCTGGTATAGTAAAGATAATTTAATTGCTGGACTGTCTATGAGCTAACCAAGTCAATGGTTTACTGTTAGTCAGCATACAAAACAAATGATAAAAATATATAAATAGAAATGTGGCATAAACGTACCTGTCGTCTCTGATGTTTTTTCAGCAGATGAAGGAACACTTTATATGAGAGAATATTCTCTGAGAGGGCCACACAACAATCTGTGTGTAACGTCACTTTGCTGTAAAACAATCATATATTAATCTTATAGTAAATAACCTTATCAAAATACCAGATACTGTATTACCTGAATAAACGCCTCCAGGCCCATGCATTTGGCAAAGGGGGGGGGGGGCTTTTATTTGGGAGGTCTTAATTTTCAAAAAAAAAAACAATTTTAAATCGAATAAAAAAATATTGATTTATAAACATCATAAAAAACATTGATAATTATACAAATTTAAACAAAAATTCTCACAATAAATTGTTTTTCTCCAAAAGGGTGGTTATCTTGAGATACAATCATCAAAAAACTTTTGTTTTGGTCCATCGCCAATGTTCTTTCAGGAGGGATGTATCCAGAATTCCGGATTAATCAGGAAAAGTTATACCCCTGTTAACAATATAAATACCTACCTAAATATTCTGGATACATTTAATACAATTTCTCCATCAGATGAATGATTGTTTGATACTTGAGTCAAACTATCCAACAATCTACAATCTAGGATTTTATCACGACTAGAACTAGCATCAGCCAGGTTCCGTAAAGCTGCTGTCAGCTGTACTAATATATGTCCTAACTGTTCTATACTGTGACCCGGCTCAGATGCCTGAAAACAATCAAGTAAGAATTCAGTTGAGATATCATGATGATTCATAATTACCTCCCTTTATGGTTAATTTTTTCTCGAAAATTTTAACAAAGAAGTCCACAGTAGGTCATCCATTGCGGACCAAGTATATAGGCTTGCTTGAAATATGCAAGTACAATTAATTTCACTTGTTCAACAGTATGAAAATAGCTGTTGATATTAAATAACACAGTGCTGATGACCCCGAATCAAAATTATTATGTTTTTTTAAAGTAAGGAAACATGATTTGGTTTAAATTTTCATGTAGTTTGCGAGTTGAAGGCAGGCCTCACATCATCGAATCTTAATTCGGAGTCCCAAACCTAGTCTGATAAGCAAATTTATAAGCCATATACAATTTGAATTACTGTGAAATCATGTAACTTCGACGAAATGTTTCAATGGGACATAAATTTGTGGATTTTGTATTTCAGGTAACAAATACAAAGGTCAACATTATTGTTCGATGAGATTTACTTTTGTGGTAGAAGGTCAACCACGAAATCCACGAAATTTAACCCCAACTAGAATTAATGATTTTACAGTATCCCTGTTCCTCAATCTCACAAACTGTCACAGAAATAATAATGTTCAACTTACCAATTTGTTAATATTATCTAACAGAACAGAGAGTTTCTCAATACATTGTTTCTGTACTAATTGTTTGGCTATAGTAGCGTTTCCAGTCAGGAACTTGAATGAGCCGATACAGTAGATTAATGCCTCGTGAGACGCTACAACATCTATACAGTTCACTGTCTCCAGTAGTAATTCTGAAATAGAAAATTAATCAACATTAATATTGTCAGTTACATGGTAAGCCTATTCCCCCTTTTTACATAGAGGTGTCAACAGAGCAAAATAAACAAGTAATTATGAAATTGCAAGCAATACAGAAGTCCCCCTACCTGGTTTTCAGGTTGTCAATGTTTTTGTTGCCATGGTTATCAAATTAATATGGGTTATTGATGAACTTATCTACTGTTGCTGACCAACCTCCATGTAAAGTTTGTAGATCCTAGGGCAAAGCATTATTGAGTAATTGAACAGAAACCATTTGGACTACCGACAGACATGAGCAAATGAGCGAAGCAATATCAGGGCGGCCACAGAAAATGAAGCATAAAATTCCCTAATTTTTCCCTGACCAAAACGTTGTTTTCCATGACTTTTGAGGCATTCGCAATCATGGGTGTAGGAGCATATATGATAAATTCCCTGATTTTTCCCAGCAGGGAATTTATTTTGGGCATTTCCCCTGTTTTCCAGAGTCTGTGGCCACCCTTAATATACCCCCTCATCAAAGATTGGGGGGGGGGGCATAAATGACAGGGGTCATACGAACAACAACACAAGACATCTTTAAAATATTGGCAGCTACAACATCTAGTTTATTACAAACCAGAAATACATACCTAAAATATTGCCATCTAGAAAAGCAGGGTCATTCTTCTCATTTCTGCTGACTTTGAACACAAGTTTACACACATTTAATAAATTGTTACCTCCAACACGGAACTGAAAATTACAAATATACAGTAATTTAGTCTCAAGTTAACAAAAAAGATAAGGAGACAATAATGTTAGCAAAACTAATCGTTAGAGTCTACAATGGTATATGAATAAAGATATTTAAGACTATAAGCTATGTATGCTTTGTCTTTAATAATTTGTTCTGTTCTTATATTACAAATATGATAAATTTGACGTCTAAAACATGACACCATTAATCGACTGTATCACACATTCATACATAGAAACCAAAGTCAAAGCAAACACTATAACAAGTCCAGGCAGACTTAAGAACACAAACAAGAACTAGAATGAACAGTAACAAACACCAAATTCCTAGGGAAATTACCCTGCCAATTATCATAGCACAGCATAATACATAATACAGCATAATACATAATAAAAAATTGCCCTGAAAAGTTCTCAGAAATCTTCGTAACACACTAGAATTACTTTAAATCTTTATAGCACCCCAGAAATCTTTATAATGTCCCCCAAAAAAGCTCTAAAATCTTTATAAAATGACTATAATGCTATATTGTGTTAATTCTTAGTATCAATTTTTTTATTTGTAGAAAAAATATGTGAATTTCAAAGATGAATTTGACATCGAAATAAAATCTGTCAAGCAATTTTTCAGACTTGAAATTCACAAATTTACAAACCCCAAGAAAATGCTTTTTACAAGATTTCCATTGTGACATTTTATATTCACAAACATTTTCTATTATAGATAAAGAAAGTAAATACAATCCAGGGCTTACTTCCGTAAGATGTTGACGTACAAAATATACCCCAAAAAAGTCTCTAGCCTAAAACAATTTTTATAATGCATAAATGTCTTATATAAGGAAAAGGTATATAATATCCATCTTTTTCCTTCATTCAATTAAAGAGTTATCTCAACAAATAGCTGTATCTTTATTGGAAAAATTTAAACATATTTATAATAATTATTATTGCAATTCTAACTTAGCAAATATTTCATATTTTACAGTACTGCAGATTTTTTACATGATGCTTTTGAAAAACACCATTCAGAGGCTTAATTTCCAATACTGGTAACTAGTTGGATCCAATATATAAAGGAGTTGCTTTTAGTATTATCTTTGACATGTTTTGGGTTCCAAGACAATTTAGCAGTTTATACACATGTTTCAAATTGAAACAAATTAAATTGAAGACTAGATATTTTCCAAATAAGCAAACTGCATCTACAAGCATATACCCTTAACCGCTTTTCTTATTGGTCAATTTTCAAAATGCTTTTCAGATTCCACATTTTTGAAGAAATTTTGCTCACATATTTTTTAGTAATTTACGTTATAACCAATTCAATAAAAAACAAAAATACACCTCAAAATATGACAAATACTGGAAACTGATGAGTTCAAATATCATAAAAAATCATGGTCACAACAACCAAGCATTTGGAGATTGAAATGTGACTGATTAGAAATACGTTGAGTGTATACAAGAAAACATCATTATTGTAATACTTACTGCTAAAATAAGTCTTGCTAGCTGTAGCAGCAACTTAGGTTCTTCTAAATCCAACATTTTAAATATTGCTTTAAGTATTCTCGATCGTTGTTTGTAGTTTTTCGTTAATAAATTATTCTTCAGTAACAATTCATATAACTCATCTGACAACATGATCAGACTTTGAACATCTTTTCCTGAAAAGAGGAAACAACAATTTTCATAAACATGATGCTAGAACTGATGCGACCAGTTTGGTGAATCCCCAGCTAATTAAATAATTTCATAAGTATCGAGCCTTTATTTCTGCTGAAAAATGACAGGCATATATGAGTGCCTCCACCCAGACATTTCAGAATGCTGTTTTTTAACCACCAAATTAGAGATAAACATATTTTAATTTCTGGCAGCCATCTTGAATATTCTAAAATGCTCAATGATGACCAAGTTGCATCATTCAGTTTGTTTGTAGGAACATGTCTAAGAACGATTTATGCAAAAACATTTTTTGTATATTATTTTGGTGGTTTCTTTCAACTGGCATAGTGACAATATCTGATAATTTGAGGTATGAGTACTTACTTTGACTATATTCTGCCATTGATTCCAATAACGGAGCAATATTTCTGGTAAAGAATTCTATTTCTTCTTGACTGTCCTCCTCTCGTTTACCTGCACTTCCTGAAATAGGAGATCATTAATGCACTATAAATTTTTTTAACAAGAGCACCGCCAACGAGTGCTGGACGCTCAACTTTATTCCAATCTGAGAATTAAGAAATAATTTTATCAACTTAAGAAACATGAATGTCATCTTGAATTTTTGAAAACGAACAAACCTCCATGTACATGAAAGTTGTAAATCTCATTGAGATGCATGTATATGTGAATTTTCAATAACATAGGCCAAAGCGTTTGCATTTTATGAGCAAGGTGATGAGCAAGGTGAAGGTAGTTTTCCATCAATTGATCTTAACAATAAACTTTATTTGAACCTGGAGGCAAGGGCACTAACCACTATGCTACGGATGCACACGGTTATTTAAATCTTCCATGCAAACCCCACTTACCTCCCCTACTACCAGCACTAGACGTCCTCTTTGAGCCGCCGCTACTCACACGAGATTCACCATCATTTCCTGTACGTTTGGACCCGCCACTACTCACACGAGATTCTCCCTCATGACCTGTACGTCGAGATCCTCCACTGCCTAACCTATCTTCAACATCTGTTCTGATACTGAGAAAATAAACACAATCTTGTCAAGTTTACAGGGATCAAAAAAGGAAAATTTCAACATCATTACATGCACTAATTAGATTTCAGGTCATGAACACTACTATAAATTAAGTCTACCTGAGCCTTCACACAACTTTTCGGAGTGTCTGAAGATCTTTGGAAGGGATTATTACCAAAATGCTGACTTTTTCAAGCTAAACCCCACTGTGACAAGCTGTCGACCAAATCCTATGAATCCATTTGTTTTGCAAGGGCAATTAAATACTTTTCTTTCATTTTATGTATAATGTAACTGGTGAGTTTCCACAAGATGGAATACTGTCTGTAGGTTTTTAAAATAAACATAATAATCATTACCTAGATACAGGGGCTACCGTAGCCACACTAGGGGCTCGATGTGGCGGGGCTTCCTTCCCGTCACCTTCCCCTCTTTCTTCAAGAACACATACATTGTCTTGAGATTCATCAACCCTCTTCTCTGACCTCTCACTACTTGTAGACTCTGTGCATGGAAAACAGTTTACATTGATAAACATACAGCAGGGCCATCATTTGACTCTTGAATTTGACAAAAGTGCCAATTTTGACTCTTGGAAATTTAAGCCCAAGTGTCAAATTTACTTTACTTATAATGCAATTTATCTTGCAATATTTTGGTGACTCTTGAAAATTGAGAGTCAGGAGTCATTTTGACTCTTCACTTTTAGAGCCTAGTGAAAGCCCTGAATGTATACATTTAAGTTTTAAAACATTGATAGATTTCTATCAATGAGTTATTTGGCAGGAGTTATTTGGCAGGAAATTATGACCTCAAGGTAGGATGCTCGCTTTAGTATTGAGAGGTTGGTAGTTTGATCCATGTCTGCACCATTGCTTAATTTTTCTCAGCAATAAAAATTTACAATGCTCCTTTTTAACCAGTTGTATGAATGGGTACTATAACGGGTCAAATGTCAATGTGCTGTGGCTGCCATTAGAGAGTGTGTAGCAGTCGAATTGCAATTCAATGACCTGAGGTAAATGTACAAACTTTGATTTTTAACTAAACAGAATAATTATAATTGAAAATATTTATATAGCACTTTTTTAGTTCAGTAAAACTCTAAAAATTGATTTTCACTGATAGTGATATGCAATTTTGAACAGAAAAGAGCAAAATATTTCATTGCATCACCTGGCAAGATTGTGGATTTTGTTTTGACATGTTCAGTTGTTACGGAGCTATCTACACCATTTGATGGCTGAGTTCTTCCACGACCGGACTTCCTCGTAGGTTTGCTGGCATCACTAGGTGGCCGAGGCGGTAACAACAAACTCTCTACTTCTGATTCTGATGGTAACCGAGCAACCTGAAAAATTTGTCAAAAAATTACAATTTCTGAAAATTTGTCAAAAAATACAATTTCTGAAAATTTATCAAAAAATACAATTTCTGAAAATTTATCAAAAAATACAATTTCTAAGTTTCTCTATCATAATAATACTTCCAATAATGAAAAAAAACCACCAAACACAGCTTAAACTAAAATAATGTTAATTTATTTTCCACAACATTTTCTCAATTAGGTTTCTTCAGGTGGTAACATTAACAATATTTTTTTCTACAATACTTCAAAAACAGATCATTCACATTAAAACTTCAATATTTTAGTTACCACTAAAATGAACCCTTTGTATATTTTACAATCGTGCCGAAACAAGTAAAAACTAACAAAGGCACCTATAACACACAGCTTCAGAGCTACACAAAAGCAGTGCATTGCAGTAGTTATCCAATCAATTTTTTTAAAAAAAAACCAACAGATATTGAGAGGAGGAAGTAAAAAAAATCATAAATACATGGAATATTTTCATCAAATAACTTTTTTTAGGAAAAACTTAACTTTGTCTCTTTTTTAGTGCAGTAAATCTTGATTTTTACAGAATCAGAAAACACATTGTTATTATCTTATTCTAGTCTCTACACAAGTGACAACACACATATTGACTAACACAGACACAATACATTGATGGTTACAACAACAATCAGACTAAACTATATACCCAATTTTTATTTTTATAGAAATTCAGCAGACTAATATATTCCCGCCAGCACCACAGACAAAGGCTCTTAATTGTGGCAAAAATAATCTAAACGCTAAAATTCTTTTCTTCATGCACATCTACCTTTTAAGACTGTTGATATGTGAGTAGGAGTAGTGTCCACAAGAATTTTTCACCATATATATAACATAGTGAATAAACGGATAAAGGGCCATAATTCTTGAAAAAAATATTTCAGAATAAATTCTTCCTTCATGCTAAGTATAAAGCTTGTTCATGTGTGAAAGTTTGAAGAAAATCCTGCAGAAACTGTAGGAAATGAGTCACAAGAATGTGTCTACGGACAACAACCTGAAAACAGTATATCTCTGTGTAGGACGGTACAAACCTTTTACCTCTGTGAAGCAAAGCTATCAAGTCAATGTCAACTATCATTGATCAGAAAAAGTAGACAGAAATAAATGTTAAGAAAAGAAATAAAAAGTGTATTTTTTAATAAGCAAATCCAGGCCCCAATCTCCAAAAACATCTCAATCCGAGCTTAATCTCATATCAAACATGTCATGTGTGGTTTAAATAATTTCCATTAGAGGAGAAACAAATAATTATCATAACAAACAGCAAATATTATTCTTAGTTTAATACAGTAAATTTTAAAGGTTTTTTATGTTAAATTCAGAGTCTAACTGATTTTGATAAAATATCAATTTGAGATGAACTTTCTACCTGAGATGCTGTGGGAGATCGGTGCCAGGGCTCAGAGCAAAACTAAGGTAGCAGTCTATGTATAAACAATGTGGTTACCATAGATTTGCACCAAACCTTGAAATTGGATACAGAGCAAAAAGGTGTCTATTATATATATAAACCAATCACGAAACAGGGGTTCTACTGATGCTCTGGCGTAATGCCCGATCCTGAAACTAAGTTGCATGTTTGTTTCGGATGCAATAAGGACACATCTCTACACCTTAACAAGGTTTCAAACAATGTTTTATTGTTAAAATTCAGATTAAGGAACTTCAAATGACCATAACTTTGTCAATTCTTTTATTTTTTTCATCAAATAACTTTTATTTTGCGAAGAAAAGCACATTATTCCTAATGCAGTAAATCCGGATTTTTCTAGATTATTCTGGAATTATAGTAGAACCCTTGCAAAAGCACTTGTACAGAGAGTTAGAAGCATTAGTATGCATAAATATATTCTTACATCTTCCTGTAGGGTGGATATGGATGGTTTCTGAAAGTCAAAAACGAGTTTTACCATATTTATGCATACCATCATTTTTTTGTGAGTCCTAAGTCCTACTTCCTAATCCTAAATAGTGTGCTTGAAATTTAAACTTTGAAGTAGCAATGCTGAATCGTCCGAAGGTGGTTGTTATATGAAGTTTCTATTTGCAAGTATACTTTCATTCAGATAAACAGCCTGATTTCAAAGTTGAGCTAAATTTTTGATTTTCGGTAATTTTATCAAATTATAACAGAGACACTAAACTGAACAGTAAGTTTTTGAAAGATAAGTACAGTTGTAAGAATGAAAATCTGGATGTCAACCCGGTCAGCACTCAGCATACATGTTTGCCAGCAGTGGTTACAAGGCAAAGATAATACAGCTGCAGATTATATATAGGTTACAGCAATATGGATCTTGTGAGTATAGTACAGTGGATTAGAATGTAATAATCGTAAAAAATATTATACATGTTTGCATATACAAGGTCAACATACCATGTAACTTTTTGGCTAAGTCTACAAGTAAAAATATATAGACAGAAAATTAAAAACAATGTTAAGAATCTTATTCTTTGACTGTTTTTCATGGGGTATTTTGAACTATTTTCTACCCTCAAGCCAAGAATGAGCATGATCGACCCACCTAACTTAATAGTTTTGTGAAACAGGTCACCGTTTATGCCAAAAACCAACTCAACAGCATGTATAGCTGTAAAACTGTGACATTCTGTTGAAACATACTATTTTGTTTTTCATATCTTGTTACATATTTTTACTTGTAGTCTTAGCGGCCGAAAAGTTAAGTGGTATGTCCACCCTGATAAATAGACAAAGAAAGGGATATTAGAATTAAGGCTCAGGTACAAACTTTACACATATATAACTTACATGATCTAATGGACTGAGACGTGTTCCTGAAACGGGTCTTGAATCAGGATCAAAATGACGTGAGTCAAGGCTGAAAACACACAATAAAGTTAAATATATAATACTTAAGGTAATGATCATAAATGATGTAGATGATTACTGGGCAATAATGTTCATGTACACAATTATCTTTTTATGCCTAGACGGTCGATAAAAAAGTATTCCTACCCGGGAGGAAAGTACCGGCATGTCAAAGTATAAATTTTTAATAGCAAAGTTATATGCCAATAATTTCTTCCAATACCTATAGTTTCACCAGCAGTTTCAATGTACAAAACACAAAAGTAACCCACTCAGGGTTGTCATTAGGTCGCCTGAAATTTACCCCCAGCTGCAATCCATCTTCAGTACACAGGCACCTTGTCTACTCCAATGTACAAAAAGCCTCCTACATGAAATCCTAGTGAAAACCCTGCCACTATATGATTACATCATTATAGAAATAAACATTTAAGTTATGAATAGAATCAGTAGAGAATTTTACACGCTAAATATTTATTACCTGAAAGCACTGGGTGGTCGGTTATCAGAGCGATCATTTACAGTCCTAGGACCAAACAACGTTCTTTTCTCATCTCGTGGAGTAAACGGTCTTTTTGTTGTTAAACCTTTTAGTGATGATCTTGCTTCGTTGATAATTTGGACTGCGATAGGTTTATCTTCAGGAGGAGCATAAAATGGACGGTTCTCCTTTGGTTTTCTAGGGGGTTGTGGTTCCATCTTTTAAAACTGCTTCCTGACAGTTCAACACTTTAACTATAGTTCTACCTTCTACATAGTTCCTGCAAAACAGAACAGAATTAATTTAAATAATCCAATTGAAATTACCGTACGTAACCGCTTATAAGACGAATTCGCTTGTAAGACGAGTCCCCAATAATGAACAGACAAATAGAGATTTTTACTGAAACCCTCGTATGAGACGAGGTGACCTTTTGGCTCAAAATCGGAGTTGAATTTTTTTCACAAGAAGAAATTTTTCCCAATAAAATTCTCGCAACTGTTATCAAATCAATTGCAAAAGCAGAGTGTACCTGCCAAACTGTTTATTTGCTGGTGTGAAGACGTCATGCTGAGTGACTATCGACTGCTGCATCTAACATGTCTCGTACGGTAAGTGTCATTAATCATACTGTTTGTAAACACACGTGGTGTTGTGTGTAAATAATACAAGCATGAGAAACACTTCATTAAGCCAGACTGTAAAATTATACGTTGTAGAACTTGATACGATTTTTTGTTTGTTATTTATTACTTTATCATACTAACCATGCAAGTTTGTTTTCAGCATACCGCGTGGTGTCTGTTTGTTATGTACAAAGTAAAGCTTCACATATAATCTTTATTTGTGTTCCTTGTGTATTTGAAATAGACCTATGTTCATATTTAAGCAGACTGAAACACAGACGAACGTCGCTTGTGTTTACATAGTAATTAACACATTCACTGGTAACTTTCTGTACTGTAATTGGTGTTACATAAGGGTGCATCAATTGATCTTGTCTAATTGGTGTCAATTAAGTTTATATACAAAACGACAAGAACAAACTTTTCTGGCACGTGTTTATTAATCAATTCAAAATGTCAAACAAATAACAAAAGATGTTTATTTAGCAATCAACGCTCTGTAGTCGTTCTGGGCAAATTGGCTACATTTAACTTAATTGTCGATCTTAACGATGCAAGCTGTAAAAATCGTATTCTGTCATAGTCGCCTGTTGGTGAATTTGCATGCAAAATACGCCTGAAATATTAATGTTTCAAATAATTTTAATATATAATATAAATAAATACAAATACATCAAATGCAATAAAATGAGTATCCGTACCAACCTACATGTTTATAAAAAGTCCCGTGTCGTTCACCATATCGCACTGTACGGTACGGGACAGAGCGTGTTTTTAACACAGCTCAGTTCAAAATGGCGCTTCACGATCAGGTTTTTTTATTTTTCACTTAGGTTGCGCTTATTAGACGAACCCCCTCTCATTGAAACTAGATTTTGAGTGCCGAATTCTCGTCTTATAAGCGGTTATGTACGGTATTTATGAAAATATAGCATTACTTAAGATTGTTTTCAAATGCAGAAGGAAAATTTGTTTATTGATTTTAATGATTAAACAGTAGCGGTGAGCGCTCGCAGCTAGCAGACTGTTGCACAACAAATCGCTACCAAGCAGAACCGAGGCGTTCCTTTGGCGTTGCATAAGAAAGCGCTCTGTAGTGCTCGCCTAGCAAAGTGTTAAAAAACAGTAGTAAGGTGCTACCAAAATAAAACGTTCAATAGCGCCTTTGCTATGCAACAGGCTCCTTGAGTCCCTGTGTGACCGTGCCCCTTGAAGTCTGGGTTAAATCTTCAGATGGCCTTTGGTATTTTTTTCTGCTTGTCAATTTACTTTACGCTGATGATTAATCAGACCTACTTATTTGAGTAACTTATTCATTTTCAATAATATCAGGTGATGTCACCAATGCATATAATATTATGTTTGCACAATGAATTTAAGCGATTGCTGTCAAAATGACAGTTCGTTAATTTCTTCCAAATGTCTGAAATCTTGTGACAGAGGACATGAAGGAACGCAAAAACAGACAAGCATGGAGAAAAAAGCATAATATTTGATTATTTGGGTTGAAATAAACATAAAAGTGGATCTAAATCATAGAGAAACACTAGTTTCGAACCTGAATGTGTCAAAAGTGTCTGTTGCCTTGTTAAACAAAAATGCTATCGTCGAGAGCGCACGCGCAGTAAAATGATTTCCGGTTCCGGATAAATTCTTCACGCAGCGGTAGTCTCCCCTTACCAGTTTACTTTTCAATAGTAGGCCAACTATACACGACATTACACTGATAATAACACACCTAGATTAATGTCTAATTATGAAAAAATATACATAATATACTGTAATCATATTTCTTATTTTTTTTATGAAATTGAAATATTGAAATAGAAAGACCTAAATTACACAGATTGGAAATATCAAAGACCTAAATTACACAGATTGGACAATCAATTGAAGATACAGAAAAAACTAAAATTAGCACGCATCAAATTCATCTATTTTGCATAAAACGTTTTTAGTCATCCAATTTTAATGGGAAATGTATCATGTTGAAGGGCTAATTGTCTTCTACTAGCATGGGGTAACTCGTTTTTGTTTACATCTTATAAAACAACCCAGAAAATTAGGATTTGAATGAAGCAAATCGGGTATTTTCTAATAAACTTGAAAATTCATTAAAATGGGAGTAGGTCCGGCTCTTCGGGGTCTATTTTCAATTTCAATAAATGTGGTATTATTTTATAGCTGAATAATTAATATATTGCATAGAGTTAGTTTTTTCCTTTGTGTAATGAAACAGGATATATAAGGTATTAAAAACGAACGAGATTTCGGAAGATCTTCCACGAGATATCGTGAGATTTGGTACAGGTTTAAAATCTGTGTAATTCAGGTATTTGGAAACATCAAAGACCTAAATTACACAGATTGGACACTCCACTGAAAATTTAGAGAAAACGCAAAATAACATGCCACAGATTCAGTTATTGTGCTTAAAACTTTTTTAGTCATCCAATTTTATATGGCAAGGTATCATGTTGAAGAGCTAAGTTTCATTTTCTACACGAAGTAACTCATTTTTGTCTACCTTTCATAAAATACAGAAAATTAGGATTTGAATGAGGCAAATCAAGTATTTTCTAATAAACTTGAAATTTACATTAATTTGATGAAAATGAGAGTAGCTCTGGCTCTTCGGGTCTATTGTTTTATTCCTTGACCTATATTTCAATTAATGAGGTATCATTTGAAAGCTGAATAATAACTATTGCATAGTCTTATTAGTGAACGAGATTTCGCGAGATTTAATAGACCTGCCACGAGATATCGTAAGAGTTGGTACATGTTTCCAATCTGTGTAATTTAGGTCTTTGGAAACATGTACCAAACCGCATGATGTCTCGTGGAAGGTCTTTTGAAACCCGCGAAATCTCGTAAAAAAAACCTGATTTGCTTAATTCAAATCTTAATTTACTATATTTTATAAGAGGTAGACAAAAATTAGTTGCTTCGTGTAGTGGAAGAATCTTGGCTCTTCAAAATGCATTGACCATTAAAATTGGATGACTAAAAACGTTTTATGCACAATAACTGAATCTGCTGTATGTTACTTTGCGTTTTCTCTAAATTTTCAGTGGAGAAAAAAATACGTTTTCCAGGTAATGTTGTTTTCTAATTCGAGAACGGTTTTTATAACGTGTGCACGTGTAAGTTTACATACATGCACGAGTCAGTATCGCGTGCGAACGTGAATAATAAAGTTTTGCCAGTGTTCTTTACATAGGCAATTTCCATAGACCATAAATAAACCATAAAATACTTTTAATTAAAATACATCATTGGACCTCAAATTAGGTGATGTCATCCTTATTTTAGTTGTGAGAGGGTACCATAATGCATCTGAATCTTTATCTTAATATGATCGTTGTGCCCAGTTATAGAGAATCTATTGTACGACATCTACCTGATAAAATGACCAGCAACCAGTACTAAGTTTTCCACTAGTTCTCTACTTTTTAACTTTTTTTAATGTCTATCATAGCCTCTATTTGCCAGTCAGAATTCTACTGAAATATGACAGGCATATGAGTACTACTGAGCTACGGAGGTACACTACTAAAATATCCTGACAACATAGCTTTTAACATAACCTAAACAAGTAACACACATCAAGGTCACTATTACGCAATGTACAATTGAGTCACTGACAAGATAACTCGTACACCAGACAACTGTTTCGATTTGACTAGAATATAAATTGTGAAATGATGCCTAAAAGGAGAAAATCGGACAGGGAAGGTAGCAATCAACTTAACCAGCCTAGCACAGAAAAATAAACACTATTACATAAGACAAATACACGACACGATGTCTATACATAGCTGTATTATATAAACTACATGTTGTATGACTTACATGTGTATGAGTAAGGCGTTAATATACGTACAAATGTACATGTACTATAGTATACATAAGAATGCACATTCCTTTTGTATTTCAACATAGATGCATAATTAATGTGTATTTGGCAGGACCGTTGTGGTATTTAATGTGTGTAGCACTCGTGATCCAAACTATTTGCTAAAACAATGTTTATACACAATGATTTTATAGGGCTGCATCCAGATGTGCATATTATGGCAAATTACAAGACAATATCACACACATATGACATGCATTGGTTGGGAAACACGGGAACACTGCATAGTCCAATCATCCTTAGTATTCCTGAATGCCATGCAAGTATGTGCAACTTTGTCTGTATCAGCCACGCAACATTAGTTCAATCTTTAGTATTATATAAGATAGTAAAATAGTCATGTTATACTCGTATAGTGAATAAAACTTTGAAATGTAAGCTTTCCACTGGTATAAATAATATAACAAGATGACTGATGAGGTCAAGTATTTGCCGGTGGCCTTCTTTTGTAATAGGGACATATAATATTATTATGAATCACCCTTAAACTTACTTATACTCACGTCTTCTTCCTTACGTTTTCTCATATTAATTCTAACTTGTCTGAAACGTTAATGTTCTGCAATAATCACCAATCCCTTGCAAATTTAGGTCACATATGCAGTTAATTAGCTAAGCCTAAACTAAAAGTGATCGTACCTATTGACTTGGGGTCGTCGCACCGATGCAAAGCAATCTCTAGTTTAAACGTCTACCAGATTATGTTAACATTTTTACTTAGTAAAACATTGATAACATGATTCAAATGTTAACAAAATCTGGTTTAAAAAAAGTGTTTAACAGTGGTGAAGGTGTATGATCAGGGGAAGTAACCGCAACTGAAACTTTGAATGGAAACGGGATCGTACCGGATAGCGTGTTTTTATTCAATTCTCTGAAACAAAAATGGCGTCCAACTGAAAAAAGAAATTGTGGAAACGTTGTTTTTGTTGTTGCTGTTAATAGGCAAGTTTTATATTATACCGACAAACAGAATATACATTTAGATGCCATTATTCTTCGTTTAGGTGATAGTATGAGTGGCAACATCTAAGTACTTTCTTGAAAGTCATACCCGGTGGATTATGGAAGGCATTCGTCCTCAAAATTATTCGCCATTAATAATTTAATTAATTCAATTA
This sequence comes from Spisula subtruncata, assembly GCA_963678985.1. Taxonomy (NCBI): domain Eukaryota; kingdom Metazoa; phylum Mollusca; class Bivalvia; order Venerida; family Mactridae; genus Spisula; species Spisula subtruncata. The sequence goes on along the minus strand of OY787664.1, from coordinate 48,821,445 downwards.
TGGCAGAATTTGGTTGCAGTCCTATTCAAGAAATAATCTAGGCATACTCACATAGTGCTGTCTTGAATTGTGTACTTCAATGTAGGTACTAAGGTAAGGAAACGACTGATGTTTCATAGTTTGTCTGGACTGACATTCTTCTTGGTTGCTGCCATCGCAAGCTCCCGTCCCATGCTTTCGTTCTCAACATGACATCACTCTCACGCCATCAACATGCCTGTGCCCCCCCAAGCACAATGGTGAATCAGCATGACAAGACTGAAGAGGGCTAGCTAAGCTGCTATGTGCCTGTAAAAGTTCAACTTGAAATTTAACAGTTTAATAATCACTGATAATAATATTTAATAATTCATTTTCTGTTGCAGACTGTTAGACAGTAGCCATGCCACCAACTGAAGGACATATGTCAATGCCCCAGGGGCACATGGGGATGGGTGTCGGCACTATTTCCCTGGCTACCCTTATTGACTTCATTGTACAAAGAACATATCATGAATTGACTGTATTGTCCGAGATGTATGTATAAATTCTAGATTTTCTTAAAACTCTTGTATTTATTTCTGAGTTTCATGTACTGAACATGTATCAATGACGTCGCTATAGTGATGTTATGACGTTACAAACACCAAAATGGAGAGGTACAAGCTGTGTTATCCTAATACAGGCTTCCCTTATTATTATTTATAAATCTCTTTTAATTCTCGTTACTAAATAATTTGAAATCTATAACTTTTGAAATGTTGTTGGCTCTTATTCCTAAGTTCCTTTTCATTGGTAATTTACTATTCTACTTTTCCACTCTAATTACTAAGAGCTTTTCCACGTTTTATTCTATGGAAAAAGACAGTTTTAAAAAGTTGAAATTACATTTTGTATATTTTATATATATTGTAAAAAAAGCATCTATAGATTTGTTGTTATATTTATAATTTCTTCTTTTATATATAAAAAATGTTCATGATGTAATTACATAAATCTGTTATTTTGATGCAATTACATAAATCTGTAATTTTGATGCAATTACATAAATCTGTAATTTTAGATTACCAAGAAAGACTGACATGGAAAGGTAAGCTTAAGCTGATTTTCTTTCATTTCATACATTTAGGTCAAGATATGAATTTCATACCATAGATTGGATCGTTTTCATCTGTAACTTAACAATAAGGCATTTTCTGACCAAAATAAAAGTTATTTGATGTAAATGTCTCAATTTATGATCATAAATTTAATCTGCTCTGAAGTATTTTCATAAATATAAACCAAGTTAAATATAGAAATAATATCATTGAACTTGAGGGCCTCTTTGTTTGGCCAAATTGTTCAGCTGCATATGATTTTTCTAATTTTTTATTTGCCCTATTGACACCCCTGTATTTGCATTAGAGAAGTTATTTCACAAAACTTGTCAATATTTCAATGTTTCTACTTATTACAGTACATGTTACATTGTGTCTACAATATATATTGTTACTTGCAACTGATGTGCTATATGGTTACCCTTTCAGGAAAATTGAGATAGTTCAATATGCCAGTCGTACCCGGCAGTTATTCATCCGACTCTTGGCTCTTGTCAAATGGGCAAACAGTGCTAGTAAAGTGGATAAATGTGTGGTAAGGATTGCTGATTTTCATGATGCCGTACAGCCTCTCCAGAGTTTGGCTCTCTATAGAGCAACAACCTCTCTAAAACAACAAATACACAATTTTCATGCTACTGTACGGCCTCTCCAGAGCGGCTCTCTATAGAGCAACGACCTCTCTATAACAACAAATACACAATTTTCTCACAGGCGCACAGTTCGATTGATCTAATAAACTTGCATGTAAAAAAATCCCTTTCTAATAATAAACTATAAGGCGGCTCAGCTGCCATACCCAGATGTAATCTCAACCAATGATGCAATCCTAATATCGACTTATAGCGGTTGACTGTGTGTGTTATATCTTATAAGTTTATTTTATCTTGTAGGAAATCTGTAACTTCTTAGAACAGCAATCTATGTGGTTTGTAGAAACAGCTGACTCGATGTCCAAAATGGCTCGAGAAACACTTGTTAGTGCTAGGTGAGTAGTTCATTCACATTTAGTACATGTGCCTACGTAGCTCAGTAGTTAACGCACTTACTGCCTAATCCAGCAACCTAGGTTCAAATCCTGGTGGAGGCGCTAATATGCCAATCATATGAACAGAAAGCTGACTAGCAAGTAAAGGCTATGCTTGGCATTTTTACACCTTGTTTTGTGTATATTATAGGGCTTTTAAATCTATTAGACAAACTGGCCAAGATCTCCTGAGGCATCTTAAGTTAAACCTGAAAGTGAGATTTTATTCAAATTGAATTCAAATTGAAGAAAAATATGAAGTAGGTGTCCTTGATATTGTTTTAACTCTGCATTGATGTTTTAAATCGTGTCCATTATTATTTATGAATGGACTTTGATATACAATGCATCTTTAATTCATACCATGTGTCACTTTTATTTCAGACTTCCTAACTTTTCACTACCATGTGCCATTGATGTACTTACATTGGGGACATACCCTAGACTACCTACCTGTATCAGAGTGAGTATTCTTGGTTGAATCCATGTTCTTGCTACGTTACCTCAGTTACTTCTGTAATTCAACTTTGAATTTGACTGCTAGTAGTTATTTGAGAGGCATTTTTTTGGGCTATTGCAATGGCTAATAATTACCAGGCCTGATTAAATGGGGTACAGATACTTCATTAATTTACATTCTTCTTCCGGAAATGTACAGTATCCCTCTCTTGGGCATCGCCGTACAAGGAATATTTGTCGTGATGCAGCCACCACCCAAAACCATCAAAGTTTAAAAACTGGTAAAATAACAAACTGTCTCCCAAGAGTCAAAACTATGTTCATTGGAGGTGGTGATTGGAACTCCGGATAGGCACAGGGTTGAACACCCCCTTGTCTGTCCTTGAAGACCTCAAGGCTGGAAGCCGAGGTGACTCTGTCAGGCAGTGTGTTCCAGATACGAATGGCGCTCTGGAAGAAGGACTGCTTCTTATACTCAGTACCACTCCTTACAAACAGGTGCAGGCCTTATTCACAGCAGTTTGGAGTAAAATGATATTTTCATACTTTAGGAGAAGATTGTTCCTCCAGATCCGATTACTTCTGTGGAGAAGAAGCAGGTCTTATCTAGATTGACACAAGTTATACAGTACAGGCTAGTCTCGTGTGAGCTTCCACAACAAATGAGGAAACTTAAAATAGGTGAGATTTATAAGCACATGATATTGTACAGAACTGCCGAGTGATGGCAATAAGTGTTTTATCCCCGCTTCTAATTATTATGGGGGTGGGGGTTTATAGACTTATCCTCACGCCTGTCCGTCCAAAAAAATTGTGTTGCACAACTATAGCATGATTTTGTACAGAATTATTGCAATTTTTAAATTAGAAATTTTGGTTAATGCTTGTTAAGTTCTAAATTTCTTTCAATGCTCTTGCTATGACATCATTCACACTTCCCTACTAGAAAAACTCTACAATGATTTTACTAGGAGTTATGACAATTTTTAACTTGGATTATTTTGGTTAAAGTTCTTCTTGTATCTAAAGGTATTAATTTTTTTGTGACTTGAAGTACTTGTGGTTTAATATCAAAATTGTTTCCTTGGTGGCATATGCCCCCACAGTGACAACTCTTGTTACATATATTGTTCTTTATTCAGAAAATGGGCGTGTGAAGTTTCTGGTGGAGAACGAGTTTCAGGTGACATTGACCTTGATGGAGGATAGCCCTGTTATACCGTGGAGACTTCTTGATATTGATATATTGGTAGAAGATCACGAAACTGGAGGTATGCCCTGGGTAGTTTAGATATCTTTTAGAGAGGTCATAAAATTCCTGAATAGTCTAGATTTTATTTTACTAATAAACTTTTTAGCCCAATAAAATTTCAAATGGTTTACTTAAATTAACAGATACTCAGTCCGGTTTAGGTTTTACAAACTGCTGGACCACAACCTTGGGAGATAAATGCTGGATATTGGATTTGATTGATTTTAAAATTTCCGTACACCATACAAATTAAAGTTACTAAAGTTTTATATATTCTGTTTAGTGATTTAGTTTTAAGTCTGTGTTGCTTAATACCGTTCATGTTAAAGAACCAAGGAGTCTATTCGAAAAGAGCTAGGGCAGTGTTCCCAGATTCCTTATATCACACATACTTTCTGCCTCTTTCCTCAAAGCCGGAAGTTATTGGCCAAATAGACACACTACGACTGAATCAGTGACAGTATAAGCTTAAAATGTGACAAGTCTTGTAAATATTTTATTAGTCTCCTACTGTTTTTCATTCTGTCCGTCGAGAAATCTTGATCTTGCCATGGCTTAAAAAGTTTTCAAGCTTGGTTTATAAAACTTAGTATGTGTATAGGGACCAATAAGGAGATTATGCGCATCTAATTATTTTTTGATTCGAATAAAAATTGTGATTGCCATTGCAACACACATTGAAAACCAGTATGGGACTTCTGTATTGCTTGCAACTTTTAATTACTTGTTTTTCTTTGTTTGTAGATGGTAAAGCGTTGGTTCACACTCTACAGATAGGATATATACATCGCCTGGCACAATCTAGATTACTAGATAATGATAAACCATTACATGATCTCTACAGAGTATTACGTATCCTTACATAGATTACATTCTAATTAAAAAAAAAAGTTAAACAAAAATTAAGTTTAGGGCTCTTTTCATCTGTTAGGCCGCTCAAGCACCCTTTGACATTTTAACTCCCCTGGTCATTGGGCTACATATAGAAACCTACACTCGTGTCTCCCTGGGGAGACTATTTCTCTCCTGTGGGTGTGGCAGTCAACATCGATCTGCGGCGCCCAGGAATAGACACTGCCCTCACAGGTACCAATTTACACCATGGTTGAGTGGAGCTTGTGGGTCTTGCTCAGAGAAATTAACCAGTGCTCCAAAGGGGGGTCAAACCCGGGACCTCTCGATCCCGAAGCGGGCCCAACCTCTAGGCAACCGCTCCCCACTATAATTACAGGTTGCATTGCTGGGCCCTTATATTTGCTAGGCTATTATACGGATTTAACAAATTTCTGTAATTCTGTAATTTTTCCACTTATCTGTTTGATACAGATAAGTAACCTAGCCAATCAGAAAAATGGTCCATTTTCCTAATTTCAGTGGAAAATAATTCCCAATCAGATGCATTAAGGCTGGGCAGTTTATGTTATACATTGTATGTTAAAGTTTTATATGAAGGCATGTAAGACATATCATATACAAGCTTTTTAAATTAATTTCTATCATAAATGCCTGTGCTTTTAGGAATTCACAACTTATTAAAAAATTCCAATATTGGGGAAAACACTGCAAATTTTCCCAATTTGTCCAGTAAAGATACCTTTCCCAATGAAAGCTGTTGTGCATGGTTTGACATTCAATTTGGCTAAGTGTTGTTTTAAACTAATGATCCTTGACTCGATGTTTTAAGATTCATTTTGTCAGTCCCTGCAGCTTGAAGTCCTCAATTCTCAGGTAAGTTCTCGTTATGTTTTTAGTACTCAGTACTGATGCAGAAGCATATAGTGATTGCCCCTTCCATTTGTCTGTACACACTAGTAATACTTAGGTGGCTACTTTATATGGACAAACCAGTTGAAAATAGTTAAAATGAAAGAGTTTTTTTTTTATGTGGCTAAAATTTTCTTTTACTACAATTAGACAAATAAATATCTTCCATTCTGTAAGGTAGCCTCATAAGTAGGGTTCGTAAGGATATCCGTTTGTCTGTCCGTCCATTTTAAAATGTTCACATTGATTGACTTGCTGTTATGGACAAGGCTTCAACTAGGACATAAGCGTTTACTTAGCACAGTCTTGTTAACTGCCTACAATAAATCAGGGTTTGAATTTTAAACTATTCTAGTCTGTGTGTGTGAGTCAGCTGAGCTACTGAAATGATAAACCAAGTTCTACTCAGTATATTATGTTATGGCCATTTGTAACTTACTATATACCCCAATGGGTGCACCAGTGTGTAGCTTTATACTTACAATTTCACATTCAAACACTACTTTCAGTACTTTGATTATATGTCTAATTTTCTTGTTTATGTGATTATTTCAGACACAAAAATTGATAGTAGAAAGACTGGGTGATTCTTTGAGTATAGATGAGTATGGAATTGGAAAGTGTTTGTCTGTGTCGTATTGGAAGTAAGTTATATAACAAATGCTGGTCTCTTCCTGTGAGAACAAATGTTCTCCAATACACATGATAATGTTGTCATCGGTACTGCCAAAGGCTTCCTGCATAAATTGTTCAGTCATCTCTCGTTATTTCGAATTTCTTCGGACTCTGAATAATTCTTCAACATAACGATAATTTTAGAGTTAGGTTTGAGAGCCATTTTTCTCTGGCTTGGGCTGAAACAGATCTTATCGTGTACAAGCAATTCCCGTTTTATTAGAAGAATCCTCGTACATTTGTTCTCTCCATGTTTAGCTTGATGATGTGACTGAGGTTTCTAGCACTTCATTTAGCAAAGTACCTGTTGTTCCATAACTGGTTGGCTCAGTGTACCAGTAATGTGACTGTGTAATGCAGGGATTTCCCTGATGCAGGTTTTCTGCGTCCCTGACGCAACTTTGTGGCAATGGACCCTAATTTCTGCATTACTGTGCATCCTTGGGACTCCCAATAGGATCCCTCGAATAGACATTTAAATTTGAACTAGAACATTTTTCTTTCTGCTATTTATTGCAATAAGTCTTGTGTTGCATTGAGCAATCTGAATTAGCTGTTTCATTTATTTATAAATTTGATACTCACTAATAATGAACTTGAAATGCATTACTGTATAGTGAAGGGACCCCCAAAAGTTCTCAGGGACTCCTTAAATATAAACCTTAAGGGTCCTGGGACCCTCATATGAAAAATCCTAGGGAAAACTCTGGTAATGTAACTGCACTGATGATAAAATCCCCCTAATGCCTCAGTAAGTTATTATATGATATCTTGAGTATTAGATTAGACAATACCTGTGTTAATCATGTTGTAACTGTACTATTTCAGAGATCATACAAAGAAAGAGAAGGAGAAATCTCAAGATGCCATCAGTATGTATATTATAGTTCTGTAATATACCTTGACTTGGCATTGTTTCGTTCATGTGATTTTATCCCACCTGGCAAGTTCTGTTGCTACGGTGCTTGGCTGTCTCGGCTGTCTCTAATTCCTCTAATTTATTTAGGTTATGTTCTCTAAGCACATTGACATTGGCCCTGTGGAAGTGTACTTACCTGTCAGATACTAGTAGCAATCCCAATTTCTGATTATTATAATTATATTATGGTGAAAATGTTCAAAGAATTAACAAAGTTATGGTCATTTGAAATTTCATCAGCTGAATTTAAGCAATAGAACAATGTTGAACATATTTTGCCTGGTGGCCATTGAAACAGATGTCCGACTCATTTTGAAACAGTTTTCTGACTGGTTTTCAGGATTAGCAATTATGCCTCAGTAGAACCCCTGAGGCATGTTTTACAAACATCTCTTGTTGTATATTTAGGATACAAGTTATCTGTACATGTGAATGATGAAGATGATGCTAAGAAGTTATGTGTATCACACGTACCATCCATGTTACCTGATGAATGTAGGAGGATTGGACTCACCATACAGAGTGAACATTTATCTATAGAGAAGTTACTGATGCAGACCATAGAGGTTCGAACCAGAGCCAAATTAAAGGTAGGTGTGACAGGGGTCTTAATGACTTACAATTCCAGAATGATTCTTCCTACACAAAATAAAAGTTAATTGATGGAATTTTCAAATAAATGACAAAATTATGGTCATTTGAAGTTCCATAATCTGAATTTTAACAATACAACAATGTTTGAAACCTATTTACGGTGTAGTGTTGTGTGCTAATGGTATCCAAAACAGTCTTACGACTCATTATCAGGATTGGACATTATGCCTCAGTAGAACCCCTGGTGTGATCAGTCCCTGATGAGACGGCAGTTGCCTTGTAGGTGACATTAATCCCTATTTGAATGGTGCGTGTTGGCGTTCTTACCACTCAGCCACGGTCAAGGTATAAGTTATATGTATTGTATATGTACAGTTCTCATATTTACATGTTTCGGCAATATTTATCACATAGTCTTTTATTTTCAGGATTTATCATATTCCATACAGAGATTTATTGAAGGAAAATGTAAGTTTCTCTATAAGTTACTACTTAATCCTCTTCATCCCTTCTACCATAGCTTGCCATTGGACTTAGCCTAAAGTCACGTACTTGTATACTCTAGGTCATTCTAATCTTATATACAGAGGTGTCAATTTTCCTTATTTATTTGGAATTCCAGAGTTATCATTCCTGAAAGACCATTGCATTCTGGCTAAAATAAATAGGATGAAAATATCTAAAAAATTGGTATGGTTTTGGTTAATTATACCCCCGCAAACAAAGTTTGAAGGGGTATATTGGAGTCACCATGTTGGTCTGTCGGTATGTTAGCATCGTGTCCGCTCAGTAACTTTGTCATTTCTTACTGGATTTTAAAATTGCTTGGTACAAATGTTCACCACATCAAGACGGTGTGTCATGCGCAAGACCCAGGTCCCTACCTCAAAGGTCAAGGTCACACTTAGAGGTCAAAGGTTATATAGTCATGCAAATCGTGTCCGCTCTGTAACTTTGTCATTTCTTACTGGATTTTAAAATTGCTTGGTACAAATGTTCACCACATCAAGACGGTGTGTCATGCGCAAGACCCAGGTCCCTATCTAAAAGGTCAAGGTCACACTTACAGGTCAAAGGTTATATAGTCATAGAAATCGTGTCCGCTCTGTAACTTTGTCATTTCTTACTGGATTTTAAAATTGCTTGGTACAAATGTTCACCACATCAAGACGGTGTGTCATGCGCAAGACCCAGGTCCCTATCTCAAAGGTCAAGGTCACACTTAGATTCAAAGGTTATATAGTCATGCAAATCGTGTCCGCTCTGTAACTTTGTCATTTCTTACTGGATTTTAAAATTGCTTGGTACAAAGTCATGAAATTTCAATCATGGTGTTTTTCAATCTGTATAGCAGCAGATTTCCATCAAATGTGTTGTTTAGACTATAATTTTAAATAATATTCCTGTGTCAAGGCGGTGCTGCAGGGGTATGATTCATCACTCCTGTGATAGCTCTAGTTTAACCTGCTCTGAAGGTTAAATATGGAAATGTAGTCATTGAAGGCCTCTCTTTTGGCAATGTTTTGTCGCATACAATTTTCCTGAATTTTAATTTGGCCCTGTTGACACCCTTAAGGATAACAGACATCTCTTGTTTATTTTAGGTGAGATACGAGATTTACCCTTGGCTCTACATGTACCTGTAGTATATCCATGTACTTCATCAGAACAGTTACGTATAACTATAGATGCACAACGTGGAATGATGCTGGCATCGTTACCATCGTTAGGTAAGATTTTCTGATCGAATTATTCCATGCTTAAATTATAGTTAATTTTACTCATGGCAGGGTGGCCACAGACTCTGGAAAACAGGGAAAATGGCTAAAATAAATTCCCTGCAGGGCAAAAATAAGGGAATTATCAGGAAATTTTACAAAATTGGAGAAAAAATTGGTCTTGTAATAGGTAATTTGCCGTTTGTTCTCGGTAAAAAATATATGAAATGTGAATTTTCATGCTCGCTACGCTCGCAAATTAACTTTCATCTATATAAACATGTAATCAGGTAGCTATTGAAGAACTTTACAATTATTGAAGAAAGAAATAGTAACATAAAGTTTGCACCTAACATAAAGATGCTCCTACACCTATGGTTGCGAATGCTGCAAAAATCATGGAAAATAACCTTTGGGTCAGGAAAAAATCAGGGAATTATCAGGGAATTTAGTTCTTCATTTTCTGTGGCCACCCTGCATGGCCTTTTCTTTACATTTTGGGGAAAATGACAGATGACTTTTTCAAAAGGGCAGAAAAAACTAGATGTAAATCAATTTTTTGGGGAAATTCGTGTTTTAAAGAATTTTCCTGAGGGGAAGCGTCCTGTAAATGGCCCCTGCTATAGAAGGGAATGAAGCCCTGTTTTGTTTTCACACACAATATGTACCTTCTTCTCTTGCAGAGTTACCTGTCCTACAGGATCTGGAAGAATCATTGAATGGAGAGAAAAAGAATATTCAGAAACATTTGGTTACTCTGAGGTACAGTATGATAGATTAGTTTTCAACATAAAACAATTTATTAATAAATGTAAAGATGCAATATGACTTATTGGCTCTTCGAAATATGTGGTAAAACGTAAGGAACAGTACAGAGTTTGCATTGGAATTTAAAAGTCCTTGGATTTAGTTTCTACTCTTTGAAAAGTCCTTGAGTTTAAATTGTGAATCGGCTCTTGCTCTTGCAAAGCTTATATTTTGGTGATTTTACCTAAAATGCTTATTCTGTGGTAAATTGGTCTTGAATTAGTTAACTGCTAACAGAAAACAACTAAAAATGACAAAACATTGCTTTATGGGTGTTCTGTATGAACCATGCGATATAATTGGTTACTGTAATCCAAGAAATTATTTTATGTGATTTAATTTCACGGCGTTTGGGAGTTGTAGAAATTTGTGAAATTAAGTAGCTGCGAAAGTGTTCAAAACATTTGATGGTCAACGTAGTTGCGAAGAGCTCCGCATTTGGCAAAACATGAAAGTTAGTATTCACAACAGACTTCCCGATAGTTGCCGACAATCTGTCGGACTGACGGACTTGGAGAAACTGTCAGACCAGAAGGAAATCTGTAGGACCGATTTTTGTTCGCTATAATCAACAAAAAAGCAAATATTTTCAATTTCCCTTTTAATACGACATACACACAGTAAGAGATGGCTTTCCTCGTTTCTGAGTACTGTCATCGTGAAATCAGCATTAAATTTGTTGTCCGATGGCCAATTGCCGATAATTTGTTTGATTCTATCCATATTTTTCCATGTTTCCCATGCGAAATTGGAAGAGACACTTCAAAATAGGAGTACAAGAACGCAGAGTTAGAAAAATCGTTCGCGCTTTGCGATTGGCTTACAAATTTATTTCCGACCAATCAAAATAAGTCTTACAAAATACACACGGAAACGTACCCAATAAAAAACGTACCCAATGCAAACTTACCACGACGATTCTGAACCACTGGACACGCTGTCCGACGGGAAGGTATGACGCACCAGACCAAGAGCTAAACTGTCAGACTGGTCCTACGGTCCGACGGCTATTGGGAAGTCTGCACGATAGTAAATTGGTTTACAGTAGTTCATAAAATACATTCGGTTCAATGTGATTGTTTTCAGGTTACAGTTAACATTATTGCGTTGTGAGAGATCAGTGAACTGTTTATATACACAAGCTTGTCGTAGTTTACCAATAGTGAATGAGTCAGATCATGGATTGGACGAGCTATCTAAACACAGGTTGTATGTTCCTGTACCAAAACAGACCAATCATTATGTGGTAAGATCTTTGTTCTTTCTGTACATTTATGCTTCCCCATCTTTGATGAGGGGTTAATGGCTTTGGTAATTATTTCAGGCCTGGTAATTCTCAGGCCTGTGCCTTATTTCAGTCTTTGAATCTTGAATTTCTGTTCTTTGTCTATGTTGAAAAGTTGAATTTCAGGCTTTGAAACAGAGATTTTTAGGCTTGAGAATGATAGCAAATTACCAGGCTTGTAAACTACGTTGCATATGTTGGTTGGTAAGTAGGTCTATTGGTAGACAAACTGTTTTCCATTTGATAACTCTGGAAAGCCTTTGCCCTAGGATCTTCAAATCTTACATGGAGGTTGGTCAGCAACAGGAAACGATACCTATTGACCTTCGCCCTTTCTGCCTATGGGTGCTGCAGGGCATACATGTTTTACAAACATATCTTGTTCTCTTCAACCAGTCGTCAGATTAAAATAAAAAATTGCATGAATACTTGGAACCAAGTCTAGTTGGGCATATTATCAGAAATTTTAGGTCAAATGACTTTGCCAGAGTTACAGCCCTTAATGGGATACATTTTTTGTATGTATAAAGCTACAGTAATCACTTAGAAAACTTGGGTTATTTTTTCGTTTCTTGGGAAATATGTTCAGCTCAATATTTTACCTTAAGTCAAAATATTTAAGTTTTCACTCAAAATGTTTTGTGGATACCACCCCAGGTATTTAATTTTGTAATTAGAATTCCTTATTGTGTTTATCAGGTTGTGGCTGTAGATGACAGTCCGCCAAGATCTGTAGAGATCAACTACTATCTACTAGAGACCGTACCATGTCTGGCAGAAGGTGTAGAAGCCGAGCTTGGTGAAGATACAACTGTTAAATCTTTCCTGAAAACGTTGAGATTAGTACCACTCGATACGTTTGCTTTTACCAATGGTCCTTATACCAAGATATACAGTAAGATGTTTCAGTTTATCCAGTGACTTCGGACAAAATTCCTTGGCCTTGTCTGATTTTCAAAACCCATCAAGGATCATTGTTTCTTATCATCTACATGTACAGTGCCCACGAAAATAAGTATACAGTTGCAAAATTAAACTTGGTTAAACTTGGTTAAATTTCTGAATACCTATTGGCTTTACTCAGTTCTTATGCTTAACTTAACAGTCTATAAGTCTCATCTTCTAAGTTACAATTGAGTTGTCAATTTTCCTGGTTTATCACTTGTTCAAGAGCAATGGCTTCTGACCAAAATTAAAGTTATAAGTTGAAAATATCTTAAGAAATGGCAAAGTTATGGTAAATTTATGCTCTAAAGGATTTCTTGATTTCTTTTATGGAATCAATGTTGTTGTAGACCTCTTGCTTGGCAAAAAATTTTGACCTCATAGGATTTTCCTGATTTTAAATTTGGCTCTGTTGAAAACCCCTGAAGTTATATTGTTTGATTGATATATATTATTCATTTTTCAGAGGAGACAGAAGAGAATGAAATTGATAGTTTTCACAGAAAGAGAAAGGTAACTTTTGCAAAATTCAAAGTTTCTTGTGGGCATTAAATTGCGTAGTACATATTCTTTAATTTGTGTGTGGGAGAATACGGAAGAAATCGTTTTTGTGTTGGATGGATGGTTTGTGTTAGTTCTCATAACCACTGGTTGGATTTTAATGAAACTTTGAAATAAGTAATTGGTACCAAAGCCTTGTTCTGCACATTGTCAGGAATTTAAGGTATGATGATTTTTGAGTTATGGTCCATTTGGAGTGACAAATCTTTTTGTCAAAACCTTCTCTATTTTGTTCTGAGCTGGTACCCAGAAAGTGCATGTATTTATACTGTATTTTGTAGTTATTGCTGGGAGAATACATGGAACCAGTGGGGAAGAAACAAAAGTCATCACCATATTTTGTGACAGATCTGGTACATGTTGTTGCTGCTTGTGAGGAGAAACTACCTTTTGTATTCCTTGGTGAAGAGGTATTTACACATTGTTATCATTAGAATGACCAAAATTGCGAAAAAGATAACTGTAGATTTCATTAAAACCACTAAAAATCAAATGAATAATAATTCTTTGAGGTGCCAACAAATGCGTATAAACCTAATCACTGTCTTCATGACTTTACAATTTAATAATAATGATTTATGAGCAAAAGCTGATTGTAACTTCCGGTCAATGTTTGACTTATTGGGATACTACAATTCAATGTGTATGACTTCTTGTGATAACTGGAAGTTGAATATGATTTCAGTCAGATGATCTCAACTAGTTAGGACCAATGTGCTAATTGGTCTACCTTGGGTTTTATCATACGAGGAAGGTACTTTATCTCTAATTGTCTCTCATTTTAATTTCAGCTAACTGAGTTAGGGATACTTCATACAAATATACAGGTGGATAAAGAAGCAATGGGATTTGTTATGGACATCATACAGTATGTATACTTATCTTGTAATATAGTGCAGAGATATTGACCTGATTATATAAGATCTTCCTAAAGTTTAATTTAAGGTGCCTCCCATCTTTTCGGTAAAAAGATGACCCTTTGTGGAACACATACATTCCTATGACAAATCCCTTCCAGTTCATAATTATGACCCCATCTTTGATGATGGGGTATATATCAAAGATGGAGAAAATTGCTTTGCTCATGTCAGTCTGTTGGTATACCATTATTGAGGTTGGCCAGCCATAGTAGATTACCTCTACTGATTTGTTGAGGTCATTAGGTCATATGTCTAGGTCACTGTGACCTTTACCATTTTCGATAATTAGGCTGCCATGGGGGCCATATGTATTTTACAAACATCTCTTGTTTGAGATTACTTTGAATGTACACTGTGATATATAATGATATTAAACTTTACAGTTTCCCGGAGGTTCCTGGTGTGAGCAAAGAAGACAATGAAGCATTTAGAAGAACAATGTTATCATGTAAAGTGAGAATAGTGACCAGTACACGGCCAGCTAAATGGCAGATAGAGGTAACTATGTTTTTAAAATTTAAAACGGAAAAGAAGTAATGATATTGCTGAATGCGGAGTGGGAGCATTGAGTCAACATTTTGTTAGAGGTCTGTTGCCCATGTGTATGAGGCGAGGTGAAGTGGCCTAGAAGTAGGGTGTGCTATTTGGAATCTATAGGTTCTTTGTTAGATCCCTGTTTGGGCCAGTGCTTAATTTCTCTGACTTAAATGGAATTTCTAAACAATGTTCCTGGCACTCCTCAAGCTATTCCTTCATAAATTGTGAGAATTCATCAAAATTTCTGCTGTACTTGTTTAAGTGCCTCTACCATGCATGTACTGTATAAGTGAATGTTTCCACAGATCATTAGTTATCAAATATTTAATTTCACAAGTTTGCAATGTGTGACTATTAGCAATTTCATTTGTTCTTTGAAGGTCAAATTTTATGCTAAAGAAAATGGTAGGAAATTGTGTAAATTTCTGAAATTAGCCAATATTATTAGCTGATTTAAACATTTACCCGGAACACAATGTTTGGTATTTTCAGTTCATATTTAACCGAGATCTACTACAGACACAGAATCAAGCAGACGTCGGTCCGACACAGAGAGTGTTCTCGTCATACGATCAAACGTCTGATAGTCAGAAAACGGTGAAAGATTTGTGGGATGATTGGATGGCTATGTGTAACCTGTTTACCATAGTGAAACCATTCTCACAAATGTACTATGGTATGTAGTGAAATTTTAGACCGTTTGACATAAACATCGGAAATTGTTTGTTTACAGAACTTGTCATGTATATTCAATCTTGTTGCCAAGTTATAAACAATTTGGCTATTAGCAGTCAGTAACCTAAACCCGATAAAGGCTTGCATTTAAATTGGAAAGTCAATAAGGTATCCATCCAGAAGATCTAGACTTCGTATTTTTCAAGTCACGCTATTTCATTCTGTTATACAGTAAACAAGGCATTGATTTTGTACTAGATGTCGGTCTGGAAGTCTGTTTGTGTTGCTCCAAAAGTGTGTATGATTGCATACCTGAGAGGGTCAAAAGTGCATATATTGTAACTACCATCTATTCCAAGTGTAAATGCTGACTTGTGGATCAGTCAGCTGAAAGGACTTATGTTTGAAAGTAACCTTAGCCTAGGGTGTGAACTACTGTAAAATCATTTAAGTTTGATTGGCCCAAATTTGTGGTTTGAGTAAAAGACCATTTCAATGGGATATTAATTTGTGGATTTTGCATTTCAGGTAATAAATACGAGAGTCAAAATTATTGTTTGATAGGATTTGATATCTCGTGATTGAAGGTGAACCACAAAATCCATGAAATTTAATCCTCCATGAACATTAATGATTTCACAGTACTGTATTTAACTTTTGTAATTTACATTTTACCTTGTCATTACGTTATAGATTTACAGACTGGACTACAATCTCTAGCAGAAGTGAAGTCATATAACTACAAGATACTGAGTCTCTTGTATGGTGTGGGGAATACCAGTCTGGTAGGTGCACTTCATATGTACTTCTATAAACATTTACTTACCTCCAAAAGTGAAGCACCAATGTTAATGTGCTTCAAGTATACTTTTTAAAAGATTTACATGTACTTACCTCCAAAATCTATACAATTAAAAGGTGTGCAGAACTAACATAAAAAAGTACAAGAGTTATAACATCAACCTTTAATGTATTGTAAAACAACACTTGTATCATCAGTCAATCAATACAGAGGCTCATTTGACTCTTTGAGTTGGGATTTTGACTTTTGAAACTTTCAAAAGTTCATATTTTGACCCTGATGATTTTGGTTTGAAAGGTCATTTTCATTCAAAATCATAGGTAATTTGCCTATAAAATGGTAAAATGGTGTTAAAAGTATCAAAATGACCCTTTAGATTCAGAAGCTAGTGGAACCCCTGTTTTACATAATAGTTCTATGATATACTGTAAAATCATTTTGATGGGACGTTCATTCGTAGATTTAGCTTTCCAGGTAATAAATGCCAGGTCGAAATTATTGTTCGATGGGATTCGATTTCATTGTAGAAAGTGAAATACGAAATCCATGAAATTTTATCCCCCACGAAATAAATTTTTTACTGTATGATCTTTTGTTTTAGGTTCACGTTCAATGGAAGTGTAATGTTAAACAGTTTACTCTCTCGTTTGGTCGTCAAGGACCATCCAGCCCCATGAATCCTCACGTCGTCATGACAACACAACTACAACATGATCTTAACTCCACTAAATCACTCGCATATTTATCACAGGTAGGTGTTCGTCTGAAAAACTGTTTTTGTAATGGCCCCTCATAATTGTGCCCCCTCACTTAGTTATTAGTAGGGGCAAATAGCATTAGTGCTGTCCGTCTGTCGAACATACATATATCCGTCCATAACGCAAATCTTGTGTGTTGAGCTGCTCACAAACAGTTGGGCAGACTTTCACAGACCAAAAACCTTCATGTACAGTTGACCATAAAGGATGGATTTTTTACCGAGTGAAATTTTACAAGAGTTACGGCCATATGTTACTCTTGCAATAAACCTCAAAGGGGGCACCCGTATCCCATGAACACATTTTGATAATTTTTTCCAGAGTTATTGCCCTTCGTGGGAGACATGGTTGGTGTTAAAAACCTATTCTAGTTTATAACGCCCCTAGAATGTGTTGATTACATTTCTTTGCATGTGAACTAAAACCACCAGGTGTTCTGTTTTTGCAAAACCCAGTTTTGGGTGTATCTGCAGAATTGTTGTCCATGTTTATATGGAAGTTGTATATTTCTTGTATCAAGATATTGTGTTCTCTATGTTATAGGTTCTACACGATACTTGGGGTCCAATGAATTCACTACATAAACTATCATCAGCTGTTATCCTCGGTGTAGGAACGGTAAGTTATTGAATATTTGAGTCGATGTTGTGTATAAGTTCAGGCTTCGATCTCCAGAAGCATCTCAAGTAAAAATCTCAACTCAAATTAAGATTTTACTTAAATCAGAGTCAGGATTATAGATAAATATGAAGTTCCAGCTTTTGAAATGATGCTGTAATAAACTCAGAATGTAATTTCTGTATAGTGATGCCAATTTCCAGTCAAGCCTTGCAATAAAATTAACATAAAGACATATGCTAATTTTTTAGATGAGATCTTGCTCAGATTAAGTTGCTTCAGGAGATTGGGGGCTAGGGGTGTCAATTTTCCTGATTTAACCAGAATATCGGATTTATCATTCCTGAAAAAGTGAAATGAATTCTGTTCAAAATCAAAGTTATTTGATAAATAAAGGTTGTTTGATTTTGAAAATATCTCAAGAATGGTATGGTAGTTGAATCTTCTCTGAAAGATTTTGTTTAATATAAACTATGGAAATTATGTCATTGAAGGCCTCATCTAGTGTTCCAAAATCACTATTGATAATCGAATCGAATTTTCATTTCACTATCGATTGTATAATCGATTGTGCTATCGAAAACTCGAATGAATATTGACTTCATAGTTTTTCCAGTCGAAAGAGAGAATTAATTTGCCTAATGTTCCTAGGACTATCAGCAATGAACCAAAGTAATTGACTGCAGGGGTCACATGACCCTTATAAACAGTTAAACTCAATATTGGTTGATCCTTTTCTAACCCACAGAGCAGAACTCTTGACGGTGACCCAATAAGTGGATGTTTAAGGGTTGAAACTATTTAGGGTAATAGATATTGTAATATACTGTTCTTTTAAATCATTGTTTTTAGTTTCAGCTTGTGTTATAGATATTTAGTACATGAATGAAGCCTTCTAGTAATATTTCATCAAATAAAGATTAGTGATTATATTAAAGCAATATTCTAAGTCCTATATAAATTCAGAAGACCAGAAAACAACAAATAAATACGTGTACGAGGGTTGTCCCAGTAAATCGTGTACTTTGCCCATTACACAAAAAGTAGTCAAAACATCCGTTTCAAATTTTCACTGATGATTAATGAATATGTTTTTAAAAGGTATACGGAATTTCAAGAAAATAAATCAAGAAATAATTTGTCAGTTTACATAACTAAAACACATGGTATGCAAGTGCGGCGCACAGTTACGTCAACGTAAGAACGTCATGCAGCGGAATATTTTTCTCTGCATCTTAAGTTATTGTTTCTTTTATTCAATATGCTTACGATGGCATTAAACTTATTTTCTGATACACATTTGCGAACCAATCGCAATCGAATGCACCATAGAAAAGCTGTCTGATCGAAACAACCAACCCTAATGGTGGGATAAAAACTAGTACGGACATATCCTTTCTACTTTGAGAAGAGTGAAAGCCCTTTGGTGCGTGGCACAGTATATAACGTGGGTGTACAACGCGCCCATGTCATAAACATCATTACATATTTGTTGGCATTCATGTATTCGTGTTCTAGAAGCATTATTTCATATCCGCCATATAGTTTAGATTCTTAAACTATTTTTCGACGGCATACCAACCAAACATATAAAGTGTACTGCGAGTCTACGGGTGTTTCCTCTTCTGACGTCACACTTATCGCACGTTTTTATTTTTAGTGAGGCTATTCAAACATGTGTATTGCTCGCACAAATAATGAAATTGTTTTGAATTTTACTGCGATGACATTAAACAGACAGTCCTTAATGCCGACGTGAAAATTATGTGCGATAACGTATTGAAAATATGAGAATTATTATTTTATTGAACATACATTTAATGAATCACGGCATGTTTTATGGGTTGCGCCGCATTTGCGTACATGGGGTTGGTTAATCACCGATATGCAACATACACATATCCGTTAAATTATTTCACTTGTTTGAGTCACAACAATGAATCCATAAAGGTAACTACAAAAAATCATAATCATGTGACGTCAAATAAGAAAATTATTAGCAAAGTACACGATTTACTGGGACAACCCTCGTAAATGTGTGTAAATAAACAATTCTGGGTCGGAAAGATGTACAGTAATGCTATACTTTCGATTTACAAAATAAGGTCGCGAAAATATATGACAATAAGAAATGACGTACTTCCGGTTGCCAATAACGTCTAAAATATCAAATTATGTTATTTTTGATACTAACATGAACTTATGGTTTAATTACCGCTGCTCATATTTGCTCCAACACAGAAATACGAATCTAAATATACGGTTAATGGGATTTATTTTTCCTCGCTTCAGAAACTCACTAAATCACAGTGCGGTGAATCGTTCTAGCAGCCGTAGACTCCTCCTTCCAATAGAAATATATAGCGCTAGGAGGCAGAGTTTATTAAAAGGATTGTGGATATATGCCTTGTAAAAAATGTGTTTTAGCGATTCAGTAAAAGATTATTCGCGCGTGCGTCAAAACATAAACAAACAAGCTATGGCGGTGTGGTCTAAGAGAGGCATATGCAAGCGCGACGCATATTGATTCCTTTAAAATGATCCATACAAGTAAATGAGTGATATGTTTATTCAAAATTAAGGGAAATGGTTCTTATTTTCAATTGCCACACCCGTTCACCTGGCCGTCAATTACTGGCGACTATCGATTGTTTCAATTCACTATTGATAGTCGGCGACTTCGACCTTTCAGCGACGATAGTTCGATTGTCGGCGACTATCGTCGGATCACTAGCCTCATCTTTGACAAAAATATATATTTAGCTGTTATTAGGGAGCAATCCTGCATTATGAACATCTTGTGTTATATTTTCAGTCACCGAAGCAATCAGTACAGACATTCTCAGTTCTCCCACAGTCATCTAGTCATGTGAGAATTGCCTACAGAAACAAGTATCCTTTACCGTAGAAAGAATGTGTGTTGCATAACTTGGCAACTCTTGTCAGGCACACCCATACCTGCCAAGTACTCCTATTAAAGTGGAGTTACTCCTATTTCGTCGATAAATTTCTGGTTTCCAAGTTCACCTCCCTTGCACAAAAGTACATTTGGTTTCATTTTCTGTCCCATATTTATAACCACTAGAATTAATACATTAAAATTTTGTTGTTTATGCATCGAAATCCCTTTTAAATCAAATTTAAATGCATCTTGAGACATGTTTCGCTCTATAACTCCTATTTTGGATTTAACTAACTTGGCAGGTATGGGCACATCTATTCATAAGATTATGGGCAAGTACCGACAAACCTGCGGCCACAAAATAGGTTGACTATTGAACTAGCAGTCAAAAGTTTAACGGTTATACAGGTGTCAGTATTTTGGCAATTATTGTAATATTTTGTTGCTTGTCTGAGTAGTTCTTAGATGTGTAAGATAAAAATTTGCAAAATAGGCCTCACCTTAGTTCATTTTATCCTTAACCGTGTGTACAGTTATTGTTTAGATGTACATTTCCGTACAAACAAAGCTGTGGCTGTACGAGATGGTGCATATAGTCTGTTTGATACGAGTAAAGCTACCGAAGGATTCACACCAATCCCTATGTTAAAGGTAAGGCTGAAATCTTATCAATCTCTTAGGGGTCGCTCTACTATTCCAGAATTATCCGGAAGTCCCTGTTTGAAGCACTTGAAAGAATCAACATTTCTGCAAAAAATAAAAATGATCAAACTTGAATTAATATAAATCATGCCTCCTCATCAGCCTAGTGGTAGAGTGTCTGCTTCGAGTGCCGGAGGTCCAGGGTTCGATCCTAGGCCTTTTTCTTCTCTCATACCCTCCTGGTGATGCATAACATCAGGAATGAGGTGTCAAGAGTGATTAATAAAAGTTGGGAAAACTTTTTTCACAATCAAACTTAATTAAATAAATATAAACTACATATTTCAGGCATTTTTGAGTATGTTTGTTGATGAGTCTGTGACAGGAAGTAACGTACATCGTCGATCAACTACAGAGGATGATAATCCACCGTCTCCTATGGTACCGATAGATAACATGGATGTGTTCAGTATGTCACAATCACATCAGTCTACAGGATCACCGGGTTCTAGGACCAGGACTGATGTGAGTAGATTTTTATGCCAGTGTTTCAGGGCTGGTATTTTTCAGATTTGAGCCTGATTTCATATTTTTGAATCCTGAATTTTTCCTTTTTGTCTATATTGAAAAATAGAATTTCTGGCATTGAAACTAGGATATTCAGGCCTTAGAATGATTATTAATTACCAGGATTGAGCTTGTTTTGTCTACTAGGTTTTCATAAAAATATTATTTTGCTCTTAGAATTTAATATAAAAATCTGATTACTAGAGCTGTAATGGTACGCTCACCCTACGATATGATACGTACCGTCAATTTTTCTAACGGTTCGGTATATTTTGGTATGATACAATATTCTCTAACAGCGGCTTAAAAACTAAAATTATAAGTGAAAATGCATTTTTTTATTCAATAACAGCAATTATTATATGGCTATCAACTATTTTAAAAGAATTTCCACAATATGAGGCATATCTCAATACAATTAAAACGAGTGATGCATGGTAATTTTACATAATCAGAGGACTTTCAGACATTTTCGTTCACTGAATATTATTTTGCTCATAAAAAAGCTTTTACCGAACCGTACCGAAATTTGCAATTCTTGTATCGTGAACCGTGTGGGACTGAAGTCCGCGGTCTTTCGTGTACCGCAGTATACCGTTACAACCCTACTGATTACCAGTGAAATTTTTTCAAAATTATACGAACATATGACTGTGAAATCTTACGTTTTTGGGGTTTTCAATTTTGCTTATTTCAGTAAAATGGCAGATTTCTTGAGTCATAAATTTATGGATTTAGTTAAAATGGAGAGAAAACCTTTATTTTGTATATAATTTAAATCTGAAGAAATCTGGAGAATATTATTTATTATGTGGACAAAAATAACTCCTACACATATCGATGGCTTAAAACAAGAAGGTCGTAACTACCAAATCGATATATATATTGAGAAAACACGGAAGGTCGTAAGTGGCACTTACGACCTTCTAATTCTAAGCGATCAATATGGGCTCAACCAATATTGAATGATTGCTAAAATGTAAGATGATGAATCTTTGATCTGACACAACTTTTTGTATTTATACCAACAGATAGCACCATCACCATCAACATTTATTGGTACACCATCACCTGGTAATATTCTAGCCGGATCACCTGGTAACCCACAGCTTCACGTACCATCACCAGGATCATTTGTCCCCGCACCATCTCCGAGCTCTCTCGGTATACACATGCAGTCACCAGCAAGCTCATTTATAAGCCCACAAGGTGAGTAAAAACTTAATTTTAATTATTTATATTGTATTCACTCAAATGTTGAATTTGATTCAGAAGATTCAATGCAAAAAGATTGTGGAAATATGATGATGCTTTTTTTGTGAGAAGTACTTAGAAGACTATGATAACCTTTATTGTAGTAGTTTGGTACCTTTGTCATTTTGACATCAAAGAAATTGTACAATTTATTATCCGCAGTTATGCCACATACTATACAGGCATGACTTATCAATTATTAAGGCCCTTACCCATGATGAGAGGGTATCCTGCTTTAAACATGTTTGATACTAGGATCCATATAACTTTACACTGCAACTGTAGATGAGTCCTATAAATTTTAAGGTCAAATGTCTCTGTGCCTTTTAACATACTGTATAGCGGGTATATTTCGCGGGGGTTTAATTTTCGCTATATTCCCGGTTTACATCGAATGCGCGAAATCTTAACCCCGCGAAATAATCACCAACAATATACAAATTTTACAAAGGGAGACAATGCATCAAGGAGCTTTAAGAAATAATCAACATTACTTTGCAAGACCTACAACAACACACATTGTGTCGCTTGAGTAAAATACGGTAATAATAAATGAACTACGACATGTATGAAATATAATTAGAAATTGGAAGCTTGTAAAGAACGTGTTTAAATTTCTATGCATGCATATCAATATCGTCTGAAGGTTTAAGTTGTAAGCCGTTTCATCACACTTGTTCAAAATTAATAACAGTTTTGTTTGCGGAACGTGTAAATGTTTGCCGAAATAATTGTTTGTTTGTAAATAGATCTACATGTTTTTCTTATGTTAGCAGTTAATGATCAGTATGTTTGGTTTATTGCGTTTCTTTATCCTCGCCACCGGATAATTCTTACGGGCGAGGCCTCCAGAAGACTTAATACTTTTAGTTGTTGGGGGATAATGCATGATTTAGAAGATGCCCTTATTCCAGAAGCATACCTGGTTCTTTGCATGCCATTTGCCATATGTATAGCACCAATATATGGGACTTTGGTTTAAAGTCTCATCCAAAAGACTATCAGTAATTTTAGTTGGCCAGCCCGGAATTCGAATACACAACCCCGAGATCAGTAGTGAACGTTTACCTCCCCTTCCATGTTTACCAACAAGGTTTTAATTTCGCGGTCAAGGCCGTTAGCGCTAAATCAATACACCGTGAATTCAAAATGATCCAATTAACGCGAAAATTGGACACCGTGAAATATACCCGCTATACAGTATGTGATTAAACAAATGTTTTCCGATCAATAACTTGTGAACAGGCAGGTTCATGATCTTACAGGGATGTTGGGACCATCAGTGGTTGCCCTATTTTGAGGTCAGAAGGTAAAGGACATGAGCTGTAAGATTATGCAATAGTGTGCTGCCTTTCCTTGGAGTATACAAGTTTTGTAAAAATGGTAGATCTATTACAGGTATGGGAGATAGTGGTTCACCCTATCCAAACACGAGTCTAGCCATGCCATCACCTGGACAGAGAAACTGGCCTAACTCACCATCTATACAGGGACCCTCACCTGTATCACGTCATGGTATGGCTGCATCACCCGGACATCCAACCTTACACTCACCACAGACCATGCTGAAAGATGATCACGCCAAGTCAGGTATGGTCTCAGGACTTATTTCCTTGTAACTAACTAAATTCATGTTAAACAATTTATTTGTATTTCCCCATGCTGTATATGTGTACCTGGGTGATGAATAAAGATATGTTCTGTTTTGCAGGGGCTGTTAAATTCTTTAAAACCGCACAGTTTTCCCATAAAATTCAATTTACATCACTTTTTTCTTCCTTTTTGCAAACATTATGAGTTATTTTCCCCCAAATTCAAAAAAGGGCCTTTTCCCCTAACTTTAAAAAAAAATGATCTGAGTCTTCACTTTAATGTGTACAGTAAAATTTTGATGCCTTGAACAGTTTCGACTTGAACCCCATAGAAACCTTGAAAAGTTTCTTTAATTCCAGCAAAAATGATAATGTACTCGTATAACTGTAGATGAACATGTAGATGATTCTAACCATTTTTCCATTCAGAAAGTGGTTGAGGCATCAATTTTAACCATCATATTGCCTTTGGATTTGACTTTTAGAATAATTCCCTATTTGTGTCAATACACTACACATTTTCCCATTGGGAAATTCCGAATTGGTCAAGTTTAAGCACCTTTCCCAAATCAAGCAAAACTATTGCTTTAATGATCTGGGTAATCTTTCATGATACTGTAAAATCATTTAATTTCGATGGGAATTTTCTGTAAAATCATTTAATTTCGATGGGAATTTTCTGTAAAATCATTTGATTTCGATGGGAATTTTTTTTCATGGTTTTGGTAAAAAAGACCATTTCAATGTGACGTTAATTCGTTGATTTTGTATTTCAGGTAATAAATACAAAGGTCAAAACTATTGTTTAGTGTGATTTGATTTCATGGTTGAAGGTGAAGCACGAAATTTAGTCCCTACAAAAATTAATGATTTTACAGTATATAATATCTGTTTTTACAGTGATGAGCCCACCATCGCGTACCCTACCACAGAGAGCATGGGCAGCCTCCACACCTACCTTGTTATCACACGATGCGTTTGATAATCTATTAAAACCAACCACACTACAACAGTTACCCATACATGTTCCTCTGTCACCATTAGAACGATTCCTTGGATGTAACTTCATTAGACGTCATATTGTACGATCATTCGGCCAAGAGAAACATGTAAGTATGCACCTTTCATGATTTTAGCTCTAGGTGGTAGCGCTATTGACCTTTGATTTCAAATACATGTGCTGTACAATTTTTATTTTCAAAGTCACTTATGTGTCTTGCTATAGATTAATGTACCAGACTTCCTGAATTCTGGATTCATTATATCTCTCAACTTACAACAGACTTGTGACTCATTTTCAGCATTGGACATAATGCCTTAGTAGATCGGCTGAAGTAAAGATGTGTGTTACACACAGTTCTAGCTTCCCTTGTTTTTGTTTATCAAGTTAGCTGCTATTTGAGATTTCCTAAAAATTGCATACACTTGTGAAAGCGGTATTTTTCAGCAATTAATCTTATGCACTGATTTTTTTGTTCTGGACAATGACAATTGTCATGGTCTTTATTTTTGTTCTTTGTTTAAAGTGCAAGTTTGATTTTCAGTTGACAAACATACAGGCTAATGAACCAGGTGTGAATGTGTTTAAAGCTGAGACGTTACAATTCCGTGTATCACTAAACACCTCCACATTACAGTCCTTACACATGAAGATACAACCCTTACCTGGTATGTGCCTTTATTATGTCCCTGAAGAGTTGCATATTTATCATTATTAAATTGAACGGTCTGTCCAGGATAAAGTTTGTTTTTAATAAGGAGAGGGCTAATAAACGCTGAACCTGTAGCCTAATCCTATTAATCCAATTTCTTTGGAAAAAAGATAAATATTTTTTAAAAAGTTTTTAATAAAAGTTCAACATTTTGTTGCTATCGATGCGAGCATCGAGACTTGACAAATGCTTATTATCATTAGTTAACATTACTAGATAAGAGGCATAGCTCTAGGATGAATTTGTAAGGAGTTGTGGCTCACTGGTCAGATTTCGATTAAACATACTTTACATTAATAGTTGGTACCAAAAGAAGATTGTGCTTATTATCATGAATTTCAGGTTGTCAATATTTCCATGTCGGTAGCATTTGTTCAAATTTTAAGGTTATACTAGTATGAGCTAGTATAAATTAAATGTATAAGACTAAGTATCAAAACCCTTTGGTTGTTTATTTTCATAGAATACAAAGAACAATGGTTTGTTTATTTTCATAGAATACAAAGAACAATGGTCACAAGAAGAGATACAGATATTTGAAAGATATTTTGACTATAAGGTTGGTATTCCTATGCTATGATATTTTTATGCCTGTCTTAGATGGAGACATATTATGTGAACACAAATGGCAGGCAGTTAGGTTTCTTGTTTCCATGATTTGTCAGGGTACTTATTCAAAGAATTCTCAAATTGTTAACTGTAACCGAAATGAAGGAGATTTGATCTTAATAAAGAAGATTTTTTTGCTAAAACTCAAATTTATGAAGTCCATTTGCAGTTTTCACTTTCTTTTATGACAATGCAATGCATGATTCTACAAGCAGTTTAAACTACTATTTGTGATCAATTTCATAATATCAACAAAAAATGTCAGGTTCCAATATGTTCAAGAATTGTAGAGGATTTTTTCCAATCGCCTCTCCAATTCTTGCGTGAGTAGAGTCTCAAATGCATAAAAATAAGTGATACTCGTGCATGATGCAGAATTCCTGGCATGTATGATCTATTAACTTATTTACTATTAACTTATTACAGGTTGCATGTCCACCGTACAAGTCTAACTCACTGACAGCGTTTGCTCGACTGCTGAAAGCACAGCCTAGAATACTGAAGGATGTGATACAGATTATGAGACTGGAACTAGTAAGTTCACAGTTTTATGTTGTTATATTGTATTGAGTGTGTATTCATACAGCTTTGTATTAGACACAGGTTTAAAATGAGAGAATTTTTTTTTTAAACTTTGATGCAAAAAATATGAGAAGAGAAATTTGTTCTTTATTAATTTTTTCCCATAGATAAATAAATTGATGTCAGTACCCGGTATATGGAGGCCTGACTGTTTAAAATAAGTATTTGTTGTATGTTTTTATGCTAAACATGTAAATACTGTTGCTATTTTTACAGATGCCCAATCAAGATAGAAACTTGAAATGGTCGGTACAACTATTATTGACAGTACCCCCAGCGTATGCACACATGGCCCCTGCTGGAACCCCGGCTATTGTTGTGGTACAGAAAATGATCCTCATGGTATGTCACCAAGAACTTTCTTTCTCGATCCTCATCGATTAAAATAACCAATAAAATTTTAATACCCTCATCTGGTGCCTGTTGCTTAAGCAAAGCTCTACAGAGTGCCTTTATTCAGTAACCTCCCATTAAATTTTATATAGAAGGCAAAGATTACTTCTCATAGAAAGCGCTACTTACACTTTCCTTAGGCAACAGACACCTGGTCAATTCATATGAAGGAAATACTATTGAACAGTTGGGCTTAAACAAAACAATATTTTATCTTTAAATGTTGTGGTCTTTATATTGAGGTTAAGAGCAAAATGTATTATTAGGGTTGAATTACAGTAAAAATAAAGAAAGTAAGTTTCTTTTGATCTTTATTAGTCCCCTACCGTTTTTTAACTAAGGGGACTATAGGTTTCCCATCCGTCAAGAAAGTCTGGATCCTGCCAAAACTCCTACAGTTTTCAAGCTAGATTTATGAAACTTGAGTATGTGGATATGGAACTTATAAGGAGATAATGTGCGTTAAAGTTATTTTTAATTTAGACAAAAATTTTGGCAACAGAAACATTGACAGGGGGACTTCTGTATTGCTTGCAATTCCTTATTTCTTGTTTTAAAATGGTTTAATTTTCGAGGCACTCTTCATGTTTCTGTTTTTCAGCTTCAACTGACAAGAATCAATGTTCCCATACCTCCGGGACCACAAGGTCAGCCCCAACAAGCCCCGGATCAGACTATCACCATTCCGTTACTGTATAACATACATGAGAACACTATGACACTCGTAGAGAAAGGGCCCACACTTCCTAATGCTAACCTACAGCTTGTCTCTCAACAACTCAAACGTTTCATGGAAAGGTTCCACCCCAATCAAGATTGCGCAATTTACCCGGCTGTTCGAGAACTTCTCACTAATCTTGTGCTTCCGTCATGAGAAACTTGTGTGGTCTTTAAGATTCCATCGCAATCAGGATTGCGCAATTTACCCGGCTGTACGAGAACTTCTCACTAATCTTGTAACCTTCATGAGATTCAAGTAATAATTTGCTTCGTGAGAATCTAGTGCTACCTTCATGAGAAGAATATATTACAATCAAGAAATCATTCTATCAAATTCATGTGGAACTTGTGTCACCTTCAAAAGTACTTTGTGTTGCCTTCAGGATACTTTGTGTGACCTTCATGAGAATCTTGCATGACCTTCATGGGGTGCTTGTGATACCTTGTATGAAACACTTGACATTTAACAAGGTAAAGATCTTGTGTAGTATTTGAAGTTTTCTGAGGATTTAAGGATAGAATAAATCATGAATTTCACCAGCATGCGTATGTGACATTTAAGAGCTGCGTCCTCCACTCATGCCATGGAGAGGTTGGCAGCTGCTTGTGGAGTAGCATATTTCGATGGCTTAGAATGAGAAGGTCGCAAGTGCCACTTATGACCTTTGAAGATTCATACATATTTAGAATAAGCATCACAAGGAGCTTCTTATGAGCCCATTTTCATAAAAATCGGAAATTGTCATGTTGACCAAAATGAAGTTTTAAAAACTTGTTTTCCCATAGGTAAAGACTAAATTACAGACAGTTTTCTCTTGTTTTCTCAATATATCGATTTGGTAGTTACGACCTTTTTGTTCTAAGCCAGCGATTTGTGAAGGTACTGACTATGTTAATTGTATGCCATGTATGGTATGCTGCTTCTATGTCTCTTGTGGTACCCAAAATTACACATTTTGTATATAATATATTATTATTTGTAGATCAATGTGTGTGTCAATAAATGTCCATATCAAAACATGTGTTTGTGATGTAGTCATCAGCGGTCCTACTTATTCTTTAAGAAAATAGAAATATGAGTCATGTGCACAAATTGATTTGATGTATTGCATTGTTTTCTGGCTCCGGCAGGTTATGTTCTACAGTGGTCCTGTCCTCCACATGCGGAGAAATTGTCAGTTACTTGTGGAAGAGTGAATTAGTACTGGTTTTAATGCATTCCAAGAAAACTGGTAATTAATAAGTCAAATTATCTCTGTTCAGGATGAGCTACAACATCTAGATATGTCACCTTTTAGCAGAGGAATTTGCCCCGTCTCACTAAAATGGGTCATTATTATTCTGGCAACAATCACCACAGTGTTAATTCATTCCTTCGTGCAGACCTACATGTAAATTGTTGATGCTGATTAGCTGTGAAAGATACGAGGAAATCCTGTACAAACTGTAGAATTTGCATCACCAAGAATGCATAGATGCTGAATTCAGTAAGCCCCCTTACAATTGAAATTGTTGTATAGCTTGGCTATTTTGACACGAGCCTGACCTATTGATAAGCATAATTTAACAGTCGATATATTGCCTACGTTTACAACACCGATTATGTTTTCATAATGGGAGAGTATCACGAAGACGCTAGAGATGTAATACAAACACGAATGTGAAATACCGATATCGCACAATTTGAAATAACGGTATTGATTGATGTTGCTTGTGGAAATTGATATATTCAAAGCAAGAAACCTTGTAATATATTCTTGCATAAAGGTCAGGTTCAGGTCAAAATAGTCAAACTATACAGGGGGTATAGCTAATTAAACATCTCCACATGGTCACAAACATTGGAAGATGTTTGTGCTATGAATGGTTAATTGGTTGCCAACTTGACATGGACAGTCAGAGGTTCGAATCCAGGGACGTCAAGATTGGCACTGCTGTAAACAAGTTAACAACTTTTGCTGAAGATCAATGCAGCTGGGTATACACATACCAAAAAGAAAACAAAAGCATATAATTTTTATCACATTTTTATTTTGTTGTACAGTGGAAGTATCCAGTATTGATCTTACTTGACTGAAGAAAAAGGACAACCAATCAGATCACACCATATTAAACTCTTGGTAAGTAACAGGTGATATGATTGGCTATCCCTTTTCTCCAATTAAATAGATTGTAAGATCAATGTTGAATACCACCCCAAGGTATATTCAGATAAACATGAGCATAAAAATAGATCAACAACTAAATAAATATACTAAGCTTAAAGCTGATCACATATAGCCACACAAATACATTAGGATTTCAGAAATCCAACACTAAATTTCCAACACCATTTCAGAAAGGCTGGATAATTTCACAATGGTATATGGCATTAAATGCCCACGAATCATTATATTACAACATACTGACTGTAAAATCATCAATTTTCGTGGGGGGGTTAAATTTCAGGGGATTTCGTGGTTCACCTTCAACCACGAAATTAAATCCCATAGAACAATAATTTTGCCCTTTGTATTATTACCTGAATGCAAAATCCACAAATAAACCTCCCATTGAAATGGGGTTTTTTTACCAAAAACACAAAAATTTTGTCCCATCAAATTTAATGATTTTACAGTATATATCACTGCCTTAGAGAAATAATAGTGTAAGTGTCATTTTGAGAAAAGTAGAAAAAAAATCTGAAATTGCACTATACTTTGGAAAAACAAGCTTTTTCTACTTAAGTAAGGTTGGTCAACATGGCCTTGAGATCTTCTGATTTTCATGAAAGCTGTTTTATAAGATGCACATTTTGATACTGATTTCAAATATGTAGGGTAGTAAGTAGCATTTACAACCAATTTCTTCTGAGGCAGCAAAATAACATACATTTAATTAAAATTATATTGTATTACATCATGAAACAAAACAACCATAAAATACCAAACTTCATGTATGGTTAAACATGTTCATGTGGAGGAAAAAACAAATATGGTACATACATGCAAGATTGTGTTTCTATTTAGAAAAGAAACTTGTAACACTATGGTAACAGGCATACACTAGTTAAGAATGTATATTATTAGGCCACTCGTCTCGTCAGAACTTGAACAACAACCACATCGTCTGCATGTAATTAGTCAATATTATTGAGCCAAGGAAACTTCCCATTGAATCGCCGATCTATCCTTTATTTCCCCGTGTCATGTCACATACCCGCATTTAATCGATAGATCTACCATTCCTTCATCATTTCCCACTGATATTCCGTCCCGATCATTCTGTTATAGCCCGTAATATTCATTATTCTGACCAATTTATCTCTGAATTGTGTCGCATGCTTTCTCGGTAAATATATTTCCGGTCGCGACGTTAAATGCCGTTACGTCCGTACCGGTCCGTTATTGTCCGTATGAAGAGCTCCCTTGACGTCACCTTATTGATGACGTCGGAGGAGCTCGTAACGTCTGAGAGTATATAAACCCCAGCTTTTGTCATATTTATTAATCAATCGCTCCACCAAAAAATAGAAACCTTCTGTGAATTAACTACATATACAGCTCCACAACTTTCCAATTTATCTATGACGAACGAAGAGACCGCTTCCCTTCGAGGTAACCTTTTATTGAGAAGTATTCATAGCCATACCTAAGATCACTCAGAGAGCTTACCCTGACCATTCCCCTCAGACGTCCTGTGTACCTCGGCAACCAATTATGTTATACATGTACATTTGAATCTACATAATTATATATGAATGATTACCCTGACCAACATTAAATCGTAGAGACTGAAATTGTCTTTTATTGTCTGTTAAGCCTGGTTATTGTGATCACTCAGTGTTCGAACCCAAATCTACACAACAACCGTTCCCGGGCCTTGGCAGGTGCGCCGGCAGAACAACTGGTGTCAGAAGTGTGGGATCTGATGTTGACTATAGAGACCATTGTAATATAATACGCCTAAGGCTGGCTGTCACACCAAGTTGATTCACAATACATTTACATCTGGGTCAGCACATTATCTACTAATGATTATTGTCGATTCAAAGATGTCTGTCAAAACCGCCAAAATGTTCCATTTGTGAATAGCTAGTTGCAGCAAGTATAACCACTACGCTATAGGACCATTAGAGTTGTAATCATATAAGTGTATTTATGATGGTAAAATTTAATCCTGAGAAACCTGTAATAATCGAACGGGGTGAATGTTTGTTTACGCGGTTGTGACAGAGATCTTTGAATCAACTATACAAATTAAATACTGACAGCTTCGTGCATATACACACCATACCTCGTCAGTTGAGTGACGTTTTAATGTTGTTATTGTGACATTTAAATGTCGGTTTACGAGAAAACATTTTATTATTAATGATGATCGTGATGAGGATTGAATTAATTAGATTTAAAGACGTACGGTGCGATTATATGACGCACGGAAAGAATCCCTTATAAACTCGACAAGAAACTAGACAGGATGCAGAGTTCTGCCCGGTTTGGGGCCAGGGTGCCACTTGTGGCGCCTCAGTGTGGATATTATGTTAAGAGAACTAATGTCACTTTAAATATGGACAGCTTGCTTAAAGAACTACTTTGAATGTTTCGAGAGAACTTTGTAATTACTATATTTAGTTGATGATTAATTTTGGGAGTTAATAAAAATATGTAGAACTTATACGAGTATTTGGACTTATATTTCATACCTTGAAATACGATAGACTATATAGTTTATAATAGACTTGTGTATGTTTATAACAGTACAACACTACACTGTTGTAACACCAGAACAGCACTTCACTACACCAGCACGCAACCCTAGAACTATATAACAAGGACACTAAAGAAAAAGGAAGAAAGGAAGAGAAACATATCAAACAAGAGACTATCGATACATGCCTGCAGAAAACAAGAATAAGAACACCAAAAGTCAATCCAAAGAAATCAAAAGATGAAATTGAGAGATTTGAAGTTAAAAGACCAACCATAAAAAGTGACATAAAAGTAGCCCCGAAGAAGACTCGGACTGGATCTATCCTCCGATGAGGAAGAGAACATACTAGACAAAATACCTGAGGACTTTCCTGAGATATCATTATCCCAGATAGAAGAGACCCTAGAAACTGAAAACAAGAACTAACTAACGATAAAAAGGAGAAAACAATCACAGAATGCAAAGATACAAGAAAGATTATTTGCGACGGTCGTAACGAAAGTAACGGAAGAACTAAATTTAAGACGTCGAGTAGGAATGACAAATAAGCATACGACAAATATGTACACCGGTGCGTCAGGTCATGTCCCAATGGAAGTAGACCACTATCGGCCAGTCCGATGTCATAATTGTAGTAAGAGAGGGCATACCACTAAAGTGTGCAAGGGACCCCAACCAAATACAGGTTATATTTTCTGATTAGCAAGGTTATGTCGTTGATAATCACAATTGTAATCGTATTAAGTTGGCAATTGGCCCGGTGGTTGAATTTGATAGACAAAATCTTTAAGTGTTTCAATAAAGAGAAGGTTAGCACAAACAAAGTCGCAAAGCTGGTGTCCGGTCAAAGTGGCGTCCGGTCAAAGTGAAGGGGGCGTGCAAACATTACCCGGAAGTGTCCAATCTTCCACACCGGCAGCTGGTCACAATGAGTTGTGTAAATTCTACCCACAATTGTGTTCGATGACGGAGAAGGACGTTGACGATAAATGAGAATGTCCTTACAGCAATTGCCTGTGACATATGTATATTGTCGTTTATGAAATTTGGATATTGTCTCCCATGACATATGTATATTGTCGT
This sequence comes from Spisula subtruncata, assembly GCA_963678985.1. NCBI lineage: Eukaryota > Metazoa > Mollusca > Bivalvia > Venerida > Mactridae > Spisula > Spisula subtruncata. The sequence continues at coordinate 48,787,302 of OY787664.1, read as the reverse complement.
TTATGAAATTCGGATATTGTCTCCCATGACATATGTATATTGTCGTTTATGAAATTTGGATATTGTCTCCCATGACATATGTATATTGTCGTTTATGAAATTTGGATATTGTCTCCCATGACATTTGGATATTGTCTCCTGTTACCTTTGGATATTGTCTGATGTACCAACATAAACATGGATAACCGGAACGTTTTACATGGCGTTCTACTCACGTGATTTACCTTGTGGAACCTTAACATTTGATTAACCTTTCAACAACGATGCGAGTATACCAACACTTGGTCGTTCATATTCGTAGAGGGTGAAGGGCGTGTTTGTGGACTTTTAAGCCGTTCACAACAGATTGAAGAAACGTACAACACACCAGAACTTACTAGTTATTTATTTATCAAAACAACTTTGTGAACCAACGCTACAATACTTTATCAATTATGAGGATTAACGCTCTAACAATGGATTATGATTTCATCTTGATTTAAATGTATTTAAATCGCTGGATATTGGAGGGGTGTTATGTAGTGACTCTATACTCCTCATTTAGTATTGGTTTTCCCAGTGTCCAAATATAATCAATCACAAACAAGCTTTTGATACATCCAGAAGCCCTTGTATTAGACTGAAATCGCCTTATTAATCTCTGTATCATACGAGGATCAATTATTAATCAAAGTGTATCTTTCAAGGATCAGTTATTATCCTATAAGGATCAGTTGTTATTTAAAGTATGTAATGTACATTTTGTCTTTTTCAGATGAATATGTATACCCATTTTGTAAGCATTTTGGCGGCTGTATTTATATTAGTGGGCCCATGTTTAATTTATGCTGACAGTATTCAGGGGGATACTGTAGTTAAAGATCATGTTGTGTTTTATAAAACAAATGAAGTTTCGACATCTAGAGCAAAATGGTTGGCTACTATGGTCATTGATTTTGACAAAATTGAAACGTTTATGTCATTATAATAACTAATGATGTTAAACAGGCACGTTTTATGTTGCAGCAAGCTATTAGAAGCGTTACGAGCAGTTCTACTATTGCTTACGAACCATTTGTTAACGCGTTACAAGGGTTGTTAGCAGAAGTAAACTATTTAGAGATTGTCAGGCAAGACATACGTAGGGGCGTGAAACAGTTATTCAGGGTGAATGGCCGAAATAAGCGGTCATTGTTACCATTTGTAGGACAAGCATTGTCATGGTTATTTGGCACGGTTTCTGACAGTGACTTACATACTATTCGAACTAACTTAGGTAAGCTAGCGCGAAATCAGGAGTCAATATTACATGTGGTTGGACAAAGTCTTACGATGATTAATGAATCCCGTGAGTTTATTCGTGAAAATAGGAATTATATTAATGACGTTAAGGATAGTTTGCGCGAATTAGATAGTAAATTACGTACAATTACCCATGAACTATCACAAGCAATTATGGAAAATAGGCATTTTCTGGAAGTATTGTCGAATTCACAATTACTAATTGGTGAAATAAAAATTTTACTTCGAGACGCGAGGTTTTATTTTAATACACTACAATCTCAACTTGATTTCTTATCATTGGGAAAAATCTCTACTCGAATAATAAGTCCGGCTAGACTGCAAATGTTGCTCGCACAAATTCAGAAAGCGTCTCCGAAATTAATGTCGTTAATTAGCGATCCTAAGAAAGATATATGGACGTTTTATAGGCGATTAACAAGTTCGACAATATTTATGGATGGCAAGATAATGATCGTTCTATCAATACCTATGATAAGGTTAGATGAAGTTTATGATGTGTACTGCGCGAAACTTGTACCAATGATTAGTCCAGTCACTATACGTGCAAACCGACGGACAGGTAATGAGGAATTAATTGCCGTATACAAGTTAGAAGCAAATGGCTTTTTGATAGATAAAGCTAGGAAATCTTATACACTAATAACCGATAATGAATTAGATACATGTAGTCATGGAAATGTTAAATATTGTACAGTACGAGGTCCGCTAAATTCTGTTGTTCTGGACAATACTTGTATGATTAATTTATTCACTGATAATAAGTACGAACAGTTCTGTACAACGACTGTATCTAAAGAAAATTTGCCACAAGCACATAACATCTTGGGAAATATTTGGATATCTCCAGGGAGAACTTAAAACTTGTCAAAGTATGTGATGGCCAACATTCGGAGATAAAAATTAAGTTCCCCATTCTACATAATTTACCTAAAAGAACAATGTATAATTTCAAATAAATATTTCACATTGAGAGCTCCATATGTAGTTGTGAATATAGGAATGACTGACACTCGCTCGTTTGATCTGCAACCAGCTAACTTTTCAAAAAGCATAATCTGGCAAGAGTTTAATGTTGCCTTTCCTAATATGACGGAAATTAGGATCCCAGAGGGGTTGGCTGAAATTAAGGAATTACCCATGGAGGCACTTGTACGAGAATTGAAAGCGGTTAACACCGTTAAAGAACAAAAATATAACATGTTTGGTGTAGGGTTTTTCATTAGCCTGAGTCTTGCTCTAGTGGTGCCAATTCCATTAGTTAGGTTTTGTTGCATTATATATTTAAGCACAATTCATGAGATTAAGAAACTGCCTGCCAAATTGCTTAAGTCGGGGTGAGCACGGTGTCGGCTCGAGATGAACTCGAACTCCGTGATATGGAGGATGTTGGGAACAAACCATCAGTGGCTACCGCACCAGAAAGGGAGACCCTTGAGTCTGAGGAATCCTTCAGGGAACGGATCTACCCGTTGTTATTCATGAGCGGGGATCAAACCGTGGCTCATGAAACACCCAGAATATAGGAACATTGAACAGCTGTAAATAATAGCAATACCTTTATAACTAATTAGTATTGCTTGTGTTCATGTTGATAGTTAAAGTATCATAAACTTTGTGATTACTTGGACAAATTTTGTGTTGATGTTGGTAGTTAAAGAATCATTAACGTTGCTGTTATCTGGACAATCAAGTAACACCTTAGTCGTCTTGGAGGTCGTTAGTGCTAATGAGGGGGATGTCGGGGTTGGCACCGGCTGAATTGGTCATTCAACAATTTACCGCTAACCAAATCAGTCACGAAATATTAATAGCTCAAAATGGATCAATGGAGCATTGTGTTTAACCGACATAACAGGAACGTCGAACACTGGGTACGATTGATATTCCCAGAAGCGACGGAGGCGGATATAGTAAGATGCGCTTTTGGATCGACCCTGGAATATGCTTCCAGATACGCGCAGTAGCAGGAGTCGGCAAGCCAGACAATGCCACTCCCCAGATCAGCTGCAGCGTTGGAAACGCTGTTCAGGGATGAGGGTCGAAATACGCCTGTGGCCAGTGTGCAGCCGCTAATCCGGGAGAATGTACCGGTCAGAGTTGGCCGTGGAAGGAGACTGTGGGTGTTGTTAGAGACTGGAAGGGACAGTGAAACGGGGGAGCAAGTACGATCGGCGGTGCTCTACGGGCGAGGAAGGGGCCGTGTAGGAACCGGGCCATCGCCAACAGTAGGAACCGGACCATTGACACCAGTAGGAACGGGATTGCGACGGAATCCCGTAGTGATTAATAGTGACAGTGACAATAACTAAACCAATGGATTAACACGAACTGTGGCCAGCGTGCAGCCGCTAATCCGGGAGAGTGTACCCGTCAGAGTTGGCCGTGGAAGGGAACTGTGGGTGTTGTTAGAGACTGGAATGGACAGTGTAACGGGGGAGCAAGTACGATCGGCGGTGCTCTACGTGTAGGAACCGGGCCATCGCCAACAGTAGGAACCGGACCATTGACACCAGTAGGAACGGGATCGCGACGGAATCCCGTAGTGATTGATAGTGAGTGACAATAACTAAACCAATGGATTAACACGAACTGTGGATTTTTTAATGATGTTGTTTATTGTGACCGATTTATGATGTTTCGTTTTATTGTGTATTGTGTTACCACCTACGGCTTATCGTGTTAGCACTAAATTACGGAAAAATTTACAAGGGGAGGTATGTAACACGATAGAGTACGCACATACACGTGAATGAATATGGGTAGCCATGATTGGCTGGGGGAATCACATGTATGTGACGTAGGTAATTGCATGCTGCCCTCCTAAGATCTGGGAGTCCGCGTCCAGCTCAGGTAGCGAGCAGACGTGTTAATAAAGTTTAGAAACCACTATACGATTGTCGTTATTTAGAATTACACTATGTAACCGGAAGTGTTACAAGTGGCAGTATATTTTTGTCTTTTGTTTTTAATGATGGCAGAAGGAGTTGATTCAAATTTAGCAGTCCCTGCTCAGGCTCAAGTTCAGGTACAGCATCAATACCCACATAGTATTGCATTGGGGAGTATCAATGAGGGTATTAATAGTTTAGTTACTACGATTACCGCTCAGGATTTGAGCCATAAAATGCCGAATGTCGATGGGAGTGATCCAAAATTATTTAAATATTGGGTAAGAAATATCAAGAAATTCGGTGATTTAAAAACAATTAATCAAGGCGATTGGCCGAGTATCTCCTATGTTACTTGTTCTGCCGCCGTTTCTGATTTCTTTTCTCGTTACTGATTATCAGATATCATATTGCATTCCAACATTTCAGGTTACAAAGGCTATGGAACAAGAAAAGTGGGAGGTGGACAGCACATGCTAAGAAGGTGCCAAAGAAATATGTCTATGTTGGGAACATTTTAAATGCTGCATTGAAAATGCGTATTCGTGATAAGACGGGTATGAGGAAAAAGAAAATTCTGGAAGCCGATGATCCCAGGCGTATTTCTGCACACCTTGCTCCTGAAGAGCCAAAATCCACAAAAGTTATCATGGAAGAAAAAGTGCCTAGATTTTAACCTACTTCTGGAATAAACCAATGCTTACATGAACCAATTGACCATGAAGAAGATAGAGAAAAGCTCTGGCTATTCCTCCGAAAAGACAAGCAAACCTTACAGAATTTGGCATCTGTAATTTTAAACAAACGCCTTTTGAACAATGTACCATACAACCTTAACTTCAGGTTAATTTTCTTAGATACTATTAGCATAATTATATCCACTTTAAACAAAGTTTGAGTGGGGGTATATTGAATTCACTTGGTCGGTCCATCAGCATACAAGTTTGGGTTAGAAATATTGAAAAATTTGGTGATTTGAAAACAATTAATCAAGGCGATTGGCCGAGTATCGCCTATGTAACTTGTTCTGCCGCCGTTTCTGATTTCCTTAATCGTTAAAGAGAATTTAAACCCGCCTCTTACGTACCCTTTTCGGTGATAATATTTTAAAGCCTAAGATGCTCTTAGAGTAAGTCTTTAGCAACTACATAAAAACTTTCTATTGGTATTCTAAAGCTGAAGATGCTCATAGAGAAAGGTCAGAGTGTTGATTCTGATGGCGAAGTACCCTTGATTGAATTACGTAAACTCTAGGAGGAAAGACTGGTGAACGCTTACAATCGTTTGGCAATTCAAACATGAAACATGATTTTGTCTATTTTTCATCTAGAAAACAGATTGTTTCAAACTGCTTTACTGCCGTCAACAACATTAATTCATTGTTATATTTACATATTGTATATTTATATGATTTATATAATTATATATTTATTTCTGAAACTGTTAAGTGTTACAATATTAATGTCATTACATATGTTATGTTAATTGTTATATTATTATTAGCATAATTACATGATATGTTTTTGGCAGGCACAAAGAATAAAACCTGAAGAAGTGCAGTTCTTGGCAGATACCCAAAATACAACCAGCAAGCAATGACACTCCCACCGAAACCTAAACAAGAGGATGGGAAGGCATTATAGTGAACTTACGAAACTGGACAGAATTTGTGAGGGAAATTCACAGGCAAGCATGCCAACAAAGTTCCCTGACGCTGAAAGTGGTAAAACGAGACTCATGGTTTTGCTATCCGCATCATGTCAGAGCTGCCACTTTCAAATGGGTGAACCAATGAAAATGAGTCGGAGCAAAAGAAAATCAAGAGGACCGCCGGCCGGTGAACTTAACGAAATGCTGCTGCTGCCTGTGGTCAAGTCGAAGATGGTCATGTCCGATGCAGTGCTGATACTTTCATGTTTAAATGTGAAACCAGTTAGCTTACCACTGCTACAACGAAACAATGAATGAGCTAAAGGACAGGGTAAGCTCTTAAAATGAAACAGACATGCTGAAAAGTGCAGATGAAGTAGCCAGGCTGAACTGACTTGCTGGCATCGACAACTCAGTCGATGTCCAATCTGACACGGCCTTTTCATCCCGTCCTCAGTGCAGATCTGAGAAGGAGAAACAGAGCTTAACACTGTCTTGGAGGTCGTTAGTGCTAATGAGGGGGATGTCAGGGTTGGCACCGGCTGAATTGGTCATTCAACAATTTACCGCTAACCAAATCAGTCACGAAATATTAATAGCTCAAAATGAATCAATGGAGCATTGTGTTTAACCGACATTACAGGAACGTCGAACACTGGGTACGATTGATATTCCCAGAAGCGACGGAGAGGGATATAGTAAGATGCGCTTTTGGATCGACCCTTGAATATGCTTCCAGATAGTGTACCCGTCAGAGTTGGCCGTGGAAGGGGACTGTGGGTTTTGTTAGAGACTGGAAGGGACAGTGTAACAGGGGAGCAAGGACGATCGGCGGTGCTCTAAGGGCGAGGAAGGGGCCGTGTAGGAACCGGGCCATCGCCAACAGTAGGAACCAGACCATTGACACCAGTAGGAACGGGATCGCGACGGAATCCCGTAGTGATTGATAGTGACGGTGACAATAACTAAACCAATGGATTAACACGAACTGTGGATTTTTTGATGATGTTGTTTATTGTGACCGATTTATGATGTTTTGTTCTATTGTGTATTGTGTTACCATCTACGGCTTATCGTGTTAGCACTAAATTACGGAAAATTTTACAGGTAAAATTTTTATTACAAGGGGAGGTATGTAACACGATAGGGTACGTACATACACGTGAGTGAGTCAGGATAATCACGTGTATGTGACGTAGGTAATTGCATGCTGCCCTCCTAAGATCTGGGAGTCCGCGTCCAGCTCAGGTAGCGAGCAGACGTGTTAATAAAGTTTAGAAACCACTATACGATTGTCGTTATTTAGAATTACACTATGTAACCGGAAGTGTTACAAGTGGCAGTATATTTTTGTCTTTTGGTTTTAATGATGGCAGAAGGAGTTGATTCAAATTTAGCAGTCCCTGCTCAGGCTCAATTTCAGGTACAGCCTCAAGACCCACATAGTATTGCATTGGGGAGTATTATTGAGGGTATTAATCGTTTAGTTACTACGATTACTGCTCAGGATTTGACCCATAAAATGCCGAATTTCGATGGGAGTGATCCAAAATTATTTAAGGATTGGGTATGAAATATCGAAAAATTCGGTGATTTAAAAACAATTAATCAAGGCGATTGGTCGAGTATCTCCTATGTTACTTGTTCTGCCGCGGTTTCTGATTTCTTTACTCGTTACTGATTATCAGATATCATATTGCATTTCCAACATTTCAGGTTACAAAGGCTATGGAATAAGACAAGAGGGCCATGATGGCCCTATATCGCTCACCTGATTATAAATGCCCTGCACAATTTTCACCCAGGGGCATAATTTGAACAATCTTGGTAGAGGACCACTAGATGATGCTACATACCAAATATCAAAGCTCTAGGTATTGTAGTTTTAGACAATGAGATTTTTATATGTTTTTCCTGTATATTTAAGTCTAGGTGAAACGGTGACCCCAACGGTGGGGCTAATTTTGACCACAGGGCCATAATTTGAACAATCTTGGTAGAGGACCACTAGATGATGCTACATACCAAATATCAAAGCTCTAGGCATTGTAGTTTTAGACAAGAAGATTTTTATATCATCATATTTTCCTATGTAAGTTTATGTAAAACCTGACCCCCCCCGGGCAGGGCCAATTTTGACCCCAGGGCCATAATTTTAACAATCTTGGTAGGTGACGACTATATGATGCTACACACCAAATATCAAAGCTCTAGGCATTGTAGTTTTAGACAAAAAGATTTTTTATGTTTTCCCTATATAAGTCTATATAAAAACCTGACCCCCGGGGCAGGGGCAATTTTGACCCCAGGGCCATAATTTCAACAATCTTGGTAGGTGATGACTAGAGGATGCTACATACCAAATATCAAAGCTCTAGGCATTATAGCTTTAGACAAGAAGATTTTTATATGTTTTCCCTATATAAGTCTATGTAAAACGGTGACCCCCGGGGCGGGGCCAATTTTCACCACAGGGCCATAATTTGAACAATTACTAAATCCCCCAATGCCACGTACATCCTGACAAAATTTCATTAAAATTGGCCAAATGGTTTCAGAGGAGATGTCGTTTGAAAGTGTGGACGGACGGACGGACGGACGTACAGACGGACGGACGACGGACGGTGAGTGATCACAATAACTCACCTTGAGCACTTTGTGCTCAGGTGAGCTAAAAAGTGGGAGGTGGACAGCGCATGCTAAGAAGGTGCCAAAGAAATATAACTATGTTGGGAACATTTTAAATGCTGCATTGAAAATGCGTATTTGTGATAAGACGAGTATGAGGAAAAAGAAAATTCTGGAAGCCGATGATCCCAGGCGTATTTCTGCACACCTTGCTCCTGAAGAGCCAAAATCCACAAAAGTTATCATGGAAGAAAGTGTCTAGATTTTAACATACTTCTGGATAAACCAATGCTTACATGAACCAATTGACAATGAAGAAGATAGAAAAAAGCCCTGGCTATGCCTCTGAAAAGACAAGCAAACCTTACAGAATTTGGCATCTGCAATTTTAAACAAACGCCTTTTGAACAATGTACCATACTACCTTAACTTCAGGTTAATTTTCTTACATACTATTAGCATAATTATATCCAATTTAAACAAAGTTTGAGTGTGGGGTATATTGAATTCACTTGGTTGGTCCATCAGCATACAAGTTTGGGTTAGAAATATCGCAAAAATTTGGTGATTTGAAAACATTTAATCAAGGCGATTGGCCGAGTATCGCCTATGTTACGTGTTCTGCTGCCGTTTCTGATTTCTTTACTCGTTACGGACTATCGGATATCATATTGCATTTCCAACATTTCAGGTTACAAAGGCTATAGAATAAGAAAAGTGGGAGGTGGACAGCACATGCTAAGAAGGTGCCAAAGAAATATAACTATGTTGGGAACATTTTAAATGCTGCATTGAAAATGCGTATTCGTGATAAGACGGGTATGAGGAAAAAGAAAATTCTGGAAGCCGATGATCCCAGGCGTATTTCTGCACACCTTGCTCCTGAAGAGCCAAAATCCACAAAAGTTATCATGGAAGAAAAAGTGTCTGGATTTTAACGTACTTCTGGAATAAACCAATGCTTACATGAACCAATTGACAATGAAGAAGATAGAGAAAAGCCCTGGCTATGCCCCCGAAAAGACAAGCAAACCTTACAGAATTTGGCATCTGCAATTTTAAACAAACGCCTTTTGAACAATGTACCATACTACCTTAACTTCAGGTAAATTTTCTTAGATACTATTAGCATAATTATATCCACTTTAAACAAAGTTTGAGTGGGGGTATATTGAATTCATTGGTTGGTCCATCAGCATACAAGTTTGGGTTAGAAATATCGAAAAATTTGGTGATTTGAAAACAATTAATCAAGCAATTGGCCGAGTATCTCCTATGTTACTTGTTCTGCCACGGTTTCTGATTTCTTTACTCGTTACAGATTATCAGATATCGTATTGCATTTCCAACATTTCAGGTTACAAAGGCTATGGAATAAGAAAAGTGGGAGGTGGACAGCGCATGCTAAGAAGGTGCCAAAGAAGTATAACTATGTTGGGAACATTTTGAATGCTGCATTGAAAATGCGTATTCGTGATAAGACGGGTATGAGGAAAAAGAAAATTCTGGAAGCCGATGATCCCAGGCGTATTTCTGCACACCTTGCTCCTGAAGAGCCAAAATCCACAAAAGTTATCATGGAAGAAAGTGTCTAGATTTTAACGTACTTCTGGATAAACCAATGCTTACATGAACCAATTGACAATGAAGAAGATAGAGAAAAGCCCTGGCTATGCCTCCGAAAAGACAAGCAAACCTTACAGAATTTGGCATCTGCAATTTTAAACAAACGCCTTTTGAACAATGTACCATACTACCTTAACTTCAGGTAAATTTTCTTAGATACTATTAGCATAATTATATCCACTTTAAACAAAGTTTGAGTGGGGGTATATTGAATTCATTGGTTGGTCCATCAGCATACAAGTTTGGGTTAGAAATATCGAAAAATTTGGTGATTTGAAAACAATTAATCAAGCAATTGGCCGAGTATCTCCTATGTTACTTGTTCTGCCACGGTTTCTGATTTCTTTACTCGTTACAGATTATCAGATATCGTATTGCATTTCAGGTTACAAAGGCTATGGAATAAGAAAAGTGGGAGGTGGACAGCGCATGCTAAGAAGGTGCCAAAGAAATATAACTATGTCGGGAACATTTTGAATGCTGCTTTGAAAATGCGTATTCGTGATAAGACGGGTATGAGGAAAAAGAAAATTCTGGAAGCCGATGATCCCAGGCGTATTTCTGCACACCTTGCTCCTGAAGAGCCAAAATCCACAAAAGTTATCATGGAAGAAAGTGTCTAGATTTTAACGTACTTCTGGATAAACCAATGCTTACATGAACCAATTGACAATGAAGAAGATAGAGAAAAGCCCTGGCTATGCCTCCGAAAAGACAAGCAAACCTTACAGAATTTGGCATCTGCAATTTTAAACAAACGCCTTTTGAACAATGTACCATACTACCTTAACTTCAGGTTAATTTTCTTAGATACTATTAGCATAATTATATCCAAACGAAGTTTGAGTGGGGGTATATTGAATTCACTTGGTCGGTCCATCAGCATACAAGTTTGGGTTAGAAATATCAAAAAAATTGGTGATTTGAAAACAATTAATCAAGGTGATTGGCCAAATATCGCCTATCTTACTTGTTCTGCTGCTGTTTCTGATTTCCTTACTCGTTAAAAGAGAATTTAAACCCGCCTCTTACGTACCCATTTAGGGCTTTAATTGATACAGACGCTAACATAAGTTTAATCTCAGAAAATGTATATAAAAATTTAGTCTAAAGCCGAGGATGCTCATAGAATAAGTCTTTAGCACCAACATAAAAACTTTCCATCCGTATTCTAAAGCCGAAGATGCTCATAGAATACGTCTTTAGAAACAACAAAAAAACTTTCTATCGGTACATAAGCTTCATAAAAGAGAACAAAAAAAAAGAAAGGTCAGAGTCTGATTCTGATGGTGAAGCACCCTTGTTTGAATACCATAAACGCTAGGAGGAAAGAGGTGAACACAATAATAAGTGTCGTCTTTAAAACATGGCTAGGCTTGGAAACATTCTTTTTGTGTTTTTTTTGTGGTTTTTTTGTGTCTTTTATAAGCAAAGTACTAAAATAAAATAATTATCAAGAATATCTAATAAACTAAGATGTTTTTATTATTATAAATTATTATTATTGTTATTATTGTTATTATTATTGTTATTATTATTATGTTATGTTAATGTGAAGTATGCTCTTGGCAGACCCAAAGAACGAAACCTGAAGAAGTGCAGTTCTTGGCAGATACCCAAAATACAACCAGCAAAGCACCAATGACACTCCGACCGAAACCTAAACAAGATGAAGAAAAGGCATGCATTGATGTAGATGAAAACATTATAGTGCACTTACAAAACTGGACAGAATTTGTGAGGGAAATTCACAGGCAAGAATGCCTACATAGTTCCCTGACACTGAAAGTGGTAAAACGAGATGGACTCATGGTTTCGCTATCAGCATCATGTCAGCGCTGCCACTTTCAAATGGGTGAACCAATGAAAATGAGTCTGAGCATAAGAAAATCAAGAGGACCGCCGGCCGGTGAGCTTAACGAAATGCTGCTGCTGCCTGTGGTCAAGTTAAAGATGGGCATGTCCGATGCAGTGCTGATACTTTCATGTTTAAATGTGAAACCAGTTAGCTTACGACTGCTACAACGAAAAATGAATGAGCTAAGTGACAGGGTAAGCTCTTTAAATGAAACAGAAATGCTGAAAAGTGCAGATGAAGTAGCCAGGCTGAACTGACTTGTTGGCATCGACAACTCAGTTGATGTCCAATCTGACACGGCCTTTTCATCGCGGCCTCAGTGCAGATCTGAGAAGGCGAAACAGAGCTTAACACTGTGATAGAGCATAACACCAAGAGGAGCCATACTCTAAGCATTGCAGTTGCCAACAAATTGTGCCAAAAAATGAAATGATTAGATCTGACATTCAAGAAATCCTATCCAAAAGATCAGTCAATTGCATCAAGTGAGTGACTACTCATGGCAAAAGATCTGAAAAAGATCATCGCTATCGAAGTCGATCACTTCCACAAACGGTCTTCGTCTTAAAATAAGTCTGCACGTTGATATTACAAGTGTAACCGTTTTGGGCATATTCAGAAGAAATGACGTGCTCCGATTAAGGTTTATAAATTTTTTAAAAATAAGCCAGTGTCACATCGCACCTTGTTAGATATTTTATCTAAGAAAGTGAATAATTCACGGGACACAGGTGCGATGAATTTTTCGGTTAACCTGACAACCTTATGTTCGTCCTACTTCCTTATTTATGGAAGAGATCCTGCATTACCTGTAGATAATATTCTAAAGCCGAAGATGCTCATAGAATAACTAATAGCTAGGCTTGAAACATTCTTTTTGTGTTTTTTTTTGTCTTTTATAAGCATTGAGCAAAGCACTAAAATAAAATAAAAAATAATCAAGAACATATAATAAACTAAGATGTTATTATTTTTAATTATAATTGTTAATTATTATTATTATTATTGTTGTTGTTATTTTTATTATTATCATCATTATTATTATTATTACGTTATGTTAATGTGAAGTATGTGCTTGGCAGACCCAAAGAACAAAACCTGAAGAAGTGCAGTTCTTGGCAGACCCAAAGAACAAAGGCAATTTAACGCAGTTAAATATATTTGAGTCGCCCCCTACTCTCACTAATCTTGGGATAACGTTGAGATGTCCTGCATTCCGGAAAGTGCAGACCGTTCGGGCGGGGATTTATCAGTCGCTTCGGTAATGCAAAAGAGGGAACTCGCTTTGTTTTGCCAGGAACAAATTTGTGGATTTTGAACGTTTGTGAAGAACAACGAGGTTTGATTGAGGTAAGTACTTTATTGTATTGAGGCCATCCTTAAAAAATTGTTTGTTTGCGGTAACGCGACCGACCCACTTTAATCGGCCCGACTCAAGATTTTTTATAGCCTCTCCCGAAAAAAGTTTTTTTTTCCATGCAAATCGGCGCCGAAAATAATCTTTTCGGTGAAAATCGGTCTTTTTGGTATTTAAATTCTTTGTGGTAGTTTCGCATCGTTGCGCTAGATCGAATCAAAATGGCGTCGCCCGTCAAAAAAAAACAATGTTTCGACGCGGATATGATCACAATGTCTGTCACAGTCATGGTGTTAAACACAGACAACACTTCAAAGACATTAATGAAAAATGCAATTCGATCCTTCCGGACGTCTGACAGTTGGTTTGATGTATTTGATGTCGCTACAGAGAACGTACAACTGCCAACACATCTTGATTCTCAAGTGGAAACCAACTTTGAGAAAATAGCGGAAGTGCAAGTCTCAAGTTCTCCTGCAACATCAGAAACATATAATGCTGATCCATATGACAAAATATCAGTGTTAACATCATTTGACAAGACATTGAAATATGTCACCATTACATTAAAAGGTGGGCAAGAGGGAGAAACAAAAACGAAGCCACCACCAAATGCCATGTCAGCCATGATGATGCAAGCACGCACAAGGCAAAAACCCAAAAAACTAGCCGTTGATAAACCAAGGTTTTCAGGTATTTGATAGCTCCTAAACACGCTGTCAGAGCTGTTCATTTTGTTATACATTTGTACTCTATTTTAAATGTTTAAATATTTGTTGGAAAAATGCTTCTCAATGCGGGAAAAAGCTATTAAACATTTTACTTTATCATTTCTGACGTAGTAAATTGAAGAGCCTAGCTTATATTTATCTCCATGTCCCATAAACCTGGATATATCCCCCCCGGACACTTTTATACTGTACGTAGAGTATGCGCATGACAATTGAATGTTGACACCGATAATACATGGTTGGACCAGGAATGATGGTAGGGTAAACTCAGTGTCCGCTTGTACTAAAAAGCACCATGGTGTTGAAACAGAACATACAAGGCCTGTCGTCCTGGCATCTTCCAAAATATTTTCATGTTCTTCAATACAATGAAATATTAAATTTAATATTTGAAAAATCCATATTTCAGAAAAAGACAGACTGTATAATGATTTGATCGATGACTTTGATGAGATGACATTTCCAGCTTCCCTCCGAAATGAAGATGTAAGCCGTCAGGTTTCCATTATACAAGAGGTGTTATGGTACATTGATGGTAGTCATGAGAAAATCAATGCGAATGCAGATAAAATACCAGCCAGGTGATTTAATGTTTATAAACCGTTCTTACCACACTGAGCATATCTAATATATCTAAATATTTAAAATAATTTTAAACTTAATATTTCTGCTGCAGGCACATTTAAAAAAATATGAAAAAGGTGGTGCCAAGTAAATTGACATTTAAATATTGGTGAAGTTTTTACCGTCCCGCGGCAGGCATAAAAAGCAAGAAAAGGCTTGGCTTTAATAGTATTGTCTCCACAGTGACACAAAGCTCTTTGATGGTGTCAGACATGGCATTGGGTTTGTAGCAATTTTTAAATAGCTTTCATGTCTGTCAAGTCATGAAGCATTCATTACTCTCAGTGTCAGACACGGAGCGTTATTGATTGCCACTGCAAACACGCCCTTTATACATAGTCTGGGTCGAAAAATCAATGAGTGTCTTTAACTTTAAATCCACACTTCTGACACAGTGTCAGGATTATAAATTTTGCAACACATTAAATATAGATACACAGTACTTAAAGGCAACAAAAAATCAGACATCTGCACAGTATACTGTTACTATACACATAGTGACATTTTCTGTATATTAAAAGAAACTTAACAGAATAGTTCACTTTGAATAATTTCAGGTTTGCTAAATACTCCGGATACAACGACTTCAGAAAGAAACGAAAAGCAGCTCCAAAAGTTTCTGCGGACCAACTTAAACGCCATTCTGACTTAGTATTCCGGCTTGCATCATCCACATATGCAATAACTTGGGGGCAATTGAAAGATGATCTTCTGATGCTGTCAACAATGTTAAATAAGTACCAATCTTACCTTGAAAACAGTAATAAAACTCAGCAGTCAAGGCAATCAGGCATACAGCCAGCCAGACCTATTGGTGACCATTCATCTGTAGCTCCTTATACAAAATGTAAAGGGCCAGTAAAACCTTGTTATAGCATATTGGACCAAGTAATCTCAGAAGCGGAAGAATATACTCCCATATTATTTGATGAACAGCTGCATTGTCGAGAAACTTTAACAAAAATGGGTAGAATGAGATTCTTGGAGAGTCTTTCGTTGGCGCATCCGGTCGATGTTCTTTCATATGATCCAGGGGCTGGTCACGGGAAAGTAGTCTACCTATGGCGTGTACCCGAAGACCGATCACCTGCCGAAATGATGACATCTGCTGCAAGAATTCATAAGTCTTTAGAGAGCAAATTGCCCACCTTCCACACCAGACAGATGCGGAGAGAATTTGTTCAAACCTACACAGGAGTGACGGACATTCCACCACACATAATGAGGGATATCTATTCTGAACTGACACTTGACGCTACACTATGTCAGAACACAGCAATACAGGCAAGACTTAGACAAGCAATTCTCACAGGTGACCATGATATTGCCGTAGATCTTCGTTCCTTGAATCCTGGCAGACCGAATGATACTTTTGATGTATTTTTTGCTCAGTTAGAGAAGGAAATAGCATCAGTTACAGCGACAGATGAACGGAGGCACAGCCAAGTGCAGCATTTCAGTAAGTTTATATCTGTGCGAGATCTTATCAACCAAACAGCAAAAAACTGTCCAGATGGAACAAATGTACCTAGTGAAAGCACCGTCTTATTCGCCTTTGTACCCAAAAATGCCTATGTCAATACTGCAAAACTCTTTAAAGGCAGGATAGATCTTCAACACAAAGTACAAACGCGACAACTTAGAGCTACACATGTCGATGAACATTATTGTGCTGCTATATTTTCATATATGAAACAATATGCTGTGAAGTTCAGGGACTCATGCAATTTAATATGTATGGACGATAAGGCAAAGGTAGACTTTGGTGAGCCAGGCATGGCTGTCCAGACTGGTGTAAGAGGGAAGAAGTCTTTGGTACCCGTAGCGGCTGTCCTTGGAGCTCTTGACCATGATGTGTCCAGCAAAGGATCATTGACACCCTCTGTTTCCCTCTGTGTTGACATTCCCGAAAAACATGATCAAAGCTTTTACAGAGGGCAAGTTTATATCAAACTTAAAGATTCAATATTTGAACCATCGACTCCCTTCCGTCATGCAACGGAACTCAAGGGACTGTTGGTCTACTCACCCAAGCCTAACCTACTCATGTACACTGATGGCGGCCCAGATCACAGGTCAACTTACGTGTCCGTTAAGTTATCACTGATAATTCTGTTCAAAGAGCTAGATCTTGATATACTTATTGCTGCCAGAACAGCACCCGGTCACTCATGGGCAAACCCAGCAGAGCGTATCATGTCTTTGCTTAACATTGCTTACCAGAATGTTGCAATTAATCGGGATGAAATGAATTCAACATACGAACAGATCTTGAAATCATGTGGCTCGATGAATGACATCAGAAAAAAGGCTGAAAAGGAACATGGTTTACAAGAAGCATGGTTGAAATCTGTAGAACCTATAGTGACCTTGTTAAATGAAAGAACTGAACGTGTTGAGCTGAAAGGAAAGGCCTTCAAGACATCTCCACCATCATCTAAACAAGAAGTTGAAGAGTTTGAGTTGAAGGTTCGACAGATTATTCCTGGTATTCTGCAAGGAAAATACACACAGAACGATGTGAAGAAGGTAGATGGGTACAAGCTCTTCATGGAGAAACATTGTCGTGAGGGTCACTACATGTTCCAGGTATTTTATAGTGAATACTTTAATGTTAAGAATTTATCTATTGAATGTATTTTAAATTTGTAGACATTCTGACAGTGTCTGACAGATCTACATTCTATGTATATAAACAGTTTTGGCAGCACACTTCACACTTGCGAAAGCTCACCATTTTTAAACACACTGTCAGAGTGGAAAACTTGTTTAAAATGAAATGCCTTCAATGTTCAGAACCTCAGTGCTCACTTTAAAAGTAATTTCTTTGTAATTTTTGTTGAAGTCAATCATATTCAAACTTTGAAAGTTTAATACTACATATTTAAACCTCTGACATTTTGTAATTTCTCAATACATATGATTTAATATTTTTTCTCAGGAAAAAATGTAAGTATCTGACATTTAATAGAGTACATTTTAAAGGCAATGTTTTTATCAAGCAAGTGTCAGGTAAGTCACACATTTAAAAATTTAAGGAAGTGTGTTTTTAAAATGAAGAAATTATTTCCATATTCTGACATTGTAAAACATATTTTGGAAGAGACACTTGGTTATTTAAAGCTTGCCTTTATAAATCCTTGCTATTGCCTAATCATACATGTACACAAATTTCTAATGCGTATTGTGGTGGTGCTAACTTTTATCTTTTTAATATAGCCTAGAAATTCCTATTTTTATAAATTTAGACTTCTGACAATGTAGTTCTTGTAGTGGCTTTATTTATAATAAATATCACCTTTTCTTTCATATTAAAAACATGCAAATGTAAAAGTGTTTCGAGCCTATTCTTTAAAATAATATCTGCACTCAGTGAGTATTCACCGAGTATTGGGTACATTTCTTGATATATTAATAATCAATGTTAAAAATGTAAATTTTAAAATACTGGCATACATACATTAAATATGTATTGAATATATTATTTTGATAAATAATATTCAAATAAAAGTTTATAAATTTGATTTTCATTAAGGCATTAATTTCTCTACTTATTATTAAACATAGCTTAGTTTAGTATGGTTAAATAATAAAATATTCGTAAAATTCAATATTCCAATTTTGTCGTCTTCTCGCAGGTGAGAAAATGTGATGACCATACTTGCTGCCGTCCTTTGCGCTCAGAAGATCTAGTAGTACCACCATTTCTCCCAGACCCTGAGATGAACCCAAATGATCGAGACCATTATAAACCGTTTCAGGATGTCTTGGGTACACAAACCTCTGAGCGTGATCGCCCATCCGCTCAAGTTGAGTCGGTAGCCAAGGTAGCAGAAGAGCAACAGGTTTGTTCAGTGTTGGTTCAATGGCATAGGCATTTTTTCATAATATAACAATATCAGAGTAAAACTCTTTGATACTGATATACCTTAATAGTATATTAAAAGGTTGATAAAATCTGTTAATGCTCAGTAAGGTCTGTATTCATATATGTGGTTATGAAAGTTGTTCTTTTTATATTAATATATTTAAAAGTATTTTTCCTTTTTAATACTCGAACAGTGTACATGTACATTCCCTCTCTGTAATTTGCAGGGCTGTCCTAATAAACAACTGGTGGCACAGAATGTGAGAAGAACTGTCATGTGTTATGAGTGCCAAAAACCACGGTGCATTTACGCCAAGAGGATCCTCACCGTTAGAGAAGAACGAGCATTAAGGCGACTGCTCGAAAAAGTTCAGTATACATGTGGCTCGGTGATCACCCCTGATGGTAAGAATTTGATAAATAGCAGTATGAAAAAAAAAGTATGGAATACAAACCAGGCATAACCACATACAAGAAACTAAGCACTATCACCTTAGTAGACCCCCATATGAATGAATTATAAACGTAAGTTCATTGTCCAAACCAAACTTTTTTATTGCAACTCAGTGTCAGGACATTGAATAAGGGCATGTTTTAAAATTTAATAAGTTGTTATTTGAAATATAAAATCTAATGTCTTCAAATCTTATTTTTTTCTAGCAGGCTGTCAGACATTGTTCTTCATGTTTTCTAGGCTTTTAAAGTAGTGTTCTTAACATTCCTTCTGTCAGACATTGTCATATCATCTTATAAATCATGTACTATTGTAGGTGATGGCCTGCAGGGCATTGTATTCGTTCGCCTCCAAATGTGTTGTCGAACTGCCATCGAATTGGCGTTCTATTCTTCGCAATCCCAGCTGGTTGGCAGACAGGACTTATGCTGTTACTGTGCTGAAAGGGACGCATCAAGGGATGAAGACACGTTAAAAACCTACAGAGTTGTGCTACCTCTGTGTAGAACATGTAAAAACTCGGGAAAACCAATTATTAAAAGACTACCGAAAAAGAACTAAGGGTCTTCAATGTATCTTGTCTGACAGTGCAGATGTGAATTTTCAATTTTGTGGGTTTTATACTTAGTATTAAAGCATACATGTACTCTGTGCCAGTGCCTGCACTGAGTGAAAGCAGACAGTTCAACAAGTGTTCTGACATAGTTCACATACAGTTCTACAACAAGTTTCATAGTTCAATGTTCTGCATTTACTTTCAGTAAATATCTTGATAACATTTCATTGTGTTTTGTCAACATGAGCAAAGACTCACAGAGTAGTGATCACATTTTGTCCGTCAACCAGCACTGTCTTTATGCAATTTGTCATGTTTCCCTAAAAAAAAAAAATCAAAAAAAAAAAAAAAAATCGACCTACCTACCCACCCTTAAAATTGTGGGTCGCGTTACCACAAACAAGCAATTTTTTAAGGATGGCCTCAGCTGCAGCGTTGGAAACGCTGTTCAGGGATGAGGGTCCAAAATACGCCTGTGGCCAGCGTGCCGCGCTAATCCGGGAGAGTGTACCCGTCAGAGTTGGCCGTGGAAGGGGACTGTGGGTGTTGTTAGAGACTGGAAGGGACAGTGTAACGGGGGAGCAAGTACGATCGGCAGTGCTCTACGGGCGAGGAAGGGGCCGTGTAGGAACCGGGCCATCGCCAACAGTAGGAACCGGACCATTGACACCAGTAGGAACGGGATCGCGACGGAATCCCGTAGTGATTGATAGTGACAGTGACAATAACTAAACCAATGGATTAACACGAACTGTGGATTTTTTAATGATGTTGTTTATTGTGACGGATTTATGATGTTTTGTTTTATTGTGTATTGTGTTACCACCTACGGCTTATCGTGTTAGCACTTAAAATAAAATTTTTATTACAAGGGGAGGTATGTAACACGATATGGTACGCACATACACGTGAGTGAGTATGGGTAGCCATGATTGGCTGGGGGAATCACGTGTATGTGACGTAGGTAATTGCATGCTGCCCTCCTAAGATCTGGGAGTCCGCGTCCAGCTCAGGTAGCGAGCAGACGTGTTAATAAAGTTTAGAAACCACTATAGGATTGTTGTTATTTAGAATTACACTATGTGACCGGAAGTGTTACAAGTGGCTGTATATTTTTGTCTTTTGTTTTTAATGATGGCAGAAGGAGTTGATTCAAATTAGCAGTCCCTGCTCAGACTCAAGCTCAGGTACAGCCTCAATACCTACATAGTATTGCATTTGGGAGTATCAAGAGGGTATTAATCGTTTAGTTACTACGATTACCGTTCAGGATTTGAGCCATAAAATACCGACTTTCGATGGAAGTGATCCAAAATTATTTAAATATTGGTTAAGAAATATCGACAAAATTCAGTGACTTAAAAACAATTAATCAAGGCGATTGGCCGAGTATCTCCTATGTTACTTGTTCTGCCGCCGTTTCTGATTTCTTTACTCGTTATGGATTATCAGATATCATATTGCATTTCTAACATTTCAGGTTACAAAGGCTATGGAACAAGAAAAGTGGGAGGTGGACAGCACATGCTAAGAAGGTGCCAAAGAAATATAACTATGTTGGGAACATTTTAAATGCTGCATTGAAAATGAGTATTCGTGATAAGACGGGTATGAGGAAAAAGAAAATTCTGGAAGCCGATGATCCCAGGCGTATTTCTGCACACCTTGCTCCTGAAGAGCCAAAATCCACAAAAGTTATCATGGAAGAAAGTGTCTAGATTTTAACGTACTTCTGGATAAACCAATGCTTACATGAACCAATTGACAATGAAGAAGATAGAGAAAAGCCCTGGCTATGCCTCCGAAAAGACAAGCAAACCTTACAGAATTTGGCATCTGCAATTTTAAACAAACGCCTTTTGAACAATGTACCATACTACCTTAACTTCAGGTTAATTTTCTTACATACTATTAGCATAATTATATCCACTTTAAACAAAGTTTGAGTGTGGGGTATATTGAATTCACTTGGTTGGTCCATCAGCATACAAGTTTGGGTTAGAAATATCGCAAAAATTTGGTGATTTGAAAACATTTAATCAAGGCGATTGGCCGAGTATCACCTATGTTACTTGTTCTGCCGCCGTTTCTGATTTCTTTACTCGTTACTGATTATCAGATATATTGCATTTCCAACATTTCAGGTTACAAAGGCTATGGAACAAGAAAAGTGGGAGGTGGACAGCGTATGCTAAGAAGGTGCCAAAGAAATATGACTATGTTGGGAACATTTTAAATGCTGCATTGAAAATGCGTATTCGTGATAAGACGGGTATGAGGAAAAAGAAAATTCTGGAAACCGATGATCCCAGGCGTATTTCTGCACACCTTGCTCCTGAAGAGCCAAAATCCACAAAAGTTATCATGGAAGAAAGTGTCTAGATTTTAACATACTTCTGGAATAAACCAATGCTTACATGAACCAATTGACAATGAAGAAGATAGAGAAAAGCCCTGGTTATGCCCCCAAAAAGACAAGCAAACCTTACAGAACTTGGCATCTGAAATTTTAAACAAACACCTTTTGAACAATGTACCATACTACCTTAACTTCAGGTTAATTTTCTTAGATACTATTAGCATAATTATATCCACTTTAAACGAAGTTTGAGTGGGGGTATATTGAATTTACTTGGTCGGTCCATCAGCATACAAGTTTGGGTTAGAAATATTGAAAAATTTGGTGATTTGAAAACAATTAATCAAGGCGATTGGTCGAGTATCGCCTATGTTACTTGTTCTGCCGCTATTTCTGATTTCCTTAGCCTCTTACATACCCTTTTCGGTGATAATATTCTAAAGCCAAAGATGCTCATAGAGTAAGTCTTTAGCAACAACATAAAAACTATCTATAGGTATTCTAAAGCCGAAGATGCTCATAGAATAACTAATAGCTAGGCTGGAAACATTCTTTTTGTGTTGTTTTTGTCTTTTATAAGCAAAGCACTAAAATAAAATAATGATCAAGAATATATAATAAACTAAGATGTTATAACAGAGTATTATTTGAGTTTGGAAAAGTCCTTTAATTATGGAGAAGACTTTTTTTTTTCAATTGGGTGAATTTGGCTAACTCACATGAGTTAGGCGATGCAATGCATCACCTTCCATCGAGTTATTCAATATTTACCTACCTTAGGTGATGCATCGCATCAACTCACCTTGAATTGTTGAAATTTCACTGCCTCTTAGGTGATGCCTTCTGACTGTGAGGTGATGCACCGCATCGACTAACCCTGAATTGTTGAAGTTTCACTGTGATTTGTTGAGCCTATGCCTAAACTAACCCTTAGCTGTTGAGCCATCTGACTGTGAGGTGATGCACCACATCAACTCACTCTGAATTGTTGAACATACTGACTGACTAATCCTGAATTGTTGTTTTACTGTGTTGAGCCTTCTGACTGTGAGGTGATGCACCGCATCGGCTCACACAAGGTTGTTCATTGTGGAGGGTTAGGTGATGCAGTGCATCACCTAACCCTCCACAATGAACAACCTTGTGTGAGCCGATGCGGTGCATCACCTCACAGTCAGAAGCCTCAACTACTCAAGTGTTAGTCGTTGCGGTGCATCACCTAACCCTCCACAATGAACAACCTTGTGTGAGCCGATGTGGTGCATCACCTCACAGTCAGAAGGCTCAACACAGTGAAACAACAATTCAGGATTAGTCAGTCAGTATGTTCAACAATTCAGCAGAGTGAGTCGATGCGGTGCATCACCTCACAGTCAGATGGCTTAACAGCTTAGGGTTAGTTTAGGCGTAGGCTCACAGTGAATCTTCAACAATTCAGGGTTAGTCGATGCGGTGCATCACCTCACAGTCAGAAGGCTGAACAATTCAAGGTGAGTTGATGCGATGCATCACCTAAGGTAGGTAAATATTGAATAACTCGATGGAAGGTGATGCATTGCATCGCCTAACTCATGTGAGTTAGCCAAATTCACCCAATTGAAAAAAAAAAGTCTTCTCCATAATTAAAGGACTTTTCCAATTTCAAATAATACTCTGTTTTATTATTTTTAATTATAATTGTCAATTATTATTATTATTATTATTGTTGTTGTTGTTGTTATTATTATTATCATTATCATCATTATTATTATTATTATTATTATTATTATTATTATTACGTTATGTTAATGTGAGGTATGTTCTTGGCAGACCCAAAGAACAAAACCTGAAGAAGTGCAGTTCTTGGCAGACCCAAAGAACAAAGGCAATTTAACGCAGTTAAAAATATTTGAGTCGTCCCTACTCTCACTAATCTTGGGATAACGTTGAGATGTCCCGCATTCCGGAAAGTGCAGACCGTCCGGGCAGGGATTTATCAGTCGCTTCGGTAATGCAAAAGAGGGAACTCGCTTTGTTTTGCCAGGAACAAATTTGTGGATTTTGAACGTTTGTGAAGAACAATGAGGTTTGATTGAGCTAAGTACTTGTATTGTATTGGTGTATTGGTACTTTTCCTGCTTATGCATTTACCGTCAGGTAGAAATTTGCGTAGAATTTGTTGTTTAAACATTGTTTAACAAGACTATTGCCAAGCAATGAAGTCCCCTACTGGTAGCCAATTGTAAAATTTAAGTATGAAAATTAACAATTTAGCAATGAGTCACTTCTTACACTGTCAAGAATGACCATACCTGGAAAATGTAAAGAATGTTGTAACCCATTGTCCTTCCAACAGAAGACCATTGGATCTTACGTATATCTTAAATGGGTATGTGTTCTATTCATTTTGCCCCCCCTCCCATCTTTGATGAGTGAGTTAGGCTTTGATGAAGTATATGTTAAGACAATCAAAACAAATGATACATGGTATTTATACACAAATTAGTTGTCTGAACATTAGTTTACTTATACAGGTACCTGGCAGACGAGGGACTTTTGTTTTTGCAGAGAATAGAACTTTTCACTATGACTTTACTTTCCAGATTTGTGAAGATGGAGGAAAAGACCACGATGATTACTCTTGGTGTTCGCAGCCAGTTCTACAAAGGGGGGTACACAGTGGAGATTTAATGATTTCGGCAGCAATTCTCAATTCTGGAAACAATTTTCAAAAGATATCATTGTTTGCAAATATTTTGAATCTTGCCATGGTCAGCAGCAGCGCCTACCACAGATTCCAGACAAACTACCTGGTGCTCACAGTGGAAAGATACTGAAATACACATGTGGAACGAATTCTCATGTCCAAGAGAGGAAGGAGCATTGTTATCTTAGGTATTTCATCTATGCCCAATCTGGATGTCTTTTCAAGTATGAAATTATAGTATGCACATGAAGTCTGATATAATGAACAAAATGAAGATCCTAAATGAAGGGGTGTTAATGCATGTTTATTTGCGTGCTGTAGTTGTTCTGCTGACAGAATTGTCTTATTTAGAAGAAATTTTACGAATGTTGTTTATGCAGGATTCAATTTCTTCCATTGTGTGATTAATTTTATTTCTATGTCAACAACAAAATTTGGACAGGGATATAAATTTATCCTCTTTAAAATTCTGTTTACATTGTTTTGAAGGCTCAGCCAGTGCATTTACTCACCTATCATTAGGTACCGGGTATATTCATGTGGATTCAAGTTATGTATTTTACATGTACTGAGGTAGACCTTTAAATATTGTCAAGTACAAGTGGCAGCTCAACATCTCTATCTTATGTTGACAATTCTAGTTATAGATGTCATATAATCATATTATAAATTTCATAGTCTACTTGCAACCTAAGAACATCCTGCTTATTGACTGGATGAACTCATCAATTGCATAAATTACTGTGAAAATGAAGAATTTAGTGTTGAAATTGATTTAATTCAATAACAGTTGACTAACCAATTTGTGCACTCTACTATAATTACAGGGGGTGGTAGAATTGACTCGCCAGGACACTGTGCTCAGTATTGCACATACACAGCAATGGACAATGCCACGAAAGAAATTCTATCTGTTGTGACAGTAGATAAAAGAGAGACAGGAAAATCGAGCATCAGGATGGAAAAAGAGGCATTCGTTAGAACTTTAGAACATTTAGAGACGGTAGACATCAATGTTTCTGAAGTTGTGACTGATGCACATAGCTCAATTGCTGCACACTTGAGTAAATATAGTTTTTGTTCTGTTTGATTATCCCAATACATTTTATGCAAAGTTCTTGGTGTGACTTTAAAAGCAAAAAGTGTACAGGTATACTCAATTTAATTGTGTATCCTAAATGAGCTAGTAGGCAAGGACATTTGTTATTTCCTCTTTTATGTGACACTCTGCTCTGTGCTGTTATGTTACATGTATGCCATCAAGGCTGTTGAATATGGTTACAAATGGCTTGAAATAACAAATGTTATCATGGATTGAAAGTCTTCTTTTCTTTTCAGGAAAGGAATATCCTCAAATTCAACACTCTTATGACATTTGGCACGTAGCCAAAAATCTGGGGAAGAAAATTATGAAGGTACCGGTAAGTACTAATCTTTTGTAGGAGTTTGGTTAGATTGAATACAATGCTGAATTTTGAATTGTTGCTATGTTAAGTGCTGTTAAATCAACTCAACTGATACTTGACTGGAAGGCAATAGATTATCTCCTTTCCTGGGTATATCTTTAGAAATATAAAAAGTAGGGTTATGTTTTATATGTATGAAATATTAATGTATTGAAAGCTAAGTTAAAAACTTTTGAAGGCTGTTTTCAGTTAAAAATATTTGAGTCGCCCCCAACTCTCGCTAATCTTGGGATATCGTTGAAATGTCCCGCATTCCGGAAAGTGCAGACTGTCCGGGCAGGGATTTATCAGTCGCTTCGGTAATGCAAAAGAGGGAACTCGCTTTGTTTTGCCAGGAACAAATTTGTGGATTTTAAACGTTTGTGAAGAACAATGAGGTTTGATTCAGAGCTAAGTACTTTATTGTATTGATGTATTGGTACTTTTCTTGCTTATGCATTTACCGTCAGGTAGAAATTTGCGTAGAATTTGGTGTTTAAACCTTGTTTAATAAAAGTTTCGCAGTTGTCTTGGACAGTGACAAATTGGGCTATAAATACATTAGCTGCCGGGCTGAGGTCCCGGCCAAAGTTTGCAGAATTGAGGTTCCGGCCAGAGTTTGCAGAACTGTTACAGGTTCCGGCCAAAGTTACTGTGTAACATTATTGCATCCAGCGTACGCTATTTGAAACTGTAATATACACGTTCTATACTCTGTTCGGTTTGGTATAAGTGGCTACATCAGTAAGTTTAAAGTACATCATGTATACAGAGGTGACGATTCGCTGTACTAGTATAATGATCAGTATATACATGTAAATATTATAAATGCTGAATAATGTCGATCAAGGTCCAAATTTAAAGAGCGTATAGTCACCATGACATATATAGATTTCTGCTGACACCTAGTCCGATCAAGTACGCGTGATAATTGTCAACTGGTACAATACTAAGCGACGGTAATGATGACCAAGTCATTTTAGGGTTGATAATTAAAATTAACGAGCAGGCTCACATGTTTTCCTGATCAGGTCCTGGATGTACGAATCTCACGTCATACGGGGGGAGTTACTAACTTACTGGTGCTCATGCCGCTTCCAATGAAATTGTGGGATCTAGGGTTAAGAACCCTTGCGTAACCAGCGATTGGTCTCTTGCAGAGCTGGCTACCATGTGATCCCCACGTAACAAATATGGGAATTTGTGCTAACTAAGTTCAGTTTGAAACCGAATTCACTTGCATTAGGACTCAAGCATTTTACACTATGAATTATAAAAAACGTAGTTAATGGAAACAGTTGTTGTTTGTTATTTTATTTGAGAACTATACGATCACTTATGATAGTGGTACAACATTACCGGAACATCAAGCACTGGGTACGATTAATATTCCCAGGAGCGTCGGAGGAAGATATAGTATGATGCGCTTTTGGATCAACCCTGGAATATGCTTCCAGATACTCTCAGCAGCAGGAGTCGTCAAGCCAGACAATGCCACTCCCAAGGTCAGCTGCAGCGTTGGAAACGTTGTTCAGGGATGAGAGAAGAAATACACCTGTGGCCAGCGTGCAGCCGCTAATCCGGGAGAGTGTACCCGTCAGGGAAGGACGTGGAAGAGGACTGTGGGTGTTATTAGAAACTGGAGGGGACGCTGTAACGGGGGAGCAAGTGCGATCGGCGGTGCTTAACGGGCGAGGCGGAACTGGACCATCACCAACCGTCGGAACGGGATCGCGACGGAATCCCGTAGTGATAGATAATAACAGTGACAGTGACCGACAGTAACTAATCTGGATTAATACAAACTGTGGATTTTTAATTTTGTTTTGATTGTGATCTTTTAATGATGTTTGGTTGATCTTTTCTTATGTATTGTGTTAGCACTAAATTACGGAAAATTTTACAGGTAAAATTTTTAGTACAAGGGGAGGTATGTAACACAATAAGGTACGCACATACACGTGAGTGAGTCAGGATAATCACGTGTATATGACGTAGGTAATTGCATGCTGCCCTCCTAAGATCTGGGGAGTCCGCGTCTAGCTCAGGTAGCGAGCAGATGTGTAAATAAAGTTTAGAAACCACT
This sequence comes from Spisula subtruncata, assembly GCA_963678985.1. NCBI lineage: Eukaryota > Metazoa > Mollusca > Bivalvia > Venerida > Mactridae > Spisula > Spisula subtruncata. Next base: position 48,759,202 of record OY787664.1, on the reverse strand, counting down.
ATACGATTGTTGTTATTTAGAATTACACCATGTTACTGGAAGTGTTACACATTCCCTGTTATGATAGTTAAAAACATCAACAGTATTAACATCAACTTTAATTATATTATAGAATGACGATCAACAACCACTTAAGGATTACTATAAGAAAACAAGACTGCGTTCAATAAACGCTTATGCCCCCATGGAAGCCATGTCAATAAGTCTAAGTCCAAAATTAGGTCAAGGTGAAGGTCAAAATGGAGTCAGGTGATACAGGCGTGTGGAGAGTGGTCATATAAAACATCCATGCAAGTTTGAAAGCTTTGTAGCAAGCCATATTAATGCTAGAAGAAACGGTCAATTTGGGTTAACCAGGCCGGACGGACGAACGGACGGACGAACGGACGGACGAACGGACGGACGAACGGACAGGTGAATCACTATATGCCTCCCGATCTATCGATGCGGGGGCATAACAAACGATGAACAACCGAAGCCATTCCCTGTTATGATAGTTAAAAACATCTATCATAACGAAAACGAAGTAAACGATGCGGAACCACAACCAAGGAGGATCCCAAAATTACAATTTACAACTGTTCAACAATTAATTGCAAATAAAACATCATCATTAGGACAAGCTACAAAACTAACAACATCAACGACAACCATAACATCGACAACAGACGACAACCAACAACTATAGAACATTTCATTTTACCATTGTGTGTGTTTTTATTATTGTGTGTGCATGTATATTTTATTATTTTATTTTTTAATTGTCCACGTGATGCCAGTGTCATTCATGAACTAATGAGATGTATGTGTGAACTTTACAGTGAATTTTGATTTAAAATGAGTATTATGATTTATTGCTGAATATCACATTGTGTTATATGTATGTTGTAATTTTAGGGACCTGGTGGATAAGCTTACCATGTAATGTTCCTCGAAGTAGTAAAGTAATTGGTTAATAATTAAAAGTAATTAATTACTTGGGTATAGGAGGAGTGTTACATAGTTGGCTTACATGTATAATTAATTACTTTAATTAAGTATTGATTATGTATGTATTAGGGAACAGCCTCTTAATATACTCATGTATGGACCAATTTAGTGATAAAGTATATAGAAGTGTATATCGGCCATACATGTAGTATACATGCATTTGTTTTAGTTGGAACTCATTCAAGTACAAATTGACATTTACCACATTTGGATCTTTTGGCAATACTTGATAGGAGAACAATGGAAACTTCCAGAACATTCTAAGTTTAATGTTAAGTAATGATAAGTTATGGGTTAGTATGACAGGTTGTTATAACTTGCACCATAATTAACCATAATAATCAACTAAATTTGGTATAATGATTGACATTTAATCAAAACAGACAACATCTGCATGAGGGGGCTGGAAACTGCAACGCAGTTAGTGAACAATATTGTAATAAGAGGGCATACCGGTTGTTAGCCAGGGGTGTATGCCTTTGTGTCCCCCAGCCAAGAGGGACTGGACAAGCGTCACCAGATTCAATGTGAAGCTGGGAAGTTTCCCAAGTATATCCTGGCCACCAGTCCATTGGAGGAGAATGGGAGAGGACCAGAGGCTGATGGCATTGGAGTATGTTGCTGTGTTCTATGAGAAAATTATACATAAAACCTATCCGATGCTATCCAGGAAGCTCTTAATCGACAAATACAGTTTTCTTTGTCTGGAAGGAACTGCAAAGGTAATGGATTCAGATAAAGCTACAGAAAGGATCGATGCCAAGATAAGGTTGTATAACTTTCAGCATTTAAGGGGTTTGGCGAAAGGAGAGATTTCGGAGGGGGAGTGTGAAGGAGTATTGTCAGGACTTTAGAGTTGGCAGACAGACAAGATGATTGACAGTATTGAAAAATTGGGGTTAAAGTTGAGATTATAGAGATGAAGTTTGGTTTGGGGTGGTTTTTACAGTGTTTTATGTGAAGTGATAATTCTGCTGTTTAAAAAATGTATTTATTTGATGTTGTTGTATGCAAGGCATTATTTTTGTGTTAATTGTCTTAATGGTTGCACTTGCTATGCTTAAGAAGATCTGGTTTGAATCCAGTTTTTAAGGTCTGGATGGAATCCAGCCTTGTATATAAAGTTCATGACTATAAGATGTTGTATAGGTGATTCAAAGATCTCTGTCACAACCGGTAAACAAACATTCAATCCGGGTGATTTATTACATGTTTCTCAGGATTAAATTCTACCATCATACATATACTTATATGATTAAAACTCTAATGGTCCTATTGCATAGTGGTTATACTCACTGCATTTAATTATTTAGAAATTAAACATTCTGGCGGTTTTGACAGACATCTTTGAATCGACAATAGTATGTCAATGACTCATGCGTTGTTTTGTGTTTTAATTGTTGTTATGACTTTTGAATGTAATAGGTTGATTGATCTGGTTGGAATCCAGTTTTAAGAAGGTCTGGTTGGAACCTAGCCTTGTATACTAAGATCTTAAAGTTCATGACTATAAGATGTTGTTGTATGTTGTGCATTTTCCGCTAGTTCCGCTAGTTCGCTGATTGGACGAGCTTCACATACGCAAGGAAGGGTGGTCGGATCTGATTGGTGGATTGGTGCCACGTCACCACTAAAGCGTTCCAAAGTATTAAACCGCGGGTGATATAAAAGAGAATGCCAACAGCGTTCTTTAGCTTTTAACTTTCGGAACCTGGATGGAACTGCCATCAAAATTCACCATCAAAATTTCTTCAAGTAAAGTCAGTAAATACATTGTAAGTCTTCTTTTCTACATACTATTGGTGCTCGGGAAATTCTACAGTAGCCTACTATACAGTACTGAAGGCGGAGGATCATTGCAAAGATTCCAGACGGAAAATGTTAACAGACTTTGGGATCATTTATTTACGGACCTGTATAAACGGAGCTATATTTGGTCACTTTTCATTAAGTACACTTTAGTATATCTTTCTGGATGTAAGATCAATTCTTGTAATTAGAATATTAGTCTATATATATTTCATAGAGTCTATATTTCATGCAATTAAATTGTTGTCGTTGAAATTCTACTTGTCGTCTGCTGTTCGACACTTTAATAGAACGCTTTGTAAATCCGTCCAACAGACCCAGTCAGATCCACTCACAGGTGGCCACAGCCCTGACCCACCCCTTCCTTTGCATAGATCTACACACGAACACGCAGGCCTACATACGAACACGACCGCTCGGCGTATATATGGTTCCTGTTACAATATATATACTGAACATCCACCAGGGTATTTGTCATATCATACCATACTATACTAGAAGAAGTACTAATACTATACGTTTCATTTTTTATTTTAAACATTTTTGGAACCTGGAGAATTACTATGATAATTATAATATTAAACTAGCGAAACACAACGCGACTTTGTTATACTTGGGATAACGTTGAGATGTCCCGCATTCCGGAAAGTGCAGACCGTCCGGGCGGGGATTTATCAGTCGCTTCGGTAATGCAAAAGAGTGAACTCGCTTTGTTTTGCCAGGAACAACAAAACCTGAAGAAGTGCAGCTCTTGGCAGTAACCCAAAATACAACCAGCAAAGCACCAATGACACTCCGACCGAAACCTAAACAAGATGAAGAGAAGGCATGCTTTGATGTAGATGAAAACATTATAGCGAACTTACAAAACTGGACAGAACTTGTGAGGGAAATTCACAGGCAAGAATGCCAACAAAGTTTCCTGACGCTGAAAGTGGTAAAACAAGATGGACTCATGGTTTTGCTATCTGCATCATGCCCGCGCTGCAACTTTCAAATTGGTGAACCAATGAAAATGAGTTGGAGCATAAGAAAATCAAGAGGACTGCCGGCCGGTGAGCTTAACGAAATGCTGCTGCTGCCTGTGGTCAAGTCAAAGATGGGCATGTCCGATGCAGTGCTGATACTTTCATGTTTAAATGTGAAGCCAGTTAGCTTACCACTGCTACAACGAAAAATGAATGAGCTAAGTGACAGGGTAAGCTCTTAAAATGAAACAGACATGCTGAAAAGTGCAGATGAAGTAGCCAGGCTGAACTGACTTGCTGGCATCGACAACTCAATCGATGTCCAATCTGACATGGCCTTTTCATTGCGTCCTCAGTGCGGATCTGAGAAGGCGAAACAAAGCTTCAATGCAGTGATAGAGCATACCACCAAGAAGAGCCGTACTCTAAGCATTGCAGTTGCAAATAAATTGTGCCAAAAAAGGAAATGTCTTTGAGATCTGACATTCAAGAAATCCTACCAAAAAGATCCGTCAATTGCATCAAGTGAGGGACTACTCATGCAAAAAATTCTAAAAAATATCATTGCTAACAAAAAAGTAAAAATTAGATCAATAACAACTGATGCAAGCACACAAGTAGCCAAGGCCATAAGAGATTTATCCACAGAAACAGGCCAAAAGATGCGCCATTATCACTGCTTTGTTTACAAGTTAAAACTTTAGAAAAACATATCAAATCTCTTAAACTGAAATCTAGGAACAAAAACTACCCAGCGTCTGAATATATGCAGAAACTTCCACAATCTATACGCAGTCGAGTTTGGATGGAACTGCAAAAAATAAGAGCTATGAAACTAGACGAAAACAATTTCATTGGAAAATCTCTACTTTCCCTGGAAAATGTTGTGATTTGCTTCAAATGTAATCACCGGAATTGTCGCATAAAATCAACCGTGTGCAAGCATCATCTAAAAAATCAACAAGAACTTACAATAAAATAAGTTCCGTACAACAAACCTTTATACCAGCAGATCACCGACATCAAAACGATAACGAACGAAATCATTAAAGTCATCAACATTGAAACCCTAAAAAGCATTAGGCTGCTTTTTAATACAAACTTATGTGAAAATTTAAAGTTCACTCACCCTAAAAGTGGTAAAACGAGATGGCCTCATGGTTCGCTATCAGCATCATGCCCGCGCTGCCACTTTCAAATTAGTGAACCAATGAAAATGAGTCTGAGCATAAGAAAATCCAGAGGACCTCCAACGAAATGAAGTAGCCAGGCTGAACTGACTTGCTGGCATCGACAACTCAGTCGATGTCCAATCTGACACGGCCTTTTCATCGCGGCCTCAGTGCAGATCTGAGAAGGCGAAACAGAGCTTAACACTGTGATAGAGCATAACACCAAGAGGAGCCATACTCTAAGCATTGCAGTTGCCAACAAATTGTGCCAAAAAATGAAATGTCTAGATCTGATATGCAAGAAATCCTACCAAAAAGATCAGTCAATTGCATCAAGTGAGGGACTACTGATGCAATATAAACTCACAACTATCATCGCTAACAAAAAAGTAAAAATTAGATCAATAACAACTGATGCAAGCACACAAGTAGCCAAGGCCATAAGAGATTTATCCACAGAAACAGGCCAAAAGATGCGCCATTATCACTGCTTTGTTCACAAGTTAAGAACTTTAGAAAAACATATTAAATCTCTAAAACTGAAATCTAGGAACAAAAATTACCCGGCGTCTGAATATATGCAGAAACTTCCACAATCTATACGCAGTCGAGTTTGGATGGAACTGCAAAAAATAAGAGCTATGAAACTAGACGAAAACAATTTCATTGGAAAATCTCTACTTTCCCTGGAAAATGTTGTGATTTGCTTCAAATGTAATCACCGGAATTGTCGCATAAAATCAACCGTGTGCAAGCATCATCTAAAAAATCAACAAGAACTTGCAACAAAATACGTTCCGTACAACAAACCTTTATACCAGCAGATCACCGACATCAAAACGATAAAGAACGAAATCATTAAAGTCATCAACACAGAAATGCTGAAAAGTGCAGATGAAGTCGCCAACCTGAACCAACTTGCTGGCGTCGACAACTCAATCGATGTCCAATCTGACACGGCCTTTCCATTGCGTCCTCATTGCGGATCTGAGAAGGCGAAACAGAGCTTCAATGCAGTGATAGAGCATACCACCAAGAAGAGCCGTACTCTAAGCATTGCGGTTGCAAACAAATTGTGCCAAAAAATGAAATGTCTAGATCCGACATGCAAGAAATCCTACCAAAAGATCAGTCAATTGCATCAAGTGAGGGACTACTCATGCAAAAAAATCTGAAAAATATCATTGCTAACAAAAAAGTAAAAATTAGATCAATAACAACTGATGCAAGCACACAAGTAGCCAAGGCCATAAGAGATTTATCCACAGAAATAGGCCAAAAGATGCGCCATTATCACTGCTTTGTTCACAAGTTCAGAACTTTAGAAAAACATATCAAATCTCTAAAACTGAAATCTTAGTCTAAGGAACAAAAATTACCCGGCGTCTGAATATATGCAGAAACTTCCACAATCTATACGCAGTCGAGTTTGGACGGAACTGCAAAAAATAAGAGCTATGAAACTAGACGAAAACAATTTCATTGGAAAATCTCTACTTTCCCTTGGAAAATGTTGTGATTTGCTTCAAATGTAATCACCGGAATTGTCGCATAAAATCAACCGTGTGCAAGCATCATCTAAAAAATCATCAAGAACTTGCAACAAAATACGTTCCGTACAACAAACCTTTATACCAGCAGATCACCGACATCAAAACGATAAAGAACGAAATCATTAAAGTCATCAACACAGAAATGCTGAAAAGTGCAGATGAAGTCGCCAAACTGAACCAACTTGCTGGTGTCGACATCTCAGTCGATGTCCAATCTGACACGGCCTTTTCATCGCGGCCTCATTGCGGTCTGAGAAGGCGAAACAAAGCTTCAGTGCAGTTATAGAGCATACCACCAAGAAGAGCCGTACTCTAAGCATTGTAGTTGCAAATAAATTGTGTCAAAAAAGGAAATGTCTAGATCCGACATGCAAGAAATCCTACCAAAAAGATCAGTCAATTGCATCAAGTGAGGGACTACTCATGCAAAATTTTGAAAAATATCATAGCTAACAAAAAAGTAAAAATATGATCAATAACAACTGATGCTAGCACACAAGTAGCCAAGGCCAGTATAAGAGATTTTTCTAGAGAAGCAGTTTGCAACATACTGCACGAGTATATCGCATGTGGATCATTCCCTTCAAAAACCGAATGGTCAAGCACTGTTATTCTGAGACAACGAGTACTCAAAGTGGAGAAAAATAGTAGATTTAGTAGACTTTTTGATAGCGATGAAACAGACATTTTAGGTTGCATCTTAAGTACAGACAAAGCCAGTTACCTTACATATCAACTGTAAATTTGATTGCAAAACGACATTCTTAATTGTAAAGCTTACTTGACTTGTTGAACATCTTAACACAGTTAAATTCATATAAGCTTGCCAAAAGTGTTCAATCTTGATCGACTATGTTGTTGTGCATTGACTTATATTTTGCTCCAATAATGAATCATACAGACAGGAACTGTTTGCCGAATTCATGTCGGACATTCATGTCTATGTAGATTATCTGATTGTTGGTATAATTACGTATGTTTTCAAATTGTTTAAAATGAAATAAAGATTATATACCCAGCGTCTGAATATGCAAAAACTGTCACAATCTATACGCAGTCGAGATGAAACTGCAAAATATAAGAAATATGAAACTAGACAAAAACAATTTTATTGGAAAAACTCTTCTGATTCTTCCATCCTAAATTAACCATCTCACAAGAGGTCCTATCTTTGGCAATGAAGGGATTTTGGGCAAGAGACAGTAAAGCCAAAAACTTTGCAGAAGATGGATGCTACCTTTCAAACCAGGGCCAGCTTAGGTTTAGACATTCAGGGCCCTTCTACACCAGCTCACTTGCAAGCTCCTCAAGTTTACGATGCAGTAGAGGAATCGGAAACCTTCTCAGAAGAAATAATGATGGGTTCAATCAATGCTGCTGTTTCGAACAACACTAAAACTTCATTAGCAGGTAATGACACCCAGTATCATTATACTGAATCAACAATAATGTGCCAGACTACATTTATGGATAGCTATTGTTAGATTATAATTATATAGATTTCAGATAATTAGTTGCTACATCATAAATAGATTTAAGATCATTTATTACTACATAATATATGAGTTGGTTCTTTGGGCTCACACGAGAAACTCTTTCTCGTGCCATCTTGTTGTCCTTAAAATATGGCTGATATAACATAATGGCTACCACACACATGTTTATTGCATATTTCTTTAAATACTATTGATTAAATTGTCATCAGTGAGTGTATGATTTAAGGAACATATGTTTGTAGATCAGTCTGTATCTGATAATGACCCAGTAAGTTCGACATGTACATATTGGCAGCAGACCAAGTCTCTATAAACAACTTAAGTCAGCTTGTACTAAATGATATTTTGATGTTTACATCGCACCATAAAATTGTTAAACAAATTCATAATTGATAGGCAGTATATAATAATAACTAAAGAATTGATTGATGTAAAACGATAACTTTTTGCTACATTTTGGAACTCAAATTAAAACATGACATTCTAAATGAGTATTGCATCAGTAAATTAACATACAATTTTATTTCTCAAAGGATTTGCAGATTTGAAACTTCATTCAGGGCCATTCCAAATCGTATTTTCGTTTAACGTCTACCTAAGTTGGAAAAATCTAGCCATCCTGAGCCAAAAACGAAACACTCGAATAAAAACAAGTCATAATGACTTCTATTCTCGTCATTGTACATGTAGGCTTCATGATGGCTAAAAAATATAGCTATCAAGCATTGTCAATCATAATAACTTACTGAAATAACTTAAAACTTGTTTGTCTTCAAGCTACTGCTGTGTAAAGGTTGGGAACATTTTGGGGAATAAGTATGATAACATTATTTACTATGAAAACAATAATTCAATGGATTTTGAAGATGTTAAAGGTTACAAATTTTGTTGTTTTTGCTTTCCCAAGATGCCCAAACCTATCTGTCCTCGGAAGCTAAACGAAGAAACAATTTGGTATGGCCTCGGGTGATAAAGATGACACCCACTGCTGTATATAACAAATTTAATTCTAATAAAACTAGTTGTTACATTTGTGAATAGAAAGAATGCAGAACACATTAAGAAATCAATGTGAGAATGAGGTACTAAACAGTTTAATATTAAAATACTCACTGGTGATAAAACTAGTTATTTTACAATGCATTTTTAATAAAATTAATGAAATTAAATATGAAAACTATATGATCTTTACTTTACTTTACTTTTATGTTGCTAAGAACTATGCAACATAATTTATTTCATCTAAAAAAAAAAATTTTTTATAGTAAATGCATCTAAATAAACTAAGTGATGTCGGAACCAGACTTTAGGGATCTATAAGGGTTAGTTGCAGTTGAAATGAGAAACTTGTCAGCAACTGTTGTTGACAAAGGAATTTCACAAGTCGTGTCAACATTCCATAGGCAACCAAAACATTTTAGAGAATGGGTACAATTAATAGAAAAGAATGGAAGACTAAGAAATTTGACAGACGCAAGGTTAAAACTTGTGGCCTTTCAAAGTAGCAAAGGGGTTGTCTCTGGATGCATACGAAGATTCCTTACTAATAACAACCAAATGACCTGGGGCGAACTAAAGCGAGAATAATCATCAAAATTCTTGGACGTAAATGAAGTGCAACATACAATGTCTGTACTATGTAAATGATGTGCACCATGCAATGTCTGTACTATGTAAGTGAAGCGCACCATGCAATGTCTGTACTATGTAAGTGATGCGCACCATGCAATGTCTGTACGACGTAAGTGATGCGCACCATGCAATGTCTGTACTACGTAAGTGATGCGCACCATGCAATGTCTGTACTACGTAAGTGATGCGCACCATGCAATGTCTGTACTACGTAAGTGATGTGCACCATGCAATGTCTGTACTATGTAAGTGATGCGCACCATGCAATGTCTGTACTATGTAAATGAAGCGCACCATGCAATGTCTGTACTATGTAAATGAAGCGCACCATGCAATGTCTGTACTATGTAAGTGATGTGCACCATGCAATGTCTGTACTATGTAAATGATGCGCAACATGCAATGTCTGTACTATGTAAATGATGCGCACCATGCAATGTCTGTACTATGTAAATGATGCGCACCATGCAATGTCTGTACTATGTAAATGAAGCGCACCATGCAATGTCTGTACTACGTAAGTGATGCGCACCATGCAATGTCTGTACTACGTAAGTGATGCGCACCATGCAATGTCTGTACTACGTAAGTGATGCGCACCATGCAATGTCTGCACTACGTAAGTGATGCGCACCATGCAATGTCTGTACTACGTAAGTGATGCGCACCATGCAATGTCTGTACTACGTAAGTGATGCGCACCATGCAATGACTGTACTACGTAAGTGATGCGCACCATGCAATGACTGTACTACGTAAGTGAAGCGCACCATGCAATGTCTGTACTACGTAAGTGATGTGCACCATGCAATGTCTGTACTATGTAAGTGATGCGCACCATGCAATGTCTGTACTACGTAAGTGATGCGCACCATGCAATGTCTGTACTATGTAAATGATGCGCACCATGCAATGTCTGTACTACGTAAATGATGCCCACCATACAATGTCAGTACTATGTAAATGAAGCGCACCATGCAATGTCTGTACTACAGTCAATCAAGCGCACCATACAATGTCTGTACTACGTAAATGATGCGCACCATGCAATGTCAGTACTATGTAAATAATGTGCACCATACAATGTCTGTACTACGTAAATGATGCCCACCATACAATGTCAGTACTATGTAAATAATGTGCACCATGCAATGTCTGTACTATGTAAATAATGTGCACCATACAATGTCAGTACTATGTAAATGATGCGCACCATGCAATGTCTGTACTATGAAATGAAGCGCACCATGCAATGTCTGTACTACAGTCAATGAAGCGCACCATACAATGTCTGTACTACGTAAATGATGCGCACCATGCAATGTCAGTACTATGTAAATAATGTGCACCATACAATGTCTGTACTATGTAGTTAATGTGCACCATACAATGTCAGTACTATGTAAATGATGCGCACCATGCAATGTCTGTACTATGTAAATGATGCGCACCATGCAATGCCTGTACTACGGTCAATGAAGCAAGGCCACACTGAAAACATTCAAAGTTTTGACGACAACTAAAACCAACATCATCATCAACTACAGCAACGGCAAGAACGACGACTACATAGAACATCATCATTAACAACAACAACAATGACAACAATATAACAGTGTTAAACTTTATGAATGAATTAGCGAGTGTGTACCAATTCTTGTTGGTTCAACTTGGGACTGAACTTTTACGGAAGTCGTTTGACAAGCAGCTAACTATAGAATTAGCAAGTGTGTACCAATTCTTGTTGGTTCAACTTGGCACGGAACTATTACGGAAGTCGTTTGACAAGCAGCTAACTATAGAATTAGCAAGTGTGTACCAATTCTTGTTGGTTCAACTTGGCACGGAACTATTACGGAAGTCGTTTGACGAGCAGCTAACTATAGAATTAGCAAGTGTGTACCAATTCTTGTTGGTTCAACTTGGCACGGAACTATTACGGAAGACGTTTGACGAGCAGCTAACAATAGAATTAGCGAGTGTGTACCAATTCTTGTTGGTTCAACTTGGCACGGAACTATTACGGAAGACGTTTGACGAGCAGCTAACTATAGAATTAGCGAGTGTGTACCAATTCTTGTTGGTTCAACTTGGGACTGAACTTTTACGGAAGACGTTTGACGAGCAGCTAACAATAGGGACTGAACTTTTACAGAAGACGTTTGACGAGCAGTTACCAATAGGGACTTCATATGTTTGTATGATTGGGAATAAAATTAAATTTCAACGGTAGGAGCTACAAGCATCATGATAAGTCTACGCCCATATAGGCGGACGATTGTAGGTAGACTGGTTAACCTGAGAGACTATGTAATGTATGTATTTCAGATAATTGGTTGGTATGGAAATACCTCGCAACGATGGTACTGATGGAGAACATTGGTTTGATAGTGTAGTAGAAATACCAGTACAAATATACCAGTACAAATATACCAGTACAAATACCAGTACAAATACCAGTACAAAAATACCAGTACAAAATACCAGTACAAAAATACCTGTACAAATACCAGTACAAATACCAGTACAAAAATACCAGTACAAAATACCAGTACAAAAATACCTGTACAAATACCAGTACAAATACCAGTATCTGATAACTATTGAAACAAGATAAATTATAACAATCGCTCATTAAATGCACAGGTAATCGTATCATCGATAAAGACAATTTGAAAACAAAAAAATAAGAGTAAAATTTAAATTTTCAAAGAATTTTTTTTTTTAATTTTTCGTTCTCAACGATACAGTTACCTGTGATCAAATGCTGAGACAAGTTCACCTAAAATAGGTTAAGTTTATGTAGAGCAACAACCATCAAAGAAGCGCCATAGTTGAACAGGAGGGGGTGGTGCATGAGAGCAACAGTATCTGTTTGTTAGAACTTTATTATTATTATTACATTGCATTATTATTATTATCACATTTATTATTATTATATAGCATTATTATTATTATTACATTTATTATTATTACATTATTATTACATTAATTATTATAATATTGCATCATTATTACATTTATTATTATAATATTGCATTATTATTACATTTATTATTATTACATTTATTATTAATACATTTATTATTATAATATTGCATTATTATTGCATTTATTATTATCATTACATTTATTATTATTAATTAAGATTAGGTGAAGAACAACTGGTGGACAATGGTCATTTCCATAAATCCTAGGACAGACAGGAACAGATCCCTCACAGTAGTGTGAACAGGTTGTAAGAAATGGCTAGACAAAGGGAGAAAACACATATTGTGAGGAGGTTGCCAGATGGCTTAAAACAAATACACTCCAGGACATAAAAAACGCCTCACCTTACCTAATGTTAAATATTTCAAAAATGGTTTATGCAATCCTTTATATAATTATATTAGTGTATAGGTACAGAAAGACGTTTTTTTGACACCAGATTCAAAGTGGACAAAAGTTTATTTTAAGAGTATTAAATTAAACAAGAGGGCCTGAAAGGCCCTAGGTCGCTCACCTGTTGCACAATGGTCTAGGTATCAGTACAACCTACATTCTGACCATATTTCATGAAGATTGGATCAAAATAGTGACCCCTGGAGTGAACACAATGAATTTCTAAGCATTTGACCTAGTAACCTAGTTTTTGACCCAACATGACCCAGTTTTGCACTTGGCCTAGATTTCATAGAGAACAACATTCTGACCAAGTTTCATGAAGATTGGATCAAAATTATGACCTCTGGTGTGAACACTAGGTTTTTCTAAGATTTGACCTAGTGACCTAGTTTTTCACCCCACATGACCCAGTTTAAAACTTGGCCTAGATTTCATAGAGAACAACATTCTGATTAAGTTTCATAATTATTGGATCAAAACCACGACCTCTGGAGTGAACACAAGGTTTTTCTAAATTTTGACATAGTGACCTAGTTTTTGACCCCACGTGACCCAGTTTTGAACTTGGCCTAGATTCCATAGAGAACAACATTCTGACCAAGTTCCATGAAAGTACAATCAAAATTGCGACCTCTGGTGTGAACATTAGGTTTTTCTTAGATTTGACCTTGTGACCTAGTTTTTGACCCCACATGACCCAGTTTCGAACTTGGTCTAGATTTCATGGAGAACAACATTCTGACCAAGTTTTATGAAGATTAGACCAAAACGGTGACCTCTAGAGTGTACACAAGGTTTTTCTACGATTTGACCTAGTGACCTAGTTTTTGACCCGGCATGACCCAGCTTTAAACTTGGCCTAGATGTCATAGAGAACAACATTCTGACCAAGTTTCATGAAGATTGGATCAAATTGGTGACCTCTAGGTTGTACACAAGGTTTTCCTAAGATTTGACCTAGTGACCTAGTTTTTGACCCCACGTGACCCAGTTTTGAACTTGGTCTAGATTTCAGTGAGAACAACATTCTGACCAAGTTTTATGAAGATTAGACCAAAACGGTGACCTCTAGAGTGTACACAAGGTTTTTCTAAGATTTGACCTAGTGACCTAGTTTTTGACCCGGCATGACCCAGCTTTAAACTAGGCCTAGATTTCATAGAGAACAACATTCTGACCAAGTTTCATGAAGATTGGATCAAATTGGTGACCTCTAGGGTGTACACAAGGTTTTAATAAGATTTGACCTAGTGACCTAGTTTTTGACCCTGCATGACCCAGTTTTGAACTTGGCCTAGATTTCATGGAGAACAACATTCTGACCAAGTTTCATGAAGATTGGATCAAATTGGTGACCTCTAGGGTGTACACAAGGTTTTAATAAGATTTGACCTAGTGACCTAGTTTTTGACCCTGCATGACCCAGTTTTGAACTTGCCCTAGATTTTATGGAGAACAACATTCTGACCAAGTTTCATGAAGATTGGAACAAACTGGTGACATCTAGAGTGTACACAAGGTTTTCCTAAGATTTGACCTAGTGACCTAGTTTTTGACCCCACATGACCCAGTTGCGAACTTGACCTAGATTTTATAGAGACAAACACTGTGATCAAGTTTCATTAAGATTTAATGAAAACTGTGACCTCTACAGTGCTTACAAGTCAAAATGTTGACGACGTACGACGGACGACGGACATTGGGCGATCACAATAGCTCACCTTGAGCACTTCGTGCTCAGGTGAGCTAAAAACATATGGAAGTAATTGTTTATGTTTGGAGAATGTCATTCAAAAGCTGGAATTTGGATTTATAGCAAATCTGCTCCATAAACTACGAGTAAACATTTTCATCTTGTTTCACACATTTCACCATTATTGATTACGTGTATTTACATCGATACGTGGGCTAATCCTTTGTTTCGGCCATACTAACATTTGTTCAGTGGTCAATCAACGTTGTATACACACAGACGAACATTCCTTAGATGGTTGCTGATCAAAAATAAATTCTACGGAAGCGAAAGTGGGACATAATTATAAAATGGGCATTGCAATTTAACAGTGGCGAACCAAGATCGGCTCTTATATGCAGCCTACAAAAAGATGTTCATCCAGCATGCATGGTCTCACTGTAAACGCGAAGTACATGTCGCTGTTCATAAGAATATTAATGTTTGCGCTGTTAGTAGCACAATGCGTGGAGCGAAATCCTGGACCTACCAACGGAACCCGTGGCAAACAACTTGGGCAATCGTCACTTGGTGACACATGCTCACAATCGGATAGGTCGCCAGATGACAAAAAAAAAAAAATTATGAGAAAGTCGCCAGATGGCAAAAAACAAATATTCTGTGGAGGTCACCAGGTGGCAAAAAACAAATATTGTGATAAGGTCGCCAGATGACAAAAAACAAAAATAGTGAGGAGGTCGCCAGATGGCTAAAAACAAAGATTGTGAAAAAGACGCCAGATGGCAAAAAAACACATATTGTGAGGAGGTTGCCTGATGACAAAAAAACACATACTGTGTGAGGAGGTCGCTAGATGGCTAAAAACAAATATTGTGAGGAGCTGTAACATTGCTAGTTACTCATGGGGCTATGTTATAGTAATTACTGAGCAACTCAAGTCGATGTACCCTAGGGTACTAGGTTAAATATTAGGTTATAGGTATCGATCATAATGTTTACCAATAATATTGTTATACTATTGCCTCTATCATCGTAGTTAATGAAACATATCTAGATGATTGACCTCTTTAATCATTATAGAATTCAGGCTGTCCGGCACATCGACTGGAAACTTGTAAACAAGTGGCTGACATTTATATTCAATCTCAGAAAATGTTTTAATTTCGGAGGTTCATTAGTAGTTACTCTATGAGGTAAATGGATTGCCCACTGTATTGTCAATCCCTTAATCGGCTATATTAGCTTTGAATATCACCAAATGTTATATCGGGCACGTTGTTCCGTTATACCTATAAATCAGCCACGATGGCCAGTTTCAAACGAGTTGACCGCCGATTCTATTACAATGGCTGATTATCATACAGTGACTAAAAGGTCAGTCTATGGGGAGAGGAAAATATTATTTTATAGGAATTCAGTTTCGAGCTTAATCTTATGCTATCAACATGTTACTCTTGGTGGAGGAAAATAAATAATATATACCGGTACATTCAAAAACTGCGTTTCTGTTTTTAGAAAACACTATACGATCACAACATATGTGTTACAATATTGGTCATCTCTCGGAGAACTGTATGATACAATATTGATCTGTTACTCAGGCCAGTAGATGCTAGGTTAATAATTAATACATAGTAATTGTTGTTTACTATACTTTTGGTCAGGCTAGTCTAACTTGGAATTCAATCAATGCATAGAAAACATCAAGCTAGCAATGGTATGTAACAGCCTTGCCGTACAGGGCCAAAGAGAATGACCATACAGAATTCTGTTACAGGTTCTAAAATGGTGGTCGTTAAGTAACAAGTAACATTGTTACTGATTTGCTAAAAGATTTGTCATTTATAGGCAATGTACTGTAAAATCATTTAATTTCATAGTTTTGGCAAACATGAACATTTTGATAGTTTGTGGATTTTTCATAAATACCAGGGTCAAAAGTATTGTTCGATGGGTTTTGATTTCATGGTTGAAGGTGAACCATGAAATCCATGAAATTTCATCCACCATGAAAATTAATGATTTTACAGTTGTGACCCAGGATAATGTGATGCTCACTAACAAGATTCTTTCAAACTATAGGCTTACTACAGTAAAGCAAATTGCAAGGCATGGTATAAATAAATAAAACAAGAGGGCCATGATGGCCCTATATCGCTCACCTGATTATAAATGAAGCCCTGCACAATTTAGACTAACAAAGGTAGAGCGTAAATATAGAAACTGGTGACCCCCGGGGCAGGGTCAATTTTGACCTCAGGGGCATAATTTGAACAATCTTGGTAGGGGACTACTAGATGATGCTACATACCATATATCAAAGCTCTAGGCATTGTAGTTATAGAGAAGAAGATTTTTATATGTTTTCCCTATATAAGTCTATGTAAAACGGTGACCCCCGGGGCGGGGCCAATTTTGACCTCAGGGGCATAATATGAACAATCTTTGTAGGGGACCACTAGATGATGCTACATACCAAATATCAAAGCTCTAGGCATTGTAGTTTTAGAGAAGAAGATTTTTATATGTTTTCCCTATATAAGTCTATGTAAAACGGTAACCCCCGGGGCGGGGCCAATTTTGACCTCAGGGGCATAATATGAACAATCTTGGTAGGGGACCACTAGATGATGCTACATACCAAATATCAAAGTTCTAGGCATTGTAGTTTTAGAGTAGAAGATTTTTATATGTTTTCCCTATATAAGTCTATGTAAAACGGTGACCCCCGGGGCGGGGCCAATTGTGACCCCAGGGGCATAATTTGAACAATCTTGGTAGGGGACCACTAGATGATGCTTCATACCAAATATCAAAGCTGTAGGCATTGTAGTTTTAGAGAAGAAGATTTTTATATGTTTCCCTATATAAGTCTATGTAAAACGGTGACCCCCGGGCCGGGGCCAATTTTGACCCCAGGGCCATAATTTGAGCAATCTTGGTAGGGGACCACTAGATGATGCTACATACCAAATATCAAAGCTGTAGGCATTGTAGTTTTAGAGGAGAAGATTTTTATATGTTTTCCCTATATAAGTCTATGTAAAACGGTGACCCCCGGGGCGGGGCCAATTTTGACCCCAGAGCCATAATTTGAACAATCTTGGTAGGGGACCACTAGATGATGCTACATACCAAATATCAAAGCTCTAGGCATTGTAGTTTTAGAGAAGAAGATTTTTATATGTTTTCCCTATATAAGTCTATGTAAAACGATTAGTAAGGTTGCATAAGACTATAATTACAGCTTAATAATTGTTTAATAGTTTGTAAACATACAATCACTGTAAACGATGATAACCCTAATATCCACATTCTGCATTTAATTTAAATTAAAGCCTCAAAGCTGCTAACAAGTACACATTTCGTAGTTCTACAACTAAAATATAGTAAGAGAGACAACTCTTACATGATCACAACCAGTATAATTATTACAGAGTACACTCCCTTCGATTAAATGAAAAACAAGGTTTTTCTATTACTTGACCTAGTAGCCTAATTTTTGACCTCAGATGACCCAATATCGAACTTGACCTAGATTTTGTTAAGATGATCATTGTGACCAAGTTTCATAAAGATTAGGCCAAAATTGTGACCGCTAGAGAGGACACAACCCAATTGTTGACGGACAGACGGACGGACGGACGGACGACGGACGAAGAGTGATCACAAAAGCTCACTCTGTCACTTTGTGACAGGTGAGCTAATAAATATAAATAACAATAATGACTTGGTCCCACTGATAATTTTTTGGCCTTGGCAATGTACTCCCTAAATAAATTGGCATGGCGAACAGGGATACATGCCTGAAAACTTTCACCCGTGGGGTTTTCACAAATTTTCTAATGATAAACCCAAATCTGCCCCTAGACCATGAGGATCCCTTTCCCGATGCCCATTTATTAAATTGGGGGTGCCTGGCAGATGCAAAAAATTATCAGTGAGTTCACGGCATGATATACATGTACAGATATGTAAAAAATAAATACTATGATCCGCTGTATGCAGGCATGAAAGACATTTCATCAAGTTGTTTTCGGTGAACGTTTCATGTGTACGAGTGTGTCACTACGCAGGCTTCATGAAAGACATTCGTCCCAGTTGTTGTCCGAGGATTCTTTTAGGAATGTTACAAGTCCAAGACACAAGCTGTTGATTCATCTTAGAAGTTTATCCAAACTGTCTTGAGGTCGCCATAGCAACATATGATATGATTGATATATCGCCATGGCAACATGTGATAAGCCAAAGCAACATGCGATAAACCATAGCAACATGTGATATCGTCATAGCAACATGTGATATCGCCATAGCAACATATGATTTTGCCATAGCAACATATGATATCGCCATAGCAACATGTGATATCGCCATAGCAACATATGATATCGCCATAGCAACATATGATAAGCCACACATCACATAAGACAGGTTTTGATGTATCAATAGGTCATCAATTCTTGTGTTGACTTTCATAGGATTGATCCTTCTGTATTTGTTGTCTGTACCAAAGTTAAGGACACTATGTATACATTAAAATCAGACCAGAAAATTACAGTTTTTAAACTTAATCTTCAGTTAGGTAAAACAAGTGAATACTCATCTTCGTATAATAGTAAACTATAGGATTTTCTGTCAGTCCAAATAAAAACTTGTTAGTCAGAATTGAAAGATTGACAATTTTTGAGGAGCCTTAACAGCTTTTAGGCCTAAAATAGATTGCCTGTTTCTGCTCCTGCAACTGGCTCTTTAATAAAACAGTACCATGGAGACTACCCGATCATATTATCCTTACAGTCGCAAACCAGCAGTTACCTAGAACTTTTTAGGAAAGGGAATGGGGGGAATTTTCGGCCACCAAGTGGAAGATCGATTGAGGACCCTGGTGCTGAACACGGAAGATCACAAACAGGTACAGGAAACCTCTATAGAGCAATTTTGGAAATACACATAATGGCTGTTATTTAGAGGTTGTTGCTCTTTAAAGTGGTTGAACTGTAATGCTTAGTGTAATATTTAGTTATTTTATAGCAAATAAACTATTGAGGAAGGATACATTGATGTGCTCAAGCCATGAAGCTGAAAAAAAGAATAAATAAATAATCATTACACATATTTAGTATACCTTGAATCAAATCAGAATGTGACTATATACTTAAGTATCTTGAATCGGAGAAGATCCAACTTAGGGAGTTATGGAGTTTTTTCCTTTAAAATATGTGGGTTTTTTATATTAAATTTGCATAATCATGGGCAAATAACTCTAGACTTTATTTACAATACACGACCAAGAATATGTGAGATATGTTACCTTGTCTATCATCTTAGTAATGTTATCATAATTTCTTGCTCTAGCTTCTTCAGATGCCATTCTGAAAACACAAAGAAGCAAGGTGAATGCAAGAGAAATAAGTAAGTTATATCAATAGCATTAAATGAGAAGGTTGTAATTACAAAATTGATATTTTGAGATAACAAGAAAAACTGTCTGAAAATTACACTTTACTGATGGCAAATCAAGCTGTTTCAACTTCAGTTTTGTCAACATGGCAAGTTCCAATTTTCATGAAAATAGGCTAATAAGAAGCACCTTGTGATGCTGATTGTAAATATGTATCAGTCTTATAAGTACTTACGACCTTCTCATTCTAAGCCAGCAATTTATTAAATTCAATAAAGGGAGATAATTTAACAAGAGTGCCAAAATGTCACAAAATACGCCCGTCTTGGGTGTGCTAGTGACAAAAAATTTTGATTATGAAATAAAAGCCCTAAAAGCCCATATTAAGTCAAAACCTTTTTTTAGTAAAAGGACCATAACCCAAGAAGGCCAGCACCGATTTGGCCTAAAATCTAACTTGGCCAATATATTATGCCAATAAGCGTTGTCATCAAGTTTGAAGACGATCGGACAAAAACTGTCAGAGTAAGAGAACAGACAATTAAGGCCAATTTCACATTTTTTTTGGTAAAAGAAGGACCATAACCCAAGAAGGCCTGCACCGATTTGGCCTATAATCGAACTTGGCCTAGATATTATGCCCATAAGTGTTGTCACCAAGTTTGAAGACGATCGGACAAAAACTGTTTGAGTTAGAGTACAGACAAGGCCAATTTCACATTTTTTTGGTAAAAGAAGGACCATAACCCAGAAAGGCCTGCACCGATTTGGCCTATAATCGAACTTGGCCTAGGTATTATGCCAATCAGTGTTGTCACCAAGTTTGAAGACAATCGGACAAAAACTGTCAGAGTTAGAGTACAGACAAGGCCAATTTCACATTTTTTTGGTAAAAGAAGGACCATAACCCAAGAAGGCCTGCACCGATTTGGCCTATAATCGAACTTGGCCTAGATATTATGCCCATAAGTGTTGTCACCAAGTTTGAAGACAATCGGACAAAAACTGTTTGAGTTAGAGTACAGACAAATTTCTGGACGCCGCCGCTAGACGCCCGCCTGCCAAGGGCGTTCACATAATACGTCCCGTTTTTCAACGGGCGTATAAAAACTGGACTATATTGAGTTATGGTTCTTAGTCACTGAACTTCTCATAGTTGCCATCAATGTAGCCTATCCATGCATCAAGTTTCAAGTCAATATCTGAAATAATTTCAAGTTATGCTCTCGACAAAAATTATCTTTGAATTAAATAAAAGGAGTTATTTTTTTAAAAACTGGACTACATAGAGTTATGGTTCTTAGCCACTGCACTTCTCCTAGTTTGAATCTATTCATACATCAAGTTTCAATTCAATACCTTAAACAGGGCTTTCATTTGACTCTTGAAACTGCATTTTGACTCTTGAATTTGACAAAAGTGCCTATTTTGACTCTTGAAAATTTAAGATGAAGAGTCAAATTTACTATACTTATAATACAAATTTTCTTGCTATATTTTGATGACACTTGAAAATTGAGAGTCAGGAGCCATTCTGGCTCTTTACTTTTGTAGCCCAGTGAAAGCTCTACCTAAATAGTTTCCAAGTTGTGCTCTGGACAAAAATCTATTTTCGAATTAATATGCTTACCTCCTCATATCTTGTTGTAAGTCTAGTTCAAAATGTAACTGTGCAAGTTGTTCCTGCTTGCCACGAATTTCATTCATCTTTTCAAACATGTTTGTTCCACCTAAACAAAAATATTAAATGATTATGGGGGTTCTACAGAGGCATAGAAATGCCTAATCCTGAAAACAAGTGGTAAGTTGTTGAGCTAGGCTGAGCTGGTTTTGGGCAAAAAGGGTGACCTTCTATTAAAATAAGTAAGTTGCGTGGGTAGTGCTCATTCTCGGCCTGAGCCTCGATTATATGTCATGAAAATCGGTCAATGAATAAGATACTTTTTTAACGTTTTGACTACATATTTTTACTTGCAGACTTAGCCCAAAAGTCATCTGATATGACGTCCACCCTTATACAGAACTGCAGCTGATTTACCAAACCAGTTTTCCTGGACAATATCCTAACCAGCACAACCTTACCCTTCCACCAGAAACCAGCGAACTTTTGTGTGAAGAAAATCAACATTGAAGAACCCAGAAAATAATAACTCAAATAGCTTAGTTGACTTTACTGTCGCTTCAATAAGCAAAACTATTGAGGGAACTTATAATCCCTTTGGAAAGAATAGAAGGGACTTCCATTTGCCCAGTTAAACCTAGATAAACATAGTTTACCTGACAGACTAGCTAATGTTTACAACTGTTATCAATTAACGTCGAAAGGACTGTACATAAGTTTACTTGATGGGCAAGCTAATGTTTACAACCGTTATCATTTAACTTTGAACAGACTGAACATCAAACACTTACCAAATGCTTGTAATTTGCCGGAGTGGAAATCTTCTAGAAGTTGAAGCAGGCCTTGTTCCATGACCCTGACATCGGCAACATCTGTGAGGAAGGAATGTTCCTTACATGGTCGCTGGGATACACTCGAATGCGACTCGGCACCACCTGTGAAAATAACTGTACATTTGAATAAATTTTTAACATGTGTAATTATTTAAACCTCTCGGTCAAGGAAAACCCATGAAAGTGCACGCACTTATTTCAAATGGGGTCCTGTGTTTTTGCTGAAGGGACAGCAGATGGAAGAGACAGTGGTGTGATACAAGGTATCTGGGCGCAATGCCCTAACTCTTTCCGAAGTATAGCACCGATACACGCGAGACTACCTCTGGGTTGCTAACCAGTTCATCTCTAGTTGGGTGGGAAACACAGAAAAGCGTTTCAGAAACGATCAAGACTCAAGTGCCCCGGCTGAGGATCGAACACGGGACCTATCGATCAGCAGTCAAGCAGGCTATCTGCTCGACCACCGTACCACCCTCAACATCATAAAAATTATACTATATAAAATATTATAATCCTGCATTTTCCTAAAAAGCAGATATTGCTGTATTTTTACAAATATTAAAATTGCTTTCTTAAATTAAGTTAGTCTTAAGTAAAGTGCAATATAACAAAGTAAATTGGTTTACAGTATATATTATATTTACTGTAAATCAATTTACTTTTGGTGATCAACAGCATATTTGCAACTACAAATTTTCACGTTTTTAAGTATTCTGCGATGTCAAACATATTGATGTTTTTATTGTTTTTATCACTTTCTTGGCTACTTAATTTTGTGAACTTTTACCACTCACAAACTCGGCACAATAAAATTGTGCGAAAATAATTTCTTGGTTAACAGTAATTTATAGCATTTTGATGGTTTATTCCAAATGTCTATAAACACCCAAATCTCATAAAAACAGTTATATTACTATGACAATTAAAATGTATGTAAAATGTAATATTACACGCCCAACCAAAATAAATTAAAGGATCAAAATATCAATATGGATTTTTTATATACCCTATATATATAAGTCTCAAAAGACTTGTTTACAAATCCAATTCCTATCTATATTTTCTATAAAACTACCTGTTACTAAAGTTTGTATATGTACCTTTTTTCTTCAAGAATATTAGTCCAAGAGCCAAGGGCCGTTTATTTACAATTCTTGTCCAAATCTATAATTGGTATCAATTGAAAGCTTATTGCGTCCGGTTAAAGAAAAGTGATTTCTTAAAAAATTCTGCTTTCACAATGCTGAGATATTTCAAGATGGCCGCCAAGATGGCCGCCAATTTTTCAAATATCACCGCAGTACTATATTAAGCGTACTGTAGGTACCACATGTGTCTTATAATATGTTTTATGCGGTTTTCTTATAGAAAACATGTTAAAAAATACAAATCATACAAAAAATATGAAGGTTTTGCATATATTTTATAAAAATCTTGCTTTTATGACGAAAAAATGACGAAAAAACTGTGATTGATACAATATCGTTTATTATAATTCGTATAAATGAAGTACTTTTTGTCCAAAAATCATTCTAAACTGATGTTCTGATAGTAATACACATTATCTAACATCATACTCATTTAAATATATTATGGTAGTGATATTTTGAAGCATAACTTGTATTGCGGTGGGTGGGGTAAATTGACTGCCATTTTTTTCAAATATAACAACTGTGCCATATTGAGCATACTGAAAGTACAACATGTGCCTTATATCATGTTTGATACAGTTTTCTTACTACATGTATAAACATATTGAAAGATACAAATCATGCAAAAACATGAAGTTTTTACATACATTGTTTAAAAAAATGCTTTTATGACGAAAAAATGACGAAAAACGGTAAATTATACATTATCGTTTGTTATAATTCGTATGCATAAAGTATTTTTTATGCAAAAATTATTCTAAATTGTTCTTATGATAATAGAACACATCATTTAATATCAAAATCACTTAAATATGGTATGGTAATGAGATTTTGAAGCATAAGTTGTATTGAAGTGGGTGGGGTAAATTGACTCCCTAAAGTGAAATTGGTATTGACATTAAAACAAATGTTTTTCATGAATTATATTACTTGAATAACATTCAACGGTAATATTTGTGTTATACTATATCCAAATGCATCTTAATTATTAGTTTAATGTATTCTTATAACTAAGTGAGCTAAATTCGACACGAATGTGGCGAACAAAATTGGCAAAATAGTATTTTTCAAATGTTTCTTGAATTGAATTTGTTTCATTCACAATACTTGCTTGTTTAAAACGAGAAGGTCATACGTGCTGCTAACAACATTAAAAGAGTGATACTATCATACATATTGGAAACATGCATCGCACGGCGCTTCATATGGACGTTTGTCATAAAAATCGTAATTGATAGGCACATAACAAAGCCTTTGAGAAACAAACAGTAGCCCAATACAGCATTTTCTGACCCTACATGTTATTTAATTCCCATATTATTAAATTACATGTGAAAACAATTGCTCATTGTGGTACACAACACTGCTGAATAAAATCTTCTGAGGAAACCAACACTGGCTTATATCCCTGCCTAAAACACTTAATACATATGTTTTGACCACTCTGATGATGACATTGAATATGTGAAAATTTTCGATACTCATGAATTGTATATATCCATTGTATTTGAAAATAAACTCATACTCATGTATTTGTATTTCTGGCTCTATGGTATACATAACACTTCTGAGTTATTCATGTTCTGGTTAAATGGTTAAAAAGAGTAGATATAACTGCCTAGTACACAAATACATGTAGCTTGTTTTCTGTGGTACCGGTACCAGATACCCTCGGTACTGCCACGTACAGTCAGATATTGCTCTCTGTGGTTCCTACCACATATAGATACAGAAATTTCAGACTTACGTGGTACGTACCACAGCCAGATACAGCAATATCTGGGTTTTGTATGTACCTACCCCAACCAGATACAACACTTTCTGTGTTTCTGAGGTGCTGGTCACAGCCAGATTTGACCAGTTCTGTGATATTGAGGTACCTACCACAGCTAGATAAAACGATTCCTCTGTCTCCAATGTACCCGCCAAAGTCAGATGCAGCCAATTCTTGGTTCTTAAGGTTTATGAGGTACCTGCCACAGCCAGATACAGCCATTTCTGTGTGTCAGAGGTACCTATCACAGCTGGATACTGCCATTTCTGGGTGTATGAGGTACCTATCACAGCCGCATACTGACATTTCTGGGTATCTGAGGTACCTATCACACCGAGATACCGTCATCTCTGGGTGTCTGAGGTACCCATCATATTCAGATACAACCATTTCTGGGTGTGTCAGGTACCTATCACAGCCGCATACTGACATTTCTGGGTGTATGAGGTACCTATCACAGTCAGATATTGTCATTTCTGGGTGTCAGAGGTACCTATCACAGTCAGATATTGTCATTTCTGGGTGTATGAGCTATCTATCGCAGTCAGATACTGTCATTTCTGGGTGTCAGAGGTACCTATCACAGCTGTATACTGTCATTTCTGAGTGTCAGAGGTACCTATCACAGCTGGATACTGCCATTTCTGGGTGTATGAGGTACCTATCACAGCTGGATACTGCCATTTCTGGGTGTCTGAGGTACCTATCATATTCAGATACAGCCATTTCTGGGTGTGTGAGGTACCTATCACAGCCGGATACTGCCATTTCTGGGTGTCTGAGGTACCTATCATATTCAAATACGGCCATTTCTGGATGTCTGAGATAACTATTACAGCCGGATACTGACATTTCTGGTTGTCTGAGGTACCTATCACCGTTAGATACAGCCATTTCTGAGCACCTAAGGTACCTATCACAGGCAAATATTGCCATTTCTGGGTGTCTGAGGTACCTATCACAGCCATTTCTGGGTGTCTGAGGTACCTATCACAGCCAATTCTGGGTGTCTGAGGTACCTATCACATTTCGATACAGCCATTTCTGTGTGTCTGGGGTACCTATAACAGCTAGATACAACTTTTTCTGGGTGACTGAGGTACCTATAACAGCCAGATACAGCCATTTCTGGGTGTCTGAGGTACCTATCACATTTCGATACAGCCATTTCTGGTTGTCTGGGGTACCTATAACAGCTAGATACAACTTTTTCTGGGTGACTGAGGTACCTATCACAGCTGGATACTGCCATTTCTGGGTGTATGAGGTACCTATCACAGCTGGATACTGCCATTTCTGGGTGTATGAGGTACCTATCACAGCTGGATACTGCCATTTCTGGGTGTATGAGGTACCTATCACAGTCAGATATTGTCATCTCTTGGTGTCTGAGATACCTATTATATTCAGATACAGCCATTTCTGGATGTCTGAGATAACTATCACAGCCCGATACTGACATTTCTGGTTGTCTGAGGTAACTATCATCGTTAGATACAGCCATTTCTGAGCATCTAAGGTACCTATCACAGGCAAATATTGCCATTTCTGGGTGTCTGAGGTACCTATCACAGCAATTTCTGGGTGTCTGAGGTACCCATTCTCATGAATCAGTGTATAGTCAAGTCCATGTATTACGGAGGAAAATCACGCTGGTTGAACGAGAATGGAGGTACCTATCACAGCCATTTCTTGGTGTCTGAGGTACCTATCACAACTGAATATAGCTATTTCTGACTTTCTGGAGTCCGATACAACATTATATGGGTTTCTTAGGTAACTACCACAGCCAAACACAGCCAGACCTTGGATTTTGAAGTACTTATCGCAGCCTGAGATGGCCGTTTATATGTTTCTTAGGTACCTTCCACAACCAGACACAGCCATTTTGGGGTTTCTGATGTACTTACATAGGCTAGACACAGCCATTTCTAGGTCTCAAGGTACATACTACAGTAAGACACAGCCAATCATTGGTTTCTAAGGTATTATTCCCCCTCAACATGCAGTCATTTCTAGATTTCTTAGGTACTTACCACATCCTGATACAGCCAAATTACAGTTGGATACAGCCAATATCTGGGTGTCTGTGGTACCTTTTCCAGCCAGACATAGATCTCTTGATTTCAGAGGTACTTACCTCTATCATATACAGTCTTCGATATTTTTATGATGAACCAACCACTACCTGATGTAGCCTTTTCTGGCTCTGAAAGGTACCTTACACTGCAGAGTAAAGCCTTTTCGGGCTCTATGAAGTACCTTACTCTGACTAAAACACCTATTTCCTGTATCACCAATTAGCTGCCACTGCCGGAAAGTATCCTTTAAGTAAGGTCATGTTAAGAGACTAACCTAAAATGAGCTATCTTTGAAACTCAGAACAATGGCAGGATTTAAAGGGTGATATACTAGTATGCATGCACACAACTATATTGATATTATTGAAATTGTATAAATCAAAACTTATGAATTGTAACAAATATGAAACAAATGAGGTATAATTAATGAAACCGGTAAACATGTAGTTCAGCTCACTGATCACTTATTAGTATTAGCTTTCATATCATATATACACAAATGTACATATACATGTACATGTTTCATTGACACTTTCAAACATATTTATTGATTATTAATTTTACTCAACAGAAAATATTATGTTTACGTAGTCAAAATGTTTGTCAGCAGTGATTACCCCAAATCTATTTGGAAAATATATTTCAATACAGTATAACTGAAATAAAACATGCATACAGATACAATGATGTGTGTGTATAACAGTTAAAAAGGTTACTCCAATAAATTGTCTTGCTCAAAATGAAACTTTTTAATTGACAAACGAAATTTCATTTTTGGTGTTAAATTATTACCCCACCCACTTTATAACAAATTATGCTTATAATCTCACCACAACAGCACATAAAATATTGTATGATCTATATTGCTATTTTTAGAACTATTTGGAATAATCATTTGGCCAAAATTACAACACGTATACTGAGTATGATAAAATACATGGCATATTTTACCTATTTTCGACACTTTTTCGTCATAAAACAAATAAATTTTAAATATTCAAAACCCAAATACAAAAATGTATCATGATTTAAGCTTGATTTGTATATTTTAACATGTTTTCTATCACAATAACACATACAACATGATATAAGACAGAATGGGTATTTATAGTATGAGTATTATGTCACAGAGGTGAACTTGTAAAAGATTGGCGGCAAATTTACCCCACCCCCTTCAGTACAAAGTATGCTTCAAAATCTCATTAAAATGCCATATTTAAGTGATTTTGATATTAAATGATGAGTTTTACTATCATAGCAACAGTTGAGAACGATTTTTAGATAAAATGTTCTTCATGTATAAAAACTATAACAAACAATGATTTTGTAAAATTTGCCGTTTTTTCGTCATTTTTCCGTTATATAAGCAACGTTTTAAAAAAAAAATCCGTAAAATTTCATGTTTTTTGCATGCTTTGTACGTTACAACATGTTTTTAACAAGAAAACTGCATCAAACATGATATAAGGCATATTTGGTACTTACAATATACTCAATATGGCACAGTGGTGATATTTGAAAAATGGACGGTTAATTTACCCCACCCACTTTAATACAAATTATGCTTCAAAATCTCATTACCATACCATATTTAAGTCATTTTGATATTAAATGATGTGTATTATTATCATAAGAACAATTTAGAATGATTTTGGATAAAAAATACTTCATGTATACGAATTATAATAAACAATATTGTATACTTTACCGTGTTTTCGTCATTTTTTTCGTCACAAAAGCAAGATTTTAATAAAAGATATGCAAAACCTTCATGTTTTTTGTATGATTTGTATCTTTTAACATGTTTTCTATAAGAAAACCGCATTAAAAAATGTTATAAGACACATGTGGTACTTACAGTACGCTAAATATAGCACAGTGGTGATATTTGAAAAATTGGCGGCCATCTTGGCGGCCATCTTGGATATCTCAGCGTTGTGAAAGCAGAATTTTTTAAGAAATCACTTTTCGTAAACCGGACACAATAAGCTTTCAATTGATACCAATTATAGATTTGGACAAGAATTGTAAATAAACGGCCCTTGGCTCTTGGACTATATTGTCTTATTATGTAACACATAATTATGCATAACTATGGTAATAAATATTGTTTAAACTAAAACATCAATATTATATATTTTTGAAACATTTAGTAATTACTTATAAATCACTTACTTTGATTTTTAGGTACAATACACATGCAGTGGGTTTCAAGTCCTAAACAAGTTTCAAGAAATAAACTAACAAAGTCGCTTTCCATTGAATTAAAATATGTCCACCCAAGCCAAGCCAAGCCAAGCTTGTGCCCATACCAATATTATTTAAACTATTAATAAATAAAAATTGTTTTTACGCAAGACCTAAATTACTGTGATTTAGGTATTTGTTTTTAAAGACTCTGTGACAAATATTTTTTTATTTTTTAGGAAAAGTTCTCCCAAATCTTATTCACAAGAATATTAAACTAGTAATTTCTTCAAGATTAAAACAAAATTTTGATATTTCTAAAAAATAGTAAATTACATTGATATTAAGTGAGTATTCTACATATAAACAAAATTTTAAACTCACTGAAAAATAACTAAGTTAAAAAATATAATTACCTAATTATCATTTTATCCAACAGTATTTTCAGATTATAGTACCTCTCTCCATGAAGTAAAACATAACACTGCAACAATATTTCTCATATACAGAAAATCACCACAGATAGTGCATTCTGTGCAGATTTATTTTAATCTGTTCTATGTGTCTTGCAAACATCAATCTAAAGAGCCAATATTGCACAAGCTACAGCCCAATTAGGATAAAAATCAAGTGACGCAGTGGAACAATCCATTAGTACGGTGTAAAAACAAGTATAAATGCTTATACCAACAGTTCAATATCAAACTAAACTCTTCCTATTTAAGCAATGGTCTTAATCTTTTTGGTACACAGAAATGATGATATCATTGTCACCATATCCTAACTGGACTATATAACAATTGTAAACAATCAAGGAAGGATTATGTGGAACAAACAACCAACAAGCAGAAGTGTTAATCTTGTTGAATAAAACCTATGTTTCAGCTATGACACATTGACTTCATCAGGGTATGATATAACAATCTTTGCTTGAATACAGCTAATGCTTTTATCAGACCTTTCAAAATTAAATGAGAATCGTTTGTAAACATTGAGTCGTCCGTCCATGTTCATAATCAGATTTGTTTATAAATATAATCAAATTTCAAAAAGAAATGTAGAAATCTTCTCTAGAACTACATAAAGCAACATACATATATATGTATGGTAAATAATATAGAAAATCAATGACGTTTCTCTAGCCACTGGGGGGATACCGACTAACATTTTTGGCCACTAGCCCACTGGGCTACTAACTTTCAGATTTTGGAAGCCCAACAAAGAAATCTGGTCACCCAACATGATAACATGCTATACTGTAACACAGACAAAAAATCACGAAAAAAATCCTTTTATTGTGGTTTTACTATGTTGTTCAAAAGACTGAAAAGTAGGGGTGAAATGATTCAGTCAGCTGATGATTCAATTCGAATCATGATTCACAGTCACCATTCGATTCATTACAATTCGATTCAACTAAGATTCATCATAGAATGAATATTGGTTCATTAGCAAACTAGGCGAATATTCCAAAACAATATTATAGCGTGTATCGGCGGTGATCTGATTACTTTTCTCACGTTGCTTCGCGTCATCCTCTAAGAATATCAGCATTTGAAAGAATCTTGTTATTGAACAAACAAAAACGCACAGTAATAAGGTTAAATAAAGGAAATTGCAGAAATATTTTCGACAGAAAAGACACATTTTTATGCGAAAAGTGCTCATATTTCAATGATTTTTTTTTTTATTCGCCACCTGGGTGATGTATTGTCGTGGTATGGGTTGTGGCGCGGTATCAGAAATGGCGCACCTCAGATAAATGCTCTTTTAATGACTCTAGCACCCTAAATGACTTACATTACCAGTATATTTTTGAAAGGTAGTATGTTTTCTGTCTATGATGTTAATAAACAAGATCTAGAATGAAAGACCATGCTTTAAGAACTCAAAATGTATACCCTACCCATATTTGTGGTTATTTTCTTATGTCACTTTTTTCCTCCAACATTATAATTCCACAATTTTGAGAAATGGAATATTTATCTTTGTTTGTTTTGATAGAGATGACTAGCATCCATGTTAGCATAAGGTCACATGGTTAAAATGTCGTACACACCTGTCAAACTCACGATATGGTGTCCAGAAGGATGTCATTTTCTTATCTTCAAAAACTAACAAAATCTGTCAAAATAGGAAATAATTGGTTTGATAAGTATTGGAAATAATTATCTGTTATTGACATTTTTGGCTTTCCCAAATCTCGTGGTTTACAGATCTGACTATGCAGATGCCATTACTAATGCTTACAATGTTGTAAAAGATAATTGCATCTTGTTAGGACACATTCAAGTTGACTTGTTTAGTCAATTAAGCCATGGCCATTTACAACCAGTGTTATTCTGGTATGCTCTTTGTTATCAATTTATAATCCAAGAACAGGTAAAAGATGTTAGCCTACTGTTATGTAAAATTGACCTATAAAGGCGTAAAATAAAATTGAAAACATTTTCATCATGATTTATTATAGTTTTTGTGCCGTTTAGGACCTAGACGGTAGGTGCGCCATTTCATATACCGCGTATGTGGCGAAATAGACCGAGAATGTCATTCCTTGTAATGGACATAAAATATGCGATAAAGCAGTCAGCAAGTAATATTTAGTGTCAAAATGTCCCCAATGAATGGCCTTATGAATAGATAAAGACTTTTATTATGGATGTTCAATTTCTAAAACAAAATGACCATGTTAATTGTTAAGTGCGCCATTTCCCATACCACAGGGATACTTTTAATTTTCAATAGCCCAGCCAATATTTCACTCACATTGGGCGAGTGTTAGTCTGGATCACGGTGACTGCCAAACTAAAAATGTCTAGCTCCTTAGCTGATTTGTCATATAATCATATTGCAAAATCGACCTCAAAATCATGCAAATTCAAAATGTCAGAGAGCTGCGTCAATCAATAATTTGAATAAGACAAGAATTTTCGTCCCCAGAATGCCAAATCGCAAATGAAATCAAAAGAGAAAATTACAATAAAAGTATATAACCTTTTGGTTGCTTATCATCTCGCGTCTTCTTGTCCATGTTTGTGGAAACTATCTTGTAGCAAATACTGACAAATTTATTGACGCCACAAATTTAGGTCAAATCTTTGCAAATGGCGTAAATTATAAAAGGGAGGTAACTCTTATCAAAATTGGTTTTGTATAAAGTCTCGTTTTAGAAGTTACCTCCCCTAACGGATTATCAAATTGGATCCAAATTGTCCTGTTTATTTAGAAACACAGAAATTGTAGCATAATGTTCTCGAAGATTTTGTTCAAAAGTGTTGTAAGTCAAATTATTTACTACTGTCAATCATTAAATGTGAGCTATACAAACTGTCATTCAAGTTGGCTGTTGTTTTATTGACTTTTATTGAGTGTGGCAGTGATGACCTTGCTTAATCAGTTGTCAGTGCTTGAACAGTTGAACATTATTTTCACTTTCATAGATCTGTTGGAGCCTATTGCCTAACCAAGGTACTTTCCAGCGCTTTTTGGTAGCGCTGTACTTAGTCTATATGCAAAGACATGCTACTGTAAGGGTAGTTGGGTACCGAGTGCTTTATACAGTTATATAGCCGCTAGCCTGTTCAGCCTATTACAGTTTAATACCAGAGAGCAATGTCCATGATGGCAAACCGTTCCTTTGCTAGATGGGAGCTACATATATCAAGCGCTTTATGGGATGGACTGTTTCGGTAGTAGTGCAATCTCTTTGACGATGATCATTCCATTAATTGACGCCAGTATAAATAAAACTTAAAAGACCATTTAGTTAGGGTATCCAGAACTACTACGGTAGCTGAGTCTGCTAGTCAAGAACACTTGCCAGTAGGATATAAATTTTGCAATTCTTCTGCTACATAGCTCTTTTTTGACATTCATAATCATTAGCTAGCTGCTATGTAGATATTTTTGTTGAGATGTATATAATCTTATACATGTATTTACATTCATTTATCATGTATAATTTATTTCAGAGATCTCCTACAACACAGATATTGAGAGGTTTAACACAAGTGTCAGGACTCAATGTAAGCCTCTATGTTTCATCTCATGTTCGTTAATATTATCTTTCTTAAAGTCCCATAAATGCTCAAAATTAGTCATTTTGTGTACCCATAACGAATGACTGATGGGGAATATATGATGTTTTTATAAGTCATGTTAACTGTGCAACAATCAGTTGACTTACACAATATGGAAAATTCAGGGCTTTCATTCTGATGTTTTGTTTACATTTATACACATCAAGCTTATTTTCCTCAAGTAACGAGCGTTCGCGAACGTGTATTCAAATATATAGGCAGGTTCCACGTTAGTCTTGCCACCCGACTAGATAATATATTTTATCAATCAAATAGAATTTTTCAATTTTCGCTAGATTTTATTTTGGGCTTGATTATCTAGTCTGGTAAACTCTGTAAGCCTCTTGTAATCTGATATCCTAGCACAACCGTTATGCCATTAGCTTCCTGACCACAAGTATTTAAACTTCAACAAATTTCTCCTACAGAATGAGATAAGAATCAAACTACCATATGGTCAACACATGTGTGAGTCGAGATACAAGTTTCATGTTTTTATTCATCAGGAAAAATAGAAACTCAGAGAATGTACAGAAAACTTACATTGTTTGATTTAAAGTTAAGTTACCAATTTTCTAGGGCTCTTTTCAGCTGATTGGCCGCTCAAGCACAAGTAAATGATATAAGTGCACACTATAAGTTAAAAGAAAAATGTGCACCAGTGTTTGACTCTTTGTAATGTCTACATAATACTATGGTAACAACTAACAATTCACGAAACTCGTCTGTTAAATGAATGTTTTCTTCACCATTTATATTTTTACAATATATTATTACAAATTTATTTTACACCATAGGCCAAATATGTTTGTCAAAGCATCTTTACTAATAAATTTGAATTATATAATACCATTTGTATTTATTGGTACGTACCAATATTTCTGGCGTAAAATTACCAAATAAAATATATAAATATGAATGACCTATAAAAAATCATTTTATAGGAAAACACTTATTTTAAATTCTCATTATTATATCTGTAGCACGGACTGTTTTAAAATATATTTAAACAGTTGTCAGTAACCATGCATTGTACAAAATGATTAATATTTATTGATACTATAATGTTTATAACCTACAATCCATGTGTACCAATTCATGCGAATACGTTTTCTGTAGCATCGGGAGTTCATTTCATTGTACATGTTACCAAGTCTATGATGAGCTAAAAAGGAGTAAAAAGCCACCAGACTAGATAATATATTGTGTCAATCAAATAATATAGCTGTTTTAAGTTTGAGCTAAATTATATTCTGGGCCTGATAGTTCTTTTTTTCATCGTGTAGATGAGCAAAGTTTCTTTCTCTTATCCATTCCCTAGCAATTGAGGGTTTATCACAGCTGGGTATAATGTTTACAAGTACTGGTCAAGAACCATACATATTCTAGGCTGACCAACTCACATAACAAGATCATTATCAGCTGTAATTGTTTGACCTTAGGATAAGTTCAATCGCCACAATATAGGCGATATTGAAACACCAAGTTGAACAGACCCTATGTTTGAGGGTGCAAAGGGAAATAATTTCATGAGAAAAGAGTAGATTGAGGAGTTGTCTTTCTAAACATAGGGTATGTTAGACAGACTAGTTCCACGTAAATCCCGGTATTATGCGGTATGCACCGGTATCATTTTGATGCTATAGAGTCTGTTGGTATCGCGGCTTAAACATGCTGTATATTGCCTTGTATAGAATAGATCTCATTATAATTATGATTTAGTGGGTTGGTTTGTTTTACTTATTCACAAACATCGTTGTAGTTATCTATTTAACTATGTGCTACTTGTATATTACACTTTTTTCGTGAGTTAAACATCTGCTAAAACCTTATTTGCGACAGTTGTTAAACAAGAATGAGACAGAAATAAAATATTCATACAGTCTATTTTTACCAAATATTTCTAAGACCTGTCGTCTACTAGGACCCGAATGGCTTCCGAAGCAGAAACTCACCAGATTGGGATATTTCGGCATGTCCTCGCGATGTTATGGAACCCTGCCGCATCATTCCGCAACACTTCTGAAAGCCTTCGGGACACTTCGGGACCGAAAAATCTTCAGCATCGAAATTCTAAAAGTCTAAAATTTAGACGTCGAATGTTCGGCAGTAATTCGGTAGAGATTCGATGTAATCGGGAAACCAATGGCAACAGTTCGGTTTGTTCGATCCCATCGGCATTCAATCCACATCTTCGGGACGTCTTCTGCGAGGCTTCGTAATCATTTAGCCATCCCAAATGGTTCCCGAAGGAAAGTCGAATCGATGCCGAAAATGCCAAAGGGATGAGTTGTACACAGGGAATTTATGCCGATCATGTTAAGAACAGATGCTGAAAAGTTACCAAAGGCACCAGTTGATCGTGGAAGGGATGCTAAGTCGTCAGCGTAGATCCCGAAAGACAGCGAAACCGATCCCGTCAGTTTGTCAAAAGATGAGATAGTAGCTCGGTATCGTCTAT
Source organism: Spisula subtruncata (assembly GCA_963678985.1). NCBI lineage: Eukaryota > Metazoa > Mollusca > Bivalvia > Venerida > Mactridae > Spisula > Spisula subtruncata. The sequence continues at coordinate 48,722,911 of OY787664.1, read as the reverse complement.
ATATACATCAGTTATCATTCGGCAATCTATCGGCATCGATTCGCAAACTCTTCGCCATATTCCACAATGTAACCGAAACCTTTCCGCACGATCGGGAAACACGCGGGACTAACTCATGAGCTGTCGACCCTCAGTCACGATACATTCTGCTATTTCAGATAGGCTATGCCATGCATACTGCGTGTATGCTGCAACAATTCGTATACCGATCCACGGATACTTCCCGAACAACCACGATGACAAAGTTCCTTTCCATTCTTATTGATAAATGATCTTAAATGGTTCCCAAAAAGGAGCAGATCGTAATCGGCATCCCTTCCGCATAGCATCCGGGTCTAGTGGACGACAGGTCTAAAACATTATTATATCTACACTTTCATTCTGTGTGAATATGTTCATATTGTCCAGATATTATAACCTAATGAAAACAACTTTCCCTTCAATTCATCAGTGAAATACTACACTAGATCATACATAGAATATAGTGCAATAGGGTATTATAAGACTAAGTACGCACAGGATATGGTGATATTTACAAACATTGGTTGAATCGGTCTACTGTTGCAACATTGGTTGCTTACATAAACGTATGGTCAAGTTTATACTAAAATAACACTGATAAATCGTGCTCGCTTGCTTTTTCACATATCTGGCCTATAAGTTAACATATTTTGCCGCGTTTCTCGTAATCCAGGGCGCACTATACTGGCGTGTAACGGTACCAGAGGATGTCGGTATTTGGTATGTTTATACTCGCATAAATTGGTCATCAATATAATGCGTATCGATTAATTACGTGAATTTACGAACTGTCTTCGGAACGACCCGTCGATTTCAGATTGTAAACAAAGGAGTATTTTGTCCACCATACAAAATACTAAATCGGCGACTTGCGGAGCTGATTATTCTAAGGATGAAAGTCAATATAGATCAAATATATGCTGATTCTATACCATTTAGGGATCTATATAACCTGTCAATGTTTCACGGTCTTATTTGTTAGTAAAATATTGCTATTTCTGAGACTTTATGGGACTTTAACATTTTTGGGGGTTTTTTTACACTTGACTCAGACAGTTGTAGTGCATGTCTACCTTATTGGCCAATGACCTTCAGTTTTGAGGGAAAAGTCAGATAGTAACCTTGAAAAGTACACAAATTTAGTGAGCAAAGTACCTTTAAAAATGCAAAAATAGTACAAGTTTGAATTTACTGAAAATTCTTGAATTAAGGGATACAGCTTAGTATATACATTGAAGTGAATGAGTGTTGTTAAAAAACACATTGTTTTATGTCAAAAAGAAATAAAAACACTTTCTTGCAAGTGAAAGTACATAACACTTAAACATGTATGGGTGAGATTGTCATTGTAAGGAATTGAATGAAACAGAGTATTCTGGTGAAAGTGGTCACCAGAAATAGTGTATAGAATGACAGTACATTTATAATGACATTAGCGTAAAATTTAGCCTCTAAATATATATATTATCTTGAAAAGTCCTTGAATTGTCCCTGAATTTTTGTGTGAGAATGTTGTATGAACCATGTATTGATACATCATGTTCATGTATATATTGTAGGATGTTGTTATTGTTAGTGCAGTAAGGACACCAGTCGGATCATTTCTAGGTAGTCTCGCCTCTGCTCCGGCTACCAAACTTGGATCTGCTGCCATTGAAGGAGCTATAGAGAAAGCAGGTGAGTTGGTTTGAAATAGTACTATCTTGATTAATGCCTCTTACCGTGCGGTGTTGAGACTAAGTGATATTACAAAATCTGCTGTTATTTTATCTAGTGTAAAAATGTTGCCACCATAGAGCTATTGTATTTTGAAGAGAAAAGTATTTACCCAGTGCAGGGCTTGAACCCATGATTCCCCTGCTTGCAAGTAGGGCGCTCTACCAATTGAGCTAACCAGGCTACTGACTCATCAATCACAACACTCCTCCTCACTTCATCTTTGAAGGCTTCTGATATAGCCAGTGACTACCCAAATGAGCCTCTTCACCGTTATTGTATTTTATGGAGAAAAAGTATCTACCGAGTGCAGGACTCCAACTCGATAATATTTCTACTACTTTTCTGCGTCTACATGACGTTATCAAGATGTCTAATGGCGTTGTTTATCATGACGTCAGTAAACGAACAAGATGACAGATCAATGAAAAAAGTCACTAAAACGTCTTAATCAGGGGTGTGGAATTCCAGTGTCCGACTGGCCCGACTTGGGTTTTTTGGCCTGCGGGCAAGTGGATTTTTCCATCCAGCTTGCCCATGGGCAAATGCATAATTATCATGAGAAAATAATATTTAGTGTCCTATTTCATCTAAAAACATAAGCAAATCCCTACATTCTCACTGAAAATGGTTCAGTATAAGGTACACAGGTACACTCAAGCTTGATTACATTAATTGTTGAAAATGAAATTTGTAGCATTTTTGTATTCTCCTGTGCAAGAAGATTAAGTCTTCAGGCAAGTAGATTTTTCTGAAAAATTTGAGGATTTCTACACCCCTGTTAATATATTTCCACGACCCTTATGAAATCAAAAGTGACTGGTTTAAAATGGAATACTAGTAATAGGTAAGTCAAGTGGGTTGAGTAAAAGTTTATTCTGGTCACCTGATGAATTCCTCTCCCTGCCAGATAAACTTACTAATCCACACCTCTTACCTGTTATTCTCTATATATTTGCAGTTTACAGATATATGTGTTGATTATTCTAGGTATTCCCAAAGATGCCGTGCAGGAAGTATATATGGGAAATGTTCTACAGGGAATGGAGGGACAGGCCCCTTGTAGACAGGCAACTTTAGGGGCTGGTAAATATCATATAACTTTATTTTGTCCATATTTCAAATACTTCTCATAAAGTTATAACCCTTTACTCCATGGAGACATCTTTGGATGCATCAGGATACTGTTTTATCAAAGTGCTTACAAAATTTGTAAATTTACATTTCAATTTAACACCAAGCCCCTTTTTGGGGCTTTATTCAATGAGTTCCTTCAGATCGGGGTGAACTTCAACAAATAGTCGTTTAATCCTACAATGTTTCCCACACAACAGTAAACTAGACATGAATTGGTTGGTAACACAGAGGTAGTCGAATCATGGTGTACCAATGCTGCAATAGGACCCCTAGCTCTTTCCAAAAGAAGAAGAATCTATTTTCACATTGTTGTTTGTTACAGGTCTCCCTATTATTACGCCTACCACCACTGTGAACAAAGTATGTGCCTCTGGTATGAAATCTGTCATGATGGCAGCACAGAGTATCATGTGTGGAAATCAGGTTTGTAGAACAATATGACAGATTTACGAGGGGCGTTCAGAAACATTCACCCGCTTAAGTGTAACAAGTCAAATGTTATTTTAGCAAAATCATTAATAGTCAGTTTGGAATGACATGAGGGTGTAGCAGTAGATACCTAATAAATCAATCAATCAAACTTGTAACTTCAAACATAGATTTTTTTTTAGAAAAATAAAAAATATATATTACGACACTTGTCCCAAAACTTTCCAAACACCCTTCATACAATATTTCAGTGTCTCTATCTAGACAAAGGGGGGGGGGGGGGGGGGGGGGGCTTATTTGGCTGTATCCCAAGCTGGGTCTTACTGAAAATCTATACTATCTTGAATTGTGATTTTCACATATTAATACAAAGTTATTGGTAAGGGAGTTAATTATGAATGATAACTCACAATGGTATATGGTATTTATATACTGTCTTTTTCAAGAAATGTTAAATACCGTACACGGTACAATATTGTAGTAAGTGATCGTAGTAATCGCCTTGACATCTAGGTGTTTATGGGACTATTTATACATGTTCTGCGGATTTTCAAGGGTCTCAAAGATGTACAGAACTACCTCTCAAGAGTGGTCCTCTGTAGAGCAGCAACCTCTCTATAACAACACCTTCAAAATTTCCCTGAGCTCATATTTCCTTTAACCTCTGTAAGGCAACAACCTCTAAACAATAGCCAAATACTTGCAGTTCCCACAGGGTGTTATTCTACAGAGCTTTGTACTCTACTTATTGTTTATTGTAAACATGTATATAATATTTACAAATTATGAGATGATGACAATATTATGAAAAAATGAATAACAAAATGGATGCTACTTAAATTGGTGAAGAGGAAAATAATCCTGAAAAAGGGCAAGAGCTGGAAAATTTGAAACAAGTCAAATTTATTGATCATATTATCGTGTATACATGTATACTATGTTAACAGGAAGTGATGGTAGCTGGCGGGATGGAGAGTATGAGTAACGCCCCTTTCTACATGAAGCGCGGACAGACACCATACGGCAAAGTAGAATTAATGGTAGGTCTGTTCACTCAATATTGTAGTTATAGTACAGTATAAAAATCTGAGAAAAAAGTAGAAAACAGAAAAAAAAATGATTTCAAATACTGGTACAGCGAGTTCCTTCAAACTGAAAAACCCTCTGAAACCAAATGAAAAGATCAGTTTAAAATGTGATTTCTTTTGAGAAAATAGCAATTTTATGACATTCAGGATAGAGCATTTTTCAGCTTTGAAAGTTTTCCTCATTTTCAGGGGTTTCCACTGTATTGTAGAAATGTTTCTGTTGATGGGCCATTTATCAGGAATTTAGGTTACGGTATGAATTTCATGAAAAAAGCTAAAAAAATAAGATTATTTTTACCAGTAAATTTTAACTCTATAAACTTTTATTCTACCTTGGATTTTGTCTGACAGGGGAGATTATGTATGTTACCATTGTTTCATATTCTCGTACCATGGTTTCAGGATGCTATTGTGTTTGATGGCTTGACAGATGCATATGGCAAATATCATATGGTAAGTGTGCATCTACAAAACATTTTATTTTTAAATTATATGAATATATTAATCTTGTGTATCATTACATGACTACAAGGCCTACTGTTGTATCAAAAATCATATCCCTAAATTACTGTTTTACCTTATTTGGGTCCTGTAAGATCATGAAAAATAGGGCAGGGGTGGCAATACTAGACAGTAACAGCCGAGCATGATAGGCTTAAAAATAACTGGCAAGGTGCCAATTTCCTGATTTATCTGGAGTTCAGGATTTATCATTCTTAAAAGAGCCATGACGTCTGACCCAAATAAAGAAATGACCGAGTTATTTTAAATTTAATCTGCTCTAAGTTAAGCATAGAAATTATTTCATGGATAGCCTCATATTTGGCAAAAATGTTCGGCTGCATACAATTTTCCTGATTTTTCATTTGGCCCTGTTGTTTGCCAGGGCAGATAATTATACAATGTACATTTGTATGGCTTATTCCTATAAAACCGTGGCTACCTATTGATTCCGTGGCAATATAAATAATGAATTTGGCGAAATAGTGAGGGTCCGAATTTTCATGGATGGAAACATTGGTCTGATTTGTGCAAGAAAATGCAACTAGAACAGCTGAAATTTCTTACTTGAGCCTTAAAACTGTATCATTTCACCGATAGTCCGATAGTAGTGAAGTTTTGCAAACACGAAAAATACTTTTTTGCGCAGTTTTGCTGATTAAGAACCACGGAAATACAGGATTCAGGCATACATGATTATTGTGTTATACAACATACAGGGTATCTGTGGTGAGAATACAGCCAAGAAGTTCAATATTGGACGTGAGGCACAAGATGAGTACGCTTTCAGAAGTTATAAACTCAGCCGTCAATCTGCCGACGCTGGTGTGTTTAAAGATGAAATTGTCCCTGTGTCGATTCCTCAAAGGAAAGGTAATAATATGTATAGGTTTACCTTGCGCATCATTGAAACCTTGAACAGCTAGTTTCCTTGATCCTAACAAAATAATGATGTACATTTTGTACTGGTATACAGAAGACGCCTCAAACTGTTTTCCCAGTTCACACACAGTTTTAGACATCAACATTTTTTGTTCATGATATCAAACGCACTACGTTGATAATGATCTATTGTTTCTCAGAAAAACTTTTGCCTTTCAAATTTAAATGTGCTAGTTTGTCTACTATGGATTTCTATCCACCACCATAACCTTGTGCTTGAGCCTCAGAAACCTTGATTTCAACTCAGGCCAACAAACATAAGTATATATTATACCTCATTTGCATATTCACTTCTTATTTCAATGTCATCCGGTCAATATTATTGCATATTGACCGGTCAAATTGACCGGACGATGTCACTTTGAAATAAGAAGTGAATAATGAAAATGAGGTATATGGGGATTCTCCAAATACTTAGATTCGGTATAATATAACAAACAAAACATGGCTTTGGGCCATATACCATTCTAGCTCAGACTGCCCAGTCTGTAAACTTCCATATTGACCTCAAAGCCATGTTTTATTGGTTAAATATTGAAATTGATTAATCCAAATAAAATGCTTTCACATTTACAATTGTAAAAATCAATGTGTGTGATACTGGATTCTCATTAACGCAATCCTTCTCATAGACCCGAGCCCTAATAGTTTTGGTCAAACAATGCATGTGCGACTATGGTTCTTATCCGTACCAAATGCAAATTTGCTGGTGGACTTATTTCTGTTGCAGCAGCTAAACAATGCGAATGAAAACACAAATTGTGATCACTAATAACAATCAACCCCTGAAAATCCATTTCTAGGAGATCCAGTGGTAGTATCAGAAGATGAAGAATATAAGAAAGTCAACTTTGACAAGTTTCCAGCACTTAAAGCTGTATTTCAAAAAGAAGGTAAGAGATTTCTGTAATTAGGCACTGATACAATGATAAATTGTTTTGATAAGGCCAGGGTCCTTATTTACCAATGTTATAAGTCTAAAACTCAGACTTAGACTTTATATTGCCAAATGTTCTATTCGCTCTCATGTTGTTATAAATGTACTGATTTTGATATAAATCGGTATACATATTCCGAGGTTAACAACAAATAATCAGATAAAATTTCGCATTGTTAAGTCTAATTGTTAAGAAATGGCAGTGATTATAAATGTTGCCAATTTTGAGTCTAAGTCTGAGTTTTAGACTTATAACGTTGATGAATAAGGCCCCTGAACAAATTAATTTTGTGGATCTAGTCCCATAAAGGAATCATTGTAGGTAGGTCGGAAAAAACATAATTATTTCCTTAATTTTATGCACATGAAAACCATGGATTGACAGTGACTTTAAGGAATATACCACTAAAATTTCTAGGTGAGGGTAAAAATGATTGGTAAGGTTACAAGAACCACGCTATTAATTTGTTCCGGCCTGATTAAGATTGGGCCATCTCTTGCCATACATTTCACCATTCGAATATGTGACATATTTGTGTTTTTTTTTCAAGCACTATACCTAAGTTGCGAATATCCTGATTCAAGGCATATCAGTCTGCATATACAGGTATTTTCAGGAACTTGCATGTAAATGGTTTAGAGGTCTATGGAGTAAAGTGTTTTAGTAATTTAATATATTGAATATTTCAGGGACCATAACTGCAGCTAATGCAAGCACATTGAATGATGGTGCGGGCGCTATTGTTCTTATGTCTGCTAAAGCTGCTGAAAGAATGGGTGTGAAACCTTTGGCAAGAATATTAGGTAAGACTCTTTTTGTTTAATTATGCATTAGAGAAGAATTATTTCTTACTCTAATGACTTCATGAAATGCCAGAAAGATTAAAACAATTACTATAGTAATACCCACTGAATTTTAACTTGAAAATTGTACAGTTTTCTGAGGTCAGAAGAATTAACGATTGATAATTAAATATTGAGAACAATTTTAAGCTTGATTTTTCGAAGAAAAAGGTTGAGCTATTGTCATGACAGGATTGTCAGCTATCTGTGTGTGGGTTAGTTAAGTTTATTGTCAAGAGTCATTTTCTCAAAGACTATCAAAGTTATCTACTTGAAACGTATATAGTTATTTACCATCGCAAGAGGAGTCCATACTGACAAGGCTGCAACCTTTATTTGTTGCATTATATGCCCTTGTTACTATCAAAAATCAGAAAGTCAAGCGCCAAGCACTCGTAGGCGGTGCTCTTGTTTAGCATCCTATATTCAGTATGCGATGGTTGATGACAATTTTGAATATGTCAAGTTGGACACTACAGTTGAGCATATATATGCCTGACATATTTCAGTAGAAATAAAGCAAATAAAGGCTAAGCTCAGAACACTGCTATAAATGTAATTTTATTGTACTTTCAGGATTTGCTGATGCCGCTATTGACCCTATTGACTTCCCAACTGCTCCTGCATATGCTGTACCAAAGGTAGAGTCATTATCTAAACCTCCCTTCAAAAAATAGGGGGTATACTCTCAACCAGTTTTCTAATTGGTCAACTTACTAACCAGAAATTATTTTTACTGTTACCATATTTTAGAAGATATTTTACTCATATCTTTTAGTAGTTTTTTATTCAATTAATTCATTAAAATTCCTAAATTACAGGGTGTCTCAAAATACATGTCCGCTTGTTGAAGGGTCATAACTTTGCCAAATGAGTTAGTAAATTGATAATCATAGTTTCATATGAAATCTACATTTAAAACTTGTGGGGTGAATTATATCTTATGTGAATACTCGAACAGTTCATGACGTCATATACACTTAGCGGCACTTCTAACGCTGCCACTTATATATTTCAGTTTTCTTTAAAATTCCTAAATGAATTGTAATGAAATTTGGCATACTTGAACATCAATATTAGACACAGTTTCTGGTGAATTTGCCGCTCGATTCAACAATAGACTATTGCACGATATGTCTTCAACTGACTCAATGCTTATATTGAAAGTCGCAATTTTATCACTCAATATTGGCCATCTGATTGTTATGTATGCGTGTAGATGTCCCTATGTCCTATAATGGTTTTGCATATCAACATTTTATTCGCTCATGGTTTTTAATAGTTATTAACAATATTTACCAAAATGCTTGAAAACGAAAATTGTTGGTTTTGCTGCAAAATATAGTGTTTTCCGTATCCATAGCGTGTCTGTTGAGTAAATACGATTTTTGCGAGTAACGCAGGGTGCGATCAACTTGAAATTTAAATTAAGGGTGACTTAATTATTATATTAAACTGAAAAAATTCAATTCTACTGCGTACTTTTAACATTCGTTATTCAGAAGAAATGTGAATTTTACCATTCAAGTATCATTATCTGAGGTTAAACGTTTATTTAAGCGCATCGGTTTTCTATTCAGATTATGGGCTGATTTTGAGGCAGTTTAAGCTCACCGACTGCTATTTGGTTACCTAGGAAATTGTAACGTAGATGAAATTTATGAATACTTTTATTGTGTACACTCATTACATAACACTTGAAGCTACGAAGAAAAAAAATATTAAAAATATTCAATTGACCCCTAATAAATACGCTGTTTAATTTTGTGACTTTGTAATACGCTTTTACCACGCATTTTCATACACCCCACTTTCTGAATTAACACGTGCAGCAATAGGCACATGCCTTAAACTAAAACAGGTGAAAATTTGATAAAGTTATCTCAAACGGTTTTCGAGATATCAAGAAAACTAAAGTGGCAGCGTTAGAAGTGCCGCCGAGTGTACGTTTTACTAACGTCATTAGCAACGGACGTTCGAAAATGTCCAAAGAAGCAGATAACATAGTTTGTACGGAAACATGGGTAAATTTTATATCATATTAGGGCAAAGTAAAAGTTGGTTGTACCCTACTATGCACACACTGGCTGAGAAACGAATCAGGGGTCATTAGAAAATGAAATCGTACATATTTAAGGGAGGAACACATTATAAAAAACAATTAGGACTGAAAATTTAATATACACACATTTCTAGGCATATCATATTCATAAAAGATGCTCAAATCGGCTCGAATGAACATACTGGATTGAATGTATGTTGGTATATTTAGTTTATCTCCAACAGTCCAAACATAGTCATATAATGTAACTTGAAAGTATAAAATAGTACTTAATGAAGTATTCATCACCAAAAACTGCCTTGGTAGGAGAATAAATTAGGTTACGAGTCAATATTTATTTTTGCAACATTTGAGCTCGAAGATGTTTCCTTTAAAAAAAGTATTAGATTTAATATTTTTTCTTGTAAAATGATCTATTGATGTATAACCTATGCTATAGCACACAAATTCCACATCAAATATTCCATATTTCACAAGGATGCTGTAATTTGTTTGACTTGATCTGTTGAAATGTCCTTCCTGTAGCGCCTTTGTATCATGCAATATATTGAGAACTAATATACAAAGGCAGAAATGTTCTTGTTATTTGAAAAGAACTCGACTCATATATCATAAAAATGCATTTGTATTTAATAAATATGAAACGGTTAAAAACATATGGCATTTTTGGAGGAACGTTTTTGAAAATATGCAATATGATCGTAATTAAGTTATTGTGGTCTTTTTAATTCTAACCCATTCGTTATAGAACTTTTGTGTTGTGTCTGTTAAGATCTATTGGTATAAAAGACAGCTTTGGTTCATCAAAATCACTGGTATAGCAACATATAATAAACTTAACTCATAACGTTACATTAGAGACATGCATGTTACAGGAAGGACACACTATGTGATGGGCAATGAATATTTTATTTTTAAGTGTAAAGCATACACAGTTGTGCTTACAATCAATGACTATAACAGCCACGTGTATCACCACTGGAAAATAGACAATTCATGACATGTTAAATGAAAAAACTATTAGAGTCAATATATTTTGCATCATTGAAATAAACCAATGCACTTGAAGGGTTCTATTTGATATTTTTTTATTTATTTAAATAAAGTGATAATGTATCTTCAAAATACTTTTAATATTTTCATATGAAAACCACATCACTTTTTTTGTTGAACATAATTTTTTTCGCAGCTATGTATGTGTTAGGTTTGATATGAAAGACACGGTAAAACTGTAATTCGCAACAATGACTGCAGTTTTGAACAATGTTACTTTTAACAGCATTACGCTATTGCCATTTATTTAAGTTTTAATAATTGAGTGAAGTATTCAAAAGATTGATCAAGGTCTTTAAAATCAATCACAACGAAATCCGACGTATAACTATTAACAAAGGAACTCGTTTCATCATAAATATTGTGATTTGTTAGAAAAATGAATATTCATGGTTTGACAACAGTGACATTTGCATCCACATTGTTTTGAAAACTTACCGCAATCAGTGACTCAGTACATATCCGCATATCAGTCGTATGGGTTCCTAGTAAACTGGAATTATGTCTGTAGATGTTCATTAAGTATGTCAGTTAATAGGTCGACTGAGTGTCAATCAGTGTATTCTCAGTATGCCAGTATTGGGGCAGCAGCATGCACGTTGTGTAGTTGCTAGAAATATGTAATATTATTTCCCACCCCATACCTACCTTGCCCATTATTTTAACTAGGTCAAGTGGTAGTTGCGCCTCTTTAGGTAGCATAACGTTAGGTCAATGTCCTTGGTGTTTTACACTAGGTCACGCCCGGGGTTGTTGTGCCTCATTTGGTCGCATTTTGGTATGGGATTGTGTGGGCATTGCTCAGGGTAGTTGTGGTGTTTCTGATCTCTGTGCTCGGCTGGTTAGGTTGAGTGCTATATTCCCTATCGGATTTTGTCATACCTTTTTGGTTTAAACAACTTGTAGACATCAGTCATTTTATTGGCTGCATGTCTGCCACTTGGGTTGATATTATACTGACAGAATCTTAGCGGACCAGCACTTTGTCAGTCGATATTTTGGCAATTGGCCAGACAGTGTGCCAAACATACCATAAGTCATTACCACATAAGACAAGTACAGCTGTTTTGCCAGTTGGGTCACTCAATATCTAAGTAAGTGTGTTGAAAATTTACTAGCAGTAGGTCAGCAGCAGATCACTTGTAATGCAATCAGTAAAATTGCCGGTTTAGTATTCCCATTAACAGTACAATGTAATAGCTGTTATTACTGCTTTGCAATAAGTAGAACCATAGTTGGGCAATTTCATCAAACAAGTTGCATAGCAAATTAATTATATATAATACATATATGCGCGTGTGTGAATGTGTGGGTTTGCTTGTCAGAATGCATGATGTGTGCGTGAATGATAGTATGCTAGTATACTTTTGTAATTGTAATTGTATTTGTATATGTATTGTATTGAGTGTAAACTCATGGGCATAACGCCTAATGTTTCTCGAAATAAACCATGTATAATCTACAAAAAAAGGTTAGGGTACATTGATAATTTTGAAAATCGTGAAGGTTTAAGTTGACAATTGTGCATTCTCCTATGTAACATAATACATTTGTAATTCTATATAATGTAGAAGAAAGTTTAGAGAATATTAAAAAATCGAAATCGCAAAGGTCTAAATGCAAAAATGTGAATTCTGCTCCATATTTGTCGGAGCACATTGACAATCACTCACTCTGACAATGTAGCCTCTGCTTTCACTGGTAAAACCTGTGGTATTCAGAGAATTGTCTTGGATGAATGCCAATTGTGGCAACAGAAAAGTACAACACAAAGCATAACAGTCTCATCTGTAACATAACATCAAACGAATTAATTGAACGTTCTTATGTGTATATGATGCATTATACGTTTAGCTTTGACTAATGAGAAAGATTCTAACCAATTAACTAAAATATATTAATTAATTAATACCGTACCACATATAATATGTCGATTGAGTCCATTTTAAACAAGTAATAGTATTTCCTGTAACAAATATGGTCTATCATGTAACAGGCAAAAAAGTCATGACTAATAGCTTGATGTTGACATTTGTTGATATCTTATTTTAAAACTGATACAGACATTTTGCAATATCTGATCGTAACAATACATTTGTCAAAAGCATACTATTATAATTTGTAGTTTAATACAAAAATGTCTATCCTGTAACAATTGCTGTCCTTCCTGTAACAAAATAGCCCGTTACAGGAAGGACCGTTACATGACTGAAATTATTCCGACTAAATCTGTTGGTAATAAATAAACTGTGGACCTACGAGGTTGAAATGCATGTGTTGTGCACAGTACAACAGTATGTGTCCAACGTTTACCAAACAGTGTATATAATCATATTTTAAGAAATGAAACAACCCCGTTACAGTAAAGACATATACAAATATACGCCTCTACTAACCAACCTTAAATTTCTGTTTTATCCAGTTTATTAAAATATTTACATAACGACACACATGAATGCTTATTCTAGAAGGTTTGCTCTTCACAAAGACGGTAAAAGAATTTTCCCAAACCACAGGGAAATGCTATTATTATATATGTGTGTTCAAATGTTACATAAAAGACGTAAACGCTGGGTACAATATTTGAATACAATTATTTTGAAGAAAACTATCGTTAAATTTCGCTTTGGATGTATTATCAGGTAGACGAAATGTGTATTTGATGTATGTACGGTTTTGTTAACATAGTTTGGTCCCTATCGTTAGTTACTAGCATATATACACAAGAGTTCTGGTCTGGGGACAGCCAAAAACAGCACAATGTACTACTTCAATGATGTAGAAATGTTCTTTCTGATTGGAATAATGCATAAAAATCTATCTGACATTGATAAACAAGTTATGTGCAACCAACCAAAATTGCTTGTTATGACATTTTTGTTACGGTTTAACAAATATTGCAAAAAGACAAGCAATGTTGCAAAAAAAAATAATGACTCTTACGCTACTTTTATTGAAATCAGGAAAAAGTTACCAAAACCTCCTAAATATTTATTTCTTCTTATACTATTTGAAAGTTAGATTATACAGTTCAAGATATGTAACTTCATCGAAACTCAAAATATCAATTTTTGAAGAAAATTGAAACATCACATCCGACTCAAATGTGTGTGAACGTCATTTAAATTGCCAAACGATGTCAAACACATGTTTTTACCAAATTGGGGTTAACTACCCAAAAGGCATTCTTTAGATTTTGTATGTTTTGTTTTGGATAATTGTTTCGTAATTTCTACATTGATTTGAATGCCCTTTGATCATACATATGAATCAGATATGTAAATCAATACACTATGGAGTGATACGTCCTCAACAAGCGGACATGTATTTTGAGACACCCTGTACATGCCAAATATGACAAATAATGAAAACTTTTTTTTTTTCAAAAATTATAAAAAAAATTATGGCCACAGTTAAAGTGTGTTTTTGGAGATTGAACTGTGACAAATTAGAAAATTGGTTCCTTTGTATGTTGATCGGTCAGCCTATGTGTCTGCTGTCCGGTATGTTCCCACTCAAAGGATTGATGGTTAGTCTGCATCAGTAGATAATCCCTATTGATATTGAAACCAATAGGTCAAACTTTTAAAATCAATGAATACACAAAATTTCAGATAAAATAATCAGGAATAGTGGGACCCAGGATCTTCAAACTTTATAAGGAGGTTGGTCACCATAACTAGTTGTCCCCTATTGATTTCGCAGTCAGTAGATCATAGGTCAAGGTGACTGTGACTTTTAACATTACTGAATATTGGGGAGTGGTGGGCGAATACATCTTGTCTATTTTAGTATTTGAAAAACCACAAACTTGTATGTACATACAAAATGATCTAAATAAGATAAACACACTCATCGTGAAAAACTTTTAAATTATTTAATACTTCAAACTTTAACATAACATAATAACAATTAGCACAAACTGAAATAAATACAAAAAATATTACTAGAATAAAATAATCAGTCCCAATTGAAGGTGTACATAAATATTTTAAGATTAAATAATGAATACCATCCTCTCCTTTTGATTTCTGCCAGTAAATGCACAGGTGACTGTATCGCTGAAAACAAAAAAAAAAACAAAAACAAATTTTTTTTGGAAAATATATATTTTTTATATTAAAGAAAAATATAAATTTTCAACAATTTTTTTTTGCGTTTTCAACGAAACAGTTACCTGTGAGTAAATGTATAGTGGCCTCCTGTTCACATACAAAATGAGGCATGTTCATGCATCAGTTGGTGTGTGTAGTCAGTTAAACTATGACAATATATAAGTTTAGTGTTCTGCTGTGGAAAAATAAATTTCCTAACAATTGAATGAATATTTTTTAACAATTTTACAAGTAGGTTGGCTTTCGTGTCATGGTTTGTCATCCATTGTTTGTGTCTTGTGTGACCGTCCTCAGATACCAAGGAATCGGGATCATACATTGATTTCAAAACATACATAAATCCATCATTGGTGGCGATGACGTTTTTCTTATATTGTTTCTCGCCAAATATGGATATAATATTTCCAAATCCAGTCACATTAGAATCCAACCACATTTGTCTAACACACAACGATTGGTTGATGTCTGTCGATAGTAGCTTGTATGTGCACTTTTCATGTACCGACATGACGTTTTCCATGTCAATATTACGTGTGTAAGTCACAAGCGCATTATGGTCCAAATCCAAAACTGACTCTTCAATGACATGAATATTCCTCACACCTCCAGTGAATTTCTCCATGTATGATGGTACGCTTCCTTTCTTTGTGATTAAACGTTTTGTGATTAGTTTCCTGTCCTGTACCTGTCGTTCCAGTACGTCCTCGGTCAAAACATGACTACTAGTGGGGTTGGGATAGCGTCGCCAGAACGCTTGCACAAGCTGTGTCCATGTGAAAGAAAATATTGTCTCTGTCTCCCAATACTTCATAGTTAAGGTAGCGCTATATCCTTTTAGCCTACGTTTGTTGTTAAGGTAGCTCTATAATATTTTAGTTTGTATTCAAACTAGTCTGATCACTTTGAATCCCCTTCTTAAAATTTTCCATTAATTCTTGTTTTTGGTTTGCCGTTTTTCTGTGCAACACCACTCAGAGTCTTTTTCAAGGATGGCTTTTCTTTTATGTATACATTGTTTCAATATTCTGAAAGAAATGTATTTCACCACATCTACCGGATTCAATAAGTCCATTTATCGATTCCTCAGAACAATTAGTCCATTTATTGATTCCTCAGAATTATAAAGTCCAGTTTCCTCGTTCTGTGATGGTTAATATTGATTGCTCTGAGAAAAGATTACAACTAATTTGTAGATAAATTTCTGTTCAGTACCACTAATTGAAATGATTTGAAATTAATTTTAATATGTTTAATTCAGGTAATAATTGGTTTAAATATTCGTTTAAAGTTGAATGTCGAGTGACAAGCAGAATGCCTCGGGCAAATACAGATGTGTGGTGTGAAAACCAAAGTTACATTATTTTGTCTTGTTTGATAACTAATTACTACTAATTAGTGACATTAATTAAGTAATGTTTTAATAAAAACTTTTATATTTAAATTTAAATAGTACGAGTATGAAATGAGGTTATTTTATATAAAATTTGAATTATTTCAATAAATGTACTTTTAGCTGCAATGAACCATAATGACTGAATTTGTGAGACCTCTGAGTTTATTGACAAGCCTATTGACGAGTTTCTTGCAGTCACTTCCCTAGCCTCTGGCCTTGTCCGATGCTTGACCTGGTCAATGCTAGTAAATATATACATGGACAGTAAAATTGAGTCTAGCTCTCATCATTATGTACATTACATGTAATTGCCAAATATTTCAAATTAAATTTTGTTAAAAGCTGTCATTTTGAATGTAAAAAGTCTAGAAGTTGTCAGTTTAAAAAAAATATATATCTCCCTTGCTTGAGGCTCAGCAAAATTAGTTCTAGTCCATTGGCATGATAATGTGACTGGCTAGTCTTCATATGAGACTGTTGACCAAACTGTTGACCAATAGGGCTTAAGCAATTGTTTTTGATGAAAAAGCAGTGTGTGTGTTTGTATGGAGCCATTTTTTAGCTCGACTATTCGAAGAATATGAGAGCTATTACAGTCACTTGTTCGTCGGCGTCGGCGTCGGCGTCGGCGTTGCATATGGTTAAAGTTTTACATGCAAAACTTTAACCTTGGTTATATTTCAATAACCAGTGCATATATTGGATTGAAACTTTGCACTGGCTTTCCCTGTCATGTAATCAACCATGTTAGATAACTCTTGCATGAATTTAATGCAAATTATGGCCCTTTTTTACTTAGAAAATTTGGTTAAAGTTTTGCATGCAAGTTACTAATAAGGCCATATCTCAAATAGTATCTGTGCTATGGCATTGAAACTAACAACACTTACTAACCATCATAAGGCAATGGTACCGGTCATGGGTAATAGCTCTATTATGATTATTATTTGAGTTATGCCCCTTTTTAACATAGAATTTTCTTGGTTAAAGTTTTGCATGAAAGTTTCATTCAGACCATATCTCAGCTACTATCCCTGATACTGCATTGAAACTTACAACACTTGTTTACCATCATCAGTCAATGGTATCAGTCAAGGGCAAAAACTCTATTATTTTTTTATTTCAGTTATGCCCCTTTTTAACATAGGAGTTTATTGGTTCAAGTTTTACATGCAAGTTCTATTCACGCCATATCTTAGTTACTATTTATGATATTGCATTGAAACTTATAACACTTGTTTATCATCATTAGTCAATGGTACTGGTCAATTGTAATAACTCCATTTTTAGTTTAATTCGAGTTATGCCCCTTTTAACTTAGACTTTCCTTGGTTAAAGTTTTGCATGCAAGTTACATTCAAACCATATCTCACCTACTATCAATGATATTGCATTGAAAAGTTTAACAACCATTGTACATTAGCTTTCATTGCCATGTAGTCAACTAAGTAGCGTAACTCACGTTTCAATATAATACAAATTTTAAATGGCCTGTTTTGAACTTATATTTTTTCTGACAAATGGCTGCGAATAGTCGAGCGCGCTGTCTAGTGACAGCTCTTGTTAGACCTAACAGTGTATGTGCTATTTTGAAATTTCAGGTGTTGGAATCGACAGGTGTGAAATCAGAAGATGTAGATATGTGGGAGATTAATGAAGCATTTAGTGTGGTCGTACTAGCTAATGTTGAAATGATGAACCTAGATATAAATAAAGTTAACATACACGGTGGTGCAGTCAGTCTCGGTCACCCTATTGGGTAAGTTTTTAATTTTGTCACGATTGTTCCTGGAATGTCAAGTAAAGTTCAACAGTTAATGCACCCTGGTATGCTTAAAGAATAAGTCGCAGTCTGTCACATTTTTGTGTCAGAAACCACTCTAGTTATCAGGTAAATTTGTATATTTTAATGATTTTTGTAGGAGTCACAGCTCTTTGTGGGCGGCATATAGCATGTAAAAAACGTTATATAGTAATATGTTGTTTTGTATATTTGAAGATTTTTGTAAGAGTTACAGCCTTTTGTGGGAGACATAACGCTTAAATGGGTGTCCGATGCCTAACAGGAAGTGTTACCGAGCACCTTCAATCAGTTACCCACGTTCAATTAAATATAGAAGGCTTGGATTACCTCTCATTGAAAGCGCTATGTAGCGCCTTGCGTAGGCAACGGACACCAGGTAAACCCCTTCTAGTTTTTTTTTATATTATGTAAACAAATGACTAACCTGTTTAAACAAGTTTTACTTGTATATACTTGCAGGATGTCAGGTAACAGAATTACCACACATATGGTGCACTCATTGAAGCCCGGACAGAAGGGTATGGCTGGAATCTGTAACGGAGGGGGCGGAGCTTCGGCCATATTGATTGAAAAGTTGTGAACAAATTTATAAACATTCTGTGATATTAAATTAATGTGCGAATGATTGAAGAATCTTTCTCTGCCATAATAAAGCCTCTGATTGAAATACACAATTCGCTGGCTTCGAATAAGAAGTACTACTTACAATCTGATAAAGCTGATGCAAATTTAAAATCAGCTTCACAAGGCGCTTCTTTTGAGCCTATTTTCATGAAAATCGGAACTTGTCACATTGACCAAACTGAAGCTGAAACAGCTTGTTTTACCATAAGTTAAGAGTAATTTTCCCACACTAATTTTTGCATTTTCTCAAAATATTGAATTTGTACTTACAACCTTCTCATTCTAAGCCAGAGAATTTTTGAAAGCCAGTGACACTATGTTGATGATATAGACTTATTTTCGATCAGAATAATAACAAAATGGTAGGCCCTATTTAATTGTTTGTGTATTATCAAAATTTTGCCCATGACAATCCTGATATTAAATGGCTTCAGACTTTTCTGTAAAAATGGTCTTATAGGAACCAATTCTGTCCATAGTGCAACAGTTACTGTTTGCTAATGTTATGTATATTATGAGATTATCAATAAACAGTAATGCTATTTATTCTTACCTCATTAATTTTGTGTCACATTTTGAAGCATCAACCATATCTCCATGTAAAGGGTTTAAAGCTTTATAATTTTTATATGGTATTCATTGTTTAATGAACGATATCTCCATTGCTGTGTTTGGGTGAGGGTATTGTACTGTCAGTATGTACTTGTATGAATTGTGCTAAATATGCTATGTGTGAAAATAAACTGTAACATGCCATTTGTGTTGATATTTCTTGATCCATCATTTGTAATGTGCTCAAACATTGCCTCCCTTTTCTACCATTTAATAAGTTACCTTCTTTGGTTTATTGATTAAAGGCTGGGTTTTGGCCCTAACTAGAGTCTAGTCTGGTTTGTGTCTCTGCATATGGCTGATGAAGCAAATTTTGTCTTGGGTCTGTAGCCAATATTATTTTGTCTTGGGTCTGTAGCCAATATTATTTTGTCTTGGGTCTGTAGCCAATATTATTTTGTCTTGGGTATGTAGCCAATATTATTTTGTCTTGGGTATGTAGCCAATATTATTTTGTCTTGGGTATGTAGCCAATATTATTTTGTCTTGGGTCTGGTGCCAAGAGTAAGCTGGTACTGCTACACTGTTCATAGCCGTTTGTGACGCTGAATAGTATTTGGAAAGAGTAATCAAGTGAGTAATTTCATTTGTAGAAATACTGCATCTCACATTCATATTGAAAGATATATTTTGTGTTTGATATGCCTGTCTGGATAGATGTCTGCACATCGTCTCCATAACTATTAAATGGTTGATTTTACTCTAACTTCTCACAACACTTTGGTGCCGAGTCTAGCAGTGGTCCTTGGTTGGAGAGATATCTCTGTGTCAAAATCCTTGTGGTTATTTTTACATCTATTGAGAAAAGGACTGTTAATATGTCAACAATGTCAATGTTGCTTGATAGGTATTCTTTTTTAAAATGTTAAATTTTAGTACATTGTCTGCATGTATATTAACTGTAAATATTATATGTGGTGAACCCTCTTTGAAAGGTTGCGGTCTAACCTTAAATATTCTAAAATTTAGCAAATAAATATATTGTCTTATATTGCACAGCCCTTTTCTCTGGTTGTGTAATTTAAATCATAACGATGTACTTACACCCCACAGTGAGTATTATCCCCCGCTGAGGCGAAGAGGGATCTATATGGCAATGTTACATGTTATTCCATCAGTTGATCAGTCCATCCATACGTCCAAGCTTCTGTGTGCAACTTCCCTACACTTCTGTAGGAATTTTGACGTAACTTTAAACAGAATGACTAAGTACTATGAGGACCTACAGCGCATATTGTCAGGATGCTGTTATTCAACCATTTTTGTTATGTTTTGTTATGGTCCTTTGTTGGTTATCTTCTCTTTGGTCGAGGATATAGATGTCTATGACTGATTCTTGTGTTGCAGGTAGTTGCTTTATCTACCAAGAGTAGCGGCAAGGGTAATAACTGAGAATGAGTTTAAAATTCTAAAAACAACTAAAACCTAACTATGTTCTTTTTTCTCTTTTAATACAAAGTATTATATTTGTATAGGCTTTTTACATGATAAACTGTACAGTATCAAAAATAAATAACATACAAAAGTATACAAGTCTATATACAAATACACGGGTCAAATAAACATCACAATTATAAAACTGCCCTTATAATGTGACCCTTAATACATGGAATGAATCTGGCAGATGTATGACCTATGTACAATATTGCTCCATATGATATGTATAATTATAGCACATAAAATATAAACTTCTGTAGAATGTAGTTAACAATTCTTGATATCTCAATCAATGCAGAATTCTCTCCCTTTTTCAAATTTTATTAAATTTAGAGTTACCTCCCTTCATATACTGAATAGTAAATGCAGACTTCTCTCCCTTTACATACTAAAATCATATTCATTTCAGAATTACCTCCCTTAGTACCAACGTAATTCATTGCACTAAATGTACTGTAAATCTTTCTTTAATTATGTAAGTCAGTTAATGTTTGGGTTATCAATGTGATATCATATAATAGTATTATATATTACACAAAAACAATTTGGCATCCACCATCTTTTGACTAGAAAAATGGAATGTTTCAAATACTAAGTATGCAAATAATTCTAAATTATTGTTAATACCGATTAAACATCACTGCCATGCATAGCATAAGCTGGAATGAGATGGTTTTGTTGCACAGCGGGTGAATATGTTGACTGTACGGGTGTACTGTTCTGCTGTCGACTGCTCACAGCACTATAGTCAATTTTAGCATAGTCACTGTTCCCATAATACCTGACAGGAAGTCTTTGGCCGCCATTTTGTTGTGGGGTCGTGACCTTTCCGGGTGACCTTTCTGACCTCCAACTGTCATAAACTTTCTGAGTGGTTTCCTGCAATTTTCGCTGGTACCAGGTCTGGACATGCGTCTGCACTTCATCGTCATATTGTGGTTTCGGCAGACGTTCATAATCGGTATTTGAATACTGACTTTGTGGAGAATTTGTGTTACTATGTATTCCTCGATCAGTGCTGAACGACGAAGATGGAGTACTACCGTAACTGACTGGCGTTGCGGAGTTGCCACGGTTACCGTAAATTTTACTACTGTACCCAGAATCTGGGTTGCTACTAGAATCCTCTTTACTATTGTTACAAATATTAGGTGAACTTTCACGGTACAAATTTTCGTTAGAATAAGTCGGATTCTCCGTTAGGTAGGTTTGATAAGCAGTTTTAGATCTTGGCTCCAATTGGTTTTGGTTTTGCTGTCCGTTGACCATTTTATGGCGATAATAAACATCCTCGGAATTATGAACGTCAGCGGTAACTGACATGTTATGATTTGTATCATGGTTGAGTTTCACGTCCCTAACGGAGCTATATAATGGCTCAGGACTCATATTGTTATTGCTTAACATTTGAGAACTATTAATATTGCCGTTGAACTTAATGTCACTACCCCGTTGAACGTTACGAACACTTGCGTAAGGATTAGGTGATTGATGTTGTTGAACACTAGGTTTTGGTAAAGTTGGCAGGGGTGCAGTCCCTCGCTGATGTTGGCTAGATTTCACAGTAAAAGGTGAACTACAATAGGCAGGATTAGAATTATGTGTCGAAAATCCACATTGTGTTGGAACAGAATTATAACCACTTGAAACGTTTTGTTTAAAGCTTCCGTGTAACTCGGATGAAGTTCTGTGTACACTAGAAGCTTGTGGGAGATTTTTAACAAGATTTCTGTCTTCACTTTCACTACGTTTAAAATGCACATGATCAATATCAGTCTCTAGCAAGCCTTCAGATGATGCTGAACGTTGATGTAACCGTGGTGATAGCGTCTTCATCTCAACGTATTCATCATGGCCGCTTGTCGAAAATCCATAAGAATGTTGGGAGGATTGTCGCGTTAACGAACTTGGCGGGAAGGCATTTCTATCCTCACTATTTGATCTGTTAGATCTTGGTGTAGTCACAATTTGTTCATCATTCTGATTCTGACTGTTTATAATATTCCCACTATTTGCCTCAGACATTTGCGCATCCTCGTAGCCAAATGTCGAGAATGTTGGTTTTTGAGTGTTTGATATGACTTGATCACTCGACATTGAACTTCTAGACGTTGGTGCAACAAAGTTTGAAGTTGAGGCGGACTTTAGAGGACTATAGTTGTTAACATTCAGGGATGTAACAGTATTCCTGTCACTAAGGTTTTTATCACTACCAGAATTTGAATTTTTCAAGTCATGTGACGGCTCATTCACATTCTGTTGCCACGTTGCACTATGAGGTAGGCCTACATTACGGTTGATATTACCGTCAGTCTGACTACGAGATATTCCATTGAATGATGCATATGGACTAGATTCGCGTGATTTCGGTGTACTATGATTCACAGGTCCGCGACTACCAGCCCCACCCCCTTGTTGCCTTGAGGACGGATATACTTGTGGCTGTGGACGAACTGACTGTGGTTGAATATTTCCTATAGAATTACTGGCACCATTCATAGACATATAAGTGTGATCCTCATTCGCTGGTCGATCAACTCCACATGACGGAGCTCGACTTTTCACCTCAATTCTTGGCTCGACTGGATAATGTCTTTGTCGGTCAACCGTATCAGCGTTAATCTGAGGACGGCTTTGTGAACGTTTTGGCATTTCAATTAGTTGTCTCTTTTGTTTTTCAACAATTTTCACACGGCTTCTATCCTTACTATAACTAGGTACCTGCCAAGCTCGAATCTGCTGCATAGCTTCTTGTCGCGATTCGTAAAACTCACGTTTTCTATAACGTCCACTATGATTATCCGATTGTGACAAAGTCTCGTCCGATCGTGATTTAAACAACCGACCATTAGCGGTTTCGTGAACTTCGGAGAATATATTCTCGTTTGGAAGTGCGGTATCGTCATGGTGATGATGCAAACAATGTCCGTAACCTTCCAACTTCTGCTCTAACCAGTTCTGAATCTGTGATTTCATATGTTCCGGCGGTGGATGTCCGGCGGTATATCTCTCGTCAATACGTTGGCGGCACATTGTTTCCTCCCCTGTGAACCGATCCTGTGTGTATTTCTCCAACGCTTGTACACGCATACTAGACTTATGGTCGACCTGTTGAATATGGTCCTGTATTGCACGATTACTGGTATACATCTGTCCGTACACGTGATCCTGTGTATCGTGAACTTTCTTCTCCAGACGATGTATGGCGGGAAGACAGTTACATGTAGGTGTATAACCAACTGGACCCTGAAAGTAGAAAAAATATCAATAGTCAGAAAGAAATAATCAATTGCTAGAAAGAAATTATTAATTGCTAGAAAGAAATTATCAATTTAAAGAACTAAATGGTTACTGCTATACTGACTAACGATAATTTATTGCTTCATTCTTTTCCTTGGCTTGGATCTGGCTAGGAAAGTCTAGCAAAACCAAAAATTTGTCAATGAATAATAAAATTTCGTACCGTAATTCCACCATTTTATCAAATTGATTTGGTCACATTTTAATCATTTTCTTTAACTTTGAAATTGAAATCGCTTTCAATATTAACTGTATCGTAATTGTTAAAATAATATGCATTTGGGTAAAAGCATCCAATTGTTATAGAAGTTGGGAAAAACAATGAATCTGCCATGAATGCTGATGCTGGCAAGTTTTCAATGCATATTATAGAGAATATGATTTTTAAACATTAATTACCTGTTTGACATTTCCAGCAAGATCTCTGTAATATTGTACACCATCTCTAGGCACATATTTGCTGAAGAAACCCTGTACTGGAACATGCGGACATCTTCCATGGACGGCGGGACCATAAGCTCTCGTTGGAATGCCATTTCTTTGGGGTGGAGGATTTTTGGGGTCCTTGTCCTGTGAAGAAATAAAAAACACATTTTAGAGAGGTTTAAAATTCAACCAATTGAAATAGATGTAAAAAAGGGGTTAGATAGGTAATGTAATACCTAAACATTTTTTTTAAAAAGCCGAGCATAGCCTTTATTTGCTAACATTCTGCCATTCTTGTACAACCAGCATATTTTTCATCTGAAATATGATCTGGAGACTTGACTAACCACTAATTTATGGGGATGCATTCTGCTGAAATATGGCAGGCATATGAATTTTTCAACCTGGATTTGAAACTGGTGGTTGCCAGATTAGGCGGTAATTATAAACATACCTTAGAACTTGAAGGGTTTTTGACACAACAACGTATGTTTCCCACAAAGGGCCATAACTCTCGAAGAAATCATCTGACCTAAATTAATCGATCCTGACAAAATGCATAACAAGGCTTGGTACTAAATATACAGGTAAAGTTTCATTGAAATCTGACCAATGGTTAAGGAGAACAAGCACAAACAAACTTTTTGACAGACGTCTAGCACAAAATCAATATGTCTCCGCCACTCTGTTGTAGGAAACATAATTTCATGTTTTTTACCATCAAGAAATCATTCTACAAAATCGTCACCGTTTTTCATGACCTCATGACCTTGGGAAAATCTCATACCCTGATCAGTGATGTCAAGGTCAAATATCTATATCCATGAGCGCAGTCCAGTTGTTAGTTGGCGTAGAACATCATGCAGTAGCGGAAAATTAAATGTAAATTTCTTACGTGGAAACATGTAGGGTTCTGTACATACTTTTTTCTTCTTTTTGAAGAATAAGAATCGTTTTCCTTTCTCCGGTTTGCTGTCCAGCTTCTCAGGCATGTCCATATTGGGAACCACGACGTGGCCGTCCATAGGGTAAATATTGGTGTCGAAATTCACTTCCTTCAACGGAGCTTTGTGTGGCTATAATGTACAAGTAAATAATATTATAATGTGTTAAATATGAATATCAAACCATCGCAGATTCACTTAAAGGTGTTTTTTTCTGATACTAGCTTACACTTCCACAAGAAACTAGCAACAATATTGTTGTTCATTTTTCATAAGGGGATGCCATGACTTGGAATCTAACTAAGATTGCTGTATGAATAACCATATGGCAACAAATACTTCAAGTTGTGTGAGGATTGACTTAAAACACTGGATATGTAGACCATTGAAGACAGACATGGAATAGATAATTCACAGAGATAACTTACCCGACTATATGCTTGTACAATGGTGATAATTTCCTGATGGTCCTTTCTTCTAGCTACATCACTAGCTGTCTCATTTTGCTGAAATATTAAATAATAACATATTTATACTGTTTTGTATTTTATTTTTTGTGAGGAAATTTGGTATTCATAAATCTCACAATGGCCATTGAAATTTATTTATTTTTAGAAGGAACAAAACTAACAGTGCATGTGGCTAAACAGAAAAGCAACACCAAAATAGGAATCTAAATTTTCTGTGATAAAATTTTATACAATATACAAAACTTTGGCCTAGGGGTATCATCTGCAAACCATGTTTGAAGCCTGAAGTTGCACTTTTCAATATAAACAAAGGAACATTCAGGATTCATAAATCTGAAAATCAGTCACAAGCCTGAAAACTACCAGACCTGAAAATTTTAGATTTATAACCCATCTTTTAAAGAAAACAAAGGAAATGTAGACCTGTTAAAATGAGTAAGTGAAATAAAGCATACCTTATTCCTCATGGACACATCTATCCCAGACTCTACCAACAGTTTGGCTATTTTACGTCTCTTCAATGCCGCAGCAATATGTAATGCTGTATCACCATTCTGAAAACACGGAGTATTCGTTATTCATGAATTATCATAAATTATGGTAAAAATTTTATACAATTTTTATACTTTTCTTGTATTGTTAGACAAATCAAACTAGCTGTGAAGTTCTTACTAAGCTTAATATTATAATGCATTATCGTACATTGATATCTTATTGGGATGTATGGGGCTTTATCTTTTGAATTCCTTGTTTTCACTAATACTTCCCTCCATTGAACGTATTTCTGCATTAAGTACAAACATTATAGTTCCCTAATAAATATCATATGTGTGTACCTGAAGGATTTCAAAAGCAGACTTTAAAAGTCAACTGTACTAAAAGTTCAAGGGGGACAAAAAACGTTATGAAGGCATATTATTATAAGTATTGTCGAAGATGTATACATGTACATACCTTATTTTGTTCATTGAGTTTGGTTCTAGCACTGATCAATATCCTGGTGACACCAGCATGACCGTACCTAGCTGCTGTGTGTAGGGACGTGTCACCATACTGAAATATGTAAACACATATATTACAATTAATGATCTCCATTATAACACATTAATTAACCATCTACACAGAAAGACTTAAAATTTGCTTATATACTAAGGCAAACTTATTATTCATCAAGTAACCTAAATATAAATTTTGACTAGTATGCAGCCCTATAAGATA
The DNA here is from genome assembly GCA_963678985.1 of Spisula subtruncata. Classification (NCBI taxonomy): domain Eukaryota; kingdom Metazoa; phylum Mollusca; class Bivalvia; order Venerida; family Mactridae; genus Spisula; species Spisula subtruncata. Next base: position 48,695,839 of record OY787664.1, on the reverse strand, counting down.
AAGAAGTTAAGTTTGGATTTGAGGCCACTTCCATAAAAATTAAGTGGAGACTTCAATGAAAAATGAGATTGATGAAAAAAATGTTTCAAACTTGTCAACAATGGGTTACTCATTTCGAGATTACTGGTACCCATTATAACATTTATATTATGCCGACATTGGACCAACTTGCATTTACAAGGAACTTTATATGCTGAGTGTCAAGGCAGAAATAAAGATACCACAATTAATGGAAGGCACACAATCACACATGATATGATACTTACATTATTCTTCAAGTCACTATTACAGCCAGCGTATAGAAGTACTCGTGTACTCTCATTGTGACCATTCTGTGCTGATAAATGTAACGCTGTAAACCCAGCCTGTAAAAACAACAAAGATTCAAAATACAGTTTGAAACAACTTATTTTACATGATTTATAATACAAATACTAATTGGCTCATCAAACGTTATGAAATTTAAAAAAAAAAGATTTTCAAAAGTTATACCATATGACAGCAGCCTGAAACAGCCATCTTGGCAAAATGTTTTGATTTTTAAATGAATAAAAAATTTCAGTTATTCTTGTTTTGAGGTTTTATTTCTTATAAATCATATGACAGTAAAATTCAAAGATGCTAACTTATATTACATGTGTATATATACATATACCGCATAAATATAAATATTATAAGTAACAAAATATGTGAGTTTTTCTCCCAAAATTCAGAAATTCAAGATCAGATAGCTGATATCATCAAACAAAAATTCTTCACATAAAATTTTAACCCAGCCAGACAGTATTCAACTACCTATGCATTATAGTTGAAGTATCATATTACATAACAAGTTATGAATAAATTTTCACCCATACACATACATACCTTATTCACAACAGAGACGGCTACATCGTATTTAACAAGCAGTTCTAATGTTTTACTGTAACCATTCCAAGCAGCCTCGTGGATCGCTGCATTACCATGCTGAAATTATAACAAATAATCATGAAAATTCATATTTAATAAAATCAATAAATAAATGAAATTATCAATTATTTTTAATTAAAATTAGAAAATGTTTTCTAAATAAGTAAACCTTTGGTAAAAATAAAATGGTTCCACAATTGCCATATCTTGAGCAACCTGTCTTTAACATTGTTACAGCGCCTAATAGTTAAACCTCTTTAGAACAGTAAACTACAGTCAAATGTCTACAAAAGGGTGTTGATAAAGAGATATTGCACATTGTACTCTGTGATAGCGATGTTCTAATGCTATGATGTTCTAATGCTACCATGTTCTAGTGCTACGATGTTCTAATGCTACGATGTTCTAATGCTACGATGTTCTAATGCTATGATGTTCTAATGCTATGATGTTCTAATGCTACCATGTTCTAGTGCTACCATGTTCTAGTGCTACGATGTTCTAATGCTACGATGTTCTAATGCTACGATGTTCTAATGCTACGATGTTCTAATGCTACGATGTTCTAATGCTACGATGTTCTAATGCTACGATGTTCTAATGCTACGATGTTCTAATGCTACGATGTTCTAGTGCTACGATGTTCTAATGCTACGATGTTCTAATGCTACGATGTTCTAATGCTACGATGTTCTAATGCTACGATGTTCTAATGCTACGATGTTCTAATGCTACGATGTTCTAATGCTACGATGTTCTAATGCTACGATGTTCTAATGCTACGATGTTCTAATGCTACGATGTTCTAATGCTACGGCAACTTTATATCTGTGAGTGGTTCATTCTGGAAACATTGAAATCAACAGAAAGAGGAACTAGACAAAATGCTGATATTCTATACACAATACGTTAAACAGTTTGGATTTAAATATATATTCAATAGTTACCTCGTCCTGTGTGTTGACATCACAGCCACGTTCTAACAAGATGGATATAACATCTATGTGTCCCTGTGACACGGCTCTGTGTAACGGTGTATAGCCACTCTGTAATCATTAAACATACATACAGAAATTATTGTCTAGAACAGTGAAACTGCAACAATAAGACCACCTTTAGACAATTAAAAATTAATTTATTACTTTTTCGGAGCAATTTGATGTGTTTTAGCAATAAAACCTTGTTAAATATTGATTAAAGGGACATTACCAACGTGTTTTTAAAAAGTACTGTTAACTGATCACTGATGCCAGGAATTGTCTTCGGACAAGGAAAATATTTAGAACCAGCAGCACATCAACTATGTAAGTATAGTAATTTTTGGAGGTGACATCAAGGCAAGTGGCATCAGTTCTACTGAATATAGCCTATAGGATAGATAAATTTGCTTGTCACCCTAAAAAAGAGTTTGAAATCGCAACCCAACAAAAATGAATGAGTGTACAGTATACATACCACATCTTGTAAGTTGATATTACATCCCTTTTCTATCAGAAATCTAGCAACATCTACGTAACCATTCAAAGCTGCATAATGTAGGGCGGTTCTTCCATCCTGAAAAGGCAAAATATACAGTAAAAAATATATCACAATGCAAAACCAAATTTACAAAACAAATTGCTCTGTTTACAAAACAGATACATCAAACATATGAATTTGTATTAAATCTGAATGTGAAACTATTCTATCTTCCAATTCATTCATATGCATTTACGACGGTCTTCCAATCAGTCTTCCATTGACGGACACAATACACAGGTATGAGTCATTTTAAAATTCTAGATGATTAAACCAAAAAATGTGTAGCTGTGAAGAATAATTCCAGTATTTAGTTATCTAACAATAATTTATTTATAGTTTATCCATTAAATATGACAATGGAACCTATTTGTAGTTTTTTCATAATGATTTTTAAATTAAACATAAATTATTTGTATATTTGTACAAGTTTCAAATATTAAAAATAAATTTGTACACTACATTGAAAAAACTGGAGTCCTTGAAAGTATAAAAAAAAATTCATGCTTATAATGAAACATAATTTGTAAAATGCAAATAGTAATTTAGAATTTTTTTTTTTAATTTTTAAAGTATTTTTTTTTTAAACTAAATTTTAAGCACTTCATACAAACATTCTTTTAAAAGAAATGTAAAATTTACTAAATTAACTTCTACTGACCTCACATCCACAATATTCACTATCATTATGGTTGTGAGTATTATGAAATAATGCTCTACAAGCCATATTGATGTATCAACGTTGAATAATTTAACATCCACAACTATCCGGTAATTTTCACAAAATTATAATGATGATAATGTATATTATAATAACTTGCTCTCTGATTTCACTTGTTGTTTGTACAACAGATTATTATGTTTAAATAACACCATAATCTTCTATCTGAATTAATATAGTAAGTAAGATAGAAGCCAGATACTATGAGTAATTACTGCCCCTTGATAAGGATCATATTAGGGGCCATGACACTCAGATTTTAAAGGTGACACAAACTTCATCAAAGATTTTGGCAAACTTTTACAAACTTAAAAGCTGATAAGGTAAAGAAATGGCTGTGAATCACTCAAGTGTGGCAAACTTTTGTGTCAGCCAATGAAATTGCTCCAATTTTGAAGTGTGCCAAGCTAATTTACATAGCTCCTTTATGGCATTGTTTGTGGCAGGTTTCATGTATTGTTGACACCTAAGACATAAGTCAATATTTTAAATTTAATTGACAATAGATTAAACATATGGCAAGCCAACCTTTATTAAAGGTGTCACAAATTTAATTATTCACCAATTTACCTGTAAAATAGGGAATTTCAAAATAGTCTAAAGATTGATATGTTGTTATATTCTGTAAATATTTATTTATTTCAGTATACACTGTTTACTGACTGTCAACATTTTAGTGAAATAAGTGAAATAGTTAGTCATTTAAAGTAAATAAAGTCCTACAATATGTATCATGTCATGACAGTCACAAAATTACATTGCTAACTAACATTACCACTAGTGATTCTTAAATGATTTGAAAATCTCAATTGTAATAATTTAATATAATATAAGCAGAAAACAACATCATACCCAAAATGCAATAGGATGTTAACATCCATGTCATATGCTTCTCATTAAAAATGTTTATGAACTTTATCCTACACTAATTAAGAAACACTTTCTTGCAAATTATTTGAACAATCTTTGCTGAAGATGGTTTATTGATACTTTTCCAGGAAAGAACAGATTTTTCAATCATTCTCCACTGATTAACAAAGTATAATACAGGTCCTCTGTTGTATTTAATGTTTTACAATTTCAAAGCAATCTGCAAGTTGGAGGGAAAATGGACGATTGGTCTGAATGTCACTTTAACACTAAAATTTAATTATTAATTAAATTAATAGGGCTGGTCTAATTAATTATTCAGTAGGACTATAATTGTAATGAATGAACTACAATGTGTGAAGTAGCAAGTCAGCCAAGGGCAGGTAACATGCACCTGTTAATTCTCAAATTTTAAGTCATTTAGCCCAGTATATCATTTAATAATTAACATGTTTGACTTCACTTGGTATGCAGCATATGATTGCACTTTGTTGCCCTAAAAATGTTTCATGGGCTCAGAAATTTGAGGAAACTTAAAATGAGCATGGCAGTTAAGGTCAAGTTTACATTTGATCAACGTCTGCTTCACTGCATTCTATGAATTTTCAACTTTTATTGAACTTTTACAAAATGTATCCCTACTGCAAAGAACAGATAAAACACATGTAAAAACATGATAAAAATCTTTGACATTAGTTTGACACAAATATGTGGCCGAAAAAATACAAGATTTTACTTAATATATGTTAATCGTCAATTTATTATCATTTATAATCATTAATTATCACCCCCAGGAAAGTGGTCAGGCTTTGTGTCTAAAATTGGTCATTAAACGCCTCATTAGGCACAGTTAATTATCTAATGAACCGAAATTCAAAAAGTGAACTGAATGGTAATTTACCATCAGCATTATTTATCTTTTAGATTATGATCTATCTTTTAAGGTTGGTTTAAAGACATTATTTTCATAACCTCATATTTGCACTGATCTGAAACGAGACAATTTGACAAGTTGTAAAATTATTTAATTTTGTGGTTTTGGTAAAAAAGACCCTTTCGATGGTACTTTTATTTGTGGATTTTGCATTTCAGTTAATAAATACAAGGGTCAAAATTTTTGTTGAAACAGATTTGATTTCCAACACGAAAATTTATGATTTTACAGTATCGAAATTTGCCTTGACTGAAAGCTGGGTATCACGATACAAGTCTGTTTATAGTAATAATATTTGAAAATGAAATTAAAATTGTTCGCAATTTTGGAATGTTAAAATTTGTTTGGGAGACACTTGACCCTTGGTCAAATGCCCCTTGTATCAATAATGGCCATGTGTTAAAAATCCCTTTAACAGAATAAGACTGATAATAGTGAGAGAAGACCCTTCGGGTGAGCTTTTGTTTAACCTTTTCCTGAGAGTTTACTGTATCACAGTGTTTAAACGAGTTGACTTTAGGTAATCGCAATAAGGCATACACATTAAATTGTATAATATCCCAATAAGTCATACAGTGATTTTGCTTATATGTGTAAATGTGTCTTTGATAAAATATGTGGCAACCTCTCTTTACCCAGATGTATGAATTGGTACCTTGAAGGGTCAAAGCCAATGTTCTGTGGCTGCTGACTTGTGACTCCATAATCGGGCGTAAATATATAATGTAATGGTTGTCACGTCTGAATGCAACCAAAAAATAACCTTCGACAGTAAACTATCTTTTCATAAATTATAAAACTTGAGGTAAATAAATCACAAGTGTGGTATTAAATACCAGTATATGAATATATCATACATTGATTGATAAATATATAATTATGCACAGTCAAAAAACTTTGTTAAGGGAATGGTTATATCCGTAAGATTGCTTGGTGTAAGCAAAGGTAATGGACGTGATATTAATCATAACCGGCTTTTTCAGTACTTTTGATATCATCGTTAATAACACTCCTTTTGTATGCCAGTTGACTTTCATAAAAGCATACAGTGCATCAGTTTTAAATTTCTGATCTCATTTTAAATGCATGACATGAGTTTTTATATTCTAAATGCTGCATGTTACCGCAATAGCAGAACAGATCTCAATGAAAGAAAATCTAATTTTAAAAGTTCAAATTTTAAAGTGCACATAATCTGGATTTACAATTTTGCCCTATAGCCATAATTTTTTATCATTACCGTATGCATGTCATATTTTTATGGTAATGGAGATTTGACTTGGCCATTTTTAGGGAGTGATGTGACTCATTTAGGGTATTTTAGGGAGATACATGTATTTTACTTGACTGCCAGTGGGTTATTTTTAGGAAGATTTGATTCATTTGAGCAAATTGGACAACTTTCACTGAAATTTTTTTGGATAAAATTTTCAAGTTTTCACTCAATTCAGATTTTAAACTTTGCTATCAAGTGCGAACATAAAATCTTATGCTGCGTCATTGTTTAAACTTAACTTAATAGTAATAAGCCTTGTGTTTATATAGAATTGCTGATAAGTTTGAAAGAAAAGTACAAGTAGGCCTACAGTTGATAGGATACGATGCATTTATCAAAAAGTGAAATTATGAAAAATTGACATGTTCCATATTTATAAAAAACAAAGTGACATGCAAAGGACTTGTAAACAACACGAAAATCTTCATATTTCACAAGAGCTAGAGAACACTTTATGTAGAATTTCTCTTATTAACTTAAATAGTAGTTGAAATTTGCGATTTGACATCGAGATTAATTTGTAAAAAAATCTAAATCTTAAATCTCACATGCTGAAACGAGATGATTATAAAAAAACTTTATGTTTTTAGCTAAGTAGTTGTTCAAATTGATTGTTTAACATAAAATACATTTTATATTGATCCCTGTCTATGACTGTTTCTAGGGCTCCTCATGTCTGCCCAGTACTCCGATTAAAGTGGAGTAGCCCAGATTATATTATGAAATATACTAAAAATATCTGATTTTCCGATTGCCACTTATTCTCTGCTTTTGTACATACGGTAGCAACACAAATTGCATGCCACTCCTTATTATTGGCAATATTAGCTCCTATTCCAAAGGCTGCAATGTCCTTTTAAATGCTTTTAACCTCTTATCCATAATGGCCTAAGAAGTGACAATGGTTCAGAAACTGAATTTTTACATCAATTTCGTGGTTTGAGATTTTGAGTCCTGAATGAAAGGAGCCCGGACACAAGTTGGCTGTCTGTCTGCCTATTGTTGTTTATGCTTTTGATTATCCTAGCCACAAGGCGATCCATATGAGCAAGCCCCTCAAAAGAGGTTAGTCATTTAAGTGCAAAATGCATAGTGGATAGTGCATAAAACAGAAGATGCCCCAGTTCCAGAATCATCCCTGGTTCTTTTATGTGCCTAATGGAAAACATCATGCACAGAACCTGACTAGATTTAAATCAGTGTATGTCTAAGACCGTACATGTTGACATAATTACCTGATCTGGCTCGAAGTTAGCGCCGGCCTGCAAGCAGTCTGCGACCTCGTCAATCTCCCCCTTACTGGCAGCATGTCGTAATCTATCTGATACGGTGATAAGTCTCTGGGCACCGACATCCATTCTGTCACCTGAAAGGAGAGAGAATTCTCACTATAAACACACAATTTTGACAGGAATATACATTATATATTGAAACAGAGTATTGAGCCATGGCTGCCTTTTTAGCAGTAGACATTATATTGTCGATTCAAAGATGTCTGTCAAAACCGCCAGAATGTTTAATTTCTAAATAACTAAATGCAGTATTAGTATAACCACTATGCAGGACCATTAAAGTTTTAATCATGTAAGTATATGTATGATGGTAGAATTTAATCCTGAGAAACCTGTTATAAAGCACCCGGGTTGAATGTTTGTTTACCGGTTGTGACAGAGATCTTTGAATCACCTATAGACACATTTCATGTTTACATACCGGGGCATTCATATGCAAATTGATATACAAGGAGTTATTGGTCAGTGACTAGTTTGTATTGTTTATTCAGCCAATAGATTTCTGGTGGAACATTGGTGGCAATTAACATATGAATAGCCTCGTCATACTGAAATGTGTCTATATACTGAATGTGCCAAGGTCATGGCTCAGAGGATAACACCTCACACAAAGATCACCTCAATAATAAGACCATCTGAAAAATATATACAGTGCATACCCAAAGGTTACGCTTCAGAGATCAGATCACTGATTTTCTCTTTTTCAACCATGATATTAGTGTCTTTCAAAGAAAAAATAGTTTGTTTCCAGCAAACATGTCCAAGAACATATAGGACAGGTAGGTCAGAAAGTGTGCTGTGTTTTTAGCTCACCTGTCACATAGTGACAAGGTGAGCTTTTGTGATCACTCTTCGTCCGTCCGTCGTCTGTCCGTCGTCCATCCGTCGTCTGTCATCGTCCCTCGTCGTCGTCCGTCAACAATTGGCTTGGGTACACTCTAGAGGCAACAGTTTTGACCCAATCTTCATGAAACTTGATCAGAATGTTGTTCTCTATGAAATCTAGGCCAAGTCTGACACTCGGTCATGTTGGGTCAAAAACTAGGTCACTAGGTCAAATCTTAGAAAAACCTTGTGTACACTCTAGAGGTCACCGTTTTGATCCAATCTTCATGAAACTTGGTCAGAATGTTGTTTTCTATGAAATCTAGACCAAGTTCGAAACTGGGTCATGTGGGGTCAACAACTAGGTCACTATGTCAAATCTTAGAAAAACCTTGTGTTCACTCTAGATGTCATCAATTTGATCCAATCTCCATGAAACAGAATGTTGTTCTCCATAAATCTAGGCCAAATGTGAAACTTGGTCATTTTGGGTCAAAAACTAGGTCACTTGGTCAAATCTTAGAAAAACTTAGTGTTCACAACAGAGGTCACAATTTTGATCGTATCTTCATGAAACTTGGTCAGAATGTTGTTCTCTATGGAATCTAGACCAAGTTTAAAACTGGGTCATGTGGGGTCAAAAACTAGGTCACTAGGTCAGAAAAACCTTGTGTTCACTCCAGAGGTCGTGGTTTTGATCCAATCATCATGAAACTTGGTCAGAATGTTGTTCTCCATAAAATCTAGGCCAAGTGTGAAACTTGTTCATTTTGTATCAAAAACTAGGTCACTAGGTCAAATCTTAGAAAAACCTAGTGTTCACACCAGAGGTCACAATTTTGATCGTATCTTCATGAAACTTGGTCAGAATGTTGTTCTTTATGAAATCTAGGCCAAGTTTGAAACTGGGTCATGTGGGGTCAAAAACTGGGTCACTATGTCAAATCTTAGAAAAACATTGTGTTCTCTCCAGGGGTCACTGTTTTGATCCAATCTTCATGAAATATGGTCAGAATGCATGTTGTACTGATACTTAGACCAATGTGCAACAGGTGAGCAGCCTAGGGACTTTCAGGCCCTCTTGTTTATATAGAGAATAAGCAACATGTAACCCTATTCAGGGTAGGTCAGGATAAGCTTCAAAAATAATAAATAAATCATTATTACAATATTCACAATGAATTAAAACGTTATTTATCCCAGTATTTATCCATTGGAATACTCCACCCACACAAATCTTTCAATTTCCATGTTTCAAAAATATTTCTCTTTCACTTTAAAGTTCCTATTCTCTCATACTAACACTAACACACTAAGAAGTCCGATCAAGTGTTTGAACAAAGAATGGATACAGTTTGAAGATACCCGTTTCTCAATAACCGCAAACCGTTCAAATAGCACACAGTTTTTAATCAACATGCTCGTATCAACATATCAACACATTACGATGATAAAATCATGACGGTAAACATTGACACACGAGGTGTTTCTATTCAATTTATTTATTAACGAAATTTTAAAATGTGAGGAAATTTTAAAGTCCACTTAAGAGCAAAATAACAAGTAGACTCTGTTTTTAATAAGTTGATTCTATTTTAAATAATATCCAAAATTGCTGATATTTGATACACTATTTACTAACGAATATTCAAATGTTCACAAATTTATTAATCTGCTCAAGAGCAAAATGATAATAAATATGCATCATAAAATTAGTAACACTTGATACACAAATTTGATACACTATTAATTAACACAAAATTCAAATGTTTGGAAATTTACAAATCCACTGTATCAATGAGAGTAAAATAATAAGTTGACTCTTATAATAAGATCACAAATTGTCGACATTTGATACATTTAGAATGCTTAGTAATAACTTGTATCATACACACCATTCATGTTTTTCACATATTTATGTTGACATCAGAAGGACACTTATTGATCATAACGAAAACTAAATACCGTCTTAACTGGTTCATTAATTTGTCAACAATATCGAGAATACTGGACCGTATAACCAACAGCTGTTGTCAAGTACGCTTAAACATAGAAATATCCCGACATTTAAAGTCCCAACAGTTAATTTATCGCTTGCTAAGAATGAGAAGGTTGTATCTACAAAATCAATATTTGGAGAAAACAAGAAAAACTGTCTTACAATTGCTCTTTACTTTAATAATGGTAAAACAAGCTTTTTCAACCTCAGTTTGGTCAACATGACAAGTTCTGATTTTCATGAAAATGTGCTCATTACCTCTTTATCAGACATTGATTGATACACAAAATTTAACATATTTATAGATCATTAATTAACTCCATAAAGTGAGTAGTTGTGTAATTTGAAAATGTCATTCAATTTTGAGTGGTAGATTGTAGTTTTGAAAAATATAATTCAAATTTTAAAGAAGGTTACAAATGAAGACGTTCGGAATATAGTGATGTAGATTTCAAATATGCATTAGTCTTATAAGGTAGTAAGTGGCACTTAGGACCTACTCATTCTACGCCAGCGAAATAAGGTATTGACAGTTAATAGATATCCCTAATTTTGTAGAGGCTTCAAAAATGTGCTTACATATATTTATAAGCTAGGTTAATACACAAACACTTGGTCTAGATATCTTTATAGGGCGTGAAACTTTAATCAAATATCACGATTTCACGCAATAATTCATATGAAGCATTTCAAATCAAATATTGTAATTTCATGCAATATTTCATAAACAAGTGTTTCGACAAGCCATTGGTCATTACACACAGTCTGTAAGTCAATTAGTCCTACTTCACTACTACCCTTAAGTCACATTTGCCCTACTAGCTCCGTACGAGTTGATTTTTCTGAACTCGCACGATGTCTGTACAGAGCCAGCACAGAACCCATACGGATATCAAGACTCGTACGAGCATGTTGTACGGATTTTCACAACTCGTAGATTCTGTAAAACGTGTACGAGATCCGTATGAGCTGTGACCAGATGCTAAGAACGTACAAATAATGTTAGGATTAAAATATTTCGGACTCGTACGAAATTGATAAATCTGTACGGGCATCGTACGAGCATTGTGACCGTAGCATTACTAAACACAATGTAGAGCACAGCCTTCACCAGGATGTCCCATAATCATTAATTCATGGATTTTCCACCAACTTCAAATTTGATAAAAAAAAAATTAATTACAAAACTGCTCACTTTATACAGCCAACTATTAATCATTGTTAAATGTGTTACATATGCATATTTTGTATTCACATCATCACCAGGTTTCAAGGATTTCACCTTCCTGTTGTAACGGTCAGTTTTATCCCCTGCCCAGTTTAGCCCCTGGAGATAAAACGGGCCAGCTATATTTATCCCCTTGGCCCCTATAAAATATATTTTCAAAACTACAATCTACCTTTCAAATTTGAATGACAAGTTTCGTAATTACACAACTACTCTATTTATGGAATTATTTAATGATCTATGTATGTGTTATATTATGTGTATCAATCAGCATATGATAAAGTACCGTAATGAAGACGTTGGGAATAAAACGCAAGGAGACAATGATGTGTTTGATCAAGGGGAGATGAAAGACGGAAAACTCACCAGCGATTGCTTGGTGGGGGTCACAAATTTTTTAAATATTGATATTATTATATATAACTACCGTAATCACCCAAGTACTAGACACAGCTGTCTATAAGACGCAGGTACAAAATGGGAGAATATTCAAAGAAAAGGTATGACGCAATGAAATCCCGAAAATACAAAATTAAAATATATAAGCCATTCACAATTTGCCTATCAGCGACTAACAAAAATGTTTAAGCAAGTATAAATGATAAAGGGCACTTCAAATGTTTGGTTATAATTCTCACTGTGTGTAAACACATCGATTTCCGTCAATTGCAATAAGGAATACACACTGAATTAAATAGAATGGCAATAAGGAGTACAGTGATAAGATTTAGCATGTGCTTTCAATAGCAATAGATCATGCAAGTTGAATTTGTACAGTAATCTGATAAGTCATACAGTGATTTGGTTCTTACACTGTGATTCATGGTTAATTAAAGTGTGAGCTTTACTATGGCAAATACGGTAACAGTGAAACAAGTCTGATAATGGCCGGCCCTTCTCAATGCTATATTCCAGTTATTTTGAATATTTTGAAGGGCAGGTGTGAATTAATAGCAAGTAGGTGAAGTTAATCATGATAAATAAGTTTCGGCTCTGATGTTTTTTCTCTCCAAATTGCTAATAATGTTTTACCTAGGTCAGCAAATCTTTTGAAAATATGTCATCAGTACAAAAATTGGTAATATAAATCTCCTTGAAGAAAACCACATCTGTGATTGGAAAGAATTCATTTTGTATTTTGAATACATATTACCTGGGAAGTAATAGGAAATATTTTGGCAACGTAGGAATCCGTTTGTTTGACTTAGACAATGCTTCCATTGAGCATTTGCCTGAGACGGTGCTGATTGTCGGGTTAAAATGTTTATTAGAATCATGTTTGATCGATTATTCAAATGTCACACCATTTTTCAACACTTGTTCAACTATAATATATACAACAGCCAGAGTCACCAAAGTTGATTCCAGGAAAACTAGATTTTTATATTCACTAACAAATTATTAAATATGGTATAAAACTGAAGGAAACTTAAGAACGGGGCTTTTGACACATAATTAGCATATTTATCTCCCACAAAGGGCCATAACTCTGGCAATAAACATCCAACCTAATATTCCTGACCATATGTACAGCTAGACTTGGTACCTATTCATGACTGACCAATTCTCTTCACCCAGGTATAAGATGGTGGACTAAATGACCGAACTGTAGCTGCATGCAGGTGGCCCAAAATTGTTCTGTGCTGATAACAAGTCTTAGTAAGCCTGGGTGGTTAACTCTTGGAATGGTTTTCTAGAAAAGGATATTGATAAAATCCAGGTGTACAAAAAATATGTGAAATGTTGTCCAAATGTTCAGAAATTAGCAATTAATTACAAAATACAAGATGGTCTTAGTATTACAATTCTTGTAAACAACTTGTTTGCTGTAACATATTTAAGCATCAATTTAGCGGCAACGCCAATGCAAATTGTCGCTGGAATTCCACTGGAATTTTCACCAGCATACCATTAGATAACGCCGAAAAAATTACATGGAATTTCAGTGGAATTCTGGTGAATAATTATTCTAGCGATTGCTATTGGACAAAATATATCACTGGAATTCCAGCGAATCTCAGTGGAATCCAATTTTTCCACAGGATTTCCAATGGAAGACTGTACTTGCGAATTTACCACCCTGCATATTTTGCCATCCCTTATGCCGATATCATGCAACTTGTTAAACAACCTTGTTTTGACAATATAATATCAATAATACTTGGGTACAGAATGAAATAAATCATACATAGGTTATCAGTCAGATATGCTTACAAGATCTTCAACAAGAGCTGTCTCCATAGGACGACACATGCCCCCGTGCATGCTTTGATAGTAACGTAACGTTAAGATATCAGCACCGTCACAGATGTGTCATAATATATTGGGCAAATGTGATATTGACATATTTTTCTTTGTGTAAAGGGCCATAACTCTTAAGCGTGTAGGTCAATTTGAAATCTTGTTATCTAACATGACCTAGATCTTATGGCCGTACACCTTTTCATGTTTCAAAAGGTTTGACGAAGATCCGATGACAAATGCTTGAGTTATTGAGCGGAAACGGGAAGAAACACCATTTTTCTTCGCATCAAGGGCTGTAACTCTGAAGCGGCTAGGCCAATTTGACTGGTTGTCGATCTTGATCTAGACCTTATAGCTGTACACTTTTTCATGAGGTTTGGTGAAGATCAGATGATAAATGCTTGAGTTATTGAGCGGAAACCAAAAAAAAACGCCATTTTCCTACGTGTCAAGGGCCGTAACTCTAAAGTGGCTACGTCAATTTGACTGGTTATCAAACCTGACCTAGATCTCATAGCCTTTCACATTTTCATGAGGTTTGGTGAAGATCCAATGACAAATGCTTAAGTTATTGAGCGGAAACCAAAAAAACCGCCATTTTTCTATGTGTCAAGGGCCGTAACTCTAAAACGGCTAGGTCAATTTGACTGGTTATCGAACTTGGCCTAGATCTCGTAGCCTTACACATTTTCATGAGGTTTGGTGAAGATCCGATGACAAATGCTTGAGTTATTGAGCGGAAACCAAAAAAAACGCCATTTTTCTATGTGTCAAGGGCCGTAACTCTAAAGTGGCTACGTCAATTTGACTGGTTATCAAACCTGACCTAGATCTCGTAGCCTTTCACATTTTCATGAGGTTTGGTGAAGATCCAATGACAAATGCTTGAGTTATTGAGCGGAAACCAAAAAAAACGCCATTTTTCTATGTGTCAAGGGCCGTAACTCTGAAGCGGCTAGGTCAATTTGACTGTTTATCGAACTTGACCTAGATCTCATGGCCTTACACATTTTCATGAAGTTTGGTGAAGATCCAATGACAAATGCTTAAGTTATTGAGCGGAAACAAAAAAAAACGCCATTTTTCTATGTGTCAAGGGCCGTAACTCTAAAACGGCTAGGTCAATTTGACTGGTTATCGAACTTGACCTAGATCTCGTAGCCTTACACATTTTCATGAGGTTTGGTGAAGATCCGATGACAAATGCTTGAGTTATTGAGCGGAAACCAAAAAAAACGCCATTTTTCTATGTGTCAAGGGCCGTAACTCTGAAGCGGCTAGGTCAATTTGACTGGTTATCGAACTTGACCTAGATCTCATGGCCTTACACATTTTCATGAAGTTTGGTGAAGATCCAATGACAAATGCTTGAGTTATTGAGCGGAAACCAAAAAAAACGCCATTTTTCTATGTGTCAAGGGCCGTAACTCTGAAGCGGCTAGGTCAATTTGACTGTTTATCGAACTTGACCTAGATCTCATGGCCTTACACATTTTCATGAAGTTTGGTGAAGATCGGATAAACACTGCTTGAATTATTGAGCGGAAACGAATCCGGACGGACGGACAGACGGACGGACGGACTGACAGACGGACGGACTGACGGACGGACTGACGGACGGTGCGATTTTAATATGCCCCCGAACCATCGGTTCCGGGGGCATAAAAAGCTGTGGGGGAGATATTTTACGAAAAAATTAGACTTTGTATCAAATACTTGGAAACAAATTTATTTGGCTCAAACAACCAATGAAGAAAATTTGTCATATCTTTATAGGGTTTTTGTAACAATAAAGAAATCGCAAAATCAAAACTAGGAGATAAGTCATGATTTTGTCAAACATTTAAATTCTGTATTTTAGACGGATAAAACCGTAAGACCTTGTGATTGTAATTTACCGTTAAAATGGATTGTTCTTGATTGACAAATTTCGTAATGTCAATTAATAAATTACGACATTTTTTTCTGAAAATAATATACCAACTATTTCTGACATGTTCATCAGAAAGCAATTGACAAGTTCTCTGCATGTGGAAGATAATTGACCTTGAGCAAAACAGAAGAGGACTGCCTGCAGCCGCCCTGATCAAGAATCAAACTCAAGTCTTTAAGGTAACACTTATCTGCAAAGCCCTATTAGGGCCAGGTAACGCCATATTAATGACTCCCTGAGGCAGATTAGCAAACGTGGCTTTGATACCAACAAGTCTCCAGTCAGTGTGATAAACATCATTATGACAACAGTGCAATGCCACAATCATTTGAAAAATGTAAATTGCTCAAACAATAGTTTTAGAACGCACATTCAATGAATGGTTATAGTTCTTTTTAAACAGATCAGTGTGTTAACAAATCATATATTAATTTCTGATTTTTATATCTAATTAATTATTAATTATTTAATTATCTAACTTGGAAATTGTTCATAATTAAAATTGCCATAAGTTTGATTGTACAACACATAATTAACTGTTAGGTGGGGGAGTAAATAATTAATGATACATAAAAGAAATTTTAAATGATTTATCGCCGTTTGAAATTACAACGAAGTACCAATAGTTATACCACATTTGAAATCAAATTAGTTTGCAACTATTTTAATATGGCTGGCCTTTTCTGTAATTTGAACTGATTATGCAATGGATAAATAAAAATGAATTGAAAGCCGGGTTTTCAAATCACATTTTAAAGTTCAATGTATTGAAATCTTCAATGCAATGATATATCAATAGATAGATGAGCATTATTGCAAATTCAAGTGTTGACAGCTACTTTATTCCAAGATAGTGCTTAACCATTCCTATAATTGGCATTTATACATTGTATATATGGCAGATATGGCAGAACTAAACCGTAAACATCATAACTAAATTTACCTTAAAATACAGGTACATGTTCTTAGCATTTTAAACTTGATCCATATAGACCTTAAGGGACTATCAGCTGCTAAATTATGCCAATAGACAGGTTGAGGATTAAGTTTAAATCTCTGTTCTATACACTTAACCATCAGGCGCCTGTTGACAAAGCAAGGCACTAATGAGTGCTTGGTAGCGGACAAAACGAAAAATTTATATGCTCGCGGCTAGCAGAACATTGCGCAGCAAAGCGCTACTGAATGCTACCAAAGTGGCCTGTTGCATAAGAAAGCACTCAGTAGCGCTTGCCAAGCAAAGGGCTGAGAAACAGCATGCTATTGGTGGACAATGTTCGCTGGTAGCATGTTGTTGCATAGACATATAGTAAAGTGCTATCAAAAAGTGCTCGGAAGCTCCTTGGCTTATGCAATAGGCTTCTGGTGTTATTGATTGCCTTTCCTAACTTCATGAGAAAATTTAAGGTCAGACTCAACAGTTGTGTGACAGCCTCCTCTCTGTAAAGATTAAGCCATATTTAAAGACACCTTAACCTAATTCGTAAGACAAACAATATATCTAACGGTTTTACCCAGACTATCCAGCAAAACACTGTTTTCCCGACCGTATAAACATGGTAAGTGCTTAGTTGAGCAAACAAGGTAATTTACAAACCATAAGAGCACTAAACAGAACCTCCTCTGACAGAATCAAGTACATAATTGTGCAATACCCAATATATTGTAACTCCTTTTTTCATCCTTTGGATTATATTTGTAGGATAATATGTTTTGTTTAAGCATTAAATATTGTGATTATTTCATTTATCAAGCCTTCAAATGTGCCAATTTGACAAATTTGACTGAAAATTCTGAAGACTTAAACAGTCTAAAATCATATTTAATATAATGAGAATGAATGGACATCAATCGTAAACTGTTTGCCTTTCAGCACTTTATAAGTCAACTTTGTTATACTATCAGCAAGTGAAGGGAAATAACAATTCAATGGTTGCTTAATACAGGTGGCTGTTTTATACAGGTCTGTTAAATATATAAAATAGCCAATGGTAATGAGATCGAATGGCCACGTTATGCGACTCAAAAAGTCAGAAGGGAATTATGGAGGACATCAATCTTAAACTGAGATGTAAGACATGACACTGGCAGACACGTAGACGGGAGCAGAAAAGAATGCAAGGGACAGAACAAAATGAAGAAAGCCAGAATAAGCTGCATGTGTCACAGTACACAAAGAAGAGTATTGGTAGTCTAGAGCATATCTGCCAAGTACTCCTTTTAAAGTGGAGTTACTCCTATTTTCATTGTTAATTTCTGGTTATCCAAGTTCACCTGCCTTTGAACAATTGGTACATTTGATTAATTTTATGATCTACTGTCCCATTTTATAACCACTATAATTAATACCTTGTTTATGCATCCAAATCCCTTTGAAATTACATTTAAGTTGCATCTTGTGACATGTTTCGATTTATCACTCCTATTTTGGATTTAACTAACTTGGCAGGATCACATAGTTGAGGGTGAAAACATAAATTTATGTAATATACATTGTAGTGTATCATAAATGGAAACAAACAACAAGCCCTACCTTTACTGTGACAGTTAATCACACAGAAGCCTTTCCTTCCAATACAGGAACCACAACGTAGGTGGCGCCACATTGTGTCAAAATTTTCACAATTTTTAAAAATCCGAAAAAAAAAAAAATTTAAAATCCACAAAAACTTCACACAGGAAACTTCATCATTCTTAGTGTGTGTCAATCAATCCAGAGGATTATGGGTAAATCGCATTCATCACAATTTTCAAAAAATATTCCTAAATAAAAGGTTCACTTTTATTCAAACTCATTTAAATTCAATATTTAGTATGCATTCATGATGTAATACTAATTCATTCATAGATGGATCGTAACTTCATAGTCTCGTCAATGGCTTTTAAAATATCAGGAGCTGATTAGCTTACAATACGACTATAAATAAATAGTTTCACGATGTATTTCATAATGATTATATAAATCAATTCCATAGAATATTATACTGAAGAAATCAAGACATATTTCACTATATTATGTAAAATTATTAATAAATCAACAGTCCTTGACTCAGTTTTCTTTAACACAATCTTTTCAGAAAAAGTCGACTCAGTTTTATTTAACATAATCTTTTGAGTACAATACATAAGTATATGAATCTACCATAATCTTTTGAGAAAAGTCACACTACGTATATTCATTCTAAGTTTACAATATCATACAAGATCACTATTTTACATGTAACAAAATTAGAAATAAATCAATTTGTAAAAAGCAATAAAATCCTTAAATCCAATGGTAAAGAAATTAAGAAGACTTTTATCAGAGCTTATTTAATTTAAAAGCATTCTAATTACTTGTGAAACATGGAACACCTGTTTTTAAAAAAAATATTCTAATTAACTCTTCGAAATGAAGTCAAAATTGTTGATTAACTCTTCAGAAATGAAGTCAAAATTGTTATCATGTTTTGCACTAATTTGATGATAATAAGTTAATAACGCAACAAAAGATATCACAAAGAACTGAATCATAATCCAACGTGTGTGAACATACTGTCATCGTGCGAAAGTCGTCGTTCGCACAATCTGTCCGACGCTAAACTCATATTTTTGTCCAGCTTGTCAGCATCCTTTTATTAAACATGCAATTATAAATTTTCATCACATGCAATAAAATCCCTTATCGGTAATCATGACTCACTCACAATGAACGGTTATAAATGTATGTGCACATAATTTTATAGCAAATATTCACTTAACAATCCTAAATCCTTAATCAATTAAGTTAACCAACTAAATCATAAAGCAGAACAATATTTAGTCAAGCTTATAAAAAGATGCATACTGTAAACTTATTAACTTTCATGAAAACTAACTTTCACATTTTGCTGATGGTCTGCATAATCGTGACTAGAAATGTTTGCATTTTTAGTCTCACTTGATGTGCATATTAAGGTTTTGAACACTTTCGCGGCTACTTAATTTCACAAATTTCTATGAACTCATGAAATTAAATCTAGCAAAATAATTTCTTGGTTTACAGTATACCACGCATAGCGCAGTAAAATATTAAGATAGTGTTATAAAATTGTTTAAATTTACTTAATTTCAAAACGTTAACAGATTGCTATTAATCTCTGTAAAATCTACCAGGCCGTAGCTGTACCAAGTCGAGTCTGCTTGTAATCCTTGAACGCATACCTTGCAAAGCACAAGGAACAGATTTTGATCATCGTATTAAAACAGTCCTTCACTTTTTTAGTTTTTCAGGAAAATTGATATTATAAAATCTTTTGGTATGCATAAACACAATTATATTTCTAACCTTCATGAAAAATGGTCTGCATGTTTGTAATATGACTGTGTATTTTATATATGACAAAAACAATACCACAAGAATTTAGCCTTTTCTGTACAGGTGTTCCCTTTTACTTAGTGCAATACAAAGTTGACGCAGTACGTGTAAGCCTCGTTAACATCGAGAGGCACTTGAATAAAAAAATTATAACAAATATTTGCATCAACAGGAAAGTAGCCAAAAGTAACCCAAAGTAACCTAAAGTATCCTAATTACATACAAACGTAATTGATCAAATCACAATTCGACAGGAAAATAGCCAAAAGTATCGTTATTACACCTAAGTATAATAAATCAAATCAGAATGATACAAAAAAAACACATGTCATGTCCTCCAGAGTTAACTGTCACTGAAATGACCATCATTTAGTTAACAAAAACATCATCCACTCATTAACATCATAACTTCGTAATTGTCGTACATTTATTGTATAATTAGTAATATTAAAAATATCAAATTAATATGGAAAAGACAATTTCTCAGCTGCAGTCATAATGTATGTTATGATCCTACACTATGCCATTAGTCAATCAATTTGTTATATGAAATATGTGTGCTAAAATCAACTAAATTCCAAACAAGGCACTAAAGTTGTTAAAATATTACATTTTTCCTAAATATCAAAATAATCCGAATTTAATCAATTTCATTCCCGTTTAATAATCCCCTGTCATTGAACTTCACAAAATGTATTCAAACTACCAAGAATCATCACAATAAAGCACTTATATGATGATGATCAAGTTCCCATTTATAAACTGACTTAAAGACCTCAATTTTAACATTCCGGATTTTAAACAAATAAGACAAAATCTGTCCCTTTAGTGCAACAAGGTTGTACGTTACAATATAGTACACATTGAGATACAACTTTTTTGCACAAAATGGATGAAATGTCAACAAAACTGAGATGTTGACAAAATATTTACAAAACTATGGTTAGATATTTATCAACTATTTATATGTTCTTACGTTTAGTTTCTAAGTACACACAGATTTCACGACTAATTTACTCCCCTAATAAGGTCAATTTATGCCACTCTGACCTAACACGGCTAATTTATACTACTTTGACCCGACGAGGCTAATGATTGAAGACAGAGGTATACCAACTATTATCTTTCTCCCTAATTTTCGAATTTCACACACATTTATCAAGTTCTCGATAACATTTCATTCGTAATGTTGGTTTGTTTTCAAGTAAACAATATCATTTTCATTCAAACATTTGAGCGTCAGGATTATGCTTTTTTTATCTTGTTGTACATATGTTTCATAAACACAATTACGCATCTGTTGCAATCATGAGACAATATTTCGCGTCCTTTATCTCAAAACTATCAAATGATTATCGAAATCCATTGAACACACAAATTAAATATCAATCATTCGTTAAAGCACGATAGGACAGCAAGTTTGCACAATTCGACAGCAAATATGCAATCCCACTTCTCACAAATGTTTAATTATTCACTAATATCCAAACTACCCGATTATATATTCCTCACTTTTTTTAATTTAGAAATTCCTAAACACACACACAATCGATCATTCTTAAAATGCTAATTAGTTGACTTAATTTAAATTCAAAGACTGTTTTAAATTCCTTCACATTTCTTGAATAATTAATGAGATTTGTAATAAATGCCCACATTTCACATAAATTTTATGAATCCAAAATTTCCAAATCAATATCCGTTTCAGAAATATTTGACCTTGACCACAAAGGTAAGCTTAATTACCAGCAGACGACGTCATGAAAGTGACAGTTAAAACAATAGGTAAAAAATGAGAGGGTATTGTTTTCACCCGACCACCCGATTGTAGAAAGTTTGATTGAAAGACCAAAAAGACAAATAAAGATTAGACACGCGTCACTGAACAACAGATTAGAGCACTATTGGATCGGCTCACTAAATGCCCGGTACTTAAGTAATATTGCACCAATAAGTCCTTTTTGTACAGCTAGTTGGTCTTGATTTATGACAATGTTGTTCCACAGCAAATGCTAAGCATAGCCTTTATTTGCCATACAGCTTTCAGCTGAAATATGGCCCGCATTATGGATCCAATCCCGCTGCCCTTTTTGTATAGGTGGACAAATACACCTATACCGGTAGATAGATTTTTAAAAGTTGAAGAAAATCTCCAAGAGGGTAAGTCAAGCCTTTAGCATGTGATTGACTGGTATTTATTCTTTTTATTTTGTCTTTGGTATGAGGCAGCCTGTGGTCAAACTTATAAGGACCTCCAGCACTCTAAATTGAGACGCTCTTACCACTAGTCTTACTTGATCCAGTCTTTCAAGGTCACATTGCACTACACTACCCAAAAGTGCTAACCCGCCACTTATATAATTCAGTCCTGACGTTTCAAAAATTGATATATTCATATGAAATTTCGCATACCGATACATGTTTAGTAGATGCAGCTGATCGTTAATTTATTTTGGTAGTATTTTGGCTAAACTCCGTGCATTCGGCATATTGCACAATGAAGCATTTTGTGCACGTGCGTTGCATGAGCACCAAAATTTACGTGAACATGAACGAATTCGGCATTATTGATGAATGCTTATCTTGAAAAACCCTTTACATCCTGAAATTGACTCAAGTGGAACATTTACGGAATTTTGAAAAATCACTGGAACACAATTCGTAGGGGTCAATATATGATTTGTTAAATATATTTTTTGATAACGCATTTATTAACATGGAAATTCACATACATACTTATAAAGATGCATTAAAGCCAATTATGTGATGATTTTTTACCTACTTGCAGTTGAAATCACCATGTTAGACCTATTACGTAATATAGCGTGTTTACACGTGTAAGACATGCGCAGCGCAAATCACGTGCTCATGAACGGTTTTTATGAAAATGATAAATTTCCTACGCGAATAACACTTAACATCCTGAGTTTGGCGCACAAATAACGCGACAGACCTGTCGGAATGTTTTGAGCTCGGGTAGAGTTGCGGCCCTTATTATTTTTAATTTCACAAAAATATTTTTTGTTCTTTTTGTTTTGTTTTTGTAGTCTTAGTTTTTATCTCGTTTTTTTTTTATTTACATCAAACATTTGGCTGTGGATATCGACATACAAGAGTGATTTGTAAAATCAACTTTTTTGACGAAGCATTTTTTCTTATTTTGTTCGAAGAGTGTAACCCTTCAGCCGAGGTGTCTGGAGTCATTCACGGCATGTAACATGTTTGTCGTCGAGGGCAGTGATCAGTTATGCAAAAATGTTTTATGAAAACGTGCTTACCACGCGCTGCATTATGCACGATTTCATAAACAGTTTTTGTGAATTTGTAAAAAATACTTCATTACTTAACACGCATGTGACAACAAACATAACCATTGGCCGTCCAAAATAATTTCATAATTAACTGCATCTTGTATTCAAGTATTGGTATGCCAAATTTCATGAGGGTACATACTCTAATAAAAAAGTTATGGCGAAAAATATAAGGTGGCGGGTTAGGACTTGTGGGTAGTGTATTGGTGATGCCCAAATTGGTAACTTCTCAATTTGAATCCATGAATTTAAATACCCACTCTTATAGATAGAATTTAAATCAAGGAAGGATCCTTTGAGACAGATTAACATGACTTATGTAAATAACATGCTGAAAATAAACATACAAATAAAGACGTTTAAAAAGAAATAAAACTTTTGAGTAAAAATTTAAAAATGGAATTTGGTTGACTGCCAAATTTAAGTCAGCAATAATTTACTCATTTGTTTCCCGGTTTCACTCAAAGGTTGAAAGCACATTGTAAATAAGGAATTAAAACAAATTTGTAAGATGATATCATTTAACGCTTAAGATCCTGAGTTTATTCGGAGCCCATTTGGACGATTATTTACACAATATCAATATATTTTACTTCCATCAAATATTTGTGCAACTGTATGTGTAAGAGTAAGAAAGTCGGCCACGGACGAAAGCCCCTTCAGATTTGTATTTTATGAAACTGTACACAAATAAATTTA
This sequence comes from Spisula subtruncata, assembly GCA_963678985.1. Lineage (NCBI taxonomy): Eukaryota > Metazoa > Mollusca > Bivalvia > Venerida > Mactridae > Spisula > Spisula subtruncata. The sequence goes on along the minus strand of OY787664.1, from coordinate 48,671,744 downwards.
TCAAAATGTTGACTACTTTTGTAAAGGGATCCGACACACCTTATACAGGCTTGGAGTGATTTATATGGCCCTTTATAAGTATCCTGGCAGACCTTTCCATCATTAATCAAAGAACATGTGAATTTAGGACATTAACATCCATTTAATGTTCAGATATACTGTAAAATCATTAATTTTCGTGGGGGATTAAATTATGTAAATTTTGGGTTCATCTTCTATCAAGAAATTTAATCCCATCAAACAATAATTTTGACCCTTGAGTTTATTACCTGACATGCAAAATCAATTAATTAACATCCTAACGAAATGGTATTTTTTACCAAAACTACAAAATTTTGTCCCATCAAAATTAATTTTACAGTATATTTTATTTTTTATCTTTTCGAAGATTATACTTCAATCATCAAATGAATAATGCTTGTTTAAGTGTATAAATTATTGTATTATAAATATAAATGCAGCCTAACAATATATGTGTTTAGGAAACTATGGTACAGAACATTTGATAAAATCTCCACAGATACCCTGCCAGTAACTCTTCAAAGAGGAGATAAAATATTTAAAAGATATCATATCATGTAGCAATATTTATCAAATGTTCACTTTCCAAAGGACATGATGTGAAGTTTGTAACATGTTATGCCTTAGTCCCACTGAGATTCCCCCCCTCCCGACAAGGTACTCCCAAATGCATAAATGGGCATCGAAAGGCATTGGGAAAAGGATCCTTGTGGTCAAGGTAAAACTTCAAGGTAATCATTGGAAACTTTGTGATATCCCTGTACACAATGCCACCCGTAGCTCATGTATTTAAATTGAGAGTACATCACAAATACGTAGAATGATTGTCATATGATTTGTAACCCATTTTCTGACCAATCAGATGAGTCGGCCAATCAAGATTTATAATTATTAATTAATAATTCTGAGTATAATTATATAGTTGACCTGATGCAGGGAAGACCTTGCATGATTTATGATATTTACCAGTGTCGACATTGGATATTATAATGCTTCATATTGGCACATAAAAGGACGAGATATGCTTACAACTCAACTTTAAATCATACAGACCAGTCCTGAAACCTATGCACACGTAAATAATATATATACTTTTTTTATGTATTATATAGCTCGGTAAAAATCATCACAGTTTCTGGCATACAATAATACACCATAATTATGAGAAGTCGCCACTTGTCTACCATAGGATGGGACAGGAGTATAAATTCTGATATAGAAAATGATAAATATTGATGTAGATTTACCAAGTAGACGTGGGGGGATCAAAATATATCCGTATCCTGGACCAATAATCCAGGTAGAACAAGATACACAGAAAATGTCAGCCATATATAGTATCATTATACAAAATATACAAAACTAACCGAAGCAACTTAAGAATTTGGCGTCAGAATGTAACACATGTCCGTTTGTGTTTGACTGTAAGGTTGTAAAGTTGGACAAAGTATTTTTTAGGATTTTTTTTCCACCTTTGACTCATTGCTTAAGATTTTGATTGGAAAAAAAATCATATATTACTTTATATTACCCGTAGCTGAGTTTATTGTTTTCATTATAAATTACATTTTACGCTTTTCCATTTTTCATCCATCAGTTTTCTAGGGATGGTATTTAATATTGATCTTACTTGACTGAAGGATGAGGACAACCATTCATATCACAGCGTATCAAACTCTTAGTCTGTAACAGGAGATATGATTGGCTATCCTCATTCTCAAATTAAACAAGATCAATTATATCGAATACCACCCCTGGAATGTATGTAGACCCTTACTACTTAGTACTATCTTACTCTTTTATAACATAGGATCCACAACTGCTCAAGATACCGAGGACAGGGAATCAAACCAGGGTACCAGTCCAACGTAATAACCACTGCAGGACCACAGCTACATCTATGTAGTCTTAAGACATCTAGTATGAAAGTGGAATATATAGATGACAATATTTTCATTTTAATATCTTCATTCAAATTGATTCTTTAAATATATTTCACAATGCCTATATTGGGATTAATTTTATATCAAGCACATCATACCTCAATTTAGATTCATAAATATTGTAAACATTACCTCAGCATTGGTATCATTATAAAATATTCAAACTAAGTGAGGTAAAAAATACCCTAGAATATGAAATTTAAAACTAGAAATGTTTGACACTAAAAAATGTCCCACAAAGGGAGATAACTCTAGCAATATTCATCTGACAAGGGTTCCTTTGTCAGTATACACAACTAGGCTTGCTTACCAAGTATTTGTGTGAAGTTCAATGAAAACTGATCAAAAGATTTGGAGTACAAGCATGGACGACAAACTTATTAAAATTTTACCATTGAAGAGCCATAACTCAAATAATGTAATACCCTTAGCAAGAGTAACAATTAAATGTATTAAGAAAGATAAAATGCCTGTAAATAAAATTATTACGGTAAATAGTGAAATTTGAAAAATTTGCACCTCACAAAAATCCCCGAGGTACAGTTTTGCATACCACACACGTTCATTCAACAAAGTGCAACAAAACGTATATCATACATTCACAGGACACCCCGGTCTTATAATTGATAGCCAGACAAAGAAAGAGGACAAAAGGTTTGTATATTGCCTCAATGGAGAAATTATATCAGAAAAGAAGAAGATGGGATCAAAGCATACACAATTTAAGCTTCAGAAAAAAAATGAAGCAAAAGAAAAATAATTAAGCAAAAGGAAAATATGTCATATTATGTTTTATATGTAATCCCGCGTGGTTTTCTCAGGTGAACAATTTATGTATGATGCATTAATCAAACAGAAGATCTATTTTCATACAATTCAATGCAACCTGTCATATGAATACAAAAGGAAGATTTCAATGTGTGAAAATATACGGAACAGAACAGAACTTTATTCATACAGTTGGCGTGGCTCGTTCTACTAACCTGATATTAATGTATAATACTTGTATTATATCATTGTATTTAGAAGCCATCGAAACACATTTCTGATTCATGAAATTACCTGCCGTTCTTGCTTACGTGCAGTGGATAGAGCACTTTATTGTCACTCAAGGAGATTCGGAAGTTTAATACTCACAATATGTATAAATGAGTTGACTTTCTGTTATCGCAATAAGGCATACATATTGAAATGTATAGTATCCTAATGAGTCATACAATGATCAGACGTTACATGTGTTTTTAATCACAATATGTCATATAAGTAGAATCTTATAGTATCCCAATAAGTTGGTTTATACACTGCGACACTGGGTAGAGTAGTTTATCGACAGTGCCAAACCAAAACCCTGAAACTGCAAAAAGACAACATTTCAGGAGACGAAAAAACGTATTTACTCCGTTGAAATAATACCGACGTCTTGTAACGAAATGATCCTTTTTGACACCAAAATCAACTCCGACATGTACAAGAATATGTTGACTTGTACTAAATTGGAGTTTGTACTGTCATATACGGAATTTTTGACTAATTTTTTTTAATCCAATAAAAATACGGTATTTTGTCACCTGACTGTATTGAAGTAACGCGATTGGCTATTTAGCTGGTGACTAGACAGAAATGCGCGGGAAATCTAGCAGATGCGGATTCTGAAGAAGCAGTTTACGCGCCAAAATTGAGTTACAGGGTTTTGGTTTGGCACTGTCGTTATGTTCTTCTAAGGCATTATCTAAGGCCATGTCCTCCACCTGTGGGAACGTTGTCATTTTATTGTAACCCGAAAGCTTGTTGTCAGCAATCTACAGAACCTGAGTTCTTCAACTTTAACAGAGCAAAAAATATATCAAATAATGCCTGGGCTGATACTCATTTTTGAGTCATAATCTAATACCAGATAAAACATCATTCCCTGTTCAACCTATTTCTTTCCCATTGATAATAATTTACCCTTATACAGAATTTAGATGTTGAAAATGGTTCAAAAATAGATTTTTTACCCTATTATAATTTTGTTGATATGATTTACTTTACAATAATTTCCTTAATTCCTATGACAGAACAAAAGGTGCGCTGATAAATTTGCAGTTTACCAACAATTATGAAAGGTTAACTTTTTCTAACATTTGTAATCACTCTTGAGTACAATATTTTTGTATTTCAATAGGTTTTAAAGCAGTAGGTTGCGCCCCGTACACTGAATAACAATCAAACGGGTGACATGAAAGGGCTCGTAACCGTTAACTTTTAATTATTATAATTATAGGCAGTTACTACATTAATTGATCAAGGGGGATTGCTCATTTTACCTCAACCCATTCAAAAGGAAAAAAAAGAAAAAAGAAAAAAATGCATAACGATCTTTCATACTCCGATAATTTACATCATATTTGAATAACGAGAAATTTTTGATTTTTTACAAACCCTTTGACGTGCACTTGTATTTTCAATAGATTATAAACGGAAATATGATCATTTTTCCGTGAATATTCGATCATCTTTCAACCTTATTCCCTATCGCTACTGATCTTGTCCGTCATGTTCCTTTGTTCGGCCTTAGGTGATCACTTTAATTATGAAATCAATACATTCTTCGCTGACAATGAATTATATGATTTTTTTATTCACACAGGTGAAAAATAGAATTATAAATCATTAAAAATAATCACGTAAATTTACGATTGATGTGAAATCTGACAACAATGAAGAAGTGTGCAAGAACAAGAAGGGTTTTTGACACAAACAAAAAAGCGTTGAGTAAAGGCTTATGCCTCATGGCTAAGCCTTGTCTATAACAAATAGCTAAGTCATTCAGGGGCCATAATTCAGTTGGGTTAACATTTTTGTTTGCCCAGTTTGAAAACAATACCTTGATGGACTTCAAAAATATATGAGTTTCAAAATGTTGTAACGGACAAATGAATGGATGGACGGACAGGAGCATCGCTATATGCCTCCGCATCAGTATATACCAGGGTATAAAAATGTACATATCTCCCACAAAGGGCATAAACTCCAGCAAAAGTAATCTGACATAACTACCGAAAAACATCGCCAGTGCGAAACATAAATATCGCAGAACATTATATTTGTTAGATTACTGTTCCGTAAATTTTATATGTATCATGGGTTCATATCAAAGGACTTAAATCAGGATTGTATTAAATTTCTTTCTAAATACGAGTTGATAACAGGGCTTGTCATATTTAGTTAATGAATTCCAAGGTCAGTATTTCATATCTTTTATAACAAGATTTTTAGAACACTCATGTACAATGTATCTTGATAAAAGTTTTTCAACCCAACATCTGAAATTTATACCAAAATATCTCACATATTCTGGTGGGATTAATAATATCATGCGTACACCTGTTTGTATGTGACAATAGGCGTGTAAATAATACAATTTGTCTATTCACCAATTTCACCGCCTAAAATTTACTAATTACTTAACAGTCGTCATTTAATAAATTCTTTGTAAAGAACTGAACCAGAAAAGCAAATATTCTTAAAATCCCAGCGCACCGTTCTACAAAAGGTACCCGATGTAATGTAAACTGCGGTGACGAAGTGAAAACTTTATTAATGTAAATATTTGCAATCCCTGTCGCTCGGTGTATGGAAAGACATACAGAGAAATGTAGTTAATTCATAAAATCAACAATGTCTGTGAAAACACTGCCTTTCAATTATTCCCCACATTGAGAACGATATGTTGGATCAGATTTTCATAAAAAAATTCAGTCCCGATCAATAGGCCTACCGGTACCTCAGGTCATTTTTTTATAAAAGTCGAAACGAAAACTTTTTCTGTTCATCAGAGCCAGAATGTTGTTAGAAAGAGACAGACATCTGTTTGTTGTTGTTACATCTTAATCAAATTCTTTTCAAATAATCTTCAGTCAAATATATGGCAGCCATTACTGAATCTAAACCCTGTTGTCGAAGGCCCACAATTTTTGAATGCGGTACAATGTACACTATTTTCAATGGCCCCTTAGATTATGAATGTTGGACCCTTTTGTAGCTAATATCAAAATAATCCTGACGCTGGGCAACCACATCTTAGGTACTTAGAAGAACCGGTACACAATCGACAAGCACTGCTCGCTGGAAGTCGATGCATAGACGTAGCAAAGCACTACCAAAATGCGCTATGTAGCGCCTTGGTTAGGAAACTGGCTCCTGACTCTACTTTCAATAAAACATAAATATCTCTATTTTTACTGATAAACTTACCTTATTTATTGATGATAATCCTATATTATATAATCCACAGAATATGTATGTCCTTCATTTTGAAGAGTGAAAGCATCTAAAAATAGAAAAGGACAAAATGAAAATTATAGCAGATTATATCAATGATGTCCAAGTCTAACATTATGACTATAATAAGTAAGCAAAGAAAAGCACAAACAAAACACGGGATGTTGTTTGTAAGACACACGTATGCATACCTGCCAAGTACTCCTATTAAAGTGGAGTTACTCCTATTTTTCTTGTTAATTTCATGTTTTCCAAGTTCACCTATGTTTGAACAAAGGTACAGTTGATTCATTTTAATATGATCTTCTGTCCCATATTAATAAGCACTCGAACTAATACATTCCTTGTTTATGCACCTAAATCCCTTTTAAATCAAATTTGAGTGCATCTTGTGACATGTATTGCTTTATCACTCAACATACAATCAAAAATAATGGAAAATAAAGACAAGTTTTGATAAGTGTGATTTTAATTATATAGACCGGTAAACAAACTAATACATTACAATTAAAAAGAAACGGTAGTGAATACTGATGTGTTTAAATTGTGTTTTCAAGCGATAGTTGGCGAACACAGATAGAAAATTAAACCCAAAACTTGTTAATGGTTTTATGCACGAGATTATTTCTTTATTTTAATTGACAGAGACCGGACCTGAGAGTTCATGGTCAATCAAACAGCAATTAAACATACAAGTGACTTATTCTTTGACCGATTTTCACGAGATTTGTCGAATGCTCAAGCTGAGAATGAGCACTACCCACTCCATGCAACTTATCACTTTTATGGAAAAAAATCACAGTTTATGCCTGAAACCAACTCAACTGGATAGAATGTGAAAATCAGTCAAAGAATAAGAAACTTACAGTTGTTTTTAAAGAGACTGTGTCACGTTTCAGAGTATAGCAAAAATCAAATAAAATTGTTAAATATTCACTAAAAATTACAGTGCGTTTAAAAGAAAAAACACATTGGTGTGCGCGATGCTGAAAGTGGTTAAAATCGATTATTTGCTATAAATATTTCTTAAAGCAAAGGTCAATAATGTTCTATTATATAAATACTTGATTTGGTAAGATTATAATCATACTTTTTTAAAAAAATTGCTCCATCTGTGAGACAGGCCCTTTAACTTTTTGGTAATACATGTATATTTTTAATGGTCGAGTTAGCAAGAAAATCACAATTCATACATTAAACGCAATAACTTTGTAATATATTCATGCATAAAGATCAGGATCACTTCAAATTCTCTGTACGATATCTAAGTTACTTAATTATCTACTTATATTTTTGGATCAATGTGACCTGTATTGTCCCAACATGTTTTTTACCTTGGATTTAGTACCATTAATAGATCAATACACTTACAAAAGAACAGATGCTATAGTTATACATTGATCAGAAAATTGTTCCCATTACATTTCTCATGACTCACAATCTTATAGTTTGTTGTTGATTTTCCGATTTCACTGCTGGACCACAGCCATTACTGGCTTCGATGTGCTGAAGATACCTGTTTGTTAGGCTGTATTCCGAGGGCTCAGTGCAAAACTATGGTAACTACATCAATTTATAGAGGCATATGTACCATAGTTTTGCACTAAGCCCTTGATTTAAAATAACGGACATAAAGTCTGGCAGTGATAACGTTCTAAGCCTTTGTTAAAATAAAAAAATGGAAATAAAATACATTTCTGGTGTCCAATTTTGTTCAATATTGTACATTATAAATGATATTGAATGTAAGTACTTGTTCAATCTAGACTAAAAACAAGCAACCAGTCCTCCGTGGTTTGTTACGTATGTTTTACAAGGCCAGGGATTTCCCTGTTGCAGGTTTTCTGCGTCCCTGACACAACTTTGATGGGACCCCCAAAAGTTCTCAGGGACTCCCTAAATATAAACCTTAAGGGTCAAATGAAATTTCCTAGGGAAAACCCTGCAAGGCTAGAGTTATCATCTTTACAACAAATGAAGGCATCAGCTCGTTCAGCCATGTGTTATTGATATGAATTGAATGAAGGGGCGAAAACATAGGTTTCCATAGTAAACGAGTATACACAGGGTATTTTTTATCAAACAAGCTTCTCGAGTATCTTCTCGAATATCGTAATATAATGTAGTTCTATTTTGAATCATAGACACCCGATACTAATATAGCTCCATATGGGACAATGCCATTTTTGTAGAAATCAATTACGCCAGAAAATATTTTACTAGAATTACAATGAAAGTGGTTGTAAACGTACTTGTATTGATAAAAGTGAATTAGGGTCAGATGACACAATACTTCATTAGGCCACACCAAATTAATTTTTGGTTCTACGGATTTTTTTGGGAAAAATTAGGGGCGAGCGAGCGAAATATAAATTTAAATATTTATTTTTGAAAAACCCGTAATTGAGAGCGAGCGAAGGAGCGAAATAAAATTTTATAAATTTATTTTTGAAAATGCCATTTTTGAAAGCGCGTGAATGAGCAAAAGTGCCCTATTCATTTCTGATGCACCCATTGTTAGGAAATAGTGTCTATTACAATAGCTTTAAAAAGAAATTAGGCCAAATAAATGATTGTTATACATTTCTTGTTATGTTGAGTAGGATTTATCAAATTATTTTACCAGAATACAGGTATTCAAGGTAATTGTGAGCAGACATTGTCACATACATATAAATTATAATGAACACAAATGCACTGAGTGACTAGTGGTTAAAGATTCAAATCAACTAAGCATCAAGCTAGTCAATGATCACCATGTACAGTTTTGTTCTTGTAGTGACACATCATACTCAGACGGCTGTTTATTTAGCACTGTTAGTAGCGCACTGATGCATAATGCTATGCAAGGTTACCGTCATAGGATCTAGCCCCACATTAAGGACACTTCCCTTAGGGATAAACAAGGTCCTTTCTTTCTTCCATGTAATTTGCAGGGCCCACTCTGGGGCATTATCGCAAATTATAATAGCTCGTTTCGAATAATTTCCTTGGTTCTTTAACGTGCCCGGTGTAAAGCACCAATACAGACAAGACTACCTCTGGGTTTCCAACCAGGATCATCTCTAGCTGGTTGGGAAACACTAAAAAGCGTTTCTAAAAATGACCAAGTGTCACGGCCGAGAATCAAACCCGCGACCTCTCGATCAGGAGTTAAGCATCTTTAAATACCACTCGACCACCTTGGTAAAATGTTATGACAGTTGTTGAGAACTGCAGCATGTAATCTTACATAAGCTGTGATTTATCCAGTTATAATAGATCTAGCTGGAGTTTTAGCAAGTGACTGAAAAGTACAGCATTTGGTGCAATAATTAGAGCAAACTATGTTTTATCAAATATTTTGAACTCTTTGATGAAAGTAGGACCTTCTGAAGGTTTCTCTATGTCCAGTATTAAAAATCCCTGATGAAATTATGTAGGATACAGTATAGAAACTTATTAACAGGTGCGTTGCGTGTCCGGGACGCATAAAACTGTTAATATCACATACCACGGACCATGTACGAACGAGACATCATTGTCGCGAAAATGGGTGACAATTCATGATTTCGTCGGTAGTACGGAATACTAGTAATAATAATGAAAACAAACATATCTATTATCTAGATACGCTCGTTGGTTCATTCCGCAATCGCAATTCTTCCCATTTTACTACGTGTATACACTTATGCGTGTTTTTTGTAAAAAAGACAGAATCAGGGGTGGTATTCACAAAGAATCTTAAGTGAAAACTTAGAATTTTCCCAAAATCTTACTATTTCCTTAAGTGTATCAGCTAAACAAGAAAATCAAGATTATCAAATTTTTACATTGCTATGAAGCATTAGGTTAAGCGCTACAAAAATCACCAAGAAATTTTTTATTATTCTTAGTTTCTTGCAAAATATGGCCACATCATTTTTTTAACTTGAGTCAAAATATTTAAGTTTTCACTTAAGATGCTTTGTGAATACCGGCCCAGGAATCATTTCACCAGACGCTCGCATCGTAAAAAGTTACACGATTTTTGTGTGCAACAATTTACTGCTAAAATTAATCGAGTAACCAACATCCTCAGCAGAGCGCGCTTACCCAGAACATATTCTGTAGTAACAGTGAAAAATTATAAACAAGTTGCAATGGCTTTATTTTTCGTAATTTGTAAATATTGATGCTAGCGGCAAAATAATTAAAAAAAATGTAGGAAAAAAATCACATGCGCGTGGTTTTCTCAGGTGCGGGCGCAATAATTTAAATTTAAATATTTATTTTTCATTTTGGAAAAATCAGGAGCGGGCGCTCCCGACGAACGCATGATCAATTGGTTGAGGCCTTATAACATTGATTCTGTCAGGGTAAAATTTGATATATATTAAGCCTAGGTCCCACTGAACATTTTTTGCCCTGTCGATGTACTCCTGAATCGAATAAATGAGCTTGTGGAGACTTAAGGAACAGGTCACAATCTCCCGGAACATCTCAAGTAGAAATCGCAACTCAAATTGAGATTTTTCTCAAATCAGAGTCTTAATTTGAGATGGATCTCATGTTGGAGCTCTTGAGATTTTACTGTAATAAACTCAGAATACCATTTCTGTTCAGGGATGCTAATTTTGAGCCCAGTCTCTTGTGGAAATTAACATTAAAACCAATGTTGATATTTGAGATGAGATCTTGCTAAGATTGAGATGCTTTGAGAGATCTGGAGAAGCTTCCTGGAAGTCATGAGACATTTGTTGACATCACTAGTACATCTAGCAATTCCAGTGCATGTATTAAATTTTAATTTCACATCTCCGATGAGGATTTCCTCAATGGGACCAAGGCTTTACATTGGGCTTTCGGACACACAAATATACACAGTCATTTGTGACACTTGACATTTCTTGCTATGTTTGGTACAGTCATGTGGGTCAACGTAACATCTGGGGTTTGATAAATAAGCAAAGTGCTTGATACCTAGCAAAGCAATCATCATCAGAATAGCATACTCAATAAATTCGGGTAGACAAAATCTGCTTCTACAACTTCTTTAAAGTACACTTGTACTCAAGAGCTAATTGTTGACATTTTTCATCAAATATTTAATTTACATTTTTTAAAAGATAAAAAATGATTGCACTTTAAGTGCAAGGAACAAGCTTTTAGAGTTGAAAGTGAACGCCAAAACATAGAACATAGATTCAGGTCGTTACCATGCAGGTTAATCAAATACAATGCAATTACACAAAGTAAACATAAATGCTGTTCCATACTTTTCAGTGAAACCACTTTAGCATTTACTGTAAACAAATTTACTTTCGCGAATACTAATTTTCACGTTTCGTCGATTGTCGGCATAGTCGCAAGTACAAAATGTTCGCATTTTAAGGCCTCCTGCGATGTCCATATCAATGTTTTGAACACTTTCGCAGGTACCTCATCTCGCAAATTTCTACAACTCACGAACTATGCGAACTTAAGTCTCACAAAATATATTCTTGGTTTACAGTAAATTAATAAAAAAATTCGAGCATTTATAGAGAGCACCGAGCATTTATAGAGAGCACCCTAAAATTACATTTCGTACATCAATGTGATAACGTTGACAAGATAATTAGATTTAATGCATTACATTAAAATTTTTCACCAAGAGGCCTCCCCGAGTAATTGCTGTACCTAAATATACTCCAAAGTTAAATTTTAATCACACTTAAAGCTTTACAACGCACTGTCTGTCATTATGTTAAGTGCACTTTTCAACCTTAAAAGTCAATATGGCAGTCATGGGCTGATTCTTAAATTTGCAAATTAACATTTGAGAGTTAAACAAAATTGAGGTGTCAAGAAAACATCATTCGAAACAAAATTAGTTTTAATCACAGCAATTAAAACACACTAAAACAAGTTACATCAGCAATAACATCATCATCAGTAAAACAACATCACCAGCAACAACAACATCTGCAAATAAATATCATCATCATCATCAAAACAACATAACCAGCAAAAGAAACAAATCAACAATAACACCAACACCAAAACAACATCAGCAGTAAAAATAACATCATCAGCAAAACCACAAAAACAACAGCACCAGCAAAAGAAACATCATCAACAAATATCTACAGCAAACAGCATCAGCAAAAACAACATCAGCAGCAACAACAACATCACCACAAAAAGAAACATCATCAGCAATAAAACAATATCTACAGCAAACGGTATCAGCAAAAACAACATTAGCAGCAACAACAACATTACCACCAAAAGAAATATCATCAGCAATAACATCATCATCAAAACAACATAATCAGCAAGAATAACAAAAAATAAAAAACCATCACCAACAACAGCAACAAATAAAAACATCAGCAACAATAGCAACAATTTCAGACATGACAACACTTACTATCTCTATAAGGTATAATTAAATCCAAGGTGATAGAAATGTAATACCACTATCAAAGTTTAATAACCTTTATTACACAGATAAGTTATCTAATAAGGAATGTCAAAGAGAATATTAAAGTAGCAACTTGAACCTTATAGTTAGATAACCATGAAGCAATCGTTTGTAATCTAAATTAAGATCCAAGGACTATTTAGGTCCATCTATTTTTTGCTGAATAGGCGAAACGTTCCCATAAACAATGCAGAAAATTGTCAGGTAAACATATTTATATCAGCCAGACATAATCAAGGGCAATAACTCTGTCATTTACATTCTACACTGAGTGTGGGTAAGAAATTTCAATGGAATCTTTTAATTTTTGAAGCACATGAATGTTGTGCAACAGGTTTTTGTCAACAAATGGACTGATAAACCAACAGTGAACTATAAAGAGTCTCCTTATGTATACCTGTTAACGCCCTTCAAAAGCTGTTTCAGAATACACAACTGAATTTATCCCAAGCTTGAACTAAGAATACTCACAATAAATTACCTTAATTAAGCAAAGACTCTCTGCACAGTTTAAATAATGATACAATATATCCATAAGATGCAGTAAGCACACTGAATTTTAAATTAATCGTTTAATAAACACCTTAATACACAAGTGAAGTTCCGCAATCTGCAATTAATAGAGCACATATTATTTAATGCAGCTTTTATTAAAGTATCGTCCATAAGAATGTTTGAGCATATTCACATGTTTCACATATCCAGTTAAAAATTTATATGCACCATGATAACATCCAAATGTGTGACAATAAGTCCAAGTCTTAACCACAGGTAACTGTATCATTGATAAAGAGTAAAATGAAAAAAAAATGTAAAATTTATAATAAAAAAAATTAATTTTACCAAAAATTTTTAATTTTACCCAAAAATTTTTTTTATTCATTTTCCGTTTGTTCATCAATGATACAATTACCTGTGGTCCTAACATAACTGAATCTTATTGTTAGTAAAATGTTGACTTTTTGATGATAAGAGATAAACGTTACATTAAAATATGTCAACTTCTCATAAAACTGTTCAACATTGATAAACATATGTCTTACATTATGCAAATACCTGTAGCAGATGGTGGTGTCAAAAACTCACCTGTATGTATACTGACAAATCATGAAAAACAATGATATTAATTCTGACCATCAATTAGCAGCCATTAGAGAGAAGAGAAGCCAGTTTTAATTTCGTCTTTAGCATAATGAGGCGGTCTGGGATCAAACCCAGGGCCTCCCGCACTTGAAGCAGATACTCTGCCACTAAGCTATCGAGGAGGCTATCATATGTCACAGCTTTCAATAGCAATAAGTGATACGAGTTGAATTTTAAAGTAATCCACTAAGTCATACAGTGATTTGGTTTATACGCTGTGTGGTGTCAGAATGATTTCAAGACAAGATAGACCTTTAATACATTGACATGAACAAACTCAACCATGTTATACTAGTAATAAATGTTAATTTTACACTCAATGAAACATGAAATTACATATAATATATATTCCCATGATGTTTAAAGAGACGTGAAATAAATATTTTATCGCACAGTCACCATATTTTTGATAAATAACTGTAAAACCATTCATTTTCTCGGAGTACAAAATTTTGTGGATTTCGTGGTTCACCTTCAACCATGAAATCAAATCCCATTGAACAAATATTTTGACCCTTGTATTTATTACCTGAAATGCAAAATCCACGAATTAACGTCTCATCAAAATGGAATTCTTTACCAAAACCACAAAATTGTGTCCCCTCGAAATTTAATGATTTTACAGTAAATCACCACCGGATACTCTTCTCCTCTTTACCACCCTTAGGCCAGACATTACCAATTTAGCATCTAATGATGCAGAAAATGATATAGGTACATTTATCATTCATAACCCTACTATTCATACAATGATTTTATTGTTCCCTAAAGGTTTTATAACCACCATCAGCAACAACAACACCATCAACAATCATTGATACCCTACGATTGTGGTTGCAATAAAAATTTGAACATATGTCTCATATAAGTAGTATGTTACATCATCAGATCATTAAAGAGGCTAATGAACCACAAAATTATCCGAAAAATATTTTAAATTACTACAACTTGAGTGACCTTTATTTCTCAAATTTTAATGACATTTGTTGCAGAGGGAAGAGTTGTTGATCGAAGAATTGATGAATCCCCCATGATAGGTTTTCATGATTCAAGAAGGCCTTGGGTGATTAGACTCCCCTGTCAGATATTCAGTCAAACTTGGCCACAATGTAAAAAAATGCCCAAAAACATTGTCATACAGTTTGAAAACGATCTAATGAAAACTTTATATTTGAAATAGAGTACAGATCAATTACATGACAGCACTGCTATAAAAAGGAGCAAAATATATAGCACTTCCTTCTCAATTTATTTAATCGAAAAAAACAAAAAACTTAATTTATCAGAAATTGGAAGGTATCAAAATTGCAATATACTTTTTTAAAACCAAGTTTGATAAAGGTCAACAGAAAGTTGTTATGTGTGCCGGGTATTAAGTGTTAAATACTTACGGCATCTTTCATAAAGTATAACAATCTACTTAAAAAGTATTTTGACAATAAATTATACCTGAAAACTTGCCATCTGTTTAAGGGGGTACTCATTCTGATTTTCAATAAATAAGAAATAAACGAGAGATTACAGATCTGTTAGTGAGGCCACTATTAACAGGTTATTAGATAATGTTTCTTTTTTCAAACAATGATGCCATATTTCAGCAGAAAGCTGACTGGCAAATAAAGGCTATGCTTGCCATTTTTAGGGAAGGATTTTAAATTTAATAAAATTTAATCTTAGTATATTTTCAAAAGTTGATATAATCATGTCACAGTTTCCGTTTGACATGATTCTCTTTTATGTATTTTTTAATCATTTTGACACAGTCAGTTTTCAATTAAGAATACAAAAAAGTACTTTGGTAAGGTACATTGGAACACAGGATAAGCGTTTACAAGATACTTAATGTCCGGTTTCATTTCAGTAGAACTTGTACCTGTACTTTTGAATTAAAAGGCTGGGACAGGAATAATTTTATCCTGGCCTGTCGAAGAGACTGCAATATTTTATGTCTCCTTATAAGCTTATCTCACGCAGTGTCCTGGTATTGTCCTAGTCAGAAAAAGCTTAAGTTTCCAATAAAAGTGTCAAAATGTAAGATATTGCGCAATATTTAGCGAACATGTCAAAGATAAATTTTAACGACTTCAAACTAATCTCGATACTGAGCACTTATTGTCTTATTCCAGGTAAACATGACTGCATCATATATCATACAGTTGAGTCAATATATACTGGATAGTTTTTTCTATATTTATTAACAAGTTCAGCTAAAACCTGTTGCCTAATCAGAGCACAACCAAAAAGTGCAACTGAGTGCTTTCCTTCTTCAATGGAATGATACGCTACAGTACCAGTGCAGTAGTTCATTTCATTATCAAAAATATTCACAAAAGCAAATAATGCCAAAATGTGTATAAATACCAAAATGCTAAAATACCGAACCAAAAGTCTTTAATATTTATAGGGCTAACCATTTTCAGTTTGCTAGCGTGAGCATGGGACAGCCTCAGTATCATATTTGAATGGTTTGATAGTACTTTGAGTTGTGAATTGTTTCCTTTAGATAAAATGTTCCAAATACGTGATAATGTACCATCACCAGTTGACAATGTAGCAGTTCACACAATAAATCTAATAACGAAATAAATATAAATCAGGAAAAGTATCTATTTTTGTCCAATAATTTCAATAAATTTCATATAATAAATCACCAAAAGCTCACCTTTTTACTAACAGTAAAAATCCAATTTTAAAAACACATTTCGAATATAATCCAACCCCATGATTTAGTATGACATTTTGACTCCTATCACAAGCCACTTTTTATAGAATATAAAATATGACAAAACTCCCTGTACCAAATATAAAATCTTTATGTTATCCAACACAAAACATCGGGAAAAAATCTAAAATCTAACATAAATAAACCCTGTCATGAATAGCTACTGACTATTTAACGATCACTGTTAAAAACCTCTTGTCAAAATATTTGCAGTAGCCATGTGTCCTCGAGGGACAACAAGAATGCATGAAAGGTATTACTGTGACAATCTGAATGTCATTTATAAGTTTTACAATTTCAAACACATCAATAAGGGGCCCCTAATTAATGACTCTCTAATCGTACAAAACTGTATAGTACAAACCTTTCATGCTGTTTTTAAAATCCAGAATTTGAAAAAGATCAACTCCAAAATATGTTGATATAAATGGCCAAAAGTCAATAATTTTTCCATTCAAAGTAATTTGTATTTAGGAATTCATTCAAGATTTAAATTTTATAGAACTACAGATATAAATTTTTTTTAAATTCTCAATTTTTAGTGCAATGTTTTTACATCAAATGTACTATTAAAGGTGTGTGAATTTATTGCATTTGAAAGTTACATAAGCACTTGATGAGCATTCGACAAACAGTTCCTGGAGAGGTAGGATTTGCATTGCAATTTTCGTATGCATTTGAAAGATTCTTTCTAATCTACTTTCAAATATACTAATATCAAAAAGACAATCCAAAACTGGGTTTGGCTCGGGCTTGGCCCAAAGTGTTCTTCAACAGATCTTCAAGCACTATCATTCAGGCCAAAGTTTCTCGATGTAACGAAATAAACGTCAAGTTTAATACATTAAAAGTCACGAAAATCAAGCGAAACCCGCAATAATCCCTTTCCAACTTTGATATTTTTGTTGATCCTTAAAATGCCGATTACCGAGGATTAATCTCGACAAATTTGCAACATATACCCGCTGTTATCTCGTCTATCAATTTGGTTAGACTATAAGTAAATAAGCCGCACCGTACCCGATACTAATAAACCCTGCAATACTAATAAATTCCAGCTTTAACTCAACTACTTGCGTACAACAAACAATCAACAATCAGATATCCGTATTTAACTAACCACCATGACCAAATAAGGAAATTTAAGGTGTCATTGGTTTAGATAACGAAACCGAGCTCGGAAAGTCCCTAAATTACCTTGGTTAATTAATCTGAACATTGGGCATGAGGGCCTAGAGTTAAGGTGCACACCTTTGGCTTGATCCAACAATCCATATCTGTTGTCCATAGGCATGCTTTAAAAAATAATTCAGAAATTAAATTTTGAACATAAGTTTGAAATTTTCGTAAGTGCTTTGATAAAATGGTACATAGGAGTGAATTTTAAACTGACACATGCAAACATGTCCTTCAGGACCATATCTTATAGTATCAACAGTTTATGCCTACAAGTGTTAGTATATCATTTTACCTTTCAAACAACCAGGTGCCAAAACTACTCCCCAGAATTGTAAACTTGCAAATATGTTGGAAAGTAATAAACAGCAATATAAAAATCAATGGTGGCAGCCATGTTTTTTTTTATTTTATTATCAAGTGTATTTTGAAGAAACAAGACAAACTCAAGACAAAATTTTACCAACATTTCGATTTATATCTGTCTTCTTCAGGGTAACATTTGCCTATCAGCCCCCATGGCAGCCCAATAGTTGGAAATGGTAAAGGCCACAGTGACCTCGACCTTCAACTTACTGACCTCAAAATGAAAAGGGGTCGTCTTAACAGTTGCTGACCAACCTTTATGCTAAGTTTAAAGATCCTAGGGTGAATGGAAACCATATCATATTGGTCTACCAACAAACCAACATGCATGTGCACAGCAATATATCACTCATCAAAGAAGGGGCTGGGACAAAATAAAAACCAGCAGCAATATGAAAATCAATGGTGCAGCCATACAGGTGCTTTTTATTTCATACTAAAAATTAATAATAAATATACTTGCAACACATTGTGCATGTTCATCCAATAATTCAGTTTCGAAAGCTAATAAATTTTCATCGCTTGTGTATTATATAGTGATACTGGTGCAAGCAATGAAAATAAGCAACTAATGGTCTGTCAAATTGTTAAATAGAGCTTTTTACAAATAACTAACTATTAAATTTCCACGCTGGTGTCATATTTAACGTTTCATTTTAGTGCTTCTCTAATAATTAAAATATCAGGAGGAATAATACCAGTATGTTGCACCTCAGTAATGATAGAGGGTGTGTAGATGTAGCTCTTTTTCAAGATGGATGCTCTTGTTGAGGTGTTACACCTTTACACCTCAATAATGAGGTGCAAGCATTATTTTTGATGTCAGAAGCAGGATAAAATGGTATCAAAAGCCCTTCAATTCTGATAACCCCCTCCCCATTTCCAAGTTGTCACAGTATCACAGTGTATAAACAAATCGACTTCCGGTTATCATATTAATTTTGGCATTAACATTGAATGGTATAGTATCACAATAAATCATACAATGATCCGACGTAACATGCGCTTTTAAATCACAATTAGTCATACTAGTTGGATTTTATAGTAATCCTATAAGTCATACAGTGATTTGGTTTATATGCTGTGAGTATTGTATAATTATAATCATATATATAATCCTCATAAATTATGACATAAGATATAAATAGCAACTTTATTAATGGAGGTAACACAGTTGGACAATCCCAGCCTTCACAGTGTCTGAGCCTCTTGAGATCTAAAATTTGTAAAAACTGGACCTAGGATTGGAATAAAAACTTTCAAGAGCTTCGTATCATTTCCTGAGATTCCACTTAACCATCACTTAGCTTATTTTTTTATAGTTTTTACTTTACTCAAATGTTAATTTTCAATAATAAAAACATACCCTTTCAAACAGATTTTGTGTTCAAATTTTCGAATTGAACTTTATAAAAAGCTGGTTTAATTTTCATTAAAATGGGTCCCAGATCTTTTACAAATTCCAACATTACCGAACAGATGGTGATATTATGTACAACTTGCATACAGTTTGTTTAGTACAATTAGAATACAAGAAAAACGCCCTTAAACTCCACCCAAATTAAGATTTATTCAAAACATTTACACATCTTATTACATTGTATCATAAAAAGATGTTTAGATTAAATACAGAATTCAAAATCCTAGATTTCAAGGAGAAATGTACCTTAAGTGTGTGTTAAAATATAAACCAGCACTTGATTCTGTTTTCAGTCGACCAACCCACAATTTTTACAGTGCAACCTCTGTAGAGCAACAACCCTTTAGAAGCTGCAAACATTGGCTGTTGTTTAGAGGTTGTTGCTCTATAGAGGTTAAACTATAGTTAATGTCAGCTTAGGGAATGTTTCAGACGACCAATCGTTGATTTATACAGTGCAACCTCTGTAGAGGACCACCTATGAGAAGCTGTTGTATATCGGTTGTTGTTTAGAGTTTTAAGAGTGGCTCTTTAGAGTTTCAAATATAATAAATATCAGCTTAGGGAATGTTTTAAGTTGTTGGTGTAGAGGGGTTGTTGCATTACAGAGGAACGCTCTATAGAGGTGCCTACGTAGCGGGGTGGTTAGCGTGCTTGCCGTCTAATCTAGCGACCCAAGTTCAAATTTGGTTGGAGGGCACTCATATATATGCTTGCCATATTTCAGCGGAAAGTTGACTGGCAAATAAAGGCTATGATAGACATTTTAAACCCACACTTTTTTAGTGGTTGTATATCTACTGTATTTGAAGATTGTACAGAAATAAATATTTTATTAGTTATTTTCTTGAAGGAGACTGCTGAAATAAATTTATTTTACAAAGGCCATGAGTCATCTTGAAGTACCGGGTATCTGTAATCTGTCAGTTTAGGAATTGAAAGTTTGAAAACAGACTCCGACATTGTCAAACTATGTACCCAATCATGCTGGGAAAGGGATGTGAATTTTGTGATAAATGACTATGGGAACATTTCAAACATTTATCAAACTTGGACAGTCAGTTACCAATGGGATACGCTTACCTCACACATTCAGGTTACAAGGATTGTGTAACATTACTTCAGTTTTCAAACCAAAGAAAAAACTATACGTCATATCAGAGAATTGAACTCAATCATTCTGGAAATAGCCTTCCAAAACTCTATCAACTGTGTCACAACTGCCTACCTCCCAGAATGGTCCTGTGACCAGAAGACCGACTAGCCAAAAAGGCCAAGAGCTCAACCAACTTTGCTAGCTGAGTGTCTGCAGGGCACTGCAATGGTGGCAGATGCATTCAGTCTTCATGTACATGTATCAAACCAGATGTATTATATAAGTGACATATCACTTTTAATGATTAGAATCGATACATCTACAGCACAAACTCGATCTCCAGAGAGGCCCTAACTGTAGATCAACAACCTCTCTATAACAAAACATATAAAATTTCCCATAGCCAAAGCTTTATAAATAAAACCTCTGTAGGGCACAACAGCTTCTAAACAATAGACAATATTTGCAGCTCCCCAAAGGGTGTTGCTCTACAGAGATTGAAATGTATATAAAACCACTTTACCTTAAACATGTGACTGTGAAAAAAATCCTCAAAAATAAATTCTGGCAATTCAGTAATTTCAAAACAAGTCCACAAAGGCACTTAGTAATACCCAATAATATGAATGATACAAGTTTCCAATCAAAACTAAATACTTTAAAAATATTCTGAAGTGAGATTTCATTATCTAAAATTTTGAAATCCAAGTCCACACAAAATCAACAGAGTCAGTCACAATGACAGAAAATTTGAATATTATCATTTAATGTAAATAATTCAGGTCAACAGACAAACTTTCATCACATTCTATTCAAATACTATGACAAGATAATAGCAAGCATCTTTTATTATTGATACCAACCAAGTAAACAAAGAGAGAACCTCGGAACAAAATCAATGTATCTCAGTCGCACACCTGTAATTTAATGCCACTTGAAATAATGAACACTAAATGTGGTTTCCATTGCAGAAGATTCAATTATGTTAACAGAGTCTGCACTTTACAATTTTTCCATTTCACGCTTCATTAAACACAGACACAGGTAAATCTCTCTAGGACAAAACACTCAGGACAGGTGATCATCTGATAGAAGCTGTAAAACCATGACCTGATATTCAGGTCAAAGTGTAAAACCATGGCCTGATATTCAGGTCAAAGTGTAAAACCATGGCCTGATATTCAGGTCAAAGTGTAAAAACATGGCCTGATATTGGTCAAAGTGTAAAACCATGGCCTGATATTGGTCAAAGTGTAAAACCATGGCCTGATATTGGTCAAAGTGTAAAACCATGGCCTGATATTCAGGTCAAAGTGTAAAACCATGGCCTGATATTCAGGTCAAAGTGTAAAACCATGGCCTGATATTGGTCAAAGTGTAAAACCATGGCCTGATATTGGTCAAAGTGAAAAACCATGGCCTGATATTCAGGTCAAAGTGTAAAGCCATGGCCTGATATTCAGGTCAAAGTGTAAAACCATGGCCTGATATTCAGGTCAAAGTGTAAAGCCATGGCCTGATATTCAGGTCAAAGTGAAAAACCATGGCCTGATATTCAGGTCAAAGTGTAAAACCATGGCCTGATATTCAGGTCAAAGTGTAAAACCATGGCCTGATATTCAGGTCAAAGTGTAAAACCATGGCCTGATATTCAGGTCAAAGTGTAAAACCATGGCCTGATATTGGTCAAAGTGTAAAACCATGGCCTGATATTGGTCAAAGTGAAAAACCATGGCCTGATATTCAGGTCAAAGTGTAAAACCATGGCCTGATATTCAGGTCAAAGTGAAAAACCAAGGCATGATATTGGTCAAAGTGACAAAGGCGGAAACAAAGACCTAAATTACACAGATTGGAAACATGTTCCAAATCTCACGATATCTTGTGGCAGGTCTTTTGAAATCTCGCGAAAATCTTGTCCGTTTTTGATACCTTATATCTCCTGTTCTAATATACTTATGAAAAAAATAATATCACTATACAATAGATTTATTATTCAGCTTTAAAATGATACCTCATGTTTTGAAATCAGTCAAGGAATAAAACAGTAGACCCCGAAGAGCCAGACCTACTCTATTTTTCATCAAATAATGGAAATTCCTAGTTTATCAGAAAATACCTGATTTGCCTCCCTCAAATCCTAATTTTCTGTATTTTATAAGAGGTAGACAAAAATGAGTTACTTCATGTAGTAGAAGAAACTTATAGTCTATTAGCTCTTCAACATGATACATTGTCAATTAAAATCGGTTGACTAAAAAAGTTTTTGCACACTAACTGAATTTGCTGCCTGTTATTTTGGGTTTTCTCTGAATTTTCAGTGGAGTGTCCAATCTGTTTAATTTAGGTCTTTGTTTACTTTTTTGTAAGAGCATCATTATTTTTTATGTTTTCAAACAGTCTCAGATTCAGTGTTACCTTATCATTGAGTCTGGACCATTAATTTCAAAGATTTTAAGACCAAAAGGAGGAAATCAGGCTATATAAGGAGGAAGAATGATACAACGCAGAAGACCAGTCTCAAATTGGAGTCTCTGATTGGTTGGTTCTGGACCAAAGATTCAAACTGACCAATCACAAGACAGCATTCACAGACTGGTCTTAAAGTTCAATATTCAAACAGTTGCTGCAAGTCTTTTATAACAGATGACACAAGAAAGAATCAGGAGGGCTGCATGATGCACTACAGGACATCAACCGCCCATCCATATTCTACATATGCAATAACAACAAAAAGCATGCAATTCAACCCTACATTCAAATCCAAATGTAAATATGGTTGGCACAATAAAATGTCGATTTTTCACATGTTTACAATATTTGAACAGATAATCCTTTATGATGACAAACATGCATTTGCATACCCTGCGTGCAGTGCCGTATACCAGCATTATTTATTTAACACTCTCGACCACGTTAGGCCAGGAACCAACTGCTCTTGGTTTATGTACTGTAAACCAATTAACTTTCGCAAATGTTAAGTTTCAGTTGTTTTGTTGATCTTCGGCATATTTGTGACTACAAACTATCGCGACATTAAATCTCCCGCTATGTCCATATTTATGTTTTGATCACTGTAACGTAGCTACTTAATTTCATGAAGTCTTACCACTTGTGAACTCAGTAAAATTAAATTGAGCAAATTATTTTCATGGTTTACAGTAATTTATAAAATTTTGCTATATATTTGAGCCTGGTACCAGTCCGGACTTAAATTTGTTCATAAGATAGGAGTGATTATTTATTTGCATGCTGTTGTCATGAAGCCATGCTGGGTTTATCTCGAGACCTCCTGGATAGCCGAAAATTACAATTTCTTTAAAGATTACAACTTGAAATGTCAATCAGTGTACGGAATACATCAACAATGTGTCAGGTTTAATATAGGCTTTACAATGATATATGTGATATATCAGACAACAATTCAAAATTCATTATTTCAAAGTAAATATTTTTGAAATAAGTTCAAACATCAAACAATAAATAGTTAGATGATCATTGTTACGTCTGATGTCTTGTAAATCAACAGCATCCATCTCAATAGCCTTGTGGTCCTTAAGAAGGTCTGTTTGAGAGTTATATGTCTAAGATTTGATCACAGGCCGCGACATACCAAAGTCATTCAAATTGGTACTGGTATACCTCTCTTGTTTGATCCTCGGCAAAGTTACTTTCAATTAACTCCTGGTTTGCTCTGTGTAGGAATAATGTGACTCACATAATCTGCATTTGACCAAAATACCAGGCCCAATTAAGAACATTGTCTCAAATTTGAGAAATTACCAAATAAGCACATTTTAGAAGTAACAAACCATCAAAAACTGGAAGAGACTCTTAAAGACCCTAGAAAATACTTGCTGCAGTAATTTTTTGTCTTTGAGTACGGCCCTGAATATAGTTGACCTTGAAAAATAATCAGCTGATCTAAAGGAGAATGACTTTTGAGTGCTTGTACAATGTACATCTACCACAAACATGTAGATCATTGTGACTATGCATATATTACAGACAGATAACAACATAAGTGACCACAATAAATTATTCCGAGGGAAGAGTTAAACACAGGGGGTAGACAATTAAACGTTCCAAAAACAATCCTACTGCAATGAAATTAAAATTTATGGCAATGTTTACAAACTATCCCATGTTGTATAGTTGATTCAAGGATCTCTGTCACAACCGTGTAAACAAACATTCACCCCGCCGATTATTAAAGGTGTGTCAGGATTAAATTCTACCATCAATAATACACTTAAATGGTTATAAAGCTATTGGTCCTATAGCGTAGTGGTTATACTTGCTGCAATTAGCTATTCAGAAATGGAACAGTATGGCGGTTTTGACAGACATCTTTGAATCGACTATAATACCCGATAAAGTCCAATTATGGTTGTCACAAACTTTGGAGAGGCCATACCCCTTGCTTGCTGGATGCCAGCCCCTATGTACATTTTTTCCAATGTCAAGCATAGTCTTTATTGGCCAGTCAGCTTTCTGCTAAAATATGGGATAATATAATTATGGTGATTCACATCCATATATAATAATTTATACATTGCCTTTTAATAGTTATGTTGACAAGTGTAGTAAACATACCTTTAATAATAGTATTTGAACATCCAATGTTAATACAGCATAATAAATCCAAGTACCGGTAAAAGACATGCACTTTTTCACAGTCAGAATCGCCAGTTTCACTTTTGATTAATTTCACAATATTTATGCATTATCAGCAAATATTTTAATTGATGATGTCACACAACTTGACCACTATTCACTCAGTATTCAGATCACAGATTAAAGGAAGCTGATTTTATTGAATGAAACCCCCATCAGTAGCCCAGGTACTGTTATACCCAACGTCAAGTCACTATGCATACACTAACGATGTACCATGGTGTGCTAATCCAACATGTTATAATGTTTATCTGTTGAAAACTTAACATATCTTCCCGACTGATTTAATGCCCAATAATGTTCATCAGCGCAGACAAGATTCAATTTTAAACTACGCCAGATGACACACAATTCAACAGTGACGACTGAAGATCGCTTTCAGTTGAAAATTTCATCTCATTATCTTTCAATAAAAAAATTTTTTTATGAAAAATTTAAAACGTCCCCCTCCCGCAGTTGAATAAAAGCCACATACCGATGAATGAGATTTTGTCTAATGACACTATCCCTATCTGACTGAAATACAAAATCTTAATCCAAAAGAAAAAGTGATTTTTTGACTGTATGGGTAATAGAGTGAAGTGAGGAAGGTTTTATTATGGCCTCTGGGGGATAATAACCTTGTATAGCAGGTATTACAACGGCTTTTAACCATAAATAAATTGTAAGCGGCCATTTTTCATGCTGTGTGATACACCTGTCACATCTGGTGTTCGTATAGACAAGATACCTATCAAAATGTCAAATGATTTGAATTTCACTAACTTTTCCCTCCAAATTCTTTCTTCCTCCACTTATCTTAATTACCCCAAAGAGCAGAATGAGAGAAAAAGTCATTAAAGTAACTCAAAGGTTAATTTAAAGAAAGAAAAACATCTTTAGGTTATTTATTGATATTTGAGATTTTAATTAGATACCATACTACTTTAACAAGAGCGCCAAATGGTCACAAAAAGGTCCAATTTTCAACTGGCTTATAAAAATAAGAAAAAAATTTAAACAAATATTCGTAATTGACACCGGTGTTCGCTGTGTCTGTACAATCAAAGTGGACATCTTAATTGAAATTCGATATCTTTGACAGGTACAGGATAAACTCACTTAAGGAGAATAAAAAATTCATAAAACACAAAAAATTCAAAGATATGAAAGAAAAAATGGAAAATATTTTATCTTAAAAATAATTTTTGCAAACTTTAAGTGAAAATTTCAGCCAAATAATTAAGATAAAGGGAAAAATAATAGTAAAAGGGCGATAAATGTCTAAAATGAACAGTAAAGATCCAATCATTTTATTTCTTTACTTGATTATTTTTGCACAAAATCAATGAAATATTGACCAAGCCACATATAAAATCCTACCTGTCAACCTAAGGTCAAGGTCATCAGCTCAGACATGCATGCCAATCTCTGCATAAAGGGGAGTGCAATATTACCATATAAAACCCCAATCAATTTCTCTACATAAATCAATACAATATTATTAACGTGTTCTCGGAAAGGTATTTAGTTAATTATCCTACCCAACTAGAAATGAATTTGTTGGTGATCAAGAGATAGCCCCACATGTATTAGTGATGTACACCAAGCACTTTAAAGAACCAAGTAGTCTAATGATTCAGAAAGAGCTAGGGTCTCCCACCCAGATTTCTTGTATCACACATCAAAAGGTCAAGGTCATTAACCAATCTGTCAGACTCAAGACGGATTGACAATGCACTTACATTACTGGGTTCGAGCTGCAAATATTGATCATTGTTTAGAGGTTGTTGCTATATAAAGGTTAACTTTAGAGTAAATATTGGCTTAGGGAAAGTTTGAATGTGTTGTTATAGAGAGGTTGATGATCTAGAGAGGGCAGCTCTTGAGAGGTTGTACTGTACTGTATGAAATTACTTATGTAAACATTATATGTAACAGAACCCACATTTGGTCTTAGTTTTATTAAATCATATACCAGTAAACACTATCCATTTTACAGAATATAGTCTATTCAATAAGTAATACTAATGAGGGAACTATCCCATTTGAAAGAATAGCGGGGATTACTGTTAACGCAGGTATACTGAGTTAAACCTAGATAAACATAGTTTACATGCAGGACGATAGTATATTTACAACCGTTATCATTTAACTTTGAACAGACTGTAATTTTATTAAATCATATATAAACCCTATTTGTTTCACAGGTTAGAATATTTTGATTAGAACACAGGATATCAGAATTGTTACCAAGTAAACAAGGTGATTTTGAAGAGTTTAGGGGTCATAAACAATTGATAGACTTGAATTACCCAACTCATCAAGTTAGGACACAAACAAAGACCCCTTTTATTCACAGGTCCCCTCTGTCACACAGAAAATGGATCCCTTAAGATGAAGAGTGTCTGTGATAGACGCACCAATAATTGAAAGTCTGTTAAGTCAAAAGTTGGCTTTCATATTGCCTATTACGAGCATAGCCTTTATTTGCCAATCAGCTTTCTGCTGAATATGGCAGGTATATGTGTGCCGTTTGTATATTTGAACCCTGGTCGCTGAATTAGGCCACAAGCATGCTAAAAATTAAGCTTAAGAGGCCACTGAGCTCACAGTTTATAAACAAAGTCAACTTCCGGTAATCGCAATAAGGCATACATTTTGAAATGTATAGTATCCCAAAAAGTCATACAAGTTGAAATTTATAGTTGTCCAATAAGTCATCGCAATAAGGCATACATTTTGAAATGTATAGTATCCCAAAAAGTCATACAATTGAAATTTTATAGTAGTCCAATAAGTCATACAGTGATTTGGTTTATGTGGAGCTGGGACTCTGCGATACTAGACTTTTAAAACAACAATTTTCAATTTATTGATAAAAACAGCCGTTAGTAAGTTTCCCTGTAATTTATTCCCATGTAATACCACTATACCGCAATAACTCCCAATAAAATCATTTAAAAACCACTTAAATATCATAAAATTAAAATTCACCGATAATTTAACGACTCTCAGTAATATTTCTATATATTTACGAGTAACTAATGACCGTAAATTTGCATTCAGAATATAATATAACTACACCAATTATTACATATATCAAACTAATAGTCAATCTATGTTGTCAAAATAGTATAATTATGAGTTATTATTATAAATAATAAAATTATGGGTAAAAATATTTTATTTTTGAAATTTGTCTTACCTGAAATTGAATTATATCCAAATGAAGTACTAATAATTGTCTAACTCTGTTATATCCAAATAAGAGCCGCATATATCAGAAAAAAACAGCAACTGTATTCAAAATCACTATCCAAGCACAATATTTAAAACATTTATCACAAAATGAATTTTAAATTAAAAAATTCACACAAATTTTCAAAAGTTTTCCGTTCACAATACAGACAAATGTGAATCACAATTTTGAATAAAATTTAAATATTCAAATCCAAAAATCGAAATTTCGAAAATTTCTAATTTAATGCCAACGAATACAAGTATTAACTTTAAATGTGCTCAAAGTAAAATCCAATATTCGGAATAAAAGATGACATCCGCCTATCGCGACTAGGTAAACCAACGTTCACTTTATGTTTAACCAATAATTCAATACAGAAAGCAGGCGGTACTTTTAAAGGCAAAACATCGAGCCATGAGCTACCGTAAACTTGCTAAAAATCTCTAAGGCATCTTCTCTGTACCTGTTGTGTGATTTTATTAGCATAGGTAGATTTTTCCACCATTTATGAGACATATAAGTGAACAATATATATTTTCATCTTTTAAGAAATTGATAAAAAAGGAAGTTTCATCTTTTTTAAGAACATTTTTTTTATTTTTTTTTTATTGAATTTTATACTGGTTTTTTTTCAGCTGTTTTTCTGTCAAACATGGTGGACACGTCAAACAGATGATAAACATTCAAGACATCAGTTTTATCTTTTATGAAATTGATAATTACTTCCACAATTAATTAAAACTCATCCACATGAGGAGGACATGACATGAATCAGACAATATTTTGGTTGCAAATATTCCAACTTCAAATGTACCATCAAACAATGTTACAAAAATGAGTGTCTATGTGTCCACATTTTTGGAATCAAAGACTCACTGAGGTAATAAGTTATTCCAATGATTCGCAGTTCTTTAATTATGCACAACTAGCACAAAGAATAACCAACAATACAATGAATCTAACGCCATAAAATATACTAAGCTTGCGACATGAGTCACAACAATAAACCACAGAATGACTTTATAATTTTATTTTAAATTTTATTCTATCACAAGATCACCCAGAGATAATAGATACCACACAGTCAGCTAATATTTTCAGTGTCATATGCTTAAAATGACATCATAAATTTAGAGATACATTTTATATTGAAATAATCAAAATTTATTCACCTGTAATATTAATTTTGTTACTTTATCAAATTTCATATATCATTAAAGCTTTGATATTTAAGGGCCAATAATCCTATATTCCTGGGTTTCTTATGAATATTATTAGCTACTGTCGATTCAATAAATAATTTACTAATGAGGGAACTATCCCATTCAAAAGAATAGCGGGAATTTCAGTTAAATCAGTTACACACGCCTAAACCTAGACAAACATAGTTTACCAGATGGATGAGGTTATGTTCGTAACCGTTATCATTTAACTTTAACAAGACTGTTAGCATTCATAATACTGATAAAAACGTTCCAAAATAATATTAAACTTAATCAGCTGTTAATTTTCAAAATATTCACAGAACATCAATTGAGACAATCTGATTTTAAAGGGACTCAACTCCAGTTGGTAAATTGCAAAATTTATCAGAAAGTTATCTTAAAATCTCATTTTTTTTGGCTTTACCTACCTGATACATTTATGTACGAATCTTGACTTATTCTAGAAGTAAAATAATCGCATAATGTCTGTTAATTAAATTTAAAAGCCAAAAATCTATTGTGTGATGCATTGAATCTATATTCAACGTTCTGTAGCATAGGGAGGTGTTTAAATGCCGAAAAAAGCCGTTACCTAATTAACAGACAGTAAAACTTGTTCGGTAGTTTTCATCAATAGCCCCTTTGATTGTAATTTGAATTGTATTAAAGAATACTTTATATATTTGTTAAACATAGTTTTGTGATTGAAATGTCTACAAAAACATGTTTAATCATCAAAATGGAGTTTAGTCTCTTTAAAATATTTATTTAAATTAGGGCACAAAATAGAAAGATTACGGTACTGGCAGCCTACCTGAGAAATACCCGTATCAATGACAAGACGTAGAGAGAGAGCGCAAATTGATCGTAAAGTAGATAACGCTACTGTACTACGCTACTCGAGGGGTACGCCATATTGATATATAAAAGACGAAGGGGGCAATATCGTAAAGTACTTAGATAACATTGATACATTTTCAAATGACCGAATACAATGCAGCGAGTGGGGCGAAACAATCAGGGCTAATTTATAAGATAAGATGATGAGGTGGTGTTAATTTGATATGTACGTTATCATCGAGAATAAAAATATCTCATCTAGATGGAGACAGTAACAGAAATACGATACACTGTAGCCGAGCATCATAGCCAACCATTGTAGCCAAACATCGTAGTGTGACCATTGTTTGTAATAAGAGGTGGCGGGAGATATTCAGCTTGATATAAAATTGTGATACTGTAAAATCATTTAATTTCAATGGGATGAAATTTCGTGGTTTTGGTAAAAAAAATTGATGGGACCTTAATTTGTGGATTTTGCATTTCAGGTGATAAAATTTAATACAAAGATCAAAAAAAAATTTCGATTGGATTTGTTTTCAAGGATATGGTGGTTCACCTTTAAAACCCGCGAAAATTAATGATATTACAGTATTTCAACAAAGAGGTGCTTTTTATGCACAATTGATAAGGGGTTGGCTGATATAAGATTGCAATATTTTCAACAAAGAGATGTTTTTTTGGTGCACCCGTCACGCAACTTCAATGTTTTTTTCGTTTATAATATTAGATTCATTTTCACCTGCAATATATACCTGTCTATTAAGCTTATATTGCACTGCCAGCAGTATTTTGAAATTATTTACTATTCAAAGTAAAATCAGCCAATGCATTGTTTATGGCTTTTTTTTATCCTCGCCACCAGATATTCCATATTAGCGAGGCCTCCAGAAGAGTTTAGTCATTTTATGTTTCAGGAGATAGTGCAGATACAGGCATAGGTGGCAGTATCAGTGTTTGGAAAAGAAAAAATCCGTCACTGAGCTAATACACTACGTGGACCGTATATACATGTACTAGTATATTGATTGTCTATCTAACTCCATGTACACTATCAAGGTATAAAGCGTAGTATATGTCTATGTCCAAAGATTGTGGAACATCGCATAGGTAACCAGTGCATAAATAAAATGACCTTGAGCGAAGTTAAATAACGAAAGTAACACTGTTTTGCTGTTTCGCAGTTATAAGATACAATTGAACGAGATTTTCGGTAAGAATGAATATCTTATAGTTTATTTGAATGGCTTGTATAGCGATTTTTCTTCAGCGCCCGTATTTTATGTTGAAACAACGAGATGCAATGTTCCACAATCTTTGGCATATAGACATATAGTACGCTTTATACCTTGATAGTATATTAGCTCAGTACAGAATTTTTTTTTATTTTTTATTATTTTTTTAATCGTTTGCGGACAAAACACTGATACTGCCACCTGTGGATACAGGAGGTGTACTCGTTCCAGACACAACTGGTTCTTTTACATTGCCAGGTGTATAGCCAGCCACCTACACATGTGACCGAGGTTTTAAAGTCTCATTTGAAAGACTATTAGTAAAGTTTAGTTGGTCAGCCCATGATTGTTATTACTCTGAAGAAGGCCAAATGCCGAAACATTAGTGGTAATACAATTTAAATGATATGTGTTGTTGTTGAATTTTTACAACATTTATATTTGTAAAATCATAAGAAATGCTTCAGGAACTGGGGCATATCACATACCCGTATCAAAAGCACAATCTTCCGAAAATCCTCCATATGTGACCTTACCCTTAATGACAGACTGTACGTAACCCTGAATGAAGGCTTTGTGTCACATTTTGTGCAAATATGGCATTCACAGTGGCTACGTTCCATGGCCTAGTCATTAGAAATAAGTTACAATTTTACTCAGTTTGAAATAAAAAATAACAAGTGTACCTTTAACCATTAATCTTGTGATAAAGAGCTAGAAATCCCGCCATTACCTGCCAATCAAACCCTCCAGAGGGCATACTTTGTCCCTTTGGCGCAATAAGGTTGTATCTCACTTAATTCTGCATAGAGGGATACAATCTTGTTGCGCCAAAGGGACAACTTTTCTCTATCTTTGTAGGCATTACATTATGCACCTGTTTAATTAACATCGTTCATCTGTACGTATTATGTAACATGCATCCTGGCTACCAGATACCAATTGCATGCCCTCGGCCATTTAAACCATGAAAAAATCCACATATAATATTACACACTAAATACCTTGTGTAGATCAAATTCTCAAAAAAAAATAAGAAAAAAATATCTTATTTTAGATTTTAGACTTTAATTTTTTTTTTAATCTTTGTGAGCTTGTATGTAACACTAAGAGAAGCTAAGTCCTTATAAGGGATAATGTGGAGATATCGCATTGTTGCATTAATGGTTTAATCATTCTTAAGATAGATATCTTAACAGCGTGCAAGAAAATAATGAAGTCAATGCGCAAGTCGCAGGTAGGTGTGAAATATGAAGAGATCTGCGTACATAAATATTCAACAAACTTAATCCAACACTTCTCCGTAAATTGAATGCAAACATGTGCATTAGTGCATAAACGTAAAATGCTGTCATTAAAATTATCATAGTCCCATCAGAATTTATCCACTGTCGTTCACGCGAGTGTACTGTGTAACAGCTTTAGATTATCTATCAAAATATGTACGGTAACTGAGAGTCAGCCGGGACTCAGCCCGCACAGTTAGTGCACAGTGGATAGAGCACTAAGTCTTGGAAAGTCAGCCCGTACAGTTAACACACAGTGGATAGAGCACTATGAGAGCTCAGAGCAAAATTCTGGTATATGCCTCAATGAATAGATCTAGTTACCATAGTTTTGCACTGAGCCCTAAGTCTAAGTCTTGATCATCGCCGAGCAATTTTGGTTTTTAATATAGACTTAGGCAGATTGTGTTCTCCACACTACCATCATGTCCTCCACATGTGGAAGAGTTTCAAGATTTTTTGCAGAGAAGCAAGTGTAAGAATGTGTTTAACTTACTGGTTGATAATCAATTCTAGGAACACTGTTCAGGTTTGTTATACATGTACTAAATTATTTAAAGTTGATTTATAAAACAAGTTTTTCCAACATATTAAATCACTCTTGATGTTACCATCGCCACGAGGGTATGAGAGAAGACTGAAGAGAAGACAGTTTCCCTTATATGCTGAGCGTCAAGCAAGAGAATTTCTGGTACCATTTTTATTTTGTTTTTGGTATGACTCAGCCTGGGATCAAACCGGGAACCTCCCACACTCAAAGCTGATGCTCAACCACTGGGCTATTTAGGAGGCATTTGTTACCCTTTTTAGCATTCAGAATACAGTTCAAGGGTAGTTCCATAACAGGGTACACATATTAAATTAATGAGAACAAATTTAGTGCAAGTCAGGTTGTATTATTCACTCTGTGTGACAGGGTCTTTAAAAGTACAGCAGTTACAATGAATTGGAATGTTAATGCTCAGAACACTAAACTAAAATGTCAAAATGTACTTTTTGCAAGTGCCTTAATACTCAAAACTTATTAGAAAAGTTGTACCAATTCAAAACTACATGACATTATCTAGCAATACTCCCAAACACTTTGTAATCTGAAAACTATATCTGGTTGCTTATATAGCTTATAAACCACTGAAGTAAACATTACACCAAGTCTGAAGAGGCCTTATATGGACCTAATTTCAACAAGATTTGCATGTATGGTATTTTAGGCCATTAAAACTATTTGCTCGATCATCATATTTTTTCCTATTCAACTTTTTCCTCTTGATTTTAAAAAAGAGAGGCAAGATTAAATTTGGAAACAGATTCCATACCCTTAATGTGCAAGCACTATGTTGCGCCTTTATTTAGTAGTTATCTCCCTTCCAATTGAATTAAATATCGTGGAAATGGATTACATCCCTTGCAAATGCTGCAAAGTGCTTCTGTTAGGAAATAGCACACCAATACCGATAATCATTTAGATTGGGTTTTGACCAATTCCATTCTTTTGAATACTTTTAGAAAATGACATGTTATAACTACTCTTACAAGTTTTTCACCAAACTGTAATTGCATACATTATAAAATCTTAAAAAATGAATATAACTTACTGACTTAATTTCTTGCATCCAATATTTGTTGACAACACTGATATGAAAACACGAACTCTTCAAAAAGGTCACTAGATGGTACAACTGAAACACCAGAACACAAACATTAACTAAAACTATGACGTACATACACTATTATAATATGCTTACTTTTGATAAGAAGTAAATATTAAAATTTTGTTCCTAAACACACAGACGAACAAATTAAGACAAATTAAATTCATGACAAATAACAGTACCAATATTGCAGTGTGTGTTATTTTTGCAATGCAACATAAAATTATAATAAACTAATATTTTAACATTTTATACAATCATCATTTTTAAAAATAGTAATTTATACTTTGCTTTTGAAGGCATTGTTTCTTAATTATGAAGACAGAAAAGGGGTGTTCATAATATTGTGTATAATAATTTTTAATTGGAAGATGTATTGGAGTGTATGTTGTTATAGGAACAAGTTATTACGACTATGTTGTTGTAGTTATTTTAGGAATACAATAAAAATATAACAATTATGATAAATAAAAGAAACAAGTTTTTAATACTTCATAATGGTTTAAAATCCAAAATTAATGCCTTTCCTTAACTTAATCAAGTATTAAAGACGAAAAGAAACAGGTATTTTAATATTTAATAAAATCATCATTATAATTTAAATACTTATTGATATTTTACTTTGAAGTCATTGTGCCTTAATTATGTTAATTATGAAGGCATAAACTACTAAACCTACATTTACCTTAAGCATTAGGTAGTATATTAAGATCTAAGCCTCCTACCTGTGCAAACACTTACGAGGTTTCTTAAAGACCAACGTGACACCCTCTTTATATTCGCATACAATAGCCATTGACCTAAAAGATTGATCAATTAAGGCTGCTAGCAAGTCCAGATCAATTATGTTTGACCATTGTGTACTTAATTCACCCCTAGAGTGTTTTATTGTTGGTCAAATTGTGACACTTTAATGGTCACTTTTTTCACAAGCTATTCACAGCCAATCACTAGGCTTTCCACCTACCATAATGGACAGCCGCAACTGGAGTTAATTGTTGTCAAAGTCAAATAGACAGGAATGGCAAGTAATCCATTGATCGCGATGTCTAGATAGCTTTTAACATGTCCATTCTATATTTATTTGCGGAATACCATGTGATGCATAGCCCTTTACTTGGCAGTCATCTTATTGCTGAAATAGGAGTGCCTCCAACCGCATTTGAACCTTGGCGTGGTGTTCACAAAGGGCAATAACTCTGACAACAATCATGGCAATCCACATCTATGAATGTGTCTACAGACTGACAGACAAGAAAGCAGAATCCTGTATATCCCTTACAACCACAGGTGCTTGGCTTGGCATGTGGATACTTTTCAGATTTATATACTTTATAGAAAGAAATCTGATTTTTCAAAAAACAATAATCCAACGTGCCAAACGCCTTGTACAGGGGGTATAACAAATCGCTGGCTTAGAACGAGAAGGTTGTAACTACAAAATCGATATATTGAGAAAACAAGAGAAAACAGTCTGTAATTTACGCTGTACTTATGGGAAAACCGGTTTCTAAAACTTCATTTTGGTCAACATGACAATTTCAGATTGTCATGAAAATAGGCTCATAAGAATCGCCTTGTGAAGCAGATTTCAAATATGTATGAGTCTTTTAAGGTCGTAAGTAGTAGTTACGACCTTCTCATTCTAAGCCATTGAAATGTTGAGAAACAGCGTTAATACTGAATATACAGAAAGAGACAGCTTTATGACTCAGTAGGTAACAAAATATACCCTTACAACATAATTTCAGTAGTTTTCGTACACTAATTTGGTCAGGTGGCTAATTAACTTCAGACATCCAATACTTAGTACCATATAAATAGTCATTAAATTGTGATAAAAACTTGTGGATTAAAGTTAATTTTCAATTTAAAGTTGTAATGATTTTAAATTTATTCCGACAAAAAGTGACTAAGTGAGTAAGTCATCCACCGCGACTAATAAGGACGTGCCAAATGATTCTGATTATTTATTTCATTAAATCGTAAATTGCCTCATTGTGCGAAGGACGGTATTTCGGCAATTTCGCCCGCAGAAAAACGAGCGTCGGGTTTCTATTCATCTAACTTCTCCGTAATATCAAATTATGTAAATAAGGGAAGGAGAAGAAAACTGCATTCATATGACAACTTGTACGGCATACTTCGTGTAACAAGGGGATGTTTCACGAGGTATTCAATTTCGCAAATTTATTCTATCTGAAAATGACCGAAAACGAAACTATTATACCTATGGTGCACTTTTCAAGAAGATAGGACAGTCTTCCGTAATAGTTTATTCAAAATTAAGGTATATTTGAATAGAATGAAATTTAAACATAAAACAGAAAATCTAAATTTCAACATGATCTTTAACAAACCTCAGTGGCAGCCATTTGAAATATTGAAGACTGATTGAAAAACACTTGAACTACTTTGAAGCAAGTTTCAATGATATTATATCAAAAGTTTGAAAAAATATATCAATTTTTATCTTACCTACTCAAACTCGATGACACGTTTTGAGATTAATTATTTCAAGCATATCAAGATTTCATAAAACGTTGACAATTAGGAACACAGAAGTTATGCGTGTCAATTTCTATAATGTCACTCGACAAAGGGCCTAGATTTCAGATTTTTTCAATATCTCTGGTTGAATTGAATATGTCAGGTTCAATTATATGACAAACTAAGCAAGGATTTTCAACACATTATATGAGATTAGGATGTCAACTGTTCCTAACCTTCAGGGGAATAATTTTGAATTTTAAAAAAAAATACCATAAAGGTAGGCCTATATATAGAATCTAATGCCGCTAAGTGTTGAAATTAATAATATACACACATATCAGGCTACCTGCCTACATTTGTATATATCGCTGGCTTAGAATGAGAAGGTTGTAAGTACAAAATCAATATTTGAGAAAACAAGAAAAAAATGTCCGAAATTTACTATTGACTTATGGCAAAACAAGCTTTTCCAAATTCATTTTGGTCAACAAGTCATGTTCCAATTTTCATGAAACTAGGCTGCTAAGAATATTTATAAATTAAGGCAGAGTTCAAATATGTATCCGTCTTATAAGGTCGTAAGTAGTTCTTACAACCTTCTCATTCTAAGCCAGCCAAATATACAGAACCACATGGAAGGTCAGGAAACTTTTTACAAACCACTACGAAAAAATCTTACACATCAAAGCTGTCACACTTGAAACAATCAATGTCGAGACTCCACATGTAATCGTACCCTTCCCAAGATGCACCATTGTTACGCCAAGCGGATATTAATTTTCCATACCGGAGCCAATATTGTTGGGATTTTATTCCTATCAATTTCTACCAGGTACAACTTGGGACAAACGCTAGAAAACATGCTATAAGAGCAAGTCGAGTGTCACAAGTATTTGTCAAGTGTCTTGTTCTCTTCATGTCAGGCATTAAGTGACCAAGTAAGTTGTTAGTTGAAAGTAATTGTCTTTTTTGAAATTGTGACAAAATTGAATTTTTTCATAAAACATGGGATCGATTAACACACTTGAAGTTTTAAAGCAAGTACCAGTTTACAGTAACAACAATATAATATTCTATAGCATTACCATTATTGTCATCATGCTATGACACATGTCAAGTCAGCATGGCTTAAGGACTAATGTTGGCCCAACAAGTCAGCATAGCCTAATGTTAGCCCAACTAATCTTCATGGTACAATGTTGGCCCAACAGAATTATGCTAAGCAAGCATGACCAAGTGTTGGCCCAACAGAATTATGCCAAGTCAGCATGACCCAATATTGGCCCAACAGAATTATGCCAAGCCAGCATGACCCAGTGTTGGCCCAACAGAATTATGCCAAGCCAGTATGTCCCGGTGTTGACCCAACAGAATTATGCCAAGTCAGCATGGCCCAATGTTGGCACTACAAGTCAGCATGGCCCAATGTTGGCCCAACAGAATTATGCCAAGTCAACATTGCCCAATATTGGCACTACAAGTCAGCATGGCCCAATGTAGGCCCAACAGAATTATGCCAAGTCAGCATTGCCCAATGTTGGCACTACAAGTCAGCATGGCCCAATGTTGGCCCAACAGAATTATGCCAAGTCAGCATAGCCCAATGTTGGCTCAACAAATTATGCAAAGTCAGCATGGCCCAATATTGGCACTACAAGTCAGCATGGCCCAATAAATTATGCTAAGTCAGCATGGCCCAATGTTGGCACGACAAGTCAGCATGGTCCAATGTTGGCCCAACAAATTACGCCAAGTCAGCATGGCCCAATGTTGGCACTACAAGTCAGCATGGCCCAATGTTGGTCCAACAGAATTATGCCAAGTCAGCATGGCCCAATGTTGGCACGACAAGTCAGCATGGCCCAATGTTGGCCCAACAGAATTATGCCAAGTCAGCATAGCCCAATGTTGGCTCAACAAATTATGCAAAGTCAGCATGGCCCAATATTGGCACTACAAATCAGCATGGCCCAAAGTTGGCACGACAAGTCAGCATGGCCCAATGTTGGCCCAACAAATTACGCCAAGTCAGCATGGCCCAATGTTGGCACTACAAGTCAGCATGGCCCAATGTTGGTCCAACAGAATTATGCCAAGTCAGCATGGCCCAATGTTGGCCCAACAGAATTATGCCAAGTCAGCATGGCCCAATGTTGGCCCAACAGAATTATGCCAAGTCAGCATGGCCCAATGTTGGCCCAACAGAATTATGCCAAGTCAGCATGGCCCAATGTTGACCCAACAGAATCATGCCAAGTCAGCATGGCCCAATGTTGGCCAAACAGAATTATGCCAAGTCAGCATGGCCCAATGTTTTCATTTTAAAATTCAAGTTATTAGCAACTTCACTGATAACAATTTATGGTCTTGCCTTTCTTACTGGTGAAATACTGTTTGAGACCAGAGGCTGGCACGGAGCACATGCACAGTTTCAAAGAGGATCAGACTCACTGAACATTTAGCAAAAAATGTGGTTGTTAAAAATTAATATTTACACAAGTTTACTACAACAAAGGTATGACAGAAGACACTGTACTGAATGTACAGCAAGATAATTATTTGAACCAATATTATTTTGAATTTAAAAAAAAAATATAAAAAAACAACTGAAAAAAAACCCACTTTTGTATTAATTTTAGTACCAGTATGTGGCTACCTGTGATCAAACATGTAACCTCTTGCTCTTGAAATTGCAAAATCTATCACTAGACTATGGAGGTGGTCACTGAAGTGGTTACGTACTTTTCAGAGCAAAAATTCAAAAACTAATTTAGGCCAAGACAAAATAATGTTGTGGTTAAGGTTACGGGCCCAAACAAATTAGGGTCTACAGGTAGGTAGGGGAAACATTTTACGTTTTAATTTCTTTTTTTCAATAATTACTTACACATTTTTTTTCAAGTTTTGGCTTTTAATTTTCAATAAAATGTTGTAGGGTAGCAGCAAAATAATTGGGTAGGTAGGGAAACCTTTACCCCAACATTATTTTGTTTTGGCTTTATGACTATGAAATTATGAATGTTTAAATTTACACTTTATAAATCAAGAACACAAAACTAAAACTAGAAACTCAGCCATTAAATATCGAAACATAACCATTACAATAATTGTCACATAGGGTTTGTGAAACGTATTAAATACAATGAAATAACCACACGTTCAAGCAACATTTTAAAACTGCTTGACAGCGTTAAAATTTTGAATAATTATGTGACGATCAAAATTTGAAAAGTTTTGACACTGTAAGATATGATTACAAATCGTCAAATGACCTCCAGACTTTTAATAAAATACTCTACACTTATAAAACTACGCAAGGTCCATTAGTAACTTCAAACACTATCGCATTGACTAAAAGTATGCAAAATATGGTCTCATTTCTTAATGAATGTTATCTTTCGATCGGTATCAATGGCGAGCATTTAAATCTTCAATGTTATCTCAAGGGTGAAGACGTATTTCTATATAGTGACATATTTAGATATTTTGATGATCTTAATGCCTTTTAAGGCTATAATCAGGGTTATAAACATTCTCTAATCATGTAATTACTAAATTAGAAATGAGCCAACTTTTGATATCTTCTTTGACAAAGGGCAGTAACTCTAGCTTAAATGTGTGAAATTCTTTTACTGCTTGTGTCGATTTGGGTTTAATATTGTTTCTGCACAATTTTTCCGTCATATTTGGTGACCAAATCATCTAAGCAGTTTATCAGGGATGCCATGGTATTCAATATTGCTCTTACCTGACTTAAGGATATTTATTATATAAGGACAACCAATCAGAACACATATCATTATTAAACACTTGGGCAGTAACAGGCCATAATCATGATAATGATTGGCTATTCTTATTCTCCAATTATAAATAAGATCAATAACCAGTTCTAACTTATCCACAGGGGAGAATCACGTGACCGCTATAGTACATAACGTGTATACAATGGCGGACAGAATCGTCGACTCCAGCCAAAAAATGCAGGTATGTGCATAGTTACAGTTTGAATCAGAAATGCATAATAGGCGCAGAGTACCCGCTTATCAAATCGATTAACTTTGATGTGTTTCATTTCTCTGAACTGTGCTTCGTTTAAGCCTGAAACTCAACACAGTTTTTTAGCGTTTTAGTACATTTCGTATCCAAAACACTTTCGACTACTTATGCGGGTATTTTCA
Source organism: Spisula subtruncata (assembly GCA_963678985.1). Taxonomy (NCBI): domain Eukaryota; kingdom Metazoa; phylum Mollusca; class Bivalvia; order Venerida; family Mactridae; genus Spisula; species Spisula subtruncata. Next base: position 48,630,378 of record OY787664.1, on the reverse strand, counting down.
GCCCAAAACGCCGTTCTTTTCCAATGCTTGCTTTTAAATTATGATTGTCATATTATATGTATCGTTCGTGGTGTATTTGGGTTGGCTGCCTTGCTCTGTAACAAAGTTAGACACACATTTGAAAATTAATACATTGCATGAACGAAACTTTAAGTACATTACGTATACCAATGTTTTTCATGACTGTGTATTATGTGTTATCACAACTTATGTTTCTTTTTATGTTGCAGATGTAAGACCTTTGATCTTCAACTCTTGACGTGGACATATCATATATACTTTCATTTTTAGTAAGTATACTTTCGGATTTTTTGCTTGTCTTCAAGTAAGAAGTTGAAGTATGTCACATATCAACTACAGATATGCAGTAATGTAATTTTTAGTTTAATCAAGTTATAAAAACTATTGTTACAAGACAGCAGGATGTCTGTTATATATAGTTAAGCCTTTGTACATATATTGTAGAGATATGAGATAATAAGCAGTCGTTTCCATCATCTTTAAATAATCATTTTGTCCAATACTGTCTCACTACTTACTAACATCAACGTAAACCCCTAAATAACAATTGGCGACTTAACAGCCATATTATGCTGGCTTACGATAATTGGAATGTGACGTTTCCTACTTGTATTGGTATGTTTGTTTGACATGAACTTATGATACAATTTCAGCATAACCTTTAAGCGGGCACATCCATTTTGTTTTCAGAAATCACCATTTTACACTAAACAAAGAATACGAGTATGTAGTTACAGAAACAAACAAGGAACAATTTCCACCAACCGATGTTCTATGCATAAAGGAGCGTTAAGTGTTCGTTGGGAGAAAGCAAGATGTAATAAAGTCAAGATGTTGACAACTTCCAAAATGGACATAGAATGAAAATGCTGATGTTTTATGTATCAAAGAGGAAATCTTAAACACAAAATAAAGGATATAATTACAACTATTTTCATTTATTTATTTGCCTTTACTGGCTATAAATCACAGATATTAATCACAAATTTGGTAAAACAATTTACATCATTGCACGAAATATAATATGAGAAATATGGAAATCATGTTTGAAACCACTCAGCCATTTGTTATTAGATGTGAAATGTCTTAGCAAGCTTGCCTAGAAAGGGCTCGCCAATAAAGGGATCGTATAGAAACCATTGACTTAATGACCATTGTGTTACAATTTGATTTACCCACAAACTGGACGACATGAGAAAGCATCACACCCTCAATAAACTCGATTTGGGCATGTACTGTAATAATAAACAAGAGCAATGCCTACTATAGTTGGACGCTCGACTTTCTCGATTTCGATATGGTAACGTGTATACGTAACAAGGGACGATAAATATAGGTCATAGGGTAATAAATCAGCTTTGTTAGTTGGCGTTCTTTTGTAATAGTGAATAATCATGCTAAGTATAAGTAACTAACACAGATTACAGGCAAATGGTAATATCCCAACACACTCTCATTAGATGTTTTGCAACACTGTTCTTCTCTAATGTTTACTCAACCACTAACTGTAAATATACAGTTTTCCAGGAGCAGTGATACTTCCTATCGCCTCTAAGAGATGTCTGATGGTCCAACAAGGCATATATGAGGTTGTAAACTTTATCTCAATAAATACATGTCCATTTTGGAGAGTGGTGCTGTACTTTGTGTAGGCTTAAAGCCCATGCACTGGCAAGTATGTATCCACAATCATCAAACTCAAATTTCGTCCTTGGTTCATTGTGTTTGGAAACCCTAAAATGAGCAAAACATCAAAACAAATCAGCATATTACATAATTACACATAAAGGATTTATCTACAAATACAACAGAACCTTATAAACAACGCCAATGTGCATTTTCACGGAATTATAAAATCTATATCATAGGCATATGATTTCAACTGTGCGTAACTATTTTTTCCATTTTTTTTGTTTTTGTTAGGGTCAATAACGGGAGATGAATATGTGGATCTAGGTTCGTGCTAGGAAGAATCATTAGTTTACACACAGTTGAAGTCAAATGCCAATGATCTATATCGTTTTAGAAAAATGCAATTTATCGTCCCATACTAAATAAACTAATAAAACCTTAACCGGGTTATAAACATTTTAACATTTTATATCCAGTATAAAACACCGTTTCTATGCTTTTTTTGGACAAAATTATATTATTAATAATTGGTCCGTAACAACACTCTTGCTATAACTAGCGTAATGTACATGCTTCTCCAGTTGCAATGACCGTAAAATCATCTATGTATAGCTATACAGATTTGGAAATATTCTCACATTTTTTTACCCAATACGTACATAAACTATTAAATTAAACGTCCATTTAGGTCAGATAAATACAGACAGCAGCTGATTATAATCGCGATTTTTGGCATGTTACACCCCCGTTATGTGCGTAATGTGCGGAAGATTAACTGTATGACACTTCTGTAGATCGACGCTGTGTATATAAAATCATCTATGTATAGCTATACAGATTTGGAAATATTCTCACATTTTTTTACCCAATTCGTACATAAACTATTAAATTAAACGTCCATTTGGGTCAGATAAATACAGACAGCAGCTGATTACAATCGCGATTTTTGGCATGTTACACCCCCGTTATGTGCGTAATGTGCGGAAGATTAACTGTATGACACTTCTGTAGATCGACGCTGTGTATATATATAACCCCGTTGAGAATGTTTTATGATTGTGATTTATATATGACCCACTTTTACATAATAGCACATGTATTTCATGTAACTTAAATGCATTTAAACTTAACATATTCAATAAAGATCAAGATTTGTGCGAATATATACTAATAATATACAGCTTCTGGGTTGAGCAGATGATCCAAAAACACGTCACAAGCTAAGGGAAGTAACTCGGGTTAGTTTATTCACAAAATAAGATAACCGAAATTAGAGATGACGTTTATTGTGTGTTATAATCATGTCTGAATTGTAGATTTTGTTGTATTCCTATATTTATACCATATACTTATTGAAACCACAATAAAACAATCTTGCGTATATGACCTTTAAATTAGCATTAGTTTTGGTTTTATTATTTATTGACAAATATCCTAGAAAAGCACAATACACCGTCCGGCACACCGACCTCAGTGACGTCACATTATGCTTGTACTCATTAAATTATTGATGACGTCGTAACTGACGGTAGCATAATATTATTCACTTTCATTATAGATCTTTATACTAGTATATAATTTAAGACATAATGACATCATAAAACATAATTCATCTGTACATTTTTTAATTCACAGAATTGAGTCTGATGACTGATGAGTTGCCATATTCTCACGGCATAACATTCAATACTTTAAAAATGTAGCATTAGATCTACTTCACCAATATGAATAAGAGTTGTTTAATAATTGTCGATGGATAGCTGAGTATTAACTAACGACTATCAAAATAAAAAAGGAGTTTTCAAAAATTATAATATATTATAATAGCAGTTTATGATAAGGAGCAGTCAAATAATCTTAAATTACAAACCTGGTATTCAGACACACTGAAGAATATTTTCCCGAAACGTGGAGGTGGTGCTTTCCAACATGACTCTTTTCATGGTGATGCAGTTACGTTTTTCCACAACGACAACACATGAACATTGTAGCTTTCTGTTTCCTGAAAATAGGTATTTCAATATAGTGCAAATGCCTTCGGCACGACTAAATCACTTCTTGTGTAGATATACTGTAAACAAAAGAGAAAAAATAACTGACTGGTTTCTTGATAATATAATACTGTTTTGATTATATCAATATGTTATAATCGCCGTATTTAACATGGGCACTTTGCATTGACGTAATTTGGTTTGAATAGATAATGATATTATTCCAAATTTTCTAATTCAACAGTGGTACAATAATTTGCATACACATTGCAAAATCAAAACACCGGACATAAATGACGAATAATATGGGTGGCTTATGTATCAAACCGTTCTACATCGTCTCGATGAGAATGCAACGACTGTAGCAACTTTCAGACATAATACTCATTCCACCAAAATATACAGTGACTGTCATGAGACACGTTGGTGTACGCAATGTACTCATAAAGTTTCGTTCATGCAATGTATTGATTTTCAAATGTTTGTCTAACTTTGTTACAGAGCAAGGCAGCCAACCCAAAGTCACCACTAACGATGCATATATTATGACAATCCTAATTTAAAAGCAAGCATTGCAAAAAATCAGCGTTTTGGGCTGAAAATACCCGCATACGAAGTCGAAAATGTTTTGGATACGAAATGTACTAAAACGCTAACAAACTGTGTCGAGTTTCAGGCCTAAACGGAGCACAGTTCAAAGAAACGAAGCACATCAAAGTTAATCGATTTGATAAGCGGGTACTCTGCGCCTATTATGCATTTGTGATTCAATCTATAACTATGCACATACCTGCATTTTTTGGCTGGAGTCGACGATTTTGTCCGCCATTGTATACACGTTATGTACTATAGCGGTCACGTGATTCTCCCCTGTGTTATCCTTCCACCAGGAATCAGCAATTTCTCCACATGTGGAGAACGAACAATTCAACATTGATGACAAACTTTCAAGGACGAGCTACCTGGAGAACTGGAGTATTTTTTGAATACCAGTATGTTTCTGACCACAATGTAACAGTATCATTTATCAAGATTTTTAAAAAAAATATTTATAAAGAAAAATATAAATTTTACAAAAATGTTTTTTCGTTATCAATGATACAGTTAGCTGTGTTTTTAACAGCTGAGTGACTATTTTCAACATCTTTCATCCACAAACAGTGCAGCCATGCAGCTACCCACCCTAACTACTTGACCTGGACTGAATTGTCAACTGCATGGGCTTGTAGTACTATAAAAGATGTGCCAACTTTTTATATTGTATATTGATAAAGGGCAGTAACCTTACAATAAATGTGCGAACTCTACTTCTCTGAAAACATCAGTCAATTGAAACCCACTTCCCTTGCTAATGTTGCCGCATTGTCATTGCTTTATTTCCTGAAAAAACCTATGCGCTACTAGACAGCAGTGCGGGACATCAGAAAGGCAAAAACACAGGACAATACAGGGATACTGGGGAAATTAGACAGACGACTCTTCCCAACAGACGGGAATTCGACATCCTTATCAACTCCGAGTCCCAGGGAAAAGACCCTATAGGTCCGGTTCCAAGACTTGGGAATTACTACATGATAACGTGTCCCATACCCGGAATTTAGCATTGTCTCAAAGGTGCGGATTTACTATAGACATAAAAAAAAATGTCTGACACCCCCAAGGATGGGCAGAGGATAGCCAGGGAAATGGCCATGTTTTTACCTTCCAGCTTCCCACTGCACTGCCCGGAAAATGTTGGAAAATTTTTCTCCAAACCCATACCCTGGGGACAATATTTAGTTGTTAGGGGCCGGGGAAATATCGGAGATTTTACCATCAGCTGTCCCCTACAGGGCCGTGGAAGAGCAGGAGTTTTGACAACCCAAAAGTAAAAATGCCGGCCCATCCCCTGGGATTGGGATGACTGGTGCATTAAAAAGTGTACAGACTGGTTCATCATCACAAATCTGTTTTATTCCCTGACATCAGCCACAGGTGCAAGACAAAAAAATCAAATTTGGCTGTATAGGCATATTAGTATGTATAAGAGAGAGCCAAATTTGAGTTTTTTTGTCTTGCACCTGTGACATCAGCAAGCACTTGTGATTGTGTTAAGCAGCTGAATTATCCATGTTGTTAGTTAATTGAGGTACACAATAAAATTAATGAAAATGATAACCAACCTTCAGGCAGAAGTTTCTTGATTCTACTGAAATTAGTCTAGGGGAAGTAACTTGTAATTCAAGTCCCCGCATAATGATATACGACGTCCGCACTGTAAACATTCAAGATGTCTGCCCCCGTCCGCGAGAAAATTTCACGAGGAGTTTGGCTTTAAAATTGGATTCCTAACATAGTAGAACCAAATCAATCAGGTATGTAGGTGTTATTATGTATTTTGAAGTAAATTATGCCGAAACTTCGAGTTTATGGTGATATGTAACTACACTGACCATTGATTGAAAGTGACCATAATTTCGGACATGTATGTTGTCGATTTTAATTGGATTTTAATTGGATCATATGGAAAGGAGAAAATGGAGCTTATCTCTTTATTTAGAGAAATATTGTTGCCATAATCTAGTGATAGATATAATTGAAGTACATTATTAAATATGTGACACCATTGTCCAGTGGACATTAATTTGAACTTTGAAGCTTGTCAATATCAACTCGATCATCTATTTAGTAAGGTAGTAGCTAGGATTACGGTACGTAATGCTAGACCCACAGGCTAGGATTACGGAACATCTGTAATCCTAGCGAGTCCTAGCTATGTCTGTCTAGAATTACGGAAGTTTTTATACCGACTGCAATTAAATCGTGCAGGTCACCTTATAATTATATTGCATGATGTCGTCATTATTTCACGAATTTATACAAATATTGGTATATTTATTGACAAATTAATAGAAATATCAGTATATCATGCGTCAAATTTACTTCGCTAATATTTTGTCTTTGCATGGGGAGGAAAATAGAGGCAGTCCGAATGTTTATAAATTAATTAAAGTATGTGGTCGAATACACAAATGCAGTTCCATTGAAATTGATTGGCATGATCGAAACAAATCGTGTTGCTAATTTTGGTAGTAGATCTGATATGTTTGTTCGTCATTCGTTCCTCGAAATAAATATTAAGTAGCTATAAATTGTTTGTTGATTCACAATTTACAGCCTTCTACTGGATCTACGTTGTGACAGCGTGTAGTGATACGAATTCCAAATATGGTCATATTTAGTTTCTTAAAAAATTTGTTTTAATTTGTAACCGATTACGCTTTGCATATCATTAGGAATGTTTTAATATTAGAATTATGTAAATTGTAAGGTAAACAATCGATTATCTGTTATCTCAATATATTTTCCATATTTTAATAACTTTATAAATGCGTAGATAAAAGTACAATACAGTATCAAAAGTATTTGCATTTGGATTTTTTCTGCCGTTTTAATATGTTTACCATACTGTATATCTTTACCATAACAAAAACTGATTATACTCGATGGTATGATAAATTCATGAAATATTAATGTCATTGACTCAACATGCAATATAAGGCAACCTGCACGCTTAATTGCACATTCCGTCAGCTGTTCCCCGCTGGGTGGGGGGGGGCTAGGTCAAGTTTGTAAACAAGTTAATTGAGTTACTTATCAGTTATTGACTTATTTTAAACATTCTGCTGGCAATAAAATAACTAGACTCCTTGTATCGCACAGACCCATTTCTCTAATCTCTTCCCACAAAGTCAGAGTCTCAATGGTAATTGACAAAATTTTGAAAGTGGCGATTAGAATTTTAGCAAAATCATGCAGTTTTACTCCATTTGGTCCAGAAATTGGCACTTTTCAGATTTCTCAGAAAGTGGCAATAAATGTCCAAGACCCAGGGGACGCCCTGATAGGAATGAAAAAATATGCTGGTTAAATGAGAAAAATGTCTCAGTCCAGCACAAACAAATACACAAACAGACAAAAGTAATTAGTAAAATAGTATGGTTATGTGTGTTATATTGTAGAATGATGTTCAATTCAAACAGTAATGGACCTTCTCCCAAAAGAATGAAATTCTCTCAAAATGGAGGTAAGCGATGGTTGCAAATAAATTGATGTACTGTTTCATGATTATTTGTCCATTACACTGCTCCTTGTAATACATGTCGTGTTTGACTTGTGGATTATGGTAGGACAGTTGATCTAGGATGAAAGCAAACTAATTTTTGATGATGGAGAATAAGTCAAATTTATACTTGTACCTATTCAACTAAAGCATGCCAGTGACATTTTCATCATCACATTTACTATCAGATTGTATGCGACCCTTTCTCATCTATCCTATAGTTATAGAATTATGGCTTTTGATTTGGTTTGGTCTCATGAAAACATCAATACAATACAATCTTTATTTTAAGTCGGATTTACATTTACAACAAATAACATTAGCTATGTATAGCTATTGTCCGACATCATGAAGACTGTGCTTTTAATATACTGTAAATACTCAGCCATAAGTCAGGCAAAAACAGTCCCAAAAAAAATTAAAAAGTCACCCCACAACTTATGGAAGAGTTTACTACAATACTCACGATTTTGTCAGAAAATCATTACATTACTCATGACTTTATCTGAAACTGATCACATCTCCCTGACTTTATCTGAAAATGACCACATTCCTATCAACTTTGTCTGAAAATTACTACACTCCTCCATATTCTGTCTGAAAATCACCACATTCCTCCCAACTTTAGCTGAAAATTACCACATTTCCTTCGACACCTAACACTGAGCACATGATTTCAGCTTTCACAAAAATGGAAAACTATACATGCGACCTATGAAAGGGTTTAGACAAAAACCTTAATTTTTATTCAAAAGTCCCCCTGCGACTTATGGCTGCATGCGACTTATGGCTGCGTATTTACGGTAATAATGTAGTATTTGTATGATATAGATGATTACTATGCCAAGATAAAAGAAGAGAGATTTAAGTTACCAATACGTCCAGTGAGGAATAAACTCATACAAGAAGTACAGAGGCATCCAACAGTTATAATCATTGGTGAGACGGGAAGCGGTAAAACTACACAAATTCCACAGGTATATACAGTAAATTATACTGTAAAATCATTAATTTTCATGGGGAGTTAAATTTTGTGGATTTTGTAGTTCAACTTAAACCACAAAATCAAATCCCATCGAACAAAAACTTTGGCCCTTGTATTTATTACCTGAAATGCAAAATTTACGATTAAGGTCCCATTGAAATGGTCTTTGTTACCAAAACCACAAAATTTTGTCCTATTGAAATTAACTGATTTTACATTATGACATTGGCTATAGTTTTGGAGAAATTGCCAATTTACCAGGAATAGTTTATTAAATGATAAAAGAAACTTCATACTTTGATTTTAGATCAAGCAGGTTAGTTGGAGTTCTCATTTGTCAATGATTAGAAAAAAGTTAAAAAGCTGTATCCGTTTTCATCATTATATTGGTAGTTTTTATGTCCCGGCATTTACTGATGTGGAGGCATATGGTGATTGCCTGTCGGTCTGTTCTTTCGTTTGTCTGTTTGTCTGTTTGTTCTTTCGTTTGTCTGTATGTCGGTTTGTTTGTCAATCTGGTCATTTATTACAAGCTTCCACGTTGATTGGCTTAGCTGCATGTAGTCATTATGGTCAAGGCTACCACTGGGGAATAAGCATTTACTAAACCTAGTCTTGCTTGTGATTTATTTTGCTAGCTTTTAAACAGGGTTCCCACGGTCAGGGAAAAACAAAACTTTTTCAAGGTCAGGGAAAAGTCAGGGAATTTTTAAATAAGTCAGGGAAATTTGAAAATTGAGCAAAAGTCAGGGAAAAGTCAGGGAATTCTTCATTAAATATCTCAATAAGTGTAATTTCCTTCGAAGAAAATACCCAAAGCAGAAAAAAATCCTCCCTCGCTATGCTCCCTCGAGTTAATTTTAAATCATGATTACTTAATGTCATTCAGCAGTCCTTAAACTACTTCCTGGAACTTCATGGCTCCATATGAAGCAAATATAACCTCCTTTTCTCTGTTTCTATTGCGCTATTTTGTTCAAACAAAAAGGCCGGATCGCGCTAAAAAGTCAGGGAAAACTGCTGACTGGTCAGGGAAAAATCAGGGAAAAGTCAGGGAATTTTGTCTTAGAATATTTGTGGGAACCCTGTTAAAATGGCGGTTTTGTTTCCTGAAAATGTACATGTATGTGTATTTGTGTTTCAGTATTTGTATGAAGCAGGTGTGTCCAAGAATTGTATCATTGCAATAACACAGCCGAGGAAGGTAGCTGCTATCACAGTATCACAAAGAGTAGCTCTAGAAAAAAGATCTGATGTTGGAGATCTGGTTAGTTAACCCTTACAATGATATACTGTAAAATCATAAATATTTGTGGGGATATATTTCGTGGATGACCTCAACCACAAACCTCTCCTCAATTATTAATGATTCTGTAGTAGCTGACTTAATGTCCCCACAAAATGGTATTTTTCACAAAAACCACAAAATGTTGTCCCATTGAAATATTATGATTTTACAGTAACACTTACTTTTTTAGATATTGACCAGTACTTACTGTATACCAATTTACTTTTGAGAAATACTAACTTTCCAGTTTCGTCGATCGTCAGCATATTGCGACTACAAATGTTTGCTTTTTTAATTCTCCTGCGAAGTGTCAATATTGATGTTTTGAACACTTTTGCAGCTACTTAATTTTGCAAATTTCTACCGATTGCAAACTCAATTAAATTGTGCTAAATAACTTCTTGGTTTTAAGTAAGTAACTGAAAAAAGTTTTGATTTGTTTACCATTGACGATTCGTGATTATTACTCTGAAGGAGGCTTCGGCTGAAGCATAAGTATTTTAAAACAATAAAAATAGTATGTGTAAAATAGTATGTGTTGTTTTTGAATTTGCATGATCAGCAAATAACATAGGAATGCTATAAATTTACAGGTTGGATATTGTGTGAGATTTGATGATTCTACCACAGAAAAAACCAAGATTAAATACATGACGGACGGAATGTTACTGAGAGAGTCCATACTGGATCCACTGATGAAAAGGTAAACTGCCTAATCCTGTAATAATATTAAAGTTGATATATCAGTATTTTACCAACATTACAGTATTAAAGTTGATGTAGCCGTATTTTGCCAATATTACATTGTTAAAGATGATGTATCATATTTTACCAATATTAAATTTGCAATTTGATCATATTGTAATTACAAGTTTATAATGTTGTGAAAAATGCAGAAGATGCTTTTAAATTAAAAGATTATTTCAAATGCTTTGGTTTTGAGAAATTCATGTACATTCACTTTAAGCATGATATCGTTAGTCTACAGTGCTGGATATGCATAAATCTTGGATGGATTTATGTGAAGTTATGGTCTTTTTTGCTGGGTTCCTATTATTTATAGAATAGTACATGGCTGAGCAGTGCCTTTGAGTGATAATCGCTCTGGTAGGCTGATTACTGCACGAGGGCTTTTAGCCCGAGGGCAATAATCACTGACCTACCGGGGCGATTAACACTCAAAGGCACTGCTAAGCCATCTATTGTTCTGTATAATATTTATGTTGCAGCTTTTTCATTAAAACAACACATTCAAAAAGTCAAAACGTGTTCAGTAATTGGTAAATCATTTGCTATTGTCAAACTTGGATCTATGCGCGCAATGCACATCTACATCCGATCATGCTATTTTTTTAAGGCAAATTTGTTACTATATATAGTAACATAAGTATTATGATATCTAACTAAGGGATATGTTTGTTTCAGATATTCAGTGGTGATATTGGATGAAGCCCACGAGAGAACAATACAGACAGATGTACTGTTTGGTGTCGTCAAGTCAGCACAGAAACAGAGGCATAGAATGGGCATGAAGTCACTAAAAGTAAGTCTTATATATATCTATATATTGATAAATTATAAATTTCTTACAACCTTCCATCTCTGGAAAGCTACAGGATATTAGGGCTGTAACGGTATACCGCGGTACACGAAATACCGCGAACTTCAACCCCACACGGTTCACGGTACAAGAATTCGGTATCAGCTTTTTTATAAGCAAAATAATATTCAGACAACTAAAACATTTGTCAGCCAACTTGTTATGTATATCTATCATGGGTCACTTGTTTTTAGCTCACCTGTCACAAAGTGACAGAGTGAGCTTTTGTGATCACTCTTCGTCCGTCGTCCGTCCGTCCGTCCGTCCGTCCATCTGTCAACAATTGGGTTGTGTCCTCTCTAGCGGTCACAATTTTGGCCTAATCTTTATGAAACTTTGTCACAATGATCATCTTAACAAAATCTAGGTCAAGTTCGATATTGGGTCATCTGAGGTCAAAAATTAGGCTACTAGGTCAAGTTATAGAAAAACCTTGTTTTTCATTTTGTCAAAGGGAGTGTACTCTGTAATTATTACTGGTTGTGATCATGTAAGAGTTGTCTCTCTTACTATATTTAAGTTGTGTACTTGTTAGCAGCTTTGAGGCTTTAATTTAAATTAAATGCAGAATGTGGATATTAGGGTTATCATCGTTTACAGTGATTGTATGTTTACAAACTATTAAACAATTATTAAGCTGTAATTATAGTCTTATGCAACCTTACTAATCGTTTTACATAGACTTATATAGGGAAAACATATAAAAATCTTCTTCTCTAAAACTACAATGCCTAGAGCTTTGATATTTGGTATGAAGCATCATCTAGTGGTCCCCTACCAAGATTGTTCAAATTATGGCTCTGGGGTCAAAATTGGCCCCGCCCCGGGGGTCAGCGTTCTACATAGACTTATATAGGGAAAACATATAAAAATCTTCTCCTCTAAAACTACAATGCCTACAGCTTTGATATTTGGTATGTAGCATCATCTAGTGGTCCCCTACCAAGATTGCTCAAATTATGGCCCTGGGGTCAAAATTGGCCCGGCCCGGGGGTCACCGTTTTACATAGACTTATATAGGGAAAACATATAAAAATCTTCTTCTCTAAAACTACAATGCCTAGAGCTTTGTTATTTGGTATGTAGCATCATCTAGTGGTCCCCTACCAAGATTGTTCAAATTATGCCCCTGGGATCACAATTGGCCCCGCCCCGGGGGTCACCGTTTTACATAGACTTATATAGGGAAAACATATAAAAATCTACTTCTCTAAAACTACAATGCCTAGAGCTTTGATATTTGATATGTAGCATCATCTAGTGGTCCCCTACCAAGATTGTTCATATTATGCCCCTGGGGTCAAAATTGGCCCCGCCCCGGGGGTCACCGTTTTACATAGACTTATATAGGGAAAACATATAAAAATCTTCTACTCTAAAACTACAATGCCTAGAGCTTTGATATTTGGTATGTAGCATCATCTAGTGGTCCCCTACCAAGATTGTTCATATTATGCCCCTGAGGTCAAAATTGGCCCCGCCCCGGGGATTACCGTTTTACATAGACTTATATAGGGAAAACATATAAAAATCTTCTACTCTAAAACTACAATGCCTAGAGCTTTGATATTTGGTATGTAGCATCATCTAGTGGTCCCCTACAAAGATTGTTCATATTATGCCCCTGAGGTCAAAATTGGCCCCGCCCCGGGGGTCACCGTCTTACATAGACTTATATAGGGAAAACATATAAAAATCTTCTTCTCTATAACTACAATGCCTAGAGCTTTGATATATGGTATGTAGCATCATCTAGTGGTCCCCTACCAAGATTGTTCAAATTATGCCCCTGAGGTCAAAATTGACCCCGCCCCGGGGGTCACCAGTTTCTATATTTACGCTCTACCTTTGTTAGTCTAAATTGTGCAGGGCTTCATTTATAATCAGGTGAGCGATATAGGGCCATCATGGCCCTCTTATAATTGTATTAAGATATGCTTCATCTTGTCGAAATTCATTTAAAATAGTTAATAGGCACATACTAATTGCTGTTAGAGAAGCAACAAATTTATGGTCACTTAAAATTGAAGGTATTTAAGCTGCTGTTAGAGAATAATGTATCATACCGAAATATATCGAACCGTTAGAAAAATTGACAGTACGTATCATACCATGAGGTGAGCGTACCGTTACACCCCTACAGGATATGTAGTAGTTAGTAGTGAAAGGATGCTCTTTGATTGTTGCAACCCTTAAAAAAGAAGAATGCTATCTTTCGTGTAGCTAATTTGTTCCCTGTAGGTTCGCCCTCCCTCTCTCTCAGTCCGTCCCTCACAAATCTGTATCCTGACATAACTCAAACAATTTCCAAGCTTGGTTAAGATAAGATAAACTTTATTTAACGTTGATTATGGTTAACAGCTACAAGCTTGTATCCGACATAACAAAGAAATCAGATATTTAAATATATGCAAATAATATTTATGTGAGACATAAATGCAACTTGGTATGTGGATAGAGGTCAGTAATGCACATCTAAATATTTTGGATTCTGATGAAAATTGTGGTTGCTATGGAGACCAAAATAGCGAAAACACATAAATAAGGTATTGACTTCAAATTGTTTAGGAACTTTTGTATTGCTAGCAATGCTTTAGTTACTTGTTATTGAAAATTATAGCTTTTATGATACTTGCTTAGGGGTAACCGTAAGGATATTGCTATTGACTATGTGTTGCTCTTTTTAGGTGATTGTCATGTCGGCCACTATGGATGTGGATCATTTTTCACAGTATTTCAACAAAGCACCAGTACTCTACCTTGAGGGTCGACAATTTCCTATCAGGGTAAGTGATGTTGTTGATAGGAGGGGCATTCAATATATAATGTCCATGTACTCAGCATTTTTCTATGACAACTTTAAGGAGAATTTTAATGAAATTGTGATGAAAATAGTGGAATGGTTGAAGGTTCCAGTAATGACGCTTCCCATTTAATTGCCCCTACTCAATTTTTTCAGCCTATTTCCTTACATCGTTATAACAACTTTTTTTACAGGTTCCCTAAAACATATTTCCATACAAAAAAAATTCAACCCTATCTAGTTGGAAAATCAGTACTTGTACTCATAATACTTGAGTACAAGTACCTCACACATGCTATCTACCCACCTTACAAATCTTGGGCCGTGTTAGGACAAACAAACAATATTTTAAGGATGGCCTAATTAGTAGAGTATAACAGTATAGAAGTTTCGATGAATTAACAAGGTTGTTCTGTATGTTTGTATTAATTTCAGGTGATGTACAGTAAAGAAGAGCAATCAGATTATCTTTTCTCCTCGTTAGTCACATTGTTCCAGATACATAGGGAGGCACCAGCTCAGTAAGTGGTATCAATACTCACTTTACAAATTGATACATCTGATTCTTACAACACATTTCATTTACTCTAGACTCCATGTATGCCTAATTAATTCACCTGCAATGTAAGGCCATGGTCTGGTTATTCATGCCCAGGATTCGTAAATGTAGTCATACCAGTTCTGTGCAAGAAAATGAAGCAAATAATCAACAGAGTATTTGTTAATTTTTGGTGAAAGATTTTCATAAATATCATCTATGTACTTAACCCGTTTTTAGCTCACCTGACCACAATGTGGTCATGGTGAGGTTTTGTCATACCGAGATGTCCGTCGTCCGTCGTCCGTCGTGCGGCGTGCGTCGTGCGTCCGTCAACAATTTCTTCAAACGACTTCTCCTCCTAAACCGCTTGGCCAAATTTGATAAAACTTAACATGAATGTTCCTTGGGTGGACCTCTACCAAAGTTGTTAAAAAAATTCAAGTCCGTCGCATAACTAGGTCACACAGGCTAAAAATAGATTTTCAAAAAGGAAACTTCAAAAATCTTCTTCTCTGAAACCGTAAGGCCTAGAGCTTTCATATTTGATATGTAGCATCACCTTCGGGTCCTCTACAAAGATTGTTAAAATTATGTCCCTGGGGTCAAAATTGGCCCCGCCGCGGGGGCCCTTAGTTTTACATAGAGTTATATAGGGGAAACCTTAAAAAATCTTCTTCTCCGAAATCGCTTAGCCCAGGGCTTTCATATTTGGTATGTAGACTCAGCTAGAGGTCCTCTACAAAGATTGTTCAAATTATGTCCCTGGGGTCAAAATTGGTCCCGCCCTGGGGGCCCTTAGTTTTACATAGAGTTATATAGGGGAAACCTTTAAAAATCTTCTTCTCCGAAACCGCTTGGCCCAGGGCTTTCATATTTGGTATGTAGACTCAGCTAGTGGTCCTCTACAAAGATTGTTCAAATTATGCCCCTGGGGTCAAAATTAGCCCCGCCCCGGGGGCCCTTAGTTTTACATAGAGTTATATAGAGAAAACTTTAAAAAATCTTCTTCTCCGAAATTGCTTGGCCCAGGGCTTTCATATTTGGTATGTAGACTCAGCTAGAGGTCCTCTACAAAGATTGTTCAAATTATGTCCCTGGGGTCAAAATTGGCCCCGCCCCGGAGGCCCTTAGTTTTACATAGAGTTATATAGGGGAACCTTTAAAAATCTTCTTCTCCGAAACCGCTTGGCCCAGGGCTTTCATATTTGGTATGTAGACTCAGCTAGAGGTCCTCTACAAAGATTTTTCAAATTATGCCCTTGGGGTCAAAATTGGCCCCGCCCCAGGGGCCCTTAGTTTTACATAGAGTTATATAGAGAAAACCTTAAAAAATCTTCTTCTCCGAAATTGCTTGACCCAGGGCTTTCATATTTGGTATGTAGACTCAGCTAGAGGTCCTCTTCAAAGATTGTTCAAATTATTCCCCTCGGGTCAAAATTGGCCCCACCCTGGGGGTCACCATTTTACTTAGACTTATATAGGGAAAACATATAAAAATCTTCTTGTCTAAAATTACAATGCCTAAGAGCTTTGATATTTGGTATGTAGCATCATCTAGTGGTCCCCTACCAAGATTGTGCAAATTATGCCCCTGGGGTCAAAATTGGCCCAGCCCCGGGATCACCGTTTTACATAGACTTATATAGGGAAAACATATAAAAATCTTCTTGTCTAAAACTACACTGCATAGAGCTTTGATATTTGGTATGTAGCATCATCTAGTTGTCCTCTACCAAGATTTTTCAAATTATGCCCCTGGGGTCAAAATTGGCCCCACTCGGGGGGTCACCGTTTTACGTAGACTTATATAGGGAAAACATATTAATATCTTCTTGCCTAAAACTACACTGCCTAGAGTTTTGATAATTGGTATGTAGCATCATCTTGTGGTTTTCTACCAAGATGTTCAAATTATTCCTTTGGGTGAAAATTGTGCAGGGTTTATAATCAGGTGAGCGATATTGGGCCATCATGGCCCTCTTGTTATATACTAACTAAGATACTTGTAATGTATGTGAATATCATGCCAGAGATAACGATCTATAGCACCTATGTTATTTCCCATTCTTAAATTTTCAGGGAGGATATATTGATATTTCTGACAGGACAAGAGGAGATTGAATCTGCTGTTAAATCTATACGTGATATATCCAGTACATTAGGTGGTAATATACCTAATCTGATGGTATGTCCTCTATATGCGGCTCTACCACCCCAGCAACAGCTCAAAGTCTTCCAACCCACACCAAAGGTTTGTTTTATTTACAACAATATATCAGTGCAATTTATTTTTATTTTCAAAATTTATGCATCAAATTATAAATGTGATATGTGATGGGCAACCCAGGGAGAATTAGACGTCTTTTAATTTTGGTGCATAAATCCCCACTCTTGAGACACTGCTTACTGTTTAAATCCCCGGGGTTGGGACACATAATCACATAGTAATTCCCGGGTCGTTGAACCGGACAGAGGTCTATTCCCATTCGGACTCGACTTTGACTCGAAGTCGACAAGGTTGTCAAATTCCAGTCAGTTGGAAAGAGTTGTATGTCTAAATCCCCCACCAACCCCCAGCCCCCCATCACCCCAGGCATTATATTGACTGGTGAATAATGACATCATTATGTTCAGATTTTCATAACACATCCAACATGTTATTTCAGGGTTGTCGTAAAGTGATTGTTGCTACAAATATAGCAGAAACTTCTGTAACTATCAGTGGTGTCAAGTTTGTTATAGATTCAGGAAAAGTGAAAGCAAAGTAAGTGTTGTTTAAAGTACCAATATCATATATATCGCTGACTTAGAATGAGAAGGTCGTAAGTACAAAATCAATATTTTTAGAAAACAAGAAAAAACTGTCCAAAATTTACTCTAAACTTATGGTAAAGCAAGCTGTTTCAACTTCAGTTTGGTCAACATGACAAGTTACGATTTCATGAAAATATGCTCATGAGAAGGACCTTGTAATTAAGACCTCAGGTTTTTGATCAATTTTCACTGTTTTGATTCAACCTCATGATTAAGGCCAACTCAGTAAAAGAGCTAGTTTTATGGGTATTGGTTGTCTCGCTATTTAGGTTTGAGTACCCATCTTTCATTTGTTAGATTTTGCATCCATATGGTATATTCACTGTAACAAATGCCCTTAGGAGTGTTTATAATGGAAATATATGTCGGTGTTTGGTAATTTTAATACATTGAACTGTATTAAACGGTATTGTGATATATTTTGTAGAATCTACAATTCCCGTGGAGGACTTGACTTGATGAAAGTGGTACATTTATCGCAGGCTCAGGCACAACAGAGATGTGGTCGTGCCGGACGTGAAGCCCCGGGGTCATGTTATAGACTCTACACAGAACAACAATATGAAGCATTCAGGAAAACTACAGTCCCGGAAATACAAAGGTTAGTGTGTGGGGAGGGGTATTTTTTTGTTGCAATGTTTGAAGTACTTAGTAGTATACAGTGCATGATAATTATGTTGATTTGAAGGATCTTCGGATCCTGTTTCCAGTCCCATCTCTAGTTAGATGCCATGCTTTGCTTCCTTTCCAACTTCAGGGATGGGCAAAAATCCTGTAATCAGGGATGTTTCTCAAGTGGGCAACTTGTAAAGTAAGGATTGAATTTCAATGTGTTTGGAGGAAATTTTAAAGATTTTCTGAAGGAGATTACTGTTTATGAATATGATGTTCAAACCAGCATTGTCTTCTGTTGTATACAGTTGATGATATTTATAAGTGTATATATTTTCAGATGTAATCTGGCCAGTGTAGTGTTACAGCTTTTAGCTATGGGAATACAGGATGTAATCAACTTTGATTTTATGGATAAACCTTCACATGAGGTATCTATGACCCTCCTTCCTTTCCTGGTGTAAGATGTGAGGGGGCTTGTAAAGGATGAGTTATAAATATTTTTTAATGCCCCATCGAAAACGAAGGGGATATGGTAAAGGTAGACGTCACCTTTTGTGTGTAACTCCTTCATTTCTTAACGGATTTTGATGAAACTTTCACAAAGCTATGGGTAGCTACATCGATTATTGTCAGGATTTTGTGATTTAATCTTACCTTATATCCTGTTTTATCTTTTAGGCCATACTGACAGCTGTAGAGCAGCTTAAACTGTTGGGAGCCCTGGAAAACACGGAGGAGACAAAAGTAAGTTGATTTCTTGTTAGATATTACTCTGTTCCAAACAAAATTTCGAATCAACTTGACAAGTAAAGTCAAATTATTTATATTGGGGAGAACAATTACAAATCAGATCCAACTCCAAAAATACCTTTTCTTTGCACGCCATCTTTGATGAGGGGGTATATTGCTTTGCACATGTTGGTTGGCTGGTCTAGTGGTTAGTCCATAGACCAAATGGTTTACGTTTAATAACTCAAGAATGCGTTGCCCTAAGATCTCAAATCTTTACATGGAGGTTGGCCAGCATCAGTAGATGACCTCTATTGATTTTGAGGTCACTATGTCGAAGGTTAAGGTCACTGTGACCTTTACCATCTCTGACTATTGGGCTGTGAAGGGAAGCATACTGTTAACATGTTTTGCAAACATGTCCTTCTACTTGGTAAAGAGTTAAAAGTTTTGTCGTATATTTTTACCACTTTTTGTAATAATCAGCCACACTCAGTATTCTGACCAGGGCCCGAAATTACATCAAATACTTACACTCTGCATTCAGCACTCAAATATTGAAATTTCTTCTTTAAAGGGTCAAAGCGACATTTTTTAAGGATGAGAAGTTCGAGTTATGATGAATAGGTGCTAAATATTATCATTTGCTTGTTTCCAATTGGAATTTAGTGTATTTGTAAGCTACAAGTGTGATTTACCAGTCTGAGTGCACTCAGATACAATACTTACGTTTTTACCTCATAAATAGTACAAAATAGCAAAAATAATGTTTCAAATGCTATTTTCAACATTCAAACAATAATTCTATACATTTCCCCACCTATATTAGCAATCTAGAACAAATAATAGCTCATTATATAACATTTTCAATATTTGAGTGCTGAGTGTAAGTTTTGGTTGTAATTTCGGGCCCAGGCTTGTTCAAGTGATCAATGATTTCTCTATTTATATATACTATAGTCTATAACTAAAATGAATATGCTGAAGTTTAATCCCATGTTCATTTTTTATATTTTTCAGCTGACAACTATAGGCAAACATATGGCAGCATTTCCCCTAGACCCGAGAATGTCAAAGGTTGTATTAGCATCAAAGGACTTCCATTGTTTGTAAGTTTGATGTGTAACTGTAATCTACTTTAATTATACACGTCAGTACTGTGTTATCAAAGCACCCAAGTTAATATGCACAAACAGGGCTTTTTTTGCCAAAATTGTGAAGAAGCCCTAGCCTGTTAGATTGGTGAAACGTAAAACGCGTTTTTCTTCAAATTGTGAAATTTAAGCGTAGTTTTGCTTTGGAATTGTGAAAGAGGAAGCACGAATCAAAAAAGTATTGACTTTATATTAAATTTGTGAAAAGCAATTTACAACAAATATTTCCCTTTATTTTGTAAACAAAATCAATAAAGGCTGGATACATTTCATTGTTGAATGTTTAAGCTACTCTGGGTTTGTCAATTTCAAATTGTAGAAAATTTTGAGCATGGGCAAGTGATTTCATTTGTGAAAGTGGCATTTAATATGTGGTTTGTGAAACTGGCATTTTGGAATTGTGAAGCACCCTCATTCAAATTGTGAAGTGCCCTAATTTCGGCCTCTGTTATGTAGTGAAAAAAGCCCTGACAAATTTAAATTCTTTATAGTTCTCTGACAACTTTTCCTGTAAATATTTTAGCTTATAAGAACACTGGTTCTGTTTAATCAAAGCATTTAAGTTACGCACAAATTTTTATTTTCTATTTTGCGAGAGTATGAGTTAAAGCCTAGGTCCCACTGAGCATTTATTTTGCCTCAGTTATGTACTCCCGATGGAAATAAATTAACTTTGGGAGGCATCGGGAACAGGGATTTGACAAATTGTCAAATGAATTCCCCGAAACTTCCTGTATACCCATATGACCCTTTTACCGATACCATCCGATGCTCATTTATTAAATCGGGAGTAAATTGCCGAGGCAAAAAAAATACTTAAGAGTTTTGAGTGTATACTAAAGTTTATTTGTTTGTTTTTTTTCAGAGAAGAGATTTTAACCATTGTATCCTTACTCTCTGTGGACTCCATTCTCATCACCCCACAAAACAAGGTAATGTTGGAACGCTCATTTAAAATCTTTTGTACGTTTGTTTCTCATTATGTCAAATTACATCAAAACAGAGATTAGCTGTCTTATTGGTTTAAGACGTTTGCCGAAGGTTTTCAATTGAATAACATTACAACCTATGTAAAACAACACCCTGTGGTAGCTGCAAATACTGACTGTTGTATAGAGAGTGCTGCTCCACAGTGGTTAAATTAGGAGTTAATATTTTTTTATTTTTTTATTTTTTATTTTTTTTTGAGGTGGAGTATTAGTTTATTTTCCTCGTCAATAGGTGTGTCTGGGTCGAGGACATCCCAGTACACTACAGTAGGAGTTAATATTACTACCCTACCTATCCTCTTCTTGCCGGCTGGCACATAAGGCTGCTTGGGAGTTAATATTAGCTTATGAAAATTTTGAAGGTTTTGTTATACAGAGGCTGTTGCTTGACAGGGAGCCACTTTGAAGGGGTTGTAATGCTTATAGTAAGTTATACAGTAAAAACTCGATATTAAGACCACCAACGGGACCGGCACAAAGTGGTCTTAATATCGAGTTGGTCTTATTATCGAGTTTGGGTGTATTGAGTTTATCAGTATCACTAAACTTCCAGTTGAAACATGTAATGGGTGTTTCTCAACATGTGTGTGGTGTTTTTAATACTCATTACTGTTGTGTGATTTAAATGAGTGACATAATAAAACATAATTTATATAATAATGGATAATCCCTTGGTCAAGTGGTTGCAATACAGAGGTTGTGTTAGCTGGAAGAAATACCATTTTTACATTTGTCAGTTGAAGTGCACGGAAATGCCACATAATGAATAACATCATTTGCTACAATATGGCAGTATGATTTTTTAAAAATTTTAATGTCACTTTTAATCTTCCATAGTCAACAGATGTGGTACATTTCAACAATCAGCAGTCCATTCAATTATCCTACTTCACGAAAAGTAGAGGTCAAGTTAAATCACCTGAGTTTAACCAATCCCATACTGTTCTGCTAATTTTCTCTGACTTTTCCCTGGACTATCTTTAATCAAATTAAATTTCTCTATCACATTAAGCTCTACAGTACACGCTTTCCACTCATCGTGGAGATTTAGCTAATTTATAACTTTGTAGAAAATGCAGATGTTTACCAATTGCAATCAAATTGAATTGTGATTAAATAATTTGGTCTTTAACTTCTACAGTGTACAAATTCAATCCGATAATTACGAATGTTTACACAAACATTTTTGTTTGTCTGTCAATTAACGACTTTAACAATCAAAGATATACGAAATGTGTGACCCCTCTCTACTCAATTAAAGGTATAACAAAGGACTAAACAATAAAATACCCACCTCATGGTTAGTTTATGACGCCTGTGGCGATTAAATTGCAGTCAATTAGTGCATCGAATTAACAACATGTCACCATTTACGACCTTGACCGGCGGCTCGACTAAAATCAATACTATCCGTACTGAAACGGCACGTGGTCGTTGAATCGAGTTGAAGGTGTGACTTTATGCATTGTTCGGGACCAAATTAGTGGTCGCATTACGCAATATCGAGTTGCCCGCATTATCGAGTTTTGCGACCATTGATTTATATAGAGAAAACATCGGGACTGAGAAAAAGTGGTCGTAATATTGAGTTGGTCGTATTTTCGAGTTGGTCGCATCATGAGGTTTTACTGTACATGTAATTTACAGTTAAAATGTATTGAAATGTAATTGAATGACCACAGGTACCCGTCATGTTATGCCCCCCCCCCCCCCCATAGACCCCAATACTATTTTTTCAACAAAATATATTACACAACCTGTGGTATAGTATGGTAACATACTATACCACTTGTTGTGTAATATATTTTGTTGAAAACAATTTTATTTGGTGTGATATGTATAAAAATATGTACTAGGGTTGTATATTTTGGGTTGGTGGGTGGTACCTGGGTAGTGTTGGGGTCTATGGGGGGGGTATAACATGACGGGTGCCTGTGTGAATGACAACTGGCGTCGAGCGCAGGAAAACGTCCCTTACGACAAAAAATCACAAAATTATTTTTTTACATAGTCTGACTCTCACAACATTATTCTTTGTTCAGAACTTTATTTGATGGGTATATGTAGCATATTTCTCTACTTATGACCATTTACGTAAGCTGCATAGTGCATCGATATTAGCAAAACGTCATCATCACAACGTCAAAATCAACGTCACAGCGTCATTTTTAAGAGCAAATAAAAAGACACATATTTGTATTGTAAATGAATACGAAAGCTTGATTATTGGTGAAAGGAATGGTTAAGGTTTTGTAAAATACTTTTAGCTGCTTTTCTTCGCACGTGCGAACATTTCTGTTGCCTAGCTACCTATATAATTATGTATACATTTTGCTCTATAGTATATATACGACCTTTATCTAGCAAAAAATATTCATCTTTGACTTATTTACATTTTTCTAAAAGTAATAGCACTCAATGCTGAAAGTGTTTAGTTTTCTAACCTAATCGTAATTATTAAATATTCAGTGTAATTAAGCGATTTTCGGAATTTTAACAGCATAGAGTTTCTAATCAGTTGCATAGCTAAACAAATTCTAATAAAATCCACGACATCTAGAAGGTTTCATCTGTATTTCTTTCAAAGATTCAATTGGTGTTTACCTTACAAATATAATTCGAAATGAATACGTAATATATAGTAACAAAATGTACATAATTTATATATACGAGAAGTATCAAAACGGCCATGTGTTTGTTGTGTTTGTTGCTAGGCAACAATGTAATATTTCAAAGGTCGATAATATTATTGTAATTATTTTGTTTACAGGCTTAAAACTTTATTAAAATGATTTAGATCAGTCAAAGATGAATTTGAGTATCAGCAATTTAAGGTACCAAATGTATATATATTGTAACTTTGTGGAAATTTTTATTTGATCTAGTTATTTGGAAAATACAGATATTTTGGTCAAAAGTACACCAAGTCTTGCAAGTCTAATTCGGAGAATTTGGTTGCAAGTTAACATTGATTTATAAATTTATTCGGGATCGCATTAGTAAACATTTGAAAAGTATCCATACAATTTATATTGTTAAACAATGTAACTATCAACAATAGTATACCGTGATTTAGTTTATCAATTTACTTACTAATTTAATAAGGTTATATTGTTGCCTAGCAACTGAATATCGTTCAATATTTTCTTGTTTTGAAAGCATTTGAAAGCTTTTCAATTCACGCGAAATATGAGAACTTCAGAGAGTTCCAAGTAAAATTATTTGTTGTATTTTAGTGTAAATATGGTTATTAGTTCTAATAGAATATTCCATTGACCCTCATAGTATATCTAGGCTATATACGCTACATATAACAGACAAAGTTCAGGTGTATGTTTTAAGTGCAAGTATCTTCTTCCAAATAGTTGCCTGCGTTCGTTACCTAGCATGGCGATCGATTTGGCCATGTTTTTCATTACTGATGTGGGGAGCGGTGGTGTAGAGGTAGGGAGCGCGGTTCGGAGTCGAGAGGTCCCGGGTTCAACCCCTGTTTGGACCACTAGTTAATTTCTCTGAGCAATAATAACCCACTTGCTACACTCCACTAAGGTGCATTGGTACCTCTGAGGGCAGTGTCTATTCCTTGGCGCCGCAGACCGATGTTGGCTGCCACACCCACAGGAGAGAAATAGTCTCCCCAAGGAGACGCGAAGGTATGTTTCCATAAGTAGCCCAATGATCTGGGGCAGTTAAAATGTCAAATGGTGCTCGAGTGACTTAACAGCTGAAAGAAGCTCTAGAAAGTTGGTAATTCGGACCGGAGTGTGAATAAGGTTGTCGGACACAAAATAGGCATTGTATAGCAACGTACGTTGGTTGCCGTATACGGAAATTCCACCAACAATCCATGGTCTGTGCCCGTCGTGTGGACGATACTTGACCCCGGGGACACGTCTAGCTCCCGGTTATTTATGGTCCACCTATTATTAATATGAGTGAATTATAGTATACCTAAGTCAAGAGAATAATGTAGCAAACAGCTCCGAATATAACCAGACGGATTAGGACGTTTCATGACGGGTATCGTCTGTATGAAACTAACTCAACTGAACTGGTGAGATAATAAAGTTAAGAATATTTAAGTTGGAATGATGTGCAGTGCATATACATGTATCATCAACACAGACTTGAAATATACTTTTGTAGGAGCACATTGGCTGCATATACTTATCCATAGAGCTACATAAAGTATGTAGCTCTGTGACTTATCCGATGCCATTAAACCAATGTTCCAAACGCAAAATCTATTGGATTATGCTTACAATCTGTACAATGTTTTACTATCAAGATTCAATTCTTCCATTCGTCTTACTGAATTCTCGTTTTGTAAAATCGTGTGGTCAGTTTCAAGTAACCGTTGCCTGCGGGGTGGTCATTTCTTAGCTAAAGTAACATTTTATGTTTAGGCCTGCTCAGGAGATAGTGATGTTATAACCCGTTTTACTTTTTAAACACATAATAAAACACAACATTTGACTCACAAGTGTTTTTGTTTAAAATACACAAATTTATACAAAATTTAGCGGACATTACATTCAATGGGAAAGAAGCGTAATCGAACATGGGATAGATAGAAAACGTAAATTGCCAAATAAACTAGAACATCAAATTTACTTTTCACGGAATTAAAGAGATATTTTTCGAGTATAAAATTACTATTTCTAATGTATGAAATACATTTCTAATATATGAAATACATGAGTTATAACTGTCGATCCAATGAGGAATACTAATGAGGGAATTATCCATTCGAAAGAATAGCTGGGATCACTGTTAACTCAAATACATCCAGTTAAACATAGATAAACATATTTTACCTGGCGGACGGGTTAATATTTATAGATAACCGTTATTTACTTTCACCGGACTGTAGATCTACACAGCCTTTGCATGATTATTGATCGATAATTGGAATATATAAATTACAGTAATGCAATAGAAATATATTTACAAGCATTATTTCGTTACCAAACGCTATACGCAGTCAAATTTTAACGCAAAGGTTAGCTCCGTGAATAAAATGGGCTGATCGTAGTTTTGATAATGCCGAATTTCTTATCATTCATAGTTTTTACAATGACAAATATTAGTTTGAAAATATATATTTCACAATTTTTATACTGTATACTTACAATCAATTATACAATAACAACGGTTTATGGAAAATATTAGAATCAAAGACCCTAATTGGTCTTGTTAAATTTGGGATGCATATCAGTTTGATAACTTGTATTTCTTTACTAAACGACAAAGCGTGATTTGATTGTTAAGTACCTGCTCTTCGATCATTAAGGCAAATGTTGCTTGTTGTCGGCATGTTCATATGGGATTTTTCAAATGTTAACAAAGTTGAAACCGAAATAGATGTAGCCCTCGATACCGCGCACATTTTTACCCGAGACGATAGACATGTTCGATAAGATAAATATGAGTTTATATCTTAAAATAAGATGTTTATAATGTAGCGAAGTCAACTAGTTATCACCCTTGAATCGTCCATCATGCTAAGTTTCGCCTTTTGATTAATCTTGAGACAATTAACACTTGATATAAACATAGAAATTGATTGTTTACGTTGTAAAACGCGCGTCTGGTCGGACGTTTTTGTGACGTAATTTGTGACGTTATTGACGTGACGTCGTAAGGGACGTTTTCCTGCGCTCGACGCCAACTATAGTTAATTCAAAGATCTCTGTCACAACCGCGAAATCAAACATTCAACCCGGTCGATTATTACAGGTTTCTCAGGATTAAATTCTACCATCATAAATACACTGATACGATTAAATCTCTAATGATCCTATAGCGTAGTGGTTATACTTACTGCATTTAGCTATTTAGAAATAAAACATTCTGGCGGTTTTGACAGACATCTTTGAATCGACAATAGCATAATTCACATCAAATAAAACATTTACATGCAGTCAGTTTGCTTGAGCTAAAACGGTGTCCCTTCTTATAGAGAGAGCATGCATTAGCTGTCAGGGAGAAATTCATATCTAGTGAAGGGGACCATATCACATTACTCAACGTATTCAGGGCTTACAAAGGGGTCAATGGCAATAAGGTAAGTCCAGTCTTCACGAAAAACTTATCAAAGTACTAGCCAGTCGGGCTACCAACAAGGCAAAATTTACTAGTCTGACCATTAAATTATTACAATTTACTCTAGCCTTTCGGACTAGTCACCTAGAGAAAATTACTAGCCTGACCCAGTTTTTACTAGCCTCGGGCTTCGGGCTAGTGGCCAAGTTCGAAGACTGTAAGTCTATGTTTATCATCATACTGTCTACGGCCAATCTGGTCGGGAGAAAACATGTAGTAGTACATGTGTTAATAATTTAGGCATGGTACTGTATAGGGGTGTAACGGTACGCTCACCTCACAATATGATACGTACCGTCAATTTTCCTAACGTTTCGGTATATTTCGGTATGATACAATATTCTCTAACAGCTGCTTAAATACTTCAATTTTTAAGTAAGAATGAATTTGTTGCTTCTATAACAGCAATTATTATGTGCCTATCAACTATTTTAAGTGAATTCAGACAATATGAAGCATATCTCAATACAATTAAAACGTGTGATACATGGTAATGATACATACTCAGAAGGCTGTCAGGTGTTTTCGTTGTCTGCATATTTTTTTGCCTTTAAAAAAGCTTATACCGAACCGTACCGAAATTTAGAAGTCTTGTATCGTGAACCGTGTTGGACTGAAGTCCGGGGTATTTCGTATATCGTGGTATACCGTTACAGCCCTAGTACTGTATGGTTAATCAGTGCTTGAAGTATGTACACATGGAAACTTCTTAATATTCTACTAGTTTTAAAAGTGCCTTGTAACGAAGCCTAATTGTGTATATTGCGTTTTCGGTCAGATGAATACTGCCACAGTTATGGCCCTTTGTAGGAGACATTATTTTGTGTGAAAAAAAATCCTTCTTTTTTACAATTATTTTACACATTTCTCTGGCATAGAATGAGAAGGTTGTAATTACTGCTTATGTCCTTATAAGTTGAAACAGCTTGACTTATTATAAGTAAAGAGTAATTTCCGGACAGTTTTTTTTTGTTTTCTCAAAGTATCGATTTTGTACTCGCGACCTTCTTAGCCAGCGTTATTTTTGTACTATTGTAGCAATGGTGTCAGGAGAACTTCATTAATCAAAGAAATATACGTACAGCCATTGATGTACGAAGACAACTCAGGGATATATGTTTAAAACAAGAATTACCATTTGAGAACTGTGGTAATGATACATCAGCAGTCAGGTACGTCCATTTATCATCTGTGAACTACATCCCCTGTGGTACTATGCCGACTAGAATGCTAAAATTATGCTTTAAAATAAAGATTTAGTTTGGTTCACCTGAGCTATTTAGATTGTTTATTTGTTATTCGAAGACCTACAATTTCCTTCACAACTCCTAAACTACTACATGGATTTTTGCCCATTGTTTTGTTCTGTTGCACAAGTATTTGTACGTCTGATGTTTGTTTGCAGGAAGTGTTTAGCTACTGGATTTTTCATGAATTCAGCGGAGTTACAGAAAGAGGGGGAATATATATCAGTAAGTATGGTTCACATACATGTACTTTGTGATATGTTAATCACATTTAATTTAGAATTTTATTATATACGTGGGCCCATCAATAATTTCGTGAACTAATTCTACTGTTTCATAACGCTTTGACATAGCTTATTGAAATTTTGCATGGTCAAATATAATTTATTACCCAATTAATTAAGCATCAAAAGTGATTGATGACGTCACTATTTATGACGTCATATCAATATTCTAACGCCGTGTCATTGGCGTTCGTTATTAAAAATGGCGTCGCTGGTATGATCGAGTAACGTTTTGTATTAAAGATTTATACATTACTCCGGCAATATGTCTTCTACATTCAGAAAATTTTGCATGCAGTTAATATGGACTCTTGGTAATCGAATAGTGCAATTTCATTGTCGAAGAAGTACTTAAAGGGCAATAAAGGAGCAAACAAAGACGATAAGCATATTCGCCTACCATTGGTTGTTTAAATTGGCGGTCGGTAAAGTGTATTGACCATACTATTTTGCGACATACAAGTAATAACTTGTAATTACTGTGTTTCTCCGAAAGCTACTGTTATTAGACAATATTGTAGCAATAATAAAATCTCAGTTGTTATCGGTTATTAAATAAAAGCACATACAACTTCAAATGTATGAAATTCTGATATACCATGAAAATTCGCCAATCCGTAGCCTCAGCGTTGTTTCGGACACAATCTAGGACTTGAATATAAAACTGTAATAGCACCCATCCTATAACCCAGAATAGACTATGGGCTACATCTGACCATTTCCAAAACTCAAAAATAGCCTGCATGGTTAGAAATACGAACCCCGAGAGAAGTTGTGTGCGTCATAAACAAAACATTGCGGGAGTTGTCACGTGACGGCCTGTAACACATGCTCCGGTTATGGGTCGAGCAATGGAATAAATGCAAACTGTGCACGGGATGTTACTTTAATAAGGTATAGAGGCGAAAAGAGTGTAAGTCTATTTATACTCGCTACATAAAATTAGTTCACGAAATTATTGATGGGCCCTCGTAACTTCAATGCGTTGTAGAGATATATCTGTGAAAAATAAAATAGAAGACAAACTATGCTGGGCTTAAAACAATAGTTCAGGCATAACTGTTTTGTCACGATGTTCCAATTTGAACATGGCTTTGTTAATAAAGCAGGTTTATGTTGAATTACTTTTAGAGAATGAAAACTTAAAACTTGTTGAATTTTGGTGAAAGATAAATTCGGGATCACAGAAATTTTAATTTGTAATTTAAATTGTAGAAATTGATTTATACTGGTCCATGGACTGCTGATTGATAGGGCTGTGGTGAAGGTTATCTAAGTTGTAGTTTACCATGATGAAAAATGATCCATGCTTTATTTACAGTTGTCAACCAGGAAGGCCGTTGCTATACATCCGTCGTCAGCTCTGTTCCGATGTAAACCAGCATATGTGATATACAATGAGTTAGTACAGACAAGTAAATGTTACATGAGGTAATTTTCACTTCCACTCAAACGTTATATGTTTTATGCCTGTATAAAAATTAGTTGCTATACGTATACTTAGTGCAATTTTCATATAAAATGTTTAGCCCATCACCACTGAGTTTGTTTGCCATTCTGACTGGTCAATATAAATTAGACACAGGACTGGTGTTCTGAATAGTCATTACAAATTAACTTCTTGTATTGAATAATTGACATTAAGCCAGAGCAGAGATCACTCAGCCTAATTGTTTCTAGAACGTTGCTTGGCGGAGGCCTTCAAGCTAATCCATTTGACCATGTGATTTTAATTTTAAGAAATCTTATATACTAAATACCAAAAGATGTTTTTACTGTGCATGGGATTTTTTATCCTGAAAATGTCTTAATTGCTCATGAATCCTGCATACCAAAAAGAGGGGATGTCACCCTCAACAATGCATTGTTTGTTACAAACAAATATTGTTACCAACATTATTTATTAGGAATAATTATATACATCTATGATATTGTATTGTTCTGCTATGATATAACCTGACTCTACACATTTATACCAACAGGGATCTGTGTGTGGTGGATGCATCCTGGCTGTATGACACGGCACCTACATACTTTAAGAAGAAAAAGCCCGGAGGTTGATGGTATCACTGGATGTAGACAATATACTGTAGAGATTCAACTTTTTGTGCAACTACGAGGGGTGAATCTGGTCGGAGATATCTTCCTCAAATGATGTTAATTGGCTTTCAGCCTTGCTGCCAAATAAAATTGCTTGATGAAAAGTCCTTGAATATATTGATCACCCCCTCATACTTTGATGATAAGAAAGTTCAAATATGACTGATCCTATGTATTCATCATAACACTTCATAAGGAGTTCATAAAAATGGAAATTTCAATAAAGTCAAGAAGATTGTAGCAGTCTTCGAATTTGGCCACTAGCCCAAAGCCAGAGGCTAGTAAAAAACTAGGTTGGGCTAGTAATTTTCTCTAGGTGACTAGTCCGAAAGTCTAGTGAAAACTTATAATTTTAATAATTAAATGGTCTGACTAATAAATTTATTCTCAGGCTAGTATGTTCTGCCTTGTTAGTAGCCCGACTGGCTAGTACTTTAAAAAGTTTTTCATGAAGACTGTTGTAGCCAAGAAGAAAAATCCTGGAGGTTAATGTGTCACTAGGGAGATGTAGATGATATACTGTAGAGATCCAACTACTTATCCTTACTGGAATAATCCGGATAATTTTGGAGATGCAGCAGATCAATTGTGTTCATTTTTACTGTGTATGAATTGATAAATGGATATTTCAACCAAGTCAGGAAGTTTTAAGTGAGCCATCTTGCTTGTAGGGTAGAATTCAAATCAGTCGCCTGGTAGAGCCATAACAGCCTCAGTGATAGGGAACTTTAAACACTACCTATCGGATGTGTTATTAAAGCGGAGTTACTCCTATATTCCTTGATATTTCCGCCTCCATGTTATTTATATTGGTTTTGATTGTTGGGAGTGTGACATAGAATTGAAATAGATGAATTTCTGATTTCCAAGTTAAACTACCTTGCACAAAAATACATTTGGATCATTTTATGATCTTCTGTAACCACAAGAATGAATATATTCTTGTTAATGCATCTAAATCCCTTTTAAATCACATTTAAGTGCATCTTGTGACATGTTTTGCTTTATCAATTCACTCCTATTTTGGATTAAACTAGCTTGGCAGGTATGGTATTTTCAAAGGAACTTTGAATAATGTAAACCAAGAAATTATTTCACGGGATTCATTTCAGTGAGTTCGCAAGTGGTAGTTACTTATTATATACAGTCAGTATGTATGAAATAAATATGGCAGCGTTAACATTACTTCGCTTTAAACTGACACACGTTTGTCAACAATTCCCAAGAAACTGCTTGGTCACCATACATGGTGCCAAGGCAAAATTATGTGCTTCAACGCAAGATACTTATTTTTCTGTTTTAACATAATATTTGTTATAGATGTAATGTTTTTTTGATTAAAATATATTTTCAAGCCTGCTTGTAGTGAGTTTATTGTGGAAGTAATCAATGCAAGTCCTTAGTTGTCTGTAGGGAGATGTGGACTAGATGTTACTCCTGTCATTGGTTGATCAACAGGTTCCAGGTTCAATCCCTATCTGCACCATCAGGTCCACAGCTAAATCGTTCTGAGAAAGAATAACAATGCTCCGCTATAGTTTATCCAGGTGTATGAATGGGTCCCTGAGAGGGTCAAAACCAATATGATATTGCTGCCATCTGCACTGAGTGTAAAAGTATACAGTCTGTTGAATGGAAGCTTGTACCTCCTGCCACAGCAACTCTTACACTGTTATTATCAAATTGTACCAATTGTTTTGTAGGAAAATAATTTTTTTACTACAGTACACATTTACAAGGACAAGTGGCCATCCTTAGCTTTAACAAGAACAAGTAATTAGGAATTGCATGCTATACAGAAGTTCAATGTTTCTGTTGCCATGGCAACACCAATTTTTTAGACGTGCATAACCTTATTAGTCCTTATCCACATACTAGTACCAAGTTTCAAAAACCTAGCTTGAAAACTGTTTGAGTTATGGCAGGATCCAGATTTTCTGGACAGACGGAGGGCTTAAACCTATAGTCCCCTCTGGGTGGAAAACCGGCAGGGGCCTAATAATTTCCGCAGAATAACAGAAATTTAAAATTTACTATTTATATGATTTATTGATTAACACACTAGTGTATATACAGAAAATATCAAATATGTGTTGTACATGTATTATAAGTACACTCAATTTAAGTGAGCCCCCCCCACCCCCTCATCCCGACCATATAATCATTTTTTGCCTAGTATTGAAACTAGTAGTAATAACTTTCTTAAAATTTTGCTGGAGTATATAATTACACATATTTGATATTTATTTATCACATAACAAAGACAATATTAAAGGTTACTTAAGCACTCTCAACTAAACATGCCCTTATTTACCAGAGGACAGCAATGTCCCTTCGTCGATTTTATAAAAAAGCCATCTCATATGCACACGGAATAGATCGAAACCGAGTATTGAGCCGTGACTGCACTTATAACAGTAGATTATGCATTGTATAGTGTATAATTATTTAAGGTCACGGCACAGAGGTCAGTTTCTATCTATAGCATATGATTTGATGGAATTGTAAACATGCAGGGGTATGTTGTCAATGTTGTAATTAATTACATAAAATAAACAAGATAGGATATAAGACAACATAAACTGAATCAACAATGAAAGCAACATTAGTTTGAGGTCTACTTTAAAATTTACATTTTTTTAAACGATGCCGAGCATAGACTTTATTTGCCAGTCAGCTTTCTGCTGAATATGACAAGAGATGATTGTAAAACATGTATGCTCCCAAGGCATTCAAACAGTCATTTTTGTTAAAAGTCATGAAGACCTTGAACAGCTCCCATTAAGATCAATAGGGATCATCAACTCCTTTGCTGAGCAACCTCCATATAAAGTTCGAGGATCCTAGGGCAAATTATTGAGTAATAAATCATTAACCATTATCCAACAACTTTTCGACTGAACGACATGTGTAAAGCAATAATTATTATCCCTCAACAAAGATGGAGGTCAGGCATAAATATTGATTAAAGTTCAATTCAAATTCAATATACAACAATAACTTTACTGTAACAATAATAATCATAAAAAAACTAAAAAGCAAAACAATAACTTTAAAATTCCCGGCACAATTCCACACCAAAAGAAGCTAAATAAATTTCAAAACAAAGCACCACAGAACAAAAAGAAAAAGCTACAATAAAAAAATAAAAATGGAAATATAGCATTATACATTTGTGTATGAAATTCAGAAACAATCTAATCTTAATACCATTTTGACACTCGTCACTGAAACCCTTTAATTATGGCTCCTTATACATATTGAGCAGGAATATTTAAACTAAATAACACTCCTTTGCAGATGAACCTACAACTAAGCAAAAACATCTTTTAACTGTATATAAGATAAGAACAACTGCATAACATAACAAATAAAAAATAACCTACAAGAATAAAATGCAGAAACTAAAGGAGATCAAATTGGTGTATGACCTAAAGGCATATACAGGTGGTATGCGAAACATATCAATTGGTAATAGTTGATATCCGGAACTCTGTGCAAGGTGGTTTTCCCCTTAATTTACATGTAGGTACAAACAAATCTGGCCTAGTTAGACTGGTTTTGTATTCATATGCAAACACAACCGACACCCACTCTATTGTCCAGATATGAATATTGAAGACTCAAAAGGATTATAACGGTAAAACTTTATTTGTACCTACAGATTAGTGGAGATCCGGAGTAGGTCTATTTATCACAATTAATAATGAACACCCAATAGTATCTTTTTAAACAGATTTTTCAATGAAATATTTACTTCATTGACCTTTGACCTTCAAATTCAAGGTCATCATAAACTTAAGACAATTAAGTTTCATGTTACTTCAAGCAGTTTAAAAACTTTATACCAAATTTATCAGATTTTTGTTGAAGATTTAAGCCCCTAAAATTGCAACCAAATAGTCATAAGTGATTTATGTTTGAGGGTCAAGGTTAATTTGACCATTGACCTTCAAAATAAAAATTAATAGGAGTCATCATTTTGCTATGACCAACCAGCATACAAAATTTGAAGATCATAGGTCAAACCCCTCTTTGGGGACCGATTGGAAACTATTTGGTCTACCATACCATAGGCATACAACCTTTGAAGAGGGGATATGCTTTTCTCTATCTCCAAAGGTTTAAATCCACGTCCACAGCAGAGTTTGAGCATATTAAGTATCAAATTGAGATCAGGAGATCAAATATATGTTCCCGTATTTGTAATTCACATTGCACTTAACGATTCACTATATATCACTCGTGGTCAATTTGGTATAAACATATCAATAAAACACAAATCAAAATGCAGTCTCAATTAACATATACATTCAAAGTTACATCAGAAGAAAACAGAAGTTGTTGATCCATTCTGTAACAAGAAAGAATTACTGGCATATATATCGTTAGATGAACAATCAGTTGGCATATTATCACAGTAGTTGAAAAGCTGCCTTTGCAAGCACAGTAAGGCTTGGAATCACTTTCCTTCGCACCCATCATCATTTCAAACATATTATAATAAGTTTCATTGAATAAAAATACAGATCTAAGTGAAGAATATGAGGGGTGTTTCAAAAGTTCATTATAGAGCACTTTTCCTGAAACTTTTGAAACATCCCTCATATTTCAAAATAAAATGTTGTTGCACAATCCTCTTGCCTTCCCTGAAACCAAAATATAATCCAGTACAAGCTCTCTAGAGTGGCCCTCTGTCCAACAACAACTGCAAAACAACAGTAAATTAATATTTGGCCCTTTGTAGAGCAAAAACTCCTGAACATTAGCCAATACTTGCAGCTCCCTCCCAAAGGGTGTAACTCTACAGAGGTTATACAGTAGTATTCTGTATGCATTTGATAAAATCTAGAAATTTTGCATTGAAACAGACTTGTAGTTATACATGTCGTATATGTATACATTTTGCATTTAAAACAAATGTAATGCTCAGGTATACACTGCCCTCCTAAAGTTCCTTTACACTTTTCAAAAATATTCAATTTATTAAAATTGACAAATACTAGTGTAAGATATACACGTCTCAAAAGATTCAATATTCTAAAATTGACAAATACCAGTGTAACATATACAAGTTTTACGGTTGTCAAATAATGATGCAATGAAAAGAGATAAGAAAATGATAAAAAAAACAATAATTTACTCAGGTTTTGAAAAGAAAAATCACATGGAAAACAACCTTCGCCATAAACCAATGAAATTTCATAGAGCGGGCACTCGGGTGAAAACGCAATACATTAATCATGTTTCTTGCCCAGGGTAAAATCTCTCTCACTGCAATTCTTTCAAAGTTAAATGAGAACGGTTTGTAAATATTAGGTCGTCCGGCAGGTAAAGTATATATTTATCTAGGTGTCACTATGTATGTCCAAGTTAACAGTAAACACTTTCGAATGGGATAGTTCCCTCATTAGTATAAATTATTGAATCGTCAATATATCTACCCTTGCATGGACATTAACAGTTGTAAACATCTTTCAAACCAATATTTCTCCAACCGTGATGGACATTGGTTTTCTTGTCGGTTTTCCGGAATTTTGACGCTTGCTAAACCTCAAATTTTCTACAATCACATTTAAGTCTAGTGACTTTGGTAAGGTCACACAACCACTTAAGAGAATATTTTGGCTGAGTTCTTTCATCATGTTGGCTTGATGGCTTGGTACTGATGTGATATCATTAGAATAGTAGTAATAGAAAGAAGTCCTTCCACCAGATTTTGTGAAGTTTGTCGATGAATTTGATGGAAATAAGATGTTGTTTGTGGTGATAATTTCATTCATGGACCCTTTTATCATTAGTAAAGTATCAGGCAGGTTAATTAGCAGTGTTTGCTTCAACAATTGACATTAAATGTCCCCTTATGAGGTGAGATAAGTTATCTAGAAAAGGATAAAAAAATTTTGGTTTGACATGAAGTCTGTCGGTAATGGTCTAAATTTTGGAAACTGACAGAAAAAAGGAATCCAATGTCCTTCAAACCGGAAGAATACATAGTTTTGAAAGTTACAACTGATATTGTCAATTCCAAGGTTGATAGTGGCCGAAATTTAATCAAGGGGAGGATACACACATTCGTTATCGACCACCAGGGGTTAAATATTGTACTGAGGCATAATGCTCAATCCTGAAAACTGAATAGATACGACGACATCATTTGTGGCTCTTACGTGCGTTTATTGAGCAAAACAAGTCACTAGTCTGTTTCAAGTGCCATTAAAACACAAATCCCTACAACTTAACAAGGTGCAAAAAATTCAAATTCAGATTATGGAACTTCAAATTACTCAAAGATAATTCTTCCTTGTATTTCTTAAGGCAGTTATGATTATTCCGGAATGGTGGAATTCCTGGCTCATAAACTTAAGAGTGTCAGTGCTTTGAATTTTCATGGATTTATGACTATTGCTGTTTTTTTGCGATTTTTTTAAACAATTTGAGCCGTTCTCCAGGAAAACCGGACTTAGTGACAAAAATAAGAAAATCATGATAATACATTGTCAGAAAGGCGAGACTTTTATAAACAGTTTCTGAAAATTTGAACCAATTGTAACATTTATTAACAAATTTAAAGACTTTTGAAACTAACCACTCTAGCATTCATTTGAGTGACGTCGCAAACATCATCAAGACGATTTTTTAGACATAACGTGAACATGCATTTCATAAATACAATATTTGATAAATTATTGACGTAACCTTTTCACGAAATTTTTCACATTTTAGAAAAAATTGTGACGTTTGATTCATGAGAAATGTAACTGCTGTTACTGTTTTTGTATCATTTCTTATTTTATTTACTCTGTATCATTATTTTTAACAACAATTAAATTTGTTAATCTAACATTGGCATTTGTCAATTGATGTAAACTGTATAATTTTGACAATTTATCCCTTTTGGTGCAATAAGGTTGTATCTCAAAATACAACATATAATAATTTAAGATACAACCTTATTGCACCAAAGGGACGATTAATTTAGTGTGAAGGAATTTTTGGAGGGCAGTGTATAAATATACATTGCTAGAATCACTTTAAATATTTTCTAAACATGAGTGACCACTTATTGTTCCTGCCATACTGTGACTCAATTGGTTACAGATAATTCAGTCCATTTATTTAATATCACATTTCTGTCCAATGAAAATACATGCTACAATTATGTACTCAATACAGGCTTTAGGCTCAATATAGGCTACAAGAAACGTTGAGTCAGAAGTTAAAGAAAGCGGTAACACCTGGAATTTGATTGAACAAACTGCAGGAAACGGTCAGATGGAGGGAATTTGTCAATGGCTTATGCTCCACAGCTGAGCAAAGGGCCTAAGGAAGTAAGTCAGTTATTGAAAATGTATACCTACAATGTGTTCAATATAGTCTACAAGCTCTTTTCTGAATACATGTTACTTCCAAATTGAAATGATACTATTCCTGAATATTATACACAAAATATATATACAAGTACAAAATTAGTAAAAATACCACAATGTGCTTTTAAATTAGTGCTTTGTAAATGATTTCCCTTAAATATTATAGTGTGTTATAATACACATTACTGTAAATTAGATAAATTTTGCATAGTGTATGATTATGGACAATGTTGAACATTGGTCTAGAAACAAATATGTCAGCCACAATAAATCAAAGTAAATATTATTATTACTGTTGTTAATGTTCTATTCTACTTTATTACAAAGTCTTAACAATTATTGAATGATCATACAAGTCAAGATTAAACTATAATACCGATAATTAAAATATTACAAAAGATCAAGAAAATGATTAATACAACAATGAACAATGAAATATAGTAATGTATTACTTCAAAGATATATTAACGTTCAGGTTTAAGATAAGAGCTCATGGCAATTCTGGAATTTGACTCTGTGAATCTGTATTTATGTTCCATACAAGCTATATAAGCCACCTTTGATGTATCATTACTCTCGGTGTTTGTGTCAAGTAACAGGAAAACTGGAATTAATTTTGTGCTTTGGTATGACGCAGCCATTGAACATGCAATAAAAACATCTGAGTCTTGCACTCAAAGTAGACACTCGCCAGATAGATCTACCACTCAGCTGTAGCCACTGGACACCAATACTATAATTCCACGGCCCTAGATAAGTCACTGCTGGAGAACGATTAATATACCTTGAAGAATGACAGAATGTCACAAATAAATGAGACATAATGTCTGCCTAAACATGATAACAATGTTAACATGAATAGATTGATACTATATCTTACACACACAATTACAAAGAACAAAACAAAAAACATCAAATACAAAATTTTCAACACCAAACTATTTACACAATATACATAATATATATACCTCGTTCGTATGTATGATATGAATATTCATATCATACATGACTCATCGCTTGAATATTCATTAAAAATATTCTTTTACTCAATAATCTGTAAGATGTCTAAACACAGATCTATTTGTTGTTACTCTAATTATCGTAAGTCAATATTGAATTTCTCCTCAGTCGCATAACATTCATTAATCAATCATAAGTCAATATTGAATTTCTCCTTAGTCGCATAACATTCATTGATTAATCACAAGTCAATATCCAATACCTCCTTAGTCGCATAACATTCATTGATTAATCATAAGTCAATATCCAATACCTCCTTAGTCGCATAACATTCATTGATTAATCACAAGTCAATATCCAATACCTCCTTAGTCGCATAACATTCATTGATTAATCATAAGTCAATATCCAATACCTCCTTAGTCGCATGACATCCATTGATTAATCATAAGTCAACATTAAATTTCTCCTCAGTCGCATAACATTGATTGATAAATCATAAGTCAACATTAAATTTCTCCTCAATCGCATAACATTGATTGATAAATCATAAGTCAACATTAAATTTCTCCTCAGTCGCATAACATTGATTGATAAATCATAAGTCAATATCCAATACCTCCTGCATGACATCCATTGATTAATTATAAGTCAATATAAAATCTAAATATGTATATTCACTATAGTTGAACATGTAATAATAAGGATTCCTTCGCTACCAAAAGCCTGAAATCAGGACCAGACCTAAATTAGCAAGACTGCTTTTATTATGACACCTCTATGTATGATTTAAATTAAAATTATCCAAATATTACAGCCAACAAAAACAAAATTAAAGACCCAGTTATTAACTTTGTGAACAGAACTTCAATTACAAAACTACATTTGTACCAACAATACTCAAGAATCAATTGCTGTACAATCACTCTGCTGTCCAACTGTCTCTACAAATCTTGTAACAAAAAGTAAATAAGGCATAAATAAAACAGAAGTGCTGAAAATAGAAATGTAATGATTTAAGTCTAGTGAAAAATGACACTGTTTATGAAACATAAGTGCTGAAAATACAAATGTATTGTTTCAATAAATGAAGCGCAGTAAATGAAATATGTGCTGAAAAAGTCCTCGCATTATCTTGTCCATCTTAGTCGTCTTTTAGACAACTAAACCACTGTACACTACGGCAGAACATGACAAAATGATTCAGTATAACAGTACATAGCACACATACATATTACCAGAATACAAAATACACAAGTTACAGTGAACAAAACACATACACACACACACTGACAAAACATACAGCAATTATACAAAATAGTAATCAATACAGGTACATGTATAAGGAGAATTCATAAAGAACTTTTTCCTTGACATATAAAAATGATTTTTAGTTTCATGTATACTCTCATAACTGTAACTCATGTTCAACTTACAAGACAAAAGCCAACCTCGCCGATCAAATCAATGAACAATTATCTAACAATGTATGTTAGATTGATATATGATATAAATATAACTATTTTTAAAAATAGAAAGCATCCAGTATGGAAAGCATCACAAGTATGAAAACAGAATTCTGGAAATAATTTTACCAGATTAAAATAATTACAACTGTACAATGATCATGTTTTTACAGTAACTGATGAGAAAGGGTTACTATAGTAAACTATAGAATGTAATTTTTAATGTAATAAAATTCCAACAACTGATAAAAAAGAATAATAAATTTTGTTAGCAACATATGTATAGTTGTCACTTTAATATGTCTTGAAAAATGTTGTACACTATATGGAAGTGATTCATCATTGCCAACAAGTAGTCAAAGACTATTTCACTTGGCTCTGAGGTAACTCATGTACAACTTACAAGGCAAAATTCAAAGCTCACCGATTGAAAGGTGAGATATAAAACACATTAGAACAAGAATTAAAATAATGTGATCATCACAGCCTACCAATAACATTGGTTGAAAGGCTCAGTCACAGCGAGTCCTAAAGTATTGAAAATTATGCAATAATTTGCTGACGTTGGTAATACAAAGTGCATAAATCTACTGCTATGTAATGAGCATAGTATCATAAGAAAAGCAAATAAACTGAAGTATAATACAGTATTGTAAAAAGCCATCGCGGCCATTTGAAAATAATTGTAAAATCATAAAATTGCTTGAAACATGTTGTACACTACGGTAGTGATTCATCATCGCCAACTAGAACGTCACAGACTTTACCACTCGGCTCTGAGGTATAACTTGTGTACAACTAACAAGACAAAAGTCAAACCTCACCGAATGAGAGGTGAGATATAAAAACATTAGAACAGAATTAAAATCATGTGATCATCACCGCCCACCAATAATATATTAGGTTGAAAGGCTCAGTCACAGTCAGTCCTAAAGTATTGATAATCATACAAATAATTTGCTGACTTTGGTAATACAAAGTGCAAAGGTATACTGCTATAACCTAATCACAGCATAAACAGAAAAGCAAAGAACTATTATAATAGCAAAATTCAATATTATACAAGGTTACAAACAAAATAATAAGAACATGTGAAAAAAACAACACAATTAAAATATTTTCACAAAGGTGATCATTCATTCTCACAAACTTACATCAAACAATGTTATTCTTCATCAATACTATTACAAAGTGCACATTCACACATACTGTACAGTTGGACACACTGAATACATTGTGACACATGAGTATACAAAGTTATGTACATAAAATTGATATGTTAACAAAATTTCCTCTTCTCGAAAAATGGAGGTTCCTTATACTGCCTGGCATTCCGGCTCCACGAAATGTTTTAACTTTTTAAACTTGTCAGTCTTAAGTTTTAACGAAGCCCGCTCATTGAGTCAGTCTAATGTCATGGAATGCACAAAATAAATCCAGCTATACGAATCTGGCACATACATACATCAATACATCATACACAAAAACCAATAGTCCTGATATATTTAGCTCATTCATTGTCCTTCGATATCACATAGTTGTGGTGACATCAAATAGTAGACCCATCACATTGACAAAATTTCAATCCTAAATCAACACAACACACAGAGAGCAAATATTGCACTACAAAATAATTGGTACGACAAACAGTAACATTTTAACATGAATACATAATGCATGAAGCAAAATCTGGCTCAGTGCAAAACCATTGTAACAACCTCTATTTATATAAGCACATACCATAGTTTTGCACTAAGCAAATACTGATCAAAGTTCACCACAAACTTGAAGAAAGCTCATGGGAATGGCACATGGCAAAAAAGTACAAAAAAAGTTAAAAAAAAGAGTAAAATAACAAAATAACATAATTATGTTGGTCCTTAGGCAAATCAGTGACTAAAGACACAGTATAATCAATCAATCCCATTATTAGAGGGGAGGCAATTAAGTACAATCATACAGTACCAAGTGTTTTTTCTTCATTTGTAAATCATACACTTGAGAATTTTGACTACAGAAGTAATAGCTCAAGTGAAAAAAACCTATGTATGTGTGAATACCATGGGGTGGGAAAAAGCATCTAAACCAAAAATTGAAATACAACTCTCTACAACAGAGATTTGCAAGTATGTACAGGTACTGCCCAGAATGACTTACATAAATCTCTGTTTGTATTTCACCTCT
Source organism: Spisula subtruncata (assembly GCA_963678985.1). Lineage (NCBI taxonomy): Eukaryota > Metazoa > Mollusca > Bivalvia > Venerida > Mactridae > Spisula > Spisula subtruncata. Next base: position 48,587,398 of record OY787664.1, on the reverse strand, counting down.
GTCTACAATGCTTTAAACATATCCCAAACAACCTCACCTGAAACTAAAATAGTGGTGTTCCAGATGGGGGAGCCGAAAAATGCTATAAAACATTATAGGCAGATTCTCAGTAGTATACTTGACAATCCCAATGTCACAGAGCAGGTAAATCATTCTGGACTAACTGATTTCAAAAAAAGAAAAGAATGAAGTTCTTAGAATTGTAAATAATTTACCTAGGAATGAAATTTCTAGAAAAATACTAACAATATCTCAAAAACAAAAGTTTGAGAAGTTCTTGATGATCTCTTTATAAAAATTTGAAAACTGGAACTTAATATAGAACATGTCCTGTTGTAAGTAATGCAAAACACACAGCACTTGCTAATAAGCAGTATTTTACAGTAAAATGTGCACATAGTGTTTTACAAATAATGTCTCAATTTTTTATCTGACAAATTATTATGACATGTACGTCCGTACAGTCCCCCTCACAAGTGCTCGACATATCGGACATTTACGCATTGCAGGTGCACAATCGGCGCACGTGACAAGATGTCCACACGGAAGGAACACTATGCATACCGTGTTATCAAGACAAACCTTGCACAGCGTCTGCTCCTTAAGAACCTCATTCTCATGTTTGATGGCCACAGGATCCTGCAATGAATCTGCAAAACACACAGGAAAATATTTTGTGTTTCTGTATAAAACTTTATCACATAATTTAATAACGTGATATTCCATGTGATAGTAAATGACATAGGATAACATTTGGTGTTTCTTTATTATAATTTATCACGTGAACAAATGATGGATCAATGTTCTTCAAATAAGTGACTTCACCAGCTTTTCGGCGTTTTTACGCAATGTCTTCGGCTTAAATTCCTTATTATTGATGTTGTTTGACTCAGCATATAACTATAGTGTTGAGATAAAAAGAAACCTCCATACTTTGTTTTTGATATCAATATTTTGTAAACTCGCCACAAAAACGAATTTTTCAGCTAGCCAAAGCCTTGTAAAGTAAAATGTTTTCTAAACTTGTTTAAGAAATGTGATCTCCAAAGAAACTCAAGAGGAATCCAATAAAAAAACGTTTAAAAACAAAGAATATTTGTAACTTACGTATTCCCCCATGGCAGCCAAATAGTCAACAAGGTTAAAGGTCATAGTGACCTTGACATTCAATTTACTGACAGATAAATCAATAGGAATCATCTACTGATACTGTGAACATATCTTTGTCAAAACTTTGAATTTTTACATCAAATAACTTTAAATTTGAATTCCGTAGCAAGTTAATCCATTCTTAGACTTAAACAGCAGATCAAATTAGGGTTTGCAGTTTATTCCAGATTTATTGGACCCTAAGAAATAGAAACTAGTGTACCTGGATCGCTGTTCTTGTCAGACTTCTTTGTATTTTCTGGAGTTTTAGTTTTCTTGGTAGCATCGTTAGCAACAGCAACTGTCGCGTTCATGGCTGGTTTAGCAGGAGCAGCTACGGCTGTTGTTGGAGTCTCTTCGGACACCTTTTTAGCCACTTGTGTGGTGGTGGTAGGTGTTGAACTAGAGGTGGTAGGTGTTGAATTAGAAGCAGCTGCTGCAGCTCTTTCATCGCGACCTTCAATCTCTAGGACTTTACACAGTAAGTCGTCAGGGCTTACATTCCCTGTCACTGTAAATAAAAAATGTATGGCACATTTATCATCAGTTTTATGTCTATTATTCGGATTCAATACCATATCTTAACCATTTTTCAATCAGCTGATTCACTTATATTTATCAGATGTTTTAGCTCTGTGTTGTCCTTGAGTTGACATTGACACACAGTAAAGTTCCAAGTTCTGCTAATAAGACCAGGTCAAAACAATATGTATACATATAACATTAATGATAAATCAGTTTTTTAAATTTTATCTGCACTTAAAACTTGGTTCCTTACTAAAGAAAATATCTTCATGCTATCAAAATAATTAAAGTGGTCTTATGAGCAGAACTGAACTATACGCAGGTAGAGTAGAAGCACACAGTCACCAGTTATTGTAACTTCAGAAGGAGGGCTAAAATTTACATGGTTGACAATACAATATGACAATAGTTTTTCCTAAAATTTGCAGACATAATTTTCAGCAAGGAAGAATTCAAACAATGCCAATTTATAAAAGTGCTGTACGAACTTAAATTTACTTGAACTGCATTGTACTTTCTAATATATGTTACTGTTTCAAAGAATTTTACAAGTAGGTCCATGGAAACAATGAACGCTGATTATGATACTGTAAAATCAATTAATTTTGATTGGATAAAATTTCATGGTTTTGATAAAAATGACAATTTCGATGGGACGTTAATTCTTGGATTTTGTATTTCAGGTAATAAGTACAAGGGTAAAAATAATTGTTCGATGGGATTTGATTTTGTGGTTGAAGATGAACCACGAAATCCACGAAATTTAATCCCCCATGAAAATTAATGGTTTTACAGTAATCAGCAAGCATTTCAACTATATCAACATAAAAGGTATCAAAACGAGCTTTATGCAAACGAAGATATATTCACATTGGATATGAACTTTATTTACGATAGTTCAGATATTAAAGCTTATTAGCATTAAAATATTATTACCATTGAAGTGATAAAATAAAACAAATTAAATTTCAATATTTAAACCTGTTTCATATATATATAGAAAAACAATCACATTAAATAGACATTTTAACGGCATGCATGTTAGTTAAAGTCTGGGACTGTTAAAGAAAGAGATTGTTTTGATAGAGTAGAAGTAGGATATTGTGTACATGGGTAACACATCTATAAAAGTTATAATAATGACAAGTATACAAATCAATAGGGCTGCAATGGTCCCTCAGTTTGCTTTTGATACCCTAGGATTTCAGCTATTCCTTCTTTTAATTATTAGATTTCATGAATTTGATAAATAATTCAAACAAATTTCTTTAAAAAAAAATTGTTCAATCAGCTTGTTGCTGTAATAATGATATTTGAAATATAAAATTCTCCATAATCTCTGTCGACAATTAGATCTCTATGTAAAACTGTAGGGTTTAAATATCTCTCACTGCTCAGTTGTACTTTCACATTAAATTTGTGAAAGCTGTTATCTGATTGGATGATGTAAAGTTCACATGAACATGACCCCATACAGAGAGTGTTCAGATCCTTTTTCAATGTAAAGTAGTGAAATGTAATATAGGTCTAATTTAAATTAGATTGAATTCAAATCTCTGACTTAAAAATGTCATTCAACGACATATTAATATTATGTATAAGTGGAATATATTATTGAGAAGTCGAATTGAGAAATTTTAAAAACACAATGTAATAAAAACCTAACATAAGAATCATTGCAGCCCTTTACATAAACAGGTTCAAGTGGTGGGTGGAAAGAGCTAATCTTCCATCTTAATATTAGAAAATCATCATTACAAATGGTGAACAAAATTAATAGTTGACAGTTTTATATTTTCTATTTTTACAATACAATTCAAAGGAAATACAACTGCTATACTGTATCTAATCAAAAGCTACAAAACATGTGTTTGTATCAATTTAACATTAATTTAAGAACATTACTAAAATGTAAAATATTTTGGGCAGATTATAAACACTTTCCACCTCACCATACAAAGCAATAACAAGTGTTTTTGAAGTACATTTGTACTATGATTATAATAAACTATTGGCGAATCTGTATAACTAATTTTGTATTTTCAACACACCAGTCACAATGTGACGTGTAACTGTATAATTGAAAATAAGTTTCTTTCCAAATTGAATAGACGTCCTTGGTTCTTTAATGTGCCCAGAATACATCATTGATACATGTGAGATTACCTCTGGGTTTATAATCAATTAATCTCAAGTTGGGTGGGAATTAAATGCTGAAAAGTGTTTCAAAAATGACCAAATGCATTGGAGGTTTGGACCAGGGACCAATCGGTCCATAGTCAAGAGTAACACCCACTTGACAACTCACTCTTTGATCTGATGATACATTTTACAGAACAAATAACTAATGATCACAGAAAAAGGGGCCAACATCCAATAAAACTAGATGGGGTTTTGATATACAAATATGTGAATGTGTATGTCTACCACAAAAGGACATAACTCTGGCAAAAGTCATCCTACCAAAAATTATTGACAGTATGCACACAAAGGCTTAGTATCAAGTATTCATGTGAAGTTTCATTGAAATCCAACCAGTGGTTAAGGTCTTAAGTAAAACTTGCATGGGCAAGTCAGATATTCAGCACAAATTAACATATTTCCCCCAACTATATTTGAGAGACGTAATGCATGATTTAGATAACATAATCTCCAAGTGCAGCAAGCATACGGATATTAGGCTTACCATGACCCTGCTTTATACTGTAACAAAAATCCATATTAATATTAGTTTACTGTAAAATCATTTAATTTCGATGGGAAGCAATTTCCTTGTTTCGGTAAAAAAACCATTTTGATGGGATTTTAATTTGTGCATTTCGCATTTTGAGGTAATAAATATGTGGATCAAAATTATTGTTCGATGGGATTTGATTTCATGGTTGAAGGTGAACCATGAAATCTACAAAATTTAAACCCCAGGAAAATTAATGATTTTACAGTACATATAAAAATGACAAAAAGTCAGGTCTCAGATGAATGCAACTACGGTACCAGTATATATACATACAACAAACTGAATGTGTGAATCACCTTTCCCCACAACAGAATTGCTGAAAACATACGGAAGGCAACCATGCTGCTTATAGACAGATGTGCATTATTATACTCACCCAACTGTAATACAAAACATTGCTCGTAAAATAATTTACAAATAGTACATGTTTAACACATTTCTTAAATATTTTTTTTCAATCTGTTTTTTACCCAATTTTCTGTCATATAGGGGGGGGGGGGGGGAGTGACCCAAATCTGCTTTCCTGGATTTAGCAACCAGTACGGACAGCTATATTCAGGACATAGCTGTTGATAATGCCATGGAAAATTACCAGGTATTCATAACCAGTAAATTTAAGGAATCCATCCCAGATTGTCCAGATGAGTCTTGTGCTCCCGGTAAAACGAAACTAGCATGTCAGGTGTTTTAGCTCACCTAAAGTGACAAGGTCAGTTTTTACTCTTTGTCTGTCCTTTGTTCTTTGTCTGTCCCACAATCGCTTGAGTAGACATTTATGGTCACAACTTTGGCCAAATTTCTATGATCACAACTTTGGGCCATTTTTTATGGTCACAACTTTGGGCCATTTTTTATGGTCACATCTTTGGGCCATTTTTAATGGTCACAACTTTGCACCATTTTTTATGGTCACAGCTTTTGGCCAATTTTTATGGTCACACCTTCGGCCCATTTTTTATGATCCCAACTTTGGCCCAATTTCTATGATCACAACTTTGGCCCATTTTTATGGCCACAACATTGGCCTAATTGTTACGAAACTTAAGACACACGTAATATATTGTTTGTGAGGTCACTAGACTATAACTCTGTTGAAAAGGGTGCCAATAAAAACATAATCTAACATTCACAAGTGATTTAACTTTCCAGTGTATTCACTTAGAGGTTGAAGAGTAGCCATTTTCAATTAGAAAATGACATTGATATCATAGAACCCAAAAAATATTGCAGTGTCCCTGGGTCCCATACCCACAGTAACCTATTACTCCATGTATGGAGATGTGTTGAGTGCAATTTCCCCAATACTGTAGAGATCCAGTGTTCCATACCCACATTAACCCATTACTCCATGTATGGAGATGTGTTGAGTGCAATTTCCCCAATACTGTAGAGATCCAGTGTTCCATACCCACATTAACCCATTACTCCATGTATGGAGATGTGTTGAGTGCAATTTCCCCAATACTGTAGAGATCCAGTGTTCCATACCCACATTAACCCATTACTCCATGTATGGAGATGTGTTGAGTGCAATTTCTCCTGATTTGCACGCACTCAGATGCATTGTGGTTATCAATCACCGATCTTACTCCAACAACCAAGGATGGAAATGGTGTACACTGTTTAACTCTTATTAGAAGAAGGTGAAAAGTTTTAAGCCCTGTGAGGAGGCAAGAATGGCGATTCTGTGGATGAAAGTATCAGGGTTCGAATGATTATAGAAAAATATTAGGGGTCTGCAGAGCAAAGCCTTAGGGATCTATGGAGGAAAGTTTATTTTTTAGGGGTTCAAGGAAAACAGTATTAGGGGTCAACAGATTAAAGCATTAAGGTCTTTAGAGAAAAGAGAAAAAAATTAGGGTCTTATACTTGAAGCTAGAATTAGGGTCTGTAGACGAAAGGGGTAAATAGAATAAGAAGGGGGATTCAAACAGTGTTGGTGAAATTTCTGACTATAAAGAAAAACACACTTGGCGCAATTCGTGATCATTGAATTTCTATCAAAATAATATGAGTATATTAATATAGTAAAATGAACCTGAATAAGAAATTAAGTACTGCATAACTGATCATTTCTGTGAGCAGTCAATTTTTGCAAAATTCAACTTAATTTAGCTAAATTTATCATTTTTTATAATTCATCAATTGGGCCTTATAAATAATGGTTGATACAATAATATTTTTGCAACAGGGCACGACATGCACACTGGTCCGCTGCCCCGAGGCCTGCAGAAATCAAGGACACGTGAAAGTCTTGATTCAGAAGGACTGTAGCGATTTCTTTACAAATTTAATGCTTCTTCACCGTCAAATCAGTGACCAAAATAGTTGGTTATTACCGCTGTGTAATCTTTAGAATGTTGACTTTGCAAATATTCAGATAATACTGTAAAATCATTAAAGTTTGTTGGGAAAATTTTTTGTGGTTTTGGTAAAAAATACCGTTTTTAATTCGTGGATTTTGCATTTCAGGTATTAAATACAAGGGTCAAAATTACTGTTCGATAAGATTTGATTTCGTGGTTTAAGGTGAACCACGAAAACCACAAAATTTAATCCCCCACGAAAATTTATGATTTTACAGTATTAAGTGCCCATTTAATGCAGAAATATTCACTCTCAGAAATACTCAGTTATACAGTTATTATATAGAACCATGAATGTCCTTACCTCCATTGCTGATCATTTCTTCAACAGCCCTCTTGATGATACCCGTGTTGAATCCCATTTCTGCAGCATTAAGTGCGCCTTTAGACAACAACATTTTCTCCAGGGTACTTGCAGGCATACTGGAACCTGAATTATACCATATACCGATAAGACCTGTTATCATTGGTACTGATGTTTTTTTAATTACAACAATAACAACATATACATTTATCACAGTCGGGAACCATACAAAGCATGCATATTGGTAACACAATCTATATGTCATAGTTATTGGTTGGTTTTTGCATGCATATATTGGCGTGATAAACTTGTGAGTTTGGTTTCTTGAGAAATTTTTCTAAAAAAAGGCATGGCTTTTGCATTTTATATAGTATTCAATAAAAGATAAGACCTGAATCAGAGGTAGAGCCAGGACCTTTACAACCTATTGAGTTATTGGATCATACCGCTGAGAATGACACAAGATGTTTGTATGCCCCATTGGCAGCCCAAAAGTCAGAAATAGTAAAGGTCACAGTGACCTTGAGCTTTGACCTCAAAGTCAATATGGGTCATCTTATGTTGCCGACTTACCTCCATGTAAAGTTTGAAGACCCTAGGACAAAGCGTTCTTGAGTTATTGAACGAAACCATTTTGTCTAATGACCGACCTACCAACCAAAATGTGCAAAGCAAATTATTCACTTATCAAAGATGGGGGGGGGGGGGCATAAAAATTACCACGACAGCAACAATTCATCACAGAAAAGCATGCTTATGGTTACTGTACCTGAGCATCCATCAAATTGAGTGTGGTTTACATATGGCTCTCCAAAACAAAACTACCCTTTAATTTCATAAGGATAAAATATGAAGTTAATACAATGTATGATAATAACAAAAGTTTCATGATTTATAATCAATTAAACATAATTTTCCCGGAAATAATCTTATTTCTTAAAATCAAATTTCAAAATACTTTTGCTAAACAATTTGTGAACAGTTTTCATACTACCCTTTTATTAAATATTGTTAACAATTTCATAAGTAAACCTAGCTAAAACCTTACTTACCAACGGTAGCTCCAGTAGGACCATTCTAAAAGAACATTGTACAAAAAGATGTATATTGCTGGCTTAGAATGAGAAGGTTATAAGCACAAAAAACGCTATTTTGAGAAAACAAGAGCAAACTGTCTGAAAATTAGGATTTGCTTATGGAAAAACAAACTTTTTTGACTTAAGTTTGGTCAACATGACAAGTTTCGATTTTCATGAATTTCAAAATAGGCACATCAGAGCAGTAGTGTGATGCTGATTTAAAATATGTATGAGTACTTATGACCTTCTCATTCTAATCCAGCGATATAATGATAAACAGCCTAGTGCTAAACAATTTTAACCTCTGTCCAACGACTAGACTCTGCTACTAAAATAACCATTTGTTTGGGTTAGGAAATATATTCAATTAACATAAAATTGCTTCTATACCAGTGACAGAAGAAACGTATTTAAAAAACAAACAATTTTTTTAGAGCCATTAGGGGAACTTTTTATAAATATTTGCCTTTTATGAAATTTTGTCATACATTTGATATGGTCTGCCAACCCGTGTTGGACAGAAAATAAATCAGTGAGATTCAAAACAGAGAAAAATGTCCCAGACAATTATAAATATAATTCGGAATTGACAACATGTTTGGTTTTCCACTCATTTACATGAGGTACAAATAATGTTGACCTTAACCCTTGGCTAACGCAAGTGTGATTTAAATACACATCACTCATTTCAATGGTTTATATACAGTAAAATCATTTAATTTCGTTGGGACGAAATTTCGTGGTTTTGGTAAAAAAGACAATTTCGTTGGCACTTGAATTCGTGGATTGTGAATTTCAGGTAACAAAACAAGGGTCAAAATCAATGTTCGTTGGGATTAAAGTTCGTGGTTGAAATGAACCACGAAATCCACAAAATTTAATCCCCCACGAAAATTAATGATTTTACAGTATGAATATTTATGCAACGAAACTGTGTCAGAATTACTGTAAATTTTAAAGTTGTTTGTACCATAGATTACATTGAATTCCAGAGTATAACTATTATGGACTGATTTCGATTGCAGAATGTCAATGTTTTGCTGACTGACATGTTTCAAGAAGTGTACTTGGATAGTAATTATATATAAGGGGTACTAAGCTACTTACATCTTGTGTTAATTGAACAGCCAGCTGTACGAGGTTCACAAACTCTTCTCCCTTCTTCTGTCTCACAAACACACAGGTACGTGCCCAACGTGCATGCTCTATCCATGGGTCATCATCATTCGACCAGTGCCGTAATCCTGTTCAATCAACCAATCAATCAATCAATCAATCAATCAGATATTTCAGTGTAACAATAACAACATTTCTTGATAACAAACACAACAGATAGTTAAATTAACTGTACAATCAATCAATCAATCAATCGATTGATCGATCGATCGATCAATCAATCAATCAATCAATCAATCAATCAATCAATGTGGTGCATCACCTAACCCTTAATAATGATCCAACAGTTCAGAGTTAGTTGATGTGGTACATCACCTCACATTCAGAAGTCTCAGCGACTCAGGGTAAGCAGATACGGCGCTGGCACTTTCCAATTTCAAATAATACTCTTCTTACAACAAAGATACAATCATTTCACATTTGCATTTTATGTATTTTTTATTATACTTTCAGTTTTTCATATTAACAAGAAATCTACAATTTTTTATATACTTACCAATTCCACAGAAGAAGCATCTGACACAGTCACCGAACCCTGCAATACAAGACAAACGAAGTTAGACTAGTTAGATTACATCTCATATTTATGATTCCACAAAAAAAATGTTTTCAAACATTGGTCATAACTCAGCTGAAATTTGGTTCCAGCAATCACTAAACTTAAGAATCACATCTTGAAAATTACAACTTCAGCAGTCTAATTTAATTTTCTTGTTCGATTGTGTGTTTTATTCCAAGACCAAACAAAATCTAACCAGCATAGAAGAATCCTGAGTCTGACAATTCTTCTGGTTTCAACTTGGCAGATGTAGGCCAGTCCTTGTAACTCTGTAACCTCTTAGTCTTGACACTGTAGTCTTGATGCTTTGGTCTAGCATTGTTGATACCTTTAAATAATAGTAAAAAAATTCAGAACAGAATGTCAAGCACATTTTTTTGTATTTAGATAAACATTGGTTTTTCTTAAACCCATTATGATTTCATTTTTCATTTACCTTCTCTTTTGGTCAAGCATTTCTGATACTTTTTTGGTCAAGCATTTCTGATACCTTTTAGGCAAGAAAAAAACATTCAATTTTCAAAAAGGAAACCATGCTGTTCATTTTACACGAGTAACTTTGGCTTTCTTATATTCCAATTATTTTATTTTTCTTTATCTAGCTTCTCTGGCATTATTTATACCTTTAAAAGGTTAAATCATTCTGCTATCAGTAGGGAATGTAACGATATTCATTTTATATGAGGAACTATAAGGTTTTCTAATATACCCTGTGGTTAATATATGGATTCATTTTCTTTTACCCATTTTTTGATAAAAAAAATCCACTAATAAATGTTGACGCCTTTTACATACAGTTTGATCATGATACACTACCATTGGTCCTGATTTTAGTTTGCAAATGTCGAAATTATACTCAACTGTGATATAGTTATAATTTGTGGTCAAAGCATATCAGGAAACATTCATCATGCAAGGATAAAAATGCTACTGAAATTTATACAAAATGGCTACCAAAAATAAACTGAATTAAATGATCTATCTGCTTAAACAATCATTTTTACTGGGTTGAAACATTTTAATAATACATCCGCTGCGATATGCAGTTCAAATCGTTAACAAAATTAAACTTTTCCGGAAATTCATGATTTTTTTTCAAGATCCAAAACAGTTACCTGCTTCAATAACTTTTAGCATTTTTACTGGATTAAAAATTCTATCTGCTGCAATATGCAATTAATTGCTTAAAGTGTGGTTTTTAGTATGATACTAGACTACCTTAATTGCAAATTAAAACTTTGGATGGGTTCCGTGTACTTTGATTCAATCGTCGAAAAATAGACGATTCTTATAGTTTCATAGGGTGTTCTAGAACACTTTGGTATGAAAATGGACAGTTTGCATGTCCAATAAATCACAGAAAGAAATTCTGTTAAAACTGAAGCGAAAAATGATCTAATGGATATAAAAGCATAATTGTTTTTCAGTTTTTGAAACTTTAAAAAAAATATCTTCTGATATAGCTCTATACACTTTAAAATTGATTTAAATTTTCCTATTTTTTTTCAATATTAATTTGTTACAAGCCAAGCCCTTACCAAGAGTCTGCTGTTCTTGTGTTGATTCCTGTTCATTTCCCTGTCTTTCTGGAGCATATTCCCTGTTAACGACTTCCAGCTCTTCCCTGATCAGAGTGGGTGCAGGAATATCTTCAATAGCACACAGTGCAGCCGACCATGGTCCGTTAGAAACGACCGGTACATTTACGTCCTCATTCTTTTTAAGGAATCTGCAATTTGGTTTAATTCCCTGATGGACTTTCATGGGGTCTTCTGAACCTGTCCAATTGTATCGTCTGCTTCCACAGCAGTAGCAGACTACACCATCCCCGTCAGAAGCATAATAAAAACCTGCTGCCGCAAGTTTAAGTAGGTATGGTTTATCTCCCCTTGGGTATGTTCTGAGAGTGCAAAAACGTAGCAGCTCGTACCTCATAGAGACGTGTGGTGTTGGTGGTTCGGGGCTGGCAAGTCGATCAATCACTGACATCAATGGTTCCTCGATACGATATACAAGTGTCCTTAAATAACTCATATCAATATGTGGTACAGGAAGGTCGATAAATTCTGACAACAGCGACATTGTTCTTATTTCAGCCATGTTACCCCTCTCATCAGAAAGGTCCCTAAAGTCATTAGGCTTTCCTGGTAGATTGGCATTACTCTTACTGTTCATAAGTTCCTTATGACTTTCTACTTCCTTTAAGTTAGTCTCAATAAAACTACCTTGGTCTTCAGCAACAATACTTGCATTACTTTGCTGTAGTCGATTTTCATTGAAAAAAGCCGTCACAGACGTAGCAAGCTCAGTAGAACACTCCAAAACTTTACCTTTGACTTTCATTGGTTGGTCTTCCTCTTCAATCACAAGCTTGTACTTAGAGTGTTTGTCAATCTCATAAGCATCATTGAAAGATGGTTCCAAATCTTCTAACTCCAACTTAGTGTTTTTGAAAGATGGCTCACTTACCGGTACTATCACACCAACATGATGTATGATTGGACATATAACATGACTCATTTCCCTCATGTGGACTATACCTACTTGATGCTTAATTACGATGCCTTCAAAATCTTCATTGTCATCCTTGAAAAGATCCTTCATTGTTTCAGGTGTTTCGTCACAGAACGTGTCCCTGTTTGGATACAATTCTGCAGAATTGTTGCACTTGAGTGAAATCCCCACCGCATCGAATGCTTCTTCATCATAGTCTATGATGTCAATATCCACAGGTTCAGGAATTCTAGCTTGTGCATTCAACTGCTCCGATCTCTTTTTAAACTGATGTGTACGTAACCCTGACTCAACTTGGTACACAAACCGAAAAAAGGTGTAATTAATCCTGAAAGTTCCCGCCAATGACAAGGAATCTGTCGACTCACTATAGTCTGCTACATAAGGATCTGTGCCTTCAAGATATAATATCAACAATGCATTATTATACATGTATACTAAAAGTTTTAAGAAAATGGCTGAAGATCATTATTGTTCACCAACATATCCAGGAATATGTTGACTAAATCAGACATTTGTCTTGTCCAGTTCAAGCTAGTTGAACTGATATTATCCAAGATGTTTTAGTTCATACTAATTTATTTAAGGTTGATTGTGAAACAAATTAAATCCAACTTATATTAATCACTCTCGACACTCATCAATCTAAAACCTTTCTGTTTATTACATGCTTCAGTTTCTGAAAAAAATGTTGCAGTAATTGGCCTAATTGGAACAAGGTTATGTTCAGTAAATGCTTATGCATTGGTTGAAGCCTTGTCCACAATAACTAGCTTAGTAAATAATAAGATTTGATGCCCAGCTTCATTGACATTATGTTTTGTTTGCATTAAAGTAATGAAACTGGTTTCTAAAACAGTGGAAATAACTTTTTTTCTTATTTTTACTGATAAATCTCTTTACTCCATTGGTAGCATAAATAAATATATATGTTTGTTCCACTTACCCTTAACTGACATTTCAGTGCAAGTACTGTGTTTTAATCATCACCTTCAACTAGCTAATATAACATTTAGTATTTCTTTCAAGGGAAATGACCTTACTTGTAATTACACCAGATGGATTTCTGCCATTTCCTGCTGATCTGGTATCATTTTCACCAACTTCATCTTCATCATTTTCTTCAAAGTTGGCATCTTCACCACTAATATCATCTTCATCATTTTCATCTGTTTTGGTATCATTTTCACCAACATTATCTCTATCATCTTCAGAGTTGGCTTCATCATCAACAATCTGATCTTCAATGGTTTCTTCAATGTTGATATCATTTTCATCAACAATATCTTCATCGTTATCAATAATCTGATCTTCAATGTTTCCTTCAGTGTTGATATCATAATCATCATTGTTGTCCTCGTCATTTTCTTCAAAGTTAGTACCCTCATCACCAATGCTGTTTTCATTTTTTTCATCTGTTTTGGTATCATTTTCACCAACATTATCTTTATCATCTTCAGAGTTGGCTTCATTATCAACAATCTGATCTTCAATGTTTCCTTCAGTGTTGATTTCATAATCATCATTGTTTTCTTCAAACTTGTTATCAACAACATGGAGGTTATATTCATTGAATTCTTCAGTGTTTGGATCAATTACATCAGTATGTCTATCAACTTCAACATTAGCACTACTTTCATCATCGACTTCATCCTCAGCACAACTTTCATCATCAACTTCATTGTCAGCACTATTTTCATCATCTTTACTGACAATGAGCCGACAAAGAGTGTCCACTTTGTTTATCACTCCACAGCTGTGTTTCTGTGCATATTTTAATGAATCAATGCTTAAATTGCAATGTGCATGGATGTACAAAAAACCAACAACAATGATGAAAACACTGCAAGCTGAAATTTGGGTACCTACAATCCCAACACCGCTTCCTGAAAATAGATGAAATCATTTGTATTGTAATTATTATTCATCATTGATTTTCTATAATCTTGAATTGATAGTTTAAATTAAATAATCAGTAAAACAACATTTTTAAACAAGACTGCCTTCAATAAACGCTTATGCCCCTGTGGAAGCCATGTCCATAAAAAGCTATGTCAATCAGGGGCCATAATTCAGTTAAAATGTTTGATAGTGTTACATGGCTTTGAACTATAAGGGGCTCATGAAATTATCATGAAAATACTGAAGGGGAGATAATTCAAAATGTAAGACAGACAGAGTTATGGTTCTTGGTCCCTGCACTTCTACAAGCTACCATCTATTATATATCAAGTTTTAAGGCAATATCTTTAAACTCTTTTGAAGATACACTCCGGTCGAAAGTTGATTCTGAAAATACTAAAGGGGAGATAATTCAAAATTTAAGACAGACAGAGTTATGGTTCTAGTAATTGCACTTCTCCAAGTTGCCATCTATTTATATTCCAAGTTTCAAGTCAATATGTTAAATAGTTTTGAAGATATACTCAGAGAAAACTTTGACTATAAAAAAAACTAAAGGGGAGATAATTCAAAATTTAAGACAGACAGAGTTATTGTTCTTTGTCAATACACTTCTCCAAGTTGCCATCTATTTATATTTCAAGTTTCAAGTCAATATGTTAAATAGTTTTGAAGATACGCTCCAGACAAAATTTTATTGTAAAAATACTTAAGGGGAGATAAGTCTAAGTCCAAACTTAGGTCAAGGTGAAGGTCAAAATGGAGTCAGGTATCACAGGCAGGTGGAGAGTGGTCATATACAACATCCATGCAAGTATGAAAGCTTTGTAGCAAGCCATATTAATGCTAGAAGAAACGGTCAATTTGGGTTAACCAAGAATTTGGCCTTTCAATAAGTCTAAGTCCAAAATTAGGTCAAGGTGAAGGTCAAAATGGAGGCAGATGATACAGGCGTGTGGAGAGTGGTCATATGTATACAACATCCATGCAAGTTTGAAAACTTTGTAGCAAGCCATATTGATGCTAGAAGAAACGGTCAATTTGGGTTAACCAGGCCGGACGGACGAACGGACGGGTGAATTACTATATGCCTCCCGATCTATCGATACGGGGGCATAAAAAGAAGGAAATAAAGTGAATTATTTCAGTGTCATATGGTATAGAAACATTACTAAGCTTGCGAAGAGCTCACTCAGTAAACTTTCCAGAACTCACTTAATAAAAACTTATATCAATTGACCACTTGTGATAAATTCTCTATATGACCACTAGACTAAGTGATAAATGCTCTATATGACCACTTGTGATAAATGCTCTATATAACCACTTGTGATAGAATCTCTATATAACCACTTGTGATAAATGCTCTATATGACCACTTGTGATAAATGCTCTATATGACCACTTGTGATAAATGCTCTATTTGACCACTTGTGATAGATGCTCTATTTGACCACTTGTGATAGATGCTCTATATAACCACTTGTGATAGCAGCATTATTTGACCACTTGTGATAGAAGCTCTATTTGACCACATGTGATAGAAGCTCTATTTGACCACTTGTGATAGATGCTCTATTTGACCACTTGTGATAGAAGCTTTATTTGACCACTTGTGATAGCAGCATTATTTGACCACTTGTGATAGAAGCTCTATTTGACCACATGTGATAGAAGCTTTATTTGACCACTTGTGATAGCAGCATTATTTGACCACATGTGATAGAAGCTCTATTTGACCACATGTGATAGAAGCTCTATTTGACCACTTGTGATAGAAGCTTTATTTGACCACTTGTGATAGAAGCATAATTTAACCACTTGTGATAGAAACTCTATTTGACCACTTGTGATAGATGCTCTATTTGACCACTTGTGATAGAAGCTCTATTTGACCACTTGTGATAGAAGCTCTATTTGACCACTTGTGCTAGAAGCTCTATTTGACCACTTATGATAGAAGCTCTATTTGACCACTTGTGATAGATGCTCTATTTGACCACTTGTGATAGAAGCATTATTTAACCACTTGTGATAGAAGCTCTATATACAAGGTACATACTGATGGCATGTCTAGTTGATCCTGTACTGGTTGTGTAACCTGACAGCCCGGGGTCCACGTTACCATACCAATCATCTGTTGCAGGACATGTTTTATACGGATCAGCAAATCCTGTCTCAGCTTTGCATTTCTCAAAGGCATTTTCAAACACTTGGTCACCAGGCAATGTGTCGTTCCAAGCAACTGATATCAACACAGTCATGACTTGCGATTCATTTATTTCACATGCCAGTTTGAAGTCAATACACATTTGGCCGGTGCTGATTGAGGTTTCTTCCACTGAAAAAAGGGAAATATGGAATTATTAAACAGTTAATTATTATTGCATGTCAATTTTTGGCCATGTTTTAATATAACCATGTGATCATTACAACGGTTACCATATTTTGCCATTTATTTTCATAGCAGTTTAAGCACCATGCCCATTTCTTGTAGGACCGGGGCGATTTCAATATTTTGAAATCGGTTTATCGCTTGTACGAAATCGAATTGAATCAGTTAATCGGCGCCATATTGAAAATGGTGTTTCCTTTCAAGACCACTATGTCAATGTAGTTTTGAGAAGCTGAACTTGTTCGTGTTTGTTTCATTTTCGTGGTATACAATATCAATGGAAGATTTATATGTTAAATATGATCATATATGGAGTAATGTATTGCATGTAACTGAAGCATATCCAACTAGTTTGCTTGTTTATGTGTTGACCAACACATTTAGGCATGGTGTAGCCAAAGGTGAAATGTATACATGCAGAAACATACAATTTAATGAAATTGTTTGATTTGTATTGCTTTAAAACAATAAGCGGTTTAGCAAAATTGAAACCAGTTTCACCTTGTAATCGAAAAATCGAATCGTATCCGATTAACCGAGTAATCGTCCCGGTCCTAATTTCTTGCCATCTGTTTAACAGTTAATAATTACTGTATGGAAATTTTTTTTATTCCATTTTAAAACAGTTGATCATTGTCATATAGGACTCACAGTAACGAGAGATTATCGCCGATTGTTAGTTAGTTAAGACAAGCAGAATAAGAATAATGGCACCTGCCGTATGTTTTCCATTACGGTCGACTCGATATTTCAGATTACAACTGAGGGGTACAGCATTCAACACGGAAAATAAATCAGAAAATCTATACTTGAATAAGCACAATAATCGGATATCAAGCATATTTACTAGTAGACAGGCCACTTAAAATGGTATACGCAAGCGGCGCACAACGGCGTCATAATAAATAAGGTTTGAACGACATACCACAAAACGTTTTTTCTTCCTCGTCAAACTATGTGTCATCGTGCGCGATACACTTACGGAGTTGATGCACCGGCTTGATTAATTGTTGCTTAGCGTCTATTACTTGGAAAACGCATGTCTTGAAACAACCATCTTTAGCGAGAGCGGTTTGAACTGACGCTATCTATGACGACTGATTCGCTCACGGAAGTTCTTCTCACAGACAGTTGACCATCGTCAAGTTAATCACTTAACACAAGGACACGTAAATGCAATTTCGAAATCAGAGTTTGATACGCCAACGGTTTCCCTAATGACACTTGAAATCATTTGGAGTCTGGATAGGTGTCTAATACTGTTTTAGTATATGGAAAAACTTAATAAAATAATATCAAGAGTTTCAAGATGTCGAGCGGACGTCATTTTAGACAATAATGCCGAGCATAGCCTTTATTTGCCTATTAAGGCGGCAAGCGCGCTAACCACTGAGCTAGGGATGCTACATTGATAGACCTATAACCTTGTGAATGGATTCACTGTTGAGGTAACTTCATTCCTGATCATCGCATGTCCGAATTTGACCTCAAACCTTGTAAATGGTTTTTGCTTCAGGTAACTTGATTCACGATCATCGCATGTCCGAATTCGTAACTTTCGCACAGGTTACAGAGATTTATTAAGATTTTCGGATAACGTTCTCCCAGTTCATGTATATCTTTCACATGAACATTATTGGTTGTACGGATCATAGAATAACTCGGTGCATACGTCATATCTTGCAGCGTGCAACTCTAAAACATAAAATGAAAAAAAGAATTTGCCAAAGCATGTATGCCCCATGGCAGCCCAATAGTCAGAAATAGTTAAGATCACAGTGATTTGACCTTTGACCTACGGACCTCAAAATCATCTACTGTTACTGGCTGACCTCCATATATTAAGTTCGAAGATCCTAGGGCAAAGCATTCTTGAATTATTGAATTGAAATCATTTGGTCTACTGACTGGCCTAACGAAAAACAGACCAATCAACATGTGCAAAGTAAAATACCTATCATCAAAGATGGCAGCTTAAAAATGTAACAGAAAATAAAATGATAAATTCCACGAAAATCATGTTGCTCTTCAAGAAGGAAAATACATTCAGCAGAAATCCAGGTAAACATTTCATTGAAATTCTGACCAATGAAGAGGGAGAACAAGGGCAGACAAAATGACATTAGATTCTATCATATATGACCAGCATAACCTTTTAATTTGCCAATCAGCTTTCTGCTGAAACATGCACATGGCATGCATATGAGTGCCTCCATCCAGATTGGAACCCTAGTCACCAGCCTGAGATCAGACAGCAAGCATGCTAACCACTGAGATATGGAGGCACAAAAGCAACATGTCAATCCCATCATATATAGTTCAGTCGGAATGAAGAGAAAGGGGCCAAAGATATATTTTGTTTTTCAGCGGGAAATTTGGAGGCCATCTTTGGATTTTAGGGGGAAGGCCGCACTTAAATTTTTGCCAACAAGAGAAAATGCAAACTTTAGACATTATAGATTAAGAATATGTAAAAAATCAATGAGACATGTTTGGCCCCTTTCTCTTTTTATTTCCTACTAAACTAATATACATGTACATGTATGGAGGACATGATTACCATTTATACTGCGGACTGCAGTCCCACACGGTTCACGGTATAATTAAGAGTTCTAAATTTCGGTACGGTTCGGTATAAGCTATTTATGAGCAAAATAATATTCAGACAACGAAATCACCCAGCAGCCGACTGATTATGTATAATTGACATGTATGACTTGTTGTAATTGTATTAAGATATGCTTCATATCGTCGAAATTTATTTAGAATAGTTGATAGGCACATTATAATTGCTGTTATATAAGCAACAAAGTCATTGTCACTTAAAAAGTAAAGTAATTAAGCTGTTGTTAGACAATATTGTATCATACCGAAATATACTGAACTGTTAGAAAAATTGATGTTACGTATCATATCATGAGGTGAGCGTACCATTACACCCCTAGAAAATATAGGGGTAGGGGGGGGGGTATAAAGCATACCTGCCAAGTACTCCTATTAAAGTGGAGTTACTCCTATTTTCATAGTTAATTTTGGTTTTCGAAGCTCCCTACCTTGGAACAAAGGTACATTTGATTCATTTTATGATCTTCTGCCCATATTAATAACCACTAGAATTAATACCTTCCTTGTTTATGTATCTAAATGCCTTTTAAATCATATTTTAGTGCATCTTGTGACATGTTTTGCTTTATCACTCCTATTTTGGATTTAACTAGCTTGGCAGGTATGTATAAAGATACTTTACCTGAAGGATTGACATCATTGCATTGATTGACACGCATCTTCAAACAATTAAGTAGGGCACACAGCATGGCTGGACAAAATCCCATCTGAAGAAACACTGACCCAGAAACCTCAAATGATTTCTTTTCTTCCGACCCCAAATAGATCCGGACAAACGCGAGTATAAGTGTGGAAGTTGACAAAGCCACAACTATAGTCTTTGTTTTACTTGTTGAAATGTTTTTCATCTTCGACATTTTCTCTCCTGAAAAAAAAACAAGATTACTCTTTATCACATACTGTAAAATCATTAATTTTCCTGGGGGATTAAATTTCATGGATTTCGTGATTCATCTTCTACCACGAAATATAATCCCATCAAACAATAATTTTGACCCTTGTATTTATTACCCGAAATGCAAAATCCACAAATTAACGTCCCATCCAAATGATCTTTTTTACCAAAACCACAAAATTTCGTCCCAGTGAAATTTAATGATTTTACAGTAAGTAATGTGATATTCCACATAGGAACAAATGACAGAACAATGTTCTGTAGAATTGTGATAAAAATGCCTCACATCACCAGCTTTTTGACGCAAAAAACATAACTTCGCTGGTTTAAATTCATCATTTCAGACGTTGCTTTGACCTGGTGCCAATTGCCTGAGCAAAGAGATACCGAGTGTTTTGATTCAGTTACCTCCCGTTTAATTAAATAAAGAAGGCATAGATTACCTCCCCTGGAAAGTGCCATGTAGCACTTTGCTTAGGCAACAGACCCCTGGGAGCTTGTTATCTTTGAGATGGAGAGAAACATTTCTTAAACTCTTCATGAAATAAAATAATTGAGCTCACTAAAGGCTAGCTCAGTTACCTGTGTTTTCTAGCAGACGACCCAGTAACAAACATTGCCTTGATTTTATAGAGACGAACATTATTATTAAGTTTCAAAAAGATTAAGTGAAAATTGTGACCTCTAGAGTGTTTGAGTCCAATTGTTGACAATGGACGGACAAAATGGCAATCACAATAGCTCACATGCTCAGGTTAACCAAAAATAAAACGTGTTCAATAAAACATTTTTTTTTTAATTTGGCTCTTTTTGATTGGCACTTTTGAGAGCTTTATTATTATTTTTTTTCACTTTTGAGAGTATAATTACGTATTGAAAGCCTGGAAATGCATCTTACCATGATATTCAAATGGTAGCATCCGCACAACAAAAATGATAACCAACACCAGAAACACCATCTGTGAAAACTCGCCGAAGAAAACAAAGCTTCCATTCTTGGTTACTTTACCATAGTCTTGTGGTAACTCCAAATACCTGGTTAGCTTTCTGAGCTTTGTCTCCAGACCAGAAATCAATGAGGCTGAAAAATGAGAGAAAGTGACATTCAACAAATTGCTACAACAAATATAGGCTGTTAAAGAAACAAAATAAGTTTGATTGTTAATGGCTGCAAGCTTACATGCCAGATCTCCTGCAACATGCAGGACTCTCCTGCATTTGAGACTCTACTCCCGCATGATTTCAGGCAAATTGATCAAATCACCTGCATTTCTTGGAATACTGGAACCTTGTCATTTTTTGTTTACATGATAAAAAAGGTAACAAATATTAATTTAAATAGCTTTATGAATTGTTCATGGTAATGTTCAACAAGTAAAACAGGTGAAAACTGCATATTGAGTTCATTTATTTAAGTTTAAGCAAGAAAAATCTCCTGCATTTCATTGAAATCTCCTGCATTTCCATCACCAATCTCCTGCATAGGCTTCAGGAAAATATGTCATGTAAGCTGCAAAGTACAAAGACTAGTAAAGAAACAAAATTGTTTTGATTGTTTAAAATCTTAAAATCTATTTTTAGATCATATAACTTATAAATACTATGTGCTGAAACTATTTGAACAATTTTGAAACTGGACAACTTTTGGATAATATTTATGAACTTTTGTCCAAGTAGCGTCATACTTCTAACGTTACATACCCCCAAATGGAATATCCTCCATGACTTTATCAGCCTTTGAAGAGTAACTTTCAGTTTTCCATACATGTACATCAACCAGTTCAGATATATAGTCTTCCAGTATGTTGTCAATCTCAAAATGCGTCCATTTGGATAAAAATATGTAATGTATGCGATGCCTCATACGAGCAGCTGAAAGGAAATTATATAAAATACGAAATTATAATAAAATACAGTACTGTAAAATCATTTCGTGGTTCACATTCTATCACAAATCAAATTCCATCCAACAAATAATTTTTACTCTTGTATTTATTACCTGAAATGCAAAATCCACAAATGCATGAAGTGTGCATGGTTATGTCCTACAAGTAAAATAAGTGAAAACTGAATATTAAGTTCATTTATTTAAGTTTAAGCAAGAAAAATCTCCTGCATTTCATTGAAATCTCCTGCATTTCTATCACCAATCTCCTGCATAGGCTTCAGGAAAATATGGCATGTAAGCTGCAAAGTACAAAGACTATTAAAGCAACAAAATTGTTTTGATTGTTTAAAATCTTAAAATCTATTTTTAGATCCTATAACTTATTAATACTATGTGCTGAAACTATTTGAACAATTTTGAAACTGGACAACTTTTGGATATTATTTATGAACTTTTGTCCAAGTAGCGTCATACTTCTAATGGGACTTACCCCCAAATGGAATATCCTCCATGACTTTATCAGCCTTTGAAGAGTAACTTTCAGTTTTCCATACAAGTTCATCACCTAGTCCATATACGTACGCAATTACATGTATATTGTCTTCCAGTATGTTGTCAATCTCAAAATGCTTCCATTGGGACCTTTGTATGGTTAGTATGGTAGGTCTCATACAAGCAACTGGAAGGAAATATTATAATAAAGTACTGTTACTATTAAATTCATTAATTTTCATGGGGGATTGAATTTTGTGGTTCACTTTTAACCACAAAATAAAATCCGACCGAAAAATAATTTTGACCCTTGTATTTATTACCTGTTCGTTTTTACTAAAACCATGAAATTTTGTTCCATCGAAATTACATGATTTTACAGTAAGGCAAAAACGACAAATCCAGTGAGGAAATCCACCAGCTCACTTTAAGATGTTTATAAATTTACTATCAAGAAAACCAGACTTCAATCTCCCGAAGCATCTAACTTAAAGACAAAAATCTCAACTCAAATTGAGATTTTTTCCTAATCGTTCCTAACGTTTGCAGGTCTAACTTTGAAATTATCCAAACGACACATGTTAATATTTGAGATTTATCTCATATTGGGAAGTTTCGGGAGATCAGGGCCAAGTTGGCTTATAATGTACCATAAGTACATTAACACCTTCATCAATGAAAGAGTAAAACATTGTAGAATTGATATTTTTCTTGATTTTTTTCTTTTTTGTTGTACTCTTTCAATGATACAGTTACCTGTGTTTCAGCCCTAGGCCACACCAAAAAGTTTTTTTGTCTAGCGTCCGAGGACAGATAGGTTTGGACATCTTGGGGAAGAAAAAAGAAAGTTTGTGCATCTTTATACTTTTCGTTGTTGTTCAACAAGATATCCCAACCCCTACACAGCAGTAGGTTTAACACAAACAAGTTTACAGCTATTTAAGTTAGCTAAAATGATTGGCAATGCTTGTAAGAATTATTTGTGAGTCATATAATGATGCGGATAGGAGGTGTTATGCCTTTTACAAGGTTTTGGAACTAAGGGAGGATGCTAAACGAAAATTACAATTTGATATAGTCCAATTCTATCTAGCCAGGCATCAGTCTGATAGGTATACCAATGAATATCATTGTTTATCGAGGTGTTGGTTTAACAACCAACCTTCATATTAGAAAAGATCCAGATTCAATCATTGATCTTTTGCTCTTCCATAACCCACCAGGAATGGTGACACAATATATAAGGGGTTGTGACCCTTGAAATTTAAAAAAGGCACATTTTGACCCCCTAGGTTAAACATATTTATTTAAGAAAAAGCTACACCAAAAAATCCAAAAATTAAAACATAGCAGCTATAGTACAAACAAGAAAACGGTGGCAGCGGGGGTGTTTCCATCCTATCCGAAGATATTGATCGCTACTGGGTGGAGTGTGTGTAGTTGATGTATCCAGTAACCACATGAAGCTGACCCCCAGGCTCAACCCCAGCCACAAAACTATTAGCAAATAGTACTTACCGCATCTGGATGGAGGAACAAATGTCATCACTGAGCAGTCTGTAGTGTTGTCTGTGGACAAACTTGATGCAGAAGTAGTACTGCACATTAGAAGCATTCCAATCATAAACTTAAATATAAAGAAAACAAAACCATGTCCAACAAACGCTTATGCCCATGTGGAAGCTTTGTCCAAAATAACAAACAAAATCAATATTTTGAGAAAACAAGAAAAAGCTGTCCGAACGTTACGCTTTATTTATTGAAAAACAAGCTTTTAAAACATCATTTTGGTCAACATGACATGTTCCGATTTTTATGAATATAGGCTTATAAGAAGTTCCTTATGATGCAGATTTTAAATATGTATCTGTCTTATAAATCGTAAGTAGTAGTTACAACCTTCTCATTCTAAGTCAGCAATATAATAGTAGTGATAATAGTGTAACACAATTAATCTTACCAGTAAGCTTGAAGAACGTGTCTTGCAAATCAGACCTACAAGATTGAACAATGAGAAATTTGAAATAAATTCTAAAAACTCGATTTTTACCCCCAAAAAATGTACCGGTATATTTCCAACACAGGGACGCATAACTAGGGCGAAATTTATACCCGTATATCAATTCATATCTTGCCTAAATGGAATACCTGGTGGTGAGGATTAAAAAATTAATAAATAAATAAATATTAAAAGGTCATTTATTTTTAGAAGTGACAAACAAATAGATGAACAAATAAGACAATGTACAAGGGTCATTCAATAAATTCGTGGACTGGACTCGTCATTTTAATACACATTGACACAGATAATAACTAAGTATATCACACTAAACTACAGCCTTTCGGACACAAGTGCAGAAAATATTGCATGAATCGACGCATTTTTAAAGAAAATATGGATAAAACAAAACTATCACCTTACCGCAACCACCACACAACGCAAATATATCCTGACGTCAGCGACGTTATTGACGTTTTGCTATTTTTCAAACGGTAAACCCGAAATTGAATTATGTCATTAATATGGAATTAAACACAGATGTTTAAGTTATATATTATTAAATATATCTACTACAACAGTTTACGTATTCAAAGTTAAGTATTAAGCTATGCTAAATTGAAACACCTCGCAAATTTTGACTGGCGTTTCCTCAAACGTCCCTACGTTTGCTAATTTCGTTTGATCCCTCTATCATTTTTAATACCATGCTGCTCTTCAGAAATGTGATTTTGTCACTAAAGCACAGGGACACTGAATACTGCATGTTATCCGTTTGCTCTTATTAGCAGCTTATGTGTGTTTGTTGAGTATCCAAGACAAGTGGACAATTTAATAGTTGCATGAATATCCTTGCGAAAATTCATCAGCATTTTGACGTAAATGAAAACGTGATGGGCATAGATCAAATACTTCTCAGTTCAAACTCAAATGTCTAAACAACTTAAACATTTCACCAAATATTGTGATACTATCTTGTAATAATATGGCAAACATATGGGAATGTAAATGAATTAATTCGGAATTTATAACATGTTGAACTACGGAAAAGGGTACGTTAAGTCGGTCGGGGGTGGTAGCGCGTTACTATGGTAATACAACGGCTGCTGATATGCTACTGTGTGACATAATTCAAGATATATTTGTATCTACGGTAGGTAATGGATAAATGTTTATAATGATATAAGAGATTATTATTTAAACACAAAGATAATAAAATGAGAACGATTGTCTACGAATATATTGAATGACCCTCGTAGCTGCTATGGTTGAATAGTCCTCTTTTGGGTAGCAAAGAAATCAATACAGTGATTATAGATGGATTATTTTAACACAACCAGCCGTTTAACCCACAGATACCTGTGTGATTAATTGCAAATAAAAAAACACACAATTTTTTTTTTTTTGTAAAATTTGTATTTTTATAGAAAAATAGGAATTATACGAAAAAATATTTTTTGTTTTAGTCTTTATCAAGGGTACAGTTACCTGTGTTTTTACCTCTATTTACACATAGAGGAAACAAAGGTATGCATGAATTATGAATAAAAATCAAGAAAGTTAAGAACTCTATGAAAAGTGCATACTCATCGTAAATGTAAATGTCAATGTAAATAGAATATTAAATTTTCCCTTACCAATAAAGTCAGAAATGAAACATGTATTTGACTGTCTGTGTTTCTTCACAGCTGGAATGTTCCGATCTACATCAGCATCTACAGAAACCAAGATATACATGTATATACATAAGACATGTACACACCATTCAGGCAGCCATTTACAAATTAGCCAACCTTTTTTTCTTTCATGTTATTTGCAGGGCCAACTCTGGGGCCTAATCGCAAAAGTTGAGAGACAGAGGTGAGATACAAGGAATCCGGGTGCGATACCCTTACTCGTTTCGCATAGATTCCTTGGTTATTTAACATACCTGGAGTAAAGCACCGATATATACACTACCTCTGGGTTTCCTACCAGGATCATCTCTAGTCACTAAATAGCGTTTCTGAAATGATCAAGTGTCCTGGCCGAGAATCGAACCCGGGACCTCTCGATCAGGAGTCAAGCGTCTTACCACTCGACCACCTCACTTACTTTCAGACTAATATGTTTGCTTCTTACAGATTTAATTTTATTATCTGGTTTGATTCAAAGACTCTTTATTTGGCCAAAAAACATACTGTAAAAGTGTTTAAATTTGATGGGACAAAATTGTGTGGTTATCGAAGTTTAAAAAAACCCAAAAAATTATTGTTTGATGGGATTTGATTTCGTAGTTGAAGTTGAACCACAAAATCCATGAAATTTAATCCCCTACGAAAATTAATGATTTCACATTATAATTGTACCTGTTTTATGATAGCTAGACGTCCCTGGTTGTAAAGGTCTTCGCCCTGGACTATAGGATTCACCATCTTCAGGTTTTGTTCCAACGTTCAAAATGTCAACAGTTTTAGCATTCAGATTGTTGGTTTGTGCTAAATGTTTTGCCGAAGCATTTTCTTTTCTTTCAGTTTCAGCATTCTGTTTCTTTATGAACTCTTCATTTTTCATCACAAACATCTCGAGGATAAATTCTGTTTGTATAGTCTTCAAAAAATGGCTAAGACTCTGTTTACTTTTTCTTCCAAACTCCTATAGATTCAAAACATATTTATATATACAGGGGTTTTACTGAGGCAATACTGCCCAATCCTGAAAACGAGTCATAAGTCTGTGTCGGGTGTCATAAGCAAACATCTCCACAGCATAACAAGGCTTCAAGCATTGTTTTTATTGTTAAATTACAGACCACGGAAATTAAAATGACCATTGCTGTGTCAATTCTTTGAGTATTTTCATCAAATAACTTTTATTTTATGCAGAAAAGATCATTCGTTCTTATGCAGCCAATCGGGATTATTCCGAAATTGCAGGACCCTTGTTTGTATCTTGACCTAACAGGGGGGTCAATAGAACCAAATTTTAACTCAGGTTGTATAAACAAATATCCTTCAGAGCAGATTAAATTTACTATTACTGCACTATTTGTTGAGATATTTTCATCAAATAACTTTTATTTAGGTCAGAAGCCATTGCTAAATTTTAGATAAATCAGGAAAATTGACACTCCTGTTATACTGCAAAGGCACATGTTAACAGTTACCACCTGAGTTAACCACCTCTATATGCGTGTGGATGGACAAGGGCAAATATATATAAGCACCCTAATTTTATTTGGTGGGGGTATAAAACCACTGCAGTTTTCTTGCTACTGTAAAATCATTTAATCAATGGGACAAAATTTTGGTGTTTTTTTTTTAAACAGACCGTTCCGTTTGGACGTTAATTTGTGGATGTTATATTTCAGGTAATAAATAGAAGGGTCAAAATTATTGTTCGATGGGATTTGACTTTGTGGTTGAAGGTGAATCATGAAATCGACGAAATTTAATCCCCAATGAAAATTAATGATTTTACAGTATTACATCACACAATTAAAGTGTGACTTAGAACATATGTCTCACAAAGTATAACTTACTTGTCCAGTAGAAAAATCATCATAGATGCCTGGTGTATCCAATATATGGTACAATTTGTTACCCACCGCCCAGATATCTGCTTTTTCCCCGTATTGACGGCTTTCTACCTTCTCTGGACTGTAAGACGTCTGTCTTGTGTCAGTTCTTCTAATTTTGATAATATCAAAATCTGCAGAAAGAAGAAATAGTACAGTGTTAGCATACCCAAATAGGAGAGATACAGCGATACATAGACAAATAATGTAATAATTCTAGTGGTTTTCAAAATATGGGACAGAATATTATAAAATGAACTGAATGTACTTTTGTGCAAGGTAGGTGAACTTGGAAACCAGAAATTTATCAACAAAAAATAGAAGTCACTCAACATAAATAGGAGTACTTAGCAGGTATGGTGTTAAGTTACACACAATTGCATCCATAGGACACTGATATCCTTTCTTGCCATAACTCAAGTTTACATGCTGATAAATATTCCTACAAAGTTTGATGACCAGGGTCGTATGCACACTGAGGCAAATCTTGTCTAGGGTCAATTTGAGCATTTTAAGGCATCTTTTTCCCTACAAAATGCATGCTTATTTTTGTAATTTCTCAAATTTTCACAAAGGCAAGTACCTCGTGTGCCTCAGTGTGGCTATGTGCCTGATGACTATAGCTATAAAAATACAGAATTATGAGCAAAGCAATAAATATTATTATTTTTAGGGCCATAAACTGGTTATACAGGTAGAATCAGATCAAAAATATGGCAAAACTACTAATTTAAAAAGACATGTTGATTAATACCTCTACAAAGTTTGACTACTGCATCAAAATACTTGAAGCATTATGAATGATACAATAATTTCTCTGACATTTCAAGGATCACAACTCTGTTCATACATGTATAAGCTCAATCTGATTCAAACTAGGATTGTGTAAAGTGTATAACATAAAACATTTCAAATTGACAAAAATTATAACCTTATTCTTAACTCTGTGTGGAGTTTATCCATTTTCAAACTTGACCTAGCTCTATCTTGGCAAACATTCTTACCAACTGTCACAAAAATCCAGTGATAAATACACCAGCTGCACCTTTTCATGCTTTAACTTTAACAACATAATTACTGATCCCAGAAGACCAATATTCAAACTTGATTTTAAAATTATGTTGTATCAAATGCAGCCTCTTCTATCTGCAAAAGATTTTCCTAGTGGCCTAGTTTTCTAACTCAGATGACAGTATATCAAATTTCACCTATATTTCTTTGAACTATTCTTTTTAATCAAGTTGATTAAAGATCAGGCTACAATTATCAGGTATTTCCCCAGGGCGTTTAATGTCTAGCCCAAGTGCACTTGGATTCCAAAGTCCAGTTTGCCAGTGCGCTTACAATTTGAATTGCGCTTAAAATGTCATACCCGAGCATCTAAATTTCAGCTTCAAATCCATAAAAGTCTTGCCTAAATCCAATAAACAATCAATAATTGCATGCTGGCCCAGGCAATTTAATCCAATTATGCATCAAAAGGTGAGATATACACCAACGAATGTTGCAAATCCATTTGGAGAGTGAATAGAGACCTGTCCTATTCCCAACCCAGTTGCCCTCGGAAAATTTTCTGGGGAAATCCCTGAATTATAGTAACCTTTAGTGACTACACAAGGTGTGTCTATGATCTGACCTAGTGACCTAGTTTTTGATCCCTGATTTTCTAATGACCTAAAGGGAAATCCCCCAATTTTTAAGGCAGCACATTTATTCAAATTAAAATCCACAAACCTTTTATCAGCTTTAAAGCCACGGACACACACACTATGTTTGCATTGTTATGCTGCGTCATTTCCATCAGGAGATCATGTGTACCAAGACTGTACTTACTTGGAATCATATACGGGTCAAACAAATTATTGTTTGTATCCTTGGTGGTCTGAAATTACAGAAATTTTAGAAACATGACATTTGACATAAAACACTCACTTTCGGACAAGAAACACAACTCTACAGTGATCATAGTGATGCTCAATTCAAGCCAAAACTGTGTATTGCAAATGCAAAAAAAAGAAAACAGGTTTGAAAATTGATTGGAAAAACTATCCATCCTTGATGACAAACTGCAGTCTAACAAGAGATGTTTGGAAAAGATGAGTTCAACATACGCTAATTTTGTCTGGCAGTCACTAGCTGAATTTACAACCCTATAAATCATAAAGATTCAAACCAAGAAATAATTTTGAAGTGAGCAATTTAAATACATCTTCACTCTGCCTACCTTTATCATCAAATGAAGAGGTCCCTTCAAATACCATTGGCACATTTCAGGAGCCATATACTCAGGTGTAGCTGACAGCCTTTCTGTGATTCCCAGTTGTAGAGAGCCAATACTTTCAAGTATACATACGTTCTCAGCTGAAGCAAATAAATACACTTATCAAAAGTAGCAATCCAATATACAACAAATGATAAATAAAGCATGTTGAAAATATATTTGAACTATTGTATTTATTTTACAAAATTCTTTTCATTTCAACAACTTACAGAAAATGCATACTATTTAGCCAAGCTGGCAATCTGTACTCATTCTTCCTTAGCGTAGCGGG
The DNA here is from genome assembly GCA_963678985.1 of Spisula subtruncata. NCBI lineage: Eukaryota > Metazoa > Mollusca > Bivalvia > Venerida > Mactridae > Spisula > Spisula subtruncata. The sequence continues at coordinate 48,556,685 of OY787664.1, read as the reverse complement.
TTTGAGGATATGATTTTAATCAGGTTGGTCAAGCTTGCATTGAGACATTCATCAAGTTGAGGCCCAGGTTTTTCATTAATAGTCTGAATCACATGGCACCTGTCCTGACGATATCTTTTAGGGAGACTCCCTTTGTTCCTTCTAGTATTATTGGGCATGGGTATACATGCCAACTTTTGTAAATAGAAATGCAGGAGATTTCATCAAAATGCAGGAGATTTCATCAAAATGCAGGAGATTTCATCAAAATGCAGGAGATTTTCATGGCTCAAAGTTTAAACTTAAATTAATGATGTTTATATGCAGTTCTCACATCATTTACTTGTATGACAATACCATCTATGCCCCATGAAGCAATTTAAACTTATATTTATTGACATTGATATCATCTAAACAAAAAAATGTCAGGTCCCAATATTTCACGAAATGCAGGAGATTTGATCAAGTTGCCTCAGATCAGGCAGGACTAGAGTCTCAAACGCAGGAGACTCAAGCCTGGTGCAGGAGAGCTGGCATGTGTATGGGTAGATTCTTACGTTTCATGTCAAAGTGAGCGATGTTTGTCATTTTTGCCACCTCTGCCAGCTTCAATAGATTCCCTATTATTCCTTTCATTATCTCAATTGAATCATTCTTAGCCAGGGAATAAACTGAATGTATTTACATTCTTCATATTACTAGTAAGCTTAATCATGTACATTAAGTGAATTCATTTATAAATGAGATGTTTGTACAAAACATGAATGCCTCCATGGCAGCCTAATTGTCCAAAATGGTAAAGGTCACAATGACCTTGACCTTTGATCAACTGACTTCAAAACCAATAGGGGTCATCTACTGTTGCTATCCAACCTCCATATTAAGTTTGAAGATCCTAGGGTGAAGTGTTATTAAATTATTGATCAGAGTCAAAATTGTCAAGAAGTCGCTATGTGACAGATAAAGTGGATAGTTACCTTGAACAAAATTACATTCTTCTACAGGTGAAAAGAAACTCAGAAAACAATTGCAATCAATTACTGCAACGTTTGTGTACTCCATCAAAATGCCTTCCTCACACAATATATTCTTCAGACTCTCAGCAATACTGAGGTGAACTTTTCCCAACTCTTCTAGGATCTTGGAAAGGCTTAACCCATTGAATGCAGCACAAGAGATTTCCTCATTTGAGTTGACTGCAAGATTAGGGCTGACATTTCCTGTTTCTTCTATGTTCTTCTGAAGGTTGTTCTCTTTTAATTCAAGGGGAGAGATTTCCTTCATCACCTTCACTGTAAAGTTAGGAAGAGCATTTCCCGAATCTTCCATATTCTTGGAAGCGCCGATTTCAGCAGCGACATATTCTTCGGCATCAATGCTTGTTATAACATGTAGTTTACATGACATATCACAAATGAAAATGTTATTCAAAGTAAGAAAAAAACAAGTTGACTGATCACTGCTGCAATGTTTATTTATATAGCGCAGAAAGTGCTCCCAAGACTTCTCTTCCAGCGTCATACTCTGGCCACTTATCAACACTGTTTTCATAGGCGGTAAGTTCACATTACCGATGTCACCTGAAACAAACAAAAAAAGGAAGTTTAATCAATGTAGCAAAAATTGTGGAGGGTTTACAAAATACAGTCAGGTGACCTGCAAGGATGCAATTTATGATCAAAAGCAGAATGGTGTTGCAACAAAAACATGTACAGAGTTAATATGAACAGCTTTTTTAAAAGACATCCATCAACAAGACAGCATTTAATAAACATTCATGCCCGTAATAGGCCTAATTCCCCCTGTCCATTTTTCCCCAAGGGAAAATAGGGATGGCCTAGTTTTTCCCCCCAGTCCAAAGTGCCCCATTTTTCCCCGGGGAAAGAATATGCTGGGCCCCTTTTTTCCCCATGGGGAAAAACTGGCCAGGCATAAAAAGACCGTTACACCGATGAGTGGAAGCTTTGTCCATGATAACTAGCTAAGTCAATCAAGGGCCATAATTCTGTTGAAATATTAAAATCTGTTACAAGTATACCAAATTTGAAAGCAATTCCTCAAAGCACTTTAAAAAAAACATTTGAGTTTTAAAAACTAGAAAGCTTTGGACTTTTGGTTCACATTTTTAAAGAGATGCATGACCAGAAAAACAAACAAGCAAACAAATAAACAATGGAAAGAACAATCAGTACTTCAGTAGATAAAATGGCTAGTGATATTTAAGACTAATGCACACTTATCTACACATCTATCAAGTCAGCCACAGAGGGTAAAACCAGGATATAAGCATTGCAAGGTAAAAGTATTTTGTCAGAATGTATAGATAAATGCAATGAATGTGAACAAAAATATACCTTTTCTGCATGTAACAAACAGAAGCATGTTTTTGCATTCTGTTGTTTTCAGTCGTTCTGTACGCATGCCCTCCAACAAACGAACCGTTGGACTGTACCTAGAGTTGCTGCATAGTACTAGAAAGGAACGAAGATCTTATGACACCATTTGTTGGTAAATTTGGTTCAAACAAGACCGTGTTCAGTGAACACTTATGCCCCAGTGGCAGCTGTAGAAATGTTGGATAGTGATAAAATATTGGCTTTGATAATGTAAGGTACTTATGATGGTAAACAAGTACGCCAAGTTTGAAAGCAATGCTTTGATGCGCTACACATATATTTGAATTTAAACAACTTGAGAGTTTTGGTTAACATTTTTGAATGGATGAACAGATGAACACATAGACAGACGAAGGGATGGGACAATCAGATGTCAGGGCATAAGAAATGATAAATCATTTACCAAATCTGGAATCCTTAGTCGTATACTGTAAAATCACTAATTTTCGTTGGGGATTAAATTTCGTAGATTTCGGGGTTCACATTCAACCACGAAATCAAATCCCAACGAACAAGATTTTTACCATTGTATTTATTACCTGAAATGCCAAATCCACAAACTAACATCCCATCGAAAAGGTCTTTTTTACCAAAACCACAAAATTTTGTCTCATTGAAATTAAATGATTTTACAGTATATGCCACTACATCAGTAGATGCCAGGGCATAAAAAATGATAAAACATTTACCTAATCTGGAGCCCTTGGTTGATATATATATCAAAACAGTTATAAATGCAAATATTTGGGCAAGACTATTTTGAGTAAAACGACATTCAGTAATATTACCTCCAAACACTAGCTTTTGAACGGCATCATACTTTTCTCCCATTCGGATAAAATCACATATTCTTGAACCCACAGAATCTTCTAGATATTCATGTTCAAGCCCACCTCTCAGGGTACTAAAATAAACAGGGTAATACTTAATACTTAAACAGTATACTCCAACCATTGAATGATGTAGTCACATACACAGATGTTGTAACATTAATAATGCTTGCAGAAAAGCCTTTTTAATATTTGACTCCTATATTGCATCCTGTCAATCACAGTTTTTTTTACCATTTATTCAATACACTCAGCACAAAGTACATGTGATATCAGGTAGTACCTTTAGCGTAATAATACTTACTAAATACTATGGTCAGGTATATCAATAGACAGACTAACTAAGTATCTCCTAAGCAATATAATCAACTTAGGATCTGCCATGATTCGTCTTTGGAGATCAAAATTTCTTAAACTAGTCTAGAAAACACTATTATCTAGTGGTTATTTATCTAGTGGTCTAGCCATTGGAGAGCAGCTTGTCAATTTGTTTTCATGATGAGTTTAAGAAATATAGATCTCAAAGACAACGAGTTATGGATTCTTTTTATCACAATTCTAAAGTTATTGGTTAAAACAAGGTTAGAACAAACTAATTGACATTACGCCAGAACAGCGATTGCTCCTCCTGGTTGTTTGCCGAAGGCTCCTTGGCGAAGGTTATCAAGTTAATCCATTGGACCATGTAATTATAATTTACCGTTAAAATTGATTAAAAGGGTATTGATTGACAACTGGAGCAATGTCAATTGGAGCCGGGTGTCGTTGTCACAGATTTGTTATCAAACTTCGGAGAACATTATTCTGCGATTCGTTCTCACATGGAAGATCACAGAATTTATGAGAGAAACACTATTTTTGCACAGGGAAAATTTGAGACACAAATCATACCTTGTACAATAAGGATTCATCCAACTATCATGGGTTCTTCTGCATTCGTTCAGCCCAATCAAGGGGTTGATCAAAGAACTCTTGCCAGCACCAATAGATCCACAATAGATCCTTATTGTCGGGCTATGTATTCTACTTTTTAGATCAACTGTCAATAGAAATAGAGGCAACAAAACTTAAAACTTTTGAAAGACAAAACTGTTCATAGATTTTTGGATAATTCATTATTTTTTTTATGGTATACCAATATCAAATTGAAATACTGTACAGAATATATTTTACACTTCGAAATTCAAATTATTAATAAACTAGTTTATAATATACAGTAAAATCATTTAATTTTGATGGGACAAAATTCGTGAATTTTGTAAAAAAAGAACATTTTGATGGGACCTTAATTTGTGGAATTTGCATTTTAGGTAATAAATACAAGGGTCAAAATTAGTGTTCAATGAGATTTTATTTCGTGGTTAAAGGTGAACCATGAAATCCACGAAATTTAAACTGCAAAGTTCAATTATATCAGTTAAATTAATTACCTTGTTGAAGAAAGTCACACTTAGGAAGAGCAACCGCATCTTCTAACATTCCTGTATCCAAATCATGCAGCCTTCTAAAATAAATAAAATCATAATGTACTGTATTATAAAACAGACACCTACATTATGTTATACATTCAGCTTATTCAAAACAGATGGACAAAATAACACTGATTTGTTTACACTTTTTTAGAAATTTGAGAAAACAAGTAAAATGTAATTAGGAACTGCAACCAAAACAGAAGTCTACCAGGTGGTCAGGTTTCAATGTTTCTGTTGCCATGGCAACCACAATTGTAGTCTGATTAAAAGCTAGAAATATGTCCATCTTCACAGGGTCGCCCATTGGGGTATAAAGTAAAAGTAACAAAGGGCCATAACTTTAGTAAATATTTCTGCAGCAGAAGTTCCATCCTATACAGTCAACTACACCTCAAGGTTGAAGAAAATGCACCCAATGGTTTGTGAGAAGTTTAACACACAAGATTTGTGTTACGGACGGACGTACAGATGGACGGACAGCACCAATGTTAAATGTCCCCCACTTATAAATAAGTTAGGGGCACAAAAATTATCAAGTTTCTTAAACCTAGCTTGAAAAATATTTGAGATATGGCAGGATCCAGATTTTGAAGTATTTTCAGCATTTCAGTATCCATAGCAACCACATTTTTTGTCCTAATAAAAAAAAATGTGCATAATCTCCCTATTGGTCCCCTATCCACATTCCAACTTTCTTAAACTTAGCTTGAAAACTGTTTAGAGTTATGGTAGGATCCAGATTTCTTTACAGACAGACTGACTGAAAGACAGATTGCGTGACAGAGGGCAAACCTTCAAAGGAAGGGACTGATAATAATTCAACAATTACATGAAGCTTCTTGTAGGTATCTGTAGTTTTTCTTCACATATTTCCTCAAAAATGTCTCTGTAACCTTTATAAATTTTCCTGTATCTTTCCCTTATTCTTTCTCTGGTATCTGAATATAAATACATGTAACACATGTAAAGAAAATAATATAATAAATATACACATGTATACAACAATTGTTGAGTCAGACTTGCCAACATTTGATTTAATTAAGATCTTGTGTGAACATTTTTTTTTCGGGCCCCGTAAGGGTAACACCGTTTATTTCATATATATGAGCCGTTCTCTAGGAAAACCAGGCTTATTGACAAAATTACGAAAATCATGATAATAAATCGTTAGAAAAACGAGACTCTAATGAACACTTTCTGAAATTTTGAACAAGTTATTACATAAATTAACGAAGTTATAGACTTGTGAAACTAACCACTCCCGCCAAGTTTTTGAGTGACGTCGCTAACGTCATTCGAGCGTTATTTGACGTAACGTTAACCATCATTTCGTAAACCCAATATTTGATGAATTATTGACGTAAACTTTTCAACTTTTTGTCACATTTTAGAATAATATTCTGATTTTAATAAAACACGACAAAATTGTGAGTGTTTGCTTAAAGGGAAAAGTAGCTGCTATTTTTAACCACTAACCCCTTGTTTTTCTCAATTCGGATAGCTTTCGGAAATTGGTCACCATAGCAACGACGGAAGTAATTTTATCATAATTTACCAGAAAATGTAAATCTTTAAGATAGTACTATGATATCCAAATACTTACGATTAAAAAGGTGAACATGACGTTTTTCATATTTTAGACCTATTTCTAAACAGTATCAAATAATTACTATTGATATGTCAATAAGCCCGGTGTAACGGTCAGTTTTATCCCCCGCCCAGTTTATCCCCCGGGGGATAAAACTGACAGGGGAAGACGGAGCTTGTTAGGTGTAACGGTCAGTTTTATCCCCCGCCCAGTTTATATCCCGGGGGATAAAATGGGCTGGCCCGGTTTATCCCCCCCAGTCCTTTTCTTCCCCCACCCCAGGCCTATTCTTCCCCCACCTAAGCAATATATATTGTAAGGTATTATTGATTATAATGCTACTTTTGATTAAATTTATGTTGTTTCAACCTGAAAATGTGGTTTATTTGTTCTTGAAGTGACTTAACTGTAAAAACGGTTTGATCAAGATTTGGTTCATTATTGTCATTATTTTGGTCTTATTTTATCCCCCGCCTAAGTAAAGTAAATATGATGACGGGGGAAGAAATGGCCTAGTCTATTTTATCCCCCACCTGAGTATAGATAATACGATGATGGGGGAAGAAATGGCCTAGTCTATTTTATCCCCCACCTGAGTATAATTAATACGAAGATGGGGGAAGAAATGGCCTAGTCTATTTTATCCCCCACCTGATTATATTTAATACAATGATTGGGTTTTCCTGGAGAATGGCTCATATATATACATTCATAATTTATGATTTACAGAATAGTGATGTTTAGACAAGGCATAAAGGTGAACAATAAGTAGAGGGTTTGCAGTGTTGAGTAAACTGGGTAGTATTTGTCACATAAATAAGATTTCATTTGAGATCAAAGGTGAATAGTTTGTCCAATCATTGTCAAACTATGATACTTTGTGTGACCATTTTGTCTGAACTTTTAGAGCAAGTAAGCAAGGAGATGCTAGATGTAAGGAATTTACATGCTTTTTCTATGATTTGACCAATGGTAGTTTTTGATATCTTCATGATCCAGCTTTGAACTTAGTCTGAGTTTTTACTATTGAGACAATAATATTCAAGCCGATCAAGCTTCAAGATGATTCAAGCAAAAATGAGGTTTTCAAGATTGAGCATCCGTAGCATCCGCTGTTTACCTAGTTTGCGATCCCAAGTTTTTTTCTCTTTCGTTTGACCATGTGACCAAGTTTTACACTTCTACATGACTGGGTTTAAAATTTGTCGGAAATTTCATCGCAAAATTATGTTGCTACGAGACTGTTCATTAGTTTTTGTATTTGACCTGGGGCCTTATTCACCAACGTCGTAAGTCAAAAACTCAGACTTAGAATTTATATTTCGGATGTTCTATTCGCCCTCATGTTGATATAAATGTAACAATTTTTATACAAATGGGTGTACATGTTCAGTGGAAAACAAAAAATATTCAGATAAAATTTTACATGGTTAAATCTAAACACAAAGAAATGACAGTAATTATAAATTTTGTCAATTGTAAGTCTAAGTCTGAATTTCAGTATTACAACGCTGGTGAATAAGGCACCAGGTGATCTATTTATTTACTTAATACTGTAAAATCATTTAGTATCAATGGGATAAAATTTCTAGGTTTTTGGCAAAAGACCATTTTATGGGGACGTAATTTCAAGGATATCATATCCACTAAGCTATGTACTATAGAAATTATTTATATTTGTGGGGATTTAATTTCGTTGTTAAGATCATCCACATTTCGTTGTTAAGATCATCCACAAAATCAATGAAATTAAATCCCCCTAGATTATTTATGATTTTACAGTATGTCCCACTTTCACAATTATTCTGACTCACTTTCATAATGATCAGACATAACCAGACCTGGCTGTGGTTAGGCAATTATTGACAATTGCCAAACACATCACTGACAAAGAACTGTCACAAAGCTCATCAAATGAGGTGAGCTAAAAACTCCACAAGTATTGAAGAAATATAATCAAAATACTAGGATTTATGTACAAAACTGCAACTAGTACCTTCCAATCTCCCAGGAGCAGTATCCTTTACTTTATCATCACCAGGTCGAATCAGATCATTTTCTGGCAACTTAGGTCCATCATCTCCATCAGAAGCAGTCTCTTCAAGACTAGCCTTGACCTCAGGCCAATCTACAATTCCATATTCATGGATTTTTTCTACTAACGTTTTTTTCCCTGATACTTCACATGGTTTCGTACAATTCTGATCGTCAGAAGTTTTTGGCATGCGTCCATGCACACTGCCATAGCTCTTGGTTGTAGTATTCTTGGAAACATTGCCACAATTTGAATCTATTGCAGGAGGAGGCAATTCCACTGCAACAAAAAATCGAAATTTCGGATAATATCTTATAATTTTCATGAATTTCGGAAAATGTCTTACAATTTTCATGAATTTCGGATAATGACTTATAATTTTCATGCCATGTTTTATAACAAAAACAGTTTTAGTAAAGAACATGTAAGTCCCTATGGCAGCACAATAGTCAGAAATGGTAAAGGTCACAGTGACCTTGACCTTTGACATACTGATCCCAAAATCAATAGGGGTTGCCTACTGCTGTTTGAAGATCCTAGGGCTAGGTTTTCTCGACTTATTGAATGGAAACCATTAGGGCTATAGACTGACCATCAGACCGACAGACTTGTGCAAAGCAATATAGCCCTTCATCAATGATTTGGACATAATTACAATCTTCAGCTATTTATAGAATATGCACTGTTATGCATGCCCCAAAGCCGCCAAATAATCTTCTAGGGATAGTTTCTTTCTTTAAATAAGAAATGTCGCAAGAATAAAACCTACCAGTAGATACGTTTGCTTTACTACATCTATTTAAGATAGCCATTGCTGTCAAACGACCATCAGTTTTCAGATGGGTGTTTACAACCTTGTCACCTGGAACATAGATAAAGACAGTCTATACTTAGTGAATACACTGTAGAGATTTATTTGTTAGTCGTGTCAAAACCTTTTGCCTTGAACATGAATTATATAATTGATATATTATAAAAAAATGAGAAAAAAATCCTTTGGATGAAAACTATTGGGTTTTGATGGTTTTATACACTTATTCTTTATGAATATCTCATCAATTATGTACATATATATATAAAGTCGAAACGTTAGATCAGCTTAACTGGAGTTTGTGTTGTATTTTATTATATTTGGTGTACATATATAATATAATACATATATCTTCGGCGCCCAAGTATTCATCCTACTTTAATACTTGTGTGCAAGAAATTAAGAGTTTTTTTTATTGAAATTACTTAATTAGGATTCAGGCAAAAACAGTAACCTGTTGTTGAAAAATTGTGGTATTAAAAATATTCTTTCTCGGCTAATACATACATTTGAAAATTACAAACATTTATAAAAAGTTATATTTGAATTCAATTCAGATTGTCTATTTTCACCAAACATTGAAGTCACTTAAATGTATTGCACTCAAACAATATATTATAGTTTGCATGTATGTATTTGGCAATATCAGGAACTATCTAAATCCGGGACATGAAAGTCGACTACATCATAGAGCGTTATCAATATCTATCCTGACAGTGAATATAAGCTGATAAGCGGGGTGTATAACGGCTGCTTATACGGTCCGGTATAATTTTTATTTCTGTACGGTCCGGAATTAATCCGGAATAGACGGTTTCAGCAGTAACAACGGTCAATTATACGGTAACAAATTGGGTTATTTCTTCCGTGATTTATATCTCATGATGTTTATGATTATGTATAATTTCAACTGCCTCAAAGGAATCTCAAGTAATCAACAAACGGGTGTCAAATTGACAACGTTCTTTATGACACTATTCTGTATATACAACCTGTCTGTCACCATGGTTATCTAATATCTTGTATTAATTAAATTCCTGTAATCTGAGTGTAACAACTGCAATGATTTTATTAAATAACTATCACAAAACAAATGTAGATTACACGACGGGAGGGCTGTATATTTATATTGAACTTCTGATCGGTACATTATCTAGATAGAAATCTCATATTGTCTTCTCAGCGGGGAGTTTCCTGTTAATTATGTAAAAATAGACAGTCACCGTGGATGAATTAATCCGAATGTATTGTTTCATCAATGTGTAAATTATATTTCCATTTTAATTGTTTATAGTGGACAAACATAACCGAAATTGCTAAAAAATAAGATAAAAAAGCACATACGAAAAATGGAAAATGTCAGTTTTTTACTTATTAAAATAATTTTAAAAAATATGAATAAACGTGTGCGTTTCACGCGCATGCTATAGTTTTATGTAACGGTACAAATTAGTATTCGACAATTTTCTATCGTTCATTTTGAAATCATGAAGCTGGAAACGTACTATAATTTTAACTAATGAGATGGAATAAGAAAGTGTACAGAAAACACGAAAAATGGACGTATTTTAAAATGATATATTTACAAATTAAAAAAATAATCATGCATAAAATTATGCATATTCCTCGCAGGGGTGTATTGCCGTATGAAAAACGTTCTGTTTAGATCATTTCCTATCGTAAATTTTGATATCCTTAAGATATAATATTACTATACATGTAGTTATAGAGAAGTCGTCCAGAATTTTTTGAAAATATGGTATTATAAGGCGTATTTTGAAATCAAATAATTAAGAAACGAATTAATAAATATGCATAAAACCAAGCCTATTCCTAGCAGGGATGTACTATTGTTTAGTAAACATAAGTTTTATATCATTTGCTTTTAAAAATTTCGAGATCCTAAAGCTACAACATAACTATATTTATAGAGAAGTAATAAATTTGTTTTTTTTAAAATATAGCAAATTGGCATATTTTGAAATCAAATAGTTTTTAAATGAATTGATATCTAGGCATAAAATCATGCCTATTCTTAGCAGGGATGTATTGTTGTATGGTAAATGTACGTTTTAGATCATTTGCTTTTACTCATTTCGAGATCCTTAAGTCGCAATAAGGTCAGTATCGTGGACCGCGAGACAAAGACAGCGATTAGCGTGTTGATCACACCTCTTTCAACTTAAGATAACTAGTTTTAAAATGTTAATTCCGACTTTCTATTAAACAAAAAAGAAAAACGTAATATTAAACTTTCATTTGAGCTAAAAAAAACCTCGATACTGTTATTTAAACTAATTATATAATCATTTTTGTGACAACGCTTTCACGGGATTTTTCAAGAGATCTACCGATTTAATCAGGCAGCTGTGATTGGCCGACAGGATAGTTACAGATAAAGATCGACATTCCAGTCCCGATTATAATTACATTGTTCCTGGCAATATCAAGTAAAAAAGAAAATATACAGTGTAGTTTGTTTCCCCTTAATTATCTACCTAACAGAGCAAAAAGTCCCATAACCAAAATAGTTTTGATCATCTAAAAAATATATGGAAAGTTATTTTGAAAAATTAATTCCAATAATCATGTTTAAGGTATAATTTTTGCTGGACCCAAAAATCACACAAAGGGCCTGCATTTGGGCTATTAACTGGAAACCATACAAAACCATAAAAAGCAAACTTAATTAATTTAATGCCTTTCTTGCATAGCTTTTTTTGTATATTGAGCCCTGCGGCTGACTTTCATGTCCGATTTGTTATGTACCATTCAATTGAAACCAAGTTACCCCAGTGATAGCATTGAACATGTTAAAAAATTGTTCTGTATTTTCACCTTTCAGATGTACGTTCTCCTTGTACTGCCGAGTGAGTGCATGTTTATATTGGTTCGCTCGAATTGAGTGGGAAATATAGCTGAGATTATTTCATAGGTTTATTGAAGGGCAGTTTGATGATATTTTACAATTTGTACTGTATGGCAATTAGGGACGGTGATTTTATCCAGGGTTTTTAATAAGCAGAAGTAAAAATCGATTCCCAGTGGTTTGGGCAAGCTTGTTAGTTCGTTAGTTTCAATTGATTTGAGCATTTAATACTATTTAATGCTACACTTTTGCTTACTAATTATACGTGTTTAAACTTCATAAAAACAAAAATGAATTAATAAGTTTTCACGAAACCGGATCTCAAAACGCGACCATACAAAATTAAATAGACGAAATTTACCCGTCCGAATACCGTCCCAGTTGATGGTTTTTAATTCACAATTCACAACGAACATAAAATTCACAGATGAAAAGCAATCAACATGACTACCAGGTAAGAAGGCGACGTTTATTCCAAGATACAAATTTAAATAGATTTATCATAGTTTAATTTACACAGAATTATAAGTTATATATACCTGTGATGTTTCTGGTTTTTCCAATCTATAATTAGCTTCGTAGAAGTTAGCTTTACGGAAATTCTATATTTAGAAAGACAGTGTGTATTCCCCGGCCAATTGCTATTCTAAATAAGAAAAACGAAGTGATTTGACGGCCCCTAGGGTTAATTAGTTTATTTAAGGACATATTTTAAAAATGTTAGAATCAAATTAAGGATAAAGCTCTCTAGTTTCTAAATACATAAAAATACAAGAAATTATCTAAATGCAAACATAAATTATATCAGTTCAAAGTCAGACTAATTTTAAGAAAAAAAATCTACATCATTTTATGTTCGAATTCCACGCCCCCACTTTTATTTTTTGTAAATATAAGTATTAGATACAGTAGTGAGTACTAGTTTTCGTTCAAAAGTGTCTTCTTACAATAACACTTGTAAGAAGCACTTTTGAGCGATAACAAGTTCTGTATCTGACTTATACTCCGACAAAAAGCAAAATGATCTCCAGAGAGACAATGGTTATCCAAAAGTTCCTTGTACAATCCATGAACAGAGCATCGTTCGCAGCATAGAAAATAGAGTTCTAATGTAAAAATATGCTTGGTCTATAATATACCTAGCTAGGGATTAAGTTAACTGTTCAAAAATGTCCATTCATAGGTTTAATTAGCTTGTGATTAAAATTCACAAGTGTCAATGTGTTTTTATACACCTTATAAGTGCCTATAACACACTTGCATCTAGTTTTCTTCATGCATTGATAAAGGACTTAGTGCACAAAGGTAGAAATTTATGCATCTTATTTTCACAATTGTCATATTTCTATGAAAATATTGGTATTGTTTTATTTCTAATACACATAACAAGGGTATTTTCATACTACCCATGTTGACGCTCACAGTCGTATTAATATATAGAATAAAGTTCACCTGATAGACAATTATAGTAACTATTTGTATTCTGTGTATTTTGTACATGTCGATGGCTTAGAACCAGACGGTCGTAACTACCACTTACAACCTTATAAGACTCATACATATTTGAAATCTGCTTCACAAGGTGCTTCTTATGAGCCTATTTTCATGAAAATCTGAAATTGTCATGTTGACCAAAATGAAGTTTTAAAAACGTGTTTTGCCATAGGTAAAGAGTAAATTACAGACAGTTTTCTCTTGTTTTCTCAATATAGCGATTTGGTAGTTACGACATTCTGGTTCTAAGCTAGCGATGTAATTAATTGCACAATGCATTTTTACAGCTAAATATTAAATTCGCTTAAATTGTTACAAATACTTTAGAAAATACTGTCAAAGCACTGCTTTTCTTGGGAATAATAAGACAATAAATTTTGCTTGGTATGAATATTCTGTAACTTTGCTTCAATTGCTATAATTAATTTCTACTTTATAGGTCATTACAAGAATATACATTTTGCTCCCCATTTTGCGATTTACAAAACAATAAGCAATTTCTCTAAAATTGGTTCTGACCTTAATTAATCAAGAATATTGCAATTCATGGTTTAGTTATCTAAAGATTAGAGTAAAACGCCACAAATTAGATGGTTTTACGGTAGTACAGGCTAATATTGCACTTTCATTGGGTGGGTTTACAATTTTCTAGCTACATGTTTTTGACGAGTAAAAATAATTTAATTTCAATGTGACAAAATTTGTGGATTTGGTGAAAAAGACCATTTCGTGGAAAGTTCAACGTAATTTAAAAGACTTTCGTGGTTGAAATCATCGATAAAATTCACAAAATTAAATCCGCTTCGAATATTATTGATTTTGCATTATATATGTCATTTATTTAACTGTTCATGTAGTAATAAGCGGATTTGTCATGATTGACCAATTATTTTCTGAGTAAATGTTTTGTACAAACAACTTTCTTAAAACTCAAAAAGTGTACACTTACGAAAATAATGCACACTTTATGAATGGAGTCACAGGGCGTATCGGAGTATAATGCATTTTTTTCTAGCTCGCTTCGCTCGCACAATGCATTTAATATTGGTGTATAGTAAGTAGAGATTAAGTTTGTGTGATACATCATGGACATACATACGTAACGTTACATGTGTCTGTCCATTCCATGGATACATCTAGACGAGTCAGAAAATATGAATCATTTCAAAGCAGCACATGTATTATGTTTAAGCATTTAAAATGTGTGTGTGTGTGCTAAGCCCCTCAGGTAAATTGTGTTTTACCATACTCTTGTTAGCATTGAGTTAGAAGTATGGATAGCTCTAAATGTCCCCTTCACTAAACCTTGATCTCCTTCACATTTGCTAGGTACCATCGATGCGGTGACAATGCAACACGGACAAGCTTGTGTCGAAAAAACTATAACAACAGACAATCTATAGGGCTCCCATTTGGATGCCCAAGGAATGTCCCGGATAAGCACTTCAGAGAAACGGAATAATTCGGACGAGAGACACGGAGAATCTCGGATCAACATAGTATGTGGCCGTGTATTCAGTGTAACCATTGTGTGAGGTCTCGGGATAATCGTATCTCTGCTGTTATGCCCATTGATATACCGGGGTCTGACGCATGGGACATGTCGATATGGAACGACAAGGAACGGACGACTCCGATTAGTCAATGCAGATAATGTCCACATTGGTCGCAAAATTGTTCTAACGTCAAAAGACGAGATGTGCTTGTTAGTGACTAGAGTTTTGTTGGTGTAAATATCGCTGTGATGCGATTATATACCCACGTGTAGTTTTTATGCACCAGTCAGTTGCATCCACAGCCCCCCACCCTGGGGATCCACGGGAGATAGCTGGAGAGAAGGTCGTGTTTTTACCTTCTAGTATGTCTGAAATTTCTTCAGAATACACGTACGGCTTCGTGAAAATAAAAAAATCCCCGGACCCCCTAGCAACTCCGCATTTATCTTGTGCGTACACTGAAAATGTGCCTAGCTACGCCACTGGTTGTTGAAGGAATAACAGGAAATAAACGCGTCGTTACCTTTAGAAAGGGTCTGGTAAAAATGCGGGCTTTTTAGAGGTCGGCAACAGTCAAACACGTCCACTTACGATTACCGATTAAAAGGGAAGATAATATCGCCAGGGAACAGCGGATTTGTAATCTACTAGTATGTTATTCTAATATTTTGGGTGATGAATTTCATTTGATTTTCATTTTGATCTTTTTAATGGCATTAGCTTTAATGATTACAACAGTATCCAATATAATATCTAGACAAAGCCTCTATAACAATTATCAGGGACCCTAAAAAGATTTTAGGTCTTTGGTCTAGATGAATATTATTTTAATCATCCTAATGTTGCTAAATTTTCAGATCTTGTGAATAGCTAGTGTACTTAAACAAGAAGTTATATAATTGTGTCTATGTTTTACGTCTTAGTAACACCATTCTCTCTCTCTACTACTACTACTCACAGGTGGCAGTATCAGTGTTTGGAAAAGAAAAAGAACAAATCCGTCACTGAGCTAATACACTACATAAACCGTATATATATCGATTGTCTATCTAACTCCCTGTACACTATGAAGGTATAAAGCGTAGTATATGTCTATGTCCAAAGATTGTGGAACATTGCATCTTACAATAGGCTTGGTTCCCGACAATTATTACGATACTGTGAGCGCAGCGGGTAACCAGTGCATAAATAAAATGACCTTGAGCGAAGTTAAATAACGAAAGTAACACTGTTTTGCTGTTTCGCAGTTATAAGATACAATTGAATGAGATTTTCGGTAAGAATTAATATCTTATAGTTTATTTGAATGACTTGTATAGCAATTTTTCTTCAGCGCCCGTATTTTATGTTGAAACAACGAGATGAAATGTTCCACAATCTTTGGCATATAGACATATAGTACGCTTTATACCTTGATAATGTTAGTATATTAGTTCAGTACGGACATTTATATATATTTTTTTATTATTTTATTTAATCGTTTGCGGACCAAACACTGATACTGCCACCTGTGCTACTACTACTACATAAAATACGGCGTAATGTAACCTAAAAGTTGTCCTGCATTGTCGTCAATTTTCACTACAAATTTATATCGTGCGCTTAAATTATGTATAAATGTTCATACGAAAGAAACAAATGACAGAAAAGGCAGCACTCAACACAAACAGCAGAAAACGAAAGGCACACGTGTACACAGTACAATCACGTAATTGTTGCATTTACTTCCGTTAGCCATGTAAATATTTTCAAGTACCAACATGTAGGTTACAACTCACTGTAACATGTTACTTCCTGTCACGCTAATCACCCTTTTAAATCAGACATCTTAGTAGTGATAAGAAAGTTACACGACATATTGAAAAACAGAGAAACTACTTTATTAAAACTCATTTTATTTAAATTCACAGATGAGCTCACGCAATTTTAAACATCTACAACTCAAAACAACCAACTACTAGTAAGTTCCGGCACTTTTTAGTACGACAAAGGACTATGCTGTTATTATAACCGTGTTATAGCGTTGCATAATATACGATATCTTCAGTTTTGCTGCTATGTTGTTCAATGTATTTGATTCTTGAATATTTCCAAACACCTTTTCCTCTATGTGAGAAAAATACTTTCACGGAATCGATAACTTGCTCGAAATGTCAAGATTGCTCTGACGGAACTGAAAACCTATGTAATGCTGATGAAGGAACTTGACTCGGAAACTTGGTGTATCGGGATAATTATCGTGTGTCCTTACGGCAATACTCTCGATATACCGCTTTTCAGTTCCATCCGGGGAAGTGTACTGGCCAGGTAATTATAAAAATGTTTCTATTCTCATTCTCAAAATCTATACTCCAAGCTCAAACTTGAAAGATAGCTTTTTTTAGAAATTTGTGTCAAAACCAACACCAACTTGTCGCAAATTATGATCAAATTAAGACAATGAACCCCTTATAATATGTTTCCATTCAGTAATAAAAAAGTTACAGACATTTTTTAAGACCGTTCTCCAGTAAGGAGTATGAGTTTGAGCATGAAGTACAGTTTTCCAAAGCTTATAATCACGCGGCCTGATTTATATGGCTATGGTGAAACCATGTGAACTGAAAACCCATTTGACACTCGGTCGGAACTCATGCTACAGTAAACGGTACACTTCTACGACGGAACTGAAAAGCGGTGTATTCGGATTACTACCATGGTCTTGTTTGATGCCAAACCGCATGATGCTGTATCTGAAAAAAGAACCATTTTCAAGAGATTTGTTCAATTAAACTGAATAGAGCGACATATGATACAACTAACTAGTTGCTGTATGTTGACAAATGTTGAAGAACACACATGTTACCTCACTTAACACTAAATATAAGGCATGCGTCAGAATATTCAGTCTTCAACGCCTTCGTTTACAAGAAAGCACATTCAATTAAACACTTTTTTCTCAGTAAATGATTGTCTACATGTACGATATTGTAAAAGAAGTTACTGAAATGTATAATATTCATTATGAAAAATTGTTATTAATTTGACTACCCGCAAAATCTTCAGATAATAAAGTTATATTCTTCATTTGTAAACACTTTCAATTACTTAGTATGTCTCCTTACATTCCACTGCAGTGTTTGCTTGTAATGTTCCTGTGATCCGCGTTAAAAGTTTTTTGTTTGGATAATGTTGCTTTCCATATATCCTTCTTATATGTCTAACAATGTTCATATCTCATATTATATGTTGATTCCTTCCAGTTGTCTCGTTGCACAATATTTCGGTGTCTCTTAACACACCAGTTAACGTGTGTCACATATCTGTCAAAGAGTCGTTACCATAAGGACAAAGAGTCGTTACCATGAGGACAAAGAGTCGTTACCATGAGGACAAAGAGTCGTTACCGTGAGGACAAAGAGTCGTTACCATAAGGACAAAGAGTCGTTACCATGAGGACAAAGAGTCGTTACCATGAGGACAAAGAGTCGTTACCATTAGGACAAAGAGTCGTTACCATGAGGACAAAGAGTCGTTACCATGAGGACAAAGAGTCGTTACCATGAGGACAAAGAGTCGTTACCATGAGGACAAAGAGTCGTTACCATAAGGACAAAGAGTCGTAACCATGTGAACAAAGAGTTGTTACCATTTAAACAATACTAGTAATATATAACAAATTATTAAATAATATTTAAATCAGGGAGAAAAGGGTTTGATTTATTCTAAGCTTAACCCAAAATTTGTTACTAAATCGAGCAACTTACTGTTGAATGTCATACCTTACACTTTCAGCAACTGGAAGGTCACTTGGAAATAACCTCATCGTTAGTGGACCTTGTTGTCGCATACATATCTCCTTGGCAGACGACGAGTTTTGAGTAAATGTGACATTACTTCCGTGCGGATTTGTATTGTACCTTTACAGTATGTGCCTCTCAAATTTCACCAAGCAACAAATTAACTGAAATGCATTATATTTCCATTTTATTTCCTGTTGAACACCCTCCCCCCTGAAATTCAATAAGGCATCCAAAGTTAAGACAGAGCATTATATAAATACAAGTATGACATGATATGAGTTTAAACTACCTCTAAAAGAGCACCCTGTAGTTAAATATTAGATAAACAATCATTGATATATTTAACTTTAGTCGTACAAATATTAATGTTACTAAAATCCGAACAATAAAACTACAAACTTACAGTCAAAACTAATTGTACTAATTGATTACATTAATTATCACGTATAACTACAATATCACAACGATATGTTTGGAACAGTTTCAGGGTATGAGGATTTAAAAATACGAACACAATCGGTTGGGCACACGGACAGACTGGACGCACCGACGAGATGAATGGACGGACGGACGCATGGACGGACGAACGCACATTATGTTACCGTGACAGTTAGATCGAGCTCGTCGGATCAAAGCGGACTGGACAAGAACCGAAGGAATCGTGACCGATATTCGGTTGAATTATGCAGTTGAATCATTCTTAAGATAGCTGTGGCTTTAGTCATAACACATGCCCTAAAGAAACAACTGGACATTGTAAGGAAGTCTTGAAAGTGTGAAGACCTTCAGTCATTGCGTGACATATTCGAGTAGCTGGCCTGGTACCAAATATACCAAAGTTGTGTTTGGGACATCTTATAAGTAATTCTTATTGGATATTGGATTACTATAGAACATGTACATTATAATCGGACAAAGATGAATTGACCGGGTTAGTACCAGAACATTAATATTCTTATTTACATTTTGTACATAAAATAAACCGATAAGGTGTTTTAACTGCCAGTACAAGGACGAGCTCCAACAGTTTTTCTCCATTAAATTTATATATTTCTAAAGAGACTAAATGTATTCGAACCTTTGCACAGGCACACGGTTTCGTCGATTTTAACAACGTGTGTGATTTTTTATTTCGACTTTTTATTTCGACTACGTTCTTGGGTGTTTAAGAAAGTCGTCGAAATTAAAATATAATACACGTTGTTAAAATCGACGAAACTGTCGTCTGTGAACCTGCGTACAAAAATAGCATATCGAATTTATACTCCTTAGGCTTATACGTTACCAATGGTGCTTTAGGAGTAATAATCGCAACAACATCATGTCTACCGAATTATAGGGGTAATTAAATGTTAAGGTCAGTATTGAATTTACTTCTACAAAAATGTATTTCTATATTTAACCCGGCAAATTTATATTTGTCCAATTATACGCCTATAGTACAGAATATACAATAAAATACTTATGTTTGCTATAAATTACCCGATGTATACCTTGTCTTGTTACTCGTACCATCGTCGGTTCCGGAAGGCGTTATATCGCTTTTTTTCGCACAAAAAATGTCCGGATGAAACGACATCACGCGAGATTAAATACGCTCCCGCAAATTAAAACATGTATTCCAAACGGTTATTGAAATACTAATGTTCTGCGGATTCATTCTTGTATTCGTATCGTCGAGGACTCAGCTGAAAGTTAACTGTAAACGTACCTACGATGAACATTTCGCATTGAGTTTAATAGCAATACAGATAATACAAAGAAGTTCACAATATAATTATGTTTCAATGTAAATACGAAACGTGTATTTTTAATTATATATCATTTCCTCAAATATTTTTTACTCAAATATTGGAGAGCATACATGTAAATACATTGGACATAAATACAACAAATTACAAGCATACAGATTCACAACACAGCCAAACATAATACATAAACACATAATAATACTTATGAGTAAATGATAAATGACGTTTGTGGGCACAATGAATTGCAGCAATACCAAGAATAATGACATACATAAATACACTCAAGAGCTCATTCTCAATTCATTAACAAATCTGAGCTTGCAATACTGAACATAAGCATACATTTCATAAAAATATGTTATAGTTACATATACAAAGAATTTCATAATATATTTACTATATGTTTTAATGCAAATAAAAAACGTGTATTTTTTTAAATTTTACACCAGAATACTTTTAATTTGTCATATTGTGTCAGCAAACTATAATAGATATACTGTAGAGTACTTGTCAGATTGGCATTGGACTTATTTGGAACTGCAATTGTTGATTTAATTCACTTTTAACCAAAATTAGCAGCGCTCAGATCGGCAAATTTGATTAACTGAAAACCGTGAAGTTATCTTCAAACAGCATGTCTGTTTTCAAGATATCCCAACAGAATACACGAATATAGAAAGGAAAACGGGTTTAAACGTAACTTTCCTGGTACAGGACATCGATTCTAAGGAGCGACAATAGGTCCTACCTTGATTTTGGAACAATATCAATTCATAAAATGGTTAAACAAAACCTACGTCTTCGGATTGAATTAATTTTGAAATGTGTCTAAGAAAATGAGAGTTTGCGCAGCTTGTAACAAGAAATAAATAACTACACAATCAATGTCGTTAAAGGGCTTTGACTAAAGCCATAACATAATAGCACAATATAAAATTGATAATAGCACATTGTAAAACATATCTAGTATAAACATCTCATTTATAGATGAGAAAGTAACAAATACAGAGTTTCTAAAAACTGCTACTTATAGAGTATATATACATGTAGTCCCCAATCATATGTTTTATCTTATCCGGGCGCTAAAAACCGCCAAAAAATAAAGACACAAGAAATGCGTTACTAGTTAATACATTTATCTTGTAATTGTGCCAATAGGTGGGGGTATATTTTCAATAACTGGCATAAGCTGATACGATCCATACTATCAAGATACTAAAATTCAAATGTTTTATCGATACATTTTACATAGCCTTTGTAAATAAGCACATACAATATTCATTGACCAACCAAAAAGCATTCATTTAAGGAATTTAATGGGTATTTCCTCTACAATTTAACGCGTATTAACATAAGTGGTACCTTCGTACATGAAAGCCTTTTAAAGTTCATTTAAAGAATGTGTCAACGACAATCCACATTTTATAAAACGTATATTCCCACCACATTACATAATTCGGTGGTTTTGCGAAAACCTAACGCAATTAACTTATGAAATGCTATGGTGTTCCGCCTAGCCACCGGTATTGCAGTCTCTTTCCTATTGCCTATTGCCTATTGCTATAATACCCGTACCATAATGCGTTTGGAAAACTCAAATTACAAATTATACTACAAATATAACACAAACTACATCTATATAATTGACGCGACGTCAAAAGTTGCGACTCGTGATCAATTTCGTTAGGGTAAAATGTAAAAAATGAGGAGTATTTAATTATCATTCATCCTATTTTCCTTAAAAATATATCAAAATAGAGATACAAATGGAGATCCAATAAATCGTTAAAATGTTCAGGTTTGATAAGTTTTCATATTTCCTTATTATTTTTAATATTTTTATTCTGTTTCGCTCACTTTTCTCCTTAAAATGATTATCTGGTCTTTGAAATGTCTGATATGATGATATTTCTATTAACAGGTGACCGAGTACTTCAAATTGTCCCACTGAATAAAAACTGACCTTAATTACCACACTGACTCCTAATACTATAGACAATAAATCCAAATATGTACCTTCTAAATCTTTAAAAACGTCTATCATCTCGATGATTCTTCATAACCAATAACACAAACCTGAAATAAAAACGTTCAAAGGCTCTAAGTATCAATTAATTTATCAATTATTTTTTTTTAATTTAATCAAATAAAATCAAGTTAAATGAATTAAATTAAATTAACGTATGAATGAAACATGTTTTAAGAACAATACTAGTACAAAGTACTTTAATGTTGTACAGTTTTCAAGTTGAAAACAGTCATGTGAAAGAATTTAAAATTGCCACATGTAAATTTGTAACCACGCAATTATGGCATCATTGAATTATGTATGTCAAGAACGACTAAACAACTCGTGTTCTTACTAATTAGGATAACATTTAAGTACAAATTATCCTTTTATATTGAGGCAGCTATATTAGACGGGAACAAAATCAACTTCATGTTCTGTATGTCCTGAAGACAGTTTCACTATAAAAAGCTGACATTTAATCACAATACGAGTTTGAATCTTGTTGTAAGATATCCCTAATATATAAGGGAATCACATTTTTATATATGATAAAACCTTAGGGGCGGAATATTGAGGCATAGGGTGATTTTTGCAAAATGAGTTTGAGTTTATTCTAATTACTGTACATACTTACAACTGTTTTATCCACTGACTTATGTCACAATCCGAAGTATTGCTTGGTTCCACTTGTTTTTTTTTCGAATCTGTGATATAAATGCATTTTTATTTGTTATGCCTAGACGATCATTTGTAAATACTCGTCAGTTGATTAGTCCATTTGACAATGTTGTCATGGTAACACAGACAAACTAATATTTCTAAATTAATGTTGACTATTATCACAGTAGTATGGAAGCTCTGGTGGGACATTTGAAATAAATACTTAATATTTTGATCTAAATAATTAGAATTTATTTCTGAAGAAGTATTGCTCAATATTGATTTTTCTGTTGTATATACTGTTTTGTAAGAATATCTAGTTTATCTTAGTATATGATACGGGCGCCACGTTTACAGCGTTTGCCTTTCAAAATCGGTTAAACCCCATTGTAGTAGCATTACTAGTTTTGGTCCGGAAATCATAGTTCTGACATGTCTTATACAAGGAACATCTGTATAACACTGAAATACAGTTGACTAAAACGGACGATTCACAAAAGTAATGAAATGATAATCGAACAGGGCATGGGCGTGGAACTCTATATTTAAAATATACTGAAAAGGGCTGAAAGTGGAATTGTGTGTTTGAAAGAAATCACTATGTGACGAGCATCTTCATGCACTGCAACAATACATAATGCAGAAACAGCAACATGATCAAATCACGACATACACACATAAACCTATTTCAGCAAGTAACCTATGAAGCCTAAAAGGGTTTAACAAAGCTCCATTGGATGTTTTGTTTGCATAGAGTTATCGGGATTTGTATTTGAAGGAAGTGGGTTCGAGCCTCGCACTACCCAACTTTTTATATGTGCAAGCTTGAACGACCTGGCAGAGGCAAAGTGCCTTGTGATGGTGTGCCATAAAAACAACGTCATTATTAAAACAGTTTTTCGATTTCTTAAAAATTATTATTGAAATATTAAAATTTCAATTTAAAATAACAATACTTAAAAGTTAAATTTGATTATTAAATATGATTGATATTTAACCATAACGTTACATTATCATTAATATAAAATGTTAATGGTTGCATTGGGGACATACGCCTTATTTTTTCCCGTCTTATGTAATTTGAGGGAACCCATTTTCCCTGGCTAGTCTGTACTAGACACCCTTACTTCTGCAAGATCTTACAAACGTGACCATACAAATATTTTGTGACCTGAGCTGCACGAACCAAACAATTATCCAACATAGCATTCACATCGACATTTACCAAAAATAGTAACCAGTCTTTTTAGTTAATACACTATTTGCAGATGGAATGCGAATAAACAAAGATTTGCTAATGGAGTGTATGTCCTCCTTTATAACCCCGTTTAAGCCTTTTGGACGGAGGACACTTTCTGCAAGATCTTACAAACATTCTCATGTAACAGATCTCATGGACACGGTACATTATCCGTCAGAAAACAATTGTTCAGAAAGAGAACGTAACGGCCATCAATAATAACAAAAAAAACCCCAAAAAAAACAGGAGCATATTGTTCTAGTGCATTGTTTTATTCATGTAAAATACGTGGTCGTAGTATTAATTTCAAATGTCCCACAAGAGCTTCCATACATATGGGCCTAACTTTGAAATAAAACTTGAAACTTTACTATTACGTGATGTACGTGGCACGCATATATAAACCTTCTGCCTTCCGTCCCGTGGGCGTATGCATCATTCTATGACACGGAATTTGCGTAACTGCGTATAGTAAGAAAGTTTTCAAAAAGTAATACTAGTATGTATATATCCACGTCACTTAAGGTGGTTTTATTAATTATGGAGCTCGAGCGAGTGAGTAATTTTGAACATGTATATCATATGTCAAGATATATACGTATGTTTGTCTATGCGGCATTTAATTTTGCGGTATATTGAATTTAGTCAATGTTGGTCAAATTTCGAGCGTTGAATTGATTTCGTATAAAACAAATAATTTACAAATATTCCTTTGATAGATTACATGTCTCTATCTCATCAGTTTTGTTTTGTTTATGATTTTGCAGTACTTATTAATGAAGACAGAATCTAGTAAATTAAATGTATTGATGCATGCAAAATGTACGTGTGCATTTTATAAGAAGTTTTTAAACAAACATTTTGTTTGTTTGTGATAAGGCACGTCTTTATCTACTGAATGCCAACTTAAATGAAATAACGTTACACGTTAGCTATTGGCCTAAGGATAATTATATAAATCCGGGAATCCCAAAATGTAGTTTTAGTTACATGTGTATATTTTTAGTTTTGGTTATATAGTTTTGGAATCCCAAACTTTTTAGGCTTATATTTTAATGACATTCGAATGAGACTTAAGGGCAAATTATGTCAACTGATTCTTACGCAAAATGGATACATTTTATACATTTTTTCACAGACAAGTTCGATAACCAGCTTTATAATAAGTCGACATATCGAAATCGAAACTAGTTTTTTTGACTAACACCCCTTTCATACATTGATTATTCAATGCGCTTACACCGTTAATGAAAACAAAAACACAATGTATACGTAGTTTTAAAAAATCATTTATACTGATTTAAGCAAATCTCTTACCGTGTATGAAAACCTTTTTTTGGAAACAAATTGGTATAATTTTAAAACTTCCTTTCAATATTAACTTCCCTTTGTGTATACTACTACGGTATTCGGAACACCTCACGTATTTTGATTGAATCGCGAACATATCATTTCGGGAAAATAGCGCCCTTAGCAACTATAGGTCGACAATGCTCTTTCAACCGCGACTAATTTATGGATCTAAAAAGGCAGTCATGGCCAATTGGATACGTTCTACCCCGTGTATGGTCATATTTTTAATCGCTCATGTTTGTACGTTGGAAATTGTATAAATTATAGGCTAAATTGTCAGTTGTTCTAGTTACAGATCCGACGTAATAAAGTGATGTGTGTCTCTGATATATTGTGGCAACTTATTCCACAGGGAACATCCTTTGTAAGCAATTTAATAAAGGGAATCACATTTTTATATATGATAAAACCTTAGGGGCGAAATATTGAGGCATATGGTGATTTTTGCAAAATGAGTTTGAGTTTATTCTAATTACTGTACATACTTACAACTGTTTTATCCACTGACTTATGCCACAATCCGAAGTATTGCTTGGTTCCACTTGTTTTTTTTCTTTAAATCTGTGATATAAATGCATTTTTATTTGTTATGCCTAGACGATCATTTGTAAATACTCGTCAGTTGATTAGTCCATTTGACAATGTTGTCATGGTAACACAGACAAACTAATATTTCTAAATTAATGTTGACTATTATCACAACTCTGGTGGGACATTTGAAATAAATACTTAATATTTTGATCTAAATACTTAGAATTTATTTCTGAAGAAGCATTGCTTAATATTGATTTTTCTGTTGTATATATTGTTTTGTAAGAATATCTAGTTTATCTTAGTATATGGTACGGGCACCACGTGTACAGCGTTTGCCTTTCAAAATCGGTTAAACCCCATTGTAGCAGCATTACTAGTTTTGGTCCGGAAATCATAGTTCTGACATGTCTTATACAAGGAACATCTTTATAAAACTGAAATACAGTTGACTAAAAAGGACGATTCACAAAAAGTAATTAAATGTTAATCGAACAGGGCGGTGGCTTGAAACTCGAAACTTTATCTCAATAATTAAAAGTTATATCTGAAAAAGTACATGTATTGCTTAATATTGAAATTTTCTGTTGGATATACCGTTATGTAAGGATAACCAGCTTAGCTTAGTAGGAGTCGAACGCCACTCTAGCGTTTGTCTTTAAAAATCGCATCATCGGTTCGACCCCATGTAAAGCAGCATCACTTGTTTTAGCCTGGAACTCATAGTTATAAATGTATATAACAGGAAACGTCTTTATAAAACTGAACTTCACAAAAATAAGATTCATGTCATGTAAATTGAACTGAGCATTGGCGTCGGACTGTAGTTAGTGCGCTTAAAAAACTGGAAAGTGACAATGAAGTGTGTGCTGGAAGAAAATAACTCTGTTGTCTGTATTTACTGCAACAATACATTATGTACGAGCAGTAACTGGATCAAAGCATGACATCGTATATAACGCATTTCTAAAGTGCCAGTGCTTTAGCCTGAGAAATGTTTAATGGTGCTTCATTGGATTTTGACTTTGGAAAAAGCTTTTGGTGATTCGTATTTGAAGAGAGTGGGTTGGAGCCTCGCACTGAGCAATAGTTCATATGAGCAAGTTTACAGCATCTTGCAGAGGCAAGGATGCCTAGTAATGGTTGGCCACGAAAACAAATTTATTATTAAAAAGAATATTTTAATTTCATAACATTTAATATTATTATTGAAATCTTAAAATTTCAAATTAAAATAACAATACCTAAGTTTGAATTATTGAATATTAATATTTAGCCCTAACTCAACACCTTGATCAATATAAAAACAATAGTGATCGTATTAGAGGCCAACACCTTCTTTTAGCTCCGTTTAGCACACCCGTTTTATGTTTTTGGTGGAGGGCAATTTTCCTGGCCAATCTGTACCAGACACCCTTACTTCTGCAAGCTCTTGCAAACTTTCTCCAGGGCTACACGAACAAAGCAGTTAACCACCAGAGCATTCACACCAACATTTACCATAATGGTAACCGGCCTTTTTTGTTAGTAAAACACTTATTTTAGATCGAATGCAAATGTCAACAAGATACATCAGCCCATACTGGAAAGAAGACAAATCTTCGAATCCTTGTTATAAACTTCCAAAGTCTCCGGAAGAAAGGCAAATACCTGGAAATTCAGAGCCAGATATCAATATCATCCCGGGAACTGAAACCTGGTTAGATCCAGACATCAAATCAGCTGAAATTTTACCCGTGAGCCTAGTATGCTGAAAAGAGACCGCCCTACAGACCACCACGGGATAGTTGTCATTATACATAGCAATGACCTACATCCGAGCAACATAAGCAACCGTGACACAATCGAAATGATTAGTGCCTCATTTACCTTTAAGAAGAAAACAAACTTTATCGGAGCCTTTTATTGCCCTCCAAACAAAAACGACATTAGTTACCTGAACGTAGTAAGTGGTGAATTCAAAGATCTGAAGAAACAAGCAAAAAGAAACATCATAGGCGGTGACTTCAACATCCCAGATTTCAACTGAAAAAGTCTATCAGTAACAGGAAACCAATACCCCACTAGAGTGAGTGAAATCTCCCTGAATTCAGTCGCAGACAACAGCCTTAAGTAGATAGTCCAGTTTCCAACTAGGAGATCCAACACATAGGACCTCATCCTTACATCACACCCTAACTTTGTCCAAAGGTGCGAACCCATGCCATCAATAAGATCACGACATAGTTCTCCTGAATACAACCATCTCAGCCAGACGCCCAAAACCACACAGGTGTAAGATCACGATATGGAAAAAGCAGACATACCGGGAATTCATTCAGACCTCGCCAATTTGCAGACTTAACTGATACCAGTGCAGATGAGCTTCAACGCTGTCAAATGCTCAGTCATCCGTATAGTACCAATAGGGCAAGCTAGGACCAACACCCACTACGTCCTGCACGGCCAAATCCTTGAAGTTGTTGATGCCAGCAAGTATCTTGGAGTGACACTGGCTGACAATCTATCCTGGGACTCCCATATCGGCAACATCACCTCAACGGCTCACATGACCCTAGGTTTTCTTAGACGAAAAATCAAAGAGTGCACACCACCAGTCAAGGAAGCCTCATATACGGCCATGGTTCGTCCCATCATTGAGAATGCTGCCACAGTCTTTGATCCAACCCAAGCTAGCCACTTCAAGAAGTTGGAACAAGTCTAACTCCATGCAGCCCGTTTTGTCCACAACGACTACTCCACTACGACACCAGGATGCGTTCCCAATATGCTGAAAGACCTGAGCTGGGCGTCCTTTGAGAGTCGTCGGAGACAGAGCAGACTGTGCATGATGTACAAGATTCAGAACGGGCTTGTTGACATTGCAGCGGACACCTTCTTCCACAAGAGTGATGTCCGGACACGTGGTCAACACCGCATATACCAGGGAAGGATCTATCACCAGACACTCGCCATCACATTCTTTGTGAGAACTGTCCCAAAATGGAACCTACTCACAGCATCAACGGTCACGCCACCGAGTTTAGACGCCTCCAAGACCCGCCTACATGAGTAGATACCAGTGCTGTGCTACAGTTTATATAGTTTTAACAGTTTGGACTGTTTTAAACATTAATATTGATAATGTACACCATCATCATGCACATTTGAGCTAAATGCGCCTATTTGTGCCCAGCTCAGTATATGGAAGAAGAAGAAGAAGAAGAAGAAGACGTTCTTCCAGCGAATTATGGAATCCCAAATGCAATTATTTACAGTTTATTTTTAACCCACCTTTTTAAGTTTGGAATCCCAAGAGTTTAACGTCATACAAGTATATATAGACAATGGTAATCTTTATTAAATTACTTTAACATGTTTGAAAGATTTAAATGCCACATACACTGATGTAACATGTATTTTATTTACATATGTATACATAAAAATGGAAAACAACCTTTAAATTTTTATCAAATTTGATATTTTGAAATCGAAACTAACGTTAGCGCCCACTTTGTATTATTTGTGTGCTCTATTTTATAAATAATATATATCTAGCGTAAGAATCAAGTAATACATTAGGTTATTTTCAACGGTATTTCAAGTTTAGTTAAATCACTTACTTTATTGTGTAAAACCGATTATCTGGAAAAAAGACTACTTCAGTACAGTATGGTCGCGTTTACTTCCCTTTGTATATCTTATTTCCTTCCGTGAATATGCCTTAAAATGGCGATAGCGTCCTAGCAACCAAGGGAGAGCAACATGCGTAACTTCCGCCTTTACATTAAACAAATAGAAAGCAATGAATAAAAGTTTGGATCAATCTATGAGCCTAATATCAAACGTAGTATTAGATAGTAGTTCAAATACATGTGTTTATCCTCATATAGATCTCTACCAATAAAAATGCTACAAGTATAATTACTAAATAGATGTTTCACTCCATTTTATATATTTTGGGGATACTACTTCAAAGACAGTACATGTAGTCTTAAAGATTTCCAGATTAAGTAAATGGTGATTTATAGATAGATATATTTATTGCCACATAAAATGAACATTTACATGGCAATCATAACATCATGGCTATTGAAACATACAAATAAAGTAAATGTAGGCATCAATTAATAAAAAGGCCATGCCAAATCAATTTAACGTATAGAGTATTCAGTTTGATAAGGCATTGAATAAAACTTATTACCACGGGACCAGGATGAAAATTGAGTTTTACCATATGCCGAAATATATTGACACAATCATTAGTTAGAGCTGATTTACTGTAAACATGACGAAACATAATTTAAAAAATACAAACTGTAGCTTACTGGCGATCTAAGACCACACAGGCAAATTTCATACATAGAACGAACTTTGCCGTTAATTGGTTTCGTCTCCCCAGAAAGGAACATTTTTGTATATGTTCTTGAGCGACAGCCATTATAGAGAACCAAGCCAGATGTCAGCGTGCTAGCAAGAGTACCAATGATTTTGGGGTTGAAGTAAACATCAAACAGATTAAATGTATCTCAGTTACTTCCGGAAATGGAAATCGCATCCTCTGAGAGTGACAGTGAATAAAAGATGTCGACTCATGCACACACCTGGGAATTTAAGTGAACACTAATTGTGTCGCTTATGACATCAAAATCTGTTTAGGAAAAGTCCATTGCTTTTTTGTTTTCACTCTAGAACCAATGGGGAAATCATTCGCCATACCATCAAGTCCCAATTGTAAAACTCTTACACGAAAGCAGCCAAATAATCTACACGACGCCGAAACTAGGAGACAAACATCAAAAAGCTACATCAAAAGAAGCTACACCAAAAGTAGTGTTGGTCAACCAATGGCGACTGATGGGATTACTCGCACCTTAAGGTGACAACAGTTCAACATTTCCAGATAAGCTCTGGACTGGAATACACCTGGTGTAACGATAAAAGGGAGATACACACTATCATAGCGAAGAATCCTTCTGAAGATAGAGAAGATCAACTGATGGAGAGATGATAAAGGTAAGGTCAAATAACCCGAGCTGCAGTAATGACAGTATACTCAACTGGAGATACTGGGATTAATTAAGTATGTAAGTATATCTTAAAGTTATGTTTTTGGCTTGGTTTTATATGTTTCGATTCATGTTACTAACCAATACATAATTTAGCTACTTTGTTTTTCGATATTTAGTTGGTTTGTTAATGGCCCAATATCGCTCACCTGATTATAAATGCAGTCCTGCTAAGTTTTCATCCAAGGGAATAATTTGAACAATCTTGGTAGAAAATCTCTAGATGATGTGACATACCAATAATCAAAGCTCTAGGCATTGTAGTTTTAGACTAGAATAGTATTGTATGTTTTCCCTATACAAGTCTATGTTAAACTGTTGACTCCCAGGGCAGGGCCAATTTTAACCCAAGGGGCATAATTTGGGCAATCTTGAAGCTCTAGATATTGTAGTTTTAAACAAGAAGATTTTTTATATGTTTTCCCCATATAAGTCTATGTAAAACGGTGACCCCAGGGCAGGGCAGGGCCAATTTTGACCCCAGGGACAGAATTTGAGCAATCTTGGTGGGGGCCACTAGATGATGCTAAATACGAAATATCAAAGGTCTAGGCATTGTAGTTTTAGACAAGAATGTTTTATATGTTTTCCCTATATAAGTCTATGTAAAACGGTGACCCCGGGGCGGGGCTCATTTTGACCCGGGGGGGCATAATTTGGACAAGCTTGGTAGGGGACCACTAAATAATGCTACATACCAAATATCAAAGCTCTAGGTATTGTAGTTTTAAACAAGAATATTTCTATATGTTTTCCCTATATAAGTCTATGTTAAACTGGTGACCACTGAGGCCGGGCCAATTTTGACCCCATGGACATAACATGAGCAATATTGGTAGGAAACCACAATATTATGCAACATGCCTAATATCAATGCTCTAGACATAGTAGTTTTAGACAATATTTTTTTCTATGTTTTCCCTATATAAGTCTATGTAAAAGGGCGACCCCGGGGCGGGGGGAATTTTCATCCCAGGGACATTATTTGGGCAATCTTGGTAGGGGACCACTAGATGGGGCTACATACCAAATATAGAAGCTCTAGGCATTGTAGTTTTAAACAAGAATATTTTTATATGTTTCCCTTTATAAGTCTATGTAAAACGGTTATCCCCGGGGCGGGGCCAATTTTTACCACAGGGCCATACTTTGAGCAATCTTGGTAGGGGACCACTAGATGATGCTACAAACCAAATATAAAAGCTCAAGGCATTGTAGTTTTAAAGAAGAAGATTTTTTGTATGTTTTCCCTATATAAGTCTACGTAAAACGGTGACCCCCGGGGCGGGGTCAATTTTTACCACAGGGCCATAATTTGAGCAATTACTAAATCCCCCAATGCCACGTACATTCTAGCAAAATTTCATCAAAATTGGCCAAACGGTTTGAGAGGAGATGTCGTTTGAAAGTGGACGGCCGACAGACGGACGGTGAGTGATCACAATAACTCACCTTGAGCATTTTGAGCTCAGGTGAGCTAAAAATGCATCATTTAAACTTTGACTCGAACTCATCAATATATTTCCAATATAGTCACTTTCTTTCTGAGATCATGTTTTTTTTTCATTTCAGAGATCGCTAGTTTGGCTTTGTTGCATGCAATACAGTTATCGTATAATATTGCATCTGTGCTACTTAATTTTATTTCAGGATGTAATGTATTTAACAGACGCCCGGTCGACTTTCATAATGAGGATGGTCATGTTGATGATTTTTTTTATAAAATGTAACTTCTTCAGTTAAAATGCTATTAAAATACTGGTCATTTGTTATTTTGTTATCGACCATAAGTTCTGTTATAGTTTTTCTTATTTGAAGTGACTTTTCAAGAGCCATGAACTATTAACGATTGTTCCTCATTACCATCTACATTGTATAGTATCAAATTGAGACCCGGTTTCCATCGGGTTCGAACATTCGATCTCCCGATTCAAAGACGGAAGCCTTAACCACTCGATCATGAACTCGGTATGATTTTATCTGACTTCATTTATTTGATAGTTGTGCCTCTTATCCCTTACTGTGGTAACTTCACTACAATACTGCTAGTCCATACCTTGTAAAGGTATTCTGGGGTTTAATCCGGGTAACACGTGACATGTTTTCTCTTGGAAGGCATAATTATTTAATGTGACGAACTGAATTTTCTGATTCTAGCCTTTTGGTTGGCCAGTAATTGATTTGTCTCCAGACATCACGTCATTCGCTGGTAAGCAATGATTTCCAACCACGTTGTGAAAGATTGATGCTTTGTTTCGGTCCTTTTCAGGTTAAGGGCTAGGAATCATGGTCGCCTCTGTCCAAACCTGTAGGAATTCTCCTTCTCTCCGACTGATGTTGAATATATTGAGGAGCGGATTCATTGCGAGATGTATCAGCTTCTAATTAATGATGTTTTCTGGACAAGGCGACATCTTGACCTTGAACTGTTTCAGATCTCCTAAAGCTCGTTTGTGATGAGGTTTTCCTATCTCTTCCTCTTTGGAATCATTGCATTTTCTCTCTTTTACTTCACCTTTTCTTCTCCTATTGCCATTGGTTAATCCTGTTCATATCATTCATGCTTTCATATGTTTCAACAAATCTTTCTTAATATCTGTACCCCGTTCTTTATCAAGGTTATTGTGACTCTGTTGCTTCCTCCTTCATCGTTCAGCTGTTTAAATAATCAAAGCTTTGTATCACTCTTTCCAATTTCTTGTCTTGCCTGTATGGTAGTTTTCATTAGTGCTTGTTCACACTTGCTATTTTCTTGGTAGAGTCCCGGTTCCGTCACTTTTAAGGACGGCGAAGTTCCTGTGAGTTTCTTACTTCACTACCGGCACGCAGTTCTTAGCTGGCTTCATGTTTATTGACATGACGTTATCGGATGTGATTGGCAGCCTAGTGAGGACTGATGCTGTTTGCACCTTTTTTCCTAGTTAATAGGGTATTTAATAGCCAACAAAGCTGGCTATTGAAAATACCCACACCAGTAACGGATGCACGTGCCTATCTTCTTCGAGTCTCTGCAGGTACTAATGCTTTCAGAAAAGGTGAAACGTCTTTTGTAATATCTTCGATTTTCCAAGCGGATACAGTATGGACGAAAGACAAACATAGTTAGGTCAGGTAGGTCTGGGAGGCTGGAAAGTATCTATATTCCGGGACAAAATAAAACCTCATACAGTAGGCCTACACTATTACAGTACAGTATAGGTATGTCATTGATTTTATTGATTTTGAATCAAATTATGACAATTCCAATGCATTGACTTGATTTGTACAATGATTGCATTCAATTGTTATCTCCCTTGGATAAAGCATATAGCACTGAAGTCCGTGTGTATATCTACAAATATAGCCTAGCTGTTATCAAATATTTATTAAATACCGATTTAGGCGGTGCCTTAGTTCATATTATATCATCTCCAGTGACTACCGGGTAACACCGACGTGTCATCGGGATACAACCTTGGTATAACGACCGACTACGGTGATCACCGGGGGTCACCGGAAACCATCGGCATTAACCGTTAACTAAGTTGCGATTCACCGTGTCCACACCGTACTGAAACCGGGAATAACCGTAGCAACTTCGGTCTTAAGCTGATCTAATATTCTTTCACATCGGTGGTTCACCGGGGTAACATATCATCACGGTATACAAGCTTTCCTCAAAATAAACTGGAACATTGAGGACGGGGCTAACGTTTTTTTTTCTAAAAAAAAGACGGTGTACACACAGGTAACTGCATGTATCATTGATAACGAAAACAACTATTTTGTAAAATTGATATTTTTCTTTCAATGTTCATTTGTACAGAAGCGCACGAGCCGGTACTGTGGTGCATTTTGTTTTTCATAAAAAAACGGCTTTATGCCAATCAATTATCTATAAAAGACTGTGAGTTTACACAAACAATGTTATGCGATAAATGTAAGCCTAAATTTAATTTCATATTATAAAATGCATTACTTAAACTTTTACTTTAACTTTAGACGATATAAAACACTGTGAGGACGGCCATTTTTATTTGTGTTGGTTGCTTCACAGTGATTGGTTTCGAAACAGTATCTTTATTTTATACTATAACTTTTTAATTATTGGACCAATTTCGATACAACTCGGCACGCAAGAAGTGTGAGGAATGCCTTGTATGAATGCAATTAGTTTATGAAGATATCGCAACTTAATTCATGTTTTGATACCTTGAAATTCGGGATACTTTAGAACAAATAAAACAATAGCATGAATGTTCACATGATGTATATAAATTAACAAACATAACATAGTTGCACTCCAATTCGACCTTCTATATAAATACTAATTAAACATGTATGTGAAATAGTACTATTTTCTCTCCCTTGATGCAATCCCATATGCATCGTGCATTTGAATGTAGGCATATCAGTTGTGCTATGACTAATACTTGTAAAGTGTTAATGTGAGGCACTGCTGTGGTTTAAAGAATGTATATTTCAATTGATAAACATGGCTTGGGTTCATTATAAGTTTAATTTAAATGTGAAAATGGTGCCAATTACTAAATTTTGAATGTTTTGTCACTGAGTACAAATGGTTTCATGACCTAATACATAATAATGATTTATTTATACTGGTATTTATTTTTTACAAATTAATCCGCATCAATACCATATAAATCTTAAATTTAGATACATAGAATGTGCAAAAAGGCTGTTTTTAAGAATTTATTGAGGCCCGTAATAAGGTATTCATTTCTTGTTATGCATGCACATACAGTTATGAAACTGTGGTTGATGGGAAACGATGGCATAGAGGTAGGGTGCGCGCTTCAGGATCGAGAGGTCCCGGGTTCAACCCTCATCTGGACCACTGGTTAATTTCTATGAGCAAGAAATACCCACATGCTCTGCTCAACCAAGGTGAAAATTGGTACTTGTGAGGGTAGAGTTCATCCATGGGCACCGCAGATCGATGTTGGCTGCCACACCCACATAACATAATTTAATATCTCAAATATCTCACGGATGCAAAAACCTATCTTGGTTATGATCTTTGATTGCTGTTACAAGGCAACCGAAGAAGACAACTAAGGGATCATGCGTTCACGCTGTCATGAGAAAGTTGTGTGAAAACAAATCACATATAGAGATATTTCCCGTGGTTTTAATATTCATTCTCGCTATTCTATGGATTTGGATTTTAGTCTATCTCAATTCGAATTCATTTTAACCAGGAACAATATAAACCAGTATTCCTGTCTTAACTAAACCATGTAAACTGTTGGCAATGCTGTCGCGCAATTATTTGAGTAGCAATGAAACCAATGCATGCAAAACGAACGATTCAAAAGAATTTTATTTAGATTTTGCCAATATCTTATTAGTTAAATGAACTTTATGCCTCCGTCATCGATTAGTTTAATTCCAATTTTCGAACCCCTACCTACATGATTCCTAGCATTTCGAATGATAGGACTAGGGTCAGGTCCTGATTTTTTATAACACACACCGAGAAATAACAGTATATACTCACCACCACTTTATTCTACCATTGCTAATGGGTACCAGTGTGTGAATTGATACCTGTGAGTGCAAAGGACCTTAATGATGGATACACACCAACCAGTAGAGAATAAGTCGCAACATGGGAACTCGAATGCATGTTTCCTTAGGCTAATAATTAGGGGAGGTTAAAATGTTCGTTAAAGCGTGGCCTAATGGGTGAGCTGCTGAAAGCGGCCCTTAAAAACTGATATCTTAACTCTTAACTGTACTAGGCACATACTCGTACAATCATGCCTCTAGACGTACCTCAAATGTTTGACACGTCTATTTCATACTCTGGCTCTGTGGGTTACCTTTCACTCATCGACGCATATATTTCAGGTTCTATTGGGTATATAAAACTTATTGTCACACATTTTCCTGTCTACGCTGTCAACCAACGTCAAAATCAATTGTCACAGTAAGGCCATACCAAATCGTTTCCTCGTTAAACTTCCGAGGACGGATAGGTTTCAGCATTTTGGAAAAGAAAAAAACAACGAAAATTGTAACCCCTTTCCTCTTCAAATCCATTTAGATATGGCTTTCACACTTATCATACTTGTTCACCAACATGTCGCCAACCCCTGCGCAGCAGTAGGTTTCATAGAAACATTTTTTCTGTTACATTTTGTATTTCTTTAAGTTATCATGATTGACAATGCTTTAAAGCTATACTTGTTAGCCATATAATAATGAGCAAAGAAGTTTTAATGACTTTTTTCGAGTGTTATTTTGTCTCAAGATAGCTAGATAGGTTTTCGAACTTAGGACGGACGCTAAACGAAGAAACGATGTGATATGGCTTATCTCTTGGTTCAACGGCGGACCTGTTACTCTTTGACACAGTCTTCAAGCTTTGTTAGCCACCTACTTTCCATTCAATTTGAAACATCTACATCAGGCTCAATAGGGTCGATAAACATGTCAGTCCTAGATCTATGAGTAACTGTTAGGGCCTCATGTACAGGTATTCTGGGTCCATGGTATGACAAACACGGTCAAATAATACATTAATGGGTGCACTGCTAATGTAGAAGGTAATTTGTATTTTGTGGTACCGGGGTACATGGCACTACTTCAGTAATGCATGG
This sequence comes from Spisula subtruncata, assembly GCA_963678985.1. Lineage (NCBI taxonomy): Eukaryota > Metazoa > Mollusca > Bivalvia > Venerida > Mactridae > Spisula > Spisula subtruncata. Next base: position 48,518,734 of record OY787664.1, on the reverse strand, counting down.
CCATGAGGTTCATGTTACGTCCTAAAAACTTTATCATGTACTGCGAATCCATGTCTCCATGGAGTATCTGTAAAGTAGGTTCGTTCTGGGTCATAAAACTACAACCATTCCTTGCGGTGTAACAACCTCCAGTAAATACTTTCATCTACATACACTTTCAAACACAACTATAATCATTAGGAAGAGCAATACTAGTGCTCAATGTTGTTTGAAAGTACGCGCGGTAAAACATCTGTTTCAAAACATAACTACATAATGGCAAGTATTGAACTAATATTGATTAACATTCACATTCGTTGCACAACACAGTATTATGTTTTATCTCATCGATTTGAGCAATGAATATTCGGTATTAACATACATGCGACATGTTGAAAATTCGAATATTATGTATATTGTAAACAATAATGCAAAAAAAAATTGACTTTGCCGAATTATTTTCTATTTACCCCATAATTGGCTTCATGTGAATTTCAAACCACCTACGGGGCTTCATATTCACATTAACTATTCAAAATGTGGTTTAGATCATATGCCCACATTCCACACAGTACATATTTCTGTTACAGATACTAAATCTATTTGTAAATATAAATATCGTTTCTATACATAATGAATTCAATCCATTTTTCAAAATAGATATGACCCTTAATATGGCCTCAATTCACTAAATGTAATCAAATATCAGTTATTTACTGTCTATTTTTATTACTGTATTATTATTTATCATTGGTATAAAATATGCCTGTATTTGAGTACTAAATTAATGTACTGATTTATTTTCTATTGTGTCTAATACCAAGTCTTATATTTATGTTGTACCCATAATGGGGCCTCATTTTCACATTGTAACTATTATTAAAGTATCCATATAGTAAATTTTCAGATGCAACAAAATATAAATCACTTTTACAAATCATTTGTTACACATTTTAGAGACATTCGTGTGTCTTACAGGTTGAATCGTGAACATCTTAAATTCATCCACTTTTTTCATGATAAAAATGTCCTTTTAAGGGCCTCAATAAATAAATAAATTGTACTTTAAATGAATTAAAATGTATTATGAGTATCACTGGGTCAACTGGGCAGCATTTTATTGTTGTCTTGTTCAACAATTCATAATACTGAAATTAAGTATAAAAACAATGAAAATTATCGCAATTACCTCTTTCGGGCCTCATATTTGCAATAAAACATGTACAGTAGTGGAATTTATAATACAATATATCAGATATGTACTTGATTTGAACATTCCAATTCAAATGTTGGTGAATTTCTATTAAGTTTTAAAAAATTGAGCGATTTCATATTTTTAGTGTGCAAATCAATTAAACTTGATGGACCCTATTTGGGGCCTCAAATATGCGAAATAAAGGACCGAACAGGTTGTCTCTTTCACTTTTCTGGAAGCCAGTATATTTATTGTTATTTTGTGAAAGTTTGGTGATATATACACCTTGTGAACAAAACGACCATTTTTTGTTTCTTACGACCCTGAGTAATATATTTATAATAAACGAGTTCAGGAAATATTATTAAGCTCACCAGAGGCTCGCTTAATAAAATCTCCAAAACTCGTTTAATATAAATTTGTATCAATTGACAACTCGTTTTAGATCCTCTGCATGTATATACATGTGATGTTTTGAAACTGTTTTATACACTGGGTACACCGTCTATTTTTAGAACCGGAAAAAACGTTACTCGGAACGGATGTTTTACAGTTCGGACGAGGTATATTGTTATCATTGTAATGCATAATTTGTCTTCACATTCCATGATTGTACATGTACGAATGTATACAAATAATAATAATTACCACTGATTGAATATTATTAGTAAAAATGCATGACTTATTAAATCCAATGAATTTGGTTCCTGTATATACTATATTGCATATTAAAACGTCATGTATATGTATATCAAATTTGTAAAGTGTTAATTCATAACGTATTTATATTTATAATTTACATCAATTATGTTGCATTCATACCATTTCTTGTATAAATATGTAATTATGTTTAATTGTCAGTGACTTGTAGGCCCATTGGGCCGGGTGCTGTAATCTTGTGATATAATATCTTGTATATATTTGTAATATTGCACATGTCACTTTAATAAATACTTTACTTACCTTACTTACTTACTTATTCAATTTTCTATCTATCAACTTGTGATCCATAAACCTAACATAGCGCACGGTATGCCTTTATGGTTTCCACGTTCAGGTTGTCATCATTTTCTTTGAAAAGATTCCCCAATTAAACAAAATAGCCGGTACATTTTTTGTACCAATTTTGTATTTGTTACTTGAGACGTGTTTTAAACGTGTTACTCGGGACGGATCCATATATAAATCTCTGTTTTCGCGGATGCAGTATGTCCCCAGCCAACGTAATGTTGATATTATATCAAATTATTGTATTTATGACAAGATGGGGCGGCATTATGGCATCTATAGCGTTTCTGGAACACAATCGTATATGTTCTGTGTTATTCTTACTTGGTACGGATGTTTTTAGAGCGTTACTTGGGTACGGGCGGCCTAATATCGAAATGTATGTTAATCGGCACGCAATTCATGTCTGCTGAACGTGTTCGACCTACCTGCTTATATACCAAAGTAATATAGTTACATATGTTATCGAATAAGTAGTGAGACCTTTTGTATGACGTATTAATAAGCCACATATTTATGTATTATACGACAATTATTACAATTCACTAATATTAATTACATTGATGATGCAAGTTCCTTAATGACTAGATATATAAGTGTCAGTTTATTCAACAATTCCTTATGGTTTCGTCCCAAACTGATCCTTTTATACATGTAACGTGCATTTCTAATTCTAACTACATGAATACATTTTGTTTATATATAGTGCATTTATTGACATCGTCTTTACAGAAAATGCATATCTGTGGGACTTGTGGGAGTAGTCTAAAGACAAAAAGGACGTTGCAAGAACATAAGGCAAGGCACAAGCGTACGGGATCGTTCAAGTGTGACCATGATGGGTACGGTCTTGTTTTCTTCACAAGGACGTATGCACTTGCATTTTTAAAACTTTACCAGTTTCTCGTATCATTCATTCGGTTAAAAATGACGGAAATATTCGTCTGTACAATTCCCGTATCAAGAGTGGTTTCCCTTATGTAATATTATACAGAAATAGTTCTTTAAATTTGTTGACCATTTTTTGAACGGGTTGGTAAGATATTCAAATTTCCATACAAATTATATTGTTCCGTATAAAACCACTCTGGAAAGTTGTGTCAAAATCGAACAGATATTTCAAAAGAAAATGGCTTCAAAGTCCGCAGTTTGTCATTCATTGTGGAGCGAATATATATGCTTGCTTGCAGCATCCATTTTTGGGATGTTAATGGCTCGTTTTATGTCTGACTCTTGCTTGGGTGACAACTCGATGTCGCCGTAGTTGTGTGGCTTTGGTTTGTGCCCTTCTATTTACAAAGTTGCTTAACATAACAGCGGTTGCATTAAAGAAGTCTGACTGATTTATAAACATATAAACATGATCAAAACAATTTTTTATAATGCTTTAAAATAAATTATATGACAGGGATTTCAAGGCTCAAATCATTATATATTGTGGTTCGTGCAAAAATACCCCACTCAATTCATAAAGCATGTTTTGAAATTAGTCAAAATTTGAAGATTTCGGCTACTAAAACTGTTTTTTAAAATTCCGCGAGACTTCTTTGATCATGTTAGAAGATTTCAAAAGCAAATATGCCCATAAAAAGGTTAAAAGAAAAGACTGTATAACCGCAGATGCCTCAGACATTGAAGCCTAATTCAAAACCTATGTTATTCATGTTGCCTGTGATGGTTCCTATTAAAATGTTTGTTTCAATTGATCGTCAATACATGGCATTGATTAAGTGTATTCAAATTGCATTAATCTGATTATGCTTTCAGCAAACTGAATGACCACAAGAGGCGACATTCAAGAAACAGAAACTTTGTTTGCGTGAACTGTGGTTCAATCTTCAGGACCAACAAGGATTTTATATCACACATGCACAGATATAAGACCCTCAAATACATTTTCATGTGAACAATGTGGATATGAAGCCATAACTCAGAGGGAGTTAGATGACCACAAAGGAATTCACTCTGGAGAGATGAAACATGCATGCGATATCTGTAGAAAAAGATTCCAGTTTCGCAATAGTATATACAGACACAGAAAGACACATAAGTGATCGCTCTTACTGTATGAATACATATCTGTGAAATATGTTTCTACGCTCCCGCTCCGTTTTTCATGATCCATGTCTTGTTTGTTACGTTCTGTATAATAGTAATATCTTGTGATTACATTGTCCTTGTCATATGTCTTCATTGTGAATGTGTTAGTCAATGTGTCTTTCTGTCTTTCAAATATGCACACCTGTTTTTTTTTATATTAGACAAAATATTTGGTTACTATTGTTGTGTTTGTATATAATATAAGAACACGTGTGTATAGCTGAACTACTATTTAATAACTGATTTACTACAGAGTGTGGCAGATAGAGATAAGGCTAGTAGGCGGGGCGTATAAGTATTACAAGCTGACCAATGTATACAGTAACATACACAACAGTTCTCCCTTCTTAAATTTGAAGTTGGCTGATCTGAAAATAGCACCTGTAAAATAATCATCTTATAATGATAGCATCTATGTATCCAAAGTAAAAGCATTATCATAAATATAACTGTTAGAAACATCATGAGTGTTTATACTTGTTCCAATTAGTAAACTTGTTTGAATTAGTTATGATTGTTTATGAAAGGTCATTTCATCATTTCACAATCTCCACTGAACTAATGTTTATTACCATAGTTAATGGTTTGCTAATATTCACACACTCAAATGTTTATACAGTTCTCAGTATGTGAGCCGGTCAGGTGGTTTATGCTCCCTCATAGGATATCTGCGTTCCTTGGTTATGTCACCTGAGCTTAATTTACTCTCACTACTTATGATATTATCTTGAGTAGGCACTTTCTCTTGATTACCAATTTCTACCAAAGGAGTATTTCCCATATGTTTATCTGGGATAGTAGATAAAGTCGGAGTAACCGGGTTAAGTGGTAAACTTTCACTTTCACGGTTTAGTGATTGATTAGTAATTTCCGTTTTGCGTAACTGATCAACATGCCTTCTCCAGACTTGATTATTTCCTAAGTCAATTTTATACATGAGAGGTCCCTCACGGGATAAAATTGTACCTGGTAACCACTTTTCGGTTGCCGTAGGCCTATAGTCTCTCGCTATAACCTTGTCACCGATTTCTAATTCTCTAAATTTCCGAGATTCGGACGTAGCTAGTTTCATTCTTTGCTTTTCAACATAGCCGTCTGTATCTGGTTTTAATAAATCTAACCTACTTCGCAAATTTCTCCCAAAAAACATCATCGCAGAACTTTCCTGTGTGCTTTGGTGAATAGAATTTCGATAGGTTAACAAGAAACTTGACAATTTTAAGTTGAGATCACCCTTGTCAAACTTCATCGCGCGGATACTCGACTTGAACGTTCCGTTTAGTCGTTCTACCAATCCGTTCGTTGATGGTTTAGCTACCGCGGTTCTTATATGAAAAATGCCATTATTCTTCATAAATTGTGAAAATGAATCTGAAGTAAATTGAACTCCATTGTCGCTAACTAACTGTTTTGGTAATCCGTATCGACTGAAAACAGTTCTTAAAACTTGAATTGTTTTGTCAGCGGTCGTGCAATTACCCATGTCTTCAATTTCCGCCCATTTGCTTCTAGCACAGATAATGACTAAAAACATGCGACCTTGAAATGGACCTACAAAATTGTGTATGTTACTGTATACATTGGTCAGCTTGTAATACTTATACGCCCCGCCTACTAGCCTTATCTCTATCTGCCATATTGCAGGTGCTGACGATATTCCATATGTTAGCCTATTGTACGAATACAATCCCTTGTGAGTGTTAATAGTTAACATCCGTTTCGTGCCGTCATCACACTCCAGTTGCAGATAGGCTTGACGTAAATCCAATTTAGAATATTTTTGTCCATTTGACAGGTTTGCAAATATGTCCTCTATTCTAGGTAGTGGGTATTTGTCCACATTAATCGCTTGGTTTACGGTCACTTTGAAATCGCCACAGATACGTACAGCTCCTGAAGGTTTAACTACTGGTACGATTGGTGTAGCCCAATCTGACGTATTTACCTTCGTTATAATTCCCTGGTCCTCTAATATGTCTAATTCCTTCTCAATTTTCGGCTTTAACGAGTAGGGTACTGGCCTAGCTTTCACGAATTTGGGCCTAGCATTTTCCTTCAATGACAGTGTAGCCTTGATGCCTTCCACTTTTCCTATGCCATCGGAAAATACAGTGTCATACCGTTTCATGATTTCCCCTAAACGTTTCTGCGTAGTTTGGTCATCTATGGAATTTACGTTTACAATCTTATTCCAATTGAGAGTAATCTTTTCCATCCACTCTCGTCCAAACAATGTTGGTCCGTTGCCCATTACAACGCATAGTTTCAGTAACTTCGACTGTCCATTGTACCTTACTTGTACCATTTTTGTCCCGGCCTGCTGTATTTCTTCACCAGAATACGTTTTCAATACGGACGTTGGCTTTTCCAATGTCACTTTCCCAAACAATTTCTGGAATACTTCTCTTGACATAAGAGAAACAGCTGATCCTGTGTCGACCTCCATTTCGACCGGTACTCCATCCACTTCCGGTGTTACAGTAATTTTCTTACACTTACTGCGTTTCACAGAATTGATTATCATCACCGGATCATCGTCATTCAATGCATTTACATTGCCACGTGACTTCAAACATATCGCTTTAATATGTCCCTTTCCATTACAGGCATGACAAACAGCATCCTTAAAACGACACTTAAATGATGGATGGTTACTTTTACCACAGTGAATACATGGTTTCACTGCTGGGCTAGTGTTCCCAGATTTGCTCTTCATTTTACGTTTGAAGTTCTTTTCGACTTTGTTGACATTCGTCGTCAACGACTGAAGTTCTGCTGCGTCCTTTGATGCAGTCTCCATTGCAATAGCAATTTCTATGGCTTTATTCAGACTGAGGTCCTCCGTAGATAGTAATCTCCGTTGGATTTGTTCACTCCTCAGGCCACAAACTAAACGATCCCTTAATGTGTCATTTAAATTGTCTTTAAACTCACAATGTTCCGCTAGTTTCCTTATTGAAGCCACATATTCGGTAACACATTCACTAGCACCTTGGTTGCGCTTGTGAAACCGAAAACGTTCAGCAATCATCAATGGCTTTGGATTCAAATGTTTCTTTAACAGAGCACATAGTTCATCATACGTTTTAGCAGACGGTTTGTCGGGAGATGTTAAATTCCTGAGTAATCCGTACGTTTTCTCTCCTAGTAATGTTAATAAGGCAGGTACTCTTTTACCATCACCAATTTCATTCACTAGAAAGTACTGCTCTAAACGTTCTTCATAAGATGTCCATGTCTCAGAATTACAATCAAATCCAGACAGATTTCCAATTAATCCAGCCATATTGCACACTATCAATTAAATCCAGAATTTTACGCACATTAACAATAAGTCAATTTATTTAAATGGATAAAATTCCCGAAATTCAATGTCTAGAGTTTATCCTCGTCGCCAGATTGTTGTGTTTGTATATAATATAAGAACACGTGTGTATAGCTGAACTACTATTTAATAACTGATTTACTACAGAGTGTGGCAGATAGAGATAAGGCTAGTAGGCGGGGCGTATAAGTATTACAAGCTGACCAATGTATACAGTAACATACACAACAACTATGGATACAGAAATGCTGAAAATAGTTAAAATCTCAACCCTGTCATAACTCAAACAGTTTTTAAGCTACTAGATATTTGAGACTTGGTATGTGGATAGGGACCAACAAGTTAATTATGCACATGTATTTTGTTTTTATTTAGACAAAATTTGTGGTTTATGAACTTGGTTTGTTGATAAGGAGAAATAAGTAGATAATGCACATAAAATACAATTATTGTGGTTGTCATGGCAACAGAAAAACCATATGGGCTATGGAAATCCCCTAATATGCAGTACAGAAAAAGTATGATTAAAGAATACACTTCATTTACAAAAGATGCACTTAAAATGCACGTCATTTACAAAAGATGCACTTAAAATGCACGTCATTACAATACTGTACATTTTAACTTTAAAAGATGCACTTCATTTACAAAAGATGCATTTAAAATGCACTTAATTGAAAAAAAATGCTCTTATGGAATGAAAAGATGCAGTCAAAATACACTGGCTTGAATAAAAGATGCAGAAAAAGTGCACTTCAATTAAAAAAGATGTAGAACAAATGCACTAAAGTGCAGTTTTTTGACAAAAATGCAGTATAAATACATTTTTCTGTAAAAAATGCAGGGAAACTGCACTTTTTAAGCGCATTTTGGTAAAAAGCGCAGATATGAGTAACGTGCCTATTAACATACATTTCGATATAAGGCCGTCCCAAGTAACGCCCTAAAAACATCTGTACCAAGAAACAATCAAAGCGCTGAAAGTACTGATGTGTGGCGTACTGATGTCATTATAACCAATCAAATAAAGGCTGCATCAACATGCTGTGTCAGAGTTCTGATAAGCCCAGACTCACTCGAATGTTTGTGCTGCTCTCAAGACACCAAGCGCCGGTGTCAAGATGAGTGACTGGGTAGTCTCCATACAACTGAATACAGTGGAAATTAAAACACAACAAACGAGATGGCCATCCCCCTGCTATAGAAACAGGACTAGGTAGAAATATGAAGGGAAAATAAAATAAAAAAAGGTAATTAATAAGATAGAACCAGAGTTCAATAGAAGGAAAATATAAGACAATTATATCAATAGTTATATCATGACTTCTTTTGGTTGAAGGAAATAATTCAAGAATGGAACCAGATAGAATTATGTTTTCATGTCACAGCACTTCCCCTAGATGCCATATACATATACATGTATATTTAAAGTCGATCAATTGAATTTAGGAGAAAAAGTTGTCCAGTGGCTACTGATATGACGGTTGTGCATACTCCCGCCGGATCAAGAGCAGAAATATTTTTCGGAGTAACATAACTAAACTTTCGAACAGACTTTTGGACCATACTCAGCGTAAATGAAAAGTTACCACCCTATTGACAAATTTCAATCATAACCATGTGTTTGTTATTACTTGTATGACCAAACAGAGCTCATAAAGTGATTACCAGGGAGCTTACATAAATAAATATTAATTGCAAGATAATTACTTTTATGTAAGTACCGTGTGTACCGTTTTCAGAATTTATTATACGTCCCAGTACGGGACAGGTTTTTAGCAATATAATATACGTCCCGGTACGGTACGGGTTTTTAGCACTATATGTTTTGTTCACGACTAGCCGTTCTCACGCTTGAAATATACGTAGAACTATTTCAGCTTCCCGCCACCAGAAGGGAAAACATAAACATAACAGAAAGCAACATAATTAGGTCATCGTCTACAACGTAAGGCGGCGGAGTGATTTTAATTAAAACCCGGGGATTACTTTCTCTGCCTTGACGGTTAACAGGCCTTTGGTAGTAGGAATATAGTCCATGCGGAATAATTTGCTATAACTATCCTCTAAAATAAAAGTCTGATATAATTGTTGGTCTTAATATTAATAAATGTTGGTAATGTAAACAAATCGGGTTCAATGATACGTGTAACCTGTGTAGCATGCTTGTAATATTGTTCAAATGATAGAACTATTTATTGGCGTTTATTGGCGTAGGCATAAATGCGTTAAATTGGTAGTAAAGCTGAAAAACGGTTATTACATATATGATTGTGTTCCAGAAGTGCTATAGATGCCATAATGCCACACCATCTTGTCATAAATACAATAATTTGATATAATATCAACATTACGTTGGCTGCGGACATAGATACTGCATCCGCGAAAACAGAGATTTATATATGGATCCGTCCCAAGTAACACGTTTAAAAACACGTCTCAAGTAACAAATACAAAATTGGTACCGCTATTTTGTTTAATTGGGGAATCTTTTCAAAGAAAATGATGACAATCTGAACGTGGAAACCATAAAGGCATACCGTGCGCTATGTTAGGTTTATGGATCACAAGTTGATAGATAGAAAATTGAATATTTACCTCGTCCGAACTGTAAAACGCCCGTTCCGAGTAACTGTTTTTCCGGTTCTAAAAATAGACGGTATACCCAGTGTTATCGGCGAATGGATTAAACTTTAAAAGCGCAGTCACGGCTCAATGCTCGAAATCGAACTATATGTAAGGCCATATAACCATATTGCTTGTGTAATGCCGTATCTCAAATGACCCTTGAGCGTGAAATGGTATAACGCAAGCGATGAGAAGTTTGAAGATCCCAGAAAAAGCGTTCTAAAGTTATTGAACGGAAACCAATTGGTCTACCGACCAACTGACAGACAAGCAAAGCCATATATCACTCATCAAAGAGGGGGGGGGGGGGGGGGGGGGGGGTATTAAACACGACTGTGTTCAGTACGACAGTGTTCAGTAAACGCTTTTGTCATGGTGGAAGCCTGTTAAATATAAATAGCTAAGTCATTTAGGGGCCATAATTCTGTTTAAATGTTTGATAGTGTTTTATTGCTTTAATAATGTATTGTGTTCACAATGGAGAACAAGTATGCCAAGTCTGAAAGCAATGCCTTGATGGACTTTAAAAATATTTGAGTTTCAACAGTGTTTAACAAATAAACAAACCGGTGCATTGCTATATGCCTCCATATCAGTAGATGCCGGGGCATAAAAATCTATGATTTGGGCACCATAATTAGGCCGCTAATTACCGGTATGACATGTCCAGCAATAACAATACATGTAATGAACAAATATTGATGACTCATAAATACAGGCGTGTAATATAAATAGTTATGATTCATTAACAATATAAATTTTAGGTCATTGGCCTATAAATTTCACTTTAGAGTGAAGTTCAACCACTAAATGACTAAACACTTGTGTTTTATATAAATAACGATGACGTCGAAGTCATGAGAATGGACTCCAAAGCCATGTACAGTAAGTGGATTAGAATAGCTTGGCTATTTTGACCTGAACCTGACCTTTATGCAAGAATATATTACAAGGTTCTTCCTTTGAATATATCAATTTCCACAAGCAAATTGTGTGATATCGGTATTTCAAATTTGTGTTTCTATTACATCTCGAGCGTCTTCGTGATACTTCCCGATTATGAAAACATAGAATCAGTGTTGTGTCGTTGGTAATATATCGACTTTTAAATTATGCTAATCAAAAGGTCAGGCTCGTGTCAAATTGGCCATGCTATATCAGTATACAAAACCCAACGAAATGCTATGCCCTTTTAAGATAGTCTGCCGATATTTATACTTTTTTAGAATAGATTCATCATCATAATAGCCATTATGGTCATATAAGGATCCCATAGTGTGATATAAAGACAATTCTGGCCTGTTAAAAACCACAACCTGGCCGCTAAGCTCAGTCGGACGGTAGAGCACAAAACTTCTGATTTCTGGGTTGTGTGTTTGAGTCTCAGGGCTTACCAACCATTACTAAATGTCTTTCGGAGAACATCGGGTAAAATTCAATACATGAATGATAATACAGATAAAGGTAAGTCACATGGTAAACAACGTCAAGATACCCTATTTCGAATGTATGTTGATTGTACTGATCACCGGATGATTTTATTTTTATCTACACAATTAAAATCATATGGTCAAAGATACCCTATTTCAATTTTACATTAATTTAACTAAACACCCGATGATTCTATATTTATCTTAACAATTGACGTTATATGGTTGATATGATAATCCCTTCCCAATGTACATTACACAACTACTAGTAATTTATGACCATTTCATTTATTGCACAAATAAAATCACAATGTTGATAAGAAAAACGAGATCTAAAATGAAGACCCTTGCAGAAATAGTCATTTTCATATTTACACCTACAAACTGCAGCAGGTATATGGATGCGAAAGGGACAAATAAATTAAAACAAAAAATTATTGTACATTATTTGCCTTGTGATTTGAATAGTTAACAAATTATGTTTTCATGTGACAGCACTTCTCCTAGATGCCATATACGAGGGTTGTCCCAGAATAGCATATAATTCTTGATTTATTTACTCCAACACAATGATATAGTTTTATAATTTTGCATGGACATTTCTACAACCATAGCACGTGTATTTGACGAAATTATTTTATATCAGTATACGTTGTATTCGATAAATGGATGTATTTGTAACCCATGGTAACGCTTTACGGCCAGCACGAAAAAAGTATGTATCACAAAGATGAATTTAATTATTTAATGACAATAATACTTAAGCAGTTTTAGCCGCATCGCGCCAAAATATATATAAGAATAATTGGCATATTTTGGCGAGTTTTTATACAATGATTCATAGTGATGATGTCATATTTGATGGGTTAATGAAGTAATACAGCAACATCGTTATCGTTACAATTTAACAAAATCACGACGTCAGACGACGTTACGGAGTGACTGCTATTTCCTAAGCATTGTGTTATACCGTATTTAACATAGAATAGTATCCGGCGAAACGATAAATTATGTAAAATCCACAGCACAATACAGCAGGTTGATTCGGTAGTTGTTTTTAAGATTCCCCGACGTTTTGTTTGGCACAGAAAGGAAGCAGAACAAAAGTGATCAGACGGACCGATCAAAACAAAAACTTACGTCAGATCGCTTCCTACACTATCCGCATAGAATGTCAGCTCAAGCTGTCCATTTTGAAAAATATTTAATGAATGTTTGACAGTATGTAAAGACATATATTTCCAAAGATTTGATAACAATTTCGGCGTATAATTTTTAAAGTGTAAAGCCCATGAATGGAAGTTCTTTGGAAAACTGAGGTAGCGTGACGTCGTTGGCAAGTGTTGACGTTAACGTTCTACAGCCCGTAAAGCGTCACCTGGTAATCGTCAAATGCACACACTTTGAATGTTTTTGGAAGATATATTATGAAACTTGGCTAGTATGTCAAGAAATAATTTCACTAAAAGTCGATTATAATTTGAACATACAGTACTGGATAGTTTTTAAGATATAACAGGATTATACGGTATTCTCGGACAACCCACGTACATGTATATTGAATTTAGGAGAAAAAGTTGTCCAGTGGCTACTGATATGAAGGTTGTCCATGCTGTTTCTATTTATAGCAATAATGTTTGTAAGCAACATAATTAGGTCATTGTCTACAACGTTAGGCGGCGGAGTGATTTTAATTAAAACCCGGGGATTACTTTTTCTGCCTTGACGGTTAACAGGCCTTTGGTAGTAGGAATATAGTCCATGCGGAATGTTTTGCTATAAATATCCTCTAAGAATAAAAGTCTGATATAGTTGTTGGTCTTAATATTAATGAATGTTGGTAATGTAAACAAATCGGGTTCAATGATACGTGTAACCTGTGTAGCATGCTTGTAATATTGTTCAAATGATAGAACTATTTATTGGCGTTTATTGGCGTAGGCATAAATGCGTTAAATTGGTAGTAAAGCTGAAAAAACGGTTATTACATATATGATTGTGTTCCAGAAACGCTATAGATGCCATAATGCCGCACCATCTTGTCATAAATACAATAATTTGATATAATATCAACATTACGTTGGCTGGGGACATACTGCATCCGCGAAAACAGAGATTTATATATGGATCCGTCCCAAGTAACACGTTTAAAAACACGTCTCAAGTAACAAATACAAAATTGGTACCGCTATTTTGTTTAATTGGGGAATCTTTTCAAAGAAAATGATGACAATCTGAACGTGGAAACCATAAAGGCATACCGTGCGCTATGTTAGGTTTATGGATCACAAGTTGATAGATAGAAAATTGAATATTTACCTCGTCCGAACTGTAAAACGCCCGTTCCGAGTAACGGTTTTTCCGGTTCTAAAAATAGACGGGGTTATAGCATAGTTTGAAATTTTGCCAAAATGGGTTAGGGTAAAACCCGGATTTGGCTGGACTGCGCGACTATGTTCACCGCGTTTGACAGACAAACTTTTTCTTAAATGATACGCGACCCCCTCTTTTTGTATTTTCTTAAAGCTGATAGTCTCTTCTTTTCATTGATATATGTCTGCCACCTGGTCATAGACTTTTACATGTTTCAACCTAGGGCTTTCTATTGTAACTTTATATTGAGTTAAAGAACAAATTTACTTTGTGCCCTCATAAGAAAAATATAAATTTTACTAATGCATGTACTTTGTTAATGTTTTCGTTTTCAAACAGTCTTTATCAAGAATACAGTTACCTGTGGGTGTACCCAGTGATAAACATCGCAATACATTCTCGTATTTTATCAAATGTAGAACGATGATTGTGTGTATGAAAATAACTACACGAGTGTATATTTAGACAAGGGTTTTCCATTCAATATCTAAATTTAGAATTTTCGTTTACAATGTAATTATAATTTCAGAAATCACGTTTGAATAAATTATGATAAATTATTCAATCTTCTCGTCAAATTATTGTTTTGTTTGTACATGTACTATATTATTTACAAGTGTAAGTCATTTGTTTATACACTCAGATAAACATTAATAATTATGATAAAAATGATAACATGAAGCAACCTAGCTATGTTTGTCAAAACCGCCAGAATGTTCCATTTCTGAATAGCTAAATGCAGTAAGTATAACCACAACGCTATAAAACCATTAGAGTTGTAATCATATAAGTGTATTTATGATGGTAAAATCCTGATAAACCTGTAATAATCAACGAGTTGAATGTTTGTTTATGAGGTTGTGACAGAGATCTTTGAATCAACTATACCCTTTTAAATTTTTTAATCAGTACGATTTTCATCGAGATTTACACCGTGATTAGTTAAACGTTTGTTTTGAAAATTTTGATGTTACAAATGTAACTATTAAATTGTTTAGTTGATTGATTTAGAATAAATGCCACTTTACCTTGCAGTACGTTACGTTTCCGTGATGCAGTCTTTCGTGAACAACTGACATATTAAACTTGGGATTCCAATCTCCACGTTATCCAAATACGTCATTTAGATTGTGGTAACAACAAACACACTGTTCGCTACGGAAGCCCTGGAGGGACATTTGTTATTTAACAATTATAAACAATTATTATTTATCATTTAAAACTTATTATCTATAGTTAATCATTTATTACTGAACACTACTGTATCAGGCGGGAAATAAAATATACCACTCGTGTCCATTAGTCAAAAGGGTATACACAACGTAACACAAGTACAATTATGTGAAAGGCGTTCAACTCATATCCATTGCAAAACAAAATAAGTCACTGGGGGTAAGTTATGTTTGTTGTCATTCAACTTTAAGTAAGCTTTAATTTCATGGTCCATTTCCAAGGTATTTGAGTTAGGCGGAGCTGTAAGTTCGCGAGTTAGGCGAAGCTGTAAGTTCGCAACCGACAACAAGCTAACTGGGAACTTGGCATTGGCCCAACATGTGACTATCGTTGGATATGATATGTCGCGACGTCGGCAACCAAAACCAAATCCCGACATCGAAATCCCGATGTTGATGTGCTCCGACGTCGGCACGGTGAATACTTGATATCATGACCTTCAATATGTTATAACAATATATGATGGTATGTGTAAATACTTGTCATGGCCATCTCAATAAGTGGACGATTACAAAAAACTGATTGTAATGCCAATTGCCAATCGATAAACTCATATATTATTGTTAGATGTCTGTTGTTCAAAAGTATTAACACCAGAGTGATGATGACAGGCATTATAAATGTGATTTTGTAAAATTATTATTATTTATTATAGGAAAGTTGAAAAGGTATTGGAGTGGAAGAACTGTACTTTTCTCAAAAGTGTTGATGTGGTGCATAAGTCACACAGGAGATGTGGTGCCGCGATATCTGCCATCAGTGAATTAAATACACAATCCTGGACTTAACTTGGTGATGGAATACGTTAATGCTGGTTTTAAGTTATGTGAAATTGTTCTTCTATTGTTTTGTGAACATAATATTGTTTAGACTGCGGCATTTGAAGTAAATACTTTACATCTTTGTGGATATTTAATCTTACGTTGCAAGAAAACATCAGACACTTGATAGAGAGAAAATATGAAAGGCTCGAATGCCACACATACAAAGAAACTGTACAAACGGTTAAAATGATATTAGGCACATCGGTGGATATGACAAAAGAAGCAATTTGTTGTATGCATTTATTACTAGCGCAAGCGAATGCAGTTAGAAGCATTAAGAAGCATTTTTTTTATCTGAGCTGCATGCTTAAAACAAATTTATAATAATTATGCACCTGCGTAAGAACGACATGGGGGCATAACATAAAAATGCATTCTTCTGAGCATGCTTGTATCTATATGATAATGAACATTTACTATGTACAGTTACTTCCCTTTATATATTTTCACACAGTTGTTCCCCCTTGATAAAAATACGCCATTTGTAATACATAATCAAACCAACTATTATCCCTGGCTGTATGATCTTTATAGCGTTGTAAGTACACGTTAATCATTTACGATGAATTGCCAATCATTCAGTAATAAGTAGTGGAGTTCATTGAATCATGTATTTCATTATGATTTGGTATGCTATCCATTTATGTACCGTTTATTATGTATTTCCAGTTTGGAGATTGTGATGGAACACAACATTAAAGTATAGTCCTGACCAAATAGAGATGATTCTTATTTATCTAAAAAAAAGACGCAAGCTTATCAGCAATATAGAGCTCATCAGACTGTTGACGCTTATCAGCATATACATTCACTATCATGCCTGTCGTGCCGTGCCCTGTTTCAGGGTGTGAATATAAAACACCGGATGTTGAGGCTAATGTTATAGTAGAACTGATAAAAGCTCATGCCGTACAACACCCAGCGGCTCCTCCTGCAGCTATCGCCAAGGTGGAGCGAGTTCGCAGACCAACTGTGTCGGCGGCGGGTACCTCTGAAGACTGGTCATACTTCCAGTCACGCTGGAATGACTACGTAAGAGCTACCAAGATTAATGGCGAGGATGAGGTGATCCAGTTAATTGAATGCTGCGCCGAACCATTACGCAAAGATTTAACTCGCGCATCAAGTGGGAGTTTACGGGACAAACCAGTGGCAGATGTAATGGAATGCATCAGACAATTAGCTGTCCGCGAGGAAAACACTATGGTGGCCCGCGTACAGCTTCACAATATGCGCCAAGATAGAGATGAGCCTGTTCGTGGTTTTGGCGCCCGCCTGCAAGGACAAGCGGACATTTGCAAATTCATCATTAGCTGCAATAATTGCACACATGAAGTAAATTACACTGCGACAATTATTAGAGACGTCCTAAGTAGAGGACTTGCTGACCCCGAAATACAGATGGACTTACTCGGGGATCAGAATCAAAATATGTCCCTTGAGGATGTCTACAAATTTGTGGAAGCCAAAGAATCTGAGAAACGATCAGCTTCTCGGTTATTTGACACTCAAGCTGTTGAAGCTTCCAGTTCGTATAGGAAACGACAAAATTCAAACAGGATTGATAGTGAACTTTGCAACTATTGTGGAAAGAGTGGCCATGGCAAACAGAACTCGGCAAGCATCCGCCGTGTGAAATGCCCCGCTTACGGACAGAAATGTAGAGTTTGTGAACGTGACAATCACTTCGAGTCGGTATGCCGCAGCAAAGACAAACCAAGACCCTCACCAAGACAACATTCCGGTGCACAACTACCTAAAGCAGATGCTGTGTTTGATTCTCTTTGTTCATTGTTTAATGTAGAGCCTAACTGTTTTGAACCAAATGTACATGATGTGTGCTCTGTCAATATTCCACTTGATCACCATGTGTATGACAGTTTAAGTCAGTCGTGGGTAAAACGTAACTCTCAATCACAACCATTTGTTAATGTAACTATTCAAACATGTGCACAAGATTATATTGAACTTGGTATTGACGCTATGCATGTCTCATCCATTTCAGCTTCTGTTCCAGCATTAGCTGACACCGGGTGTCAGAGCTGCCTGACTGGACTGAAAGTTGTTCATCGAATAGGACTACGCGAGAACGACTTGGTACCTGTTACAATGCGCATGCACACCGCAAGTAATGACGGCATTAAAATATTAGAAGCCATTATACTTCGTATTTCGTGCACAGACTCCACAGGTCGCACAGCGACTACAAAGCAAATGACATATGTGACTGACAGTTCAGAGAAACTATTCCTCAGCAGGGAAGCTTGTGTTGCCCTTGGTATTGTCCCTGACAATTTCCCCACAGCACATGCTCCAGTACACACAAGTGTAAATGACGTTCATGAACCTAATATAGCACCTTGTGGTTGTCCACAGCGCCAATCCCCTCCCCTCCCCCATAGCCAGAGTCTGTTCCTTACCCCGCCACTAATGAAAACCGTGAAAAGCTTAAGCGGTACCTCATGAATTACTATGGGTCCTCCACCTTTAACACATGTGCACACCAACAGTTACCCCTCACGGAGAGCCCACCCATGAAACTCATGATAGACCAGAATGCCAGACCAGTTGCTCACCACACACCTGTACCGGTTCCACTTCACTGGAGAGATGCCGTCAAAGACGGTCTTGACCAGGACGTCCGCTTAGGTGTACTAGAGAAAGTTCCAATCGGCGAACCTGTTACATGGTGCCATAGGATGGTTGTATGTGCCAAGAAGAATGGAAAGCCTAGACGTACTGTCGACTTGCAGGCTTTGAATGCTTTTGCCACCAGAGAGACGCATCACACGGCATCACCATTCTTACAAGCTAGATCTGTCCCAGCTGGCAAAAAGAAGACAATCTTCGACGCTTGGAATGGATACCATAGTGTCCCCATCCGTGAAGAAGATCGCCATTTGACTACTTTCATTACACCCTGGGGTTGATACCGTTACCGAACAGCCCCTCAAGGATACATAGCATCCGGTGACGGCTATACCAGACGTTATGACGAGATCGTAGCTGACATTGGTAACAAAACCAAATGTGTTGATGACGCTTTGCTCTGGTCAGACTCTATCCATGAAAGTTTCCACCAGGCTGCTAATTGGCTTGATGTCTGTGGTAGGAACGGTATTGTCCTGAATCCTGAGAAGTTTGTCTTTGGTGCTGATACAGTGGAATTCGCAGGTTTTGTCATAACAAGTCAAAGATATGTGAGCGCCATCACTGACTTCCCTACCCCTAAAAATCTCACAGATGTCAGGTCATGGTTTGGTTTGGTAAACCAGGTTTCGTATGCATTCAGCATGGCTAACCGCATGCAGCCATTTCGGGATTTACTCAAACCGGATGTGCACTTTAAGTGGAACGATGAACTTCAAGAGATCTTTGAAGAATCAAAGCATGTAATCGCACGCGAGATTGAAGAGGGTGTCACAATCTTTGACCCAGAAAGGCCCACATGTCTTGCCACTGACTGGTCCAAAACAGGAATTGGATTTTGGCTGTTACAAAAGCACTGCACATGTCCTGAGGTGAAACCACTCTGTTGCCCGACTGGTTGGAAAGTTACGCTAGTAGGTAGTAGGTTCACTCATTCAGCCGAATCCCGATATGCTCCCATTGAAGGTGAGGCACTGGCTGTCGTTGATGCACTCGAGAAGGCACGGTACTTTGTCCTAGGATGTGCAAACCTGGTGGTTGCGGTAGATCATAAACCCCTTCTCAGGATATTTAATGACAGATCCCTGGAAGATATCTCAAACACGCGGCTCCGCAACCTTAAGGAGAAGACCTTGAGATACAAATTCAGGATGATTCACATACCTGGGGTAAAACATATAGCAACGGATTGCCTGTCGAGACATCCCACTAATGAGGCTATCCAACTTTTCCTACCTGATGATGTTGCCTTGATAGATGCAGAAGATAGTGTGATTTCAACAGCCACATCAACATTGAATGCCATAGAAATCCGATCTGTCACTTAGGATAGAGTAAGAACAGCCACTGCCAGCGACCATGACTTGCTCAACCTATCTGACCTGATAGAAGATGGATTTCCCATGAGTCGCAGCGACATGCCGGAGAACATCCGTGAGTTCTACCAATTTCGCGATGACCTATCCATTGTAGATGGCGTTATCATTTATAAAGACCGCGTGATTGTCCCAGTGTCACTTAGGGACGAGGTTCTCTCGGCATTACATGCAGCACACCAAGGTGTCACATCTATGACATCAAGGGCTGAGGCTTCTGTATTCTGGCCAGGCATAACCCAGGCAATCAGTGACCGGAGATCTGGTTGCAACCATTGCAACCGCAACTCTCCCTCTAACCCAAGCGCCCCACCAATCCCACCAACATCCCCCGAATACCCATTTCAGTGCATATGTGCTGATTACTTTACCTACAAAGGCCACCACTATTTGGTTGTTGTCGATAGGTATTCGAACTGGCCTATTGTAGAAAGAGCTTCAAATGGTGCAGAGGGCCTTGTATCCTGCTTACGGCGCATCTTTGTAACATTCAGCATCCCAGATGAGCTTGCTTCTGATGGTGGACCTGAATTTGTCGCTACCCTTACACGGAAGTTCCTACAGGATTGGGGTGTCCATCACAGATTGTCATCGGTGGCATTCCCTCACAGCAACTCTCGCGCTGAACTCGGTGTGAAGACCGTCAAGCGTCTATTGATGGACAACACAACTGCATCTGGTGACATTGACACAGACAAGCTGCAGCGTGCGATGCTCCAATTGAGGAATACACCAGACAGAGACACCAAACTATCCCCAGCAAAGTGTTTATTTGGACACCCAATTAAAGACTTTATCCCTATTCCCCCAGGCAGATACAAGCCCCATAATACATGGCAATCCACAGCGATGGCACGGGAAGAGGCTCTTAGAAACAGACATATGAGATGCGCTGAACGACTATCAGAACACACCAGGCGACTATTACCCCTTATTGTAGGAGATTACGTCCGAATTCAAAATCAAACAGGTCCTCATCCACTAAAATGGGACAAGACTGGAGAAGTAATAGAAGTAAGACAGTATGACCAATACGCTATTCGGGTTAATGGTTCTCGTTGGGTTACAATCCGTAACCGCAAGTTTCTCCGCAAGTACTCTCCTGTACAACCTCCTCCCAGGAAACTTACCATCGACACTGACTTTGAGATGCTGAGGCCTACGCTATCAGTACCTACAAATCCTAGCGTGCATGTTACTTTACCCAGACATGATGTTGATACACAACCCACCACCCCAAAACATTGGCAGTCAGCATCCCACATGCTAAAGGAACCCCTACAAACTCCACAGCTTCCTGCCATAGGGTCTAATACTGTTCGTAAGAATCTTCGTCGCCGCCTTCCATTCCATCAGTCGTCGACCCCTGATGGTCTGATCGAAGGTGCCCCCAATGAAAGTGGGCCGAGTCCTGTTGGAAAGGACCCTACCCCAGATCCAAATGCGGATTACGCACCGCCCATCCAGAGCAGACCGTCTAGATCCACCCATCCTCCCGGATGGCACGCTGACTATGATATGAGCCGATAGATTAAAGTAATACTGCTAGAGGAATTAAAGTGTTAGTTAGTGTATTTACGGATACTGCATTGGTTAACATGTTACTACACTCATTAAGAAGTGACTTTGAACATTTTATTGATCAGCCTTTGTTTCATTTGTACTAAGTTAATTTGTACATTACAAAAGACTCGGGAGGAGATATATGATAATGAACATTTACTATGTACAGTTACTTCCCTTTATATATTTTCACACAGTTGTTCCCCCTTGATAAAAATACGCCATTTGTAATACATAATCAAACCAACTATTATCCCTGGCTGTATGATCTTTATAGCGTTGTAAGTACACGTTAATCATTTACGATGTATTGCCAATCATTCAGTAATAAGTAGTGGAGTTCATTGAATCATGTATTTCATTATGATTTGGTATGCTATCCATTTATGTACCGTTTATTATGTATTTCCAGTTTGGAGATTGTGATGGAACACAACATTAAAGTATAGTCCTGACCAAATAGAGTTGATTCTTATTTAGTATCTGATTGTAATTATGAACCCCGAACCGCTCTGGACACGTGTTGACATTATCAAAGGCCTACCATCCGGACACCTTTGATTCTTAGGAGGTCTAATTGTATGGCTATTCCACAAAGGCGTCGTCTAGTTCTTTCTGTAAAATAAACAAAAATATGTATCACATCATTATTTTCGGGAAACAAATTAGCTGACTCATGAATTGTCACTGAAAAACATGCAATGCACTGCACATACATACAGTGTATGAATACACTTTTTGATACATGCAGATATGTAATTGGCTCAATTATTCAATATCTGTTTATCAGATGGGTAAAATTATAGTAACATGGGCGGATCCAGTATTTCCGGTTAGGGGGGTGGGGCGTAAGAAATTTGCTGGGGTCCAGGGCATAGTCTTGCATGGACGTAGGCGCGTCTTTAACATAACACCACTTCATTCATGGAAGCGTATTTTTGGTTTATATCTGTATACTGATAATTAACAACTGAGTTTATGGTTCTCTTGCAATTTTGTTATTACATGGTAACAGGAAGTTGATCATTTGAAGTAGGGGGGACCGGAGGCATGCTCCCCCGGGATTTTTTTCTAAACAACTGCTCAATTTGATGCATTTTTGGCGTTCTGAGATACCTTATTTGGGGTTAAATAGGACACGTTTTATTATTAAATACAGAACAGTCCTTGAATTAATTCTAATGAAGTGTTTGCACAAGTGCCCGATTTTGAGATCTATGCTTAAATGTTATATAGGAGGTGGGAGTGTTTATAAATATAAAAAACAACGTGTGATGACAAATTTTCATAGATTGAAGTTAATTTGCGAGCGAAGAGAGATAAAAACCTGTAAAAAAGTTCACGTATGTTATCTGCACTGAACCAGAGTTTTACACAAACTCGCTTTACAAAATAAGATATTTAGAATCTAATTACAAAATTAGGGGCCAGGGGAGGCATGCTGTCACGGAAATTTTTCAAAACGAGGGACCAATTTGGTCTATTCTGGTGCATTCTGGTGTTTTCTGGAATCCCATTGTACTATAAATACTCTTTTTATTTATGGATCATTACGTTTTTTCGTCAGTACTAAATATAGAACTAAATTGAAATATGACCGATTATATAAACCAACACCAAATGTTTAACAGATCAATCGACAGTTAAACTTGTCCGCGTTATATCAACTTTGGAGTTTGTTAATATACATCTATAGGGTTAGTAAATTTGAAGTTGATGGTTATAGACGAAGAATAATTTAGCAAACCGCATTGCGTAATATTGTGTCAAGTTCTGCCAATGTTTAATTATGTTTCAAAATTAGCGATAGTGTGCAATCCAACTGATTATAAAACGCGACATAGGCATTTTAAAGCCATCTTTAACCTGGTGTACATAGTTGTTATTACATGGCAATGTAATAAATAATTTTATAACAATTTTACTGCGATAAAAATAAACTGAACATTTCTTAATTATAGACCTAAACAATTATTACTGCAGTTAAAGTTATTATTATAATTAAAACAATTATTTATTATTATTTTAAGTAGTAGATCTAATAACAAACTGATTGAGCAGATGAATATCAATATAATGAATCGGGAAATGTAAATAAAAATAATTTATAAATATTATTAGTTATTTTTTGTTATGAAAATATTTTTTTATTTCAGCGATCAAAATGTTTGTGAGTTCAGGAACTGCAGAAGACATGTGAAAGAATTTTATCGTATTGATATGTTTGATATCAATACTATTGACACGTGGAGGTGACGTCATTAAGCAACGTCAAAATTTCGGTGACGTCACTGTGGTTGTTAAAGCTGAAAATGCGAATGTGAATGAAGCAGTACTTGTTGAAATTGGAGGTAACAATGAAAGCAGGTTTTTCGATACCCACAAAATGTAGTCATGCTTTTTACACAGTATGTTTAAAGATATGAAGTGTAAAAATTATAACTACGTTTTGTATGTATGGAGAAAAATGGATTTGTTGTTACTTGTCAATTTCTGGAAGATCAAGTCATATGCTACATCACAGACGACCGTTTCATCATCTGTTGACAGGAGTTTGACTTGTTGTGTATTTTCGGAAAATTCCTGGGAATCGGATTTTTCATTTTCTAAAACTATAGACGGCGAGGTAGTGAGCTGGTTGCGGAAATCGATTCTTCTTGTCACTTTTATTTTTACTTTTGTGTTTTTTGGGAAGACACGCAATGTTAAGAAATATGAGGAAAACTATTCTAAATTAACGAGGAAAGAATTAATGTTTGGATTGACGTACAATAGGATACAGTCAAACTATACTGTGTATCCGTCTTTATTTGATCAGTATTTTAAGGATGTTACAAAACGAAATAAAGATAAACTTATGAATTATGAATGGGCACGGTACGCCACTTACGAATCATTTCCCAGGACGTCTGTGGCGTCACCAATGAGACTGGCAAAAGCTGGGTTTTATTACAAAGGAGCCGGGGAAGAAGCTATTTGTTTTAGTTGTGGCTTGAAAAATAATCACTGGAGTGATAGTGAATCAGTGATCGAGACACATAAACGATTGTCCCCTGATTGTCAATTTATTAACGGTTCAGACACGACTAATGTTCCAATACACGCTAGTGAATCAGACAATAGTGAGAGTGTTACCGCATCTAATTCAGACGGCGCGTGCGGCGGTCCAAGTGATGCTGCTCATGAAAATGCGGAGACAACAATGCCTCGTGTGTGTAATGGACATACACCAACTCACGAGACTTCTACTATCAACGACAACGGGAAGACCACACACAAACCACCAATAGAGGTGCCTGAAAGGTTGACTTTTTAGAACGGTGATATCGAACGATTCCCAGGAATACATCGAGAAACACCCAAATTTCCGGACTACGCCATTAAAAGTCGGCGCCTTTTGACGTTCTCCGATTGGTCAACTTCTCATCCGATATCTTCAGCATCACTTGCAGAGTCTGGATTCTTTTATACAGGTATGTACAGATTAGGTTGTAATTTATAATCATGGTTATAGTACAATTTATAGTCGCTAGTGCGGTGGATTCGATTTCTAATCGCGGTTTGACGTTAATACCGATTTCGCTCCACAGTCATGTGGAGTCTCCGGGTTGTCATTTATATACATGCCTATATTTAGTCCAAGTTCTTTGACAAGGATCATTTATATTTAATCATTAAGGTCGACCGACGTCAGTATAGTATTTGTAACGTAGCATGGAGTACGGAGTTCGAGTACTGGTTTTAACAGGACCTGCTTTATCCGTTATCCGAAGATATGCCGGATAAACCTGGTTTTACTGTATAAATAATATACCATTTACCAGGACTGAACTATTTTCAGTGTCAGTACTTCTAAATTTTGTGTCGTTGTTCGGTGGCTAGTGCATTGGATTTAATCATTTTGCTGGGAATTTTCTTCAATTTCTGATCGCGACAGGCTATAAGCAATAGGCCTACCCTCCTATGAAAATTTGACGTGGATGCTGATTTCCCCTACGCATGATAAGGTTCCGGGTTGAAACTTGAAACCATACTTATTTCTTATAACGTGTTGGGAGTTTAATGGGGGAAGTTACTTCCTATATACGTAGTTTTACTATGCAACCTATCAAAACGCCAGATAATATTAACTAATATCATTCGTGATGTTTAAACCGTCAATAGAAATGTTTTCAAGTCCAAGTGGTTGTTGACTGGATATTTTTGCACGTACAACGTTAACCGGCATAAATTGTTTTTAAACACGTAAACAACATTACTTTTTATGGTAGTTTCTTTTTCAAAGAAGATCACTGAGGATTGAATTACGTGCAGCACTATGGGTATAAACTATTTAAACTCAGTGCATGATAAACATGTTTAATAAAAGATATTTCACACTCACAATAGGGTCATTGATATTACAAAATAAATAGTTCATTCAAAAATCACATACATATCTTAAGGAAGGTATATAACGTACTGAATTACGATGGGAGTGTTCTACTTTTTTGTTAACTGAAATTTAATGGTTCTTTTGAAATGTACGAGTGTGTTCTAAAACACCCGTATGAAAAACTCATAGCTTATAATAAGGAATGGTTTTGAAAACAAACTCATAGCTTATCATAAGAATGGTGTAGAATGTCCACTTTTATTTGGAGGGGGGGGGGTGTCTCGATGAATTACAAAAGCACATAACCCACCTAACTACACTCAATATTTAGCCAGTGACTCGTCATTTTGATGAATTGGTAGGTGTAGTGAATAATCTATTATATACATGTCATTGCCAAAATCTAGAAACTTACGCGTAGCCTACGTTTACAGCGGTAATACGCTATATAGTAAAACAATATAGGCTACAGGATAACCTGTGTTTAGTAACCACTTAATGGATATAACTAATATAAATGTATATTTTAGCAATAATTATTTATGCACCAGTCAATAGTTTTTATAGAGACAATGCTTACTGTCTAAATCACCGGGGTCGGGACACGTATTTACGTCAAAGTATATTCCCCGGGCTTCGGAGTCGATGAGGTTGTCAAATTCCCGGTTGAGCTATGAACTTATGATACAACTCACAAAACATGATTATATATATAATATCAGACAGGATGCTTTCTATGAAAATAGATAAACGAGTAGATTTCCGTCTCACACAAACAACAGATTACTACTTATGAGGTGACACATTGGCTATCGTTTCTGAGGACTTCTGTGTACATAATGATAGGACAAGGAGTACTGGGCGTCATGAATGTGGTTTATTGCTCTCTTATACGGTAGCGACATCAAATCAACACTTAAAACTTGTGACCACAAGTGGCTTATACTACTCATGACAATATACACTGTACTAGCAAATCTCATTTGAAACAGGAAATAACATATTGAGTACTGAATTAATAATATTCTTAAATGTCTAGTATGTTGTTTGTTTCTTGAAGTGTCCGAAGATGCTTGATTAACATTGCTTCGTTTATTATTATTTTTAGTTATTTCAAGTGAAAGTCTTGTACAAAACGCAGTTATTTTAAAACAATGATCAGGACAGACATACGACTGAGTATTTTTTCTTCATACCGTAACGTGTATTAGTAATCGTAACTGGTGACATACTCACGTGGCCTTTGCTACATAATGATGACGTATACTAAGGACCAATTAAAATCAATTTTAATAACACGCCATCATTATATCTAGTATACGACCATGGCCGCACATGATTTGAACAATTATTTTTGCATATATACTAGTACATTTGTACATGTTTGTATTCTTTTCTGTGATAATGGTTTTTTTCGTCATTTTTATTTTCCAACAAATTGTTTCACTCTCATGTGGCAGTACCGACCGACCGCTCTCGTCATTCAACATAGAAATGATTTTCCCACACCACGCTAAAAAAAGTATGAAATTGTACAACCACTTTGTTGGATGCGACAAAACAGCATCGTGATCTTCTTATAGTGTCATAGTATGGAAGGTTCTTAACTTTTGTTTGCGTTCAATTGAGACTGTCATGCTTGCGTGGTCAATCCGGGATTCCCTGTCTGATTGAACAATGACCATCGTCCGGCATTCTTTACTACGTAATAACCGATGAAAACACCCATGCTAAATGTCATTTACTACAGTCCAGTTAGGATAAAAATACAGTGACGCAGTGGAACAGTCTACTAGTACGGTGTAAAAACAAGTATTAAAGCTAATACCCACAGTTCAATACCAAACTAAACTCTACCTGTTTAAGCAATGGATTTAATTTTTTGGGTATACATTTACGATGACGTCACTGTCAGAATAACCTAGCTGGACTATAGAACTTTGACCGGTCATGTATAACAAATAAGTTGTTCAGCTTGTAAAAGCACAATATAATGTATATAATTGTTAATTTCCGACGGACATTAAATCAAACCTATTATATACATATTATATAAAAGTGTGTAAAACCATATATTGTGCGTGTAATAATGTAAGTGGTGTTATACTTTATTTAGGTCCCCATGACGCCGTTAGATGTTTCTTCTGTGGGGGTGGCATGAAAAGTTGGCAATATGGGGACAATCCATGGATTGAGCATGCGCGATGGTTCCCGAATTGTGCCTACGTCAGACAATTTAAGGGAGACAACTTTGTAAACATGTGTCGAGCAGCTCACATAGACACGGACTTATATCAGCAGGTATGTACTATATTTTGTAGTATGCCTTTTTAAAGAACAATTGCCCCATTTTTGCATTTTGGGAGTTGATGAAAGTCCCACCGACATTGATGCCTAATTATCCAGGGCCAAAAGTTGCCCATGTCGTCCATAACGAAAATTGTACGTAACTATCCCGGTGTTATATAACCCTTCTAGACCTTTTCCCGAGATGAATGGTTATAACAAGAGTAAAGATATAATCAATGATAAAAACGATTACAATGCATAGGAAGGTGGCAACAAAGCAATTAACGCTATAGTGGACATAAACAGATAATGGACACAAACAGAAGAAAAAATACATCACAAGCATAAGTCATGCAAGGACTAACACAATCTTGAACCATAAAAAGATGGACACCGAGCAGCTACAAAAACGCGATACCCCCTACAGACAGTGTCTGCTGACTCATTCAGTCAAACATAACCAGAGGAAAAGCCACCAAACAAAAACGAAAAGCAAGACAAACACATGAAGCAATGCTCAATCAAAACGGTGCACGCGCCTTTCAACATGCTTCTAGCAAATCTCATCGAAATCAAATTTCACATAAAATCTACAAAACAACGCCCATCCAAAACGATATACGTCCATTTCAACATCCATCTGGTAGATCTCATCGAAATGTAACCAAAACAAAAACAACAACAAAAAAAATCAACAAATACAGCAATTGAATTAATGGGCATACATACCTTTCAATATGCCATGTCACAAAATGCATTGTATAAATGGCCAATCTGTTTTCAGATAACACAGTCTGGAAGTGAAGCAAGCCAGACAAATGATATCAGTGATAGACAAATAGAGGATCTAAATAGTGGAGCAGCAAAAACAGTACTCGATATGGGATATACACAAGAGCAAGTTGAGGCAGCAATACGCCATCATCACCAACGACAAGGTAGGGAGCATTGAATATTTAAAAAACAAAACAATTTATCAATATTATAATATATTAATGTATGCTTGCATGTATTCAGATTCAGTGCCATACAGTGCCAATCATACATTTTTGCAAAAGAAGATGACCACATATGGTTGTATGTCCCTTTCTTCAGTTTTGCTTTTGGGCAAAGTATAGAAACGTCCGTTACAGCGTAGTTCAAATAATAATGAATAATTAGAGGCATGGTTCGAATTTTAACATTTTAGAAAAAGTTTACAAAACGCCTTACATCCGAATATAACCTCTCAAGGACAAAATTAAGTACCCTAGCTATTTGAAATTTTGACAATTTGATGAAAGTATAACAATCAATGAAACAGTACCTTTCTTTTTTATGAAATTATGTTGCATCATCCAATATTAATGACATAATATAAGCTACTGGGACGGGACGCTAACTCCGAAAAATACGCCATTTTATATTTTGTGACACGCCGGGTGACAAACGAAGAATGCTTATAAAATTATAAAAAATATAGTTCAGTTATTTTTTAATTATTGTACATTTTGCATGATGATCATAATTATAACATGTGGATACGGGAAAAAAGAAAAGTGACGATCATAAAGAAATATTTGTGTATGAAATCTTTTTTCGGATTTTACTGTCGCGTCAAAATAATTTGTGACACATTTTTGTATTTTTATAAAATTGTTGTATTTTCTAAAAATGCGTTTTCTCAACCATTTTTTCACTACTAGTTTGATGTCATATTATTTCTCTTAAAGTGTACAAAATATCAATATTTTGCAGGGAAAATGAAAATAACTGGAGGAATTTTTATATAGACGTTTTATATATTTAACGCAAAAAATGGCAAAGTTACAGAATTTTACAACAATTACCGACAGCTGTGTTTGACGTCTCAAGTTCAAATGTAATACGCGATCTTGTTCGTTATTCATTTGCGAACACATATGGTATCTTTCCGTTAAATTTGACCTATAATCGACTTCTTTAAGGTGAAATATCGCACACTGCATCAAGACAAATGTGAAGCAGTTACAAGACGTTTTTCAACAAAAATCTCAAGAAAAATGCCTATTTTAAATTTTCAGGAAGGTGTTCATCTATTATGAAATTATGGCCGAAAAGAACATTTTAAAAGCTACTCCTAGTCAAAATTTGAAAGAAATCCGATAAAAATTAAGCTCTTTACCAATTTTCTACCAGTGCGCATACCCTAAAAACGTTAAAAAACGGAACATCGTGCGCGACGTCACTATGTGTTTGACCCCGCTGCATAAGCACGTCAAACTAACCCTTTCTTACATTATGTTAGATACAGCTGGGCGCCAGAATAGATAAACCTCACTTCTTGAAGTCTGCAATACATTCTATATTAAGGTTGGAACCGCAGAAAAAAGATATCATTAAATAAACAAACCACTTCCATGATGTCTTATACCATAGGGGTCATCGTGTATATAAGTGAACAAGGTAGTGGAAGATGGAAAAGATCCATATGTCTTATACGAGCAGAATTTTGAAAGCCATAGATTTGGGCATTTCATTTTCTTGTTTTGTATTGTGTTGGATATGTATGTGTGTCGTGTATTTGTGGTACGAATGTGATGTAGTTAATGTTTTCAGTTTTTGTCTGGTTAAGTTGAGTGCTGCCTTCCCTGTCCAATTTTCTCATGTATCTTTTTTAAAATTCCAATTATTTATTTTATACGTTTATTATTATGTAGATGTTACGGAAATAAGAATACAGCATCTGTTAGAATACTTACTAGACAATACCTATACTCCACCTCACGGTGAAGTCACAGAAAACAGTAGAACAAAGAATGACCAAATCCCTCCAGAAAATGCATCACCAAAGACTAGTAGAAAGTCATCCGGTGCTACTAATAAAGGTTAGTTGGCCTGATTTATTTCCATATCGCTGGCATAGAATGAGACCTTATAAGACTGGTACATATTTAAAATTTGCATCACAATGTGCTTCTTGTGAGCCTATTTTGACGAAAATCGGAACTTGTCATGTAGACAATTAGTAATTTTTTCTTGTTCTAAGCCAGCGATATGTACATACATGTAGTTAGACATCAGTTTGTCAAAATCGAACTGGGCAATGATTCTCTAAGGTATTTATTGTGATAGTATGATAATGAATCGAAATACCACGATTGAAAGGGATATAAGGAATTTTTACTGTAAAAAACTCGTTGTTAAAGAAGACAGATGGCATGGGTTGCCACTGACCTAGGACTGATGTGTAATTAACTTCAAAATCGACCTATTTAATAAATAGAATCAATATTTTATGTTTCAGATGCAAATGCTATAGCAGAAGAAAACGAAACACTAAAAGATAAAATGCTGTGCAAGATATGTTTTGATAAGGACGCTAATATTGTGTTTTTACCATGTGGTCACATGGTCTCGTGTATCGAGTGTGCACATGCGCTAAGGAAATGCGCAGTGTGCCGGAAACTTATCGAAGGTAGAATAAGAACGTACATTGCCTAATTGTTAAGGAATTATTGGATGCCTGACATCCATGGTGATGTGACAATACGACTATCTTCACGCTGTTAAATTATCTACAATGCTACATAGAGGATTTATCACGAGTTGTCAATTGATATAAATTGATATAAATCCCGCTCTTTTGTAAATATAAATATAATCAAATACATAGGATGAAAACGGCCGGATAGAATGATTTTTAGGAAAGGAAGAGGATCGGGTGAGGGAGAGAAATAAAGGAAGACTAGGGGAACAGAAGACAGTTTCGTGTTTTTTTAGCTCACCTGTCACAAAGTGACAGAGTGAGCTTTTGTGATCACTCTTCGTCCGTCGTCCGTCCGTCCGTCCGTCCGTCCGTCTGTCAACAATTGGGTTGTGTCCTCTCTAGCGGTCACAATTTTGGCCTAATCTTTATGAAACTTGGTCACAATGATCATCTTAACAAAATCTAGGTCAAGTTCGATATTGGGTCATCTGAGGTCAAACATTAGGCTACTAGGTCAAGTTATAGAAAAACCTTGTTTTTCATTTTGTCAAAGGGAGTGTACTCTGTAATTATTACTGGTTGTGATCATGTAAGAGTTGTCTCTCTTACTATATTTTAGTTGTGTACTTGTTAGCAGCTTTGAGGCTTTAATTTAAATTAAATGCAGAATGTGGATATTAGGGTTATCATCGTTTACAGTGATTGTATGTTTACAAACTATTAAACAATTATTAAGCTGTAATTATAGTCTTATGCAACCTTACTAATCGTTTTACATAGACTTATATAGGGAAAACATATAAAAATCTTCTTCTCTAAAACTACAATGCCTAGAGCTTTGATATTTGGTATGAAGCATCATCTAGTGGTCCCCTACCAAGATTGTTCAAATTATGGCTCTGGGGTCAAAAATGGCCCCGCCCCGGGGGTCAGCGTTCTACATAGACTTATATAGGGAAAACATATAAAAATCTTCTCCTCTAAAACTACAATGCCTACAGCTTTGATATTTGGTATGTAGCATCATCTAGTGGTCCCCTACTAAGATTGCTCAAATTATGGCCCTGGGGTCAAAATTGGCCCCGGCCCGGGGGTCACCGTTTTACATAGACTTATATAGGGAAAACATATAAAAATCTTCTTCTCTAAAACTACAATGCCTAGAGCTTTGATATTTGGTATGTAGCATCATCTAGTGGTCCCCTACCAAGATTGTTCAAATTATGCCCCTGGGGTCACAATTGGCCCCGCCCCGGGGGTCACCGTTTTACAAAGACTTATATAGGGAAAACATATAAAAATCTACTTCTCTAAAACTACAATGCCTAGAGCTTTGATATTTGATATGTAGCATCATCTAGTGGTCCCCTACCAAGATTGTTCATATTATGCCCCTGGGGTCAAAATTGGCCCCGCCCCGGGGGTCACCGTTTTACATAGACTTATATAGGGAAAACATATAAAAATCTTCTACTCTAAAACTACAATGCCTAGAGCTTTGATATTTGGTATGTAGCATCATCTAGTGGTCCCCTACCAAGATTGTTCATATTATGCCCCTGAGGTCAAAATTGGCCCCGCCCCGGGGATTACCGTTTTACATAGACTTATATAGGGAAAACATATAAAAATCTTCTACTCTAAAACTACAATGCCTAGAGCTTTGATATTTGGTATGTAGCATCATCTAGTGGTCCCCTACAAAGATTGTTCATATTATGCCCCTGAGGTCAAAATTGGCCCCGCCCCGGGGGTCACCGTCTTACATAGACTTATATAGGGAAAACATATAAAAATCTTCTTCTCTATAACTACAATGCCTAGAGCTTTGATATATGGTATGTAGCATCATCTAGTGGTCCCCTACCAAGATTGTTCAAATTATGCCCCTGAGGTCAAAATTGACCCCGCCCCGGGGGTCACCAGTTTCTATATTTACGCTCTACCTTTGTTAGTCTAAATTGTGCAGGGCTTCATTTATAATCAGGTGAGCGATATAGGGCCATCATGGCCCTCTTGTTTATATTATCGGTTCAAAAGATGCATACTTATGTTACCGCCCATCGTTCTACCTCAACATTTGTATTTTGTAGCTATAGCCTCGTTCTTTATTCGTAACACATTATTGACCATTTGATGATCCTCATACTTTCAAAGGTTGTACTGTTGTTGTTGTATTATTTATTTGTTTATTACTCCTAGGTTATTACATAATGGTTGAGCTATTATTTATTACTTATTTGTTTATTATTCATACGTTATTAAATAATGTGTAAGCAATTGTAAGTGCAATCGATTTTTAACTGTGTCATATCAAAATATTATGTGTAGAAGTTGCCAGACGTGTTTGTTTTTCACACTTCATACTTTTATTATTATTATTATTATTATTATTATTATTATTATACTTCACGTGCGATTAATATCACTTTTGTAAATTCTGCAAAACCTATGTTTTGTGATTTGTTTATTTTACTAAGTTTTGGAATTTGTGACTCGACCCTTTACCCATGTGTTTTATACATGCATTATAATTTGTATGAAAGAAATAGTATTTTATATGAATTGGGTAATAAATCTGTTTAAACTAAAACAAGGTATGTGTTCTTTATATGTGTCATTTACAATTAATACCGATCGAATTCATGTGAGACTTTTGACGAATCTTTATTCTAACACATTTTGACGCAATTACTTCATTGGTTTTTATCTGTTATTTGTACAGCATTCTGTATGTTTTATGTTTTCATATAACATCACATGCTATATTTGTATGCATTTATATTACCTGTAGTTTATACATAGCATCACATGCTATATTTGTATGCTTTATTATTACTTGTAGTTTTCACATAACATCACATGCTATATTTGTATGCATTGATATTACCTGTAGTTTTCACATAACATCACATGCTATATTTGTATGCATTAATATTACCTGTAGTTTTCACATAACATCACATGCTATATTTGTATGCATTGATATTACCTGTAGTTTTCACATAACATCACATGCTATATTTGTATGCATTGATATTACCTGTAGTTTTCACATAACATCACATGCTATATTTGTATGCATTGATATAACCTGTAGTTTTCACATAGCATCACATGCTACATTTGTATGCATTGATATTACCTGTAGTTTTCACATAACATCACATGCTATATTTGTATGCATTGATATTACCTGTAGTTTTCACATAACATCACATGCTATATTTGTATGCATTGATATTACTGGTAGTTTCCACATTATGTGATGCCATCGATATACAGAGTACCATTAAAGAGTTCTGTTTGTATAGAAAAAAGGTTAACTGTTAAGTATTACTATGTCAACACACTAATTTTTCGGTTTATATTTTCCTAAGTATTTCCCAAATTTTGTGCAGCAAATATAAACGACAATTCAGGTATACGAGGACTTTAAATAATAATTAAACATCACACGGCAGTTAACAAATGTATTTTATTGTGTTGATTCCTTTTGTAAATGTAAACATATGATTAATCTTGATGGTGATAATTGTTAATAATGTTTGGTCTAATACCAAGTTGAATCTTTTTAGATAGACCATTCATCTTCTATATTGTTATAAAATATGCTTGTTATTTGTATGTAAACAAACATGCAATGGAATGGACAATAAACATTCAAATAACGTTAGGCGGAAGATATTTCATGTGATGCGATATTAATAAACGCAATAAAATTTTAGTGCAAATAAAAAATTACCTATTAGGTTGTTTTTGTTTTAAAATTGTAGCTACTGTACAAAATAATGCACCACCGCCTGTGTTTGGATTTTGGTATCACTATACATAAGTTGTTCTTACTGGCACTAAGCATCTTAAATATCATTAAATTATGGACTTATTAGATAGCTTTTATTTATTGTGGAAAAAAAATAGAAATTTTTATTAGTTTATGTTACTGGTGTCTTATAATTCTAGTCAGAATGACCACACATTTTTATTTGTTTTATATGATGATGTTTGCATAATTGTAAAATTTGGATGAGACAATTTATATATCGTTCATTTTGTGCTAGTGGATTATTATGTTGAAACTGTTTATGCATGTGCTGGTCATTAATACATTGTTTTAAATATCTGTGATAATTCGACAACTGTATTAAATACTATGATACAATGTAATTTCCGTATGGTACGTACATGGACGTGGTCATTAAATCAATAGATTACTTTATAATTGTTTTGTTCTTTATTGTATATTTACGTTTTACCAGAATAACTTACTTACCCAATCCCCATCACACTCTTTAGGTGTCCACATCTGCTCTCCACCTACATCTGTTCTGGCCCTTTCTCTCTGTTGTTTTGCAGGTTGCTCCCATTACATTCATCTCTACGTCAACTGTTACCCCCCCTCCCGGTTCAGTTTTCTCTCAATCATTTACTCTCTCTTATCCATTTATTGCCATTTATATTCATCCTCACAGAGATATCTCAATCATGCGAGACAATGTTCGGGTCCGTGAATGTCCAACTCGAAGTTGTTAAACAGCTGAACGTCCTAGCTCCAGCTAAAAAACTGAGTGACATAGTTAAGTTTTATTTTTGTCACTATTCTTTTACTTAACTGTTTGTATTCCGGTTCTTTCTGTTGAGTACTACTTTGATCGTCTGATTTCTCATAATCTTTTGTCGGTTGTAGTCTAGACCAGTTTAAGCACACACATGTCACTCGAGTGATCCGGTATCGGTCCCGACATGTTCCTTGGTGAAACGGTCCATTTGGCGATCTTTTTCGGACTCAAAATATCAAACATAGCCTTTATTTACTTTATTTCTGAAGAAATATGGCGGGCATATGTGTTTGCCTCCACCCGGATTTGAATGACTAAGTATTTGTGTCTGTTTGTTAAGCTATCACTCCCTTAGAATAAGTCCTTTTTGACTGCAGGTAGAGGGGTGTGTGTTAATCCAAACTCACGAAATCGTTTACCGACATTAATATGAACATCAAATATGTGTATAATGCACACATGGATGTTGATTAAAGAGCGAAAATTACACTATGCAGTAAAGTGTTCTCATAATAAAAGTTTCAATAGCCACTGAGACATAACAAAATAATACGTCAAAATATAATATGAACATTAATAGCTATAGTATTGTTCTCAGGACCCACGTTCACAAAGTATTAAACTTCAGGATAAGGATCAAACATGAGTACATTTTTACTTTGAAATTCAGCATTAATTTTAATGTTAAGCTTGATATATTATATATGTGAGTATTTAATGACATATCCTTCAGTTTGAAAGACATTAAACAAAAGTTTTAATAGTCAGTTTTAAAAATACTAACAACAAAAGATTTGATCCTCGTTTTAAATTTTGATTCTCGTTTTTAGGATCAGTTTTAGAATATTTTGAACATGTTAACTTGAAGTAGATTATCTATTCTCTACAACCTATAAGTTGTAATTCCCAAATGTTTCCAAAATCTTCAAAATAAAAGGATTTTTTAGGAATACAATTTGATCCAGGTCAGTTGATCCTTTGAGTACACGGGACCAGAATTTCTTCAGTGACAAGTTATTGCTTACTTCTATAGACATTGAAAGTTCCAAATGTGTTTATTTTGTTTCTTTCATTGATGTCTCATTGCCTCCACAATATCTTCTGAGTATTCTTGTTTTGGCAATGCAACAATGGAGCCGCTGTAACGAGTTTGAGAATAAATACTAATCTGGCCACCGGACTAGAAAATATATTTTATCAATCAAACAGCATAACTTTTTTCAATTTAAGCTAGATTTTATTTTGGACTTGATTATCTACCTATGTTTGAGGATGAATAGGGATATACTTTCATGAAAAAAGAATAAAATGAGGAGTTTTCCTTTTGAACATAGGGTATGTTAGACTATGTAAATACCAATGACGTTTGGAAATATGACGGACCTTTGGAAGTTTAAAACTGTTTTCATCTCAAATCATCAATGTTAACTCAAGTTACAATGTTCTCCTTTATGTTTTCTGTACCTTGGATGTCGAGCGTAATGCTTCTATGGATGTCTGTTATCGTCCGTTACGCATTACATTCGTATTTGTTATGAATTTTGGCCGAATTTCACCAAGAGTTATTGCCCATTGCCAATCCAACCGTTGTAGAAATATTATGGTGTTATACATCGTTAAGGGGTATTTTTTTATTAACAAATGAAAGTTTGTTTCTAAGAAATAAAAGAACATTCACTTATTTTCATTCTAAAGTGGAATATCACGTCAAAAAAGCGTTTACTAGACTTGGCGATTCGTTATTGTTTTTAACGCCGACCATATTTGACTGACTCATGCGGATGGCAATCGGAGCTTAAATTCAGACAGGGGGGGGGGGGCAGCACTCAACTGAAACAGCAGAGCACACACACAGATATATCTCAATCACACAGTACAATGCCCACCGCACTATTAAGCGATTGGACGAGACAATGTGCAGATCGCT
This sequence comes from Spisula subtruncata, assembly GCA_963678985.1. NCBI lineage: Eukaryota > Metazoa > Mollusca > Bivalvia > Venerida > Mactridae > Spisula > Spisula subtruncata. Next base: position 48,480,453 of record OY787664.1, on the reverse strand, counting down.
GAAAGTCAAACTCGCAGTTGTTATAAAGACCTAGTTTCAGCTATCAAAAAGCTGAGTGACATAGTTAAGTTTTATTTTTGTCTCTATTCTTTGCTTCTTTGTATTCCGGTTCTTTCTGTTGAGTACCTTTGTACAACTTTGCTCGTCTGATTTCTCATAATCTTTTGTCGGTTGGTGGCTAGACCAGTTTAAGCACTCAGCTGTCACTCGAGTGATCCGGTATCGGTCCCGAGATGTTCCTTGGTAAAACGGTCCTCTGTTGTGATTTGGCGATCTTTTTTGGACTCAAAATATCTAACATAGCCTTTATGTACTTTATTTCTAAGGAAATATGGCAGATGTTTATGTGTTCCTCCAACAGGATTTAAATGACTAAATATAATTATGTGACTGTTTTGTTTTATTTCTGTCTATACAGTAAGTATAGCCGAAAAACTAATTTAAACAGCGTCTCCATTTTGTATCATTTGTCTAAATACGTGTAGCAGTATGATTTGACGAGTCTTGTACCTTTGTAGAAGTCTTTAGACTGTGCACAGACACAGGGAGACAACCGTATGTGTGTTAATCCAAACTCACGATATCGATTAACGTTAATATGAACATCAAATTAAGCATCGTCTCCCTTTAGTATCAGTTGTCTAAATACATGTAGCAGTATGGTTTGGCGAGTGTTCTCCCTTTGTAGAAGTCTTTATAAGACTACAGGTACAGGGAGACAACCACACGTGTGTTAATCAAATTCTACGAAACGATTACCTCCATTTAAATGACCAATGACGTTTTAAGTTGTTGCATAATGTATACCCTTTCTGGGACATGGGGCATTCTACCATTGTTGCTGTGATATAAGTTTCTGTAGAAAATGTGTATATATACCGTGATAAAGGTTCTGGCCTTACGCACGTTACCCTCCATCTTCTCAGCCAGGGCTTGGTAGCGATAACGGCTGAGTTCAACTTACACATAGATATGGAACTTGTACCTCCGTCTCTTAGTGGTTAATGCGATTGTCGTCGGATCTTGTGACTCGGGTTAAAATACGAGAGGAAGCAAGTTTCTGCCATTTTTCTGCAGCAAGCGTATTGGTAAATATATACAGGCTTTGTTCGGTATAAAAAAAAATACAAATACCAACGTTTATTATTTGATTTCTTTAATACGTTCCAATAGTCATCGAGAGATAACAAAATAGTAGGCCAACATAATTATGACACGCACAAACTAATCAGTACTGTTCTCAGAAATTCGTTAACGGCAAGTTATGGCTCCCTTATAAACGTGGGAAGTTTCAAAGTAATGTCATTTCTCTTTGATACTGCACTACCTTCGGAATATGTGTTGATACATGAATTAATAGCTTAACTACTGAAAGCACATTTTACTACGAAATTTACGAATGTGTTGCTATAGCATTTTTTTTCTATGATAATGCACTGAAAAGCACGACTAAAGGTTAAAAAAGTTATAAATTTTCTAGGGCTCTTTTCAGCTGTTAGGTCACTCAAGCACCCTTTGACATTTTAACTTGCCCTTGCCATTGGGCTACCTATGTAAACCTACAATCGTGTCCACCAAAATGAAGCCCTCCTTCTTAAAGTCATTGACGTTTAACTGTTTTAAAGCACATATATAGTCACTAAAACAAGTCCTCATGGACATCATTATCAGACATAAGTTCTTACTTTTACGAATTACCTATGCTTCCAAACATGTATTCATGATGGTTTTCTTCATCTTGACAATCCAGCAACACTCTAAAGTTATCTGATTGTTCGATTCGTCTCTTAACCGCTTCAAACTCGCTCGGATTTTGTTCTGAAACACCGCATGAAAAAAGCCCGACTCTAACAGTCTGGTTCATTTTCTCTAAGGTATTTGTGACATTGTCAATTGATGAACACTGCATTAAGACCCGCAACAAAGTGATACTCTCGAGTCTTCTCATCTTCCTGGACAGTTTGATTGAACTTCTAGTCAAGTCTACGTTAATAAGCCATATTATGTTGATGTTTATGAGTTTTGGAATACTTTCTAGTAGGACATTTATTGTGCTTTCTTCCGTAAGAAATCCGCATCTGAAACACGTCAGATTGCTAGCGCTAATGAGCGTTTCCATAATGGTTGCGAACACGTCGTGGTTTTCAAAATCACCTATGTAACATGTTTGTAGGGAATGCGTATTTAGCTTAACATTCAACAAAGGTAATGTTCCTAATTCAAGAACTGACAGTTGGTCACTCCTTGACAAATCCAAAGACAAACAAGCAGTGTGTTCTTTGCATTTAATGTAGGTCAGCCCCAGTTGTTTCATACCTTCACGCTCTTTAAGATACTGCATCAGTGCTTCTAAGTTTACATGAGACAACGTTAAATTTCGCAAATATAATTCTTTAATGTTTCTGAGCCTTTCAATTAACTTGCAAGTGTGCTCAGGTACACTTAAATGAGTGTGCTCCCACTTATCGTTAACCCACTCGCCTCCCTTGATCACAAAGCACTCCAAAGTTTCGGTAGAAGCATGCAAAAGCAAATCCATATCATCTGGGCCAAACATACATTTACAATCGATTTTAACCAACGGGTTTAACTCCTCACCTCCTAGACTTTCGACAATACTGTTAAATCCCTTGATTTCCTTGATACCTCTTATTTTTATCGATTTGATATTTTTTCAATTTGCACAGACAAGACTTTTCAAAGTTTTCTGGTAATTCGCAGAACTTGTGAAGTCCTCGTCTATAATGATATCTTCTAAGATGATTGGCACATTCACGTTATGGTCAAGGTTGATCAACCTGCTTTCCTCCACAGAAAACACAACTAAGTCCTGCAAGTCTTTGGCCGTTTTGTTGTAGCATTCAGGGCTACTCCAAGACCCCATGTCTCTTCTGAAGTTGTAAATATATCCATCTTCCCTGACCGTTTTGCCAAACTCCTTTGACAATTCATACGCTGTTTTAGGACATATGCCGAACAGAAATATATAAAAGTGGGAGACAGTGAGTACATTATTCAATGATCTGCAAGCATTACTGATCTTGACGAAACATGACTTCAAGAGTCCTGGTTTGTTGTCTAATGAGCTAATATACAACGCTGCAAAGAATTCTGGAAATGTTTTGTGAACAAATGAAAGTTTGCGAGTCTTTCCTATCAGTGTACTCTGTCTTTCTTCAGTTAGAAATCCTAATTTTAGACCAAGTTCGACTTTTTCGTTCTCTATTATTTGATTCGCGCAAGCTATGTCAAATGCAAGTGAATTTTCTCTCTGGTCATCGAAGAATGTTGCAAAAGCCAACGCCCCATATGTTAAAAGTAATCTGTAGTACTTCACACACAACTGGTTTGATTCGACGAGCTTTGATACAGTAATCGTTTGCTTCTTACATGGAGGGCATGACGATTCGTCTAGAAAGTGTTTAGTTTCTGTTCCGAGAAAAAGTCCAATCAAGTTACAATATATTTCTGTCATCGTTCGTCCGATATTCTAAGTGTTCTCTTTCCATAAACAAACCAAAAATGACTAATTTAGTGAACTTATCTTAAACGGATCCAACCTTTGTGACGTGATTGCTTTCTGATTGTCTTCAATGTGTGTTTCCGGTTTCTGAGTACCAAGATTTGACAAAGCGTCAGTGATAAATTTCTTCGATGCGTTTTGATCTAAGCCTTGAAGTTCAACACAAATTGTATTTGAACTAAATTTGTTTATATGTGGAATTTCCATGGACGTGACGTGGTTATAAATGTACAGCCTCGTCTGAGGTTTCTTTCCGGGAGGTCGTTTTCACGACACTGTTGCAGGGTTGGGTGAGTCCATTCATCTAAGCCATCGAGTATGATCAGACAGTTTTCCTTATGTAGAACAGCTTGTAGATCAGTCATGGTGTACGAAGCGGAATGAGACAGATTGCATAGCATCAACATTGCTATCCTTGCAGTGTCTCAAGGTAATGAGAAAGAAGAAAGAATATTTTTCTAGCTCGTGTTTTTATATTGAAATGGCACGTGATCGTCCGTCCGTCAACTATATGGACTATGTAGGGTGGATATCTTACCCATTTTTAATGGGATGATTTGTATACATAGTGAACATGTATGACGCCTATGATGATTCACAGTTATGTGACATAAACTTTAAACGAACACTCGTACATATCTCCTGTCTACATTTCTTCCATGTCTTATAGCGCGATGGTTTATTTTTCAGTTGTTTCACGATCTTGAATGAACTGATTAAAATTTGAAGGCTTATTATAGTCTTATAATACTATTCGATACTTTATACGTACATTGATATTATTTTGTTGTACAAACTTTGAGCAATACTGCAAAATAATTGGACTTCGTGACATTCCAAGACAGAATATTCAACGGTGTCTACAAAAATGTTACCAAAGAGTACCATGACCACATTTAAGAAGGATTTGGTACAATATTTGTGAGATATCGATATTCTGTTAATTTTGAGTTGATTATTGATCTAATTGGTATCATTTACCTATTTTTCCAGTCAATATTTTCAAATTTCATATTCCATTTTAATTCAGCTTTGTCTGTCGTGTTTTGTTGTTCATTGCATGTTTTCAATAATAATCGAGTGGGCTTGTTGAAAGTTTTAAGCCTATTTACGATTGATTGTGATTAGTTATTTTTTGTTTTCTACGCAATTAACGGTGCAATCTTCTTTTCATGGTGTTTGCATACGCCTTAACAATATTGTATTTAAATTGTACTTTTTCAAATTACAAAAGTTATTTACCTCTGCTTTGAACTCGTTCTTGAACTATTTAGTCCCATTTCTGTACCAATCTTTATAAAGATAGAAAATTATTGATTGTGGTTATCCGTTGGTTAACATTCTATCGATATTGTGATCTACAGATGAGACGTAGATATGTTCTTATGAGCTGGAAACGAGACTACAATTACCTGCGAATTCGACTTGCTAATTAGGAAGCCACAGAGTCGTTTTCTGTCAGACTGTACACCAAAACATTACGGCTTCCGTTTGATGCCTTGCATCAAACATTTTTCTTGTTTACATTGGAATGAATACATAGGAATAGGACGTGGCTAAGTCGTTAAAAGTGAATGTGCGAAGTTGCCTATGCCTAGCAACGGGGATAGAACCCCTGTCGAATTGATCGAAGTCGGTCATTGAACATATGAAAGGTTACTTTAGATGATTATGTCTATGTTTAAAATGATTTGTAGAATACGAGGGCCCATCAATAATTTCGTGAACTAATTTTATGTTGCGAGTATAAATAACCTTACACACTTTTAGCCTCTAGTTCTTATTAAGGTTACATCCCGTGCACAGTTTGCATTTGTTCCATTGCTCAACCCATTACCGGAGCACGTGTTACAGGCCGTCACGTGACATCTCCCGCAATGTTTTGTTAATGACGCACCCGACTTCTCTCGGGGCTTGTATTTCTAATCATGCAGGCTATTTTTGAGTTTTGGAAATGGCCAGAGATAGCCTATAGTCTATTCTGGGTTATAGGATGGGTGCTGTAACAGTTGTATATTCAGGTCCTAGATTGTGTCCGAAACAACGCTGCGGCTAATAATTGGCGATTTGTCACGGTATATCAGAATTTCATACATTTGAAGTTTCATGAGCTTTCTTTAAATAGCCGATAACAACTGAGATTTAATTATTGCTACAATAGTTTCTAATAACAGTAGCTTTCGGAGAAACACAGTAATTACAATTTATTCTTTGTATGTCACAAAATATTATGGTCAATACACTTTACCGACCGCCAATTTTAACAAGCAATGGTCGGCGAATATGCTTATCGTCTTTGTTTGCTCCTCTATTGCCCTTTAAGTACTTCTTCGACAATGAAAATGCACTATTCGATTACCAAGAGTCCATATAAACTGCATGCAAAATTTTCTGAATGTAGAAGACATATTGCGTGAGTAATGTATAAATCTTTAATACAAAACGATACTCGATCATCCAAGGCGACGCCATTTTTAATAACGAACGCCAATGACATGACGTTAGATTATTGCTATGACGTCATAAATAGTGACGTCATCAATCACTTTTTATGCTTAATTAATTGGAAACTAAATTATCTTTGACCATGCAAAATTTCAATAAGCTATGTCAAAGCGTTATGAAACAGTAGAATTAGTTCACGAAATTATTGATGGGCCCACGTATAAAAACAAATAATTGTTAATTCGCATTATATATTGAATGACCCTCGTAGGAATAGAACTGTTATATACAATGTACAACTATTTTTTTAGTTATTACTGGAAGAATACTACTTTTTCAAAGATTAGAAATCATTGAATATTGTATTTTACAAAACAATGGTGGTCACTTTGAACAGAATTATCACTTCAAGATTTGTTTGCTTACGCCGATATAATACTCTACTCGTGGTTGCTAAATTATCCATTACTGTTTAATCTGTGGTGTATTTATTTTCAGACTTACCGAACTTTATATAGCTAGAATAACGTTGTGTTGTCCCGCCGCCCTCCCCCTTTACGGTTGTATCTTGCCCAGTTTGCTGGAGGAGAATTTTTTTAATTAGGTCACTGTGCAGTTATGCCTCGTTAGGGTCACCGTTTTGACATATGTTTTAGAACTACATAAAGCTAGAATTAGGTTATGTTTCCCCCCTCTCTTTTATTGTTGTGGCATGTCCGATTTTCTGGGGGAGAAATGTTTTGAAATAGGTCACTGTCCATTTATGTCCCGTTTAGTCGTTAGGGTCACCGTTGTGGCATATATTTTAGAACTACATATACATGTAGTAAGAAATATCCAGTCCCCTCTTTGGTCGCTAGGGTCACCGTTTGGCATAAGGTTTAGAACTATATTTAGCTAGAATTAGTTTATGCTTACCTCTTTCCCCTTTTACTGATGAGGTTTGTCCACTTTGCTGGGGAGTAAATGTTATACTAGTTAGGTCACTGTGCATGGTATTTGTAAACTAGGTCAAATCGCAGTTATGCCTCGTTTGGTCGCTCGGGTCACCGTTTTGGCATAACTAACTGGATGTGGGCATTACTCTGTGTATCTGTGTTGTGATGTTACTGTTTTCTGTGCTCGGCTGGTCAAGTTGAGTGTTGCCTTCCCTGTCAGGGTTCATAATTTCTTTCTAGCCAAAATAAATGAATGATCAGCTACGTCTTTTAAACAAATATCGGTATGCGAAATTTCATTTAAATACATCAATTTTTGACACTACCGGACTAAAATATAAAGAGGCGGGTTAACACTTTTGGGGAGTGTATTGTTCACCTCTCGTTGATTCAATCACCTTACAGTAAATATTTTCTAGCAAACATATTTCTCTTATTTCATATGAAGACTTAACAAAGTGTCGAGTATTGTCCGTGTGATGTGTAGTTGTCCTTGTGATGTGTTATTGATTGTTGGCTTTAACTCAATGTTTGACTGATGCGGCTGGCCATCGGGTCGTAAAATATCGTACGAAGCAAATACGTGTAACACAATGTCAAAGACACGAGAAAATGTACAAGAAAATGAACTCAACCACTGACAATAAGTCTCAAAAAGCTGAAACAACAATAGTTTCAGATTAAAAAAAACCCTGACTGACCTATTTTTGCCTATGTATCTTTTGCCTCTTTGCATTCTGCTGCATTCTGTCGAGGGCTACTTTGCTCACAGGTAACTGTATCGTTGAAAACGAAAAAAAAACGAAACAAAACTATTTTTTTTGAAAATTTATATTTTTCTATAATAATAATTCAAAAAACATTTTTTTAAAATTTTTTTTCGTTTTCAACGATACAGTTACCTGTGACTTTGCTCGTCTGATTTCTCATTATTTGCCATTTTGTGGCATTATTCTTACAAATAATAACATCTTCAAATGGAAATCATCAATCAACAGTTTATTCGTTATGTAATGTTTTTTTCTGTTTAAAATAGTACAAAAATATCATATATGTATAAATAACAAATATTCAATCTTGAATAAAAAGTGAAGTTTGATAATCATAAACAATCTCAGGAACAGTGCGAGAAGACAACATCGGACTGAAAACATCAAAAAGATTGTTTAAGAAAACATATGGAGAGATCTTGAATATGACTCGCTCGCTCGCTCGCTCGCTCGCTCACTCACTCACTCACATTAAAACTAATAAAAACAAATAGTTGGTTTAGCTATAAAGCTCAAGAATAAGACATAATAATATATTATATGGATATTAAAACAACAATACATAAAACAAGATACAATTATATATATATATATATATATATATATATATATATATATATATATATATATATATGAATAAATAACCCGGAACGGGAAAAAGATATTGTGAAGATAAAAAATGACTTCTCACGCTCGCTGTATTTTTAGTATTTTATTTAAGATGTGCCCATTATGGGCACATCTTAAATAAAATACTAAAAATACAGCGAGCGTGAGAAGTCATTTTTTATCTTCACAATATATATATATATATATATATATCGTATTCGTATGTTGTCAGAATTAACAAACATAGCACATGTCATACTTATAAATCATCCTTATATACAGCTGCACATATTCTTAGTTATATAAAATCTATTGTTTACTAATACACAGAAACACTCCTATTTCTTGTAGAATGCTAAAGCAGGTTTTGACTGACATATTATTATCATTGGTAATATGAAAATAAATTTCTCTAAATCTGATATATTTTGACATTAATTATCTGCATCAACAGTATCCAATAGTTGACATCTCATAGTTGACAGTATTTGTATAATGTAAACATGGTCTATTACAAACAACAGTATTTTCACTTCTACCATTTGCCATGAGTATTGGCGACAAACCGCTCCTGAACTTTGCAAAGGCACTTCTGTACCAAAGGGGTTCAACACGACTGAATATCTATCACTTTACACTATATAGATGTAAGGGAAACACTTCAATGGCAAGACCAGAAATACACAACTCAATAGTGTGTCCAATATTTTAAAAAAGTCGGATGCAATCCTTCAATTGCTACAGCACACTTCTCGACAACATATATTATCATACATGAAAAACACAACTTTAATCAAATTCTTAGTGCACTGATGCCGTATTGGAGCATTGACAGTTCGCAAAATGCGAAAACCCAACTCCAACTTCGTTGTGCTCATAAAAGGAATATTGCTCTCAACATAATACCACAGGTTACTATATCAAGAAAAAAACAATGTTTTTGTAAAATTTATATTTTTCTATAAAGGGTGAAAGAAAATAGAATTTTACAAAACAAATTTGTTTTCGTTTATTGTTTCATTATCAATGATACTGTTACCAGTGCATAATACTATGTTTTAAAAAGTGTTTTAACTGCCTATAAGTTCTTAATTTATTTCTACCTTAACTTTTGTTTCTAGTCTCATTATTAATCACACTTTTCTATGTATCAAGTTGTTTATCAAATGGTTTACCGTTTTAATTTCTGACATCTAAATCAATGAGACAGGCTTTATTCTTTTAAAACAATATTTAACATCATTATGAAATTTGGTATCAGTCATATGAATATTTCTAAAAGTATTGCTAACACAATGTGTATCTAGCATTAAGTATGTATACCTGAGTTAACGATAAAAAAGCTATTCTTTCGAATGAGATAGGTCCCTCCTTGTAATTATTTAAACCTCTCGGTCAAGGATAACCCATGAAAGTGCAAGCACTTATTTCCAATGGGGTCCCGTGTTTTTGCTGAAGGGACAGCAGTTGGAAGGGACAGTGGTGTGATACAAAGTGTCTGGGCGCGAAGTCTCTTTCCAAAGAGACACATTGGTTCTTTAACAAGCCCGGTTTATAGCACTGATACACGCGAGACTACCTCTGGTTTGCTAACTAGTTCATCTCTAGTTGGGTGGGAATCACAGAAAAGCGTTTCAGAAATGATCAATTGCCCCGGACGAGGACTGAACCCGTGACCTCTCGATGAATAATACCATTAAATCTTACAACATAATAGAAATTATGAAAAGGGACAATAATGCATAAACAATGAACATAAAATACTGGTATATATTGACATAACAAAATTAAATGATATAAGAAAGCATTTAATCTGAACAAGAATATTGGAATATGTAGAATTCAATTGTATACATTAGTACATGTACATTATATAAAGTATTGGTTTCAAGTTCGAGTAATATGTTGGTCATTGGGCCCATTGCATGAGATCAAATGTTAGTACTTCCTCGCGCTCATATCCCGATTTAGCTGCTGATTTGTTGTAAGAAGTATTGTCTACTATCTTATTAGACTATATAAATGATGACACACAAACATAACTTTGATATCTTTATACGAGCTGTTCATTTTGGATAAACCTCTTCACTTTTTGCTTATCCTTAGCTATGTTTGGTGACCCTCTTCGACACTATCTATATTTTACTTACATGTATTTGGGGTTAGTTGATGCTATTTTGATGCTTCAGTTTTGTAGTAAAATCACAACTTTTTCCTCTATTTTGCTATCAAAAGTCTGCTTTTTTCACAATATTTTCATCACCACTAGACGACTTTATGTTTAAAGTCGTTATAATTTAACTTTGAACGGACTGTAAAAAGATATGAGGAAATCGCAATACATACAGTGGAACTCACTTATAGCGAACTCGCTTATAACGAAAACCCGGTTATAGCGTAAGATGAAAAATGTTTGTGCACACAATCTTAAAAGGTGTTAAGTAGAATTGCCTCGGGCATTTATCAGTGCGAAATAACTGACCTAACCAATAATTATACTCCTAAACTTCGATGACTTTACAAGGTTTTTAACTATACATAGTTGGCGAATGCTACATATTTACACTATCATATTATAACACCATATGTCGCTTTACCATTACAAAGCACATTAAAATCATACATCATTTCATCGTTATTAACCACAATATATATTAAAATTATCATTTAAAAACTAACAGCAATAAATATTTTACATTATCAAAACAAACTATATACATGACATCATAATACACCGCGTAATACTTAAAAGCCACAAAAACATATCACATTTCTATTATAAACCAAATTACATCATATATCGCTTTATCATTATATGTCGCAGAAAATACCACATTTCCATTATAAAATACAATTACATTTTAAGATAAGATCATTTTTATTTAACGTCGGTAATGTTTAACATAACAACATAAGCTTGAAGCTTGTATCCAACATACACATTGATTATCCAATAACATAAGAACAAACAATCTATAAAATTAAAGAAGATTAAATTGTTATAATAAACAACATTTTGTATATCACATGATCATCATGATCACCATTAACACCATGCATTGCATCATCATTATTAGACACACTAAACATTTTACATTGTCATTAATAACTTTAATAACATCACACGTCGCTTTACCAAAACTAACCACTTTAACTTGAAACATCGCTTCATTATCATAAATATAACTAACCACTATAAAACCATTATTAATAACATGCATTGTACATTGTATTTCCTTTATAATATACAATAAAGTAAAATAAAGTAAAATAAAGTTTGTGTTTTAACTTTACCTCCAATTCTGAAAAGCGTAATACATACCATATACATGTAGCTACAATAATATTGTATTAATTACAAAACAACATAATTAATGATAATTGAAATATGTATTACAAATGTGGATAATCAACCACAAAATATTACCACTATATTTGGTTATGTAGATATATCACCTTATGGTAACGATCATATCAGATATGTTTAGGTATCAAGTAAGGCAAACATCACATATCAAATACTGACAAAAACTTATTATGTTCTTAACTGAAGAATTAAAAAAACTTTGTTCTTTTGTATTTTGTTGCGTATGACGTTTCCGCTTGATTTTGTGTAATTTTCGAATGCTTTGCAAACGGACCATGGAAGTGCATACCTTGATGCGAGAAATTCTTTAAGAACATAAAGCATTGTTGTTATTGTACCAGGTGAATTTTGTGTGCCCTATGACTAACTGAGTGAGATTTAGCCAGAATATGTTAATAACATACGGTCAGAAAAAACGTTGCCCCGGGTAGCCATAACTGACGTTACTATGGCAACCATGTAATTTTGTATGACTCACTCTCATCCTTTCAATTCATAGTACACTATGTATCATGTATTATTCTATTTACATGCAAAGTTTGAAGTAATTTAACCATACGGTAAATATTATAGAGCACTTTTCCTGGAACTTTTTTAAACGCCCTACGTACATGTATACATTAAAAATAATGAATAAAGTATCATTTGTAGAGGTAAAATGATATTTTACATAAACTAGTCTCCAGTATATAAAATACAATTTTGTAAAAGCTCAAAATAAGTAAACATGACAAATCAAATCAATTTAAAGTAGTTTTAACAAAATTCTACAATTCTGGTATCTGAAATTAAAAACTAATCATGTGGATAATGCTCCCAAAGCTCGTTTCTTTACTAGGTTTGCCAATATCTTAATTAAAACACTTGTAATGAAAAAGACAAAGGGATTATTGATTGCAACTTTACTAGCCTTTATTGAAATGTGAAAATACCAAGTTGATATATCTTTAGAAAATTAAAACATGAATTGAAAATTAAAACAAAAATTGAACACTTTTGCACAGTTAGGAAAATGTTTCATGAATGAAATATGTCAATAACGTTGTTAATATTTTGTCTACATGTAGGACACTTATTGTTCAACCTCGAAACACATTCATTACAAATTATGTAGTGTTTACAAGGCATTACCACACATCGATTATTTATACTACATACAAAACATTTCGCTGGTCCTCTCAGCTCTTCTTCTTTCTCAGCCAAATCTTTCTGGAGATCGGTATTTGCTTTCCGCAGAGCGATAATTTCTACAAAATAAAAACCAATACCTGCATACGTTTTTCAATGTCTTCGTCCATATCATATGTGTAAAATAATAAAGAAACAATGATAGTGCAATAACAATGTTATGGCAATCAACATTATATGTAAAGGATGACGCCAAAAAGAACTACACGTTGTTGCTGCTAGTAGATATTGTTTGTATTTCCATTGCAATTCTTTGACACATTATTTCTTGAAATGTGAGATGTTTATAAGACATGTAAATATATAGAAAAAGCAACTATTTATTATGTATGTGACGAAGTTAATGCAAATGTTATGTGAAACCCCTGAGCGTAAAATAATCCAAAAACGTAAGCTCCAAACACTTTTGAATATCATTTAAATAGTGTTGTTCCAATTCCAAAAAATGATATAGATCCGATATAAGACGCGAGGCTCAAATATAAGATACACTCTTAATGTAGATTCTTAGCCAGTTACACAATAGTTGTGCACTACAAACATGCACATGCCTATGACTACGTACACATTACTAGCAGTCATCATCGAGTTTGGGTTTACCTTTCTTCTACGCAGATATCGTATAATTATTTTTTTTTTTAAAAGTAATGTAAAACATCTGCACAATCCCAGGTCATTTTATTTAGACACTTGGTCAGACTCACTTAAATGCAATATCTACATGTCCTTAAACCCCAAAACACTGATTTGTATTTAATTTGCCTAATAATTTTTCATTACCTTTGTATTGCTCAGTTAATATATTCCATTGGAGCGAATCTGCTCGAGTTGTACGAATTGTCCTTCGCGTCAGGAGATTTGGATCCGGAAGTTCAAAGTTGTTTGGAAGTTCTGTGTGTAAATTAAAACAAACAACGATACATTATACACATAAAAATCTTGCAATAAACCATTCTATACATACATGCTCGTTTAAGATAAAGCTTCATGATAGATAAGACACGTACCGATTTCCAACGGTCGGTCGGCCAGTCCACATGTTTAAGATTCTCATGTTATACTTCCAGAAGAAAATGCAAAAACCAGAAGATGGTGTTTCCCTGAAAAATGGCTTTTACTTTTGCAGTGGTTTCGACATGGCATATTTCAAATGATAGAAATTATTGATATTGATTGATATTATATGTTTCACGTGCTTATATGACTCAATTTGTCAACACATCAGTGGGTAATACAGAAATTCAGCATGAAATACCTACAGCATAAGGCAGCTTAATGGCATATGAAAGAGTGCCATTTTTACACATTATATGTTTACTAAGATATGGATGTAATGATTAATGTCAGTCAACGGTCAGTGCAGTCACTAATTTAATATAATTAAGTAATGAACATAACATAATTTTACCTCTTTTTCGTTCAAAGAAGGTTGTATATTTCAGAAAATGACCATTTTTACACACATTTAGTAACAATTTACTGACACATTATCAGAAATTTAAAATGCCCCTCTGTAAGCACAGGTAAAACTATCATTGAAAAGAAATTTTAAAAAAGAAATTTAAAAAAAAATTCTCATAAGAGAACCTAAAGTATTGGAAGTGTAACCATTTTATGGCTCTATCTAGCGGTTGCCCACTGTATGGATAATATCTTACTTTTATCACATGACTTTCCTTGTATCCAGGTTAGTATAGCCAGTACGTATAAAGTTATACGTACCACGTGTAGTTTTTCCAATAAATCAATACGTATTTTGCCGTTTTAGTGTCATATGATAAAAAAAATCTATCAATCGTTGTCAATTGCTATATTTATATTAAAATCGTTCAGGAAATATTATTAAGCTCGCCAGAGGCTCGCTTAATAAAATTTCTAAAACTCGTTGAATATAAATTTATATCAATTGACAACTCGTGATAGATCCTCTATATATGAAATAAAACCCACTTGAAAGGTTTTAATTTTCGCGACAATTCGCAATGACGTATATTTTTATGAATCATACCCTCTTATATTTACCATTATTAGATGCGTTCCTCATGACTCCTTCACCATGTGTCATCTTCTGAAACAGTTAGATTCTAGGTTTAAAAATCCGAGGTTATGATGAGCATTGCGTTATAGTATGGTGTAACGGAATAACAACAGTCATACGCTTACAATACTTGGACCATGGGCCTATGAAATTACAGTCAACTCTCGTTATTTTGAACTTTGCTGGACTGTGGTAATAAATTCGAGATAGAATTCTGGACATCAAAGTTACAATATTTTCTGTTATTTAACACCGCCATATTGTTACATCGTAAGAACGACTTAATCGTGAAAAGCGGTTGATTTAATATTTGTTTACATGTTCGAGAATCTTGTGTTTTATTATTTTTCTTGGGTTATTTTTTAAAGCTCTCACTCATTTTGACATGTTTTCATAGCTTGTTTCTTTAATAATTACTTGACAAACAGTTGTTCAAAATGGCATTTTTATTGATGTTTGAACACAATTCGAATCTTAGTGCCATAAATGGTCGTAAATGGTCCGATCCTGAGGTGGAGGGAATGTTGAAAACATTGAGATGCTAGTTTGACATCAATGCCATGACGTGGTATTATTCTTTGAAGCGGTCAGCTACAGCAATTGTGTATAATTCCTATGTATTGTAGAATTGTCATTTGATAAATTTAAGCATAATATTTTGCTTGTCTATCACGAATAAATATCAGTTTTAGGTAATTTAAGCTGTTGTTTATGAGTTTGTGTTACCGACTATTTTCAAAATGTTCTTGCCCACACACTTAAGTGACAACCTACTGGACATTGTTTGCCTCCGCGATGTACTCACAGGTTACCGTATCATTGAAAATTAAACAAAATGAAATTGAAAACAAAATTGGGAAAGTCATCTTATGAGAACCTTAATTTCGAGAAAAACAAATTTTCCACATTTTTTTTTCAATTTCATTTTTTCAATTTCTTTTTCAATGATACTGTAACCTGCGGATGTACACCCGCTAAAAATTAAATGAGCTTCGTCAGACATTGGAAACAGGAATTTCTTATTACTTTCTCAGGACTTTACCGAAGCCTCACATAAACCACTTGAATCGTTTCCCAAATGCTACCTGATGCTTAAATTTTAAATCGGGAATAAATCGCTGAGACAAAATGCTCAAAGGGACCTTGGCTTTAAGGGACCTTGGGTCGTTAATGCCAAAATGATATATGGCTATCATAACTATAGGATACCTGTGCTACATTAATCGTCATTCTGAAGAACTGGCAGTTAGGAAACCATCTCTTATGTTCTTCCCAAGGATCCTCACCGGGCTGCCATGTATGCAGCTTTCCACCACAATAGAAACACTCCACTCTGTCATCTGGTCCTACAAAACATATGTTAGCATTATACATATGCATTCATTACCAATTTGTATGCAAGCATGAAACTTACCCGTACCAATTGCTGTTCATGAATGTTACTATATAGAAATATTTTACACATGAAGCGAACAGAACCTGATGGCAATGCATTAATACTTACTTATACAACAATTATATAACATTTACCTATGTAAAAAAGGCCAGCGGCTGCCAGATGCCTGTGTGGGATTGGACATACTTCACGCCAGTCTGCTGGGAATGAGTCTAAGCGGGCTTCACCTGACTGAAGTCTTGGATGTCTCGGACGACTTTCGACTGTATTGTTATTCATGCGCTGAGAGGTTATCGCACGTTCCTGTGATGTATGTACATTGTTGGAAAAACGATGCGCTGCAAGATATTTTGCATTTAAAAATGGAAATAGAATATTTTGTAAACATAACACAGTGATACAAATTACAATACTGATAACGACCACACTACAATAATGTGTGTGGACCTATGTTCCAACGAAAGGTGTCTCATATTGCAAACAAATGCCTGAACATGGGTAGTTCAAATTGGAATCAAATTAACCATATACAATGTATCCTAAATGGATTATAATGAAAAGTCGTTCGATCCCTAGAAGTATTAATCTCGGATAGATATGAGAAATGTCAACCGAATAAACCCTCTTTAAAATGTGATTTTATTAATATTCCAACGTAAACTGTGTATATATACTGGACCAAAGAGCCAAATCCAGATCTTAATATACTTGATATTTTATTGCAAGTCTTTAAGGTCACAAAGGACAGTGTCTAGCACATAAGGGTGTTGGAAAGCTCAAGAACAAGTCGCTGGCGAAGAATGAGAAGGTCGTATCTACAAAATCAATATTTTTAGAAAACAAGAAAAACTGATTTGTATTGGACCAATATTAGTAAAAATATTTACGGTATAATACTATCACTACCTGTTTCCGGTACACCATGGTTCGCAAGTGTTGACCCATTGTTACTGCTATCCATATTTGAACAATCAGGCGAATGTATAAGGTGATCGTCTATCACGTCAGCACTAATGTCATTCCAATTGTTCCATTGGCGCTTACAAAAATAGCAGATTAAGTCTTTATTATGGCCAGTGTAATAAAATCCCATTTCTGATAATTTAACAAAAATGATATTTGATAGTTCATATATAGAAGGAAACTTTTTAAATGAGCATAATCTGCTTCTTAAATTGCTCATGCTATCCGAAGACGAATCTTGTGACGCCATTGTTTTGTCGTAGAAAGTCAAACTCACAAAACAAGCAACTATAACGTGCTGTTATTCAACAGAACAGATATCCAGTGTGATTGTCTTCAATTTCTGCAATTATCCCATCTGAAAGAATAAAAAAGCAAAATTAATAAAGAGAGAAACTTTACATTCACAACTTTCTGATTTTGAAAACAACGTACAATCTAAAGTGTTGTTTTATATTCAAATGATCAGATCATTTGAAGTCAATTAAGTTTTGAGCGAGACAACGTCCATGTATGAATTTTAGTTGCCTGTATTGTTGTAGCTTTGAATCAGTTTAATTGGTAATATGGTAAAGTTTATACGATTGTTAACCTCTAAAAACTCGTCATGAAAACAAATTATTCAGCTCGCATAAAGGCACGCATTATAACTTGTGTTTTCTAGACTCATTTAAGAATTATTGATCTCCGAAGACAACTCATGACAGATCCTATATAACATTTTATATATTCGTTGCATATGGCTATAATGACAACATAATCATAATAGTAAACTTTATTACAATACAATAATATTTTTAATAGTTTTTAGTCGTACACTTCTTTATTCAATTACTTTAAAAAATTAAATGTTATTATTTCATTGTAATTACTTTATATAAAGGGACATGCTAACGTGTATGTATATGTATACTAGTTGCCAAATTAATTAAAGCGTGTTAACGAATACTGTCCATTTGTATACCCTGTGTTTTTTTTCATATTCGACTAAATTTTCACTTCCAATTTACTTCCAACATGTCTATGATACGAAATACACAATTAGTTAGTCAACTAAGTTAGATAAATATGCTTAATTTGATGACAAAAATGTTTAGTGGTGAGCATAATATTGTAAATGCGATGCTAAATCTGCACGAATATGGTATCCATAGTTATGTGTATGCCGGCAGTCTTCTATCAGATCTAGGGGTCAGTGTGTTATTTGATTTCACACATCTTATAGCCAAACACACAAAGAAAGTCATCTGACTCTACTATGAACTATGGGAAATGTACGCATGAAGATTCTGCAAGAATTTTCTGAATAGACTAGTAGATAATGTCTGGATCCCAGAAAATGTAAGTTAAAATTTAAATAATTGAATCTAGTTCATTCTGTACGTAAACCTGTATTATATGTAATCTAACAAGATAATTTAGTTTAATATACACACAACAGTTTAACTATTTATTGCAGTAAATATTCGCATATGTTTGCCATAACATTATACAAATGTATACATGTTTTATTCAGAATTGTATTTTTCAATGCACTTGAGCTGTACAAAGGTTATTGTATTGTATCTGGAAACTACAAATTTACATACTGTACATTAAGATTATGATTTATTATAATATAAAATTATCTATAACTTTAGTTAAAATACAGTCCCGTGCCAAATTAAAGTTCACAAAGTGCAAAAAATCACAAAATAATTTCATTAATTTCTTCAGCTAGAATAATATAACAATTGTAATATAATATTAAACCCAGGATGTTATTAGAGTGCTCACCCTAAAAGAATGGTATAACTACTACATTTATTAGTACAATGGATTGATTAAACGTCAATACTCATGATAAAATTCGTCTGCTTTATATGATTTCAAAATTCATTTGAGACAATCCCTCGGTTTAAGTTTACAGATGTCTCTATACTTCTCTATTAATAACTTAACTTAAACTTGTACTCGAAACTTGATACTCGGTAGTGATATCAATTGATATTATACATTAAGTAGTATTCAGTATCATCACTGAGCCATTGAATGTATTTTTTAGTGTATAAAAAAACAATTATCACGACTTAACTGATCGCAAAACTTACATGTACTCGAGTAGTGTACCCCAAGGTTAGTGTGTCGTTCAAAATGGCTGCTGTCTGGTTTATGTATAGTTTTAACTACCTCTCAATTACAAGGACACAATACTTTACTTAAATAGTGACTAACCCAAAACAGTACTTTAAGGTATGATAATTTAACATCGAATCAGTCCGCACAAGACGAGAATTATTACGCATGTTTATTATCATATGTTTAAGATTTAGTATTTTACTAACGAGAATAAAGTCAATTAACATGTATGTACATGATTATTGACTTTATTCTCGTGTTTATCATCATGCATTGTTGTGTTGTTATCTCTCCGACATGTATTATCATATTATATCAGACAGTAACCTTGACACTAAGCCTGCACCAGTTTAAGAAAAATATGATATCTATAAAAAAGTATTTATGATTAAATGTTTGTTTACTATAAATGACGAATGGGTAATATCGAATTTGTGAATACATTTTGTAAAAGGTACTTATAAATTAGATGATCCATGTCAATATTTCGGTGGGTTTTTTTTCAAATAATTATAAAAAATCTTTAGACAAGCTATTGCTGAAAAAGCAATAATTTTGGGGTTAAATCGTTCAAAAGTACAAACAAAACGTGTGGATTTTAGGAATCGGTGTACCATAAAAATCTATTGACATGCATGCGTGCAAAATCAATAAATAAATTTATATCTTAAACTTCAGGTTATTACCTACTTACCTAAGTCATTTGATTTCAAATAACATGATAAATGATATTGTGGTACACCGATTCCTAAAATTCTCACTTTTCGTTTATACCACAAAAATATGATTTCACAAGCTAGTACGCAATCAGAGTTTTAATATGTTATAAGTCAAACATAATGTGATATAAATCAACAATAATAATGACCATGGTTTGCTTATAGTGGGCACAATCGTATCTGCCTTGCTCTGTACATGGTCAAAATACGACGTAAAATTGCGTCTCAAATACTAAAAAAAAAACCACATAAAAGGTCGATTTTCTTAATGACCTTCATTGATATCAGATTTAGAATCATCGTTTTCCAACGCCCATGACCACACAAATAGGTTGTGAAATGTTCTATCATGGGGAGGGGTATCCGACCAAAAAACTATCCGTCGGCCACTAGCCTAAGAGGTGTCATAATGCATCGCAATGACCTACATCCGAGCAACTTAAGCAACCATGGCAACATAGAAATGATCAGTGCCTTATTTACATTTGAGAAGAAAACCATCTTTGTCGGAGCCTTTTATCGCCCTCCAAACAAGAAACGACATTAGTTTCCTGAATGTAGTAAGTGAGGAATTCAAGGATCTGAAAAAATAAGCAAAAAGAAACATCCTTATCATAGGCGGTGACTTCAATATACTCAATATTGATACTGATAGCATGACGGTCAACGAATCCTTGACTATCTTTAAGAACATCATTTGTGCTTCCATAGAAAAAAAGAGTCCCATCAAAGCTCTCCACATCACGTCACCCCAACCCTTGGATGAATACTGACATCAAAAGATCCATTAGAAGAAAGCAACGAGCGTATAGACTCACCAAAAAGAAGACTGGACAGATACAAAAAACTGCAGCACGAAGTTAAATTCCTAATCAGAAGAGCAAACAAAGACTATCGGCAAAGCAAAGTCAGATGATTATAAGGACAATTCTAACTAA
The DNA here is from genome assembly GCA_963678985.1 of Spisula subtruncata. NCBI lineage: Eukaryota > Metazoa > Mollusca > Bivalvia > Venerida > Mactridae > Spisula > Spisula subtruncata. The sequence goes on along the minus strand of OY787664.1, from coordinate 48,459,441 downwards.
ATGACCAAGTTGTATCGGTCTTCACGAAGGAAGACACCTCAAACCTACCAGACAAGGGATATGGCAACTCACCACCAATGAACAACATAACTTACAGTGAACTGGAAAGGTGTTTGCAAGCTTATCATGAACCTCAACACGCACAAGGCGGCAGTCCGAGATCATGTACCACCCTTCATACTCAAGGCAGCAGTGAAGGAAAAGTCACCTGCACTTGCCAAGATCTTTCAACAATGCCTAGACTCCGGGGAGGTCCCCCGGATTGGCGTGAAGCAACAGTAATACCACGTCATCAACCTGCCAACTAACGTCCAGTTTCATTAACATCCATTTCTTGTTAGCTTCTAGAACATATCGTACATAGCAACCTCTTGACTTATTTCGACCGACACATAATTTTAATGACGACAACCAACACGGATTCCGCAAAAAACGACCATGCGAAACATAACTACTCACAACTATACACGAAATTCCCTCTGATATAAAGAAAACAAGTCGATGTGATACTACTAGACAAAGTACCTCACTCAAGCCTTCTAAACAAACTGGACTTCTACGGAATCATAGGAAGCATCAAATCATGGGTACAGTCGTTCCTATCCAACAGGACTGAACAAGTAGTTCTGGATGGCACCAATTCAGAAGCAGCCGACGTACTAAAAATGTACTTGTATTTGGAGTTTCCCAGGGTACAGTCATTGTCCATTGCTATTTATTTGCACATATCAATGACTTGCCTGACATGATTACGTCCTCTTCATCCAAGCTATTTCCTGACGACAGTGTGCTTTGCAGGGTGGTACAGAACGAAAACGACAGAACAAGCCTACAGAAAGACTTCTCTGCACTAGAAGACTCAAGAGTGTGGGAAAGCCAGTGACAGATGAGTTTCAATGCTGCCAAATGATCAGTCATCCGCATAGTACCAAGAGGACGAGCTACGTAATATTCAACACACATAACGTACTGCACGGTCATACCCTTGAAGTTGTTGATACCAGCAAGTATCTTGGAGTGACACTGACTGACAGTCTACATGTATCCTAGGACTCCCACATCATCAACATTACCTCAAAGGCTCACAAGACTTTAGGTTTCCTGAGACGAAACATCAAAGAGTGCACACCACCAGTCAATGAAGCCTCATACAAGGCCATGGTGCGTCCCATCATTGAGATACTGTTACAGTCTTGGATTCAATCGAAGCTAGCTATATCAAGAAGTTGGAACAAGTCCAACGCCATACAGCTCGTTTTTCCACACCGAATACTCTACTACGACACCCGGATGCGTCTCAAAAAGCTGAAAGACCTGAATTGGGAGTCCCTTGGGAGTCGTCGCAGACAGAGCAGACTGTGTATGATGTACAAGATTCAAAACGGGCTTGTTGACATTGCAGCGGACACCTACATTGTACTTACACAAGAGTGATGCCAGGACAGGTGGTCAATTCCGCCTATACCAGCGAAGGGTCCATGACCAGACCCTTGCCGGCACATTCTTGATAAGAACTGTCCCAGAATGGACCCTACTCCCAGCATCAGCGGTCTCGGTGTCGACACCTACCTACAGGAGAAAGCTTTTCAGCTTGGATAATTTTAAACATTAATATTGATACTGTACACCATCACCATGTACATTTGAACTAAATACGTCTATTATTGAGTGCCCAGTTCAGTATATGGAAGAAAAAGAAGAAGATTATACAAGAATGTCCATAATATCTTAAAAATACCATTCCCCACCCACTTTTGTATCACATATCACTGGAAAACGACGAGAAAATACAACTCAAATTACCATGTACTGTCGTCAGACTCTCATAGTGCGATGTAACGATAGGTGCTGTACAATTTCTTTTCTGTCATTCTTATAAATCAAACGAAATAAGTCAAAAATTCACTTTCTTCGATAGCTAAAACTACCAGTACCAAACGTTAAAAGTCCGCCATTTTTCTTCTTCTTACGGTAGTTTCCCAAAGAATGTATGTGGCACTCTCAGCAACTTGCTAGGGTATTCAAATTAAATGTCTATTAATCCAAAGAGGAATACTTAATCCACAACCATGCATAAATAACCTTTTTAAATCCAATTGTGTGAATACGAATATATGCATAGAGTAGCCCGTCGTGAAAATCAATAATCACCCCATTTTTAGCACAGTGTTTATATTAATCGAATACACTTTTCAAAGTTTAACTTCCGTTATCATAAATATTAAGTCTTGTTTACACTCAATTTGAATCTCAAATTACTCAACACAACAATATATTATATTGTTTGGCCTGTAGCGTGCACCATAGCTAGGGACCGTTTATTTTGAATACATGTTAATGCTTTCATAGAATAATATGTATTATAGACAATACTTGCAAGTACATATAAAATACAACAATGCACCAATATAGTTAAATCATAACAAACGTATGACAGTATGCTTTTGTGTAAAATTACCTACAAAACATAACAAGTTATACTTTAGCATTTCTAAAGAAATGTATCTATAAGCCCAGAAATGTTTTAAATAGTTCTCTTTCAACTTATTTGTCACTGTAATAAATCAGGCCAGGGTAAAACCCAGAGATAAAATCTCATTCTGAGAAATGTAAAAAGCTCTGGAAAACTGCACCCGAGTTATTACATTAAGACTTAAGCTCATTTTGCTGCTTTTGATAAATTTGAATAAATTTTCTGTCACCATTATCTTGAGCTATACACATGAAACAAATGTGTATATAGACCTACATGTCAATGTCATTTACACTCAATCCTTACAATATAAAGAAACTTTAATGTTATCGACTTGGGTGTGCTCGCTAGAACTGATTTCAATCAGAACCAAACATTCATTTACTACATAACATTACTTCCATTGGCTAATTATCCTACATAACATCTTTTCATTGGACTCTATACCCCATACATGGCTGACTGACCACCAAGCGGTCAAACTGACCGTGACAATATGACAATACTTTCTCGCTATACTGCGTAACGCTAGAAAGTATATGTATAAACGCGGTTTTAAGTCATTTTAGTGGTCTGTCTATCTAGGGGTTTACTAGGTCGGTTAAATGTAAGCAAGTACACTCAGCGTAGATACATGTACAGACAGGTCTGTAACAGAAGAAATATATCGCTGGCTTAGAATGAGAAGGTCGTAGTTACAAAATTGATATTTTGAGAAAACACTGAAAAACTCTTTACCTATGGTAAAACAAACAGTTTACACATCAATTTGGTCAACATGACAAGTTTCGATTTTTATGAAAATAGACTCATAAGAAGCGCCATATGATGCAGATTTCAAATAATTATGTAACAGTCGTATAAGGTCGTAAGTAGTAGTTACGACCTTCTCATTCTAAGCCAGCGATATGTGAATATACTTAACATACATAAACGCTGGGCTGATGTGATATGTGTTGTATATAACTGAAAAAGGCATGTGAGTGTGTTTTGTAGAAATCCAGTTTATATTGTGTTTAAAATCTCGGATGAACTTTCTGAGAGTGGGAAAATTCACAAAGAAATGAAGAGTAGGAAGCGCCATAATGATGTCGAGGGGAGGATGACAGTGTCAAAATATTCACAGAAAAAAAAGATATTTTCACCTACTTTACCACTGCTAGTAGCTGCTTGGAAGCGAAAAACATTGGTAGGACTATTCTTAACTCAGATTATTATAGTAAGTGACCGACAATTTTTAAGGAAATGGATATTTTTTAGGAAATACACAATTTAAAAAAAAAATAGTGTTTAGCCTATCGAATAATTCATTAGGCCCTACCCAATTAAATCAAATCACTGTAAGCGCTGAAGGCCTGGAGCTAAACCATGTATGCTTGGGAAGAAGTTTAGTGACTAAACTGAAGTATATGTAAACGGATCCATGCTCTTTTACTGCCAGCTGCAGTGTACAGTTATGTTGACCGTACAAAGTTGAAGGTTTAATCTATTGGTCATGCTTAACTTGGCTATCTAGTTTAAGTACTAGTAAACAAGATATGTCAGAATGACATTTATGCCTCCCACTACCCACATACATGCCCAGTCACATAGACTGTGACAATTGAACAACATGTAGTATTGCCTTGCTAATGTTTTGGCAAACAATTTCTTAAAGATTTTGTAACTTATGGCAGAAGTCGACTTTCTAATACTGAAGTATGTTAAATTTAAGAGATTTAAAAACATTTGATGGATGCGACTTACAGAGTATCGACTCATGTATGGGTAATCGCGGTATTTTGGTAATTTGTTTCAAGAAGTGCGACTTTACGGTATCCAAAATGTCTTGGAATGTCTTGTTAACGCAAAATGAAATAACAATATTTAAAATATGTTTATACAAATACCAAATATAATGTCTTCAAAAGATGTCTCAGAAAAAAGTTTGTTCTTACTGTCTCCGTAAACACTCGTATCTTTTCGGCATAAGACCGTCAAGTGAGGAACTTAATCTCGCATGAATATGTAAACAATAGAAACTATGTCCTAGTCAATGCTTAGCAATTTTGCTTCAATAATATTTCTTTTACACTTTTTTATGAAACTGTAATGTTAAATAGTGATGTTCTGCATTTTTAAAGGCGGGTTAGAGAGATCCGCGAAGAACTACTTTTATATTGCGCATGAAAGTGGTAATTGGGAGTTTGGGGAATTTTGAAGGTCAATTCTAGTAGGCTGAGAAATTGGTATCATAACTATGGCATTGGGGCTTCGCCCCAGGCCAAAAACCAATTATTTTAAAAAGACTGGGTATTTACCCAATTGACTCCAAAAGTTATCTGTTGCTCTGTTCACTGTTTCTGTTGTAGGTTACCAGGGCTTTTTTGTAAAGAAGTAAGCGCCCGGTCGACATGGCACGGAAAGTAACAAATGCGGCTCACCGTTGCGAAATGCGGATCCTTTACGCACACGATCGGCAATTATTTGGGTATAGCTCGTTAGCGACTAAGCTGGACCCCCAAAAACCTTTAATATCTTTTAAAGTAATTACGCAATTTGATTAAAATTCGGCATGGTTAACTGAATTACCTTTACCAACTCTGTGTTTAAATTTTAGATTTTTGTACTCACTAATTAAGATTTTCCCCATTGTGACTAATGCATTATTTTTAGTATTTTAATCAACAAATGGACAGGGAGTAAAATAAGCCATTACAATCAGCCAGTTAGAATTATGCTATTGTAATTTTAACAACTATGGCGGGACACGTATTGATAATTTTACCTAAATTTGGCTGGTTATCAATGTGTACATAGTTGAGGCCCATCTTCTGATTGCAATGATCATTTGTGCAAACATAATTCACAATGTTTTTTCTTGCAAATATTTCTACCCCGTTGCTCGAGTTATATAAATAGCAATAAATGTTAATGCATGGGCCTCATTATATATTTACAATGGTCACTGGTGTGTAACTTAATGTACAGTTACACTGGAGTAAATTGCTGATCTTTGCTGTTCCGTTCACTTCAATCACCCATACGTATTTAACCCGTTTTAGACTTTTTTAAAATTTTGCATTAGACGTGAATGCAAAGTACACTTTTCTGTGCACCGAAAATTCTTATTTAATTTATGAGAGTTGGTAAGGGTGTTTTATAAACACATACCATTTTTTGTTCCAATGGAGACAGTATTTTTAAAGTTTTTAAAGGTTTATGGGGGTCCAGCTTCGTCGCTAACGCACTATAACATGAATTTTAAATGCTTTTTTGTACGCTTCTTAATTATTTTAATTGGGTATTAAGTCAATTTTAATAGGATAAATACGCTGGTTATCTGTTGCTCTGACTTAAAAATTATTTACTTATACTCCGATACGCCCGTGACTCTATTAAAAATGTACATTATTTTCGTAAGAGGACACTTTTTGAGCTGTAAGAAAGCTCTTTGTACAAAACATTTACTCAGAAAATAATTGTTCAATCATGACAAATCTGCTTATAACTACATGAACAGTTAAATAAATTACATACTGTAAAATCAATAATATTCGTGAGGCATTTAATTTCATTGATTTGGTGGATGATTTCAACCATCATGGATGATTGACACCCTGAAATTTAATCACAAGCTAATAAACCTATGAATGGACATTTTTGGACAGTTAACTTAATCCCTTTGGTGCAATATAGGCCCAGCATATTTTTACATTAGAACTATATTTTCGATGAAGCAAACGATGCTACGAAAAACAAATTATCATCGGCTTCGCCTCGGACAATTATTTTGTTTGTCCTTCCAAAACTGTACAATAACGCTTGTAAGAAGACACTTTTGGTCAAAAATAGTACTGTATCTATTACATATTACATGTATCATGGGATCTTCACACAGTTTCATTTCATTTGTAGTATGAATAATAATTGCTATTGCTTGTCATTGACTAAATGGTATTAAATACAAGTACGTACATACCAACTGCAACTGTTTACATATTTAAACATGTTTAGTATGACACTAGATAATTCTTACAATGGACTCGTATGGCGGTACCCATAACACTAAAAAAGTACTTACATTCAACTGTCTGCTCAATCAAGGTCGGTATTTATAAAACATCTAAGTGGAAACATTAAATATTTTGACATAAGTTCAAAATTTGTAATGCACATATTTCCTGCCTAAGGAAGCATGGTCCACGTTTGGTTAATGATTATAGTAGCTCACAATGCTTAAAACTAGTACACACAATCAATGAAATTGGTTGCCTCGTTTAACTGAGACACTTGGGTAAATTTCAATATTTTAAGAAAATATTAAGTTTTTAACTAAGATGCTTTATAAATCACAATCCTGACAACCAACTCCTTATATAACACGTATAACATTTGACTGAAGTTTTCCCCTTAGGTGCTCAAACTAGGCAATGACTCACTATGATCACGCATGTATATCAATACATGCGTGCTATAATTGGATATATCACACTCAGGAACCTCATATTTTCATATAAATGACCCAAAACACAATCCAAGATATTGTTACTGGAATTTTCAGTTGTTACATTGTTAACACGAAATTTCTCGTAAAGGAAAGGTGAGTGGCGTACCGGTACATTTCGTTCCTGGTATCTTTTTATAAGGGTGCTTGTCAGTAACGGGGTCTTGTATAGTTTTTTGAGGCCATTTATATGAAAATATCAGACTCCTGTGTAAATATGTAGGTTATTGTTGTTATTGTATTGTAACTATAAACTTACTTAATAAATCAAATTTTGAACACAGTTGACTCACAGAATGCACATGTTCTGTGTGAATTTAAAAGTTAAATTGTATGTAAACAAATATTACTTAGATATTTGACCTCATTAAAATTCACATCCCGGACCAACCCATAACACAATTACAGAATGATTAAATTCGCATTTGGCTATACCGACAACTTTCACTGTACATAAAATTCTTGATTTGGATAGTACAGCCTTGCGTAAATGGTATTATCTACAAAATATGCCTCGGCAGCCATTTTTGTTGTTGATATTATTGCCTTTTTCAGTATCTTAGCGAGCTCCATTAACTCATCGAGGTGTATGATTTTCCAATTTGTTAATACAACATGTATAACCAGATCAAAATAATTAAATCAAAGACAAACAATGTACCTTTTGTGTTTTGCAAAATATTCCATGCGCATCTAGCTAGGTAAATATAATTATCAATCAACCACTTCCGCCCTCCTGTATTATTTGGACTGTATCTCATGTCATGTCTTAGCAATATATATCCAGCTTCAAAATAACGTGAACCAGTCAGTCGAAAACATGTAACAACATGTACAGTTTGTATTGTGCAATTTTTAAAGCTTTAATTAAGGTCTTTGTTTTAACAAAGTACAATCATATTAAACCAGCGTACGATTACACCGACTATGCACCCGAAAGTATCATGTTCGCCATCTAAATTCGTAAAGGTAGATCATTATATTGACCTTTTGTTATTAATTTAAATTGTATTCATAGACACATGGTTTCAGTATTCTCTAAATCTTTATCTTTTTATAAACCTTGAAGTACCAAACTACTCTTTAAAGAGGGTACCCTAAGATAATTTGAAAACTCGCTATGTATAGGGTGCACTCTAACTATCGAATTACGCAGCAAGGTTTCAAATTACCAGACTGGTAATTTGGAACCTTGCGCCTATTAGATGTGCGTAATTCGATAGTTAGATAATAGATGTGCGTAATTCGATAGTTAGATAATAGATGTGCGTAATTCGATAGTTAGATAATAGATGTGCGTAGTGTGGCGGAGTTCATCTGTTTTACTCCCGTGATCTGTCTGGTGACCGCCACATTAACGTGAGAGTTCATAAATCCAAATGATATAATAATAAACACTTTATATCTTCCACACGTTTACTTTTTATTTTAATTCAATGTAACAAATTTATATTTATTCTAACCGAACTATTATCGATAAATATAATGGCCTAAAATGAATGAAACTGTTAAGAACTCTGAAAAATAACATTTCGTCTCATATATATACTATTGATTCTGTTGACATATGGAGCCGTTGCACGCCCAACGGCACCTACTAATCAAAGTACTGAAAGTACTGACAGGCTGGCGAACTGCTAAGGAACAATAGCTTTTCAAGTAATATAACATCAAGTGGTTTTCTAAGTCGAAAGACAGGTAAGTGCTGGACAATGAATAAAAAAGTAAAAACAAATATAAAAAATATAAAAAAAATTGGAGCCGCCGTGATTCGATCGCTGGACCTTAGCATCTGAAAATTACTAAGCGAGTTGCTCATCCACTCGACCATAATCTCGTTGGAGAACGTTGACCTAAATAATTTAACATAATAAAATCATTGGTGCGCGCGCTATTTCGCGTTCGTAACGCGTAGTAATAATTATCCACGCCTTTAAACACATTTTCTTTTAATTTCATACAATTTCCTTCCATTTCAAGAAGAAACTAATATATTACAATCGAACAGAATAAATGAAACAAGGAAAGTTGGATGTTCTTATCTTGCAAAAATGATTAACGAGGAAGAACTATTTGCATTAAGTGTATAGATTCTGTGTTGTCAGTTTCTGGAGTAAATTCATCTTAGTGGATTTCATTTTTTAGGATTGTAATAGTCTGGCGCGAAATCGCCAGCCTACAAATAGAAGGATCCGTTGACCCTGAAATCCGTTGCACGATGAACACGCTCAACGGCACTTATGAATAACAAAGGTAACCGTTGACCTAGTTGTATAGATTCGTAGAACGGTTCATACTGTATCATTAGGAGCAGTTTACTACAAATATAATGGATCATAATACATGATTGACACATCTCACAATACATAAAACATTTTCTTAATGATAATAACTAACATCAAAATATATCATGAATAATTATGACATCACAAAACAATATTCGCGAACTTCGCGACACTCCCGACCCCAAAAGTCAACAGCTACTTCTTGTTAGCATTAAAACACGAAGAAATGGAAGTATGCACATTATCATAACTATTTAAAGATTATAAAAAACGTCATTTTCTATGATGTTGTTTGAATAAATTTTAAAACGTTCATATTGTCAGTAATTCTGTTTGATGAAATCAGTTAGTAGCATTGTACTTTTTTAAGCAGTACTTCTGCTGTTACGAACACTTCAATGATTGTTAGCAATAATTCCTATAGTACGAACACTTGACTTATTGTCAGTTGTTTTTCCATTTGTAGGAACACTTGAATGATTGTCAGCAGGTGTTCTAATGAATGAATGTCAGCATTATATTCCAATAGTGATTACACTTGAATGAATGTCAGAATGTATTCCAATGGTAGGAACACTTGAACGAATGTCAGCAGTTGTTCCGATGGTAGACTCATTTGAATGATTGTTAGCAGTTGTTCCAATTGTAGGAACACTTGAATGATTATCAGCAGTTTTTTTCCAATGATTAGAACACTTGAACGAATGTCAGCAGGTATTCCAATGGTAGGAGCACATGAACGTTTGTCAGCAGGTAATCCAATGATAGGAACACTTGAACTAATGTCAGCAGTTGTTCCAATAGTAGACACATTTGTATGATTGTCAGCAGGTATTCCAATTGTAGGAACACTCGAATGAATGACAGCAGGTATTCCAATAGTAGACACACTTGAATGAATGTCGGCAGGTATTCCAATGGTAGGAACATTTGAATGGATGTCAGCAGATGTTCTTATTATAGGAACACTTGAATGATTGTCAGCAGTTATTCCAATGGTAGGAACATTTGAATGAATGTCAGAAGATGAAACCTTTTGGAGTGCCATTTTCCTTTTACTGTCTGTTTGCTGTTATGTTTTGATTTTGTTGAAGTTGTTGATCTCTACGAACCTCCAACTTTACACTTAGACTGATTATGTTTGTTGAAGGTTGTTGATCTCTACGACCCTTCAACTTTACACTTGGACTGATTTTGTTCGTTGAAGGTTGTTGATCTCTACGAACCTCCAACTTTACACTTGGACTGATTTCGTTCGTTGAAGGTTGTTGATCTCTACGAACCTCCAACTTTACACTTGGACTGATTTTGTTCGTTGAAGTTGATGATCTCTACAACCCTCCAACTTTACACTTGGTCGATTTTGTTCGTTGAAGTTGATGATCTTTACAACCCTTCAACTATACACTTGGTCTGATTTTGTTCGTTGAAGTTGATGATCTCTACAACCCTCCAACTTTACACTTGGTCTGATTTTGTTCGTTGAAGTTGAAAATCTCTACGACCCTCCAACTTTACACTTGGTCTGATTTTGATCGTTGAAGTTGTAAATCTCTACGACCCTCCAACTCTACACTTGGTCTGATTTTGTTCGTTGAAGTTGAGGATGTCTACGACCCTCCAACTTTACACTTGGTCTGATTTTGTTCGTTGAAGAGGTGGATCTGTGCGACCCTTCAACTTAACACTTGGTCTGATTTTGTTCGTTGCTGTTGTGGATCTCTACGAATCTCCGACTTTACACTTGGTATGATTTTGTCCGTTGATGTTGTGGATCTCTACGAATCTCCAACTTTACACTTGGACTGATTTTGTTCGTTTAAGGTTGTTGATCTCTACGAATCTCCAACTTTACGCTTGGTCTGATTTTGTCCGTTGATGAAGTGGATCTCTACGAATCTCCAACTTTACACTTGGCCTGATTTTGTTCGTTGATGTTATGGATCTCCACGACCCTCCAATTTTACACTTGGTTGAATAATCCAACTTTACACTTGGTTAAATAATCCAAACTTGAAATGATTTTGTTGAAGTTGTGGATCTCTACGACCCTACCAACTTTACACGTGGTTAAATAATCCAAACTTGGAATGATTTTGCTGAAGTTGTGGATCTCTACAAACCGCCAACTTAACACTCTGTTGAATAATCCAACTTTATACTTGGAATGATTTTGTTGAAGTTGTGGATCTCTACGACCCTACCAACTTTACATTTTGTTGAATAATCCAACTTTACACTTGGAATGATTTTATTTGTTGAAGTTGTGGATCTCTACAAACCGCCAACTTAACACTCTGTTGAATAACCCAACTTTATACTAGGAATGATTTTGTTGAAGTTGTGGATCTCTACGACCCTACCAACTTTACATTTGGTTGAATAATCCAAACTTGGAATGATTTTGTTGAAGCTGTGGATCTCTACGACCCTACAACTTTACACTTGGTTGAATAATCCAACTTTACACTTGGAATGATTTTATTTCACTAGTTAGTATCCGGTTCGCGGGACCATTTAATGTGGCGGAGTTCATCTGTTTTACTCCCGTGATCTGTCTGGTGACCACAACATAAACGTGAGAGTTCATCAATCCGAATGACATAATAATAAACACTTTATATCTTCCACACGTTTACTTTTTATTTTAATTCAATGAAACAAATTTATATTTACTGTATCCAAACTATTATCGATAAATCTAATGACCTAAAAGAATGAAACTATTAAGAACTCTGAAAAATAACATTTCGTCTCATATATATACTATTGATTCTGTTGACATATGGATCCATGCACGCTCAACGGCACCTACTTAAAATAGAAGGATCCGTTGACCCTGAATTCCGTTGCACGATGAACACGCTCAACGGCACTTATGAATAACAAAGGTAACCGTTGACCTAGTTGTATAGATTCGTAGAACGGTTCTTACTGTATCATTAGGAGCAGTTTACTACAAATATAATGGATCATAATACATGATTGACACATCTTACAATACATAAAACATTTTCTAAATGATAATAACTTCAACAAAATATATCAGGAATAATTATGACATCACGCAAAACAATATTCGCGAACTTCGCGACACGTAGTTCTATAGTTAGATAATAGATGTTTGATCCAATATTTTGTTTACATTTAGAAACACACCACGTTTATACACTATATTCATGATAATGAACGATACGTGTCTTCTCATTTTACAACACCGCATTTGAATTTACTGAATCCCTTGTGATATTATGTCTGGGAAAACCTTAAATATGGTTTCAAAAATGGTGCCAATTACTGCAACGCATAAATTCGTAGTAACGTTACTACAAAGTGGCGTGACGTGCTATTAAAAATACCCGGGTGTAATAAAGAATCTCCTCTTGAAGAGTTCTCAAGTTTAGTAATTTGACTGATTTTCTATAGGTCGTGGGTTCAACCCCCACTAGAGCCAAAATATTTTTATTTTTTTACTCTTTAACTTTTAGTTATAGGACAATGTGAACAGCCTATTAAAAGCCAACAAACATGCCCATGCTATTGAGACACATAATATATTATATAATATCAGTTTAGACATTTGTGAAATACAATGCAAATTTTCCAAGAATGCATGCAAGACGGGAACACCAGAAGTACAGGAAGTGAGAAAACGTTGTAAAAAACGCCAAAATGACGCCACGGACAGAATACGATAATTTTGGAAAATTTACTTTTTTAAAAAAAAAATCCAAGTTACAAGTTTTTAACTGATGCCAGATAAAATTTCATCTTTTGACTAATCATGTGCTAAATTTCTTAGTGATAGCAAAACGTTAAGATTTTATTAAAATGCACTGAAACTGTATACTTTCTTTTTGGACACCCTGTATTGTCCACTTTATAGTAAAAATAGAAAACTCCAAAAACAATTTTTGGCTTAGGGCCTTCCTTTCTGTAGCTGTATCATTATTGTACATGTTCTGCTGCAATTTCGCTGTCCAGCATAAGACTGCCTTGTATCTTTCAATAGTACATGTATATTGTGTCATTTAGATGTGTGTTGTCGCTTGTTCTAGTCTGGTCGCTTGGTTCTTGCACCGCGTAGTTTGACTGACTGAGGCGGCAAACGCACGCACGGGGTGGGATTTCGGGTTTGTGTAATTTGTCTTCATGTTGTACTCTGTTATAGCAGTGTGTATGGTCCCCTCCCTTTTACAGCACTGTGCACTGTCGGTGTATTTTTGTTTCCACTTGTCCTTGAAAGTTATTTCCTTGCCCTCCCATTAAAGGTCAAATACGAAAGAATTTCTTAATTTAACAATAGTAACACATTTACATAGATATATATCATATAAAAGGCATGGCGTACTTGTAATCCACATAATTGCAATATTTAAGATGGTTTATAACGATAAAGTTGACGATAACAAAATTACAACGTAAATCCAACCTGGTTGTCTCCCTTGATTTTTAGACCGTGTGACGTCATTTTGGACATAAGTGGAACTGTTCCTCTTCAGTTTAACTAAATTTGAATGGGTCCTGTCGAGTTTTTATCGGATTCAATTCATGATCAGTGACGGAAATTACTATAATGTGGTATGTTCTAAGCATTGTATGTGTTGTCATTGAAATCACGTTTTAATTCCTTTCAATATTTAAGAAACAAAACAACGACCACATACCGATGTGGACATTACTGACTTCAACTGCTGGGCGTGTTATACATTACAAACGCAGCAGTGCAAACTGCGCGCTACAGGGGGTATACATATCACGCTGTGTATATACACTTGACACGTGTGTATACATCGATGATTGATTTTGAATATATATTATATATAGTTGTCACTATTTTGTATATTTATGTGTTAGGTTTTGTAACAGACCATAAGTTAAGCATTCCGTACGAGGAATTATGTTCGCAAGAAATGGCTTTAGCTGCGTATTTGTACACGCATGTATATAAGACATATAGATACATGATTTGTAGTACACACGAAATGACGCGTAGTTGGCAGTTTTATAAATTAACCATAATTGAGTCACTGAATTCCTAAATTGAGAAATGAACATTATAATTCTAGACAGGAAATTATTGACGAAAAATTGTAAAAGGAAAATTTGAAAAAAAACCTGTAGATAACCGGTAAAGTTAGAGACATTGTCCATAGTTCGTGGATGCCGAGTTAATCATTTTCGATTATGGATACAAATTCAAATGAGAGTTAGCATTAACTAAATCGATTGGTGCTTTTTTTCAACATTACATACTGCACCAGTCAGTTCCATCATCGCCCCAAACCATCGGGGATAGACGGTCGTGTTTTTACCTTCCAGCTTTCCGCCGCATGGCCGGTGAAATGTTGGGATTTTTTTCAGCGAACCAATACCCTAGTGACACTATTTAGTTGTCAGGGACCGGGGAAATACCGGAGATTGTCCTATCAGCTGTCACCCGCAGGCCGTGGAAGGCGGGGTGACAACCCATAAGCCCATCCCCAGCAGTGGGGTACCGTGGATGCTACTGACAGGCGCATAACAATGACACGTTAGAACAAGTGCGCTGAAAATTAAGTAATTTGGTAATGTAAACTCACGCATTTCCAACACAATAATCGGCGTAATGATCTTTTCAATATGGTTGGTATTGCAATGCACATGTAATAAAAAGCATGGTTTCTTTGAATGACACCTCATGGTAAAATTTATTAATTATATCCAGTATCATTGAAAAGTGACAGTATTATAGTGCGATGCTTACACAGACGTTTGAACATAATTTTTTACCTTTTCGAAGCTTTTCATTACACCAGAAAACATATTAGAGTTTACACGAATCATAAGCTTGTCATTTTCAAAAAGTTTCACATTGATAAACAAAAACTTGGTTTATTACGCACATTCATTGAAGATATTTTTACGCACTTGCTCAACTGACCATAATTAATACTTTCATTTCAATTCATGGCGTTATTTTGATTGGCGAATACAAATTGGTTTGTAATAATCGCCACGCCCCTTGCACCTGCATGACCTATGGCAGGCCAGGCAGGGCCAACGATCACCCCAAGAGCTGTTATAGTATTTAAACATAAAATAGACCGCCTGCTTTTGGCGGCCTATATTGAAGTGTCATATATGTGTCGGCCTTTTACTGATGTTCAGTCTTTAAATGTAAGCCGGTCATCAAAATGTCTGACCGTGCGTTGATATTCTGGAAAATTAGGCACGTGTTTGAACTCTCAGACAAGTATTATTTTGTGATTTGTAACAAGAATTGAGTTATATTACGGAAGCAGATTACCAACAGTGGAGTTCGCTACATACATGCATCTTGTTTGTATTTTGTTAAATCCACGATGCTCGCACTGGGTAAGGACACGCCACGTTTTGACATAATTTTAAAAATATTTTAAACAATACTGTGCATGTATACGAGCCCATGCGTTGTTCCATACAGTATTCTACAATTGAAGTGGACAGAACAACAAATACAAAGAATAAATCTTTAATATCGCTCTATTTTTTATATGATATATATCCAGCGTTCTATTTCGGATAGTCTGACAGTATTTTTTAAAAAATACCCATAAAGCAAAACGATAGACAATTTAAACACGAATTTATAAAATCTATATCATAGGCATATGATTTCAACTGTGCGTGACTATTTTTTTTCGTTATGCACTTTCTTGTTGGGGTAATAACGGGAGATGGATACGTGGATCTAGGTTCATGCTAGAAAGAATCATTAGTTTACACACTGTTAAATTCAAATGCCAATGATCGATCTATATCGTTTTAGAAAAATGCAATCTATTATCGTTCCATACTAAATTAATAAATTAATGAAACGTTTAACGAGGTATAAACATTTTATATCTGGTATAATACACTGTTCTTTTTTGCATTTTGATTGACACAAATATATTATTAATACTTGGCCCGTTACAACACACTTCCTATAACACGCGTAATGTACACGCGTCTCCAGTTGCATTGACCGTAAACTTATCTATGTACACATAACCGATTTAGGAATTTTCTCATATTTGTATACTCAATAATACGTACAGAAAGTTCAAACAATTAAATTAAACATCAAATCGGTCAACAGCTGATTATAATCTCGTTTTTGGCATGTTACAACCCCCCGTGATGTGCATAATGTACCAAGATTAACTGTATGACACTTCGTAGATCGACGCTGTGTATATGTATGTATAACCCCCGTGGAGAATTATTTTATGATTGTGCTTTATATTTGACCCACTATTACATAATAGCACATGCATTTCATGTAATTTTAATGCATTTAAACCGAACATATTTAATAGAGATCAAGATTTATGCGATTATACACTAATAGTATACAGCCTCTGTGTTAATCAGATGTTCCAAAAACACGTCACAAGCTAAGGGAAGGAACTCGGGTTAGTTTATTCACAAAATAAGATAATCGAAATAAGAGATGACGTTTATTGTGTGTTATAATCATATCTGAAGTGTAGAGATTGATGTAATCATATATTTATGCCATAAACTTATTAAAACAGCAAAAAAATAATATGGCGTATATGACCTTTAAGGTCCACCGCCTATAGCCCTCTTTCTTCATCAGTTATATCTTCCGGTGATGCTGGGTGAGATACTTTTTATGCTCCCCGAAAATTCGGGGGAGCATATAGTTGCCGCTTTGTCCGTCCCGTCCGTCTGTCGTTCTGTCGTTCCGACCGAATATTTTTGTCCGGGGCCTATCTCAAAAAGTATGTGAGTTATCATCATGAAACTTCATAGGTGGATAGATCTCAATGAGTAGAAGTGCAGTGCTCAAAAACCGCAACTCTACATAACCTATTTTTGGAGTTATTGCCCTTTGTTTTTTTTTTCATACTTAGTTTTTGTCCGGAGCCTATCTCAAAAAGTGTGTAAGTTATCGTCATGAAACTTCACAGGTGGATAGATCTCAATGAGTAGAAGTGCAGTGCTCAAGAACCGCAACTCTACATAACCTATTTTTGGAGTTATTGCCCTTTGTTTTTTTTTTCATACTTAGTTTTTGTCCGGAGCCTATCTCAAAAAGTGTGTAAGTTATCGTCATGAAACTTCATAGGTGGATAGATCTCAATGAGTAGAAGTGCAGTGCTCAAGAACCGCAACTCTACATAACCTATTTTTGGAGTTATTGCCCTTTGGTTTTTTTCATAGTTTGTTTTTGTCCGGAGCCTATCTCAAAAAGTATGTGAGTTATCATCATGAAACTTCATAGGTGGATAGATCTCAATGAGTAGAAGTGCAGTGCTCAAGAACCGCAACTCTACATAACCTATTTATGGAGTTATTGCCCTTTGTTTCTTTTCATTCTTAGTTTTTGTCCGGAGCCTATCTCAAAAAGTATGTGAGGTATCATTTTGAAACTTCATAGGTGGATAGATCTCAATGAGTAGAAGTGCAGTGCTCAAGAACCACAACTCTACATAACCTGTTTTTGGAGTTATTGTCCTTTGTTTTGTTTTTCATACTTTATTCATACTTAACTTTTGTCCGGGCCATAACTCCAACAGTATTTGAGATATCAATTTGAAACTTCATAGGTGAATATATCCCATCGAATGGCAGTGCAGTGCATAAAAACCATGACTCTTCATTACATATTTTTTTAGTTATTCCCCTTTGTAATTTTTCATACCTAATTCCTGTCTATGCCATAACTCAACAGTATTAGAGATATCAATTTGAAACTTCATAGGTAAATATATCTCATTGAGGGAAAGTGCAATGGCTAAGAACCATAACTCTCTTTTGCCTATTCTGGAGTATTTTTTCTGTGACAAACATCCCACGGGGAGCATCACTCGTCACTGACGGCTATTGTTTAATTAGGTCAGTGTGCTGATTGGTCACTATCATAAATACGTTTTTAGCATATATATTTTCGCGCTCTTTTTGCCCATTATTGTAAACTAGGTCAAGTCGTCCCCTCCTTTTTACAGCACTGTGAAGTGTCGGTTTAGTTTTTTTCCACTTGTTCTTCTTGGAAGTTAATTTCCTCTGCCTTTTTTTTAAGTCCACTGCCCACAACACACCCACTCTCCTTTCATCATTTGTATCTTGCGGAGATGCTGGATGAGATACTTTTTCATTAGGTCACTGTGCTGTTTGGTCACTATAAGATACGTTTTTAGCATATATATCATCGCCCTCTTTTTGCCCATTATTGTAAACTAGGTCAAATCCCATAATGCCTCTTTAACACGTATTAACGTTATGTCACTGTCCTTATTATATAATTTTCTTGTGAATGTGGGTCATCCTGCATTTTATCGGCGGGGACTTGGATCTTTGGTTGTGTTTTCGGCTTATGTGTGGGCATTGCTCATTGTAGTTGCTAGGAATATGTAATATCATTTTCACCCCATTCCTACCTTGCCCATATTTTAACTAGGTCAAGTCGTAGTTGTGCCTCTTTAGGTCGCATAACGTTAGGTCACTGTCCTTAGTGTTTCAACATAGGTCACCCCCGGGGTTGTTGGGCCTCGTTTGGTCGCCGTTTCGGCATGGGTTTCTGTGGGAACTGCTCAGGGTAGTTGTGCCGTTGTGTTTCTGAGTTCTGTGCTCGGCTGGTTGGGTTGAGTGCTACCTTCCCTGTCGGATTTTCTCATACCTTTTTTACACCCGGACATCGTTAATATATACGTGTTACTCCACCTACAATTCCTCACTTTTCACTATGCGACCTTAATTCAATGTCTGTTTACCAATGTACCTGAGGTATTACTTACTGTTTTAAGAACCACAATAAATGAACATAATTGGTTTGGAAAATGTTGTTCAAATATTGAAATATCATCTAATCTATATGTAAAAAATACGAGGGTTGTAAATGGTGTACTTTGCTAATAATTTTCTTATTTGGCGTCATACAGCTGTGCTTTTTGTAGTTACCTTTATGAATCCATTGTTTACGAGGGGTGTTCGAAAAGTAATGCAATTTTATGCATATTTTTGTAGTTTCGGGATTTTAAGGCGTCAAAGTTGCCATGTTTTACCACGTAACTATCGTTTATAATTTGGTAAATTTTGGTTTACTTCCATGCATCGCTTGTGTCATAATGTAAGTTTAATTTGGACCTACTAATGTACACTAAGCTATAAAGCATTTGGAAAACGTATGGCAAAAACGACTGGTAATATGCCTTATATGAAAGAATGGACTAAACTTAGATAAAGTGGCAAATTGATACACAATGAACTTTTTAAGATTAACAGACATCGTATGATGGCTTTTAGCAATGTTTATTTATTCAACATATTTCAAAGCAGACCAACAGCATCTGAAAGACAACAACAAAAATGATCAGTCGAAAACAACAACACGCAAACATAATGTTATAAAAAGTTAGATATTTGTTTAATATAGTCTGTAGGGCAGTTAGTTAGCCTAATTACACGTGCTCGATGTTATCACATTTACACAGCATTTTGAAGAAAATGCTAGAAGTTAACATTTGCACCCCATGGGTACCACGCTCACTGCGTAGTGTCTAAAATATCATCTTATTTTAAATCTCAACAAATATTTTACATATACCCTTAATACTTTCAAACTACATGTTTTTACGAAGCGTAACAGATGGCGAAACACAGACTTACGAGGGCCATTCAAAAATACGTAGACAATCTCGATTGTTTAACTATTTATCATCCGATTTTCATCAAAATTGGTAGAAATCAGGTTCTACCGGTTATGAATTCAGTGCGTATATTTATCATGAAAAATATACGTTATTTTCGAGAATATGGTAGTTATAGCAACGCAAAATTGAACACACGGGGCATCCCATCGATTTATCCCGTAGAAAATTGGTGTTGATTTCTTTACCCCGTCATTATCTTTAACGGTGGCGAAACCTTTATAGAATTGATGTGTGTATCGTTTGAGACTATAGTTCTGTGTTTCAAATTATAATGTCATAATTAACAGGGTTACAGAGATATTGGTAATCATACAAAGTCACTCTTAAAAGCGGAAAGAAAACGTGACGTCGCGTTAAACCACGGGGGACAGCGTAATCCTGCAATTATGTGTTGCGCTTGGTATAAACAGTTTTCAAACACACATAATTACTTGAATCGTGGCCGAAAATTGGAGATTTAACCTAGAGGAAGTACTGTAACATCATGTAAAACATACAGTGCCTGGGTTGTATATATTTCTTGATTTTGTCAGCTTAAACATGTAACATGGAGTCCAAATTTCGCTTTTCTGGACGTCAAGACTTTGATATTGGCGCGATTTAGGTACGTGAGTGTAAAACTCGAAACAACAAATGAAATAATAAATTATATTTGGGTTTTTATTGTGAGTTTAATCCGTCCTTGTAAATTGGTCATTATACAAAATGGTTGGAGTTGTACAATAAGTATTATTGTGATAATTTAGAAGATGTTGTGAGGTTACCGAAACATGCGACGTCAACAACGACGTCTGGACTTGCCCCGTGGTCACTATAGGTACATTCCATAAAACATGATCCACACTTAACCGTTGGTCCGATTTCAATGAAACTTTTGGATTTTGGCGACTGAAGGTGGTGCTACACCATAATAAATAATTATTGATTTATCTGAAAAAATGAGCTAGCAAATTGATTTGTCTACGTATTTTTTGAATGCCCCTCGTACTACCATTTACGAAGTTTGAAACAGAAAATTATGTATTTGATTCCTGAAATTCTAAGAAGCTCGTATTTGTAAATTACACTCAGTCAGTGACCAACGTGATGCATTTGAATTTTGTCCACCGACCAACGCCCTACAATTCAAATGCCCGAATCAGCGCGTAAATTTGTAGCTAGTAGATTCTACCGAAAGGTGGTGCAAGAAACAAGTTAGAATCATTTCACATAGCGTCGATTTGTTAATGAAACTGAACATTATGCCCCTTTCACATGAAAAGACCTCTTTGCACCAGGCATCTACTGAAGTAGTTTTTGAACCAAAATCAGATAAATATGCATGAATATCAAGAACATTCTATAGATCTAGTCACATGCGACTATTTGTAAGTTATTAGACTAAGATCGCAGTCTGTATAGCGAAGATACGTTTTCAGGAAGCCTATGCGGTCAATCGCATTGATTTTGGTGAAGATTGTCAATGAGTTTCATTGAAATCGGTTCAGTCAATAAAAAGTTAGAGGGCAAATTACATTACTTTCCGAACACCCCTCGTATTGAAATCGCGTGTGATAAGTGTATGGATATGTGTATAATTCACACCATCAGTGATCAACAAACCCGATGTACACAAATGTGCCGCAACCCATAAAAACGCCGTGATTCATTGATTTAATTTTCAATAAACTTGTAATTCACATCTTTTTAAATAGTTATTGCGTATATTGTTCACGTCGGCATTTACGAGTGTCTGTTTAGTGTGTCATCACAGTAATCTTCAAATGAAAAATATTATTTGTGCGAGAAAAACTCATGTTTGAATAGCAACACTAAAAATATTAACCTGTGAGAATTGCAACGTCATGATAGGAAACACCCGTAGAATAGCCGTGCACGTTACAGTATTGACTGGCATGTCGTTGAAATATACAAAATGTAATTTAAGACTCTTATCTGCGCTTGTGGATATAAAGCAATGTGTCTAGAACGGGTATGGATTATTGTAGATGAATAGTTAATGATGTTTGTGACATCATCGGGTTTTACGTCTACTGTTTCATGCACTGTATGGGTTTTGTTCTTCTCGCAATAGAATTCATATATGCTCGGGCTAGGGTTTTTTATCAAGTGGGTTGGTTGTTTAGATCGGAAAAAAATTCTATGGAGCATTGAAAAATGTTTAATCACATCGTAAGGATATTGAATACAATGACAATAATGTAAGATGGAGAAAATTTGTTCCGCGGTATGACGTTATAACTTTAACGTCACTGTGCGCCACACTTGCATACCATGTGTATTAATAATGTTAGCTGAAATTTTCATTCTTGATACATTTTCATGAACTTCCGGAGACCTTCTAAGAATATATTTATTAATCATCAGTGAAAAATTGAGAGGAACGTATTGAATGCTTTTTGTGCAATGAGAAAAGTACACGATTTACTGGGACAACCCTCGTACATGTAATAGACTTGGTTAAGATGCAATGACATAATATCATCTTTATCCAGGTAACCGATATGTCCTATTTTCAGAAACCAAAGTTGCAAGAATTTCATGTTTTTTTTCTCTTTTCTATTCCCATACATCGCTGGTTTAGGATAAGAAGGTTGTAACTACAAAATCGATATATTGAGAAAACAAGAGATAACTGTCTGTAATTTATTCTTTACCTATGAAAAAACAAGTTTTTAAAACTTCATTTTGGTCAGCATGACAATTTCCGATTTTCATGCAAATAGGCGCATAAGAAGCCCAATGTGAAGCAGATTTCAAATATGTATGAATCTATAAAGGTCGTAAGCAGTAGTTACGACCTTCTCATTCTAAGCCGTCGATATGTAGCAGCCTGTTATCACAATAGACGGATTGCACCACCAACATTTACGTAAGGCCGAGCTTTTAAACACTTAAACGTCGAATTTTGAAGCAATATTTATTCGTTTACAATGTTGCAAATGTTGCAAATATTCACAAGGAAAATTTATTGACCCTTGCCAAACTTTGACTGGTAGTTGACATGTAGTTACATACTCACTAGTATTTGATATGCTATGTGTAAGTAAGTAAGTAAAGACATATAAGCAGACGATACAAAGTATTAAGTAATCATTTTCATAACGCCTCAAAGTAAAATGCATGTTTTAGTTTAAGGTTTCGTATTTCCCAGCTCTTTTTATCTGACAATCGACTTTTTCATATTTATTATCAAAGGCGTCTGTGTTACAATCTGTATGTTCAAGTATATCCCAGATCAGACATTGACCTTGACATGAAACTTTTCTATAAAACTTGATATCAATATCTGATGTCCGTTGCATAAGCAAAGCGCTACCGAGCGCCTTCATTCAGTTACCTCACGTTCAATTAAATATAAAAGGCATGTGTCATCTCCCGTAGAAAGCGCTACGTAGCGCCTTGCTTAGGTAACGGTTCCTGATTAAAATCGTAATGATCATAAACTGCGCATGCGTGTGTATGCACTACTCTGTGCAGTTTGTTTAGCTGAATAACATGCAGACTTATCAAAGTACTTTGTTTTTAATTGAAGAGTGAAAGGAAATGTATTAAGGTCTTTAGGACTTGAGGACTTAAACATGGTTAACATACAGAAAAGTATGACTTTTACTATTTTATTTTTCCTTGTGACTTTTTTGTTTGTCCGTTAATTTTGCAATTCTATTTTTGGAAACGAGTAATCTTTGTGAGTCATCGTAAAACAGAGTGGGAGTTTCAGTTTGTCGCTTCATGTGAATTATTCATTGCGGATTTGAATTCGTGGTTAAGGTCATCTTCGAAATCCACGAAATTTTATCACCATCGACTATACACTTTGTAAGTGATATTATAGTATGCCATCCCAATTAGTTAAGCAAAATTTATATGTAAGAGCCACCCAGGCAACAAAAAAAACAATCTGCTGCATGTCTCAATAAAAAGCCACAAGGAAGCTCCCAACAGAACTAGTTCACATGCATTTAAGCATTGTTGTACATAATTTGAAAGATGCTAAGACCATGTAAACAACATATATCATATTAAATAATTAACGACCTGACACAAAGACACATACTTTATTTTATTTCTGTACTATTGATATTGTTTTAGATACAATTAGACTGAAAATATACAGCCGAAATATATTGACAACTAGTAGATGTGCGTTAGCCTATATCAAAGCATGTGCCATGCCTGCTACTATACATTGTTGATACTGCATTAAGCATTGCCATGGCTGAAGGTGGTCAAAAGATAAAAGGATACAGTGAAACACTAACTAGTCAGGATTTCAATCGTTGGTTGAAGACGAAAATTGCTTTACCAATTACTGGGAATGGATTGAAGGAATACGTTACTGAAACGTTGAATACATTCCACAAGGAACTGTTGCAGAAAGTATTTCCGGACGAACAGAAGCAAACACGTGGTTATTGCAATAAGTGTACATTGGACACAATCAGACCATCTTCCAGCTGTGTTTGTTACAAACTTAAAAGTGAAATTATAAAACATCACAACCATTTCAGATTTCTGTTCAACACCGACCCTACTTTTTGGTGCACCAGTGCATGGGAAGTAGCTAAATGTTACTTGCCTAAGATGTGCACAAACAATTCGTCCATTGAGGATCTAGATTTCCATGGCATCATATCGCTTATGTTGAACCTGGATGCTTTCGGCGACAATCACGAAGTGTTTGACAGAGTAAGTACAATGTTCAGATATCCCTTCTGTTTAATCTCAAGTTGTCTTATTGCTATGTCCAAGTCCGTATGCAGGAAGTTTAAAAATATATGAACAGTTGTGTGGGTAAAACGAATTTGTTTTGCAACTCATGAAATGTATTAACTAACACAACCTTTGTAACATTTATTTTCATCCCGTTCGTGCTCGTTTCATGCATGCTTCTTTATGAAAAGTCTTCATGGGAGCATTTGTTCGTTTGATACCTAAACATTAACGGATTCACACCTCTTTTAGTCAATGCCGTTGCAATGGCTATATCTGCAACTTGTTCGGCTCTGCTTCCAGGAAAATACATGTATCTAGCTTACGAATCAAACTGATGTATATCGATGGCTTAGAATGAAAAGGTCGTAAGTACTACTTTCGACCTTACAAGATTGGTACATTTTAAAGTCTACATAACAATGCACTTCTAATTAACCTACATGTATTTTCATGAAAATCTGAACTTTTCAGGTTGACCTAAGTGCAGTTGAAACCGTTTGCTTTACCATAATAGATAAAGAGTAATTTTCTGACAGTTTTTTCTTGTTTTCTCAAAATATGGGTTTTGTACTTATGACCTTGTCAGCTTGTCATGTTGACCTAAGTGAAGTTGAAATACTTTGTTTTACCATAACTGATATGAGGAAATCGGACAGGGAAGGCAGCACTCAACCTGACCAGCCGAGCATCGAAATCGGTAACACCACAACACAAATACGCTGAGCAATGCAGACACATAAGCCAACGAAACAACCAAAAGTCCAAGTCCCCGCCGAAAAAAATGCATAGTGACCCAATTTTATAAAGAAATTATAGAATAGCGGTGATTCCATGAGACCGAATGAAACATAGCCAAGACCCGACCATATTCACCAAGGCCCCTATGCAGGACGACTCAGTTTCACAAACACATGCCTAAACGGCGACCAGACTCCGTGACCTAGTTTAAAAATCCAAGGACAGTGACCTAACGTTAATGCGACCTAAGAGGCACAACTACGACGTAGCCTAGAATAAAATATTGGGAAAGGGGGAAAGGGGGCGGGCAATAACACCTTTCTAGATGCATGTAACTCAAAACTACGCCAACGATGTGACCCCAGAAACCAAACAAGGCACAACCGCACATTGGCCTAATTTAAAAAGTTGCCCTCCCGCAAACAGGGCAAACCGCAACAGTAAAAAGGGGGACAACATAGCCTGCGCTAGTATATCCAGAAAAACAATGACCCTAGCGACCAAACAACACAGTGACCTAAATAAAAAGTAATTCGGCAAGCTACAACTTTAAAAATGGGGCGGTGGGTATTAAAAAGAGGGCGGTGGAAATTGATAGTTATATGAAGGCCTAAAAGGCTTTAAGTATATATATACCACCAACTAAACAGTTACGGATAAACTAGCAACCGCGAGTAATATATCAGCGGAAGCCAACAAAACAAAACAAGTTATCATAGTGGGCGCCAAAAATCAGCTCTTCGTGTTAAGGGGCTCGTGGGGCTTTTGTAAATTAAGATCTTGGCGAAAGATGAGTATGCAATGGCGGAATTTTAGTACTGAAAATCATATAAAGATAACGTAGGACTCAATCATGTTAGTTTTGAAATGTCACAACCAGATAAGATACCTACGAGGGCCATTAAGATACGTAAACACCCTTGATTGTGAAACTATCTATGATAGATAAATTCCATCAAACGAGTTAGCAAAAGCCTACTCTACTTTATCAGTTGTACCTAATGAACACGAATACGAAATGTGAACGAACGAATCATAAGTATGTGGTTGGTCTGGCAGCTTAAATTTCTGCCATGGGATCTTGAGGTCGTGGGGCTGATTCAAATCGCAACAAAGTTGTTAGCATACATTTTCCTAAATATCACATTGACTTATCACTCACTCATTGTTCATGATCTTAGAATGTTACACTGGTCTGGAAAATGATAGGGTAAGGCTCAGCATTGCTT
Organism: Spisula subtruncata; assembly: GCA_963678985.1. Taxonomy (NCBI): domain Eukaryota; kingdom Metazoa; phylum Mollusca; class Bivalvia; order Venerida; family Mactridae; genus Spisula; species Spisula subtruncata. The sequence goes on along the minus strand of OY787664.1, from coordinate 48,432,832 downwards.
ATGTACTTTAATCTGTTATAGAATTTGATTTTGCCATTGAGGTTGTTAAACGTGTAGGCGGTATTACAACTCATTCTCTGTTATAGAAATACACCTACTGTTGTCTGAGACATGTAGTAAGTATACTCCGAATGATAATATCATAATAATATGACTTTTCATTTGACACCGTGCATGCTTTCAGGCTAGAGTCTTATCAAACGATGTACGTCATTCGTCGCAACTCAGTTGTACAGAACAGAACATGGACAAAGTATTTCACTCCATGTTAGAAGTATTAAATTGTGCTGAAGGAACGCGAGTTGATACCACTAAGGACGAACTACATAAGGTTAGTAATGTTAATGACGTTTGTTTTATTATGCTAATGAAAATAGAGTGAAGATCAATAGTAGTACAGCGGACATTTATGGAATTTGGAACTTCGATAATTGATACATTCATTATTTCGATCTTCGAAACCACATTATTCGCGTGGTGGATCGGGAGTTGTGGATATTTTGGCATTGATATGCTCGTAGAAAATGACTTGGGTGAGGACAGTTTTACAAACGCACTTGTATATTCTAGAAACAAACTGAAACGGCCGAGCTTTCACGAATATGCTGTGCCCATGTTGAACTTATCTAAGTAGTGATAACACCAATACCAAAAAAGACATATGAAGTATCTGATCTTAAAACGGTTATTTCTCAAAACACAAATCTACTATTATAACGTACGGTAGATTACACTAAAAGTATTGTAGTTATTTTAAAGCTATTTTTTTAATTTTCTAAGGTTGTTTTTCTTCTAACAGCTAAAGGCGGATAAAGACTTCGGGATATCACGTGGTGAATTTACCAAATCACTCAAAGAAAGACAGGGAACAGAAACAATGTTCAACGAGATATTAAAAGCACTCATGGAACTCCAAACAGATAAAGATCAAACACACGTCTTGCGACAATACCTTCCATCTGTTATAGAGGAGACTATTAAACACAGTGACAGAAACGTTGGTGTAGGTTCAGATGAAAGACGCAAACGTACGTTTCCTCTTTTTATATATGTTTTGATAGGCTATTGGTCACAAGTGTTAGAAAGCAAATTAAAATGTGCATATATCGCTGGCTTAGAATGAGAAGGTCGTAAGTACAAAATCGACATACTGAGAAAAGAAGAATAAACTGTCTGAAATTTACTCTTTATTTACGGTAAAACAAGCTTTTACAGAGTCATTTTGGTCAACATGACAAGTTCCGATTTTCATACAAGTAGGATCAGTAGTTACGACCTTCTCATTCTAAGCCATCGATTTATCGAAGCTGAGTATTGAACTGTTACTGCACTTTATGTACATTTACTTTATATAGTAAATTGTATAAGGTCGCAGCACAGAGGTCAGATTCTATCAATAGACGTTTATTCTATGTACATCATAATAAAATGACTTACCATGTTATTCGGTTGTCGAGTGAACGGTCATCCATTTTATTATTATTATGGTAAATTTACAATCTGGGATCCATGATCGAACCAACACAAAATATCTGGAAGAACAAAAAACAGTTGATCAAATAATGAGAAGTACGTTTATGTGAGCGTCGACAATTAATATAGTAGCTTCATATTCCTCGAAATTGCTTATGTTTTGGTTTTCAAGAGATATGTTTGGGTAACTTATTCAAACATCTGCATATTTCTACTTTTAGAACTAAAAGAATATCTTCTGGTTCTAAACAAAGAATGTTATAGTCATATTCAACTGCAGCCAGTGTTTGAAGTAGATGATGCTCATTTACTCGCATATTATGTTGAGCAACGAATGAGTCGCGTGAATCGTGGGCAGGTGCTAAATCCAGCATCACAACAGAAAATTTCCCTACAAAACATTTTGGACAAGGAACCGGGTCGTGATATTTACCTCGTGTCTAAAGCTGGCGGCGGAAAGACTGTATTCTGTAAATGGTTAGCAATGTTATGGTACCAAGCTCATGGTCCAAGTGAAACTGAACACGAACATATTGCAGAAAGCGAGAGATATATTGAAGCAATGAAAAAATATTCTTTCTTCTTTCTCATTACCTTGAGACACTGCAAGGATAGCAATGTTGATGCTATGATTCAACATCAAATACTCGACAAACTGTCTCATTCCGCTTCGTACACCATCACTGATCTACAAGCTGTTCTACATGAGGAAAACTGTCTGATCATACTCGATGGCTTAGATGAATGGACTCACCCAGTCCTGCAACAGTGTCGTGAAAACGCCATCCCGGAAAGAAACCTCAGACGAGGCTGTACATTTATAACCACGTCACGTCCATGGAGATTCCACATGTTAAACAAATTAAGTTCAAAAACAATTTGTGTTGAACTTCAAGGCTTTGATGAAAACGCATCGAAGAAATTTATCACCAACACTTTGTCAAATCTTGGTACTCAGAATCCGGAAACACGCGTTGAAGACGTTCAAAAAGCAATCACATCACAAAGGTTGGATCGGTTTAAGATTAGTCCACTGACTTTATCATTTCTAGTATGTTTATGGAATGAGAACACTAAGAATATCGGACAAACGATGACAGAAATATATTGCAACTTGATTGGACTTTTTCTCTCCGGAGCAGAAGATAAAAGTATTCTAGATGAATCATCCTGCCCTCCATGTAAGAAGCAAAAGATTGCTGTGCCGAAGCTCGTCGAATCAAATCAGTTTTGTGCGAAGTACTACAGATTACTTTTAACCTATGGGGCGTTGGCTTTTGCAACATTCTTCGATGACCAGAGAGAAAATGCACCTGCATTTGACATAGCTTGCGCGAATCAAATAATAGAGAACGAAAAAGTCGAACTTGGTCTAAAATTAGGATTTCTGACTGAAGAAAGACAGAGTACACTGATAGGAAAGACTCGCAAACTTTCATTTGTTCACAAAACATTTCAAGAATTCTTTGCAGCGTTGTATATTAGCTCATTAGACAACAAAGCAGGACTCTTGAAGTCATGTTTCGTCAAGATCAGTAATGCTTGCAGATCATTGAATAATGTACTCACTGTCTCCCACTTTTATATATTTCTGTTCGGCATATGTCCTAAAACAGCGTATGAATTGTCAAAGGAGTTTGGCAAAACGGTCAGGGAAGATGGATATATTTACAACTTCAGAAGAGACATGGGGTCTTGGAGTAGCCCTGAATGCTACAACAAAACGGCCAAAGACTTACAGGACTTAGTTGTGTTTTCTGTGGAGGAAAGCAGGTTGATCAACCTTGACTATAACGTGAATGTGCCAATCATCTTAGAAGATATCATTATAGACGAGGACTTCACAAGTTCTGCGAATTACCAGAAAACTTTGAAAAGTCTTGTCTGTGCAAATAGAAAAAATATCAAATCGATAAAAATAAGAGGTATCAAGGAAATCAAGGGATTTAAAAGTATTGTCGAAAGTCTCGGAGGTGAGGAGTTAAACCCGTTGGTTAAAATCGATTGTAAATGTATGTTTGGCCCAGATGATATGGATTTGCTTTTGCATGCTTCTACCGAGACTTTGGAGTGTTTTGTGATCAAGGGAGGCGAGTGGGTTAACGATAAGTGGGTGCACACTCATTTAAGTGTACCTGAGCACACTTGCAAGTTAATTGAAAGGCTCAGAAACATTAAAGAATTATATTTGCGAAATTTAACGATGTCTCATGTAGACTTAGAAGCACTGATGCAGTATCTTAAAGAGCGTGAAGGTATGAAACAACTGGGGCTGACCTACATTAAATGCAAAGAACACTCTGCTTGTTTGTCTTTGGATTTGTCAAGGAGTGACCAACTGTCAGTTCTTGAATTAGGAACATTACCTTTGTTGAATGTTAAGCTAAATACGCATTCCCTACAAACATATTACATAGGTGATTTTGAAAACCACGACGCGTTCGCAACCATTATGGAAACGCTCATTAGCGCTAGCAATCTGACGTGTTTCAGATGCGGATTTCTTACGGAAGAAAGCACGATAAATGTCCTACTAGAAAGTATTCCAAAACTCATAAACATCAACATAATATGGCTTATTAACGTAGACTTGACTAGAAGTTCAATCAAACTGTCCAGGAAGATGAGAAGACTCTAGAGTATCACTTTGTTGCGGGTCTTAATGCAGTGTTCATCAATTGACAATGTCACATATACGTTAGAGAAAATGAACCAGACTGTTAGAGTCGGGCTTTTTTCATGCGGTGTTTCAGAACAAAATCCGAGCGAGTTTGAAGCGGTTAAGAGACGAATCGAACAATCACATAACTTTAGAGTGTTGCTGGATGGTCAAGATGAAGAAAACCATCACGAATACATGTTTGAAAGCATAGGTAATTCGTAAAAGTAAGAACTTATGTCTGATAATGATGTCCATGAGGACTTTTTTTAGTGACTATATATGTGCTTTAAAACAGTTAAACGTCAATGACTTTAAGAAGGAGGGCTTCATTTTGGTCGACACGATTGTAGGTTTACATAGGTAGCCCAATGGCAAGGGCAAGTTAAAATGTCAAAGGGTGCTTGAGTGGCCTAACAGCTGAAAAGAGCCCTAGAAAATTTATAACTTTTTTAACCTTTAGTCGTGCTTTTCAGTGCATTATCATAGAAAATGCTATTAATTCATGTATCAACACATATTCCGAAGGTAGTGCAGTATCAAAGAGAAATGACATTAATTATATTGAAACTTCCCACGTTTATAAGGGAGCCATAACTTGTACTGATTAGTTTGTGCGTGTCATAATTATGTTGGCCTACTATTTTGTTACCTCTCGATGACTATTGGAACGTATTAAAGAAATCAAATAATAAACGTTGGTATTTGTAAGTTTTTTTTTATACCGAACAAAGCCTGTATATATTTACCAATCGCTTTCTGCAGAAAAATGGCAGAAACTTGCTTCCTCTCGTATTTTAACCCGGGTCACAAGATCCGACGACAATCGCATTAACCACTAAGAGACGGAGGTACAAGTTCCATATCTATGTGTAAGTTGAACTCTGCCGTTATCGCTACCAAGCCCTGGCTGAAGAGATGGAGGGTAACGTGCGTAAGGCCAGAACCTTTATCACGGTATACAGGGTGTCTCAAAATACATGTCCGCTTGTTGAGGACGTATCACTCCGTAATGTATTGCTTTACATATCTGATTTATATGTTTGATCACAGGGCATTTAAATCAATGTAAAAATTACGAAACAATTATCCAAAATAATGCATACGAAACCTAGAGAATACATTTTGAGTAACTACCCCCAATTCAGTAAAAACCTGTGTTTGACGTCATTTGGCGATTTTAATGACGTTCACGTACATTTTAGTCGGATATGATGTTTCCATTATCTCCACAAATTGATATTTTGAGTTTTGTTGTAGTTATATATCTTGAACTGTATAATCTAACATTCAAATAGTATAAGAAGAAATAAATATTTAGGATAGTTTGGTTACTTTTTCCTGATTTGAATAAAAGTAGCATAACCCAATTCAATCTCCTACCAAGGCATTTTTTGGTGATTGATACTTCATTAAGTACTATTTTATACTTTCAAGTTACATTATATGACTATGTTTGGACTGTTGGTGATAGGCTAGACATACCGCTATACATTCAACCCAGTATGTTCATTCGAGGGGTTTGGTGCATCTTTTATGAAGATGATATGCCTAGAAATGTGTGAATATCAAATTTTCAGTCCTAATTGTTTTTAAAATGTGTTCCTCCCTTAAATACGTCCGATTGTCCGATTTCATATATTTAAAGACCATTGATCAGTTTCTCAGTCAGTGTGTGCATAGTAGGATACTACTGAATATTACTATGCCAACATATGATATAAATTTTACCCATGTTACCGCACACACTATGCTATCTGCCTCTTCGGACATTTTAGAACGTCCGTTGCTAATGACATTATTATAACGTATATGACGTCATCAAATGTTGGAGTATTGACACATGATATAATTTACCGCACAATTTATAAATTTAGCTTTGATTAAGACTATGATTATCAATGTTCTAACTCATTTGGCAAAGTTATGACCCTTCAACAAGCGGACATGTATTTTGAGACACCCTGTATATACACATTTTCTACAGAAACTTATATCACAGCAACAATGGTAGAATGCCCCATGTCCAATAAAGGGTATACATTATGCAACAACTTTAACGTCATTGGTCATTTAAATGGAGGTAATCGTTTCGTAGAATTTGATTAACACACGTGTGGTTGTCTCCCTGTACCTGTAGTCTTATAAAGACATCCACAAAGGGAGAACACTCACCAAACCATACTGCTACATGTATTTAGACAACTGATACTAAAGGGAGACGATGCTTAATTTGATGTTTATATTAACGTTAATCGATATCGTGAGTTTGGATTAACACATATACGGTTGTCTCCCTGTGTCTGTGCACAGTCTAAAGACTTCTACAAAGGAGAAGACTCTTCAACTCATACTGCTACACGTATTTAGACAAATGATACAAAATGGAGACGCTGTTTAAATTAGTTTTTCGGCTATACTTACTGTATAGACAGAAATAAATTAACAAAACAGTCACATAATTATATTTATTCATTTAAATCCTGGTGGAGGCACACATAAACGTCTGCCATATTTCTTTAGAAATAAAGTACATAAAGGCTATGTTAGATATTTTGAGTCCAAAAAAGATCGCCAAATCACAACAGAGGACCGTTTCATCAAGGAACATGTCGGGACCGATACCGGATCACTCGAGTGACAGGTGTGTGCTTAAACTGGTCTAGCCTACAACCGACAAAAGATTATGAGAAATCAGACGATCAATGTAGTACTCAACAGAAAGAACCGGAATACAAAGAATTAAGTAAAAGAATAGTGGCAAAAATAAAACTTAACTATGTCACTCAGCTTTTTGATAGCTGGAGCTAGGACGTTCAGCTGTTTAACAACTGCGAGTTGGACTTTCACGGACCCGAACATTGTCTCACATGATTGAGATATCTCTGTGAGAATGAATATAAATTGCAATAATAAATGCATACTGAAAAGAGAGAGTAAATGGTTGAGAGCAAACTGAACCGGGAGGGTAACAGTTGACGTAGAGATGAATGTAATGGGAGCAACCTGCAAAACAACAGAGAGAAAGGGCCAGAACAGATGTAGGTAAATGCAGATGTAGACACCTGAAGAGTGTGATGGGGATTGGGTAAGTAAGTTATGTTGGTAAAACGTAAATATACAATAAAGAACAAAACAATTATAAAGTAATCTATTAATTTAATTACCACGTCCATGTACGTACCATACGGAAATAACATTGTATCATAGTATTTAATACTGTTGTCGAATTATCACAGATATTGAAAACAATGTATTAATGACCAGCACATGCACAAACAGTTTCAACATAATAATCCACTAGCACAAAATGAACGATATATAAACTGTCTCATCCATCTTTTACAATTATGCAAACATCATCATATAAAACAAATAAAAATGTGTGGTCATTCTGACTAGAATTATAAGACACCAGTAACATAAACTAATAAAAATTTCTATTTTTTTTCAACAATAAATAAAAGCTATCTAATAAGTCCATAAATTAATGATATTTAAGATGCTTAGTGCCAGTAAGAACAACATATGTATAGTGATACCAAAATCCAAACACAGGCGGTGGTGCATTATTTTGTACAGTAGCTACAATTTTAAAACAAAAACAACCTAATAGGTAATTTTTTATTTGCACAAAAAATTTATTGCGTTTATTAATATCGCGTCACATGAAATATCTTCCGCCTAACGTTATTTGAATGTTTATTGTCCATTCCATTGCATGTTTGTTTACATACAAATAACAAGCATATTTTATAACAATATAGAAAATGAATAGTGTATCTAAAAAGATTCAATTTGGTATTAGACCAAAAATTTATAAACAATTATCACCATCAAGATGATATGTTTACATTTACAAAAGGTATCAAAACAATAAAATGCATTCGTTAAATGTCTCATGATGTAAAATTATTATTTCAAGTATACCTGAATTGTCCTTGCGGTATAAAATTTGAAAAATACTTAGGAATATATTAACCTAATAATTAGTGTGTTGACATAGTAATGTTTAACAGTTAACCTTTTTTCTATACAAACAGAAATATTTAATAGTACTATGTATATCGATGGCATCACATAATGTGAAAACTACAGGTAATATCAATGCATACAAATATAGCATGTGATGTTATGTGAAAACTACAGGTAATATCAATGCATACAAATATAGCATGTGATGCTATGTGAAAACTGCAGGCAATATCAATGCATACAAATATAGCATGTGATGTTATGTGAAAACTACAGGTAATACCAATGCATACAAATATAGCATGTGATGCTATGTGAAAACATAAAACATACAGAATGCTGTACAAATAACAGATAAAAACCAATCAAGTAATTGCGTCAAAATGTGTTAGAATAGAGATTCGTCAAACGTCTCACATGAATTCGATCGGTATTAATTGTAAATGACACATAAAGAACACATAAAAATCAGTTTAAACATAGTTATTAAACTATTACCCAATTCTTATAATTATATTTTTTCTTTCATACAAATTTAAATGCATGTATAAAACACATGGGTAAAGGGTCGAGTCACAAATTCCAAAACTTAGTAAAATAAACAAATCACAAAACATAGGTTTTGCACAATTTACAAAAGTGATATTAATTGCACGTGAAGTATAATAATAATAATAATAATAATAATAATAATAATAATAATAATAATAAAAGTATGAAAAACATACACGTCTGGCAACTTCTACACATAATATTTTGATATGACACAGTTAACAATCGAATGCACTTACAATTGCTTACACATTATTTAATAACGTATGAATAATAAACAAATAAATAATAAAGAATAGTTCAATTATTATGTAATAACCTAGGAGTAATAAACAACAACAGTACAACCTTTGAAAATATGAGGATCAAATGGTCAATAGTGTTACGAACAAAGAACGAGGCTATCGCAACAAAATGCAAATGTTGAGGTAGAACGATGGGCGGTAACATAAGTATGCATCTTTTGAACATAATATAAAAAAACCACGAAACTGTCTTCTGTTCCCCTAGTCTTCCTTTATTTCTCTCCCTCAACCGATCCTCTTCCTTTCCTGACAATCATTCCATCCGGTCGTTATCATTCTATGTATTTGATTATTTTTATATTTTCAAGACGAGCAGGATTTATATAAATTTATATCAATTGACAACTCGTGATAGATCCTCTATATATCATTGTAGATAATTTAACAGCGTAAAGATAGTCGTATTGTCAGTTCCCCATGGATGTCAGGCATCCAATAATTCCTTAACAATTAGGCAATGTACGTTCTTATTCTACCTTCGATAAGTTTCCGGCACACTGCGCATTTCCTTAGCGCATGTGCACACTCGATACACGAGACCATGTGACCACATGGAAAAAACACAATATTAGCGTCCTTATCAAAACATATCTTGCACAGCATTTTATCTTTTAGTGTTTCGTTTTCTTCTGCTAAAGCATTTGCATCTGAAACATAAAATATTGATGTTATTTATTAAATAGGTCGATTTTGAAGTTAATTACACATCAGTCTCAGGTCAGCGGCAACCCATGCCATCTGTCTTCTTTAACAACGAGTTTTTTACAGTAGAAATGCCTTATATCCCTTTCAATCGTGGTATTTCGATTCATTATCATACTATCACAATAAATACTCTAGAGAATCATTGCCCAGTTCGATTTTGACAAACTGATGTCTAACTACATGTATGTACATATCGCTGGCTTAGAACAAGAAAAAAACTGTCCTAAAATTACTCATTACTAATTGTTAAACGAGATGTTTCAACTTCCGTTTGGTCAACATGACAAGTTCCGATTTTCGTCAAAAAAGGCTCACAAGAAGCACATTGTGATGCAAATTTTAAATATGCACCAGTCTTATAAGGTCTCATTCTATGCCAGCGATATGGAAATAAATCAGGCCAACTTACCTTTATTAGTAGCACCGGATGACTTTCTACTCGTCTTTGGTGATGCATTTTCTGGAGGGATTTGGTCATTCTTTGTTCTACTGTTTTCTTGGACTTCATTGTGTGAGATGGAGTATAGGTATTGTCTAGTAAGTATTCTAACAGATGCTGTATTCTTATTTCCGTAACATCTACATAATAATAAACGTAAAAAATAAATAATTGGAATTAAAAAAAAGATATATGAGAGAATTGGACAGGAAAGGCATCACTTAACTGAACCAGCCGATGACCGGTATTATCAAAAATACCACATACTACAAATACACAAAACTAGGCCCAACACACAACAAAACGAGAAAATGAAATGCCAAACTCCCAGCTGTCAAAATGCTTATATAAAAGACATCATGAACGTGGTTTGATTATTTTAATGTATAGCCGACTTCAAGAAATGACGGTCATTTTTTTCAGCTGCCTAGCTCTGCCATTATTAATATTAGAAGGGGCAATGGTGTCTTTTGTATCCAACAGGGGCGCAAATGTCAGTATTTAGATATATAACACTCCAAGGTCGACATGCATGAAGAAACATCAAACATAAAACATTTAAAATGTAATTATCCGTACCTCGTCTCTGGTGATGATGGCGTATCGCTTCCTCAACTTGCTCTTGTGTATATCCCATATCGAGTACTGTTTTTGCTGCTCCACTATTTAGATCCTCTATTTGTCTATCACTGATAGCATTTGTCTGACTTGATTCACTTCCAGACTGTGTTATCTGAAAACAGATTGGACATTGATACAATACATTTTGTGACATGGCATATTGAAAGGTATGTATGCACATTAATTCAATTTCAGTATTTGTTGAGTGTTGTTTTGTGTTTTTATGTGACATTTCGATGAGATCTGCCAGAAGCATGTTGAAAGGCGCGTGCACCGTTTTTATTGAGCATTGTTTCATGGGTTTGTCTTGCTTTTCGTTTTTGTTTGGTGGCTTTTCCTCTGGTTATATTTGACTGACTGAGGCTGCAGACACTGTCTGTATGGGGTAACGCGTTTTTGTAGCTGCTCGGTGTCCATTTTTTCTGGTTCAAGTTTGTGTTAGTCCTTGCGTGACTTATGCTTGTGATGTATTTTTTCTTCTGTTTGTGTCCATTATCTGTTTATGTCCACTATAGCGTTAATTGCTTTATTGCCACCTTCCTATGCATTGTAATCGTTTTTATCATTGATTATATCTTTACTCTTGTTATAACCATTCATCTCGGGAAAAGGTCTAGAGGGGCTTTATCTCACCGAGATAGTTACGTACAATTTTCGTTATGGCCGACATGGGCAACTTTTGGCCCTGGATAATTAGGCATCAATGTCGGTGGGACTTTCATCAACTCCCAAAATTCAAAAATGGGGCAATTGTTCTTTAAAAAAGCATACTACAAAATATAGTACATACCTGCTGATATAAGTCCGTGTCTATGTGAGCTGCTCGACACATGTTTACAAAGTTGTCTCCCTTAAATTGTCTGACGTAGGCACAATTCGGGAACCATCGCGCATGCTCAATCCATGGATTGTCCCCATATTGCCAACTTTTCATGCCACCCCCACAGAAGAAACATCTAACGGCGTCATGGGGACCTAAATAAAATGATAAAACATCACATGCATTATAATACGCTCAATCTATTGTTCTACACACTTTTATATATTGTGTATAGGTTTGAATCAATGTCCATCGGAAATTAACAATTATATACAATTATTTGATTTATACATGCTTTTACAAGCTGAACAACTTATTTGTTATACATGACCGGTCAAAGTACTATAGTCCAGCTAGGTTGTTCTGACAGTGACGTCAACGTAAATGTATACCCAAAAAATTAAATCCATTGCTTAAACAGGTAGAGTTTAGTTTGGTATTGAACTGCTGGTATAAGCTTTTATACTTGTTTTTACACCGTACTGGTAGACTGTTCCACTGTGTAACTGTATTTTTATCCTAACTGGACAGTAGTAAATGACATTTAGCATGGGTGTTTTCATCGGTTGTTACGTAGTGAAGATTACCGGACGGCGTTCATTGGTCAATCAGGCAGGGACACCCGGAATGATCACGCAAGCATGACTGTCTCAATTGATCGCAAACAAAGGTTAAGAACCTTCCATACTATGACACTATGAGAAGATCACGATGATGCTTTGTCGCATCCAACAAAGTGGCTGTACAATTTCATACGTATTTTTAGCGTGGTGTGGGAAAAACATTTTCTATGTTGAATGACTAAAGACGAAAGCGGTCGGTCGGTACTGCCCAATTTGTTGGAAAATAAAATTGACGAAAAACCCCATTATCACAGTAAAGAATACAAACATGTACAAATGTACTAGTATATATGCAAAAATAATAGTTCAAATCATGTGCGATCATGGTCGTATAGGCCTACTAGTAATAATGATGGCGTGTTATTAAAATTGATTTTAATTGGTCCTTAGTATACGTCATCATTATGTAGTAAAGGCAACGTGAGTATGTCACCAGTTACGATTACTAATACACGTCACGGAATGAAGAAAAAAAACTCAGTCGTATGTCTGTCTTGGTCATCGTTTTAAAATAACTGCGTTTTGTACAAGACTTTCACTTGAAATAACTAAAAATAATAATAAACGAAGCAATGTTAATCAAGCATCTTCGGACACTTCAAGAAACAAACAACGTACTAGACATTTAAGAATATTATTTATTCAGTACTCAATATGTTATTTCCTGTTTCAAATGAGATTTGCTAGTACAGTGTATATTGTCATGAGTAGTATAAGCCACTTGTGATCACAAGTTTTATTGAAGTGTTTATTTGATGTCGCTACCGTATAAGAGAGCAATAAACTTAAAAACCGCATTCATGGCGTCCGGGGGACTCCGGGTCCTTTATTTGTACACAAATTCCTTAGAAAGGATAACCAATGCGTCATAGATCTAGTAATCTATTGTTTGTGTGAGACGGAAATCTACTCGTTTATCTATTTTCATAGAAAGCATCCTGTCTGGTATTATATATAATATATATGTTTTGTGAGATGTATTCATAAGTTCATAGCTCAACCGAAAATCTGACAACCTCATCGACTCCGAGTCCCGGGGAATAGACTTTGGTGTGATTACGTGTCCCGACCCAGGGGATTTAGACAGTAAGCATTGTCTCTATAAAAACTATTGACTGGTGCATTAGTGCTAAAATATACATTTTTATTAGTTATATCCATTAACTGGCTACTAAACACGGGTTACCGTTTAGACTATAATGTTTGTAAACGTAGGCTTTACGCAAGTTTCTAGATTTTGGAAATGACGTGTATATAAATGATATAATAGATTATTCACTACACCTACCACATTCCCACCCACCAACTTGCTGCAATTCATCAAAATGACGAGTCACTGGCTAAATATTTAGTGTAGTTAGGTGGGTTATGTGCTTTTTTAATTCATCGAGACACCCCTCCCCAAATAAAAGTGGACATTCTAAACCATTCTTATGATAAGTTATGAGTTTTTCATACGTGTGTTTTTAGAACACACTCGTACATTTCAAAAGAACCATTAAATTTCAGTTAACAAAAAAGTAGAACACTCCCGTCATAATTCAGTACGTTATATACCTTCCTTAAGATATGCATGTGATTTGTGAATGAACTATTTATTTTGCAATATCAATGACCTTATTGTGCGTGTGAAATATCTTTAGTAAACATGTTTATCATGCAATGAGGTTAAATTGTTTATACCCATAGTGCTGCACGTAATTCAATCCTCGGTGATCTTCTTTAAAACCGAATAAATACTAACATAACAATTAATGTTGTTGACGTGTTTTAAAAAAATATATAAGTCGATTAACGTTGTACGTGTCAAATATCCGTCAACAACAACTTGAACATGAAAACATCTCTATTGACGGTTTAAACAACACGAATGATATTAGTTAATATTATCTGGCGTTTTGATAGGTTGCATAGTAAACCTACGTATATAGGAAGTAACTTCCCCCATTAAACTCCCAACACGTTATAAGAAATAAGTATGGTTTAAAGTTTCAACCCGGAACCTCGTCATGAGTAGGGGAAATAGTTGCATCAATGTCAAATTTTCATAAAAGTGTAGGCCTAATGCCTATAGCCTGTCGCGATCAGAAATTGAAGAAAATTCCCAGCAAAATGATTAAATCCAATGCACTAGCCACCGAACAACGACACAAAATTTAGCAGTACTGGAACTGAAAATAGTCCAGTCATTTACTGGTAAATGGTATTTTATTTATACAGTAAAACCTGGTTTATCCGGCATATCTTCGGATAACGGATGGAGCAGGTCCTGTTAAAACCAGTACCCGAACACCGTGATCTATGCTATGTTCTAATACTATACTGACGTCGGTCGACCTTAATGATTAAATATAAATGATCCTTGTCAAAGAACTTGACAAACTTGATTAATGACAACCCGGAGACTCTACATGACTGTGGAGAGAAATCGGTATTAACGTCACACCGCGATTAGAAATCGAATCCACCGCACTAGCGACTAGAAAGTGTACTATAACCCTGAATATAAATGACAACGTAGTAAATACATACCTGTATAAAAGAATCCAGACTCTGCTAGTGATGCTGAAGATATTGGATGAGAAATTGACCAATCAGAGAACGTCAAAAGGCGCCGACTTTTAATGGCGTAGTCCGGGAATTTGGGTGTTTCTCGATGTATTCCTGGGAATCGTTCGATATCACCGTTCTGAAAAGTCAACCTTTCAGGCACCTCGATTGGTGGTTTAGGTGTGGCCGTTTCGTTTCCATTAATAGTAGAAGTCTCGCGAGTTGGAGTATGTCCATTACACACACGAGGCATTGTTGTCTCGGCATTCTCATGATCAGCATCACTTGGACCGCCGCACGCGCCGTCTGAATTAGATGCGGTAACACTCTCACTATTGCCTGATTCACTAGCGTGTATTGGAACATTAGTCGTGTCTGAACCGTTAATAAAATGACAATCAGGGGACAATCGTTTATGTGTCTCGATCACTGATTCACTATCACTCCAGAGATTATTTTTCACACCACAATTAAAACAGATAGCTTCTTCCCCGGCTCCTTTGTAATAAAACCCAGCTTTTGCCAGTCTCATTGGTGACGCCACCGACGTCCTGGGAAATGATTCGTAAGTGGCGTATCTGGCCCATTCATAATTCATAAGTTTATCTTTATTTCGTTTTGTAACATCCTTAAAATACTGATCAAATGAAGACGGATACACAGTATAGTTTGACTGTATCCTACTGTATGTCAATCCAAACATAAATTCTTTCCTCGTTAATTTAGAATAGTTTTCCTCATATTTCTTAACATTGCGTGTCTTCCCAAAAAACACAAAAGTAAAAATAAAAGTGACAAGAAGAATCGATTTCCGCATCCAGCTCACTACTGCGACGTCTATAGTTTTAGAAAATGAAAAATCCGATTCCCAGGAATTTTCCGAAAATACACAACAAGTCAAACTCCTGTCAACAGATGATGAAACGGTCGTCTGTGATGAAGCATATGACTTGATCTTCCAGAAATTGACAAGTAACAACAAATCCACTTTTCTCCATACATACAAAACGTAGTTATAATATTTACACTTCATATCTTTAAACATACTGTGTAAAAAGCATGACTACATTTTGTGGGTATCGAAAAACCTGCTTTCATTGTTACCTCCAATTTCAACAAGTACTGCTTCATTCACATTCGCATTTTCAGCTTTAACAATTACAGTGACGTCACTGAAATTTTGACGTTGCTTAATGACGTCACCTCCACGTGTCAATAGTATTGATATCACACATATCAATACGATAAAATTCTTCCACATGTCTTCTGTCGTTCCTGAACTCACAAACATTTTGATCGCTGAAATAAAAAAATATTTTCATAACAAAAAATAACTAATTATATTTATAAATTATTTTTATTTACATTTCCCGATTCGTTATATTGATATTTATCTGCTCAATCAGTTTGTTATTAGATCTTCTACTTAAAATAATAATAAATAATTGTTTTAATTATAATAATAACTTTAACTGCAGTAATAATTGTTAAGGTCTATAATTAAGAAATGTTCAGTTTATTTTTATCGCAGTAAAATTGTTATAAAATTATTTATTACATTGCCATGTAATAACAACTATGTACACCAGATTATAGATGGCTTTAAAAATGCCTATGTCGCGTTTTATAATCAGTTGGATTGCACAATATCGCTGATTTAGAAACATAATTAAACATTGGCAGAATTTGACACAATATTACGCAATGCGGTTTGCTAAATTATTCTTCGTCTATAACCATCAACTTCAAATTTACTAACCCTATAGATGTATATTAACAAACTCCAAAGTTAATATAACCCGGACAAGTTTAACTGTCGATTGATCTGTTAAACATTTGGTGTTGGTTTATATAATCGGTCATATTTCAATTTAGTTCTATATTTAGTACTGACGAAAAAACGTAATGATCCATAAATAAAAAGAGTATTTATAGTACAATGGGATTCCAGAAAACACCAGAATGCACCAGAATAGACCAAATTGGTCCCTCGTTTTGAAAAATTTCCGTGATAGCATGCCTCCCCTGGCCTCCTACTTTTATAATTATATTCTAAATATCTTATTTTGTAAAGCGACTTTGTGTAAAACTCTGATTCAGTGCAGATAACATACGTGAACTTTTTTACAGATTTTTTTCTCTCTTCGCTCGCAAATTAACTTCAATCAATGAAAATTTGTCATCACACGTTGTTTTTTATATTTATAAACACAATATAACTTTTAAGCATAGATCTCAAAATCGGGTACTTGTGCAAACACTTCCTTAGAATGAATTCAAGGACTGTTCTGTATTTAATAATAAAACGTTTCCTATTTAACCCCAAATAAGGTATCTCAGAACGCCGAAAATGCATCAGATTGAGCAGTTGTTTAGAAAAAATGCCTCCGGTCCCCCCTACTTCAAATGATCAACTTCCTGTTACCATGTAATAACATAATTGCAAGAGAACCATAAACTCAGTTGTTAATTATCAGTATACAGATATAAACCAAAAATACGCTTCCATGAATGAAGTGTTGTTATGTTAAAGACGCGCCTACGTCCATGCAAGACTATGCCCTTGACCCCAGCAAATTTCTTACGACCCCCCCTTCTAACCGGAAATACTGGATCCGCCCATGTTACTATAATTTTACCCATCTGATAAACAGATATTGAATAATTGAGCCAATTACATATCTGCATGTATCAAAAAGTGTATACATACACTGTATGTATGTGCAGTGCATTGCATGTTTTTTTCAGTGACAATTCATGAGTCAGCTAATTTGTTTCCCGAAAATAATGATGTGATACATATTTTTGTTTATTTAACAGAAAGAACTAGACGATGCCTTTGTGGAATAGCCATACAATTAGACCTCCTAAGAATAAAATGTGCTTTCAGTAGTTATGCTATTAGTTCATGTATCAACACATATTCCGAAGGTAGTGCAGTATCAAAGAGAAATTACATTACTTTGAAACTTCCCACGTTTATAAGGGAGCCATAACTTGCCGTTAACGAATTTCTGAGAACAGTACTGATTAGTTCGTGCGCGTCATAATTATGTTGGCCTACTATTTTGTTATCTCTCGATGACTATTGAAACGTATTAAAGAAATCAAATAATAAACGTTGGTATTTGTAAGTTTTTTTATACCGAACAAAGCCTTTATACATTTACCAATCCGCTTTCTGCAGAAAAATGGCAGAAACTTGCTTCCTCTCGTATTCTAACCCGGGTCACAAGATCCGACGACAATCGCATTAACCACTAAGAGACGGAGGTACAAGTTCCATATCTATGTGTAAGTTGAACTCTGCCGTTATCGCTACCAAGCCCTGGCTGAGGAGATGGAGGGTAACGTGCGTATGGCCAGAACCTTTATCACGGTATATATACACATTTTCTACAGAAACTTATATCACAGCAACAATGGTAGAATGCCCCATGCCCCAGAAAGGGTATACATTATGCAACAACTTAAAACGTCATTGGTCATTTAAATGGAGGTAATCGTTTCGTAGAATTTGATGAACACACGTGTGGTTGTCTCCCTGTACCTGTAGTCTTATAAAGACTTCTACAAATGGAGAATACTCGCCAAACCATACTGCTACATGTATTTAGACAACTGATACTAAAGGGAGACGATGCTTAATTTGATGTTTATATTAACGTTAATCGATATCGTGAGTTTGGATTAACACACATACGGTTGTCTCCCTGTGTCTGTGCACAGTCTAAAGACTTCTACAAAGGAGATGACTCTTCAACTCATACTGCTACACGTATTTAGACAAATGATACAAAATGGAGACGCTGTTTAAATTAGTTTTTCGGCTATACTTACTGTATAGACAGAAATAAATTAACAAAACAGTCACATAATTATATTTAGTCATTTAAATCCTGGTGGAGGCACACATAAACGTCTGCCATATTTCTTTAGAAATAAAGTACATAAAGGCTATGTTAGATATTTTGAGTCCAAAAAAGATCGCCAAATCACAACAGAGGACCGTTTCATCAAGGAACATGTCGGGACCGATACCGGATCACTCGAGTGACAGGTGTGTGCTTAAACTGGTCTAGCCTACAACCGACAAAAGATTATGAGAAATCAGACGATCAATGTAGTACTCAACAGAAAGAACCGGAATACAAAGAATTAAGTAAAAGAATAGTGGCAAAAATAAAACTTAACTATGTCACTCAGCTTTTTGATAGCTGGAGCTAGGACGTTCAGCTGTTTAACAACTGCGAGTTGGACTTTCACGGACCCGAACATTGTCTCACATGATTGAGATATCTCTGTGAGAATGAATATAAATTGCAATAATAAATGCATACTGAAAAGAGAGAGTAAATGGTTGAGAGCAAACTGAACCGGGAGGGTAACAGTTGACGTAGAGATGAATGTAATGGGAGCAACCTGCAAAACAACAGAGAGAAAGGGCCAGAACAGATGTAGGTAAATGCAGATGTAGACACCTGAAGAGTGTGATGGGGATTGGGTAAGTAAGTTATGTTGGTAAAACGTAAATATACAATAAAGAACAAAACAATTATAAAGTAATCTATTAATTTAATTACCACGTCCATGTACGTACCATACGGAAATAACATTGTATCATAGTATTTAATACTGTTGTCGAATTATCACAGATATTGAAAACAATGTATTAATGACCAGCACATGCACAAACAGTTTCAACATAATAATCCACTAGCACAAAATGAACGATATATAAACTGTCTCATCCACCTTTTACAATTATGCAAACATCATCATATAAAACAAATAAAAATGTGTGGTCATTCTGACTAGAATTATAAGACACCAGTAACATAAACTAATAAAAATTTCTATTTTTTTTCAACAATAAATAAAAGCTATCTAATAAGTCCATAATTTAATGATATTTAAGATGCTTAGTGCCAGTAAGAACAACATATGTATAGTGATACCAAAATCCAAACACAGGCGGTGGTGCATTATTTTGTACAGTAGCTACAATTTTAAAACAAAAACAACCTAATAGGTAATTTTTTAGTTGCACATGAAATATCTTCCGCCTAACGTTATTTGAATGTTTATTGTCCATTCCATTGCATGTTTGTTTACATACAAATAACAAGCATATTTTATAACAATATAGAAAATGAATAGTGTATCTAAAAAGATTCAATTTGGTATTAGACCAAAAATTTATAAACAATTATCACCATCAAGATGATATATTTACATTTACAAAAGGTATCAAAACAATAAAATGCATTCGTTAAATGTCGCATGATGTAAAATTATTATTTCAAGTATACCTGAATTGTCCTTGCGGTATAAAATTTGAAAAATACTTAGGAATATATTAACCTAATAATTAGTGTGTTGACATAGTAATGTTTAACAGTTAACCTTTTTTCTATACAAACAGAAATATTTAATGGTACTCTGTATATCGGTGGCATCACATAATGTGAAAACTACAGGTAATATCAATGCATACAAATATAGCATGTGATGCTATGTGAAAACTACAGGTAATATCAATGCATACAAATATAGCATGTGATGTTATGTGAAAACTACAGGTAATATCAATGCATACAAATATAGCAGGTGATGCTATGTGAAAACTACAGGTAATATCAATGCATACAAATATAGCATGTGATGCCATGTGAAAACATAAAACATACAGAATGCTGTACAAATAACAGATAAAAACCAATCAAGTAATTGCGTCAAAATGTGTTAGAATAGAGACTCCTCAAACGTCTCACATGAATTCGATCGGTATTAATTGTAAATGACACATATAAAAAACACATACCTTGTTTTAGTTTAAACAGATTTATTACCCAATTCATATAATAATATTATTTCTTTCATACAAATTATAATGCATGTATAAAACACATGGGTAAAGGGTCGAGTAACAAATTCCAAAACTTAGTAAAATAAACAAATCACAAAATATAGGTTTTGCACAATTTACAAAAGTGATATTAATCGCAGGTGAAGTATAATAATAATAATAATAATAATAATAATAAAAGTATGAAGTATGACAAACATCAAGTCTGGCAACTTCTACACATAATATTTTGATATGACACAGTTAACAATCGATTGCACTTACAATTGCTTACACATTATTTAACAACGTATGAATAATAAACAAATAAGTAATAAATAATAGCTCAACCATTATGTAATAACGTAGGAATAATAAACAAATAAATAATAAATAATCAAATGGTCAATAGTGTTATGAACAAAGAACGATGCTATTGCTACAAAATACAAATGTTGAGGTAGAACGATGGGCGGTAACATAAGTATGTGACATTTGAACCGATAATATAAAACAAACAACGAAACTGTCTTCTGTTCTCCTAGTCTTCCTTTATTTATCTCCCTCAACCGATCCTCTTCCTTTCCTGACAATCATTCCATCTGGCCGTTATCATTCTATGTATTTGATTATTTTTATATTTACAAACGAGCGGGATTTATATAAATTTATATCAATTGACAACTCGTGATAGATCCTCTATATAGCATTGTAGATAATTTAACAGCGTAAAGATAGTCGTATTGTCAGATCCCCATTAGTCCAGTCATTTTAACTTTTTACCTCAAACTAATTGCAAAACAAACAGTTTTGTGTTTATATGGTGCGTAAAGCTATCCTTAGCAACGTACAAAATGTCCTAATTGAATATTTGTGGGACTTTTTGAGATATTTACAAATATATTGAATTGTCACATGTTTTCGCGATATTTGTCACTTTTGATGTAAATAAATCTGAGCTTGTACCAGTAACTTATTTTTACATCGTGCTTAGAGGTCGCAATTTTGGTCTGATTTTAATGAAACTTGGCAGCAATAATCATCGAAAGCTAATCCAGGTAAAATAAAATTTTGAGTTAACCGGAGCCAAAATCTAGGTCACTAGGTCAAAACATAGAAAAAACATGATATGATCACCATGGGTCGCAATTTCGACCTTACACTTGTGAAGTTTAGTCACAATGATCAGCTTACAAAAATCAAGGTCATGTATGAAATTGGATTAACCTGAGTTAAAAACTAGGTCACTAGGCTAAATTATAGAACAAATCTTTAGTAGGCGCCCTTTTTACCTAATCTTTTTGAAACCATGTCACATGGATCATGAAGACAAAATGTAGGTCAAATTCAATATTTACTTATCATGAGTTAAAACTAGGTCATTAGGTCAAATAATAGACAAACCTTCATGCGCCAAAAAGTCACAGCATTTATTTTCACCTGTTGACCTTATTTTGACCCAAATTATTCAATAACATACTTGTCTTAAACGTTTTGAGATGAGCATTTCGACCAAGTTGCATAAATATTAGACCAAAATTATGAATTTTGTACCTACACAACGTTTTCCTTTGATTTAAAGTAGCGACCTACTTTTTGACCCCGGATGACCCAATTTATAACTTTGTCCTAGATTTTGTTGATATTATTATTGTGACCAAGTTTCATAAATATAAGGTCAACATTATTACCTCTAGCGACTACACAAGGTTTTGGTACAATTTGACCTAGTGACCTAGTTTTTTATCCTTGATCATCCATTTTCTACCTTGGCCTAAATTTTGTTCAGATGATCACTCTGACCAAGTTTCATAATCATAAAGTCAAAATTGTGAATAAAAATGCAATTGTGGACGAACAGACGAAGAGAACAATCACTATTTCTCCCGAATCGATAGATTCGTGTACATTTTGTATATTGTCATTATTGTATACTGCCCAAACACAAATATCCTTTTTCCATTAGACACACATGTATACAACACATGTTATGTGTTAATTTTAAACAAATTGGAATAATATTAAAGAAATAAATAAACTTTTGTTTCCCCTTCAAAGTGCTTTTTTGAGTCAGTTTGTCGACATTTGAATGGGTAGTATACCAACACGTAGACTGGCATATATATGAAAAGTAAATTGTCTGATGATAAAATCCATATTTGTATTCGATAGAAGAAGGTTGTATCTTTCAGAAAATATAAGCTTTAAGGCGCAATTAGTAAATATTTAACGACTTACACGGGAATTATTAGAACTTAAAATTCCCCATGTATTATGAAATAAGGAAAATGCTGAAATTGCTACAAAAAGTGACCTTAAACATATCGATTTTTTTGTATTTTCCCCACTGAACTCGCATATTTGACGTTTTGTCTGTAGTTGATAATAGTCTGTAGATGATTAAAATGCAAAGAAACTCTGTTTTGCAATTTGTTTGAGGTTGACCATATTTTTTAGCTTCAATGACTGGACTACATGGATGTCAGGCATCCAATAATTCCTTAACAATTAGGCAATGTACGTTCTTATCCTACCTTCGATAAGTTTCCGGCACACTGCGCATTTCCTTAGCGCATGTGCACACTCGATACATGAGACCATGTGACCACATGGTAAAAACACAATATTAGCGTCCTTGTCAAAACATATCTTGCACAGCATTTTATCTTTTAGTGTTTCGTTTTCTTCTGCTAAAGCATTTGCATCTGAAACATAAAATATTGATTCTCTTTATTAAATAGGTCGATTTTGAAGATAATTACACATCAGTCTCAGGTCAGCGGCAACCCATGCCATCTGTCTTCTTTAACAACGAGTTTTTTACAGTAGAAATTCCTTATATCCCTTTCAATCGTGGTATTTCGATTCATTATCATACTATCACAATAAATACTCTAGAGAATCATTGCCCAGTTCGATTTTGACAAACTGATGTCTAACTACATGTATGTACATATCGCTGGCTTAGAACAAGAAAAAAACTATCCTAAAATTACTCTTTACTAATTGTTAAACGAGATGTTTCAACTTCCGTTTGGTCAACATGACAAGTTCCGATTTTCGTCAAAATAGGCTCACAAGAAGCACATTGTGATGCAAATTTTAAATATGCACCAGTCTTATAAGGTCTCATTCTATGCCAGCGATATGGAAATAAATCAGGCCAACTAACCTTTATTAGTAGCACCGGATGACTTTCCACTTGTCTTTTGTGATGCATTTTCTGGAGGTCTTGGGTCATTCTTTGTTCTACTGTTTTCTGGGACTTCACCGTGAGATGGAGTATAGGTATTGTCTAGTAAGTATTCTAACAGATGCTGTATTCTTATTTCCGTAACATCTACATAATAATAAACGTATAAAATAAATAATTGGAATTAAAAAAAACATATGTGAGAGAATTGGACAGGAAAGGCATCACTTAACTGAACCAGCCGAGGACCGGTATTATCACAAATACCACATACTACAAATACACAAAACTAGGCCCAACACAAAACAAAACGAGAAAATGAAATGCCAAACTCCCAGCTGTCAAAATGCTTATATAAAACACATCATGAACGTGGTTTGATTATTGAAATGTATAGCCGACTTCAAGAAATGACGGTCATTTGTTTCAGCTGCCTAGCTCTGCCATTATTAATATTAGAAGGGGCAATGATGTCGTTTGTATCCAACAGGGGCGCAAATGTCAGTATTTAGATATATAACACTCCAAGGTCGACATGCATGAAGAAACATCAAACATAAAACATTTAAAATGTAATTATCCGTACCTCGTCTCTGGTGATGATGGCGTATCGCTTCCTCAACTTGCTCTTGTGTATATCCCATATCGAGTACTGTTTTTGCTGCTCCACTATTTAGATCCTCTATTTGTCTATCACTGATATCATTTGTCTGGCTTGCTTCACTTCCAGACTGTGTTATCTGAAAACAGATTGGACATTGATACAATACATTTTGTGACATGGCATATTGAAAGGTATGTATGCCCATAAATTCAATTTCTGTATTTGTTGAGTGTTTTTTTTTGTTTGTTTTTGTTTTGGTGACATTTCGATGAGATCTGCCAGAAGGATGTTGAAAGGGGCGTACACCGTTTTCGTTGAATGTTTGCTTCGTGTCTGGTCGCTTTTCCTCTGGTTATATTTAACTGATTGAGGCAGCAGACACTGGCCCCCTACAGACATTGTCCATCTTTTTCTGGTTCAAGTTTGTGTTAGTCCTTGCGTGACTTATGCTTGTGATGTATTCTTTTCTTTTGTTTGTGTCCATTATCTGTTTATGTCCACTATAGCGTTAATTGCTTTGTTGCCACCTTCCTATGCATTGTTATCGTTTTTATCATTGATTATATAATTATTTACTCTTGTTATAACCATTCATCTCTGGAAAGGGTGTGGAGAGGTTGTATCTCACTGAGACTATTACGTACAATTTTCGTTACAATGGACGACATGGAAAACTTTTGGCCCTGGATAATTAGGCATACATGTCGGTGGGACTTTCATCAACCCCCAAAATGCAAAAATGGGTCAATTGTTCTTTAAAAAAGCATGCTACAAAATATAGTACATACCTGATCGTATAAGTCCGTGTCTATGTGAGCTGCTCGACACATGTTTATAAAATTGTCCCCCCTAAATTGTCTGACGTAGGCACAATTCGGGAACCATCGCGCATGCTCAATCCATGGATTGTCGCCATATTGCCAACTTTTCATGCCACCCCCACAGAAGAAACATCTAACGGCGTCATGGGGACCTAAATAAAATATAACACCACTTACATTATTACACGCACAATATATGGTTTTACACACTTTTATATAATATGTATATAATAGGTTTTATTTAATGTCCGTCGGAAATTAACAATTATATACATTATTTTGTGCTTTTACAAGCTGAACAACTTATTTGTTATACATGACCGGTCAAAGTTCTATAGTCCAGCTAGGTTATTCTGACAGTGACGTCATCGTAAATGTATACCCAAAAAATTTAAATCCATTGCTTAAACAGGTAGTGTTTAGTTTGGTATTGAACTGTTGGTTTTAGCTTTAATACTTGTTTTTACACCGTACTAGTAGACTGTTCCACTGTGTCACTGTATTTTTATCGTAACTGGACTGTAGTAAATGACATTTAGCATGGGTGTTTTCATCGGTTATTACGTAGTAAAGAATGCCGGACGATGGTCATTGTTCAATCAGACAGGGAAACCCGGAATGACCACGCAAGCATGACTGTCTCAATTGAACGCAAACAAAAGTTAAGAACCTTCCATACAATGACACTATGAGAAGATCAAGATGCTGCTTAGTCGCATCCAACAAAGTGGTTGTACAATTTCACACGTACAATGGCGTGGTGTGTGAAAAACATTTCTATATTGAATGACTAAAGACGAGATCGTTCGGTCGGTACTGACACATGAGAGTGAAACAATTTGTTGGAAAATAAAAATGACGAAAAAAACCATTATCAGAGAAAAGAATACAAACATGTACAAATGTACTAGTATATATGCAAAAATAATAGTTCAAATCATGTGCGATCATGGTCGTATACTAGTAATAATGATGGCGTGTTAATAAACTTGATTTTAATTGGTCCTTAGTATACGTCATCATTATGTAGTAAAGGCCACGTGAGTATGTCACCAGTTACGATTACTAATACATGTTACGGTATGAAGAAAAAAAACGCAGTCGTATGTATGTATTAATAACTGCGTTTTGTACAAGAATTTCACTTGAAATAACTAAAAATAATAATAAACGAAGCAATGTTAATCAAGCATCTTCGGACACTTCAAGAAACAAAAAACGTACTAGACATTTAAGAATATTATTTATTCAGTACTCAATATGTTATTTCCTGTTTCAAATGAGATTTGCTAGTACATTGTATATTGTCATGAGTAGTATAAGCCACTTGTGATCACAAGTTTTAAGTGTTTATTTGATGTCGCTACCGTATAAGAGAGCAATAAACTTAAAAACCGCATTCATGGCGTCCGGGGGACTCCGGGTCCTTTATATGTAAACACATTCCTTAGAAAGGATAACCAATGCGTCATATATTTATTAATCTATTGTTTGTGTGAGACGCAAATCTACTCGTTTATCTATTTTCATAGAAAGCATCCTGTCTGATATTATATATATAATCATGAGTTGTATCATAAGTTCATAGCTCAATCGGGAATCTGACAACCTCATCGACTCCGAGGCCCGGGGAATATACTTTGACGTAAATACGTGTCCCGACCCGGTGATTTAGACAGTAAGCATTGTCTCTATAAAAACTATTGACTGGTGCATTAGTGCTAAAATATACATTTATATTAGTTATATCCATTAAGTTACTGGCTACTAAACACATGTTATCCTGTAGACCATCATGTTCTACTATATAACGTATCTGTAAACATAGGCTACACGTAAGTTTCTAGATTTTGCCAATGACGTGTATATAAATGATATAATAGATTATTCACTACACCTACCACATTCCTACCCACCAACTTGCTGCAATGCATCAAAATGACGAGTCACTGGCTAAATATTTAGTGTAGTTATGTGGGTTATGTGCTTTTTAAATTCATCGAGACACCCCTCCCCAAATAAAAGTGGACATTCTAGACCATTCCTTATTATAAGCTATGAGTTTTTCATACGGGTGTTTTTAGAACACACTCGTACATAATACATTTCAAAAGAACCATTAAATTTCAGATAACAAAAAAGTAGAACACTCCCGTCATAATTCAGTACGTTATATACCTTCCTTAAGATATGTATGTGATTTATGAATGAACTATTTATTTTGTAATATCAGTGACCTTATTGTGCTTGTGAAATATCTTTTAGTAAACATATTTATCATGCACCGAGTTTAAATAGTTTATACCCATAGTGTTGTACGTAATGCAATCCTAAGTGATCTTCTTTGAAACAGAAACTACCATAAAAATTAATGTTGTTGACGTGTTTAAAAACAATTTATGCCGGTTAACGTTGTACGTGCAAAAATATCCAGTCAACAACCACTTGGACTTGAAAATATTCCTATTGACGGTTTAAACATCACGAATGATATTAGTAAATATTATCTGGCGTTTTGATAGGTTGCATAGTAAACCTACGTATATAGGAAGTAACTTCCCCCATTAAACTCCCAACACGTTATAAGAAATAAGTATGGTTTCAAGTTTCAACCCGGAACCTCATCATGCGTAGGGGAAATAATTGCATCAATGTCAAATTTTCATAGAAGTGTAGGCCTAATGCCTATAGCCTGTTTCGATTAGAAATTGAAGAAAATTCCCAGCAAAATGATTAAATCCAATGCACTAGCCACCGAACAACGACACAAAATTTAGCAGTACTGGAACTGAAAATAGTTCAGTCTTGTTAAATGGTATATTATCTATACAGTAAAACCTGGTTTATCCGGCATATCTTCGGATAACGGATAAAGCAGGTCCTGTTAAAACCAGTACTCGAACTCCGTACTCCATGCTACGTTACAAATACTATACTGACGTCGGTCGACCTTAATGATTAAATATAAATGATCCTTGTCAAAGAACTTGGACTAAATATAGGCATGTATATAAATGACAACCCGGAGACTCTACATGACTGTGGAGCGAAATCGGTATTAACGTCAAACCGCGATTAGAAATCGAATCCACCGCACTAGCGACTATAAATTGTACTATAACAATGATTATAAATTACAACCTAATCTGTACATACCTGTATAAAAGAATCCAGACTCTGCAAGTGATGCTGAAGATATCAGATGAGAAGTTGACCAATCGGAGAACGTCAAAATGCGCCGACTTTTAATGGCGTAGTCCGGAAATTTGGGTGTTTCTCGATGTATTCCTGGGAATCGTTCGATATCACCGTTCTGAAAGGTCAACCTTTCTGGCACCTCGATTGGTGGTTTAGGTGTTGCCGTTTCGTTTCCATTAATAGTAGAAGTCTCGCGAGTTGGAGTATGTCCATTATGCGCACGAGGCATTGTTGTCTCCGCATTTTGATGATCAGCATCACTTGGACCGCCGCACGCACCGTCTGAATTAGGTGCGGTAACACTCTCACTATTGCCTGATTCACTAACGTGTATTGGCACATTAGTCGTGTCTGAACCGTTAATAAATTGACAATCAGGGGACAATCGTTTATGTGTCTCCATCACTGATTCACTATCACTCCAGTGATTATTTTTCAAGCCACAACTAAAACAGACAGCTTCTTCCCCGGCTCCTTTGTAATAAAACCCAGCTTTTGCCAGTCTCATTGGTGACGCCACCGACGTCCTGGGAAATGATTCGTAAGTGGCGTACCGTGCCCATTCATAATTCATAAGTTTATCTTTATTTCGTTTTGTAACATCCTTAAAATACTGATCAAATGATGACGGATACACAGTATAGTTTGACTGTATCCTATTGTATGTCCATCCAAACATTAATTCTTTCCTCGTTAATTTAGAGTAGTTTTCCTCATATTTCTTAATATAGCGTGTCTTCCCGAAAACCACAAAAGTAAAAATAAAAGTGACTAGAAGTAACAATTTTCGAAACCAGCTCACTACTGCGCCGTCTACAGTTCTAGAAAATGAAAAATCCGATTCCCAGGAATTTTCCGAAAATACACAACAAGTCAAACTCCTGTCAACAGATGATGAAACGGTCGTCTGTGATGTAGCATTTGACTTGGTCTTCCAGAAATTGACAAGTAACAACAAATCCACTTTTCTCCATACATACAAAACGTAGTTATAATTTTTACACTTCATATCTTTCAAGATACTGTGTAAAAAGCATGACTACATTTTGTGGGTATCGAAAAACCTGCTTTCATTGTTACCTCCAATTTCAACAAGTACTGCTTCATTCACATTCACATTTTCAGCTTTAACATCCCCAGCGACGTCACTGAAATATTGACGTTCCTTAATAACGTCACCTCCACGTGTCAATAAAATTGATATCACACATATCAATGCGATAAAATTCTTCCACACGTCTTCTGCCGTTCCTGAACTCACAAACATTTTGTTCGTTGAAATAAAATAATAAAATAATTATGAAATAATAGCACTGAAGATCGATGTTTAAGTTTTATTAAAAATATATAAGTATTTACAATGCAATATTAACAAGACCTGACTAGTATGTACACAAGCCTATGTCTTGCACTAAGCAGTGTTGTAGTTGCAATAAGATTGCACAACATCGCTGATTTAGAAACATAATTAGATCTAGTTATCTATTAAAAAAAATATTATGCAATGAGGTACAACATCAAGAAAAATAGCTAACCGTTTAATATAGTTGTATCGTTATTTTATATAGTTCGTTAAATGCCAATGTCACATCACGCTTTGCTTACGACTTATATATAACCCTATACAGTTTCGTAGATCTATATTTAGAAATGACGAGTTCTGACGTATTAGTTTTATAACATTCCAGATTCTTGAACAACATCGTAAAATTACTATAAAAGGTCAACTATAATAGACGAATAAATTGGGATCCCAGAATTTTCTAAAATAACAAAGTGTTTACTATGAAGTATCAACAGTAAATAGCCACGTAGGCGATTTAATCAGAATGAAACAGTTCAGTTCAGTCTAGTCTAGTTTTTATCTGTTCTGTTCGCGTTTTTAAATCCGTTGTTGTTCGGTCGGTCGGTCAATGCATATGTGTCGCTTTTGGTAATCAAAGCGCTGAAGGCACTGGATTTGTTTGGGTTTGGAATATTGAAAATGTCAATTACCTGCAGAACTTTCTCAATCATTAACCGATTACTTCAGTCTCCTGCTTCCAATGCGGATGTTCTAACCACTCGGTCGTGGTCTAGGTATACAGGGTGTCCAAAAACACTGCGGTATAACGTACACCGGATATTGCTAGCAATATGAGTAATATTATCAATTTTCGCGACATTCTAGTGTTGACCAGGGTAAGTTCAGAGATGATGATTAGTTTTTCTGAGTGTTTTAATGTACATTTTATACAAAGCTATCTTCTCCATAAGTTTTCCTAGCCTGTGCAACCGGTAAATTGCCAGGAATTTCTTAAAAGGGTGATTAAAAGACCAAACTCGTATCGTTACTCACCCAGAAAGTAAGCTCGATCTGTCGAAATAAGATGTTTTTGTTTATATTTTTCGCCAAAATACTCAACTTGAATCGAGCGAATTGTCATTTTTGTTACAAAGATTATATTGCAAATGTAGTATCCGAAACTTATCGAAAATGACGACGCATTGCGAGAATAAATGCAGGTGTTAGTGTACGGAGTATTGCTATATAGTTGCTCTCTGGTGTACGGAGTATTGCTGTTTGGTGTTCAGAGTATTGCTTTTACTTACAGTGACTATTTGTCACTAAAATCGAATAAATACAAGGTATAAGCAGCGTTATTTTATAAAAAAATAACTTATATTATATAGATATGTACCTATTAGATTGGATTGTATGGACTACATGAAGCAAATTAATGTAACAAGCTAATCCTAGCTCCAAGTCCTCCCTGAATTTTATGGGAAACTTCTATTAGTAACCGTGTATTTCACATACAGTAAAGAGAAATAGCTGAGCAATTGCATTTGACAAACACAAAACTACTACAATGTCCAATACTTTGAATTAGCAACGTTGAACGTAAATCATAGCAAAGGAACCTCATTACAGTATCTGAAATAGTTGAGAGATTATAAAATAAACCTTGGTGTGTACATTTTGTATATATGGATGTGAATGCCCTTATTTGCCATTTGACCAATAGTATGACTCTCAAAGAATTGCATATATCCAAGCTAAATATCACCTTTGTACTACTCACAAGAACACTTTATGCATAAAATTCAGCATTCTATATTGTTAATCACATTCATCTGCCTGACGGTTGAAATATTTTAACATAATCATTTAAGAATATTCTAACTGTATCGTATAACCCATAAAACATGACCATATTTGTGAGCAGACGTAATAATACGATAAAACTGTCCATTTACATACTTTATTTACTCATTTTATTATGCCATACTCTCCGTATACTAACGTTGAGCTTATGTGCAATACTCCGTACACTGAACAGCAATACTCCGTACACGCACGCATATCTGTTTTGGGGTGTATCTTAGTTGTTGTTCGAACAATATTTATGAAATTTGGTCACAACATTTTGGAGTTCAATATAAACAAAATGGCCAGTTCAAAAACTCTACAATTTGGTATTACAGCCGTTCCAGAAGCTTGTAAAGTCCTACTGTCAATATTTGCGAGTGAGTAACGGCATAATGCTGGTTCATTTTAACCTTTCTGTGAATATCTGATATACGATAGTGTGCTATAAAGTTACCAAAATGTCCGAAGAAGTTAAAACTCAATTGGGATATGGATAAGAAGTCAGTAATTTGGAAAATTTCGTCTCTAAACTTACCCTGGTCTCCATTTCATGTCCTTAAAATTGATAATATTACTCACTTTACGAGCAATATCCGGTGTACGTTATACCGCAGTGAAAAAGAAAGTACAAAAATGTATACAGTTTCGGGGTATTTTATCAATTCTTAATATTCTGCTATCGCAAAGAAATTTTGTACATGGTTAGACAAAAGATGTAAGTTTTTCTGGTACCGGTTTGAAAATTGTAACTCAAATATTTTTTTGATTGTCAATTTTCAAAAAATACCTTATTTTGACCGTGACGTCATTTTGATGTAATTTACGACGTTTTCACAATTTCTGTCTGTCTCATGCTTCACGCATTGCACCCATTCTTTAAAAGTGTTGATTACATTTACACAGATTTCTATAAAACTAGTCTTCTTAAATTGCATTATGATGTTGATCAGAAGAAAAGTTGTGTATATTAGCATTTGAATGCACATAAGCGATTTCGGATAGCCCGAAAGAAAAAAGCCACATGGATTAATACCCGGGCTGTAGGCGGGCCATTTCACAATGCAGTAGACTTTGCAAGAACTTAGTTTGACACCAAATGTTTCTTGTAATGCATCCAACACCGTGCATTGCAATGTGTGACTCTGGCTATACTTACAGCTTCGCTGCAGAGTTCAGATAGAACTTGCTCAACAAAAGCCAGGAACAGAATGGGCTTACCTCTTTCTATTTGGCTGTCTGAATCGCAAGTGAATAGTCTATTTTAAAAAGGTTAACAAACATGCTAATGCTCGTGAGACACATCATACATATAATATCAGATTAAATATTTGTGAAATGCAATGAACATTTTCCAAAAAAGCGTGTTAGACGGGAAACACCAGAAATACAGAAATTGTGGAAACGTCGTAAATAACGTCAAAATGACGCCACAGACAGTATACGGTAATTTTAGAAAGTTTACATTTTTTTTTAAAATATCCAAGTTACAAGTTTTAAACTGATACCAGATAATAAAAAAAACATCTTTTGACTAACCATATGCTGATTTTCTTTGCGAAACGTTAAGATTTTATTAAAATGCACTGACACTATATACTTTCTTTTTGGACATCCTGTATGCTCAAATTATGTACGAGGGGTGTTCCAGAAATTGTAGGACTTTTCTCATAACTTCTTACTCAACACTTTTATTTTAATGAAATTTGTCTCATATACTTAGCAATTCATACGCTATGTACTTGTAGCAACAGGCTGTTGTTGTTACTGGTGATACTCATACAAAGCGTAGTCATAGAAACCATGTAACGCCAAGGCGGATCACAGTGCTATTTCACATTACAATCCTTATAAAAAATGTGAATATCTCAGTAACATTTAGATAAATAATAACGCCTAACTTTGTGGTATTACATGGATATCCCTGACGTATGCATGCACATTTATGAAGCAATCATTCTTTGTATAAGGTCATAATTTATTATACAATTATATGTACAAATACCCGCCAAAAATTAAAATCTACGCAATTTGTTAAATAGTGGTAACAATTTGGAAAACCAACCATGCAATCCATTGAAATTGTCAAATAAGCAGAATATAGTGGCATCCAGAATCTTTTCGTATTCCGTTAACTTAAAGTGTTTACATAACGCAGAGATATGAGCTAACAAATGAACACATGTCAGGCCATGGGAAAGGCAGTTTGACGTTTATAGACACTGTTCATGCATTGGCATACGCTTCAATGTCAGAGCCATTTCTTACATCACTGTTGCAACTTTTTGTGAACAGTGGTACATCGACATCAGATCTGTTTTGAATGTCAATGTGGCTATAAATAAAAATATGAAGTGTGTAAAAAGTCCTTATAAAATTCTATTATAATATTCAATGTTTAATATATGTTTTTATTATTCAACCAATTGCTTTCAAATTTCGCATCTGGTATAAGAAAAAATATTATGCGGTTTTCGGATATGTCTGGTTTGACCAAGGTGTTAACCATGAAAATGTATTTTTAAAACATTTCATTTTATGTCTTAAAGATCAATACACCCAATAGTGGACAGGTCTGGTTTCAGACAGCTCAAAACTTTTCTTGTATAATCAATACAAAAGTGAGCTAAGCCATGAGCCATATTGACATTTTGTAAAGTTCAGACATTCTCTGTCAAAATTAAGAACTTCATCTTATGATCTTGAAATAGAGGAAGGCAGGTACAAGAATATTCCTAGAGAAAATAGAATATGTAAATTATGCAATATAGCGATAGAAACAGAATTCCATTTCAGTTTAGTATGCCCGAAACTACTATGCCTAAGAGAAAGATATATACATCAAAAATATTTTTTAAACACAAATGTTCACAAGTTCAGAATACTTATGAATTCAAATTCTGAGCAGGTATTAATAAATTTAGCCATGTATACATAGTATGCTTTTCAGAAACGACAATCACTGCTCCAAGATTTACAACAAAATAATACCAGTACATGACACTATTAAGACATGTACACTGAGCGGCAATGAAAACGCAACACTTTTTAAACTTGAATATTTCCGTAATCTGTTAACTTACAAACTTGAAATTTTGTATGCTCACTTCGATATATATTATCCACAGAATTCAGCTTTTTTTCAGTGAAAATACTTCAAGAACCACTCGTCCATAGCGGACTAGCCTTAAACCGCATTTTCCCGCGTGCTGATAAGTGGCTAGAGATTTGCTCGCATATTGTGCCAGTATTTTGAAGAATATGGATGGATTAGTCGGAAAAACAAAATAACTAGTAGAAAACATGGTGCATACGTCAATGGAAGACTTTGAAAGATCGGTCAGTATGCTCAATTGTTGGGTATCCGTACAAAAATTCAAAGTTTCGTTGATTTAAATTACCGAAGTCATTATTTCATTTATTTAACACAAGTTTGAATACATGTACACCTGTTAAGAAAGCTAAAAATGCATTAGAACGCATAGGATGTAAGAAAAATTATTATGTCAAGTGTGATAACTCTTGGATAATTATACTCACTTTTTAAGATCAATCACCAAACTTTTGCACTAAATTGTATCACTGGATATTACTGAACTAGTCTACATGTTCAATTTTTGATGTTCATTAATATTTAGACGTAAATTGTATTTTGAAAATTAAGCAAGCAATTCAAAAGCACATTTTTTCTCCATTGAGTGCAATAATCAGTCATAAAAGAATAGCTATAGCGTTCATGCAATTTATTTCCAGTTACAAATGGTGGTACTTTCACCATCCTTGGGACAAATATGATACCATTTTATTAATCTCAAAACGAGCAGTTTCGAATATGCGTTTAGAGGCGCATGATTCGAAGCAGTGTTATAAAGAAACGGGCAAGTTAATTATTCAATCATTTCATTACTCCAAGATTATCTCCCTTTGACCATAAAAATACACCATGGTTATAATAGACCAGGTTTTTATTATTTTAGTGGTTGTGCGCGAAATAGTGTAAAGGCCCTTAAAATTACCTGAAGTTTACATAGCCCTTCTGCAACAACGGCACAGCATCCCACTAGTATTCAATGAACGTTTCATACTATTAGTACGCCGTATATGCACACGATGGATCCCTCCTGGCGGTAGTTATAAAAGATTAAAAAATGCGACTTTCTGTTTTATACTGACCTCAAAACAACTGGTAAAAAACTATGTTGCTAAACAATTTTTTCTGATTCGAAGTGATATTCATGTGTCACTTGCATATGTCTATTTTATGACAAAATTCGCGATGCTTACATACTTATCAAATATGTTATGCTGTACTACGTAAGTGTTGCGTTTTCATTGCCGCTCAGTGTATATTCAAATAATTATTGTTAGTATCAATGTAGGCCTATTTGACTTGTATATAATATTATGTGCAATACATGTTTATAATCACATTCCATTAAGTTTGCCTTGTATTTCGTTTTGACAAGGTAAACTGCACAATGGAAACATTCATTTTACAGTTTGAATTAATTAACAGTAATTTGAATTTACATTATAAGTGTATAGATTTTTGTAGACAAAAACTCTAATATGTAGAAGCAAACGTATATACGTGTATGTGTTTGTATTTATCACTTGTTTAATGTTCAATTTTTGTCGGGATTTAGAAATATCACGAGCAGTATGCATGCCGAAGCATATCCGAAATAGCCGATTGTTTCGCGACTGAATGTCGACAGTTCAAGAGTAAGTGCGGTATGTGTCCTGATCGTGTGGAAAGGTTGCAGTTACATTGAGGAATATGCCGAAGGGTTAACGAATCGATGCCGATAGATTGCCAAATTGTTACCGATGTATATATAGACGTTGCCAAACTACTATCTGAACCTCTTGGCAAACTGACGGCATCGCTTCCGCTGTCATTCGGGATATACGCTGATGACTCGGCATCACTTCTTCCACGATCCATTGTTATGCGGAAGTGGCGGACTATTTGTCAAAAACGTAACCAACGATGAGTGGTTTCTGAAAAGTGGTTTATATATTTGTTTGGTCTGACGACCCAACAAATAAAAACAATCTAAAATCTTATTTGTAGGCAGCTACACTGATATATAAACTTTTAAATACTTGTTGACATCTGAAATGAGGAATTGCAGCGGTTTCATTTTCTAACTCAGGCTGGGCTGGCCATCGTGGCGTATGCGTGCCATGACGTCGGCGGGGTTTTGGGGAGGGGTGGGATAGATGAATGCCCATTTTTCCGTTTTGTATTCCGTATCTTCCTGTTAACTGATTCCTTCCATTTCCGTTACA
This sequence comes from Spisula subtruncata, assembly GCA_963678985.1. Taxonomy (NCBI): domain Eukaryota; kingdom Metazoa; phylum Mollusca; class Bivalvia; order Venerida; family Mactridae; genus Spisula; species Spisula subtruncata. Next base: position 48,396,021 of record OY787664.1, on the reverse strand, counting down.
TGTTGTCCATTTCACCATATATACACAAGCGACTTATTATAGCAATGTCGCGATGGCCCTAACGGGACACCGACGCTATTCCATATCATAATACCAGAAATCACGATACAATAGAATTCACAATCACTCCACCATAGACATAGATTTCTTTGATATTACAAAATATTATGACGTAATCTCCAGCTGCAAATTTGGACAAACACTATTTTCCTTTTTAAATGCGGCGAGAGTAGCCTTTATTTGCCAGTCAGATGTCTGCTAAATAAAGCAGGTATTACGAATCATGGGCATAATTGTCTTAATTTCGGAGAATAAACTGTAAACTGTAAAACTATTTGAGCGCCTCCACCCGGATTTGATCATTTGAACCCGGATCGCCAGAATAGACAACAAGCGCACTAACAACTGGTACACGGAGGCAAACTCAATTTTACGTAACATTGTATCAGCTATAACATTGAAACGGATATATATTTTTTGCGACCTACGAGTATATATCAGAAAAGATACGTAACCGGATTGTGCCTCCTACTGATGTACTTGAGCTGCCAGACAATCTATGCTCATATCTTTAATAAGCGCATTTCATTTGCTTTTATCATTCGTAGATTTGTGTATCATTACTTTAAGTTCAGTTTAAGTTATGGGAAAATGAACTTATTTTGACGTTTAACGATTTATATTGGAGACAAAACGAAATATGAGGTTTGTAAATATATTTTGCATTTTATTTAACACATTGATTTGGTGAAGTTACAGGTTTTTTAGATGAACCATGGTATTAAATTAAATCTAGGACTGTTAACACCCTACAAACCCGGTTGTTAGGGTGTCCGTCTTGGAAATGAAAGTCGAAAGTTTGAATCACGGCGGAGGCTGGATTAAAACTGATGTGACCCGTTGGTGAGCGGACAGATAAGAAAGGAATGGTTACCGTAAGCCCATCTCTTCCAGGCGCCTAGCATTACGAAAAGGGAGTCAGGGATACTGTAAGCAAGAAAAACAGTTGTCTCATAAGTCAAATTGGTTTGCCCCTTCACTATAATGAAATCAGTAAATATAAGTGAAATTGGCCGAAAGCAGGTTGTTTTCTGAAACATACATCGATCAATTTAGATTATTCAATCAGTGAGGATAATCATGCTGAGTAACAAAGCTGATGTAGGACAGACATTAATTAATTTATTTTTATCCGAGTGTTTAATTAATCTTAAATTCAAAACATTTGGTCATTGTTTTAACTTTTAAAACTTAATTCCAGGAGTATAATATGGGTACTACGTTTTCACCTTCTGATAGTTTGCTGTCAATGTTCAATGATTTGTAATCCCAGCTCGCAACCATGGCAACCAAAGTGGTCCGAAGAGAATAGAAATGACTTACGATGTATCGTCAACCGTTGTGGTGGCTTCGTTGCAGACATAGACGCTTGCTGCGCATGCCAATCATGTGTCACGTGGGAAGGGACTTCATCAGATCTATTTATAGAATTTAGTTCACCGTTGGGCCAGAGCTTGGTGATTTCTGATCAACCATTTAACAATTCAGCAACTTATAGAATTGAATACAGAGGATTCAACATGACAAAAATACCTAGCAACGTTTGTGATTGGGACAATGAAACTCGTTTATCAGGACTTTATTCGTCCAGTTTTCACACTATGCGTGCGTTTTGGGGAAATCTGGTGGAAATAGATTTCTCTGACAACAACATTGATGCCATTCCGGACATAAACTGTCTTATGAGACTTGATAAACTCTATCTAAACGACAACAGCATCAGTCACGTTTCCAACTCTTCCTTCACAAGTTTGTCTCGTCTGCGGTATCTTCATCTACAACGAAACACCATTACAAGTTTAGATTTAAATGTACTTTCGGCTCCTAAACTCAATGTTTTATTCACAGACTTTAACCAGAATGAATTACAGACATTAGACGTCTCAAACATTTTGTTGGCGCATCCATTTTGCAGTGTAGCCTTTGGAGAAAATAAGATAAGTACGGTTAAGAACGAAGGTTTTAAGATAGATTTTGCTGCACGTTACGGACCAGGATTTATGAATTTGGCGGATAATCTAGTCAAAGAGTTTCCCAATTTCAAGGAACTGCTTCATTTAGACAGCTGGGAGCAGGTAGGGAAATTTTTCGCTTTCGGTATGGACCTAACCAACATTCCATTAATATGCGATTGTAAATTACATGTACAACCTTTTCTTGATAAGTCACAATACAGTATGAGCATGAACGGACACAGTGACAGTTTGGAATTTAGATGCTCAGCGCCGCCGAGTATGAAAGGAAAGTCGATATTTAAAATTGACCAAGAGAAACTTATTTGTAACTTGACCGACTGCCAAAGTCAACAATGCACATGCGTGGACAAACCATTCGATAGAACCATGTACGTCACATGTGAGTCTGACCTGGACAAGCTACCCAATCTGCCTATTTCAAACTATTCTAAATTTGTGTCTCTAAATGTCTCCGGCAACAATATAAAAGAAATTACAAACGTTTCATATCTGTCTAGGCTCTCTTCACTCGATATTTCCAACAACGATTTAAGAGAAATAAGTGACAGCGTAACTGAAGCGCTAGAAGAAAACTGCAAGTTTCTCGACATATCTGACAATCCAAAACTAAGAGGACTACCGAAACAATTTCAATACAGAGACGTATGCAGAACACGAATGAAAAATATAGAAATCGCTTGTGATTGTCAAACGACATGGATAGAAACATGGCTTCACCAAAACATTTGTAGTTCTGACAATCTATTCAAGTGCAACGTTCCCAAAATTGGTGTTACCTTGGCAACCAGTTTTCATGAAACTGATCTGGAATGTTTTGTTGATATGTACATCGTGATCGTAGCCTCTGCCATAGCAATAGTGACTCTTGTCCTGGTCATAACAGGGTTTAGCGTGTAGCCTTGAACCTCATGTCGCCGGTATATCAAACGAAATTGACAAAATAAATATAAATCACTAACTCCTCGACACATATTTTGTTGAAAACTGCTAAAATGACCTTTAATCTTTAATAAAACTGCAAAATCACATCAAATGACCTTTGGAATCGGAAAAAATACATGTAAACAAACACCATGTAAAATTTCAGGAAAGGGAAATAACCCCATCTATCCGGTGCAACAATAACTTTTTCCAAGTAAATTTTGTCCAGTTTGTTGACAAGTTAATTTTTTCCCGCCAAAAGTTGCACACGACCCTTTTTATCAATGGATGACGTCATAGCTGTCAAAATTATGTTTGATAAATAAACAAGCGAGCATTGAATACATGCATGTCAAACATGGCCGATTAAATAAGGATTTACTCGTAGTGAAGGCATGGTGTAAGTTTTTGTTGTGGTTTCATTCAGAAATTGGTCCATTTCGTATTTATTTATTTAATTTACTCGTCAGTTATTGTCAACAACCCTGCAGGCATTGTCACGAGAAAAAAATCTACAATTTCATGAGAAAATTACATACACCGGTACCGTGGATACACCGGCTTCATGGGGTTTCACTATATACGTTTTACTACGAACTGTTAGTAATGTACCTTCGGTTAAGACAGAGAAAGCGAAACGATGTTCAACCTAATTTCAAATACGACGTGTTTATATCTTTTAATGAAAACGAAGAACGTGCAAAAACATGGGTAACCACCTCTCTGCACAGACATTTAATGGACAAAGGGTATACATCCTTTCTAGCTATCAGAGACTTGCAGTATGGCACAGATCGTAATTCTGACGTCATTTCCGCCATAGAGAACTCCCGTAATTTTCTAATTATTCTGTCCGAAGGTTATCTGCACGAAGCAGACGAAGGAATGAGGTCATGGACAGAAAATGAATGGAAATTTGGTTGGAATAATTTCAGACAAGATCGATGTAAAAACATAGTTTTGGTTAATTATGATCATATCGAAGCGTCAGAAGTTGGCCATCCTGTTATCAAGGCATACTTAAGAGTCGGATGCACCGTAGATTTTGAGAAACATGAACGGAATATTATGGACGATATTGAAGCAAAACTTGGAAAGCCGTTTAGACATCCGGATATGGAGATGAATGCTATTGAAAACAAGAACATGATCACACCCAACCATCTCTTTGTTACGGGTTCCTGTGAAGACGATGTCAGTTATTTGTCCTTCGTCTAAATCGTCCGTGCTTTTCGTATCCCTTTGAATCTGTTCATATGGTTAATTATTAAATCCCCTACTAGTATGGTGTGTATGTAGTCTAGTTTTTGTTGCTATTTTTTTTCGTTTTTTTTTCAAGGGAGACTTTAAAAATATTGAAGTTGTTTGCTTCAGTTGATATATTATTTGTGCGGATGCTGGGTTATCCATTACTGTTTTCAGCCTTTTAGAACGAGTAGACTAGTATAGTGCGCCCAGGATAATGTTATATTTACAAACATTGACCAGATTGGTCTACTGATGCAAATTGGCTGCACATGGTCAAGCGTATACTGAAATAACACTGATAAATCATGCAAGCTTGATTTTTCCCGACTTTCTCGTTATCCTGGGTGCACTGTAATAGGTATGTCAGCCCCCTTGCTTCGGGGCCTGGGCCCGTATTCATAAAGCTCCTTAGGGAAAATTATTCCTTAGGTTGAAAATTTACTTTAGGTTTTATAGGAATTCCCTTAGTTTTATATGATTTCACCTTAAGATATCTGAAACCTTCTTAATGATGTTCTTTCAGATATCTAAGGTGAAATCATATAAAACTAAGATAATTCCTATAAAACCTTAGGTAAATTATCAACCTAAGGAATATATTCCCCGTAGGAGCTTTGTGAATACGGGCCCAGATGTGCTCATGTGTGTCATTGTCCGGTATATGCAGAACAATGTTTCGAACACATCACATGTACATTGTCATGAAATAAACAAAAACACACAACAAGTAAGGTATTCAGGCATTTTTATCTATTTTTATACTAAAACATGACATTATCACAAAGTCATTATGATTTATTTATTTTTTATCATGATTCGTGTATAAAACAATACAGATATAAAACAAACTAAAATCATTAATACACAAGAAAATAATACAGTAGTATTAAAAGAGCACACGGTAATAGCTTACGGTGACTATGTAACATTTGTACAATTTATTCGATTAACAAATAAGACAACTGATGGCATAGACGGTTGAATAAATGCATTTTTAAAAGTGTAACAAGAGATATACGCCGTTACAAGAGATGGGACTGAACAACAAATATTCTGAAATCTTTCGAATATTTGAATCCAAACATCATATTGGGTTAAGAATGATAATTTTGAATATTTTAAACTACTCGGTAATTGAAATACAGAATATATTTGAATTTGTAAAACTTCAAATACTAATACCAGGGGTTCTACTGAGGCATAATGTCTAATACAGAAAACAAGTTGCAAGTCTGTTTCTGGTGCAATAAGCACACAGTCCTACACCTTAACAAAGCTTCAAACACTGTTTTATTGTTAAAATACAGATTGTGGAACTTCAAATGACCTTAACTTTATCAATTCTTTGAATTTTGTCATCAAATAACTTTTCTTTTGTGCAGAAAAGAAAATTCTTTCTACTGCAGCCGGTCCGGATTATTCCGGAATTAAAGGACCCCTACAATTTTCATTCCCATCTCTAGTACATACCGCCACATATTTCTGTGACACACTAATATGAGCTCCAAAGCTTTTATAGAATTACAAATAAAAGTTCAAAGGGCAAAAACCAAAAGAAAATTGATTGGAGAGCATTAACATGCCATAGAAATGCACAATTAGGCTTGATGTTAATGATGCTTGAAGTTTTAACACTAAAGCCAAGGTCCCACTGAGCAGTTTTTGCATCGGTGATGCACTCCCTATATAAATAAATTAGCTTAAAGAGGAATCTGGAAATGCGATTTCACAAATTTTCTAATGACTTCCTTGAAGTTTCCCGTAGATCACGAGGACACTTTTCCTGATGCATTCCTTGTGCATTGATTAAATCTGGAATACATTGCCAATGCTAAAATGCTCAGTGGGACTTAGGCATAACAGAGTAACACCAAGGAAAAAATATGTTTACAAAATTACAGACTTGACATACAAACTGAAAGTGAGACTTTCAACATGGGCTCCCTATTTACTTTGTATCTAGGGGTATGATGAGCAAAATTAACAACATGGTGGTCACAACACAAGACAATTTATTTGGTGGCATATTGCTAATGAACGATTATTGAATGAAACTCTCAGGAAGCGATTCTTCATCTTACATCAATAACAAAATAAAGTTTATATTGCAGAAAATAGTGAAAATAGCTTCAATAACGCAAGAATAACCACAGGCCTAAGAAACATACAGTGCCCACCAAAAATATGAATACAGAGAGTTTTCCCCCATTTACTTGCCTGTATAATACTACTTGCAGAGAAGCAACAATGTTTTAGAAGACCAGGAATATTTTTTTTATGTAGTGTAAAGACAATACATTGATTGGTACCCTAAATGGAAAATATTAAGTTTCTTTGCCAGCTTTGAACGATAACATAATCATATGATATGGCAAATTCAGCCCCTTGAACCCCATAGTTTATTTTTAAATCAGAAAATGTTCATCTTTCTATCTGTCACATTTTTTACTCATTCATTAACTGTTTTTTCAGAAATTGCAAACATTGTTACCGTCTGACCAAAATACATGGAATAATTAAACCAATTATAATTCTGCATCTTTCAAAAAGTGTATCCATATTTTTGGCGGGCACTGTATATCAAACTACAGTTTTTACTTCACCCCAATTTTCATATATTCGATATAGTACAGATTCTTTTATCTAATGAATGGGCAAAAATTTGGAGATGTCAATATTGTGATAGAATTTCTTAGGTCTATGGAATAACCTAGAAGGGTTGAATGTAAAATATACAAGTTTTTCATCATTATCATCAGTTTAAACATTGAAAAACAGTCCTCTACGCAAAAAAAAGAAAATTATGTTTAATAAATAGTTGACCATCAAATGGTACTGGTAATATGTTTACATTTCCATGCATATATTTTACATCCATTTGAATATATACCATAGACCATAATTGAATAATTCATATTATCAAATTTTGAAAAAAAAATAAACTAAGGATTTTTTACACCAAATGCAAGTCTCCCACAAAGCGACATTACAAATAGTAGGGCACAAACCAAAGCCACTCAGCTACGGCGGCAGCGCCTAGCCACACACGCAAGAGTCAGACATAGTACAAGCCATCCACATTCCCAAAAACTATGGATGCTTCAAGCGAGCCTTATAATATGCTCACTCCGCAATGAATGAAAAACTGTGGACTTGCGGTTGAAAAGAAACGTGGCATACAATGCCCTCCAAAAGTTCCTTCACACTGACAAACACAAGTGTAAAATTCATAAGTTTTATTGCAGATCAATACTATCATAGTGTCAATGGAATAAGAAAATGACAAAATGCGCCTCAACTATACAGGGTTTGAAAGAAATCATGCCCTTATACAGGTATTTGTCAATGTAAGTAAATTGTATAATTTTAGGAATGTGAAGATACTTTTGGAGGGCAGAGTACAGGTAGATACCACAGTAGCTTATATTTAACACTTGACAACGGGACAGACCATATTTTATACAGCGGTCATAACACCCTTATTTACAGATCAGGAATAACATAAACCCTTATCCAATATTGAAATACGGCCATTACAAATTAATTGCTTGACCTACATCCAATATGTCTCAAAATGGGTAAATGAGTTGATTTTTTAACAATACCTAGGCAGGGGTTCTACTGAGGCATAATGCTTAAATCCTGAAAAACGAGTTGCACATCAGTTTCTGGTGCCATTAGCACATATCACTACATCATAAACAACGTTTCAAACAATGTTTTACTGTTAAAATTTCGATTATGGAACTTTAAATGGCCCTAACTTTGTCAATTCTTGTAATATTTTCATCAAATATCGTTTATTTTGTGTAGAAAAAAGCATTCTTCCTACAGCAACAAATCTGGATTATTACTAAATATTTCAAAGGTTCATTTATTTCAACAATATTTTCAAGAGAAAACTCATTATCAAAACAGCACAATAGGAGAAAACAAATACAAGCCCAGGTTTGCCACAATTTTGACTAGCCAAAAAATAATAAATGAACACATCTTAGTATCTAAGCCATTGTTTTCATAATAAAGCTTAAAACACACAGAAAACAACTAAAATAACATAAGATCTGAACCAATGTTAACACAATATTGGTGAGCAACAGAAGCGTTTTGGCAAAATTTCAGTTGACAATTTATATAGCTCGACTATTTTGACCTGAACCTGACCTTTATGCAAGAATATATTAGGCGGTTCTTGCTTTGAATACATCAATTTCTACAAGCAAATCGAGTAATATCGGTATTTCAGATTTGTGTGTGAATTACATCTCGAGTGTCTTCGTGATACTCACCGAATTATGAAAACATACAATCGGGGTTGTAAACGTAGGCAATTATCAACTGTTAAATTATGCTAATCAAAAGGACAGGCTCATGTTAATTTGGCCAAGCTATAACAATGATGTGACTGTGTGATAATGTGAGACTGAATATGTGATAAAAGTTCGTATGAGTGGCAATGTAGGCAAATTTCAGAATTGGAAGCAAAACATTTTCCTCAAACTAGAATTTTATAGTTATACCAACTAATAAATACCAGGAGTTCTACTGAGGCATAATGCCCAATCCTGAAAACAAGTCAGACTGTCTGCTTCGGCACACATTAGCAGACATTCCTATATACCTTAATTAGGTTTCAAACATTGTTTTATTATCAAAATAGAGTGTATGGAACTTCAAATGACCATAACTTGGTCAATTCATGGAATATTTTTCATAAAAAAGCTTTATTTTGTGTTTGCATGTGCAAACAAAATAGTCCTTCCTAGTGCAGTAAATCCGGATTTCCGGATTAATTTTCGGATTAATCCGGATTGTCGGAATTGTAGGACCCCTGTTAAACTAGTAACCCTTTATATCATAGGAACACCCGTTCACATCGCACAACAATGAATGGATGATGATAGCTCAAATTTTTTTTAAATATCTTAAGATGGTGTATTCATTCAATGAGCAGGTCCACATGTATTTGAAATAGTTCTCCTACTTTTCAACAGAATTTCAATGGTAATAGTATTTTACTGGCAATTCGCTTATTTTCAAAATAGGTTACAATACAGAATATTTTTTTCAAAATTGTTCAGGGTTTCCATACTTAATACACAAGCTTTTGATTAAAACATTTGGTGACTAAAACATGGTTTACAGCCAGCAAATTTGACCAGTTAAAATGTGTAAAAAATGACATCATTTATACAATGGTTTCTAAAATAGGGAACAAGTATGAGATTAAATCTGTGAGATCGTGCTGGGGGTCTAACAATAAAACACGACGCTTATACTGTAAATTCATTTAATTTCGAGTCGACAAAGTTTCATGGTTTTGGTAAAAAAGACCATTTCGATGTGACGTTAGTTTGTGGAATATGCTTTTTAGTAAATAAATACAAAGATCAAAATTATTGTTCGATGGGAATTAAATTTCCTGATTGAAGTGTACCACGAAATTTAATCCCCCACGAAAATGAATAATTTTACAGTACATGATGTCATGTCAGACACATGTGTGACACACAGCATTGTGGTGCTGGTACTTTCAAATGCCAAAATCCAATTTGCATGAAGATTGTTTTTCCTTGTCTTAAGCACATGTATGCTATAAAATCATTAATTTTCAAGGGGGATTAAATTTCGAGGATTTCATAGTTCACCTTCAACCACAAAATTATATCAAATCCTATTAAACAATAATTTTGATCCTAGTATTTATTTCATGAAATGCGAAATCCACAAATTAAAGTCCAATCAAATTGGTCTTTTTTTACCAAAACCATGAAATTTTGTCTCATTGAAATTAAATGATTTACAGCAGTGTAATATGACCCCAAATATACACAACCAATTTTAAACATTGTTAGCATGGAAAAATCATCATTGTATGTCAGAATTATTCAAATATCTACACAAGCACCTCTGCATTAACATTTGTCATTACATATCAAAACAAGAAAACATAAATTTGACATTATAATTCAACTTCTATTCAATTTGGAAAAATTTCAACCAGCAAGCATGTCTTTGCACCAAATATAGGATATACTATACCAAAAATATACTATATTAATAATCAATAATAAACATCTCAGGGTACATAAAAGCAGGGAATTTATAAAGGGGACACAACTTGCAATGTTTTTAGAAACTTTTTTTGTTTTATAATTCACTATGGAATCAACTACCTAGATTTTCGAGTTTACACAAAAGACCAGCAAGACCTATAACCTTAAGTGATGTATACCCCCAGATATAACCCCGGCACAGTTATGAAAATAAACTTATCGAAGGGCAATAACTCATTGTAAATTTAACCAGACCTGGAATACCTAAAGACAAATCATTACCATCAACAAGCATAAAAAAGGTCTGTCAATAGATGGACGGACCGAAAGCACGACTCCAGTTTACCCCGAAAGGCAAAACACGCCCACACAAATACTCACTTTCTGGGGGTATAATCATTTATGTATTTTACAGCACAAGCTTTTCAGCACAACAGGGACACCTGGCATCCGTTGCCTAAGCAAAGCGCAATCAAGCACCTTCATTTTGCTACCTCCCGTTCAAATTAAATCTAGAAGGCAAGGATTACCATCAACAAGCATAAAAAAGGTCTGTCAATAGATGGACGGACCGAAAGCACGACTCCAGTTTACCCCGAAAGGCAAAACACGCCCACACAAATACTCACTTTCTGGGGGTATAATCATTTATGTATTTTACAGCACAAGCTTTTCAGCACAACAGGGACACCTGGCATCCGTTGCCTAAGCAAAGCGCAATCAAGCACCTTCATTTTGCTACCTCCCGTTCAAATTAAATCTAGAAGGCAAGGATTACTTCCCGTAGAAAACGCTACATAGTGCTTTGTTTAGGCAATGAACACCTGGGACTTGCACATTTAATGCCCATCCCAATCTGAATGACCAGGGTCACAAACCATTCAATCTCATTAAACACATGCATGTTTGGAGCAAAAAGCTGCATGAAATTTATTAAAAGCTATTTTCTAGAACTCGGTTATTTTCATCTGTATAGCCTCGCAAATTCCCGCACTGATTCAGCGATCTGTGACACTTTCTCTGCGCTAGTTACCGCTTTATGGAACTGAGTTAATTGTTTATGTGTTACAGTTATTGCTCCTCCAGTATTGTCTGTCGGTAATGACTTCAAAACATGCTCCAACCATACACAGAATGCCTGAAAATGAGAAAAATAAAAACTTTACTATAACGGTTTTCCACACAAAAATGTATGCCTTCAATGAAGGGCAATAATGCCAGAAATTATTATTGAAATATTCATCCAATTGATTTGAGGGCCATTAGCATTCTAGCATTGTTCTATTGTTAAGTTGGGTTTACACTGTTAGTAGGCCTCGTGAAAAAATTGTCAAAACTTGGGCTTGCATGTTTTCTTTAGGTTATGTATGGGCATTGTTCCTGTAGTACGTTTATACTGTTAATGTTTTCTGTGCTTGGCTTGTTAAGTTGAGTGCTGCCTTCTTTGTTCGATTTCCTTGTATGTTTTTGTTGCAAATACCCTGAAAAAGCTGTCAAAACTTGGAGCAAGTCCCCTGAAAAAGTTGTCAAATCTTGAACAGTTCCCAAAGAGAAAAATTGTCAAAACTCGGGAGAATGCACCCCAGACAAAAACAGGGTTTTCCCTAGGAATTTTCAAATGAGGGTCCCAGAACCCTTGAAGTTTATATCTAGGGAGTCCCTGAGAAATTTTGGGGGTCCCTTCCCTATACGGTATTGCATTTCAAGTCCATTATTACAATGAGTATCAAATTTATAGATAAAAAAAAAAAAAAATTCAGATTGCTCAATGCTCCACAAGACTTAGTGCAATAAATAGCAGGAAGAAAAATGTTTGTGCTGAAATGGAAATGTCTATTCGAGGGATCCTATTGGGGGTCCCAAGGATGCACACTAATGCAGAAATGAGGGTCCCAAGCCACAAAGTTGCATCAAGGACGCAGAAAACCTGCATCAGGGAAATCCCTGCAAAAATTGTCAAAACCAGGGAGTAGCCCCTGAAAAATGTCAAAACGTTAATCTATACATACCGGTCTGTCTAGTTGCATAATCTCATTGATAACATCACTGATGTCCGCCGACATATACGTAGGTAAACAGAACACTATAGAATGTATAAGTGAATGAACCAACGACTGGCCTTGTTCATGTAATAATGACTTCACCAGCGTACTACGGGCTTCAAAATCTTCACGATCCTGTAATGTATAAATGGTTATTAAAGTTATTCGTACACATATATTCATATACATAGCGGCCATCTATAGAGCAACAAACCACCTTCAAATTTTCTCCAAGTTGAAATTTACAATCCTGACAGGTAAATGGTCATCGCAATTGACATAACCACAGAGCAGAGATCACCCTGCCTGTTTGTTTGTCAAAGGTTGCTTGGTGAAGGTTTTCAAGCTAATCTATTGGACCATGTGATTATAATTTACCGTTCAAAATTGTTTTCAAGGGTATAGATTGACAACTGGTGTAAAGTCAATCATATACATATATTCATATCCATTGCGGCCATCTATATAGCAACAACCTCTGAGTAAAACCACCTTCGAGCGTTCCGTAAGTTGAAATTTACCATATCATAAGCCTCTGTAGAGCAACAACTTTATACAGAGGCCATTTAACAGCCATTGAAATTAGCTTTTGAACATTACCTGCCAGCGAGTAATCCTACATAAAGTAGCTACTTCTACGGAAAAAGTTACTCGCCCGAACAGAAAATCATTTGCCCTGGCCTTCGAACGAGTGCTAATTTTGATGACTGATTTAAGTAATGAATAACCAATAGTAGTCAAATCGTTACAGATAATTATGCATCCCTGTATTACCACTAACATGTCAGGGCTCGACACTAACACTGGTCCCCTGGTAAGAGGCCAGTGAAAATCTTGAAGGGCCAGTGAAAATCTTGAAGGACCAGTGAAAATCTTGAAGGACCAGTAACTGTTTTATTTACAAATTTTACGTTTCTTTGCTGGGGGACCAGTGACCAAAAATAGTTAGTGTCAAGCCCTGCATGTATATACCGTACAAAACATGAAAACCAGTTTTTTCCAAAACAGAAGCTATTAACTATTCAGGGCCGTTTTAGCAAACATATAATCACCATGCATACCAAATAAACTCTGTATCAATATTCATTAACATTCCTGAAATACTTTTGCAGTTACTTGTGACAGAAAAAATGTGCATGGTCAACAAATTCCCAATTTTACGGTTCGAATGAGAAAATGCAAAGGATCGGTGAATATTTGGTATTACACAATTTACGCAGTATTCCAAGCAATCACCACTATGATATATAACACAAAGTGGAATTTATAAATTCCCGCTGGTAATCCAGAAAGATTCGTCAGATTAAGTGACCATCATGCAATAATATGCCTGACACTACATAGAACTGAAATTTCGGATGTGCCAGTATCTATTTTTAGACTGTTTCACAAATGTTATTTTTAAACATTTGATATCTATTTTTAGAATAGCAAATTTCCAAGTTTCACTATTTTTAGCCACACATGACAAGTCTTTGGTTTGCTGTAATTTAACCAAAATAAGTTTTCTGAAAATGTTGATTGATGGATTACTTTCCAGAGGCGTCGCGAGTGGGGCGGCAGGAGCGGCGGTCGCCGCCCCAATATTTCAGCGAGGAAAGGCAAGATTTTTTTGAAATAGGTAACAAAATAATTTTCTAGATGAATATTTGTGATTATTTCAGCGAACAGCTACACATTGGGGAGGCAAAAAACGGCGAATGGTCACACCTTGTTAAAGTTATATAAATCAAGTCTTGAAGTGTGAAAATATGTCATATAATATTATCAAATTGACACTTGACACTTGTTAATAACTAACTGACTCTGCCAATTGTATTTTACAGTACATGCAATACACGTGGTCAAAAGTCCTCTGTGCATCCTTTAATTGTATCTAAAGGGCACAGTTTGCTTTATAATTACTGAATACTGAATTGGTAAAGAAAAAAAGTACTAATAATTATTTCTTCAAAAAGAAAATCAGCCTTTAATGTTATCTATCATGGGATGGTTTTGTTAAACATTCTTGAACTGAGTTAATTTCAATCACCCCAAAATAAAATGTGTTTTAAATGTTTTAGTCCTGGATATTAATACATTAATTTATGTATGTGAATACATCAACGGTATACTCCTCAAGACCGTACTGCTGTAGTAATTGATTATTATTAAATATGGGTTAAACTTCGCACTATGATGTTGGTCCAACGTTTACTGTCGTTTAGGGAAACATTCAATTCTGCTGAAAAATGTCTTGCGTTCGATATTTTTTAACATGCAAAAACTTTGTCGACATTTGAAATAACGTGGATTAGTGCGTTATGTGCCGTTTGTTAACGTTCCTAAATGCTGGATTAAGTTGTTCTGAGTTTGCTGATGCTGATGGTTATTAGGTTGATTTTGTCCACGATATCTTTCCAACAGAGGCAAATGAACGCGACTACAACTTGATGGCTAGCGTAGGCGAATAATCGCTTGTTCTACGTTGGAAAACGTGTTTCAGACACATTGGACGCGATTATAACACTTTTCAAACTTTCCACACCTTACCCGCAACTCATGTGCACTTAAATACTTAAGCTTCCATTTTATCGGAAAACGAATAGCAACCGTAAAATAATGCAACATCGGCAACTATAAATGATCACTTTCTGCCATAGTGAGTCAGTGTATAACAATAAAAATAACTTATGAAGAAGAATACACTATAAAGGTATCGGAAATAGCACCATTTACGATTTGGTTTTATAAAATTTTCTCATTCAAAGGAAGGGGACACCCCGCCGCCCCAATCTTCGGTACCTCGCGACGCGCCTGCTTTCTAGACCGAAATGACAATGCTATATGACCCACTCCTTTATATATGAAGTATGGGTGGCACATTGAAAGTTTAATCAGTTATTTACTCAAGATTTGGTGCTAGTTTCAAATTTGCCATATTTTATAAAGATATAAATAGCTTGAAAATACAACCTGACTTTGACCCTTTTGCCTTGATACATAACACAGTTATTATGCAGACAATATAAAATTCTAACAGCAAATAAAAGAAGATACATAATCTTTTATTTGCTGTTAGAAGTCTGAAATCTCAAATACCATTTTGCACAATTTGCTAGCAGAAATTGAAAAAAAAGCAAAAATCTTTTATATGTTCCAGAGTTCTCAATAAGTTTTAACCAACAGGCCGAAATTCTTAACCAACAGGCCTGATAATATCCTTAAAACAACTATTTTCTTTAAATTGTGTATAAATTTCACATTTCCAGCAGGCCCAAACTGGTTTTTAAGCAGTCAATTTGGCCTGCAACCAACTGTTAAAGAGAACCATGTGTTTATGCATTAAGGTCAGGGGTCAGGTCAAATTATCCAAGCTATAATACTTACCTCTTTACTAGAGGCAGCTTTTATAAGCTCGGTTATAAATTTCATCACAGACATATTGGCATCCTTGTGGTCGAGTGAACACGATGCTATTGCACACATTAATACAGGCTTCATAGCGACACTTTGTAAGAAAGATAAAGGTGCTCGCTGTATAAACCTGTAATAGAATATAACAGAATTATAACAGTTTTGATGACACCAAGCAGTTGGTAAAGCCCTATTCTCAGAATAACATTTAGGGTAACACATCTGTTGGTGAAGTGCTATACTCCAATAACATTTCAGGTAACGCCCATCAATTGGCACACATCTTTCCAATAAACTATTGTTTTATTGTCAAAATTTTTGCATATAAAAGGTATTTCAAATGATCACTTTTTTAAAAATCAAAGGACTTTCAGTTCTAGTTCATATTGTAGGACCCTTGTCTGGGTGGGTATTAATCAGGGGTTATACTGCAGCATAATGCCAATTCCTGAAAATGAGTCAGAAATTTGTTGGGGGTGCCATAGGAACACCTAACTGCTTCTTAACTAGGTTTCAAATATTGTTTTATGATTAAAATCAGAATGTGAAACTTCAAAAGACCGTAACTTTGTCAATTCTTTGAATTTTTTCATCAAATAACTTTTATTTTCTGCACTTTCTAATGCAGCAAATCTGAATTTAGAACACAATAACTATTTACCTTAAACTAAGTCTAAATAAATCATCTACAGTATCTGGATGATTTCTTAAGCCATTTTGTTCTTCTAACAATTTAAATGTTGGTGGACAAAATGCCTGAAATAAACAAACTTCATATTAACCTTAGATGTTACACAAATCTGCACAAAGTGAACTACAAACTAGGCCTACTATAAACACAAACCTAGTAAAGGACCAACAATGCATTTTGTTTTAAGAAAGCAGTATTTCGTATGATAAAAACATTGAAATTATTCATCATGCATGAAGGTCAGCACCAAGTTTGTACCCACTGCTCAAATTTATTTTAACAATGTTTGTAAAACATGTATGCCCCCATGGCTACCTGAAAGTAGGAAATGGTAAATGTCAAAGTGAGTGTAACCTTTGACCTACAAGATGGTTAGCATCAAGCAAAGAAGGTACACCAGTAACAGTTTTATTCTCAGGATTGACACAACCTGGGATCAAACCCAGACCTTTCAAATTATTCCTTTATAATACTTTTAAGTTGTACAATAGAATAATAATAATATAGGTTATAAATAAATGCATTTATAAATTATTTTCCTACAGAGAGAGAGGGGGTGGACAAAAGAGAGGGGGCAAAAGAGGGGTGATAACCATTACACTAACAGTTAATACTCAGAACCTACCTGGAACATATCAAGTAGACCTTGCGTACATTCCTTGTCTGAACCGTATTCATCTACCAATATACTGCCTAGATACAGAAAGCACGAGTGTGGATGCACTTGATATATGCTGACCATCTACAAATACACAATAATATTGATTAACAAGTGATGAGTTATAGAACAACAGTTGAAGTATGTTTTTATAGAAGCCAAATAGTCATTCTAGATGGGAGTGAACCGGAGACCTCTCGCACTCCAAGCACATGCTCTAACACTAGGCAACCTAGTTGAATCCTAGTTAAAACATTTTCAGTTCATTCATTCAAGAACTTCAACATCAGGTCAACAAATCGCTGGCTTAGTATGAGAAGTCGACTACTTACGA
The DNA here is from genome assembly GCA_963678985.1 of Spisula subtruncata. Classification (NCBI taxonomy): domain Eukaryota; kingdom Metazoa; phylum Mollusca; class Bivalvia; order Venerida; family Mactridae; genus Spisula; species Spisula subtruncata. Next base: position 48,378,639 of record OY787664.1, on the reverse strand, counting down.
CCTTATAATACTGATACATATTTACAATCAGCACCACAAGGCGCTTCTTAAGAGCCTAATTTCATGAAAATTGGAGCTTGTAATGTTGACTAAACTATACTTGAAACAGCTTGTGTTACCGTAAGTAATGAGTAATTTTCTGACAGTTTTTTCGTGCTTTCTTAAATATTCGGTTTTGTGCTTACAACCTTCTCATTCTAAGCCAGCAATACACTGACCATCTACAAATACAAAACATTAATATTGATTTACAAGTTAAGTTAAAGTTCCTAATTTTCAAGGGCTGTTTTCAGCAGCTCAGCTGTTCAATCACCCTTTGACATTTGAACAAATGATGATTGCAAAACAAGTACTGGGCGTATGTCCCTTATATTAGCCAGTAGGGCCCAATAATTACAAAGCTGTGTAACAAGAGTGACATACCTGAGGCACAAGTGGCTGTAGTAATGGTGATGAATGTTTGCCTAAACATCGTATTGCAAATCTGATACACCGACAGCATCTCTCTACTATACGTACATCAGCCTGGTATCGTGTACATGCTTGTGATAACACTGGCCATACCTGTAAACAATACACAATACCCTTTATAATGCTATACAGGAATATTTCAAGGGCTCAGTGCAAAACTATGGTACATGCCTTTATAAGTAGGTGGTCACTATATTCTATTCAGGTAATATCCATCCCTGGTATGGAGGCACCATACATAGCAAATATATATAACAATTTTGTGAGAATTAAACAATACTAAACAAACTATACCATAGTTTTGCACCAAGCCCTCAATTTTTGTAAACAAGATATGTTTTCTAAAACAAATTATGCCCTCTAATGGCAGCCCAATAGTCAGAAATGTTAAAGGTCATGGCGACCTTGACCTGCTGACCTTAAAATCAATTGGGTTCAACTACCTGTACTTATTGTAACAAACATCCTTATATACAGTATGAAGATCCTGGGCCTAAACTATCTTGACTTATTGATCAGAAATAGTTATGTCTAAGTATATAATGTTAAAGGTCACAATGACCTTGACCTTTGACATACTGACCTCAAAACTAATAGGGGTCATCAACTGCTATGTAATGGTCGAGGATCATAAGGTTAAGCATAACTCAGTAACTGAACAGAAATTGCAAGATCGACAGACTAGCAAACAGGTTGACTTAAATGTTCAAAGCATCATAAATGCGAGGGGCATAATTACTATTCCAACATTTTTTTCCACAAATGTAATTTCCAAATCTATTTATTTGCAATGTATATTACCTCTTGAATGACTTGCAAACATGGATGGATTTGACCGTTAGTCACTGAAGGCGTTGTATACCTGCAAATAGTAAAATATCCAACAGTTATAATATTGATCCAGCAACAGTTCTTAAAGGTCAGAATGAAATATTAATTCCTAGATTCAATAGGTTAGTCTTTCTTCCGCCAACCTTTTAATTTTCTTTACCTGTGTTCTTCCACCTTATGGTGTTATCTAACTTTGGGACTAAGCTTAAGTGCTCAAAATACATCATTCTGCAGATAGGTTATGAAGTAATTGCTTTTTGAAAATAACAGTTTAAGGCTTGATGGGGCTTTAAGCAAACAGCATATAAAATTAAAACTGTAAAATCATAAATTTTCTTGGTGGATTACATTTCGTGGATGACCTCAACTGGAATGACACCGATAGATCTATATTGCATCATTTAAAGCGATTTTGTTATTTGATGCCAGGTTGATTTTTGATATTTTGTCTAAGATTTGCACATTTTCCTGAAATGCAAAATGCATGAAATTTCGTCCCATCAAAATTATATGATTCAACAGTATTAGGTGCTAGCACTAGCATTGACAGAGTAAAAGTTGAAAAAACGGTACCTGAATACAGCAGCTAATCTATCGAGCCATACAGTAGGATCATCAGCTGCTCCTTGTTTAGGTGATTCTGTACCCTCTGTCAGTAACTGTAATATAAACGCAATATGTAAAGCCTAAGCCCCATGGCAGCTCAATTTCAGACCTGGTAAAGGTCACAGTAAAACTTACCTTTGACCTACTGACCTCAAAACCAATAAGTGTCATTTACTGTTACTAGCCAACCTTCATGTTAACTTTGAAGATCCAAGGGCAAAGTGTTCTTGAGTTATTGAACTGAAACCATTTGATCTACGCACCAACAGATCAACTGGCATGCACAAAGTGATATTACCCTTCATCAAAGATGGGGGGGGGATAATCACAACAATTATGGTCATCTTAATGAATTCTGGGTAGCGCTCTTGACTACAGATAAAGAGGTCCCTGGTGGGATCTAGGCCAGGGCACTAAGTCATTTCTGAAATGCTTTTCAGTGTTTCTCACCCATCTAGAAATGAACTGGTTGTTAACTCAAAGGTAGTCATGCAATCTTCGGTGATGCCCACATGGCATATTTAGGAATCAATCAGTCTATTCAGTGATGGTGGATTTCTGGTATCACACAACTGTCTCTACCCTTAATGTTAGGTCTTTGGCCATATCTGGCAGGAAAAATGGCCACACACTCATGACTGTGTCAGTCAATCGCAAATTGAAACATTAATAAATAAATAAATGTTCACTTCCTTATTCAACTACAGCTTTCAGTACAAACATGTGTACACACAAAATGTTTAGAGAATGTGCAAACTATGCCAGAGATAACAGAGCACATGCTAGAAATTCTAGTAGAATGACAGATCAACTCACCTTACTTAATCCTGTAGTTTGGAAATTGCACAATTTTCTCATACCCTCAGCACAGCTTTCATGTGGAAGTGTGGCCAATATGGTAGCTACACCTGTAAACAGACATGGGTTAATCGATTAAAGTAATCATCATGATTAATAATCGATTACTCTTTTGCATTAATCATCATTAATCAGTAATCATGGATTTTTCTGATTAATGATTAATAATTTAATCGATTATTGAAGAAAAAAGGCAGTAATCATGATTACTTTACGATTACTTTATGATTACTTTAGGTTTAATATGTGTATTATTTAACTTAAAATATTTATCATATTATATGAGACTGACCAAAAGAAATTAACAGGATGCAAATTGAAATGTAATATATTAAGTGCATCTACTGGAAATTATCAGTTATGAATAAACTAATTTATTTATAAGTGTTTTACTTATTTGTAAATAGAAGTTATTTGTAAGGAAGTTGAAGTAACAAATATCAAAAACTTTTATAAATCTCAGTTTAAGTAAAAAGATATTGCTTTACTAGCAATAATCTTTGTGTATAACTGTTATTAACATGTCAAAAATTACACTTTAATCCTTTTTAGTAGGTGTTTGTCTACAATGTGCCAAACATTACACATTATCCCTTTATATGGTGTGACAATTATCACCTAATATAGTTGTACCCAATGTCATGCTCAGAGCTACAATTTACCAGTCATGTCCATTGCCTGGGGCACAGCCACAATGGGGAAAGGTGAAATCTTGTGGTTCAAGTATGCATACATATTTTGGGTATTGTTTAGCCTTTAAACAATCTGTTTTCAAAATTATATTTCTACCAGTTTAAGTTTTTTCTTGCACACCGAGTAGAACTTGCATACTTTCGTAATTTAGCCTGTAAGTTTCTTATACTTAAAACTAGTTAGAACCCTTGAAGTAAAAAATATCTGTTTCTCTGATTCACTTTTTGCAGGGATAGACACTAACTATATTGGTCACTGGTCTGATAGTCAATAAGTATAAAATTTGTAACGGAAACAGCTACAGGTTCTTCAAGACTTGTACAGCTCCTTAATTTTCACGGGCCTCAATTATAAATCATATTGCAAATTTATACAAATACACTATATAAATTCCAGGAATCCAGATTACGCTCTGAATTATGCAAGTTTTATTCTGCAGCATTCAAAAATTACTTTGTGACTTTCAAGACTTGGTCCATAAATCCTGTTTTTAAAGTATTTAAATTTACATCGTATTAGTTTAATGAACATACTAAAATAAATATTACCCCCCCCCCCTTTATCAATGTTCCGTGATTTTAACTTAATTAATATGATTTCATTCCGTTCAAAATTTCAAAAGTAATCATTAATCATTCGATTACTTCAACTGATGATTAATAATTTAATCGATTAACAGTAAGTTGCTTGGTAATCGATTAATAATCGATTATCCAAAAATGTCTAAATAATCGATTAATAATCGATTACTTTTCAAAGTAATCGAACCCATGTCTGCCTGTAAACATTGTACAGTATTAGACCAGATAGGACACAGACGTAAACAAATTATTGTAAAATCATCAATTTTCGTGTAAGATTAAATTTCGTGGATTTCGTGGTTCGTCTCAACCACGAACTTTAATCCCAACGAACATTAATTTTGACCCTTGTTTAATTACCTGAAACGCAAAATCCACGAATTTAAGTCCAAACAAAATTGTCTTTTTTTACCAAAACCACGAAATTTTGTCCCAACAAAATTAATTGATTTTACAGTATTGATAGAACAAGACCAAGCCTAAAATTGAATAAAAGTTGAAGCATTTAAAGGTTGATAACTTGACAAAATTTTTCTTTCACGACAAAAATGTGGTAACAGTCTATGAAGTATAAGATAAAGAGGTTCTCAGTTCAATTCCCAGCTGGCCATTTCTTAAACACATTTCAGTGTTTCGTATCCAGAAAGAGAAGAACTGGTTAGTAACCCACAAAAAGCATCAATCACAGATTTAGCTAAAATATTGTCACCGCAGAAAAAATCATGAATGCTGTATTTACCTCTTATACTGAATGTATCAATTAGGGTTTTCACTAGGATTTCATGTAGAAGGCTTTTTGTGCATTTGAGAAGGCCAAGGTGCATGAGCACTGAAGATAGAAGGTGGGGGTAAATTTGAGGTGGCCCAAATATCATTTGAGGCAGTCAAATTGGCCTCCTGTCGCCTCCTAATGACCTCCCTGATCAAGGTATAATATATTTACCTCTAAGTAAGCCAGTAGCCGCATCATTCGATATATTGAATGTATCGACAGCCTGTGCTATCTGTATAAGGCCATCACAGTGAGATTTCATATGTACTTTACACGTTGTAGAGATACTCTGTAACGATGTAGCTGCCACTGATGCCAGACGAGATTCTTGTAGACCTGCCAGCAGGTACTGTAACACTGGATCTATAATATATCAAGGAAATTTAGGATTATTGTAAATATGTAATAATGCCAATTTATCACATAAATACTGTGATCTTTCATGTGAGAACAAATGTCTGAACAATGTTCTGCCGAGCCAAGCATAGCCTTTATTTGCCAGTCAGTTTTCTGCTTAATACGACAGGCATATGTGTGCCTCAACCTGGATTTGCACCAAGATCGCCAGATGAGGCGGCAACCCCACTAGCCACTGAGCTAAATCATAACATGGTCAGCATAAATGTGTTATTTTAGATGTTTTTACTTGGTTACTATAATAATGTGATAAAAGCAATCTGCCTCTGGTTGTCTTTGGGCTCGACATGTCTTTAACTCATCACAAAAACCAATATCCAAAGGCATGCATAATAAGTGTTTTGTAAGAAACATAAGAAGCAGTCATAGACAGCCATATCCCCTGCCGAAAATAATACCTCAGTAAATAAAGTTTTGTAAAAGAGGCTGTAGGTTTATCAAATTGAATTTATTAAAAGCAATATTTTGAGTGAACTTCCAACATACCAATGACTTGTGGATGACTGTCAATCCATTCACACAATTCTCCTAGTAACTGTAGTGTGGTATATCTAACTGCTATATGTGCGGTAACTGGTATAGACAACACTGCTTGCACAACCTGTGGTACTACCTCATTTTCATCCCTAAAACACATACATAAATTGCATTAACACAAACAACAAGAGCTGTCTCCATAGGACGACACATGCCCCCGTGCATGCTTTGATAGTAACGTAACGTTAAGATATCAGCACCGTCACAGATGTGTCATAATATATTGGGCAAATGTGATATTGACATATTTTTCTTTGTGTAAAGGGCCATAACTCTTAAGCGTGTAGGTCAATTTGAAATCTTGTTATCTAACATGACCTAGATCTTATGGCCGTACACCTTTTCATGTTTCAAAAGGTTTGGTGAAGATCAGATGATAAATGCTTGAGTTATTGAGCGGAAACCAAAAAAAAACGCCATTTTCCTACGTGTCAAGGGCCGTAACTCTAAAGTGGCTACGTCAATTTGACTGGTTATCAAACCTGACTTAGATCTCATAGCCTTTCACATTTTCATGAGGTTTGGTGAAGATCCAATGACAAATGCTTAAGTTATTGAGCGGAAACCAAAAAAAACGCCATTTTTCTATGTGTCAAGGGCCGTAACTCTAAACCGGCTAGGTCAATTTGACTGGTTATCGAACTTGACCTAGATCTCGTAGCCTTACACATTTTCATGAGGTTTGGTGAAGATCCGATGACAAATGCTTGAGTTATTGAGCGGAAACCAAAAAAAACGCCATTTTTCTATGTGTCAAGGGCCGTAACTCTAAAGTGGCTACGTCAATTTGACTGGTTATCGAACTTGACCTAGATCTCGTAGCCTTACACATTTTCATGAGGTTTGGTGAAGATCCAATGACAAATGCTTAAGTTATTGAGCGGAAACCAAAAAAAACGCCATTTTTCTATGTGTCAAGGGCCGTAACTCTAAAACGGCTAGGTCAATTTGACTGGTTATCGAACTTGGCCTAGATCTCGTAGCCTTACACATTTTCATGAGGTTTGGTGAAGATCCAATGACAAATGCTTGAGTTATTGAGCGGAAACCAAAAAAAACGCCATTTTTCTATGTGTCAAGGGCCGTAACTCTAAAGTGGCTACGTCAATTTGACTGGTTATCGAACTTGACCTAGATCTCGTAGCCGTACACATTTTCATGAGGTTTGGTGAAGATCCGATGACAAATGCTTGAGTTATTGAGCGGAAACCAAAAAAAACGCCATTTTTCTATGTGTCAAGGGCCGTAACTCTAAAGTGGCTACGTCAATTTGACTGTTTATCGAACTTGACCTAGATCTCATGGCCTTACACATTTTCATGAGGTTTGGTGAAGATCCAATGACAAATGCTTGAGTTATTGAGCGGAAACAAAAAAAAACGCCATTTTTCTATGTGTCAAGGGCCGTAACTCTGAAGCGGCTAGGTCAATTTGACTGTTTATCGAACTTGACCTAGATCTCATGGCCTTACACATTTTCATGAAGTTTGGTGAAGATCGGATAAACACTGCTTGAATTATTGAGCGGAAACGAATCCGGATGGACGTACACAAAACCATGCACTTGTGTGATGGGAGACCTGTGTGACTCGTAATTACAGATTTTTTATACTTGCGTGACTGGAAAAAAAAGTGTATGTAGCTCAAGGGTATGTGTGACCATCACACAAAAATGGACACAACTGCCACACAAGTAACAACTACGCAGTCACACTAGGAATGGACATCCAAGACTTGTGTGATTGTTCACTTCTGTGACTTTATCAAAAGATTTTTTAATTCTTATGTGACTGTAAACTTTGAGACTCAGGGATATGTGTGACTATCACACAAGAATGGACACAACGGCCACACAAGTAACAACTACACAGTCACACTAGGAATGGACATCCAAGAATTGTGTGATGGTTGACTTCTGTGACTTTATCAAAAGATTTGTTTATTGTTATGTGACTGTAAACTTTGAGATACAGGGATGTGTGTGATTGTCACACAAGAATGGACAAAACTGCAACACAAGTAACCACCAGACAAACTTGGAAAAGACATCAAACACTTGGCTGACTTGCGCAACTGATCAAAATAGATTTTTTAATTCTTTTGTGACTATAAGCTTTGAAATTCTTGGGTAATGTGTGACCAATACTGAACATCACACAAGAATGGACACAACTGCCACAGAAGTAACAACTACACAGTCACAATAGGAATTGACATCCAAGACTTGTGTGATGTCAACTTCTTTGACTTATTAAAACAGATTTTTTAATTCTTATGTGACTGTAAACTTTGACTCAGGGATGTGTGTGACCATCAAATAAGAATGGACACAACTGCCACAGAAGTAACAACTACACAGTCACACTAGGATAGGACATCCAAGACTTGTGTGATGGTTGACTTCTGTGACTTATCAAAACAGATTTTTTAATTCTTATGTGACTGTAAACTTTGACTCAGGGATGTGTGTGACCATTAAATAAGAATGGACACAACTGCCACAACTACACAGTCACACTAGGATAGGACATCCAAGACTTGTGTGATGGTGACTTCTGTGACTTATCAAAACAGATTTTTTAATTCTTATGTGACTGTAAACTTTGACTCAGGGATGTGTGTGACCATTAAATAAGAATGGACACAACTGCCACAACTACACAGTCACACTAGGATAGGACATCCAAGACTTGTGTGATGGTTGACTTCTGTGACTTATCAAAACAGATTTTTTAATTCTTATGTGACTATATAAACTGAAACTCGAGGTCACACGAGAATGGACACAACTGTCACACAAGCAGTAAGTAGACAGTCACACTAGGAATGGATATCCAACTCTTGTATGATGGTTGACTTCTGTGACTTTTAATTTCCCCTATATAAGCCTATGTAATACTAGAGCTCAGGATGTGTCGCCTGAAGAGGCCTGGACAAAAATAAAGCATGAAACACTTCTAAGGGCAATAACTCAACAAGAGGATCATAGTTGCGCACCTGCAGGATCAATTTGTCAAATACGGACCAGGTTATAGTTCATAGATGCACATAGTGTTGTGAATGTAGACAGGTTAAGTTACATGTCAAACATAAAATCTACATGCAAAATTATCAAAATATGTAGTTTCATATATGTAGCTTAAAAAACAGTTAAGCATGTCAGCAGGTCAAGGTCAAAGATAAGACCTGCATGTAAAGTTATCTAAACATGTCAAATCTTGTAGCTTGAACAAGAGCTGTCGGAAGACGGCGCGCTCGGCTATTCTCAGTGTTGGATAGTGTAATAAAAGCCTCAAAGTTGAAAAAGGGGCACAATTTGAACAAAGATATTGATAGTTACCCACTCTTGCCTAGACGTTGGGGTCATGATCATATGATAAACAAGTGTGCAAAGTATCAAAGCAATATGTCAACGGACTTTGAAAATATTTGAGGTGGTACGTAAACTTCAACGTAGTTCTCCAAGTCAAAAAGGGGACATAATTCTGTCAAAATGCTTGATAGTTACCTACTTGATAGTTACCTACTCATGCCTAGGGGTTGGGTTCATGATGATAAACAAGTGTGCAAAGTATCAAAGCCATATGTCAATGGACTTTGAAAATATTTGACGTGGTATGTAAACTTTAACATACATGTAGTTTTCTAAGTTGAAAAGGGGACATAATTCTGTCATAATGCTTGATAGAGTTACCTACTTTTGCCTAGAGGTTGGGGTCATAATGATAAACAAGTGTGGAAAGTATCAACGCAATATGTCAATGAACTTTAAAAATATTTGAAGTGGTACATAACTTTAACATACTGTAAAATCATTTAATTTCGTTGGGACGAAATTTCGTGGTTTTGGTAAAAAGTAGGGATGGCAACGAGTACTAAAATGAGTACTCGAGTACTCGGTCATTCTTCCGATCGAGTACTCGGGTACTCGGAAAACAATAAATGTCCATGATATTTGGGAAATAGAAATTTTGTACTGCAAACGTGCGTGTTCAACTACAAATAAAACAGCGCGTTTGCCTGTCCGTTCTGCTCAGTTGTTGATCAAATCTAGATCGGAAGAAGAACTATGAAAAAATAATAATAAAAACGTATAACACAATAAACAATAAATTGTAAAATCAATAGAACTTTCAATCAATAACGCTAGAAAATCAAATAAAAACAAATAAACAACTTAGGTGGACTACTCTTTTTTGTTATTTCTTAATCGATTGTCACCCCTAATAAACAATAACTGGCAATTAAAAATTGATAACAATTACTCGGGTTGATGTCAACGAAAGAATCCCTAGCTACGTGTCATAAACTAACTAACAGACGATGATTGACAGGTCTGTGTTTTGATTACGCTTGCAATTAGCGACCTTGTGGCGGCAATTAAGGATTGATGACACGCTAATTGTACTTTTAATTGACCAGATAACACTTGGACACCTACTGTATTACACAGGATTAACATTTTTTTCGAGTACTCGAATACTGATTTTACTATTCGATAATCGGACGTTTGAACGAGTACTCGAGTACTCGGGTACTCGTTGCCATCCCTAGTAAAAAGGACAATTTCGTTGGGACTTGAATTCGTGGATTTGTATTTCAGGTAATAAACCAAGGCTCAAAATCAATGTTCGTTGGTATTAAAATTCGTGGTTGAGGTGAACCACGAAATCCACGAAATTTAATCCCCCACGAAAATTAATGATTTTACAGTAAGCATTACGCCGACGCCCGGGCGAGAAGGATAGCTCTTCCTATTTATAATAGTCGAGCTAAAAACAGTAAAGTAGGTCAAGGTCAGCAAAGGTCAAAGATAAGATGGGCATACAAAGTTATCTAAATATGTTAAGTTTCATGGCTGTAGCTTGAAAAACAGAAAAGTAGGTCATTAGGTTAAGATCTTGGTGAGCAAAGGTCAAAGATAAAATCTGCATGCAAAGTTATCTAAATATGTTAAGTTTCATGACTGTAACTTAAAACAGTAAAGTGGGTCAAGGTCAAATATAAAATCTGCATGCAAAGTTTTCTAAATATGTTAAGTTTCATGGCTGTAACTTGAAACAGTAAAGTAGGTCAGTAGGTCAAGGATAAAATCTGCATGTAAAGTTATCTAAATATGTCAAGTTTCAAGGCCATAGCTTGAATAATAAAGTTACTTGAGAAATAAAATGCACCCCGTTAGATTTTATCGGGGTATAAAAAAAATATTTGGGTCGTTTAAAAGTGTGTGTATAGTCCCAAGGACTCCAAGTGTACTTTAAACAATCTAGTTTTTTTATACCCCGATAAAATGGAATAGGGTGCATTTTACATCTTATATTTCCATTCATATTTGTATTCCATCTAATAATTTAACATAATTGAAGATCCTTAAGAGCTTTTCTTTGTTTTTTTTCCGTGAAAAATTGAACCTCTGCAACCTCCGTTTCAGAATGGAATGATCAAACCAATAAAAACACTCCCATACGCTACCGGTATTCAAAATTATTTTTATCATCGATTTATATGGTTGCTAATGACACAAAACAGTACATATAATCGATGATAAAAACTAATGTTGACAGTATCATTTAATATATGAAATATATTCCGTTAGAATGTTCTTTTTCTAGCTCTTATGAAGGCCAAATCTTTATTAATAATGAAGTTATAAGCCACAGACAAACTGGAGTAAATCAAAATGTCTCCCTCACCACTTGGTGGTGGCAGACATAATCAAACCCGTTACCATAAAGGGATGTGTGATATTTCAATTCAGTATCATCAATAAGACATGTTTGTTAAACACATATGCCCCCCAGATGGCCGGTTTCTAAAATTACCTTGACCCCAAATCAATAGGGGTGATCTACTAATCATGAGCAACCTCATGTGAAGTTTGAACTTGATAGGCTCAAGCATCTTTTGGTAATTGATCGGAAACAACATTCAAGGTCAGTGACCTTGACCTAGTGACCCCAAAACCAATAGAGGTCATGACAAACTTCCACACCAAGTTTGAAGTTCCTAGGTCCAAGTATTAAGATGCATTGATTGGAAACTGCTTCGACATTCAATGCCACTGTGACCTTGACCCCAAAATCACTAGGGGTCATCTACTAGTCATGATCAAACTCCATACCAAGTTTGAAGTTCCTAGGCCCAAGTATTAAGATGCATTGATTGGAAACTGCTTCGACATTCAATGCCACTGTGACCTTGACCCAAAAATCACTAGGGGTCATCTACTAGTCATGATCAAACTCCATACCAAGTTTGAAGTTCATACACCCAAGCATTCTGTAGTTATTGATCGGACACTTTGGTCAACAGACTGACAGACATGTGCAAAGCCCTTTTCAACAGTATTTCAGTTATATCAGGCGGGTTGTTTTCTAACCATCGTACCTGGGAATAACCAGTACAAGACAAGCATCCTCTGCCACAAACAACCAAGTGCTCTCACATAAATGGTTATGGTCAGTAGCGGGTCTCGAACACACAATCCTCCATCAGCGAGATCCCTCAGTGCCTCAACTGAACCACTGGAGCAGGGTTGGTTAAAAGCTCAGACATATCATAAGTCGAGCTAATAGGTCACAAAGCTTGCAGTCAGAGTCAAGGAGAGCTTAAAATGAACATCAGATATAGTAAGTACATCCATCCTTTTAACTAATTTTATTTTTGAATAATCAAAACATGATCAAACTATAATGCTTATTGACAAGTTCACACTTTATTTATTTGTCTATTTGCCTTTTTCTTGCTTTTCTCTTTCTTCAGCATACCGTGGGCTTACAGTCAATCATTTATATGACTATAAAAAAGCTGTGCAATCTGGATACTGAATTTCCCCTTATTCTATTAATGCTTAATGTTACAGCAATGTAAGTTTTAAAATGAACTATGTAGAAACTTACATTGAACATTAATTTTAATTAGATTTCCCTTCACAACAAATTGATGAAATTGTGTTAACTCTTAGCATGCTTAGTATTAATAGTGGACTAGTCAAAACTTAATTTTGAACAGTCCATTGCAAATTTCCGAGTAGTCAAGACGAAAATGTAAATTTGAGCAGCAAACAGTATAGAGACTGGTTAGACTGCACGAATGTGCAGACTCGCCTGGCTCTCTACTGGTGGAAATGTCCTTCACGATTCACGGCTAGTGTGCTAAGAGTTAACCCTTACAGCTCTGGAAACAAATCCTTAAGGGCTTTGCCACCATTATAAAGCCGGGCCAGCCTGCACAGATGTGCAGGCTAACCAGGCTTTATACTGTTGACTGCTCAAATTTGCATTTTCATCCTAATATCCTGAATTTATGCAGTGGACTGCTCTAATATCAATGTTGGACCAGTCCATTATTTAAATTCAGCACTAAGGGTTAAACATGTAATAAAAATGAATATTGAACAATTAATTGTAACTTAGAAAAAATTATTATTTAGAAAGATAATTTAATTTCTGGTTAGAATAATACTTTTTTTGTTAACTTGATACTTGCATGTAGTTGTTTTCTCATTACACAAACATAATACATAAGTATAATTAAGGATTTAATATATAAAACTAATTGTTAACATTTTTAATTTGTTTTCTTTTGCTTAAAATGAAATGCCCATGCTCACAATGAAGAAATAAAAGTTGTAAGATACCAAATGTCTTGGCTTACATTATGAAATACACCAGGTTGAGAGATAAAAAAAAAGTTACTTCCCTTTTGCACACAATTTTTTTTCTCGAAATGCCCAAATTTTAAGTGGAAAACGGTTGTAACTTGAATATTCTCAAATATTTCTTTTCCGAAACATATTATTGTAATGAATTGACAATGAATCTTTTTCATTATCTGAAACAAAAATAAATGTTTAATCAGATTTAAAAAAGAAAAATCAGCAAAGAAAAACAGTTTTTTGTCTCTCCTGTAAAATGTTCAACAATTGAGTTAGAACCGTTTGCGCTAAGCCCGCGATACCATTTTATCAAAACATGATCAAAAACATGATATATCTTTTCCAAAACATATTATTGTAATGAATTGACAGTGAATCTTTTTCATTATCTGAACCAAAAATAAATGATTGGCGTCGCGTGAAAAAGGACCTAAAACTTGCGACCAGCATGGATCCAGATGAGCCTGCGCATCCGCGCAGTCTCATCAGAATCCATACTGTTTGCTATCAGACCCTGTATATAATAAAGAATTTTAAAGCGAACAGCATGGATCCTGATGAGACTGCGCGGATGCGCAGGCTCATCTGGATCCATGCTGGACGCAAAGGTTTAAGGTCCTTTTTTACGCAACGCCAATCAAATGTTTTCAATCAGATTTAAAAAAGAAAAATCAACAAAAAAAAACAGTTTTTTGTCTCTCCAGTTCAACAACTGAGTTAGAACCGTTTTGCGTTAAGCCCGCGATTCCATTTGATCAAAACATGATCAAAAACATGATATATCTTTTTCAAAACATATTATTGTAATGAATTGACATTGAATCTTTTTCATTATCTGAAACAAAAATAAATGACTGGCGTCGCGTGAAAAAGGACCTAAAACTTTTGCGACCAGCATGGATCCAGATGAGCCTGCGCATCCGCGCAGTCTCATCAGAATCCATACTGTTCGCTATCAGACCCTGTATATAATAAAGAATTTTAAAGCGAACAGCATGGATCCTGATGAGACTGCGCGGATGCGCAGGCTCATCTGAATCCATGCTGGACGCAAAGGTTTAAGGTCCTTTTTTACGCAACGCCAATCAAATGTTTTCAATCAGATTTAAAAAAGAAAAATCAACAAAGAAAAACAGTTTTTTGTCTCTCCAGTTCAACAACTGAGTTAGAACCGTTTTGCGTTAAGCCCGCGATTCCATTTTATCAAAACATGATCAAAAACATGATATATCTTTTTCAAAACATATTATTGTAATGAATTGACAGTGAATCTTTTTCATTATCTGAAACAAAAATAATGATTGGCGTCGCTTGAAAAAGGACCTAAAACTTTTGCAACCAGCATGGATCCAGATGAGCCTGCGCATCCGCGCAGTCTCATCAGAATCCATACTGTTCGCTATCAGACCCTGTATACAATAAAGAATTTTAAAGCGAACAGCATGGACCCTGATGAGACTGCGCGGATGCGCAGGCTCATCTGGATCCATGCTGGACGCAAAGGTTTAAGGTCCTTTTTTACGTAACGCCAATCAAATGTTTTCAATCAGATTTAAAAAAGAAAAATCAACAAAGAAAAACAGTTTTTTGTCTCTCCAGTTCAACAACTGAGTTAGAAGCGTTTTGCGTTAAGCCCGCCATTCCATTTTATCAAAACATGATCAAAAACATGATATATCTTTTCCAAAACATATTATTGTAATGAATTGACAATGAATCTTTTTCATTATCTGAAACAAAAATAAATGATTGGCGTTGCGTGAAAAAGGACCTAAGGCCTTTGCAACCAGCATGGATCCAGATGAGCCTGCGCATCCGCGCAGTCTCATCAGGATCCATACTGTTCGCTATCAGACCCTGTATATAATAAAGAAACTTAAAGCGAACACCATGGATCCTAACGAGACTGCGCGGAATGCGCAGGCTCATCTGGATCCATGCTGGTCGCAAAGGCTTAAGGTCCTTTTTTACGCGACGCCAATCAAATGTTTTCAATCAGATTTAAAAAAGAAAAATCAACAAAGAAAATCAGTTTTTTCTCTCCTGTAAAATATTCAACAACCGAGTTACAACCGTTTAGCGCTAAGCCCGAGATACCATTTTATCAAAACATGATCAAAAACATGATCAAAAACATAATCAAACTATGCTTACTAACATGTTTACATTTTTTTTCTATTTGTCTTTGACCATTTTCTTTTTTTTCTGAATCATTGCAGAGACTTTTTGCACAATTAAATGCCAGTGTCTAAACTGAAGATCCCCTCCCTTTTTCTTGCTTTTTTCTTTTGCTGTAAGACACTGGTCTTTTCTTGGGCATACCAATTTATCTAAATTATCTTTGAAGAATACTTCAATTTCTTGTATTTCTTTATCACTCCACTTCTGCCTTCTAGTTGTACTCTGACTCTTTGGTTTTGATTTCTTCTTTGGTGGGGTGTAATCTTCTTCCGACTCCGACTCGCTGGGGATAAATTCCAGCATTCCATCATATACGTCTTGTTGGGCTTCTTGTTGGGCAATCCTAATGTGACTGTGTAGTTGTTACTTCTGTGGCGATTGTGTCCATTCTTGGGTGATGGTCACATACATCCTTGAGACTCAAAATTGACAGTCACATAAGAATTAAAAAAATCTGTTTTGACAAAGTCACAGAAGTCAACCATCACACAAGTCTTGGATGTCCAATCCTAATGTGACTGTGCAGTTGTTACTTCTGTGGCCGTTGTGTCCATTCTTGTGTGATGGTCACACATATCCCTGAGTCTCAAAGTTTACAGTCACATAAGAATTAAAAAAATCTTTTGATAAAGTAACAGAAGTCGACCATCACACAAGTCTTGGATGTCCTATCCTAGTGTGACTGTGTAGTTGTTACTTCTGTGGCAGTTGTGTCCATTCTTATTTGATGGTCACACACATCCCTGAGTTTCAAAATTGATAGTCACATAAGAATTAAAAAATCTGTTTTGATAAAGTCAGGGCGCTCACTAGACTTTGAAATTCAAGAGTCATTGAATCTTGGGGTCAAATTTTCAAGAGTCAAAATAAAATTCTGAAGAGTCAAACTGGAAATTTCAAGAGTCAATGTGCCTTTCGCACGGGGAAACAACCTTCAGTATTGTAAATCATTTGTTGATTAGTAGGGTTTAATATTTTTATTTCTTGCAATCAAGACTTCTAGTCATAACAGATTTATTTTGGGCTTATTAACCTCAAATATACTTCTGCAATTTTCTTGGGTGCTTGCTTTCGCATATATGACATTTCATAAGTTGTGAATCCATTTCAGCCTGTCACTGGACATATAGCTGGCTACTTGAAATGGTTAATTAGATCCACGGTCCACATTTTCATGTTTTGCCAACTCAGTCAAGGTTTAAGTCAGCCAAACCTTCCGTTTTGCTTTTACGTTTGTATAATACTTGAAAACCCTTTGTCACGTCCGAAATGTTGCCTATCCGAAAATTGGTACACTTCAATTATTATAAGTGGCTGTAGTTCATTGTAAATGGCAGTTCTTTTATAAATTTTTGTATCTGCCATGGTCAGAATGTTTACTGGTTTGTACTAAGAATGGTAACAAGAGGAATATAAAAAAAATAAAAAAATCTGTTTAATTTTCGTTATTTTTCGGAGGATGTTGCCGCCATTTTTTCTATTACAATTTTTGGAGAAACTGGACATCTAAATTCAATATTTTTTGTGAAAAAAGTAACAAGAAACTGCTAATCAACCATCTCAATTGCATCTAAAGAGTTATGTTTGTGTCATAATGCTAGGTTTGTTAATTACATACATTGGCACTTCGCTTTTCAAAACTTAGAAAAATGCACGTGCTGATTGACTAAGACCGATAACCAAATTTATCATTAGCATAAATGCTCCATCCATCACACAAGTCTTGGATGTCCATTCCTAGTGTGACTGTGTAGTTGTTACTTCTGTGGCAGTTGTGTCCATTCTTCTTTGATGGTCACACACATTCCAGAGTCTCAAAATTGACAGTCACATAAGGATTAAAAAACCTGTTTTGATAAAGTCACAGAAGTCAACCATCACACAAGTCTTGGATGTCCAATCCTTGTGTGACCTAGTAGTTGTTACTTGTGTGCCATTTGTGTCCATTCTTGTGTGATGATCAGTATTCGGTTATGTTCGGTCATTATCGTTAGTCACAATAGAGAAAATGAAAGAACTATTCCGAATATGCGCTATACGTCATAGCCCGCGATATTTGATATTTTATGGAGATGTCCAACCATTTTAGAGTCCATATCAAAAAATGATGGACACGATCTGTCCAAATGACTTCTGCTTCGAACAAAAATAGATTCAAAAAATCTAAAAATAGGAAGATTTAATCATTTTGGACATGCTTTCTTGTGTGACTGTCACACAAGTCAGAAATCGTCACAGAAGTACAAAAAATCTGTAAAAATAGTACCACAAGTACGCCGTTTGGCACACGGATGGACGGACTGACGGACGGACTGACGGACGGACTGACGGACGGTGCGATTTTAATATGCCCCCGAACCATCGGTTCCGGGGGCATAAAAACTACTATAAACCAATTTAATTTCGCGAGTACTATCTTATAAAATGTGTTTTTCAATTGTTGGTATATTCGCGACTACAAATTTTCACATTTTTCAATCTCCAGTGATGACCACGTGAATGTTTTGGAAACTTTCACGGCTACTAAATATCGCAAATTTCTACCACTCATGAACTCAGCGAAATTAAAACAGGCAATAACAAATATGCACCTCTGAGCTTGGCATTTTAAGATTTGTGAAACATTTTGTCGTCTGAAAAATTGAGATTAGTAGCTAATGTTCTACAATACAGCAAAATCATTAATTTTTGTGGGGGATTTAATTTTGCGGGTTTCTTGGATGATTTTAACCACAAAATCAAATCCCCCACAAATAATAAAGACTCTACAATATATGACTTAGTGGAAAAGACATCATTGAAATTACGTTCCAACAAAATGGTGTTTTGCACAAAAACCAAGAAATTTAGTCCCATTGAAATTAAATGATTTTACAGTACTAGGACCTTCAGACAACAGACAATATGATTAACATTATAAATACAAACGGGAGAATATTTTTGGCTACAGCAGCCATGATGAACAACGAGGCTTCAGAAACATCCCAGGTACTCTCATTCGACTGGTTCTTCAAATTATGGAACATCTGTAAAAGAAGATTTTTATATTTACTTTAGTGAGTCTATCTCTCCTGAGGTTCAATAGTCAAATAATTATCTGATACAAAAATCGCAATTACTCCAGAATTGTAGAACCAGGGGCCTTTTCACAAAGCTTATTAAGGGAAAACTTTAAATATTTTGACTTAAGTTATAAAATTGAGATGCAAATATTACCAAGAAATGAGGAATAACATATGTTTTCTTTGTGTCATTATTGTAGCTCTTAACATAATGCTTCTAAACTCGGAGAAGAATTGATAATCTTGGTTTTTCTATTTAACTGATACACTTGTGAATAAGACATATTAAAATCTAGTATAAATATATCCCTAACAGGGGATCACAAAAATGTTTGTTGCAGAATCACTCTAACTTTGTTTTAGACAAATTAATGTTAGGTTACAAACTTACATGCGTAAAACAGGTTGACGAGCCAACAATAAATATCACATCTTTAATTAACTCAGATACTCGAATTCTGAAGTCATGGAAATCATCTGACGGATCTAATACACCATCCTGAAATAACAAAATATGATATCACATACAGTAAAATCATTAATTTTCGTGGGGGATTAAATTTTGTGGATTTCGTATTCGCCTTAAGCCACAAAATTAAATCCCATCAAACAATTATTTTGACCTTTGTATTTCTTACCTGAAATGCAAAAGCAACAAATAAACGTCCCACCAACTTGTTCTTTTTTACCAAACCCACGGAATTTCGTTAGATCGTAAATTAATGATTTTGGAGTAAAGTTCAGAGACTTTGACACAATCTTTAATTATCGTAATTTAACAGCTAATATATTGTCAGAATATACTATCAGGGGTTCCATTTGACTCAGGAGTTAGGGTGTTGACCCTTGAAATTTCATTTACTTTTTGCCCCTCAACATTTTGGTTTGAAGGGTCAGTATCTCTTAAAAACATGGGCATTTTATCTATAAAGAGGGCTTTCACTAGCCTCTACTAGCCTGTTAAAGTGAAGAGTCAAAATGCAGTTTCAAGTCAAATGAAAGCCCTGTTAAAAGGGTTAAATTTACTCAAAAGTATGAAACTGACCCATCCGATTCAGAAGCTACAGGAACTCAGTCAATGATTAATGACAAAATGTTTGTAGCCAACTAGCCATAACTCAATATCTCAAGGCTGATATTAATATTGGATCTACAACTTTTAGACTGTCAGTCAAGAACTAAAGAGCCGGTTGATGACTAACCCCTGCCCTAGTCCCTAATATATGCTGCAGCAATAAAAAGGTTACATTATCAGGGGTGTCAACAGACCCAAATAAAAATCAGGAAAATCATAAGCGACCAACCATTTTTGACAAAAAAAGAGGCCTTCAACCACATTGTTTCCATATTTAAATCAGTTTTGATTAAGAAATTCCTTCGAAACAGACTCAAGTGACCATAACTTTGCCATTTCTCATGATATTTTCATCAAATAACTTATATTTTGGTCAGAAATCAAGGCTCTTCCAGGATATGTAAATTGAAATTCCGAATTAAACTGGAAAATTAACACCCCTGGAAGAAACACAGATGTACTTACATGATCAGGATCCATCTGACAATGTTGACATAGTTCAATAATCAGTCTCTGTATATAGGGTTTAAATACTTCATTTAATTCTGGTATATTCCTTTGATAAAGATCTTCAGACAGTTTATACCAGTAATTGAATGTCACTTCAGCAACCTGAATACAACATAATTTGCATTTCATATTAATTAAACAATTATAATTCATTGATAACGACTATCAACAAGAGCTGTCACTGGATAGCACGCTCCACTATTCACAGTCACATTCTTTGATAGTGTAAAATTTATTTCTATTTTCTAAGTCAAAAGGGACATAATTTAGTCATAATGCTTGATAGGGCTACCTTTTATTTGGTAACGGTTATGGTCATGATGGTGAACAAGTGCGCCAAGTTTCAAACCATTATGTCAATGGACTTTGAAAATATTTGAAGTGGTATGTAAACTTTAACATTACCATTAAATACGCTGACGACGACTGCAATAACTCCCGTATTCTTCAAATAGGGGAGCTAAAAATGTTGACAAACAAGACTTGTCCTTAGTAACTAGCTAAGTCAATCAACTTGAAAGTTTGGTAACAGGTGAATCACTATATGCCTCCGCATCAATGGGTGCCGGGGCATAAAAACATGATAAGCCCCATAATTTGGAAATTAAAGGTCACTGCCAATGCCAAAATTATAAAATATCATCATTCTGCAGTACCATTTAAATTCGTATTTCTATATAATATTTTCCATGAAAATGCTAAACATGCAAGATTTTTACATTTTGGCCACCCAAATTTTCATCTTTGCTTATGATGTTTTAGATAAATATAAATATGATGAAAGTTTGATAAAAGGACACCTTTTGCACAGGGAAACCAGCCTTTAAAATGTAGTCAATTTCAGAAAAAAGAATCTCTTGACAAATATTAATTATTCCATCCAACCAACAATCATACACTACTAACCTCATACTGGTGATGTCCTACACACATCAACAATAATTCTAAAATTTTAAAATCTCCAAGACCCTGTAATAAAACAATCAGAACATAAAAACAATTTTAACTTTTGAATGCTGCTGAAGAAATAAACAAATTTAAACTTTCTTCTACAGGAATCTTATCTTAATTTTTGTGTATAGTGCCATTTTCAACAATTTTCCATCCTATTCCGTTGTCACATTGATCTATTTACCAAACCAGTTTTCCTGGAATTTATTATAAGTCAGTTCTAAATTGTTCTTCCGCTGACATTTTCTCCACATGTGGAGCCAAAGCCAATGTCACAGGACAACATAAATGGCCTCACACAGAACCCGGAATCATTTGGGTGACAAATAAATGCATCAAGTGCTCTATCCACCATGTTTACAAGATGGACTTTTTACTGGAGCATTTAGCTCTTGAGTTTACTGGCACTCGTTGGGTACTCTCCAATACCTTATACACCCACGTCAGGGCCATTGAGGGAACTATCCGCTACCTAATACACCCATTCATGGCTCTTTTGGATACTCTACATCACCAAATACACCCATGTCAGGCCCTGTTGGATACTCACCACCTAATACACCGATTCATGGCCCTATGGAGTACTCAATTTGTTTGCTGTGGCACACACCTTTTAATTGTGAAGACTAAGAACCACAAAAATAGAAGTTTAAGTAAAAAACTGTACCTGGTTTGGTTTTTCTATGGTTACTTCTAAAAATGATTCTGCTATTTCTGTAAACATCCTACAGTAATTTAATGATCTGAAAAATAAATAAAGATTCTATACTGTAAAATCATTAATTTTCATGGGGATTTAATTTTGTGGATTTTGATGTTCACCTTTCACTACAAAATCAAATCTCATCAAACTGTAATACCTGAAATGCAAAATCCATGAATTATGGTCCCATCGAAATTGTATTTTTTTACCAAAACCAAAAATTTTGTTCCATCAAAATTAAATGATGTTATAGTATTTTATATGAAGATAGTGGATTGATAATCATACAATATTTATCTCCCATTTCTCCGAGCTGTTACTGCCATCATTAAAGGTATAAAAAAAATTTACCAAATTTATCTGTTGGACGAAACTGATTTTACATGAGCAATACTAAATTCTATTCAACTTCATAATATCTATCCTAGAGTAATTTGGGCCGCAGGACTATGTTACCTGAATGAACTTATAATTAAACTCTGTATAAATGTGATTTCAACATATGACTACTGGTCTAAATCATTCATTTGAAACAAATACATGACAATAGTAGGCACACACTACACCACCAGTAAACAGCTGTGACATGACAATCACTTTGCCTAAAGCAACACAGACAGAGACACATAGTTTGCAACTGTTGTTTCATTATATTTTAGTAGTTCAAATATTGTAAATAATAAACCAGTATCATGAAACTGTAAAATAATACTGGTCAAAGATTTGGGATTTGTCTAAAATATATTTTAAAATGTTTTAATACAACTTATAAATAAGTGTGGGGGGCACAAATATTCCACAAGAATACATACTTATCTATGTCTTCTTCAGCTACTGACTGATGGTAAGGTTCTGCTAGTTCTAACACCGCTCGGAATAATGCCTCCGCTAACAGTGGATGTGCAGCTGTATCCTACAATATAAACATGTAATATAGTCGGGTATAAGCTTACAGCAACCATCAACCAGGAATGATTTTTATCTATTTAGTTTTGATAAAGTCCCCTCAGTCAGACACAAAACAAGATAAAACTTGACTTGATGAGAATAAACTTGGGGAGCGGTGGCCTAGAGGTTAGGTGTGCGCTTCGGGACCGCAAGGTCCCAGGTTCAACCCCCACTGGTTAATTTCTTTGAGCAAGAATAACCTGCATGCTCCACTCCACCAAGGTGTAAATTGGTACCTGCGAGGGCAGTGTCTATTCCTGGATGCCACAGATCGATGTGGGCTGCCACACCCACAGGAGAGAAACAGTCTCCCCAGAGAGACACAAACGTAAGTTTCCATAGGTAGCCCAATGACCAGGGGAAGTTAAAAAGTCAAAGGGTGCTTGAGCGGCTTTACAGCTGAGAGCCCTAGAAAATTGGTAACATTTTTTAAAACTTATTGACATTCATCCATCTTGACATCCAGTACATAAGAATAAAGTTTATATGTTGAGATGTAACTATAGGTGATTTCACCATTGATTGTTACACTGTGAACAGTATGACCGTCACTGAAGTCATTAAATCAAACATGATGAATGTAAACCTACCTCCACACAGTAGAGAGCGTTACATACGCAATCTGTTGCTGCTTCATGTAGACAACTACTACATTCTTTAGTAACCTGGAAAAGTCATATACAAAATATCATTAATGCTATCTAGGTAAACACTTAACAATGCAGCTAAAGAACAAGTGTTGCATTATCATATCAAAGCGCCAATGGCACTGGAAGAACAGGGATTGCTCCTGTCGTCAGAAAAATATTTTTCCAGTCACAAAGCATATGAGGGCATATATTTGCCACCCCAACGCCATATGTATGTTCCAGCATCTACTTAATACATTATTACCACTACTGCCTATACTACTCACAGTATTTATACGTTGAACGTTTATCACTGACCGGATGGTAACCTAGCTTACATAACATAATACAATCGCAGTCTCGATATATTTACCAAGCTTCATGCAATAAAGTGCTAAGTCATCATGCAACATTATAAACACTGTCTCGGCTAAAGATTAGGCGATAAAGTCTGAAGTCATCCCGCGGAATGCACAATTGGATCTATTTTAAGCTCGCAATCATCTTCAGTATATTTTTAACGCTTACACTGACCAGGTCGCAAGCTCCCTGTTCAAAAACTGTATGTAATGTATGTCTTCCTAGTTTAGATTTTGCTAATTCATTTTAGGCTGAGTGTGAAACAAGCTTTTCCAACTTATTTTAATCACTCTCGGCACCTCATTCCTGATGTTATCAATCACCATGAGGGTATGAGAAAAGAGAAACCAAATTAGCTTTCATGCTGTGCATCTTTATTTCGCCTTTGGTAAAATGCAGCCTGTGATTGAACTGGGACCTCGCACACTCCAAGCGGACACTTAACAACAAGCTATTGAGGAGGTGGTCTTCCTTATCATAACCTGCATACCATGTTTCAGTATAATTTCCCAAATTTTCTTAAAATTACTTCCCAAACTGCAGTACATTAATGCTTGAACACTTTAACTTTTATAATTTAACTTTGGGAATTTCTATAACTCGCAAACTTCAAGAAATTAATGCTCAAATTAATTGCTTGATATACAGTACTTACCATAATTTTAAATGGAGCATGAAATAAGGCGGTCTGTACAATAGTCTCCGGAATGGCATCAATATTATACCAACTACTCAAACATTTCAATACTTTAACTTGTATTGCTGCATTAGATGTCATGTTCTCTGAACACGCACTCTAAAAATGCAAGAAATAAAAAATAGTTATCATCACAGAAAAAATGTAGTTTAACCCAGATATGTTCAGTCTTCACGAAAAACTTTTCAAAGTACTAGCCAGTCGGGCTACCAACATGGCAGAACTTACTAGCCCGAGAAGATATTTACTAGTCAGACCATCAAATTATTTTAAATTTTCACTAGACTTTCGGACTAGTCACCTAGAGGCTAGAGACAATTACTAGCCCGACCCAGTTTTTACTAGCCTCGGGCTTCGGGCTAGTGGCCAAATTCGATGACTGTATGTTTGTAAAACAATATAATATATGACCCTTATTTACTATAGATAGACAGCTATGAACTCAAAATATGCAAAATAACAAAGAAAACATGATTATATGAGCATACTAATAGACACGGGGATGGTTTCATACTTACACTCTCCTCAAAGTTTTAAAACCTGTCTGTCCAAATTGGTGAAATGGCTGAATGTGCAAAATATTGACAGTGCGTCTTTGTTTACAGGGCCCTAGCTGCACTATAGGGGAAGGGGCCCAGGGACCTCAGGTAGGGGAATTTCGCGTCATTTTGAAGAAAAGGGGATTCTTTAAAAACTGCCTTATAACTTTAAAGCTTAAAATAGCTATATTAAAAAAAAAATTGTTCTGGAAGGGGAATTTTTATCAAAAATAGGGGAAAAAAAGTATATTATTTCAGGAGGGGACTGGGGCTGAATTTCAGCCCCAAAAAACGTCAAATGAGTGCCCTGGTTTATAAGAAAATATCCGTCCAAATCAAAATGTGTCAGTCAGGACTGAAGGACAGAGAGTTTTTGCAGTGGATATAATTATTTACTTCTATTTTTTTAAAATAAGACCACCATCTAAATATCAATTATATATCGGTGAATTCCAAATCTAATGACAAGAGGGTCAAGATGGCCTTTTATTTTAGCTTTACATGTACTTAGCTCTTGCAAACTAATCAGGGCTCGACACTAACATTGGTCCTCTGGCCCGAGGCCAGTGAAAATTAAGACCAAGTGAAAGTCTTCAAGGACCAGTAGGCTGTAGCTGTTTTATTTACAAATTAAAAGCTTTTTACTGTCGGATCAGTGACCAAATAGTGTTTACCCCCGCTAATGGGTCAAAGACAATGTTATGTGCATACCAACAAATGTAGTACAACTTGTGAGGATGTTTTTAAATCATCCATCACTTCATCTCTTCTGTTTGCACCGAGACGTAATGAACGACTGTTGATCTGAAAATATAAATTTATTTGGATTGTATGGTAACTATATTTATTCAGTTATACCTAGGTCCCGCTGAACATTTTTGCCTCGGCGATGTACTCTTGATTAATAAATGGGCATCGGAAGGCATCTGGACAAGGGTCCTCATGGTCTAGGGGAAGCTTTAAGAAAGTCATTAGAACTTTTGTGTAATCCCTGCTACCGATGCCTCACAAAGCTAGTTTATTCAAATCGGGAGAACATCGCCGATGCAAAATGCTCAGATGGACCTAGGCTTTATAGAAAATATCAACAACATGACGTCTGGTCTGAAAATCACAATAAATGTTGGGGTTTTTTTTTTGTAAAACAAGTAAAACCCCATAACAGCCCAATAGGCAGTAATGGTACAGGTTACAGTGACCTTAGACCTATTGACCTCAAAATCAATAGGGCTTACTAGTATCTCCTGTTGCTGCCCAACCTCCATCAGAAATCATATAAAGTCTGAAGATCCAAGGGCAAGCATTCTTGAGTAATTGAACGGAAACCACTTGGTCTACCAAAGTTCTGACCAACATGTGCAAAGCAATATACCCCTCATCAAAGATGGGTGGGGCAAGGCTTTCATTTGACTCTTGAACTTGACAAAACTCCCAACGTTGACTCTTGAAAATTTAAGCGGAAGAGACAAATGTTGTGTACTAATAATACTCATATAACAATTTTTCATGCAATATTTTGTTGACAGAGCCATGAGTCCTATTTGACTATTCCCTTTTGGAGGCGAGTGAAAGCCTGGGGGAGGGCATAATAATTATGTACAAGAACCATTCTATCCCTCACCTCTTCAGGTAAAACGGTCAGCACTTCCAGTAGAATGGCAAGTTGGGCAGCATTTGAACCAAATCTAAAATACAAGGAAAGACAATCTTAATAGTTAAGGACATGTTATAATTCATATACAAGGAAATAGTTTCAAATGTCAATCTGTGAATCTAACACTGTTCATCAGTAACTGGGAGCAAGTTTAACAAGGGCATTAAAATACTCTGTAATATTCGTAGAGAGTGATTATGAAGTTATCAAATTCAGCATAATTTTGTTCTCTTTTTTACACTGAGTGACTGACTATGTCCAGGGAAATAAAACTTGAGACAGTATGGAATCAGTACCACTTGTGTGCTGTTGAACATAATTCAGAGGTTCTACTGATGCATTATGACCAACCTGAAAATGAGTTGTAAGTTTGTTTCGAATGTAATTAGCACACATCCCTACAGCTCAACTAGGTTTCAAACATGATTTTATCATTAAAATTCAGTTTATGGAACTTTAAATGACCATTATTTTGTCAACTCTTAATTTTTTCATCAAATAACTATTAAATTTTATTTTTTGCAGAAAAGATCGTTATTCGTTAAACAGCAAATCTATATTTCCAGATTTTTCAGGAATTGTATGACTCTATAAAAAAAGTCTCAGAGAATAAAACTGACAAGATATGCTTACTTCTGAACTAAATCCTGTACTGGAGTTTTCCATGTTACCATCTGAAGGGCAAGATCTGCTAAAGCTAAACTTAACTGAAGAAGAAATTGTGAAGTGAATGAGCCTTCTTTACAATTCATAATCATTTGCAATCAAGAAATATCAATCCCTCATATTCATATGCAAGGTACTTCATTTGAACTAAAAACTTTAGGCTTGGAAACATTTTTGAACAATTAAATACATTGCAAGCAAGTAACATAAAGCAATTTTAGTACCCTGACTGTTGACAATAAGACAAACAGGAGTAAAATATGCATTTAAATACAGTTCTACAAATCTCTGGGAAGTGTGTTTACCAGAAGACTGCTTGAAACCAAAATTTATTTGATTTCTCCAAAAATTACATTTTTTATCAGGATGAACAGAAACCTACTGTAAAATCATAAATTTTCATGAATGGTTAAATTTCATGGATTTAGTGGTTCACCTTTAACCACGAAATTTAATCCCAGGGACCCATCAAACAATATTTTTGCCCCTTGTATTTATTACCTGAAATGGAAAATCCACAAATTAATGTCCCATTAAAAATATCTTTTGTATCCAAACCATAAAATTTCGTCCCATTGAAATTAAATGAATTTACAGTATCAAATTTTTTCCCAACATATGAAACATTCCAACTATTATCACACTGCCTTTTAAGTGTATGAATGTTTCCGTATAAGATAACGATGACTTACTTGTGTAACGATAACGGGCGCTGTTTCAACAGTGATCTTCCCAGCATGCTCTAACAAAGAATCCCGCAATGACTACAATGCAAAACACATAATCAATACATAGTACATATATACATAATTAAATACCAATTATTTCGAACACAGAAAAACTAACTTTTAAACATTACACCACATACCAGCATTCTACTTATGGTAGATCAGATTTTAAAGCGAGGAATCAATACATAAAGTATGTTGGACAATGATGCTACAGTTTAGTTCCGATGGCCAATTCTTAAAATAATAAAAATTTTGTATTAAACTTATATAAATATAATTTCCAAGTATGCAAAAACGACATTATTTTCTTTAAGAAATTATTTTGTCTTTTTTGCTACTAGAAATATTTTGATTCAAGGTTCAAATTGATGTATAATCAAATAATTACAATAGATCGCAAGATTAAAATGGCAATATTTACCTGATGGACATTGCCGGGAAGTTCATGGAAAGCATACTGTATCTGTAAACAAAAATGGTTTAATAAAATTTGTGCAAGTCAGTAGTGATTTGCAAACACCTAATTAAGAAAGTGAAATATTAAATATTTGATCAGTTTATAAACAATTCAAGATGAAAATATACAATAATTGGTTAAGGTCTACCGTCTATGAGGACTCTCATTTTCAATAATAAATGTCATTAATACAACTGCACTGCCTACAAGTACTGGAAGCTCTATCTGTTTGTTCTTCATCTATAGTATCTTTGCTCATCTGTGAGTGAAAGTTCTTCGAGTAACAATGGCAGATAACTCATACAGGTTATCAGAAACACATCAAGTAATCATATTTCACCAAGATATATTTACTTTGGGTTACAGAGGATTTATAAAGCAGCGTGAAAATGAGTATGGCTATATTTCATAAAGCAATACTAAGTATGCCTACTTTTGTTCTCATGGTTTGTGCAGCAAAATAACATGCTTCTAGACTTTGATGTAATGTCAGTAACTGGTCCGCTATCTGCCAGGCATGAACCTGAAATATAAAATTAAATGTTTTATAATAAGTTTATTGTCAATTTGATAAAATATATTTATAAGGGATATCATACATAAACCTTGAGTATTGTACTCAATCAGATAATTAAATTTTCAGACTTAATCTAGTATTTATAGGAATAAACTCCTTAGTCCTTGGTTCTCGAACATGCCTAGAGCATACTGTTAAGCACTGAAACAAGGGACTTTCCAGTAGCTGTCGGACGAGTCCAACAATTTCAGTCTCAATCTTGTGAAATTCGCCTTTACATCAGACTGCCTGTTCCGATAATTTGTAATATGGTGTCATTTATGTGGTTTGTTTCAGACTTCCCAATAGCCGACGGACAAGTCTGACAGTTTCACTCTCAGTGAAAGTCTGTTCGATGATTCATAATCATCCTGGTACTTTTGCATTGGGTGCATTGGGAACCATTTTACTAAATCTGCGTTCTTGTAGAACTTAGTACTACACTTTTGAAGAGTCTCGTCCAATTTAGCAGGGGAAACATGGAAAAATACAGATAAAATTGAATGAATTATCGGAAATTGGCCAGCGGACAACAAGTTCAATGCTGATTTCTTGATCAGACTTCCCGATAGTCGCCGACTTGGAGAAACTGTCAGACCAGAAGGAAATCTGTCGGACCGATTTTTGTTCCCTAAAATCAACAAAAAAGCAAATATTTTCAATTTCCCTTTTAAGACAACGCACACACAATAAGAGATGGCTCTCCTCGTTTCCGAGTACTGTCATCGAAAAATCAACATTAAATATGTTGTCTGATGCCCAATTAACGATAATTCTTTCGATTTTAACCATATTTTGCCATGTTTCCCACGCGAAATTGGAAGAGACTCTTCAAAATAGGAGTACAAGAAGGCAGAGTTAAAAAAATGGTTTGCGCTTTGCGATTGGCTTACGAATTTATTACCGACCAATCAAAATAAGTCTTACAAAGTACACGCAGAAACGTACCAAAAACAAAACGTACCCAATGCAAACGTACCACGACGATTACGAACCATCGGACACAGCGGTCCGACGGAAAGGTCTGGCGCACCAGACTGAGAGCTAAACTGTCGGACTGGTCTGACGGCTATCGGAAAGTCATCTCTTACTGTGTGTTCGGCACCTTAGAAGGGATATTGAAAATATTTTATTTTTGTTGATTTTGGCGAACAAAAATCGGTCTGACAGATTTCCCAAGTCCATCAGACCGTTTGGGTCGACAGTTTGTCGGCGACTATTGGGAAGTGTGATGTTTTATCTCGAGTATGTTACCGCATGTGCTTTTGTAGGACATTCTCGTCCACACTGGAAGAAAGCGCTAACCACAGTACCATCATTACACCTTGAAACAATCTAAGCAATGAAAGGCTCCAACAATCTCCCAACTCACAGCGCTTTGATTTCGAGTTTCACATGTTTCTTTTCAATCTCAACAATTTCATATATGGCCCTAGTTATGCACCTTTTTTTACATTTTTTTACACATGCGTATAAGTAACCTATTCATTACTTTGGTTACTTCAGGTTACACCTTCTATTCCTTTGGTTACCTTATCTTCCCAATACAACCAGTCAACCAGTCAATTTCATCAATATACTATTTGTAGAAAATACCCCCTGCATATTTAGTAACT
Source organism: Spisula subtruncata (assembly GCA_963678985.1). Taxonomy (NCBI): domain Eukaryota; kingdom Metazoa; phylum Mollusca; class Bivalvia; order Venerida; family Mactridae; genus Spisula; species Spisula subtruncata. The sequence continues at coordinate 48,347,881 of OY787664.1, read as the reverse complement.
CTGGTTACTGCACTATAACTTTGGTTACTTGTTGGTTACAAATGGTTACTCAGTTACTTCAGTATATTTGTGACAGTCCCCTGCAGATTACTGCACTATTATAAAGCTATATATTGAATATATTTTTCACTAATGTTCAAGATTAGCTACTTGTTTTTTTGTGTGTGTTTTTTATCTCTTTTAGTTATTTGTGTTTCCAATCATAAATCAAGCCTTTGTTATGTTATGCCTAGTTTCATAAACTTGTGTATTTTTTAATGTAATTATATGGCAGAAATAGGAAATAAAATATATTCTATTCTATTAACATTGAAATATTATGATTGTTATAATGAAATTAATACTGCATGGACACAGATAAGTATTCTAAATTGCCATGATAAATAAATCTTGTCTATAGACTACGATTTAAAAAAAATATTGCAAAAATTTGCAATTTTTATAATTTCTAAGCACAATGTAGGCCAAATAATCATGTCTTCGTTCGTTTGAGATGCTGCGATCCTGTGAACTGGAAAAACTCGATATGGACTATGAACGGGCAATTCGTGATATTTGCACTATATACGCATACATATTTGTGGAGCAGGTTTTAATCACAGACGAAATGTTTGAAATATTGACAAGAGAATCTGCTACAAAACTGGTAAGTGTATAATAATATTTATATATTTACAATATATTGGTAGCATCCTGTGGAAACTAAGTGTAAGATTTATATAAAAAAAAACATGCATGAACCTAATTCATGCCAATGTTGAGTGAAGAATAAAACATGAATTTGTTTAGTTTACCGTACCTCTTACAACATTATATATATAATCAAAACAGTTAAAAGTGAAACAAAATCATAACTGCAAAAAGTAATTAAACATACTTTATATAATAAGCCTTAAAATATAAATCATAACTTAATTCAACCTTATAACTTTAATTTGTTATTTAAATTATTTAGTACTTTGGTGACATATTATCATTTGATTACTGGTTGGGGTGTCTAAGTCAACCTTTTGTGATGTGGATATAATGGCAAAAGATCAATTAAACTAATCATCTGAAAACAAAAGTAGTATATTAGGAAGATCCTCTCATAAGTCACTTGAATAGGGGTTTTATGATTTCTCTGCAGGGTGCCTGTCTAGGGGTCTAATTCAACCCTTTGAGATATATATAATGTGGGAAAAGATCAATTAAACTAATCAACTGAAAACAAAAGTAGTTTATTTGGAAGCTCCTCCCATAAGTCACTTCCAAGGGGGTTTTATGATTTCTCTGCAGGGTGCCTGTCTGCAGGTGGTATTAAATTGGAACAATTAAAAACTCCTTCATTAAGTGCTAATTGCCACTGCTGTCAATACCACATTAGAAAAGTTTATAATTAAATGTGAATTTGTAGATTTTCATAATAATTATTGTGTGAATTTATGTTTTGTATAACATGGGGACTGTATTAAGTTGAATGTTTCATAGGAAGTGCAAATTAAAGTTAGAATTTTGTAGTGTTTATGTAATTCCAATGACTATGATATATATTATCTGTTAACATCTATCCGGAATTAAAAGGACGAATTTAATCATAGGATAGACATGTGAGTACCGGTATATCAACTGTTTCACAAATAATCAGTTATTTCTCTTGAAAAGTAAGACCATTTAATAATCATCTTTTTCAATAATTCTCATTTTATAAAGTTCATTTGTTAGTATTGCCATGCATTTATTCATATTATTAACATTTATTGTAGAACATATATAATATTTATTTCCAACATAAAATGAGCATTTACATGGCATTCATAATAACAAAATATACAAATTTATACCTGTAGTAAATGTAGGCATGATTAAATAAAATAGCTTTGTGAAATAAACATTAAATGACAAGGATAATAGAAAAAGTGTTCGAAGGAACCCTTATTTCTATTGCCGACTGTGGTCCTTCATAATTGCTAATGTTTAAAGATTAAAATAACATTAAACGCAACAAGTGAAATATGATAAAGATGAAAAATAGTACTAAGAATGAGCAAAAATTAATCAAATTTGTCATGTGATGTAAAATATAATGATTATAATGACCCTGAATTAAAAATAAGTATGATAATAAGTTAAACATGCTATTATCACAGTATATTATAAAACTATATACATGTATTCAATATATTAACATTGAAATATTATGATTGTTATGATGAAATTAATATTGTATGGACACAGATAAGTATTCTAAATTGCCATGATAAATAAATAATTTTACTATCTATTGTGACAAATTATGTCATATAGAAATGATTAAAAATTATTAAATATAATAGAATTTAAATTCGCTTAAAAATGGAAATAAAACAGTAGTAAACTTGTGTCTACCACTTTCTTAAGTACTACAATCAAAGATCTAGAAATATGTATTTTAGGTATTTGCTGCAATAAAAACAAAATTTTAATTAATATGAAACTCTCAACTTTTACAATATAAACATTCTGATTCTGACACTTTTAAAATGGTCATTGACGATATTAAATTCTGCTCTTAGTCCAAGATCTCCAAGTTTGATAATGTTCAATTATAAATAATTTTTTAAAAACTAAACACTGCACGGTTACTAAGGTTGTCAAAATTTGAAAATTCTATTCATCAAAATTAGATTGCAGACTGTAAAAACAGCCATCAGCGATATCTCATTACATGGATTAAAGCCAGCATTAGTGTATAGTAAAAATGTAAGTATTTACTATTTTGAGATTTCACTCTAAGCCAATTTCAAAATATTGCTGGTTTAACCTTTACCTACCTATCCAAACAGATGCCCCTACTTATACATGTATAATAATTCATACATGCTTAACTCGAAAAGGTCTGAAAATATTAATAATAATTAATATGGTTTATAATTATCTTAAAGCTCTATATATTATAAGCATGTGCATCACAAATATACTAGTGTCTATGTACACAGTATGCAATATTATAATTACTGAGATAAAAAAAAATATCACTAGTAGAATTATTTACCTACCTATAGACCCTTTCAATTAAGCGATAATCGTATGTACAGAGTTACCTCCCGTAACTGGATGTGACGTCAAACGAGGGCTCTACAAATTAACGACACTATAAACGCAGTAGCGAAGAGATTATTTAATCGCTTTTTTCGTTAATTTCATGTTTTGTAGCTGTTGTTTTTTCAATAAAGATGTTTATAATGTACTAACAATGTATGTATAATATGTTACATGTTATGGATGTGGAGGAAACGTGTGATTTCTCGGATTTTTTTCTATCAACAATGGTCAATTATCGGGCGTTAATTTCCAAAAAGATCTGTAGTTGTATTAATGTTGTTTTGTAATTCGGTTGATTGTCATGCACATTTCGTATTTTAAATTGAGCGTTAGTGCTAAGATAGAGTGTATATTTGTACTTTGATAAATGTATATTTTGCCGGGAATATAGAGCGCAAGTATTTTCACCTGGTTCTTCCAATACTGTACATCATTACCGCCATTAGACCTAGTTAACTCTGGATCATTGCTATGTCTCATTTCTTTTTACCAATACAATTCACAAGTTATGTGTTGTTTATTATGGATTGTAATAAAACAAAGACATAATTATTTAGGCCTTTGAATAAAACTACACATATATTAGAGCCACAACGATTTATTGGAATGTCCTATCTGGTTACATACGCGCCATTTCGGGCAAATTCGGCTTAAAAAGCTGTATAAATGACGATTATGATATCAGTTGATTGTTATAAATTAATTTAAAAAATACATTATTTATATACAACTGCTCTTCAAACTAACATCACAATTAACAATGTTTTGTTTTTAATATAAGAATTGTAAATCTTAATTCACAAAAAGTGACCTGAACTGCAATTGGAGTGATGGGAAAAACATAACAAATTAAAGTGAGACAGATACTTAAGAAGTTAAGGTGCTAAAACCCTAATGCATAAATAAAATCTTGTCAGATGATAAGGTGCTAAAACCCTAACGCATAAATAAATTCTAGGTGCTGTATAATTATATAATGATTTACAATAAACAGCATGGATCCCCTTATATCAAGATAAGCCACCAAGACCATACTCTCAATTAGTTTCACAGCAGGGTACTAATATACAACCAATCAGTACTATGTTGTCACCATCTGTCATGTACAGTATATTGATCAGTGTTTTACCTTAAATGATTGACATTGATTGACACTTTTAAATCAACCTTTGGGTTACTTTTATAAAAAAATATGAATTATGTCTATCCAAACCACGGAGGTCTCTCTAATTCCGTGTCCGAACAAAAAGTGTAAATTATTGGACATGCACCTGTATGACTTGTGCTACAATGCACATTCAGATGTTTCAAATATATTTTATTGCAATATTTTTACACGTAGACACCATTTAAAATAAATAAAGCACTTTTCTCATTTACTTGTATATGAATTTCAAATGAACAAAGGTTTCATGATGGAAGAGTAAGATTTGAAACAGACTACATTGTATTGCCAAACAATTTAGTTTTACCTACATACAACAAAATTTTACATAGAATTGATTCTGATTTTAAGTTATTCGTCGTGTTAACTTTTCCGGTGATTCCTTACTTTCTTTGATTGCAGTAAACAACACATCAATGTACTCGTGTTAACACTAAACAAGTAAGCACATGCGGACATGTAAAATCATGCCGCCCGGATTTTAGTACAAACTATATCTAGAAAGAAATTTCCTCCTGTGTAAACTAACGTTTTAATTTCTGGCTGGATAGTCGTACTTTTGAAATGATATAGCTAATATTCTATACTTTTATGATGTTTGATGAATTATTAAAATACACAATTTTTTTATGCTAGTATAAAATGTAAGTCAGGTTTCAATGAGTGGATTGTGCGCGCGTGATGCATTGTATTTAGGTTCGAAAAGCATGGCTCTCCTTTTAAAACTTTAATAATATCTTTTAATAATATAATTATTGGAAAGCTTAGTCACACAGTTCTTAAAACTGCAAATAATAAACATTTTGAGCAAGTTAAATGCCAATTGTTGAGTATTGAATTCAATTCTTTATTTTTACATTTTCTCGCTCTTGAAATTTTCGTTCCGAAAACATGGCTTTTTATGTTTTATTATTGCAAATACATTAACAAAAATTACATTATTAAAAAGTCTATACGATCTTGTTTTCGTAAGTGTTCATCTTTTAAAAATCGACAGAGTAAAACGTGATTTACAGCGGTTTAAAGTTGACACATTTTTTATTTCCTTTACACGCTAACGGTAATCGGCTCGTGTATTCGCTTTGAGCCCTCGTTTGACGTCATCAAAGGGAGACAATTTAATTACGGTCTTAAATGAAAGGGTGTATACCTATATTTTATAGTACTCGGGTCAGTAAAGGTCACACAAACAATATTTTAATTGCCTTGTTCAGTTTTCATGCATGCTTATTTAGTTATTATGATGTGCTGCAAATTTGTATGTGTTATTAATGTGGCTGACCAGGGATAACGTACGCCCTAGATAATGCAAAAGGCGGAAATGTTTGGTAAATATACTTTAGGTTGATTTATTAAGTGTGCTTCATTAAAAAGCTTGAAATATTGACAGAGGTTTGATCACTTCCGGTTTTTCAATATTGTTTGAATGATAGATCTAAGGGCCTATCATAATTTAGCAGTGTCATTCGAAAACAACCTAGTTTGACTACATTTGTACGGTACATGAATTATCCTATGGAGAAGGGTATTATAATATATATGTGGCAACTGTTATACAAACAGCAATAATGATAATATTGAAAAAATATACACACTAACATATTTGTAGTTTTGTATGAAATACAAAGATAGAAGAATTGATACTTGCAACAGCCAATTTCACTGTCACGTGATACGCCTAACGTTATATTTACGTATTTGCAACCTTCTTAATACTACAAATGCGAGGACCGTCCGTGATACTGATAAAGTACTTGTGTTCATATGTATGTATAGTGTTTTGAGTTTTTGGTGTCTATCTACATACCGTTGCTACAGGATGAAAAAAAAAAAACCACTCAAAAGAATTACTGAAAACGTTAAAAATTTCTAAATATGGCATTGATTTCCACTGTTTTTCATGTTAGTATTGTACATTGTTTACATGCGGCATACCTAAATCATACAGGCCTCATAAGTCTCGTCTTCATAACTGTAAAGTCAATCTCGGCGATCAAGGACTGTAACGTTATAATAATTGATAGTAAATCCTCAATGGAATACCAGATTACCTCCCAGCGTAAAACTGTCCAAACGCATATAATTTCGATATATAATAAAAAATAAATGTATTTAAATATGTGACTAAAAATTCTGAAATTCTGAATGGGAGTAGGTAAGAAGTTATTGTAGTTCTGTGTAATTTTTTACCAAAATTTGATGAATAGATTTTCAGAAAATTAAGAAAAACACATTTTTTCTATCGCAAACTAGCTATATGTATATATGCCCATGAATTTTATGTTTGTTGATTCTTACTTCTGCCTATAATGTCTAGTTACTAACTCATACCATTTATACCTTTTTTAGATCGCCACACTTGAAAAACTATACAAAAATAAAAATATTTTGCTCACTTTCCACTCAAAATTCAAATATTTTCATAACTAGCCATGCAAACATTTATTATTTCTGGCAGAATGATACTTAAAGCTTGCCTTTTCCATTAATTCCTCCATTGATCCCTGTTGTACAAGGACTTCTTACAGAGGCTAATCACCTTAACTTTAAGAAACCTTTTTTCAACAGTAGGCTAATCCAGTCAATGTTTGCAAATACAACATTATCTATAGTGCGCCCGAGATATAATGGCACAATAGCATTGACACATGTTAATAATGCGATGGTTTCATTTCCAAAAGAAAGGGGACCCCGGTGATCATTTGCAGTCCGGTTCAATAAGTGCTCTTTTCATCTAGAACCGCTATACATTTGATGTCTGGTATCTTACTCTGGGCAAGTATTTACTAAACTTAAGGTGAAATCTGTAAATGTCTTCATAGTAATATTATGAGAACTAAGATTTCACAACTGTTTAAAATAATAGGAATTATTAGTAAATCTTACAAACATAATTTTGTTTTAATTTAACATCAATATTAAGTCTACTGAAAGTTGTCAACAAACTAAAATAATATTATTGTTTGTTATAATAAGTGTTATACACATATTGCTTGTCGTACAATGTTCACAGCGGATAAACGACTGTATGTATATACCGGATGTTGTCGTTGGATTTCGATGGTTGACGATAAAACCACAACAAGATTGGTAGAATAATTTGAAATACTTAGCATAAACACAAACGCAAAATTGTAACTTGTACATATTTATTATCATGAATAACTTTGCTTTTGTTCGCATATACTCGATTCCGTGCTGTTTGCTCATGCTATCTAAAATCATTGAAAATCGTTTGACTTTTTGGAGAAAAATGCACACCGGTCACTTTTAAACATTATTTACATCGTGATTCTATACGTTTCAGTCCAGTAATTGTACATTTTATAATAGATATATCATTCATACATATTTTGTACGTTTCAAAATGTCTTCAAATTGTGTTTTTATCGAGATTGAGCCAAAAAAAAGTTGACTGTGCGCTGCCATCACTGTATCCTTTATTGCATCGATACTGTATGTTTATTGCAATTATCAAAGTTCGATTTGTATCATTTACTGCACTTTTATATCGTGATTTGTGCAAAGTATAATGCTTTACTTTTGTTTCTTTCAGTTACAATGGACGAATTTCGGTGCTTATATTGCTCGTTTTCAACCGAAAACTTCGGTACCTGCATTATCCATTACACTGAAGTCCACGAAGACCGTAATTTGAAAATCCATATTACGCACCACAATTCTGAAACAAAACAAGTTTCATCATTTTCTAAAGATTACAACATTGTCCCAAGAGATATAAAAGCATTAAACAAGACCATAATTCTTAACATCGAATCAAGTTTTATATGTTTTCCCTACATAAGTCTATGTAAAAAACCTGACATCCGGGGATGCGGCCAAGTTTGATCCAAGTGGCATACTTTGAGCAATCGAGGTAGGGGACCACTAGATGATGCTACATACCAAAGTTCAAAGCTCTAGGCACTGTTGTTTTAGACAAGAAGATTTTGTATGTTTTACCTATATAAGTCTATGTTAAACTTGTGACACCCGGGTCGGAGCCAATTTTGACCCCAGGGGCATAATTTGAGCAATCTGGGGTAGGGGACCACAATATATTATAGTTTATAGACATTGAAGTTTTTGACAAGAAGATTTTATATGTTTTCCCTATTTAAATCTATGTAAAACGGTGCCCCCCTGGGGCGGGCCAATTTTTACCCCTGTGTAATTACTAAATCCCCCAATGCCACGAACAGTCATGAAAAAATTCATCAAAATTGGCCAAACCGTTTAAGAGCAGAAGTTATTTGAAAGTGTGAACGGATGGACGGACAGACAGACGGACGTACAGACGGACATGAGTGACTGTGTGCATGGTAAGTGGCGCATATAAAAAGTAAGGTGAACGTGCGTACTATGTGTTTGCAGCCAAAAACCTAAAGCACATGATTTAGGTTTTTGTTGCAACGTACGATGTCCGTTGTATCGCACGTACGCTGCCTAATACGTGTTACATTGTCGAAAGACAAACAGGAATGGGAACTGAATTCCGTTGTACATATGCGATATTACAAATAAATTAAATAAATTATTAATAAGATATATACGTACTTTCAAATAAACCTCCGTCGGAAGACAACTTCAATCCTAAAATGTGCTGTTTTGTACTACCTAAATAGGAACTGACCGAGTAATCACGTGAAAAACGAGAACGTGTAGCCGTCTATTTTTAGAACGGTACATTGATACTGATTGAATGCTTCAATAACCTAAAGGTCTCAAAATGGCATTTCAAACTTTTGATTAAATAATGGACGAAAAAACATTGAAGAAACAATGTCAAATCACTGCAATAATGAATACACATTGATTGCAATAAACATACAAATCAATTTACCACTAATTTCAATAAACATACAGTGATGGGATAACATAGCCGTATCACTTTTGGCCTCTATCTCGATAATAACACAATTTGTAGATTTTTTGAAACGTACAAATTGTGTATGAATGTTATATCTATTTTATTATGTACAATTACTAAACTGAAGCGTATAGAATCACGATGAAACAATGTTTTAAAGTGGCCGATGTACATTTTTCTCCAAAAAAGTCAAACGATTTTCAATGATTTTAAAAAATATGAGAAAACATTAAGGAATCAAGTATATGCGAACGACAGCAAATTTAATCATGATAATGATTAAGTACAAGTTACAATTTTGCTTTGTGTATATGCTAAGTATTTCGACTTTTTCTACCAACATTATTGCGTTTTTTTCTTCATTGATTGAAATCCAACGACAACATCCGGTATATACATACAGTCGTTTATCCGCTGTGATGTTCATACTGCATGTATCAGACTCCCTGTATAGTGAAATTTAAATCCCATTATATGTAGTTATACAAACATGGGCAGAATAATTTCATGTTGAACTAAACTGTACCATATCTGTTCAGGCAATGGTGTAATGTTTTAGGTTCATATAAACACCTTCAAAATACCGTACTTGACTCACAACCATACACATTTACAGTCTTTTCAATGTTAAATAAAATCAAGTATGAACATAAGCTTGGCTGCCAGGTAAAGTCAAACGGAAAAAACTCTTCATCTGTGTGGTCCCCTCTACCCCCTCCACAAAAGTTCTTTTTGTATTTATTTTTTCAGATGTATTTTTACATATATCTGAAAAAAAATTTTTGTAGAACCTGGCAAATGGGCTTTTAGGATAATTTTAATGCCACTGTTATGCACTCATTTTATATGCCTATTTTGTACATGTATTCAAAATAACTATTATGTATTCCATTTTATACAATCAATAAGATATTAAGCCATATGCCCCTATTTAAACATGACTGGAACTATGAAAACAAGCATAGAACATGTCATCAATAGCAGGAACCTTATACCAGCCCCTTAATAATCTTTTCAGTTTCATATTTAGTTTATACTATTTATTTTAGGTCAATTGTGAAACAAGTTTTTTAACTTAAATTAATCCTTATCCCATGTCAGGAGGGTATGTGAGAAGAGAAGTCAGATTCTTTTTAATGCTGAGCTTCAGGCACGGGACCTACTAGTACCATTTATATTTTGTCTCTGGTATGGCAATATCGGGTATCTACCCTAGACCTCCTGCATTCGAAAGGTTATTTAGATTATTTAGTACTTTTGAAACCCTTATTTGATTACCAGTAGGAGTCTTATTCATCCCTTTGAGATGTGGATCTAATAGAAAAAAGATAAACTGAAAACAGAAGCAGTTTATTTGGAAGCTCTTCCCATAAGTCACTTTAATAGGGGTTTTATGATTTCTCTGCAGGGTGCCTGTCTAGGGGTCTAATTCAACCCTTTGAGATATATATAATGTGGGAAAAGATCAATTAAACTAATCAACTGAAAACAAAAATAGTTTATTAGGAAGATCCTCTCATAAGTCACTTTAATAGGGGTTTTATGATTTCTCTGCAGGGTGCCTGTCTAGGGGTCTAATTCAACCCTTTTGAGATATAGATAATGTGGGAAAAGATCAATTAAACTAATCTACTGAAAACAAAAGTAGTTTATTAGGAAGCTCCTCCCATAAGTCACTTTAATAGGGGTTTTATGATTTCTCTGCAGGGTGCCTGTCTAGGGGTCTAATTCAACCCTTTGAGATATATATAATGTGGGAAAAGATCAATTAAACTAATCAACTGAAAACAAAAGTAGTTTATTTGGAAGCTCCTCCCATAAGTCACTTCAAAGGGGGTTTTATGATTTCTCTGCAGGGTGCCTGTCTGCAGGTGGTATTAAATTGGAACAATTAAAAACTCCTTCATTAAAGACCTGGATTTTGGCTCTGAGCCAACTAAATTTGGTCATTACTTTCCCAGCATGTGGTTCTAGATTTTAAAGATATCTGACCATATTGTACCCTATTACATAATATTATGTAACATTGCACAGTATGTTAATTAGTTTACAAGAGGCCCTGGTATTAGATAATAACAGGAGTTCACTTTATGACAGGAAGTTATAAATATGCCCATAGAAAAAATAAAAGCAGGAGAAAAAACCCTGAACCTTCAAGATTGACATATCTATTGTGTTGCTAGAAAGGAGTGATTAGACACAAATGCATAGTAATAATTAATGTAAAGTTATAAATGTGTGAAAATCTGAACATATAGTTAACATGTCTAAATAATGTATTCCTTGAAATGAGTGAATTGATTTTATTCATAAGATATAAAAATGTTATTTTTGTTGATTTTGGTTAAAATGTTTTAAATATATAAAAAAAAATATTTACTTGATCTATGTGTATTATGTTATCTTACATACACACAATATTACAAATATGTTTTGGGGTACTACATACAGTAGCACATTATTGATCATCAGTAGCTATATTGGCCTCTTGTCCCTGTCACTGACCAGTTACAGTGTTTTATGACCCCAGATGACAATGACAATGACAATGACAATGACAATGACAATGATTTATTTGACATAGTGGCCACCGGCCCAAGATCAACATGAAGTATCATGACAAATATATACATGCATGAATTTATAAATAAGGAACAAACATTTTTACAACATTATTTGCATGCATACATAATTTCATATAAATTGCATCAATGTTATACAAAACATTTCAATACCATTCAATTTGCTGACGATAATATACGTTTGCGTTCAATAAATCCATAATAAACATACATAGCAAGGTTTTTTATAACATTTTCATTTCTATTGCTCAATAATATGATAAAAGATTGTGTACATACTCTGTTGTAATATTTTGGTGGGATATATTTAGTTCTTAATTGTGACAAGCTCGGGCATAATAATACAAAATGTATTTCATTTTCCACCCCGGAACCACAAAGCTTACAAATACGTTCATGTCTTGGAATATTTTCATAACGTCCTCTTTCAATACCAAGATCATGTGATGAAGTACGCAAACGTGCTAAAGCACATCTGAATTTACGCACATTTAAAACATCTAAATATGTTTCGTGCACAAAAGAAGTTTTGAACATTTGATATAAAAACAGTTTGGAACAATCATTTATACTCGTAGTCCATTCTTGTTGGTACTGGTCAGTCAGTCTGGTAATAAACTGCCTGACAAATACATTTTCGTTTAGCACATACTGATTTTCCCACACATAGCCCATACCATTTGATAACAACAAGTGTTTGACACTGGATACCCAGTTTCTTTTACCATGTTCAGACATATAATATAACATATTGTAGCATTTCTTGACTAGTCTATCATCAGATAATTTGATTATTCGGCACCAGTATTTGACCACACGCTTTGCCGACAAAATGTACATTGGATATCGACCACAGTCTCCTAAAACCGCGGCATTTGTGGTATGTTTATTAACACACATGTAACGTTTACAGGCATAGTTATGTATTATTTCAGTTGATGTATGTCTTTGGACACCCCATATTTCAGCACAATATAATAGTACAGGTACAATTTTTGTGTCAAAGATGTTAAAAAAGGTACTACGTGGTAATTGACCATATCTATACATTTTTGATAATATAGAGACAAGAACACGTTTAGCCTTACATGCCTGATCACTCGCCATTCTGATGAAAGATAATTGGTTTGTAAAAGTAGTTCCAACATATGAAAAATTATTTACTATATCTAACACATGTCCATTGTATGTCCACTGTTCATGCCTTGATAAGCGTCCACCCGATTTAAAAACCATCACTTTGGTTTTATCAATGTTAACCTTGACTAACATATTGTCACAAAATGTTTGTAATAGGTTGAGGTGTCGTTGGAGACCAACTATCGTATCGGCCGCCAACGCTAAGTCGTCCGCAAACAGAAGACACAATACTTCCGTGATATCTGGAAACAGCTGTATCCCTCGAGAGTCTGATTGTTCATACATTTTTACCAGTTCATTTATGAAAATTACAAATAGTATAGGTGACGCCATACATCCTTGTTTAAGACCAATCGGACAGTTAAACGAGTCTGTTAAACCTCCAGAAGTTCTTACACACGCTTGCACTGATTTATATATTGCAGTCATAGATTTGAGTAAATTACCTCTAAAACCATTTTCTATGCAAATCATCCACAATTTATCTCTATGTATCATGTCAAAGCATTTCATGAAGTCTACATATGCAACATAGAGTTTACCGCGCGGTTTAGATAATCACTGATAGTGATCTCATGCTGGCATCATGCTGATCCCTCTATAAAGTTCTGGACCAGAAGCAAAGAAGGAAAAATGTCAATACCACATTAAAAGTTTATAATTAAATGTGAATTTGTAGATTTTCATAATAATTATTGTGTGAATTTATGTTTTGTATAATATGGGGACTGTATTAAGTTGAATGTATCATAGGAAGTGCAAATTAAAGTTAGAATTTTGTAGTGTTTATGTAATTCCAATGACTATGATATATATTATCTGTTAACATCTATCCAGAATTAAAAGGACGAATCCATTCATAGGATAGACATGTGCGTACCGGTATATCTACTGTTTTATAATTCCAATGAAATGTATAAGTGTAGTCATTTTTTAGACTAACAGGAACAACATTTATTGATATACTTAGCAACTTTTCTAAGTCATCGCTTCTATTTTCGTAGATAACTTTATCACCCATGTTTATATCTCAATGAAATTTGGCTATATATCATGCATCAATGATCAGTTTGCAAAATTATTTAGTACAACAACAAGTTTAGTTTGATATGTATTTATCAAAACAATTGAAACAATTTAACATATCTACCAAGGTAAAGGTAAAAGTCTCAAATTTATATTTTGATGACCACCCTGAGTCTGATTTTTCAACTTGACACTACTCAAAATCATTGTTGAATTAATGTATCAAATCAATGATTTTTACCGTCTGAACGAAAATTACAGTCACGTCTCCGAAAAAAGTGATTTTATGTCATAACGTAACTTCAATACCAAACGCTTTCGCAATCAGCATGTAAATTTGACAAACAATTATATACGCATAAACAAGTTTACGTTAAAAATCGATCAACCAGTGATATCCTGTGTAATTCTTCTCACACGTCAACAGAAAATACCACTATTCGCCGTACTGACATCACGTCATCTTAGTTCTCACATCGTCTGACACATAACTGTGACATCATTTGAATGTTTTTTAAACGTGCAGCTTCTTTGATTATATTTCAGAAGTGTTTGGAACAAATTCAGTACATGTGTATCTTTATCATATGATATGGCCAGCTCTGACACAGATTTTTCAACTGTCTAGTATGAACTAGTCAAATCAAATTCTTCATTCTTTTTGTTGTAATAAATATTTATTAACGTCAACAGTTTCGTAAATGATTTATATTAATTAATATTTTTTAAAACTGAAATTATCAACAGCTACATATGAATTATAGAAATAATCTGTTTGCTATTTTTAGCTCACCTGACCACAAAGTGGTCATGGTGAGGTTTTGTCATACCGAGATGTCCGTCGTCCGTCGTCCGTCGTGCGTCGTGCGTCGTGCGGCGTGCGTCGTGCGTCGTGCGTCCGTCAACAATTTCTTCAAACGACTTCTCCTCCTAAACCGCTTGGCCAAATTTGATAAAACTTAATAGGAATGTTCCTTAGGTGGACCTCTACCAAAGTTGTTAAAAAATTTCCGGTCTGTCGCATAACTAGGTCACACAGACTAAAAATAGATTTTCTAAAAGGAAACTTTAAAAATCTTTTTCTCTGAAACTGTAAGGCCTAGAGCTTTCATATTTGGTATGTAGCATCACCTTGGGGTCCTCTACAAAGATTGTTCAAATTATGTCCCTGGGGTCAAAATTGGCCCCGCCCCGGGGGCCCTTAGTTTTACTTAGAGTTATATAGGGGAAACCTTAAAAAATCTTCTTCTCCGAAACCGATTGACCCAGGGCTTTCATATTTGGTATGTAGACTCAGCTAGAGGTCCTCTACAAAGGTTGTTCAAATTATGCCCCTGGGGTCAAAATTGGCCTCGCCCCGGGGGCCCTTAGTTTTACTTAGAGTTATATAGGGGAAACCTTAAAAAATCTTCTTCTCCGAAACCGCTTGACCCAGGGCTTTCATATTTGGTATGTAGACTCAGCTAGAGGTCCTCTACAAAGATTGTTCAAATTATGTCCCTGTGGTCAAAATTGGCCCCGCCCCGGGGGCCCTTAGTTTTACATAGAGTTATATAGGGGAAACCTTAAAAAATCTTCTTCTCCGAAACCGCTTGACCCAGGGCTTTCATATTTGGTATGTAGACTCAGCTAGAGGTCCTCTACAAAGATTGTTCAAATTATATCCCTGTGGTCAAAATTGGCCCCGCCCCGGGGGCCCTTAGTTTTACATAGAGTTATATAGGGGAAACC
This sequence comes from Spisula subtruncata, assembly GCA_963678985.1. Lineage (NCBI taxonomy): Eukaryota > Metazoa > Mollusca > Bivalvia > Venerida > Mactridae > Spisula > Spisula subtruncata. The sequence goes on along the minus strand of OY787664.1, from coordinate 48,332,304 downwards.
TTAAAAAATCTTCTTCTCCGAAACCGCTTGACCCAGGGCTTTCATATTTGGTATGTAGACTCAGCTAGAGGTCCTCTACTAAGATTGTTCAAATTATGCCCCTGGGGTCAAAATTGGCCCCGCCCCGGGGGCCCTTAGTTTTACTTAGAGTTATATAGGGGAAACCTTAAAAAATCTTCTTCTCCGAAACCGCTTGACCCAGGGCTTTCATATTTGGTATGTAGACTCAGCTAGAGGTCCTCTACAAAGATTGTTCAAATTATGTCCCTGTGGTCAAAAATTGGCCTGCCCCGGGGGCCCTTAGTTTTACTTAGATTTATATAGGGGAAACCTTGAAAAATCTTCTTCTCCGAAACCGCTAGGCCCAGGGCTTTCATATTTGGTATGTAGACTCAGCTAGAGGTCCTCTACAAAGATTGTTCAAAATATGCCCCTGGGGTCAAAATTAGCCCAGCCCCGGGGGCCTTAGTTTTACATAGAGTTATATAGGGAAAACCTTAAAAAATCTTCTTCTCAGAAAGCGCTTGGCCCAGGGCTTTCATATTTGGTATGTAGACTCAGCTAGAGGTCATCTACAAAGATTGTTCAAATTATGTCCCTGGGGTCAAAATTGGCCCCGCACCAGGGCCCTTAGTTTTACATAGAGTTATATAGGGAAAACCTTAAAAAATCTTCTTCTCCGAAACCGATTGGCCCAGGGCTTTCATATTCGGTATGTAGACTCAGCTAGAGGTCCTCTACAAAGATTGTTCAAATTATTCCCCTCGGGTCAAAATTGGCCCCACCCTGGGGGTCACCATTTTACTTAGACTTATATAGGGAAAACATATAAAAATCTTCTTGTCTAAAACTACAATGCCTAAGAGCTTTGATATTTGGTATGTAGCATCATCTAGTGGTCCCCTACCAAGATTTCGCAAATTATGCCCCTGGGGTCAAAATTGGCCCAGCCCCGGGGGTCACCGTTTTACATAGACTTATATAGGGAAAACATATAAAAATCTTCTTGTCTAAAACTACACTGCATAGAGCTTTGATATTTGGTATGTAGCATCATCTAGTGGTCCTCTATCAAGATTTTTCAAATTATGCCCCTGGGGTCAAAATTGGCCCCACTCGGGGGTCACCGTTTTACATAGACTTATATAGGGAAAACATATTAATATCTTCTTGCCTAAAACTACACTGCCTAGAGTTTTGATAATTGGTATGTAGCATCATCTTGTGGTTTTCTACCAAGATTTTCAAATTATTCCTTTGGGTGAAAATTGTGCAGGGTTTATAATCAGGTGAGCGATATTGGGCCATCATGGCCCTCTTGTTATAAAATTTCACAAAGATTATAATTTAAAGAAATTAAAAAAGGAAACTCAATAACCAGAATTTCTTAGGATGATCAAAATACTTTATCAATTATCAACTGTCCTTGCATCATACATACTAAATAAAAACAAAATACATTTATAATTAATCATAAAATATCAATATTAATAACTTATCAACAATAATAATAATAATAACAAAGACTTTATTTATAGAGGCAACATAGTTAGGCGTTTGTCCAATCTTCCCAAATTTTATCAATTATATAACAATACACCCAAGACAGTACTCCTCCCAATGGAAGGTGTAATGTCTAGGGTTTTGGGAGGAGTACTGTCCATGGCTGAAGTGTCCAGGAGGAGTAAAGTCCTGAAATCAATGATAATAAGTTTGGCAACATTTACCAAGTTGCGGATATTGTCTATTGTCTAACCAATTATGTTATCCACTGAAAATAAAGACGTTAAATCAAAGAACTAAAATACAGTCATTTAGGTCATTGTCTTCTATATGTGTATGGTGAGTTACTGTCCTTCAATCTTCTGTTCCTCTGTAAGTTAACGAGACATCAGTCAGAATTATTAGAGCTATATTATGATTATTCTTAATTATAGATTACAAAAACAACAGTCCTGCATTTGTATACATATACTCAAACCATCATGCGCAGTATTGGATTAATGAAAAGACGATACCTATTTAACTACTTTATATTATTGATAAAATTCAGTTTGTACTAATTTATTTTTGGTAGATTGTGAAACATGTTCCAGGAATCCTCCATGCATGAGAACTTAAAGAACTTCAAGGTTAAAAAAATTTAATTCTAAACACACTTTTAAAAACAATATTGCGAAACTTGCATACAACAAGTGGTGACTTTTGATTCATTTTATCCATGAACTTTTCTAATTCAAAACTCAAAATCATGTAAGTGGCTTAGTTAAGATTACAGGAGATGGTTAAATAATGCATTTTGGCAATAAAATGAATGAGGAAAAGTGGCAAAATATGCCCAAATCACAAAAACCTGGTTTCCATGGCAACGGTACCCGATATCATTTATATGAACCCTGGTTTGTTGTTAGTGGGCGGTATGTTTAAAAGGGTGCAAGTTTCAGCAAAATCGGTGACTATGCCTGCCGGACCCCTTCTTTATTTTTTTGGTTTTTACAGAGAATTGCTCTTAATATGTTAATTGATTATTATGACTTACTTGACTTAAGCCTGTTAACTCCGGTATGGAGCATAGGCCAACAACAATCGTCCTCCATCTCTGTCTGACCTGCGCATCTGTCTCCATGGTGTGCCAACTATGTCTGCCTTCCCTCATCTCCTGCTCTAGGGTTCTGCGCCAGGTAGCTCTAGGTCTACCTCTCTTTCTCTGACCTTGAGGGTTCCATTTCAGTACTCGTCGTGTGATGTTTGCTTCTTCTTTTCTCAATGTGTGTCCAACCCATGTCCAATTCCTCTTCTTTATCTGGGTCGAGGGAGGAATTTGACCTGACCTCTCCCATAAGTGTTGATTGCTGATTCGATTTGGCCACCATATCCTCATGATTCTACGAAGACATCTGTTGAAAAATGACTGAATTTGTCGGTCTGAGGTTTTTGTAGTACGCCATGTCTCTGCTCCATAGAATAACACAGATTTTACATTTGAGTTAAAAATTCTTAGCTTAGTTGTTTTTGGGGTCACCCGTTTTACCGGAATCCACGTAAATTACCGGAATAGACCGGAATCCAGATAAATTACCGGAATAGGCCTATATTTCGTTAATAAACAGTAGTTTTACATAGTTTTTGGTTTAAATCACTCGTATTTAACATAAGCAACATATATGCAAAACTGAAATAAAATATGTTCACGAAAATTTTTTTTATTCGAGATTCAAAATTTGTTCATTTTACGATGTCATTACCATATTGGATCAGAATTAGCGTGTCCGGAATAAACTCGTTTCTCGTTATTTAATGGTAATTGTGTTTAATTTCTTCTTTAATTCATTAATATATACTATTATAATATTGTTTCCAAAAGGAAATTAAAATATTGTGGTGAATAATGATTTTATACAAGTTTTAAAATCCATCATTTCCCCGCATTGACCGCGCGTATTGAATGAGAATTAAAATAACCGGAATAGGCTTGTATCACGTTATTTATTGGTAATTGTGTTTAATTTCTGATATAATTCAATAATATATACTATCATTATATTGTTTCCAAAAGGAAATTAAAATATTGTGGTGAATAATGATTTTATACAAGTTTTAAAATCCATCATTTCCCCGCATTGACCGCGCGTATTGAATGAGAATTAAAATAACCGGAATAGGCTTGTATCACGTTATTTATTGGTAATTGTGTTTAATTTCTGATATAATTCAATAATATATACTATTATTATATTGTTTCCAAAAGGAAATTAAAATATTTTGGTGAATAATGATTTTATACAAGTTTTAAAATCGCTAATTTTCCCGCATTGACGTAACCGAAATAGGCTCGTATCTCGCTATAAAATGGTAGTTTTGCTTAGTTTCTGCAATAATTCGTTCATATATACTATTAATAAGTTATTTCCAAAAGGAAATCAAAATATTTTAGTAAAACAAGATTTTGTGCAATTTTTAAAATCGTCCATTTCTCGCTTTAAACGCGCGTACTGAATGAGAATTAACGTAACCGGAATAGACCCGAATCTCGTTTTTTACGGTAATTTTGTTTAGTTTCTGCTATTATTTGATCATATAAGCGATAAATAACTTATTTCCAAATGGAAATTTAAAATATTTCTTAAAACACAGATTTTGTGTAAAGAGTTGCATTCTCGTTCGACCAGCGTGTTTTTCATCCGTAATACAGAGACTTGACTATACGCTGATTCATGAGAATGAAGAGTTGGGGCTATAACTAGATTTCTTGACATCTAGCATACTGATAAGTGACCTGTTTATTGGATATTCTGTATGACATCTTGTGTGTCGATTGTATACTTGTAGCCCCAGGCATGACTAATCATTGTGCAACAGTTGGATAAAATTAAACCTAATGATCGTTTTTGAACAGCAAAAATCAATTAATGAAAAAAATTCTGACATATATCAAGGATTCTGAATATTATCATAGAACCACTGTTACCTACGTAAGTATTTTCTATCACTTTGTCAATGCATTCACAGACCCTGTCGCTGAATCCTTTATCAGGGAGTCCTTATGTTAATCACAAATGACACAAATGATATAGACGTAATTAATATGTATTGCGAAGACACGTAACAATTACCTTCAAATAGTATTAGTAATCCATTATGATACAATATGATTTATAATCTGTTAATGAACTGCCACGAGTTATTCCACTAACAAAGATTAAATATACGTCTTAGCATCACGAGGTCTATAAAATGAGCGATGTCGCAATATGTTTCTATTTTCATGTGTCAAAGTTCGGCTGCTTTACCTTTGATGTTTATTTTTCACACAGGTAACTGTTTCACTGATAAAAATACTTACTTTTTTTGGAAACATTATTTTTTTGTACAAGGTCTATATGCAGGGGAATCGACGAACCGGTCACTAGTGTGCATTTTATTTTCCCTAATGTACAATACAGTAATACAATACAACTTATACTTATTAATCATCTAGTATGTAATGCTGTGGTTTAAAAAACATTAAATTTTATACATACGAGTGTCTCGCAATAACCACTGAGCTACGGAGTCATGTAGAAAATATAAAATTTAGGAAGTTATTATTTTAATTTTACTCTTAATATCAAATGGCAATGATACAGTTACCTGTGGTTTTCTCACACAGTTTCCTTTAATCCACCGACGTAAGTCGGCAACGTCTGATATTTAGCCGACAACATTCTGTGATGTACCCAGCGTCGGCGACATCTAAAGTTACAAAGTGATGCCGCGCGTCTCTTAGATCGGAAAACACAGTAAGGACAAGGTGTTAAATAGATTGGTTATTTCTACAATTCAAAAATTTTGGAACCGCCGTGAAACATTTAGTAACAAGGACTGCTGTGGCACGTGCGTACTTTTGAAGTTTGTCCAGTGTTACGATATCAGTGTTGAAATATTAGTGACCTATTCAATGTTGGATTTAAATGCCGTATGATGTTCGTATTTCAAGGTTATTGAAATCGCGGGGTGCAATACTTTTTTGATCCACCGGAGGCATATTTTCATTCGCTTCTAAAGTCTTTTAGTTTCTGTTTGGAAATAGCTTATCTATGATACATTTGATTGAATGCTTATAAATTATTAACATACAAAAGATTTATTTAACAACAAAATTTGAAAATACGAGCCTATGTCCGCACGTTTGATCAAATTGTAATGCACTACCCGAAATTGCCATTTTTTCAATCGCATATAAACTCTTTTTCTCTCAAGATATTACTGTTTCCTTTCGGAAATGACTTACCTTTGATACGTGTAATTCAATAATAATGTATAAGATACAAAATATTGACTTTAAAACAAAATACGATCCTATCCCGGTTGGATCAAAATGTAATGCGCTACCCGAAATGGCAATTTTTTGCATATAAAATCTTTTTTTCACAACATGTTTATATTTCCTTTAGGAAATAGTTTACTTACAATACATATGGTTATAGTAAGTGGATTCCGGTTATGTTAAGTCTCATTCAAATCACCCGTTCAAAGCAGAAAACGAACGATTTTAAAACTCGTGTTATATCACTTTTACGCAACATATTAAATTTTCCTTTTGCATATGAATTACTTATGGTATATATGATTGATTTAGATAAAAAACAATACATTTCTGCTGTTTATAAACGAAATATATGTCTATTCCGGTTATAGAAAGTGGATTCCGGTTATGTTAATTCTCATTCAAATCGCGCGTTCAAAGCAGAAAACGAACGATTTTAAAACTCGTATTATATCACGTTTACATAACATATTAAATTTTCCTTTTGGATATGATTTACTTATAGTATATATGATTGATTAAGATCAAAAACAATACATTTCTGCTGTTTATTAACGAAATAAAGGTCTATTCCGGTTATAGAAAGTGGATTCCGGTTACATTAATTCTCTGTCAAATCGCGCGTTCAAAGCAGAAAATGACCGTTTTTAAAACTCATGTAAAATCAGTTTTCATTTTAATATTTTAATTTCTTTTTAAGAAACAACTTATTTTTCGTATCCATGATTGAATTATACCAGAAACTTAACAAAATTATGTTTTATTAACGAGATACATGTCTATTTCGGTCAAGTAAATTCTGCATAGATAGCGTAATGACGAACGGACGACGGCCAATTTTAAAATTTCAATAACTTTTTTTTTTCATAACATATTTTACTTTAGTTTTGCATATATGTTGCTTATGTTAAATAAGATTGATTTAAACCAAAAACTATGTAAAACTACTGTTTATTAACGAAATATGGGCCTATTCCGGTAATTTATCTGGATTCCGGTCTATTCCGGTAATTTACGTGGATTCCGGTAAAACGGGTGACCGTTGTTTTTGATATTTCTGATGATCTCCACACTTTGCTGAGTAAACTAAATGCTGTCCTTGCTTTACCTATTCTTGCTTTGATGTCTTCTTGGGCTCCGCCAGTATCATTTACCACACTTCCTAAATATGTAAAACTTTTAACGTCTTCTATTGCTCCATTTGTGAGTTCTATACTTTCATTACTTCTTGCATTTATCCTCAATACTTTTGTCTTATCCTTGTTGACTCGCATACCTATCTTTGCTGCATTCGTTTCCAGTGCTGAAGTCTTTTCTTGCATTTGTTGCTGTGTGTGTGATAGAATAGCCAGATCATCCGCAAAGTCTAAATCCTCTAACTGTTCCATGAGTGTCCATTGAATTCCATTTCTCATATCCTTTGTTGATTCTTTCATTATCCAGTCAATGGCCAACAGGAACAGGAAAGGTGAGAGAAGACAACCTTGCCTAACTCCTGTCTTGATGTGGAACTTTTCTGTGGTGGTCCCACCATGCAGAACCTGGCATGCCATTCCATCGTAGGTGTTCTGTATTAGGTTTATGTATTTCACTGGGATTCTGTAATGTTTCATTAATTTCCATAGAGCCTGTCTGTCCACACTGTCAAACGCTTTTTCAAAGTCTATGAAGTTTATATATAAAGAGCTGTTCCATTCCAAAGTCTGTTCAATTATAATCCTCAGTGTGGCAATTTGATCTGTGCATGACCGCTTTTGTCTAAATCCTGCTTGTTCGTCTCGTAATAGTTTATCGACTGAAGATTTCATTCTGTCCAGAATAATTCTATTAAAAACTTTTCCTGGAACTGATAATAACATAATTCCTCTATAGTTTTTACACTGACTTAAGTCTCCCTTCTTCGGTAATTTCACTATATACCCTTCTTTCCAGTCTTGTGGTATCACTTCATCCTCCCATACTTGCTCAAAAAGGGGGTGCATCATTTTAATTGAAGTTGGCATGTCAGCTTTTATTGCCTCTGCCGGAATACCGTCAGGACCTGCAGATTTCCCGTTGTTAAGCGCTTTAATGGCTGACTCAATCTCCTCTTTTGTTGGTGGTTGGAGTGGTATGTTTAGCTCTTCCTCCGCTGGCTCGATGTCTGCTCTTTCTTCTAGTTCAGTTCGATTTAAAAGTTCACTGAAATGTTCCTTCCATCGCGTAATTTGTCCTTCTACTGTTGTGATCGAAACACCATTCTTGTCCTTGACTGGCTTCTCTGGAGCCCTCTTCTTACCTGATAGAGTTCTTGTTATATCATAAAAATCTTTCATGTTTCTCTGGCCTGCTGCTGTCTCTGCTTTAGTTGCTAGATCTTCAATAAATCTCCTTTTATCTGTTCTTACATTTGTCTCACTTCATGATGTCTTTCCCGATATTCTTCTTCATATCTGTGCCTTTGCTGCACGAGTTTTAGCATTATTCAGTTTGTTCTTTGTCTTCTTCCTCTCATCCATCTTGTCCAATGTTGTCGTTGATATCCATGGTTTGTGCTGCCTTTTTCTTCTCCCTAGTTCCTCTTCGCAAGTAGTCTTCCAGTTTTCCTTGACCTTTTCCCAATATCCTTCTATACTGTTTGATTCTTCCGTGTCAAGTTCACTCGGGCGTCAAAACGATTTCTCAGTGTTAATTGATTATTATGCTTTACACATATTGGTCAGTAGGTCGGTAGACAAAATAGTTTCCATTCAAAAACCGAAAAAATGTTAAGCCCTGGGATATTCAAATTTTACATGGAGGTTGGACAATAAAAGTAGATACACCTTATTCATTTTGAGGTCAAAGGTCACTGGGATCTTTACTATTTGTTTGACCAAATGGTGTCAGTTCAAGAATTTTGCCCTAGGATCTACGAATTAATTAGCAACAGCAGATAAAATTAATTTTGAGATCAGTAGGCTAAACGTTAAGGTCACCGAGACCTTTACTCTTTCCGACTGTTGGGCTGCTATGGGGCATACATGTTTTGCAAATAACTCTTGCTAGAATGAGGTTTGAGAACTATTTAATATTAAAATATTACCAAGCAAGTTGTGTTTTATAATATTACTTTTTTACTATTAATAAGTAATGAAATCGAACAAAGTAAGCATACGTGTGCCTTTTTTGACTTAACAGTTGAGTTATTGTTGACCCAAAAAGACTTCGGTATATTTTTTGAAACATAAAAACTGACCGTTATTATATAAATGAATGCTAACAAGTTTGGTCACCAATTGATAGTGGTAAATACAATGCATTGATGACAACCACAATGATCCATGTAATGAAAATGATCTGGTATTAAATTGGTGGGTGTTATGCTGAAAGATTCTGCAAATTATGTATGAATCAATGTCATCTTACATTGTAGGTACTAAATATTGCTGGTAAATACCAATACATGAATCACGTAATGGATTATGTCAGAAACATCATGGTTCCATTCTACAAGAAGAAGTTACCGGTTCTTGGACTTAGACCAACACAACATGATGAAGAAACAATTGATTCCACCATTGATTTTGAGGTATAAATGAGGGTCACTTGATGTTTAATATCCAACTTATGTGTATAATAGTTGACATTATCTGAAAGATCCAACCTTTGCCTAGAAAACTTGTCAAGCAATATTGAAATCGGAAAACTATCCATGCTGTCATATACTAATTTATCGAAAAGGGTGGGTGGCACACTAGATTTGCTTTAAAATAATGCATATTAATAGTCCAAAGGGTGATGTTAATGTTCATGTTTCTATAATTTTCACTCTATTGATTTGAAATTTGCACTTTTCATTCCTCATATACTTACTAAACTGGTGGTTAATCTGTTTTTGTTTGTAAAGTTTAAATGGCTTAAGTAGAAAGTCCAGTCTGCTTTCTAAATGCTAAACATGTGAATTGTTACTAATTGTAAATTAGAATTTTATAAATGTATTTGATGTATAAAATATAATAATATAATATTAATTTGCCTGCTTGAAATAACAGATATTGCAAAATGGTCACAATTATTAATTGCTTGTATACAAACAATCACTGGAAATGATCTAAGTAAATTTCTTTTGGAATTCTCTGAAACTTCACAAGGCTCGAAACCAGTATAAAAATCAACTTCAGATGTCTTTGCTATTTAAATGATCATTGCTGGTCAACTGCTGCTGGTCTGACAGTTATAGTCTTGCTAGATTACTTGCTTTGAAACCAGGATTTTATACTATAAAAGTTTATTTTTTTAGGCTGTGAACTCCACAACAGTTTTTTCTAATAAAAAAGAAGACTGTTTTTGCCTTGGATGCAACAGTAATTATGAACAAGGACTTTGTCGTCAAGAAAGGTGCTCTTCTAAACAGACCCACCAGAATAGGCCAGAAAACAAGGAAAATGATACACATCCCAGTTGGGTAACTACATCCAAGAACGTTGATGAGTAAGTTTACTTTGATTCACAAGTCCTGATTAATCAATTTGGAAGTAACAAAGTAAATTAAATAAAAAATAACATAAAGCACATTATTAGATTAAAAACGAGACTTGTAACAGTTAGGGACATCTGCCCATAAATTATGATGTTGATATATGTAGCAATAATGCCTAAATTACAAAGGGACTCCTTATCAAATAATTGTATGGATACAAGTATGAGACATGTCTAGAAATGCTGAGTAATGGTGGGACTAACAAGTAACATTGAAATAGCATTTAAATAACCAAATTTTGATTTTTACAACTATTAAAAGGGTCATAAGCCAGTCAGATTTCGGATGATAATGAATTAGTATGTTTCAATGCAAGAGCATAGATTACACATTATTGAACTTGATCAGCTTTAACTTATAGTCTGTCCCCACAAATGGATGGAAAGAACACAGACAAACAGTTCAACTTTGATATGCCACTATTAGGAGCATACAAACAACCATTGCCTAAATATATGTGTGTAATTCTGTACATACAAATACCTTTTAGAGAAAAGATCTTTTGTTATCATGTGACTTGTACATTTTGAAAGTAGTAGTAAAATGGCAGGTACTAATTGTAGTAATTCCCCAGTGATAACCACAGGTGGCAGTATCAGCGTTTGGAAAATAAAATTTAAAAAATTGAAAAAAAAAATCTGTCTCATAGCTAATACACTATAAAGGTATAAAGCGTACTATATGTCTATGTCCAAAGATTGTGGAACATCGCATCTAAAAATAGATTTCGTTCCTAACAATTATATCGATACTCTGAGTGGGGCAGGTATCCAGCCGTTTACAAATAGAATGGCCTCGTGCGAAGTTAAATAACGAAAGGAACACTGTTTGCCGTTTCGCAGTTATAAGATACAATTGAACGAGATTTTCGGTAAGAATAAATATCTTATAGTTTATTTGAATGACTTGTGTAGCGATTTTTCTTCAGCGCCCGTATATTATGCTGAAATGACGAGATGCGATGTTCGACAATCTTTGGCATATAGATATATAGTACGCTCTATACCTTGATAGTATATAAGCTCAGTGACGGATTTTTTAAATATTTTTTTTAATTGTTTTCGGACCAAACACTGATACTGCCACCTGTGGTGATGACCTGCTTATTTTCGTTTAATAGTAAACATGACAAATTATAACCACCTTACGCTTTGCAGATATGAACTTGTCGATTGACCAAATAGCCACAACTCCAGCCTTAACAAATTCCCAACTTCCGAGAGCCCCCTGCATCAGCCATGTGTGAAACAGTTACAGAAAGGTCCCCTGGTATGTAGTAATTGTTAAAATAGTATGAATTATGATTTTTTATGACAACAAGCATTAAATATAAAATAATTTGATATAGTTGAGCAGTTCTCCAGCAAAACTTGGCTGGGTAGTAACAAAACTGAAATTTTGATAATAAAATATCTTACAAAGGCAAGACACTTATTAACAGTTTCTGAAAATTTGAAGAAACTATTTTTCACATTTACAAAGTCTTTAAACCAACCACTACAGCCTATTTTTGACCTAACATAAATGGGCGTTTAAAAAATCCAGTAGCTGATAATGTGTTGATTGAACTTTAAAATTATGCCACATCTTAGAGTCATATTCTTATTTTAATAATAATCAAATGTGCTCAAATTGTGATTGTTTGCTTGCAGGGAACAATAGCTAGTGTTTATATCCACTCACTCCTTGTTTTTCTTAATATGAGTACAGTTTAGAAACTGATCACTAAGCAACGACAGAAATCATCAAAACCTTTTTTTAGAAAATTTGAACCTAATTGATAGTAATTTACTATCCATTTATTTATAGATAAAATCAAAGGGCAGAAATTATTTCGCATTTTGCACCATTTTCTAAATCTTATTGCATAGTAACTGCACAGTGTCACTAATTTTAAGTCCGGTTTTCCTGGAGGACGGCTGATATATTAATAGACACCAAACTAATAGTGTTGAATAACAAACAATAATGTTCATGCCCAAGCATCTTCTGATGGAAAGCAATATGTTGATTGGAAGCATACAGTGATTGTCCTGTCTGTCTAGCATCCAACTGAAAATGTAAAGCCAAACAAACACTCTTTTGACAGTAAGACCTTGTGATGTTATCAATGCCACCCACAGCCAATCTAAAATGTAATGACTACCATAAATTTACGGCAGTCAGTAAGTTGCTAAAACAGCTTTCCAACACAGCTGGCACAATTGCAACTTATAGACACTTAGTTTGATTGAATGAATGGCACTTTAATACTAAACATGACAAATTATAACCACCTTAATATTTGCAGATATGAACTTGTCTATTGAAGAAATAGCCACAACTCCAGCCATGACAAATTCCCAACTTCCAGAGTCCCCTGAACCAGCCATGTGTGAAACAGTTACAGAAAGGTCCCCTGGTATGTAGTATTTGTCATTGTGATTAAGTTATCATTATACAAAGAGAAAAAACACCAGGGGAAAAAACTTGGATGTTTCCTAATTGCTGTAATGTGTCAAATGCTCCAATATACACAGTAATAGAACAGATAAATAAGTGAATCATTACTGATCTATCTGTAGCTAGTTGCTTCCTCTATACATATATATGCAAATCAACATTGAAATTTCAATATGCTTCAAATGGAATTACTTACAGACCTACACATAATTGAATAAAGGATTCTGAAATGATATAAACAAAAGAAGTTGAAAACAAGTTGTTTGGTACCGTTCTGCTTAAACAACTAAGAACAAAAGTCGCAAGAGAATTCTTGTAATTAAAATGCCTGTGTTTTAACTGATTGTTAAACATTGCTTGCAACAAAAAGTTGTATATATTTTGTGGTGATTAAAAGATAATTAAAGATGAAATCAGTAAACAAAAAAGTGATCTTTTAAATTTCAGATATTACACCAGTATTGATAACTACCATTACCCAGCCAACCAAGAGTAGTCCGAACAATAAGTGCTTCAAGTGTAGCAAAGTAGGCAGGGCAGGACTATTCTGGGTATCCTGCGACATCTGCCTGCGATGGTATCACAGGACATGTACCAATATTACTGTGAAACACTTCAAAATGATTGACTCGGGCAAAAACTGGTTGTGTAAACTGCCAATGAAGGATTATAATGTGATGCGCTCTGTGACCCTGTTCAAAAAGTGTACATTATTTTCATAAGCAGTCACTTCTTGAGCTTTAAGTCTACAAACACATTGACACCCTGAATTTAAATTACAGGCTAATAATCCTATGAATGGACATTGTTGGACAGTTACCTTAATCCCTTATAGGTACATTATAGGCCAAGCATATTTTTACATTAGAACTACATGTTTGATGATGCTCTATTCATGGATTGTGCAATGAACCTTTGGGATAACCATTGTCTCTCTGGCGATCATTTTACTTTTTGTTGGAGTATAAGTCAGATAAAGACTAGTTTTTTATCAAAAGTGTCTTCTTACAAGCGTTATTGTACAGTATTGGGAGGATGAACAACAAATTATCCTCAAAAAACTTAAAACCATGTTAAAAGTTATATTATAATATATTGCTTATTGTATAAATCAGTGACCACTAGGGATGTAACGGTACGCTCACCTCGCGATATGATACATACAGTCATTTTTTCTAACGGTTCGGTATATTTTGGTCTGGCCTGATTTTGGTATGATGCAATATTCTCTAAGAGCAGCTTAAATATTACCATTTTTAAGTGCCAATAAAGTTGTTGATTCTATAACATGTATTATGATGCCCTTATTAACTATTTAAATGAATTTCGACAATATGAAGCATGTCTTAATACAGTTAAAACGAGTGATACATGGAAATTACACATAATCAGTAGGTAGTCCGATATTATCATTCTCTGATTGTTATTTTGCTTAAAGCTTATATGGAGCAGTATAGTTGATTCAAAGATCTCTGTCACAACCGCGTAAACAAACATTCATCCCGGTCGATTATAACAGGTGTGTCAGGATTAAATTCTACCATCAATAATACACTTAAATGATTAAAAATCTAATGGTCCTATATCGTAGTGGTTATACTTGCTACATTGACCTATTCAGACATAGAACATTATGGCGGTTTTGACAGACATCTTTGAATCGACAATACTGAAATTTAGAAGTCTTGTACCGTGAACCGTGTGGGACTGAAGTATGCGGTGTTTTGTGTACTGCAGTGTACCGTTACAGCCCTAGTGACCACATAACTGGTACACCCATAAATGTATAGATAATATAAGATATCCTTGTATTAACCTTGTATATGTTTGTATGTGAAATATAAGCAACTTAAAACCATGTTAAAAGTTATGTTGTATTGCTTATAATTATTGTATGAATCCCACTTCAACCAATCACTTAGGCTAATGCCAAATATGCATCTAATACATTTATAGTCAATGAAAAAACTCTCAAGAGACCTGATTTTATCAATTTTGAAGTGAATTATATTAGCATGACATCCACTATTAGGTCAATCAAAGTCCAAAGGGAATAAAAAACTATTTACTAATAGATGGTTTTTAATGAATTATTTTACACTAGGTCAAAAATAACATCATGCACCTGTGTGTATTCATGATATAGTGACTACCACCTGAATTTTAAGGTGTGAAGTAACTGAGTAACCGGAGGTAACCTGCAAGTAACCAAAGGAATAGTGCAGTAACCTGAGTTACCAGTATACGGGGTTGTTTTATAAATTTAAGCAAAGTAACTTGTGAAGTAACTGAGTAACCAGAGGTAACCTGCAAGTTACCAAAGAAATAGTGCAGTAACCTGAGTTACCAGTATACAGGGGTTGTTTTATAAATTTAAGCAAAGTAACTTCAATAGTAACTGAGTAACCAGAGGTAACCTGCAAGTTACCAAAGAAATAGTGCAGTAACCTGAGTTACCAGTATACAGGGGTTGTTTTATAAATCTAAGCAAAGTAACTTCAATAGTAACTGAGTAACCGGATGTAACCTGCAAGTAACCAAAGAAATAGTGCAGTAGCCTGAGTTACTAGTATACAGGGGTTGTTTAATAAATTTTAGCAAAGTAACTTCAATAGTAACTGAGTAACCGGATGTAACCTGCAAGTAACCAAAGAAATAGTGCAGTAACCTGAGTTACTAGTATACAGGGGTTGTTTTACACATTTAAGCAAAGTAACATGTGAAATAACTGAGTAACCAGAGGTAACCTGCAAGTTACCAAAGGAATAGTGCAGTAACCGGAGTTACCAGTATACAGGGGTTGTTTTATAAATTTAAGCAAAGTAACTTCAATAGTAACTAAGTAACCGGATGTAACCTGCAAGTAACCAAAGAAATAGTGCAGTAACCTGAGTTACCAGTATACAGGGGTTGTTTTATAAATTTAAGCAAAGTAACTTCAATAGTAACTAAGTAACCGGATGTAACCTGCAAGTAACCAAAGAAATAGTGCAGTAACCTGAGTTACTAGTATACAGGGGTTGTTTTATAAATTTAAGCAAAGTAACTTGTATAGTAACTGAGTAACCAGATGTAACCTGCATGTAACCAAAGGAATAGTGCAGTAACCTGAGTTACTAGTATACAGGGGTTGTTTTACACATTTAAGCAAAGTAACTTGTATAGTAACTGAGTAACCGGAGGTAACCTGCAAGTAACCAAAGAAATAGTGCAGTAACCTGAGTTACCAGTATACAGGGGTTGTTTTATAAATTTAAGCAAAGTAACTTGTGAAGTAACTGAGTAACCGGAGGTAACCTGCAAGTAACCAAAGGAATAGTGCAGTAACCCGAGTTACCAGTATACAGGGGTTGTTTTATAAATTTAAGCAAAGTAACTTGTATAGTAACTGAGTAACCGGAGGTAACCTGCAAGTTACCAAAGAAATAGTGCAGTAACCTGAGTTACCAGTATACAGGGGTTGTTTTATAAATTTAAGCAAAGTAACTTCAATAGTAACTGAGTAACCGGATGTAACCTGCAAGTTACCAAAGGAATAGTGCAGTAACCTGAGTTACTAGTATACAGGGGTTGTTTTATAAATTTAAGCAAAGTAACTTGTATAGTAACTGAGTAACCAGAGGTAACCTGCAAGTAACCAAAGGAATAGTGCAGTAACCTGAGTTACCAGTATACAGGGGTTGTTTTAAAAATTTAAGCAAAGTAACTTGTGAAGTAACTGAGTAACCAGAGGTAACCTGCAAGTAACCAAAGGAATAGTGCAGTAACCTGAGTTACCAGTATACAGGGGTTGTTTTATAAATTTAAGCAAAGTAACTTGTATAGTAACTGAGTAACCAGATGTAACCTGCATGTAACCAAAGAAATAGTGCAGTAACCTGAGTTACCAGTATACAGGGGTTGTTTTATAAATTTTAGCAAAGTAACTTGTATAGTAACTGAGTAACCGGATGTAACCTGCAAGTTACTAAAGAAATAGTGCAGTAGCCTGAGTTACTAGTATACAGGGGTTGTTTAATAAATTTTAGCAAAGTAACTTCAATAGTAACTGAGTAACCGGAGGTAACCTGCAAGTTACCAAAGGAATAGTGCAGTAACCTGAGTTACCAGTATACAGGGGTTGTTTTATAAATTTAAGCAAAGTAACTTGTGAAGTAACTGAGTAACCGGAGGTAACCTGCAAGTAACCAAAGGAATAGTGCAGTAACCTGAGTTACCAGTATACAGGGGTTGTTTAATAAATTTAAGCAAAGTAACTTGTATAGTAACTGAGTAACCAGATGTAACCTGCATGTAACCAAAGGAATAGTGCAGTAACCTGAGTTACCAGTATACAGGGGTTGTTTTATAAATTTAAGCAAAGTAACTTGTATAGTAACTGAGTAACCAGATTTAACCTGCATGTAACCAAAGGAATAGTGCAGTAACCTGAGTTACCAGTATACAGGGGTTGTTTTATAAATTTAAGCAAAGTAACTTGTATAGTAACTGAGTAACCGGAGGTAACCTGCAAGTAACCAAAGAAATAGTGCAGTAACCTGAGTTACTAGTATACAGGGGTTGTTTTATAAATTTAAGCAAAGTAACTTGTGAAGTAACTGAGTAACCAGAGGTAACCTGCAAGTAACCAAAGGAATAGTGCAGTAACCTGAGTTACCAGTATACAGGGGTTGTTTTATAAATTTTAGCAAAGTAACTTCAATAGTAACTGAGTAACCAGAGGTAACCTGCAAGTTACCAAAGGAATAGTGCAGTAACCTGAGTTACCAGTATACAGGTGTTGTTTTATAAATTTAAGCAAAGTAACTTGTGAAGTAACTGAGTAATCGGAGGTAACCTGCAAGTAACCAAAGAAATAGTGCAGTAACCTGAGTTACCAGTATACAGGGGTTGTTTAATAAATTTAAGCAAAGTAACTTGTATAGTAACTGAGTAACCAGAGGTAACCTGCAAGTAACCAAAGGAATAGTGCAGTAACCTGAGTTACCAGTATACAGGGGTTGTTTTATAAATTTTAGCAAAGTAACTTGTATAGTAACTGAGTAACCGGATGTAACCTGCAAGTTACCAAAGAAATAGTGCAGTAGCCTGAGTTACTAGTATACAGGGGTTGTTTAATAAATTTTAGCAAAGTAACTTCAATAGTAACTGAGTAACCGGAGGTAACCTGCAAGTTACCAAAGGAATAGTGCAGTAACCTGAGTTACTAGTAGACCGGGGTTGTTTTATAAATTAGTAACTGAGTAACTGTTGTGATATCATTATCATAAAATCCATAGTATATAGTATAACAGAGGAATAGTAACCACATAGACTTAAATAAAGTAACCAAAAGAATAGAAGGGTAACCAGAGGTAACCAAAGACAAAGTGCGGTTACTTTCGTATGCCTATGATTATGAAGCATTAAAAAGTGCATAACTAGGGCCATATCTAAACAATTTGACATTCCAACAAACATTTCACAAAGTAAAGATATTTAACATGTGTTAATAAAATCAATAATTTATCTCACCTAATCATAGCTAGATATACATTCTTGATACGATCAATGATGCCAATCTGTCAAACGGATAAATATGTCATTACCCCACCCACTTTGTTAAAAAACGCAAAAAAGTGTGTACCGATCTTTGTAGTTCTCCTAGCCATACGGAGGCTTTTTCCTTGCCTACCACGTCAGGGTTGTTGTATAAGGCTTGAAGTGCTTGGTTAACCGTCTCTAAAGACGGTGCCGTCTCCATTTTGCTAAACTTTTAAAGAAATTTGCCCAAAAAGGCTAAATTTCAAACCGGAAGTGTGTTTAACAAAATTGTGCGCATGTGTACGAATGGAACCGAAAGTAAAATAATTACAGAAAATAATGATACACTCACAAAATGATGCAAGTGAACCCTTTACAAAAAGGCCACTGAATATAAAGACCACCTTGAATTCAGTATCATTCTCGATACCCAAACTCGTCTACGAGTGCCTCTGTAGCTCAGTGGTTAGTGCGCTTGTCACCTAATCCTGTTACCCAGGTTTAAATCCAGGTGAAGGAACTAATATGCCTGCCATATTTTCAGCAGAAAGCTGACTGGCAAATAAAGGCTATGCTATGCTTTTCTAATGGAGCAACAGTTTACAGTCTAATTGATAGGGTTCTGTTGTGTGGTCCAGTGGACCCATACCATGGTACAGGCATACCTGCCAAGTACTCTTATTAAAGCGGAGTCACTCCTCTTTTTGTCGATAAATTTCTGGTTTCCATGTTCACTTACCTTGTACAAAACTACATTTGGTTTATTTTATGATCTTCTTCCATTTTTATAACCACTTGAATTAATACATTCCTTTTTTATGCATCTAAATCCCTGTTGAATCACATTTAAGTGCATCTTGTGACATGTTTCACTTTATTACTCCTACTTTGGATTTAACTAACTTGGCAGGTATGTTACAAGTAACTTTCAAGGTTGTGCACGTCTATGTACTTTCATCAGAAGAATTTATCAGCTAAATATGAGAGATAACTCGATTAATTCAACGAAACTCATATCAATTAATTCATAACTTTATTTATAATCATAAGTAGATAATAGGGAGGTGTCGACATTAGGCGACTTCACTCTACATAGTATAAATTTAATCATATGAAATAAGACATATATTGCATAAAAAGTGAACACATAAATTCCAGCACCAGATCTTAAAAAACAACAGATCAACAGAAATAATGGAGGCAAGAAGGTGATTCTAAAACAGCGAAAATCTAATAAATATAGTTGTCTTTGGGGAAATTAATGCTTTTTTTAAAATCTGCATTTCTTGTGTATTTCATGAGAATGACTATAGCCTAGGTACCACTGAACATTTTTTGCCTCATCCATGAACTCCTGATGGAAATAAATGAGCTTCAAAAGGAGCAAAGATAGAATGAATAAAATACAAATACATTTTCCATTTAAGTACAAAATGAACACAATGGCAAAAGTTTATTTCTATTTAGAATACAAAATGAACACAATGGCAAACAATCAATTTTCTTGCATATTTTATGTAAATAATACTGTTACACAAATAAAATAATTTCTAAAATATTAAATGTGTTTCTAGTGCAGAAAAAACCTCTCCGAGAGACCGTCTGTAGAGTAACAGCCTTTCTACAATACCACATTGAAAATTTCCTAGTAAAGCCAATATTTCGAAAATTCCTATAAAATTTAATGTAACTCTCAACAGAGCAACAACCTCTAAACAGCAGCCAATATTTGCAGATCAAAAACAGCATTGCTAGCCTACAAAGTGGTTGTACTAAATAGCATTACTTTGTTGAGTATAATGAAGACCTGAGAAAAATTGTCTTGTATTGTATGTACAAAAACTAGACATATAGGTTTTACACACAGGCTTATTTTCAAGAAACACCAAGACGTAATAAAAACAACTTATTATAAGGGCCAATAAAAATATGTGTGGTTCAGGTAGGAATAGGATTTTAAAAACTGTTTCTATTGACTCATCATTTAATTAAATGACTTTAAAATTTCAATTAATATTACAATACTTGCTATTATTAAATGACTGTCAAACAAAGACAAAAATAAGTAAATGCATTAGACTCAGTCTAAAAATTGATGATAGGTAGGTATATCTATCTGAACCCAAAAATTATTTTATTTTAGCCTAAAGTAACTACTGACTAGACATTTCCACATAATAAACAAATACATATTATTGTGAACTCAGTTAAAAAGGTAGTAAAAAAGTCATGTTAAATAGACAGGCAATATTCCTAATCAAAACGAAATTAATATAAAAAAGAAAATCGAGAATCTAGAAAACCCTCTCTTAGAAAAAAATATAGACACATTAAACCAATTAAAAACCGAACTGAAGAATATTCAGGAAAGTAAATTAAAAGGTTATATGGTGAGATCGAAAGTTGACTGGGTTATAAATGGCGAAAAACCAAGCAAATTATTCTGCAATTTAGAAAAATATAACTATACAACAAAAACTATCAACAGACTTGTTAAAGCTGACGGAACCGAGTTAACCGATCAAAAGGATATACTGAACGAAGCATCGTATTTTTATAGAGAACTATATTCTAAAAAACAAAACGAGATAGACTCGGATATTTTTAACAATTTTATACACGATATAGACATACCTAAATTGACAAATGAAGAATCAAACTCAATAGAAGGTTTAATTACATTAAACGAATGTTCAGAAGTCTTGAAAACTATGGCTAATAATAAAAGTCCTGGAACGTCAGGATTCAGCTCTGATTTTTACAAGGTTTTCTGGAAAAGAATTGGTATTTTTGTCTGCAAGGAGCTAAATGATGCTTTCTTATCAAATTCATTAACGATCACACAAACTCAAGGAATAATAACATGTATCCCAAAAGGTGAAAAACCAAGACAATTTCTCAGTAATTGGCGTCCAATTACACTTTTAAATAGTGTTTATAAAATAGGCTCTGGGTGCATTGCGAATAGATTAAAACAATATCTTGAAAAATTAATAAATACTGACCAAACAGGTTTTATAAAAAATAGATTTATTGGGGAAAACACGAGACTTATATACGACTTAATGAAACATACTGAAATAAATGATATACCTGGATTATTATTACTAATTGATTTTGAAAAAGCATTTGATTCTCTATCGTGGGAATTTGTACAGAAAAGTCTAACTTTGTTTAACTTTGGAAATGATATAAAAAGGTGGTTCAATGTATTATATAAAGATAGTATTTCAGCTATTACACAGTGTGGATTTTTATCCGACTTCTTTAAAATACAACGTGGTTGCCGTCAAGGTGACCCGTTAAGCTGTTACATCTTCATATTGTGTGCTGAAATTCTGTCCTTGAAAATTAGATCAAATAATAATATCAAAGGTATAAAAGTGAATAACGTAGAACACAAACTGTCACAATTTGCAGACGACACAACAATTATCCTTGATGGCTCTTCTGAATCTCTCAACGAAACCTTGAATATATTATCAGATTTTACATATCTCTCTGGACTCAAAGTAAATTTTGATAAAACCAAAATAGTCTGGATAGGTAAACATAAATATAGCTCTAACACCATCAAAACAAAATGGAAACTGTCTTGGAATCAAAGTAGTTTCGAGATGTTAGGAATAAAATTCCACGTAGATCTTGAAAAGATGATAGAACTTAATTATACAAATAAAATACTAAAGATGAATAAAATATTAGCAAATTGGAAGCGACGAAACCTAACTCCCATCGGGAGAATCTTAATAATTAAGACTTTAATACTATCTCTTTTCAACCACCTATTTACATCCCTTCCTAATCCTCCTTTTGAAACTATTAAAACTCTAAACGATACATTTTCTGAATTCGTTTGGCAGGGTAAAGCTAGAATAAAGAAAGAAGTTTTGAAACAACATTATTCACGTGGAGGATTGGGAATGGTGGATATATTCGCATTTATATGTTCTTTGAAAATCTCTTGGATAAGGAGAATTATACAAACCAATAGTAAATGGATAAATATAGCAAGTACACTATTTAGCATTGACAAATTAATAAAATGTAGCACTCGTTACCCTATACTAATAGTAAATACATTAAAAAACACATTTTGGAAAGATGTGTTTAAAGCGTTAGTTAAGTATAATGAACATCAGCCACTTAAGGAAATAGATTTATTAGCTTATCCTTTATTTTATAACCCTAAAATCTTGGTAGGGGGCAATACTATATTTTATAAAACCTGGTATGAGGCTGGAGTGCAAACAATAGGAGACCTTATGAATGAGGACGGTAACGTACTAAGTCTAGAGGAATTCAACTTGAAATTCAGTCTCCAAACTAACTTTGTTCAATATTATGGAGTAAAACTATCTGTAAATAAATGCCTATCAGAATACAAAAATAAATACAATACAATGCTTATTAAACCATTCATTCCGCCGTGTTTCAAAGACATTCTAAAATTTAAAAAAGGTACACAACCTATGTACGATATAATGACACAAACTCAAGTAATTCCATCGAGCAAATCAAAATGGATGGAAAAACTAAATATGAATTTTGATGATAAAGATTGGTTCGCAATTTTTGCTATACCGTTTGAAATTACAAGTGATTCTAACATTCAGTGGTTCCAATATAGAATAATACATAGAATCCTTGGAACTAATTCATTCTTATTCAAGATAAACATTAGGCAAAACGAACACTGTTCTTTTTGTAAAACATCATCAGAAACAATTGAACACTTATTTTGGCACTGCCCAGTAACCACACAATTTTTAAAAAATATGTGTTTGCATAATACAACTGTTACAAACTATTTAAATAGAGAAAATTTTATCCTAGGAATACGAGACAAAAACAAAACAGCCTTAAACCTCTTATTCTTCTACACCAAAAGATTCATCTATAACTGTAGATTAAAAGATACAGTTCCCACTATTAATTACGCTAAACACTATATCAAGTACCAATACAACATATTAAAAGAAATAGCTATTAAGAATCACACCATCAACAATTTTAATGACACTTGGAATGACATAACCGGACTTTTCATATGAATCTCCAGATAACACACCTATACAAATAAACAAATAACATACCCCAAACCGGAACCAGAATATTATAAGAAAAATATAAGAATGTCCCATTGTCAAAGTTGAGTTCTTACCATTTTCCCTAAAAACTGAGGAGAGAGTGTTAGTTTATATGTATCATATGCACCATCTATTACTATACATGTATTTTATATAGCAACATGTTTACAATGTGTAAAATTGTTTAATATTTCTGACATTCTGTAAATTTGACAGTGCAATTATGTGTAAACAACTATACATTATATAGTATCATAATTATGTACTAACCCAGGTATTTACTAACTCAGAACTTGTAAGGTGTGTACTGGGATGTCCTCGACCCAGACACACCTATTGACGAGGAAAATAAACTAATACTCCACCTAAAAAAAAAAAAAAAAAAAAAAAAAAATTCCTAATTATTTTGGCACATTAAAACTTTCTACACCAAAGGCCAAAATGCATGAATTCCTAGATTATTGACCTACTCAAAATTGATCATGCAATCCCAACAATAATTCTTAATTATTTTAATATTCAATAATTCATTAAAATACTCCTTGACTTATACCAGCAAAAAAGGGACAGGAATCTTCAACACCAAAAGCAGAAATAAAATTTGAAGGGTTTTTGACAAACTTTTTTACACATACGTCTCCAAAAAGGGCTATAACTCTCGCAAAAATGTATTCAACATAAATTCCTGACAAAATGCGCAACTAGTTTTGGCGCCAAGCATTCAAATTTCATGTGAAGATTCATTGAACTCAGACCGTTGGTTAAGGAGAGCAAGCATTTGACAAATTTTGTGACATCCATCAAGACAGATGAATTTTCAGCTCAAAATCAAAGTCTCTCTGGCATTAAGTGGGGAAGACATGAATATACAGATTTGAGTTGATAAATTTTGTAACAGAAAAGCCCCCCCCCCCCTATTTGGATAATAATCTGAAAATTCATGTATCAAAGGCCTTAAATAAAGTCAAAAAAATTTCTGTGTATGACAAACTCAGACAACAGAATTATTGACGTCGTTGACAACATTTGTCTGTATTGCAGCACACCTTGAAGTCTCGCCCATTCTGAAATATGAAAAAGAAATGTAGAAGCAAAAGTAATCGTAACACTTACATGTACAGTAGATGATTAGAAAGAAGAAGTTAAGTCAATTTTTTTCAGCTGTTCAGCCACTCAACCACCCTTTGACATTTTAACTTCCCCTGGTCATTGGGCTACCTAATGATCCTATATTCGAGACTCCCTATGGAGGCTATTTCTCTCCTGTGAGTGTGGCAGTCAACATCGATCTGCGGCGCCTAACAATAGACACTGCCCTCACAGATACCAATTTACAGCTGGGTGGAGTTAAGCATGTGGGTTATTTTGCTCAGAGACATTAACCAGTGGTCCAGAGGGTTGAACCCGGGACCTCTTGATCCCGAATCATGTGCACTACCACAACCACAAAAATGAATCCCTAATGAATAATTATACTTATATTTATGTCAAGTTTACAGTAACTGCCATACTTGTTTTCAAGTTCAGCCAGGTAAATGGCCAGATTTTTGGGAAGTTTACTTGAAAATAAACAAACATGATTTGTAATAAAACAATTATTTATCTGACAGATTTAGATACTTTAATGATATCTGATCATTTGTGTGAATTTAGACCAGGCCATTTTTTTTGAAATTCGAGATCCTTGAAATTACGTCGCCACAAAGTGGTTATTTTAACCAATACCAATGATAAACTTTTTGTCCCATTGAAATTAATTTATTTTCCAGTAGGACGTTTTGTGAATACATTTTTTACCAACGCACATGCGCTACCAGTACCGAGTAACTTCCAACATTACTTACATTGTTGACATTGGGAGTTAATTTCTCTGCTGTGTGAAATCTATGACAATGTTTTTGTTCTACCATCTTTCTAGGAGGATGGCTCCCATAATATCCCTGAAAATGTAATGCTAATGTCAATGTTACATAACTTGACAATAGTTTTGAAGCGAAGATATTTTTGTGTCCGGCCTTTTAGCATAAGGTTCAAATCTCAGCTGAAGCTGGGTTAGAACTGATGCAATCAGATGGTGAGCCGCCAACTAGTTAAATAATGGTAACTGTATGCCAATCTCCGCCAGGCACCCAGCAATAGGAGAAAGGATTCAGAAGGTACTGTATGCATGCAAGATAAGTGTCTCATGACTGGCCCTTTCTATAGGGGTGACACTATAATAAACAAACCTTTAAAATCACACTGTTTGATGGTCAAGTAAGTGTGCTGTGATCTAACAATCCATGGCAGGTGATCTGGCTTTGGTTCCTGGTCACAGCAAGCCATACCCTTTCATGAAAATTTGACAAAAAAATGTTGATTTTCCTCCACATGATGTGGAGAAGTTACTGATTCCTAGTGGAAGGTTTTGTTAGAACTGATTAGGACATTTTCAGCAAAAACTGATTACCTTAGGTGAATCGGCCAACATATTTAACTGAAACATTTTCAGAAAAAAAAGTTTTTGTAAAATTTATATTTTTCTTCACATAAATTTTACAATTTTTTTTAGATTTTGGTCCTGATCAATGATACAATTACCTTAGGTTAAAACTAAATAAACCCAAACTGACCTGACACTGTTTGGTTGTCTCTTTCATACACACCATGATGTTTTGAAATGCATTTTCTAATGTCGCACACTTTGTAGACTGCTCCTGTACAAATAGAATAAACAGTTATTATAAACTAAAAGAATCAATGAGTTTTAAAGTCATTTCGTAGTGCTTGACTCCTTCTAATTTCTGGAAGCATAATTTTGCACATCATCAATAAACAAGATAACACTTAATAAGTTATGCCCCTGGTGACCTTGACCGTTGGACTAGTGACCCCAAAACAGGTGAAGGTTGTAGGTCTCAATGAAATGCATGCACACTTGAAGTTTGAAGAACCTAGGCCAAAGAGTTTCATTTTATGAGCAAGGTTTAAGTTTTTGGACAGACAGCATAAAAGAATGCCATCAAAATGTGTATTGGAGGTACAGTGAAAATTCAATGAAATTATTAAGATTACAAGTACATGTATAGCTTGGCTATTTTGACCTGAGCCTGACCTTTATGCAAGAATATATTACAAGGTTCTTGCTTTGAATATATCAATTTCTGCAAGCGAATCTTGCGATATCGGTATTTCAAATTTGTGTTTGTATTACATTTCGAGTGTCCTCGTGATACTCCCCGATTATGAAAACATACAGTCACTGAATTTAATTGTTTATATTAGATTTTTAGAGTCTGATGCCCTTGACTACTACTCTCCTAAAACTTGCTTTCTGTCTATTGCCTCTCTTGCTCGTGCTGATGCACAGACTATCTATGACAAGGTTCTGAACATTCTCTCTTCTAAAGGCATTTCTTTGAGTGGTCTTTGTGGTGTTTGTACAGATGGGGCGGCTGTGATGACAGGTAACCGGTCTGGTGTCGTAACTCGTTTGAAGGCAGCTGTTCCAGGGGTCTTAGCTACCCATTGCATAGCTCATCGGTTAGCTCTCAGTTGTTGTAGTGGTGCAGACAGTATTCCGTATCTGGTTAAAGTGCAGGAAGTCTTGAATTCTGTATTTAAGTACTTCAACTTCTCTCCAAAGAACATGGCAATGCTTGAGGCCATCCAGTCTGCATCGGGCGGTTGTTCTTCAAGGTTCAAGCAGGTCTTTCATACTAGGTGGTTGAGTTTCGAGGGTTCTGTTGATGCTTTTGTGAGAAACTTTAGTAGCTTGGTCTCTGTCTTTTTGCAGGAAAATTCTGGGAAATCTCTAAGTCTGCATAAACCTATCACTTGCTTCAAGTTTCTGTATGTGGCTCATTTTCTCTGTGATGTTCTCAAACCTCTTTCTATCCTTTCTAAGCTCTATCAGCAAAAGAATCTTGACTTCTCTGAGGTTACCCCTCATCTTTCTTCTACAATCTCAACCCTAGAGGAGCGAAAGGAGAAGAAGAATGGTAGCAGGCTCTCTGGGTTTCTCTCTTTGGTTCCTTCTGAACCTCAGTTGGATGATTCTGGTTTATTTACTTTTGATTTTCAGGGACATACAATGAGGGACAGTAACAAACAACGTATTGAGGCTGTTACTGTTTGTGACAAGTTCGTGGATGGGATGATCCAGAGCTTGAACTCTCGCTTTTCGGACAATGAAGACTCTGCTATCCTTTCTTCTTTGAGCACACTTTTCAATCCTTCTGTTTCTACTTCTGTCAAAACTGGTGATGTGGGTATTGTTTCGGATTATCTTGATTCTGTTGGGTTTGAGGGTTATAGGGAGCAGCTTTCAGACTTTGTTTCATATCTTGGTGAACTTAAGGCTTCAGGTTCTAAGACTGTAACCAACAGTAGAGATGCGGCAAATCTGGCAATCAGGAAAGCTGAAATCTATCCAGGAGTGGCTGAGGCAGCCCAGCGTTTTCTTGTTGAACCTGTTTCAACTGTCGACTGTGAAAGGGGCTTCAGTCGACAGAATCTTATCAAAACCTGTCTTAGGAACTCTCTCTCAACCTCTTCTTTAGAGACTCTTATGCACATTTCTATTAATGGCCCCTCTAGATCAGACTTTGATTTTCACAGAGCTTTTGTAAGGTGGTCAGGGGCTAAGGACAGGCGTATTCATAAGTGAAAGTGATTACTGTGATTGTACAGTACTACTGTAAGACTATCAGACTATCAGAACTGTGAAGTTTGAACTGTTGAAGCAACATGTGACTTGTGTGAATAAGTTTATAACTGATGTGATATTTATGTGTATTTATTTAAGTGTTATTGTTTTTTGGTTCATTAATATAATTTCAAAAGGCAGGATTAAAATTTATGTAACAGTGTTCTTGTTTGTTAGTTTGTCAGTTCATGAAATATTATAAGGATTTATTGCTATTTTCTTGCTCTTGATAATATGTTATGAAACATTCATCTTGGCTTAGCATACTGGAAGCATGCTATTCTCTGATGAATGGTTAGCATATTGTCAATAACATAGAAAATATAAATAAATTGTTATAATGCTGTAAATATATTTGTAACAATGATGACTTCACACTGAAGAGGAACATAAGAATACAATTAATGCATAAACATGGACACATATCAAAATACACATTAAAACAGAAATATACAAATACAAGATTTACATCTACATCATTTCAATTTTGGTCAAAGTGGCGCATAAGTGGCGACAACTTTTTTCATTTGGCGAAAGTGGTGGCGCAAGAAAAATATGAGCCAGAGGAAGCACTGAGTCAGTGTGGTAAACGTAGGCAATATATCAACTGTCAAATTATGCTAATCAAAAGGTCAGGCTTGTGTCATTACAGTCAAATTGGCCAAGCTGTTGCACACTGTCAGTACATACTTTGTTCCTTTGTTTCTCTGTTGGCCAATCAACAACTCTTGTACTAGCTCTAATGTAAGTCTGTCTACCTATCACTGATGATCTATGAAGCGCATCAAAAGACCATTCATCTTGCTGAAATAGGAAAGTATATTTAAATGATTAATACAGTAAAGTCATAATATTTGAGGGGGATTTAATTTCTCAGCTTTCTTATTCAATGGACCGCATCAATAGCACTTCTGTGTGCAACAACTGTCAAACGATTGCCGTTACGATGGTATACAGCAAATACATATTTCGCTACATCCACTACTAAAGTGCATTTTAAAAGCAAGCTGTTTCCTGATAAAGCGCAACGATTGGTGACGTCAGTTGCAATCACGGCCCCCAGCCCTGGAAAGCCAGGGAAATGGGCGTGTTTTTACCTTCCAGCTTCCCAAACTGCCATGTAAATTTTTTTCCTCTTAACCAAATGGCAATACCCCGGGGACAGTTGTCGGGGGCCAGGGAAATACATGAGATTTTGCCATCAGCTGTAAAGAGGAATGGCGGGGATTTTGACAACCAAATAGTAAAAATCTCCGCCCATCCCCGCTGGTGGGGGCGTGGTAGTCCAAGCTTCTTATACGATGATTATTCCAATTCATCATAAAGATCACCGTCATTATCAATAAAGGATCATTTAGTTATGGTACACAGAACTAGGGGCGTGGGTGCAACAGACTTATGCATAAATGGTATATTATAGTATATCAGTATATACTGACGTTTATCTGTCATTGATGAAATGGAATGATCATCTTATTCTACAAAATAAGCCAGTCTTCGAATTTGACCACTAGCCTGAAGCCCGAGACTAGTAAAAACTGGGTTGGGCTAGTAATTTTCGTGTGAGTATTTTTAGGTTTGCTTAAAATGTAATAAGGAATTTTAAACAGTATCACATAGACTAAAAATAATCACAAAAAATAAATAAAAATCCTCTTTTTTAATAATTTAATGTTCGGGCTAGTAAATTTCTTCTCGGGCTAGTAAGTTCTGCCTTGTTAATAGCCCGACTGGCTAGTAGTTTGAAAAGTTTTTCGTGAAGACTGAAGCTCCAGCATAGATACAGAATTGTTAAAAAATGTTGACGTCGCGAAAATACATGACGTTTCCTCAACAAACAAGTTAAATTCGGTAAAGAAATTTCTTTATGAATTGAAACAGGCATAAATGTGTTGTATCTTGATACTTAAAGAAATAATTCATTTATACTCACCGAGTTAGCCATGTTGCTTCATCAGGTGAATTAAAACAAATGACAATCTTGAAAATGAAACCGAAAATGTTTTGAAGTTAGACCAGCTTATTTCCCGCACCTAACCGTACTGTTCCGGATAATATTACAGACCCTGAATTTTGTCGACTACCTCCCCTGCTATCTATTTCGATGTAGGTCTCGTGTTGGCTTATTTAAAAATAGCATTTCTTAAGTTGAATTTAAAAAATACCATTTTAAATCATTTATCGACCCTAGTTTCTCATAAAAATTGATTCTGGTGATAAAAATAGATCTACTGTGCAGGGGTAGGCCTAGCATCAAAGAGGTCCAAAGAGGTCCAAAGCCTGAAGCCTCTTTGCTAGTATAAATTATACATTTTTTTGTATTAACACCAAGGTCGTGGTGCAATAAGCTGGACCAGACCCCGTATTCACAAAAAATGGTTTTCAGGACCAGAATCAGACTTATTTTTTTCTATTTCATATAAAGAAAATACATTAACAGAAGGACAAATTATTTTATGCAGTGAAATCAATATTGCTGTCTTCTTACATTTCAAAGACAGATGCATTTTTTGCAAGTTTCATTTTAATTGTATGGAAATAATGTTTTATTTTTTGAAGCTTGGTTGTCGAACTTTATCCTGAATGTTTGAAATCTGTTTCAGTCTCACGTACAATTCAGTTGTAATCTCTTATCTAGAAGATGTTCAGATATTCTGTGAAAGCTCGTGAAAATAGCTTGACTTCACCAATATTTAAAAAAAAATGCAAAACAGAATTGAAGCTCGGTTTCACCAACCTCCTCAGCTGACACGGTCACCCATCTTCACCCCTTCAGACAGGGGAGGCATGGGACTTTAAACCACCATGTTTAACATTAGTGAATTACAAATTGCACTCGTCCACACTTACAACGAGTACTGTTCTAATACTGTATGAAATAATGTTTCAGCGTTTTTCACGCAATGACGATGTTAACATTTGTGATAAAGTGTACTGGCAATTCCGAACGCCTTATGATACTACATGTAATAGCAGTAGTTGATTATATTGCATTTGTCATGATTTGTACTCACACTGCGGTATAACGTACACCGGATATTGGTAGTAAAGTGAGTAATATTATCAATTTTAAGAACATGAAATGGAGACCAGGGTGAGTTTAGACGCGATATTTTCCTAATTACTGACTACATATGCATATCTCAATTGAGGTTTAACTTCTTCGGGAATTTTGGTAACTTTATAGAACACTATCGTATATCAAATGGTCATAGAAAGGTTAAAATGATCAAGTATTATGCCGTTACTCACTCGCAAATATTGACAGCAGTACTGTACAAGCTTCTAGAAAGGCTGTTTTACCAAATTGTAGATTTTTTGAACAGGCCATTTTGTTTATATTGAACTCCAAAATGTTGTGACCAAATTTCATAAATATTGTTCGAAAAACAACTAAGATACATCCCAAAACAGATACACGGGTGTGTACAGAGTATTGCTGTTTGGTGGACAGAGTATTGCTTAATAAAATGAGTAAATAAAGTATTTAAATGGACAGATTTGTCGTATTATTACGTCGGCAAACCAATAAGGTCGTGTCTTATAGGTTATATGGTATACTAAGAATATTCTTAAATGGTTATGTTTGTTAAAATAGATCAATCCGTCAGGCAGTTGAATGCGATTAACAATATAGAATGCTGAATTTTATGCATAAAGTGTTCTTGTGAGAAGTGCAAATGTGATATTTAGCTTGGATATATGCAATTCTTTGAGAGTCATGCTTATGGTCAAATGGCAAATAAGGGCTTTCACATCCATATATACACACCAAGGTTTATTGTTAATCTCTCAACTATTTCTGATGCTGCAATGAGGTTCCTTTGTTATGACTTACATTCAACGTTGCTAATTCATTCAAAATAGTGGACATTGTAGTTGTTTTGTGTTTGTCTAATGCGATTGCCCAGTTATGAACCTTTACTGTATGTGAAACACAGTAACTAATAGAAGTTTCCCATAAAATTCGCGGGGGGGGGGGGCTTGGAGCTAGGATAAGTTTGTTACATTAATTGCTTCATGTAGTCAATGTAATCCAGGTAAATAGGTACATATCTATTCAGTATTAATTATTTTTACAAAATAACACTGATTATACCTTGTATTTATTCAATTTAAGTGACAAATAGTCACTGCACTTATAAGCAATACTCCGTACACGATACAGCAATACTCCGTACACCAATGAGCAACCATAAAGCAATACTCTGTACACTAACACTTGTATTTATTCTCGCAATGCGCCATCATTTTCGAATAGTTTCGGATACCACATTTGCAATATAATCTTTGTAACAGGAATGACAATTTGCTCGATTCAAGTTGAGTATTTTAACGAAAAATATAAACAAAAACATCTAATTTCGACAGATCGAGCTTACTTTCTGCGTGAGTAACGAACCGAGTTTGGTCTTTTAATCACCCTTTTAAGAAATTCCAGGCAATTTACCAGTTGCACATGCTAGGAAAATTTATGGAGGAGATAGTTTTGTACAAAATGTACATTAAACACACTCAGAAAAACTAAAAATTGTCTCTCAACTTACCCTTGTCAACACTAGAATGTCGCGAAAATTGATAATATTACTCATCTTGCTAGCAATATCCGGTGTACGTTATACCACAGTGACTCAACGACACACTTTGTGGTGAACCAGCGATGCCAATTAACAAAGTCATAATTAAGCCTACGTGCAGCATCACCGCATCACCGCATACGCACCTTAAATGAACCGAGGATTTACGCCCACAAAAAACGTAATAAATAATATTGAAACGGTCGACACATTTTTGCTTACTTGCCATTTGCCTACAGGTTAACCACTTTACGTTTATTTGATATGTCACAAGTCAATACAATTACCTCTATATCGTTGCCAAATACGTTCCACTGGTTATTTACATTCGTTTGATAGAGTCTGGCGGGTCTGTCGTAAATTACTCTAACGTTTGTCATATAACAATAGTATACAAGGACTTAACTAGGTGAGTTGATATATAATGCGGACCATAGAACGATTAGAAGAAATCGTAAATGCTGACTACTGACTACCCTTTTTGGGACAGGCATAAGATTTAATGTGTTGCTTTTCTCAACAGGTTTCGGGTTACTTTTCAGCATGAAGTTTTTGTCAGTTTCATTCACGACCGTCTAACAGCGAATAAACCAACCTTCCTTGTTCTCCGGAAAGTATGCAACAATCTTTATAATACCATTGGAATCAGATCATAACATTTGCTCAATTACTTTACCCTGTTATAGATCTGACTACATGATTCCGTAGGAGGTCACGTTCAAATGACCTCTACAGTGCATGTTGCATTGTGACTATTCACCCGTATGTAAAGAGAGTGTACTAAAGTCAGTATATGCTTAGCTCTTTATGTATAAGCATCTCTCTCACTGTAAACTGTGTAGCTAAGCACTTTCAGATTTGACATAAACCACGAAATTAAATCTCCACGAATATTAATTATTCTATAGTATCTGACTTAAAGTGTATATAGAGCTATATCGGATGATATTTTTTTTAAAGTTTCAAAAACTGACAAATAATTATGCTTTCATATCCATTAGATCATTTTTCGCTTCAGTTTTAACAGAAACTCTCTCTGTGATTTATTGGACATGCGAACTGTCCATTTTCATACGAAAGTGTTCTAGAACACCCTATGAAACTATAAGAATTGTCTATTTTTCGACGATTAAATCCAAGTACACGGAATCCATCCAAAGTTTTAATTTGTAATTAAAGTAGTCTAGTATCATACTAAAAACTACGCAAGTAATTATTTTGATATTAAATGACTGTTAAAATATAGCTCTATACACTTTAACGGACATTGTATCCTTGATATTATGTACCAACGAAATGGTCTTTTTCACACAAAAAACACGGATTTTGTCCTATTGAAAATATATGACTGTAGAGTAATACCGATAATCACATGTCGATTGCTCGATTGCCTTGTGCTTCTTGAATGTATTGTTCTACATTTAAGGGAACCGTGACTGGAACATGACTGTAGCCATTGTTGCGGAAGAACCGAGAAACCAACCTCATTGAAATGAAACCTTGCGGCGAATATGCGGCCACAAATAGTTTAACCGCGATACTTGAGGCCAAAATTGTTGATACAAATGACCAATTTCTTAGATGTTTAATCAGATCAAATTCGCAAAATAGGCAGTGCCTTAGTTCATTTTATCAGATTGATGTGTACGAGGCCACCTATGCAGGTTACTTACTGTATCGTTAAAAACGTATAAATTTTACACACAAAAAATGTTTTCGTTTTCAAATTGCCTTTATCAATGATACAGTTACCTGTGTACGAGGCATGTTCGAATTCTAATAACATAGGCCCTGTATGATTCGTATACTGTTTGAACTGATTCTGTTAATTAATTTTGTGATTTTGTCATAATTATTTAAAATCATATTGTTTTTGTGATCAGTAATTGTCTCTCAATGAAGATATTCTACTTACATACTGGGTCAGTATTTATAAAGCTCACAAGAAATGAAAAATAACCAATGTATTCTATATGATTATTGTAGCTCTTTACATAATGCTTCTCAACAATGTAAATAATTGCTAATATTAGTTTTCCTGTTTAGCTGATACACTTAAGGTAAATTTGAGATTTTAAGAAAATTCTAAGTTTTCACTTTAGATGCAAAAAGAAACACGGCCACCTGCAGTAAAGTGGAACTTAATAAGTACGAATTATTTTCCAATCCTACTTTGCTGACGATCAGAATCATCCTTTATTATGAAAAATAACTTAATAGTTATGATGCAATGCAGTAATGAAGCTGGAAATTGCCACAAAGCATACAAGAAAGTTCGATAGCCTAGTGGTAGAGCGTTCACTTAGAGTGCGGAAAGGTCCCGGGGTTCGATCACAGACCGCGCCAAAGACGAAATAAAAATGGTGCTAGAAATTCCCTTGCTAGACTCTCAGCATATAAGGGAAACTGGCTTCTCTTCTATCATACCTTAGTGGCGATGGATAACATCAGGAATGAGATGTCGAGAGTGATTAATATGAGTTGTAAAAACTTGTTTCACAATCGACCTTAAATAAATTAGTATAAACTTAGTATAAACTTAGCATAAAATTAGTATAAAATTAGTATAAACCAACCCGTTTTTAAATATAACACCTGCATCATGATTCCACTGCGTTCATGATATTTCAAAATTCTATTATCGTATATATATACTAGTATAAAACTTAATATTATTATATAACACGTTTTATCACGTTTCAAAAGAATCGCTAAACGTCGTCTGTAGAGCTTTGTAAGTGATAGATATAATTCATAGACGTTGTCAATGATTGAATAGAAGAATTAAGTGAAATTCAGGACACTTAACAAAGCGCATATAAAGTTTTAGAGAATGAAATTAAATGCATCTTTTGATCAACGTTTATATGTTATAGATTTTATCTTCATTGAGAATTTCTCTCGGTTATGCATTTGGTTAAAGGCTTGTTGTCAATATGGTTTCCACACAATAGAACAAAATTCCGTCCATATAACGTACAGTATGGGCCCCTGGCAACGTTTGTACGAGCTTAACATCAGGATAGAAACTATTGAGGCTATCCACGCAAGTTGTAAAAAGTGGTCTCGTGAAACGCCATTTTTGCATACTTGTATCTACGAGCAGAATAAATATGACAAAGCAATGTATTAGTGGGTAAACATATGGACCAATACGAGCGTAGATCACAAAAAAAAACAGCAAGCCACATCTTTTGAGATAAATACACGAAAACTCGGTTACAAGGAATCCCAAATAACACGACGCTTCAGTTCGTTATAACCAGTATTTGCCCTATTGGTATAACGAATTCCTTTATAAGGTATGGTCATATATCAAGTAAATATTATGAGTTATAAGATGACTTTGCAGAGGGAATGACATCCAATTATTGGCTATGATTAGCTGGCCTAGTTACGACCTTATAAGACTGATACATATTTTTAATCAGCATAAAATGGATAATGAGCATATTTAAATGAAAATTGGAACTTGTGATGTTGACCAAACTGAAGTTGAAACAGTTTAATTTTCAGACAGTTTTTTCTTGTTTACTCCAATTATGGATTTTGTACTTACAACCTTTTCATTCTAAGCCAGCAAACTATGCGTACAGTAACTCGTTCTATCGATATTACGAATTGACCATCAGCAAAGTTATCAATATCTGAGCTATTGAAGGTGTTTGATACTAAGAAGAAAACATTATATACAATTGTATTCAAGTGATATTTATTTTACATGTACAATGGATATACATTTTACTATTATATATTGTGCCTCCGCAGCCCAGTGGTTAGTGCGCTTGTCGTCTAATCTCACGACCCGGTTCGAAACCGGGTTGAGGCACATATATAATTTATATGCCAGCCGGATTTCTGTAGAAATAAAGCAAATTAAGGCTATGCTTGGCATTTTTAGAGAAAAAAAACAATGAATATAATATATAGTGTATAAAATATATGCTTAGCAAAACATAAAAAATAATAATACTGTCGCTGGTAAAGCAAACATTTGAGTAGATTTCTTCACTGAAATTGATTGGTTTACTGCTAAATGTTTGAAACGCACTTAGGATATTTGAATAATTAAACTTCCATAACAAAGGTCACACAATTATGACTCATATATAGCTGGCCAATTTGACATGAGCCTGACCTATTGATTAGCATAATTTAACAGTCGATATATTGTCTACGTTTACAACACAGAGTGTATGTTTTCATAATCGGGGAGTATCACGAAGACGCTCGATATGTAATACAAACACAAATCTTAAATACCGATATTGCACGGTTTGCTTGCGAAAATTGATATATTCAAAGCAAGAATCTTTTAATATATTCTTGCATAAAGGTCAGGCTCGGGTCAAAATAGCCAAGCTATACAAGAAGTGACTCCCGTATATAGAACGTCAAGGCATCACATACATCAAACGTTTTAGCACAATTAAGTATGGCACAAACTAAAAACATTTTAAAAACAATTTCAATAAAATCACGCTACTTAAACGCTGAAGCATAACTACCACTGCGCGGATGGCAAATTTAATTATCGTAAAAAAGCACTTCCCGCCATCTTTTAATTAGGTTCTGTTAGTTTTCTGGGAGTGTATTCGTGTATTTCATTCGCGCCATTAAATCTAACCATGCGTTTTCGAGTTGTCTGGAATGATCCCGAGTGCAGAGAAAACGTGGCTTGTTTTTCAAGCTTTACTGGCACGCTTTTCACGGAATCTGAGAATTCAATTTTTTGGGGCATGTCTCGAAGTCCTAGCAAACCTGTTGTCCTTAAATTATGAGCCCTAGAGTACATTTGCAATACTCTTGATGACCTTGTTTCGGAATGCGGACGCATGCGCACTGTAGCACCCGGAAGTTGATACGAACATCCGTACATTTTCTCCGAACTAGGTCGAGTTGTCTGCGTCACATTTTTCAGTATAGATTTCCTAGGCAACGGTTGGGATTTGATACTGACGTCACTCTCTTTTCCAACACTGACGTTTGAAACCGGACTCATCGCCAGACGCTGCCGTTCAGACTGAAATGTTTGGTATGAAGGAGTTGGGATCCTTTTCTCTGATTGTTTTTCTTGCGTCTCTATAACAAACGTATTCTCGTTGATAAAATGATGGCCTTTAGCCTCGTTTTGATTATCCGTGCACCGGGTTTTTAACGGGTCTCTGCCATGGAAACCAGAATATGGTGATCTATGATATGACATCAGCGTATCAGCAAGTTGTAAACACGTGATGTCACTTCCGGCTGCCCTTTTATTTTGGCGCGTGTCGTCTGCTTCTGGCGTCATTGTAGATTTGGCGTCCGACATCATGGCTAAATTCCGACGACTAAGAACTGCCGATAAGACTTTCGTCGGATTTCTTTTTGGCTTTATCGTCTGCGAGGTAACAGTCGGTAGAAATACTCCGGGAAACCGGAAGTTCCTTCGTAATATTTTGGTGTTTGAAAGTTTATTGTCAAAGTCACTTCTTTCATTATAATTAGTACTCCCTGTCTTCCGGAAATCGGACCGCTTTGGTTCAATACCTCGACCCTTTTCATTTGTCAATTCAGGGTCACTCTTTGGAACCTGTTCCCTCTTAGATTGAAGATACGCACGGGATAAGGTAAGTCCACCGCCTTTCGACATAATTCGCTTATTTTGTATTTTATTATCCTTTTCACAGAGTAAAACTTTGTTCCGTTACCATGGTTTCGACTAACATATGTCGTCCATTTTGTAAAGCAAACACTGGCTAACCATTTTCACAAAATAATTCCACTTTCACCGATCATCATAATGAATTAAGCATATCGTTCGCTAGTTAATACATATCCCACATTGTGCTTTTCAACGGTGAAATGAAATAAAAATGAAAAAATAAAAACCAGTCTCCGTTTTCATCGAAGTATAAAACATGTTTTCTATCGAATATTTATGAAAAGCGACAGGTACATAACAGTTTAAAATCCGTTTCATACAATTGTGTACATAGAACATGTGTAAGTTGAAGCGTAAGCAATGAATATGGCTTTGTATGCAATACAATTCGTTCCGACGAGATTCAGTTTACTCACTCAATCAAAGGCATCCGTTTGCCGATCAATATTGGTTTGAATAAGGGGGGGAGGGGGGGGGGGGCTAAAAAGCGTTTAAATTTCAATAAAAATTGAATAACACTGAGGTCTATTCTGTGCAAGGCGATAAACAATGATGATTATACTTTAACGAAAGTGGTATCATTAATCTTTTCATGGTAACCTTATGAATGTGGTGTCTAAGATAGCATAATATTCTTTTGTATCTGGCGCGTACCGTTTCAGTCGCGTAATGGACTGACTACAATAAAACGATTCGTTTATTGTCATACCCTTTCACGACTATTTCCGGAGCATTCTGATCTTTGCAACATACTGGAATATTTACCGGAGACAAACGAAAATTATCGAGCTTTCACGATTGTTTACGGAGGCAGCCGATTGATGATTCCGAACACTGATTATGGGAATCGTTTGTTCCGTCGATATAATTGTTGAAATGTTTGTTGGTGTGCGCTTACAATCAACGACATTGAAATAAAAATAGCATACTATTATTGCATGTACTTTTCAATATATAGCATTGTTTTACAACACATGTGCATGTTATTAGACTGACACATACATGTACATGTATTTGAAATCTGCATCTTACGAACCTTCACGGAAATCGGAAAGTGTCATGTTGACCAAACTGAAGTTGAAAAGCATGTTTTACCATCAGTAACTTTTGGACAGTTTTTCCTTGTTTTCTCAAAATATTGAGTTTGTTCTTACGACCTTCTCATTCTAAGCCAGCTATATATGGGGCTATGTTTCCTTGTTATGTGTGATATCAGTCCTTTACGTTAAGTGAGTGTTTACAACAATGAACTGAAACAAAAGCTTGAAATGATAAGACTCATTGGCATTAACAATACAACAAGCTTTGTTCAGCTCAGTAGCACTGACTGAATAAAATTTAGATAAAGCCTGTGTACATTGAAACTAAATAATTTATTGTTTTAAATGAAATAAACGTACGTCCAACTTATTGCAATTTACTATTTTCGGATACGGACCTTTAATTGCAAAATACCCTTAGTAAGAAAGTGACATGTATCACTTTTAAAAAAAAAATCTTAAATATTCTGTATATCGTATTTCTCTTTGAAGCCTCATTTGATGCCGTTCGAGGTATTCCGGATGTACATGAGCTAGTAGCTGATGTTAAGAGCTTTGTCAGATACATCTATAAATAAGGATAACCAAAACGCCTTAATGTTCTCACATGCGGCTTTGAATTGTACAAAACTTTAGTTTTCAAACAGTTTTAAGTGTTTGTAAAGATAAATTTGCAAATCCGTTTTAATCTTCTAAACCGAGAATGTAAAATCCAAATTTATGTTATACTTTATTTGTTTGTACATAAATAGTTGTTTAAAGTATGATCGATTGTTTATACTGTTTCTAGTTATCAAGTACTTTGTAAACAGATACAATCATAGTTTGTGGACAATGTAGAAACAAGACGACCACAAAAATTGTCGCCCACTGAGGTTATTAATTTGCTGAGGAAAATATGTACTTTTGTATTCGTTTACGCTCCCGTCAGCCCTCTGATTTCTTTTGGGTTCTGTACACATATCACTGGCTTAGAATCAACTTAAGACCTTATAAGACCGATGCATACTTAAAATCAGCACCACAAGGCGCTTCTAATGGCCTATTTTCATCAAAATCAGAACTTCGTTACTTGTCATGTTGACCAAAATCACTGCGGTATAACGTACACCGGATATTGCTCGTAAAGTGAGTTATATTATCAATTTTAAGGACATGAAATGGAGACCAGGGTGAGTTTAGAGACGAAATTTTCCAAATTAATGACTTCTTATGCACATCCCAATTGAGTTTTAACTTCTTCGGGCATTTTGGTAACTTTATAGCACACTATCGTATATCAGATATTCACAGAAAGGTTAAAATGAACCAGCATTATGCCGTTACTCACTCGCAAATATTGACAGCAGGACTTTACAAGCTTCTGGAACGGCTGTAATACCAAATTTTAGATTTTTGAACTGGCCATTTTGTTTATATTGATCTCCAAAATGTTGTGACCAAATTTCATAAATATTGTTCGAAAAACAACTAAGATACACCCCAAAACAGATACGTGTGCGTGTACGGAGTATTGCTGATTAGTGTACGGAGTATTGCACATAAGCTCAACGTTAGTATACGGAGAGTATGGCATAATAAAATGAGTAAATAAAGTATGTAAATGGACAGTTTTATCGTATTATTACGTCTGCTCACAAATATGGTCATGTTTTATGGGTTTTACGATACAATAAGAATATTCTTAAATGATTATGTTAAAATATTTCAACCGTCAGGCAGATGAATGCGATTAACAATATAGAATGCTGAATTTTATGTTTAAGTGTTCTTGTGAGTAGTACAAATGTGATATTTAGCTTGGATATATGCAATTCTTTGAGAGTCATTCTTATGGTCAAATGGCAAATAAGGGCATTCATATCCATATATACAAAATGTACACACCAAGGTTTTTTTATAATCTCTCAACTATTTCAGATACTGTAATGAGGTTTCTTTGCTATGATTTACGTTCAACGTTGCTAATTCAAAATATTGGACATTGTAGTAGTTTTGTGTTTGTCAAATGCAATTGCTCAGCTATGACTCTTTACTGTATGTGAAATACACGGTTACTAATAGAAGTTTCCGTTAAAATTCAGGGAGGACTTGGAGCTAGGATTAGCTTGTTACATTAATTGCTTCATGCAGTCCATACAATCCAATCTTAATACAGGTACATATATATGAGCCGTTCTCCAGGAACACCGGGCTTAGTGACAAAATTGTGAAAATGTCGATGAATGTATGGTTAGAAAGAAGAGACACTTGTGAACAGATTCGGAAAATTTGAACGTATTATTACATACACGTACAAAGTTCTGGACTTTTTAAACCAACCACTACTGCCTATCTTTTTAGTGACGTTGCGAACGTCATTCTCTGTGTTTTGATGTAACGTCAACTGACATTTCAAAGATCCAGTATCTGATAATTTTTTGACGTAAACTTTTAAAATTGTTGAACATTAAAGGATCATATCCTTATTTTAATAAAACGTGTCCAATTTGTGAGTGTTTGCTTACAGAGAACAAATGCAAGTGTTTTTATCCACTTAACCCTTGTTTTTCTTGATATGAGTACTGTTCAGAAAACGATCACCATAGCAACGACAGAAGTTATTTTAGCACAATTTTAAAGAAAACTTGAAGCTAATGGATAGTACTATATTATCCAATTACTTAAATATGAAATCACAGGACATGATTTTTTTCTCATTTTAGACATTTTTCAAAATCGTATTGCAAAATTACAATACAATGTCATTAAGCCCGGTTTTCCTGGAGAACGGCCCATATATATAATATAAGTTATTTTTTTTATAAAATAACGCTGCTTATACCTTGTCTTTGTTCGATTTAAGTGACAAATAGTCACTGCAAGTAAAAGCAATACTCTGTACACCAAACAGCAATACTCCGTACACCAGAGAGCAACTATATAGCAATACTCTGTACACTAACACCTGCATTTATTCTCGCAATGCACCGTCATTTTCGATTATTTTCGGATACTACATTTGCAATATAATCTTTGTAACAAAAATGACAATTCGCTCGATTCAAGTTGAGTATTTTAACGAAAAATATAAACAAAAACATCTTATTTTGACAGATCGAGCTTACTTTCTGCGTGAGTAATGATACGAGTTTGGTCTTTTAATCACCCTTTAAAGAAATTCCTGGCAATTTACCGGTTGCACAGGCTAGGAAAATTTATGGAGAAGATAGTTTTGTATAAAATGTACATTAAAACACTCAGAAAAACTAACAATCATCTCTGAACTTACCCTTGTCAACACTAGAATGTCGCGAAAATTGATAATATTACTCATCTTGCTAGCAATATCCGGTGTACGTTATACCGCAGTGAAAATGAAGTTGTAAAAGCTTGTTTTTTTCCATAAGTAAAGAGTAATTATTTTTCTTGTTTTATCCAAATAGTGATTTTGTACTTACGACCTTTCCATTCTAAACCATCGATTTGTATTTTCTCAACGACAATGAATACTTACCAGTATTTTTAGTGGTTATGACTGCATGCAGACATTGCCATGGACGGAAACTTAACATGTCTGTCTCAATCGTAACTACTCGGACTTTTCCGTCATAGAGCCGTGAGATGGATTGATAGGATTCGGGGTGTCCTGATTGTGTCCAATCCTGATCACGTCGGTGACAGGCGAGTGTTCTACCCACAACCCTTGAAATGCTGACTAAGATATATTAGACCGTTTTCAATGTTTCCCATATACTTTGCCCAAAAATCGGTTATTAAACCATAATGTTTGTAACATTGATCGTCGAACAATAGAATACGTGTTCTTTTTTTGATGGGCGGAATCTTTCGTTGATGTATGGTATGTAATTTATTGGTACCTAGCACCACAAGTTTCAACCATTCATCGATTTTACACCGACTGTGTCCACAAATACGCCTCCCTCGCCAGGATACCCGTAACTGTGAGATTTCTAGACAGCTAGGCACGTACAACGGAACAGGAATTTGAAAATACATTTTTATTTCAATTTGCATAATCAAAGTGGACAAGACTGCGTGTCCACTACATGTCTTAATGTAAATTATTTAAATGACAGACTAAAATAAAGTACCCGAGCAGTACCCAGTTTGTGAACTTTTCGCCGCTTAACGCAATGGTTTGCTTTGTCATTCTTTTATTTTTTAAACTCTGACATTCGGCACGCAGGTAACTGTATCGTAGAAAATGAAAAAAAAAACACGAAAAAAATATTTTTGGAAAATTTATAGAAAAATAATATTTCGTTGTTTTTTTTCGTTTACAACGATACAGTTACCTGTGATTCGGCATTGGTCATTGATGAACAATGAATGCGCATGCATCTAAAGAACGACGAAATAACAGCGCAAAGTCCTCAAACAAAAGCGCAACTCGGTCGTTATTCAGTCCGTCGATATAATAATATGCTGTCATACGATGGTATCAAGTTTCATTGAAATGGAATAATAGAAATTTGTGTTCATCCTTTGGGCTCTTTTGGTGGGGTTTATGTATCTTAATATGTACGTCTGAATGGCCGACATTTTCATACAATTGATCAAACGGGGAGATAGGACGTCGACAACAATACCGCATTATTCTTACTGATTGTGTACTGCAACCTTTTCATTTCTAAACAAATTACATACAACATGTATAAATATTCAGCAAGCTATTAAATGAATCAGCGTTTTTGTGATGTAATATTTATATATTGAAATGTAGCAAAAATAAACAATCAAGCGGTTAGAATAAATATGGATGTTTCAACACTGCAATGGTGGGGCCAAACATTACGTCATTTGAACCAATGTTTGAGATTGCTAGACTTGAGAAAGTTCCGCCGATTGTAATCTCTTACACGAAGAGTACCCATACAAACAGGTCGAGGGGTGCCCGCAAGACTGTAGTAAGTCCTTCTTTAATCATATGTAGTTACTACAGTCTTGTGGGCACCCCTCGAGGTTACAGTGTCTCTGAAAAAGAAATTGAAAAAATGGGAAAATTTGTTTTTCTCGATATTTAGGATCTAATGAGAACCTAAATTCGAGAAAAACTAATTTTCCCATTTTTTCCAATTTCATTTTTTGTTTCTTTTTCAATGATACTGTAACCTGTGCCCACCCATATGCTTATGTTAAACTTTGGCTAACTAGCCCGAAACTACACCAATAGCATTATATTGTAGCAAAGCTTCCTATTTTATACAAACTATCATTTCAGGAGAATATAATTTGCAGAATTGACAATCACCAAGCATCGGCTCTAACACTATCCAACATTTCAACAGAAATATGG
Source organism: Spisula subtruncata (assembly GCA_963678985.1). Classification (NCBI taxonomy): domain Eukaryota; kingdom Metazoa; phylum Mollusca; class Bivalvia; order Venerida; family Mactridae; genus Spisula; species Spisula subtruncata. Next base: position 48,287,695 of record OY787664.1, on the reverse strand, counting down.
CCCCTGAATGACTAAGTAAGTAAGTTTTTTTATGGACAAGTTTTACTGGGACACTTGTAAGCGTTTATTGAACACAATCATGAAATAAATAACATTACCACATGGCTTCAGATCTTTATATCAAAAACGTAATTTGACCACATATTGAATTCTCGTGAATGAATCGGGTTCTGGTTTCAGTAAAGTACTTATTAAAATGATCGAACTCTGATTTAAGGTCGTTTGAGTTTAATATGAAATACAATTTGATATCTTCGGCAAAGCTTTAAAGCTCTTAAACATCTAAATCATTTTATAACATATGTAAAATGTACCCAACGCTTTGATACATTTCATAGTGATAACTAAGTTGATGTTATTATCACACGGAGATTTGACACGATCCTGAGGTACAGACTTTGTAGTATTCACAAAGCATCTTAAGTCAAATATTTAAAACAATTGACTGGGCATATTTTCCAAGAAACGAAGAATAACCCATGTTTTCTATGTGATTACTGTATCTCTTTAAACAATGCTTCCTAACTATATACGTAAATAATTGTTAATCTTGATTTTCCTGTTAACTGATACACTTAAGGAAAATTTGAGAATTCAAGTTTCACTGAAGATGCTTAGTGAATACACAATACACTTAATGCATGACTATTATTTCGTTGAATATATAAATTTCCGTCAGCAAATCGTGCAATATCGGAATTTTAGATTTACGAAAACATACACTCTGGAATACAAATTCAGCTGTTAAATTATGCCAATAGAAGGTCAGGGTCGTGTCAAATTCTCTGGACTATATTTCTCTCAGAAATGGTGGAAGTTGAAAATGGGCAGGGCAGTGTGGAACTTTTATTGAAATAAATGCACTACAAAACCTTATTTTTGACATGAATGAAAGTAGATTTCATAACTGTTTGGGATGAAAAGAGAAAAAATACAAATATTACTAAGTTTTGTTATTGCAACCATTTCCCTACACAAATAGCATACATGTACATGAGTGGATAATATGAACATGTACAAAGTTAAACAAAGCAACAAATCGGGATCTGAATAATAATAATAATAATTATGAATTTAATAATACAGCGAAAACACGAATTTCTCGAGAAAATTGGCGTCAGTGGAACATTTATCAGTGAAATTTTGTGATTCATGAGCCAAGCAACACGGCAGCACAAAGTTAATAGTAAATCACAAGACCTGGACAACACCTACTATATGGATTGCCTTTTAAGTAAAGATGTCACAATTGCATACCCCGGAAAAGGTCCAGAATTTGGAAAATAAGCTCTCTTCGTATGACATTTGAACAGTGGTGCATTGAGTGTATCTACAGATTCTCAATACGTGCAATATAAAATAAAACTACATGTATATATATGTAGTTGTTCGTCATTATAAATGTACTTACAGATTTTAAGCATTTAAAAAAAAACACCAACAATGTCGCGAAACATGCTTAGTTAAAATGTATTCGGGTCTTGGTAAAATATAGAAGTACCCATGATTCGTGTGGGAGTGGGCCTAACCCCTAAAACACCAACTTTAAGTTGACTTTGATTTAGTTCCGACTGACTATTTACTTAAAACATCAACACAATTACAAAACAAAATTGCAATGACTAATTACAATAAAGTAAGGGTATGAATACAGTGACGCAGTGGATAAATCCAAAAATTAGGTGTAAAAATAAGTATAAATGCTTATACCAACATTTCAATACTAAACTCACCTGTAACTGTTTTAAGCAATGATTTTAACCTTTTGGTGCACTCTCAAAATATCTGAACTAGCGTCCGTTTCCTAAGCAAGGGGCTACGGTAGCGCTTTCCATAGGGAAGCAATCCATGTCTTCTATGTTTAATTAAACCGAAGGTAACTGAATGAAAGCGCTCGGTAGCACTTTGCTTAGGCAACGGGCTCCTGGACTGTAAGTTTGAATAATTTCAATAATATCTAACTGGCTCACATGGAGTGTATTCGTGCACTTGGTGCGCTGCGTTAAATCTAACACTCCGTTTCCTGTCATGAATAGCACCATGCATTGTCGTCTGTCTCTCTATTCTAATCGGAATATTACGAACAGTTCCGGAGAAATCGTTCCTTTTCGGGATATTCCGGAAATGACGATATCCGACCGGAAGATCGTTTTGAATTTTTGGATACATACTAGAACTAGCAGACAGCACTCTGGTAGCTTCGAAAGACGCTCGTCTGGCGTTCATAGAATTTGGTAACTGATATGAAAACACACTTGGTTTGTTTGTATGGGTGTACGACTCAGTAACACACGTTGCTGAATTCGGTCGGATCACGATCGTATTGTTACTAGAATTTCCGTTCTTAAGTATGGATTTTTGTGGTTTGCCTTGTGGTGTCACATGGCCATTCTGTGACGTACGGCCTGACGGGCTTGTCATGTCCTGTTGCATTCTGGGTGATAATATATGATCGTCTGCTTGAATTGTCTGACATGTAACCACAGAAGGTGTTCCTCGGTCGTCTGGAAAAGCATCGTTAGTCCTACCAACAGAATCAATTTCATCCGGGTTCGTATCGTTGTTGTTTTCATCCGGGCGATAGTCCTCATAACGCGAAGGTTTAACAGCCGTACCAAACAGTCCGGAAAATGGAGAATTATTGTACGAAAGAAGAGTATCTGCAAGCTGTAGACACGTGATATCTGTCACTGCTGGCTTCTTTGAAGCATCGTTGCTATCAACTTTCACATTTACGTCACTAATACGACTACCCGGTTTGATTTCCGGCATGACCGAGGTTTTAGACCTGCTCAATACAATTGGCACTGGCGCCCTCTGTGGTCGTCGTTTGGATCGCACTGATTGCGCTGAATTAACATTTGGTAGATATATTCCAGGAAAGTCCAAGTTTACTTGAGTAAGTCTGCGAAATGTTGGATGTATCTTGTCATTATTTATTGCATGTTTCAAGTAATCGATTCCAGCGTTCGTTTCCTGTCGTCTGATTGCCTTGCACATTTCCGGTGTCATGGCTGCCGTGATTCTTTGAACGTTCTTATAAGGCGGAATTTGTTGGGTCATGATGGCACAGCATTGTACTATTTATGCCCCCTCCTTACTTCATAATAACATGACGACTGTCTTTATTATTGCAACAATCGTGAACATTTAATCAAATCCATGAACACATTTAGGTTTATCAGTTGAAATAAAAACTTTTTTAAAAAATCACATATATCCAAAATTCATTTAATTGTTATCTGAAACACACGGGTATCGCGTCTTCAAAACAAGCTTCGAGTTTGTAGAAAATTCATTTAAATTTTATCTCAAGTCCAACGAAACCATATCACTTTTCTAATGCAATCTTAATGCACCATATCGTATTTGTATACGGTCACATGTATTAGCTATCCATTTCCATATATGTAATGGTTCGAAATCATTCCGGCAGTATATCAACTAACCACTTATCTGCCTTATCAGTAATTCACTTTTTATGTGTTTATATGGTGAAAATATTACCGTCTGAAGTAGTTGGTCTTTTGTCATGTGCTATGTTTACATCCACTTAAGATTCTACGTCCTTTGCCGGAGTATCCTTCACATTTTCGCCAAAATTCATCAAATGTGTGTTTCGGTTTTATTTATTTATTGTAGATTCTATTTGAACGAACTCGAATACCCTGTACCGTCACATCTAAACACAGCGAAACAGCAATACAGCAATACTCCGGTGGATCGTTTTTTCCGTCTTAAGATATTGTAAGCAAATGTAGATAGATCTACATAGACTGTTCAATTAGCCTAACAAATCTTCAACTATTCAAACCAGTTTATCTCGCCTCGACTGCGATTTGATGTAAACTGAGCATAAGCGAACAAACAGTGTTTTAATGAAACCGAGATCTTTCAATACACTTGTTGTGCCGAACAAAACACGGCTGAAAAATGTGTGTTTACTTTTCCGAATAAACTAGATGACAAATTGCTTGGTCTGAGGGCAAACAGTGTTGACAAGGAATGTTATTTTCCCACCTGGTTTGGTAATGTTCGGATGGCATGAACTTCAACCTGATACGCCCATTTAGCGTAGCCACCATTTGATGTTATAACTAATGAACGTTCGTATGTGTACTATGCACACTTTGAACGAAATATCGAAATGGTATGCAAAGGATTTATTCGGCAATCTGATAAAAGAATTTGATTAAACCTTTTTTATAGTAAATATCAAATCGTTATTCAGGATATACTTTGATCATCTGTTTATTTATTCTTAACATTTTGAGCAACTCACCCAGACAGTGGGGTCGCGCTTTTTAATTGTTACGTGAAAGAAATGTCATTTAGTGAGTCTTAATTAGTTGATTACTTGATTCAATTAGATCTAGATGCGTTTAATTGATGTTCTCAGATTACATATATTTAGATGCGTTTAATTCAAATACGTTACATACGTTTCATTAATTTCATGTCTTAATACGGTAAACCTTCGTTTTCTCGAGGAGTGATCAGGACAGGTAAAGTGCTCGAGATAAACCGGGAGCTCGAAATAGCCAAAATGACATGTATTGAGGATACAAACGGATGTTGGTTTAAAACTTGCTCGAGATAGGCCGGGTGCTCGTGATATCGATGCTCGTCATAACGAAGTTTTACTGTACTTAAAAGTGATGATGGCTAAATGTACTATTGCGTGCACACCTATTCGTCAGATACTAACAGTAACAAATTACATTAATTACACGTGCGTGTGCCAACATATATGGTGACACACAGTATATGTCGTGATTATGTGGTTTTTGTTGGGGATGGAGCAATCATTATTTCAGTCATATGGACACTTCTTCCGGTTACTTGTCCGTTTGTTTCATGACAAGTTACTGTTTTATCTTGAACTAAAAAATGAACCTTGACTGATTCCTAGAGCACCCGTAACGGGGGTGGGGATGTTGCAACCATTTTTGTAATAACGTTAATATACAAAACTATTACAAAACATGAGACTGCAATGTCAAATCACACTATATACATGTAGTATATCGCTGGCTTAGAACGAGAAGATCGTAATAAGACTCATACAAATTTAAAAGCGCTTCTTATGCGTCTATTTTTATGAAAATCGGAACTTGACCATGGATGTCATGTTGACCAAACTGAAGTTGAAACCGCTTGTTTTACCATAATTAAACGGTAATCAGTTTCGGACAGTTTTTTCTTGTTTTCTCAAAATATTGATTTGTGCTTACGATCTTCTCATTCTAAGCCAGCGATATATCATTTTCAAGTTAAAGCCATCATTCAGTTTGTGTTATCATTACCTATTTTATAATTACAGTATGCCATTTGTTTGCACTATACAAGTCTAGAAATGCTGCTTGTCGAAGTTATCGCATTTGATGTACATGTAGTGATGTTTTCAACAATTTCCTAAAATACACCTCAATCACTCATATCAAGCATTTTATCGGGTTTTCAATAGAAAGTAAAGGCCGTTATAAAGATGAAGAGTTGCAGTTTTTAAACTTATGTAGGACCATTGATTCATTATTTTAAATTAATGAAAAAATATTCATAAGAAGGTAGATAAATTAAATAAACATTTGTGATAGTAACACATTTTGTGTGTTAAACGTAAAACAAGTTACAGCGATTTATTTAATTATAGCCTTCTTACTTCTATATGTAAACGGCTATCGGGTTTACAATATCGGATGGTTAAAAAAGTTGGGGATGCATCAAAATTGTAAAAATACAAATCGTCCCCATCTTCAAAAGATCGATGTTTTACAAATAAACGAGCCATAATTCTGATATTAGCATGTCCCAATGTCTACATCAATCAATTTACTTGCGACTTACAGCAAATGTTCGCAAATGTTAGCAAATAAAAAATGCAAATGAATTTTAGATCAAAGTAAATACAAGATAGCATAGTTTGATTTCCCTATAATACCTAATTGATTAAAAAGTAATTTAAAACCCTAGATATAACGACAATTGCAGTCGCAACCATGTCGTTAGGATACCCGATGACAAACTTATTAAGAAGCGTTAAACGTCTGTTTTTTGGTTTCTGATCCGTCCACCAGTCCGAGTGTGGCCGTTATCCACTGCCAGATTTTCCAAAGACTTTAAGGGAAATCCCCGCAGTAGGCAGCGCGCAAAATATTCAGATACTGTAAAGTCATTCATATTCGCGGGGTTTAATTTCGTGGACTCAGTGAATTTATCGCTTCCTTAATTTATATGATAAACAATGCGAAGTTTTCTTCCTACTACATGTATGAAATTATATGCTTTTATTTATCCGCGACATAATCTATATGATCACCCGAAGCTTCCTCTAGACCACGGGGACCCTTTTCCCGATGCATTCGATGCACATTTATTTAATCGGGAGTACCTAGCCGAGGTAATAAAGATCTAGGTGGGACCAAGGCATAATACTGCACGTTATGTACACGTTTCATTATTTATTAAAATACATTATTTAATATCGCATCTACAACATATCAATTTCAAATCATTATTTGAACAGTGATGAGTTATAGTGGTTTAGATCATACGGAAGGCTAAATTATATATCTATTTACCTTCATTTTATTGCTTGCGTCTTGATAAATACAAAATGTGTGGTGTACTTCAATTTAATTGAAAAATGAGAAAGTGTCTCAATAATGCTGATGTCATTCGAGTTTATTACTTTTCCCATTGTAAGGACGAGAAGCGAAAGTTTAAGGTTTTTTCGGTACGAAATATTACGGTGATGTCGAATATGTTGATACAAGAAATGTTATTGAAATCGGGACAGAAATAACCAAAGATTCCTAAAAAAATTATTTCTCCTGATATAATTGGAAGTTTGATTATATACTTCAAAATATATAACTACACACAAACTTAGATATATCAGCTTGTGGAGAAAATGGAATAATCACACTAGACTAGCAGTTATGCAAAAGTCAGTAAAGTCGTCAAACGACGTCAAAAACCGGTTTTGACGAATTTGTCATAGCTACTAAGAATTGTTGTCATACGTTCCGTATACATTGTTTTTAATAATTGTTTCGTAATGTTAAGATTGATTTGAATGCCCTTTGGTCCTACATATAAATCAGATACGTAAAGCAGTATACATTACGGAGTGGTATTAGTCTTCAACAAGCGGACATGTATTTTGAGACATCCTGTGTATGTTTACGTTAATTATCCCCGGGGTACTGTACGAACATTTGGAAACTATATTTTGCATTCTTCCTAATATTAGATAACTTAGACATCGCTCCTCTTGATTTTTTGTCGAATAATGCTTGTCGAAGGTTTTAAACTTAATCTATTGGACAATGTGATTATAATTTTACCTTTAAAATTGATTTAAAGGGTAATGGTTGACAACTGGCGTAATGTCAATTATTAGTATACTAATGCACGGTGACAAGGCGATTACCACAACTTTTCCGCTCACCGTCGAAATTTTAATACTTCTGATAAATGCACCGCATTGTTATGACGAAATCACAAATGGCGCAGGGGTCTAAAGCAAGTAAGCGGGTGACAAAATATTTTATTATAAGACATTGCAAAATGATAGCCACTTATGAAGCATTGCATCGAATTTCTGCAATGATGCATGCTAAAATGTGCTGTAATTTGTTTCTTCTACCATAAAATACTATTTCACAAACGGAATATTTCATTGAACGGGTTTAAACTCTGCAGAAAAGTCGCTTCTTTCACGACTTGCTCAAACTGATTCACTATTTTGAAGTTAATAGCTACTCAATTTTGATGCGGCAAACGGCAAATATATCTAAAATATATACTTCATTAGAATGAATATCATTATATTACCAACATACCTGCTGTTCTCGTTTTTCCGATGATTTCGTTACTTGCCAAAAATGTGCATCCATTATTTTGGTAGAAGGATGCGGTGCATCTGTCAGAAGTATGAAAATTCGATGGTAAACGGAAAAGTTGTGGTAATCGCCTTGTAACCTAGTAAAGGGCTGTCGATAAAATTCGTTCTATCAGGAATAAATTAACATTTCTAATTCTTATTCTCTAAAATTGCTCTCTTATTTAAGTGTTTTCAGTACGTGGGTGTTTTATCTTTGCCCACCACAGCAGTGACTAGTGTCCATTTGTTAGAAACAAATGGGAGTATTATTATACAGCCTTCATTAAACACGTTTATTTGTCAATAAATGGAACTTGCATGCCTCTATTTTGATAAAAAGTAGTATCTCATATTGATGTTGCCATTTGGAAACTCATTCATTTATAATAGGTATATAATAAGTATATCAAATAGTCTTATTCATGGCAAATGTCAAACTGTATTAGTTTTGTTTAGACATCACTACTATAGTCCAGTTAGGAAACAAATATAGTGCCGCAGTGGTCAAATCCACTATTACGGCGTAAAAGCTATTAGAAAAGCTTACATGTATACAGCATGTGCAGTGCAATTTCTATGGCCATCTGCTCGGGCAATGGTTGTAGTCTTTTGGACGTACATAAACGGTGACGTCTCACTCAAAATATCATAACTGGACTGTAATATTATGCATTTACCATTGAAAGAGGTGTATATTTTGTTTTCCGTGTATTGTTAAATGCTGTTTGTTTTTATTTTAACGATAAACTGCAAATGATTTATATGGAAAAACCCTATTTGGTATGTTCTATTCTGTTATATAATCAGTGGGCAGCACTTTTTCAAAACAATAACTTATTTCTGTACAAAACACTTGTAACCATAACATCAATAGTGTTGTCCATCCACGATAATCGTCCGATACCCACCACGGTACATAACTGCATTTATCACATAACCTGCGGTGTGGGAGTGCATTAAAGCCGTGTCAGATATATCGTAATGCACTCCCAGTCACTCGACAGAGCCTCCTGTCTTATTTTTAATAAAAATGGTAAGGACTGAGCACACATTCAAGACCCTCTATTAAGTACCGTAGGACAATCGGCTTCCGATTTCTCGTTTTACTTTCGAATAGTTCCTCATAACCCTGTGTCCAATGAAATCGCTGCTTATAAACGGATACTCATCAATTGGAAAGTATCGATACGTCATTACAGGAGTTTTGTTACTTTAAGTAGACATTACAGGGGGGGGGGGGTGTTACTTTAAATATATGTTAAAGGGGGTTTGTTGCTTTAAATAGGGGTTTCGTTACTTTAAATACGTAGATATTACAGAGGGTTTTTGTCACTTTAAATAGACATTACAGGTGTTTTTGTTACTTTAAATAGATATTACAAGATGTTTTGTTACTTTAAATATATATTGCAGGGGGTTTGTTACTTTAAATAGATATTACAGGGGGTCTGTTACTTTAAAAAGATATAACAGGGGGTTTGTTACTTTAAATAGATATTAAAGGGGTATGTTATTTTAAATAGATATTACAGCGGGGTTTGTTACTTTAAATAGATATTACAGGGGGGGGGGGTGAACCGAATGACGACTTCATCATGTAATTTCTTTGACTGAGATTCCGCACTAGAATTCCTGCGGAAACCAATTACTCTGTACCATTCATTTATACCGTTTACGATATTTCTCCAGCCAATACTCTCATTGTCGATAGCGTGTAGTACACTCAACCGCTTTAAAAACGCACCACATATGAAATATTAGTTTTAGTGATGAAAACGTTATGATATGGTTATTTATTTTCGGATTAATAATCTTCAGTCTATACACAACGAGTTGTGTGATTTTCATGCCATTATTACAAGTTCAAATTAAATTATGATATAGATAACACAGTGACCCATGAAAGTGAAAGTCACAATTTCAAAAGCAATTATAAGAGCCCGCTACATTGATGCATGTACGTGGTTTCTCGTCTGAAAGAATAAAATTAATTACGTAATAGGGTAGAATTATGTTTGACGTGATGTTTCTAACCATCCAAGCAAAGCTTAGCTTGAATTATAAATGTTATGTGGCTTTGGTTGTCTGGCTAATACCATACGACCGAGTGCGGTCCAGATATGCGCATTATGTGAACCTAAGATGGATTCAAGCCTTATTTAAACTTAAAAGCTTGGTTATGAGCATCAGACTGTCAGGATATTTCCCGTGGTGCTTATATGGCACCTTAAATCAAAACTATGAAGGAGCTTGATGACAAAAAGGTTGGACATTCGGCTGTAAACTGTAGATAACTCGTTAAAAAATGTACTAAAATGATTTTCCTTTTTATTGACAATTATGAAAAGAATAGTTTTGAAAATGCAATAATGTACTTTTGGCTTGTTTATTGACACCCGACATTATTTTGACACTGTGTGCAGCCATGCGGAACCAATTACAGTGACACAACCTGTGTCATGTTTTCTCATAGCTCGGGTTCAATACCTTGAGCTTGTTTCATTCAGGTCGGTCTTTGACTGTATCATTCGCTAGGAATGGATGTTCTAAGCCCATAATCGTTGTGTGGAGGCAGCTGAACCGCCATGCTAAGGCACCAATGCTCTTTTCCGTTGGAAGCGAATGCACAATCATCCGAACCAATATTCGAGATATTTGCAGCATAAAAATACCATTAGCAAATACTGTTTCTGTTGTTTTTTCAATGTGTAAACCAACAGCGCACAGTTTAAAGTCAATATTGACCACATAGGTCGACGCGATCGAGCTGCACGTGCAAAACATGCAAAATCTAAAAAAGTTCTTTGGGCGAGGTATTCCGAATGAAAACAAACTCGTTTTCTCTAAATTAGGTCAAGCTTATGAACTGAACAAACTCTGTAAACTATCCATTTAAGCAAAAAATGATTTTTGACAAATTTAGATTATTTTCAATAGTGGTGCGTTTTTAAAGCGGTTGAGTGTATAATGTAATGGATCGGTCGATAGCATGTAATATAATGTAATGGATCGGTCGATAGCATGTAATATAATGTAATGGATCAGTCGATAGCATGTAATATAATGTAATGGATCGGTCGATAGCATGTAATATAATGTAATGGATCGGTAGATAGCATGTAATATAATGTAATGGATCGGTCGATAGCATGTAATATAATGTAATGGATCGGTCGATAGCATGTAATATAATGTAATGGATCGGTCGATAGCATGTAATATAATGTAATGAATCGGTCGATAGCATGTAATATAATGTAATGGATCGGTCGATAGCATGTAATATAATGTAATGAATCGGTCGATAGCATGTAATATAATGTAATGAATCGGTCGATAGCATGTAATATAATGTAATGGATCGGTCGATAGCATGTAATATAATGTAATGAATCGGTCGATAGCATGTAATATAACGTATGGGAACGGTTGATAGCATGTAATATAACGTATGGGAACGGTCGTTAACATGTAATATAATGTAATAGATCGGTCGATAGCATGTAATATAATGTAATGGATCGGTAGATAGCATGTAATATAATGTAATGGATCAGTCGATAGCATGTAATATAATGTAATGGATCGGTCGATAGCATGTAATATAATGTAATAGATCGGTAGATAGCATGTAATATAATGTAATGGATCGGTCGATAGCATGTAATATAATGTAGTGGATCGGTCGATAGCATGTAATATAACGTAATGGAACGGTCGATAGCATGTAATATAATGTAATGGATCGGTCGATAGCATGTAATATAATGTAATAGATCGGTAGATAGCATGTAATATAATGTAATGGATCGGTCGATAGCATGTAATATAATGTAATGGATCGGTCGATAGCATGTAATATAATGTAATAGATCGGTAGATAGCATGTAATATAATGTAATAGATCGGTAGATAGCATGTAATATACTGTAATGGATCGGTCGATAGCATGTAATATAATGTAATGGATCGGTCGATAGCATGCAATATAACGTAATGGATCGGTCGATAGCATATAATATAACGTATGGGACAGGTCGATAGCATGTAATATAATGTAATGGAACGGTCGATAGCATGTAGTATAATGTAATAGATCGGTAGATAGCATGTAATATAACGTAATGGATCGGTCGATAGCATGTAATATAACGTATGGGACAGGTCGATAGCATGTAATATAATGTAATAGATCGGTAGATAGCATGTAATATAATGTAATGGAACGGTCGATAGCATGTAGTATAATGTAATAGATCGGTAGATAGCATGTAATATAACGTAATGGATCGGTCGATAGCATGTAATATAACGTATGGGACAGGTCGATAGCATGTAATATAATGTAATAGATCGGTAGATAGCATGTAATATAATGTAATGGATCGGTCGATATCATGTAATATAACGTAATGGATCGGTCGATAGCATGTAATATAATGTAATGGATCAGTCGATAGCATGTAATATAATGTAATGGATCGGTCGATAGCATGTAATATAATGTCATGGATCGGTTTATAGCATGTAATATAATGTAATGGATCAGTCGATAACATGTAATATAATGTAATGGATCGGTCGATAGCATGTAATATAATGTAATGGATCGGTCGATAGCATGTAATATAATGTAATGGATCGGTCGATAGCATGTAATATAATGTAATGGATCAGTCGATAGCATGTAATATAATGTCATGGATCGGTCGATAGCATGTAATATAATGTAATGGATCGGTCGATAGCATGTAATATCATGTAATGGATCAGTCGATAGCATGTAATATAATGTAATGGATCGGTCGATAGCATGTAATATAATGTAATGGAACGGTCGATAGCATGTAATATAATGTAATGGATCGGTCGATAGCATGTAATATAATGTAATGGATCGGTCGATAGCATGTAATGTAATGTAATGGATCGGTAGATAGCATGTAATATAATGTAATAGATCGGTAGATAGCATGTAATATAATGTAATAGATCGGTAGATAGCATGTAATATAATGTAATGGATCAGTCGATAGCATGTAATATAATGTAATGGAACGGTCGATAGCATGTAATATAATGTAATGGATCAGTCGATAGCATGTAATATAATGTAATGGAACGGTCGATAGCATGTAATATAATGTAATGGATCAGTCGATAGCATGTAATATAATGTAATGGATCGGTCGATAGCATGTAATATAACGTAATGGATCGGTCGATAGCATGTAATATAATGTAATGGAACGGTCGATAGCATGTAATATAATGTAATGGAACGGTCGATAGCATGTAATATAATGTAATGGATCGGTCGATAGCATGTAATATAATGTAATGGATCGGTCGATAGCATGTAATATAACGTATGGGACAGGTCGATAGCATGTAGTATAACGTAATGGGACAGGTCGATAGCATGTAATATAACGTATGGGACAGGTCGATAGCATGTAATATAATGTATGGGACAGGTCGATAGCATGTAATATAATGTAATGGATCGGTCGATAGCATGTAATATAACGTATGGGACAGGTCGATAGCATGTAATATAATGTAATGGATCGGTCGATAGCATGTAATATAACGTATGGGACAGGTCGATAGCATGTAATATAATGTAATGGAACGGTCGATAGCATGTAATATAACGTGATGGATCGGTCGATAGCATGTAGTATAACGTAATGTATCCAACATGACTTCCAGCGATGTTCCACGATGTATCTACCTCCTTGATATGTAACTATAAATACCCTTGGTAATTATTTCAAGTAGACATTTAATCAAGATCATACACGTTTCAATTTTACCAATGTCCTCAAAACATACTTGTCAATATGATGAAAGAGTAGGAATTCAGCGTGGCGCGGAAGATCTATGTTGACGTTGATTCGCTGAACCGATTCTACGACTGTTTCGAGGCTTTGTACAGCACTTGTAGAATAATTGTATGAAGTCGGTTCGAAAGCGTGAACCCGTCAAACCGTACAAGAAAAAGTTCACCGCGGGGTTCATATTATTCAATCCCTCCAGAATGACATATTATGTTTCGCTTTCCGTCGGGTATAACCTTACGGGTCCCAATAACACCACAAAAGCTATGCTGACCGCAATAAGTGTTCGTGTGATCGAATTGGTTCGACTTCTGTTTGCGGTGCTTCTAATTCGTCTTTTTCTCAGCTGCACAACTATTACAATAGACGTTATCGTTATGCTTATGCTGGGTATCGCGAAGGTGATCAAGAAATCGTAATATTGTTCAACCTTCCCGATGTAATACTCCAAAGTCGGATTGCATTTGCTATAGCAGACGAGTTTACGAAAACAGTTCAATGAAATGAAAAAGAGCACAGTACCTATGACAATTAGCTTTGCCTGAACTGCAGTGCATATAAACTTGACTTTCTGCGGATGGGTAACACACATGCCACGTTCAAATGCCACAAAAACTAGCAGCCATGACGATGTATCTGTACATACAAGGGCGACCGTCCACCACGCACGCTGTATGGCGTCGACTGTTACCTCCCACATAATCTGCCTGGCGAATAGTCTGGTTCCCGGTACCTAAATCTTTCATTACATTGCAGTATAGGTCCGGCGTAATGTAACAAATATGGTCGCTTCCATGTGTAAAACAAGATGGCGGTTGGACATTACCTTATATAGGGAATTTTAGAATATCCCCCAAAAGTGTGTGTTATGTATGTGTCATATCGATGAGATTTTGTATATTAATGGGAAAATGTATGTTCTATTCAATTAAACATATTTCATTAAAATGACACAACTGATAATTATGTACAAAAAATGCAAAGCAAATTAAGAAATTTTCTGTACCAGCGTGGATATAGAGCATATAAATCGCAACTGATATCAAATGCCCGGTTAGCTTAGTTGGTAAAGCGTCAAACCAATAACATGGATGTTGGAGGTTCGATACCAGTATTGTCATTATTTTATTATTATTATTATTTATATGTAACGTAATTCGTTATTAGTTTATACTTGAATAAGGAACATGATAAGAAAATAAAGTTTTTGTATTACACAAATTAAGCAAAATATTAAAAAAGGAAAACTGGCCTGTACAGGGATCGAACCATGGATCCCTTGATTACAAATCATTGGCTCTACCGATTGTGCTAACTTGGCCAATTATAAAGTTATAAATTAATGGACTATTAAAACCCTGCTACAAAAATATTTTAATCATTTTATAAACGTTATTTTGTAGATATTAGTGCTGTTGTAGCATATAAACTTCTATCATTGCAAAGACCATTATTTTTTCTATTACTCTGCAAAGTCACATCAAAATGACACATACATATCATACACTTTATGGGGATATTCTAAAATTGCCTATATAAAGTAACGTACGTCCGCCATTTTGATTTGACCACTGTAGTTATCGATTATTGGTTGCTGCCTGACCTAAACCACTGTAAGATTTAGGACAGGGAACCAGACTACCTGGCGAATAACAAAACAAGTCCGATATGGCTAACCCAATATAATAGACAGATGAAGGCAATGTTCGGTTCTTTTCCTGGCACAGCACTGCTATTATCATAATGCTACCAAACATCCCAAGCGGCGTCGTAACGAAAATTTGAAGATGCGCCAATGTAACTTCCACGTCAGGGTCTGCAATAAGATTGTTCGTCTTCATAATAATATCCGTCTTCATAATAATATTCGTCTTCATAAAAATATTCGCCTCTTCCACCCATACTCTAGTACTAAAAGATTGCTCTGGTGATACTAGAAAGTTAGTAACTGACAATGATGGGAATATCGAACAAATATCGGATGCTTATACATTTTGCCTTTATACATCTCGTCACGTGGTTTTGTCGAATGTATAATGTTTAATGTATTATTAGAGGGCTGATCGAAAAGGCAGACGACATTGCCTAGTCGTAACTACTCGAGTATTTCCGTGGTTATTCCGGAAGCTCCCTCGGATGTATCTAGTGTAGTGATCCAAAAGAACTTCGAGGGATTCTGATTGACTATCGTATCACGGTTTACAGGAAAATATATAATAACGATATATGACGATAAACAGAACATAAATACCTGCAAACAATGACGAACACCCCAAAAGAAACAGAAGACCTAGTCAATTATTGTGCACACCAAGTAGGACTAAAGAAAAGACCAAATGCCACTTCATCCTCAGTGCAAAAATGTAGTGGGTTTTATCGACTTTGACAAAATTAGCAGTGGGTATTATGTCCAGTGTGCATTTTGTCCGTATCATATTGTATTATATTCATTTGACGACCTCCACCACATAGTTATAACGGCATCGTCATGGTGATTAATTCAAATATATAAGCCATTCTCCAGGAAAACGTGCTATTTTGACAATATGTAATTACTGTATGAAAACAAGGCTTTAAAAAGTTCCAAATTAACATAAAACAAACAAATACCGGTACACATCAAGTGATTCTATTTTAAGCAATTTATCTCAGCTTTATCATTTCCAAAGAGTAATGTCGGAATCACATTCTTCGTTGCTATGGTGACTGATTCGGGAAATGTACTCTGATTGAGAAAAACAATGATTAGTTGTTGAAACCAGTAATAGCCTTCACCTGAATGGATACAATTTTGATTTTAATACATATTTTGAAAAAAGAGGATCTTGAATGAGTTTTCATGTGCTCAGAGCCTCGTGTCATATTGTTTTTGTCACCGAGTTTAATGAAAATGGTAAGGAATGAGCACAGACAACGTAAGATTACTTTGTAACATATATCCTTAGTAAACGCCAAATATCTTAGAAAATGATGATGCATGCTTCATATGTTCGTGAGGTTTCAAACAAAATATTTAAGTTACATCACCCTGAACCAATCAACCAACCACCGTCAAGCTAATTTACATATTTCTGTAACGGACTGGGAGTGCATTACGATATTCCCGGCAAGGCTTTAATGCACTTCCACACTGCAGGTTTTGTGATAAGCTAACATTTTATTCTTAAACTTCTAATTTTATCAGTGAAATGCTTGTTACAGTAACGTCAAATAACATTTGAATGACGTTCGCGGCGTCAGACAAAATACTCTAAATATGGACTCTACAAAAACAACTGTAACTTCATCAAAACGCAAAATATTTACACAATTTCTTTTGCATTTTGCTTCACTGACATTTTTTTACAACTATATATGTAAATCTAAAAAATATCTTGTCAGAATAGCAGGTTTTCATGGAGAACGGCTCATATGTTTGCAATTGAGATGCGTGTCAAGGTATACAATATTTGTTTCAGCATTGAGGAAGATCAAAGGTTTAGATATTAATTGGTGTCAACTTATTTAATGTGTTCATACAGTACATTAACACTGTTTCAAAAAATAATTTACATGAGGTTCTTTGAAATGAAATACATTTTTTTATATTGAAAATGTGTTTATTTTAGCAAAATTTTTGGCATCGACATATTTTTTATCATTTCTCACATAGTTCAAGAAATTCGGTCGGTAAATATTCCTTGGGTAAACCATCAATCGGTGTTCATCAACTGGCAATGTATTTTACTGTACGATTGAGTTTGATCCTGGAATCATTTGATACAATTTATTCCATAAATGGTATGGTATCAGGACTACACGGGTTTGCGATCCAATGGCAGTGTTCTGTTATTTTAGACCTGCTGGTGGATGCTATACCTTCACTTAGCAACCGTTTCTTGTGTCTGGCTCTACAATTCTGGAACCAAACCAAAATGGCTCGTTTTGGATGATTGAGAGATTCAGCAATATGTTCAAGTTCCTCGATACTTGGACTTGGATTTCTGCTAAACGCATTATGTAGCATCATCACTTGTTGCTGTGTGAAGGTGGTCCGCTTCGAACGTTTGCCCGATTGCGACTTTTCTTCTGAAGATTCAGAACCGTAGATGTCAGACACTGAAATGTTAAAAATGTTGTCGTCGTCAGTGGCTGGTGATGTGACAGAATGGTCAGGACAATATATACCATTGTTAACCATGACGTATGTATCAGCAGTATTCAGATTTCGCTTACACGAACGACAGCTGAAACAGTCTACATGGTAAATGAAGCCACTCTCTCGACGTACCCAGTCTGTTGGTGATAGTATGTCGTTACAAGCCATACATTTTGGTCCAAATCGACTATAATAATGATATCTGCAGAAGACTTCGTTGTTTTTAACAAAACATGAAGCATGATTATCTAACGTCCGTAGACATGTACAACATCTGAGACAGGACATATGATACAGCTGGTCTCCAACTTTCAGCAGCCATCTATCATATAGAGTTTTACAGCAACCGCTACACTGTGGCATCCTACCCACCTGATGTGGTGATCTGGCTATATCATGGGTGGGCACTTCAGTCATTGTTGAGAACTCGTTACGACCAGTGTCGAACGTCGGCGAATGATTCCCTCTGATTTCATTCCGCCTAATACATTTTTATTAGCATTAAATATCCAAACGATTCATCAGTCAGTAGTCTCAAATGTCCCCGAAGATGTGGCTATGTAATAATTAAAATATATTTTAAACAAACTTTAAGAAGTATGATTAAAATGGGTGAAACAAGAGAATACCTGGTATAGATTTATGTCTTAGATGTCTATGAAAATATTTGAATTTTGAGACGCCGGAAGGAATCTGTTGTCTTGTTTCTAGTCCAATGTCGCGAAAACTAAAATTTACGTGCAACTTGTGCCTTACAATAATGTCAAAGTAAAGTAACCTTGTGGTACTTACCACACATTGAAACAAAAAGGTTGGTAAGTATAGCAACTTTATTATTTGAAATCATTTTTGTATTTGATCAAAAATCAAGTTAGTTTGTTTCTAAATGTCATAACACGTGAGTAGGAGAAAATAGAATACGCAAGGCTTCCAGAACCAACTTTTAGTCTTGTGGCATTGGCTGTTTTTCATGTATAGGGTATCGCACCCGGAGTCCTTGTATCTCACCTCTGTCTCTAAAATTTGTGATAATGCCCCAGAGTGGGCCCTGCAAATTACTCTGAACGAAAGAAAGAATCTATTCTAAATGAGCTAGGTACGTTATCGCAGGGCTTCGGAAGGCCTTCTTCTTCCATGTAATTTGCAGGGCCCACACTGGGGCACTATCGCAAATGTTAGAGACAGGGGTGAGATACAAGGAATCCGGGTGCGATACCCTAGCTCGTTCCGAATAGATTCCTGGCTCTTTAACGTGCCCGGTGTAAAGCACCGATACACGCGAGATTACCCCTGGGTTACCAACCAGGATCAACTCTAGCCCTGGGGGGCTTCCTGTCCAGAGCTATTATTGCAATTTACTTTTCAATTTAACCTTTAAAAGCAAGGAGTTTGTGTGACTGAAGAATAATTTATGTGTATAAAAAGGAATTACAATGTATTTCATTATATTAAAATAATAACTTAAATAAGCGCTAAAAAACTCAAGCCAGCCCGCGATAAATAGCCTGCAATAACTCCAGCCTGCAATAAGGTAGGTTAAACACCACTTAATTTCCTAGCCTGCAATAAGACTGGGGTATAAGAAAAGGCAGCGTACTGAGGCAACCAGGCTCTGTGACCCCGGAAGACCGGGTATGTAGATGTAGGGCAGGTGGACGAGAGTCGAAAAATACCGTCGCTAGGCCCCTATCTTGGGGCTGAAAAAGGGGTCAGATCCCCAAAGTAGCCAAAATAGCGTTATGCCATAAGAGACTTTGGATGGGTTCCAGCCCGTGTTCCGCCCAAACCGTGCTTTGTGACCCCAAAAGACCGGGTATACACGCGTAGTGTATGATCATACGAGTCGAGCAAGACCCTCTGCAAGTTCCAATCTTGGGGCTGATAGGGGCTAGGAGCCGGACCCCATAGTCTCTATAATAGCACTGCATTGAACTCAACGTTTTTTGGCCGGTTTCGGGCCCGAACAGAGTCCAAACCAGGCTCTGTGACCCCGGAAGACCGGGTATGTAGATGTAGTGCAGGTAGACGAGAGTCGAAAAACACCATCGCTATGCCCCTATCTTGGGACTGAAAGAGGGGCCAGAACCCCAAAGTAGCCAAAACAGCGTTATGCCATAGGATACTTTGGGCGGGTTCGAGCCCTTGTACCGCACAAACCATGCTTTGTCATCCCAAAAGACCGGGTATACAGACATAGTGTATGATCATACGGGTCGAATGAGACCCTCTGCAAGTTCCTATCTTGGGGCTGATAGGGACTAGGGACCGAACCCCATAGTGCCTATAAAAGCAGTGTATTGAACTTTGCGTTTTTTGCCGGTTTCGGGCCTTAAGAGAGACCAAACCAGGCTCTGTGACCCCGGAAGACCAGGTTTGAGATGTAGTGTAGGTAGAGGAGAGTCGAAAACAAACGTCTCTAGGCCTCTATCTTGGGGCTGAAAGAGGGGTCAGATCCCCAAAGTAGCCAAAAAAGCGTTATGCCATATGAGACTTTGGATGGGTTTGAGCCGTGTACCGCCCAAACCATGCTTTGTGACCCCAAAAGACCGGATATACAGACGTAGAGTATGCTCATACGAGTCGAACGAGACCCTCCGCTCGTTCCTATCTTGGGGCTGATAGGGGCTAGGAGCCGGACCCCATAGTGCAATGATAGGGGCATAGCGATGGTGTTTTTCGACTCTCGTCTACCTGCACTGCATCTACATACCCGGTCTTCCGGGGTCACAGAGCCTGGTTTGGACTCTGTTCGGGCCCGAAACCGGCCAAAAAACGTTGAGTTCAATGCAGTGCTATTATAGAGACTATAGGGTCCGGCCCCTAGCCCCTATCAGCCCCAAGATTGGAACTTGCAGAGGGTCTTGTTCGACTCGTATGATCATACACTACGTCTGTATACCCGGTCTTTTGGGGTCACAAAGCATGGTTTGGGCGGTACACGGGCTCGAACCCATCCAAAGTCGCCTTTGGGATAACGCTATTTTGGCTACTTTGGGGGTCTGGCCCCTCTTTCAGCCCTAAGATAGGGGCAAAGCGAAGGTGTTTTTCGACTCTCGTCTACCTGCTCTACATCTACATACCCGGCTTCTCGGGTCACAGAGCCTGGTTTGGACTCTGTTCGAGCCCGAAACCAGCCAAAAAAACGTAAAGTTCAATGCACTGCTATTATAGAGACTATGGGGTCCGGCCCCTAGCCCCTTTCAGACCCAAGATAGGAACTTGCAGAGGGTCTCCTTCGACTCGTATAATCATACACTACGTGTGTATACCCGGTCTTTCGGGGTCACAAAGCATGGTTTGGTCGGTACACGGGCTCAAACCCATCAAAAGTCGCCTTTCGCATAACGCTATTGTGGCTCCTTTGGGGGTCTGGCCCCTCTTTCAGTCCCAAGATAGGAGCATAGCGACGGTAATTTTCGACTCTCGTCCACATGTCCTACATCTACATACCCGGTCTTCCGGGGTCACAAACCGGCCCAAAACGCAAAGTTCAATGCAGTGCTATTATAGAGACTATGGGGTCCGGCCCCTAGCGCCTATCAGCCCCAAGATTGGAACTTGCAGAGGGTCTTGTTCGACTCGTATGATCATACACTACGCGTGTATACCCGGTCTTTTGGGGTCACAAAGCATGGTTTGGGCGGTACACGGGCTCGAACCCATCCAAAGTCGCCTTTGGGATATCGCTATTTTGGCTACTTTGGGGGTCTTGCCCCTCTTTCAGCCCTAAGATAGGGGCAAAGCGAAGGTGTTTTTCGACTCTCGTCTACCTGCACTACATCTACATACCCGGTTTTCCGGGTCACAGAGCCTGGTTTGGACTCTGTTCGAGCCCGAAACCGGCCAAAAAACGTAAAGTTCAATGCACTGCTATTATAGAGACTATGGGGTCTGGCCCCTAGCCCCTATCAGACCCAAGATAGGAACTTGCAGAGGGTCTCGTTCGACTCGTATAATCATATACTACGTGTGTATACCCGGTCTTTCGGGGTCACAAAGCATGGTTTGGTCGGTACACGGGCTCGAACACATCAAAAGTCGCCTTTCGCATAACGCTATTTTGGGTCCTTTGGGGGTCTGGCCCCTCTTTCAGCCCCTAGATAGGAGCATAGCGACGGTATTTTTCGACTCTCGTCCACCTGCCCTACATCTACATACCCGGTCTTCCGGGGTCACAGAGCCTGGTTTGGGCACTGTTCGGACCCGAAACCGGCCCAAAACGCAAAGTTCAATGCACTGCTATTATAGAGACTATGGGGTCCGGCCCCTAGCCCCTGACAGCCTCAAGATAGGAACTTACAGAGGGTCTCGTTCGACGCGTATGATCATACAATTCGTCTGTATACCCGGTCTATTGGGGTCACAAAGCATGGTTTGGGCGGTACACGGGCTCGAACCCATCCAAAGTCGCCTTTGACGAAACGCTATTTTTGCTACTTTGGGGGTCTGGCCGCTCTTTCAGCCCCAAGATAGGAGCATAGCGACGGTACTTTTCGACTCTCGTCCACCTGCCCTACATCTACATACCCGGTCTTCCGGGGTCACAGAGCCTGGTTTGGGCACTGTTCGGGCCCGAAACCGGCCCAAAACGCAAAGTTCAATGCACTGCTATTATAGAGACTATGGGGTCCGGCCCCTAGCCCCTGTCAGCCCCAAGATAGGAACTTACAGAGGGTCTCGTTCGACTCGTTTGATCATTCACTACGTCTGTATACCCGGTATTTTGGGGTCACAAATCATGGTTTGGGCGGTACCAGGGCTCGAACCTATCCAAAGTCGCCTTTGGCATAACGATATTTTTGCTACTTTTGGGGTCGTGCCCCTCTTTCAGCCCTAAGATAGGGGCATTGCGATGGTTTCTTTCGACTCTCGTCCACCTGCTCTACATCTACATACCCGGTCTTCCGGGGTCACAGAGCCTGGTTTGGGCTCTGTTCGGGCCCGAAACCGGCCCAAAACTCACAGTTAAATACACTGCTATTATAGGCACTACAAGGTAATTTGTAGTTTCATTTGTTAAATTTGTAGTTTCATTTGTTAATTAATTCTCTTGTAACATTGTTTGTATATATTATTACATGTCTCATATAAATGTTTTTTGCATATACTTAAATATATGATTTCTTTGTTATGTCGAATACAAGCTTGTAGCTTATGTTTATTATGTTAACTATAATCGACGTTAAATAAAGTTTATCTTATCTTATCTTAAGGTCCGGCTCCTAGCCCCTATCAGCCCCAAGATAGGAACTTGCTGTGATCAAACACTACGTCTGTATACCCGGTCTTCCGGGGTCACAGAGCCTGGTTTTGGCTATGTTCGGGCCCGAAACCGGCCCAAAACGAAAAGTTAAATACACGGCTATGATAGGCACTACGAGGTCCGGCCCCTAGCCCCTATCAGCCCCAAGATAGGAACTTGCCGAGGTTCTCGTTCGACTAGTATGATCATACACTAAGTCTGTTTACCCGGTCTTTTGGGGTCACAAAGCATGGTTTGGGTGGTGCACGGGCTCGAACCCATCCAAAGTCGCCTTTGTCATAACGCTATTTGGGCTTCTTTTTGGTCGGGCCCCTTTTTCAGCCCCAAGAAAGGGGCCTAGTGATGGTATTTTTCGACTCTCGTCCAACTGCTCTACATCTGAAGATGCCCCAGAGGGGATTTTGTACTTTATCGGAAGAAGAAGAAGATCTACATTCCCGGTTTTCTGGGGTACGATGCCTGGTTTGTGCGGTATACGGGCTCGAACCCATGCAAAGTCGCTTTGGTGGTGGTCTCATTCGAACCGTACGAATATATACTGTCTGTATACCAAGTATTCTTGCTCAATGTTTACTATATTTTGCCCTACACCCCAAAATTGTCTTATTGACGGCTAAAAAGGTCTAATTGCAGGCTAGGAAATTTAGTGGTGCTTAACCTTTATTATTGCAGGCTGGAGTTATTGCAGGCTGCTATCGCAGGCTCACTTGACTTTAGCCGTTGAGCACTTTCCGGAAGGGAAGCAGTGGAGGGGCAGGTATAAAACATGGCGCCCCTCTAGATTTTAGTACAAAAAGAAGGGAAAACATGGCGCCCCCTATTAACTTTTTTATTTCTGGTTGGATATTTTATTTATTTATATCATATTAAAGCTAACGCTATGTAGTTTTAGAATATGATATTAATTATTAAAATCCGTTTTGTTTTGATGCACTTATTACTGGTTAAAAATGGGTCAAAAATGAAAAAAAATATCATAGAATTTTGTGTTCGGAAAACATGGCGCCCCCTCTTAACTTTTTTATTTCAAAATATATTTTTTATAAATTTACACTGTTGAAAAGCTATAGCTCTCTAGTTTTTAAAACTGTAACTATAACTGAAATTGAATTAGTAAAACGTTTTTTATCGCATGTTAAATTCGACTCATTTTTTTATTTTTTTACTGTGCGTAAAATTTGGTTCGGAAAACATGGCCCCCCTATTTATATTTTTTATTAGTCAACATATAATTTTCATGAATACATGTCTGAAAAGATTACTGATTTTCTGCATCAATTTTAAATATCTTTACATTTATAAAAACTAAAGAACGTAATCTTTTCAGACATGTATTCATGAAAATTATATGTTGACTAATAAAAAATATAAATAGGGGGGCCATGTTTTCCGAACCAAATTTTACGCACAGTAAAAAAATAAAAAAATGAGTCGAATTTAACATGCGATAAAAAACGTTTTACTAATTCAATTTCAGTTATAGTTACAGTTTTAAAAACTAGAGAGCTATAGCTTTTCAACAGTGTAAATTTATAAAAAATATATTTTGAAATAAAAAAGTTAAGAGGGGGCGCCATGTTTTCCGAACACAAAATTCTATGATATTTTTTTTCATTTTTGACCCATTTTTAACCAGTAATAAGTGCATCAAAACAAAACGGATTTTAATAATTAATATCATATTCTAAAACTACATAGCGTTAGCTTTAATATGATATAAATAAATAAAATATCCAACCAGAAATAAAAAAGTTAATAGGGGGCGCCATGTTTTCCCTTCTTTTTGTACTAAAATCTAGAGGGGCGCCATGTTTTATACTTTCCCGCAGTGGAGTAATTTTCACACCTTTGTCATTCTTACGAGCACCGATCATATGTCACAATTTGTAAACATACACGTGCAATTCGTAATTTTGATTTATCGCGGCGGTAAGGTGGGTTTCTTCACATATTTATTGCTGAAATGATGAATAATACTTATTTCCATCGACTTGTCATCGTGTTTTATACAGCTAAGACAGGTGAAAGAGATTGTTGTTTTTCACAGAGTAAACGCTTTTCGGACTGTCGCTGTTTCGGATACACTTGTTGCGTAGTACTGGTCAAGTTTGAGACTGTGACTCGTGCCTTTATTATTTTGTAATTAAAAATTTAGTACATTAACCTTGCATGTGAAATAAATTTCCTGGTGAAGAATTGTATTCCTGTATTAAACTAATTTCAATATAAAAGGTGAAAAATTGCTCTGCAAATTGATATTAATTATTATTGAACTTTCTTCTAAGATATGCATCTGGGGCCCAACTAGTCTAATTGGCAGAGCTATGTCTACAGACTAGTTTAAGCGATTACCTTATTAGCTGTCATGTCGGCACTTAGTGACATCACGACCGTTACCCTTCAATTCAATTTTAACAGTAAATTAAAATTATAATCACATGATCTAATGAAAACCTTCGCCAAACACCTTCATCAAACGATAAGAGGGGAGTGATCTTGCGTAGTGTCAATTTGTGTTTGAAATAGTTTAATTTAGAGCTCTACTAAACAACTGCAGAAGGAAAGTAAAGTGTTGTAACTGGAGACTGGCACGCACAGTTGATAGATTGGTTGAGCTAAAGACTAACTACTAAATATTGGGGGGGGGGGGAGTATGGGGCAATTGTGGGCTTGAGTTTCACAACAGGTATACATTTTCTCCTTAGAAGTTTAACTGTTAAGAAAACCTATAACTTCAGTATGTTTTGATATTTTTAGAACTCTTGAATAGATCTACAAAACCATGGGGAGGTATGCCAGGAAGAAACAGCACAAGGGAGATAAGCCTCTGAAAGAGAAGTACAGAACTAAACGTAAAACAAAGGACTTAGATGAGATACATGATGACATGAAACCAGGACAGTCCGAGAAACTATTACAACAGGATATTGATTACGATCGTCCAGGTGCTGGTCAGTTCTACTGTCTTCATTGTGCGTAAGTATTTGCCTTATTTTATATGAATTTATTTTAAGTTGATTGTGAAAAAAGTTTCCTATTCTTAACTTCATTAATCACTCTCAACACCTCTTTCCTGATGGTATCCTTAACGGGTATGAGAGAAGAGAAGCCAGGTTCCCTTTCATATTGAGCATCAAGCAATGGAATTAAGTGTAACATTTTTATTTCATCTTTGGTATGAAACGGCCTGGGATCAAAGTGACCATCAAACCCTGGACCTCCCACACGCGAAGCAAACACTATACCCAGGGTTTTCCCTAGGATTTTTCATACGAGTCCCAGGACCCTTAAGGTTTACATTTAGGGAGTCCCTGTGAAATTTTGGGGGTCCCTTCACTATATGGTAATGCATTTCAAGCTCATTATAAGTGAGTATCAAATTTATAAATGAATAAAACAGCAAAGTCCGACTGCTCAATGCACCACAAGACTTAGTGCAATAAATAGCAGAAAGAAAAATGTTCTAGCTGAAATAAAAATGTCTATTCGAGGGATCCTATTGAGGGTCCCTAGGATGCAAAGTAATGCAGAAATGAGGGTCCCAAGCCACAAAGTTGCGTCAGGGACCCAGAAAACCTGCATCAGGGAAATCCCTGTATACCCAATAGGCTATCAAGGAGACAGTTAAATATTTACCTTATCAATATTGCAGGATGAAATCATTTTTTCAGACTTTCTGGAGTATGGTTGAGGGGAAATTATAAATATTTTTAAATCATCTTTATTCATCTTTAGTTGAGAATCTCTCTCGAGCCCTAGATGCATTGTAACACAGGGAAGACTGGGCTTGCCCAAGTGTGTTGCCTCCTTAAATAAAGTTGTTATTATTATTTACGACTTATAAACTAAAAGTTAATTGACAAATACATTTAACAAAAAGTCCTTGGTACTTAGCATACCCCTAGCCTAGGGGCCCTTTGTGCTTTCTTGAATGAATCTGGGCTGTAAAATATAAGAACCACTTGCTAAAACAGCACATTAATACAGTTCAGTAACTTCAAAACAAAGACAAACCAGGCTGACTAGAAGATTTAGAAGCTTTCAGTTGCTTATGTAAGACCAAGCTAGTACTGTTTGATAATTAATTCTAGTAAATTGGTTCAATCAAAATAATTGTGCAAATAAAAATTGAGAACTTTATTTTACTTGCAGGAAGTATTTCATCAATGAGCCAGCGTTGAAAGAACATTTTAGAGGAAAACCACACAAAAGAAGGTAACTAAGGCATTCTTGTGCAAGTTTTTTTCTGTGAGGCGGTGGTTTACTGACGCCCACTTTCCGATCAAAACTTCTTGGGTTGGCTTCCCAGTCTGTTCATCTGCTTGTTTGTGTTTGACAGAGACAGTCATTAGTGCATGTTTATTCAGGTTTCCCTACCAAATTGGCCAATGGCTTCTGTGTTCAAGGTCAGTAGGTCAAATATTGCCTTTACCTGTAACACTACTGACTTAGGCTGCCTTGGAGGTATATAATTTCACACGCAAACATCTCTTGTTTATGATGCATGTACTATGCTACTAGCATTGCTACCATAAGGCATTTGTAAGCTGTTATATTAAACATGTCAGGTCAGACTATTTCTGCACTGATACATATAAGACCATGTTTTAACTTTTAAGGCAGTCTGGTTACTTAAGGCATAGCTTGAACTGTTGCCCTAACTGCCAAATTGAGGTCAGACTTTCTTGCACAATGTAGCTGTGCTATTCATGTTTATTATTAGATGAAAACTAAGTTATCAAAGGGATGTAACTGTTTCTGGTATTGCATACTTACATGTAGGAAAAGCCTTTACCTTTTAAGACTTTCAGTAATATAATTACATTTTCCAATTTTCCTTTGTATATGCTGAATGTCAAGAGTCATTTCATTTAAACCATTTCAACAAATATATAATGTTTTGGACTTTACCATTTTATATCCAAAATACTTTTGATTATTATTAAGATTATAATTGACGATAAATGACCCTTTAATTAGAAACCTTAAAGTCAAAATGTGACTGTAGTAAAAGTCAAAGGATCAATTCATGGGTTCAATGATCTGAAATATCGTTATAAAAACTGATTAACAGCAAAAAATACTTCCGCAGCAGGTTTGGGGTTTGAAAATGAAATATATTCTTTAGGGGCATACTTTTTTGCTATTCATTGAAGCATTATCAGACAAAATTGAGTAGTGGCTCACCGATTAAGAGATTTATCGATGACCATCCACCAATGCCCTCCCTGTACCCTTTGATTAGAATCCAATGCTAATCATTGCATGTACTGGTACTTGATGCTTAGATATCAGGTACATAGACTTTGTCCAGCATTTTAATGAATTTTAACCCAGATTAAAACAGGTTGGGTAGTTTATGATTTTCCTTGACAAATGACAATAGTTATACCCGGCCTCAATATGCAAACCTGCCAAAAATCCAAAATAGGAGTGATAAAGCAAAACATGTCACAAGAAGCACTTAAATGTGATTTAAAAGGGGTTTAGATGAATGAACAATGAATGTATTATTTTTAGTGGTTATAAATATCGGACAGAAGATCATATTATGAACGAAATGTACCTTTGTTCAAAGTTAGGTTAACTTGGAAAACCAGAAATTAACAAAGAAAGCAGGAGTAACTCCACTTTAATAGGAGTTCTTGGCAGGTATGTCTATGTGTAGGAGTTGTCAGTTGCTTAAGGATGAGCAAATCTAGTTCAGGTTGATAATTAAAGCATTAGCAAATTAGTTTTAAAATATAAGCAAGTTACATTATGTAGCACTGGGTGCAAATTATTTCTAGGACAACTGCTTTGGTTGTGTGTGAACTGAATACCAGTTTAAATTTTATAAAATGGTAGAACAGGATATTAGGTATCTGGAACCAGGTTGTGTCAGTTTGTCATTACCACCACATGGCATAAGCATTTACTGAACACAGCCTTATTAGCTTGACTATTCAAAGAAAAAAAGTTGTTATAGTCGTAATGGGATCGTGTGTGTTTGCATGGTTAAGTTTATTGCTAGAGATATTTTCTCAAAGACTATCAAAGGTCTCCACTTGAAAGCATAGTTATTCTCCATCTCATGAGGGAAAAAACTGGCAAGGCTGATAACCTTGTGACCTTTATTAATTGAGTCATCAGCACTTGTTACTATAAAAAAGGAGAAAGTCGAGCGTCCAGCACTCATAAGCGGTGCTCTCGTTTTAAAAATGATACAACGTATGGTTAATACTGTTACTGTACTGTATTTTACTGCTTTCAGAATCAAGGCTTTGCAGACAGAGCCATACACACAGAAAGAGGCAGATCGTGCCGCTGGTATGGGTTCATATATTGCTCCGAAGAAAATTGACGTAAAAACTCAGTCGGATGAAAAAGACAAAATGGAGGACGATTTAGGATGAGCTTGATGTGTCGGCCGTGTAGGGTGTGACAAACATTGAAATGTGAATTCAGAATGTCATTCATGACCTATCCATCTTCATGAACCTGTGTTCAACAATCATTCACAGTTGTGACCAGCTTCGAAAAAATTTCATGACTTTAAAACTCAATGAATTAAAATATGACAATTAGTTGTGTAAGGATCTGGTCTATTTTAACAGTTGGTCAAATAAAACAATTTATGAGCACACCTCTTTTAAGTAACATCAAGGTGACCAAGAAATAAGTGCTTGCTTCATGCACTTTAACTTGGCCTATTACTCAGCAATACTCGCTGGCTTATAATAAGAAGGTCGTAAGGACAAGAAAACAAGAAAAAACTGTCTGAAAATTACTCATTACTTACAATGGGAAACAATGCTTTTCAACTTTACTTTTGTCAAAAGGAAAAGTTCCGATTTTCACATAAGAAGTGCCTAGTGATGCAGATTTCAAAAATTACTTACTTACTTACTGCCCGTTATGCCAAATGGCACGTAACGCTGCATATTTCAAATATACCCCATACGGTCTTATCAGGTTGTACAACCTTCTCATTCTGAATCAGCAAAATATCAAACATTTTGTTGCCATAGCAACGTTGATATATCTCAATCCTTATGTCACATGTGATATAATATAGGAACGGTACTTGGTCAAATTATGATGTAAAACACAATGGTTGGTGCAAATACTGTAAAATTGTTAAGTTTCGTGGGGGGGATTAAATTTTGTGGTTCACTTCAACCACAAAATCAAATCCCATCGAATGATCATTTTGACCCTTGTATTTATTACCTGAAATGCAAATCCACGAATTATCGTCTCATCGAAAGGGTCTTTTTTACCAAAACCACGAAATTTTGTCCCATGGAAATTAAATGATTTTATGGTATCAAACTTTTTGTTGCCTTAGCAACAGTGAGATATCAACATCCTTCTGTAACTGTGATATATATGAACGGTACTTGTTACAAATTATGATAAAAGACACAATGGTTTGTGCAAATACTGTAAAATCATTTAATTTCGATGGGACAAAATTTTGTGGTTTTGGTTTAAGAGACCATTTGGATGGGATGTTAATTCGTGGATTTTGCATTTCAGATAATAAATACATGGGTCAAAATTATTGTTAGATGGGATTTGATTTCATGGTTAGAGTTGAACCACAAAATCCATGAAATTTAATCCCCACAAAAATTAATGATTTTACAGTTATAATTTGGTATCACTCCCGCGAACATCTCCTTGTTAACTTCATGTTAACAGTTTGTATAGATGGGAGCAATAACCTTATAGTCCAGTCATTGAAGCTAAAAAATATGGTCAACCTCAAACAAATTGCAAAACAGAGTTTCTTTGCATTTTCATCATCTACAGACTATTATCGACTACAGACAAAACGTCAAATATGCGAGTTCAGTGGGGAAATAAAAAAAGAATCGACATGTTTAAGGTCACTTTTGGAAGCAATTTCAGCATTTTCCTTATTTCATACTACATGGGGAATTTTAAGTTCTGATAATTCCCGTGTTAGTCGTTAAATATTTACTAATTGCACCTGAACGCTTATATTTTCTGAAAGATACAACCTTCTTCTATCGAATACAAATATTGATTTTATCATCAAACAATTTACTTTTCATACATATGCCAGTCTACGTGTTGGTATACTTCCCATTCAAATGTCGACAAAATGACTCAAAATAGCACTTGGAAGGGGAAACAAAACTTTTATTCATTTCTTTAATATTAATCCAATTTGTTTAACATTTACACATATCATGTGTTGTATACATGTGTGTCTTATGGAAAAAGGATATTTGTGTTTGTACAGTATACAATACAGACAATATACAAAATGTACACGAATCTATCGATTCTGGAGAAATAGTGATTGTTCACTTTGTCTGTTCATCCACAATTGCATTTGTATTCACAATTTTGACTCCATGATTATGAAACTTGGTCAGAGTGATCATCTGAACAAAATTTAGGCCAAGGTAGAAAATGGATGATCAAGGGTAAAAAACTAGGTCACTAGGTCAAATTGTTACAAAACCTTGTGTAGTCGCTAGAGGTCATAATGTTGACCTTATATTTATGAAACTTGGTCACAATAATAATATCAACAAAATATAGGTCAAAGTTATAAATTGGGTCATCCGGGGTCAAAAAGTAGGTCGCTAGTTAAAATCAAAGGTAAACGTTGTGCAGGTACAAAATTCACAATTTTGGTCTAATATTTATGCAACTTGGTCACAATGCTCATATCAAAACATCTTAGACAAGTATGTTATTGAGTTATTTGGGTCAAAATTAGGTCAATAGGTTAAAATAATTGATGCGACTTTTTGGCGCATGAAGGTTTTTCTATTATTTGACCTAGTGACCTAGTTTTAACTCATGATAAGTAAATATTGAATTTGACCTACATTTTGTCTTCATGATCCATGTGACATAGTTTCATAAAGATTATGTAAAAAGGGTGCATTCTAAAGATTTGTTCTATAATTTGACCTAGTGACCTAGTTTTTAACTCAGGTTAATCCAATTTCATACATGACCTTGATTTTTGTAAGGTTATCCTTGTGACTAAACTTCACAAGTGTAAGGTTGAAATTGCGACCCCTGGTGACTATTTATTGTTTTTTCTATGTTTTGACCTAGTTACCTAGATTTTGGCTCCGGTTTACTCAAAATTTTATTTTATCTAGATTAGCTTACGATGATCATTGCTGCCAAGTTTCATAAAAATCAGACCAAAATTGCGACCTCTAAGCACGATGTAAAAATAAGTTACTGGTACAAGTCAAGATTTATTTACATCAAAAGTGACAAATATCGCGAAAACATGTGACAATTGAATATATTAGTAAATATCTCAAAAAGTCCCACAAATATTCAGTTAGGACATTTTGTACATTGCTAAGGATAGCTTTACGCACCATATAAACACAAAACTGTTTGTTTTTCAATTAGTTTGAGGTTAAAAGTTAAAATGACTGGACTATTAGGAGTATGATAAATTGATTCCTAGATTATTATTTATCATACAAAATCCTCTGTGTGCAAAACTTTGGACTGGTTTTTGGTATTTTAAATTTTGGAATGAGCATAACTGTACAATGCCATACGAGACTCCTAGTTTCTATTTAACAGATTTCAACAATTAACATGAGATATAATTTGAAAATTACAGCTTTGGAATCAATCGACCCGGTTTACATTTAAATGGGACACAATATTAGTATTCATTGACTAAAAATATCACAAAAATAAAATTTTGAAGTGCAGCAAAATTAATAATTATTAATTTATTTTCTGTTAATAACATAATAAGCGAACCAATTTTCACAAAATTAAATACTGAGCAAGCAGGGATGATAATTTCAGAATGAAGTTATTATGGCTTCTAGTATTCAGGTACTCCTTAGTTTATATCTAATATTATTATGACTTAAAAATATCATTTGTTATCTTTAATTCTGTAGGTTTTGTAATGATAAATCCTTCTTCTGTTTGATTATTCTTTTTGATCAGCTTTTATGCACCATCATTTGATTAAGTTCTATTCAATAGAATGGTGTTGGTATTTTGCACATCACATAATTTCATGTTTTTTGTTAAAAATGACAAATGTTTTTAATGAGTGATACTTGTTAGAGAAATGAATGTTTAAATAAAGTGTATAAAACAGAGTTATTTTTTGCATCAGATGGTTTATTCAGATTTTTATCTTTCATTTTAACGTCAGATTATGTTGCTCACCAAAAAATTTTGTACAGGTTTCAGTACAGTGAATTTCATATTAAAGGGAGGTAATACTTGATATCTTTAACAAGAAGTTAAGTAAGAGTTATCTTGCACAAGGCAATTGCACAGATAAGCAGAAATCTTCATTATATGATAAATTCACTGTATGATACTGTTTGCAATCTGTTGAAAATCAGTTTAAATTATCGAATTCATTGCAGTCTAGAGATGCATTGATGATTGGAGATAATATTCAGTATTGACACACTGGCCTAATTACTAGTGTCTAAATATAGCTCCACATTTATATAATTCCTCGACCTAGAGAAAATGTGCTTGCATTTAGCTTGTGCATAACCTTGACGGTTATCAAGTTAGTGGCAAGATGTCAAGAGATATTTGACACTATACCCACCTGTAATACTCATTTCAGGGTCGCCTCGATAAAGCCGACGATAGGCTTATAAAATGGCGGGAAACTAAAATTTATTAAAATTTATACATATGCCATGTAACTGATTTTATGACGACTTACTATATATAGATAACTAAGCGTTAGATGGGATATATTCATATATATGTTCATGTATGTGAATAACTTGAGCTAGTCCTTTATTTAAGCCAAGGTGTACCGTAAGTTGAGCTTGGCTGATATTTAAGCCAACATCTTTGTGTACACATTATTGAGGACCTTGAGGTGTCGGTGATATGGTTTACAAGGCAATTGATTACGTTCTGCAAACTGAATGCATTTAATCAAACAGGTGGTTTACATGGAGAATTTATCCTGATCCTGGCCTTTATGCATATGAATATATATAGAACAAGGTTTTTGGGTTGAATAACATCAAAGCATATTTTTATTGCAATATCAGTCTATTCGATTTGTGTTTGTATTGCACATACAGTGTCTTCGTGATACTCTCTACTTACGAAAACATATGACGGCCCGGGGGGGGTATAAATATAGACAAGATATCGGCAGTTGTAGTGGGCCCAGGATATTGTGAAAAGCGGGAAAATGTGGAATGAGCCACGGAGGTTGATTACTAAGTGTGAGCGATTTATCCATGATATTTTAGTACAGAATATACCAATTTTACTACATTAGACTAAATTGGTCAATGTTTAATAACATCTCATTATCCCACTAATTATCTATGCTAATAGAAATTCGAGGATCAAGTCGAAACACTGTACTGTACATAAACTAGAAAAGTGGAAAAGTATATAGGTGTGCATATCGCATACTTTAATAAAGATTAATTACTAGTCCTGAATGTAAGGCATTTTTTACTTAAAAAAAACTCAAGGCCAAATAAAAAATGTGGTTAAAATATAACTCTTAACATACATGGTAACGAAAAAAATAAAGAGTTTCTATTTGATTCATGGATTTGATTTGGAAATTACGGTCTTGAAATTTTTAAAGATTTAAAAGTTGAAGAATTAACATGGATAAAGTTGCCTCTAGAATTGGGAAAAAGTGACACATTGCTCGAAAATCATTCTTTGAATTGTTAATTGCTGAAAACCACTATTGAAAAATCTTTTAAAATGTACAACCGTTAAGAATCATCTGTTTGACCGCAGGGAGCTTGCGTCTGTGCTAAAATTCAAGGTTACCCGGTAATATATCCCTCATCAAAGATGGTAGACATAAATATTTTTTGGTCAGCTACAAGTACTGACAAATATTTGTACAAAATTTGAAGACTAGCTGGTCGGTTCCGAATAAAATGTATAGGTGCACAACAATACTTTGCACATGTTGGTCGGTAGACCAAATGGTTTCCATTCAATAACTCAACAAGAATGCTTTGCCCTAGGATCTTCAAACTTTGCATGGATGTTGGACAGTAACAGTAGATCACCCCTATCGATTTTGAGGTCAGTAGGTCAAGGTCACTATGAGCTTTACCACTTCCGACTATTTGGCTGCCATGGGAGTATACATGTTCTACAAACTTCTCTTGATCATAGTAATGTTAGTCTGCATGTATTGTTAGACACCTTTATATTTTCTTCGGAACTGACTAGGGGCCATATTCACCAACATCGTAAAACTGAAACTCAGATATAGACTTAAAATTGACAACATTTATTGACACTTTCATGTCATTGAAATTAAGTATAACCATGTTAAATTTTATCTGATTATTTGTTTTATCTCAGCACATAATATACCCATTTATATCAAAATTAATACATTTATAATAATGAGAGCATATACCGGTAAAAAATTTGACTATATAAAGTCTGAGTTTTAGACTTGCATTGTTGGTGAATAAGACCCCAGTATAAGCAGAATTGAGGTCCTAACCTTTGGGCTACAATGTTCAAAATTGTTGTATGAATATTTGTCAGTATTTCATATTTATACCTGTATTAACAGAGTTGTGACCCTTGATATGATAAAAATTTACTTTTAACATTTTTAACTATTTGTGATAATGGTGCTAAACTTGGTAGGAATATTAGTCAGCTTGATACTATCAAACTGCTCATTGGGGCATACATATCCATACTTTTCCAGTTACTGTAAACCCATTTAGCCATTGTGTTTTGCTGATCCTTTGTATCCTCTCGTTTTTAAGTCTACCATGATGTCCATATTAATGTTTTGAACACTTTCCCAGCTACTTAATTTTACGAATTTCTACCACTCACAGACTCTCCAAAATTAATAGACGCAAACAATTTTTTGTTGATAGTATATCAAAGTTAACTGGATATTTTAAACCATTTGCAGTGGAAAATATCTTAATGTTTGTTGGGCCCCTGGTATTTTTTTAAGACCCTTTTGATATACATTTGTATTGTCATTTCTTCCACCAGACTCTCGTAGGTGCAATTTTTTTTTCTCACCTGAGCACAAAGTGCTCAAGGAGAGTGATTGTGATCACTCGCCGTCCTTCGTACGTCTGTATGTCCGTCAACACTTCCAAACAATATCTTCTCTCAAACCGTTTTGCCAATTTTGATGAAATTTTGCCAGATTGTATGTGGCATTGGGGGATTTTTTAATTGCTCAAATTATGGCCCTGGGGTCAAAATTGGCCCCGACCCAGGGTCACCATTTAACATTGACTTATATAGGGAAAACATATAAAAATCTTCTTGTCTAAAACTACAATGCCTAGAGCTTCGATATTGTGTATGTAGCATCATCTAGTGGTCCCCTACCAAGATTGCTCAAATCATGCCTTTGGGGTCAAAATTGGTTCTGCCCTGGGGGTCAACAGTATAACATTCACTTGTATAGGGAAAACATATAAAAATCTTTTTGTCTAAAACTACAATGCCTAGAGCTTTGATAATTGATATGTAGCATCATCTAGTGGTCCCCTACCAAGATTGCTCAAATCATGCCTTTGGGGTCAAAATTGGTCCTGCCCTGGGGGTCAACAGTTTAACATTCACTTGTATAGGGAAAACATATAAAAATCTTTTTGTCTAAAACTACAATGCCTAGAGCTTTGATAATTGATATGTAGCATCTGATGATCTTGTGGTTTTCTACCAAGACTGTTCAAACTATTCCCTTGGGTGAAAACTGTGCTGGGCTTCATTTATAATCAGGTGAGTGATATAGGGCCATCATGGCTCTCTTGTTTTAATTCCTATTATAAGAAAACAAACTTACCACAAACATTTTTAATGTTGATGACTTTGGTCAGATTACTAAAAAAAAGTGTTGTTATTTGCATGTGGTCAAATTGTTAAAATTGTAGCACAAACATGTTTTCGTAAACTGCATTTAATATATTTGCTGACGTTGACCAGTGACTTATATAGTGTCATTCTATTATCAGTTTGGTAAAGACAACTCTTGTGCTAATGACATTTACTAAATACAGCATGTGTGCTAAGTATATATATATGCCTCGTGCAAATATTTTTAACGAACATGAATTATTCTCAGAACATGTTACCGTAAATATGCTAATAAAGCACTTCACATATAGACTTTATGTCCATACATGTCGCTGGCTTAGAATGACAAGGTTGTAACTACAAAATCAATATTTTGAGAAAACAAGAAAAACTGTCTGACAAACACTCTTAACTTATGGTAAAATGAGCTTTTTCAACTTCAGTTCGGTCTACGTGACAAGTTCCCATTTTCATAAAAATAAGCTCAAAAGAAGCACCCCTTATGATGCAGATTTCAAATACTGTATGCATTAGTATGTGGCACTTACGACCTTCTTATTCTAAGCCAGCGTTGTGTGGCTGTGTATTGGAGCTTTGTTTTTAGATGTATTATACCATATTTATATAGCCCTTTTTTCATGTATACACACATTTAAAAGTGCTGTACAATCATGACTACTACATGGTCATGTATTAAACCAAGAAACTGTTAAGCGTTATATAATTTGCAGAGTTCTCCAGTGGCTGAAATTTGCGAAATTAAATAGCCGCAAATATGTTCATAACATGAACATTTGTAGTTGCGATTTTGCCGATTGTATCGACAAAACGCGGAAGTTAATTGATTTACAGTATTATGTTGTAACCTAAATTTGAATTTTTGTACAATATCGTCACAATATTATAAAACTAAGAATTGGATCGGAAGCATTTATTACTGTAAAATCATTTATTTTCAGGCGGGGGGGGAGGGGGTAAATTCTGTTGATTTCGCTTTTCTCCTCTCCCACAAAATCTTATCCCTTTAAACAATAATTTTGAACCTTGTATTTATTACCTGTAATGCAAAATCCACAAATTAACATCCCATCAAAATTGTCTATTTTACCAAAACTATTAAATTTTGTCCCATTGAAATACAATGATTCTACAGTATTATGTTTTTGTTGATATTGTGTGTTGTGTGTCTCTCTAATCATTTGTCGAAATTCAAAAGTCACAACATTCATTAGTACCAAGCATTGTTAGCTACTTATCTTAGCCTGTTTATACACGACAAGCAGAAAATAATGCTATACATTGCCCGCAATTAAACAGTTTGCGCTAGTATTGAACTATTTAACCTCACAGATCTAACATTTTCTGGTAAAGAAATGTTCACTGGAATGTGCACTGACGAATAAACCATACTTTACCGGTGAGAAAACCATTGAAACTGCGAAAAATGACAGTTTTTAGTAAGTTATTTCCTCGGCCGTAAACGTCATCCATATTTTTCGTCCTCGGCCGTAAACGTCATCATCACAAAATCTTCTCGGCCGTGAACGTCATCATTTTTGCGCATACTAGGGTCTCTTTGAAAGGGTCCATCGTTGGTTTCAGGGCACGGACAGAGTTGTAACTTTACAGAATTGTTCATAAATGAATTTTCGTTAGATCTGTGAGGTTAAATAGTTCAATACTAGCGCAAACTGTTTAATTGCGGGCAATGTATGTGAGAATTGAGCATTACTTTCTGCTTGTCGTGTATAAACAGGCTCTGTCAGATTTATTCCGCAAAGATAGCATTTGAGGCTGAGTGAATAGTACATTTAAACATTCGTGGTCATTCACAAATCGCTAGATTCAAAAGAAAGGCCGAAATGGATAAGTTCTGGTAAGAAATATAACCCCACTACTTACCCGTCATCGGTTTTTACCTTGGCCGTAACGCATCACTCGGCCGACCACGCATCCGGTTATACCGTGTGATTATACACTGTATAATGAGTATAACTCTAACGCGATATTCTGGAATGTCAATATAAACAGAAATCACTGACCAATACATCGATTTAGGGAGAGCAGAAGTTTATTTTACTTGCTCACTTTTATTCACCAATTCAATTAAAACAACGGTACACATTGAAAAGATAATCCCTTTCCAATATCCTTATGTTGTTTTACCTGATTTACCTGTTAACTTTAGGTGGCACAGGTCCCAATACAGCGTTAGAGTTATACTGGTATATGAATTCACTGTGCCAAATGTGTGTTCTGTAAAGGGTTTTGAATTCATAGTGCTCTAATTTCGCCAAAATATCTTCCACAGCATGCTTTAATTATCGTCTGAACCTTCAAATGCAAGTATATAAATACACTGTGCCAAATATTCATGTTTTTGGAAAAGTTTTGAATTCATGTAGTCCTAAATTTGTGACAATACCTTCAACGGCATTATATAAAGTTATTAACATGTTTGTACATAAGATGTGGGAGGTTATTGGCAAACGTCAGACAAACATTATAGTTAATAATGAATCCAGATATAAGTCTGCTGTGTCCGCATATAGTGGAAAGGTGCGATAAGTGTGAAAAACGCTCCCCCCCCCCCACTGTCTCGGAACAATAAATTTCAGCATGCATGTTAATACTCACGTTCTTATAAAACATGTGAACAAAACAAGTGAGAAAGAGACCAGCTTTTACACCCCCCACCAAAGTAGAGATCGCTCTTGTCAAACAATCTCGACTTCAGTTCTATCACACTTACGCTGTTGGAAGAAGTCAACAGGAGACAGAAAGTGAGTCTAAGATCGCTCCACCAGAAAGTGAGTCTAAGATCATTCCACCAGAAAGTGAGTCTAAGATCGTTCCTCCAGAAAGTGAGTCTAAGATCGCTCCACCAGAAAGTGAGTCTAAGATCGCTCCACCAGAAAGTGAGTCTAAGATCGTTCCACCAGAAAGTGAGTCTAAGATCGCTCCACCAGAAAGTGAGTCTAAGATCGCTCCACCAGAAAGTGAGTCTAAGATCGCTCCACCAGAAAGTGAGTCTAAGATCGCTCCACCTGAAAGTGAGTCTAAGATCGCTCCACCAGAAAGTGAGTCTAAGATCGCTCCACCAGAAAGTGAGTCTAAGATCTCTCCACCTGAAAGTGAGTCTAAGATCGCTCCACCAGAAAGTGAGTCTAAGATCGCTCCACCTGAAAGTGAGTCTAAGATCGCTTCACCTGAAAGTGAGTCTAAGATCACTCCACCAGAAAGTGAGTCTAAGATCGCTCCACCTGAAAGTGAGTCTAAGATCGCTCCACCTGAAAGTGAGTCTAAGATCGCTCCACCTGATTGTTTGTTGAAGGTTGCTTGGCAAAGGTTATTAAGTTAATCCTTTGGACCATGTGATTATAATTCACCGCTAAAATTTATTGGCATAATGTCAATTAGGGAGGACATGCAGATTTGACCAGGTCCATCCCAACATGAATTAATTGTTTTATGGACTAAACACTTTAATTGTCTTAAAGCAAAAAAAGGTGTGGGTGGCATTAAAGAATAGTGGAGTCATAATAATGTGGTTGTATCTCCTAGGCATACCTGCCATGTACTCTTATTAAAGTGGAGTTACTCCTATTTTTGTTGATAAATTTCTGGTTTCCAAGTTCGCCTACCTTGCATAAAAGTACATTTGGTTCATTTTATGATCATCTGTCCCATATTTATAACCACTAGGATTATGACATTCCTTGTTTATGCATCTAAATCCCTTTTAAATATACTTTCAGTGCATCTTGTGACATATTTATCATCCCTATTATGGATTTAACAAACTTGGCAAGTTATACTGCTCCTAGGCAAAATAGCTTTGTCAGACCCTATCCTAGGACAACCCCCTTCCTGAGGAAAAAAAAAGTCAACCCCTCCCTAAGACTGTGCCATTACATGGAACATTATAATTCTCCAATCAGTCAGGTTGAATTCTAACCATTCTAACAAGTCTAACAAAACTTTCTAACAAATGCCACAATGGAAGTCAAAGTAATTTGACACCTGATTTTCTATCACTAATGTACCTACCATTGAAATGAAATGGAATGCCAATCACATCCCTGCTCCCAGTCAGAAGTCGAACATTCGAACATCGCTAGTTTCCATTAAAATAAATAGAAATGTTGTCAACTGCAATTAATTTTATTGACCCCAAGTTTTCACTGCTCAAGACTGACCTATCTAGCGGGTTATTCGTCAAAGAGACAAATCCTTTTGCTTCTTGTTTTCTGCTGTATTAATGGGAACAGTTATAAGAATTAAGTATGTCTGGAAAAAAATAATGGACCAAATTTAAACGTTATAACAGCTTAATACTTCTCTCTCGGGAGACTTATAGCTATTTATGTAAAAATTCTTTTAGCCAATGAAATTCTACTACATGTACATGTGTATTATAACGTGATTGAGAATTTAAGGAAAGCGTAATGACATCACATTGTCTGTTTTAAAAACATCACATTGTCTGTTTTATTTTTCCGCCAT
Source organism: Spisula subtruncata (assembly GCA_963678985.1). NCBI lineage: Eukaryota > Metazoa > Mollusca > Bivalvia > Venerida > Mactridae > Spisula > Spisula subtruncata. Next base: position 48,246,227 of record OY787664.1, on the reverse strand, counting down.
CTTTGATGAGGGGGGTTTATTAGGTTGCTTTCCATATGTCGGTCAGTCTGTCAGTCCGTAGACCAAGTGGTTTCCGTTCAATAACTAAAGAACACTTTGCCAAAGGATCTTCAGACTTTACATGGAGGTTGGCCAGCAACAGTAGATGACCGCTATTGATTTTGAGGTCAACAGTGACCTTGACCATTTGACCAAATGGCTTATGTTCAATAACTCAAGAACGCTTTGTCCTAGGATCATAAAACTTTACATGGAGGTTGGCCAGCAAAAGTAGATGGCCACTCTAGATTTTGAGGTCAGAAGGTCCATGTTCAAGGTTTCTGTGACCTTAAAGATTTCTGACTATTGGGCTGTCATGCCTTGGGGCATACATGTTTTACAAACATCTTTTGTTAGTTAATTCTTTCTCTGCGGCAATATGTATCCTGCACACGTTTTCATAGGCATAACTAAGCTAAGATGGAAAATTCCTATTAATTATTTTATGCATAATATGTAAACCCACAAAATCTCTTAAAGTTCAAATAGTTAATTTATTTGCGACTAAGGGAGATTTCATTTTTCACATTTGTACATGTCAATAATATTTGGTAAGAAAATATGAGGATCTACCTTTACATAGAAATGTGCATGATTGTTTAATTATGCAAAACCAGACTAAGCTAGGATGTGTAAATTATGTCCGCTGAAATATTTTACATTTTAACTCCTAGGCAGAATTACATGAAACTTAATATTGCTGTATTACAAACTATTCTAGACTAAAGTTATAAATACTTTGGACTCTGAAAAACTTTAAATACTTGGAAAATTCATTACAGTAAATAATGCAGTGACTGACTGTGTACAGCACAATCTCTGTAGAGCAACACCTTTTGGGAATTGTTGTTTAGGGGTTGTTACAGCGTTACTCAATAGAGGGCTGCTCTAGAGAGGTTGTACTGTTTACATCAAATTAAATAACAATGCAAAGTTTTACCATTTGGCCCTACACTGCTGTATTCATTACCAACTGTTAACTTTTCAGTAACATACTGTAACCAAATTACTTTCGCGAATATTTACTTTCGTGTTTTGCTGATTGTCGGCATATTCGCAGTTTACAACTTTTAAATTTTAAGTCTCCAATGAGGTCTGTATTAATGATTTAAACACTTTAGCAGCTACTTAATTTTGTGAATTTCTACCACTTGAAAATTAAATCCCACGAAATAATTTCTTTGTTTACAGTAATCATTTTGCAAAAAGTGCAAAAGATATAATTCGAGGACTCAGTGCAAAACTATGGTAACTACAATGATTTAAAGAGGCACATATTGTAGGTTTGCACCAAGCTCTCAATATATGGTATGGCAAAAATTAAAATTGTCAGCTGACGTATTATATAAGCAAGCTGTCATCAATTCCGCTGAATTCATCCATTGTTGGTGCACATATGCATGACTGTGACACCTTAATTTAGCTTTTAAATGCTCTGTCATTTAGCTTCATTAGGGCAGGGGAATGCTTTTGTGTGTGTAAAATTGTATTCTAAATCTTTTATCTGGAAATTTTGGTTCTGACAAAGATGTCAAATAAACAATAGGAAGTAAAGAAGTCCAAATTCTTAGGTTCTGAAAGATTAAGTTTTTTGACAATTATTTACTTAACAAGTGGATACAGTATTTCAAGTTGGCGAATTATGAATTTCAAACATTTTGCGTGTGTTTTAAATTCGCTGGCTTAGAATGAGAAGGTCATAAGTACTACCGAGTACTTACAACCTTATAAGATTCATACATATTTGAAATCTGCATTAACAAGGCATTTCTTATGTCGGCCTATTCTTGTGAAAATCAGATTGTGTCATGTTGACCAAACAGAAGTCCATACAGTATTTTTCCATAAATAAACTTAATATTATAAAAAGTAATTTTCAGACAGTTTGCGTGGTTTTCTCGAAATATCAATTTTGTATTTACGACCTCATTATAAGCCAGCGAATTATTATCCTGATTGTACTCATTTTCTATTGGTTTATTTTATCCTTCGTAATCCAAAACTTAAGCTTGAGGAAGTGCTCGTGAATTTTGAAAAATCACGAAATTTTCCAATTATTTCCATGTCGCTACTTGATATTAAATTGGATAGTACATGCTAAATTTGATAAAAGCATGAAAGGGAATTTGAGGAAATTCAGGATTTTAAACTACTTGCAGAATCGGCCAAATGGAATCAAGTTTTCCTATATACTGTATGCATAATTACTGCCAAAGTTATTTGCCTGAATCAACTATAAATTATTGTGAAAAACCAACAAGAGCAAATTTCGCAGACTGGGGAAAACAATCTATAAATTTATTACATACAGACTTCAATGCTCAAATTTTTATATGCTGTAAAATCATTTATTATTGATGTTACAAAATTTTGTGGTTTTGGTAAGAAAGATCATTTCGATGGGACGTTAATTCGAGGATTTTGCATTTCAGGTACTACATACAAGGGTCAAAATTATTATTCGATGGGATTAGATTTTGTTGTTGAAGGTGAACCACGAAATTCACAAACTTTAATCCCCAACGAAAATTAATGATTTTACAGTAATCATAAAACATCTCATGCTGTGGGTTTCTTTTATCTGTTCATTTACTTATAAATTAAAGCAAATCTATAATGCATTATGATAATTAAGTGCCGGTGTACAGTATACACGCGGTGTACAGTATACACGCGGTGTACAGTATGCACGCGGTGTACAGAATGCACGCGGTGTACAGTACGCACACGTACACACCAGTCCTGTTCTTGTGCAGTTCTTGTATCAGGCATGTACTCCGTATACGTGTACATTGGTGTATAATTTCGGTATTATGATGCAACATTCAAGTATGATGAATTAATAATATTATCTCTTTTTTGTTGTTGCGTGTGAAGAGATGTATACTTATGTAGCCTTGTATATAATAATATGCATCATTTTTTGTGAAAGAATTTGTACTGACTTCATTTTTCTGTAGTATCATTATGTTTCCCTTCTTCATTTGGTGGTTTTTTACAAGACGCTAAAAATGAGCACTATCTTTGCGACTAAATATGTTTCATTAGAAAGTCACAGTATTTGCCTGAAACCGGCATAACTGTTATACATGCAGTTGAGTCTTGGATCTAAACTATGACCTGTTTCACAAAACTATAATTATTAAGGTTGCGTGCGTAGTGTTCATTCCTGGCTCTAGCGTCGAATATGTTGTTACTGACTTTTGCTTAATTTTGTTGGCATATTTTTACTTGTCGGCTTAGCTTAAAAAGTCACATGGTATTTCCTCCGTGTTCTTTGAAGAGGACGTATAGAAGAAATTACGTCTAAGTTTACAGAGTTATTTGTATGCTAATATGCCCACCAACTAGCTATACTATTGGTAGACTGCAGGTTTTTATTGTTCATTTTATAATTTCATCCAATCATCCTCAGTAAGCAGTGGTTAGTCAAGTCCCTAGAATATATTTCAGATGAAAAATACACTGGTTGTACAAGAATACATCTAATAGGCTGCATGTGGGCACTTAGCATATGAATAGGTGATTTTCCCTACACTGCTTCATTATATATAATTAGTTGCACATGTTAACTGCAGATGAGGATGTTGTCCTCTACCAACTGCACATACACATGCACTAGCTGGCGGGCTAGAGATAATTAATCTTATAAATGAACATTATCATTATACTTAACTACTGTAATATCATTAATATTCATTGGGGATTTAATTTTGCGGATTTCGTTGATGACTTTGACCATGAAATTTAATCATCTATGAATAATCATACGAAAAAATAAGCCAATTTTACTGTGGCTGCCATACTTGCTTCCAATTTCAGTCTAGTATAAGACAAAGACTTTTGACAGGACTTAAAGATCTATCACTCTACAATGCACTAAGTTTTAAAGGAGTTTGACATCCTTTGGTGTAAGACTAGATAATTTTAGTGTGTTTTGACCTAGCCTAACTTTTCCTGAAATCCGACATCCTTAAATCACGTGCCCACAAAATATTCTTCTTCATCAAAACTTCGAAATTTAGTCCCCTACAAAATTAAACGATTTGACAGTTCATTGTATACCTAACTAAGTGCTTTAAATATCTTTGTCTAGGATTTATAATATAAATCGATTTGAGACGCATGCTGGTTAAACATGACGTATCATGTCTGTTAACTAGAACAGCTGATCCGATTATGCAAAGTCAGCAATTTGTCCAATAAAACAGATAAAGTGAAGTGCAGCCAATTGCTAACAATCTTTCTTATCAAGGGTTGTTGAACTAACGAACTACTGGTACAAATGTACTGCAAAACCAGGAATGTTCACAGATTCACAAAATTAATATTTGATGCAAATTTGTTTAATTAAGAATTCTTCTTCTTTCTTCTTTTACGTGACAGGAATCCATCAACTGGATTGTACTAAGTCCTAGGAATTACCAATGAATCGTCCAGACCAAGCAAGCTAAAAATGCATTTGATATCAGGACCGTAGTCATGCTGAGGTGCACTGAGGCGCTTACCTCAGTGAGGAATTACTAGATTATGCATGTTTTTTGGAGCGAAAAAAATGCATCAAACAGACTGTACAAGATTTTGCCTCTGTGCTCTTTGCTTTGGCCTGTGGATACCGTCCTGTGTGTAGAATGTCTTCTTTCTGTGATGAGCTATCGGAACTCCTCGGTTTTTATCTAACGAAAGTGCTTCTCATTTACGGAAATGCCCGAGTAGTTACGATTGTTCGATGAGGTGTCAACGAGATGGCATATTGGTACATGTGTACTGAAGTACTCTCCATTGTGACGTCACTAACACTAGAACAGTGTTTTAATATCCTGTACCAATCCGTACAAGTTCCATTATCTGGACTGTTTAAGAGATGGAACCAATCTATTTGTATACTACTGTAAACCAAGAATTGTTTTGCGCGATTTAATTTTGTTTAATTTTGAGTTCGCAAGTTTGTAGTAATTTGCAAATTTACGTAGCCACCAAAGTGTTCAAAACATTTTAAATATAGACATCGCTGTAGACTTAAAATCTTATATATTGTGGTCGCGAATATGCCGATGATCAGCAAAAAGTAAATTGTTTTTTCGAATATTGAATTTGGATTCAAATATTTGTTTGATTTTCGAACATTCAAATATCCGAATATTCGGTCCCATCTCTACCGGATGAAATTAAATAATTTTTTTTTAGAAAATACAAAGATACGATTTCATCCACTTTAAATTTTACAAATTGAAAATATACCGTTTCATCCACTTTAAATTTTAGGAAATGAGAAGATACGGTTTCATCAACTTTAAATTTTATTAAATGTAAGGAAACAGTTAATCCACTTTAAGTTTAATGACATGTTGAGGGAAATGAAAGCAGTGAATGGCTCACTGATAAATAGTTTCAACTGAATAAATTAAAACTTGTATCAATACAACCACTCATCAAATATTGATTGAAAATACGGATGAGGAAATAATTAAGACGTAATGATAAGAGAGATCAAGTTTGTATTCAAATGTACTCATATTCAAATGTGCCCACCAGCTAAAGTCTGATCAAATTAAAATGAGAACGGTTATAAACATAAGCTTGTCTGTCCGGTAAATAGAGTTTATCTAGGTTTAACAGGGTATACTGAAATAACTAGTCCTTGCTATTATTTCAAATAGGATAGTTCCCTCATTAGTATTACTATTTGAATTGGTAGTAGCTATTGGTGAATGATAGGGTTTGATTGTTCATTTATCCAATAGATGGCCATTGGGCACTTTGTATGCAAATACCGGTAGCTGATCTTCCCTATAAATGATATCATAATGTTTGTACTTAAAGGTACTCATATTCAAATGTGCCCACCAACTACATTTTATAGCTATTGGTGAATGACAGGATTTTATAATTCATTCATCCAATACACAGCCGGTGGGCACTTTGCATACAGATTCTGCTAGCTGATGTTCCCTAATGATTGCACTAATAAGTTAAAATAATGAATATTTAATTGAAGATAAAAGGATAGAAAGTTATGACACATGTCTTAGATGAAGAGATGAAGCGCAATCATCTGCACTGTTCATGTAAGTGTGTATGTACTTTTTCCAATCAGTCATGGCAGGAAGCCAGATCACTGTGACATTTTGATGATATCATTCAACCTAGGCCATACCAACTCGCTTTTACGTTTAGCGTCAGCTCTAGCTTTCTGAAACCTAACTACCTTATAAGTACCGTATTAAAAAAGCATTTTTGAAATAAAAAAAATGCCTCACTTTGATCTTAACACACCAGAGTGCATGTCAACAACTAACCAAAATGTGGAATGGTATTTGAGCCACTCCACCGCTTTATTCTTGAGTGTGTTTTGTGCATGGAACTAGGCAGTAAATGCATTCTTTAATAGTAACATTGTCATTGGTGGCAGTTTGGAACATATATCATTACCAAAGCAAAAGGATGAAAATCAAGAAAAAATATGGTTTTTCAAATGTTTTTTCTTTTCGAAAATTGACTTCAATGCCTAGGCGCACAACAACGCTAAACATTAAAACCAATTGGTATGGCCTATGCTCTGTGAGACATCCTTGGTGAAAGTTTAATTTATTCATATACATAACTTAATTTTGATTAATTTCATTTTACTGTTACAGTACAACTGCATTCATTTCAGACCTGGTATTTTTAGGCTTGTGCATGGTTTCAGGTTTTTGAATCCAGAAATTGTCTTCTTTGCTTATTATATTTAAAAAATAAAGTTTTAAGTCTTTGAAACTGGGATTTTCAGACTTGACCATGATCGATAATTACCTGCCTATTTCATTGTAGTGTATGCATTTGCATGTACAATACGACCTCTGTAGAGCAACACCCTATTGGAGCTGCTAATATTGGTCTTTGTTGAAAGGTTGTTGCTCTAGTCAGAGGTTTAAATTATAGTAAAATACTGCTTAATGGAAATTTTGAAGTTTCACCCCAGACCTTCCATATAGATAAGTTGTTGCTCCTACTGTAAACTCATTTAGTTTCGATGGGATAAAATTTAGTACATTATAATTGAATTTACTGTAAACCTATTTATTGTCGCAAATACTGATTTTCTAGTTTTGCGGGTTAAGTCTGCATGTTCAAGACTTCAAGATTTTGCGTTTTTAAGTCTTACACTGCAATGTCCATAATTTGTGAATGTCTAACTACTTAATTTGCGAATTTCTATCACTTGCAAACTCGGCAAAATTAAATCATGTGAAATAATTTCTTGGTTAACAGTACATACATATTTGTCCCATCTTCTTTGTATCAATAAGGGCCTCTTGTTTGACAGGGCAATAAGATTTTGGTCACATTTGAGGGGAAGCCTGATTTGAAATGAAATCCTTGTAAGGTATTTATCATCTATATCAATTATTTTGTAATGAGTTTCTACATACATGTACATAATTTATACTAACACATTGGTATGGATATATGCTATGATGATTTTATCACCTGTCTGAACCGCTCGACATATTCTGGCATATATGACATTTACTGCAGATATTTACCATATAATATCAATGTGACAGTCTATACCATATATAATATATGTCATCACAAGGCCAGATATCAATTACAGTCAATTAATGAGATATACTGATCCATATTCATAGGAAAAAACCTACACCCCCTCCTCTAATACTAGTAGTTTATGTAAATATAACATTCATGATATAGTTATACAGCATAACCTCTGTTGAGCAATTTTGCTCTAAATAGCTGGTTTCTCAATTTTGATCCAAATAGTGGTTTTCCTAACTTTCATCCAAATAGCCGTATTTTCAATTTGATCCAAAATAAGCCCTTCTTGCAATTCTGTCCAAATAGCCGTTCTTCCAAGTATGCTGTTTCAAATAGCCGTTTTTCCAATGTTGCTCCAAATAGCCGTTTTTCCAATGTTGCTCCAAATAGCCGTTTTTCCAATGTTGCTGCAAATAGCCGTTTTTCCTAATGTTGCTCCAAATAGCCGTTTTTCCTATGTTGCTCCAAATAGCCGTTTTTCCAATGTTGCTCCAATATAGCCGTTTTTCCAATGTTGCTCCAAAATAGCCGTTTTTCCAATAACATACAGTTCTATTATAATTCCATTTTTTTTGTCTTCTACAAAAATGCAATGTATGTTCAATTTTTATATTGCAACAAGTCATGCTGATCACCTCAGACTTTATGCATTGCATATTTACCGGAGACAAACTGAAATGGCCGAGCTTTGAGGATCGTGCAACATGCATGCATCCGACACTCTTTTCACTTCCAAATTGTACAGAAACTTATAGACTATACAAAATTTAATTATTCTCGTTCAACCAGAGTATTTTTCACATGAATATATTAGTCTGGAGACTTGACTAAACACTGATTCATGAGGATGAATTTAATATAAGGATGTTGATAATAAGTGCAGCTTAATTAAGGCAGTGTAATTGTGTCAGTTATATTGCAATGTGTGATACTATCATCCGAAGCTGCAGTCCCTGTTATATATACTGTAAAATCATTTAATTTCAATGGGACAAACTTTCTTGGTTGTGGTAAAAAATACCATTTGATGGGACCTAAATTTGTGGATTTTGCATTTTCAGATAATAAATACAAACTTTAGGAAGGTCAAAGTTTTTTTTTGTTTTGTTTTTATTTGATTTTGTGATTAAAGTAAACCACGAAATCCTCAAAATTTAATCCCCCATGACAATGAAGGATTTTACAGTAGATTTTTAACTGAATTTCATTATGTATTGGTAACCCTGAGGCATGTTCTGTATTAATGTATCAAGTTTAAGCAGGATAAAAATGCTTTTATATTCAACAAGATAGCATACCATTTGTACTTATTTTCATTGAACCTGAAGTATGTGACCTACTATATATGGCTGACCAGATAAAATTGATGCATGAAGATACAACAAAAATTGTTCTACTTTACGTTGGGTATATTTTGCAATAGTGTATTTTTGCTACTAGCATTATTTGCAAAATTGTATTGTTGAAAACGTAAAGAAATTATGAAAAACAATTTTTTTGAAAATTTATATTTTTATAGAAAACTATAAATTTTACAAAAAAATGTTTTTCGTTTTCAAATTGTCTTTATCAATGATACAGTTCCCTGTGGATCTATAGAATCTAGGGATTCACATGTGAGTGTATAAATCTAATAACTTTACAGGGTATGACTTATTATGAGACAGTATGATAATTCAATGTGTATGACTTATCCCGGAAGTAGAATCTTTTATACACTGTGGGCCAGTATGGGGTTAGTATGAGCAAACTTAAAATTTTGTTTTTTTCTGATATGTATACACATTAATCTGGCAATTCCAAGAGTTCAAATCAAAGCATATGGTATCAGACATTAGTTGCAGACAGAATATCAAGATGTTAATGTTATATACACACCAGACAGGAACATCCCCAAACCAATACTGTAAACCAAGAAATTATTGCGCGCAATTTAATTTTGCGGAATTTGTGAATGTATAAAATTCGCAAAATTAAGTAGCCGCAATAATGATCAAAACATTAATAAGGACATTGCAGGGTGCATAAAAACGCAAACACTTGAATATGCCGGCTATCGGCAAAACGTGAAAATTTGTATTTGCGAAAATAAATTAGTTTACAGTATTCAGTTAATATTAACAATTTACATTGCAATAAACAAGGCATGCCTGATGATATAGCATGATATATGTAAACCAATGTATAATTCATTTTCAAACCAATGTAAATAAACCAAATACTCGGCCAAGAATATGTTTGAATGGTTAGTTTACTTCCCGCCTGAAGGCACGAGCGTGATATATAGCTGCTAAGTTTTAGTAAAGAAACATAAATTTCGTCCAAAAAAGCAAAATTTCCAAATTTTGACATTTTTTCAAACAGCTGGACATTTTTGTTTTGAAACTGAAGAATAGTCGCAAAGGCATGAAATAATATTTTATTCAGCATCACACAATAACGAGATTTTTTAATTCAATATCATTGTAAGTTAAATACAGTGGTACAACACTATATACATACATACATACAACTTCAAATGTATGAGATTCTGTTATATCATGATAGTTCGCCAATCCAAAGCAGCATTGTCGTTTCGGACACAATCTAGGACCTGGATATAGAACTGTTACCACACCAATCATATAACCTAGAATATGCCATAAGCTATTTCTGCCCATTTCCAAAACTCAAAAATAGACAGCATGGTTAGAAATACTAGCCCTGAGAAGAGTTGGGTGCGTTGTAAAGGAAATTTGCAGGAGATGTCACGTGATGGCATATAGCACGGGATCCAGTCATGGGTCAATCAATGGAATAAATGCAAACTGCACGGGATGTCAATTTAAAAAGGACTAGAGGGTAATATTGTGTTAGGCTATTTATATTGGCAACATAAAATTAGTTCACGAAATTATTGATGGGCCCTCGTATATCAGCTGTTAATACTGTAAAATCGTTAATTTTTGTGGGGGATTAAATTTCGTGGCTCACTTTCAACCACAAAATTAAATCCCATGGCACAATTATTTTAACCATTGTGTTTATTACCTGAAATGCAAAATCCACAAATTAACATCCCATCGAAATGCTCTTTTTTCCAAAGCCATGAAATTTTGTCCAATCAAAAAGAAATGAATTTACAGTCTTCAGTTGTTAATCAATTCATATACAGAGATTGAAACCACAAAAATTCCACTACACCATTACTGTCAGTGTATGTATGTACATTATGTTTAATTAATCAAATTAGTCTAATTGATACACAGCAAAAAGTGCCCCGTATGAAATTCATACGTTACACGTATGAATTTCATACGTGAGTTAACGTATGAAATTCATGAGATGAAGCCCCCGTATGAAAAACGTACGTTAGCTTTCATATGAAATTCATACGTGTAACGTACGTTTAACGTATGAAATGGCCCAACGTATGAAAAACGTACGTTAGCTTTCATATGAAATTCATACGTGTAACGTACGTTTAACGTATGAAATTGCCCACGTACGTGTAACGTATGAATGACTTTAATGCATTTAGTACTGCAATTTTGCGGCTTAAACGTACGTTTTTCATACGTTTAGGTCCCAAACGTACGTTTTTCATACGTTAGGTCCTAAACGTAGAAAAATTCATACTTCATTCCTACATCCAGGTTCAATTATTTCCGTAAGATCATAGGACCATCTAACACATGATAAATGGAAAATACATGGGAATGCCACGTAAACCAGATTTTATAGCAGTCAAGCTACCAACACAGCAGGATTCGCCATGAAATCTCAATGCAAAGCAGCACACTTGAGTGGAATTAGTTACTCTATTTCAAGTAACAGTGACATTGACCTCACTGGCCCTGAGTTCAATACCAAATGGCCCTTTTACAAGTTATCCATTGTAAACGAAGAGTGGATGCCCCCAATCTGCCTTCTGAATCTGAAATCGCACTTCTTATATAAACCTTTTTTCGTCAGAAAATCTGGTTAAAAAATATTCCAGTGATCAACATACACTTACTGTTGAATGGTCTTTTACTGATATACAATGCTTCTTAAGACACTGGCAGGCAGTGATCTCAATACCTAGATTCTTATGACGCTGTATACCACAGTTGAATTTGAGACATACAATAATATTATATACAAACCAACTTTAACCAAGTATTTGTCTTAATTTTATTTTCAGTGTACAAGAAACTTCACATTAAAACACACTCCTTTTTCTCTTCGCCTCAGTCTCTGGACCAACCACAAACTGGAAATACACAAGAAAACAGCATATAGTAACTTAAAATCAACAACCTTTTGTTAGCTTGATGAAATTACAGAAGAAATGCATTTATTTTAAATGCAAAATTGAACCATTTACTTCTTTTTAATGGTAGATCGAAATAAAAGCTCTGAGTCAGATATGTTGCCTGCCACGCAAAGTAGAATTACAGTTCTTGTGCACTGAACTTAGAATCATTCCAAAAAATGTGTATACCAAATTTGAAGTAATTCATTTGAACTTAAAATGACAAAGTTGTGCTGACCTGTGGACACGAAATGCTATAATAAAACCAATTAAAGGGAAATAACTAACAAGAGGGCCCCGAGGGACCTATGTCGCTCACCTGTTGCACATTGGTATAGGTATCAATACAACAAACATTCTAACTATATTTCATTAAGATTGGATCAAAACGGCGACCTCTGGAGTGCACACAAGGTTTTTCTAAGACTTGACCTAGTGACCTAGTTGTTGGCACCACATAACCCAGTTTTGAACTTGGTATGGATTTTATGGAGAACAACATTCTGACCAAGTTTCATGAAGATTGGATCAAAACTGTGATATCAGGACCGAACACAAGGTTTTTTCTAAGATTTGACCTAGTAGCCATATAAACAAATTGTCATGAAGATGGAATGATGGAAACTAAAGTTATGATAGGATTTTTTCTTTCTATTTTTAGTATCAGTGACCTTGACCCCAGTTACCCTAAATATGTCTCCTGTCAGTTTGCTAAAGAAAGTTTCATGAAGATGTGTCGAAGCAAACTCAAGTTATTGACTGGAAAAGTTTTTCTATTTTCAGTAATGGTGACCTTGACCTCACTGACCCCCAAATACAGCCCTAAGCTAGGTCTCTATGCATGCTTGCTATATTCGAAGTTTCATGAAGATGTCAAATCGAGCTTTAAAAATTATTGACCAGAAACCCACTGTTTGACATCTCCAACTCTGTAGTAGACACCACTGATAGGCAGAATTTTGCTGCATCTTATAAAAACAAGTTTTGTTGAATTAATTCTGATTTGTCATGTAAATTTCTAAAGATGAGCTTAAATCGATATACAGCTATTATACCTTATAAACAAGAGCATCGCTACCAGGTGCTGGACACTCAACTTTATTCCAAGTTGATAGTAAATTTAAGAATTAAGAAATTATTTATCAACAGTTATATATAAAAAATTATAAATGTTACCTTGAATTAATGAAAACAAACAAACCTCGAGGTATGTGGATGTTGTACATCTCATAGAGATGCATGTACATTTAAATTCACAATAATGCAGGCTGAAGTGTTGGCATTTCATGAGGAAAGTGAAGTTTTGGAAAACAAGTAATTAGGAATTGCAAACAATGCAGAAGTCCCCTAGCTGATTTCCAGGTAGTAAATTTTCGGTTACCAAGGTAACCACAAAGTTTGTCAGAATCAAAGAATAATTAGACATGCATAATCTCCTCATTGTTCCCAATCCACATACCAAGTTTCATAAACCTAGCTTGAAAACTGTTAATGGCAGGAACAAGATTTTCTTGACAGACAGACTGACATACAGGCTGACAGACTGAAGACAAACCCAAATTCCAATCCCCTCCAGCTGGAAACCAGTAGGGGACTTTAAAGGTCAATCTTGACTTTTGACCTAGTGACCTCAAATAAGGTGAATGTTGTAGATGGCATTGAGGTACATATATACACTTGTGAAGTTTCAAGTTCATACCTGTTGTAGTTTTAAAGAAATTGACCTTGACAATAAACTTAACCAACGCCAAAAAACCAGGCTATGACAATAGATGAAGATTACTTTTTCTTTGTTAAGTTGAGCTAATGACAAAAAGCTTACCTTTTCAAACATTTTCCTTATTACTGACCAGAACACATTCAGATCATCGGCAGCCCTCCCCTTACTGTCTGTTCTGTAACAAATAATCCACTAATATATTACAAACTTTATAACCAATAGGTCATTTAAGAATTATTATTAATTGTATTAAATATCATTGCCTTGACTCTTAAGGATGTTCCTTTTTTATAAGTAGATTATAGTTCTGACTATCTTTGAAGACAAAATTTATTATAAATAATGAGCGGCTCCAACGATAAAAGGTTATTAACTTTTAATATTGATCTGGAAGTTACCAAAAATATTTTGATCACTACAAATGTTCTCAGCTTTGATCAAGGCTAAAAGCACAGTCTAATCCAGGGCTCGACCCTATCACTGGCTGCGTGTCCAACCAGTGAAAATCAAGAAGGACCAGTAGCTGTTTTCTTATCAAATTTCATTCTTATAATATATATTGTCGGATCAATGCCCAATATATAATAACTATTAATACAGAGGCTCGTAGGGAAGATTGGGCAAATGCCTAACTACGTTGCCTCTATAAATAAAGTCTTTATTATTATTATTATTATTAGTGTCTATTAGGGCTGTAACGGTAGTCTGTGGTATACGAAATACCGCGGACTGCAGTCCAACACGGTTCACGATACAAGACTTCTAAATTTCGGTACGGTTCGGTATAAGCTTTTTTATGAGCAAAATAATATTTAGACAATGACAGCGCCTGACAGCCTTCTGATTATGTATAATTACCATGTATCACTCATTTTAATTGTATTGAGATATGCTTCGTATTGTCTAAATTCACTTAAAATTGTTGATAGGCACATGATAACTGCTGTTATGGGCGTTTTTCAAAAAAAGTGCAAATTTTGAAACAAATTTATTATAAAAAAAAATTATGCTAAATCAAATTTTCTTTAACATGATTAGAAAGAGTTATTATAAACAAACACATTCCAAGTAAGGGGAGACCTCCTGCTTCGCTAAAAATGTAAATATAATTGCTTGAATTTTTCAAAAAACATCATTTTCCATCCTGTTACCACACCAATATTTCTACATTAATTTTAATATAATAAAAATAAATATGATTTGATTGTTGCAAATCATCAAATGTATTATATTTGTTGTATATATGCAGAAATAATTAAGTTATTTAATACAAAAACACCATTTTACATGAGAATACACCTTCACTCATTGCGCATGTATATAATAATTACACTATTTAACTGTTTAATGTAAGCAATTTAATATTAAAACAAAATTTTCAGTGAAATACTGTTGCATATGCCAACTGGGTGAACATTTAATTAAGGAGTTCCATATAAAATAATACACAAAGTTGAAAACTTTAGAAATCTGATGGTAACAGGACGGAAAAACGGTAACAGGATGGACAAATTTGGTAACAGGATGGAAAATGTGGTAAAAGGATGGAAAGCACCTTCATTTGTCAGCCCTGTCAGTCAAATATAACATCCACAAAAAAGTCATTCAAGGAGGATTTCATTATTAGAGATATTCACTGATACTCTGTAATCATTCAATTTGACAAAAGAAGTAATTATACATTATGACATACAATTAAGATGTATTGTTACCTTAAGTATGGCCGTAATTTCTATTTCAAGAAGCTCTGCCTCCTTTAGTATTGGGAGCAAAGTACATTAAAAAATATTTTTTGTTATGTAAGATATTCTTTTTATAAAATGACATTTAAAAATCTGTAAGGTATTTAGCAATTCGGAATTTATGATCAATATATCCATTATTTTTCCATCCTGTTACCAAAATTGAAGTAACAGGATGGAACAAAAAAGCATGGTAACAGGATGGAAAATTTTATTGTAATTCTTCCTATGAATAATAATTATCCCTCTAAAGAGTCATAATTAAGGTGAAAATAAGATTTCCCAATGTTTTTCAAATGTATGTCTGAGTTTTAATGTCATTATGTTGAATTTATAAGCAATGGAGCATGGTAACAGGATGGACAATTAAGCTTTACCATCAAATATGATTGTATGGTTTTTATAAAAAACACTATTTTTCTTAATAAAACATAATATTCCCTTTCCCCATTATCTTTGTTAAGGAAACTTCTATCAAGTAATTATAACTGGATTATACCTAGGAATAAATACTTTGATGTATTCCTGTTTTACCAGTAAGGTAACAGGATGGAACAAAAGTGAGGGACACACTTGTTCACGTAAAAAAACACTGGTTTTATTCCAGACCAATCAGAAAAATTGACTATCCTCTACTGCAAAGTACAAAATCTTTATATTTAGCATAAATTAGCATGATAAATTCATATAATAAAAGAGATTTTGAAGGAACAACATCACTCTGAACTGCTTGGGACAGCCCATTTTCAGGGAGTTCGATTCTTAATCGCAAAAATTTGAAGGATATAAGCAGTTTATATAGACATTTGCAGGGTTTGGTAGATAGAAATATGTTCAATCTTGTACATGACAACTGTTGGATTCAGTTGAGAGCTATATACACTATTTTATGAGTCAATAAATGTCTGGGACAACAATTTGCACTTTTTTTGAAAAACGCCCTTATAGAAGCATCAAATTCATTATCACTTAAAAATTGAAGTATTTAAGCTGCTGTTAGAGAATATTGTATCGAACCGAAAGATACCAAACCGTTAGAAAAATATTCTTACCATGAGCAGACAGGCTCCTCTTTGGCAAGCGTAAGTTTTTCCGGATTTGTACAAATGTAGGTGTTGAACATCTCAGTGGGCGCTAACAGTGGCATAGCCATCAGGTTGGGTATCATCAGGGTCTGTAAATGTTTATAAAATTATGTAAATAAACTTTACTTTGAGTGCGTTCATATTAATGAATACATTATGAAGCTTAAGTATCACTTATTTCATTATTCATTGAGACATAATCACCAGTTATTTTATCGATGAGTCCCTTCAAGCAAAAAGGGACTTAGTGATTGCAACAATCAACTTAATCAAAGCCTTGAAAGGTCATGGTTACCTTGACTTTTGACCTGTAAGTAGGTGGACTTAAGGTTGCAGATAGCATTGAGCAGAGGTACATGTATGCACATGTGGAGTTTCAAGTTGATACCTCTACTTGTCCTCTAGTAGTTTCCAACACAGACGCCGATACTCACGACAAGGCAATGACAATAGCTCTTGTTTTTCTTTGAAAAGTCGAGCTTATAAATGCATATGATTTTTATCACATATTCATTCCAACAATTTCACTCTATTATTTCTTTTTTTTTATGTTCACACAAATTCAAGCAACAAGTAATTTACCAGTATTTGAACCATTCATCATGTCCCTTGCCATCCAACATAGTCATTAATAGACATACATGTTGACCAATTATATATTTCTCTGACTATATGTGCTGGTAGAGCCAGAGTATTGATTCTGGTGTGTCCACTGTCTTTTCCACAAGATCCCTGCAAAGAAAGCAAACTGTTTAAATTTATCCAAGTAGCACCACCAATAAACTGATACATCATACATGTACAGGTGTTTCGGGTAATTCTGCGCATCGGGTAATTCTGCGCACCATAATTTTCTAATTCATACACACTTTGCTCAGTTTGCTGGGTCAATTTCATTTGGCCCTCAAGTGTTTTTGACTTTTTGTAGATGTTTGTTACTTATATGTGAAGTTTTATAATCACAATAAAATTGGAAAAGTATTTCTATGAAAAAATTTAACAAAATGAGTATCAAAGCTGATTTTATTTTGACGTCAGAGTCATTTATTTCTGTATCTTCAGAATTGGAGGCTAAAGATACGGGCCCGTATAATGTACTATCACAACCTTTCTATTGTCCGCAAGCCTTTTAGTTCAGGCAACAGTTGAGTAGCAGGGGAAATATAGCTATGATTTTAATTCTGTTCAATTTTTTTTTTTGGGGGGGGGGGGGGGTTATCATTTGTATCAGTGTATAACCCGGGCGGTGGATAGCCAGGAAAAATGACCGTGTTTTCACCTTCCGTCTACCCTGCACTGCCAGGGAAGTGTTGCTGTTGGGGATTTTTTCTCTGAACCAATAACCCGGGGAAAATATTTAGTAGTCGGGGCTGGGGAAATACCGGATGCTTTACCATCAGCAGCATTCCTGCAGAGTGGGTTACAACCAAAACATGAAAAGTAAAAATCACCGCCTATCCCCGGGAGGCGGCCGTGGATTCAACTGACTGCATTACCTTGTGTGTGACTTTACAACTATAACAAGTCAATGGTCGAATATAAAATGACATCAATTTATGAACGAAAAAGACGAAAATTCCTCAACATTCCAAAAGTGAAAAGAACGCCATAATGGCGAGTCGAAAGCAGGCGCTTTTTGAGGGCAAATTCTATTTTAACTTCGGAAATATTTACCAGCTGGGTTAACGGCTTCTTCAAAAGCATTGTCCATCATTTGCATTCGACGAAAACGTTGAAATAATCGATAAAATCGCATTTTCATAAACTTCGTTCTAAACAGGAAGGAAACGCTAGTTTCGGAATACTTCCACGTGCGGTGTGGCAAAAAACCGTCCTTTCCGGACAATCGAAAGTTCGTCCCGCCCGTAAAATCGATGTAGATTTTTTTCATGACAATTAATTTTTTTTAAAGCCTTGGCGTTAACTAGATAAAATGAAATAAATTTCTCATAGAAGTAATTTAATACTCCATTGGTTATATATAGATCTAGTGGACCTAGATTCTACGGATCTTAAAGTAAGAGTCATATTTAATTAGTATGTAGGCTACATCTATATAGGCCCTATATACAGTCAAGGATTTACATCAGTGATACAGTGTAGGTATATGGGTCTACATATTATTATTAATGGGATTTTTTCCCTCTTTAATGCATTATGAGCAAAATTAAGAGAAAAAAAATATTTCATGAAAAAGAATTTTTTTAATAGCTAATTTAATCTCAAATTGAAAATCAAATGTTTTAACCGCAAAATTTTGATGTTTAACATATGAATTTCATACGCTAAAATATATAACCTTATTAAAAAGTTGTTAATTGTCCTATTTTTCAATAAATAATTAAAAATATTTTTCACGTATGAATTTCATACGTTAAAGAATTTCATACTCAAAATTTTATGAAAATGAAAATCAAATGTTTTAACCGCAAGATATTTTGATGTTTAACATATAAATTTCATACGCTAAAATATATAACCTTGTTAAAAAGATGTAAATTGCCCTATTTTTCAATAAATAATTAAAAATATTTTTCACGTATGAATTTCATACGTTAAAGAATTTCATACGTGAAGATTCATATGAAATACGTATGAAAAGTTCACGTACGTTAAACGTACGTTGACTCTCACGTATGAATTTCATACGTTTTACGTATGAAATTCTCATGAAAATCCAAACGTATGAATTTCATACGGGGCACTTTTTCCTGTGTATACCGTGTAAGAAATTGTATACGGTAAAACCACAGTACAACTCTCTTCATAGTGGCCATCACCATGAAAAAACTTGTCTTCAACAAATACCTCTCTAGAAGTGGCTTATAATATGTCCGTCAAAAACATCCCCTCAGAGATAGGTTTTAGTGGTCCACTGTCCAGCATCAACCTGTTTAGAGTGTCCCTCTCTTCAGCAACAATTATTCCACAGTGACCCTCTGTTAAGCAACAACCTCCCTTAAGTGACCCTCTTGTATGCAACAACATCCCTAGTGTGAACATACCTTCAACAAATCATTTTCTCAAGTGTCCCTTTCTTAAGCAACAATTAGCCTCTTGAGAGTGAATCTTTTGTCAGCAACAACCTATCTAGTTCAGATCTGATGGTTTCTTCATGCAACTGTCTGTGCACTTCCAAAGTTTGAAATGCTGGAGTACCAACTGTGTATAAACCAAATCACATTATGACCTTTTTCTATAAAATTCAACTTGTATCATTTATTGCTATTGAAAGCACATGTAAAATATGATCACTGTACTCCTTATTGTCGTACTATATAATTCAATGTGTACTCCATATTGTAACTGCTGGAAATTGACTCATTTATACACAATGGTAATTTTGTCTTCATTCATGATTTATACTTCAAATAATGAAAATGAAGGCATTTCTGAACAGCCCAATGGGATGTCGTTGAACTTTGAAAATCAGCACATTTAATGACTACAACCTGTTACAGTTTTGATTCATTGCAGATATATAATGTGCAAATTAATTATTTTAACGAAGTATTTATTTAATTGATATACTGTTGATTTAATAAGTAGTACTAATGAAGGAACTATCCCATTGCGAAAGAATAGTGAGGAATATAGTTAAACAGTTACATCCAGTTAAACCTAGGTAAACTGTAGGACAAGCTAATGTTTATAACTGTTATCATTTAACTTTGAATGGACTGTAGCTATAATATTTCCATTGTACATGTACTTTTGTTTGTATTTTAATGAATTGTAATGAATAATGATAATCTATATGTTACATCCATTTACCATGACATATAGTGACAAGAATAATTTCCCGACAGAATAATTAAAATATGATGTATTACGACTACCCTAAGGCAATCCTAGTATTGTAAAATAATTAATTTTCGTGCATGATTTAATTTCGTGGTTCACCTTCAACCAGGAAATCAAATCCCATCGAACAATCATTAGACCCTCGTATTTATTACCCGAGATTAAATGTCCCCTTGAAATGGCCCTTTTTACCAAACCAACGAAATTTTGTCCTATCAAAATTAAATGATATTACAGTATTGCTTTGGTATGATGATGCGAGCTAATATGAAAGAAATATTTAGTATAGCTTGGTTATTTTGACCTGAGCCTGACCTTTATGCAAGAATAAATTACAATGTTAAATGATAACGATAGTAAACATCAGCTTTTCTGTCAGGTATGCTGTGTATACCCGAGTTACATGCAACTGTAGTTCCCTCTTTTCTTTCGAATACAATAGATCCCTCATAAGTATAGCTTTGCTAATTTGACACGAGCCTGACCTTTTGATTAGCATAATTTTACAGTTGATATATTGTCTACGTTTACAACACCAAGTCTATGTTTTTATAATCGGAGAGTATCACGAAGACGCTCGAGATATAGCAATAGAAACACAAATTTGATATACCGATATCGCACGATTTGTTTGCGGAAATTATATTAAAAAATATATTCCAAGCAAGAGCCTTGTAATATATTCTTGCATAAAGGTCAGGTTCAGGTCAAAAAAGCCAAGCTATATTACTTAATGAATCGACAGTAAACCATTATCAACTAATTCCTTCTTTTTTATCCTTTCTCCATCTTACTGTTCATGTCCCGTTACTGTTCCAAAGTCTGAGGCCACCCATTTGTCAATCTGGCAAGTAAGAGGGCCACAGGCACTTCAAGGGATCTCAGTGCCATTGTCTGGCCCTTTTCCATCCAGTTCATCTCTTATAGATTGTTACTGTTTTATGCTATTTCGATTGTACATGTCATGTTTGTATGACCCTTGATTGGTAAATAAAATTCTTTTATTCTCATTGTATGGGAAATGAAAGGGGTATCAGCAATGACCATGGGACCTGGCCCTTACCAAGAGTCAAACTGTAGACAAGAGCGTTACACAGTAAATTACCGTTCCATGTATAGTGTAGTCATGTTATAGAGTAAAATCATTAATATTCAAGGGGGATTTCATTTTGTTGATTTCGTGAATGATCTCAATCATGAAATTAAATCACCATGAATATGAAAAACTTCTATTGTTTATGATCTAAGCATCCTCATAGATCAATGGTTTAAGTCAAGTCTCCAAACTAAATATCGATGGTGCCGAACCAAAACCCCGTTACTCAATTTGGGCGCATAAACTTTTTTGCAGCATCCGCATCTGCTAGACATTCTGCGCATTTCTGCCTTGTCGCCACTTAAAAAGCCAATCCCGTTGCTTAGATGGCGACAAGACAGAAATGCGCAGGACGTCTAGCAGATGCAGATGCTGCAAAAAAAGTTTATGTGCCAAAATTGAGTTACAGGGTTTTGGTTCGGCACCGTCGATATATTTCTGATAAAAATATGCTGGTTGAACGAGAATGCTGACTTAGTGGATAAAATATCCTCGAAATTACATCCCCACAAAATGGTCTTTTTCACCAAAATCACAAAAATTTGTCCCTTTGAAATTAAACGATTTTACAGTAATACAGTATTAAATCGAGCAATGAATTTTATTACATCCTGATGTCACTCGAAATACCTGGAAAATTACATTAATATCATAATCATATATTTAACCTTGCATGCATCTAGAGTGCATCTTGTGTATATGATAATCTACTTAATGCAACCACAGTTATCGCATTGTCTCGTATGTTAATTACGTAATATGCATTTAAATGTAAGCGGGCAGTTTGTTATTGAGCCTTTACTGTATCATAACATGCTGATGTTCAAAGTTAAATGAGAACAGTTGTAAACATCAGCTCGCCCAACAGGTAAACTATGTTTATTCAGGTTTAACTGGGTATGCCTGAGTTAATGGTAGTCCCAGCTATTCTTTTGAATGGGATAGTTCCCTCATTAGCATTACTTACTGAATCAACAGAACTTGGCATTGGGCTTAGTCTACTATAAAATCATTTAATTTCGTTGGGACGAAATTTCATGGTTTTGGTAAAAAAGAAGATTTCGTTGGGACTTGAATTTGTGGATTTTGCATTTCAGGTAAAAAAACAAGGTTCAAAATTAATATTTGTTGGGATTAAAGTTGGTGGTTGAGGTGAACCACGAAATCCACGAAATTTAATCCCCCCACGTCTTTAAGCAGCATATATAATTATATGTTTTATTCACCATCTATGTGCATTAAACATTAGACACTTGCTTTGAACTTCTACATTTAACATATGATAATAATGATATCAACTTTATTATACCCCCTGCACAACAGAATTTGTAATGGGGGTATACTGTTTTCAGCTTGTCCGTCCGTCCGTCCATCTGTAGACGGGTTCTTGTGAAGGCAACTCCTCCAACAGTTTTTGCAAGATTTTCTTAGAACTTTCACACATGAACAACCTAAACATGTAGATATGCATGAAGGAAAGAATTTGCGCTGCGTTGATTTTTGTCACAATTATGGCCCATTACTGGCAGGGTGTATATTAGTCTGGCGAAGGGCGACAGTTCTAGTTTATTGTGAATTACATATTTGATAGTACCATCGATGTATTTAATGATTGAACACTGTTTAATATATTGCATGACACAGTCATTTGAACATTTCAATACCGGTATTAAATTGAGACATTGAAACAGTAGTCATGCAATTTCGTGTCGTTGTCGCCACATACTATCACTTAATGATACTTCACAGACGCCCACTTCGGGTTGTCAATGAAGACTTGACAGGAACAAAAAACGTTTCCTCAAAATTTCCGGCAAATCATTGGCATCTAAATATAGCTCTTAGACACTTGAATGTATAACTGAGGTTTCCTAAGGCTGTCAAGAATGTGACATCAGTAGTTGCCAGCCAGCAATCAGTAGTCAAAGACAATTCTAGCTAGTAATAAGTAGGCTGAGACGTTTCCATCTAGCAATCAGTAGGCAGAGACGTTTCAATGATTAAACACGAAGACATTTCATGATTTGACACTATTGTAATAGCTCTGCACAGATTTCTGAACTAATAATTAATTTTAGCTCAACCCAATGGCTATTTTAAATTAATTCTAAGGTTTTAATGCATTGTGTTTTTATTTTGAATTTCAATGTGATTCTAACTTCGAATACAATGTAAAATGAATTCAGCAGCCATATAATAAGCATACACACTTACCATAGAGACAGTGACTCAAGCCAAAGAAGGGGTTCGTAGCGGACCCATGGGCCTTATTTTAGGGTTACGGACCCTCGACTGACTCCTTGTTCATGGAGCCCTTATTGACCCCTTATGTCTCCAGCAACTCAAATTACAGTTAACCAATTCGCTTTTCGCAAATACTAACATTTGTGTTTTGCCGATCATAAGCATATTTATGACTACTAATTTTCGCGTTTTTAAGTCTCCCGCAATGTCCAAATTGATGTTTTGAAACTTTCGTTAATTTTACTTTCGCTTAATTTTGTGAATTTCTACCACTGTGAAATCTACAAAATTAAATCGTGCAAAATAATTTCATGGTTTACAGTAACCTGATACTCATGCATCTAGCAATTATGGTATAATAATTTAATTTCAATGGAAAAACTTTAGTTTTGGTAAAAATACAATTTCGATGTGAGGTTAATTTGTAGATTTTGCATTTCAGGTAATAAATACTACATACAAGAGTAAAAATTATTGTTCGACGGAATTTTATTTCCTGGTTGTAAGTTAACTCCAAAAATTAATCCCCCACAAAAATTAATGATTTTACAGTATATTGGCTCCCAAGTGGAGTCGGCATGGTGATTTATTTTCTGGAGTAAATATTATTTCATCACTTCTAAGGGGAATTTTCCTAAAATACAATGGTGTGATGCATTGACTGTGTTTTTGACGTCAATGCAAGGTTGTTTTGACACTTCTGTGTGAAAAAGGGGTGGTGGTTATAATATAGTTGTGTTTTTTTCTTTTAATACATTTCTATATCAATTGCTTTATTTATTACATTGATTCTTGCTAGTCAAAGATTATATTTTATGCTGATACAATAATTGATTGGTTGTATTTCACGAAATGACTGATTTATGGCAAAAATCCACAAATTTTTAGAACACCGCCCTGCACTAATGTAAGCTGTGTGATTAATATTTTTTCATAATTTTTTTGGCAATTAGTTTCTCATGATGTTTTTTGCGTGAATATATAATAAAACCTATCATTTGGTTATACCTAATGTTACGTCAGTAGATGAAACATCATCGAGGGGTGGGTAAAAATTACTGACAAAGTAAATATTTGCATAAATAAAATGAACAGAAAATATCATGATTCTGACCAAGTTTGAACACAGATCTTTAAACTAGGTCATAATTAACAACAATGTCAACTGTTATACATATGAAGGCCTACTGGAGGTGAACATACTGCTTGCACGTATTCATTTACTACATGCAGTTTGTATCATGTGTCAATACCGTAAAACAATTTACTTTCAAGAATACTAACTTTTGCGTTTTGCCTATTGTCAGTATTTTTGTGACTACAAACTTTCGGATTTATAAGTCTTATAAATGCGATATCCTTATCAATGTTTGCAGCTACTTAATTTTGCAAATTTCTACCACTCGCGAACTCCGGGAAATTAAATCACGCGAAATAATTTCTTGATTAACAGTTTTCCTATAGATCAGTAAATCCAATGTAGTATTTATTATGGACAATGACCGTAGTGTACTAGTTATTATACAATCCTAATTATGGAATTTAACAAGGTATCGAGGTATGGCTATTTAGAACGAATCAATGAAAGGCATTAATTAAGTAACGAGGTATCGAAGTATTGCTATTTAGAATGAATCAATGATAGGCATTAATGAAGTACCGCCAAGTACTGGGTAGGATATACTATAGTGTCGAGTTATTGCTCTGATTCTACTAACCTAAGGTTCTCATTTGAATATACAAAAGTATAAATTTCCACAAGCAATCATACAATATGGGTCCAAAGTTTTTTGTCAGTATTTCACCTTGAGCATTTTCATGATACTGCCCACTTATGAGAACGTACAACTGTAGTTATAAAATAGAAACATTGATTATATAATATGCTGACAGAAGGTCTAGGGTCATGTGCTGTAAAATGATGCTAACAGAAGGTCCAGGGTCATGAGGTGTTAAATTATGCTGACAGAAGGTCTAGGGTCATGTGCTGCTAAATTATGCTAACAGACAGTCGAGGGTCATGTGCTGATAAATTATGCTAACAGAAAGTTGAGGGATCATGTGCTGTTAAATTATGCTAACGGAAGGCGAGGATCATGTGCTGTTAAATTATGCTAATGGAAGGTCAAGGATCATGTTAAATTCTCTGCAATATGCCTAGAGGCTTAAACAAGTAATGATAATAATTATGTAAATTTGTAAACCACAATCCTATACTGCATTGGGAAACTCATTAGCGTCTATATGTCATTCATAATGTTCAATAGACTATAAGTGATGTATGGTATAAGTGGTGTGCAGAAAAGCGGACACATTCTGACATTTAAATTGAATCTATTAAAATTGCTATAAGTACATTAAATTTTTCTCTAGATCTATTGCTTTGAGACATGACTTTGTGCGAAAAAATTTCTCAGGAGGGAGGGGTAAGGTTCAATCATCTTGTTTGGTCCTCTACTGGTTTTTCTACTTTGTCCGTCCATCATGATCTGGATCCTACCATAACTCAAAACAGTTTTCAAGCTTGGTTTATTAAACTTGGTATGTGGATTGGGAACTCATGGTCACAAGGTCACAATAAGGAGATTATGCACATCTTTTTTTATTCGGACAAAAAGTGTGATTGCCATGGCGGCAACAGAAACATTGAAAATATTGTTCTGGAAATATTATAAAGCTTGTCGGAGGCTCAGTTAATTAAATTTCCAGAACTTGTTTAATATAAATTTATATCAATAGACAACTTGTGATAGATCCTCTTAGTCTATATTAATATACATGATGAATGAACTTGAAGTATCCGCAACTTGAACTTGTCAGTATCATTGATGACTACATTGTATATCAATTGTGATCTTGTTATTAGATAGAACAATACAGACATAATGGTTTACTGTAATATTTAATTGATAACTTTTACAAGTATTCGTTAAGTATTATGTACTGTTTGATCATTGTATGATGATAGGGCGATGACATGAGGGTATGATCAGTGTCAACCTTTAAGTGATTCTCATCCGTTGAAGGGGATGTAGTTGCATTTTATAATTTTTTACTTCTCTTTTTTTTTATTGATGATTTCAACGAGTGTTCATTGCTGTTTGATAATTGAAAGGCCATTAAACGATAAAATGACTCTCAGCCATTAAAGAGACAGTAGCCACATTTTCACAAATGAACTTCAATACTGTTATAGCTTGGCTATTTTGACCTGAGTTTGACCTTTATGCAAGAATATCTTACAAGGTTATTGCTTTGAATATATCAATTTCCGCTAGCAAATCGTGCAATATCGGTATTTTACATTTGTGTTTGCATTACATCTCGAGCGTCTTCGTGATACTCTTTGATTATGAAAACATACACTCGGTGTTGTAAACGTTGGCGATATATCGACCGTTAAATTATGGTAATCAATAGGTCAGGCTCATGTCAATGTGGGCAAGCTATACTAGTATCTAAAGACCTACACTAGTAATAACAACCTGTATGCAATTATATCGCAAATTTGTAATAACTGCCAGTATGCAATTAAATCGCAATTTTATGACAAATACAAATGACTATGACAAAAACAAGTTTGAAAAGATGCCAATACATTCTCTTTAAACAGTGCACGTAGGCAATTAGTTATTAACGCAATTTTGTCTCAATACTGTGCCATGCAATGTAGATCAGGTTACCACAATTCAATATTTGTGAACGCGGAACTATCAAATGTTTATCACGGAACTAAAGTGTTTATCACGGAACTAAAGTGTTTATCACGGTGGCGGACTTCCTCATCACTATACATTATGGACTTCCTCATTGCTAGACATCATGAATGTGATCAGAAAAAAAGACAATTAGTCTGTAGTATGTATGAATGAGTGTTTGCGGTTTTCATGCAGTAGCGTTATTTTAAACTGTTGTTCAGTCCTAGCCTAAACAACTGTCAAAGGACCAGTATTTGACTGATACAGTTACTATGTACTGTCGTCGGCCTGGGTAGCTCAGTTGGTAGAGCACCTGACTTGCAAGTGGGAGGTTGCCGGTTCAAGCCCCATCCTGGGTATATGATTTTTATGAACCTGCAAACAACATTTCCACAAGTGTAGTTTTTTCTGGTCTATTCAGACCCAATGGAATCGACATGAGTATGCAACAAATACAATTTCACTTTTTTTAAATACTCCCTATATTTTTTTGGTACATAATACTTCATATCAAATAACTTGCCCCTGGTTTCCTGTAAAATTCAGAGGCTTTGCAGTAAATGCATAATTAGATCAAGCCCTAAATAAACAAAGGCTTTTAAAGCATCATTTTATGCCCCAGCATCTACTGATGTGGGAGCAAAAGTGAGCCTCCTGTAAGTTTGTTTGTTTGTTCGTTAAAACTCAAACTATTTTTAAATTCCATCAATGCATTGCTTTCAAACTCAGCATTTTTGTTTAGCATCATAATCACATAACATTGTCAAAGCCATGTAACACTATCTACATTTTAACAGAATTATGGCCCCTGATTGAGGTAGCTATTGAGTATTGAGTGTAATAAACAAGGCTTCCACTGCGGCATGGCATTTGAAAGCATTCACTGAACCCAGTCTTGTTCAGATGCCAGTTACAGCAAAATGCAGGAAATTGCACGGTGCACTAAAAATATACACCTGTACACCTATGACAATGCCAATTATGATAACAGGCGTTATATTCCGACAGTTTATGAGTACAGAATTATAAGAGATATGTGCCAACTTAGAACATAAACAGTACAGACAACCCAATGATGTACTCTGTGTAGTGTTACTGTTATGCCTTGGTCACACTGAGCATTTTTTTGCATCGGCAATGTACTCTTTTAAAATAAATTTGCTTTGAAAGGCATCAGGAACATGGATATCACAAATTATCTAATAATTACACCAAAGCTTCCTTTAGAACACGAGCACCCTTTTCCCGTCACTTATTTATGAGTAGTGGGGGGGATACAGCATTGGTGCTGTCCGTCCGTCTGCCTTTCCGCACACCTGAAAGCTACCTTAGGTGGTCGGAGGTGTGGCCTAACACAATAGAAATCTATTCAATTCATTCCGTGACCACTTAATTCTTTTGTCCTTTAAGTGGTCGTTCCTTTGATCTTAAACAATGGAATGACCACCTAAGGTAGCGATCCTGGGGGGCGTCCGTCCGTCTGCCTGTCCATCCGTAAACCAAATCTTGTGTGTTGAATTCCTCACAAACCGTAAAGGATAGAATTTTTGCTGCAGCAATTTTTATCAGAGTTATGGCCCTTTTTTACTTTTACTATATACCCCAATGAGGGCACCAATGTCGTTGGGACACATTTCTAGTTAAATTGGGAGTACATCACCGAGGCAAAAACAAGCTCAGTGTGACCAAGGCATTGCTGACAAGAAAGTAATCAATGTGAAATAAATCAGATAAATGAAAGTAACCCAGCATTACAAGCATTACATCAGATCTAAGGAGAAAGCTGTGAGAATGAGGATCAAATGTATGAACTGCCTTTCAATAAACCTGCTGACAACAAGTATATGCCAGGTCAGTGCCCTCTGAACATCAAGCGTGTTGTGGGGAGAGATGCCAATAAGATCAAACTAGTAGTAGTATATGTACAGTAGTAGCCTGTCTAACATACCCTATGTTTAGAAAGACAACTCCTCAATCTACTCTTTTCTCATGAAATTATTTCCCTTTGCACCCTCAAACATAATAATCAAGCCCAAAATAAAATCTAGCGAAAATTGAAAAATGTTATACTATTTGATTGATAAAATATAAATGTTATGCTATTTGATTGATAAAATATATTATCTAGTCGGGTGGCCAGACTAGTACAGTAATGGTGCCTCTAACTCATATTCAGAGTCGATTTCCATCAATTGCAATAAGGAGTACACATTGAATTATATAGTATGGCATAATAAGTACATGTACAGTGATAAGATTTTGCATGTGCTTTAATAGCAATAAATGGTACAAGTTCAATTTTATAGTAATCCGTTAAGTCATACAGTGATTTGGTTTATACATTGTGAGTATTCAGTGATATATCCTGCTTCTTATAATGCTCGGTACAGCCTGTTCAAAGTTGAATGAGAATGGTTATAGACATAAGCTTGTCTATCAGGTAACTATGGTTATCTAGGTTTAATTGGACATAACCAGGGATTCTAGACACTATGTAACTGAGTTAACGGTAGTCCGTCCTATTCTTTAGAATTTATTTAATCCAAAGTAATAAGATATGCGATGCATGACATATGATCGGTATGGTTGGTCAGGCAATTAAACTAAGAAATAAATATTTCAAAAGTTAAAATACCATGTAATCACGAGCAATAATGTGGAAATCATCGTCAAATTCTTTAGAATGATATAGTTCCCTCATTAGTATTTACTAATTACTCATTGAATCAACAGTTGCAAAATTGGATATGTGATGCATGACATGATCAGTATGGTTGATCAGGCAATTAACCTATGAAATAAATATTTCAAAGCTAAAATACCATGTAATCATGAGCCAATAACATGGAAATATCCAATACAATAAAATCACTCACTGGGGAGGATTTGTCAGAAAGCTGAAGCATAAAATATAGACAATATACCTGCTGTTTAATTATGCTCATGAATGGTTGAGGATCGTGTCATATTCTCTGAACTGTACATCAGCTACTAATTAAAGGTTGAGGATCACATCAACTCATCTGCACTGTGATGATGCTAATGAAAGGTTGAGGGTCGTGTCAAATTCTCTGGACACTACAATGATTGGTGGACATACAGAAACCTCATTAGTGTATTAGATACTATCTCTTTAGGCATGATCATAGGATAATAAGTGGACTACACTGATATTGGTAATATCCTGTCATCTCTAATATACGTCCAATCAATGTACTGGTTGAACTTACATCAGCAGCTTCAGGGGAGCTAATATCCACAGCATATTAATAAGCCAAATCACTGTATGATTTCCCGGATAACTCTCAAATTCAAATTGTGCAATGTATCATTTATTGCTTTTGAAAGCACATGTAGAATCTGATCACTGTATGACTGGTCAGATTACTATAAAAGCAACTTGTATCATTTAATGCTATTGAAAGCACATGTAGAATCTGATCTATGTATGACTTATTGCCATACTTCTAGTATATAAATCAATGTGTAATCCTTATTGAAATTGCCAGAAATTGACTAGTTTATACACAGTGATATATATACCAAGTTAGGTGTATAGTATAAATTGTATACAACAAATGCATCTAACTACTCTTGAAAAGAACAAGGAAGTTTGAGCGAACATGTAGATTGCAAACAATTTTGACCAATTGGATTGCAGGTAAAAATGTTTCAAACATTTTTGGTGAAGGTCACAGTGAACTTTAACCTACTGACCTAAAATCAGTGGGAGCCATCTACAAGTCCATAGCCTCATAGGGCAAAGCATTCTTAAGCTATTGAGCGGAAACCATTTGGTCTACAGACAGACTGATCAACATGTGCAAAGTAATATACCCCCCTCATCAAAGATGGGGCAAGGGCATAATTAGCAAATAGATGGCTTAGAATGAGAAGGTCATAAGTGACAAATATCTAAAATCAGCATCACAAAGCGCTTCTTATGAGCCTTCATGAAAATCCAAACTTGTCATGTTGACCAAAGTGACTGACCAGACTAAAACAGCTTGTTTTATCGTAAGTATAGAGTAATTTTCAGACAGTTTTTTCCTTGTTTTCTCAAAATATCAATTTGTACTTACACAACTTTCTCTTTCTAAGCCAGTGAAATGGTAAGCACCAAAGTGAAAAAAACAAGTCAAAATACCAAGTAATAATTTGATGAACATGAAAATGTCCAGCATATATTTAAAATATCAAACATATACACAAAAATTACGAGTTTATCTGATCAATATAAATGTACATGTAATGATGAAATGATACTGTATGTACAAGTATGTAACATAATGCACAAGTTAACGAACATCAAACATTTGAGCAAAAAGTAACATCGTACAGGACACCAAATTATGTGTGATACGTGATATATATATAACAACAAAATGTAACACATTTATCCAACAGAAACAGTATACTCATGTCAACAACACACCGTAACAGATTTATATAAACATTTATAAAAGTTTCAACTAGATTCAATTCATCTTATTTTAGTATGAATCCATTAATTTCAGTAAAATTCTCTATAACTTATATCTTTATCTAAATCACAGGAGCTCAGAACTGCATGCATGCTTAACAATAACTTTGCAATTTTAATCATTAGTAAGTAACGTCTAACTCTTTATTTAGTGAGGCTGACACATTCGGTTCCCCGATCTTCCATGTGGGCCTCAACATAGTTCTAAGGTATACAGAATAACAGTAGAACCAAACGATCAAATTAATAATACGACTGCCTCAAAATTGAGATCACAAATTGCAGGACCATCATTTTCCTTTCAAGCCCTTTATTTAATCCCGATATAAAGAGTTAAGACCTACTCTTTAATGAGATCAGTTTGTAAGGGCCCAAAGATGATCAACTTATGCAGGTTTTACAGAATGGAAAATTTATTAAATTATATGCCAATCTCAAACTCTATTTCAATTGATTACATTTCTTACATGTTTTTCCATTCTTGGTATAACTAAGATACTTGAAGAATGTATAATTATGTTCTTATAACAAATATGTAACAAATAATTCTAAGGCCATAAAAATTTTGCCATCCAAACATTCCATAGAAAGGAAAAGTAAACTTTGAAGGTATTTTTTTTGTTCCTTTAAATGTTTTGAAATAATTTAACATATTTTTTCAAAAACTTTTTTGTACATGTACATTTTTTTTCAAAAAAATAAAATATAAAAGGTCAGAAAAGAGAGAAATAAGCGGTGGGGAGGGGACAATAAACTAGCAATATAATTAACTCTGGCCTTATTGTCTAATCTAATAGACAGTCCAATTGGGTGAAAATTATAATTGGGCGGTGGGGACGGGACGATAACCTAGCAATATATTTACTCTGACCTTATTGCCTAATCTAATAGACAAGTCCAATTATGTGAAAATGAGGGCGTATAAATGAATATGCAAATATATACAATGTTAATTAACAATCACTTAAACTATGTAATACAGTATATACATGCATACACAAAATGAAAACGTAAAAACATAAAAGCATAAAACATTATAATTATAATATAACTTATAACCTGTACATACGAATAGCTTGCCATTTAAGTATAATGATTGATACACATCAACATGAGACGGCTTATAGTAACAGTATAACTGTATATGAACAAAAAAAATAAGTAGACGCCGAAGTACATTCCGTCACGACTTGAAAACTCAAGCTTTAAAACCGTTTAAATGAAACACACTTAAAAGCTTAAGTATATGAATGGAAAAATAAAACCGTATTTCAACAAAAAAATATTTCTTTCTGACGGTGGATTAATATAGCAGAACCAACACAATGTAACGTAACATAAAATTTGGATAGAAGCTTTATTGTAAAACTCGACTAATACTGTAAAATCACTTATTGTCGTGGGCATTTAATTTTATGGAATTTTAGTAAAATGCAATTTTGAGGCTTTTGAAATTTGTGGATTACGAAATGGAAAAGGGGGAAACCTTAAGCTCCGAAAAGGGGAGGTCAACCAATCTTGGTTATTAGATTTCATGGTCCAATTTAACAACGAAAAATTCAAAAGAAAATTTAATGTCCATGAAAATAATTGATTTTACAGTAGCAATAAAACCATTTTTTGTGAAGTTTTAATCCAACATATTTACATAAGGGACTAGAGATAAAACTGCTCTCCTTGCAGGCGTGTATTACATAATAGACTTTTTAAGACTTAACACACATAAAGAAATAAATGACCTTCTATGCTATAATGCTACTAAGTACATTGCACTTTTGAACAATACACTGAATCAGACATACTCTATTCTCATTGATTTCAAGCTACTGGTTCTACGACCGAACGATACATTGACCTATGCACAGGTAACGATACATTGACCTATGCACAGGTATGTTATTAAAGTTATTATAGACAAGAGTTGTGAACAAGTAGCCGTGAACAAGAAGTCGTGAATAAGTAGTAGTCGTGGACAAGCATTCATCAGTAGTGACGATATATTATAATCAATTACAATAAAAGTTCAACAGAGCACCGTCAAGTTACTACTTGCCGAGAGTCAACTTAAATTAATTGACAGAAAATAATCAATTTTCTCGGTTCACACACAATTTCTCAGAAATTTACGTTCTTGCAAAATGAACCTTACACTTTTTAATAA
The DNA here is from genome assembly GCA_963678985.1 of Spisula subtruncata. Classification (NCBI taxonomy): domain Eukaryota; kingdom Metazoa; phylum Mollusca; class Bivalvia; order Venerida; family Mactridae; genus Spisula; species Spisula subtruncata. The sequence continues at coordinate 48,212,337 of OY787664.1, read as the reverse complement.
GCCACTAATTGGAAAGCAACAATATCAGGCAAAAAACAGTTCTAACAACACAAATAGTCAAATACCTCTATCAATGTACTGTAAAATTATAAATTTTCGCGGGGGATTGGATTTCGTGGTAAACCTATAACCACGAAATCAAACCTGATCGAACAATAATTTTGACCCTTGTATTCATTACCTGAATTGCAAAATCTACGAATCAACGTCACATCGAAATAGTATTTTTTACCCAAATCATGAAATTTCGTCCCTTTGAAATTTAAAGATTTTACAGTATTCAGTACACTCTAGGTCTAAAATGGAATAAAAGCTATACATAAAGCCTGCAGAATATTTTGGCAATCATGTATTAAGACCATATCACAGTGCAAACAAATTTCAGATTATCAAACCTTTCACAATTTTGACAAAATGGTTAAGTAGATAGATTTATATATTCACAATTATAGATGTAATATACACAATCTCATGGGGTGGAAGTGAAAAAATCTGAAATACCTGAAAAATTGTCCATTTATACAGAGAAAATAAAGAAAAAAAGTCTTTTTGATACACTCAAATACCTGAAATCAGGGGCCTTATTCATCAACTTTATAAGTCTAAAACTCAGACTTATGGACTTTATATTGTCAAATGTTCTATTCGCTCTCTATTTGTTATAAATGTACTGATTTTGATATAAATGGATATACATGTTCAGTTGGTAATAACAAATAATCAGATAACATTTCACACAGTTAAATCTAATTGCAATAAATGGTAGTGATTATAAATATTGTCAATTTTAAGTCTAAGTCTTGAGTTGCAGTCTTACAATGTTGGTGAATAAGGTCCCTAGTACATGTATATACCTGAAAATGTGCATCTAAGGTGACCTATGCAGTCTTAAATAAAATGACATTCATGCATTTTTACTGAAACCAAAAGCACTATACCAGCATTGAACTACATATATATATGACAATGATACCCAGTTAACTAAAACAAACTTACTTCAGACAACTTGGAAGAGTGACCAACCAACCAAACTTGATATTTTACAGTTTCAAATTTCAAAATATAATGCCACAAAAAAACTTTCTTGTAAGATAAAATAAATACAGTACAACCGTCTGCATAGCGACACATTTGAACAATTGCAAATATTTGCCATTGTTGAAATTGTTCAGAGGTTATTGCTCTACATGAGTGAAATTTAACGTAAATAGTTTATCAGCTTAGGGGAATATTGAAAGGGTTGTAATAGAGAGACTGTTGCTATTAATTATCAGTCTGTACTGACTTGCTCTTCCACAAACAACAGACAACTCCACATGTGGAGTCAGACAACTTCTCCACATGTGGAGGCAATCTACCCCAACTTCTCCACATGTGGAGGAGGAATGACGCTAGCCAATGTCTTAGTAGATCATCACCTGCCCAACCCAGTACTGTAAACCCAAATCATACAGAGATGACATAAAAGTGCTGTAATCGTGTGGGTGTCGCCCTTGGTTGGCTACACAGAAAAACATGCAGAGTAGCATCAAATTAAGGATATTACAGTAACACCCCAGTATAAGACCCATATTGCTCAGGTGACAGGAAAATGCTCTCAAAATCCATGGTTCAAACCAGGTGGGCGTTGACCACACAGAAAAAGCAATTAAGCATCATAATCAAGGATATTACAGTATAGGACCCATATTGCTCAGATGACAAGAAAGTGCTCTTTCAGTATAACCCATTGTTCTAACCGGGTGGGCGTCGGCCACACAGAAAAGCAAGCTGAGAAGAAACCTAAACACCATTTTACAGGTAACGGTATACGCTACTGTAATAACGTGCCACACAGAGATTACATCAATAAACACCTCTGCTTAATCATTTCTATGTTATTTCACTGCCATGATATGCAGATAAAATATACACTTAGGAGATAGTGTTACAGACATTTGAAATTGAATTCAACAATTAATGTAATTGTTCGCAAAAACATTTTGAGAAGAGGTTTGAAATTGAAGATTTTTTTAGCTGAATACATGTAAGGAAATTTAGAGGGTTGCCTGCAAGACCATTGTAACTGCTTATAATTTAAGAAGGAGATATGTCAGTCTTGCAGGCAAACCTACAATTTTCTTTTTCCTACAAATTGGTTTACTATGGAGTAACAGGTTACATAGACATTAACGCTGATAATTTATGTCATTAATCACACTCCCAAGTTGCCTTACGACTTGCCATGTATAAATTATTCAATTGATTAATTAATATAATTATCTAATCTAATTAATTTGATAGTGTTTCAAGGAGCACTGACACAGCTAGGGTCATATCACGGCTTAGAATGAGAAGGTTGTAAGTACAAAATTGATATTTTGAGACAACAAGAAAAATCCATCTGACAATCACTTTTTACATATGGAAATACAAGCCTTTTCAACTTCAGTTTGGTCAACATGACAATTTTTAATTTTTATGAAATAGGCTCATAAGAAGCACCTTGTGATGCAGATTTCAAATATGTATCGGTCTTCTCATTTTAAGCCAGTGATTTATCCAAAATCTATTTTAATTCACTTGATAAGGCTTAAGAAGCAGTAGCAGCTAGGGTAATTTGTAAATCCAATCTAATGCAATGGATTTGATTTGTTCAGTACTTATTCACAAAATTACATCAGCATACAACATCAAGGACTCGGTACAAAACTATGGTAGCTACAGCAATTTATAGAGGCATGTACCCATAGTTTTGCACTGAGCTCTCCACATGTACATACACGACAAGGTACTTAATTATTAATGATCATGTTGCATATATTTGGACGTATGCCACGGACTGCCATATCTTCACATACCGGTATCTTAACCATCATAATGAACTGTTAATGCAAGGTATCAAGGACCAGCCATGACCGGACTGACTGCCGATCCTTTGGCGCAACAAGATTTTATCTTGCTATATATTAAGATACAACCTTATTGCAACCAGAGGTCGATGTGTTAATTCCTATAATTCTACATCATCACCTTGTCTTTCATGCAATACTGTAAAATCTTTAGTATTCAAGCGGGATTTACTTTCATGTATGTTCTTAACCACAAAATTAAATCCCCACAAATATTTATAATTTCTATAGTATATGACTTAAAGGATAAATTATCCTTGAAATTCTGTCCCCACAAAATGGTCTTTTTCACCTAAACCACAAAATTTTGTTCCATTGAAATTAGATGATTTTACAGTACCCTTGATAGACCTCGCCATTTAACTCTCATCTGTAGACACATACCGGTATATACATGTACATTCTAGTCTAGGTATCGACCAGTCAGGTCAGCAACCTTTATTGTCCTACATCTTCTCATTTTACCCCCATTACATTGTATTTGATGGCCTTGTAACTTAAGAGACCAATAAGCATAAAATTCTGCATCCATTGATCATGTTATGACATAAGAGCATCCAATATCTCAAGAGCATGGGTTAAAGTTCAAAATTTTCAAAATACTGAAAACTGCTTGTCAATGTACTGAACTAGATGATTTTCACACAAATTAAATCTATAGGGCATTTTTTTCTTAAAATACTGAAATCAGTATTGAGACTGAAACTTTTTTACCCCAGCAAGAGTAAAGAGTTTAATACATTAGGGATGTGAAATATCGTTTCTACAGACTATTTGAACACCAGTATTGATCTATTTGATGGAAATAAAGTAACAATTCCAGAAATGCCTACAGCTGAAAAAAGCGACATTGAAACTTTTGAAAGCCTACTCCCACACAAATAAATTGCAATATTTCGCACAAGTCATAGATCTTATTCTGTAACAAGGACTGTTGAAGCATATTAACAACTAGTGTGGGTTCTTAGAACTAAGCTGCTGGTATATCAGATTAACATTGACAAATGGCAAGACAGAACAGTGACTGCTGTCTGCAATCAATACCAGCATTCAGTAGTCAGTATGGTAGCTCTAGTAACTTATCATTCATGCTAATCTCATTGTTAAACAGCGGCTTTAACAGTGGTAGACCCCAGACCCTATACAGTGCAACCTCAGTTAAGCAACACCCTTTGGGAGCAAATTTTGACTGTTCTTTAAAGTTTTTCTCACTCTAAAGAGGTTAAATTTATAGTAAATATCTGATTGTTAAATAGCGCCTTTAAGCAGTATACAGTACAACCTGTTTGGATTCACCTTCCTGCAAATATTGACTGTTCTTGAAAGGTTGGCACTCTAAAGAGGTTAAATTTATTGTCAATATCTGATTGTTAAATAGCGCCTTTAAGCAGTATACAGTACAACCTGTTTGGATTCACCTTCCTGCAAATATTGACTGTTCTTGAAAGGTTGGCACTCTAAAGAGGTTAAATTTACACGATAGCTAACATGTTCTTTGCTCTACAATGGCCACCTTTGAGAGGTTGTACTTTTTAATGTACAGTGAATAACCACTAATATGACTCGTCAAAAATTGTTGTCTTAATAGTGAATAGGTCTTATTGATTGACCTTTTTTCATCTAAATTATCCCTTGTACATGTGCCTTGAAATTGCAACAAAACTGCATTATTTCAAAATTATCAAAGTGTTCTAATTTACAGATCATTACTGGCAGAGTGGCAGTGTTTATCCAAAACAAAAACTTTTTACTTTTTAATCTTAACCATAATATGGATAATTACATAAAATTATATTAAGTAAAATAACAAAACATAATATAAACTATTACAGCACTTGACTAAAGTTTAAACAATAGTATTGTTTCTAAACGGATAAAATTTAAGATCTTTAGAATTTTGTCATAAAATATTTTATTAAACTAAATCAAAACAGAAAACATACTTAAAATGCTGATTTTAAAATAAATGGTTAAAAAAATAAAATTAAACACAATTTTCGATATATACAAAATCATGCTCTCAAACTATTTACATGCATAACTTGGGTCATTTAACACTAACAAATGTATCACACACAAAATTTTCAATATACATGCACATTAATTAATTACATTTTGTACTAACGATAATAGGAGTAACTCCATTCTAAAAGGAGTACTTGGCAGGTATGCCGGTAATTAGGTATCTATAGATATATGACATATTCCTGGTGTTCTTCATTCTCATGCATAGCACCATGTTACAATACCGGGAACTGTTCAATCATAAATGGTGGTCAATTAACTTACTCAGTGTTTCGGGAATTTATTATTTTTCGATACTAATAAATTTGCTCCACTTGCATCTAAAATCTTCTCCACATGTGGAGTACATGACTGTAGCCAATAACCTGTCATTTGCATGACATATAAGTTCTCTATGCACTCATCAAGAATCACTGCAGATACGGAGAAAAAGCTTAGTGGAAAAATTGAGAATCAAACCAGGCTCCACTGGGTGCCGGTCTGGTACCCTTTTATAGTGTTAAGATCCCATACATCAGCGGGAATTATCCGAATCATAATAAAAGAGAATATGTCAATATGACAGAGTATTCTGGGTTTAGACTTTGAAAAAATCCCACCCCTTCTTACATTTTTACATTTAACATTAACGACGATTATGGGTACATAAACATGATGTAACCATGGTAACATGAAAATGAAATAAACAGAATTATGATAGATAGAAGTATATATAATACATCTGAAAGAATTTATCAACAAATGAATGATTGTTTTGATTTTCTTTCACAAATAATAATGAGGCCATAATAAATTAATTCCTAGATATTCATCCCCCCAATTTTGCTCAGCCTGGAGAATTCCTTGCCCCAAAAATGTTTGACCCTTCAGCTGAAATCCTAGCAAGAGTTAAAGTCCCTACTCTAGGGTCAAGTCTACATGTATCCCTTGTATACTGTTTGCATTTACATTAAAATTTGAAATTTGGACAAAAATCAACCAGGAATTAATTCATTATGGCCTAAGGAATAATGCATTAATGCAGCATCTATGGATGAACTTATGACAAAATAATTACCGTATACACCTGTAACTAACAACAAAATTTGTTCAACATGAAAAGTAAATAAGTTTTCTTAACAAATAATAATAATAATATATAACCGTTAACTACAAAAATATCTAGTAACATCTCATTACCTAATTTTTAGCTCTATATTTCTATATAAAATGTAACCTGATAAAATTTCATATAATATACTCCACAGGGAACTGTATCCTTGAAAACTTAAAAAAAAACGAAAAAAACATTTTTTTTTGGAAAATTGATATTTTTCTATAAATGAAAGAAAAATATAAATTTTCCAAAAAACATTTTTTTTATTTTTTTCAACGAAACAGTTACCTGTGATTTACTCAGCAACAACAGTAAAACAGCAACACAGCGTCATGACAAAATGTCTACTCTACCATGACAACAATGTCTGAACAATGTCAATTTTCAGCAAATAAAAAATGTTGACAAAAGTCACACATACTGACCGGATCTCATGAATGTAAAGGGGTTCCACTTGACTAAATTTTTTTAGTCGGAATCGAATAAATCATTTCTAAGCACCTTGGAAATTATTTATTACCCATGATTTTGAGGCAAAATGATCCTTTAAACCAAATTTGAAAATATGGAGAGTCAAAATGTGTTTTTTTTTTAATTTAAAGGGTCAAATTAAACCCTTAAGTCAAAATATCACTTCATATCATATCACATGTATTTTGTACTGAGTGTACTTGTATTAAATAAATTAAAACCGAAATATTAAGGGTAAACAATGTGACTTTTTGTAAATTTAAAGGGTCAAATTAAACCCCTACTTCCGAGTACGGAACCCCTGATGTTTATGTTTTTATTACCGTAAACGGAAGAAATGTGCCGTCGTTCACATTCATCGGTATTACATTGCCACTAGCACTAGTAAACGAGACATTTATCAGTATCAATAAAAATTCCAGTCTGATTCAAACACTTATCACCACCAACTTGAACCGTAAATTTATACATCACGTTTTCTGAAATATTAACCATATTATTCAACAGCATATTTATACATTCCTTTCTGCGATACTTTCCACCTTATTCAACATCATATTCACACACTAACAGTAAGGTCAGTATCTAGATCCAAGCATATGCTATTTTCGAGAAATTTCTGACACTGGTTTGGAGCCAATATCATATTCATGACTGCACCACCAGTATGGCGATATGGCTCCAATATTCCGTATAATAGTTTCAATCCTGTTGGCAAAATTCACCCAGTCTTATCCTAAACAACACAAAATCTATATTTTGGCCGTATTCTGGTTTAGACTTATACCCCAACCAGGCACCAGTACACTCACACAAGGTAGGGGCTAGGTCCATATATTTCATCACCAAACCTGCGTGACTCATACCCGAGACCATTCACATAAGCTCCAAACTCACTCAGTCCTTGTGACACAGAATTCACTTCATATCCAGATGACATCAAACTTACTACATGTATATCAATGCTTTAATTGCGCAACAAGTAACATATCTCAGCGACGCCCACTTCATAATATACGTCACATATCACGGCGACGCCCACTTCAAGATTAACAAGTAAAGCACTGACTGGTACCCACTTTTTTCAAATCAAAGCACTGCTAATACATTTTTAAGGTCACAACATAATTTTTTATCTGATAAAATGAATACCAAACTCTTTCAACAGTAGTCCGATGACCATCACAAGAACTTGCCTCAAGCTCGCTCGTTCAGTAAACAGTTGGCTTCACTTTAAACTCCATATTGAGCCACTTGACTTTTTCATGACCCCTAAGTAAATCCCCTCCTAATCTGTCACTAACAAACCAACCGGCTATTCCATCACTAGTCACTACAAACATGTGTGTCTATATTTGTGAAAATCAACCAAGAGCGAGAGCTACACACAAATTATCATTACCGTACAAGGTTTTTACTTTCTGAGGTAGACCCATTTGTTGTTGACATGTTCGAGCCATCGAAGTTAAAGTCCAGGTTAGAATCTAAGGCAAGCTCGTGCCTCAGAAGCTGTTCAACATCGTAATCGAGATCAAGCATGCTGTTCGTGTCTATTTGCTCCTCCAGGCTCATGTTACTCTCATTACGCACCGGGACTCCGCCCATCTCTGTCGTGATTGGCTGAGGCTGTGGCGGCACTGGACCATATTGGGTCATTATTTGGTTATTGTTAATAATTGAGTCTAAACTCTGCATCGGAGCATTTGAGAATCCGTTATTATATTGGCCAAACTGCTGTTGCTGTGGCGAGGCTCGTACCTGGGGCTGATATGTGGTAGTCATGTGCTGAGTGAGGGCAGCACGTAGCATTGAATCGTTTGGCGCTTCTAGGCACTGCTGTAGAAGAGATCTGCCGCTATCAACACCACCGACTTGATGCTGAGGTTGTTGTTGCTGCTGCTGTTGTTGTTGTTGTGCTTGGCTCAATGGTGAAGGACTCACGTGAGCGGTGCGCTTGATTGGCTGTGGGGAGATGGAGTAAACGGATCTAGGAGAATAGTTAGGACTCAGCTGTGGAGATCTAGCGGGAGAATGCTGAGTGCTGATACCGAGAGAACCGGATCCGGGGCTAGTCATGGTTTGCTGTGGTAGAATGTGGCGCTGTGCTGTGCCGTCTTGATATAAATTATTAGGTGACATATTTGAAAAATTTCGAGCTTGGGTGGTAAGTGTTTCCAGATTTAATACTGTTGATTGCTGTGAGTTCTGCTGCTGCTGGAGATGATCCGTGTATGACGGCGGAGCTGGCAGAGTTGTAAATCCCTGTAAATCCCTATCATACTCACTAGGCGAGCCGAACTGAACCATGGTTCCACCAGATAGCAACTGCTGCTTCAATGAACTACCATTCCCTAACATGTCCATATCATTATTCTCACTTGAAAGACCTTGGCCTGTTTGTTCATGTATATTTAATCCACCTACTAAAGAATCAACAAGCGAGTACGATTCATTGCTGTTTGTATTAAATTCATCAGTTTCTAATTCCGATGCCCAAGGTATTGGCGACATCGGTGGAACTTGACCATCGTGTAAATCGGGCTCGACAGCGGCTTGTATGGGGGACAGTCGACCACAGCTACTAGCGTTACTACCGGCCCTTGTGCGGAACTCCGGACTTAGATTGAAATTGTTATAATGCAAGTCCTGAAAATCTTCACTCGACATCGATCCGTTCTCCTGTGCCAGTTTTATCGCCTCGATTCTCTTCTTGATCCGTCCGCGTTTTTTCTCGAGACTTTTCGTTTCCATACTGCCGGCCCGACGCCTCGGCGCTTTACCCGGTTTGGCATCGGGGTTGATAACCCACCATGAACTCTTCCCAGTACCTTCATTCTGTATACGCATAAATCGGCTGTGTAGGGATAGGTTATGTCGTATTGAATTCTGAAAATAGACGAGAACAAAACTATGAATGCATGTACATAACAAATTTTCCAGAGGGTTCTCTGTAAAGCAACATCCTCCATATACAGGGCTTTCACTAGGCTCCAAAAGTGAAGAGTCAAAATGACTCCTGATTCTCAATTTTCAAGAGTCATCAAAAGATTTAAGAACATTTGTGTTATAAGTATAGTACATTTGACTCTTGGACTTGAATTTTCAGGAGTCAAAAAGGGCACTTTTGTCAAATCCAAGAGTCAAAATGCAGTTTCAAGAGTCAAATGAAAGCCCTGCATATACATTGTAACAACACCTTCAGAATTTCCCTGAGTAGCTTTTTTACAATAAATTTAACCACTGTAGAGCAATATCCTCTACACAATGACCAATATTTGCAGTTCTAAAAGGCTGTTGTTTCAAAGCAGTTGTATTGTATATGGTTACTGCTGTCAGCAAAGTAAGTAAACTTGGGCTGATATTTTACTTCCAGTCAGAATCATGTGGTTACATGCCGTCAGCAAATTCCATTCAATACAGAATAATGGTACCAGTATATCAAATGCAGAGATCAATTATCCAGCATACTGATGATACAAGTGATTGAAATGAACCGATGATATTATATATAACGGCTCTACTGCAAACTCATTAATATTCTAGGGGGATTTAATTTCATGGATTTCATGGATGCTCTCAAACAGGAAATTAAATCCCCACGAATGTTAATGATTTACAATTATCATAGAATATGACTAAGTGGATAAGTTATCCTTGAAATTTCGTCCCCACGAAATGGTCTTTTTCACCAAAACCACAAAATTAATTGTCCTATTGAATGAAGTTTAATTATTTTACAGTATACCAAATACAGTTATAATATTATCTGTTAAACCGTTACGACTATAACAATTACACAGACAATAGTTTTACATTAAATCAATGCTACTAGAGTCACCAACGCCAACCAATGACAATTACAGCAAAAGCTTGTATTGTTAACCATTACTAAACAATTTCTAATTAATGGCAGATCCGCGATCAGGCTTTCACAGTATTTCACACAGATGAAAATCTCTCTAATGAAGCTCATAACCACTGGGAGTTGAAATGAATACCAGTCTAACAAGGGGAATCCAGCGTTTTAATTAAGTACTGTAAACCAATTTAATTTCACGAATACTAAATTTCACATTTTGTCGATCTGCGGCATATCATTCTCGTTAACCACCCTGGTTGAACGAGAATGCAGCATATTTGCAAAACCAAATTTTCTGGGTTTAAGTCTGACATGATGTCCATGTGAATGTTTTGAACACATTCACAGCTGCTTAATTTCACAACGCTCTACCACTCGTGAACTCCGCAAACTTAAATCAGGGGAAATAATTTCCTGGTTTACAGTAGTATATTGTCAGTCAAACAGTTAACTGGGAAACTTTTTATCAGTAATGATGGTTTTATTAGGTCAAATATACAGCTTTATATCATTTATATACACTGACCAGTCGACCATGTATATAAAATGACCAGTTGACCATATATACAAAATGACCAGTTGACCAAATATACAATAAACTGTTGACCATAATTTTTTTCTACCTGTATACAGTTGTCACCAGTTTATTTCAGACTTTTCAGTCATATACTTGTCATGTGGTTACATTGTTTAGGTGACCAGCAGACCTACTTTTGTTTAAATCAGGGGTCATACTGAAGCGAGTAACTTCACTGCAAGAAAGTCACATCTTTCAAAGCCAAGCTGTGGGGAGAGGCCAGAAACCTTCAGAAGAATCTTAAGATGAAAGTAGTTCAACACCATATCCTAACTTAAGATTTAATGGTCAAAGAAGATGAAGTTTCTTATCATTTATATACAATTCCCAGTTGACCATGTATACACTGACTAGACAGTTGACCACATTCAGTGAACCACTGACCATATACATTTTGTACAGTGACCAGCTTATTTCAAGTAATTTAGTACCTGCGTACTAACGTCTATGGTGACCAAATGAGCTACTTTTCTTTAACAATCAACAGCCAGCACTAACTAAACTTGCTCTTCTGCAGTCAACCAACAAGACATGGTTTTCAACAAGTCAATTGGACAGCATGACCATAATTTTATAGCCAATATCATAGAATAAAGTACTGGTATCAGGCGCGTAGCCAGGCATACGCCCGTACGCCCGGGCGTACGCTCAATTAGAAAATGAAACAAGAGGGCCTGAAAGGCCCTAGGGCGCTCACCTGTTGCACATTGGTCTAGGTATCAGTACAACCTACATTCTGACCATATATATTTCATGAAGATTGGATCAAAACGGTGACCCCTGGAGTGAACACAATATTTTTCTAAGATTTGACCTAGTGACCTAGTTTTTGACACCACATGACCCAGTTTCAAACTTGGCCCAGATTTCATAGAGATCATCATTCTGACCAAGTTTCATGAAGATTGGATCAAATTGATGACATCTAGAGTGTCAACAAGGTTTTTCTAAGATTTGACCTAGTGACCTGGTTTTTGACCCCACATGACCCAGTTGTGAACTTGGCCTAGAGTCCATAGAGAAATACATTCTGACCAAGTTTCATGAAGATACAACCAAAATTGTGACCTCTGGTGTGAACACTAGCTTTTCTAAGATTTGACCTACTGACCTAGTTTTTGACCCCACATGACCCAGTTTCAAACTTGGCCTAGATTTCATGGAGAACAACATTCTGACCAAGTTTCATGAAGATTTGATAAAATTGATGACATCTAGAGTATACAAGAGGATTTTTTAGATTTGACCTATTGACCTAGTTTTTGACCCCACATGACCCAGTTTCAAACTTGGTCTAGATTTCATGAAGAACAACATTCTGACCAAGTGTCTTGAAGATTGGATCAAAACGGTGACCTCTAGGGTGTACACAAGGTTTTTATCAGATTTGACCTAGTGACCTAGTTTTTGACCCCGCATGACCCAGTTTCGAACTTGGCCAAGATTTCATAGAGAACAACATCCTGACCAAGTTTCATGAAGATTGGAACAAATTAGTGACATCTGGAGTGTACACAAGATTTTTCTAAGATTTGACCTAGTGACCTAGTTTTTGACCCCACATGACCCAGTTTCGAACTTGGTCTAGATTTCATGAAGAACAACATTCTGACCAAGTGTCTTGAAGATTGGATCAAAACGGTGACCTCTAGGGTGCACACAAGGTTTTTATCAGATTTGACCTAGTGACCTAGTTTTTGACCCGGCATGACCCAGTTTCGAACTTGGCCTAGATTTCATGGAGAACAACATCCTGACCAAGTTTCATGAAGATTGGAACAAATTAGTGACATCTGGAGTGTACACAAGATTTTTCTAAGATTTGACCTAGTGACCTAGTTTTTGACCCCACATGACCCAGTTTCGAACTTGGCCTAGATTTCATAGAGAAGAACATTCTGACCAAGTTTCATGAAGATTGGAACAAATTAGTGACATCTGGAGTGTACACAAGATTTTTCTAAGATTTGACCTAGTGACCTAGTTTTTGACCCCACATGACCCAGTTTCGAACTTGGCCTAGATTTCATAGAGAAGAACATTCTGACCAAGTTTCATGAAGATTGGATCAAAACTGTGACCTCTACAGTGCTTACAAGTCAAAATGTTGACGACGTACGACGTACGACGTACGACGTACGACGGACGACGGACATTTTGCGATCACAATAGCTCACCTTGAGCACTTCGTGCTCAGGTGAGCTAAAAATAAACTGACTCAAAAATGCAATAACAATCGATGCCTCACTAGGGTTAGGCATAAAATTAAATGTTGAAGGCTCTCCTTTTTGGTTTCAGTTCAATTTTTTTCAGATTGTTTTCCTGCTCGCTTCGCTCGCTCATTAGCTTTAAAATGAAACCTCTGATAGATATCATGTTTGTGTGGCATGCTTCCAAAATAAAATAATTTAAGCTCGCTACGCTCGCTCAATACTTTTCTGAGTATACAAACAGCATATATACGGCTTGTTGGTCACGTATTTACATTGTTTCTTTGTTAGCTTCACTCGCTCAGTAAAGTAGGGAACGTGTATATATGGCCTGCTGCTTAGTTAATCGGTGTTTCTTCTAGCTCGCTTCGCCCGCACAGTACTGCAATAAGTGCAAGTCATCAAGGAGGGAACGTGAATAAGTGAATATCATCAAGTAAAGAACAAATATATGTGACCTGTTGCTTAGGTATTCAGTCGCTGTGTTTTGTTTTCAAGATCGCTTCGCTCGCATAAAACCATTATTAGTTTCTTTAATCACGTGGTACATATTGCTAGATACTCCCAAAAAACTATATAACTGATAACGGGCGTACACTCTCAATGTACTCAGCTACGCCCCTGAGTATGCTGCCCGACCCAGTAATATTCAGTACAGAACAAAATGGATTATTTAATACAGTTACTGAATCTGTAAAATTTTAAGCAATTTGTTTTTGGTCAGAATCGTGTCCATTAACTAGATTCAGCTTGGTGCTCGAGTACCGTTATAGATGGTTTAGTATGCACCTCACAGATATGTCGCTGGCTTACATACATGTACATGTAGAATGAGAAGGTTGTAAGTACTATGTTAAGTACAACTTACGCCCATATAAGACTGATAAATATTTATAATCAGCATCACAAGGCGCTACTTATGAGCCTATTTCATAAACAGCGAAAATTGTCATATTGACCAAACTGAAGTTCAAACAGTTTGTTTTCCAATATAAATTAAAGAGTAATTTCCAGACAGTTTTTCTTGTTTTCTCAAAATATCGATTTTGTACTTATGACATTCTCATCCTAAGCCAGTGACATGGTATTATCATATATAACTCTTACATCAATCAGTACAGAAGTATCAATGCACTCATAAAGCAAGTTATAAGTTGTGACATAAAATGATACTATGGTTTCAAGTATCAAAACACTTCCGTAATACATTTATAACAGCAAGTGCTTTTTTAATGGCACTCCCACATTGTGGTTAGATTAGTATTTTTGTCAGCAAGTTTTATATGCTCATTCAGCAGTATAAAATTTATTTCATAGAAAACGAACCTAAAAAAAAATATTTTTAATTTAAATACATGTGTAAGTGATAAACTTACTATCATGATTATAATTTAAAGTATATCTAAGCATCAGGGATGTCAACAGGGCCAAAATGAAAATTAGGAAAATCGGATGCATCTAAACTTTTTTTTTCAAAAAAAAGGCATCTTATGACATTATGTCCATATATAGCTGAGTTTGTAATGAAAAAATCTTTCAGAACAGGTTGAATTTACCATAACTTTTCCATGTCTTGAGATATTTTCATCAAATAACTTTTATTTTTCATTGCTTTTTCATTTAATTTGCATAATTTGCTTACTAATCAGGAAAATTGACATCCTTATAGCCCATTTAAATTATCTACATCATGTATCAGATGCCATGATTCAATGTACATATTAAATGCTGTATTTTTTTGCCAAAATCATCTGAAACATACAAGTATGGTACATTATCAGTATTTTTAATATTGGGTAAGTTTGTGGTTAATTCAAAACATTAAGGGGGGCGTGAGTCAGATTTTTGCACTTGTATACCCCGTATACCCAGATATGTGACGTCATACATCCTTAAACTCAATAACATTTTGTAAACAACGTTTATATTATAATTTATCAATCTATGTACTTTAGAGTGCAGGGTATCGGTTCACAATTTGGTTGATAATTTGTCAAGCTATAACTAACTAAGGAATGTATGTGACAGTATGTCACAAATCGTGCCGTTCCTTAGATTGTACAAATTTTGTTTTCACAGTTTTTGAGTTGTACAGTTTATCGTAATTAACACAACTTTTAATGGCTTGGTTACTATCGTCATCCATCTACAGTGTAGAGAAATTTTTATTAACAAATTGCAGGTTGACCGTTGACTCGGGGTATAAACTCAAAAAGGTCAATTCATATATACAATGTACTATAGACTTTTTTTTTATACTTCAGACTATTAGCCACACGACAGAGGCACGTGCCGGTGACATATTGAGAAATTACCAAAAACAAGTATGCGAGCAAGCTTTTTAAAGGAAAATTTCTCAAGTATACAATTTTATATAAATGTACCTTGAAGTTCATGCTTCAAAAACACGTTACAGTCAATTCCAATATTAACAAGAAACCAATAGCATGAATGATGTAAAAAGGCATGCACTTAATTGTGTCAGTGAAATTTTGAGAATTTACCAAAATGAGCGTGCTAAATAAATGCCTAAAATAATGAAACATACCTGTACTGCCTACAGCAGTGCTTTTTTGTTTCTGGATTTTGCCATGTAAATTTATGTAGTTGTGTACCAGCATATATGCAAAAGTAGGCATACATTCTATAAGGCATATATTTTTTTACTCAGTCTAATCTGAAGTAATGAGCAGATTTTGTTTTAAAATTAATTAAATCACTTTTTGTGATTTAATTGGCTAAACGATTGGAGATGAACAGATGTCTGGCCCCTGATTGACTTGTAGCTAGATTTTTTAAGGACAAGGCTTCCACTAGGGCAGAAGTGTTTTAAAAAAAGGTTTTTTTTAATTAATTGATCTAATATATATGATAATGATAGCAAGTTGTAAACTTGTCTTTTTTGCTATTTTTTGCTAGCCTAAGTAGAAATGATTTTTTATGATTTTATAAGTACTTTATATTGTACATCATGATTTCAACTAGCTTGTAAGTTGTAGTCCTTGTATATTATATAATGCTGGACACACTTAACATACGGATGTACAAACTGGAAAATGGTAGAAACTGTGAATTATTCACAATTTTGATAACCTCATGATCAATTAGCAAATGTTGAAACAATGTGGTAAACATCAAAGTTCTGATATTATCTGACAATTTTGTCTCCCACATAAAGACAAGTGGTGGAGACATTGATTTTGTGATGGATAATGGATGTCTGTCTTTAATACTTTGGATGTCAACTTTTGGTCAGTAACAGGTGATATGATGTGGGGAGTGGTTGCCTAGAGGTAGGGCACACGCTTCGGCATCGAGAGGTCTGACCCCTGTCTGGACCACTGGTCAATTTCTCTGAGCAAGAGCACATGCTCCATTCCACCATGGTTTAAAATGGTACCTGTGAGGATAGTGTCTATTCCTGGGCGCCGCAGATTGATGTTGGAGAGAAATAGTCTCCCCAGGGAGACACGAGCGTAGGTTTATATAGGTAGCCCAATAACCAGGGGAAGTTAAAATGTCAAAGGGTGCTTGAGTGGTCTTACAGCTGAAAAGAACTCTAGAAAATTGGAACTTTTAACATGTGATTGGCTATCCTTATTCTCCAATTAAATAAGATCAATATTGAATACCAACCCAGAACAGGGGACATACCCGGTAGACCAGGAGCCCAGGAGAATGAGATACATATGATTATTAAAGTGTAATTCACATAATATCTACCAGGTAATATTAGAATTTTTACAATAAATTGATAGCTTCGTTAAAACGGTTAGCAAGTACAGATAAATATAAAGTCCATTTATCTTAAACTGAAATCATGCACTTGAATAATGTTACACGGAAGGTCATTTACTATCTCATGACGCAATTGCGTGCATATTGTGGTTTACACTAGCATCCTGGTCAACATGCACATTGTAAATCAAACACAAGATTACTAGATTAGTTACATTTATAAGCGTCACATTGACAATGATAGTTGTGTTTAATAGATGTAGATACTGTATACAGCCAGTCAGGTAAATTACCAACCACAAAATGCGGAGTGCATTGCCAATTACTGCAACATAAATATTTACAACAGGCAAAGATCTAAAGTATCATCAATCATTATGTAATAATGTATACATTTAGTTCTTTGAACAGGGGTTCCATTGGCTTCTGAATTTCAAGGGTCATGTACCATTTAATAGGAAAACATTCCATGATTTTATTGAAGAAAGTTTGATCTTTCAACTAAAATTTTGAGTGAAAATCCATTTTAAAAGGGACGATAACTACGGTATTCAATATTTAATTATTATATAACACTGTTAAATGGGTGTCCCTGAAACTGAATATTATTAATTCAAGACAATTTTTTATAGTCAAATATATATTTTATAATTTAGTTATTTACATAACGATCATGAACAGCGTTGATATACCCAAGATAGACTGTAAATTATGTGTATTACTACTGTATTATTATGGCGTATATTATGAATCAATATGGCAAAAATCCAGTACACACTTGGCAGAAGTTCTATGCAATTTGCATTCGTGAAACAAGATTAGTTTTATTAATCCCACTCAAAATAGAGCCAGATAAGGAACTATATAGAACCAGATTTGACTTGCCATTTACGCATTTTACGAAGTATAATTGATATAATACTAAATACGCATAGGGTAACAATAAAAGATAAATAGCCATTTAATTGGCTCTTAAAATTTAATTAAATTTAAATTGAGCTGTTAATAAATTACAATTTTATTTGTAATAATCATTTCAAACAACATTTTAATTTATAAGGGATAAAGCTTTTGGTAATCATAATATATATTAAGTATTAAATGCATCAGTCAATTGAAACCCCACCCTTCCTAAGGGTAGGGGGGAATAGCAGGGGAATAGTTATAGACCAGGGTTTTTAGCTTTTAATGACCCCCAGCGCAGGGATTTTGTTATCGCCAAAATAGTGCGGGGGATAAAGGCTTTTTCATCCCTGCTATTAAAAGACAGGATTAGATTTCACAGGTTTAGGGCAGAATTTAACCTTCTGCATGCATGGTTTTCAAAAAAGCAGAACTCTCTAAGTCAAAATCCCCACTTTAAAAGTTTTCCCCAGGGTTGGGGAGTTCAATTGACTGGAGCATTATTGGGAGGCTATTCAACTCTCAAGTTGTACAACTTCTTTGAAAGTTCTTGAGATAACTGGAAGCTGATTTGTTATACATTGTAAATATTAAATATACTACGTACATTGGATTCCATTTTTTTAATTTGGATGATCATGATAATTATGTTAATTAACTGATGTTATACATACATTTTCGTTTAAATAATTATATATAATCAGGTCTAGGATTATGCTGTTTTTATGGATAATCAGTAAATTTATGGACAGTCCATGTTTTTACTGATAAAAATATCAGTAAATTTACGGACTTATATTGAAAATTATCATTATTTTCTAATTAAAGAAAAAGGGCACCCAATTACAAATATAATTATGTTCAGAATACAATTTTAGAGCACTAAAGAAAGTTTCGTGAAATTCCTATGATTTTGAAATTTTGCTGTTTTTCATATTTTCGAAGTTGGATTTCAGCCATCCAAAACTATAAGTTTTACTCATTTTAGTATACAAACATCATCTGAAGTGATTTACAAGATGTGGAAATTCACAAGAGCTATATTTCAGCTTTTTAAGGAAAACTTAGAAATTTGTCATTAAATTGTCAGTAAATTTACGGATATTTTGATCAGTAAAAATATGGACAATCAGTAAATTTACTGATTGTCCATAAAAACAGCATTATCCTAGACCTGATAATTTACATTAAATTGAACACAGATTAATAAAATAATTACGACACTTCCATTTGTATGCAAGTTTGGTGATTATTTTATTCATTCGTTTAAATTATTTATAATAAATAGAAAAAAATATATATATAATTAAAACCATAATCTGGTTTTTATCTAAAAAGTAAGGAAAAAACACCTTAATGTAAAAAGTATGCATCATAATTAAATGTCACCCTTAAACCACAATCCATGTTCTTGATCACTTATAATAAAATAAATCATGTTATGCCATGGTTGTGTGCTTGCACGAGGTTTGCGTGCATTGTAGGAGGTTATGGTTCAAGTAGTGAATTACAGGTAAGTACAATATTTCACCTTTCTATTGCATACTACAAAAGTACCAATATAAAAGTACAATATGATGTGTAGATTCTATTTAGGTCAGAGCTGTAGAGTGTAGGTACAGTACACAAAATCTACTAGTGGTAGCCCTGGCCTAGGTATACTATATTTTTAAAACATATGTATATGCAAATACCAACCTTCCAGCCAGCTGAACTGGTATTATCCCCCTTATCCTTGAAATAAGGGACATTTTGCACCATCCAATCGTAGATTTGTGATAACGTAAGCCGTTGTTCAGGTGAACTTTGAATAGCTTTTGTAATTAGGTCGGCGTAAGACAAATTTCCCCACGCGTTTCGTCGAGACGACGGCTTTTGACTTTGCTTAATTCCTAAATTGTCTTTTCCATGCTCAGTGACATTAGTCTCGTCTGATGCTGGAGACCCGGTATGAGCTTCTGCAAAGTCTTCCACGGGCCGACAAGGCCATGTATTCGCTCTTGCCCTACTTTGGGGCTCGAAATTCGGATCGATGTCTCCCAAAGCTAAAGTTGCGTCCATTTTGGATTTTTACTGGAAGCACTTGTCTCGCTAATTGGTCCACATCACCTTTAATTAACAACCCCACGTGGAATATAATATATCCAAATAATATCCATCATTGAAAAAACAACTTCAAGTCCATGTACAAAATGTAAACACGTCAGATTTCAGACTCGAAATCAAAACATTAGTAAACTATATAGTGTAGTACATGAAATCTATTTCGGGAATACACGATGACGTAGTTGTTGTCACGGGCGATTTGCATATTATGCGCAACAAGTTCCTGCGCAATTGCAAATTCACTGTGATTAATGCGATACGCGTTAGAGGTGCGCGGTGAGTAGCCTTCGTGATGACGTAAATGCGTAATTATAATATAATTATTATAATTTCAAATGATAGATCTAGATCTAAATACTTATAGAATTTGATATAAGCGAAGTATTATAACAAATATGAAGAGAACAAATTAGCAAAATTCATCATTTTCTCTTGGTTGGAAATTCCAATAGCCGGTTTTGTATATACATGTATGTGCTACATGAAGGTTTCTAAAATAAAAACAGAACATCAGGCGCTTATTATCAGGCCAAATAAACAATATGAGAGGTTTCGATAGCTAGCATCCTCATGCATTAGTGGTTAGTCAAGTTTCAAGACTTTTTCAGAACAAAACTACTCCTTTTGAATGAGAATGAATAACATGATGAAAAATGCTAGACTATGTACATAGGCACACACCCAAACGGTTTATATAGTCGATTAGAAACCTGTACATTATTATGTTAGTTGTCTTATTTTCCTTTTAGAACTAATAATAATATAATAACTTCTAAAAGGACAATCGTTTCTTTTTTCATGCAAGTTTATTAAATCGATGAAACCATGTACCTGTGTCAGTGGGTTGAAAATATTTTAAATACCTAAAATTTGAAAACTAGGTAATTTTCGTTGTCATAATGTTGCTACTAAGTCTAGAACAATTTTACTCGATTTCATTCTTTGAAATTCTCCACAGATATACAATTTAAGAAGTAGATTAATTTCTTTCAAAAAAGGTATGAGAAAATCATAATATTTCATTACAACTAACATATTCATGTAGGTTTCTAAACTGTTTTATCAAGGGATTATCTGCAAGATGAAGACATGCTTTTCCTCTAGCTAGGCCGAACCATACATCCATTCAACTGTACTAGTCACCGATAGGTACATGCCTACACTATTTTCCAGATACGAAAAAAATACTCATGTACATTCTACTTGTATAACATATTTTGTTAACTTATTACAACAAGTTACTGAAAAATTTCAAGCAAAACAAATTTTTAAGTCAGCTACCGGTATGTAGGTCATTTAAATTATTTTCACGCTCTTGCTACCATATAGCAACAACCATTCCCGTCAAATGAAAATATTAGTTAATATGCATCGTCGCGACATGTATTCATAAAATTTCCATGTATCATATGACTACCTAGCATTGGTATTTTTTAGGTTATAAGCAAGGTCCAGTTAAAGTTTAGTAGTTTCACTATTTCCGTATCCTTTGAAAATCAATCAAATAAGATTTATCATGCAAAATTACCTTATTTACCCCCACCCACATAGTCATATGAAATTTCATATACCAAATTTTCATATCTTTTTTGACGGGTTCACTAGGTCAACAATTAAGTTATAGAAAAAACATCGTTTGTTCAAAATAGGTCATAATTTTGGCATATCGCCATCAAAATTATATAGGTAATTCAACTTTTTGACAGCTTGGACTTGAGCATTTCATATTCTCGTTCGGTTATATGTAGGCATTGTGTCGTGTAATATTTATGTTCTGTGATTTTGTGTTTGCTGTGCTCGGTTGGTTAATTTAGATGCTGCCTTCCATATCCGATTTTTCATACATTTTTAGAAACTGTATGAGTGATGCTAGGTACTTAGATAAAGTTAATTTTAATACCCATAGTTATTTCAGGAACTAGATCGTCTCCATAGCAACCACAAACTTTATAGTTAGAATATTTTTTTGTGAAAATGCGTATGATATCTTTATTTGACCCTTTCCATACAAAGTTTCATCAACCTAGTCTTGATTTTGATTGACATATGTTATGTCAGAGTAGCTATATATGACATACATATTTGGGGGGGGGGGGGGGGTACGCAAACAGAAGTAACATTTTATACCAATTTGTAATAGAATATCAAAATTAAGTACAATTCTAGAACTAGCATTAGCATTTACCAAATACAAAATACATAATTTATTATAAATCTACATTTGTACGTTATAAAATTATAAGTTTGAATGACGTTTGTGACGTATCGCAAAAAGTGCGCACATGGCGCAGGTGGTTGACTTTTATGGTATGTAACTTTTGTTAATTTCACATTTTGCTCGTATTTTATAAACTGTTAGTAAAATAAGTGTCTTTCTGGTTGTAAGAATTGTCTTATCAGTTTTCTGCACGACCATACAACTATAAAAAACATGAACATTATTCACGCTGTGTGCATACTAGAAATTACCAGTCCTGTTGTACTATTTTGTAAAAATCGTATTTATTATTGGTAAACGTTATTTTGAAATCATTTGTGAAATTGTTCATTAAATGCACCATTACAGGACGTGGTAAACTTTATATATACAAAAACCACACCTTTACTCTTGGCACGTCATTTTTTAAAACTAAACTACTTTCAGTACTTTGAGTTTGTCACACTGGTTTTCGGCTTCAGAGCGTGAATAGATTTAGAAGCAGGGATACAGCTCGACAATCAAAACAAGCAATGGCGGACTCATGACCTATTACAGTTTGTAAGGTATTTACTGCTTACGTGGGATTTGAGCGAATATGCTGTGTTCAGAAACTCGGTTGTGTTTAACATTGCGTTTTATATCTGTCTGATTATAACAATATCGATTCATAAGCTTAAATAACCACGGCAGTGAGTCAATTGCTGTACTGAAATGCAAAAAAGATAAGGAAATACCACAAAGATCGTAATGAAACGAAAAAGCGACACCCTCCTTCTAAAATCAAAGTGCTGAACGCACCAGATTTTCTTGTAGGATGGTATGAAATTTCAATAATGAAATTTAATCTGCCGTCGTCGATTATATGCTCTTTATTTCTCAATATTTGTTCAGATTATTGACTTCAAACTCATCATATTTAATTTGCATTGATCTAAACAAGTCTTTTTGTGCACAAGGGGAGGTAACACGATCAATGGTATTGATGGAGTTATTGCCCTTGTTGCAACTATAATTTTTACACTTAAAATCCATCTGTCAATATCTGTCAGAGGTATTTCCTTCAAACTCAACATATATTGTCAAAGCAATGGCCCCATTCAGCAAATAACAAGTACAAAATTAATAGTAATAACTCTAGGATGATTTTGTTTTAAATCAATGTCAGAATTCTTAATTAACAATGAATTTATTTATTGTTTAGATGGTATTATTCTGTGTTGTTTATAATGCCAATTTTTCTCATTTCAGGCAATTTACGGGGTATCCTTCACGCATGCAGTGCTGTAAAATGACTGTCCCTTGGAACGATACAGTCGGTTGTGAAAAACATAACTTCCTTATAACAGACAATACCAGTAGTGGCATAGTTATAGTCAATATTATAGAAATTGGTAACATTTCTCCCCACCCTGAACATATTGTGCCTGAGTTCAATAATTTACATAGCAATACTGTGGTTGAGTCTGGCTGGCCACATGGTACAACTGAACATGAAGTTAGAAATTCAAATATTTATGACTGGATAAAAGATCGCTGTATCAACGTGCCTACGGTATTATATAGTCAAGTCCATATCAGTCAAGAGACAGGCCATAGTAAGTGTGTGATACACTGCATAGTTATTGTGTTTCGCAAATCTTTCAAAACACAGAACTGTTTAAAAATTGTGGTTTTACCTTCAATTAACACTAGCGGCAAGCATCGAAAGTCGACAAGAAAAGCCAGCAATTATGGAGCAACTTATTGTGAGTCCGTAACTGAGCACAGTGAGCACCGGCAGCCAAATGTTTCACATTTACTGACAGTTTAGGCATATAACATTATTTCATTATCCAAAGCACGAGTCCATTATGGAGGAGTATTTCAAAAGACTAACTGACGGTCCGCCATTTGCCAACAATGAAGATATGAAGTATGAATTCCGTCGGTTAGTTAGTTTTCAAAACTGGCCCAGCAATTCTTCAGCTTATCCAATTAAATTAGCAAAGGCTGGATTCTTTTATAATGGGAGTGGTGATGAAGTTGAATGCTTCAAGTGTGGTGTGAAGAGATCTGGTTGGACCCCTTTAGATGACCCTGTTAGGGAACACAGGGCCCTGAACCCTGATTGTCCCCTTTTGGGTGATAATTGTGATAATAACGATAATAACGATAACGATAATGTGCCCATTCATGTAATAAACACTTGTCCAAGAAATAGTGAATTAACTAAAATTATCAACTTAGGCAGTCGGCTAGATTGTTTGCTACGTGTAAATGATAATGAAGATAATGCTGCTGAGGCTTCCGGAAGACTGGCTGATGTCAGTAATGCAACTGGTGATGCTAATGTAAGCACTGCTGCTGAGAATGCCGGACATGCTGAAGGAAATGGGAATAACATTCACAATTCATTAGATAATATAAGCAAGACTGCACCGTCCATACCTGCGACCTCACCCTCTCTGTCTGATCAACAATCTATCCAAAGGTCAAGGTCACTTGGTAATTTGCAAACGAACTTCCGACAGTCTGTTCCTGAGAATGTGTGCATTGATAAACGGTCATCCACATTCCCTGAGACGTCCACAAGTAGAGATAATGCGTCTAATTTTGCTAATCATACTGCTGGTGCATCATCTAGTGGTGAGGGTCAAAGTCAAAGTGGTGTAGCCCAAGGTCAAAGCGGTGGAGCCCAAGGTCACAGTGGTGAAGGTCAAAGTCAAAGTGGTGTAGCCCAAGGTCAAAGCGGTGGAGCCCAAGGTCACAGTGGTGAGGGTCAAAGCAGCAAAGGTCCAGGTCACAGTGGTGGGACTCAAGGTCATGGCAATGGGGCTCAAGGTCACAGTGGCAGAGGTCAAGGTCACAGTGGCGGGGCTCAAGGTTTCAATGGAGTGGAACATAGTCGTGGTACTGGTGCTAAACCAAAGGAAGACAGAAAAAAGGAGAAACAAGCAAAGAAGTCCAAAGAAAAGAAAGACAAGAAGTCAGGGAAATCATCTAAAGATACTTCTAGGAGGGATTCAAATACTGGTACTGGATCCAACGCTGGGCCTCAGACTGGGTACGATATTCCGCCACCTTCTGGCGAGAGTATTGGCCCTTTGAGGTTTGAACGAAATAGACTTGAAACGTTTAGCACATGGCCGAGTAATGCTTGTGTTCCGGCTAATGAACTAGCCAAGTGTGGTTTCTTCTACACAGATTCCGGGGATAGAGTGCAATGTATTTTTTGTAAGGGAATTCTAAGAAATTGGGAAGAAGGCGACCGACCTCATATTGAGCATAGGAAACATTTCCCACGATGCCCTTTGGTACTTGGCATGAAAATCGGCAATGTGCCGTTACCCGTTAACCAGAATCAGTCATTCGGTGCATTTAGTTCTACGCCAAATTCCACCGCTACGCAAACAAATCTGAATCCAGGTGACAATGCTGCTGAAAATGTTGCGGATACTTTTAATATGGAGACTCTCGGGATCGTTACAGACCGACCTAAGAACCCTCAGTATGCCATCGAGTCACAGAGACTGGCTTCATTCAAGGGCTGGCCTCAGTACAAACACCAGACACCACAACAGATCGCTGAGGCAGGATTCTGGTATGCAGGTAAATACTAGTCTGTTTTATTCTTGGGGAGATGACAAACTGTTATATCTGACTCGGTGTGCCTGCATATTTAATATGCTAACATTTTCTTGATTTTTAGATATTTTCAGATGTTTTGCTTAGAAAATTTCAAACATCCTCCTATATCTTTGTAAATCTTCTCCTTAATCTTTAGGTTCCATACCATTTTAGGCATGAGCTATTCATATAATTTATTGCTCTAACATGTAGTGTGACTTATTGCTCTTTAACCAGCTAAAGATGAATTTCTCGGCCTTGAAACTGAATTTGCTCAACAAATTTTACACATGTAATATCTTTTCAGGTTTCAATGACAATGTGAAGTGTTTCTATTGCGATGGTGGTCTACGGAACTGGGAACCAGGTGATGTACCCTGGGAAGAACATGCTCACTGGTTCCCCAAATGTCCGTTTGTCATCCAGGTCAAAGGTCAAGAATTTATAAATGCAGTTTTGCGTGCAAAAGGAGGAGAAGTGACAGTACCGGTACTTGCCAATGCCCAGAGGTCCGCTGAAGGAAGTGAGCATTCAGGTAATGTTACAAGGCATTTACTGTAAAATAATAATAATATTAGTGGGGGATTTAATTTTGTGGATTTCATGTATGACCTTAACCATGAAATTAATTCCCCCACAAATATGAATGATTCTACAGTATATGACTTTGCAAAAAATATATCCTTGAAATTACGTCCCCCACAAAATGGCATTTTTCACAAAAACACGCAATTTTGTCCCAGTGAAATTTAATTTAGCCAGTAAATGTTCAAAATTAGACTGTTAGTTTGAAATCTCAATTAAAGTTAAAGTAACAAAGAAGATAATGAAAAAAGTACCAAGCGAGCATATTCGAATAACAAGTTGGTTTTACCACTGGTAACTGGATCATTGATAACCAAAAAAAGCAATAAACATTTTCTTTGTAAAATTTACATTTTTCTTTCTATAGAAAGATATAAATTTTATGCAAATTTTTTTTTCCTTTTAGTCTTTATTAATGATACACTTGCCTGTGGATTTTACTGCATTCTGTCTAATTTCTACACTCATATATTGTTTTGTATCATCATTGCTGTGTGTATGTATATATCAGGTCGAAGTATGGTAGAAGAACGAGAAGTGCGGGCACGTATGGATAGTCCTTACATCAAGAAAGTACTGGATATGGGCGTATCGAAACAAGTTATCATGAATACTATACGCAAACGCATGCAAGAGACAGGTGATTATAATTCTTATATTTTCTTTCAGCATTTACTGATCTTAGACCTGAACGATTTGACGCTTGGCATAGCTTAGGTAACGGCTGGTTAGCCAGGTGCCCGGATATATTATATTATTAATACAGCTTTGTAGTCTCCTTGTGATTAAAGAATGCATTTTTAAAAAATTGTCATATGGTTGAAATGGAATGTTGCGGGAACTTGATGTTGTAAGTTAATCCCCCAAAATATTTCATGTTTGTTACCTGGTACCACTTACTGTAAAATTTTATATTGTTTCCCACTCATATTCTGTTGTTAATGTAGTTGCAGGAATGAGGTTTAGGATAAAGTACTAGTTATTTTCGTTAATAGGTAAATACTTAGTGGGACTTGAACCCATCCAAATGAACTGACTGAAAAATCACTTCAAAAAGTTATTTGAAAAAGTATGTCTCATACCCGCCTGCTTATGTCACCTGATTTGTTATGTGTAATCGTTGTGGTCATTATTAAAACAGGTGATGATTTTCCTTCTGCAACTGCCCTGATGGAAGCTGTCTTTAGGGAAGATTCAAATGAGCAATCCCAGAATCCTCCTTCAGTTACCCAGAATGCATCAGACAATCAGACTGGTTCAGAAGATTCCAGACAAAATGGCAACCAGTCACAGAACGATAACCAGTCTATTGAGAATACAGAACCAGTCCCAGAAGTGGAGGACAAAGTTGAACAAAAGAAACCCAACGGTGAGAAAACTGAACAAAAGGATCAGGAAGCTACAGGATGTGCTGGAAACTCTGTTCAAGGTGAATATTTTGTTCATATCAACATTCTCATTTACAGCACCGTTTTCCAATTTTTTTTTCAGTCATAAACAAAATTTATGTAAGTTGATCTAATCAGTTCTTTTGGACTTTATCTACAAATACCCTCTGGTCTGGCTAAAATTGCATATGAATGCATCCATTTGGATTTAAACCTGTGTTCCTCGGTTAAATGTCAAACAAGCTTACCACTAAGCTACGGATGTGCATGAAATAAACTGAATGATAAATTCTTACGATTTAAAATTTTCAATTTCAGCTGATGACCTGATGAAGGAGAATCTTGAGTTGAAGGAACAGAGATTGTGTAAAATCTGTATGGTATCGGATGCCAACGTTGTGTTCTTACCATGCGGCCATCTTGTTTCCTGTGCATCCTGTGCCCCGGCTCTACAGATGTGTCCCATATGCCGCGCAACAATCAAAGGAACCGTCCGAACATATATTGCCTGAATATCTTATGTCTAGCTCACACTGAGATAATTTTCATCGGCCATGTACTTACCTTTTAATACATTGGCATCGGAAGGCATCTGGATAAGGGTCCTCATGGTCTAGGGGAAGCTTCAGGGAAGCCATAAGAAAATATGCAAAATCTCTGTTCCCGATGCCTCCTGAAGCCAATTTATTTAAATCGGGAGTACATCGCCGAGGCAAAAAATGGTCAGTGGGACCTAGACTTTAGATAACTTATTTCATAGCTACGGTATTTTCGTTAGTTTACCTCACTATGTTTATGGTCCCTTGGTCTTATATTGTTTATGATTCTGAAACTGTGTATTTGATATAACATAGTCCCTTGCTCTTACCCGGTAATTGTTTATAATTCTAATTGCATGTGCCATCTCACTTATTAATAAGTGGGAAGGCATTACAGCATTGTTAATTGTTATTATTATACCATATTTATATAGCCCTTTTTTCATTCAAAAGTGGTGTACATGTACAATCACGATTTACGTAGACATGGTTAAAACACTATGTATTAAATGGATACAAAAAAAGAGAAATTATGTGTACATTATGTCATGATAAAATTTGTTACCTACAGATATGCATAAGACTTTCATTTAAATAATGGCAAAGGTATATACATATCATGTTTTTTGTCCATATGAATAAAATAATTATAATCAGCAACTTGCTAAAAGATGAATTTGAGCATCAAATAAAAATTTGGTTGTGAGAAACCAAAATTGAGTTGTGGATAAAAAGGGAAGTTGTGCAGGTTTCAAATGCAAAATTGAATTGTGTGGTCCTGACTACATTTTTTCCACTGTTACTTTCTTGAATTTTACTTTATATTAATACTTGATATTAATAGTAAGACCTTTTAGTCCCCTACTAGTGTTCAACCGGAGGGGCCTCTGTCCGTCCGTCAAGAAATCTGAATCCTGCCATAACTCAAACAGTTTTCAAGCTAGCTTTTCTTGGTATTTGGATAGGGACCAATAAGGATATTATGCATGTCTGTTTAGTTTTTGATTTGGACAAAAATTTCGGTTGCCATGGCAACAAAAACATTAGAAACCAGATAGGGGACTTCTGTATTGCTTGCAATCCCTAATTAATTGTTAGTTTTGTCCTTTATTGATAGATTAATGTAGAAGTGTCTTTTTGATCAGGATTTTTCTTGCCAAAATCTTCGTCATGTCAAGCTCAGGGAAGTTTGTCTAGAAATTTATGAAAGTTTTGTTGTATTATTTATTGCACTAGACACAAGACAAAGATCTGTTCACTTAAATTTTGAGTCTTAATAAGACGCCTGAAGTTTGGAAAATGACTCCTTCAATACCTCAAGTACTTAGTATGATGTGTAGTTAATCATGATTTATCGGTATAATCAATTATATTGTATTAATAGAGCATTAAAACTAAAAAGCCAGGTTCTTTGGAAATTTCCCTAGCATTTTTGCTGCGCCTGAAGTCTATTTTGTGACAAATGCCTTATTATTATTTGTTTATCAAGATCATTGATGTTATAAGAGTTATATATGTTGATTTGTGCTGTAACCTTTACTACCCTGGTATACATATTCTTGCCTTTCCTACATGTGTTTATATACTTACAAATAGCTATCACTTTATTGTTGCTGCTGAACAAAGCTTGCTCACTTGTTTTACTCCTGTAAAATATGGTGTATTATATTATATATTAAATTTTGTAGTTGGAACACAATAGCTTTGGGCCAAAATTGCTGGGTTGATAATTGTGTATACATTGTATGTTGTGGTAGATTTTATTTCATTGTTGTGAATATTGGAACATGTATACAGATTATTTCATGTGTTTTTAGCGAGACTTTGTGAAGAAAAAAGTCTTAACTATTGTCATGACGGGATCGTTTGCCTTGGTTAAGTTTTTTCAACACTGTCACTTATTTTCTCAAATACTACGAAAGGTATCCACTTGAATCTCAACATTGTTCTGCCCTTTTTACTCTTCCAATAAGGGTATTATTAAGAATGAGAAAGTTGAGTGTCCAGCACTTACAGACAGTGTTCTTGTTGTGCATCTTGGAACAGGTAGATATTTTGTTTCATGTGTGTTTCATGTGTGTTTCATGTGTGTTTTTTATTACTGTAAAACTGTTAGATATAATCTATATGATATCAAAGCATTTTGTTTGATCATTTTTGCGTACAAAGCATAAACAAGTGTGATTGATATCGAATATAAATGTAATACTGTCATGTACAGTATGTGTTTTTGATACACAACTGGGAGGCTGTATGTAACTACAGGGGCCTTATTCACCCAAGTAACTGTTGTAAGTTTAAAACTCAGACTTTGACTTTAGTTTGCCAAATGTTCTATTCGCTCTCGTGTTGTTAGAAATGCACCGATTTCGATATAAATATTCAGTGGGTAACAACATATAATCAGATAAAATTTCACCTGGTTAAATCTAATTGCTAAGAAATGGCAGTTATTATAAATGTTGTCCATTTAAAGTCTAAGTCTGAGTTTCAGTCTCACATTGTTGATAAATAAGGCCCCTGGTATGTAAATGCCTATATATGGCTTACCATGCTTGTGTTGTTGTTTTATACATTGCATAATGAAATACCGATTATACTCACTGTGCTCTGGTGGGGATACCCAATAAACTAAAACTGAAACCTAATCAGTTGCTCTGAATATTGACTATTTAGTGTGTCCACAAGATTTTGGTATAATGTTCCCTGTGAACTAATATTATTGGTGATGGCAAATCTAGTCTACCATATTTAATATATTTATATATTTTTTGTTATTATAATGTAACTAGCACCCAATACAGCATACTCAACTTAGTACCATATGTCATTAAGTGCAATAATATATCCATATCTAATATATATTTTTGTTCATTTATACTGTTAATCAGTTTAATACATACCTGCAAAGTACTCCTATTAAAGTGGAGTTACTCCCATTTTCTTTGTACATTTCTGGTTTACCAAGTTCACCTAACTTTGAACAAAGGTACATTGGATTTATTTTATGATCTTCTGTCCCAAATTTATAACCACTAGAATTAATATATTCCTTGTTTATGCATCTAAATCCCTTTTAAATTACATTTAAGTGCATCTTGTGACATGTTTTGCTTTATCACTCCTATTTTGGATTTAACTAGCTTGGAAGGTATGGTTTAATATTATGGTTTATATTTATTTTTGGTCAATTTCGGGACATTTATAAATGGGGATTCATGAATATTTAGCAGTCAAAGAATCCATGATACGTTATCATGCTATAAACGTATATTTAGGCAGATTTACAATCATCCATTTCAGAATCAGGCGATCTCCCAAAATCAAAGTCTTAAAGGGACTCAACTCCAGTTGGTAAATTGAAAAATTTATCTAGTTTTCTTAAAATCGCATTTTTTTGGCTTGACCAACCTAATACATTTATATAAGAATCTGGACTTATTCATCTGGAAGAAAAGTTATCACATAACATCAGATTATTACCTTTTCAACCCCTAAAATCTATTGTGTGACTAACGCTATAGGATATATAATTTAACGTTGGAATGTATAAATGCTGAGAAAAGCCGTAACGGACGTTAAACATGTTCGACAGTTTTCATCAATAGCGCTGTTGATCGTAATGTAAGTTGTTAGAAAGCGTGTTTTTATCATCGGGGCCTGGTTTTTATGGATTTTTCACATTTCTTGTTTCCAGTATTAGCCTACAGTAATTACTGTAATTTGTGCTTTTACATATTTTAAGAAAACATACCTGTAATGAACAAATATGAACAAGTATTTTATGTTTTATTTTATTTTTCTTTATGTTAATTTATTCTGATACATTCTTTTATACTATAGTTGATATTATACAAAATGTAGTTGCATTGCTTTGAGACTTTTATTTATCAAGTTTTGTATGTTGTTATATTGCTGTTATAGATATTATCTGATAATATAAACTCTGAAATATGTCCTTTCTTCCGTTGTCATTAAATACGCTAAGTTGCCAATTTTTTCTCAACTGTGAAGCCGCTCAACCACCTTTTGACAAGTTTGTTTAAGAGCTCGATATAGTTGTCACAATGGCTGTTCAGTGTATGTGCGTTCGTGGGTCCGTCTGTGCGTCCGATTTTGTCCGAGCTGTTTCTTCATCATTCAATGGGTGATTTTGAAATACAAAGGCACAAAAGTTCCCCGTGTTGACGCGGCGTGTCGCGCTCAAGACCAGTACCCCTAGCTTGAAGGTCAAGGTCACTCTTGGAGGTCAAAGGTCCAAAATGGGCATAATACTGCTTGTCCGGACCATAGGTTCTTCATTTTTTGGGTGATTTTGAAATACATTGGCACAAATGTTCCCCGTGTTGAGGCGGCGTGTCGCGCCCAAGACCTGTACCCCTAGCTTGAAGGTCAAGGTCACTCTTGGAGGTCAAAGGTCCAAAAGGGCATAATACTGCTTGTCCGGACCATAATTATGTTCTTCATTTGTTGGGTGATTTTGAAATACATTGGCATAATTGTTAAACACCACAAGGCGGTGTGCAGTGCGCAAGATCTAGGCATCTAGCTCAAAGGTCAAGGTCAAACTAAGAGGCCAAATGTCAAAAATGGCCATTATAGACCTTGTCCGGCTGTATCTCACTCATGCATTGACCCTTTTTAGCTCACCTGTCACATAGTGACAAGGTGAGCTTTTGTGATCACTCTTCATCCGTCGTCCGTCCTTCGTCCGTCAACAATTGGCTTGTGTGCACTCTAGAGGCAACAGTTTTGATCCAATATTCATGAAACTTAATCAGAATGTTGTTCTCTATGAAATTTAGGCCAAGTTCGAAACTGGGTCATGTGGGGTCAAAAACTATGTCACTAGGTCAAATCTTAGAAAAATCTTGTGTACACTCCAGATGTCACCAATTTGTTCCAATCTTCATGTAACTTGATCAGAATGTTGTTTTCTATAAACTCTAGGCCAAGTTCCAAATTGGGCCATGCGGGGTCAAAAACTAGGTCACTAGGTCGAATCTTAGAAAAATCTTGTGTACACTCCAGATGTCACCAATTTGTTCCAATCTTCATGAAACTTGGTCAGAATGTTGTTCTCCATGGAATTTAGGCCAAGTTCGAAACTGGGTCATGCGGGGTGAAAAACTAGGTCACTAGGTCAAATCTTATAAAAACCTTGTGTACACCCTAGAATCCAATCATCATGAAACTGGATCAGAATGTTGTTCTCTATGAAATCTAGGCCAAGTTTGAAACTGGGTCATGTGGGGTCAAAAACTAGGTCACTAGGTCAAATCTTAGAAAAATATTATGTTCACTCCAGGGGTAACAGTTTTGATCCAATCTTCATGAAATTTACATGATCAGATTGTAGGTTGTACTGATACCTAGACCATTGTGCAACAGGTAATCTCTAGACCAAAGGTCAAGGTCACACTTAGAACAAGCATCAACAACGACCATTATAGACCTTGTCCGGGCTGTATCTCATTCATATATTGACATATTTTTAAATTACTTGGCAAATTTGTTAAACACCTTGAGGCGGTGTGCAGTGCGTAAGATACAGGTCTCTAGCTCAAAGGTCAAGGTCACACTCAAAAATTACCGTTATAGACCTTGTCCGGGCTGTATCTCACTCATGCATTGACCAATCTTACTTATATTTGGCATGCATGTTCACCTTTATGGGACAGAGGTTCATGACAGACCCTTAGGTTTATATCTGAAAGGTCAAGGTCACAGTTGAAGGTCAAATTGAAGCTTTTCCAGACCATAACTTTGTCGTGCATTGACCAATCTGTCTTACATTTGGCATGAATATTCACCTCCATAAGCTGGAGTGTCGTGCTCAACCCTCAGGTTCCTATATCAAAGGTCAAGGTCACAGTTACAGGTCAAATTTCTAAAGAAGCTTGTCTGGACCATAATTTTTTCATGCATTGACCAATCTTGCTTGAAAAAAACATGTATGTCAACCTCTATTAATCGGAGTGTCATGAGCAACCCCTGGTTCTTTTCTCAAAGGTCAAGGTCACAATTAGAGGTCAAAGGTCAAATTGAAGTTTGTAGGTATAATTTATTCTTTATGCATGCTGGCATTAGATGTAACTTAGCACATTTAAGTCAGTGCATTTTTTCAATGTGCGCCGAGGCTCAACATAATTTGCCCGAGGGCACAATTTTCTAGTTACTTCTCCTGGTCATTGGGCTACATAATGAAACCTACATTGAAGTCTCCCTAGGGAGACTATAATTTCTCTCCAGTGGGTGTGGCAGCCAACATCGATCTGCGGTGCCCAGGAATATACACTGCCCTCACAGGTACCAATTTACACCTTGGTGGAGTGAAGCATGTGTGTTATTCTTGCTCAGAAATTAACCAGTGGTCCAGATAAGGGTTGAACCCGGGACCCATTGATCCTAAAAAGTGTGCCCTATGTTGGTTGTATAAATTGATGTACCACAAAGTGACAATTTACGGCAACAATAGACAGCAATTCATGTATATAACCAACAATAGACCATGAGGGACCGCAATAATATATAACACCACAATAGACCACAGTATACAGTAATAGACTGTAATAGACCACAGGTTACAGTATCATTGAAAAAGAAATTTAAAAAATAAAATTGATAAAAAAAGATTTTGGGAAAGTTTATTAATTTGAAACAAAATATTTTCCCCAATTTTTTAATGATAATAGACCACAATATACTGTATCGGACCATGAAGTATACCTTATTCTAACATGAACAGCGATTTTGTCCATGTAGACAAAGAACGAATTGCTTACTAGTTTGCATGACATCATAAAAACGATGTGACATCACTTCCATTGGTATATCAACTGATATACACTATAGCATGATTTGTTCTTTCACTATTATAGGCAGAAGCACCGTTCGTGTTGGAATTCTTGAATATATATATACCTCACATTTCACAAGTATCTTTCAACAGAGAAAGAGTATGGCAAAACCTTAGGTGGTACGTTATTTTCATACATAGTTTTACAACACGCATGTTTGGGATTCAAATCTGAAGCAGCAAAGGTTTTTCCCCCTGAGTTATGCGATATAACATTCTTCAAGCAGTTGGAAATTCCTCTGATGAGTTCATACCTATTGAACGAAACCCTCCAGTTAGTCATAAGCATACATACTTGCCTCAAAGCAGTCGTTAAGTCAACATGATTGTGACGTCCACTGATGGCTTTTACCCAGCCACTATGTATTTAAATGCTTGGATGAAAGAGTTTGAACCCCTGACATCGACCCCATCTAGATCCGCCCACAATTGCTCTGAAATCAACTACAACCCAATAGTGAACTGCATATAAAACATGGTGTGTAGACTATTTGTCATAACTTTTTATAAACTAGAAAAGAGGATAAATATATGAAAATTCAAGAAGTATATAAATAATTATGACAAATAGTCTGCATGTGTCATGTTTTATGCATATGTATACATGTAGCTATAGGCCTAATTGATTTTGAAGTGTTATTGTAGGTATAATGCCAGTTTTAAATTGTTTGCAGATACTGCAAGATAAAAGTAAAATAAATTAAAAACATATTTTGAGTGATAAAACTTATAATAAAACGAAACCAGAAACCTTATTTCTTGAATAAGTCTTTTGATCAAGTGTGACCATTTTGTGACGACAGCGATGACATGATACGTCATTCGTAAATATCATTGTTTATGTATCCAAAATGGTGGGCAGTTAGTCAATTTCCGTAATGGATATTTTATAAAATATGATATTTTAAGTAAGATCTAGTCTTTTCAGAGTGTTAAACTACTCGTAAATATAAACGACATTAAGTTTACTTCATTTAAGCAGCTGTCATGAATCTCACAGAGCGAGAGCAAGCTTATTATGGGGAGTTGTTCCAAACGTGCGACGTCGAGGGAACTGGGAAATTTTCTGGCGGCCAAGTTTCCGAGCTTTTTAGGGGTTCTGGATTAGCCCCTGAGGTCTTAGTACAGGTAATTTGTTACAGTGGTACATGTTATTATCATTTGTCGATTGAAAAACATCGTCTTTACTGCACATGCAATGTATTCGATGCCCTAATTTTGCTTTGTGTATGAAATTCGGATAATTTTAATTTCGGATACTAAACACATTGCTGAATTTTTTTGTGATATTATGTTGTTGTCAGCTATATTTTGTTATGGTTTTATGAGATGAAACTGTTGGTTACCTATCAGATCATATTTGAAAGTGCATTTTGTAACAAAAATAGATTAAAAAGAGCCACCATATCATGCATGTGAATAATTTGGGGTGCAGAACAGGCTCTTGACATCTGGATATAACCCCATTGTCCACTCTACAACACTACAACAAATGAAAAAATTCAGATCTCTATATACTCTTATCGAGGTGGGTACTTCAGCCCGTTAAATTCATTCAAAATATGCATGGGGTTGTGTGAAAGTATAAAATAGACAAATTATAAAAACTTTAAGTCTGGCACCTGTTGCATAGTCAAGTCGCTATTGAGCTCTTTTGGTAGCGTTTTTTGCTATGTGAATGCTACTACATTCTACCAGCAGGCTAGCACTACTTTCTTATGCAACAGACTGCTTCAGTTCCGCTGGGTTGCGCTTTGCTGTGCAACGGTCTGCTAGCAATGAGCACTTAATAGTGCCTTGCTTATGCAACAGACTCCTGATTCCAGTTGTCCAGAATTGTCCAATTTATATACATGTGAAGTTGAGATATCATGACATTAACAGTATGTCTTTACATATTTTCAGATTACTGAGCTGTGTGGAGCAAAACGTCTTGGACATTTTGGCCGAAGTCAGTTTTATATAGCCCTCAAACTTATTGCTGCTGCCCAGTGTGGATTACCCCTGGCCCATGACAGCATCAGTTCTGGTATAATAATAACAATTATTTATTTATGTTAATTGATAACATAACTATGACTTTTTGGCATTTCAAACAAACTTCTCAAGACTCAAGCCTTGTTATACATATTGGTAGTGCATATTGATTTCATCCTCTTTCAAGGAATTATTGCGCTTTGATTTTTATCCGTAGTTTCTGTACATTAATGTGCTAATTGATTTTTAATTCTCCGTAACTATTGGTCTGATTTTAAAAAAACATCATAAGACTCTTTTTTATTACTGAGCTATATATACATGTAGGCCCCTATTACTTAGGGGCACATTATGATGCCATTCTATTTTAACAAAGTTATTACCTGTCGCATTTTCATAATTCATGCAACTTTTCAAGTCTCCCATGCAATCGTAAATGCTTTGTGACTTTGTCAGGCAATATTTTCGTGGTTCAATTATCAAATAGGGGTATGCAATAAAGAATAATCCCTTTTACCCCTTTGTTTTGCTACCTTCAGTGATAGTGCCCCCTCACTTATTTGGGGGCATATAGCCTTGGTGCTGTCCATATTTAACACAAATCTTGTGTGTTGAACTCCTCAGAAACCGTTATGCAGAATTTCTTCAAACTTTCACAGAATAACAACCTTGATGTGTAGTTGTCGTAAAGGATGGAATTTTTGCTGCGGCAATTTCTTCTTACTATATACCCCAATGGGGTAACGATGGACACATTTCTAGTTATTCTTGTTCCTTTCAGGTGTTGATATTCCTCTTCCAAAATTCCACAAAGTCACATCCAATGAACCAGGTCAGTGTTTATACAGTACAATATTGTGAGTTTTATGGCTAATATGCAAATTAGAAACTCTGTGTGATGTAACATGTGAAAAGGTGCCGCATATAAGGCCAATGAACCACCCTTGATGGGTGAGCATGCTTTTCCAATGACATGGTCTTATGATCAAGAGTAGGTGCACATTACAATATAATTGGTGTATTTGTCTTCAGATTCTTGCAAAATTGAATAAAAATTTTTATTTGTTTATTTTATTAATAATATTACCCGAAGAGGCAGTCTTTTTATTCCATGTTTGGTAGTTTGTTTTCATTATAAATTTGCATAATTGATAGTCATGGAACTTTACTGGATTGTAAGTATTTAGTCTAGATCATAGATGAAAAGTATCCACAAATTTTAGAACTTTTGAAATTTTAAACATTATTAAGATTACCAATATATCTATTTCAGGTGGCCAACAAAATATTTCTGATAATTTAACTGCTGGAGAGAGGTATGTATACTGTGATCTGTGATAATTTCTGTATGATAAGCTTCTAATCACATTGAGAAATCTATACTTTCAACTGCTGGATTTGGTTGTTATTGGCATACAGTCATAATATATGCTGAAGTGTTCATTGTGTCCTCATTGTGTTCAGATTCTCATCAACGGCAATTGGAACAATTTTAGCAATAAATAAAGTCAAGTTATTGATGTGACCAGATCGTGTGCATCTGAGTGTGCGTTGGTTAAGTTTATTGTCAGAGTACTTTTCTCAAATACTGTTTTAAGTATCCACCTGAAACTCCACATAGTTATTCACCATCACAAGGGGAGTCCATATTGACAAGGCTGATAACCCTGAGACCTTTAGTTATTGAGTTATCTGCCCTTGTTACTCAAAGAAGTTTCACTCACAGATGAGTAAGAGTATTATCAAGAACCAGAAAGTCGAGCATCTCGAGCCTAAGCACTCTTAGGTGGATTAAGGCGGTGTTCTAGTTTATACCCTCTTCAAATATATCGCTAGCTTAGAATGAGAAGGTTGTAAGTGCCACTAACGACCTCATCAGCCTGATACATATTTGAAATCTACACCATAAGGCGCTTCTTATGAGCCTATTTTCAGGAAAATCGGAACTTGTCATGTTGACCAAACCTAAGTTGAAATAGGTAGTTTTACCATAAGTAAAGAGTGATTGTCAGACAGTTTTTCTTGTTTTCTCAAAATATGGATTTGTGAAAAAATTTGTGAAATTCGCCCATAATTCTATGTCCCTAACTTAACTACTTCATATATGTTTTTTGAAATTTGTGAAATTCATCCGTAATTCTATGTCCCTAACTTAACAACTTCATATATATTTTTGAAATTCACCCATAATTCTATGTCCCCAACTTAACCACTTCACATACATCGCTGGCTTAAAATGAGAAGGTCGTAAAATTTATATTTTGAGAAAACAAAAAAGAAATGTCTGAAATTACTCTTTACTTATGGTAAAATAAGCTATTTTATTCAACTTCATTTTAGTCAACATGACATGTTCCGTTTTTCATGAAAATTGGCTCATAAGAAGCACCCTGTGATGTAGATTCCAAATATGTATCATTCTTATAAGGTTGTAAGTATAGTACCTACGACCTTCTCATTCTAAGCCAGTGATTATAGATATATTGTATTGTTTTATTACAGACAAGCACATCAAGGCCAACTACCTCCTCCACCTATGTCTGGTAAGAAATCCCATGGTCGGAATTTATCTGGTCAGTTTAGAGGTTTGCATCCGGAACAGGTACCCCTACAGATACCCCCTGCACAGGTAAGTTTGTCTCAATTATGACCCCACACATATTTAAAATTACACTTTTGAAGTAATAGCAATATTTTCTGTATATAATTAAAAGCGAGTGTTCCTTATTTGACAATTAATCAATTTCAAGATTGGCCCCATGATTATAAAGCAATTTTGATGCTCCACTCAATTGTCAGCGTTTTTGTGACTACTACGCTGCGCGTTTATATAAGTCTCCCACCATATTAAATACATGGATATATCAACAAAATTGACTTGGTCATTTATTACACCCCACCCAGTTACATCCATATTAATTTTTTGAATACTTTTCTACCATTTGCGAACTCAGTGAAATTAAATGGTGCAAAATAAATTTGCCGTTTAGTAACATTAGTAATTTGTTGCCTGTGTAAATATATTACAGCCTGCTGTGAAGGATGGAGTTCATGCTGACACAAAATCACCTCCATTCAGTCCTCCTGGTATTATAACAGCTCCTTCACAACCTGTAGCTCCTTCAGCTCCGCCCCAAATACCAGCAGCTACTCCACAGTCTCCGCCTATTTCTCCTCCTACAGGCGGAGCTAATATGAATTCAGCTCCGCCTACTCCCAGTCAACAGTCTTCAACCACATCATCAACTACAACCAAAAAACAACCACCACAGAAGGGCACGGAAGAATGGGCTAGATTTGAAAGTGATGATGAAAAGCATGGTAAGATTTAATATCGTTAAAAGCTTCATACATAGTTCTAAGCCTAGGTCCCACTGAGTAATTTTGGCCTCGGCAATGTACCCCTGATTTAAATAAATGAGCTTCGGCAGGAATAGGGAACAGATATTTCACAAATTTCCAATTACTTCCCCGAAGCTTCCTGTAGACCACATTGACCCTTTTCCTGATGTCTTCCAATGCAAAAATGTTCAGTGGGACCTAGGCGTTAGATTGCCACCCTTTGGGTTCCATGGCAAGTAGAATTGTTACTCTCTGTATGTTGCAAGAGATGACTAAATGAAAGGTCAGGCTGATTAGGTGTAATTCCTCAGGGATGTGGAATTTCTATGTCCAATTTGCCCGACTTGGGCTTCTTTGCCTGTGGGCAAATATATTTTTTCATTCCAAAAGGGATTTTGAAAATGCCAACTTAAATCTTCTTGCCTGAAACTACATGGTCCATGACTTTGATACTTGTCTTAATTCTTAAAAGGTGTAAATGATTTCTTAGGTCACCATAGACAGTGCATTCGAGACAGGTGAATGACCTAGGGTCCTTTGTGTTTCCCTTTGTTTCAATTAAGGGAGTTGCCCTATAGCTGGATATGTCTATGGGGTAGAAAATTCTGCCGTTCTGCGGTCCATGATCAATTCGTTAAATTAAATCACTGCAGAATTATATCCTCCATAGAAAATGTTAATGCAGAATATTATCTCAACTTTAACGAATTACAGAGGGGTATATATACAAGTTAACATGTTTCTCTCATTATATTGTTTATTGCAGTTTGTAGAGTATAATCAAGGTGATTATAATTCACTGTAAGAAATTATTACAATTGATATTGGTCTGACTGCCTATAAAATGATTAAAATAAAATCTTATTTCAAAAAGTGTTTTAATAAAAATTATATGATGAAATTGTGTTCTAATTGTTCATGTGTCAAAAAATACTGGAACTATGAAAGTCCATCAAGCTCTCTAAGTTGACTACTATTGCGGAGGACAAGCTGAAATATACACAAAAGATAAGTGTCAATTCATAGGACGTCACTTATCAAATTAAACAGTGTCATGTTCTTCATAAATTTAAAAAAGTAAAAGTAAAAAATTGAAAATGATAAAGTATTGTAAAATCATTAATTTTTATGGGGATTAAATTTCATTGATTTTGTAGTTTTCCTTCAACCAAGAATTCAAATACCATCAAACAATAATTTTGACCCTTGTATTTATTACCTGAAATGCAAAATCCATGAATAAACGTCCCATCGAATGTCATTTTTACCAAAACCACGAAATTTTGTCTCATGGAAATTAAATGATTTTACAGTATGTGGTCAAACATTTATTCAGCAATTAATGTAATCATATTATAAATGTATATAATACCTTCTCCTCGATGCAGGAAGTTGTTCAGTGGGTTGTCCAGTCTTAAGCCAAGTTTTCTGCAAAGTTCCTCCTCAATTTGTCCATAGGGTGGATTGTTTGGTGGATCCCGTGTCAGGACAATGTCTACGTAGTACCAGCCCTCACAGTATCCATGATTCATGGTAGACCTCTGGGTACAGGTGAAGAGAATGTAGTACTCACTGGGGTTGTCTGACATGAAGTAATACATGGGGTTCTGCAGTTCTTGAACACCTGTGTACTGAACATCTGAAAGATACATTAAATGCCAGGGTACTGAACACATGCAAGAAGTATTCAATACCAGGGTACTGAACAACGGTCAGAAATATTCAATACCAGGGAACTGAACATCGGTCAGAAATATTCAATACCAGGGTACTGAACATTGGTCATAAACATTCAATACCAGGGTACTTAATGTTGGCAGGAAATAGTCAATAACAGCAATGACAGGGTACTCAACACTGGCAGGAAATATTTAATGCCAGGATACTTAACATCGGTCAGAAATATTCAATACCAGGGTACTGAACAATGGTCAGAAATATTCAATACCAGGGTACTGAACA
Organism: Spisula subtruncata; assembly: GCA_963678985.1. Taxonomy (NCBI): domain Eukaryota; kingdom Metazoa; phylum Mollusca; class Bivalvia; order Venerida; family Mactridae; genus Spisula; species Spisula subtruncata. The sequence goes on along the minus strand of OY787664.1, from coordinate 48,170,003 downwards.
ACGGTCAGAAATATTCAATACCAGGGTACTTAATGTTGGCAGGAAATAGTCAATAACAGCAATGACAGGGTACTCAACACTGGCAGGAAATATTCAATGCCAGGATACTTAATGCTGGCAGGAAATAGCCGATGCTATGGTACTCAACACTGGCACGAAATATTCAATGTCAGGGTACATAACAACTTCAATAAATATTTGAAATATCAATTTCACAAACCATTTATAATTCGTATTACCAGTAAATATTCTAATAGACCTACTCTGGATCTCCACTAATCTGTAGGTACAAATAGATTTTTACCGTTATAAAACTTGAGTCTATTGAATATTCATATCTGGACAATAGAGTTGGGATCAGTTGTTTTTGCATATGAATGAAAAACTAGTATAACTAGGCCAGATTTGTTTGTACCTACATGTAAATTAAGGGGAAAACCACCTTGCACAGAGTTCCAGATATCAACTATTTATATATATGTGAATGAATTACCTGTAGCAGTCATGGTTGCACGAGTGTCACACGAGTACTCCCAAAATATTTGTGACATATACTGACAGGTACCATCTGTACCTCTAAAAATGAATGAAATTAAAAATATTATTAACTGACAGTTCAACGATTTAGATGTACGCTAAATTATGTGATTTCCAGAGTGTGGACAATTTAGAAAAATTATATTTTAGGATAGTAAGGGGGGTTCCAGACCTATGGACAGTCCCCTGTGGATCTGTGAATGGGTCAAAGTTGAGGCTAACAGAACTGTTGTGGAGAGCAGTGGCCTAGAGGTAGGGCGCGCGTTTCGGGATCGGAACCCCCCCCCCCTCTGTACCACTGGTAAATTTCTATGAGCAAGACCCACATGCTCAACTCCACCATGTTGAAAAATGGTACCTGTGAGGGCAGTGTCTATTTCTGGGCGCCGCAGATCGATGTTGGCTGCCACACCCACAGGAGAGAAATAGTCTCCCAAGGGAGACTCAAGTGTAGGTTTCCATAGGTAGCGCAATGACCAGGGGAGGTTAAAATGTCAAAGGGTGTTTGAGCAGCCTAATAGCTGAAAAGAGCCCTAGAAAATTTAACTTTATCTTAACAGTTGCACCATATTGTATCATGGTTATGTCAAATCTTCCCTACATCGATATACTAAAAATTCAACCATGGTTTGGCAGCAACCTGATACCTCTAAATAATGCCCAATATTTTGTACTCCCTAAGTTGGGCCATCTTGTTTGGAAATTCATGATGTGAGGTTTTATATATACCGGTATCTTAGACAATCGTAAATAATTAATATGATAATGTTATAGCACCTGTATTACAATGAATGAATTATACTTAACAGTGCATATCTGCCAAGATAGTTAAATCCAAAATAAAGCAAAATATTTTACTAGATGCACTTAAATGTGATTTAAAAGGGATTTCGATGCACAAACAAGGAATACATTAATTCTAGTGGTTATATATAGGACAGAAGATCCTAAAATGAACCTAATATGTTTATGTGCAATGGTAGTTGAACTTGGAAAACAGAAATTTATCAACGTAAAATAGCAGTTACTCCATTTGAATGGGAGTATTTGGCAGGTATGTGTTACATATTTACCGAAATGTCAAGTGCACATTCACTGTATTACCATCTACAGAGAAGATACATTCTTGTTGAAATATCTGAGCTATAGGGAAATGTTCAATTCGATACACAACATAACCGGTGCCTCCCACAAGCTGAAAGAAATTATATTATAAAATCGTTTAATTACGATGGGATAAAATTTTGTGTTTTTATACGCCCGAAGGGCCGTATTATGTTATCGCCTCTGTGTCCGTCTGTCTGAACGTCCATCTGTCTGTCTGTCCGTCTGTCGTTAGCAATTTCCCTTCTGCTCTGTCACTCTTGAACCTCTTGAAGGATTTTAAAGAAACCTGACACAAATGTTCACCACATCAAGACAACGTGCAGAGCGCATGTTCTGGAGGGGACGCTTTAAGGTCAAGGTCACACTTAGGGGTTGAAGGTCATATGACTTAGTTTCCCTTCCGCTCTGTCACTCTTGAACCTCTTGAAGGATTTTAAAGAAACCTGACATTATAATTAAATTATAATCATGTTCACATTGTCGTTTTTTTGTGGGGGGATTTCTTCCATTTTTTGTTCAGGGCTGTCCTTTTGCCTTCAACTGTCAAAAGTTTGCTACTAAAACCTGAAACAAAACCCTTCGGGCGTCTATTGCCCCGTATTGCGGTGCTCTTGTTTTTTGTGAAATAAACCATTTCATGAGGACGCAATTTCAAGGGCACTAAGTGAAATACTATAGAATCATTCATATTCGTAGGGGATTTAACTTCTTAGTTCAGGTCATCCATGAAATCCACAAATATCCCCATGTTCAAATTACTTTGTAGTTAAACATCTAGATATCTAGAAATGCAACACTGGGGTTACTGTCAACACTTTTGCAGTTTGGTTATTATTGACAACCAAACTGTATGATATTTTATTCCATAAACAATGAAACTGTAGCATTGTTTTCATATAGTGATATCGATGTGATTGAGCAGTGCTTGTGTGTATAGTGCGGCTAGAAAGTAATGGATTACAAATTGGTAAAATCCTAATTTTTCAGAATCGTTTTTCTAATTAAAAAGTTCAAATATTGATTAATTATTGATGATTACATATTTGTGATGTCCAACAAGTTGCTTAAAAATGTATGAATCAGTTGTCAATTTTGCCTCGAGATGGTGCGTTACTGGTCCTGTCGGAGAATTGTTTCACATGGATGACCTGGACATGGGTGGTTGAAATGGTACCAAAAAAGTGCTAGTAGAGTATCTCCAGATGACACATTGCCGGTTCACGACAATTAAGCCAAAGTGAAACCTCAGATTTGACGCCCCTGTCATAGGCCGAATCGCCTGATTTCGCCTATGTTCGAACTATCCTGGCATTTTTATTCCGAAGCGAAGAACTTTTCTTTTGTGATTTTCTTTCCATTGACAAACCTTACAAAGGATTCGAAGCAATTTATACCAAAATTTATGATGCTTAAATAGTGCATGTGGAATTCGTGCGTTTTGTGATTTTCTTGACGCACGGGAGTAACATACCCCGATCGATAAAATTAGGACAATAGCCAAGGTTTCTACGCGATTATACAATATAATTACACAAAATTAAAAAATGTATGAACAATTAAATTAAGAAAAAATCAAGGTTGAAAACGTTGCATTTCTAGATGTACTCAGCATAGAACAATTCATGATACATATTGTACCTTGAATTGTTCTGTTTTAATGCAAAGCTTGAAGTAATATGAACATACGATGAACATTATTGAGCACTTTTCCTGGAACTTTTGAAACGCCCCTCGTACATAGGTGTCATACTAACACGTACAGATTACACGTAAAATCATGTGATGTAATAAGTACTTACCTGATCTTCAAATTCTCGTCTGGTCATGATATCATTCTTAGACGGCAGTTTTATACATCCGTCTGCGATAGGACATGTCCTTCCATCGTGTGTTAGTCCATGCGTTCTCGAGTTTTTGTAACAATTGTTTGATCCACGGTTAGATCTGCCTGACTTGTGCGCCTCTACCAAAGGCAAGAGGAGCAAGATAGGAACATTAAAACTAATGTGTTCATGTTGGCGTTTCACTCACCTATGCCCAACAACTGATTTTTGTATGCTCTTTAGTAACAAAATACTGATGCCTGAAGCCAAAGTTGAGTTAAAACACTTGTTTCCTGCTATGTCTTTCTATGTTCGTAAAAATAAAAATTCAGCACAACATTTTAAAGTTGTTTCCGTGTCGAATGGCCACCTGTGAACAATATGTCAATGGGCACCTGTGAACAAAACATGTTGTCAACAAAAATAAACATTTGTTTTGTGTGTATTTCATCATTTCAATTATATTGAGGGTCAGTTTATACTTTAAAATGATGTAATTAATTAGTTGAAATCAATCAGTCATTTCTGTTTGTAACTTCAAAAGATATTTTCAGATATTTGCAAAGTTAACTTCTGACTGATGAAACATCTGTAGGCTATAAATCACGTGAACATAACTTAAAAAGCTGACGTTTTAAGATCTAATGCGAGTGGTGAATTGATATAAATTTATATTAAACAAGTTCTAGAAATTTTATTCAGCGAGCCTCTAGCAAGCTTAGTAATATTTCCTGAACGAGTTTGATATATATCATATATCACTTAACAACGACTGTAAGATTCTTTCTATCATATAACACTAAAAACATAAAAATACATATCTTTCTATTGGAAAACAGAGGCATTTGATGACACTTTTAAACATTATACTACACATGTTTAGTATAAGAATATACATATCCAATATACTTACTCAGTACAAGGCAAGTCATCTGATAAAAATTTATTTTGCAGTATTTTTTTTATACAGTGGCTCTGTTTGGTTTGGGGAGCGAATTACGGATAGTTCAGCCACTCAATCAGTTACAAAAATCGACATGGTTAGATAGAGGATAGTTATTGTTATTGCTTGTAAGCAGTAGTCTTAGTTTTCTGGTGTAATTAATATGGTGTGGCATTAAATTAGAAATTTACAAATATTTACCCTTGCTAACTCCACTAAAATACTGTAAATCAAGAAATGATTTTGTTGGCTAGTGGTAGAAACACGCGAAATTACCGTAAGTTGCTGCAAAGTGCCCATAACATTAAATATGTGTGGACTTAGCGGGAAAATATCAAACGTGTAAATTTATAGTTGCGAAAATGCAGACGATCAGCAAAATGTGAGAGTTTAGTATTTGCGAAAGTAAATTGGTTTACTGTAAGAATTGTCAATAATTGCTTGGGAAAGCAAATTCTTCTATCGCCTAATCTACTTGAAGGTGTAAGGTATAAGATTTTTTGTATCATTTCAGGATTGCTAGGTCACGGGAAGAAGGAAGGTTGGGACAATATGAAATTACCGGATGTAGATTCATCATCATATAGCTCTGATACAGAAAGCGTGGAAGATGTATGGAGCGTTAACGAGGAACAGAGAGAATATTACGTCAAACAATTCCAAAATATAGAACCTGATATAAATGGACATATTTCAGGTAAGAACCTGTATCACTTTGTTTATAAACTCTGTACTCCTTGTATAGCTTGGCCACATTGACATGAGCCTGACCTATTGATTAACATAATTTAACAGTCGATATATTGCCTTCGTTTATAACACCGATTGTATGTTTTCAAAATCGGGGAGTATCACGAAGACGCTCGAGATTTAATACAAACACAAATCTTAAATGCCGATATTGCACGATTTGCTTGCGGAAACTGATATATTCAAAGCAAGAACCTTGTAATATATTCTTCCATAAAGGTCAGGCCGAGGTCAAAATAGCCAAGCTATACTCCTGATTATATCTCTCGTCAGTGTCCACCATCCTGACTAGTATTTGAAATTTTTTCGTTGATTTTCATACAGCTCACATCTGTTAAGAGATTATTATCAATGTATACTTTCAATAATGTTTTTACCCGAGAAACTGATTTATAAGTCTTTCTTCTTTTAATAATTTATTTGGAATTGAACAGAATATGTGTATAGATGTATTTAGGACTATGTACATTTCTTTATGTTATTTTTCATAGGAGTTGTTGCAAAAGGGTTCTTTGAAAAATCCAAATTGTCAAATCAAGAGCTTTCAAAAATATGGTAAGTATTTAGAAATAATAATTAAATTACTCAAATGTTATTACTGACTGATTTCTATGTTGTAACAGTGCTATTGAGTAGAACAGCAGATCAGCACCCCTTCCCCCTATGTGTAGGTGGTTTTAACATGCAGAAACATTATAAAATGTTAAAGACTGTTTCTTGTCACTCACTCATTTTTGTTTCGACTGTATTACTCGTCAATTTCATTTAACTCTTTCAACTCTCTGATTTTAGGAATGATTATAAAACTTTTAATGCATGCTTATCAACATATGAAGCTATGCTTCTGAGGTGGTATTTACAAAGCATCTTAAGGGAAATCTTAAATTTCCTTAAGTGTATCAGCTAAATGGAAACTATCAAGATTATCAATTCTTCACATAGTCTAGAAGCATTATGTAAAGAACTACACTAATAGTTGATATCCGGAACTCTGTGCAAGTAGGTTTTCCCCATAATTTACATGTAGGTGCAAACAACTCTGGCCTAGTTAAACTAGTTTTGTATTCATATGCAAATACAACTGACCCAAACTCTATTGTCCAAATATTAATATTCAAGCGTCACAAGGATTATAACGGTAAAAATCTATTTGTACCTACAGATTAGTGGAGATCCGTAGTAGGACTATTGCAAAGAAAACATAGCCTAAGGTTATTCTTCATTTCTATGGGAATATTTGCAGCTCAATTTCATAACTTAAGTCAAAATATTTAAGTTTTCCTTTAAGAAGTTGTGTGAATACCAGCTCTGGGGGTTTATATTGCCTTGTATCTGGTTTTAGCAGAGTTACAGCCCTTGTTTTGAAAAAAACAAAACTATTTTAAAGGAATTTTCAAAATTATTTTCTTCATTATTTGCCAGGAATTTAGCCAAATCTGAATAGAAGAGTTCTGTATACGGGTAGCTGAGGTGCAGTTAACCAGAGTGACTTCAAACAGTATTTATGTATTTTTCCAGGAATTTAGCAGATCTGAATAGAGACGGGGCATTATCATTAGAAGAGTTCTGTATAGCAATGCACCTTGTCGTTCTGAGAAGAAATGAAATAGAAATCCCTGATAGATTACCATTTTCTCTGATGCCATATAACGCTTTCACAAATGGTAAGTAAGATCATCTCTTTATGGTCAAGGTATCTACCATTCTGGAATAATTTTGAATGAAAGAATAATCTTTTCTGCAGAAAATAAAAATTATTTGACGAAAAAAATCCAAGTACTGACAAAGTTATGGTCATCTTACAGTTTGAATTATCTCAAAGTTTGTCCTGAGCATATCTTGAAAACTATTTAAGATATTAACTTGAAACTTGGAATATAAATAGATTGCGCAACTTGGAGAAGTGCAGTGATCAAGAACCATAACTCTGTCTGTCTTAAATTTTGAATTGTCTCCCCTTTAGTATTTTCATAATAATTGTTTGTCCAGAGCATATCTTGCAAACCATTTAAGATACCGACTTTTTAGAGTAATGATTCTGTTGTAGAATACAAATGTTCCCGTACTCAAGCACATTCATTCGGCGGGGATGGCCATGTGATCATGGCTCTTGTTTAATTGATTTTCACCTTCATTATCATGATTTATTGTCGTCTTGAAACATGACTTAACATGGATGTATGTGGATTGTGCAACTGCGATTCACAGACATTTCAGTTGACACAAAATCTGAAATGATGAAGAGCAAAAATATTATATATGTTAGAATTCTCATATTAAACTTGTTAAGGTATAAAGTTGTTTGCTTTAAATTTGTGAAAATCATAATTTGTTTTGATAGTTTTTGATTAAACTATTGATGAGAATGAGTTTCTCGTACGTTGAAAAAACACAGCATTTTGGTTTGGGTTGAACAGTGTTATTACTCTGAAGAAGACAAAATGCCAAAATGTTAGTGATAATACAATTTAAAAATAATATGTGTTGTTGAATTTACTACATTGTAGAAGACGCAGAACCATTTGCTGCGGACCTGCCTGAGGGTAGTACATTGAAACGACTAAGCCCGATGTCACCACCCGACGCTCACCAGTGGGATCAAATGGGAATGGTTGTACAAGAATCACCGCAGATATCAAGTAGTGAAGTATCATCACCCAGTGTTACACCAGCAAACTTTGACTTCCAGAAACCAGAACCATCAGATCCAGTAAGATTCTACTTTCTGTTTAAAGATTCTACTTTCTGTTTAAAGATTCTACTTTCTGTTTAAAGATTCTACTTTCTGTTTAAAGATTCTACTTTCTGTTTAAATATTCTACTGTCTGTTCAAAGATTCTACTTTCTGTTTAAATATTCTACTGTCTGTTTAAAGATTCTGCTTTCTGTTTAAATATTCAGAAACCAGAACCATCAGATCCAGTAAGATTCTACTTTTTGTTTAAAGATTCTACTTTCTGTTTAAAGATTCTACTTTCTGTTTAAAGATTCTACTTTCTGTTTAAAGATTTTACTTTCTGTTTTAGGATTATAAGGATCCACCATGAGCTTCTATGTAGGATAAGGATATCTCACCCGAGGGGTCAGATTTTAACCAGGGACGAGGCTTGCCGAGTCTCCTGGTTAAAATTCCGATCCAGAGGGTGAGATTTCCTTATTCTACATAGACTGTCTCATGGTGGATCATTTTTCTTCGACGAAATTCGCGAAAAATTGAGTTTTTATCATTATTTAGCGTTCGTGGCGTCAACGTGACGTCATCATAACGTGGCATTTGCCGTACGTTCGCATTCAAAACAATCTATTACATAAAGTCGTAAATAAAGCATATGCCTACACTGCCACGCTCTGCCAAGAAAAATGCCCCTTAAATAGTATAGAACCTATTTTTAGCTCACCTGTCACAAAGTGACAAGGTGAGCTTTTGTGATCGCTCTTCGTCCGTCGTCCGTCCGTCCGTCGTCCGTCGTCCGTTCACAATTGCTTGTGAACACACTAGAGGTCACAAATTTAGCCTGATCATTATGAAACTTGATCACAATGATCATCTCCATAAAATCTAGGTCAAGTTCAATATTGGGTCATCTGGGGTCAAAAACTAGGTCACTAGGTCAAATCAAAGGAAAACCTTGTGAACACATTAGAGGTCACAATTTGAGCCTAATCTTTATGAAACTTGATCACAATGATCATCTCTGTAAAATCTAGGTCAAGTTCGATATTGGGTCATCTGGGGTCAAAAACTAGGTCACTAGGTCAAATCAAAGGAAAACCTTGTGAACACATTAGAGGTTACAATTTAAGCCTAATCTTTATGAAACTTGATCACAATGATCATCTCTGTAAAATCTAGGTCAAGTTCGATATTGGGTCATCTGGGGTCAAAAACTAGGTCACTAGGTCAAATCAAAGGAAAACCTTGTGAACACATTAGAGGTCACAATTTAAGCCTAATCTTTATGAAAATTGATCACAATGATTATCTCTATAAAATCTACGTCAAGTTCGATATTGGGTCATCCGGGGTCAAAAACTAGGTCACAAGCCTTTGAAGGCCAAATCATTGAAAAAGCTTGTGAACACACTAGAGGTCACAATTTGAGCCTAATCTTTATGAAACTTGATCACACTGATCATCACTATAAAATTTTGGTCAAGTTCGATATTGGGTCATCCGGAGTCAAAAACTAGGTCACGAGGCCAAATCATTGAAAAAGCTTGTGAACACACTAGAGGTCACAATTTTGACCTTATCTTTATGAAACTTGATCACAATGATCATCATTATAAAATTTAGGTCAAGTTCGATATTGGGTCATCTGGGGTCAAAAACTAGGTCACAAGGCCAAATCATTGAAAAATCTTGTGAACACACTAGAGGTCACAATTTTGACTCTATCTTTATGAAACTTGGTCACAATGTTTATCTCTATAAAATCTAGGTCAAGTTAGATACTGTGTCATTTGGGCCAAAATCTAGGTCACTAGGCCAAACAGGTGAGCGACCCAGGGCCCTTTGGACCCTCTTGTTGTTCTTCTTGTTAGCTAAATACCAAGTTTATTTATTACGCAGACGTAGTAGAAGTAAAAATAGACACATAAAGGTCGGAATAAATTCACGTGCGGTTGCTCATGTAAGAAAGATGTTGCTAATGTAAGATAAGATTTCTTCCATTAGCAACGCGCTTATCTCACATTAGCAACGCCGAAGAATATACTTTCTGTTTAAAGATTCTACTTTCGTTTAGATCTAAGTAACTTATTTAAAGTTGAATTTGAAACATTCCCATTAAAATCAAACCCATAATACCCTCCACTACTTTATGCTGATATAGGATCGGACTACACTTTGTGTGGGGTCATATTGATGTGAACTTTGCATCATCCGATTAAATTGCTACTTTCACAAATCTGAAAGTGCAGAGAATCGCTCTGCTGTACTACCTAGTTTACAATGAGTGAGATGGTTTATATATAGAGTTTATACTAGACTGACTGGAATAGCCATACTACATTATAACATGCACTAGAGAGGTAAAGTTCACTCATTTAATGACATTTCAGCAAATTAGCTCTTACAAACTTATTTTACATTGATTTTGAAACTAATTTAATTTGAAACATAGTAAAGTTTACTCTTTAATGAAAATTACTAAAAATTACATATTTGAGGCTAACATGTTTCAACGTAAAAACACTGTTTAAATAATAAATATCCCTAATGACCATAATACTAGTAGTAGCACAAACGTACGAACACTGGGGATACTGTAGAACTGTATGTTGAGTTTTCTGATTTGGTATTGCAGGAAGCACAAATAGAACATCCAATACCACTTGTTAAATAAAACTCAACTAAAAATTGTATTGAGCACTCATGCAAGATCCTCTAAATGTTTTATATTTTGATTCCCCATTGCAGGAAGCACAAATAGAACATCCAATACCACTTGTTAAATAAAACTCAACTAAAAATTGTATTGAGCACTCATGCAAGATCCTCTAAATGTTTTATATTTTGATTCCCCATTGCAGGAGGCACATATAGTCCGGCCAATACCACTTGTTAAATAAAACTCTACTAAAAATGTATTGAGCCCTCATGCAAGATCCTCTAAATGTTTTATATTTTGATTCCATATTGCAGGAGGCACATATAGTTCGGCCAATACCATTTATTAAATAAAACTCTACTAAAAATGTATTGAGCCCTCATGCCAGATCCTCTAAATGTTTTATATTTTGATTCCATATTGCAGGAGGCACATATAGTTCGGCCATTACCACTCTATTAATAAAACTACACTAAAAATCTAATGAACACTCAGGCAAGATCCTCTTAATGTTTTATATCTTGATTCCGCATTGCAGGAGGCACATATAGTTCGGCCAATACCACTTGTTAAATAAAACTCTACTAAAAATTGTATTTAGCACTCATGCAAGATCCTCTTAATGTTTTATATTTTGATTCCCAATTGCAGGATGCACATATAGTTCAGCCAAAAGCACTTGTTAGATAAAACTCTCCTGAAAAATGTATTTAGCACTCGTGCAATATACCGGTACTCTTAATGTTTTATATCTTGATTCCCCATTGAAGGAGCCACATATAGTTCGGCCAAAACCACTCTTTTAATAAAACTACACTAAAAATCTAATGAACACTCATGCAAGATCCTCTAAATGTTTTATATTTTGATTTCATATTGCAGGAGGCACATATAGTGCGGCCGAAAGCACAGAGATTATCACCCGAGATGATGGCGGACATGCCAGAACCACGACCAGAAAGGGGTAGGGCATTTTCAGGTAGCATACTAACCTGGGTGAAGGTGCTTGAGCCCAGCTTTATACTAATTCTTTATTTTATTTATTTATTTCATCCATTATTCATACATTGGCTGTTCCAGGAATTATGTTTGAAAAAGACAATGCTGTACATTTAGAGGAATTCAGGGTTTTATTTAATTAGTGTGTTTAATTCATGAAAGGGCCATGAGGGGTTTTCCTTTCACAGTTGGGGCTATTACGAGCATTTTCCAGTGGAAAAAGTCTTTTAAGATTGTGCAGTTTCCATAAAAAGTAATAACCTCAAATGTACCCTTGGCTAACAGGAGATAGACCTAGGTAGGTACCCACCCTATACATCAAACCATTTATGGAAATCTTAAACTTACGATCAAATTTAAATTCTTTACAATTCTTTTACAATGATAAAATGTGGTAAATGGAGCTGCAATACTAATAAAGATTTAGTTAATGAACTCATACTAGCCATTATTTGTCCCTGATTTGAAGTTGTTAAAGAATTATAAAGAATTTTGAATTTTAGTTTGAACGTAAGTTTACGATTTCAGTAAGTACGTTGATAAAATGGTACCCTGGGGTGTAATTGAGTAAAAGCTCATTATGAACTGAGGATATTTGGTAATTTTGAGGATAAAGATTCAATTTATTGCATACTGATACAAGCAACAATTGCTGGAACAGCCGTTTTCATAATCACGCAATGCAAAGTTATGGCAAAACATCAAAATAAGTAAGAGATATAGCTTGGCTATTTTGACATGAGCCTTACCTTTATGCAAGAATATATTACAAGGTTATTGCGTTGAATATATCAATTTCCACAAGCAAATCGTGCAATATCGGTATTTCAGATTTGTGTTTGTATTACACCATGAGCGTCTTTATGATACTCCCTGATTATGAAAACACACAATGGGTGTTGTAAACGTAGACAATATATCAACTGTTAAATTATGCTAATCAAAAGGTCAGGCTCATGTCAAATTGGGCAAGCTATAGAAATGACAGTTTGATGACTGCCATAATTTGTTACAGCTTAATGCCATATAATATAATATGCACCTTTGAACAACTTGACGTTTGCTATATATATTGAAACCTGCTATTTAGGTCCTGATTTCAAGGCGACATTATCCAATAAGTCAGGTACTAAAGAATCATTAATATTTGTGGGAGATTTAATTATTTTGTGGTTGAGTTCATCCATGAAATAAACAAAATTAAATGATAAATGAATTAAATGATTTTACAGTATAATACATTGTCCCCCAGCTTCAATATTTGACTCCTATTTTGAAATAGCAAGAATAACCCAATTTCTAGTTTTTCAAGTTTGAAAAAACGCTTTTTTGAAAATGTGAAAAAAATGGAACAGGATGGTTTGAATAACAAAAGATCATCAAAATTCTTTTAACTGCTAGCACAGGTTCAATTGTATGTAATTATGTAGTTGCTAACAGTGGTGATGGGAGAATTACATAATGAGGCAAAGGTACAATTATTCAAAGGTGAATTTTATATTAACGAAGATAAACATATTATTTTCTGATTTTATTTATTTTGAATATTTACATAACCAAAATATTAATTTGTATACAATTTATTTTTTTGATTTTCTACTATTTCACTTAACAAAATGACATACAGTTTGGATTCAGTTGCATTTTCCACCCTGTTGATAACACCATAAAAACTGTTTTTGGGAGCTGTCTAAGAAAAGTGGCAGTGCTTTGTTTCTGAATACATCCACATTTATACATATGAATTTGCCGCCCTCTGATTAACTGATACCCTTTACATCCAATAATATTTGTAACCCTCTCACTAACTTATAAGTGGGGAACATATAGCATTGTTGTACGTCTGTCCGTATGATTGCAAATCTTGTGTGTTGAACTCCCACAAACCTAGATAAGTTTAAGTTAAGATTACACTCAAGCCAAACAAAATAATATCTTAATATTAAGACCACCTTTGGGAGACTTGAAACTGGTCATCTTGCCGAGGTGATCTTAATATTGAGGTTGATTAAAGAGCAATGAAATCAGTGAGAATGAAATAAGGTTATATTGTATGACTATTTTATGTACCGGTATATGAGTTAACAAGGAATGTGTGTGTTTATGCTAGACTGTAGTTGCCATAATAACTGTAAAATCTTATTTTTTCGAGAGGTCAAAATTTCACGAAATTTATTTTTCTGAAATACTTTGCGAGATCAAATGCTCATGATTTAAAATTTCTGAAAGGATTACTTCATGCAAGTTCACTAGCATGAATTTTCGCCCATTTATCGACCCATTCTATGAATATTGCAAAATCAATTACTTGCGAAAATTTATGATTTTACAGTATTTAGTACTTTTTTCTGCATCTTGGCATATGTTAGTTGCTAGTAATATTCTAAAACTGCTAGTGGTATTTATATATTTATAATGCATTTATATAAACATGTATGTAGATGGCTAGTTTTAGTGTTTTTGATATATGAATGTACATGTTGACTTGTAAATTATTATGAATGACCCCTCTTGAATTTACATGTTTTGTTGAAATAGATTTGATTTTCATTTCCATGTTCTCTATTTTCCTTTCTTTTCTATCAATTTACTAAATCAGTGAATTTAATCTACAAGGACTATTTCACTTTCATTTTTGTTGTTTCGGCATACCATCTTAAAATTTATTTGAATCTGATTGGTTGATTGTGCATACCATCTCAAAATGTATTTGATTCTGATTGGTTGATGCTAAAATTTAAATGAATCTGATTGGTTGATGCTGCAAATCATTTCAAAACTTAATTGAATCTAGCTGATTGGTTGCTGCAAATCATTTCAAAATTTATCTGAAGCTGATTGGTTGATTCTGTAAACAAATTCAAAATTGACCAATCACAAGACTGTATTCTGACATTATTTTATAGAGTGCATATGCTGCATGTATTAATATAATGCACGTCCACATGTTTTAGCATTCTGATGTTGAAGATAAGTTTATGTGCACTACAGTAAAATATGGTGTAATTTTTATACCCCACACCTCTATGAAAAACAAATGGAGGTATATTACTTTGCACATGTCAGTCGATAGATCAGTCCATGGCAAATTAACTCATTCGCCTAGAATTTTCAATTTTAGTTGGTGAATAGAATAATTTAGAATAATCATTTATTTTTAATTTCCGACCCCATAATTGCTCATACAAATTTTGGTAGGTGTGTTGCTCATAACCTGTAGAAATTTGTTATTGAGCTAAAAACTTTCATATGACTGCTAAAGTGACTCGACTGAAATAAATTTCTCTTGTGTTAGAGATGGAACTCAGTGTTTAAATAACCCTTGGAATTTTGACGTCAAAAGGTCAAATATCAAGGTCACACTGATCTTATTTTCGAATAATGCTTTATACAGTCTGTTATAGTGCTTTATACAGTCTGTTATAGTGCTTTATACAGTCTGTTATAGTGCTTTATACAGTCTGTTATAGTGCTTTATACAGTCTGTTATAGTGCTTTATACAGTCTGTTATAGTGCTTTATACAGTCTGTTATAGTGCTTTATACAGTCTGTTATAGTGCTTTATACAGTCTGTTATGGATGACTCAAATAGTAGGAACCTACATTCATGTTACTCCATAGAATGATTAAGAATGACAGTCAGATGAACCATGTTGATTTCAAGATCACTAGGTCAAAGACCCAGGACATGGCAAGGGGGCACATGTGATTTTTTTACTATTCCTTTTTACATTGTTATGCTTTTTGATATTCTAAGACATTCACGATGTGAGTTTCCCCCATTCTTGATTGTGTTGTAATTTGTGCATTGTTTGTACTGGTGAACTATTTATTCATGAGATTTTTCACCTCAAAGATCAAGTTGGACTGACTAGCCCTATTTGTCTGGTACTGTGTGTTGAAACAAACCATTGGGTGGAATTTCTTCAAACAAAGATAAACAACGCCAATGTATAGATGACTGTATAGGATGGAATTTTTGCTGGGTCCATTTTTACCAGAGTAACGGCCCTTTGTTACTTTTACTATGTGCCCCAATTGGAGACAACCATGTCATATGGACGCATTTCTAGTTAGATCTAATTAATTTAAAGTTAATATTATATGTACTAACATTGTTGAGATGTTTAGTAGAAATGTTTAGAAAAAGTATTTGTTGGTTTGACAGAATTGACCTGAAACTGATCAAACTTTGACAAGGATTTTGTGTGAATAGTTCAGAGAATTTGACATGATCCTCTACCTTATTTTAACAGCCGATAATTTGTTGCTATTTACAACCCCCCATTGTAAGTTTTGATAAGCGGTTTTACTGCAAAGACGCTCAATGTGTAATGCAAACACAAATCTAATAGACCAATACTGCACGATTTGCTTGAGGAAATTGATATATTTAACCCAAGAAACTTTAACATACAAGTGTATTCATGCATAAAATTCTATTCAAGAACAGGCCTAATTCTCGAAGCTCCAATCGTTGTCTATTGTTTAAGCATGCCGGAATTTTTATATTTGTGAAAATACTAACCAATGTTTAATGAAGCAAAGTCAATGCAATATGCTAATATCTCCGGTCAATTCTGTCAAACAATACTACTGTAAAATCATTTAATTTTGATGGGACAAATTTTTGTGGTTTGGGGTAAAAATTACTAAAAAAGACCATTTTGATGGGATGTTAAATCGAGGCTCAAAATTATTGTTCGATGGGATTTGATTTTGTGGTTAAAGGACATCGATGAAATCCAAGAAATTTAATCCCCTACGAAAATGAATGATTTTACAGTTTACAATTACATTAACATGCATCATATTGTTTGCTTGTAACCTTGGTAGTATTTATGTTATCAATATTGTTTTGTTTTGCATGTTATTATTGTGAATTATACCTAATTTCGCAGAACCTATGCCATCTAGTGGTGACGGTACAAGTCCCGAATCCGAAAACGATTCCGTCACAAAACAGCGATCAAATACCGCTTCTATAGCAGACCAACAAACACACATAGACACAACAAGCGCTTCGCTGCAAGGCCGCCCACGACCATTAGTTAAGAAAAATTCAGGTACTTCTGAAAATCCTTGCTTTCTCAAGTGTTTTGATAAATTCAGCATGTTTTTCTGAACAATTTCATTTTTTGAAATTTTCATACATTGGAAAATTTTGTTTTTCTTTATAATTATGGTATTTACAGATACATCTTAAGCTCATGAAAAAAATGAACTTTTAAGATGTAGTTAATTATGTTATACATCAGTAAAAATAAGTTAATAATAATTCTACATATTTAAAAGATGTTAGCGTTACGGAAAGAAAAGGATCAAACAAACTTGCTCTTTCATGCCATTAATAATTAATTGTGAGAATATTATAAGAAAATGTTCTCAAAAATGGCAAGGGGATAGTGAGTTTTATTTATTAAACACAATAGGATTGTATAAAGCATTCATGACAATTCTATCACTATATTTTGTCATAAAAGTGCCTTCTTAGTGAAAGAACTTCGGAGTCCTTAAAGTTTTAGCATGACTTTTTTTTTTTGTGTCTTGATTGGGTAATAATCTGCATGTGTTTATTTTCCCAGCATACAAGTTTTAGTTTCTTATTGGTAATGGAATCTAGTTATTGCTTGTCGTTCGTATTTACTGCATGTTGATTTTCTGTTTTGTTTTTCTGTGCATGAAATGAATAGGGGATAATTTAAATGTTTATGAAGGTCCATAGCGTTTCCCAGGAAAGCTTCAAAATTTAAGATTGTGCATTTTGTGAGAAGACAAACTATTTTATAACATCTGCATTAATTGTTAAAATGATTTCGGTATGTTGGCAATATAATCGGTAGGTGGAATAAAAGTGTAGCAATGCCAAGTAGCTTCTGTATACATGTAAAATATAAACAAATTTTTATATTGTATTATTGCTTTGGGATAAGTAGATGCAAACCTAGTACAATCATAAACTTCGATTCATCAGTTTATCCAAACTTGCTGTGATCTTTGATTGTTACCTTCAATAAAACTTATATAAGTTAAATCTGAACATACCATTATACAGTATCATCAGAATGATAATATAATAATTTGATTCAGGAAGTAATCACTTTTCTGTTTGTTACATATCTTTTATTCCTTCAAAAAGGAGAGCAAACTTTTATTCCTTCAAGTGCAAGGCATAGAGTAGTATTATGTACATGTATGATTTTCCGGGATCCACAATTTTCTGCTACATAGTTGTTTGAAAGACCATTTAAGTATACAACTAAGCACATTGCTTGCAAAAATTCAGTCCATATTTAAATTTATTTTCTAGCATAGACTTTTTGTTGCATTTTAAAATTGCTTTGAAAGCACGTTTTTATTTTGTTTGAATGAACGTACAAGTTACAAGTTTCAGGATAGAAATCTTATCGTGATTTCACATGTATCAGTTCCAGGTGCTATGCCGGGTCATATTTTGCCTCCGGCTTCCCTCTCTAGTCAAATAGATCCTGTAGATCGACAGTTACACTCCAGTCACAGTATTGATGCAGGCCAGGAACCGCCGGCTCCGCCCCCTAGACCCGGACCACACAACCGTAGTATGTCAGTCGACTATAAAGGTATGAATTCACAATAATCCAAATTTGTTGATTTCTACAAAACTTATGGACCTAGTGGGACTTGAACCTATACAGTATAATATAGTGTCATAGCCTAGAAGAATGAAATACAAATGCATCACAATCGCCTACAAATAGTTAATTGATTGTTAAAAGTTTCTGTTAAACGTTTTATGTAATTCATTTGAACACTCGTATGATTAATGCTGTGGCACGATTCATATTTTTATCCCTCCAATTTTTTGATGAGGGGGTACATTGCTTTGCACTTGTTGGTCTGTCTGTCTGTCTGTATGACTGTTGGTCTCCGTTTAATAACTCAAGAAGGCTCTGTCCTAGAATCATCAAACTTTACATGAAGGTTGGTCAGCAACAGTAAATGACACCTATTGATTTTGAGGTCAATAGGTCAATGGTCAAGGTCACAGTGACTATTTCGTTGACATGGGGGCATACATGTTTTACGAACATCTCTTCTTTATCTTTCAGCACCACCAGCTGTTCCTCCAAGATTTGCACAAGAGGTAAGAAGTACTTTCAGAACAAAACAGAGTTATTGCCCTTGGTTTAAAATTATAAACTGTATAATTATACTTAAGTTTTATTTATATGTCTAATAAATACAAGAATTACTTCAAGTTATTAATGATACACAGTATGTAACAAAACTATGTTGAACAGAGCCAAGAAGATAAATTTAAGAAGATATACACAGAATAAATAAATAAAATTCTACACAACCTAGGTAGAATCAAAAGCAATACATGTCAAACACAAAAGTGCCTCTGTAGCTCAGTGGTTAGTGTGCTTGCCGTCTAATCTTGCAACAATGTTTCAAATCTGGTGGAGGCACATAATATATATATGCCGGCCATACTTAAGCTGAAAGCTTGGCCGCTTGGCAATTAGAATAAAATGTGTATTTTATGTGCTAGTTTTTAAGAGTAAGAGGGGATTTTTTCCAAAGTGGATTCTGTCAGGAGGGGCTTTTGTCCGAAGGGGATTTTGGTTGTACACCTGACTTGAGTTGCTTATGTGAAATTAGATCTTTATTATGATTTTAATTATGTCAGATTTTTCAATTATGTTACTTTATTTTGTTTTCTTGTTTATTTCAGCCTCCTGGAAGTGGTAAAAAGATTTCACAAATCAAGCACTTTGAACCAATACAGTCACAAGAAGTGTTGAATATCATTCCTGGTTCAACGGCATCGACCACAATAAATACCGATGACGGAGACCGACATCGTCGTACACAATCTCTCGACTATAGACAGGTATGTCAGATTTTGTTTGCAATTTTCCACCAATGAAATCTTTATGGATTGTGAAATTCGGGGAAATAAGTGACCTGTTGTTTCAATCCCTGTATGACTCTCTGTCTCACTCTGAAAACCCCAGAAGACATTATTATAAAGATGCATCTCTTCTGGGTGTTGGCTGGCTTTTAATTATGTTTTTCCATTTGTCAATTTGTTTTGTTTTGAATAATATTATCCTTGTGTGTTTGAGTTCATTATTAAAATAGAATATGCCTGAAACCCATATGATATCATGAATTTATCTTTTACATGATGTTTATTATGAACAAATCTAACTTATCTAATCTAGTATGTGAAATATCATAATTTCTGTGAGAAAGTTGCGGCTTGCTGCCAAATAATGTAACGATTACCGGTATATGAAAGAATGTATTTCGACGCCAACTATTGTTTTGCTATGATTTGCTGACTGAGTATTTGCGATGTTAGAATCGAAATAATGAATTAAGAAAGCAGTGCTGTGTTGGGTGATAAACCATGGGTACTCTTTTGGATGAGAAAATTAAATCACTCAGGCTACGCTCTCGTGAGTACACGTCCAAACTGGTGCCTATATTTTATTATGCAATAAAGCACAGCTACATATTCAATATTTCCTGAATATTGGCAAGAAATCAACTTCAATTATGCTAATAGAAAGTCCAAGGAACAGGTTAATTTGATCACCCTACACTACTGTTTGACGGGTAAGTTGTATGACTGTATATTTGATGATTTCAGGCCGGTGCTGGTGGTACGCTAGATCGTTCGGAGAGTGAATCTGCTAAGGTATGGATTCTCAGTTAGATTGTATGTATTTAGAAATTGTTAGAGCAACATATCAGCTGCTATATGCAGTGTATTTGGCTACTCGCCATATTGTATGATCAATTTTGATAAAACCGTCTAAGAAATTGATGAGCTGTAAAATGCAAAGAAAATTAAAAATGCCCAAATAAAAACTATTGTATTATAGTAGAAAACTTCATTTACCCAATAAAATTATACCGACAAGTGAATAAATTTTGAATATACAAAAAGTCACTAACACTTCTTTTAGTATCAAGTTTGGCCAACTTAACTATTGCTAATACTTCTTTCATGCTAAATGTCCGAACGTTTTTAACCCTCAGGAATATTGACAGTTTAGAAGTAGTCATTGCATATTGAAGTATTATTGAGGTAGTTATTTCATTATTTGATGTAAGTTAACTATATATTTCCTTAGACTGCTGTAGCGTGGGATCTCCTAGGAGATGATTTTGTTGATGGATCTGCAGAAAGACAAGCTGAATTTGCACTAGCTGCGCAAAGGTATTACTTTTATGTTCGATTAACAATTTCTATTATCATTTGTGTTAAACAGAGACAGTCGTAAGTGTATGGTTATTCAGGAGGCTATTACCTTCTTAAGGAGCTTTTTGGTAGCGCTTTACTTTCTGCGAACTGTGAATACACTCATAAGGCTACCTCTGGGTTACCAACAAGTTCATGTATAGTTGGATGGGAAATACTGAAAAGTTTAAGGTTGCCCTGACTTTTAACATAAATATCTACTTGGCTGCCATGGTGTGTTAACAAACGTCTCTTATTATGTCCGCTATCTTTGATGAGGGGTATATTGCTTTGCACATGTCTGTCTGTCGTTGAGTAGAGTAAATGATTTCTGTTCAATAACTCAAGAACACTTTGCCTAAGAATCTTCAAACTTTGCATGACAGTTGATCAGCCATATTAGATGACCCTTATTGATTTTTAGGTCAGTAGGTCAAATGTCAAGGTTACTGTGACCTTAATCATTTTGGACTTTTGGGCTGCTTTAGGGGCGTATATGTTTAACAAACATTTCTTATTATATTAGAATTCAGAAAATATATTTATCTTACAGACAAGCGAGTCGAGATAAGAAAGAACTGCAGATGGCGATACGCACACACAAAGAACGTAACTCGACATTATCAAGATTAAATTCAGAATTAAACCAAGAATTACAAGAAGTTATGGAACAGAGAATTGCGCTGGAGATTCAACTTGAGCACTTACGACCATTTTCGAGCTAACGCACGGGAAATTCGTGTTTTGTTTGCTCGTTTTTTCTCCGGTTATTTATAGCTACTGTATGAGTAAAGCTTCTGTGTTGCCATGGAAACAAATTCATTTTAAATTGTTGATAATTATTTGATTCTTCAAAAAAAAATCTGAAAATTTCAAATTTGGTCCTTTTATTTCTATTTCTGTTGTGATTACGGTAGTTGTTTTCGTTTTTCTAATTAAGTTGTTTAGAAATATTTGTAGCATCTAAAAAAAATCCTCGAAATTTTAATTTTGCTATATATCTGTTGTGATTAAAAGTTCATTGTTCCAATTACGTGCTGATAATGTCAAGTTTCTCTTTACTTGAAATGCAGTGAAATATTTGATTAAAAAAAAGTCTAAAAAATTTGCCCTTCTGATTGGTCGATTATGAATTACAACATATAACTGATGGTAAAGCTGCGTTAGAAACATTGCATTGAGATAAGTTAAATGCATCAAAATGTGTGCCCATGGAGTAAAGGGTTAATGGAAATGATGATAGGCTAATTTCTATTTCAGTTCGATTTTAAATTGAATGCCAAGCATAGCTTCTATTTGTCAGCAAGCTTTCTGCAACATGGCAGGAATATCCACCCAGAGGTGAACCTAGGTCACCAGAGTAGATGGCAAGCACACTAACTACTGAGCCACAGAGGCTCTTGAAATCAAGTTACAATATACGAAACAGTCTCTAAGACTTTACATGGTTTATTCATGGTAATACGGAAGCTTAACTCTATTCATTGGGTCGATTGCAATATATCTTTGTTTTTTTTCTTTCAATTACTCAGAAAATATTTGCATGTTTTCATTTAAGTAATAAGTTTATGTAAGTCATTTTTTGTTGTATATATCAAGTCTAAGAGTCAGTAAACTTGTTAATATTATCAAAGAAACTAATGAAAGTTTATCTTAAATATGATTACTATAAATTAACCCAGTTCTTTGAATAAAAAGCCTCATTTAGCCTCACTGGAATAAAAGTCTAGTATCCATTTGGTTAATTCTTCAATTGAGCAATATTTTTGTATTGTACTAAGGCATTTGAATGGTTTGGTAGTCTTGATGCTCTAGATGACATAAACTAGCCAATGTTGGATTTCTTTATTGCATTTGTAGATGTATTGTGGTATTTTTCAATGGAAGTAATAATAAAGTGGATATTAGACTCTTATTGCAATGAAGTCCTTGAATATGTTTAATTCAATTTCTACTCGGCAACTAGTAAAGTATATGTTACGTTAATTTTGCCAATTATTTAGCAGTCATTTTAGGGTAGTGTTGGTGTCACTGTCAAAACATAGTCGTTTGTGTTTGTATGTATTTTCACGTCTTTCATGATGAAAAATAACCCATAAAAATATCATGTTTGAAAACTTGAAAATACATCTCAAACAAATAAAACTTTATTTTACAGTGTTAAAACTTGTAAAGTATTTATTTTAGTTTTCTTCATTCTAGTGCTAAGCTTGATAGCGAGCTGTTCTCTCGCTCGAGCTGTTCCCTCGCTCAAGCTGTTCATTCACTCGAGCTGTTAGCTCACCCGAGCTGTTGATAATCAACACAAACCCAAGGCCTGATATTTTTGTATGACTTAACCTATACTCTCTTATAATGTATTCTTCATTTACTACACCACTCTACAGGGTGTAGAAAAAGTTTTGTTCTCTATTTTAAGTTTCGATATTTTATTTTTATTACATCAAAAGAATGTAAGTTCCCATCTATCTTCTTTTAATGTCAAACCCTTTGCAAGAACGTAGACATAGAAATTTCAGAGGGGTCTACCATTATTTTCATATTTCAAGCATAAAAATGAATCTATGAGGAAATGAAACTAAATAGTACACACTTTACATAGCTGAGATCAAATTAAGTATGAATTTGAATTTTGAGAACTTACTTTTTCGACACCCTTTACATGCAATTTATACTGAAAATGATAGCAAACATGTTTTTTTTCTTACATTTGAAGTATCAATAAGCCTCCTTGAGATAAGTTTTCTTTATCCCTCTAAGGAATTGTTTCTGTGTTCATTAAAGTTTTAGCTTTCATTGCACTTATAATTTACCAGTACTATAATAATTTACCAGTACTATAAGTATTGTTCTATTCACCCCCAGTGCTAAAAATAGACTTGTTTGGGAATACCCATTTAAAAATAGACTGTTGGGGATACCCTTTGTGAGGATTGAATCTGAGTCTGTTTCAAAGTGTCAAGATTTTATATTAAAGTAGCATGTGTTGATATTGATAGTAGTAGATACAAAACTGATACCATTTTTCTCATTTATGCAGCTTATTATATTTTCTGTGTTTCTGACATGGCTTTCACCGGAGCATAAGCGCTTACAGAACGCAGTCTTGTTTGCATCTTACTTTCTTTAAATTATCTCCCATTTTTTATCAGCATCTAATAAACAGCTGTAAGCAATACTTGTGGGCCTATGAAGCAAATTGTTCATAATAAGTTCATTATTGTTGTGAGGCGCTTACTGTCCAAAATGTTTTGAATCTATTTTGGATACTACTGATGCCATAGAATGAATGTGTCTTTGATCAAGTATGTATATACTGCCATTGAAAAAACCACATTCGTCAAAATATTAACCAAAATGTTAAAATTTCTTTCTTGATTAAATTATGCACCTTAGCATTTTAAATGAACATGTGGTATAATAATATTCTGTTCTATTCTATTCTGTATTTAAAGGATGACATTCTGTGCCATGTCTATTAACTGGTGGTATATAAATATCTGTTTCATGTAATACTATATTCTGAAATTATGAGATCTTGTTTACAGTATGTTCCTTTGGGGCAACAATGTTGTATCTTACTATATCGAGGGCTTGGTGAAACACTATGGTAAGTACATTAATTTATAGAGGAATGTACCATAGTTTGGCACTAAGACCTTGATATACTGTATATTGGGGTACTACCTTGTAGCGTCACAGGGACAAAGTATCATGAAAGATTAAATTATGTCACAAGTTTGTTAAGAGTCCACTTTCTCCGCATATTTTTTTAAAGATGA
This sequence comes from Spisula subtruncata, assembly GCA_963678985.1. NCBI lineage: Eukaryota > Metazoa > Mollusca > Bivalvia > Venerida > Mactridae > Spisula > Spisula subtruncata. The sequence goes on along the minus strand of OY787664.1, from coordinate 48,145,493 downwards.
GGTATTCAAAATACTGCCATTTGAAATGACATAGTCTGACTATGAAATTACATGGAAAGTGTGACCCAGTGCTCCCAACTTGTGTATCGACTATGCCTTGAAGTAACGCCTAACTGTTCAAAATATTCCCCCTAATCCAACAAAATGATACACCTAAACCTTTTTCCTGTGCTCCGATTATGAGTTGCTTCCCTTGAATTTGCATTTTTTCTCATATTTTTCTTGGTTTATTGGTTGTATTGTATCAATGAGCAGCTCTCTGACCACTTTTCTCTAAGTACTAGGCAACTAGTAAAATCTTTTACATGTATGTTTGATAACTGTGAACATTATTTTTTTCCCTGTTTCCATTATTCTCTTGAATTATGTTCAACATACTTTGTGATACATCATAGTGACCTTTATGTGTTTTTTCATATCTTCAAAATATATTTTATTATTTCACGACACTTACTTTATTTGTGCATTCTTTGGTTGTTTGGTTAAGTATAAAAATATAACATATCTTGCTCTACTTTTCAATTCCTCTCCCTGTTATCTGGTAAATTTGGCCGGAAGTGACTGGATAAAAAATTATTTATGTTTTTCTCATATCTGAGACTTTCTGTGAATCTGCCTTTTCTCATTATGTATGACTGCTGATCTGGTTTCTTTTATCTGTATAAGTGTTTGGTTAGACTGTTATGACAACTAGTTCTTAAAAATTGGGTGTTTTTGAAGTCTTTAAAAAAACACTAAAAAAAACACCAACATTTCTGCAGGCATAGATGATATCAGGCTTCTGTTTTTGACTGATTGTCTCCCTTTGATTGTAGTTCCTAAATATACCTTGCTCTTTATTCACTAAGTCAATGAATTAATGCAAATGCTGAGCAGTTAAAGCTTGTTGATGTTTTAAAACACAAATGATCTGAAGCACAAACAATATGGGCTGCCACCAGTATGTGTAGGGGAAAATAGCCAATGGATTAATATATACTGACTATATGAATTTGGCTGTAATTAGACCATGGGTTAATATATTCTGGATTTGTTAGACTGATATTATTTACAATTGTCACAAACATTTTTATTACATACCCGAATTCTGTGTTCAGAATTAATATTTCTTCAGCAGTTAGGTGAACTTGTCTGGTCAGGCAAAGTGTTTGGGAAATCCCTGACTTGGGGAATCCCTGAATTGCCCGATTATTGACAAGGATTTCCTTCATTGTTCAGTCAGTGTTAAAGACTGTAATTTACCAGTAGTAGAATAGACAATAGACACTTCACATGAAGTAGCTGACATTTGTGCTTTTTAGTCGCTAAGCAACAGCCTTTTAGTGATAGATTATACTGTACAAAGTTAGTTAAGAACAATATTTAGTAAAAGTGGACATTTTGGGTTGCATTCTCTTACAAGGAAAGGATGTAATTTTCAAAATTTATGAACAAAATTAGTGGTAAAATGTTGTAAAATTTTGCCATAATTTTCAAAACAGGAGCCTGATTTCTTGTTTGAAGTTTCTTGACTCTGTATGCTATTCCCTGTTACAGATTTGTAAAGTAAAATTTACTTAATTTACTTAAAAGTAAGTTGTGCATTATTTTCAAGATTTGGCATTATGCCTCAGTAGGAATTGAACTGGAAATTTCTGTAAATTGTGTTTTTAAATGTACTGAGTAATGAGTATACTATAAAATGTTTTGTATGTATTGACATATACAATAATATTAACACAGTGTGATATACAGTTTTATACGTGAGGGATATGTATGTATTATATACTATAGTATAACGAAATCTATGACCATACCTGCCAAGCTGATTAAATCCAAAATAGGAGTGTTAAAGCAAAACATGCCAAAAGATGCCCTTAAATGTGATTAAAAGGGGTTTAGATGCATAAAAAAGGAACGTATTAATTCTAGTGGTTATAAATATGGGACAGAAGATCATAAAATGAATCAAATGTACCTTCGTTCAAAGTTAGGTGAACTTGGAAAATCAGAAATTAACAATGAAAATAGGATTAACTCCACTTTTATAGGAGAACTAGGCAGGTATGTCTATGACCCAAATTTCAATACTCTCCAGATATAATTATTAAAGACTATTATAAACTTGGTGCAGATTTAACCTTGATTACTGTAAAATATGTTTTTCGTGGGCATTAAATTTCATTTTTCTCTCACATGGTACAAAGGAACATTTATTTTCGTGGGCATTAAATTTCGGGTTTCTTTGCTCACATTGGACAAAGTGACAGGCTTATTTAAAAAAAAAAGATCAAATGTGTGGGTGGTTAAATTTGTACTTATACAGAAATTGGAATGAAAACCATCATTACATGTTTGGAAGGTCAAGTATTTGTTGGGATTTGATTTTTTGGTAGTGTTCAACCACAAAATCTACGAAAAAATCTATGTCCAGGAAAAAAAATGATTTTACAGTATGTCAGCATATATAGAGTATAATATAATGTACTTCTCTGTTCCTATGGTTTTATGCATACATTGTATATGTTATATTTTTTGTTTACAAATAATGATTGTATTAAAATTGTATTAATGCTTTATATGATAATTTGTGTTCGAGTTTTTTTATGCCTTTAAAGGGAAGTATTGGGTGGTTGCATTATAGATGGACTAGTGGTCTAGTGGTAAGAGCTTCTGACCCCGGATCCGAAGGTTTTGGGTTCGACCCCGCCTCCAGCCAGATCAGAAAACAGCGACGGTAGATGACCCCTTTTGAGTTAAAAGGTCAGGGTCACTGTGACCATGGAGTGTCTCTAATCCCATGCTGTGACCTTTACCGTTTCCAACTATCGGACTGCTATTAGGCGCTTGTGTTTTACCAACGACTTCTTTGGTTCTACTAACATCTAACAAAAAATTAATGATATATCCAGGGTAGAAGTTATTAAAAACTGGCACCACCCGAAACATTGCAACTAAGAGTACTGACAATTATACAATCCACTATTCTACTTGTTAACCCTTCACCCCCTCCCCCTGTACCATGCTACACAGCAGTGGGCTATCTAGAACAAATAATGCCTGAATTATTTTTTAAATAATATGTCAACCTTTGGCATCCTTTATTTGACGTAGGACATGCATTCTCTGAAACTACAAGACCAACTGCATTAATGCATCAGGACAGTTTCTTGAGGGTCTCTCGCTCAGTTTCTAGTGATTCAGCCTGAAGCCAACACTGCTCATTTCATCCAGTTTACAGTACTTATGCATTACAAAGGCACATACTTTCTAAAATTCTGTAAATATTTGGCGTCTGTATGCTAAATTTACACAATAACGATATGTAAGCAATGCACAAAACCTTGGACACGTTCCTGTATTGGTGTGAATCCGAAGAATGTGCATTATCAATCACTGATCGACGTACAATACTTATATCAGCGGTTTATCGAACAATGAATACTATTTGTAGATCTGAACATTTTATTGATCTATACCGGCGTGGTTTTACGTTGATTCAACAGTTCAAGTCCAAACTCACTAATAGCAAACATTAATACAATGTACAATCTATTGTCATCCTATCCAGCTTGATATATAACAAATCATTGTTAAATTGCATTCATTATTACCACCAACAAAATTTAGTCAATATAGATCTACCACTCGTGCGTGTATGTACAAATGAAATGTACACATTTATTGTTCAATTTTTGTCCAATTTATTATTACGACCTTCGTACTGATAAAGTCCTAAACTCCTAACTAATTTAAGAACTAACGTATTACTTGATATACGCTTTATTTGTATATACATAAGATTTTAATAGTGTTAACACTTAAGTATTTGTTGTGGCAAAAGATCTCTCGTAAAAATTTAAGTACATAAGATTGGGGGTTATAAACATGCGTCGCGATCAGTATTCATGAACAATGTGGGTTTAATATTATACATTGCTGATCGTTTATGTTACATTATTTAAATCAAATCTCAGTGCTTGGATTAAACACGTTTGGATATTTTTATCGACTTGAAAACTAAGGTAAGTGGCTAGATTTGTCTATGAATGTTGGGTTTGTTTGAGATCTAAGTATTACTAGAGATTGTCAATTCGTTGGCAAAGATACACTATTTTTGTTGTCTAGTTTAGTACTGTTCCAAACTCCTGAGGGATCTCAATCCGAGCTTAAATCTCATCTCACATATTGTCGTCATTTTTCTTAAAGACTTTATAAGTAATGTTGATGGTAGATGGGGCCAAACAACTGTGGATCACCAAACAGACAACTCATTCTGAGCTTATTGTTGTGAAATGTCATAATCACGAACGTTCGATGTATCTAAGATACTCTGATTTTACCATAATCTCAAATTGAGTTGAAATGATTACTTGAGATGTTAAGCGAGATCGGGCATCATTAAGGACATGCTCCCTTGTGTTAAGGAAGTCCCCTTGCTGATAAGGACCGGGGTGATAACACCGTCTGACCGTTGACAACGTGGTGTGTCACCTTATAAATGTACACGACGTTATTATTGGAGCACAGAAGCATCTCAAGTAGAAATCTCAACTAGATTTAAGAGTATGGTAAACTCAAAGTTTGAATTTAAGATACACCGGATGTTCGTGACATTAACATTTTACTGAAATAGACTCAGAATAAGCTGTCTAACTTATGTTTGGTAATCCCCATACTTGTCTACCATCAAAATTACTTTAAAGAAAAATGACAATATTGTGATGAGATTTAGCTCAAACTGAGATGCCTTGGGTCCATGCTGCAAAGGGACAATACCAAAGGTTCTGATCATGTTGTTATAACTCTTGGTTCTGTTTGGTTGATGGTATTCAGTGGGCGCAACACACGGTACGTACGCCATGGGGAGCACCCCCTATTCCCATTCATTCTAGCTACCAGCTTCTTGGTTCTATTCTATACACGAATAGGCCTACAGTAACGCACTCGCCATCTCCAAAGCCAAACAGAACCGACGGTATCGACTTCTACAGCATGAACCATGGAATTAGTCTGAAACCATATGCAATTTGATTTGACAAACGTCGCCATTTAGGAGAGGACGTAGGTCTATTAATAACTTATGGATGCTTTTACATGTGTATCTCAACTATACTCGTACAAAATGTACATTGGAATTTCAAGCTGTTTTTCATATAATTACATCTTAATGATAGTTTCGTCTGGTACTTGAACTGTATACACGTAAGGACACACGGTTAATGGCTTTGTTTGTACGTCATTTGCAATTGTTATTAATTTAAGCCTGCGTAAGTAGGAATTTAATACATGCCGTGTTCGGGGTCTGAGGTTAAGTTTTTATGATTTGTTTTACTCTACAAGTTAAGTATATACAAACGTATAACACTTTATTGTAAGATTATTGAACAAGTTCGGTCTCGAACGCCTCGATCAATCTTTTGTCTTGTTTGGTTGGTAATCAGCTAAAACACGTATTAAATTTACTCGTATATTCAAATTTATCGATGTCTTAATCAATTTATGTATGTTTGTTTGTCGCAACGGAGTCTTGAAATGTTTAAGTCTAGATGCGATATTGTCATTCTAGCAACGATGAACTGTGAGATATTGTATAATAAAACTCGGGCCTTATTCACCAACGCTACATAAGATTGAAACTCAGACTTAGACTTAAAACTGACAAACTTTATAACCACAGCCATTTCTTTGCAATTAGATTTAACCATGCGGAATTCTATCTGATTATTTGTTTTATCCAATATGTATATTAATCTATATCAAAATCGGTACATTTATAACAACTTGAGAGCGAATAGAACATTTGATATTTGAAAAGTCTAAGTCTGGGTGAATAAGGTCCCTGCTAGCCGGACGTGCTCAAGGCTGTTAGCAGCAAAAGGAGCACCACTTTTTGATTAATGTATTTGCTTTAATCTGAAGTAAACCATTGGCAACTTAATACAAACTAACATTGCAAGTAATGACAAAAATGTGACGTGGGTTTTAAATAAGCTCATTTGTCATACGAAATTTACATCACCAGGAATGCAATCCATAAATTAAAATTTCGTATGACAAATGAGCTTATACATTGAACAATAAGATATGTTCCTTATTCAAGGTGATCCTACTTGCATATATCAACGATTAATACAATCCAGACATTTATCTTTATTTCATATGAATAGAGCTAATTTTGTTAAACCTGTCTGAGGCAATCCACGGTCAAACTCGTACGAACGTCCCTTATAGAAAGCAAAAAGGTAGTTTGTGGAAGTGTTTACTTGTTATTGAGCTCCGTTTGGGGCTAAATTGCCTGGGCATTCTGGTATAGTGCAGATATGTTTACTTGATCCTAACCTTTAAGGATGAATACAATTACACGATCTTGCTTTGAATATACCACTTTCATAAAGCAGAAACATATGAGGAAATCGGACAGTGAAGGCAGCACTCAACTTAACCAGTCGGCAAAGAAAACAATGTTTCATGCAATATCGTGTAATTTAATTACATTTTATTATAAAAAAAAACAGTCAAAAACACAATATAGCACCATGTAGGATGTTAAATTATGATATTAAAGGAAGGGTCAATGATCAGGTTAGGCTCTCCGTACTATAGTTTATATGTATCATAAGATTTTATTCCGTCTCATTGCGTCTGTAGGCCATACACTCACTGGCGCAAAATCCATTAAAACCTGTGGTCGGGCAGGATTAAGGAAATATAAAAATGTCATTATGCCCTGACTGGATGTTTGTAACAGATCAATTCAAATACATTAGCTACCATAACGGCTTTCAATATAGATAATCTTATCATGGCATTGATATATTAGTTTAGAATTCTAATATATGATCTATAACATATACCTGAACCTGAACCTGAACCCATAGTTTATACTAAATCATTTTAGTTCGATTGTGAAATAATTTTTGTCAAACTTACCGTATATTCATCACTCTAGACAACTCATTCCTGATACGACGCTTACATCGCCATACGGTTATTTGTACATTATTGCCGATAATTTGCTGAATTTATTTTAAGACATTTCGCTGGCTTATTTGAATGAGAAGGTCGTAAGTACATGTACTACTTATGCGACTGATATATCATCATCTCAATGCGCTTCTTATGAACCTATTTTCATGAAAATCGGAACTTGTCATGGTGACCAAATTGAAGTTGAACCCGTTTGTTTTACCATAAATAAAGAGTATTTTCGGTGAGTTTTTCTTCTTCTTGTTTTTTTTCAAATATTGAGTTTGTACTCACAACCTTCTCATTCAAAGTCAGCAATTTAGTCGCAGGCTATTACACTCGGCACCAAATGTCACCATAACACATTGTCGTGTTGACAAACATACACAAGTTGAGGAGTAGAGTTGAACACCATGTACATTTATCGTATTGAGCGATTAAGCAGAGTCACTGATAGGGATCATACCCGGGACCTCTCAATCTAAAAGTCCGTTTCCTACATATAGACTACCGCTTTTTACATTCTCGTATGTATGTTTCAACATATTTCTGGCTTAGAATGAGAAGACCGTAAGTACAAAATTGATATTTTTAATAAAACAAGAAAACTGTCCGAAAATTACTCTTTACATTTCGTAAAACAAGTCTTTTCAACTTCAGTTTGGTTCCGATTTTCATGAAAATATAGGCTCATTGGAAGCGCCATATGATGCTGATTTTAAATATGTATCATTCTTAAGTACTGTTACCTTCTCGTTCTATTAAAGTCAGCGATTTATTCAGAATGGCATAGCTTTTAATTCTTATACACACAATGGGACTGCATTTCTAACTCAGATTGATACTATTTTTTTGTACACATTGTACATACTTATTCCCACAACCAATCTGCACGACAGACTAGCTTTACATAAAAATCTTCTCATATTTGCACAACATTCATCGAGCCTTTACCCTAAAATGAATATGCCATAAAAATAATCTTTTGTAAATATGGGAATTATTCCAAAATAACGTTTATCTTTGTTGACTTAAGTTCTTAAAGATAAAAAGAAGCGTTTATTTCCTCTTGATATTCGTCTGTGTATGTATACTTCCCGTCGCAATCCATATTTATAGTGTTTCAACTGATAATTATATTACGGACCAATGTATGGGCCAATGTGTGCTGAATGCTCATAAAATTTATTATTACAAAGGGGAAGTACTGATGGAGAAACAAGTCTTTACGAGTTGCTTCCCTTGTTATATGCAAAATAAGTCCATGCAGAAAGTGAACCAAAGTTGACATGCACTTATGTTCTATGTATAAAAAAATACCATCATGTCAACCACTGTCAGACGGAATTGTCGTCAGTAGTACTGTTTGGTGATTCAAGATGTTGGAAATTTGCGCTTAAAGGAACATTAGTGTGCAGGTTTATTTGTCAGCCAATGAAATTCCTGTATTTTAAATGTTTCGAGAGTTCTAAATCCCGTAGAACGAACAAGATGGTTTACTATGTAAAAATTGGTTCATAGAACGTACTATGTAACTTAGTACCGTTCTATGTAGCATAGACAAATAAACCTGCACACTAAGTATATTAGTATTCAATAGAAATTAGAAACGTCTCCTGTCGCTTCGCTCCCGTCGACGTTTCTAATTTCTATAGAACAGTAAGGTATATACATGTTAGTCTTCTTCAAAACACCATCGTTGTAAGCTCTGAAACTATATCGAGGGCTCAGTGCAAAACTATGGTGGATGTCTCTATAAATGGATGTAGTTACCATAGTTTTGCACCGTCGAAATGGGTTAAACTTCTTTTGTAAGACTGATAAATATGGGCTCTTCTTAGGAGCCTTTTTTCACGACCTAACTGAAGTTGAAAAAAGCTTGTTTTACCATAAGTAAAGTTTAATTGTCGGACAGTTTTGTATGTTTTCTCAAAATATCAATTTTGTACTTACGGCCTTCTCATTCTAAAAATATGGACATCATATAAAATATAAATCAAAGTTTACTGTGGCGTGTTCAGCTAGCCTAGCTCTTGGCTAGATCTAGCAGATCTCGCTCCTGAACGACAAGATAAATCGAGATCTCGGCGAGGGCTAGCCTAGTCTAGCAAGCTAGCAATGTGGGCGGGATTTGACTAAAATACGAAAGGAGAATTTTTGGCGCAACGAGGCGAAACGAGGATTAATAAATTGTGTATTTGGATTGCATTAGATTGTTCCTCTCAATAAACAATGACAATATTTTAAAATAAGCTAATTTGAAGCCTCCTTTCGCCGACCACACTGTCTGACACCTTCAAAGGTGCTATTCAAGGCAATTCTTCATGTAATTTTACGAAATTATTAATGAAAAAAATTAAACCCCAAAATTATTTTTATAAAACCCTTTAAAACCCCTTATTGTCCTTTAAACCCCTTTAAAACCCATTTGGGCAGGGTTTGAAACGAAAAAGTGGGTTTATGGCAACCCTGAATTATACATAATATGATGCATATTAAATAGCATAGTGCTGGTCATATCAAAATAATAACTAAATAAAATTCTCCCGTCTAATCATTCACCAATGATTGACAAATGAAACATTACTTTCGCAAACTGTGTGTCATTATTTTAAACAGATTATATATCGACGATAATTAGATTAACCACAGATTATCATATGTAGCCACGTGTCAAGTCACAGACTGTTTGTTGAATAAACTAATTATCGAGATGGTATTGACGAAGGATCACACCTTTGTTGATTGAGTAGGAAGTGTCAAGGCGCTGCTTATTGCTCGTAAAACTAGTTTCACTGTTATATCATAGTCAACGGTGGCAGAAGGAGGCTAGCATATTATTAAGTTGGTATGTTAAAGCTCCTTTCGCTGATTTTTACAGTCGGCGAATGGGGGTCATAATATAAGTTATTTGATAGATTAATTAAGCTCCCTTCGCTTGAATATAACTAAGTTAATATGGTAAAACTCGTTTCGCTGTTATATCATGATCAATGGTGGCGAAAAGCTAGAATTTTTATCATACATATATATATTCAATTTTGTACATACACACATTCAGCATAGAAAAAAATCACAACCAACGATCTAGCAAATATACCACTCTGATATAACTTAGTTGAAATATAAATGATAACGCTCATTGCAGTGGAATTTTACATTCTAACATTCTTTTTGCCGATATTTCATGGTTTACGGTCGTATATGACTATGATGAATTTTACCGTCGGCAAAAAGCAGCTACTAGTATTATAGAAAAGGTTGGTACATGTAGATGAAGCTCCTTTCCCCAATATTTTAATCAACATTCTACCAACGTTTACAAGTTCACTGTCGGGCACCCGTCGGCGAAATGAGGCTATAGTATAACAAAGTTAGTTGATATGCTAAAGCTCCTTTCGCGGATATTTCATGGTTTACGGTCTGTGAAAGGAGTCTATAAAATAACTAAGTATTTATGATAAAGCTCCTGTCGTCGATATTTTACATGCTACCGTCGGCGAAAGGAGGCTGTAGTGTAACTACCAAGCAAGCAATCGATATGGGTCCCACGTGGGCACCTATATGGGACCCATATGTGCTGCCTATATGAGACCAACATAGAAAGTGCAACAGGGGCCTTTGTGATCTGGGCTGCCCATATGCATTCAATATGGGACCCATATGGGTCCCATCTGGGCTACCACATGTACATTCGCCTGGGCTGCCTATATGGGTCCCATCTGGGCTGCCAATATTCATTCAGAAATGGGACCCATATGGGCAGCCTATATTCGTATGAGCACTCCAGATACATTGTAAATCAGAAATTGTATTTTTCAGCAAACACCACTCTATCCTCTGGTTTGCTACTACTATGCGTACATAGTGTCCTTGCAGGAAGGAGCAGTTGAACAGCTTCTTGTTTATACAAGGTGTTCTATATTATATACTTACAAGTTCGATATTTACAAGCTATATATCACATTAACATTTAAAGTTTCCAGACAACCATGTGGAAGAATTTAGAAAAAAATGTACATATATCAATTTACTTTGAACTTATGAAACACTATCATTTGTACTGAAAGTAAATATAATAGTAAGAAGAAGATTTTTATCTCATGCTTACCGGTGGTTTACGACGGAATAACGGTGGATTATTCCCCGATAATTTCACTGTTCATAATTTCACAGTTCATATTTTCACGGCAAATGGATTAGTTTTTAAAAATCATATTTCCTCGCCGTCAAAAATAAAATAATAAGCACTTTCACTTGCTCTCTTAATCTTTAACAAATAACACAACATTATCTATACATAAATGTAAAACAAATGGACGCAATTGAAGCCGTTGCAGAAGAACTATTTGATTGCAACTCGACGCGTGCATGGCAGGAAAACGACGTCACGCAAAACATTTCAGGTAAATAGTGGAGTATTTCCATCATTTAAGCTATTTGAAGCATGAAATAAATAGAATATTAGTATTTTACCGCGTATGATCGTTTGATAATTCACCTCGTGAGCAGCTGACTTATATTTTCACTCGTGGCTACGCCACTCGTGAAAATATTACATCAGCTGCTCACTCGGTGAATTATCAGCCGATCATACACGGAAAAATACAAATATCCTCTATATATTAAATTTACTAATATTTCAATTCAAGGGAAGAAATACTTTTTTGTTCTTTATGGGATTGCTCAGGAATAGCCCATATGGGACCCGTATTGGTACCCCATATGGGTACTAGATGGGAAAGCCCATATGTGCTTGCCAATGAATAGCGCATATGTGACCCGTATGTGTACCAGATGGGAGAGCTCATATGGGAATGTCCAGGAATAGCCAATATGAGACCCGTATGGGTACCCCAGATGGGAAAGCCCATATGGCCTTGCCCAGGAATAGCCCATATGGGACCCATATGTGTACCAGATCGGAAAGCCCATATGGGTAGCCCAGGAAAATAGGTCCCATATGCGTCCAATATGGGCATATCCACATGGGCTTGCCCAGAAACATCCCATATGGGACATGGTCATGTTCACATAGGTCCCATATGGGTCCAATATGAGCATAACCCATATGGGCTTGTCCACATAGGTCCCATATGGGTCCAATATAGGCATACCCACATGGGCTTGTCCAGAAACGGCCCATATGGGATACGGGCTTGTCCATAATGGTCCCATATTGGTCTAAAATGGGCACTTCCCATATGGACATAGCCACATAGGTCCCATATAGGTCCAATATGGGCATAACCCATATGGGCTCGTCCACATAGGTCCAATAAAATTCCAATATGGGCATACCCACATGGGCTTGCCCAGAAACAGCCCATATGGGACATGGTTATGTCCACATAGTTCCCATATGGGTCCAATATAGGCATAACCCATATGGGCTTGTCCACATAGGTCCCATATGGGTCCAATATGGGCATACACACATGGGCTTGCCAAAACAGCCCATATGGGATATAAGCATGTCCATGTAGGTCCCATATTGGTCCAATATAGGCATAACCCATATGGGCTTGTTCACATAGGTCCCATATGGGTCCAATATGGGCATACACACATTAGCTTGCCCTGAAACGGCCCATATGGGATATGGGCTTATCCATAATGGTCCGATATTCGTCCAATATGGGCACTACCTATATGTACATGTCCACATAGGTCCCATATAGGTCCAATATTGGCATAACCCATATTGGCTTGTCCACATAGGTCCCTTAAGGGTCCAATATGGGCATACCCACATTGACTTGCCCAGAAACAGCCCATATCGGACATGGTTATGTCCACATAGGTCCCATATGGGTCCAATATGGGCATAACCCATATGGGCTTGTCCACATAGGTCCCATATGGGTCCAATATGGGCATACACACATGGGCTTGCCCAGAAACAGCCCATATGGGATATAAGCATGTCCATATAGGTCCCATATTGGTCCAATATGGGCATAACTCATATGGGCTTGTCCACATATGTCCCTTAAGGGTTCAATATGGACATACCCACATGGGGTTGCCCAGAAACAGCCCATATGGGACATGGGCTTGTCCATAATGGTCCCATATGGGTCAATTATGGGCACTACCCATATCGAAATGTCCACATAGGTCCCAATATGGGCATTACCCATATGGGCTTGTCCACATACGTCCCATAAGGGTCCCATATGGGCATACCCACATGGGCTTGCCCAGAAACAGCCCATATGGGACATGGTCATGTCCACATAGGTCCCATATGGGTCAAATATGGGCATATCCCTTATGGGCTTGTCCACATAGGTCCTATATGGGTCCAATATGGGAATACACACATGGGCTTGTCCAGAAACAGCCCATATGGGATATAAGCATGTCCACATAGGTCCCATATGGGGCCAATATGGGCATAACCCGTATGGGCTTGTCCACATAGGTCCCATATGGGTCCAATATAGGCATATCCACATGGGCATGCCCAGAAACAGCCCATATGGGATATGGGCCGGTCCATAATGGTCCCATAAGCGTCCAATATGGGCGTACCCACATGGGTTGCCCAGCAACAGCCCATATGGGACATGATCATGTCCACATAGGTCCCATATGGGTCCAATATGGGCATACACACGTGGACTTGCCCAGAGACAGCCCATATGGGATATAAGCATGTCCATATAGGTCCCATATGGGTCCAATATGGGCACAACCCATATGGACTAGTCCTCATAGGTCCCATAAGGGTCCAATATGGGCGTACCCACATGGGTTTGCCCAGCAACAGCCCATATGGGACATGATCATGTCCACATAGGTCCCATATGGGTCCAATATGGGCATACACACGTGGACTTGCCCAGAAACAGCCCATATGGGATATAAGCATGTCCATGTAGGTCCCATATTGGTCCAATATGGGCATAACCCATACGGGCTTGTCCACATAGGTCCGTTAAGGGTCCAATATGGGCATAACCCATATGGGCTTGCCCACATAGGTTCCATATGGGTCAAATATGGGCATACCCACATGGGCTCGCCCAGAAACTGCCCATATGGGATTTGGGCTTGTCCAAAATGGTCCCATATGGGTCCAATATGGGCATTACCCATAATAGCATGTCCACATAGGTCCCATATGGGTCCAATATGGGCATACCCACATGGGTTTGCCCAGAAACAGCTCATATGGGACCCATATAAGCATGTTTGTTGGGTATATAAGTCTGTATGCTAAAGCTCCTTTCGCCGATATTTTATGGTTTACGGTCGGCGAAAGGAGACTATAAATAACTGATTATGTATGATAAAGCTCCTTTCGCCGACAATTTACGTGCTACCTTCGGGCGGCGAAAGGAGACAATCATATAAGGACCATCATATAACTAAGCAGGTATTAGATCTATAAAGCTCCTTTCGCCGATAGTTCGTGGTTTACGGTTGGCGAAACGAGCATAGAGTATAACTAAGTTGGTACGCTAATTACATTCTCATGAATCAGTGTATAGTCAAGTCTCTAGACTATATATGTAATTGAAAATAATACGCTGGTTGGACGAGAATGGCTAATTATTAATGCTCCTTTCGCCGATATTTTACATTTTACCGACGGCGAAAAGAGGCCAGTAGATATATATGAGCCGTTTTCCAGGAAAACCGGGCTTATTGACAAGAATACGAAAATCATGATAATATATCGTTAGAAGGACGAGACTCTTATGAACACTCTCTGAAAATTTGAACGAATTATTGCATAAATTAACGGAATTATTGACTTTTGAAACTAACCAGTTTTTGAGTGACGTCGCAAACGTCATTCGAACGTTATTTGACGTAACGTTAATAATCATTTCATAAACCCAGTATCTGGTGAATTATTGACGTAAACTTTGCAAATTTTTGTCACATTTTATAATAATATTCTGATTTTAATAAAACACGTAAAAATTGTGAGTGTCTGCTTCAAGGGAAAAGTAGCCGCTATTTTTAACCACTAACCCCTTGTTTTTCTCAATTCGGGTAGTTTTCGGAAATTGGTCACCACAGCAACGACGGAAGTAATTTTATCATAATTTATCAGAAAATTTAACTTGTTTGGATAGTACTAGGGTATCCAACTACTTAAGATTTAATCGATGAACATGATTTTTTTCTCATTTTAGACCTATTTAAGAAATAAAAATCTGTTCGCGTTTATTGTTGGTGAATAAAACAAGGGCAGGAGTTCGGGTGCGGAAAAATTAAATCACGAGTGCGTAGCACGAGTGATTTAATTTTCCGCATCCGAACGAGTGCCCGTGTTTTATTCACCGACAATATACAAGAACAGAGTTTTTATTTCGATTCTAAATACGATAATATCCCGCACTATTTAACTGCGCGCATTCCATTTTCACCCATTTGACATTTAACATTATTCCACGCTGAAATTGATTGGCTTATTAGCTGGTACAATTACCTCCCTCGTTAATGAAAACGACCTTCGTAATTTTCTGAAGGAAATACCGCAATTTAAACATTGAAACAATTTTAATAACACGAGTATATGGTATCTATTTCATAAAATGAAAAATATAAACGGATTGATTATCAGAAGCTTTAATAAAACTTGGTTTCTAGAGTATATAGGAGCATCTAAAAATAGATGCGTTATAGATGTAACACTGGATTCTCGTGCAACTCGCCTTGTCATCGTGACTCGTAGTAAATTTTACTATAAAGTTTACGTTCATTCATTCATAAATATATCAAGTGATACTGGGCGTAAATAGAAACAGCCAATTTGATAGGTATGTTTTATGGGGGTAATAAAACATGGTTCGGTTCGTTCTTTGTGTATTGGATTAATCCGCGAATCGTGTTAGAATTCTAAATATCGTGACATAACTACTATTGTTATGTCAATAAGCCCAGTTTTCCCGGAGAACGGCTCATGTATATAATTAAATTAGTATCATAAAGCTCCTTTCGCCGATATTGAATAGTCAACAGTTGGCGAAAGGAGGCTATGCCATAACTGAGTGGATATGTAAAGTTCCTTTCGATCGCCGATATTTCAATGTCTACGGTCGACGAAAGGAGGCTTCAAATTAGCATATTTTAAAACAGTGTAATTATTTATTGATAGGAACAAGTTAATTGCATCCAAATACGCAATTCATTTATTTGGAATTGATATTTGTAAAAATAATAACTGTAATTCCTACAATATCAAATTTTAATCCCCGTTTCGCCTCGTTGCGCCAAAAATCCTCTTTTCGTATTTTAGTCATACCGCTATGTAGTCAAATGATAAATATCGTTCACGATGTACATTTAGCACTAGGATAGCACTACATCGAGATCTAGGCGAGTGCTATCCTGTTGAACACGCCACTGTTCTTTATATACTGAATATTCAATACGTCATGTAATATATTTGTAGTTCGATACCAGATGAGTCAATAATTCAATATTCTACACATTTAATCAAACTCTTATCTTAAAGTTGTCAAATATAGCCTAATACTTGGATCTGCTCAGTGATATTGTGTGAGGGAAAGATAAGCTAGTACATTGTATTTACATGTTTACTGTAAAATTTGAACATTTCGCGAATTATCCATTTTTGCTTAGTTCGCAAAATTGATACGTTCGCGAAAAAGACAGTCAATGTCAGTGAGCTTAAAGATG